>OW387143.1:1497500-6707500 GCA_936440205.1 Lepidonotus clava
CCTCCCCCTAAATCCGCGCCTGGACAGAGGGATATAGGCCCTAGAGTGGTGGAGCAAGCTTTTTGTAAAGTGGGGGCGTGCTAATAGATCCAATAGAATAGATCCAGTAGAAAGGAGGGTATCCTCAATTTTCCAGAATTTTGCATTAAAAGAAATCTTAACTTGGCCAGAAAAGGGAGTGCCCCCGTGCCCCTTGTTTAAATCTGCCACTGATAGAGATATAGAGAAAAATGAAGCTTTAAAGATGAGGAAGCGACGAGAATACTGGAGAACTCGGTCCACGGGAGAACTCGGTCCTGGAGAACTCGGTCCACGGGAGAACTCGGTCCTGGAGAACACGGTCCATTTTTGTTCCAAATAATATAAGCTCTTATAAATTGGGGAGTATAGAATTAATTGCCTTGTCCTTGCCTAAGAAAGCAAACAGATGTGTAACAATTTTCCGCCAGTAACGTTATTTCTGACAAGATTACATTCAAATAATGGAATTATATCGTGTGCGGTAGGCCTATCCGCATTCTTAAGTGACTTCCATTACGCTACAGGGACTTGACACAGTTTGCAAACTAAATCTTTGCAAAGAAATCTAATATTTTAATGTCAAACTTTCAAGTAATTCCTATAAAGCTTAAGTACAATTTGCAACATCTTTATTGGGTCAAAACGTGTTCTTTATGAACAACTTGATGCAGAGATAGTTTTGGACCGAGTTCTTATGCGGACCGAGTTCTCCTGGCCTGAGTTCTGTGGACCGAGTTCTCCAGCTACCAGCGACAGTCCCTGTACGTGGCGCCCCGTACCTTACAACAGTCACTTCGTGGTGCAATGTAACCTGTGGCCCATTGCACAATGGGTTTTGTAACAACAAAAATGATAAAAACATTGAAACCTTTCGTTGTTACTTTTCTCATAACAACAATAATTTTTACAATAAAAAAAACTTATTTAGAATGATCTTCATGAGCTGTAATCTTTACAGGAATTTTCTTTATTTTTTCCCCTTTTTACATCAATTTACAGAATTTAATTTGATCCAGTAGAAACAGAGATATAGGTTTTCATAAAAACGCAACATTGTGCTGTTACGCAACCGTTCTTAAAGTTATACTTAAGGTTGCGAAATATCATTGTGCAATGGGTCACTGTGGTCCGTCGCATAACGGGTCTCGCTGTTGCGAGGGTTGTCCACCACAGCGAGACCCGTCCCTGTTCAACAGCGAGTGGATCCAACTTTGGCGATAACAGCGATGTTTGTCCACCTGATTTTTTCAATGTAATGGGGGGGCATTTTGGGGTTAGAATTTTTACATTCTGCTTTCACTGTATGTTAGATGTGTCCATTGGTTTATGAAATATATAGGAGGCAAGTGGCGGTAATGTATTTATCAGTCAAATAAATGAATCCAAAAAATGTACAAAACCATCGCTGTTGCGAGGGTTGGCACATTGAAAACCTTAAGGATATCCCTGTTCCGAGACTTAAATCTAAACCCTCGCTGTGCTCTCGCTGTTGCGAGGGTTTGGTTATGCGACGGACCACTGGTGGTGCAATACGAGTTACTCATATTCATGTATGCCAGCTTAAAGCCTGCCTTGGCTACCCCAACGCCACTTCTATATCGTGACCCTATTGTTATTACTTTATAAGTGCCTATATATATATATATATATATATATATATATAAATGAGTCTTTAACTGTTCACTAAACTCACATTAACTATGATGTCTATACTTCATGATGTTATTCATATTCAATAACATATTTGAATGAATTCTTTGTTTTGTTTGTACTAAGTTAGGATACAACAATCCTAATCTGGGCAGTTCAAGTCAGAATGAAGAACACTCACTTGCAGAGGCACAACAACGTTTTATTGCATGTAACACATTGTTTTATTAGCTGAAGCGTACATTCTCTTGATGGTAAAACCAACGTGTCCACTGGCTGGAATGCTCACAATTTGCATAATTGTTTTTTTTAACTAAAGTGGTTCATTCATATCCCGTCACTGCAGTTTACACAGAAAAACATGGGTTAGGAACTTGGTCAAATGTTTAAAGTTTTTGTAAAAACCTTCACAAATCTTAGACATTTTGACTAATGTAAGGGGGTTATTGTATTATAAAAATGGTTGAGTCGGCAGCGTCCTTCTTAAAGACCATGATTTAACCTCTTCCATCCACCACGTCCTTGCGGCCAGCTACACCCTTTCCCTTACCCTACCCATCGAAGCGCTCCTTGTGGGACCCGGTGAACTTAGAGGTGTCTGTCAGCCGGTCAACGCCGTGCTCTTCACTGCTTTCTGTGGAAGAGAATATTGATGTAATAGTCATCCATATGACTGTAGTGCACCATAGTAGTATTTTATTTTTTTTATTGATTTTTATTTAGGGTTCAGGGATGATCATAGATGATTTTAATTCCCCTCCCTCTGAAACATGAAATCAAATTCTTTTTGTTCATTAAGGAGTAAGGAGTCCATAGCCAATGCATAATTCTACTTTGAGTGAAGTAAGGAGACCTTTATTTCAATGTATGAACTACATATATACTTAGATAACGCCATTGTCATTTTTCCCACACAAACTGTAACCTTTCAATTTGATTTTTACAAACAACTCATATATCAATTGATTGCATACAATGGATTGAAACGATAAACACTCTACAGGCTACAGTGCAGGGTATTGATATCAATGAATTGGGTGCCCAGACAGAAGCCTATATTTCACATGTACGTCAAATTTCTGACAATTTCTAAAATCAGCAGGGGTAATAAAGGTTAAATACAGACATATCAATAATCTATATGTTCTCTTTCAAATGATATATAGGAAATATGGCTCCTTGAAATATCTTATGTAAAAATCTAACTAATACAAAATCGGTAAGGTCTGAAGCGATTTCACCTACTTGGAAGAGCACATGTATGTGGAAGTGGTTAATTAATAATAATAAAAAAATCGGTACCTTGGTGCGGTGCACCGTAAACGATTTGTCCCTTTAACTTCTCCAGGCCCCCCTCGTCCCCCGGGTACTTCTTCTCTGCCAGCATCTTCAGTGCTTCCTCGAACTGCCTGTAGTTGATTTTTCGTCTGTAAAGGAAAGATTTATCTTTGTTTTTTTTATCAGGATTTCAACCCTTATACCTTCAGTTTCATGCTGCTCTCTCAAAAACAGGTTAATAAAGGGCTATTATTGCCTGATAGGGCAATAATACCAAAGCCAATTTTTCTGGTGTTATGAAAATTGTTAACATTTTGTAATGAGCACACAACAGCTGCTATTGATTTAGTTTGCATACAACTATGTCTTGACTAAAGCCCTTGATGGTGTGTGCAAACCAAAGAACAGATTTATTATACCAAGATCCACATCTTTGTAACCTTTCAGTCACTAATTATTGTGCTATGGGTAAAATGTTTAACACTGCTCAGAACTACTTGTAGTTTATTTTATTTCCATCTGAAAAAAAATTATTGTTACATAGAATCCATATGTTTGTAATTGTATTTAGTTGATTTTCCATCTGTTAAAGACAGAGGTACTATCAGATGACTAATATCTTTATAACTGATGATAGGAGTAAAACCCTCAGCTTGGAACTGCTTGCAGCTCATTTCTCATGTGTAAAGGACAGGTTAGTATTACATAGGCCATACCTTTGTAACTAATAAGACTGATCAGTAACTAATAAGTGTTCTATTCTCTTCAAGAATCATAAATTACAGAACAAGAAAACAGAAAACCAGCAGTACTCACTCTGAGGGAGGCTTGACTTTGGAGAAGATGATGTCGACATCAGTGGAGGTAAGGCGTTTGTCAAGTAGCTTGGTGTCTCGACTCAGCTTGGCGAACTTAGGATTGTCCATGAGATAAATGGCCTCATTGTTACCAAAGGCACAGTACGACTTGAACAGCTGCTCCATTCTGTACTGAAACTGAAAGGGTGCAAAATGGGACACGCTTAGTTGTATCATTAAACATGTTTGATATTGAAGTACAGCTTGGTGAACTTGGACCCCTCCATGAGCGGGGCGGCCCCTTTCTGGCCAAAGGCACAGAACGACTTGAACACCTCATCCATTCTGTACCAAAACTGAAAGACAATATGTTTAGTTGTTTCACACATGTTTGATATGTGGCCCCGTTCTGTCCAAAGGCACCTCATCCATTCTGTACAGAAATTGAAAGGATGCAAATAGACAACTGGTTTAGTTGCACCTAACAAATTTGTCTTGTTTAACTCCAAGGTTGTGAAAAGTTCAGCCTGTTCTGGGTAGACAATGGTACCCCGAACAGTCATTGCTCCACCATGTCCAGCAGCATGGCTAGAACTCTCTATTTTAGTGTTTATTTACCACCCACTCCCTGTAGCCTCTGACCTCAACAATAGGTTTGACCTTAGAGTGACCTTGGAGTGACCTGGGAGTGTGGTTTATGACCTCTGTCCAGGCTGCGAGTGGTCAGGGACTAGTGGGGTGGTCGGGGCAGTGTTATTCTCTTGTGTCAGGCAGGACCAATCGTGCAATTTAATAATTAGTAAGTGGGTAATACATTCCTCATCTTTATTTACTAAGGGGATCATCTCCAATTTGTCCTTTGGAAGAGTCACATAAACTGTCACCACAAGTTACCACTGTACCCAAAGGCATTTAACCCCTGCCCCAGCTTTTTGATCTAAAGTGTCCCTTACCTGGCTGGTGTAATCAGAATGCTCTAACAGTGTAACCTCCTTTCTCCTGGACATGTTATGACCCTTTTTGACCTTTTACCAAATATTTCAATATCCTTTTGCTTTGCTTTGTCCCTGCAGAAAATGGCCTCATTTTCATCTGCAACCCTGACACAAAATGTAGCGGCTAAAGGTGATGGGTTCTCGACTAGTGTAAGGTGGGGGGGGGGGGGGGTACATATTTATATAATAATAGGGTGGGGTCTAGTTTGAACTTATTGACAAAGAGGGAATATATAAAGCATGAATATATGTATACATACTGAGGTATTTGAAGGTTTAAACTGTGATATCTGAAGGTAGCAGCCGATCATTGTTTGTACCATCTTACTTGTTTGTTCACTACCAAGCTTAGTCCTTATATAATGGGGATTATTTCTCTGGCTGGAATACTGGCATGCTGTTTCCCAACATGTGTCCAGAACACATTTATATTTACTGTATAAATCTATTCTATATACTTTAAAATACCATATTTGTAAATCACTTCATTGCATATGTATTCCACATAATATGAGATTACCAAATACACCCATTACATATACTTTGAAACCCTAAATTACACATCAATTAATTGTATATGTATTCCATATAATAATAGATTACCATATAAAACCCATTTCATATATTATGATACACCATACTATATATCACTTTATTGCCTATGTATTCCATATAATATAAGATTATGATACAAATTCATTTTATACAACAATACCAAACTATACTTTGAACTATGGGGTTTACTTTCGCATGAAAGATTCTACATTCCGCTAAGTTTTCGTGTGAGATATTCCTATAAAGCAGTTGCCAATCGCAGTCTTCCATCTCATTATGATCAGTAATTGTCCCTCCACAGACTCTACTGACCTACCGCTGAACTATAATTATATAACTAACTTTACAAGGGCTTTAGCATATAGACCTACAATTATATGTTGAAGAAATATTTTTGAATACCAAATTCTTAGCACTTTGTGTCATAACATGAGTACAGGTATTGGACAACATATATCAGTTATATATCTACTCAAGGATTCCTACTATATATAACATTTGCAATACCTTTCATGTCCAGACATTTGGTTGAACAAAAATAGGTACCACCCATGTATGATACTTGAAGGATCTAAACCTCATGTCTGTGCTCCACACGATTGTGACCCTGCCAGTCAAGCAGCGATGTAACAAGCACATTCTGTGACCATACCTTTACGGTTAGTCTGTAACCTGCCCATTTTTCACATAGCAGTTACATTATTTTAGGTAAAGTTGAGATTTACTAAAAAAGAATGTTTTAATAACAGTATATTTTAGTGAAGTTGAGACCTTGGGAAAGAATGTAACAAGAATGTCACAATAACGTCACAGTGTGATGTTGCAATGTTAGATTCTACAGATGTTTTTGGGTGCCATAAAAATAACGTAACTAGAACCAAAGCAGAACTGAACAGAACTTTATAATAACGTTATAATAATATCATATTCTTGCTTGGGTTTCGCTACATAAACATAGACGTTCACGTTTTTTTTTGTTTTGTTTAAATTTCAGATTATTTAAGCTGGTTACAATCGGGATGTATACAATTCACGGTCTCCCTTGTATTCCAGACATCGTTCATAGAACAAATATACTCTACTCTACCCTCACTATAAATAGGGTGTTTGGCTGAGGGTTAATTAATGATGGTCTCAGTAATTGTCATGGTGCACGGGCACTAGGTCACTGCTATATATAAACTGTATTGTACATCTCCACTGTGTGAACTCAAACTTGAATAATCATAATGTCTGATGTTAATCACAAAATTGTAATCAGGTGTGGATTGGCGGGGGGGGGGGCATGCCAGGTGTGTGCCCCCCCCCGCCTATTTTTGGCAAAGTTTAATTTATTTTAATGTAAAATTCCTATCCCTGGTGGGCAAGGGCAAAACTTTTGCTACAGCACGCCCCCCCCCCCTTTTTCAAAATCCTGGATCCGCCCCTAGTAATCATATTTGGAGACATAACAATATGTGTTGAATCAATTGGAAGATTACTATTTTGCTATTCTAGTGATACATATTGAACTGTGATTCAGAGTATTATTAAAAAAAAGATACAGGGGTCTTTTGTACCTGTTTGTACTATTTGAATTGGTTCTACTTTGTTCAAAAATGAGTATGGATAACTGACACATTTTTTTTATTGAATCATAACTATTTCACATTACATGTGCTCTTCCAATAATAGTAAATATTGATATGATGATAATGATGATGTATAACAAGTATGATCAGTTACATAGGACTGAATATAGGGTTCATTAAAAAATATGATAGATTTAGATAATTTCAAAGTTCAAAGAGAATGCATGTGGCTCATTCAACTATCAGAAGTATGTTTAATAAATGGGATTTATTAAATGCAACGCTTACTGAATCAACTAAATTAGATATTCTAAGTTTTTCTGATACATGGCTTCTTAAAGATTTACATACAGAATGGTTTAATATTCATGATAATTTACATTTATTAAGACATGAATGAATTTTGTCTGAAACTGAAAATGGGTTGATTGAAAAAGGTGGGGGGTTGTAGGGTCTATGGTTCAAGATTAATTGTCAGAAAAAGTAAATACCTTGGTAGAGAAAAAACAGTACATACCTTGATAGAGAATTATCCTGAACAAATATATACCATATAGAGTATGCTAATATTAATACCTTGGGTTTGTGTGGTGACGTGGCCTGGGTTGACTCGAGGTTAACAAGAGCCCGAATGACCAGGTGAGTGAACAATTATTTTCACACAGCCCTCCTCTTGCCGCCTGTTTTGCTCCCTGGTTTCCCATTGGTCGGTTTCGTGTGCTGGTGCCAGGGTGGCTGTGATGGCTGTTCTCATTGGTCAGTTAGGGGGTACAGCTGTATGCTGTTAGTCTGTTCTGACCCATATTAGCCATTGCGCCCACAACAGTCCATGGCAATCCCTGTGATGGTTTCTGGGCTGTAGGATGTAGTAGCATCAAAGTCAGCATGTGGAATTTAGGCTTAAGATGCTATGATCTGTAGTTATCATATAGCGCTTTCTCACATTATGCACAGTACTCATCTCTTCATGACATAAGTGACATAAATACTTGTAAGAAAATGTTAAAAGTTTAGCTTTGGTAACCTCACCACCCCCCTTTTTAGTTTGAAGTTATTGAAATATGTCCAAAAGTTCCACTCAAGGAACCTACCCCCTCCCCACAACCGAAGCTGTATATGGGCTTGGTTAGTCAAATAATTCTTTTGCTGTATGATATAACCACTCTAACTTTCTACATCTCCTTCTGAGAGGCTGGGGTTAATCCCCCAGTCAGATTATCTAAGTTTACATCTTACTTCTGTCATATGCTGCATCTGGTGAGATCAAAGAGAGTGGTTTAGCTCGCATTGGTCTTTTTTGTTTGTGACTATTCCTTATCCAAGGCACTCCTTATCCAAGATAAACAATGCATCAGATTGCTTGGTGGAATACTCCTTGAGAAAAATGCCGATTGTCTTTATTGGAACTTTACTTTTCATATGAAAATTGGGGTGTACCTGTTCCAGGTTTCCCCTCCATTTTTGAAAATCAATTCAAGACATTTACGCATCATTTCCCCCTTTCATGTACTTTAAGTAATGTAACCAAAGTGGCCATGTAACTTGCTTGTACAAAGAAATTACTAAACGACAAGATGAGAATGTTGTTATCCATTAAGAATAAATCAAAGAATAATAGATTAAAGAGAGTGTTTGTTATATGACACGTTTTATTAAAGAGCCAACAGGCACATTGATGTAGACGACTAAAGAAGATGTTTGACACCAGTCAGGTCAGGGCTATGGTCCACTCACATTGATGTAGATAACTAAAGGAGATATTTCACATGAGTTAGGTCAGGTCTACGGTCCACTCACATTGATGTAGATAACTAAAGGAGATATTTCACATGAGTTAGGTCAGGTCTACGGTCCACTCACATTGAAGTAGATAACTAAAGGAGATATTTCACATGAGTTAGGTCAGGTCTACGGTCCACTCACATTGAAGTAGATAACTAAAGGAGATATTTCACATGAGTTAGGTCATGAGTTATGGTTCTCCCACAATGATCCTAATCCTTGTGGTAAACTGGGTCCAAATTAAAGATCACTCTGTTTCACATTTCCAGAGCTATTAATGAGTTTTTCAAAACACTGTATTTGCTTTTCAGTCCTATTCATTCCATAGTCAAAGTTTGTATATTATTGGTTAGTTAACAAAAAAGTCTGACATAATTATGACTGAACTGAATCCATCAGATAGTTTCTGCTACATTGACATATTTGAATATTCATAATGGACTGTTGTCTTTCCATTTACAATTCAATAAAAATGTTTTCTTTTTTAAGCTGGGTCCCCACTGAACTCCGAAAGTGACTTTGTCAGCTGCCAAACGTAAGACATTAGTTCCAGAGACCACACTTCATTGTTCAGGCCAACTAAATACCCCTGAAATCAAACATGTCTGCAGTCTGCGAAATTGGCATTATTTTCCAATGGCCTGGGAGCACATGAGCCTGCAAAATATGTTGAATTTCCTTAATTTCCCCAAATTTTTCACTGGCCCAGCTATAATTTTACTGGCCTTTAGCCCCGGGCCAGTGCTAATTTCACAGACTGTGTCTGATATTGTTGGAATCAAGGGCCTCAGAATAGGTATAGGCCTGGATCAATAGAAGAGGACTGCACCTCTGGTGTGGACTTTACGAGTGATCATAGGGAATAGTGTGAAGACCCATTGATGTGGCCTGACCTGACCTTGTTGGTTTCTGTATCGCTAAAAGTGCTATCAGTTCTTGGTCCTCACAGACTGGTGTATAGAATAATCTAAGGACAGGATGTCAGAATCACCAGTGCTAAGGCAAAATTTACACCAGGAAAGTGCCTCACGTTGTTAAAAAACATTGGATATGTTATAGTAATATCTCTGGATGAAAAGAGTTGTCAAAGCTTGTAACATCTCTGAATATATAGAAAGATTAGTTTCTTGACATCTAGCAAGGCATTCCATAACATTATTCTATTTGTGATTAAACAGGGGCAAATATACTCCTGTTGAATGCTTTTAGTTATGAGTCTGTAATGTATCTAATTCTGATCTATGCGGCTGAAGGCCAAAAGATGCTGTTAAGAAGGTTTATAATAGATCACCATTAATTGAAATTTGCCTCCAAATTTTCTAAATATTGGTTTGCCCTAGGGCTTACAGCTCTGTTTTAAATATAGTTTAAATTTGCCAATATAAACCTGGTAGGAGTTGAGGCAAACAACCTAGTGAGAACTGGCCTTATGAGTGCTTTATGAGGAACTTTATGACAGTGAAAGGTTTGAAGACAAGGTTACACTAGGTTGAGTACAATCAGAATCTGATAGAGGACTATACAAAATATACCACTAGAGAATCTGTCGGGGATCGATATATAAATACTGAAGTATGTTGAATGACAAAATGTTTGCATTGAAATGGACGTTTACCATATGTATGATATATGCTTATAGAAGTTAAGCCCCATACTGACTAAGTGTTTTCACCATTGGAGACCAGTGCACAGGGGCAGAATTGCCAGCAAAGTCACTGGGTGGCTGTTATATAATACAAGTTTGATATTTGTCTGGCGATTTTCCTGGCATCTCAGGAAACAGCAGAGGGTTTCACATGTATTTTGAATGTAGAATGATAACAACTGTGTAACATATACATTGTTGAACTCCTGTTAAATGATAACCATCTTTCACTTAGGTAGGATTATTCCCACCTTGTGAATGGGTAACGTCTTTTTGAATATTCGTAAGACCTTGATCATATGGTATTACAAAGAACATTTTCTGAGCTTTTTTCATTTGACACCTATTCATTTACATTCCAATTTATTATTACTTCATAACTTTGTATATATGTATATATGTCATAAATATAACTTCTGTCGGAAGAGCACTGTATTTTGTGAAACAGATCAATTCAATAAAAAAACAAAACAAAAAAAGACAACAAAAACTTCAATTCATAATGGAAGACTCTGATAAATTAAAGGAAACATTTTGAAGAGATTGTGGGGTGTAGGATCTTCACATGATGTTCAACAAGACTGCTGATAAACACCAAAGAAAGATAAGATTATAATGAAATCTCAGAGGGATGCAGTAATACAGCTCCTATCAACTCAGGCATATTTTACCGAGAGGATTGTTTCTTTGCACATCAAGGTGCTCGGAAATATTTACAACTTTGTGATACTTTGTAAATCCAAGTAGGATAGGGACCACTAGCTTAATGTACACAATATTAGGCCAGACCCGGTCTGAGTCCCAGTGATGGTGACCCAGTTCAAGGCTTACTGACCCAGTTTGACCGAGTTCGAGTACCAGTGAGGTCAATGATAAAAATAAAATATGCATGTTGGGATGCCCCATGCACAGAATGTGCCCCAATAATTCAGCAGCATGTGAGTGGAAGACCAGCCAATATCAAAGCTGAACTATGTATTCTTGGATAAATGATCAGGGATGGATTTGAGGGGTGGCACCTTAGGTGCGCCCCCACCTAATTTTGGCCAAATTTCAATTTTTTAATGTAAAAATCTAGTCCCCCAAGGGAGCCCCTCATATTTTTACATAAGGGTGCCCCCCCCATTCTAAAATCTCCTTACATCGATATAATGCGTATCCACATGCTTGTACAATCAACGACCTCACACTCACTGATGACATCATGTAGTAGTGACATCACTGATTCATGTTGTGCCATCACAGCCACACATGTATTCCACTTTCATAATGTTATGTCTCAAAGGACAAATAACCTACCAGGTTATGTCTTTCTTTTAAATTTTCGAGGCATGAACTGTGTATGGTGTATGTCTATGTTCCTAGAACAATCCAATTATGTGGAGCTCTTTATCATCACAAAAACATGTATAATTGTCTTGCTTTGTACGAGGTGTGACCACTCTAGTTTTGAAACCAATTGTAGAAATATGCACACTATGTTTTTTGATCCACAAAACACATGAAACAAAATTGTTGTATAGGCCTAAATTTTGTCATTGTAATGATACTTCATTTAACAAGCAGTCCTTTATGGTTATGTTATATGTATCTACGGAATCCTACAGCATTAGTCTATAGTGAAAATATCACTCCAATGTTCCCCCAAAATGAAAATGAACAACCTCCTAGATGGCAGAGCTTGAAAATGAAAACACATACACGGATGAAAAGGTGAATCGGTCTTGGTTCAGTTTTGGGGGGCCTCCTTCTTGGGGGAGTCAGTGGCGTCCTTCTTAAAGCCGGTGACATAGCCGCTTCCAACGCCCTTACTCGTCTCATCGAAGCTCCTTGTGGGACCGGTGAACTTGGAAGTGTCCATCAGCCTGTTGAATTCAGGGTTAAGGTGCTGTGCTGTAGTCATTATATAGCAATGCATAAAATTATGCTAGAGAGAACACTATGCATATCTTCATGGAATTATATATTTACAGCTTTAAAGTTAACTTGATTTACTGTTTAATGGTTATATGCTGTATTTCAGTGAAATCAAAGATAGGCTGAATTGCTTCACATCGGTGTTTTATGTTTGTGGATGCTTCACAATCTAAGTGAGGAGGAAACTACTTTTTTGGGCCTTTGGGCACCGGTGCTAGGTTATCAGTGTACCACAACTACAATTTTGTTACTACTTGTTCCCAGAGAGGTATAACAACTGATACTCAGTTGCCCAGAAAAATCGTTCTCTTCTTCATAAAAAATAGCTTTTGCAAAATAATCATGAGAACTGATTGTGATTGTAATTATGGCATCCTTTGTAAAAGCAAAGGGTGGGCCTCTTCTCTTCTTTCTATCTGCTTGATTATCTGCTTTCCTAAATTGATCAATGGGAGGCCAGTAAATAAGTAGATTACACTTCATGATCTTTCCCACTTTTAGATTAAAGTCCACCCTCCCAGCTGATAAGGGGCACTCAATGACAGTGATAAGTGGATGCTAGGAACCAAGTTATTTAGCTGTTTAGTTCTTAGTACTTCATCTCCCATCCATTCGAGTGTAAACGATCATTGTGACCTGGTACCCATGTAGTAAATAGTATTTTGAGGGTCTGATGGCTAGTTCTTGTCGATCACACCAGGTGGCAGGCTTGGTTTATCTCCTGATTGATCATTTCAATTGCTTGCGATGCCTTGTGACATGCGCTTGCAATGTGATATTGGACACATTTCGCAATGCTCTCTAGATCTATATCGATACCTAAGTGCCTTACTATCCTATTCACACATAGGTGTTCCTCCGAGATATGCTTGCATGTCATAAAAAATACATTATATGCAGTTTAATACTTTTTGTTCTTTTTGTTCCAGGGAGAAGCTAGAGATCAGTAGTGACTTAGGGGGGGGCACCCCTATTTTTGACCAAACATTAAACTTTTTTTATGTAAAGTTTTTGGACCCGGAGGGTCCAGGGGACACTTAACAATAAAGAACCTGTCAATTTGAAAATCTGCTATAGTTAGAATCGAAGGCATACTGAAGGTGTGATGAACATATAGGCTAAGTACTAAACTCACACATTTTTGATTTGTTAAAATGCATAATTATAGTGCACATTTATGCACCATTTCCCCCTTTCATGTACTTTGAGTAAAGTACCCAAAGTGGCCATGTAACTTCCCTGTACAAAGAAATAACTAAACAACCAGGTTAGTATTTTCCTATCCGGTAAAGAATAAATAATTAACGAGAGTTTTTGTTATATGACACGTTTTATTAAAGAGTCAACAGGCACATTGATGTAGACGACTACAGGAGATGATTCACACCAGTCAGGTCAGGACTACGGTCCACTCACATTGATCCTAATCCCTGTGATGAACTGGGTCTAAATCAAAGATCACTCTGTTTCACATTTCCAGAACTAATGAATTTTTCAAGTCCTATGTCAGACCAATTCATTCCACAATCAAAATTTGTATGTTTTGTTTAGGGAACAAAAAGGGTCTGACATATGACTATAAATCCATCAGATAGTTTCTGCTACATTGGCATATCTAAATATCTTCAGTGGTCCGTGGTATTCTTTCGAATTACAAAACAATAAAAATAAATTTCTCCTCAACTTCCCTTTCCGGTTGGGTGGTCGGAATCTCAAAAGAGGCATAGGCCTTGATCAATAGAAGAGGACCACAGTCAGTTACATCTGATGTAGATAAAAAGGGTGGACACAGGGAATAGTGTGATGACCATTTGACCTTGGGTCTGACCTGACCTTGTTGTGATGAACCCTTGACCTTGGGTCTGACCTGACCTTGGTGTGATGACCCATTGACCTCGGGCCTGGCCCAACCCTTGACCTTGGGTCTAACCTGACCCTATGACCTTGGGTCTGACCTGACCTTGGTGTGATGACCCATTTGACCTTGAGTCTGACATGACCCTTGCCATTGGGACAGAACTCAACTTTCTGGTTTCTGTATGGCTAACAGTGCAATCAGTTCCTGGTCCTCACAGACGTATGTGATTAGACTTGTATAAGAAGAGTTTAAAGTCGTCAGAATCACCAGTTTTAAGGCCAATTCACACTGGGTAAGTGCTTTACAATGTTACCAACCGTTTGATGCATTTAAGCAATGACCCCATCTGAAAAAAGTTGTCTTGTAACAAGTTTAAATAATTATACAGCAGGGGTTTTTAGACATTTAGCAAGGAATTTCATAATATTATACTTTGTTATTTTATATTACTATGAACACTATATTGAATGCCTTTAGTTAGCATTCTGGACTGTATTTACTTCTGATCTCAGCTGCTAGGGCACACAATCTGCAGTTCAGCTTAGGTTTACAATCAATTGCCATTAATTCAAACTTTCATCCAAATTTTCTAAATTGGTATATCTAGGTCTTACAGCTCTGTTTTGAATATAATAGTCTAAATTCACCAAGGTAAACTTAGTGGGAGGTGAGGCAAAGAACCTAGTGAGAATTGGCCTTATGAGTCTGCTTTATGATAGTTAGAGGCTTGAAGACAATGTTACAAAAGGTTGAGTACAATCAGAGACTATCATCTAAAAGAGGACTATACAAAATATACCACTAGAGAATCTGTGGGGGATCGGTATATAAATACTGAAGTACGTCGAACGACAAAATGTTTGTATTGAAATGGACGTATATATAATATATTTGCCAAGAGAGGCTCCAAAGGCTATGAGAATAACAATAAAATGAACAATAATCATATTTGCGATTTCAATCATTCAATCTCTGTAATTTTGGTACAAAATGTAAACAGACAGATGCATAGTGGTGGGAAATATTTCATAATAAATTTCATCAAATTCATGCAGTTGAACATTTTACATTTTGAACACTAGATTTTGGCTTTGGGTTAATATGACATGATTAGAATATATTTTCTGTCTCAAGTCTATGACATAGAAATAACAAATTGCTATAACATTTCAAGTTCTTTGGAAACAACTCTCGTCTCAGAATTTCAACCAGGAAACAATTGTATGTGAGGATGTAACAATAAAAAGATGACTCACACAATTTCAAAATTCCAAGTGAAGTATGAAAATATGTATTTAGGAAATATCCTGCCTATAGAAGTGGTAACAAATGTCTGTCCAAAGGTATTTCATAGAAGTGGAAATTTCAATGACCATAACCAGACACTGTGCTGCCCTATTTAGTGAAATAACATAGCAACTTTAGTATAGACATATTGGCAATACTACAACATAACCATTGTAACTTAAAACACACATATAAGCAGTAACAAATTCCTGATTTCGTTTTAGAGCACAATTATTGATGTTTATCTTCAGGGCAGATTTAACAAGAACATCTCAGGAAGCAGCGGAGGGTTGCATGTGTATTTTGAATGAATAATCAACGAGCCTCCAAAATGTGTAGCTATAATATTTTTGGTATAATGATAACAACTTTGTAACATAATGAATCGTTGAAATCAACTTCATTTCATATGGAAGAATCTGATTGAAAAAAGGAAACAAGTTAAAAAGATTACAGTGTGTAGGATCTTCACATGATGTTCAACAAGACTGCCAATAAACATATATTATACTTTCGATAGATTATAAACACCAAAGAAAGATTAGATTATAATGAAAATGATTCAACTCAGAGGGATACGGTAATACAGGTCTTGTCAACTCAGGCATTCTTTACTGAGTGGGTTGTTTCTATGCACATCAGGGTGCTCAGAAATATTTACAACTTTATGAAACTTTATAAATCCAAGTAGGATAGGGACCTATAGCAAACCACTAGCTTAATGTACACAATATGGTTCCAGTTGAACAGCAACATGACGGTATATTATACAACACATATTCTAGGATAAATGGTGTAGCCGACGTTGATATAATGGGTATCTACACGCATGTACAATCAACGACCTCACACTCACTGACGACGTCATGTAGTAGTGACATCACTGATTCATGTTGTGATGTCACAGCCAAACACGCGTTCCACTTTCAATAACATATATTGAAGATGCTCTAAAACTCACATAAATAGCCAAGCTATAGTATGATGATATACCTAATGGTGAAAGTCAAATAAAGTAAAACAATAATTCATAATCTTATATCTCAAAGGACAATTAATGTAACAGGTTATGCATGTTTTCTTTTTAATTTTCAAGGCATGAACTTTGTATGGTATGCTTCTATTCCTAGAACCCTCCTATTTCGGGGAACTAATTATTACAAAAAACATGTATAATTCTCTTGCCTAAACATTCTAAGAGTGTTTGTAGGAGGTCTGACCTCTGTTTGCTTCAATAATGAAACCAATTGTAGAGATATGCATGCTATATTTTTCTAATCCCAAAAACACACAAATCAAAGATGCTGTATAGGCCTAAATTTTGGCATTGTAATGATACGTTGTATTCACAGAATCCTACAGCACTAGCCTACAGTGAAAATATCACTCCAATGTTCCCCCAAAATGCTATAAATGAACAACCCCAAGATGGCAGAGTGCGAAAATAAAAACACATACATAGATGAAAAGGTGAATTGGTCTTGGTTCAGTTTTTGGGGGCCTCCTTCTTGGGGGAGTCAGTGGCATCCTTCTTGAAGCCGGTCACGTAGCCACTTCCGTCGCCCACGTCCTTGCGGCCAGATATACCCTTGCCCTTACCCGACTCATCGAAGCGCTCCTTGTGGGACCCGGTGAACTTAGAGGTGTCTGTCAGCCGGTCAACTGCCGTGCTCTTCACCGCTTTCTGCACAGGGAAGAGGGAAATAAGATATATGATACAGTGTGACAATAATAGTCACATTTTAATTAAGCCTTATGATAATGATGGCAGTATTATGTGTTTCCATGTTTTACTACAAGAAACCCTTTTCATGATTCATACACCTACAACGTATCTTTCTCATTTGTATTACAATAATTTTATCTGATTAATTTATTTTGCCAAGCTGCTCTCAATAGATTAAAACAAAAGTAAATATATTATTTAACAACGACTCACGTACCGTGGCACCGTGCAGGCTGGGCCCCTTGGCCTCAATGATCTGGGCCTTTAACTTCTCCAGGCCCCCCTCGTCCCCTGGGAACTTCTTTTCCGCCAGCATCTTCAGCGCAGCCTGGAACTGCTTGTAGTTGATTTTCCGTCTGTAAAGGACAGAACATCATTACAGGATTACATATCAATAATGATTAGACTAATCAGTGCGTTATGAGGAAATTCTTCAGCTCTGCCTTGAACTGCTTGTAGTTGATTTTCCATCCGTAAAGGACAGATTTTGTTATTACAGGATCCATATCTTTGTGACGACTGGTCCCTAATTACTCTGTTATAAGTAAAATCTCCAGCACAGCTAGTAGCTGCTCATAGTTGATTTTTGTGCTTGCAAAGGACAGATTTTGTCTGATTGGTCAATAGTTAGTGTATCTTAACTAAAATATCTGTGAGTCAATCTTCTTTCTGTTACAAAAACTATTAACATCTGAAAGTCACTTCAGCCTGGAATTGATTGTAGTTGATTTTCTGTCCAGAGAGCAAAGCTATACCATTTTAAAGCCCATTTCTCGCTAATTATTGTGTTATGAGTAAAATCTTCAATGCAGACTGGGACTGCCTGTAGTTGATTTTCTGTCTGTAAAGGACAGATTACTATTACCTAGGCCATACCTTTGTAACTAGTAAGGCTGATCAGTAACTAATCAGTGTACTTTGCTCATCAAGAATCATGGGCAAAACAATAAACAGAAAACCAACAGTACTCACTCTGAGGGAACCTTGACTTTGGAGAAGGTGATGTCTACATCAGTGGAGGTAAGGTGTTTGTCAAGTATCTTCGTGTCCCGACATAACTTGGCGAACTTGGACCCGTCCATAAGGGGAGCCGCTCCCTTCTGACCGAAGGCACAGAACGACTTGAAGACCTCATCCATTCTGTACCGTAACTGAAAGGGTGCAAAACATGACACGTTTAGTTGTATCATTAAACATATTTGATATTGGGGTACAGATTGGTGAACTTGGAAGCCAAACACATATATTTTGCCTTAATATTAACATGATTGGGTAGGAATAATTCTGATGTTGCTTCATTAACAACACTTTCAACAGAACCAAGACTGTTGACATTCGACAGAACCAAGCAGAAATTCCGTCTTTAACCCTTATGCAACAAGGCAACTCATTTAAGAATATCTGGCTTGCATGGCACTTCATTATATTAGGAGGGGTCGCTCTAATAATTCGCAAGGATATTGAGTATTCTTGATATAATATCCCAGCAAACCTGCGACGTAACAGAAATGTTCTGCAACCATACTTTTTTTTAGTCAGTCTGTTACTTACTAGGATGGCACTTAACAATTACGTTATTTATGGTGAGTTTGAAACCCCACCCAATCAGAATGTTATCAAAACATTATTTTTTGGTGAGGTTAGGATGAAACCAAAACAGAACATTCTGTTTAGGTTGAAGAACATAACCAGAATGTTATAAAAATGTTGCAGTGCAATGCACAGCAGTTTGTTAAAGCAACACCATCAAAATAATGTAACAAGAACCAATACAGAACAGAACATTGGTGCAACATTATAATAATGTCACATGCTTGGCTGGGATATTGACATCTAATACTTTTTATTCCCCCCCCCTAAAAGTCAGTCATCACAGTAACAATGGTAACCTGAACGTTGAAAGTCATTGTTCCACTATGTCCAGCAGCGTGGCTCTAGTGTTTATTTACCACTCACTCCCTGTAGCCTCTGACCTCCACAATAGGTTTGACCTTAGAGTGACCTTGGAGTGACCTTGGAGTGTGGTTTATGACCTCTGTCCAGGCTGCAGGTGGTCAGGGACTAGTGGGGTGGTCAGGGCAGTGTTATACTCCATGTCAGCCTGGACCAATACAGCAATTTATAAAAAGGGGCCACGTATAGTTAGATTTTCTATGGTCTTGTGGGGAGGGGAGTGGGAGGTGGGTGTTCTGGGTGATAAGAATTAAGCTTAATGCGTTAAATATCTCCAAATATCTAAAGAAATATAAGAAACACCTTAGATTTGCGATGATTTTACATGGAAAGCCATTGAATTTACAATTGACTCCATTGGCTGAGGTTTGTACGTCCTAGTACTGCCAGGTATATGAAATGGCAGGGTCTAGATGTTTCAGCTGTCACAGAACTTGCTTGTTACGTCGCTGCCTGCGTATAGAAGCTTCCAGTGATATGCGTGGCACTATAGCATACTATAGGAATGGGCCCCCTTGTTACGATAGATACCTCTTGGGGGTACCTCCTCACAACTGACTGCCATTGCACAATGACATTTTGTTGTTAACATTTAGATCATTTTCATAACAACGATAGTTATCGTTATCATGATACCCCTAATATCTATGTTTCTACTGGATGAAATTAAATTCTGTAAATTGATATATGAAGGGGCAAAATAAGATATTACATGTAAGAATAAAAGCTCATTAAGAGCATTTCAAATAGGATTTTTTAAAATGACAAAACGATCATTGAAACGCGCAAAGTAACAACAAAAGGTTTACGATCGGTATTGTGCAATGGGCCACAGGGGCTACAGGTGAGGGCTGCCAACAGCAGGTGCTGCCCCCCACGGCCACAGGTGGAACTACACCCTCCCCTGGTTGGTCCTGTATAGTCCCTAGCACAGGGGCAGATACAGGATTTTTGAAAGGGGTCAGCATAAAGGCTAAGTACTGAAACCGCATGAATTCATGCAGCCGCACACAGTATTTCCCCTCTTTTCGTAGTTAGGGGTCCGCCAAATTAAAGAATGGGTCGGGGGTGGGGTCAGGACCCCCTGGACAGCCCCCCTGGATCTGCCCCTGTAACATATTATTCATGGTTTGTTGCAACAGATTCTTCTGCTTTTTGGGGCATCTCAGGCATAACGCATCCATGACTTGTCACATGACAACCAATTATGACAAAGAGACAATTGAAATAAAATCAATGCGTTGTAACAAGAAACGATGTCCTTATTGGGATGCTTGAATTGCAGCTCTTCTAATGGATCCCTTTCAAATCTATTTATGGCTTTATAATGGGACAGTCTACTATCTGTAAATTGTAGCTTTTTCATCTCAATAAAAGCACTTATAAATATATTGGTCATTTTGGTTATATACAAAATTGCAAAACAGCAAGAGTTTTGTCGTTTTGTAGAGAGCTCAATAGCCCAGCTGCATTTATGAACAACAGAGAATTATTGATAAAAAATGAAAGGAGTCTTGGTTAACAGCTGACATAACGACAGTACCTTTGTAACTCTCCTTGTTCGTCGTTTCTTTGTTTTCACTGTTGTATGCTTAAAATAAGGAATGCTGATATTTGATAAGAAATACCCATTTTGCAAGTCAGGTTTAAGGTAATTGATAGTGTCAGGACTTCAGCTCTACCAAAGACAAAACAAACTAAGCAGTTTCCTGTTCCCCTTTACAGACATACCTCTTCCATCACCCTACCACACCCTATACCTCACCCTACTCCAGCATCCACCAGACCTTTGGCTCATCACTTTGCACCTGTTGGGTAAAAAAGAGCCATGCCGAATGGATACAGGTACCAGGATGAGTGCTCCTGTTTATCAGCTTATCTCTGAATGGGGTGGCATAGAGTACCCAGCCGAGGATGCAACGTTATCATAATGTTACAGCAACGTTGGTTCTGTATTGGTTCTTGTTATGTTCTTTTGATGACTCCCAATTACGTTGCTGTGACCTACTGCTGTGATGTTGCATTGTGATGTTATTACAATGTTCTGGTTGCATTCTTCAATCCAAACAGAATGTTCCTATAACATTCTGTGATGGTTTAGTCTTAACCTCACCAAAGAATAACTTTACAACAATGTTCTGATTCAATGAGGTTTCAACCTCACCATCAATAACGTAATTGTTATGTGCCACCTTAGTAAGTAACAAACTGACTAAAAAAGTATGGTTGCAGAACGTTTCTGTTGCGTTGCAAGCTGGCTTGGTAAGATGAACCTATAAGACATTTCACTCTACTGATGCCAGTAGAATGTATAGACCTTGTGTGTATGAGGTCTGTTTTTGGTGATCATGATGTGATCATGATATACTCAAGGGACAGATGTGGAGGGTGCGCATGGGGTGGGGTGCCTGGCCCCTTTTCTTGGGACCAAATTAAACATAAAACTCAGGCCCTGGGAGGGGTGCCAAGCACCCTTTTTAACATGGATGCCTCCTCCTTCTTAAATTCCTGGATCTACCCCTGAACCCTGACAGTAACAATAACCTAATCAATTATTTTTATTTACCTGGGATATTTATAATTACCTTGGACCCCTTAGTTTTACCAGACAACCCCTTTTTTGCTTTTGGGGCATGCGCATGCAGTGTATATATGGCCCCCATCCCCTCATGCTCTATTCATAGTTAAATTGTCCACATCAGCTCTCCCTAGGGACAGCCACAACAGTAAAATGAACAAAAAACAACCCAAGGTTAGAGAAGACCAGAGTGGGCGATATTGGGGAATGTTGCTGAGTCAGCATCCCCTGGTGGCGGGTCAGTGAACTAAGTCAATAGTGGGTCGTGGTGTAGGGTGGTAACAGTAATGACCTACTGACTGGACCTTCGAGGGGCAAGTGGGGTCTGTTTTAGCCAACAAGGTCGATGTTTCCAGTAGTAACCAAGAAATGGAGATTTGTATTCAGGGCAGTCAATGCAGTCAGGGAGTTGTGGTGGCACAGTTTTAAGGCCGTATTCCGTATACCTAAAGTGTGTGCTGCTGATATTGACCCTCACCATAATAACGTCCTATACCAGCGGCCCTTACTTTCGGCGCAATTTCAGCAACCAAAAGTGCAAAATTGGCCGCCGAAATGGCAAAATCCCCTGCCAGAAGTGCAAATTCGGAACCCAATATATATAAGTGGCAGCAAATATTTACCAACATGTTGGTAAAATTTATCGGCAAGGCTGCCAAAAATATATCGGGACTGGAGAAAGTGTATTGACTGCAAATCGGTAGCACACTTTCGGTATGTGGAAAACGGCCTTTAGTGTAGGCTTTGCCATCTGAAGGTTGGCGGTTCTAGTCTCTGTCCTGCTGCTGTGGTATTAGACATTCTCGCTGTGGTCAACGACAGGATTATGAAAGGCCTAGTGCCAATGGCCATTGTATGCGGTGCCTTGTCTATGGGACACTGCATAGAAAAGAACACCTGCCTCAGTAAAAGTGTAGGGGTACGGTCTCTACCTCCTCATAGATTTGATCATCCAGGAGTAAGGGAGAAATATCACAGTGCTACAGGAATCATAGAGATATATAAGATTATATAAGATATATATGTTCAAACCCATCAATTCTTATTGAAATAACCAAAGGGACATTCAGGGTCCAGCTGCAAGCCCCAGGATTAGAACAGCAATCCCACTCTCAAGTTTCTGTCCTGGCGCCTTAGAGCTCTCAGCTATCCTACCCCATTGTGTTATGATGTTAAAGGCTAAGGAAAGTCATAATCAGAGAGAGTAATATTCCTCCTTACGTAAAATTAGTTAAAACAGTTAAACGGCAACACGTTAGGTAAGAATTATTGATATGAATATCGATTATCCGTGTTTGCCTTAGACACACATAATACAGTCTGCACACTAATGCTGCTGGTTTCACTTTTAGGTGTGAGTTTAAATCCCTTCAGTTGAACCCTGCAGATCTCTCCATATTCAAACGTTGCCTGTCGCCGCCTCAGAGATCGATATCTCCGTGTTTGTAAACCGCTGTGTGTGGATGCAGCCTGACGTGACAAAGCCAGGCTTTTGGGGGAGGTTTATTGACCAAGGGAAAACATGACGTGAATCCCCACATATATCGTTTTTTTATCTATTGATCCCCCTATAGACCTTTTTCATTAGTGTGTGGCGTCCCCTGGTGAAGTAAATGAAACCAATGGTTTAGGTCATTTCCCATAGTTAACCTATATGAAGTGAAGTATGTAGGTTAACTATGGGAAATGACCTAAACCATTGGTTCCATTTACTTCACCAGGGGGCGCAGCACTCTTAATGAAAAAGGTCTATATAGCTTCTGCATTGTGAGCCTCGAAGTACGTGATTATTGAAACGATCCGCTCTTGGCTGTATACATATATGAGGTTCTCCGTTTAGCCAATCAGAATCACCGGAAGTTGATTGCTTTTGGTCGGAACTAGATTGAAGGCCCTTCCATGTTTAGTTTCATTTAATTTTAGAGTATGGATGAAGAATAATGCATTACATTTTGGTAAATATTTAGGTCTTTATTGAAAATCTTGGGATTTACAAATATATCACATAGCAAACCAATCCACGGCTAAAGTGATTGGATTTGGGCTATTATACATTATCTATAAAATAATTCTGTTGCATTGTAGCCAATCAAATAATATGTCATAGGGCCAGCAGGGTTGGATATTTTGTATCAATCCGACAGACTTTAATAAAAATTTCAGACCAAATTCCCCGTAGAATAATCCCAGAAACAGATGTTATCATTTTCAAAACAGATTTTAAAATTGGATGTAAAACTGGACGGGCTTACTCCCCTAGGTCGATAATTCCTGTTTGATGACATGTGGCGCACCTAGATTCTGTGTTTGTTCTGTTTACTTCAGATTTAGGCATTTTAACCTAGGGGGTATGGATAGTTGATACAGGGTATACATTATGGACATGTTTTCGCTGACAGGGTGGAATCTAGTATGTATACATAGACAGAAGGGTGTACGGTTAGTGTTCTCTCCCCCGCCATTCGGCGCCCCTCACCTGACCACGTGACCCCCCACGTGACCTTCAGGTGCACCGAACGCTGGAAGGTCTTCTTTACGTCCGGCGGGAAAAAAAGGACTATGGGGAGCCGTTCTAGTAAATACCTCCCCAGTCAAGGATGCGACGTTATTATAACGCAGCAACGTCCTGGTTTGGTTCTTGTTATGTTCTTTAGATGACTCCCAATTACATTGCTGCAACATACTGCTGTGACATTATTACAATGTTCTGGTTACGTTCTTCAACACAAACAGAATGTTCTTATAACATTCTGTTATGGTTTGGTCTTAACCTCACCAAAAAATAATGTTATAATAACATTCTGATTTGGTGAGGTTTCAACCTCACCATCAATAATTGTTACATGCCATCTTATTAAGTAACAGACTGGCCCAAAAAGTATGATTGCAGAATGTTTCTGTTACATAGCAACTTGACTGAGTTTACTCATGGATAACCTTCACTTGCATTACTGTAATCTCAGTGCTGTAAAACGACAAGGTATTTCGTTAAGAGAGGGTTCTACAGTGATGTTCAAGAATGTGCCCCAAGCAGGAATAATTATGATGTTATTATAACATGGCTGCAACATTCTGTTTAGTTCTGCTTTGGTTCTTGTTATGTTATTTTGATGGCACCCAAAAAAACATTTTAGTACCTAACATTGCGACTTTGCAATGTGATGTTATTATGACATCCTTGTAATGTTCTTTCATATTATGATAATGTTATTATAACATTCCTTCAAGGTAAGTACAGTCACAGAATGTGCTTGTTACATTGCTGCTTGTTGGTGGGAGGTAGTGGTCTCTAGAAAGACCAGCTCATTTATGACTTTCCTAACTGATGCTATAACAACAACTATCCTGAATGAATACAAAAAAAACATGATAAAAACGGCTTGCCATAATTACTACCCGCACTGGGTGTGGTGGAAGGATGATCTACCAAAACAAACAAGACCTACATACACACCTATCTCTGAAACTAACACAGACATGTATCTCTGACATAGACTAACATAGACCCATATCTGTGATATAGACTAACATAGACCCGTATCTCTGACATAGACTAAAACAGACCAATATATCTGACATAGACTAACACAGACCTGTATCTCTGACATAGACTAACATAGACCCGTATCTCTGACATAGACTAACACAGACCCATATCTCTGACATAGACTATCACAGACTCGTTTCTCTGACATAGACTAACACAGACCCTTGTATCTAATATAGACTCTGACAGACCTCTATCCCTGACATACGAAGGCAAGCTATGACATAAAAGGCACATTATGTGAATGTAACCAGAATGTTAGGATAACCTCACCTATCAGTTTGCAATGTTAGGTTCTAGAGACGATTTCATTGCCAGCTTTCGACGTAACAGAACTGTTCTGCAACCATGCTTTTTTAGTCAGTTTGTTACTTACTAAGATGGCAGATAACAATTACATTATTGATGGTGAGGTTGAAACCTCACCAAATCAGAATTTTACAGTTATTATAACATTTCCTTTTGGTAAGGTTAGGGAGAAATTGGGAGTCATTAAAAGAATGTAACAAGAACCAAATACTGAACCAACCACAATGTTGCTGCGATGTTATGATAACGTCGCATCCTTGGCTGGGTTGGATGCCATGAAATATAATGCAACAAGAACCAAAACAGAACTAAACAGAACATTATTGCAAGTTTATGATAACATTGCATGCTTGCCAGTGTATACTATTATAGCCCTGTATCTGTGACATAGATCAGTAAGTTACAGACCCACAACAACCTACCCGTATTACACCGCCCCCTGCCCTGTGTTGATAACTATATGTCACCGTTATATGTGTATGTGTACAAACATGGCTGACTATGTCGCATCAGGTACCATCCCATATAACTGATATGCATATTAACCCTTTAGACCCCAACCTCATCCCAGACTATCCCATCCCATATAACTGATATGCATATTAACCCTTTAGACCCCAGATTTATCCCAGACTATCCCATCCCATATAACTGATATGCATATTAACCCTTTAGACCCCAGATTTATCCCAGACTATCCCATCCCATATAATTGATATGCATATTAACCCTTTAGACCCCAATCTCATCCTGTTATGGCATGTGACAGACGAAGAGTCCTATGTATTAGGGGAGGGAGAGTGACTTAATCGTGTAATGGACTACTCAGTACATGCTAGTTATTACCCCCAAACTCCAAAAGAAATCTTCTCACATCAGTGAAAAGTATATATGTTTCAAACCAAATTCAAATCAGATAAGGAAAGAAATAACTCAAATAACATTCAACGACTAGACCAGAACCTCACGGAAAGGGAATAAATTTAGAAAAACAACAAATATGTGTGCAGGAATAAGCTGAGGAACATATTAGATGCACTGCAAGCACAACTAACGTTTCTTTAATTAGGAAGCACACAATTAGGAAGTCCATTTTAAGCAGTATAGCTACTTCTGAGGATTGAATTCAGCTATCATAATGGTGCACCCATTTGAGCCAGTTATTATGCCCCATCTAATAAGCATTGAATTATAAATACGTTTCCAGCTGCGGATCTACTAAACAGAAACACTTTCAGCCTCAGTTATGGAATACCAGAACTACACCCATTATACATCCAGGAATAGATCAGAAATACTTGAATGGCAGAACATGTAAACACAACAGTGCAGACCAGGACTGTGGCATACATACACCAGAACCATCTGATCCTGCAAGGCCGCATATATACCAGAACTATATCCATGATAAAGGTGTAGTGGATATATCACACCGTTACACCTGAGAAACTTGTGTAAACATGACGTACTCCCAGCAAAACAACCGGCACATGCCTGGAGAAGGGGGGGGGGGGGGGTGGAGGGACGGCGGGAAAAGGGATGGATTGTGCTTTCTTACCTATACAAAAACTATGTCATGTTTGTGTTATATAAAGCATGGTTTTTCTGTATTTGTAGAATGATGTAATATCCCTAAAGAAGGAAAAACGATTTCCGAAACGTTGGATCAATAGACAAAATCAAGCCTCCGATTTAACCCAGACAGTTTTTGTGCTTTCGATGTTATACTCGACTTACAATATAGATATAACATATATATATATATATATATATATAACCTGTACTGTATAGGCCTATAACAGGAATCTGACATAATTTGTATTTGTCCCTTCCAGGTATGGATGATAGTCATTGGCGGCGAATATACCAACATCAACATTTAGGGGTAGACCCAACCTCCTAGATTCTGTCGACAAGTCCAGGTTTTGATACCAATGTTAAAGATTTCCCTGTAAGTCCTATAGCCAAGAAGAAGCTCCATATCATCATTATACCAGTCACCAGATGAAGACAACTGTAGCCATTGGCGACATGGGGCCTCTATAAAACGACCCTTGACATGGCCATGGCATTAAAGTGCAATTTCCATAACAATTTTTTTTGCATTCAGAGCCACATCTTACAAAGTAATTTTTTCATGTAGTTGGTTTTGGATAAATGAAAATACTATAACTTTATACCATTAGATCTATAATATACCTTATTAAATTTCAATCATGGTATAGAATTCAGCTCACAGACTACAGACTCCGCCCTCTCCCGCACTGTGGCTGGGTAGTCTGAAGTTAGTTTGGACATCTTCCAATTCTCTACTTGTAAATTGAGGGTAACAATGTCACAGACGACGCACGACCTATATATAGACGGATCTATTTTGTCTTTCTTTATAGCTCCTACTGTGTAGTCATCAACACAAATGGTACTGCGTGTTACTTATATATGAACATCGCTGTGTAGCTAATCAAATCTTACCTAACTATATAGGTGTCACAGATGTAAATATATTTGAATCCTACTTGTTATCTAAAACATCGTTATCTTACAGTTACAGTAGCTATGGGCACATACATATTAATCTGGATATATAATATTCTAACACACACACACACACACACACACACACACACACACACACACACACATACACACACCCATATAATATATATATATATATATATATGTACATATATCATTTCAATCTATGTGCATGTAGGCTTATTGTACACAAAGTTTACTTCCATTTATATCAATTGATACACCACGCGCACATACGGCATGTGACCCAGAGACCTCATAGTAGATGACAGTTGATAACTTGAAAAAACCCATACACTCCCATCGCATACAAATAACAGTATGATTGAGTGTTAATTGAAATCAAGACGCCCCTTTCACCGCCCCTGGTATGGCTCTCCTTTGTAAACCGATTTACCTTTGCCCCACTTTGATTGACTGCCCTGTTTACCTGTGCCTCTGGATCCACCATACCACCCCACCCAATCACACTGACATGGCTGT
Source organism: Lepidonotus clava (assembly GCA_936440205.1). Lineage (NCBI taxonomy): Eukaryota > Metazoa > Annelida > Polychaeta > Phyllodocida > Polynoidae > Lepidonotus > Lepidonotus clava. The sequence goes on from OW387143.1 coordinate 1,525,988, forward strand.
CAAGGTCAGAGAGGTCATTTATCTGTGTGATACCTGAAAGCAGCTCTGACAACAGGATATATATATATATATATATATATATATCATATATATCATGACATCTTGGCACAGCAGAGGGCAGATAGAAGTATGTGCAGGGATAGATCCAGGTCCAGTGCTCTTGAGGAGGAGGCGGGGGAAAAGCCCTGACCCCCCTTATGAAAATGAAAATGAAAAACACCAGATTTACACAGATCTTTCAATTTGAAGATGTCATTGTGTCCTCCTTTGGGTTTAGGAGGGCAATTGCCCCTTTGCCCCTGCCCTTGGATAACCAAAGTGACTGTGTCTTTAACACCGTGTGTGTGGCCCTCAAATCAGTTTGGCACTTATTGAAACACAGAAATACCATTGTCATAATGTTGATTTCAGAGGCCCAGGATTATTGTTATCCCCACAAAGACGCACATGCAGGCTTGAAGTTCGAATACAAACATACGTTTGTTTGTATTCTAAATATCTCTGATTGATGATTTCTATGGTGACAGCAGAGGGGTCCGTATCTCTTAAAAGGCGGTATGACCGGTATGACCTCATTGACCTTCAGAGTCGTAGGGCGGCTACATCTCACACCCTGTCAATCATAAGACGGTACCACCCCAGACACCTCTAGATACGGGCTGATATCTCTGATACGGTAGTGTTGAGGGTCTCAGCTGTCACGAAATATCGGTTAACCTAATAAAGCAGACATTCAGAAATACTGATAAGTATATATCTAGCTATATGTCTCTGTGAGATAAGCATCAAAGATGGTCCACGTTTGAAAAACACTCAAGGAATTGCGGAGAAAGTAACAGAAGCTTGCATTTCATAAGCAATGTGAGTTTAACTTGATTGACATACTAGGGAACCTAACGGACATTTTCTTGACTAAACACCTTTTTGAAACAGCTTCTCCTCTTCCATTCACGAAGCATACAATCTCCGTATTAACAAATTAAAGTACAATTCAACACAGTTGTAAATACCTTTTTAAGAGGCGGCCCATTGATGACCTTTTGACCTTGGGATACTTTCCGTTCCTTGTACTGAGAGTACATCCTCCCACCATATCCGGGCTGAGCTATTTCTAAAGGACTGATATTATGCTGAGACTGAATCTATAAGACTGATATATGTACTGGGAACCTAGGGGGGGGGGCACTCCTTGAAGGTTACAACACACTGCCACCCCTGCTTTTCATGACTGACCACTCCTGAACTTTAATTGACTGCCCCCTATTTTTGGGGGCCGCAGAACACCACCCCTGAAAATCAGGATGTATTAATACCAGAAAATACATAGAAATCAACAAAACTGCTCAGGAAAACTTATGATACAATTTCATTAGTTCTTTGGGATGAAATGTAGTAGCAATAAGGCTAATTTCCAAATAATTGCCCCCCCCCTACATTGTTCTACTAATGCAGTTGACCATGCCCCTTGTTTGCCTAAAAGGTAGTTGACCACCCCTCAATTCTCCCAACCACAGATAGCCATTTTCATGAGATTTACCTGCGGGTTAGCCTAAAACAGGATGGTTGCTGCGTAATATGTCGACAAACTCTAGCATACTTTAGCATAGACATTTCCATGAATTGTATCCTTATTTTTCGATTAACATTGTTAAAAACTAGCTATCATTATTTTTGGGTAGTGAGTACCTTTCTAAGCCCAAGTGCCTCCCCCGACTCCTGGGACTGGGAATTACATACAGGACTGATATAGCCCCCTTTACAATGAGACACAGTGACAGACACTACCCCCAGGTGGGGGGGGGGACGCCCCACACCTGTCCAGGTGTTTACCTAAGGCCCCCCTGAGGTGTTTACTGTCCCCCCTTAAAGCCTTGACACCTGACCACCTAAGGCTGGATCTACCTGGGGCTTATGACTAAGGGTATGGCAGAATTGGGACAGAATCATAACTGAACTGTAGAAATGAGAGTATAACAATATACAGAAATATATGCAAGGGGGTTATAGGAGATCTTTCTCAGGAGTAAATGGTAAATGGTAACAGTATTCAGCTTTCATCATGTTCTACTGTTTTATAGAAGGGGAATATAGGGGCAGTCCCTGTGTGTGCATGCAGTACGGAAAATATACATACAAACAACTGGGGAGGAAGTACAAGGTGGGTTATCAACCCAAAGTGTGTGCAGCAAGGCCCTCATAACCGTGTTAATATTTTAAAGTGAATTCTTCAAGCTGAAACTAACTTAACTAAGGGAACTATTTTTTCTGCAGAAATTACTTTCCTTTTTCACCCTGTAGGGAGATACTACTCTGGTTATCAAACTGCCTTTATCAGTGATGCCCTAAACTTTTGAATATTGAACCTGTATCACCCTAGGGTATGATAAATGGCCTTCCATACCCACCACAGTTGGGGTGATGAACATGAGCTATGCAAACCTCCACAGGACGCCTTACTCTAGCCATTCTGATCCCACCCCTGGTAATTGGTTTGTATACTCAATCATGACCAAGTTACACTCGTCTTTCTCCTCTCTGTCCACCCCAGTAACAACCCTATTGTGTCCTGGTGTTCAACCCTTAAATCTGTCTGAATCAATCTGGTGAGGGGGCTGTGGCCCATACAGATCTGCCGTCGTTGACATAAATACTTGACCTCATGTGTGAGTGTGTTTGGGGAGCATCTTTATTGTGTGTGTATGTCACTATGTGTGTGTGTGTGTGTGTGTGTGTGTGTGTGTGTGTGTGTGTGTGTGTGTGAGTGTTTGAATGTGTGCATGTGTTCTGCGTGTGTGTATGTGTGTTATATACTTGTAGGTATGTGTATATGGGGATGAGACCCAGCTTTGGCCCACCTTTAGCTCCAGAGTGGTATGTTCACCCCTGCTGTTACCTCACCCACCTGTCTGGGATAGGGGCAGGTATGGTCGGGTGTTATTTTAGGTGACTTTCAATCGGGGCAGGTATGGGTGTATGTTATTTTAGGAGACTTTCAGTCTATCCAAATAAAGCACCAGCATGTTTATGTTCGAAACTAGTTAATGGGATCCAAATATTGAATTATGAACAAGTGAATTTATGGTACTTTTGAACAAGCTTAAGTTCCCAATTGATAAATTCGATTCAATTGAAAATAATAATAAACCTCAATTTCAGGTTGAACAGTACACCAAGTGTTTGTAGTGACCAGATGGTGGTCAACAAAAACTGGTCAAGTGACCTAATCTTAAGCTTCGCAAGGTTAAAAGTAAACTTTCACATGTCAGCTCTATAGTGTCAAGTAGGCTTAAAGGTCGGGGGTTAAAGGAACACGATCATAAATAACATTCCTTCGCACATACTGCTTAAAAGTGTTACGCTGCCCTGGATTTGCTGCTTCAAAAGACCGAACATTTAGGTGTTGTAGATAAAGGGGAGTATGTAACAATAGAACAATGCTCAGTGAAGGTGTCAAAGAGTTCAACGAGCTGTGTTCAAAACGAGGCTTCTACACGCACACGTGATGTCAGAGGTGCAACCTGGAACATTAGCCAATCGCGCTCCAATTTTTGTTTGAAAAGGCGGGGATGCGCTAATAAAAAGAGGGAGGAACTCCCCCTATTTTACAGAATGTTACATTAAAACAATCTGAATTTTGGTCAAAAGGAGGCCAGAAAATCTCGAGTTTCCATGTGTATGATTCTTAAAAGCTGTATTATATATGCTGCACCTTGTACATGTATTCTCAAGTTTATCCATGATGCATGCATATAAACATAAAATCAGAAGTATACACCGTACACAAATCACTGTTACATACAGCGACAGAGTTACACATCATTATCGCAGGCAACAAAACATAACCAACTGGAAAATAATTTGCGTGACTGAGGAAAAAGAAACCCATATCCAAGTTTGCTGCATGTGAAAGAACTCAATTTTGTGAAAATGTGGTAAATATGGCTCAGCTTGAGTGACTTTTATTATGACATGGAAGGGTATACACATATAGGGATATAATATATTGCTAGATGCTATATAGGGCTCGACTGTGCACCATGGGGTAAGATCTGGAGCACTTTGTGACATGCCATGTTGGCAAGCTTCATGGAACCAATACGATGACTGTGTGCATACATTACCATTCATAATTAGGTTTCAGAATTTACTCTGAATCCTTTCCCAACGAATAAGAGAGAAGCATCAAAACTCTCACTCCCATTGTTGTATGATCAGTCATTTCTGAACTAAAATGAAATGCTGATGTTAATACATTAATACCCTACCCTTACCTCTGACCTATGATTAATATGATGATGATGATTGTTGGAATTGAATGTCCATTCAGCAATTTTTCAGCCATATCAGGACCACTCACATTTGTGTTTACCAGTTGGCTGACTGAATCTATGGGGGTGAAAACAACGGTAAGGCAAGGTGGTGTAATAGGCAGCACCAGGGATTGAACCCCATCTGGCCACATGCAATGCGGACACCCTAACCACTGCATCCCCCCCCCCCTTATGATCAATATTCCATGATTCTATAGGTCCTGAATTTGATGTGGGAGACCCAAGCGCACCAGTGACCCTTCTAAACACTGTTGCAGGTAATAATTAAATCCAGTCCAGTCAATTTCTATAAAATGGCGTGTAATTATGAAAATGTTATGAATCTAGTCATCAACTTTCAAAATGTATTTGTGGTTTGACATAAACTTTCGACTTCGTTACATAATTGCATTACCAGCAACATTTATACCATACAATGATATCTTAGAAAGAATGTTTACGTTTGATATAATTGTTTCTGAGAAGGTTATTATCTAGAAAATTTAAGTTTGATAGTTGTTAAAGAATAATGTTTCTCATAACAGTTTTAGAATGAATATATTCAACAATAGAATTTACTCATAGAAGGACCCACCCTTACCTGTGACATTGTCCACTTTGACCTCACAAACTATGTTCTTGTTGTGCATCAGATACATGCCGTAGGCTCTGGGTCACCTCAAAGGTAGCTGTACTATGTGTCAACTAAAACCAAAACTTAATGGAAAATAAAAAACAACAAAAACCAAAGCAGAAAAAATGGATATAAGAAAAGAGAGAGATGCTTACATACAAAGCCTTCTGTGTGAGCTATAGCCAGTGAACAGTGTATTCCAGTCGTTCCCTATCAGTACTACTACAAGGATAATTAGAGAAATAGCCATTTGATAATCATAATGACATTATAGCACCTTTATATAAACCTGACACACATAATGAAAGGCACAGTAATTGAAGTGGTTATGATACCCCTGAAGGCCATATTCCACTGTACAGCGTTTTGCTCGTGATGGGCAATTCACTTGCTGCATTTGACTCCACCGCTAGTCAAACTGGGCACCGCAACATGGAATATAGGTCGTAAGTAATGATGAGCGATGTAAAATGAATTTTAACATAATGTGATTAACATGCGCATCAGGATACCAGATTCTTATTCAGAGTAATCTTAGTCGGGGGCGACCCAGTGAATTCTGGTCTTTTGTCTCCCCAATAGATAGGACAATAATTTATTATACCTTAGGGTGATACACATTTAGTAGTTAAGAGTTTAAAGCATGCTGTATCAAACCAGGTGATAACCAGTGGTGATACAGAAACTTTTATTTTTCGATAATTCATGAAAAAATGAAATCATTAAGAAATAAAAAATCTAGCATATGCATTATCTGCACAATGTTCCTGGCTACATTTTACTTGCTCTCTGTTTGTGGATTTGATGTATATCAAAAGGTTTATACGAAGAAATGTAAAAACATCCACCTCGTATCCCTTTCTCATTTGGTTATATGTATATATACTACCCAGGACATGTGAAAGAGCAGTTGATTAGATGAACAATAAGAGTAAGGTGACAAATCTCTAAAAAAGAATGCAGGTGGCTAAATGTATAAATATCCGCCTTAATGCCCCTTATAAAGGTATTTGAGTTTTTCGTCTGAGTGCGCATGTCCTCGGTGATCTGAATATCAGGGCAGTTGGTTCTACATTTCACAGTGCACCTGGCGCCCTGCCAAGAGACCTCTGACAAAACCCAGACCGGACCTTGCTGCCCGTTACAGCCTATCCACTAAAAGTATGTACATAAAACTGACCCCTGCAGGACAAATACATGTTGGGGTATAGCAATGCTGAAACAACATTGCTTTTCTATCTTTTAAAATTCTTTTACAAGCTAAACCCCCCACCCCCCGTAAGTCCCCCTCCTGGTCCAGTCCTGTACCAGACAAGCAGCAACGTAACAAGCATGTTGTGCAGCCATACAGTTAGTCTGTAAGTTGCCCAATTTTTACGTAACTGTTATCGTATTTTAGGTAAGGTTCTAATAAAGATGTCATAAAAACATAAATTTTAGTGAAGTTCAAACCTTACTTATAAAGTATGTAATAATAACGTTATTATGATGTGAAAGAATGTTACAAAAATGTCACAATAACATGACAGTGTGACGTAACAAAGTTAGGTTCTAAAGACGTTTTTTGGTGCCATCAAAATAACGTAGCAAGAACCAAAGCAGAACTAAACAGAACGTCATAATAACATTATAATAACGTAATATTCTTGCTTGGGGTCCCCTCGTCTCTAGCCGCAGCAGACAGCCATTTGGCCGTGATACAGACACACACATGTCTGTACCATAACATAACCGTCCACTTTGGTCCCGTATTGGACCAACAATATGTAAATTGTGTAGGGGCCTTCCATTAAGTATGTATGAATAAATCGGGATGGGGGGCCGGGGTGGTTGAACTTGTCAACATGTGCGTATGTTTGGGTACAAATACAATGTGCACTGTCTTTAGCCCCCCCCCCTCAACCCCCCCCCCCCCCCAAAAGAAAGAATAAAAAAAAAGGTTGGGGGGTCTGAAATTTTGGAAAATGTGTCTAGATACTCAATTGAAGGCCCCATGTCCATATATACATGTTAAATATGTTGTCACATCATCATTGTTGGTCTCATTCCGGTCGGTTATTTTTTTTATATTTTTCTTTTTATTTAAAACAATCTTCAGTTTACAAACTGGTCTTCCAGATCGAGTAGGAATAATATTAATAAAATATATACACAATCTTCGTATAAGATATAAGCATGTCAGATAAACAGTTCTCATAGATATTTTACAGTATCAAACACATGTTAATTACATCATTTCATCGTTATAAGTAACATAATTCAATTTTATCTTACATTTAAAGGTACAGTTATCCTCACTTTCTTGAATAGCCTTAGGCAACTTGTTCCAGAGTACAGTACCTTTATAAAAAGGACTCTTATCATACTTTCCACCTTTATAATTTTCTGTTTTAAAAATAAACTTCTCATTAAGTCTAGTTTGTCGTGTCGATTGTTTACGTACATTCTCATCATGACTATGAATATACATTAACTTCAACAATTGCATTTGCCGACGCTGTTCCAGGCTCAACAATTTAACCTTCTTATGTAAGTCAGATATATTCACAAAATCATCCCAGTTTAGTTTGAGACAAATTCTCAAACGATCATTCTGAATTACCTGTAAATCATGTCGACATTTTAAAGGTAAACATAAAAGTATAAAACCCATATAATCAAAATACGGGAGCACAGCCTGTTTATAAATTTTCACAGCCGTATCTGTATTTATATATCTGCAAATTTTACTTAAAGTAAATAATTTATTACTGGTTATACCTTTCACCCTTTTCAGGTAGGGTTCAAAAGAGAGTTCATTGTCAATAATCACTCCCAAATAGTTATATACAGGTACAAACGATACAGTGCGACCATTGATACTCAATAGTCTTGGATTTATTTGACGATTAATTTTGGTCTTATTTCCAATCATCATACATTTAGTCTTTTCAACATTCAGTGATAATTTATTAAGCTTACACCATGCTACTACATTATCTAAATCACACTGTAATTTGTTGTATATATTAGGCCAAGAATTTCCTGAATAATATAATACACAATCATCCCCATACATTCCTATTTTGCAATTTTCAAGTATATTCAGTAAATCATTTATATAAAGAATAAATGCCGTTGGGCCCATGACACTTCCCTGAGCAATGCCAGATAACATTTTTAACTCATCTGATACTCGTCCATTAAAATTTACGACTTGTGTCCTTTCAAAATATAACTTAAACCATTTCAGAAGTGTATCTGGGAGTCCATTGGTCTTTAATTTTGATAATAAAAGATCATGATGAATACAATCGAAAGCCTTTGCCACGTCTAAATATATTACACCTATTATTTTACCGTGATTAATTTCAGTGTAAATATATTTTAAGAAATCAAATAAAGCACCTTGAGTGGAACGGCCCGGCAAAAAGCCGTATTGATTTTTGCAAAGTATATCATTAATCATACAGTGATTGATCAAACGATTACGAACTATTTTTTCCAAAATCTTAGCATATATACATTTCTGTATAATAGGCCTCCAATTTGACGGTATCGATTTATCCCCATCCTTAGGGATAAGATTTATAAAACCCTTAGCCCAGCATGTTGGAAATATTCCAGTTTTTAAAGAATTAACAAATAAATTACCAAATTTCTCTGGAATTATCCTAAATACATCAACACAAATCCTTACATTAGAATGCAAAACTCCCTTGATATAATTTGATTTTGCAAGATCAACATCCTTATTTATAGTATTCCTCAAATAATGTACAATTTTAAGGATAGCTGGGTGTTTTGTCCGCAAATATAATTTCATATAAAATTTTCTTTCCCTAACTAATCCCAGGATATGTCCATTCATCCATGGGTTTTTGATTTCGTGAATATTTACTATTTTTAAGGGGAAAAGTCAGTGAAAGTGCCCCTTATCCCATCATACTTCCTACATAATCTGGAAACATGTATATTGAATACAGAATGAGACACATACTCTAACAGCTGCATACAGATGTTGTGCAAATGACATCACATCCACAAAAACGGGATGGACGCCATCTTGGTGTTCAGTTTTGAAATTGCTAGAACAAACATCTAGAGCAAAAAATTGAAACCGGATTTTCCTCATACAAATTCACAGAATCATAATAGCAATTATTATTATCTAGAATTGATAAATTTTAGTTTTATTGTATAGCCATGTGGTTTTGGTAGCCATGTGGTGATCACCAAAATTTGGTCACATGACCTTGTCTGCACAAGGTCTATATGATTACACCATAAAATGGTAGAATTGTGCACAATTCTATGCCTACACTAAGAGTCTGTGTTTTTTTTTGTATTTATATGTTTGCTGGTGAACATACCAGTCATACAGTTCCACAAAACCATGCATGACCTTCTCCATAGTCACAGGCTAGACTATAATGATAAGTGATAAAAATATGATCAAGAATCAAAATGTGTTCTTGGGCAATATAGAGAAAACCCCATTGTTTGTAATATTTTTGTAAGATTTTGAATATCAGTTTGTTAAATTATCGTTTTTCTTATACAATTTTCCAAAGAGTATTGAACAATCTGTATCATAAAAATTGTATTTTAACAGGGAAAAATCATTCCAAATATGAGAAAAATGAGTGAGAAGGAAATCAGTTGGTGTTTTGTCGCATCGACGACTAGCTGTAATTCGTCGACAATGAAGGTGTGTTGACGAATTACAGCTAGTCGTTGAAGAATTACAGCTAATCAGTCTCTGGTCAAATCACCCCCGATTTCTTATACTACTTAGACCGATCATTAACCAGTCATAGAGACGGCTTCACCGCCTCTCCTCTGCCCAGAAAGTCAATGTGTGATTTAAGGTTAATTCCAACTTGCCCATAGAACATATTTACCCGAATATCTGAGAAGTTGTAACTGATGAAATGCAATACTCACTGCTATCCCTGCATTAGCAAATATGTGCAGCCGAGCCATATGTTGCACCATTATATTTATGACTTCCGATAACTTTGCTACAACCTCACAATGTGATTTGGTTGTATCTGCACGACATTAAGCCGGGTCCCCACTGAGCAAACCAACACCTCAGCGACAAATCTGCAAGCAATAAACTGCCCTGGCGCCAGGCTGGCTGGCGACAAAGCCCATTTTTAGGTGGTTTGTCGGCCGACAAACCACCTAAAATATCAGACATGTTTGATTTCAGGGGTGGTTTGTCGTCCTGGGCGATAAACTTTGGTCTCTGGGAACTACAAACTACCTTATTCTGCCGACGACGTCGTTCTCACTGGCCCGGTGGGGACCCGGCTTTACTCTTACATTCTTTCACCTATTCAGAATGACACAAACACGTTCTGTTTATGTTTGGTCTCAACCTTGCCTAATCATACAAGAAAAGTATGGCGCGAAATCCCGAATATATTAATATCCTAATATTCCTGCCTAAATCGTGGAGAATGATTAAACACACATACTAAAATATGTCCTACCTTACAGGGCTGCTGCATTGCGGCGTCTATAACTTCTACTAACGAAAACCCCACGTGTAGTTAGTCTGTCGAGTTCAGACTCACTGTTTCCCAAATAAGTGAGTCTGTACACCAGCAACCATTTTAGATGGGAATTCCCACCCATACCCCAGCATGCTTTGCAGCCACTGGTTTATGACAGATAGGAATACAAACCAGCCAGCACCCAATCAACCATCAAAGGGGTTCTGCATGCCATTTATAGAGGGCCAATAAAAGAATTCCTTACAGATTTTAACTGACCAATAAAGGCAATGGACTGTTGTGGGTGTATGGGCCCATTATGCAATAGCTAATCTGGGTGGGAACGGACTAACTTGTAGTACGTCATCCCTAATTACTACCGATTTAGGGGTCACTACGGTAAATTAATCAGGGAACTAACGGTTACAAGTAGGTGACAATCCACCACCCCAATCCCTATCATGTAAGCCCCTTTAAGGCTTATCCTTAATGAGATAACTCCAAGACGAGGCTTTGTGTGGGAATGTTATCTGCACATAATGTGTGTATTGTCTGAGATAAACATCATGTTCTGGATTATCGTATGAATAGATACCGAATCTGGCTGCACAAAATAACTTAATTATGCCCTTATTTCTTTGACACTACCCAATGTATTGCACTGAAATTAAATAACTGACCGAGTATTTGTATCAATTATATTCATATTCATATCTTTTCTGGACAGCCTACATAGATTATCGTTCGGTTGAAAATACTTGAGTTATATTCCAGGTGATATATAAAAGGTCAATGATAATGAATACATTTCAGTCCGTATCCCAAGAACCTTTCGTGATTTTTTGGATGGATTTTAACACCCTTCATGGACTAAGCCATATATAATGATGTTGACAGTTAGAAGCAGACATTACAGACATTCTCATCAGAGTCTCACTGTCTGTGAGGAGGATCAGTCTTTAACATTAGAGTTCTGTTTGATATAAAAAGAATTGAAGATATAGGGCAACAGGACAAACAAAACACACACAGGCCAGAAGGTCGTCATAGAAGGATACCATGCGAATGATGTGTTTCTTATAAAGTATTATATTACTCTTTTTAAAGATCCTACTTCAAACATCATTATAAGAACCACTCTAGCTAGCGCCTGACACACGCAGGCCATTCCTCACGTTACGTTAGACAGAGGAGCCCTGTTATGACCACTATTTTGGACGCCTTCCCCAAGAACTGGCCTAAGACTATTGTATCTGACAAATGCATTCACATACAGTTTGAGAATGTACGCTAAGAAAAAACTACAAAAAAAGAGGAGAAAAAGCAAAAACGAAACAGAGAAAACAAGTCAGCACACACGCATATTCGTTATATGATATCATGAAAAGCACTGTAAAGTGATGATATTTTTGTTCAATAAAAAAAAAAAGAAAAAAAGAAAAAATATAAATACACACATATCCCTTCAATTTCTTCCCAGATAGTCCCTACGTCTTCGATAGTTTTTTGGAGTCTAAATTTGAGTGATAATAAATTCTAAAACACTTTCAACCCTTCTCAAAATTTGTTGAGAATTTCTTCTCGTCTCTACAATCTCAGTTCCACCACTTTTTTTTCCAGGTTAAAGCACGGACCCTTCCTTGTTAGAAAGGGAAGTAAAAATACACCTGCTGCATTTCTTTCTTTCTGAGAGAAGTGAGCCTACAGTTTTAAGTTACAAGTGTAACAGATTCAACCAGATTTGAAGCACTCTGTTATTGCACTCCCCGATCCAAGGATGTAAGGTCGCAGAACGTTCATATAACGTCGCAGAAAGTCCTATAATTCTGTTTGAACTAGGGATATTCTCACTTGTATTTCACTTTTCTTTTTGAAATTGCAGTTAAAGATAATTATTATTTAGTTACCGGCAAGGTTTCCTTTAATATGCAATGTGGTAGGGTACTTAATTCAATCTGTTAAGGTTTGTAACGGCAGTAATATTACAAGAGGCAGGCGCCTAGTGTCTTCACTTTCAGAAGCATTTTAACAAAAAAATAACACGTAGCGAAAGATGGCAGTCGCGGATTAAGGGGTTGGGGGCGGTGGCGCGTACGCCCTCCCTCTTTTTTTGGACCAACATTTAGATTTTTAAAAATATGAAATAATCCTGTCCCCCCTCCCCTAGTGTCTGTGTCGTTACACTCGGGCCGGGAAATGGAGGTAAAACATAGATAAATGGGTCAGGGAGAATAAAACGGACGTACAGCCGCTATGTTGTTATTGTGGTAAATAACGGACCGAATGGATCTGAGGCCGTTATTCACGCTACACAGTACAGAGTGGAGGGGGGCAGGGGTCGTTTATTCAATGTTATGTACATCACGATGGTAACGCTGGGTAGTTTCATGTGCCTGATATTCTTTTTGTAATAGGGAGTCATCTATTCTAACACGCCGCCCATGTCAACATACCACAGGGTGAGTGCTGGGTGTTTTACGCCGTACTGACAGCCAGGGTCATTTTCACGGCGAAAACCAGTTGAGATGAATTCTGTCTTTGGTGATCGAATCTATGAGATGAAGGTGACAGGGAGGGCAAACAGAAGGGGATCAAAACCCAGTGATCATTTTTGCTGGACCTCATCCCTTAATGAACCAAGCACTGACTGGGAATTGAACCCAAAAACCACATGGTCAGTGCAGGGTCCCCCCGATCATCGCCTCTTACGATCAGAAGGGGCTACTGAGGGCCTATTCTTACCCGGACCCCCACGGGCCACATACCACAGGGTTCTATAGACAACATGCGACCTTCCCTGCAAGCTACCCAAGCAAGAATATGAAGTGATTATAATGTTATTATAACGTTCTGTTTAGTTCTGCTTTGGTTCTGGTTACGCTATTTTGATGGCAGCCAAAACATCTTTAGAACCTAACATTGTGATGTCACACTGTGATGTTATTGTGACATTTTTGTAAGATATTTACTACAAAGAGTAGGAGTCACTCCATATGCTCACAGTACTCCCAGCATCCCTCCCCCCCTGTTATCTGTACTCCTTGTTTTAGTGGAGGGCGTGTCCCTCAGGGCCCAGTGGGGGGACCTGGCACCGCGCCAACCCCACTCACTCCCAGATCGGCGTGTGGGGCGGGTTCTTCCAGCCGATTTAGTCCTGATATTTGTAAAACGTGGGGCGAAATTAATGGCGGGGTGAGGTTTTAGGACGGGGAGGGTTAGTTAGTAGGGTTTTAGGGGCGGGGGACGCCCCTCCCTTTTATCGGAAACTCTCATTGGTTTTATGCACAATTCGGACGAAAAAAATCAATAATAAAATCATTTCCAAATAGCGCCCCCCTCCCCCCCTTTTTTCTTTTTTAATGGATCCCCAACATATTGGGGGTAAGGGTTGCAACGGCGCACGCCCTTTCCTCCTTTACCTAAAAAACTAAAATATGAAAAAAGAAAATCTCCCATGTATCATTATATGTGAACGACTACCAGTCAACTTCAGCCTGTGCAATACACATTAAGGTATTCAGGAGTCTGTGCCACGCGGGTGCATTATGGAAACTGGTGTTTACATCTGCGGTAGCATCGGATCATAAATTATGACAATGCTGTTTACTATTGGGGCTAAATATAACGGTGACGAGGAAGTATGGGGCGGTGGTGGGAGTGGTGGCAGCAGTGGTGGTAGCAGCGGTCCTAAGCAAGAATATGACGTTATCATAACGTTATTATAACATTCTGTTTAGTTCTGCTTTGCTTCTTGTTATGTTATTTTGATGGCACCGATGAGTGACCAGGTCGTATATTATGACAGGTCAGAATATTCCAACCACCTTTCTGAAATATTTTGATTAGTTAATCTTTATAAGACATGGACTGATTTAGAGAGGGCACCTGAGGTGCTCGCCCCCCCTCCCTAGTTTTTTTGTTGCAAATTTATCTCTTTTTAAATGTAAAATTTAACCCTTTCCCTATGCCACCCACAATTCATTCAGGATTCATAAGACTGCCAATCTACTATAGTAAATAGTCTCGAAAAATGCCACATATGGGACAATGACAATATATATACCTGATTTTTGCTAAAATATGAAAGATAGAAAATTATTTTCAACATTTCTCGCGTTAGATATAGCATATTAGAGATGATTTTAGCATTTTGAAACAGTAAAAGTTATTTCTACTTTCATATTTGACTTTAAATCGACAAATACAACATTTATGGCTAAGATGCTTCAAAGCATCTGGCGTGTTTTAACTGGTGATGGCTCAAAGCATCTGGAGGGTGGAAAGGGTTAAGATGGTGGATGGGGCTCCTGAAATATGTACATAAGGACGCTCCCCCCACTTTTTTAAAATCTTTGGATCCGTCCCTATAAGATATGGAAAACTGCGGCCACTTTTACTTCAGGATAAATCTCTCCACGAATACAATGTACGTCTCGCTATTTCATGCACAATACCTCAAAGTAGATTGTGTGTGAAATTGTTCATACATGCATATATGCATGCATCATTGCGTGCGTGTATGTGTGTGTGTTGTATGTATGTATGTATGTATGTATGTATGTATGTATGTATGTATGTATGTGTGTGTGTGTATGTATGTGTGTGTATGTATATATGTATGTGTGTATGCATGCATGTAGTTATGCATGTATATATATGTATGTATATGTGTGTGTCTTTCTGTTTGTGTGTGTTTGCAGGGTCACCTGCACACACCTGCCTACGTCCGTCCTTTTAGTTTTGCCAAATTAAAAAAGAAAAAAGAAAAGAAAAACCTTATACACCCGTACCCCTCCCCACCCCCCAAGAGCTTTTTATTTACACAGCATGCGGCCAGATGCCCCTCCCACCCCGAAACGCATATTGAACCCACATGCCCCACCCCCCAGACAGGACCCCACCTCAGGGTGCATACAGTACGCATATGGCCCGCCCATACCCCGCCGCATATGGCCCGCCCATACCCCGCCGCATATGGCCCGCCCATGGCCCTGGGCCCATATGGCCCGCCCATACCTCCCGCTGGGCCCATACTGCCCGCAGCTGACAGGGCTGGGCAGGGACCTCCAGCACTGGCCTCTGGTCAACCGGAAAACGGCTTCTGCATTTTCGGGGCAATGATCAGGAACTGTAACTTTGCAGCAGTGGTACCTCAATTGTAAGACTTTTTATTATGTAATTATTGTCGTTCCTATACCATCAGCGACTATTTGGCATGTTTTCCCAAATTCGCACTTAAGTATTGCTGGGATAATTTGGAAAGATGGTTTCTGACAATCCCTAGTAGAACAGAGACTGGTCTAAAGGCCCTCCACCTATTACATACACGTTGAAATGGGTGTGGGTGGGGAGTGGGTGCATAGGCCATGTACAGTTCAGGGGCAGATCCAGGGTTTGGAGGATCAAGATGGTCTTGCTGCCCCCCCCCCCCCACACACACACTTTTCGTGGACCCCTAAACTACAAAATGAGGGGGAAATGTCGTGCGTGCACGTGAAGGCACGCCATTTTAGTACTTAGCCTTTATGTCGACGCCCCCCCCACACACACACACACCTTCAAAAATCCTGTAACCGCAGGTGTTTGGAAGAGTCTAAAGTTGAGAAGAGATAATGGGCGGCCCCTTGTTCGAAGCCCTTCCCACCACCATTACCCTGCATTAACCGACACTTTATAACGTTTCACGTCCCGAATGGTGGGCATGACTATTACCATTAACCAATTGCCTTTTGTAAGGTTGCCACCAATGAGGCCACCACATGCGCAGACACCTAGTGCAAACCTGAGAGGCAGTGCTGCATTGGGTCTGAGACCCTATTCACCATATTATTTTACTGTGCTTTCATAATCGCAAGGGTGAAGAAAACCCCATTATTTTGACTAAATATTTGCATGGTCTTGTACATCGACAATTCCCTGGTAACTTAAAAGATATTTGCCAAAAATAATAATCCTGAGGTATGGAGACTCCCATTGAGACCCCGACTAGCGCCTTCCCCGACTGGCAGCGCTGCAGCTGCCATCGGCCAACTGCCTATTGCAGGCTGCCACCAATGACCCACATAGCAAACCAGCAGCAGCACTACGCAGAGAGGGCTAGAGGCATTCCTTAAAGTGTGTGCATCAGGGGACATTATTAGTGTGATAACAGGGGCAGATCCAGGCTTTCTGAGAGGGAAAAGGGGTCAGCATATAGGCTGAGTGCTAAAACGGTGCGTATTTTCATGCGCACATGCAACATTTTGTCTCTTTTTGTCTCTTTGCCTAGATTAGGTGTCCACTATAAAGGGGGCGGGGGTCAGGACCCCTTGAACACCCCCACCCCCTCCCCCTAGATCTTTCCCTGTTATAATACAGGCTTGTTGGAGGACACAGGAAGCCAATATCGAATTGATTGCAGCGTGCGAGTGCGCGACACCCCGCGACACCTCCATGTTGTGGTCGTAACGCTGTGTTTTGGTCATTATGCAGCAGACTCCATGTAGGTGCCCACATTATAATATGATTAGTGGGAGCATTGCAGCTGCAGGAGGTTAGGAGGGGTCCCCACATGCCACATGCTAGCTTTGACCTAAAACTATTTGATATTCCTATGTGGAAAGCCATCACCGAGAGGTGGCTGTTCACAAACCCGCTTACAATAAAACCAAATTAACATGCCTAGAAAATTCACCATTTTTGACGTGGTTATTGCCCATATCCCCACCCCCTGTCTAATAATGGCAGAGCCTGGAGGGATGTTTCTTTAACATCATTGACTCAGTTGCCATTAATAGACCTGTTATAAGTTAGGCCTGTGGTGCCAGCTGTTTGAGAGTGCTGCGTGTTGTGCTGTGACGCCGTATCAGGATCACACGCCGTGTTGTGATCATTATGCAGCTTCTGTTCGGGGAGAGGCGCCATTATCATACGGCCAGTGAGGACTCTGAGGAGAGGGGGAGGGGGTCTAGAGGGAGGGGCCGCGCTCTCACCTGTTTCATTCTCCCGGTACCCCCACTCCCTGGCCTACCTGATCATACGCAACAGCGTTCTAAAATCGCAGAGAAAGGGGGCATTTTCAGGAGAATTCGTATGTCCGCGAAAATTGAAAAAGGGGTGATTTTTACCAATACTTTTCGTGAAAATTACTAAAAAGGGTGATGTTTTGAAGAGGCAGCGATTTACGTGTATAGACATTCAGTGATATGACTGTTTTCAATGTATTATGTTGTTGAAAGTACAAATGTTTATTGTCACATTTTCAATGGTACATGTATAAGTATTTGTATATCAAAAGATTGGTATTGTATAACAACATTATAAGAAGCACATCTAAAAGTTCGCGTTTTCAACAAAAAGGGGTTAAATTGGACCCTGAAAAATTCGCACTTCATAGGAAAAAGGGGTCTATTTTGGACCAAAAGTTCACAAAAAGGGGGCCCTTATAAAACTGGAGAACACTGATGGGTATACACGTATTCAGTTGAGTAAGGCTACCTGGTTAATTCTCCCCATCACAGGCAGCTGGTATACAGTATTTTAAGTGTAGTGGTTTTTGTTAAATCTTTGTTAAATTTGTTTGTATATAGTAATTGCTAATTGTTTGTATATGTTATTGCTACACATGCCACTGTTGGCTACTGCTAACTTAAAAATGTTACTTATACTGTGAGCTGGATAGCAATGAATACTAGCCTATGGCTAAATTGTGTATAAATCCAGGATAAATAAAAGTATTTAAAGAAAAAGCGCCTGCAGCTTAAAGCTATGGTCTCGTCTTCCTGTTGTTAGGCTTATGTATCCAAAAACGTTTACCTAATAAAAAACAAAAATAAAACACCTGGTACTGGCGTGGCGGGCCTTAGAGGTCTGCAGCCCCAGCCCTGGAGGAGGCGCAGGAGGAGGCGGATGGCGTGTGCTCCTGTCTCCCCCCCCCCCCCCCCCCCACACACACACCTAATAAGTGGTCCCAGTACAGCCCCCAGAAAACACCACCCTCTTCCTGTGTATAACACTGATTCCTACCCTAATCCTACCACCTTTACCTACCGATTACGGGCCGTCCATAAATGATGTCGCGTACAAAGGGGTGGGTGGGTGGGTTGAAAAGTGTGACACTGCCTGAAAACGGGCCTTATTTTCATGTTTACATTAGAGAATTTAGTGTGACAGGGGATGGGTGGGTCCTAAAAATACCCTGAAAAATTGGACATCATCTATGGATGGCCCCTTAGTATTCATTTTGATACCTCCCCATCCTGTGAGTGGTGGTTCCTAGAGCAGGGCAGGAGAGCAGTGAGGGCCCCAGCCCGACCTAGAACCCACCCACCCACTTCCCCAAGAGTAGGACCACTAGCCTCTGTAGGAAACGCAAAAAAATACACAGAATAAACAGGATGGGGGCTCCTGTACTATAAGTAAACAGTATCATCTCACGATTTGGATGGTGTGGGAGAGGTGGGGGAGGTATAAAGCTAGTACCACAGGCCCCACCAACCAACACCCACCCAGCCTCCAGTCGTCAGCCCACAGAAACAGTAGCCATGGAAACACATTATTCCCAACCCAACAACTGTACATATTCAGGAATTAATAACCAATAAAATGACACATTTCTCATAGATTCTCTGTACACCCATGATGGGCACCTACCTTGAGCTGGGCGCAGTGCTGTAGGGGTATAAATCCAGGGGACCTGGGGGCTGGGACCTTATTCACTAAGACGACAGTGGCCACTGGGTGGGGGGAGAGCTGGGGAGGGATTGTGGTGGAGATGCTTCCCGCCCTCATGAATATGAAGCGGAGGTCGGCTCAATCTCCAGGCGCAGGTCGCTGTGGAGGCCGCAATAACTGTCTCTGACGCACAGAGACATCTGGTGGAGAACTGAGACACTATGAGGTGGTCTCAGGGAACTTAAAGGAAACCTTGAATTATATATATATAATTAGGTGATGGATATTTCCGAATGATATTCTTTGGGTGAAGTTTATACATCATTGACTAATCACACGAGAGATATTTTAAGAAAATTCTAAGTATAGACACCATTATAAGACTTTATTATTAGGTCTATGATTATGTTTCTCTAAGAGAAATCAGTGGCGGATCTAGCATTTTGAAAAGAGGGGGGCCGCTATATTGGAGAACTTTTTCCTTAATTACTTTTTGGCCGAATTTTACATTAAAAAAGTCTAAAATTTTCCGAAAAAAGGTGGGGTGCCCACCCCCGTGCCCCCCTCTAAATCCGTCACTGGAAATCCCCCACTTTGTGACGTCACAAGGACACTAATTGGGGAACCTGCAGCTTTCTAAAGGGAATCCCCAACCCTCAAAAGGGTACAGTAAGGACTTTCAGCTTTAACACAAAATATTCATGTTAGGCCCCATACAAGCTTTTATCACTTTTATTTTTTACCTACGGTACCTAAATTCATTTGATAACCTGAGATTCCCAAGTTACTTTGGAAAGGAATTCCCATTATTATGAGGACATAATAGCAAGGACAATATTGACAGCCCAGAAGTTAGGAAATTCCCAATTTAATTTTTCTTTATTGAATTATTGTCCAACAACTTGATAGTTTACCTATTTTATCATTTGGAACATTTTGAAATTCAGAATTATTTCTCTATACAGCTTTTTCAATAAGGTTGTACTCTACTGGTGTAATAGAAATTGGAAACAATTCTTTGGAAATTTTCCTATAATTAACCTATATGAAGTGAACTGACCCAATTACCAAAGTCCAAAAGGTCAATGAAGTGGAGGACTGTGCAGGTTTGTGGGAAAGGTGTGCACCATAAAACCCCTAATTTAAGCTGAACCCTTATTTAAGCCACACCCTGAGTTTTTCATTGGACATTTTGCCATGTATTTGTTCAGAGATCCCATTGTATTCAAGGTTTTGTGAAGTCCTAATTAGGAAGAGAATAACTTTCCTGGGTCATTGAGTACCAGTTATAGGTATCAGTGTAGCATGCCAGTAACTTTCTTGGCCACTGGTACCCAGCGTGTACACAAATAGCCTATGGCTGGTACCCAGTGGCCCAGGAAAGTTGTTTTCCTCCTAATTCAAGCTGTACCCTGAAGGGGGTACCCCACTACACGATATAAACAGCCTACGATATGAGGGCCACATCGCACAATAGCTGGTATCGCAGGAGGAGGCGCCGTCCTGTCTACGACATTCTTAGGCTTTTACCAATGGGAAGTAGATTTTATCCGACATGACCTGCGACATGATCTACGAGAACTTGAACTTTTCCTCTGCGACATTATCAAACATGTTGAATAAAGTTGTAGCCAAGGTTATAGTCTGCGATATTCATCTCCACGTCTCCACTGCGATAAAAATCACATCGCATGACTTTGATTTCATAGCAGACTGCCATGTACCCTATTACACTAATGCGACATCAAAGATATCGTAGGGGTCATTGTCATGTCGTAGCCACATCGTGCTCACATCGCAGCTCATGTTGTGATGTGGGATGCCCCCATTAAAGTTGAGGTCTTATTGGATCTAATTTCATTAACTAAAAGCCTTATTCCACATACCAACTTTGCTGCCGATTTTAAAAATCGGCAGTGGGAATAAAGGTCAAATATAGATATGTTATACATCATTAGAAAGGTCTTACAATTCCCTTTCAAATGGTTTACAGGATCATATGTTTCATGTCATATTCTGAGAGAAAATCAACAAAATGCAAAATCGACGGCATCAAAATCCGTATGTGGAATATGGGCTTAACTTATTTTTATTTAAAAAAAAGAAAAAGTTGGCCCAAAATTCATTCAAAAACCCATAGAGCCATATTTTATAATAGAATAAAAGGATTGAGGTAGGTTAACGCTGAGAATTTTGAGCATGACCCTTAAATATTCACCAACCCTCAATTTCAGAGTTCATACCCTTTGTAAAATACCCTGGGCATGATAACATCACATTTACTACTGAATTGGACGGACTCTGGGGACATTTATTTAGGTAAATCAGTTCACAAAATTGAGACAAAATTGACATGGAAACATTTATTTAGGTAAATCAACTCACAAAATCAATAGTTCCAGATACCTTTGAATTCATTTTCCCCAAATTTCCAAGTAAGATAAAATGATCTTTAAAAATACATCTTATCTTGGATGTATTATACTTCAAACAGACAATACAGCATTGACCTTAGACATCAGGTAAAAATTAAACCAACGTTGCATGATAACCTTTCATTAGTAAATCTATGTTGTGGCTACAATAAGCTGACCATCAATGCTATTATATTGGAAATATTTCTTTTCTCTACCTACTTAATTGATGATTCATTAATGCAAAATTTGAAAACCATGCTTGTTATTTCTAAATTT
The DNA here is from genome assembly GCA_936440205.1 of Lepidonotus clava. NCBI lineage: Eukaryota > Metazoa > Annelida > Polychaeta > Phyllodocida > Polynoidae > Lepidonotus > Lepidonotus clava. The sequence goes on from OW387143.1 coordinate 1,547,760, forward strand.
TGGGCTCCTGCATAAAAAATACAACTATTTGCTATATTTCTTTTTGTAATAAATGGATTTTCAAACCAACCCAAAACATAATGAACATACACAGAGCATGAAAAATTGTCAACATAAGTTCTTAAACATCAATAATGCCACTGTTAATGGAGATATTCTTTTCCTTAATAATATCCAAGCATAACATTCTTAGAAAATCATTTGTTATAGAAACCTTTCCAAGAGCCAATAGGTTTCTTGCAATGAACTCACATCGTAATAGAATGTTTTTATAGGCATGTTTGCAATAAGCCCATCCTAATGTACACTAACATTAACATTTACCATAAAATATTTTCAAAATTGCCTCCATGCTTATTCCATGAAGAAAGTTGCTTAATACAAAAGTAACCAAGTCAATGTGGTTGACGAATTGCTCCTAAAATTTGTAAGATGCAGCTTTATATTTTAGCATTTTTCCCATAGGAACCGATTTTAAAGCTGACAGCCCAACCTATATTGTCCACCGCTATTTTGCCCTGAAATACAGTATTTTCATTGGCTGGTAAACCTACAAATCTGCCAATTTGTAAGATTTGCGAATTCATAATGTTTTATCAGTACTTGGGTATATAGGAAAATATAATTCTTGAATATTTCACTAACCCCAACTCCAGAACACAAGGATGGCTCATCTGGTAATTCTGTCCAACCCTTGTCAAACCCTGGGATATACCCAATGTGGGATTGGCTTATTGTGTCCAGAAAGGAACAAAGGAAATATAATTTGCATAAATCTTGATGTGTAAAAGTACCATTTTATACAGGTTTCTTCTTTTCATCTTCACCCACCATTAGTCTAGGTAAAGTGATTTCTATCATTTACTCATATATGATAGAAGCATCAGTAATTCAAACAAAAATATTGAAATACAAAATTGCTAGTATTTCAAATGCTTAAATGGTACATTATAATATCATGAGCACAATTCTGTAAAGCTGATATGACAAAAGGAATATACCAAGTATGAGCGAAAACTATCCATCACTTGGTGCAATACAAAAGTAAGGAAAAATGTGACATTATCAAATACCAGAAGCAAACACTTGATAAAGTCAAAACCAAACACATACTTATATAAGAAGACTCTCATGGGTTGTCCGAGGGTGGCCGTACGATCTTTAGGGGATCGTCATGAAGGGAGGGCGACGTTTGTATGATCCCCATAGGTAGTATGGCCACCTGAGGACAACCCCAAAGGGTCTTCTATATTTCCTCACCCAAGGAATGCTATATTTTATCACCCAAGGAATGCTCCAAATATGTCTAAAATACTGAAAATAAGAAGTGGTGTGTACAGCCTGTCACTATGCACAACCCATTATACGTACTACTACATGGCTGTGTGGGTGATAAAATAATCCAATCAATAGCAAAGTAAAACAAAATACAAATATAAGGACTGCAGGGAGACTCTCATGATAGCTGTATGACCTAGAGGGGAGAGTCATATTTTGTGTGATCCCCATGGGTCATATGGCCACCTTAGGATGACTCTAAAATTTTATATTTTTTCACTCAAACAAAATTAATATGTTGAAAATCATGAAAATGAGGAGTAGTATGTATGGCCTGTCAATATGCAACACCTGCAATACAGATTGCTTGTAAGCTATATACCTATGATACAAAGACATAAACCTTCAGCATTGGTGACCAGTCTAAAATATCAACAAATATTAGGGAATAATCTTTTCCAGGGGCTAATACTTTTTCAACATACATTTCTGCTTTTTATGGGAATTCCCATACATATTTTATTCTCAGCTATCTAATTATTCTCTCATTTTGGTAGAATTTAGAATTTTAATCGTTCTGGAAAACACCCCCAACCCTCCCTGTGGCAAAAATATGCATTGGATTTGTACTAAAACGTAAGCACACTTTCACAACTTTCGGACCCCTTCCCTTCTTGAGGTGTACATACTTAAAGGGAGGGGCCAGTGATTGTGAATTCATATGGCAGTACTATCCATGCCACACAGGTAGTTAGCACGCCAACTTTTAAATCTCTATTTCTACAACTTTTTATTTTATCCAGCTTTTCCTTGATCTCATTGCAGCCCCCTGCCAGTACATTGTGCAGCTTGCACAGTGCATTTGTCTGTCTGTGGCGTCACAGGTTTGAAAAAGGAAAATCACGAAAACAAAGAAATATCAAAATCTAAATTTCCTAATTATTTTTACCTGGCCTTACAGTATTAGCTCTGACAAATAACACTAACTCATAAAAATATTTTGAAAATAAAGCTTTCCTTTGCTTATTCTGCATTTCAAAATTTGAATTGAACTGTCATCTGCCTGTGACGTCACAGACAGATGCGTCTTCTGCTTGTGAGGAGCAAAATCCTGACGTTTTAAGTTTATCAGATTTAACACACTTATAAGCGGTTAATTTTGTAAATTGGAATTATAGGTTCTGTTATAATAGTATTCAATTTGCTGTATAATAGTGGAATAAAGCACATTTCATTAATCACTGTCCCCCTTTTTAATAGAAGGCCCAAAACCTTATTACAGAAGACCTCCTATAATTTCTTTCATCAAAACCCCTGTTTTGAGCAATAAGACCATTTCAGTGTAAAACTTGATCCAGAGTCAAACTAGGGGCTATGGCAGGCCAGTGCTATTTCTTTTGTTTACCAGCTTTCCCTTCCCCAAACAGCTCAGATGCCAATTCTCCCAGCACCTTTCCCAGCAGGTTCCCGCCTGGCCACCTGCCTGTCCGGAACCCCGGATTGTTCATTTCACAGCCAGTGCCCCAAAAACAGTCTGGGCTGCAATACAGTAGTTTTCTACCTACTGTTTTTTCTAATTTGACTCTGAGTTCTGGATGCTGAACAAACTTTTCACGTTGGATATCTTTCCTTTTTTCATTGCTTACATAATTAGACTTGTGACTGGATACGATGAACTTTCCCAGATATTTTGCATCTGCAGCACACTCACAAGCCCTTATATCGCCCATTGATTCTCGGTCCTGCGCAACCTTAGCCCTTTCATATTGGAAGGCCTGCTCCTCACAGTGGAAAGTTTCACCATCATATTCTACTGAGACAGGGTAGAAAGGGCTCAACCAACTTTCCAGTCCAAAGAATGCGATTCCCAAGGGGGTTTCCCATGTTCCCCATGCGTTCCTTTGTAGATCATAATCAAATTCTCTCAGGATATTTCTTGGAATTTCATTCTTGTTTTCCTCTTTTTCTGAAACCTGTTTCATTTCTTCCATTACCTTGCCCCCTAACTCTGTAGTTTGAGGAGTATGACTTGCTGGTGTGGTTCTGGCCTGGTACCTCTGGGTCAGATCAGGGTTGGACTTCTCCTGTTGGTTCTCTAACCTTACCTTATTGGCCCTCTCCCTCCCCAATGCTATTTGGGCTATTCTTGGAATATCATTCTTGTTTTCTTCATTTTCTGAAACCTGATTCATTTCTCCCATTACCTTGCCCTTTAATAGTATAGGTTCAGGAATATCACATGCTGGTGTGGTTCTGGCTTGGTAACTCTGGGTCAGATGAGGGTTCACAAACTCATAGGCCAATTCTTCCAGCACCGTTCCCAGCAAGTTACTGCCTGGCCACCTACCTGTCCGGAACCCCGGGTTGTTCATTTCACAGCCAGTGCCCCACAAATGGTTCGGGCTGCAATACAGTAGTTTTCTACCTACAGTTTGTTCCAGTTTGACTCTGAGTTCTGGATGCTGAACAAACTTTGCACGTTGGATATCTTTCCTTTTGTCATTGCTTACATAATTAGACTTGTGACTGGATACGATGAACTTTCCCAAATATTTTGCATCTGCAGCACACTCACAAGCCCTTATGTTGGCCATCAATTTTTGGTCCTGCACAACCTTAGCCCTTTCATATTGGAAGGCCTGCTCCTCACAGTGGAAAGTTTCACCATCATAGTCTACTGAGACAGGGTAGAAAGGGCTCAACCAACTGCCCGATCCAAAGAATGCGATTCCCAAGGGGGTTTCCCATGTTCCCCATGCATCCTTTTGTACATCATAATCAAATTCTCTCAGGATATTTCTTGGAATTTCATTCTTGTTTTCCTCTTTTTCTGAAACCTGTTTCATTTCTCCCATTACCTTGCCCCCCAACTCTGTAGTTTGAGGAGTATGACATGCTGGTGTGGTTCTGGCCTGGTACCTCTGGGTCAGATCAGGGTTGGACTTCTCCTGTTGGTTCTCTAACCTTACCTTATTGGCCCTCTCCCTCCCCAATGCTATTTGGGCTATTCTTGGAATATCATTCTTGTTTTCTTCATTTTCTGAGACCTGTTTCATTTCTCCCATTACCTTGCCCCCTAACTCTGTAGTTTGAGGAGTATCACATACTGGTGTGGTCCTGGCTTGGTACCTCTGGATCAGATCAGGGTTGGACTTCTCCTGTTGGTTCTCTAACCTTACCTCACTGGTCTTCTTCTCTAATGCTATCTGAGAGGCAGCTTGGGCTTCTTCAGTCAATTCATCTAAATATCTCTGACTGTCTTTTTCCCTTTCTAAATTACTTCTATGTGAGATTATATTTACTATATTTATCAAGATGTAAACAACAAAGGTACATGCTACCAATTTTACCAACGTCTTAATGCTTTCAATTATTCGTTCATAGTAGACCCAGATGGCTAGAAAAATAAAACTCAAAATGACTAAACTAAAGATCATCTTTAAAGTGGTTCTTTGAATAAGAGTTTTGGGAATCTTGTCTTGATCTGGTGACCGGTTGACCGCAGTCCCTGTTGATTCGGATAGTAAATCTGACTGTTCTTTTACGTGTGGTGTCTCCTCTGGAGATGCATTCCTGAAACACATAATTGGGATTTATTCTAGAATATATTGGGTATGAGGGCCTCAAGAAAAGGCATTGCACACCCACATTTCACGGAAATTGCAATCGGAAATGCTGGGGTCTTTTACCAAAGCAATGTATGAAGGAAAAAAGTTTTGCCCTAACTTTTTAAATATTCATAAATATCTTCATATTATACGTAAAAAGATTGGAATTGATAAGAATTCTAAACAAGTGTCAAAATTGTAATGGAAAGCCCAATTATTTCAGAATTTTTTGGGAAAAGCTGCCAAAAAGGACGGGCATTCCTTTGCAACTGGCAAACTTGTATGAATGATATAAAGTAGTCCCTGTAATGATATGAGAGGTAGATGACTTTAAACTTGAATTTATTCAATGCCGTGATGTTCGCCGTCCGTCACAGCCGCCATGCGTTCAGTTAGTTTCTGTTACTGCCACTTGGGGCCCTGGGGGCGTTTCCCGTGTCGATTCTACAACACTACATTCCTCCCAACCTTGATATTAAAGTTATCTTTAGAATTATTCAAGATAGTGTGGTTGGAGGTGTTATACTACTGTTATACAATAATAGCATCTTGAAATATATCTTAGTTCTACTTTGAACTTACTTTGTGAACCTGTAAAAGTATATGATCTTATTGATCTTACTCTGAGAATTTTACTAAGTCAATAATATATATATATATATATCTTAGATTTCTATCAGAGTCTTTTCTGGTGAGTCTTTGAGTCTTCATATCAGTCTTTGAATATTCTGTCTTTAGTTCACTACTTGATATGAAATAGAACATGATATAAGATAAATAGTATCTTAATTAATAAAACGCTCTTAGATAAATGACCTTGTTGTTAAACCTTACTTGCAAATTTTCTTATGCATTACTCAGATCTTTAAGTGGAGCATATTTGCTTTTAACTACACAATCCTTCAAGTGTCCGGGTGGTCTTCTGTTTCGGACAGGTCTCTCCGCGATTGGACCTGGGGGATTGTTCTGTGAAATGGGTACAGGGGGATCCGCTACTGGCGGAATAGCCTGTACTGCTCCCTGGTTGTGTTGGGGGGCAGGTGCCGGGTTAAACACGAGATCGTTGTGCTCGAGGTAGTCAGAGTTACATTTATTGTTGGGGTTACGCGGAACACAGTTGTCCGGGATCCTCTTAAAGAACGAAGAGTTTCTCGTAATATGATGTCCCTCTCGCTCTGCGGTGATTTGTGATCCATTTCGCGTTGTTACAGTATATGGCGTGGGATCGTACATTTTCTTGAAACCTGTTGGTTTTGCCACTAATATTTTATCTCCCACTTTGATGTCAGTCTCTTTGGTGTGGCGTCTTTTGTCCGCGTACGATTTCATCTTTTCCTTCGCGCGTTGGTCGTTGTTCATCATTTCTTTTTCAAGTTGCGTCGCTACGTCACAGTTCCATTCTGGCAGACAGGTTTTGATATTTCTGCCAAACATACCTTTCGCTGGTGGGGTTTTAGTTGACGCGTGTGGTGTTGCTCGGTAGTGTTTCAGGAAGGTGTTGATCTCCTTTCGCCAATTTTCACCAACTTCACCGTTGGTCTTGGGCCATAAAGGTGTTACATGGTGGTGCTTGATACCATTTTCCTTGGTGTACTCATGGAACTCGCGACTGTTGAATGGTGGTCCGTTGTCAGTTTGTTGGATGGTGGGATTTCTGAATCTGCTGAATATCACATCCATTTCCGTTTAGCGTTTTGAGTGGTACGACTTCAGGGTAACGCGTAAAGTCGTGGATGATTATAATGATTTAGTCAGCATTGCCTACGTCGGCAAAATCGCAACTGACTTGATCCCATTGATGGCTCGTCAGGGTGACTTGTATCGGCTCGCATTGATTTTGTGATGTTACGGCTTGGCATGGGAAACAGTTCTTAACTTTGTCCTCGGCCATACGGTCAATACCTGGGAACCAGACTTTCTCGCATAGCAGTTGTTTCGTCCTGGTCATCCCTTGGTGATCTCGGTGAGCTAGGTCTACTACTTCCTTCTGAAGATTTTTCGGAACGCATATCCTATGAGACCTTAATACGATACCACTTTCGGTGATGGTCAGCTCGTCTTTGATGTTGTGGTATGCCTTCAAATCAGGGTCTGTGTTCGTCTAAGGCCAGTTGTCGTCTGTCAGCGCTGCTCTCACGGTCTTCAGCGTTTCGTCAATTTCTGACTGAGAGACGAGATCCTTGAGTTCTACGACGGTGGGTTTGGCCTCTGCTGTTACGAAGTTTACGTAGTCTCCCGCTACTTTGGTCACACGACAGTCTTTGTTGGTGTTTTGGCTCGGGTGTCTCGACATGTAGTCTGCTGGATTTCTGCTTCCAGGCTCGTACGTCAGGGTCATGTCGTAGAATATGAGGCGTAGACACCATCTTTCTAGCCGGGCAGATGTTCGCGATGAGGCTTTTCCATAGATTCCGAGCAGTGGTTTGTGGTCCGTTACCACGTAGACTGGTGCACCGAAGATATAGACGTGAAAGTGTTCACACGCTCATACTACAGCCAGGGCTTCACACTCCGTCTGACTGTAGCGTTGCTTGACTTATGACAGCGCTTTACTTGCGTAGGTGATGACCTTCTGTCCGTCAGGATGCTTCTGGGTGAGTATCGCACCTAGTCCTACTGGGCTTGTGTCTACGTAGATCGTAGTTATTTTATTCGGGTCGAAGTAGGCTAGTGTGGGAGAGTCGATGATTTGATTTTTGAGTGCGGAGAGTGCGTCATCCTGCTCTTTCATCCAGATCCACTCCTAGGATTGATGGGTGAGTCTGCGCAGTGGTTCGGTGAGTATTGCGTAGACTGGGATAAATTTCGCACAGTAGTTGGCCATCCCAGCTCTCCTGAATTTGTCAGGGGCTGATTAGCGTTGATCTTCTCGGCCTTCTTTGGGTCGATTTCCATGCCTTTGTCGGAGAATTTGTATCCATAGAATTCTAGGCTGGATTTTCCGAACTCACATTTCTTTTCATTGAGCATTAGACCTTTTTCGCATAGGCGCTTGAATACAGCGTAGAGGTTCGCATTGTGTTCTTCTTGTGTTCTGCCGTAGACTATGATGTCGTTGCTGAAGTTTCTCACTCCTGATAGTCCGGCGAGGGCTGTCTGGATACAGTATTGGAATACCTCGGCTGCGGAGCATATCCCAAAGTTCAGTCTTTTATAGCGTTTAAGCCCTGTGTGAGTCGAGAATGTTGTAATGTAACGCGAATCAGGGTGGAGTTCGATCTGGTGATATCCACTGGTCAGGTCTAATTTACTGAACACTGTCGCGCCGTTTAAATCGTGGATGATTTCCTCTAAGGTGGGTATAGGGTGGCGTTCACACTCTATTGCCTTGTTTGCGATACGCATAGCGACGCAGATTCTGACGTTCTCAGGATCTTCAGGTTTCAGGGCTGCGACGATATTGGATACCCATGGCGTCGATCCGACAGTGTCTTCGATGATGTCCAAAGTTTCTAACTTTTCAAGCGCGGCTTTGATCTTACTTCTTAGATGGAACGGCTCTTTCCGATGTGGCTGTGCAGTGGGTTTGACGTCTTTGTCGATGTGGAGTTGTAGCTGCACGCCTTCAAGTTTCCCAATTCCGGTGAAGATGTCACTACAGTCCCCCTCATATGCTGCCACCCTTGGGAAACTATTATCATGACTACTTGTGAGGGGTAAATTCAATATATCATTAAAGGGACGGCGAGATACTCGACGAATTTTACGCGCAATGAACGACCTACCTTCGCCATCTTGTCAATCTCCCCAATTCTCGCGGGGGACGTGATCTCGCGAGATTTGGCTGAAAACTCACAGATTCTCGCAAGAAACGCGAGAGATCGTGAGATTTGGTGAGATTTGCTGCCATATTGGATTCAGCCTTCACCTTATACACACATATCAGACAAAATTGCAAAGTATATCTTTTCTTTATTGTTCTTCCAAAGCCCTCCTCCTCCCCTTTTCCTTCCACATTTATTGGTAGTGTCCACATTTATTGGTAGTCCCCTTTGTCGACAAGAAAGTGTATTTCTATATTCCTGATTAATGGGAGGATCAAAGATGTTGTGGTAAAAAATCTGTTTTTTATGCATTTAATTGAACATCTGGAAATCATGTATATGTTTAATGGTTGTGGTCATAAAATATTATGTCTATACGTGTAAAGTTACAGAGGAACAATCAAATGAATATATTCTTGGTGTCAGCGAGGTCTGCCCAAGCCATTGTCACAATAGTATCTTCCTCTTGTAACACCACCGATCCTGATGATTCAACAAGATGAAGAAGTGGGAGAAACATCACAATAACAATACTCTGGTGTCAGTGAGGCTGCCCAGAACAAAGTACCTTCCAGAATCTGGTGACAGTGAGGCTGTCCAGAACAAAGTACCTTCGGGAATCTGGAGACAGCGAGGCTGCCCAGAACATGAACCAACAAGTGGGGTTCAGTAAGACTGCCCCAATCCACTAGTAATTTCAAGAAGTCCAATATTAATTTTATAATCTATATATATGTACCGATTGTCTATTATTACCCACTTCTTCATGTGTTCGTTCAGATTTCCAACATGTTTTATAGGTTACCAAAGTTATATATATATTCTACCAGCCCTAGTCAGGGCTGACAGGTTAATTATAAATAAATAACCTTTACAACTAATCTGCTGTTGAGAGTTCTTTGTGCGTAAATGCTAGTTCCTAGAAATGATGTCAGAAACAAACTAGATGAAATTTTAGAAATGCAGAAATAACACAATATAATTTTACTCTATCCTACAATGCTTTGTATCATGAAATAAACTAATTTATGGCAAAATTTCAAAATGCACTTGAAAATACAGTTATTTCAAAATTTGAAAATAATGTTGGAGTAGATCACTTGGCATACTTCTATATTGGCATTAAATCTAGGGTATAAAGTATAAAATAACCAAAACTGAAAACTTGCCCCTCTCTTTAATGTTTCAACTATTCAAAATAATTTCCAACCACTTCATACCTGCCACAAAAAGTTGGAGCCCTACTGGAATCAGGAGATGAGGATGCTTCAAAGGTTTGAAGCATGAAGTACTTCAAATCATCTCTTGCCAGGTTATGTACTCCTTTGGTTGCTGCACTTGGTAAGTTACAAGATGGGCAGTAGATGACATTGCAGCTAAGTGGCATCATATATTCAAGGCAGCTGGTGCAGAACGAATGGCCGCAGTCCAACAGTCTGGGTTCAGTGAAGATATTACTACACACGGGGCAGGTTAGCATTTGCAGAGCACTATTTCTTATGCTGAAAGAAAAGAGTTAACAATTCAGTTTCCTGTCAAATTATGAATCATTGCATGAACAGAATATACACCCTTAAATTTAAAAAGTTGATGCACATGCATCAAGTTTCAAGACAAATAGTGCTGGCACCAAAACTGAAACTAAGAGTTATTCTTGAGGTTGAGATAGAATTAGTAACTTCTATGAATGATATCAAAACACGGTCATAATCTTACATTTTGATATATTTTACATTTTGTAAATATACAAAATCCTCCACAAGCCTGTAAAGCCATGTAACCATGACTCAAACATTGCACTGTTATACAGGCACTTCAGAAATCACAGGAAATGCTACTCCCTCTGCCCAAACCCAAATATTACTTATCCTGTATACACACCTGGAGGCTGTAGGGCATGGTGTTGGGTACTGTTCCTTAACAGTCTGACGTAATGCGTTGGCCTTGAAGTCAACTGGTAGCTCCTTAACGCTCTTCCGCAACATGACCATTTTATTACAGTTCGGACATCTCAGAGTCTTGCCCTGTGCCTCCTGAAGCTTTATCAGGCACTCGAGGCAGAACGAGTGGTGACAGGGGAGAAGGCGCGGGTCCGTAAACTCCTCAAGACATACTGTACATGCTAATAGTTCCTTAAATTTCTCCAAGACACCTGTCTTGCTAGTTTGGCTTGAGGCGGATATTCCTGAAGACCTACTCATTTTACTTGTTTCTGATTTTTTCAGTGGATTTGTATTATATTCTTGATTTTTCTGAAGGGCAATCTCTGAAATGTATAATATTTCTGAAGGTAAACTCCGGGAGAGCATCATACATAGGACATATTAAGGTTTGATTGTGCATAAAAAAAAATGATGCAAGATCATGATACACAAGGAAATACAATAAAAGCTAAAATCATTAAGCTGTTTCAAAAGTTACTAAATATAGAAGTGATTTGGCTTTTACATCAACGTGTATAAATCTGTAACTGCGAGGAAATAAGTATGGAACCAAAATAATATTTTCAAGCTAGTAAACATTCCTATTCTTCCCTTCTAGTTTTTGGACATTCTTGGTTTGTTGTAGACACGTTGATTTTATTTTAATAGTTTTAATTGTGAGGAGATGTGATAACACACGTGACACATGATCAAAGGCTAATACACCCTTTGTCTGCTCAAGACGCCACCTGGATGAGCAATCATGAACTAAGTAGAAGTAAGTGTATTTCTCTTTCTGTTAGACGCCTTAGGGACTCATAATATTATTATCATTTGGACATAATTATCTTTACTTAAGTTATACTGGATCAAATAATCAAATAAAAACACTTAAGCCACTCTATCTTTCTTGTGGTAGCCTTTCTCACGAAATGTGAATGGAAATTTTTTATAATATAATAATTATATGTTGTTTTAATATGTTCTTTATAATATAGTCACAACATGTTCTGTAGATTTGAAGAGAACAATATTTGTGTTTCATTTCAAATTTTATTTTTTAGGTTATATTTCCTATTAGAGTCAAATATAAAGCCTTGATCATTTAGACGGTAATCATAAGTGGTGAATATTGTTTTTTTCCTTTTCAAATATAAACCTGTAGGCCACCTAAGGATAAATAGAAATGTCATATGTTATTCTATGTTAACGTTGAAGCTATTTAAACATGTCATATGTTGAACACTTCCAGGTACCTTTCATAGACCTCCCATAGTCAGAGTACATATATATGCATATGTAAGCGTAATACCGAGCCAACAAATTAAATTAAATCTCATTCTATGCAATCACCAATTGATATAATTTATGTGATTTCATGGCCGCACTGAGACCACTTCTCAAATCTTCCTTGGTCAGTGGCCAGATGGTGCAGGGGTGTAGATAGGGGGTCCCAGTGTCGTGTGTCAAATTTAAGAAATGACTTTGTTGCATGTCTCTATATTTATAATATTTATGTTGTCTCACATTGAATTCAAGGAGTACCCTATGTCACATCATTTTTTCTTCATGTCACTAACCTCCATGTCGCATGTCAAATTTAAGAAGCGGCCATATCACCCTGTCGATTTTAAGGGTCCACGGCCATAGTGCGTCAAGGTTGGACAGCTGCCATATTGTATGTCAAAGTTTGACGCTCAATTCTGTCTCTACCTGGAGCCTCAGTAGGTGGCCTAGTTGTGACCATAGTAACTTGGTTACAGTCCAGGGCTAGGTCTACCTCACTGCAGATATGGGTCAGGCTTTTAACTTCCGAAGAAAGAATTTGATTTTATCATAACATGGCCGCAGTGCTCTGCAGCTGTTTAGTTTGATGGCACCCAAGAATGTCTTTAGAACTTAACATTGCAATGTTGCACTGTGATGTTATTGTGACATTCTTCTAATATTCTTTCACATAAAATCTTTATAACATCCTGTATTAGTAGGGTCTCAACTTCATTAAAATCTAATGTTATTATAACATTTTTTTTAGTAACTCTCAACCTAACCTAAAATAGCGTACCTGATACATGAAAATATAATAAGAAACAGACTGATCAAAAAAGTATAGCGATAATCCATACTCGTTACATTGCTGCTTGCCTGGGTTTAGATGAATTTGGTTTTTTGTTCGTCTAGCTTCTTCTTTCTTCAATTATATTTGTATGTATTGGACTATTAAAGCTGCTTTCTCGTCCTGCGACGGGACGTAAATTGATATGTTGTAACCCCCTGACGGCCACGCCAAATTTGCGACATGACCAATAACGTCGTTGGATTACATTCCAACAGTGCAAAACATGTTGTTAGCTGTCGCATTGTTAGGCTTACGTCGGCGTATGTAAGCCTAATGATAGGAGGATGAGAATGTCCCTTTAACTTTACCTTATGTATTATCAAATGCACGTTTTAATTTTATGTGCATGGTATTTTAATATTTTAAATAGCTCTCTAATCCTGAAACCGTACAGCTAGACTTGCAGCCTGTTTTTATTGCAATCTTAGCATTTCACTTAAGCTAGCCATCCATAGGTCTGTACTGGTCATGCGTAGGGTGTATGGGTAGAAAATTGACAATTAACAACAAATATCATTATCGAATCATTATCCAGTACAGAATCCAGCTTAATCCTACTGGTGCAGTTGTGTGTATGAAATGATATTACGCAAATGCACATTATACACAGAACAGTAATAGAAGCTCTTGATTTTATATAATCTACTTATCCACGGCATCACTTATTTTTGACATGTGTATGGATGGGACTTTTACACTTGTACGCATACACATTATGGGTACAAAATTCATACCCATACACATCACAGATATGCATATACAGACCTATGGATAAACCGCTTTACTCATGGCAGTTGGTATGTAGGCCAGCAGGGTGGTTACCTTGGACACAGTTAACGGATCAGAATCTAGGCTGTGTGGTTCGTTTCCTGTTCGATTATTCCCTGGTGAAAATCTTCCTTTTCTTGTTGTTGATACGATAGTGTATTAATCCATAACCAATGCAGGGGTTATCAATAATCCTTTGTTTATTTTGTCTTGCCTTTACAATAGTCCATATTATCGAGAGGTCTCAGTTCTGTGAGTGCAATACATGTTAAGCACTCTCAGCACGATTACTCTAGTCATACCAGGAAGTAGTAGTGAATTAAAAAGAAAATAAAGTGAGACATTAACTTGTCTGGTCATGAATGATGCAGACTGAGGAGGCACGACTCATGCAAGCAGCTATGTAACAAGCATGTTCCACAGCCATACTTTTTTGGTCAGTCTCTTACTTGTGGCAATGCCCAATTTTCATGTAACAGTTATATTATTTTACATTAGGTTGAGACTCTCCAAAAAAGAGAGTTATTATAATGCTATATTCTAGTGAAGTTCAAACCTTAGCAATAAAATATGTTATGTGAAATAACGTAACAAAAATGTTATAATAACATCACAGTGGAAGGTTGCAATGTTAGGTTCTAAAGGCGTTGTTGGGTGCTATCAAAATATCGTAACAAGAACCAGAATAGAACTAAAAAGAATGTTACTTCAACATCATAATAATGTTACATTGTTGCCCGGGGGTGATTGGGTGGTTGAGTAAATAGGATTCAATACTCACAGTAACTTGCAGAGCAGTGCTTATAAGATGGTGGAACGAAGAGGAGTGAGACGTGAACTAAAGCGTTGGGATGTGAAACTACTTGGGTGGGGAGCAGTTATGGCAAGCTAATGCTGCAACAAATATTCTATGATAACAATAAATAAATTAAAATGTATGTGTTGTTACTATAGTACATGTCTGGCTTGACACACCACCCACACTATGCCTAAGTTAGTGGAGACCTTTCCTCATGATATGTGTCAAAACATATCTATGGTCTAAATCTAATACATGAACAAAAAGAATGGTCACAGACACCAAATGGCTCTAGACCTCTAAAATTGACAAGGCAACAAGGCCAATATGACATGTAATATGGGGTTTTCCGTTGACATGGCGTAATGACCATATCTTAAATTTGACATGCGACATTGAGAAAAATAAGTGACAGATCTAGAGACACACAACATTATTGTTTTTCAAATCTGACTAGTGACACAGTGACCCCCGTCTAGAGCAGCATAACAGCAAAGTCTTGGTGTAATGATCACTATCATCCCGGTAATCACCATATAAACTTTTGTGCATTTATCTAGAAAGGTTTTGGTAAAATTTAAACTTTTCTGAATGGTTTTGAGTATCCAGGACATGTGCATCTGGTGCTCCTCTAACCCTGTCCCTATCTCTGCCCTCATGTCCATGGATTCTATTTTTATTTTTCTGATTAAACCACTTACAGGGACAGACCAGAGACAGGGACAGACCAGAGACAGGGACACACCAGAGACAGGGACAGACCAGAGACAGGGACAGACCAGAGTCAGGGACAGACCACAGACAGGGACAGACCAGAGACCGGGACAAACCAGAGACAGGGACAGACCAGAGACAGGGACAGACCAGAGACAGGGACAGACCAGAGACAGGGACAGACCAGAGACAGGGACAGACCAGAGACAGAGACAGACCAGAGACAGGGACAGACCAGAGACAGACCAGAGACAGGAACAGACCAGAGACAGGGACAGACCAGAGACAGGGACAGACCAGAGACAGAGACTGACCAGAGATAGGGACAGACCAGAGACAGGTACATACCAGAAACAGAGACAGACCAGAGACAGGGACAGACCAGAGACAGGGACAGACCAGAGACAGGGACAGACCAGAGACAGGGACAGACCAGAGACAGGGACAGACCAGAGACAGGGACAGGGACAGACCAGAGACAGGGACAGACCAGAGACAGACCAAAGACAGAGACAGACCAGAAACAGGGACAGACCAGAGACAGGGACAGACCACAGACAGAGACAGATCAGAGACAGGGACAGACCACAGACAGAGACAGACCAGAGACAGGGACAGACCAGAGACAGGGACAGACCAGAGACAGGGACAGACCAGAGACAGGTATAGACCAGAGACAGGGACAGACCAGAGACAGGGACAGACCAGAGACAGGGACAGACCAGAGACAGTGACAGACCAGAGACAGGGACAGACCAGAGCCAGGGACAGATCAGAGACAGGGACAGACCAGGGACAGGGACAGACCAGAGACAAGGACAGACCAGAGACAGGGACAGACCAGAGACAGGAACAGACCAGAGACAGAGACAAGGCTATAACAGGTGGGAAATCTCAATTATCCCGTTTATCAGAGCTACCCAGCTTCACAGGTCGTCCCGTTCAACCCATCTTCTCAAGTCAAGGCCCCTGTTGCCGCTGTCTATATGCCCTACTTAAAGTGACGAAGTCACTTGTATCTTGAAAAAGGAAACACTTCAGTCTATTAGCAAACCATTTTTGGATGATTTTACCAAACATTTTATCTTGAATATGTAGGTTTTGTAATGACTTCCATAACTTCACAAAAGAGCCAGCGCCCCCACTCCACTGAATCAGTGGTAACCCATTCTCCTGGGTGAAAAACATTCCCAAAAGTACCCCTACTTTGCCTAAAACGCTGACTTTTTAAGTCTAAAAAACGTACCCTTTTTTCAAAAATGCTGATTTTTGTTAACCAGTATCATCCTGATTAGAGAGTAGTGATCTTTACCAGATTGTCATGTATGTCTGAATTAAGATAATAGGTATTATCTGGTAGAACAGGCCGCTGCATGCTATGCATTTTCTCCAAAATCGTGAATTTCTGCTGAAAAAAAAAGAACCTTTTTTTCAATTTCAAGGACATGTGAAATATTGCTAAAAGGACCCCTTTTCTTGTGTTTTTAGAACACTCAGTTACAAGAAATCTAGTCAAAAATGGAGACTAGAACCCACTTAAATTTACCTGAAACCCCCTTTGACTTTAGGGTCGGTGACACCCCTGAATTCAGGTTTGTGAGATGTAGGACTCAATTCTAATGCAAAATTTGAACCTACAATTTTGACTACCAGGTACATGCTATGTTCACACTATCAAGGGATTACCAGAGATGCACCTACAAGCCCGTAGGCAGGGGGGGTGACGTGGGGTATGTGTCACCCCCCACAAGCTGGGCCAGGTCCACTTTTCCCTTTACCCCTGATGGCCCTCTGTACCCAGGCCTGTACCCAGGGTCTGCTGGGGGGGGGCTCATAGAATCAATAATTTAAACCTAAAAAGGGGGTGGCTAGGTTCTCTAGGTGGAACTTTTCAATATTTTCTTCCATTTTTTAGGGTTAATTTATTAAAGGAAGGATGTGACTTATTAAGAAATTTTCTCGGGGGAGGGGGGGGGGGGGGGGCACCCCCCTGGGTACAGGCCTTTATATCCCTGCCAAATTGTTGCATTTTTTCATTTGAGGAGAGTGACCCATGTAAAAGATTTACACCATTGATAAAAAGGTCCACTTTTTGAAAATGGTCACCCCCCCACAGAAAGTTCTGTATACGGGCCTGACCTACCTAGACACATACAGGACAGCAGTATTGTCATAAGGTAACTGCGGGGGGGCACTCCGTTCAGGAATGGGTACCAACTGCGGTCGACCCCTCTGGGGGCTGTAGCTGTGAATCGCCAATTTGGCTAAAAAAGGGGGGCTGTCAAATAATCAAGGAGAGCCGTCCATGATGTATTATTCATTATATTATAATAACAGTTTATTGTATGCCATTCAATTACTTCATAATGCTTCTTAAACAAACTATTGAGTTCCAAAATCAAATAATGGCTATAAAAATTTGTCAACAAAATGCTTTTTTGAAGGGGGTGTCCCTGAAAAAGGGGGGGCTGTCAGAGTATTCCATCCCAGAAAAGGGGGGCTGTCCCTGACATAGCCTGAAAAGGGGGGGCTGTCAGAGTATTCCCATCCCCCAAAAGGGGGGGCTGTAGTTTCGCAGTTGGTATCTACCTTCAAAGAGTGAGTGCCCCCCCCCCCCCCCCCGGGGGTAACTGCAGGGGCCTCTGAGGGTGGCCGTACAACTTATTGGATACCGCCATGAACCAAGAATCCTTTGACCCATTGGGGTCGTATGGCTACCCGAGGACAACCTAAAAGGTTCTTCTATATTTCACCAGCCACAAAAAAATTAAGAATAGTATTAGAAACCATGAAAATGAAGAGAAGTTTGTGAGGCTTACCCCTTTGATTTGCGTTTAGGCCATTTTACACCAGGCGTTGGATTCAATGCAAAGTATATCATACTGGGAGTTTTGGGGGTCTGGTTGGGGGATGCATTGGCAGGGGTGGACACACATTTTCTTACTGTCGCACAAATTAGGTTACCTGGTGCACCACTATTTTCCCGTGTGTCTCCCCACCCCCGTCCTCCGATTACATTAAGGTGAATGGCGTTGGGGAAATGGTGATATGTTATATTACTCTAGCTCTGTGTACTTGCTACGATCTATTCAGGTCTAATCCCTTAGTTACTGAACGTTTCATGTGAAAGCGAAATCATAATAATAGATTATAAGTTCAACACAGACACAGACAAAGGCAAGGGGTCTCGGGGCCGCCTGGGCCCCCAGAAGCTCGGGGGCAGGGGCAGGGGGCGGGGGGGTTAGAATAATTCTGGTCCCGTCTTTGTGATTTTTAGACTCTAAATCATGCCAACATTGAACTTGACAGTCTCTGTCATATGTTTGCGCGATTTACCTTTAAAAAACACCAAACCCTCCCCTTAAGCTTTAACTGTTTACCTATCAAATTTTGTATCTATATATAATATTTTGGCATATTGCCTGAGGGACCACTATACTGCATCAGGAATTCAATTACCGCACTGGGATAACCTTGAGAAGGCCATTTCCACAAAACTATTTTTCAAAATTCAAGTTTCAAATGCCGACAGATTTCAAGAATATTACTCTATGGAACTTACCTTGAGGGGGCTTCTCATATTCAAAAAATGTTTTTCTACAAATATCCAAAAATTGGTAATGTCATGGTCACACTGACTAAACTAAAGCCTATAGCAAGCAGATATGAACATTACTTATGGTAAATGGTTCAGGTGTACGGCTGCATGTATTGACTATAAAGATGTAGTTAGAATTATAATATGTCAAAAAAAAATTCAAAGCATATTATCAAACTTAACAAATCTGTGCATGGGGCTTTGAGGGGTACTCTGATAACATTTAAATTTGAGAAAAACAAATTCAAATAAACCAGTCACCAGCGATTTTCACATAATAGTCGCAAAAGTATGGCAGTTTTGACAAGAATGTTTTTTTTTTCAATCAAGAATTGTCATTAATATTCTTTGGAGAATCCCAAATGCCCTGTAACACAATTAGATGTCTCTGTTGCACTTTTGTTCCCTGGTTGGGTTTGTGTTGGGTCATGCCGGGGACCCAGATTTACAAACATGTCCGTAAGATAACGCAAACTCAACAGTATGTAATTACAATGTGAAGACGTGTGAGACTTAGCTGCCGGAATATCTCCTCAAGCAGGTGAAAAACGTGGCTGTTGGTGGTTGAAGCAGATCAAAGACGAGAAGTGAATGTGCAGAGACTGTAAGTAGTGTTACATATCTAAGGTGCATATAGTCTGTAGTGTGCTACGATTACATTATCCTTGGAAACATAGACTCGCAATACATACTGACAAATATGGCTGAGAGGAAACCTACTGCAGAGAAGCGTGCGTCCGGAAAACCTGAAGTTCCTTCAGGTAAAAAACGAAATTGGAGTGATACCTCACCTGACACATCAAAGGAAAAGTCTAAATGGTCCGATATTATTTCCCCAGAATACAAAAAGAAATTCAGTGCTATAAAACAGAGGATGTTCAAGCATACAAAGCCAGTGAATGACGGGTATGATTCAGAAGACGACAGACCTTTGAGTCAGTTACGAACGCCCCCAGTGACCGATATACAGGTGTCACAAGCACCGGTGGCAGACACAAGTATAATTATAGCAGTGGACGAGTGCAGTGATCCGGAACAAGCCTATGGCTCTGATATAGGAATGACCATTGAATGTGATATGGGGGAACAACCAACAGGCCCACATGAAACAGAAGAAGATCAATATAAATTAGAAACAGAGCAAGAGTTGGAAGAAGAAATAGACCTTGGCTCAGAAGATTACACAGAAGCAATGAAAAATGTTGGGAAAAAGAATGAAAACGAACTGGAAGATATAATGAAACTCATGCGTGAAATGAATACCAAAATAGATGATTTCAGTACAGTGAAAACTGAAGTACAGGATCTACGACGTGAAATAAAAGAGACCTACGTGACAAAAGGTGAAGTTCTGAATATTGTGAAGGATCTTTCCTTCCCTTTGGAACAGAACTTGGTCGACAACAGTAAAAATGTAGCAGAAAACACTGCAAAGATTGAATTGCTTGAAGAGCAAAGCATGGAAATGTATGAAAAAATTGCAAAGCTCTTTGAAGAATTGAATAGCATGAGTAACTCTTTGGCTGACACTGAAACCAAAACAACCGAGGGATTGGCGGAGTTGAAAACCCAAGTAGAGAGTATCCAAACCTCAGGCATCGAGGGGAATGAGAATATAGACTTGGAAAAGGAAATAAATGAAA
The DNA here is from genome assembly GCA_936440205.1 of Lepidonotus clava. NCBI lineage: Eukaryota > Metazoa > Annelida > Polychaeta > Phyllodocida > Polynoidae > Lepidonotus > Lepidonotus clava. The sequence continues at coordinate 1,567,973 of OW387143.1, forward strand.
AGATTAAAGAAATCGTATGGGAACAAAATAGAGATCCGAGAAGCAGAGAAGCAGAAAAAAATGTTATTCTGATAGGCCTACCAGAAGATCGTATTTCAGAGATTGAAAAAGTACAAGAAGTGCTTTTGGACATTGGAATTGAAGTACAACGTGGCGAATTCAATAAAACTTACAGACTTGGGTCGTCCAAAAATGCTAGTGCTAGTAACAGACCTAGGCCATTAAAGGTTAAATTTGTATCATCGGTTCGGCGAATGGATGTACTTCTTAAAAAGAAAAACCTAAAAAATTCACAGAAATTTAATTGTGTTATTATCGCAGCTGATGAAGAACCTGAGGTGAGAGAAGCTAAATCCGTACTACGACAAGCAGCGTACAAAGCCAGACAGGAGGGAAGAACAGTGGTACAACGGCATGATCAAATACAAATAGATGGTACAAAATTCACAGTAGAAACGGCTTATTTGATCCCAGAAAACCTGAGGTTCCCCAAGAAAACCACAGAAAACCAGAAAATAACTTCTGATGAAAAAGGCACGGACAAAGAAGGCTTCGATTATGATGACATTAAATTGTCATATGGTCTCTGGGATACCCCACAGGGTATTGCGTTTTTTGGAGGTGAAAACTGGCCTAGCTCATTCTACAAAACACCTGTTACTTACGATGGATTAGAATTCAGTAGTACAGAGCAGGCATATCAGTATGAGCATGCGAAGGTTGCCAAAGATGGTGAGATGATGGAAAAAATCAAAAACTGTACTACAGCTGCTGAAGCCAAGTACTTAGGGAAATTCATCAAGTACTCACCAAAATGGAATCCTTTAAAAGAAAGTCGTATGTTCTGCATTCAACGTGCAAAATATGACCAGAACCCCGAACTGCGTGCAAAACTGAAAGCTACCAAAGGAAAACGGATCCTGGAATGTAGTCCTGACCCCCTCTGGGGTATAGGATGCTTAATGAACAGCCCAGAATTCCGAAAGGGCAGGTGGCTTGGTCAGAATAAATTTGGAGATACTCTGACTAGGTTGGCAGAAGAGTACAATTGTGAGTGAATAGAAATATCAGCATTATGAGTGATTATATACAATCTGCAGCGATTTTCAGTGACTCTCGAGGAAGATATTTGGACACTTCGATTAAAAATCTCACTGGAAAACGCGTGCTGGTTTTCTGCTACCCAGGATACGGACTAGATCAGATTTCCGAAATGGCAACTCGTCGACTAGCGGTTCGTGAGTACCCATCTATATATATTATGGCGGGCATTACTGATATTACAGAAAAGAATAGACAGACTGGTAGGATTACACTGATCGCAGCTTGCAAAAAAGATCTACACGATGGGCTCACAGATAAACTGAAGAACCTATACAAAGCGGTCACTGAACAATATCCATCGACAAAGTCACAACTTGTACAATTGCAGGAGCTCATATTAATTTCTGTAACTATAAGTCAAGAATCAACGGTGAGTTGGATACCCGACACCAAAGGCAACTGCTATTGGCAGATATAGGTGCGCACGAAAACCAGAATATTCTTGATGACGGTATTATGCTGTTAAACAAGAGCATTATGGAAATGAACATTGAAAATCAAGTTCCCACCCCGAAATTGCATGAGAAAATACATGCGAAATCTGGCTCGAAGAAGAAGAAGATAACTCACGCATACTACAAGATGTCAGATGGCATCCATCTGGATGATTTACTACTGCAGCACTGGGCGGCATCAATTGTTCGGGCAATGCAAATTTCAAAGGATATATAAACTGTACGCTAAAAGATCTTTCTTTCTACGTATAATTTTCATAATGTTTTTGACACGATAAAAGTAAATTTTTTATATATTTTCAGATTATGATTTTGAGAGGAGAAGGCAGTTAAGTCACTATAGACCTCAATATAAGTGAGGCAAGGGAGTCGATCTAAAAATGTTGCGGCTCCTAATATGGGAGCGGATGGCTACATTTTTGCCATTCCCCATGATCATTATTATTCATCTCATCATTTTATTGTGTTTTGCGCCCGTGAAGGCTGTAATTTTGTATAAAAAATGGCTGAAAAAGGATTTAAATTTCTACATTTAAATATAAGAAGTTTGTTAAAACATAAAGATGAACTCTTTGAAACCTGTGGATCGTATGACTTTTTATGTTTATCAGAAACTTGGCTGACTAGTCAATATCAATCTCGGTTGTTTTCACAAATAGGTTATACAATAATTAGACAAGATCGGGACACGGGTATTAAAAATAAGAAAGGAGGGGGTCTCTTAATATATGTAAAAAATAACATAGCACCATTTGTAAGTCCTATTGACCAATTTTCTTCCGTAACACAAAATTTGGAACAAATGTGGATCAAATATGATCAACCTATGAGGAAAAAACTGCTGCTTGGAATCGTTTACCGTCCCCCGAATTCTAGAATAACAGATACAATAGATAATTTAAAATTGAGTCTGTCTCAAATCAGTAATAATGGACGTGCTGAAATTATGCTGATGGGCGATTTAAATATTAATTTGAAGAAGAGCGATTGTAACAGCTCATTATTAAAGCAAGTGCTTAAAGATTATGATCTGAAACAGTATATCACACATCATACTCGTGTTACTGGTAAAAGTCAAACTTTGATTGACATATATATAATTGCTACGAATATGAGTAATGTACTAGAACACGGTGTGATGCACGAATCAATTAGTGACCACAAAGCAATTTATATAATAAAAAAACATACTTCTCTTAATCATGACAGAGAAAAGGTTCATGGTCGCATTTATAAAAACTATATGGCTGATAAATTACAAATTGAAATTGAGAAGAATGTTCTATGGCAGCATTTCTGGCATTACTGTTGTGATGTTAACGCTATGTGGGATTGTTTGTATAGAATACTTGTGGAAGCAATCAACGTACTATGTCCCATCCGAGAATTATATATCGAGAAAGATAAACCACAGTGGTTAACTGCATTGGTTAGGGAAAATATCACCTTAAAGAATAGGTTATATAAGAAGGCATGTCGTAGTGGTTGTCAAGACGATTGGGCTAATTTTAAGGCTCAAAAGAAACTAACAGCCTCTTGTATATTTAACAGTAAAAAGGAATTTTTAAGTAATGAGATAGAACATGAAAAGGGAGATGCTAAACGTTTTTGGAAAGTTATAAATAAGAATTTAGGTAGAAAGCATAAGGATAAATCGAACATTGACTGTCTGAATACGGATAATGGATTAGTATATGGACAAGAAGCTGCAGATTTTTTGAACGAATATTATGGGACAATAGCTGGACATCTACTACAAGATATAGATACTGATTGGGTTGATAATATTCCTTGTTTGAATGGTCTTCCATTTGAGCTTGCTTTTATCACTGAATCAGAAGTATTAAGCTATATACACAATATAGATATATACTGCTATATTAAGCAAGGGCTTAACATCTGCCACAGCAAAGGATGAATTGGTTGTAACAATTCAGAGCATTGTGAAATGGTGCAACGAAAACTGACTAGTTATTAATTATAAAAAAACTAAATATATGGAAATAATGCCATTGAATTGAAAGTAGATGATACACTTATATCGAAAGTTGAAAATTATGTTTACTTAGGAGTAAATATAGATGATGGTTTGAATTTTCGCCAGCACCTAGGTATTATAATTAGTAGAGTAAACAATAGAATTCTAGAACTAGAATATATAAGGAAATATCTAACAGTTCAAACGAGTCTTACTATATATAAGCAATATATTTTACCCATACTAGATTATGTTGGTTGTGTAGTTGATAGCAGTACCAGTGATATGATTAAAAAACTGCAACCCCTTCAGCATAAGGCAATCAGGATTGTCACTAACAATAGGAACTATATTAGCTCTGACACTTTTATTGATTTTCAAACACAATTGAATTTACAGCCTTTACTTGATAGAAGAAAAGTACAGTTGCTACTCATAGGTTACAGATATAGTAGAAGACCTGATTGTGTTGAAACAACACGTGGAGATAGAGTTCTTCGTACCAATGCTAAAATACAACTAAAGAGACCTTTTACAGCAAAAACTTATATCATGAACAGTCCTTATTATAGGATGTGCATATTGTGGAACAAAGTACTCTCGAATATACAGAATATAGAGAATATGAACTTATTTAAACAACGGATTAGACAATTGGACATGAACACTTATGAATGGAAAATCTGAACAATATAGTTGAAATTATTAAAGTGGTGAAACCCATGAATGATCTTTCATTCAAGGATAATTTCACCAAATTAAGTTTAATTTGCAACAAGGATAATTTTACCAACTGAGATTATTTTTTGCCAAACACATCATCTTCATACTTTTATTCATCAAACTTGTACTAATACATAATTTGTTACTAACAAATTCGACTATCTGAAAAGCGTTTTTGTAAACGAGATAGTTTTGTACCAAAAAAAAAAAAAAAAAAAAAAAAAATCACTTGCGTTGGGCAACATCAATTGTAATAGGCTGTGATGAAGTAATCTGTACTACCTCCTGTGACCAGGTTCTAAGAGGAATGATCCAATAACACATCCCCCTAGGTCAGATCTTTATTCGCCAATGAAGAGTACATGAATGTCTACTTATCATTTCATTATGAGTATATAGGGCCTTGGCACCTGTCTCCTTAAACACGTAGTGACATGTGCTAGACCTATTGCACAATAATATTATGTACAAGTCACCTTATAGGTACATAGGTGTTGATATGAATAATTATCAATACTTTAATAAAATTAATTTTCAAAGAATCATTGTTCTACTTAAAGAAATAGATTGATATGAATCTGGGGAGATAGATAAGTAAAAGTGTGTAACAATATGATAAACCTTGATATACAACACATATCAATAGATATATATTTTTATAATGTATGAGATATTATGTAGTACAGTACAGACATGACTATATGTGATCATAACATTAATCAACAAAAACATAGATTTTAATTATTTACAAAGATGTTCATCCCTCATGGAAATGAATGATATATCAATATCAATGTACAAAAATAATAGCCGAGTTATCTCAATATTCCCAGAACATTAAAATGTCCATGACTATAGATCCTGTCACTAAATAGCGAGGCTAAACTTTAAGTTGCCTTGACTTGATTTACAAAAGCACTGATAACTTTTAAACTATCTAATCAATTTGAGATATCTTGGTATCATTTTGTAGCTAGAAATCTGTAGTTTGAGGATACATGGCTTTTACATTCCAACAGAACATTCCAAATAACTTGGAATGTTTGGAATAGCCCTACAAATTTGCTGAAATTTGTAATTTTTACTCACTCACAACCAGAACATTCTAAATAGAATGCACAAAAATATTTTCTTTTGAGAATTCTGTCAGAATTCCTTTCAGAGATTTGAATTTGCAATCTGACAATGTATAATATGACTACATGCTGAATATAAGTAGAGTATAAGCTCCATTGGAAGGCTGAGGTGAAATTCCATAATTTTGGCACTTTTGCTCATTTGCATACATTTTCTTATCAGTTAATAACATTTTAAGTAGTTCTCAAGTGAAATGTTTTGTGTTTTACTGGCTGTTTTTCATAAATAACATTAATTCCAGCTTTTAAAGACAGTTTGTTTACTATTCAATTTCTGAAAGATAATAAAAAGATAATACTCTGGAAGGCTTTCAAGCATTAAAAATAACTCAGTCTAGATGATCCAATTCAGCACTAGGCCCATATTGTCATATGGGAAGTGTGGGTGCCATATCTATCACTCACATGTGGTTAAAATTCATATTCCAATGCCTTTATTAATTTTGTTTAAAGAAAAAACAAAGTTATGTAGATGGATATGATTTGAATTTAGTTATTTATTGATTTTTTTGGAGAAAGTAAATGGCTATTACCCATTGAAATCAACTGGTCTAACCTAGAAAATGAAATTGTGGATTTATATGAATAGATTTGGAGCTTTGGGGTAGGTAAACCAGCCAAATTTGGATGGAAGCCCCTATTCTTTTGTCCCTAACATATATAAGAATTGTTGGAAAATGTCTAAACATTCTCTGAGGGTGTTTTCAGTCCATAATACATGTTACATATGGATATATCTTTCGTCTATTAAGCCATAAACTTGAAGTGAACCTCATAACCCGGTGTCCTCTCTATTTGGTGACTGGATCTATAGGTTAATATGTTTATTTGTAAATCTCTGCATAGATTCATAAGGCCCACTGTCTCTCAATTTTGCTGCACACCTTATGATCACTATAATATTTTATTCTAAGATCTACTTGTGAATATAGTTTTACAAATCAAGTTACTATGCATTTATTTGGGTTTAAAACACTGAATCCATTCTGCTTCGAGTTCTTTCCTTTCTGATTTCGCCCTGTCAGTATTGGGGGGTGTCTGTTAAGGCACTAAGTGACAAAAGGGCACTAAATTACAAAATCTGAATTTTTGTCACTTAGTGTCACCCTTAAGGCACTAAGTGACAAAAACCTGAACTGGCACTAAGTGACAAAAACTTTAACCAACAAACATAAGTAATAATTAGTAAATAAATACTATAATCAATAGATAAATAGTAAAATAATAAATAGAATATATAAACAATAAAGAAATAAAATCAATATTAATTACTTAAGTTAATTAATAATAAATCAATAAATGAAAATAAAAAAACAAATAATCAATAGATAAGTTATTGATAAATGGAGAAATAAATAATTCATCAAAGATTAAATAGATAATATAAATGATTGATAAATATAAATAAATAAATACATAAATAAATCACTTAGTGCCTTAACATTGTCTTTATGAAGCATACAACAGAAATGGCTAAATTGTTATTCTGTCCTGGTGTATCAGGACAGCAATTAAAATGTTTACCTCCTCCACTGTTATCATTGTGCAGGAGATCTTTGAAATGTTTCCTAAATCTCACTTTTATCTGCTCTTTTGTTTTCGCCACATATTATATACCACACTTGTTGCAAATTACCAAATAAACTAAGTTACTGCTATTGCAGGAAATGTTATAGTCTGGAGTGTAAATTACACAGTTTTTAAAATCACCTTCTGGCTTCTGTTGAGTACCGCAGGCCCGCACCCAGGGTCTGTGGTAGGGGGGTGGTGAGAAGCCCTAAGTGGAACTTTTGGCTTGTAATTTCAATATTTTAAACTTAAAAAGGGGGTGGAGAGGCTCCCGGAGTTTTCAATATTTTCTCCCATTTTTTAGGGGGCTACAGCGAATTTTTAAAGGAAGGGTGGAATTATTAACAAATTTCCTCTGGGGAGGGGAGGGGGGTGGCGAACCACCCCCTCCTCCCCCCCTAGTTACGGGCCTGATACTGACAAGTGGTGGGATTTTTGCATGGGAGCAAATCAGCCCGAAGATCCCTAGTTTAGACCCTGAGGTATGATGGTGCCCAGATGATGCATCCACCTTTTTTCCTCTGATTCACGACTAATCCGTGTCTCAGGTAATTCAGGTGATTCCTTTATAAAAGACACAACTGAAATACTGAATTCATAATCAGTTGGTTCAGTGGCAGCTATCTCTTGTTGACATTCCATAAAGTGTTTGGTGATTTTACAGTCTTTTTTAGCTTTAATATCATTGTAATGGTTACTGAACCGGTCAATAATGGTGTTTTTTGTTTCGCCAACATACTGTTTGCCACACCGTTTGCCACACTGTTTGCCACATTGTTGGTCGCACTCTTGGTCACATTTTTGATGAGTACAAGTGATCACGTAAACGAGGTTGTCACTTTGGCAGGTAATATTAGGCTTGCAGTAAAAACTAATTCCATGCGTTTTTGATTTTAGTTTACAACTTAGATTTAACTTGGGGCAGTATCTGCATTTATCAGGGCTCTTGCATGGAGTACGAGTTTCTTTCTTGGACTTGGGCTGGTTCTTGGGTGATGACTTAAAGGGACTGGGGGAGTCTCCCTCCTCTCCAGAAGCCTTAAAATTGCTACCTCCATATTCTGCCTCTTCTACTGTTGTGGGCTCATTTTGTAGGACAGGACTTGAAAAGGCACTAGATCCCACTATTTCAATCCTTGCCATACCTGAAGATAAGATATCTATGTCATCCTGAGTTGGGTGATCTGGGGTTTCAGAAGTTTGTCTCTCAGTTGACGGGCTGGGCTGGTTTAGTGACGGACCTGTTGAGCCACGTCCCTCTTTTGGCCTGTAAGGTGACTGGCTGGGTTGGTTTGGTGATGGACTTGTTGAACTATGTCCCTCTTTTGGCCTGTGAGTTGACTGGGTAGGCTGGTTTGGTGACAGACTTTTTGAGCCACGTCCCTCTTTTGGCCTGTGAGTTGACTGGGTAGGCTGGTTTGGTGACAGACTTTTTGAGCCACGTCCCTCTTTTGGCCTGTGAGTTGACTGGGTAGGCTGGTTTGGTGACAGACTTTTTGAGCCACGTCCCTCTTTTGGCCTGTGAGTTGACTGGGTAGGCTGGTTTGGTGATGGACTTGCTGAGCCACGTCCCTCTTTTGGCCTGTGAGTTGACTGGGTAGGTTGGTTTAGTGATGGACTTGCTGAGCCACGTCCCTCTTTTGGCCTGTGAGTTGACTGGGTAGGCTGGTTTGGTGACAGACTTTTTGAGCCACGTCCCTCTTTTGGCCTGTGAGTTGACTGGGTAGGCTGGTTTGGTGACAGACTTTTTGAGCCACGTCCCTCTTTTGGCCTGTGAGTTGACTGGGTAGGCTGGTTTGGTGATGGACTTGCTGAGCCACGTCCCTCTTTTGGCCTGTGAGTTGACTGGGTAGGTTGGTTTGGTGATGGACTTGCTGAGCCACGTCCCTCTTTTGGCCTGTCAGTTGACTGGCTGGGCTGGTTTGGTGATGGACCTGTTGCGCCACGTCCCTCTTTTGACGGACTTGCTGAGCCACGTCCCTCTTTTGGCCTGTGAGTTGACTGGCTGGGCTGGATTGGTGACGGACTTGTTGAGCAACGTCCCTCTTTTGGCCTGTGAGTTGACTGGGTAGGCTGGATTGGTGACGGACTTGTTGAGCCACGTCCCTCTTTTGACCTGTGAGTTGACTGGGTAGGCTGGTTTAGTGATGGACTTGTTGAGCCACGTCCCTCTTTTGGCCTGTGAGTTGACTGGGTAGGCTGGTTTATTGCTGAATCTGGCTGACATATCTCTTTTGGTCTATAAGTTGACTGGCTGGGCTGGATTGGTTCCCAACGTGTGGAGCGATATCCCAATTTTGGTCTGTAAGCTGAGGGGCTTGGCTGCTTTGGTGACCAATATGTTGGATGACATTCCTCTATTGGTCTGTAGGTTGGTGGGTTTGGCTGGTTTGGTGCCAACCATGGTGAACTATATCCCCCTTTTGGTCTGTTACTTGGTGGGCTGGGCTGGTCTCTATGGATGAGATATCAGTCATTTATTCAACGGTAACAAGTTAAAATCTATTATAGCATTACCAGAGAAAAATGTGATGTACCCATTTTGGGTATACTTCTATTTCTATTCCTAAATGAGCTGCCTCATTTAAATTTGTTCTTTTTGTCTGAACATTCAGACATATTACATGAAATGAACTACCTAGTAAACATTATCTTAAAAATCAGAATGACTATTATGTACCTAACTCTATTTCAGTTCAAACTGAGGAGAGAAACACAATGTATTATACATGCACAACCATTTTGACAATCTTTATATTATCATCTTATCCTATATTGCAGAGGTCTTAAATTATAGATAGAGTACTGGATTACACTGAAGGATGTCAAGTCTAACCTTCTGAGGAAAGCGGCTCCCATGTCATGGACATCAGAAGATAAAGAAGACACACTGCCATCTCCTGTTATTAAGAATTGACTTCGATCATCAGTAGTAGCTCTAATGCAGATCGGGCAGTTGGAGATATTGCCGGTACACTTCCTAGTGCGCTTGGTACACTGTGAGCACAATGCATGGCCACAATCCATTTTTTCCCTTTCACCTACAGTACTGCAGGCTTGACAAGAAAGCCAGCTCCCCAAGTTGTCTTCCATGCTGTAACAAACAGTATCCATTTTTCATACAAACAACATCCTGGTTGCTCAAAAGGGACTAAGCTTTGGGATACGTATTAGTTTATGGTGTACATTTATTTAGAGGGTCAGTTGTGGTATAGATCTACGTGGAGACAGTTTTGTTGTCTGGGACCTGTTACATAAATGTCTCTCTATTGTTCTGTGAGTTGGCAGGCTGGGCTGGATACAATACAATAGTCAGTTATTCAACAGTAACTATATGAAACCTATAAAACACATCATAGCATTACCAAAGAAATAATTTGATGAACCCATTATGGGTGTACTTTCATTTCTATTTCTCAAAGAGCTGACTCATTTGAATTTGTTCTCTTAGGCTGAACATTCAGACACATTACAGAAAATGAACTACCAATTGAACATTATCTTAAAAGTCAGAATGACTGTCAATAGATATGTACCTAACTCTATTTCAGTTCAAACTGAGGAGAAAAACGTGATATACTATAAATGTAGAACATTTTTGACATTGAAGTGAAACCTTCACATTATCAACTATTTTGAGGAGGTCCTAAATTAGAGAAAGAGTACCGGATTACACTTAAGGATGTCAAGTCTAACCTTCTCCTGCAGGAAAAGGCTGTTGCTCCAACACAAATCGGGCAGCAGTCGACATTGCCGCTATGCTTCATCATGAGCTTGATACAGTCTGAGCACAATGCATGGCCACAATCCACTATTTTAATTTCACCTCGAACAGTACCACAGAGTTTACAAGTAAGTCTCCCCAAGTCTTCCATGCTGCAACAAACAATATCAATTTTTCATACAAACAACATCTTGGCTGCTCAAAAGGGACTAAGTTTTGGGATATATATTCATTTTTGGTGTAAAAATATTGAGATGGCCAGTTGTGGTATACATCTAAGTGGTGGCCTTTCTTTTTAGTCAGGGGCCTATTACGTAAACAAGGAGTAAATGATTTTCTACAACAACAGTGCATGCAACAAAGTATATACTGAGATTGTAATTTTGCAGAAAATGTAAACATTTTTTTTATCAGAAAACATTATTTTTCACCCTACACCAGGAGGATTTGGCAATTAAGAAGTGGAAATTTGAGTTCTATGGAAACTTTGGGTATGAAAACCAACTGCCAACCTATCAGCCTCAGTTACATTAATTTTCCAAACTTGATGGCCGCAATTTAATGGCGTAGCATTGATGACTTCATCATAGTAATAGCTACGCCATCACAATCATAGAGGATTGCTTTTTCATCAGTGGCCCATTTTAGGCCATTGCTAACGTTATATTATGGGTCTGGACCACTAAAATCAACATGGCAACAAAGCTATTTCTTGAAATTGACACGGGACATGACGGCCTAATGACATGACAGACAGGGAAAAATTCATAGTGACATGTGACATGGACTTCTCTTAAATTAAATTTGACATTTGACATATACAAAAATAAGCGACAGAGACATGCAACATTGAAATTTTTCTAAATTCCACATGCGACATTGGGATCCCCCCATCCAGATACCCTATATTAGTGGACGCAAACATGTTTTTCCATGGTCACAAGCACATTTCTATTTTATTCAAATGTTCTTGAGAGGGCAAGACAATACTGAATGTATGGGAGATGGAATCTGGATATAGAAAAATATGTATTTCACTAGAGCCTATTGCAATAAGAAGGGGTGAAACAAATTTCGCTAATATTTATGTAATACAAATTTGAATGCGACTAGTGTAATTTATTCCCACAGAGCCTATAGATTGTGCATATGATGAAAACCTTAGTCACCCATTTCCCTTGAAGGTCTAGAATTCAATAACCCCCATCAAAATTTTATGATGATTTCTAAATTAAACAAAAAGAGGGTATATTTGTGATTGCTAAGAAATGTCCATGCCATATTGACACAATCTATGATTGTCTCATTGTTACGTGGCTAGTTTCCAATACAAATGGCCACATCTACTTTGTTATGATTTTAAGTTCGTCAGGGGGATTTAGTTATTATCACCTGCACGGCTGGCGAGCGGTGCGTATTGTAGGCAAGGCATATTGAAAGGCTGTACGCACGGTTCAACTTTCTCTGAATTTTCTTTAGAATTTGAGTTGTTTGGGTGATAAAATAAAGAAGAACCTTTGGGGTCATCCTCAGGTGGCTGTACAACCAATGGGGATTGTACAAAGCTCGGGCTTCGTCCACAGTATGCGACGATCCCCTATGGGTCGTACAGCTGCCCTCGGACGCCCTCCGCGGTTCTTCTTATTATAATACCTGTAACTTCATGACCTTGAGGCTGCAGGGGGCCCACAATTCTCTCTGCCATGCTTGGCTGATTTCCACACTATTTTAAACACCTGCACATTGGCAGATCCTGGAATTTGAAAAAGGTTGAGGGGTGCTATATTATATATGCTGAATTTAATTTTTAAAAATGTAATACTTGGAGGACAGACGGACCTTGCCCTCCCCCGATCCGATGTTAAATCATGTTTGTGGGGGGGGGGGGGGGGGGGGCTCCCCCTGTACATTCATGTTTGTAGGGCCCCCCTCTAACAATTTCTGGATCCGCCCCTGCTGAATATACCACTCTGGAATTCTGAGGGGGTAGGGGAGGGGAGGGGAGGGAAGGGGAAGGAGAGTCCAAGGTGAGAAAATAATTATAACACTTGGTGTACGACTTGACCGTCCTGAACTTCTGTGGATTAGGGGAGGGGTGGAGGAAACCAAGGTGAACCTACCTTTTCTCTTTCAGCTATTGTCCAGAGTGTCTGCGCCAAGATAGCTCCTTATACACGGGCCTCAGACACCAGTATAATATCACTAGCTGTTGGCAAAGTTACATAGCATATCATTACTAGTCCATTGTTACCTAGTCAGTTGCTACAGGCGTCACAGTTTGTGCCAACAAGGCCATGGTGCTCTTCAGGCCCGTATCCAGGAATTTCTGTGGGGCGGTGACTGAATCCAAAAAGTGGACCTTTTTTCAATAATGGAATTCAAAGTGTAGGCAGAGGATATAGGGCAAAAAGAAAAATTTTGTGTTCAGGTAACATAGGTAAAAAAAAATTAGGGTAGGTAGGTTGATTTATTTTTGCTTTTTATTTTTACTCACCAAATGGACCTGGGCAGTGTTGGAAATGAAAAATGAATGGCAGGGGCACTAGAGGGATGATGAGTTAAATACAGGTCGAGAAAGGTGTAAGAAAGAACACAGTGGTGGATCCAGTATTTTGAAAGAGGGGGGATGGCTATTGGAGAAAGGAATTTCATCAATAATAATTGATTAAGTTCTTTTTTAATGTAAAATTATTTTTAAACTTAAAAAGTAATAGGGGGTCCATGCACCCCCTCGCCCACCTCTACATCTACCACTGAATCAGGTCTATAGGTAAACAGGTAATGGAAACCTTTTTTCAGAAAGTGGACCTTGCCTAGCCAAGGGGGGGTGACGCATACCCCACGTCACCCCCCCTGGATACGGGCTTGCTCTTTTTGCCAGTATCATATCACTATAACCCGTCCATTCATTCACTGAATCTCTAATTAGCAAATAGCGAATATATTATAGATCAACATCTCAAGTCAAGACACATATGCCTCTATATCGCATATGCAGGTCCAAAAATTGAGCATCGCGCTGCGAAATTTCGCGGAAATCGCGAACGGAGCTTGGGTGGACGTTTGACATAGGATCCTATGGAGGAAAACATGTTATTTTTTAGATATCGCTCCAATCTTCATACAGTAAATGAGAAAAAGTTTGCAATTGATCCCAGGAATGCGATACAGCCCTTCAAATTTTCGCAATCCGTTAATATTTCGCATAATTGCGAAAGTTCGGGTTTTCCCCATAGGAGCCAATGCTAAATAACCAACATACAGAGCCCAAAATTTCACCGCGCGATCTCGGAAATCGCGGGGATACCGCTAACCTGTTTACTCTATATAGACTTGAAGCTGTCAAAAATGTAACAGTATTGGTATCAGCAGTATCTTGATTGTCATGTGTTTATTGTATTTATTGTTGTCTAAATGAACACCTTTGTTTGTTGTATATGTTACTGTTTTTGTAAATGACACATGAGATCAGCTTGTAATGACTCTTTGTTGTCAATAAAAGCACTACTACTACTACTACTACTAGTATACACCCCAGCAACATAGTTCCGCACTATAATGGTAGGCAAGTTCGATTTATGGCCCGGGCTATGAAACTGGGCTTCTGGTCAGAAACGGAAACCAATGTTAAAAGATACAACTTACTGTAATGCATCACCGGAACCCGATTTTATGACCCCGGTGACATATCGAACTGGCCTAGACAGATTGTTTACCTGTTCCGCTGAACTGAGCAGCCGAAACTGGGGCAACGTACTGACCCATTTCTGATGTCACTACATGTTTTATTGATCAAGTCTCAGAGAACTAAATGTGGCTCCCTCTGTAGTTTCATATACAACTCTGGATCAAGTGAAGAGACTGCCTGGCTATCAATGGCAGAAAATCTTATTGGGAAATTTTGGAAAATTGAATGAAAAATTACAGGGGCTCTGAAACTATTTGTGGATTGATTTCCGTAATTGAATGGGTGATAATTTGTCAATAGTAAATGTGACTGACCATGGCATTTTGCTTCTGCAGAACTGCAAAATTGAGGATATTCCAGACAATTCACATACATGACTGATATAATTGTTTAAAATGGCAATTTGGAGTGTTTTATGCATAATGTTAAACAATAATTTGTCTAATATGTTCCATTTCTCTATGTTGTCATTATATTGCAGTTCATGTCATGTAGTGTTATAAAGCTTTTACTCAATCAGGCACAAAATTGGAAAGCACCCCCCTTCAAGTAATTTCTTCTTTACAGTAAAAGTTTAGCTCCTGAAAGGGGCACCTCAAGGTCTTAATAATTTAATTAAATCTTAATTAATTAAATCAATAATTCAACAGCAATTCTGTTCCAAGCTTTATTGAATCTATAAGGCTCCCATTTACAATATCACATTGAATGCCTTGTGCTGAAACGCAACTATAACACTTGGATATATGTAAGACTATTCAACATCATTTTCGTTGTTAACACAATTCTCTTTTCAAAAAGGGGGGTTACACTATGAACAATGTGCGTTACCAACAAACCCCTAAAGCTGCTGCTTATAGTTAATGTATCAACAGTGACAAAGATTAAGTCAGAATGACTGTTTGAAATGATTAAGAAAAGAGCATCAGCAATGTGATGCTAAGACATTCTATAAAAACCAAAGTTGTTTTCAGTAGACTAAAGGCTGTATACCAAAAGTGCAGGCTCTCGATATTGTGTGTTCCCATGGTGATAGTGGTGGGACACTCTTGGACTTTAAGTGCACTTAAAGTGCAGGTTGCCAATTCTCATTTGCAATATGGGCTGCCGATATTTAATCGGCAGGAAATGGATACCAATATGTTGGTGGATTTTATTGACAATGCCTGTGATCATATAATGGCACTTGCAATAGTAAATTGGGAACAAATTGCTAATATAATACACTTTCAGTATATGGAATATGGGCTTAACTCTCATTAGATTTGACACTATTGATACTTTTACAACAAATCGTTACAAGTCAGGTATCTTTCCATCACATACATCATTGTTGGTTCCGCTGCTGAGGGGTCACTTTTAAAGTGTCACCAGACTAATATTACACCATTAGAAATAATATCCCATTAAAAGAGTAAATAGTAAATAGGTTCTAGGCTAAGGATACATCACAGGTCTGTCTCTGGCAAGCACCTCGAGCTATGTACATATAGTTAGCTGCTGGAATTTAACATCTGAGGTTCGGATCAATTCAGTCATTGTTTTTTATGGATAGAACCTTTGGCTACCCATGCTGTGGTGGAGATAATGTTTTTGGTTTTATCAAGGTGTGACCTTTTGAAAAGGAAATTCCAGAAAACAAGAAGAGGATTTCAATTAATTATGATGAAGTTTGAGATGAAATCCTATGATTATAACAGCATAATTCCTTTTCTGAAACCTACACTTTAGTATTTCCAGTAATAGCTTTTAAGAGGTATCAGTATCTAAACCATGCCTACAGTGTTTTTATGGTAAATGTTTGAAATTAGCAATGGGTAGTTATCCTACTTTTAATTTTACTTTTACCCCTTTGAAAATCTTTTCATTTAATATTTATTTTGGTTAATAGCCTCTTAGTTCTTTCTATTTATCAACAATAAATCTCAGTGATAAACTACATGTACATACAATGCAGGCAAACAGGGCTATATCTCCAAACTTAAGTACAACTTATGGTTTAACAGCACCAACAAGAATTCAAGGAAACATCTATCAGGAGATATTCTTCAAAAAAACAAATAAAAAAGACACAGCAAAAAAAGACAAAACAGATACAACATACTTCCAGGGATAACAGTTTTGTTTTATCACAGTTAAAAAAGAACATTAGATTACAAAGCTTTGATATCTTCAATCCTGCTTAATTATGAGGATTTTTGTAGAATGGCAACAGAATGGCTGCGATGTAGCATCCCAGAATGGGACCAATCAATGCGCTGTCAACCTGAGTCGCGATTGTGACTCCAATCATGCAACCAAGAACTGCACCGATAAAACAATGTACATGCTGTTTAAGTAGTGCGCTGAACAAAGACCTGATCCACGACATGCCCTGCTCACTATAATAGAGACCGATCAACGCTCCTACAAAACAGCTAAGCGGGTTGATGAAGACAACTAGTCCCATAAACCCACCAATCAAGGTTCCCAAAGCCATGAACAGCTTATGGGTGTACCCTCTGGATGTTACTGAACTTGTGCGGGTGTCAATTGGCATGGTACATCCGATAGCTTTCGTCAGTAATGGGACATAGATATCTCCGTATACTTTTCCTATTCCGACTCCTACCAGAGCACCCCAAAATGCACATGGTATGATGCCAATTTTTGGGTTTATGATTTGCGTAAGGACTGCCATAACAACGTGCCCAAGCAGACCTCCGGAAACAGTTGTGAGAACATTGCAATCTGGGAAATTTAATGCAATCTTGCATAGAGAAAGAAAACCAATGCCAAAGCTAGAGGCTACAGCTCCTACAATGGCACCGAAGAAGACATTCAATATAGAAGGAACAATATCTGTGACTGTGCTTCCACTGAAAGCTCCTAGTACAATGAACGGAATGGTCACCAATCCTAGTCTTTCCTTAAAGTTTTCCATAAGTCTTCTGTCATTTTGGCTCAGAAAGGAGAGAAATATTCGGTCACATACACAACCTACCAGTGCTCCTATCACCGCATTAAATACAATTTTGTTGCCTGGGCTATAGTGATTTGATAGGACTTCTGCGCCAATCAAAGCTCCCATCACACTTGCATTTTTGCAGGAACGGAACAAAGTCTGAATTCTTCGACTCATAATAGATGCTGTGGAACTGATAATTGCTAATAAGGGAAGCATAATTGCCCCAATATAGCAGAAGTGAGCTATTAAAGGTACCTTTGTAGATCCAGATCTTGTTGGTGTTACTTCAGTTGCATTTAACCAAGCAATAAAGGAGTAAAGTAGCGATAACAAAACACCCGAAAGGGCAAGAATTATGACAACTGCGAGTACGATTAACAAAAATATAGTACTAATTATCTTTATAATCGGGCCTGGTATTTCTCTCAGCTGATGAACCTGGGCTGCAGGAGATTGTCGTTGAGCTGTCTGTTGGGGCACATTGGGTGCTCGTAACTCGGAAGATCCCGAGCATTGCGCTTCTTCTGGTAATTCATGTCTCATTTGAGATGATTCGTCATGACTCCCAGATGTAAGTCTGAAAACATTAAAAGATTGAAAAAATAATACAAATGCTGGATACTTATACTCAGTTGTACATCTTTTATTTACCTTAAATGTAATGTAAAAATACTGAATCTATTCGAATACAAATATACAGGTAATATCATCCTTTGTTTGTTTGTTTGTTGGGTTAATTTAACTTCCGGCCAACCCTTCAGGGTTCCTTTACCAGTCTGCACAAGGTAAAGCTTTGCAGCTAGTTTTACGTCACATGGGCAGTGACTGAATCTATGAGATATTATCCTTTATCAAATATCAAACTTTCTTTGAAACTTATGTGGTATGATAAAAACAAGTTAGATGCTAAAATCTCATTAAGCCTAAATCTCACCTGCTTCTGGGTAAAGGAGCCCCATCTGCTTGGAAACCAGAGGATGTGGAAGACTTGCCCTCATTTGAGAATCCTTGAATCATGAAGCACTTCTCATTATCTATTACCAAGCCTTGGACTCCGTCATCAGCGACAGTTTTTCCATCACAACAGGGGCAGTAAATGACATTGCCACTCAGTGGCATCATGAACTCAAGGCAACTGGTACAGAACGAATGGCCACAGTCCAACAGTCTGGGTTCAGTGAAGATATTACTACACACGGGGCAGGTTAACATTCCCAACGCACTATTTCTGATGCTGAAAGAAGAAATGTTAACTAATCAGTTGCATATCATGTAACAAATTATTGCATTTACAGAATCAATTGTACATAGATGACATTGTAAACTCAAGACTGTGGGTATATCTAGGAGCAAGAACAACTCAAATTCAAAGACTACTAAAAATTGAGTATAACAAAGGAACTAGACCAAATAGAGAAAATAAATAATTACTGTACCATAAAAGGACTATTACCTATGAGCTGATGGTGTACAATGTCTTTTGCAAACTTTTGTCGCTGAGAATTCTACTAAATCTAATGTGAGTTGAAAATCCCAAACTCACAGAAACCTTAATACCCACCTGAAGGCTGGCGTGGCAGCTATGGGTTCTGGCTCCTCCACATCCTGATCAGGGAGGTACTGAAGAAGTGAATTGGCCCGGAAGTCCACAGGAAGTTCCCGAACACTCCTCTGTAGTCTGACCACCATGTTACAGTTCGGACACCTCAGAGTCCTGCCCAGGTCCCTCTCCATCTGAATCAGGCACTCGAGGCAGAACGAGTGGTGACAGGGGAGAAGGCGCGGATCTGTAAACTCCTCCAGACATATCGGGCACTCCAACTGCTCCTTTATTTTCTCTAGGGCCTCTCTTCGGGATAATCTGAGCCTTGGTTGGGGGGCTGCTGTTGGAGGGAAGGGCGGGGCAGTTGGTTCGACCGTGCTGGGCTGGGTGGACTGGGTGGTGGTTGTTCCTGAAGAGTTCCCCATTGTTTTAGTTGAAGCCCTTTACAGATGTTTTTGTTATCTTTTTTTCAGTGTCGAGTCCTAAAGCCTCATATCTGAAAAGCAGCAAAGTGGTTTTGTCATTGTAATGCATGAACACCAACAAAGATTTTGTTTAACTTGAGGAACATTTTTACTTTGTAATAACTGAAAAATATAGCCTGATTGGCACTACATAAATCACAGCTAGTCATTTCAAAGCAATTATAGGTATCTTATGTGACTGATTTCTGTTTCAGAAGGCACAAAAACGTCCACCAATGTCTTGCTTTTTGTATGAAATATAATTTAAGTCACACATTTCTGTCAAATAATTTCATAAACAAATTTTAAGTACTCAAATTTCACTGTCTTCTTAAAAGTACATAGAGGGATATATAATTTGAATTGTATGATTATGATTTGGCTTACACCACTTATAACTAGTGACTTCCCTCTTATTGACAGTTTCCCTCTTTATAACTGTTAATCTAATGATCTTTAACTTGATAATTCTACGTCCAATTTGCTCAATTGCCACAAGGCCACCCTTAAAAAAAATTCTGTTTGCGGTCCAGCGGGTGGCCCTAATCAAGGTGACCCGGGCGGCCGGGATTTCTTTTTTTGTTTAATTTTTTTTTTAGGTTTGGTAAGAATAAAACAGAATTTTTTTTGAAAAAAAAAAAATTTTTTTTGAAAAATGAAAAAATTCTTCCCACCCGGCCTATAAATGGTCACCCGGCCGGTCCACCGGAAACAGAATTTTTTTTTATGATGGCCCAAGTTTCCTACTTTGGGACAATTATGAATAGTTGGTCAGATAATCAGAAATAAATATAGAAAAAAAGCTGTGGACCTCGGAGTCTGATACTCAGTTCTGTGTATATCACAGGCTCAAATCTGACATGATGACATACCCATTATAGGGTCAAGACCCCCATATTTGACATGTCCGTTTTAGGGCTTAGTGACATACGACAGAGCTCATTCTTAAATGTGACAGGGCAACATGGCCAATTCTTAAAGGGACGTTCTAGTCCTGCAGTGGTTAAGCTCACATACGGCGACATTAACCTAATGTTTTTCACTTTTGGAATCTAATCTGGTGATATTATTGGTCACGTTGCGAATCTTTTTTTTTTTTATTATTTTTTAAAATTTTTTTATTCTTCATCAACTTCACGTACATTAAAGGGACGTTCTCGTTGTCGACGACGTCGCCACTTGCTGCGTTATAACCATCTACTTAGCGCGCCAAATTCACGACGTGACCAATGACGTCGCGTTATTACGTTCTGAAAGGGCAAAACATGACACCAGTGACGTCGTCATTCGGCTAACGTCGGCGTATGTAAGCCTAACAACCGCAGGACGAGAACGTCGCTTTAAACACATGTTCTTCCAGTTGCATATAAACTAATGAGATGAATTACAATGAGATGAACATTGGTGAAATAAATAGTTAGACCAGACAACATAATAATAATAGTTATGTACAGTAGAGCTTGCATATTGATCACGTAAGAAATTTGTCACTGCTCTACGGGAGTTACGACGTATCAAATCATCATGTCCTTACAGACGAGAAAGCCCCTTTAACTGCTAATATTGACCAAACAACATGGTTTTTAAAAATAATATTATAATGACATGGAACAAAGCCAATTCATGAGTTTGACATCTGACATGGGGACCCCCCATTTATAGACCCCCCCCCCCCCCCTACTCATTTATTAACAAATGACATGGCATTCAAAATATATAGTTACATGTGGGAGGCCGATTTCTTGAATTTGATATCATGCAACAAAAGGACCCCCCCGAACCCCATTGAGGTCCTCCTTACGGTGATTTACCTGGCAGATTTCATCATACTGATACAGGCCTATTAACCCAGATGGTGGGCTGAGTCAGGGCTATTTTGACTCCAGGCTACGTGTTACGTCTTGATACAATAGAAAGAGATACAAGTAAATTATGCTATTCATTCATAGATATCTAAAATCTAAAAGGATTATGTGGATTCTACCATAGAAACTGAAACAACTGGACTTTTATAAACCTAATATAAAACAAGCGCATACTACATTTCCTAATTCCCAAAACATTTGGCATGTGTCAAAAACACGTTCAAAAGATCTATTAGGGCTATGTTACCTTCAGCAGGCAAAACTAGGAGTTTGTCATTTAAAATTTGGCCCAGAAGGGGGGGGGGGGGGGTGCACTACCCCCCTTCCCCTCCAAATGAATCCGCACATGGATGATGCCTGGGGCAGAGACAGATTCTTAGACCAATTAACCCTTCTGACACTTTGACGTCAAGTGTAACTGTAACAGTATATTTTCTATCCAGAATTGCAGAATCCCGAGGCTGGGGACTCACTCAAACTACTGCCATCCAGGCTTCCCACCAGCTAACACACAACCTTAAACAACCCTACATACCCCTCTTCCACCCACCTTCACATGTCGATCCACTCCGTCAGTTTCCCGAGGTGAACCCGGACTGGCGATCGGTTCCTCCGGTATTATCGCTCAGTCTGTGTACTAACGTCTGTTGTGTTGTCGTGTCTCTGGCTCATTCGTGGGGGCCGGGGGAGGGAAATAGACTGTACATATATCCAAGTCCCGTCTGTCCGCTGGGATATCGAACTAATATGACACAGTTAGGTAGGTCATACAAGGACTAGGCCTATTGATTGTGGCGTTTACAGATTTGCTGCAATGTGGCTCCATCTGGTGTGGTGAGGCGGTACTAGACTCAAAGTCAAAGGAACCCCAAGTTCAATTTGCCTGTATCATAATAATACACATTACCTAATTATGATATTGCAAGTAGTCTTTACAAAGCATTTATTAAGGCTCCATGCAAAAGGATAAAGAAAAAGGTTGGATCTACATATATATTTCTTCATGATACTCAACCAGGCCTAAACCTATTACATAATATCATAGACATATATAAGATAGATAGGACACTTGTGTTGTTTCTAGGATTTCCTTGTCTCGGATAGCTCTCCAGGTATAGCCAAGATTTCATTGTAAAAAGCCTAGAAATTGTAAGAAAATGCCAAAAAGTTCCACTTGCCACCCCTCTTTTTAGCTTGAAAATATTTAGATTATATGCAAAAGTTCCACTAAAGGAACCACGTCACCTTCCCACAGCAGAATCCGTATAATTATTCTTACAATTTCTAGGCTTTTTACAATGAAATCTTTAAGGAAACTTGGGTATTGTATTAGATTCAGAAATGAATCTAGGTCCACTCATTTCCCATGTCTCTAAAATTGTCAATATCAAATTGTATAATCTCATAAAAATTAGGAAATATATAACCATAAAGGGAGCTGTTGAAATATATAAACACTTGATTCTTCCATTGTTGGAATATGCTGGCTTTATTTTGACTATGTGTAATAATATAGATAGAAACAACTTACAGTGTATTCATATTTTGTGTTCACATGTGTGCCTCATAAGTGTAAACTATTTGTTTTCATCATGTGATAACGAGTTCTTTTTTCAATCTTCAATCTTCTTTTCAACCTACTCAGCTGAGTCACCAAAACTTACAAATTCTAAACTTTAAGCCAATGTACATTATTTATGTTAATGGTGTAAGATGAATAAGCTTACCATAAATATTAAAAAAAAACACAAGGTAATGTATTTTGGTAATTATCATCAAACTAAAATATTGAACTCAAATTGGATAATACTAAATTGGGCATTGTTGATACATGTAAATATCTTGGTATAACCTTGGATAGAAACCTAAATTTTAAAACACATATTGAAAACGTTATACAAATCCTTAAGCATAAACTGGATATACTTAGAAAACTAAGACCATATTTAACTACCTATGCAGCTGTTGCAATGTATAAAACAACAATACTTCCGTATCTGGATTACGGTGATATCTTTTATTCAGCAGCACCCAATAGTTGGCTACAAAGACTGCAGGATAAACAAAATCAAGCACTAAAAATTTGCTTTGGATTACATGAATTTGATAATTTTGATCAATTACCTTCTAAATTTTATGTATAAGAGGAAACATATTGAAGAATATGTTGACAATAGACAGCTGCCTACACGAGCCTATCAATCAGTAAAATTTAAAATTTTGCCTTATGATGTCAAACAATTTACTAAAAGTGTGATGTACTAGGGTGCTAAGATATGGAATGCTCAGCCTAACAATATAAAAGATATTGTCTCATATGAAGAGTTTAAGAAAGCTACTAAGAGACAATCAAAGCAATTGAATTAAGATTATGATTATAAGATTTATATTCAAAACTGATTTATTAGTTTTAAGTACATTCTCATCAAATCATTATGAATGATGTAAATCATCCCCCATCATGTATTCTGATGACACTTCAATAATGTATACTATTGCTGGGCTGACCGGAAGACCAGTACCTTATGTAGGAACCGATAACTCGGCCCAGTGTAAATATTTGAAAAAAAAAAAAAAAAAAAAATCTTAAAGATATACTACTGTATGTAAGTAACATATGAATACACATTTGATTGGAATTGAATAAACACATAATATACATATCTATATTGCATTATTAACATAGGAACTCCTATTATGGAGCATATCCAGGACAGATTTAGAGGAAGACGTCTGAGATGCACATCGTCTGGACATCTGAGATGCACGTCTCACTTTTGCCAAATTTTTTAATGTAAAATTCTAGACCATGGATGGAGTACCTCAAATTTTTAGATAAGGGCTCCCTCCCTCCCTTTTTGAAATCTCTGGATCCTTCTCTGATTTCTACCGTTACTCTCCAGCCCCACTTTGTATAGTGTTTGCACTCTTTTAATGGTGCAGTGCATCTGAGTAGGAGTGGGGTGGGGGGGTGAGTGTGTTTTAATACCATAACTTACATCCATTTTTACAACTCTAACCAGCCACTGCTCTGTATACTTGCAGAGAAAAGTAGGGCATGTTATAAACTGAGAACAGGCTGACCCGTGGGAGGTTGACACAGTTAGGGCCCTTGATGGGGAGCCTGCGGCCTGTTGCACAATGAAGTGTTGTATTAACGAAAACCTTAACTTTAAGCACATGTGGTATAAAGTGACATTATTGTTACAACATTGTTGTTACAAAAGGTTTTGGACAATCTGCTTTGAAATGGTACTCTAATTATTTAACTAATAAGTCGCAAATGGTTATGGTGAATAATAGCATGTCGAGAAGTAAGCCGCTGTTATGTGGTGTTCCACAGGGTAGCTAAATTGGCCCACTCACATTTTTGATGTGTATTAATGATGTGGCTAAAGTAGTTAAGAAATGCAACATTGCCATGTATGCGGATGATACAGTCTTGATAAGTAGTGGACGTACTCAGAAAGAGATGGTCGAGAACAGGCAATATGATATTTCTACCTTTGAATTATGGTGTACGAATAATAAACTATCAGTGAACTCGAAAAAAACGATGGTTTTTGGTCCTAAAGCAATAATCAAGAAAATAGCAAAACCGATGGTGAGTATGGGCAATACTAACTTGGATATAGTTGACCACTATAAATATTTGGAAGTAACATTAGATAGTGAACTCACAATTGATTTACACTCGGAAAATATAATATCTAAAATAACAAGCAAAGGCTTCCTTTTCAGAAAATTACGACCA
This sequence comes from Lepidonotus clava, assembly GCA_936440205.1. Taxonomy (NCBI): domain Eukaryota; kingdom Metazoa; phylum Annelida; class Polychaeta; order Phyllodocida; family Polynoidae; genus Lepidonotus; species Lepidonotus clava. The sequence continues at coordinate 1,592,923 of OW387143.1, forward strand.
TACCGGACAATTGAGATGAGTCTCGCAATATACAAGGCAATGTTGCTACCACTTATTGAATATGGAGATATATTTTACTCACATGCATCTGCAACTGAGCGAAAAAAGATTCAAATCCTGCAAAATCATAATCTGAGACTTTGCCTATCATTACATCCTAGGACAAATGTGTTCGTTACACATAAATTGGCAGGATTGAACTTTTTGGTGGACAGGAGGAATGCACATCTTTTGAATTTCATGAATAAAAGATCAAGGAATGCTGATTATGTGGACAATAGAGAATTACTGTTGAGAAGGTTTGATAGATCCATGGTAGAGGTACCTGACCTCATGAAATCAATATCACAATTACATATTAATTACAGGGAAGCTGTGACTTGGAATGATTTAACGGTTGAGCTACATAATATTCAGACATATGATAAATTCAAAAATAAACAAAAATCATTGTTAAAAACCATGCTAAACCAAGCTGTTGATGGGCCAGTGCCCTACTACAGGGAACTGGACAACAATATCCCCGACCAATCAATGCTGTCTTACTTTATTTGAATGTGAATGTCATTTGACAAACTTAAATGCTGTATTTCAATGATTATGTAATAGGGATCGGACATCTAAGTCCAGTATTTACAAGTCAGAATGACTTACTTTGTTTTGTTATGAAATTATACATTATATGTGACCAAAGGATGCTGTGTTTCGACGAAAACCATTTTGTATATGAGAAAAATACAGGATAAATAAAACAATTTAAAAACACACACAAAAAAACACATATTATAATATCAAGTGTGGCCTGTTGCACAATACCCATCATTGTTACAATCAGTTGCAAATTAATGATAGCTTTTGTAAGCAATTTTTATCGTTCTTAGGCAGTTTTTCACCCACAAAATAGTCATATTGAGCTGTTATTTTTACAGAATATAGTTCTCCTGTATCCCTCCATATATCAATTAACAGAATTCAATTGATCCAGAAGAAAGAAAAATAGACTTTTCGCAACAAAGGTATCTTAAAGCCAGGGTATCGTCCGTCATACGGCCGTAATTTGCTACGTTGTAACCCCCTGGGAACCGCGCCAATTTCGTGACGTGACCAATCACGTCGCCGAATTACGTTCTAATGTCGCAAAACACGTCGCCGGCCGTCACGTCGTTAACCTAAGGGGTGGAGTCCCTAACGTTAGTAACGCATGGACGATACTCCAGCTTTAACAAAGATTTCATGGTTAGGATATCTATCAAAAAGTGATCTTAAAGTTATTGTTGTTATGATAGGTCATTGTGCAATGGGCCATTGGATAAAATTGAATTCTGTAAACATATAATGAAAGTATACTGTAGGTCTGTACACTAGAAAGTTTAACCCTCATTTGCAGCATACTAAAGACATTGTTTTCAAGTGGAAAAAATGGCCTAACAATGATCAAAGTAGATAAGGAGCACATAAATGAATACGTCGCCCGTTGTGGCTAGTAACGCCATGTATCACATGTCAAATTTAATAAATGGCCATGTCAGTGTGCCAATTTTAAGAAAGCCCCAGTGTTGCAGGTCTGATGTTGAATTAAATGAATGCCCATGACGCTAGTCACATTTAGTGGTCTAGGGCCATACATTTTTTTTTTACTGTTAACCCAGTCGGCTGTGATATAACTACTCTTCCTTTACCACTAACTTGAGACCTGTAAGAGGACCTCGAGGATCTCTGAAGCTGACCTATTGAGCAGGGACTGGACACTGACCACCATGTCTGTGAGGAGAGTGGCGATAATAGGGGCAGGAGCCAGCGGACTGACGGCGATCAGGTGCTGCCTGGAGCAGGGGCTGGACCCGGTAAGTAAACATGGGGGAGGCTGGATGGGGCACTTGGGAGAACTGCAGTAGTTTAAACCCTTTTGGGAGACAGAACAGTTATGCAGTGGGGGATTTAGAGGGGGGGGGGACAGCATGGGCCCCTCCTTTATTTGTCCAAATTTAGATGTTTTAAATGTAAAATTCTGGAAAATAGGAGGTGCGCCCCCTTTTCATTAGTGTGCCCCCACCTTTTCAAAGAGCTTGATCTGCCACTGTTATGAGTGTATTGTCTAGGTGGACCGGGAAGGCTTTGGTAAAAAAAAAACACGGATTGTGAATCCAGTGTGTAGGGGGGGAATATGCAATTTAACTTTGATGTTATTCATAAGGAGTATTTATGCCGTTTCCTTTATCTGTTATAACAACAGTTATCCCAGCTAAGAATGTAACGTCATATTCAAGTCATATTTACGTCACATGTTACATGGAAGTTACATCACATTGTGACATCTTTATGACGTGAAAACAGAAGACATTTCACGTCATAAAGATGTCATTCACAACGTCATGTACCGACTAACTATGATGTATGTTTTACGTCTTTCTGAGACATCCCAAAATAACATTATTTTGATGTCACATAGTGACGTCATATTAATGTTATAGGTGAGGACTCCAATTGACATGATGACGTCATAATGTGACAAGAAATGACGTCTTTTTCATGTTATTTTGTGATGTCACAATGATGTCTTAAGGAGATTTCACTAAGACATTTCATTTACATGAATGAATTTCCTTAATAAATCCCAGCAAAAGGTTGGGATAAGGCATAATTCCAACCACATACCAAAGTATAGTGCATCTGGGATGTATTTGAGCTAAGTTTATTATCAAATACATGCTTAGGAGAATGTCACAATGAAGCACTGCCAATCCAACGCACACATATGGAGCCAGTTTGTGTTTTATTTCTAATGAAATATCAGCTTTACCATGCACATTTTGACCTAAAATGGGATAATGAGAGATTTAAAGGTAATTTGTTTATGTAGGAATATACAGGAATTGACAAATTGTGCTGTTTCTAAAGGTTTGCAACTCTTTCAAATTTAAACAAAAATTGCGTACGTTCCTCTACAAATCCAATGCAGACTTTAGTCCATGGGGTGGTGGGAGGGACTAAAATTTGTGTATGCACTAAATTGAAGGCCCCTATAGTAATAGTATAGTAAGTTTTGCACACCCATATATATCTTGAAAATGAATACTGTGACATTGCAACTATTCCCATAGGATTGGTCTAACCTTGCAAATCATCTCGAGGCTATATGCTGGTTCATTCAGAAACATGCCAGACAGTCCTTAATCCCTTTACACTAGGACTGATGCCATGTCAGTACAGGGGGATTCCAAGGGGGTCCTGACTTCTCCCTTTTGACACTTTAACTGAAAAAAGGTGAGGAAACGGTGCATGCTTGGATTCAAATGCACAACATTTTGATACTTAGCCTATATGCTGTCATCCCCAATTTTGGAATTCCTTATCTGCCCCTGCTTTCTTGAATAATAAGTTAATGAAGCCATTCTGGATAGATTACATCGGATCATGCATAGCCCCTCTTCCATTGATTGATGTATCATTATTCCTTCTTATTTGTTTACGGACTCCCAAATATTCAATAAATAATTGGTCTTTTTACATATAATTCTGACTGCTTGGCAGAGTAATCGAGTAAGTCTGTTTCAATTATATATAACATGTTCTATGTTATTACATAGGTGTGTTTTGAGAGAACAGACCATATCGGAGGACTCTGGTACTACACGGAAGATGCCGTCAAAGGCCAGGCATGCGTCATGAAGTCAACTGTCATCAACACGAGCAAGGAGATGATGTGTTACAGTGACTTCCCAATCCCCAAGGACTTTGCCAACTACATGCACAATACCAAAGTGCTCGAGTACTTCAATCTCTATGCAGACCAATTTCACCTAAGAGATGCTATTAGGTTCAAGACAGAGATTCTAACTGTAAAGAAAGCAGGAGATTTTCTGGAGACTGGAAGGTGGGATCTACAAATAAAGGTTGGGATCTTGTGTTAACAATAAGTAGATTTTACAACGATCTCCTATAATTGAAATGATTTATATACCAATTTTCACTTAAAACATTTCATATAATGATTTATATACTTCTAGGTAATTGATGTAAATTTTGTGATGAATTGAATTCACAGGGTAATTGTTTTGTTAGATCAATAACAACTATTGGCTAGCTCATAGATTTACAATTGTACCAAGCTGACTGGAAACACTCATCAACCAAGATACTAAATTAATGGAAAATGTTTATCAACCATGTCTTAAGATTTAAGATTGATTATTGGTATCAATAAAACCAATATTTCTCAGATTGTCATTTCTAATTTGCCGCTATTTCTCAATTTTTAGGATTTGACCACAGGTGAGGAGTGGTTGGATACCTTTGATGCAGTATTAGTTTGCACAGGTCACCATGCTGAGAAGAACATGCCCACCTTTCCAGGCCTGGGAGACTTCCAGGGCAAGATTGTGCACACTCATGATTACAAGGTGAAGTTATGATGATGATTGTTGTAGTTTAAGTTGTGCTCAGCAATTTTTCAGCTATATCACTCAACTCATGGGTTTTGGCTTGTACGAAGTACTGTGATTGCATCTATGGGGGTCAGAACGACCTTAAGGTCAAATATTAAAAAGTCAATTATTAAAAAGGTATCGTATAAATTGTACATTTTTGGAAAAATTCGTCATATGCTTACATGGGAGGCGGCTGTATTAGTGTACAAACAGATGGTACTACCCTTTTTTGACTATTTGGATATACTGATAGAAGGAGGGGGCAAGATCCTTATCGAAAGATTACAGTATTTACAATTTCGAGGGCTAAAAATTGTTTGTAATTATAAATATAGGGGTAATAAAATTAAGGATTGAGTCGAGGAAGATGTACATAAATTATGTAAAGTTGAAATGTTATATATACGATGACTACGTAGGTTGTTAAGTGTATTCTTTGATTTAGTACAAGATGAACCCGATCAATATAAGGTGATGGATCAGAGTAGAAGGTTACGTATTGATCAAGGGAAAAAGATTAGATTGGATGTGCCACACATGGAAATTTATAAGAAGAATGTTAAATATTGAGCTTATTCTTTTTGGAAATTGTTGCCTTACAAAATGCAAAATTTAGAGGCAAAAGGGGAATTCGTAAAATTGCCAACAACTGAATTTTTGTATGAACTGCACTATACTTTTGAGCGGGTGAATAAGAAATGATTGGTGAGGTAATCTGGTACGGATATAATGACCCTTGGTATGTACATAATGTATCTATATCTATAAATACTATTTTGGATTATTGTAATTGTATATCATCATGAAAAGCATACAACATATGTGATGATGACTCAATAAAAAAAAAAGGTAAGGTGGTCTAACAGGAAGGTGGGGAATCTAACCCGTGCCAGCCGCGTGCAATGCCAGTACACTAACCACTAGACCATCCCCCGAATCAAGGTGAAATTATGTCTGTAATATTGACACTTTATTCACAACTATATCAAAGATAAAAATACAAAGAATTTCACTTCAATGAGAGGAACTCAAAATAAAGTGATATTATTGAAAACTGATCCTTCAGGCTTTGAGAGTGTCCTGGACACTCAAGAGAGTCAAAAGACATTAAGGTTATACAATATTAGTTTTTTGTTTATTTATTCATCATTTACTTTTATTATTTATAATTCCGTATCTGACACTGATCAAGAGTACATTTTCACAAAATTGTAAATTCAAAAAGTCACTGTTATTAACTCCATAGAAACCACAAAATACCTAAATCGAGTGCCTACAAAATTAATAGTGACCGTACAATACACTGTGTGTTCCAACAGCCCTGTTTGTTACCTCAGATTAGGATGTCTGGGCAAAAAATTACACCTTTTACATTTATACCAATAAGGGAATATCTAACAATTTTGATATTTTCCCTTGCTCTCTGACAATCTGTGAAGATATTATCAGTGTGTACATAATTCTCCCTACCACCGAAAGCTTATTTCATATATTTCACTTCAAGAGACTATCCCTAATCAAAATGCATGCTGGGAAATGTGTAGACAACTCATGAGGCTGAAGCATACCAATTTTCATTAATTGTTGCTTTGTTTTAAAGTTAAACATGCTGGAAAATAGCATTGAATAATTTCTTTTTTATCTGTACATATTTAATATAACATAAGTTGGTTTGGAAATGTATTCATTACGGAGAGCTATCTAACAAATATTTGTATGTTTTCTTTGGTTGTCCTTGTGCACTTGTCTACAAAGTTAGTCCAAATTAACCAGGTTAGGGACGAGACATGATTCTTGCAATGGTCCATCATTGTACACCTATTCAAGAAATGACAACATCCAAGTTTTCCTCTAAATATTTTTTTAATATCCATTTTTAATGCGTTTCTGATTAAATAATAGTTTAAAAATTCGTGGAAAATGTGAATATATTCTATCCTCCCAGAAATATTTCATTTTTCTGGAATAAATGATAAAGATTTTCTTTAAATTGTGAGAAAATTTGTGCTGAATCGGCAAAAACGGACGCCAAGTGATCTGGGTTTGTTTATATCACGTAGTATAGATACTGTAATTCTATTGGTCAAAAATGATTAAACAACAATTTAATCATAGCTTCATAGTTACAGGAGTTTATGTGAGCTTACAGAAACTGTAAGGGAGTTTGAAAATCCCGCCGGTACCAGCGCAACAAGCGTAAACAGAAACTGTAATATTGCATGATGGGTAATAAATACTCCCTGCAAATGGTGGCAATGTAATGTCCTCGTGGTTGTTATCTCTCTGTAATTTGTTCAAAGTATTTAGGTATTTAGACTACAAGAACTTGTCACTGGTGCATAATGAAAGTCTTGTAAATCCAGCCCAAATTCATGTAAATCAACCCATACTCACATAAGAAAATTCAAATTCACATAGCTATGATGATGGTAAAATATGATTGTAAGTTATAAAACTCAAAATTTACGGAGGTTTATTTTGAACAGGCCACTGATCTGTGACGATCAGGGTGGGTTGCAGGAGCATGATTTTCGCTAAGTATGAGGAAGGAGGACTTTTATTTATAAACACAAAATTACTTGTTCTTAATTTGTTTTAGGACCATCTTGGTTATGAAGATAAACGAGTTGTTGTCGTTGGCATTGGTAACTCAGGTACTGATGTAGCAGTTGAGCTTGGAAGAGTCTCAAAACAGGTATGTACTAACATGTATTGTTATGTGGAATAGGTCTGTTGTTTAAACACCTCCCAATTTGTTAATCTTCCATGTGTCTTTGGGCAGTATTTTAACAACTGTATTACAGTTATTGCTCACTTTTATCAGCGACGGATCCAGAAATTACAAAAAGGGGGGCGCCCTAATATAGGATTTGAGGCGACCATTCTAGGGCTAGAATTTTACATTAAAAAAATCTAAATTTGGCAAAAAATAGGGGGGGGGGGGGGGCACCCCCCTAAATCCGTCCCTGTTTATCCCTCAAATTTATCAATAAGACAATTTATAATGTGGAAAATGCAAAATCATGCATTTAAACCTTAATCGTATCAAAATTATGAGTTTGTCAGGGCTGGTCTATGCTATCTCTCTGCTAGCTTATATCTACAATATGACATAACACTAACTTTATACATATGGAAGGCATATAGAGTCCATTCCATACCTTGCGATCGATTACCCACCATTTAGAATATTCACTCTATTCAATCTGATGGTCCAGCTCACACCTGTCTATGTAGTGCTATCCTTTGGCACCACCTGGTGGACTGGTATACAGTATCGCTGCCAGCAATCTACCAGTCTAGGTGACCAACTGTATGAACCTGATACTCTGATATATATATCCTATCTATATCGTCTCATTTGGTGCAGTGTAAGATCTTGTCTGTTTATTTATATATACATGCTGTTCTCTTCAGGTCTTTCTCAGCACTCGGCATGGTGCATGGATTTTCAATCGTGTTGATGTGAATGGCCTCCCTACAGACTTGTTGTTTGGAAAAAGGATAGTAAACCAAATATTTGGGTTGCTCCCTTACACTTGGCTGAATAGTGCCATAGAAGGCCAGCTGAACAAAAGATTTGACCACTCACTTTATGGACTGAAGCCAAAGCATCGCATTCTGGCCCAACATCCCACATTGAGCGATGACTTACCAAACCGCATCATTTGTGGATCAATCAAGGTTAAACCAGACATAAAGCGCGTCACCAAAACTGGCGTAGAGTTTGAAGATGGGACATTTGAAGACAGCATTGACGTGATTATTCTTGCAACTGGCTACATTTTTGGTTTCCCGTTCATTGACAAAAATGTGATCGATGGGCAGGATAACCAAGTTGATCTATACAAGTATGTTTTCCCACCTGACCTTCAGCATCCATCCTTGGCTGTCATTGGCTGCTTCCAACCTGTAGGTGCGGTCATGCCTTTGTCTGAGATGCAGTGTCGATGGGCTACACTTCTATGGAAGGTAATGCAATACAAGATATCAAATTATATTTTAAAGGTAAAGATACAATTGTTTGTGGCACTCAACGTCTAATACTGTAATTGTTTTTTTTAGTTAATGTTATATGTAGACTTTCTCAAGATTTCAGCAAGGTTCTAAAGCTATCAAGAACACCTGACATTCATTGGATTTAAGAAAAAGAAAGATTAATGCTAAAACGTCGCCAAAAAATGAGCAGTCTGCCGAAAATGTTTTTTTGTCTCCTCTGGACATGAGGAGATTGAGATTAGTGGTGATTTGTGGATGCAAAGTATAATTTACTTTTTCTTGTGTGTTAACCTGTGTTGATAATGACTATCAAGTGAGACTTAAAACTGATAATTGATTTACCAAGAAGAGAGCTATGTTTGCAATATATATAACCTCTAACGTTCTTTGTCTTCAAGTCCTTCTCGAGAAAAGTGCATTGAGATTTGTGGCATCCTGTTCAAGATACAACATAAAATTTCATTTTTCTTGTGTGTTGACCCATGTGTTGATAATAACTGTCAAGTGATATTTAAAACTAATAATTGCTTAATGAAGAAGATGTTTTAGTTTTTCTATGAATACATTTATTGATCAAAACTATGACAACCTGTTTAATATTGTATTGACTGTATGAATATTTTAAAAATAAACAATAAGAAACATTTTAGGGTGAGGTACAGCTGCCTTCAAGAAAAGCCATGTTGGATGACATGCGTATTACAAAGGAGCAGATGGCCAAACGCTATGTCACGTCTAAGCGTCACACCATTCAGGTGGACTACATTGAATACATGGACCAGTTAGCACAGTGTGCGACATGCAAACCAGACTTGAGTAAGCTTGTCTGAAATTTTTGTTTCTACTAATATGAGATTTTGCTACACCTTTGTATAATCTAGCCCCTTTCATCACTATGATTCTGGGAATATACAATTACCTCATCAACCTCTACGATATCAAGGCCCTTTGTATAAAAAATTTCTTGATTCTATGATAATCCTTTTCAGGCAAAACAGATCATCTGTAATCTTGTATCATTTCATGAAAAGTATGTAGTGTATGCCTTAATTGTCTTTCTTAAATCTAAAGTAACATGTTCTGTGCCCATGCAGAAAAATGGATTTTATTTTGTTATGCCTTATTGACCAAGCCAACTAGAACAGCATGATCAAGTGGTGGATCCTGGGTTTTGACAAAGGGACACGCTATTTGATAAATAAATCACGTTGTGATATTTTGGCTGAATTTCAAAATAAACATACACACATTTTCCAGAAACAGGGAGGGATGCATGCCCCCAAGCCCCTCTTAAAAATTCCCTACACTGTAACCACTTGGATTAAATTTCAATCAATTTACTACCTTCACTCTGGTCCTTACCCTAACCCTGGCTACTTGTAGGTGTCAATGGGGTCAATCTCAAAGGTTTACATCCTTTTTCCAGAGAAGCTGTTTCTGACTGACCCTGTGCTTGCCTGGAAGTGTTGGACAGAGCCCTGCACACCTTACCAGTACCGGCTTCATGGCCCGAACCCATGGCCTGGGGCACGGGAAGCCATCATGACACAGTGGGACAGAATCTTCTGTCCCCTACGCACTAGGAAAGTGGATGAAGAAGAGAAGTCATCATCACTTCTGCTGTTGGTTGTGGCTTTTGCTATTATTGCACTCATCATTGGATACTTCTTTTATTAATGTGTCTTAACTTTGAGGCGGAACTGCATGTGACTGGTCTTATGCGTGCATTTATATACAAACATACATCACATATCTACTGAAAAACAAGAGAAACCTTTTTGTTTATTATGAAATAATTTAGTGAAATAACTTACACAACCAGATGTCCAACTTGAATTTAAAAGATCTTCCCATCTTCAAAGGCAGGTAAAGGAAGGCCATGACCATGGGACATATAGTAAGGAGTAACTAAGATGTCACGTCATGTAACTACAGCAGCATAGACCATTGAATATAGAAAACACCTTTTTTAAAGGGTAGGTTTGATATATTTGTTGTTCATTACTTGATATGATTACTCTGCAGTATACTGAAATGCATTGTTATTGATATTCAATTAGTCATTAGTCAAATATATCACAGTGATTAGAGTGCTCGGTTACTGGTAAGTAGTCAAGATACCTTGATTTATTTACTTACATACACTATTATACAATTAGGGTAACCAAATATCATTGAGAAAATCTATCATTATCTCTAGATACACTCTAAGCTAATACCTTAGCCATAATCAATTCTCTAAAATAGCATTTATTCTACAATTTACCTGCGGTCTATCCTAGATAAAGGTGCATGTTGGGAAATATGTCAACTAGTCATATTGCTTAAGTATAGGAATTTTCAGTGTTATTGTGGTATAATTTGTGGTTTATCATAAAGGAAAACTACCAATGACTGCAATTTCATATCTATATGCATTTAATATTGTTCAGGTTAGTTTGAAAATTCAATTCTTATAAATAGATATCTGGCAAATATTTGTGTGTGTTTCATATAGCTTTTTCTGTGTTTTTGTCGACATAATCTGCCCAAATTCAGCCTGCAGGCGGCAAAAATACTGAAAATAAGCTAACCGTGGTAGGGAGAATTTACTATGATGAAATGCATTGAATGCAGAAGCTGGTGAAAAGCCTTTCAAAAGATTATTTAAACTGTCCAGCATACAGAGGTACTTAACAAGGATTGTTATGTTATGATTCTATAGACAAAGTGATTTACAAAATGTACATAATCATGTTCTTTACAGTTGTTTAATTTCCATCCTTCATTAGATATCAGTCCTGATATCTTCCATGTGGAGAGTGATATCGAATATGATATGGATACATTAGCAGAGCTCATGCTATTGCAACTGTTTAGATAAAGCTATAGTCCTATGTATATCAAAACTCAAAAGATGTTTTCATTGGTAGAGAAAAGAAAGGTGTTGAACTATAGTGTTGTTATATCTTAATGTTTATGATGGGGAGTTAATAAAGATTGTTTTAGTTCATATTGTGACTCGTTATTAGTCAATATTCATGGTTCATTGCCAACCAAGGGAAGGGGTGATTCTCCGCTTGGGTAGATCAAATCCAAACACAGACACTTGCTTTGCAGAGGTTCATATTTATTAATTCCAAAACAAGCAGGCCAGCTCTACAAGGCGTAGGTAACGTATGGTCACCAGAGAATGCCACCGAACGAAGTTAGGTTAATTTTCACCCAGCTCCCAAACCCTAAGGTTCATCCAAGTTCCAATTTGTTTCTCGCTCTCCCCTTTTGGGTTGGCCTGGGTTCTATTATGCTAGCCATTATCAATTTCCGCACATGTACTTGTATACACCAACTGCGGTGCTCCAGCCGGTAAGTGAGACTGACAACTAAATAATGTTCTGATGACTGTCTCAACTCCCTTTGATACCGACTTTTAGCCATCAATAGGTTTCTGCTATTATTCAAACCCTTTTCTACTTTGTTCAAGTTTTATCATTATTTACTGCAGTCTGGTGACCATTCTCCTTTATTATGCATACATAGCCTTTACTGTAAGCACCCTACTTCTAATAGCGATATTAAAATCTAGCTGCAATATCCTCTGCTATTAAGCTTTCTAACCTTACCATGCCTGTAGATATTCAAAACTCAGATTTGATGGACCCCCCCCCCCCAAAAAAAAAAAAAAAAAAAAGAAACCAAGAAATTCATTACAATTTTGTATTACAGAGAAATGAAAAGCTTCTTGATTTGAAATTATATGTCCCTCTGGTACTGAACTTTGCAATTGGAAAGCCATAAACATAATTGAATGGTATGGGATGCATTGCTGGGAGGAAGAGTTTGGTCCAGCAATTTAAAATGATTGTACCAGTATAATTACAAACCTGAATTTACTATTGCTAATTAGGTGGTGTTATTTACATGAATAATACAAGGATTTACTGCATCTTTAAACAACATATCTTATCATTAAGCAGATAGGGGATGGGTGGGGGAGGCCAATGTGAGAAGATATGTGACCAGCCAAGGGGAAAGGGTGCTCCGAGGTTACTATATTTGCTATCCTAAACCTAATATTTAAAGAGATATGACTAGATTTATGAAACAATAGTGATAATTTTGTCTTAAATCAAATTTTTGTGTAGAATTCATTTTTCATACCCAAAACATTCCATCTTGATGGAATACTTCCATATTTGGAATGTTAATGGAACGTTTTGGTATGGGAAATTCATTTAATTCATTCTATTTGGTTGCCATGGAAACAAAAATACATGAGATTTTCAGAAAATAGTGTAAACTATGAAAAACTATCATTTTCAGGTCTCAACATTGAAAACAGAATACATATATCATTTCTGGTTAAAAATTTATGAATAAAAGTGTGTTTTTGAATATTTACTTGCAATTATGATAATTTATGATAATTTATGCAAAATCTCAATAAATACAGGAAAATTAACCTTTTCCTCATTTTCTAGTATCCTGACAGTCTTATGATTAAGGGGCCATAACTTCCTTAATAATCAGATTTGGACATGCTTGATATCATTTGAAAGCTAAGAACCTGCTCTACAACATCGGTTTCATGAGAAATCCCGCACTGAGCACCCTTTCCCATCGTTGGGTCACATATGATACACAGTGACAAAAAGTGGATTTAAGGAGGATGGAGGGTAGTGGGAGGCATGGGTGGATCCAGAGGGGGGTCACGGGGGCAGTCACCCTTCCCTTTTTTGAAAATTTTGCATTTTTAAACGTAAATTTGGCCAAAAGGTATTAAGGTAAAACAATTCTAATGGCGCCCCCCCCCTTTTCAAAATCCATATCCAGTGTGAGGGGGCAAAGGGTGATATTTTTTGGACTAAATACCAATATTTTTTGGTGTAAAATGTAGCCCCCGGAGAGGACTCCACATGATAACAATCCTTTTTCATCCTGCCCGAGACGACCCGATCCCCGGCAGGCTTGTACTCCTACAGCTGTCCCTTCTCCCCACACCATGAACAGGGCGCCCTTGTGCAATTGTGCACTGAAAATTTAATCCCCCGCAGGGTTCACATGATAACAAAATAACTGAAAAATGCATCCTCACAACGTGAACTCAATAACATCCTGTAAAGGGGGGTTGACAAGTCGCTGAGAAGTTGCTGAGATGCCCATGTTTCCTGCTTCTAAAATAACCCTGTACATATCATTTGGATTTTTGATTAATTAGTGTGATATTATGGTTTTTGGTCAAGAAGGAATAGTTTTGTATAGGGGGTTATAGCCTATATATTTCTTTAATCATGTGACTACCATCAAGGGCTACATGTTCCGATATCAGAGATATGAAAAACCAGTGTCGTCCTGTGTCAAATTTAAAGTGTATTCATGTGTGTTATTCACATGTGTGCCTCGTGAGTATAAAACTATTTAGTTTTCATCATGCAATAACGAGTGGTTATTTTCAATCTAAAAAATATAATAATGTATGTAAGTTTCTAGCAAACGAATACAAGTTTGATTGGATTTGAATGAATGCATTATACATAAGTGCATTATACATAAGTGCATTATTATCATAAGAACTCCTATCGGGGAGGGTATCTAGGGACAGATTTAGAGGAGGGCACCTAAGGTGCCCATCCTTCTAATGTTTGCCAAATTTATATTCATTTAATGTAAAATTCTAGACCATGGATGAGGCACCTCAAATTTTCACAAAAGGGTGCCCCCTTTTTCAAAACCTCTCGATACTCTTTGATATCTACTCTGTTATTCTCCAGCCCGACTGTGAATAGTGTTTGCGCTCTATCAATGGAGCAGAGCCTCTGAGTAAGGGGAGGTGGAGAGGGAGAGGGGGTGCTCTAACACCATGGGATACAGCCATTTGTTGGTCTTTTTCCTTATTCTGGTTTTTCCTATTTGTCCATAAATTATTTCTGGAAAATTTGGGTTTTTACAGTAAACCCAATAAGAATCCCCCCCTATAACACTCACTCCACTCCCTGACCCTGAATAAACATCCCTAACCAGCCACTGCTATCTATACTAGAATGGTAGAAAGAAGTAGGTCACGTTATATTCTGAGAACAGGCTGACCCTTTGGGGGCTGACACAGTTAGGGCCCTGGATGGGGGGCCTGTGGCCCGTTGCACAATAGAATTTCGTTACTAAGATAAAACAACGAAAGCACAACGAACTTTTGCTTAACAACGAAATGTTCGTTGTTACGAAAAATGCAATATCTCAGGATCTAATGAATGAAATTAAATTCTGTAAAGTGTTATGAACTAAGAAAAAATTATAAAAAATTCAGTAAAAGTTACAGCTCTTTGGGAACATTCTAAATATAGAAAAAGAATTGTGCAAAACCATCGTTGTTACGATAAAAGTAACAACGAAATGTTTCGTTGTTTACAATATTTTCGTTGTTCTGAAACCCATTGTGCAACGGGCCACTGTAACTGTCACTGATGTTTTTCTGATTTTCCCCCTTCATATATCAATTTACAGAATTGAATTTCATTCATTAGAACCAGATATTTAACTATTTTTGTAACAACAAACATGTTTCTTGCGCTATCGTTAATGTTATCATAACAACAAAATTCTATTGTGTAACGGGCCACTGTGGCCCGTTGCACAATGATTTTTGTAACAAGGAAATAAAAAAACAACGAAACATTTCCTTGTTACTTTTATCGTAACAATGTACGCTTTGACACTTTTTTGTCTATATTTAGAATGCCCTCAAAGAGCTGTAACTTTTACGGAGTTTTTTCTATTTTTTTCCCTCTTTTTAACAATTTACAGATTTTAATTTCACTCATTAGAACCAGAGATATTGCATTTTCGTTACAACGAAACATTTCGTTGTTAAACAAAAGTTCGTTGTGCTTTTGTTATTTGATCATCACAACGAAAATCCATTGTGCAGCAGGCCACTGTAGCCTCTTGCACAATGACTTATTGTATAAACTAACCTATATATATATATATATCATATATATATATATATATATATATATATATATGAAGGTATACTGTAGCTCTGTTCACTGGAAAAATTATCCCTCATTTACAGCATGCTAACAATTGTATTTTCAGGTGGTAAAAAATGGTCCAACAATGATCAAAGTAGATAAGAAACGTGATCATTTGCCAATTTTAAGAAAGCCCCCATGTTGCAGGTCTGATGTTGAATTGAATAAATGCCCCTGATGCCATGTCACATTTAGTGGTTTAGGGCCATACAGTTTTCTTGACTTTTAACCCAGTTGGTTGTGATATAACTACTCCTCTTTTACCACCAAGTTGAGACCTGTAAGAGGGCCTCTAGGAACTCTGAGACTGACCCATCGGTGAGGTACCACACTTAGACCTGAGGCACCATGTCTGTGAGGAAGGTGGCGATAATAGGGGCCGGAGCCAGTGGACTGACGGCCATCAGGTGCTGCCTGGAGCAGGGGCTGGACCCGGTGAGTAAACAACATGGGCAGGGCTGGAGGGGGCACGACGTCAGAGTCAGGGTTTTGAAAAATGGGGGTGCACTATTGGATAAAAAAACTTTACTAATGACTTTTTGGCAACATTTTATATTAAGGAAGTCTAAATTTTGTAAAAAAAAAAAAATAAAAAAAAAAGGGGGGGGGGGGGGGGGGGAGGGTTGCCCCTGCGCCCCCTATAAATCCACCTCTGGGGCACTTGGCAGAACTGCAGTGGTTTAAAACCCTTTTGAGAGACAAAACAATTATCCAGTGGGGGAATTAGAGTCGGAGATTTTGCCCACATTTATTTTTAATGTAAAATTCTGGAAAATAGGAGGTGCGCACATCCTCTTCATTAGTGTGCCTCTGCCTATTCAAAGAGCTTAATCTGCCACCGTTATGAGTGTATTGTTTAAGTGGAATGGGAAGGGTTTGGTTAAATAAAATGGGACTTGTTTTTTGTTTACATTCTAGGGATGGATCCAGCAAAGGGGAGGGGGAGGTGGTGAACTATGCAATTTAACTTGGATGTCATTCACAAGGAGTATTTATGCTGTTTCCTTTATCTGTTATAACAATTGTTATTCAAGCCAGGGGTGGATCCAGGATTTTGAAAAAAGAAGTGGGGGTGCTATTGCAAAATTTCTCCCCGCCCCCTCCAGGATCAGGAATTTTACATTAAAGAATTTAATATTTGGTCAAAAATAGTGGGGGGGGGGGGGGCACATGCCTGGCACGCCCCCCCCCCCCCCTTAAATCTACGCCTGCTAGTCCAAGCTGCAGTCTTCTCATTACTACATCATGGATCTGCTCCTGGTGTAGTTCGATCATCAAGAGTCGACAAGAACACTCAAGGATTTAGTTTATTGTTTATCCATGACATGTAATTTGCAACTGACTTCCTGTTGATATTCCACCAGTCCTTAAGCTAGTCCACTAAGATGGAGCTCCTTGTAATTCCTGGCCTTTCAGGCTATAAACACGAGGTCTTCACTGGCCTAGAATTTGAACATCTCTGAAGCTACTGTGCTTGAGACTCCCCTGTTCACTTTGTGCCCAGCTCCTGGACATAACTCCCCCGTCTCTATACAGTCGTGGAAACTCAATGATGACACCCTAGTGCTAGATTTTATACCTGTGATCTTTTAAAGGGATTTAAGACTGACCACACAGGCGCTACCTCATGTGAAATCTTCAGAGCTTAAAATTTTCGTTATGCATAACATATTTTTATTCCCAAAGAAATATCAGCTTTACCATGCAAATTTTAACCTAAAATGGGATAATAAGAGATTTAAAGGTAATTTGTTTATTATGTACAAAAAAATAAAGGAATTGCCAAATTGTTCTGATTCTAAAGGTTTCTAAAGGTAACTCTTTAATAACAACAATCACCCCCGCCTTTCTTTGCTGAAATATATTGATACAGGTCCAGAGCTGATATACAACCTTGTTTGATAAGGGGCCTTCCATTAAGTATGTACGCACCAAGGGGGGGTGGGGGGGTCTGATATTTTTGAAAATTTGCGTACGTTCCCATACAAATCCAATGCGTATTTTAAGCCAGGGGGGGGGGGGGGGGGGGGTGGGGAGTCTAGAATTTGAGAAATTTTGCGTATGTACTAAATGGAAGGCCCCTAATTATATTCTGGTTAAATTTTTCAGGGGTCAAGATTTACTGTTTGCCAATAGAAACCTATGGGGCTTTCCATTAAGTGTAAATATAAGCAACAAGGAGAGTGCGGAATTTTATTTGCAAATTTGTGAATGTTCCTGTTCAAATGCATACTTTAGCCCAAGAGGGGGAGGGGGCAGACTAAAATTTGCAACTACTCTTATATTTCGGATTTGCAGCCCTTGAAATTTTCAATAGTATACCGTCACGCGTATAAATTGGTCTTTGATCAACCATGGCCATGTTATTACATAATGAATGTGCATGTGTTAACAAATGTATTGACCTCCGGTTTTCTAATGTAAAAGGTTTGGCTCGTTCATGTAAAATAGTGTTACGTAGGCGTTCATGATAGGGTAGTTTATATTGATCACAAACTATTGTTAGACAGTCATTTTGGATAATTTGTAACCGGTCACTTACATGTTGTAAATCTTGATCATAGCCAAAATCAGTATAATCAAAGTAGGGCAATATAATAAATTCATAAATAGTCCGAGCACATTGACAGCTATGTATCACCTAATCATACGCAGATATTTGAGTTGATTTATCAACTTTGACCTCTGTTGATAAAAGTTTAGATAAGGATCAATAACTAGGCCTAGATGATTGAAATTATGCACCTGTTCAATTAATGAACCATCAACAAACAGTAATATTTTCAAATAAGGTTGTGTATAAGTTCTGGTCTTGCCCCATTCTACTACGTGTAGGATAAATTGATTTAGTTTTTAGTGTTTTCAAGGTTAGTATTTTCTGTGAAAAACACTTATTTGCTAAGTTTAATAGCCTTTCTTATTCTAAAAGGTCTTTTGCCATCATAACTGCATCATCAGCAAACAGACACTGATTATTCAGACTTTTTTCAGGTAAATAATTTATATAAATTAAGGAGTGGGCATTAAGTATTGGTATTGTATTTGTATTGGTCTAACCTCACAAATCATCTCAAGGCTATATGCTGGTTCATTAAGAAACCTGCCAGACATTCCTTAATCCCTCAATAAGCTAGGACTGATGCCACAGGGGGGTTCCAGGGGGGTCCTGACTTCTCCCTTTTCACCCTTTAACTGAAAAAAAGGTGGGGATATGGTGCTTGCTTGCATACAAATATGCAGCATTTCGATACTAAAGCCCCATACCCACTAGACGATTTTGACCTGAGTCGGCCGATTCACTGGTGATCTAAATATGTGACTATTTTACCGACGATTCTCCGAGTCACCCATCGTGGGTTGCTGGTAAAATCGCCTAGTGGGTATGGTGCTTTAACCTATAAGCTGTCATCCACAATTTCGGAAATCCTTATCTGCCGCTGCATTCTTGAATAACAAGTTAATGAAGCCAGCCCCTCTTCCATTAATTGATGTGTCATTATTCCTGCTTATTTGTACACAGACTCCCATATATTCAATAAATAATTGGTCTTTTTACATATATAATGCTGACTGCTTGGTAGAGTATTCAGAGTACGTTTGTTTCAATTATATGTAACATGTTCTGGATTATTATTAGGTGTGTTTTGAGAGAACGGAACACATTGGAGGACTCTGGTACTACACAGACGATGCCGTCGAAGGCCAGGCATGTGTCATGAAGTCTACCGTCATCAACACAAGCAAGGAGATGATGTGTTACAGCGACTTCCCCATTCCAAAGGACTTTGCCAACTACATGCACAACACCAAAGTGCTCGAGTACTTCAATCTCTATGCGGACCAATTTCACCTAAGAGATGCTATTAGGTTCAAGACAGAGATTCTCACTGTCAAGAGAGCAGGAGACTTCCTGGAGACTGGAAGGTGGGATCTACAAATAAAGGTTAGGATTGTGTTAACAATAAGAAAATTTTACATCATTCTCTTACAATTGAAATAAATCATATGCCAATTTTCAATTAAAACATTTCATACGATGATCTACATATTCTACAGTAATGCATTGAATGACTAATTTATATTTTGGGATGAAGTCACATGTAATTGTTTCGTTAGATAGGTATAAAATATTGGCTAACTCATAGATTGACAATTGTATCAAGCTGATTGAAAACATTCAGCAACCATTATTGAAAATTCAAGATTGATTATTGATATCAATTTTACTAAACTAATAGGAAATACTCATCAGCCATGATTCAGATTGATTATTGATATCACTAAATGCATATTTGTATAATTTTCCTTCTAATTTTTTCACCTTCTAGGATTTGAACACAGGTGAAGTGTGGAAGGAAACCTTTGATGCAGTATTAGTTTGCACAGGTCACCATGCTGAGAAGAACATGCCCACTTTCCCAGGCCTGGGAGACTTTCAGGGCAAGATTGTGCACACTCATGATTACAAGGTGAAGTTATGTCTATAACATTGACACTAAAATCCTCTTTATTCAAAACTTTATTGAAGATAAACATACAAAGAGTTGTACTTCAAAGAGAGGAATCCGAAATAGAATGATATCACTGAAAATTGGTGCTCATTCCCGAGGGTCAAAAGACAGTAAGTGTATAGACCTTGTGCACACAGTGTCACGTGACCAAATTATGGTGATCACCACATGGTCAACACACCCACATGGCTTTGAAATATATTCATATTTTAGTGAAGATAATTGTTCATAAGGACTCAGTGAGCTTTCTCTTGATAAAATAGACAAAAATGTATGTCATAGATGCTTAGATATATAAATAATAGCAAGTAATTAAAGTGATTACCAATATGGCGTCCATCCCAATTTTGTAGGTGTGACGTCATTTGCACAACGTCTATATAATATTAGTTTCTTCTTGTTTATTTTTCTGTTATATGTTTTTCATCATGTATTATTCAGTATCTGACACTGGTCAAGTGTAAATTTTTTCTTTTAACTTTTATTAACAGGGAAAACTAAATGAAACAAAGCATCACAATAGTTTAAATCCAAATGGTCACTCCATAGAACCCACAATATACCTTAATTTAGTGTTCAATGACCATACAAGACTGAGATGATCATACATTCCAACAGCCTTATCTCTTACCTCCGATTAGTAATAGTGCAATAGCAAACCAGTCTAAAATCATGACCACCGATGACCCAAAAATAAATTATTTGGACCAATAAGGTGCACATGTGAACCTACTAGGCATAGGTTGCAGGCTACACAGCTTTTTAAGATTTGACCATCACTAATTGTCTGGAATATCCTACAATTGTTATGTTTTCCTATACTCCATATGAAGATATTGTTAGTGTGTACCCTGAACTGTGATTATTGAGTGGATTGCATAGTGTCTGCCTAGCTAGAGGAAGGAGGACATTTTTCTATAGACACCAAATTACCTGTTCTTAATTTGTTTTAGGACCATCTTGGTTATGAAGATAAACGGGTTGTTGTTGTTGGAATTGGAAACTCAGGCACTGATGTTGCAGTAGAGCTTGGAAGAGTCTCAAAACAGGTACGTATATACAGATATTGCTGTCATGTGGAATCAGTCTGTTACTTAATGTTTTCCCCCCCACCCCATTTGTTAGATTTGTTGGAGAACCTCCTGGGAAGTATAGTTCCTACCATCCCCTTGCTGCTCATAACAGGTGACAAATGGGTAGATGGGATTAGGTAGCTCACTTTAACTGTAACTATGGCACTGGTTACTGCTTGCCTGGCACTCAGTGGGAAGTAAGAACCATGAAGCTTCACTGGTTGGTCTGGTGCCAGTATAATGTGACTGGATGGGATATCATGTGGGCATATGACATGCTATCTCAGTGAGGCAGCACTATAAAGAGGGCATTAGGTCCCTGTGCTACAAATAGGCACCTCATCTCTGTCACCGCCCATGTAGCATAAAGTAGGTGAATAGCATTACCATGTGCAGTCTGGAAAAAACCCTGAACTTCTCAATCAATCAATCAAGCATCTATGTTTCTCAGGGCAGTTGCTATGTGGAAATTCAAAATGAATAAGTATTAATTTGGATCAAATGAGGATCATGAATCAGGTCCAGACATCGTTCAGAACGCCAAGAGTTGAAAAGAACACTTGCATGAAAGGTGATTCTTTATTAATGTCCTAAACTTGTCATATAAGTCACTGACTTCCCATAAGCATTTCATCCGTCCATAGGCCAAGTCCACTCAGCTCATTCAGCCAAACACTCCTACACTATCAGCCCTAGGCAGTTCCTTACTCATGGATGCATGGTTTGAACAATCCTGCGTGCTAGGGGTCCGTGACCCACATTATCACTACTAGCTAGCTGAGGATTTACCCTCAACTGCACAGAGGACTCCTGCCTATACCTAGCAACAACCTCTTTACACCTCTTGTGTGTGGACTGATGTTACATCAGTGCAGCACCACCTGGTGGACAGTCTATGTCCCTGATATACAGTATAGGGCGCCGAAGTCTCAACGATTCTTGCAAACTCTTTAGTATTTGGAGGGAGGAAAGAACGTCGCTGGGTCCTTGGTGGAGACATCCCTAACACTGCGCAATGCTAAGCCTATGGGAGGTTGCTTTATAAAGCTTATGAAACAAGGACAAATTCATAAGCATTGATATGACGTTGATGTGTTACAGTTTGTGAGCATTGCCTGAATAGGGAAATTAGGAAAACAAAAAGTATTTCCCAAATAATTTTGGATTATTTCCTCATCAAATATCATATTTGACCGTAATTATTTAGTTGAATTCTTTCTAAGTGATCTAATTTCATCATTTCCTGGACATAGCGTCTGTCGCTTCGTTATGGGCATCTACCAGCCTAAGTAACTATCTGTATAAAATTAATACTCTGATATACATCCTATCTATATGATTTCAGTTGGTGCAGTGGAAGATCTTGTCTGTTTATTTACATGCTGTTTTCTTCAGGTCTTCCATAGCACTCGGCATGGTGCATGGATTTTAAATCGTGTTGATACAAATGGCATCCCTGGCGACTTGGTGTTTTCAAGAAGGATAGTTAAGCAAATACTAGGGCTGTTCCCTAAAACTTGGCTGAATAGTATCGTAGAAGGCCAGCTAAACAAGAGATTTGACCACTCACTTTATGGACTGAAGCCGAAGCATCGTTTACTCGCCCAACATCCCACAGTGAGCGATGACTTACCAAACCGCATCATTTGTGGATCAATCAAGGTCAAACCAGATGTAAAGCGCATCACCAAAACTGGCGTAGAGTTCGAAGATGGGACGTTTGAAGACAACATTGATGTGATCATCTTAGCAACTGGCTACATTTTTGGTTTCCCGTTCATTGACAAAGATGTGATTGATGTGCAGGATAACCAAGTCAATCTTTTCAAGTATGTTTTCCCACCTGACCTTGAGCATCCAACCTTGGCTGTTATTGGCTGCTTCCAACCTCTGGGCGCGATCATGCCTTTGTCAGAGATGCAGTGTCGATGGACCACGCTTCTATGGAAGGTAACGCGATGCAAGATATGAAATTGTATTTTAAAGGCAAAGCTGTTATTGTTCTTGATAGTCAAACACTAATACTGTGATTGTATTTTGTTGATTTAAACTGTAGACGTTTCCAGATTTCAGCAAGCATTTTAGGTAAGTTTCTAGCAAACAAATATCAAAAAATCTAAAACTACCCAACATGATTTATACATTAATTGGATACAAGAAAAAAAGAAGGATTGAAAATTCATATCATGTTGAAGGATTATGAAAAGAATTAGCAGTCTGCCAAGTGATATGATTTAAAACTAATGAATGCTTTGCCAATAAGAATTTTTACCTATATTTGTGAATACATTTATTGATCAAAACTATGCCATATTTTGTGTTGGTTTAATATTGTATTGAATGTATGAATATCTAAAAATTAACCAAAAGAAACAATTTTAGGGTGAAGTACAGCTGCCTTCAAGAAGAGCCATGTTGGATGACATATGTATGAAACAGGAGGTGATGGCCAAACGCTATGTCGCGTCTAAGCGTCACACCATTCAGGTGGACTACATTGACTACATGGATGAGTTAGCGAAGTGTGCTGAGTGCAAACCAGACTTGAGTAAGTATATCTGAAGTTCTAGTTTCTACTAATGAGACTTTGCTACACCTATAATAAAGGATGATATAGCATCTTTCATCAATATCATTCTTTTTATGATAGAAGCCAGATTGGTCACATTTCTCCATATCAACGTTTGTGATATTGAGGCCCTTTGAGGCACAATCTTCTTGATTCTGTAATCCTACAGTAATGCTACTCAGGCAAAACACATCTTCTACCATAATCTTGTATCATTTCATGAAAAGCATGTATTGTATGCCTGTTGTATTTCTAAGATTTAAAGTAACATGTTCTGTGCCCATGCAAATGAATTGATTTTGCCTTGTTATGCCTTGTTAACCAAGCCAACTAGAAAAACATGAGCAAGTCGTGGATCTAGGGTTTTGACAAATAAAGTGTCACACTTTTTGAAAAAAATATTTATTTTATTTCTTTTGCTTAAATTTAGAATGAGAATATACAAATTTCTCAGACAAATCGATCAATGTATGCTCCCATGCTCTTCTTTCCCACTGCAACCACTTAGATTAAATTCTAATCCATTTACTACCCCCACTCTTAGCCTTACCCCAACTCTAATTAACTGTAGCTCTCAAGGGAATCAATATCAAAGGTTAACATTAATTTTCCAGAGAGGCTGTTTCTGTCTGATCCTGTGCTTGCCTGGAAGTGTTGGACAGAGCCTTGCACACCTTACCAGTACCGACTTCATGGCCCAAACCCATGGCCTGGAGCAAGAGAATCCATCATGACACAGTGGGACCGCATCCGCTATCCCCTCCGCACCCGGAAAGTGGATGAAGAGAAGTCATCATCCCTAGTGCTGCTCGTTGTGGTGTTTGTTATTCTGGCTATCATCATTGGATACTTCTTTTATTGATAAATTTCAACTTTGAAGCAGAACTGCATATGATTGGTCATATGGATGGATTTATGTACATATATTTGTACATACATACATACTACCTACATCATATATTTACTGATAACCAAGAGAAACATTAATGATTATCATGAAATAAAGACTTTGAAAAAGAAAAGAGATATACAATGTAAATGTGAGATTGAGTTTGGTATTAAGTAGAAGGTTCCTACAGGTGAGTCAGCCGCGATGATAGAAAGGATTAGATGGAGCAACTATATATGTGAGATGGGGGGCTAACTATTGGGAAAATCTGCCTTCATCCTTGAATCTAAAAAGATCTTCCTCTCTTCGAAGGCAGGTAAAGAAAGGCCATGACTATGGAACGGATAATAAGGAGTAATTAAGATGAAACCAGCAAATAAGGACAATACTGGAAAAATGCAATCTTACGCCAAGGTAAAAAACTGTCTAAAAGAAGCAACTGTCATATCATGTACGTACAGCGGCATGGAGAATATTAGATATGAAGAACTTCTTTATGAAAGGGTGAGTTTGATATGTTTGGTGTTCAGTATTTGATTTGTCATTAGTCAAATATATCACAGTGATTAAAATGCTTAGTTATTTGTGACTGGTCAAGAAACCATAATATGCTCAGTTACATAAACTACTATGCACTTAGAGTAACCAAATATCATTGAGAGATTCCCTTGGTTGTTGATGATAATTAACCAGTAATTAGCACAAACACAAAACTGACAGTTTATGATTAGTGACTTTATCAGTGTAACTAACAGGGTGTGGATTCTTTAAAGACAGACATTTGGTAGTTGGGTAGATAAAGCTAATAACAAAGTAAAGTTGTTGAAAATATAACCTGAGTACCTTCTGAGCAATGATTATAACAGAATCATTGCTCTTTTTTGATGATGTTATAGAGTGACATGTACTATCTTAGTGTGAAAACTATGATTATTGACCAATGCTTACTTAGCTTATTTCAAAGAAATGGATATATTTTGATATCATATATTATTATTTGTATGTATTGTAATATGGAAATAATGTCTGCTTGAAAGGAATTGTTACCTATAGTACTACCTACATGGAAGAACATTTGTATAAATGAATGTGGTTTAATAAAAAAAACATTGCTAATGAAGTACTGTTTCATGAAGTGGCCTTGCTTACCAGAATCATGAAAGGGGGATTAGAGGCAAATGTGACCCTTATTTAAGCAAGAGGCTAAAATCAGAAATTCTATTGGGAATTATGGGTGTCAACTAAATTATGCTCAGTAACAAGCACGAGACGGATCAGGGCCTACATCTCTCACAATGTGGCTCTTCACAGGACAACTGTACCGACATGGGTGTCAGTCCACTAGTACTGCATAGAATCTTAGCTAGCTTTTGAAAAGCAAGGATCAGGGCTAAGATTGACTCTCCCAAGTATCCTGGGCGGAGAGTGTAGAGGTGATGTCAGAGGTGAGGTAGGAGTAAATAGACACATAGTGTACTGGCAGTCCCAGAGTGTGAGTGTTTGCCCATCAGGCATGTCCTTGTGGTAAGTGGCACTGCAAACTCAGGTTACTGACTGGGCGAGTGAGCAGGGCCAGGCTAGTGGAAGTGCTTAGGAGTGTTGGTTGTTAGTGGTTGAGTGAACTACCTCTCTGTTCCGGCATTGTCAACAGGAGCATAGTGACATATATTACATGCATTTCGATTAATAAATACTATCCTTTCATGCGAGTGTTCTTTGTCATCCGTGATTACCAAAATCAATTATGTTCTAAGATGATTGCAGTCAAGACAGGAAGGAAGACAGTAATACATGGCTTGCACACTGGAATCATGGAGATAAAAAAACAATAACTGGTAACCTAATGATTAACAGTAAAATAAAACCCTATAGTCCACAAATAAGTTCAACGGACCACGGTGTGCATCAATAGTATTTTACATACTATTGGTGTGGCGTGCGTCAATCTCTGTGTGCATTAATGTATTGATGATTTATACTGTTCATGTGTGTCAATAGTATTCACAAACAGGATGTAGGTGCATATCAATCCCTGTGCCCTGTAGAGCCATAACAATGCTTGCCGGCGTGGAAACTATGTAAACAACCATTAAACCACTTTGTCTCCTCACATTTGATGCTTCTCAGGCTAAAGCCCTCAACGCATCAAATGTGCTCCTACTCAGGGCAATAATTGTTGCTTTGTGCCCCCTTGGTTCGTTTTGTCTATGTCTTGACATGCACATAACACTGTAGCGTGAAGGGTCTGGATGTGGACATGAATTCTTTGTTTGATGTGAGGACGGGAAAGGTGTGGAGGGGACAGGGACAGACTTACATGACTTCTTTGTTTTATGGGAGGTCGGATAGGGTGTGGAGGGGACAGGGGACGACCTACATGACTTCTCTGTTTGATGGGAAGCCAGGAAGGGTGTGGAGGGGACAGGGGACGACTTACATGACTTCTCTGTTTGATGGGAAGCCAGGAAGGGTGTGGAGGGGACAGGGGGTGACTTACATGACTTCTCTGTTTGATGGGAAGCCAGGAAGGGTGTGGAGGGGACAGGGGACGACTTACATGACTTCTCTGTTTGAAGGGAGGCTGGAAAGGGTGTGGAGGGGACAGGGGGTGACTTAAGGGCCATACCCACTAGCCGACGATGCGACGTCTGATGCCGATGGCCGTTGGCCGTCGGGGTCGGGGGTCAGGGTCGGCGCAAAATAATCAAACATGCTTAATATGGATCAACGTACGTGTCGGCGTACTCGTCGGCGCCGATGGCCGAAGAGTACGTCAACATGTATGCCGATTGTGTGTGGGTATGGGTTGTTTATCAGAGTCGGCCATCAGCAGAGTCGGCTGACGGCCGCGCCGATGGCTGTGCAGACGCCCATGCCGACGCCGATGCCAACTCAGCAAAAAATTGCCTAGTGGGTATGGGGCTTTACATGACTGTTCAATAGGAGGCTGGGAAGGGTGTGGAGGGGACAGGGGTTGACTTACATGACTTCTCTGTTTGATAGGAGGCTGGAAGGGTGTGGAGGGGACAGGGGTTGACTTACATGACTTCTCTGTTTGATAGGAGGCTGGGAAGGGTGTGGAGGGGACAGGGGTCAACTTGGATGACTTCTCTGTTTGATAGGAGGCTGGAAGGGTGTGGAGGGGACAGGGGGCGACTTGCATGACTTCTCTGTTCAATAGGAGGCTGGGAAGGGTGTGGAGGGGACAGGGGTCAACTTGCATGACTTCTCTGTTTGATAGGAGGCTGGAAGGGTGTGGAGGGGACAGGGGGTGACTTGCATGAATTCTCTGTTTGATAGGAGGCCGGGAAGGGGGTGGAGGATGTACCTGACTTCTCCACACCCTTCCTACCTCTAATCAGAAAAATAATCTTTTTATAGGGTTTTTATGCTTATTTGAGCCCTTTGGAACATTTCCAAATTTGAAACATATATGGCTCCCATAAAGAGTCAACAATGGGTCAAAACTGACTTTGAGATTGTATCCCTGAGTAAGAATGACCATTATTTACATGTCAGGAAATTGTGTGACAAATACAACATGTTCTAGGAATGTACACAGATTTTTACCTTTTGTTTACACTGAAAAATTGAAGATTTTCCAAAAATGATAACTAGGCCCGTCAAATGCCATAAATCTTTTTGAATTTCAGCGCTTTAAATTATGATAGTTTAACTAGTCATAGTTTATGTTTCTAGAGATTGAACCCAAATTTTCATGTGAGCATTCACATATGTTAACTATTAACAAAGTGAAAGTACACACAAGGGAATGGTGGCACTTTACCTTTAGTTGGTATCTTTTGCCATATGGGTGGTTCTTTAGTGATGCATGTAGTCATATTATTATGAAAATACTTTAAATACTCAGATGATGAATACCAACACCAAGATATTGTTAACCAGATCCAGAAATTCAATAAGGGAAGTCCAGCATGGAAACAGGCAAACAGTTTCGAATGTCCTTTGGTAGAAAAGTCTTCAGAAGTATTCATATGAAACCAAGGTGTAGTATTACCAATACTATGAACAACAGTATCAGTGACACTACATTGGAGCTATTTATATGAGCCAAGAAATGTTTGTTGCATATTGATCTGTTGGGTAAAGGAGTGGTTATTCAACTAAGTACAGGTTGCCACAAACACTATATGGACATACATAATTCTATGAAACTCTTATAAGACAAGATTGTGAAGCAGCATTGAGGTATACCTTAAATCAGACTAGTTACAACTCATTCAGATACACTAAAAAAATAATGGCATTGTTTGTCTTTATTTGCCTTCTCTTATGTGTAAGTTTGACGTTAGCTGCCAATTTTAAAAGTGCAGAACTACTCTATGACACAGATGCAGCAGGCTTAGACAGTGGGGTAAAAAAGTACATTTCAATCAGTGGATGTTTCTATCAATGCATCGATTCAGAATGTATCGTCCTGGAAGGGGAAACAGACAACTTCTGCATGATTGTTGCTTCTGTACTTGGAACTAAAAATGGGAATTTACGTGAAGGATACTTCAACACGAAGGTTTGGAAACAAAGTTTTGCAACTGTTTACCTTTGATTTGATACATGAATTAATTTGGTATTTGGACAACTGCATTTAATATCTTTGAAGGTGGTTTGAATTTATGCTTTTAGTGAGATAAATATTTACTCAACAAAATTTAATGATTCCTATGAGTTTTTTTGTGGGGTTGATAATCTTATATAGAATTAACATCCTCACTTTACTCTAGCTTGAGTTTTGTCATTTGCATCATCATGTGCATGATAAGTAAAGGAAGTTTTGTCATATCATTAATACATGAACTGAATAAGTGATGCTTACTTTACATTTGCAGTATTATTTGGATCTTCCTGACAACAGAGCAAGTGGTAAGAGTCATTTTCATTCACACTTTAATACTTATTCCAACTAAATTGATAAAAACTATTTTCTGGCTCAGAAAAAGGGATACGAAATCATGAGAAGAATTCAATATCAATCATATAATAATCATGCAGTTTTTATAAGACCAGGGGCCTCATCCCTTCAAAGCTTTGATAGGTGCAGATCATTCACAATAATTTAATACATGACAAAAATAATCACACATCAATAATGCCTAGTTTGAGTATTGCAGTTGAGTCAGATTCTAAACATGTAGCAACTGCTTGAGAACGTTCCCTTCAATCTGGCAATGTAAGAAGAAACCAATTGCAAGAATTCATTGGACTAAGCTATCTATTGGTAAAACCTATCTTACTTTGTAACAAGGACCAAACATAAATCAAAATTGAAAAAAGTTTTTGATTCATAAATTCATTCTATTAGTGAGATGTATCTACTGTACGAAAACCTATCATGTATATAATAAATCAATATTTCTATTAGTGTGATGTATTTACTCAACAAAAACCTATTATATATAAAATAGGATTGGTCACATACTTTGAGGTTTGATGAATTAGAACCTGTTTTGAATTTTAATTTTTGTAACAGACGTCTTTCTGTCAATATGCAAATTAAAATCATTCTATTCTTGTCACAAAAATCTGTTTATTATTTTTTCTAACTTAATTTTCTAGATTTCATGAACCCCAAACCAGGACAGGAATAAAATATTGAATTGTTGACTGTGCTTCTTTCTGATTGGCAATGAATTATGTCTCCCTAAAAGTATCTGAAAAGGATATAAGCTAAGATATCTGTACACAGGACCCAACAAATATATGTTTATATGATTTAAATAAAGATATTTAGTAAGCTATCAGATAATGTATAATTCAGTGGGTAGAGGGTCACAGATCAGCTGTATTGTTTTTCAGCTACATGTGAGAGACAAGAATGCTCTCCTTATTCTGGTTTTAAATCAGACTATGACAATGCCATTCACGGGCCAATAACAGGGTATCAACTATTCAGCACAGTAACTGGGTGAGTATGATTTCTTATGTTCACTAGATACTATTATGGTTATTTTACTAGCCATTATATGACACATACCATAGTGTAAGTACAGATCAAACTAATTCTCCCTACCATGGATTGCCTATTTAGATTATTCTAAGCATTTTCAGGCTATTAAGGGCCAATTCTGTCTGAAAAATGCCCCCCCCCGCCTAAAAAAAACACAAACAAAAAACCAAACAAACAGAAAGTAACAAATATCTGCCCTAATTTAATTCGTGATGAATATGTTTTCAAACCAACTCAAAAAATATCTAAAACATATAATACATATCAAAAAACATTTACTAGATTCTACTTTTCATCCTGATGATCTACAAATAATATCATGACTACTTAAAACATTATATTGTTAGTATTTTGGTACTTGAAGGTACTCAATGCTGTTCAGGGTGCCACCTGGGTCATAGATTAAGAACTACAAAAAAATGTTTGTTTAAAGCTGTTTTATACTACTTATAGTTCCAATGATACTAAGAGAAGTAAAGTTATGGTTTTTCTGTTCAATTAGAATAATAAGGTATCAAATTACCATGGTAACCTCAATTACCTCAATTTTTAACATTTTTCGATATAATTATTTTCACAAACGGTGGATATTTATTTTCTTTGTTTAGATATTTGCTATCAGGTAAATGCTAATTATTCCAGAAGTTTCATAAGAATTCCATTGGTAGTTTTTTCCACAGAGTGAGAAAACTGATATTTCCCATTGAAATCATTGGTGAAGATCAATTTGTTTATCAGGCTCTAACTCTTATCACAAACGGTGAAAATTCTCACTTCACGGTTGCCGTCAGAGGAGCAAGCACCTTACGTACTCAACAAACGGTGAAAATTGTTAATATTTTTTCTATGTAATCCTCTATATAAAAGCAAAGTTGCCTACAAATTTGCAGAAGATTGCATTGGTAATTAGAATTAAAGCCGAACCCCCCAAGTACCTTTAAAATATAACCTTTGATTATAACATATATAATGACTTATTTCAGAATTAGGATCCGCTATGGTAATGAGTGGGGAGAAGCCTTTGGCCAAGTCTCATCAAGACCTAGATGTTACGTTCAACTTGCGAAAGGCGAAGCTATAGTCAAGATTCAGATTATGTTTGGTGCGTGGTTGGATAGTGTGAGAATAACCACACCCTACAGAGAATACCCAAACTGCGGGGGCTACAACAGCTATTCAAGAAGTCCGACTGGCTCAGAGCTGAGGTACATTGGGTCTGGGCATAGCAGCAACGGTGTTACCTGGGGTTATGGAATATACATATGTGGTCTGAAAGTTTCTTTTCTGTGTTGAATAGAAAAACCATAAAGTATGGATTCACCAAAATAGTTCAGCCAGCTGTGTGAGAGACTTTCTTTTACGATACTGTTAGAGGGAGCCAAAAGCAGTTGTGCTAAAATGTGAGAAGATCTTGCAAACTTAAATAAATATAAAAATATACTTCAAGAGTCTAACCTTAGCTAGTGGTACAGTTTGAACCATGGAAACTAACTTAGATTTTACTTGGGTTCCTTAAAACTCCGCTCCTTTCTGCCTGGAGACAACAATGATTTTAATCAAACCAGTTTTGGTGGGTCACCAAAATTGACCAAAGATATGATTTATTGTATTTTGATGAAGGTACAGCCTGTTTTCACAGTCTATAGTTTATCATCGACCTCAGATATGGTCATAGATTGTACTTCAATAGTTAATACATTTTGCATAATTTGGAGCTGATATTTCTTTTGGCTCCCTTTAAAGGTGATCAAAAGTCTAAGGGTTTCAACTAGAATGGCTTCAAGTGAAGGAGAGACCATCGACTACTCAACGTTGAACTGTTACGATATTGCAATTTGCCAACAGGCATATGACATTTTAATCAATCAGTACTATGAATGTGTTGTATCTTTTTGTGATGAATTTGAAACCAAACATAGCTTTACCCATACTGAAAGCTTTGCCTCTTCTTGCGTGATATCATAAAACAAACCTGTGTGATATTGATGTTATTTTGTAATCACAATACACATAAAAAGCCTGATTAGAAGTTGTTCTTACACATTTCAACAGTATGTGTAAGAACACAATCTGCAAAGTTATTATGGATGTCTCAGAGATACTTCACTAATAGAAGAAGTAAAGATCATGAACAATGAAATTAAATTTGATGGCAGTCAAAATTGGTCAAAGCTGATTTCATTCAAAATGGTTACAAAATGTAACACTCACAATTGTGATTAAACATGATGCACGGCTCAATACAGGCTTAAATTAAAAAGACCTTTAAAGTATTTGAGAGGGCACCTTGGAACTGCTTGTAAAAAGGTTCTTTGATATAATGTTTTTTCTCCTAAGATCTAGAGAAGATGCAAGGGGGTCGGGGAATGTTATTCTTTAATAGACATTGATTTTTTGTGTAAAGGTGAAGTAAATTAGGTTACTTTATTCTATGACACTGACTATGCTTTCTATTTATGGTAATAAAAACAGTTGCATAAAAGATAATGATTATTTTGTTATATGTCATACTAAACAAGAGTGTTGTTTATTATATATTTATGATTGGGATAAGCAATAAAGAAGTTCTTCTTCCTATCTCATGGTTGCATATTATGACTTCATTCCGTACAATTATGAATGAGATTTTCTGGGTCAGGCACTAGAGGATTTACTTCATCTAGGGTGTTGGAATCTAGATGAAGACACTTGGTTGCGGAGGTTCAAACATTTATCAAGGAATCCAAAATACGATGGAGATTATAAGGTCCTTCCTCACACGAACAAGGTTTAGACCCCCAAACACACTTGATGTGTTTATACTTAACCCTTTTCACCAGCCAGGTGCCTGGAAGCATTGCTACCATATATACGCAAGATGCTAGATATTCAAGGATCATCATCTGAAAAAAAACATTTTGATCGCTTTTATAATTATGCTCTAACATCCAACATCTTTATATGGTTGGGTTTGGTGAGAAATTTATTCTAAATTGGTATAAAGTCTTGATATTTTGGGCACACATATTGAAGGCCCGCATGGGAAAATATGTTGCCGACATCTGACCTAAATATGTTTCATCAGAACTATTCAGAAAAATGATCAGGGAAGTTGAAATTTATTTGATCACCAAATACTATAGACTATTGGAAATGGTAAGGTTAGAAAGTCTCAAAGGGGTTTAATTTATACCAGGTGCTTCTGAAAGGGATTTGACTTTGGTGCAAACATCACAGGACGAAATAAACCTTATCTGATTGTATGATTAGATATAATTGGTCCATTATTCTGCGCTCCTGCTAAGGGCCATGAAGGACACAATGCGATGCTACAGTCCAAGTAGTTAACGTCTTACCATGCCGCAGCAGTATGTCCAGTGTTAATTTTACAATTTCACCTTGCCCTAGGCGGCATTTCTTCCCTAACGACCAAAGGGAGAATGATGAGCGTAGGCGATTTACCCTACAGTCCCCACGCTGCGCCACCGTCTACGTAGCGCGTGTGAAGTTAATGCTTCGTCCGATCCATAGGTGTCTCTGCTTGCAGCGTCACATCTGGGCAACTCAGAAAGCACAAGATGGCCGCTCGGTAAGCATTCTTTTCTGTTTTAAGGTTTTTTTTTGGACTCGAATTAGCTGTATATCCTTGGTATTTCGGTCCAAAATAGGTTATTACGATTGTATTTAGCGTTAGGGATGTGTATATACCATCTTTTCGAGAAGGGTTGCCGATTCACCCCGGATACCTACAGAGGAAGGGTTTCTCGGGCTAGATTCACATGCATGTAATCAGCGGTTAGCTTTTTACTGTGGGTAGAAACAAAAAAGTGGATGGGATAAACACGTTTAATAGTTTGGCTGGAGTAGTCGCAGTATAACGCATTTCCCCCTATCATCGCCCAAGCTTTGTCAGCAAACTCTGCCATCGCGTCTGATATAAGTTGGAATCATCGACCTGTGCTTAGCATTTTACACTTGTGCCCGGCGAGAGGCTTTGACCAAAAGCTGTCAGTTATCCGGCTATAGTTACAGAGGTGATTACAGCAGAGAAGCGGAGGTATTATCGCCGAGGGTGTTCCATGGTGGTTACATGACAGCCAGCAGTCCGAGACATTTACTGGACTTGGAATCTAGGGGCCTTACCCATTATTTAGGGGCCTCGTGCTATTTCGATTCTGATTTAATTATTTTATTGTCCCTGACTGTCAGAAATAAAAACAGAGCAGCAATAATGTTCACTCCAAAGATAGAAGGGGCTTCCATTAGAATATCGAATTTCAGCTTTCTTGACAGTTGTTTGTTTATTCTTTAAATATTGTGCCCCATCCCTTCAAACAGTCTTATTTCTGCATCATCAGGGCTCAACATTAAGCATTGCCCGCCTTCCCGGGGCAGGTAATACTTGAGTTGGGGCTTGACACTCACCTGCCCGAAAGACATCAATGTCGGAGAACTCAGCTTTTAATTATTATCAGTCAGTAAAATATTCAGAGCAGGAGAAGAGGCAATATAAAGGATATAAGAAGGTATAGATTACACAGGTTTTGCATGGGTAGGTTACAAAATACTGCGCGAAAAGTGGTCAGAATCTTTTCCCGTGTTGTGGTAGTACCTACAAGAGGCCCAGACCCTATATTGGGTCTGAGAGATTTTATGGTTAACTCCAACACTATATAGGGTCTGAGAGAATTTATGCTTAACTCCACACACTTCTATTCAGCCTGCTCGAAATTACACTAAAACTCAATGTGAAGCAGGGTACCAGCAGACTGTCATGGTGGACAGGTTGGAGCCATTCAGCATACTGAGGCTAGGCAAGATCTTGAATCCTTAATATTCTGAGGAAAATACCAATAAAAACATATCATATATTGAAGACAAGATATCAAGGAAGGCCATTGGTCATTCATAAGACAGAACATAGGGTATGTGCTGAGAAAAATGTGCTGGGTGCTCAAAAAAAAAAAAATTTTGGGATGTGATTTCCAGTGAAAAAAAAGTGTCCAACGCAAAAAGGAGCAAAATTACTAACAGTACTTACTCCCTGATAGTAATATCGCATGCCTAGGGCCCATATATTACCAGAATTTCTGGTCCCTGACTCTCCGAAAAAATCAGAGCGGCAAGAATGTAAACTCCAAGATAGAGCTCGATGGGGCTTCAATCTGATCCATAAACTGTATAATAGTAGTCATATTTCACAGTCTAAGCATCATACCTTACCAATTAATCAATAAGATTAGGATCAGCGCAAAAACATATTAAAATAGGAAAATAATAGGAATAATAATTACAGGCGTCAATTTCCACCGTGGCATGTCATTTTCTGCATGATAATATTCTGCATGCCTGCATGCTTTATTAACCCAAAACAATCGGGCTGATTGTCATCCTCAAACACAAATGTGAACGTTATTAATATGCATGCTCAACTGACCATGGTCCAACTGCATTCCCAGATTACAGGTGTCAACATACGCTGAAGAAGATAACCTACCATACTGTGTCTGTAGACAGAGATGCCATTTTACCTACTTTTGTAGTATTTCCTACATTTTGGTGATTATGGATTGCACAACTGATTTTCCCTACATTACTTTAATATCCATTTTAGAGTATTTTGTGTCAGTTTCAAGCTATTCAAATACAATTCCTATCTCAGTTCCCTTTCCCTGAACAATAGTTCTCTCCTAGTTATTTTTAGAAAATTCAATAGGAATAGTATTTCCTCATTTTCCTATGTTTTCATCAGTTGGAAGTGGCATCTCTGTGTAGAGCATTCCCACATTACAGGTATCAACGTAAGCTGAAGCCGGTCACCTAACAGACTGTGTCTGTTAGAGCATAATCTCACATTACAGGTATCAATCATGGACACTGGTCTGACGGGCCCATGGGAGGAGGAAATAGCAGAAAAATACATGATAAAAGCCAGATACACTCACACTGGTCCGACGTGCCCATGGGATGGGGGGCTAGTGATTAGGTACAGAAAAAAAAAAAAAAAAAATCACATCTTCATCGACGTCAACAGTTGTCTTTGATTTCATATCACTGTATTAGGAGGGCTCTCAGCTTTGGAATTTCTATAAATATCTACATATTAAATGTTATCAGGGTTCCCACACAACCTGGAAAACCTGGAAAACCTGGAAAATGAAGGTGGTTATGGAAAGTCATGGAAAAGTCATGGAATTTGAAAATTTGACCAAGAGTCATGGAATTTTGACCTCAGTCATGGAAAATCAGCTTGAGTGATAGAAATATTCAAATGTATCCTGGGAATGTGAACTACATAGCATCTGCTAACAGTGACAGATCCAGGAATTTGAAAAAGGGGGGGCATGCTATAGTCAAAAAAAAATTCTGCGCCCTCTGGGCGCTTCAGTTTTACATTAAAAAGATAGGGGGGCGTGCACCTGGCATGCCCCCCCATAAATCTGTGTCTAACTCAGCCTAAGGAGGGTTCTAGTTATACTTCTCCAGGATGGGATCTGGCCACTGGCATGATTGATGGTAGGCTGATTTTGGGCTGGGCAATGTGCATCTTAGGAGCAGGGTATTTGGGCTAACCTGCAGTCAAAGCTCATAAAATCTGTGGTAGGGAGAATTATAAGACACACCTTAAGTTTTGGCTTAATTTCATCCCTCCAATTGGTCGCAGGAAACCCCATTCATAAGATTTTTCAGGTCTCAAAAGGAAAAAATAATGTTGTTTTTTTACCAGTTAATCATTGTTTTTCCGTCATCACTTTGTAGAAAATATATCAAAACATCACAGGGTCTTGTATTCAAGACTTTCTGGTCTTAAATGTTAGGCATCATTCTCAATGATACATGATATCACAGTTTATATAAAATTCAGAGTTTTTCAAAGATAACCCCAATTTTAAGACGTACCCCTACTTTTTTTTATATTTTTTTTATTTCGATAAAGGCTTCACGCAGGTACATGTTCTTCCAGCCAAGATGAAAACTAACTAACACAAATAGGTTACAAACCCTACCCTAGTTCCCTTTATAAGACGTGTCTTATAAATGGGGTTTTACAGTAATCAATATTTTCCTGTATAATTTTGGGGGGATTGAAATTCCAACACTGATCATAAATTCAATTGATACTTATCAGACAAAGGCACACTAATTTTCTTGATATTAGAAGATATTACTGACTACCCCTTAGTTGCTAGTCAGGATATTTCCTGAAAAGCACTTGCACTTGTCACATATTCTGGTGTGTATAGGATGGTTATAGGGGTGATGGGAGGCCGTTAATTGTATAATTTTTATAATGGTTCTAATTGTTTAAACCTTGGAAAGTTAACCTGGAAAATCATAATTGGTCATGGAAAAGTCATGGAAAAATCATGGAATTTGATTCTTCCAAGTCCGTGGGAACCCTGTGTTATGTTCACTTATAAAGACTGATTCAAGGCCACCCGGCCCACAATTTTGGGAGAGATTGAAGTCATTCAGTTAAAGGATTCTGAAATTGAAAGATCCATTTCCGACATTTGGACAAATCATCATTTCTTAACATCCATGTGCTTTCATTTGACATGCAGAGTTGTAGTCACAGTGCGGGTGGAGGTGGCGTTTGCCTTCCCCCACCCACCTCCACCCCAACCGCCAGCCGCCGGCCCGCCACCCCCAGGGCCTCCGCAGCCAGGCCCTCGGCCCCCACTGCCCCCACCGCCCCCACCGCCCCCACCGCCCGGGAACGACGGCCGGCCATGCCGGCGGCGTGTTCCCCCTGCCCGGTACAGGGAGGGGGGATGCGTTGGTTGTGTTAATTAGTTTTTTTGTTTTTTTTAGTTTTTTTTAATTTAGTTCAGTTTATTTTAGTTTAGTTTAGTTTTTAGTTTTAGTTAGGTTTGTTTTAGTTCGTTTATTTAAGGCCAAGGAAAATAAAAAGTTGCGTTCCGGTAACATCAGCCCAAAAAAATAGGGTAGGTAGGTCGGGATTTGTTTTTATTTTGGAAAATATTTTTAATGGCTTATAGTGAGAAAAAATCGAAATTTTTTTGATATTTGACAAAATTTTAAATATTTTCACTAAAAAGTCTTTAAAAACATTAGGGTCGGGGCAAAAAAAAGGGTAGGTCGGGTTACCGGAATGCTACTATTTTTTTTCCTTGGCCTCTACGCTCGCGCTGGCCGTTCGCCAATTCGCTTGGGGCGAATAGAAGTTCAAACTGGCGAAATATTTTAGAAGATAGTGCCAGAAAATTCGCCAAACTGGTGAGGATGTTAAGGATAATATGTGAGACCCATAGGCATGTCATATATCACTAGAAAGCTGAGCTTATTTCCTGTTTAATGGTCTCGCCTAGATTATCCTCTTGTGTAGTCTATGAGTATGAGTATAAACAAATTGTTTATAGGGACAATGCAGGCACAGATTGCGTCAAGAAAGACTACAGTTAGTGCCATTGGTCTTCACTTTGTTGAGATATAATGTTACAGGTTTAACATTAATATATATGTATATATGTATTTCATCCAATCCAATCCAGCTTGCCATGACCAAACGGGCATATACTGACAGGTGGACTGTGACTATCCAGTTGTTTTATCTGCCTAGGTCTTCATAAGACCACCCTTAAAATAACTTTTGTTTCCTGTCCAGTAGGTGGCCAGGAAAGAACCCAGTCGGAATGTCAAGATTTCATCCCCTTTTTTCCTTTTTTTTTGGTTAGGCTTTAGATTAAACTATTGAAAGTCACTTGGGTACTGGACAGAATTTTTTTTAAGGGTGGCCTAATGAGATTTTTCATACATTGTTCCTGAAAGTTGAAGCATAGGACGTTTAACTTCTTTTTGTTGATTTGGGAGATCAGAAATGTATTTACTATTATGAAGAGATAAATGTTAGGCCTACAAAATATTGCTGTGCTCCGGTAGCCCAATCTACCCTAAAATTGTGGCCCTACCTTAACTTCTTTTAGGATATTATTTTCAAAACATTATCTTAATCCAAAGAAATTGACCAGA
The DNA here is from genome assembly GCA_936440205.1 of Lepidonotus clava. NCBI lineage: Eukaryota > Metazoa > Annelida > Polychaeta > Phyllodocida > Polynoidae > Lepidonotus > Lepidonotus clava. Next base: position 1,632,339 of record OW387143.1, read on the forward strand.
AATGCATGGAACGGCATATAGTTGCTCTGGGCTCATGTATTATAGATGCTAGAAATTGTTTTAGAGTATGTTTAGGGTATTTCTCTTAATTTCCAACACATCCCGGGTCCATCAGGTCAGAAAATAAATCAACCTACCTAGCCTGTTTTTTGTGGCCTACAGTAATTTTGTTTTGGGCCTTATTTAAGTTATTATTATGAATCGTTATAACCTCCTTCTACTTTTATATTTTTTTTCTATCAATCAAAGTGGAGGCAGTTTCCTCTGTAGGTCTGTCTGGCTAAAAAATTTGGAAACTGGCTAAAGAAATTTGGAGGTCTTTAGCCAAACTGGCTAATCAAAAACAAAGCCTAGCGCGAGCGTAGGGCCTAATATACTTTATAGTTACAGGGATGTAAGTTTTCAGTGATTGTGATATTGTATAATGTATATTTTTGTACTGTATAGAATTGTATAATAATTAGCGTGTAATTGTATATATATATATATGTATATATTTTAAATAAATAGGCAATTATCTTTAACAGCATTTATGTGTCTCATCGTACTTCTTAGCGGCACTAGTAACTTTTAGTTATCCGTCTCAGGGCTCGACAAATCACATAATACATTGAAATGACTTGTGCTGTCTATTTCTCAACATGGAAGTGCTTTCATGTTAGAGGAATTGCTTTCGAACTGGATGTGCGCGTGTTTGTCTGGGTTAGGGTGGGGTTTGTAGCCCCCCCCCCCCCACACACACCCACATGCGCCCGTGCCTGACTGATTGTTTATACACAGATTGAAAGAGATGAGCGTTCAGTTTACTTGACGCACAGACAACAGATTCGTCTAGCCCTGAGTCATGACAATCGGAAGTTAATCGATGTCTCAGACATAGTTGTAAATTTGGGTTAACCATTTATTCTAGTCATCTGAAGCAATCGTATTCTTTTTGGTTTTTATTACATTATGGGGAACCCTCTTGGTGGTTTCTACAGGCCTCAAAACATGGAATACAATCAAGTTGTTGAAACCTTTAGGCTTGTGTTCACAAGAGCGCTAAATTCCATTCTTTTCCAAGGTGGGAGACAGAAACTGTACCGCCTACACAAACTATATAATACTGCCTAAATCAGAATGAGAATACCTGTCTGACCCTTTAGTGTTGGGATATTTTACATCCTATTCATTGATCCAAAAAGATAATTTTTCAACAGACTTTTCTCTTGTGTCCGATGTGCTTTGAGGCCTGATTTGAATAGAAATTGAAAAAAAGTGTCTGCCCGGCAAGGGTTTTCCTTAGGCACTTAGAGCCGGCTCTCTTGACCAGCTTTAACTAGTGTCTGGGATCGACCGTCTGTAGGTGGCCAAAGGTGGGTTAAAAATATTGAAGTATTGCAAGTACTCTTAAAAAATGGAATCATGATCGGCGTTTCGATCGTTGGATCACAAATGGCCGGCTCTAATTTTGTCCTGGGGAAAACCCTGCTTCAGGGAGCCCTTGGGATCGCGCTAAGGGTGGGTATATATTTTTTTTTTGTTTTTTTTGTTCTTGAACTTTTTTTTTAAGGGAAGTACTAAAAATGGTGATGAAAGTCCTCAGTAAATATACTGATTTCAGTAAATTTAAAAAGGAGTGACGTGTCAAAAAAAACAAGCCTTCGAACAAACAATTCTTTGAATTTTTTTCATTAAATCACTTTTGAAATTTTGAAATTAAATCCTCCTTAGTTCTTAATCCTAACCCACCTATTTCCAAATAGAGATTGCTACTAGCCCATCCTACCCTGGGCACACGATTTCAGGAATATTTTTCACTGAACACTTTCATATATGTTCACTGAACACTTTCATCATTGTAATAGAAAAAGAAAACGAAAAAAAAAATGACAACATGAAACGAACCAAAAAAAAAGAAAAAAAAAAAAGAAAGAAAAAAAAAGAATAGCAGTGTTCGAACTTAACTTTTTTGCCCTCGGCCATCAAGGCCGACTGTTAAAAAAATGGTTGGCTCTGCTTGACTTTTTGTCGGCCCTGATTTCACCTATAGGGAGCCCCTATTAAGCCTTTTTTATCTGCCTAAGAAAAGGATAGAATATTGCTGAAATCTTTTGGCCACCAGGGCAGAAAATACCTTACTTTTCTTCAAAAATGTTTGGCCCTCCTCTGAAATTTCCGGCCATTGGCCGATGGGCAGACTGTAATTTCGAACCCTGTTTAGTAGTGTGTTTTACACTCACTCGGACGGTCGACTAGGAAAAAAAAAAGCGCTAGTATCATTCAGAGTTGGAAATCTTAGGTGCCGACACACTCAATATTGCGAACCGACTTAAATGAGCCTCCAGATAGAAGAAGGCGAAATTATATAATATGTATGTTTCCTGTCAAGGGGATGAGATATATCAAAATGAGGCGGGTGTTGTTATTTTGTTTGCTGCCCCATTGGCTGACGGCATGTTGATTTCCAGCTCTGCCATGATATGGTACGAGCCAAATTTGCTACCGTTTCCTTCCATAATTATTGTAACTCATCATGCACAACTTGGAAATAGGGGATTAACCTGCAAAATATATCTCAATTTGGCACATTTTAAGGTCTATCCCTTGTAGAGGTTCGTGTTTTTCCCCTACTACTAGATACTCAGTTTTTCCCCAAGTAACGGTAACTCTCTAGCTATGTGGCAAACATTATCACCGGCTTACATGTTCAAAAAGTAAATTCACATCCTTCAAATGCTAGAATGCAAGTCATGTATAACCATGCATGCAGTGGATTCTGGCTAAAGAAAAATACATTAAGCCCCGTAGTTTTGTTTCATGGTAATACTAATGTGACAACTAGCCTATAGTGCTTTATAAAGCTGAGTCTAAAATTAATTTACCGCGGGGAAATCACGAATCACACAAGAGATTTACCAAATTTTTTGCCTTTTCAGCCGACAAATATTGGACTGATTGTAAACCAAATTATTTTTGGTATTTTTCACATGCAAATGTAAACTTAGCCTAGGAGTAGTTAGTCAGGCAGTTGTGAACTTGGCGCTTCAAGGAGATAACACAAGATCACCAAGAACTCTGAGGACATCCACTGTATACCTGGACTCCAAAACGGAACTGCTGTTGTCATATCGCCAGGACAGTCATCCATGAACAATAAGTGTACACACCGATGTGTTTCTACGCTCGAAGGAACACCACTCAGCTCTTGTGATTGTGTATTATGGTAACATCAAATTATACATTTAATGACAATACTGAATCAAATAAGCCATTGCTTGTAACAGTGTTTTCCCCAGACGCTTTTAGCCGGCTATGCCGACCAGCTTTAAATTCTGATCGACCAGCTTTGTTCTCCAGAAGATGACCAAAAAAGTATTGACAAATGGAAAGTTTTCTTGTAAAAATTCGTCCTAACCAGCTTGTAATTCGTAGGATCAGAAATAGCCGGCTTTAAATTTGTCCTGGGGAAAACCCTGGCCCATCTTGGACACATACATATTGTCGCTGGCTTCCCTAGCCCACTTAAAAGGGTCTTAATCTCATCTTTCCTGTCCCCTCTGGTCTAGATCTGTGTACATCTGGGCAAGAATAGGTTCCCAGTATCCTCCGATTGTTGTGGTATATTAGGTAGATTAGTATATTCAAAGTTCTTCGGAACAGGTGAACATGTACACTTTGAAGACAATAGTCAGACAGTTGTGACCTTGTGAACTTTTTATGGTCGATTAGTTGTGAACTTTTGAACGTGTAACATATGAACATGTAACTCTTTGGAGAAAATCGTGAAGTACTGTGAGAAAATACACAGTTGTGAACTTTGTCCAAGGAGGATAACGAAAGGCGAAAAGGAAATTAGTGAGGACAATGGAGACATGCCAAATGGAACGATTGAACTACAGTGGGGCGTGGTCGATGTGAACTACAATGGAGCCTGACTTGCCAAATGGAACGATTGAACTACAAGGGGGCCTGGCCGATGTGGAAAATGGATCAATGCAGCCTGTAGGACTGCAATGAGGCCGGGGGTGTGTGGCAATGGTGTGCATGCTTTAAGGAGGTGGTTGGGTTCTTCATGATGTCGTCTTTGTGCGGCATGTTGACTCTGGCAACGAGACAGCAAAACAGCGAAGCAGGATCTACTACCTATAGCTGGTAATGTACCTAGATGTTAGGTGCGCCCCGTTGGAGCAGAGACTGTTAAAAAAATAAATCATTATATCCCTTTCAGATCACAGATGCTGGTCCCGAAGTTCAGTGCATTTGCGTGACTCCTGGAAAACCGTTTAAAACCAAACTTAACTTGAAAAGTGATATTTTGCGTTTATTGCAGTCGGACCGTCCTCTTCGTTTGGCCTGGTGAATTTTTGGAGAAAATCAAGTTTCTTGCAATTGAAAACTGTGTTGCCGTGTCATGTCGTTTATGGTGTCGTCTCAGGTAGTGGGAAATGTTGCCATGGTTCAGAACTTACTAACATGTTTTGTTACTGCCTAACAATACATCATGATTGTGTGTTGTAGCAATTAAAGTTTGCACCTGGTCCGAGCACGTGCCAAGTACCATTTCGGACACTCGCTATGGTTTCAAGTTGTTCGTTGCAAGCAAAATCATGTTGCCCATCCCCACCCCTATACACACACTGCCATGGAGCTACCCAAAGACCCCTGTCATCTGATTCTAGTTGACACTTGTTTCAGTAGAAAACTATCTCTTTAAGTAGTCGTAGTCCGTCCCTCCCTGCCTTCCCTCCTCTCACCCTCCAATTCCCCTTGTGCAAAGTTTATAGTTTTAAGATCATTAAAGTAATCCTTGCACATAAATGAATTATAACAATTTTTCAATTGTATGAATGCTGTGTGCTATTTCATTCCTTAATGACTTACCTACACTGCAATATTTGCCCATTATTTCTTTTGAAATAATTTTACGGTACCCAAAACAATTAATTTAAGCAAAAATTATCTATCTCTTAATTTATGTGCAAGGGACCCTTCAAAGTAGCAAAACCACAAGCTGAATGTGTATGTTCAAAGACTCTTGAATACTTATGAGATAAAACTGTTTCTGTCTTTATTCCGACCAATTTACTTGGATCAAATTTATTTGTTATAAACTTGAAACAGTGTTGTGGTATTGCAATTTTACGGTCGGCCAGTTTAGTCATATTTGTCTTGCACTTTAAAATTTAATTGTCTTTCCCTAAAGCGTTAGGGTTGGCCGGTTTGGTTATCTTTGTGTTTTGTGTCACATTTTTAAAGTACCAGTTAAGGCGTAGACTAGTTTTGTTAATTTTCTAAGCATGGCAGTAGTGGTAGATTAAAGTTAGATTAAAAACCTAATTTTCAATTTAACCTCTTCCGACAACCGAATTTTCACTTTCACCTCTTAGTGTCATTCTAATATTTAAACCTTATGGTGGTGGTAACTAGGTTAAATAAAAAAGATTAACAATTACTGTTTTTTATACCCTGACTGAACCCCTAAGACCACATTGTTTACTCTTTTTCTTACTGCCAATTTTGTGATATTCTGCAGTGCCGTCTGATGTTCGTGAATGAGAACTCATAGGGGGTAAGTAAAAGATAAATTCCCTTAACATTCATATTCGCAGCTTTATTGGTATTTTTTACATGTCGGTACTCTAAGTATCGGGGCCTCTGCTAGACATTTAATCAGATTTTATATATTACCAATTGTCCAATTCCGGCAGTATGACGTTTGGTTATTCTACTAAAACATGTACTTTGGCTAACATTGTCATTCTTCATTCAGGTACTCGAGCAGTTGGTCTGTGTGCAGGAGATGCGATTTAGCGAGCAATCTTCACAAGTCCTTCGTGACGCGAGCCAGCTTGCTTCATATGCCGTCTGGTTCGGGCTACTTGTCGAAGATGGTGAGTAGGCCATAATTAGTATCGGTTAGATGACATTACCTTGACTATGACATAGAGAGGCAGTTCCAGTAACTTCTGTTAGCAACATTACATACACTTGTGGGCGGGCTTCTTTAAACATCTGGACTTTTCACAAGTACACTGGTCGCGGAACGCTTGCAATGATTAGATTTCGGCCATCTGTCGAGGTGCAGCCAGCAAATCGTCCGTTGATTCGGATGACTGGCAGGTAGGTTGCCCATGTTGGCGTCTCAAACTGTTTGCATTTCCACATTGTGATGGGTCAAATGTAATTTACCCTGTCTTCGTAGGGCTTGTACCACTTGACTACTGCAAACACATGTTCTCTCATTTCGCCAGTCTCCGGGATTTTCAGAGTGTGTTTCAGGAAATATTGGATCAGGCCTGGCCGCAACTCGCGATTGTCAGCTGTCATTCCATGCCAAATTGCCATAATCCAACTCAACCTATACTTGCGCTTAGAAGTAGCGCTGGCGTATAGCATGGGACCAACTTGCACCACTCCGTGCTTCAAGTAGACGCTAGGGACGTTGCTCATATCAAGTTCTGCAGCACAGGATGGATACATCTTTTTATACGTCCCCAGCAGTAATTCACGCTCGTCGATATCCATGGCCCCAACAACGGCATCGCCTCCCAGTTTGACGCCACTCGTTGTTTTCCAGTGTGGTTCACAGTTCGAACGCGAAAAGCCAGTGGCTTGGAGGCGGTCCCATATCAATGACTGACTCCTTTATATGGTTATGCAAGTGAATGTTTGGCGTTATTATTTCATAGCCATATCGTTGTTCTGCTAGCCGACTAAACAGATTAAACTGGGTGTCTGCAAACTCAAGTTTTTCCCGAGTAACGCATGCCGACGTTACTGCTTGACAGGCCAAAACGAAGCATTCCCACACCTTCAGATCTTCAGATGGTAGCAGTCCTTGGAGGCAATATCCAGAACTCACAGTCACAAAATTTAACCATTGCTGAGCTGTCCAAAATCCATAGTTTGAACCTATGTACGTCGCAGCACGTTCGTCGTCTGTTCCCACCTGGAATTGTAGCAAGCGCTCGTCCACGATAGAAATATCTTTTTTTGTCAGAATCTCTTCTTCGCAATAGTACTTCCACATTTTTTTCGCTGTGCCCATATACAGATTGTGCATGATGTCGATTCCAAGGTGATCTATTGGTCTGAAGTATTCCAATTTCAGCAATGGGCTGTAGCGAATACCATACTTGCTTTCGAGGTTTTGTTTCGCTGATTCGTTGCGAGCACCGTTTATCTCATCGATCCATTCCATATGTTTCCGGTGGGTCCGTGCTTCCCATGTCGATCTTTAAAAGCCACCCAGATTTCTCATAAGTCCACCGCCAAATTCCTTGAGACACTTTGAACATCCCCGATTAGCAGCGTGTGAAAAAAAACCAACCAACTTACGAGCGGCAGGCAGGTCTGCAGCAACACTGAGAAGAGCTGCTCGGACTCTTTTCCCTTCTGGAAAGTTATGAGTTTTAAGGACAATTCCTTGTCTCCAAAATACCAGCAATTCGTCGACAAGTGGGTTTATAAAGCTTTTTAATGTGTGAGGTTCTTTCGGGAGATTTGGAATGATGCCAAGTAGAATAACGTTAGCCACTTTATATCCCTCGGTCCGCGGCAGATTCAAAACCACAAGGTAAATGGCTCCTATAGAAATATGACTCCGCCTAGTCCAAGGTTGGAGCCAATCAACGTTGATTTGTAAAGCCAAGTTATTGTCGTTCTGAAGGAAACCGTTTGGGCCCGTGTGCTCTTTCCACAACCGTCCATCATAGATGTCTGCCAAAATGTTTGAGGGAATGCGGCGGTCTTTCCATTTCCTACATTGGTTCTCGAAATTTGGCCTCAACAAGAGGTTTTCCAAACTTTCTGATAGTGGTCTATAGCAATACGTGTAGATCGGGATGAATTCTTTTTCGGCATTGGCCACGGCCACTTCTGTGAACAATCTCGTATTGCAAATTTTGCCATCACGCGATTCGTGAAGGCAGTTTCTAACGCGGACCCTACCGCGGTTGTCAGTGTATTTGAATCTGTCTATTGAATCATAAATACTGTAGCATTGGCCACAGCATATAAATTTTTGGAAATCATTTCGGTCAACGCCAAGCCATTTGTATAACATGTACATGCTTCCTGGAAGGACCCTTTTTATCATGGTCGAATACTGTGGGATCCCAGCCACACCTAGAATTTCGCAGACAAACTTCAGTAGTGTAGTCACTGCCGAGTCAGAGACGCAGTTTGCCAACTGCCACTGCAAAATAACAAATAGAATCCAGGTCACCACACTCTGCACTTTTTTAGCACGATCACCACTGACCACTCTTATACGAGGACAAATGTCTTGTGAACCTGTTAATATGTCTCCAAGCATTTCGTCCGGGGTCCCATCGGTTGCATCGTCTGTGTCCAGAGTGACCTGAAATAGATGACATACATGTCAATTTTGTATAGGTACAAGAGGGTGAAATACACCTTTTTCAAGCAGGGAATATAGATAAAAGTATTCATCACCAACACGCGATAGAGTGGACTCTAAACTTATCACTCAGCAAATTTAAATAAATCCTATAAGAACTATTTACGGGCATTATTGAAGTCAGGCAAAATGTCCGAGTTTTAGTTAATATTTAATAATACAAACATCTAATAAAGAACTGACCTGTTACAGATAATTTGAAAAAAATCTGTTTAAATGCACAGGAAAATAAAAGTAAGAAACATTCTGGGAAAGTGATGGATGCATGGAGCTAGTACTCTGCCGCTGCTACATGTCACTGTCGCCAGCTGAAAAACCACAACCTAGAAGGGAGTAGGAGTATCGGCAGGCTTCTGATGCAGGGCTATCAAGTGCCGCCTATTTGGATTTAATGCCACCTGAAACACGCAGATTGTAATGGGAAGGATTCCTCACCTGGTTACATTCGTTGTATGTCCTTTTCCTAGACGCAGCTGATCTTCCTGAGCTCACAGAATTCGCTTCATGTACCACAGAGCTCCCCACCACAGAATGGGCTTGGTGTACCTCTGAGCTCCCCACCACAGAATGCTGTACCTCATTTGGTCGAGCGGCACCCAGTTCTACAGACAATGGGCGATTGTTAAGTCCACCGTCACAGTTGTCCTGAGGCACTACTGTCTTCTGAGCTAGGTCGTGGGTATGAAGTTGTTTAAATTTTCTTCTTGGCGCTGCTACTTCACAGACAAAACAGAATTGATGCGTTTTATGGTTCATGGAGAGACGTGCTCTTTTGCCAGCCTCGGATAAACCTTTGAACGCGGCCATGATGTAAATAAATACAACATTGACATGTAAACGGAGGTGTGCCGTCTTTATACTGCCTGGCTCACATGGTGAAGGGTTGGTGTCAGCCTATAGCGCCCAGATACACTGGCACTAACGCCGAGCACTGACACCATGTGCCTTCAAAGGTGTGCGCAACTTACAAGTGCCACAACACTTAGTAACCGCTACTCACCGACACACTGTGCTACTGAGTCCAGGTAAGCATCTAGTTAGCTGACATGTTCATTTGTTAACTGGCTTATAGCGCCCACAAACAACGCCATCACAGCAGTGTCAGTGAACTAATAAGATAGAAAACAAATCTTATGTTTTTATTGAGAGCGAGCAGCCCTTTTCACGCCCCAACCACTGGTGTCTATCCTTAACTAGCTGTTAAGACAAGTGTCATTGGTTTGACATGTCAATGCTATACATGTCGTATCACGTGTCAATCCGTTTGGCATGTAGTCTACCATATATATAGTGGTTGAGTACAATGCACAGCCATTCTATTACACAAGGTCAAGCCAGGTACTCTAATCGAAGTGCAGAGTACAAGATGGACACGAAATGTGAGCAATTATTTATATTTTTTTTTTTTTCTTTTTTTTTTTTTTCTTTAACAATCTATACTAGCAGTGTTTTCCCCAGACCATTTTAGTCGACTGTGCCTAGCAGGGTTGAATTATCATCGATCACATTTAGTAACATGAATGTGGTGAAACCTGTATTGAAGTATGAAAAGTGAAAAGTACTCTTGTATAATTTTAGCCGGCCTTACATTTGTCCTGGGAAGAAACCTGCTGGCAGTAGGTTAAAAAACTGTATTTGCCTAACAGAGGTTTCCCGAAATCCTTTGCGTGTGGGATAGTTTTGTTCCGGCGATGGAACTTTAAGGGCCTAGAAAACATATTTCTGATCTTAGGAACAATTTGAAAAAATACAAATATGAAGGCAAACACCTCTTCTATTGATATGGCAAATATGAAATTCCAGAAAAAATCCCTTCTCAATTTCTTCCTCTTTGACAAGTGGTGGATCTGGCGTCTGTCTGTATAATCTTATGTAAGAGAAGTGTTTTGTTCTGCAAGAAATCCTTGTTTCTTATTCAAAATATTATTACAGCAGAAAATAGGGTGGGTCTAGTTGGTCATGTAGAAATCTTTAGTGCAAAATTCAGCCTGATAATTTTGTAATTGGTCTTTGAAAATGACTGCAATGATAGAAAAAAAGTAGGTGGAATCTCACCATCTCAGCTAATCTCGTGGCCGAGACTCAGCACCTCTGTTCGGCGACTGCAGTTTGTCTGTCGTCGTCCACCCTCCTCCAGTCAGCTGTGCCCCGGCCCCTGGCTGGCCAGTTTTTTTCTTTTTAATTTTTTCTTTTTAATTTAATTTATTTTTTCTCTTTTAACCAAACTCATATTCCACTAGCCCGACTTAATAGCCTTTCTAAATATATTATAACATCTTAGGATCCTGTCTATAGTTGTGGATATTATTAACGGCCGAACGGTCATGTATAGCTGTAGGGACCAGGGATGCCATTTTCCTTTTCTTGTTCATAGAGTGGCACCTCGGAGGTAATGCGTTTAACAGATGATATGTTTTCCACTAGCCCACCGAGCTAGCAGCTCCATATTTCATTAGCCCGACCTACTTTATACTAGTACCCGGTACTAGTAACCCTATGTTAAGTTCAAACCCTGAGTCGTTCCTACTTCGTACAAGCGACCAACGATGGCCCTTATTTTACGTTAAATATTCCTACCAGTCCCCATTGGCCTAAAGACACATACACTTTATTTTTCAGTTGTGCTGTTGCTCTTCGTTTTTACATTAACCACCCAAAGTACATGTACTACGCTCAGCATTCCTCAAACCAGCCGCAGTCTGTCAACCCAAAACAACACACTGCCACGACTGGTTAACCATCGTCTGACAAGTGCACGCTTAGGTTCATCAAGGATACGCCACCACCGCACTTTTCTACGCAAAGCACAACTGGCATATTCGTCAAATGCAACAACTATATCGAGTCGCAATTCCAGTGGAAGGCATTCCTCAAAGGAAGGGTCATCCGGATGTACCAGTGGTAGTCATCACAGGGAAACAGTTATGTATTTGATGGCCATCGTGACCACGGTAACCATGCTATCGGTAATTTGGAGGATCACTAAATGTGTATTCATTCGGGCTATTGGTTGCAGCACCAACAGGACATTTGATCTTTATATGCGTGTGTCAGGGAGATATACACTATGCCTTAAAATAGGCACCCTCCAAGGCGACATTTCGGACTATGTATTTGAAGCACACGAAGCTGCAAATCTACATCTGACAGATCTTAAAGGACATTTCTTCCATACCGTTGTTCTAAGTGCACCGCTTTATGCCACCGACTGTACAACCGATAATACTAAGAAAATGAACAGTGTACTGAAAGTCGGGCCAGTCCAGGCAGTGTTTCTTCGCTCACTCCTAAAAAGTGATATCGTCCGTTTTAATATTGTAAGTGTTGCTGCCGGAGAGCCGGGTTACTTTATGACAATCGGCGATAAGGTTTGATCGCATTTTAGGCCAACACCTGTGTTTACATCTGGAAACCTGAAGTTCATTGGGTCAATTGTCGGTCTGCCTATCATTACATCTGGATATTGAATAAAATTATGTTGTCTTTTTCCTCCTACAGCACAAATGTTTGTTCTGTTCTTTGTCCTCTCTCTGATACTGTGCCATATGTGGTGTTTGCAGGAGAATGAAACAAGCCTTACGGGCTTGGAGAGTGTACACATGGCAATGCCAGAAAGACGCACATTCAATCTAGGATTTATTTCATTCTTTCTCAAAGAATGGATTTTTTAAAATCATTATTCATGACCGAAAAAACAAGATCCTTTTATTATTTGTAAGCTATGTTATTATATCACTTGTTGTGTTTGTTGGAAATAACACTATTTGAAGTCCCTATGATAATCGATTCAGCCATATTATGTTCTCAAATGAATTTTTGGACTAGCACTCAATGCAAAATTTAATCATCAAAATCTGTTGATATAGCATTGCAGCGTCAGCCCACGCATAGTTTTCCTAATTTCAGTACTAGAATAACCATTGGACTATAGACCAATGCTCTAAGAAAGGTTGACTTTTTCTTCCTCTTACACACATATATGAAACATGTAAATCACACCATAGGAATCGTAAATATCTCATTTATCTACAAAGTTAGTGATGTTTGATAAAAATGCTTTTTTCCATGACTTTTTTTGTCACCCTTTCTTGGTGTGTAGGTCTATAGTTATGAAATTATTTGCGCTTTGATTATATTAACTATGTGCTTGTAATTTAACTGATGATACACTAATTCTCTGTGTCATAGATGAACCGAACACTATAATATAATATAATTGCTTTTATTATTTATCAACAAGTTCATTTTTAAAGTTTCCTATTTCACATAAAGTATAACATGAAGAGAAAATAACATTTAACATAAATATCTGTACACCCAAATTAACTGCTTAAGCTACTGTCCAGGCGGGTGCACCCGGCGGGGGAACAGGTCGGCTGTTGTCGACCTCGTCATTGTACCGCTGGGACATCCTTGTCCCCCCCCGCCGAGCCCGGCTGTGACGCCGTTCGGCAACCTGTAACTTCAGTTTGATTTCCCGTAGCTCCACACTCTCCCACGGAAGTCGACGTCCCAGTCGGAAGGCGGGCTCGTCGTCGTTCTCGCCACGCTCGTCGTCGGATGTGTAGTCCGCTGTGAGGACCGCACGTACCCGCTCCTTCTGCTCTTCGGACCAGTCCATCAGGGCCAGACCAGCCATCCGCCGCTTGATCTTCTGAACAAAGGAAAAACAAAAACAAAAACCATGTAAGTATCCAGCAAATGTGTAAGATAAAACAATTGCTTTATGGCGAATGTTATACAGAAAGATCTACATGGTTCACCCAGGATGAAAAATAAGAGCATAAATTAAGAACAGAAATTAAACAACTTGTTACCTGCGACCGATAGTAGCGTCCGATTGTCTGGCCCTTAACCTTCTCCTGGGTGCCTAGCCTGGCCACACGCGCTCTGGCCTGTATCGTTTTCCAATAGGCCCTGCAGGAGACTGCATGAAATACAAAGGCAACGGTTTTAGCATTTATGAAAACCATTTTCATGACAGACCACAATATAATTTAATGTTCATGAAAAGTAGTTAATTAGGGATGTAAAGTACGACCTCTAGATAGACCGAAAAACAAATTGTCCCAGCCAACAAAACTGAAAACCCTAAATAGGGTACCGCCCCAGTCAAAGGTGTAGTCCCAACCCGCCAATGTAGAACTAGTGTGTTAGAGGTCGACAGGGTATAAGGATATTTGCTACAGTAACAAACCACTATAAAGACTTAAAAGTACAAGTGTATTATTTTCCACTACTGTTTAACTGAATTACCTTCTATGTCAGAAACATCCAGGAGAGGGGACAACGCCCGGACGTTCTCAAGGAGCTTGGCCGTGATGACTCTGTTCTGGGCATCCGCGAACTTGTCACTGTGAGTAGAAGAAGGCATTCATTTCAGCAAAACAAAAAAATAATCAAACAGTTTGCAGATTTCCGTTCTCACAGTCAAGAAACATGAATCATCTAAGAACAGTTGCAACATATATTAACTAGATTCAGGAAACGAAACTGTGATTTACAAATGTAGCACTAAGTGCCTCCTATCACAGACACATTTTAATTCTCAATTAGTCAGCGATGTTCTGAACAAGTGAGCGACAACTTTGAAACGAAAAAGAATATTTCAAATTTCATATGTCTGGTCATCTTACCCTAAGTCGGCCTTGTATGGACGTATCTCTTCCACCCTGATAAGCTGTTTGTACGCTTCACGTACCATCGCCTGTGACAAAAGAAAGTACAAGCTGGCCTTAAGAGCATCTTTCAGAAAACCGTACACATTTTCAATATCCAAAGAAATATCAGAGAAAGGTTGATGTTTTTTAAAAAAAATCCTAGGAACAAAAATGAGCATGCTTACTCAGGAAATAACTTAATTATCTATTTGTCGAGTACGTTACTCTTGCAAAGTCAAAAATAATTTTTAAACTTACACTTATTTCTGGCTTTGCTTTCCGATAGGCTGCCTTTGCCGCCGGCTGGGCTTGCCGCTGCTGAGCCAACTGCCCCTCGAGCTCTGCCTGCTTCAGGCGGAGGCTGGCCACCTCTTGTTGCTGCTTCGTCCCTTGGTCACGCAGCACTGTCATCTCCTGGATGAGGGTCTGCAGCAGCCCGCCCTGTTGGTCGTCGCCGACGTCCGAATCGTCCATCCTGAGGCAAAAAGCAGTCTCACGTACAGGGGTAGCTGGCGAGTCAAAAAGACTTGTACGCGGAGAGACACGTGGGCGGCTGGCCGGAGTCGACGTCATGGAGGATAAGCCAGAAGAACCCGACTCGGAGGTGAAGGTGTGGCCGGTGTCCATGTTTAGGATGCTGGTCTGAGAAATGTCCATGGTAGTTGATGATGTGGCAAGTTTGGAGAAAGAAGAGAAGTGACTAACTATGACGAAGCTCGGGGTTTAAGTAGCCAGCCGCCCAGTTGGAAAGAAGTCATTTCGGCTCCTAAGGTAGCTCTGTCTGGGCCGACTGGTACGCCCAGGGGGCCGGGTGTCGCACAAAGGCTGGACTGATACTTAGTCATCTCCATGAAGCCCTGTACACAGATTAGGTGTCGCCGGTAGTGCAACAAAGTGGACTTGCCGCCACGGGTGTGAAACGGCGGCTTGAAGCCTTTGAAGATCTGTCGCCCCCTAACAGTGCACCACACGTCGCCCAAGATGTAGAGAAGCCCCTTCGCTCCTGAGGTAGCTTGGGCTGGGCTGACTGCTGCGTCCAGGGGGCCGGGTGTCGCACAAGGGCAGGACTGATACTTAGTCTTCTCCATGAAGCCCTGTACACAGATTAGGTGTCGCCTTTAGCGCAACAGTGAACTTGCCGACACGGGTGTGAAACGGCGGCTTGAAGCCTTTGAAGATCTGACGCCACTAAGAGTGCACCACACGCGATCCTACCCCAACTACACATGACCTGTGGGCTGGGCAAAGGGTTCAGCCGACAGGGGTCCAAAGGGACTGCTTGGAGTCTTTGAAGATCTATCGCCACTGAGTGTAACCCACGCCGCTCAAGACTTAGAGAAGCCCTGCCGCTCATGAGGTAGTTTGTGCTCGGGCAGCTGGCCCTGCCCAGACACCACGTAACCTGTGCTGGCTGGGCTTGACCCTGACCATAAATACTGCAGTGCCTCTCCCATCTCGACATGTGCTCCTTGCAGCCACCCACACTCACACACAAAACAGATGACTATTTACTTGTCCAGGACTTCAAGAAACATGGACCTCCTTATGGACATCGACAGATTCCTCAACGAATCGTCAAGGCCGATTCCCAGAGCTGACATCCCTGCCTCATCCAAGTCAATGGGAAGCGGCCTGGTTGTTACAGCAGTCATCTTCCTTGCTGCCCTCCATCTGTTAAATCTATGGTGAGGATATACTTAAATAACATTCACACTTAACAATTAGATTAGAACTCTTTTTAATGTGATCATGCTCTTGAGACGCACTGGTTTCTCTGCTTTATATAATTTCAAACTGAATCAAAATCATTAATGTTTGTAATGGTTTCCCTATAAAAGAATATGTCAGACTTAGTTCCATAACAGAGACGTACATTTTCAGATATTAATCAGATTTCAGAATTGTCCACATTCTCACCTGAAATAATTTTCCAAGTCAATTATTTAACGGACATTGTAGAGCATTTTAAGATTAATCACGTTTTCCACCTTATATCCATGCCACATAAAATTATCTGATTCTATGTATTTTGTTGCAAGGATTAAAAATAAAGCGAACTTTTTATTAAACCTATTCCTACTTAACGTCACCTCAAGGCCTATTCAACAGAAATTCTATGTACAACATTCTCTGTAGGTTGTTTCAAGGAGTTAAAATTATAATTGTACTGGATAACTTTATATTCAGACTTGTTCCTGGTTAACGTCACCTCAAGGCCTACTCAAATTAAATTCACTGTATAACATTGAAAATAATGAGACATTATTTTGTTTGGATTTCAGTTTATCGTTGTGCAGACGGGTGAACCTCGCCAGACGCCGCCCAGAAGTGAGGGTACGGTGTGTCCTGGTCGTCTACAACCAGGACGAGACCTTGATGCTGCCTCTCAGCCCCGTCCACTGCGAAGCCAACTTCATCCTCTCAGCCGATTGTCCCAAGATGAGTGCATCGCGACCATCTGTCATCGCCTCCAGTCTCCGTATGTCGTGGTCCGGTCCGCTGGTACTTTGGGGCCCCGAACTACCATTGACATTGGATCTCCCGACCAAGGTCAACATCCCCCGCAAAGAACGACTACAACTCAACACGTTCCTCCGACGCCGAGACTGCACGATGACCATCTGCCTCAAGTCAACAAACGACAGCACCTGTAGACAGCTGTGTCCAGCGGTGAATGTGTACAAAAGTAACACTTGGGTTTAGTTTAGAACTAGCTTGTGCAGCCTCAACATGTAATAGTTCGCATAAATTTTTTTTTTCCATAGTGCTAATTAGTATCCGAACTTGATGTACTTGGATTTTACAAATTGACGATTCGGCCGTAATTCTGGACAGTACCGCAGAGTCACTTCTTTAGGATTTTCTTTTATGTTTACACAAAGTAATGTAGCTAGGCCCTTGCGATATATGTATGTATATTAAATTAAACCCTGATTTTTTTTCTTTTCCATTTGCAGACATGTATTACAAAGTGTTTAAAAAAATTGAGTGAAAAAAAAAAAAAAAAAAAAAAAAAAAACACTAAAAGTGAATTTTTTTTCTCTCTTTGGTACCAGAAAATGGTAGACCATTTTTAAACAGCAAGCAATTCTGTCCTCTGTAGAATAGTTTGGCATTATTATTATTATTTTTTTTTTTACTTTTATTTAGATGGAACATGTGATTTTTTTAATTGACTGCAATAGGGACTGTTTTCTGTGTGAGGGAATGTTGTCAGAATTTACATTAATGGAAAAAGATTTTTGTTGTTGTTGTTGTTGTACTTAAACCACATTCAATAGTAGATTGATCTTCCATGTAGGTGCAACTTATGTTTCAATTTCCTTAAATAGGACCTTTACTGTTTTCCAACAAATGCACAAAATTTACTTTGATGTAACGAGTTAGAAATCGGTCATATATAAATGTCCAAAAATAAGTGCTTCAAAGGGCCTGCTCAAGTTTTAATATGATTATTAAAAGGTTGCTGTCATGTATTCATATGGAGGAATGAGAACCAAAATGCTCACGGTTGTGTTTTTTAGCACGTGCACATAAGATTATAATCAACAACAATGATAAAGGTGAAACCACAAAGGTCAATACTCGATTTGCCCAATAAGCGTATATATTGTGACCGAAGTCCACTTGTAAATGGTCCAAATGTTCTCGGTTGAATTCTTTCTGATGTTGCGTTATTGCCTTTACATACTTCCCAAGGCTGATCTAATTGGAGTGTTCCTTGGCAAGTAAAATTTTCTGACGAGTCTGTATTTCTTCATTCAGGGAAGAGATCGGTATAGGTTCAGAGTACAGTCGAGCCGGATCTAAAATGTTTGTAAGTGTCATATTCAGGTGTTGCAGACTGGCCATGTTGACTGGATACAGAATTTTGGGTCCATGAACTTCGTGAACACAGCCATCGGCAGGTGTCCTCACATACCATGTATCTGCTGTGATCAAGCAGCCACAGGGAAAAGTGCGTACACAAGATGAACATCCCTTTTGTTGTACGGTCGAAGAATTACATGTGACATTGACAGTTTTAATGTTGGCTAGTAGGAAATGTATACTGTCAATCACATGAATCGACCCACTGTTATGTCCCGTTACTAAGCGAAAGTCACACAGAGACTTGACAGCAGTTCGATTAACATTAAATAACGCAGTGAGACACGTATCATTTTGCAAGTCACGTGTCAAAATATCCATGTAACACCTAGAGCCTGTACAGGCTGCGACTTGTGATGTGTCCGGTGTAGCCATATATTTCTGAGACTCCGATATTATCAAATATTCAGGTATATGAAAAAGTTGTGTGTAATGACCATGGAAGGGGAGTCGGAACTTGTTCACCTGATACAAATAAAAACTTTCCCCGTCAACGATCAGTGGAACTTTTAAACTCAGTTGTATAATTGTACCGTTTTCCGTTAATCGGGGTTCAGTCAACAATGATATCTCATCATACATTTCACTCACTGTAGGCAGGCGTATCCCAAGTTCCCTTAGGCGTTGGTGAGGCACGATGGTAGCAGCTGCTTGTAAAACTCTTTTCATCTCTTCTAAATTTATGAAACTTGGCTTTATGATCTTCTTTCCAAGAGCACGAACGTCAGAAGTTAGCCTAGTTAGTTGAGAATATAGAGCTTCATTTTCCATTTCCATTCGTAGAGTGTCCTGTCTTAACATGTCGGCTACATGTTTGCGGCGTTTGTAAATATCTAACTGCCTAGATAAATTAAGGAGGAATTCGGTATTTTCCAATACCGACTGCATTTGCAACTTCACATTATTTTGTGTGATATTTACCACAGCTTTCAGGGCATTTCCTAGGTATAGAATTTGACGGACATTAGTCTCATCTGCCAGTGCGACACTGTTTACAAGGGATTTCACTCCCTTTAGTTCAGCCACTGTTGCTGTGCCAAACATAAATTCAGAGACCTCACCCACGACTGGTAAAAGACCATCCGACGAGCGTCTGGTCCGACTGGTTACATGTGAATTTACATCCAAAATTAATCCAATGTGTAACAGGGTATCCGTGATCATGTCATTGGCTTTTTTCTGCAAGGCCACGATATTCTGGAAATCGGTAATGAACTCCCTACATAGGTCAGGTCACCGTGTGTTTTTGCTCTGCAAATGTTGGCGACATGAGTTGACGTCGGAAACAAAGATGGGCTTGAGTAATGTTGGCAAGGTAACATCCACAGGCACAATGACGTAGCTGTTCCGAATGAACACAGATTTTATGGGCTTAAATGTTACGCCGTAATTCAGGAGCATTTTTGCATCGGGCAATGCAAGGTTGCATGTAACTAATACTGAGAACACTATCCACATATAAGACTCCATGGTCAGTCTGCGTGAATGAGTATGAAATGAAAAAGTCACTTCCCTTATTTATATGTAAACAGTGGTGCCAAATCAGCTGCAGGTTCGCGTTGGAGGGGAATGCTAGCCGTGCCATCTATGGCACGGCGAGTTGTTGCAGAGTTCACAGTTTTCAGTACACCCTTTTGACACTTGAGAAAATGCAACACTGTATACTTCCTGCATTCTACTTATACTTTTGTACAAGCGAGCTAGCATGGAAAACAAAGCTGTCACCTGTAAAACACTGAATGTCAATGAGCATGTTGACACGCTAGCATGTAGAAAAACAATGCTGCCACCTGTAAAACACAGCATGTGACTGAGCATCTTAAGCTGACGTGAATAAAAAACAACTCGCACTTAAATCACCCTTGTTTGTGTTTGAATGCCACTCGAAAAAGAACCAACAGAGATAGATTAATACAATTATATTACATAAGATAACAACACTTTTGTTCTAAAGAAGTAATTAAAGATACAGTACAAGATTAAAAAAAAAAAAAAAAAAGGAAAAAAAAATACACACAAAGGATAACCGGACGTCTGCATGAGCGGGTCAAAAATACTAATTTATTTAACTCAAGTATAATGCTAATCAGAAAATGTTCAATAATAGCCTTAATCTATTCAAACTAAACATTTTCTTATCAAATGAGACCTCCTAAAAAAGATTTTCAACATGAGAAAGCGCCCCTTCTCAGTATTTTGCTGTAATTAGCCTAAAAAGAATGGTAACCATGGCAACGTTCAGTAACTTTTGCTGAAAACAAGTCTGCTGTTCTATCTACTGGCACCCTCCCCCTGCTGTTGCCTGATAGGATCAGGTTTTACAGGGAGTAAGTGCAAATAAAGGATCAGCTAGTCTCAAAGTAAAGCAGCAGCCACCTTTGTGGCTAGAGTCCCCATTAAAAATGTTTCTAACATTAGAATCCAAATTAGAATCAATTTTACCATCAGTTTGAAGAAAATAAGATTGTCAAAGTTGGCCAACAATAAATCCTAATAGCTAAAACTTAAAAATGTAAGGTTAGAGGCTATTTGTTTAAGTCCAAGAAATGGTAGCCGTGTTTGCAGCTGTGTTTGCGGCTGTAGAACAACTCCTACATACTTCACATGGCAATATTCAGAAAGTCTATTAAATTCTGATGAGTTTTAAAAAAAAGATTGCCAAAATCGATGCAGTAGAAGCTGAGAAAAGAGACATTTTTCTGAATTGCCGTTACGATCGCCGTTGCTAGAGCCGGCCGTTGCTAAGGACAGTCGTCGCTTAGCAACGGCCGCGCATAGCAACGGCGGACATCGCAACCACCCGAAACTCTCCTTATCAATGGCCAGTGCAATGAATATATGAGGGTTGTTGTAAAGTGTCTGAGGGCCATGGTGAGTCTCTGAGGGCCGCTGATGCATAAACATCTTCTGCATTAGAGTAAGGATCGCCGTTACTAGGCTCCATTGTGATTGTAGGGGGCGCTCTGAAAAGCCCTACACTCTCAGAGCACTCCATCAATCTCCAGGTAGAGTTTGGGTCCTTTTCCCGCCCTATGTAGAGTATGGGAGGTGTAGGTCGAGTGTGGAAGGTGTAGCCTGTAGGTCGAGTGTGAAAAGTGAAGGCCGAGTGTGAAGGGTGTAGGTCGAGTGTGAGAGGTGTAGGTAGATAGTGGGAGGTGTAGGTAGAGTGTGAAGGGTGTAGGTCGAGTATGAGAGGTTTAGGTTGAGTATGGTAGGGGGCCGTCCATAAATGACGTCATGCAGCAGGGAAGGGGGGGGGGGAGGGGGGGTTCATGCTTCCATGACCAAACATGACAAGGGGGGGAGGGGGGGTCATGTGGTGCATGTTGAATTTTTTTTATGGGTCTGATCGCCTCCTAGATCTGCTTTTTAAGGTCTTTGGGTCCTTGGTTATGTCCATTCCTGCTTATATTTTATCTGTGTTTGGAGGGGGTGGGGTCCTCATTGTATGATGTTATTTTTAGAGGGGGGTCAAGGGACGCATGACAAAACATGACGAGGGGGGGTCAAAAACGGTCAAAAATAGCATGACGTCATTTATGGACGGCCCCTAGGTGTAGGTCGAGTGTGGGAGCTCTAGGTCAAGTGTGGGCCAATTAAGACTTAATACAGCTCATCCAACTATAATGACTCTCCATTTCTCAGGCCAAGAGCTACAAAGCATTATTATACTTGAGTGTGGTTCTAGCTTGTTTAACTCAAGTATAATGCTAATCAGAAAATGTTTAATAATAGCCTTAATCCATTCAAACTAAACATTTTCTTATCAAATGAGACCTCCTAAAAAAGATTTTCAATATGAGAAAGCGCCCCATCTTAGTATTTTGCTGTATTAAGGGTTAAAAGATTGGTAACCATAGCAACTGTCAGTAACTTTTGCTGAAAACAAGTTGGCTGTTCCATCTACTGGCACCCTCCCCCTGCTGTTGTCTGACAGGATCTGCTGTTACAGGGAGTAAGTGCAAGTAAGGGAGCAACTAGTCTCAAAGCAAAGCAGCAGCCACATAAGTGGCCAGAGTCCTCATTAAACATGGTTCTAACATTAGAATCCAAATTAGAATCAATTTACCCATCAGTTTGAAGAAAAAAAGATTGTCCAAGTTGGCCAACTAGAAATCCTAGTGGTTAAAACTTAAAAATGTGAGGTTAGAGGCTATTTGTTTATGTCAAACGAATGTTGGCCATGTTTGCAGCTGTGTTTGCAGCTGTAGAACAATTTCTACATGCTTTATATGCCAATAATCAGAAAGCTTATTAAATTCTGATAAGTTTGAAAAAAAAGATTGCCAAAATCGATCCAGTAGAAGCTGAGAAAACAAATATTTTCCAAATCAGTCCCAATCGCGGTAGTACGATGCCGCGTTGCTATGGCCGGCCGCTACTTAGCAACGGCCGCGCGTAGCAACCACTGCTTTCATATGCTTTCATATGCATGTTCAGGGCGCCGCCTGAGGTGTCGGAGAGTATACAGAAGTCTGGCCGATTCTGGAGGGTTTGGGTCGAGTTTGGAGGCCCTGTATTGAATCTTGAGAATGCTAGAAAAGGTGAGTCGAGTCAGGAGGCAGTGGGTTGAGTCTGGAGGCCATGGGTTGAGTCTGGAGGCCGTGGGTTGAGTCTGACAACTTCATTATCCTGTTCGCCATTGCTAAGGGCGGCCGCTGCTTAGCAACAACCGCCGCTGCTTAGCAACAACCGCCGCTGCTTAGAAAAAGCCACTTGTGGGTGTTTTTATTGTGTGGAGGAGCCGTGGTGAGTGTGTGATTGCTGTCAGGAGTGTTTGAAAGCCGTGGGGAGTGTTTGGGAGCCGTGGGGATTGTGTGAAAGCCGTGGGGAGTGTTTGCAACGGGGAGTGTCTAGTAACGGAAGTGACCTTTGACCCAAGGTCCCAGGGTCAGGAGTTAACCGGTGGCCGTTTCCCGCCGCACTACACTTCACCTACGACCTCAAGTGCGTGGAGGCTAGTGGGGTGTGTGTGTGTGTGTGTAGTGGGGGGGGGGGGGGGGGTGTAGTGACGGGGGCTGTGGGTAGAGTCTGGGAGCCGTCATAAACATCTTTTAGCAATGGCCACACGTAGCAAGGGTGCTCTGTGGAACCACTACACTCTCCGACCATTCCATCAAACTCTAGGGGTAGCTTGGGTTATTTTCCCGCTCTGAGAGTTGTTTGGAGACTGTACTAGTCTGTAGCACAGGGGTGGACGGAAAATGCTACTTCTGGAGCCGTTACCGAGAAAGTGCATACCTCGGCCCCGATAATGCATAACTCAGAGGCTCCTGAAGTCTCCCGAAAGTCTTCTTTTTCTTTAAATAAAACTATTATTGTATTATGAATAACCCACGAAATGCACACATAGATATAAATACAAAATAACTGATTCAATTCATTTCCATTATTCCATTTTCAGCAGGAAAGTGTTGGTATCACCATCTCACGGATGATACCCTGGCTTAATATTTAAATGAGATAAAAAATATCTTAGGTAGTCTGTCGTCATCATGAACATAAAAATATATATAAGGCCAAAAAAACGATATTGTTGTGTTCAGGTAAAATTAGGGTAGGAAGGTCGATTTAAAAAAGCAAAACATTTTTACAATTTTTGTTATTGTCACAAATAGACCCAGGTATTCTTGAAACTTCAGAAAACATGCAATACGCCATTGGGAACAATTTTCAGCATCTAAATTCATCAGTTGATCAAATATATGTCATTTCCTTTAATGTAAGCCAGTTGCTGCAGTCTCCCCAGACTCCCCACGACTTCTACAGCCCATTCCGTCCTTAGGAAGCTATGATTTCACAAAAGATGGTGTGCAGGAGCCATGGGTAATTTTAGGAACCTGCAGTGAACGTTTCTAGGCCTTGGGTTGTGTTTGAAAGCTGTGGGTAGTGTCACAGATCGAGTCACAATCGCCGTTGCTAAGGGTGGCCGTTTCTAGGGTCCGCTCTGCAAAGCCAGTTCAATCTCCAACCATCCAACGATCTCCAGGCACAGTTTTGGTCATTTTCCCGCCCTGAGCGTCGTAGGGGCTGTGGGTGGTGTGTTGGTGCGGTGGGTAAAGTGTGGTTGTTGTGTGGTGTTTAAAGGGACTGTGGGTGGTTTGTGGGAGCTGCAGGTCGAGTGTGGGAGATGTAGGTTGAGTCTTATTATGGTTTTAGCAAACAATCCACATGATAAAAATTACATATCATTATACTTGGGTGTGGTTCTAGCTTGTGCAAACAATAATGCTTATCAGAATTTGTTTAATAAATAAAAGGATAAATTCGCTCAAACTTATCATGGTTTTATCGAATCATAAAAACAAGATACAACTTACATAGCATTATACTTGAGTGTTGTTCTAGCTTGTTTAATTTAACTCAAGTATAATGCTAATCAGAAAATGTTTAATAATAGCCTTAAACCTTTCAAACTAAAGATTTTCTTATCAAATGAGACCTCCTAAAAAGGATTTTCAACATGAGAAAGCGCCCCATCTCAGTATTTTGCTGTAATTCACTGAAAACCATTGGTAACCATGGCAACAAAAGGTAACTTTTGGACCTATAGACCCATTGTTCAAGAAAGAGTGATTTATGAAGATTTCTTGAGAGCTGTTTTGAATTTCTAAGTGTTCAAACTCAATCTAATTTTAAATCTAAGTAATATTTAACATACTATAGAAATTATCAGATATTTTGGTGTGCATATGAATGCATTTCAGATGCATTTTGTATTAATTGATTAACAACCAAATTCAAATCAACCCTAACTTGGTGCACTGGTCTATGGAGGCTGGATTTACTGGCTTTTCCATGCACTGTGCTACCTCCCCCTGCTGTTCCCATATATGATCACTGATCATGGGGAGGGAGTGTCACTATGAGAACAGCCGGACGTGACGTCACTGTAGCTAAGTAAGGGCAGCCACAGCTTAGCAACGAAGTCTCTGGCCAAGCTGGAGGCTTTGGGTTGAAGTCTGGATGGCCTGTATTCTGGAACATGTGGCCGTCAGTGACTCTTAAACAAGCCTAATATTAATATTGAAAATTGTTGGAGAAGAAGTGCTGTAGTCGCCATAAACATCTTCTAAGTCGAAGTCACAATCGCCGTCGCTAGGGGCGGTCGGTGCTTAGCAACGGGAGGTCGCTGCCTAGCATCTAGACTAGCGGCCTTAGCAGCCATCAGGGCCGTGTGGGGCAAAACACCAGACGTCTGTGGCAACTGTCTGATTCTCTGACATCACTTGAAGTCGTTGGTAGTGTGTGGAGGTCTGCAATAGCCAGCAATATCTTCTGCACTCAAGCAACAAACGCCGTTGCAAGGCTCAGTAGCACCACTACACTCTCCGAGCACTCCATCAATCTCTAGGCACAGTCTGGGTTATTTCCCGCCCAGGGAGCCGTGGGTAGTGTGTGGGAGCGATGGGTAGTGTTTGGGAGCCGTGGGTAGTGTTTGGGAGCCGTGGGTAGTGTGTGGGAGCCGTGGGTAGTGTGTGGGAGCCGTGGGTTGTGTGTAAGAGCTGTAGGTCGAGTTTGGGAGCTGTAGATCGAGCATGGGAGCTGTAGGTCGAGTGTTGGAGATGTAGGTATAGAGCGTGGGAGTTGTAGATCTGTTTTTTGTTGTTATGTTGTTGTTAAATGAGACTTGAGCAAATGTTTGATAAATTTAGACAAAAAAAATACAAATTAGCATGATACTTGAAAAACGGTTCTAGGTTGTGCAAAGCATAATGAAAAACAGAATTTGTTTAATAAAAGGATGAAGTCACTCAAACTTATCATGATGTTATTGAACAAGACAAATAAGATACCATTACGTAATGATTATCATAATTTGTTTAATAAAAGGATAAAGTCATTCAAATTTATCACGGTTTTATCAAGGAATACAAATGAGATTCCTTAGCATTATACTTGAGTGTGGTTCTAGCTTGTGCAAGAATAATGCTAATCAGAATTTCTTTAATAATGGGATGAATTTACTCAAACCCATCATAGTTTTATCAAACAAGACAAAAGAAATATATAAATTACGTAGTGTTATACTTGAGTGTGGTTCTAGCTTGTAAGAACAACAATAATCATAATAATAATAATAATAATAAAAAAGGCATTTCTGACCAAAACTTTACATTTAGACACTATTTTGCCTATATATTACCAGGGTTAAGCACACTTGTTAGCGTTATGCCAGCCGAAACTTGTAAGCCTATAATGGATCTGCATTTCTTAACCTATTTGACAAACATGGAAGGGCATGTAACATTGTTTCAATTTTGACATACACCAAAACGTATCTAGTTATTTCTGTCCTTTTTCTTTTTTACAAATACATTCAAAATACTTTTGCCTACAAGCTAACTTGTGAAAGACAACAGGAAAGGACTTAAAATTTGCTTTCTGTCCGTCCAACCATGTCCTGATTGAAGTTTATTATAACCCCAACTTTTCTTCATCAATTTTCACTTCTGAAAGCGGTAGCCGCGCTGGGGAGTGAAACCACTCTTAACGATCGGAATTCTTATCCAGACGGTGGGTCGCGTTCCTACATGGGCAGCATTAACGCTTCTTACTGAGTTCTAAAGTATGGCATCGTAGACGCTTACGGGGCGTTTTTTGTGCTACGCTCCTTCTGCTACAAAGTGCGTTTAGGCCAAGCCCATACGACCATCGCCTGTGCGACCATGGTAAACGGCGTGGGAGTGCGACCTGGACTTGAGCGCTGTGTAGCGTCAGGCTACGTTGACACTTTGACACTTAAGGAAACGCTGTGAAATGGTGCGCGCCTTAACTATTTAGGTGGCAGCCCATCATTAAGTCCCGCCTGGTCTTTAACACTGACGCAAAATAATGGGCTAATTTTGTATTACCATACAATCAGATAAGGTTCATTTCGTCCTGTGTTGGTTGGTCGTACAGCCAACTGGCGGCCAGGATGGCCATATGGTGGCGGGACTATTGAAATCCACCCATGACATTTTTATAACATTATTATAACATTCTGTTTAGTTCTGCTTTGGTTCTTGTTATGTTATTTTTATGGCACCCCAAAACATCTTTAGAACCTAACATTGTGACCTCGCACTGTGACATTCTTGTGACATTCTTGTAATGTTCTTTCACACCATAATAACGTTATTACAACATTCTTTATAAGTAAGGTCTGAACTTCACAAAAATATAATGTTATTATAACATTCTTTATTAGTAATTCTAAACCTTACTTAAAATAATGTAACTGTTAGGTGAAAATTGGTCAGGTAATAGACTAAACAAAAAAGTATGGGCACAGAACGAACTTGTTACATCTCTGCTTGCCTGGGCATCCATCCCGGTGTGAAGGCATCTGTTTGGTCCAACAGGCTCTTCTCAAATTGTCTGCCTTCAGCCTGACTCTTGGAGTGCAATACAGACAATGCTTATTGTCCAAACTGAAGTTCAACTGAAGCGCCTTATATATGTGAAGCTATGCCAATGATAGTGCAAAGGAAAGATTAATGACTGTATTATGTTTCATTGTGATGTCGTTGATAGGGGTGCCGTCCATGAGACTCCATGCACACTGTTACAACGCGTCCGTCACTTTTGCCGTTTATGTGATGTCAGTCATAAACAAAGAGGCAGTGATGTCATGGAAACGGCAACAATGACGGCCGTGTTGTAACAGTGTGCACGGAATTTCATAAATGGCGCCACTATTGAGAAGGTCACAAAAGTGCATTAGGCAATGTTCGGACTCGCCCATCTTTGTGAAGCTATACTATTCTTGATTATATATCTATGTAATTAGATATATTACTTAAATATAAGTGATATGAGGAATCTAGGCGAGGTTATGCTGGGATAGAATTCCTGCATCTTACTCCTAAAATGGTTGCCTAAAATAGTCTCTGGGTGGTCTTTCCAATAATTTTTCTAAACTAAACAACACTATTCCTTGGTTGTAGTAATGATTAATTAATAAATGTACGAATTTCATGTTGAGGTTAGACTATTTTTGTCCTGGAATCAAGTTATGCTCTACTTCAAATGAATAGTTTGACTTCACTGTGACCTGTGTATTCAACCCTGGCAGAACCCTACAGTAAAATATCTTATTATCTTCCTATAATTTTCTCTCTAGATCTTCAGGCTAATCCACATTAAGGCTGCAGCTTGAATTAGAGATTTTACGGACGGCCTATAGGGTTCACTTGAGGACGCACTACATAATCATTAGAGCATGTATAGGTTATATAAACTCATATGCATGTGTTCAGTTCTCTGAGGAACCCATGGCTGGAATACAGGAAAAGGTCAGAGATCTCCTTCCTTGGAGAATGGACCGAACAACATCAGATCTAACGAAAGGTTATGGAGCAGGAGTACTGGCAATCATCTTCTTGTCGTTGGGTGCGGCTTCAGCCCAGGCTCTACAAAATGCTGTCCCAGATGGCCAATTATCTGTGGCACGCTACATTGCCCACATTGTATTTTATCTACCAATAGGATATGCTCATGGAACAAAGTTAGCAGTTGGTTATCAACATATACCTGGTTTGATTGCATTTAGTTTACTGAAGGTGGGTTTTACTTTTGGATACTTTGGTGCTACAGGTTCGCTCGCACTAGTGGAAGCATTTGGGATTGTCCGTATGATTGAGATAGCAACTTCTATTATTTTATTAAATGCTATCTTCAAGAAGCCCCTAACCCATGTTCACCTGATGGCCTTCGGAATTGGGATTATTTCTGTAGTCCTTGTCACCCAGCAAGGTTTAACTGAAAATGAAAAACCTAGAGTAAATCAGCTGGAAATAGGAAGCTACGAAATAAGGGTCAGCTACATATTATGCCTTGCTGCAGGAATATCTAATGGAGTTGCACTCATTCTAAATTCTTCTATATTGCTTGACGTGGAACCCCTTGTCATAGGCATCCATTCATCAGCACTTGGATTTTTAGTCTCCGCTGTAATGATATTTTACATTGAAGACATTGCAATAAACTTGAATGAAAAACAGTTTGGATTTCTTGTTGGACATGGTGTTAGTTCAGCAATTGCTTTTCTTGTCGGCAGCATTGCTTGCCAATATATTGGGGCAATAAGAACAGGACTTCTCCTTAGTCTGACTATCATTGTGTTGCTTATTTTGCAATATACTGTGATGAAGAACATAATGCCAGGATATCAAAACTGGATGGAAGTCTTTGGAACGTTTCTTCTACTCTTCAGCACAGCCATGCCACCAATATATGATTTTTCAAGAAACCAAGCTCAAGCAGACACATTAACATAACTCTTTGAAGATAACCGCAAATATGAGTTTCTTACCTTGATGCTTGAATCTATGCATTTGTCATGTTTTGGATTGTATTGTAAACACCTCTTATATATCATTAGCCAATGTTACTGTAAATCGTGAGTAATTGGTATGTAAAAAATAATGATGAATGGTCAGAAAATGTCCATTCATGATGACTTTCATGCATACAGCAGAATTCAGTCCAAAATCAGATTTCACGATTGCTCACTATTTTTGTCTTATAGAGAAATAGGGCCTATTCTTAGAGGGGATAACATATTTTTTATGTCAACTTGATGCACTGACCCAGCAAACACATGATGTAAATACAATGTTGTGTTTTAGTTGTATCTTGGTTAGATTGTAAAATTACATACTTACAATGTTGCCACAACATTATGGTGCAATGTTGTGCTCCAATGTGTACACAACATTACAAAACTACATTCTGACAATGATATTTTCATAATATTCTCATAACAGTACATTCGCAAAGTTGTCACAGTGTTATAGGACAACAAAAAAACTATATATCGATGGTACCACTGTTTAAAAATGACCAGATTTCCGAAAGCTATTTAAATGAAACTATTTTAAAGAAGAATGTGATATTTGTTTTGAAATAAAAAGCAAAGATATAATGTCCTGATCATTGAATTATTATTTATGTTGATAAATTTTAAAATCAAGGTATTAGGAGGGACATTAAGATGAAAGGTCTTGTGAAACACCATTTTTGTAGTTGGTCTACATGGTATAGCCTGTTTAGTATTTAGAGTCTTAAATCGTACATGCAACAGGTTGTACGTTTTAGGCCCTTAATTTTGAAAGAAGTTAAGGAGATCCAATTCGGGGTTAAAGGTTAGCATGTTATGGGTTTATGGAGAGGGGTAGTCATAGAGGGTTAAGCTAAAGCAGGGGACTGTAGCAGTTGTAGAAACACCCTTATCCCATGCCTTTGGTTTTCTACTCATTTTAATGACACAGCAGGGGCCAAGCCAATCAATAATTTTACAAGGTCATTAACCTGATCATAACGTGATCCAAAATATATGATTTTCATGTTGTTTTTTAAATGTTAAATGCAATCTGAAATCAAAACTGTAGGAGTATTAGTAAATGTTTTATTGAATTTTCTTTTATTTTCATTTTTGTCATTATAGTGTAGGGAAATTGTTTGTTGGGTAAATACGTTGTTCAGCACTGTATGAGGGTTATAGGCTGTATGAGGGTTTTTGTTGTAAGTTATGTTGCAGCAACATACCAGGAAGTCTAATTCTTTTTTTACCTAGTAACAAGTGCCTTGGGCAACTGGGAAAGTAGCAAATATAAATGAAAAACACGTCTTCCCCTTTTATTGGAAGATTCAACCATGTGTACATGATCGGACCCTAGCAGAGTACTCTACATTCCCATGTGACTATTGCCCAAAACGGCCATGTCGAAATAAGGGGTCTACGGCCCGTCGCATAACCAAACGCTCGCTGTAGGGAGAGAATAGGGGGCGTTTTGCAAAGTCTCGCTGTTATACGCGAAATTCGCCATCAATTTTCACCCATTTCTAATCATTTTCCTGGGCTGAAAATTTCAGGGATTTTAGATCTAAATGTCTAGTTTCTAGAACTTTTTACAGAATTAAAATTGGTTGCTTAGAACACCCACAAATCAACAGGGGGACCCATCGCAACAGGGCAACCTTGTTGCGAGAGTGGTGTGCCAATCCTCGCTGTAGCGAGCCCGTTATGCGACGGGCCACTAGGGCCATTATAGAGTCAGATTTAAATCCACTGCCCACCACATGTTAAGCACAGTTTTACCAACATTTTAAGCCAATATTTAGCATGATCAGGATAATCACGGAGGTTTTTTTGGTATAGGTATTGGTGTAGGCGCCCCCCCCCCCTAATTTTCAGCTTTTTTTAAATTAAAAAATCTTTATTTGCCCCAAAAAGGAGGTTTTATTGGTATAGATGTTGGTGTAGGCACCCCCCCCCCCCCCTAATTTTCAGCTTTTTTTAAATTAAAAAAATCTTTATTTGCCCAAAAAAGGAGGTTTTATTGGTATAGGTATTGGTGTAGGCGCCCCCCCCCTCCCCTAAAGCCCATATTCCACTTTGCAGTGGGGGGGCACTAGCGGTGCTCTTTTTTGATCACCGCAAGTAATTTGTGCTTCAGAAACGGACATGTTCGTTTCTGCCACCACAAGCATTCAATAGAAAACAATGTTAAATAATTATAGGCTAAAGATATAAAATCATGAAAATAATAACAAAATAATAACAAAATAATAAAAAAGTCAAAAAAATAATGTTAAAGTCTATAAAAGATTATAAAATTATTTGCAGTGTTACTTGCGCTGACCCAACGCAAGTACCACCGCAACTACCACCGCAACTACCACCGCAAGCAATTTCTATATTCCACCTTGCGGTGCTTGTTTTTTACTTGCGGTGGAGTCAAACACCGCTAGTGAATTGCCCATCGCAAGCAAAACGCCGCAAAGTGGAATATGGCCTTAATTTTCAGCTTTTTTTAAATTAAAAAATCTTTATTTGCCCAAAAAAGGAGGTTTTATTGGTATAGGTATTGGTGTAGGCACCCCCCCCCCCCTAATTTTCAGCTTTTTTTAAATTAAAAAAATCTTTATTTGCCCAAAAAAGGAGGTTTTATTGGTATAGGTGTTGGTGTAGGCCCCCCCCCCCACCTAATTTACAGCTTTTTGTTTTTTTACATTTATTTGCCCAAAAAAGGAGGGGGCATGCTATGTGGGGAGGGGTGGGGGGTGGT
This sequence comes from Lepidonotus clava, assembly GCA_936440205.1. Lineage (NCBI taxonomy): Eukaryota > Metazoa > Annelida > Polychaeta > Phyllodocida > Polynoidae > Lepidonotus > Lepidonotus clava. The sequence continues at coordinate 1,664,330 of OW387143.1, forward strand.
CCGCCACAACCCCGAGGCTCTCTGCACGCGAGGACCTTAAAGGAAACCTTGCACATAATTACGGGATAGATATTTTCTAATGAAATTCTTCAAGACTGGTGTATTGATGGAGAACTAATAATGCTGAAGATATTTTATGAATACCAAAAGTTTAGACAGGGCTGTAAGCCTTTAAAAAATTGAATATTTCAGTCTGTTTTAAGAGATTTCTCCAAATTTGTGACGTCACACGGTGACTAATTGGGAATTCCCTGTTTCCCATAAAAGGGATTCCCCAATTCTGAAAGATAGATAGAAAGGAAACTGAGCTTTTGCATAAATTATTTATTTTGGGCCAAATATAGGCTATTTTCTATTGTAACATGTATTCATCTGCAATCCCTTATTTACCTGGAATTCCTAAATTAGTTATTGGGGGAATTCCCATTATTATGACGTAGCAAGGGGAGTAATGAAAAGCCCAGAAGTCAGGGAATTCCCAAATTTTATTTTCTTTCCTTTATAATTCACTGATGCTTTAATATTTTTCAATTTTTTTCTTTGGAAATAGTTCTAGAATACTCAACAGAAGTTAATTCAAGGAAAAATAGCTTTTTGAAAATGTATGTACAAGGAACCCTTTAAGCAGGTTAGGGAAACGTAGGTGAAACAAAACCGGGTATCTTAAGGAATGCGACATGGAATTCTAATCCGACGCGGCCAAGTGCTTATCACTCTCCGGGCAGATCTCTAGTGTCATCCCACTCAGTGTACAACCCTCACTGAGACTGGAGAGTGGTCGCGCGTACCCTTGGTTGGTTGGTTATTGGTTGCTTTACACCCTAATCAACTGCCATTGTCATATCAAGGGCGGTGATGGTGATCGAATCTATGAGAAGGTAGAGACCATACCACTACACATTTACCAAAGTAGGTGTTCTTTAATGTGCCTGGTCCCATAGACAGGGCCAGACACACAACAGCCGGTGGCACAAGGCCTTTGATATCACAGTCGTTGTCACTGGGAGAAACACAGAGGGGTGTAGCAACCCTGCCTGGCCCAGCCGAGAATCGAACCCGGCTCTCCCGCATGCCAAGCGAACGTTCTAACCACTTCACCACCCCGTGCCCCTCGCGTACCCTTGGTCAATAACTAGGATATGGTATACAACCAACTCTGACTATGTGAAGAGAAACTTTGTATGTGTACTTTTAAATTGTTATCCCTGTGGCCCGTTGCACAATAGAATTTCGTTACTAAGATAAAACAACGAAAGGATAACGAACTTTTGCTTAATAACGAAAAGTTTCGTTGTTACAAAAATGCAATATCTCTGGATCTAATGAATGAATTTAAATTCTGGTAAGTGTTATAAACTAAGAAAAAATTATAAAAAATTCAGTAAAAGTTACAGCTCTTTGGGAACATTCTAGATATAGAAAAAAAATTGTACAAAACCATCGTTGTTACGATAAAAGTAACAACGAAATGTTTCGTTGTTTACAATATTTTCGTTGTTACGAAACCCATTGTGCAACGGGCCACTGCGGTAAAATTAAACTTTATATTGGATTGTTTAAGCTCATAAAGCTTTTATAGCATCAAAAGGCCAAATAAATTCGCAGAACCATTAGAACTATCCCCTGTGTATGATTTTTTTTTTTTTTAAATTTCTTTATTTCCAAAAAGAATTTCAAGCAAGCTTGATCTTCCAAGTTTTTTGCTATTTTAGTCCTAATTTCAGGAAACACAATTGTAGTTGAAAGAAGTTTTTATAAAAATAGAAAAAGATAATGAAATGGGATGAATTGAGAACAGTAGAACATATAGTTAATATATCCCAAAAAAATTCCGATTAGCATTATAATTAGCCTAAGTTCAGGCAGTACATGTGCCGGAAAAAATACAAACCATAATTATATGTTCTACTATGCTGAATAATATTTCACTTTTTTCTTAATAATACTCTTAAACTCGGTATCAGTCACATACGTCTGCTCAGATTGGCTTAATTTATTCCATATGATACTTCCTCTATTTAATGGACATTTTATATACTTGGTCATTTTTAAAGGGAGTAATTTAAAGTTAATTTTCAACTGTTGTCTGGTAAATCTACAATGTGGAATAATATTCGGCACATCATGATTTGCCCACCAGTACATTAAAGCCAACAGTTGCAAATCCCATCGCTGTTTTAAACTCAATAACTTTAACTCCAGATGCATGTCTTTTCGAGACATATCCGTATTCATTCTGACTTTTAAGATACTACGTAAGGCCCTATCCTGTAGCATTTGCAAATCATCAAGATCTCGATTTAATTCTGATTCATACAGGAAACCACAGTAATCAAATACTGTAAATGTATGTATTTTCGGGCTGCTAAATTTTCGCGCACCTGCCAATAAATCACATTTTCGCGCATTCATGATTTCGCGCTGCTAAAAGTTAATTCTATTTGCTCTATGATATTCATAATATTCACTCATATCATATTTTCGTGCATTTAGAGTGATGCGCGAAATAAGCGAAAATATATACAGCGCAAAAATTAATACGTTTACAGTATCATGTTTGTTGTAAAACAAAGTCGTGTTGCTATTCTATGTCGCCACTTAAATCGAACCTAATGAGGTAAATAACAATCACAAACAGCAGCGCCCTCTACAACAGTGGGGGGTTAAGGTACTCGGGTCACATGACCTCCTGGTACCTGGACTGTTGTCCAGAAAACTTTCACGATGTTTCGTAGAAGTGACATTATGTTCAAGATACAAAAGGGTTGTCCAGAAAACTCTCACAATATTTTGTGACCATGACATATCGTAGAAAAGACATTTACAATAGCTATATTTTCACATAGAATACTATTTTATGTATATTTTAAGATAATTGAAACCATTTTGGAGTTGAAAATTTGGGAAAATAATCGAAATGAAAAACCGCACAAATTTGTGAAAGATTATATTTCACGATACAATGTGATGTAAACGTGAGCATTTTGTGTATCGTGGATGTACACCATTTTTCTGTAGTTTTCTGGATGACAGTCCTGGACATGTGATACCAACAGGACTAAAGCCCCATACCCACTACCTTAGTAAATTGGACCAAATCGGTGGACTGGCCGATGCAAAAATCAGCCGATTCTACCAGAATAGTCAGGAATATTCTTTGGAAGGGTCACTGGTCATTTAATAGAAAGCACCTCATTCAGTATAACTATTCATTTCATACAGATTCATTCAGAAAAATAAACTTTCACCCATTCAAAATGGATTTGTGATTTGCCAAGAACTATTTCTTAATGAATTTAATTTTGGAAATAATTCATCCATATTTATTCTTCAAATTTGAATGTTTCATTACCCTTGATTGTATGAGAAAAAGTTATAGTTTTTGACATATTTTAGCACCTGGCCAATATGCTATTATTGACTATAGGATAAGGGCCATGTATGTAAAAAAATAATATTAAGCCCATGCATTAATGTCTTTTTAAGAAACTGGTTCAAATCTCTCGCTGTTCCAATGCTTTTCTTTATGAAATGGGTCCCAACTTACTGCGAGTAAAAACTGCGTGCAGAATGCACCCCTTTGATGGTGGTTTGATATCACGGGGCCTGGACTGACGACTATAACCCTGTTTATTTAGACACCAGGTAGGTTTCTCCAGACCAAACCACACAAAACAATATGTCCATGTTACCATCCCCTCAGACAAAAACCATGTTATTCTCTGCATCCCGTTTCGTTTGGTGGCGCCTTGTGATCCTTATTTTGGGGCATCCAGTTCCGTTTACTCCTACCTTGTGATCTAGTTTTTGACAAAGTGGCATGTGGGCCATACTGGTATCACACGTGAAGATTTTATACTGTTCAAATTATTGTTAGCAATTCTTATTAAATCAATATTGATATCAATTTTGTCAAAGCTTGGGGGAAAAGACTGATAGAATAAATGATATAGTTCATGGAGTAATATGTATAGGCTATAATATATTATAAATGAAAAAACATAACCATACCCATTTGTGCATTAACTGCTATGTGCAAAATGGTGGTGCACTCTGTCGGAATGCATCTTAAGGGAGAAATCTTAAGGGAAGATTTGTGTTAATTTGATATTGTTAATGACCAACATGCATTTTATAAGCAAATATCCCACATACTGAAAGTATGTGCTGGAGATATTGAGCTGCATGGTGAATATATTATGATGGAACACCACAAATCGGCAGCACTTAATTCACGGGAAGAATTTGAACTCATACATTAGACAGGCTCGGGCGTGTCTGAAACCACTTGCTCTAAAACGTGTCAAGGAGTGTAAGTCTTACTCCACCATTATCCCTGACACAGCAAAGTATCATTATACCACCAATAGCAGTGGGCGTGTTAGGTAATACTTTTGCGCCCACCTCAAAGTTTCCCTTGCCCTTCTGGCGTGTATATAAGTGTAAGTCAGGGGGTGTTAACTATATTGTGTCACAATAGTCCCGTCCGCTCATAGTTCTCTTCACACGCCCAACCTTCTCGGCGTGTTAACGTACCCACACTCCATTCAGGCACCAATATAATTGCCAGCAGTGGCGTATCCAGTTCCCCCCCCCCCCCCCCTCAGGGCGGGAGTGGGGGGGGGGGGGGGGTCCCCATGTTCGGTTGACCCCCCTCCGATTTCTCAAATTTTACGCAATTAAACTACCAATAAAGGGAATTATCCAAATTAGGGGGTCTCTGGAACCCCTCAGATTTAGCAAAGTTTCTATGCCTATAGACCTATACGGGGAATGTGGGTTGTATTTGATGGCCGCGCTTTACCAGTGTTCTACTCTCACTGTACTTAGAAGTTAGTAGGCATTTAAAGACTGTGTTTCACTCCGATCTAGTATATTTGTAAATTTAGATGAAACATATATTATGACTCACATTATGTGTTCAATATACTCTGTACGATCGGCCGTAGACTGCCAGGTACACACAAAAAACAAGGTAAATTCTAACCTATAGCTATCATGCTCCCGAGGTTAACTAGTGTTACTATATAAAAACAAAAATAAAAGGACATTTGACACAAAGTGTAGTTAAAATCTAGTGTACTATTTTATTGCTGAATCGATTCTATTAATCTTTATCCTCGGCGCACCACTCGCACAACACCTCGGAGCACATGATGCTGGCAGGCTCGCCCCCCTCACAGTCGGCGTGGTAGCACCGGCCGCAGTAGTTGCAGACCAAGTACATTCTGAAATATTACGGAGGCATGTTTAAATACACATTTTTTTAAATTGTGTGCACGAACTAATCGGACCATCATCAATCACAATTTTTAGTAACCGTACGAAATTCGGCGTTCACTCCAACGTCAACATTAAGATTCTATGCCCTCGTTATTTTTTGCCTAGTAGCATCATCGAAAATCATTGTCGCTATATAATATTATTTATTATGTAAAAAAACCCCGGCGTACCTGTAGTTGCCATCCAAGAATATGGCCTGCGGTTGTGTGGCGTGTTGGTCTTCGGCAAACGTTTCCATCGCCTTCCACCTTTGGTCCGTTAAGTACTCCTCCTGCTCCTGAAAAAAATTGTGTGGTTATAGTTAAATGTGCAAAAGTCAATTTTGCACTTACTACATACCAGCGTGTCCCTCGTAATATTGGCAAATTTCAGAACAATTGTACTCGTGAAATCGCCCCACTCATCATTTTGTTTTGTTTATACATATTTCCCTTCATACGCTTACATGTTTTATTTCCCACTTAGCTTCATCGTGTAAATACAAATGTACCAACCTGGGTCGGATCCTCCGAACAGTAGACGCACGTCCACTCTGATGGGCCGTCCGGGAGCTGTTGTTGGTCGTGCGTCCTGGAAAAAATTTCAAAAATCATCACACCGTCCATCATTTCAAAATAGGTGGTCGAAACTACCAAATCATCGGCATCTCAATTTTTCTCATCCAATCTCTATTTCATGTTATTGTGCCAGTCTGACAAATTTGCAATTTTTAAATTGTCCAAAAAAGAGCCTGTTGTTTCAGCATGTTACATGAATTCGAGCGACCACAACTATGTCCGACCGCGAGTCCATCGTCGGGTTTTAGACAGTGTGCATTATTTGGCATGACGATAGTCATCCTACCAGATAGTAAGTTAATAATTTTCTTTCCATGCTTCTCTTCCATCCCTGTCCATCAACAGTGTTGAACAATTTAAACCTACTTAGGGGTGAACAGGGGCGCGCACTCGGTCCATTGGGGTTCCGTCCAGATCGTTTCCTCCTCTTCAATATTTTTCTCCTCACGCGGTGTCCATGCCTGGGATTCCTCTTCCTCCTCCGACCGCACATGGTTGCTTGAATGAGCCAAAAAAAACAACCTTTAAGTGTCTGGAATTGGTTATCTACGTGTATGGGGAGAAAACGAAAAAAAATGGAAAATATCTACCAAACGTAACAGCTATTATCCACACAATTATACATTTGTTAACAAACACTCTATATATGGAAGTGTAACCCCCAAGTCATTCTCCCGCAAAGCCTGAAAAAACACTACTTCTCTATATAGGCATGTTATCTTATCAAATTATAGGCAAGTTATCTGATTCACCTACCGGGTTTTCTGCGCGGTCGCCATTGTTCACAATGTGGTGCTTGTGTTTAATATCAGCAAACTTCTGCGTACGTACGGCTTTTATGGTCGTGAGGCTGGCGCGGGACTGTGTGTGTGCACGTGGTGGGCACCTCCTTATAAAGCTGGTGCCCCCCCCCCCCACCCCCCGGGGGGCACGGTAATGAGGGGCCATCTAGGTCAGCCGAGCAGCCTGAGCGACCGGTGTCAGGTGTTACATAAGGTGTCGCTCGCGCAGCGCAGCCCTGGCAGCTGGAGGTGCACGTCCTGACACCTGACTCAAGAAACCACCCGTAAATGCACACAGCCCCACACCCCCAGCCTGTGAAATAACTTCAGAAAACGTACCTCAAAGTCGCACATCCTGGCACCGTAACCTTGCGAAGTAATTTCCTACCTTTTATTTTAAATTTGAAAGTAGTCACATTATAAGGTTTAGGGCGTAATATAATTATTCCTAATAAAAAAATGTTGCTTTTGTTGGCAAAAGCGTCTAAATCACATAATCCTAACAATGCATATAAAACACCGGACATTGTCCGAAATTAAGCTGCTGCACCCTATAGGCCGGGCCTATAGGCCTTCACCCGGGGATCACACTCACACTCGTGAGTCTAGATCTGCACACTCACACTCGTGATTCTGCACACTCACTGCCAGGTGCGCTATTTTTAAGTTTTGCACTTTTTTTTTATACATGTGCACACTTCTCATGGAATTTTTTCATTCCCATATATCGGGGGGTGCATATCCAATATTTGTGGTGCAGAATCTCATTAATGATGCATACGTTTTCAGCTTAATTTCGGACACTACGTGCACGAGTTCGATATATCTATAGGTCCTCTAGATCTACAAGAAGTCGTGGCGCCGAAGGGGACATACGATCATATTTTCTTGTTCAACCACATATCCAAAATGTCCACTTATCCGCATAACAGGCAGGAAAGATGCCCATGAAGGTTGCTCGAACTTTTCCTTGTGCCACATTGTATAAGGACTTATGTATCTGGATTCGACGGTGCTGGGTCGGTACCACTTCACAGCTGCAAACACATGTTGCCTCTTCTGCCCGGTTGCATTACATTGTATGTAATGTTTCATGTAGTGGGTGGCGATGCACGGTCGCTCCCGGGGGTCAGTCTGTCCGTCTTCGTACCAATTTGCCATTAGTCTAGACAACTTTTTACCACTGCTGGAATTTGTGCTGGAATAAGTCATGGGGCCATATTTTACGACTTTAGACTTCACGTAAACTGAAGGCAGAAATGACTTCTCTAGGATCTCCTGTTCTGTGGGGTACATCTTTTTGTATGTTTTTTTGAGCAGCTCAAGATCGTCCGAGTCGATCCACACATTTTCTTCTCTAAATGTCTCGAAGCCGTCGGGGAGACTCCATAGGCTCTCGCACTGCGCGAAATCTCGCTCATTGGGTACATCGAGTGTTTCCAGGACCGTTCTTGCTTTCTTCTCTCCTTCTCCCAGCTGGCAGTGTTTGCCAAATTTCCCCTCGTGTTTGGACGGCATTTCGGCGCGCGCCTGACTGACACGACTCATCCTGTGAAACCTCTCAAACAATTGTTTCTCTATCTGGCGATTGTTAGTCGGCACATCCCCCAAGTAACCATTATACCGCTCAAAACTGAACAGCCAAGTACTGGGAGCTGGACCATACTCCCGGAGACACTCCTTTAAATGGAGATGTAGATGCATGTTTGGGGTAATGAAATCAGAACCGAACTGGAGCTCTGTGCTCTTGCAAAAGTGCAATAGTTTCCTGTGTGCCTGTTCTATCTCGTGGTGTGTAATACAAGGCTTGCACAGAAGTCGAGTGGCTTCTACGAAACGCTGCCAGCTATGAAGCATATTCTCCGGCAAAAGGCCCTGGAGGCAGTATCCAGACGAGACTGTAACCCAATTCTTCCACTCCTTTGCCGTCCACATCCCAGCGTTCGATTTGATGTTAGTTACCACGCAGTCATCCGGTAGTCCTTCTTTAAACTGATTCAGACGAGCATCAATAGTCAACACCTGATTAGCGCTTAGTACAACGTCATCTGTTGAATTCTTCTTCTTCTTTGACAACTCTTTGTCGGTCCACCTCTTCCACATTCGCTTGGCAGTCCCTGAATCCCAATAATAAAAGCACATATGTGAAATCGGTATTGAAACCCCAATGAACTAATAGTCCAAATTAAAGGCAAATGCAAGTTCCATTTCAAACACATTATCAGTGCTAAACATTAATTAACGTTAGGTCAAGCTTCAACACTTACCCAACAGTACATTATGCATCACATCGATCGAGAGGAACCTGAAGAAATGAATGTCATATAATACAGTTACTGCTAATGGAAACATTTGTATTAATGTTTATTCAAATGTCAAATTAAAATTGTTAATATTTTGGTATAATTCTGTGTAAGATTGGCCTTTAAATTTGTTCGGCCTGGAGATTGAACTTACCTGATGGGATTGAAGTAGGGCAATTCTAGGAGGACACAGGAACTAGCTCCATACTGTTTCTCAAGTTTACTTTTCTCTCTCGGGGTGGATGCAGCTGTAATCTCACTCACTCTCTCCTTGTGTTGGTCCAGAGTACGAGGAGTCCAATTCGCCATGTTGAATCCTCCACGGTTTGAATTCTTGAATTCCTTCAGACATTTTGAACAACCCATGATAGCATTAGGTAGCAGGAAACCGCAGGTCTTCCTCCCTGCAGGCAGGTCGGCAGCAACGTTCAAAAGCGCCAACTTAACGGTCTTGCCATTTGGGCAATCGTTGGTTATAAGCCTTTTTCCCTGATGCCAGAATTCCTTGAGTTCGTTGACTAGGGGCCTCAGAAAACTGGTAAGGTCGGCAGGTTCTTTACTTAAGTTTGGAATGATACCGTATAGTATGACGTTCTCAAGTCTGTACCGCTCATTTCTGGGTAGGTTAAGTATTGTTAGGTAAATGCCCCCTACTGACATCGAAGCTTTCCGAGAGAATGGTTGAAACCAATCGATATTCATCTGAAGAGCCAAGTTGTTTTCATTATCAAGAAAGCCGTCGTTGTTCGCGTTAAATTCTTTCCATACCGAACCGTCGTAAATGTCAGCAAACACTCCGTTGGGTATCCTCCTGCCCTTCCACTCTCTACATTTCAGCTCAAAACCTGGACGTTTCATCATAACCTGCAAACTCTTCTCGAGCGACTGGTAACAGAATGTCCTGACTGGAAGGAAGGTAATTTCCCCCACAATCTTGGTCTCATAAAACAATTTCCTGTTGCAGCGTTTTAAATCATCACCGATGGTTGTACACCTAATGGGTTGCTGATTACCATTACGATCCGTGTAAAAGCCTCGACCTCGCACACGCTCAGTGGTGGACAACACAGAATGCGACAACGTATAACAGGCCGGGCAGCATACACTGATAGAGTAATTAGTCATCGTTAGGTCTGTACCCAACCATTTGTACATCATCCGCATCGTTTTGGGGAATACTGCCTCCGCTGCTTGTGAAACCCGGTCATTACCTGCTACCGTCAATAATTCACAAATGAAGCACATAACTTTAGCCATTTGCGTATCACTGGTGAAGGTGTGGATCTGCCACTGCAAAAGAAAGAACAGAACCCATGAAAATAGGCTTTGGATATTCTTATTAGGGGTACCACTAACAAGCCTTGCCAATGGGCTAGGACGACCCGTCCCGTCACCGAAAACCACTTTTAAGTGACGGATGGCCCTGTTGCGAATCTTGACTGCCTCTGGATCAAGCTTATCATTTTCTTCCGTTTCTTGGGAATCTTCCATGGTACCGTAATAGTCTTCCATATCATCACCTGACTCCTCATCGGCTTCCATGGGTACCGCCTCTTCAACAGGCTGATTGCGACCCACAGGCTGACTGTCTGCTTCTCCCGGATTCCCGACTTCAGCCTGCCGCTGATTAGCAGCTGCAGCTTCTTCCCGAATACCAGCTCCAACCTGGATACCACCTTCAGCCCGAATTCCCGCTTCAACCTGCATACCACCTTCAGCCTCAATACCCGCTTCAGCCTGGTTACCTGCCTCAGCCTCAACACCCGCTTCAGCCTTGTTACCTGCCTCAGCCTGAAAACCTGCTTCCGCCTGGTTACCTGCCTCAGCCTGAAAACCTGCTTCAGCCTGGTTAACTGCCTCAGCCTGAAAACCTGCTTCAGCCTGGTTACCTGCCTGAGCCTGAATATCTGCAGCTTCGGCCTCAAGACCCACTTCTGCCTGATTGCCAGCGCGTTGAGGTAAACCAAATGGGAGTGGTTCTGCAAGACACATGTATAAGAATAAATTAAATGTACAGTCGGGTTTCAGAGTACAGACTTTCCCACCCAATGTTGTTTCTCTGACTCAAAAGCTATGATAGAAAGATGCATGGAGGGATACATATATATAACGTCCATTGTTCAAGTCATTCATTATTTGAACAATTGTTTAATTGTCAAGAAAAGATTTAGGCTGGCGATAATTTTCCAAACACTAACTGATCATTAAGAGTATAGTAGGTATTTGAAAATAATATCTATGCGCGCAAGCTAGCTAGGAAGGTTTTGAAGGATATCGATTTCAGGTGAAAGTGACTTTATCCTAGTTATACTATTTATCTGGTACTCACCATGCTCCATAAGATGCTTCCTGTTATATGTACTTTTTGAAACTGCACGTTTACATGTGTCGCACCATCGGTTTCGGCTAGTGTCCATATTTCTTCTGGTTTCTGCCTGGTCACTGGTCAGACCCTTGAAACACCACGATCGCGAGGCCATGGCGAACTTGAGTTAGACAGCAGCACTTCAGGGCGATGAACCTTCCCCATTTGCGACCGCGACACAAGTATTTATATATGGTACAGACCGACGCCTATGGTCCCACCAGCTGAAAGCCGCGAATTGCCGCGACATGCCACAGCCCCGACCCAGGGGTAGTTGCACTCGAGCTCCTAACCTCAGACACCCGTGTGAAATTAAAGCCGAGAACAGCCTGCCACAGTATTACCAGGAGATTACTGTCGCCTCCAGCCTGGCCGTCACGGTAGCGCGTTGTCGTGATTTGTCGGGCGCGTGAAGTTTCTTCAGCTTTCGAAACGCATCGTCCGCCGTCTGGACTGGTGAGGGCATGACACCTGCCATTAAAACCTAGGGTCTATCCATTAAAGGGCGGTGAAGTTTCCTCAGCTTCCGAAACGCATCGGCTGCCGTCAGGTCGACTGGTCATAGGATTTCATCTGCCTTGAAAACTGAGCTCGAAGTTTAGCTCGAAGGTCAAACCTTAAGCTTTCTGCTACTACTTAGGGCCAGCTTATTTCGTTATATAGTGCGTTTGGTGTACGGCTACGTGAATATCATGAGTGTCAAAATCCTGAGTGCCACCCTTGGTGAGAATCTTCTTAATTACTTTTGTTCTACAAGTGATACGAGTCGATGGCCGACTTTCCAAATTATTCAAAATAGGTAAAACATATGTATTCATTCTGGGGGTCGCCCTTCCTAATTAAATAATATGGCCAATTTTCTGAATTCTAGGGTGTGGCCATATGGCAGTTATAGTTTATTCTGTCTGTTTGAATAGCCTGGCCATGGTAATTTGGAACGAAGGTGTTTGTTTAAAGTTGAGATGACAACCTTCATGTTCTCTTCTTTCTTTTTTTTTCAATATATAGCTGCCGCGTACTTGGTTCTTGTATCATGCGTGGAATTTGTTCGAGCTGCCAGTGGCGGACACTGGCCTAGGGTCGTTCACAATAAGCCTGGAGTAACCCGTACCCGGTTGGTCAACCTCACTGCTCCATTTACCGGTCACCCTCCACCAAAACACGATGCGATGACCGGCCTCACCTTTCATGACACCCTGCAAGCCTTGTTGGACCAGGACCATACCGTAACTGACACTGGATCTGAAGCCAACCCAGGAGACGGAAACATTAAAGAATTCCCAACTGTGGTACTTCTCTCTTCGTACACTCTTCTTCTTATCCTCGCCGTAGCCATAATTATTAGCATATTCTTTGTTTGCTCCGGAATTAATCGCATCTTCGCAGATGCTCGTTTTCGTGTATACTTGCTTGTCTCGGGCAATCACAGTGTATGGCTTAAAATAGGTACGTTCCCTGGACATTTTGGAGATTATATCTTTCAAACAGACGATCCTATCACACTGACTAAAGCCGAAAATATATGCCTAGGCGCACGATACACATTTAACTGTGTCATCCAAATGACCGACTGCTATACCGGCACATCGACACGACTGCCCACACATTTAAAGGTTAATAAACTGAAGGACATCATGTTGACAAGATTGATGACTAAGGACATTATACGCTACCAGTTGGTTACCATGGGTATAGGCATAGGAGAGCCTGTTCTTTTGGGGAAATACCGGCCCGGTGAGCTTGCAATTAGTACTAATACTTCAGTCGACTTAAGCCGTGTTGACCTTGATTAAGTCTTGTGTGATAAATTTTGTATTTTTGTGTGTTTACTACCAATATGCTGCCGAACGTGCGTCAATTGATACAAGTGTTATGGTTATAAATTGAATTTGTAGCTAAATAAAATTTCGGTTTTGGAAAGAGCAGTATGACGCTGACAAGAGCGCTTTTACTCTGGCTCGGGCTAGGGTCAACCCCTTAGGTAATCTGTGAGACAGGCCCCTAATTTAGGGGCCTGAGGCTAAACTAGGTCTGCAACCAAAACTAGTAGTGGAATTAAATGTGGTTAACGCCACAATCTGGCGATCGGGCTCCAACCGAAATTATGGCTATAGCTAATTAAGCTATCGTCCCTTAATAAATCTCGACACCTAAATTGACTTGTTTGTTTTTTAAATTATTAATTTTGCAATGTCACAGAAGCTCCAAGTTACCTATACATAACTCCCGGAGAACTCCCACTTTAAAGGGTTACACTATATGCATGAGGTTTTTTTATTCTCTCACAGAAAGAATATAGGTCACCGTGCCATACAAATCCTAGAAAGTATTTCGGGTTCATCAGGAGACTACATGGTCACTTGTAAATTTTGATAGGTCCTACTGGCAGCGATGTATTTGATCATAATAAAATTTCTGAAAAATTACTTTTGCACCTTACTGCATGGAATCTAACTAAAAAGGATCCACTAGAAAAGAAGTAACAGTTCTTAATTAAAACCGGCTTCATGCAACATTATTTTTTCATGACTGCGAAATAAGTACGAAGAGATGATTCATGTCGCATCATTTTAAAAATCGTATATCGAGCTTATGTTTGTTTAAAATACACTTTTTATGATTGATTTATGCTATTATTGATAACAGGCCTAGGTGTCATTCCATTGCTCTTCTAATGGTAGAGACCTTGTACCATAACACTCATCAAAAAAGTGTTGTATTGTAATCGATTTCAAGTTCGTGGTCTATCTTCAAGAAATAGCACATTCGGGTTTTCAACAAAATGACAGGTCATTATAGTTAAATGCGTTTCGTATCGTAAATAAAAAGTATTCATAAATTTAAGATTCACTTATGAGAAGGACCTGGATAACGCGTACGGTTTTAGACTAATATAAGGCGAGTCTTAGGCAACCAACATATCTATAGAAATACTTCCCTGCTTATCGAGCATGCCACAATCAAAACAAGAAGCGCAAAGTTCTTTGATAAAAGTTTATAAAACGACTATACAATTGAAGAAAGTACAAAGACCTAACATACAGCGTGACACAGACCATACAATTAAACGTAGTGTAAAGAAAACATAAAGATGATAAACATAAACATCACATAAAATAGAGCTTTAAACAGACCCTTTAGAAATAAGTTAAATTGGCTGTGCATCGGCGATACCCGACCGATACGCGGGCTTCACCGCCCAGTCTGGGGTGTTGGGAGGAGGCTGTTGGCGTTTTGGATTATCGTCGGGGACATCGTTCCGCTTCTTGTCCAATCTAACGCCCCGCTGACGGCGGCTAAGTTCTTTTTTCTCAATTTCGTCCAGGTGGGCTTTGTAGGCACTCAGCTCATCGCTCTCCCACACGAGCGGTTTGACGCGGCGGTGATATCGCTCGGTCGTCTTCCCGTCTCTGTCGACCGGAAAATAAAGTCCGCGCTCCTCGTCGCACGTGTAGTCGGGGGTGAGGAGGCGCCTCACGGAATTCTTTCGAGCTTCGTCCCACGTTGTGACGATATTTTCCAACCCCACTATCCGTCTTCTGAGCTTCTGCAAAGTTAAAAAGACACTTTTTTATTTTAATACAGTTACGACATACTTGGTCAAGAACATCCAATAAACACAAACAAGTTTTTCAATATTTCAGTTGCCTTAATTTAAAAGCTGGTCACTGCAGTTAATTTCAAAAGCGTTGCTTTATCCTTGGTCTCTATAACATACAGGCACTTTTTATTAATTGTGTCATATCCATTCTAATTGTATGTCAAGATTATTGTCCAAGGAAGCAAGTAAGGTTACAGTGCTCTATAAAAATTCATAATGTAAAAAAATTATAATTGTTTCCCAAGTTTCAGTGTTACAACCATAAGATCATTTCACAGCCGGGCCCCCTGTTTTAAGCCAAATTGCCGATTCACAGCTACAGCCCCCGGTATAGTTCCGACTGCAGTTCGTACGTATACCCCTTTTTGAACCGAGTGGGTCCCCGGGAAGTCACACCCCCTATACCATAGACCCCCAGTTGCTACTCAGATATCAAAGTAGGACATATCATCGTTCTTCAAAATAGAAAACAACCCCTTTCCACTGACATTTATACCAAAAAATCGACCCCTTATTCTTCAAAACGCAGACATTTTGTGGCCAAGAAATACCCTTTTTTCGTGAAATTTCATATTTCCCAGGAAAAAAAAGACCCTTATTTTCATATCATGGATATTTGGGATGAAAAAGCAACCTTTTTTCTAGAAACAAGGACATGTGAATGTTGTCAAAATAGACCCTTTCTTCGCGTTTTTTAGAACAATGATGCGTATCCTTCCACCCAAGGAGTGGACAGACTGGGCATAGACCATAGACATTACTCTTTCTCCTCGGCTTTGCACTTGAAAAGTGTAAAATTTCGGCCTGCCTGAATCGAACTACGTCAAACAATGTTGAGAACAATAGTCCGCAAAAGCCATGACGTCAGGCGGGCCCCTAACGGTCACTGCACGCTGCTCCCGTGCCTAAACATGGGCCGGGCTGGGCCGGGGGTCCCCTCTATGAACTTTAGTAGGACCCAGCTGTCAGATTTGCTATTTCCACTAATAATGCTCACAAACTTATGAAAACATGTATTTTCATAGGGGAACTATCAATGTGCATTATGATATACTTGAAAAGAAAAAGAGTTAATAAATATCAAAGTTATAGGCAATGTTATTGTCTGTGTGTACGGGTGACCGCGGTCCAGCCGGGTGTTATCGGTGCCCCCTCCAGGGCGGGCCGGGCCGGTGACCGGGGGTGTAGGGTTACCGGGGCCGGTCGTAAAAGGTTTAGGCCCAACACGTGTTGCGGGAGGGGTCCGTGACGTCAGACTTTTGTGGTCTATAGAAGAAGTCTGTAACAAAAATTTATTTACCTCGTTCACGTGGTGACGGATGATAGTCTTTTCATTGTCAGCCTTCATTCGGTTCTTCCGGATTCTGTTGGCCCTGCTTTGGAGGGTCTTGAAGTAGGTGTTGGCAGCAGCTAGAAAAAGAGGAAGGACATGAAGTATGCTTAAAACTGGAGCCATTAAGTAGACAAAGGCAATATAAAGGCAATAAATCAAGGGAATACATGTTAAAAATGCAAAGTGAGGGTCAACATATTATTCACGAATTAAAACCATCATTACACCGGTATTATATTTCTTTGTCCAGATAATAGAACTTACGTTTTTTTCAGATGACTGGGAGGATAACTTGAATTATAAAAGTAACAATTTAAAATGTAAGTGGAGCCTATTTAGACACTAAAAACAGATTTCCAGCATTTCAAGCATGTTAAAATTTGTGTTAATTGAAGGACCAATACTTTGGAATCATGGACATTAGATGCATGAAATGTACAGCTGCAGGTTAGTTAACAAAGAAACTTGCTACCTATGGGACTTACCTAACACCTCTTCTCTGGGGGTATCTGGCCCCAGGCACACGTTGTCAACAACGGCCTTGATGATCGCAACGTTATCCGGGTGTTTGATCCCCGCCCTGAATGTTGGAATATATTTATATTGTTCAATTCATCGGCATCACGTCAAGTGCTCTATGACTCTATTAACATGAAAAAAAAACACAGCAAAACTTATATTCAGCTGCAGCTTCTGTTGTTCAGGAACACATTACCCATTGCTTACTTAAAAACAATATTATTTTCTGTACTATTCATGTTGTTATGACGTAATCAACTTACCCAGGGTTCAGGTTGAATCCCCAAGCAGGCTCACCTCTCTTGGCCTTGTAGGCCGAACGAACGAGTTCCTACAAACAATATAATAAGCCAATAATTAATAGTGGACTTCTAACTATATGTCAGTGTACGAAATCATTACGGATTTTCGTTGTTTTCCGGGATGTTCCCTGGCGGCGCGGCAAAAGAGAAGAACATCAGGGCTATACTAGGAATGAGATCATTTCTAAACAAACCGAGAACTATATTAAACGGTAACGTTTTCAAGGTGAGATTATTAGTTAATTATAAGCTGTAAAAACAAACTTTAGAACTTACACATATTTCATTGCGTGGTTTGGGTGGTTTGTCAGCTGCAGCTGGCTTCGCTTGGTTCACGAGCACCTCCACCTGGGCCTTTGCCGCAGCCGCTTCAGCCTCCGCCCTTCGGCACTTCTTCTCCAGCTCCTCCATCCTGGCCAGCAAATGGGCCATGGACGGTTCAGCTGTAGACGTGGAGGGGCCGGACGAGGACGAGTATTCGGGCGTGCACGTGAACGACCTTTGGGAGGTCGTCGACGAGAACGACCCTTGCGATGTCAAGGATCCGGGCGTGGACGACGTTCTGGACGTGGAGCTGGGGAACCATGGATGGGATTGCGACGTGGAGGGCGTCATCCCCCAGGGCGTGGATCCGGAGGGCGTGGAGGGCGTGGAGGGCGTGGAGGGCGTGGACGACGATGCGGATGCAGTACCGCCTTGGGAACCACCAAGGCTAAGCTCAACGTCGTTGAGGGTGGATCCCTCTTCCGCGTACAGGGAGTCGTGAAGAGACTGATCCGCAGAGAGATCCGGAAACCCATTCTGAGACCCATACTGACGCGCATCCTCAGACATATCCAACAGCAGAGTACCTACGCCTGCTGATGAATCATGATCGGTTATTTTCTCGCCACCCGGTTTGGGGCTGCTGGTCAAGATCCTGCATGAGCTCGTAGACGGGTTTGACAGAACAGCGTCACTATAATCAGTTGACCCGTTCATGGTGGCAGCAAGTTTTCAAGTGATCTATATAGCCATATGCCACGCCGTATTTATACATGCCTGGCAGGCCCCCCTGTGGATACATGATCTGGTGAAAGCGATCTTTTATCGATGAGGCAAGACTTTGAACATAAGTTACGTGGTAGACGTGACGGGGTGTGGACGGGGTAAGAGAGACTTTTACCATAAGTTACGTGCTAGCCGTGACGGGGAGTACATGGGGTATCAGCGACACCCTCACCGCCGCCCCTTGTGAGGCCTGTTACGTGTCAAGAAGTGTTAAGACTACCCCGCAGGCCGCGTGCCGCGGTACTCCTGTGAGGGACCTGACACAGAAGCTAGTTGACATGCGCCACCTCAGATGGCCAACAGCTGGACGCGGTCATCATAGACGCGTGTCCCGGTGTCAAACGCGACAGAAGTCATTTCAGATGAACCCCCTGTCGATCGGATCTCTGAAGAAAATAGCGGCCTATTAGACGTGCTTCGCACTACCCAGTGTAAAAACTTGTGAAGCCCCCGGCTAGAAGAAGTCGTTTTAGTTGTACCTTACCTAGCGTTTAAGTTGTCGACCGAGGGTTAACTTTTCGCTAAAGACTAGACGAAGCCCTTACAGTACCTGGGGGGTTGTGATGTCGTGTGGGGTGGGGGGTATAAGTATGTGCCTGTACTATACACTGGTTCAGAACAGCCACTTGATGGCCATGGACATCGAGCGACTGTTAAACGCAAGTCTGCGTCTGCGTCTTGTTCGGGAGGAAAGGCCAGTGGTGAGACCTAGTCACCTCCAACCCGCGGACCAATCCGACCATCAGTGGCTGCTTCTCTTGTTAGTGATATACCTGGGGTGGAAATTTATCGGTATCTTCTGGAAATTGGCAGCAGGCTGTCGCTCGTTGGCGCAGGGTCAACGTCGGAGGGCTACAGTGCAGTGCTGTCTGAGAATCTACTGCCGATGGGAAACGCTCCTATTTCCACTGGCTCCCATTCCCGCCGAAATGGAAGCCATAGGAAGTGCTGCCTGCCCACGAATGATCATCTAAAGACCGAGCATCCTGTCCAAGGCCCTGACCGTCGCCTGGTCGGGCCCACTCACGGTCCATCTGAATGGCAGTGACGAACCCTTGACGTTGGAACTCCCGCAAGAAGTCAAGATTCCTTGTACGGAGCGCGTGCGCCTGAACAAATTTGTCAGGCACAGACTTTGTAGAGCGAGCGTTTGCCTGATAAACAACAGGAACAACATGGCCCAAGAACTACTCCCAGCCGAAAAACTGGGCTGCATGCCTGACGTAGACTCTTGGGTGTGATGAACAGTTATATAAAAGTGTACGATATGTTTGAAGTAGATCTGGGAAAATTTTAATTGTGAAATGCATATGTTCACGAAGCTTTCGAGTTACATATGTACATTAGTGTATGGTCAGTAAATACAATTATGGGAAAATAGGCGAAACGTTGACACGTGGACATCATAAAACCTTTTCCGCATGCATAACAATAAAACATTTTGATATCATGAACGTGTGTAGTCTTATGTGGCTGTGACTAATTATAAATGGGAATTCATGAGGATAATGTGAATGAATTGCAGCTGTACATGTGTGACGAAATTATGAGGGCGAGTATATATTCTAAACAACAAAAATCGAACATGAATGAGAACTGATAACTTTTGAGCTGCAATAAAAGGAAGAGTTAATAGCTAATGTATATATAATCAACTCAATTTAAAGTCAAGCGTCTGCGTGCGCTTTGAATCCTACGTTGTCTGAAATACAGAATTGAGATGAAAACAAAAAGTGCTGGTACCATTATAAAAGTAAGTCCAATGTTCAACAGGTAAACAGTACCATGCACACTGGGGGGGAGGAATGGTACGTGGGGAAGATGCAAGTCACCACGAAGTTTCTTGTATTCGACCTCATTCAGTCGAATCTCTTTCATGTATGTACGGAGGGAAAGGAAATTGTCTTTTGCTCGCTTAAAAATATCCTCTTGGCGGACTCGCATTTGCGGGCTAAGAGGTAAAATTGGGAATGGTTTATCGTACGAAAAATCCGGGTTCACAAGTCGGCTAAGTGACAGGTTGAGGTGTTGAAGACTAGCAAGGTTGACGGGGAAAACTGTTCTTAAGGGGCCTGCTGTAGAAGGCAAACAGTTAACACTTGAGACTGGAATTTCCCATTCTTTGGCGGACACAGAACAACCACATTCAAAGGCACGAACGCACGATTCACATCCAGGATGGGTTGTTGTTCGGTTGGGGCAGCGCACAACGACCTCGTCTATGTGAGAGAACAAATAGGTCCCTGTTGCAATGACTTGGATGTTCGACCTTCTGAAATTAGACTGAATGAGTATTTTGAAATCACAATAAAGTTTGACAGACTCATGATCACGTAGATAGATAGAAATGAGGCACGACGAGGGAGAAAGCCTGCGAATTGGTAGGTCATAATGACAAAACGGAGAATGGCAATTATCCAGATCTGGGTTGGAGGATACCGTGTATTGGGTTGCGGACACCAATAAATAAGCCGGTGTGTTGGAGAGGCGAGTATAATGCCCATGGAAGGCTAGAGGGAAGGTGTTCACTTTTAGAACCTTGAATATTTTGTCTAAGGAAATAACGGGAATCTTCAAAATAGTTTTCAGAACATTTCGCTGTAAAACCGGGGGGACTAAAACAGTTACACTTCTATACATGTCGCGAGTGTTTGGCATATAAATATTTGAACGATTGGACTTGGAAAGGAAAAGGTACCGAATCTTCCTCATATCAGTCTCCGATATCAAAGAGTTACTCAGCCTGTTCTCCGTTAGGTCGCGAATAGCCTGTAGCAAGACATCAAGGGAATAGTCCAGTTTAAAATCCAGTAGACGCAATTCTTGCAAATCTTGCATCAACCTGACCATCAATTCCCGGTTACTAATGTAAGCCTGGAGTCCTCGGGACAAATTGTATATGGAATGAGTGTTCTCTATGATGGCCTGGAGTTGGATTTCCAAAGTGGAGTCAACTACCTTTAGGACTGCATTTATTTTGCCATCGAGGAAGCCAATTTCATCGGCATTTACCTGGTCAGCACGAGTCTGTTGCTTCAAGTCATCGAGTGTGGCCGTTCCAAATAAAGTCTCGGAGAACTTGCCGATTTCTGGAATCAGAGCCCGCTGCTTCCTGGATTTTGCTGATGGAGGTGTTGGCTGGGCCGTCGATTCCAAAATTGATTGCACTTCCCGGAGTCCGTTGGTGACCTTCGCTGCTATAGTCTTCCCAATAGATGTTATGTTATTCAACATAAGTTGGATTTTTCGACACTGTTCCATTGAACCGGCTGCCAGGGTAGCGCCGTGTCTACAATTTAGTGCGGCTGCCTGTTTGGGAGAAGGAGGAAGTGGTAAAATGATATCGACTTCGGTAGTGAAGTACTCATTACCTATGTGGATGGACGGTTTACTCTCGAATACTACACCATAGTTGGTACGAAAACGGTTTACCGTACTGGTGCATAGGCATGGCTTAGCTGAGACAGTGCCCAGGATAAAGAGTCCACGAAGGAGGAGTATGAATACTGTTGGAGCCATGTCTGATGCAGGCTAGAGACCGCTCTAGTCTTTTATTACTTTTTCCCAGTCACGGGAAGGAGTAGACAGACAGTCGCCACGTGCACCTGGGATCTAAAGGTTTTGACCTCCGTGCAGAAACCTTACGTTAATGCCAAAAGAAAAGCCGTGCGAAGAGTATAAGCTTAGGCGTATGCTTGCTAGTAAGCTTTCGTTGGTTAGGGTGTCGGCTTGTTCTAATTGAATTGGAAGGCAGACTTCAAAATGAATTGTTGGCATGGGGTTCCTTAACTTGTGGATGAGAAGTGAGAAAGCCTGTAAATGCCATTACTGCCTGATATTTATAGGTTTTATTTGCAGGTGGTTTATATGGAGTTCAGGCCGATTTAAGTCTGGACTGGCTGAAATTAGTCTCAAACCTTAAGGTCGGCTTTATATCTAACCAGCTTAGACCCAGTTTAAGGTGAATTATTTAGGGTAGTTATATAGGCCGGGAGGTACCTTTTATCCATACAGAAAATGTTTAATGAATTTTTAATGAATCTCATCTCTCACGGATGACTTCAAAAGAAGTTAATTTCAAACACTTTTAATACTCCATCTATGGATGGTAAGGGTAAATGGTTTTCCGGGTGGGAGGGGCGATGGATGGTAGGGTGAAATAGGCCTGTCAAAGATTTAGCTACATGTGCTTTGCAGGCGAACGTAGGTTGGGTATGGAAGTGCCCGACCCAGCAGGTTCCCTGCATGGGGCAACTCTGGCCCGTGTTAACTCGATAACTAACCCCTGATTAATGGCGGGGAGTCCGTCAGATGACACCCAGCATGATACCTGTGTCGCTCTTGAGTGGGTTTGGTGTGAGTTATGTGATTACCAAGACTGTGCCCCTGCCCTTGTCAGATGTCAGAGGGGGGTACAGATTAGATGGGGTGCTTCCGGGTACTTATGGGTGTTAATGGATTAAGGCCGGCCATGATGGACGCTTCCAAACTTTGCCGCCGTTAGGAATGGACCTGGTTTATTAGGAAATGTTATGCACAAGGGAACAGGGGAGCGAGGGATAGCTGCAGAATCGCGAAAATGCTTTCTGTCATGTTACTTAAAAAGTACATGGAACTTGTTAACTAATGGTCATATTTAACTGAGACAATTAATTTAAATGAAGTGTGATGCCCAGTGTCTCCTGTTTATTCAGATGCTAAGATCGGGAAAGAAGGTTATTTAGAATGTTTGCAAGAAGTATATATAATAAATTTATAATATTCGGAATTTAAGCCGGATCAGTCTCATTACCATTAGGACTATCATGTTTAAAAGTAGTAGTTGAGGAGAGGGCGGGTTCGAGCAGGTTTTTTTTTTTTTTATAATTTTCCAATTTTTTTTAGGGTCTTTTTGATTTAACAACTTTTCGATTACAAATGGAGAGTTCTCCTTTAAAAAGCGTAACGTCCCGATCCTGTTTAAAATAAGTTAACAATCAACCTCCTCTCTTGACATGACGATTAGGGTTCAGAGTAGTCCTATCCTTATCATTAATTTGATAATACAAGTCTGATGGATGAACGAAAAACGTAAGGCATGAAGGGGATTCGAACCCGGGGCCGGGAGAGATAGCTGGTAGCCAAAAATCCACCGGGTTCAATAATACGATGACGTCGGAAACCAGCGAAAAGCCGTCTAGAGGTCCTTCCGGTCGCAGGACCAAATACGTCGAAACTACGTTGGGGAAAACGATGACGGGCAATGTAAATTGAAGTTGATAGAGACACATCAGTGACAATTGAGGGCGATCAAAATTAATAACTTGTGGTATTGCTTGTTTTCCAAATCGGAAAACCCACTGAAACACAAGGACCGAAGCTACAAAGTGTCTCTTTTTGGTAAACACCTTTCTGGTTGCCCCGATTACACCCACGGTATATATATGTCGCAAACTCTGTAGGTTAGTGGGTCTGGTTGTGCAACCAACGATGAAATGCAATGAACTGAATATGGCACAGATGAGTTCGCCAGACCTGGGTGGTAGGATCTAATCGAACTTGATGCACTCGATTAGCTCCTACCACTCTAAATTTTCATTTTTTTCGGAAGTTTTATTTGTAATAATGGTGTTAAAATGACCAGATGGCCCACGGGCCGGTCAGGGGGGTTGCAGGGGTGGACCCAGGAATTTATAGAGGGGGGGGGGGCTGGGGGCAAAGCCCGTCTGCCCCCCCCCCCCCCCCGGATCTGCCCATGAAGGACCTTAAAACAAAGTTAAGGTGGAGAGTTCTAGTTGAAATGGTAAACAATAAATAGGGCGAAATATACAAATTTAGAATAGGTTTATGAGGCTATAACTTGTGAATTGTATTAGTTAGCGTGTTTTATTCTGTTACTGAGTTCAGTAGCTAGGTTGGGAAAGGTTAACGTTGGGACCAAATTATTTTTGCCTTATAATGCTTACACGAGTCTCACAAGCGAGTTTAAGAAATCTGGTTTAAAACAGGCTTAAACCATATTTGCTTTTTGGAAATACGCCCTTAACATTTTTAGCTACAAGTTTGGTTGAACTAACCCTATTTTTTTTTAGAAATAGGCCTATTGGACATCACTTTCATGGGATGGAAAACCATTATTGATATGATATATGTGATAAGATTTCTCAAAAATATTACTTTCATTTCATGATAAGGGTTGTACCCAACATCATGGGAGACAATTGCTTCATTATTGATTAATCATAGAGGTTATAAAGTTAAATCACGCTTTATCGCTGTTTTTACGCATTTGATTAATTATTATGAATTATTTTGATTTTATATAACTTTTGTTTCTATATGTAAGGGCTATTAAAACTAAATGCGCTAATGATATAGGCCTACCAATGTGAGCGATACAACCCTGTTTTACCCTAGTTGTGTGCACACTATAGGCTACTCCTTCTGCGCTTCAGCCTCATCTATTCTTATTAGGTCAGGAAACTGAGTATTATTTTTGTTGAGCTTGGAAACCAATATCAACCGGCGTTTATAGATTATATGCACAAATGTGGGAAGGCCAGTGTAGCCCTGAAGTTGCCCTTTTTAAAGGTAAATGAATAAGAATGAACGGTTGGTGGTTATGTCGCGCATTTAAACTTTGTATGGCAGATTTTTATAGGCTCATTTTTGATAGAACACGAGAAGTAATATAATAAGAAATTCCAAACGAAATTTTCAGATTGTGGAGCCAAATTCCTTAATCCAATCGTGAGTGGGGGGGACTGGGTACGCCACTGCTGGCAATTATATTGGTGCCTGAATGGAGGGTAGGTACGTTAAGACGCCGAGAAGGTTGGGCGTGTGAAGAGAACTATGAGCGGACGGGACTATTGTGACACAATATAATTAACACCCCCTGACTTACACTTATATACACGCCAGAAGGGGAAGGGAAACTTTGAGGTGGGCGCAAAAGTATTACCTAACACGCCCACTGCTATGGGTGGTATAATGATACTTTGATTTTTCAGGGATAATGGTGGAGTAAGACTTACACTCCTTGACACGTTTTAGAGCAAGTGGTTTCAGACACGCCCGAGCCTGTCTAATGTATGAGTTCAAATTCTTCCCGTGATTTCGGCACACTATCGGCATACATTAGGTGCTGAAAGTAGCTGAAAAGTGTGCCAATTTTTGAGTGCTACTGATTTTTTGTGTCAAAATTGGCTGCTGGCACATAATCGGCAGGAAACATTTACCAACATGTTTGTAAATCTTATCGGTAGTACTGCAAGTTATATATAGGCATTACAGAAAAATGTATCAGTGTCAAATGGGCATGACACTTTCTGTATGTGGAATATGGCCTTAACTCTTTTTTTTGTAGACTTTGCTGAATGGGAAAACCATTTCTGGCTGTGTTTTTGAGTATTTCTGAGTTCACTTAAACAAGCAGGATTCTAGTTGAATCACTCAATTGGTACGCACCTTCAAGATGTATACAAGAAAATTAATCATTAATATGTGGCTCCCAAATCCCTTACCTTCACTTATCATGTTCAGCAAGAGATATCTGAGAACTGTTTTTATCAAAAAGTCCCATAAGATTTTTCCTCCAATAGGCTCCTTGGTCTAAATAAGCAATGCACTAACACCTCTAGGTGTGAATCAGGAAACTAGCAACCCCCCAGCCTCTTAACAGTATCCATATCAACCTGGAAAAAGTGAGTAAAGAGCCCAGGGGGGGAGGGGGGCACTGACTCTTTGAAGGTCACCACCCACTGCAAAACTACCGCTCTTACTTTTTGTGACTTGTCAGTCCTGAATTTTGGTTGACCACCCCCTATTTTTGGAGTGTCCAGGTCACCGCTCCCTAAAATCAAATGGTCTTAAAACCATGATATGGACCAAAATCACCAAAAGAATTGCTAAGCAATAATTGAGATAGAATTGTCATTATTTTTTTGGGTGAGAATGAGGCTAAATTTCAAGCTATTGCCCCTATTTTGTACTATAATATTATGGAGATAGTTCACCACCTTCACATTTTGGCTTACACATTGCTGACTGCCCCTTAATTTTGACAATCACTGCCTCTGCTTTGCGACTCCGTTTGGCAGTGGGAACCCATTTAGGACCCAAGTGCCCCTCCCCCAGGGTAAAGAGGCAAGGTAACAGTATTAGTATCTACCCCTGCATTCTCTACATAGGCCACTGTCTACTAGAGGTCTTGACTGTCACTTGGATTTCAAGCACATGTTTTCACTGAGCTAGTGCTCCCCTCTTCATGTCTTCTCTCATTCTGACAGACCATTGCAACTGATATTCCTTAGCCTCTTCATGGTCCCTTTATTCTAGAACCAATTAGTTAGAAATGACAACCTTCAAAAAATCCTTCCAGGATTTTTGAAGTGCCTCATGATTGATACTTAAGCCAGCGATCCAATTTGCAACAAAATGTCAAATGATTCTCTTCTCATTCATTTTTCATGTATTTTGTGATATATTTATGACAAAATTTTCTTTATACTGTAGCGATCCTCCTTATACAAAATGCAGATTGCAATTATTTTTAGATAAGGCAAGAATATATGCACTGACTTTTCCTTTTTCTGGATATTGTAAGTGTTACTGAAAAAGGTAGAAAATGTTATATTCAGTTATATAATAAATATATATATATATACTTTTTGTAGGCCTAAATAGAATAGAGGTGCATTTGTATCCCTTTTCACCTTCTCTTTTCCCTATTTAATTGTAATTGTCCCATACATTTCTCAAATTAGTTGGACCCCTGGAGCATTTCCTGTAGATGTTTGCTGTAAAGTAAGCCCATTCATTATGGATGGTATCTTAGGGTAATTTGAACTGGGGCCACCTGGGTTAGCCTTGAGATTAGAGATTTAGGGGGGCCATCATCCAATGATGACCATTGAGCTTTGTAAGACCCTGAAGCAAACTGTCCCTTCAGATTCAGATCAGACCCAATTTAGGTCAGATTGGACATGCATTGGTTAGGTTTACAGCCAGGGGTCTTTTTCATAACAAACCTCTGCATGACTGTGTGATTCTTGCGTTTCATAAAGTTACGATGACCGTTTTGGTCATTGTAGCTTTGAGAGTTTAGTTTTTCACTTGAGTTTAGGTGGATTTACCTGAGTTTTGGGTGGATTTGTGAGAGTTTTGGGGTGGATTTAAAAGAGTTTTGGGTGTATTTACATGAGTTTTGTTATGAAACACAATTTTACAGGAGCTTCAAACTCAGCCACAGTTTCCGTAAGCAAATATAAACTCACATTACTGTGGAGGTTTGTTATGAAACAGGCCACTGATACAACCAAACCTGACCCATATAATTGGGACCCATCGAACCCTACCCTGGGGTGGATTTATGGGAGTTTTATTATGCAACAGCATTTTCAAACTCTCGCACAGTTTCCACAAGCATACAAAAAGTTCTGTAGCTATGGAGATTTATCACGCAACATGGGCCCGTTTCATAACATTCCCTGTTGCTACAGAGATTTTTTGATTGCTTACAGAAACAGTAACTCTTGTACGTGGCCGTTTCATAAGGAAAATGTGCATAAATATACCCAAAAGTTGTGTAAATACACCCCAAATTCCCGTAAATACACCTCAATCTCCCGTAAATTAACACAAACTGCCGTAAGAAAAATCAAAACTCACGCAGTTACGACACCCCAAAGTTTATCGTAACTTTATGAAAAACAAAACATGACCGTCGATAGCATTTGGGGTGCAGTCGGGTCGGGACAGTTTGCACAGGACTTTACTGCACCAAAAGAGGTGTCCCTACAATCCTCTTTATGTCCCACAGCAAGGGAATCCTTCAGGCAGAATGACCAACCAATCATAGACCTCACTTGATGGATTAGCCCTGTGTTCACTCTCCAAGCACACCTGGGGGAGGTGAACTGTTCAGAGGGTATCAGGCCAACAGATTCTGCCTCTGCTTGGGGAGTGATTGTGGGTGTCAAAAAAACACTCTTCAGCAGTAATGGGGCCTTTTACATGACATTCCTTGGTTTATAGATTTGGTTGTCAGAGATATGCTGAGAAAATGTCACAGATGGGTGGTAATCCTTTGGGGTGTAACTTTGAAAGCCAATTTATTTGCACTCTGAATTTTACAAAAAATAAAGGCCATATTCCACCATGCTGTAGGTAGCATTTGCAGTCATTTGTTTAGGTACCACAAGTCATTTGCGGTTTTGATACCAACATGTTGGTATCCGTGACCGCAAACAATCCATAGAAAACCTATATAAAGTCATTTGCAGTAGGAATTTGCAAGAAAATACCATAAGCATTTCCTATAATATCATCTTGCACTAGCCTACTGCAAGCAAGTTTGCAGCAGTTTGCTTGCATCATATCATGGTACCGCAGCAAATACCACATAGTGGTACAAATCTTTAGAATTAATTCTGGTTTACGCAGGTGGGAAGCATATGCATGCACTGTAAACCTGCTATACCATATTGTCACTATATAGCTATCGTCTAGGCATATTTACCAAATATAAAAAGCAGCTAAAATCAAATAAACATGAAATATCCCCCCCCCCCGAAAAAAAAAGAAAGGCTTAGATTATATATTGTTTTTTATAATATCCATACAGGAGGGTATTTCTAGTCATAGAAATATCACAGTATTTCCTTATATCTTTGTCAGTAAAGAGGATGGTCTATAATCCAGTAAATTATGAAGGGCCATTGGAAACACCATATCAAGGCCCCTGAGATGGGTATGAATCTCATGACACTTAGTTTGTATTAGTGACCATTATGGCACACAATGACAGGAACAGCAATTCTCCCAGACGTGGTTTTCTCGGGTTTGTTGTATTTTTGTCAACCTGCAAGCTAAATCAATGTGCATTGTGGGTAATATGTCAATAAGTACATTTCCTGTTAAAGGCCTTTAGTATATCGTAATTATTCATCTATGACATTTTCCTTTGTTTGAGATTATAAAAAGGTAGACTTATGTACCTTTTCTTGTTGTTACTGTATGTACTTCAGTTTCTGAAGTTAATTTTAAAATATTTTGATAAGCATTTGTTAATATTGCCAAAAGATGCATTATTTCTATTAGTTTTCCCATGCTTTTGACTACGAAATATGCCAAAAAATAGCCTGCAGGAGCATTAAATATAGGAAAACTTGGAACTGGGTCTGCCTGAATTGAAGAATCACAGATGCAAATAACACTTAGAGGAAAGCTCAGATTTCATTATCTGTCAACATTTTAGTGAACCTGCATGATACAGAGGACAAGTGAATATGAATAGCATTTTGTGTCCCCGTTTAGGAAAGAATCCATTTGATATGATTAGACATAGTTTTGCACGGAACATGAATTAAACAAAAGTATCAACAATGGTCATTTAGATGTACTTTCCTAACCCCATACATGAAACTTGCATAGATGAAAAGCAATCGAAGTGTAACTGCTTCATGCCGTTTAGAACCAAGTAGAAGGCATTTGTAGGCAACACTATGTAAAATCCAAAAGGTCTAGGAACATATGGCTAAACGATAATTAATATTCCATGTCATGAAATATCTTTGAATCCTGACCAAGGGTACAAAACCCTAAAGCATGATGATTTGAGCCAATGGCCAATAAACTACAACTGTCTATCAACACTCTCATTGCTTTGTCTGTAGCACTTTATTTATTCACATTCATAATTATGAGTACAAGTTGGAGGCTGTGTGTAAAACCAATTCTCCCAGTCACGGATAGCCAATTCCTGGAGTTCAACCTGCAGGTTAGCCTTGATCAGGTTACATGCTGAGTAATATGTCTACAAATTAAAAGGCTTTAGCATGGTAATTTTCATCGATCATTTTCTTCTTTATATATTGGAAAACTAGCCATCATCATTTTTAGATTTGTATACATATATATTTAAAATTTTCTAAGTTGTATAATTTATTAATTATAGATGGTATAACAGTTATTTCTTTATTTTCTCTAGGTTTTTCAATGGCTTTGTCAAACAAAAAAATAGTCAAAATTAGCCTGCATGTACTTAAAATGCCATGGTAGGGAGAACTATGTCATTAACTTGCTATTTGGTATCAGGGATACACCAAACCTGCAACTACGCCAGAAAACCTTCCTGCTGATAGCGATGCATTATAGATGCAATGCCTTGCTGTTGCCTGCAATAAATATCCCCATCGGGTGACAATAACAATCGCCTAAGGGTCTTGATATAATCATGAAATATGGCGGTTGTCAGACAGTCGCGGGAAAAAAATGACACATGAAGTATTGAGTGGGCCAGGCTGGAGGTTGGGAGTGAAAGATGGCGGTTCTTACTTATGCACTGGGTAGTTAAGCTATGCAAAAAGACCACTGCTGCCTTTCTAGGGCTGGCTGTAAATTCTGATATGGGAGAATTGATGCTTATTGGTATACATTGCTTGTTTTTTTCATGAGCTTTGGGGCCATCTCTCGTCCTTATTTGGTTTAGTTTTATATAAATGGGGTGTATGCTGTCAGTTTCTGTCTCAAGACTGCTATGAACAAAACCATCTGGAATTGGTTCAAAGAATTTAGATATGTTAGTATGAATAATAATATACCATTTTCAATGAAATAATTGTCTTCACAATTAGTTTTGTACTTGTGCTTGGTTTTCTCTATGCATTATTCCCTTATGGAAACATCGTCTTTGTTGAAAAAGCTTGACTCATTTCAGATACAACTACATGAAATTACATTCTCAGTATATGTACAAAATATCCGAGAGATTAAATAACACTTGTCTATGGCAACAAGTATATATAATATACATGATAAAATAGTATATGATAAAAAGACAAAACACTCAAGATAGGTTCAAGTATAATTTTTTATAACCATCTGCCAATCATGAACCAAATTAAGACCAGTAGAAATGCTACAGTTACATACTTTGTTGCAAGGATACTTATATAAGTGTTTCACTGGAGGGAAACATTAATCAAATTTTACCATAACTTGAGCTGTTTCCGGAGCTGTTTCAATTGGTTGTTGTTCGAAAGGCCAAAAGGGATGTGAAAAAAGATACTCATTATGTTGTTGTCATGAAACCTGCTTATAGTTAAAGCAACCCACAACCAATGTTTCCTCTTAGTGTGAAAAAATATTGCAAGTTCCATTAATTGTTGAAATACATAGTAGGGGCATAGTTGAAGCCCTTGGAAAAGTATAAAGTGTGAAATCTGGCTAAAACTTCATTAAAACAGTTAATGTTATTGTCTTCCTTCTATTATTGTGGGCCCACACAACTTCTCAGTTGTTTACAACAGAAAGTGATGACATCACTATGATAGGATTTCCCCCCACCAACCACTTTAATCCAGTTCACACTATGTACACTTTTTATTTATTTCAAACAGTGTTCTCTCCAAGTTTTCTAGTAGATTGATACCATAGGATTACTAATTAATTTGTCTACATTACCAATAAGGTTGTGGAAGAAATTTCTATAATAAAGTATGTTATTAGAATGAGATGCATCTCTAATATGCCAGCAATTCATCTAGTGTGAGTGTAGCCTTAGTCCAGGCTCCACCAGTGAAATGTACATGACACTGTGGTGAACCATGTACATTTCACTTGACCCAGTTCCTGTTCAGTGAACACTGCAATTAACTCAGGACCAGTCCATTGATGGCAGGGGAGTACTCATGAATTAGTGCACTTGAGTGGCCCTCTTTCTTTAGTAATGTATAATTAAAATGCTTTATTCACTTTAATAGATTATTTCTAGAATGTGCTGTATTTGTGGGAAGGAGAAGGTCTTCCAAACTATAAAAGTTATGTAAACCATATTTACAGAATCTAACCCACTACCCCCTTCTCTTAAAATGAGTATCTTCTACAAGTACTTTGTCAATGACATCATCATTTCTTGTGTGTCATATGGGGTATTTCCCAGAAGTATTT
The DNA here is from genome assembly GCA_936440205.1 of Lepidonotus clava. Lineage (NCBI taxonomy): Eukaryota > Metazoa > Annelida > Polychaeta > Phyllodocida > Polynoidae > Lepidonotus > Lepidonotus clava. The sequence goes on from OW387143.1 coordinate 1,696,357, forward strand.
TAGTCATTGAGCTAACCAAAACAAACCCAAAACTTTGAAACCATTTTTCTCCATCACAATGTGTCTAATGGTACATAAAAGAACCCTGAGGGCATTTTAGAATCACCTATGAGTATGTTAGAAATGCTTATACATTTTCATGAATTTGTGACAATTTTTGTAGCTGGATTGTGTAACATAGTAGAGAGTTTACGGTAGTTGTTTACCCTCTGGGAGAGTCCCACAAGGGACGACGCAGTTCCAGACAATTACTCCTTGTCACCCCTAGACAAATATTTCAATGTTGGAACTGCATTCCAGAGGGCGGGGCCTAAGCATGCAGGCCCCTATATATACCCAGCTGCCCAGCTTGTGAGCAGCTTTGAGCTGGGGCCTAGTGCCAAGGGGAAGCCCTGTCACTCTGTACCATGATTCCTGTTTCCTGAAATATCACAATCTCCAACAACAGAGAACCTGGGACTTTGTCTTCATTTATCTTCAATTAGGCATGTGCATGCCGTGCATGCCTACATGGTGCCGTGACCACCGGATAACTGACAGGTCTCTCCATAGATCTGTGTTATGAGTGACAACCCCCCTATGGCCCCCCTCATGGTCCCACCTCCACCTGGCCCGCCGTGCTGTGTGTGCTGTGCCATGCTGAGCCGTGCTGAGCCGTGCTGTGCCCGCCGTGCTGTGCTGTGCCGTGCTGATCCCTCCTGTGTGCCGTGCTGAGCCGTGCCGTACCGTGCCTGCCGTGCCGTGCTGTGCGTCTACGATGTCCAGCCGTGCATCTACAACGACCGGCGCTTGCCGCGCTGGTACCTGTGCGACCATCTTCGTGGTACTGTGAGTAGGGGCATTTTTTCTAATATCTGAGCACCTGTGAGCACCTAGAATTTATGTTTGAGCACCTAAGTTGTATAATCTGTTAAAATCATTGATGCACCTAAACTGGGACATGTGCCATGAAAAGTGGGTTGAAAAATCTAAAAATTGTATGTGAAAAATCATTTTTGTGATTTAGAAAAGTCTATACAGTCTGTTTTATAAAATGTGTAAAAGTGCTTGAAAATGTTGAAACTGAGTCTATGGTTTGAGTAAAGTCAGGAAAAGTCCTTTCCATGTGTTTAGGTAGCTCTAGTGGGAGAAATCAAACTCCCTTGTTTTCTCCATCTCCTCTATACAACGTAGTGTAGTCAGGACCTTGATATGTTTTTACTATAAAGGTAATAAATTTGTCTGGTAAAGTCCCGGTACAAACAGGATGTGTGTTGAGATAGGGAGTATCTTGTTCTGTGGCCATTGTTCGGTGGCCATTGTCGCGAGATAGAGTCGATCCCCTTATCCCACTCAATTACCGGAGTGGTAAGGCAACCCAAGCCTTGGATAAGGAGTGGTCGGCTCGGTCGGCTGCAGTAACCAATACTCCCCTTTTTCACTATAGACCTCCTGATATGTTTTAGGTATAGGACCAGTTAGTTTGATTCAATTTCAATTGAATTGAATTTCTATTGCTGTTTTGAAAGTAAGAAGGCAGACTGGGACTTGTTGTGTTGTTAACTTCAACTGACTTGGACTTCAATTGATTTCCTCTAGGTTTCAGACTTTAACTTGTTTCCATTACAAAACTTTATTCTGAACTTTAAAAAATTTCATACCATACTATAGCTACTATTTGAAATTACTTTGAACATTTTATACTACATTTGAAAATTCTTTGAAAATGTCTAAGGCCTTCAAGCCCTATTGGATATTTTGGAGATCTGCTAGAGATTTGGGATTTGATTATGATGTTATAGAGCTAGTGTGGGCAGATCTAGAGGAAGAGTTGCGTGCTCCCTGGAGAGCCTATGCTAAAGATCTAAAACTTGCCAAGAAACTTTCTGTGCTTCCTATCTTGCCTTGTCCACAGATTATAGGTGAAACCCTGAGGAGATTGCATGAACAGACAGAATTGTTGTCCAACTCAGATTATGAGAACAGTGAGGCTGCCTACAGAGAGTGTCTTCATAGATATGTGACAGATTTTGATGTAGAGGACTACATGGATATGATGGACAGCCACTTTTAAACAAACATTTTAGACTTAGTTCTTTTCCAAATTCTTTTGAGAAAGCGACTGACTTTGTTGGATCTTAGCCTGTCACAAGTTGTCACATAAACACAGAAAGATGAGTCCACAACCGTATTGGATCTTTTTCTTGGCTGTTAGGGCCAAAGGTTTTGATGAACAAGCAGTTAACATGACATGGAAAAACCTTAGTGAGAAACTTCGTGCTCCATGGAGAGCTTGTAGCAAGGCCATGAAAAAGACAAGGAAGGAAGGTAGAGATGATGTAGTGCCAGCTCCTAAATTTGAGGATGAAGTAATTAGCGAACTTAATTACTGGCAAGAGAAGATGAACTTAATGAGAGGAACAGTGCAGCTGTTAGGGAATGCAGGTTTAGATATGGAGACGACTACACTGTCGAAGAGTTCCTTGACACAGTAGATGATTATATTAAATTTTGGACACTTTTAGAAAGTTTCTTTCAAAAAAAAAAAAAATTATTCTATTCTTAAATATTTTCTTTAAACAGATAAATAGTTTATCAAAATTTAAATAAAGAAAAGAAATAAATATGGAGTTGCTCGAAGGAGAGGTGGATGCCCAAAGGCAAAGAGCAACTCAAATGGAACAGGAAATTGCTCATCAACGCGAGCAAATAGAGTTTTTACAACAGCTCATTATTAATCAACCACCCCAGCAACAGCAACAACAACCACAACCTGCTCCACAAGATGGGCAAGTGGTTGGTGAGTTGCAGTTAAAGTAAAGAAAGCAAGAAACACCTCTCATGAGAATGGTTTCTACTTGTGTTCACAAGCAGAGTCAGGCATCCTTTGCGATGAACCTGGCCTAGAAATGGCTGATTCGGTCAATTATGTTGAACGAGGAAAGAGTTTTGGCATTAGGATAGTAAATCAAACCGGTAGAACTTTTCATTTTAAGAAGGGTAATGTAATTGCTAAAATTGAAAGGCTAGAGGATGACGATGAATATGATGTACTCCATAGTGATCAGACGACAGAAGGTAAGACACAGGTAAGTGTTGTAAATGTAAGTTCAAAGAAAGAGACACCTGCAACGACACTTGAAGAGTTATTGGAGAAGAATAAAGACTTGTTTGCAGATAGTGATCTAGAGTTAGGTCACACCCACCTCACAGAGATGACCATCAACACCGGAGATCATCCACCGATATCTCTAAAAGCATATAGAGCTCCTATAAACAGACGAAAGTTTATAGAAGATAAGATCGATGAAATGCTCCAAGCAGGTATTATCGCCCAAAGCAGAAGTCCTTGGACTGCCCCAGTTGTTATTGTTGGCAAGAAAGATGGCGGTCAGCGAATGTGTGTAGATTATAGGAGACTGAATAGTTGTACAGCTGACTATAACTACCCATTACCGCATATCGATGATATTTTAGCTATGCTTAACGATAGCAAATGTTTCAGTAGCCTTGATTTGCGATCAGGCTACCATCAAATCCCCATGAGCGAAGAGGATCAATATAAAACTGCATTCGTAACTCATGTAGGGATCTATGAATATAAAGTAATGCCGTTTGGTTTGAAAGGTGCGCCAGCGGTATTTGCAGAAATGATGAGCAAGGTACTTCGTGGAATAGATGGTAAATTCGCCACTGCGTACCTAGACGACATTCTTGTATGGTCTCGTACACCCGAGGACCACTTGACGCATTTACAAGAAGTGTTTGATCGATTGAAATTAGCAGGCTTGAAACTCAAGCGGACGAAGTGTCACTTTTTTCAAGAGAGACTTGAATACTTGGGACACTACGTAACCCCAGAAGGAATAACACCTTGCAAAAATAAGGTAAGTGCGATCGTGAGCTTGAACCCCCCAACCACCGTTACAGAAGTAAAATCGTTTATCGGGACAGTCTCGTACTATCGCAGGTATATTCCGGAATTTTCCAAAATAGCCCGGCCGTTAACAAATCTGACAAAGAAGAACAGAGACTTCATCTGGTCAGATGAATGTCAATCAGCATTCGAAAAGCTAAAAATGGCTTTAGTTCAAAAACCCGTCTTGGCATTTCCGGACATGTCACAACCTTTCAAAGTATATTGCGATGCTTCTGACATAGCGGTAGGAGCTGTGTTAGTACAAGACCATGATGATGGTCCGCATGCAGTATACTACGTATCCAAATCACTCACACCAACGCAAAGCCGTACGCCGATCATTGAACGTGAGGCGTGGGCCATAATTTTTGCTATTAGAAAGTTTAGACCATACCTTTATGGAAATAAACTCACAATATATACTGACCATCAACCTTTGCGGTACCTTTTTAAATCTGAAATCAAAAACATCAAAGTTCAAAAATGGGCTATGGAACTGAGTGAATACCAGTGTGAAAAAGAATACATCACTGGTCCCAAAAATGTTCAGGCCGATTTCTTAAGCCGCCCTCCTAAGAAAATAAATGTTATCAACACAGACAAAGTCAAAATTAAAAACCTGCCACCAGAGTTTGTGGATGAAGAAACAGAAAATTTTGAACTTCCTACCCTCGGAGAGGAAGGTGAAGCATTAGACATGTGTATAGAACAAGAAAAAGACAAAAGTCTTCGCAAGTTGAACGGTGACCATCATTACACTCGAATTGAAGGTGTATTGTACTATATAGCAGAAGAGCCAGTCGCTGGAATCAAACTAGTTATTCCCAAACATCTTAAAGATTTGGTACTAAAAGAATGTCATGACCATTTAGGCCACATGGGTGCTGACAAAACGTACGATCGGATCCGCAAACGTTACCACTGGAAGGGTATTTATCGGGATGTCATACAATATGTTTCCCAGTGTGTTCCATGCAACACTAAAAATCTGAAACAACAGAGTGCCCCTCTCCAGGAAATGGATCGAGTCAGCATGCCATTTCAAAAACTTGCAATAGATACATGTGGGCCGTATCCTACTTCTCATAAAGGTAATCGGTACCTTTTGACATTCGTAGATATGTATTCAGGGTGGCCGGAGTTTTTCGCAATACCTGATAAATCAGCTCCAACGATAGCACAGGTACTGCTTGATGAAATCATACCAAGACATGGCTGCCCTGGTACTCTACTCTCAGACAATGGTACAGAATTTGTCAATAACATTGTTAATGGAGTTTGTAAAAATTTGAACATTTATCGCATTCGGACTAGCCCTTACCATCCCCAATCAAATGGAAAATTAGAACGACTCCATCGTGTCTGGAATGACATAGCTTCTAAACAACTAAAAGATACACATTCATGGGATGACTTAATCCCCTCTGCCCTCTTGGCCCTACGAACTTGCAATCATGACACAACAAAACATTCACCTTTCTATCTTATGACTGGGCGTGATCCACTGTTGCCTCTGGACACGCTATTAAAACCCAGAGTTAAATATCTAGGGGATGAGGAACATGAAAACATTCTAGAGCGACATCACAAGGCTATGGTTACTGTACAACAACATCAGAAAAGGGCTCACGAACGTACTAAACGTTATCACGATCGTAAAGCGAAGGAACCTAATTTTGAAATTGGAGACCCTGTTTATGTCTTCAATAATCAGCGACAAAGCAAGCTCGACCCACGATGGGAACCATATTATCGAGTAGTTGAAAAAACTACGGCCGTAAATTTTGTAGTTAGAAACGTTCTAACTGGAGCTACATGGAAGGTGCACTCGGTACACCTCCGTAAAGCTCAACTGGACTGGGAAATCCCAGATCCAGCGGAAGGTGAAAGGCCTAGGCGACGCGCGCAACTCGCCATGCCTTTGGCGACAGGTGTTAGCGATCAAGCCGATGCCTTGTCGTCTCAGTCGAGTTCGGATGAGTCATTCAACGAGAGTGACTATATACCCCTAGCACGTGTAAGGGAACATCTACGAGCTCAGTCTGTTGAGCATCTACCTGATCCTACTCCACCCTCGAGAGTACAGGAACAGGCCCTGCCACATGCAGAGTCGGTCCTGGCTCCGGGAGATGGAGGAGCAAATAACTCCGAGCATTCAGCAGAATCTATAGCAGTGGACTCTAGCAGTGAGTCAAGTATTGATTTAGATAGACCATCTGAAAAGAGAGCAGCCAGTTCAGAAGAAGCTTCAGCACCCAAGAGGTATAGAATAAGTAAACTTAAAGCAAGTAAGTTAGGCGAGATAGATAACATACCAAACGAAGCAGTAGGAGAAGACAGCAAAACTATAGTAAAGAAAATACTTGAATTAGTAGCCTCGATGCTATAAAAATCATTTAAAATTATTTTTATTTTTTTTTAGGTTTCTGGCTATCTTCTCTGCAACAGCGCAACTGCCAGAAGGTGTCGAACATGTCTTCTTCCGTAACAAAGCCGACATTCATACCACAAGATCCAGGTGGTTAGTTGGCTTAGTGATCGACCTCGATCTATATGAACAATACCTGATTCATGTGAACAAAACTATAACAGAAGCTTATGATGTAAACCAAAAAGCTGAAAGTTATTTTGACCGAATATATATCGATGGAAATTACAGAAAACAAACTTATCGAGCATCTTCCTCTACTTTAGATGATCGAGCAAGCATGAAAATAGGTTGGTATCATCAAATTCTGAAATCCCAAATGACCGAACTCAGAAATCTTGGTAAATTGCATGATAAAAACTGGAAGGATTTTGAAGAAATTAAAGGTATTGGTCATAGTGAGGTAGAGCAGAGCAGAAAAGCCAATAGAGAACATGCTAGGTCTAAAAGATTTATAAGTCTAGCAGCGGGAATTTTTAGTGGCATTGCTTATTTTGAGACTCAAAATTTAAAAAGGGAAGTAAATGGTTTAAAAGCTAATCAACAGGTCATTAGACACGTGTTAAAAGAAAGTCTGTCTCTTATCAACATAACTAGAATGGAAGTCGATGAAAATCGACATGCCATCAACAAAATAATAGATAATATGCAAAAATTAGTTGTAGCTTGGCAGCGAGGTTATGAAAATATTATACAACGCATTGTTCCTCTAGAAAGGTTTGCCATCTCCACAGCTCAAGTACAAGCTAATATAAACACGGTTCGAGATCTTGTGACAGCTGAAACAGCAATGTTGGCTGATCTTCAAGCTAAAGTGTCAAAATTGTCATCTGGAGAATTGTCTCCAAATCTGTTGCCAGCCCCTGATCTTGTAAAGATACTCAAGTCAGTGGAAGTTGAACTTCCCCCTCAGCTTATGTTACCTCGTGACCCTAGAGAACGCCCCTGGTACTATTATACAATTTTGGAAACTAATACTGTCGCATTGGAAAATCGTCTGATTATTGCAATAGATATACCTTTGTTAGACGTAGCCCAAAAGTTTCATATAAAAGAGGCTATCAGTTTACCAGTTCCTTATGGTACATCCAACTTGACTGCTGAATATGAATTAGAATTTCGCAATTTTGGTATAAGTACAGACGGTAGACAATATGTAATATTAACTCTTGAAGATCAAATGAAATGTGGAAAGCCTGACATCAACTTTTGTAGTATGACCTCTGCCATTTATGAAACCAATCAACATAGATATTGCACCTTAGCTTTGTATCAGAGAAATATGGATAAAATTCAACAGTTATGTAAAACAACGGTAACAAACAAATTAATCATGCCTATGGCTATATACATCTCTGAGGGACAGTGGCTAGTTGCCACTAACAAACCTTTTCATCTTCGTAAGTTATGCATTAAGAGTGATGTGGAGGTACGAACAATAGTAAACCCTCCATTCAGAGTTATCAATCTTGAGTCTGGTTGTCGAGCGTTGGCTGATAAATTAGAACTACCAATATATTTTGAAGGCCGTTCTGAATATGAAGTTGAACGTGAGACACGGATAACCACCCCCATCAAAACAAATATAACCGACCTCCCGATTTGGCAACCTATAGAAAATTTCAAAACTGAATTCGAACTTAATTTAAATAAACTACCTCCTATTGAGCCAAAACAAATCGATGAACTGGTTCACATGCTTGAAGATTTAGAAACAGGTAAAAAGTATAACATCCCAGACTCCAAGGTGCCCTATTTGGTTATTGCCTGCATTGTTTTGGTTGTCATAGTTGTCATTATAATATTGTGTCTGAAACGAAATGCATTGATAAAAACATTGGCTGGAAAAATCCTAAAGACTATAATTCCAACTGACCCAGCCCCTGCTGCTACTGAACAACGCGTGGACAAAGCTTCTCCAAGATCACCACCTAAAGACAGTTATCACTCTGCATTACCTCAAAAGAACATTATGACTACGGACAATTGTGCTTATGATATAGGTAGTGTGGTGGAAGGTGATGGTGCTCTTGACAATGATAATAATGGTGCTCTTGACAATGATAATAATGGTGCTCTTGACAATGATAATAGTGGTGCTTTCACAGGTAATGGTGCTCAGATAGACTCCGCCCCTGCTTGCAAGTTAGGTGAAGTTTCTATTAATCTAGACGACCTTGGTCAAGCGTGCATTGGACTGGGGACCAGCAAAGGCCCTCCCCTGTCTGAAAGACCAAGAGTGCGAACTACTCTCACGATGGCCGCTCGGAGAGCGCGGGAGTAGATCGTATGAGTGCGCCAATTGGTGTGCTTTTCTCGTCATGATTGTGTGTTCTTCGGTGACTCAAGTGACACTGAAGGGGTACAAACAGTGTACGTATTTTCTACTACTATAAAGCGACGGATCGTTGTGTGTAGTGAAGGACAGTCTCAAAGACAGTCGGACACATGTGTAGTACGAAGGACAGTCTCAAAGACAGTCGTGGATATCCAATGTGTTTATTATGTTCACAGACTTTGTGCCCATAATTATGAACATTCACAAAGAATCAGCGCTGATTATAAAGTACATCGCAATGACTTGCTAGCAATATCTAATCACGTTATATTAATCATATGTACTCATATCTTTTCAGAGTGACTACCCCTTGGTTGCCCCTTTTTATTCCTGATGTGTTGACATTGTCATTTTATGCTCACTTGTATTGTTGTATTACCATGTTTTAACCATTAAGTGGTTTGGTGCTAAAATGTTGCATTGTGGTATACTACATATTCATTGTTTTATTTTGTCTATATCCCCAAACAAGTCTGTGTCCCTAGACAAAATTTTGTTGGGGGCGTGGCCACTGTAACATAGTAGAGAGTTTACGGTAGTTGTTTACCCTCTGGGAGAGTCCCACAAGGGACGACGCAGTTCCAGACAATTACTCCTTGTCACCCCTAGACAAATATTTCAATGTTGGAACTGCATTCCAGAGGGCGGGGCCTAAGCATGCAGGCCCCTATATATACCCAGCTGCCCAGCTTGTGAGCAGCTTTGAGCTGGGGCCTAGTGCCAAGGGGAACCCCTGTCACTCTGTACCATGATTCCTGTTTCCTGAAATATCACAATCTCCAACAACAGAGAACCTGGGACTTTGTCTTCATTTATCTTCAATTAGGCATGTGCATGCCATGCATGCCTACAATTGGTTGTGGGTTGCTTTAAGCCAACTGTTGATCTCACAGAGGAAACATAGGAGCAGAAGTGTATATTTGTCGCTTTGCCCTTTTTCCCCTCACAAAGAAACAAGAAGCTGTTAAATATGAAGGAAGCATTATCGCTGCATATGAGGTGATTTATATTCACCGCTGATGAGAATTGCAAGAGACAGATAGGCCAAGGTACAGCAAAAATGATTTTCAGGTTTTGATCCCCTGCAGTTTGCCTGCCCTGTCACCTTCATCTCAAAGATACGATCACCACACACAGAGTTCATCCCAATCAGTTTTTTTGCCATGAATATGACCTTAGTTGTTGAAATGGCATAAGGCATCCATTACTCACTCTCTCTCTCACTCAAACAGTGAGGATTTTGTCAAGTTAGGGTACAAGGCTTATTGGCATTTTATTCCTCAGAATTTTGAATGTCTTTAACCTATATTACCTGTTCAACTAAAATATGCGGATGTGCGATTCTTTTGGTTTTCTCTATGTCAGAAACAGACATTTGTTTGATTCCACATTGTCCAGATGGAACGAGCAATTGAATGCTTTGAACACCACATTCTTGATCAATATTCAATCCTTTACCAGCCATTAGGGCATCCTGTGGATCTTAGAGGTCCAAAAATTCCGAATCAGCCATAATCTGTTTATCACTCAGGTGACCACCATATGATGGTGAAATATAGGTTACTGTTGAATTTGGAGCAACAGAGATAAGAAATTTCATAGTATTGTGGTGCTTATAATGAGACCATGTCAGAGACTGCAAGTTCAAGTTCTCTGGAGTATGCATGAATATATTTGAACAGTCTATCATGGCTCTTAAATTTTGAATACATCTAAATCGACCAAAATGAGTTGTCTGGGCATGATCTTTAGGTGACCATAAGTAAGCAGTAAGCAAGGAGTTAAAGATTTGTGTGCATAGGGAGACAGAAATTTTGAAATGTTTGGCAAGGTCCTAATATGCTTCCCCGTGGGGGTTCCGGATAATTTTCACCGTGAAAATGACCCTGGCTGTAGGTACAGCATAAAAAAAGCAACACTCACTCGATCCCTTCCATAATGTACTGTAATATGCTTGCATATGCAATTCATACATTGATATATGTCTAGGCGATTTAACTTTGAAAGCCACTCTAAGACAAGTATTAGACACTATTTTTTTGTTATAATCTCCAATCTTGGACAATTAAGTTATTTCTAGAATGCATCAGTTTTTCTTCCTGAAAAACCATTGCCGGCCAAAAAGAAACTTACAAATTTACAACTCACTCACTCACTCTAGCCCATGTTAGCAATTGAGGAAAGAGGCTTCTGGCACGTATGTGACTATCAGAGATGTGAAACCTCATGTTCTAAAAGTTAGAAAAGACCAAACTTTTTTTTACCAGAATTTGAATCGGTCATTCTAGACTTACACATGTTTTTCTTCTAAAGGGTGAGCCCCCACCAGAATGCATTGTTTGTAATGAGCCTTTAACTGTAAAGCATCTCCTGTTGGAGTGCCCGGATTTCAAACAAAGTTGTCGACAATTCTCTCAGGTAGCTGGTCTACCTGAACTTTTTAACACTATACAGTCCGATCATATCATCCAATTTTTGAAAACAGCTAGTCTGTATGGACTGATATGATTAGTATATTAACATGTTTTTATCCTTAGGATAAGATCTTGTACATATATCATATTGTTCTATTGACAACTTTTAGTCCATCTTTTCATTGATAACAACCGTTTTTGCCATGAATATGACCTTAGTTGTTGAAATGGCGTAAAGCATCCATTACTCACTCTGCTTTGTACTCATCTTTTCCTGTAGGTTTCCCTTGTTCTGGAACATAACAACTGGTAATAAACAACTCAAGAATGTTTTACACATGGTTGCATTATCTGGGACTCTTGCACAAAAGGGTAAGCAAAAAATAGTGATATGGGGTTTTGGTAGGGGGAGTTGTAATATCCCTTATCAAATACCGGACAATCCAACACGCACATGCCAATATTTATTTTCAATTTTGCATCCTTTAATGTAAGAAGAATGCATCAAATAATTTTGCACAAAATTGTCAAAATTCCCTAGCCAACAGGGCTTTTTGCTCAGTTCCCTTTTGAACAATGGCGTGACATAGTTCTGAAATCCGTATATAGTAAAATACATATCCAGCCTCTAGTAAGTATTGCACGTCCCAGCAAAGTGTATGCTGTAATGCAAATTAAATGACTCCCTTACCATTGCATTGAAGTCCAGTGCAAAAAGAATTATTATATTCTTTAGAGTTAGAGCTAAGCATTGTAATCTCTTACTCAGTGGTAGGAGAGAGTTGTGAATTGAAGTTACGCTAATGTAGTAGCAAGACGCTGAGCGGCTCTTCTGTCCTGTGGCTAGGTATAAGAGGATAGGGTTGTTTTATATGATGGCCGCCCCACGCGGGGATGATTGTGAGTTAGTTCAATCCTAGACAGGTACGTACAGGTACGGACGAACATAGGTGCAATAAGAAAGGCTGCTAGAGAACGTTATGATCACGATATAATTATGAAGTATCCGGTTTAGGAGGACATCATGAGATTAAGGATTTTACCATTTGCAATAGCTTTAATGTAGAATTAGAAATAGAATTAGTTTGATGTAAGTAAGCATGGGATGTAAAAACGGTTGAGAGAGCCCTTATGAGTATTAGGATATAGCGCCAAGCCTGTAGCTGGCGCTATATAAGCAGTATGAGACTTAGAATAGACGTGCAGACCAATATAGACTTCGATGAGAATGCATGGGAGCAATAGTCTAACAAGACGGATCAAACGGGTAGTGTTAAGACGGTAGTAACAACTACAGCAGGTGATAGTTAGGATTAAGACAGCTTAAGTGTAGCCTTACGGACGGAGTACTGGAAGTGACGGAGACTCTACCAATGGTCTCTGGCACTGGTAGACGGGAGGTGACTCTAGATCTCCCACTAGCTGTTGGGTATCATAGACCTCGAAAGGGGAAGCTTAACCATAGCTACACCTGGTTGGAACGTTACTGATGTTGTTAGCTTACAAGATGGATGGCATGAATTGTATGGATGGAATGCCTATTTACTTGTATCTCCAGGATGTCTCAGTAGATATAATAAAATTACCTCTTGTCAAGCGCGTGTTCTTTGTATAGGAATGAACCCCTTTACTTCGATCCTCTACCATTAATGAACAGACAAACATTCAAAATAAGATCTAACAAGATTAACAGTGAAAGCTAGCTAATTCAATGAATAATAAGGAAGAACTCCCCTAATTCATATGGTAATCAACTTTATTAGAATATCATCAAGCAGCAAGGAAGTAAATGACATGCAATCGATATCACCTAATGAACTATTGAACATATTCCCATAAAATCTAAGTAAGTCTAAGAAGTCTATCAACGAAACATGATAAGAATTAATAACATATAAATAACAAAAGTCTAGCTCACAATTATCGGTTTCTCTTCATTTTGCGCCCCATCTGCTGTGCCAGATGATTGACTTTCGGGGGGAGCACCTGCAAATTGGCAACATCACAATAAGTAAATCATCTTTAATTCACAAACATTTCCAGGAATTCTATTGAATAGGCATGTACATTTGTAACAAGGTTTTTAATCAAAATTCCACTACTTAAAAATTTGCTGCAAAGTGCGTCCTACTTGTTATTATGACAACTAGGCCAAATAATGGTGACAATAATGCAGACTTCAATTAATTTGAATAGTTGATAGAACAGTTTCGGGACCTTTTCATGAGCAAAAATGTATATTCAAACCTGTCTGACTGTGAGAACCGGCCTGAGTTTCATTGCTGTCGGAGGGCCCTGATGCTGTTCGGTAGGTCCGACACAATGAGTGCTGCTTTCACGTCCATCTACTTCAAGTATCCTCAGAGAATCTGTTCAGTTTGGAAAGACTTGTACTTGCTTGGGCAACACTCGCCAACTCCTGCTCAGTACCGAAGATCCATATGTGCAGAGCGTACGTTCATCCTATATGATGCTTGATCTTCATAGACGTTGATTTCTATGGTTCCTGTTAATTTGACATTCCTGATGTACCCCGTGGGGGTTCCGGATAAGAATAGGCCCCCAGTAGCCCCTGCTGATCATATGAGATGATTATAGGGGGACCCAGCATGAGTGATTTCCAGGGTTTGATCCACTGCTGTTTGCCCAACCTGTCACCTTCATCTCATAGATACGATGACCAAAAGCAGATTGTCCCAATCTGTTTTCGCCATGAATATGACCTTAGTTGTTGAAATGGCGTAAAGCATCCATTACTCACTCACTCACTAAATTGGCTTAAAGGTGACAAATTGGGAGACCAGACTCGGAAGCTCAGTTGGTATAGTGCCTGCTTCAGGTTTAGGAGGCAATAGGATTAAACCCTGGCTGAGTCACACCAAAGACTTTAACAATTCCTGTAATTAATGCTTGCCTGGCACTCAGTATGAAGTAAGAACCGCAAAACATGACTGGTCGGCCTGGTGTCCATATAATTTGACCGGGTGGGATATAATGTGGGCCTACCATGTGATATCTCAGTGAGGCAGCACTATAACGAGGGCACTGGGCCCCACTACTTCAGATAGGCACCTCATATCATAATTTGGAATAAAGCTAGGTGAAAAGTAATTCCTTGTGCAGTCTGGAAGGAACCTGGAAGGGTTGGCTGGATGTTAATCTACCCAACAAACAAATTCTCTAAAAATAAGTTTAAATCTGTTTCTTAGCAATTTTGTTATGTCATTTATATGGAAATGACTTTCTCTGACTTATGTACATGCATCTGCTTTTGGTTTAATAATATTCTCAAGGTGTGACTACACCTCTCCTCCCCTCTGCCCACCTCTGCCCCACTTACCTTGTCCACTCTTTCTGTCTGACACATTTCCTTACAATTTCATCCTAAAGGCACAAATAACACCATCAATCATACCCCATGGGTGACCTAAATGGTCCACTTTTTAGTATATATACTTTTTTGAACATGCTATCGCTCTATATCCATGCCTCGCTGCCTCAAGTGGAGACGCTTTCTCTTTTTTTGCACTGGTATGGCCCTAGACCCTAAAGGAGGCATGGCAAATGGAGATCTTTAAAATTTGACATACAGTTTATCCATTTCTTAACGCTTTCACGATGACCCCACAAGAAATCAATCATATATATGTGATCAATGGCCATACTCTGATCCCTGATTTCTATTATTTGTGGGTATCCATGACGATAATTTTTTGGGCCTCCATGATGATTTGGTAATTTAAGCTGCTTTTTAGTAAGATCCCTCATTAAGTAATAAAAGAAATGCTTAATTCTATGTTTAAAAGGTTGTTTCATAATTCAATTTTTTTTATTTTTACTTTCAATGGCTTTATCATATATGCGTCCACGATTTCCGCCATTAAACAGCTGTTAAATATCATGCAGGGCTCTCCCCAAAAATCTTGGCTCCTGGCATGTGTTGGGTTATAAATTTCAAAAATAGATTTGAAACTTGAGTTTTCTGGCCCAAATTTCTATAATATGGAGCTTAAGCTGCCCGGTCGCATTACCTAGCATAAACATAGTGCATATCTGTTATCTGAGCTGTTACCATGTGCTAATAACCCCAGGTTGTCGGTACACCATAAAACCTCCATCATCCACTCACTATTGAACTTGATTATGAAATATCAAGCCATAATTGCATAATTTTGAAAAAGATAATTCCACTATCACTCAAATCCATAAACTCCCTTTTTTGTGGCATCAGCAAAGGATTAAATCGACATGCGACATGATGACCCACCACCAAGGGCCCACTGGTTTTATAAAAATACTTAGACCTTCAGGCCTATTGAGGCCATTAGGCACACACCTATACTAACAATGGTCATTGCTGGAAGTTAGCACTATCTTCATGTTACTGCACTGAACAAGGGCATTGGGAAGACTATATCTTTTCAAATTACGTGATCATTGTATTTTGTCACCAGCCTTAAAGGTAGCCAAAACCAATAAATTCAATGAAATTTTTCAAACACAAATTATCATGGAAATCCATTCCGTGAGCCTATTTCTGGTCCATGTTAAAATCTACATCTTGAAATATGGCATTCGTGGCTTATACTTTACCACTGACCTTAACTAAACTCATCTAACATATTTCTTTAATTATCTGAGATTTGAACATTTTGACAATTATATTGGTTTTGGGTCCCTTTTATGATTGTCATCACCATGAATATAGCACTTAATGCCAACATACCATAGAACTCCCAACGAACTACCTCTATAAGGCAGCAGTTTAAAGAAAGCATGCAGTCGAAGCATCAAAGTTTTATAGGTCAAGTATAATCCTCAAGCAGAGCCTGAAGGGTTTGCCGGTCCTTAAACTACTCAATTAACAGCAGAGCTCATGAAGTAGATACCGAGTGGAGGATTCAATTCTTTTCTATTCTCATATGAAATCATTGTAAAATATTTGCAAATGCTTCAATACATTTACATGAGGTGGCAAAGTAGAATTTGCAGTTCAGTTTCATGTTCAGTATGTATTAACTGTTTCGTTGGATTTCTTCCCATATTACGAGACATTATCATTTTCCTGATAGATGTCAAAGTAGATGTTGGTCTAGAATTCTTTCCACCACAGACCAAATATTTCTTCTATTTGACCTGCAGATTAGCCTAGTTTGTTAGGATAGTTTAATGTCCAGCCAAACCCCCAGGGTTCCTTCATGATATTGACAAGTTACAAGCAATAACTACAGAAATTTGCTGTAATGATGGTATTATTTGTAGTTTACCATAATGGATAACTGGGGACCAATCTTGCATTTATAAAATTCATATGTTTCAAATCTTTTAGATTGGTTTGTAAATTCATTCAATCTAGATAGATTTGTTGCAAATTTTTCATAGATTTCCATGTGAAGAAAATACTATAAATCATCCGTTATTGGTAGGTAGAATTAAGTTGATGCTATAGAATTAAAATTAATATTTAACTTTTTTCATCAATAATGACATTTCAAGTAGAAGAGGGAATCTCCAGAGTGGGTTTGGTACTGCTGCCTGTCTCCATACTCCTCTGATTTCTTGGAAGTATCTTTGGAAATGTTGCATGGAAGTATGAGAGTTTTGACTACCTGCACTATCAAGGTGTCCTTGCACTTACTTTCATCCAGTTTGTGGTGGCATAAATAACATGTATTCCTTTCATACTGTGCGGTCCTGGCGCCATAATGAATGTTGCAGAACTCCTTCAGGCATTAAAACTCAAGTGCCATGGCATTTACCCTGGGACAATTGTGTACCATTGCAACATTGTCAGTCATGTCTGTTAGTGCAACGCATCTGATTAAAATGACTGAACCTCTTCTTGCCGTACTACTTGGAATCATTCTCTTAAAGGAGAGGATTGGTGCATGGTCAATTGTCTATATTTGTATAATGATTTTAGGAACATTTTTGCCAGCTATCATGACTCTACCTTTCAGATGCAAGGATTAGTTTTTGCAGGTGTATCATGTATATCTATGGTAACAAGAAATCTTATTATAAAATTATCACAAAAGCAATATAGTCAAACCGGGCTTGCCCTTTTTGTCATAAGTAATATGCACGGGAAAAACTGAGCCTTGTGTCTTTTTCGAGATTTGCTGCGCATCAGCACATTGTGTAGAAACAGCAAAGTTTGTACAGTTACACTGTGCTCAATTGTGCTGGATTGTGCGTCAATTTCTGTGCGTAAATTGTATTGATGCGCAGTTCTCACTACTGCAGCGTGAAGGGTCTTTTCGCGCAGGTTGCATAACACCCCCCCCCCCGGCCCCTTACTGACCACTCCCCTGCGCGACCAGTTACATAACAAGGCCGTGGCCGGTTGTACACCTGTGGGTGTCAGGGCTGAGGCAGTATCTATATTTAGCCTTTGCCTGTATTTAACTCCACAACCCCAGCCCTAGCATCCCTGCATACCCCTGGCCCCTGGCCCCTGAGGTCCCCGTGCATGATTCTGGTGTTCTGACGGGAGTAGGATGACTAGGGGCCGGGGAGTGTTAAGGGGGAAGCCCCTGAGGCCCCCGTGCGTGATTCTGGTGTTCTGACGGGAGTAGGATGAGTATAGGGCCGGGGAGGGTTAAGGGGGTTGCCCCTGAGGCCCTCCGTGCGTGATTCTGGTGTTCTGATGGGAGTAGGATGAGTATAGGGCTGGTGCTACCCCATCCCTCGAGCAGATGACTTGTGGAAGAAAAGAACATTTTGATAGGGTTTTCATGCCGATTTGAGCACTTTGAAAAATTTCCAAATTTGAAACATTTATGACTCCCAGTATGAGTCAACTATGGTTCAAAACTGACTCTAAGCTTGTAGCCCCAAGTGAGAATGACCATTGTAAACTAGTCAGGAAACTGTGAGACTAATAAAACATTTTCTAGAAATTTAAACAGATTTTTACCTTAATTCTTACAGTGAAAACCCCAACCAATGGATTTTGCTAAAAACTTGCATAAATGATATCTAGGCCTATCTCATGCCAAAAATGTCCCCTATTTAATGGAAATCATTTTATATATTTCCCGGCCTCCAGCCATTCCCTTCAGCTTCCCCTATTTGATGGAGTTAAGGTTGTTGTGGCATTCTGACGGGAATGCAACTACCTGATGACTTGTGGAAGAATTGAACCTTTTAGTAGGGTTTTCATGCCGACTTGGGCACTTTGAAAAAAAATTGAATTTGAAACATTTATGACTCCCAGTATGAGTCAACTATGAGTCAAAACTGACTCTGAGGTTGTAGCCCCGAGTGAGAATGACCATTGTAAACTAGTCAGGAAACTGTGAGTGTGAGACTAATAAAACATTTTCTAGAAATTTAGACAGATTTTTAACTTAATTCTTACAGTGAAAACCCCAAGCAATGGATTTTGCTAAAAACTTGCATAAATGATATCTAGACCAATCTCATGCCAAAAATGTCCCCTATTTAATGGAAATCATTTTATATATTTCCCGGCCTCCGGCCATTTCCTTCAGCTTCCCCTATTTGATGGAGTTAAGGTTGTTGTGGCATTCTGATGGGAATGCAATTACCTGATGACTTGTGGAAGAAAAGAACCTTTTAGTAGGGTTTTCATGCCGACTTGGGCACTATGAAAAAATTTCAAATTTGAAACATTTATGACTCCCAGTATGAGTCAACTATGAGTCAAAACTGACTCTGAGCTTGTAGCCCCAAGTGAGAATGACCATTATAAACTATTCAGGAAACTGTGAGACTAATAAAACATTTTCTAGAAATTTAGACAGAATTTTACCTTAATTCTTACACTGAAAAACCCAACCAATGGATTTTGCTAAAAACTTGCATAAATGATATCTAGGCCTATCTAATGCCAAAAACATTGTTGGATTTATGGGCATCAAAATGTCTGGGGGGGCATCTCATGGGTTAAGGATGGATACAGGTGCCCAGCCTAATACATCATAGTGGGATTGAATGGGTACTTCTGGTAGGTGTGAGCCTCAAATTGGCATAGAAACAATATAGGAGGTTGGACGGCAGGTAACCAACCACCACTATAATGTAATGGGCCAGTTACCTGCACCTATCCTTGGTCCCTGAGGTGGCCCCCTGATAATTCAATGCCCATAAATTCAACCACATTTTTGGCATTAGATAGGCCTAATTATTATTCCTGGAAGGTTTTAGCAAAATCTACTGGTTGTGTTTTTTTGTGTGAAAAAAACAGTAAAAATCATTGTGACATAATGTTGTAATCATCACAGAATTTTCTGACATGTATAGAATGGTCGTTCTCAGTCGGGGCTACAACCTCAAATTCATTTTTCACCCATATTTCACTTTTTATGGGAGCAATAAATATTTCAAATTTGAAAATTTTTCAAAGTGCTCAAATCGGCCTAAAAACCCTTCTAAATGATTCTTTTCATCCACAAGTCCTCTGCTGGAGGGGTGGGGAGCACCGGCCTCAGTTCAGGGTTTTCCCCAGGGCCTAACAGTTGGAGAACCCTGCTACTACTGACTGCAGACTGGGGTGAGTAGGGGAGGCCGGGGTTGGGGTTTTTGAGGGGTTTCTGTCCTCTAACCTGACGGCCTCAGCACTTTTATTGGAAGTCTTTCCAGTAACCCCCCCCCCAACTTATCCCCTCACCTGGGGCTCGGAAATATGAAAAATGATTTCCATCAAATTGGGGACATTTTTGGCATAAGACGGGCCTAATTATCATTTATGAAAGTTTTTAGCAAAATCCATTGGTTGAGTCTTTCAATATAAAAATAAGGTGAAAAATCTTTCTAAATTTCTAGATAATGTTGTAATCATCACAGAATTTTCTGAAATGTATAGAATTGTCCTTCTCACTCGGGGCTACAACCTCAGAGTCAGTTTTGAACCATAGTTGACTCATACTGGGAGTCATAAATGTTTCAAATTTGGAAATTGTTCAAAGTGCTCAAATCGGCATAAAACCCCTATTGAATGATTCTTTTCTTCCACAAGTCATCAGCTCTTTGTAACCTGAGAATATCAGGGTGCTAGGGGCGGCTTTTCATAGAGGGATGGCCAGGGACATGGAGTAAAGGCTGGGAAATATGTAAAAATATTTCCATCAATTAGGGGATATTTTTGGCATTAGCTGGACCTAATTATTTTTTCTGGAAGTTTTTAGGAAAATCTATTGGCTGAGTTTTTCTGTATGGAAAAAATGTCAAAAATCTGTGTTATTTTCTATAATATTATAATGTTGTAATCATCACAGAATTTTCTGACATGTATAGAATGGTTGTTCTCACTCGGGGCTATAACCTCAAATTCATTTTTTACCCATAGTTCACTTTGTATGGGAGCCAAAAATATTTCAAATTTGAAATTTTTTCAAATTGCTCAGATCGGCCTAAAAACCCTTCTAAATGATTCTTTTCTTCCACAAGTCATCTGCTCGAGGGATGGGGAGCACCAGCCTCAACTGTTTCTGGGAAGTCATTCCAGTCACTCCTGACCTATCCCTGTCATATCCCGGCCCCCACACCCTTACCCTACTACCCCCAGGCCTGTTACATTATTGGGACCTACCTGGACATATCCCTGTCATATCCCGGCCCCCACACTGTATATGTAAAGTTATTTTACTCATTTCCCGGCCTCCACTCAATGCCCCCGGTTTCCCCTCTTTAATTAAAGTTATTTTACTCATTTCCCGGCCTCCAGGTGTTATTAAACCATACAGGAGGGGGGATGGCATACATGTATACATGTATACATACAGACATATACAATACAATATTATCTAGGTCATTGGGTCAACTTAAGGAGGTGAAAGATTAGTGGACAAGTCACTGGGACAGGGGTAGAGGTCTGGCCGCGACCAGGGTGTTATGTAACCTGGCTCGGCTGGGCGGGGTGGGCGGGGGAGGGGGGGGGGGGGAGGGGGGGGGGGGGAGGAGGGGGGGGAGGAGGGGGGGGCACAGGTAAACTTTGCCCAAACTTTGCCTGCTGCTGGGTAGTAGTATTTATGCCATTCAGTCATACTTTAAACTTGTGCATCAGTAGTAATGATGCATGCTGATGCACAGTGTACATAATGTGCTGTTGCGCAGCAAATAGCGAAAACGACACGAGGCTCAGTTCTTCCTGTGATGTGGGGCATTCTTTTACTCTTCATCGCTATCCTTTCATATGAAGAAGGTTCCTTTAACATAGAACTTAATGCCAGAACTCTGACAGTTGGACTGTTTTTTGCATTACAACATATAATGTTGTACATTGTGCTACACAGGATCTCCTTGTCTACACATGCTTGTCTGAATACGATTAAATGCGTTGCAGTAATTATTGTCAGTTCATGGATTCTGAAAACCCATTTGAGCCTTTTACAGCTCTCTGGGATAAACATAGCAGTCATTGGGTTCTACCTCTATACCTCTACAACAAGGGAGTCTGTAATAACAGCCTCAAATGTTAAGAATTTCCCAAGGAACGTGTCGCCAAAAGTCATATTCTTCAGTGTCCTCATTCTCCTTGATCTTGGCTAGCTTTAACTTAACCACAATTAGTGGGAATGGAAAAAGAACAACCCTTCGGATTGTCTGGCCATACAGTTATGGGCTAGATCATTTATACAAGAGCCTTCTTTCCAATATTTCTGCTTCATTCTCAGATCAGAAAATCCGACTGTATTGTGGAAGCATACACTGCTGGAAATCTGCATTGTTCATGGATCTTTATAACATTGAAATAATGCAACTAAAAGTGCTAAAGTTGTCAGAGGGCACTGTTATTTCCCCTTGGGTAAAATGACATGCTTTCATGAAAATCCTCTCTGGTCCAGCCTTTGAATCCAACATGCATATTGCCATGACCCTCGTAGTCTTGTGGAAACATGGAGGTACAGTCTTAAATCTAGATTCACCAGTACTTGATTTTGATCTTTTCCTGAAACAGGTAAAACTCTAGAAAAGTAACACATGCACAGTGAATTCTACTTTACCACTTGTAATCTCGGTAAACAAAATTTATTTGTCAAGAAATTAATGAGGGATTTTGCTTCTTCCTTTGTCTTGGAACAATACAATACTTGGCCTTGTAATTCAGACTTTAGAACTATTTTGGTTCAAACTTTACAGGAGTGTTCTGGTAACAACAGTTGCCCTGAGGATGTGAGTGCACAGTTTTCACACCTATTAGGTCACACTAGATCAGTTCAACCACGGGAGAAATTTGGGCTTTTGATATATAATCATACAAACAACATAGGGGATGAAATTCAAAGCATTGCAGCTGCCCACTTTCTGCCAAGAGTTGATAAACTTGTAACTCGCAATCAGAAGTTTAAGCGTGTCGATGAAGAAATAACCCTGATCATGAATGCTTATTGGGCAGATAATGAAATTTTGTTTGGTTCACTTCCAAATATCAATCCTATTCTTGTGTCAATTCACCTTGATCCAGTCTATAACAATGTGGTTCACAATGTTAAGAAACAACAGACCTTTTTTGAAATATTTGGACCTGTAGGTGCTAGGGATCTTGCTACACTAGATACCCTTAATGAGTTTGGTATTCCAGCTTTGTTTTCAGGCTGCTTGACACTTTTCATTGATAACCCTTACAAGGGATTAAAAACGAGAAATGCTATTTATAGTAGATGTACCTGTTCAGTATGTGGATCTTATACCTAAACATGTTACAAAATCTGCTGAGCATATAACTCATTCTGGGCTAAAACGAGTTTCAATTAGCAAGTTTGTCTTTGCCCATAGCCTCTTAGAAAAATATGCTCAAGCAAAGGTTGTTGTAACAACAAGGCTACATGTTGCACTCCCTTGTGTTGCAATGGACACTCCAGTTATTTTAATTAATCATAAGGCCCTGTATACTGCTGCCAGGAAGAAGGCATCCCCAAGGTTCTCTGGTCTTACAAGTCTCTTCCACCACATAAACTCATATAATATGACCATTTCACAAATGCAGCAGTTTTTGACGAACTTTGACTGGACCAACCCACTGCCAAATCTAAACCCAGGTCTTGCAAGCAACTTCAGGAGAACTGCTTGGTCTATTCTTGATAGGAACGTGACAATTTATGATGACTGTAAGATGTATGACATCAGACACTAAAGTTAGTTGTAGCTACAGAGAATGTTAATGTACGGCATCACATAAACCTTTGGCCCAGACTGTATGAGGTTCAATAGTAATGTATGTAGTACTATTCCATCTGGGAACCTTGTTGGCCGGATGCTGAAAGGAAACTTGCACACATTTCCACGATAATTATTTCTTTCAATGAAATTATTTTAGCATGTCATTTTCATCAAGAACAATAACCATGAATAAAATTTCCGGTGAATGCACAATAAATCCAAAATTATAGGGTCATACAATTTTTTTAGGGGAATCTGATGACAGGGATTTAAAAAGGAAATCCCTTTTTATCTTCAAAAGGTGAAAACTTTGTGCAAAAGTTCATAACTTAGGTTAAAATTATATGTATACTTTTGTTAAAAAAATTATTTTATTTATCCTGGTTTACAACTAGATTCTAGATCTGGTTTTAATTGTACATCCAGCATTGTATCCATAAGTGACAAAAATATTACATTGCTATAGGTTGGGAAGTACTCATTACTGACTAAAACTTATGCCAGATTATATACATAACTTTAGGGCCTATTCATGAGATTGAATAACAAAGATGGGAAAAAAGGGAGAGAGAGACATAACTTAATTTATGGTATCAATTGCCCATCAGAGTCTACATTCATTTTTGAATGTTTATTTAATAGGAAAAGGAACATGAAGAACTGGATAGTCATGCACCTGAGTATATATATATATATATATATATATTGGTCTTACATCCAGATATTTGTCAGTTGTTGTTCTGCTATAGATATAATTGCATAAATGCATGTGCCTTCTTTCATTTAAAAAAAAACCTTTACTCTCATTGTGTAGTCATCAGTTGTACAGGTCAAATAAATAAAGTCTTCATAATTATTTATGGGTAGTATTTTTGTTTTGCATTTTTGTCTATAAATTTCTAATGGAACGCAAATTAGATAATCTGTAGCCTGTAATCTTTGGAATATTGTTTATATGTTCTTTTATAATTTACATTTTTATCAAGAAGTTTACCCAGATGTTTCTATGTATCAACATTTAAAATATCAAGGTTTTATCAATATCAATCCTAACATTTCATTTAACACAATTGGTTTGAGGCATTTAAAAGTAACACTTGGTATCTTGGTATGTTCAATGCTATAGAGTTTATATCACACCAATTTGTGACATTGGTTAAGTCCTTTTGTAAACTCCCCGTGGAGGTTCCAGGTAAGAATAGGCCCCCAGTAGGCCCTGCTGATTGTATAAGGCATTACTCACTCCCTCCATTACTTACTCACTCACTCACCAAAACAGAATTGATCCCAACCTATTTTCACCATGACTATGACCTTAGTTGTCAAAATGGCATAAAGCAACCATTACTCACTCACTCACTCTTTTCCATCCATTAAGCCCCATACCCACTAAGCGATTTTACCGTTGCCGGGTGATGGGCGACGGGGAGAGTGGCCGTCGTTGTCGTCGGGCAACTGCAATATTCAGCAAGTTTGATATTTTTTCGCCAATTTTCCTGACGATTTTCCCGGCGATTCTGTCATCCGTCGTCCATCACCCAGAATGTAAGCCATACTCACAGGAGTCACTGGGCAATTCTATTAATAACCCAGTCGCCCAGCGATTTTACCGCCGATCCTGATGATTGCTGGTCGCCGGTCAACTCTAGAGTCGCTCAGTCGGTGTGGCGCTTTAGATTAAATGATAGATCCCAGCTCAACATGTTGGATGATGATTTTTTCCAGGGTGGTTTTGTCTCTTTTGTCCACAGAATATATCAGCAAAAGGTTTGTTCATCTCTCTACCTATCTAACAATCCAAATTTTTAACCCCATTCCAGGGTTTCTATGATAGAACTTCACCCTTGATCTAAAGAAGCTTTCGTCATTTTCTACAATTCCACTGCTGCCAGCTTATCGATATAGGGATAAGTAATTGTTGCATGCATGTATAGAGTCCTCTTTTATTCTCATATATCAAAAGTAAAAGCCAAAAACCTGAGCATAAAAAATCTTCACATCAAAAACCTGATTTAATTTCAAAATATTTTTGTTGCTAAATCATGTTTCCTGGAAAGCTTTCTATGAAAAGAAATAACTTTGATGGATATCGATTGTAATGTGAATAAATGAAAACGATTTGACCAATGTTTGTTATGTTTTTCTCGTTTATAAAGTATAGCAATTACGTTTCATTAAGTTTAATTGTAAGCTGTATATATCTGTACCAAAGCTGAATTTGTTTTCCTTTTTTTGTGTTATGGTCTGCTAGTCGTGAGCAAAAGCTTTGTAAAGGATTTTCTAAAATTGTACATGCAAGTGTCTTGCAAGGAGTGTCTTAGGATTTCTAAAACTATACATAAAAACGCAAAACTTCTCCTCAAACCATTTACAGATCAGTTTCTGAAAACAATTTAGAAATGCTGACATTGCATGGGATTAGAAATAAGAAAGTAAAACAGAAAGTACAGGGTTAAGGATGGGCCCATGTGGCCAGGGGGTTCGTTGGACCATTTATAGATCTGTTTCTGAAAACAATTTAGAAGCGTTGACATTGCATAGGATTAGAAATGAAAAAGTAAAACAGAAAGTACACGGTTAAGGATGGGCTCATGATGTGGTGGGGAGGGGGGGGGGAGGGGGGGGGTTCGTGGGACGTCTGTTTATAAAGCTGTATAAAGTCTACTGAACCATGATTGGGGAGCGAGGCCAGGTGCGAAAAGATCTGCAGCGTTCTTTGAGAAAGGTAAGTTTACAAGTCGATAATCAACACTGCATATGGTTGTCAGGATTTCTGCTACCTCACCCATAGATGCATTGATTGAACTTTAGACTCACATTAC
Source organism: Lepidonotus clava (assembly GCA_936440205.1). Taxonomy (NCBI): domain Eukaryota; kingdom Metazoa; phylum Annelida; class Polychaeta; order Phyllodocida; family Polynoidae; genus Lepidonotus; species Lepidonotus clava. Next base: position 1,722,383 of record OW387143.1, read on the forward strand.
TTCAATGATAGATAACAGGGGCGGATCCAGGGGGTTCCAGTGGGGCTGGACCCACCCCCTTTTGTTGGACCCAGATACAGATTTTCCATAGTATCATTCGCACTGTCTCTTTGATACAGATTTCTGGAAATGTTTTCATCACTACCTCCCGTATACAGATTTCCCGAGGCGTAACTTAGACAGCATTTTTAATACAGATTTCCCAAGGTATCATTTATACTGGATGTTTAATACATAATCCCGAAGATGCATCCTTGATACAGATTCCCCAAGCTATATTTACACTACATTCTTATTACAGATTTCCCTATGTATCATTTTAAAGTGAGGATCCAGTTAAAAAAAATTCTGGTTATTTTATACCTTATAATATATAGAAATGTGCAAAGGTTCAATGTGATCTAAAGCGGTTAATATATAAAAGGAGTACGCTAAATAAATAACATTAATGTCATCAGATTATGTGACGTCACACACAGATATTTGCACTGTGCAGTGTGCTACAAGTGCAAGCAGGACTTACTCAGTAAAATCTAGAAAAATAGGGCCTATATAAAAGGAAACTATATCATGGGTATGTATATAGAAATTGACATGGACACTCTCTGGACAGTAAGAATCCTGACGATGTATAGTTTTACAGTCTCTGCCTCCTGCCTTTAAACTAGCTCCCTAGTAGAGATTTTCCAATGTATCATTTACATTGACACCGTTGCCCCCACGGGAAAAAGTGAGCCTTGTGTCTTTTTTCGAGATTTGCTGCGCACCACCACATTATGTAAGTCGGGCACAGTCTGTGTCAACACTACTGATGCCCAGCAGCATCAGTATGACTGATGCCGGAAAGGGATCAATACTACTGATGCCCAGCAGCAGGCATAGTTCTGGCAAAGTTTAGCTGTGCCCTGACCCACTGCATCAGTATAACTGGTGCAAGAAGGGAACATTACTACTGACACCCAGCAGCAGGCAAAGTTTGGGCAAAGTTTAGCTGTACCCCCCGCCCACCCTGCCCACCCCCGCCCAGCCGCACCAGGTTACATAACACCCTGGTCGCGGCCAGACCTCTACCCCTGTCCCAGTGACTGGTCCACTAATCTTTCACCTCCTTAAGTTGACCCAATGACCTAGATAATATTGTATTATATATGTCTGTCTCTCTGTATGTATGTATACATGTATACATGTATGCCATCCCCCCTGCTGTATGGTTTAATAACACCTGGAGGCCGGGAAATGAGTAAAATAACTTTAATTAAAGAGGGGAAACCGGGGGCATTGAGTGGAGGCCGGAAAATGAGTAAAATAACTTCACATACACAGTGTGGGGGCTGGGATATAACAGGGATATGTCCAGGTAGGTCCCAATAATGTAACAGGCCCAGGGGGTAGTAGGGTAAGGGTGTGGTGGCTGGGATATGACGGGGATATGTCCAGGTAGGTCCCAATAATTTCCCTGAGCCCTCCCCGGCCCCCTACCCCTCCTATTCCCGACAGTACCACAGAGCAACACATGGGGAGACCTGCAGGGCTATCCCCCTGACCTCTTCCCGGCCCCCTACTCCCCCTAACCCCGTTAGCACCACAGAGCAACGCACGGGGAGACCAGGGCCATTTCCCTGAGCCCTCCCCGGCCCCCTACCCCTCCTATCCCCGTCAGTACCACAGAGCAATGCACGGGGAGACCAGGGCCATTTCCCTGAGCCCTCCCTGCCCCCCTACCCCTCCTAACCCCGTCAGCACCACAGAGCAAAGCACGGGGAGACCAGGGCCATTTCCATGAGCCCTCCCCGGCCCCCTACCCCTCCTATCCCCGTCAGTACCACAGAGCAACGCACGGGGAGACCAGGGCCATTTCCCTGAGCCCTCCCTGCCCCCCTACCCCTCCTAACCCCGTCAGCACCACAGAGCAACGCACGGGAAGCCTCAGAAGGCTGGGGCTGGGGTCGTGGAGGCCGAGGGGAGGCTGAAAAATCACCTCAGGTTTAATACAGGCCAAGGCTAAATATAGATACTGCCTGACGCAGGTGGTGGGGCTGGCGGGGGTGGGCGGGGGTGGGCGGGGGTGGGCAGGGGTGGTCGACGGGGGTGTTTTCTGTAACCTGCACAACAAGACCCTTCACGCTGCAGTGGTGAGAGCTGTGCATCAATACAATTAATGCACAGAAATTGACGCACAATCCAGGACGATTGAGCACAGTGTAACTGTAAAAACTTTGCTGTTTCTACACAATGTGGTGGTGCGCAGCAGATCTCGAAGAAGACACGGGTAGAATAGGCCCCCAGTAGCCCCTGCTGATCCAACACCCAAAACACCCAACACTCACTCACTCACTCGAGGCTGTTGCACTCCTGACAGGCTTAGCTGATTAACAAGGACGGATCCAACGGGAGGCGCATGGGGTGCACCCCCCCCTTTTTTTTTTATGGTCAAATAATTTCTTTTTTTTTTTAAAGGTAAAACTGAAGTGCCTTTTCTTGAATTTCTGGATCCGCCCTGGATTAATGAGGTTAAAGTAGCGTTCAAGCGTTTATCAAAGTGGTATCTCCATTACAACAGGAAAAGCTTGGTTTGTGTACATTCCATTTAAATACAGATTTGAAGAAACTAGGTCGGATACTACCATGAAATAAGTGAATAAGTGCTTGGTAATCTCCATAGCCTAGTAACTTTCTTCCGCATTACTCTTGGCCCATTTGGTCACTCACCCAAACCGTACTGGTTCATTATTTATGACCTTTAAGAGAAAAGTAAAGTTTAAAAGTCGGTGAGTTAAACAAACCAGCTATGTGTATGGAAAAAGACTGTGTACCTTTAGGCCGAAACAGCATTGCATGTGCAAAACAATCTGTCTTCCTTAATCTCTGTTCTTTTGGATTTTTTGGGAGGTTGGCACACAATCTGTTTAAATCTAATCTTCTGATATAAGTGATTCAGTGGTGGATCCAGGTTTTTGAAAACATGGGGGGGGTGGGCACTAATAGAAAGGGGGGGCACCCCCATTTTTTTCAGAATTTAACATTAAAAAAGTTAAATTTGGCCTAAAAATGAGGAGGCGCATGCCCTTGCCCCCCCTCTAAATGTGCCACTGCTATTTATATGAATCCATTCATCTTGTACATATATACATGAGATACATTTGTTAGAGTGAGTGAGTGAGTAATGGATGCTTTACACCATTGTTATCAATGAAAAGATGGACTAAAAGTTGTCAATAGAACAACATAGACACATTTATATATATATATATAAAGTATATTTATTAGGTGGATGGGCTAAGTAGTAAAATAGCATAAATTTGTGTGCAAACCTGCGACATTTCCCCCTTTGTTTATTTTCGGGGTCTACCAAAAGGCTGGGGGGAGGGTTGAGGACCCTCTGGACGTCCCATGGTAGCACCCCTGATACCATTATACAAGACTCCTTGGTTGCTATGGTAAAAGTGTTGTTTTCGATTGGCTATACGCACATTCAGTCACTGATTTTAGGCAATTAATCAGCTTCTAGTTATACATCTTTCTCCTCAGCCTACTCAGTCGCCCACTTTTGGGACTTTTGGTGACTGGGTCACTTTATTTCATAAAAGTTTAGTGTAGGAAACTCCCAAAAAGTTGTTTTAAATTTCATGCACCAGGGCGGTGCAACCTTATTGAAAAAGATGTATAGTTTAGAAGATGATGGGCAGATAGGTGATTTTTAACAAAAGTAACAGGTGATTGCACACCACAGTGAACTCGACCCCCTGGTTAAGTCAGCCCTCTGGTAAAGTCGGCCACATATAGATCTCTAACACCACAGTTAACTAATTATAAGGGGAGGAGGCAGGGGTGAAATGGCGGATTTTAGGGCACAGTGGCGAATGCCTATGATTGTATCCACATGACCATGTATTTGTGTATGTGTGTGCATGTATGCATGTGTATGGGTGTGTGCATGTATGTGTGTGACCATGTATGTGTATGTGCATGTATGTATGTGTGCATGTATGTTTGTGAATGTATATGTGTGCATGCATGTGTGCGTGTGTCCATTTATGTGTGTCTCGATATAAATATATGTATATGTGTGCATGTATGTGTGTACATAATGATTATAATATGTATATGTATCTGCATGTATGTGTGTATGTATATGTGCCTGCATGTAAGTATGAATGTGTGTGCATGCATGTGTGTGTCCATGTATGTGTGTCCATGTTTGTGTATCCATGTTTGTATGCATATATGCATGTACATTTTTATGTGTGTCTGCATGCATGAATGAATGTGTCCAAGTATGTGTGTGTGTGTGTATATGCGTGTGCATGTATGTGTGTCTCCATTTACGTTTGTCTGAATGTGTGTATGTGTGTGTGCATGATGTGTGTGCATATGATGTTTATATCTCTGCATGTATGTGTGTGCATGTATGTGCATACATGTATCTATGTGTGCATGTTTGTATGTGTCTGTGCATGTACATGTATATATGTGTGTGCCTGTATATATGTATGCATGTATTTATATGTGTGTGCATATATGTATGTATATTTGTGTGCATCTATTTATGTGTGTGAATGATTATGCCACAGTGTGGCATAACGCCATCAGTTATTCCACCTTTGCCTACGGGTGAGTACAATGCTGAAGGTATAGGCGCTACGAACTTGGCATATAATAAATGATAGAATACATTCATAATGATAAACTACCAGAATCAAATGAACAAGGGAGGGCCGTGATAGCTAAAGCAGACACAATATAATTAATGGGCTTAATTTCACCTGGTATGCTGCGTAAATTCTCTGTCCCTAACGGAAAAGGAAACTTAAAATATATTCAATTAATACCTAGAAATACTGAAAACGCTGGTTCCGAAAATCTTGAAACTGTTGCATAATGATATACTGCCCGGGGGGCATATCCAAACAGATGCACTTACCCAGAAGATAACTTCTAAATTCTATTGGGTTAATATGTTCAAAGATATAGTAGATGTAGTAAAGATTATAGTTATATCTGGGCCTACACGGTATGTGCATGGAGGAAAAGATTTCAAGGCTTTCGTCTAGTCCTGGGAACAACCGCAAAGAGCGTGGCAGTAGGTCCAATGTGATTTTAAAGGACCACTGATAAAAGCGAAACATGGGTCTAAATATATCATGACCTTCATCAATTTGCTAACTGGATGGTCGGAAGCTTTTCCCACAAAGGACTCTACAGCAGCAACTGCTGCCAAGGTGTTACTACATGAAATTGTGTGCTGATATGGTCGCGTTGATAGATTACACTGCGATAGAGGAGCTTCGTTTCTCCCAGAGTTCTTTAATGAGGTGACCACGAGGGTGGGGTGCAAACATATCTTTACTATGGGTAGGATGCCTAAAACCCCATACCCACTAGGCGATTTTACCGGCAACTGGGGACGGGCAACTGCTAGAATAATGGTTAAATCGTCACCAATTCAGATCACATGTTAGAATATAACATTTCAATTATTACATACTGGGGTCTGTCTGTGTAGAGTCCGGCCGGCCTGTCTCTGGATTTAGGTCATCGCTTGCCTAAAGGTTGGTAGCGTGGGGCCGAGCAGGTCACACCTTCGTCCCTGCTGTGTAGGGTGGCCCGCTCACTATTTCGGGCATCCCTACCTTGCCGGTCTTTTGTTCTCAGGCCACTTCAGGTCTTTTTAGTATTACTGGCTAGTCTCCCAGCTAACAATTTTACGTTGATACAACGTTGTTACAACATAACAGTTTGGTTGTAGCAACTTTGCAAAATGACGTTGTTACAACATAAATTTGTGGACTCCCAGAAAGGTTGCAGCAACGTTGTACCCAACGTTGTAAACCAACCATTTCACAACCTTCTTACAACTTTGTTATTTTGTTCTTTTTCACATAGTGTATATCCAATGTTCATGATATTATATAGATTTGGCAATACATTTGCGCTGACATATTTCGGTTCCCTAGTGGTGTCCTTAAATCATTATGTAAATTATAAAAAATCCTTTATAATATATATGGAAAAAAATCATAATAACTATGAAAATATGGGTAATCTTTATTAATTATTCTATCATTTTTATTTCATAGTGCATTTTGCATTTACAAATCAATACATTGATCAAGTATGTTGGATCATGTCAGTTTAATCACCCCATACACCTAGACTCTTTCTCTTTAAGAAGAGGAGGAAGGTTTCCCCTCATCCTCTTGAAGCACACCTTTCACTCCCTCTTATACTTATGCTTGGTTCATTTGGTGAGGGATTTTGTTTCAAGAAGAAGAGGACATACATGCACCCCCTGGTGGTTTACAACAATACTAAACCTCTATGCTTCAAGCAGAAAACCTCACCTTATAAGCCTCATGTGAGGTATAACGGGGAGAATCTTTGCTCTTAAAGAGGAAGAGGGGAAACCTTCCTCTTCCCCTTAAAGAGAAAGAGTCTAGGTGTATGGGGTGGTTTAATGACCTGTTGCATTTACAATCTAACACTCTCAAGACTGAAAACCACTACCTTGTTGACAACATACAAAAAAGGTGTTTTACTTAAGTTTTTATTTGAGTTCCTCTCCTTATATCAAAACATGTTATAAAATTGAGACATAATAAATATAAACAATGTTCCTTTATTCAGTATATGTTATTGATACATTTTATTTTAAAACAAATATCAAATTCTTGTCCAAATTAGCAGAAAAGAAAAAACGTTTTTCCAAATTTACACTTTTTAAACAGTGGTGCCACCTGTATGTTGATTTCATGTCTTTCTTACACCGTTGTGACAACATTGTGAAAGTTATGTTGTCACACCATTGTGAAAAAGACATTGTGACAACGTCATTTTGAAATGTTGCAAGTATGTTTTAATAAAACGTTGTGAAAAACGTTGTGGCAACGTTGCCACCATGTTTTCAGTTGAATGTTGTGAAAAGGTAATGTTGGACACGTTGAGATTGACATTGTGCAATATCAAAAAACCAAAGTCAGTGTGCACGAGGCAGCCTCACCCTATCTCATACCACCTCCCCCTATCTCATACCACCTCCCCCTGTCTCATACCACCTCCCCCTGCCTCATACTGCCTCCCCCTGTCTCATACCGCCTCCCCCTGCCTCATACTGCCTCCCCCTGTCTCATACCACCTCCCCCTGCCTCATACTGCCTCCCCCTGTCCTATACCGGCTACCCCTGTCTCACACCGCCTCCCCCTGTATCATAATGCCTCCCCCTGTCTCATACCAGCTCACCCTGTCTCATACCACCTCCCCCTGCCTCATACCACCTCCCCCTGTCTCATACCGCCTCCCCCTGCCTCATACCACCTCCCCCTGTCTCATACCACCTCCCCCTGTCTCATACCGCCTTCCCCCATCAATGGCAGAGAAGGGGAGATGAGGGCTGACATGAGGAAGATGAGGGCTGAGAGGAGTAAATGATGGCTGACAGGGGGAAGATGAGGGGCGACAGGGGTAAATGAGGTCGAGTATGAGGTCCATCTGTATAGGTCGACTTAATTATCATCACATCACATAAATACATGATCACATTACCTTATATATTGTAAAACATTGTACTTCGATTGACTATGCAACCATAATTCATTCGGTAATAATTTTGCTGTATATACTATACACTGCACCAGTTAGCAGTAATCGTAGCAATAACAACCTTGTTACTATCAATTTCATTCCCTGAATATATTACTACTGAATCTATAAAACTATGGATTGTAATAGAGCTAAGTTCCGCTGGCGACAAGGGAAGACTGGAGATAATCCAACTTGTCCCAGGATAATAAAATGTTTGAAAAACAAAAAATCTCAAAAATTTGACACTGATAATGTCTTTCTAGGCATTTCTGAAGTTGAGATATGAGATTATCTCAATGAAAGTCTGCCATTTTCGGATTTTTGGCCCCCGTTAGGGTTGTATTGATATTTCAATATGAATACAATTTGAAATCCAATGACAGGGTCACAGAGGATCATTGTAACAATTGAAATAAACAAATCTTGTGATGATAGAGTAAAGTCTATAAATGTTTCTTTTTTATTTTAGATTTTTGTGTTCTGCATTGACTTCAAATGCAAATGTTTAAAATTTTGAATGTGTCATATAAGTCTATGTGAGTTATATGAGTATAAATGTGTAGGGGGCCTACCTGTACCCTACACTGGTGCTGCCATCTCTTGTATGTATAACCTTTAGGGGACTACACCCTGTATGGGCCAGATCCCTTGGCAGCACCGTATACACTAGACGCAAGCAAGGTTTTCTGGAAAAATAACATTCATGAAAAATCCCTGGATTTCGGTTTAGTATTAGTTTTGGTTATGCCAAACTGTGCTATCTGTCTATCCCATTATACTGGGGAAGTCTGTGTGAGCTGTGCTGGTGCTAATTATACAGGGTTCTCGGATACTTTTTCTCCCGGTGTGAAGCACGAGGTAGGATCCACCATCATGGATTCCCCTCCACCCAGAGATTCCCCGGACTATCTGGACTATTTGGAGGCTCAGATTAAATTAAAACGGGAGAAATTGGCTGCTGCACGTGAGGACAACCGGATTCTTCAATTAGAAGTACAATTACGTGAGGTTAGTCTTCAATTGGCTCAGGAAGAACAAAAGTCGTTGGACTTAACAGCGGCCCTGTGTAAGTTTCGCCCACTTTCCTATTTACCTGACAATAAGGGTCCAGAACGTACATCATACAGAGATTTGATAAATGGCATGACACAGGTTTTGACGCATATCATGAGCTGTGGTCATGACGCTTGGGGCTACGCTTCGCATATAAAATTTATAACGAGCAAGGCCGCTACAAATGTATATACTACCGAAGCTCTCATTCGGTATGACATTTCGGTAACGGATAAGGTGTTTTCTGAGACGCTTGACAATTGGGTAATAATAATCAAAAGATATATCAAATATGTATATGAGGTAATACATCATAGAGTTTATGGTAATTAGACAGCACTACCCCTGGCCCTATTGGTCAGTTGTAATTAGGTCACTGACCAGAGGTCAGGTGGGGAGGTTCAGGTATGGTGGTAAGGACTCTGGGTCCAGCAGCTGAAGACAACACACCATGTAACAACTAAGCAACAACAGGTATTTTGGCCTACACCCCTGGTTCTGTAGAGAATATATATTTAACAACAACATCTCCTGCCTTCAAGTCTTCTCTTCATTTATACCACACAAAACCCCATGTTCACAATACAAAACCTTGTTTATAGAAAAGAAGTGCATCGTATCTATTGACTGTTAATGGTTGTACTCTTCAGCTACTTTAACTTACCAATGAACAATTGTACCTCTGCAAGTGAATGTCTTCATTTAGACTTGAATGACCCAGATGATGATATTTCAGGCACTATGGGAACGGGCTCGTCAACTACTCCAGGCCTGGCAGCTGGAGTTACTCCAACCCAGTGAGTAGCTTTGCCATTGATGTTAATTAAGTAACTAACTCTGTCACAGTTATCATATGTCATAGAGTACAAGAAATAATTGTGTTTTCAAAATCATTACTCACCTTTAAATGACCATATTCAAGCTACTGAGTACCTGGACATGAAACTGAGAAGACATTTAATCCAGAAGATCACAGATGAGACCTGATGGTGCAAACTGAATAATTATGAGTCTGGTGTTTCATTATTGTATAAGGTTATGTTAATGGCCTATAGTAATTATGTTATGTTAATGGCCTCTAGTAATCAACAGATTTAAAGGGAGCCGAGAGCAATGTTTTGATGAAATGTTACAAAATTTTGCCAACTTGGATAACTATAGAAATACATACTGAGAGCCTAACCTTAGGTAGTGGTACAATTTAAACCATGAAAACTTTCTAGAATTGACTTTTAATTTTGAACGGAGTGAGACCATATGGTATTTTCCTGGAATTAATCCATTAAATTAAGACCTAGTGGGACAACGGATGATAAGCGTTGCATCCATCGTCTTTCTTCTTTATCTCTCTCCGACTGTGCTTTTGCGGAGTCAGGTGGGGAGGATATGAAGGAGAGGACCGAGATTTTTTTTTCATCTGGACTTATGGTACCGAAAGCTTGAACGAATTTATCCATCATCTAAATTCCCAACACCGCACAATTAAATTCACCGTGGAAAGTTCATTAACTGAGGTAAACTTTCTTGATCTCACTATAAAACGAGCACCCAGTGGCAATATCATTACGACACTTTACTGTAAACCTACTGATAGCCACAACTATTTACTATACTCGTCAGAACACCCTAGGCATATCCTTAACGGTATGCTGTACTCTCAATTCCTAAGACTAAGGAGAATCTGCACCTTACATGCAGACTTTATTCAAAATGCACTAATACTTAGTTCTCATTTCATACGCCGAGGATATCCTAAATCACTAGTCCAAAAAGCTTTAGATGGAGTAAAAGTACTTGACAGGGACACACTCTTAAATAAACGGCTACTTTCCGGTCCTAAGACTGATGATAAAATGGAGACAGATACATTTTATTGTATTACAACGCATAACCCTAAAAATCCGCCTATTGCGGACATTATAAGAGATCATTGGTCCCTATTGGGACGCTCTAAAACCACACGCCAGATTTTGGACTCTAAAATCATTTTCGGTTTACGAAGAAACAAAAATCTTGGTGATGCACTGGTACGGGCCTCCACCCGCACTACCAGCAAATTTCCTGGCCTAAGTGGACACCCGTGTAATCGACCGTCCACCTGTAGGTATTGTCCTTTAATGAACAGATCTCAGAAAGTAATTTCTAAACACGATGGCCGTTCGTTCACCCCATTATTTAAAATAAACTGTCAAAGTAGCAATTTAGTCTACTTAATCACTTGCAACCATTGCGGTATTCAATATGTGGGACAAACGAAAAACCGAATCTTGACGCGGTTCCAAGGCCACTTTCATGACATTAATCACAACCATGACACCACTGTAGCTAGGCATTTTAATCAATGCCCGGCTGATCAACCTAAGCTGACCAAAGGTTTTAACATCTCGGTCCTCTCCTTCATATCCTCCCCACCTGACTCCGCAAAAGCACAGTCGGAGAGAGATAAAGAAGAAAGACGATGGATGCAACGCTTATTATCCGTTGTCCCACTGGGTCTTAATTTAATGGATTAATTCCAGGAAAATACCATATGGTCTCACTCCGTTCAAAATAATTTCTATCCTTGACCATACCGTATTGACCAGTGACATTACACACTGCTTCAGCAGTGTATGGACATAGTCCTACCACTTTTGACCAACATCCATCTTCCCCCCACCATGACTAAATCTCATTTAAAGCATGGATTAAAAATATGGGAATTCACCAATATTACTTGAATATTGGGATGGACCTGCTAACACAACAAATCTCTAAAATTCATTGAGATTCAAAACTTTTATTTTATTTTCTAAATAAATTCATTTGGGAATCTTCAATGGAATTTATTCTATAAGATCGCCCACACATTCACACCTGATGATCCTTTTATGGTGAAACCACCCAATACCAACATTAAAATAAAATCATGTGCTGACTCCATCTTTTTGGATCACCGGGGAAACAACACAATAATGCTGATCCCTGGAGCACAACATTTCCTGATTCACATCCAATTTTGATGATGTCACAACCAAGGTTGCTACACAAACCTGGGTTGTCAAGTGGGTTACTGTTGGCAACTTCTAAGTGTAACTGACACTTGGTGTGGTAGTGCTTGGCAACACAGACCTAAAAATCCGTCTCTTGCAGAATTGACTTTCAATTTTCACACCAAGGGGTGCTTACGCAGACACATCTTAATCCCTTTGAATCTAAATTGTTGAAAATGCAAAGTTGTAATAAAAAATGCCAAAATTGAAACTTTCCAGAAAATCTCCATCAAGATTTATCATTGGATTTGATTCTGGAACAGGTCCCATAAAGGCCCTTTTTTTAAAAAAAATTTCAACCCTTCCTTCCAATGTTCATTGCAAAAATCCTAAAAATAGTAAAACTGTTTACAGTCCTGAGAAAAAGCTAATCTATTTCACTGTTAAAATCTGAATCTGAAATAGCCACAATAAGACTAGAAATTAAGAACACTATAATTTTGTCATTGTTTACTGCTTTGGAGGCCAATATCAATGTGAACGGTTTTCTTAAAATTAATATGTTTGTTTATAAAATGTTGATTTCATCATCATATTTCAGAACAATGAATACATTTTAAAGGCATGAACAGAATAAGCTTAAGGTGTATGAAAATCTACTAACTTAAGAACTATATCAAATACAAATATTTGTGCACTTCCTATCAAGTTATTTGTTGATTTATCTTTATTTTACTTTACTTTAATTTACTCTTATTTCTAATCAAGGATGGATTAATGTCCACTACAACAAAATTTACATTTACCATGTGTATATGTCTTCTATACAATTATTTAAAAAAAAAAAACAGGTTACCAAAGAGCCTGATTAGCCCCGGTGGCTGGGCACAGATAAATGAGGCCCTCTCTGCTAACCACACACTGGAACGCTTTAGGTAAGGCTTTTTTTGCTTAATCAAAATTAATGGGTCTATCTAAGTATACATTACCTGAGTTTATAAGACCTAGATTCGCATATTTTCTTTTTCGTCCTTGACATCAAAAAGGTGTTTGGTCATGAAGGCAACGTGCTCCCCTGGAGCATCACTTTTGCTTATATGATTATATTTTTCTTTGGCTCTCTACACATATTATCGTCTCAAAAAAGGTGCAGAAGGAAGTACAAATTACTCCAAATTCTAATGTCTAATGAGATATAATTATATACAAATATAAAAGATTATACACATACATATGTATATATAGCTCTAGCATATAGCAATCCAATCCATGCAATCTTCTTTATTGGTATGTTTTGTTTCATGGAATAAATCAGTGATGCTTGTAGGATATAACTTTTATCTCCAAATCTGTATCAATGTACTCAATAAAAGGTTTAACGAGGTGACCTCATTGTTACAGTCTTAAGGAGTGTCAACTAACAGACGCCATCGTCCCAGACCTCTGTAACTTCTTGAGGAAGAACACAACATTACAAGAATTTCAGTAAGTGTGCCTTCTAATATAATTGTTAAAATATTAATATAAGAAGGCCCATGGGGGACTTCCTAGGGTGACAGGACAGCCCACCACCCGAGGACGTTCCCTAAGGAAATTTTATTACCCAAGCAAAACTCAAATGTTCATATTCATGGAGTTGTATAACTATACAGTGGACATTATCCCGGGCTGGTGAAGCAGGCTTTTGAAAAAAAGATGTTGCATCCAATGGCAAATCTTTAATATTGCTCCAAAGGTTCTGAAATTCAAAATCAGAAGACATGGTAGAAAAATACCACGTAAGCAAAAAGATGTCGATTTTTCTTCTTTTTGAGAAAAAGTTAGTACAATCTTGAGGCCGAGCGTCACTTCTTGGAGAGTGTAGTGGGTGCAGACCTGGAAGAGAGCAGGGCACTCTCCAAGCAGTTATCTGGTCTTTCGCATTGTTGGGACTGTTTTTTTCTAAATGAGGAGCGGTACGTACAGGGTCTTCGTACATTGAATCCTTCTACGTACCTCTCCACGCAGGAGAGGGTAATACACACCTAAATGTTCTTAAATGTATAGACATGTTGCTTGTTAATTAGAAGTTTTTTTACACTTATTCATAAACTAATCTACCAAAACCAGAAAGCAAGAGCAGAAACTCTTGAAATCATTTGGATTATACATTGATAGTTTAAGATAAGCTAGATGATGGATTTACTCACTAAGTTTTGTGGTGCCTGTTTTTCTTTTGTATGGCAACTTCCTCATGGTCATGTGATCAGCTAGATGAATACAAGACTTTATAACCAACTTCCGGGAATACACTTAGTCAACGGGTCAAGTACTTTAGTTTTAGTTTTACTTTCTCTTTAGTTTTGGGCAGTAGTAAAGTAAATCCTGGAATATTGTATTTCTTCCATCACAGGTTGATCATGGGCCTGAGGCCTAGGTATTACATGATACCACATATTAATTTTGTGGTATTCAAATTCGGATTCCTTAAATAAGGCCTTCAAACATCCCTATCTTTCCTTTTAAGTGCGCAGATTGGTCAGCCCTAAGCAGTAGCCACAGGGGTTAGTTTATAGGTCAACCTTAAAACAAAAGTAGGTCGGTGGTTTATTGCTACACCTGTAGAGTAATACCTTACATAGAGACATAATGTGGTACATATCAGTTTTTGTACAAAAATACAAAAAATAATCATTTCTTATTGTAGTAAGATATATTATGAAATATGTTATAATAATATGATGTATTATATCAATGTGTTTTGAAGTGTCATTTACCTGTTATATGGGTCAGGCTCACGAAATGGGCACCATTATAGGTTTTGACATATTCCAAAATGTTGATATGATGCTACATGTTACTTTTAGCTTGTTTTAGACAGTTTAAGTGTTGATAGTTCATGTGCAAAAAACCTTGATATAGGATTCCATCTAGTTTTCGCATGACAGTCATTCGAAAATTGATGTCTGAAGTGACAAAAATGGTCAAGTTTATATGTTATCAGGAAGGTATGTGTTACTTTGAATGTCCTATAACATATAAATATCCATCTATAGCCTATTATTAGGCTTTACATGTATACAAAAGTAATATGGCTCAGAAAATGCTAAAGAATTTGATAATGGTTGAAATATTTGTACCTTGGTAGTCATGAAGTTTCCGTCCTTTTTGTGCATTGTGACGAAATCCCTTCTCTGTAGAAATAGCTCTCTGTCATTACCTTTACCATTGAAATAGACAGTGTTAAGCTCCATTGCACTGTCTTCAATGTGAGAGTAGCATGTCCGCTCCATAGAAATACAATATTAGACACTTGAACATATGTGGAGCTACTGAAGCTTGTGTCAAAGTATATGCAGATAACGTATAAACCCGAAATTGGCCATTTTCACATGTCATGCTCAGAAGGCCCCAGACTAAGTTGTAAGCAGTTTTCTGGCTATAAAATTAATGCTGTTGATTTGTGTAGACATATGATGTACAGTCCCTATACAAGTCTCATTAGCTTCACAGAGTGGATATTTGTTTTTCATTTACTCATGAGTGTCAGAAAAATTGTATTTTCTCAGTGCATATCACCTTTCCCCCATGTCATGTGGACAAAAAATATAGGCACATGCATTAGTTTACTATCCTAAATGCTAGAGTAGCATGTCCTCTCCATAGAAATACAAAATTAGACCCTTAACTTGAACCAACGTGGAGCTACTGAAGCTTGCGTCAATGTATACATGGATAACATGTTAATTGCAGATAACATATAAATCCCTGAAATACCAAAATATCAACATAGTATTCAATTCTAACAAATATAAGTCTGAATATAAGTAATGGATAACTTACCTCGCCAGCAAGGTGTTTGATGTGTCACTGGTGTCTTGTTTAACTAATTGTCAGTGCTTATTGGATATATTGTGTGTTTGTATGTCCATGTCCATGCCCCCGATTCCCCCTGCAGTTCCCGCCCTTTTCCATATCATGAAGTTAGGCAAAGTTAAATGGAACACACACTTGGACCACCAAGTAGGTCTAAGTTGGGTAATCTTCACAATGATGTTATTCCTAATCACCCAAAGTTGGTCTTCCTGGGAGGCCAGTGGAAGACATTTGCACCATCCAAGTATAGATCAATGCTCTCCACCACCAGAACATACCCAACATAAGCCTGGCTGGAGTACTTAGCCAAGATAAAGTCTCCAACTGTTCCTCATGGGGTTGGGGAACAGGCTCTGGCTTGGGCTCTGGCTTGGGCTCTGGTTGGGGCTCTGGTTAAGGCTCTGGTTAAGGCTCTGGTTAGGGCTCTGGCTCTGGCTCTGGCTGTGACTCTGGCTGTGGCTCTGGCTGGGGCTCTGGCTGGAGCACTGTCTGAGGGCGTGTCACATAGGCAATCCATCCCTCACGCCTTGGGCTAAACCCCCCTCTCACCAGCAGCAGGGGGAGAAACACGAGATGTTCCTGGCATAGAGTGTGTCACCCATAGGAATGACCAAGTGCACCTTTAAAGTGCCAGTGCTCCCTAGGTTGTCCTATGTAGTCCAACCTAGGCTGCCTATGTGGTCGAGCACTCAGAGGGGGCACAGTTTCGGTAAATACCTCATCAGGGTCCACCATAGGATCTTAAGAAGACATCCTGGTGACGGGTGATGGGTTGGAGGGTTGGAGTTCAGTCCCAATGGGATCTGACTCCAGATTCTGTGTATCCACTCAAATTCTTTTTTAGTTGTGTTTCGGTTGATTTCTCGTTGTTAGGTCCAATGTGGTTGAAGTCTAATATATGTATCTCTATGTCTTTGAGGCCTTGGTGGTTGTTTTGGTTGAAGTGTCTTGACACTTCCGTGCTTTCTTTTGAGTGGACTATTTGGTAGAAGTGCTTTTGGAAGCGTTGTTTGAGGCTATTCTTGGTCTGACCTACATATTGTTTCTTGCAGGTGATGCAGGTGATGCAGTATATGAGGTTGTTGCTGCTGCAGTCCACATTCCATCGTGCTGTGTACTTTCTGTCAGTGCATTTTGCTATTATAGTTCCGCTTGTGTTGAGTTTTGGGCAGTAGCAGCATTTTGTATTGCCATATCTTTTCCGCGTCTCTTTGGCGGGTGTTTTGGTGTAGTTTCGTTGGTTGTCTAGTTTTGCTTTGACCAGTAGATTTCGTAGGTTCTTCAGTCTTCGGTATCTGATGCGATAGCCTTTTTCATGCAGGCGTCTTGTTGATGCTTAGCAGTCCAGGAGGTCCAAAGTTTAATATATTGGATTTGTGAGACCAGAATATCGCACTGCTGATACTGCTCTTCACTCAGGATACCCTTGAGTTTGTCTAGGATATCGTTCATTTTCTTTTCTTCTTCCAGAGACTTCTTCTCGACATTGTTGTGGATGGCATTGAGGACGTTGAACCCGGCTTTGGCCTGGATGTTGCTTGCGCTTGTTTCATCCAGCTAGCTCTGTAAGTCAAATGGTCGTATGAGATGCAAAGTCTTCTTGCCTCGTAATAGTCATCACGCTCTGGCGTCAAGGAAGTGCGGCGGGTGGGCGCCTGTGTGGGAACATAAGCAGAGGGGCATTTAGGATACTGCCATATTGTGGATTTGAATATTTCATGAAGTGGTAGTTTTGGAGTGTTAGTCTTAGGGTGTGTGTGTGCTCTGGTTTGACTGGCCCGTGCTTTTTTTGGGGTGACTGTGTGCGTTCTTGTTCTAAGTCATTTGCAGATTTAAGGATGACATCCTCCTTCAGAGAGAGGTTAGAGGATCGCTTGACAGCCCCTCCCACACCATTACAGGGGCCTTTTCCATGTCTGCTTTCAAAGTAATTCCACGTCGCACCGATGTTAAAGATCTGCTGGTGGCTATATACGATGCATAAAATACTCATATTGTGGTATTGACTGGATGGCGAGTCAGACAGATAGTGGATCTGTGATATGTTCCCATTTCGATACTCAGGCCTGCCAACCCCTGACACCTAAAATTCGGGACACCCTTACCCCCATCCCCACACACATACTTTGATAAGTAATGTAATAAAACCTAGTAATGTATTAGAACGTTATGGAGCTGAAAAATCGAAAAACAGAACAATAAAATGCAACCCATGAACAATAATATGGGGGGTCTGGGGGTTCTCCCCCTAGAAAATTTTAGGAATTTTGTTGTACATACAGGCCAATTTAAGCAAAATCGGCCCAGTTTTCCCATAATTTCTTTTATCATTATTCATCTCTAAAATTCGGGACATTTTTTTCTTTTTCGGGACGCCCGGGACAAGGTCTAAAATTCGGGACTGTCCCGGGAATTTCGGGACACTTGGCAGCCCTGGATACTTGTCTTACAATATCAAATATGAGAGATTAATTATACATTCTTAAGCACCATACCCACTAGACAATTTATGCCTACACCGACACCGACCGTCGGTGTTGGCGTTGGCATCAAACATGCTTAGTATGGATCGGCATGGCCAGCAGCATGGCCGTCAGTGGACTCTGCCTGGTCTCAGCATACCCACATACAGTTCAGCATTAAATTCTACATTTTGAGGGCCGTCGGCTGATGGTTTTTGCACCAATGCGTTTGCCGAAAAGTCGCTAAGTGGGTTTGGCCCTTAAGTATGATAGGGACTAATGAATTGTTGACTAACATAACCTGATCACTATACTGACCAGGTTTCAGTTTCATAGGACTGACAGTATACAATTACCCACCTTCATCTATATATTGCCTCCATCCTCACCTTTTTTTTTAAAATTTATTTTATTTATCCTGTATTCGTTTCATATATAATATGGTTTTCGTCAGAACACAGCATCTTCGCGATAAATAGACAAGTGTTTTTATAACAATAAACAGATCAGTAATTAACTGACCATGGAATATAATCCATACCAAGTAACCCTTTGTATCCAAACATTTATAAACAACACAATTCTTATATATAATGTTACAAATTATATCAATTTCGACATGTGGACAGGCAGAGAAAATAATGAATTGACCCCATATTAGTAGGGGACAGGCCCATCTATCTCTTAGCTTAACATCGTTTTTAGCATGTATTTTTGTTTATTTTTAAACTTTTCATAGGTTTGAATATTTTGCAAATCAACTGGAAAATCATTCCAGGCAACAGCTCCTCTATAGTCAGTATGTAGTTGTAGTTTGCTCTTTGCCAAATTAGGTATATTTACAGCTTTACCTAACCTAATATTACCAACAATGTAAGGGTAGCCATTTGTGGTCGATGGAGGGTAGTCACAAGTGAGAGTATGTAGTGGTTGGTTTCCCATGAGAATGGAAGCAGGTTAAGATGACTATTGAGAAATAACTTTTGGTAACAACAGGGGAGCAGGTGTGGGGCTGCAGCAACTTGTCAGCATTTTGGTGTCACCCCTAATGGTAAGTGGATATCAAAAGTGTCAGGTGAATACATATAGAACATTTTCATTTCCGACAATTCTATAGGAAATCAGCAGAAACAAAAGAATGACTTGGACTAACCCTCAGACTTGTGTCATTGCCCAGTGAGTTGTGCTTATCCCACGTGTACCATGTAAATAAGGCCAGTACTGTATTCCTGAATCTACCCCGTTGTAAGGTCAGCTGACTTATTTTTAAGTGTCAAACTTACAAATGGGCATTCTCAATTACCAAAAATAAATCAGGATCACTGGGATAGGGTGTGTTGGTGCAATAACACCTGCAGGGATAACATTTCAAGAGGGACTGTCTTCATCTCCCCTAGCACATTGAAAATGCATTTTGTCAAAGATCAGCTTACTCTTGTGGTTTTCCATAGATGTATGATTTCACCTATTTCATCATCGTTTAGATATCAAAAAATGTGCACTGTGTGTGCACTGGAGCATGAAAATTGTCAGGGCCCCTCTGTTGTACCCAGAAAGTGGGCAGTCAGGTAATTGCAATTGACAGCTGAAGGGTAGTTCACTATTGAGGACCTATGAATGCTGGCACTGGTCTCAACGACGTCTGGCACCAGCCATAGTATCAGGTAGGAGTGGCTCTAGTGCATTCAGGTAAGTCAGGTTAACCCAGATAATTCTGTCCCAAGAACTGCATTTTGAGTATTTTTTAATCACACTTTCCAGCTGCTAACATGGACATCTTTATGCATTTTATATTCATGTGCACATATCTTGTCTAATTTTGTATGTTGTGCACAATGTTCACATTTGCTAAAACTTTTTGTTTATTTTTCAATATTATGTAACATGTTCTCTGGAGTTATAGGCCCTCAAAAAGCATTTTACACTTGCCTCATAAGTTGGGGGTTCCTGACCTAGATTGACAGGAATAAGGTGCACTTGAGAATGGTTTTAAATGCTAATGGTAATGTTAAGAGAGACCTGCACCTGCCCACTTGGGAATGCCATACTCTTAAATAGGGCCTAAAATATAAGTTAAATGCAAAAAAGATATGTTTTGGCAGTTGAACATAGCCAATATCTTGTTTGTTGCACCAAGTAATACTCATTTTTATAAGATGGTCTTTTATAGCCATTTAGACAAAATTCTTGTGGAACACAAGTTAGTTTCATATACATGTAATGTACAAAATATGGTATAGTTTTATAGAGGTTCTTACAATAGCTCTTTCTTTGTACTATACATACGTTTTACCTTCCTCAAGTATAGGTGAGTCAACTTGCTTGTAGCTTAGTAACAGGTAGTCTGAAAAAAACATCCAATAATCCAGATTACTAGATGTCAACACATCCTGTCCTGATATCAACACCTTAGTTTGATGCCTTAGTTTATGTGAAAAAGCTGATCACCATTGGGAAAAATGCATTTCATAGGAAGCACATGTTGTGTGTCTACTTATTGAGGGTAGTGATGTTTTCCTCAGAGGCTAAAGGGTTTATAACAGCAGAGGCAACCCAAGGACTACTAGTTTCTCTTCTCAGAATATGCCACCTCAAGAAAAAACAGCTGAGTACCTAAATGTTTGAGTGCTGCATCTGATTTCAAATGTGTATAATGCAAACTACAGGATTCAGATATCCTAAGGGTATATAAGAAAAGTCTTCCTGGATTTCAATTACAGATTAGACAACAGCAGAATCAGTGATGCTGGGATGAAAAGGATACTTCAGTCTTTTGTTGCTAACCAAATACTAAGAAGATTCAGGTGATTGCAAAACATCATACTTAAAGGATCCAGAATTGCATCTTTCAAGTAGTGTTATTTCAAGTATAACCATGATATCTTTCCAAATAAATCCAATTAATTATATTATTGATAAATAGTAATTCCAGATCAATTACCTGATTGGAGGTTGTTCCTAAAAATGTTTGGCATAGTTGAGCTTGTTTTTCATATCTTCTAAGAGAGAATAAGGAGATATATACTTCCAACCACTGTTTGTCTGTTTATAAATATTTCTTTATGAAAGTGAATAAGGAGAGGCATACCTATAACCTCTGTTTGTCGGGTTTTCAGTATCTCGAAGAGTGCCTTGAGTGATGATGTAGTGCCTGACATCTGTAAACTAGTGATTGAAAAAAGAACCCTGGAAATCTTTCAGTAAGTATTTCAGAAATGGGTTTTTGAAAGGTAAAGGCGCTTCATAACCCCTAAAGTGGACATATCATTGTCTTTGTTTGAAACTTTCATAACATCTGATTTGAAAGGAGTATTTATAGTTTAAACAAAGTCATACTTGATGGTTCATGCCAAATTACTGTTCAGATATCCAAGGGCAATATTATATGGAAACCTTACTGGATTGAAATCACAGATTACATGAGAGCAGGTTCAGTGATGAAGGGATGACAAGGATACTTCAGTCATTCCTCAGCAACCAAACACTGACACGTTTCAGGTAATGACTAAACTTCATACTTGAACAAACTGAAATGAGATATTTCCACCAGTTTTACATTTAGGGTGCCCGGTATGCATTTAGGGTGCCCGGTATGCATTGATGCTTTCATAAAGTTAATAATTAGAAATGGCACTTGAAAACAGTCCCAAATATGAAGTTGGTTCTTCTGATCTTTGGCAAGTTGAGCTTGTTTTTCATATTTTGTAAAGGGAAATGAGGAGAGATATCCCTGTCACATATCTGTCTTTCTGATTTTCAGTATCTGGAAGAGTGCTTTGACTGATGCTGTAGTGCCTGACATCTGTAAAGTGGTGATTGAAAACAGAACCCTGAAAGTTTTTCAGTAAGTATTTCAGGAATGGCTCTTATGACAGGTAGTTATGATTCATCAAACCTAAAGTGGAGTTATAATTGTCTTTGTTTGAAACAGTCAAACCATACATTCGCAAGGAGAATTTATAGTTAAAACAAATTCGCGAGAGCTATTTTATACCACCTAAAAGACTTAGATGTCATTGAGGAAAATAATTTAAGCTTCTCTGGATTAAAATCACAGATTACATGAAAGCAAGTTCACTGATGAAGGGATGGGGAGGATACTTCAGTCATTCCTCAGCAACCAAGTACTGACACATTTCAGGTAATCAGAAAACCTTTTACTTGAATAATCTGAAAAGACCTCTTTCTGTCAGTTTTAAGTCATGGATCCCCTCTATACATTACAGAGCCTTCATTAAGTTAGTGAATAGAAATCCTAGTTCAAAATAGTCCCTGTTTGGAGGTTGTTAATATAGAAATATAATAAGTTTCAGTACAGCATAAATATTTTCTCCATCATGCATTTATGATTATGGTAAAGGGGACACCAGCATGATTTTTTGACTTGGTGTAATGTAATTGTATTTACTTAGAGGCTAAATAGTTTGTGGTTAAATACGAATAACTTATTGTTTATATGTTTAAGAGGGAGTTAGGAAGCATGTACCTATAACATAATTATGTGTGTCTGATTTTCAGTATCTGGGAGAGTGCCTTGACTGATGCTGTAGTGCCTGACATCTGTAAAGTGGTGATTGAAAACAGAACCTTGGAAGTTTTTCAGTAAGTATTTAGGAAAATTATCTTTTTATAGGTAACAATAGATCATCAACACGGATTGGAGTTATAAATGTCTTTGTTTGAAACATTCATGATTTGCATTTGAAAGGAGTATTCATGGTTTTGGCAAGGTAAAATTGTCTTTCTTTTAAACATTTCAAACATACATTCCAAAGCAGGGCATTTATAGGTTAAACAAAGTCACTAGAGCTATTTTATGCCACCTAAGAAATTCAGATGTCCTTGAGGAGAATAATTAAAGCCTGCCTGGATTTAATTCACAGATTACAAGAGAGCAGGTTCACTGATGAAGGGATGGGGAGGATACTTCAGTCATTCCTCAGCAACCAAGTACTGACACATTTCAGGTAATCAGAAAACCTTTTACTTGAATAATCTGAAAAGACCTCTTTCTGTCAGTTTTAAGTCATGGATCCCCTCTATACATTACAGAGCCTTCATTAAGTTAGTGAATAGAAATCCTAGTTCAAAATAGTCCCTGTTTGGAGGTTGTTAATATAGAAATATAATAAGTTTCAGTACAGCATAAATATTTTCTTCATCATGCATTTATGATTATGGTAAAGGGGACACCAACAGCATGATTTTTTGACTTGTAATTATATTTACTTAGAGGCTAAATAGTTTGTTGTCAAATATGAATAACTTATTGTTCATACGTTTAAGAGGGAGTTAGGAAGCATGTATGTTTTTCCAAGTAAATGCAATTCATCCCATCAACATTATGTTAAAGAATAGAGGTTCCAGTTCAATTCTCTGATTGGATGCTGGTCCCACTAATGATTGGCAGAATTGAACTTGTTTTTTATAATTTATAAAAGAGAATAAGGAGAGATATACCTAACACCTCTCTGTGTCTGATTTTCAGAATCTTGAAGAGTGCCTTGACTGATGCTGTAGTGCCTGACATCTGTAAAGTGGTGATTGAAAACAGAACCCTGGAAGAATTTGAGTAAGTATTTTAGGAATGGCTCTTATGACAGGTAGTTATGATTCATCAAACCTAAAGTGGAGTTATAATTGTCTTTGTTTGAAACAGTCAAACCATACATTCAAAAGGAGAATTAATAGATTAAACAAAGTCACTAGAGCTATTTTATGCCACCTAAGAAATTCAGATGTCCTTGAGGAGAATAATTTAAGCCTGTCTGGATTTAATTCACAGATTACATGAAAGCAGGTTCACTGATGAAGGAATGAAGAGGATACTTCAGTCATTCCTCAACAACCAAGTACTGGCAAATTTCAGGTAATCAGAAAACCTTTTACTTGAATAATCTGAAAAGACCTCTTTCTATCAGTTTTAATTCATGGATCCCCTCTATACATTACAGAGCCTTCATTAAGTTAGTGAATAGAAATCCTAGTTCAAAATAGTCCCTGTTTGGAGGTTGTTAATATAGAAATATAATAAGTTTCAGTACAGCATAAATATTTTCTTCATCATGCATTTATGATTATGGTAAAGGGGACACCAGCATGATTTTTTGACTTGGTGTAATGTAATTGTATTTACTTAGAGGCTAAATAGTTTGTTGTCAAATACGAATAACTTATTGTTTATATGTTTAAGAGGGAGTTAGGAAGCATGTACCTATAACATATGTGTGTCTGATTTTCAGTATCTGGAAGAGTGACTTGACTGATGCCGCAGTGCCTGACATCTGTAAAGTGGTGATTGAAAACAGAACCCTGGAATGTTTTCAGTAAGTATTTAGGAAAAGTATGTTTTCATATGTAACAATGATTCATCAACACGGATTGGAGTTATAAAATTCTTTGTTTGAAACATTCATGATTTGCATTTGAAAAGAGTATTCATAGTTTCGACAAAGTAATATTGTCTTTCTTTTAAACATTTCAAACGTACATGCGAAAGGAGAATTTCTAGTTAAAACAAAGTCACGAGAGCTATTTTATGCCACCTAAGAAATTCAGATGTCCTTGAGGAGAATAATTAAAGCCCGTCCGGATTTAATTCACAGATTATATGAAAGCAGGTTCACTGATGAAGGGATGGGGAGGATACTTCAGTCATTCCTCAGGAACCAAGTGCTAAAAACTCTCAGGTAATCAGAAAACCTTTTACTTGAAGGACCTGGAAAGACCTCTTTATACTAGTGCTAAATTATGGATTCCCTCTATGCTTTTTAAAGTCAATAACTTTGAAATCTGAAGATAAATAAGGATGCCTTCTTTATGCTAATGAATAGAAATTTCAGTTCAAAATGGTCCCTGATATGAGGTTTGTTCTCCTGATGTTTGGCAAGTTGAGTTTGTTTTTCATAATTTGTAAAGGGGAATAAGGAGAGATATACCTGTCACATATCTGTCTTTTTGATTTTCAGTATCTGGGAGAGTGCCTTGACTGATGCTGTAGTGCCTGACATCTGTAAAGTGGTGATTGAAAACAGAACCCTGATATGGTTTCAGTAAGTATTTTAGGAATGGCTCTTATGATAGGTAGTTATGATTCATCAAACCTAAAGTGGAGTTATAATTGTCTTTGTTTGAAACAGTCAAACCATACATTCAAAAGGAGAATTTATAGATTAAACAAAGTCACTAGAGCTATTTTATGCCACCTAAGAAATTCAGATGTTCTTGAGGAGAATAATTTAAGCCTGTCTGGATTTAATTCACAGATTACATGAAAGCAGGTTAACTGATGAAGGAATGAAGAGGATACTTCAGTCATTCCTCAACAACCAAGTACTGACACATTTCAGGTAATCAGAAAACCTTTTACTTGAATAATCTGAAAAGACCTCTTTCTATCAGTTTTAATTCATGGATCCCCTCTATACATTACAGAGCCTTCATTAAGTTAGTGAATAGAAATCCTAGTTCAAAATAGTCCCTGGTTGGAGGTTGTTAATATAGAAATATAATAAGTTTCAGTACAGCATAAATATTTTCTTCATCATGCATTTATGATTATGGTAAAGGGGACACCAGCATGATTTTTTGACTTGGTGTAATGTAATTGTATTTACTTAGAGGCTAAATAGTTTGTGGTTAAATACGAATAACTTATTGTTTATATGTTTAAGAGGGAGTTAGGAAGCATGTACCTATAACATAATTATGTGTGTCTGATTTTCAGTATCTCGGAGAGTGCCTTGACTGATGCTGTAGTGCCTGACATCTGTAAAGTGGTGATTGAAAACAGAACCTTGGAAGTTTTTCAGTAAGTATTTAGGAAAAGTATCTTTTTATAGGTAACAATAGATCATCAACACGGATTTGAGTTATAAATGTCTTTGTTTGAAACATTCATGATTTGCATTTGAAAGGAGTATTCATGGTTTTGGCAAGGTAATATTGTCTTTCTTTTAAACATTTCAAACATACATTCCAAAGCGGGGCATTTATAGGTTAAACAAAGTCACTAGAGCTATTTTATGCCACCTAAGAAATTCAGATGTCCTTGAGGAGAATAATTAAAGCCTGCCTGGATTTAATTAACAGATTACAAGAGAGCAGGTTCACTGATGAAGGGATGGGGAGGATACTTCAGTCATTCATCAGCAACCAAGTACTGACACATTTCAGGTAATCAGAAAACCTTTTACTTGAATAATCTGAAAAGACCTCTTTCTGTCAGTTTTAAGTCATGGATCCCCTCTATACATTACAGAGCCTTCATTAAGTTAGTGAATAGAAATCCTAGTTCAAAATAGTCCCTGTTTGGAGGTTGTTAATATAGAAATATAATAAGTTTCAGTACAGCATAAATATTTTCTTCATCATGCATTTATGATTATGGTAAAGGGGACACCAGCATGATTTTTTGACTTGGTGTAATGTAATTGTATTTACTTAGAGGCTAAATAGTTTGTGGTTAAATACGAATAACTTATTGTTTATACGTTTAAGAGGGAGTTAGGAAGCATGTACCTATAACATAATTATGTGTGTCTGATTTTCAGTATCTGGGAGAGTGCCTTGACTGATGCTGTAGTGCCTGACATCTGTAAAGTGGTGATTGAAAACAGAACCTTGGAAGTTTTTAAGTAAGTATTTAGGAAAAGTATCTTTTTATAGGTAACAATAGATCATCAACACGGATGGGAGTTATAAATGTCTTTGTTTGAAACATTCATGATTTGCATTTGAAAGGAGTATTCATGGTTTTGGCAAGGTAATATTGTCTTTCTTTTAAACATTTCAAACATACATTCCAAAGCGGGGCATTTATAGGTTAAACAAAGTCACTAGAGCTATTTTATGCCACCTAAGAAATTCAGATGTCCTTGAGGAGAATAATTAAAGCCTGCCTGGATTTAATTCACAGATTACTAGAGAGCAGGTTCACTGATGAAGGGATGGGGAGAATACTTCAGTCATTCCTCAGCAACCAAGTACTGACACATTTCAGGTAATCAGAAAACCTTTTACTTGAATAATCTGAAAAGACCTCTTTCTGTCAGTTTTAAGTCATGGATCCCCTCTATACATTACAGAGCCTTCATTAAGTTAGTGAATAGAAATCCTAGTTCAAAATAGTCCCTGTTTGGAGGTTGTTAATATAGAAATATAATAAGTTTCAGTACAGCATAAATATTTTCTTCATCATGCATTTATGATTATGGTAAAGGGGACACCAGCATGATTTTTTGACTTGGTGTAATGTAATTGTATTTACTTAGAGGCTAAATAGTTTGTGGTTAAATACGAATAACTTATTGTTTATACGTTTAAGAGGGAGTTAGGAAGCATGTACCTATAACATAATTATGTGTGTCTGATTTTCAGTATCTGGGAGAGTGCCTTGACTGATGCTGTAGTGCCTGACATCTGTAAAGTGGTGATTGAAAACAGAACCTTGGAAGTTTTTCAGTAAGTATTTAGGAAAATTATCTTTTTATAGGTAACAATAGATCATCAACACGGATTGGAGTTATAAATGTCTTTGTTTGAAACATTCATGATTTGCATTTGAAAGGAGTATTCATGGTTTTGGCAAGGTAATATTGTCTTTCTTTTAAACATTTCAAACATACATTCCAAAGCGGGGCATTTATAGGTTAAACAAAGTCACTAGAGCTATTTTATGCCACCTAAGAAATTCAGATGTCCTTGAGGAGAATAATTAAAGCCTGCCTGGATTTAATTCACAGATTACAAGAGAGCAGGTTCACTGATGAAGGGATGGGGAGGATACTTCAGTCATTCCTCAGCAACCAAGTACTGACACATTTCAGGTAATCAGAAAACCTTTTACTTGAATAATCTGAAAAGACCTCTTTCTGTCAGTTTTAAGTCATGGATCCCCTCTATACATTACAGAGCCTTCATTAAGTTAGTGAATAGAAATCCTAGTTCAAAATAGTCCCTGTTTGGAGGTTGTTAATATAGAAATATAATAAGTTTCAGTACAGCATAAATATTTTCTTCATCATGCATTTATGATTATGGTAAAGGGGACACCAACAGCATGATTTTTTGACTTGTAATTATATTTACTTAGAGGCTAAATAGTTTGTTGTCAAATATGAATAACTTATTGTTCATACGTTTAAGAGGGAGTTAGGAAGCATGTATGTTTTTCCAAGTAAATGCAATTCATCCCATCAACATTATGTTAAAGAATAGAGGTTCCAGTTCAATTCTCTGATTGGATGCTGGTCCCACTAATGATTGGCAGAATTGAACTTGTTTTTTATAATTTATAAAAGAGAATAAGGAGAGATATACCTAACACCTCTCTGTGTCTGATTTTCAGAATCTTGAAGAGTGACTTGACAGATGATGCAGTGCCTGACATCTGTAAAATGGTGACTGAAAACAGAACACATACGGACTTCGACATGTAGTGATGCCTTCATTAACATGGCCTGAGATCATGGAGACTATAAATCACTGATTCAATGGACAAACAGTTGCAAAGAATAATCAAAGGATACAATAATACTCATAGAAGTATCTACAACATTTGAACAGTTGATTTACTGGGCTGAACAGCATGCAGTTAACTACACCCAGGATGATATTCCCATAGCAGGAGGTTGCAACAATATTACTACCCCAAAGCTGAATCCCACACATATTCTGCATGAAACTGAGGCACTATTAAATCGCCTCTAATTCAAATTACACAATGCTGCAAATAGACTTAGTTTAAATCGACCTGCCTTAAAATTTGTTCTTTTGTCACTTAGTTGGAGTAGCCCTATCAAGAGCAGTCCCACAGAAATCTCACAGTTAGATAGAGATGAATAATGAAGTGATAGACTTTGACAGTCAGGCCACAGGTATAAATCAACCAAATGGACTTTGGTCACCCTGGTTAGCAAAAACTGTTTACCATCATCAGCATCGTACTACCAGACACTACTACTACTACCAGGGTCCTGATGGAGATCACCAGCCAAAAAAAATTACATTGCTACGATGTTATTACAAAACTTAGGTTGCAGTAACATTTCAAAACTAACAGCATTGTTGCTTAGATGTTGTCCAAAAGATAATATTAGTTTATTATCATTTACTCAAGAAATATTAATTTGATCTTTTATTCAATGTATGACAAATAACATTTCTGTTGCTCCAAATATCTGTGTCATTATGACTCACCCTTGGACATGATACAGTGTTTGAAAATAACTTGATGGAAACTAACCCTGATGGAAAACTTAATTTGTACAATGAAATACTAGAAACCTTTACTTTTATACCATGCTTCATACAAGAAAATGCTAATAATCAGATTGATGGAAAAGATAAGAATTTTCCCACCATTTCCTGGAAAACAAATCAACAGACATTATAAAAGGCCCTCGATTAGTGTGAATATGAGCACTTTGAATATAAAGCAGGTCAAGGGGCCTGGCATATTCATGTATTGAACTTACATAATAAAGGTGGCTGCCTCTCTTAATTGAAAAACTAATTTGAAATTGATTGAGATATCAATTTATAAGGCTGACGAGATTGGAATGGACCCTAAAATGTGTTTTTGCATCTCAAAATTAATACACACGTTTTGATCAATCTTTACAAGAATAGGCAGAAGGTTTACCTCAATGTGCTTTTTGGTAAGAGAAGGCATAAGGATTTGAATTGCATGTAATAGCCAAATGTGTAGCTAAGAATAACTGATGTATGACAAACATATACATGTATATATACATATATACACACACATATATGAATGACACTTACAACAATAAAACACATACAACTTCTTAACATGTACATGTATGTCTATCCAGCTGTACTGCTGTGAAGTAACTCATCACTCAAATGACAAGGGGTCATGCACTATACCCAGCCCCTCCAATTAAAACCCCCACCCTAGCCCTTTAAAAGCACCTTATCAGCTCCCCTCCCTTCCTTCCACAAGGCAAAAACGGAACTCTGCAGTGTTAGGAAACTCACTTGTATAAGCACTTGTGAAAAAGGGTTCTCAATGGAGAATGCTTACCCCCCAACTTCTGGTCTCGGGCCTCCAACTTCCTGTCCCTTAAGCTTGTTGACAGATGACCCAAACCCATGTCCTCAGTATATCAGCACAGTGGCTTCAGAGGAGGCAGGCTATCAGGAGATTATATAATCAATAGTAAAGCTTTTGTATTCTGCAAGTAATAGGAATGATCTCTCATTCTTTAATACTCATAGAATAATATAATAAGAAATATCTATTTTTTTGGTAGAACAATATACCATCAATGACACTGGAATTAGTGCATAAAATAGCATTATGTTTTATGACTGCACTTAACATATGATTGTACTAACTTCAACTATCACTTACAATTAATGTGTCTACAACATGTCACATATGACATGTATACAAGATGTCTTATACAACATAGATACAACATGTGTAAAGCTACGTAATTCTTACAATCTGTATGCAACTTAATAGTTGCACTTAGTGGGCCTATTCTAATTTTACATGACTTTTCATTGATAGAACATCAGAGAGACTTGTTCTGTTGGCATCTTTATTTCCATTGATTGTTTATCCATGATAATAAACTAGCTATGCATATGAATGGGTCATACTACACAACATTGTAATATGTATTTCTGTTATATCATAGTTTATATCATTTACTTCTTTACTGCATGTTTGTGCGCTTTTTTTTTCTTGTGGTTTACTTTTGTTGTTGATATTTGCTGTTTCAGCAGTTATTCATTATCTGAACTGGTGATTAATATTGGTACTATCTGCTCTGTAGTTACTTACTATAAAACTTGAAATATATTGTAATAAACAGGAGGCTTTAATGAATGTGAGATGTAGTTTTGTTGCGCATTATTCATGCTAAGTATAACTTGCTTTTGAAAGCATGAGTTTCAGGTGGAAATCCAGTCATGAAACTCAAGCATGAAACTCAGGCATGAAAGTCAGGTATGGAAGTCAGTCATGAAAATCAGGCATTTAAATCAGGCTTGAAATTAAGTTGTGAAATCTAGGTGTGAAAGTCAGGCATGAAAGCCTGGAATTAAGGTCAGGCATGAAATCCAGGTGTAAAATCCATGAATAAAATCCAAGCTTGAAGTGGCTGGTATGAAATAGCTGGTAAAGAAGACCAGAGACATGATGTTAACCGCTCCAGGTATATAGGTGAAAAGACTATGTATACAGTGCTGTTCAGCCTTTTATAAGAAATTGATTACCCATAATGCATTACTACCCATAATGCATCAGACATGGCCATGTTTGGTATTTAAGCATGAGTGAAAAAGTCAGGCGTGATTGTCAGGCATGAAAGTCAGGCATGAAATCCACAAGTGAAATCCAAGGGTGAAATTCACATGTGAAATCCAAGCATGAAATCTATAAGTTTGCAACCAGGGGTCCTGTTTCATAACAAACCTCTATAAGACTACATGAGTTTTGCATTTCATAAAGTTACAACGACCATTTTGGTCATAGTTAGGTTTACTAGGACTGTTAACCAGTAACCATTTTAGGTGAGAATTCTACCCTGTATCCCAGCATGATTTGCTTCTGCTGGTTTATGTCAAGTGGGGACTGAAAGTACAATATATAGAGGGCCAATAAAATAATTCCTAACAAATTTGACTTGGCCTATCACAGCCAGTCACATGGACACTGTGCAAGTGTAAGGACCTAATATGCAAGAAGTAACTAGGCCATAAAAGAACAAGGGTCAGGCTCGGGCGGTCCCATGGCTTGTTGCATAATAAATCCCAGTAAAGGAGTTTGTATGAGTTTGCATTTCATACAATCACCTTTTGCCCTCATTGTAGATATGTGAGTTTTGATGGATTTATTTGAGTTTGGGGTGGACTTTCGAGAGTTTGGGGTGATCATACAAGAGTTTTGGGTGGATTTACAAGTGTTTTATTGTGCAACAGCATTTTCAAACTCTCCCATCGTTTCCATAAGCATACAAAACCCTCTGTATATGGTCTGCAAGTAAAGAAAGGACATATTTCTTTTCATGCAACTTTATTTTATAAAGAATCAAAAGGAACTGGTTATAACACTATGTGTGCTTAAATATACGGCGAGGAAAAAAAGTCACAAGGAAAACATGTTTGAAAATTCTCAGATATTGATAAGATATCCCAAGAAACTTATTATGACATTGCAATTGGCTCTCATTTTAGGACATAACACATTTTCAGTTTTAAGTTTTTTAGTCCTTTCTTGATCACCAAACCTATAGCTATGAAGATTCATCATGGTACAGGCCATCGATGCCATTAATTTTAAGGCCATGATCCACTTTGCGATTTTGGGCCGTCCGATTTTCTTCTCATGCATTTTTCACATATTTGGAATCAATTTTCCTGATGAAAATACAATTTTTCTGATATGTATTATTCTAAACTCTTGTAAAAAGTGTATGTTAAAAAATTATTTAACAAACCAATTTTCAAAATTGGTTAAAAATCGGTCCAAAATCGCAACATGGATCATGGCCTTTAGGGTGCAGTCGGGTCCGGACAGTTTGCACAGGGCTCTGCACCAAAAGAGGTGTCCCTACAATCCTCTTTATGTCCCACAGCAAGTGAATCCTGGAGGCAGAATGACCAACCAATCATAGACCTCACTTGATGGATTGGCCCTGTGTTCACTCTCCAAGCACACCTGGGGGAGGTGAACTGTTCAGAGGGTATCAGGCCAACAGATTCTGCCTCTGCTTGGGGAGTGATTGTGGGTGTCAGAAAAACACTCTGCAGCAGTAATGTTGCCTTTTACTTGACATTACTTGGTTCATAGATTTGGTTGTCAGAGATATCTGAGAAAATGTCATAGATGGATGGAAATCCTTTCAGATGCAACTTTAAAGCCACTTTATTTGCACTATAGGTAGGGAATATAGGTAGGGAATATGCATTGGAAACCTGCTATACCAGATTCTCACTATAGTTAGTTGTTATAGCTATCTCTTTTTGACATATCTTCCAAGAGCTCAAATCAAATCAAAATGAAATAATGCGCACAAAAAGAAAACATAGATTAAATATCAAATGTTTGTTATACAATATCCAAAGAGGAGCTATTTCTAGACTCCAAAATATGTATTTCTAGTCCAAGAAATTTTATACAATTATAAATTATTTCACACTATTTTCTCAAATATTTGACAGTAAAAACTAAAGAAAATGGCCTATAATCCAGTAAATTGTGAAGGGCCATTGGAAACACCATATCAAGGCCCCTGAGATGGGTATGAATCTCATGACATTTCGTTTATATTAGTGTCCATTATGGCACACAATGCCAGGGATAGACAGCAATTGAAGAAACAGGGATGCGAATAACACTCAAAAGCAGGCTCATATTTCTATTTCAATTTTTTTATCAACATTTCTAGTGGACTTCATGCAAAGGACAAGTGGATGTGGATATCATTTCATGTCTGATAATGAAGAAACCTATTTGATATGATAAGATGGTTTGGCATGCCCAATATTTCAAAGATAAAAAACAAGGTCTATTGCAAAAATAAAGTATCATAATTCATGACCTAGAAGTAGTCATTAAGTAGATAACTATACCTAAATTCAGAATTGTCTCGTAACATTTGGTATAAACATGATTTTACTTCCAATCAAAACTAGTCGATTTGCAAAATAACCAAGTCTATATAATTAGAATAAGTCAACAATCATCTGTCATTGAGTTTGGTGTAGTTTCAATGATTTTGTTTCATATTATGTATACAAGTTTGAGGTTCTGGGTAAATAGATAGTACAGACAAAGGAGGCACAAAGCAATAATGTTATTGCCCTGCTTCGCGCAAATTGTGGAGGGCTTTAGCCTGATGTATAGGTGTATGCAAAGTCGGGCCATGACAATTGCAGCAACCCGTTGCACAATGGCTTTTTGTAACGACTATCATTTTAAGATAACTTTAAGATTGTTTTCGTAACAACTTAAGGTTTCGTAACAGCAACACTTTCATATCTCTGTTTCTACTGCATGAAATTAAATGCTGTAAATTGATATACCAAGGAGAAAAAATATTCATCAATTTCTGAAGACAGGACAATGATGAGGTAAATGGGGTGCAATCCTGATATAGTATAAAAACAGTAAAGTCATTAACTGGCTATTTGGTATCAGTGACACACCAAACCTGCAACTACACCAGAAAACCTTCCTGCTGATAGCGATGCATTATAGATGCAACACCTTGCTGTCGCCTGCAATATACATCCCCATCGGGTGACAATAACAATCGCCTAAGGGTCTCGATATAATCATGAAATATGGCGGTTGTCAGACAGTCCTGGGAAAAAAATGACACATGAAGTATTGAGTGGGCTAGGCTGGAGGTTGGGAGTGAAATTAAAGATGGCGGTTCTTACTTATGCACTGGGTAGTTAAGCTATGCAAAAAGCCCACTGCTGCCTTTCTAGGGCTGGCTGTAAATTCTGATATGGGAGAATTAATACTTATTGGTATACATTGCTTGTTTTTTTTTTCATGAGCTTTAGGGCCATCTCTCTTCCTTATTTGGTTTAGTTTTATATAAATGGGGTGTAGGACTTTGTATGCTGTCAGTTCCTGTCTCAAGGCTGCTATGAACAAAACAATCTGAAACTGGTGCAAAGAATTTAGATATGTTAGTATGACTTATGGTATACCATATTCAATGAAATAATTGTCTTCACAATTAGTTTTCTACTTGTTGCTTGGCTTTCTCTATATGGGAGTCCCTTATGGTGACATAATCTCTGTTGCAAAAGCTTGACTCATTTCAGGTACAACTACATGAAACTACATTCTCAGTGTATGTACAAAATATCTGAGCAATTAACTACGACTTGTCTATGGCAACAACTATGTGGCACAATTAGTTGTTGTTCAAAAGGCCAAAAAGGATGTGAAAAAAACATACTTATCACGTAACCTACTTATACTTAAGACAGCTGTTTGTCTCACGGAGGAAACAAAGGAGCAGAAGTGTATATTTGTCGCTTTGCCCTTCTTCCCCCCACAAAGAAACTAGAAGCTGTTAAATATGAAGGAGGCATTATCCCAGCAGATGAAGTGATTTATATTCACCGCTGATGAGAATTACTAGAGACAGATAGGCCAAGGGCATAAACCACCAAAGGTGAGACAATAGCAGCGTACAATATACATAGTACAGACCAGGGGGGTACAAATCAATTGTTATTGCCCTGGTTTGCACATACTGTCAAGGGTTTTAGCCCAAGACATAGGTGGGTGCATAATGGGGCAATAAGAATTGCTGAGTGCCCCCATGGTCTGTACTATGTCTAATCATATCATATGGAATTGTTATCAACAACACAAAACTTGGCATCAACAGTCATAGACAGGCATTGTTGCCCTCCGCAATAATTTATTAAAGGTACTTGTACCTATTCAGCAGGATTTTAACTTGTAGTGATATTTTTTCCATACCTCCTCAGAATTTTCTTTAGTACATCAGGAATGCATAGCCAGAGGGAAAACAAGTTTTACCGTTTGGTTTTTCAGTTAGGGGATTGCAAACATTTGAGGTATTTACTATAGGTTTCTATGGGAAATACCTGAGTTTTTTAATTTCAAAAATCCCAGAAAAAAACGTTGTAATGTTTTTTTCTTGAAATTCCTACAAATTTTAAGTCTTGATCTTACTGATATCCTGTACAAAAATCAAAGGGTTTTACCGTTTTGGTCATAGACTTCTCTATCATCCCTATAGTAAAAACTGACACACTGTTGGTGTGTAGCAGTAGTATAACAATAGCACATAGGGGGTTCAACAGGTATGCTCGGATAGGTTGGAAGTACCTTAAAGCCATGGAGGTAGGTATGGGTAAGAACCAGGGGCAGATCCACGGGGGATCCAGGGGTCCTAACTCCTCCCCCCATTTTGGTGGACCCCCCAACTACAAATGAATACACACCATTTTAGTACCTAGCCTATATACTTATCCTAACTCCTTTCAGAAATCCTGTATCTGCCACTGACAGTTTGTCAAAGGAAGACAGTATGGACCTTTACACCTTTCTTTCTACTGTATCAAATTGAATTCCGTAACTTGATGTATGGAGGGACAGTGTAGGACTATAGCCTGTATATGCAGTGGTCCATGGCATAATCTCCTTGCTGTGCGAGGGTTGTCCACCACCACTCACATCAAGGACTTTGCTGTTGTGATGGATGCCGCTGTTGATTTGTGGCTGTTCTACTAAACCAATTTTAATTCTGCAAACAGTTCTGAAAACTAAACATTTAGGTCTAAAATCCCTGAAATGTTCAGCCTGAACAAATTATTAGAAATGGGTGAAAATAAATGCTGAATTTCATGTATAACAGCGAGACTTTGACCAAACCCTCGCTGTTGTGAGGGTTGGCTTATGCGATTGAGCACTGTACAACTTATTTACAACATTCTACAAAGTTTTATTTTGAGGATGAAAAATGGTCCAATAAGGATCAAAGTTGCTTATGATAGGTATCACTAATTTGGTACCCATCATAACAATGATGGGTATTGTGCAACGGGCCACTGGCATTTTTAAATTATACATGCATTAATATTCCAACATGGCACAGGATGCAATTCCATCTTTGGACTTAACCCCAGTAATCAACGTGCTGCTCCATGGTAATTTCATATTGTTCGTGTTAGGTTGGTTGACTGAACAGCTTTGTCAGTCATTGTTTATGGAACAAAGAATAAAAAAAGGAATATTTAAAGGAAATAGGTGATTTTTAATCAATGTTTACATCAAAAGATTAATAAAAACTTGATAATCAAATCAATATTCCTTTTCAAAAGTATTCTTGCAATTCTCTCATAAACTTTGACTGGCACAGCCACCTGACCCTCATCTTTCACTGTTGCGATCGGTTAACCATCAAATGGCAGCCCTTTCAGAAAGCTTGCCCTCGGCTCATGTCAGACTGCAGGGTGTCAGTGGTTGAACTCATACTGACAGTGTACATGGTCTTATTTGACAGCAGGCCCCCTGCTAGGCGATTCTACATGAGTGGCATCTAGATCATCAACTGATCTAGAGGCAATAGTCTCCAGGAACCAATTTGTTGTATAGGACCTTTGGTATATCCTGGCAGCTTAAATTTAATGGTTAGAGAATGGATTGATAAATTAAAAGATCTGAAAACATTGCTTGTATGAGGTCACAAACACTGTCATTTTGTACTTTTATATGTCTTTTTCCCCCATTTTCCATGCACATATCATTTTTCTCTATGAAATCTGGCATAAAGGATACATCCTTGGAGGGCACCTATAGGACTAAGCATATCAAAGAATTCAAGGCTCTAACATCTATGATGAGTATGTAATTTTGTGTTAGAAGTATACACAACGTTTTGTTTTTTACATAATTATTTTTCCAAACCAATAATGAACATTGTCCAAATAAGAAACTGTGTTATCATATGCAAGATGGTTTGTGAAGGTTGTGGGAAATATTTATGAATTCAGAAATATTGCATCTTTGTCTCTAAATACACCTCATCCACACATTCTCTGGTATTGATGAGGTTATGAGAAACTGTTCAATGTGCTAATTGTTGATGTCAAGGTCTAATCCCACTTTGACAAGTTTCTGAGTATATGCACTTTTAACTTCTTGCTTTTGGTCTTCATTGAAGTAATTTCTCCAGTCACCAACACTTCCTTTTCTTATAAATGGTGAAATACTGTTGTCCATAATAGGACTATTGATTGTGTTGACGGTTTGATTTGTCTTCATGCTTTTGAATGACAATTGCCCAAGAAGTGATGATATGACATCTTCCTGGAGTTCCTTCCCAAGGAAAGCTGCCACTTGAATCAGGACACTGCGCAGGTCTCTGACCATGTCCTCATACTTTATAAAGAGTATGTGTTCCTTGTGACCCGCTCTCGCATTCCACCAACCAGCCACATGATCAAGTTGAT
The DNA here is from genome assembly GCA_936440205.1 of Lepidonotus clava. Taxonomy (NCBI): domain Eukaryota; kingdom Metazoa; phylum Annelida; class Polychaeta; order Phyllodocida; family Polynoidae; genus Lepidonotus; species Lepidonotus clava. The sequence goes on from OW387143.1 coordinate 1,760,290, forward strand.
CGCCATAGAATAGCTGGTTTGTCTTGTAGTATTCATTGAAGAATTCATCCCATGAACCTGTGTATAGACCATAGGGTTTGCACATTTTGTAGTAGTGATAGAATGATACAAGCTGGTCAAATGGGTTTCTCATCACATAGATGACTTTTGGGTGGCTCCTGTCAAAGCTATCGTTCATCAGTTCGTAGGGTAGATGTGTAGCCAAAAATCTTGGAGGTGATTCTCTCAATGCCATTTTAGTAGAAGGCTCCCCTGTGATTCTATACGGCACCCATGAGACCAGGTTTGATATCTCTTTGCCATCCGAGAGAATAAGGTTGACTAGTGCCACCATCCAACTGGTCCCTGAATAGCAAATGAAAATCTTTTAGTTAGCAAAATGTGTTAATTGATATTTCTTGTAATCCCTATTTTATCAAATCCTTTAATAAACAGGACATCCATCTACAAATTTACAAGTGAACTTTGAAAGTACAGAATGCTTATGAAATATAAACACAAATTAACCTCTTCAAATATAATACATGTTACTAATAGTTTTCCATATTTAAACATATGGCTGATCATACAATATGGTAACAGTAAAAGTATAAGTCTGCTTGTGGTAGATGTCTGATATACATCTAGTAGTCAAATGAGAACTTAACAGATTCCCTTATTTCTTTCCTTCCCACATTTCCTCTTCTGCACACTGACAAACTACAATTGCATATATACATTTTTTAGACACCCGAACTTTGTATAAAATGAAATGTTACATGGATGAAAAAATCATAAGAATAAATATAATCAGCTTCTATACCTGATTTTGGGTACGATACCACCAGCACATCCGTTGGATCAAAGGTATGCTGTCTCATTTCAATAATTCCATCAGCATCAACATGTGGAGGATACGAAATACCTTCATAGGTGAAATACTCAGGGTCACCAAGTCTAAACTTGGACAATCTGTTGGTACTCATGGCTTCACTGTAATGAAACATAATCAACATGGATTTCCATAGGCAGGGTTTTTATTATATTCAACAATATATATCTCATATTTTTGTTTATTTTCTTATTTTCATTTCATTCAATAGTACATTGTGGGTAGTTCACTCGATACAATAATATGGAGTTACGTTGTTTCACAAAATGAAAACAAAAATGACTGTTCTTGTAATATGCTTTGAAGTAATTTTTTCATTTCAAGAATATTATCAATCTATTTCTTCATTCAACGAAACCTTGGCACAAAGATGAATGAGAAAATGGATTAGTATTCTTGTATTAAATAGAAAAATAGACAAGTATACTTTTATTACTGAATGAAATATATATATGTATATAAATATAAGTATATAAGTATTAGTATTAAATGATTTATCTGTTTTATATGAGAATATTGATTTATTTTCTGTTTAATACAAGAACATTGATCAGGACTCGTATATATTATTATGGCAAAAATACTAAGTATGAACAAAACAGAAACAAAAACAATTAAATAATATTGTGGCACTGCATGGGTTCCAGTCCCATGCAGTGCATGGAAAATAGAACATTTGGATGACCCTGTACAGAATTGTGCCCAAATGGTCCACAGGACCACAGTGGCAGAACATTTAGTAAAGTAAACTCAGCCCGTACAAAAATCTAATGAATAAAAGAACTGTTTAGCTGTACAAAACATGGATCAATGATGTTTTACAGGGAATGACAAACAGCTTAAAAAAACATATGATATAATGCACCCTTTTATCTTTCAGTTATTGGGCATTTACATTGAATTTCAAGTTTCAGTTTTCAGGCATAGGTTGGGTACAACATTTAATGAAGTAATCACCTAGTTCAACTTTGGAAAAAGAAGCCCACAGAGAGCCCCCTTCTATATAATATAGTATAGACATGTATGGTCTATTATCTATCAATCTCATAGCCAACCCAGAGGGAACCTATTTGAACCAGTCATTAAATCATTATGTATTATTAGGGAGGACATAATAAGTGTAATTATCCTTATGCAACATATCTGTTGCACTACATTAGACATGTAGGTGACCTCTGGAACTATATAGGGACTAGATAAAGGAAACGGTGAGGTACATACCACTAAGGGGCATGTAACTGCTCAACTACAGACACATTCTACTCCCACTAGCCCCATCTCACTAACCCCACTTGCACATATTTATGAAAACTTATTTATAAAAAAACACTTACCTCCCCAAGGCAGAGGTGGATCCAAGGGGTCCAGGTGATCCTGACCCCCTCCCCCCTTACTTTAGGGGACCCCTAAACTAAAAAGGATGGGAAAGTGCTCTGCATGTATGCATAAATACATGCTGTTTTAGCCTTTATGCTGAGCTCCCTCTCCCCTTTCAAAAATCCTGTATCTGCCCGTGCAGGGTACTTTGCTTATTGAACTAGGTACAAGGATCATCAAAGATCTTTCTGGATGTCTGTTTCTCTTATGCAGCAGTGCACATTAGTGTAAAGTTTAGTTGTCAACCTTATCCGGCTAACGGGTTAATCTGGCATTGTATTGTGAATGTTGATACACATATGTGTTATAACAGGAGCTAATCTAAATCTGTTTAAATCCTTTACTCTAGGGTTACATATCTATTTGAATCTCAAAATCTAATTGGAGGTTGAACTATTGTCCTCAGATTGAGAAGAGAACTAACAATACTATGACAAGGCCAGTAGTGCTGACAAACTGTGACAACAGCTGTGACCAACATGAATACTTGCTACAAAACTTAATACTCTACTGAGAGAATGACATGAAATGTTGATATATAATGGTAATGATCCTAAATCTTACCCTGTAATGTCGACGACTGCTCCCCGTCACTGACTTTCAGAGAGTGCCGATTTCACAGCTACCTGTGACAATCCCTGTCAGTGGTGGGAGGGGGCCTCTCAGGTCACCCTACCCTAGTCATGGTTGGATGGACCAAGAGGCAGGTGACAGAGAAGGTCAAGCCCGAAGCCAGGGGGGGGTGACGTGGGGTATGGGTCACCCCCCCATGCTGGGCCAGGTCCACCTAGTCCTATAGACCTCGTGCAGATCACGTCACACGATCACTTTCTGGTGATCACCACATGGTGATCATGACCACATGGCTCTGAATTTTATCTATAATTGTTGAATTCTAAAGGAAAATAATTTTTGGTAGTGTTTTCATAGTTTGTTTTTAATGTTTTGTATTAGATAAATTTTGGTAATGTTTTGTATTAGATAAATTTAGAACGAATATGTCATCTAGAGGCTCTCAATTTTGAGCAATGACAATTTAAAATTGTTCACCAATATGGCGTCCATCCTACTTTTGGGACGTCATTTGCACAACATCTATAGGCCAACTCCTGCATGGTGGCCCTCTGGTACCCCCTTTCAATATAGAGATTATAGGTATGAAAAGAAAATTCAGCAATTTAGAGTCATTTACATTTATATTCAGGATAGGACAACTAAGAGCAGAAGGAAAAATTCGATCTATAGAGATTATAGTGCACCCCGGGCCCCCTTTTCAAAACCCTAGATCCGCCATTGCAGTTTTATACCACTGCCAAATTGTTGCATTTTGTCATTTGAGAGAGTGACCCATGTAAAGTATATACACCATCGATAAATAGGTCCACTTTTTGAAAATGGTCACCCCCCCAAAGAAAGTTCTGTATACGGGCCTGAAGGTTCCTAATGTAAAAGTGCAATAAAGTGATCCAATTAACTTAACATACCCCTCCTATATAAGCCATTTGTTTCTGGAAATTATCATTATTGTTATGGCAAAAGTCCAACGAGGGATGTGGGGGTCGGTCGCCTTGCTCTTGACTTTTGTGATTAATTCCTTTTGGATTGCCTGGTCTTGACTCGGGAACAGGCACACGACCAGAAGAGGGTCAGCTTCTATGAGCCATGCCTTATGACCAAGGGCCAATTGGTTGTGATGCAGAGAAGATACAAACCTAAGTTTTTCGGATGTTCAAAAGAAAAAAGGGAGAAAAAAGGGTGGATGAGTTGTGGGTACTTTTGTGCCTTATTACTTGCCGCTCAGTCAGCGGTACCTATCATTCCTGGCTACCCTACCTAACACTGGGCTGGTTTCCTTTCCTGAAGTCTAGACATCACTCTGAGTAAAGTTGATAGTGTTGCAGCCACAGGCCTAACATCTCATGCCTCGTGCCCCTCATTGTCATCATGCCCATGCCAAAGTGTCCTTTCGTGCCTGTGTTTCATGGCTTATCTATATACTTGCCCGTGTTTCTAGCCATGCCCACAGAACTTATTTTTTAATCAAGGAATCCTATTTAACCGAAACTTCCAGTTCGTTCCGGGTTCTTGTTTCATACTTCGGCCTAAGAAGCTAGAACTAAGCCTAAAATCTGTTCATGCCCAAGAAGGAGAAGACCTCGACACAATGAGTTTCAGATTGGGACTGTTTAATTATGGCCTCACACATGCTTTTATAGGCACATGCTCATTAATCATTGGCTAATCTAGTCACATGGTCTTAATTAGTCTTTCATGATGTCACTCCCAGTTTACATGTTTTCGTGCACTGACCTAATTAACAAATTAACAACCTGGGCTTTTGTGTCGATACGAGAATACTTGTGCTAAGACAGAAACACTTACTCACTCACTGCAATATATAGTATTAAAGGCAGTTATTCTATTAATAATATTCATACATATAATGATCTCTAAAACTTGTGTCATGCTCGCACATGAATCAGTCACGAATTAATCATGCTGTGATCTTTACTATACAACTGCTACATTCTATTTCTCATAGAGGCACAGTTGATGGTGAGAGTACATTTTTCTGGATTCACCTAGAAATGTTATTTGGAGTTATAGAGCCATATTAGTGCAGTAACATTTATTTGATGTGAGTGAATAATTATGACAGTAGTCTTTTGTTTTCAGTAAACTGAAATTAGAAGTGAGTTTCCAATGAAATTATGCAATGCTTTGTTCACAACAATTCCTGTTTTATTTCAGTCTCTCTTAAATCTTTAAAATTCATTTTCCATTGTTTACTTGATTGAATTATCTATCTAAGTAGAATAATTTGGAGAAATAACAGAGGATTATTCAAGCACTTTTGAGTAAGAGTGGTCATATCCCCACCATTGTCACCAGCAGAGCTAGAACCATCCGCTGTTATACAGTTTTTTCATGTAATCATGATTTTTTAAAATGGTTTTTGGGCACCAGCCTCTAGGAATACTTTATGGCATCACATGTATGAATATTTGCACAATAAAAGATCAAACTTCATTGTGAAAGTATTAATCTTATCTGAAAATATTGGATATTTTAATTTAGATCCAAACAATCTTTTCGCTGACAACTTAAAGAATAAATGCTATAAAAAGAAGCTTTAAATGTTCTGAAGTTTCCACAGTAACCCCTTATGTAACCCCTTATTTTTTGGTTCATAATTTGTATGAAGCAAGAAACCACTCAAAAACTTGAAAGTCATATCTTAACGGTGTTTTTATTTTGATAGTATTTCAGTTGTTTTTAGCTAGTAGTTGTTACGCTGTTATTTAATGATTGGGGAACTATTAAAAATGCTAGTTAAGTAGTAGGTAGTTTCACAAGATGGACGTACGTTCATATCCATGACGCGAACAACGCTTGGCTGTGAGTCAGGTTTATTTGTGGATATCTTGAATGTGTACAATTTGCCAGTGCGATGATAGTCTACAAGTCCCAGGTTCACAATTCCTGTTGTCTAAGAGCAAGTTTCCTCCTAAAGCGCCATACCCACTAGACGATTTTGGGGAGAATCGGCGCCGACGTCGGCGCCGACGTCAGCGCAGCCGTCGGCGCCAATCACTTGTATAACCCATACCCACACATAATCGGTGCCAGTGTTGGCATTGGCGCCGACAGTCGGCACTGCATCGGCGCCGATCATGCCAATCCTTATTAAACATGTTTAATAATTTTACGTAGGCCCGTCGGTTAGTGGGTATGGGGCTTTAGAGTCCGCCTGGTCTCACATGCAAATGCAACACAGTAGTTCTCTTATTAGTCACCAGATGTCCTTCTCCGTATAGCTATTCAAACCCCCGAATCCTCAAGACTCGTAATGTCCAAACGGTATCTAAAAGTGTTCTCCGCTGTAACCATAGGTCCTACCCTATATATATATCGGTCTGATTATTGATTTTACCCGAGCATTGGTACTCGCTGGGAGATACACCCTGTCTGCTACTGCCAAACAGGTATATTTACAACTACCAGCAGTCCATGCTATATTTACACTATATAATGTAGTGATTCCAATAATTTTGAATGCTTTATGATATTCCCTCTATAAGGCTGGTGACGTTTCTTCATTCTATTTCTATACAATTGATTATATGCACAAGGTGTTTTACTAACTACCTTTGTGCAATACATTATATATATATATATATAAACCATCTTTGTCAATAACCCCACAACCTTGATTTCAGAATGCATATACATGTAGAAATGTTGATAATGATTGTGTATAACAGATCACCTCAGGTAAATGACCTGTTTCTCTTACAATTTCAAGGCACTGAATACACTGTACCATATTGACAAACTAGAAAAAAAATGTTTAAAATGAGCTCTTATTCCAACATCATTCAGACTCTGAGTTCTTAAATAATATATGACATTATTTGAGAACATAATTTGTTATGAATGAATATAAATGGAGTAAATAGGAAAAACTATTTTGAAAGTTGGTAGATTTTAGATTGTAGTAACACCTGTTTATTGATATTATGTTGTCTTACTATGTTGAGATAAAATTATGAAAATAATGTCACAAAGCTGTAAAAATGATGTTTTCACAATGTCATTTGGAAATACTATCTCTATGTTGGGTTGTAGCAACAATGCTGCTACATTTTTCTCACAATGTTGTACAAATGTTGTACAACGTTGTCTGACTTTTGCTTCTTTGCTAGGGCAGGGCAAGCAAATTGCCCCTCAGTGCAGTAGGCAGTACATCTTCTACCAATGCTTCTAGTTGTACACAATTACCAAACAATTCTAAGTATAGATTATTGGATTAGAATTAGATTCTTCATGAACATGTCAAATATATCACTGATAAACAAAATGGAAAGATGTGTGTTATATCTATATCAGGGATTTGGCCTAGTTTGCCTTCATGAGGAGTTTTTGCATAATTATAAGACATGACAATGTATGCTGAATTACGTAATTTTAGTATGTAAGAAGTGATTATATTGTTACGTATTTTACTTAATTTTTCCCCCGAAGCAATACAGATTGTTCGAATAAGATGACATGTTATTTTACACAAAATACTTCATGGAGGTTATGCGTAAATATCTATGAATTCAAGAATAATATCAAGAATCTGTTCAATGTGCTAATTGTTGATGTCAAGGTCTAATCCCACTTTGACAAGTTTCTGAGTATATGCACTTTCAACTTCTTCCTTTTGGTCTTCATTGAAGTAATTTCTCCAGTCACCAACATTTCCTTTTCTCATAAATGGTGAAATACTGTTGTCCATAACAGGACTATTGATTTCATTTACAGCTTGATTCATCTTCATGCTTTTGAATGACAATTGCCCAAGAAGTGACAATATGACATCTTCCTGGAGTTCCTTCCCAAGGAAAGCTGCCACTTGAAACAGGATACTGTGCAGGTCTGTGACCATGTCCTCATACTTAATAAAGAGTATGTGTTCCTTGTGACCCACTCTCGCATTCCACCAACCAGCCACATGATCAAGTTGATCGCCATAGAATAGCTGGTTTGTCTTGTAGTATTCATTGAAGAATTCATCCCATGAACCTGTGTATAGACCATAGGGTTTGCACATTTTGTAGTAGTGATAGAATGATACAAGCTGGTCAAATGGGTTTCTCATCACATAGATGACTTTTGGGTGGCTCCTGTCAAAGCTATCGTTCATCAGTTCGTAGGGTAGATGTGTAGCCAAAAATCTTGGAGGTGATTCTCTCAATGCCATTTTAGTAGAAGGATCCCCTGTGATTCTATACGGCACCCATGAGACCAGGTTTGATATCTCTTTGCCATCCGAGAGAATAAGGTTGACTAGTGCCACCATCCAACTGGTCCCTGAATAGCAAATGAAAAACTTTTAGTTTGCGAAATGTGTTAATTGATATTTCTTGTAATCCGTATTTTATCAAATCCTTTAGTAAAGAGGACATCCATCTACAAATTTACAAGTGAACTTTGAAAGTACAGAACGCTTATGAAATATAAACACAAATTAACCTCTTCAAATATAATACATGTTACTAATAGTTTTCCATATTTAAACATATGGCTGATCATACAATATGGTAACGGTAAAAGTATAAGTTTGCTTGCGGTAGATGTCTGATATACATCTAGTAGTCAAGTGAGAACTTAACAGATTCCCTTATTTCTTTCCTTCCCACATTTTCTCTTCTGCACACTGACAAACTACAATCGCATATATACATTTTTTAGACACCCAAAATTTGTATAAAATGAAATGTTACATAGATGAAAAAAATCATATGAATAAATATAATCAACTTCTCTACCTGATTTTGGGTACGATACCACCAGCACATCAGTGGGATCAAAGGTATGCTGTCTCATTTCAATAATTCCATCAACATCAACATGTGGAGGATACGAAATACCTTCATAGGTGAAATACTCAGGGTCACCAAGACTAAACTTGAACGATCTGTTGGTAGACATGGCTTCACTGTTATGAAACATCATCAACATGGATTTCATTAGGCAGAGTTTTTATTTTATTCAACAATATGCGTCTTTTCTCACCTTTCTGATTTTTTTTACAAAACTTATCTCTTATTCCTATTTATTTTCTTATCTTCATTTCATTCAATAGTACATTGTGGGTAGTTCACCTGATACAATAATATGAATAAGAAAATGGATTAACATTCCTGTATTAAATAGAAAAATAGATAAGTACACTTTTATTACTGAATGAAATATATGTATATAAATATATAAACAGAACAAACAAATAAATATTAAACGATTTATCAGTTATGTATTAGTATTAAACAATTTATCTGTTTTATATGAGAATATTGATTAATTTTCTGTTTAATACGAGAACATTGATCAGGACTCATATTTATTATTATGGCAAAAATACTTAGTATGAACAAAACAGAAACAAAAACAATCAAATGATATTGTGGCACTCTATGGGTTGGAGTCCCATGCAGTGCAGCATGGAAAATAGAATATTTGGATGACCCTGTACAGAATTATGCCCAAATGATCCACAGGACCACAGTGGCAGAGCATTCAATAAAGTTAACTCAGCCCGTACAAAAATCCAATGAAAAATTAAAAAAACTGTTTAGCTGTACAAAACATGGATCAATGATGTTTTACAGGGATTGATAAATATCTTAGAATAACATATGATGTAGTGCACCCTTTTATCTTTCAGTTATTGGGCATTTACATTGATAATATAGCATTGATTTACGTGCAATGGAATTTCAAGTTTCAGGATCAAGGCATAGGTTGGGTACAGCATTTAATGAAGTAATCAATTACCTAGTCGAACTTTAGAGAAAGAAGCCGCCAGAGAGCCCCATTCTATATAATATAGTATAGACATGTATAGTCTCTTATCTATCAAACTCATAGACAACTCAGAGGGAACCTATTTGAACAGGTAATTAAATCATTAATGTATTATTATATGTCCACTTGTTAAGAAAGGGCTGATTTTGTTCATGTGACTTTATTTTATGAATAATCAAAGGGATCTGATTGTAAAACTATGAGTGCTTAAATATACCACCAGGACAAAATCTCACAAGGAAAATATATTTGAAAATTCTCAGATACAGATTAGACATTCACAGAAACATATTAGGAAAATGCAATCAGCTTTTGTTATAGGACATAACACATTTAAGTTTTAAGTTTATCAGTCCTTTCTTGGTGAGTGCATGTCTGTTGCACTACATTACACATGTAGGTGACCTCTGGATCTAGGGACTTCATAATGGATAAAGTGACATACATGGGCACCTGGCTGCCCTACCACAGATAAATTCTACCCAAACGTCCCACTTACCCAACCTCACTAACCCCACTTAAGACTTACCTCCCAAAGGAATGGTGGATTTGGGGAGAGGGGTGATCCAGATAGTCTTGACCCCGAACCCCCCCTCTGCAAGGTACTTTTCTTATCGAACTAGGTATGAGGCTCATCAAAGATATGTCTGGATGTCTGTTTCCCTTATGCAGTGGTGCACATCAGTGTAACGTTTGATTGTGGACCTTATCCTACTAATGGGTTAATCTGGGATTGTATTTTGAATGTTGATGCACATACGTGTTATAACTGGAGGTAAAGAAAATCTGTTTAAGCTTATAACTCTAGGGTGACATATCTATTTAAGACTCTAAATCTAATTGTCCTCAGATTGAGAAAGGAACAAACAACACTGTTACAAGGCGAGTAGTGTTGACAAACTGTGACAACAGCTGTGACCAACCTGAATGCTTGCTATAAAACTTAATACCTTACTGAGAGAAGGACATGAAATCCCTTATTTTGGGTATCTATACTGGTACTGAGCCTAAATCTTACCCTGTAACGTGGACGACCGCTCCGTTTTATTGCCTTTCAGAGGGTGCCATTTTCACAACTGCCTGTGCCTCTCTCCCATTCAGTTATGGGAGGGGGCTTCTCAGGTCACCCAACCTTAATCATGGTTGAGTGGCCAAAGAGGCAGGTTATTAACATATCAAATATATCACTGATGAATGATATGCAAGGATGTGTGCTACATTTATCAGGCATTTGACTGATGACAATTCTTTTGCCCCCTAGACCTTTGCCCCCCCCCAACCTTTGCCCCCTGGACTTTAGCCCCCTGGACTTTTGCCCCCTTGGCAATTGTCCCCGAGGACTTTTGCCCCCCAGTCTTTTGCCCCCCCCCCCCCAGTCTTTTGCGCCCCAGTCTTTTGCCCCCCCCCCCCCACCCATATTATGGTTTGAGGTGAAAGCCCCACATTGTGTGGGCCAAGACCAGTTTACAAGGCAGCCCTTATGCACAGGGATGTCCTGTGAACAGTTCTGATACCATATTCTAATTCATTTTTAACGTAACTTGAACCAACTTTGAGCGTTCCTTGAACCTGTTTTCCGTTCAAGAGTCATCAAACCATAGAAAACATTTCAAATATCATAATCATATAAAATCTTGTCTCATTGAATATCCATGCCATTCAAAAGGTCTGGTACAGAGAATAAAAAGCATAGAAAGTATCTGTTTGGGGATTTCACCCCCTCCCCAAATGTATCCCTGAGGCATCTGTATTGCATTCTTAAAGGTTTAATTTATTTGTAATGAACTTGTTGATATATCAGGTGACACCTAAACTTAATACAATGCTACCAAAATATAATGTAGCCTAGGCTTGTGTGGCAAAAGTCCTAGGGGGCAAAAGTCCTTGTGGCCAAAAGTCCTAGGGGGCAAAAGTCAAGGGGCAAAAGCCCAGGGGGCAAAAGTCCTGGAGGGCAAATGCCAGGGGGGCAAAAGTCCAGGGGGCAAAGGTTCAGGGGGCGAAAGTCCAGGGGGCAAAGGTCCGGGGGGCAAAAGACCTAGAACCATTTGACTTTCGTCGGGTCTGTTAGGGTCATTTTCTTTAGAAATTGTTACACAGCAGATAAAAATACCAAATTTGGTATGAGGCACTTCTAAGGCAAAACTATGAAATCTGGAGGGGGAGCTACCTTGAAATATCAATAGGATGGATTTGGAGGCCCAAAAACCAATATGGCCAACTTGCACTGAAGCGCAGTGCAAAAACAATTATAATATTCTTTAGTATATCAATATTAGCCATTGTAACCTCTCTAAGTTTGGCAAGAGACTGTTGTGATTTGGTAAGCTAATGTCGTAGCAAGGCACAGAGCGGCACCCCTGTCTTGCAGCTAGATATGGCATAGAAGTTGTCGTAGATGTTGGCAACTCCACACAGAAATAGTGATAGCTGAGTTAGTTCACTCCTAGACAGGTACACACAGGTATACATGGAACATAGGTGCAATAAGAAGACTGCTAGGGAATGTTATGCTTATCTTACGCAGAAGGTAGAGAAACTGGCATAGGAGGACATTATGAAACCAACAGTTTCAACTATTTACAATGATGTAAGCACGGGGCTAATAATAAGATTAGTTTTTAGTATAGGTATGAATGGAGAATATATGGGACTAGTGAGAATCTGGTGAGAGTTAGGGTACCTGAGTATACCGCCTAGCCTATGGCTAACTACATAAAAGTGTGAGACTTAAGACGAGCGAGCTGACCATGCATCATAGACTTCAAGATGAACACACAAGAGCAATAGTCTAACATACAAGTCGGAATCACATGGGTAGTATTAGAAGTAGTAGCTACGGCTACCATTGGTGATAGTAAGGATCGGGAATAGCTTAGGCTTTAGCCTTACGGACGGAATACAGGACGCAATGGAGATCCCGCCGATGGTCTCTGGTGAAGGTTTGATAGGAAGTGGCACTCCAACTAGCCTTTGGGCATTCACAGACATCAAAAGGGGAAGCTTAACCATAGCTTTACCTGGTTGGAATGTCACTGATGTTGCTTGTTTAAGCGATGGATGGCGTGAATTGGATAGATGGAATCGACTATTTACTTGTATTTTCAGGATGTTTCAATGGATATAATAAAATTACCTCTTGCCAAGTGCATGTTCTTTGTATGGGAATGAGCCCCCATACTTAGAGTCTCTACCACTTTTGAACAGATTAACATTCGAAGTAAGACCTATTCGAATTAACAACGATGAGCTTGCTATCACAACGAATAATGAAGAAGACTCTCCCCAGTAATTGTTAGAGTTATCTTTATTTTAATAATCATCAAGTTGCAAGGGAGTAAAAGACTAGTTATCAACATCACCCAGTCTTATGAAACATCTAACATATCCCCAATAAGAACCAAGTGAGACTAAATAATATATGGCTCGATCAACATATAATAAGTAAAGTAACATAACACCAGTCTAGCTCAAACTTTTGCTATAAACAATCTTATATCTCAGCTTCTAAAATGGCTAAAGAGACATGGTTGGTGTAAAAATTGAGATATTATGGGTCAGGGAATTCAATTTTTTGTGTTTGAAGTCAATGCAGAAATCCATAATCAGAGATGGCTGACCAATTTCGAGAAATACCATGATTTTTAGCTGCTAATTTATTTGGACAAGGCAAAATGGTTCCAATATCAGTAGTTTATATCCTAGAGGGCTCAAAAAAATATAATATTCATCCAATACAATATAACCAATTTCAAAATGGCTAAGCGTATTAGCATGATATCTTTGACAATAACCGCTGGATTCCAAAATAATTCAAAAGAAAGGGATATTGACATTACTCTTTTGCCACAAGATTTCTTCATTTCATTTGGTACGATGATCCCCTAGGACCCCTTAATTGAATTTTAAAGGGGAGCTACCTTGAAACATCTACACAACGTATTATTATTTTGTTGTTATTCAATGAAACCTTGGCACAAAGATGAATGAGAAAATTGATATTCTTGTATTGCATATAAAAACAGACAAGTACACTTTTATTACAAAATGAAATATGTATGTATACTAAACAAACAAATAAGTATTAAATGATTTATCAGCTTTATATAAGAATATTGATCAATTTTCTGTTAAAGACAAGAATATTGACCAGGACTCTTATTTATTGTTATGGCAAAAGCACTAAGTATGAATACTTAATGAACCAATTAAATGATATTGTGGCAATACCCATGCAGTGCAGCATGGAAAATAGAACATTTGGATGACCCTGCACAGAATTGCACCCAAATGGTACACATGACGGCAGTGGCAAATCACTTAATAAAGAAAACTCAGAAAATCTAATTAAAAAACAAAACTGTTTAGTCTATTATCTACCAATCTAACAGCCCACCCAGAGGGAACCTATTTGAACAGGTTATCAAATCATTATGTATTATGAAGGAGGACATAATAAGTGCAATTATCCATTAGTCAATAGAGTGTTAACAAAATCAAAAGCAGTGTCAATTGTCGATTTACCCTTTTTAAAACCATTTCGAAATGGTTTTAGAAAGGTTTTAGAAAGGTTTTACCAGGGTTGTTTCCACTGACCATAATAAAGCGTTTCATTCTATCCCTCATGAGATACTTTTAAAGAAATTGTCATATCTTAATTTTCAAAAAAATCATGGTTTGAGAACTATCTAAAGGGAGTCAAAAGCAATGTAGGGTCAAAATTTTGCAAATTCTATTAACCATTGAAATATATTCTATGGCCATAGCCTAGGCCTGTGGTAAAATATAGACTGTGAATACAGACTTTAACTATATCAAAATAGATGAAAAGTCATTCCAGGTCAATTTTGGTGACCCACCAAAATTGGTTTGTTTACAAACATTGCTGTTTTCAAGCATAAATGGCATGAGTATTATGGAATTGAACTGAACTTAAAGGAGACGCGAAAATCATATTTCAAAGTTCAAACAACTACTTTCCCTAGTTTATTAATAGCTTATTCAGTACTTCTCATTGTTTAAATCATCCTGGCTGCCAAAACAATAGACTTACGGCCTGTTGTACTTAGTGTGAAACCAGCCTAACACTTTGTGTGCGAATCTGCAAGAGGCAATTCTGAACAGAGCATGTGACGTCACGTGAGGCACTTGTCCACTATTATTTACAGTGAACAAAATTAAAACGCTCGTTTTTCAAAAACTTCATATGCTTATTATCCTCGTGAATATTTGCATAATTTTTTAATTAGTACTTCAAGTCCTATGATTTTCCAAACATGACTCAAAATCATGGTCTGGTTTTACATGATAGCTCCTCTGACGTCATTAGCCATTGTTTACATGGGGAGGCAAGGAGGGGCGTACCAACCAAACCAAGTGGAGGGTGGCATTTTTATTCAGTCCAGCTACGTGGTAAATCTTAATACAATAATTTATTTTGGTATGTGTCTTAATAGATGTAAGATTAACGTATTTAGATGATTTAAATTGTTTTTTCGCGTCTCCTTTAAAGCTAGTTATCATGATTTATACTGTACCAATGGCTAAAGTTAGACTCTTAGAATGTATCTTCATAGTTATTTGAGTTTGCAAAATTTTGTCATATTTTGACACAATACTAACGATATAGCTCATCTAAATCTTAAATATAGAATTATTTTATATGTTGATGATATTGTTCTATATACAAATGTTGTCTCTGTAATTAACAATATTATAACGTTCTAGAGGAAGATCTGAAGAAGATAATAAATTGGACTGATAACTCCAGGTTGACAATAAATTATAAAAAGACAAAGATGGTTCATTTCAGTTGTAGGAAGAACTTTGGTCTAGCCAAACTGGATATTGGTCAAGCAGAGAGTAAATGCGTTGATAGTTACAAATACCCGGGATTCCTGATTGACCATGAGTTAAAATTTAAGTTCTGTATGAAGAACACCTATAAATTGGTGTCTCAGAAATACTATAATGTATAAGAAACTATATCATAACTTGTCAGCTCAGGCAAGAATTGATGTGGTTAAAACAATGATTTTACCATATTTTCATTATTGCAATATTTTCTATAATAGTTGCTCAGTTTATGATTGAGAAGAACTACAAATATTGCAAAATACAGTCCTGAGGAGAGCCCTTGGGGTTAGGAATCCTAGAGATATGCACATTGCTGATTTTCATGGAATCATGAATGTCTCAATGTTGAACTAATTACGCAATAAACAACTATTAATATGTATTTTCAAAGGAATTCAAAATAATAAGGTCACTCTGAAGCAAAGTAAAAGACAACTGAAAATGTTTGAGGCGCCAGTTGTTAAACTGAATCAAATAAATATGACAGCTTATCGATCATCACCAATTTATATTGGAGGCGAGCTATGGAACAGTCTACCAGCACATACTAGGAATATTGCTGATATTGATGTATTTAAGCAGGCAATAATGGTATATGTTTAGGAAAGTGTGACCAACTTATTATCTTACTTGTATTATATCTTCAATGTCATTATGTTATATCTGGTGGATGCAGGCATATTGAATTCCTGAACTAATACTGTATTGTATAAAATCACCTTCATTTCATCTCATTAACATCACATCATTTTCCATCTACTACAAGGATACTATGTGATATGATTTCTGATGAAGCCCCTGTGGCCCGTTGCACAATAGAATTTCGTTGTGAGGATCAAATTAAGATAGCATAATGAACTTTTGCTTAACAGCGAATTGTTTTGTTGTTACGAAAATTTCCGTTGTTATGAAAATAGTAAAAATCTCTGGTTCTAATGAATTAAATTGAATTCTGTAAATTGATATAAAAAAGGAAAAGATTAGAAAAAAATCAGCAAAAGTTAAAGCTCTTTGAGGGCGTTTTAAACATAGAAAAAGAATTGTGGCAAAACAATTGTTGTTACGAAAATAGTTGCAAATAATTTATTATTGAACAATGCAAGGTTTCGCTAATAATATCATTTTCGTTGCTAGGAAACCCATTGTGCAGCGGGCCGCTGGTACACAAGGGAGACCAGGATCTATTAATCCTGATTGTAACCAGAATGAATAACTTGAAATGATAATGAAAAAAATAGCAACATACCTGTTACACTAAATTACACATGTAGGTGACCTCTGGAATTAGGGACTTCATAATGAATATAGTGACGTTCATACCAGTAATGGGCACCCAGCTGCCCTACCACAGATAAATTTTATTCAAATGTTCCCCAACATCTTATTCTATCTGTTTTGAGGTTCCACATTTTGGTGGATCCTTACACTACAAAATGAGGCGGAAATATGCTGCACATGTATGAGCAAATGCATGTCGTATTAGTACTTAGCCTTTATGTTGATTTCCCGTCACCTTTTGAAAATCCTATATCCACCCCTGCAAGGCACTTTCCTAATTGAACTAGGGTACTAGGACACCATCTCAGGCACAAGGCTCATTAAAGATATGTCTGGTTGTCTGTCCCCCTTATGCAGTGGTGCACGTCAGTGTAAGGCTTAAGGTTATAATCCACTTTGGGTGAGGTCACATTTGTTGTAGCTATTTTTAGGAGCCACCAGTGTGGTTTTGATACTAACATGTTGGTGTCGCTAACTGAAAGCAAATGATAGAAAACCTATATAGAATAGCAGGTGCTGCAAGCAGGTAGCACGAGCACCTAATAATTTGTTGGGTGAATAGCAGAAGGTCGTATCCGACATAGGTTAAGCTATGTCAGATGTGACCTTATGCTTTTGACCCGACACTATATTCCATCCTTGCTCTGTCCTACCGCAAACAGATTTGCGGCAGTTTCCTTGGGTAATTTCATGGTGCCACAAGCAAATACCATAGAGTAGAATATAGCCTTTAGTTGTGAACCTTATCCCTCTACAGGGTTAATCAGAGATTGTATCTTGAATGTTGATGTATATATCTGTTACAACAGAAGCCAAACTAATTAAAAAATCCTTTACTTATAGGCGACATATCTATTTGTATCTCTAGATCCAATCGGAGGATGAACTAATGCATTTCTACTAATACAATAAACTTAATACATTTCTGAGAGAATGATAAGGAATCCCTTATCTTAAGTATCTATATTGGTAATGAGCCTAAATCTTACCTTGTAGTGTGGACAACTGCTCCTATCACCGCCTTTCATAGAGTGACGATTTCACATCTACCTGTGCCTCTCTCACCGTCGGTGGTGGAAGGGGGCCCCTTCAGGTCACCCAACCTTAGTCATGGTTGGGTGGCATAAGAGGCAGGTGATTGCAGAAGAAAGAGTACCTTAAAAGTTCCCTCACGTAGAAATGCCTTAAAAGTGTCCCTATTACCTCAAGATATCCCGTTATATAAACCATTTATTTTCACTGCAATTTATCATTATTATGATTAACTATACAACTGCTACAATTTTATTTTTCATAGAAGCACATTTAATAGTAAGAGTACATATTTCTGGTTTCACATAGAAATCTTATTTGGAGTTTTGGAGCCATGTTAGTACAGTAACCTTTGCTTTACATGAGTGAATATGACAGTAGTCTTTTGTTTTCAGTAAACTGAATTTAGAAGTGAGTTACCCATGAAATCATGCTATGCTTTGTTCACAACAATTACTGTTTCATTTCCGTCTCTCTCAAAACTTTAAATTTCATATTCCATTGTTTTACTTGATTAAATAATCCATCTAAGTAGAAGAATTTGTAGAAGTTACATAGGATTATTCAAGGAATTTTGAGTTAGAGTGGCCATATCTTCACCATTGTCATAAGCAGAGCTCAAATCCTCTGCTGGTATTTCCCATATAACATACACCCAATTACCTAACATCGACAAATATATTTATTGTCCCATTTTTGTTTATAAAGTTTGCTGGTGACAAATGTTTGACTTTCATAGAAAATCACTGAATGGCACATTATATGTGCCTTCTAGATGTTAATTGACCAAGCCTTCTATCTTAAAATGACACCTTACATGAACAAATGTATTTCTGAATATAATTATCTTTGCTCTGTAACCAGCCAATCTAGAGTTTGAAATCTGATAGAATCGCAGTATTCAACCCCCAAAAGAAAAGGGTACCACACTTTTATACACTTTTTTCATGTATTTCATGTTTATTTTCATTGATCTTTGGACACCAGCCTTTAAGCATACTTTCTGAATATGTGCACTATAAAAGATCAAGTTATATTGTGAAAGTATTCATTATCTCTGAAAATATTGGACATATAAATTCAGGTTTTATTAATCTGTAAGCCAACAACTTTTAGAATAAATGCTACAAGAAAAAGCCTTAAACGCTCAGATGTTACCATGGTAACCTCCTATTTTCATAATTTTGGTTTATGTAGATGAATATCTTTTGTTTTGCAAAGTATTAGTAAAATCTGGGTATTAGATCAATAATGGCATGATTGTCTTTGGGATTACTATAGCCTATACCCTAGTGGTTAGAAGATTTCCCTTGTGAATGCCATAATAAAGATTATAAAAAGATGATGTGCTTTGGCTGCCAAACACCCTAACTTAGTTTAACAACCTGAGAGCTGAACCACATCCCTCTTGTCCTACTGTCTGACATGCAGACTGAATAGGTATCAGTGGTGGATTTAGGAGGGGGGAGCACAAGGGGCATTTTGGCCACCTATTGTTTGTTTTTAATGTAAAATTCTCGGCACCATAAGTCAACCAGAAAATTTACAATAGGGCGCCCTCCCTTTTGAAAAGTTCTAGATCTGGCTTCGGATATACAATGTTCCAGATATAGAACCAATAAAGCCGCATACCCACTAAGCAACTTTTACAGAGTTGGCTGACGGATTGGCACTCAAATCAGCTGATTTTTATGATCACCAGTTAGTATAGTACATTGAAACGTGCAAGTTTAATCTGAGATGGCACTGAAATTGGCTGATTCTAAAGGCAGAATTGGCCAATTTCAGCGCTGATCTGTCGGCTGACTCATGCATAAGCGCCTAGTGGGTATGGCCCTTAACTTACTAACTGTAGCCCTATGATGAAGTAAAACAAGAAGCAAGTTTTAACCACAACACCCATACAGCTGTACATGAGAAAGGTGACAATTTTTGTCCCTAAGTTTAGCAGCAGGGTACAGATGTCATTCAAACTTGAACAGCAGTGTTTATTTTAGAGTATCACGCTGGCAAGCAAGAAACCACTCAAAAACTTGAAAGTCACCCTGCAATATCTTAACTGTGTTTCCGTTCCAGTTTTATAACATTTTTACAACTTCTGATCTTGTGTATTGCATTTGAAATGTCATATTCCTGTTCCCTAATGATGGGAATAAGCATTTTGTGACTAAATAATATTATAATAACATCATAAATATATATTAAACATTATGTATTTGCTGATGAAGGCAGCAACACTCCGAAATCAATTGGTTCGGCAATGATTCCATGTCTAACTAAGAATTCAAGTCAACTACAGTCCATCATTCCATTTGGTGTAGATTCAACACTTTTGTTATTTTACATTATATACATTATTTGCATATATGCCAATTTTGAGGTTCAAATTTAATCCTGAAGAAGGCAGTCACACACAAAAACTAGTGGACTTGCTATTTATTCCTTTTCTACATAATAAACAAGTCAACTACAGTCCATCATTTCGTTTGAAGTAGATTCACAACCTTTATTATATATATGTTTATTTAAACCATCTTTATTAATAATCCTACAAACTTGATTTCAGAATGCATCTAAATCTAGAAAAGTACAGGATGATTGTGTGTAACAGATTGTCTCAGCTTAATGACCTGTTGCTCTTACAATTTAAAGGTACTTGTACCTGTTCAGCAGGATCTTAAATTCAAGCGATATTTTTTTCCATACCTCCATAGAATTTTCTTCAGTACATCTGGAATAAATAGCCAGAAGGAAAATGAGATTTACCATTTACTTTTTCAGCTGGAGGATGGCAAATATTTGAACTCCTTACTATAGGTTTCTATGGGAAACAATTAAATGAGTTTTCAAATTTCAAAAATCCTAGAGAAAAATAATATTGTGTTTTTTCTTGAAATTCCCCTAGATCATTAGTCTTGATCTTATATATATCCTGAAAAAGAATAAAAGGGATTTACCGTTTTGATCATAGACCTCCCTTATCATTTCTATAGTAATAATTGACACACTGCAGGTGTGAAGCAGCAGCATGCACATAGCACATAGAGGAGTCCCTTCATATGCACCAGGTGGCAGTGCTGGGATTGGGTACAAGTATATTTAAGATTCCAGGCTGAATGCACTGTACCATGTTGAAAAACTACAAAAAAAGATGTTTAAAATGAGTTTTCATTTCAATTCTTTTCTGACTCTGAATTCACATCAAAGATTATTGGTACAAGCAAATCAGGACAGCTTATTTATGCCCTTATTTGAGAACATAATATGTTATGAATGAATGTAAATGGAGTAAATAGAACAGAAAAAGTTACTTTTTAGATTGTGGCACCACCTGTATATTGATATTATCTTGTCTTACTACGTTGTGATAGCATTGTAGAAGTACTGTTGTTGCAATTCTGTGAAAATGATGTTTTCACAATGTTATTTGGAAATGCTGTCTGTTTGTTGCAACACAATGTAATACTCAGAATGTTCATTTTTCTCAGAATGTTGTTAAAATGTCTGTTATAATATCTGTTGAACTTCCCTCAGTCCAGTAGGTAGTACACTTTCTACCAAAGCTTCTAGTTCTACACAATTACCAAACAATTCTAAGCATAGATTAGGGGATAAGAATCACATACTTTATTAACATGTCAAATATATCACTGATAAATAAAATGCAAAGATGTGTGCTATACCTATCAGGGATTTGGCCTAGTTTGCCTTCATGAACATTCTTTACATATAAGACATGACAATGAATGATGAATTACGTCCTTGCAGTATGTGAGAAGTATTTATGAAGAAATTATTTCTCCAAAGCAATATTAATGCAGATTGCCCAAACAAAATGCAATGTTATCTTATACAAAATACTTTGTAAAGGTTATGGGTAACACCTATGAATTCAGCAATATTGCATCTTTGTCTCTAAACAAAGATGTACATAATGTGCTAATTGTCGATGTCAAGGTCTAATCCCACTTTTACAAGTTTCTGAGTATATGCACTTTTAACTTCTTCCTTTTGGTCTTCATCGAAGTAATTTCTCCAGTCACCTACATTTCCTTTTCTCATAAATGGTGAAATATTGTTGTCCATATTAGGACTATTGATTTCATTGACAGCTTGATTCGTTTTCATGCTTTTGAATGACAATTGCTCAAGAAGTGATGATATGACGTCTTCCTGGAGTTCCTTCCCAAGGAATGCTGCCACTTGAATCAGAACACTGCGCAGGTCTTTGACCATATCCTCATATTGGATGTATAATATATGGTCCTTGCGACCCTCTCTTGCATTCCACCACGCGGCCACATGATCAAGTTGATTGCCATAGAATAGTTGGTTCGTCTTGACGTATTCATTGAAGAATTCATCCCAGGAACCAGTGTACAGACCATAAGGTTTGAACATTGTATAAAAGTGATAGAATGATACAAGCTGGTCAAAAGGATTTCTCATCACGTAGATGACTTTTGGGTGGCTTCTATCAAAGCTATCTCTCATCAATTCATAGGGTAGATGTGTAGCCAAACAATTCGAAGGTGACTCTCTCAGTACCATTTTAGTAGAAGGGTCCCCTGTGTTTCTATATGGTACCCATGAGAACAGGTTTGATATTTCTTTGCCATCTGAGAGAATAAGGGTGACTAGTGCCACCATCCAACTGGTCCCTGAATAGCAATGAAATTGTTTAGTTTGTAAAATTTGTTAATTGACACTGCCTGTATTTCTTATTATATCAATTTATTTTTTGATAAAGGGGACATTCATCAACAAATTAACAATTGGACTTTTATGATCATAGTCTGCTCTCTAAACCTTCCCATTGCACATCACTCAGCAGGTGAAAAAATAATCATTTCAATGTTCATGTGAGTTCTTATTGCTAATTAACCTGTATAAATATAATACATGTTACTAATACTTTTCTATTTCTGAATATATGGTTAATGGTAAAATATGGTAATGGTAAATGTATAAGTTTGCTTGTGGGAGATGTCTTATAAAAATGGTATGCGAGGGAGAACTTAACAGATTCCACTATTTCTCCCCTTTCATTATTTTGTCCTGTACACCCTGATAACCTGTGGCCAGATATACATTTTTTATGCACCCAAACTTGTATGAAATGAAACGTAATATAAATATGACCACCACAGGGGAAAGGGTAATCCGAGGTTTCCATATTTGCTATCCATATTTAAGGAGATATAAGTATACTTGTGAAAAAAATAGTGACAATTTTGTCTAAAACCAACTTTTTGTGTAGAATTTATTTACCATACCCAAAACATTCCATCACATTCAATGGAACGTTTTGATATGGATAGTTCACCTAAATTATCTTATTTGGTTCCCATGGAAACTTAAATTGTAAACTGAGAAACTATCATTTCCAGGTCTCCATATTGAAAAAAGAATACAGTAATCATTTCTGGTTAAAAGATAATGAATAAAAATGTGTTTTTGAATATTTACTCACAATAATGATAACCAATGATAATTTATGCAAAATCTCAATAAATACAAGAAAAATATGCTTTCTTTTATTTCCCAGTATTCCGATAGTGCTAAGTTTAAGGGCCCATAGCTTTCTTAATAATCAGATGTGGAAATACTTGAATATGAAAGCTAAGAATATGCTCTACAATATTAACTTAATAGTAAATCCTGCACAGAGTACCTTTCCCCTCATCTGGTCACAGATGACAAAATCGTATGAATTGATATAACCAACTTTTATACCTGATTTTGGGTACGATACCACCAGCACATCCATTGGATCAAAGGTATGCCGTCTCATTTGAATAATGCCATCAACATCAACATGAGGAGGATAGCAAATACCTTCATAGGTGAAATACTCAGGGTCACCAAGACTGAACTTGGACGTTCTGTTGGCACACATGGCTTTTCTGTAATGAACAACAACATGGATTTCCATAGGCGGCTTTTTATCATATTCAACAATATGTGTCTTTTTTCACCTTTCTGATCTATTTACAAAAATTATCTCATATTTTTGTTTATTTTCTTATTTTCATTTCATTCAAAAGTACATTGTGGGTACTTCACTTGATACAATAATATGAACTGGTGTTGTTTCACAAAATGTAAAAAAAAATGACGGTTCTTGTTTCATGCTTTGAAGTATTTTTTGTTCATTTCATAGAATATTGTAATTCTATTTCTTTATTCAATGAAACTTTGGTACAAAGATGAATGAGAAAATGGATTGATCTTCTTGTTTTGAATATAAAAACACACAAGTACACTTTATTACTAAATGAAATATGTATATATACTAAACAATCAAATAAGTATTAAATGATTTATCAGTTTTATATGAGAATATTGATTAATTTTCTATTTAATACAAGAATATTGACCAGGACTCTTATTTATTGTTATGGCAAAAGCACTAAGTATGAATACTTAATGAACCAATTAAATGATATTGTGGCAATACCCATGCAGTACAGCATGGAAAATAGAACGTTTGGATGACCCCTGCACAGAATTTCCCCCAAATGGTACACATGATTGCAGTGGCAGAACATTTGATAAAGAAAACTCAGGCCATACAAAAATCAAATTCAAAAACAAAACTGTGTAGCTGTACAAAACATGGATCAATGATGTTTTACAGGGATTGACAAACATTTTAGAATAACACTGGTATAGTGTACCCTTTTATCCTTCAGTTATTTGGCCTTTACATTATGTTGCAGTGATTTACGTGCAATAGAATTTCAAGTTTCGGTATGTAAGCATAGGTTGGGTGGAGCATTTAACGTAGTAATCTATTACTGAGTCCAACTTTAAAGAGAGAGGCCAGTGAAATTTTTATTTTGTTAAATTCTCATATAATACTGTAGATACAATGCTTTAGTGTGGGTATATAACATCATTATGATTGTACAGTGATACTTTATACAGAAAAGCTTTTCTATACATCAGATCACATACTGAATCCCTCGTACACCTCCCTCAGGACGTCTGTTTGTGAGGTCACAAAAAAACTGTTGAATTTGAATTTCAAAATTTCAAATTCTTTAGTAAACTATATTTGTAAATATTTTTGTCATAAATAACTTAATTTAGTAAATTTCAACACTGTTAGGCCAAAAAAGAGCTCCCAGGAAATTTACATATTGTTATTTTTTCAGTTTTATAATTTATCAACTCTTCTACTTGTGACCTCACACACAGACAAATGCATTGTGCAAGCTGCACAAGGTGCAAGACAGAATGACTCATTTTGATTCAGAAAAATTTGTGTAAAATAAATACTACTAAAGGTAGAATAATGGTAGTGAGACGTGGTTTAGCCCTTGTCAGGACCATAAGTGAAGCAAGGTGAGTTGAAAAATTGTTTTTCTACAAACACAACAGGTAGTAATTTTATGAAAATCAGAATTACCCACAGGAAATATTTTTGAATAAATACTACTAAAGGTAGCTGTGCAAAATTTTGCGTGGGTATTTCCTGGGTGGTGGGGATCACGGTAATATACCTCTTTACAGTCACTGGCCCCTCCCTTCAATAATCAATTACTGAGTCCAATTTCAAATAGAGAAAAGCCCATAGAGAGCAGCCTTCTATATACAACGTAGACACGTGTAGTCTATTATCTACCAATCTCACAGCCAACCCAGAGGAAACCTATTTGAACAGGTTATTAAATCATTATGTGTTATTAAGGAGGACATAATAATAGTCCAGGAGCCAAACCTGAAAATCCTGATTTACCCTCCGCGGTGAGCCCCCTGGATTTTCTTGATTTTTTTCATCTTATAGCATCCTAGGGACCATGAATCAAGACGGTTCCGAAGAATTTAGGTATGCGAACACTGTCTAATTACGCGATTTGTGCTTAATTAGCAAAAAATGAAAAACGCGTTATTTCTAGATTTCTCTTGAACTATGTAAGATATGATAACATGCTATATGTCATCTGAAAGGTAATTTTTTTCCTGATTTTTTGATATATTGTTTGCTATTGTCATTAATCATGGCAATGAGTAATTAAAGAAAAACTGTTGTTTCAGTCAAAATCATTAGAACTTAAGGATCCAAGGTTAAACTCTGGAATTGATAAACCAAGTCCTAGGTATACTTAGAGGGGATCTTTAGGCAGTTTTTAAAGAAGGTTGCATCTGATTTAATTGGAACTATAATGTAGAAATCATTTTTTGCTGATTAAATTCTAACCGACTCCAGGCTCATTTTGCACTTATATTTCAAAAGGAGAGATGATATCATGAAAATAACACAATATATCCTAAAGAGATGGGAAAATGATTATCTCTGTCTCCCTAAGCTGGTATTTCAATGCTTTCTGAGCCATTTAGTCCATTGTATACAACATTGGAGCTCTAAAATAAGTAAACATTAGCAAGAAATATGTGTCCATGTAATTTGCAGACAAGCTCATCTTTGTTGCCTGATCAAACTAGTATAGTCATTGATTTATTTACTCAAAATGGTATGGATGGCTCCTTATATTGCCAAAGATTCACACATTGACAATATGCAGCAAACAATATGCAGCAAACTTCTATTTACATACCCCTGTACCCACTGATCTTTAAAAAGCATGTTCCTATAGGGAGAGTGGGAGTTGTAGGCTGTAATACTCTTTTAAATACTCTAGATCTTTTAATTGCTGGCCCCAATATCTAATGTTTACCTCACCCTGGTAACAGGCCTGAGGCCTGAGGCCTGGAGAGACAGAGGAATGATAAAGATGGCAGACTAGGGTTCTTAACTCCCTGTTGTGTGAGTTAACCCATTGGTAAGACACTGTGCTTACAACCTAATAAATGTTCCCTCAGAGAGAGGGGCAGGCTTAAATTTTGGCTACTTATAACTGTCTTATTATTCAATTTTATCACATAATTCCACAAGGAGTACCAGCAGTAAAATGAAGGTAGTGGATCTTCAGAACCTTATCAGTGGTGGAGAGGTCTAGCCTTTCCCCTGAGCAACCTGAACTGGGGGATAAGGGCAGCCTCCCATGGTGCAACATACTGCAGGCCTATATATAGTGTGCCATAAACTGTGGGATTGCTGACCACCTGCTGTACTTTTGTTAACATCCTACCACCAATCTGCCAAATTAAACTTTGCTACCCTTTTGCTACTAGAGGGTTTACAGTTCCAGGCTGTATGGGTTCATTGCTCACTTAGCTTTATACCCTTTTGTATTATAGACTAAGTATTCAGTGTTGTATTATAAGAACTGATCATAGACTAGAGGATTATTCATATATTTGAATAATGACTCCCTTAGTTTTGGGTCTCTGAGTATTTACCATATTGACCTTTCCCTTAGTATCTAACTATAAGCTGTCTCTTGCTGTTGGTTAGGGAAACTGGATCCTTGTTCACAGCAGCTGAGAAATGAAAATGGTCAGTTATATTTTGATAAGGGAATAATGTTGTTTCTGAGGTTTATATAACAGAAAGTTTGAGGTTACAACCAGAATCACATCAATTTATTGCTCTTGTACATTCTCCTAATACCGTACTGCCTTGATTATGGCCCCACAGCAAGGGTGCTGTGCACACGCTGCTCAATGTGGTAATGCTACTAGATAGTATTGGGAAACCAGTAATGGCTATACCAAAAATTTGTAATTTTGAAATAGAAAGATATATCAGGAACTTCTGTATTGTTTCAGGTTTTGATATTTGTTTGAGGTCTTGCCAATGATATTGATATGTATGTACACACACAGAGGTCTCAGTTCCTCTGGTACACTTCCTAATAAAATTGGATATATGACAAAATCCTGTTAGTTGATAGGATGAATCTCAGTGAAGCGTGACCAAAGGCTGGTCATAATTTGTATTGGTAATTTGGGAGGGTTGGAAGTTTGGCTCTTAGAAATGAACTGTGACCATGATCATAATTTAATATCAAATTACTAATTCCAGTAACCCATATATAGAATAAAATATAAGATATCCATTTTGTGTATGGTCAAGCTAAGTTACTCATTTATATAAGCACATGGGTCTAGAATCCAAGAGTGCAATCTAATTTATTAAAACCAACAATTTGGCAGAGGTAGCACACCTATCAAGTTTACAAGTTTAACAAATAGCACACTTGGTCTTTTTGCAGTTGGCATATTGATACAAGGACTCTTTTCTAAATTCAGAACCTTTGATATATGACAGCATACTTTTTGGGATTCATCTTTAAAGTAGTATACCCTCAGAAACCTGGATTGGGGTCAGGTAATGGGTGAGTCTGCTACAATCTATTCTTTTCTTTATGTAAACAAGAAGTAGAGGGAACTATAAGGTGCCTTCCATTTAATAAGTACACACATTTTCAAAAATCTCAGATCCCCACCCCCCTTTGGTCATAAATATGCATTGGATTTGTACTAGAAAGTACACACATTTTCAAAGATTTCATACCTCCCTCCCCCCCTTGATGCATACAAACTTAATGCAAGGGCCCTAATAAGATGGTTTGTAATCAAACTGAAACATTATCATGGTATCATGGTGAGGAAAGAAATCTTACTCAAACCATAGTTTTATTGTGACACATCTTTCACTGCAGGCCCGTAGCCAGGGGGGGTTCGGGGGGTTCGTACGAATCCCCCCTTGGACGAAAACGCCTTTAAAATATTACTTATATGGTAGCTACAATTAAATTATATATATATATTAGGCCAAAATTCAAAAAACGAACCCCCCTCTTAAAAAAGCTGGCTACGGGCCTGCACTGTGATCCAAAATGCTCTCCAAACAGCTACCATATTATATACATGTGCCCAAATGGCTGTGAAAGCACTTAAATACCAGCCTAGGGAGATAGTGATTATCATTTCCACATCTCTTTAGGATATATTGTGTTATTTTCATGATATCATCTCTCCTTTTGAAATATAAGTGCAAAATGAGCCTGGAGTCGGTTAGAATTTAATCAGCAAAAAATGATTTCTACATTATATTTCCAATTAAATCAGATGCAACCTTCTTTAAAAACTGCCTAAAGATCCCCTTTAAGTATACCTAGGACTTGGTTTATCAATTTCAGAGTTTAACCTTGGATCCTTAAGTTTTAATGATTTTGACTGAAACAACAGTTTTTCTTTAATTACTCATTGCCATGATTAATGACAATAGCAAACAATATATCAAAAAATTAAGAAAAAATTTACCTTTCAGATGACATATAGCATGTTATCATATCTTTCATAGTTCCAGAGAAATTTAGAAGTAACGCGTTTTTCATTTTTTGCTAATTAAGCACAAATTGCGTAATTAGACAGTGTTCGCATACCTTAATTCTTCGGAACCGTCTTGATTCATGGTCCCTAGGATGCTATAAGATGAAAAAAATCAAGAAAATCCAGGGGGCTCACCGCGGAGGGTAAATCCTTATTTTGACTGATTTCAGGATTTGGCTCCTGGACTATAAGTGTAATTATCCTAATGCAACATTCCTGTTGCCCTAAATTACACATGTAGGTGAGCACTGAAACTAGGGACATAATGGATATGGTGACATACATACCACTAAGGGGTACGTAGCGGCTCAACCACAGACAACTTCTATACAAAGGTCACACAAACCCCACCTCACTTACCCCACTTGCACATATTTATGGAAACCAATTCATGAAAAAATTCCTGAAGGCATGGGTGAATCCAAGGGGTCCAGGTGTTCTGACTCCCCTGCCCTCCCCCCTCCTTTGGTGGACACCTAAACTAAAAATCATGAGAAAATGTTGTGCATGAAACATGCTGTGTTAGCCTTTATGCCGAGCTCCCTATCCCCTTTCAAAAATCCTGTATCTGCCCGTGCAGGGTACTTTGCTTATTGAACTAGGTACAAGGATCATCAAAGATATGTCTGGATGTCTGTTTCTCTTATGCAGCAGTGCACATTAGTGCAACCTTATCCTGCTAACAGGTTAATCTGGGATTGTATTTTGAATGTTGATACACATATGTGTTATAACAGGAGCAAATCAAAATCTGTTTAAATCCTTTACTCTGGGGTTACATATCCATTTGGATCTCAAAATCTAATTGGAGGTTGAACTATTGTCCTCAGATTAAGAAGAGAACTAACAATACTGTGACAAGGCCAGTAATGTTGACAAACTGTGACAACAGCTGTGATCAACATGAATACTTGCTACAAATTTCAATATTCTACTGAGAGAATGACATGAAATTTTGATTTGTAATGGTAATGATCCTAAATCTTACCCTGTAATGTGGACGATTGCTCCCCGTCACTGCCTTTCAGAGAGTGCCGATTTCACAGCTACCTGTGACTGTCCCTGTCAGTGGTTGGGGCCTCTCACATCCCCTACCTTAGTCATGGTTGGGTGGCCCACGAAGTCGGTGATGTTTAAAAAGAAAAAAGGGAGACCATGAGTTGTGGGTACTTTCATGCCTCGGTACTTGTCGCTGGGTCAGGGGCACGAGGGCTACCCTACCTTACACTGGGCCGGTTTCCTTTCCTGAAGTTGGGACATCACTCTTGGAGAAAAGTTGATAATGTTGCAGCCACAGGCCTAACATCTCATGCCTCGTGCCATTCATTGTTGTAGTATCCATGCCAAAGTGTCCTTTTGTGCCCATTTTTCATAGCTTATTTCCGTACTTGCCTGTGTTTCTAGCCATGCCCTCCCAACTTCTTTTTAAATCAAGCAGTCCTATTTAACCCAAACTTCCAGTTCATTCCAGGGTTTGTGTTTCGTACTCCGTGCCTAAGAAGCTAGTACTAAGCCTAAAATCAGTTCATGCCCAAGAAGGAAAAGATGTTGACACAATGAGTTTTGGTTGTGGCAGGTTTGGTTATTGTATAAAATGACCTTCATTTCATCTCATTAACATCACATCATTTTTTTATTTACCACAAGGATACTATATGATATGTTTTCTGATGAAGCCCCTGGATTACAATGGAGACCGGGATCTATTAATCCCAATTGTAACCAGAATGAATAACTTGAAATAAAAAAAAAGAAAGAATGCAACATACCTGCTGCACTATATTATATATGTAGGTGACCTCTGGAATTAGGGACTACATGGATATAGTGATGTACATACCATTAATGGGCACCTAGCTGCCCTACCATAGATAAATTTTATTCAAAGCTTCCCCAACATATTATTCTATCTGTATTGAGCTCGAGGTTTCACATCTTGGTGGATCCTTAAACTACAAAATGAGGGGAAAATGCTGCACATGTATGAGCAAATGCATGTCGTCTTAGTACTTAGCCTTTATGTTTATTCCCCGTCACCTTTTGAAAGTCCTATATCCACCCCTGCAAGGCACTTTCCTAATTGAACTAGGGTACTAGGACACTATCTTAGGCACAAGGCTCATTAAAGATATGTCTGGTTGTCTGTCCCCCTTATGCAGTGGTGCACATCAGTGTAAAGTTAAACACTATATTCCAATTGGGGGTAGGTCGCATTTGTGGTAGCTACTTTTAGGTGTCACCAGTGTGGTTTTGATACTAACACGTTGGTGTCCCTAACTGAAAGCAAACTATAGAAAACCTACATAAAACAGCAGGTGCTGCAAACAAGTATCATGAGCACCTAATATATTCCATCCTTGCTCTGGCCTACTGCAAACAGGTTTGCGGCAGTTTCCTTGCGTCATTTCATGGTACCGCAAGCAAATACTGTAGAGTAGAATATAGCCTTTAGTTGTGAATATTATCCCTCTACAGGGTTAATCAGAGATTTTATTTTGAATGTTGATGTATATATCTGTTACAAAAGAAGCCAAACAAAATATATTTAAATCCTTTACTCAAGGGCAACATATCTGGGGGTATAGACTCATAAAATTGGCAGCACTGCAAACACTCCCGTTTTTAAAATTTGACATGTGACATGGAAACTAAGGGACAAATGACATTGCCATATTCTTGGATTCGACAGGGGCTTTAAAAGGTAATGACATGCGACATGACCATTTCTTAAATTCGACATGCCAAATGGGTCTAATCTCTGATATAGTGACAGGCGACATGGCTATTTTTAAAATTGGACAAGACGCTTCGCGTCTCGGCTCAAAACTATAGTAGGCGCCCACCACCCCCCACCCCCACCCCCTAAATCCGCCAAAGTCAGAATTCGTCCTAACTCGTTTTCGCTGTGAACATTACCCTGGCTGTCCGAGTGTTGGTACAGCATAAAACAACCTCATTCACGGTAACTCGCAGTGCTGAATCGTTCCCGCCACCAGTGAACACTCTCCAAACATTCCCTGTGTGAGGATCTGCTTGAGGAGTGACGCCATCATGACGCGCGAGGTGACGACCCTGGAAACGGCGACCACATGTAGAACTAAACCTCCATTTGCGTTTATAAGTCTAAATTTAGATTGAGGGTAATAAAGCCCCAGGTCCAGTCCCTTAGTAATAGTGATATTCCGACAGGGCCAGACTCTTGTATGCAGATAGACTGATGGGGCATATACTGAGCTTGCCGACACTGAGAGGCTGCAGCGCAGACTACTTAGTGACGACCATCATCACAAAGCTCCGTGCGTAATGTCATGAAAATGCGCAAATCAAAAAGGGCATGCTTTTAAAAAAGAATACTATTACTGCACTTATATTGAATGAAAATGCGAGATCATATACATAGATTCTGAAAAAGTTTGAAATTGAAACATGATTCTCTTTTTGCCAGTATTTTCATTCCGCTTGACACAATGCAACAGTCTAAGCCCCAAAGTATTAGGGAAGGCTGAAACCAGTGAAAAAACATGGCGGCTCATAAACGAAACCTCATTTTCATGCCGTTTTATATAAGGAGGGTAATAAGTGACAAGCATACCATACCCCCATATCTATTTGTATCTCTAGATCCAATTGGAGGATGAACTACTGTCCTCAGATTGAAAAAAGAACAAACAACACAGTGACATGGCCAATAGTTTTGACACGCTCTGACAACAGCTGTGACAATTATGAATGGTTGCTATAAAACTTAATACATTTCTGAGAGAATGATAAGGAATCCCTAATCTTAAGTATCTATATTGGTAATGAGCCTAAATCTTACCATGTAGTGTGGACAACTGCTCCTTTTCACTGCCTTTCACAGAGTGACAATTTCACAGCTACCTGTGCCTCTCTCATGGTCGGTGGTGGGAGAGGGCCCCTAGGGTCACCAAACCTTACGCTGCATGAAATTTAATATTTACTTAGCTTTGCAATCTGCTTAAATGTCACAGAAAGCTACACAGGAAAAACTGAGCCTTGTGTCGTTTTCGATATTTGCTGCGCAACAGCACATTATGTAAGTCGGGCACAGTCCGTGCAATCAGTCTGTGCGTCTCTGGTATAGTATATTCACAATCTGCTTGTGACAACAGGTGCTTAGCAGAGCGCAGTAAAACTCCCCTTTTGATATTTTGCTGGCGTCGCGCGACAGCACGTGCACAAAAAGTATCCTGTTGTATCCTGACCCCCAGCCTGCGGGAAAGCCGTTTTGTGCGCACGTACTTTCCCGCATACTGTCCCCCCTCGAGCAAAAGGTATATGGCGGCCACTGACCACAACAATACCAGTCACAGCCACTGGCACAGGAGAGGCACAGTAGAGGTGCGCGCCAGTGTAAAAGGATAATCACGGTGTTACTGTGCTGCAATTGTGCTAGGCAGTGCATCAATGTAATCATGTAAAGTTCGAGTTAAATCCCCTATGTCTGCCATGCATCGCTGTGTGTCCCCTGTGTGTTCGTACCATTAAACCGTGTACATCAACCGTGTAAATCAAATACTCCCACAGAATACAACCACATACAGCAAGCCGTATTAGAAATAGGCATCCCTACGACAGACACAGCCTTGATAGTTTCCGCAGACTTTTCTATAGACTAGGCTAAGTCAAGGCCTGGGCACATTCTGTTGGGTAGGGGTCAGTTCGTGCATGTGTCATGGGCTTAAAACTAAAATGTTGGCAATTCTATTTTCTACCGACAATCCGTCGGGTTTGTAATCATATTCATGATATGTTTAAATTTAAGAAATCAACTGTGTAGTCTCAAGTGCCAGTTACCAACAAGGAATCGTTCGTATCTTCTTACTTGAAAATTACGTTCATACTAAAATTTAGCATGAACTAAATTTTTAGATCATGTTTTGTTTGTCCGTTTCCGACATTTATGTTTTTTAATGACAAGGTGAATAATTACGAAAAAAGCCTACTACTCATTTTAACCATACAATACACTTGTATTTCACAACAACCCTACAATATTAATACTCTTGTATTTCATGAGTTAATTCAGTGTAGTGCAATTACTGTTAATGCCCGATGTTTTTTTATTTCTCATTATAAATATATCTTGTTTATGTGACCAACTTATCGTTATATGGCATCCTTGAGATAAATATTTACCTCAGACTTGCTAGTCCCCGTTATGTACAAGTACAGTCACTTTGATTTTTCGTGTTTAGTTTAAATGGTATGGTTCTTTATAGAGATTTCTAGTTTCTCATTTAATTCCCAGTACTCTCTGCAAACAAGACCGGCTACGTTTCTTATCTTTTTTCCTGGTTATCTAATTATAAACCGAACCGTCTCCCATTTTTTTTATTTTTTTTTTTTTATTATTTTATTCCAAAGCAATACTTTCAGGACATATCCTGGTCTTCCAAGTGTGCCGTTATGAACACTGCTCAGGCACGGATTTGGACTAATAACAAAACATACATTATACATAAATATTTATACATTATAACATAAAATTTAAAACATGAAAGCACAGACTAATGTTCAGTCTGCTAAAATTACCAGTAGTACTTGTATGATGAACTAATTTTCAGTTTATCACAAGTTACTATCTCAATTATTATTTACATCTACATGATAAGGATAATCAGTAATATAGGCTTTTATGAGTCCAGACCCAACAACAACCTCAAACAATCTCAAACAAAGTCATTTTTTCCACATTTAAATTTTTTATTGAAACTAACACATTGTCCATAAACGGTACAACTTCGGTGTTGTACAAGCACTCCTTTTATAACTTACACGGGAAGATTTTGATCTCATACACTAAAAAACTTGGCCCTGGTTGAATTACTTTGCTATATACCGTGTCAATCAGTGTAAGGGATGTGTTCACACTCTTGCAGTGTCAATAGTATGGAGGTTACATAACAGCCTCCCCACCCACCCACCCCCGCCCAGCTGGGGACATCTATAATTAACACTATGTTTGGTTGTCTCGTTTTAGTTATTTCCCAGCCCTTTCTATGTCTGACCAGAGATGTTGGTAAAGGCCTAGACTGCAGAGCAACCCACGGGGAGACCTGCAGGGCTATCCCCCTGACCTCTTCCCGACCCCTACTCCCCCTAACCCTGTCAGTGGCAATATCACACAAAAAATATAATTTTAAGTTTCAGTTATTTTGCAATGCCTATAGGATCTAAAAATAGTATGGAAGAAAAGAATCATTTAGAAGAAAAGAATCATTCAGAAGGGTTTTAAGGCCGATTTGAGCACTTTGAAAAATTTCCAAATTCTAAATATTTATTGCTCCCATAAAAAGTAAACTATGGGTGAAAACTGACTTTGAGGTGGTAGCCCCAAGTGAGAGGGTCCATTCTATACATGTCAGGAAATTCTGTGACGATTACAACATTATCTAGAAAATCACAACGATTTTTACTGTTTTTTTTACACAGGAAAACTCAACCAGTAGATTTTGCTAAAACTTTCCAGGAATGATAATTAGGCCTTTCTAATACCAAAAATGTTGTTGAATTCATGGGCATCAAATTATCAGGGGGCACCTCAGGGACCAAGCCCTCAGAGGCCAGGCTGAAGTCACTTTACTCATTTCCCGGCTCTAGCTCCTTGATAATCTTAGGATGAAAGGAGCAGATGACTTGTGGAGGAAAAGAATCATTTGGTAGGGTTTTTAGGCCGATTTGAGCAATTTAAAAAAATTTCAAATTTGAAATATTCATGGCTCCCATAAAAAGTGAACTATGGGTGAAAACTGACTTTGAGATTGTAGCCCCAAGTGATAGGGTCCATTCTATACATGTCAGGAAATTCTGTGACGATTACAACATTATCTGGAAAATCACAACGATTTTTACTGTTTTTTTCACACAGAAAAACTCAACCAGTAGATTTTGCTGAAACCTTCCAGGAATAATAATTAGGTCTATCTTATGCCAAAAAATGTTGTTGAATTTACAGGCAATGAATTATCAGGGGCCGTGGGCTAAGAAAGCCTTTTTATCAGAGGACTTTACACTGAGGGACATGCCCTCTCTTAGAACAATGAGGTAGATTTTGAAAGCTGGGATTAAAAAAAAAACTTACAATAGAGTCAAAGGACTTAGTCGGGTGTGGGCCTATGGGGGCTTAAATGTTAAGGATTACAGAAAGTGCTCAAGTTAGGAACAAGTTTAGGCAAACCAGTTGGCCCAGGCAATGCCAGGCCTTCTTCTGATTGGTGGCAGGGACTGATCACCCCTGGCAACCAGTAAGTCAGAGAGGTTATAAGCAGGTCTTGGACAAGGGCTGGTCACTCTGGTCACTGCACTGGTAGGAACCACACCTATAACCAGTATTGCAACATGGAGGTAAGCCTACTTGATTTTCACTTAGCCTTGAAGTACTTGTACTTCCTGATGCTTATTCAGTCTTTTCCCTTGGATCACCACACCATATGAGTTATGCCTAAGTCCTGTTTCTGATTCTATTTGTAGGTTATTTGGAAGTTGGTATGGCTCATGGCTTTCATGTGTTATTGGAGGGACAGTTATGGGTCCCAGCATGGGGGACATGTACTTAGACAAAACTATGGAGTAGTTTTTTCTATGAGAAAGGGAGATTTGCTTGTCAGTAATGATGCATATGACCTGACATTTATTGTTCCACGTCCAAAGCCACTTGTACTTAAAGGTCCTAAGTATGGACCGGACAGTGAACTTGGAGCAGAAGGGATAGGTAAACAGAATATCTCTCCAGTTAATTTATGGAAGTTGGGTTATGAAAAGGTATGTCAAGATGTGGTAAAAATACAGAACAGGTTGGACAAATTACTTAGTCATCCTGTTTCCACTGGGGAAGCAAGGACCACAAGGTCATGGTTTGGGTTCGTTGGGGCTATGTCTAAGAGTTTATTTGGTACAGCAACACAGGGTGACATTAACAAGTTGAAGAATAAGATAGAAATACTAGAAGAGCAGTTTACTAGAACTGGCAAAGGTTATAGGGGGCTTGAGAATGATGTTGCTAGTATAGCAAACTATTCAGCTACAGCCATTGACGAAATAGGTGTAGCACTTAAGAAACAGGAAATAGAGCTGAAAGATATAACCAGGATGACCCAGGAGTCCTTGGTTGAACTGCACAGTAGAGAGGAGAATCTAAATCAGAGAGTTGAGTTAATCTCAACGAGGGAAAGATTCACAGCTATGGTTATACTCCATATAAGGACAATGGACACATACATTTCTACAATTAACAAACTTATTATGGATGTCCAAAGCCTAACACTTAAGCGTTTGTCTAGATCCATAGTATCTATAAGGGAATTGGAGGAAGCCCTAGAGAAGGTTGCCAAACGCGCAGGAAAAAGAGGATATTCATTAGTTTTAACAGAATCGGAGCAATATTACAAACAATCTCTGACAACCTTTTTGTACACCAAAACCCATTTTTACATACATTTAAGGGTACCTGTAGCTAAAGATAATGGCAGGTTTGCCATGTATAAAACAGAGAAGTTTAGTCTCCCTTTGCAATCTATCAATGAAAAAGGTCATACTCTAATTTCTAACCTGGCTGATGTGATAGCAATTTCACCAGATGGTTCACATTTTATCGAGATGAGTCATGCTGATGTTATGAGATGTAATGGTGAAGACTTTTTACAATGTCCTATCTTACCAATAGTAAAGCCGATAGCTAAACATACTTGCACTAGCGCAATTTTTTGGAGTCTGGAAAAGCAAGCAAATTTATTATGTGAACACCAGTTATTTCCTAAGGTGACCCCAACATTTCTAAAGAGGATAGGTGGATCTAAAGTTCTTATTGCAACAGATTTGGAAAGTA
Source organism: Lepidonotus clava (assembly GCA_936440205.1). Taxonomy (NCBI): domain Eukaryota; kingdom Metazoa; phylum Annelida; class Polychaeta; order Phyllodocida; family Polynoidae; genus Lepidonotus; species Lepidonotus clava. The sequence goes on from OW387143.1 coordinate 1,798,149, forward strand.
TTCATCTAAATTGCCAGGGAAGGGTAACAAGCAAACAATGTTCAGTCTGCACGGTAGAAATTCCATGCTTGTGCACATTAACAGTAGGCCATTTCCAAGTACAGGCCCATGCAAGAAATTGCAAGGTTGGTTCAGTATCTACAGTATTAAATGGTATTAACCTCCCTGTTGCACAAGCTTTTAATTTACAAATACCTGATTTCACAATATTTACTGGAAAGAACCAAAGTTATAATTTTCAATTACCAGACATGCTTGCAGCCCTCAATAACTCCTCAAGTTTACTACCAACAAATATTGGTTTTGGTTTGAGGCAAGTAGCCCAGTCAGTAATGAAAAGGAATATTGAAAACACTAGACTTAGAGAAATGGGATGGGCAGAAAAATTTAGAGTCAAAGCTAATGAAGTTGCTGACACAATAATTTGGATCTGGATCAGCATTTTAACTATCCTCTCTTCGAGCACAACTATAGGTCTTATTTTATTTGCTTTAGGTCAAAGGAAATTGGCAGCTATGATAGCACTTAAGGGCGCTTATGCTGTTCCAATCTTGATAACCCCAGCTACGCCAAAAGTAGAGCCAACTTTTTCTACCATAATAGAACTTGGCCCACTCACCTACTTAGATATCATTGCAACTGTAGCCAGTGTCTTATTTATCTGTTGGGTTACTATGAAGACAACAGTGTGGTTCCATGCTTTCTTTGGAATAAAAAAAAAGACACAGGTCCTATTGTTTCACCAAAAGGGGCCAGGCTGATGCTTAAAATAGGAAATCCTCAGTTAAACGATACTGTGACAATATTTGAGTTCAAAACTAAACTGCAAGATGATGGCACCCTTGTTGGGCCAAGACTTTTAAACCTTCATGTTACTAAAACCTTGTTTAAGTATACCCTTCATTTACAGTTTTTGGGACCTGCAGTTAAAAGCGATTCGTTTTCCATTAGGACTGTCACATTACCTTCTAAAATTAGTCTACCACTTTGGCGAGGAAGGAAAATCATGAAGATGCAAAACAATCTGAGTAACTTAGTAGAATATGCAGTAATGATAACATGCCGGGGGGAAGCCGAGGGAACAAAAATTAGATCAAGGAGAATGAGCAGAAGGAAAAGTTGGACAGACGATAGAAGACAAGTATTTGGAGCAGTGAATTCTGGGGGTGACAACCATAGCTTATACAGGGGTATAGTGGAGAAAAATAACGATCTAGACTTCCCATCCTTTAACCACAAACAAAGCCATGCCAACAACCCACCACCAGCATATGATAAAAGTGATGAAACGCCAGTGCTTAAGGATGATGCAAGCCAACTCCTTGTCCCTAAAGCATCTGTTAATCCACCATATGCAGACTTTATCCCTGAAGGCTTGTGGTGACACTGGTAAGCATAAGAGATATTGATATTCATTTATATTTTTGAGACAGGGGAAAATCATTTTAATTTATGGTATCATATTTAGCAGACTATCTTCATAGAAACAATTTACCTTGGTTCCTTTGTCTTTGTATACAACCTGATTAACACACTCTTGTCTTTATGTGCATGAATATTTACATAAACTTCTTTCCTGATATGTAGGCAGCGGACGAACCGGATTGATAGCAACTGTTACGGTTGATGCTGCCCAACGTATTGGCCCACCTGCATGACAGTCTAAATCGCCTCAACAGCCTCTCACCCAAGGAGTGGGGGTGTCAGCAGGTGTCATGCAGCACTTAGGGTAGTGCAACCACAATATGTTTAACTTAGTGTGTGTTTTGATGTATGTGGAATCTGGATATGAGAGACTTTGGAAGGCCTGACTATGTATTGGCCTGGCATTTGTCCAGATTAGGATATCGAATCGACCAGGTACTTCGGATGTGTATGTATAGATACAGCCTCAAAAAGGACTTTATGAACGACCCAGTGGCGCGGCGGCCTGGTATATAAATGTGGCCAGATAAAGACTCGGATCAACCTGGTGGTGCAGCCACCCAGTATACAAATGTGGCTAGACGAACTTTGACCAACCCGGTGGTGCGGCGTCCCGGAGTACAAAATATTAATGTGGCCTGATATCAAACAAAGTGACTTTCTATTTGTATTACAAGTGTCTTCTTTTTGTATCTGTATATTGTATTGCATATATGTTTTTCTCATGTGGTTTCGCCCAAGGTCTCTGAAATGTAATCAGTGATGATATTTGTATTTCCATTATATGTAAGCTGGAACATATTATGATGCAGCCTTACAAGTTATGATTATGATTGACTTTTGTATTGTTTAATTTGTATTTTCCATTCATATGTAATAATGTTGTTTATATAAACTGGGTCTCATTTGGTTTTGACCTCAGGTACTTGAGATCAAATTTGTTTCTATTATATGTAAGCTGAGACAAAGATTCAGCCTAATAAGTTATGATTGTGGTTGGTGGTTTAAACACTCGTACAGTGTATCCATGGACCCTTTTGAAGTTCCACCTATTGTTATGTTTTTTTGTGTGTATGGATGTTTTCACGATCTTCTGACAAACTATGCAACTGGTTTATGAATTGTAATGGTTTGCAATTAAGTTTATTACTGTTTGGTCAGTTTGAATGATATTGGAATTTGAATTGAAACAATAAGCAATGTGATGCTCTATGAGATTTTGATTGTATGTATCAATACTGACACCCAGACAGCAGCAGCAATAGCATGACAGCAGGATGGCAGGATGGCAGCAACAGCATTGATATATCTCATAGACAAGTGTAGTGGTAACACTTATTCTCTGTAGTGGGGAGTAGTGTTAGATTAATAGGTCGGGATTCCCATAATAACATTAATTTTTCCATAAATTTATAGGTATAAATATTACCAAATTGAAAACATGATAAGTCTTCAAAATTCTATTAGAATTATATAGTTATTAGCATTTTAATTTATTACCTCATTGAAAGAAAGCCTAAAAACATTTAAGAATTAATATGAATTATACTTTTACAATGTTTCACAAAATAATGGGCATCTAAGTCATTTTTGGATTTATCATAGGTAACTCTATACATATTCATATATAATATTAGGGGGTTTACATTATAGGTATAAAGGGTTTTACAGCACAGATTTAGTTCTGGAAACTCTCACCAGGTGCCTTGGGAGGCTTTCACACCTTTTCGGGGCCTGGCACCGGTCACATGACCAGTCACATGACCAGGTCTGCCTGGACAGGCTTTCACAGGTGGCCCCAAGGGGGGGGGGGGGGGGATAAAAGGCCCAGGTTCCCCACTGAGGGACAAGAAGCTCTGAGGAGCTGGGAGAGAGAGGACCTGCTGCTACCACCACCTGCTGCTACCACCACCTGCTACCACAACCTGCTGTCACCACCTGCTGTCACCTCTTGCTGTCACCACCTGCCTGCTACCCCTGCTGTCAACTGCTGTCTGGGCTGTCACCTTTATGTGACACCTAATAAACTACTACAACTACAAGTACTACCCAGCAGTCACCTTGGTCTTCTGTCCTATTATAGAGCAGCAGATAGTCTCCCAGCATCCTTAACCTTTCAAAATGTCAGTATAATTATGTTATTCGAAAAAGGTGAAACCTTCTATTTTACTGTTTTAAACGATGCTGCTTCATTGGTCAACATGTGACTAATTTTATTCAAACTCATTTACCTATGCCTTGTTGAAAATAACCACATTACACACCTTGATTTGATGCGTCAATTAAAACTGTATCTGTAGACTAATTTTCCCTAGTAAGGAGAATCCTTCCAGCCTGAAAAAAAATCCAAGCTGATATTTCAATAGTTATTCTCTGTTTTATGAAATCTGTAAATTCTGCTAGATTGATCCTAATTTTGCAAGAAATTTTTGAGCTAACTAATACATTCTGATAAAACAAGACACTGATATTGGTTGGAAATAGTGTATCCAAGAGTACTTTCAAATCCTAATTATAACTGAAACCATATATATGCATATTAGAGAAAGATTCAACTATCTGTGGTTTATATGACTGAGTGACAAAAATATGCATATTAGAGAAAGATTCAACTATCTGTGGTTTATATGACTGAGTGACAAAAATAAAGCAACATGATAAATGTATTATATTAAGAAGTTTTTTACTATCCTAACTAGGGGGCTTTTGATTATGTACATTTACACAGATTCCTGAAATTGTCGATCCCTGACTTCCCTTCACCTAACATATACACTGGATTTATGAAGTGACCATCAAAAAATGAATTCCCTATAATTCTGAAAAATATAAGATAACCCCTTCCCCTTCCCTGTTTTAGGAAGATCATTCTTTTACAGTGTGAGTGTATTCTCTAGTGTTGCAAAGCAATAGGCTCGTATGACATCATATTTTAAGTTATAAAGTAGGATGTAACAATGGTTTCAGTTATAATTAGGATTTGAAAGTACTCTTGGATACACTATTTCCAACCAATATCAGTGTCTTGTTTTATCAGAATGTATTAGTTAGCTCAAAAATTTCTTGCAAAATTAGGATCAATCTAGCAGAATTTACAGATTTCATAAAACAGAGAATAACTATTGAAATATCAGCTTGGATTTTTTTTCAGGCTGGAAGGATTCTCCTTACTAGGGAAAATTAGTCTACAGATACAGTTTTAATTGACGCATCAAATCAAGGTGTGTAATGTGGTTATTTTCAACAAGGCATAGGTAAATGAGTTTGAATAAAATTAGTCACATGTTGACCAATGAAGCAGCATCGTTTAAAACAGTAAAATAGAAGGTTTCACCTTTTTCGAATAACATAATTATACTGACATTTTGAAAGGTTAAGGATGCTGGGAGACTATCTGCTGCTCTATAATAGGACAGAAGACCAAGGTGACTGCTGGGTAGTACTTGTAGTTGTAGTAGTTTATTAGGTGTCACATAAAGGTGACAGCCCAGACAGCAGTTGACAGCAGGGGTAGCAGGCAGGTGGTGACAGCAAGAGGTGACAGCAGGTGGTGACAGCAGGTTGTGGTAGCAGGTGGTGGTAGCAGCAGGTGGTGGTAGCAGCAGGTCCTCTCTCTCCCAGCTCCTCAGAGCTTCTTGTCCCTCAGTGGGGAACCTGGGCCTTTTATCCCCCCCCCCCCCCTTGGGGCCACCTGTGAAAGCCTGTCCAGGCAGACCTGGTCATGTGACTGGTCATGTGACCGGTGCCAGGCCCCGAAAAGGTGTGAAAGCCTCCCAAGGCACCTGGTGAGAGTTTCCAGAACTAAATCTGTGCTGTAAAACCCTTTATACCTATAATGTAAACCCCCTAATATTATATATGAATATGTATAGAGTTACCTATGATAAATCCAAAAATGACTTAGATGCCCATTATTTTGTGAAACATTGTAAAAGTATAATTCATATTAATTCTTAAATGTTTTTAGGCTTTCTTTAAATGAGGTAATAAATTAAAATGCTAATAACTATATAATTCTAATAGAATTTTGAAGACTTATCATGTTTTCAATTTGGTAATATTTATACCTATAAATTTATGGAAAAATTAATGTTATTATGGGAATCCCGACCTATTAATCTAACACTACTCCCCACTACAGAGAATAAGTGTTACCACTACACTTGTCTATGAGATATATCAATGCTGTTGCTGCCATCCTGCCATCCTGCTGTCATGCTATTGCTGCTGCTGTCTGGGTGTCAGTATTGATACATACAATCAAAATCTCATAGAGCATCACATTGCTTATTGTTTCAATTCAAATTCCAATATCATTCAAACTGACCAAACAGTAATAAACTTAATTGCAAACCATTACAATTCATAAACCAGTTGCATAGTTTGTCAGAAGATCGTGAAAACATCCATACACACAAAAAAACATAACAATAGGTGGAACTTCAAAAGGGTCCATGGATACACTGTACGAGTGTTTAAACCACCAACCACAATCATAACTTATTAGGCTGAATCTTTGTCTCAGCTTACATATAATAGAAACAAATTTGATCTCAAGTACCTGAGGTCAAAACCAAATGAGACCCAGTTTATATAAACAACATTATTACATATGAATGGAAAATACAAATTAAACAATACAAAAGTCAATCATAATCATAACTTGTAAGGCTGCATCATAATATGTTCCAGCTTACATATAATGGAAATACAAATATCATCACTGATTACATTTCAGAGACCTTGGGCGAAACCACATGAGAAAAACATATATGCAATACAATATACAGATACAAAAAGAAGACACTTGTAATACAAATAGAAAGTCACTTTGTTTGATATCAGGCCACATTAATATTTTGTACTCCGGGACGCCGCACCACCGGGTTGGTCAAAGTTCGTCTAGCCACATTTGTATACTGGGTGGCTGCACCACCAGGTTGATCCGAGTCTTTATCTGGCCACATTTATATACCAGGCCGCCGCGCCACTGGGTCGTTCATAAAGTCCTTTTTGAGGCTGTATCTATACATACACATCCGAAGTACCTGGTCGATTCGATATCCTAATCTGGACAAATGCCAGGCCAATACATAGTCAGGCCTTCCAAAGTCTCTCATATCCAGATTCCACATACATCAAAACACACACTAAGTTAAACATATTGTGGTTGCACTACCCTAAGTGCTGCATGACACCTGCTGACACCCCCACTCCTTGGGTGAGAGGCTGTTGAGGCGATTTAGACTGTCATGCAGGTGGGCCAATACGTTGGGCAGCATCAACCGTAACAGTTGCTATCAATCCGGTTCGTCCGCTGCCTACATATCAGGAAAGAAGTTTATGTAAATATTCATGCACATAAAGACAAGAGTGTGTTAATCAGGTTGTATACAAAGACAAAGGAACCAAGGTAAATTGTTTCTATGAAGATAGTCTGCTAAATATGATACCATAAATTAAAATGATTTTCCCCTGTCTCAAAAATATAAATGAATATCAATATCTCTTATGCTTACCAGTGTCACCACAAGCCTTCAGGGATAAAGTCTGCATATGGTGGATTAACAGATGCTTTAGGGACAAGGAGTTGGCTTGCATCATCCTTAAGCACTGGCGTTTCATCACTTTTATCATATGCTGGTGGTGGGTTGTTGGCATGGCTTTGTTTGTGGTTAAAGGATGGGAAGTCTAGATCGTTATTTTTCTCCACTATACCCCTGTATAAGCTATGGTTGTCACCCCCAGAATTCACTGCTCCAAATACTTGTCTTCTATCGTCTGTCCAACTTTTCCTTCTGCTCATTCTCCTTGATCTAATTTTTGTTCCCTCGGCTTCCCCCCGGCATGTTATCATTACTGCATATTCTACTAAGTTACTCAGATTGTTTTGCATCTTCATGATTTTCCTTCCTCGCCAAAGTGGTAGACTAATTTTAGAAGGTAATGTGACAGTCCTAATGGAAAACGAATCGCTTTTAACTGCAGGTCCCAAAAACTGTAAATGAAGGGTATACTTAAACAAGGTTTTAGTAACATGAAGGTTTAAAAGTCTTGGCCCAACAAGGGTGCCATCATCTTGCAGTTTAGTTTTGAACTCAAATATTGTCACAGTATCGTTTAACTGAGGATTTCCTATTTTAAGCATCAGCCTGGCCCCTTTTGGTGAAACAATAGGACCTGTGTCTTTTTTTTTATTCCAAAGAAAGCATGGAACCACACTGTTGTCTTCATAGTAACCCAACAGATAAATAAGACACTGGCTACAGTTGCAATGATATCTAAGTAGGTGAGTGGGCCAAGTTCTATTATGGTAGAAAAAGTTGGCTCTACTGTTGGCGTAGCTGGGGTTATCAAGATTGGAACAGCATAAGCGCCCTTAAGTGCTATCATAGCTGCCAATTTCCTTTGACCTAAAGCAAATAAAATAAGACCTATAGTTGTGCTCGAAGAGAGGATAGTTAAAATGCTGATCCAGATCCAAATTATTGGGTCAGCAACTTCATTAGCTTTGACTCTAAATTTTTCTGCCCATCCCATTTCTCTAAGTCTAGTGTTTTCAATATTCCTTTTCATTACTGACTGGGCTACTTGCCTCAAACCAAAACCAATATTTGTTGGTAGTAAACTTGAGGAGTTATTGAGGGCTGCAAGCATGTCTGGTAATTGAAAATTATAACTTTGGTTCTTTCCAGTAAATATTGTGAAATCAGGTATTTGTAAATTAAAAGCTTGTGCAACAGGGAGGTTAATGCCATTTAATACTGTAGATACTGAACCAACCTTGCAATTTCTTGCATGGGCCTGTACTTGGAAATGGCCTACTGTTAATGTGCACAAGCATGGAATTTCTACCGTGCAGACTGAACATTGTTTGCTTGTTACCCTTCCCTGGCAATTTAGATGAATACTTTCCAAATCTGTTGCAATAAGAACTTTAGATCCACCTATCCTCTTTAGAAATGTTGGGGTCACCTTAGGAAATAACTGGTGTTCACATAATAAATTTGCTTGCTTTTCCAGACTCCAAAAAATTGCGCTAGTGCAAGTATGTTTAGCTATCGGCTGTACTATTGGTAAGATAGGACATTGTAAAAAGTCTTCACCATTACATCTCATAACATCAGCATGACTCATCTCGATAAAATGTGAACCATCTGGTGAAATTGCTATCACATCAGCCAGGTTAGAAATAAGAGTATGACCTTTTTCATTGATAGATTGCAAAGGGAGACTAAACTTCTCTGTTTTATACATGGCAAACCTGCCATTATCTTTAGCTACAGGTACCCTTAAATGTATGTAAAAATGGGTTTTGGTGTACAAAAAGGTTGTCAGAGATTGTTTGTAATATTGCTCCGATTCTGTTAAAACTAATGAATATCCTCTTTTTCCTGCGCGTTTGGCAACCTTCTCTAGGGCTTCCTCCAATTCCCTTATAGATACTATGGATCTAGACAAACGCTTAAGTGTTAGGCTTTGGACATCCATAATAAGTTTGTTAATTGTAGAAATGTATGTGTCCATTGTCCTTATATGGAGTATAACCATAGCTGTGAATCTTTCCCTCGTTGAGATTAACTCAACTCTCTGATTTAGATTCTCCTCTCTACTGTGCAGTTCAACCAAGGACTCCTGGGTCATCCTGGTTATATCTTTCAGCTCTATTTCCTGTTTCTTAAGTGCTACACCTATTTCGTCAATGGCTGTAGCTGAATAGTTTGCTATACTAGCAACATCATTCTCAAGCCCCCTATAACCTTTGCCAGTTCTAGTAAACTGCTCTTCTAGTATTTCTATCTTATTCTTCAACTTGTTAATGTCACCCTGTGTTGCTGTACCAAATAAACTCTTAGACATAGCCCCAACGAACCCAAACCATGACCTTGTGGTCCTTGCCTTCCCAGTGGAAACAGGATGACTAAGTAATTTGTCCAACCTGTTCTGTATTTTTACCACATCTTGACATACCTTTTCATAACCCAACTTCCATAAATTAACTGGAGAGATATTCTGTTTACCTATCCCTTCTGCTCCAAGTTCACTGTCCGGTCCATACTTAGGACCTTTAAGTACAAGTGGCTTTGGACGTGGAACAATAAATGTCAGGTCATATGCATCATTACTGACAAGCAAATCTCCCTTTCTCATAGAAAAAACTACTCCATAGTTTTGTCTAAGTACATGTCCCCCATGCTGGGACCCATAACTGTCCCTCCAATAACACATGAAAGCCATGAGCCATACCAACTTCCAAATAACCTACAAATAGAATCAAAAACATGACTTAGGCATAACTCATATGGTGTGGTGATCCAAGGGAAAAGACTGAATAAGCATCAGGAAGTACAAGTACTTCAAGGCTAAGTGAAAATCAAGTAGGCTTACCTCCATGTTGCAATACTGGTTATAGGTGTGGTTCCTACCAGTGCAGTGACCAGAGTGACCAGCCCTTGTCCAAGACCTGCTTATAACCTCTCTGACTTACTGGTTGCCAGGGGTGATCAGTCCCTGCCACCAATCAGAAGAAGGCCTGGCATTGCCTGGGCCAACTGGTTTGCCTAAACTTGTTCCTAACTTGAGCACTTTCTGTAATCCTTAACATTTAAGCCCCCATAGGCCCACACCCGACTAAGTCCTTTGACTCTATTGTAAGTTTTTTTTTTAATCCCAGCTTTCAAAATCTACCTCATTGTTCTAAGAGAGGGCATGTCCCTCAGTGTAAAGTCCTCTGATAAAAAGGCTTCATTCATGTAATCAATTGGGACCCAGCATACATCTCCTGCTTTAAATTTAAGCTTTGCATGGGTCTTTCCTGCCATTTTACCAATATCAAGCATTTTGTCAACTTCAAACATGTTTTCAGTCTTGGTACCTTTGCTTTGTTTAAAGCTTTGCTTTGTTTGCCTGGTCGCCTGTCTTGGCCTGCCAGAAGGCAAATCTTGGGAACTTGGACTTTGCATTATGTCACTGGTTGGCTTAGGCTCATTTAATCCAAGGTCTACCTCTGTGCTTGCTTTGATTTTGTTTTTGACTTTGCTGGGGCCTTTGTTACCTTTAGCTTTGTCACTGGCTGTATTAACCTGACTACCTAAGTTGCTAGCCCTGCTAGTAGTTGTGCCCTGTCCAGTGCTTTGTTTTGGGTCTGAGTCAATGAAGCTGTCCAATGGTAGATCTGTAACTTCAATTGGCTGTGGATCATCAAAGTCTGTACTTTCTCTGGGTTCCTCTTTGTTTCGCATACTCCCCTTTTTAAGCCTACCAAGTGTTATGGGTTTCTGCAGGAATTTCCCTCTCTTTAGATCCTTGAGGTACACTGTTGTGTCAGTATGAAATCTGACAATTGCATACGGTCCGTGGTAAACCTTTGCCAATTTTAACTTCAGTGACCGATCTTTCAATCGTGGCATGTATAGAAAAACAATATCGCCCTCTTGAAGTTTGGGGTCATATATGTGTTTGTCATACCTGTCCTTCATGAGATTGGCTGCCTTTTCCACCATTTCCCTAGCCATAGTATCCGCCCTTTCTTGTCTTTTCAGATGACCTGAGAATCTTTCTATGACAGGTACCTTTTGATTATCTGGGTCAGGGATCAGGGACATTTCAGGGAACAGTGGTCCATACCCATGAAGAAGCCGGGTTCTCCACCAGTGAAAGGTTAAGGATGCTGGGAGACTATCTGCTGCTCTATAATAGGACAGAAGACCAAGGTGACTGCTGGGTAGTACTTGTAGTTGTAGTAGTTTATTAGGTGTCACATAAAGGTGACAGCCCAGACAGCAGTTGACAGCAGGGGTAGCAGGCAGGTGGTGACAGCAGGTGGTGACAGCAGGTTGTGGTAGCAGGTGGTGGTAGCAGCAGGTGGTGGTAGCAGCAGGTCCTCTCTCTCCCAGCTCCTCAGAGCTTCTTGTCCCTCAGTGGGGAACCTGGGCCTTTTATCCCCCCCCCCCTTGGGGCCACCTGTGAAAGCCTGTCCAGGCAGACCTGGTCATGTGACTGGTCATGTGACCGGTGCCAGGCCCCGAAAAGGTGTGAAAGCCTCCCAAGGCACCTGGTGAGAGTTTCCAGAACTAAATCTGTGCTGTAAAACCCTTTATACCTATAATGTAAACCCCCTAATATTATATATGAATATGTATAGAGTTACCTATGATAAATCCAAAAATGACTTAGATGCCCATTATTTTGTGGAACATTGTAAAAGTATAATTCATATTAATTCTTAAATGTTTTTAGGCTTTCTTTAAATGAGGTAATAAATTAAAATGCTAATAATTATATAATTCTAATAGAATTTTGAAGACTTATCATGTTTTCAATTTGGTAATATTTATACCTATAAATTTATGGAAAAATTAATGTTATTATGGGAATCCCGACCTATTAATCTAACAATTTACCGCTGCTCAACTTATGTAATAGGTAGTGCACTTGGAAATCCTTGCCTCTTGTGACCCAGGATAAGGAAACTCTCTTTGATTTCAAGAAGGCTATTGAACCTTACTTGGTTTAATATAGTATGATGTTTAACCATAATAAGATGCTTATCTTAGCTATGATTAGGCTATATGGTTAACTATAAATCCTATGTAAATGCTGATCTCAGCTACTACATGAGTACATACATACTTTCCACCTTAAAAAGAACATATGATTACTGATCTAAATTCGGGGTATGGTTGCACCCCACTGAATCCCTTAAGTGGACAATTTGACTTACATATCTGTAAATTTAGATTTAAACTTACTTTTGCCTAATTATATATTGTGTATTATGTTACCAATTCTACCTATATGGAAGGTCACATTGTATGTGAGTATAGTTTAATAAAATCAAAAAAAGAAATTTATATTTTCATAAGCATAAATAATATAATGGTAATTTCTCTTAATTACTAGCAAAGTTACAAGCTAGAGGCATGAAAATGGTGTATAACCAAACTCATGAAAAGGTGTTGAAAGTAATGTGGGTTTATTTTAGTGAATCAATAAACTTTACTCATTTGTAACATGAGAAGTGGACGTAGATACTTCTCATTCTAAACTTTAATATCAGCACTAGCCATAGATCAGAGTAAGGTTTTACTTCTGATTTCTTGTGCAATATGCATAGGCACACAATGCACATACTTAATAAAGGGAGCGCCCATCCTTAGCAACAATTAGCTGTGATTTTTAGGCTATGAGATTATAGGTTAAGTAAAATGTTGAGGTGCAGATGAAATGTAATGAAGGGAAAACTTTGCTGGAGGTTTCAAAAGTTTGGCAAAAATAATTGACATGTGCGGACCAGTGCAATACAAATACATTGTACCCCTTCAATGTGTGCAACACATGTTCTTTATATTGAGCCATTGTCTGGTCTAGCCAACTCTGAGAGAGAAGTGTCAACACATTAACAATGTCCTCAAATCTTTGCTATGGATTAATGCAGGCTCATTCTCATGATTAATAATTATGGATTCATCAGCTTATGTTAATCATATCTAGTCTAAGGTAGCATGTGATATACATTTCTTTATCAAATCTTGTGCATTGCTTGACAAAAGCTAGTGTGTTATGTATGCTTAACCCTCAACTGTAAACATTTTTGACTCATGATTGGAATATTGGAAATAAAAATGCACTAGAATATGTTTCTTCTCAAAAATGGTATTGCTGGATCATGACTACCATAAAATGAGTAAACATTTGCTTATTGCACCTAGCCTCCAGAAAGCATTAGCTTTTATTCAATCAAACAGTTCATCCAAAGTTCATACGACATATTTTTGTGTATGTTAGTTTGTCACTATGGGTTTTTAATCAAACGTAACGGCATTTGGCAACACTGCCATAGTGTTCTAAAATGTCAAGAGCTTGTATTCAGTTACTATTGATTGGTGTTCACAGAGGCCAAAAGGGAGTGTGTTAAAAATGTTGTAACATACACAGATATATATGCACTATTTTTAAAAGCATTCCCGCGCACTGAACTGTAAGTAAATTTACAAAGATTGGAATTGCTTTTCTTAAACACTTAAGGCTGTCAAATTGAAACTTGAAGCTATTAAAACAGAAAAGGTGATACCATGCTAAAGTAATACCACACTTGATTTACAGTACTCACAATGAACTTGAGCTCATTTATTGACTGACTGTAGAACAAATAGTCAGCTGGCCAGTGTATATATTCTCCTCATAGGTTGAGTATATTCAGAAGTCAAGGGTAACAAGTAACATTCAAGGTATTAGGTGAGTAGGCCTATGGGTATAAAGTGTGCAAAAATGGAAATTGATGCACTGCTTCTTCAATCAACCTATCTTATGCTGCAAAGCTGTGAACAGCAGAAATCAAAAGGTTGCAATGCTCTCCCGGTCCCCCGGAGGCCCCAGGACCGGCTTGCCCCTTTTCCAAGTCCCCTGGAGGACCCAGGACTGGCTTTTATTCTATACCAACTTAGTTGTGCCTATACCTTCATCATTGTCCTGCCCCGCTTGCAAAGGTGAAATGACGGATTGCATTATTGCCCCACTTGTTTTTCATGGGTTAATGGGTTAATGGTTTATTTCTCAGGGTTATTGGTACAGAATAAATACACAGAACTAACCGAGGGGGCACGAAGCAACAATTATTTCCCCAAATCGGAGCAAATTCATGGGTCAAGTTCGTGTTTTATTATATATCAAATACCCGCCTATGTTGAAGATATGTGAAAAATTGAGACGAATTCTGTTTATTTACCCTGCTCCCGTCCGATGCTGGGGGTCGCCATGTTTATGTTAACCTAGCCTCTCGCACTGCAGAGTTCGAGACAACTACTGCCACGCCGTCTGGTGTTTAGTGCAGAAACTACGAAGAGGAGACCAAAGATGGCGGACATGCAACGCTTTTGCCGAATTTGACGGTAAAATAAATAGATTTTACATTGTTTTTCATCGAATGAGACAAATTTAATTTGGCATAGTTGGAGGATTGTTTACGTAATTCCCACGCCGGCAAACATATTTATTACCCTACGGAGATTTAGGGGGCCAATAATTTTTGATTATGCCACAGTGTGGCATAACGCCATCAGTTATTCCACCTTTGCTCGCGGGGCAGTACAATGATGAGTGTATAGGCGCTACAAAGTTGGTATAGAATAAATACACAGAACTAACCAAGGGGGCACAAGCCCTGATTATTGCTGCGCTGTCGAAGGGTCGAGGGCTTTGCCCAAGACCTGTCACAGGGGGCAATAATCAAGGCTGAGGTCCCGCTGAGAGGCTAGGTTAACATAAACATGGCGGCCCCCAGCATCGGACGGGGGCAGGGTAAATAATTTTTCACATATCTTCAACATAGGCGGGTATTTGATATAAAGTAAAACAAGAACTAACCTCGGGGACACTCAGCAATAATTATTTCCCCTTGTCTCATAATTATTGCTTCGTGCCCCCTCGGTTAGTTCTGTGTATGTACCCTCTCCCGGCCCCCTGGAGGACCCAGTCCTAGCTACCCCTACTCCCGGCCCCCTGGAGGCCCCAGGGCCAGTCTGCTCCCTGTCCCGGCCCCCTGGAGGCCCCAGGGCCAGTCTGCTCCCTGTCCCGGCCCCCTAGAGGCCCAAGGGCGAGTGTGCCCCCTGTCCCGGCCCCCTGGAGGCCCCAGGGCCAGTCTGCTCCCTGTCCCGGCCCCCTGGAGGCCCCAGGGCCGGCCTGCCCCCTGTCCCGGCCCCTAGAGGCCCCAGGGCGAGTGTGCTCCCTGTCCCGGCCCCCTGGAGGCCCCAGGGCCAGTCTGCCCCCTGTCCCGGCCCCCTAGAGGCCCCAGGGCCAGTCTGCCCCCTGTCCCGGCTCCCTAGAGGCCCCAGGGCCGGCCTGCTCCCTCTCCCGGCCCCCTGGAGGTCCCTGAGCCGGCATACCCCCTCTCGCGGCCCCCTAGTGGCCCCAGGGCCGGCCTGCCCCCTCCCTCTTCTCCTCCCTGGAGGACCAAGGACCGGCCTGCCCCCTGTCCCAGCACCCATGAGGCCGCATGCAAAGACCGGCCTGCCCCCTGTCCCGGTCCCCTGGAGGCCCCATGCCAAGACCGGCCTGTCCCTTGTCCCGGCCCCCTGGAGGCCCCAGGGCCGGCCTGCCCCCTGTCCCGGCCCCCTAGAGGCCCCAGGGCCGGCCTGCCCCCTGTCCTGGCCCCCTAGAGGCCCCAGGGCCAGCCTGCCCCCTGTCCCGGCCCCCTAGAGGCCCCAGGGCATGTCTACTCCCTCTCTCTTCTCCTCCCTGGAGGCTACAGGACCAGCCTGCCCCCTGTCCAGGCCCCTTGGAGGCCCCATGCCAAGACCGGCCTGCCCCCTGTCCCAGCCCCCTGGAGGCCCCAGGGCCGGCCAAGACCGGCCTGCCCCCTGTCCCCGCTCCCGTGAGGCCCCAGGATCTGACCCCCTAGAAGCCAAAGAGCCAGCCTGCTGGCTGGCCCCTCTCCTAGTGGCCTTTAAGCTCATTTATGTCCTTGGCAATAGCCTATAACCATGTGTATAGGTGGTAAATGTTGATTGGAATCCACAGTAAAGAAGTCCATTTTTAAAAGCAATAACTGGCATTACAATGACAACCTATAAGTAAACACAATTAAATATGGTGGCTGTCCATTTGTAAAGCTACTTAAATGTAAAGTAACCTATACTGAATTAACTTCATGAACTTTATGTTTCTACACATAGTGTCGCCATCAAAATTACTTACATTTAGAGGGATTTTATAATTCCAATGGACTCACCTTTAAAGGCATTTACAAAGTGTGGAAATCACATTTAATCTCTAATTAAAGGAGCGTAAATGGGTGCCATTACTAACTTTAAATCCACACTTAAAGATGACTAAAGCTTCACCTTTAAGACCTTTCCTTTTTCATGCTAAGATGAAGTAAATACTGTGTAATGGTAACTGAAGTGGGTTTTTACGCACTTTTACACAGGAAGTCAATGCCTTGAGAATGTCAAACTTTGTGCAGTATTGGTACATATATAGTTTGATCTACGGTTGCTATATTGCAAAAGAATACATGAATCATTTGCTAGCATCAAGACACTGTAAATTATATGGATGTTAATTTCTTTTTGCAATTCTTTAAATCTTTTAAGGCTATGAGACGTATAGCCTCTGTGCATATGGTATACCATGTCCTTAAAATGGACTGGGCATAGGTTTAGACCATTTATTTCTGCAACTCTTCCTGAAATACAAACATGGAAATATGGTTTTTAGAATTTCTTTTCATAGGCATGTGATTAGCACCATGAAGTTACCACCAAAACGTAATCAATTGACCCATAACCATCAGCTGTAAATTTACATATATATATAAACACAGAAATACTGTTAATGCAGTGTCCCTTTGCTTTTTCCAATGTGATTTAGAAAACTTTGGTATAAATTGCATATTATTTATTTTCAAAAAGAATGTTCCACATTGTTAATGACCTAAGTACCAAAAAACCACAAACCCATGGGCAGTCTGACACTTCCACCCCACCTGGTGTCAAAAATGGGAACCAAAAGAAACAGCTTGCAACTTAACCTAAAGTCTCTGAAAACCAAAAGGTTTTGGCCAACAATACTCCTGATGTGAATCTGTATTCAAAACCACAATATACGATGTATCCATAGGAATCAATAAACAATTTTCAACAAAAAACTGAAAGAGAATGAGTACAGCACAAATGCCTGCTTGGCAACAGCCAATCAGATGACTCATACCTTGGATACAGACAACAAAAATGGTCAGCTGGTATAAATAAACAAGGCAGAGTGGGAAAGTCAACCAACCAGGTCATTTGTGGTCGGGTAGCCGAAACACCATGTCTGAGAGTATTCTCACCTACAAATTGTACGTAATGTTCAGATATTCAAAATATATGTGATACATTAAAACCTCATTAATTCAAAGCCCTGATAATTCAAATTCCCTCTTAATTCGAACTACAAAGCTAGACCCAATCCACTGCTATTAAATCTGATGTAAATAAGCCCTGATAATTCAAAATAACCTGTAAGAAATCCCCTCTAGTTCAAATCAATTTGTGGATGAACTTAAAGACATCTGTGGTTGATGCTGACTTCTTTGAGCCTCCTCTCACCACTTAGAACCCCCTAACATTGATAACCATCTCCTGGTGGGGAAAGATTCACGCTGAACCAGGAACTAAAATCTGCAAAATAGTGACCATTATCATGGCACCCCTGTGTGAAAATTGACTTATGAGTTAGTAATAGCCAGACAAGTTATACATGATTAACAGGTGCATTTGAATTGCTGTGTACCATACCAGGCTAGCCATTATAAAAAAACAATATCTCCAGCTAGGCTTTTAATAATATCACCATTCCTCAGTTAAGTTAAGGGTAATCAAAAATGCTAAAATATTCACAAAGAAAATATCATATCATTTTAATCTACTCATATTATATACAGCCCCCTTATTTTGTTAGCCTGCTTATTTGATGATGTGTCTTCCCAGTGAATACATGTAGAGCTATTCCATATGGTGTCTTTCAACTTTCTTTAACATGCTTTATGATTTGAATTAACATCCAAAACATGTATATACCAATTCAGTTAAATAAAGAGATGGCATACTACTAACACCCTGATAATTCCGAAACGCTTAATTCCTTTTTCTTTTCCTTTTGGTCCCAAGCGCTTTCAATTGATGAGGTGTACAAAAATTATATCCACTGATACAATTTGCCCAGATGATTTGAGAAAAAAATGAAATAATGTGACCTGTCTTCTGTGTTTAATGACTAAAAGAGAATTATTTATTTTCCTTAATATTTCAGTAAGCAATGGTTCATTTTTGTTGTATCGATAAAACAGCTTTATATATGGATAATTTTCTGAGATAACATGTTGTGCATGGGCATTCAACCAACAAAATAAGCATGAGGATAAATACAAGAAACTATGAATTTTTTTGCTGATGACTTTGAATATGATATACGGGATAAGCATGACAAGCTTAAGTAAATGGTATAAGCTTCATATGCATGGAACCAAGGCCTCATATTAAACCAGTAAAATGCTGTCAGCCATCACTGGAATCTCAGCAGATCCTTCCCTTTCCATTATTGTTGATACACTTGGATTTTTCCTGTAGAATCTACTCTTTATTAGGATTAGTAACATTATTATACAGTACATGTTGCCAATCTAATTGGTAAAATCCGGAGAATTGCGATGATCCATCGTAAATCCAAGCTTTTCTATAGCTAAAATCTTTCATGGAGCATCACAATTTTCTTTACATAGATCATCAACATCAAAAAGAAAAATGTTTTGGTAAAACATCCTTCCTTTCTCTACATCTGGGCAGAGCCAGAACAAAGGGCTCACTTTATCTAATTCAAAATACGGTTTTCAAAGGGACATTTGGAAATACTTTGGTATGATCTGTGTATTTTGACTTTAACATCAATATTTTACTTGTGCTTCTCTAAGGAACAAAAATTGCTTAACAGTATAAAGAAAATCTGTTATAACATGTTGGAAAAATCAATAAATACCAAAACCCAGCTACTTGTCAATCCATAATTCAATAGCAGTCACACTGTAACAAATACCACTTGTAAGGAAAACTGAAATTTGATATATCTATATGGACATTGGTGCACAATTACCAAATATAGACAAAAGGTAAACTGCATCAAAAATATGAATTAAAAAATGGGAAACTTTAGCATTTATTGACATCTCAGTTAATTTCAATATATTCCGATCAACTAAGCATAATTATAGATCTCCTCATTAACACTGTACAGAAATGAAGATAATGACATTTTTTGTCTTTATTAGCCAACACTTCTTGATCACTCTAAGTTTGACTTTGGCAGCCAACTTTAAAAATGCAGAATCTTATCTATTACATAGGTGCAGCTGACTTAGACGGTGGAATCAAATGGTGCATATTTCTCTAAATATATCAATTTAGAATGTTTCATCCTGTAAAGGAAAATAGACAACTCCCGCAGGATCTTTGCTTCTGCATTTGCAACTAAGAAAAGGAATTTTCTTGAAGGATACTTCAACACAAAGGTTCGTCAAAATGGTTCTTACAAGCATCCCTAGACGTTAAACTGTAATTTAAAAATGCAGATGGAATAAATATTTGGAGATCTGCAATTCATATCTATGAAGCTAGACTCAATATATATCACTAGTGATCTGTATGATATTATACTCAATGACATATGAGTATTTTTATGCAATATTGATTATCTGATACAGAAATAGTATCCTTTGCATCTTTTCAAATTTTGCCTCAAATAGTGAATCCTTTTCGTAGTCTTTAATTGGATGATAACACACAAGGTGAGTTTTGTCCTATTCATGATGCCATGAACTGATCAAGTAACATTATCTTGATATTTTCAGTACTATTCAGATCTTCCTGACAACAGAGAACAAGGCAAAAGACTTTCATTTTTTATCTGTTTTTTTTATGTAAAAAAGCACAGCTATTTTCTTGCCTTGAAAATAGGATACTAAATGAGAAAAAGATTCGAGATTAATCATACAATAGTTGTATAGTTGTTCTGAGACCAAGGGGCTTTATCACGTCTGTTTGAAGCTTTGAAGAATGCAGATCATTCTCATGAAAAAACGTGTAACTATACCCAGCATGATGGGAATTGCTTACCTTAAACAGTTAAAGCTATCAAATTGACACTTGGAGCTACTAAAACAGAAAAGCTGATACTATACTAAAGGTAATACCACACTTTATTTACAGCATTCACAGTGAACTTGAGCCCATTCCTGACTGATTGATTGTAGAACAAACAGTCAGCTGGCCAGTGTATATATTCTTCTCATAGGCTCAGTATATTCAGAAGTAGAGAATACCAAGCGACATTCAAGGTTTATTCAGCTAGATTAGTAGGCCTATGGGTTTCAAATGCACAGAAGTAGGAATGGCCGCATTGTTTCTGCTTTTGTTGGGAACTTCCATCAACCTATCTCATGCTGCTAAGCTGAGAACAGCGGAAATCATCCATGATCCTGAGGCAGCAAAATTACCAGATAACATAAATAGATATGCTTCAATTTCTGGATGCTATTTTGATTGTGTCAATGGAAAGTGTGTTCTCCAAGACCAGAAGACTGACAACTTTTGCATGATGGTCGCTACTATTCTTTCTAGTAAGGATGGGAACTTTCGTGAAGGACGTTTTGATACCAAGGTGTGTTATCATTGTTTTTTTGGGAAACACTCATAGTAGATTTAGTGCAAAACTAGAGTTAGATTTACACTTATATAGTAAGTTCTCATACATTTTTGGGATTAGTGACAAGGCAAATCACTTAAGCGCCATACCCACTAGGTGATTTTGGCTGACTCATTGGCCCTAAAATTGGCCAATTTTGCACCGAATAAAATCACCAATCAGTATGCTATCTTGAAATGTTGAAATGCTGATAAAATCTGCTGATTTTACCTGAAAAACTTTAGTGCCCGTCTTTCGGCCAACCTTGTCCTAATATCCTAGTGTATATGGGGGTTTATTGATACAGTGGTGCCCCTTTGAACAGCCTTCCTCCACAACGGCCACTCATCATATACAGCCAGATAGATTTCTTCTATTATTTACCCGTTACTAACACTAACTTGATATCCCCTTACTAGTTGCAACCTATCCTGTGCAGCCATTGTTCAAATTCCACATAGGTGGCCACATAAGGGACAGACTATTGTAAAGCAAGAACACTCAGTATAGCATTACATCACAAATGAAATAAAATATTCTTTTTCACTTGTAAAGGCTAGTAAAACAGTGCATATCGAGGGGTTACTTTCAAATAAGTTAACTGAGGTGCTTATGTAGTATCTATAGATCATATTCATGCTACAACAATATAATTTCAGTTTGTATTACACTTCTGAAGGAAACAAAGATCAAATTGTGTATTTACTATGCTTGAACTATCACAATACCAAGAGCCATGAAAGGCCAGCATTAGATTTAAAACAAAGGGAAATTATTGCATGTTATATTTTGATATTTTACTTTGTAACAAGAGGCACTTTGTGCTTTTTTGATTATTACCTGTCAGTAATCAGACTATCGTACTTATGGTAACAAAAGGTCATGACTAGAAATTTAACTCTCTTTTTTTACAGTTCTATACAAATTTACCTGATGACAGAGCTGATGGTATGTTTGACACTTTTTCTTCCGGAGTTACCTTTGTGTTCTGACTAAGAATTAATGTTACAGTGTATAGTCACAGATATATGAACAAATACATAGTTTTTACAAAGTGTTGTGAAGCATTTTCAGTATAATTCTAAGTATAATATATTTCTTTTCTTCTGGATGTATCAGTATCATATCTTTATTTCATGGAGATAAACTTTATACATTGTCCTTATGCAAATTTTTAATAATTCAGTATTCTCTTATTTTAAGCTAATTGCGTGTCCAACAGGCATTCTGGCTATTCAAATTTTGCAACAGACTATGAACCAGCTAGTAATGGTCCAATAACTGGATATCAAGTGTGGAATGTTCCTTACCTTGCAGGGTGAGTGAGTGTTTCTTCTTATGTATAATCATGTATGTAACATTGATATATACAAACATATGTGTGAAGGTTTGCAAAAATATACACTTTCAGGCATGATTTTCTCTATCAAATATTTTAGACGTTGGATAGAAGAATATTTTCAACCTTATACTAACATTGCAGCTCTGAATCAACTTCCAAAGATCACAGTATGTCCATAGAAAATAAGAGAATTCCAGAATAGGACCTTGCGTATTGAAAGTAACTAACATTAAATAATTTCATCAGTGAGTCCTTTCTCAGAAATCTATTTGTATATGTTTTCATTAGGGATTTAGTTTGCTTGACAACAGAGGACTATAAATATATTGCTGTGCAGTGTTGCTTTTGTATACTTATGGTCAATTCAATTCAAAGTCCCTAATGTGATATCATAAAGCTTGTAATGCTTGTGAAAAAATGTCTTTGAAATGTTCAATGCTCTGTGAAATTCGTTTAATAAGGCAGTGAAATAAAAGATTGTCAATGCATCTCATTTTATCTATAATTAATCGAAAATTGCAATATCTCTGGTTTTAATGAATGAAATTGAATTATGTAAATTGTTATAAAAAGGGAAAAAATATCAGTAAAAGTTACGGCTGTTTGAGGGCATTCTAAATATAGAAAAAAATTGTTGAAAACGATTGTAACAATGAAAAAAGTAACAACGAAAAGTTTCATTAATAATATTATTTTTGTTGCTAAGAAACTCATTGTGCAACAGGCCACTGGTATTTTATAGTCTCAGAACTATGGATTATTATCCATGTTCATGTGAACGAGGTGAAAAGAGTGAATGAATAGTCAGTTTAAAGCCTCATATGATGTACCATTGTAAAAATCAATATAGAAATGCATCAATCTTAATAAGTTTTAAATCTTTAGCTTTAGATCTTTTGTAGTTAACCATGATTGATGTATTCATAAGATTCATTCATATTTCAGGGTGTTTAGTACTTTATTAAAAGCCATTTATGACCTTTTAAAATAACATTTGAATATGTGGAGTGTAAGCTACTTTTTATATGATATAAGGATTTTGTCACAATTAAAAAAAATATAAAGGAAGTAAAAGTAGGAAAACGATATTGTGAAAATAATTGGCATTGCCTAGGAAAACTTTCAAAACAAAAACTTTTTTTTCATGAAAGAATAATTTGTCACCTTGGTATCAAACATTTCATATCTGTTCATTATCTTACTTGGATGTTTTTAAGATGAGTAATTGTACAGAAACATCATTTACTGACCATTATTATGTTTCTCTCCCTAAGTCTAAGGATCCGCTATGGCAACGTCTGGGGAACAAAATTTGGTTCAACTCCTTCTTGGCCTTCCGTGTACGTGCAGTTGGCCAGAGATGAGGTCATAACAAGAACAATGCTTAACCGTGGAGTTTGGATTGATGATATCAGGTTCTTTACATCGTATAGACTGTATCCTAAATTTGGAAGTAGTGGTGGGGGATTGCATTCAAATTACGGTTCATCTCTTAGGTACATTGGAGGTGGAGATACAAGGATTGCCATTGACTGGGGATACACCTCCCATGTACTAGCATCAGGTCTAGAGCTGCATTTCGTATGTTGAAACTCTTTTGAATCCAAATATCATTGAAGGGAATGATGTAGAACCTACCTTTCATGAAATATGAGTTGTCTGTCACTCTTTAAATCCCAGTTCATGTATGCAAGTTTCTTTTCTAATTGTCTTAGAATAACATATTTCTGTAACAGCCAACTACAAGCTTATTGAGAATTGTATAACTGTTGTCTCACAGTAAGTAATATCTGTTTATCTTTCATAAACAGTATTTATGTTTAAAGACTCCCATGCATTTTGGTAATCTTTGATTACCACCACTTTTTGAGACAAAAGAAATTGCAAATGATGGAATATGAACCACAAAATTTATGATAAGTCTGATCAGCTTCAAAAATAAAGCCAGCAAAATATTGAACACAGCTGATTATATCGTGATTTAGTGTTTGTTGTCTTAAGTTTCTACATGGGTTAAAGTGTGCCTGTTTGGAAAAAAAAATTGAACCATTTATCAAAATGAGGTGTGCGTAGTCAGTTAATCCTTGCATTCATAGTTCCCTGATGCATTGCAAATACATATCAGAGCTACTTATACATTGTTCCATGGATTGTCAAAAAAAAGTGTGTAATCAAAGGGTTTCCATGACATTTGTAACATTTATGTCTTGCTCTATTACAAACCACCAGTAAAAACATGAAAGCCCTTACATAATTGTATTTGCCTTTCACATTGCTAAAAATGGTCACTTTTGATGAATTCTGAGAAAAAAACCCATTTAATTAAGGCATAAAGGGAATGCTAAAAAGAAGTTTGGAGTAGATGTCCTTAATGACAAACAATATGTCAATCTTCTGTCAGTATGTTATAACTGAGGAGTAATTAGCCACATTAAATCTGAGAGGTTGAGGTTAACAATAGCTTTTGATAGACACCTGTTGCCTTTTTCTGTAATAAACATTGATCTTTATCCTGAAATGTTGTGAATATTCTGCATTGTTGTCTTTTGCATTGTTTTCTATTAACCCTTAGACCCCACAATTCACATTCATAGATTACTTGCAATTGATTTCCCCAAGATTTCTGTGGATTTCCTTCAAGATTTCCGTAAATTCATTTCAATTGAGGAAGTTCAAGGACTAACCAACCCCTATCAATCAAGACTATAAACTTGGAGTTCATAGCATTGGATAGGAAATTAGATCAGCTTTTAAACGATATATTGGTCAATTTTGTATGTTGATTATTCAAAAATAGTGTCCTCCTTGGCAAAATATGGACAAATTATGGAAAAATCAACATTTTCCCAGACTGCTGCACCCAGATGGGGGAATAGGACCGCGGGTAGCTACAGCTGGATTGGGGTCTAAAAGGTTAAAATACAGCAGTAGCTATAGTTTCACACAAGTAAAACATTTTACTGGCCTATATTATGTAGTATATGGTAATTTTGCTTAGCAATATTGGTTAAATGGTTATTTCGGAAGAGGCAGGTGATGTAACTCATTTCATAACCAAGATAGTCAAGGCTCATAATCAGTAGTTTATCTTTTCAGAACCAATACCCCTATTGTCTCCACCACAGACACATCAATTTTAAGTTATAGCTCATCATAACAGGGATTATGATAAATAAATATTTATGTATTTAGATTTTCCAAATATATCTAACTATTACCTGTTCATTCTATGTATATCATGTAATATATATCCTGGATATCACACAGCCCAAAAAGGGACACAGAGCCATACTGGTGATCTATTTAAAGTTATCAATATTCAATGGCAAAAAGAATCTAGAAGAGAACTTATGATACATTTATCCTAGGTGATAATATTAGGTCATAATTATCCATTTTTATTGATCAAAATTGATAAATTCTAGACATATTTAATGTCATGTGGTTGGGGTGAGCACATAGTTATCACCAAAAAGGGGTCACATGACCCCATCTTCACAAGGTCTATAGCTACTACCCTGCCAACCCTTAAAATATCTATATAATCTTAAGGTTTGATGATTTACAGCAATTTTTGATTTTCATTCAAAAATTGATTTAAAAAAAATTTCATTCACAGAGAAGTCGAAGGTATATCTTTATCTATTCAACTCAGTATGTACAATAAAAGGAATCTTATAAATATATATAATTAATGATTAGTACGTAAATGAAATATGAAATGAAAAGAAACACCTAGTATGTACAGTTAATTGATATAGGAAGTATGTCCTGGGAATATATACTGTGTATTCAGTGTCTTTTGCCAGGAAAGCTAGTATTTGAATATATTTTTCAATCTAATTCAAAGTACAGTTTCAAAAGGAAATTGTTTAGATACTTTGGCATAAGCTGTATATTTTTTACTTTAACATTGATCATTTACTTGTGCTTCTCTAAAGAACAATCAATGCTTAACAGTATCAAGAAAATCTGTTATAACATGTTGGGAAAAACAATACCAGTACTAAGCAACTTGTTAATCGATAATTCAATAACAGGCACACTGTATCAAATACCACTGGTTAGGAAAACTGACATTTAATATATCAATATGAAACTTTGGTGCACAGTTACCAAATATAGACATAAGCTACACTGCATCTTAAATATGTATTTAAGAGAAGAAACATGAGCATATTTTGACATCCTGGTTAACATCAATGTACGGAAGGATCAATTAACCATATCGTCTCATGAACACTACATAGAAATATATTTACATGACCAAGATGTTTGAGACAGAAAGCGGCACTTAGATATACTTAAGGTCACACAGATTTACGATACATGAAGATAATGGCACTGTTTGACTTTGTTTGCCTACTCTTCACTATAAGTTTGATAATGGCGCCAACTTCCTGTATTTCCTGTATGATCAAGGATAGAGAGTGTTGGTTTTGGCGTTTTTTGCAGTAGCTGCATCTTTGAATCATCAGTGATTCAATTTTTGAAATATCTGCTTAATATTTCTCATATCTACACTTGAATATGCCCTCTACATAAAGTTATATGAAATAAGATTGTTCATTGAAAATTGACTGAGTAAATGGACAATTTTTTTTTTTTTTTTTTTTTAAATTCTTTATTAACGTGGCATACTTCGGTACAAAAAAATAGACCGGTTTTCTAGTAGGTCCACGGTTGCGTTTATAGCAACAATATTACGCGAATTTTTCATACAATACAAATTATTAATTTAGACAGATATAGTCACAACATGTCACAAAAGGTAAACTATTATACATATTAACATTTGTGTGGGCACATAAATTATTAGAGGTTAGACTTCATATAGACCTCACAAAAATACTCAATTCAATACAAAAGAAGTACAAAGACAACCAGTAAGAAATATAATTTCAATAGATACAGTAGGAGAGGGTAACAAGGTCATTTAAACAGTAAGATAGTACTCTCTCATTCATTCACCCAGCACAGAGAAGCGTTTCTGCAGTGATTTGAATTGTTCATAAGATTCAATATTCCGAGTCCGTACATCCAACTTATTCCAGGTTACAGCTCCAATATAATATACATTCGCCTTAAATCTCTCACAGTTTGGTTTAACGGTTTTAAATACAGTTGCATCATGTAATCTAGTACATATGTTTCTATTGTCAATTATACAAGTATTTTGTTTCTGCTTGAACATAAAATTTAATAAATGTAATCTCCTCCTAGCAGGCAACATAGGCAATTGAGCCGAGCGATGCAATATAGCAATCGGTATATGCATACCATTTATAAAACAAATCTTGAGTGCACGATTTTGCAAATGTTGTAACTTATTTAGAAGCTTTTGGCAAGATTTGCTAGTAAAAATATCACCATAGTCGATATATGGAAGAATCATTGTTTTGAAAATTCGAACAGATGTGTCCTCATTAATGTACTTTCTAATTTTTTGCAAGATAAAGATTTTGTGTGAGACAATTTTGATTGTTTGAGAGATATGTAAATTGAAATTTAAATATCTGTCCAATGTTACACCTAGGTATTTGTAATGCGTCACATAATCCAGATCAGATCCATCAAGATTAATTTTTGATAAATTTCGTGCACGCTTAACATTTTTCCTAGAGCCGAAAATCATACACTTAGTTTTCTTTATATTCACAGTCAATTTGTTACCTTTACACCAGTTAGCTATATTAGCTAGATCATGTTGTAACCTTCTATGTGCTTCAATAATGCTAGTGTCCCTTGAGACCAACACAGTATCGTCAGCATATAAATAATTAATAGAGAATTCTGTAACATTACATAAATCATTGATATAACACAAAAATAACAAAGGTCCAAGTACAGACCCCTGAGGTACACCACAGGTAATATCGTGAAGCTCAGATGATACATGATTCAAGGTGGTTGATTGTTTTCTATTTGTCAGATAATTTTCCAGAAGTCTCAATGTATTTGACCTGATCCCAAGGTTGTTTAGTTTGTTAAAAAGTATATTATGATTTACAGTGTCAAAAGCTTTAGAAAAATCTATAAACGTTGCGATTGATAGCTCTTTATTATTAATTGATTCGAATAAGGTATTTGTGAATTTAGCGATAGTAGAAGTAGTCGAGAAGTTTTTACGAAAACCACCTTGGTTTTTATCTAAAAGGTTATGAATAGTAAGGAAATCGTACAACCTTGCATGCATAATTTTTTCAAAAATCTTAGATGGTAATGGAAGTTGAGATATTGGTCTGTAATTTGTACAGTCAAACATATTACCTTCCTTGGGTAGTGGAGTTACTTTAGCTATTTTCCATTCGTTAGGAATCATACAACATTTAAAACATAAGTTTAATATATATGTAAATGGGGTAGCAAGTGTCACAAGGGCTGGTTTCAAAAGTTTGGTAGATAATTCATCCACTGCTGATGATTTAGTGTTTAAAATATCCTTACACAATCGAGTTACTTCACCAACATTAGTAGTAATATCATCAATATTTTGCTCACACCGTACACCATGGTAGAACCATGGTGTAGTGTATTTATCAGCCAACTTTGGTCCAATGTCAGTGAAGAATTTGTTCATCGTATTTGCAGCCAAAACATCATCCATAATCAGATTTCCATCTTGGTCTTTCAAACTAATTCTTAAACCATTTTTCTTGTTTGAGGGTAAGATATCAGATAAACTCTTCCAAAATTTTTTGGAATCATTTTTATAATGATTCAAGTTATCTATAACAAAATTTGATTTAGCTTTGGAAATTAAGTTTTTCACCCTATTTTTATTTTTCCGAGCATTTAAAATAAATTCAACATCATCTGATGATTTGGCAGCACGACACAACCTATCTTTATCTATAATCTCTTCTAAAAGGTTATCAGATATCCAGGGGTCACAAAGGTGGTTGATAGTGAAATCTGTTATTGGGCAAATACGATTAGCAACACAAATAATTTCATTTTTGAAAAAATCCCATGCAACATCTGGATCATCAATGTTGTATAATTCATCCCAGGTTAAATTCTGTAACAAGCCAGTAAAATGGTCCTCAGTATAATTTTTGTAAGATCTACCTCGAAAGCTTGTCCTTATTTTAACCTTCGGACCTTTTTTCCGTGTTACATAGATAATTTCATGGTCACTTATACCAACGTCCAGTACACCAGCAGAACATAGGTTATGTACATTCGTAAAGATTAAATCAATACATGATTTAATATTAGAGTACCTAGTGGGCTTTTTGATCAGCTGTTTTAAATTCATTAAATTTTCAAACCACTTAATTTTCCTAGTGCCTGGATGTTGAGCTTCAAGATAATTAATATTAAAGTCACCTAAAATGAATAATTCCGGTAAATTTGTTTCTTTATCAATTATATGTTGAATAACAGTAGTTAGCAAATCAAAGAAATTATTATAATTGCCTGATGGAGGTCGATATACATTAACAAGTACAATTTTCCTCATGAATCTGTTACAAATACAAATAATTTGAATTTCCCCATCAGGATTTGACTGATTCAAATAGGCATATTCAAACTCTGATATGATATGATCACTTTTAATATAACAGCACAATCCACCACCCTTCTTAGTCACATCATTCTCATTTGTATAGTCCTTATCATGTCTGATACACACATATCTAGTAATATCAATAAGGCTGGTAGGAATTTGATTAGTTAACCAGGTTTCAGATACAGTGAAGAAATCAAAGTTATTTGAGCGTAATAATTGTCGAAAAGTATCATAGTTCTTCCACAAACTTCTAATATTCAAATGAGCAATGTGAATCCCTCTACCTTTTATTTCTTCAATCTGGTTCATACTTGTATATCACATACATCAATTTATGAATAAGTCCATTGAGGTGGTACATGCAGTCAATAACCCTTACAGAAGTTACACTGGAAATAAGGCCCATAAGGCAGTCCAGTGTGTTTGAACGTAGAGTAATAACCCACAGGGTAATATTATATCGCCAATAGTGTCCACACAGTTCTATATACATACAGCAATAAATACTAAAGAGGTTGATCATGAAAGTCAACAACTCATATCACACACTTATATTGTCTCAATAAATTAGTAGTCCTTGAATTTTTAAGGGGATAATTAAGAAAAAAATAGAAGAAAATTGTTGGTACAATTAATGGTATTTGAAGAGCCTTCACCTCCATGACCGACCCATTAAAATTAATTATTCGGTTAGAAGGATTGAAACAAGTTAAACATTTTGATTTAGGCAAATGAGTCGGAAGGAATTAATTTTAGTTATAGAGCCTTCACCTCCGTGACCGACTCAATAGATTTCAATAAATATAGTAAGGGTTCAGTTCATCAGCGTAAGTATACAAGATAAGATCTAAATCTTACGTAGAGCATCAATAAATTTTTTGGCCCATGTTTTAGCAGTTTGCATATCAGGATGAAGTCCATCTGGGAGACGTTTGTATTTGTGAATCATACGTCCGTCTTGATGGCAGTGGATCGTATCCTCTATCCATGGGGTTGGTACATTATTGTCAATGTTCATTTTGGCAATATTAGTATTGATTTTTACAACACCTTGGTTGATAATTTCTTGTTCGTCAACTAGTGATTGCGGATCCACTTTGTTGTAAACAGCTAGGTCAAGTCCAATAAGAGGTGATACAATTACTTTCGGCACCAGCTCCTGCAGTTTACCCGCAGATACAGCAATTTTCGATGTAATATCCTGGACCATTTCAATTATATTGCCAAATCTGGGTGTACAACCACTACCAGACTTCTTAGTGATATCATTGACGCCGATCACAAGAATGGCAATATCAACAGCCTCGTTGGCCAGCACATCGTCGAAAAGTTCAGTTATTGATTGACAGTTTGCTCCACGTTTAAATTTAGTTTTCACCTCGATATTGATGGTTTTTTTTGACAGTGTTTCTTTGATGGCATCGTCCATCAATACTCCCCTAGAATCCATAAAAATAACACACTTACGAGATTTAGACTCCGTCGGAACCGACGCCATTTTTAAGTTAGAACTATTTGGGTAGATAATTTATAAGTCGCGCAGCTCTCATCGGGGTGGCTTCACACTGTTTCTAGTCTACCATCCGT
The DNA here is from genome assembly GCA_936440205.1 of Lepidonotus clava. Taxonomy (NCBI): domain Eukaryota; kingdom Metazoa; phylum Annelida; class Polychaeta; order Phyllodocida; family Polynoidae; genus Lepidonotus; species Lepidonotus clava. The sequence continues at coordinate 1,829,234 of OW387143.1, forward strand.
TTACTTCGTGTCCATAGTATAAGAGTTGCGCAGGTTCTCAAGAATTTCACCTAACTTGTTCCCGCTGGTTACTGCAGCTTTGTTTATACTCTTGGATTGGGCCAGCGAAAACCCACAGCCGTAGGTCGGGTGCTTGGTGGCTTCGTATATGTGCCCTGTGATACCACACAGTTTGTCTTTAAGATGAGGGTTTTGGTCATATTTCAGGCGTTGGATCTTAGCCATGGTAGGTAGTTCACTTTCTTTCCATTCTTTGGTTGGCGTTACAAGTCGTCCCAGTCGCATGATTTTATACGGGTCACGTTCGCCCTGAATTTTCCGGGCCACGCCCACATTGCCGCATTCCATCGCACGAGTAAACCCAAACAGTTCTTCAACACATTCATACACCCTATCTTCGAACTCGATTTTGCATGGTGAAAGACTTGATAAGAATGAGTGTTTACCTTGGAAAGCTACACCGTCAGCAACTTCAATTGTTTTCGCAGCTGATATTGATAACTCATGTGGTAGCTTACCGATGTCACTGTATGCGTAGGCTTTGCCGTCAACAACTAGTTTCTGTCCGCTCATCTTGCTGTCAATCCCTTTCAATTTAGCAAATGCATTTATAGCACACATTTCTCGCTTTTGTTCTCTTTTTTCTGGAGACAGGTCATCTTCGACAAATACACCTTTCCATTTGGGCATAGTTTTCAATTTGTAGAGGTTTCGAAACAGTTCAAACTTGTGTCTGAGGAATGGGAATTTGATCTTGACAGGACGACTTCGCGTTGACTTCTCATTGGCCAATCCAACCCGGTAGATAGTGTCAATCCATTGACAGTCAAATGATACTGTCAGGTCCGACAGCAGTTCGTTGATTTTATTTCTTAGATCTTCGTTTTTTGATTCATCAAAAACACAGAAAATTGAAACATTATTTCTTGAAAGAAGGCATTCTAATGGTGATCCCTGGTTTAGATGACCCAATATCTGTATTATAATTTGGGTAATGAGATTAGTGGGTACTGTGAAAACGTCCTTTGTTCCCCTACTGAGTCAGTGCAAGCATACCATGTTAAATCTAAAATATACCAGGGCCTACATGTGATACTAATGAGACTCTGATAAAGATAAGAGTCTCAACCATGCATATGTTAAATTTGAAATTCACCAGGGCCTACATGCACATACAAATGAGACTCCTACATAAGAGCATCAATTTGTGAAGTTTTTTTCATGAATGTCATGATGTAGCATTCCCTATGCAACAGTATGACAGTTACAAATATTTGCCCTGCATCTTTTTCTCCCTTTTTCGTAACGTCTTGCTTAAATCCTTGAAACATCAAAAGATATCATGCATAGTTGCAGGTTGCAAGGGCTATCATAGGGGTGCCACATGTCAGGAAAATCCCATAGGCTAGGATCCCATATACATATCTAATGTTTTTGTACTTAATATGAAAGGCAGGTTTAAACTAGTCCATGGAAAGCAGGCCTTTATTCATTAAGACATAGAATATTACATATCAGCAAATAGCTACAACAAAATAGCAAATGACAAAAATCAGTTAAAACAATCATAGTAAGAACTTGTGCCTCAAGGCTGCTACAATACTGTGCTATAACACTTCCAATAACCTGAATGTATCTAATGGTATAGCTATAACATTTCCCATTCTTTCTATAGTTAAACAAGGATGACTGTTGTGCCCCGTGTAGCTTGACAAATAATTTTGTCATTTTTGAATAAAGTAATCTATTTTGGTTTCTAATTTACTCTAGCTTTCTTTGATATGCTTATATTGAAACTTTAACGGGACACTAACACATGATTACTGGTTGTTTATTTTTCAATGAAATTGACATAGCACGCTGTTTACATCAAGCACTAATGATGTTTGGGAAATTTTGAAGATATTTACAAGTATGGATAGGGTTATGGGACTTGGTCTATTTTATGCATTTTTTAAAAGTAAATCTCCTTATTTGTGACATCATACAGTGACAAATTAGGAATCCCCAACTTTCCATATGCATAAAAGGCAATCCCCATATCTCAGAAATTTATTATTTTATTCACCTACATTGATTTTATTCAATAACCTGGTATTCACCAGTTATTTTGAAAGGGAATTCCAATTATAATGACGTAGCAAGGCGAGCACTGGGCAATCCAAATTGTAGGGAATTCATAATTTTATTTTCTATCCTCAATAAATTACTACACTGTGATATTTTGCCCATTTTCTCATTTGTTACATTTTAAGTGCACATAATTGAAGTAATATAAACACATATTGGGAACTTGCAAATTAATGTGCAAGGCCCCCTTAAGGATTAACTCTGCAGTACTTGTAACATTTTTCATTTGCATTAGGAGTGACAAAAAACCTACAGACATGTCAGAAAGGAAGCCTCCACTTTCATACTTTAACTCTACAGTATAATGAAGAGATATTTCATTTAAGCTAAGATACTGGTATTTCAAAGTGGAAAGCTTTAAATCAACCGAGTTGTTCTTTAGACAGATGCTGAAATTCAATTTGTCATGAAAGGTACAATACTCTGAAATAATTGTCTATGAGAATAACTGAACAGAACAGCACTTTATATTGATGATGCACTGATCAAAGACTGTATGATGGCATCACGCATTTGCTCAGCCATTGAAGTTGAGACAACATGTAATTTATACTCCATATTTCAACAAAGCCTGCCATCCACAGTGTGTATATGGTGCTGTAGATCACCACTGACGTCCTTTGCCAAAAGTCCACAGGAGGCAACAACTTTGAGAGAGGAGGATTCCTTATTGATAAAGTTGTAATTTCCCACATTAGCTATGAGAACTGGCACTGGCACAGCCTGAAATCTGGCAGCCGCCAGATTCTTCAGAAATGATATTAAAGGTTCTTTGTTTACATCTTTGCATCTTTCCAAAAATTGTTATCTTGATTGTTCAACCACTTCTTTGATACATTTACCACAAAGGAATATGTTCCCAATGCAATATCTGGTATTACTTGCTTGAGAAACCATTTAGCACTGACAGTTATCTGCGTGGTTTAGCACTGGCAGTAGTCAGTATGTTGAATTCAGATGAGGTATTTTGTGAAATTTTGTTTATGGCAAGATTGCTTGTTTATGTTGCTATAAGTGGCCCCTGAACAGTTGTGCTGTTATTTTCACATGCCCTCAAAAGGGCCTCTGTTTGCTTTCTTGTCTGCTCGAAGGGTAAAAAATGTATTTTTGGATGAGGATTAGAAACTAAATTTGATTAAATCAACCAATCGCTCATTACACATGGAATCATTGATTTGGGGATCAGATTTGACAAAACACCATCAAAACATCAAGCAGATGCATGTTATAACAACGTTTATCATTGTTATCAGCACAATATAGATTTTACCAAGTCCTAGGCCTTTCATACTGTATGTCATAATAACATTATATTTTAGAGAATAAATGCAATTTGCGTAACTTATGTAACATCTACTCTTTGCTTTTGCTAATGTAGATATAATAAAGGATCTGTACTTGATTGTTTGCTTTTTACTTATTCCACTATGTAAATAAAATGTGTGCTGAATTCAACGTCTCGGATGAGTTAGCCTTTTGCTCAATCTTAATATTTTATCTCTAATGTTGATTCCTGACCAGTGAAAAATGAAAGTACCCAGATTGAAGACTATATGAGAGGAAGTGGAAATAACACCATCTTAATAATTGGGTGCCAAAGTCTCACGCATCATACTCCCCTGTTGCTTCAGATTCCTACGTAATCATATCCGACGTGATGGAGGAGTATGCTGATGCATGTGAGAGTGGGGTTACTAGAAAGGAGGTGAAAAAAGACACTGCTGGATCCTCGTTCCCCTAGGCTATTCAGTGATTCAACAGCTGTTGAAAAGAATTCGGAAACCTTTCATGGATTTAAAAACAAAAAAGCATATTGACTTGACAAAGTTCGTCGATGTGGCAATGCTCACATCATGTCATTGGGTATAATCATGTCGGCAACAGTTGTCACACTCCAATCAGGAAGCTACATATGGTACATACTTTTCTGCTTGGAGAGTGGAGATGGGTGGGGCCAAATCTTAGTGGTTGTATTGTATGAGAGCAGAGGTTAGACTGTTGAGTCAGACACACTGTTTCCCAAAGTGAGTTAATTAATAGCTAATCTGGGTCAGGACAGACTAAGCAGAGGTGTCAGATCTCATGTTTGTGGGTCTCCCCCTTCCTCTTTTAATTTCTGGATCCGCCACTCTGTCATTGAGCCAAAGGCTCTTGCTCAATAAAAATATGTCACTTTTTTACCTTCCCACACAGCTGGAGGTGTCCAACACTCTAGAAATACAACATGTGATCAACCCTAATTAACTTGATGATGGGAGTCCAGATGCTGGTCCCACATCTTGGAAACTGATTTTCTTGATTAAGCTTATCAGCTTAAATTTGACTGGTGTCTCATGCTGCTGAGTCTGTCCATCACCATAAGTAGGGATATCATTTCAAAATAACATCAATGTGAGTTTGAAATCTGTCTAATATACATGTTGTATGACATTTGAGGGACATGCCAAATAGGGGATTAGCATACCAAGGTAACAATACAACCTTTGTATCAGTAATTATTACCCTATACACCTAAGGGTGAAAGATACATCTATCAAAAAAACAAATATTGTTACAAGCGTATGAAAACATCTGCACTAATTCTTTCTTATTTGTTTTAACTTCCTTTGATAAGGTTTATGATGTAATGGTGTATCAATGGGAAGCAGATTTCCAATCATTTCATTTTAAAACAAATTGTTGAAGATTTGATTTTACAACTTGAAACAAATGGAAAAAACATTAAAATCAATGAATAATCAATGATAATGTAGTTTATTAATTAAACATTTCAAGCCAAACATGCTTTTCATTTGAAGATCCCTGAAAATAATTCTCAAATTCTTCTGGTTTCCTACTCATGAATACCTCCTTCTGCACGATTTTGAGTATTTAAAGAAACACCATCATTTTAACTGAGTCTAACAGTTTACATATCCAGGCAACTAAAACTAATTCCCAAAAATGTTCATGCAATGTATGTTATGATTTTCACAATCTCATTCCAAATTAGTTGCCCAAGCGCTATTAATACAGTATCTATTTTATTAAGGAATCAAAATGATCTAAAGAATACAAGTTTTTCAAACTCATAGCTGAGATGCTGTGATGAAGCTGAAAATAGACTGGACCTTGAAATGGTAGTTAATATGTAAGAAAGAATAGCTAGCGTTCCACATTTCATTGCATTTTATATTCTGAAAAGTGATGAGAAGGTTATTATGTTAGCATGTAACCACTCAACTGCTACCAAAGGTAATAACTAATCAGCATTCTTGATCTTAGTGTAGTTTTTATATAGGAGCAGTGATACATTGTGCCTCCTTGACAAATTCTAAAGGCTGTATTCCAAATCCCAAATGATCCACATGTTGAAGATATTAAGCATCCCCATGGTTATGCTCCTTATTTCACCCCCGATTCAAAGTCTTTTAACAGGGACACCTGTGAGCCAGCCCAGACGAAACAACTCTTGTTTAGGCCCAGCATGACGCCAGGCCCGGGCGATCTGTCAAAGACATTGCCGAATGCTGCTTCATGGAGGAACAGCGGGAGCGTGGCCAATGCAGACGCCACAAAAACCAAAACAAACTCACATCATTTGGTGTTTAAAAACAACTTTTTGGATTAAAGCAGAAAAAGAGAACATTATAACTACTACCTGTGTTGTCTACAACACCCGGGAGAACATGGATCTAACTTTAAAAGACCTAGATGCCATATTTGGGCCACAAAATGGCTCAAATGATGATTTTCAAGAAGAACCACCACAAATGGCACCGGACAATGTCCAAGAAGAACAAAAGCAACAAATGGATGCAGAAATTGGCGATTTCATAGCAAAACAACACAACAAGAACACTGAAACAGAACACAGAGCCGCCTGCCGCCTGCCGCCCGCCGCCCGCCGCCCGCCGCCCGCCGCCCGCTGCCCGCCGCCTGCCGCCCGCCGCCCGCCGCCTGCCGCCCGCCGCCTGCCGCCCGCCGCCTGCCGCCCGCCGCCTGCCGCCCGCCGCCTGCCGCCCGCCGCCTGCCGCCCGCCGCCTGCCGCCCGCCGCCTGCCGCCCGCCGCCTGCCGCCCGCCGCCTGCCGCCCGCCGCCTGCCGCCCGCCGCCTGCCGCCCGCCGCCTGCCGCCCGCCGCCTGCCGCCCGCCGCCTGCCGCCCGCCGCCTGCCGCCCGCCGCCTGCCGCCCGCCGCCTGCCGCCCGCCGCCTGCCGCCCGCCGCCTGCCGCCCGCCGCCTGCCGCCTGCCGCCCGCCGCCTGCCGCCCGCCGCCTGCCGCCCGCCGCCTGCCGCCCGCCGCCCGCCGCCCGCCGCCCGCCGCCCGCCGCCCGCCGCCCGCCGCCCGCCGCCCGCCGCCCGCCGCCCGCCGCCCGCCGCCCGCCGCCCGCCGCCCGCCGCCCGCCGCCCGCTTTGTTTATGTTATTTCAAATATTCCTTTCAATGCCTCAATTCTAAACCATTTCATGACTTAACCATAAGGCATACAGCTGGTACCTGGTGTCTTTCACTTTCAGGCCAATTTATGGTTACCATCTAAGGAGGAAAGGTACTCAACATGCGTCTTGCAGTATAAGTGACTATTTCAATGATTTGCAGCTTATAGTTAACCCATTTTCATGACCTTGTACTGGATGCACAATACCCCTGGTATGTGCTTAAAATATGAAGACAATGACTTGTTATCTGTACTGACATTATCTCTTTTATACACTCACTTCTCCTGCTTTACACCATTGGCCTTTGTGTGCCATAACATCGTCGGGTGAATAACATAAGGTCGTGTCTGACATATGCATATTTTGTGTAGTTGGTAATTACAGAAATATGACATATTTTGATAGTCTATATTAGTCTAAATATCTGCTCAATCATTACTATATCTGATGTCTTCTCTTGACTTCACGGTTGCCGTCAGAGGAGTAAGCATCATACGTTCTCAATATATCTGATGTCTAAGAAGAAGAATATCCTATGTTTGGAAATCAGTGAATCACAAAAGGTCATACCTGACATATGAATTAGGATAAATACAATTTAAATCACCTTAACTAATACAAATTCCACATGGAAACATTTCTGACAAATAAATCAATTAATATACTAGGGTTGTTTACACTTTATTATTCTAAAAAAGTAACGATTTATATGATATTTAGATTGAAACATTTACACTTACATTTAAATGCAGTGCAGATGCAACCATATGATATTAAATATTCAGACCATTTCTTCAGTAGGCAAAGGTCATATCCAACATTTTGAAATTATTTTCTTATTCCTGTTTCGGATTTTATAGATTTGATCATAATATTATACATTTTAATCATGAGATATTTTTATTTTGCATGAATTATCCCATTTTGTTGAGAATGAACATTATTTCAGATACTACCTAATGTTATTCACTAAAAAGTGACGTTGTACAGCTACGACCTTTGTTTACTAGTCAATAATTTTCCAAATATTTGGAAAATTAAAAAAAAATCGAAAATTTTGATATACCTTAGGGGTAGGGGAAACATCTTGAAAATAAAAATAAAATGGATTTTTTTTGGGTGATATGACCTTATGTTATTCAGCTGATGACATGCACTTGAGAAAACACTCACCTTAAGAAAGATACAGATCATACTGGTACAAGGAACTGATAAAATGAAAGACAACTTACAGAGGGACTACTACTCTGTTTTCATACTTACTTAGATCTGTATTCAAGTATACCTTTTTTTTCTGAATGTTATTTGCTAATAGATCGTTGAAATATGACAAAAGCATGCATATATAACCACAAACTGAGGTACCCCTTTTCAGGCTTTATCATGAGATTTGATGCTGTGGATCCATAGTCATTGCACATTAATGCAATCTTAACTGCTCTATTCTGCAAGGGTTGTAAGTTTGTCAGTTTCCTCTTGGTACTGGTTTCAAATATGAAACATAAATAATCCAAAAATCACAGGATCATCTGTTCATACAATAAAAGTGATAACATTCAAAATTAATTTTTCGAAAACCAATCCTCTGTCCATGCACTTAATCCAAAATGCAAAACTGAAATTCTCTTTTAGATTTGTAAGGTTGAGGTTCTCTTCTTTTTTTCAGAAAATATTTGAAAGCTTATGGCTTTCTTTATTTTTCAGAAAACAATATTGTGTCTGACTCTGGATGTCCCCACCCTGTATAAACTCTTCCATTTCCTATGCCTACACACCCCATGCATCCATGGGTGCCAGTGGCATAGCTGGGGTGGGTTCCTCGGTGTCTGGAACCCCGTTTTATTTCTCAAAATATAAGCAAATATAAGAAGTCATTTAAAAAAATGGTGGACCCAAATAATAGCCACAGAATACAAGAGGTAGCAGCACTGGGTGGTCACAGAAAAGCCCACTTTTTTTTTTTATCTATATACAGATAACATCAAATATTTATCTGTTACATTTATTATAACGAATAACATATGAAAAATGTAAACATGATGACACATGTAAGAGGGAAAAAAAACAGAAATGAACTCAGCGCCGTTTTCTTTATATCCAGATATATTACCTGGAATATATCTGATATATAAAATGCTGTACCTGCAGCTGGCCCTGTAATGTATATCCACTTTATTCACCTATTCCCACAACTGATATGCACCAACTACTGTTCTTTAGGTTTCACATCTATGGTGCACCCCATACACCTAGACTCTTTCTCTTAAAGGAGAGGGGAAAGGTTTCCCCTCATCCTCTTGAAGCACACCTTTGATTCCCTATTATACTTCTTATAATATATAATATCTAGTATTTTGACTGGAGTGATACAGAAAAAGAGACTGGTCAAATCAGTGCTTTATACATTTTTTTCATTAAGGTGGCGCCACCTGGTGGCTTCAAATCAAAACACTTTTTTAGGGCTTTCCCATAGTTAAGGTATAGGAAGTGAAGTGACCTAGTTACCAAATGCCCCAAAAGTGGGCAGAGTGGGGTACTGCCCAGGGTCGTGGTAAAGGTGTATTAGCCATTATATTCAAACTGGATTCATAGCGGTTCCTAATGAAAAGCAAACATCTGTTGAGATAACTTCAGTCTGAGTGAGGTAGTGACCGATAAAGGGAGCCAACACTAATAAATTCGATGCAATTTTTCAAACTCAAGCAATCATAGAAATCCATTCCACGAGCCTATTTCTGGACTATGTTAAAATGTAATCCTTGATATATGACAAAAATCATCAAAAACATGTTTGTCTGGCCCAGCTCAATTAATGTGGATCTGCAAAAATGGGGTTTGTATACTCTTGTTTCTCTTGTAGAATACTAATTCTGTTTGAGCTAGTTCTTACAGCTATTAGCCACTGACCTTAACTAGACTCATCTAAAATATTTCTATACTTATCTGAGGTTTGAAAATGTTGTCAATTATATTGGTTTTGGGTCCCTTTAATTTCCAGGGGTCCCTACAGGTGGAGCCACCTCCCATGCACCTAACATCCAAGTCTTGTACCATGCAGAAGTGACACTTGTGGGGAAAATCTGCAGTATACCTATTTTCTAGATATAATCAAAACATATATGTTTGCCATTATCAAAATTACCATGTTAAGATGCATGTCTATCATACCCGGTACCCCAACTCAGCCAAATAAGTGGGAACCCAGCAGTGTTCTCCAGTTCAGCTAAAAATGACCCCTTTTTTAATTAAAACACAAGTTTTTTGGGTCTCATTTACACAGCCTTGTTTTCAGAAGAGCAAACTAAAAAGATTATTCTGTACACATTTGACATCAAATACTACACTACCTACTGACACCATGTGCAAAACGGACCCCCTTTCAAATTGTCGCGAATTCTATAGACAAAAAAGACCCCATTTTTTTCATGTATTTTTTCATAAATAAAAAACAACCCTTTTTCAATTTTCGTAGACATGCACATTCTCTTCAAAACTACCCCTTTCTCTGCTTTTTTTCGAACGCTGATGCCTATCAGGTTGGCTAGAGAGTGGGGGTTTGGGCTATTATATTAAAGCCAGATGCAGTAACCATTACCACCTGCCCTCCTTACAGAGTTAAGTGACATGTGTACGGCTAAAGCCCCATACCCACTAGGCAATTTTACCAGCGACTGGCAACGGGCGACTGGGAGAATCGGCCGATTCTTTTGATCACCTGTTAGTACAGCACATTGAAATGCACATGTTTGATCTGAATCGGTGCTAAAATCGGCCGATTTTAGGGGCAGAATAAGCCGATTTTAGCACCAATCAGTCGGTCGACTCGGTCAAAATCGCCTAGTGGGTATGGCCCTTTGGACCTGGTGAACCTCAGCCACCCTAATCCCTGCCTCTCCCCCTACACTAATGCAGACTTCTCAGCCACTAATGCCCCTTAATGGGGGCCATGCACCCATAGACCTGGTCAGCAAGAAACAGCTCATTTTGTGTTCCTTTTATTGTGAAATAGTGATAGTTAAAGGTTCTGGTTCCATTTTATAAATGTTATTCCATATAAAGTGTTGTACATTACAGTTGCGGATTTAGGGGGGGGGGCGTGGGGGGTGCACGCCCCCTCCCCCCTTTTTGGACCAAAATTTATATTTTTTTAATATAAAATGTTTCTGCCCGAAGGGCAGGGGAAAATTTTCCAAATTGCACGCCCCCCCTTTTGAAAACTCCTGGAGCCGCCCCTGCATTAACTCAACACATATTGCCATTACACTTTACATGTGCCATAAGAGTTACATAGCTCATTTTGTGTTCCTTTTATTGTGACATAGCGATACTTAAGAGTTCTGGCTTCATATCATAAATGTTATTTCATATGAAGTGTTGTACATTAACTCAACACATATTGTCATTACACTTTGCATGTGCCATAAGAGTTGCATAGCTCATTTTGTGTTCCGTTTATTGTGACATAGTGATAGTTAAAAGGTCTTGATTCATTTTATAAATGTTATTTCATATGAAGAGTTGTACATTAACTCAACACATATTGTAATTAAGCTTTGCATGTGTCATTAGAGTTGCATTTTGGTAAATTTACAAGAACGTAGGTCAAGACGAACTAACAGGAAGTGACAGAAAATGTTCAGGTTTTTCAGTAGTTTATTGTGTCCCAGATCTATAGTCCAGGCTGGGCCACACACCACTACTTGGAGGGTCTGGGACCAGATTACCGTAGCGAGAAATAATACAGCCCTATATCGAAAACAATTTTCAATCACTAAATATTTGTTAATAAATATTGTCAAAAAATAATTTTGATCATATTTGGAAAGAATACATTTTTTTATATATATTATTTACATGTTGGGAATAAAAGGATCACAGAGATCACATTCATTGAATGATATTTCACAATAAGTCTACCCCTAAAAGATAGTAAGTCTAAGCCCTTACAATGGGGGCCATGCACCCAGAACAGGCTGGGCAAAACACCTCTATGTGGACCTCATTAAAGGCCATATTGCTCGCGTTTAGGCCATTTTGGGCCAACGTGAGTACCCCATAAGTACTAGAATACCCAACGTGAAGTGTAATATAGAAAAATTGACACCCAACGCGAACTTGGTGCCCAACGCGACCCAATGCAACCCAACGCAACCCAAAACACAACCCCAAAACCCCTAGTGTAATATACTTCATGTTGAGTCCAATGAGTAATATTGGCCAACGTTACCCAATGCAAACATGGACCCAACTCATAGTGTAGAAAGCCCATCCCAGTTTATACCAAGATTAAGGGTTACTATGAAATATTTTTAAAATTGCCTCCATGCTTATTACCTGAAGAAAGTTATATAACACAAAGTTAACCAAAGCTATTTGGTTAACAGATTGCTCCTAAATTTGGTAAAATGCAGCTATATATTTTGGCATTTTCCCTATAGGAACCAATGTTAAAGCCTGTCAGCCTGGCCTATAATGTCCAAACGATTTTGCCCTGGAATACTGGCTTTTGATTGGCTGGCAAACCTACAATTCTGTCAATTGATAACAATTTAGAAACCATAATGCTCAAGCAGTACTTGGGTATATAGAAAAACATAATTCCTACTTATTTCAGTAACCACAACTCTGGGAAACAAGGATGGCATACACAGTAATTTTGTCCAACCCTTGTCAAACCTTACGATCTACACAATGTGGGACGGGCTTATTAGGGCTTAACATTGCAGGAAATGATATACAAACACCAAATCCTCCAATAGACACGCAATTCTCGCTACCACGGATAGCCAATTTCTTGAGTTGTACCTGCAGGTTAGCCTTGATCAGGATGCATGCTGGGAAATATGTCGACAAAACTTAAGCTTTTAGCATAGAAATTTTGATGAATTGTGCCATTTTTTAAAGATTAACATTGCATAACACTATACATCATTATTTTTCAAATAAGTGCCCATATGCTATTTTTTTTCCTGAATTGTTTAAAGATTCATCCATTATTGATGGATACATGACAATTATTTGTTTATTTTCTATAGTTTCTGTAGGGCTTTGTCGACAGAATCCACCAGACTTAGCCTGCATGTCTTTAAAATACTGTAAATCAGCTATCCTTGGTAGGGAGAATTATACATCAAATCATCAAACTGCATTCAATCATGAGCTAAGCCACCAAACCCCCTTTTTCTTTTCTTACAAGACAGTTGCTGCACAGATTCGGCACGTGTAATCAGTTTCGAAGGCCATATCAACAGGCAAAAACAAATGTGCCTCATATAACATATGTAACCTTTTAATGTCTCATCTTTTTGTAAAACACATAAAAATAATGAAAGAAGACTCAGAATGTTTCTTGTCAACCCTTCCAAAACATTCAGCTGAGGAAAATACAAAAAAGTGGAATCACAACCACAGCAAGCAGCTTTTTATGGATCTGCCTTCCTGGGGTTGCAATGTCATTTCCAATTCCATAATTAACAAGCATAGCATTTTAATAGCTTTACTTTTGGAAGGGAGCATTAAAAACCAATAACCTAAATACAGATGTTCAATAAGGCTTGCACAAGGCACATGTTGAGCATCATTAAACAGATTCTATGGTAGGTCCCCCTTTTCTGTCAGAAAAAGGTACTGTGCAGATGTGCTTACTGTAAATTGGCCTAATGGGAAACAGTAAAGGGCCATGTCCACTAAAGGCCCATTTCACCCTGGCCGACACGGTGCATGCAGTCTGTTGCGATAATGATAAGTGTTGCAACAAACCGCATACACCTCGTGCATTACAATTGATTAAGTAATTACAACATTATCTTTTGGTGAGTTTAGGACGAAACCAAAACAGAATGTTATAAAAATGTCCTGATAAGGTTGCAGAATGTAACCAAAACATTATAATAACGACGCAGCGCCACGTCACAACAGTACGTTGCGGCAACGTTATTGGAAGCCATCAAAATAACGTAACAAGAACCAGTACAGAACCAAACAGAACGTTGCTGCAATGTTATAATGACGTCACATGCTTGCCTGGGGTGAGCACTATACATTTCAAACTGTTTTGATTAGATTGTTTTGTAGCAGGAGTAGCTTATTATAATATTAGTTAAATAGTGTGACAAATGAAGATTAGGGACGGTGGTCACTGACTCATGCAACCAGCACCATAATAAATATCTAAAAAGGTAACAAGTTATTTAGGAAGGTCACAGTAGGGATGGGAAAGATGAGATCTTCACCACATGCCCAACGAAGGAAACGTGGTATCATCTACCTTCCCACGCGGAGCAGAAAATGGGATAAAATTACTGAGAGATCGGTATATAAAATAACAGGTAAGGATGGAAAGGTGCAGAGTAATCAAAAGCATAAACGACATCAAAGATTGGTGGAACATACGATATGCTGGGTGCATTCTGCACTGACTTTAAGATTTTGCATGAGTTTGGACAACTCATGCAAAATAGTCATCATAACATGAAATGTACAGTCAACTCATGTAACTTGCTAAACTTCTAGTTCCACATGGAAAATATCTATACTTTGTTAGATAATATAGAATGATGACCTAATAATCAATAGGTTCCTTAGGGTGTTATTTTAAAGATGTCTGTTATAAGTGGACTGCAGTGTAACACTCTCAGTGACGGAATTCAGGAACATAATGAGGTCAATTGTACATTGTAACATTGTATTGTCAGGCCACAAGTAGGTACCGGACAATCATGAAGATATAGGCACTACAAACTCGGTATAGAATAAAAGGAGGTTTAGACCTACCTTTTTAAAATGATTTCTTATATTTTGCTTACATATTGGGTAATCAAAGGGGGTGTGCATGCAAAGGAGATGTTACAGGGTGGGGGTATTGAAAGGCAGACACTTTATTGCTTTCTGAAAAATAAAGAAAGCCATAAGCTTTCAAATATTGTCTGAAAAAAAGAAGAGAACCTCAATCTTACAAATCTCAAAGAGAGTTTCAGTAGTGTTTTGGATTTAGCAGCCATCTTGGGCCTCGTCCAGTGGGCCATTATATCCGAATGGCCACTACATCCGACTCTGGGGTTTAAGTAAGGTTCATAATGTGGAGCATTATTACTACCTTGGCAAGTGCATTGACAGAGGTTTGGTTTTCAAAAAATTAAATTCAATGAAACAGTTAGACCAACACATATAATGTCTTTCATTAAGGCTGTATTCTATGTGCCAAAAGGGCCTTAGCAATGTTCTTTCCCAAGTGCCAATATATATGATTGGTGGCCCCACATATAAAATCTACCAGCAGGTTAGTAAAATCTTCTCGCCGATTATATATCGGTGGTTGATTTTACAAGTGTTTACTGGCAGCCCACACTATCAGGACACTTTCAGTGCCGAAAGTGTTCCGATGGTGTCCCAAAAGTTGAGGACACCAATGCTCAATATTGGCAACATGTGGACCATTTGGGATGTGGATTACGGCAATTTAGAATTTGTCATGGAGGTAGAGTGTATCAATACTCTCACAAAGAAACTACCCTTAGATCGAAAATGCTGATTTGTTATCACCTTTGCTAGCAGTTGAGCAGTTAAATGCTGACATAATAATCTTCTCATCACTCTTCTGAACATAAAGTGCAATAAAATGTGGACCACTAGCTATTCTTTCTTGCAGGTTCAATGCTGTTCCATGGTCTGGTCTATTTATAATTTGATCACAGCATTGCATTACATCATTATTTGTGTGTGATTATAAGATATCAGTTCAGCCATCTGAAGATATAAGCAGAACTTGAGTATGGTATGTCTCATTTTTCCACAATCAGCTATAAATTTGAAAAAACTTGTATTCTTTGGTTCATTTTGATGCCTTTAAATACTATATTGATAAAGCTTGGGCAACTAATTTCAAATAAGATGTGAAAATCATAACTTTAACATTCCTGGCATGATCAATTAAAACTATGGTCTTTCTTTGAATACTCATAATTGTGCAGAAGGAGGTATTCATGAGTGGGGAACCAGGAGAATTTGGGAATTATTATCAAGGGGTGCTTTATCTTCAGATGGATAAGATCTTAAGCTTGAATTTTCTTTATTGTATAAGCTACATTTTCTTTATTTTTTTTCATATTGATTTTTATGTTTTTCCATTTGTTTCAAGTTGTAAAATTATGTCTTCAACAATTTGTTTCGAAATGTAATGATTGGAAATCTTCTTCCCAATGATACACAATTACATCATAAATCTTTTTTTTTTTTTTGAATGAGCAGCGCTCCTTTTAATGACAATAATCAACATACATTTGTACTATGTTTGTTCTTCGCTGAGATTTTTGTATATTTGAGAAAACTATAGTAGACGAGAATAGACATCATGAATCTTATCAAAGGAAGTTAAAACAAATAGGAAAGAATTAGTGCAAATGTTTTCATATGCTTGTAACAGTTTTTTTGATAGATGTATCTTTCACCCTTGGGTGTATAGGGTAATAATTACTGATTCAAAGGTTGTATTGTTACCTTGGTAAGCCAATCCCCTATTTGGCATGTCCCTGAAATGTCATACAACATGTATATTTGACAGATTTCAAACTCACACTGATGTTATTTTGAAATGATATTCCTACTCTTGGTGATGGACAGAATTAGCAGCATGAGACACTAATCAAAGCTGATAAGCCTAATCACGAAAATCAATTTCCAAGATGTGGGACCTGGACTCTCATCATCAAGTTAATTAGGGTTGATCACATGTTGTATTTCTAGGGTGTTGGACACCTCCAGCTGTGTCAGAAAGTTAAAAAGTGACATATTTTTATTGAACAAGAGCCTCCGGCTCTATGACAGAGGGGCAGATCTAGAAATCAAAAGAGGAAGGGAGCCAACAAACATGAATGTATGTGGAGAGGGGGGGACCCACAAACATGAGATCTGACACCCCTGCTTAGGCTGTCCTGACCCAGATTAGCTATTACATGACTCACTTTGGGAAACAATGTGTCTGACTCGACAGACTAACCTCTGCTCTCATACTATACGACTACTGAGATTTGGCGCCACTCATCTCCACTCTCCAAGCAGAAAAGTACATGTACTGTATGTAGCTTCCTGATTGGAGTGTGACAACTCTTGCTGACAAGAGCATACTGACATTATGTGAGCATTGTCACCTCGACGAACTTTGTCAAGTCAATATGCTTTTTTTAAAATCCATGAACAGTTTCAGAATTCTTTTCAATAGCTGTTGAATCACAGAATGGCCCAGGGGAACGAGGACCCAGCAGCGTCTTTTCTCACCTCCTTTCCAGTAATCCTACTCTCACATGCACGAACATACTCATCCTGATTTCTGAGATATAATGTTATTATGACATACAGCATGAAAGGCCTAGGATTTGGTAAAATCTATATTGTGCAGAAAACAATGATTAATATTGTCATAACATGCATCTTCTTTTTTTTGTAATCTGGTATATTATTGAATTATTTTTCCTGCTTTATTCTTTTTACATTTTACTAAGATTAAAATGTTTCTGGTAATGTTGAAGTCCTCTTGAATGACTGCTATATCTTTTTAACTCAGGACTTTGTTGGAACCATCATGGCTGCCATAGTTGTGCTTGTGGTCTTGATTCTGTTGAAGTTGATGTACAGAAAAAAAGAAAATCAATATAATATTATGGATTCAAGGCCATTGGGCTGTCTTGAGACATGCAGTGCAGGTTTAAATGCATATTATCTTGGGATGACATCACATGCATTCCAGGTTATCTCAAAGAACCGAATCAGTTTTACAACAATAAAAAAGGCTGTATACCTGATTGCTGACACTCAACCTTTGATGAGGAGCTGTATACGTCTGGTTTCTTCCTATGGATAAGAAAGAATATGATATACAAGAAAAAGAAACTGGGGACTGGAAAGAAGAAATAAAGCATCAAGTGAGGCTTAATTATAGGATGACGACAGGACCATTATGGAGGGTAGTATTTCTGCCTAATGTCTATATCAACAGAAGTGAACAAGAGTTTATTCATGAATCTGTCGTTGTGTTGTCATGAAAATCTGTAAACTTTCACTCCGTAAAAGACAATCTGTTCTCAAGACTGTCCGAAATTAGTGTTTTGTCAAATCTGATCCCAAAATCAATGATTCCGTGTGAAATGGTCAATTTGTTGGTTGAACCAAATTTAGTTTCTAATCCTCATCCAAAAATAAACTTCTTACCCTTCGAATTATCAAAAAAGCAAACAGAGGCCCTTTTGAGGGCATGTGAAAATAACAGCACAACTGTTCAGGGAGCACTTATGGCAGCTTATGGCAAAGTTTTACAAAATACCTCATCTGAATTCAACATACTGACTACTGCCAGCGCTAAACCGTTTCTCAAGCATATAATACCAGATAATGCATTAGGAACATATTCCTTTGGGGTTAATGTATCAAAGAAGTCTCTCAAAGGGTCTAAGAATCAAGAGAACACGTTTTGGAAAGATGCAAAGCATTTTTCAGATGCTGTCCATAAAAATTTAAACAAAGAATCTTTAATATCATTTCTGAAGAATCTGGCAGCTGCCAGATTTCAGGCTAATCCCAACAGGCCAATCCCAACTATCATAACTAATATGGGAAACTGTAACTTCATTAATAAGGAATTCTCCTCTCTCAAAGTCGTTGCCTCCTATGGACTTTTGGCAATGGACGCCAATGGTGATCTACAGCACCATATACACACTGTGGACGGCAGGCTTTGTTGGAATATTGAGTATAAATTACATGGTTTCTCACCTACAAGAGCGGAGCAAATGCGTGATGCCATCATACAGTCTTTGATCAGTGCATCATCAATATAAAGTGCTGTTCTGTTCAATAATTCCCATGGAAAATTATTTCAGAGTATTGTACCTTTCATGACAAATTGAATTTCGGCATATATCCAAAGAGCAACTGGGGTGATGTAAAGCTTTCCACTTTAGACCATAATGTTAGCTCAAATGAAATATCTCTTCACTATAGTGTAGAGCTAAAGTAGGAAAGTGGAGGCTTGCCTCCTGATATGACTGTAGGTTCTTTGTCACTCTTAATGTGGTAATGAACCTTGACTACCTTGATTTGGAAAACAAGTTACCTCTTCCGAAATAATCATTTGACCAATATTGCTCAACAAAATATCGACAAAATGTAACAAGTACTATAGAGTTAATCCTTAAAGGGTTCCTTGCATATAAATTTGCAAGTTCCCAATTTGTGTTTAAGCACAAAGGTAGAGATAAACTCATTTACTTTGCGCATGATAATTGAAATAGTGTAAAGGTCACCAGTTGAATACAAGAGGATAACAAGAATTCTTCCAAATTACTTAGCTTATGACAATACCTAGTATAAATAGTGCAGGTGCCGCTGGTAGGTGTAAATATACCTGATGACAATACTCAGCGGGGTACACCTCCCAACAGGCATCGATGCCTGGGGTAAAAATCAATACCAGACTGCTATAAGAAGCGGGAACGCAGTGTAAGAGAGAGAGAGAAATCATTAACGTTTGGACAATACGGATCAAGAGATCCGAGGGGTTTAGATAGCTACGCAACCACAGGGACATCTGGTGACTTACACGATACTACCACACTACGGCTGGAGGTGAGATTAGGTGGACTCCGAGGAGAAAGCTTACTCTACCCTGAATTGGAATTGTAACACCTAGGAACTTATCATCTCTTCACTGGCAATTGTACGCATCACCGTATCCACCAATAAACTTACCCTACTGCCAAGCGTTAATGTCGTTAATATCATTCCTAATCTCGTGGACTTACCACTCGACTAGCACCCATTAGGAATGATATTAACGACAGTGATTATCTCGGACAATGCACTATAATTATAATTAACTATAAACAATACAATAGCATTCATTTATATTACTTCAATTATGAGCACTTAAAATGTTACAAACGAAAAAATGGGCAAAATAGTATAGTAAATCATTAAGAATAGAAAAGTAAATTTCTTTAACATTTGGCCTGTCCAGTACTCCCCTTACTACGTCATTATAATGGGAATTCCCTTTCAAAATAACTTGGGAATACCAGGTTATTGAGTAAATTAGATACCAAAATATATGAAATATTCAATAATAACACAATTATTTGTCAAGCTACATTTGGCACAACAGTCATTCTTGTTTGACTATAGAAAGATGGGAAATGTTATATTAAACTAACCTTAAACT
This sequence comes from Lepidonotus clava, assembly GCA_936440205.1. Classification (NCBI taxonomy): domain Eukaryota; kingdom Metazoa; phylum Annelida; class Polychaeta; order Phyllodocida; family Polynoidae; genus Lepidonotus; species Lepidonotus clava. The sequence continues at coordinate 1,848,989 of OW387143.1, forward strand.
GTAAAAAAAAAAAAACAGATTTTGTATTTATGGTACTAGATTGTGTATTAAAAACGTAAAGACCAAGAGTTGATCTTATCCCTGAACAACAATGTGCCTGACCACGTTTGTTCATATAAGTATTTGGGCTTTACACTTGATGAAAACCTAAATTCTAATAGACATATTGATAACTATGTGAAGTAGTAAACCATAAACCTAGAATCCATACTGAATCCATAATTTAAACACAGTTTATGTTTGCAGCTTTCATTTTTGGGTAGGGTTCTCTTTAATCAGGATATTTTGTAGCCCTACTTTTGATTTTCCATATTTATTGATAGGTACTTTCTCAAACGATCCAACGACCTCAGCTCTAGGCACATGGTTGACTCGAGCTACAGGAGCACTTGACTCTTTGCCATTAGTTGGGGTATTAACACACTTGATTCCACCAAAGTTATGGAAGGTATTATGGACATCTAATGTATCAGTGTTGAAGTCAGCATTATCAAAAGCAAGTTATGAAAAATCTTATTTCCATTTTGGATTGGCTCATGCAAGGGCATAGAGGCTCATACTGTTTGACCTTGTGATAACTATTTGAAAATCCTAGGCTGTTGAGGATATTAATAAGTTGTCGAGAACCAAAATATTGATGTATATATGCAGCAATGCTAAGCAGGATAGGTGACATAAATAATTGTGGCCTCGTAGCTGAGATGATAGCTTCTCTCAGAGCAAGCCTCCTGTTGTTTGCCTTTTCTGAATCTTTTTCTTTCAATTTGATGACACCTTTAAGAAAACACTTCAAACATTTTATCGGAAAGAAGCAGTCTCAAAGCGATTTGTGGTTCATAAACTTTAGATAACCATTTGGTCAGAAAATAATTATATGCACATTAAACCTTAATTTTAATAATGAAGCAAACATGGGACAGTTGGGGACTTTTAGTATGTTATTGCCCATATTCAGATGAAATTTTCAGCCATACGTTATTTAGTTGAGGGTTTTGCCTAAAATTGCACTAGATTGCCTGGACTATTATTTGCAGATGGGAGTTTAGGCATCACATATCCTCCCACTAACAAACTAAAGTATTAATAAAATCTATTCTATGAAACAATTTCCTTTATTATAATAATCGAAAGATACATCATATATGCATATTATTCATTACATCCTTAAGTTTATTTGCAGATGGGAGTTTAGGCATCGCATATCCTCCCACTAACAAACTAAAGTATTAATAAAATCTATTCTATGAAACAATTTCCTTTATTATAATAATCGAAAGATACATCATATATATGGTCGATTCTCATATAAGTGGGCCAATTCATGGATTTTCAGTTTCTTTGATCTCCTGAATCAATTTTTGTGCTAACCTTTAATTTCTTTTGACAGTTACGTCCAGGGTACTGTATGGTTCTATGGGCACCCATGTTTTCATATACTATGGGCAATATATTTTTGGCTACAACTCAAAAACAGCTAATTTTGCACATTTTTCAACAAAAAAAAGAGACTTCTTATAATATAAAGTGCAAAAAAAAAAAATGCCCCAGATAGATTTTTATGAAACTTTCCAAATATCTTCTAACTCATATCTAGATTGTTTTTTTTTATCTAAGGTATGGCTGAGTATATTATATATATTTTGCGGACCAGAAGTAACCATGGGGAAGCTTACGCGTGTCCGTATCTAGGTAGCTATTGAAACCAACGTGTGGAATTTAATAACTGCTTTTAAGTTATGTCCTTCTGTCATTTCAAATTCTTCTATGAGGTGTACAACGTAGTGGTTGATATTTTCATATATTGTTTATATTGAATAGTACAGATTGATTCATAATGCTGAAATCCGGCGTGGGGAAGATTTTGCGTGTCCGTATCTAGGTAAGGTTTTTTCTATATTGCAAATATAATACTGGAGATTAGTGAAAGATATTTTGAATATATAACTAGGTATGGTACCTCTTCGAAATGCAATATAAATCAGATTATTCAGCAATAGATATATATGTACCCGCCATTGATTAAAATAGCCGTGTCCGTATCTAGGTCGTGTCCGTATCTAGGTAGAAAAACCTGGCGGGAACACGCAGCGACGGTGGCGACCTCTGTACTTTCATATATGCATTTCCTAACGGAACCGGAAGGCGGCGTGTCTGTTGACGTATGGACGGTCGAAACGCTCACAAGGTAAGATGTTTTCACTTCTTTTTCGTTCTGTTACGATGTTTGTGGGGTAAATAACCCACAGAGTCATATTGCATATGATAGAACTATATACCAAGATATGACATATAGTAAAAAGAATCATTTTTTTTCGACCGATAACTGTATAAGCTTCGAAAAACAATTTCAACCGTACTACCGTTCTTGCATTCAAATTCTCTATTACCATTCTTACGTCCTACCTAGATACGGACACGACCCTAGATACGGACACGGTCCGACAGTCGGGGTATACATGGTCCCTCATTTAGAGTTATCTTCAGAATCTCATGTGCTTCTTCCCTTCCAATTCTTTTCTATTTCATTTATAAACACCTAAACTATAATCCCGTACTAAATGTGTGTATTATATCTCATAAATCAGACTTTTTTACTTAAAAATATGAAAAAATATCATAAATTTACCTATTTTCACTTTCCTGTATCACCGTAATAAGAAAAATAATACACAACGTTAATATATAATTTATACTGGTATCCTCCATAGCGCAATATACAATACTTTTATCGAACTTCCTTAAGTAACAAAGCAAATGCAATTTTCATAGTAATGTTGTATTCCACCTCCCTAGATACGGACACGCACCTATATACGGACACGCACTCTTCTATTTATATCAATATAATCATAATTCCTATCATTTCTTTTCCATGTTATAGGTATGGCAGACTCCTCAAGTGACAGTAGCAGTGAGGAGGAAGGAGAAAGACGTCTGGGAGTACGTAATGGGACTGGAGGAGCTCATGGTGACCCTATAGAATGGGCAGAATATGAGAACAAGAGGTATCACGAAAGGATGAATACTGATGACAACTTCCGCCAAACTAGGGCTCAAAGATCAAAAGTAAGTAAATCATATTACTATCCCAATTATGCAGGAAAATTATCTAAATAAATAACCTAGAGGAACCTAAGTGAACGTTAGGTGCTTGCACCACTCGATACAAAATATTATATATTACTCTGTTGATTAAAATAAAAGCGCCCTAGATACGGACACGCAAAATATACTAGTAAGGAAAACATCTGAGATATATATTTTAAATGTACAACATATGAACTTAATACAGTTCTAGATGAGAAGCTACTAGAGGAAGTAAGCAAAAATTGCTTTTACCATGTATTTAGCATATTTTTTTAATACTGCTTTCAGGACAACAGGGCCAAAGCAGCAGCAAATCCTCCAAAAAAGAAGCAAAGTTGGTGGGAAAACCAGAGGGCCAGAAAGAAGATCAACAGTCAGAAAACCCGTGACAAGCTCAAAGGTAAGACATTATTATGTACCCAACCTAGATATGGACATGACGTGCACCACAAATGTAAATATAGATATTGAGACTTGTCTTGCCCCTGTGACACATTACCTCTCTTCTGGAAAAATATTATATCTTTTCATACATTTATTTCAAAGCCCAAGAAGAAGCTGAAGCTGCAGCTGCAGGTGTTCCTGTTGAGGATGCCGGGCGTGGCCGTGGGCGTGGCCGTGGACGTGGCAGGGGGCGTGGACGTGGACGTGCTCGCAAGTCCAGTCGCATTGCAGGAGAAGAAGCAGAGCCCAGGGAAGTAGGCAGACGTACCAGGTCATCAACAACACCTACATCCCCAGAACCTGCTCAGGCTTCTGCTGAAGCTACAACGAGGTGAATATTATTTGTTTATTACTTACCACTTATTACTTATTACTTTGTTTATTACTTATATTATTTGTATTGTCTTTTTTATTATTGATTTGTCGAACAACTAAATTTTATTCAACATTCAATTTCATTCATTGAAAATGTTATGTTTTGTTATTTCATTGCTTTTATGTTCTTTTGATATTCTTTGGTTCACATCAGGCCCATCTCTGACACCTGTTTGCAAGCAGTTGAACGAGCTGCTCGCCTTTATTCTCGTCAGCTAAGGAAGCAGGAAGGTGTAGGCGAGCAGGAAGGAGAGCAGGGAGAACAGCCTCATGAAGAACTTCCTCAACACAATGGAGAAGATACATCCCCAGATGATTGGGAGTCAACTTGGCAGGGTGGTTGGGAATGTGACGAAGATGTTCAACAAATGCTTTTAAGATTCATAGCAGAAAATTCTCCCTTGCCAATCCCCCTGATGCTTCTGCTCCTGATATGCCTGCCCCTAGCCCTGCCCCTGCCCCTGATATCCCTTCTCCAGCTCCTGATATACCTCCCCCATCTCCTACCACTGCCCCCGATGTCCCTTCCCCCTATGAAGATATACCTACCAATACTCCTACCCCTGCTGTGACCCCTGTACTTTCTGGATCTGTTGATCCTGAGCCCTCAACATCATGTAGAACAGCTGCAGGTTATTCACTTGATCCCAGGAAAACGAAGGAATATTTTTTCAGACCACATATTATCTGCACTGATTCAGAATCAGATTAGTGCATGCTTATATGCATGCACAATAGAAATGTCCGTATCTAGGGCGCTTTTATTTAATTGAGAAGAAAGTATATCATGTTGTATTTTGGGTGAGTGTAGCTTCTTATCTAGACCTGTATTAAGTTGATATGTTGTACATTTAAAGTATATATCTCAGATGTTTCCCTTACTAGTATATTTTGCGTGTCCGTATCTAGGGCGCTTTTATTTAATTGAGAAGATAGTATCACATGTTGTATTTTGGGTGAGTGTAGCTTCTCATCTAGAACTGTATTAAGTTGATATGTTGTACATTTAAAATATATATCTCAGATGTTTCCCTTACTAGTATATTTTGCGTGTCCGTATCTAGGGCGCTTTTATTTTAATCAACAGAGTAATATATAATATTTTGTATCGAGTGGTGCAAGCACCTAACGTTCACTTGTTGAAATCCATTTAATATGTCTAAGGCCTTTAGGCTATGTGCAGTCGAATTTGCATGTCCGTATCTAGGGCGCTTTTATTTTAATCAACAGAGTAATATATAATATTTTGTATCGAGTGGTGCAAGCACCTAACGTTGTACCTGTACGGCAGTGCTTTTATGAAACACAGCAGATCTCACTAACTGGGTTATGGGAAAAGTGTACGGCATCGCATATATTTCATAGTGACCATGTTTTCTTTATGATACTCCTGTACGGCAATGCTTTTATGAAACGCAGTTGATCTCACTTACATGATGAGTACCAGTATGGTCGCTTGTGAACCCAATCAATTTAATATACATTGCCGTACACTTTTCAACTTTTATATTAAATGCATTGCCGTACACTTAAAAAAAAAAAAAAAGGTGGGCGGGTGGGGGAGGGGTTACCATGTGATTTCATACAATATATATTACCTGCTTGACAAATTGATGACATTCAACACTACATAATAAATATGTGGCATCTATAGGCTTCTCACAAGGTATTGCGTGCATTTAAAATAGAAATAAGGCCTAGATAATGATGATTACAGGTGTCGTCCCTGTCACCATAAATGCAAGGCTTGTGAACCCAATCAATTTAATATACATTGCCGTACACTTTTCAACTTTTATATTAAATGCATTGCCGTACACTTAAAAAAAACTGAGTAATATATAATATTTTGTAACGAGTGGTGCAAGCACCTAACGTTCACTTGTTAAAATCCATAAATATGTCTAAGGCCTTTTAGGCTGTATAGAAGAGTAACCAGTTAATAATATATGATATAGCATCCGCTTCAGGATATGTATCACTTTATTAATATTCTATTAATGTCTGTACTAAGTAATAAACAAAATATCTTATACAATTGTTCAGTCTAATCATTATATCTAATTCCTATCGATTACTTTTTTTTTCTTAATACAGACTGGTGGTCCAAATGCCTTTCAACAAACCATACAGCAAGCTGCCAGCTACACGCCAGATGCGCAGAGATTTGTCATCAAAAGATAAGATTATTGAGGACCAGAAAAAAGAAATAAGGCAGCTTCGTACAGCTCTTATAAAGGAAAGTGCAAAGGATGAGTACAAGAGGGCACGTGATGTCAATATAGAAATAGATAAGACCATCCCAGAAAATACTTCAGAAAAAAAATCAGCAAATAAAAGTAAATCTAATATGAGCATAAATATACACACACCAGGTCCATCTGACCAGCAAACACCCACACTGAAGAGGAAAATTGCTTTTGAAAGTCCAAAAGCTGTTCTGAAAAAGGCAAAGGTAGTGGTATTAGATAAGAACACAGAAAAGAAAAGTACTTGTACTGCCGCCCTAGATACGGACACGGATAGAAATCCAGTCGAAAAAGAACCACAGGCTATGGAGGACAACAGCAGGGTCGTTAACATGCCAGCCCCGCCTGAGGCACCACAGGTCCCCCTAGATACAGACACGGCGCGAGATGAACCACAGGCTATGGAGGACAACAGCAGCGTCGTTAACATACCAGCCCCGCCTGAGGCACCACAGGTCCCCCTAGATACGGACACGGCGCGAGATGAACCACAGGCTATAGAGGACAACAGCAGCGTCGTTAACATACCAGTCCCGCCTGAAGCACCACAGGTCCCCCTAGATACGGACACGGATAGAAATCCAGTCGAAAAAGAACCACAGGCTATGGAGGACAACAGCAGCGTCGTTAACATACCAGCCCCGCCTGAGGCACCACAGGTCCCCCTAGATACGGACACGGCGCGAGATGAACCACAGGCTATAGAGGACAACAGGAGGGGCGTTAACATACCAGTCCCGCCTGAAGCACCACAGGTCCCCCTAGATACGGACACCGCACCTCCACTGCCTACTACACCAAAGACAGAGGCAATACAGTTACTTAAGCAATTGAGTGTGACCCCCACAGCTGAGAGAGTTAGGGTGGTACTACCTGTTACAGCAACAGTGAATACTGTAAGGAATGCCTCACAAGAGGTGAAAAAGAAACTGTTTTCTGGAAAGAAAACAGTCGATAGGCTTGCCACAAAAATAGGCAAGACAATCAACCTACCAAGGAAGCTTGTCTTCAAATCAAATGCTAAGAAGAAGAGCATGGCTGCCTGCAACTGGAAAATTCAAAGGGAACGAGCAAGGGATTTTATGAAGAGGTCAGACAATTCATATGAGCTCCCTTCCATGAGAGACCAAGCATTTGGTAGAACCAAGTATGCATTGATGTTCACTCTTGATGCTTTGCACAAGAATTTCCTGAAGGAAAACCCTGATGTGAAGATGTCCTTTGTAGTGTTTGCCAGGGCTCGCACCGCCAACATACGCCTTATAAGATACACACAAAGAAAGCAGTGCTTGTGCCAGAAATGTGCTAACCTGTGCAACAAAACGGATGTGGTGAAGTCCCTACCGAAAACCCCACCTGGAATTGTGGCTCTAACAGATGCTGAAATAGCTGAAAAACTGGCCATGATCCCTGAGGGCCAGACAACAGTGAAGTACAAGCAGTGGTTAAGGCAGGAGGTAGATTATAAGGGCCAGAAGATCAAGAAGGTTAAGCTGTGTGACATATGCCAGGAAAAAGAAGAGTTTGTGCAAGAGTTCATGCAAGGTCTTCCAGCATACAGGGAGCATTTCCACCGGTTCTCAACCCAGTACAAGCAAGTGCACCACCTGAACAGCACACTCACACCCATGACAGCTGCCACATGTCAAATGGACTACAGTGAAAATTGGAGTTCACAGTACTTCAATGAAATTACTGCAGTCTACTATGACAAAGCACAGGTATCCATACACCCAATGGTTGTACACTTCTGTTCGGAAGAGGGCAAGCTCAGAACCAAAACCTACATAGGGGTAACCAAAGAAGGTGCACACACCATACCTACCACATACACATTTGTGAAGAAAATGATGGCATTGCTGCTTGAAGACCTCCCTCAAATCACCATCATTCACTTTGTGAGTGACAGCCCTAGCAGCCAATACAGAAATCGTACAGCAGTCTGCATGATGAAGCTCTTCCCCAAGCTCTTCAATGGAATAAGAGGCTCCTGGACTTGGTTAGAGTCCGGCCATGGGAAAGGGCCATGTGATGGCGTTGGTGGAGGGATCAAAAAGAAAGCAGAAAACCTCGTGAAGGGTGGCAAGACCATGCAAAACATACAAGAATTCACAGAAGTCATCCAGGCAAGTGGTGTGAAGAGCCACATATTCCAGGCAACTACTGCAGAAATAGAAAAGAGCAGGGAAGAAATCCAAGACTGGCCAACAGTTCCTGTCAAGGGCCTCATGTCATGCCATGCTCTCGTGCCGAGTGGTAACAAAGAGGTGTCTGTTAGAAACCTGTCATGTTTCAATGAGTGTTGCTACAAAGACAACTCATTTCCACTGCAGTGCAAGGGATGGGTTAAGGTTCCCTCAAAAAAACAAGTTGAACCTGTCATCAGCAGTGATGAAGAAGATGATGTGCCTCTGGCAAAGCTCACAGAAAAGAAGAAAGAGGTTGTCATTGTCGATGATGAGGCAGATGATGATGTGCCTCTGACAAAGCTCACAGAAAAGAAGAAAGAGGTTGTCATTGTCGACGATGAGGCAGATGATGATGTGCCTCTGGCAAAGCTCACAGAAAAGAAGAAAGAGGTTGTCATTGTCGACGATGAGGCAGATGATGATGTGCCTCTGGCAAAGCTCACAGAAAAGAAGAAAGAGGTTGTCATTGTCGACGATGAGGCAGATGATGATGTGCCTCTGGCAAAGCTCACAGAAAAGAAGAAAGAGATTGTCATTGTCGAAGATCAGGCAGATGATGATGTGCCTATAACAAAACTCATCCAACCCTGGATGGTGCTTGAGGGTGACCTGACTCAAGGTGATTATGTGACTGTGATTTATGGAAAACGCTGGTATCCTGTGAGGATCACTAAGGTGGAAGGTGACACCTTACACATTCTCTACATGGCGCCATGTCATGGCGCCTGGAAATGGGGCAGGCCAGACATAGGGACAGTTGAAAAAGATGCTGTATTATGTCGTATTGAGGAGCCAAAGCAGAAGGGAAAGCTATGGAGACTGAGAGAAAAAGATCTCAAGGAAGTGAACAAGAAATATGATGCCTACAAGGAGGGACTAGCACGTCTTTAGATATATATAGTTACGTGTCCGTATCTAGGGAGGTCAAACAAGATTGTATTACTTTATAATATGACTTGAGAATGGAATAGTAGGCATTTTTTTGTATGATTCTAACAGAGGAGAGGGTCTTTATACCATAGAATGCGTGTCCGTATGTAGGATGGCAGAAAAAAATAGTCTAACACGGAGAGAATGTATTATTACATGTTCGGGTACTTGCGTGTCCGTATCTAGGGAGGTCAAACAAAATTGTATTACTTGATCAGATGACTTGAGAATGGAATAGTAGGCATTTTTTTGTATGTTTCTAACAGAGGAGAGGGTCTTTATACCATAGAATGCGTGTCCGTATGTAGGATGGTGGGAAAAAATAGTCTAACACTGATAGAATGTATTATTACATGTTTGGATACTTGCGTGTCCGTATCTAGGGCGTAATCACCCAACACTTGAATTTGAGCAGAAATTTATGGAGAGAATAATTCTGTTACTATTTTTTGTAGTGACGCATCTATAATGATTCTATGTAGGCATGAGTAATGGAAAAATGCATTAAACTTAGAAAATATTATCACTAATGAATTTAATTGTATAGAATGAAAGTGTGGGATAACATATAGACATACTAACATATCAGCAAATATCATATATTGTTTATTTCACGATTGAAGTACTTCATATGGCCTAAACGGATGTTCTATAATAAGAAAATTAGATTAAATAGGACAGTAGTTATTGTTCATTGTATATAGGTTGACGTTTGCTGTTGCCTTGGGAACCATTTCTACGCGTGTCCGTATCTAGGGATTTCGTGTCCGTATCTAGGTAGCCTATTTTTTGGTGCACGATATAGATACAGTAAGTCAAGACCTTGCAACTATGCTATTCTGGTCAGTATATGTGTACTGATAAGATTAATATAGGTAATACTCACTAAATAATGCAGAGAAAAAATCAAGTGGCACAATATGTGGGTGTTCCGTAGTTATTTTTATACAGATTTAATACAAATTTGAATTTGTGAATTGAATTGCATTGAATGATATAGAAAATAAGGCTGGAAACATGCTTGGTTACATGCTTTAAGACATGTCAAATAATCATGGAAAAAAAACATTGCAATAAAAACGTTTTTTATTGAACTGATATGTGATGGTTGTTGTATACTTCTACATAGCATTCTAAGTAAATTTTGGTGAATTTGGCCGAAAAACGTGTCCGTATCTAGGTAAAGTTCACATTAGCATGGCAATAGATTATATTAAACGAATGGGCTATATTATACATGTAAAGAAAGATCATAGTGTTTGCTTTTTATGACAAAAAAAATATATTTATTGCCTTTCATACTATTCATATCATAATAAATGCAAATAAGTAAGTTTTGATATTATATGTCGCAGAAAAAACGTAGAAATTGCATTGCAATTTCAAAATATAAAAAAAATAATAAATAGTATTAAAATATTCTGTTAGAGTAAGCTGAAAGCCTAATATTGACGTATATCACTTAAAAAATATGCAAAGTACCTATTTTAATTGGTTAGAGTGAAGTTAAAATATGTCGGTAGCTACCTAGATACGGACACGCTAATTGGGAAGGGTGGGACAGTAAAATATCTATATCTTGGTAATATATATATATTAGTGTTCCCAAATTTGCAAAATAAGAGATCGGTATTATACCTACATATATGCAAAAGAATAAAATGATATGAAGTTGTTTTTTTTTTTCAGCCCTATATGGCTCCAAAATGCTGAATTGGCCCATTTTCATGTGAATCGACCATATGCATATTATTCATTACATCCTTAAGTTTATGACGATTAGACAGTTATCACTCTCCTTATTGGTCAGTTGTAATTAGGTCACTGACCAGAGGTCAGGTGGGGAGGTGCAGGTATGCTGTAAGGGACACTTGGGGTCCAGTAGCAGAAGACAACATGTAACAACTAAGCAACATCAGGCATTTTGGCCTACACTCCTGAGATTGTAGAGAAATATAGCTAACATCAACCATTACTCCAGCCTACAAGTCTTCAGTCATTTGATATCCACACTATAAAACATAAGTCTCACAGGATGCATTTTCAATCATCACTCCTTCTACTTTCCCTGTCGCACTGACTCAAATGTCACCGCCGTCCTTCGTTTCACCATTAAATGTAACATTATGATAGAGGACAAAACCTCAGGGGGAAGGTTTTAAAACAGCCCTTTTTCTGTGTCTGCCATATGAACTAAAGATGGCAGCCTGCACAGTTGTATATAAATTTGTATAAGCCTTTAGGGAGTTTTATACTATGTGATATGAGCTGTGATATGACGACGTTGCAGTGAAGTCGCAGATGTTAAGGATAAAACTATAGATCATACATGTGAAAGGTACTCAAAATAGCCAATTTCAAACAATCATATCACCTCTGTTTGTTATTTTTCTCAAGTTGCATAGGAGTAAAAACCCTTTATGTTAGAGGACAAAACCTAAGGGGGAAGGTTTTAAAACAGATCTGTTTCTGTGTCTGGCATATGCACATTTGTATTTTGATTTGTATAAGCCTTTAGGGGCTTTACACTGTGCGATATAAGCTGCGATGTGATGATGGCGCAGCAAGGGTGCACATATCAGAGCTAAAATTATAGGTCATATATGTGAAAGGTACTCAAAATAGCCAATTTGAAACAATTACATCATCTCTGTTTGCGAATTTTCTGGAATATCCTCATATCACGCTGATATTGCAGCTCGAGTTGCATAGGTGTAAAACCCCCTTATGATAAAGGACAAAACCTTAATGGGTAAGGTTTTAAAACAGACCTTTTTCTGTGTCTGGGACATCACCAAACATGCTAGCCTGCATGTTTGTTTGTCAATTTGTATGAGCCACGTTCTGTTTGGTTCTGTATTGGTTCTTGTTACGTCCTTTTGATGACTCCCAATTACGTCGCTGCAACCTACTGCTGTGATGTTGCACTGTGACTTTTTTACAACATTCTGGTTATGTTCTTCTACACAAACAGAATGTTTTCATAACATTCTGTTATGGTTTGGTCTTAACCTCACCAACAATAACATAATAATAACATTCTCATTTGGTGAGGTTTCAACCTCACCCTCACTATCGTAACTGTTACGTGCCATCTTATTCAGCAACAGACTGACACAAAAAGTATGATTGCAGAATGATTCTGTTATGTTACAACTTGGCTGGGTTGCCACCATTATGAGAAAATGCTTGTTGATTTTGTATCTTACTTGATACAAAGTGCCGGTACATGCAAATTCTTTCTGGCAATGGTAAAATCGCCTAGTGGGTATGGTGCTTAAGGTACATGAAAGGATACATTAAGTCACTGTAGAGCTGTGTGCATGATTTTCTGTGACCTTTGAAATTCTGGAAGGTTCACCTTTACAATACGTTTTAATTACATAAAGGCCATACCCACTAGGTGCCTATCCCTGAGTCGGCCAACAGATCACCACTGAAATCAGCCAACTCTGCCCTTAGAATCGGCCGATTTATATAATTTACCATCAATTCAGATCAAACCTGCACATTTCAATATACTGTACTTACAGCTGACCTTAAGAATCAGCTGATTCTGTAGTTTATAGAACTAACTCCTACTATTTCCGTTGAATATCACACATCACAGAAGGAGCTATGCACATTTGCTCCTAAAGTTCACACCCCATTAATTGGTGCAGGCTAAAATTGAGCACAGATTGTCTGTAATGTTAATCCTAGCATCCTAGTTTGTGTACATAGCATCACTAAGTTCTACAGGGAAAATCCCAAAGTATACTTCAGGCAGTATCTACAATCTAGTGCTTTTTCCTCCGATAAGTTAGTTCAAATGTTAGTTTAGAAGATCAGTGGTGAACTTTTCTTAAGATGAGATTGTTGCAGTTTGGACTGATTTTCAATGAAAAGCATGTTATTCCAATTCTTTTGTAACATCAGAAACATCTGTGTTAGTAGCACATATGAAAGCTTTGATAGCTTATTAATCCCGAATAGGTAATATTGTTGATATTTTTAGCGTTTTAATTTTTTATTCTGACCTATATGATGTAGAGGCTTATTCTGCCTGTTCACTGTACAGTATTCCAGTGTGATTCAAAAACCCTAATAACTGTGGACACGCTTCCCTGTTGTTGGTCACATCCTATTACCACACTACATAGGGCCTTTTTACATGTGGCGTTGTTCAATGTTGGAGGAAGGTGGATGCTACTACTGGCTGCTCCTCACTGACCTAAATGAACCAGACTCAACATCTGAAAGCGCCAAATCAAATTTCCTCTGAGCTCACTCTGGAGACAGGACACTTGCGTGTATCATGCAATGATACAAATGCATTTTACCAAAGTTCAGGGAGAGCAATCATTATGTGATGTTGGCTGGGCTCCATTTCAGAAGATGTTATTCGAAGTGAGTGAGTGAGGTTATTGATAAAACAATTGACCTGCCAAGCTAAAGGTCTAACAAACCAGGTTGTTACAATCTTAAGGCTATTAGTTGGATCAGGTGCTTTCTCACTGTAACAGTCATTAAGAATAAAAAATGAACTTTGTAAAATGCTAACTGTTTCAGAGAACAAGTAATCCCAAATGCATGTTATATCATGCGTAATGATGTAGGCATTTAAATATAGTATTCTTACTAAAATGGTATGTAACAGTATCCTATTTGATGGTTGGGTTGAGACCCAATGAAACCAAAATGTTATCATTCATATATTTCTTGTGACATTAAGAGTCAACCAGTTGTAAGTTTTGTTTGACAATTACAAGAGATATCATAATAGTATCTAGCAGCAAAGTTATCGGGCACTATCAAAATGGCATTACAAACAGAATTAAACTGTTTTATCGCTGCAAAATACAAAAAAATGTTGCTTATACTTGGCTTGGTACTTTTCAGTCAAAGACAGTGTAGAACGATCCAGAACAACGCTCAGCCAGCAGTTCACATAGAAACCCTCCAGGGGAGCATCTCAGCCTGGGTCTCGTGATCCTGATCCTCAACCACCCAGTGAAAAAGAAGGACGGATGTGTGTGGAGTTCTAGGATGCTGATGTAACATGTCAGTGGCCATATATAGCTGCTGACTAACACCAGTTACAATAAGGACCTCTGGAAGGTGGTGGGAAGCCAAGTGGTGATCTGCCATTGGGTAAGAGTTAGGATGAGGACACCTGGCTTACAGGCCACGAGGTGTAACCACAAGATGCCTTCTATGAAATACATTCCTATCTAGGAGGCAGGGGATCTGAATGTTTTGAGAATATGTGTACAAATCAAATGCCTTTTTAACCTAAAAGGGTTGACATGTGCTTACTTAAGTCATGGAAGCTCCCTTTCATATCTGTTCTTACGCTCCATATTCACAAAACAAAGATGCCTGCATGATTTTAGGAAATGGTGAAACTGCAGAATGAAAATACACTAATGTTAATTGTAGAGACTTAATTGTACATAGCTAATGTTTATAATTCTGAATCTCTGCCATTGGAATACAACTGTAATACAACCACATGCAATCAGATACAACCACTCAGAATTTAGTGATAGTATTGCTACCATCATGCATCTGTACAACCAATACTAATGTAGGAAACGGTAAGGAAAATAACCACAAGGATTATAATAATTACAACCTATGATTTAAAGGAAAACACAGTCAAAGGCAAACACAGTTTCAATTTGCAGTAAAGCCTGAGATCAAGACTTCAACTGTCATGTTTTTCAGATAGCCATAATCATCAAAGCATTCATTGGGTCAGCTAGAATATTTTTACGACTGTCCAAGGACAGATTGACACTTGACAGGGGATAACTTTAACATTCAATTCAGTCATTGTAGTTGACTAAATAGGTCTTTGAACAAAGTTTGCACCTTTTAAGAAGCTTAAGAGCTCAGCTGAAGGATTAAAGGAAGCTATCCTTTCAGTTGCTCAATAAACAATGAAAATGCAACCTTTGACAACAAATAGCCATCTGCAGTAGTTCATTTATTCTGATAACAGAGCATGCATTACACAGCAGATTCACTCTTGTGTCAAAACATCATGATACTCTACACACAGACTTACCCATACACATTGGCACCCAATATACTCGCCAACTCAATATCTCTGTATGTTTCTTTTAATCAAATTCTTGATTTTGATCAACCTTGCACCCTATGCCGTTACCGATTCCCCTAGTGTCAAGGGACTAAGCATCACAATGAGGAAAGTCGTTATGAATCATACACAATGTGTAAAGTAATAGTATCATAATCAGTACGAGAATATTGTCAAAATAGATATAAAACTTTCCAATATTTGGAGATACAAGTGACCTTTGATTTGAATTGAATATTCTCATACAATTGTTACAGGTTGTATGCTCAGGCAATGCAGTGTCAAATTGGGGTTCCCAAGTACTATTTATACTTGAAGTATACACTTTGATCTGTCTATATACCATCTGCCTTGTTTTCAGTTGGACTGCAAAAAGGGATGCTAGCCTGCAATCTACAAGAAAAATAAATAGTTTTTCTTTGTCAGACTGTCAAAATCACTTTCATAACATGAGATCATTTTCAGCTAAAACAATTTGTAAGTTTCACGGGAGATGTTGAAAAAATCAAACAAGTGTCTGCTTAATGAAGAGCACATTATGACCTACAAAAGTTGGTTCATGAAGCAGTGGTGAAATGTAATTGATATCAGAATCACTAAAAGCTACAAAAAAGAGGTAATTTACAGTGAAACTGAATACGTTAATGGTCCTACTTAGGTAGGGAAGTGGGGGCTCAAATGTACCTGACGGGGGTCGGGGGGAGGGAGGAGGAGGGAGTGTCAGCTAAAGTGGTCTGTGGCCTGTACTATAATGAAAGGCAGGAAAATAGGTTGTTTTTGACATAGAGGGAGGCCATAAAAGGCAAGTAATGTGGGTGTTTTTCCCCTATCCTTAGTTTTTGAGCTTGATGTGATACAACAGGAATAGGGTACTTAGGAGTAATGTCAAAATTCAGGGGCTGTGAACCTTAGATGTTGCGGCAGGCTGCAGCAGAATGTTAGTTATAACCCCTATGTGCCACTGAGTGGCTGCAGCTTTCTATAACCAATTACTATCTCATTAAAGGTGCCATAGATCACCCTTTATCAATTCATCATTGGGGAGAAAAATAGAGTGGAAAGTTCTTTCATGTTTGTATATTCTGCATACCCTAGTCAC
The DNA here is from genome assembly GCA_936440205.1 of Lepidonotus clava. Classification (NCBI taxonomy): domain Eukaryota; kingdom Metazoa; phylum Annelida; class Polychaeta; order Phyllodocida; family Polynoidae; genus Lepidonotus; species Lepidonotus clava. Next base: position 1,865,447 of record OW387143.1, read on the forward strand.
CTCATTAGTGCTATTTAACTAATTGATTAATTAGTTAATGGGGGTAATTTACGGTCATTAGGATAATGTCTCTACCCCCTTTCATACCAGGCTGCAGCCCATTGGCAGCAGGTAGCAACCTTAGTATTCCAGAGTGGTGGCAATATGACTTTAAGTCATTGACTATTGGCTGCGACCTGCTGTGGTGAATTTTAACATCTCCCCTTATTATCATAACTTTGAAACATTGAATAACAAAGACAGTGTTTTACACTACAAAATAATAAATGCATCTCTCACATCCTAGGTTTTCATTAGGTAAGATGATTTTATTGCCATTATTGCTCTTTAGACCACTCTACTAGCTATATAGGCAATGTCAACAGTCTTTACCTGGGAAATCTTGCAACAAGAACTGACAATATAATCATGATTGCAAAAGTTTTTCCAATAACCCATCATCTCCACAAAGGTAAACTTACCTTCAAATAACATTTTTTTGACTTGTGAAAGCCGTACATGGTTTAACCACAACTGAGTGTGCCAATGAATGGGCATGAAGTTTACCTTTTTGTTCTCCCGCCGTGTTTGTCTATGGGATAGAAAACCCTCTGCAGTTCAGCAATTCGTGACTTAAGCTTGGTTATTTCCCAATTTCATTGTCTGTCATTTCATCCATTTCATCTTGTGCATCATCATCTACAACCACTTTATAACTTCTTTAACCTCTTTCCCCTCAATATACTGGAAGAACATGTATATTTATGTGAAGCTTGACTCAATAAAAAAACCCATTCCACCTGAACAGGCAAATTGATATTGTCAGTAAATTGATATTGACCAAAGCCTGAGGCAACATTACACCACATTCATCTACTGTCTGAAGCCTAGTTTACACATACTATTAACACAACATTTACTTATTTACTTATGTCGCCTTACGAGACTAAGCTATCACAAAGTAAAATAGGTTAAACTATCTTAAAGGGGCTGTCTAGATCTCGTCCATGAGTTTACTGAGATATGTCTGCCGACGTAAGCTTAGCAACAACACAACGGGAGCGACATTTTACACTTTCCGAACATAATAACGCAATGTCATTGTTCACGTCGCGAATTTGGCATGGTTTTTCAGGGGTTACAACATATCAAAATATGTCCCTCAGACGAACGAGAAAGCTCATTTAACGAAAATATGAGAATTTTATTTCACAACAACATGGTCTGGACTGTCAGAAGTCCTAAAATTGTCTGAGCATAAGCCTTGTAGTGACCATTATCAGGAGATTATCAAAAGAATTTGTTTATTTGTGTAAAAACCCTCAAGTTTTAGGATTGATATCATTTGGGTATTATGTCACTGGTACTAATCAGTGTCATATAACACAATGTTTATCATTTTATCATCTGTATTCTCTTCTTATGATTCATTACTGTTTGATTAAAAATCAGAAGCTGTTAGGGATCTTCGTTATGTTTTATACATGTTTAAATGGATGGAGACTTAATTGTGATAGGTTCTGTTGGATACACTTTTCTTCTAAATGGAGATGCCCCTTGGTTCATTGTTACTTTATGTTTTACCTACTCTCATTCTAGGAAAGGAACCCTTTAGCCTTCTAGTCCTGGCCATCATGGGAGCTGATGAGATGACAAACTAAGTTACCAAGGTCAATTTCACTTGGTTGTGGATATAGGGAGTAATCATCCGAGACATAACAGAGCCTGCCGGGCTGCCTGCAGCGGCTAAAGTAGGATTTAGGAGATTAGGTAGTCTACTGGAGAGTAAAACAGTACCCATAGGGTACTAGGGAGGTAGGACGGAGAATGAAGGTGTACATGTGAATAAGGTACCTGTAGGGTTGGAGGAGGTAAGATGTAGTCATCAGGGAACTAGTACAGTACCAGTATTGCAGAAGGGAGGGAAGAGGTAGAATACAGGGGACAAGTTAAGTACCAGTAGGGTTATAGGGATGTAAGATGTGGAATGCAGTGCCTTAAACAGAAGTGCACTCTAGTTGGGAGATGGTATGAAGTTTGTTGAAAATAAACACAGGGGAATTTCCTTTCTACAAATATTTACAAAGAATTTGTAATTTAAGATAGATATAGCCACTTCTACCTTGGCCTCAATCATCAGAATGCAATGCTCAGGTGCTAGCTAACTCACATGTTTTGTTTGATGTTACAAACATTGCAGGGTCATGTCATGTATGACATGTAAGACTTTCTGTTTAAGTCAGGTCTAGACGTTCTGGTTAAGTCAGGTCTAGACCTCAGAGAGGTGTGCCATGAAGACCTCATTGTTCCCTGTCTCTGACAGCATCCCACCCCTCAGAATAGCAATGATTATAACATGAATCAGTTTCCTTCATTATATCGAGTTGGGGATGATGGTACAAGAGGGGTATGGAGAGCGGGGGAGGGGGAGAAGATCAGGACTCCCTGGATCAACCTCAAGTAAACCTATTTCAGTTTCAACATGCTGACAAGTAATGCACTACAGAGTGATGCAGCCCTGTTCTTCTTATACCACCAATGGGAGGCATCAGGACACACACGACTCCCCTCTCCAACATGTCGATCAGCCCCTGATAGCCCTGACCAGATTAGGGTCACGGTGAAACATTGCAGTTCATTACTATTATAGAGTCAGGGATAATGTTTTTTTGGGGGAAAGGGGGAGTTTGGGATCCCCTAGACATCCCCAATGTATTGGCCCCAGAGTAGCTCATGCCAGATGACAGTCATTTGACATAATACAGCACATTAGCTGTATCAGACCAGGGATGATGTCACAAATCATCCTGGTTTTACAACAAGGCTGATCAGTGTGACAGGCAGGCCTCAGAGTGAGAGTAACGAGGAGGAAAACTGTGACATGCAGACGGTCTTACGCAGCTCACAAGACACAAATTACCAGCGATTGGCATATCATGCACTGACATAAATAGTTACTGTGGTGCAGATGGAATCTTGACATGTAATTGTAATTGATCCAATACTATGAGTGAGATCTTGGTAATATTCAAGGCTACTGACAGGTAGCACTCTACTAAAAGGGAACAAGGTAATACAGTCCTCCAAGGTAACATTCTTATGATAGGGTACATGCTACTGAAAGGTCAAAGCTAATGTCAGGAGACATACTCCTGACAGGGAACATGCTACTGACAGGTAACATGCTACAGACAGATTACATGCTCCTGACAGGTCACATGCTATAACAGGTAACATGCTTCTTACATGTTTCTGATATTCTATTTAAGGTGTGCCAAAAACTTTTAGCATCAAGTGAATCATCTTGATAAAGATTTAAAGTTATTTGATTTTAATTTTTTTTACAGTACACATCAAAAGCAGCTGTTCTTCATCTATGCTGCATAATTATAAGTTTCAATTGAACCCACATTCACTTTGTTTGGACCAAGAAGTTTGTCAGGTTGAAGGCTCCATTCAGTGCCTGTGTACTGTGCACACATATTTTGGCTCTGTATGGCACTTCATCTGAAGGCTTATATTGTTATAACTAGTACAGTATGAAAAGTGTGTTCACCATTTGTGACGTGTGAAATTAAATTAATTCTAGTTACCATAGTTACTAAAATGAAAATGGTTTTGCTGCAACATCAACTTGAGCAATTCAAAGAAACATTAAGTAGTCTCATGAGAGGAATGTAATGAATTGTAATCTGACCTTCTTTTCAGAAGTTGTTGATGATGTCACTCCCATGGACATTTGCCAGGTTCTACCTATACTCTGAGCCAGCATGTAAAACAACCAAATCGTTGGGATGGTGAGTTCATTCAGAATTATAGATCTCCTTTGTAATTGGTGAACTAATTCAACTGCACCGCTTAAGCTAAACAATTACACCTCTGAAATCCCATGAGCGTGTGAATCATTCCTTTTATCTGATGTCTAGATCTACTTTGCCCTATGTTTTATTCTTTGTATTATGATGGCAAATTGTGAATGCTACCAAGTTGATTAATTAGTGAAGAGCTTTCTCGAGATGCTTTCTGTGATGTCAATCTATACTTTCTGATGTTATCAAACCAGATTTATACCCATATCTATTGTGCACCTCCTAAAAAGATAATATCAACCAGACTCATGCTAAGATATTCTGATCAGGCTGATAAGTATTCAATCCTCATCTTGTTTTACCACTCTCCTAACTCAAAGATCAGAGTTTTAAAATAGAGTGATATTGACTTTAATGAAGTAACATTTCAAACTTGCAATTCAATGTATCTGTTACTAATCATTTGGTATTTTGTTACCAGTGACTCAAGAATTCCTCTCTTTTTCAGACTTGAGAATTGATTAAGATCCTGCTAGATCTGTGAAGAGCACGTCAACAGGCCTCTCAAAAAAAGAAAACAATACCTGCAATGTGTGTTATTCCCAAAGTCATCTTTAATAGATTGAAATTGAATAATTTGATTCTGGAGCACCATTAAAGTTGGTTTGCAATTTCAGTCAGTTAACAGAGTGGCATTTTAAAACAATCTAAAAACTGTAATGTCCATGGACAGGTTTAAAATCACACATTGGATCCAGTTACTTGGAAGCTGAAGTACAATTCATACAAAACATATTACCATATGTTTAAAAGGGGTGTTTAGTGAAATATGATTTCAGGTGCGGCATTGAAATGATGAAAAACAGTAAAACATCTGACACTGTTTGTTCTCACTGTTTTAAGGTTCATATTTTGCCTTATTAGGCTAAAGTCCCATAACCACTGGGACATTTTTGCATAGTCACCTAATTGTCCAGTTCTACCCCATCAACCATCTGGTTTTAGTGCCCATCAGATCAACATAGACATTTCAATATGACACTCTGGCAAGGGATCATAGAAATTGGCAGATTTTAGCACCAATTCATTGGCCAACTGTAAAATTGGCCTAGTGGGCATGGGGCCTAAGTACAAAGTATCACAAGTGCAATAAGACAGTGAATGGGTATGGTACTACATAAGTCTTAGTGTAAAATGTTATTGTGTCTTTTTATTGTGTCTTTTTATTGTGTCTTTTTGATGTATCTTTCTAAAATGTTACTTGTGTAAATAAAGTGAGCTGCATTTAAAAAAAGAAATTATTCAAGATTATTGAATATATGGCACATGACACACAATGAGTTATGATAGCACAAAATAGTTACATGATTTATTTACTGGAAGCAATATTGATATCACTATTAATTTTAATATTTAACAAAGTAATAACAGAACAATACTAGGGTGGTGGGATGGTGTAGTGGATAAGGTCCTCGCTTGGCACGTGGGAGACATGGGTTCAAGTCTGGGCACTGCCTGTTACACCACCGCACCTTGCCGTTGTTCTCACCTAAATAGCTTCGATCACCAGTGCTTTGTACAACCCAATAATTGTGAGTTGATCCTGATATAGATGAAAAATTGCTGAATGGGTATTAAAATTCAACAATCATCATCATCAGAATAATAATATTTCTATTTTTACTGAATATGTTACAATGTTGTCAAATTCCTTTACCAACTCTAGATCCAACATACAGCCTGAGGCTTCAAGTAAATGATATTGTAGTAATTCTGAAATGGAAAGCTGAAGTAAGGTATACATTTTGGCTATGAATGCTGACAGGCCCTTTTTCCCTTACGGACCCTGCTTCTCTCAGCTCTGAAATTCTACTCTATGAGATGAGATTAACTGGCCTGTGATGTGCAAAACTTCTTTGAAGATTCACATTTAAGTTGAAATTTGACCCCGCTTACAAGATGGAAAGGTAGGCCATATCCTCTAAGCCATTAGATCCACTACACGACTTCCCTATCTTTTAATGGTGAACTAGTCCGAGATTTACTGTATATCTCAATGTGTAGGATTTAATTGTGAAATTCCATGCAAACTCCAAGCTTATTGAAATGCACTTTGATAACTCTACATTTAATATTTACATAGAAAATGACCAAAAATAGTAAAATAAGCGAAACTCTGTGTAGTTTTATTTGATAGGTAACATTTTCACAAATTTCACATATTGTTGCCATGGTTACCAGAATGCTGAAAGGACGTTGAAGTGTACAAATGGTGCTAAGATGAAGTAATTGGTTGCCATGGAAACTATAGGTCATGTGCCAAAAATTGTAAAATTAGGGAGACAGACAGAAAACAGCTTGAAGATATCTTAATTAGGAAAAAAATTATAGCGTTTTGTTCTAATTATTGGCCATACTACTTGCATTTTGCTCCTTTGTATCTTGCTTGGTATTCTTTTTTATCTATTTTGATGGATTTATGGTGTCAGACCCTATCATATTTAGAAACCAAAATCTCAGCTTCTACTTGGAATATTCAAAAGCTGTTTTTATTGATAGAAAGTTTGAGACTTCTTCTACATTCATCATCTATGTCATTAAGCCCCAAAATCCCATGGAATGTATAATGTGACTACAATTTGCTGAAGGTATTTCTAGAGGCTATAGATGGTACAGGTACAGCAGTAAATAAGTACAAAAATGCCTTTATTTTCTATTACTTAATCAGTTTAGCAATGTCATTGTAAACTGACTCTGTCATAACTATAATTATATTTGAATACAAATGTATGTATACCTACTCGAGAAGGACCAAATAGAGTACTGGTTTTAGATTAAAATATTGTTTTCTAGCCAATTAAGCTTATACAAAGTTAAAGTATACAGAAAAAGAAGTAAATAGGTAGTAATGATGACATAAAAGTCTAGATGACATATCATAATGTTACCTTGAATTACCCTTATAGTTTTCCCCAGAAGGAATTAGCTTGGTAGATGTTATATATCATGATATGGCATTGTGAACCCCCCTTAAACCATTGGCTTCTATCCCCACTTGGAGGCTTAACACTATTTTGGGGGCTGTAAATCTGCTTTGGGCTCTCTCCACTAGAGGGCACTCTAGATGAACTCTCCTACCAAGGAGTCCCAAATTAGATTCCCATGGAACCTATGATTGTATCAATTGTGTCCTTTGCCTTCCCCAAAGCAGTGTATTCTTGTCAGCCCTGAGAGGCAATTTAAGAGTGCTAAGTGTGGTGAAAACTTCACAGGGATAGGTGCAAACAGGGGCAATTTCAATCTGCATAAATCCAATATTGTAAGTGATATTAGCCCCATGGAATCAATCCTAGAGTGGGCATCTTTTTTCCTGCTTCTTTTTTAAAGTCTGGAGTTGGTCTAAGATGTGATGTAGAGGTACATTGAATCTTGACAATAGACATTTGTTTTGCTATAAACTTTCCAGCTTTTTATAAAACCCAGTCTGTTGCCATGTATAGCCAGGCTCTAGGAATCATCAATAATCTCTAAGTGTTAGCAATACAGCTAAGCTAGAGTTGTGTTTCTCTGTAAGCATGGTGGTTGTTAGTATGCAGATAATGTTCAATTATTGGAAAGAAAATGTAGCTTAAGATCAGAAAATGTTTCTTTCCTACACTTGCACTGACAATATTCTCTGCTATTGTCGAAATACATTTTATTTTTCCATGTCATCCTCTGAGGATTTGAAAGTTTAATTTGGTGTTTTCAGAATGAAACATCTCATAGTTGGATCGTAGATGATTATCTGGCTTAATTAATAAGAGAGGTAAATCATGATGTGGTTTACTGAAGATTTCACTGCTATACCTATATGTATAAGTTTAGGCAAGCATGCAGTCCAAATTCTATATTTTTGTCTAGTTCAGAACTTGTGGATTATCATGTAGTTATTGTGGAACATAGGTGGAAGAATGGCTAAGCTGAACCCTTATACCCAATATAATCAATTAAAAAAAGAAAAATTGTCTGAGCTGTATAACCTACTATTTTCCGTGGGTACAATCATATCACCATACAAATAATTGAGGATTCACCGATTAATGAGCAATGCCAGGAAATATATTTATAACCAAATGCATCTTTATCCTTATCCAATTAATAGATTGGCATCCCGTTTCTATTTCACAAATCTGTCTCTCAACTTTCTCTGTGTGCAGCTAGTCTGATTGCTTTGAACATTGCTTTGCTACCAAACTGATAAACATTACCACTCAATTGATAAAACTGTATCTAAACACTTTTATAAAGAAAGTAATTAGAGCTTTCCTTGCACAACCTTATAGAAGACAATCCAGACAGTGTGGTGTGCAGATATTTGCTCTAAGGAGTGGCCGTCGCAAGTGCTATTGGCCCAGATGGGTCTAGATAAGGCCATTGATTTGCAGGCTACTACATTGGGGCATGCTGAAGGCAAAGTGGCAAGCAGCATACCCAAATAAATAACAAGAAAAAAGGCTAAAGAACAGCTGTTTGGTGTTTCCTTTCTACTGATAATGGATTCTTATATATTAAAAAGTAATTAAATGAGATGCTATCAGAATATTGGAGTCTTGCTTGTATAGTGACTATCAATCGAAAAATGTCCTAGACATTCATTTGTTACTTTAAAGGAAAAGGAATATGATAATGTTAAATAAAAGTCTATATACAATTAAAGCACATGCAAAAAGTTCATGATTTTTCTTGTACAATCACTTGAACTGGAAACTATACAAGAAACGAACCTAAATATGACAAATGTCTGAATCAGTAAATTTTCAGTTTCACTGTTTCTAATAATGTGTTGCCTCTAAGGTAAGAGCACCTTACAGAGTCAATCAAAAGACGCATGGAGGATCCCTGGCAACATGCAGCTTGACAAATACAGCAGTGGTAATTCAATGAGACTTTGTCAGAAAATCAAACTATAAATAGGATAGTTGGTAATGTTTAGTTTGGAACAGAACGCCTAAATTGTGATTTTTTCTAAAATGAAAAAACGGTTAGAATTTAATCAGCAAAAAATGATTTCTACTTTATATTTCTAAAGAAATCAGATGCAACTTCTTTTAAAAACTGCCCAAAGATCCCCTCTAACTATACCTAGGACTTGGTTTATCAATTCCAAAGTTTAACCTTGGATCCTTAAGTTCTAATGATATTGACTAAAACAACAGTTTTTCTTCAATTACTCATTGCCATGATGAATGACAATAGCAAACAATATACCAAAAAATCTGGAAAAAAATTACCTTTCAGATGACATATGGCATGTTATTATATCTTACATAGTTCCAGAGAAATTAAGAAATAACTCGTTTTTCAATTTTTGTTAATTAACCACAAATCGCGTAATTACAGAGTGTTCGCATACCTAAATTCTTTGGAACCGCCTTGATTCATGGTCCCTAGGATGCTATAAGTTGAAAAAAATCAAAAAAATCCAGGGGGCTCACCGCGGAGGGTAAATCAAGATTTTCAGGTTTGGCTCCTGGACTATAACAACATAGCACATCCTTAATTCCTGTTGACAAAAGGCACACATCCTTGTTTAGCCTCATTTTATAGAACTAAGGGGCCAGTCATTAATTGCATACATACATTCATCGCATTTTACGCACTCAATTCCTGTTTGTCGTTATACATTAGAGCTCGACTCATACTTATCTCACATAGTTTTTCTACTGTCAATTCTCAATGGCAGACATATAATTGATGGAAAGCCCCGAAGCAATAATAAATCTAGCTTACTGTGTGCTAATTCTTTTTTATTTCTCTGGTTTTATGTTACATAATATCTTATGATATTACAAGCATGAGGCCTGCTGCTTCATATTCAGATATATAAATAACTGCATATTATGCAGAAATGATCAATCAGAAACTACAAGGCATGAATGAATCACTGCATACTGATCTTTTTCTATTTCTTCAGTTCCAATTTGAATATTGCATTACAAACATGAGACTAGCTGCTTTGTATTCAGACAAGACATCAAACACATGTTAATGTCTTTGTGTGTATCATGATAAGATGCATTAAATAATAACACCTGGCCATTTGATTGAATGAACCATTTAATCATTGAGGCATAGCTTTATTTTATGGAAGAATATGAGTGAGGATTAAAAAAAGACCATATAGATATATGTAAAGGAGTGGTAAAGTTATCTATTAGGTGCAAAGTTGATATATTGTAACTCTCTTTTGAGATCTTAAAATTCATGTTGCAAGCAATTAGATGCTTGGATGACAATCTGAAAGCATAAACATATTAAACTTTTCTTATATTGACAGATATATCATTTTAAACTCACAGGCAAGACTACCCCTTTAAGTTATAAGTATATATATACTTCTTCAGAGGTGAAATAAATTGACACCAGTAATTGATTTGAAATGTGTCTTCTGGAAATGTCCTGACCATATATTGTTTGTTGAAGACGTCACTAATGATTTACAGGAGATATCTCTTCTCCCACAATGCTTGCAATGTTGATCACACATATTGGTAAACTTTCATGCTAGCTATGGGCCTTAACTTGACATTTGAATTCTCTGCTAACTATTATTGTTTTAACATTCCTCTTTCAAGGACAAACTTGCATGATGTGGTGGATAATATGTAAGGTTTACCAAAGAAAACCACAAGTTGCAAAGAAAATACCAAAGTCTTTGTATATGCCACAAGTGAAATTGGTCTGTCCATCAAACCTTCTTCTCAGGCTTTGCTTCAAGAAGTGGCCAAAGACGGGCGGAAATGTCCTAATGAACCTCTCTGAGGGCCCTATTGTGGCTGCGCCCAGTCGCCCCTGCCCTGGCAACACCCATCGTTACAGCTGCACGTGCCTTGACTTGGGCCTGGCCAATCATTACAGGTCTGCCTCATGCCCAAACAAGGGTAATAGTACTCTACAAGTTGGAAACTTTCTGAGTTCACGTCACATAGGAAGAAAGTCCACCATTAACTTATAGAGTTCTAGATATAGATACTTAACTGGTAACTCTTTCCCTCAAACCTACTTCCAGGGAAGTTTAGAAACTAAAGCACTATGCATTATGTTTGTGACAATTGTGGTATAGCTTTCATGTGAAAGTCCTGGTGGACAGATATATAATATAGTACATAATAACACTGAACAAGCTAGGGCGGTTAATGAGTGTCACTTTATTGGCACTACCAAGCAACAAAACAGAAAAAGAAAAAATAAAGTACAATGTCCAGTAAACCCAAACATGGGGGAGCTGTATACTAACTGTGTGTATGGTTGTAAGTCTGGCAGGAGAGAGGCAGGGTCAGACAACAAACAATGTTTATATACCCCTGCACCTCCATCTGGTGGGGACTTTGGATTTCTACACCAGATGGGGCTACTTAGTTCCAACACATAACACCTGTGGTGCTAGTGAGCCATAAGTTGAGTTTGGCACCACAGAAGTATAGTCCACAACATGTAGCTATATCCATATAATCCTTCTGGGATTATATCTGCCATAGCTTTCATGTGAAAGTCCTGGTGGACAGATATATAATATAGTACATAATAACACTGAACAAGCTAGGGCGGTTAATGAGTGTCACTTTATTGGCACTACCAAGCACCCAACGCCCAGCAACAGTGTTATGAGTAATAAAGTATCACAATCCATTATAGAAAGGAGCGATGTTGGGATAACCAAGTACCCCACTCCAGCGAAGTAAGGATAACCAAGTACCCCTCTCCAGCGTAGTAAGGATAACCACGTACCCCACTCCAGCGTAGTAAGGATAACCATGTACCCCACTCCAGCGTAGTAAGGATAACCATGTACCCCACTCCAGTGTAGCATGGATAACCAAGTACCCACTCCAACGGTGTAGGAATAACCAAGTATCCCAATCCAGCGTAGTAAGGATAACCAAGTACCCTACCAGTGTAGTAAGACCACAAAGAGTCCTAATTGAGAGTAAGGTAACCAAGTACCAACTCTCCACAATGGATTACCAGGTATCTGTTAACCACAGTGAAGATAACCAAGTATCACATAAGGAATAACCATGTACTCCAATCCAGGCGTGTAGGGATAACCAAGTATCCATCTAATGAAGAGACTCAATATCTCCTCTTATCATTCCAAAGATGAAGCATTACAGTGATCAACATTCAGGTAGTGTAATAGTCATATAAATATTCACTCAGAAGACACTAGGCAACATTCAAAGATTACCTAAAAAAGTGCTTTGCAGTTGCATGCATCCATCCTAATTTTTGAGTCCAGGGAGCTCTCGAGGTACAGCAGTACAGACAAACTTTTCCAGTCCCCCAGTGCTTTAATACTGTGCAAGGAAACACCTGCATCTGCAAGTGCTGTAGCACCTCCTCTCCTTAAGGAGTGTGAAGTCAGCTTATTCAAACCCAGAACCTTACAGGCATTAGATAAGCGAAGTGAAAACCACTGATAAGTACAATTTTGAAATTTGGAATTTGACATGTAAGATAACACGTGAGATGAGTTAGTAGGGTGAGCCACCATGGCTAACAAACATGACATATAGAATCGCACACAAAATATCGATCCAGGTATATTAACCAGGGGAATTTGCAAGACACGTTCCTTAAAAGAAATTGTCTTGGTACGGCGGAGAGATAACAAGACTCCCCAGTCTCTGTTATCATCTGTACGTATATATTCAGCAACAAGGTGCAAGTCAAATATGAAACACAGCCAGAATAATTCACGAAGCCAAAACATACAGTGAATGCTTCTGCTACGACCAGTATTCAACATACGTACAACCTGAGTATTATCACATTTAAAACGCACTTTACACCCACGCCAAGCTCTACCCCATCTCCAGACTGACACAAGAATAGGCCACAATTCAAGGAGATTTATATCAGGATTTGTTCTGATATAGAGTGGGGGCTCAGCCCAGTGGTGAGGACCTGCATCAAATTTTGCATGAACAGTGGGGTAAGGGGACCAAGATCCCAGCACATAATCGTCACCCCACACACACCCAAAACCTGTCAGAGAAGAATCTGTCCTCACAGGCAAATTGGCCAAAGTGCGGGTATCCATGATAGGAGCTTTACCATTGAATAACTGACAGAAAGATATCCACCAACGGATATCCTCTAGGAACCAATCAGGCAAGGTAATAACATCTCTTTTTGAATGTAACACCTTAGCAAGATTAATCAGTCTCCTGGAGAATGTCCTTCCCCCACGTACTACTTTGCTTGCATGTGAAACAACACCGCAAAGTGAATCCAGCTCATGTTTGGTAGCTGTTATCTTTGTGGAAAAGTTTGAAACCAAATTCTGTAGTTTCAACAGCTTATCACCAGGCAAGCTCAATTCCATAACCCTGCTGTCAATAATCAGGCCTAAATACTTAACTCGTTGAGCTGGAAGCACAACTTTATCTAGGGCTATCTCAAATCCAAGGAACTCAAGGAGACCTGATAAAACATCTAAGGCCCTCTTACATGAGTCCTCAGTTTTAGCTATGACCATGAAGTCATCTAGATAGCCGAAGGTGTCTGCAAATCCCCTGGATTTCATACCCCTAACAACAAATTCAGTCAATTGAGTAAAAATCCAGGGGGCACACTTGAGTCCAAAACACAAGTAGTTGTCAGAAAAATACTGTGAACAACCATTATAATCCCAAGCAAAACCCTGGAATTCCCTATGAGATGGATTAATGTGTACAGAACAATAGGCCGATTTGATATCCAACACTGCCATATAAGCTCCAGGGAAAACTGCATCAGTAACATCATCAATATGAGTATAGGAAAATGTGGAGCAGGTGGTAGTCATGAAGTTATTTATGGATCTACCAAGCGGTCTTCTGCAATCTGTGATAGGTCGCAGTTTGCCCGACGATTTCCTTACCGCACCCAAGGCGTGTACACAGTGTGGTTTGTGATCTAGAAGTGAAATTTTCCCCTTGCTCAACTCATCCACAATGGTGTTGTCCATTTGTGATTTGAATTCATCGTTCATAATGGATGAATAATTGGAACATTCGTATGAGGGTATAATAACATCATCTACAATGTCAAAACCCCTAACAATGCTGTTAAAAATAAAATCAGCATTGGGGTCAATACCCATAGGACGGCAGTATGCCTCAGTGTGGAATGAACACGGGTTGAGTTGCAATTGGCAACCATCAAGATAGTGATAACAACTATCACCACAGGGGTGAGGTGGTACACCCTCACTGGTTACAAAATAACTGTCTGAGAAAAACTGGTCAACATTCAGAGAAGAGTAGTCAGTATGAAAGTCAAATTCATAAGGAATGCACAACACCGGCGTGGGTGTAAATTCAACTCGTTCATCCAAGTCATAACGCCAGAACTCTTCCTCTGAATAGACTGAAGATAATTCATCTTCTGCAGAACAGTAAACTGATGTGCCTCCCACAGGTAGTTCAACAATTTCATGTACCTGAATAATTTCATGTACCTGAGGGAGAACCTCATCCTATCTGAAGTTAGGAGGTGTCATCCCTGAAGGCCTTACTTCTTTTTGTTCACTAGAACAATCCGTGGCCCTATGGTTCCCACTACACTCAGTACAGAGATGTTTGAGATCACAATTTGGCATTTGACATTTTTTCCCGAAATTCCATTTCCAGCAGTACCCACGTGGTAATTTACGTTTACGACCGAATTCATTTTTCTTTGAATCATTTGCGACCGGCTTCTGCTTAACTCTGATATTTTCAGGACCTAAATATCTGTGCACCAATTCGTGGTCACCATATACCATTGTACCTTCACCCAGAATATCAGCCCTCTCACGCACAGCCTGATCATATCGTATCAAAGAGGCTGCTGTATATACTTTTGATTTGTCAACCAAGAACCGAATATGTTTAAGGTAACATGACACAGAATACCCCTGTGTCAAAAGGCTATCCACTAGAGACAAATTTGCAGCTAATATATCCTCTAATGTACGGTAATCAGTGGTTTTCGAATCAAATGCCATATGCAATTCTAGGTCAAAAAAGCGCAACTTACGTTTTCTCCTTTCCGGAACTCTGCAGTCATGAGAGGAGCACCTGTCATCATAGTAGTCATCCCTCACATCATGGCCTAACTGCCCCTGTCGACCTGTTGGCTTGTTCCCATGCACGAGAGGTGTGAAGTGTGTACCGGCAGTGTGTTTCTGAAATACTGGGTTATGTGGAATAGGTGAAACAGGAACAAATTCCGACTTTTTCTCCTTCTTGGCTTCCAAACCATGTACAAATTGTGTCAATTTCTCACTGAAACTAGTGTCACTTGGTTCAGGTTCAGGTTCAGGTTCTCCCCCAGAAGCTCCCTGTGTGCGTGTACTAAGTTCAGAAAATAATTTCTCAAAGCCTGATACTATCAAGTCCATTTGCTTATCCTGACGAGAAATTGCTTCCCTTTGAAGAATATTTTCTTTAACTAACTGTTGTACAAGTTCAGGAGTAACCTCAGATACTTTTTCAGATGACTTTGCATTCAAGTATGCCTCAGAGTCCTCAGAAATTTTTGTCAAATCAATGTGTAATAAATAGTCAGTCTCACTCACCCCCAAGGTCAAACACAGCTCCTTTGCAGCACGACTGTAAATACAGAACATTCCTCCCCGTGGTGGGTGTTCATTCTTGCATGAGCCACACAATATAAGCTTCCTGGTTGACATGGCTGCAAGAATAAAAAGAACAAAAAATAAAGTACAATGTCCAGTAAACCCAAACATGGGGGAGCTGTATACTAACTGTGTGTATGGTTGTAAGTCTGGCAGGAGAGAGGCAGGGTCAGACAACAAACAATGTTTATATACCCCTGCACCTCCATCTGGTGGGGACTTTGGATTTCTACACCAGATGGGGCTACTTAGTTCCAACACATAACACCTGTGGTGCTAGTGAGCCATAAGTTGAGTTTGGCACCACAGAAGTATAGTCCACAACATGTAGCTATATCCATATAATCCTTCTGGGATTATATCTGCCATAATGTTTTGCAGAGCACTTGACTTAATGGCTATTCGATAATATTTATTTTGAGATGTTGAATTCATGTCATACACAACATATATGCTTTGCTTCTCCTGTGTAAGATCTTTTAATGGTGGAATTCGATCAAATTTAATCAAATTAAACAACTTTCTTAGAAGCCTTCTCTGCCTCAAGCAATGCCTGTTTGGTCCAATCCAGGATTAAGATTCTTGTGACTAGTCAATATATTTTCCAGCATGCCTCCTGATCTAGTTTAATCTGTAGGTACAGCAGAGGAAATCAGCATAATTTGTGAGGGGGAAAATTACACTGCAGCAGTTTAATCACACTGAGGAGACAGAAAACTAGGAAAGTAGAAATAACAATTGTTGTAAGCTTTTTGCAGAAGTATGGACATATTATTCATCCGTATTGGCATCTGTCCACCTGTAATGGAAATCATATCAAGCAGAGGTATTTTTAAGATCCAATAAGGGCATGACTAGACCCGTGGCAAGATAGGGTGCAATGGTTAAGGAAGGGACACAACTGTCTTTAACATTCTTAAAGTGAATTAGGCATAAAACAAAAGCCTTGTTTTATTACCAGACTGTAGTGATAAGTTGATTATGTAAAGCTCGTAGATTTTCCATTCACATTTATGCAGGTGATGGGAGAAACTGATCTCATGGCAAAGAATTTGGGTGCCTTGGTTTTGTCCACTTATGGAATGAAATGCCCAAATTGCTTGAGGCTTGATGTATTTAAAGCAGAGAGAAACTAATTTTAACCTTGAGTATGGTGTTAGAGTCTAAGGAAATTTGAGTCTATGTAAGAAAACTACAGAATTGGTCCTTTCTCCACCAGCAGACCTGTCGGGTATGATACGGATACCTATCATGATGTGTAAACCAGGGTTCAGCAGTTACTACTGAAACGGCCCAGATTTGTGTAGATTAGTCATTGATTCCTGGCACCTTATGGCACTACCACCTGCTGCCTGAGAGCTTTTAGATGCAACAGGCAGATTCAAGCACAACTTGGGTCAATAACATTGTAAAAAAGACAAACACCAGTTGCTGGCTTTTCCTGGAGACAGTGTGTGAGAATGGATTGTTATTGGGTGTCACAGAGTGGTGGTATTAGATGCCATTAAAGTATTAGAACCTCCGCTAGTATCAAGTTACAGAGAGAAGCGGTGGATACAGACATTCTCTTTTCAATTCTTATACTTTTGTATTTTTTTTTTCAATTTTGTCTCGAATCAAATTGTTTGGAATGAAGCTATGCATATGGAACCAATAGGTAATACAAAATTTACCTTTCCCTAGAAAGAGGCCTAGTGACGAATTGGTGATCATTCATTGATAGTTTGAATATCACTTTGGTTATTTTGCATTCTGACTAAGTGGGCAGAATAACCATTTATGTTAATTCCCATTATGGCCAGAAATCCCTATTGTAGTTCTTACTATCAAAATAACAATATGGTTTTGGAGAGAACATGGATTGGATACAGCATGACACTTTGATACCATTGCTGTGGAGCTATCTGTTAAATGTACATTGTATATTGACTTACCATTATTTCTATGGTGTTAGATATTGCACTGTATAAAAAGAACCACCAGATCACTCTTCATATGATGCTCTCCTTAAGGTATTGCTGTTTCAGTTTAACATTCTGCACATTCATTCTTCTATATTTTTCTAAATTCTAAAGTGCTATAATGTTAATTCATTTTACAGGAATAATGTATTACTATGCGTGACAAAGTGCTAATCATTTTACTTTTATTCCTTCAAAACTAGACTTCCTACTAAGATCTTCTACATAATCTGATCTTGAAAGTAAAAAATGAACCAATGGAAACACGGCCCCTCTCGATAATGCCCTTTAAATCAGGTTACACAAGCTGAAGCCACAGCAGCATCTAAGTAGTAAATGGAGAACTTTCTTTGGTTCAGGTGACTTCGAGTCTCTGCTGTCTGAGGACTGCCACCATAAGAGCATCAGGAGTTGGGTTCCAAGGGCCAGGGTGCTAGTTAGCTGTTGCATTAATGTGAAAATAACAAGGTGCGGCAAAAGTAACTGATCATCCCTTCTCATGAGCATTGAAAAACGTTACTCTAAATTGAATAAGAGTTATCTTGAATGTATTATCCATACAATAAAACCCATACAATAAAATCCATACAATAAAACCACAAAAAACTGTATCACTAAGAAAAAATATAAATACATTATATCAAAGAGCCTGTCTATTAAGCTTTCTACTAAGCTATTTACCTCAAGACATGCTAGAAGAATGAGCAACAGTGTTCTAATGAGGGAGTCCCTAGCCCAAGCTGTAATCTCAGGTGTAGCCCCACGTGCCCTGACTAGGGCCTGGTCAAGTTGCTAAGGGCTGCGGCTGCTGCATATACCTGAAATGCATATAGCTTGAAATGCAAATTGTAAAGATCTATTGCAGTTATCTCATAACAACATATTTATACTTTAATGATCATATAATCATATTGTTTGTAACAAACTCAGTATGCAATACCAATATGTTTATGGTGATAAAATGTCTCTATGATTTAAACTGCAATGTAAGAAAAGACAGACTGGTTAAGTTGATTAGGCTTTGTGAGTTAAATTAAGCTGTAAATGGTGCTGTTAAATTCTACTTATGGAACGCCTATCTTAAAAAAGATCTGTGTCAACGAAAGCTCTGAATAACTCATACCCATTGAAGTGCCTCATAAAACTACCATGAGAATCTCATAAGCCGTATCTAGGGATCTAAACAGAAACAATAAAAAGTGATTATTGTATTTTAGGAAAGAATTAGAAACTTTTCCTATGCTGCATACCCAACGCAGGCGTGGGTGTGGCCCTAAAGGCTGTTTCACACTACTCTACTTAACCTGCAATAACAGAGTGATGTGATGTTATCACAGACAATTTGCATACAATAGTGATACATGATTTTGGTCTGTTCAATTCAAGGGATTCTTTAGATGTGTAAATCAAGATTTTATTTCTCTGTGTGCAAATTGTCTGTAACATCATCATGTCATACCCATATTGGATGGTGTAAAATGCCCTTTAGGCTATTAACATATCAATCAAGGATACAAAGGGAACGTGAGAGTATTGCCTCTAAGCTGAGAACAAAATTAAAAGCCTTTCTGCCTTAGGCAACAGGTAAGCATAATCATCTTAATTTCTTCAATACTTTAACGAAATGGGTGAGGCAAAAAAGTAACCTGCTAAGCATATCATTATGATTGGTCTTTAGTAAGCTGGCATTAGCGTTTGTCTAAGTTCCCTTAGTTGTTCCTCAAACATGAAGGAAAGTAAACACTGTCATACAGAAATGAATACCTAAAAATTTAAAAAGCAACTCAGAAAATCCTAAATATATACAAATACATTTATTCACTTTGTTTCAGATCTAATTGCATATTTCTGTATAGTCCCATGTCTTTGTTTTGGAACATGACACAAAAATTAATAAGCATCAAACAATTATGCACTGTCATACATAAATAGTACTAATACCAGAAAATATTGAAAGCATATCTCATATATGGTTGATATGCAGGGGGGGGGGGGGGGGTTCACTGACTGCCGATATATATATATATATATATATATATATATATATATTTATATTAGATGCAAGAAGATTCAACATCCATTACTACATTTCCAATATGTCAAACAAACATTATCAGCATAATTAACTTTCTTCTGTTTAATCCAAACTCAATGTATTAAATCACTCATGTATTTGTTATAATATCATTATACAGCTATCTGATCATAATTATATTATTATGTTTATTAATCATTCCAATTTCTCTAAGAGCTTACTTGTTTCTTCCCACATTGGTTTATCCTGGTTTTCTATCAATAATGATAATAGAAATACGTCAGCCTTCCTAACAAGCTTTGCCATATGATATATTCTTTCCTTGTCCATGGCCTTACTTTAAGTTCTGACAGATTGATGCAAAAGTTCTACACATTTTTAACTGGAAGAATAGGAAAACATGTCCAGTGCAGATGAATTGTCAATAACCCATTTTCTTATCATCACAATAACTGCATTTCTTGATTGACTTTATATTCAGAAAGTAATGTACTTTGTATACTCTATGATTACACTGTTCTGGGCACAATATTGACCGAGTTATCTTAAGCTAGACTCCCAAAGGCCCATCCTCCACTGGAATTGAGTTTCTATCCCCATATGTAATCTTGAGATCCAGGGGACACCTTTTTATAGACCCAAGAGTCCAACACAGATAATGTAATATGTAACCTCCGCCTCTATTTATTAGATACTCAGAGACTGGCTGGCCCCCAGGGTCACATAAAACTGTCTTTGAGGTGAGAAAGGTCACCTAACAGGGAAACTGTTGATGGAGGTGTGAAGCAACAGAAATGTATATTGGCTATGGGGTATGCATCAACTGTGTGTTTGTTCTCAAAGAAGGTATGGTATATTCAAACTTTATTATTTTACTGAATACTTTTATGATAATACATTACATTTATTATTCTAAAAAGATCTGGAAAAATACAATTCTTTATGCCTCTATATGTTTATCAGAACACAACAGCATCAATCATGCGGATTATGCTGTATTTCAATAAACAGCTCTTTAATTAAAGGAAGCATTATAGGGGCGAACTTTAATTCTATACAAACACAGTTTACAGCATTATTTCTCAGGAATTCGGCTTGCAAACAATGTAGCTTTTACAAAAAGAGAATTTTTTATCGGTCAGTATTTCAGACACCTGTATAATATGAATTGTTGATTGAATGAGAATGATATCTGTATGAATCTATATAAGGTATATAATTGATATCAACATAATCTATAACATCTGTTAGAATACCATGCAACTATACAGGAAACATTTAATTGAAGAAAACAGAATAGAGGATAAATATTTCAGAGGCAAACAAAGTCTCATATATCCTCCTAGTAATCCAAAAGTGTAGTTCAGGTCCTTGATTTACATTTCCTCTGTCCTTGTTATCATTGAATTGGTCTAATTCATTGGATATCACCTGTAGGATCTGTGACTAAGACTGTTGAATTCAGATGTCATAATGCAATGGCAGTTAGTAGCTGATGAGAGATATTTTAATTTGCTTGCTATTTTTCTATCATATAAATGCATTATACATATATTGCATACTATTAAATAACTAATTGCAAACCCTATCTCTTTAGTATAGATGCAGGGAGTTAAATTCAAACATTTTCCTTTGGAATACGGATGGCTGTGAATAATTCATGTAGAGACTTAAGACTAAAATAATTGTAAATCATCAATCAGGTGGAAGCTTACCTGATTATCATAATAAGCTTTCCAGGGCTCTTGCATTTGAAATTTGTTTGATTATGACATGATCCATACTTCCTACTCATATCTATTGAGTCAAAATTTCAATTGAGTAGGGTAGTGTGAGATCCAAGGAATGCTGCTTTCTCATCTACAATCAATTATAGTGCACTGCACTATTAACCAAGTATCTGGTTAAACACACAAATACACAAACAAAGTAAAGTCTCTCAAACCAATTTAAACAATTGAGAGTGAGACATCACTGCTATTGTGGATGCCTCTCAGACTTTGAACCCAAAAGGTAGGAGCACACTGCAACATGAAAACTGCTGCTGGCAAGTACGACCAGAAGTAGGAGTCAGTACCCCTGCATAGGTTCGTGGTTGCAGATGAAGGGGTTAGAGAGGCTGCAGCAGACAGGTAACATCATTAATAGGGTCACATGTCAGGGGGCAACTGTAGTGATGTCCGGCTAAGGGCTACATGTAGAAAGATATAGATGTGATTTATGACTTGATAGTCTGAGCCAATCATTACCCTCTTCCTTCACAATCTGACAAATTGGATATCTATCATAATTAAGCTTATTAGGATGCACAGCAAAATACCTAGAACATGATTTGCTAAAATATGATGATGCCTATGGCCATTCTTTAATTAGTACTCGCTTATCATATTTTGAACCTCCTTTCAGTTAGTATAGTCATAACATGGTTTACTCATTGAAACAAAATGGTTAATCTTTTTCCATCATTATGATAATCGTTGTGATTTGATTGTCCTGAAATTAATTGAATTATATTGAAATGTATAAACTTAAAGAAACTGGCTCCATGGTCATTTCAAAATCGTCTCAAAAGTTTTTTGTTTGTTATCATTCAACAATCATCTGGGTGTTCTCCTTCAAATTTTCTATTCCTGCACTTGGTTAAAACCAATAACACTTGTCATGATCTATGGACTGATTAAGGTATCAGTCTACTCCAAGCCGACCTCCCCAACTTTTCCCTCCCTACCTAATCTCTCTACTGCAGACCATCAGTGTTCCTAAAGGACTCCCAGTGGCCTATAGCAGAAGAAGGATCTTAACAAGATCAGTTGGTTCACAACCAGAGCAATCCTTGTTAACACAATGCAATGGGAGCTGTCCTTGTTAACTCAAGAAATTACCCTTTAAAATGCTGCATTGTGCTGGGAATTAACATTTATATTCATCAACTATGCCATCATATTGCCATCAGAAGGCCATCATCAGCCAATCATGGCTCAATAGTAGGGGATTTCATGACACAAAATAATTATTTTTTGCATTGTGGACCAGGGATTTAAATGTGACCTGATTTGAACTGTATTACTATTAACTGGTTCACTTTTTGTTATACGATGAATTACCTTCTTGATATTGTCAGTACTGGGGAGAGTGATGATGTTATCAGTCCGCTGCACCAAGTGCTGATTCCGTAGCCCATTGGTCCCTACCCAAATCTGCCTCCCGCACACCCATCAGTACTAGTGTCCCTAGTGGACCCCAGAGAAGACCCTCTGACAATCAGTATGGGGGGTCAGTTTGGTCATGAAACAAGTGCTGTCGGCAATTGATTTTCATTATGTGACAAAATCCACAAGGCAATGAAAGTATACCCTTTAATTCTGTGAACCAAGAGAACGGTGCATTCTTGTGAGGACAGCGAACTGTGTATTTCTGAATCACATTTTTGAATAGGGGCTACTGAAATGACATAATTTTCTTCAATTTCTTTGTCACAATGGCATACCAAAGCAGACTTGCAATAAACAATCCAAATCACATGTAAGATCCTGGTCTCTGTGTAATCTTGGGATGAGACCAGAATCATATATAAATCCCATGCTCCCCCCAGAATGGGTGATGTGATAACAGGTAATATGATGGATGGCGATAGGGTAATGGCTATATGCACTGATCCATGCCTACAAATGAGAGTAATTGCTGGCTTAGGACAGCAGTACTGCTAAACCCATCTATCTGAGTGCCATAAAAAAGAGCAGTAATTGAGACCATGAGGGCGTAAAGATGTGGTCGCGGAGAGCACTCAGCCCTGGGATTGACCGGAATGAAGACCATGCTTACCGACTGAATGTCACTTACTCTCAGGGGAGGCAATTAGGGCTATACCGTTGAACAAGTTAGATTTCCTCCATGGAATAAACTTTTGTTCCATTTAGGTGAGAATTTGCTAGTTTCCACCAATGTCAAACAAGGCATACGGAAATATCAGGCTAGATCTAGTGCAGTCCAAATGTATTTTTGATTTTCAAAACTGGTGTTTTGCTCATTAATGACAGCATTGATTGGAAATACCAAACTAGCCAGTAGCATTTTATTCTTTATATCAGTGAATTACGAGAGTAACCTGTTTTTATACCTAAACACTCTGTAATAATGTTGATCTATTCCAATTAGTAAACTCTTTGCAAATATGCCACTTAGTCCTCAACATTATACACTGCTAAAGAACACCCATAAAGCCCAACTTCCCTTAAAGATTAATGCAGAGGAAAGCAGCAGTATTATCATTAAACCAGACAAAAGGACTTCTGCAATGCCTATGGACAAAGACCAGATATTCTTCCACTCTTTGGCACATATTGTAATAGTTGTTATGTTTCTGTCTCAGCATTGAATATAGATGTGAGAAGGCTGAGTGTATTATACAGCTGTTGCTATCCCAAACAAATATTGCTTATCTAATTCATAATCGAGGTATTAGCAAACTACAGTGATTACCATGATATTGTAGTCAGGCCAATATAAGGAAACGATATTGCTGCTTCTGCCATCCTGTTAAGGGTATAAACATATTACCCCCTGATTTCATGATATTACTATATACCTATAACAGTATCTAAAAACACTGATAAATCACATTTAGCTTAAATAAATTGTTATTATCTCACTGTCATTGATACAGATACCTACCAGGCACTTATATTGCATAAAAGTAGATAAATCCACATTTAATTAAAAGTATATGAAGTATTTGTGTTATTTCTGAGCTTGGTAAAGTGCGTCATAATTAGAAACTTGAAATAATAAGAACTCAACTCTGGGTGTCGGTGTTATTAACTCTGGCATGCGACACATCAGATTATACACCAGCCGTGCCAATTGCCTATAACATGCAGAGACAGGGCTTATCATAGATGATCAGCTGAATATTATGCTGATCACACACTCTGGGATACATCTTTGGGAGATCGGCATTGCAATTAGCTGCATTTGATGAAGAACAATGTTATTATTATACCATAATGTGTAGTGTAAGGTGAATGACTGATGTAAAACTAATGTCCTGATTATTTGGTACACATTGTAACAATTAGGTAATATTGTTATATATTTGATGGTAAATATCAAGCTACTTATCTGACCCATATGATCTCAAATTAAAGCATATTAAGCTTACGGTATTACAATATCAAAAAACTGTGGACATGCAACCGTCTTGGAGGTTTTGTCCAGCATCCTAAAGTACCAAATCAAATTTTCTGTAAGTCTACTCTTGAGACAGGAATCTTGCATGTATCTTGCAATGATACAAATCCATTTTACCAAAACTCAGGGGAAGCAATCATTATGTGAAGTTTGCTGGGCTCCATTTCAGAAAGTTTTACTTGAAGTAAGTGAGTCAGGTATTGGTAAACCAATTGTCCTGCTAAGTTAGAGGCCACACAATTCAGTGCAAGTCATCTCTCTGTCTCTCTGTTGTCTTTCTGAATCATTAATTTTGGAATTTCCTCATACAATATAGGTAAAAGACTTATGCTCAAGTAGGAGAGTGCAGTAAATTGGGGTTTGCTCATACTGTTAATAGCTCATGTATACACCTTGCTGTGTTTGTATACCATTTACCTTGTGTTAACTGGGACTGCAAACACTGCACAAATGATGCTCACCTGAAAGTAAAATAAAGATGATTAATTTCATTATATCAAAAGCCAATGGATAAATTGCTTTCATAATTTGAGGCTATTTATAGCTGAAACACTTTTGGGAAGATTCCTAGGAGAGTTGAAGAAAAAGAAATCAGTGTCTGGTTAAGAACAAACAGACTATGACATAAAAAGCTGCAAAAAAGAGTTAATTAAGATGTGCCCGTTAATGCACATGTAACTTGACGCGTTCATCTCGTTTTGTAGACACAGGGTTACATCAAGCCTGTGTGGTCTGTCACATAATAAAAACAGTGATGGTTTTGTTGGGAAGTGCCAAACTCTCGCTGTTTTGCCAAAATTCAGCATCAATTTTCTCCCACTTCTTATCATTTCTCCGAGCTGAAAATTTAAGGACTCCTAGATCTAGAACCATTTGCAGAATTAGAATCAGCCTAGTAGGTCAGCCGCAATTCCTCAGCGGGACCCATCGTAACAGCAACCTCCTTGTGCAAGGACATCCTAGTTGCAAGGGTTTAGTTATGCGGCAAGTGGCATATGACCCATCACATAATAACTTATCATTGTTAACATCGCTTGAAAAATATCCCTGTTGAAGTGCAAAGGGAAACAACCAATTTCTCCTACTTAACATGCACAATGTTGGCTGAATATTATCTTAAACCATGTCTCCACAAGGCAACAAACTGAACCCTTTCAATCAATGGAGCCCAGTGGTTATCATAGCATTGGTCACTGTTTTTGGAAGGGGTTAATGCTCTTCTCCCAGCAACGTACCTATATCGCTGAGGGTCTATCGCCTCGTGGAGACACAGCTTAAAACTCCAACAGCCATCTACTAGTGATTTTTCTCATGCAAAACCCAATGTAGAAACATATATGTTAACATCCAGTGAATCACCTCAGCCCACATTGTTCTTCCCCTCCTTTCAAAAAAGATGGAAGAACCCTTACTCTGACAGTTGACCCCCCGAGCCTACCCCTAACAATGACAAATAGTGAGGTATGGGGCCAGCAGGGGCTGACAGAGGTGAGGCACAGGGGGTTGCACTCATCTGCATGTTTATCTTGGCCATGGGGGAGGTGGGTGAAACAGGCAGGAAAATGGTATGTTTTTGTCGTAGAGGGAGGGAATGTGGGTGTACTTTCCTCTTTCTCCAGCTGTTCATGATGGATAAAATGACACACAAATAGGACACTTGTTATCATAATGATGAACCATTGATTAACAATGAAAAGTATCTGAAGCCCAGTTTCCACATACAGCTAACGGGTCACATTGAAAATTCTGTCACTGTGCAGTGTCATTGTTGTTCAAGTCAACATTTAATTGTCTAATTGGTTGTGTTATCTTAAAATGGCTTCCTTAATAAATGTTTATAAAACAGAATCTAGGGATTCTTTTTATTCTTTTTTCTATTCTAAGCTAAAGAGGCTATAATAGATCAAATGGCTGGTTCAGATAGACTTAATACATAAAGGATTATGTTTATGTTTTGCAAATGAAAAACATTCCAGAACAACAATCTTGTTGTTGGTTCTAGTTTGTATACTCTCTATTCTGAAGGAATATACCCCTTGGCTCATTGTTATTTTATCTTATATCATCTCCTCTTCCAGGAAAGGCACCCTTTAGCTCTTTCTTCTGGCCTCCATTTGGGCTGATGAGGTGACAAACTAAGTTAGCAAGGTCAATCCCACTTTGATGAGGAGAAATGGAGTAATCATCCATGACATAGCATAGCTTTAGGCTACAGAAAGAGGGTGACAAGCTGGAGAGGCTTAAGGCCCATTTGCTGTGGCCCATTTTTGTGTCGCTTAAGGGCTGACAAATTTATTGCATGGAGAAGATGATGATCTAGGGTCAATGAAATTATTTCATGCCAGTGAATTCCAGTAATATATTTTACCAAAGGTCTTGTGTAATAATTTTATCCCCCCTAGGTCATTGTTTTCTCCTTGCGATACATTTGTTGGCCCTCGAGTGACACAAAAATCGGCCACGGTGAATGGGCATTTAGGGAGAATTTAGAAGGTGCGACAGATTAGTGTAATATTATATACCAATGCCAAAATACATGATGAATACTAACTGGACACTGCCATTCAGTATTTTTGGTGTATTGGCACAGTAGGCAGTATTCGTGTATACTGCCCACCTTGCTTTACTGTGTAAAATGTTTTCTCCTTATTTTGTGAATTCTGAATGGATTTGCATGATTATTTTTTTAATTTCAGGTAAAATAATGCAGTCTAATTAAATGGAGATAGTGATAGAATCCTAATATAAGAGAAAATAATAAATATTAGGAAAAACTGCTTGACACCAGTCAAAGTGTGTGCATAATCAATACATTGGAATACTGCCCACTTTGCTCCACTGGTAATTTCCTTTCTCTTTTGCTTATAACTTACAAAATATGGCATATAATATAAGGAAAACTTACCTCGGTTGACAGTACAACCCTGAATACTCGGTGGAATGTCAGAAAAATTACTGCCCTCAGCCTAACGGCCTCGGGCAGTAATCTTTCGACACCCACCTCGTATTCAGGGTTGTACTGTCAACCTCTGTATGTTTTCCTATAGTACCAGTCGTAGGGGCAGATCCATTGGGCTCCAAGGGGAGTAGTATAGTACCTGTAGAGGAGTAATCAGGCAAAGGTGAGTCTCTTTTATCAGAGTAGCACCTTAAGAGTGGTAGGGCAGAACATAGTAGTTGGAAGGGGGAGATCAAAGAATACCTGAGGGAATTGTCACTTTCTATAGAAAACACCATGGAATTAACATTCCTGTAACATTTAGAGTTTGAAATTTCAGGGAAGGAAACTACTTGTCTCTTTACAAGAATAATGAGGGGCCTAAGCCGCTTAGCTGACAGACATACATTATTGGTGTAAGAAACATTGCAGGGTCATGTCATGGCTTGCTGACAGAGTCAATCATGGGGATAGGCTGGGAGCAGAGTATGAAAGACAGACTGAACGGGCATTCATGGCTTGGTTGGGTCACACAGTTGTAAGGTACACGAAATGAGAGGAAAGCCGATCGTCCCACTGAAGTGAAGGGAAGGAG
Source organism: Lepidonotus clava (assembly GCA_936440205.1). NCBI lineage: Eukaryota > Metazoa > Annelida > Polychaeta > Phyllodocida > Polynoidae > Lepidonotus > Lepidonotus clava. Next base: position 1,893,598 of record OW387143.1, read on the forward strand.
GCATTGTGGCTGTTGGTTGTGGTATGGAGTGTTGGCAGCAATCTGGGTCAGGCACAGCGGTAGTTCAAGTGGGTTCACTTGATGGTTAAGGCAGGTCCCATTGAACCATATAAACCCAAGCAAAAAGTCCATGTCCTTGGCGGACAAGTATCGACCCTTTCCTACCATAGCGAATAGAGTTGCAAGCAAGCTTCTAGTCAGGTTAAAAGGGTTAACACTGGTCAGGCAATGTACTGCACCATTCATCAGGGTTTATTAGCCCCATGGAAACCCCTCAATACCTACTAAAAAATTCAGATATACAGTGTTCGAAATTAACTCTATATCTTGTGCGCTAACAGGGTGCAGACATTTTAAAGTTGTGCACCCAGGATTTTGTTTATGTACTCCTCTGATACATACCTATAACAAAATGATGAAAAAATGTGCGCACATTGGGCGCACACTTGAAATAAACATGCACCCGACGGCGAAAATGTGCATGCCGGGCGCAGGGCGCACCCTTAATTTCAAACACTGGATATATTATTAACTATAGCCGGGACAGTAGACTCACTTTTCACCTGCTGATTTTTTTGCAGACTACACAGCTAATTCACAAACCCTGGACAATATGGAATCTCAGAATAATTGACAGAATAATTGTTTGCTAATCATGGTAGAATCATAAGTGAAAAATCAATATGGCTTAATATTTCTAGTCAGTCCCCTAATTTGGTGTTGTTGGTATGGGGCTTGCTATACACAAAGGTGGGACCCCATCAAATTGGTATTCATACAATCAAGGATAGGGTCAGTGCTGCGTCTCATAACGGAAAGAACGATATCGCTCTTTAAAACAGCGGGGGTTTGGCAAAGTCTCCCTGTTATACGCGAAATTCAGCATCAATTTTCATCCATTTTTAATCATTTTTCCGGACTGAAAATTTCAGGGATCTTAGATCTAAATGTCTAGTTTCCAGAACTTTTTCCAGAATTAAAATCGGTTCAGCAGGACAGCCGCAAATCAACAGGGGGACCCATCGCAACAGGGAGATGCTTGTTGCGAGAGTGGGGTGGACAACCCTCGCTGTTGCAAAATCCGTTATGCGACGCGGCACAGAGGTTGCTAATAATAATATATTTGTATGAACATTTCCAGATAATTAACTGTATCTTGACAGAGTGCCAGTGTTATGTGGTCTGGTAAAGTCTTAGCGAAGGGAGAGAGGCCCTGTTTATAGTGGGTTGGGTGTAAGTGACGGTTGGCTCTGAGAGCAGCCATGGGGTAGCTATGTGGTAGCCTGACAAGGACCCTCCAGGGGATGGGCTGGAGACAGCAGGGGGTGGACAGAGTGGCCTGACTAGTGCAGGCATGTAACTGTAGGTCACATGAGTAGTTCGAGGACTGACAAGGTACCTTGTTTTTATGTGGGAAGGGTTTGCGCATGATCATATTTTCATCAGAATGTTTTCATCCTGTCCCCTCCTATATATCCATTTAAAACTAGTTGAGGAAAACATACCAAACTGTTACTTTTATGTTATAGACAAGTAACAGCAATAATAATTAAACGATATATTTTTTGAGAAAGACTCAAAATCATCCACTTTATATGTTGTCACAATCTACAGCTTACTTTTGCTATTTCCTGATTAATACTATTACAAACTTATCTGTGGAAAGGCTAGAGGCTACATATAGCAGATTGGGATTGGAGGGTGCTTTGAAACGTGAGGTATAGGACCACACCCTTTTCATTAAGTCTGTGGATGGTACCACAGTCTCCCCACATCCCCTTGAGCTGGGCTAGTGTAAGTACTAGGCGGCATGTAACAAACTGAGTACAGCCCCATTTGTTGATTGCTGTTTTTTGCATTGTAATAATAACAGAGGTTTGATCTATCACATTCTGAATAGCATCCATGCTGTGCATACTAATAGAAAAGACGTCTTTCTTGTTTCAGATTTTTGCTGAAATATCAGACAAAGATCCAGAGTACTGGAATTTAATTTTTCTTATCTTCCATTATCTTATCACCAACCATTGCATACAACATTATGTTATGACCTCATTATAGTTGAAGCCTCATAAATGCATGCAGTGGTTGCCACAGAGCTTTGAGTGTAGGAACTCAAAAGTCTATACAGACATAACCATAGCCAAACAGGAACGGGTGGATTAAGGCAATACATGTCTTAATGAAGCTGATGCAGTTATTATAGTCCCATATGTGTGAACTTTCAGTATTGTCATTATTACATCACATTGCATGACAGGATTACATGACATGGCTTGAGTTGCTAAGTAATAAACTGTGTGAAATTAGATAATTACAATAGGGCATCCATTGATCCTGACAGCCCCCTTTTTGGGTACACCCACTTGAGCCCTAAGCCCTTGAAAAATCCTCAATACCTAGAAACAACTTGAAACCCCAAATCCTGTCCTTCCCCATTTCTTGAGTGAATCTAGGCAGCAGGCTAGGTACTTACACTATTATAGCATTGCTATCACATCATTACTGTAATACTAGCATAGAGCTCAAGTGTAATTCCAACCTAAAAGCATTTTAGTTATTTGATAATGCTATATTTCATTTTCCAATGCATATGATGAGTTTAGAAACCTCATGGATCTAGCTAAATGGGGGCTGTTTATAATTGTGGTGGTGTTGCTACACCAAATATGTTTCCATAACAATTTTGCTATATAAGCAGGTTAGGGATACTACTGAAAAATGGGTCGTCCTGTAAAAATGGGATGTCCTGTAATAACAGGTAATTATGGAAAAGTGTATTATCAAATTATTTAAGATGAAATTATACATACATAATAATGCACAATAATAAATAATGCAAAAAACAAACATGATATAATACTTCTACGTATGCAAACTGCAAAAATTAAGAAATTCTGCATTTAACATGAATTTGATAACACTTTCCATTTTTACAATTACATAAATAAGAATTTCATAATAAATATTTTAACATAAATAAAAATGCTCAGCAAATGAGTTTGCTAGATTAAGAAAATATGTGTAATGAAAGTACACATCTTTTGCATCAAAATGATCATTGCATTTTCAAACTCTTTTATTGGATTTTTTTCTGTTGATTTTAATTTTTTTAAAGTTACAAAGATCATACAAAGAAAACAGCCTGTCCTGAAATAATCCCAGATAACAAGGACCCGTGTAGTGCACGTTACAACCTCGGGATCCAGGATGCTATACACGTGATTTAGACTCGTGTTATACTCGAGATTCTGTGGACCTCATTTCTGGTGTTCCCAATGTGTTTTCAACACGTGATTTGGACACGAGATTTGACATGTAAAACTCATGATTTTTGCTTCCTATGTGACAAAATGGTTTGGAACTCGAACCAATGACCCCTCACATACAATTCCAGAACTCTACCACTGAGCTATACAGAATGAGCTTGGAGACTCTGGCCATTATTTTGTATTTGAATAACATGTGATTTTGGTATTCTTAGAAAATCTTCCAATTATTCATCCTATTGATAAAATCTTGTCTATACATCGGTTTTGATAATACTCTTAAATCAATAAAGTATACACACATAAATAATTCTAATTTTACAAGACTTTACACAGTGAAATTCAGGTGTAATGATATCAACTTCTAAAGGTTATCTGTGTAATTCATCAATGAGTACTCAGGAAAAATCCATGTTAAACTCATGTTAAATACATGTCATACTCAGAAATTACATGTGTCAAAAACTGGTGTCAATGAAAGACAGTTTTCTCATGTAAAACTCCTAGTTTTACACAACACCAGTATTACATAAAGATAACATGTGTTAAAACTAGAATGATACACATGATTTACTCTAAGATTGTCACCACACCAGAATGTAACTAAAAAGACACTAAAATGTAAATTCATAAATACACATGAAAAAATGTAAAATTCGAGTTTCCATTATTGATATGATTATGTCATGAACACAAATAATTTTCTTGTCATCAAGTAGACAATAGTGTTTTACTGTGTGAAAACTTGGGGTAAAACCTTCTAAGATACTGACACTATACAGAGATTACCAAAACACCAGAATGGCATGAATTTAACATGTGGTGCACTTGTGAATACACATGTGCTCTTTGCTTGGATGGGATGGTTTTTGAAATCTGTTATTACAGTATGTTCCGTTTTTTTCAGGCAGCCTTTTAAAGCCTTCAGAAATACATGCAGGAACCACATTTCTTTTGATGGTGCCATGCATGCTTGGAAATTTATTCAAAATGGCCACCACCAATGGGGACATGAGCACAATCGTATTTACTTATTAACCTTTTTGAATCTCTTATCTAATTTGGATGCATTTTTAACCATTGACTGGTAACCCTTAGACACACCTCATTTTCCCCCATAGGAGCCATCACAGGTAATAGTCATTTGACATGATACAGCCCATTAGCCGTATCAGACCTGGGATGATGACACAAATTATCCTGGTTTTATGACAAGGCTAACCAATGTGACAGTCAGGCCTCAGGGTGAGATTAATGAGGAGGACAAACTTGACATGCAGATAATCTTACCCTGGTCATTAACACAATTTACCAGCAATTGGCATATCATGTATTGATATAGGTAGTAACTGCAGTGCAGAAGGAATCTTGGCATGCAATTGTAATTGACCCAGCACTCTGTGTTGGATTTTGGTAATGTTCATTACTAGTAACAGGTATCATAGTCCTAGGTAACCTAGAGGGATATTGAGCGACTTGCTGACAATCCCTTGTTAAGTGAATTATTGATAAAAACATGACATTATGTAATAATTTATGTTTTAGTGAAAATTTGTACTTTTCCAGAGATTTTGATTATAATTTCAAAACCATTCTATCACATTATCACAATTGCATGATGGGTTATATGGCACATGAAGTCTATTTTCTTAAGGGGGGTCAGAATAAGCAACAAGCCATTGTTACCATGGCAACCAAATAAAGAATGTTTGGGATTCATAGACTTTTTTTCTCAAGTATTCTCTGACAAAAGTTTTATTCTTTCCTAAGATTTAGCTGAGAAATTATGATATTTTGAACGAAGTTTTTGATCAAATAGTGTTTGGTTTAACAAGGCATAGTCTTGAAATGAAGCATTTTAACAAAATGAGATGTGTTTTTACATAACCCAGGTAGGGATATTCAGACAACCATATCTCAACCTCTAAAAGGAATATTTGAAAATGGTTCACACCATTTGAAAGATGGAGAGATTGTGAAATTATACCCTATTAAGTTACCATTCCCACGTTTGGTCTGAAGGTTTATATTGTCATAACCAATATACTATGAAAGGTTTGCTCACTGTTTGTGGCTCATAAAAATTTAATCCAGTCTGGTTATCATAGTTACTAAAATGAAAACGGATACCCAGCAACAGCAACTTGAGCACCTCAAAGAATCATTAAGTAGCCTTATGAGAGAGATGTAATGAAGTGTAATCTGACCATCTTTTCAGAAGTTGTTCTTAATGTCTCTCCCATGGAAATTAGCCAGGGCCTGCCAATACTCTGACCAGCTTATAGAATTACCAAAATGTTTCACCCAGCAATTAGGTTTTAGGAAATATTATTTTAGGCTTTAACACATGACTGCAAGATTACATACTTTATAGCAATAGAAAATACAGACCTTATATCAATAGAAAATACAGGAGAAATGTTCTCAACCGTAAATTTAATTTCAGAGCTAATTGACAAAGATAATGAACATGGAACTCCCATGCTTTCTGATGATGAAAGGATCTCCAGAATATTCCAGATAGAGCACCATAAATTTATCAGATGCTGCACTGCTTATGTCTAGAACCTCTCTTCCCTATGTTTTATTATAATTTTTGTAAAATAAAAGCAAATCATGAATGCTATCAGGTTGATGAATTAGTTGAGGCAGAGTTCTTACAACACTATATGTACAATCAATTTATGGTTTCTGATGTTATCGAACCAGATTCATAACTCATATCTATGCACCATGCAAAACAAAGATGCTATCAACTAGACACATGACAAGATATGGTTTCCTTATCAGGGTGATTGATATTCAATTGTCAACTTATTTTACCACTGTCCTAACTAAAAGATTACATGATATTGACTTAAATATGGTAGCACTTCAGACTTGTTTCCAAGGTATCTGTTTTTTGTTTATGGTAACTAGTGCTGAATAAAAACAAATTCAACTTATTCAAAGATATAAGAATTGAGAAACACTCTTAGAGTTTTAATCAGAAAACAATACCTGCAATGTGTGTTATTCCCAAAGCCATGGCTAATACATTGAAATTGAATAATTTGATCCTTGAGTGCCAAGTTGGTTTGCAATTTCAGCCAGTCAAGAGACGGGCATTTTAAAACAGCACAAAAGCTGTAATGTCCATAGGCAGCTTAACAAACACGTGTTGGACTCAGTCACTTGGAAACTGAAGTACAATTCATACAAAACATTACCTCATGTTTAAAAGGATTATTTAGTTAAATCTGACATGAGGTACTGCATCGAAACAGTGAAAAACAGTAAAACATCTGACACAGTTCTCACTGTCTTAAGCTTCTCAAAGTCCCATACCCACTTGGACATTTTTGCATAGTCACCTATGGGTTGATGCTAAAATTTGCCAGTTCTACCCCAATGATCAGCTGGATTTAGTGCCTATTCAGATCAAAATAGACATTTCAATATGACACACTGACAGGAGATCATAGCAGTTGGCAGATTTAAGCTCTGACATTTTGGTCAATTGTATAAGAGTGGCCAAGTAGTTATTGGGCTTAAATATACAGCATTATAAAGCATCGCAAGTGTGATAAAACAGTGAATAGGTATGGTGATAAATGAGTAATAAGGTGTCTTTCTAAAATGTTAGCCTGTGAATACAAGGTTGCACTTATAGCAAGTAAGTTATAACTTTTATGTTGGCCTACTAGTTAAAAACAACTATTACATCCAGTTACTTGGAAATTGTATACAACGATGGGATCAACAATGAGATCAATATTGCATACGAATACAGTGGTACCCCTCTTATGCGGCCACCCTTGGGGAATTGGAAAAGTGGCCGCATAAGAGAGGTGGCCATTGCTGAGGGGGAGAAACTATAGACACATTTATACCATATCTCAAGTAAAAGTGGCCCCTGTCCCCTCCACACCTCTCCCGGCCCCTCATCAAAGGAAGAAGTCCTGGTCAGTCACTCCCTGTCCACTCCACACCTCTCCTGGCCTCCCATCAAAGGAAGAAGTCCTGTCAGTTGCCCCCTGTCCACTCCACACCTCTCCCGGCCTCCCATCAAGGGGAGAAGTCATGTTGATCACCCGCTGTCCCCTCCACACCTCTCCCGCCCCCTCATCTCATCTTACAGAGCAGGGACATACCCAGCTCTAAAATCTGAGGGGTTTCCAGGTAAATCGAGGGGGTTCCATGTAAAACTGGCGGGGTTCCAGCTAGTTATTTGGATAAAACTCCCTATATTTGTAGTTAAAATTATATAAACTTTGAGAAATCTGATGGGGTTCCAGACACCCTTGGAACCCCCCTGGGTATGCCACTGTTACTGGTCGCTGGTGAGGGGTTTTATGGCAATATGGGACCTGAAAATTGTGGTCGCTGGCCGCGTCAGAGGGGTAGCCGCTGGTCAGGGGTAAATAAAGAGAAAAAACTGTCCGTGCCAGCATTTTGTGGCCACATAAGAGGGGTGGCCGCTGGTGAGGGGGGCCCTATATAGGGGGACCACTGTACTCATTTCTATTTGATATTTTACAGCTAGGACTAGCCATATGCATGATCAATATATTTAGTCTTTCATGTTTCTCTTAGGACAAAGAAACTCGAGTTTCATTAATTAGTGAATCTCATTTTACATAAAAGTCCTTACTCCTTGTGAAATATTACTTGATCTCTCCAAAATGTAAGACCGGTGATATACCTGCTTTAAGCAAATTTATTCATCGTATAGATGAAATCATTAAAAAGGTATTAAAACTGCATTTAGCAGTTTTTTTAAACCTCATCATGTCTTCCTTTCCTAATGTTTTACATATAAGTTCTTTTTTTCACTTCAACTTATGTTTTGACATAATGTATCTGTAATATATTTCTGTAGTATATGATCTCATGGTAATGGAAAGCTGAAGTTATGTATATGTCTTGGATATGAATGCTGACAGGCCCTTTTACCCTTACAGACACTGGCCTTCTTGGCTGTGAAAAATCACTCTGCCAGACGAGATTAGGTGGCCTGTGATGCACAAGACTTTTATGAAGATTAACATTCAAGATGAAATTTGACCCCACTTTAAAGATGAAAGAGGTACGTAGGCCATACACTCTAAGCCATTAGACACACTGCCTGACTTCATAAACATTTAAAGGTGAACTAGTCAGAGATTTGGTGTGTCTGTTAGAAGCACCCTATCCCGCCATGTAGGATTATTCATATAATGTGACTACAATTTGCTGAAGGTAGTTCGAGAGGGTATAGACAGTATGGTAGTAGACAAGGAGAAAAACGCTTCTATTTTCCATTCCATAATAATAAGTTTAGCAATATCATTGTCAACTGACTGTATACTTTTCTGTAGAATTGCAGTTAAGGATTAAAATATTGTTTTCTAGCCAATTAAGCTAATATAAACTTAAAGTACACAGAAAGAGAAGTAGAAACCTGTGCTGCCATGAACCATGACATCAAGGATGACATGTTCATAAAATTGCGTTGAATCACGTCTAAAGTTTTCAGAACCAAGCAGAAGAAATTAACTTGGTATAAGTCATGACATGCCATTGTGAACGCCCTTAGGCCATTGGCTTCTATCTCCACTCAAATCCTTAACACTATTTGGGGGTCGTAAATCTACTTCGAGCTCTCTCCATGAGAGGGCGCTTCAGGCAAGCTCTCCTCCCTAGCAGGCCCAAATTGGATTCCTGGGCAATCTAGGATTGTATCAATTGTGTCCAATGCCTTCCCTAAAGCAATGTATTTCGGTCAGCTCTGAGATGTGATTTAAGCATGCTTAGTCTAGTGAGAACTTCACAGAGGATGGTGCAAACAGGGGCAATTTCAATCTGCTTAAATCTTGTAAATGACATTAGACCCATGGATTCAATCCAAGAGTGGGTATTTTCTTTTCCTGCTTCTTTTTGAAAGTCTGGAGTTGGTCTGAAATGTGATGGAGAAGTAGATACAAGGACATTGAATCTTGGCAATATACATTACTGCTACAAACTTTCCAGCTTTTTATAATAACCCAGTCTGTTGCCATATAGACATAAATAGCCAGGTTCTACGAATCATCAATAATCTCTAAGCATTAGCAATACAGCTAAGCTGGAGTTAATTTAGAAAATGTGTTTCTCTGTAAGCATGGTAGTTCTTGGTATGCAGATAATGTCCAATTATTGGAAATAAAATCTAGGTTAAGATGAGAAAATGTTTTCCCCCCTACAAGTTGCCTGACAACATTCTCAGCTATTGTGGTTACTGAAGATTTCACTGCTATATACCTATATGTAAAGTTTAGGCAAGCAGTTAAAATTCTATATTTTTGTCTAGTTCAGAAATGGGGGATTATCATGTAGGTACTGTCTGACCTGGATCACCAGTTGCTGTGGGAACAACCATATCACATTATAATTGAGGATTCACTGACAAATCAGCAATGCCAAGAAATCTATTTATAACCAAACGCATTATTATCTTTTCCTAATAAATAGATTGGCATCCTGTTACAAATCTGTCACTCAATTTTCTCTCAAAGTATGCCACAAAGCAAATTCCTTTAATTGAGATGCAGTTTTGTTTTATTGATTTGAACATTGGAATTGACACCAATAGACAGCATTTTGTCATTTTGTTGTAATTTCAGTACCCTTTCTTAATTGACCTGGTCCAATGCTTATGAATATTCAGAAATTGTGAAGCTAACACAGCCTAAGCATAAACAATCTCCTTTATCCAATTATCACTTTATATATGTATTGAGAGCTAAAACAATAAATTATTTCTGAAAATACAGTGTCACATAGTATGTCATGGATTAGAACATTGAAAACAGTTTGCTACAAAACTGATAAACACTACAGCCAATTATTGATAAAACCCATATCTAAAAACTGTTATATAGAAAGTAACTAAAGTTCCCCTTGTACAGCTTTATGGAAGACAGGCCAGACAGTGTAGTGTGCAGATATTTGCTCTAAGGAGTGGCCGTCACAACTGATATTGGCCTAGATGGGTCTAGATAAGGCCATTGATTCGCGGGCCACTGCAATGGGGCACGCTGTAGGCAAAGTGGCAGGCAGCAGAGCCAAGTCAATAACAAAGGAAAAAGGCTACACAACAGATGTTTGGTGGGGGTTTCCTTCTACTGATAGCGGATTGTTATTGTATACAAAGGCAATTAAATGAGTTGCTATGAGAGAGTTTGAGTCTTGCTGGTATAGTTACTATCAATTAACAAATGTCAGAAACATTCATATGTTAGTTTAAAATGAAGGAATATGATAATGTTAAACAAAAATCTATGTAATTTATATTCAAACGTTCATACCTCATAGTACATAAACAAAATAAAATGTTCCTTCCACAGATGTTATAAAGCATTCCAGTTCATGCTTCGACATTCCTTTGGAACTCTAGGTGCTACAATAAAAGCCTCTTAAGAGGATCTAGCTCAACACAACATGATCCTAAAACTACTAACAGAATAGACGAGAAATCCTGCCCCTCGTCTTTATGCCCTGTAAGGCCGGGTTACACAAGCCGAGGTAGCAGTAACGTCTAAGTAGTAACTGGGGGAATGTCTTTGGTTCAGGGAAGCTACTCTCATAAGATGGCATTGGTTGAGCCTTTTACAGCACTATTTCCCAGGGAGACAGGCCATATGTATGCTCTTAAGGACCATTTACATACATGCACAGCTTCCTTATTGTAACTTTCTCATCATCTTTAACATAAGCCTTAACTATGAAATAATATTGACATTAACTATTCCATTTCTGTATTGAGCAGATCCAGGTAGGGTCCAGGGGGTCCTGACCCCACCCTTTTGGTGGACCCCTAACTACACAAAGAGGGGAAAATGCTGCACCATTATGTACCATTGCACGTCGTTTTAGTACTTAGCCTTTATACTGTCCCCCCTTTCCAAAACCCTGTACCTGCCCCTGCAGAGGTTGTCACAATCATGCCGTCTGTAAAATTGTTGTTCCTTGGCATTTCTTTGCAGCAGTCCATTTAATTTTCATATAACATTTCATGTTTGGTGAGTAATATGCCTACATTTTGATCTAGTGTTTTAAAAAAACTACATTGTTTAAAACTCAATCCATAAGTTCCAAAACATTTACTATTGTTAATTATTAGCCATAAAAACTAGTCAAAGATTATACAAATTCTATCATTCCTATTAATCTGAAAACAATGTGGAAATTTCATGGTTCCATTTTCATGTATAATAACAGTAACAATATTGGTCACATGATGTTCATGCTAGCTTTCATAATTTATATTTTGGCATAGGCTTGACATAAGCATCTGAACTACATATTCTTATAGGTTTTTGAATGCACAAAATTTTCACATGTCTGCAATATTTCCTTTACTTCTCTTTAAGAAATTGTTGTAATTAATTATTTATCATATAATAATAATTTCTAACACTACAGCCCTGGTAAGACGTATGGCACATCCTTAATGCCGGTTGACAAGAGACACCCATTCTAGTTCTGCCTGATTTTATTGCCGTAAGGGGCCAGTCATCAATTAAATACATACATTCATCTTTATCACATCAATATAAATCAAGGCTATTTGCCACTATAAATCAGAGCTATACTCAAAGTTACTTTTTCACAAGTAATTCCTAATGATAGACATGTAATTGATGGAAAGCCCCCAAGCAATAATAAATCTTGCTCATGGATCACTCTCTCAGTCTTTGCTATTTATTTGGTCTTATGTTGGATAAAAAGTATAGTATTGCAAACATGACGCCAGCCACATCATATTAAAAGCTTGGGGTACAACTTCTCCTTATACAGCTCAAGTAATAAATCATAAAGCCCCTGGGCACCGATGAATCATTGTACATGTATGCTAACCTTGGATTGGAAAACACTAATCCAAATATTTAAAGTAAAGGTGTGAAATTAATTCTGTAACTCTCCTTTTTAAATATGTAAAATCAATAATGCAATCAATGAAAATGCTCTGATGATGTTCCAAAAGCATAAACATGGTGCACGTGCTTATATTAGCTGATATATCTTTCAAACTCAAAAACGAGACTACTACTTTAGGTTGTGAAGAAAGCAGTTGAGACCAACTCAACTTAACTGAACTGTTTTTTTTTTTGTTTTTTTTTATTATCTGTTGAATAAGCCCATCCCACTTTAGGTATATCCTGGGGTTGGACAAGGATTGGACAAAAATAGACATAAATGCCATCTTTGTCTCCAAGACTTGGGATTACTTAAATAAGCAAGAATTGTGTTTTTTTATATTCCCAAGTACTGCTAAATCATCATCATTTCTTAAATTGTATCAATTGACAGATTTGCAGGTTTGCCAGCCAATCAAAATACTGTATTTCAGGGCAAAAAAGGGTTGGACATTTTAGGTTAGACTGACAGGCTACCATTTGTTTCTATGGGGAAAATTGCAAAATGTGAGGTTACGTTTTAGAAATTTTAGGAGCAATCTGTGAACTAAATTGCTTTGTTTAATTTTGTATTGTGCAACTCTCTTCAGGGAATAAGCACGAAGCAATTTTGATAATATTTGATGGTAAACTTTATTATTGGTATAAACTGGGATGGGCTTATTAGGTTCCGTTGATAAGTGTGGCCAGGGCTTTATTCTTGGGTAGGATTCAACCCAGAACAAGGATATGAAAGGAATGGAACAAGTTTTCAATTTGTTCTGACTGTGCATCTGGAGCTTAAACCCATTACTCACACAATCTGAATTTTTGAGATGCTACATCATAATTGATATAATATTCTTTGCTCCTTGTGGTCTCTGTGAAGGTGATATGTTTTATTGGTACAATTAGATCAAATAAAATTAGATAAATCTTAGTATAAATCTTCTCTGCTATGAGTTATGCCTGTGTGGTCCAACTCAGGATTTCAATATTTGTTATTTGTCAATGTTTTCCCAACATGCCTAGTGATCTAGTCTAATCTGCAGGTACAACAGGGGAAATGAGCTAATCATGAATTACTTTGCTGCATTTATTCAAACTGAACAGACAGAAAAGTAGGGAAATAGAAATAACAATTCTTGTTAGCTACTTGCAGATGTACAAACTTATCAATATGGGGAGGTTAGATTAGACCTCACAACTGTTCTATCTCATTAAGTACCAAATGTGTGAAAAGCAGATATGTGCTTGGTTGCTATGGTTACTAAAATGGTGACCAATTATCAGCTCTGACGTCACATACGACAAAGCAAGGTGTTCTTTTCAAACTGTGAAAGGGTATTAAGACTGCGCACTTGCATATTCTTAGGAAACTGTGTTGAATGTACAACACAACAATAGAACAAGCAAAGACAGCAGAATGGCTGTTGTTCAATTTTGCAGTAAATGCTCTCCTTATAAATCTGAAAAACATGCCATGCCAACCCATTTTCATTGTTGTTACTCCTCCTACTCTTTCCATCCACTGCTGTATTCTGACTTTTAGTCCCTCCAGATTTATAGGAAGTATCTTCTCAGTTTGTGAATTCAAGCCATAAAGAGTCCAAATCACTCATAACATGACACAGAAAGCGTATTGAAAATAAGAAGGACCATGTGCCCTATACACCAATACTGTCCTACTAGATCTATGAGAAGGAGAGACAAAGGAGGTCTCTTCTTCTTGAAGGAGTCTAATTTCTTACCCCAACCTAACATGAGGTTCAAATGCTGACACTTGCTTCTTTGACGAGAGGTGTGGGAACTGGTCTCACACAACGAAGAAGCAGAGTTGAGGGGGCAGGGTATGTCCAAAGGTGACTGTATAACCCAAATTAAAGGGGTTTCTTAGTCACACTATGGGTTGTGAGTTGCACAGCCACAAAAGGATGACCAAACGGTTCAACTATATTTTATAACCCAAGCCAAATTTGAAAGATAGAGAAAGTACTGAAATCAAGGAGCAATGCATACAACCTGTCAGTATACACTTCCCCCATAAGCATCTCGTTAGCTGTACATGTGTTTCACAAATCTGTATTTAAAAAAAAGTCAGCCCCCCTGCTCTCACAATAAAAATACATACAACAAAAATTGAACTATTGACACCTTCCCCCATACTGAATCACAGAGTAGATTTAGATTAAACATTTTACATCAAAACAAATATCCATGAGACAATAGACATTGTGTTTTTGCTGTGTCATACAGCTCTATTAGATGTCACATCAGGAACTTCTGAATACAGTCACATATGCTGAAGCAGAAGATGAAATCAGCTTTAATTTCTTTACTTTATCTACCTCAAAGATCTCCCCTTTCAGGCATGACCTTTCAGCTGAGTGCATGCAGTAATAGCGTTCCCATAATGTTGCCGCTTTCAATAGCGCAGCTGTCCTGAAATATCATCTAGATGTTTGGCTAAAAGGGAGAATTCAATCTTTGCCAGTTGCATGTGTTCATATCATTCTAGGAGACACAAAGCTTTAGCCATTTTCCCCCCAACAAAAGCTAGCCATGTGTAAAATACTCGTTTAAGATGTCATTTCCCCCCAAAAGATCGAGACAACGTTTAAAGTCTGACATAGAGAAGGAGAGTAGCATAGTGACAAAACTCTCATCAATGTCTCTCCTCCCAGACATGGAGATTCTGCTTCATGACGTATTATGTCAAACTCAAAGGTCGACCCAATCTTCTTTTGGATAATTGCCACATGGAATATTAACAAAAGATGTTACTCGGCATCGCAGGCCACAGGGAAATTATATTTCCTATTATTTGGCTTCCTTCAGTGCTTTAGCTGAATCTGCTTCTGCACTGTATGCCTGAGAGAAGGCAAAAGTCCCCTTCCATCCCTATTGCCCCTGTAAGGCCCTATTACACTACATAATTTGGAGCTGTGGCATCCGTGCGAAAGGATCATATTTACAGAAAATTCACCCCCAAGAGTGCTATAATTGTAATTGGCAATTCAGAGTACTTTACACATGTGTTACAAAGAATTCTGTCTCCAATATGTGTGATTTCTCTGCGACATTGGTGCATCGCAGCTCATGTCGTGTAGCGTAATACAACCTTTAGTGGGAATGTCCTCACCAGTACCCAGCCCCATTTATAGGCTCCATCAATAATGAAGGCCGCCTTTATCTGGTCATGAAACTGTGCTGTTCTCCTCTACAACCAAGGTCTGGAGTCAATAGGAATTACTATGGTCCATGGGGGACTGGGGCGGTGGTTCCTGTTGGAGCTCCTTGGAAAGAATGTTTCCTCAGTATCCCCTGCTTGTCATAGGAGGCGACTAAAAGGGGCACCCTGTACAGGTCATCAGGGTCATCAAAGGCCGGGTGTGTGGTGTGCTCTCTATGGGACATTGCACATTAAAGACCCCTTGCCAATCCTAGAAAAGAGTAGGGTATTGAACTTGGTGGCAGGTTTCTCCTGAATCATATCATAGATTCAGTTACCGCCCATGTGGCGTAAAACTAGCTGCAAAGCTTTACCTTGTGCAGTCTGGTAAGAGAGCCCAGAAGGGTTGGCAGGATACAAACTAACCCAACAAACAAACAAATATCCAAAGAAGACCATTCCTGTACAGTGTTTTCCAACAAAGCTCATATGACAACTGTACATTGTGTATACCTTTTATGTATATATCTATTTTGTTGCTGTCAGATATACTTTTCATACATGAAAAAGACAATCTAGTATTAACATCTAAAATGACAGGAACAGACTGGTCAGAATTCTGTCACTATGTTTCATCAAGTATCAGAGAGCAGTCCCAGCCAACTTGCAATGTAACAGAAACATTCCGGGCCCATACATTTTCAGTCAGTCTGTTACTTACTAAGTTATAAGGTATTAATTAATTTATTGATGGTGAGGTTGAAACCTCACCAAAACATTATTTCTTTGGTGAGGTTAGGGTGAAACCAAAACAGAACATTATAAAAAGATTCTGTTTGGGTTGAAGAACATAACAAGAATGTTGTGACGTTATAATAACCTTGCATACTTGGCTGGGGTATTTCTTCACAACAAGCTTAAGCATCAGTAGCCTACTCGAAAACCAATCATAACAATGTCAGGTTGGTCAACAACACATGTATCCATGTGCAAAATGCTCACTGTTTGACAAAAAAGACTCACACTAGAATGCTTCTCCTGAGCTCAGAACTTTACCATACATAGATATAAACGGCCCTGTAATATATATCGAATCACATAATTCAGATTGATCCAAACTTCATTATTTCATCATTTCTATCTGAAAAACAGCTATGTTGCTAATGACCTATTGGTGTTAAATTGTTGTCATGTGACTAGTTTAGACTTGACAGAAATCAAACTTCCAAAGCACAAATTCGTTTATGAAGTTTAGAAAGTAAAACTTAAAGCAGAAGCAAAAGCATAAGTATAAGCTGTAATCTAGCCATTGTTGAGGAGTGTTGAGGTGTGGGAAATGCTTTCTACAGACGTGCGAAAAGCAATCACAAGGGTGAAGTCTACAAATATGGTAAATGAGTGAGATATGACCTGTCATAAGCAATAAATGACTTCACAATCTTAGGAATTTGTCCTGCCTATTTCATTATTGGCACTCATATCTATTACACTCCACTTAATAACTGTCATTAACTTTGATCAAAGTTAGACTGGAATCGTCTCAAAGAGGATGTATCTAGACGTGAAGATACTGAATAACATATCTAAAGAAAAAGACATACAATTGAAATTGACCTCAAGGAATTCACTGTTATTATTTGGCTGTTCTGCATTGGTCCACAAGGTTCAACAAACACATACAGGGAAGTACTGTCTAGAAGTTATGACCTTGTTTCTGTACTGTCTGTACTTGTGAAGGCAATCAAAAATCTGCCTGTATAATCTTAGCTCAAAGATATGTAATTCTATTTGAAGTGTCTTCTTTAAGGGACTATAACTGTCTGAATTAGCAAACTTTCCTACCTAATCACTCAGTGTACCCAGGCAAGCACGCCACTTTTTTTTTTTTTTTTTTTTTTTTTTTTTAGCTTAGTACATGAGCTCTCCAATTTTCAAGTTACAGTTGGGATTTGAGCTAAAGTTGAGACTTACTAAAAAAGAATGTTATATAACACTATGTTTTAGTGCAGTTGAGATACTACTAATAAAGAACATTATAATAGTGTTATTATAATATGAAAGAATGTTACTCAAGAATGTCACAAAAAAGTCACAGTGCCATGTCGCAATGTTTGGTTCTAAAGACATTTTTGGGTGCCCTCAAAATAAAGTAACAAGAACCAAAGCAGAACTAAACAGAATGTTATAACCATGTTATAACAACGTTAGATTCTTTCTTGGGTAGGCTTATGTAACTGCTACTTTGCAGTGTATAAATACATACACTACCTTGGAAAGACATAAGTAAATGAAAGTTTGGACATTAGAAGTCCAAATGGATTATGTATAAGTTGTCTACAGTTACTGTCAGGCTCTGTGTGGTTAATGCTCATACTTAAATGCATACTCTTTCCAATAAAAACAGTTTTTGCTCAAAACTAGCCTTCTAAAGAGTACTGTAGGACTTAAGACTTCAGCAAGCTGAGCTCTTTACCCCCCTTTCTACTGGACAGTGAAACATACATTTCTCCTTTGGAGATTTAGCTCAAATTTTAATGAGGCTTAAAGGGTATTCACTGCAGCGCCACTTGTGGCCCGTTGCACAATGACCGATTGTAACAGCAATCAGTTTCAAATTACAACAAGGAAATCTTTGTTACGGTCGTCCTTGTTGCAAAACACCAATCCTTTTTTTCTACTGGATCAAATGGAATTCTATAAATTGATGTTAAAAGGGGCACTGTAGGACTAGTTCCTGCAAAGACTACAGGTTATTTACAGCGTTCTAAATAGTTTTATTTTGAGGGTAAAAACGTGGCATCTCTTTCACTAAATTGTGAACTAGGTTGGTCACCCATTTTAGTATTGGTAGCCATTGGGCAGAGCTTATCTACTAATGATTTGAACAAATCTTTAACATGGTATCCCAACAAGTGTCAGGATAATATTCTCTATGCCAGAATTAGGATCCCTTTTCATAAGATAAACAATGCCTTGTTTCTCTAATAAGGATAAAGAGATTATCATGACATAGCAAATGGACTGTTAAAATCCCAAATTGTAGGCGATTCGCGAATTTTGATTTCTTCCTTTAATAAATCACTTTTAAATTAATATCCTTCCTTCAAGATACATTTTGACTAACAAGGTAAAATGAAATAAAGAAAAAGATGGCAATTCCAGCTGCCAGGAACACAGGCAACAAAACATACCATGTAACCGGCTATTCCCACTCTGCCATGTCGACGCTCACTGTATGGCGAATCTTCTCTGCACTGTAGCTGCCCCTTGGTCTGCAAGTTATGCTATACCAGCGAGAATGACAGGACTGTTTTTACCCTGCAGGGTATAGTGACACTATAATGCTGGTATATAATTAATGACCTACATAGCAGAGTCAGTTCTCATGGACTGTCATTCCTGGGTTGGAGGCACTCTGCCACATCGACACCTTTTACCGAAAGTTATCTCTGCACTGTAGCTGCCACTGGGTCCAGCCATGACCAGTCATGCGGGACCAGTGGAAACCACGGGGACTATTTATAGGCTGCAGGGCGTATTAATAATAGCCAAGGGTGACGAGTTTTCTTCCGACATAGCAGAGAGTCTTCTCACGGACTATTTTCCTGGCGCAGAGGTATGAACGTTGCAGATTGGTGTGGAGGGTGATTCGCTGCAGAGTGTACCATTCCTTGTGCACACAGCACTGTTTTACAACTGTAGGGGCTGGGTTTACAACCCATACACCTGGGACAATGTTTATGGGGGTCATAAATGGTGAGTAGGGAGCACACTCAAATACACAGTTCTGCAGGCATGTCAACATTTGTATGTGGGCTAATATCAAAAATAATTATTTTGGCTACACTAAGATATATAAATCTAACTGTTGCTTATGCTTTATCTCATGAATGTTGTTGATGATAGTGCTCCCTCAGGGGTGGGTACAGGACTTTTGAAAGGGGGGGGGGTCAGTATAAAGGCGAAGTACTGCATTTGCACATACGCGCATGACATTTTCCCCTCTTTTTGTAGTTTAGGGGTCCAGCAAAATGGGGTGCGGGAGGGGGTGGGGGGGCACTGGATCTGCCCCTGGTAAGTAAGGAGCACGCGCACATACAGGGTTCAGCAGGCATATCAATATTTGTATAGATGTGGACTAATATCAAACATAATTATAATAGCTACACAAAGATATATAACTTCAACTGTTGCTTATGTTCTTTTCCGTGAATGTTGTTGATGGGGCTCCCCCTATGAGAATCCCTGCTCATTCTTTCAAATATAGAAGCTGCCATCTTTTTCACACATTTTTTGAAAAGCCATTGCCAAAATGCTGAAAAATAACTTGTTGTAATGGTTTTCACGGACACTTGTAGGGGACACCATCCCCAATGAGGTTCCCAGCCAAGGGTGTGACATTATTATAACATTGCAGCATTAATCTGGTTGATTCGATATTTAGTTCTTGTTACAATCTTTTGATGACTCCCAATTACGTTGCTGCAGCCTACTGCCGTGACATTGCACTGTGACACTATTTGAACATTCTAGTTATGTTTTTCAATCCAAACAGAATGTTCTTATAACGTTCTGCTTTGGTTTCGTTCTAACCTCACCAAAAAATAATGTTATAATAGCATTCTTATTTGGTGAGATTTCAACCTCACCATCAATAATGTAACCGTTACATGCCATCTTATTAAGTAACAAACTGACCAAAAAAATAGGGATGCAGAACATTTATGTTAGGTTGCAAACCGCTGGATAAACAATATTCAACGGAGGTCTCCCAATCTGAAAGCATTCCTGTAAGGAGTTGCTGTGTTATATACCGTTTGTGAAAGTGCTTTTACACTACACGACTTTGAGCTGCAATATCAGCACGATTACAGGAAATCTACATGCAGGAATAATATCATTGTCTGGAATTGCCAAGTTGGAGTACCTTACATATGTGTGACAAATAACTATGTCTCTACTATGTGCAATTCCTTAGCAACATTTTGTTATCACAGCTCATGGCATTTAGTGTAACAGCAACCTAAAGCTAGCGCAGATGTTGATTCATAATATTTTCTTTATGTTTTACCTTACTATTGGGAGTAGTGATGTATGTAGGGGCTTATGTTGTAAGCTGGCCAGTTTTGTTGACCACGACATCGGCTTACTGCGATGGATGGGGATTATACGGGATAACATACACCGCTGTAGACATTGAGAGCATCACTGGTGGGGATTTGTGGTTCAAAGGTAGATACAGTCCTTTTCATGACCTAGCTAGATACCTTAGCATAATAGGTTCTTACACCCACAACAGTCCATGGCTACTACTGGTTACTTAGAATTTGTAAAAAAGAAAAAATGAACTATTGGCCCTCTATTTATAGCATGGGTAACCCCTTTGATGGTTGTTGGGCCGCTGGTTAGTTTATGGTCCCCCCTGCCATAAACCAGCAGCCCCAAAGCATGCTTGGATGTGCAGGGTGGAATTCTCACCTAAAATGGTTGCTGGTTAACAGTCCCAGCTTGAGTGACTAGCAGACTTGGATGTAACTACAGTCTAAGATGGATACTGAGACACGGTAGGATTAGTGTAAGCTGATTGGGTGGTTGTATATCTAGAGCATTCCAGCGAAACACTAATCCTGCAGCGTGTGATTGCTTTCATAGGAAAAAGACACTGTCTGTCATTTCCTTTGAGCATTGTCATCTGTTTAATCAGACCTCAGGGATAGGACTTGGCTCTGAATGACAAGGAAAAGATATATTATGTGTGTTTAACCTTTTAGACCCCACAGTTTGCATTCATGAATTGCTTGATTTCCCCAAGATTTCCATGGATTCAAAGTCTAACTGACCTAAACAATACATGGTGGCATTGGATAAGGAATTAAATCAGCTTTCAAATGATATATTGGCCAATTTTGTATGTCAAATAATCACAAAAGCATCCTGCTTGGAAAAATAAGGAAACATTACAGAAAAATGTCATTTTTCCAGGTGGCTACGGCTGGATTGGGGAATACATTCATGGGTGGCTATGGCTGGATTGGAGTCTAAAGGGATAAATAAGAGGTAATCAGATGGTCAGTTTGTACTTGGCATAACAGCAAATGCTGCCTGTTTTGGCCTTAGAAGTATTTGTCTAGTAGTTGTGAATTTTTCCATCCCCTTCCTCTTAGGCATATTTTATTTGAGGGGCCATTTTTACCACTCCAGTGAAAAGCAAAGGTTTTGCACAAAAATGATATAAAATTCCAATAATGATTGTGAAAAAACAGAATGGAAATTGGAGCAATGGTTCAAATGTTTTAGAACACATAGGGATCTATCCAGCTCTCCACTTGCACTGGTACTTGTTCACTGATACATGGCTGTATCCCTAAAGCCCCATACCCAATAGGCGATTTTACCGTCGCCCGGGGACGGCCAACTGGAAGAATGGGCGTTGTCATCACTGGGCGACTGTCATATCAAGCAATTTTGATTTTCCCTGCGATCCTGTTGGCCGTCGCCAGTTGTCCAAAAAATTATACCATACCAACAGGAGACGCCTGCCAATCTGCAGTCGCCCGGCGATTCCACCGGCGATTCCACCACCGATTCTCTGTGGCGCCTATCATCCAGTGACGGTAAAATCAACTAGTGGGTATGGCCCTTAACTGTCATCCTAGAAGTGATAATACCGATACCAAAACCCAGGTGCCTCCTCACTGAAGTATAAAAGGCATAAATGTTCGAGCGCCCATTCTCCCTGATCTAAGATCTCTGGCTGCAGGCTGCTGTGGATGCCAAACACGTGTTCCCTATTACCTCTGCCCGTGTCCCCACCTGGCTGAGTCACACCCTCTCTAACAGACCCCTCTCCAGCCCCCCTTAAGCCCCATACCCACTAAAGGGCCATACCCACTAGGCAATTATTCCTGAGTCGGCTGACTGATCGGCTCTAAAATCGGCTGATTCTAAGGGTAGGATTGGCCGATTTTAGCAGCGATTCAGATCAAACCAGCACATTCTAATATGCTATACTTACAGGTATAAGGAATCTCCCTGGTGCCAGTCGTTCATCCGTCTTTAAATCTCCTAGTGGGTATGGGGCTTAAGCAACTTTAACACAGTTGGCCAACGAGTTGCTGCTCAAATCAGCTGACTCCTATGATGCCCTGTACGTAAGGAATATAGATGTATGTATGTTTAATCTGAGTAGCTACTAAAATCGGCCAATTATTGAGGTAGAATCTGCCGATTTTAGGGACGCCCAGGCGGCTGACTTGGTCAAAATCGCCTGGTGGGTATGCGGCTTAACCCCCACCTCCCAGCCCTCCCACAGCCACCAACCCACCCATAGGCCCCAAACATCCCCCTCTCAGCCCTATGGCCCAACAGCTCGCATGCAGCCCCCACACACGCATGTAGCACCCTCCTCCCCCGCCACTCCCAGGCCTGCAGCTGAGGGCTGCCGACCACAGGGACCGTCAGAACATGGGGCCTCTACTATGGACGCCCAGGTGTAAACCAAACACTGACAAAAGTTAATGTCAATTTACCGCAACTATACAGCACTGCAGGGATGGTGGTGTTTGCTGTCTGTGATATTTCGGGGGAGGGCGGATCCAGGAATTTCTAGAGGGGGGGGGGGGGGGCAAAAAAAAAAACTGAATGTACGGGGGAGGGCCCCCCCTCCCTATAAACATGATTTAACAGAGGAGGGGAGGGGGTCAAGGCCCGTCCGCCCCCCTCTCCCCTGGATCCGTCCCTGATCTTTGTTATGCTCCCTGCGATTGTTCCTCCTTTAGGTACACACTGCTGTTCCTCGCTACTCAAGAAAACGGAGGGGTGTGTCTGTGTCTGGGTATGTGTGTCTGTGTGTGTGTGTTTGGTGTGTGTGGTGTGTGTGGTGTGTGTGGTGTGTGTGGTGTGTGTGGTGTGTGTGTGTGTGTGGTGTGTGTGGTGTGTGTGTGGTGTGTGTGTTTGGTGTATGTGTGTGTGGTGTATGTGTGGTGTGTGTGGTGTGTGTGTATATGTGTGTTTGTGGTGTGTCTGTGTATGTGGGGTGTGTGTGTGTGTTGTGTATGTGATGTGTGTGTGTGGTGTATATGTGTGTGGTGTGTGATGTGTGTTTTTGTGGTGTGTGTGTGATGTGTGTGTGGTGTGTGTGTGTGTGTGGTGTGTGTTTGTGTGTGGTGTGTGTTTGAGGTCTGTGTATGTATATATGTGTGTGCGCGTGTGTCTGTGTGTGTGTGTGTGTGTTTGGTGTGTGTGGTGTGTGTGGTGTGTGTGGTGTGTGTGTGTGTGTGGTGTGTGTGTGGTGTGTGTGTGGTGTGTGTGTGGTGTGTGTGTTTGGTGTATGTGTGTGTGGTGTATGTGTGGTGTGTGTGGTGTGTGTGTATATGTGTGTTTGTGGTGTGTCTGTGTCTGTGGGGTGTGTGTGTGTTGTGTATGTGATGTGTGTGTGTGGTGTATATGTGTGTGGTGTGTGATGTGTGTTTTTGTGGTGTGTGTGTGATGTGTGTGTGGTGTGTGTGTGTGTGGTGTGTGTTTGTGTGTGGTGTGTGTTTGAGGTCTGTGTATGTATATATGTGTGTGCGCATGTGTCTGTGTGTTTGGCCTGTCTGTGCCGTGGGCATAGGTGCAAAGATGCAGGCCGGGTTTGAGTTTCCTGAGAGCGGGGATCCTTCATGAGTGGGCTGTGCCTGTTCCACCACCTTACCTTCCGTCGTTTCAATGCTCATAGATACGAACATAGAACTTGGCAAAGGAAAAAAACGTGAGTAGTCCTGATATAGCTGGAAACATTGCTGAGCCTACATTAAACTCCATCAATCATCATCATCATTACCATGAGATTGTGTGTCCATGCTATTGCCTATAATCATGGCCAGCATCAACCCCGGCATCAACCCCCCTTTTCCATATACTACGACATGTCACTGGTATCGAAAACAAGACGTGCTGGATTTGGTTTCTTTAACTTGGCTTCTGTATGTATGGCATTTAGAACCTGAAACCAGCCATCACCCAAACAACCATGAAAGGGGTTCCCCATGCCATTTATAGAGGGCCAATAAAATAATTCCTTACAAATTTTATATGGTCACTTCTAGCCACGGACTTTAAATTAATCGTGGGTGTAAGGATCTATAATGCAAGAGGTATCTATAGATCTGGTGAACAAGAAACAGCTCACTCTTACGTTCCTTTTATTGTACCATAGTGATAGTTTAGAGTTCTGGCTAGATATAATGAAATTAATGTTATTCTATATCAAGACATTAACAGGACAAATATTGTCTTTATACTTTGAATGTGCCATTAGAGTTGATTTTTGGTGAATTTACGAGAACTTAGGAAGAGATGAACTAACAGGTGACAGAAAATGTACAGGTTTTTGAGTTGTTTCTTCTGTCCAAGATCTACAGTTTCCAGGCATGCGCAGATGACACCCCATACTACTCCCCATCACCACTCCCCCATCTCTCCCAGCGTTAACCGAGCAGAGGGCTTTGTGCGTGGAGAGTGAGAGGACGTGTTTGGAGAGTGTAGCCAGCCTGTCAGGAACCAGCGGTGTACGGCCGGAACCACGTGGTGCGCCGAGCATGCGCACTAACAGCGGATCACCCCCTGCAGGGGCTAGTCCTTCTAGTCCTTTATGACCTATCACCTAGCGGACTTGGATGTAACTACAGTCTATAGTCCTTCCCAAACCGACCAGATACAGACTCCTAGTGAGGTACTTTGGAACTAACAGGGGATTGGGTGGGAGATCCACCCTATTTGGCTTGCTGGTGAACAGTCCTAGTTTATTCACCTACCGGACTTGGACGTAACTACAGTCTATGCACGGGCGGGATGTAATGTTCATTCGGGGATGTAACTCCAGGACTGAGTGATACGGTCACGTCTATCGCTACGACCTCGCATTGATGTACATCGTTATGGCTTCTAAAGGCTGACACCTTTTGCGATAATTATTGTATGTTACTGCAATTGGGATTTCCTGCAAGGTTCCTATTCCTGCACCAAGGAGTTGGAAATGGATATAAATTTACTACTGGTGTGTATGGCTGGAACCACGTGGTGTGTTGGGCATGCACACTATTACTAATAGCGTATCGCCCCTTGGAATGGGCAGGATGTAATGTTCATACGGGGATATCACTCTGGGACTGAGTGTCTGTGTCACGTGTATTGCTACAACCTCACGGGGATGTCTGTCGTTACAGCTTCTAAAGGCTGACACCTTTTGCGACAATTATTGCATATTACTGCAATTGGGATTTCCTGGAAGGCTTTTATTACACCATCAAGGAGTTGAAGTGGATATAAATTTACTCCTGAGAGGAATTAAACTAATTCATTTGACCATTTAACACAGGTGAACTTGTGCTCAACTCTTCCCACTATCAGGATCACATTGGAAATATTATATTCACTCCGAAAATAATTTTATAAAGGAGACAAACTATTTATCAAGCATCATTTATTTAGGCTTACTGTCTGGTTCTATCCTGCATCTATGTTAACATGAAATGCTTGATGTTAGATATTTTGCTCTCATTCCATGTTCCTCGCTGGTTCAGGATAACAGTAAAAGTGTTATTACAAAATTCTGCTGACATTAAGATTTCCCCAGGGATAGTTTTCATCACTAAATATCAACACCCACGTGGACCTTAATTAAAGAAGCGTGGAACATGAATTCTTCATATAGAAACTTTATCACCATATAACCTATGGAAGTCCTTTGTTTGGCAAATTGCATTTACTCTCATTACATGTTCAGCCATTGTAGTTTTCTATAGGCCTATCTGCTTCCATCCTCTTGATTAAAACGTCCACATAGAAACCAAAAGGATAGCAAGAATGTAGACAGTGGGAAAAAGCCATCATTGAAATTCTATCCTCATCGCATGCCTTAAGGTCGTTTACATACAAGTCCATAATGTATTCAATACATCCGTGCCACCTACACAAAATATCTGGATGTTCTCAACTTTAATAGAGGGAGATAGGCAGGACATGCTTCTTTTAGTAATCCATGTTGTAATTGGATGCAGGCGTTAGAGCGATACCATAGACTGCTCATTCATATCAGCTTTTTAAGGTTGACGCCTGCGGATGTTACTCTGGGACCAAGGGACCATGTCACATGTATTGCTACGACCTCATGGGGGCGCCCGTTGTTACAGCTTCTAAAGGCTGACACCTTTTCGGACAATTATTGCATATTGCTGCAATTAGATTTCCCTGGAAGGCTTTTAGTCCTGCACCAATTAGAAATTGAAAGGAATCTAAATTTACTACTGGTGGAATTAAACTAATCTAACACAGGTGAACTAGTTCTCTAAGGGAACATCTCCAGCACTATGATTAGGTTGGATTGGAAATACTTTATCCTCTTTGAAAGAGGGAGAAATAATCTTATCATGGAGTTAGCTTTGTTATCAAACAGAATATATCTTTGATAAACTGTCGTCATTCATCCTGGATGTAGCCAAATGTCAGATGTTAAATGTTTGAAGTAAAACTTTCTTACTTTATTTCCTTTGCCAGTTCAGGATAAATATTGCTGTGAGGACTTAGCTTAAGGGCTCATTCATGCAGGGAATACTTTGGGCCTGTACCCTGCTTTCCTGTTATCTACTGGAGGAAACTCATTTCAAAGAACTTGTACAGCGACTGTGGGAAAGATGTAATTCTTGAAAACGTCTCTTCCATGATTAATTCCTCCTTCGCTATTCGATCAGTAAAGGTCAGAGTTTTCTCTTGAGACTTGATACTACCGAAAGATGTGGAGATGAAAGGGAACCTTGTCTGCCATTTGTAGCACTCCTACTATAGAGAATGTCAAACTACTTGGCAATGCACTATGAAGGGGACTAATAGTGAATGATTAAACCTTCTTTTATGAACTCAATTTGACCTTTTTAACGTCCTTGCATGTATGACAAAGTGGGCGACCTTGACTCTAAGTGCACATGTGCCATACATCGCTTTATCCTCTAGGGCATGTCTAGTGATGAACTCTATTTACGAGCCATTATTGCATTTCGGGCTCAGACTCCGCGGACTAACCTTGTTTCATACATTCTCCAGCCAAACCCAGAGGGACCCTCTGCAACTCAGGCAATTGGCCAAGTGGAATTCTGACTGGATCGGTTGGGTCTCAGACCCCTTTATTGTCAAAGGAACCCTCCTCACTACCTTCTTCTCCATGTCCCAGAGCTTTCAGGAGAGAAAGGATTTGGAGAGTGACCTCAGCACATAGTGACTGCCAGACAGCCGACGACACAGGGGTACACATACAGTGACAGGCACTCATTTGGCAATATATGTACATATTTGGCACGTACACATTTGGTGACACGGGTACACATTTGGTGAAATGGACCCCAGTCAGAGCTAGAGACACAGTCCATGACAGGGGTACACATTCAGTGACTGGGCTCCACAACCTTTCACATGGATACATAGTCCGTGGCACGAGTACATATTTGGCAACACAGTTGGTGGTTTGGTGCATACACATTTGGTGACCCGGGAAGACATTTTGTGACGGAATAGTTCGTGATACAGGTAAAAAGTTGGCAACACATGTACCAATTTGGACTGCACACAATTGGTGATACCGTCAAGCATTCAGTGAAATAGAACCCAGCTGGAGACATTTGTAAATGCTCCATGGCAAGGGGACACCCTCTGTTGCACTGGTACAGTCCATCACAGGGGTACACATTCTGTGACATGACTCCACAATCTTTGACACAGGTACACAGTGCATGACACAAGTACATATCTGGCATCATGGGACACAGTTGGTGATTTGGTTGGGAAGACATTTTGTGACATGGATACACAGTGGTCTACATATGTACATATTTGGTGACATAGGGACATATTTCCTGATACGTGTACACTTGTGTGCAAATTTGGACTATACATAATTAGCAACACAGGTCCACATACTGTAAAACTGAACCCAATTGGAAACATGTGTAAACAGCCCAAGACAAGGAGACACACTCTGTAATACTAAAACCAGTGAAACAGATGCACATTTGATGATTTGATGGTACATATTTGGGAACACGGGGCACAGTCAGTATTACTTGTATCAGTCCGGGACATGTGCACACATTCGGTGACATGGAGACACATTTGGTGACAAGATTATATGTTTGGCAATACACAAAGTCTTCAACACATGTACATAGTCAGTGACACAGGTACACAGTTGGAGATACAAATGCACATTTGGTGACACAGGGACACATTTGATGACAAATTCACATGTTTGGTGATACACAGATGATATACAGTCTTAAATAAATGTAAAGGTTGAATGACCATAGACATACAGTTGGCGATACAAATACACATTTGGAGACACAGGGGCACATCCAGGGAGATATTTGAATACACAAGGACATAATTGGAAACACAGGGACATATTTGGTGACACGAGGACACACTTGGTTACGATGATGGGTGGTTCACGGATGGAGTGGGCGGCTGGCCGTACTTGGTTTTACCTCTGCTGTTACATACTACTGGACCATGTTACCCAGGTAAGGCTACAATATAAACACCATGGGCGGATACCAAAAAATGTTATCGCCACATGACATTTTTGTTCAATTTCCTTTATTCAAACTTAAACTATATAACATAATATATGTATATTTTGATACATTAATCTGTGTGAAATTATATATTCTTAAAACTGTTTTATTTTGTAATTATCATCGCAATACTGCTGTGAGGCCTTGGCAATATTTTTTCAAGTATCGTGATATTTTTATGGATGTGCTTTGATGCAAAACTTTTATGGGACGCTATCCATATGTTATATATATATATATATATATATATATATATATATATATATATATATATATATAAACATAAACTCTAGTCATCGTTGTGAGGTTTCTGTCATTTTACTTTTGTTATGTGAAATTTATTTTTTGGTAAGATGATACAATTCAAGACTTGAAGCCAAGAGTTCTTTTGATGTAACCATATATTTTCTCAGTACAAGGAGTGCAGGCTATAGAAGATTGTCGTGGATTTTCCCTAGTAATTCCTTAGATTTCTTTTAATTGAGGGATTTTGAAGGTTCGGCGATTAATGAAAATTAGAATTATAGGAATCTGGTTTGAAGCATTGTATAGGGAATTAAATAGGCTTTTAAATTGGCCGTTTTTGAATGTTGAAGACAAAGTATTCACTTTGTAAAAAATATGGAAAAATGATGAAAAAAGTTTTTTCCGGGCAGCTATAGCCGAATGGGGAACACACCCTTGGGTGGCTATGGCCGGATTATGGGTCAAAGGGTTAAGTGTAAATTGCAACTTTATTCAACTCCAATTACGCAACTGCCAAACTCACTGACTTCAGAAATCCTTACAAGTTAATACGTAATACAAAACTATTGACATTAAAACATTAAAACACGAGATCTTTATTAGAAAGAAAAAGCAATTACAAGAGGCTAATAAAGGCTCTTTGTCAGGTTTCACTTTCAGAAATAAATATTGATATCGGTTTCATTTGTCATTTCCCTTTGTGTTATCGGCCACGAGATCTGTTGAAAATGTCACCCGTCAGGTAAAACGAGCTGTACTATCCAATATGTATAATTCAGTAGTCTCATTTCTCACTTCACCAAAGTTTAACTGTTGCCATGGATACAGGATGAAACTCTCTAAATCCAACTAGAGAGTTGATGCTTTCAGAACCGTCGGTTCAGTGCATAACCAAACTCTGGCAGCAGAGAGGGTTTAATTTTGGGTCTCGCAACAGCGATATCCTTAAGGTTTTCAAAATGCAAACCCTCACTGTTGCGATTGTTTTGACCACATTTTGACCACATTTGATTGACTCATGAATACGTTCCTACCACTTACATCTTGTATATGTTAAAAGCTATCATTTGCTGAAATTCTGATATCAAAGTAATGATCCCAAAATGTCCTTCCGACACATTTAAAAAATGGGTGTGCCAACTCTCGCTCTTATCAGTAAAGTTGGATTCACTTGCTGTTCAGCTGGTGCCAACCCTTGCAACAGGGAGACCCATAATGTGACAGTGGCCCGTCGCATAACCAAAAGCTCGCAAGAGGGAGCGATTAAGGATGGATTTGTTTTTTCTCCCTGTTTTTTTCTCTCCTTGTTTTGGGGGTGTGCCAATCCTCCCTGTTGCGATGGTTTTGTACACACTTTGAATTTAATTTAATTGGCTAATAAATCATTTCCGCCACTTGCCTCCTATACAGATTATGAGCTGAAGGACACATCTAACATTTACTGAAAACAAAATCTTAAAATGTTAAGCCCAAAATGTCCCCCTGATAAATTGAAAAATCGGGTGTGCAAACCATCCCTGTAAGGATGAAAGGTACATTGCTCCCTGTTGAACAGGGAGAGGTCTTTTGAAATGTGCCAATGTTCGCAACAGCGAGACCCGTTATGCGACGGGGCACAGAGCACAGTGCCGCGTCGCATAACCAAACACTCACAACAGGGGGAGATTAAAAATGGTTTAGTTTTTCTCTCGCTGTTGTGCACTCATTTTGAACACATTTAATTGACATATAAACACATTTCCGCCACTCACCTTCTATATGTTTCATAAGCTGAAGGACACAGCTATCATTTGCTGAAAATATAATATTAAAATTCATACCCCAAAATGTCCCCCAGTACATCAAAGTCACTCTATTTTGAACAGGGAGAGGTCTTTTGAAATGTGCCAATACTCACAACAGTGGGACCCGCTATGCGACGCGGCACAGGGACCTTTGGTAAAGGTGCTAATTTTGGCTCATTATTGTGTTTTAGAAATGAATCAATGTTTTCTGACATGTCTACCAAATTTCACAATGTTGCACGTAATTTATTTTTGTAGTGTTCAAAACCTGCACGATTCTTGCTGGTATGCTAACATTTCAATTGAATTCCGTAAATTGTCTATATCCTGTAAAAATATGAGCTCATTCACAGCATTCAAAATAGTTTTTGGGATGGTGTAAAAAATGGCCTATGGTTGCCGCTTGAGCGAGTACAGACGCATATTGTTCCTAAAAAAATGGCATATGGTTCATTTTTAAAATCGCTTTTGTCCAGTGGACCACATAGGTCCAACAAAAGTTGCATATTATCCCATGTACCTTTCTTCTATCCATCCCTCATTATTACTTCTATAACCTAAGGAAACTACACAGCATGAAAATAGACCTTTAAGTTTGGGGCCTTCCATTAAGTACGTATGCACAAAGGGGGGGAGGGGGTCTGGGATTTTATTAAATGTGTGTGCGTACTAAATGGAAGGCCCCTTTTTGTAAATGGGGCCATTAAGGTTTGGTAATGGTAATAAGAACATAATAAATGCTGCCTAAACAAGACCTTTGAAAGACATTTTTCAGGTGACCTTTAAAACTCATCAAAGGTTTTGGAAAGGTGACATACCTTGTGCCTTTAATGATCCTTAATGGCCTCATTTACAAAACTTAAAGGTCTTACAGGTCTCATTTCGCGCAGTGCTAAGCGTATGGTGCCCCCTATGAATCTGAAATTCCCCCTGCTCCTCTAAACATAGAACTAATCATTCTCAGGGCCTGAACTAAAAGATGAAGGGCCTCATCTGTCACATTAAGTCCTGTCTGTGTTTGAATTATCGCCCCTACAGCCCGCCTATTAATAAGGCGAGTCCCAGCTGGCCCTTTAATCGAACAATTTGTTGTAGATTACAAAGAAAGCACCCTGTAATCTCCCACTAATTACAAGTATTATTATGAAATGGGATGGCATTGGCAGGGTATGGATCACTGTCTGTGAGGGGTTGGCTGGTACCCCGGGCCTGATGCACAAAAAATAGACCTTTTAAGACCTTTAATTTTCTCTAAATAGAGCCATTGAGGTGTGCTAAAGGTAATGGAAAGGTTACCTTTATGAGACCTTTCCAAAGCATTTTTGGGTGACCTTAAAATATTCATCAAAGATCTTGCAAAGGTATTGGAAAGGTGACATATTCTATGCCTTGAATGAACCTCAATGGTTCCATTTACAAAATTAAAGGTCATTAAAGGTTTAATTTCGCGCAGTGCCCCATCTCACGATAGGGGGACTTTGTGAGAAAGACGGCAGGTACAGCCTAATTTTTCTGGCCATCTGATTGGTTGTGAATTTGTCACGTGACCCCGAGTTAGCCAAAATCTCACTAACTGGAGAGAAGGCTGTACCTGCAGCTGTACATGAAGTCTAGAGTAGCGAAGCGGAACAGGAGTGGTAGCCAGGGAACTAGTGTATGTGAGGGGGAGGGGTGCATGGGGTGTGCAGCCCTCTTTTTTCTTTTTTGACAAATATCTTTTTTTTTCAATGTAAAATTGGTGCCCCCGGACTCTTTTTAGAATCAGCACCTCCTTTCTACAATTTTAGGGTGCGACCGTTACCTAATATTTGTTTACCCAATGGACACTGATAGGTCTTTATGATATTAGTACTTCATAGGGGAGGGATATCATTTTTCAGAAACCGCACGTATCTGCAATGACTTACAGTATCACTATAAATATATCAACACCCAGATTAGAACAAAAAAGGAATGGATAGGCTTTTGGGGGAACAGAAACGGTGCATCTCAGGCAATGAAGGGTCAGAGTATGATTGTGTTTACCTTACAAGATTAAGACCCATCCCCACAAGGGCCATCTGTAGCACCCAAAATATTATAGCTACACAAAGATTTGTAAGCTATGCTGTCGCCTATGGTATTTTTGTGACGTCTCTGATGGTGGGGCCCCCTACAAGAGTCTGTTCACACTGTTATGATGCATCCGTCCCTTTTGCCGTTTTCATGACGTCATTCATAAACAAACGGCAATGACACCACATAAACGGCAAAAGGGATGGACGCGTCGTAATGGTGTGCATAGACTCTCGTAGTGGGTGCCACCATCAGGGACGTCACTGCAAAACGTGATAAAGTTTTTAATCTTTCCTATGTAGAATCGTTGGTAGTGCACTGATCACCTGTTTGAGCGATCACCTGTCAGCATGCAATATGTACATGTCTGATAGCACTCTGCAGCGCTTGCACCTTCACGCCAGGAAAATATTCCGTAAGAGTACTCTCTGCTATGTAGGTCATTTACTATATACCAGTAGTATAAGATTACTACACCCTGCAGGCTAAAAATAGTCCCCCGCTCTCGACTCAAGGACGTTGGCCACCACAACCCCATTTTGTTGCAGACTGAGCTTGGCTTATTGTCAAACTTTTTGTATTAGATGTGTCTAAGGAATTATCTTTGTGACAAGTCCGGATCTCATATAAAAGATGGACAACGTTTCTGATCCCACGCCAGCTAAGATTCGAAGCAGGACATACATTTCTCCGAGTTTGTCGTATCAGTTGGCACAGAGGCAGACAGAATAAGTGCCTCCCAAGTATAGGACGCATTCTAGATGGTGCGGTTCATGTTAAAGAGACAGGGCATGCGAGATGCTATGATACGGGCATTATTGCTGTAGTGTAATAGTGTATGTCGCAGTGGATAAACATTCAAGTCGTGAGATACCATTTTTATTGTGGTGAAATTGTGGATATGAATATCATAGGTGATCTTAGTCCACAACATGTATTTAACATGTTCAATACTCTCATGGAGGCGGGAAATGTCCTGAATTACAGTCCAAGTCATATGTCTCATGCCGTAGAGAATAACATCCCACATTGGAAAACTCTTTACTGACCAGTGTAATACCCTGGAAATGGGTCTGAACTACGACATGGCCACGACAGGGCCACAGCTTGCTCTTATAAAGTGGTAGGATATGTCATAGGCATATTGTGCAGCCCATATTGTGTAGTGTAATAGGGATGTTTGTGAACGAGCGATTGGCCAAAAATGGTGGTCTGTATATCTGAGGCAATGTCAGAAATACATGAAATATCAAATCATGATAGCATGAACACTCATCCTCTTTTATCTTCATACATTTGATTCTGTTTTCCTCTTTCCCCTTGTATAGAAGTCATCCTCGCTGTCTTCAATTGATTTGGAATTGGCTAACACCCCTTAATGGGAGCCAAGACCAATATACTTGACAGCATTTTCAAAACTCAGATAAATACAGAAATAACACTCCATGGGAAATCCAAGCTTATTGCAGGTATAGATAAGCTTGGATTTCCCATGGAATGTCACAATTATGTTAGATGAGTCTAGTTAAGGTCAGTGATAAACCAAAGTAGAATTCCATGAGAGATGGTAATATTTCCCCATTAAATTTTGTCTGTAAACAAATCCCATTTTTGAGGATCCACATTAATTGAGTAGAACAAGGAAAACATTTTTTTTTTATTATTTTTCTACCATATTACATGTTTTAGATTTTAACATAGGCCAGAAATAGGCTCAAGGAATGGACGTCCATGATTATTTGACGTTGGAAAATTCTGACGAATTGACTGGTTTTGGCTACCTTCAAACAAAGATAGCATCTAGATTAGTATGAACTTCCTTGTTTTGCTCACCTTTTTCTTGAATGAGGTGTGATACTTCCCAAGTTTCCCTGTATGAATCCCTTTGTGTAATCTAACAATGGTCTCTGTTTAAAGTTGCATGACAACCACAATACGATCTTCAGGACAGAATGGTTCGGCCGGTGCAGCCATGGCCGGAGGAGGGGGAGAGGGGGTGACTTGGTCTCAAACCTGCCCAGATGTGTGTGTCAAAAAGGGAAGGAGATGGGTCCTTTTTTCAGCCTCAAGTGAGTGAAATGAGTGAGAATATTTCACTCAATATGGGTATGAAATTTGCCTTCTTACCCAGTAATATGGGTTTCGAATTCAAAGGGAGTTATACATAGTAATACAGAAAAGTGCTGAGATCCCCCCCCCTCAGGGAGCCATGCATGGCAGTGCACTGTGTGGGTAGAAGTGTAAAGAAAGGGGGATTTATAGGTGGCACCTGGCCCCGTTAATGTGATATGTTACACCTTAAAACTTTATATAAGAACAACAATGAACAGAATGAGCCAAACTGGGTTTTGTACCCAGCCCAGCCCTCAATCTGGTATTCTAAAAATATATCCATTGGTATGTCTGGCAGCCCCTATGCTTAAAGACTTTAGAATGTATACATTGGAATATCAGATTAGTTTGAATACTATAATATTGTACACTAACGTTCAGTTAGAAATGAAAGGAAATCTTATTCAATTGAAAGTACCTCAAAAGAGAACGAATGAAACAAACAGCAAAAAACAAATGCATGATTAGATTCAACATTATACTGTTGTGAATGTCATATTGAAAAACTCAATACCTTTCAGCATGCCAGTATATGCAAAGCTCCAGAGGGAGTTCCATGGAATACCGTCATAAAATCCAATATTTACGATGGGCCATCATTTTTTTCCATGTGCCAGGCAAGTGATGGTATGTTAGTATAAGTTATTTAGATTCAGTCACATCCAGGGGAACAATTGCAAGGTGATCCCAGAAGAGGAAAGCATCCGTGGGTGTCCCTTATAGTCGTTGTGCAGATGATGTCATATTTCTTAAGTTAGGCTGCTTGCCATATTGGTGATCGATTTATTGGCTACATTATTTTTATTATTTTTATCAATTATTAATGATCTTCCATGTAGGTGCGTAATAATATAACAGTAATTTATAACTTCATCACAGATTATAGTATCACATAATATATAAAGGTTACTCGACATGGAAAATCCAGATTTAGAATACATAAATGTAAGTCATACAATTCTATACAGTCCGAACAGGCATGATAACATAGCAATTCTACAAACAAATAATCTTAAGGCAGGTGCGGTAATTAAGTACAAAATGGTATCAATATATGAAAGCTAATTGTGAATTAGCTAATTATACGCTAACAGAGCTGACATGCACTCTAAGCAAGGGTGTACATGGACACATATATACACCTTTTGAATATAAGTTAATTAGACTACATGAGTTTATATAGTCCTTTGTAGATGCAGTAAAAGCTCTGACAAATGGAGATTTCAAATCAGCATTAAAGATACAAGCAAGGTTGTGTCCCTACGACCCAATAGTGGCACAAATGCCAAAACAACATGATGTAAGAAATAGCCTATGAGAATATGCTGCAAAATC
Source organism: Lepidonotus clava (assembly GCA_936440205.1). NCBI lineage: Eukaryota > Metazoa > Annelida > Polychaeta > Phyllodocida > Polynoidae > Lepidonotus > Lepidonotus clava. The sequence continues at coordinate 1,930,072 of OW387143.1, forward strand.
CAACGCTCTGAGCACGCTGGCAACTGGAAATACCTGACTACATGAAGCTGCTCGATCAGACACCTTGGAATTGGTGCTAAGCTACATAGTCATGCAGCCAGGGAAACATGTGGATGGGAAAAGGCATTCTTGGTCAATCCTGGAAAAGGTCAGAGACAACTTTGCTGTAAGTGAACAATAACAATTTTTCGTTTGTTTTTGATGTGTACAAAGTACTAGGAATGAATTTATTGGGATGAGAGCGATAACAAAGAAAGGTGGTCCATCCAACAGCCAAGGAAATTCTCCGATCACGGATAGCTGACTTACAGTATTTTAAGCACCTGTAGGCTAATTTTGACTGAATTTGTAGACAAAAACTATAGAAAAACTATATTATTATGCAACGCGATCAAACTGCGGCCAACTGAAATGCCCATGGCATTTAGACTTATCAGCCGAAAAGCGTAACCCTCAACAGTTAAAAGATAGGACTTATTCTTGTCGCTGGTGGTATTTTGTCCTCGGTATCCCAACATGATGACAACACTATATATCGGTGGGTCACATATTTGTAGGTAACACAGACAAATTTCCTACCATCGTCTGCAGCTAACATGTGCATGTTGGTGGTTGACAATATTATCCTTTGTTGTTCTAGTAGAAACCAGCCTATATCCAGACAAAGTGACTCCCCAGCACTATGTGAAGCAGCCCAGCTGTCTCCACTGCAGCGGGAGTCAGTGGGATATATCAGCAAAACACCCATGTATTCCGGGTAGACGGGCGACTCTAGTAGATATGACTTGATGAAAGGGGCAGGTCCAAAGGGGGGGCTCTCCTGGAGGGGCACTGAAGGTCATTTAGGTCATGGTTTAGGTCACGGTGCAGGAATAGCGGGGAATGAAAAGCCATATAAGCTAAGATGGTAGTAAGTTATATGTCAATGTGTGAAGAAATACAGTGGCAGCATAAATGTTTGTGGAACTATCTTGCCTTTTGACCCAGCCAGACCAGGTAAGAATATGCCCGTTACACCGCAGCTTGCCTGGGAGTTCTTCTGTGTGTGAAGCAGCCCAGCTGTCCCCACTGCAGCAAGAGTCAGGGATATATCAGCCAAACAGCCCCGTATTCCGGGGAGACAGTCTACTCGAGTAGATATGACGTTATGAAATGGGAAGGTCCCTAGGGGGCTCCCCTGGAGGGGCACTGAAGGTCATTTAGGTCGCGGTGCAGGAATACCTGGGAATGAAAAGCCATATCAGCTAAATTGGTAGAAAGTTACATGTCATTGTGTGAAGAAATAGAGTGACAGAATAAATGTTTGTGGAACTATCTTGCTTTTCCACCCAGCCAAACCAGTTAAGAATATGCCCGTTATACCGCAGCTTGCCTGGGAGTGACTCTGTGTGTGAAGCAGCCCAGCTGTCCCCACTGCAGCAGGAGTCAGTGGGATATATCAGCAAAACAGGCCCGTATTCCGGGGAGACGGGCTACTCGAGTAGATACGACGTGATGAAAGGGGAAGGTCCCGAGGGGTGTCTTTTCTAGGTGCCCTGAAGGTCATTTAGGTCACGGTGTAGAAATAGCAGGAAATGAAAAGCCATATAAGTTAAGATGGTTGGTTGGTTATTAGAGTTTTACACCATATCGATATATATGGTCATTTCACAGTGAGAACAAGGTGTGACAGTTCTGTCTTTGATGATTGAATCTATGAGATAAATGAATCTATGAGACCATACCCCTACACTTTTACCGAGGCAGGTGTTCTTTGATGTGCCTGATCCCATAGGCAGGGCTACACACACAACAGCCTGTGGTCTACTAGAGACGTTTGATAACCCTGTCGTTGTCACAGGGAGACACACAGCGGGATATAGCAGTAGCTTTACCTTGCCGTGCACCTAGGTTAAGATGGTAGTAGATCATATATCAGTATATGTGGAGAAACAGAGTGACAGAGTAAATATTTGTGGAACTGACTGGCTCTTCCACACAGCAACCAAAGCAAGCATGCAACATTATTACATTGTTGCAGTAACATTCCATTTAATTTTGTTTTTGTTCTTGTCATGTTATTTTGTTGGTACACCTCTGGGCCCTATCATCAATGCATCATTGCACTGTCAAGTTATTATAACATTAGGTTAGATTATTTTCCTAAATGATAACATTATTAATATGTTTCGTATTGGTAAGGTCTGAACTTCACTAAAATGTTATCTTATTATAACACTCTGTTTTGGTGAATATTAACCTCACGTAAAATGAAAAAAATATGGCAAGTAGTAGACCAAAGAAGTGTGGTCACAGAATGTGCCAGTTATGCGGCTTTGTTTGAAAGTGACATGCACAGTTGTTGCAAGCTTAAGTGGCACCTGGAACAGTCTTGGGTAGAAATGTAATGCCAAACTTTCCTAAGAAATCTTTCATTGATGGCAGTAGGGAATAAGAAGAAAAAGGCAGGAGTATTAGAGCTGCTTTCTCTTCCATGAGACATGAAATTTGATAAGTTGTAACTCCCTTACTGCCGTGCCAGATTCGTGACGTGACCAATAACATCACTGGATTACGTTTTAACGTCACAAAACATGTCATCGGCTGTGGCATTGTTAGGCTTACGTCGACGTATGTTAACCTGACAACAAGAGGACGAGACAACCACTTTTTTTTTTTTTTTTTTTTCAGTTTTTTATTCAGGCAAAAATTAAGTTTACAATAAACTTGTCTCACATTTTTACCTGAGTTACATCGAGATATTTCGGCATATAACGATGTCAATACAATAGTTCTAATATATAAGTGTTTGCATTATATATAATAATCTAATAAGCACCATCACATCCAAAAATCTTTATACAATGACTATTAAATTCCGAATATAGACAATCTTAGATGCTATCAAGTTCAACACTCAGTATAAAAATAAAAAACCTACTAACATAAATATAACTTAATTTATAATAAATTTAATTGTAAAGACAAAGGACTATATTCATTCGCCCTCTCAGACAAATTGTTCAATAGATCTGCGTAAAATCGATACTAACAAACTCTTATATTTGTCATATGTATCAATATTCCTTATCTCAGCATTTTGCATATTCCACAACACAGCACCTCGATAATAAATATTCATTTTTGATTTTTCGTAATTTGGTTTTATAGTTTTAAAATTTGGGGCTCTCTGTAATCTAGTATTTACCCCCGTTGTTTTAAGTAATTCTGCACGACTTAATTGCTTATACATAAATAATCTAGCATGCATAATATACCGATCATGTAGATGTGCTATAGAACATTCACTACATAGCTGATCCCTTGACATTTGATTATTTGTTGCCAAACTAATCCTCAGGCCCTTATAATAAAATCTTTCCAATTTCTCAATATTTTTCAATGATGTTCCATTATAAATAATGTCACCATATTCTAAGAAAGGAAGAAAAGCGGACTTAAATACCAACATACTTGCAGCTTTGGTTAGGTATCTTCGGATTTTGGCAAAGGTATATAGTTTAAAAGATAATTGTTTAAAAATTTCAGAAAAGTGTTTGTTAAAGTTTAAACACTCATCCAAGGTAAAACCTAAATATTTATACGAACACACTCTCTCCAATTGCACATTATTCAGAGATAGATGATTCCTTAGATCCCTATTTTTCCTTATATCCGAGCGCATACCATATGTACAATACTTTGTCTTTTTACAGTTTATGGTTAATCTATTTCTATTACACCATAAGTATACAGAATTTAAATTCTTTTGTATATTTTCGAACAACTGATCCACATTTCTTCCCGCACTATATAAAACTGTATCGTCCGCATAAAGAGAAATTTGACATCCATCAATCACATTTACAATATCGTTTATATATATTAAAAACAACAGCGGACCCAGCACACTTCCCTGGGGCACACCACATGTCACCACTCTAGATTGAGAGTTAATTTTATTAGCCACAGTATATTGCTTTCTATTTTGTAAATAATTTTGAAACCACTTAATACAGTCATCAGTTACACCATTAAATCTCAATTTCCGAAGTAATATGTCATGATTAACCGTATCAAACGCTTTAGATAGGTCCAAATACACAGCCAACGTCATATTGTGTTGATTCATTTCATTATAAATGTCATTTAGGAAATTTGCTGTGGTTTGTATAGTGGAATGTCCCGGCCTAAAACCACCCTGTCTATGGTCAAGTCTGTTGCCCTGATTAAAATGAGTTAATAACCGATTATGTACTATTTTCTCAATTAATTTAATGATAATCGGTAGGTTTGATACCGGTCTTAAATTAGTGACACTAGATGTATCGCCAGGTTTTCTTAACGGAGTAACCTTAGCTATTTTCCAGGTATCAGGTATACAACATCTTATAAATGAACAGTTGAAAATATCAGCTATTCTCTCAGGTATAACTAAAAATGCATCTCTAATACATTCAGCAGATATACAATCAATGCAGGATGACTTATTTACATTTATATTTTTACATAGCTTAACAACTTCCTCACTTGTCGTTCTCATCTCTTCCATGTTGACATCATAGGGTACATCGTCATAGGTCCAAATAGAGTTGTTATCCCTAGATAATTTAGCACCAATCTCAGTAAAAAAGTCATTAATATAGTCTGCAGTATCTTCTTCTTTAATATAACTATCTGTAATATCAGATTTAATGTTAAAAACAGAATGTTTCGACTTATTACTTGGTAGAACCTTATAGACATTTTTCCAAAATTTTTTAGGATCCCCTCTTGTGTTATTCAATTCTTCTTTGATAAAATCAGCTTTGGCTTTCCTTAATCTCGTAGTACATTGATTTCTTAGCCTTCGTGCCGCTGCCCAATCATGTTCTATCCCAGACTGCTTAGCCTCTTTGTATGCTTTATCTTTATCTTTAATTAATTCTATTAACGGAGCAGTTATCCAGTCCTCTTTAGGTTTTGATATATTGTAAGTTTTAATAGGGCATGATACATTCAAATAGTTGTTTAGTTTTCCTATAAGTATATCCCATTTCACAGATGGATCATTCGAATGATCAAACCTATTCCAGTCTTCTCGTAATAGCCATTCTTTGAAATCAATTTTATTATAGTTTCTATAGGTTCTACCAGTAAATTTAATTTTATCTTTCTTTACTCTTATTTTCTTACGTCTCATATATATAATTTGATGATCACTAATACATATATCCAAGACTCTTTTGTCTGCAACAAAATCTGAGTTTGAAATAAATAAATCAATGCATGTCTGTGAAGTTGATGTACATCTTGTCGCTTCCTTAATCAAAATGTGTAGGCCATTTTCCCTCAATATTCTGTTAAAATTCCTGACTTGTTCATTACCCTTATCTAACATATCAAGATTAAAATCACCCATCAGTATTAATTCAATACGTGATAAGTCTAAGTCATCTAAAATGCGTTCAATTTGTTCAATAAATAATAATACATTTCCCTGGGGTGGGCGATAGATATTACCGACCAAAATGGTCTTATTAGGGTTTTCAGATATGGTAATCCATTGACACTCGATATGTGTAGTACTGAGATTTAAATGATTAAAAAGTACATCTGAATGCTTTAAGTTATTATTAATAAATAAACCTAGACCACCTCCTTTTTTAATATTATTAGAACCTTGACTAGACCAATTTCTATCATTCCTATAAAATGAGTAATCCTGATTCAGATTATACAAATTCGAAGAGTGTAAGGGGGTAAGCCATGTTTCAGTAATACCAAGAACATCAACTTCAACATCATTCAACGTAGTTTTAATTAGATCCCATTTATTAGCTATGCTACGAGCATTGAAATTTACAAAATTCATTCCTTTGGCTTTACATAATAATTTCAATTCACCCATTTTCAACTCTAGCTTGGAATCTGTTGATAGCAAACAAGATAAGTCCCCATTTACGAACAATTTCAAGACGAGATCGGTTTACATAACCCTCGTCCAACTTGCAAAATATCATTGTATAATAGAAAAAAAACAGCCCAGCAAAGCAGCATCACATGAACACAAACATTTAGCAGAGAGCAAATTTTGCACATAACTCCGACGTAACCAAGTCAATTTTCAAGTTTGAGAGCGATATTCAGAAGACTATAAAGTTTATACACATTAATTGATGCGTGTCACATTGAGGAGGGTGCCTCCACGATACAATTCACATAGTGTTAAACTAGTCCATTTTTCTCGTCCCTGTACTCACAGAGCATATCGCCCAATTTATTTTGTCCTGGTATTTTGTCTTTGGTTATTTCAGCAGCCTTATCCAACGTTAAACCACAGGAGAATTCATCTCCTCGCGTAGCTTCGTACAAAAAGCCTTTCGTAGCCAACAGTTTGTCCTTGATCCTCTCATTTTGGTCGAATTTCAGGCGCACAATTTTGCGCATTACCTGTAGTTTGGTAGTGGTCCACAGTGCATTTGGCTTGATTTTGTGACCAATTCGTTTGGCCTGGTAACCATCCCTAGAATTCATCAAGTCCTCGATCAGGTCGTTTCTACCATGGTGTATAGCCATGTCCACATAGTACAGTTGTTCTGCTGAGTGGTACTCCTTGCCTTGATAGAGAATCTTGGTAGGATACATACTGCTCAAGTACGCATGATGCGACTGAAAAGCCCATCCGTCTGGCGTTTGCACTATTTTAATCGCCTCCATGTTGAGACCATAAGGTACGTTATCAATGTCCTTATATACATACTTCTGACCATCTATGATCAGAGCGTTTCCTCTCATTTTAATATCCAAATTCTGACTTTTGCCTACCGCAAATATGCACCTCAGATCCCTCCTTTCGTTTTGCTCTTGAGGAGTAAGAGCGTCCGAGATATGAACCCGTCTCCACTCATCCTTGGTTCTCAAGGTCTTGATATTCTTGAAAATTTCACCTTTCAGGTAGGGCATGGTAAACTGAACCTTGATAGCTCTTGACCTGGTACTATTGGGGTTTAAGAGACCCAGTCGGAAAGCATATTTAATATCACTATCCTTGAAATCGATGCCAAGATCCTTTAATAAGGATGCTGTGATCATACGAGGATTTAGACCACGGTTTTCATCAATCCCCTCAATGATGATTGTACAACGTTTGATCTCCTCTTCGTCTCGATTAAATTTAGTTTCAAGCTTGTTGAGAACTTCTGCCTTTTGTTTGAGCTCCAATTTCGCACTATCCAACTCCAATTGGGTTTGTGTTAACTCATTTCTAGCAGATTTCACCTCATCACGTAGCCCTTTCACTTCTTCTCCTAACGATTTTAAATCATTTATGACAGTTTTGACATCGTTTTGAATATCATCCACCCTCTTATCGTTAGTTGTCATATAGTTAGAAAAGTTCAGGTCGGCCCTATCCAATCTCACGTCAAGATTTTTGAATCTAAGATCCAGTCTTGCCTCACCTTTCTTCTGATTTTCAATAATTTCCTTGAGAAGAGTACTGCTAGATGTATCGTCACCGTTCCGATCAGCTGATTCTGCCACCCCGCTGTCGTCTATTTTTGTTGACATTGTTCCGGTTGACTGGTTGCGAGCGTTCATACACTCACTGCGCGTCCTCACGGAAGACATTGACCGTCACACACAACTCGTAAATATCACAAAAGGCAAGTTATTTACGTATAAACTGGCTGGTACTGTGGAATCCACGAGTGCTGAGTAGTATTCAGTCCAACTTATAGGCTCGTATATGACTTGGAAGTTTGTCAAATCATCGATAACCCTGCTGCTCTCCGCCACGCACTACCTAGCTGCTTGCCGCCATTCTCAACGAATGTCACAAAAATAGTCTCTCCAGAGTCATCTAAGATATTGCTACATGAGATGGTAGGATATGGAGAGCTGTTTAGACTCAAATGAAGGTTTTTTTGTAGTGTGTGGTGGGAAGAGTAGTATTGGTAAATCCATACCAGACGAATGGACCAATGGAGACATAGCAGACACAGGAGTAGACTGTAGTAAAGCCTGCTAGGAGCTCAAACTAGGACTGTGATCCAACAACCATTTTAAATGGGAATTCCGCCTTGCATAATATGCATCCTAGTGTGCCGATGTGTCGGAATGACCTCCCCACGCACACCTCCATCCTGCACCCAGCATGCTTTGGGGATGCTGGTTTATGGCAGGTAGGACCATAAACCAGCCAGCAGCCCAACAACCATCAAAGGGGTTACCTATGCCATAGACTACCCAATAGAAATAGGTTGTTCAAAATTTTGATCGCAACTAAAAGTAATTTGGGCTTCCCAATAATTTCAATTTATGAAAAATCCTCACTACCCAATAAAAATAATCCTGTCATAATATGCAGATTTTCAACTGACCAATGAGGTCCATCGGCTCTGTCTGGGTGTACGGACCTATTATGTAAAAGATAAGTAGGTCAGGGACAGACTAACACAGGAGATATTTCCCAGTCCCACACTGATGGAGAGGGGAGGTCACAGGGCAGGGATTGGTGAGGTGTGGGGAGGACACATTGATCAATCCTACAGTTACTGGACTGAAAATACAAAGTGTGGTTGGGCAAGCAACATATACATGAATTAGCACATTTCACAGTTGACTGCCTATATTTAGTTGAGTTGTATATATGGCCCCAACCTGAACTGATTCGCTAACGGGACACGTAATATTGAAGCTGAAATGGCTATTTGCAGAGTCGATTGACCCGCTAACCGTGGGGTCATCTGGCCATGCCTGGACACTGTCCCCAGTGAGCTTGCTTGGCAGGGGTCGGAACTCGATTCATCGATTGGTTGCGGCAGGAAATGACTCGTGGTGGAGGGAATGGGCAAGCCGTGTAGTGGCACCACCCCAGCAGTCACATACCACTGAATCATTACTGACGCGGGGTGCTATGGACACTGTTAGCACATAGTGCTGAAATATTACTGGCGTAGGGTGCTACTGATGCGGGGTGCTATGGACTCCATTAGCACAGAGTGCTGAAATATTACTGGCATAGGGTGCTATAGGCATTGACACCATTGGCACATACTACTGATTCATAACTGACACTGGTGCTATAGGCATAGACACTGCTGGCAGATACCACTGAATCATTACTGATGTGGGGTGCTATGGGCACTGTTAGCACATAGTGCTGAAAATTACTGGTATAGGGTGCTATAGGTATGTACACGGCTGGCACATACTACTAAATCATTACTGACATGCAACGCTATGGACACAATTGGCTCATACTACTGAAACATTACTGGGATTGGTCACTATAGGCATTGACACTACAGGCACATATTACTGACACCTTACTGACATTGGGTGATATAAGTATGCATACTGCTGGCACATAATACTGAAACATTACTGACATTGGGTTCTATGGACACAGTTGGGGCAAAGTACTGAAACATTACTGGCATCAGTAGCTATAGGCATGGACGCCATTTGCACATACTACTGAAACATAAGTAGGATTGGAAGCTATAGGCATTGACACCACTGGCACATACAACTGATTCCTCACTGACATTGGGTGATATTAGCATGCACACTGCTCGTACACACCATTGAATAACTACTGACTTAGGGTTCTATGAAAACTGCTGATGCATAATGTTGAAACATTACTGACATTGGGTGCTAAAGGTATGCATACTGCTGGAACATGATACTAAATTATTGCTGACATAGGGTGCTATAGGAATGGGCACTACTGGCAGATACTATTGAATCAGTACTGACATGGGGTGCTATGGACACTGTTGCCACATATAGAAACGATACGCGTCTTTACTCTCTCAAGCGGCTTGCCACATATAGTACTGAAAGATTACTGGCATAGGGCACTATAGGCATTGAAACTACTGGCACACATAGAGTGAACCAATACTGACACAGAGTATTATAGGTATGTATACTACTGGTACATACTTCTGAATCATTACTGGCATTAGGCGCCATGAGCTCATACACCACTGAATCATGACTAACATGGGGTGCTATACGGATGGGGGCTACTGGCACATGCCGCTGAATCGCTGCTGGCATGGGGTGCTATAGGGGTGTGCGTTACTGGCATGGTGCAGTGCTGGCATGCACAGTAGTGCCCATACCAATTGAACCATTAAAGAGCTGCGAAATCGGAGTGAAATGAGGATATCATAAAAAACAGGGATGATATATTTAATTGAAATTTTCTACTTTTAGTATTTCACACACATATAACCAACAAATTTACCTATGATATGTGCGTCTTCACTGAAACATTGTAATATTGCAGCTCATATCGCATAGTGTAAAACCCTCTTGTCTGGCACTGGTCTGGATATCTGAAATTGTAGGAGGGGTCTTGTCTGTGAGTTAAAAGAGATGCCCTTTTAGAATGTCATCACCTAGCATCTTTGGTCACATGGCAAATTTCACATGGAACTTTCTGCATTACAACATAGCAAAAGGCAATGCACTAACAGGCGATATTACTCCTTTAACAGAAACCATAATAAGAGTTTCTTAAAATTGACATTTGTACTAATTACATTATGTCAAGGGGATTTATCCCCTGCACGGCCTCCGAGCGGTGCGTATAAGGGTCAGTGTGTATTGAGAGGCTGTACGTACTGCTCCTTGTATTCATGATTTTGAACATTATGTTGTATTTTGCTTGGGTGATACAATATAGAAGACCCTTAGGGGTTGTCCGTGGGTCTTCAGCTGACCCTCTGGCCAGCGTACGGCCTTTGGCCTTTGGCCTTGGGCCGTACAATGGCTGGCTGGTCATCCTCTAACCTTCGGATGCTCCCGCGGCCTTTCTTATATTGATATGCCAATATGGTTATTGTGAACAGGAACATTTCTTCAAGTCAAGATTGACATTTCAATTAGGCTTAGGAACTTGAAAGGAAATGCAACATGTGCATCTTTTTTCATATCCACTCAATGAAGGCTAATTACTGTTTCATTCAGGGCAGCGAATTGGAATCACCAATGTAAGAGTCATATATGACTATATATTACTATATACTACGTTTAGGAAAAATGCAGTACAAAGTGTACTCTAAAATAAAGCTGCAACTATCCTACATATCACATACAGGAGTCAGACAGCCTACATAACTATGCGATTTAAGCAGGCAACTTCTGTCCCTTTTTTAGATTCAAATTCACCTTCATTCAAGTTAAGCAGAGATACTTTCTTTGGTTCACCAAAAGTGACTCCACCTTTGTAAAGGTGTAAACAGATATGTGGAGTTATCATTTGGCCAAGTGTACATTAATATTTTTAATAAACCAAGTTAGATAATTTGTTATTCAAAATATTTTTATATTCATTATGTAGGAACCATAAGACAGTGTATCCATTGTTGAATAATTGATGGCCAATTATCAGGATCTGAATCAACCACGTTCAGGCAATTGGAATCAAACATGTTGGTTTCTAGAAACACAATCTCACAATGAAAAAAGGATAGAAATGCGTCTAATGTATACTTAAATTGCCCAAATACAAGTAATGCAAATGCAAATACCACTCTGTATTTCACAATGTGCTTGTTGAAATTGCTAGCATTGGTGTCAATCTACCAAGATGAAATATCACTGCAGATTGAACAAAGAGTATTGAAATATGGCATTAAGACAATAAACATGACAAGGACCATGAGAGGCGTGTTGGAGGATGACCCAACATAACCAGATGTGACTGCTGTCAGGGAGGGAAGAGGAAGTGAAGGAAAAAGTCAAACAAACGGACAAAAGCAAAAGCCCAAAACAGGTAAGACAAAATTGAAACCAAAAATAATTCGATAAGAAATGTTGACCCCGAGTGGCAAAGACATTCATGAAGTCTGTTCTGACAGAAAAATTCCCATTTAATCCAAATGGAAACAAATAAGAAGAATTGATTCAAGGGCTTGGTCATCAGAATTAAAAATGTCCTTTTTAGCTTTTTCATTGTCCACGATAATTGTCATGCTCCTCATTTTTGTTAGGCAAGGCTTAAACTTGATGAATGCTCTTTGAATAAATATTGTTGTGGGAGAAGGTAGGGTGGATAAATATTGACTTTCTAAAAGGGTGCACACAATTACTAAATTAGGTACGTGGGAGGGCAAGGTAAAACGAGCTCTACATCTGTTGAATTGATTGTAGCTAAGATGCTGACTAGTCATATTTATAGGAGTATCACAATATAGATTATGACTTCTTTTTCATCAGTATATCTATTTTATCCTACAGGCTTCTTATTTCAAAAGTGTATTGGCATTGCATAAAAATATAACCATGTAGTTGGATTAAGGAGATTAATTCACAGGGATATTTCTAGTATATTTTGCAATCAAACTATTACCGTGGCATAATTTTTTGCCATGAAGCTAAGACCTTTATATACATACATATATGTATATATCTGGATGTTTGAATGAAATGGGATTCAAAGATATATCACTACATATAGGCTTTGTACCAAGCTAAAATAGGTGTCTCTGCAACACCTATGAAAAACCATCTCATCTCAAACCTGATTGAATCTGTTTACTATGTAGCCTGGCCACAGCACGGCAGTCACGAGTGGGCAGTTTTCCCACGTAATTGTGTCAGGTTGGCTGGCGCAACAAACCAAGAACAAATAATCTAAAAAAAAAGAAAGAAATAATCAGTTAAAAAGGAGACATAGCTCTAATAGGTGAAGTAGAAGAGAAATTACATTGCCAAAGAGGAAAACAAGTGAGAGTGAAGTGTTAAAGCAAAATAAAACAAAACTCAAAAACAAATGGCAGATACCGATGGATGATTCAATGTGGCACCAGACTGACCTTGGCACTGTGGTTCTGACCTTGGCAATCTGGGTCTGAGCAGAGAAAGGGTCATCTGATTGTGCATGCTCTGAATACGGATGGCCAATCAGACTTCTCACCAGCCGAGTGGGTGTGGCATGGGGAGGTAAAACAGGGCATGAACAGGTGAAGGGGTCTGCTATTTAGACCCTGTATCCTGTTTATGTCCTTTCATCAGGTAAAAATAAACAAGGTAATATGATGTCCGTTATGTAAGTTATAAATGAAAAACTAGTGTAATTTCATTGACACTCATCACACCACAATTCATTATATAGGTAAGATAGAAATGCAGATAATTAAGAAACATATTAGAATCTCTATGAATTAAATGTCATAATCAATACTCACTGAACTATCAATTGAACCACACTCAGTTTTACTCTATAGATATGCCTTGAAAAGGTACGATGGATACAAATTATATACATACAAACATATCTATGAAACAACAGTTCTTTTAGTTTCAGTAATGATATCCAAAATATGGTATCGTGCAGTTTTCTCTTTGTGAACAAGTCCCCCTAAATTGTCAAACTTTTCTTAGAACCATACAATAGGCAGGTCATGTTTGGAGCACTCAAGCTTTGTCTCCCTTTAGAAAAACAAAACAATCTTGTCGCCCATTACAGAAGGGGTTAATAGTTATTACCCGTAACAAAGATCTTTTGTTGCCCAAATGGGGACATAACTTTACGGAAGTAATACAGTTTTAGTTTCAAGCTAAACATATTAAGGCTAAGCAGAACCTGAAGTTAGGATTTTTTTGCCAAGTATATCTGATGATTCAGATAAAGACCAAGCGGAAGGATCTCCATTTGAATCGTCATACCCTTTTCCAAGTATCCAGCCTCCCTTCCAATGGCCAGAGATCCACACCTACCTACTTAGACTGATGGGGATTTCACTGCTGGTTTTGTGTAGAGGCGTGATGTGTTTGGGGCCCTCAGGGAACCTAGCTTTACGTCTACCCAAGTTTGCTTGGCACAGAGCAATCAGATTGAATGAGTTGGTCAGGAGTGGCCCTCTCAGACCAAGGCTGCCTTTCGGAGAGATGCGCCTACTCCTGTCTATAATGGTATGGCCCTTACAGAGAGTGACTGGCCTTTATGGGATTGGGTCTCTCAGTAAAAACAAATCTCAAGGGCCACTGGTCAACTGAATGAAACCCAATTAATTTGGAAAAGAAATTGTTTTAGACTAAAATGTGTTAGAATGTTATGGTATGTAATATCGAAAAGTAAGAATTTATAATAGTATAATTCCCACATAGATAATGCTATGTAGAATCTGACCAGTTCCTTTTACTAACCAGTTCATGATCCACTATGAATATTTCTTCATACCCTGTCTCTTGTCTTGGATTATCTCTCTGATACTACACCCCACTCTAGCAAGCTCAAGACTAGTTGACACTATTCAAAATCTAATTTTCTGCTTCACAGAAAAATTTTGATTCATCAATAGACTCATTTTGTTATTGTGACCGCTAGTGCCTACCAATCCCCTATAGCATGGCATCTATAATTAGGTTTTAATCAGACTCACTGCATTTTTCATGAAGTGGAATACCCTCACAAGAGTAATACGTTATTGTAACTGTTGTCAGAAGGTGTCAGAAGGTCTTATTTAGTAAAGAATATAGACTTCCATTCTTTAAACATGGAATATTTCCCTTTAATGTAAGGAGACATTGATCACAAATGCAATTTCAAACCTAATCCAGCCCATATGCCCTCTCCCTGGCAGAGGCCTTGGATTGGCATCAAGGCGATATTACACTATACAACAACGGCTGTGATTTCTGTGTAATATATTGATACCACAGACAATTTGCAAACAGGAATGATATAATATTTTAAATTTAGCACTTCGGAGTATCTCACCTCTGTAAAACAAAGAATTTTATCTCTAATAAGTGTGACTTCTCTGTGAAATTGTCATACCACAGCGCAAGTGGTGTAGTGTAATATTGCCGTAACCTGGTACGGTGTACAGATAACATGGTTACTGCTATCCCCACACAGACAAAGACCAACATTAGGCCTGGCACAGGGAGCCCTAGGGTATAGCACCACCCAGGGATTCCAGCCTGGGGTGGATTAAACAAAGTCCTGCTAAATTGGTTGTGATCAAAAGCACATAGGCTGTCAGGGTAATAACATAAGGGAAACTCCTCTGAGTTTTAACCCTATGATGACACTATCTTACAGACTAGAGATTTTTCAACAGGCTAAATGCTGATATTTTTAGACTTACTTAAACCAACAGTTACTTGAAAATACCTATATTGGTCCAATACATTAGAATTATGACCTAACATTTGGGTTTAAACAGAAAGTTTAGATAGGTATAACCATCTTAAAGGTAAATATGAGTAACCAGTACAGTACCATCTGTAGGAGATAAATTTCTATTGCTCAATTCCATTGAATTCACAGCAAAATTGGATTAATTTTAATCATCATTAATTAAAAATGTACACATTTCTAATGCAAGAATAGGATATTTCTTGTCTTTTGGGGGGTTAATTTTTCATATATGTCCAAAATAAATTTATATTTTTGATCAATTCAAAACGTTTACTGTAGTTTTATACAAACATTTAGAGCTATTAATGTGGAAATTGTGGATATTTATCATTGGAACAACAAGAATGTTATTTTTTTCCACTAAAGCCAATGTCTTACAGTTACTATTTCAGGGGCTAATATCTTGTCAATGGATATGGCAATTTTGAGATCATACCAGATACCTACAGTACACCTATTAAAATCAGAAATGTTAACATTACAAATAACATGATGCAAGCAATCTGATCTATCTAAGACTGATTGAATTGATAGGATAAGCATAAGTACTTTATGTCTTTATCAAATGAAGCCTTACAATACGCTGACATAAAATGTCTATGCTCAGTATAATGCTCCTCATATACTAATATAAAGGATTTATGAAGCGTGGGTAAGTACTATTGTCTGACAGCTGCAACAGTCATCAGACCTTTTGTTCCATTGCAAAGTAATTTTTTTTTCAACTTTATACTTCAGAATTTATACTGTATGGAATTCAAAACTGACTTGACAGTAAATGCATTTGTAAGCTTTCTCTGGCTTTCTATATAAATGTGTCCATCCTCTGCAATGGAGGGCTTTCTAATCCCCAGAGGCATTAGCTTGTTAATAAAGAGGGGGAATGAGATGCTGCAACACTTCCGAAGGTCTTAGGCATTCAGAAATTGTATGAGGAGCTGTTTGGAGAAAATGAAGAATAGGTGTATTTCATCAGATTTACTGCTGATATGCATTGGGGGCCTTCTATTTAGTACATTACGAACATTTTCAAGCATCACAGATCCTCCATAGCCACATGGGCAAGAATACACATTGGATTTGTACTACAATGTACACACATGCACATGTTCTCTTTATTTTGTAAATTATAAATGGATTTGAATGATTATTACTTTAATGCCAAGTAAAAATTGCTGATTTAAAGGAGATGTTGGTCAAACCATACATTTGAGAGGAAATACAGAATTTTAAGGTAAACTGCTTGAGACTATCCAAAGTGTGTTCGCATTCAATATATTGGAATACCGCTCACGTTGCTCCACTTGTAATTCCTTCTCTAATCTTTCTTTATGATTGGACTTGGGCCTTGTATTTGATGCCATGGATTCCTACATTTCTGGGCATAACACATTGGTATGAAAAGGGTCTGGATATCTGAAATTAAGAGAAAAGAATTGACGATTAAATAAGTGAAATCATGTCTAGGATGTGTCTCAATGTAATGATATTGAGGTACCAATGTGAGGGTTTTGAGTTTCAGGATCCAAACTATCGGTATCTGCAATCGCAAACACAAACTCCTCATACAAAACGCACATAAATGTGTTTTGTTTATACTTGCAATGCCCCAACACAAGTAGTACAAATGCAAATAGATTCCAATTTTCCACAAATGTGCTGGTATTAATTGCTCCTGTTGTAGTCAGTTTACACAAGTAAAACACCATCCACAAATTATTCAAGGCATATTGGAATGTGGCCTTAAGACAACAAACACTCCAGAATTTGGGCGGGGTCTGGTGGAGAATGAATAAATATAACCTGGCGTGACTTCTGTCATGATAGAAGAGGAAGTGAGGGAAAAAGTTGAACGACAAAATTGAAACAGAAAGTAATTCAATAAGAAATGTTAAACACAAGTGGCAAAGACATTCAAGAAGCCTGTTAAGATAGAACAATTCCTATTCAATTCAAATGGAAACACATAAGGAGAATTGATTCAAGGGCTTGGTCATCAGAATCAAAAATGTCCTTTTTTTGCTTTTTATTGTCCATGATAATTGTTATGCGATCACTGTCATTTTTGGTATGCAAGCTTTTAACTTGATGAATGTCCTTTGAATAAATATCATTCTGTAAGAACAGGTGGATTGATATTGACTTTATAAAAGGGAGCATGCAATGAATACTAAATATAAGGTAAGGCCAGCTCTACCCCTGTTGAACAGATTGTAGCTAAGAAGCTTACTAGCCATATCTATAAGAGTATCATATATAGCGTTGAGGCTTATTTCTGTCAGTGTATTTATAACATTTACATACATATCTATTTCTTTGTATAGGCTTCAAATTTTTCAATGTGTGGGAGCCGTGCATATAACCTGGATCTAGACATTAATTCACAAACACATTTCAAATATGGTATGCAATCAAATCATTGCCTGGCCATGGGCAATGTATTGGTATGAACCTAAGGCTATTAGACACAAACATACATACATGCATATATTATTTTATGAATGTTTAAATGCCAAACCAAAGGAGGTATCGCTGCCACAGCAATAATATAAAATCAAAAACATCAAACTAAAATAGGTTGGCGCACAAACAAATCTGGAGAAAAAAACCGTCTCATCTCAAACATGATTGAATCCATTTATTTTGTCGACTAGCTGCAATGCTGCAGTCACGAGTGAGCCATTTTCCCACATAACTGTGTCAGTTAAGGGACAGTAGCAAACTGAAAAACACTATTCTGGAATAAAAACAAGCAAATGAGAAGTGGCATACTCTAGTGGAGAAAGTAGAGAAGAAATTTTATTGCTGAAATGAAAAACAAAGTAAAAGAGAGGAGCCATTAATAGACAAAGTAAAACAAAACTTAAAAGCACAAGGCAGACACTCCTTGATGATCTGATGTGGCAAAGGACTGACCATTGGGACTATGGGTCTGACCTTGGTGGTCTGGGTCTGAGCAGAGAAAGGGTCATCAGACTGTACATGCTCTGAATACTGACGGCCAATCAGACTGCCTGCCTGCCCAGTTGGTGCAGAATGGGGTGCAAAAAGGGTGTGAATGGGTGAAGGGGTATTTAGACCTAATGAAAGTGTGTCCTGTTTACACCCTTTCAATGTAAAAATTTAAAACAATCTGTGGTAATTTACGAGAATCTTGTTGTTATAATCACGGCTTTCTTAAGTATCAACTAGATCTCAGTGTTACACTTTGGATATAACTTGAGGGAAGATACTCTTTTCTGAGTACGCCCCTTTCTTCTCCTCCCCTCAGGTCCCCTTCCTACTTAGACTGATGGGGATTTCACTGCTAGTTTTGAGGAGAGGTGTGATGTCTTTGGGGCCCTTATGGAGCCTGGCTTTAAATCTACCTCAGTTTGCTTGGCCCAGAGCAATCGGGCAAAATGAGCGGGTCAGGAATGACCCTCTCAGACCAAGGCTGTCTTTTGGAGAGGCGGGCCCTTACTGGCCTTTATGGGATTGGCTGTCTAAGTAAAAACAAATCTCACTGGTCAACTGAAGGAAACCCAATTCATTTTACCCTCTACTAAACACTTAAACCATATTTCAAAATCCAATTCATTTAGACTGAAATGTGTTAGAATGTAAGAGTATGTGAAATGCAAAAGTCAGAATGCATACAGTTTGAGTTTTCCCACTTTGATAATGATACGTAGAATCTGACCAGTTCCTATTACTAACTAGTTCACGATCTATCATGATTATTTCTTGGTACCCTGTCTACTGTCTGAGATTTGCTCTCTGATGTTACAGGCCCTATAGCAACCGCAAGACTCTAATTCACACTATTCAAAATTTCAATTTCTGCTTCACAAAAACCTTTTGATTCATCAATAGACTTGTTTTGTTATTTTTACCTCCAGTGCATACCTATCCTTGACAGCATGACATCTATAATTAAGTTGTAATCAGACTCACTGCATTTTGCATTATGTGGAATACTCTAACAAGGGTAATTATTATTGCAACTGTTCTGAAGGTGTCACAAGATCTTACTTTCTATAGAATATGGACCTCCATTCTCTTAAGTATTATTTAACATGGATATAATTGAGACAAGAGTAAGGTTATGTTTATATAGATGATGGTATTTTGATATTTGAAGATATTATATGTTTGATACCTCTTTGTGGGATGTACTTGTGCTGAGACTATATGTATTTCTATCACTATCAGAAGAGCTCTGTATAAGAGAGATAGAATAAAGAATTAAAAAAAACACCAAAAAACCCCAGAAGATTTCCCTTTAATGCAAGCAAACATTGATCAGAAATGCAATTTAAAACCTAATCCGGGCCATATGGCGACCCCCTGGCAGAGGCCTTAGATTGCCATCAAGCTGGTTTTACACTACACAACTAAAACTGTGATATCAGCCTCATATAATGATATCACAGACAGTTACTGAACAGGAGTGATATAATTGTTAAGAATTGGCACTTTTGAGTATGTCATGTCTGTGAAACAAAGAATTTTATCTCTAATACATGTGACTTCTCTGTGACACTGTCAGACCACAGCGAAAGTTGTGTAGTGTAATACCACCTTAACTTGGTAGGCAGTTCAGATAACGTGGTTACTGCTATCCCCACACAGACAAAGACCAACATTAGGCCTGGCAAGGGAGCCCTAGGGTATAGCACAACCCAGGGATTTCGGCCTGGGGTGGATTAAACAAAGTCCTGCTAAATTGGTTGCGATCAAAAGAACCTAGGCTGTCAAGGTTTGCACATAAGGGAAAGTCCTCTGTATTTTAACCCTATGAGGACAATGTCTTTGTGACTAGACATTTCAATAGACTAATTGCTGATATTTCTAGACTTTCTCAAACCAACAGTTACTTGGGAATACTTATATTGGACCAATACATTAGACATCTGTAAGTCAAACTGAAATCCTATACAAATATTTTGAGCTATTAATGTGGAAATTGTGGATATCTATTTCTGGAAAGACAAGAATGTTATTTCTTTTCCACTGAAGCCAACTTCATACAGTTAATATTTCAGTTGCCAATATCTTGTCAATTGATACAGTAATATATGGTTTTAAAGACTTTGTAATAGTTCTTATACATCCATCAAACTGCTGTATGCATTTTGGAATTTTATTATGATACTTTTAGGAAATCATACCAGATACCTACACTACATTACACCTATTTAAATTAGAAATGTTAACACTATAAAATTTAATCACATAACACAAACAACCTGATCTATCTAGAACTGATTGAATTGATAAGATAATCATAAGTACTTTATGCCTTTATCAAATGAA
The DNA here is from genome assembly GCA_936440205.1 of Lepidonotus clava. Taxonomy (NCBI): domain Eukaryota; kingdom Metazoa; phylum Annelida; class Polychaeta; order Phyllodocida; family Polynoidae; genus Lepidonotus; species Lepidonotus clava. Next base: position 1,950,500 of record OW387143.1, read on the forward strand.
GCCCTATAATAGGCTGACATAAAATGTCTATGCTCTGTATAATGATCCTCAATTACTAATATAAAGGATTTATGAAGCATGGGTAATCACTATTGTTTGACAACTGCAACAGTAGGCAGACCTTTTGTTTCATTGCAAAATAATGTTTTCAACTTGATACTATATAGAATTCAAAACTGACTTGACAGTAAATGCATTTGTAAGCTTTCTATGGCTTTCTACATAAATATGTCCATCCCCTGCAATGGAAGGCTTTCTAATATCCCAGAGGCATTAGCTTGTTAATAAAGAGGGGGAATGAGGTGCTGCACCACTTCTGAAGGTTTTAGGCATTCAGAAACTTTATAAGCAGCTGTTTGGAGAAAATGAAGAATAGGGGTATTTCATCAGAATTACTATTGTTATAGAGGCCTTCCATTGGTCACTTATGCATTGGGGGCCTTTCATTTAGTACACATTCACATTTTCAAGAATCTCAGGTTCTCCATCGCCCCCTTGGGCAAGAATTCGCATTGGATGTGTACTAGAATGTACACACATACACATTTTCTGTCTATTTTGTTAGTTCTAATTGGATTTGAATGATTATTATTTCAAGTTATCAGGTAAAAAATGCAATATGATTCAATGGAGATATTGGTAGAACCTGACATAAATTCCCTCTCTAATTTTCCTTCATGGTTGGGCTAGGTCCTAGTATTCAATGTCATGGATTCCTACATTGCTGGGCATTACACATAAGTATGAAATGGGTCTGGATATCTGAAATTAAGAGAAAAACCAAGTGAGAATTTATCAAATTTGACATTTAGATAAGTGACATCATGTATAGGATATGCCTCAATGTTATGGTATTGAGGTACCAGTGCAAGGGTCTTGAGTTTAAGGATCCAACCTATTGGTATCTGCAATTGCAAACACAAACTCCTCATACAAAATAAACATAAATATGCTTTGTTTATAATTGCAATGCCCCAACACAAGTAGTACCAATGCAAATAGTTTTCAATATTCCACCATGTGCTGTTATGAATTGCTCGTGCTGGTGTCAATCTACAGAAGCAAAATACCCAGTGCAAATTAAACAAAGCATATTGGAACAAGGACTTAAGACAACAAACACTCCAGAGACTAGGAGGGGTGTGTTGGAGAATGACTAAACATAACCTCATGTGACTGCTGTCAGGATGGAAAAGGAAGTGAGGGAAAAAAGTTGAATGAATAAATTTGACAAAAGCAAAAGCTGAAAACATGCATGACAAAATTGAAACTGAAAATTATTCTATAAAAAAAGTTGACCCTGTCTGGCAAAGACATTCACCATGCCTGTTCAGACAGAAAAATTCCCATTTCATCCAAATGGAAACTAATAAGAGGAAATGATTCAAGGGCTCGGTCAACAGAATTAAAAAACATCCTATTTAGCTTTATGATTGTTCACGATAAATGTCATGTGCTTCATTTTCGGTACAGGTTTTAACTTGATGAATGTGCTTTGAATAAACATCAATAATTTTGGGAGCACTGAAAGTTGATTAATATTGACTTTCCAAAAGGGTGCATGCAATGAATACTAAATAAGGCATGTAGGAGAGCAACAGAAATCCAGCTATATCTGTTCAATAGATTATATATTGACAAGTCATATTTATAAAAGTATCATATAATGCACTGAGGCTTATTTCTGTCAGTTTATTTATTACATTTATATGTTTATCTATTTTCCTCCATAAGCTTCTGATTTTGGATGTGGGAGCATTGTATAAAACCTAAAGGCTGTATTCCACTTACCTATTTCGCTGCTGGTTTTAAAAGGTCAAATGACAACATCTTATCCGTCACCAGAAAGGGTTTTTAATTTCCTTTCTAATGGTATGTAGAGTGCAATGACTGATGTCATACCTTTGGAGAAAATCAAACAAATACAAAATTGGTAGCATCAAAATCAGTATATGGAATACAGGCTTAACTGTCTAATTCAATCAAGGAGATTGATTCATAAACAGATTTCAAGTATGTTTTGCAATCAAATTATTGCCTGGTAGAATTTATTGTTATGAATCTAAGGCTGTTAGGTATAAACATACATATATGCACATATCTATTTATTTTATTAAATGCCAAACTAAAATAGGTATTCCTACCGCACCAATGATATAAAAGCAGAATCATCAAACTAAAATAGGTGTCTCTGGCGCACACTATTCTAGAATAAAAACTACAAACAACAAGTGAAAAAGGTGACATAGTCTCGAAGAGAAAGTAGAAGGGGAATTATATTGCTGAAATGAAAAATAAAGTAAAAGATAGGAAATATTTTAAGATACAGTAAAACAAATCTTAAAAGCACAAGGCAGACACATGTAGATGATCGGATGTGACAAAGGACTGACCCTTGGGACTATCGGGCTGACCTCAGTGGTCTTGGTCTGAGCAGAGAAAGGGTCGTCAGACGGTACATGCTCTGAATACTGATGGCCAATTGGACTGCCTGCCTGCCCAGTGGGTGTAGAATGGGGTGGTAAAAGGGTGTGAATGGGCGAAGGGGTCTGCTATTTAGACCCAATGAAAGTCTGTCCTGTTTATATTCTTTCAGCACAAAAAGTTAAAACAATCTGTGGTAATACGATATGCTTGATATAAGTTATAGATTAAAAATAAGCCTAGGTGTACTTTCAAGGACACTCATCACACCACAACTCTTTCATAAATAGGCATGATAAAAAAATAAATCACTCAGAAACGTAATTTTCGAGAATCTTTTCATGAATTGTTTGTTATAATCAATAGTTTGTTAAGTGTCAATGAGATCTCAATGTTACTCTTTAGATATAACTTGAGGGAAGATACAGCTAAAAGGAAGGCCTTCCATTTTAATTTTTCAAACTCTTTTCTGAGTATGCCCCTTTCTTCTTCTCCCCTCAGGTCCCCTACCTACTTAGACTGATGGGGATTTCACTACTAGTTTTGAGGAGAGGCGTGATGTGTTTGGGGCCCTCAGGGAACCCGGCTTTACGTCTACCTCAGTTTGCTTGGCCCAGAGCAATCGGGCAAAATGAGTGGGTCGGGAGTGACCCTCTCGGAACAAGGCTGCCTTTCAGATAGATGCGCTCACTCCTGTATGTAATGGTCTGGCCCTTACAGAGAGTGACTGGACTTTATGCAATTGGCTGTCTCCATAAAAACAAATCTCAAGGGCCACTGGTCAACTGAATGACACCTGATATATTTGATCCTCTACTACACACATATACCATATTTCGAAACCCAATTCATTAAGACTAAAATGTGTTAGAATGTAATGGTATGTAATATAGAAAAGTAAGAATGTATAATAGTTTGATATTCCCACATAGATAATGCTATGTAGAATCTGACCAGTTCCTTTTACCAACCAGTCCACGACATCTATAATTAGGTTTTAATCAGACTCACTGCATTTTTCATGAAGTGGAATACACTCACAAGATTAAAACGTCATTGTAACTGTTGTCAGAAGGTGTCAGAAGGTCTTATTTAGTATAGAATATAGACTTCCATTCTTTAAAGCAAGAATATTTTCCTTTAAAGGTACTTGGGCGTGTTCAACCTGATTTTTATTGACCAGTCAAATTTCTTAGATAATTTTTTTAATCAAAGCTTATATCTATAGGAGTAAATTGAAACTGAAATTTTGATCTTTTACCGTTTGTGAAAGAAGTTACAGCCTAATTAAGAAAATTGCCTTTACCATTGGTTTCTATGGGAAAAATGGGTTTTTGTAAAATCACACAAAAACTACCAGTGCAATTCCCACCAAACTCAGTGTACAACAAGAATAGGAAATTATACAAATTTTAGAAAAAAATAAAGAACATTTACCGTTTGTGAGATTAGTTATAGTAAATAAACCTAAAAATGGGGGTATTTGAGCACTATTTGCTTGGATAATATTAGAAAACATTACTTGATTCAAAGAAAAAATTTGTGCATTGTATGTTTTTAAGTGTCAACATACTTAGGATAGCATTGAAGTTGGCTTAAAATCAGATTTTTTTTCTAGTTCTTAAAACACCTCCCAGGTGGCGCCCTGAACGCACCCCATTACCTTTAATGTAAGGAGATATCGATCACAAATGCAATATCAAACCTAATCCAGCCCATATGGCCTCCTCCTGGCAGAAGCCTTAGATTGGCATCAAGGCGATATTACACTACACAACTACAGCTGTGATATCAACATAATACAATGATACCACAGGCAATTTGCAAACAGGAATAAAATTTGGCACTTCTGATTATCTCACCTCTGTAAAACAAAGAATTTTATCCCTAATATGTATGACTTCTCTTTGTCATTGTCATGCCACAGCGCAAGTTGTGTAGTGTAATACCGGCTTAACTTGGTAGGCAGCTCAGATAACCTGGTTACTGCTATCCCCATACAGACAAAGACCAACATTAGGCCTGGCAAGGGAGCCCTAGGGTATAGCACCACCCAGGGATTCCAGCCTGGGGTGGATTAAACAAAGTCCTGCTAAATTGGTTTTGATCAAAAGAACCAAGGCTGTCAAGTAATCGCATATGGAAAGTTCTCTGTGTTTTAACCATATGAGGACAATGTCTAATTGACTAGAGGTTTTTCAATAGGCTAATTGCTGATATTTCTAGACTTACTTAAACCAACAGTTACTTGATCCTACTGATATTGGGCCAATACATTAGAATTGTGACCTAACATTTTGGATTGAACAGAAAGTTTAGATAGGCATAACCATCTTAAAGGTAAATATGAGTAACCAGTACAGTACCATCTGTAGATGATGCATTTCTATTGCTCTATTCAATTGAATTCACAGCAAAATTGGATTTAATCATCATTAATTCAAAATATTCACATCTATCAAAGAATACATTTCTGCACATTTCTAATGCAAGAATAGGAGCTGTTTGGAGAAAATGAAGAATAAGTGTACTTAATCAGATTTACTGCTGTTATGCATTGGGGGCCTTCCATTTAGTACATTATGAACATTTTCAAGGATCTCAGATGCTCCATCACCCTTGGACAAGAATACACAATGGATTTGTACTACAATGTACACACATACACATTTTCTCTTCATTTTGTAAATTATAAATGGATTTGAATGATTATTACTTTAATGCCAGGTAAAAATTGCAATCTGATTTCAAGGAGATGTTGGTTGAACCATACATTTGAGAGGAAATACAGAAGTTTAAGGTAAACTGCTTGAGACTATCCAAAGTGTGTTCGTAGTCAATGTATTGGAATACTGCTCACGTTGCTCCACTTGTAATTCCCCCTCTAATCTTCCTTTATGTTTGGGCTAGGGCCTTGTATTTGATGCCATGGATTTCTACATTTCTGGGCATAACACAATGGTATGAAATGGGGCTGGATATCTGAAATTAAGAGAAAAAAATTGACATTTAGATAAGTGACGTCATGTCTAGGATGTGTGTCAATGTAATGATATTTAGGTACCAGTGTAAGGGTCTTGAGTTTCAGGATCCAAACTATTGGTATCTGCAATTGCAAACACAAATTCCTCATACAAAACGCACATAAATGTGTTTTGTTCATACTTGCAATGCCCCAACACAAGTTGTACAAATGTAAATAGATTTCAATATTCCACAATGTGCTGGTATTAATTGCTCTTGTTGTAGTCAGTTTACACAAATAAAAGACCCTCCACAAATTAATCAAGGCATATTGGAATGTGGCCTTAAGACAACAAACACTCCAGAAACTAGGCGGGGTCTGTTGGAGAATGAACAAATATAACCTGGCGTAACTACTGTCATGATAGAAGAGGAAGTGAGGGAAAAAGTTGAATGAACGGACAAAAGCAAAAGACGAAAACATGTACTACAAAATTGAAACAGAAAATAATTCAATAAGAAATGTTAACCCCAAGTAGCAAAGACATGCACGAAGCCTGTTCAGACAATTCATATTCAATCCAATGGAAACAAATAAGGAGAATTGACTCAAGGGCTTGGTAACCAGAATTAAAAATGTCCTTATTAGCTTTTTGATTGTTCACGATAATTTTCATGCGATCACAGTCATTTTTGGTATGCAAGGTTTTAACTTGATGAATGTGCTTTGAATAAACATCATTTTGGGAGAACGGTTGGATTGATATTGACTTTCTAAAAGGCTGCAGGCAATGAATACTAAATATGTAGGCTGGCAAGGTAAAACCAGCTCTACATCTGTTCAATAGATTGTAGCTAAGATGCTCACTTGCCATATTTATAAGAGTATCATATATGGCGTTGAGGCTTATTTCTGTCAGTATATTTATTACATTTACACACATATCTATTTCTTCGTATAGGCTTCCCATTTCCAATGTGTTGGAGCCTTGCATATAACCTAACTGTCTAATTGGATCTGGACAATTAATTCACAAGCACATTTCAAATATGGAATGCAATCAAACTATTGCCTTGGTAGTTATGAAGGCTTTTATGCACAAACATACATACGAGCAAATATTTATTTGTACATGCTTAAATGCCAAGCTAAAAAGGGTATCCATGACACACCAATGATATAAAAGCAAAATCATCAAACTAAATAGGTGTCTCTGTTACACTAACAAATCTAGAAATAAAAACACCTCATGTCAAACCTGATTGAATCCATTTACTGTGTCCACTAGCTGCAGCGAGGCAGTCACGCGTGAATAGTTTCCTACGTAATTGTGTCAGTTCAGTAGCAGCAACAAACTGAGGAACACTATTCTAGAATAAAAACAAGCAAACAACAAGTGAAAAAGACTAAATTTGTTGTTGCCCGAGGGAAGATAGGGAAGTAGTACAGTCTTAGTTTCAAGCCTAACACATAAAGGCTAAGCAGAAATTGAAGTTGTTTTTTTAGCCAAGTATATTTGGTGATTCCTAAAAGGTAGGCCTTCCATTTAAATTTGTCAAACTCTTTTCCAAGTACTCCCCTCTCTTCTCCTCCCCTCAGATCCACCCCCTACCTACTTAGACTGATGGGGATTTCACTGCTAGTTTTGGGAAGAGGCGTGATGTGTTTGGGCCCCTGAGGGAACCTGGCTTTACGTCCACCCCAGCTTGCTTGGCCCAGAGCAATCGGACGAAATGAGTGGGTCGGGAGTAGCCCTCTCAGACCAAGGCTGCCTTTCGGAGTGGTGGGCCCGCTTGTGTCTGTAATGGTCTGGTCCTTACAGAAAGTGTCCGCCCTTTATTGGATAGGCTGTCTCAGTAAAACAAATCTCAAGGGCCACTGGTCAGCTGAATGAAACCCAATCCATTGGATCTTCTACTATCAACATATGCCATATTCAGAAAACAGGCTCACTTAGACCAAAATGTATGCAAATAGTTTGAATGCTGTGTCAAAATAGATAACAGATTGTAGGATCTGAACTCTTCCTGATACCTATTTGTTACTGACTAACTTGCTTTTAATTTGTTGTTTGGTGCTAAATGCCCTTTGGCAGATACAATACTCCAAATGACTATTCCAAATTTCAAAGAAACAGACCAATATCAATTTATCTATAATACTTGTTTTGTTATTCCTAATTCCAGTGCCTGCCTATCCTATCAAGCTGGGTTTTAATAACTGCATTCATCATGAAATGGAATGCCTTCAAAACGGCAATATGTGATTGAAATTGATTCAAATGTGTTAGGGATTCTTATTTGCTATATAATACACACTTCTATTATCTAAAGCATAGAGGTTTTCCCTTCAATGGAAGAAGACACTGATCAAAAATGCAATTTACAATCTAATCCAGGCCATATGGCCTCTCCGCTTGGGAGTCCCCCTTTTTGAATTGACGTAACTCTGTAGGCAGTTGAGGTAATACAGTTACTGCTATCCCTACACAGACAAAGACCAACATTAGGCCTTGCAAGGGAGCCCTAGGGTATAGCGCAACCCAGGGATTTCAGCCTGGGGTGGATTGCACAAAGTCCTGCTAAATTGATTGTGATGGAAGGACCCTTGGCTGTCAAAGTAATCACATAAGGAAAACTCCTCTGTATGAAGAAGCTATCTCATCGACTGTTATTTCTACCCTTGGAATATAAAATTGCATATGTTGGGTAAATACATTAAAATTTGGTATGTACTTTATGACTTTCAGTGAATGAATACATACAGAATTAAACAACAAAAGAACCTAGTGATATGTTGACACAAAAAGTCTATGGTTTGTGTTATGCTTCTCATATCCTAATTTAAAGCATATGAAGAGCAGGCAACTGCTACTGTCTGACAACTGATTGTAATCTTTTTGATAAGTTAAAAACTTCCCAGCATGTGTACATCATAATAGGGGGCATGCCCAATGTGTGGGAAACGCCCACTCAAGCATATTAAAATAGGATCGCGTCTAGCATGGAAGATAAGCTGTAGTTTGTGCTATTATGAATAGGCACTATATCAATTCTAATTGGACAGAAAGAGCCTCACGAGAACCAAGTAACAAATTACCTGTGCCGGACAGATCAGGTAAAAACTATATTGCCTAAAAAATATCATTTTATGTATGTTACTATTAAGGTTGGGCTTCTAAGTAATATTTTCTTAAACGCTATGTAAGTTAAAGGCTGTATTGCACATACCAAAATTGTGTGCCTCTGATTTTGAGCATCTCCATGTGTTCTACTGATTTGGTACTTGGTACATGTTGGTAAAATTTATCGGTGATGCTACCAATTTTATATCAGTATAGTGGCTGTAAATTAGCAGCAAACTTTCGATATATGGAATGCGGCCCTAAGTGTCTTTCAGCAGTTTAAAGCTAGTAGTACATGTAATTGCACATACACTGTTAAAACAAGTGTTTAGAACCTAAACATTTTCCTAAACACTTTGGTGCATCCAGTTTTGGAACACTTTATTTCCCTAAGCATGTTTAGAATTATCGGTGTTTAGGGTTAAGTGTTTAGAAATGTGTGATGTTTAGCTGTTTAACCATGAAGTGTTTAGGTCCTCAAGGTGTTTAGAATCAAAACGCTTATGTTTTTTTTATGTTTAGCTGTTAAGTGCTTAGAAAACTATGATGTTTAGGTGTTTATCTATGAAGCATTTAGGTCTTCAAGGTGTTTAGGGTTAGGTGTTAAGTTAAACAGTAATATACCGTAATATGTACAGTGTACTTTCATTCTTAAGGATGAAAACCATTTTAAATTTAACAATTATATACTGTAGTGTGTAAAAAAATGTAGATCTTACATGTAAAACACTGCTATGGTACCATGCCATTCAGTTTACACCAGATGTAATGTTAACAGCATTGAAAGTTTTATTTTTCCTGTAATCACACTACAGGATCATTGAGCCAATAACCACATATGTCCATCCTTCTTGGTTTAGCCTTGCATGGATTGTTTGATTGTTGGAGGTAAAACCTTTAGGGGTATAGCTGATAAAGTTCTTGTACTAAAGAGGTGTCTACATGTTAATCCTACTAAAAAGGTGTTTTAAAACATTTTGTAAATGTTTTAGGGGTTGTCTGGTTGGTTGACTGGACCTAGAATAGCAGGCCAACGAAGAGATTATCTTATTGACGCTAAAAAAACTTAAAAATCTAACATTTTTAATCACAAAGTTCCAAATTCCTAAGCGTATGAAAAAACTATTTTACTAATCATGGTCAAAAATATGGAGGGCATGTGGCAAACCACTAATAGTACAACTACTTCATAGTAGTATTGTGGTAACTTCAGTAGCCGAGATTTGAACCCGGGGCCCCTCACATATGAAGCCTATGCTCTACCACTGAGCTATGGAGGCCTGTAGGTAGGCACAGCCCAGCTTTGCTACTTAACTGAATAAGTAGGGGTATGAGAGTACTGAACTATTGTCTGTCACACCAACATGATGGTGGAACAATTCACAAGCTGCCACAAGACCTGACTCTTGAAAAAGCGTTCACAAGACAAGCTGGAAATACTATTTATTTTCACTCAGAACACGTTTTCATGTCAAACTTCTATCCTTGCTCTATTGAAGTAGAAGAAGTAGTGTTTACGAGTCTTGAGCAAGCCTACTTCTATATAATGGCACGCGAAACAGGTAATCACAACAAGGCAAAACCAATACTCAACACAAATGACCCGCGCGAAATCAAGAGAATAGGAGACACGATAGTTCCCACACCAGAATGGATTCGCAAATCAGACCAAGTGATGTACGACCTGTTAGTACTAAAATACAAACAGAACCCGGACATAGGAAGAAAATTGTTACAAACAGGAACCTGCAAACTAGTAGAGGCTACGCTAAATAGATATTGGGGATCAGGAATAACCCTCATGATGTTTGACAAGGCTGAAAATAAGCAAAACATACGTATACACGGGAAGAATTGGTTGGGAGCGCAAACTGAGGATGTCCGGAGGGAACTCAGAGACCTAGACGAACGCGGGACGACAGTCTAAATATATCAACGCTGGGTACATGTAACTACATTACGGACTCTGACGGACTACATTAGAATGATGATCACAAAAAATGCTTGTGTGGTCAAGTTGTTTGACGCAGCTGTTAAAATTGTAGATTAAATAATCGATTTTCTGACATCTGACAGGTAAGAAGTTTATTTGATAACTAATGATGCACCTGTCTTACTAATATACCGGAATAGTCTTGAGAAAACATATATCTTGTGACGTCTACTGATCGGCGACCAAACAAGGTACAAAATTTATTAGTAACTATTCTGATGGTATAATTAGGTTATAAGATTCAAACTAAAACACACTGTCTAGTTGATGGATTACATACGAATGCCATGACTATTATTTTAAACCCCTTGCGCAGATCGATGGAATGAAATTTAGGAAGGTTATAGATAAAATCCATAACCATTGTGAAATGGATTTCATATATCATCCACTTTCATCATCATGTCACCCTTCACCTGACTTGGTATCAAATGAACGATGTAAATCTTCTATACAATGCATAAGGGACTTAAGGTGATTTTCTGGAATATACGTAGTTTAACTAATAAATTTGACTCTTTTAAATATGAAATAGCAAATACGTCTCCCGACATTATTAATGTCACTGAAACTTGGCTGAGTGACGACATTGATAGTCATTTTGTAAATATAAAGGGATACACTTTGATCAGACTTGACCGTGGTTTTGTGAATGAACGGGGTAATATTAAGAAAGGAGGAGGAATATGTACTTATGTAAAACAAAATCTACTGTTTAGTTATTTGGATAACCTCAGTGTATCAAACTTTAATATAGAATTAAGTGTAATTAAATTATCTTATCCACATACTAGACCGATTTTCATTATAAATTGCTATAGACCCCCAAGTGGAGATGTTGACGATTTTATGACTACATTGCAAAGCATTGTGAGGCAAATAAATGTGAAGGACAAGCTTGATCTGTTTATTGGTGGTGATATTAATATTGACATTAGTAAATCAAATTCTATCCTGAATAAAAAATTACAGCGTTTCTTAAAACAAAATCAATTTAAGCAGCTAATAACTGACATAACTAGACCTGAATCTCAATCAACAATAGATCTTCTTATCTCAAATTCACAATATATATATGAATCTGGAACAATACATATAAACATCAGTGATCACTTACCAATATACTTTTTAAGAAGTAAGATTAAATACAAAACGGATAAGATCACCTTTAGTGGCAGATCCTATAAGAATTTAACTGAGGACCTTATGCGTAATGAATTGCTCAAATACGACTGGGCAACAGATAATTTTAAAAATGTAGACGAAATGTGGAATTTGTTATTTTCAAGACTTCTTGAGATATTGGACAAGTTTTGTCCAATTAGGACTTTTAAGTTTACTAAAGAGAGACCCAGATGGATATCAGATGACTTAATGGATCTGATGAAGGAAAGGGATAGGAAATTCAGAAATTCCTCAAAAACAAAGTCATCTGAGGATTTGATAGAGATGCGAAGGTTTAGGAATCTAGTTAATATGTGCGTTAGAAACGCTAGGTCAGAATACATTAAAGAGCAATTAGAACGCAATAAATCAGACCCCAAAAAATTTTGGAAACATCTTAATGATATTTTACCCAATAACAAGGAATCACAAAATTTCTCAAATATTAAAAATGATAGGGGAGTACTGGTTGATGAAGTTTGTTTAGCAGATCATATTAACGAGTATTTCGCCAACATTGGTGCAAATCTTGATAAGATGATACCGAATATAGGGAATTATGAATATAAGCTTTGTGGAGAAGATAATATTCCTTCACTCAATACTTTTGCTGAAATTAAACTTGAGGATTTACATGGAGAGATAAATAAAATAGCCATCTATAAGTCGTCTGGTATCCAGGGCATCTCATCTTTAGTTCTTAAAATGACGTTTCCAATAGTTGATGTTTTCCTTTTGGATATTATAAAAAAATCACTGGTTACTGGTCAATTTCCAACAGATTGGAAAAAGGCTATTATTGTACCAATACCGAAAATACCTATACCGTTGGAAGCTGGCGATTTAAGACCTATTGCCCTAACCCCACTACCAGGGAAAATTCTAGAGAGGTTTGTGTATAATCAAATTTTTGAATATCTGAAAGTAAATGATGTTCTGACTGAACGGCAAAATGGCTTTAGGCCAAAGCATTCAACAATTGATACTATTTTTCGCTTAACAACAACTCTACAATTAAACAAAAACTCTAAACATGATTCAATAGCTCTATTTGTGGACTTTAAGAAGGCCTTTGATACGGTTAATCACAAAATTTTAATAAAAAAATTAAAATCTATGGGTATTATGGGAATAGTGATAAGCTGGATTCAAAATTATTTAACGAATAGGGTTCAAATAACACAGATAAATACAAATGTTTCTAAAGAATTACCAACTGGTTGTGGGGTCCCCCAGGGCTCAATTTTAGGGCCGCTGTTTTTCCTATGCTATGTAAATGACATTGTGAATGTGTGCAAGTCAAGTGAAATATTATTATATGCAGATGACACTGTACTTTGTAAGAAAATCTCGAACGATACACCGTTCTTGGATAAGCATGATATGCAGCAGGATATAAATAGGCTTTTTGAATGGTGCCAAATGAATAGATTGAGTATTAATGTTAAGAAAACCAAAGCCATTCATTTTTCAGGAGTAGGGAATGCTCGTTTTTTTAATACTGGTGTTAACAATCCTATAAATATTGCTGGTGAACCTGTAGACTATGTTGCGTCATATAACTATCTGGGTGTTGAATTGGATAACTGTCTTACATTTAAAAAATATTTTAATCAGGTATATAAGTCTGCATCTTACAAATTTTCGATGTTAAAAAGGATACGATCACTTATCACTATTAAGGCTTCACTTGACATAGCTAAAACTATGTTTTGCAGTGTTATTGATTATGGCAATATATTTTTATCATCGTGTAACGTTGAAGATCTGAATGATTTACAAATTATGCAAAACAATGTATTGAGAAATTGTTTCCAGGTCTTAGATCCAAGGGATGAACATATATCCATTTTACATACCATGGCTAACATAAAGTTAATACAAGACCGTCGAAATAAACAAATTTTGCTATGTATATGGAGAAATATACACAATGGCTTTTTAACTCTGAAAATTATAAATAGATGTACCAGAGCTTCTGAATCTTATTTGGTTGAAATGCCAATACCCCGAACTGAATTATTTAAAAAATCAGTGTTCTATCTGGGATCTAAAATGTGGAATGATTTACCCGTATCTGTACGTGAAATTATTGAACTTGAAGAGTTCAAGAGAATAATTACCACAATTATATAGAAGAAATCATATCATTAACTCATCTCATCTCATCAAATTTGTATATATGTGTAAATCTGTTGAAGTAACCGGTAATATATAGAAAGCTATTGATTGTATGCACAGGAGCGCAATGGGAGATCAGACCTTGAGTTTGAATCGTACCCTGTATAAAAAAACCAAATAAAAAAAAAAAAAAAAAAAAAAAAAAAGAAATACCTGTATAGTAGTACTGATCCTACTCATTGGTGCTGACTTTGCCAGTGTGCACTGCATGCAGTCCAAGTTAGCTAGGTTGGTTAGGCTTCTGCCTTGAATGTAAAGAATGTGGGTTCTAATACCAAAGTGTCCATTTTTCATTTCCATAGTATACAATTGATATTCTAGATTCTAAACATATCCCAATCAAAACATGGTTAGAGGTTACAAGTGTTTAGCTTTTAAACACAACTAATGTTATGCATTTAGATTTTAAGCATAGTTAACCCAACACATGTTTAGAAGTTACAAGTGTTTAGGTTTTAAACATATATAGTTTAATGTATTTAGATTATAAACATGTTTATGCCCTTAACACATTTAAATTCTAAACACCATTTTAAAAGTGTACCTAAGTATAGTATTTATTTATAGCAATTAAATCTTCACTTTCTGTGAACATTTTGAAATATATAAAATCTTGTCATTGGGGATTAAACGTATATTAATGAAGAAGATCAACATGACAAACATGTCAAGAATGACATTTTGGGGACACAGACTATTTGCAGTATGTCAGAACATTGGATTGCTGAATCCTAATGCCGCGTCCCCACTTGGCCGACCAACGACGGTGAACAACATTAGTCGCCCGTTGATAAAGAAGTTAGTACGTCGTCAGGCGACTAACTTAGTCGCCGGACTACTAAAGCACTAATTGCTCTTGTAGTTAATGTTAGTTGGTCGCTGGATGACGTACCAAAGTGTCCTCTAGTCACCCGGCGTCCAACACATCGTCTGTGGCTATGGGGAAATATTAAACATGTCAAATATTTTGCCAGAAAACCACGGCGATTAGTGGTTTAGTCGCCAGACATGATGGCGCCAGTGTAGAGTTAATCGTCGGGCTACTAACTACCTTAGTCACCCGACGACCAAGGTAATCTAGTCGTCCAAGTGGGGACCAGGCATAATACAATGTATTTATTGTAACAGTAATATCATTTAGGTAGGCATATGCATTCAGGTAATCGATGTAGGAACTAATTTTAAGGCCTCCTGCACAGGAATTTCTTCCTGAAATGTGTTGTTAAGAAAAAGTTGTTAGCAACATGATATAGTATGATTTAGTGTATAATCAAGGAGCTGTTTAGACATAATGGTTCAACAAAGTAAATAAGGTTTAGACCTCACCAAAAATAATGTAACTGTTACTTGCAATTTCAGTAAGTAAGAGACAAAAGAAGAATTTACAATGCAGAACTGTACTGTTATGTTACAGCTTGGCAGGTTGTGCACACCTCTCTTGGAAATGCAGAAAGCTGCTAAAATATTAAGTGTTGAATGTCTTTGTAACCTGAGTTCTGGGATGAGCTTTAACAAGGATTAAAGATACAAACGGGGAACTGTTGTCTGAAGCTGCAACTGAAATTTGACCCCCATTGGATCCTCTTCTACAGGTGCTACACAGGCAACAATGTAACGTTATTATAATGTTGCAAAAACATCCTCTTTGGTTCTGGTTTGGTTCTTGTTATGTTATTTTGATGGCACCAAATAATGTCTTTTATAGAATTGATCATTATGATGTTGGATTGTTACAATACAATACTATCTGGTTATATTATTTCACATACAAGTAATGTTATTATAACATTCAGTATTGGTTAGGTCTCAACTTCACCAGAATATAGTGTTATAGTAACATTCTGTCTCGGTGAGTTTCAACCTAATGTAAAGAGTTATAACTTGCATGAACATTGGGTGGTTAACCGACTAAAAGCATATATGGTCACAGAAGGTGCTTGTTACATCATTGCATTTAACATATCATAACTATTCATCTATGACATTTTCCTTTGTTTGGGATTATGAAAAAGTAGAACTAGGTACTTTTCCTTGTACTTCCGTTTCTGAAGTTGTTTTGAAAATATTTGCATTATATCTTTTAGTTTGCCAAAAGATGCATTATTTCTATTGCTTTTCCAATGCTTTTGTCTACAAAATATGTCAAAATTAGCCTGTAGAAGCATTAAGTATAGGAAAACTTGGAACTGCGCCTGCCTGAATTATTTAACATAGCTGAATACCAATTTGATTTTGTAGTATGGATAAAGAGGTTATTGAGTGCATTATCTGTTTCCATGTAATTCCTATTCCTATATATCGTATCGAGAATCCGCACAACAAATCATACAAAAGATGCTCAACATCTTTAGCCTGTCCTATATTAATATCCACTAACAAAAAGACAAGTTTCTACCATTATGTATGATTTGTGTTTAGAAACGAATTGGACCGGATGATTTTCTATGTTCATAATTCTCCCATAAATGCTGCTGAAACAGATGCTTAAGTCTTAGGGGATAAAATGTGAAACAATAAGCAGTTCTTTATAGGTACTACAGGTAAATCAGCCAAGTTGCAATGTTACAGAACCATTTTGCAACCATACTATTTTGATCAGTCTGTCACTTACTGAAAATGCACACAGCAGTTATGTTCTTGATGGTGAGGTTGAAACCTCACCAAATCAGAACATTATTATATAACAATATTTTTTGGTGAGGTTAGGACCAAACCAAAACAGAACACTATAAAAACATTCTGTTTTGATTATAGAACATAACCAGGTCATTGCAATAATGTTGCAGTTCAAGGTCACAGCAGTATGTTACCTCCATGTTATTGATAGCCATCAAAATAATGTACCAAGAACATAATTATACAGAACCAAGCAGAACGTTGCTGCAATGCAATGATAACGTCAAATGCTTGTCTGAGAATATTCCCTGCAAAGAAGGAAGCTAATGGCTTTCTCTGTATACCAAGCCGTATGACTACATGTTTCTGTGCCTTTGTCACAGAGACAAAAACAGTACCCGGTCATTACTGGGGACTGTGCTTCCCTTCCTTACCATTGGGACTATCAGAGCCCTATTACACTACACAACATCAACGATCATAGAGCAAGCAAAGATGAATGACTTATATTGTTTCTCCCTGAACGTCTTGATGGTGGCGCCCCCTATGAAAGTCTGTGCAAACTGGTACAACGCGTAGTTTATTTTGCCGTTTTTATGACATCATCATCATGTTTACGTTTAAAAAAAAAAACACGTCACTCTGTTGTTTTATTTGTATCTGGTCACACAGACATTCGTAGGGGGCGCTGACCACATCATGAAAATAATGTAGGCGACAGTATGAGTCACATATCTTTGTGTAGCTATACTATTTTTGACGACATGAGCTGAGATAGGACAATAGCACAGAGAAATCACACATATTGGAGACAAAATTCTTTTTATTACACATGTGTAGAATACTACAAATTGTCGATTTCAAACAAATGATCAACGCGTGTGCAAATTTTCAGTTATATCATCATATTGCGCCAATATCACAGCTCAAAGTCAGGTAGTGTAATAGGGCCTTAAATACCCTGGTGTCCTACCGCCCCGACCCATCTCCCAGCTACCACTTTGGTAATGGGAGCTGATGACGAGAAGATGTCAAAGGACAGGTTTCCACATGTGGACTAAACCCAGCGACTATATTGAGGGCCGATAAATGTTAACAATGTTGGCTGCTCCTTTCTAACCAAATTTCTCTCAGTATATTAAAGGAGCAGATTTTTGGAAAGGGTTTTTAGCTGAGGGTGTGTTGTTTTATTATATTAAAGTGAATTTATTTGATATTTCTTTGTTCTTGCCATGTCGTTTTGATGGCTCCGAATAATGTTGCAGCAACTTCCTGTGGTAATGTCAAACTGTGAGGTTATTACATCATTCTGGTGATGTTCTTAATCCACACAAATATATATTATAACTTCTGTTTTGGCATCACTGAAAATTAATAATATGATAACTCTCTGATTAGTGAAGTGTCAACCTCTCCATAAATAACTTTTACATATATATATATATATATATATATATATATTTATATATATATGTCTTTAAGGTAAGCAAGAGACTTGTCCAAATTGTATGGTCACAGAATTGTAATGTTACGTTGTTACTTGGCTGGGTTGCCATGTTGGACACCAACAATCACTTATATGCATGGTGAAATTAGCTTAAAGGCAGTATTATACAACACAACACGAGCTGCAATAATATTATGACAATGTCACTGATAAATCACACATACTAGAAACAAAATTCTTTATACTTCACATGTTAAAATACTCCAAATAGTGAAGTTCGAACAATTATACCACTCCTGTGTGCAAATTGTCTGTGATATCATCATATCACGACAATATTGCAGCTCAGGTTGTGTAGTATTATGCCTTCAAGCTTGTATTCCACGTGCCAAATTTGCTGCCGATTCTAAAAAATCGGCAGTGGGAATAATGCTCAAATATAAAAGTGTTATACATCCTTAGAAAGGTCTTGCAATTTTCTTTCAAATTATATAAAGGATGTATAATGGTTTCATGCCATAATTATTATCAGAGGAAATCAATGAAATGTAAAATTGCCAGCGTCAAAATCGGTATGTGGAATACAGCCTTTATGGGGAAGCTGAGTGGTGTGGAGAGGCATGAAGCCTGCTTAGAATCCCCATGGGAGATGGCCACAAGGTGGTAGGTAGCAGATAGGACTGTGACATGGTGCGGCCCATTGTTCCCGCATACAATAGGGAAACCCCAATGAGTCTACGCTCTGTAGTCTGGTAAAAGGAATTCAGTAGTCCAGCATTTCCAGGAATGGGAAAAGTGAGTCTGAATGCAGTATTAGAGTGAATACTATGATATAAGAATTGCAGAATGAAAAATGTAAATTTTAATGGAGTATTGAGTAAATACTATATTAAATAAGGGGGGCAATACACTGTTTTCTATGTACAATGAAGCTCATCTGGGCAACCAGTTTGCATTTATCGTTGGGAGGGGCATATAATTTATATTCTATATCAGGATTTCAAACATCATACCTTCAGTATTGTCCTGTCCTCTCAGAAACAGGTGAATAAAAGATCTGTTATAGCCCCAGAGGGCAATAATGCATCTCTGTGAAAGCTAAAAGCAATTGTTTGTGTTGTTTATAGAAACTTTCTATATTATCTGTGTAAAGACATTAGGCACACTCAGCAATTGTTGTTGCCCCGGTTTGCAAACACCTATGTTGTAGGCTAAAACCCTTGAAGGTGTGTGCAAACCAGTGCGCTAACAATTGCTTTGTGCCCCCTTGGCCTGCACTATATACATACAGTCTACTTGTATTATTCTACTGTATACTATTTCCATATATTTCATGCACTTTGCGAAAAGTAGACCCCATGAAGTAGTGAAATTGTGAGAAAACAGGCACAAAAACTCATAATCACCCATGATCTAGCCTTACAATCATCACAGAGCATCACAGCCTTTTCTTAAACTGTGTGGTGTGTCTATGGTTAAAATTATTTGTGATGGTGCCTCTTTGCAAAGATGGAGCAACGAAATAAATCAAGTAGGCACTCAACATAATATGGTTATCATTTGACAAATTATTTCCCACAGAGCAAGAGAAGAACAAGAAATTATCAATACATTGATTTTTATCTGAGATAATTTCATCCTTGAATATTTCATCACTAGCTAGAAGAACTATTCTTGGACAAATAATCTCACATAACAGTGTCAGAATATATATGACACAAATACCACTTCCTGAGGTCCAATAGAAGAATGCAAATACAGGTACATGCTTTATATAGTCTAGACTCATACAATCAACATCTTCAATCCAACACAATGAAACAGCCTATACACTTAGTTGTTTTAAAAAATGAAGGTACATATGTTATGGACTCTTTGGAAAATACACATATGGTATTAAGGAAAAAGTATAACAATAACTTGCAAGGCAGGTTATTCTTAAATTTTAGAAGAGATGGGGTCCCCCTATCCAGAGCCCCAACAATACCCTTACATCAAATTCAATTTAAATCTAATCCCCCCTACTGGTTTGCCTCAGTCATGGCAGCCCAGAGAGGTGTTATGATCCAGACAGCAGTATGGGTAATGAAATTACTGCCATCTACATACAGACAAAGACCAACATACGAAGGCATAGCATGAGTCTTGAGCCCATATTCCACTTTGAAGAGGGGTACCATTTTCAGTGGCAGCTAAAGCCATCTCAAGTAGTTTGCATTTCAGATACCAACATGTTGGTATCTGCCAATGCAAGCTTTCCATAGAAAACCTATATAAAATCATTTGTGGTGTTACTTGCAGTGGGTCACTGGAATGTAACACTGCTAGTGACACCACAAGTAGTTTCTATATTCCAGCTTGTGGTGCCTAGTTTTATTAGCGGTGGAAATGAAAATCGCCCACTGCGAGCAAAACAGCACATAGTGGAATAAGGCCTTTAGGGTGCATCAAAACTCTGAGTGGTATGGTTTGATGCTCATAGCCATCAGCTAAAATACTATGTTGATAAGAATTATGTTGAGCAGATTCTGTAATTTATTGACTATCAAGAGCCTATAGCAATTTGAATTCACATGTGATTACAGTTAAAAAAAAAAGAGGAGAAAGGGCTTACAATAGCTAAAATTCTCCAAATAATTACTTTTGTGTTGAGCAGTAGTGAAAGCCTGTAAAACTAGGCTTCATGCCTCCTGAACACTTACTGTTTGGTTTCTATGGTTCTATGGCTGAATATGTAACCTATATCTTTGTGTTAGGTAACATCATACTGTATCTCATCTAAATCATATATTTCACCAAGTTTATCAGGTACAAACACCTCTATGATGTATAACTATTATAGAACTCAAGTCAAGATGGTTCCAACCTTGGGGATGATAGGGTAAGCTAAAAGGCCAAACTGTTAACAGCACTGCTATGAGTTTAAGCCTTGCACTCCTCATGCTGGTCAGGATAGCAATTTGTCCCCTTTTAACAGAGAGGTGGGAATTAACTGAGTCCCATAGTCCTACAATCAAGTCCTCAGGGCAAGGGAAGAACGTATGTAATCTATAGACTCCCAAAAAACTTTTGTTTGCTGCTGTGAATTGTGGAATTGTGACTTAGAATTAAACTTCTTTAAAATGGAATGATGTCTTGTAATCAATCATCAGAGCAAAAGGGAACATGAGAAAAACATACCTAGAAAAGGCAATCTTTCTACACACCATTAAGTCAGAGCTACTTGAAAACAGATATAGGCCTACTTCTGTAAATGAAGATTCTTGAGTCTACAAAGCAAGTGATTTGAATACTCATGTGAGTTGATGTCTTGAAGAATCTTCTGAGAGTCTTAACAGTTCATGTATAGATATATCTATTCATTGTATCAATTTTTTTTCGGTATTCCATGTCATTTTACAATAACAATGCTCAGGTTAACTTGTCACTGAAACTGACACATACTTCAAAATAAATTTGTAAAAGATATGTCTACATTTCAAATGGTCTTTATGGAAGTATTTAACAAGCTGGGAGTTGCAAGCTTATGGGGAAGCAGTGGCCCTTAGCAACTTGACCAGGCCCTAGTCGGGGCACGTGTGGCTAGACCTGAGGTTACGGCTTGGCCTCGGGTGACCAGCCACAGACACATTAAGGTCTGGGGACCTGGTCATTAGGATGCTTTTAGCATGCTTTAGGGTGAATAGGTCAGTAGGAAGCTTAATAGGCAGACATTTCTACAGTGAATTATATTGTTATTTTTTCTTTAACATATCGCATATATTTACTTTGTTGGTAAAAAATCTGATGGGCCCTTTTTCTCATTTCAACAAGACAGGACTGTATTGCAATTGCAGCTTGTTGATAAAGTCTACCCTTGTATCTACAGTATGATTTTTCTTTATGTACAACTTCTTTTTGGTGTTATGTATAGACAATCTTAAACAGTTTTCTGAAAACAGTATAATAGCTTTTGCTGGTTCATAAGGATATTTGAATTCTTCTACTCTCTAGTAGTCAATTCTTTCAATTCGAATTGAACTTTTAAAATCTAGAGGCACTTTCAACACTTGCAAAATGTAAATGGATCAAAGCAATCGTTACTGAAATAGTTTATCAGGCACTCAATGTTCAGCTTACTGATCATGAACTGCTTTTTCACATTTTTTGGGGGGGATGGATTGTTTTTTCATAAAAACTAACCTTTCAACTAAAACCAAGGGTAAAGGATTATTTACATTATTTTAGGCTGACATATATTTTTTCACAAATGGTGATAAGCTGAACAGATTAGTCTCTACATGTATACTTTTATAAATAAAACTGACATGAAAATTAACATCTGAGAAATATTGCTGGTAACTAGAAATCAGCCTTGATAAGCCCAAGCTGCTTTAACCTTTAATGTTTGCTGTCTAGTTGGTGGCTCAGTAATTGGGAATTTCCTAGGATGCATTCAAGACATGAAAGCAAGACACTATATGAATAGATGTGGATAAACAAAAATAGGTGCACTCCTTTCTGTGTAGGTTTTATTGTCACAAAACAGATCATAATTCAGAGGACCAAGTATCTTTTTCTTGGCTTTCAAAAAATAATCATGAGGATATAAAGAGGACTAAATGTACTTAATGATCGAAGTAGGTTAGTGAGTTTGCTCATGAGTAGGAATGAGCATTTGTGTTTATTTCACATGTTTTTCCACATCGGTGGAACAGCAAGACAGCCCTCTCTCCCTTACTTCCCTTATAACCAAACCCCTCAGACAGCAGCTACTCTAAGTCACCTGAACCAAAGACAGTTCTCTATTTACTACTTAGATGCTGCTTTGGCTTCAGCTTGGGTAAGCTACTTAGAAGGACACTAATGCACATCTATTCTTTCTTTACTTTCAAGATCAGGTTATGTAAGATGTCTAGTTTCAAAGGAAAAACAGTGAAATGATTAGTACTTTGTCACATGTGATAATGAACTAAAAATGTCTCTAAAATGAAGTAACATTATAGTGCTTTGGCAACTTATTTCATATAGAGCAGTTACATATATGCAGACACATATAGAAAAATGAATGTACATCATGTTGAACATAAAAGTAATATATATAGGAG
This sequence comes from Lepidonotus clava, assembly GCA_936440205.1. Lineage (NCBI taxonomy): Eukaryota > Metazoa > Annelida > Polychaeta > Phyllodocida > Polynoidae > Lepidonotus > Lepidonotus clava. The sequence goes on from OW387143.1 coordinate 1,973,501, forward strand.
AGCATCATATGAAGAGTGATCCATTGCTTCTTTTTATGTAGAGCAACATCCAACACCATAAAAATGAGAAAATACTGTTATTCAATATGCAATCTTAAGGCCATATTCTATATGCAGATTTCCTACCGATTTTAAAAACCGGCAGTGGGAATTATACTTAAATATGGGTCTGGACCACTAGATTCGACGATGAAGGGGTAATGTGGCAAGTCCAATATCCATATAAATACATATTCTATTTTCTATTCCCTATATGAATATATCAATCAAATGTATCAAATGCAATAAAAATAAAATAACTACAACACAACTTCAAATAACTTTCAATTTCCTATTATCTTTCATATAAATATGTAATATTTGACACTAATGTCATTGAATTGAAAAAATACACAAAACAGGAAAACAGACAATTGAACCCAGTCTTAATATGCAAATGCGCATACATGATTGACAGGCATCACTCTCCCAGATATTGGACTTGCCACATTACCCCTTCATCTTCGACATGGCCACATGGGCATTTCTCAAAAATCGACATGTGACGTGGGGCCTTAACGACATGACATTAGGCTCTAAATCATAGTGACATGGGAAATAGCCTTTAGTGATATGTGACAGGGGTCTTTCTTAAATTTGACACGGTGACAAGGCCCTTTCTTAAGATCGACAGGAGACATCAAGACCCCCCCCACCCCCGTCTAGACCCCTTAAATATAATCATGTTTTAAATCACTAGAAAGGTCTTACAATTCTCTTTCAAATGCTATATAAGATCTATGGGTTTATACAAAATTCATAGCAAAAATGAGACAAATACAACCTCACTAGCATCAAAATCGGTATGTGGAAAAGACAGGCTTACAGTTTCAGAAAGCTGCTCAGCAAGTGTCATGTAGTATCTTATCCATACATTCTCCAAAACCATTTAGTTTATTTGATAGTAAAAGCTACAATAGGGATTGCTCTGTGTGTGTTAATTATAATAATAAACAGATGTTTATGCCCTATTAAAATCACAAAGGGGTGATAGGGTGGCCATTGGGGGAAATATAGAGGGTTATTTTTGGGCAAAATTACCAAAGTGAATTTCAGCCTAAAATTTGAAATAGAATAACATGGGTATATGTGTACATCCTTCTTATTAAAGGTGGTGCCCCCCCCCTTAGCAGAAATATGAACCATGGCAAGGGGGATGCTGTCTAGTTCAGTCTGCAGTACTGCAAACTAGGCTCGGAGGGCGGCACACTGATAATAGGTGGCCACTCAGGTCTTTTATTATGAAATTAAGTTACTTGTAGCAAAGACCCAATGGTTTTGCAAGGCGAATCTTTGCACCACCAACTTCTGTTTGTAACTTTATACTAGCAGACTCAGCCAAAGATGTGACGTTATTGTAAAGTTGCAGTAACGTTCTTGTTGGGTTTTGTATTTCGTTCTTGTTACATTCTTTTGATGACTCCTAATTATGTCTCTGCAAAGTACTACTGTGATATTGCACTGCAACGTTATTACAGCATTCTGGTTATATTCTTAAACCCAAACACAATGTTCTTATAACGTTCTGTTTTGGTTCGTCCTAACCTCACCAAAAAATAATGTTATAATGACATTCTGATCATGAATTGTTGAGGTTTTAACCTCACCATCAATGACATAATTGTTACGTGCCATCTTAGTAAGTAACAAACTGAGTCTGGTCGCAGAATCTTTATGTTACGTCACAAACTAGCTGGGTAGGTTCTGCTATTTTAATGCACTTTCACACCACTGCCATGTGTCACCCATTGACAATCCAGTATCTGCTGGTTGCATATGTAGAGATGCATTCCAACCAGTTCAATTCAAGATAAAATGAAAAAAAACAACTAAAAACGAATCTTAGAATTGAAAGGGGAATTTTTGCATCTAGCACTTCAGCTTGTAACTTGATATTATCAGCGGTTCTAATACTTTAATACTCTCTCACACCACCACTGTGTGTCACCCACTGACAATCCAATATCCAATATTTAATGCTTTCTCCAAGCAGAGCCTGCAGCTGGTGTTTACCTTTTTACATTGTTATTGACCCAAGTTGTGCTGGGATCTGCCTGTTGCCTCCAAGGCCTCTCAGGCAGCAGCTGGAAATGCCATAAGGTGCCAGGAATCAATGGACAATCTGCACACATATTGATGGAAAGTGCTGAAGCTTGGTTCACACATTATGTTAAGCCCTATACCTACTAGGCAACTTTTACACAGTTGGCCGACAGATTGGCACTAGAACTGGCCATTTTTTTTGATCATCTGTTAGTATGGTATACTGAAATATATGTGTTTGATGCAAATCAGTGCTAAAATAGGCTGATTCTAGGGATGGAATTGGCCAAAATTAGTGCTGATCTGTCGGCTGACTGTGTAAAAATGTCCGAGTGGGAATGGGACTAGGTACCTTTATCATTATCTTAGAATGATATAGGTTTGATATAGTTAGCAGCATCGAGACAGAGGGGGGGAAACACCAAAATGTTATGACCCAGGAAAAGTAGTTATGTCATGAAAAGGTAGTTCCCCTGGTTCACTGAGTCTAAACTTTGAAATATAACTTTGGGATGTTGTGAGGTCATGATAACTAACTGACAGCTGTGGGGTCCCTAATTGGCTTATTAACCCTCGGCCCTGGTGGCCCTGACACATCTGGGGTTATTTCCAGTTGGTTAATAACAAAATATGATTTTGATAATAATAACCTGAGGAAATCAGCACAGAATTTGAGAAACTCTGATGTTAATTGTAATACCCATTACATTTGGAAGGGGTCTAAGGCAAGATTGCAAGACAAAATGCTCACAAAATAAAAGGACAAAAAGAAATTTCTTACTTTAGGTTCCCATTTGATCATTTCTCAGCTTTTCCAAAAGCTATGGTTTAGTATTTTGGTTATTCAGAGATTGAGATTTTAATCCACAATCCAAATACATCAATGCCCAAGCAATTTGGACATTTAACTGGATAAGTGGACAAAACCAGGGCGCTTAATTTCTTCTCCAGGAGATCAATTTCTCCCATCACCAACATAAAGGTGGACAGAAAAGCTCCAGGCTTTACATGATCAAATTATCTCTACTTTCTGGTAATTGAACAAGGCTTTTGTTTTATAGCTAATCCAGTTTGGCATAATAATGCTAAACACAGTTGTGTCCCATGCTTAACCATTGCACCTTATCTTGCCATCAGTCTAGTCATAACCTTAATGGATCAAAAAAGTACCTGTGCTTATTATGATTTCCATAAAATGTCGACAGATGCCAATGCAGATGATTACAGTTAAAATTAGTTCATGATTAAAATTAGAATTACTACATAAGACATAATAATCATAGAAAGTTGAGGAGACAGTATCTGGTGAGACTTAAGCTTGTTAAAAATATAGTCAGTATTTGCATAAAATGCCATTCTGATAATGAACAAAGTCACAGTTGGGAACAATAACATAAACACACACATAGATATATATGCAATCATGACATTTCTTAGATATCTCAAAGATATTTTAACTTCGTTGATGAAAGCAGCAACAGTTGGGAAAGTAATCACAAGATGCACTGAGCCAAAAGGTCAGACCCAAAGCAGGAGAACTTTGACGCTGACGTCTTTGACTAATAGTATAGATTGATTTTGACTTCAATTGGCCACATCACCAAATAGAAATTCCCAATTTCACCTGAAATAGGGCTATAGGGTTTCCCACAGAGATTTGACCATGACCATAGGAACATTTTGTTCTTAAAGTAAACTAACAATGTTCATACAAAAATGTCAATTAGTATGGGTGTCTGTGCCAATAGCTCAATCTTCATATAAACTTCTTTCATGTTAAGTCATTGTTGCTTCAATGTGGGATGGTGCCAACATTAAATTCATTCAGATATAGTTAATTTCTCAAAATGAAACTAGGTTTTTCTTTTGGAGGTTATCCAGTTCCGTATGATGATACAATGACACCACTATCTCTTACTTAACCATTAAATCCTATCCTGCCACTATTGTAGTCATACACCTATTAGATCCTAAACATACCTTTGCTTGATATAATTCCCATGAATGATAGGCAAGCAATAATGCAGACATGTGAAACCTTATATGGTTAAAGTTTAAACTACTACATAAATAAACTACTAAAAGAAAGTTAGCTGCTCAGTGTCTGGGTAGAAATTTTGCATTTTAAATCCTTTTCATGACTTCAAAAGCACTGAAAAAAACATTTCAATAATGAAAAAAGTCTTGGTAGTGATAGAATAACCCCAAATAAATGCAACTGGCAAATATCAAACTTTCCCTTTTACCCAAACATCTAGACATTTCAGGACAGCTGCGCTAATGAAAGCTGGAACATTAGGGAACATAATTACTACATGCACTCAGCTGAAAGGTCAGGCCTGAAGGGAGAGATCTTTGAGGTAGATGTCTTTCAACAAAGGTAATGAAATTGAAGCTGATTTCATCTTTTGCTTCAGCATAAGTCACTGTATTCAGAAGTTTCACATTTTATATCTAATAGGACTGTAAGGCACTACAACAACACAATGCCCATAGCCATATGCACACTCTTTTTGCAAAGTAAATTAAAATGTCACTAGCATGGGGGACAGTGCCAATAGTTCACTTTTGACTGGCTGTATTATTATTGCTTTGGCAGAGGGGATGCTGCAAACCATGTCTTTATATATATTTATTAAACACATGCACAGTCAATGAGGTGCATATGCGGGAGGTACATATTGACAGATTGTATTTATTGATATTTTCAATATCTTAAAATATAATTTGGGTCATAATATATGGTAAAACCTTTTTGGTCAATCACAGTGGCTACACAAGTCATGGTGATCATTTAGACTGGCAAATCCCTCAAGGTTGTATGGCCACCCACCAAATTGAATAGCAGCAACTTTGTTGTCTTTGTTGTTTTGAAACTTCAACATGGTCAACGCAGAACAGACAATCCTGACAAAGATCATAAAAAATCAAAACATATAGTTAGCTACCTTCCTTTTTCGTTTTGAACCTTGAAATTTTAAGTAGTTATATGAGAAATCCCCATTCGATCCCCCCAATGTGGCTTTTAACTGAATAAAACAGATGATATTGTATTGTTTAACATTTGAATCCATGATGTTGTATATTGACTTTTTGAGGTCTCAATATTGAATGTTAAGATACATAAGCATCTTATCTAAAGATACAGTACATCATATTTCCAAATCAAATAGCCATTAAGTCAAGTGCTCTGCAAAAAAGTATACCACGATTGACACAAACAGAATGCATAGAGCTTTCCAAACTTCCCCGGAAGTGGGTTCAGGGAAAGATTTACCAACTCTCAAGCAGTTAGTGGAAAGCATTCTATATATGTGAAGTGAACTAAGAGAAAGTTTCCTACTCAAAGAGTCCTGAGTTACGATTACCCTTGTTTGGGCATGAGGCAGACCTATAATGATTGGCCAGGCCCTAGTCAGGGCACGTGCGGCTGTAACGGCAGGCATCGTCGGGGCAGGGGTGACTGGGCACAGGCACATTAGGGTCCTCAGAGTGGTTCATTAGGACATTTCCGCCCTCTATATGTGCCCATCCTCTAGCACATCTTGAAGGAAAGCTGACAAGCAGGCTTGATGGACAGGCCTATTTCTCTTGTGGCAATTTCGTTTTTCAAGAATGTTTTTAAAGTTTTTGCTGCCAACAGTTTTCTTTCAGTAATCCTTACAAATTAGAGGACCATATATTTCACTTCTTGTTATTATTATTTTAGAACATGATTCAAATTTCAAGGCCCATAGCATGGCAGTTGACAAATTTATGTGATAAATATTGGGCAAATTCATGTAATAAATTTTAATCAGTTTCAATCAAATACTATTATGAAGAGTGGGATAACATCATTTACAATTCTTATTAAGTGTGACTTAGATATATGAAATTGTGATGATTAATAATTATTGCAATCATTGGCTGAGTGTTTGTCACGTGAGTCTAAGAAGAAGTCGGCTCACAGTCACATGTATCTCTAAGTATAAAGCAGCCGGTCTCACATTTGTAACCCAATATTCAAAATGAAACCGGAGAACCAGAAAAATATCAATATATGGTGATTCATTAATGTCTAAGGGTTTCTGAGTGATAACTTGTCCAGTATGTGGAGTTTTTCTTTCTGAATATGACGCAGGAGGCATCATCCTTGGAATATCATATCTATCATTTCACATAAAACTAGAAAAAGAATCAAAACAAAAAGCAAGATTTATAAGTGCTGGGGGCTTTCCATTGTGCATATCTGCAATTAGGAATTGATGATGAAAAAAGTATTATGAGATAAGTACGTGTATAGCTTTGATGTATGATACCAAAAAGGAGGGGTGTGTGTAAAATGTGATAAAGATGAATGAATGTATGTAATTTAAGACTGGCATCTTAAGACTATAAAGTGGGTCTAAACTAGATTGTTTGTCTCTTGTTGAAAGGCATTTAGGACATGCCATTCATCTAACCCAGGCTGTAGCTTTAGGCCTTGCTAACACATATAACCATACAGATTTGATGAAACATATAACCATACACATATATATGGTCAATGAATGCTACTTACAATGTCCTAAAGGAAGGTAAAACCATTATATTGCGAAAAAGAGATAACATTGTGCAAACAGGAACTATAGGAATATGTTCCAGATGAATTATTCAGTCTATGACAAAATGCAAACTATGAAAGCCAGCATCAACCAGTATCAGCATCATCAGAAATGCCTCACTATTGTTTGTTCAAATAAAATTGGAATGGTGAAATTTCCACACTATTTTAAAACAAATTAACAATTCACAGCTGGCTTAGTTTAGGTATTTTTTGACATCCCAAATGATGTTCCCTTTGAACGTTATGTTGCTCTCTTATTAACAGTAACCTTATGACAATCAACCAAATTGACTAGGTTATCAAAGGTCTTAGGGCCATCAGCTGTTGTGTGTACAGCCCTCTTAAAGAAGGCCTTACAGGGCATAAAAACAAAGGGCAGGATTTCTTGTCTGTTCTGTTATTAGTTTTAGGATTATGCTGAGCTAGATCATTTACATCGTTTATTGTCACATCCAGAGTTCAAAACAAATATAAAAGCAGGAAACAAATTGATTTGAAGTACTTGTAAAGTGTACAATTTAGCTTTATAAAAAAACATAATATGTGATTTCTCCTACTATAAGAATATATATTGTTGGCTACTATTCTGGTTTTCGTTTAATTTTCTCACAAAATGTTGTGAAATGATACATCTATATTCGTGGAGCTTCTAAAGACCAATCCATATTTTAAAACATTGAAATCAACAAATTACTAATGCAGACGTTTGTCAGATCATAATTATTATTATGCTGCCTAATTGCACAGTTAAGGGTCCAAGTGATTGCTAAACAACAGTCATTAGCTCCATATATGCTATGATCTAAACTAAAAACACCATTATATACCCAGAAGGATGTTATTAGCGGTATCATAATATTATTTCTTGAAGTTGAAATCAACAGATTTATGTTAGTGACACTTATTATTTGATATAAACTCTACAAGCACAATTCCAATAATCTGGTACTGTCTCTTTAAATCATTTTGTTATGTATATAATACCAATATATCACCTAAAGAACAAAACCCAAACATCTGTTGTGTAGCCTTCTTCTTTTTTGTTGTTGGCTTGGCTCTGCTGCCTGCCACTGCGCCTTTAGCGTGCCCTGCTGTAGTGGCCTGCGAATCAATGGCCGTATCTAGACCCATCTGGGTCAATATCAGTTGTGACGGCCACTCCTTAGAGCAAATACATTGGCACACTACACTGTCTGGCTTGTCTTCCATAAGGTTGCGCAAGGGGAAGTTTAATTACTTTCTATATGAAAGTTTTACAATACAGTTTTTTTTATTTTGATAGTAAACTGTTTAAAATTGTCTCTTTGTTCTATGACATTTTAAGTGAGAATGTAATCTCTGAAATGATTGCTAATTTTAGCTCTCAATATTTATCTAAAGTTATAATTGGATAAAGGATATATTTTAACTCTAAGGCTGTGTCAGCTTGGCAATTTCCTAATATTCATAAACATTGGGTCAATGAGGAAAGAATACTAAATTTTACAATAGATGATGAAACTGTATCCATTTGTGTCATCTCCAATGTTTAAAGCAATCAAACTAACTGCATCTTGGATAAAAAGGAAATTGCTCTGTGGCGTACTTTGAGAAAAGATTGAAGACAGATTTGTGAAATAGAAATGGGATGCCAATCTATTTACTAGAAAAAAATGAAAATGCTTTTGTTTATAAATTGAGTTCTTGGCATTGCTGATTTGTCAATGAATCCTCAAATATTTGTATGGTGATGAGGTTGTTCCCATAGCAACTGGTGGGTGATAGAGCTCAGACCGTACTACATGATAAACCACCAGTTCTGAACTAGACAAGAATTTAGAATCTGTACTGCATGCCCAAACTCATACATATAGGTATAACAGTGAAATCTTCAGTAAACCATATTGTGATACCTCTCTTATTGTTTACACCAGATAATGATCTGCAATCTAACTATAATATATTTGAAAGAAAGTAAAAGTTATTCAGATATATGAGAATTAAAGATATTAAAATTAAACACAGGTATGCAAGTGGGAAGACGAGAAACTAAACTTTTTACTTGATGAAAATATGAGCAGCTTAATGTTAACTGACTTATGTCATCAACAGATTGTAACTCAATATCTTCAATCAATATTCTGGACTAAAACTCTGTGTTATTTAATGTCCAAACTAAATATTGCATGAACAACATTTTGTAGAAGTCTAGACATGAGAAATGAGAGAATTGTGATCTCAGTAATTGAACCATACAAAACTTTAATTTGTACAATTTGTTCTAAATAAACCAGATTAAACTTTCAAATTTCTGGAGGGTGACATGTAAAAATATCAATGTATTGCAACAATCGCTGAGAAAATTGTCATTCCAAGTGTAGGAAAAGAAACATTTTTTAGTCTTAACCTACATTTTCCCCCCCCCCATAATTGAACATTATCAGCATTCTTACAGAGAAACACATTTTCTGAATTAACTCGAACTTACCTTTATAACTAACACTTAGAGATTATTGATGGTTTCTAGAGCCTGCCTATATCTGGCAATGGGCTGCAAGAGTCAATGTCTTTGCACCCCCCTCCATTTCACGTTAGACCAATTCCAGACTTTGAAAAGAAGCAGGATAAGATGAAACCCGTTCTAGGATTGATTCCATGGGTCTAATATTGTTGACAATATCGGATTTATGCAGATTGAAATTGCCCCTGTTTGCACCTTCCCCTGTGAAGTTTTCACCAGACTTAGCACTCTTAAATTGCATCTCAGGACTGACCAAAATACACTGCTTTGGGGAAGGCAATGGACACAATTGATACAATCATAGATTGCACCGGAATCCACTTTGGGCCTGCTCCGAAGGAGAGGTCCCCTAGAGAGCCCTCTCATGGAGAGAGCCCCAAGCAGATTTACGAACCCCAAATAGTGTTAAACCTCAAAGTGGGGATAGAAGCCAATGCCTTAAGGGGTTCACAATACTATATCATGACTAATGCAGCATCAAACAAGTTAATTTCCTCTACTTGGATCTATCAACTACAGAGATGATTCAAGACAATGTATCTAATCATTTCATCTAACTGTAGGTGTCACAATCACAGTAAATCCAGGTTATTTTGTCTCTGTCTTTGTACTTTAATTATATCTTATTAGCTTATATGGCTAGAAAACAATTATACAATCAATTAAAATCACATCCTCTTTAGGTCAATCTGTTTGACACTCTGGTGTATATACATATATGTGTGTGAATAGAATATGTACACCACAGATTAGTAAAGTCAGTTTACTGTTATATTTCTAAACTTCCTGTTAAGGAATAAGTAAAGAATAATTGTGCAGAGTGCCACCACATTCTGTAATTGCCCTCACTAAATTCCTATTGCCTATGAATATGTCTAAAGCCGGGTCCCCACTTTGGTGACTACAATTTTAGTTGCCTGATGATTAGTGTTAACCCTTTCTGTAATGTGCGACTAGTGCTTATTTTTGGTCTTGGTTGCTGTGGTTGGAGAAGGTTGATACTAATTTCCCAACAACTAAAATCTTAGTTGCACAAGTGGGGACATGGCTTTACGGGACATTTCTCCCACGAGGAATAAGATACTTGATATAGCCTTCCAAAAATCCTTATCTAGTTCACCTTTAAAAGTTAATGAAGTCAGGCAGTGGGTCTATTGGCTTAGAGTACATGGCCTACCTCTTCCATCTTGAAAGCAGGGTCAAATTTCAACTTAAATGTAAATCTTCATAGAAGTCTTGCGCATCACAGGCCAGCTAATCTCATCTCGTTGAGTAGAATTTCAGAGCCCAGAGAAGCAGGGTCTGTATGCATGGGTAAAAGGGCCTGTCAGCATTCATAGTCAAGACGATTACATAACTTCATCTTTCCATTTGAGAATTATTATGATATCATTTACTTGAAGTCTCAGGCTGTAAGTTGGATCTAGAGTTGGCAAAGGTATCTGACATTATTGTAACTTTGGAAAGGTAATGACACCGTCACATATTCTCTAGAAATAGAAATAGTATTATTCTGTTATTACTTTTGCAAAAATGTCCTAGTGGGTATGGGACTTTTAGAAGCTTAAGACAGTGAGAACAGTGTCAGATGTTTTACTGTTTTTCATTGTTTCAATGCAGCACCTCAAATCAGATTTAACTAAACACTCCTTTTAAACATGTGGTAATGTGTTTTGTTTGGATTGTACTCTAGGTCCCAAGTACAAGGATCCAATGCATGATTTTTAACCAGTCCATTGACATTACTGCTTTTACTCTGTTCTAAAATGCAACTCTGTTAACTGGCTGAAATTGCAAACCAACTTCAATGGCGCTCACGGATCAAATTATTCAATTTAAATGTATTAGCCATGTCTTTGGGAATAACACACATTGCAGGTATTGTTTTTTTATGGTGAGGCCTCTTAAGAAGCATTCGACAAATCTAGCAAGATCCAGAGTTTATTTCCTGTTTCATAAAATGTAATGCAATCCTTTAAGAAGATTGAGAAAAGGAGAATCTGAGAATCTGCTTAAAATTCTAAGAACGCTTCTAAATTCATGAATATTAGAATGAGTTGAATTTATTTTAGTCAGCACTAGTTACTATAAATGAGAACTGAATACCAATTGATACATTGGATTACAAGTCTGAAGTGCTGCCATATTTAAGTCAATATCATTCTAATCTTTTAGTTAGGACAGTTGTAAAACTAATCGAGGATTGAATATCAATCACCCTGATAAGGAAACCATATATCTTTTCATGTGTCTAGTTGATAGCATCTTTGTTTTGCCTGCTACATAATAGATATGAGTTATGAATCTGGCTTGATAACATCAAAAATCATAAAATTTATAGTACAAATAGTGTTGAAAGAACTCTGCTTCCACTAGTTAACCAACCTGATAGCATTCATAATTTGCTACTATATTACAACAAAAACAAAGATAGGGAGAGGGTCTAGACCAAAGCAATGCAGCTTCTTTTGTGTTCAATTTATGGGTCTAACTGCTTGGTTACTTTATAAGCTGGCTCAGAGTATTGGCAGAACTCGGCTATTTTTTCATAGAAGTGACATTTAGTAGGACTTCTGAAAAGATGGTCAAATTACACTACATTACGTCCCTCTCATGAGCCTACTTAATGTTCTTTGAGGTGCTCAAGTTGGTTTTTCAGGGAAGCGTTTTCAGTTAAGTAACTATGGTAACCAGACTTGATCTAATTTCACAAGTCACAAATGATGAGCATACCTTTCATACAATATTGGTTTTATCAATATAAGCCTTCAGAAAGAGTACCGTACAGACCCAAAATGTGTCTGCACAGTAGGCACTGAATGGTTCCTTCATCCCAATGAACTGCTTGGTCTAAACAAAATGAATGTGTGGTCAATTCAAACTTATGTTGATCCATTAAAAATGTGTAATACCAGTAGGGAGTTTTAATCTTGGCCAATAGCAAAACAAAAATGAATAAAGGCTGCTTTCGATATATATTGTAGAAATGTAAAAGTTGGATCTTTCCAAATCAAATAACTTTGAATTATTATGATTCACATGAGACTATGAGGCATTTACCTAAAGCATATTCCCTGTAAGTAGCATGTTCTCTGTAAGTGGCATGTTACCTGTCTGTAGCATGTGACCTCTCATTAGTATGTTACCTGACAGGACTGTGTTACCTGTTATTAGCTTGTTCGCTTTCAGTACAATGCTTTCTGTGAGTAACAGTGAATATTACCAAGATCCCACACATAATATTGGGTCAATCACAATGGCATATGCATGTCAAGAAACCATCTGCACAGCAGCAATTATTTATATCAATGCATGATATGCCAATTGCTAGTAATTTGTGTTTCCTGAGCCGTGTAAGACTATTTGCATGTCAAGGTTGTCCTCCTCATTACTCTCACCCCGAGGCCTGACTGTCATACTGATAAGCCTTGTCATAAAACCAGGGTGATTTGTGACATCATCCCTGGTCTGATAAGGCTAATGGGCTGTACCGTGTCAAATGACTGTCACCTGCTATGAACTACTCTGGGGCCAATACATGGGGTGAGCTAGGGGATCCCAAACTCCACCTTCTCCAAAAACATTATCCCTGACTCTGTATTAGTAATAGATTGTATTGTGTCACAGTGTCAGGCCAACTCAAGGGGTGAATGACAGGTGGCCATATAATCCAGCTGTATATCATTTACCCCACATGTACAGTTCACCGTAAAGCAATACCCTATATTGCCATTTACTGAGTCATGCCTCTGCCAATGTACATCTGCGGTGGTGTGAATCATTGACGGTCATTTGTATGTAACTGGTAACGTTACTCTTTACCATTGCTTACTACTCTTAGCCACTGCCAATGTTGCCCTATAGCATTGATTGCTACCCTTGGCCGCTGCTAATTACTTTTAATCTATCAGTTATTGGCCTAGCCATTGCTAATGTTATCTTTAACCATTGGTTACTGACCTCAGCCACAATTTTATCTTTTACTATTGGTTAATGCCCTTAGTTGGTGCTTCGGCTACCCATTACTGTTGCTTACTACCCTTGCCCACTGCCATTGGTAACTGCCCCCAGCAATTTAGTGATAAAAACCTATGTCATTGGTTACATTCCAAATAACCTTATTTGACTAGAAAGTCTGATGCTCTCTTTCTGTCCTTTTTCCATTATCCAGTTTCATGATATATATTTGCAGCTTCTCTATAAATTTAAAGACCTTAAACAAGTTCCAGCTGAACATCATTTGCCATACAGTTCAGTGTAAAGGATTACGATGTCAAGCCATGTCATGACTATTGACTCACTCCACTCTTTCCTGTTCATATAACTCCGCTTTTTGGGTTGTGTTTAAATGTACATAGACTATATAGTTAATACACTAGATGCTCCCTGACAACAAACACATGTTTGCATGGTTTCAGCTTTAATGGTTTTCAATAAAGCTATCGGATTGAAGGGGTCCCCCACATTATGTGGAGATATGGAGGCACATGAGATATCCCTCCTAATATTTTTTCAAAATTAAGTTATTTTCGTTAAATGAAATTATACATAATGCAAATCGTTGAGTCATAAGCCATCTTTATTTAATAGTATACATTGCAGGGATGCAGTTATATGCATTGCATGGCTGCTATTCAGCATGTGATAGATTGAGCCTCGGTGTATGTTGTTATTACTACCAGGAGATGCTTTATCACAATGACAAAAAACTTCGCAAAAAGCAACAATAAATAAATGGGGCCATACGCTCTGTGTCACATGCCATCCACAGACAAGGTCCTAGTGGCTGTGTGAGGAGACTGTGAAACCAATTCATAAACTCTCTTCAAATTTTAGAGCACCGTCTAGATAGGTAACCCCACAACCGTACTCATATCAACCAATCTGCCATACAGCCTATCCAAGGATCAGCTTGTGAGAGCACTCATCAGGGAACAGTGGTATAGCTAAAGCTTTAGCTTGTGGCAAAATAAACAGTCAATGATTTTGAGCCCTTTTTTAAAAATATCTTTTTCAAATGAACAGTACACTCTCCTATCAGTCCAGTAAATTAACAGTTTGATATAAACTGAATATCTATTTTTGTTAAATCAGATATATATCTATAAAACAACAAAAAAATTGCCTAGAAAAAGGTGAAGAATTGAAGCCATTGAGAGACAGAAAATGAAAAAAAAAGAAAGATATAAACATATTAATCATCATACAATCAAGTTGAAATCCTTGCCTTATGAAAACAGGTACCTTGTCTGTCTGTGGCCTACTAGCATGTGACCCCGCTCACAGTGCTGCCCCATGCTGTCTCCAGCCTATCCCCTTGAGGGGTCCTTGTCAGGCTACCAGGTAAATTCCCCGTGGCTGCTCTCACAACCAGCCATCACTTCAACCCAACCCACTATCAACAAGGCCGTCCTTCCCTTCTCTCCCCCTTAACCAAACCACACAACGTTGGTGTGCCCCAATATACCACAGGAAATCCAAGCTTATCTATACCTGGAATAATGTGTTCCCATGGAGCATCACATTTGTTAAAGTTAACTCTTTGCACATGTTTATACAAATATATTGTTATAAGCAACCTTGGACCCCTCTCATTGAAGCACTGCCTAAATGCAGATTGGATGGGTCTACAGTAAGCCCCTTACGGGAGACATCAAAATTTGACACAGGAGGCCGCAGCCAATAGTCAGTGACATGCAGCCTCCACTGTGGGGTACTGAGGGTCACATCCTGCTTCGATGGGGCTGCCGTATGATAGGAAGAGGGTATGGACACTATCTTAGTCCTTAAACAATCTCATTAACTAGTTAATTAGTTAATGAGCCATAATGAGGTGATTAGGGTAGGTAATGTATACAAACATGAAAGAAAAGAAAAGTACCATTCTATCTTTTTCCTTAATAATATATTGATAAAGGGTTAGGGGTGTCTGTCAGCTTGAATGAGAAAGAAACGGGTTGTAGAATGCCACAGCCAGTCATGGCACATAGGGGTAATAACTAACATCTTGCTGCAGCCTGTCGCAGCATCTCAGGTTCACAGCCACTGAAATTTGATGTCACCCCTTACTGACCATACCAAATTAATTGACCAACTAGAAATATTAAACCAGTTTGATTGATCAATTATAATTCTACTATAATTGGCAAACAATTATTCTGCCAACTATTGCTGAGGGGCAGTGTTGTCAATGGTTTGTGAATTGGCTGTCCAATCTGCATCAATATCAGTCCCGGCTATAGTTAAAAATATATCTATACTACTCCCATACAGACCTACCTTCCTTGCCACTCAAGTGCTAAAACTGTGTGTGATTGTATTCACATAAGCAGCAAGGCAGTTTCCTTTTTTTTGGCAGTTTAAGCATTCACCAAGGGTTCGTGGGGGAGATGGCCTGGACCCTCCCAGATCCATCCGTACTTCTTCATTTATACTAGTCCCCTGTCCCATCTCCTAAATCCTATATCAGCCTCTGCAGGTAACAACCTCTATTGGTTGCCCAGCAGGCTCTCTTACTTCCTCTCCCTGTGATTAGGTGAAATTGACCCTGGCTAAATTAGTCTGTCACCTCATCAGCTCCAATGATTACCAGAATAAAGAGCTAAAGGCCTAGGATTCCTTTTCTGGGATGAGAGAGGATGTGAGATATAATGAGCCAAAGGGTGCCTTCCTTTGGGTATGAGACTTTAGGTCCATCCAACACAAAACAATCACAGAAAAGTTGTAAGACATCCTTTCCTAAATGAATTCAAAGCAACTATTTATCTTTGCTAAAGCCTTCATCCTTTGGAATAAAAAAAATGAAAAATGATCTCTAGAAGTTTTCTATTACAGAAAATCTGCTGATTAAAAGTTGGCTCATCTGGTAATGACATTGGACAATGACCAAACGATATCAATCTTATGATCCGAGGAGGGTTTACAAATGTACAGGTAGACAAACTAATTTTGACACTCTCCAGGTAACAGTCTTTGTAGGGCTTATTTTGGGTCAGATAAATTACCTTATCACAGTTCAGACTATGTTGTTGAGGAAATATATTTTACAGCAAGTAGATGGTTATCATATGGTTATTGTATGATTGATTAACATTCTCCTTAGGTTGTCCCACATTTTCTGTAAAATTGTCTCTGGATTAATGGAGAACTCTCCTAATACTGTGACTAACTTTGCAATTTCTTTTGCATAATGTCAATATGTTTGTCCTTATGATAGGCCACCAACATAAGGTTGTCATAAATGCTATTGGATTCAAATGGATACAGGACCATGTTACCGCAGGCTTCAGCCAATATTAGTTCACTAACAGTATTAATATCAATTTGCCTGGTCAGGTAGACTCAGCTCATCCTAAATCTGTCAGGCTGTGACAATTGGATATCTCCCTGACATGACGGTGTCACTTTGGAGAACTAGAAGGTCAAATCAGTTGTCGTGCTCAGTTTCTGGGTGAACTGTATAACAGTTTTCACCATTCAATTCAATATTAGTTGAGAGTTGGTTTACTTTGTTTGAGATGATGTGTTATTGCCAAAACATTTGAACTTTATTGGCAATTGTTATCATGGTGTCTGTTCTTTTTGCAAGCTGTTCCAGGTATGACTGGATATGTTTTTGTCCAGAAGTGGCTTAAAGAGAATAGTTCAGAGTGAATTTCACATCAATTGCTTTGGAGAATTAAGTGCTTCACACTGGTCTCAATTGTTTTTTCAATAGGATATTTTGATTGGGTAATGATACTGACTTATGGTTGGTTGGTTATTGGGGTTTTTACACCGTATCAACATCTATGGTCATATCACGGTGAGAACAAGGTTTGACAATTCTGTCTGTTTGATGATCGCATCTATGAATTGATCGTATCTATGAGAAGGAAGAGACCATACCGAGGCAGGTGTTCTTTAATGTGCAGGGTCCCATAGACAGGACCCTACACACAACAGCCGGTGGCCCTCTAGGAGCCTTTGATAACCCAGATGTTGCCACTGGAAGACATGCAGAGGGGTGTAGCAGCCCAGCCCAGGCCCAGAATAAGCCCATCCCAATTCATACCACCAATAAAGTTCACCATGAAATATTATAAAAATTGCTTCTGTGCTTATTCCCTGAAGAGAGTTGCACAATGCAAAATTAACCAAAGCAATTTAGTTGACAGATTGCTCCTAAAATTTCTAAAATGTGACCTTACATTTTGGAATTTTCCCCATAGGAAACAATGGTAAAGCCTGTCAGTCTAACCTATAATGTCCAACCCTATTTTGCCCTGAAATGCAGTATTTTGATTGGCTGGCAAACCTGCAAATCTGTCAATTGGTAAAATTTAAGAAATGATAATATTTTAGCAGTACTTGGGGATATAGAAAAACAAAATTCTTGCTTATTCAAGTAATCCCAAGTCTTGGAGACAAAGATGGCATATATGTCTATTTTGTCCAACCCTTGTCCAATCCCAGGATATACCCAAGGTGGGATGGGCTTATTGAACCCTGGCTGCCCACACAGCAGACAGACGCTCTAACCACTTCACCACCATGCACGCCAAACTAATGACTTATGATCCAATGTTGCTATTGTTAGCTATTATATAGTTGTAATAGTTAGAATAATGGCTATGAATATATCTTATCTTAGAATCTAGGATGTGAGAAATGTATTTATGATTTTGTTATTGTAAAACACACCCTCACATTAGTATATACATGGATATCTTGTCTTACGTTTTCTATTATAAGAAGGATCACCTTTCTGTTGTTTTGTATCCAGCCCAAATGGCTGAGGATAGAGGAAAATACTCCCACATTACATGCCTTTTATAACCTCCCTCTATGTCAAAAATAACCTATTTTCCTTCCTGCCCCACCCACCTCCCCCTCTGCTAAGGTCAACATGCAGATGAGTGCTCCCCCCCAGGCCTCACCCCTGTCAGCCCCTGCTGGCCCCATGCCTCATTGTCATTTGTCATTGTTCGGGGTAGGCTCACGGGGTCACCTGTCATAGTAAGGGTTCTTCCATCTATATAGAGAGGAGGGGAAGAACAATCTGGGCTGGTGGTGATTCACTGGATGCAAATTGTTACCAAGTGACAATATCATTGTCAAAACAGACACAACAAAGATGAACTTGTTACCTTTATCATAATAGCAAACCTTTCTAAACTTGGAATTTTGATTCCAATTTGAAATACTTTGCTAGTTTGCTAATTCAATTTGCCTTGATTATCTCCTTTGTTTTTGCATTCACATGGTTAATATCAAACCATTAGAAATGTATCATTTTAATTTTGATTTTGTTAAAATAATAATGCCTTTGTTAGGAGTGTTTGACTAAAAGTTTCTTTATGAGACTAATCCTATGCAATCAGCACTATGGCCGAGTGCACAATACTGGTTGTAATACTTGTGCAACAAGAAACCTTTAATTTCCTCATCCAGAATTACCAATATGGTTGGGCTACATTTTCACACAAAGCTGACATTTATACAGTATTTAGACAGTAATATAGATATCAGGGGTTGGGTTATCTAACCTTTTGTTGAATTCCAATTAATGCAGTGTTACAGAATTTTTTCCTAAAAACATAAATGTCACTGCTAAGTCATCACTGTGAATCACAAGGTAAGGCGATCTTAAAGTGTTCATTGTTACGATCTGTCATTGTGGAATGGGCCACAGACTACTATAGCTGTTACTCCCCCCTCCTTCCCCTCTTCCCCCCCCCCACTCCCTGTCAGGTACATTTAGGCCTGAGTAGGACCATTAACATAATGAGTTTCACTGTAAATTGCCTCGTTTTTGCAGCTTTTAGTGATTCTAATATCAATTGAATTTCCCTACTTAATCAACCAACTCTTTTAGGTTATAAAATGCTCTTCATTAACTAGTTTTTTTTCTCAAAATCTCCCACGAAACTTGTTTAAGCAGAAAATGATCTCATGTTATGAAAGTGATTTTGACAAAACTAATTATCTTTCTTTTTCAATTACAGGTGAGCATCCCTTATGCAGTCCAAGTGACAACAAGGTAGATGGTATATAAACAGATCAAGGTGTATTATTCCTGAACTTTTGAAAGTTTTATATCTATTTTGACAGTATTTGTAATGATTATGATACTATTACTTTCCACAGTGTGTGTGATACTTGAAGTCCTTCCTCCTCTGATGGCTAACAACTTTCTTCATTGTCATATATAGTCCCTTGACACTAGAGGAACTGTTGACGGCCTGGGGTGCAAGGTTTGTGTCCAGGATGATATAGTATATGCTCATTTTGAGTGACTTGAATGAAAAGAAACTTACACAGACATCGAGTTGGCATGTTTTTTGGTGCCAATGTGCACGGGTAAGTCTGTGTGCATAATCTGCTGTATAATGCATGCTCTGTGATCTGAATAAATGAACCCCGGCGGATGGCCAATATTTTTCAAAGGTTGCATTTTCATTGTTTATTGAGCAACTGAAAGCAGAGCTTCCTTTAATCTTTCAGTTGAGCCCTTCTTAAGGGTGCAACCTTTGTGCAGAAGCCAATTAAGTCAACAACAATGACTGAAACGAATGTAAAAGTTATTATCTGTCAAATACGAATCTGTCCCGTGTAGCTGACTCAATGTACGCTTTAATGATGGTGACTCTCGGAAAGGGAACATGACAGTTTGAGGCTTGATATCAGGATTTACTGTAAATTGAAACTGTATTTTTTACAAAAAATCAAAGGTTGTAATATAATCCGGTGGTTATTTTCCTTACCATTTCCTACATTATCATTGGCTTTACAGATGCATAATGGTACCAATACTATCACTAAATTCAGAATGATTGTATCTAATTTCATGTCTTTGTATTACAATTGTATTTCAATGGCAAAGATTCAGAATTATAAACATTAGCTATATACAATTAAGTCCCTACAATTTACATTGGTTTATTTTCATTTTTCAGTTTCACCATTTCATAAAATCATGCAGTTGTCTTTGTTTCATCAATAAAGACTGTAAGAACAGATACTACAGGGAGCTTCCATTAATCAAGTATGCTAATTTACGAAAAAAAAGAAAGAGATCTCCAATCTCAAACCCCCATAGGCCTTAGCTTCCCAGCACCTTTCCATAGTTCCTTATTGAGGGGAAATTTGTAAATGGTATTGGTTGGCAGCGCTAGCTATAGTTGGCCACTAGCATGTTATACCAGCATCCTAGAACTCCACACACATCAGTCCTCCTTTTTCACTTGGTGATAGGGGACCAGGATCACGTGAGCTAGTCTAAGATGCTCCCCTGGAGGGCCTTCTGTTTGAGCTGCTGGCTGAGTGCATCCAACCTCTAACTTGGCATGACAATTGATTCACCAATAACTTGAATCACTCACTTCAAATAACATCTTCTGAAATGGAGCCCAGCCAACGTCACATAATGATTGCTCTCCCTAAATTTTGGTAAATTGCATTTGCATCATTGCATGATACACGCAAGAGTCCTGTTTCCAGAGTGAGTTCAGGGGAAATTTGATTTAGCACTTTCAGATGTTGAGTCTGGTTCATTTAGGTTGGTGAGGAGCAGCCAATAGTAGTGTCCACCATCCTCCCACATTGAACAATGCCACATGTAAAAAGGTACCATGTAGTGTGGTAATAGGACGTGACCAACAACAGGGTAAGCATGTCCACAGTTATTAGGGTTTTTGAAATAGCTCTGAATCATTCAGGAATACTGAACAACATATAAACATGACATGCCATTGGGTTATGTTCAAAATTTGTTCAAATTTATCTAGTTCCTATAAAAATGTTATTGGCAGAGATATATTTGATGCTCAAAAAATTGGAAATGGGCTCTAACTGCAAATTCATATCAATTGTGTTTTATCTGAGTATTTGTTCACTACTGATCTTCTAAGATGGTGATTGATCCAAATTATCTTAGGGAATAACTAATGTGAATGCAAATCTTATGAAAATGTGTCCTGGAGTGTCACAGCATATTTAGCTGAACCATTACTAATCATCTATGATAAGCCCCATCTCCGTGTATTAATGGCAATTGGTATGGCAGCTGTATAATAGGACTTGTTGCCTGTGTAAATAGTGTCCCACACCCAGAGTTGTATTCTTATTATCGCGATTGTCAAACTTACTTTGAATCTCTGACAACAATTTAGCAGGGTAGACTTCAACATGAAACAAGGTTTTTTTTGTCAATGACTGGGAGATTGAGATTATAACCATGTACTTGTTTTAGCAGGAGGAAATTATGAATTGATTCTGTCCACACTTATGGCTATATTCTGGGCTACACTCATGACACTTGATGTTGAAGTTCCTTTTTTAAGTCTATAACATGCATACCATGGAATCAGGGGATAACATATGTTTTTACTGTTAACAGGATTCATAGTAGACTGCATACGTACCCAGTAGTTTCCTATTTTGATAACCATCTGACTATACTAGTATAGTGGTCACTGCAATTTGCTAATAGGCACTACATGAGTTAGGAAAGAAAACATTTCTGAGATAACAACAGCTGCTAAGTGTATTCCATCACAATGTTCCCTCTATATTTCATACTAGGACTGAACAGTTATAATATGTAACAATAAATAGTAAGGTACATTCCATTAATAATTTATACAGAAATGGGGTCTTGGCTGGGAGGGGAGGTGTAGTCTGTCATTACCTTCAATAGCTGTTAATATGTTATTAATGTAGGTAACTGTTGAAAGAGCAGTGGCAGGCGAAACACCATGCCAAATTATCTCCATTATTAATGAACTACACCTTACTCTATGATCTATAGGCCAAGAAGTGTAAGAAGTTGAAGTTAAACCTTTGAGAACAGTGGGGCTGAGAGAGATAACACCTGTTAGTGATTCAAATGAAACTAGACAACGAAAAAAGACATAATAGATTACTTAACTGCACACTGAGGCCCAATACTATGTAGTGGTGAGCATTCAAAGTCTCTTCTTTGCCCCTAGGCAGTGTGGAAGGCTCTTTTGTCTGTATTGACAATAGCTCTGCTGCAACCTTCCTTTACATTCAACATCTTAAGCTAAAAGGAAGATGTGATAGAAAGACACATTTCATAAGTGTGGAATTACCTTTCAGAACATACAAAGTGGATGAACATAGCTGTAACACCTGTCTTCTTGCATCTTCTGCATATTATAGTCTAAAGGGGGATATTAAAAGCTTACCATAAGTCTTCTCATATTGCGATGGCTACAAAACATTTGACAAGCAAAAGTTGAGATGTCATTATGTTATGTCCAAAGAAAAAAACCCCGCAAGTTATGTCTGTTTTTAAATGTATTATGGCTGCTAATTTCATTCTTCAGATTTGTATTATACTTATTACAGGTGTTGGGGGTTGGGTAATTAGCATGATGTGCTAATTAGGGGTGACGTCAAAATTCATAGGCTGTGAAGCTGGGATGCTGCGGCAGGCTGTGGCAAGATGTTGGTTATAAACCCTATGTGCCATGACTGGCTGCAGCATTCTAAAACCCCATTGCAATCACATTAGGGGTACCAGACATGAGTCTAGATCACTTTTTTATTGAGGTGTAAGATAAAAGGGCACTTATCTCTTAAGTTTGTATACATTATATACCCTAATTACCTCATTAAGGCTAATTAATTGACTACCTAATTAATTAATGGGGTCATTTAGGGTCATTAAGATAGTGTTTCCACCCTCCTCATATCAGGCTGCAGCCCTGTGGCAGCAGGCTGCGACCTTAGAACCCCTGGGTGGTGGCTACAAGCTGTAATGTCACTGACAACTGGCTGCGACCTGCTGTGGGGAATTTTAACGTCTCCCCTTATTTGGTTCAGTTGTGATGCCACCAATCTGAACAACCAACAAAGGATATGACAGGACTTTAAGACAAGACAGGAAGAGGCAAGGGCTTTAGGCGTGTTTATTTCCCTGTGCATAACAATTACTTTTAATCATTTAAATCTCAAATATTTGTCCCTTTAAACTTCCAACATAAAACACTTGATCTTTATCAGTGTATAAATTTGAGGACTATACAATGTATATCCTAAGTGTTTATTAATTGGAATAGATTATTATAAAGTATTTAGGTATAAAAAGAGGTTAACATTGTTTTTCACTGATATAAAGAAGTATTTCCTGGAAACATGAGGTGTCAACTGGAACAATTTTGTTCAAAACTTCAACAATAAGCATAGATTTTGGTTTTAACTTTGCTGTTGTTAATGAACATTAAACAAGTTTTGAAAAGCAAAGAGGTCATTTAAACTATATCAGATCTAGTCTGATGTTCTCTCATGTATGACTTTGAGAACAGCAGCAAATTCTCACCTCAATGGAACACAACCAAGTGTGTTTTGATGTGGAAATCTGACTTGTTGGGGGTATAGCTTTAATTGCTTCCCCTGAGAGTAATTGACATTCAGTCAGTAAGCATGGTGTTCATTCGGTCAATTCCAGGGCTGAGCACTCTTCGCAACCACATCTTTACGCCTGCATGGTCTAAATTACTGCTCTTTTCCGAGACGCTCACATAGAGGGGTTTAGTGGTATGCTGCCCTAAGCCAGCAATTACACCTATTTGTAAGCATGAACGAGTGCATAGAGACATAGACTCACCATTATACTATTGCCATCTGTCATATTACCTGTTATCGCATCACCCAATCTAGGGGAAGTTTGGGATTTATATTACTCTGGTCTCATCCCAATATCACATGGAGACCAAGATCTTACGAGTGATTCAGATGGTTTATTGCAATTTTACTTTGGTATGCCATGCTGACAAAAAAAGGAAATGATTATGTAATTTCAGTAGCCTCTATGCAGACATGTGATTTAGAAATACACAGTCCTCACAAGAATGCACCTTTCTCTTGGTTCACAGAATTAAAGGGTTGAACACTATTTGTTGTTATGAGGTTAATTGATAATTGGGGAACTTTTCTTATATTGTTCAATGAGGTTGCCTTTATCTCTTCTTTTATAAATACTAGTCAAGTGGTAGATAATTTCACGATGGGCGTTCAGATCCACAACGCCAACAACACTTGGCTGAAAGTCAGATTTAATTCGTGGATCACATGAATGCGTACAATGGCCAGTGTGATGATTCAAGATTCCTAGGTTCACAGTTCCAATCAATGGAGAGTAAGCTTTCTCCTGAGAGTCCGCCTGATCTCACATCCAATCTGCAACACAGTAGTCCTTCCAACAGTCACCAGATGTCCTTTCTACGTATAGCTATTAAAACACCTCAAATCCCTAAGACTTGTATTGTCCAAACGGTATCAAGTAGTGTTCTCCGCTGTAACCATAGGTTCTGCCCTACATATATTAATCTGGCTTATTGATTTTACCCGAGCGTTGGTACTTGCTGGGAGACGCACTCTGTCTGCTATTGCAAAACAGGTATATTTACACGTACCAGCAGTCCATGCTATATTTACATTATATGATGTAGTAATTCACTAAATTTTGAATACTTTATGATATTCCCTCTACAGATTGTGAAGGAAGCGGGTAATGATTGACTCAGACTATCAAGTCATAAAACACATCTATATCTTTCGACATGTAGCCTTTAGGCAGACATCACTACAGTTTCTTCCTGACATGTGACCCCATTAATGCTGCTGCCTCTCTAACCGCTTCATCTACAACCAAGAACCTATGCAGGGGAAATGACCCCTACTTGTGGTCCTACTTGCCAACAGCACTTTTCATGTTGAAGTTTGCTCCTACCTTTTGGGTTCAAAGTCTGAGAGGGATTCACAAGAGCACTAATAGTCTCTCTCTCAATTATCTAAATTGGTTTGATAGACTTTACTTTGCTTGTGTATTTGTGTGTTTTACCAGATACTTGGTTAACAATGCAGTGCACTATAATTTATTGTTGGATTCCTTGGATCTCACACTACCCTATTTTATTTAAATTTTGACTGAATAGATATGAGTATGATGCATTGACCATGCACAGTCATAATCAAACAAACTTCAAATATCAAAATCCCTGGACAGAATATTATGATAATCAGGTAAGCTTCCACCTGGTTGATAATTTACAAATATTTTCAATCTTAAGTCTCTACATGAGTTATTCACAGCTATCCATATTCCAAAGGGAAATGTTTTAACTCAACTGTTCGCTCTAACTTCACTCTGGGTGCCCATACACATATGGTCATGAATCTATAATAAAGATATAGGGTTTTTAGTTATGTGGACGGAACCCTTTACGGTCTGGGGACTTCCTTATTAGAACATGTCTTGAATTGAATAGGTCAGTAGAACGAGTAATAGATAGGCTCTTGGGAATCATATGTTTGTCCTTTTTCTTATAATGTCATTCTGTGTTTTGTGGAAAACTTAATGGAGGAGCATTTTTCTCATTACCTTTCTTGTATAAGTATTGTTGTCAGAGACTAGTGTCAATATTCAAACAAAGAAGCTATACTAACTTTATCTCTGCTGTACAAAGAATAATTCAAATGAAATATACCAACAGTTCTAAACCCATTGTATAATAAAAGCAAGATGACCCTTATACAAATCAGAGTAACATTTTCCATTCTATGAGAAGGATGATCAGTTCCAACAGCTGGTTGGCCTCCTGGCTGTTAGAACTAAATCCCTGATGCTCTTATGATGGCAGTTATCAGATAGCAGAGACTCTTAGTAACCTGAATCAAAGACAATTCTCCATTTACTACTTAGACCCTGCCGTGGCTTTAGCTTGCATAACCTGCTTTGAAGGGAATTAGTACGAGGCGGAGTTTCAAGTCTGTTCTTTCTTTACTTTAAGGATCAGGTTATGCAAAGGTAGATCTTAGTAGGAGGGCAAGTTTCAAATGAGAAAAAAGTAGAATTATTAGCACTTTTCACACATAATTAATGATTATGCCTGTAAAGTCAAATCATGTTACAGTAACTTTTGATCACATGAAAGGCATATTTTAAGAGTTATATTAAGACAAATAAAGAAGAATCAACGCACTATTATCACAAATTCAGCATTAGGCATCTTTCATCGGAATGGTACATTTTAGATAATCTATTAATTTCTTATACAAAGGTTCATTCCAAAGAGTTCAATTATAGACAGAATAGAAACAAGCAGCATTGAGATTTAAATATCAGAATTGCATGGGGTATTCTTTATCAATCACTGGACTTCTGTATATAACTTGATACTTGCAGAGGTTCTAATAATTTAATGGCCTCTAACACCACCCTATGTATCACCCAATAACAATCTAGTATCATCCTCTGTGTCCAAACTGAGCTAGCAGCCCATGTTTATCTTTTTGCATTGGTATTGACCCAAGTTAGGTGGTAGTGCCATAAGATTCCAGGAATTAATAAACAATCTACACACACAGAGTATTCCACATTAGCAAAATAATAAGCTCGTTTTTCACATCTTGCATTTTCAGACAGACGATCATTAACCTTAACTATACATGACATATCACTTACAATTAAGACGTAGGCTTGTAACTTTGATGTATATGCCATAGAGATCCATTAATTATGAATTAATTTTGTCATTGCTTCTAGACATCAATCCATCTGTAGACCAAAATTCCCTCACCATTAGTAATTAATGTACAGCCCCTAATGATAGAAGGAAGAGTAAGTATAATCAGGCATGTGTCAAACCTGACCAAAGGTTGAACTGGGCTTACATGGGGAAAAGAATACAATTACACAATGGATTCAATGATTGATACACATTCTAACTCAAACAAAATCTTCTTCAGGATAACAGAACATCTTATCCCACATATAAGACTTTCTGATAGAAGTCTGCCAGCTAAGAAATTCCTTTAAGGGGCCATTCGTTAATTACATGTACGCACAAAGAGAGGATGGGGAGTGGAGGCATTTAGTATCTTTCTACTACTCATAACATGTGAAAAGGGGCTGGGGGCTCTTAAAAGCAGGTAAAAATGCATACAAAATTAAGGGGCTGCCACTAAAGTTCTCAATTGAGGTTCTCAATTCACGCTTCTCAGCTTTTCCCAAAGCTATAGTTTAGTATTTTGGTTAAATAGAGAAAGTTAATTCATCACAAATAGGAAACCATGCAAAATGTGGCCTGTGACATAACCAATGACTGCGAAATATTGAATAAGAGTACCAAGGAAAGGTTAAGATTTGTAATTCATGGCATTGAATACATCAAGCCCCAAGCAATTTGAACAGTAAACTGGATAAGTGGACAAAACCAAGGCACTTAATTTCTTCTACAGGAGATCGATTTCTCCTATCACCCACATAAAGTTGTTCGGACAAGCTCCAGGCTTTACACAATCAAATTGTCAATAATTTCTGGTAATTAGACAAGGTTTTCCTTTTATAGGTGATCCAGTTTGATATAATGATGTAAAAACAGTTATGTCCCTTGTTTAGCTTTTGTATCCTATCCTGCCATCAGTCTAGTCATATCCTTAATGGACCCAAAAAGTACCTCTGCTTAATATGATTTCAATGCACACAAAAAGTGAGCAGATGCTATTAACCTGTAATAGGATACAGGACTTCCCAAAGTATTATGACCATGGCCATATGGATATTTTCCTGTAAAGCGATTTGAAGTATTCAAACAAAGATGTCATTTGTGAATTATTATGGGGGTCTGTGTAAATAGTTTAATTCAAGCATGAATTATTATCTTCAATGATATGTCATTGTTGCTGCAATAAGGGTGGATGGGGGACAGTTGATTCATCCATAATCATAACCAACATGGCTGACAAGCAGTAGATATGCTCCAGACTTTATATCATCAACTTGTTGCTGCTATCTGGTAAGTAAAAAAGGTTTTTCCCTTGGGGGTAAGGAAGTTTGGCATAATGATGTAAAGCATAAATGTCTCACAATTAACTATTTTATCTAGCGCCAGTCTAGTCATACCCCTAATAGATCCTAAAGATACCTCTGTTTAATATCATTTCCATGAAAGATAGATGGGCAACAACGCAGACACATGAAAACTTAAATAGTTACAGTTAAAACTACTACATAGATAAACTATTAAAAGAAAGTTACATGCTCAGTGTATGGGTAGACTTCTCAAGTTTTAAAACCTTTTCATGAATTTGACAGCACTTGTCAATAATGAAGAAAGTCTTGGGCGTGACTGATGAAATACATATATATACATAAAACTGAATTGAGATTGAATTCTCCCTTTTACCCAGACATCTAGATGATATTTCAGGACAGCTGTGCTAATGAAAGCGGCAACATTAGGGAACGTAATTACTGCATGCATTCAACTGAAAGGTCAGACCTGAAGGGGGAGATCTTTGAGGCAGATGTCTTTCAGCAAAAGTAAAGAAAGCTGATTTCAACTTCAGCTTCAGCACATGTGGCCATATTCAGAAGTTCCAGATTTGACATCTAATAGGGCTGTATGGCGCAGCAAAAACACAATGTCTATTGTCTCTTGCATATTTACTTTAATGTAAATAAAATGTTCAACCAAAATCTCCTCTGTGATTCAGTATGGGGTATGGCACCAATTCTTTGCTGTGTGCACTTTTATTTTAAGAGCAAAGGGGAGGGGGGGTTGGGACCTTTTTTTGATACATATTTGTCAAACACATGTAGAACCAACGGGGGAAGTACATAATGACAGGTTGTATGCATTGCCCCTTGTTTTCAGGATTTTCTATTTCATTTAAATTTTGTTTGGTTAATAAAATAAAGTTAAACCTTCTGGGTCATCCTTTTGTGGCTGTGCAACCCACAACCATTGCACTGACTAACAAACCCCTTTGGGTTAAACAGCCACCTTTGGACACACCTTCCCCGAAAAGTCACATGCTCCTTCTTATTATCAATACACTTCCTGTGTCATGTTATTAGACATCTGGATTCTTTATGGCTGGAGTTTTGCTTACAAACTGAGACGATTATACTTTCAATAAACTTATATTTCTACTGGAGGGATTAAAAGTCAGAATACAGCAGTGGATGGAAAGAGTAGGAGGAGTAACAACAACGAAGATGGGTTGGCATGTTTTCCAGATTTATAAGGAGAACATTGACTGCAAAATTGAACAATTTATGTGAGAGTGGTTTAAGAAATAATGAGAATAAAAAAGTCTGCACTTCTGCAAGTACCTAACAACAATTGTTATTTCTATTCCTTTAGTTTTCTGTCTGTTCAGTCTTACTAAACTGCAGCAAAGTAATTCCTGGTTAACCAATTTATTCTGTTGTACCTGCAGATTACACTAGATCATTAGGCATGCTGGGAAAATATTGACAAGTAGCAGTTATTGAAATCCTGGATTGGACCATACAGACATCACTTGTATCAAAGAAGGTTTATACTGAAATTTTAAAAATACAGTACATTATATTTTCGTATTAAATATCCATTAAGTCAGGTGTTCTGCAAATAATTATTCCACATTTGACACCAATATAATGGATAGTACTTGTCACAACTATCCTGGAAGTGGGTTTGAGCGAAAAAGTTACCAATCAAGTATCTATATCCAAAGCTCTCCATCAGTTCATGGTAAACCTTCTTTAATTTATGTGAAGTGAATTCAAAGAAAGTTTCCTACTCAAAGAGTCCTGAGTTTCTATTTCTCTTGTTTGGGTATGCGGCCGACCTATACTGATTGGCCGGCCCTAGTCAGGGCACGTGCTGCTGTCCCCTAGCACATCTTGAAGGATAGCTGAGAAAGAGGCTTGATGGCAGGCTATTTCACTTGTTTTTTGTTTTTTTTAGGAATACATTTCTTTAATTTCTTTAATTAAGTCTTTGCAGCTGATGGTTTTCTTTCAGTAAACCTTACAAATTAGAGGACCATATATTTCACTTTTTGTTATCAGAGAATGATAGTTTAAAAACATTATTTTAGGACATGATTCAAATTTCAAGGCCCTTAGTATGGAAGTTGACCAATTTATTTGATAAAATTAATATTGGACAAATTCATGCAATAAATATTAGTCAGTTTGAATCAAATACTATTACGAAGAGTGGGATAACATCAATTACAATTCTTACTAAGGTCGAACATGGGGTGGTCTTCACAGTTCTTACAATTCTTACTAAGTGTGACTTAGATATATGAAAATGTGATGATTAATAATTATTGCAATCATTGGCTGAGTGTTTGTCGGCTCACAGTCACATGTGTCTCTAAATATAAAGCAGCCAGTCTCACATTTGTAATCCAATATTCAAAATTAAACCAGAAAAATATCAATATATGGTGATTCATTAATGCCTAAGGGTTTCTGAGTGATTACTTGTCCAGTATGTAGAGTTTTTCTTTCTGATTCTGATGCAGGAGGCGTCATGCTTGTAATATCATATCTATCATATCACATAAAACTAGAAAAAGAATCAACACAGAAAGTAAGATTTATAGGTGCTGGGGGCATTCCATTGTGCATATCTGCAATTAGGAATTGGTGATGAAAAAAAGTATCATGAGATAAATATGTGTATAGCTGTGATGTATAATACGAAAAAGGAGGGGTGTGTGTAAAATGTGATAAAAGATAGAGATGCTCTTACTTAAGAATAGATGTCTTGGTGTTACTGATTTGTTAATATATTCTTCATTATTTGTATGGTGATGAGGTTGTAGCAACTGGGATGTGAGGCAGCTGAGTCAATAACTACACGATAAACCACCAGTTCTGAACTAGACAAGAATGCAGAATGTGGACTACTCATGCATTATAGGTATAGCAGTAAATTGTGATACCTCTCTAATTGCTATAATAGACTGTCATCTGCAATCCAGCTAGGATATGTTTTATTCGAAACAAACCAAATTAAACTTTCAAATCCTCAGACAACCGCATGGAAAAATATATATGTATTTCAACAACAGCTGAGAATATTGTCAGTCAAAGCATAGAAATTAAAAGAAACATCCTTTAGTCTTAACCTACACTTTCATTCCAATAATCAAACATATTCAGCATGCTAGGACAACCACTATGCTTTCGGAGAAATACATTATCTAAAATTACTTCAACTTAGCTTTATTACTAACACTTGGAGATTATTGATGATTCCTAGAACCTAGCTATATATAACAACAGACTGGATTATTATAAAAAGGTGGAAAATTTTTATGCGAGCTTCTCCGTCACATCTTAGACCAACTTGAGACTGCAAAAAAGAAGCGGGAAAAGAAGATACCCACTGTAGGATTGATTCCATGGGTCTGATATCATTTACAATATTGGATTTAAGCAGTTTGAAATTGCCCCTGTTTGCATCGGCCCCTCTGAAGTTTTCACTAGACTAAGCATGCTTAAATTGCATCTCAGAACTGACCAAAATACATTGCTTTGGGGAAGGCAATGGACACAATTGATACTCACCGAGGTTGGGTAGGAATCCAATTTGGGACTCCTAGAGAGGAAAGCTCCCCTAAAACGCCCTCTCATGGAGAGAGCCCGAAGTAGATTCACGACCCAAAATAGCGTTAAGCCTCCTAGTGGAGATAGAAGCCAATGGCCTAAGGGGGGTTCACAATGGCATGTCATGACTAATACAGCATCTACCAAGTTAATTTCTTCCACTTGGCTCTGGAACCTATAGAGGTGCTTCAAGGCAATCTGTCATCTATCCCTTGTTATCATTCCTGGTAGGAAAGGTTTTAACTTCTCTGTATGTGTACTTTGTATTAGCTTAATTGGCTAGAAAACGATATTATAATCCTAAACTACAACTCTACAGAGAAGTATAGAGTCAGTTTACAATGATACTGCTCAATTTATCATTCTGAAATAGAAAATAAAAGCATTCTACTCCTTGTCCACTTTCATAGTGTACATACCCTCCAGAACTGCCTTCAGCAAATTGTAGTCACATTATATGAATAATTCTACACCGCATTTCTCCCAGCAGGGGGATAAGGTGCTCTATACAGACACTCCAAATCTCTCACTAGTTCACCATTAAAGTTAAGGAAGTTAGGTAGTGGATCTAATGGCTTAGAATGCATGGCCTACCTCCTCCATCTTGAAAGCGGGTCAAATTTCAACTAAAAAGTAAATCTTCATAGAAGTCTTGCGCATCACAGGCCACCTAATCTCATCTGGCAGAGTCGTATTTCGAAGTCTGGAGGAGAAGGGTCTACAAGGGTAAAAGGGCCTGTCAGTATTCATAGCCGAGACCTATACCTTACTTACTTCAGCTTTCCATTTCGGAATTACTATAATATCATTTACTTGAAGCCTCAGGCTGTACATTGGATCTACCATTAGTAAAGGATTCAGACTACATTGTAATTTTGGAAAGAGTAATGATGCCTTCAAGTATTGGCCAATTTTTGCTTCACAGATAGGCAACTATGAAAAAGATGTCCTAATAGTTACAGGGCTTTAGTCTAATGGGGGAAATGAGAAGCTTAAGACAGTGAGAATGGTATCAGATGTTTGACAATTTTTCATTGTTCCAATGCAGCACCTCAAATCAGATATCACAAAACACTCCTTTTAAACATGGGGTAATGTGTTTTGCATGGATTGTACTTAAGTGTCCAAGTAACTGGATCAAGTGTCTGATTTTAAAACTTTCAGGAGACATTACAGCCTTTCACTGTTTTAAAATGCCACTCTTGTTAACTGAAATTGCAAACCAACTTTAATGGTGCTCTGGGATCAAATTATCCAATTCCAATGTAGTTGCCATGACTTTGGGAATAACACACATTGCAAGTATTGTTTTTCATGGCGTGGCCTTTTTAAGATGCTTTCCACAAATCTAGCAAGATCTTGAGGTTATTTCCTGTTTCTTCAAATGCAATAAAATCCTTTAAGAGGATTGAGAAAAGGAGACTCTAAAGATCTGCTTAAGGGGTGGCTCTCAAATTGATTCTAAGAGTGTTTCTCAATTCTTAGATCTTAGAATGAGATGAATATTTAAGCTGTCCCTGGTAACTATAAATAATAAAATGACTCAAATGCTACCATATTAAAGTCAATATCATCCTAATCTTTTATTTAGGACAGGCTGCTTTTGATATGTATTTGAAAAAAATAAATTGGATCTTTCCAAATCAAATAACTTATAATTAAAGTGATTCATAAGATGTTATAAGACATTTGCCACCTTAAAGAGAGGAGCCAGTGAAATTCGATCTTCTTCCAGTTTGTATTCTAAATCTTAGATTTAAGTCTAACAAACAGGTACATAACTTATTTTATTTGTATAGATAGCTCATTTGGATAATTAATGAGGTTTGCATATCAGAACACGTCTTGTGGGTCATGCAATCCTGAATTTGGATGTCTGTGTGTGACGTCACACATAGAAGCCGTTATTTTAAATTTTAAATTTGCAAAATCCATAATAATTAACTTTTTACACATTTTTTTTCCATAAGTCATTCAATTTAGTGGTCTTAAGCATTATAAGACGCATTACAAGGGGTGAGCAAACTTATATTTAGTTATTTTTCAAGTTTTAAATTTTTCACATTGTCTGTTTGTGACGTCACACACAGAGAAATGCATTGTGCATGCTGCATAAGCTGCAAACAGGGACAATAAATTCAAATCAGAAAATTGTGGATAGAATTCAAACTAATAAAGATAATTGTTTGAAATTTGGAATGGTGGTTACTTGGCTAGTGGGGATCACGGCATTATGAGAATCTAAATTCACTGGCTCCTCTCTTTAAGTAATTATAGCGTATTCCTTGTCAGTAGCATGTTCCCTGTCTGTAGTATGTGACCTTTCAGTAGTATGTAACCTCTCATTAGTATGTTACCTTACAGGACTGTATTACCTGTTGTTAGCTTGTTCCCTTTCAGTGCTATGCTATAGCTACCTGTCAGTAGCAGTGGATATTACCAAGATCCCACACATAATATTGGGTCAATTACAATGGCATATCAAGAAACCATCTGCACAGCAGCAATTATTTATACCAATGCATGATATGCCAATTGCTGGTAATTTGTGTCTTGTGAGCTGCGTAAGACCATCTGCATGTCAAGGTTGTCCTCCTCATTACTCTCACCCTGAGGCCTGACTGTCGCACTGATTAGCCTTGTCATAAAACCAGGGTGATTTGTGACATCATCCCTGGTCTGATACGGCTATACCATGTCAAATGACTGTCACCTGCAACGAACTACTCTGGGGCCAATACATTGGGTGTGTCAAGGGGATCCCAAACTCACCCTTCCCTGAAAACATTATCCCTGACTCTACATTAGTAATATACTCCATTGTGTCACAGTGTCAGGGCAACGCAAAGGGTGAATTATAGTTGGCTGTATAATCCAGCTGTATATCATTTACCTCACATGTACAGTTCACCATAAAGCAATACACTATATTGCCATTTACTGAGTCATGCCACTGCCAATGTACATCTGTGGTGGTGCGCCTCAGTGACGGGCATTTGTATCTAACTGTTCACAATACTCTTTACCATTGCTTACTACCCTTAGCCACTGCCAATGTTGCCCTATAGCATTGATTGCTACCTTTGGCTACTGCTAATTACCTTTAACTATCAGGAATGGGCCTAGCCATTGCTAATGTTTTCTTTAACCATTGGTTACTGACCTCAGCAACAATTTTATCTTTTACTATTAGTTAATGCCCCCAGCTGGTACTTGGGCTACCCTTTTTCTGTTACTTACTACCCTTGCCCACTGCTGATGATACCTTTTACCAATACCATTGATAACTACCCTTAGTAAGTTATGCCATCGGTTACATTCCCAAATAACCCTATTTGACTAGAAAGTATGAGGCTCTCCTTTGGTCCTTTTTGCATTATCCATTTTCGTGTCATGTTGTCAAGAATTGACTCACTCCACTCTTTCCTGTTCATATAACTCCGTTTTTGGGTTGTGACTAAATGTACATAGACTATTGAGTTAATACACTAAATGCTTCCTGAAAACAAATGCATGTGTTTGCATGGCTTCAACTACAATGGTTTCCAATGATGCTATGGGAGTGAGGGGATCCCCCATGTTATGTGAAGATATGGAGGCACATGAGATATTTTGTCAAAATAACATAATTTATTTTCTGTAATGAAATTATTCAAAATACAATGTTTCATAACATTCGTTGCATGGATGCAATAGTAGGCATTGCATGGATGCAAAAGCATGCATTGCATGAATGCAATAATATGCATTGCATGGATGCAAAAGCATGCGCTACATGGATGCAATAGTATGCACTGCATGGATGCTATTCAGCATGTGATAGATTGAGCCTCGGTGTATGGTGTTATTACTACCGGGAGTCGATTTATCACAATGACAAAAAACGTCACAAAAACCAACAATCAACAAATGGGGCTATATGTCTGTGTCACACGCCACTGGCAGACTAGCTCCCAGTGGCTGTGTGAGGAGCCGTGACACCAATCCAAAGACTCTGTGAACAGGATGTGGTCCTGTACCTCAGAGGCCTTCACGTTTCAGAGCACCCTCTAGATAGGTAACTGTATCACCCTAACCATACCAACCAATCTGCCATACACAGCCTCAAGCCTATCCACAGTTAAGCATGTGAGAGCACTCCTCAGGGAACGGCAGTATAACTATAGCTTTAGGTTGTGGCAAAATAAACAGTCAATGACAGTGCCCTCTCCTATCAGTCAAGTAAATCAACAGATTGATATAAACTGCTTATTTCACTTTTTAAAATCAGATATAATATATATAATATAAAAAAAAATTGCCTTGAAGATCAGGTGAGAGCTTGAAACCATGAAAAGAGAGAAAAAGGAAAGATATAAATGTATTAATCAACTTACAATCAAGTTGAAATCCTTTCCCAGTCAAAAGAAAAACCTTGTCAGTCCTCGGACTATTCACATGCATGTGACCCCACTCGCAGTGCTGCCCCATGCTATCTCCAGCCTATCCCCTGGAGTGCCCTTGTCAGGCTACCAGGTAAATTCCCTTGGCCCTTCTCACAACCAGCCATCACTTCAACCCAACCCACCATCAACAAGGCCCGCTTTCCCGTCCCTCCTCTTTAACCAGACCACACAAAGTTGGTGTGCCCTCTCAACTCACAGTGATATTATACATGAAACCCAAGCTTATTTATACCTGCAATAAGTTTTTTTTATGGAACATCACAATTTTGTAACAGTTAACTCTTTGGACATATTTATACAAATATATTGTTACAAGCAACGGTAGACCCCTCTCATTGAAGCACTGCCTAAATACACATTGGATGGGTCCAATTTTTGTGTACAACAAACCCCTTACCAGTAATTCACATTTAGTTGACTGACTAGAATTATTAAGCCAGTTTGATTCATCAATCATAATTCTACCACAATTGACAAACAATTATCCTGACCACTATTGCTGAGGTGCAGAATTGTCAATGGATTGTGAATTGGCTGACTAATCTGCAACAAAATCATTTCTGGCTATAGTTGAAAATATATCTATACTACTCTCTTACAGACTACCTCCTATCATCCATA
Organism: Lepidonotus clava; assembly: GCA_936440205.1. Taxonomy (NCBI): domain Eukaryota; kingdom Metazoa; phylum Annelida; class Polychaeta; order Phyllodocida; family Polynoidae; genus Lepidonotus; species Lepidonotus clava. The sequence goes on from OW387143.1 coordinate 2,010,142, forward strand.
CTACTCAACAGCATAGGGATATTAAAGAATTGGGTGGGGGGGGATAAGCACAGAAGCAAGGTGCTAAAATGGGGTGTATTGGTGTTCACTCAAGCAACAGAGCAAGTTCCTTTTTTTTAGGTAGTTTAAGCATTCACTGAGGGTGTGTGGGGGAGATGCCTTGAACCCTCCTGGATCCATCCCTACTTCTTCGTTTAGACTAGACCCCTGTCCCATCTCCTAAATCCTATATCAGCCTCTGCAGGTAAAAACCTCTTTTGGTAGCCCAGCAGCCTCTCCTATGTCCCACATGATTACTTCCTCTCTCTGCGATTAGGTGAAATTGACCCTAGCTAAATTAGTCTGTCACCTCATCACCTCCAATGATTACCCAAATAAAGACCTAAAAGGTTCCTTTTCTGGGATGAGCGAGGATGTGAGATACAATAAGCCAAAGGGTACCTTCCTTTGGGTATGAGACTATAAACACAAAACAACTACAAGAAAATATTTAAGACATCCTTTCTTAAATTAGATTGTTGCCGAAATTGTATCGCTGTCAAATCGGCAACGCACTTTCGGTATGTGGAATACGGCCTTAAGGCTTATTATGGGTCAGATAATTTGCAAAAGCCTTATGACAGTTCAGCCTTATGCTGTTGAGGAAATTTATTTTACAGCAAGTAAATGGTTATCATAAGGTAATTGTATGGTTGATTTACGTTCTCCTAAGGTCCACTATTTTCCGTAAAATTGTCTCTGGATTAATGGAGAACTCTTCTAATTCTTATATTAGATATCAATATTGGCCTGAACCTCCAAAAAAAAATAAAAAAAATTCTGTTTCTTATTTTTGTTATTTCCTTTGCATAATGTTGATATATTTCTCCTCATGATAGGGCCATAAGGTTGTCATAAGTACTGTCTATTGGATTCAGATAGATACAGGGCGATGTTACCAGGGGCTTCAGCCTATAGCAATTTACTGATAGTATCAATATCAATTTGCCTGCTCGGGTAGACTCAGCTTATTCTAAATCTGTCAGGCTATGACAATTGGATGTCTCCCTGACATAACTATGTCACTTTGGAGATCTAGAAGGTCAAATCAGTTGTCATGCTCAGTTTCTGGGCAAATTGTATAACAGTTTGCACCATTCAAATCAATATTAGTTCAGAGTTGGTTTACTTTGGTTGAGATGATGTGTCATTGGCAAAACATTTGAACTTTATTGGCAATTATTAACATGGTGTCTGTTTTTTTTAAAGCTGTTCCAGGTATGAATGGTTATGTTTTCTCCAAAAGTGGCTTAAAGAGAATATTTCAGAGTGATTTGCACTTCAATTGCTTTGGAGAATCAAGTACTTCACACTGGTCTCAATTGATTTTGCAATAAAAAAGTTTGACTATGATGGGGTAATGATTCTGAATTATGATCCCACGTTTCTATTGTTAACTATCATGTGGTTAGAACCTAGGATCTAGGATGTGAGAAATGTATTTATTTTTTTGTTAGTGTGAAACACATCCTCATATCATTATGTACTTGTCTTACTTTTTCTATTATTCTAAGAGGGGTCCTATTTCTGTTGCATTGTATCCAGCCAAAACCTCTGTGGATAAAGGAAAGTATACCCACATTAAGAACCTTTTATGCCCTCCTTCTATTATAAGAAATAACCCATTTTCCTGCCAGCCCCACCCACCTTCCAAGGTCATCATGCAGATGAGTGCTCCTTGCTGGGCCTCACCTCTGTCAGCCCCTCTGGCCCCAAACCTTGCAATTTGTCATCATTAGGGGTAGGCTCAGGGAAGCACCTGTCAGAATAAGGGTTCTCCCATTGACATAGAGAAGGAGGGAAAGAACAATCTGGGCTGGAGGTGATTCACTGGATGCAAATTGTTAACAATATCATTGTCAAAACAGATGCATGAAAGATATACTTGTTACATTTTTACCCTAATTTCAAAACTTTGATGTTTTATTCAAGTTTGGAATACTTTGCTAATTTGCTAATTCAATTTGTTATGATTATCTTCATTGTTTTTGCATTCACATGGTTAATGTTAAGCCATTAGAAAGGCATCATTTTGATCTTGATTTTATTTACACAACAGTGCTAGTGTCTTTGTTAGGAGTCGTTTACGAAAAGTTTCTTTGTTAGACAAATCCTATGTGATTAGCACCATGTCCCATAGCACAATACTGATCATAACAACAAATAGTTGACCAACAAGAAATCCTTTCTTCATCCAGAATTATTACTATTGGGTTTTATTTTACCAAAGAACTGTAGGGTGCCTATCTAACATTTTACTGAATTTGAATTAATGCAGTGTAACAGCAATTTTTTCTACTAGAAAACATAAATGTTACTGCTAAGTTGTCACTGTGAAGCACTAGGCAAGGCGATCTTAAAGTGTTCATTGTTATGATCTGTCATTGTGGTACGGGCCATAGACCACTTTAGTTGTTACTCCCCCCTCCTTCCCCTCCTCCTCTCTTTCCCTCCATCAGGTACATTTGAACCCCAATTTCCCTACCTAAGTAGGACCATTAATGTATTGAGTTTCACTGTAAATTACCTCCTTTTTGCAGCTTTTAGTGATTCAGATATCAATTACATTTCCTGACTGCTTTATCAACCAACTTATTTAGGTCATAAAGTGTTCTTCATTAACCAGATACTAAATCTTTTTTTCAATGTCTCGCATGAACCTCCAAAACTGTTTTTGCGAAAAATAATCTCATGTTATGAAAGTGATTTCAACAGTCTGAAAAAATTAAACTCATTATCTTTCTTTTCAATTGCAGGTGAGCATCCCTTTTTGCAGTCCGAGTGAAAAGAAGGTAGATGGTACATAAACAGATCAACATGAATGATTCATGTATAAACGGTATGTGCGGACCCCTATTTGACACTGCATTGCCGGAGCATACAAACTGTAACTATTGTATGAGAAATCAAGGGTCATATAAGTTTTATATCTATTTAGACAGTATTTTTGTGACGAATATGATACTATTACTTTTCACATAAAGTCCTTCCTCTTCTGATGGCTAATGACTTTCTTCATTGTGATGTATAGTCCCTAGACACTAGGAGAGTAGGTACCAGCATGGGATGCAAGGTTTGTGTTGAAACAGTCCAGGATATATTGAATGCTAATAATGCATGATTTTAAGAAAAGAAACATACATAGACATTGAGTTTACACAAATATTAGGTGCCAATGTGCACGGGTAAGTCTATGAGTGTTAACTCAGCATAATGGCATGACACAAAAGTGAATCTGCTGTGTAATGCATGCTCTGTGATCTGAATAAATGAACTCCGGCAGATGGCCAATATTTCTAAAAGGTTGCATTTTCATTGTATATTGAGCAACTGAAAGGACAGCTCCCTTTAATCTTTTAGTTGAGCCCTTCTTTAGGGTGCAACCTTTATGCAGAAGCCAATTTAGTCAACGACAATGACTGAAATGAATGTTGAAGTTATCCCCTGTCAAATACGAATCTGTCTTGTGGCAGTCTTAAAATATTGTAGCTGACTCAATGCATGCTTTGATGATGTCGACTTTCTAAGGGAATATGACAGTTTAAGGCTTGATATCAGGATTTATTATAAATTGAAACAGTATTTTTCCATTGGCTATATTTTGCAAGAAATCATAGGTTGTAATATAATCCTTGTGGTTATTTTCCTTACCATTGCCTACAATTATTATGATTGGTTTGTACAGATGCATAATGCTGCAAATACTATCACTAAATTTTGAATGATCGTATGTGTATCTGATTTCGTATGTTTGAATTACAGTTGTTTTGAAATGGCAGAGATTCAGAATTATAAACATTAGCTAAGTACAATTAAGTCCGAACAATCTACATTAGTATATTTTCATTTTGTAGTTTTATCATATAATAAAATCATGCAGGCAAAGTTCAGAACCCCCATCTTAAACCTCCTAGGTTAAAATGCATTTGATTTGTACAGAAATGTACACATAGTCTCAAAATATTCAGACCCCCTGCCTCCTGGATAAGTTATATTTCATAGAGGGCCTCTTTTAGTTACATTTTCCAAAATTATGAGTTACACCTAATGGGCTGTAAAAAGCAGCAGGTTTCCTATTTCTAACTCTTACCCAATGGCGGACCAGCACTTGGCTTCCCACCACCTTCCCAGAGTTCCTTGTTGTAACTGGTATTGGTTGGCAGCTAAATGTGGCCACTGACATGTTACATCAGCATCCTAGAACTCCACACACATCAGTCCCCCTTTAGGGTGTTAAAGGACCAGGATCTCGTGACCCAGGCTGTGAAGCTCCACTGTAGGGCCTTCTGTATGAGCTGCCAGCTGAAAAGTAGCAAGCCAAACAAAAGTAACATTATTATGATATTGCAGCTATGTTCTGTTTTATTCTGTTTATAATGTTATCTTAATTGCATCCAAAATCATTGCTGCTTCATATTACTCTGGTGTCTTTTGTTAAATCTAACTTAAGCCTCATATATACCCACTAGGCGATTTTTGGCCTCTTTTCCCCTGATCACCCATCAGCATGGCATATTGAAATGTAAATGTTTGATCTGAATCGCTGGGAAAATCACCCAAAGCTTCTCCCGATGATTTTATCAAACATATTCATTTCAATATAACACACTGACGGCTGACATGGCCCAAATCGCCTAGTGACCATGGGTATGGTGCTTTACCCTCAAAACTGGTTGACTGGTTGACTGGGTCTCAACCCCACTGTCAAATAAGATACTGTTATATGCAGCAACAAACTGACTGAATAGGGTCGCAGAACGGTACAATTACATCACAACTTGGATAGGAAGTCTGCTGAATAGTTCATTTAAATTGTTATGTCATTAGACATGTTATAACATGCATTTGGGATTGTGTCTAGTCTGAAACAGTCAGTATTTCATAAAATTCATTGTTTGTTCTTAGTGACTACTTGAAAGAAAAAGCCCAAGATCTGACTCATAAATCTTGAGATGATAACAACCTGATTTGTGAGATCTCTAACTTGGCAGGACAATTAATTCACCAATACATGACTCACTCACTTTAAATTACATCTTATGAAAGGGAGCCTAGCCAACATCACATAGTGATTGCTCTCCCTGAACTTGCAAATGCATTTGTATCATTGCATGATACACGCAATACACGAAACACAAGTCCTGTCTCCAGAGTGAGCTCAGAGGAAATTTGATTAGGTGCTTTCAGATTGTGAGTCTGGTTCATTTAAGTTGGTGAGGAGCAACCAATAGCAGCGTCCACCATCCTACTACATTGAACAATGTCACATGTAAAAAGGCCCCATGTAGTGTGGTAATAGGACGTGACCAGCAACAGGGTAGCGTGTCCACAGTTGTTAGGGTTTTTGAGATAGCTCTGAATCATTCTGGAATACTATACAACTTTTAGGCATGACATGCCATTGGATTACGTGGTTCTATATCTATGAAACTCAGAATTTGGCAGAGAATTTGGCAGAGACAAACTGTTGCTTCAAAAATTGGAAATGGGCTCAAACTTCAAATTTATACGAAATTCATATGTTTCATCTGAATATTAATTTTGTTCAGCACTAATCTTGTAAGGTGATGATTGATCAAAATTATCCGAGGGAGTATTGCTAAAATTGTGGAGCTGCCGGCCTAAAGCACACTTAACTGTTTCTGAATAACTTAGTAATGTTACAGTCTGTACCAAACAGTCAGGATGTTAGGATTACAATGGGCATACACCACAGAACGCGTAACTAGGAGATAATAATAACATAGGTCTTCATCAAATACAGCTAATATGAATGCAAGTCTTATAGAAACGTGTCACAGAGTGTCACAGCATATTCATCGACTTATATGCAATTTACTGATAGCCAGGTTATGAATTAGGAAATAGACCTGTTAAGTGTCACCGCTATGTTCTATGCTGGGACGGAAACATTATGACAATAATAATATCTGACAAAAAACAGAAGATACCATCCATTAATAATCTATACTGAAAGGGGATCTTAGCTGGGAGGGGTAGTCGGTCAAGAGCTTTAATACCTTGCTAATGCACATAACATTTTGAAGAGGGGTGGCAGAATAGATACCATGTCAAAATGTCTCCAATATTAATGAACTGCACCTTTCTCTATGATATATAGGCTAAGAAGTGTAAGATGAAAGCACCATTTTAAAATATCCCCATTGTTAATGAACTGTACCTTACAATTTGATAAATAGGCTCAATAGTATTTGAAGTTGAGGTTAAGACTTCAGATACAGTGAGGCTGTCAGAGAGATAACACCTGTTGTTGATTTAAATGAGAATAGAGGATAAAAAAAAGTTACTTAACTGCACACTAAGACTTACGGTTACGTAGTGGTGAGCATTCAGTTTTTTCTTTGCCCCTAGGCAGTGTAGAAGGCTCTTTTGTCTGTATTGACGATGAATATGGCTATAGTACTTGGAGTCCTGTTTATGTCTTCTGAATATAGACTAAAGGGGATTATTAAAAGCTTTTCAATGTAAGACTTCTAATGTTGCCATGGTTACAAAACCTTTTGACATGGTGTGTTGGCAAGATGTTATGTTCTATAGAAGAAAAACCCAACAAGTTATGATAGTTTCTAAATGGATTAAGGTATTGGAGGGAGAATTAGCATGATATGCTAGTTATATGGTTTAGTTGTGACATCACTCACATAAAAAGCCACCAGGATGTGTGACCAAGGTGAGACAGGAGGTTGGGCTTTACAGGGAGTTTATCAGAATTAATCATATATTCTGCATCGTTTTTCATGGCATATAACAATTACTTTGAATCATTTGAATCACATATATTAAAGGATGGCTATCATTCACCGGCTGCAGACCAACTATAATTATTGTGTTCCTTTTATCGATAAGCAAAGAGTCTATATGAAGAGGAAATTGCAACTGGCTAGTTAAGCATTTCCTAGAAAGATCAGGTGTCAACAGGAACAATATTCTTCTAAATTTCAACAATAGCCATAGATTTTGACTTCATTTTTGCTATTGTTAATGGACAATACACAGGTTTTAAAAAGCAAACAGGTCATTTGGATTATATGACATCTCGCCTGATGTTCCCTCATGTATTGCTTTATATTGGAGAACAGCAACAAATTCCCACCTAAATGGACCACAGCCAAGTTTATTCCAATGAGAAAGTCTGACTCATTGAGGGTATTGCTCTAATTGCCTCCCCTGAGAGTAAGTGACATTCTGTCGGTAAGCATGGTGTTCATTCCGGTCAATTCCAGGGCTGAGCGCTCTCTGGGACCACATCTTTACGCCCTCATGGTCTCAATTACTGCTCTATTTTGTGCCACTCACATGGAGGGGTTCAGTGGTACTGCTGCCCTAAGCCAGCAATTACTCCCATTTGTAGGCACAAATCAGTGCATACCACCATTGACTCACCATTTCCCAATCGCCATCCATCATATTACTTGTTATCACATCAGTCAATCTGGGAGGAGCATGGGATTTGTATGATTCTGGTCTCATCCCAAGATTACATGGAGACCAAGATCTTACATGTCATTACATATAGTTTATTACAACTCTGCTTTGCAAATGGTATGCAATTCTCATGAAAAAAATGAAGACAATTATGTCATTTCAATAGCCCCTATGCAAACATGCTATTAAGAAATACACAGTTCCGATACTCATTCTCTTGGTTCACAGAATTAAAGGGTATACTTTCATTGCATTGTTGATTTTGTCATGTTTCAAAAATCAATTGCCGACAGCACTTATTTCATGACCAAACTGACCTCCCATACCAATTGTCAGAGGGTCTTCTCTGTGGTCCTGATGGGTGTGCGGGAGGCAGATTTGGGTAGGGACTAATAGGCTGCGGAATCAGCACTTGGTGCAGCGGACTGATAACATCTATCACTCTCTCCAGTACTGACAATATCAAGAAGGTAATTCACTGTATAGCAAAAAGTGAACCAATTAAAAGTAATACTGTTTAAATCAGGACAGATTTAATGCACTGATCCTAGTCCACAATGTAAGAAATAATGATTTTGTCTCATGATATTCCCTACTATTGAGCCTTGATTGGCTGATGAGGCCTTCTGATGGCAATATGATGGCATAGTTGATGAATATATATGTTAATTTCCAGCACAAAGCACCCTTTTAAAGGGGTCATTTCAAGGACAGCTCCTATTGCGTTGTGTTAAGAAGGATTGCTCTAATTGTTAACCAACTGATCTTGTTAAGATCCTTCTTTTGCTACAGGCCACTGAAAGTCCTTTTAGGACACTGATGGTCTGCAGTAGAGAGATTAGCATCAGGACAAGTGGGGGAGCTGAGGTTGGAGTTACCGTAATCAACCCATGGATCACACCAACTGTTGTTGGTTTTAACCAAGTGCAGGAATGGAAAATTCAAAAGAGAACACGGAGAACAAGGAGATTGTGAAATGATTACAAACAAATAACTTTTGGGACGATTTGGAAATTATCATAGAGCCAGTTTCTTTAAGTTTATACATTTCAATACAATTCAATTAATTTCAGGACAATCAAATCATGTACATTATCAAAATGAAGGAAAAAAATCATTTTGTCTTGATTAGTAAACCATATAATGACTATGCTCATAAAAAATAAGTTTCAACAAATGATAATCAAGAACTAATTAAAGAATCGCCATAGGCATAATTAAACTTGAGCAAATCATGTTCTAAGTAATTTTCTGTTCATCCTAATAAGCTTAATTATGGTAGATATCCAATTCAGAGATTGTAAAGGAAGCGAGTAATGATTGACTCACACTAATCAAGTCATAATGCACATCTGCATTCATCTAAATATAACTTTCAGGCTGATATTGCTACAGTGGCTCCTTGACATGTCACTGTCAGATGACCCCATTAATGACGTTCCTGTCTGCTGCAGCCTCCTAACCCCTTCTTATAAAACCACCTGCCTATCCAGGGGGGACTGACCCCTACTTAGGGAGGCCTCCCCTGTTCCTACCTGCCAACAACAGTTTTCATGTTGCAGTGTGGTCCTTTTTACTTTGCATGATATGTATTTGGTGTTTGCAAGAAACTTGGTTAATAGGGCAGTAAATGAGAAACCAACATTCCTAGGATGTTACACTACCCAAATTTAAATTGTGACTCATTAGACATGAATAAGATGCATGGACCATTTACAGTCATAATCAAACAAACCTCAAATATCAAGGGCCTTGGAAATGTTATTTTAAGAACCAGATGAGGCTTCAATTTGAATGACTATGATTCACATTTATTTTGAATCTTGAGTCTCTATATGCGTTATTCACATCTGTCCAAATTTCCAAAAGAGAATGTTCTAATTTAGTTGCCTACACTCACACAAGGGTTACCATACATGTATATTTAAACTATCTAAATAAACAGATAGAGCTTGTAGTAAGATATTTAATAGTATGCAGCATATATATGTATAATGCTTTTAGGGTAGTAATTGCATAAAGAATTAAATTTGCTGAAGTTATGTAACAGACGAAAGTTGTTAATGCTCAGAAGGATGTTTAAACTAAGTAAAATCTTAGTAAATGTTGATACTATGCGTCCGAATACTCTATTAAGAGGGCATAATAAGGTGAAATTGAAAAGGCCTTATACAGATAGTGCTAGGGTGTTAAAAAGTCCGTATTATCAAGGTTGTAAGTTATGGGATCAGTTGGAGTGTAATATACAAAGTTGTGATTCTATATTGGATTTCAATCGTTTGTTGGTTAAAGTGGACCTTAATCTTATGTATATATAGAAACTTGATAATGAACAGCATCTATGTATAATGTGACCATTTTGTATTTCATATTGTTTATTTGTGTATATATATGTATACTATATTATATTTTGTTTGATTGTTCTGTACACTGGAATGAGTAATGAAGGTAGAAAATAATACTGATATTATTTGAATATGTATCTCAATCCTATCGGAAGAGCTCTGTACAAGAGAGATGGAATAACAGATTTAAAAAAAAAAAAAAAATTAAGAAGCAAAGTACTCGTGCTGCATCAAATCACCCAGCAGTTCATAGCAGTGAAGCCTGAGGAGACTGATACATTGATGATTTGGTACAAGAGCTGAGGGAATTGTACCATGGAAGAACTAACTCTGTTAGAATTGGTCGAAATAAGAAGAAAAGGGAAAAAAATTAAGGACCTTTATAACAAAGTTCTAGAATATTCATCCACTGTTTTGTTTGCTTTAATCAAATGCCTCCTGTAAAGTGGCACTGTATTCTAACATATGTTATAGTTATAGTGTCTTATTCAGATTTGCAGACATATCATTATCATTCAATTAACTATTTTTACATTATACAAACATCTGAGACCAGTATTGAGCTTACTTTTTTTTAAAGCTACATTTTTTGTGAGCAGAATCACTTTATGAATAACGATATAAACTGTCTATCTATAGGTTGTTGACTACTACAATGCTTTCTGTATCAGCTGTTTATCAAAATATAGCAGAATCCATAAAATTGATTGATTCTGCTGTATTTTCATGAAGAAAATATACAGGTATAAAGGAATGTGTTTTCCCAGAATTTCTTTTGTAACTTTAAATGTACAGTATCATTAGAAAAATATTCTGTAAAAAGGTAGAGTTTGAATATCTCATACCTTCTGTTAGAATGAATACATAGTCAACCCACACCCCAATATATAATTCTGCTGCTTCATGCCTTCATAACCAGTTTCCCCATTAGGTGACCTTCCTCACCTCACAGACAGTTTTATGTGACCTTGGGGGCCAGCCAGTCTCTGAGTATCTAATAAATAGAGGTGGAGGTTACATATTGCATTTTCTCTGTAGGACTTTGGGGTCTATAAAAAGGTGTCCCCTGGATCTTAAGATTATATATGAGGATAGAACCTCAATTCCAAGTGAAGGATGGGCCTTTAAGAGACTAGCTTATGATAAATCTGGTAATATTTCTGTCAGACCAGTAAAATCACAGAATATACAAAGAATATTGGTTTCTGACCATACAGTTCATCTATAAGTATGCATTTATTGAAATCATGACAAATGGAGTTATTGACAATCTACCTGTACTTGACATATGCTTCACTGTTCTTCTCTATTCCAGTTGAAAAATGTATAGGACCGTTGCATCTATTCGTCAGGAAAGATATCTGACAAATACATATTTAAATAGACATTTAAAAATAAGTAAATTAGTAAATATACTCAGTTTGTCAGTTTTTTCCACTGTAAGAAAAGAGTACTCAAAGCTTTTCTGTTTGAACTGTTTGTAATATATCTTATGAATAAGCATAAAACACTAAAGTATGAAAAATATATATGCAGAGTGGACATTAAAGAACATTGCCCAATAGACTTAGCAGTTCAATAAACAACATTGAGGCAGCTGGTGGGGGCGTTTGGTGTCAATTTCTATGCAGGAACTGGTATGTTCAAGAATGACTCTGTCAACCAATTGCAATGACCACAGGCCAAATTAAGGAGAGAGGAAACATCTGCAAAGTCCCCTTTTTCTTCTGTTTATTTCAAAGAATAGATAACTCAAAAGCAAGCAGAATACACCAACCATAATCCTGTTTTTACTCTTTCTTTAGTGACAGCTCTGACTCATTAACACAAATGAAGCAGATCTGTTTTAGAACTATAAACTTTGCCCACAAAGCTTAAAGTAATAGAAGCTGTGATAAAGGTATCTGTTACTTTATTACCCTCTGGATCAACAAGCCAGGCGTATTGTGTGCCGGGCGTATTGCCAGGCCATACGCCCTTCATCATTTCCGGTTTGTTTTTACAATATTCTTTTACAAAAATCACAATAATTTACACTAATGTCGGGTAATAAAATAAAGAAGGCCCGGGCTCGGGCTGTCAGGGGGGCCCTGGTACGTACAGCCACCCTCGGACCCCCTCCCCGGGCCTTCTTATTATAAATACTTTCTAAGCATCAGCAATAAATATCTGCATGTCCTCCAACGCTGGGGTACCGTGGTGGAACTTCTGCTCCTGGGAAAAATATACCGAGTTAGGGAGTTTAGTTCTGCGCATGCGTGTTCCTTTCCCGCCATACCTGTCGGGGGTCAAGCGCCACTTCCCAGCCAATGAGGAGTGTCTCCTTGTCCCACGTGATACAACATGGCCGCGCCCATTGGGCCTCTCCCGATTGCGGTATAGGCCCTCAGTAGCCTGATTGTAGAAGGCAACAATAAGGAGGGAACTACACACTGACCAAGTGGTTTATTGGGTGTGATTCCCAATGTATTGGGTTCAATTCCCAGTTAGTGTCTGAGTTCACTAAGGGATGAGGTACACCAAAAATGATTTCCTCATTTTGATCCCCTACTGTTTGGCCACCCTGTAACTCTGTGTCACCCTGATCTCTTAGATACAATCACCAAAGACTGACCAAGTCAGATTTCTTGTTTTTTACCTTGGCTGTCAGTACGGCCTTAAAAATCCAGCCCCCATTCACTCACTCTGTCCTAATGTCCTAATTAAAACCTGATGTTGGGCTAGGTTTCTTTGAATCCAACCTTACAGTGCTTACAATCCTTCAGAAATTGGACATCAATGTCAGTTTACAGTTAGGAAAAAAAAATGCTTGGAAGCAGCCATCCAAGGTAATACTTTCCATCCTCAACAATCAAACCCTTTTATCACCCACTTGGGTGTGTCCGGCCTCATAATTATTTATTATTGACCAGCTACATCTCTAAGATATTTTCTATTTTATCCAAGCTTATATCTATAGAAGTAAAAGGTGACTAAAATTTCCATCTTTCACTGTTTTGTGTTGATTGAAAGGTTTGAAAAGAAATAATACGGGTTTTCAGGTGACTTAAATAGTCAGCTATGTTCATGCGGGCCATTGGAGATGTGTCTTCAGATCTATATGACAGGATCAAATTTAAGAAATAATTTAAGTAAATTGCCCTGTCACTGTTAAGGGCCTACATCCATTTGTTAGGTAATCTTCAGGAATAGTTGTTAAGTGTCCTTGATGCAAAACAAAATGGCGGTCCCTGACACATCTGCTCAAATCCATTATATTTAACACCGCTTCTTTACAGCCACAATAAAGGACACGCACCGGCACCAACAGAACTCCTTATCAGTCCTCCTTATGGTGCCTATTATAAAACTGATGTTTGGAAGTGAGGCCAAATGCATAGAAATCCTGAACATGTGGCAGGATTGTTGAAGAAATGAGAGAGCCATCTGTATATTTCCATACAAAAAGATATGGAAAACACATATTAGAATGGTGCCTTGGTATGATGTTTTCTTCAAAAAAAAAAAAGAAAAAAAAAAGCAATGCTTAGAACATATGGTGTCAGTTTATCCAAGTTGTGTATTATGAAGAAAATTATTGTATGGTGATGCACAGCAGAAGTAGCTCTCACAGTCAACTCACCATTAAGAGCAATCTGTTTCTTAGGTATAGTATTTTTTAATGATTCTTGGCATTATCGAGGGGAAAGGCTTTTCATATTATCAGGTATCGTTTACATATGACAATGTTTACTTTTTGTAATGTTTCAGAAACAAGAGATCCAACTCTAAAGAAAAAAAAGAATTAGATCCAAAACAATTTTGAAGTTTTTACATAAGGTTCCTTTGCATGAGAAAACAATTATCAAAGATGTAACTAGAAAAGAAAACATATTATTTGAACAGCATGTGGTAATAAAAATGTCATTTCCCTGAAATAAACCAGAGAACTGCCAATGCAACTCACTAAAAACCAATTTTAATTATATGCTGAGTAGGTTACCTTTTTTCCCTCACTCATTTTGTTAAAGTATTGAAGAAATTAAGCTTATTATGCTTACCGTTCACCTTAAGCAGAAAGGCTTTTCTTTTTGTTCTCAACTCGGGGGCAATCTTCACAGGTACCCTTTTTATCCCTGATTGATATATTAATAGCCTAAGGGATGATTTCCCACATCAAATATGGGTATGAGATGATGATGTGAGATGATGATGTTCCCTTCAAATTAAAAAGTCCAAACAAGTGTATTACTACTGTATGCAAATTGTCTGTGATATCATCACATCACTCTGTTATTGCAGCTTAAGTAGAGTAGTGTAAATCAGCCTTCAGGGCCACACCCATACCAGGTTTGGGCATGCAGCACATGAAGAGTTTCTAAGTCTCTCCTAAAATACAATAATCCCTTTCCATCTTTTCTGTTTGGATCCCTAGATAGGGCTTATGAGATTCCCCTATATGTTTATGAGGGACTTCAATGGGTAATGGTTTTTGAGAGCTTTTGTTGAGATAGTTTTTTAAGATGGGTGTTCTATTTATTAAGGTCTGGGGACTCCCTCATTAGAACTCTTCTAGCATGTTTTAGGTGAATAGGTACTGTTCTAGGTGGAAAACTTATCTTTCTGTATAGATTGTATTGTCAGAGGCTATCCTTAAAAGAAAGGAGCTTCTAACTTTGTCTCTACTCTACAAAGAATAATTTGGATGCAATAAACATATTCCCAAATGCATTGTATGATAAAAGCAAGACAACCCTTTTGAGTTGAGTTTTAACATCTGGCTGTTAAAACTCAACTCCTGATGTTCTTATGATGGCAGTCCTCCGATATCAGAGACTCAAAGTCACCTGAACCAAAGACAGTTCTCCATTTACTACTTAGACCTTGCTATGGCTTTAGCTTGTGCAATCTGCTTTGAAAGGCATTAGTACGAGGGAGGAGTTTCATGTCTAGTCATTCTTTACTTTCAGGATCAGGTCAATGCAAAGGTAAATCTAAGTAGAAGGACTAGTTTCAAATGAGAAGAAAATACAATCATTAGCATTTTTCACAAATGGTGATCAATAATGATTCATCTAAAGTCAACTCTTACAGTAACTTTGGATCACATCATGATCAAACGCAGACTTAAGAGTTATATGCACAAATATAGAAGGATCAACATACTATGATCACAAATTCAGCATTAGGTCCCTTCCTTAGGAATGTTACATTTTAGGGAATCTATTTGTTTCAAATGCAAAGGTTCATTCCGACCAGTTCAATTCAAGAAAGAATAGAAATAAACAGCACCATATCTAAGATTTGCAGGGGGTTATCATTTATCCATCTCTTCTGTTTGTAACTTTATACTAGCAAACGTTCTAATACTTTAATGGCATCTAACACCACCAATATGTAATGCTTTCTCTAAGCAGAGCTGGAAACTGGTGTTTATTTTTTTGCATTGTTATTGACCGAAGTTGTGCTGGAATCTGCCTGTTGCCTCTATAAGCTCTTAGGCAGTAGATCATCATGCCATAAGGTGCCAGGAATCAATGGACAATTTACATACATACTGATGGAAATAAGTCACTGCCGAAGCTTGGTTCACACATTATGACTGATATCCTTATAATACCCTCGGTGAAACAGGTTTAGTTGTTTAAGCGCCATACCCACTAGGTGATGTTGGCAAGAATCGGCGCTGATGTCGGTGCCAACGTCAGTGCGGCCATTGGGCCCAATCACTTGCAGAACCCATACCCACACATAGTCGGCACAGACGTCGGCACGTACCGTTGGCGCCGATCACACCAACCCTTATTAAACATGTTTAATAATTTTGCGCCGAAACAGATGCCGACCATCAGCCCATGGGTAAGTGGGTATGGGGCTTAAGGGTCTAATTGAGCAGCACTGAGACAATGAAAAACAAAAGTGTTATCAATGAAGTGGGTGATACAGGAAAGTAATTTCAGAAGAAGAAAACAATTCCCCTAGTTCAGTGAGTCAACACTCAAATAGGGTATGCAAACTAACTAACATACCAGTGTGGGGGTTGTCTGTGGGTTTATATTAAATCCTTGGTGTATCAGCATGTCAGCCTCCAGATGGCCCTAGACACACGTATCTCCTACTCTCTACCCGGTTGGATGAACGTATATATTCATGATAATGATAATGATGAGAATTTGAGAAATTCTAATGTGATTTCTAATATGTATTGCATGTGAAAGTTTCCGAAATTATGGTCTAATATTTAAGTTAATTAGAGAAAGATAACATTTCAAGTAAAAGGCTTTTTTTCTCATTTCTTTGTAAATGTTAATCAACATGTCCCAAATAAACTACCATGCAGCTTGAAGCCTTTGGCATAACAAACACAATGACAGCAAAATATTGAACAAGAGCACACAGCCAAGGTCAAGATTTTTAATCCCCATCAATAAATAGCCCCAAGCAATTTGGACACTTAACTGGATAAGTGGACAAAACCAAGCACTTAATTTTTTTCTCCTGGAGATCCATTTCTCCTATTGCCAACATGGAGGTTGACGGGAAAGAGCCAGGCTTTACAGAATCAACTTATCAATACTATCTGGTAATCAAATTAGGTATTCTTTTGGAGGTAATCCAGTTTGGCATAATAATGTAATGAGCAGTTGTGTCCCTTGCTAAACCATTGAACCCGATCCAACCAGTCTTTACATATCCTTTATGGATCCTAATAATACCTCTGCTTAATATGATTGTCAGAAAAATGCGGCAAATATTAATGCAAATATTAATAAAGCTTACAAGTTAACATTTCTACATAATTGAAGTTAAAAATATTCTATGATTGAAATTAGAGTTATTTCCAAAGGTGGAATAAGGATAGAAAGTTGTTAAGTCAGTATCCAATTAGACCTCTAACGTCTTAAGACATTTGATCACTTACATAAAATGTCATTCTCATAATGAACAGAGAGATGGTCATAATTAATAAGATACACCCACATACATGCACACTCACATAGATCAACTTCCTCCTGTTATCTATAATGACTAGATGATATTTCAACTTCATTGATGAAAGCTGCAACACTGGGAATGCAATTACTAAATGTGTTCAACCTTACAATCAGACCCGATTTTCTGTAGCTGCCTCAGCAAATTTGCTTGTATTCAGTATCCAATTTTACCTGTAATAGGAATGAAGGACCTCCCAAAGTAATATGACCATGGCCATATGGATATTTTCCTGTAAAGTGATTTGAAATATCCAAACAAAGATGTCATTTGTGAATTAGTATGGAGGTCTGTGTAAATAGTTTAATTTAAGCATGAATGATTATCTTCAATGATACATCATTGTTGCTGCAATAAGGGTGGATGGGGGACAGTTGATTCATCCATAATCATAACCAACATGGCTGACAAGCAGTAGATATGCTCCAGACTTTATATCATCAACTTGTTGCTGCTATCTGGTAAGTAAAAACGGTTTTTCCCTTGGAGGTAAGGAAGTTTGGGATAATGATGTAAAGCATGAATGTCTCACAATTAACTATTTTATGTAGCACCAGTCTAGTCATACCCCTAATAGATCCTAAAGATACCTCTGTTTAATATAATTTCCATAAAAGATAGATGAGCAACAATGCAAACACATGAAAACTTAAATAGTTAAAGTTAAAACTACTACATAGATAAACTATTGAAAGAAAGTTAGCTGCTTAGTAAGGGGGGGTTGGCAGCGACGGCCTACTTTCGGCAGGCCGCGGCCGTTTTTGAATCCCTTGATATTCACCTACACCATTCACTGGCTGACCTCCGACCTGAACACACCTTCTGATTATAAACAAGAGCTAAACTACAGCTCCAATATCATCAAGATATGTTCTCCATATGTTAACTGAATAAAATAAACATATATTTGCTTGATGTAAACACTTTGTCTCCAGTTATCATGGCAGTCCCAGAACTATGTTGTGTCAGTGTATGGACACAGTGAAAAGGCTGAGTCATCAGTGGTCAGACTGGTCACACTCTCCCAGCAGAAGAGAGGTCACCTAGTAAGGTGATTCAGTTGTGCAATAATCTGCTTGGAGAGCTGATTTGTTAATTTTGAAATTGAAATTACACCAAATAAATCTGGAGCTCTATTGAGCTCTATGGATGTTTTAGTTACATGAGATCTTCAACTTTCTATAGAAATTCCAATTTCAAAAAGAGCTTGTGGTTGAAAGTTGTGAGAAGTTTTAGAAAATAAAAAATAACAGAGGAAATTGTCATGTGACTGTCACTTGGAAA
Source organism: Lepidonotus clava (assembly GCA_936440205.1). Lineage (NCBI taxonomy): Eukaryota > Metazoa > Annelida > Polychaeta > Phyllodocida > Polynoidae > Lepidonotus > Lepidonotus clava. The sequence goes on from OW387143.1 coordinate 2,028,228, forward strand.
CCTTTAAGTTTTCATATATTTTTAGAAAATGACAACTATTATTTTTCACATATTCTGAACATATAATGTCTTTTCTTAAAGTCTATCAAAAGAATGTCATCAAAACATTCTCTGTTTTAGAAATACATGAGTTTTTCTGAGACAAGGTCAGTCCCATTTCGTCACTTTGTTTTGGTTCTGATTATCGCCCACTGTAGGTGTCGCCACTTTCGCTGCCAACCCCCCCTGCTGCTTAGTGTATGGGTAGACATCTCACGTTTTAAAACCTTTTCATGAATTTGACAGCACTTGTCAATAATGAAGAAAGTCTTGGTCGTGACTGATGAAATACACATAAATACATACAACTGAATTGAGATTGAATTCTCCCTTTTACCCAGACATCTAATTGATATTTCAGGACAGATGTGCTAATGAAAGCGGCAACATTAGGGAACGTAATTACTGCATGCACTCAGCTGAAAGGTCAGGCTTGAAGGGAGAAATCTTTGAGGCAGTCTTTCAACACAAGTAAAGTAATGTAAGCTGATTTCAACTTCAACTTCAGCATATGTGGCCGTATTCAGAAGATCCAGATTTGACATCTAATAGGGCTGTATGACTCAGCAAAAACACAATGTCTATTGTCTCTTGTATATTTATTTTGAAGTAAATTATAATGTTCAACCTCTCTTCTGACCCAACCAATCTCCTCTGTGAGTCAGTATGGGGTATGTTACCAATTTGTTGCTGTACATATTCTTATTGTGAGAGCAAAAGGGGGGGGAACCTTTTTTTAATACATATTTGTCAAACACATGTAGAGCCAACGAGGTGCATATGGGGGAAGTACAAACTGACAGGTTGTATGCATTGCTCCTTGTCATCAGGATTTTCTATATCATTTAAATTTTGGTTGGTTTATAAAATAAAGTTAAACCTTCTGGGTCATCCTTGTGTGGCTGTGCAACCCACAACCCTTGCACTGATTAACAAACCCCTTTGGGTCATACATTCACCTTTGGGCATACCTTACCCCCAAACTCACATGGTCCTTCTTATTATCAATACACTTTCTGTGTCATGTTACTAGAGATCTGTATTCTTTATGGCTGGAGTTCATCTCACAAACTGAGACATATACTTTCAATAAACTTATATTTCTACTGGAGGGATTAAAAGTATAAAGCATTGGATGGAAAGAGGAGTAACAACAACAAAGACGGGTTGGCATGTTTTCCAGATTTATAAGGAGAACATTTACTGCAAAATGTAACAACAGCTATTCTGATGTCTTTGTTGTGTTGTAATTTCAACACAGTTTCCTAAGAATATGCAAGTGCACAATCTTAAGACCCTTTCACAGTTTGAAAAGAACACTTTGTCCTACATGATGTCAAAGCTGATAATTGGTCACCATTCTAATAGCCATAGCAAACAAGAACCGATCTACTTTTCACACATTTGGTCTAATGAGACAAACAGTTGTGAGGTCTAATCTAACCTTCCAATCGTGATAAGTCTAATTATTGATTATTGATAACTCTAATGTTTATATACTATTACTTATTATATTGTACCTACTCAGAAGATTACATTTATGTGAGAGTGGTTTAAGAAATAATAACAAAAAAAGAAAGTCTGTACTTCTGCAAGTAGCTTACTACAATTGTTATTTCTATTCCCCTAGTTTTATCTGTGTTCAGTCTGACTAAACTGGAGCAAAGTAATTCCTGGTTAGCCAATTTACTCTGTTGTACCTGCAGATAACACTAGATCATTAGGCATGCTGGGAAAATATTGAAAAGTAGCAATTAAAGTAGCTAAATAAACTTTCAAAAGATAATGATTTAGCATTGTTTAACATTCAAATCCATGGTATGCATATTAACTTTCAGAAGTTTCAATATTGAATGTTAAGATAAATAAGCGTTTGATTTTAAAAATACAGTACATTATATTTTCTTAGTAAATATCCATTAAGTCAGGTGTTCTGCAAATAATTATACCACAATTGACACAAATATAATGGATAGTACTTGTCCAAACTATCCTGGGAGTGGGTTTGAACGAAAAAGTTACCAATCAAGTATCTATATCATTAGGCACATTAGGGTCCTCAGAGTGGTTTATTAGGACATTTCCGCCCTCTATATGTACCCGTCCCCTAGCACATCTTGAAGGAAAGCTGAGAAGGAGGCTTGATGGACAGGCCTATTTCACTTGTGGTACTTTTTTTTCGGGAATATATTTCTTTAAATTTTTAAAGTTTTTGCAGCTGATGCTATGGTTTTCTTTCAGTAAACCTTACAAATTACAGGACCATATATTTCACTTTTTGTTATCAGAGAAGGATATTTTAAAAACATTATTTTAGGACATGATTCAACTTTCAAGGCCCTTAGTATGGAAGTTGACAAATTTATTTGATGAAATTAATATTGGACAAATTTATCCAATAAATATTAGTAAGTTTGAATCAAAAACTATTATGAAGAGTGGGATAACATCAATTACAATTCTTACTAAGGTCGAACATGGGGTGGTCTTCACAGTTCTTACAATTCTTACTAAGTGTGACTTAGATATATGAAAATGTGATGATTAATAATTATTGCAATCATTGGCTGAGTGTTTGTCGGCTCACAGTCACATGTGTCTCTAAATATAAAGCAGCCAGTCTCACATTTGTAATCCAATATTCAAAATTAAACCAGAAAAATATCAATATATGGTGATTCATTAATGCCTTAGGGCTTCTGAGTGATTACTTGTCCAGTATGTAGGGTTTTTCTTTCTAATTATGATGCAGGAGGCGTCATGCTTGTAATATCATATCTATCATATCACATAAAACTAGAAAAAGAATCAACACAGAAAGTAAGATTTATAGGTGCTGGGGCTTTCCATTGTGCATATCTGTAATTAGGAATTGGTGATGAAAAAGTATCATGAGATAAGTATGTGTATAGCTGTGATGTATAATACGAAAAAGGAGGGGTGTGTGTAAAATGTGATAAAAGATAGAGATGCTTTTACTTAAGAATAGATGTCTTGGTGTTACTGATTTGTTAATATATTCTTAATTATTTGTATGGTGATGAGGTTGTAGAAACTAGGATGTGAGGCAGCTGAGTCAATAACTACACGATAAACCACCAGTTCTGAACTAGACAAGAATCCATAATGTGGACTACTCATACATTATAGGTATAGCAGTAAAATCACATTGTGATACCTCTCTTATTGCTATAATAGACTATCATCTGCAATCCAACTATGATATGTTTTATTCTGAACAAACCAAGTTAAACTTGCAAATCCTCAGACAACCGCATGGAAAAATATATATGTATTTCAACAACAGCTGAGAATATTGTCAGTCAAAGCATAGCAATTAAAAGAAACATCCTTTAGTCTTAACCTACATTTTCATTCCAATAATAGAACATATTCAGTATGCTAGGACAACCACTATGCTTTCAGAGAAATACATTATCTAAAATTACTTCAACTTAGCTTTATTACTAACACTTGGAGATTATTGATGATTCCTAGAACCTAGCTATATATAACAACAGACTGGATTATTATAAAAAGCTGGAAAATTTTTATGCGAGCTTCTCCATCACATCTTAGACCAACTTGAGCTGTAAAAAAGAAGCGGGAAAAGAAGATACCCACTGTAGGATTGATTCCATGGGTCTGATATCATTTACAATATTGGATTTAAGCAGATTGAAATTGCCCCTGTTTGCACCGTCCCCTCTGAAGTTTTCACTAGACTGAGCATGCTTAAATTGCAACTCGGACTGATCAAAATACATTGCTTTGGGGAAGGCAATGGACACAATTGATACTCACCGAGGTTGGGTAGGAATCCAATTTGGGACTCCTACAGAGGAAAGCTCCCCCGAAACACCCTCTCATGGAGAGAGCCCAAAGCAGATTTACGACCCAAAATAGTGTTAAGCCTGGAAGTGGAGATAGAAGCCAATGGCCTAAGGGGGTTTCACAATGGCACGTCATGACTTATACAGCATCTACCTAGTTAATTTCTTCCACTTGGCTCTGGAAACTATAGAGGTGATTCAGGGCAATTTTATAAATGTGTCATCTACCCCTTGATGTCATCATTCCTGGAAGGACGGGTTTTAGCTTCTCTGTTTGTGTACTTTGTTTTAGCTTAATTGGCTAGAAAGCAATATTCTAATCCTAAACTACAACTCTACAGAGAAGTATATATAGTCAGTTTACAATGATACTGCTCAATTTATCATTCTGAAATAGAAAATAAAAGCATTCTACTCCTTGTCCACTATCATAGTGTACATATCCTCTAGAATTTCTCCCAACAGAAGGATAAGGTGCTTTATACAGACAATCCAAATCTCTGACTAGTTCACCATTAAAGTTAAGGAAGTTAGGTAGTGGATCTAATGGCTTACAGCACATGGCCTACCTCCTCCATCTTGAAAGTGGGGTCAAATTTCAACCCAAATGTAAATTTTTATAGAAGTCTTGCACATCACAAGTCACCTAATCTCATCTGGCAGAGTGGTATTTCGAAATTCAGAGGAGAAGGGTCTACAAGGGTAAAAGGGCCTGTCAGTAATCATAGCAGCGACCTATACCTTACCTACTTCAGCTTTCCATTTCAGAATTACTATAATATCATTTACTTGAAGCCTCAGGCTGTACATTGGATCTACCGTTGGTAAAGGATTCTGACTACATTGTAATTTTGGAAAGAGTAATGGCGCCTTCAAGTATTGCCAATTTTTGTTCCACACATAGGCAACTATGCAAAAATGTCCTAATAGTTACAGGGCTTTAGTCTAATGGGGGAAATGAGAAGCTTAAGACAGTGAGAACAGTATCAGATGTTTGACAATTTTTCATTGTTCCAATGCAGCACCTCAAATCAGATATCGCAAAAACACTCCTTTTAAACATGTGGTAATGTGTTTTGCATGGATTGTATTTCTGTGTCCAAGTAACTGGATCAAGTGTCTGATTTTAAACCTGTCCGGAGACATTACAGCTTTCCGCTATTTTAAAATGCCACTCTTGTTGACTGAAATTGCAAACCAACTTTAATGGTGCTCTGGGATCAAATTATTCAATTCCAATGTAGTTGCCATGACTTTGGGAATAACACACATTGCACGTATTGTTTTTTCATGGTGTGGCCTTTTAATATGCTTTCCACAAATCTAGCAAGATCTTGAGATTATTTCCTGTTTCTTCAAATGTAATGAAATCCTTCAAGAGGATTGAGAAAAGGAGAATCTAAAAATCTGCTTAAGGGGTGGCTTTCAAATTGATAAGATTTTAAGAGTGTTTCTCAATTCTTAAATCTTAGAATGAGATGAATATTTCAGTCATCCCTAGTAACTATAAATAACAAAATGACTCAAATGCTAGCATATTAAAGTCAATATCACTCTAATCTGTTATTTAGTTCAGTGGTTGAATATCAATCACCCTGATAAGAAAACCATATCTTGTCATGTGTCTAGTTGATAGCATCTTTCTTTTGCCTACCACACAATAGATATGAGTTATGAATCTGCATTGATAATATCAGAAGTTATAAATTGATAGTGCGAATAGTGTTGCAAGAACTCTGCTTCTACTAGTTAATCAACCTGATAGCATTCCTGATTTGCTATTATATTACAACAAAAACAAACATAGGGAGAAGGTCTAGACAAAAGGAATGCAGCATCTCATAAAATTATGGGTCTAACTGCTTGGTTATTTTATAAGCTGGCTCAGAATATTGGCAGAACCCGACTAAACTTTGTAGGAGTGACATTAAGACTGACTTCTGAAAAGATGGTCAGATTACACTACATTACATCCCCTTCATGAGTCTACTTAATGTTCTTTAAGGTGCTCAAGTTGCTATTGCAGGGAAGTGTTTTCAGTTTAGCAACTATGGTAACCAGACTCGATTTAATTTCACAAGTCAGAAATAGTGAGCATACTTTTCATACAGTATTGGTTTTATCAATATAAGCCGTCAGATGATGTACCATACAGACCCGAAATGTGTCTGCACAGTAGGCACTGAATGGTTCCTTCATCCCTATGAACTGCTTGGTCTAAATAAAGTCAATATGGGGTCAATTAAAACGTATGTTGATCCACTAAAAATGTGTAATACCAGCAGGTAGTTCTTATCTTAGCCAATAGCAAAGCATAAATGAAGAAGGGCTGTTTTTGATATGTATTGTAAAAAATAAGTAAATATTGGATCTTTCCAAATCAAATATCTTAAAATTAAAATGATTCACATAATGCTATGAGACATTTGCCAGCTATAGCGTATTCCCTGTCAGTAGAATGTTGCCTGTCAGTAGCATGTGAGCTGTCAGTAGCACATGACCTTTCATTAGTATGTTACCTGACAGGACTGTATTACCTGTTGTTAGCTTGTCGCCTTTCAGTACTATGCTTTCTTTAAGTAGCAGTGAATATTACCAAGATCCAACACATTATATTGGGTCAATTACAATGGCATGTCAAGAAACCATCTGCACAGCAGCAATTATTCATATCAATGCATGACATGCCAATTGCTGGTAATTTGTGTTTCCTGAGCCGTGTAAGACTATCTGCATGTCAAGGTTGTCCTCCTCATTACTCTCACCCCGAGGCCTGCATGTCACACTGATTAGCCTTGTCGTAAAAACCAGGATAATTTGTGACATCATCCCTGGTCTGATATGCCTAATGGGCTGTATCATGTCAAATGACTGACACCTGCTACGAGCAACTCTGGGGCCAATACATTGGGTGTATCTTGGGGGTCCCAAACTCCTCACCCAAAAAAACTTTATCCTTGACTTTCTAATTATTGCTAATAGACTGGATTATGTTACAGTGACTCTCACCTGGTCATGGCAACTCAAGGGATAAATCAAGGGCTGTATAATCCAGCTGTATATATCATTTACCCCATGGTCCACTGTTAAGCAATACCCTATATTGCCAGTTTCTGAGTTATGCCACTGTCAATGTACATCTGCAGTGACTGGCATATTAAGACTTAAGCCTCATACCCACTAGATGATTTTCCCGGCAACCAGCGATTGGCGCCTGGCAGATACACTGGTAAAATTGTCACTGATTCATATCACAAGTCAGTATGTAATATTGACAAATCTACCAACTCAGTAAAATGTCCTAGTGCATATGGCGCTTTACATTTTACCATTGCTTACTACCATTAGCCACTGCTGATGTTGCCCTATATCATTGATTGCTACCCTTGACCACTGCTAATTACCATTAACTATCAATTACGGGCCTAGCCATTGCTAATGTTTTCATTAACTATTGTTTACTGCCCTCAGTCCCACACATTTTATTCTTTACCATTGGTTACTGCCCTCAGCCCCAATGTTATCCTTTACTATTGGTTAATGCCCCGAGCTGGTGCAGGGGTTGCCCTTTTCTATTGGTTACTGCCCTTGGCAACTACTGATGACACCCTTTACCAATACCATTGATAACTGCCTCTAGTAAGTTCATGTTGAATTCCTATGCCATAGGATACATGCAAAATGACCTTATTTGACTAGAAAGTCTGGTGCTCTCTTTAAGTCCTCTTTTCATTATCCAGTTTTCATGATATATATTTGCAGCTTCTCTATAAAGACAATGGACAATATCTGGCTGTACATCGTTTGCCACACAGTTCACTGTAAAGGATTACATTATCAAAATAGGTAACCACACCACCCTACCTATGTCAACCAATCTGCCATACAAGCCTATCCAAAGATAAGCTTGTGAAAGCACTCACCAGGGAACAGCGGCATTGCTATAGCTGTAGCTTATGTCAAAATAAAGAGTCAATGATTTTGATCATTTTTTTTTTCTTAAATGAACAGTGCATTCTTCTACAAGTCAATTAAATTAACAGAATTGAACTTTTTTTTGAAAATCAGATATAATATCTATAATACAAAATGAATTTGACTTCAAGAACAGGTGAGAGCTTGAAACCATTAAAAGAGAGAAAAAAGAAAGATATTAAGTTGAAGTCCTTTCCCTATCAAAAGAGAAACCTTGTCAGTCCTCAAACTATGCACGTGCATGTGACCCCACTCTCAGTGCTGCCCCATGCTGTGTCCAGCCCATCCCCTGGAGTGTCCTTGTCAGGCTACCAGGTAAATTCCCTGTGGCTGTTCTCACAAGCAGCCATCACTTCAACCCAACCCACTATCAACAAGGCCCTCTTTCCCTTCTCTCCCCCTTGACCAGACCATACAACATTAGTGTGCCCTCTTAACACATAGTGATATTCCACAGGAAATCCAAGCTTATTTATACCTGCAATAAGCTTGGTTTTCTCATGGAGCATCACAGTTTTCTCACAGTTAACTCTTTGGACATATGTATACAAATATATTGTCATAAGCAACCTCAGACCCCTCTTGGTGAAGCACTGCCTAAATACACATTGGATGCAGCCCATTTTTTTGTACAATAAACCACTTACCAGTAATACCAAATTAGTTAGAAATATTGAGCCAGTTTGATTTAACAATTGTAGTTCTACCATAATTTGCAAACAATATTCTGCCAACTATTGCTGAGGTGCAGAATTGATGATAGTTCAGAATTGGCTGTCCAATCTGCAACAATATCAGTTCTGGCTATAGTTGAAAATATATCTGTACTCCCATACAGACTACCTCCTACCATCCCTACTACTCAACAGCATGGGGATATTGAAGAATAGGGGGGGAGGGGGTAGGGGGATAAGCATAGAGGTGAGGTGCTAAAACAGTGTTTATTTGTGTTCACACAAGCAGCAGAGCACTTTCCTTTTTTTTGGTAGTTTACGCATCCAACAAAGGTGCATTGGACCCTCCTGAATCCATCCCTACTTCTTTTATACTAGTCCCCTGTCCCATCTCCTTAATCCTACCTTAGCTTCTGCAGATTACCCCCTCTTTTGGTAGCCCAGCAGGCTCTCTTATGTCCAAGATGATTGCTTCCTCTCCCTGCGTTTATGTGAAATTGACCCTAGCTAAATTAGTCTGTCACCTTATCAGCTCCAATGATTACCAGAATAAAGAGCTAAAGGGTTCCTTTTCTGGGATGAGACAGGATGTGAGATACAACGAGCCAAAGGGATCCGTCCTTTGGGTATGAGACTATAGGCCTATCCAACACAGAACAATCACAAGAAAAGTTTTAAACCATCCTTTCCTAAATGAATCCAAACAAACTATTTATCTTTGCTAAAGCCTTCATCCCTTGAAATCTCTAGATCTCTAAAAGTTTTCTGATACAGAGAATCTGCTGATTAAAAGTTGGCTCATCTTGTAAGGACTTTTCCGCATGAGAGGCTACAAACATAAGGCTACAATTAGTGCTGTCTATTGGATTCAGATGGATACAGGGCCATGTAACCATGGACTTCAGCCAATAGCAGATCGCTGACAGTATCAATATCAATTTGCCTGCTCAGGTAGACTCAGCTTATTCTAAATCTGTCAGGCTATGACAATTGGATGTCTCTGTGACATAACTATGTTACTTTGGAGAACCAGAAGGTCAATTGCAAATCAGTTGTCATGCTCAGTTTCTGGGTAGACTGTATAACAGTTTGCACCATTCAAATCAATATTAGTTCAGAGTTGGTTTACTTTGGTTGAGATGGTGTGTCATTGGCAAAACATTTGAACTTTATTGGCAATTATTATCGTGGTGACTGTTCTTTTTGAAAGCTGTTCCAGGTATGAATGGTTATGTTTTGTCCAGAAGTGGCTTAAAGAGAATATTTCAGAGTGAATTGCACATCAATTGCTTTGGAGAATCAAGTACTTCACAGTGGTCTCAATTGATTTTGCAATAAAAAAGTTTGACTATGATGGGGTAATGATTCTGACTTATGATCCCACGTTTCTATTGTTAACTATCATGCGGTTAGAACCTAGGATCTAGGATGTGAGAAATGTATTTATTACTTTGTTAGTGTGAAACACACCCTCATATCATTATGTACTTGTCTTACTTTTTCTATTATTCTAAGAGGGGTCCTATTCTTGTTGCATTGTATCCAGCCAAAACCTCTATGGATAAAGGAAAGTATACCCACATTACGAACCTTTTATGCCCTCCTTCTATTATAAGAAATAACCCATTTTCCTGCCAGCCCCACCCACCTTCCAAGGTCATCATGCAGATGAGTGCTCCTTGCTGGGCCTCACCTCTGTCAGCCCCTGCTGGCCCCATACCTCACTATTTGTCATCATTAGGGGTAGGCTCAGGGAGGCACCTGTCAGAATAAGGGTTCTCCCATTGACATAGAGAGGAGGGAAAGAACAATCTGGGCTGGAGGTGATTCACTGTATGCAAATTGTTAACAATATCATTGTCAAGACAGATGTAAGAAAGATATACTTGTTACATTTTTACCCTAATTTCAAAACTTTGATGTTTTATTCAAGTTTGGAATACTTTGCTAATTTGCTAATTTAATTTGTTATGATTATCTTCATTGTTTTTGCATTCACATGGTTAATGTTAAGCCATTAGAAAGGCATCATTTTGATCTTGATTTTATTTACACAACAGTGCTAGTGTCTTTGTTAGGAGTCGTTTACGAAAAGTTTCTTTGTTAGACAAATCCTATGTGATTAGCACCATGTCCCATAGCACAATACTGATCATAACAACAAATACTTGACCAACGAGAAATCCTTTCTTCATCCAGAATTATTACTATTGGGTTTTATTTTACCAAAGAACTGTAGGGTGCCTATCTAACATTTTACTGAATTTGAATTAATGCAGTGTAACAGCAATTTTTTCTACTAGAAAACATAAACGTTACTGCTAAGTTGTCACTGTGAACCACTAGGCAAGGCGATCTTAAAGTGTTCATTGTTATGATCTGTCATTGTGGTACGGGCCATAGACCACTTTAGTTGTTACTCCCCCCTCCTTCCCCTCCTCCTCTCTTTCCCTCCATCAGGTACATTTGAACCCCAATTTCCCTACCTAAGTAGGACCATTAATGTATTGAGTTTCACTGTAAATTACCTCCTTTTTGCAGCTTTTAGTGATTCAGATATCAATTACATTTCCTGACTGCTTTATCAACCAACTTATTTAGGTCATAAAGTGTTCTTCATTAACCAGATACTAAATCTTTTTTTCAATGTCTCGTATGAACCTCCAAAACTGTTTTTGCGGAAAATAATCTCATGTTATGAAAGTGATTTCAACAGTCTGAAAAAATTAAACTCATTATCTTTCTTTTCAATTGCAGGTGAGCATCCCTTTTTGCAGTCCGAGTGAAAAGAAGGTAGATGGTACATAAACAGATCAACATGAATAATTCATGTATAAACGGTATGTGCGGACCCCTATTTGACACTGCATTGCCGGAGCATACAAACTGTAACTATTGTATGAGAAATCAAGGGTCATATAAGTTTTATATCTATTTAGACAGTATTTTTGTGACGAATATGATACTATTACTTTTCACATAAAGTCCTTCCTCTTCTGATGGCTAATGACTTTCTTCATTGTGATGTATAGTCCCTAGACACTAGGAGAGTAGGTACCAGCATGGGATGCAAGGTTTGTGTTGAAACAGTCCAGGATATATTGAATGCTAATAATGCATGATTTTAAGAAAAGAAACATACATAGACATTGAGTTTACACAAATATTAGGTGCCAATGTGCACGGGTAAGTCTATGTGTATTAACTCAGCATAATGGCATGACACAAAAGTGAATCTGCTGTGTAATGCATGCTCTGTGATCTGAATAAATGAACTCCGGCAGATGGCCAATATTTCTAAAAGGTTGCATTTTCATTGTATATTGAGCAACTGAAAGGACAGCTTCCTTTAATCTTTTAGTTGAGCCCTTCTTTAGGGTGCAACCTTTATGCAGAAGCCAATTTAGTCAACGACAATGACTGAAATGAATGTTGAAGTTATCCCCTGTCAAATACAAATCTGTCTTGTGGCAGTCTTAAAATATTGTAGCTGACTCAATGCATGCTTTGATGATGTCGACTTTCTAAGGGAATATGACAGTTTAAGGCTTGATATCAGGATTTATTATAAATTGAAACAGTATTTTTCCATTGGCTATATTTTGCAAGAAATCATAGGTTGTAATATAATCCTTGTGGTTATTTTCCTTACCATTGCCTACAATTATTATGATTGGTTTGTACAGATGCATAATGCTGCCAATACTATCACTAAATTTTGAATGATCGTATGTGTATCTGATTTCGTATGTTTGAATTACAGTTGTTTTGAAATGGCAGAGATTCAGAATTATAAACATTAGCTAAGTACAATTAAGTCCGAACAATCTACATTAGTATATTTTCATTTTGTAGTTTTATCATATCATAAAATCATGCAGGCAAAGTTCAGAACCCCCATCTTAAACCTCCTAGGTTAAAATGCATTTGATTTGTACAGAAATGTACACATAGTCTCAAAATATTCAGACCCCCTGCCTCCTGGATATGTTATATTTCATAGAGGGCCTCTTTTAGTTACATTTTCCAAAATTATGAGTTACACCTAATGGGCTGTAAAAAGAAGCAGGTTTCCTATTTCTAACTCTTACCCAATGGCGGACCAGCACTTGGCTTCCCACCACTTTCCCAGAGTTCCTTGTTGTAACTGGTATTGGTTGGCAGCTAAATGTGGCCACTGACATGTTACATCAGCATCCTAGAACTCCACACACATCAGTCCCCCTTTAGGGTGTTAAAGGACCAGGATCTCGTGACCCAGGCTGTGAAGCTCCACTGTAGGGCCTTCTGTATGAGCTGCCAGCTGAAAAGTAGCAAGCCAAACAAAAGTAACATTATTATGATATTTGCAGCTATGTTCTGTTTTATTCTGTTTATAATGTTATCTTAATTGCATCCAAAATCATTGCTGCTTCATATTACTCTGGTCTCTTTTGTTAAATCTAACTTAAGCCTCATACCCACTAGGCGATTTTTGGCCTCTTTTCCCCTGATCACCCATCAGCATGGCATATTGAAATGTAAATGTTTGATCTGAATCGCTGGGAAAATCACCCAAAGCTTCTCCCGATGATTTTATCAAACATATTCATTTCAATATAACATACTGACGGCCGACATGGCCCAAATCGCCTAGTGACCATGGGTATGGTGCTTTACCCTCAAAACTGGTTGACTGGTTGACTGGGTCTCAACCCCACTGTCAAATAAGATACTGTTATATGCAGCAACAAACTGACTGAATAGGGTCGCAGAACGGTACAATTACATCGCAACTTGGATAGGAAGTCTGCTGAATAGTTCATTTAAATTGTTATGTCATTAGACATGTTATAACATGCATTTGGGATTGTGTCTAGTCTGAAACAGTCAGTATTTCATAAAATTCATTGTTTGTTCTTAGTGACTACTTGAAAGAAAAAGCCCAAGATCTGACTCATAAATCTTGAGATGATAACAACCTGATTTGTGAGATCTCTAACTTGGCAGGACAATTAATTCACCAATACATGACTCACTCACTTTAAATTACATCTTATGAAAGGGAGCCTAGCCAACATCACATAGTGATTGCTCTCCCTGAACTTGCAAATGCATTTGTATCATTGCATGATACACGCAAGTGTCCTGTCTCCACAGTGAGCTCAGAGGAAATTTGATTAGGTGCTTTCAGATTGTGAGTCTGGTTCATTTAGGTTGGTGAGGAGCAACCAATAGCAGCGTCCACCATCCTACTACATTGAACAATGTCACATGTAAAAAGGCCCCATGTAGTGTGGTAATAGGACGTGACCAGCAACAGGGTAGCGTGTCCACAGATATTAGGGTTTTTGAGATAGCTCTGAATCATTCTGGAATACTATACAACTTTTAGGCATGACATGCCATTGGATTACGTGGTTCTATATCTATGAAACTCAGAATTTGGCAGAGAATTTGGCAGAGACAAACTGTTGCTTCAAAAATTGGAAATGGGCTCAAACTTCAAATTTATACGAAATTCATATGTTTCATCTGAATATTAATTTTGTTCAGCACTAATCTTCTAAGATGATGATTGATCAAAGTTATCTGAGGGAGTAATGCTAAAATTGTGGAAGCTGCCGGCCTAAAGCACACTTAACTGTTTCTGAATAACTTAGTAATGTTACAGTCTGTACCAAACAGTCAGGATGTTAGGATTACAATGGGCATACACCACAGAACGCGTAACTAGGAGATAATAATAACATAGGTCTTCATCAAATACAGCTAATATGAATGCAAGTCTTATAGAAACGTGTCCCAGAGTGTCACAGCATATTCATCTGAACCAGTACTCATTATCTATGATAACCTCTGTCTTAGTGTATCATGTGCAATTGGTATGGCAGCTGTATAATCTGACTTGTCCCTTGCCAGTGTAAATATTATTGCATAGTTCATGCTGATGTTTTCTTATCATTGCGAGCATCGACTTATATCGGGTCCCCGACAACACTTTAATAGGGGCAGACTAAAGCATAAAATATGTATTTTTGTCAATGACTGGGCGCGTGAGATTTTAACTGATACCATTTACAAGACTGTGTTTGTTCTAACAGGAGGGAATTATGAATTCATTCTAGTCACAACTATGGCTTTATTCTTGGCTACACATATGACTTCATTCTGGGTTACACTCATGGCACTTGAGGCTGAAATTGTTCATGACACACTATGGAATCAGGGACAACTATATGTTTTGACTCTTAACAGAACCCATTGTGCACTGTATAAGCAGTAGCTTCCTATTTTGATGGCCTCCTGACTATACTATTATAGTAGTCACTGCAATTTACTGATAGCCAGGTTATGAATTAGGAAATAGACCTGTTAAGTGTCACCTCTATGTTCTATGCTGGGACGGAAACATTATGACAATAATAATATCTGACAAAAAGCAGAAGATACCATACATTAATAATCTATACTGAAAGGGGATCTTAGCTGGGAGGGGTAGTCGGTCAAGAGCTTTAATACCTTGCTAATGCACATAACATTTTAAAGAGGGGTGGCAGAATAGATACCATGTCAAAATGTCTCCAATATTAATGAACTGCACCTTTCTCTATGATATATAGGCTAAGAAGTGTAAGATGAAAGCACCATTTTAAAATATCCCCATTGTTAATGAACTGTACCTTACAATTTGATAAATAGGCTCAATAGTATTTGAAGTTGAGGTTAAGACTTCAGATACAGTGAGGCTGTCAGAGAGATAACACCTGTTGTTGATTTAAATGAGAATAGAGGATAAAAAAAAAGTTACTTAACTGCACACTAAGACTTACGGTTACGTAGTGGTGAGCATTCAGTTTTTTCTTTGCCCCTAGGCAGTGTAGAAGGCTCTTTTGTCTGTATTGACGATGAATATGGCTATAGTACTTGGAGTCCTGTTTATGTCTTCTGAATATTATAGACTAAAGGGGATTATTAAAAGCTTTTCAATCTAAGACTTCTAATGTTGCCATGGTTACAAACCCTTTTGACACGGTGTGTTGGCAAGATGTTATGTTCTAAAGAAGAAAAACCCAACAAGTTATGATAGTTTCTAAATGGATTAAGGTATTGGAGGGAGAATTAGCATGATATGCTAGTTATATGGTTTAGTTGTGACATCACTCACATAAAAAGCCACCGGGATGTGTGACCAAGGTGAGACAGGAAGTTGGGCTTTACAGGGAGTTTATCAGAATTAATTATATATTCTGCATCGTTTTTCTTGGCATAGAACAATTACTTTGAATCATTTGAATCACATATATTAAAGGATGGCTATCATTCACCGGCTGCGGACCAACTATAATTATTGTGTTCCTTTTATCGATAAGCAAAGAGTCTTTATGAAGAGGAAATTGCAACTGGCTAGTTAAGTATTTCCTAGAAAGATCAGGTGTCAACAGGAACAATATTCTTCTTAATTTCAACAATAGCCATAGATTTTGAATTCATCTTTGCTATTGTTAATGAACAATACACAGGTTTTGAAAAGCAAACATGTCATTTGGATTATATGACATCTCGCCTGATGTTCCCTCATGTATTGCTTTATATTGGAGAACAGCAACAAATTCCCACCTAAATGGACCACAGCCAAGTTTGTTCCAATGAGAAAGAGTGACTCGTTGAGGGTATTGCTCTAATTACCTCACTTGACAGTAAGTGACATTCAGTTGGTAAGCATGGTGTTCATTCCGGTCAATTCCAGGGCTGAGCGCTCTCTGGGACCACATCTTTACGCCCTCATTGTCTCAATTACTGCTCTATTTTGTGTCACTCACATGGAGGGGTTTAGTGGTACTGCTGCCCTAAGCCAGCAATTACTCCCATTTGTAAGCACAAATCAGTGCATACCACTATTGACTCACCATTTCCCTACCGTCATCCATCATATTACTTGTTATCACATCAGCCAATCTGGGAGGAGCGTGGGATTTATATGATTCTGGTCTCATCCCAATATTACATTGAGACCAAGATCTTACATGTGATTCGGATGGTTTATTGCCAGTCTGTTTTGGTATGCCCTTCTGACAAAAAAGATGAAGACAATTATGTCATTTCAGTATCTTCTATGCAGACATGTGATGGAGAATTAAACAGTTTGCTGGCCTCACAAGAATGCACTGTTCTCTTGGTTCACAGAATTAAAAGGTATACTTTCATTGCATTGTGGATTTTGTCACATTTTTAAAATCAATTGTTGACAGCGTTTGCTTCATGACCAAACTGACCTCCCATACCAATTGTCAGAGGGTCTTCTCTGCGGTCCTGATGGGTGTGCGGGAGGCAGATTTAGGTAGAGACTAATAGGTCGGGGATCAGCACTTGGTGCAGCGACTGATAACATCTATCACTCTCTCCAGTACTGACAATATCAAGAAGGTAATTCACCATATTACAAAAAGTGAACCAATTAAAAGTAACACTGTTCAAATCAGGACACATTGAATGCACAGGTCCTGGTCCACAATGTAAGAAATAACTATTTTGTGTCATGATATCCCCTTCTATTTAGGCATGATTGGCTGATAATTGCCTTCTGATGGCAATATGCTGGCATAGTTGATGAATATAAATGTTAATTCCCAGCACAAAGCAGCATTTTGAGGGGGTCATTTCTTGAGTTAACAAGGACAGCTCCCATTGCATTGTGTTAACAAGGATTGCTACAGGCCTCTGGGAGTCCTTTTCATCACTTATGGTCTGCAGTAGAGAGATTAGGGTAGGGACAAGTGGGAGAGGTCAGGTTCGAGTGGACTGATACCTTAATCAACCCATGGGTCACGCCAACTGTTACTGGTTTTAACCAAGTGCAGGAATGGAAAATTTAAAAGAGAACACGGAGAACAAGGGAGATTGTGAAATGATTACAAACAAATAACTTTTGGGACAATTTTGAAATTATCATAGAGCCAGTTTCTTTAAGTTTATACATTTCAATACAATTCAATTAATTTCAGGACAATCAAATCATGTACATTATCAAAATGAAGGAAAAAAATCATTTTGTCTTGATTAGTAAACCATATAATGACTATGCTCATAAAAAATAAGTTTCAACAAATGATAATCAAGAACTAATTAAAGAATCGCCATAGGCATAATTAAACTTGAGCAAATCATGTTCTAAGTAATTTTCTGTTCATCCTAATAAGCTTAATTATGGTAGATATCCAATTCAGAGATTGTAAAGGAAGCGAGTAATGATTGACTCACACTAATCAAGTCATAATGCACATCTGCATTCATCTAAATATAACTTTCAGGCTGATATTGCTACAGTGGCTCCTTGACATGTCACTGTCAGATGACCCCATTAATGACGTTCCTGTCTGCTGCAGCCTCCTAACCCCTTCTTATAAAACCACCTGCCTATCCAGGGGGACTGACCCTTACTAAGGGAGGCCTCCCCTGTTCCTACCTGCCAACAGCAGTTTTCATGTTGCAGTGTGGTCCTACCTTTTGGGGCTTAAGTGTGAGGGGATTTTGCAATAGTAGTAGTGTGTGTGTCTTTACTTTGCAAAATATGTATTTGTGTATTTGCCAGAAACATGGTTGATAGGGCAGTAGATGAGAAACCAGCATACCTAGGATTTTACACTACCCGAATTCAAACTGTGACTCATTAGATATGAATAAGATGCATGAACCATTTACTGTCATAATCAAACAAACCTCAAATATCAAGGGCCTTGGAAAAGTTATTTCGAGAATCAGAGGAAGCTTCAATTTGATTGACTTCGATTCACATTTATTTTAAATCTTAAGTCTCTACATGTATTATTCACATCTGTCCATATTTCCAAAAGAGAATGTTCTAATTTATTTCCCTGCACTCACACAAGGGTTACCATACATGTATATTTAAACAATCTATATAAACAGATAGAGCTTGTAATAAGGTATTTAATAGTGTGCAACATATATGTATAATGCTTTTCAGGTAGTAAATAAGAAGCAAAGTACTTGAACTGCATCGAATCTCTCCGCATCTGTGGTTGTCTCAAGTGTGTATCTTAGTCGCAGTTCCCAGCAGTGAAACCTGATGAAGGAGACTGATACATTGATGATTTGGTACAAGAGCTGAGGGAATGTAATTGAAGGACCTTTATTACTAAGTTCTTTGGATTACTAGGAGGATATGTATGTCTATGATTGCCACTAGAATATCCATCCCCTGTTTTGTTTTCTTTAATCAAATGCCTCCTGTACATCAGCACTGTATTCTAACAGATGTTATAGTTGATCTATATACTAATCATGCATCTTATTTGGATTTACAGACATATCATTATCATTCAATCAACTATATATACATTATACAAATAGCTAAAACCAGTAATTAGCTTGCTTTTTATAAAAGCTTCAATGTTTGTAAGCAGAATCCCTTTATAAATAACCATATAAACTGTTTATTTATAGGATGTTCACTACTATTATGCTCTCTTTATCAGCTGTTTATCAGAATACAGCAGAACCCATAAAATCAATTAATTCTGCTGTATTTTAATAAAAAGGTGTCATAGAGGTGTAAAGGAATGTGTTTTTCCAGAATTTCTTTTGGAACTTTAAATGTACAATATTATTAGAAAAATATTTTGTAAAGAAGGAAAAGTGTGAATATCCTATACCTTCTGTTAGAGTGAACACATAGTCAACCCACACCCCAATTTATAAGTCTGCTGCTTCATGCCCTCATAACCAGTTTCCCGTCAGGTGACCTTCCTCACCTCACAGACAGTTTTATGTGACCTTGGGGGCCAGCCAGTCTCTGAGTATCTAATGAATGGAGGTGGAGGTTATATATTGCATTTTCTCTGTAGGACTCTGGGGCCTATAAAAAGGTGTCCCCTGGATCTTAAGATTATATATGGGGATAGAACCTCAATTCCAAGTGAAGGGTGGGCCTTTAAGAGACTAGCTTATGATAAATCTGGTAATATTTCTGTCAGACCAGTAAAATCACAGAATATACAAAGAATATTGGTTTCTGACCATACAGTTCATCTATAAGTATGCATTTATTGAAATCATGACAAATGGAGTTATTGACAATCTACCTGTACTTGACATGCTTCACTGTTCTTCTCTATTCCAGTTGAAAAATGTATAGGACCGTTGCATCTATTCGTCAGGAAAAGATATCTGACAAATACATATTTAAATAGACATTTAAAAATAAGTAAATTAGTAAATATACTCAGTTTGTCAGTTTTTTCCACTGTAAGAAAAGAGTACTCAAAGCTTTTCTGTTTGAACTGTTTGTAATATATCTTATGAATAAGCATAAAACACTAAAGTATGAAAAATATATATGCAGAGTGGACATTAAAGAACATTGCCAAATAGACTTAGCAGTTCAATAAACAACATTGAGGCAGCTGGTGGGGGCGTTTGGTGTCAATTTCTATGCAGGAACTGGTATGTTCAAGAATGACTCTGTCAACCAATGACCACAGGCCAAATTAAGGAGAGAGGAAACATCTGCAAAGTCCCCTTTTTCTTCTGTTTATTTCAAAGAATAGATAACTCAAAAGCAAGCAGATTACACCAACCATAATCCTGTTTTTATTCCTTCTCTAGTGACAGCTCTGACTCATTAACGCAAATGAAGTAGTTTTTAGAACTGTAAACTTTGCCCCCAAAGCTTAAAGTAATAGAAGCTGTTATAAAGGTTTCTGTTATTAAATACCGGGGTGGAGCTTCTGCTCCTGGGAAGAATATTGGCCCTCAGTAGCCTGATTGTAGAAGGTGACAATAAAAAGGGGACAGTGCACTGACCAAATGGTTTATTTGGTGTGAGTCCCAATTCATTAGGTTCGATTCCTGGTCAGTGTCTGGGTTCACTAAGGGATGAGGTACAGCAAAAATGATTGCCTGATTTTGATCCCCTACTGTTTGGCCACCCTGTCACTCTGTGTCACCCTGATCTCATAGATACAATCACCAAAGACTGACCAAGTCAGATTTCTTGTTTTTTACCTTGGCTGTCAGTACGGCCTTAAAAATCCAGCCCCCATTCACTCACTCTGTCCTAATGTCCTAATTAAAACCTGATATTAGGTTAGGATTCTTTGAATCCAACCCTACAGTGCTTAAAATCCTTCAGAAATTGGACATCAATGTCAATTTACAGTTAGAAAAAAAAAAATGCTTGGAAGCAGCCATCCAATGTTAATACTTTCCATCCTCAACAATCAAAACCTTTTGTCACCTGCTTGGGTGTGTCCAGCCTGATAATTATTAATCATTGACCAGCTACATCTCTACGATATTTTCTATTTTATCCAAGCTTATATTTATAGAAGTAAAAGGCGACTAAAACTTCCATCTTTCACTGTATTGTGTTGATTGAAAGGTTTGAAAAGAAATAATACAGTTTTCAGGTGACTTAAATAGTCAGCTATGTTCATGCAGGCCATTGGAGATGTGTCTTCAGATCTATATGACAGCATCAAATTTAAGAAATAACTTAAGTAAATTGCCCTGTCACTGTTAAGGGCCTATATCCATTTGTTAGGTAATCTTCAGGAATAGTTGTTAAGTGTCCTTGATGCAAAACAAATTGGCTGTCCCTGACACATCTGCTCAGATCCATTATATTTAACACCGCTTCTTTACAGTCACAATAAAGGACACGCACCGGCACCAACAGAACTCCTTATCAGTCCTCCTTATGGTGCCTATTATAAAACCGATGTTTGGAAGTGAGGTCAAAGGCATAGAAATCCTGAACATGTGGCAGGATTGTTAAAGAAATGAGAGAGCCACCTGTATATTTCCATACAAAAAGATATGGAAAACAAATATTAGAATGGTGCCTTGGTATGATGTTTTCTACAAAAAAGAAAAGAAAAAGAAAAGCAATGCTTAGAACATATGGTATCAGTTTATCCAAATTGTGTATTATGAAGAAAAATATTGTATGGTGATGCACAACAGAAGTAGCTCTCACAGTCAACTCAACATAAAGAGCAATACGTTTCTCAGGTATAGTATTTTTTAATGATTCTTGGCATTATTGACGGGAAGGGTTTTTCATATTATCAGGTATCGTTTACATATGACAATGTTTACTTTTTGTAATGTTTCAGAAACAAGAGAGCCAACTCTAAAGAAAAAAAAGAATTATATCCCAAACAATATCGAAGTTTTTACATAAGGTTCCTTTCCATGAGAAAACAATTGTAGATGTAACTAGAAAGGAAAACATATTATTTGAACAGCATGTGGTAATAAAAATGTCACATCCCTGAAATAAACCAGAGAACTGCCAATGCAACTCACTAAAAACAAATTTTAATTATATGCTGAGTAGGATACCTTTTTTCCCTCACTCATTTTGTTAAAGTATTGAAGAAATTAAGCTTATTATGCTTACCGTTCACCTTAAGCAGAAAGGCTTTTCTTTTTGTTCTCAACTCGGGGGCAATCTTCACAGGTACCCTTTTTTATCCTTGATTGATATATTAATAGCCTAAGGGATGATTTACCACATCAAATATGGGTATGAGATGATGATGTTCCCCTCAAATTAAAAAGTCAAAACAAGTGTATTACTACTGTATGCAAATTGTCTGTGATATCATCACATCACTCTGTTATTGCAGCTTAAAGGGATTAAGGACTGTCTGGCCGGTTTCTAAATGAACCAGCATAAAGTCTTGATACTGTTTGTGAGGTTAGACCAATATTATGGGAATAAATAACCATGATAAAAATCACATGTCACCATATTCGTTTTCAAGATAAATGGGCCTGTAAAATTTAGGTTTTACTATAGGTTTCTATGGGAAAACACTAGTTCTTCATCTCCTGAAAAATTCAACCACCATAAATTAATCAAACATGGTTTGATATCATCTGTGGACCTGTAACAATATATTTCAGCAAAAAAAAGTGGGGGTCACCGTGCTTATTAAAGAGCTACAACCCTTAGAAACTAAATAATATGGTAATTCCTGTATATTCCAATGTAAACTAATTCTCTTTAAATATCTCATTATCCCATTTTAAGTCAATTTTTTTGTGGAAAAGTTGGTATTTCTTTGGAAATAAAAGATATTTCATACATAAATACAATTTCAAGCCCCTAAAATTTTCACACCAGGTGGAGCTGGTGTGGTCAGTCCCAAATCCCTTTAAGTTGCGTAGTGTAAAACAGCCTTCAGGGCCTCACCCATACCGGGTTTGGGCATGCAGCACAGGAAGAGTTTCTAAGTCTCTCCTGAAATACAATAATCCCTTTCCATTTTTTCTGTTTGGATCCCTAGATAGGCCTTATGAGATTCCCCTAGATGTTTATGAGGCACTTCAATGGGTAATGGTTTTTGAGAGCTTTTGTTGAGATAATTTTTTAAGACGGGTGTTCTATTTCTTAAGGTCTGGGGACTCCCTCATTAGAAATCTTTTGCAATTCTTTTAGCATGTCTTAGGTAAATAGGTACTGTTCTAGGTGGAAAACTTATCTTTCTGTATAGATTGTACTGTCAGAGGCTAGCCTTAAAAGAAAGGAGCTTCTAACTTTGTCTCTACTCTACAAAGAATAATTTGGATGCAATACACATATTCCTAAATGCATTGTATGATAAAATCAAGACAACCCTTTTGAGTTGAGTTTTAACAGTTGGCTGTTAAAACTCAACCCCTGATGTTCTTATGATGGCAGTCCTCAGATATCAGAGACTCAAAGTCACCTGAACCAAAGACAGTTCTCCATTTACTACTTAGACCTTGCTGTGGCTTAAGCTTGTGCAATCTGCTTTGAAAGGCATTAGTACGAGGGAGGAGTTTCATGTCTAGTCATTCTTTACTTTCAGGATCAGGTCAATGCAAAGGTAAATCCAAGTAGAAGGGCTAGTTTCAAATGAGAAAAAAATACAATCATTAGCATTTTTCACAAATGGTGATAAATAATGATTCATCTAAAGTCAACTCTTACAGTAGCTTTGGATCACATCATGATCAAAAGCAGACTTAAGAGTTATATGCACAAATATAGAAGGATCAACATACTATGATCACAAATTCAGCATTAGGTCCCTTCCTTAGGAATGTTACATTTTAGGGAATCTATTTGTTTCAAATGCAAAAGTTCATTCCAACCAGTTCAATTCAAGAAAGAATTTGAAATAAACAGCACCATATCTAAGATTTCCAGGGGGTATTCTTTATCCACCTCTTCTGTTTGTAAATTTATACTAGCAAAGGTTCTAATACTTTAATGGCATCTAACACATACCACCAATATTTAATGCTTTCTCTAAGCAGAGCTGGCAGCTGGTGTTTATCTTTTTGCATTGTTATTGACCGAAGTTGTGCTGGAATCTGCCTGTTGCCTCTATAAGCTCTCAGGCAGTAGATCATCATGCCATAAGGTGCCAGGAATCAATGGACAATTTACATACATACTGATGGAAATAAGTCACTGCCGAAGCTTGGTTCACACATTATGACTGATATCCTTATAATACCCTCGGTGAAACAGGTTTAGTTGTTTAAGGGCCATACCCACTATGCAACTTTGGCAAGAATCAGTGCCGATGTTGGCGCCAACGTCAGTGCAGCCGTCGGCGCCGATCACTTGCAGAACCCATACCCACACCGAATCCAAACGTCAGTGCCATTCACGCCAACCATTATTAAACATGTTTGATAATATTATGCCGATGCAGATGCCAACTGTCGTCCCGTTGGTTTGTGGGTATGGGGCTTAAGGGTCTAATTGAGCAGCACTGAGGTGTTAGCATTGAAGAAGGTGATATAGGAAAGTAATTTCAGTAGGAGAAAACAATTCCCCTAGTTCAGTGAGTCAACTTACAAATAGGGTATGCAAACTAACTAACATACCGGTGTGCGGGTTTTCTGTGGGTTTATAAATCCTTGCTGTATCAGGATGTCAGCCTCAGGTGGCCCTAGACACACCTTGAGTTAATAATGGATCGCCTACTCTCTACCTGGTTGGTTGAATATATATATCTATGATAATGATAACAATGATAATTTGAGAAATTCTAATGTGATTTCTAATATGTATTGCATGTGAAAGTTTACAAAATTATGGTTTAATATTTTGGTTAATTAGAGAAAGATAACATTTCAAGTAAAAGGCTTTTTTTTCATTCCTTTGTAAATGTTACCATGCAGCTTGTAGCCTTTGGCATAACAAACGACAGCAAAATATTGAACAAGAGTACACAGCCAAGGTTAAGATTTTTAATCGCCATCACTAAATAGCCCAAAGCAATTTGGACACTTAACTGGATAAGTGGACAAAACCAAGGCGCTTAAATTTTTTCTCCTGGAGATCCATTTCTCCTATTGCCAACATGGAGGTTGACGGGAAAGAGCCAGGCTTTACAGAATCAACTTATCAATACTATCTTGTAATCAAATGAGGTATTCTTTTGGAGGTAATCCAGTTTGGCAGAATAATGTAATAAGCAGTTGTGTCCCTTGCTAAACCATTGTATCCTATCCAACCAAAGTCTTTACATATCCTTTATGAATCCTAAAAATACCTCTGCTTAATATGATTTTCAGAAAAATTAGGCAAATATGAATGCAAATATTAATAAAGCTTACAAGTTAACATTTCTACATAATTGAAGTTAGAAATATTCTATGATTGAAATTAGAGTTACTTCCAGTGGTAAGCTGCAACACTGGGAATGCAATTACTAAATGTGTTCAACCTTACAGTCAGACCCGATTTTCTGTACCTGCATCAGCGAATTTGCTTGTATTCAGTATCCAATTTTACCTGTAATATGAATGAAGGACCTTAAAAATTAATATGACCGTGGCCATATGGATATTTTGTTGTAAAGTGATTTAAAATGTTCGAGCAAAGATATCATTTGTGAATTAGAATGGGGCCTTTGTAAATAGGCCAATTTGAATAATTCTTCAATGTTATGTCATTGTTGCTGCAATAAGGGGAGATAGAGAGATCAATAATTCATCCATATTCATAACCAACATGGCTGGAAAGCAGTTGATATGCTCCAGATTTTATATCATTAAGTTATTGCTCCAATCTGGCAATTAAAAAAGATTTTTCCTTTGGAGGTAAGGATTTTTTTGGCATAGTCGTGATTAATAAAATACACATAAGTACATACAACTGTCAGAGATTGAATTCTCCCTTTTAGCCAGACATCTAGATGATATTTCAGGACAGCTTCACCAATGAAAGCAGCAAAATTAGGGAACGTAATTACTACATGCACTCAGCTGAAAGGTCAGGTTTGAAGGATCTTTGAGGTAGATGTATTTCAACAAAAATAAAGAAATTAAAGCTGATTTCAACTTTTACTTTGTAGTATGTGTCTATATTAAGAGGTTGCATTTTTAATATATATAATAGGACTGTATGGGACTGCAACAACACAATGAACATTGGCATATGCATATTTTTTTTGCCAATTAAATCTAAATATTGTAACAAAATGTCATCTGTGTTTCAGGGGAGAGTATCAATAGTTCAATCTTTGATGTTTGTGTTGTCTTTGCTAGTGGATGGTGCAAACTATTTGGTCAATGCACATTCATTAGACACATGCACAGCCACCGAGGTGCATATAGGGATAGGTGCATAATTACAGATTATGTGTATTGCTCTTTGTTTTCAGTATTTCCAATATTGCTTTGGTTATAGAATTTAGTAAAACCTTTAGGGTCATCCTTGGGAGGCTGCACAAGCCATGATAATTGTATTGACTGAGAAACTACTCTGGTTTATACAGACACCCTTGGATCTCCCCCCCCCCTTGACATTGTCCTTCTTCCTTCTTATATCATATCAATATAGTGCTCATGTCTGGATTTCTTATGGCTAGAATTCCTCTAACAAAATGAGAAGAGTGTACTGTCAAAATGCTTAACTAATGTCTCCTGGAGGGATTAAAAGTTTGAATACGGCAGTGTTTGGAGGGCATATGAGGAGTAACAACAATGCGGGTGTGTCGGCATGATGTGCTTTCCGAATTAATCAGGAGGAAATATACTACAAATTAAACAATAGCTATTTTGCGCCTTTGCTGTGTAGTAATTTCAACGGTCCCCAAAGAATATACAAGTGCACAATCTTAAGTCCATTTCACAGCTAGAGAAGAACTCCTTGCTTTCTCCTATGTGATGTCAGAGCTAATAATTGGTCACCATTTTAGTAACCATGGCAACCAAGTACAATCTTCTTTCAACGCATTTGATCTTAAAATGAGAAAGAGCAACTGTAAAGTCTAATCAAACCTACCAATTATGATATGTCTGTATCTCTGCAAAAAGCCTACCACAATTGTTATTTCATTTCTGTTGGTTCAGTCTGATTAAACTGCAGCAAAGTATCTCTTCCCACTATCGAAAGCTTATTTCCTTGTTTGTTCCTGCAGATCAGCCTAATTCAGAAGGTACTGTGGGAAATGTATTGACAAGTCACAAGTATAGAAATCCTGAATTCGACCACTCTGATCACTCACGGCAGAGAGTTTAATCTATCAATAAAATACATCTCCTGCATAGAAATATATGCATTTACATGTGGATATCCAGGATACAAGAAGAGCAAAGCATATATTGTATATGACTTAAACTTAACATCTAAAATGTCATATTGAGTGACAGATTGGTTTAATCTCCAGAAACCAGGTCAGAACAAGGTTGATCTCACTCTTTAGGTGATGGAATCAATGAGATGTATAAGTACTGGAAAAATAATGTCCGCTGATCTGCTTTCCTTTTGTTGACCAATAGGATTCATATACAAAAGCGTTTTTTTCCCTTTGCATCTTGAAAATAGTTACATGAGAAATCCCCATTCAATCCCTCCAATATGGCATTTAGCTGAATAAACCTTAAAAAGATGATATTGTTTTGTTTAACATTCAAATCCAATATAGAATGCATAGTACTTGTCCAAACTTCCCCGTAAGTGGGTTTGAGGAAAAAAGTTACCATTAAGTATATATATCCAGAACTATCCAGAAGTTAGTGGTGAACCTTCTTCATATGTGAAGTGGTCTCAGAGAAAGTTTCCAACCAACTTACTATTACCCTTATTTCGGCATGATGTGGACCTTTACTGATTGGCCGGGCCCTAGTCAAGGCACGTGCAGCTGTAACAGCGGGCGTTGCCAGGGCAGGGGTGACTGGGCGCAGCCACATTAGGGCCCTCAGAGTGGTTCATTAGGACATTTCAGCCCGTCCTCAAGGATGTCTTAAAGAAAAACCTTAGAAGAGGCCTTGACGGACAGGCCCATTTCACTTGTATTTTCTACTTAAAAAAAAAGAGAATGTTTTTTTTCCAGTAAACTTTGCATAATACTGGACCACATAGGTTAACACTTTAGAAAATGATATGAGGAAATAATTTGATCTTCATGTCATGGCTCATAGCATCACAGTTGAGTGATATATGTGATGAATTTTGGTAACGCTCAACCAAAAAGCTCTAAAGTAGGGAATATTTAGTTGTAACTATACTCAGTGGTTCTTGATGTATGTCATATATATATAAGTGGGTAGTTAGAGTTTTTGGATACAACTGAAATGATAGATTTATATGACAAATGAGTGATTGAATCATAGCCCTTCCCTGACCGACCTCAGTCTGTGCTTGTGTTTTTGAGAGCTTGCCTTTTGTTCATTATAATCTTGGAAAATAAATATAGTTAAATTCATGGATGTCTTACAGTAGTTTGGACCATCACTGCTGATGTCTTCAACAAACAATGACTAATCAGGATACTAAAGGAGAGGTGTCTCAAATTGATTAGGGATGCAAGATTGTCTCACCTTGGGAGAAACATTTAATGACCATCAGATTCCCTCTAGGTTGCTCATGATGTGAATTGACCTTAATGCCGCCTTCATAATTTCTAGCACTGGGTAACCCAGTTAATGTCATCAGGCTGTCCTGACTTTGGAACCCTGTATTAGTTCTGTGGCTTGTGTCATTAATACATGTGCTAATACAACAATTAAATGTATTGTGATGAATTGTAGTAATCATTTCAATGGTGTTACACGAGTTTGTGTAGTAATTATAAAGGTTAAAAGACAAATAATGTTCTCTGTTAAAGATACAAGTAAAGCTTGGTTTTCGGACACAATCACGAAGTACACGAAATCGTGTGGTACGAACTCATACAACAGGAGTTGCATGAAAATGTATTTAGTAATGTATCATGTAATCTGGACCGGAAGTGACCTCAGTAAGGGACAAAGTGACCATGTGTTGTCATGTAACCAATCAGGAGCCAGGTTATGGCTATAAATAGAAGTGATAACACGAGAATAAACAGTGCCGTCTTTGAACTCATTGTGTTCACACCTCTCTTCTTCATGGGAATGGGCACAAAACGACTTAGAAGAGCCTTATAGAAAAGGATAGCGGCTTGAGAGTGAAAATTAGACCCAAGTTCCAATAAATCAGGGGATCAGGACAAAACAGGGCAAAAAGGGGTGCATGAACAAACTTGCCACACAAGAATCGACGCTAGAACTCTTAGAACGGAAATGTCCCCCCTGATACCGGTCACATCACATCCACCACCAACCTGAGACACTCTGGACCACCCATCCCCAGATCACCCCATCACAGGTTCGGATGAGTGATCTTGAAATCCCATCCAACTCGTGCGTGGGTCAACCCAGCACGATTCGGACACAGACCATACGGAATCTTAATATCTCCATCAGGAACCACATGCGTTTTCCTGCAGAGAACATCACAGTATCATATAAAGAATCCTGACAAAGCTAAGGTTTAAAAAAGGATTTTTCGTGAAGTAAATGCTAATGCCTTTAAAACCTCTATCAGATATATAGATTAAAATAACATCACATATTGAATATATATGTACAAATGATATATGAAATCAAGATTCACAAAACAGATCAAAGCATTTAATAGGGATATTCTTACTCATATAGAAAGTATTGGCCAGATTTCAGGTGTAAATTAGCCTGTGCAGCTCTTAGATAACTATCAAAAAGGAGCAATGCTTTCTTTCAAAGTCAGGAAATATCCTGTTGCGTGAGAACTATTGCCATACTTTTTTTGATGACAGTTGTTATATTGTGATAGGTTAAAGCAAGTTCCTATTTCTAACAATTCACATCTTGCTTAGTTTAGTTCGTATATAGATCTTTTTTGAACTTTATTGTATTTCTTTTCCTTTAAAGTAACAAATTTAAATGGATGTTTATGACATTTGTCAATTGATATCAACTGTACCAGCAACATTCCAATACTCTGATAGGTCTAATTAAATTGCTTTGTAATACATTATAACAATCCATTATCAGAAAGAGGAAAACTCTCCCCAACCAGCTGTTGTGTAGCCTTTTTCCTTGTTATTGACTTGGCTCTGCTGACAGCCACTTTGCCTTTAATGTGTCCCATCGTAGAGGCCCACGAATCGATGGCCTCATCTAGACCCATCTGGGCTAATATCAGCTGTGACGGCCACTCCTTAGAGCAAATACATCTGCACACCACGCTGTCTGGCTTGTCTTTCATAAGGCTGTGCAAGGGGAGCTTCAAATACTTTCTATATAAAAGCTGTAAGATACAGTTTTTACCATTTTGGTAGTAATTTGTATCAGTTTGGTTGAAAACTGTTTATAGTGACAGTCTATTTTATTAAATGATTGCTTGTTTTAGCTCTCAATACATATCTAATGTGAAAATAGGATAATGGATATTGTTAGATGTTTCTACAAAATTCACAATATCTGAATATTCATAAGCATTAGGTAATAAGGAAAGCTAACATACTGAATTTTGCAATAAATGGCAAAACTGTATCTATTGGTGTCATCTCCGATCTTCAAAGCAATCACACTAATGGCAACACAGATAAAAAGGAACTTGCTTTTTGGCATACTTTGAGAGAAAATTGAGAGACATGAAATAGATATGAGATGGCAAACATGAAATAGATATGAGATGGCAATTTATCTATTAGAATATTAAAATGCATTTGCTTTAGTTAAACCTATAAATAGGTTTTGCACAAAAGTCATTGTGCATATAAGATATTAATGACAGTTTTCTTTATATGAGATATGTTTTGTTTTATGGATAGGAATTTAGATGGAAGATTGAAGTCACCAGATGAGAAAGAAAATTTTATAAAAAGAAATTATAAAGAGTACTCAAAATTACATGAACATAAAAATGGCAGACGCTGCTGGTAGGAGTAATATACCTGTTCAGCTATTGCAGACAGGAGGCATCTCCCAGTGAGCAGTACTGCTTGGGTAAAAATCAATAATTGGGATGGTATATATTGGGCTGAGTTGAATCCTTTGGATCAACACGAATCTTGAGGATTCGGGAATTTGGTTTTAGCCATGTACACAGACATCAGGTGACTTGGATAGGAGTTTACCACTGTACTGCTGCATTAGGACAAGCGGACTCTAAGGACGCAGCTAGCCCTGAGCAGAGTTGAACGAGGACCGGATACATAGACGCATCAGCCACTGTATGGTATTGGAATAGACGCAATGACCTTACTCTCAACCAAGCGAGGAACGTGTTATGGATATGAACGCCCATCTCAAGGACGTAGTCTACCACTGGGCTAGTAACGATAATGGAGACTGAACCAAACAGTCTAATTAAACGGATGACAGCAGTTTCCCCATATTAATAAGTAATACTCATAACAAACAAGTGCCTACATTAGATAATTATCTTCAATCCAACTCTAATATGTTTGAAACAAAAGTATGTAATTCACATACATGTAAAAGGAATAAAAGAAATTATAATTTAATACAGGCAGGCAATTGGTAAGATGATAAACTAAACTTTCAAATTGATTAAGATATGAGAAGCTTAATACTAACTGCCTCATACCATCAAAAGATTGTAACTCAATAACTTTAATCAATATGCCAGACTATAACTCTGGGTTGTTAAAAATCTAAAGTAAAAGTTGCATTAACAACATTTGTAGAAGTGTGGACACGAGATATGCAAGAATTGAAATCTCAATAATTGAACCACACAAAACCTTGATTTGTACCATTTATCCTGAGCAAAAGAATTAAACTTTAAATTTCATGGAGGATGACATGTACAAATATGTATGTATTTCAACAATAGCTGAAAATATTGTCAGTCAAAGGGTAGAAAAAGAATTATTTTCTAGGCTTAACCTACATTTTCTTTCCAATAATTGAACATTATCAGCATGCTAGGACAACCACCATTCTTACAAAGAAGTACATTTTTTATAATTAACTCCAACATAGCTGTATTGCTAGCACTTGGAGATTATTGATGGTTCCTAGAACCTGCCTATATATGGCAACCAGCTGGTGTATTATAAAAACCTGAAAAGTTTATGGTACGAGTAATGTTTATTGCCAAGAGTCAGTGTCCTTGTATCTACCTCTCCATCACATCTTAGACCAACTCAAGACTTTAAAAAAGAGGTAGGAAAGGAAGATGCCCACTCTAGGATTGATTCCATGGGGCTAATATCATTTATCCAATATTTGATTTATGCAGATTGAAATTTTCCCCATTTGCACCATCCCCTGTGAAGTTTTCACTAGACTAAGCATACTTAAATTGCATCTCAAGACTGACCGAAAGACATTGCTTTGGGGAAGGTAATGGTCACAATTGATACAATCCTAAATTGCAAGGGAATCCAATTTGGGCCTCCTTGGAAGGAGAGTCCCCCTCGAGCGCCCTCTCTCGGAGAGAGCCTGAAGCAGATTTACAACCCCTCAAATAGTGTTAAGCATCCAGGTTGGGATAGAAGCTGATGGCTTAAGAGGGGTTCACAATGTTAATACAACATCCATAAAGTTTATTTCTTTCACTTGGATCTGTTGCCTACAGATGTGATTCAAGACAATTTATCTAATCATATCATCTAACCTTAGGTGTCACAACCCCAATAAATCCAGGTTATTTCTTCTCTGTTTTTATACTTTAACTATATCTCATTACCTTATTGGACTAGAAAACAATAGTACAATCCATCGAAACCACTACCTCTTTAGGTCAATCTGTTTGAACATTTTGGTGTATATAGATAAATGTGTGGTGTGTGATTATAGATACTTGTTTGACAGATCAATAAAGTTAGTTTAGCTATATATTTCTAAAATTCCTGTTAAGGTATAAGAAAGAATAAGTTTGTGGAGGGCCACCACAATACTGTCCACACTCTGGAATCACCTGCAGCAAATTCTTATGGCTATAGATAAATATATATATATATATATGTTACAAAATATTTCTCCCTACAGAGGCATGAGGTGCTTGATATAGCCTTCCCAAAATCTCTGCCTAGTTCACTGTTACAAGTTGATGAAGTGAGGTAGTAAGTCTAATGGCTTAGAGCACATGGCTTACCTCCTCCACCTTGAAAGTGGGGTCAAATTTCAACTTAAATGTAAATCTTCATAGACATCTTGTGCATCACAGGCCACCTAATCTCATCTGGCAGAGTGGTATTTCGGAGACTGGAGGAGAAGGATCTGTAAGGGTAAGAGGGCGTGTCAGCATACATAGCCAAGGCATATATACGTAACTTAGGCTTTCTATTTCAGAATTACTGTAAGATCATATATACTTGAGGCCTAGGACTGTATGTTTGATCAACAGTTGATAAAGGTTTTTCATTAGATTTTTGTAACTTTGGTTCTTTCACATATTCTGAAAAATATGTTTTTACTCTTTTACATAAACGTTTTGTCAAAAGTAAAGTTGAAGTGAATAAAAACTTATAATGTAAAACATAAGGAGGGGAATTTGCTAAAACTGCTATATGCAGTCTTAAAACCTTTTTAATGATTTCCTCTATACAATGAATAAATTTGCTTAAATCAGGCATATTAAGGGAGTTACATTTGGGTGAGATCAAGTAATATTACACAAGGGGTAAGAAGTTTTATGTATAATGAAATTCACCTATTGATGAAATTCAATTAGTAGTTCAGTTGTATGTGTCCTGAGGTAAGCATGAAATACTCTAAATACATTGATCATGGCTAGTCCTAGCTGTAAAATATGATATATAAATAAGTATTTGTGTGCAATATTCATTTCATGGTTGGTCCCATGCAACACTGTATAAAGTATTTCTATAGATTTATCTCCAAGACTACCTTACTGTGCAATTAAGGGGCAGGAGCCAACTTAAATTTCCTAGTAACTGGATGTAATAGTTGTTTTTAAACCAGTAGGCCAAGATAATGGTTGCCATATTGTGCTACCTGTATTAGTGTTTCCTAAAAAAATTGTGTCCATCTAAACATCTGGATGTCATTTGACTTACAAGACTATGGTACTATATATATGTACATTATTAATTTTATTGAAAGAAAAGATGAGTCTGAAAGTTATCCATTCCTTACTGTAATCACTCAGCGCCAGTGATGTATTTATATCAGCACACCTGGAAGAACAGGGAAGAACAGGGAATTTACAAAAGAGATATTGTAGCTTATACTCCACCATCGCTTCTGATTCCTGTGTAATCATCTGGGGCCAGGCAAGCGGTTTGACCTAGTTTATCTCCCCATGTGGTAATACCAACTTTTAGGGTCCTAAAAAAAGGCCTATACTAACCCAAGTGCCACTTTGTATTCACAGTATACCCTACCACCTCCAACTTCACAGACTAATATTGAAGAAAGACACTTACAATAAGACTTATGTATCACCATACACATTTCCTGTCATATCACACTTATGATACTTTATGATGCTGTATACTTAACCTCAATAACTACTGGGCCACTTTATATATAGTTGGCCAAAAAGTTGGCCTCAAGATATGCCAATTACTATGATCACCTGTTGGTATATTGCATTGAAATGCTTGTGTTTGATCTGAAGTGGCACTAAAATTGGCTGATTATTCAGGTGGAATCGGCCAATTTTTGCACTAAAAGGCGACTATGCAAAAAAGTCCTACTGCTATGGGGCATCAGTCTAATAGGGGGAAATGAGATTCTTAAGACAGTGGGAACAAAGTCCAATGTTTTACTCTTTCTTGAGAGCAGCAGCTCAATTCAGATTTCACAAAACACTGCCTTAATGTGGTTAATGTCTTTTGTATGGATCGTACTTAAGTCTCCAAGTAACTGGATCCAACACATGGTTTTAAAACTGTCTTCTAACATTACAGCTTTTGGCTGTTTTAAAATGTTAACTGACTGAAATTGAAAACCACCTTTAATGGCACTTGGCCATCAAATTATTCAATTTCAATGTATTAGAGGTGACTTTGGGAATAACACACATTGCAGTTATTGTTTTCTTTATGTGAGAGGCCTGTTGATGTGCTCTTCATAAATGTAGGAGGATCTTGATAATATTTCCTGGATATAATGTGATAAAACCTTTAGGAAGATTGAGGAAAGGTTTATTTGAGGATCTGTTAAAGCGGTGGCTTTCAAAATGATAAAACCTTGAGAGCATTTCTCAATTCTTAAATCTGAAAACGAGATGAATTCTTTAGTCATCACTGGTAACCATAAATGACAAAATAGATAGTAACAGATACATTGAATTGCAAGTCTGAAATGTTAAAGGTAAATGTGGGTATTGGACATGATTTCTTGATAACCATAATAAAATTATCAAACTCACATAGATGTTAGATGAATGCATAGGGACGGTTATAAAGCTTTAAAAACCATATGTCACCATATCCATTTACAAGATATTAACATCTGAAAAAATAACAGTTTACCATTGGCTTCAATGGGAAAAATCACATTTTTCCCCATCCAAAAAGAAATATCCATAATTTTGACATCAAAAGCTTCAAATGTTTAGATAGGAACAAAATATACATTTTGAGACAAAGGAAACAAGGGTCACCATTAAAAATCACAACTTATCAATCAAAATACCAAGAACTGACCCCCAAAAACCACAAAAATAGCCTATTCCTCTTCAAGAAATTAAGAGTAATATATAATTTGGGTAAATGATTGGAAGTATTTTCAGTTTATGATAATTAGATCAAATTTGGTTAGGATTTTAAAGAGTTTGGGGAATGATAATTGCACCACTTTTCCTCTTCCGGGTCTGTCACAACAGGTGCTGCTGCAGTGAATACCCATATTTACCCCATTAAAGTGAGTATCACTCTGTCAAAAACTCTGATCTTTGAGTTAGGATGGTGGTAAAACAAGATGAGCATTGAATACTCATTAGCCTGATAAGAATATCTTATCCTGAGTCTGGTTGATATTATCTTTTTTCAGGAGATGAACAATAGATATATAGTTATGAATCTGGTTTGATAACATCAGAAATTATAGATTGACATCACAGACAGTATCTCAAGAAAGCTCTTCACTAATTAATAAACATGGTAGCATTCACAATTTGCTATCATAATACAATGAATAAAACATAGGGCAAAGTAGATCTAGACATCAGATAAAAGGAATGATTCACAAGCTTGCTGGATTTCTGGGGTGTAATTGTTTAGCTTAGGCGGTGCAGTTGAATTAGCTCACCAAGTATAAAGGAGATCAATAATTCTGAATGAACTCACTATCCCAACGATTTGGTTATTTTACATGCTGGCTCAGAGTATTGGCAGAACCTGACTAACTTTTTTGAGGTGACATTAAGAAAAGCTTCTGAAAAGAAGGTCAGATTACACTTCATTACATCCCCCTCATAAGGCTATCTAATGTTTCTTTGAGGTGCTCAAGTTGCTGTTGCAGGGAATCCATTTTCATTTTTGCAACTATGGTAACCAGCCTTGATTTACTTTCACAATTGCAAGTTATGGCATTGCAGTTAGTTCTAACACTATTAGGCTTCAGATACCACATAGACCCAAAATGTGTCTGCACAGTAGGCACTGAACAGTGCCGTCATCCTGACAAACTGCTTGGTCCAAACAAAGTGAATGTGGGGCCAATTGAAACTTATAATTATGCTGATTCTTCAGCATAAATAAGGAACAGCTGCTTTCGATGTGAACTGTAAAAAATAATAAATGTGTAGTGTAAAAATCTGATCTTTCTAAATCGAATAACTTTAAATCATTATTAAAATTATTCAATTGATTTTATGAGGCATTTGCCGCAATGTACATAGCATATCAGTAGCATGTTCCCTGTAAGTAGCATGTTCCCTGTTATAGCATGTGACCTGTCAGGAGCATGTAACTTGTCAGTAGTGTGTGACTTCTCACTACCATACCTGGCAGGACTATATTACCTGTTGATAGCTTGCTCCCTGTGGTAGGATGATACCTGTCAATTCAGTGAATATTACCAAGATCCCACACATAAAACTGATTAAATTACAAGCACATGCCAAGATTCCTTCTGCACAGAAGATATCTATATCAATGTACGATATGGCAATTGCTGGTAATTTGTATTAATGAGCCTCATGAGAGTATTTGCATGCCAAGGTTGTGCTCCTCATTAATCTCACCCTGAGGCTTGGCTGTCACACTGATAAGCCTTCTCTTGAATGCATTTTGACATCATCCCAGGTATGTTATGGCTAATGTGCTACATAGTTTTAAATGACCGTCACCTACCATGGCTACTATGGGGCAAACCTATTGGATGTGTCTTGGGTTAATTGGTCAATGGTCAAATCTGCATCACAATCAGAAAAAGAGATTTAAAAATTTGGATGGCAGTATGGATGGCAGGAAATAGGTTTGTGTTCAGCTCTTTGCTGGTGGTGGCCATTTTGAATAAATCCCCCAGCTTGCATGACACTGTGCAAAATGGGGTTCCTGTTTAAACTTCTGAAAGCTTTGCTTTAATATTTCATTAACACTAAGAATGCTTTTGAATCAAACATGATGACTCTAAGGGAAATTGAGCCACATTATGCGATAAGGATTTGATACATTACTTTTTGTACCAACACAAAAGTAGTATAGCAACACAAAGATATGCAACTTGTGCACTAACCTATGCGAAGATTGTGACATTGTTGAAAGGGCACCCCCTATGACAGTCTGTGCACACCATCACAATGTGACACATATCTTGTGACGTCATCGCCTCTTTGTTTTAGAAACCTCAGAAAAAGCTAAATGGGGGCCGTTTATAACTACGACAGTTTCCAAAAGGACACGATGCGTATTTTCGTTAAGTCATGCATAAAGAAAGAGAAGATGACTTTAAGAAAATGACAAAATATGCATCACGTTGAAATGGTGGGCATGCACTCTCTTAAGAGACCTTGACACCAATCCATATTCTCTGTGAACAGGGTGTCTTCCTTTACCATAAAGGCCTTCATATTTCAGAGAACCCTCCAGAAGAGTATCCCCACCCACTCGATCTGCTTAACACAGCCTCTAAGCTATCCACACTTAACTTTATGAGAGCACTCAGCAAACTGAGACATAATAAACTGTAGCATTGGCAAAATAAACAGGCAATGATTTTGAACCTTTTCTTTTGAAATTTCTTTTAAATGAGCAGTGACCTCTCTTATCAGTCAAGTAGACGTAACAGTTTGATATAAACTGATTCTTTTGCTGTTTTTTCTGATGAGATGTATATCCATCTTGCCCAAAAAACTAGTCAAAACTTGAAGCCATTCAAAGAGAAAAAAAGAAAAAGGTAAAAATGAAAGATATAAACATTTTAACCAACATACAAGCCAGTTAAAACCCTTTCCCTATGAAAACAGGAAACTTGTCAGTCCTCAAACTACTCACATGACCCACAAGCATGTGACCCCACATGGAGTGCTGCCCGATGTTGTCTCCTGGAGTGCCCTTGTCAGGCTATCAGGTAAATTCCCTGTGGCTGTTCTCACGAGCAGCCATCACTTCAACCCAACCCACCATCAATGAGGCCCTCTTTCCCGTCCTTCCCCTTTTACCAGACCACACAATGTTGGTGTGCCCTCTCAACACAGAGTGATATTCAACAGGAAATCAAAGCTTATCTATACCTGCAATAAGCTTTGTTTTTTCATGAAGAATCACAATTTTGTTACAGTTAAATCTTTGGACATGTTTATATGAATATACTGTCATATTTAACCTCAGTGAATCTTGATGAAGCACTGTCTAAATACACATTGGATGGGTCCCACCTTTGTGTACAATGAACCCCTTACCAGTAATACCAAATTAGTTGACTGACTAGAATTATTAACCCAGTTTGATTTGTCAATCACAATTCTACCATAATTGGCAAACAGTGAAAACTATTGCTGAGGTGCAGAATTGTCGATGTTTTGTGAATTGGCTGTCCAATCTGCAACAATATCCGTTCAGGCTATAGTTAACAATATACTTATACTACTCCCATACAGACAATCTCCTACCTTCCTTACTACTCAACTGCAGGGTTCAGATACAGAATTGATGGGGGGGATAAATATCTAGGCAAAGTGCTAAAACAGTGTGTATTTGTATTCACACAATCAGCAGAGCAATTTCCTTTCTTTTTTTGATAGTTTAAGTATCCACCAAGGGTGCCTTGGACCCTCCTAAATCCATCCCTACTTTTTCTATACTAGTCCCCTGTCCCATCTCCTAAATCCTACCTTAGCCTCTGCAGGTTACCACCTCTTTTGGTAGCCCAGCAGGCTCTCTTATGTCCCAGATGATTACTTCCTCTCCTTGCGATTAAGTGAAATTGACCTTAGCTAAATTAGTCTGTCACCTCATCAGCTCCAATGATTACCAGAATAAAGAGCAAAAGGGTTCCTTTTCTGGGATGAGACAGGATGTGAGATACAATGAGCCAAAGGTATGAGACTATATCCAACACAAAACAATCACAAGAAAAGATTTAAGACATCATTTCCTAAATGAATCTAGGCCAACTATTTCATCTTTGCCCAAGACGCAAAGAAATGAAAAAGATCTCTAAAAGTTTTCTAATACAGAGAATCTGCTGATTGAAAGTTGGCTCATCTGGGCTGTACATGTTATCCAGGAAACCTTCACAAAATTATAGGTGGCATTATGTAAAAGGTACAAAAGCACTGTCAGAAAAACATTTTTTAAAAGTTAAAAATTGTGGAAAGGACTTTTAATAGATGCTTATTTTCAGACCTTTTACCTTTTTATATATTTTGGACAATTTTGAAAACAATTTTAGAAAAAAAAATGTAAGTTGAAAATCACAAAACTTTATATCCCATGATATAAAATGATGTGATCGTGGCATATATACATTCACAAAATTTCATGTTTTTCATTTCATTTTTTCTTAAGTTTTTCACTCTCATATAGTTTCAATCATCTTACAACATACATGAATAGTATTCTAAGTGAAAATATACATAATTGTTGAAATTAGAGGAGGGTTCCTCCAAAGGGGGGTTTGTATGAAAACCCCGAATCCCCCTGGCTACGGGCCTGGTTTACACATGTACAGGTAGACAAACTTCTTTTGACAGTCTCCACGTAACAGTCTTTATAAGGCTTATTATGGGTCAGATAATTTACATAAGCCTTATGACAGTTCAGCCTTATATTGTTGAGCACATTTGATTGAACGTAAGTAAAGTGTTATCATAAGGTTATTGTATGGTTGATTAACATTCTCCTAAGGTTGTCCTATATTTTCTGCAAAATTGTCTCTGGATTAATTATAAAACTGTAACAATTTTAGAAATATTCTTTGCATAATTTTGATATAATTTTCCTCATGATAGGCCACCAACATAAGGCCATCATAAGTGCTGTCTATCAGATTCTGATAGATACATGACTATGTTACCACAGGCTTCAGCAATTATTAGTTCACTGACAGTATCAATATCAATTTGCCTGCTCAGGTAGACTCAGCTTATTCTAAATCTGTCAGGCTGTGACAATTGATTGTCTCCCTGACATAACTGTTTCACTTTGGAGAACTAATCTGTTGTCATGCTCAGTTTCTGGGTAAACTGTATAACAGTTTGCACCATTCAAACCAATATTAGTTGAGAGTTGGTTTACTTTGGTTGAGATGATGTGTTATAGAACTATTGCCAAAACATTTGAACTTCATTGGCAATTGTTATCATGGTGTTTGTTCTTTTTGCAAGCTGTTCCAGGTATAAATGGTTATGTTTTCTCTAGAAGTGGCTTAAAGAGAATATTTCAGAGTGAATTTCACATAAATTGCTTTGGAGAATTAAGTGCTTCACACTGGTTTCAATTGATTTTCCAATCAGATATTTTGGCTTTTGATGGGGTAATGATTATAACTTATAATCCCATGTTTCTACTGTTGATATCATATAGTTAGAGTAGTTAGAATAATGACTATGAATATCATCTTATCTTAAGATCTAGAATGTGAGAAATGCATTTATGATTTATGTTATTGAGAAACACACCCTCATATAAGTATGTACATGGATATCTTGTCTTACTTTTTCTATTATGTCAAGAAGGGTCCCAGTTCTGTTGTATTGTATCGAGCCCAGACCTCTGCGTATAAAGGAAAGTGTACCCACATTAAGAACCTTTTATGCCCTCCCTCTATATAAAAAATAACCCATTTTCCTGCCAGCCCCGACCACCTTTCAAGCTCATCATGCAGATGAGTGCTCCCACCGCGGTATCACCCCTATCAGCCCCTGTTGGCCCCATACCTCGCAATTTGTCATCATTAAGTTAGGCTCAGGGAAGCACTTGTCAGAATAAGGGTTCTCCCATCTACATAGAGAGGACGGGAAGAACAATCTGGGCTGATATACTTGTAACCTTTTTACCCTAACAGCAAATCTTTCAAAACTTGGTTGTTTGATTCAGGTTTGAAATACTTTGCTAATTTGCTAATTAAATTTGTTAATTTCACATGGTTAAAATCAAGCCATTAGAAAAGTATAATTTTGATTTTGATTTTAGTTACACAACAGAACTAGTGTCTTTGTTAGGAGTCTTATACTAAAAGTTTCTTTGTTAGACAAATCCTATGTGATTAGCACCATGGCCCATTGCACAATACTGATCATAACAACAAATATGTGACCAACAAGAAATCTTTTCCTTTTCCAGAATTATTACTATTGGGCTTTATGTCACCATAGAAATGTAGGGAGTATATATAGTTCTATGATTTTACACACAAAGGTGACATTTTTACAGTATCTGAATATCAGGGGTTGGGTTATCTATCCGTTTACTGAATTTTAATGCAGTGTAACAGCAATTTTTTCTATTTGAAAAACATAAATGTTACTGCTAAGTTGTCACTGTGAAGAACTAGGCAAGGCGATATTAAAGAATTTGTTTTTATGATCTGTCATTGTGGTATGGGCCACAGACCACTTCAGTTGATTCTCCCCCCTCCTTCCCCTTCTCCTCTCTCTCCCCCCCCCCCCACTCCATCATGTACATTTGAACCCCAACTTCCCTACCTAAGTAGGACCATTAATGTATTAAGTTTCACTGTAAATTACCTCTTTGTTGCAGCTTTTAATGATTCAGATATCAATTACATTTCCTGACTGCTTTATCAACCAACTTATTTAGGTCATAACTGTTCTTAATTAACCAGATACTAATTTTTTTTTTCAATGTCTCGCATGAACCTCCAAAATAGTTTTAGCTGAAAATAACCTCCTATTATGAAAGTGATTTCAACAGTCTGATAAAATGAAACTCATTATCTTTCTTTTCAATTGCAGGTGAGCATCCCTTGTTGCAGTCGAAGGTAGATGGTAAATAAGCAGATCAACATGTATAATTCAAGTATAAACAGTATGTGTGGACCCCAATTTGACACTGCATTACCTGAGCATACAAACTGTAACTATTGTATGAGAAAATTCCGTTCAAATCGATGGTCTCTTGGTCAATTGGAAAGTTTATATCTATTTAGACATTTTTTTTGGTAATGATTATGATACTATTACTTTCCACATAAAGTCCTTCCTCCTCTAATGGCTAATGACTTTCTTCATTGTGATGTATAGTCTCTTGACACTAGGAGAGTAGGTACCAGCATGGGATGCAAGGTTTGTGTTGAAACAGTCCAGGATAAATTATAGTGAATGCTAATAATGCATGATTTTAAGAAAAGAAACATACACAGACATTGAGTTTACACATATATTGGGTGCCAATGTGCACAGGAAAGTCTGTGTGTATTAACTCAGCATAAACCACTCTCACTCGGATTTCCTTTGTTCTAGCAGTGCATTCTCAGGTGGTAATGCACTGCTTCTGTGATAATGCACTGGTGGCCTGAAATAATGCACTGTTTGACTGAAATAATGCACTGTTGCTCATCTGTAGTTTAACTAGAGTGCCAGGAATACCCAATTTTGAATTTATGAAAGGTTTTTTCAACCAATGTGCACAGCCCAGTATTGAACCCTAGACCTCTGGATTCAGAGAGCCACACTCTAACCACTACCCTTTTGGGGCAGCTGTTGGCATTCCAGTCAGAGGGTATACTGAGTAGAACAAGCAAGGTACAATCTCCTTGGCAGAGAGTCCCATTCCAGTACCCTCCATTAGAATAGTGGAGTGATCTGCTCGGAGAGTGAGCCAGCTATCTATAGGTAAACTGCCTGCCCAGCCTTACTAGACTGTAGTTATGTTCAAGTCCATTAGTCAATCCTAGTCACTCCATTATTATACAATAGCTAATCTGGGTCAGAAACGGACTACCTGGCGCTGGAACCTGTGACCTGTGCAGTCAGGTGTGTCACCAGTGACCATTGCTGCTACCTATAATTAGCCTAGGCAAGGTGAATGCTCAGTTTAGAGGTTGGGTGGAAGGGGGGTGGAGTGGGTGGAGGTGGTAGTGGTGGAAGGGCGGAGGGGATGGGGGCAGTCTGGGGGTGGGTATAGTCCTTTCATGACCTACCTATCTCTTACATATTAGTTTGAGCAACTAGTGGATTTGCATGGTACTACAGTCTAGACCTGCTTTGGACAGAGTCTAAAAGGGAGGTGGAGTGAACTTGTATATTATAAATTGAAAGGCTGAATTCAGCAGCATAAGGGTCTTTAGGACATATTAAGATACTTCCTCTTGTGGTTTATGTCAGATAATGGACTCGTAGTAGTGCATGGGGTGAAATAATGCACTACGAGTCCATTATCCTACACATAATGGCATGATACAAGAGTGAATCTGCTGTGTAATGCATGCTCTGTGATCTGAATAAATGAACCCCAGCAGATGGCCAATATTTTTCAAAGGTTGCATTTTCATTGTTTATTGAGCAACTGAAAGAAGAGCTTCCTTTAATCTTTAAGTTGAGCCCTTCTTAGGGTGCAACCTTTGTTCAGAAGCCAATTAAGTTGACAACAATGACTGAAACGAATGTCGAATACAAATCTGTCCTGTGACAGTCTTAAAACATGTAGCTGACTCAATGTATGCTTTGATGATGGTGACTTTCTAAGGGAACATGACAGTTTGAGGCTTAATATCAGAATTTACTGTAAAGTGAAACTGTATTTTTCCGTTGGCTATATTTTACAAGAAATCAAAGGTTGTAATATAATCCTTGTGGTTATTCTCCTTACCATTTTCTGCATTATCATTGGTTATACGGATGCATAATGGTACATTATACTTTCACTAAATTCTGAACGATTGTATCTAATTTCATGTCTGTGTATTATAGTTGTATTTCAATGGCAGAGATTCAGAATTGAATATAAACATTAGCTA
Organism: Lepidonotus clava; assembly: GCA_936440205.1. Taxonomy (NCBI): domain Eukaryota; kingdom Metazoa; phylum Annelida; class Polychaeta; order Phyllodocida; family Polynoidae; genus Lepidonotus; species Lepidonotus clava. The sequence goes on from OW387143.1 coordinate 2,072,398, forward strand.
TGTACAATTAAGTACCAACAATCTACATTGGTATATTTTCATTTTTCAGTTTCCCCATATCATAAATTATAATGAAATCATACAGGCATCTTAATTTCATAAAAATATAGACTGTAAGATATTACAGAGAGCTTCCATTAACTAAGTATGCACATCTTTAAAATGATCAGACCCCCCCCCCCATCTTAAACCCCTTAGGTTAAGAATGTATTTGATTTGTACAGAGCATACACATAATTATTTTCAAAATATTCAGACTCCTGCCTCCTGGATAGGTATATATTTCATAGAGGGCCTCTTGTGGTTACATTTTCAAAAATTATAAGTTACACCTCATGGACTGTAAATAGAGCCAGGTGTTCTCATCCTCATTTCTACCCAATTGAAAATCAACACTTGGCTTCCCACCACCTTTCCAGAGTTCCTTATTAAGGGGAAATTTGTAACTGGTATTTGTTGGCAGCTATACTTGGCCACTAACATGTTACATGAACATCCTAGAACTCCACACACATCAGTCCTCATTTTACACTTGGATCATAGGGGACCAAGATCACGTGAGCTAGTCTAAGATGCTCCCCTGGAGGGCCTTCTGTATGAACTGCTGGCTGAGTGCATCTAACCTCTAACTTGGCATGACAATTGATTTACCAATAACCTGAATCACTCACTTTGAATAAAATCTTCTGAAATGGAACCCAGCCAACATCACATAATGATTGCTCTCCCTGAACTTTGGTAAAATGCATTTGTATCATTGCATGATACACGCAAGAGTCCTGTTTCCAGGGTGAGCTCAGGGGAAATTTGATTTGGCACTTTCGGATGTTGAGTCTGGTTCATTTAGGTCAGTGAGGAGCAGCCAATAGAGAGTTTTTGCAAACCATACGTATCTCAGTCCCCCGATCCCGAAACGGATCTCAGGGCTCTAGATGAATGGCCCACATGAACAATGTTAATAATAGGGGCAACAATATCAAATTGAATTTCCCTTAATCAAAGTTGTAATAAATCTATATTTTTTAGAACAGTGAGCTTCTCCTATGTGGATTTCAAATTAAACAGCTGGATCACATTGATTCTGTGTATGTATATATTTGGTAAATACCATTATGTCTGTGAGGGTAGACCTCCCTAGCCTTTGGTCATGGTCTGCTGCTCACACCTGTAGGCCCACTGATCAGAGACACACAGGCATACGCATCTCCTAATCATTGTTTTATTGTTAATGTGTAGCTAAAATAAGAAGAAAACCTTTCTATGGGTCACACACATATCCATAATGTGAGATAGAACATTGGAAAAGGAATCACTTGTTGGATTTATTTGGAAAATACATGTACATGTAATAGGGGAGGCCTCAGACCTGGTCCTGGTGATCACAGTGCCCCTACGGATCTACCTCTCTCCTTGCCATAAATAGACAGAATTGCTTATGTAACATAGTCTGATCAGGGTGGTTCTTTTATGAGCATTGGCATGTGCCACAGACAATCAAACACATAATGGGTTTAAAGGGCAAACTTCTGCAGGTAAAGTCTGGTGTACTCAAGAACCTCCAATCAAACCCATCGGGATAGGGATCGGGGCAGTGAGATCGGGGTGGGTTGCAAAAACTCTCTAGTAGCAGTGTTCCCTGTCCTCCAACACTGATCAATACTGCATGTAAAAAGGCCCCATGTAGTGTGGTAATAGGACGTGACCAACACCAGGGTAGCGTGTCCACAGTTATTAGGGTTTTTGAGATAGCTCTGAATCATTCAGGAATACTGTACAACATAAATTATGGGCATGACATGCCAATGGATTATGTGGTTCTATCAAATTCAGAATTTGTTGAAGTTTATCAACTCCTATTAGAGCTCTCACTGACAGAGACAAATTTGATGATGCCAAATTCGGAAAATCTGATTATAAAAGTTGCTCAAACTGCGAATTTATATAAAATGTCTTTCATCTCGGTATTCGTTCATCACTAACCTTCTAAGATGCTGAATGATATGAATTATCTAAGGGAATAAACCTAGAATTATGGAAACTGCCTAAAGCATACTTTACTGTTTCTGTATAACTAAGGTATGTTACAATCTATACCAAACAGTCAGGATGTCAGGCAAACACCACAGAACGTGTAACTAGGAGATAATATTAACATAGGTCTTCATCAAATACAGCTAATGTGAATTCAAATCTTATGAAAATGTGTCCCAGAGTGTCACAGCATAGTCATGTGAACCAGTATTCATTATCTACGATAAGCCCCATCTCAGTGTATCATGGGCAATTGGTATAATCTGACTTGTCACTTGCCAGTGTAAATATTATTGCAAAGCTCAAGCTGATATATTCTAATCATTGTGAGTATTAACTAATATTATGTCCCCAACAAAACTTTAATAGGAGCAGACTAAAGCATAAAATGTGTATTTTTGTCAATGACTGGGCGAGTGAGATTGTAACTGGTACTATTTACGAGACTGTGTTTGCTCTAGCAAGAGGGAATTACGAATTCATTCTAGTCACAAGTACTTGAGGATGAATATCACTGATTGACTGGAATGTATATTATAATCTTGAAGATCCCAATAAACTCTGGCATTTCATTTTTGAAACTTTAAAAAGAATTCTAGATGCCATGTGTCCAGTTAAAATGTTTAAAATTAAACATTGTAAAGAACCATGGGTTTCTGATGAGATCCTACAGTTAATTGTATCTAAGGATCAGCTGTACCACCTTGCAAGAATGTCCAATTCTTCAGATGATTGGACAAGAGCCAGACGTGAAAAGAATAGGCTAAAAAATATAATACGTATGGCCAAAAAAGACTATATCCATGAGCAAATAGCCTTAAATAAAGACAATAGTAAAAAATTTTGGAAGACATTAAAATCAGTAATACCAGATAGCCGTGAGATTGGTGATAAAATATATTTAGTCAACCAAGACACAAAGGAACCCATCCCTGAGCAAGAAATCCCTGATTTTATAAATAATTACTTTGTCTCAATAGGATCGACCTTAGCAAATAAATTTCCAAATATACAATATCCTATAGGACCAAATATTGAACCAATATTTGGGTTTGAACCATGTACTGAGGCAGAAGTGATGAATGAATTTGTGCAGATTCAATTATCCAAAAGCTCTGCTATTTCTGAATTGCCAACAAAAGTACTAAAAGAAGCCTTTAAAATGTTGAATAAACAAATGACTTACTTATATAATCAATGCATGGCTCTCAATATTTTTCCTGATAAATGGAAAATAGCATCTGTTACACCATTGCGCAAAGAAGGGGATAAGCTTGATGTTAATAACCTTCGCCCAATATCTTTGTTACCACTTCCTGGGAAAATATTAGAGAAGCTTTTACATAAAAGGCTTTATACTTATATTGAACAACATAAATTTTTATTCAAGTATCAAGGAGGTTTTCGAAAAAATCACTCAACAACACAAACAATAGCCAACCTAACTGACTTCATAGCTGAGTCAATTGATAATAGGAACATAGCCCAATGTATATTCATAGATTTTAGGAAAGCTTTTGATGCTATTAATCATATAATATTAATTAAAAAATTACCTTCATTTGGTTTAACATCAAATGCAATATTATTAATAAAAAATTATTTGGAAAATAGGAAACAATTGACAATTGTGAATGATATCAAATCAAATGTTCAATTGTTGACTCATGGAGTACCTCAGGGATCGGTCCTTGGACCACTCCTTTTCCTCTTATATATCAATGATTTACATACTAATATCAAAAAATCTAATATATATCTCTTTGCGGATGACACTGTTATATGCACACAACATAATAACACTAATATAGGCTCTATAGATTTACAAAGTGACCTGGACAATTTGGCTACTTGGTGCAATAATAATCATGTAACCATAAATGTCAAAAAAACTAAAAACATGTTTTTTGGCAGTAGACAACGTATAAGAGGTATGGGAAATAACTTACCAATCATGTCAATTAATAGTATCAAACTCACTACAACACACTCATATAAATATTTAGGTATAACTTTAGACCCATATTTAACTTTTAATCAGCATATGGATAATTTGATAAAAACTCTAAACTTTAAATTATCTATTTTTTATAAAATACGCTTCATGCTGCCCTGTGAGACAAGATACATTATCTACAAGTCATATGTCTTACCTCATATTGATTATGGTGATGTATTTTATCATGGTGTAAGTAAGACCAAAACACAAATTATCCAGAATAAACAAACTAAATTTCTTAGATTGTGTTCCAACAATTATAGTGTTAAAGATGAGTTGCAAATACATGTCTCTGCCAGATTAAATTTTCTTGAAGATAGAATGATATGTCACATGCTTAGACTTATGTATAGACGTATGAGCGATGGTGAAAATCTGGATAAAAGGGATTTACCTACTAGAGCCTTTCAAGGACCCCTTTTCAATGTTAAGGTTCCTGTTACTACCACATATCAGTATAGTGTTGCATATCGTGGAGCCATTTTCTGGAATTTATTACCAATTGATGAAAGAAATATTCAGACAATACAATCATTTAATTATGTTCAAAAAGGTAACATGCGCAATAAGTTAAATCCAAACTAAAAAGAATATTAATACTACTACTATTTTGGTTATATATATTGCATATCCTCCCCTTGTGTTACTTATAATTCATCATATGTTTATGCTCATCCATCATGACTAATACAAATTGTATCCACTACATTTCTCATTAAACATTTTCAATTATATTAGGGCTGGGTCAATCTTGAAAACCAGTCTTTTCAGACTGAAGCATACCCAGGGTAAAAACTTTTGAAATAAAAAAAAAAAAAAAAAAAAAAATTATGGCTTTATTCTTGGCTACATATATGGCTTCATTCTGAGTTACACTCATGGCACTTGAGGCTGAAATTGTTCAGGACATGCGTACCATGGAATCAGAGACTATAAAATGTATGATATAATTTGTCTCTTAACAGGACCTATTGCGCACTGCATAAGCAGTAGTTTCCTATTTATAGTAGTCACTGCAATTTACAAATAGCCAGGTTATGAATTAGGAAACAGAGAGCTGTTAAATGTATTAGACTAACACTGTCACCTCTATGTTCTATGCTGGGATGGAAATATTACAATAATAGTACTATCTGAAACAAACAGAAGATAGCATCCATTGATAATCTTTGTTGAAAGGGGATCTTAGCTGGGAGGGGTAGTGGGTCAAGAGCTTTAAAACCTTGCTAATGCACACAACTTTTAAAGAGGGGTGGCAGAAAAGATACCATATCAAAATGTCTCAAATATTAATAAAATGTACCTTACTCTATGATATATAGGCTAAGAAGTGTAAGACAAAAGCACCATTTCAAAATATCCCCATTATTAATTAACTGCATCTTACAATTTGATAAATAAGCTCAATAGTATTAGAAGTTGAGATTAAGACTTCAGATACAGTGAGGCTGAGAGAGAGTGAGGCTAACACCTGTTAGTTTTTTAAATAGGAACAGACAAATTGTGAATGAAAAACAAAGTTACTTAACTGAACACTGAGACTTAGGGTTACATAGTGGTGATAATTCAGTGTCTTTTCTTGCCCCTAGGCAGTGTGGAAGGATCTTTTGTCTGTTTTGACAATAGCACTGCTGCAATCTCCCTTGGCATTCAACATTTTAACTGAAGACACATTTCATAAGTGTAGAATAACCTGTCAGAACATACAAAGTGGATGAATATGGCTATAGTACTTGGAGTCCTCGGACTAAAGAGGATTATCAAAAGCTTACTATAAGACTTCTAATGTTGCCATGGTTACAAAAACCTTTTGACACATAAAAGTTGAGTTTGCAAGATATTATGTTCTAAAGAATAAGAAACAACAAGTTATGATAGTTTCTAGATTGGCTTTGACTGCTTGTATTGTAGATTAAACTACTATCATCTTTGATAAAAGAATTAGAGGGAGAATCAGCATAATATGCTAATTATATGGTTCAGTTGTGATGTCACCCAGATAAAAAGCTACCAGGGTGTATGGCAAAGGTGAGACAGGAAGTTTAGGCTTTCGGGGGAGTTTATCAGAATTAATGATAAATCTTGCATAATTTTTCACGGCATATAACAATTACTTTGAATCATTGGAATCACATATACATAAAAGGGTGGTTACCATTCACTGGCTACAGGCCAAATATCATTATTGTGTACCTCATATAAATATGCAATGAGTTTGCAAGAGCGACTAGTTAAGTATATCTTAGAAAGATGAGGTGTCAACAGGAACAATATTTTTCAAAATTTCACCAATAAGCATAGATTTTGACTTCATAATTGCTGTTGTAAATGAACAATACACAAGTAAAGCAAAACAGGTCATTTTGACTATATTAGATCTTGCCTGATGTTCCCTCATGTATTGCTTTATATTGGAGAACAGCAACTAAGTCCCACCTAAACGGACCACAGCCAAGTTTGTTCCAATGAGAAAGTCTGACTCGTTGAAGGTATTGCTCTAATTGCCTCCCTTGACAGTAAGTGACATTCAGTCGGTAAGCATGGTGTTCATTCCGGTCAATTCCAGGGCTGAGCGCTCTCAATGGCCACATCTTTACGCCCACATGGTCTCAATTACTGCTCTATTTTGTGTCACTCAGATAGAGGGGTTTAGTGGTTCTGCTGCCCTAAGCCAGCAATTACTCCCATTTGTAAGCACAAATCAGTGCGTACCACCATCGACTCACCATTTCCCTACCGCCATCCATCATATTACTTGTTATCACATCAGCCACTCTAGGGGGAGCGTCAGATTTATATGATTCTGGTCTCATCCCAAGATTACCTTGAAACCAAGATCTTACATGTGATTCGGATGGTTTATTGCCAGTCTGCTTTGGTATGCCCTTCTGACAAAAAAGATGAAGACAATTATGTTATTTCAGTAGCCTCTATGCAGACATGTGATTGAGAATTAAACAGTTTGCTGTCCTCACAAGAATGCACTGTTCTCTTGGTTCACATAATTAAAAGGTATACTTTCATTGCATTGTGGATTTTGTCACATTTTCAAAATCAATTTTTGACAGTGTTTGCTTCATGACCAAACTGACCTTCCATACCAATTGTAAGAGGGTCTTCTCTGCGGCCCTGATGGGAGGCAGATTTGGGTAGAGACTAAAATGTCGGGGATCAACACTTGGTGCAGCGATTGATAACATCTATCACTCTCTCCAGTACTGACAATATCAAGAAGGTAATTCACCGTATAACAAAAGGTGAACCAATTAAAAGTAACACTTTTCAAATCAGAACACATTGAATGCACCGGTCCTGGTCCACAATGTAAGAAATGATTATTTTGTGTGATGAAATCCCCTACTATTTAGGCATGATTGGCTGATAATGGCCTTCTGATGGCAATATGGTGGCATAGTTGATGAATATAAATGTTAATTCCCAGCACAATGCAGCATTTTGAAGGGGTTATTTCTTAAGTTAACAAGGACAGTTCCCATTGCATTGTGTTAACAAGGATTGCTACAGGCCACTGGGAATCCTTTTAGGACACTTATGGTCTGCAGTAGAGAGATTAGGGTAGGGACAAGTGGGAGAGGTCAGGTTCGAGTGGACTGATACCTTAATCAGCCCATGGATCATGCCAACTACTATTGGTTTTAACCAAGTGCAGGAATGGAAAGTTTGAAGGAGAACATGGAGAGCAAGGAGACTTTAAAATGATTACAAACAAATAACTCTTTGGACGATTTTGAAATACAATTCAATATTAATACAGTTAAATTAATTTAATGACAATCAAATCACATACATTATCATAATGACGGAAAAATGCTAATGACTATGCTCATTGAAAATAAGTTTCAACAAACAATAAGCAAGCACTAATTAAAGAATTGCCAAAGGCATAATTAAATGTGAGCAAATCATGGTCTAAGCAGATTGCTGTTCATCCTAATACGCTTAATTATGGTAGATATCCAATTTGGCAGATTGTGAAGGAACTGGATAATGATTGACTCACACTAATCAAGTCATAAAGCACATCTGCATTCATCTAAATATAACTTTCAGGCTGATATTGCTACAGTGGCTCCTTGACATGTCACTGTCAGATGACCCCATTAATGACGTTCCTGTCTGCTGCAGCCTCCCTAACCCCTTCATGTAAAACCACCTGCCTATCCAGGGGGACTGACCCTTACTAAGGGAGGCCTCCCCTGTTCCTACCTGCCAACAGCAGTTTTCATGTTGCAGTGTGGTCCTACCTTTTGGGGCTTAAATCTGAGGGGATATTGCAGATTTTAGTGGTGTCTCTTTCTTAACTTAACTTAATATTGTGATGAATTGTCCATTCATCTGTCTTTGAGGTACAAACTAGAATGTAATCAGTGTCAAACTAATATAGTAAAAGTGTAAGGTACAAAACAGGTACGAAAGTAAATTGGGAAATCCCAAAAGCACAGAGCACAGAAATGTTTTGTAACTAAGTGACCAATCAGAACCAAGCAATAGAGTTTGAAAAGGGGCGTGAAGGCCCAAAATAAACAGTCCCTTCTTGGTATCCCTTGTGTTCACATTGTCTTCCTCAAGTAATCCAGCCCTGGAACGGGTTTAAGTCGAAGACATGCTAAAGTGGAAGTTAATCAACCAGTCAAACTCAAGTAAATGGTCTAAGTTAGAGAGTTATCTGCAAAAAGTTGGGCCCGAGACCAAAACAACCCCCACGTCCCTCTGTTGTAGGAACTGCAAACCCCGACTAACTGAGGAATGTCACAATACGTATTTGTGTGTTTGGCAGAAATTTGTAGATGAGAAACCAACATCCCTAGGATGTCACACTACCTTAATTCAAATTGTGACTCATTAGATATTAATAAGATGCATGGACCATATACAGTCATAATCAAACAAACCTCAAATATCAAGGGCCTTGGAGGAGGCTTCAAATTGATAGACTTTGGTTCACATTTATTTTGAATATCAAGTCTCTATATGCATTATTCACATCCGTCCATATTTCCAAAAGAGAATGTTCTAATTTATTTCCCTGTACTCACACAAGGGTAAACATACATGTGTATCTAAAAGATCTATATGGACAAATATAGCTCGTAAAAAGATATTTGATAGTATCCAGCATATATGTTAAATACTTTTAGGGTAGTAAATAAGAAGCAAAGTACTCAAACTGCATCAACTCACCCCGCATCTGTGGTTGTCTCAAGTGTGTATCATAGTTGCAGTTCCCAGCAGTGAAACCTGATGAAGGAGACTGATACATTGATGATTTGGTACGAGAGCTGAGGGAATGCAAATGAAGGACCTTTATAACATAGTTCTAGAATATTCATCCCCTGTTTTGTTTGCTTTAATCAAATGCCTCCTGTACAGACTAGTGGCACTGTACTCTAACAGATTTTATAGTTGATCTATATACTAATCATGTGTCTTATTTAGATTTACAGACATATCATTATCATTCAATCAACTATATACATTATACAAATATCTAAAACCAGTAATGAGCTTGCTTTTTATAAAAGCTTCAATGTTTGTAAGCAGAATCCCTTTATAAATAACCATATAAACTGTTTATTTATAGGATGTTCACTACTATTATGCTCTCTTTATCAGCTGCTTATCAGAATACAGTAGAACCCATAAAATCAATTAATTCTGCTGTATTTTAATAAAAAGGTGTCGTAGAGGTGTAAAGGAATGTGTTTTTCCAGAATTTCTTTTGGATCTTTAAATGTACAGTATTATTAGAAAATATTTTGTAAAAAGGCAAAGTGTGAATATCCTATATCTTCTGTTAGAATGAACACATAGTCAACCCACACCCCAATATAATTCTGCTGCTTCATGCCTTCATAACCAGTTTCCCCATTGGGTGACCTTCCACACTTTATGTGGGGTCTATAAAAAGGTGTCCCCTGGATCTTATGATTTTATATGAGGATAGAACCTCAATTCCAAGTGAAGGATGGGCCTTTAGGAGAATCTCTTATGACAAATCTGTTAATATATCTACCAGACCAGTGAGATCACAGAATATACAAAGAATATTGGTTTCTGACCATACAGTTCATCTAGGTATGCATTTATTGAAATCATGAAAAATTGAGCTGTTGACAATCTGCCAGTACTGGACATGCTTCCCTGTTCTTCTCTATTCCAGTTGAAAAATGTATAGGACCTTTGCATCAATTCGTCATGAAAAAAATATCTGACAAATATACATTTAAACTAACTCACACGATATCAAACATATAGACATGCAAAAAGAAGGATTTTATATGCAAAGTTTGTTAGAAACGTATCCTTATACTAATGATAATAAACCAGGATAAACCAATGTGCAACAAAAACAGAATAAATTATAAGCTCCTAGAGAATTTGTAGTGATTAATGGTCATGACTTTTATCAGATAAAGAACATATTAATTCATAATCAGGTTCAGTTTTGGCAATGAACCCTTGGAAATAATGCATTGCAAAATTGTGAAGTAGTTTCCAAATGCAGAGGACATTTTCCCCAAGTAATTTCTACTTGGTCCAAAAATAGGTATAACATAATGTGTAAGATATCCTAGATGGTCTGATAAGTTGCTTTTTCAGCTTATATTGCACTGCACAACTTACAATAAGATGATATTACTGAAAATGTACATGCAGAAGCAATATTATTGTAAAACAAAACTGGAGAAGCTCACATATTTGTAAGGATTTTGTAAATTCTCAGCAACATCATCATACTGCACCTCATTACATTCACTTAGATCTATGTGGTCAACATGTCTAGTATATGTTTTATAAATCACATTATAATAAATGATAGGTGTCAAATTTTGACACCTATCATTTATTTTTTGGGAGAATCAATAATTCCTCAGAATAGTCATCACAAAGTTTATAATGTGATTTATAAAACATATACTTAAACCTGTATATGATATGCATGCTGTCAACTTAGAGATTTTAAACCATGAGATATACTCTATATATGGTAATACTCAACAAAGAATCTTGCAAGAGTTGTCAAAGTTTTTCTGTTTGAACCGTTTGTAATAAGCTAATCTTATGAATGAGCATAAAACCCCAAAGCATACAATGTATATGCAGAGTGCACGTAAAAACCATTGCCCAATAGACTAAGCAGTTCAATAAACTATATTGAGGCAGCTGGTGTGGGCGTGTGGTGCTAATTTCTATGCAGGAACTGGTATGTTCAAGAATGACTCTGCCAACCCATGACCATAGTCCAAATTAATTATCTTGACAGACATTGCCAGCTGCTCAGCGATAGAGAAGGAGAGAGGAAACATATGCAAAATCCCCTTTTTCTTCTGTTTATTTAAGAAAATAGATAACTCAAAAGCACGCAGAATACACAAACCATAACCTTGTTTCTTCTCTTTCTTTAGTGACAGCTCTGACTCATTAACACAAATGAAGTCAATTTGTGTTTAGAACTATAAACTTTGCCCCCAAAGCCAAAAGTAATAGAAGCTGTGATAAATGTATCTGTTACTAAATACTTTCTAAGCATCAGCAACATAATTTAATATCTGCATGTCCTTCCACGTGGGGGAACCAGGGTGGGAGGTACTCATTTCTGTATGACCATGTTTATTTTTTGTCATGTTTCAGAAACAAGATATCCAGCTCTAAAGAATAATGGAATTAGATAAAAAAGAACAATATAGAAGTTTTTTCCATAAGGTTCCTTGAAAACAATTATCAAAGATGTAACTAAAAAGGAAAACATTTAGTTTAAACAGCCTGTGGTAATAAAAGGATCACATCCCTGAAATAAACCAGAGAAAGGTTATTACCAGTTCGCTAATAAACAATCATTATCATATGCTTAGTAGGTTACTTTTTTTGCCCTCACCAATTTTGTAAAAGTGTCAAAGAAATTAAGCTGATTATGCTTAAGGCAGAAAGGCTCTTCTTTTTGTTCTCGGTTGAGGGGAAATCTTTTTATTCTGTGATTGATATCTTAATAGCCTAAAGGATGTTTTACACCATTCAATATGGGTATAACATGATGATGTTACAGATAATTTGTAATCTGTGAAAGAAAATCTTGATTTACATATCAGTAGAACCTCTCAAATTCAAAAGTCAAAAAACTGTATCTCTCCTGTATGCAATTGTCTGTGATATCATATCAAACAGCTCTGTTATTGCAGCTTAAGTATGTATACAGTAGTGTAAAAAAGCCTTCAGGGCTACACCCATGCATGAATTGCACATGCTGCACAGGTAAACTTTCTAATTCTCTCCTGAAATGCAATAATTCTGTAGCATTGTTTCTGTTTAGATCCCTGAATAGGGTTTATGAGATTTCCCCTAGATGTTTACGAGGCACTTCAAGGAGTATAGGTTCTTCAGAGCAGTTTTTTTAAGATGGGTGTTCCATTAGTTGAATTCAACACTGGTCTATTCTTTTTTTATTCCATTGCAGTGTAAATCACAAAGACTTTATATCACCGTAACCATATTGGTATTATGTAATGAATTGTGTTACAGACAATAATGATGATTATATGATCACTAATGTATTAGTATACTGTAAAAAGGTTACAGCAAAACATCTTTTACAATTTACATTCCAAGAAATATAGGAACAATTATAGGCTGTTTCTACAAGCTAGCAAGCACCATTCAATTAACGAATTAATTAGCATGCAATTACTCAGAAACCTTACTATAAGTAACCATTTATTTCCAAATGAGACAAACCCAGTGTGATGTTCTAGAAATGTTGCAGGAACTTTCAGGAATGATTCTCTTAAAATTACATTGTAACGTTGCAGCAAAATAATTTTAATAGCTAAACAAATAATAATGCTCCATCGTTTGCACCATTACAGTGTGACATTCACGGGAAGATTTTGATCTCATACACTAAAACACTTTGCCCTGGTTGAATTACTTTGCTATAAACCGTGTCAAGAAGTGTAAGGGATGTGTAAGGGCTCTTGCAGTGTAAATGGTATGGCCCATTACATAAGTGTCTCACAGGGGGTCCCCCACCCACCCACCCCCGCCCAGCTGGGGACATCTATAATTAGCACTATGTTTGGTTGTCTCATTTTAGTTATTTCCCAGCCCTTTCTATGTCTGACCAGAGGTGTTGGTAAAGGCCTAGACTGCAGAGCAACCCACGGGGAGACCTGCAGGGCTATCCCCCCTGACCTCTTCCCGGCCCCCTACCCATCCTAATCCCGTCAGTCCCACAGAGTAACGCACGGGGGCTGATGACTTGTGGAAGAAAAGAAGCTTTTGATAGGGTTTTCATGCCGATTTGAGCACTTTGAAAAAAATCCAAATTTAAAACATTTATGACTCCCAGTAGGAGTCAACTATGGGTCAAATGTGACTCTTAGGTTGTAGCCCCGAGTGAGAAGGACAATTCTATACATGCCAGAAAATTCTGTGATGATTACAAAATTATCTAGAAATTTAGAAAGATTTTTCACCTTATTTTTATACTGAAAGACTCAACCAATGGATTTTGCTAAAATCTTTCATAAATGATAATTAGGCCCATCTTATGCCAAAAATGTCCCCTAATTGATGGAAATCTTTTTACATATTTCCCAGCCTTTACTCCATGTCCCTGACCATCCCTCTATGAATAGCCACCTCTAGCCTCCTGATATTCTCAGGTTGCAAAGAGCTGATGACTTGTGGAAGAAAAGAACCTTTTGATAGGGTTTTCATGCCGATTTGAGCACTTTGAAAAATTTCCAAATTTGAAACATTTTTGACTCCCAGTATGAGTCAACTATGAGTCAAAACTGACTCTGAGCTTGTAGCCCCGACTAAGAATGACCATTATAAACTAGTCAGGAAACTGTGAGACTAATAAAACATTTTCTAGAAATTTAGACAGATTTTTACCTTAATTCTTACAGTGAAAACCCCAATCAATGGATTTTGCTAAAAACTTGCATAAATGATATCTAGGCCTATCTCATGCCAACAATATTGTCGGATATATGGGCAGCAAATTTTCTCAGGGACAACTCATGGGTTAGGGATGGGTGCAGGTGGCCAGCCTAATACATCATAGTGGGATTGGATGTGTCCTTCTGGTAGGCCTGAGCCTCAAATCAAGATAGAAACAATACAGGAGGGGGGACGGTTGGTAACCAACCACCACTATAATGTAATGGGCCAGGTACCTGCACCTATCCTTGGTCCCTGAGGTGGGCCCCTGATAATTCAATGCCTGTAAATTCAACAACATTTTTGGCATGAGATAGGCCTAATTATTATTCCTGGAAGGTTTTAGCAAAATCTACTGGTTGAGTTTTCCTGTGTGAAAAAAACAGTAAAAATCGTTGTGATTTTCTAGATAATGTTGTAATCGTCACAGAATTTCCTGACATGTATAGAATGGACCCTCTCACTTGGGGCTACAATCTCAAAGTCAGTTTTTACCCATAGTTCACTTTTTAGGGGAGCCATGAATATTTCAAATTTGAATTTTTTTCAAATTGCTCAAATCGGCCTAAAAACCCTATCAAATGATTCATTTCCTCCACAAGTCATCTGCTCCTTTCATCCTAAGATTATCAAGGAGCTACTCCCCCTAACCCCGTCAGCATGACAGAGCAACGCACGGGGGGACCAGGGCCGTCCCCCTGTCCTCTTCCCGGCCCCCTACCCCTCCTAACCCCGTCAGCATCACAGAGCAACCCACGGGGAGACCAGGGCTATCCCCCTGATCTCTTCCCGGCCCCCTACCCCTCCTAACCCCGTCAGCATCACAGAGCAACCCACGGGGAGACCAGGGCTATCCCCCTGACCTCTTCCCGGCCCCCTACCCCTCCTAACCCCGTCAGCATCACAGAGCAACGCACGGGGAGACCGGGCCATTCCCCTGAGCCCTCCCCGGCCCCCTACCCATCCTAATCCTGTCAGCATCACAGAGCAACGCACGGGGAGACCAGGGCTATCCCCCTGACCTCTTCCCGGCCCCCTACCCCTCCTAACCCCGTCAGCATCACAGAGCAACCCACGGGGAGACTAGGGCTATCCCCCTGACCTCTTCCCGGCCCCCTACCCCTCCTAACCCCGTCAGCATCACAGAGCAACGCACTGGGAGACCAGGGCTATCCCCCTGACCTCTAAATATTGATTATATTTGATTCTTGATTTCTTGTTTGTTTTGCTATATTATCTAGGTCATTGGGTCAACTTAAGAAGGTGAAAGTTTAGTGGCAGCTCCAGGGTTACAGGCAAGGTGGGGGGGACCCCCTGTGAGACACTTATGTAATGGGCCATACCATTGACACTGCAAGAGCCCTTACACATCCCTTACACTCCTTGACACGTTTTAGAGCAAGTGGATTCAGACACGGCCGAGCCTGTCTAATGTATGAGTTCAAAAATTTGCCGTGATTATTGTAATATTATTGTAACAAGAGGTTAGCATTCTGTTACAAAAACACTCGTTTTAGGTGTGGTTGTGACAATCTATCCCCCTTTCAAAGAGGGAAGGGAATTAACCATCTCCCAACTTTCAATATTTGAATAGTGCTCTGAATCACTTTTTTTGAGAAACAACCAGTGGGGATACCAAAGCTTCAGTCAGAGCAAAGGGCATATACATGAAAAAAGTTCCTGAGCAAGAAGAGTCTACCATAAAGCTACAGCTACTAAGAAACAGACACAGTGCAGTGAATAAAAATTCCTGAGGCCACAAAGCATGCACTTTGATACATAATATGAGCTAGCAGCTTATACAATGCAAGTAATTAAGAGCTCAAATATGGATATTGCATTTCTTTCTTAGGGATATCCATGTATTTTTATCATAATACTGTCACAGAAACTGACTCATTTGTTCAAAACTTGAGTTTTAAGTATGCTGGATGTTTCAAGCTTGCAGGTATGCAGTGGCCTCAAGTAGGTTGACCAGGCACTAGTCAGGGCACATGGGGCAAGACCTAAGGTTATTGCTTGTGATTAGGTGACCAGAAACAGATACTGGGTCTGGGGACTCCCTCAGTTTCATGGAAGACCAGGGGTAACCCTGAATGATGTTTTCACAATAAAAAAAAAAAAAAAAAAAAAAATTAGAACACTTTTGCTGTTCTTCTAGCATGTCTAGAATTTATAGGTCAGTATAAAGGCTAATACTCGGAACAAATAGCAGTGAACACTTCCTGAATCGGTATGTCCGAAATATTAGGATGAGTTACTGAAATACTACTGTTTTTACACTTACTTGTATCTGACAGCTCATTTGAATATTTCAGACATACTGACTTACCACTGTTTTACACTTATTTCCACTATTTTGGCACTGAAACGCTACTGAAAACTGACACTGATTCTATACTCCTAATACACTGTATTTCCACTGAGTTTCAGTCAGGGTAGACAGGCTCTTTGAAATAATGTATTTGTCCTTTTTCCTAGTGATACTGTGTTTTCTGGAAAACCTAATTGTGGTGGGGGGTCTTTTTCTATTACCTTTCTTGTATAGGCTTTATTGTCAGAGGTTAGCCTTGAAATAAAGAAGCTAGTAACTGTGTCCCTGCTTTACAAAGAATACTTCAGATGAAATATACAAATATATGAAATATAACTACATTGTATGATAAAAGCAAGATAATGATTATCCAATTTAGAGTAATGTTTTCAATGCTCATGAGAATGGATGATCAGTTACCATCTTGTTATTTTCACATTAATGCAACAGCTAACTAGCACCCTCGCCCTTGGAACCCAACTCCCGATGCTCTTACGGTGGCAGTCCTCAGACAGCAGAGACTCAAAGTCACCTGAACCAAAGAAAGTTCTCCATTTACTACTTAGATGCTGCTGTGGCTTCAGCTTGTGTAACCTGATTTGAAGGGCATTAGTGAGAGGGGCAGGGTTTCCATCTATTCTTTCTTTAATAAACATGTCCCAAATAAGCTATCATGCAGCTTGTAGCCTTTAACATAACAAATGACAGCAAGATATTGAATAAGAGTACAAAACCAAGATTAAGATTTTTAATTCCCATCAATAAATAGCCCCGAGCAATTTGGACACTTAACTGGATAAGTGGACAAAACCAAGGCGCTTAATTTTTTCTCCAGGATCAAGATCCATTTCTTCCATGGCCAACTTAAAGGGAGGGGCCAGTGACCATGAGTCAGTATACTGCCGTGATCCATACCATCCAGGGAATAAACATACCAAATTTTAAACTGTTATCTCTAATAGTTTTTGTTTTATACAGATTTGTCTGTATGAAACTAAGTTCCCCTGCCTGCATCTGACAGTGCCTGCACAGATCATTTATCTGTATGTGACGTCACAAGCAGAACAGTTAAAAAATGATAAAACTGAAATAAAACCAATATCTAATTTGTATAAGGGTTCTTTATGAGCCTAAATTATTTCAAATTACTGAATTAATTGATTTTGAAAAGAATATGTGAAAAAATATAAATTTTATGGAATTTTGAAATTTGAAATTTAAATATAACTGTCATTTTATGTGACGTCACATACAGACATCCTTTGTCAGGTAGGCAGGAGATTCAATGAGTGATCTGATCTATAGACACATTTTCTATGCAATATATCAATTTATAATTATAAAATTGTTTTGTACTCCTATTTGAGCATCATGTCTACTGTATAAGACGAGAATTTTACAAAATTAAAATTTCACTGGCCCCTCTCTTTAAAGGTTGACAGGAAAGAGCCAGGCTTTACATAATCAACTTATCAATACTATCTGGTAATCAAATGAGGTTATTCTTTTGGAGGCAATCCACTTTTGCATAATAATGTAATAAGTATCTGTGTCCTTTGCTAAACCATTGTATCCTATCCCACTGAAGTCTTTACACAACTTTTTATGGACCCTAAAAATACCACTGCCTAATATGATTCTCAGAAAAATCACACAAATATTAATGCAAATATTGATAAAGCTTTCAAGTTAACATTTCTACATAATTAAAGATAAAAATACTCTATGATTGAAATTAGAATTACTTCATAAGGTGAAATAAGGATAGGAAGTTAGTGAGTCAGTTAGACCTCTAACATCTTAAGACAGATGATCACTTAGTCAGCACTTACATAAAATATCATTCTCATAATGAAAGAGATGGTCATGATTAATAAGATACACCTGCATACATGCAACCCACATAGATCAAATTCCTCCTTTTACCTATAATGACTAGATGATATTTCAACTTTATTGGTGAAAGCTGCAACACTGGGAATGTGATAACTAAATGTGCTCAACCTTAAAGTCAGATCCATAGTGGGAGGTATTTCAGGTGGACATCTTTCAACAGAAGACTCTAACACTGATTTATGATTTTCTGTAGCCGCATCAGCAAATCTACTTGTATTCAGTACCCAGTTTTACCTGTAGTAGGAATAAAGGACCTTAAAATGTAACATGACCATGGCCATATGGATATTTTGTTGTAAAGGGATTTGAAATGTTCAAACAAAGATGTAATTTGTGAATTAGTATAGGAGTATGTGTAAATAGCTCAATTTGAATAATTATCTTCAATGTTATGTCATTGTTGCTGTAATAAGGGGAGATAGAGGGACCGTTAATTCATCCATATTTATCACCAACATGGCTGACAAGCAGTAGATATGCTCCAGACTTTATATCATTAAGTTATTGCTCCTATATGGTAAGGTTTTTCCTTTGGAGGATGTTTGGCATAATGATATAAAACATGAATGTCTCACGCTTATTTTATCTAGCACTAGTTGAGTCATACCCCTAATGGATCCTAAACATAACTCTGCTTGATATAGTTTCCATAAAAGATAGATGAGCAACAATGTAGAAACACGAAAGCTTACATGATTAAAGTTAAAACTACTATAATTATGAATACACCAGTGAAAGTAAGTAAGCTGTTCAGTGTCAGGGTAGAAATCCTACATTTTAAGACCTTTTCATGACTTCAAAAGCACTTTTCATTTCAATACTGAAGAAAGTCATGGTTGTGATTAATAAAATACACATAAATACATGCAACTGTCAGAGATTTAATTCTCCCTTTTACCCAGACATCTAGATGGTATTTCAGGACTGCTGTGCTAATGAAAGCGGCAACATTAGGGAAAGTTATTGCCACATGCACTCAGTTGAAAGTTCAGGCCTGAAGGATCTTTGAGGTAGATGTCTTTTAACAAAAGTGAAGAAATTAAAGCTGATTTCAACTTTCACTTTGTAATATGTGGCTATATTCAGAGGTTCCTTATACATATATATATATATATATATATATATATATATATATATATATATATATAAGGACTGTATGGCACTGCAACAATACAATGAACATTGGCATATGCATGTCTTTTGCTAATTAAATCTAAAATATTCTAACAAAATGTCATCTGTGTTTCAGGGGAGAGTACCAATAGTTCAATCTTTGATGTTTGTGTTGTCTTTGCTAGTGGATGGTGCAAACTATTTAGTCAATGCACATTCATTAGACACATGCACAGCCACCGAGGTGCATATAGGGATAGGTGCATAATTACAGATCGTGTGTATTGCTCTTTGTTTTCAGTATTTCCAATATTGCTTTAGTTATAGATTTAGTAAAACCTTTAGGGTCATCCTTGGGAGGCTGCCCAAGCCATGATAATCGTATGGACTGAGAAACTACTCTGGGTTATATGGCCACCCTCGGATCTCCCCCCCCCCCCCCATTCACATTGTCCTTCTTATATTATATGAATAAAATGCCTATGTCTGGATTCCTTATGGTTAGAATTCCTCTGACAAACTGAGAAGAGAGTACTGTCAAAATGCTTGACTGATGTCTCATGGAGGGATTAAAAGTTCGAATACGGCAGTGCTTGGATGGCATATGAGGAGTAACAACAATGAGGGTGTGTCGGCATGATGTGCTTTCCGAATTAATAAGGAGGAAATTTACTACAAATTAAACAATAGCTATTTTGCGCCTTTGCTGTGTAGTAATCTCAACGGTCCCCAAAGAATATACAAGTGCACAATCTTAAGTCCATTTCACAGCTAGAGAAGAACTCCTTGCTTTCTCCTATGTGATGTCAGAGCTAATAATTGGTCACCATTTTAGTAACCATGGCAACCAAGTACAATCTTCTTTCAACGCATTTGGTCTTAAAATGAGAAAGAGCAACTGTTAAGTCTAATCAAACCTACCAATTGTGATATGTCTGTACCTCTGCAAAAAGCCTACCGCAATTGTTATTTCATTTCTGCTGGTTCAGTCTGATTAAACTGCAGCAAAGTAGCTCTTCCAACTATTTCCTTGTTTGTACCTGCAGATTAGCCTAATTCAGAAGGTACTGTGGGAAATGTATTGACAAGTCACAAGTATAGAAATCCTAAATTTGACCACTCTGATCACTCATGGCAGAGAGTTTAATCTATCAATAAAATACATCTCCTGCACAGAAATATATGCATTTTACATGTGGATATCCAGGAGACAAGAAGAGCAAAGCATATATTGTATATGACTTAAACTTAACATCTAAAATGTCATATTGAGTGCGAGATTGGTTTAATCTCCAGAAACCAGGTCAGAACAAGGTTGATCTCACTCTTTAGGTGATGGAATCAATGAGATGTATAAGTACTGGAAAAATAATGTCCGCTGATCTTTTTTTTTTTGAATTATTCTTTATTATACTGTAACAAGATCAAATACAGGTCTGGTCTTCCTCTTGCGTACAGTGTTATAGACCAGCATTAAAGTACAATATATGTTATAAACTAAACATCCAAATATGAGAAAAATGTTTTACAATCATCATAAGGCGATACTACTTAATGGGTTGTATGTGATAATGATAATGAGATGAGATGATCGATAATAACCTATGTATCATTCAATCAACGCCAACAATAACTTATCCAAAAAAAGAAATAATCAGATAGCTGCAGTAAATTTAATCAATTAATATTTCCTAAATGACCTTAGTCAGACATCATAAAAGATTGTTGTCTATACTTTTCTCTCATTTGTTTTTTAATAATATTTCGAAAATTGTCCATACAAGGAGACAACCTCGTTTCACAAGGTAGTGAATTCCATAAATTTGATGCAACATAATAAGGTGATTTTAGACATTTGGTAAGATCAGTAAATCTTATTTCAATTAAAGGTCCTTCAGCTTGTCTTGTTACACGATGTACCTCCTTTAGAGGTATACTGTCTGTTTCTAAAAGTCGATAAATGGTAGATAATAGGAACAATTCCCTTCGGTACTCCAATGGCAATGTATTTGACAATACATGTAAATCATACCTTGATATTTCTGAAGGGTGTTTTACCTTATGAGCAACTCTGAGACATGTATTAAACAATACATTTAGTCTTGCGAGTTCCCCTTTATTAACGCCTGTATAAAATATATTACCCATGTCAAGATATGGCAGAATCATTGATTTAACAATTTGTACAGCATGTTTATCAGAAATGTATCTTCTTACATAGCGTAACATATGAAGCTTATCAGACACTATTTTGCACACACTATCAATATGAGGACTCATACTTAATTCCTGATCCAAAATAATACCAAGATATTTATACTGTCTTTCTTGTGTTAACTCTACACCCTTAAATAGAATTTCAAAATTCGTGGGTGTGTTAGATTTTATTGATTTACCATTAAAAATCACCAATTTGGTTTTCTTGGCATTTATTGTTAATTTGTTAGAATCACACCATTTACACAGTTTATCAAAATCAGTTTGCATTGTTACCTGAATATTTTGCATTTTCGTCCCCATACATGTCAGGACAGTGTCATCAGCATATAATAAAACTTCTGATGTTAAGTTTAGTTTTGGTAAATCGTTTATATAGATCAGGAAAAGAAGAGGCCCCATTACAGACCCTTGTGGTACACCGTATTTAATAGGTAATACAGACGAGGTTACACCATTCGCAAAGGTACTCTGTGAGCGATCCGTCAGATAATCACTTATCCAAAGTTTCAATTTATTTGAAAAATTATATGCATCAAGTTTTTTTTAAGAGTTTGGGATGTGATATAGTATCAAAAGCTTTTTTAAAATCAATAAATAACGCAGCTAATGGTTGTCGTGTTCTAATTGCCTCTGACAACTTCATGAATAATTTAAAAACAGTGTCACTAGTACTATGCTTAGTCCTAAACCCATTCTGTTCACTGTTTATATAATGTTTCCTGTCAAGATATGAAATAATTTGTGTATGAAAATGTTTTTCTGTAATTTTACCGGGTATGGGCAGTAATGATATGGGCCTTAGGTCATTTATTGAGGTGGCATTAGGTACCTTTGGGATCGGTGTAACCAACGCATGTTTCCATGCCAATGGGAAGATGCTATAGTCAATACATTGATTAATCAACTGACAAAGTATTTCAGGTTTTAATAAAAAGAAATCCTTTAATATACGTGACGAAATTTCAGCGAAACCAGAAGATTTATAAACTGATATTTCTTGGATAAACTTCATGGTTTGTTCCAATGTAATATGCTCAATATCAAGTGCATCAGTGACATCTACATTAGGC
The DNA here is from genome assembly GCA_936440205.1 of Lepidonotus clava. Classification (NCBI taxonomy): domain Eukaryota; kingdom Metazoa; phylum Annelida; class Polychaeta; order Phyllodocida; family Polynoidae; genus Lepidonotus; species Lepidonotus clava. Next base: position 2,095,004 of record OW387143.1, read on the forward strand.
TCCTCATGTTTGATGTTATCAGTCATATTAGGAATATGTGGTGCATCGGGTATATCTGATATAGCCTCAGCAAGCTCCACCCCAATATTTGTGAAAAAATTGTTAATAGAATCTGGTATTGATACACGTGGTATTACTTCACCTGTATTATCATCCAAAAGATTAAGATTATTACCTGCTTTATTTTTAGGAATAAGTTCTCTTATAATTTGCCAGAATTTCTTTGGGTTACTAATATGTTCATTCAAACTCTCAGTAACGTAGTCTGCACGTGCTTTCCTAAATGCTATATTACACATATTCCTAAGTGTTCTTGCCAGGGTCATATCAGACTGCACCTTGGTATGCCTTGCCTTCTTAAAGGCATAATCTTTGTCCTTAGATAACTCAATGAGTTCATGAGTCAACCATGTGGGTTTACTGTTCGTGTAACTAGACTTTCTTATAGGACATAAACAATCAGCAATTGTTTTTATATGTTCAAAAACCTTACACCAGGATACGTTAACATCAGTACATTCAACAAGAAAAGAGAAATCAATTTGACTTAAATGCTGTTCCATAAGTTCAATATTGTAGTTTCGGTAGGATCTGCCTTCAAACATAATTTTTTCGGTTACTTTTTTAATTTTTTTACGCACTACAAATATTGGAATATGATCACTAATGCTTATATCCAATACTCCCGCCTTGGAAACTATTTTAGAATTAGTTAGCAGTAAATCTATTATAGCCCTTGTATTATACAATGGTCGCGTGGGAGTATTTATTAATTGTAAAAGGCCAAACCGTTTTTCTAAGTCTTTTATCTTCTTTCTAGTAGGGGATCGCTTTGAATAATCAATATTAAAGTCTCCACCCATGAAGATATCAGCTTTAGGCAAAGCATCAATATGTGCAAACAAAGGGCTTATTATTTTAAAAAATTCATCAATAGTGCCTGATGGTGGTCTATAGATAGCTGTAATGAAAATAGGTCTCGTATTCTTGTGCTTAAATTTGATTGTAAACATTTCAATGTGTTTATTGGTTATTGTAAAAGTTGATTCAGAGCATATGTCAAATGCAAAGTGAAGTTTAATATACATACATAACCCGCCACCTCTTTTTTCAATCCTATCTTGTCTCAATAATCTGTATCCTGGTATGTTGAGTAATACATCATCAGTCGTTACCTGGAGCCAAGTTTCTGTCAAAACTAATACGTCAATATTATTGCTATTTACATACATAGCTATTTGTTCTACTTTAGGCAAAAGGCTTCTCACATTCCAAAAGACAATTTTCAGTCCTTTCTCAGTAGCTATGCTCATTGCCGTACATACAAACAATTTTGTTGATGAACATTGATGATATCAGGTGAAACTTACAGTCTGACCAACGCCAATTGGCTATATAATAGCTGGTGTTAGTCAGGGTGATCAACGTGTAAATCATTAGTACATATGTATTTTTCATGATGGGATTGGTTGCTTCCATTGTCATTTAATTGTAACATTTTAATAAGATTCAAAGAATTTCAGAATCATTGTTATAGATAAACTAGAGGTATCAAGTAATACGATAAATACACACCATTGTGCTTCACTATCAAACAATAGTTCCACATACAGTGTGATGCTAAATGTACAAGAGGACGGGCCAAAGAACTGAGTCCAGACATCAAACAATGTACTAGACGTTTCCCTAGCCAGTCATTAAGTACGATTACCACAAGAAATATAGGGTATTGGTCTTGTCAGAGATCCGTTCATACAATACTTTAAGTATAACTATAGGTGAATTTAGTCAAACAGTACCAGTGTTCGTATAGTGCAGTTATGGTATGATAAATAAGCACAGTACTTAATTGTTCACTTCAACTGCCTTGAGGAATGCTGACGCTATTTTCTTTGCTGTGTCAGGTGTTGGATGGAGTCCATCCCGTAGGTGCTTGTAGACTGGGTAATCCCGTCCATGGCTATGCTTATGTACACAGCGAGCAACCCAAGGAGTTGCATGATCATTCAGTCTGTTTATGTATGTTACGTGCCTATTTATGAAGGGAATGGCTGTATTTATTGCATCTTGAAGTTCGCTATCTTCAATATGATAATACTTGGATATGTCCACTCCTATTAGGGGAGCAAATACCAGCTTGATTTTATCTGCTTTCCTTTTGTTGACCAATAGGATTCATATACAAAAGCGTTTTTTTCCCTTTGCATCTTGAAAATAGTTACATGAGAAATCCCCATTCAATCCCTCCAATATGGCATTTAGCTGAATAAACCTTAAAAAGATGATATTGTTTTGTTTAACATTCAAATCCAATATAGAATGCATAGTACTTGTCCAAACTTCCCCGTAAGTGGGTTTGAGGAAAAAAGTTAGCAATTAAGTATATATATCCAGAACTATCCAGAAGTTAGTGGTGAACCTTCTTCATATGTGAAGTGGTCCCAGAGAAAGTTTCCAAGCAACTTACTATTACCCTTATTTCGGCATGATGTGGACCTTTACTGATTGGCCGGGCCCTAGTCAAGGCACGTGCAGCTGTAACAGAGGGCGTTGCCAGGGCAGGGGTGACTGGCCGCAGTCACATTAGGGCCCTCAGAGTGGTTCATTAGGACATTTCCCCCCATCCTTGGGCACGTCTTGATGGAAAGCCTGAGAAGAAGGCTTGATGGACAGACCGATTTCACTTGTGGCATTTTCTTCTTATTTAGAAAAATGATTTTTGTATTTTCTATGCAGTTTGTGGTTTTCTTTGGTAAATCTTACATATAATCCACTTGATAATTGTAGTTTGTTATTAAAAGGAGAATAGGTAAAACAATGAAATTAGCATAGAATATAAGTTCAAGTTGTGGCTCATAGCTAACATGAAAGGTTACTAATATATGTGATTAATATTGATTATGTGATATTCCTCAGGGAGTTGGGGTTTCTGGGCTCTGCGACGAAGGAAGTTTTGGGTTTCTCAGACTCGGGCTAATTAGGCTTTACTTGACTATTAACTTCTACGCATGGAGGTTTTGGGCCATTATTGGATCATTTCACATTGCATGTTGATTCTGCATGATAACTATACCCGAATTCTAGCTTTATATTTTCGTACCATATATAAGGATGAAATAGAAAATTCATCACAATTACATTCAAATACATTGAGCAGTAAAATAAATCATACTATTGCCTTGTTACTATTGCTACTATGTTGTAGGAATATGTAGGAATGTGATAATTAATTGACATCATAGAAAGAGTTGATAATATCAAATAGTTTTCACTCCTCTTTATACAATATTTAGAATTGTTTTATGTAAACACCTGTAGAATAATATAGGTTAGATCAGGCCATCTGCAAGCATTTTGGGAGAAAGGTTATCTCCTGTCTATCATTAGTGACATCGTCACCAAACAATGAATGGTCAGGACATTTAAGCAGTGTATGCTATGTTTATACTTTCAGAATGTCCACCTATCACATAATTGGTTGCATCATGAATTTTAAGTTCTCAAAAGAGAGTTAAAACATACCAACTTTGCATCTAATAGATGACCATACCACTCCTTTAAATATATCTATAAGTTTTTTTCCAATCTTCACTCACATTCTTCCATAAAATAAAGCTTTGCCTCAATGATTAAACGTCAATCAAGTGGCCAGGTGTTAATATTTAATGCATCTTGTCATGCTATACACAAAGACATCAACATGCATTTGATATTATGTCTGAATACAAAGCAGCTGGTCTCATGTTTGTAATGCAATATTCAAATTTGAACTGAAGAAATAGAAAAAGATCAGTATACAGTGATTCATTCATGCCTTTGAGTTTCTGATTGATTATTTCTGCATAATATACAGTTATTTATATATCTGAATATAAGCAGCAGGCCTCATGCTTGTAATATGATATGATATTATGTAACATAAAACCAGAGAAATAAAAAAGAATCAGCACACAGTAAGCTAGATTTATTATTGCTTGGGGGCTTTCGATTAATTGTATGTCTTCCATTAAGAATTAACGGTGAAAAATTTCTGTGATATAAGTATGAGACAGCGCCCCCACGGACCAGCTCTGATGTATAACGACAAACAGGAATAGAGTGTGTAAAATGTTATGAATGTATGTATGCATTTAATGACTGGCCCCTTAGTTCTATGAAATGAGGCTAATGTTAGGCCTGGTTTACATTATTATTCCATGCTTAATAATTGATTACAACAATGTCTTAAAGAGAATTAAAGGAAATATATTGCAGACATGTGACAATTTTGTGCATTCAAAAACCTATATAAAGGCATATAAAGTCGAGGTGCTTATGTCAAGGCTATGCCAAAATATATATAATTTTTGTATTTTTGACTAGTTTTAATGGCTTATGATTCAGAACTGGTTACTGTTTTGGAACTAATGATTTGAGTTAAAAAATGCTGTCATTTTTAGCACTAGATCAAAATACAGGTATATTACTCACCAAACATGAAATGTTATCGGTAAAATTAATGAACTGTTGCAAAGAAATTGCCAAGGAACAACAATCTTACAGAAGGTAAGCTTAGGACAACATAAGTACAGAAACAGAATACAATTAAATGTCTGTAATATTTCATAGTTAAGGCTTATCTTAAAAATGATGAGAAGGTTACCTCAAGGAAATTGTTTGTATGTGTAAATGGTCCCTAAGAGCATATATGGCCTGGCTACCTGGGTAACACGAGCCTGGTACTTTTAGGGGGCCATCCTCGGATAGTGCTGTAAATGGCTCAACCGATGTCATCTTACAAGAGTAGCTTCCCTGAGCCAAAGGCATTCCCCCATTTATTACTTCGACGTTACTGCTACCTCGGCTTGTGTAACCCGGCCTTACAGGACATAAAGATGAGGGGCAGGATTTCTCGTCTATTCTATTTGTAGTTTTAGGATCATGTTGTGCTGAGCTAGATTCTCCTAAGAGACTTTTATTGTAGCACCTAGAGTTCCAAAGGAATGTTGAAGCATGAACTGGAATGCTTTATAACACCTGTGGAGGAGACTTTTCATTTATTTTCCAAAACAATCACAGTATAAGCTTTCTGTTCCAATCAAAATGTATTAATGGTTTCTAAAACATGATCAATTTGATATTGGCAACTCTCCTATTTTTAGTTGGATTTTCTGACAGTATTATTGAATTACTGATACTATATTTGTCAAGCTGCATGGGACCAGGGATCATCCATGTTTCTTTGATGGAATTTCTAAGGTGTACTTACCTTAGAGTCAACATGCTTTACTAAAAACAGTGAAACTGAAGATTTACTGGTTCAGACATTAATAATTTTGCTGTGATTGTGGTTCTTGTTCTAAACTTAGCACATATCAATGTACTCTGAAGTATGAACATTTAGACAAAAAGTCTATAGATTTTTGTTTAACTTGTATTTCTTTTCATTTAAAGTGATAAATGAATGTTTATGACATTTGTCAATGATATCAACTGTACCAGCAAGATTCATATACTCCAGGTGTCATTAAATTGCTTTGTAATACATTATAACAATCCATAATCAGAAAGGGAAAAACTCTCCCCAAACAGCTGTTGTGTAGCTTTTTCCTTGATATTGACTTGACTCTGCTGCCAGCCACTTTGCCTTCAACGTGTCCCACCGTAGTGGCCAACAAATCGATGGCCTCATCTAGACCCATCTGGGCCAATATCAGTTGTGACGGCCAGTCCCTATAGCAAATATCTGCACATCACACTGTCTGGCTTGTCTTCCATAAGTGTATGCAAGGGAACCTTTTGATCACTTTTAAAGGCAATGGCGCCATTATACACTTGACCAAAAAACCAAAGTCCCTCAATTCTTATAAAAATTGGCAATAATGTAGATCAATATATAGGCAATTCAAAACTGAAAAAGAAAAACCTAGCACTATTTTAGTTTTCGACCTACATGTGTGGAAGTATGGCTAATTTCATGAAAATTTCAAAACTGTTGAAAACAACTTTAGATGAAAATAAAAACATTTTTGCTTATATCTTTTTTTATATATACAATACATTTAAGTAATAAATATCTATGGTTTCATATCAATCTCAGGGATAAAAAAACACTTTTTGTGTTCATTATGGCAAAATTTCAAAGTGGGTTTAAAGCTAAAAATACATAGGTACCCAGATAAAACCATTTTCCCATATTAGAACAGATATGTAGCTTTCCTGACCAAGTTAGCATGGTGACCCACAATTTTTTTTCCAGAAAATGATAGATAACACCTAAATCTACAATATGTGTAATTTTAGAGAAATTCGTAAGGTTGAATTTTGTTTGACATTTTTCATAATTAATTTGATAATTTATTTTAAATAAAAGATACATTTTATTCAAATAAAAGCCATATTATTTTCTCACTGGTGCATGGATTTTGTGTATGTCTTATAATTGATTTGAGGATTATTATGAAATTTATCATGAAAACTGTACTTGAGCATATTTCTTTTAAAAATTTTATAGGAATTATACTCACATTGTTATATCTCTAGCACAAAAGTTTCCATGGTGACCCCCTATTTCTCACATTTTTAGGATACATATATGTTGAACTCTTATTTCTTAAAGTTTCATAAAAATCTTAAGGTTGGGTCCATAAGGTTGGGTCTTTAATATGAAAGCTTTTAGATACAGTTTTCAACATTTTGTTAATAATTCTTATTAGTTTGGTAGCATACTGTTAATAATGTTTTCCATGTTGGATGAAATTCTTAGTGACAATATATTTTCTGAAATAATTGCTTGTTTTAACTCTCAATACATATCTAAAGTGATAATTTGATGATGAATGTTGTTTTATGTTTAGGTTGGGTCAACTTGGCTATTTCATAATATTCATAAGCATTTGGTCAATAAAGAAAGGATACTGAATTTTACAACTAATGACAAAACTCTGTCTATCTGTGTCTTAGATATTCAAAACAATCAAACTAACTGCATCTCAGATAGAGAGGAAATTGGTTTATTGCATATACTTTGAGATAATATTGAGAGATAGATTTGTGAAATAGAAATGGAATGCCAATTTATTTATCCCCAAAAAAATGCATTTACTTATTAATAGATTTCTCGCTGTCACTGATTTCTCAATAAATTCTTAATTATTTGTATGGTGATGAGGTTGTAGCAACTGGGGGATGAGACAGCTCAGACAATAACTACATGATAAACCACCAGTTCTGAACTAGAAACGATTATAGAATGTGGACTATATGCCTGAACTCATAAATATAGGTATAGCAGTAAAATCTTCAGTAAACCATATACCTCTCTTATTGCTATACTAGACTGCATCTGCAACCCAACTATAATATTATTCAAACCAAATAAAACTTTCACATTCTAATGTCATTTACAGTATTAGATTTATGCAGATTGAAACTGCCCCAGTTTGCACTGTCCCCTGTGAAGTTTTCACTAGACTTAGCATACTTAAATCGCATCTCAGGACTGACTGAAATGCATTGCTTTGGGGAAGGCAATGGACACAATTGATATAATCCTAAATTGCAAGGGAATCCAATTTGGGCCTCCTTGGAAGGAGAGTCCCCCTCAAGCGCCCTCATGTGGAGATAGCCTGAAGTAGATTTATGACCCCAAATAGTGTTAAGCCTCCAGGTTAGGATAGAAAGTGATGGTTTAAGGGGGGTTCACAATGACTTATACAACATAAAGTTCATTTCTTCCACTTGGATCTGTCGCCTATAGAGGCGATTCAAGACAATTTATATCATATCATCTAAGGTGTCACAAACCTAATAAATCCAGGTTACTTCTTTTCTGTTTTTGTACTTTAATTATATCTCATTAGCTTATTGGACTAGAAAACAATAGTACAATATATCGAAACCACAACCTCTTTAGATCAATCTGTTTTAACCTTTTGGTGTATGTAGATAAATGTGTGGTGTATGATAATAGATACTTGTTTGACAGATCACTAAAGTTAGTTTAGCTATATATTTCTAAAATTCCTGTTAAGGTATAAGAAAGAATAAGTCTGTGGAGGGCCACCACAATACTGTCCACACTCTGGAATCACATGCAGCGAATTCTTATGGCTATATATAAATAAATATATGTTACAAAATATTTCTCCCTACAGAGGCATGAGGTGCTTGATATAGCCTTCCCAAAATCTTTGCCTAGTTCGCTGTTACAAGTTAATGAAGTCAGGTAGTAGGTCTAATGGCTTAGAGCACATGGCTTACCTCTCCACCTTGAAAGTGGGGTCAAATTTCAACTTAAATGTAAATCTTCATAGAAGTCTTGTGCATCACAGGCCATCTAATCTCATCTGGCAGAGTGGCATTTCAGAGCCTGGAGGAGAAGGGTCTGTAAGGGTAAGAGGGCCTGTCAGCATACATATCCAAGGCATGTTATACGTAACTTCAGCTTTCTATTTCAGAATTACTGTAAGATCATATAGACTTGAGGCCTAGGACTGTATGTTTGATTTACAGTTGATAAAGGATTTTTATTAGATTTTTGTAACTTTGGTTCTTTCACATATTCTAAAAAATATGTTTTTACTCTGTTACATAAACGTTTTGTCAAAAGTAAAGTTGAAGTGAATAAAAACTTATAATGTAAAACATAAGGAGGGGAAGAAGTGATGAATTCACTAAAACTGCTATATGCATTCCTAAACCCTGTTTAATGAGTTCCTCTATACAATGAATAAATTTGCTTAAATCAGGCATATTAAGGGACTTACATTTTGGTGAGATCAAGTAATATTACACAAGGGGTAAAAAGTTTTATGTAAAATGATATTCACCCATTGATGAAATCCAATTTGTAGTTTAGTTTTATTTATCCTGAGGTAAGCATGAAATACTCTAAATACATTGATCATGGCCAGTCCTAGCTGTAAAATATGAAATATAAATAAGTATTTGTGTGCAATATTCATTTCATGGTTGGTCCCATGCAACATTGTATAAAGTATTCCTATAGATTTATCTCCAAGACTACCTTACTGTGCAATTAAGGGGCAGGAGCCAACTTAAATTTCCTAGTAACAGGATGTAATAGTTGTTTTTAAACCAGTAGGCCAAGATAATAGTTGCCATCAGGCTACCTGTATTGGTGTTTCCTAACAAAATTATGTCCATCTAAATATCTGGATGCCATTTGACTTACAAGAATATGGTACTATATATATGTACATTATTTATTGAAAGAAAAGATGAGTCTGAAAGTTATCCATTCCTTATTGTAATCACTCAGGTAATACCAACTTTTAGGGTCCTGAAAAAAGGCCTATACTCACCCAAGTGCCACTTCGTATACACAGTTATGCCCTACCACCTTCAACTTCACAGACTAATATTTAAGAAAGACACTTACAATAAGACTTGTGTATCACCATACACATTCTCTGTCATATCACACTTATGATACTTTGCGATGCTGTATACTTAATCTCAATAACTACTGGGCCACTTTATATATAGTTGGCCAAAATCAGCCTCAAGATCTGCCAATTACTATGATCACCTGTTGGTATATTGCATTGAAATGCTTGTGTTTGATCTGAAGTGGCACTAAAATTGGCTGATTATTCAGGTGGAATCGGCCAATTTTTGCACTAAAAGGTGACTATGCAAAAAAGTCCTAGTGCTATGGGGCATCAGTCTAATAGGGGGAAATGAGAATCTTAAGACAGTGGGAACAATGTCCAATGTTTTACTCTTTCTTGAGAGCAGCACCTCAATTCAGATTTCACAAAACACTGCCTTAATGTGGTTAATGTCTTTTGTATGGATCATACTTAAGTTTCCAAGTAACTGTATCCAACACATGGTTTTAAAACTGTCTCCTGACATTACAGCTTTTCGCCGTTTTAAAAGGCCATTCTCTTAACTGACTGAAACTGAAAACCAACTTTAATGGCACTTGGGGATCAAATTATTCAATTTCAATGTATTAGCCATGATGTTGGGAATAACACACATTGCAGGTATTGTTTACTTTATGTGAGAGGCCTGTTGCTGTGCTCTTCATAAATCTAGGAGGATCTTAATAATATTTCCTGGATAAAATGTGATAACACCTTTAGGAAGATTGAGGAAAGGTTTATTTGAGGATCTGTTAAAGCGGTAGCTTTCAAAATGATAAAACCTTGAGAGCATTTCTCAATTCTTAAATCTGAAAACGAGATGAATTCTTTAGTCATCACTGGTAAACATAAATGACAAAATAGTTAGTAACAGATACATTGAATTGCAAGTCTGAAATGTTAAAGGTAAATATCAAACTCAAATAGATGTTAGATGAATGCATAGGGACGGTAATAAAACTTTAAAAAACATATGTCACTATATCCATTTACAAGATATTAACATCTGAAAAAATAACAGAGTACCATTGGCTTCAATGGGAAAAGTAACATTTTTCCCCATCTAAAAAGAAATATCCATAATTTTGACATCAAAAGCTTCAAATGTTTAGATAGGAACAAAATATACATTTTGAGACAAAGGAAACAAGGGTCACCATTAAAAATTACAACTTATCAATCAAAATACCAAGAACTGACCCCCAAAAACCACAAAAATAGCCTATTCCTCTTCAAGAAATTAAGAGTAATATATATTTTGGGTAAATGATTGTAAGTATTTTCAGTTTATGATAATTAGATCAAATTTGGTTAGGATTTTAAAGAGTTTGGGGAATGATAATTGCACCACTTTTCCTCTTCCGGGTCTGTCACAACAGGTGGTGCTGCAGTGAATACCCATATTTACCCCATTAAAGTGAGTATCACTCTGTCAAAAACTCTGATCTTTGAGTTAGGATGGTGGTAAAACAAGATGAGCATTGAATACTCATTAGCCTGATAAGAATATCTTATCCTGAGTCTGGTTGATATTATCTTTTTTCAGGAGATGAACAATAGATATATAGTTATGAATCTGGTTTGATAACATCAGAAATTATAGATTGACATCACAGACAGTATCTCAAGAAAGCTCTTCACTAATTAATAAACATGGTAGCATTCACAATTTGCTATCATAATACAATGAATAAAACATAGGGCAAAGTAGATCTAGACATCAGATAAAAGGAATGATTCACAAGCTTGCTGGATTTCTGGGGTGTAATTGTTTAGCTTAGGCGGTGCAGTTGAATTAGCTCACCAAGTATAAGGAGATCAATAATTCTGAATGAACTCACTATCCCAACGATTTGGTTATTTTACATGCTGGCTCAGAGTATTGGCAGAACCTGACTAACTTTTTTGAGGTGACATTAAGAAAAGCTTCTGAAAAGAAGGTCAGATTACACTTCATTACATCCCCCTCATAAGGCTATCTAATGTTTCTTTGAAGTGCTCAAGTTGCTGTTGCAGGGAATCCATTTTCATTTTTGCAACTATGGTAACCAGCCTTGATTTACTTTCACAATTGCAAGTTATGGCATTGCAGTTAGTTCTAACACTATTAGGCTTCAGATACCACATAGACCCAAAATGTGTCTGCACAGTAGGCACTGAACAGTGCCGTCATCCTGACAAACTGCTTGGTCCAAACAAAGTGAATGTGGGGCCAACTGAAACTTATAATTATGCTGATTGTTCAGCATAGATAAGGAACAGCTGCTTTTGATGTGAACTGTAAAAAATAATAAATATGTAGTGTAAAAATTTGATCTTTCTAAATCGAATAACTTTAAATCATTATTAAAATTATTCAATTGATTTTATGAGGCATTTGCCGCAATGTACATAGCATATCAGTAGCATGTTCCCTGTAAGTAGCATGTTACCTGTTATAGCATGTGACCTGTCAGGAGCATGTAACTTGTCAGTAGTGTGTGACTTCTCACTACCATACCTGGCAGGACTATATTACCTGTTGATAGCTTGCTCCCTGTGGTAGGATGATACCTGTCAATTCAGTGAATATTACCAAGATCCCACACATAAAACTGATTAAATTACAAGCACATGCCAAGATTCCTTCTGCACAGAAGATATCTATATCAATGTACGATATGGCAATTGCTGGTAATTTGTATTAATGAGCCTCATGAGAGTATTTGCATGCCAAGGTTGTGCTCCTCATTAATCTCACCCTGAGGCTTGGCTGTCACACTGATAAGCCTTCTCTTGAATGCATTTTGACATCATCCCAGGTATGTTATGGCTAATGTGCTACATAGTTTTAAATGACCGTCACCTACCATGGCTACTATGGGGCAAACCTATTGGATGTGTCTTGGGGAAATTGGTCAATGGTCAAATCTGCATCACAATCAGAAAAAGAGATTTAAAAATTTGGATGGCAGTATGGATGGCAGGAAATAGGTTTGTGTTCAGCTCTTTGCTGGTGGTGGCCATTTTGAATAAATCCCCCAGCTTGCATGACACTGTGCAAAATGGGGTTCCTGTTTAAACTTCTGAAAGCTTTGCTTTAATATTTCATTAACACTAAGAATGCTTTTGAATCAAACATGATGACTCTAAGGGAAATTGAGCCACATTATGCGATAAGGATTTGATACATTACTTTTTGTACCAACACAAAAGTAGCATAGCAACACAAAGATATGCAACTTGTGCACTAACCTATGCGAAGATTGTGACATTGTTGAAAGGGCACCCCCTATGACAGTCTGTGCACACCATCACAATGTGACACATATCTTGTGACGTCATCGCCTCTTTGTTTTAGAAACCTCAGAAAAAGCTAAATGGGGGCCGTTTATAACTACGACAGTTTCCAAAAGGACACGATGCGTATTTTCGTTAAGTCATGCATAAAGAAAGAGAAGATGACTTTAAGAAAATGACAAAATATGCATCACGTTGAAATGGTGGGCATGCACTCTCTTAAGAAACCTTGACACCAATCCATATTCTCTGTGAACAGGGTGTCTTCCTTTACCATAAAGGCCTTCATATTTCAGAGAACCCTCCAGAAGAGTATCCCCACCCACCCGATCTGCTTAACACAGCCTCTAAGCTATCCACACTTAACTTTATGAGAGCACTCAGCAAACTGAGACATAATAAACTGTAGCATTGGCAAAATAAACAGGCAATGATTTTGAACCTTTTCTTTTGAAATTTCTTTTAAATGAGCAGTGACCTCTCTTATCAGTCAAGTAGACATATCAGTTTGATATAAACTGATTCTTTTGCTGTTTTTTCTGATGAGATATATATCCATCTTGCCCAAAAAACTAGTCAAAACTTGAAGCCATTCAAAGAGAAAAAAAGAAAAAGGTAAAAATGAAAGATATAAACATTTTAACCAACATACAAGCCAGTTAAAACCCTTTCCCTATGAAAACAGGAAACTTGTCAGTCCTCAAACTACTCACATGACCCACAAGCATGTGACCCCACATGGAGTGCTGCCCGATGTTGTCTCCTGGAGTGCCCTTGTCAGGCTATCAGGTAAATTCCCTGTGGCTGTTCTCACGAGCAGCCATCACTTCAACCCAACCCATCATCAATGAGGCCCTCTTTCCCGTCCTTCCCCTTTTACCAGACCACACAATGTTGGTGTGCCCTCTCAACACAGAGTGATATTCAACAGGAAATCAAAGCTTATCTATACCTGCAATAAGCTTTGTTTTTCCATGAAGAATCACAATTTTGTTACAGTTAAATCTTTGGACATGTTTATATGGATATACTGTCATATTTAACCTCAGTAAATCTTGATGAAGCACTGTCTAAATACACATTGGATGGGTCCCACCTTTGTGTACAATGAACCCCTTACCAGTAATACCAAATTAGTTGACTGACTAGAATTATTAACCCAGTTTGATTTGTCAATCACAATTCTACCATAATTGGCAAACAGTGAAAACTATTGCTGAGGTGCAGAATTGTCGATGTTTTGTGAATTGGCTGTCCAATCTGCAACAATATCCGTTCAGGCTATAGTTAACAATATACTTATACTACTCCCATACAGACAATCTCCTACCTTCCTTACTACTCAACTGCAGGGTTCAGATACAGAATTGGTGGGGGGGATAAATATCTAGGCAAAGTGCTAAAACAGTGTGTATTTGTATTCACACAATCAGCAGAGCAATTTCCTTTCTTTTTTTGATAGTTTAAGTATCCACCAAGGGTACCTTGGACCCTCCTAAATCCATCCCTACTTTTTCTATACTAGTCCCCTGTCCCATCTCCTGAATCCTACCTTAGCCTATATGATGTGATCGTGGCATATATACATGTATATATGCCACGATCACATCATTTTATATCATGGGATATAAAGTTTTGTGATTTTCAACTTACATTTTTTTTTCTCAAATTGTTTTCAAAATTGTCCAAAATATATAAAAAGGTAAAAGGTCTGAAAATAAGCATCTTTTAAAAGTCCTTTCCACAATTTTTAACTTTTAAAAAATGTTTTTCTGACAGTGCTTTTGTACCTTTTACATAATGCCACCTATAATTTTGTGAAGGTTTCCTGGATAACATGTACAGCCCAGATGAGCCAACTTTCAATCAGCAGATTCTCTGTATTAGAAAACTTTTAGAGATCTTTTTCATTTCTTTGCGTCTTGGGCAAAGATGAAATAGTTGGCCTAGATTCATTTAGGAAATGATGTCTTAAATCTTTTCTTGTGATTGTTTTGTGTTGGATATAGTCTCATACCTTTGGCTCATTGTATCTCACATCCTGTCTCATCCCAGAAAAGGAACCCTTTTGCTTTTTATTCTGGTAATCATTGGAGCTGATGAGGTGACAGACTAATTTAGCTAAGGTCAATTTCACTTAATCGCAAGGAGAGGAAGTAATCATCTGGGACATAAGAGAGCCTGCTGGGCTACCAAAAGAGGTGGTAACCTGCAGAGGCTAAGGTAGGATTTAGGAGATGGGACAGGGGACTAGTATAGAAAAAGTAGGGATGGATTTAGGAGGGTCCAAGGTACCCTTGGTGGATACTTAAACTATCAAAAAAAGAAAGTAAATCTTGATGAAGCACTGTCTAAATACACATTGGATCATGGTGTTTGTTCTTTTTGCAAGCTGTTCCAGGTATAAATGGTTATGTTTTCTCTAGAAGTGGCTTAAAGAGAATATTTCAGAGTGAATTTCACATAAATTGCTTTGGAGAATTAAGTGCTTCACACTGGTTTCAATTGATTTTCCAATCAGATATTTTGGCTTTTGATGGGGTAATGATTATAACTTATAATCCCATGTTTCTACTGTTGATATCATATAGTTAGAGTAGTTAGAATAATGACTATGAATATCATCTTATCTTAAGATCTAGAATGTGAGAAATGCATTTATGATTTATGTTATTGAGAAACACACCCTCATATAAGTATGTACATGGATATCTTGTCTTACTTTTTCTATTATGTCAAGAAGGGTCCCAGTTCTGTTGTATTGTATCGAGCCCAGACCTCTGCGTATAAAGGAAAGTGTACCCACATTAAGAACCTTTTATGCCCTCCCTCTATATAAAAAATAACCCATTTTCCTGCCAGCCCCGACCACCTTTCAAGCTCATCATGCAGATGAGTGCTCCCACCGCGGTATCACCCCTATCAGCCCCTGTTGGCCCCATACCTCGCAATTTGTCATCATTAAGTTAGGCTCAGGGAGGCACCTGTCAGAATAAGGGTTCTCCCATCTACATAGAGAGGACGGGAAGAACAATCTGGGCTGATATACTTGTTACCTTTTTACCCTAACAGCAAATCTTTCAAAACTTGGTTGTTTGATTCAGGTTTGAAATACTTTGCTAATTTGCTAATTAAATTTGTTAATTTCACATGGTTAAAATCAAGCCATTAGAAAAGTATAATTTTGATTTTGATTTTAGTTACACAACAGAACTAGTATCTTTGTTAGGAGTCTTATACTAAAAGTTTCTTTGTTAGACAAATTCTATGTGATTAGCACCATGGCCCATTGCACAATACTGATCATAACAACAAATATGTGACCAACAAGAAATCTTTTCCTTTTCCAGAATTATTACTATTGGGCTTTATTTCACCATAGGAATGTAGGGAGTATATATAGTTCTATGATTTTACACACAAAGGTGACATTTTTACAGTATCTGAATATCAGGGGTTGGGTTATCTAACCGTTTACTGAATTTTAATGCAGTGTAACAGCAATTTTTTCTATTTGAAAAACATAAATGTTACTGCTAAGTTGTCACTGTGAAGAACTAGGCAAGGCGATATTAAAGAATTCGTTTTTATGATCTGTCATTGTGGTATGGGCCACAGACCACTTCAGTTGATTCTCCCCCCTCCTTCCCCTTCTCCTCTCTCCCCCCCCCCCCCAACTCCATCATGTACATTTGAACCCCAACTTCCCTACCTAAGTAGGACCATTAATGTATTAAGTTTCACTGTAAATTACCTCTTTGTTGCAGCTTTTAATGATTCAGATATCAATTACATTTCCTGACTGCTTTATCAACCAACTTATTTAGGTCATAACTGTTCTTAATTAACCAGATACTAATTTTTTTTTTCAATGTCTCGCATGAACCTCCAAAATAGTTTTAGCTGAAAATAACCTCCTATTATGAAAGTGATTTCAACAGTCTGATAAAATGAAACTCATTATCTTTCTTCTCAATTGCAGGTGAGCATCCCTTGTTGCAGTCGAAGGTAGATGGTAAATAAGCAGATCAACATGTATAATTCAAGTATAAACAGTATGTGTGGACCCCAATTTGACACTGCATTACCTGAGCATACAAACTGTAACTATTGTATGAGAAAATTCCGTTCAAATCGATGGTCTCTTGGTCAATTGGAAAGTTTATATCTATTTAGACATTTTTTTTTGTAATGATTATGATACTATTACTTTCCACATAAATTTCCTCCTCTGATGGCTAATGACTTTCTTCATTGTGATGTATAGTCTCTTGACACTAGGAGAGTAGGTACCAGCATGGGATGCAAGGTTTGTGTTGAAACAGTCCAGGATAAATTATAGTGAATGCTAATAATGCATGATTTTAAGAAAAGAAACATACACAGACATTGAGTTTACACATATATTGGGTGCCAATGTGCACAGGAAAGTCTGTGTGTATTAACTCAGCATAAACCACTCTCACTCGGATTTCCTTTGTTCTAGCAGTGCATTCTCAGGTGGTAATGCACTGCTTCTGTGATAATGCACTGGTGGCCTGAAATAATGCACTGTTTGTCTGAAATAATGCACTGTTGCTCATCTGTAGTTTAACTAGAGTGCCAGGAATACCCAATTTTGAATTTATGAAAGGTTTTTTCAACCAATGTGCACAGCCCAGTATTGAACCCTAGACCTCTGGATTCAGAGAGCCACACTCTAACCACTACCCTATTGGGGCAGCTGTTGGCATTCCAGTCAGAGGGTATACTGAGTAGAACAAGCAAGGTACAATCTCCTTGGCAGAGAGTCCCATTCCAGTACCCTCCATTAGAATAGTGGAGTGATCTGCTCGGGGAGTGAGCCAGCTATCTATAGGTAAACTGCCTGACCAGCCGTACTAGACTGTAGTTATGTTCAAGTCCATTAGTCAATCCTAGTCACTCCATTATTATACAATAGCTAATCTGGGTCAGAAACGAACTACCTGGCGCTGGAACCTGTGACCTGTGCAGTCAGGTGTGTCACCAGTGACCATTGCTGCTACCTATAATTAGCCTAGGCAAGGTGAATGCTCAGTTTAGAGGTTGGGTGGAAGGGGGGTGGAGTGGGTGGAGGTGGTAGTGGTGGAAGGGCGGAGGGGATGGGGGCAGTCTGGGGGTGGGTATAGTCCTTTCATGACCTACCTATCTCTTACATATTAGTTTGAGCAACTAGTGGATTTGCATGGTACTACAGTCTAGACCTGCTTTGGACAGATTCTAAAAGGGAGGTGGAGTGAACTTGTATATTATAAATTGAAAGGCTGAATTCAGCAGCATAAGGGTCTTTAGGACATATTAAGATACTTCCTCTTGTGGTTTATGTCAGATAATGGACTCGTAGTAGTGCATGGGGTGAAATAATGCACTACGAGTCCATTATCCTACACATAATGGCATGATACAAGAGTGAATCTGCTGTGTAATGCATGCTCTGTGATCTGAATAAATGAACCCCAGCAGATGGCCAATATTTTTCAAAGGTTGCATTTTCATTGTTTATTGAGCAACTGAAAGAAGAGCTTCCTTTAATCTTTAAGTTGAGCCCTTCTTAGGGTGCAACCTTTGTTCAGAAGCCAATTAAGTTGACAACAATGACTGAAACGAATGTCGAATACGAATCTGTCCTGTGACAGTCTTAAAACATGTAGCTGACTCAATGTATGCTTTGATGATGGTGACTTTCTAAGGGAACATGACAGTTTGAGGCTTAATATCAGAATTTACTGTAATGTGAAACTGTATTTTTCCGTTGGCTATATTTTACAAGAAATCAAAGGTTGTAATATAATCCTTGTGGTTATTCTCCTTACCATTTTCTGCATTATCATTGGTTATACGGATGCATAATGGTACATTATACTTTCACTAAATTCTGAATGATTGTATCTAATTTCATGTCTTTGTATTACAGTTGTATTTCAATGGCAGAGATTCAGAATAGAATAGCAGATAAATGCTTGGCTTCCCACCACCTTTCCATAGTTCCTTATTGAGGGGAAATTTGTAACTGGTATTGGTAGGCAGCTATAGTTGGCCACTAACATGTTACATGAACATCCTAGAACTCCACACACATCAGTCCTCATTTTTCACTTGGTGATAGGGGACAAGGATCACGTGATCATGTAGTCTGAGATGCTCCCCTGGAGGGCCTTCTGTATGAACTGCTGGCTGAGTGCATCTAACCTCTAACTTGGCATGACAATTGATTCACCAATAACTTGAATCACTCACTTCAAATAACATCTTCGGAAATGGAGCCCAGCCAACATCACATAATGATTGCTCTCCCTGAACTTTGGCAAAATGCATTTGTATCATTGCATGATGCATGCAAGAGTCCTGTTTCCAGAGTGAGCTCAGGGGAAATTTGATTTAGCGCTTTCAGATGTTAAGTCTGGTTCATTTAGGTCGGTGAGGAGCAGCCAATAGCAGTGTCTACCGTCCTCCCACATTGAACAACACCACATGTAAAAAGGCCCTATGTAGTGTGGTAATAGGACGTGACCAGCAACAGTGTAGCGTGTCCACAGATATCAGGGTTTTTGAGATAGCTCTGAATCATTCTGGAATACTATACAACTTATAGGCATGACATGCCATTGGGTTACTTGGTTCTATATCTATGAAACTCAGAATTTGTTCAAATTTACCTTCTTTTTTAAAAGCTGTAACTGGCAGAGACAAACTGTTGCTTCAAAAATGGAAATGGGCTCAAACTTCAAATTTATACGAAATTCACATGTTTCATCTGAGTATTTGTTCAGCACTAATCTTCTAAGGTGATGATTGATCAAAATTATCCGAGGGAGTAATGCTAAAATTGTGGAAGCTGCCTAAAGCACACTTAACTGTTTCTGAATAACTTAGTAATGTTACAGTCTGTACCAAACAGTCTGGATGTTAGGATTACAATGGGCATACACCACAGAACGTGTAACTAGGAGATAATAATAAAATAGGCCTTCATCAAATACAGCTAATATGAATGCAAGTCTTATAGAAATGTGTCCCAGAGTGTCACAGCATATTCATCTGAACCAGTACTCATTATCTATGATAAGCCCTGTCTCAGCGTATCATGTGCAATTGGTATGGCAGCTGTATAATCTGACTTGTCCCTTGCCAGTGTAAATATTATTGCATAGTTCGTGCTGATGTATTTTTATCATTGCGAGTATTGACTTATATTGGGTCCCCAACAACACTTAAATAGGGGCAGACTAAAGCATAAAATGTGTATTTTTGTCAATGACTGGGTGCGTGAGATTTTAGCTGGTACCATTTACAAGACTGTGTTTGTTCTAGCAGGAGGAAATTATGAATTCATTCTAGTCACAACTATGGCTTTATTCTTGGCTACACATATGACTTCACTCTGGGTTACACTCATGGCACTTGAGGCTGAAATTGTTCATGACATTCTTACTATGGAATCAGGGACAACTATATGTTTTTACTCTTAACAGAAACCATTATGCACTGTATAAGCAGTAGTTTCCTATTTTGATGGCCTCCTGACTATACTATTATAGTAGTCACTGCAATTTACTGATAGCCAGGTTATGAATTAGGAAATAGACCTGTTAAGTGTCACCTCTATGTTCTATGCTGGGACGGAAACATTATAACAATAATAATATGACAAAAAACAGAAGATACCATCCATTAATAATCTATACTGAAAGGGGATCTTAGCTGGGAGGGGTAGTCGGTCAAGAGCTTTAATACTTTGCTAATGCACATAACATTTTAAAGAGGGGTGGCAGAATAGATACCATGTCAAGATGTCTCCAATATTAATGAACTGCACCTTTCTCTATGATATATAGGCTTTAAAATATCCCCATTGTTGATGAACTGTACCTTATGGTTTTATGAATAGGCTCAATAGTATTAGAAGTTAAGGTTAAGACTTCAGATACAGTGAGGCTGTCAGAGAGATAACACCTGTTAGTGATTTAAATGAGAATAGAGGTTAAATAAAAGTTACTTAACTGCACACTGAGACTTAAGGTTACGTAGTGGTGAGCATTCAATGTCTTTTCTTTTCCCTTAGTCAGTGTGGAAGGCTCTTTTGTCTGTTTTGACAATAGCACTGCTGCAACCTTCCTTGGCATTCAACATTTTAAGCTACACGGGAGATGTGAACTGAAGACACGGTTCATAAGTGTAGAATAACCTTTCAGAACATACAAAGTGGATGAATATGGCTATAGTACTTAGAGTTCTGATTATGCCTTCTGAATATTATGGACTATAGGGGATTATCAAAAGTATTCTATAAAACTTTGCCATGGTTACAAAACCTATTGACATGTAAAAGTTGAGTTGGCAAGATGTTATGATCAAAAGAAAAAAAAAAAGTTTCTAGATTGACTTTGACTGCTATCACTGTAGATTAAATAACTATCATCTTTGATAAAGGAATTAGAGGAAGAATTAACATGATGAACACTAGTTGTTGTTTGGGTCAAACTTATTGATATGGGGAACTGCTGTTATTCAATTGTTTAGACTGTCTAGTTTAGTCTTTATTATCGTTGTTAGCCCAGTGGTAGACTCTATCCGCAAGATGGGCGTTCAAATCCATGACTCGGCTGAGGGTCAGTTTATTAGTGGATAGTCCAATGGCATACAATTGCTGGTGTGAATACACCCTATGTAGTCCTAGCCTCACGTACGACACTGCCAAAGACCAGCTTCGTCCGTAGAGTCCGCCCGACTTAGCGCAGTCACACAATAGTATAGTTCCTCTCCTAGACCAAACCCCGGAATCCTCAAGATTTGTACTGTTCCAAATGATTTCAAATAGTGTTCTCCAGCTAGACTGCCAGCTCTACCCTATATATATATCAGTTTAACTATTTTTAACCAGGCAGTACTGCTCACCGGGAGGTGCATCCTGTCTGCTATAGCCGAACAGGTATATTACATCTACCAGCATCAACTGCCGTTTTCACATTACACATTACAATAATTTATATAATTTTGAATACTCTTTATATTATTCATTCTACGATCTGGTGACAGTTTATATATTTTGTCTATATACTACATCTCATATGCACAAGGTGTTTTACTAACTACCTTTGTGCAATGATATGCTAATTATATGGTTCAGTGGTGATGTCACCCACATTAAAAGCTACCAGTGTGTATGGCCAAGGTGAGACAGGAAGTTTAGGCTTTAGGGCGAATTTATCAGAATTGATGATAAATCCTGCATCATTGTTCTTGGCATATAACAATTACTTTGAATCATTGGAAGCACATATATATTTATTAAAGGTTGGTTACCATTCACCAGCTGCAGGCCAAATATAATTATTGTGTTCCTTGTATCAATAAGCAATGGGTTTTTATAAAGAGAGCTAGACTAGTAAAGTAATTCCTAAAAAGAT
The DNA here is from genome assembly GCA_936440205.1 of Lepidonotus clava. Taxonomy (NCBI): domain Eukaryota; kingdom Metazoa; phylum Annelida; class Polychaeta; order Phyllodocida; family Polynoidae; genus Lepidonotus; species Lepidonotus clava. Next base: position 2,117,085 of record OW387143.1, read on the forward strand.
GAGGTGTCAACAGGAACGACATTTTTCAAAATTTCAACAATGAGCATAGATTTCGATTTCATTATTGCTGTTATTAATGAACAACACACAAGTTTTGAAAAGCAAACAGGTCATTTGGACTATAGTAGATCTTGCCTGATGTTCCCTCATGTATTGCTTTTTATTGGAGAACAGCAACTAAGTCCCACCTAAACGGACCACAGCCAAGTTTGTTCCAATGAGAAATGTCTGACTCATTGAGGGTATTGCTCTAATTGCCTCCCCTGAGAGTAAGTGACATTCAGTTGGTAAGCATGGTGTTAATTCCGGTCAATTCCAGGGCTGAGCGCTCTCTGGGACCACATCTTTACAACCTCATGGTCTCAATTACTGCTCTATTTTGTGTCACTCACATGGAGGGGTTTAATGGTACTGCTGCCCTAAGCCAGCAATTACTCCCATTTGTAAGCACAAATCAGTGCATACCACTATCGACTCACCATTTCCTTTTCACCATCCATCATATAACTTGTTATCAAATCAGCCAATCTGGGGGGAGCATGGGATATATATGATTCTGGTCTCATCACAAGATTACATGGAAACCGAGGTCTTACATGTGATTCAGATGGTTTATTGCAAGTCTGCTTTGGTATGCCCTTCTGACAAAAAATGGAGACAATTATGTCATTTCAGTAGCCTCCATGCATACATGTGATTCAGAATTAAACAGTTCGCTGTCCTCACAAGAATGCACTGTTCTCTTGGTTCACAGAATTAAAGGGTATACTTTCATTGCATTGTGGATTTTGTCACATTTCTAAAATCAATTGCTGACAGCGTTTGCTTCATGACCAAACTGACCCCTCCATACTGATTGTCAGAGGGTCTTCTCTGGGGTCCTGTGGCGATGCTGTTGGGTGTGCGGGAGGCGGATTTGGGTAGGGACTAATAGGTTGCAGAATCAGCACTTGGTGCAGCGGACTGATAGCATCTATCACTCTCCCCAGTACTGATAATATAGAGAAGGTAAATCATTGTAAAACAAGAAGTGAACCAATTTTTCTTTTTTATAAACAATTTTATCTACGCTTGGATGAGTAGGATAGCATCCTGTTTTCCCTCATCTCCAGCCTCATCTTCCCTCATCTCATCAAATCAATACTGTACAAATCAGGACATATTTAATGCACTGGTCCTGGTCCACAATGTAAGAAATTATTTTGTGTCATGAAATCCCCTGCTATTTAGGAATGATTGGCTGATGATGGTATTCTGATGGCAATATGATGGCATAGTTGATGAATATGAATGTTAACTTCAAACGAAAAGCAGTATTTTAGAGGAGTCATTTCTTCCCATTGCATTTTGTTAACAAGGATTGCTCTGGTTGTTAACAAACTGATCTTGTTAAGATACTTCTTCTGCTTCAGGCCACTGCGGGTCCTTTTAGGACACTGATGGTAGGCAGTAGAGAGATTAGTGTAGGTACAAGTGGGGGAGGTGAGGTTGAAGTGGACTGATACCTAAATCAACCCATGGGTCACGCCAACTGTTACTGGTTTTAACTTAGTGCAGGAATGGAAAGTATGAAGGAGAACATGGAGAGCAAGGAGATTGTAAAATGATTACAAACAAATAACGTTTGGGACGATTTTGAAATACTATTCAATATTAATACAATGCAATTAATTTAATAACAATCAAATCACATACATTATCAAAATGAAGGAAAAATGCTAATGACTATGCTAATTGAAAATAAGTTTCAACAAATGATAAGCAAGCACTAATTAAAGAATTGCCATAGGCATAATAAATTATGAGCAAATCATGTTCTAAGCAGATTGCTGTTCATCCTACTACGCTTAATTATGGTAGATATCCAATTTGGCAGATTGTGAAGGAACTGGATAATGATTGACTCACACTAATCAAGTCATAAAGCACATCTGCATTCATCTAAACGTAACCCTCAGGCAGACACTGCTCAAGTGGCTCCCTGACATGTGACTGTTACATGACCCCATTAATGACCTTACCTGTCTGCTGCAGCCTCCCTAACCCCTTTCCTATAAAACAACCTGTCTATCCAGGGGGACTGACCCATACTTAGGGAGGCCTCCCCTGTTCCTACCTGCCAACAGCAGTTTTCATGTTGCAGTGTGGTCCTACCTTTTGGGGCTTAAATCTGAGGGGATATTGCAGATTTTAGTGGTGTCTCTTTCTTAACTTAACTTAATATTGTGATGAATTGTCCATTCATCTGTCTTTGAGGTACGAACTAGAATGTAATCAGTGTCAAACTAATATAGTAAAAGTGTAAGGTACAAAACAGGTACGAAAGTAAATTGGGAAATCCCAAAAGCACAGAGCACAGAAATGTATTGTAACTAAGTGACCAATCAGAACCAAGCAATAGAGTTTGAAAAGGGGCGTGAAGGCCCAACATAAACAGTCCCTTCTTGGTATCCCTTGTGTTCACATGTGTCTTCCTCAAGTAATCCAGCCCTGGAACGGGTTTAAGTCGAAGACATGCTAAAGTGGAAGTTAATCAACCAGTCAAACTCAAGTAAATGGTCTAAGCTAGAGAGTTATCTGCAAAAAACAACCCCCACGTCCCTCTGTTGTAGGAACTGCAAACCCCGACTAACTGAGGAATGTCACAATACGTATTTGTGTGTTTGGCAGAAATTTGGTTAATAGGCCAGTAGATGAGAAACCAACATCCCTAGGATGTCACACTACCTTAATTCAAATTGTGACTCATTAGATATTAATAAGATGCATGAACCATTTACAGTCATAATCAAACAAACCTCAAATATTAAGTGCCTTGAAAAGGTTATTTCAAGAATCAGAGGAGGCTTCAATTTGATTGACTACGATTCACATTTATTTTAAATCTTAAGTCTCTACATGTATTATTCACATCTGTCCATATTTCCAAAAGAGAATGTTCTAATTTAGTTGTCTACACTCACACAAGCGTAACCATACATGTATATTTATACAATCTATATAAACAGATAGAGCTTGTAATAAGGTATTTAATAGTGTACATCATATATGTTTAATGCTTTCAGGATAGTAAATAAGAAGCAAAGTACTCAAACTGCATCAAATCACTCCACATCTGTGGTTGTCTCAAGTGTTTATCTTAGTCTTAGTTCCCAGCAGTGAAACCTGATGAAGATGATACTTTGATGATTTGGATGAAGAGCTGAGGGAATGTAAATGAAGGACCTTAACACAAAGCTCTTTGGATTACTAGGAGGATATTTATGTCTATGATTGCCTCTAGAATATTCATCCCCTGTCTTGTTTGCTCTAATCAAATTCCTCCTGTACAGTGGCACTCTAACAGATTTTATAGTTGATCTATATACTAATCATATGTCTCATTCAGATTTACAGATATATCACTATCATTTAATCAACTATTTACATTATACAAATAGCTAAAACCACTAATGAGCTTGCTTTTTATAAAAGCTTCAATGTTTGTGAGCAGAATCCCTTTATAAATAACCATATAAACTGTTTATTTATAGGATGTTCACTACTATTATGCTCTCTTTATCAGCTGTTTATCAGAATACAGCAGAACCCATAAAATCAATTAATTCTACTTTATTTTAATAAAAAGGTGTTATAGAGGTGTAGAGGAATGTGTTTTTCCAGAATTTCTTCTGGAACTTTAAATATACAGTATTATTAGAAAATTTTTTTGTAAAAAGGCAAAGTGTGAATATCCTATACCTTCTGTTAGAGTGAACACAATAGTCAACCCACACCCCAATTTATAAGTCTGCTGCTTCATGCCTTCATAACCAGTTTCCCCGTTAGGTGACCTCACCTCACAGACAGTTTTATGTGACCTTGGGGGCCAGCCAGTCTCTGAGTATCTAATAAATCATGGGAGAGATTACATTTTCTCTGTAGGACTTTGGGGTATATAAAAAAGGTGTCCCCTGGTTCTTAAGATTATATAAGTGAAGGATGGGCCTTTAGAAGACTAGCTTATGATGAATCTGTAAATATTTCTGTTGGACAGTGACATCACAGAATATACAAAGAATATTGGTTTTTGACCATACAGTTCATCTATAAGTATGCATTTATTGAAATCATGACAAATGGAGTTATTGACAATCTACCTGTACTTGACATGCTTCACTGTTCTTCTCTATTCCAGTTGAAAAATGTATAGGACCTTTGCATCTATTCGTCAGGAAAAAATATCTGACAAATAAAATTTTAAATAGACATTTAAAAATAAGTAAATTAGTAAATATACTCAGTTTGTCAGTTTTTCCCACTGTAAGAAAAGACTACTTAAAGCTTTTCTGTTTGAACCGTTTGTAATATATCTTATGAGTGAGCATAAAACACTGAAGTATGAAAAAGATATATGCAGAGTGGGCATGAAAAAAACATTGCCCAATAGACTAAACAGTTCAACAAACAACATTGAGGCAGCTGGTGGGGGCGTTTGGTGTCAATTTCTATGCAGGAACTGGTATGTTCAAGAATGACTCTGTCAACCAATGACCACAGGCCAAATTAAGGAGAGAGGAAACATCTGCAAAGTCCCCTTTTTCTTCTGTTTATTTCAAAGAATAGATAACTCAAAGGCAAGCAGATTACACCAACCATAATCCTGTTTTTATTCTTTCTCTAGTGACAGCTCTGACTCATTAACGCAAATGAAGTAGACATGTTTTTAGAACTATAATCTTTGCCCCCAAAGCTTGAAGTAATAGAAGCTGTTATAAAGGTTTCTGTTATTAAATACCGGGGTGGAGCTTCTGCTCCTGGGAAGAATATTGGCCCTCAGTAGCCTGATTGTAGAAGGTGACAATAAAAAGGGGACAGTGCACTGACCAAATGGTTTATTTGGTGTGAGTCCCAATTCATTAGGTTCGATTCCTGGTCAGCGTCTGGGTTCACTAAGGGATGAGGTACAGCAAAAATGATTGCCCTACTGTTTGGCCACCCTGTCACTCTGTGTCACCCTGATCTCATAGATACAATCACCAAAGACTGACCAAGTCAGATTTCTTGTTTTTTACCTTGGCTGTCAGTACGGCCTTAAAAATCCAGCCCCCATTCACTCAATCTGTCCTAATGTCCTAATTAAAACCTGATATTAGGTGAGGATTCTTTGAATCCAACCCTACAGTGCTTAAAATCCTTCAGAAATTGGACATCAATGTCAATTTACAGTTAGAAAAAAAAAATGCTTGGAAGCAGCCATCCAATGTTAATACTTTCCATCCTCAACAATCAAAACCTTTTGTCACCTGCTCTACGATATTTTCTATTTTATCCAAGCTTATATTTATAGAAGTAAAAGGCGACTAAAACTTCCATCTTTCACTGTATTGTGTTGATTGAAAGGTTTGAAAAGAAATAATACAGTTTTCAGGTGACTTAAATAGTCAGCTATGTTCATGCAGGCCATTGGAGATGTGTCTTCAGATCTATATGACAGCATCAAATTTAAGAAATAACTTAAGTAAATTGCCCTGTCACTGTTAAGGGCCTATATCCATTTGTTAGGTAATCTTCAGGAATAGTTGTTAAGTGTCCTTGATGCAAAACAAATTGGCTGTCCCTGACACATCTGCTCAGATCCATTATATTTAACACCGCTTCTTTACAGTCACAATAAAGGACACGCACCGGCACCAACAGAACTCCTTATCAGTCCTCCTTATGGTGCCTATTATAAAACCGATGTTTGGAAGTGAGGTCAATGGCATAGAAATCCTGAACATGTGGCAGGATTGTTGAAGAAATGAGAGAGCCACCTGTATATTTCCATACACAAAGATATGGAAAACAAATATTAGAATGGTGCCTTGGTATGATGTTTTCTACAAAAAAAAAGAAAAAGAAAAGCAATGCTTAGAACATATGGTATCAGTTTATCCAAATTGTGTATTATGAAGAAAAATATTGTATGGTAATGCACAACAGAAGTAGCTCTCACAGTCAACTCAACATAAAGAGCAATATGTTTCTCAGGTATAGTATTTTTTAATGATTCTTGGCATTGTTGACGGGAAGGGCTTTTCATATTATCAGGTATCGTTTACATGTGACAATGTTTACTTTTTGTAATGTTTCAGAAACAAGAGAGCCAACTCTAAAGAAAAAAAAGAATTATATCCCAAACAATATCGAAGTTTTTACATAAGGTTCCTTTCCATGAGAAAACAATTGTAGATGTAACTAGAAAGGAAAACATATTATTTGAACAGCATGTGGTAATAAAAATGTCAACGCAATGCAACTCACTAAAAACTAATTTTAATTATATGCTGAGTAGGTTACCTTTTTTCCCTCACTCACTTTGTTAAAGTATTGAAGAAATTAAGCTTATTATGCTTACCGTTCACCTTAAGCAGAAAGGCTTTTCTTTTTGTTCTCAACTCAGGGGCAATCTTCACAGGTACCCTTTTTATCCCTGATTGATATATTAATAGCCTAAGGGATGATTTACCACATCAAATATGGGTATGAGATGATGATGTTCCCCTCCAATTAAAAAGTCCAAACAAGTGTATTACTACTGTATGCAAATTGTCTGTGATATCATCGCATCACTCTGTTATTGCACCTTAAGTCGAGTAGGTTAAAACAGCCTTCAGGGCCTCACCCATACCGGGTTTGGGCATGCAGCACAGGAAGAGTTTCTAAGTCTCTCCTGAAATACAATAATCCCTTTCCATTTTTTCTGTTTAGATCCCTAGATAGGGCTTATGAGATTCCCCTAGATGTTTATGAGGCACTTCAATGGGTAATGGTTTTTTAGAGCTTTTGTTGAGATAATTTTTTAAGACGGGTGTTCTATTTATTAAGGTCTGGGGACTCCCTCATTAGAAATCTTTTACAATTCTTCTAGCATGTCTTAGGTTACTAGGTACTGTTCTAGGTGGAAAACTTATCTTTCTGTATAGATTGTACTGTCAGAGGCTAGCCTTAAAAGAAAGGAGTTTCTAACTTTGTCTCTACTCTACAAAGAATAATTTGGATGCAATACACATATTCCTAAATGCATTGTATGATAAAATCAAGACAACCCTTTTGAGTTGAGTTTTAACAGTCAACCCCTGATGTTCTTATGATGGCAGTCCTCAGATATCAGAGTCACCTGAACCAAAGACAGTTCTCCATTTACTATTTAGACCTTGCTGTGGCTTAAGCTTGTGCAATCTGCTTTGAAAGGCATTAGTACGAGGGAGGAGTTTCATGTCTAGTCATTCTTTACTTTCAGGATCAGGTCAATGCAAAGGTAAATCTAAGTAGAAGGGCTAGTTTCAAATGAGAAAAAAATACAATCATTAGCATTTTTTTCACAAATGGTGATCAACAATGATTCATCTAAAGTCAACTCTTACAGTAACTTTGGATCACATCATGATCAAAAGCAGACTTAAGAGTTATATGCACAAATATAGAAGGATCAAAATACTATGATCACAAATTCAGCATTAGGTTTAATCCTTAGGAATGTTACATTTTAGGGAATCTATTTGTTTCAAATGCAAAAGCTCATTCAAACCAGTTCAATTCAAGAAAGAATTTGAAATAAACAGCACCATATCTAAGATTTCCAGGGGGTATTCTTTATCCACCTCTTCTGTTTGTAAATTTATACTAGCAAAGGTTCTAATACTTTAATGGCTTCTAACACCACCAATATTTAATGCTTTCTCTAAGCAGAGCTGGCAGCTGGTGTTTATCTTTTTTTCATTGTTATTGACCCAAGTTGTGCTGGGATCTGCCTGTTGCCTCTAAAAGCTCTCATGCAGCAGATCGTCATGCCATAAGGTGCCAGGAATCAATGGACAATTTACATACATACTGATGGAAATAAGTCACTGTCGAGGCTTGGTTCACACATTATGACTGATATCCTTATAATACCCTACGGTGAAACAGGTTTATTTATTTAAGGGCCATACCCACTAGGCGACTTTGGCAAGAATCAGTGCTGATATTGGCGCCGACGGCTGCACTGACGTCGGCGCCGATCACTTGCAGAACCCATACCCACATATAATCCAAACGTCAGTGCCAATCACGCCAACCATTATTAAACATGTTTGATAATATTACGCCGATGCAGATGCCAACTGTCGGCCCGTTGGTTAGTGGGTATGGGGCTTAAGGGTCTGATTGAGCAGCACTGAGGTGTTATCATTGAAGTGGGTGATACAGGAAAGTAATTTCAGTAGGAGAAAACAATTCCCCTAGTTCAGTGAGTCAACTTTCAAATAGGGTATTCAAATTAACTAACATACCAGTGTGCTGGTTTTCTGTGGGTTTATAAATCCTTGCTGTATCAGGATGACAGCCTCAGGTGGCCCTAGACACACCTTGAGTTAATAATCGATCGCCTACTCTCTACCTGGTAGGTTGAATATATATATCTATGATAATGATAACGATGCGTTTGAGAAATTCTAATGTGATTTCTAATATGTATTGCATTTGAAAGTTTCCAAAATTATGGTTTAATATTTTGGTTAATTAGAGAAAGATAACATTTCAAGTAAAAGGCCTTTTTTTCTCATCCCTTTGTAAATGTTAATCAACATGTCCCAAATAAGCTACCATGCAGCTTGTAGCCTTTGGCATACCAAACGACAGCAAAATATTGAACAAGAGTACACAGCCAAGGTTAAGAGTTCTAATCCCCATCAATAAATAGCCACAAGCAATTTGGACACTTAACTGGATAAGTGGACAAAACCAAGGCGCTTAATTTTTTTCTCCTGGAGATCCATTTCTCCTATTGCCAACATGGAGGTTGACGGGAAAGAGCCAGGCTTTACAGAATCAACTTATCAATACTATCTGGTAGTAAAATGAGGTATTCTTTTGGAGGTAATGCATAATAATGTTATAAGCAGTTGGGTACCTTACTAAACCATGGTATCCTATCCAACCGAAGTCTTTACATATCCTTTATGGATCCTAAACATACCTCTGCTTAATATGATTGTCAGGAAAATGAGGCAAATATTAATGCAAATATTAATAAAGCTTACAAGTTAACGTTTCTACATAATTTAAGAATATCCTAAAAATATTCTATGATTGAAATTAGAGTTACTTCCAAAGGTGAAATAAGGATAGAAAGTTGGTAAGTCAGTATCCACTTAGACCTCTAACGTCTTAAGACATTTGATCACTTACATAAAATGTCATTCTCATAATGAACAAAGAGATGGTCATAATTAATAGGATACACCCACATACATGCACACTCACTTAAATCAACTTCCTCCTGTTATCTATAATGACTAGATGATATTTCAAGGTCATTGATGAAAGCTGCAACACTGGGAATGCAATTACTAAATGTGTTCAACCTTACAGTCAGGCCCGAGTTTCTGTAGCTGCATCAGCAAATGTGCTTGTATTCAGTATCCAATTGTACCTGTAATAGGAATAAAGGACCTTAAAAAGTAATATGACCATAGCCAAATGAATATCTTGTTGTAAAGTGATTTTAAATGTTCAAACAATGATGTCATTTGTGAATTAGTATGGGGGTCGTGTAAATAGCTCAATTTGAATAATTATCTTCAATGTTACGTCATTGTTGCTGCAATAAGGGGAGATAGAGGGACAGTTAATTCATCGATATTCATCACCAACATGGCTGACATGCTCCAGACTTTATATCATTAAGTTATTGCTTCTATCTGGAAATTGAATAAAATTTTTCTTTTGGGCATTAGGATTTTGGGCATAATGATGTAAAACATGAATGTCTCATGCTTAACTATTTTATCTAGCACTAGTCTAATCATACCCTTAGTGGATCCTAACATAACTCTGCTTGATATAATTTCCATAAAAGATAGAGCAGCAATAATGTAGACACATGAAAGCTTACATGATTAAAGTTAAAACTACTAAATAAATAAACTACTGAAAGAAAGTTAGCTGCTCAGTGTCTGGGTAGAAATATTACATCTTAAGACCTTTTCATGGCTCCAAAAGCACTTGTCATTTCAATAATGAAGAAAGTCATGGTCGTGATTTATAAAATAAACCTGAATACATTCAACTGTCAGAGATTGAATTCTCCCTTTTACCCAGACATCTAGGTGATATTTCAGGACAGCTGCGCTAATGAAAGCGACAACAATTGGGAACGTAATTACTGCATGCACTCAGCTCAAAACTCAGTCCTGAAGGAGAAGATCTTTGTGGTAGATGCCTTTCCACAAAAGTAAAGAAATTAAAGCAGATTTCAAGTTCAGCATATGTGACTGTAGACTCAAGATTTGACATCTTGTAGGACTGTACGGCTCTGCAACAACACAAAGCACATTGCCATATACTTATTTTTATATTAGTAAATTAAAATGTTCTTATAAAATATCATCTGTCATTTATATTGATGAATGTACCAATAGTGCAATATTTGCTGTCTGTTCATGTGTTACTAACGCTAAGGTATGGGGGGGGGGGGGGTAATGGTGCAGACAGTTTGTTTATATATATACATACATATATATATATATATACACACACAAATATATATACATTATTATCAAACTCATTCACAACCTATGATATGCATATAGGGGAAGGTGCATAATCACAGATTTTATCTAATAGTGTTTGGGTTATAGAACCTTTTGGTCAGAAAATGATTAACCTTATAAAATAGATAAACATTTAATTCTACAGTGCAATTCTAAGATACAGTGCATTATATTTCTATATCAAATAGTCATTAAGTCAAGTCCTCTGCAAAAAAATAGATCACAATTGACAACAATAGAATGCATGATACTTGTCGAACTTCCCCGGAAGTGGGTTTGAGGGAAATAGTTGCCAATTAAGTATCTATATTCAGAACTCTCTAGCAGTTAATAGTGAACCGTCTTCATTATGTGAGGTGGTCCAAACTTGTGGAGTGCCAAGTTACTATTACCCTTGTTTGGGCATGAGGTAGACCTTTACTGATTGGCCAGGTCCTATTCAAGGCATGTGTGGCGGTAATGGTTGGTGTTGCTTGGATAAGGGTGACTGGCTTGGGCTTAGGCACATTAGGGCTCTCAGAGTGGTTCAGTAAGATATTTCAGCCAGTCCTTGGGCACGTCTTAAAAGAAAGCTGAGAAGTCTTTAAAGACGGGCCTGTTTCACTTGTGGTGATTTCCTCTTTTTTTAAAGGGTTTGGTGCTATTTTTTCAGCTTGGGGTTTTCTTTCAGTAAGCTTTGCATATTACAGAACCACAAGAGGATATTCCTAACTATTTTAGGAGAAAATTCAAACTTGAAGAAATAGCTCATAGCATGACAGTAGAACAATTTATGTGATGAATATTGATCACTTTCAATCAAATTAATCTCCAAGATTAGTAATGATACAATACATTGTGGTTCTTGATAAGGGCTATATCAATTTGATAACCATTGCATATTATTGAAAAGCTTTATTATATCAAATGGTCTATATATGCTGATATCGTGTTTGAGCTAAAGCCTCACATTTATCCCATAGCAAAGTTAGGGCCAAAATACACTACAAACATTATTTGGCATGTCCCATGAAAATATTAATGATGTGAGAAATATGCTTAAGATATTGCATATCTAAAAGGTATTGAACCACTTCCCAAAAATCAACATCACTCTCAGCGTTTGAATACTATTATTTCATTTCATTTGTAAATATAGAGCAGTTTTAATGGGTCTCTCACGTAAGTTTACATGAGATAGTTAACAACAGATCCAAGGTATTGTTAGTCTAAAACATCAGCACATTAAGTCAAGACACCTTACTTGGAAAAATATCACTTTGATATTGGACGAATATCCAAATGAATGATCCATGATTTTAATTAAGGAGCTGTGCGTTGATATACAACTGCTCACCATGCATGGACGTCTTGTCATGTAATACGCTCAGCCTGATAAGAAGTGAGTTATTTGTGTCTCTGAATATACAGCAGCTGGTCTTATGTTTGTAGACCAATATTCAAAATGAAACTGGAGAAATAGATAAGATATCAGTACACACTGATTCATCAATGCCTAGTGGTTTCTTTTTAATCATTGGCAGTCATTACATATCTGAGCAGGTCCCTTGATTGAAATACAATACATATCAAGTAACATAAAACCAGAGAAATAACAAACAGTCAGCACTCAGTGAGCAAGATGTATTATTGCTTGGGAGCTGTCAATCAATAACATGCTTTCCATGCATCAGGAAGTGATGGTGAAACATAACCATAAGCACTGGGAACTATCCTATTTTTAGAGTGATTTTCTGACAAAGTCTAATTAAATTCACAATACTATATTTGTCAAGCTGCATGTTGCCAAGAAGCCTCTATGTTTCATTGTTGGACTTTCTAAGGTGCTCTTATCTTGATATACTATCAACAAATATTATAAAAACAGTGAAGCTAAAGATTAACTGATTCAGACAAATGTCATATTTTGCTTGGTTATTGTAGAGTTTACAGTTCAAGTGATTGCACAAGAAAAACCATGAACTTTACATATGCTATAACAGTGGTTCTTTTTCTAAACCTAACACATATCTATTTACTCTGAAGCATGAAAATTTAGATATGAAGTATATATATATATATTTGTTTGACATTATCGCATTCTTTTAATGTAATGAATTCAGGTTTATGATAGGGTCACATTCACGTAGGGTCACGTTGACCGACACATTTGATTCCCGTTATTTTACCAACACGTTTGTAAAAAAACGCATGCCAACGCTTGCCAACACAACCCAACATGACCCAACTTGACTCAGCGCATCCCCAATGTAACCAAAAACACAAAGTATAACATACATTGTGCTGGGTCCAACGTGTAGTGTAATATGGACTGAACGCAAATCAGCACATTGGGCAACAGGACCCGATGCGTCCTCTAACCCGCCTCGTAGTGTAATTAGGGCGTAAATATACCAGCAAGACTCCAGCACTCTGATAGCATCTTATTTAATTACTTTTAGATATAAAAAAGGTACATTATCAGTAGAAGTAAACCCCCACCAAACAGCTGTTGAATAGCCTTTTTCTGTGTCATTGACTTGGCTCTGCTGCCTGCCACTGTGCCTTCAGCATATCCGGCTGTAGTGGCCTGCAAATCAATGGCCTCATCTAGACCCGTCTCGGCCAATATAAGTTATGACAGCCACTCCTTAGAGCAAATACATTGGCACACTACACTGTCTGGCTTGTCTTCTATAAGGTTACGCAAGGGGAACGTTAATTACTTTCTATATGAAAGTTTTACAATACAGTTTTTACTATTTTGGTAGTAGTATTTACTTGTGTGATACTAAACTGTTTAAAATATTCTCTTTGTCCTATGACATTTAAAGTGAGAATGTATTCTCTGAAATGATTGCTCGTTTTAGCTCTGAATATCAAAAGTTATAATTGGATAAAGGATATTGTTTAATGCTTAGGCTGTGTCAGCTTGGCAATTTCTGAATACTCATAAGCATTGGGTCAATAAGGAAAAGATACTGAATTATACAATAGGTGATGAAACTGTATCTATTTGTGCCATCTCCAACAATCAAAGCAACCAAACTAACTGCATCTCAGATAAAAAGGAAATCGCTTTGTGGCATACTTTGAGAAAAATATTAGACAGATTTGTAAAATAGAAACTGGACGCCAATCAATTAATTTGAAAAAGATAACGCATTTGGTCATGAATAGATTTCTTGGTATTGCTGATTTGTGAGTGACTCCTTAATTATTTGTATGGTGATATTGTTGTTCCCTCAGCAACTGGTAGGTGATACAGCTCAGACAATAATTGCATGATAATCCACCAGTTCTGAACTAGACAAAAACATAGAATTTGGACTGCTTGCCTAAACTTATGCAATGGTATAGCTGGGAAATCTTCTGTAAACCATATTGTAATACCTCTCTTATTGCTTATGCCAGATAATCATCTGCACTCCAACTATGATACATTTTATTCTAAACAAACCAAATCAAACTTTCAAATCCTCAGAGGATGACATGGAAATAGCTGAGAATATTGTCGTTCCAAGTGTAGGGAAAAAACATTTTCTTTCCAATAATTGAACATTATCAGCATGCTAGGACAACCACCATGCTTAGAAGTTAGATAGAAGCATATTTTCTAAATTAACCTAAACTTACCTGTGATTCCTAGAACCTAGTTTACACATGACAACTGGCAGGGTTATCATAAAAAGCTGGAAAGTTTATAGCATGAGTAATCTCTATTGCCAATAGTCAATGTCCTTGTATCTGATATTCCATCGCATCTCAGACCAACTCCAAACTTTAAAAAAGAAGCAAGAAAAGAAGATATCCACTCAATAAGAGGATTGATTCCATGCAGCTAATATCATTTACAATATTGGATTTATGCAGATTGAAATTGCCCCTGTTTGCACTGTCCGCTGTGAAGTTCTTGCCAGACTTAGCACACTTAAATCGCATCTCAACACTGACCAAAATACACTGCTTCAGGGAAGGCAAAGGACACAATTGATACAATCCTAGATTGCAAGGGAATCCAATTTGGGCGTCCTTGGGAGGAGAGTTCCCCTAGAGTGCCCTCTAGTGGAAAGAGCCCAAAGCAGATTTACAGCCCCCAGCATAGTGTCAAGCCTCCAAGTGGATATAGAAGCTGATGGCCTAAGGGGGGTTCACAATGCCATATCATGACATACAACATCTACAAAGTTAATTTCTTCTGCTTGGCTTTGGAAACTTTAGGTGATTCAAAGCAGTTTTATAGTCATGTCATCTAGACTTTGATATCATCATTCCTGCGTTCTTACTTGTCTTTCTATGTACTTTAACTTTGTATTAGCTTAATTGGCTAGAAAATATTATTTAATGTAAAACCACAGCTTTATTTGATCCTTCTGGGGTATATACATACATTTATATTTAAATATTCATTACACAAAAGCATATAGTCAGTTTACAATGATAATGCTAAACCTATTATTATGGAATAAAAAGATAAAAGCGTTCTTCTCCTTGTCCACCACCATAATGTCTATACCCTCTAAATTGTAGTCGCATTATGTATTAAACTGTGTAGCGATACCTACATCGATTTATTTATTTCGGAGAGGTGTGATGTCATCGCCCTCATTGCTATCTTTACTGCGATTTGTTGTATCACCACTATATAAATCATCAGGCCAAAGCCTTGGTCATTCACGTTCCATCCACCACGCTGACTACATCGCAGCAGAATTTTAAACTTTAGATTTGATGTATTCAGGAAGGGTTAAAATAAATTGTATTTATTAATGTCCAATTAAATTTACCTTGTTGTTATCCTGTTGTTAATCATCTCTATCAATTCAGCCACGAAGTAAATATGAATAATATCCTAAACAGCAGGATAGGGCGCTCTATACAGACATTCTAAATCTCTGACTAGTTTACCATTAAAAGTTAAGGAAGTTAGGTAGTGGATCTAATGGCTTAGAGCACATGGCCTACCTCCTCCATCTTGAAAGCGGGTCAACTTTCAACTTAAATGTAAATCTTCATAGAAGTCTTGCACATCACAGGCCAGCTAATCTCATCTAGTGGAGTAGAATTTCAGAGCCCAGAGAAGCAGGATCTATATGGGTGAAGGGCCTGTCAGCATTTATAGCCGAGACATATACCTTACTTCAGCTTTCCATTTCAGAATTACTATAATATCATTTACTTGAAGCCGTACCTTGGATCTAGAGTTGGTAAAGGATTATGAGAACATTATAACTTTGGAAAGGGTAATGATGGCTCCACATATTCTCAAAAAATAGAAAAATTATTATTCTGCTGTTAATTTGTTACGTATCAAAATTATTAGTGATATAAATATTGCCTCCGGTAAATAAATAATTTCATTATTTGTTTTATCATAACTCATAGTTTGTCACATTCAGTAATCTTCAGTCCAAATCTGATTCAAGTTAATTAGCTTTAATAATAACAAAAACTCTTTATGTAGAACAAACTACTGATGAACATAACTAAATGGAACATAAATTTCCCCTTACTGTCTGATTTCATTCAAGCACTGATCTAAATCATAAAGGTTCATTTCAAGTAAACAATATAAACCTAACAGAAAGGGGGAGTAACAAAATAATTGGCTTTGTGGCTTTGAGGATACAATTCAAATTTCCTAGTAACCAGATGGTATATATTTGTTTCTAAACCAGTAAACCAACATAACAGTTATATCTGACTTTTTTAAATGCAAATCTGTATTCACGTAAAGTAACATTTTAGAAAGACACTAACAATAAGACTATGGTATGTATCACCATACATATTCAGTGTCTTATCACAATTGTAATGCTTTGTGGTACATTATACTTAAGCCCCATATCTACTATGCCATTTCATATAATGGCCAAGAAGCCAGCCCTAATATCTGCCAATAGCTATTATCTAATGCCATTATATCATGTTGAAATGCTTGTGTTTGATCTGAAGTGGCGCTAAATTTGGCTGATTATTTAGGTGGAATCAGCCAATTTTTGCACTTAAAGACGACTATGTAAAAATATCCTAGTGGTATGCGGCTTTAGTTGATAGGGGAAAATGAGAATCTTAAGACAGTGGGAACAATGTCCAATGTTTTACTGTTTCTTGAGAGCAGCACCTTAATTCAGATTTCACAAAACACTGCCTTAATGTGGTTAATGTCTTTTGTATGGATGGTACTTAAGTTTCAGAGTAACTGGATCCAGCACATGGTTTTAAAACTGTTTCCTGACATTACAACTTTTCTCTGTTTTAAAATGCCATTCTCTTAACTGAATGAAACTGAAAACCACATTTAATGGCACTTGAGGATCAAATTATTCAATTTCAATGTATTAGCTATGATGTTGGGAATAACACACATTGCAGGTATTGTTTTTGTTTGTGTGAGAGGCCTGTTGACGTGCTCTTCATAAATGTAGGAGGATCTAGGAGGATTCGATCCTGGATGAAATGTGATAAAATCCTTTAAAAAGATAGAGGAAAGGTTTATTTGAGGATCTGTGTAAGCAGTGGCTTTCAAATTGATAAAACCGTGAGGGCATTTCTCTATTCTCAAATCTGAAAATGAGATGAATTCTTAAGTCATCATTGGTGACCATAAATAACAAATGATTAGCAACAGATACATTGAATAGCAAGTCTGAAATGTTACTTTATCAAAGTCAACATCACTCTATTTTAAAACTCCGATCTTTGAGTTAGGACAGTGGTAAAACAAGATGAGGACTGAATACTCATCAGCCTGATCAGATTATCTTAGCATGAGTCTGGTTGATATTATCTTTTTTTAGGAGATGAACAATAGATATGAGTTATAGATCTGGTTTGATAACATCAGAAATTATAGATTGATATCATGGACAGTATCTCAAGAAAGCTCTTCACTAATTAATCAACATGGTAGCATTCACAATTTGCTATCATAATACAATGAATAAAACATAGGGCAAAGTAGATCTAGACATCAGATAAAAGGAATGATTCACAAGCTCACTGGATTTCTGGGGTGTTATCATTTAGCTTAGGTGGTGCAGTTGAATTAGCTCACCAAGTGTAAAGGAGATCTATAATTCTGAATGAACTTACTATCCTAACGATTTCGTTATTTTACATGCTGACTCAGAGTATTAGTAGAACCTGGAAAATTTTCATGGGAGTGACAACTTCTGAAAAGACAATTCATTACATCCCTCTCATCAGACTACTTAATGTTTCTTTGAAGTGCTCAACTAGATGTTGCAGCAAAACTGTTTTCATTTTAGTAATTATGGTAACCAGACTTGATTTAATTTCACAAGTCACAAATGGTGAACACACCTGTCTTACTGTACTGGTTATAACAATAAAAGCCTTCAGATGAAGTGCCTTACAGAGCCAAAATGTGTTTGCACAGTACGTAGGCACTGAATGGCGCCTTCATCCTGACAAACTTCTTGGTCCAAACAAAGTGAATGTGGGTTCAATTGAAACTTAAAATTATGCTGATTCTTCAGCATAAATGAAGAACAGCTGCTTTTAATGTGAACTGTAAAATTTTGATCTTTTAAAATCACATAACTTTAAATCATTATTACGATGATTCACTTGATACTAAAAGTTAACATGCTGCCTGTAAGTAGCATGTTACCTGTCGGAAGCATGTTCCCTGTCAGTAGCATGTTACTGTCAGTAGCATATTTCATATCAGTAGCATATTACCTGTCAGTAGCAAATTACACGTTAGTAACATGTTCCCTGTCAGGAGCGTGTTTCCTAACATTAGCTTTGACCTTTCAGTAGCGTATACCCTATCATTAGAATGTTACCTAACAGGACTGTACCTGTTGTTAGCTTGATCCCTTTCAGTAGGATGCTAACTGTCAGTAGTAGTGAATATTACCAAGATCTTACTCATAGTATTGGATCAATTACAATTACATGTCAAGATTCCTTCTGCGCCACAGTAACTATTTATGTCAGTGCATGATATGCCAATTGCTGGTAATTTGTGTCTTGTGAGCTGCGTAAGACCGTCTGCATGTCACGGTTTTCCTCCTGATTACTCTCACCCCGAGGCCTGCATGTCAAACTGATTAGCCTTGTTGTAAAATCAGGATGATTTGTGACATCATCCCTGGTCTGATACGGCTAATACGCTGTATCATGTCAAATGACTGTCATCTGGCATTAGCTACTCTGGGGCAAATACATTTGGGGTGTCTAGGGGGTCCCAAACTCCCCCACTCCAAAAAAAAACATTATCCCTGACGCGATAATAGTAATAAACTGAGTGTTTCACAGTGACCCTAATCTGATCAGGGCTGATCAACATGTTGGAGAGGGGAGTCGTGTGTGTCCTGATGCCTCCTAGTGGTGGTATAAGAACAACAGGGCTGCATCACTCTGTAGTGCAGTACTTGTCAGCATGTTGAAACTGAAATAGGTTTATTTGATGTTTATTCAAGGGAGTCCTGACCTTCTCCCCCTCCCCCTCTCTCCATACCCCTCTTGTACCATCATCCCCAACTTGATATAATGAAGGAAACTGATTCATGTTATAATCATTGCTATTCTGAGGGGTAGCTTGCTGCCAGAGATAGGGAACAATGAGCTCCTCATGGCACACCTCTCTGGTACTTAACTTGTCCCCTGTATTCTACCTCTTCCCTCCCTACTGCAATACTGATACTGTACTAGTTCCCTGATGACTACATCTTACCTCCTCCTACCCTATAGGTACCATATTTACATGTACACCTTCATTCACTGTCCTACCTCCCTACTACCCGACAGGTACTGTACTACTCTCCAGTACAATACCTAATCTCCTAAATCCTACTTTAGCCGCTGCAGGTTACCGCCTCCTTTGGCAGCCCGGCGGGCTCTGTTATGTCACGGATGATTACTCCCTGTCTCCACAACCAAGTGCAATTGACCTTGCTAACTTAGTTTGTCATCTCATCAGCTCCCATGATGGCAAGACTAGAAGGCTAAGGGGTTCCTTTCCTGGAATGAGAGTAGGTATACCATAAAGTAACAATGAACAAAGAGGCATCTCCATTTAGATTAGAGAGTAGTGTATCCAACAGAACCAACCACAATTTAGTCTCCATCCCTTGAAATATAAAGTTAAAAACAAAGATCAGCTTTCAGTTTTTAATCAATCAGTAAGGAATCATAAAAAGAGAAAACATGAATAATGGTCACTATGATAATGGTCACTATGACACTTATGCTAAGACAATTTCAAGTCCTCCAAGAGTCAAGATTATGTTGTGAAATTATTCTCCAAAACTTTTTTTTGTCTATTCTTTTTAACAGCATATTTTCCTTAAGACAGTTCTGACCTATTTTACTTCATGATAGCCCAGTCTCATAAGGTAACCATAAGTAAACTGTCACTTGGTAAAAGTATATGTAAACTGGGCTTCAGACAACAGTTGGATGTGACGCAATGTTGTTTCAGGCTCAATTTCAATTCACTGACAATATCAATTTGCCTGCCCAGGTACACTCAGCTTATTCTACATCTGTCAGGATGCGACAGTTGGATGTCTCCCTGACATAAACATGTCAGTGCAGGAGAATAAAAAAGCCAATTTCATGCCAAATCATTTGGTATGCTCAGCTTTTGGTTATGCCATGTAACACTAACAGTTTGCACAAGACAAAAACATTTATTTGGGAGTTAGTTTACCTTTGTTGACACAATGGTTTATTAGCAGGTTATTGGCAATTGTGGTTATGTTGTTAGTTCTTGTTGTAAGATGTCCCAGGTAAGAGCTGCTGACATTGTCTAGCAGAGTAAGCAATGATGGCAATCAATATAATGTTGTCTTAAAATCTAAGATGTGAGAGATGCATTTATGTTTTTGATAGTAAAAAACACTCTGTTCATTATTTTATGTTTCACAGGTATGATAAAATGTATTTTGCTCCTGTCGTATCACATCAAGCCCCAAAACTGAGGATAGGGAAAAGTACACCCACATTATGGACCTTTTATGCCCTCCCTCTATATCAAACACAACCTATTTTCCTGGCTGCCCCACCCACCTCCCCCACTGCCAAGGTCAACATGCAGATGAGTGTTACCCCCCAGGCCCCACCTCTGTCAGCCCCTGCCAGCCCCATACCTTGCAATTTGTCATCATTAGGGGTAGGCTTAGGGAGGCACCTGTCTGAATAAGGGTTCTCCCGTCTACATAGAGAGGAGGGGTAGAACAATGAGGGCTGAAAGTGATTCACTGGATGCAAATGTGTCTGTTGCTCTGCTTTTTTGCAAAATCATAGGTAGGTATCCTACATAGTAAACGTCTAGATATTATGATTATCTCCCTAGTTATGACAGTCACAGTTTAATATCAAGTCATTAGGAAAGCATAAAATAATGTCAAATTAGATCATATTCATTCAAGCATATGTTAAGAGACAATGATTAAAGTTAAACCATTTTTTCCTGGTGCACAATGCTATATGTGACCGCAGATGGTTGTGCAACAACAAACCCTTCCCTTGTCAAAATTGTTGCTGTTTAAGTATCTATAGCACAAAAAAATATATATATATGATTAAAAGAATATGTATTTGAGGTGAAATGTACTATATGATTTTTAGGTGTTGGCCAATCCTTCTATTTGAAATATTTACCAAATATAACATCAGTTGTTCCTATATAAAAATCAGCAAAATTCTTGTTAGATTATCACTGTAATGCACACATGTTTAGGGTTATCTTAAAGTGTTCATTGTTAAGATTGGTCATTGTGCTATGGGCCACAGGCCACTCTAGATGGTACCTCCTTTCTCCTATCCCCTTTCCCCCCCTCCTGCTCCTCCACCCCCTCCTCCCCCCCCCCCTCCCCGTCCAGCCCATCCTCCCCCTCCTCCCCCTCCTCCCCCCTCCTATCCATTCTTCCCCTCCCCTCTCCTCTCTTCCTCCCCCTCCTCCCCCTCCTCCCCATTTCCTCCCTCCTGCTCTGTCAGGTACATTGGAGTCCTCACTTCCCTCCTAAGTAGGACCATTAGCGTACTGAGTTTCACTGAAAATTACCCTTTTTTGCAGCTTTCAGTGGCTCTTATATCAAATGCATTTCACCACTGTTTTATTGATGAAGCTTTTTAGGGCATAATCTGTTCTTTCTTAACCAGACACCGATTTATTGTTCTTCAAGTCACCCATGAAACTTCCAGTGAGTGTCATGTCTCATATTATGAAAGCGATTTCTCTGAAATCTTTTAATAAAATAAAATGAATCATTTTTATTTTGCTTTCAGGTGAGCATCGTCTTTGCTGTGTTTGCAGTCCCAGTGAAAACAAGGTAGATGGTATATAAACAGAGCAAGGTGACTTTGTACTATGACAAGATGCTTCGCATCACGGCTTGTTTGTTGGGGGAGTTTAACGTCTGGCCAACCACCAGGGTTCTTTCCAGACTAAACAAAGTACATATACATGGCCGTTTTTTAAGAAGGGGGAATGATTGATGCTACGACGATGCGGTGGTCACTATGTTTGTTGCTATGACAACGTTACTATGACGACGTCGCCATGGCAACTTGCGGGGGTTACGTCATGAATTTGGCATAGGTCCCAGATCCCGACACTGCGAGGCAAACTCGCTGTCATAAAGAATCATGGACACAGTGTCTTTTTAAAAACAAACATTATCACGGTGGTGTATCTAATATGACTGGCGAGATCTTACAATAGAATCAGAAAAAATAGTTAAATTAAAATTTGACTCTCTTTTTGCCGTGAGTTCCTTCCGCTGGATGCAGTGTGGCAGGTCGTCAAGTCTAAGCCCTGAGATATTATGGGAGGCTGAAACCAGCGTAAAAACATGGCCGCTCATGGAGCAAATCTCGTTTTCGTGCCGTTTTATATAAGGAGGGTAATGATTATGACCACCTGATGGAAAGCGTTCAGATTTGATTGTAAACTGAACCTACCTAATGGATTTTGCTATGTTTTCTCTTATATTATAATTCATATCTCCCGTGTTTTACTAATGCTTGGATAGATACATAAATGCAGTTATACCCTGAATGATTGCATGTGTGTTCATGTGTTTTGCAATTCTGCTCCTTTGATAGGGATTCAGTACCATACCAGTTAGATACATTCATAAAGCAAGTCATAACCTCTACTGAATAGCATATCAACAGTTTGCTTCCTGTCACTTTCCCAGAGTTCTGTTTTGAGAGGGAATTTGTAACAGCTATTAGAAAGCAGCTATAGGTTGAACGTGGGTTGGTCTGTACCACTGGATGGCTACCGCAACAATGGAGGCACCTGTAGGTAGCCACTGACATGTTATGTCTGTGTCCCCGAACTCCACACGCAAGCATGCTAGGGGGCCGGGATCATGCAACCCTGGCTGAGATACTCCCATGGAGGGCCTTCTGTATGATTCTAGGGCTCTCTACACTGTCAATAACGTATTGTTATATGCCATCTTTGTAATGAACAAACTAACTAAAAAAGTATGGTTGCAAAATTTAATGTTTCTGTTACATCGCCAGCTGGCTGGGTTTGTTAAATTATTTGGATGGTAATCAATAACTTTGCAGCTACTTACTGCTGTTAGGTTTTGCTACAATGTTCTGCCAACTTTCAAACAAAACTTAATGTCATAAAGTTCTGGTTGGCTTTTACTATTACAAAAGATATTTTGATTCGAGGGGGTTTCAATCTCACCAACAAATAGGAGACTTTTACATATAGTTTACTTATATAATTAGTAACAGATTGACAGACAAACAATGGCTCCAGAGCAGTACTATTAGGTTGCAATTTAGCGGAGTCGTCTCTATATTAAAGACTGCAGGTGCATGGAACCATCATTAAATATGGTTTTGTGATGTTGAAAATGTTTGTTTAGTTACTGCTTCATAGAGAACTGACTAATCAACATTGAGATTACAAATACTTGCACTGATTTTTAGGCCTCTAACTTGGTGTGACACTTGGTTTACAAATAACCTGACTCACTTACTTCAAATAACATCTTCTGAAATGTAGCCCAGCCAACATCACATAACAATTTCTTCCCCTGAGTTTTGGTAAAATGCATTTGTACCGTTGCATGATACACGCAAGACTTCTGTCTCAAAAGTGGACAAGAAGAAATTGGATTTGGCACTGGTGTTGAGTCGGGTACATTTAGGTTCATTGGGGAGCAGCCAAACATGTGACTGCTGCAGGCCCAATATCAAACAACAACCCATGTTAAAAGACCTGTGTAATTTGTTAATAGGACACGGCTTCCAAGATGGTTGCATGTCCAGAGTTTTTTGAGATAGCTCTGAATCATTCTGTAATACTGTACACCATGAAGACATAATATGCCTTGAGATTATATGGGTCAGAACAATAGCTTGATATTTCCCCTCAAAATATAAAACAAATAATTATTACTTAACTCAGAATTGATTAGAAGTTTGTCATTATGTGTTACTAACACAGATGTTTGGATGCTGCAAAAGAATGAAAAAGAAAACGCTTTTCAATGAAGATTAGCTCAACTGCAATTTTAGATAAGATGGTTTTATTCCTAGATTTGTAAATCACTAACAATCTAACATGAAGACTTATCTTAGGAAATAATCCTAGAATCATGGAAACTACCTGAAGCACTATAGCGTTTTTGTATAGCTTAATAATGCTACAATATGTACCCAACAGTCAGGACATTAGTTTTACATTAGTCATACACCTTATGCTACATAGTGTATAATTAGGGTATAATAATAACATCACTCTTCATCGATTGCAGCTAATTGCAATGCAGATCTCAAGAAGATGCATCCAAAAATGTGTGATCAGCACATAATATTCAGCTGATCATCTATGATAAGCCCTGTCTCTGCATGTTATAGGCAATTGGCATGGCTGGTGTATAATCTGATGTGTCACGTGCCAGAGTTAATAACACCCACATCCAGAGTTGTATTCTTATTATTGTGAGTAGGCTACAGTGCTTTACCAGGCTCAGAATAAAACAAAAAATACTTCGACGTCATATAACACAAAATACTCGGTCCAGATATATTAAATTTACTTTATTCAATAAAAGTGCCTGGTAGGTATCTGTATTTATGCTTAATGTGATTCATCACTATTTTTAGTTGTTGTTACGGGTAAATAGTAAGGGCTTCGTGAAATCAGGAGGTGATATGTTTATGTTTAACAGGATTGCAGAAGCAGTGATATCTTATCCTTATATTGGCCTGACTACACTATAATAGTAGTCACTGCAGATTGCTAATACCTAGGTTATGAATTAGGAAAGGAAAGCCTGTCTGGGATAGCAACAGCTGTTAAGTATATACCAATCAACATTCTCGCATCTATATTTGATGCAGAGATTGAACCATAACAACCAGTACAATATGTGACAAAGGGTGGAACAGTATCTAGCCTTTGTCTATAAGCATTGCAGAAGTCCTTTTTACTGGTTTAATACTGCTGCTGCTTTCCTTAGAATTAAACATCTTAAGCCTTAAGGGATATATAAAGGAAAGACATTTTTTTAGTGTAGAATAACCTTTCGGAACGTTCAAAGTGGATGAACATAGCGGTAGTACTTTATGTCCTGTCTATTTTATGTGTCTAAAAGGGGATATTGCAAGCTTACCTATCTTCAAAATGTTGCCATGGTTACAATACATTTTGACAAGCAAAAGTTGAGATGGCATGATGTTATGTTCCAAAGAAACACCAGTTATGATTTGTTTCTAAATAGATTGTGGCTGCTAGTAGTATTCTTTAAATGTTTATCATACTTAGTCAGGCTTTAGGGTTTTTTAAATCAGAATTAATGATAAACCCTGCACCATTTTCCTCTGCACAGAACAATTATTGTGAATCATTTGAATCTCAAATATTTGTTTCCTGAAACTTCCCATAAAACACTTAATTTTAAGCAGTGTATAAATTTGCAGACTAAATAACGTATTTCTCAGAATGTTTATTAATTGGAATAGATAACCATTATTTCAGAGTATTTAGGTATAAAAAGAGGTTACCGTTGTAATTCACTGATATCAAGAATGAAATGCTACTTGCTAGTTAAGAATTTTATAGAAAGATGAGGTATACTTGGGAACAATATCTTTTGCAATTTCAACAAGAAGTTTTTTTTCTAAATTTGTTAATTCTAATTTTGCTGTTATCAATGAGTAATACAACAGTTTTGAAAGCAAAAAGGACATTTGGACTGCACTAGATCTAGTATGGTATTCCCCCTGTTTTGCTTTACATTGGTGGAAAGAAGCAAAGTCTCACCTAAAGGGAACAGTTTATTCCATGTAGGAAATCTGACTCATTGAGGGTATTGCTCTAATTGCCTCACCTGAGAGTAAGTGACATTCAGTCAGTAAGCATGGTGTTCATTCTGGTCAATCCAAGCCTGAGTACTCTCCGCCACCACATCTTTACGCCAACATGGTCTCAATTACTGCTCTTTTTTGTGTCATTCACATAGAGAGGTTTAGTGGTACTGCTGCCCTAAGCCAGCAATTACTCCCATTTGTAAGCATAGATCAGTGCATACAGCCATTAACCTATCGACATCCATCATATTACCTGTTATCGCATCACCCAGCCTGGGAGGAGCATTGGAATTGCATGATTCTGGTCTCATCCAAAGATTACATAGAGACTAGGATCTTATGTGTGATTTGAATGATTCATTGCAATTCTACTTTGGTATGCCATTCTGACATTACTGAATATATTATTACCAGTTTATCAGAAAAACAGTCATTCATTACCATTTTCTAGTGTCACCAGCAAGTTCAGAAATGTTTGGGACACTTTCTAAAATGTTAATATAATTTAGTAGTCATCAGCAGATTCAAGAGTTATTGGGAAACTTTCTAAATATCTGTAACATTTTTGCTGGCTGTAATTTCCTCAAAAAAGAGATCTGGTGGCTAGGGTGAGGCAGAAGGTGCTTAATATTTAGTATCTTTAGCATATGTTACATAATAACAGAGAACCCTTTATCAAAGTTGCGGCTTTTGTCACTTCTTTTTTATTCAATGGCAGACGGCACTTGTTTCACGACTGAAATGACCCACCATTCTGAATGTCTGTAGGTCTCCTATGAGGACCTATGGAGACATTGATAAGTCTGTGGGAGGCAGATTAGGGTAGGAATGAAACGGAGGTACAATCAGCACTTAGAATAGCAGACTAATAACATCTATCACTCTCACAAATACTCACAATACCAAGAAGGTAACTCACTTTGTAACAAAAGGTGTACCAATTAGAAGAAATACTTTAATAAATCTGGAGAAGAATGTAAGAAAAAGTTAACTTTGATTTATGCCATGAGTAAAACTCTCTACGTTTCAAGCATGATAGGCTAATGATGACATAGTCAATAAATATAGACGGTACAATTTCCAGCTCAAAGCAGGATTCTAAAGGGGTCATTTTTATGTTAACAAGGAGAGCTCTGGTTGTTAATCAACTGATCTTGTTAAGATCCTCCTCTTGCTATGGGCCACTGGGAGTCCTTTTAGAACACTGATGGTCTGCAGTAGGGAGATAAGGATAGGGACAAAATGTGGGAGGTTGGGTTGGATGGACTGATACCTCAATCAGCCCATTGATCATGCCAACTCTTGTTGGTTGTAACCAAGTGCAGGAATAGAAACTTTGAAGAAAGGATGCCCAAATGGTGGTGAAGTAGTTACACACAGATAACTATTAGGGTGATTATGAAATAACCATGGACCCCTTTCTTTAAGTTTATACATTTTAATTCATTTTAGGACAATCAAATCACAAAAATTATCATAATGAAGGTAACAGATATATCATTTTGTGTGCTCTTGTGACTGATTCTAGATTTTGTTTTAACTACAAAGACTGAATTTCATATATTTCTGGTACTTGAATGAATAAATACCTTTGCACAATATTAAGTCATATATATTTGATTTTGATGAGTGACAATTCTAATTGAAAAGAAGCTTCCACAAAGATAAGCAAGCATTTCTTAAAGAATGGCCATAGACATCATTATATTAGCCCAAATAATGTTCTAGGTATTTTGCTGTTTTGTTTATTTTTTTTCAACCATATCATTCTATAGGTTGTGTGAAGCCAGCTGCCACGTCGCCATATCACTCTAATGAGCTTAATTATGGTACATATCCAATTTGTCAGATTGCAAAGGAAGGTTGTAATGATTAGCTCATAATAATCAAGTCTTAAGGCACATCTGTATCATTCACCATGTAGCCCTCAAGAAGAACATTATCTGCTGTCAGATGACTTTCCCACATTAATGACCTTACCTGTCTGATACAGCCTCTCTAACCCTCCAACCACCTGTCCAGGGGGGACTGACTCCCACTTAGGGATACCAGCTTTGGTCTTACCTGCCAACAGCAGTTTTCATGTTGCAGTTTGCTCCAACATGTTTGGGCTACAGTATGAGGGAATTCCACATACAAGTTTTATCTCTTTCTCAATTTTCTTTCAACATTTGAGAGACTAAAGTCGGCATGTGTATTTATGTGTTTTACCATTTGCCTGATTCATGGGGAGGTGCACTACAATCTTTATGGAGATGAGGGACCAGCATGTGGGAAATCATTCCCAGACTAGTTGTAAATCAAAAAGTAGAAAGATACATGAACTTTGCACATTTATGGCCCTAAAGGTTAAAATTGTTTCAAGGGCAAATTAACTCTGGCAAGTGACCTCTCCACTTACCTTTTTTTCACAGCTATCCATGTTCAAAAATATAATTTTCTAATCTAATTCCCTGCACTCACACTCATGTATAGTTATGTATAACTAAATCAGCGATGACGATTCCCCTATCATAGCATGTGTCTATCATTTGATATCTTTACCAGCAGTATTCACTACATTTATACAAGATTTATGGCAGGAAAATAGGGAGCAAATCATTCTGACTGCATCAAAGCACCCCTTATCAACGATTGTTAAAAGTTTGTACTATTGCCTTGTGACACTTGAAGCAACATGTATTCATATGTCACTCTCATTTCCAACCAGAGAAATGCAATGAGAAGACAAATACACAGATAATTTGAATAAAGAGCTGAGGAAATGTGAATGAAGGACCTGTACTGCAACTTTGGATTACTAGGAGATGTTAGACTTCGTTGCCTCTAGAATATTCATGCTCTGTTGTGTTCACTTTAATTAAATGTTTCTTGTACAGTGACATTCCAACAGATACCAGAGATAGACCTTGCGCAGATTCAAGTAGAATTGCTTTAGGAATAATCATATAAACTGTATATTTGTAGGATTGACCTCCACTACTAATAAAGCTTCTTTCATAAGCTGAAACACAGCAAAACCCATAATATTGATTGAGTCTGCTGTATTTTGATAAACACATAGCAGAATAAAGTAAAGGTGTTTTTTTTCCAGAATCCTGAGATAATAAATGTAATGAATTAATAGAAAAGAATTCTATAGGAATGTAAAGTTTGAATATCCCATGCCTTCTTTTAAATCCAACACAGTCAACACAAATCCCAACATATTTTTCTACTGCATCACGTCTCCAAAACCAGTTTCCCATTAGGTGACCTTCTTCACCTCACAGACAGTTTTATGTGACATTGGGGGCCAGCCAGTCTAGAAGTATCCAATAAATAGAGACAGAGGTTACATATTACCTTATCTGCCTTGGACTGGGGGGATCTATAAAAAGTTGTCCCACAGATCCAAAGGTTATAATCATATGGGAATAGAGACTCAATTCTAGGAAAGGATAGGCCTTAAGGGGTCTAAGAAGTTGTGTTTTGTATAACCAAAAACCCTTCCCTTTGCAGGAATAGGAACTGTGATTATGATCATCGTTACTTGAAATTGTATTAGCATCAGAAAGCAATGTCCATGTCTTAATCAAAACATGAATTTGGGTGTAGTTTTTATCAAGTGTTCACATTGTACTTAAGATGTTAGACTTCAAATTTGGTGTTAAGGCAGGACCCCATGCTTGCAACAGATATACAGTAATAACCTAAGGCCTCCCATCCTCAACAAACAAGACTTTTGTCACCAGTAGTAGCAACAGGGTTGAAATGTGGACTGAGGACAAGGAGCGTGGTTTGTCACTGTGGAAACCCACCCTTTGCCACAGCAGTTTCTAGTGGTCACCATGATCACACAGAATTAAAACAGTTTGTTAGTCGGCAGTGTTCATCATCTGACTGTAGACATGGCTTCAGACCTGTATCACTGTATCCAATTTAAGATATACCCATTCTTCCCTATCAGTGTCAGGAGTCTTTACCTGTATCCCAGGCAATCTTAAAGAGAAGTTCTTAAGTGTCCATATGCATGGTCCTTCCTTTCTTCTGACTCAGCACAGACCCAAGCCCCAGACTAAGGGGCTGTTCTCGATCCACCTGTCCCTGACACATCTGCCCTGACCTGGGCTACAGGATATTAACCAGCACTCCTTTACAGCCACAGTGAAGACATGCACTGGCGCTGACAGAACCTTTTATCAGTCCTCTTTTTACTGCTTCACCTATTGTGAAACCCATGTTGGGAAGTTAGGTCAAAGGCCCCAATGCCAAAATGCCAAAATGCCAGCATCTAGCTTTGACACATTCAAATAAAAGATTGGTTCCCTGCTATGATCTAAACTGACCATTAGTACTGAGAACATTGTGTATGAGCTAGTCCAAACTTTGTTCAATAATCGCCATAGCAGTTCCTCAAGCAAATCTTTTTCCTATAATATTGGAAGCAAGTACAAGAATCAATCAGCTTTTCACATAGCAGTTTGAAATAGTTCTCAGTGTTAATCAAGAGGAGAGAGTTTATTCAATGGTCAATTTTGAATTAGTCTGTTAATCCAATGGTAATTTATTCAATGGAATATCATGAGGCATTTTGCTTCTGGAGAGATCTTTATCTTATCTGCAAGTATATAAAGGGCCATACCCCTAGGCGATTTTACCGTCACTGAGCGGCGGGCAACTGGAAGAATCGTCATCGTCATTGCAGAGTGACTGGAATATCAGACAAGTTTGATTATTTCCCGACCAAATCCTGACAATTTTCTTGACGATCCTGTTGTCTATCGCCAGTCGCCGAGAATGCATGCACACTTTACCCATGGAGAATTGCCCGGTGATTGCCTAGTTGGTGTGGGGCTTTAGATTCTATCTTCTTTGTACAAAATAATCAAAGTTTTGTGTTAGCTAAAAAGAGTAGAAGGGATTGGGACTCACTAGGCTCTCACCTCTACAATGGGACAATGTGGGAAAGTAGACGAATTGGCTGGGGATTAAGTACCTAAAAAGACAGACAATGCTAAAGGAAAAAGAGATATCTCCTAAACCAATTTCCCATGGGCATTATCAAAGATGAAACTAAAAAGGAAAACAGGTAATTGGAAGAGCTTGTGGTAATAAAAGTGTCACATCCCTAAAATTAACCAGACAAACGCTAATGCCAGCTTACTAAAACCAATCATAATTATATGCTGAGTAGGCTACTTTTTTTACACCCACCCATTTCATTAAAAGCGTAAAAGAAATTAAGCTGATAATCGTAAAATGTTTCCACAGGCAGGGAGGCTTTTCTTTTTGTTCTTAGCTCGGGGGCGGTCTTCACACGTCCCCTTTTTATCCTTGATTGATATTCTAATGACCTAAGTAAGTTTTACACAATGCAATATGAAATGATAAAGTTGTAGATATATTCCCACACACATGCAATAAAAAGCAATTTACACATACACAAATTCCCCCAGTTGAATCAGTTATGTTGCTCCTGTATCCCAATTGTCTATGATGTTGAAACATCGCTCTGTTATCACCTTTTAAATTGCCTGGTATGAAATAGCCTACAGGTCCACATCCATGCCCACCTCAGGCACCCTGAGGCGGGTGAGAGGAGCAGCGGTACCGTCCTCGCTCCATGATTGTAAGGTCGGAGGTTCGAGTCCCGGCGATGCCAACGTTTTCGCTCACTCTCCACCCCAGTGCACAACAACTGGGTCATCAAAGGCCACCAGGGCCACCAGCTGTTGTATGTGATGCCCTGTCTGTGGGACATTGCATATAAAAGACCCCTTGCCACTCTTCGTAATGAGTAGGGTATAACACCCGGTGGCAGGTTTCTACTCAAGCATAGCTCCACAGAAGGAAAACAGCTCACCATACAAACCATACAAACCATACAACTATAACCATACAATGCTGTAAACCCTGATGTGTGAAGCGCCCGGCAATCCGGGAATATAAACATAGAAACGAAACGAAACGAAACACAGAACAGGTAAAGTTTCTAATCCTAGTTTGAAATACAAATCCATTTACATTGTGTTTTAAGTATTTCAGTTTGGGTAAGAAATGGTGAGACAAACAGTTATTACACTTAATGTTATGGTGGACTCGTGATGACTCTAACATACAACTGCAGGAGAAAATATGCTTCAATTTATTGCCTTAAATAGCACAGGAGTATATCACAAGCCCCATGAGCAGAGGAAATCTCCTATTGAACTCGTTTACCACCTTTGGACAATGAAGTGCAAGTAATACAGAGTTTAAAACCTTTGTTGTAAAGAGATACAGGGCATATACTGGCACTACGTATAGTTCATGAACTTAGGGATTATTATAAGTTATCAGTCTTCTCTAAGTGATTCACTCAGTTTTATCATCCATCACCATGTTCACATTTTTCTTATTGATTATTTGTTATATCACAACAATCTGAGCCTGAAATTAGGAACTGTAAGAAACAGCTTGGAAGATCAAGTCTGCACTTGAAAGCTTTGTGGGAAATAAAGACTTAAAAAAGAAAAGTATATTGAGGAAATTATACTAGCACCATCTGACAAGGAAATTTTACTCTAACTATGCAATGAAATGACAAATTATTTTCTACTGATGGTTTTTTTTTTCAAATAAATCATTTGGTCAAAATAACATATTATGTAATAATAATGTAATCATAGTAATACATATGAGCTTCAATTTCCTGATTAGCTTCGATACTAATTATCTATGGAGTAACTACTTAAACGTTTCATTTGGTAAGATAAATATTACAACTGACATCCACCTTCCCCCCAATTTAAGTCACTTTCATTAGGAGAATAATGTCACAATATATATACAATTGAATGTTATGTCTAAGGCATGATACATTGTCATCAGGCAAGGTCACAGCTGCCAGTGCCTTTCCCAACTCAATAGACATCACTGTGATGAATTACTAAAGTAAAAGACTTGACATTTACTTGTAGAATAGATGACCGAAAGAAGAAGAATCTGTGACGTCCGCACTTTGACTGTGAGGCACTGCAGAGACTTTGTCCAAGCAGACAAAGACATGTATAACAATACTCCTATTGTGACTATTCCATCTTGCGGCCTTTTTCTATTAATCCATGTGTAGTTGTGCTGATATAGGCAGTAAAGTATAGGCTGTTTTGATAGAACTGGTAAAAGATGGGATATATTTGATGATTAACGGGTTCTATATGGTTATTTATCTAAATGTGTTTTTTTTAAGTTTAGTTGACTGCTGCAGATCTGGGATCCTGCAACATACTATTCTTCTGATTTTGCAAGATGAATTGATCATTCTGTCTAACCAAAAAATGGAAAAACTAATTTAAAATTACATTTTCATAAAATGGCAAACAGAAATTTTCCAATAACAGGAAGTCAACCATGTTTTTTTGTGAGGGATAAAATCTGCCTGGATGGTTGTATTTTCTGCGACTCGCTCAAATAACTGCTTCTCGAGGGAGGATGTGTCATTCAGACAGTGGCTGTACAACCACATGGTACTCCAGAAACACTCATTCCTGTCAAATTAAACACACAAATACTCATGTCCACATGCTCTCCATCCCTAATAACATAGATGGGTTTATCACTACTGCAGCCATAAGCCTGCAATTGCCAATTCATTAACTTGAACCAGTAATTATAAATATAGGTACTTTAAACCTGTTGTCCACATTGGTCTTCACCTTTGTTATTACAGTCACCAACTCTAGCATTTAATTTTGGTTCTAAAATGCCATAACACAAATTGTGTTAAACATGTTCATAGATTATTAAAGGGTTACAGCTCATTCACAGCACCTTTATCACTAAATTTGAGTGGTTCCATATTCTCCATACTCAAAACTAGTTATAGGTCTCATTTAAGTAACTGTGTCTCAAGACACTAGTTTACATACCATGCTTTTTTGGTCAGCCTATTACCTGACTAAATTTCAAACAACAGTGTGTTATTATAACATTTGATCTTAGTGAAGTTGAGACCTTACCAATACAGAATATTATACTTACATCTTTCTTACATGAAATAACATAAGCCAAAATATATTAACCTCACTATGCGATGTGGCAATGTTAGGTTCTAAAGATGTTTTTGGGTGCCATCAAAACAACCTGACAAGAACCAAACAAGAACCAAATAGAACAATACTGCAACGTTATAATAACATCACATTCTTGCTGGGCTCCTTTCAGGCATTTGAAGCATCAGCAATGGTTGAATTACACATGGTTCTATCTGCTCTTTAATAAAACCTTTTTTCTGTCACCGAAAAAGATGGAGGTAATGAAATATGCTTAATATTCCTTTAGTGCACCGTGCCATTTTTCACATGAAGATTTCTTCCTGCAGTTCTGCCTGTGTCTTCCCTTACAACCTTTATCATAGTCATTACTTTCAAGGGTATTATATCTCAGCCTTATACTCAAAGTAGGAACCCAATGACAGGCTGTTATATTTTCATACAATTATCTAGAGCTGCAAAAGAGATATGTGAAATATTTTTTCAGAGGATTTAATAATCTATGTACTAGCCAAAGTATCCAATTCTTGTTATTCATAATACAAGGAGAGAAAGACAGGATAACGTGTGTATCACAGTTGCTAGATTATGTCTTCTTTGAGAGAATATTCTCATAAAAGAGAAGTACCCAAATGTTTTTGCATTTATCATAATAATAATCAATCTCCTGATATAAGAATAGTGTAGCCTATTGTGGATTCCACCTTATTCATAGAGGAGCAATTTGACAATTTATTTTGAAAGTAAAGAGGACCTTGTTGAAATTAATCATACTGGTTCACAGCTCAAGTGAATTACGAGGAAAGCAAAACATGCTCTTTTTCCCATTCGCAATTGGTTTAAAAGACACCCATTCCCTTGGAAATCGGTAATATAAAGCATTATGTGAAAACAACATTCTCATAGCTCACAATGTTTTGCAGCTCAATCTGTTTCTAATCTGTTTGACATTGGCATAAAAAAAACACGTGAATATGCAGAATGCCCATGATAAAAACCTGGCCGGCATCCCCAAAAGGCCGTTCATAAACAACGTTGTGGCAGCTGGTGGGGCGTTTGGTGCCAATTTCTATGCAGGAACTGGTGTGTTCGGGACGTGACATGGCCTGGCTGTGGGCAAAAACTAAGGCCTCATTAGGCTCCATGATGTATGCCGCGTGTGATGTAGTGAGGGAATGAGGCCAGCAGGAGAGTATGGGGCACCAACTCTACTTCCAACTGTTTTTTTAGATAAGCTTTGTTTTGTGCTGGTATATAAGTTAGCATCATTAGCAACATCATTATCATAAAAAAAGATATTTTATGGAACATAGGAAATGGGTTTTGGAATATATGTTCTGCAGTTTGCAATGCCTTACTGCATTCAAGTCATATAAATGAGGTTTACAGAACATAGATGGGTATTTTGAATAATCATTGTGTTATCACATACAACTAAGTGAAATATTTAGGGGTGTTTCATTAAGAACTTAGGCCTACACAGGTGGGTGGGGGGTCTGAGATTTAAAAAAAAATGCTTACTTCCCTGTACAATTCCAATGCATACTTAAGCCGAAGAGGGGGGCCAACAATTTTGGAAAATGTATGTACATACTAAATGGAAGGCCAAAAAGCAGGCTGTTGATGAACAATGTTGTGGAGCTGGCAGGGTGTTTGGTGCCAATTTCTCTGAACTGGTCTGTAGGCAAAATCTAAGCCCTCAGTAGGAGTCATGATGTATTCTGCTTGTGATAATAGTTAAGTAATGAGGACAGCAGGAGCATATGGCATGGAGCACCAACTCTACTCTACCCATGCTAGTTTACATTGTATTGCCAGCTCTCATAAGTGAATTTATTTACAAAGTATATATAATCTTTCAAAAGTAGGCACAAGCTTATATATACATCCAAAAGTAAAATTCATATCAGCAGTAATGATAATTGATAATTAATGGTTAGACATATACATCCAAAACAACAATGACAATAAGTGAGTATCTCTTTTATATTTTAGATCAAGAAATCCCAATCATAGTTAAGTTTATTTCACAAATAGTTGCACTTATCATGCCTGTGTTCTACATACCAAAACTATCCCAGCAAACACATGACGTGAATACAACGTTGTGTTTAGGTTGTAGATTGGTCATGTTGTGAAAGTATGTACCAAAAATGTTGCTGCAACGTCAAGGTGCAACGTTTTATCATAATGTGCACACAACCTAGCAAACAAACATCCAGACAACGTGTCTAACATTACCTTTTCACAACATTCAATTGAAAACGTGGTGGCAACGTTGCCACAACGTATTTCACAACGTTTTATTGAAACATACTTGCAACGTTTCAAAATGACGTTGTCACAACATCTTTTTCACAACGTTGTGACAACATTACTTTCACAACGTTGTCACAACGTTGCAAGAAAGACATAAAATGAACATACAGGTGGCACCACTGTCTAAAAAGTGTAAATTTGGAAAAACGTTTTTTATTTTCTGCTAATTTGGACAATAATTTGATATTGGTTTTCAAATAAAATGCATCAATAATGTATACTGAATAAAGGGACATTGTTTATATTCATTATGTCTCAATTTTACAATAGATTATGATATAAGGAGAAGAACTGAAATAAAAACTTGGGTAAAACACCTTTTTTGTATGTTGTCAACAAGGTAGAGGTTTTCAGTTTTGAGTGAGTTAGATTGTAAATGCAACAGGTCAGTAACCTGACATGATCTAATATACCTGATCAATATGTTGGTTTGTAGATGCAAAATGCACTATGAAATGAAAATGATAGAATGATTAATAAAGATTGCCTATATTTTCATAATTATTATCTTTTTTTTCCATATATTTTATAAAGGATTTTTTATAATTTGTATAGTGATTTAAGGATATCATAAAATGGTGTCATCACTAGGGAATAGAAATATGTCAGTGCAAATGTGTTGCCTTATCTATATAATGTTCATGAATATTGAATATGCACTGTATAAAAAAGAACAAAATAACAAAGTTGTAAGACGGTTGTGAAATGGTTGCAGTACAACGTTGGGTACAACGTTGCTGCAACCTTTCTGGGAGTCCACAAATTTATGTTGTAACAACGTCATTATGCAATGTTGCTACAACTAAACTGTTATGTTGTAACAACGTTGTAACAACGTAAAATTGTTAGCTGGGATATCACTGTGTTTCCATGGTAAAAATTGGCTATGGTAATATTGACTGCTGATGCTATAAGTGGCAGAAAATGTATACCAACATGTTGGTAAATTGTATTGGTGATGCTGGTAATTATGAATCACCACTACAAAATGTGTAGTGGCAGCAAATTGCTAATGTGTTTTTGTATGTGGAATATGGACTAACGTGACCAAGATAATGAAGATATTTTGTGGAAGATAAGTAATGTGTTATGGTATTTTTGTTGTTCAGCCTCGAATACCTTGCTACATTTTTAGTCATGGTATTTCTAATATCATTTCTTTCAGGTAGATTTCAGTGAAATATTTTAAAAAGAAAGCTGTTATTTATCATATTTTTAAGGTTTACACATAGTCCCTCATTCAAAAGGGAATGGCAACGGGCCCAAGGGAAGATTTAGAGGGGGATTTTATGCTCAAAGGTGTAAAGGGCTTCAAGCTTTTAAGGTCGCCCATAACTGTCACCAATCTTTCTTTAAAAGAGACAGCTAATTCCCATAAAAAG
Organism: Lepidonotus clava; assembly: GCA_936440205.1. Taxonomy (NCBI): domain Eukaryota; kingdom Metazoa; phylum Annelida; class Polychaeta; order Phyllodocida; family Polynoidae; genus Lepidonotus; species Lepidonotus clava. Next base: position 2,154,657 of record OW387143.1, read on the forward strand.
ACAGAAAGGCCTAGCTCTCTTTTATAGGTGAACACCATTTCATCAAATTTACTAATGAAAGACTGGTTGAATATGCAATCTGTTTTTAACTCATATAACTCCTCCTTAAGTTTCTTGTCTTGGAAGGTGTATGACATAGAACACTTATACTATGAGGACAAGACAGGGTTTATACCTTGGTTCATTAAAGGGACAAATGAGAAAATTAGATTGGGTAATCAAGGTGCCAGGTATCTAAGGACACAATCTAATTGTGCCTGCTTGGGAGTTGATGGCATTACATGCATCAAAGATGCCCCATCCATTAACCTGCACATCCCCTTAATAAGTACACATACTTAATGGAAGTTTAGATAAATGAGACAAGTTTCTAAGAGAAAAAAAAACAATATGTTTTTAAGTATGATTACAATGTATCTCATCATTTTCATATTACTAATCCAGGTCCAATTATGTACTACTTTTTATGTTGAAGGCAATTTATTACTTGATCGGGAGCTGTTAAAGAATTAATATTCTCCCATGTGTTTGAGCATTACAAGGACTACTTTTCCAATGTTAAATACCTCTCTGCAGTTGACAGCCATTCAGTTTTATATCCTACAGTGTGTATGACGGTCCCCTACTTATGACACTACCATAAGAGTCTCAATTGAATAAGTGAGAAAATAATTAGTTTGATTTTTCATAGGAAAAAAGAGTAATTTTCTTCATTGTTCCCTAAGGTGTGTGGTTCATTAACAGAGCTTTTTGTGTCAACTTTACAAAGGTTATGTGGCACTTATTGGACTTTCCTTTTGCTACACCTTTTTCAAACGTCTGCTAGGTTTCCGTTGTAGATGCAAGAAATCTGTTTTGGCAGATGACTTTTAGCAGCAGGCTTCAGAAATGGTACATCACATGAGCTTGGTTTTCGAGAGGGGGTTTGATTAGAAAATTATAAACTAGAAAGAACCAGGGGAATAAATGAACAGTCTTGAAAGCAATTCATGTTCACTACTGTTAGGGCTAGACACAAGACATTCCCTTTCTGAATGTCAATCATATGAATTATAATTATTATTTTAATGAACTGTTGATCCAGGATTCTATTCCTCTTGTTATAATGTTGAAGCACAAACTTGGAGGCTTCCCTTGTCGCACAAAACTGAATCAACAACAGTAATTAAAACCGTAATGAAACCACAATGACGACGCATGCCCAATAACCCAGGTCCCAACAATTAGTGTTAAATTTCTCATTGAGCTTTGTTTACGGTATAAAGGAGAGGCCGGTTTTAATGAGTGTCCCCACTGTCCTTCATTGATTGTGACTGTGTGAAATGCCTCTTGGAGGGTTTGAATGATGGGGCACTACTGATCTATAGGCTTGTATATTGCTTGTCATCATAGGTAATAAAATGTCAGATTCTATTTCTTTTAACTTGAGAAATATTTCACAAATAATGATCCTCACACTTAAAGAGACTGTCTCATCCGTGTGTCGTTAGGCCTACATCTACCAACCCAAGCCTAACGACGCGATGGCCGGCAATGTGTTTTACAAGGTAAGAATGTAATCCGGCAAGGTTATTGGTCAAGTCATGTATTTGGCTTGGTGGGACTGGAGTTACAAAGTAGCAAATAATGACGTCCTTATGGATGAGAACGGGGGTTAAAGGGGAATGAAGGTATGAAGGAAAGGTTAAAAATGAGAAGGTGATGTTTGAAAACTTAATTGACAAAGACTTTACATTTCGAGCAGTTTCTACAATCCAAAGTTGTGTATGAAATGTGCTTTTTTACTTAATTGATTGTCCAGAACCTGGATGATTTAAAAATCTCTCAAAAGTGAAGGAAGTGCCATAATACTATTGACTGTCACTGATTTCTATTAGGAGATTCTGGTATGTAACATACATAATTTCCTTACAAAAGGATTTTTTTTTAAATCAAGCCCCATTTACTGTGGTGAAAGTGGTTAGTCATAGGCATCTGCAATCTGTGAACGTTTGAAACATTCTATTGTCGTAGCCCTCTGCAACCTGCTGAATGCAAAATTATTCAACATGTTTAATATTTTTGTAGAGATCCTGTGCAATTCAAGATAAGATTGCTTGCGAAAATGATTGTAAGACACCTTCCTTCTCAGTGTGAATGCTATATGATCAATTTCTCTAGCTTGAAATACTTTATTGCACCTGAGGATATTTGCCAAACCTTAAGACAATTTTTTCGTAGGTCTCGGTGACACAAACATCGACCAGGGCAAATGGGGCTCAACTTGGCAAAATGCTTGTAGCCAATCACTGTCTTTAAAACAAAAGACTCCAACACTTCCTCAATGCCACAAAAAGGCAGACTCCCAGCTAATTATATAACTGGTGCCAAGAGACATTTGGAACACGCTCCGGGCCAACAGGTCCCTTGTGTCAGACCCATTATTCAGCTGAAATTGTTTCAAGGGTGGGAGGGAAACCCATAATTTAACCTGAAGAGGGGTCCCCGCCAAGTTGCAATGGAACAGAACCATTACACAACAATACTTTTTTGGTCAGTCCGTTACTTAATAATGTGGCATATAACAGTTACGTTATTGAAGGTGAGATTTAAACCTTACCATATCAGAACGTTGTTATAATGTTATTTTTTGGTGAGGTTATGACCAAACCATAACAGAACATTATTAGGACATTTTGTTTGGGTAGAAGCATGTAACCAGAATGTTGTAATAAGGTAACAGTGCAACAACACAACAGTAGGTTTCAGCAATGTGATTGGGAGTCATCAAAAGAACATAACAAGAACCAATACAGAACCAACCAGAATATTGCTGTGATATTATAATAACATTGCAACTTTGGATGGGGTGTGACCATGAGAGAAAACAATCAGAGACTCCTCGAGAAAGGTTTATTGCAGTGGCAGCTATTGTCCAGATACATTCTGATTTCATCAGATTTGGTTATCTGAAAATTAATATGAGATAACTAGGTTGTCAGAATACCCGACAACAAATGAATTCTGTGATTCTGTCCCTCTGTTTTCTTTTTTCAATCATTATTTTCAATGTATTGGTTGGCCAATAAAATGACCATGACACATTGAGTCATCAATACACTTTCACAGCATTGTTTTTTTTTCATTCTCAAATAATTGACTGAACAACAAAAATGTATGTGTCATCAAGTAGCATCTTTCATAGCTTTTACAATAACATTTTGCTTTGGGAAATGTAGAATCATACATAGAACTAATTTCTCAAAGTCCATTCACCTTAATTGAACAGTTCAGTTAACTACACACTCGAATGTATATGAGCCCTGTAGGCCATGTAGTAAATAACTGCAATCAAGACTCTTTTTTTCCTTTTGATTTAAACCTTGCATTTTGTAAAAGTGTCAGATGAATTAAGCCCATAATGCCTACCTGGGGTGGAAGGTAGCTTCTCTTTGCTTTCTGCATTAGGGTGATTGCTTAAAGTCCCCTTTTTGTAACTAATTGATATTCAAATCACACGTGGGCAAGTGGGGCAATCACTTTGATGTGTCTGACACAGATCACATTGCTAATCCCTGTGTGTCTCATGATGACAATCTGGGAAGGCTAAACAGGAGATCCCAGTTTTAAGGTAGATATGGGTTGTCACTGCAGTGCCACCTCGTGTTAATACTTTTGTATTCCTCCTATTCTTTGAAATTTAAACAAAATTTGAGGTAGTTATCATGAATATTTACAATGTTTTACCGAAAAAATTGTATTACTGTTAATTTCTTAAGCAGGAATAGGCTATTTGTGTGGTTTTTGAGGGTCAATTTGTGTATTTTCAGGAGTAATTTTTTATTTTTTTAAATCTTGAAGTGTATATTTTGTTCCTATCTGCAGATTTTGATGTCTAAACTATGGATATTTATTATTCAATGGGGAAAACTTACTTTTTCCCATTGAAGCCAATGATAAACAGTTATTTTTTCAAATGCTTAAATCTTGTAAATTGATATGGTGATTTAATTTTTTTTTTAAAGTTTTATAATAGTCCCTACATTCAAGTAACATCTGTGTGAGTTTGATAATTTTATCATGGTTATCAAGAAATGACGTCCAATACCCACATTTACCATTAACAGTACATAGCTAATCCTCACTAATTTACACAGGTACACTGATGGAAAATGCACAAAGGTGACTATCAGAGACATGAGAAACGACCCAAAAACCTAAACATTATCCGTCTCCTCCTGACAGTTTGTCTTTCTATAATTATATTCTTGTTAGTTCAACAATCTACAACTTTGATGGCACTCGCAAAGTATAAGGACATGTGTACTCTTAGACTGTACTGTTAATGTAGAACACATAATATAAAAAATACATAGTATTAGCTTACAACTTTATTTCCATGTCATAAGTAAAAACACTAAATGAACTCTTTATTGCCCGCCCGATCATATTGTTTACAATGTGATTGAATACTAAAATTTGGCACATATCTTCACATGTACTTTTAGTGATTTCTATTTGATTAATTGCTGATTAATTCTCAATCACATGATGTGAGTAAAAGTAGTTTAATCTAGCAAATTGTTCTTATTTGGTATCTACTCTCAAGCCCAATGAATCAAATCCTGTTCTTAACATAGTTAGGCACTCCCGTGTTCCTCTTTGCTCATGGGCATATTCCAGTCATTCATGTCGACTCCTAATAGTTGTTGGATTCAAAGAGTATTCACATATCTTTACCATGTAAAACTATCCCCTTTGGCCTTTTCCCTGTATCTGTTATTTAGATCAGGCCACTAACCAGTGTGGGTGATCTGAATCCTTATACATCCACCAAACCTTTAACTTTCCACTTAGAGGCCTGTTCCCTTTCTTGTCAAGGTTGTTACCCACGCCCCAGTTGCTGTGTCTTGCAATCTCAAGTCACCTGTGCAAGAAAGGAACATAACAGTCCATTCAAATTAAATGTCTCTTTTTTTAAACTTTTTCTCTTCTGTCCATTAAGAAGTTCTCTGACCTTCCCCACACTGCAACTCCTTCTGGCTAATTGTCCAAATCATGCAATTTTGTCTGTGGTGTGTTTTGTCTTCACCCTTTTCACCTGATTTCTCCATTTAGGACAATTGTTTTTCATTCCTCATATTCATATTGATCAGCAGTGTTTTTGTTGAGGAGCAACTTTTGAAGGAAAAAGTAGTCCATACCCAGCTAACCTCCAACATAACAGGAACATTCTGCAACCATACTTTTTTAGTTACTTTGTTACTTACTAAGATGGCATTGTAACACGCCAAGGGTCAGAGAGGTAATAAAAGACACTAGCTCGTAATGGTTCGATGGTGCCTCTCTATAAATAAAGAACCTTGACCTGGCAGCTTAACATTTATATTTAATCGGGATAGGTGATTATCGAATGTTATAAATATTACGTAAATAACCACTGGACGCATAAAATTCAAGTAAAAGTGATACACAATGCAGTTTATTCACTACCTAAACCTAGTTACAGGATATAAGCCATAATTATATAAGTCATCAGAATCCGATAAACTGTGGAAATATTCGGTAAATTATGGTAAAACTGCGTTAATAATTACTAACGTGTATAATTTACGTTAAAGTGACCAGGCCTAAGACGAGAACTAGGCCTAAATTTCAGTAGTCAAAGTACATGACTACTAAGTTACTAGTAAACGCTAGAAGTTGGGCGATAATGATTAATTTACTAATAAATAGGCAAACAAGGCCTGAAATATATAAGTATACTATTAATTACTTCGTTGGAATATCTTTAGATTAAGTAATTATCGGTGAAAAGTTCAGTGGAAGAAGTCGACATCTCGGTGCCACCGGCTCCACCGGGGGGAATCTACGAAAAAGTCCTAAAGTTGGGATAAAATCACAGCCAACCTTGGCTGAATCAGCCTAACTAGGCCTTAATTCATCAATAAATATTCAAGGGTGAGTTAACCCTGGTTAACTAACCCTATTGTTGGAAACAACAAAGTCATTTCGGTGGCACCAGATCTGTCGGTGCCACCCTGCCACACCCACTGGGCCCAGACTGACAGAGTCAGAAAATGTAAACAAACCCTAAACTTAGGGCAAATTCAGGCCAAAAGGCCACCAAAAGTCTCTAATATCATAGCATAATAATAAATTCTTATCAACAAACCTTGTTGATCGGGTGGATTCATAATTTCAATCACTTTAATGAAGTTTGATTGGAGAGAAATGACTTATGTCTGTCCTGTACTGGGCACAGAGCAAAAGTGACTTCAAATTCCAGTGTTGCTAAGGTGGTTGTCAGGGAGTGACATCACTGATGACATCACAGCCACCCAGCATGCCACATTCAAAATGGCCGCCACTGAATCACAAACAAACTTTTCTGGGATCTGTCTTCTTGATTTCTATCAATTTATGGAGGAAATAACTTGAACTAATGCTTGAAATGGATAGATAAGGTAGGAAACATATAGATATAAGTGTATTTGGCCTCTGCCAGTCTGGAAATTTCGTGGAAACAGGCGGAAACGTTTCCGTTTCTGCCCAAAAGTTCCGAAAATGACGGAAATGGCGGGAAACGTCGAGGACGTGATTCCCTGCTTGTTTCACTACCCCCTCTTTTGATAGATGTCACTCCTGAGACATCATTCATCTATCATTAATATTAGTTTCACTTGACTTACAAGTTTCACTTGACTTATAAGTTTGATTCATCACTAAGAATTCCTATTCCACACTCTACCAAGGTGGCTTGGGTTCCTTGTTAACCTCACTTCCTTTCTTAGCTATCTCCAGGCATCGCACAGTGCTCAGTGGCTCCACTTTAGCATCAGCCTGAGCCATGCACATTTGCCTATCTATATTGGCTCCTAAACATTGGATCCAACGTCTATCATATCGTATCTTGGATCTCTCAAGATCCAGTTGCACCTTGTGCAATCTCAAAATATCAAGGCCTAGTATACCGTCTACATCAAATGACTTCGAAATATCAGCGATCAAGAAACTCTCCATCGAGCCAGTCTTTGCTCCTAGAACATCTAGATAAACTTCTGCTTTTCCATCTACAGCAAAAGTACCACCATTCACTCCTCTTAGTTTCACATGAGCAGTCTCCAAGGCAACTTCAGTTAGGTTCTCAAAACTCTCTCTTTTCAATACTGAAACTTCACTACCAGTATCAATTAGGAGTACCATACTCCTCTCATTAATCTTCACTTCTATCAGGAGATCCCAGTCTCCATCTCTATAATGATCTTTTCCAAGGCTGTACACCATAGCCCAAGACTCACTTTCAACAGCTTCTGAATCTGAGTCAACTCCCTGACTATCACACAAGTCAGTGCCTATTTCACCGGTCCCTGACCTAGATTGATCTTCCTTATCAACCACAAGTGAAATCTCAATGCCTGAGTCCAACTCACCATTCAACTGCTCTGTTTCCTCTCTAAATAACTCTATCAACCCTTCATAGTCTTGAACATCACAACCTGAATCTGGGTTGATTCCCTGACCATCACACAAGTCAGCCCTCCTTTCACTGGTCCCTGACCAAGGCTGATTGTCTCCATCAACCACAAGTGAAATCGGGAGGTAAGAATCCAACTCACCATTCAGCGTCTGTGATTTCTCAACTCTAAATAACTCTGTCAACCCTTCATAGTCTTGAACATCACAACCTGAATCTGGGTTGATTCCCTGACCATCACACAAGTCAGCCCTCCTTTCACTGGTCCCTGACCAAGGTTGATTGTCTCCATCAACCACAAGTGAAATCGGGAGGTAAGGATCCAACTCACCATTCAGCGTCTGTGATTTCTCAACTCTAAATGAATTAAAAACCTCTTCAGAGCCATGGCAACCAAAGCCTGAATCTGGGCTAATTCCCTGACTACACAAGTCAGTTCCTCTTTCACCGGTCCCTGACCTGGATCGATCTTCCTTATCGACCACTAGTGAAACCTCAACATTGGAATTACTCCCAGCCTTCAGATAGGGCTCCATGCTCTGAAACTCATCTTTACTGAAAACCTCTTCTGAACAACACATATTCATCTCTTTTACATCTGAACTACTCTTGTTCTTCTCTTCTTGATCGCTAACACTTTCATCATTTACTAGACATGCTAGCACCAGGGTTCCACCTAGGCCTGCCCTGGTGCGGGACAGTTTTCCTGTCTCTGACGTTTTGGCTCTGGGCAATCATTAGCATAATGCCCCTTCTCTGTACAGTTGTAACAAACAACATTGCTAACATCCCGTGGCTGGGATCTCCTAACCTCTGTGGACTGGGATTGAGTCATCCCTTTTGAAGCTTGAATACCACATGATTCTAACTCTACTCTAAGCTCCTTTAGAAAAGTTTTCACATCAGCAAATTCCTTTTCTAACTTCTCTAATCCAGGATTAGCCGGTCTGGACGAACTAGACTTAGCCTGGATGTGGTTGACATCAAAAGTCTCTTCTCTTACACTCTCTACCTGAGCAGCAAATACTTTCTTTCTTGGTTTCTCTTGGAGAGATGTAGGTCTCATGATAGACTCATACAACTCAGCAACCTCTACTGCCTGTTGAAGGTTTCTGACTTGTTTATCAGAAAGTCTCAACCTAATGTCTTTATCAAGAGCCCTTTTGAAACAGTCTACAGCAAACAGTTCCTGACTGAATACATCCATATCTGGATAGGCTTCCTGAACCAACTTCCAGATATCATCTTTAAGGTCAACTATTGACTCATTTACTTCTCGAGTCCGATTGACTAACTTTTCTCTCGATATTTCAGGGAACTGGCGGTTGTACCTCTTCTTCAGAGTATGCAATAACCAGTGAAAATCATACCTGTCAGGTTCGGGTAGTCTGGCATAGAATTTCTGTGCATTACCCTCAAGGGCACAACCCATCATTTCAGCACATGTGCTAGAGTCCCATTGGCACTGCTTAGCCACATTAAGAAAGGTAGCTTGAAAAGCCAAATAGTCTGTCTTTCCAGAGAACTTTGGGAGTTGCAACGACACACGCCCAGCAGGCCTGCTTGAGGCTGAACTTGTTACATCTCTCAATGGAAAACTGTGTTCTGAGGTCTGACCTCTCATGCTAACCACTGATGGTACAGCATTATTGTTATCCCTATGAGATGTTCTGAGAGAATAACTTTCAAGGGAAGGTTGCTCCCTATCATTCGACTGACTATGAGACTGTCTAGAGCATCGGGAAATATCTTCACATGACTTATCACTGTTCTGTCCGTGTGTTCCCTTGTTCTCTATTTCATCAACACGTCCCCCAATTTCTTGGGTGCAACTTGTTGCTTCCCCAATATCATCTCTCATTTCTCTCATGTTTTCTCTCAGTTCTCCTATTTCTTCCCTCATTTTCCCTCTCAGTTCTCCTATGTCTTCTCTCATTTTTCCCATGTTCTCATTTACTTTTTGTATTTCGGCAATGAGCAACTCAATGGTGCTTTCACTCTGGCTTTGACTGAAGTTCTCATTACTGGCTGCAGATGCCTCTGGAGTCAAAGAATGCCCAGGTCTCTGGTATCTACCATCCTTCACTGAGCCAGGCATCTCAACGTCAGTATTTCCACTAGAGTGAGGATGCTGTGCGTTCTGACTAAGTCCAGCTCGCTCATTGGAACTGACAAACCTAGGTAACTCATCAGTCTGGCTGCCAGACTTAGTCCCTAGACCCAAATATCCATACCCCAGGGTATCAGAACGATAATCAGCCGGGTCTGATCTCCTTCGGGGGTTACTAGAGAGGAATTCCTCATCTAATGATCTGAACTGGGAAACAGGATGTGCATATGTCCCTATGCTAGGACTACTGGTCACTATAGCTGTGGACATAGACACCTGTGGCCTTGCACTAGCAGTCATATAGGAACTGGGTGACACCCTGTTATTCCCATCGCCAATCCACAGACTGACAGTCTCTTTATCTTGACTGATAGTACTCATAACCGGCGGGGGTCGAGCATAACTCGAACTCACTGTCGAACATGTTATCGTGGGTTGGCAAGCCATGGTCACTGTACACACAGTACGATGATTCCGACCAGGAAACCCAGCTGAAGACATAGCAAGCCCAGTCAACTGTCGGCTTGACCTCAAATTGTAAGGGGTAGTAGGAGTCACCCCTGGGGAATCCATCTTTCTTTCAGATTCCTTTAGCCTGAGTGGTATCTACCAATCAAAGCTCTATAAAAATTGTATAAATATACTGTCTTTGGTATTTCACCAAAATATAAAATTTCCAGTCTGGAAATCTCACTCAAAGTGTATCACAAAAATCTCGTGTCCAGTAGTTCACCACAATAAATCAATCATGACTTACTCATCAGAGCCTGCATGAAGATTCATAAACTTTCACCAATATCCCGGACGAGCCCCCAAAACTGTAACACGCCAAGGGTCAGAGAGGTAATAAAAGACACTAGCTCGTAATGGTTCGATGGTGCCTCTCTATAAATAAAGAACCTTGACCTGGCAGCTTAACATTTATATTTAATCGGGATAGGTGATTATCGAATGTTATAAATATTACGTAAATAACCACTGGACGCATAAAATTCGAGTAAAAGTGATACACAATGCAGTTTATTCACTACCTAAACCTAGTTACAGGATATAAGCCATAATTATATAAGTCATCAGAATCCGATAAACTGTGGAAATATTCGGTAAATTATGGTAAAACTGCGTTAATAATTACTAACGTGTATAATTTACGTTAAAGTGACCAGGCCTAAGACGAGAACTAGGCCTAAATTTCAGTAGTCAAAGTACATGACTACTAAGTTACTAGTAAACGCTAGAAGTTGGGCGATAATGATTAATTTACTAATAAATAGGCAAACAAGGCCTGAAATATATAAGTATACTATTAATTACTTCGTTGGAATATCTTTAGATTAAGTAATTATCGGTGAAAAGTTCAGTGGAAGAAGTCGACATCTCGGTGCCACCGGCTCCACCGGGGGGAATCTACGAAAAAGTCCTAAAGTTGGGATAAAATCACAGCCAACCTTGGCTGAATCAGCCTAACTAGGCCTTAATTCATCAATAAATATTCAAGGGTGAGTTAACCCTGGTTAACTAACCCTATTGTTGGAAACAACAAAGTCATTTCGGTGGCACCAGATCTGTCGGTGCCACCCTGCCACACCCACTGGGCCCAGACTGACAGAGTCAGAAAATGTAAACAAACCCTAAACTTAGGGCAAATTCAGGCCAAAAGGCCACCAAAAGTCTCTAATATCATAGCATAATAATAAATTCTTATCAACAAACCTTGTTGATCGGGTGGATTCATAATTTCAATCACTTTAATGAAGTTTGATTGGAGAGAAATGACTTATGTCTGTCCTGTACTGGGCACAGAGCAAAAGTGACTTCAAATTCCAGTGTTGCTAAGGTGGTTGTCAGGGAGTGACATCACTGATGACATCACAGCCACCCAGCATGCCACATTTAAAATGGCCGCCACTGAATCACAAACAAACTTTTCTGGGATCTGTCTTCTTGATTTCTATCAATTTATGGAGGAAATAACTTGAACTAATGCTTGAAATGGATAGATAAGGTAGGAAACATATAGATATAAGTGTATTTGGCCTCTGCCAGTCTGGAAATTTCGTGGAAACAGGCGGAAACGTTTCCGTTTCTGCCCAAAAGTTCCGAAAATGACGGAAATGGCGGGAAACGTCGAGGACGTGATTCCCTGCTTGTTTCAGCATGTAACAATTACATTATTGATGGTGAGGTTGAAACCTCATCAAATCAGAATGTTATTGTACCATTATTTTTGGGAGTCACCAAAAGAACGTAACGTGAACCAATACAGAACAAAACGGAACATTGCGGCACGTTAAAATAACATCACATACTTGGCTGGGTAACCACATGACCCTAGATAAAGGATAATAAGATAGGGCTAATCTTTTGACTCCCTTCTCCCCTTTAGCTTCATTCCCCTTTATCTCAAAGAAAGTCTGGTCAGATATAATCTGAATAATTATGAAGAATGCCTATATTCCTTACCTCAGCAGTTTTATTTTATCCATTCCCCATTGGTGGGTGATAGGGATTGGGGGCTTTATGCCAAGGGACAGGGCAGTAAACGGTTTTCATGCCTGCTGCCTACACTACCCCCTATCACTCCTCACTCACACTCCAAGGCCAGACTCACAACCAGTGACAACCTTAAGCGTTTGTATTATTTATCCTTGGTCCTTTCAATTCTTTTGTCGTTGTTGCCACGAGTAGCTTTCATTTTTTAATTCTGGAAAATCAACACATGTTCAATGCTTAGGAATTAATGAGCCTTCAGAGTTTTTTCTTGCTACCTCATAGGAAAACTCCATGTGCCCCAGAAATTCCCTAGAGTAAGGTTTGAAATGTCAGAATCAGAAACTTGACAACTTCCATTAACCAGCTATATTACTAGCTTCGGTACATTGATGCCATCTTTATGGACTTTCTTAGCATTTCAATACATTTAAAGTAAGAATAAAGCATAATCATTAAAAGGTAAAGCTGTTTTTTCACCTTTTTATTAAAGGTCCTATATCATCTGTGAGTCAAATGTTATGTTGTAAGCTGACCCCAGCATTGTGATATGCTCAGTGATGCTGCTCGATTTTGATAGCACCAACAGGGCTCAAGCACCGCACCCACTCAGCTAGCACCTTTCAAGTTGAATCATTTTCTTTTCTAGACTAAAATTCTCATTAACATGCCATATAGGCTCACTAGTCAATGGTGTTACCAAGGACAGTATGTGAGATGTGTAAAGCCCCGTACCTACTAGGCGACTGTAACACAGTCTGCCAATGAGTTGCTGCTAAAATAGGCTGACTCCTAGGATTGCCTTGAAGTATCTCATATTGAAATGTGTACGTTCTTTCTGAATCAGTGCTAAAATCAGCTGATTGTTGGGGTAGAATCCACCTATTTTAGCAGCGATCAGTTGGCCTACTTAGTCAAAATCGCCCAGTGGGCATTATGCAGACTTATAATTAGAGACACAGGCCTATAGAGTACTAACTGTTTCTTGAAAAAGTGAAAAAATGATTTATATCATACCAATTTATACTAAACTATGACAACCTATCATACCCACTATTTCTTGAAAAAAAAATGGAAAAACAAAGTTGAAAAAAGTGTGACAATCTAATATAATACTCAAATATACTAAGCTAAGATGATTTAAAGCCCTCGGCCTAATGGCCTCAGGGAATATAACCTCCTTGTCAGAGTGAATAACTCCATGAGAAACAACTCTGATTATTTTACACTTGATTTGAAGCCGTTTTCAGTGAAGTGACATCTATAGGTCAGCCCCAATCCCCATTACCTGGCACTTAAGGCTTCAACTTCATTACCTGAGCCAATGAAAACAAAAAACACGCACAATTTCCCGAAACAACTTCTAAGAGTTATGATTTTGACTTTAATGGTTGTAATTGTCTCATTGTATTCGAGAACTTTCCTATGAATCCTCTGTTGCATGGGTATGAATCCATAATTATCAGCTTACATGACCTGTGTTTCAGACGTACTTTATTAGTTTTCAGAATTTGATAAACATCATGAATTAACCCATACATGATACATAAAAATCTACCATTTAAGATGAGAAATTACATGCCAAATTGAATATGTCATATACTTTCTTTTATATAGAAAACGGTATACCATGGGGAAAACCTTATAGAATTACAGGGATTACTGAATTGTTGAAAAAACAACTCTAACAAACCTTTGGCAGTAGCACATGTGAGACCTTTTTCACTTAAGCGCCATACCCACTAGGCGATTTGGGCCTTGTTGCCTGGCAATATGATACATTGAAATGAACGTGTTTGATAAAATCATTGGGCAAATCGTCGGGTGATTTTCGCGGTGATTAAAATCAAACACGTTCATTTCAATATAACATACTGACTGGTGATGAGACCCAAATTGCCTAGTTAGTATGGGGATTTACTGCCCAGCCCAAGTTCTTAAAGCAGTTGACCAGGTCTGAAGCCTTTCTCTGTGTATCCACCAATCAGATGCCAGTTAAGATGTGGGGATTGTGTATCCACCAATCAGAGGCCAGTTTAGATGTGGGGGTGTTTCTTATCGATGGGGCCCAGCCTGGTCTTTGATGGGCCTTTCTAACTACCCCAATGTGTCCTCTATACACCAGTCAAAATGGCTTAGACCACCAAAAGGAGTAAGTGGTGGCCAGGATACAGGCATTTACCTTATTTTTTTATGATGAGACATTCCTTTGAAACACATCTGCTTATATTCAGTTTTTCTCAGTATACAACTGGTGAAAGAGGAAAACCAGGAAAATTGTATGTTGATTTCTTTAGATAAAAGAGGGGTGGATCCAGGGGGGTCCTGGGGGTCCTGATCCCCCCCCCCCCCCCCCATCCCTTTTGGTGGAGACTTAAATTTCCTCAAAGAGAAAAAGAATGTCATATGTGTGCACGCGAATGTATGTGGTTCTAATACTTAACCTATATGCAGACCCCGCCTTTCCAGAGTCTTGTATCTGCCCCTGATAAACTATATTTCAAGCAACTGTACAATAAATCTCTTAGTAAGTAATAAACTAACTAAAAAAAATATTGTTGCAGAATGTTTCTGTACATTGCAGGTTGACTGGGTATGCCCCTACACCTTACCTCCCCAAGTCTTTTTGCCGGCCATAAAGAAATTAATGCTCTGTCATTATCAGGTGGCTGTGCCCTGTTTCTTGAACCCAAAACCAAAGCTGTGCTAAATATTAAGTATTTGACATAGTGAATAATACCATACATTGTCATCAAACAAAAGTGAAACTCTTCTGACTCAAAGAACTGTATATATATAAAACACTCACACTCACCCTCACACCTCCCATCCCAAGGTGTTTGCAGTCAGTAAACAAGTTAGTGCCTGTCATTATCTGAGTCAGCCTCTCTCTGTTTCTTCCCACCAAGCTAGGCCTCATGAGAACTACCCCTTCTGCCTGGTTACCCTGGTTACACTGCCTGGTTGCCCTGGTTACCCAGCCTGATGATGCGCTTCGACATCAAAGCCTGAACGCCTGATTCTCACCGCATACCTCAGGCGAGCCTCTCTAGTAAGACGAGTGTAAATACAGCCTCCTCTACCACTGTGATTGGCTTTATGCTGGACCAATCACAGGCTTCTAAGTGTTATGGTTCTGCTGCTGATGAAGAAAGATGTTTGGTTGTGTATAGGTCTGTGGTTATGAGAGGCTATATTGATATCTAATCTCATGATATTGAAGTGAAATCATTATTTTAGTGAAAGATACGCATTAAGTTGTATTTCAATTTTGATAATTATCTAAAATGCATTGAACAAAATATTATACATGAACGATATTGTATATGTATACATTTCTTCCAGTAAGAAAAAAAGATTATGGTTATCCAATAGTTCAGCCATTCCCTAGATCTGGTCAGCAAGAAACAATTCATTTTGCGTTTCTTTTCTTGTGACAAGGAAATTGTTAAGATCTTTGGCTTGATATTGCATATTGCATTTTATATGAACTGTTGTACACTATCAGAACACATATTGTCATTACATTTTACATGTGCCACTAGAACTGCAGTTTGGTGAACCTTTAAGGATGTAGGAAAAGACAAAACTGTCAGGAAATGATAGAAAATGTTTAGGTTTTAAGTGGTTTCTTGGGTCCCATTTCTAGCTTAAATTAGAAATGCTATTTTTATGAGTTTCCACTTAAAGGTCAAATGTATGTGAGTCTGACAGTAACAATATTTGGTAAAACCAAAGGTAAATGGCCTCATTTAATTTCAAATATTGAAGAACATCCTTAAATCTCAACACTAACTTCTTTTGGCTTTCTTTCGGCCTTCTTTCGGCCTTCTTTCAGCCTTCTTTTGACCCTCTTTCCACCTTCTTTCTGCCTTCTTTCTGCCTTCTTTCCACCCTTTTTCCGCCTTCTTTCTGCCTTCTTTTTTTCTTTGTTCCAACTTCTTTCCATCTTTTTTCCATCTTCTTTCCGCCTTCTTTCCGCCTTCTTTCTGCCTTCTTTCCCCTCTCTTTCTGCCCTCCTCCCCCCTTATTTCCCCTTTCTTTCCTTCTTCTTACTGTCCTCTTTCTGCCCTCTTTCTGCCCTCTTTCACCCTCTTTTGGCCCTATTTCTGCCCTCTTTCCACCCTCTCTTTGCCCTCTTCCCACCCTTTATCCACCTTTCTGCCTTCTTTTTATCTTCTTTACATCTTCATTCCATCTTGACCTTCGTGTCTTGTGTTTTACCTTTCCCTTTCATCATATCTAACACTCAGTCCTGCCCTGCCAGCTGCTCTGTGCTGTGGGATAGGAGAGATTATAAGTTCACTCTTCGTCATACAGAACACAGGATACAGAGGATTAGAAGGTTCGGGTGAAATGAAAGCTCTCTAAGAGGGCCAAAACATTTTAGGTCCAAGGTAGCTAAACACTCTAAAGTCTGTTTTCCATCAATAATTTTTGACTACTGAGGATTGGCTAGTTTCTTAATTTCTTTTAGGAAAGCTACTAAAATCAATGTATGCTAGATACCATTTATTAGATGACTTAAGCTCCCTCTTTATGATATATAGTATGTCTAATATAACCTAGCCCTTTCGCAATCATGATTTTTTCTTTTCTTTTTGGAACAGTTTGATTTATACTGAAGACATACAGTTAGCTTGCGCTAGTTTACATGGTATCTCCAGTGAATCAGTATTAATCAATTAACAAAATATCTTAATCAATTAAGGCGGATAGTGTCATTTAGCTTATCAAACACAGATTCTTTTACAAAAATGATGATAATCATTATAGAGGGGGAAACACAATATAAAGGAAAAGCACATTTAACAAGTTTTAACAAACAAAAAGGGAAAAAGAACACAAAAAAAATCAATACAAATTTACAATATGACCATGTCTAGACACTTTAGCAATATATTAATAGGTTGTCGGACATACAGTCATATATACATATAAAGAGAGAAAAACTAAATTTTAACAACATAAACCAAATAAATGTGATTTACAAGAAATGAAAAATATCAAATTATGGGTGACCAAAATACAATGAATCAAGTTAATATAGAAATCTGAAATTCTAGGTCAACTCTAAAAGACCATGAGGAAATCAGTAAACATTCAACAAAGCAAGTAATCTTCCTTTGTTATTATTTTTAAAAGTTAGATCATCAACAATAGATCTTAATTCAATTGGTTGCATATTCCAAATCAGAGCTCCCTGATATATTACACTTCTCTCAAAAGTAACATTATTAAATCAATAGATTTAGTGCAGCCTTAAAAAGTTAACTTTTATCAAAATGTTTCACGCAAGATGTGCAAGGAACAGATTTAGGGACGTTTATATCCAATTAGACACACATTAGATGTTATAAAACATATTCCAAAACATTTAAATACAAGTATGAATAAGTAACGTGCCTTTCCATAATTAAAGTCAAAGTCAGGGCAATGTTTCCTTATTGACCTTATTATATATAATTATTATGCCGGGGAATGGATTTAATTTCTTACCTGTTGTTGTACATACAATATATGTGCACTAAGGAATATGTTGTAGACTTACATGGCTTTGCCTACATTTCTTTCTATACAGAAAAAGAAATGATACTAAAGACCAATCTGTGTTTCCATTAGAAAGACAATAATTACATAGTTTTGGTTTAGGTCGTCTGAATAACAGTGACATTGGATCTGTTTTCATACTCAGCACAAATAGTTTAGATTGGCAAGATGTGTCTACAGTCATTTAGTGTAAACAAGCTAGAATGTTTGCAAAAACAATATTTCTATGCATTAGTAACAGAGTTATTTCTTAACCTTCTCCTAAGTTTCAGAGGAGCATAAACAATACATGGAAACATTTATGTATTGTGTATATCTAGATCAGCAAATTATTTAAACTGTTGATGTTAAATCATCTTTAAATGTTTCTTCTCAGATAACTTTGCTAAACTATACAAAAAGAATTAAACTGAAAGTCACTGCAGTGTTTTCTCAATGAAAGGTTGGGATAAATTATCATAGATAACAGTCTTAAAAGCTAACTTATATAAAGATTTTGCATGCAAGATATATAAGGAATGTAATTATGGATGTTTATGTCCAATTAGACACACATTAGATGTAAAATAATATACTCCAAAACATTTTAATACAAGTATTAATAGTTACGTGCCTTTCCATAATCAAAGTTAAAGTCAATGCAATGTTTCCTTATTGACTTTATTATGTATAGTTGCTATGCCGAGGAATAGAATTAATTTCTTACTTATTTATGTACATACAAAATACTTACACAAACAAATCCGTTGTTGACTTACATGGCTATACCTACATATCTTTTCTCCTATACAGGCCAAGAAAGAATATTAGAGGCCAATTCACGTTTCCATTAGAAAGACAAAAATTACATGGTTTCAGTTTCTGTGGTCTGAATAACCTTGACATTTTATATGTTTTCATACTCAGCACAAAAAGATTAGATTGGCTAGATGTGTGCACAGTCATTCAGCAAAAACAGGTTAAAATACTCATGTTTGCAAAAACAGTATTTCTATGCACTAGTATCAAAGGGTACTTTTTTACCTACTCACATATTAAAAGTTTCCGACGAGCATAAATGACACATGGCAACTTTTATGTATTGTGTATGCCTAGATCAGAGAAGTATTCAAACTGTTGAGGTTAAATCATCTATTGATGTTTCCTCTCAGATATAGCTTTGCTAAGCTATAAAAAACGATCAAACTTAACATCACTGCAGCCTTTTCTAAATGATATGTTTTTAGTAAATTATCATAGATAACAGGAACCATAACTCTGAGCACATATAACATTGTTATACTTTCATATTTGTATGCTACACAAGGCAAGCAATGTAATTATTGGCCTATCCATATTTCCTTTAAAAAAAAGGAGAATCTTCAGACAGAACTGCAGTATGCATATGGACAACCTTGACATTTTCATACAAGGCTCGATCATCCGAGGTGGTACTTAATTTCAACAGTCAGCCAAACCAAACAAATTAGACTGCCACAATGACAGGGACTACATCAGAGAGAATGCTTTCCACATGGTCTCGATTTTTCTATTGAATTATGTTTTAAATATTAAACATAATGTCATAAACATAATTTAGATATTAAACATAACGTCTAGTTATGTTGTGACTTCTGAGTATTATTTGTAATTGCAGTACAGCGGTATGAAATACTTCCTTATCAACACATAAAATCAAGCATGTGTCTTACAGTATTAACAACATACTGACTCTGCTTCCTAAAGAATGCTCGATTGCAAAATCTAAAGCCCGATACCCGTTAGGCAATCAAACTGCTGAAGGGCGTCTAGGAGAATCAGCCAATTCGCCTGTCAGTACGTTGTACTGAAATTAGTATGAAGTCAGCTGATTCTACCCCCAAAGTCTGCCAATTTTAGCGCATAGTGGGTATGGGGCTTAAAGGTACACACAACTGTTCAGGGCGCCACCTGGATGATGAATTATAAACTAAAAAGAAATACATTTATTTTTGCTGATTTAGATTTCTTAGAGGTATCTTGGTATTAAGAATATACTTTCTATCATGATTTTCCCTGTTTTGTTTAATCTAGAATCAGGTAATGAAGCATTATATAACCAAAATTACCATATTTTTTGAATTTCTTGTAATAACTTCCTTCACAAACGGTGAACATTCGTTCTTTAGTGTTCAGTGTCTACTTTGATACCAATATAAAATACCTGGCAAGTTTCAAGAGTAAAACATTGGTAGTTTTTTCTGTGTGTCATCTTTCTTGATTTCTCCCATTGGAATCAATGGTTAAGCCTTAATTTTTGAATGGTCAATATCTGCTATAACAAACGGTAAATATTAAATTTTGTTTTTGATATGCACTTCTTAAGCCATAAGAAAGGCCAAGTAAAAATATCTAAGATTTATTATTGGTCATTCCAAATCATGTTGAACAGTTGCGTGTACCTTTAAGATTAAATTGTCCAAAATAGGTTCTGGTCCCATCATAATACCCCTGCTACCATCAAATGGTATGACCAGTCAGTGGAGAATCACAGGGCTAGGTACCCTTACATGGTTGGTGAAAGATGTTTGGATGGACACTTCCCTCCCGTCAGTCAGGGCCTCTCATGTTGCCAGCCCTCCCCTTTTGATGCAACTTTTTCGGGAAGCTTTTCCATGTTGTGTGTCAACAGTGAGAGACAAACAACTTGTACTTGCTCAGGTTTCCAATAGAGGCCTATCGTATGTACCGGCCTTTTCATTTAAGTGTATAAATCTTCTGTTGCAAAGGATGTCATAAACTGCCTCGTCTCAAATCATGATCATCCCTGACAGGAAATGGAAAAACAATGTTTAAACATCAGAATACATGATGCATTTCACACCAGCAATATTATACATTTGTTTGTCGCATCTTATAATCTAAAAAGAGAGTATTTTACAGTCATTGCTCTTAACTATTAATAGTTTATAGCTCACAACAGAATTATGTGATCATACCAACATCTAATTCAACAGCGTTAAGACCAATAGGAGACATAGGCAGAGTACCATTTGGGTACAGAGATCACTATGCTGTGTAGACAGTTTTCAATGGAGAACCTTTTCAGCTTTTCCTTTCCTTTCTCCCCCTTCCCAACCCAGCTTTCACAGCCTAATCTGCCATCATTAGGGACCATGTTCAAATTAGGGCTTGAGCCAGAATTACTTTTAAAGGTACCCTTTTTAAGCCCTTTACCCACTAAGCAATTTTACCATTGCCCGGCGACAGCGCAGATGCCAAATTCTCAGCACAATTAATGGGTGTCCACATTTGCTGGGTGATTCTCTGTGGGTATGATATGAATTCTGGGTGACAGGGAACAGCATCGGTGGTAAAATCACAAGTAAAATTGCCAATAAAACATCAGACTTGCTTGATATAACAGTTGTCCAGTGACAAACGGCCCCTCTCCCAGTCGCCCATCAACCGGTGTCGCTAGAGTCACTTAGTGGGTATGGGGCTTCACTCTAAGACAGGAAGGCTTTAGGGCCACAGATCTTGGCAGACAGTGAACAAGGGAATGGGGTTAAAAGGACATTTGATAAGGGTTCGTGATAAGTTTGTACAGGCAGCATGAGGCCATTATACTACTTTAAAATGTTTAAAAGAAACCACCAACGGCATAGAGACAAGGCATGTTTGGGGAAAATTCATGTTGATACTAAAATATGTACAATATTCCTTAAATGAGAGGTAGTATATTATAGATAAAAAATGATATTATAAAATAAAGAGGTATAGCTGGCATTAAGCACTACCACAGCTTGTATTTGTGTTTCCCTCAACAATCATTGACAGCACGTGTCAGCCCGGGGCGGCAGGCACTTTACTAATTAGTGTGCTAATCTGGCTAATCATATTGCCTGTGCCGCGGGCAATTTACGGCTGTTCATTAGGACAGAGGTACGCAGACCAAAATGATTAAACCACGGCGATGGCGATAGGACGAGATAGGGGGCAGGGGGTTAGGCTGATATGGCCTCATTCCTGGCCATAACTTAAGGGAGAGGAATTAGGACAGTGTCATACTACTGGTACATTCATCTGACATGTCTCATATAGGTTGGTTGGTTGCTTATTGGTTGCTTTACAACCTAATTAACTGCCACGGTCATATCAAGGGTGGTGCTTATTTGTAGCAGTGGGACCCAATGCCCTCTTTAAAGTGCTGTCATACTGAGATATCATGTCATTGGCCTGCACAATACCCCACCCAGTCACATTATACTGACACTGGACCAACCAGTCATGTTTTATGGTTCTTACTTTATATCAAGTGCAACCACTACCAGCAACCAGCAACCACTATGATTTTTTAAAAGGTCTCTGGTGTGACTTAGCTGGCGTTTGAACCCATGACCTCCCAACCGAGTCTGGTAGGTCTCAGGTAGATCTAGCAGATTCAAGCAGATAACACATTCAGTAACATTGTTACAAAGTGCAATTGACACTTACAAGGAATTTAAATACCGATTTAAAGAACATACCAGTTTATTTTGATTTGTTCTAATAGACTATGAGGTTTGACCGCTCTCATCCTTTGTATGTACCCCCTTATCCACCCTTTTTTTTCCTTCCCTTATCCCATATCCATTATGTACTTATACTTTTGTTGATAATACTATGTAAACTATGTCCTAGGTTCTGTAATGTAAGAGTGGTCAATGTCAAGCTGGCCATAACCTGAAGTTGCCATTTCAACTGTGATTGATTGTAACAGTATAGAAACAGTGTGGTACAGCTAGAAAAGCAGCACCTAGCATTGAGGCGTTCGAACTGTATAAATTGTTGAAATAAAAAAAAATATACTAACTGCGTTTATTTTGTTTTGCAGGTTGGGACATCTCCCTCACACCATCGCCGCCACCACCACCACCACCGGCACCAACGACAGCACCACTTTCAGCAGTCACACCACCATGAACACAACATCCAAGTGGTGTTTGTTCCACAGCTTCATTCCCATCCGCCTGAACCATTGCCGCTCGTTCAAACTTTTGATACCAAGTGGCAGCCAACTTTACCGCTCCCTAAAACCACTGCTCCGAGCCAATTTAGTCCATCCTCTAACCAAAGGACTAAAGATAATGGTATAGGCAAGCTACCAAAATCTGCTCATACTTCTAAAAGAAAAGTGAGTGTTTTACATAAGTATTTGGATGAACATCAGAATGAGGTGAGCAAAGTAGATGACCCCGCTCACATAATGTCCAGTCAAGGGATATTGTCACAAGTAGATCATGAGGGTACGACAAAGTCTCCAGAACGCAAGAAAAAAACATCCAATGAGTATGATAAGAGCAGGTCTAAACCAAATCCAACTGATGTCTATAAGCATGGCAATGCAAGTCGATTGATAGAAGTTGTCACTTTAAAGAGCTCAGCACCAAAACAAAAGAGTAAATCTGTGGGTTACCACATTCTCAGAAACAAAAGCCATCTTAGCAAGAATGCACAAAACCCACTGCTGAGACCAAAGCCACTGTTGGATCATTTCCATGGGCTTCACTTTGGTATAATTGACCCGGCCGACTTCCCCCAACGCCCCCCAGTGAAGGCCTCCTACAGTGTAGAGGGCACATTTCTCTGGGCCATCGGTCTATTCGGGACAGTGGAGAATGGGGCTGTTCTCCTTACTACTATCTTCAGCAAGAAGTTCAAGAAGCCACTACACTTGCTCATTGGCAGTTTATCAGTGACGGACCTGTTTGTTTCACTAATTTATATTCCGTCCTATACTTATTATCTTCTGGAGGGTGATCGCCTCATCCAAACAGCTGACCCAAAGCAGCCAGGGTCCCCTCGTCCCCTAAGTCAATCCACGATGAGCTTCTGCAAGCTGAGCAGGAGCATTTTTGTGGAGATTGCCAGTGTAACACTTACCTTAAAGGCACTCATTGCAGTGTACCTCTACATTTCTGCCTGTTCGCGGGAACGTGTTTCACACATATTTTCTACCCGTAACACTGCCATTTACATTGGCATGGCTTGGGCTATGAATTTCTTTATGCTGTTTATTCCCAACTTCTTAGGCTACCCCGAAGTGGACTTCTATCCAAATTCTTTTATTTGCTCATCTGGAGGTGAAAAGTATCATGGCTTGAAGGAGCGATCATCTTCTGAAATTTACACCTTCCTAACACTGGCTGTCCATATGATAGAGCTGACTATCGTCTGCCTCTGTTTCATCAAAGTCCACTTGGCCATCGTGCAGGGTAAGGTTTACAGTGACAAACACCGTTCTTCAGACAAACAGGCACAGATCAACTACATGCGTGCCCTGAAGATCACATGCCTTGTGTTTGCCTCCTTTTGCATATGCTGGATGCCCATCTACATCATCAACATCCTCGATCCAACACACACCAAGCTACCCACAGACATGCACCATCTTGTCATGGACCTACTTCTCCTTAAATCGTCAATCAATCCTACTATCTATATCTATGGCATAAGGTCCTTGCGGTATGAGATAAAGCTGCTTTGTTTGTGTCGCTGTCGGAAAGACAACCAAAAAGCTCTTCTTGTGCCAAAGAAAGTGCGTAGTTTGTCAGATGAGGGACTGTCTCGCACTTTTAGTACAATCAGCGGAGGAGTCTGAGTGAGAACTAAAAATGTAGAACATTTGATCTGATCCAGACCTATTGAATGATGAAACAGCTTTCAGCCATTATGCCTCAAGCTGATTTTTATCCATGAATCCATGATTCACATTGAAGTGTTCATGAAAAACAATTGGATGCCAATGATTATTTGATAATTTGTAGCATGAATTATACTGACATGGTCCATGGTTTTGGTATAGAATCTAGAAAAAATGCTCATTTAAAATTAGGAAGCATGATACATAAACAGTCCAAGACAGTTATTTCCTCCAAGTCTGATTATAAACAATTATACAGTTGTATAGCCTGTTATAACAAAATTCATGAAACAACATTTGCCTTATCTAGTTCTTACACTGTTTCTACACCCAACCTCAATGTGTTGTTCCCTTGTTGCCAAGTAAATATAGCCTTAGACCATGCTAAATGTCACTAGTCTAATCATGATGTACATAAGGGTGTATGAATACTTAAGAATTTGATGGCAACAATAATATTCAGAATACATTTATCATACCACAGTGTGATACATGTTCAGAAGTTGAGAGTTAAGAGCATCACTGATACAGGCAGGGTGATAACCAAAGTGTTATCAACCTGCAGGGTGATAAAGGAAAGTAGTTCTAACAGTAGAAAATAGTTTCACTTGTTCAGTTAGTCTGTTATTTAAGATTTTAGTTTGAAATATTGCTAGGGTATGATAAATCCATAACCAACTGGGGAGTAGGTCCTCTGTGGGTTATCAACCTTTGGTGTGTCTAGGATATCAGCCTTTGGGCAGCCCTGCAGGCCCAGCCCTCAGGCTGATATCTTTGACACACCTCAGGTTGATAACCCACCTCGGATCTGTAACATTTTGAGATTTATAAACCTAAAGTTATCTTCAATGCCCAAACCAAGAAATTGCTTTAAAATTGTTCAATAGTTATAGGAGGATTAAGGGATAGAAATTGTTTTTAGATATTGTCCCAATAGAATATCAGCATGCACCAAAATATCAAGAATATAAATTTTGAATTTAATGTTAATTGAATATTGTTCAGAGTGTCACTTTTTTTATGAGTTTGAGTATATGTACAGAATAATGATACATAATCAGAAGAGTTATTTTTGTTAAAATTGATGATTATTCTCTAATTAGGGAAAATATTAGCGAAAATATTTTT
This sequence comes from Lepidonotus clava, assembly GCA_936440205.1. Classification (NCBI taxonomy): domain Eukaryota; kingdom Metazoa; phylum Annelida; class Polychaeta; order Phyllodocida; family Polynoidae; genus Lepidonotus; species Lepidonotus clava. The sequence goes on from OW387143.1 coordinate 2,180,034, forward strand.
TCATGGTTCTATTTCAAAAATGGTTTCGTTCATGTGACTTATTGTTACTCAATATTGACAATTAGTTGCATGTGTCTTTGAACCAATATCATCAGTTTATATGATCGTTCTTATGGTGAAAGCATTTGTTGCTATGAATTATTCATACAAAATGGTGTGTTTATATGGTCAAACATTTCTGTGATAAGTTCGTCACTTTGTCTACATTTGTATGAAATGTATCAGAATTATGAAATGTATACTGAAACCACGAGAATGAATTTGTTATATGATTGTGCATTGTTTACCTAATAAAGATATATCAATGCCACTTACTGATTTATTAATGCAGGGCTTTTTCCAAATATAGTATTCCCAGCAAAAAGCATGAATGATCTGATAGATGTACCATTTACCACCCGCTCCTTGGTGTCAGTATTTTTCAGCATATTTTAGATATCCCTTGTGTGATCAAATATAGAAGACCCTTAGGGGTTGTCTTCTGGCCCTCTGGCCAGCGTATGGCCCGCGGCCTTCGCCCTTGGGCCATGCACTGCCTGGCAGGTTGTCCTCCGACCCTCCAACAACCCTCACAGGTCTTCTCATATTGTAAGCCCCTTGCCACGGAATAGAAACTGCCAGGTTATTAAAAAGGTATAACTCAATTACCTAGTGGCACCAGAGATTTCTACCTGGTATACACTAAAGCTACGTCCTCACTTGGGAGACTAACACTGGTGACTAACTTTAGTCGCCCACAATTACTGATAGTCACCAGTGAAAAAAGTTAATCCCCAAGTTGGGACACTCTTGTTATAAATAAGCCCCTAACTAGAGGACAGGTTAGTCCTCAAGCAGGGTGATAAACTGCACTAATCATCTGTGACTAGAGAAAAATATCAAACATGTCAAATAATTTGCCAGAGAACCACGGTAATTAGTCACCAGACATCATGGTGCCACTGTTTAGTATGTCACCAGGTGATTCACCACATGAGTCACCGCTGATTTTTATAATCTAGTCACCCAAGTGGGGACCAGGCTTTATAATTAATGACTTGTTCCCAACAGCCCAGAGAAGTACTCTTTTCCTCACTAATTACCATGGTTCTGTGGCAAATTATTTTACATGTTTAATATTTTTCTCTAGTCACATATAATGCGATTGAATCATACAGACACAATAAGCCCGTCCCACATCGGGTATATTCCCAGGGGTGTGACTTGCATTTTCTATGCCCGGATTTGGAAACAGACCCATTTTGAAGGACGAATATTTCCGTAAAACATACCTGCAGCAAACAATTCATAACCACTATTAGAGGTTCCATTGCAAATATATATAATATCCTAATTTTTTAAATATTTGGTCTATTCAACATGGAATTAGATTAGTTTGAGCAGGTTTCGAATCTACACTACTTGACAACTAGACAAATACACAACTCGGACCAGCACATACATACTCTTCATGATATTGTTGATAGTGGGTGCCAGGCCATTTCAATGCAAACTTCATTTACAAACCTTTTTTTTGCTAAATTTACAGAGCTTATTAAGCTTAATTGTATTTTCTCTCTACCAATGCACTGTTAATCAAGGAAACATAATATATTCATTATCTATTATGTTTATTACAATACATCCTAAACAGTTTGCATTTCAAGCTCAATAGGCTGTGTCTATTACCCTGATAAACACATTTTTAAATGATGAATTCATTAACATGTAATAACTAAAGACTGCAGATTAAAACGCCATACATGGCAGATGATAAGGCAACAGCTGCCAGCATTTTTAATACACAACAGACATGAATATTGTAAAGCATATGGATAACTCATATAGCTCTCAGTCTAGACACCTTTATTAACAAAGCATAACAGGCATTTCACTAATTCAAAAAGAAACCCATGAAGGTGGGTCTGAAGTGATTAGTTGAAGGCCACACCAGCATCACTTGGCAAGACTTTCTCACTCTGCATAAAACGAAATCATGATACAACTTGATATTAAAACCCATTAATATGAATGAATCAGTAAAAGTATATTGAGGAGATCATGTTAGCACCACCTGGCCAGAAAATTTTACTCTAACTCTGCAATGAAATGACAACTCACTTTCTACTGATGTATTTTTCAAATAAATCATTTGGACAAAATAGCCAATATATAATTATTATTTAATCATTGTATCAATAAAGGGCTTCAGTTTCTGATTACCAGTGATACTAATTATCTTTGGAGCAACTACTTATACTTTTCATTTTTGTAAGATAAATGTTACGACCTACATACCAACCCTCCCTCTGATTAGAGTCACTTTCATTGACTGTACTGTCTAAGGCATGATACATTGTCATCAAGCAAGGTCACAGCTGCCAGTGCGTTTCCCAACTCAAAAGGCCTGACTGTGATGCATTACTAAAGTAAAAGTCTTGACATTTGCATCTAGAATAGATGACTGAAAGAAGACTCTGTGTATTGCCTTCCCTGCTTTGACTGCAAGGCACTGCAGATGGAGTCTTTGTCCCCACAGACAAAGACATGTATAACGATACTCCTATTGTTACTATGCCATCTGTGACCCTTTTTTCCAGAATTCATCTGAGTCTTGCTGATGAACACTGTAAGGTATAATAGGCAGTCTTCATAGAAATGGTAGAACAGGAGGTATATTTAATGACAGCAGGGACTATTATAGTGAGTTCTACCTGGTTATTTATTTAAGTGTATTTTCTCAATTCTAGTTGACTGCTAAAGATCCGGGATTCTGGAAGATATTAATCATCTGATTTTGCAAGATGTAATAATCAGTTTATCTAACCAAAGAACTAAAAAACTAATTTAAAAGTACATAATCATTCATAATACCCAAACAAAACTTTCCCTATTACAGGAAGTTCAAGATGTTTTTGTGAGAGATGAAGTTTGCCTGGTTGGTTGTATTTTCAGTGACGCGCTCAAATAACTGCCTTTCAAGGGAGGATGTGTCATTCAATCAGTGGCCCTACAACCTCTGGTAATGCTCAATCCTAAAGTGCTTGTTCCTCACCATTTAAACTCACAAATGCTGATGACAACATGTTCTCCATCGCGCCTCTTTCCAGGAAGGCTTATAGAGGGGTTTATTACTGCAGCCATAAGCCTGCACACATGCCCATTCATAAACTTGAACCAGTATTTATAGGGACTTCAAACCTGTTGTCTGCATTGATCATCATCAAAACCATTATTCCCAACACAAACTCTAGCATTTAATTCTCATTTTAAAATCCCTATAACACATATTTTGCTAAGCATTATCCTAAATTAACAAGGAGTACGGCTCATGATTAATTTTGTCACTAACTTTGGATGGTTCCATAATTCAGTTCAAGTGTAACGTAGGCCTAAATAATGTAAAACTACTATGTTTATGGTTGGTTTTTGTTTTATTAAGCAAATTAATATTTCATTAAAATTCACTGTAATGCAAGTTGGTAAATAGGATACATGTACTCTTTGGTGTTTGCCTTTTAGAAATAATACATCTTTGTTAATAAATTCTAATTACTAGCATTTTTTCCATTAATCATTCCATGGACAGGATAAATGCATAGATAATAATAAAAGTTGCAGTTGATTGGATGTTGATTATTGTACAAGAGCGATCTCTGCTGAGATGTCACCAAATTTATTTTGAAAAGCAAGGATACTGTAATTTAATAATAATTATTGACAATTCAAATATGCTCTCAATCTTCTAACATCTGGGAAGCATCTTTGGTACGTACTAATATAAGGGAATCATGATCGAGGGGCATCTGAGGTTGGTTTCAGGTCATACTAATATTTTTCTGACGTAAAGGAGCGTTGCCATGTTATCAGGTCTTTGTTCTCAGAGAAAAGAAATATCAATCTTGAATAAATACAATAAGCTAATAATATCAAACAGCAAGATTTGTTGGTTCTAGGATCATTATTTTTATTCTTGTTGGATAGTTAACCTGAACATCAGGCTGTCATAAAACAAAAACAAAAAAAACATCTTAAGCCATTTCCCAACATGGTCGGCATACGCCGCTGACAAGTTCAAGCTGTGCACATGGTATGTCCCTATGACCTGTCCTGACAGTCACTGGTCAGCCTGTTACCTGCCCAATTTTCGCGTAACAGTTCCATCTCTTTATGTTAGGTTGAGACTCTCCATGTGAAGTATCAGCATGGTTTGATTTGCACATGCTCCAACTGTTGTATAAAAATTATTTTCTTCTGATCAATGAAAAATGTGGAGGTAATGAAATATGCTTACCATTTTTCACATTAAGACTTCTTCCTGCAGTTCTGCTTGTGTCTTCCCTTACGGACTTTATCATTGTCATTACTTTCATGGTATTATATCTCAGCCTCATAGAAACATGATGACAGGCTAGTTATTGAAAATAGGAAAAAGGATAGTGGAGATTTGATTAAAAACTTTGTCATAACTGAGGGGACAGAAGATGCAAATGTAATTAATTTACTTTCTAATATTTCAGACAGAAAATATAGTAGGTTTCAGATGTATGATGCAGAAATTTGTACATAACTTGTTTTCTCTGAAAACTATGGCATCATTTGCTTAATATCAGAAATATAGTTTAAGAGGATTTAATAATTTACATACTAGCCAACATATATGCAATTGTTATTACTTATAATACTAGGAGAGAATGTTTCCAAGGATAGCATGATGTGTGTACCACTGTTGCTAAGATTCTTTTAAAGAACAAATACCTACAGGTTCCACAACAAAACACAATATTTATTGTGAAAAATGCACCTTATTTTCTGAAAAGAAATTTGAAAGGTTTATTTGAAAGTAAAGAGGAACCTTGTTGAAATGAATCATCCAATTTCAAAGTTTAAATAATTTACTAGGAAAGCAAAATCATACTCCTTTCTCCACTTTCAATTGGTTTATAATGTGTCCATTTCCTCAGAAATTGGCAATATAAAACATCATGAGAAAACAACATCCACACGGCTCACAATGTTTTGCAGCTCAATCTGTTTCTAATCGCTTACACATTGGCATGAAAAAACACACTTGAATATGCAGAATGCCCATGATAAAAACCTGGCCGGCATCCCTGAATGGTCGTTCATAAACAACGTTGTGGCAGCTGGTGGGGCGTTTGGTGCCAATTTCTATGCAGGGACTGGTGTGTTGGGGATGTGACTTGGCTAGGCTGTGGGCAAAAACTAAGACCTCATTAGGAGCCATGATGTATGTCACGTGTGATGAGGTGAGGGAATGAGGCCAGCAGGAGCATATGGGGCACCAACTCTATTTCCATCTGTTTTTTTAGATAAGCTTTATTTAATGCTGGTATACAAGCCAGCATCAATGATAACTCTCATTGTATAGCCAGTTCTCATGAGTGAGCATATTCATATGGTGTACATAATCTGTAAAGAGTAGGTACAAACTTATATACATCCAAAACAACAATGGCAATGAATGAGTTCCTCTTTTCCATTAATTTCTTAAGCTTCCCTTTAAGCTGAATTTCACAATAGTTCCACATATCAAGCCTGCAGTGTTCTACATACCAACACTAATGCCGCCATGTTCCCATAGTAAACATTGGCTGTGGTAATATTGGCTGCTGATGTAATAATTGGGAGGAAATTAATACCAACATTTTGGTAAATTGTATCAGTTAATTATGAGTCACCCAGTACCACTACAAAAGTGTAGAGGCCTTTTTGTATGAGGAATATGAACTAGTGTGACCAAGATAATAAAGATATTTTATGGAAAATAAGTACTGTGTTATGGTATTTTTGTTGTTCAGTTGGAATACCTTGCTGCATTTTTAGTCATGGTTACAAAGAGAAACCATTATCAATATTATTCATTATGGACTATACATAGGTGGGTATTTCTAATATCATTTCTTTCAGGTACATTTCATTGAGATATTACAACAAAAACAGGCTATTATCTATTAGAGATATTTGTTCTAAGGTTTACACATAGCCCCTCATTGAAAATAGAACAGCAACAGGCCCAAGGGAAGATCTAGTGGAGGGATTTTATGCTTAAAGGTGTAAAGGGTTTCAAGCGTTTAAGGTGGCCCATAACTGTCACCAATCTCTCTTTAAAAGAGATAGCTAAATACCCATAAAAAAACAAAAAGGCCTAAATCTCCTTTATAGGTGCACAACATTTTTTTGTCAAATTTACTAATGAAATACTGGTTGAATATGCAATCTGTTTTTAACTTGTTTAACTCCATAATCTTCTTGTCTTTGAAGGCATATGATATCGGATACTAATACTATGAAGACCAGACAGAGTTTATATGTTGGTTCATTGAAGGGATAAATGAGAAAATTAGATTGGGTAATCAAGGTGTGCTGGTATCTAAGGACACAATCTAATTGTGCTGGCTTTGGAGTTGAAGGCGTTGCATGCATCAAATGATGGGCCATCCATTGCACACAGGCACATTTTAAATAAATTGCAAACCCCCACACTCCTTTAATGAGTATGCATACTTAATGTAAGTTAAGACAAATGAGCCAAGTTTATAAGAGAAAATAACATGAGGAAAATAGTATGATAGCAATTAGTCTCATCATTTTCATGTTACTAATCCAGGCAAAATTATGTGCTCCTTTTTATATCCAAGGCTATTTAAAATTCATTACTTGATCCGCTAGCAGGGGCTGTCAAAGATAGATATTCTCCCATGTGTCTGGACATTACAGGTACTACATTTCAATGTCAAAAATTATACCTATCTGCAGTTGACAGCCATTCAATTGTATATCTTACAGTGTGTATGATGGTCCCCTACTTATGACACCACCATAAGGGAATCAATGGAATAACTATAATGAAAGATTAATATTCATAAGCTAAAAGAGAGTGGTTTTCTTCATTGTTCCCAGAGGGTGTTTGGTTCCATTAAAAGACATTTTTGTCAACGTTACAAAGGTTATGTGGCACTTATTGGACGTTTCCTTTTGCTACATCTTTTTTCAAACGTCTGCTAGGTTTCCGTTGGTGATACAAGAAATCTGTTTTGGCAGATGGCTTTCAGAAGCAGGCTTCAGAAATGTAACATGACACATAAATCAGCCTGGTTTTCAAGAGGGGATTTTAAGAGAAAATTATAAACTGTCCTAGAAAGAGAAACAAATGAACAGAAGTCTAGAGCCTTCTAGAAACAATCTTAAAAGCAATTCATGTTCACCACAGTTAGACTGGGCTAGTAACAAGACATTCCCTTTCTGAATGTCAATCATATGAATTTTAATTATCATTTTAATGAACTTTTGATCCAGGCTTCTATTCCTCTTGTCACAATGTTGAAGCACCGCCTCGGAGGCTCCCCTTGTTACAACAAACCAAATCAACCACAGTAATTAAAACCTTAATGAAACCACAACGACGACTCGTGCCCAATAAACCCCAGTCCCAAACATTAGTATTAAATTTCTCATTGAGCTTTGTTAACGGTTTAAAGGAGAGGCCAGTTTTAATCAGTGCACCCACTGTCCTTCGAATTCATTGATTGTGACTGTGTGCAATGCCTCTTGGAGAGCATAGTTTTAATGATGGGGCACCACTGATCTATAGGCTTGCATATATGCATATTGCTTGTAATCATAGGTGATAAAATGCAAGATTCTATTTCGTTTAACTTGAGAAATATTTCACAAATAATGATCCGGACACTTAAAGCGGCTGTCTCGTGCGTGTGCTGTTAGGCCTACATCTGCCAACGCAAGCCTAATGACGCGATGGCCGACAATGTGTTTTATGAGGTAAGAATCTAATCCGGCAAGGTTATAGGTCAAGTCATGTATTTGGCTTGGTGGGACTGGAGGTACAACGTAGCAAATGATGATGTCCTCATGGACAAGAACGGGGCATAAAGGGGAATGAAGGTATGAAGGAATGATTAAAAATAAGCATGTGATGTTTAAATGCTTGATCGACAAAGACATTGCATTTCGAGTAGTTTCTACTATCAAAAGTTGTCTATGAAATAAACTGTTCATCTCATATTCAATTGATTGCCCACAACGTGGATGAATTACAAATCTGTCAAAAGTGAAGAAAATGCCATAATACTATTGACTGTCACTGATTTGTATTTGGGGATTCTGTTATTTAACCTACATAATTTCCTTACTAAAGAATTTTATGTTTTATTTAAAACAAGCCCTATTGACTATGGTGGAAGTGGTTTATCATAAGCATCTGTGATATGCAAACATTGGAAACGTTAAATTATCGTAGACCTCTGCAACCTGTTTCCATGCATCAATTATCCCACATGTTTGATATTTTTGTAGAGATCCTGAGCGATTCAAAACAAGATTGCTTGCAAAAATTATCTCAAGACACCTTCCTTCTCAGTGTAAATGCTTTAGGGTCAATTTCTCTAGCTCGTGATAATTTTATTGCACCTGAGGTTATTGTGAAACCTTAAGACAATTTTTTTCATAGCACGAAACAAACCCCACGCAAGCAGCGATGTTAAAAGTACATTCTGTAACCATACTTTTTTGGTGAGTCTATAACCTGGCTAAATATCACATAACAGGAATGTTATTTTAGGTTAAGTTGTGACTTACTCAAATATAATGTTATGATAATGTTATATTCTGGTGATGTTAAGACCATACCAAAACAGAATGTTATAATAACATCATTTTTATGTAAAATAATGTAAACAGAACGTTATAACAACATCACAATGCAACATCGCAATGTGAGGTTCTAAAGACATCATTGGGTACCATCAAAATAAAGTAACAAGAACCAAACTAGGACTGAATAGAATGTTATAATAATGTTATAATAACGTCATATTCTTGCTTGGGACGTCGACCAGAATAGCCAATCACTGTCTCTAAAACAGTAGACTCCAACAGAACAATACAGGCCTAAAAGACCCTAATCTCTCTCAGAACTTTTGGTTCCCTATCTTTGTCTCACACTGGGTGCAGCACATTTAGTGGAGCTGCCCCTAACACTTCGTCTATGCCACAAAAAGGCAGACCCCGGTCCCACTGGCGCCAAGAGACGTTTAGAACAGGTCTGCGCCAACAGGTCCCTTGGATCAGACCAATTATTCCGCTGAAATGCCCAAATTGGGGAACAGATGGAGCTACTGCCCCTTGGAAAAATACAGACCCCCAGTATCCTCTGCTGGTTGTACAAGACGACAATATGGGGGACCCTGCACTGACAAAGTGGTTCATTAGGTTTGATTCCTGGTTCATTGGTTTGGATTCCCTGTTGGTGTCTTGGTTCAAAAATGATTTCCTGGGTTTTGATCCCCTGCTAGTTGCCTGCCCTGTCACCCTCATCCCATTGGATATGATCACCAAAGACTAAACTAGTCAAAAAAAACATGCAGGAAAAATCAAAATCCATCCTAATTGGTTTTGCCATAGAAATGACCCTGACTGTCTGTACAGCATAAAACATCCATCACTCATTCACTTGCTTCAGCTGAAATAGTTTCAAGGGTTGGGGGAACCCATTATTTAATCACCCCCGCCGTGCAGCGGCCCCCTGGCCCGTCAGGGCCAGGGGGAGGGGTGGTTATGCCGTAGTCACTTCCCATGGTTGATTACGACGGCCCTGTTGAACTTAACTGTAAATGGATAACAAATAATTATTGTTGATCGTATTTCTGTGTAATATATTACGATAAATAATGTTTTTCACCATAATTACTATCAAATTCAAAAGTATGTGCATCATGTTAGCGATTGATCATATTTCTATGCTGTAAAACAATGTTCAGAATGTCAGCAATTGCGAATTCCGGCAGGAGGCCCTTCACCATGGCACCCGTTGCCATGACGTCCATCCCCATGACGCCCATTGCCGTAACATAAGTTACCTATCAAATAATTACAAATGCTACTGTTCTTGACAATGAGGTTACTGTAATAACAGTCGGGATGTCAGTACAATAGATCTAGATAGTTTCGCCGCGCTGACATGTTTTGCCGACGTCCGTTGTCACTCTCCAAGCAGAGAGTTGTGCACCTTGCCCTGTTCTGCTTGCAGAGTGGAGGTGAGTGGCGCCAAATCGGGTTCAACGACGTTTTACATTTAGTTGTAGTACCATCTTCTTAAGCTTAAAGCAGGGGTGGATCGGGGGGGGGGGGGGGGAGGGGCTTGCCACCCATCCCCCCTTCCCCTGTTAAAACTTAAATCACGTTTGTGGCAGGGCCCCTCTGCCCCCTGTACATTCATGTTTAACAGTTTTTGGTTCCCCCCCTTAGGGCCCCTAGCAATTTCTGGGGCGTGACCACCTCATCATGAGGTGATCAAGCTTTTTTTTACTGGCACTTATGATAAGATAAGATGAAAATGCCACCATTTTTCATAATTATTGCCCAAATTATGATACATAAGCTGATACTTTCATTATTTACCAGTATTCCATGTGCATGTTATGAAAGACCCTAATTGCCAGTGTCTAAGTTGTCTAGGTACATTGGATAACAAATGCAATCCAAAATTAAATTTCCGGGGTGATTAAATTTTTTCTGGGGTGATTACCCCATTTTCTTGTTTAACCTGAAGAGGGGTGTGACTGTGAGAGAAACAATCTGAGACTCGTTGACAAAGGTTTATTGCTGTGTCAGCCATTGTCCAGATACATTCTGATTCCATCAGATTTGGTAATCTCAAAATGATATGAGAAAACATTTCGTCAGAATACCCCGCAATAAGCAAATTCTGTCATTCTGTCCTTTTGTTTCCTTTCTTCAATCATTATTTTCAGTGTATTGGTTGGCCAATAAAATGTCCATAAAACATTGAGTCATCAATACATTTTACAGCATAGTTTTTGTTCATTCCCAAATAATTGACTGTACAACAAAAATGATTGTGTCATCATATTGTATCTTTATTAGCTTTTACATTAACATTTTGTTTTGGGAAATGTAGAATCATACATAGAAATAATTTCTCAAAGTCAATTCACCTTAATCAAACAGTTCAGTTAACTACACACCCGACTTGAAATGAGCCCTGTGGGCCATGCAGTAAAAAACCACAATCAAGAGACTCCTTTTTCCTTTTTTTAACCCAGTGCATTTTGTAAAAGTGTCAGATGAATTAAGCCCACAATGCCTACCTGGGGTGGAAGGGAGGATCTTTTTGCTTTCCGCTTTAGGGTGATTGCTTTAAGTCCCCTTTTTGTTGTTGATTGATATTCGAATTGCCCGCGGGACAGCGGGGCAGTCGCTTTGATGTCACAGACACAGATCACATTGCTAATCCCTGTGTGTCACATAATGACAATCTGGGAAGGCTGAGAGAAAACAGCTTTTACTGTTTTAAACAAGAGACTGATGCTGCTTAATAATATACAGCTAATCCTGACTAACATAACACGGTTAGGGAAGGAAGCGACCTAATAATGCAACTAATATTCTGCTCAAATGAGACATAGTTAGCTACCAACATCTAACATATTTAAATATTTCCAACCGATAAACCATTTTTGATAGATTTAAATGTGGATCACCCTATGGGAACACAAGACTATTATTTTCTATTATTTCGTACATTTTCATTATTTGTGCTTGATGAAAAGCCCAGGTTTGACCGGAATTGTAATTAAAATTAAATACACTAATTAGGAATCACACGTTTTTGGCAAAAGGGAATCTCCAACACCAAAAATACTTTATTTCTTAAGGAACTTTAGCATGAAATATTTAATTTAGGCCCCATCTAGGCTATTAATATTTGAAATTTTCACTCACCTACTTTCATTAAATAATCTGAGATCCATAAATTATTTTGATAAGGAATTCCCATTATCATGATGTAGTGAGGACAGCAATTAAAATCTAGAATTTAGCGAATTCCCAACTTAAGTTTTCTTTCATTAATTATTCTTTAAATATCTTGCATTTTGCTGTTTTGTCGTTTGATTATTTGATTCGAACAGTATTTACATTTCTTTTCTATGCAAACGTACTATCCTCTTTGTCCTTTTCTCCCTACCTGTTATCTATATATCAGGTCACTTTACTGCGTGTGTGGGAATCTGGATCCTTATACATCCACCAAACCCTTATCTTTCCACCTAGAGGCCCGTTCCCCTTCTTGTCAATGTTGATGCCTACGCCCCAGTTGCTGTCTTTTGTACTCTCAAGTTGCCTGTGCAAGAAAGGAACATAACAGTCCATTCATATTTAATGTCTCTATCTTTAAACTCTTTCTTTTCTGTCCATTAAGAAATTCTCTGACCTTCCCCACACTCCAACTCCTTCTGGCTAATCGTGCAAATCATGCAAATTGTCTGTGGTGTGTTTTTTCCCACCCTGTTCGCCTGATTTCTCCAATTTGGCCCAATTGTTTTTCATTCCTCATATTCATGTCGATTGGCAGTTTTTGTTAAGGAGTGTTGTCACAACAAAGCAACTTTTGAGGGAAAAAATTATCCATAGCTACATGACCCTAGATAAGGGATATTAAGATAGGGTTAATCTTTTGACTCCCTTCTCCCCTTTAGCTTGATTTAAAGAAACCAAATCAGAATGTGATAAGAACATTCTGTTTAGGTTAAAAAATTTGTAACCAGAAAGTTATAATAACGTCACAGAGCCACATAACAGCAGCACATTGCAGCATTGTTAATGGGAGCCATAAAAAATATAACAAGAACCAAAGCAGAATGTTACTGGAATGTTATATTAATGCCATATATTTGGCTGGATAGCAATCCCTGATATAGGTTTGAAATGTTGGAATCAAAAACTTGATGACTTCCATAAACCAGCTATATTACTAGCTTCAGTCCATGAATGTCATCCATATCGACCTTTAACATTATTTTGTTTTTCACCTTCTTTTTCGTTTAAAGGGACAGTATCATCGTGGTGATGTGGTAATTTGCTACATTGTATTTCCCTGACTGTAGCGCCAAATTCGTGACGATACCACTGATGTCTGGTCAGTACTAAAAGGGCTCAGAACAACACCAAGCTGGCCTGCAAGAAGCTTACGTAGGCAGATGTATCTTTTTTAATTCTGGAAAGAGTCCATCCATTTGAAGTTAAATTATGTTCTCTTCTAGACTAAAATTATCATTAACATGCCATAATTATAGGTTTACTAGACAGTGGTGTTAGCAAGGACAGTACGTGAGCTGTGGTAGCATACTGCTCACAGACTTATAAGTAGAAGCACAGGCCCGTATGCAGTATGCGGGTCTCAAAAAATAGCATCGCGTAGCAAAAATTCATAGAAATTGCGAATAGAGGTTGGTGGTGCTTTTAACATTGACTTCTATGGCAGAAAACAGGTTATTTCGCTCTAAATTCTGAAATAATAAGTATGACTTCATATATGTCATACAATGCCTCAAATTTTCCTCATAAGTCCAGTTTTTCCCCAATTGCGGAAATTCTGTTTTCTCCATAGGCGCCAATGCTAAACAGGGTCACTTCTGAAGCCCAGTACTGCGCGATGCAGAAAATACCGCACAAACATCAAATATGTTCGCTCTGTATAGAGTACTGTTTCTTGAAAAAGTAAAAAAATAATTCATACCATACCAATTTATACTAAGCTATGACATCCTATCTTACCCATTATCTATTGAAAAAAGGGTGGAAAAAAAAGTCTAAAAAAGTATGAATTGTCTTTCATATAATACTCAAATATACTAAGCTAAGATGATTCAAAGCCCTCAGCCTAACAGCCTCAGGGAATATAACTTCCTAATCAGAGTGAATAACTCCATGAGAAACAAGTCTGATTATTTCACACTTGATTTGAAGCCGTTTTCTGTGAAGTGACATCTAGGTCAGCCCAAACGCCCCATTACCTGTCACTTAACGCTTCAACTTCATTACCTGAGCCAATGAAAACTGAAAGCGTGCAATTCTTTATGAAACAACTTCTGAGAGTTATAATTTTCCAGCCGTGGCCCCCTTCCACAGTTTTTAATAATGGGGAAGAAACTATATATATATATCCCTTTCTTCTTATAGATCTTTAGGATTCATACCTAAAAGGCTAACTTATACGTAAGTATGATAAGGAACAAATGACGTAACTTCAATGTGTTATATTGTCCATATAGAAAACAATATATAAGATATATATGGTGAAGTTATATCATCAATTCCTTATAGAACTATAGGAATTCCCTGTATAACTAAATAATCAGAAAACAATTTCCGACAAACCTATGGCAAAAGTGCATTCGAAAGCCTTTCCACTCATTCCCCAGCCCTAGTCCTTTAAGCAGTTGAGTAGGTCTAAAGCCTGTCCCTGTGCATCCACCGATCAGAAGCCAGTTTAGATGTGGGGATTGTGTATCCAGCAATCAGATGCCTGTTTAGATGTGGGGGTATTTCTTATTGATGGGGCCCAGCCTGGTCTTTGACGGGCCTTTCGTGACGGCCCCAATGTGTCCTCTGTACGCCAGTCAGAACGGATTAGACCACCAAAAGGCGTAAGTGGTGGCCAGGATACAGGCAGTTACCTCATGCTTTTTCAGATGAGACATTTTTTTACACTATTTTTGACTCCTGATTGTTCAGTAAACAGAATGAAAAAGAGAAGAGGCAGGGAAATTGTCTGTGGATTTATTTACATGTACATCATTGTTAAACAAATTATTATTCTGACATGTTCCCAACCAAGGAATAAGTAACATTATGTGACATTCTGCAATGCTATAGTGGCGTTCTGCAATGTCCCATCATCCGAATTAGTGATTTAATTTTGATCAAGGATATAATTGAAATGTAAAAGCTTCCAGACAATTCAAATAACACCTGTAGACATAATATACTCAAAAATCAATAGAATGTGTTCTGACTCAAACCAAACTTGGGCAAAACATCAAGGTGCCAGACATTGTGAATAACACTTGAAGCAATATGTTATACTCATCAAAGAACTTGTGACTCACACAACACACTGTTACACCTCACACCTCATCCTCTTCCCCCGGGTTTTGGTGACAGTAAACAAGTTAATGCACTGTCATTATCTGAGTCAGCCTCTCTCTTTTTCTTCCCACCAAGTCAGACCTCATGGGAACTACCCCAGCCTGGTTTCCCTAGTTACACAGCCTGGTTACCCAGCCCAATGATGCAGGTCTACATCAACGCCTGAATGCCTAATTCTCCAGGCATCCTTCAGGTAAGACGAGTGTAAATACAGACTCCTCTACTGCTGTGATTGACTTTTTGCTGGACCAATCACAGGCTTCTAAGTGTTATGGTGCTGCTGCTGATGAAAAAAGGTGTTTGGTTGTGGGCAGGTTTGTGGTTATGAGAGGCTATTGATATCTAATCTCAGAGATTGAAGTGAAATCATTATTTCAGTTATAGATATACATTAAGTTGTATTCAATTTTGATAATGATAAATATGCAGTGAACAAAAAGCTATATATGAATCATATTGTATATGCGTACATTTCTTTCAGTAAGATAAGAAAAAAGGATTATGGTTATCCAATAGATCAGCCATTCCCTTTAGATCTGGTCAGCAAGAAACTCATTTTCCGTTTCTTTCCTTATGAGTTTTTAAGTGGTTTCTTGGGCCCCACATCTAGTAAAAATTAGAAGTGCTATTTTGATGAGTTCCCACTTAAAGGTCCAATATATGTGAGTCTGATGGTCACAATATATTTGGTAAAACAAAATGCAAATGGTTTCATTTAATTCAAATATTGAAGAACACCTATAAATCTTTCTTCTTTCTGCCTTCTTTCTGCCTGTTTTCTGCCTGTTTTCGGCCTGTTTTCGGCCTTCTTTTGGCCTTCTTTTGGCCTTCATTCGGCCTTCTTTTGGCCTTTTTTCTCCCTTTCTTTCCCCCTTCTTTCTCCCTTTCGTTTCCCCTTCTTTCCCCTTGTTTTCCTTCTTACTGTGCTTTTTCCGCCCTCTTTCTGCCCTCTTTCCGCCCTCTTTCCGCCTTCTTTCCGTTCTCTTTCTGCCCTCTTTCTGCCTTCTTTCTGCCCTCTTTCTGCCCTATTTTGGCTCTCTTTCTGTCCTTGTTCCCTCTTTCTGCTTCCTTTCTGCCTTCTTTCTGCCTTCTTTTCATCTTCTTCACATCTTCATCCCATCACAAATCATTGGTCTATGATCATTTCTGCTTGACCTTTGTGTCTTGTGTTTTACCTTTCCCTTTCATCATATCTAACACTCAGTCCTGCCCTACTAGCTGCTCTGTGATGTGGGATAGGGGAGATTATAAGTTCACTATTCGTCATACAGAACACAGGATACAGAGGATTAGAAGGTTCGGGTGAAATGAAAGCTCTCTAAGAGGGCCAAAACATTTTAAGTCAAAGGCAGCTAAAACACTCTAAAGTCTGTTCAATCAGGCGGTTTTGACTACTGAGGATTGGCGAGTTTTTTAATTTCTTTTAGGAATGCTGCTGAAAACAATGTATGCTAGATATCATTTATTAGATGATTTAAGATCCCTCTTTATGATATATAGTATGTCTAATATAACCTAGCCCTTTAGCAATCATGACTAAACTCAATAGAATAAGTACAGCCTTAAAAAGTTAACTTTTATCAAAATGTTGCATGCAAGATATAAAAGGAACAGATTTAGGGACTTTTATGTCCAATTAGAGACACAATTGATGTAAAATATCATACTCCAAAACATTTTAATACAAGTATAAATAAGTTACGTGCCTTTCCATAATAAAGGTTAAAGTCAGCGCAATGTTTCCTCATTGCTATGCCAAGGAATAAAATTAATTTCTTACTTGTTTATGTACATACAAAATACTTACACAAAAGAAAATGTTGTTGACTTATATGGCTATGCCTACATATCTTTCCTCCTATACAGGCCAAGAAAGGATATTATACACCAGTCCACATTTCCATTAGAAAGACAATAATTACATGGTTTAGGTTTCTGTGGTGTGAATAACAGTTACATTTTATATGTTTTCATACTCAGCGCAAAAAAGATTAGATTGGCTAGATGTGTCTACAGTCATTCAGCCTAAACAGGTTAAAATATCCATGTTTGCAAAAACAATATTTCTATGCATTAGTATCAAAGGGTACTTTTTTTACCTACTCATATATTAAAAGTTTCTGACGAGCATAGTTGACACATGGCAACTCTTTTGTATTGTGTATGTCCAGATCAGAAAAGTATTCAAACTGTTCATGTTAAATCATCTATTGATATTTATTCTTTCTTAGATATAGCTTTGCTAAGCTATAAAAAAGGATCGAACTTAATATCACTGCAGCCTTTTCTAAATAAAATGTTTTTAGTGAATTATCATAGATAACTGGAACCATTACTCTGACCACATATAATATACTTACTTTCATATTTGCATGCTACATAAGGCAAGCAATGTAATTATAGCCTATCCATATTTCCTTTAAAAAAAAAAGAGAAACTTTAGACAGAGCTGCAGTACAGACAACCTTGACATTTTCATACAAGGCTCGATCATCCGAGGCGGTACTTAATTTCAACAGTCAGCTAAACCAAACAAATTAGACTGCCACAATGACAGGGACTACATCAGAGAGAAGGCTTTCCACATGGTCTCGATTTTTCTATTGAATTAGGTTGAATTAGGTCAACCATGAAAAAGTAAAGATATCTTAACAAATAATACGATCTTAAAGTTATGACCAGTGTAAAAAGCCCACTTAAAACATGATTATTATACAAGTAATGATTTTTACATCAAAATCAATAGTATCAAAAATAATATTGTAAGGGGCCTTCCATTAAGTAAGTATGCACATTTTCAAAAATGTCAGACCCCCCAGCCCCCCTTGGACCAAAGTACTCATTGGACTTACAGAGGAACATATGTAAATTTTCAAAAATGCCAGACATGTATATGTACTTAATGGAAGGCCCCTAACAAAGATATTAAACATAATGTCTAGTTATGTTGTGACATCTGAGTATTATATGCAATTGCAATATAGCTGTATGAACTACTTCCTTATCAACACATAAGATTAAGCATGCCTCTTACAGTATTTACAGAGTACTGACTATGTTTCCGAAAGAAGGTTCAATTGGAAATCTAAGACTCATTTTCCCAAATATGTTCATCTCACATCATAACGCCCCTGCTACAATCAAAGGGTATGACCAGTCAGTGGAGAATCACAAGGCTAGGCACTCTTACATGGTTGGTGAAAGATGTTTGGATGGACACTTCCCTCCCATCAGTCAGGGCCTCTCAGGTTGCTAGCCCTCCCCTTTTGATGCAACTTTTTCGGGAAGCTTTTCCATGTTGTGTGTCAACAGTGAGAGACAAACAACTTGTACTTGCTCAGGTTTCCAATAGAGGCCTATCGTATGTACCGGCCTTTTCATTAAAGTGTATAAATCCAGTGTTGCAAAGGATGTCATAAACTGCCTCGTCTCAAATCATCCCTGACAGGAAATGGAAAAACAATGTTTAAACATCAGAATACATGGTGCATTTCACACCAGCAATATTATACATTAATTTTGTTTGTCACATCTTATAATCTAAAAAGAGAGTATTTTACAGTCATTGCTCTTAACTATTGATAGTTTATAGCTAACAACAGAACCATGTGATCATACCAACATCTAATTCAACAGCGTTAAGACCAATAGGAGACATCTGCAGAGTACCATTTGGGTACAGAGATCACTATGCTGTGTAGACAGTTTTCAATGGAGAACCTTTTCAGCTTTTCCGTTCCTTTCTCCCCCTTCCCAACCCAGCTTTCACAGCCTAATCTGCCATCATTAGGGACCCGTGTTCAAATTAGGGCTTGAGCCAGAATTACTTTTAAAGGTACCCTTGTTAAGCCAGTTACCCACTAAGCGACAGCACAGATGCCAAATTCTCAGCACAATTAATGGGTGTCCACAATCGCTGGGTGATTCTCTGTGGGTATGATATGCATTCTGGGCGACAGGGAGCAGCATCGGTGGTAAAATCACGAGTAAAATTGCCAATAAAACATCAGACTTGCTTGATATAACAGTTCTCCAGTGACAAACGACCCCTCTCCCAGTCGCCCATCAACCGGCGTGCTGGAGTCACTTAGTGGGTATGGGGTTTCACTCTAAGACAGGAAGGCTTTAGGGCCACAGATCTTGGCAGACAGTGAACAAGGAAATGGGGTTAAAAGGACATTTGATAAGGGTTCGTGATAAATTTGTACAGGCAGCATGAGGCCATTATACTACTTTAAAATGTTTAAAAGAAACCACCAACGGCATAGAGACAAGGCATGTTTGGGGAAAATTCATGTTGATACTAAAATATGTACAATATTCCTTAAATGAGAGGTAGTATATTATAGATAAAAAATGATATTATAAAATAAAGAGGTATAGCTGGCATTAAGCACTACCACAGCTTGTATTTGTGTTTCCCTCAACAATCATTGACAGCACGTGTCAGCCCGGGGCAGCAGGCACTTTACTAATTAGTGTGCTAATCTGGCTAATCATATTGCCTGTGCCGCGGGCAATTTACGGCTGTTCATTAGGACAGAGGTACGCAGACCAAAATGATTAAACCATGGCGATGGCGATAGGACGAGATAGGGGGCAGGGGGTTAGGCTGATATGGCCTCATTCCTGGCCATAACTTAAGGGAGAGGAATTAGGACAGTGTCATACCACTGGTACATTCATCTGACATGTCTCATATAGGTTGGTTGGTTGCTTATTGGTTGCTTTACACCCAAATTAACTGCCAGGGTCATATCAAGGGTGGTGCTTATTTGTAGCAGTGGGACCCAATGCCCTCTTTAAAGTGCTTTCATACTGAGATATCATGTCATTGGCCTTCACAATACCCCACCCAGTCACATTATACTGACACTGGACAAACCAGTCATGTTTTATGGTTCTTACTTTATATCAAGTGCAACCACTACCAGCAACCAGCAACCACTATGATTTTTTAAAAGGTCTCTGGTGTGACTTAGCTGGCGTTTGAACCCACGACCTCCCAACTGAGTCTGGTAGGTCTCAGGTAGATCTAGCAGATTCAAGCAGATAACACATTCAGTAACATTGTTACAAAGTGCAATTGACACTTACAAGGAATTTAAATACCGATTTAAAGAACATACCAGTTTATCTTGATTTGTTCTAATAGACTATGAGGTTTGACCGCTCTCATCCTTTGTATGTACCCCCTTATCCCCCCTTTATTTTCCTTCCCTTATCCCATATCCATTATGTACTTATACTTTTGTTGATAATACTATGTAAACTATGTCCTAGGTTCTGTAATGTAAGAGTGGTCAATGTCAAGCTGGCCATAACCTGAAGTTGCCATTTCAACTGTGATTGATTGTAACAGTATAGAAACAGTGTGATACAGCCAGAAAAGCAGCACCTAGCATTGAGGCGTGTGAACTGTATAAATTGTTGAAATAAAAAAAAATATACTAACTGTGTTTATTTTGTTTTGCAGGTTGGGACATCTCCCTCACACCATCGCCGCCACCACCACCACCACCGGCACCAACGACAGCACCACTTTCAGCAGTCACACCACCATGAACACAACATCCAAGTGGTGTTTGTTCCACAGCTTCATTCCCATCCGCCTGAACCATTGCCGCTCGTTCAAACTTTTGATACCAAGTGGCAGCCAACTTTACCGCTCCCTAAAACCACTGCTCCGAGCCAATTTAGTCCCTCCTCTAACCAAAGGACTAAAGATAATGGTATAGGCAAGCTACCAAAATCTGCTCATACTTCTAAAAGAAAAGTGAGTGTTTTACATAAGTATTTGGATGAACATCAGAATGAGGTGAGCAAAGTAGATGACCCCGCCCACATAATGTCCAGTCAAGGGATATTGTCACAAGTAGATCATGAGGGTACGACAAAGTCTCCAGAACGCAAGAAAAAAACATCCAATGAGCATGATAAGAGCAGGTCTAAACCCAATCCAACTGATGTCTATAAGCATGGCAATGCAAGTCGATTGATAGAAGTTGTCACTTTTAAGAGCTCAGCACCAAAACAAAAGAGTAAATCTGTGGGTTACCACATCCTCAGAAACAAAAGCCATCTTAGCAAGAATGCACAAAACCCACTGCTGAGACCAAAGCCACTGTTGGACCATTTCCATGGGCTTCACTTTGGTATAATTGACCCGGCCGACTTCCCCCAACGCCCCCCAGTGAAGGCCTCCTACAGTGTAGAGGGCACATTTCTCTGGGCCATCGGTCTATTCGGGACAGTGGAGAATGGGGCTGTTCTCCTTACTACTATCTTCAGCAAGAAGTTCAAGAAGCCACTACACTTGCTCATTGGCAGTTTATCAGTGACGGACCTGTTTGTTTCACTAATTTATATTCCGTCCTATACTTATTATCTTCTGGAGGGTGATCGCCTCATCCAAACAGCTGACCCAAAGCAGCCAGGGTCCCCTCGGCCCCTAAGTCAATCCACGATGAGCTTCTGCAAGCTGAGCAGGAGCATTTTTGTGGAGATTGCCAGTGTAACACTTACCTTAAAGGCACTCATTGCAGTGTACCTCTACATTTCTGCCTGTTCACGGGAACGTGTTTCACACATATTTTCTACCCGTAACACTGCCATTTACATTGGCATGGCTTGGGCTATGAATTTCTTTATGCTGTTTATTCCCAACTTCTTAGGCTACCCCGCAGTGGACTTCTATCCAAATTCTTTTATTTGCTCATCTGGAGGTGAAAAGTATCATGGCTTGAAGGAGCGATCATCTTCTGAAATTTACACCTTCCTAACACTGGCTGTCCATATGATAGAGCTGACTATCGTCTGCCTCTGTTTCATCAAAGTCCACTTGGCCATCGTGCAGGGTAAGGTTTACAGTGACAAACACCGTTCTTCAGACAAACAGGCACAGATCAACTACATGCGTGCCCTGAAGATCACATGCCTTGTGTTTGCCTCCTTTTGCATATGCTGGATGCCCATCTACATCATCAACATCCTCGATCCAACACACACCAAGCTACCCACAGACATGCACCATCTTGTCATGGACCTACTTCTCCTTAAATCGTCAATCAATCCTACTATCTACATCTATGGCATAAGGTCCTTGCGGTATGAGATAAAGCTGCTTTGTTTGTGTCGCTGTCGGAAAGACAACCAAAAAGCTCTTCTTGTGCCAAAGAAAGTGCGTAGTTTGTCAGATGAGGGACTGTCTCGCACTTTTAGTACAATCAGCGGAGGAGTCTGAGTGAGAACTAAAAATGTAGAACATTTGATCTGATCCAGACCTATTGAATGATGAAACAGCTTTCAGCCATTATGCCTCAAGCTGATTTTTATCCATGAATCCATGATTCACATTGAAGTGTTTATGAAAAACAATTGGATGCCAATGATTATTTGATAATTTATAGCATGAATTATACTGACATGGTCCATGGTTTTGGTATAGAATCTAGAAAAAATGCTCATTTAAAATTAGGAAGCATGATACATAAACAGTCCAAGACAGTTATTTCCTCCAAGTCTGATTATAAACAATTATACAGTTGTATAGCCCGTTATAACAAAATTCATGAAACAACATTTGCCTTATCTAGTTCTTACACTGTTTCTACGTCCAACCTCAATGTGTTGTTACCTTGTTGCCAAGTAAATGTAGCCTTAGACCATGCTAAATGTCACTAGTCTAATCATGATGTACATAAGGGTGTATGAATACTTAAGAATTTGATGGCAACAATAATATTCAGAATACATTTATCATACCACAGTGTGATACATGTTCAGAAGTTAAGAGTTTAGAGCATCACTGATACAGGCAGGGTGATAACCAAAGTGTTATCAACCTGCAGGGTGATAAAGGAAAGTAGTTCTAACAGTAGAAAATAGTTTCACTTGTTCAGTTAGTCTGTTATTTAAGATTTTAGTTTGAAATATTGCTAGGGTATGATAAATCCATAACCAACTGGGGAGTAGGTCCTCTGTGGGTTATCAACCTTTGGTGTGTCTAGGATATCAGCCTTTGGGCAGCCCTGCAGGCCCAGCCCTCAGGCTGATACCTTTGACACACCAAAGGTTGATAACCCACCTCGGTTCTGTAACATTTTGAGATTTATAAACCTAAAGTTATCTTCAATGCCCAAACCAAGAAATTGCTTTAAAATTGTTCAATAGATATAGGAGGATTAAGGGATAGAAATCGTTTTTAGACTTTGTCCCAATAGAATATCAGCATGCGCCAAAATATCAAGAATATAAATTTTGAACTTAATGTTAATTGAATATTTTTCAGAGTGTCACTTTTTTATGTACAGAATAATGATACATAATCAGAAGAGTTTTTTTTGTTAAAATTGATGATTATTCTGGAATTGTCTAATTAGGGAAAATATTAGCAAAAATACTTTTTCATGGTTCTATTTCAAAAATGGTTTCGTTCATGTGACTTATTGTTACTCGATATTGACAATCAGTTGCATGTGTCTTTGAACCAATATCATCAGTTTATATGATCGTTCTTATGGTGAAAGCATTTGTTGCTATGAATTATTCATACAAAATGGTGTGTTTATATGGTCAAACATTTCTGTGATAAGTTCGTCACTTTGTCTACATTTGTATGAAATGTATCAGAATTATGAAATGTATACTGAAACCACGAGAATGAATTTGTTATGATTGTGCATTGTTTACCTAATAAAGATATATCAATGCCACTTACTGATTTATTAGTGCAGGGCTTTTTCCAAATGTAGTATTCCCAGCAAAAAGCATGAATGATCTGATAGATGTACCATTTACCACCCGCTCCTTGGTGTCAGTATTTTTCAGCATATTTTATATATCCCTTGTGTGATCAAATATAGAAGACCCTTAGGGGTTGTCTTCTGGCCCTCTGGCCAGCGTATGGCCCGCGGCCTTCACCCTTGGGCCATGCACTGCCTGGCAGGTTGTCCTCCGACCCTCCAACAACCCTCACGGGTCTTCTCATATTCTAAGCCCCTTGCCACGGAATAGAAACTGCCAGGTTATTAAAAAGGTATAACTCAATTACCTAGTGGCACCAGAGATTTCTACCTGGTATACACTAAAGCTACATCCTCACTTGGGAGACTAACACTGGTGACTAACTTTAGTCGCCAACAATTACTGATTAGTCACCAGTGAAAAAAGTTAATCCCCAAGTCGGGACACTCTTGTTATAAATAAGCCGCTAACTAGAGGACAGATTAGTCCTCAAGCAGGGTGATTAACTGCACTAATCATCTGTGACTAGAGAAAAATATCAAACATGTCAAATAATTTGCCAGAGAACCACGGTAATTAGTCACCAGGCATCATGGTGCCACTGTTTATTATGTCACCAGGTGATTCACCACATGAGTCACCGCTGATTTTTATAATCTAGTCACCCAAGTGGGGACCAGGCTTTATAATTAATGACTTGTTCCCAACAGCCCAGAGAAGTACTCTTTTCCTCACTAATTACCATGGTTCTGTGGCAAATTATTTTACATGTTTAATATTTTTCTCTAGTCACATATAATGTGATTGAATCATACAGACACAATAAGCCCGTCCCACATCGGGTATAATTATTCCCAGGGGTGTGACTTGCATTTTCTATGCCCAGATTTGGAAACAGACCCATTTTGAAGGACAGATATTTCTGTAAAACATACCTGCAGTAAACAATTCATAACCACTATTAGAGGTTCCATTGCAAATATATATAATATCCTAATTTTTAAAATATTTGGTCTATTCAACATGGAATTAGATTAGTTTGAGCAGGTTTCGAATCTACACTACTTGACAACTAGACAAATACACAACTCGGACCAGCACATACATACTTTTCATGATATTGTTGATAGTGGGTGCTGGGCCATTTCAATGCAAACTTCATTTACAAACCTTTTTTTTGGTAAATTTAAAGAGCTTTTTAAACTTAAATGTATTTTCTCTCTACCAATGCACTGTTAATCAAGGAAACATAATATATTTATTATCTATTATGTTTATTACAATAGATCCTAAACAGTTTGCATTTCAAGCTCAATAGGTTGTGTCTATTACCCTGATAAACACATTTTTAAATGATGAATTCATTAACATGTAATAACTAAAGACTGCAGATTAAAACGCCATACATGGCAGATGATAAGGCAACAGCTTCCAGCATTTTTAATACACAACAGACATTAATATTGTAAAGCATATGGATAACTCATATAGCTATCAGTCTAGACACCTTTATTAACAAAGCATAACAGGCATTTCACTAATTCAAAAAGAAACCCATGAATGTGGGTCTGAAGTGATTCGTTGAAGGCCACACCAGCATAACTTGGCAAGACTTTTCTCACTCTGCATAAAACGAAATCATGATACAACTTGATAAACCCATTCATATGAATGAATCAGTAAAAGTATATTGAGGAGATCATGTTAGCACCACCTGGCCAGAAAATGTTACTCTAACTCTGCAATGAAATGACAACTCACTTTCTACTGATGTATTTTTTCAAATAAATCATTTGGACAAAATAGCCAATATATAATTATCATTTAATCATTGTATCAATAAAGGGCTTCAGTCTCTGATTACCAGTGATACTAATTATCTTTGGAGCAACTACTTATACTTTTCATTTTTGTAAGATAAATGTTACGACCTACATATCAACCCTTCCTCTGATTAGAGTCATTTTCATTGACTGTACTGTCTAAGGCATGATACATTGTCATCAAGCAAGGTCACAGCTGCCAGTGCGTTTCCCAACTCAAAAGGCCTGACTGTGATGCATTACTAAAGTAAAAGTCTTGACATTTGCATCTAGAATAGATGACCGAAAGAAGAAGACTCTATGTATTGACTTCCCCGCTTTGACTGCGAGGCACTGCAGATGGAGTCTTTGTCCCCACAGACAAAGATATGTATAACAATACTCCTATTGTTACTATTCCATCTCTGACCCTTTTTTCCCAGAATTCATCTGAGTCTTGCTGATGAACACTGTAAGGTATAATAGGCTGTCTTCATAGAAATGGTAGAACAGGGGGTATATTTAATGACAGCAGGGACTATCATAGTGAGTTCTACGTGGTTATTTATTTAAGTGTATTTTTTTAATTCTAGTTGACTGCTACAGATCTGGGATTCTGCAAGATATTAATCATCTGATTTTGCAAGATATAATAATCAGTTTGTCTAACCAAAGAACTATAAAACTAATTTAAAAGTACATAATCATTCATAATACCCAAACAAAACTTTCCCTATTGCAGGAAGTTCAAGATGTTTTTGTGAGAGATGAAGTTTGCCTGGTTGGTTGTATTTTCAGTGACGCGCTCAAATAACTCCCTCTCAAGGGAGGATGTGTCATTCAATCAGTGGCCCTACAACCTCTGGTAATGCTCAATCCTGAAGTGCTTATTCCTCTCCATTTAAACACACAAATGGTGATGACCACATGTTCTCCACCGCGACTCTTTCCAGGAAGGCTTATAGAGGGGTTTATTACTGCAACCATAAGCCTGCACACATGCCCATTCATAAACTTGAACCAGTATTTATAGGGACTTAAAACCTGTTGTCTGCATTGGTCATCATCATAACCATTATTGCCATCACCAAGTCTAGCATCTAGTTCTGGTTTTAAAATTCCTATAACACATGCTGAGCATTATCCTAAATTAACAAGGGGTACGGCTCATTATTAATTTTGTTACTTTGGATGGTTCCATATTTCAATTAAGTGTAACATAGACCTAAATAATGTAAAACTACTATGTTTATTGTTGGTTTTTGTTTTATAAAGCAAATTAATATTTCATTAAAATTCACTGTAATGCAAGTTGGTAAATGTTGGGACATGTTGGTACATGTACTCTTTAGTTTTTGCCTTTTAGAAATAACACATCTTTCTTAATAAATCCTCATTACTAGCATTTTTTCCATTAATCATTCCATGGACAGGAAAAATGCATAGATAATAGTAAAAGTTGCAGTTGATTGGATGTTGATTATTGTATAAGAGCGATCTCTGCCGAGATGTCACCAAATTTATTTTGAAAAGCAAGGATACTGTAATTTAATAATACTTATTGAGAATGCAAATATGCTCTCAGTCTTCTAACATCTGGGAAGCATCTTTGGTATGTACTAATATAAGGGAATCATGGTCGAGGGGCATCTGAGGTTGGTTTCAGGTCATACTAATATTTTTCTGACGTAAAGGAGCTTTGCCATGCTAAGAGATAGAAAAAATAATCTCAATGCTATCAGGTCTTTGTTCTCAGAGAAAAGAAATATCAATCTTGAATAAATACAATAAGCTAATAATATCAAACAGCACGATTTGTTGTTGGTTCTAGGATCATTATTTTTATTCTTGTTGGATAGTTAACCTGAACATCAGGCTGTCATAAAACAAAAACAAAAAAAACATCTTAAGCCATTTCCCAACATGGTCGGCATACGCCGCTGACAAGTTCAAGCCGTGCACATGGTATGTCCCTATGACCTGTCCTGACAGTCACAGGTCAGTCTGTTACCTGCCCAATTTTCACGTAACAGTTCCATCTCTTTATGTTAGGTTGAGACTCTCCATGTGAAGCATCAGCATGGTTAGATTTGCACATGCTCCAACGGTTGTATAAAAATTATTTTTTTCTGTTCAATAAAAAATGTGGAGGTAATGAAATATGCTTCATATTCCTTTTAGTGCACGGTACCATTATTCACATCAAGACTTCTTCCTGCAGTTCTGCTCCTGTCTTCCCTCACGGACTTTATCATAGTCATTACTTTCATGGTATCATATCTCAGCCTCATACTCGAAGTAGAAACATCATTACAGGCTAGTTATTGAAAATAGGAAAAAGGATAGTGGAGATTTGATTAAAAACTTTGTCACAACTGAGGGGACAGAAGAGGCAAATGTAATTAATCTACTTTCTGATATTTCAGACAGAAAATAAAGTAGGTTTTGGATGTATGATGTGGAAATTTGTACATAACTTGTTTTCTCTGAAAACTATGGCATCATTTGCTGAATACCAGAAATATAGTTTAAGAGGATTTAATTATTTACATACTAGCCAACATATATGCAATTGTTGTTACTTATAATACTAGGAGAGAATGTTTCCAAGGATAGCATTATGTGTGTACCACTGTTACTAAGATTCTTTTAAAGAACAAATACCTCTTTGACATATTTTTTTATCATAATGATGATTTGTCTCCCGATATAGATATTTGTAACCAAAAGTGGGTTCCACCACAAAACACAATGTTTATTGTGAAAAAATGCACCTTATTTTCTGAGAAGAAACTTGAAAGGTTTATTTGAAAGTTAAGAGGAACCTTGTTGAAATGAATCATACTATTTCAAAGTTTAGATAATTTACTAGGAAAGCAAAATCATACTCCTTTTTCCACTTTCAATTGGTTTATAATCTGTCCATTTCCTCATAAATTGGCAATATAAAACATCATCCCCAGGGCTCCCAATGTTTTGCAGCTCAATCTGTTTCTAATCGCTTACACATTGGCATAAAAAACACGTGAATATGCAGAATGCCCATGATAAAAACCCGGCTGGCATCCCCGAAAGGCCGTTCATAAACAACGTTGTGGCAGCTGGTGGGGCGTTTGGTGCCAATTTCTATGCAGGAACTGGTGTGTTCGGGACGTGACACGGCAAGGCTGTTGGCAAAAACTAAGGCCTCATTAGGCTCCATGATGTATGTCACGGGTGATGTAGTGAGGGAATGAGGCCAGCAGGAGAGTATGGGGCACCAACTCTACTTCCATCTGTTTTTTTAGAAAAGCTTTGTTTTGTGCTGGTATATACATTAGCATCATTAGCAACATCATTATCATAAAAAATATATTTTATGGAACATAGGAAATGTGTTTTGGAATATGTGTTCTGCAGTTTGCAATGCCTTGCTGCATTCAAGTCATATAAATGAGGTTACAAATGATAGTACGATTGTTGACGATTTTTGCTAATACTGTTTACGGAACATAGATGGGTATTTTGAATAATCATTGTGTTATCACATACAACTAAGTGAAATATTTAGGGGCGTTTCATTAAGCCCTACACAGGTGGGTGGGGGGTCTGAGTTTTGAAAAAACTTTGCTTACTTCCCTGTACAATTCCAATGCGAACTTAAGCCGAAGAGGGGGGCGAACAATTTTGGAAAATGTATGTACATACTAAAGGGAAGGCCAAAAAGCAGGCTGTTGATGAACAATGTTGTTGCAGCTGGCAGGGTGTTTGGTGCCAATTTCTCTGTAGGAACTGGTCTTTAGGCAAAAACTAAGGCCTCAGAAGGAGTCATGATGTATGCCGCTTGTAATGATAGTTAAATAATGAGGATAGCAGGAGCATAAGGCATGGAGCACCAACTCTACTCTACTAATGCTAGTTTACATTGTATTGCCAGCTCTCATAAGTGAATTTATTTACAAAGTATATATAATCTTTCAAGAGTAGGCACAAGCTTATATATACTTCCAAAAGTAAAATTCATAAATATAATTAATGGTTAGACATATACATCCAAAACAACAATGGCAATAAGTGAGTATCTCTTTTACATTTTAGATCAATTTCTTGAAGAAATCCCAATCATAGTTAAGCTTATTTCACAAATAGTTGCACTTATCATGCCTGTGTTCTACATACTAAAACTATATCACTGTGTTTCCATGGTAAAAATTGGCTATGGTAATATTGACTGCTGATGCTATAATTGGCAGAAAACGTATACCAACATGTTGGTAAATTGTATTGGTGATGCTGGTAATTATGAATCACCACTACAAAATGTGTAGTGGCAGCAAATTGCTAATGTGCTTTTTGTATATGGAATATGGACTAACGTGACCAAGATAATGAAGATATTTTGTGGAAGATTAGTAATGTGTTATGGTATTTTTGTTGATCAACTTGGAATACCTTGCTATATTTTTAGTCATGGTATTTCTAATATCATTTCTTTCAGGTAGATTTCAGTGAAATATTTTTAAAAGAAAGCTGTTATTTATCAAATTTTTAAGGTTTACACATAGTGCCTCATTCAAAAGGGAATGGCAACGGGCCCTAGGGAAGATTTAGAGGGGGATTTTATGCTCAAAGGTGTAAAGGGCTTCAAGCTTTTAAGGTCGCCCATAACTGTCACCAATCTTTCTTTAAAAGAAACAGATAATACCCATAAAAAAACAGAAAGGCCTAGCTCTCTTTTATAGGTGAACACCATTTCATCAAATTTACTAATGAAAGACTGGTTGAATATGCAATCTGTTTTTAACTCATATAACTCCTCCTTAAGTTTTTTGTCTTGGAAGGCGTATGATATAGAACACTTATACTATGAGGACAAGGCAGGGTTTATACCTTGGTTCATTAAAGGGACAAATGAGAAAATTAGATTGGGTAATCAAGGTGCGCTGGTATCTAAGGACACAATCTAATTGTGCCTGCTTGGGAGTTGATGCCATTACATGCATCAAAGATGCCCCATCCATTAACCTGCACATCCCCTTAATAAGTACACATACCTAATGGAAGTTGAGATAAATGAGACAAGTTTCTAAGAGAAAAATAACAATTTGTTTTTAAGTATGATTACAATTTATCTCATCATTTTCATAGTACTAATCCAGGCCCAATTATGTGCTACTTTTTATGTTGAAGGCAATTTATTACTTGATCAGGAGCTGTTAAAGATGAATTAATATTCTCCCATGTGTTTGAGCATTACAAGGACTACTTTTCCAATGTTAAATACCTCTCTACAGTTGACAGCCATTCAGTTTTATATCTTACAGTGTGTACAACAGTCCCCTACTTATGACACTACCATAAGGGTCTCAATTGAATAAGTGAGAAAATAATGAGAGTTTGATTTTTCATAAGATAAAAGAGTAATTTTCTTCATTGTTCCCTAAGGTGTCTGGTTCATTAACAGAGCTTTTTTTGTCAACTTTACAAAGGTTTGTGGCACTTATTGGACTTTCCTTTTGCTACACCTTTTTCAAACGTCTGCTAGGTTTCCGTTGTAGATGCAAGAAATCTGTTTTGGCAGATGACTTTTAGAAGCAGGCTTCAGAAATGGTTCACCACATGAGCTTGGTTTTCAAGAGGAGGTTTGATTAGAAAATTATAAACTGTTCTAGAAAGAACCAGGGGAATAAATGAACAGTCTTGAAAGCAATTCATATTCACTACTGTTAGACTGGGCTAGACACAAGACATTCCCTTTCTGAATGTCAATCATATGAATTATAATTATTATTTTAATGAACTGTTGATCCAGGATTCTATTCCTCTTGTCATAATGTTGAAGCACAAACTTGGAGGCTCCCCTTGTCGCATCAAACTGAATCAACCATAGTAATTAAAACTGTAATGAAACCACAATGACAACTCGCGCCCAATAACCCAGGTCGCAACCATTAGTGTTAAATTTCTCATTGAGCTTTGTTTACGGTTTAAAGGAGAGGCCGGTTTTAATGAGTGCACCCACTGTCCTTCATTGATTGTGACTGTGTACAATGCCTCTTGGAGGGTTTAAATGATGGGGCACTACTGATCTATAAGCTTGTATATTGCTTGTCATCATAGGTAATAAAATGTCAGATTCTATTTCTTTTAACTTGAGAAATATTTCACAAATAATGATCCTCACACTTAAGCGCCATACCCACTAACCGATTTTGAGACCAATCAGTGCCGACTTCGGCACGGCAGTCGGCCGATTCTGGTTAGACAAGGCATACCCACACATAATCGGTGCCGAAGTTGTCATCAGCGCCAATCGTCGGTGCCGTCGTCAGTGCCGATGATCAGCGCCAATCACGCCGATCCTTATTAAACATGTTCAATAATTTTATGCCAATGATGACGATGACGCCGACAGCTCACCGTCGTCGGCGTCGCCGCGTCAGTGCTTCGCCTAGTGGGTATGCCGCTTTAAAGCAACTGTCTCATCCGTGTGTTGTTATGCTATTTATCTACCATTGCAAGCCTAATGACGCGATGGCCGGCAATGTGTTTTATGAGGTAAGAATGTAATCCAGCAAGGTTATTGGTCAAGTCATGTATTTGGCTTGGTGGGATTGGAGTTACAAAGTAACAAATAATGATGTCCTTATGGATGAAAACGGGGCTTAAAGGGGAATGAAGGAAAGGTTAATAATGAGCAGGTGATGTTTGAAAACTTGATCGACAAAGACTTTACATTTCGAGCAGTTTCTACAATCCAAAGTTGTCTATGAAATGTCTGTTTGTCTCATACTTAATTGATTGTCCACAACCTGGATGATTTACAAATCTCTCAAAAGTAAAGGAAGTGCCATAATACTATTGACTGTCACTGATTTGTATTGGGGGATTCTGTTACATACATAATTTCCTTACAAAAGGATTTTTTTTTTAATCAAGCCCCATTTACCGTGGTGAAAGTGGTTATAGGCATCTGCAAACTGTGAACATTGGAAACGTTCTATTGTTGTAGCCCTCTGCAACCTGCTTCCATGCGAAATTATTCAACATGTTTAATATTTTTGTAGAGATCCTGTGCGATTCAAGACAAAACGGCAGACCCCAGCTAACTGGTGCCAAGAGACATTAAGAACAAACTCTGGGCCAACATGTCCCTTGTGTCAGACCCATTATTCAGCTGAAATTGTTTCGAGGGTGGGCGGGAAACCCATAATTTAACCTGAAGAGGGGTCCCAGCCAAGTTGCAATGTAACAGAACCATCACACAACCATACTTTTTGGGTCAGTCCATTACTTAATAATGTGGGATGTAACAGTTACATTATTGAAGGTGAGATTTAAACCTTATCATATCAGAACGTTGTTACAATGTTATTTTTTGGTGAGGTTAAGACCAAACCATAACAGAACATTATTAGGACATTTTGTTTGGGTTGAAGCATGTAACCAGAATGTTGTAATAATGTAACAGTGCAACAACACAACAGTATGTTGCAGCAATGTGATTGGGAGTCATCAAAAGAACATAACAAGAACCAATACAGAAACCAACCAGAATATTGCTGTGATGTTATAATAACATTGCATCTTTAATTTGGATGGGGTGTGACCGTGAGAGAAAACAATCATTTACTGATTGACACTCATTGACAAAGGTTTATTGCATTGGCAGCTATTGTCAAGATACATTCTGATTTCATCAGATCAGGTTCTGAAAATTAATATGAGATAATTAGGTCGTCAGAATACCCAACAACAAATGAATTCTGTGATTCTGTCCCCCTGTTTTCTTTTTTCAATCATTATTTTCAATGTATTGGTTGGCCAATAAAATGACCATGAAACATTGAGTCATCAATACACTTTCACAGCATTGTTTTTGTTCATTCTCAATGTATGTGTCATCAAGTAGCATCTTTCATAGCTTTTCCTTTAACATTTTGCTTTGGGAAATGTAGAATCATACATAGAACTAATTTCCCAAAGTCAATTCACCTTAATCTTCCACTGGGGTGGAAGGTAGCTTCTCTTTGCTTTCCCCTTTAGGGTGATTGCTCAAAGTCCCCTTTTTGTCGCTGATTGATATTCGAATCACCCGCGGGCAAGTGGGGCAATCACTTCGATGTGTCTGACACAGATCACATTGCTAATCCCTGTGTGTCTCATAATGACAATCTGGGAAGGCTGTGAAAAAGCAGCTTTTACTGTTCTAAACAGGAGATCCCTGCTTAAAGGTAGATATGGGGTGTCACTGCAGTGCCACCTCGTGTTGATACTTTTTTATTCCTCCTATTCTTTGGAATTTTAACAAAATTTGAGCTAGTTATCATGAATATTTACAATGTTTTACCAAAAAAATTGTATTACTGCTAATTTCTTAAGCAGGAATAGGCTATTTGTGTGGGGTTTGAGGGTCAATTTGTGTATTTTCAGAAGTAATTTTTTTTTTTTAAATCTTGAAATGTATATTTTGATCCTATCTGCAGATTTTGATGTCTAAACTATGGTTACCTCTTATTCAATGAGGAAAACTGTGACTTTTTCCCATTGAAGCCAATGGTAAACAGTTATTTTTTCAAATGCTTATATCTTGTAAATGGATATGGTGATATAAGTTTTTTAAAGTTTTATAATAGTCCCTACATTCAAATTACATCTGTGTGAGTTTGATAATTTTATCATGGTTATCAAGAAAAATCAAGACAGAGGCCCTTGGGCAGAACAGAAGCTAGGCCGTCCCTCGGACCTCCAGGGGGCCAGGGCAGAGGCTAAGCTGGCCCTGGGACCTCCAGGGGGGCCGGAACAGAAGCTAGGCCGGCCATGGGACCTCCAGGGGGCCAGGACAGACACTAGGCCGGCCCTGGGGCCTCCAGGAGGCTGGAACAGAAGCTAGGCTGGCCTGGGGACCTCCAGGGGGCCATGACAGAGGCTAGACCGACCCTGGGGCCTCCAGGAGGCGGAACAGAAGCTAGGCCATCCCTGGAGCCTCCAGGGGGCCAGGACAGACGCTAGGCCGGCCATGGGGTCTACAGGAGGCTGGAACAGAAGCTAGGCCGGCCTGGGGACCTACAGGGGGCCAGGACAGAGGCTAGGACGGCCCTGAGGCCTCCAGGGGGCCAGGACAGAGGTTAGGCCAGCCCTGGAGCCTCCAGGAGGCCGGATGAGAAGCTAGGCCGGCCCAGGGACCTCCAGGGGCCCAGGGCAGAGGCTAGACTGGCCCTGGGGCCTCCGGGAGGCCAGAAGAGAAGCTAGGCCCGCCCTGGGGCCTCCAGGGGGCCAGGACAGAGGCTAGGCTGGCCCTGGGGCCTCCAGGAGACCAGAACAAAACCTAGGCCGGCCTTGGGACCTCCAGGGGGCCGGGAAAGAGACTAGGCCGGCCCTGGGGCCTCCAGGTGGCCAGAACAGAGGCTAGGCCGGCCCAGGGACCTCCAGGGGGCCGGGACAGAGGCTAGGATGGCCCTGTGGCCTCCAGGAGGCCAGGACAGAGGCTAGGCCGGCCCTGGGGCCTCCAGCAGGCCGGGACAGAGGCTAACACAGCCCTGGGGCCTACATTCTATTTGATTTAAGCATAATGTAAGTCCAAGTAAACATTAAAGTTCATGTAGTGGGATTTACTTAAAATGTAAAGATGTAAAATGTCAATCATAAATGGGTTATCTAAAGACCAAGGCTGTACCTTTAAGAGCATAAGCAAAGGCACAAACAAAATAGAGTGTCTATTACATCACGTTTCATCTGTCTGTAAATTTTTCCATTACATTTAGGACAGTCCTAAATGCATTGAAAATGTAAACAGGTTGGGGATACCACAGAAATACTGGCCATGTCATTGTGTTGTTTATTCATTTTTCAATCTGAGGACAGTAGTTCATCCTCCAATTGGATCTAGAGATACAAATAGATATGGGGGTATGGTATGCTTGTCGCTTATTACCCTCCTTATATAAAACAGCATGAAAATGAGGTTTCGTTCATGAGCCGCCATGTTTTTTCACTGGTTTCAGCCTTCCCTAATACTTTTGGGCTTAGACTGTACCACCTGCCGCATTGTGTCCAGCAGAATGTAAATACTTGCAAAAAGAGATTCATGTTTCAATTTCAAACTTTTTCAGAATCTATGTATATGATCTCGCATTTTTATTCAATATAAGCCAATAATAGTATTCTTTTTTAACCCTTTCCTGACCGCCAATGGTAAAATCGTAAGATATATTACAATACTGTTTCTATTACATAAAACATTTAGAGATACGTGTATGGATTAAAATCAAATACAAGTGATCATATCTATCATATGTCAATAATATGATGCAAAATCCTACAAATTACCCCTATTTTCACAAGACAGATGATTTTCATAGAATACTATAAATCTGTCCTTATTTATATGAACATAGCATAATTGGTCTTGAAATGTGTGGTATAACATGGGGAACAATTTCACAATACAAAGTTTGTTAAAAAAACTATATTTTTTGGACTTTTAGCTGTTTTTTTGATTTTAAGGGTAAAAATTGGTAATTTTTCAATTCATACGTCACGTGGCGGGCACCTACTATAGTTTTGAGCCGAGACGCGAAGCGTCTTGTCCAATTTAAAAAATAGCCATGTCGCCTGTCACTATATCAGAGATTAGACCCATGTGACATGTCAAATTTAAGAAATGGCCATGTCGCGTGTCATTATCTTTTTAAAGCCCCTGTCAAATCCAAGAATATGGCAATGTCATTTGTCCCTTAGTTGCCATGTCGCATGTCAAATTTTAAAAACGGCAGCGTCGGCAGTGCTGCCGATTTTATGGGTCTATACCCCCAGATATGTTGCCCTTGAGTAAAGGATTTAAATATATTTAGTTTGGCTTCTTTTGTAACAGATATATACATCAACATTTGAAATACAATCTCTGATTAACCCTGTAGAGGGATAATATTCACAACTAAAGGCTATATTCTACTCTCAGGTATTTGCTTGCGGCACCATGAAATGACGCAAGGAAACTACCGCAAACCTGTTTGCAGTAGGCCAGAGTATATACTATGTGTCAGGTGAAAAGCATAAGGTATTATTTGACATAGCTTAACATATGTCGGATACGACCTTCTGCTATTCACCCAACAAATTAGGTGCTCGTGATACTTGTTTGCAGCACCTACTATTTTATGTAGGTTTTCTATGGTTTGCTTTCAGTTAGGGACACCAACATGTTAGTATCAAAACCACACTGGTGACACCTAAAAGTAGCTACCACAAATATGACCTACCCCAAAGTGGAATATAGCCTTAAACCTTATACTGATGTGCACCACTGCATAAGGGGGACAGACAACCAGACATATCTTTAATGAGCCTTGTGCCTAAGATAGTGTCCTAGTACCCTAGTTCAATTAGGAAAGTGCCTTGCAGGGGTGGATATAGGACTTTCAAAAGGTGACGGGGATAAACATAAAGGCTAAGTACTAAGACGACATGCATTTGCTCATACATGCGCAGCATTTTCCCCTCATTTTGTAGTTTAAGGATCCACCAAAATGTGAAACCTCAATACAGATAGAATAATATGTTGGGAAAGCTTTGAATAAAATTTATCTATGGTAGGGCAGCTGGGTGCCCAATAATGGTATGTATGTCACTATATCCATGTAGTTCCTAATTACAGAGGTCACCTACATGTATAATTTAGTGCAACAGGTATGTTGCATTTTTTCTTTTTTTTTATTTCAAGTTATTCATTCTGGTTACAATCAGGATTAATAGATCCCGGTCTCCGTTGTAATCCAGGGGCTTCATCAGAAATCATATCATATAGTATCCTTGTAGTAAATAAAAAAATGATGTGATGTTAAAGAGATGAAATGAAGGTCATTTTATACAATAACCAAAACTGCCACAACCAAAACTTATTGTGTCAACATCTTCTTCTTCTTGGGCACGAACTGATTTTAGGCTTAGTTCTAGCTTCTTAGGCACGGAGTATGAAACACAAACCCTGGAATGAACTGGAAGTTTTGGTTAAATAGGACTGCTTGATTTAAAAAGAAGTTGGGCGGGCATGGCTATGAAAAATGGGCACAAAAGGACACTTTGGCATGGGCACTACAACAAAGAAGGGCACGAGGCATGAGATGTTAGGCCTGTGGCTGCAACATTATCAACCAAGAGTGATGTCCCGACTTCAGGAAAGGAAACCGGCCCAGTGTTAGGTAGGGTAGCCAGGAATGATAGGTGCCCCTGACCCAGCGACAAGTACCAAGGCATGAAAGTACCCACGACTCATGGTCTTTTTTCTTTTAAACATCTGAAAAACTTAGGTTTGCTTCTTCTCGGCATCACAACCAATTGGCCCTTGGTCACAAGGCATGGCTCAGACAAGCCAACCCTCTTCTGGTCGTGTGCCTGTTCCCGAGTCAAAGCCAGACAATCCAAAAGGAATTAATCACAAAAGTCGAGAGCAAGGCAACCAACCCCCACATCCCTCGTTGGACTTTCGCCACAACAATAATGATAATTTGCAGTGAAAACAAATGGCTTATATAGAAGGGGTATGTTAAGTTAATTGGATCACTTTAATGCACTTTTATATTAGGGATCTTCTCCAGTCACCGACCTCGTGGGCCACCCAACCATGACTAAGGTAGGGGATGTGAGAGGCCCCCTCCCACCACTGACAGGGACAGTCACAGGTAGCTGTGAAATCGGCACTCTCTGAAAGGCAGTGACGGGGAGCAGTCATCCACATTACAGGGTAAGATTTAGGATCATTACCATTACAAATCAAAATTTCATGTCATTCTCTCGGTAGAGCATTGAAATTTGTAGCAAGTATTCATGTTGATCACAGCTGTTGTCACAGTTTGTCAACATTACTGGCCTTGTCACAGTATTGTTAGTTCTCTTCTCCATCTGAGGACAATAGTTCAACCTCCAATTAGATTTTGAGATCCAAATAGATATGTAACCCTAGAGTAAAGGATTTAAACAGATTTTGATTTGCTCCTAGGCCTGTTATAACACATATGTGTATCAACATTCAAAATACAATGCCAGATTAACCTGTTAGCAGGATAAGGTTGACAACTAAACTTTACACTGATGTGCACTGCTGCATAAGAGTAACAGACATCCAAACATATCTTTTTTTTTTATCAGTTTTATTATCCTGAAAAGACATTGGCTCACACCAGTTTACATTGTCCTTTCAGCAGTTACATCAAGGTTGCTTGGAGGAGTAGTTGTCATACAGTTTTGAGGTAAAGGTATTGGTTAAAGTTTGAATCTTTGATGATCCTTGTACCTAGTTCAATAAGCAAAGTACCCTGCACGGGCAGATACAGGAGTTTTTGAAAGGGGAGAGGGAGCTCGGCATAAAGGCTAAAACAGCATGTATTTATGCATACATGCAGAGCACTTTCTCATCCTTTTTAGTTTAGGGGTCCACCAAAGTAGGGGGGGAGGGGGTCAGGACCACCTGGACCCATTGGATCCACCTCTGCCTTGGGGAGGTAAGTGTTTTTTATAAATAAGTTTTCATAAATATGTGCAAGTGGGGTTAGTGAGGTGGGGTTAGTGGGAGTAGAATTTGTATGTAGTTGAGCAGATACATGCCCCTTAGTGGTATGTACCTCACCATATCCATTATGTAGTCCCTTTGAAAAAAAAAAAGTTCCAGAGGTCACCCACATGTCTAATGTAGTGCAACAGATATGTTGCATAAGGATAATTACACTTATTATGTCCTCCCTAATGATACATAATGATTTAATTACCTATTCAAATAGGTTCCCTCTGGGTTGGCTATGAGATGGATAGATAATAGACTATACATGTCTATACTATATTATATCGAAGGGGGCTCTCCGTGGGCTTCTTTCTCCAAAGTTGAACTAGGTGATTACTTCATTAAATGCTGTACCCAACCTATGCCTAAATACGGAAACTTGAAATTCAATGTAAATGCCCAATAACTGAAAGATACAAGGGTGCACTATATTATATGTTATTTTAAGATGTTTGTCATTCCCTGTAAAACATCATTGATCCACGTTTTGTACAGCTAAACAGTTTTTTTATTCATTAGATTTTTGTAAGGGCTGAGTTTACTTTACTAAATGTTCTGCCACTGTGGTCCTGTGGACCATTTGGGCACAATTTTGTACAGGGTCATCCAAACGTTCTATTTTCCATGCTGCACTACATTGGACTGGAACCCGATGCCACAATATTATCTAATTGTTTTTCTTTCTGTTTTATTCATACTTAATATTTTTGCCATAATAATACATATGATTCCTGATCAATGTTCTTGTATTAAACAGAAAATTAAACAAAACTGATAAATCGTTTAAAACTTATTTGTTTGTTTAGTATATATATATATTTCATTTAGTGATAAAATTGTACTTGTCTATTTATCTTTTTAACACAAAAATATCAATCCATTTTCTCATTCATCTTTGTGCCAAGGTTCCTAAAAATAAACAGATTAAATGACAATATTCTACGAAATGAAAAAAACAAACTTCAAAGCATAAAACAAGATCATTTTGTGAAACAACATCAGTCCATATTATTGTATCGAATAAACCACCCACAATGTTCTCTTGAATGAAAATAGACAAAGAAAATTCATTGAAATATCAGATTATTTAGATCTTTAGATCAGAAAAAAATACATATATTGTCAATTATAACAAAAGCCCTGCCCATGGAAATCCACATTGATGATGTTTCATTACAGAAAAGCCATGTCTGCCAAGAGATCGTCCAAGTTTAGATTTGGTGACCCTGAATATTTCACCTATGAGGGGATTCGCTATCCTCTACATATTGATGCTGATGGAATTATTGAAATGAGAAAGCATACCTTTGATCCTAAGGACGTATTGGTAGCATCATTCCCAAAATCAGGTAAAGAAGCTGATTATATTTGTTCATTATGTTTTTGTCATCTATGTAACATTTCACTTAATACAAATTTGGGGTGTCTAAAAAATGAATATGAGACTGAATATTGTCAGGCTGCAGGAGAGGAAATATTGGAAGGAAAGAAATAAGGGAAACTGTTAAGCTCTCACTTGTCTACCAGATTTATATTAGACATCTGCCACAAACAAACTTTTAACATTACCTTATTGTATGATTAACCGTATATATAAATATAGAAAAACATTAGTAATATGTTTTATATTTCCATAGGTTAAATTAATTGAAGAATTCATATAGCATTGAAATAATCTTTTCTCCTGATAAGTGATAGGCTACTGAAAGGTTTAGAGAGAAGACTATGATTTTTAAAGTCCAATTGTAAATTTGTAGATGGCATTCCCCTTTATAAAAGGATTTTATACAATAAGGACTACAAGCAATGTCAATTAACACATTTTGCAAACTAAAATGCTTTCATTTCTATTCAGGGACCAATTGGATGATGGCACTAGCCGGCCTTATTCTCTCGGATGGCAAAGAAATATCAGGGGTGTTCTCAGGGGTGCCATATAGATATACAGGGATGCCTTCTTTCAAAATGGCATTGAGCAAATCATCTCCAAGGTTTTGGGCTACACATCTACCGTATGAATTGATGAAGGATAGCTTTGACAGAAGCCATCCAAAAGTCATCTATGTGATGAGGAACCCATTTGACCAGCTTGTATCATACTATCACTACCACAAAATGTGCAAATCCTATGGTCTGTACACAGGTTCCTGGGATGAATTCTTCAACGAACAGTACAAGACGAACCAACTATTCTATGGCAATCACCTTGATCATGTGGCTGGTTGGTGGAATGCTAGAGTGGGTCACGAGGATCATATACTCTTTATAAAGTATGAGGACATGGTCAGAGACCTGCGCAGTGTCTTGATTCAAGTGGCAGCATTCCTTGGGAAGGAACTCCAGGAAGATGTCATATCATCACTTCTTGGGCAATTATCATTCAAAAGCATGAAGCAGAATAAAGCCGTCAATGAAGTCAATAGTCCTGGTATGGACAACAGTGTTTCATCATTTCTAAGAAAAGGAAGTGTTGGTGACTGGAGAAATTACTTCAATGAAGAGCAAAAGAAAGAAGTTGAAAGTGCATATACTCAGAAACTTGTCAAAGTGGGATTAACCCTTGACATCAACAATTAGCACGTTGAACAGTTTCTGATTAATGTGCATCTTTGTTTATAGACATAGATGCAATATTCCTGGATTCATAGATATTACACATAACCTCCATGAAGTATTTTGTATAAGATAACATGTCATCTTATTTGGACAATCTGCATTGCTTTGGAAAAATAATAAAATAATTATGTAAAAATTAACATCTAACACTTCTAACATACTAAAATTACATATTCAGCATACATTGTCATGTCTTATATGGAAAGACTTATGAAGGCCAATTACGCTGAATCCCTGATAGTTATAGCACACATCTTTGCATTTCATTTATCAGTGATATATTTGACATGCTAATAAAGTATGTTATTCTTATCCAGTAATCTTTACTTAGAATTTTTGGTAATTGTGTACAACTAGAAGCATTGGTAGAAGGTGTACTACCTACAGCACTGAGGGGTGTTCAACTTGCTCTGCGCTAGCAAACAAACAACATTCAGACAATGTGCAACATTTTTAGAACATCATGAGAAAAATGTAGCAGAATTGTTGCTACAACCTAAAATATAACATTGTGTTGCAACATACAGACAGCATTTAACATGTTGGACAAGAATCCAGAGTCGGAATGGAATTGGAATGAAAGCTCAATCTAAACATCATATTTCTTTATTGTAGTTTGTCAACATGGTACAGTGTATTCAGCCTTGAATCTTAAATTGTAAGAGCAACAGGTCATTAAGCTGAGACAATCTGTTACACACAATTATACTGTACTTTTCTACAAGTAGATACATTCTGAAATCAAGTTTGTAGGATTATTAATAAAGATGATTAAATATATATATATATATAATAAAGGTTTTGAATCTACTTTAAACCAAATGATGGACTGTAGTTGACTTGTTTTATTATGTAGAAAATGAATAAAGGGCAAGTCGACTAGTTTTTGCGTGTTATTGCCTTCTTCAGGATTAAATTTGAACCTCAAAATTGGCATATACAAATTATATATATAATGTAAAATGATAAAAGTGTTGAATCTACACCAAACCAAACGATGGACTGTAGTTGACTTGAAT
Source organism: Lepidonotus clava (assembly GCA_936440205.1). NCBI lineage: Eukaryota > Metazoa > Annelida > Polychaeta > Phyllodocida > Polynoidae > Lepidonotus > Lepidonotus clava. The sequence goes on from OW387143.1 coordinate 2,222,720, forward strand.
TATTAGTTAGACGTGGAATCAACGGCAAATCAATTGGTTTTGGTGTGTTACTGCCTTCATCAGCAAATACATAATGTTTTAGATATATTTATGATGTTATTATATTTAGTTACAAAATGCTTACTGCCATCATTAGGGAACAGGAATATGACATTTCAAATGCAATACACAAGATCAGAAGTTGTAAAAATGTTATAAAACTGGAACGGAAACACAGTTAAGATACTGCAGGGTGACATTCAAGTTTTTGAGTGGTTTCTTGCTTGCCAGCGTGATACTCTAAAATAATCACTGCTCTTCAAGTTTGAATGACATCTGTACCCTGCTGCTAAACTTAGGGACAAAAATTGTCACCTTTCTCATGTACAGCTGTATGGGTGTTGTGGTTAAAACTTGCTTCTTGTTTTACTTCATCATAGGGATACAGATAGTAAGTCAAGGGCCATACCCACTAGGCGCTTATGCATGAGTCAGCCGACAGATCAGCGCTGAAATTGGCCAATTCTGCCTTTAGAATCAGCCAATTTCAGTGCCATCTCAGATTAAACTTGCATGTTTCAATGTACTATACTAACTGGTGATCATAAAAATCAGCTAATTTGAGTGCCAATCCGTCAGCCAACTCTGTAAAAGTTGCTTAGTGGGTATGCAGCTTTATTGGTTCTATATCTGGACCATTGTATATCCGAAGCCAGATCTAGAACTTTTCAAAAGGGAGGGCGCCCTATTGTAAATTTTCTGGTTGACTTATGGTGCCGAGAATTTTACATTAAAAACAAACAATAGTTGGCCAAAATGCCCCTTGTGCTCCCCCCTCCTAAATCCACCACTGATACCTATTCAGTCTGCATGTCAGACAGTAGGGCAAGAGGACTGTGGTTCAGCTCTCAGGTTGTTAAACTAAGTTAGGGTGTTTGGCAGCCAAAGTACATCATCTTTTTATAATCTTTATTATGTCATTCACATGGGAAATTTTCTAACCACTAGGGTATAGGCTATAGTAATCCCAAAGACAATCATGCCATTATTGATCTAATATCCAGATTTTACTAATACTTTGCAAAACAAAAGATATTCATCTAGATAAACCAAAATTATGAAAATAGGAGGTTACCATGGTAACATCTGAGCATTTAAGGCTTTTTCTTGTAGCATTTATTCTAAAAGTTGTTGGCTTACAGATTAATGAAACATGAATTTATATGTCCAATATTTTCAGAGATAATGAATACTTTCACAATATAACTTGATCTTTTATAGTGCACATATTCAGATGTGATATAATATACTCTAGTGGATTGGAAATGTGTTATGCAGTCAAAACCGGAAAGTATGCTTAAAGGCTGGTGTCCAAAGATCAATGAAAATAAACATGAAATACATGAAAAAAGTGTATAAAAGTGTGGTACCCTTTTCTTTTGGGGGTTGAATACTGCGATTCTATCAGATTTCAAACTCTAGATTGGCTGGTTACAGAGCAAAGATAATTACATTCAGAAATACATTTGTTCATGGAAGGTGTCATTTTAAGATAGAAGGCTTGGTCAATTAACATCTAGAAGGCACATGTAATGTGCCATTCAGTGATTTTCTATGAAAGTCAAAAATTTGTCACCAGCAAACTTTATAAACAAAAATGGGACATTAAATATATTTGTCGATGTTAGGTAATTGGGTGTATGTTATATGGGAAAAACCAGCAGAGGATTTGAGCTCTGCTTATGACAATGGTGAAGATATGGCCACTCTAACTCAAAATTCCTTGAATAATCCTATGTAACTTCTACAAATTCTTCTACTTAGATGGATTATTTAATCAAATAAAACAATGGAATATGAAATTTAAAGTTTTGAGAGAGACGGAAATGAAACAGTAATTGTTGTGAACAAAGCATAGCTTGATTTCATGGGTAACTCACTTCTAATTTCAGTTTACTGAAAACAAAAGACTACTGTCATATTCACTCATGTAAAGCAAAGGTTACTGCACTAATATGGCTCCATAACTCCAAATAAGATTTCTATGTGAAACCAGAAATATGTACTCTTACTATTAAATGTGCTTCTATGAAAAATAAAATTGTAGCAATTGTATAGTTAATCATAATAATATGAATCATAATTCACTGAAATTCATCATTAATGATAAATTTCAGTGAAAATAAATGGTTCATATACCGGGGTATCTTGAGGTAATAGGGACACTTTTAAGGCATTTCTACATGAGGGACCTTTTAAGGTACTCTTTCTCCTGCAATCACCTGCCTCTTATGCCACCCAACCATGACTAAGGTTAGGTGACCCGAAGGGGCCCCCTTCCACCACCGACGGTGAGACAGGCACAGGTAGATGTGAAATCGTCACTCTATGAAAGGCAGTAACAGGAGCAGTTGGCCACACTACAAGGTAAGATTTAGGCTCATTACCAATATAGATACTTAAGATAAGGGATTCCTTATCATTCTCTCAGAAATGTATTAAGTTTATTGTATTAGTAAAAAATGTATTAGTTCATCCTCCAATTGGATCTAGAGATACAAATAGATATGTCGCCTGTAAGTAAAGGATTTTTTATTTAGTTTGGCTTCTGTTGTAACAGATATATACATCAACATTCAAGATACAATCTCTGATTAAGTAACCCTGTAGAGGGATAAGATTCACAACTAAAGGCTATATTCTACTCTATGGTATTTGCTTGTGGCACCATGAAATTACCCAAGGAAACTGCCGCAAATCTGTTTGCGGTAGGACAGAGCAAGGATGGAATATAGTGTCAGGTCAAAAGTATAAGGTCATATCTGACATAGCTTAACCTATGTCGGATAAGACCTTCTGCTATTCACCCAACAAATTATTAGGTGCTCGTGCTACCTTCTTGCAGCACCTGCTATTCTATATAGGTTTTCTATCATTTGCTTTCAGTTAGCGACACCAACATGTTAGTATCAAAACCACACTGGTGGCTCCTAAAAATAGCTACAACAAATGTGACCTCACCCAAAGTGGATTATAACCTTAAGCCTTACACTGATGTGCTCCACTGCATAAGGGGGACAGACAACCAGACATATCTTTAATGAGCCTTGTGTCTGAGATGGTGTCCTAGTACCCTAGTTTAATTAGGAAAGTGCCTTGCAGGGCTGGATATAGGATTTTCAAAAGGTGACTGGGAATCAACATAAAGGCTAAGTACTAAGACGACATGCATTTGCTCATACATGTGCAGCATATTTCCGCCTCATTTTGTAGTGTAAGGATCCACCAAAATGTGGAACCTCAAAACAGATTGAATAAGATTTTGGGGAACCTTTGAATAAAATTTATCTGTGGTACGGCAGCTGGGTGCCCATTACTGGTATGAACGTCACTATGTTCATTATGAAGTCCCTAATTCCAGAGGTCACCTACATGTGTAATTTAGTGTAACAGGTATGTTTTTTTTTTCATTATCATTTTAAGTTATTCATTCTGGTTACAATCAGGATTAATAGATCCTGGTCTCCCTTGTGTACCAGCAGCCCACTGCACAATGGGTTTCCTAGCAACGAAAATGATATTGTTAGCGAACCCTTGCGTTGTTAAATTATTTGCAACTATTTTCGTAACAACAATTGTTTTGCAACAATTCTTTTTCTATGTTTAAAATGCCCTCAAAGAGCTTTAACTTTTACTGATCTTTTTCTAATCTTTTCCTTTTTTATATCAATTTACAGAATTCAATTTAATTCATTAGAACCAGAGATTTTTACTATTTTCGTAACAACGGAAATTTTCGTAACAACAAAACAATTCGCTGTTAAGCAAAAGTTCGTTATGCTATCTTAATTTGATCCTCACAATGAAATTCTATTGTGCAACGGGCCACAGGGGCTTCATCAGAAATCATATCACATAGTATCTTTGTAGTAGATGAAAAATGATGTGATGATGAGATGAAATGAAGGTGATTTTATACAATACAGTATTAGTTCAGGAATTCAATACGCTTGCATCCACCAGATATAACATAATGACATTGAAGATATAATACAAGCAAGATAATAAGTTGGTCACACTTTCCTAAACATATACCATTATTGCCTGCTTAAATACATCAATATCAGCAATATTCCTAGTATGTGCTGGTAGACTGTTCCATAGCTCGCCTCCAATATAAATTGGTGATGATCTATAAGCTGTCATATTTATTTGATTCAGTTTAACAACTGACGCCTCAAACATTTTCAGTTGTCTATCACTTTGCTTCAGAGTGACCTTATTTTGAATTCCTTTGAAAATACATATTAATTGTTGTTTATTGCGTAATTAGTTCAACATTGGGACATTCATGATTTCATGAAAATCAGCAATGTGCATATCTCTAGGATTCCTATAACTAGGAACAAAGTAACAAAAATAAACTCTACTGATTGACTAGTCACATCTTTTTTTGTCAATTAAACAAGAAACAATATAAAGTAAACATTCTTGAAACCTATCTACGAAAAGAACAAAACAAAGATATATAATACCATCATGTACTTAGCAAAGTTTGGAATGTGTTCACTCGTACATTAATATCTTTTCAGACCAGCAAAAGACCGAATCTTCTTCAACTGAACTGGTCCAACAAGTCTCATAACAATCTCAAATTTATTTTGTAATTGCCAAATTCTGTTAGCTTTGAAAAAGTATTTTGAAAAAATTCCTAAATTGCTTTTTAATGTTCGACCATAAAAATTGTTTTCCTTTAATTCCGTAAACCGTTACTATGGTCCATGTTTTAACATCCACTTCGATTGTTACTGTAATGTTGTTCAAAATATTATTATCTTTATAATTTTTTTGGGGTTGTACCTTTTAATTGTCCGACTGAAAAAACAAACTCCCTTGTCTATATACTCTCCAAACCAGTAGGGTTCAATACCTCACTACGTTTCTATACCTCTCTGCTGTTAATTCTATATTGTTATACTCCAACAATCTCTTTTCTGCGTTCATATATTATGTTCATTGTCAATATCAGAAGTGGGTGTACGCACATTCTCTGTACAAAGTATACTTTGACCCAATGAAATCGTAACCTAGCTGACGTCACAACATGGCCACAACCCTGAGTGGACAGTGCACTGGGTGGTCTGCTTGCTTGACCCAGAAACGGGGATAAGAAGGGGCGTGCTAACATGCCATTTATGGTATGGAGCTCCATACATATACCAACATAATTATTTTTTACATTATTCTCACTGCCTGCTTTAGAATCGCATGCTAAAAACTTGTCTCAGGGTCTTTAAGGTTTTATATGTAACGGTCGCGTTGAAACCTTGCCAATAACTTATAAACAATGAATAACAAGGTTGTTAATCTATTTCCAGGGGCTACATAGTTTTGTGTTTGACATTACTTATTTTTTCCTTTTTTTCCACGTGTGCTTACCCCTGCTTTCCTACTATGGGTACATCGAGATTCTGCCTGTGTATCACCCTTTCCAACATCTCGTACTTTTCTTTTTTTACTCGTGACTTGTCCCTCTTCAGCCGAATCGGTTGGGGAACTCAGTATCACTACTTGTGCCCCTGGGGGTGGAGAGTGTCTACGACGCTTTTGGACCACTTCAGGTTTTACTACGTTGACAGATCTACCTTCTACGTTCGTGGGAACTGTCTGTACTACACTCTTCAGTTTTGAGGTAGCGCCTTCGCTTGATAGAAGCACATTTACATTTTTTTGGGCACACTGGACATGTGCAAGTGTTTTCTTTTTTTTCGAACTGCCACTTGACCCTGCGTGAACGTCTTGTTGTTTGTGTCTTTGATCGTTAGGTCCACCATAACTCGGTTTATCCACAGCTTGTTTACGTTCCTGATGTGCCGGGGTGGATCGATGGGGAGGTGAAGTTCTTTTGGGCCTTAACATGTCCATCAGTGGTGGCAATGTCGGTTGCAGAAGTGTTTCTATTTGGGGTTGGTGAGGTGTCTTCGAACCAATGGACACATTTACACTGGAATAGTTACCAGGGAGAGAAGATGAGCGTTGTCTTGGTTTACCTAAATTCAACCCTGGTCCTGTTTCCTGTTTAATTTTTTTGGCAGGTGGCGCCTCTACTGTCTCGGCACCTACTTGTACCTGTCCTGTCTGTAGTGGGACAGGTGAAGGAGCCTTTGAAGGTCTACATCTGTTATGCTTCTTAGAACCACTAGATAAAACGTGGCTGCCTTGTTCGTGAAGTGTCTCTTGTTTTGGAGTCTCAAACTCCTGTGGTTTCAGTTTAGTGCGCGCCGAGCCCGATTTTCCGGGTTTTGCAGGTGTACTTTCTGGCGTGGCGAGATTGGCACTTGACCCCTCCACGGCCAGTTGATGTTCAGTTATGACTGCATGGCTTGGTGTCTGAAGTCGGTTCCCATGCAAAGAGTGTGGTGCGTCACCGCCTGAAGATGTCGGTACTTCTGGAATAGAACTTGGCACATGAATAGTTTTACCAACTTTGCCAGGTTCCTGACTTGACACTTGTCCGACCTGTTCGTTCTCTGTACTTGCTACACCTGTCGCTGCACTACTTGTTCTTTTATCTCCTTTCCCAGTTGACCCAACATCTGACTGTTTGGAGTTCAGAAAATCAGTGACAATGAATTGAGTTGTGTCCAAAAATATATCACCGGTTCTATTGTCTATACGTGGTAGGGGTACCTTCCCTTCTCCAAGAATGGTTTGGGTCCCAACTGTTGTCATGTTGTACTCGACGAAGGCGTTGAGACCCATCTTGAGAACTGAATGGCATTCGAAAATAATAACAATCTATTAGTAATAGCCAATAAGTAAGGCCTTATCTGAAAAAGAAGCTAAGCAATAACATAAAAAATACATTTGGCGTTCAATCACAATAAATAACAAAAGTAAATTTATCTCATTATTAGTTATTTGGTTTGATATTGTTTTTTTCTTTAGAATTTTTATATTTTACTTTTTTAGTGTCATCGCTTTGGCATATTATAAATGTACTGGAATAATCAATCAGTATTCTTTAATTTAATCTTTTCTTTTCTCATATTTGGTATGGCACTTGAACAAAATTGAAAGTTAAATTCATTCAATTGTGAACTTGACCTTACTTGTAAATAAAAATCAATATGACAAGGTTTTCTTTATATCTGTATATGTTAAAAGAATTTATGCTATACCTGCGGTTGAGTTTGCCTGGACATTCGTCATCTTATTTAAAATAGTGATCATGTTGTTGTTGGTCTTTTCCATGGCCTCAGTCATTTGAGAATGTACCTTTCGCACCTCCAGGAGTTCGGCCCGAATTTCAGTAAGGCACTTTGCGTTGCTCCGATGCACATCTGAGTCACCTGGGTCAGGCCGGTCACGTCCGGCTGTCTGACCTTCCATGTCATTTGACACGTGACCTACGGAGCTTTGTTCTTCCTGTGAATCGGCTTCACCGTCACCTTCGTTAGCATGTTCTTCATCCTCGGGGACCAATTTAACACTGTCCTTGTCGAGATCACTCTCTGCCTCAGAACATTGGCCGGCCACAGGTTCTACACGATCAGTTTTCTTTTTTGGTGCTCCATTTTCACGCCATTTTAACTTCAATATTCTATAACTAAGGTCTTCTTCACTGACTTGGGCCTTGTGACCCACACCATGTTGTTCAGCAGATGTTTCCTCTTTATCCGCATCACCACGTTGCCTGTCCTCCTTGAACGTCGAACTTGTCTGTGATGGCCGGAATTTAATATTATCGGGTGTGTTTTGATTCAAATTTTGGTTGAGATCATCACTCTCTTCTAGGTAAGTGGTGTTTTCTTCATTTAGGTCTTCGGCATCAGAGTCGGTCTCTTCTGCGGCGTAGGGGTCGTCCTCCACTACTCTTAGAGGAGATTGACCTTTCACAAATTGACCTGGATACCACAATTTCTTTTTTGAATCAGTTTTTGTTACATTTGTGTTTTCCCTCTGGACTTTCTGCACTTGAGATCTTTCTGGAAGTCGGTGAGACATTGACGATGTTGGTTTTTTCGTTTGTCTTTCTGCAGCTATCTTGAGGGCCCTTTCCTGATCTTTACGGGCACTGGGTGGAAAATACTTGCTTTGTCTTGGTGGCAAAATCGGTGAATCAAGGTCGAACTGACCTCCAGATGTCCGTCTTTCTACCTTAATTTTATACTCTGGAGTATCGTTCAGATCTGGTAGTGTATCCCCAGGTGCTGACGAACCCAATGAGAAATTTTGAATTTCTTGCCTAAGTTGTCTTGCCAGTTCAGGAGTGCTTTCCACAGTCATGCTTTGTCCAGACGGCTGAAAGAGACTGGATTGAACCGACTCGTCTCTAATGGCAACATGTTCTTTCTCTGCCTGTTGGTTGACCGGAAAGACTTGTTTCCGAGATTTCTTACCATGTATGGTTTCCACCCTGTCAGTTTTTTTTTTCTCAGAAGAACCGATTCGGCTCCATAGCTCGATGGGATCTGATGTCCTTCGACGGGAAACATGTCCTCTTTGTGTATAAATTGGACGTCCATAAGCGTCATATGATTCATCTTCCTCCACCTCTGACTCAGACTTGTCTTGAACCGACTGCTGTGAGGGTTTTGTCGATGAACTTGTTGCTGACGATTGTGGATGTACAGTCGCAGAAGTAGTTGTGCGGACTTCATTCCTTTTTTTAATCATTCTTTCATGGAGGACCAGCTCTCGTGGATTGGGTTCTTTAAACGCGCTTGGTGGTTTGGGCCGAAGTGATGCAGGCTGCAACCCAGGGATACCTAAAATAGATTTCAATGTACAAATAATAAATTAATAGGTATAGTTTAAAAGGAAAGTCTTTCTCAATTTAAAATTAAAGTCAAAGGTAGAGTAAATTTTGGTAAAGTATATACTGTAGATATAGGTGTACTACTTTATTTTAAAGTCATTTACAGAGAACCAAAAATGTTATTAACGTATTTTAAATACAGTGATACATTGACAAACAGATATACAATCTTTATTTCAGTAAGAAGGAGGACAAAGTATTTTAAATCAAAAATAAAATATGCTGCACTCAGACCTCTATTGAACCCCCCCCCCCCAAAGAAAATACAATTCAAGAACAATGAAATAAAAAGGTCTGTTAAACTCACCCATCACACAGTCCACACCTGTGAATTCTAAAGCCAGGCACGCCGATTCCCGCAGCTGCTCATCATCGGGAATGTTATCGGCACCAGAGTAACCATAGGTTTTCAAGAGGTCCTCGTGCTGAAACAAAAATAAATAAAAATGTTCTTTAGGTTCTGTTATTCTCGTATAACAAAGTACCCGTTAATAGGACAGGAATATTTAAGAAGCCTTGCATGCTAGACCTAATTACATTGACGGTGATTAAGAAAAGATTAACAATTATGTGTTTCATTATGATAATATTAGTTAATTGATTATCAAGATATAAACTTTATTTCCTTTAGGTTTCTACATAATCTATGGATAATATCAAATATTCCAAAGTAACAACAGGTAAAGATATTTCTTGTCTCTAGATAAATTACAAATGAGGTGAGTTTCTTGTCTCTAGATAAATTACAAAGGAGGTGAGTTTATTGCTACGCTACGGCCCTTGACTCTGAACAGCCAGGGAATAACTTTTTTGATATCCCACCTCGGTCAGTACTATATATATATTTTATTTCAATGTATACATGTTTTACTTAACTAGGAATGACAATAGTTACGTAAAGAGGTCTTACTTCTTTCTTTGCAGCTGTCTGGTAGTGGCTGAGTTTGTTTTTTACCTCTTCCAGCGTGCGCCACATTTTCTTGAGAAGTTCGTCATTGACGTCATCTGCAATTTTAAGTTATAAAACTCATTACAAAGTGTTTGAAAATGGGGACAGTTTCAGAGTATTGAAGTATACTGTGACTTTAGCAATGAATGGAAGGCATAAATTTTTAATATTGAATGTCAATTTATGCTAATCAGGAACGCTTAGTTTCATTGTAGACTACTTGAAGTGACATACACATACTGTAATATTGCATTTGTCATTGGAAACACTTTTGAGTGTCGAAATTACTGAACATGGTTTACATGTGTTATATACATGAATATAATTGTAGTTATCAAAATTGTGAAATTAATTAATATCCAAATTTAGTTTTTATTTGACTTTTTTTTTTTTTTTGGGTGGGGACAAAATAAACATTACTATATTAAAATTAATTAAAGCATGGTTGTCTTACTTGTTATACGTTGGCGGCCAAGTCTCTTCTGGAACGATGCGTCTCCTACAAACTTATATGGCCCTTTCAGTTCACGTTTGTAGTAGTTTGCTGACCTGAACAGTCGGATCAACTCGTCCTCCGACCAGTAACGACCACGCTGCCTTTTCGTTTTTGCTTTCTGTACGGTTGATGATCGTTGACGAGGTTTCCTCTGTCTCTTCAACTTTCGCCCAGATGACTGCGACAAAGGTATGCGAACGTCTTCATGAATGTCTCTTTCAGATGAACTACCAGTCCCATTGGACTTGTGTTCATAATCGGGGTCTTGAACACTGTCGTCTAGTGGGTCTCGTGCAGATTTGGAGGACTCTGACGTGGGGGTAGGTGATCGCAGCGGTTCTTGGGGTACCGACGGTTCCCTCGGCTTAGCGAGGTTGGGTGGCCGTTTTTGTTTCGTAGTTGTTACTTTACGGGCAGGTGCACGCACTCGGTCACGTTCATCCCCATCATAGAGGCTTGTAACTCGCCCATCATAGAGGCTTGTAACTCGCTGACGTTTCTGAAAAAGAATAATTATATTTGTATTTCATTTCATGAAATGGAGTAACAGCCTGTGTTTTAAATAAAACTATTTTTAAATTAAACTATTTTTTTTTTAGTTATGACAAACTAGAAAACCCAAACATTCAGTTCAGAACTGATATTTATTAGCTGTGGATAAAAAGGAAATTAATATATTTATTTTTAAAGAGAAACTTGGTCTAATTATTCTTCATTCTATGGACTCTTAGGAAAACTATTTTAAAATAACGTTGGCCTTATTTATGATTCTATTATGTCTATATAGTGAGTCTACACTAGGATTCGTTTAGTGGGCGATCAGTTAGATGTACCACAATAAGTGAGTCATGGGCTAAGAATAGGGCATGAAGATGACGTCAAGTATGAAATTTGTCATAAGGAAAATGTGTTCCTATTTTTTTCTTTTATAGGCATTTTTATCCATTATTTACACACTGCACCTAGGGGTAGCCAATCAGTTAGGCCCCCCGCCACTTAGGCCCCGTCACTTAGGCCCCCAGGGGAGTCACCCCAGGGCAGGCTGTCACCCATACTACTACCTCCACATAGGTTTTCTAACATTAAAATCTTAATTATATTTTTTTTGAATGATTACAGAAGATGTGATGGGTATACGATTGGTAAATGCTTTTTCTTTTTATCTTCAAATGACCAAATAATAATTTGGTTAGGCATCAATGAACAGTAAATTCGCGGACCTAGGGGCGTGAAAGCTGACGACCTGTGCTCCAACACCTCCCGTGAGAGCAGTGGGCCTAAGTGACGGGGCCTAAGTGGCGGGGGGCCTAAGTCACTGTCAATCCACCGAGTTTCTAGATTTTTATAAAAACTTTTTGATGTCACACCATGCAAGACGGTTACAATAATGCACCAACATAGCAAACACAAAAATGTCTAGGCCATTTTAGAATTACATACTCAAAAAACAAATGTCGAAGGGTTCTTACATGGACAGATTTCATTATGAGAAATTTAACATTTGTACACGCTTTTGGCGTTAATGCAAATGACTGAAGTTCATCAACATGGATTCGATGAAATGCACGTACAGTGAGCGATAAAAGGGGAGTTACAGTACGGCGTGACCTTATGTACGGTTACACGCTATAAATGTTACAATGAGACTTGTAAAGCATAATGAGCTATAGCCCTTAAGTCTTATACTAACAAAAAACACGATCAAAACTATTATGATCATATATTTACCTGGCCGGACATGTTTTAGCGTGGACGTTTCGATTTCCTTCGGCGTGGGATGATGACGGCATCAACTTGCGAAGACTCTCTGGACATTTGTTATTTCCGGAAATTATGTTAATGAGGTAGTTCGGAGAATTACCGCTTCATGTCGCTTCAAAACCAATAGAGGCGACACCTAGTGGGAAGTCTGACAACTAGTTAAAGTCCCGATAACAGTAGGAGATTGTAAACAAAGACGTCGCTGTTGCGACACACATCGCTGTTACGATAACTGTCGTTGTTAGGACACACATCGCTGTTGCGAAGAAAAGCAATCAAAATGAGGTGGACAATCATCGCTATTAAACCAAAAGGTGGATTCGCTCCCTGTTGAACAGGGAGAGGTCTTTTGAAATGTGCCAATGTTCGCTACAGCGAGACCCGTTATGCGACGGGCCACAGAATGCAACGGGGCTGGAGAAAACTGCAATAAGCATCAGGCAAGGTCAAAAGTTTAATGAGCATTAGGGAAGGTCAAAGGGCAATAGGCAATCAGAACTCTGTGAGGTGGGGTGAGAACTGCTCCCAATCAGTCAGATTCTCATTTATTTTTTGGTTGGACACTTGAAATGCACACCACCCACCAGATTCGTGGGGATTTAAAAAGCTTAAGGTTCCATCACAAAAAGTGAAAATAAGAAATTTAAAAAAAGCCCACCCATTTACCATATTGATTCTTTGAAGAGATAAGGAATGGGAAGATTTTGGCTAATTATGTTGGTTTGATTCTCATCGCAGTTGTTTGCTGTCACTTTTAACGGCTTTTGTTTGTAGAGGTGCGCCCAAAAATATTGTAGCTTCTCAAAGATTACTAATACGTAGTATTTCACCATGAACTTCATTCATAGTGGCACCCCCTATAAGTGTCCATGCATCCAGATACAAATAAAACAACAGGGTGTCTTTTTCGACAGTTTTCAAAACGTAAAGAAACAGCGATGACGTCACAAAAACAGCAAAATAAACAATGTATTGTAGCGTTGTGCACAGATGTTGATGGGGGGTGCCACTATCAACGATGTACTGTAGGATCATTGATATGCCACAAAACAAAGCGATTTTTTCATGAAAAACTTTAACAAGGGATGGGAGTAATAAGGCAGGGGTGGATCCAGAGCCAGGGCTCTAGGGGGAGCAAACTCTGACCCCCCTTATAAAAATAAAAAATAAAAACACCAAATTTACACAGATTTAGCCAAATTTTGTCCCTTTGGTCTAGGAGGGGGGGGGGGCAATTGCCCCTTTTGCCCCCTCCCCCTTGATCGGCCACTGTAATTAAAGGCAAAGGTAGACTGATAATTAAAGTTTAGAGAGCCTTCAGAATATGTCACTTTAGTGTTTAGTGGTAGAAAGAAAATGTTGACATCAATGTTCTCTATCAATTATCGTTTGTTCAGAATTTGTTCACTATATCTGCGAAAAAAGAAAGACTACTTAATTACATATAGAAGTATAGAATATGAGTGGTACGATAGTTTAAGAACAGTTTAAGATTGTTCTTTTTACAATACGCCAATTAATGCGCTTCTTTGACAGATGATTAGTCTAAACAGCGCATAGGAACCATGATTATACGTGCTGTACCCAAGGGGGGTCAGCAGATGTCTGAAGACCCCCTTCTTTATGTGTATGTATATCTGTCCTTCAAAATGGGTCTGTTTTCAAACCCCTGATACACACATCCGAGCATAGAAAATGCAAGTCACCCCCCACCAATGAGGGATGGACTTATTGTGTCTGTATTATTCAATCATATGGTAATGAAGGGGAAAGTACTTCTCATGGCCGCCGGGAACCAGTCTTTAATTATAAAGACTTGTCCCCACTTGGGTCACTAGATTATATAAATCAGCAGTGACTAATGTGGTTAGTCACCTGGCGACATACTAAATGGTGGCACCAAGATGTCTGGTGACTAACCAACTAATCGTTGTGGTTTTCTGGCAAAATATTTGACATGTTTAATATTTTCCTCTAGTCATTGACGATTAGTGCAGTTAATCACCCCGCTTTTATAGCAATTTGGGGATTAACCTTATTTTGTCGGTGACTTGCCGGGCGCCTAAAGTCAGTCACCAGTTTATAGCAACAAATGCTTTCACCATAAAAACTAACATACAAACTGATAATGTTGGTTGAAAAACACATGCAACTGATAGTTAGCCTCAAGTAACAATAAGTCACATAAACTTAGTAAATAAAACCCTTTTTCAAATAGTACCATGACAAAATTATTTCCCTAATTGGACACTAATTTCAGAATAATCATCAATTTTAACAAATAAATTCATCGATTTCTGATTATGTAACATTATGTTGTATATATATACTCATAATCATGAAAAAGTGACAATCTAAAAACATATATTCAATTAACATTAAATTAAATACAGATATGCTTAATATTTTGGCCAATAATGATATTCTAGTGGGAGGACTGAGGTGACCCTGCCTGCTTTGGGTCAGCTGTTTGGATGAGGCGGTCCCCCTCCAGAAGATAATAAGTATAGGACAGAATATAAAGAAGTGAAACAAACAGGTCTGTCACGGATAAACTGCCAATCAGCAAGTGCCGTGGCTTCTTGAACTTCTTGCTGCAGATAGTAGTAAGGAGAACAGCCCGTTCTCCACCGTACCGAAAAGTCCAGAGAAAGGTGCCCTCTACACTGTAGGAGGCCTTTACTGGGGGGTGCTGGGGGAAGTCAACCGGGTCGATTATACCAAAGTGAAGCCCATGGAAATGGTCCAACAGTGGCTTTGGTCTCAGTAGTGGGTTTTGGCAGTCTTGCTAAGATGGCTTTTGTTTCTAAGGATGTGGTACCCCACAGATTTACTCTTTTGCTTTGGTCCTGAACTCTTTAAAGTGACAACTTCTACCAATCGGCTGGCATTGCCATGTTTATATTGTTGCAATTGGTTTAGACCTGCTTTTATCATATCTATTGGAGGTTTTTTCCTTGTGTTGTGGAGACTTTGTTGTGCTCTCATGATCTCCTTGCGACAACGTGCCCTGACTTGACAACCTATGAGTACGATCATCTACTTTGCTCACCTCATTTTGATGTTCATTCGAGTACTTATGTAAAACACTCACTTTTCTTTTAGAAGTATAAGCAGCTTTTGGTAGCTTGCCTAGAACATTTTCTTTAGTCCTTTGGTCAGAGGATTGACTAAATTGGTTTGGAGCGGTGGTTTTAGGGACCGGTAAAGTTGGCTGCCACTCGGTATCGAAAGTTCTTGTGGGCGGCAATGGTTCAGGTGGATGAGAATGAGGCTTGGGGATGTTATGTTCATGGTGATGTGACTGCTTAAAGTGGTGGTGCTTGAGGTGGTGCTGGTGGTGCTGGTGTTGCTGATGGTGGTGGCAATGGTGCTAGGGAGATGTTCCAACCTGGAAACAAAATAAACACAGTAAGTAAATATTTTGTAACAATGCTACTGAATGTGTTATCTGTAAAAACGAACCCAAACGTTAAACATGTGACAATCGTCAACAGAAGAAATACTAAAATGTAATCCTTAGATAACTTAGATAACTTAGTGACAATTAATTTTGGACATTGCAATCATAATGAATAGTTAGGATGATCTCTTTTGTTTGGGCTCTTATTGCACCTGCATTCCTTTGGTTGAAATCGAAATAAGGTTGAAGTACATTTAAGTCTGATAAACAAGTTCTATTATTCTACCAGTGGCCTGTTTCATAATACCCATCTTAGTTGCTATATGTTTGAGGAACCCTTACAATTTTCTTATGATCATTTTGAAATTGCGTTTCATAATAAAATGGTCATAAGTCACCCCTAAAGTAGGTTTATTTGTGTTAACAGAAACTGTATGAGAGTTTCAAACTCCTGTATCTCACAGTTTCATAACCAAACTCATGTAAATTAACCCAAAGCTCCTGTAAATCAACCCAAAACTCCCGCAAATCAACCCAAAACTCCTGCAAATCCAACCAAAATTGTGTAAACAAAAACAAAACTCATGTAGCTACAATGAGGTGAAAAGGTAATTGTAAGCTATGAAACGCAAAAGTTATGGAAGTTTGTTAATAAACAGGCCACTGTAGGGGAGTATGAAACTCCTGTCATAATGAAAGTCTCATAAATCCAGCCCAAACTCTCGTAAATGGACCCTAAACTCTCCTAAATGGATCCAAACTTCCATGACCACACACTACAAGATTAAGACCCGATCCAAACGTTGCAGATTGTCGAGGATTATGCACACACTGATAAGATCGTCACAGACTGTCAGGAAAATATCAAACTTGTTAGATATTCCTGACGTTCTGCAACCGTCGGATCATAGTGCATCATATGGTCTGTGGCCGCCTTAAGTTTTCCCAACAGCAAAGCCCTTATGTGACAGGACAATGGGCCTTTAGGATGCTTAGTGAGAGTTCTGTAAGGTCAGCCTTTGCTTAACCTATAGGCAAAGGTCATTCACCATGTTGTATGTGCTTCTCCTCATGACCCTGCCCAAAATAAACCACTTCAAGGACTTCACTCTGGGATCTATCCACTGACACTAAGCCCTCATACTGAAGCAAGAATATTACATTATTAAAACTTTGCAGCAATGTT
Organism: Lepidonotus clava; assembly: GCA_936440205.1. Classification (NCBI taxonomy): domain Eukaryota; kingdom Metazoa; phylum Annelida; class Polychaeta; order Phyllodocida; family Polynoidae; genus Lepidonotus; species Lepidonotus clava. Next base: position 2,239,315 of record OW387143.1, read on the forward strand.
CTGTTCAGTTCTGCTTTGGTTCTTATTACATTATTTTGATGGCACCAAAAAAAATGTCCTTAAGAACCTAATGTTGTGACGTTGTACTGTAATTTTATTATGACATTCTTATAACATTCTTTCATGTTATTATATTATGATAACATTCTTTATTAGTAAGAACTCATCTTCAATAAATTATAATGTTATTATAACATTCCTTTTTTTATTACGTCTCATGTGAAAATTGGACAGGTCACAGACCAACCAAAAAAGTATGTCAACAGAATGTGCTTGTTATCTCGCTCTTGCCTGGGAGGGGTTAGGCAGGGTATGGAGGTGGAGGTGGAGTAAGGGATTGGGTGGGAGTAGGGTTTTTTTTGGGCGGGGGTTGGGGGCAGGGAGAGTAAGGGCTGATGGGGGAGTCTGTCTCTGACTGTGAGTTGATTGGATCTTGTAGGGGTGGGTTGACAATCGACAGGATCAACTTAATCTACCCCCAGCCACTGCACACAACACCTCCCAGGTTGGGGTCCATGCCTCAGACTGTCTGGGTAGCATAGACTTTAATTTAGTGACTACTTTAAACCTTAAAGGTGACCCCATAAAGGCACTGGCTGCTGATGATCAAAAGGGTTAATACAAATCACCCAACAACAAAAATCCTTGTTCCGTCATTGATCATCAGAGATTTCTCATCAGGGCTTGTTTTATAACAAATTTGCATTTCATAAGTTACAATCACCTTACACCCTCATTGTAGCTACCTGAGTTTTGATTTTGATTACGTGGATTTATGGGAGTTTGGGATGGATTTGCAGGAGTTTTGGGTCAATGTATGAGAGTTTTGGGTCAATTTACACAATCTTTTATGAAAGGCTGTGTATGAAAGTTTCAAACTCATGTACAGTTTCCTTAAGCAAACATAAACTCACGTTCCTTCGACCATTTGTTATGAAACATGCCATAGAATGCTGTATCAAAATGTTTAAACTATGGGGTCTTTCATATAAAGCACCATAGCTATGGAGCTTTTATGTTCTTTTAGGAAAACTGCACAATAGTTTGAAAATGTCGTTTCATAAGAAAACCTACATAACAGGACCAAAAAATTATGTAACTGGATCCAAAACTCCATGCAAACTCACTTAACCATGTCACATGTCACAATGCTGGGGTCAGCTTACAACATAACATTTGACTCACAGATGATAATTATAGTACCTTTAATAAAAAGGTGAAAAAACAGCTTTACCTTTTAATGATTATACTTTATTCTTACTTTAAATGTATTTAAATGCTAAGAAAGTCCATATGGATGGCATTCATGTACCGAAGCTAGTAATATAGCTGGTTAATGGAAGTTGTCAAGTTTCTGATTCTGACATTTCAAACCTTATTCTATGGAATTTCTAGGGCGCATTGAGTTTTCCTATGAGGTAGCAAAAAAAGAACTCTGAAGGCTCATTAATTCCTAAGCATTAAACATGTCTTGTTTTTCCAGAATTAAAAAAATGAAAGCTACTCGTTGCAACAATGACAAAAGAATTGAAAGGACCAAGGGTAAGAAATACAAACACTTAAGGTTGTCACTGGTTGTGAGTCTGGCCTTGGAGTGTGAGTGAGGAGTGATAGGGCTGTGGTAGTGTAGGCAGCAGGCGTGAAAACCGTTTACTGCCCTGTCCCTTTGGATAAAGCCCCCAATCCCTATCACCCACCAATGTGGAATGGATAAAATAAAACTGCTGAGGTAAGGAATATAGGCATTCTTCATATTCAGATTATATCTGACCAGACTTTCTTTGAGATAAAGGGGAATGAAGCTAAAGGGGCGAAGGGAGTCAAAAGACTAGCCCTATCTTATTATCCTTTATCTAGGGTTATGTGGTTACCCAGCAAAGTATGTGATGTTATTATAACGTTGCAGCAATGTGCTGTTTTGTTCTGTATTGGTTGACGTTACGTTCTTTTTGTGACTCCCAAAAATAATGTTACAATAACATTCTGATTTGATGAGGTTTCAACCTCACCATCAATAATGTAATTGTTACATGCCATCTTAGTAAATAACAAAGTAACTTAAAAATATGGTTGCAGAATGTTCCCAAAAGGTTAGCTGGGTATGGACTACTTTTTCCTTCAAAAGTTGCTCCTCAACAAAAAAACTGCTGATCAATATGAATATGAGGAATGAAAAACAATGGGCCCAAATGGAGAAATCAGGTGAAAAGGGTGAAGACAAAACACACCACAGACAATGTGCATGATTTGGACAATTAGCCAGAAGGAGTTGCAGTGTGGGAAAGGTCAGAGAACTTCTTAATGGACAGAAAAGAAAAAGTTTAAAAAAGAGAAATTTAACTTGAATGGACTGTTATGTTCCTTTCTTGCACAGGCGACTTGAGATAGCAAGACACAGCAACTGGGGCTTGGTAACAACCTTGACAAGAAAGGGAACAGGCCTCTTAGTGGAAAGATAAGGGTTTGGTGGATGTATAAGGATTCAGATCACCCACACCGTTTAGTGGCCTGATCTAAATAACAGATACAGGGAAAAGGCCAAAGGGGATAGTTTTACATGGTAAAGATATGTGAATACTCTTTGAATCCAACAACTGTTAGGATTCAACATGAATGTCTGGAATATGCCGATGAGCAAAGAGGAACACAGGAGTGCCTAACTATGTGAGAGAACAGGATTTGATTCATTGGGCTTGAGAGTAGATACCAAATAAGAACAATTTGCTAGATTAAATTACTTTTATTCACATCATGTGATTGAGAATTAATCAGCAATTAATCAAATAGAAATCACTAGAAGTACATGTGAAGATGGCATGTAAAAAATATGTTATCGATGGTGAGGTTGAAACCTCACTTAATAAGAATGTTATTATAACATTATTGTTTGGTGAGGTTAGGACAAAACCAAAGCAAAATGTCATAAGAACATTCTATTTGGGTCAAAGGATGGAACCAGAACGATAGATAAGCAATGGACCCCTGGATACAGGCAGTTAAATAACACCTTTCCACGTATACAACACTCTAGGCAGAGGGGTGCAGGAGCAGGGTATGTGAAAAACCAGGTTAGCCTCCTGACCAGCAGTCGTCAATCAATGTAGAGATAGCAGAGGCCACTGCTGGTCTTACATCATATATGTCAAGACCATAGAAGAGAGTAGGAACAAGCCCTGAGTGATTGTTTTTTGTGTGATAGATTACCCTCAGAGTTTGGCTGAAGAATTGAAGCTTATACCCCAACCCTCCTGTTTAGCTCCTACCTGACTATGGCCTCATATTGGTAATCAGTTTAGAAATAGTATTACACATATATAGTAATTTGGAAATAGTATTATACATTTATGACATTTTCGTGCTACAGTTGTAGAAGCTCAACATGCATTATCATTATAAACAGTTTCTATTATTCAGAATTCATGGTGATCACCAAAATCGTGGTCATGTGACCAAGTCTTCACAAGGTCTATAGGCAAGCCTCACACCACCAATATCCTTAATATCTTAACCCAGCCAAGGAGAACTATAACGGTAATGTTCTGCAACATTTTAATGACGTTCTCTGACATTCGGTGACTTTATAATCAAACCTTGGGGGCACCTAACCATGATAATTGCCCCTTGTCTCTGTGCATTGATGCGTTTCAGGCAACAGCGAGCAATAATCATGGCTTTGTGTCCTGTTGGTCTGTTCTGTGTATAGTGTATGTGCAGAAGTGGTCACGTGACCACATTTTGGTGATCACCATGTGCTCATCACAACCACGTGACTTGTAGGTACATCTACAATTTACACATTTTGAAAAATGACAATTGCTTATTTTCACTAAGCGACATTATATCAGATACGTTAAGCCGAAATGTTTGTTCTAGTTACCTTTAAAATGTGTAAGATCACACTTTTAAATTGATCACCAATATGGCGTCCAGACCAAATCTGGGACTTGTGACGTCATCTGCACAATGCCTATATATATTGAACCTATGTAGGTTTTCTGTTTCTAGCAAGGCTTACTGCTATATACCTTGTATCTATTGCTCTTTTGAATCTGAATAGAAATCTTGGATATATTGTGGTAAGGGAACCTGTGGACTTCTCAAGGATTGTTATGTATGAAATATGCCTGGTAAAAACTGAATGTGAATCAAACTCGACTATCAAGAATACTCTCCTATAATTATATAGGCTGTTATAAAGGAGAAGGCACCTGTTTGATTGGGTAACCTGAAGCTGGCTTGTGATGTTGCTTTCCCAATAGTGAAATCTGACCTGCATGAACCATATTGCCACTTGTGCATTTTATTTCACATAGTATAGGCTTACAACCAGAAATATACTAAATTCTGCTGTGTTCCTTTATAACTAAATGTCACTAAACATGAGTAAAAGAATGAGATAAATTGCTGTTAATAAGGCTTTGAAGTATAAACCCTTCTCAATTGCACAATTCTGGTGACATAAGTTTGTGTTCAGGGCAATCCAGGGCTGGACATGAGACAGGCTGCCATGCATTATCATTATTTTCTATGAGCATTGGGTTATTACGTTCAATCAAGTTTTCCAAAACATACTTTTGCTCTTACCATTAGAAAAGAGTTGATGATGTTATATTTTAGTTGACTCTCTCTGGAATTTTCATTAAGAATGTCAATGTTGATTTAAATTGTCCTTTTCCAAGTTTGCATAACTTAAATAAAACTCAGTAAAACCTTACTTAATAACAGTTGATGAAAGTGCCTGAAGACATAAAGTTGCCTTAATGACAATGCCCCTCCCTGGATGTCTCACCTCTGTTCAGCATACCTTGCCCTCGCATTAAGCACTATCACAGCTTGTATTTGTGTTTCCCTCTACAATCACCGACAGTGCGTGTAAGCCCGGGGCAGCAGGCACTTTACTAATTAGCGCGCTAATCTAGCTAATCATATTGCCCGTGCCGCGGGCGATTTATGGCTGTTCATTAGGACAGAGGTAGGCAGACCGAAATGATTAAACATGGCGATGGCGATAGGACGAGATAGGGGGCAGGGGGTTAGGGCGATATGGCCTCATTCCTGGCCATAACTTAAGGGAGAGGAATTAGGACAGTGTCATACCACTGGTACATTCATCTGACATGTCTCATATAGGTTGGTTTCTTTGCTTATTGGGTGCTTTACACCTAAATTAACTGGCAGGGTCATATCAAGGGTGGTGCCTATTTGTAGCAGTGTGACCCAATACACAATTTATATTGCTTTCACACTGAGATATCATGTTATAGGTCCACATGATACCCCACACAGTCACATTATACTGACACATGGCCGAAAAGATATGTTTAGTGGTTTTTACTTCATACTGAGTGCAACCACTATCAGCAACCATCAACCACTACCAATTTTTAAACGTCTTTGATGTGACTCATCAGGGTTTGAACCCACAAACTCCCACACCAAGCAGACACCCTTAGCTACCAAGTCTGGTAAGTCTCATATAGGTCTCACGTGATTCTCAGGGTTTGCTTTGGCTTTCTCATTTTTGCCATATCATATTCATACATGGGACTGATTCTCTGTTAACTGTTCTATGTGTTCATGGGGTGATAAAACTTAAGTAATGCTAATATCTAGTAGACAAATGATGGGATGAATATTAAGTAAAATAAAATTTGGTAAATATTGAGTGAAGCATCATTTTTCAAATATGTCCATTCTGAAAACTTTTCCAAATGGAATGTAATTAGGCTGGTAACTCTCTGTCTAACTTATTACATTTTCAAATATGTTTTCTGGTCCGGAAAGGAACGAAAGTTATGTAACAAATTGCCAGTGATTTCCTTTTGTAGACCTGTTTGATAAATGGACAGTGTCACAACCTGCCTGTAGTGAACTAAGGGTAAACCTCTGTGATTCAGAGATAGATGACAAGTCAGATCTAGACCGAACCGGAAATTGCAACCACTACAGAGAGAGATTGCTTCAATTTGAACACCCCCTCTCTGCTGGGGTCAGGAGCAATGAAATCCACAACCACAATGTATAGAGTAGTTCAGGAAATGATCAGTGCCATGTCGCATAACCAAACTCTCCCAACAGTGAGAGAACAGCCAAGGTTTAGTTACGGGTCTCACTACAGTGATATCCTTAAGGTTTGCACTGTGCCAATCCTCGCTGTTGTGATAGTTTTGACCACATTTAATTGAATGATGAATACACTTCCATCACTTGCCTCCTTTATATCTAAAAAGCTGAGAAACACAGCTATCATTTGCTGGAAACAGAATATCAAAACAATAGACCCTAAATGTCCCACTGGCAAATTTAAAAAAATGGTGTGCAAATGCTCACTGTTGTTGAATGGAGTACAGGACAGTTCTATAATGTTTCATAGAGTTCATAAAATGCAACACTACCACTGAAAAAGAGTAGATAAAATCTACATCATTGCACAAACATGCATTAGCCTTCATATGTCAATTGAGAAACGCATACATTGTACCTACCTACACCTGCTTTTTATCTATGCTATATTATGAGATATCCAAGCAAAGATATATTTTCTTAATGTTTACATTAATATATAGAGTGCTACTTATCTAGAAAAGCATTCAAGATATATCATACAAATATCAGGAAAAATTATTGTTGAAAAAGTGAATGATATTGCATCATTGTAAAATACTCGTCCAGTACCTAATTTACAGGCCTTTATTAACCTTACCCATCTTCTTTTCAGGTCAATGTATAAAAGGCAAACTGCAGCCTGAATGGCTTGTTATATGTGAGGTGTCACAGGGGTTGATGTATTTCACCATTAACCTTCCCCTTATAGGGATAGCGACTATAGCAAGGATGATTATGCATACATCAATTCCCACCAAGTTAAGATGAATATGAGTATTGGAGTGGAGATCCATGGCAGGAGATTGGGATTTCACCATGGAGAAGGCCCTGCGAATAATCAGTGTTATGTATGAGGGAAAGGCCCGCACAGTAGCAATGATGCAACTCGCAGTAATCTACATTTTGCTCGAAGCAGTGTGCTTGACAGAGATTGAAGACAATCCAGGGCCATATCACACTGTGAAGTGACAAGTTAGGTTAACATACAATTAAAACCTTATGTGAAATTAAAACATTGCTAAAAACTATGATGAAATGCCATCTTAGGCTAGAAGACAAAGCAAAAGCAAAAACTCTGATTTTTAAAGAGGAAACATAATTTAATACATTAGTGCAATTTACTGTTAAACCCATTGATAAAATGGCACATATCAAATCAGTGTTGGTTTAAGCATGATTTCTCTTTTAAAATGTCATTTTTTAAAAGTATCATGCCGACAACTGCCTGTGCCATCTCTGACAAAGAGGACTTACTTGGAGGAATAGAATTATTTGTATCTGGTTCAAAGAAACAATTAGTGCAGTATGATGGATAAAGTATGGACAAGAGTGCTATTTAATGTCCCCTGCCACACTCTAAGCCTACCTAAACAAGTACCATTAATGATATTATTCGCACACAAAAGCCCTGAGAGACCATGGTCTGGCATGGCCCTTATATTTAGGTAAGGGAAGCTTTATACTGCATGAGGACCTCTTGGGGATATAGCAGTCAGGCCCATACACAGGGTCTACTGTTGGAGGGGGGGGGGTTGCGAGAAGTTGAACCTTTGCTTATAGTATCAATAATTCAAACCAAAAAAGGGGGTGACAAGGTTCCCCAAATAGAGTCTTTCAACTTTTTCTAATTTTTAGGGTTTTTACAATAATCTAATAAAGGAAAGGTGGAACTTTTTAAGAAATTTGCATTTGGGGGGATTGGCAGCGGTGGCACAACAAGCCCCTGTTACAGGCCTGGAGCAGTAGAGTGTTGGCTTCATAGTATGAAGGTTCATGGTTCATGTCTTGGCTCTACTTTTATGGTATTAGTCATATCCAGCTATTCAATGTCAGATTTATCGAAAGCTTGTGCTGCATGGTGTAATCAAGTTATCGCAACAGCGAAGGTTCACTATAGGGATGTCACTGTTGGGATGGGTCGCACTGTTAAATTATGGCTGTTCTGCTGTTCTGGAAAATAGACATTTAGATCTAATATTCCTGAAATTTTCAGCCTGGAAACACTATGAGAAATGGATGAAAATTGATTCCGGATTTTTGCAGGGAGAGTTTGACCAAACCATTGTTTGCTGTTTCGAGACCTATTGTGTGTGCACTTGAGCCATCAGTGCTCCATCGCATAAGCCAATCCTCACAGCAGTGAGACCACAGCGAAGACTTATGGATCTCACAACAGTGATATCTTTAAGGTTTGCTCTGTCACGATACTCGCAACAGCGATAGTTTTGTACTCATTTTGAACACATTAAATTATTGAAAAATACATTTTCGCAACTTCCCTTCTGTGCCCTGTCGCATAACCAAATGCTCGCAACAGCGAGAGAAACAGCGGGGGTTTGGCAAAGTCTAGCTGTTATATGCGAAATTTGGCATCAATTTTCACCCATTTCTAATCATTTTTCCGGGCTGAAAATTTTAGGGATTTTAGATCTAAATGTCTAGTTTCTAGAACTTTTTACAGAATTAAAATCGGTTAGGTAGAACATCTAACAAATCAACAGGGGGACCCATCTCAACAGCGACATCCTTGTTGCGAGAGCGGTGTCCCAATCCTCGCAAATGCGAGACCCGTTATGCGACAGAGCACTGTACATCTTATAAGCTTGAATGTATAACTATCACCTCCTGAAAATAGAATCTTCAAATAATGAGCCCAAAATGTCCCATCGGGAAACTTTAAAAAATTGGTGTGCCAACCCTCACAACAGCGAGGAAAGTTGGATACACTCGCTGTTCAACAGCGATGGGTCTCGCCTGTGGGACATGAAAGAACACTTGCTTTGGTTAGAATGTAGGAGCAGGGCTCTACCTCCTAATACAGCTGATCATTTATGATTTAGGTTGAAATATCCCAGAATTACCGAGTTTGTTAGTTCAGACCAATCATAAAACAGGCATGTAATATGTTTGCTGGACCATCGAACCGTAAGAAAGAACTTTAATATGGAAAAACAAAGAACTGTTTATTTCTAAATGGTTTCTAATTCACCCTACCACAGATAGCTGATTTACAGTATTTTAAGCACCTGCAGGCTAATTTGGACCAATTTTGTCGACAGAATTCCTGCAAAAACAATAGAAAACTAACAAATAATTGTTATGTATCCATCGTAGATGAATGAATTTTCAAACAAACTTGGAAATACTAAATGTATATGGATACAGATTAAAAAGATAATGATTGCTTGTTTTTCACTTTGTTTAACTAGAAATAGTGGCATTAATCATGTAGAATTCTATGCCGAAGCCTGGTGGTTTTTTGACATATTACCCAGCATGCATCGTGATCTAGGCTAACCTGCAGGTAACACTCAAATAAGTGGTTATCCCTGGTAGCTATAGGGAGAATTGGGGCAGCAAAACACAGTTAAAATCATAAGAATTGTATAGTGTAAACCAGGCTTCAGTTAGGCTTTGGCCAGTAGTTTATCAATGGCAAATGATCACCAAGAGACTCTTTTCTCTGTCCACTAAGATAGGGTGCAGGCAGCCATAAAGAGAGTAGGGGGGATCGCTTATTGGATTACTCCGCAACAAAGGCTTATCACAACAGGGTCTGGTTGAAGCTGGGGCAGCCACGCTAACCAAATCAACTGATAATCTCACAATAATAAAGGGTCTCCTGAGATCCAAGTACAATAAAGAACTTAATTTTTCAGAGAGCTATCAGGAAGTTGAGCTTAGATCTTTGTTGTGTTAAAGCCCAGTACCAAAACATCAAAGAGATTTTTTTTTTTTTTTTTTTTTTTTTTTTTTCAACCACATTCATATAGGCTATGATCTTCCATGTAGGTATAATTATGTACATAAAGACAGTTATCTACTCAATGATATTTAACAATACAATGATAAACATGTTGCAACATTTAGGTAATACAGTAGGTTATATAGTCAGTCAACCGACACTAAGTTAAGTGTCTAATGTCTGCTATAAGTTAACAAACAGAATGTATAATACATATGGGGGACAGTAGGGTAGGGTATTGCCCAGTTGATGAGTGAAAGCGGTATTGGGCTATACATTTATGCGTGTAACATAAGATAACATCAGTTAAATAATAAGACAAGACAAGTATCCAGTCAAGTCAAGACAAGACAAGACAAGTATCCAGTCAAGGCAAGACAAGGCACTAAGTTAAGTGCCAAATTAAGCTATTCAATTGATTTGATACAAGCTTATCTGAGCCTGTTTTCTAACCATAATTTTGTAGTCCTTTTGAATGTAATAATATCTGGTGATTCTTTGATATTATTAGGCAATGTGTCCCATAATTGAGCACCCATATAATAGGGACCATTACTGTAAGGACGTTTCTTTGGGATGTTAGTTTTGAAACTGCAAACCTCTGATTTCCGGGTATTATGAATATTTTTCTGTAGTAACCATTCAGTGTTTAACTTGTTTTTATAAAAAATAGTTTTTATAAAAAATAGTCAGATGATGTAAGTCTCGCCTTTCATCTAATGGTCTCAACTTTGACATAGTATGTAATACCGTTGTTGGTATATCTCTTGGATTAAATATATCAAAGCAGACGCGCAATGCCCGATTCTGCATAGATTGTAATTTATTCAATTCATGCTTTGCGCACAGCGTTAATGCAAAGTCAGAATACTCCACTACTGGAAGTACTGTCTGCTTGTAAACTAATAGGCGGGTATTTGTATCTAAATATCTTTTAATTTTCATTAATTTAAAAATACGTTGTCCAAATTTGCGTTTGATATTATTAAGATGAGTTTTCAATGTCAGACATTCATCAATGGTTACACCTAAATAGTTGTATGAGTGGCATTGTGAAAGTATCTTATGATTCAGTTGTATGTTTAGACCATCAAGAGACTTTAGGGTCGCCCTCATTCCATATAGACAGGTTTGGGTTTTTTTGACATTTGCTGTCAACCGATTCTTAACTACCCAATCCTCAAATTTGTTCATCGTGTTTTGCAATTTACATTCAAGACTATTTACGATATTGTTTCACAACAAACCTCTGTTTAGCCTTTCATAAAGTTACGATTACTTTTTTGGTCATAACTTTTGGTTTTGCTTATGGGAGTTTGGGTCCATTTATGAGAGTTTGGTCCATTAATTACAGGAGTTTCATACTCCCCTCCAGGGGCCCGTTTCATAATAACCACCATTGCTATGGAGGTTTTGCTTTCCCTTACGGAAACTGTATGAGAGTTCGAAACTCCAGTTACACAACAAAACTCCCACAAATAGACCCAAAACTCCCGTATATCAACCCAAAACTCCCGTAAATCAACCCAAAACTCCCAGAAATCAACCTAAACTCCCAGAAATCCTTGCAAACTCACGTAGCTAAGGCACCCAAAAGAGTCATCGTAATCTGATGAATCGTAAAACTTGCGCAGCAGAACAGAGGTTTGTTACAGGCAATCGTACCACAACAGCACTGCTGGAAATATGCAGATATTGCAATCGCGGTATGATTTCCACATAGCAGGGTGAATAAAGAATCATTACCAGTAGAATTAGAACCCAATCAAAAGAGATCTTCCTGACTCTTCATATGATTGTAACATCAGAAACTAATTGTCACTGATGCACTAAGCAAATATATCTAAGGATATATTTTGATATTTGTTCTGTTGATGATTGTCACCAGTTTAATGTTTGGATTTCTTCATACAGATCACAGATACAATAACATTGTTACAAAATATTTTTGAATAGTGGCACAATAAGAATGAGTCCAGGTTCCCTTTTTCATGTTTATTCAAATCCTCATTCCTTATTACTTCTCGTTGTTACATTTTGCTTAAGCAGGATTAGGCCCCAGCCCAACTCTCACCGCTCCCCAGTAGTGAGCTGCTCATTTAAATATATGTCATCATATTCCACTGCTGTGTTACATGACAAAGGAGTGGGGGAAAGATGCTCTTTTAAGCCCTTGCCTCTATTAGGCTGTGTAAATGTTATACTATGTTACAGTATTGACTGTGTTTATTTTGTTTTGCAGGTTGGGTCCTCTCCCTCGCACCATCACCACCACCATCACCACCAGCAGCACCACTGACAGCACCACTTTAAGCAGTCACACCGCCATGAACACAACATCCAAGTGGTGTTTGTTCCACAACTAACTGAACCGTTGCCGATCACTCGAACTTTTGATACTGAGTGGCTGCCAACTCTACCACTCCCCAAAACCACCGCTCCAAGCCAATTTAGTCCCTCCTCTGACCAAAGGACTAAGAATAATGTTATAGACAAGCTACCAAAAGCTGCTTATACATCTAAAAGAAAAGTAAGTGTTTTACATAAGTACTTGGATGAACATCAAAATGAGGTGAGCAAAGTAGATGACCCAGCTCACATAATGTCCAGTCAAGGAATATTGTCACAAGTAGATCATGAGAGCATGACAAAGTCTCCAGAACGCAAGAAAAAGACATCCAATGAATATGATAAAAGCGGGTCTAAACCAATTGCCACTGGTGTCTATAAAATTGGCAATGCCAGTCGATTGGTAGAAGTTGTCACTTTGAAGACTTCAGGACCGAAACAAAAGGGTAAATCTATGGGGTACCACATCCTTAGAAACAAAAGCCACCTTAGCAAGAATGCACAGAACCCACTGCTGAGACCAAAGCCACTGTTGGACCATTTCCATGGGCTTCACTTTGGTATAATTGACCCGGCTGACTTCCCCCAGCGCCCCCCAGTGAAGGCCTCCTACAGTGTAGAGGGGACCTTTCTCTGGGCAATCGGACTTTTCGGGACTGTGGAGAACGGGGCTGTTCTCCTTACTACTATCTTCAGCAAGAAGTTCAAGAAGCCACTGCACTTGCTCATTGGCAGTTTATCAGTGACTGACCTATTTGTTTCACTCATTTACATTCCGTCCTATACTCATTACCTTTTGGAGGGTGATCGCCTCATCCAAACAGCCCCAAAGCAGCCAGGGTCACCTCGTCCCCTAAGTCAATCCACAATAAGCTTCTGCAAGCTGAGCAGGAGTATTTTCATGGAGATTGCCAGTGTAACACTTACCTTAAAAGCACTCATTGCAGTGTACCTCTACATTTCTGCCTGTTCGCGGGAGCGTGTTTCACACATATTTTCTACCCGTAACACTTCCATTTACATTGGCATGGCTTGGGCTATGAATTTCTTTATGCTGTTTATTCCCAACTTCTTAGGCTACCCAGAAGTGGACTTCTATCCAAATTCTTTTATATGCTCATCGGGAGGTGAAACGCATCATGACTTAGAGGAGCGATCATCTTCGGAAATTTACACCTTCCTCACACTGGCTGTCCATATGATAGAGCTGACTATCGTCTGCCTCTGTTTCATCAAAGTCCACTTGGCCATTGTGCAGGGTAAAGTTTACAGTGACAAACACCGTTCTTCAGACAAACAGGCACAGATTAACTATATGCGTGCCCTGAAGATCACTTGCCTTGTGTTTGCCTCCTTCTGCATATGCTGGATGCCCATCTACATCATCAACATCCTCGATCCCACACACACCAAGCTGCCCACAGACATGCACCACCTTGTCATGGACCTACTTCTCCTTAAATCGTCAATCAATCCTACCATCTATATCTATGGAATCAGGTCACTGTGGTATGAGATAAAGCTGCTGTGTTTGTGTCGCTGCTGGAAAGACAACCAAAAAGCTCTTCTTGTGCCAAAGAAAGTGCGTAGTTTGTCAGATGAGGGACTGTCTCGCACTTTTAGTACAATCAGGGGAGGAGTCTGAGTGAGAACTAAAAATGTAGAACATTTGTTCCGATCCAGACCTATTGAATGATGAAACAGCTTTCAGCCATTATGCCTCAAGCTGATTTCTATCCATGAATCCATGATTCACTTTGAAGTGTTCATGAAAAACAATTGCATGCCAATGATTATTTGATAATTTGTAGCATAAGTTATACTGACATGGTCCATGGTTTTCATATAGAATTTAGAAAAAATGCTCATTTAAAATTAGGAAGCATGATACATAAACAGTCCAAGACAGTTATTTCCTCCAAGTCTGATTATAAACAATTATACAGTTGTATAGCCCGTTATAACAAAATTCATGAAACAACATTTGCCTTATCTAGTTCTTACACTGTTTCTACATCCAACCTCAATGTGTTGTTACCTTGTTGCCAAGTAAATGTAGTCTTAGACCATGCTAAATGTCACTAGTCTAATCATGATGAACATAGGGGTGTATGAATACTTAAGAATTTGATGGCAACAATAATATTCAGAATACATTTATCATACCACAGTGTGATACATGTTCAGAAGTTAAGAGTTTAGAGCATCACTGATACAGGCAGGGTGATAACCAAAGTGTTATCAACCTGCAGGGTGATAAAGGAAAGTAGTTCCAACAGTAGAAAATAGTTTCACTTGTTCAGTTAGTCTGTTATTTAAGATTTTAGTTTGAAATATTGCTAGGGTATGATAAATCCATAACCAACTGGGGAGTAAGTCCTCTGTGGGTTATCAACCTTTGGTGTGTCTAGGATATCAGCCTTTTGGTAGCTGATATCTTTGACACACCTCAGGTTGATAACCCACCTCGGATCTGTAACATTTTGAGATTTATAAACCTTAAGTAATCTTCAATGCCCAAACCAAGAAATTGCTTTAAAATTGTTCAACAGTTATAGGAGGATTAAAGGATAGAAATTGTTTTTAGATTTTTTCCCAATAGAATATCAGCATGTGCCAAAACATTAAGAATATATATTTTGAATTTAATGTTAATTGAATATTTTTCAGAGTGTCACTTTTTCATGAGTTTGAGTATATGTACAGCATAATGCTACATAGTCAGAAGAGTCTTTTTTGTTAAAATTGATGATTATTCTGGAATTGTCCAATAAGGGAAAATATTAGGGAAAATACTTTTTCATGGTTCTATTTCAAAAATGATTTCATTTACTAAGTTTATGTTACTTATTGTTACTCGAGATCAGAGTAATCAGTTACATGTGTCTTTGAACCAATATCATCAGTTTATTTGATTGTTCTTATGGTGAAAGCATTTGTTGCTATGAACTATTCATTCATAATGGTGTGTTTATATGGTCAAACATTTCTGTGATAAGTTCGTAACTTTGTCTACATTTGTATGAAGTGTATCAGAATTATGAAATGTATACTGAAACCACGAGAATGAATTTGTTATGCATGAATGATCTCATAGATGTACCATTTACTACCCGCTATGCCAAGGTACGTACAGAGGGGAAGTGCGTATTGACAGGCCGTACGTACCGCTCCTTGGGGTCTGTATTTTTCAGCATATTTTTGATATCCCTTGATGATAAAATATAGAAGACCCTTAGGGGTTGTCCCCAGGTCCTCTGGCCAGTGTACGGCTCACGGCCTTTGCCCTTGAGCCATACGCTGTCCAGCAGGATGTCCTCCAATGCTCCAACAACCCCCATAGGTCTTCTTATATTGTATGCCTCCTGCCACGGTATGGAAACTGCCAGGTTCTTAAAAAGGTATAACTCAATTAACTTTTGTTACATATAAGCTGGCAACTAGAGCACACATTAGTCCTCAAGCAGGGTGATTAACTGCACTAATCATCAGTGACAAAAGAGAAAATTTACAGAAAAATATTAAACATGTCAAATAATCTGCCAGAGAACAACGGTAATTAGTCACCATACATCATGGTTCCACTGTTTAGTATGTCAATGGTGATTAAAGGTAAATATGGGTATTCACTGCAGCGCCACCTGGTGTTAATAGTTTTTCAGTTCTCAAACTCTTTAAATTGTTGCTAAAATGTGATCTAATTATCATAAACACAAAATGTTTACAATAATTTGCCCAAAATATATATTGATTTTAATTTCTTAAACAAGAATAGGCTATTTTTGGGGGTTTTGGGGGTCAATTTTTAGTATCTTCAGGAATAAGTTTTGATTTTTGACGGTGACCCCATGTTTCTTCAATCTTAAAATGTATATCTTGTTCCTATCTAAACATTTGCAGCTTTTGATTTCAAAATTATGGATATATTTCTTTTGATAGGGAAAAATGTGATTTTTCCCATTAAAGCCAATGATAAACTATCATTTTTTCAAATGCTAATATTTCATAAATGGATACGGTGACATATGGTTTTTAAAGTTTTAGTATAGTCCCTATGCATTTATCTAACAGCTGTGTGAGTTTGATAATTTTATTATGGTTATCAAGAAATCGTCGAATACCCATATTTACCTTTAATACACAACAGACATTAATATTGTAAAGCATATGGATAACTCATATAACTATCAGTCTAGACACCTTTATTAACAAAGCATAACAGGCATTTCACTAATTCGAAAAGAAACCCATGAAGGTGGGTTTGAAGTGATTTGTTGAAGGCCACACCAGCATCACTTGGCAAGACTTTTCTCACTCTGCATAAAACTAAATCATGATACAACGTGATAAACCCATTGATATGAATGAATCAGTAAAAGTATATTGAGGAGATCATGTTAGCACCACCTGGCCAGAAAATTTTACTCTAACTCTGCAATGAAATAACAACTCACTTTCTACTGATGTATTTTTCAAATAAATCATTTGGACAAAATAGCCAACATATAATTATTATCTAATCATTTTATCAATAAAGGGCTTCAGTTTCCGATTACCAGTGATACTAATTATCTTTGGAGCAACTAATTATACTTTCATTTTTGTAAGATAAATATTACGACCTACATATCAACCCTCCCTCTGATTAGAGTGACTTTCATTGACTGTACTGTCTAAGGCATGATACATTGTCATCAAGCAAGGTCACAGCTGCCAGTGCGTTTCCGAACTCAAAAGGCCTGACTGTGATGCGTTACTTAAGTAGAAGTCTTGACATTTGCATCTAGAATAGATGACCGAAAGAAGAAGACTCTGTGTATCGACTTCCCCGCTTTGACTGTGAGGCACTGCAGATGGAGTTTTTGTCCCCACAGACAAAGACATGTATAACAATACTCCTATTGTGACTATTCCATCTCTCGGCCTTTTTCCCAGAACCTATCTCAGTTATGGTTATATGCACTGTAAGGTATAATAGGCTGTCTTCATAGAAATGGTAGAACAGGGGGTATATTTAATGACAGCAGGGACTATTATAGTGAGTTCTACCTGGTTATTTATTTAAGTGTATTTTCTTAATTCTAGTTGACTGCTACAGATCCGGGATTCTGCAAGATATTAATCATCTGATTTTGCAAGATATAATAATCAGTTAGTCTAACCAAAGAACTAGAAAACTAATTTTAAAGTACATAATCATTCATAATACGCAAACAAAACTTTCCCTATTACAGGAAGTTCAAGATGTTTTTGTGAGAGATGAAGTTTGCCTGGTTGGTTGTATTTTCAATGACGCGCTCAAATAGCTGCCTCTCAAGGGAGGATGTGTCATTCAATCAGTGGCCCTACAACCTCTGGTAATGCTCAATCCTGAAGTGCTTATTCCTCACCATTTAAACTCACAAATGGTGATGACCACATGTTCTCCATCGCGACTCTTTCCAGAAAGGTTTATAGAGGGGTTTATTACTGCAGCCATAAGCCTGCACACATGCCCATTCATAAACTTGAACCAGTATTCATAGGGACTTAAAACCTTTTCTCTGCATTGGTCATCATCATAACCATTATTGCCATCACCAAGTCTAGCATCTAGTTCTGGTTTTAGAATTCCCATAACACATATTTTGGTGAGCATTATCCTAAAATAACAAGGGGTACGGCTCATGATTAATTTTGTCACTAACTTTGGATGGTTCCATATTTCAGTTTAAGTGTAACATATGCCTAAATAATGTAAAGCTTGTATGTTTATGGTCGGTTTTTGTTTTATAATGCAAATGAATATTTCATTAAAATTCACTGTAATGCAAGGTAGTAAATAGGATACATGTACTCTTTGGTGTTCACCTTATAGAAATGATAATTGTACAAGATTGATCTCTGCTGCAATGTCACCAAATATATTTTGAAAAGCAGGGACACTGTAATTTAAAGGGACGTTCTCGTCCTGCAGTTGTTAATCTTACATCCGCCGATGTTAACCTAACGACACGACAGCCGGCGACATGTTTTTCACTTTTGGAACATAATCCAGCAATGTTATTGGTCACGTCACGAATTTGGCGTGGCCGTCGGGGGATTCCAACCTATCAAAACATGTCCGTCTCATGCACGAGAACGTCCCTTTAGTAATAATTATTGAGAAAATATGCTCTCAGTCTTCTAACACCTGGGAAACATCTTTGGTAAGAACTAATATAAGGGAACCATGAGGGGCATCTGAGGTTGGCTTCAGGTCATATTAATATTTTTCTGATGTAAAGGAGCTGCTGGGACCATATATCTATCTACGCGGCCCTCCTGTTCACAATTTGCACTGTTGTACCAATTGCAATATACTCAATATTTCATTGTCTCAGTCTCATCTGAATTCTGGAAGGAAGAATTTCTGTGTTATCCATTGCCTCCAGTATAATATTATTCAAGCATATATTCGAGAAGCTATAGGGTCATTTCACACATGCAAGGTCTTATTCGTGATCAGATTGTTCAAATGAGTTTTTCCTTTATTCAATATGATGACATTTCTGACTCAGGATCAGATATTTCTGTCATTTACTTTTTCTTATAGACAATATTCATGCTTGTTAGTGAGGGATGGACAATTTGATATGACCTTTGCCATGTTATCAGGTCTTTGTTCTCAGAGAAGAGAAATATCAACTGTGAATAAATACAATAGGCTAATAATATTAAACAGCAAGATTTGTTGGTTCTAGGATCATTAATTTTATTCTTGTAAGATAGTTTACCTAAACATCAGGCTGTCATAAAAAAAAAAAAGAAAAAAAACACATCTTAAACTATTTCCCCACATGGTCGGCATACACCGCTGACAAGTTCAAGCTGTGCACATGATATGTCCCTATGACCTGTCCTGACAGTCACTGGTCAGCCTGTTACCTGCCCAATTTTCACGTAACAGTTCCATCTCTTTACGTTAGGTTGAGACTCTCCATGTGAAGCATCAGCATGGTTTGATTTGCACATGCTCCAATTGTTGTATAACAATTATTTTTTTCTGATCAATAAAAAATGTGGAGGTAATGAAATATGCTTCATATTCCTTTTAGTACACGGTACCATTTTGCACATTAAGACTTCTTCCTGCAGTTCTGCTCATGTCTTCCCTAAGGACTTTATCATAGTCAATACTTTCATGGTATTATATCTCAGCCTCATACTCAAAGTAGAAACATGATGACAGGCTAGTTATTGAAAATAGGAAAAAGGATAGTGCAGATTTGATTAAAAACTTTGTCATAACTGAGGGGACAGAAGAGGCAAATGTAATTAATTTACTTTCTAATATTTCAGACAGAAAATAAAGTAGGTTTCGGATTTATGATGTGGAAATTTGTACATAACTTGTTTTCTCTGAAAACTATGGCTTCATTGGGTAAATATCAGAAATATAGTTTTAGAGGATTTAATAATTTACATACTAGCCAACATATATGCAATTGTTGTTACTTATAATACTAGGAGAAAATGTTTCCAAGGATAGCATGATGTGTGTACCACTGTAGCTAAGATTCTTTTAAAGGTACACAATGCTGTTCAGGGCACCACCTGGATGAAAAATTGTGAACTAAGGAAAAAATATTTTCCTACAATATTTTAAGATTTATCAAAATTACCAGGGCAATACAAGAAGACTATTAATCATATTTTCCCTTAATTTGAATGATCCTTCTTCAAGTAATTAAGTGTTATGTAAGCAAAATCAGCCTCTTTTTTTAGTTATTTTGTGATAACTTTTTTCAGAAATGGTCAATATTATATTTTAGTGTTTAATATTTGTTTTCATAGCATAAGAACATTATGTCCAGGTTTAAAGAGAAACACATTGTTAGTTATTTCACTATATGAATTTTAGTCGTTTTTCCTATTGAAACCAATGGTTAAGCATCAATATTCTAAAGAGCCATATCTTTTTTCACAAACGGTGAATATTGATTTTTCTTTTTTATATGAACTCCTTTAGGTATAAGAAAGGCAGAGTAAAGATTTCTAAGATATCCTATTGTTCATTCTAAATCATGTTGAACAGCATCATGTACCTTTAAAGAACAAATACCTAAAGTTCTAGAGATATTTGTAACCAAAAGCGGGTTCCACCACAAAACACAATGTTAACTGTGAAAAAATGCACCTTATTTTCTGAGAAGAAATTTGAAAGGTTTATTTGAAAGTAAAGAGGAACCTTGTTGAAATGAATCATACTATTTCAAAGTTTAAATAATTTACTAGGAAAGCAAAATCATACTCCTTTTTCCACTTTCAATTGGTTTATAATCTGTCCATTTCCTCAGAAATTGGCAACATAAAACATCATGAGAAAACAACATCCCCATGGCTCCCAATGTTTTGCAGCTCAATCTGTTTCTAATCGCTTACACATTGGCATAAAAACATACTTGAATATGCAGAATGCCCATGATAAAAACCCGGCTGGCATCCCCAAATGGCCTTTCATAAACAACGTTGTGTCAGCTGGTGGGGCGTTTGGTGCCAATTTCTATGCAGGAACTGGTGTGTTCAGGACATGACACGGCCAGGCTGTGGGCAAAAACTAAGGCCTCATTAGGGACATGATGTATGCCGCGTGTGATGTAGTGAGGGAATGAGGCCAGCAGGAGAGTATGGGGCACCAACTCTACTTCCATCTGTTTTTTTAGAAAAGCTTTTTTTTATGCTGACATACAAGCCAGCATCAATGATAACTCTCATTGTATAGCCAGTTCTCATGAGTGAGCATATTCATATGGTGTACATAATCTGTAAAGAGTAGGCACAAACTTACATACATCCAAAACAACAATGGCAATGAATGAGTGCCTCTTTTCCATTAATTTCTTAAGCTTCCCTTTAAGCTGAATTTCACAAATAGTTCCACATATCAAGCCTGCAGTGTTCTACATACCAACACTAATGCCGCCATGTTCCCATAGTAAACATTGGCTGTGGTAATATTGGCTGCTGATGTAATAATTGGGAGGAAATTAATACCAACATTTTGGTAAATTGTATCAGTTAATTATGAGTCACCCAGTACCACTACAAAAGTGTAGAGGCAGCAATTTGCTAATACACTTTTAGTATGAGGAATATGAACTAGTGTGACCAAGATAATAAAGATATTTTATGGAAAATAAGTACTGTGTTATGGTATTTTTGTTGTTCAGTTGGAATACCTTGCTCCATTTTTAGTCATGGTTACAAAGAGAAACCATTATCAATATTATTCATTGTGGACTATATAGGTGGGTATTTCTGACACCATTTCTTTCAGGTACATTTCAGTGAGATATTACAACAAAAAACAGGCTATTATCTATTAGAGATTTGTTATAAGGTTTACACCTAGCCCCACATTGAAAAGGGCACGGCAACAGGCCCAAGGGAAGATCTAGTGGAGGGATTTTATGCTTAAAGGTGTAAAGGGTTTCAAGCCTTTAAGGTGGCCCATAACTGTCAACAATCTTTCTTTAAAAGAGACCGCTAAATACCCATAAAAAAACGAAAAGGCCTAAATCTCCTTTATAGGTGCACAACATTTTTTGTCAAATTTACTAATGAAATACTGGTTGAATATGTAATCTTTTTTCTACTTGTTTAACTCCATAAGCTTCTTGTTTTGGAAGCGTATGATATAAGACACTAATAGTATGAAGACCAGACAGAGTTTATATGTTGGTTCATTGAAGCGATAAATGAGAAAAATAGATTGGGTAATCAAGGTTTGCTGGTATCTAAGGACACAATCTAATTGTGCTGGCTTTGGAGTTGATGGCGTTACATGCATCAAATATTGGGCCATCCATTGTGCACATTTTAGATAAATTGCAAACCCCCACACCCCCTTAATGAATATGCATACTTAATGTAAGTTAAGACAAATGAGCCAAGTTTATAAGAGAAAAATAAAATGAGAAAAATAGCATGATATATATAGTAATTAGTCTGATCATTTTCATGTTACTAATCCAGGCACAATTATTACTTGATCCGCTAGCAGGGGCTGTTCAAGATAGATATTCTCCCATGTGTCTGGACATTACAGGGACTACATTTCAATGTCAAAATACCTATCTGCAGTTGACAGCCACTCAGTTTTATATCTTACATTCTGTACGATGGTCCCCTACTTATGACACCACCATAAGGGAATCAATGGAATAACTATAATGAAAGATTAATTTTCATAAGCTAAAAGAGAGTGGTTTTCTTCATTGTTCCCAAAGGGTGTTTGGTTCACTAAAAGACCTTTTTGTCAACCTTACAAAGGTTATGTGGCACTTCTTGGACGTTTCCTTTTGCTACACCTTTTTCAAACGTCTGCTCGGTTTCCGTTGGTGATGCAAGAAATCTGTTTTGGCAGATGGCTTTCGGAAGCAGGCTTCAGAAATGTAACATGACACATAAATGAGCCTGGTTTTCAAGAGGGGATTTTAAGAGAAAATTATAAACTGTCCTAGGAAGAGAAACAAATGAACAGAAGTCTAGAGCCTTCTAGAAACAATCTTAAAAGCAATTCATGTTCACCACAGTTAGACTGGGCTAGTAACAAGACATTCCCTTTCTGAATGTCAATCATATGAATTTTAATTATCATTTTAATGAACTTTTGATCCAGGCTTCTATTCCTCTTGTCACGATGTTGAAGCACTGCCTCGGAGGCTCCCCTTGTTACAACAAACCAAATCAACCACAGTAATTAAAACCTTAATGAAACCACAACGACGACTCGTGCCCAATAAACCCCAGTCCCAAACATTAGTGTTAAATTTCTCATTGAGCTTTGTTAACGGTTTAAAGGAGAGGCCAGTTTTAATCAGTGCACCCACTGTCCTTCGAATTCATTGATTGTGACTGTGTGCAATGCCTCTTGGAGAGCATAGTTTTAATGATGGGGCACCACTGATCTATAGGCTTGCATATATGCATATTGCTTGTAATCATAGGTGATAAAATGCAAGATTCTATTTCGTTTAACTTGAGAAATATTTCACAAATAATGATCCGGACACTTAAAGTGGCTGTCTCGTGCGTGTGCTGTTAGGCCTACATCTGCCAACGCAAGCCTAATGACGCGATGGCCGACAATGTGTTTTATGAGGTAAGAATCTAATCCGGCAAGGTTATAGGTCAAGTCATGTATTTGGCTTGGTGGGACTGGAGGTACAACGTAGCAAATGATGATGTCCTCATGGACAAGAACGGGGCATAAAGGGGAATGAAGGTATGAAGGAATGATTAAAAATAAGCATGTGATGTTTAAATGCTTGATCGACAAAGACATTGCATTTCGAGTAGTTTCTACTATCAAAAGTTGTCTATGAAATAAACTGTTCATCTCATATTCAATTGATTGCCCACAACGTGGATGAATTACAAATCTGTCAAAAGTGAAGAAAATGCCATAATACTATTGACTGTCACTGATTTGTATTTGGGGATTCTGTTATTTAACCTACATAATTTCCTTACTAAAGAATTTTATTTTTTATTTAAAACAAGCCCTATTGACTATGGTGGAAGTGGTTTATCATAAGCATCTGTGATATGCAAACATTGGAAACGTTAAATTATCGTAGACCTCTGCAACCTGTTTCCATGCATCAATTATCCAACATGTTTGATATTTTTGTAGAGATCCTGAGCGATTCAAAACAAGATTGCTTGCAAAAATTATCTCAAGACACCTTCCTTCTCAGTGTAAATGCTTTAGGGTCAATTTCTCTAGCTCGTGATAATTTTATTGCACCTGAGGTTATTGTGAAACCTTAAGACAATTTTTTTCATAGCACGAAACAAACCCCACGCAAGCAGCGATGTTAAAAGTACATTCTGTAACCATACTTTTTTGGTGAGTCCATAACCTGGCTAAATATCACATAACAGGAATGTTATTTTAGGTTAAGTTGTGACTTACTCAAATATAATGTTATGATAATGTTATATTCTGGTGATGTTAAGACCATACCAAAACAGAATGTTATAATAACATCATTTTTATGTAAAATAATGTAAACAGAACGTTATAACAACATCACAATGTAACATCGCAATGTGAGGTTCTAAAGACATCATTGGGTGCCATCAAAATAAAGTAACAAGAACCAAACTAGGACTGAATAGAATGTTATAATAATGTTATAATAACGTCATATTCTTGCTTGGGACGTCGACCAGAATAGCCAATCACTGTCTCTAAAACAGTAGACTCCAACAGAACAATACAGGCCTAAAAGACCCTAATCTCTCTCAGAACTTTTGGTTCCCTATCTTTGTCTCACACTGGGTGCAGCAAATTTAGTGGAGCTGCCCCTAACACTTCGTCTATGCCACAAAAAGGCAGACCCCGGTCCCACTGGCGCCAAGAGACGTTTAGAACAGGTCTGCGCCAACAGGTCCCTTGGATCAGACCAATTATTCCGCTGAAATGCCCAAATTGGGGAACAGATGGAGCTACTGCCCCTTGAAAAAATACAGACCCCCAGTATCCTCTGCTGGTTGTACAAGACGACGATATGGGGGACCCTGCACTGACAAAGCGGTTCATTAGGTTTGATTCCTGGTTCATTGGTTAGGATTCCCTGTTGGTGTCTTGGTTCAAAAATGATTTCCTGGGTTTTGATCCCCTGCTAGTTGCCTGCCCTGTCACCCTCATCCCATTGGATATGATCACCAAAGACTAAACTAGTCAAAAAAACATGTAGGAAAAATCAATCCTAATTGGTTTTGCCATAGAAATGACCCTGACTGTCTGTACAGCATAAAACATCCTTCACTCATTCACTTGCTTCAGCTGAAATAGTTTCAAGGGTTGTGGGAACCCATTATTTAATCACCCCCGCCGCGCAGCGGCCCCCTGGCCCGTCAGGTTATGCCGTAGTCACTTCCCATGGTTGATTACGACGGCCCTGTTGAACTTAACTGTAAATGGATAACAAATTATTATTGTTGATCGTATTTCTGTGTAATATATTACGATAAATAATGTTTTTCACCATAATTACTATCAAATTCAAAAGTATGTGCATCATGTTAGCGATTGATCATATTTCTATGCTGTAAAACAATGTTCCGAATGTCAGCAATTGCGAATTCCGGCAGGAGGCCCTTCACCATGGCACCCGTTGCCATGACGTCCATCCCCATGACGCCCATCGCCGAAACATAAGTTACCAATCAAATAATTACAAATGCTGCTGTTCTTGACAATGAGGTTACTGTAATAACAGTCGGGATGTCAGTACAATAGATCTAGATAGTTTCGCCGCGCTGACATGTTTTGCCGACGTCCGTTGTCACTCTCCAAGCAGAGAGTTGTGCACCTTGCCCTGTTCTGCTTGCAGAGTGGAGGTGAGTGGCGCCAAATCGGGTTCAACAATGTTTTACATTTAGTTGTAGTACCATCTTCTTAAACTTAAAGCAGAGGTGGATCGGAGGGGGGGGGGGGGGCTTGCCACCCATCCCCCCTTCCCCTGTTAAAACTTAAATCACGTTTGTGGCAGGGCCCCTCTGCCCCCTGTACATTCATGTTTAACAGTTTTTGGTTCCCCCCTTAGGGCCCCTAGCAATTTCTGGGGCGTGACCACCTCATCATTAGGTGATCACGCTTTTTTTACTGGCACTTATGATAAGATAAGATGAAAATGCCACCATTTTTCATAATTATTGCCCAAATTATGATACATAAGCTGATACTTTCATTATTTACCAGTATTCCATGTGCATGTTATGAAAGACCCTAATTGCCAGTGTCTAAGTTGTCTAGGTACATTGGATAACAAATGCAATCCAAAATTAAATTTCCGGGGTGATTAGATTTTTTCCGGGGTGAATACCCCATTTTCTTGTTTAACCTGAAGAGGGGTGTGACTGTGAGAGAAACAATCTGAGACTCATTGACAAAGGTTTATTGCTGTGTCAGCCATTGTCCAGATACATTCTGATTCCATCAGATTTGGTAATCTCAAAATGATATGAGAAAACATTTCGTCAGAATACCCCGCAATAAGCAAATTCTGTCATTCTGTCCTTTTGTTTCCTTTCTTTAATCATTATTTTCAGTGTATTGGTTGGCCAATAAAATGTCCATACAACATTGAGTCATCAATACATTTTACAGCATTGTTTTTGTTCATTCCCAAATAATTGACTGTACAACAAAAATGATTGTGTCATCATATTGTATCTTTATTAGCTTTTACATTAACATTTTGTTTTGGGAAATGTAGAATCACACATAGAAATAATTTCTCAAAGTCAATTCACCTTAATGAAACAGTTCAGTTAACTACACACCCAACTTGAAATGAGCCCTGTGGGCCATGCAGTAAATAACCACGATCAAGACTCCTTTTTCCTTTTATTAACCCGGTGCATTTTGTAAAAGTGTCAGATGAATTTAGCCCATAATGCCTACCTGGGGTGGAAGGGAAGTTCTTTTTGCTTTCCGCTTTAGGGTGATTGCTTTAAGTCCCCTTTTTGTTGTTGATTGATATTCGAATTGCCCGCGGGACAGCGGGGCAGTCGCTTTGATGTCACAGACACAGATCACATTGCTAATCCCTGTGTGTCACATAATGACAATCTGGGAAGGCTGAGAGAAAACAGCTTTTACTGTTTTAAACAAGAGACTGATGCTGCTTAATAGTATACAGCTAATCCTGACTAACATAACACAGTTAGGGAAGGAAGCGAACTAATAATGCAACTAATATTCTGCTCGAATGAGACATAGTTAGCTACCAACAACTTACATATTTAAATGTTTCCAACCGATAAACCATTTTTGATAGATTTAAGTTTGGGTCACCCCATGGGAACGCAAGACTATTTTTTTCTATTATTTCTTTCATTTTTTATTATTTGTGCTTGCTGAAAAGGCCAGGTTTGACCGGAATTGTAATTAACTTGGGATGCATATAGGTGACTAACAGCTTTCAATGTGATCCAAGAAACTGTTTGTCAGATGTCCTCATGTGCACTACCATTGATTGCTCCGTGACCCAACTCGTTGATTGACTGTTAAAGGAAACCTTGTGCATAATTAAAGGATGGAAATTTTCCTATTGAATTCTTGTAGGATAGCCTTTACACCAAGAACTAATAATGTACGAAATTTCTTAGGAATATTTCCAAGTGTAGATTGGGTTATGGAAATTAAAATTTGTGTCCTTTCATGATGTTTTTCAGGGGAATTCCCAAATTTGTGACATCACAAATAAACTAATTAGGAATCACACGTTTTTTGCAAAAGGGAATCTCCAACACCAAAAATACTTAATTTTTAAGGAACTTTAGCATGAAATATTTATTTTAGGCCTCATCTAGGCTATTAATATTTGAAATTTTCAATCACCTACTTTCATTAAATAATCTGAGATCCACAAATTATTTTGACAGGGAATTCCCATTGTCGTGATGTAGTGAGGACAGTGATTAAAATCTAGAATTTAGCGAATTCCCAACTTAAGTTTTCTTCCATTAATTGTTCTTTAAATATCTTGCATTTTGCTTTTTTGCCGTTTGATTATTTGATTCAAACAGTATTTACATTTCTTTTCCATGCAAACATACTATCCTCTTTGTCCTTTTCTCCCTACCTGTTATCTATATATCAGGATAATAAACTCTGTGTGTGGGTAATCTGGATCCTTATACATCCACCAAACCCTTATCTTTCAACCTAGAGGCCCGTTCCCCTTTTTGTCAATGTTGATACCTACGCCCCAGTTGCTGTCTTTTGTACTCTCAAGTTGACTGTGCAAGAAAGGAACATAACAGTCCATTCATATTTAATGTCTCTATCTTTAAACTCTTTCTTTTCTGTCCATTAAGAAATTCTCTGACCTTCCCCACACTCCAACTCCTTCTGGCTAATCGTGCAAATCATGCAAATTGTCTGTGGTGTTTTTTTTTTCCGACCCTGTTCGCCTGATTTCTCCAATTTGGCCCAATTGTTTTTCATTCCTCATATTCATGTCGATTGGCAGTTTTTGTTAAGGAGTGTTGTCACAACAAAGCAACTTTTGAAGGAAAACATTATCCATAGCTACATGACTCTAGATAAGGGATATTAAGATACGGTTAATCTTTTGACTCCCTTCTCCCCTTTAGCTTGATTTGAAGAAACCAAATCAGAATGTGATAAGAACATTCTGTTTAGGTTAAAAAATTTGTAACCAGAATATTATAATAACGTCACAGAACCACATAACAGCAGCACATTGCAGCATTGTTAATGGGAGCCATAAAAAATATAACAAGAACCAGAGCAGAATGTTACTGGAATGTTATAGTAATGCCATATATTTGGCTGGATAGCATTCCCTGATATAGGTTTGAAATGTTGGAATCAAAAACTTGATGACTTCCATCAACCAGCTATATTACTAGCTTCAGTCCATGAATGTCATCCATATGAATGTCATTTGTTTTTCACCTTCTTTTCGTTTAAAGGGACAGTATCATCGTGTTGATGTGGTAATTTGCTACATTGTATTTCCCTGACTGTAGCGCCAAATTCGTGACGATACCACTGATGTCTGGTCAGTACTAAAAGGGCTCAGAACAACACCAAGCTGGCCTGCAAGAAGCTTACGTAGGCAGATGTATCTTTTTTAATTCTGGAAAGAGTCCATCCCTTTGAAGTAAAATTATGTTCTCTTCTAGACTAAAATTCTCATTAACATGCCATATAGGTTTACTAGACAGTGGTGTTACCAAGGACAGTACGTGAGCTGTGTTAGCATACTGCTCACAGACTTATAAATAGAAGCACGGGCCCGTATGCGGGTCTCAAAAAATAGCATCGGGTAGCAAAAATTCATAGAAATTGCGAATGGAGGTTGGTGGTGCTTTTAACATTGACTTCTATGGCAGAAAACAGGTTATTTCACTCTAAATTCTGAAATGATAAGTATGACTTCATATATGTCATACAATGCCTCAAATTTTCCTCATAAGTCCAGTTATTCCCCAATTGCGGAAATTCTGTTTTCTCCATATGCGCCAATGCTAAACAGGGTCACTTCTGGAGCCCAGTATTTCACTGCGCGATGCAAAAAATATCGCACAAACCCCAAATCTGTTTGCTCTGTATAGAGTTTCTCTAGTTTCTTGAAAAAGTGAAAAAATAATTCATACCATACCAATTTATACTAAGCTATGACATCCTATCTTACCCATTATTTTTTGAAAAAAGCTGGAAAAAAAAGTCTAAAAAAGTATGAATTGTCTTTCATATAATACTCAAATATACTAAGCTAAGATGATTCAAAGCCCTCGGCCTAACAGCCTCGGGGAATATAACTTCCTAATCAGAATGAATAACTCCATGAGAAACAAGTCTGATTATTTCACACTTGATTTGAAGCCATTTTCTGTGAAGTGACGTCTAGGTCAGCCCCAACGCCCCCTTACCTGACACTTAACACTTCAACTTCATTACCTGAGCCAATGAAAACTGAAAGCGTGCAATTCTTTATGAAACTACTTCTGAGAGTTATAATTTTCCAGCCGTGGACCCCTTCCACAGTTTTTGATAATGGGGAAGAAACTATATATATATATATATATCCCTTTCTTCTTATAGATCTTTAGGATTCATACCTAAAAGGCTAACTTATACGTAAGTATGATAAGGAATAGATGACGTAACTTCAATGTGTTATATTGTTCATATAGAAAACCATATATAAAATATATATGGTGAAGTTCTATTATCACACCCTATCAATTCCTTATAGAACTATAGGAATTCCCTGTATGACTAAATAATCAGAAAACAATCTCCGACAAACCTATGGCAAAAGTGCATTCGAAAGCCTTTCCACTCATTCCCCAGCCCTAGTCCTTTAAGCAGTTGAGTAGGTCTAAAGCCTGTCCCTGTGCATCCACCGATCAGAAGCCAGTTTAGATGTGGGGATTGTGTATCCAGCAATCAGATGCCTCTTTAGATGTGGGGGTATTTCTTATTGATGGGGCCCAGCCTGGTCTTTGACGGGCCTTTCGTGACGGCCCCAATGTGTCCTTATTACCTCATGCTTTTTCAGTTGAGACATTTTTTACCACTATTTTTGACTCCTGATCATTCAGTAAACAGAATGAAAAAGAGAAAAGGCAGGGAAATTGTCTGTGGATTTATTTACATGTACATCATTGTTAAACAAATTAATATTCGGACCTGTTCCCAACCAAGGAATAAGTAACATTATGTGACATTCTGCAATGCTATAATGGCGTTCTGCAATGTCCCATCATCCGAATTAGTGATTTAATTTTGATCAAGGATATAATTGAAATGTAAAAGCTATAGAAATATGTTTTTAAAGGCTTCTCAGATGGAATATTGCAGTCTTAGATCTTATCCTGTGAGCACTTAGTCGCATTAACCTAAAGTTAAACATGAGTTAAACATCAAATTCCAGACAATTCAAATAACACCTGTAGCCATAATATACCTATAAAACAATAGAACGCGTTCTGACTCAAACCAAACTTGGGCAAAACATCAGCTGTGCCCTGTCCCATAACCAAATGCTCGCAACAGCGAGAGAAACAGTGAGAGAAACAGCAAGGTTTTGGCAAAGTCTCACTGTTATGCACAAAATTCGGTATCAATTTACACCCATTTCTAATCATTTTTCCGGGTTGAAAATTTCAGGGATTTTAGATCTTAATGTCTAGTTTCTAGAAACTTTTACAGAATTAAAATCGGTTGAGCAGAACAGCCGCAAATCAACAGGGGGAACCATTGCAACAGGGAAATCCTTGTTGCGAGAGTGGTGTTCTCAGGTGCCAGACATTGTGAATAAGATTAGAAGCAATATGTTATACTCATCAAAGAACTTGTGACTCACACAACACACTGTTACATCCTCACACCTTTCTTCCCCAGGGTTTTGGTGACAGTAAACAAGTTAATGCGCTGTCATTATCTGAGTCAGCCTCTCTCTGTTTCTTCCCACCAAGTCAGGCCTCATGGGAACTACCCCTTCTGCCTGCTTACCCTGCCTGGTTGCCCTGGTTACTCAGCCTGGTTACGTAGTCCGATGATGTGCTTCGACATCAAAGTCCGAACCGATGATTCTCCCCGCGTCCTTCGGGTGAGCCACTCTAATAAGACTAGTGTAAATACAGACTCCTTCACTGCCGTGATTGGCTTTTTTGCTGGACCAATCACAGGCTTCCAAGTGTTATGGTTCTGCTGCTGATGAAAAAAAGGTGTTTGGTTGTGTATAGGTCTGTGGTTATGAGAGGCCTTATTGATATCTAATCTCAGAGAGATCTAATCTCAATATTTTAGTTAAAGATATACATTACGCTGTATTTCAATGTCGATAATGATAAGTATGCATCGAACAAAAAGCTATATATGAACCATATTGTATATGCATACATATCTTCCAGTAAGCAAATAAGATGGTTATTCAATAGTGCAGGCATTTCCTTTATAGATCTGGTTAGCAAGAAACAACTCAATTTACATTTCTTTTCTTGTGACAAGGAAACAGCTAAGACTTTTGGCTTGATATCACATATAGCATTTCATATGAACTGTTGTATATTATCAGAACACATAATTGTCATTACATTTTGCATGTGCCATTAGAACTGAATTTTCGTGAACCTGTAAGGATGTAGGAAAAGACAAACTGTCAGGAAGCGATGGAAAAAGTTTTTAAGTGGTTTCTTGGGTCCCATATCTAGTCAAAATTAGAAGTGGTTAAATTTGTAAGGTCCAATATATGTGAGTCTGACGGTAAAAAATATATTTGGTAAAAAGAAAAGTAAATGGTCTCATTTAATTTGAATATTGAAGAACACCCAACCCATAAAATTAATCTGAACACTGGTAATATGACAGGGACAGTAACAGCATTTCAAAAAGGGAGGGCTACATATAGACTGAGTACTAAACCATGTATACATATTTTTCCTCTACATAAAGTATTAAGCCTCTAATCCAAATGCCGATTTTGCTGCCGATTTTAAAGATCAGCAGTGGATATTAGGGTTAAACATAGACATGTCACATGTTATTAGAAAGCGTTTTTAATTCTCTTTCAAGTGGTATGTTGCATGTAAACTCTGATATCTTATCTAAAGAGAAATACAAATACAAAATTGGTAGCATCCAAATCAGTATGTGGAATACAGCGTTAAGTCTACTCCAAAAGATAAGTGGGGGATGCCTGGATTTGCCCCCAGATATGTAGCATTAACTTGGTAACCTGATAAGAGGCAATACTGGAACCCTACATAATTGAATGATTTAAACTGACTGGTTTTAATTTATTTATACATAATAACTCATTCAAAGGCTCTCATCCTTGTTTCGTCCTTGTTTCGTCCTTGTTTCGTCCTTGTTTCGTCCTTGTTTCGTCCTTGTTTCGTCCTTGTTTCGTCCTTGTTTCGTCCTTGTTTCGCCCTTGTTTCGCCCTTGTTTCGCCCTTGTTTCGCCCTTGTTTCGCCCTTGTTTCGCCCTTGTTTCGCCCTTCTTTCGTCCTTCTTTCGTCCTTCTTTCGCCCTTCTTTCGTCCTTCTTTCGTCCTTCTTTCGTCCTTCTTTCGTCCTTCTTTCGTCCTTCTTTCGTCCTTCTTTCGTCCTTCTTTCGTCCTTCTTTCGTCCTTCTTTCGTCCTTCTTTCGTCCTTCTTTCGTCCTTCTTTCGTCCTTCTTTCGTCCTTCTTTCGTCCTTCTTTCGTCTTTCTTTCGTCCTTCTTTCGTCCTTCTTTCGTCCTTCTTTCGTCCTTCTTTCGTCCTTCTTTCGTCCTTCTTTCGTCCTTCTTTCGTCCTTCTTTCGTCCTTCTTTCGTCCTTCTTTCGTCCTTCTTTCGTCCTTCTTTCGTCCTTCTTTCGTCCTTCTTTCGTCCTTCTTTCGTCCTTCTTTCGTCCTTCTTTCGTCCTTCTTTCGTCCTTCTTTCGTCCTTCTTTCGTCCTTCTTTCGTCCTTCTTTCGTCCTTCTTTCGTCCTTCTTTCGTCCTTCTTTCGTCCTTCTTTCGTCCTTCTTTCGTCCTTCTTTCGTCCTCTTTCGTCCTTCTTTCGTCCTTCTTTCGTCCTTCTTTCGTCCTTCTTTCGTCCTTCTTTCGTCCTCTTTCGTCCTCTTTCGTCCTTCTTTCGTCCTTCTTTCGTCCTTCTTTCGTCCTTCTTTCGTCCTTCTTTCGTCCTTCTTTCGTCTCTCTTTCGTCCTTCTTTCGTCCTTCTTTCGTCCTTCTTTCGTCCTTCTTTCGTCCTTCTTTCCTCCTTCTTTCGTCCTTCTTTCGTCCTTCTTTACGCCTTCATCCCATCCGAAAGCCATGGTCTATGATTTGCTCGACCTTTGTGTCTTGTGTTTTTACATTTATCCTTCATCATATTTTGCACTTAGCTGATTAGGGTCCTGCCCTGCTGCTCTATGATGTGGGATATGAGAGATTATAAGCTGAATATTCGTCATACATGACACAGGATGCAAAGGATTAAAAGGTCAGGGTGAAATGAAATCTATCTAAGAGGGCCCAAACATTCTAAGTCAAAGGCAACTTTAATAAAACACTCTAAAGTCTGTTTTCCATCAGGCGTTGTTGATTACTGAGGATTGGCTAGTTTCTTAATTTCTTTTAGGAACGTTACTGAAAACAGTGTATGCTAGATGTCATTTATTAGATGATTCAATATCCCTAGGCTGCCTTATTCCATACTTGAAGTTTAAGTAGGGCAATGTTTCCTAAATGACCTTATTACACATAGTTGTTATGCCGGGGAATAGAATCAATTTCTTGCCTATTTTTGTACATACAATATACATTATTGTGTTGTTGACTTACATGGCCAGGCCTACTTTTTTTTTTCTATACAGAAAAAGAAATGATACTATAGACCAATCGGTGTTTCCATTGGGAAGACAATAATAACATGGTTTCGGTTTCTGTGGTCTGAATAACTGACATTGGATCTGTCCTCATATACAGCACAAAAAGTTTAGATAGGCCAGATGTGTCTACAGTCATTTAGCGTAAACAGGCTAGAATGTTTGCAAAAACAATATTTCTATGCACTAGTATCACAGTTATTTTCTAACCTACTCACATATTAAAAGTTTCAGAGGAGCATAAATGACACATGGAAACATTTATGTATTGTGTATGTCTAGATTAGCAAAGTACTCAAACTGTTGATGTTAAAGTATCTTTTAATGTTTCCTCTCTGACAGCTTTGCTAAACTAGACAAAAAGAATCAAACTGAAAGTCACTGCAGTGTTTTCTCAAGAAAAGGTTGGAATGAAATATCATAACAGCCTTAAGGATAGACACCAGTGGTTGGGGTGTAAATGGCGTTGCTCCATCTACTTACAACCACAGCATTTGTTTCTTATGTTATTATTTGATAAAAAACACCATTAATAGCCAATATATAGCCAAATCTATTAATATAAGTTATATAGGAATAGCTAGAATAATAGCTGTGTCAGTGGGATCCAAACCTAAAATTCCTAATATCTAAAATCATTTTTTGAACATCAATATCTCACTTAATATTCCATCAAAAACTTTGAAATTTCTAGTACATCATCTTGACATATATATGGAGGGAAGTGTGTCTCAGATTTTTGATACAGGTCTTAGTTTTCTTTTTATGTAATGTAGAAAATGATAATTCATAAAATTTCAAAAATGTTTCCCATTTTTGGCCGTTTTTGATCATAAAATAAAATCCAGGACCTATATCAAAAATCTGAGACACGCTTCCCTGCATATGATTGTCATGAAGGTATGTGTGAAATTTCATTTATGTATGTTAAGTATTAAGCGAGATATTGATGTTCAAAACATAAAAGTAAAAAAATTAGTTTAAAATTGCTAAAATCTCAACAACACATTTTACCATAATTTGATTGGTATCAATAGATAGAGAAAAATATGACCTTAAAAATGATATATAGTATGCTTAGATCAGAGCGTTATTGAGGAATGCAGTGATGATATCCTGGATTGGCTGTTGACCACTGGTGTCTATCCTTAAAAGGCTTCTCAAGTAGTTTTCCTAAAATAGAAAAAAAGGAATCAAACTTAAAAGCATTGCAGTCTTTACTATACAAAATATTTGCAGTAAATTATCACAGATAACAGGAACCATTACCCTGTGCACATAAAACATTGCTACACTTTTATACCTGTATTCTAGACAATGCAAGCAATGTAATTATAGGCCTATCCATATTTCCTATAAAAAAGAGAAACTTTATACAGAGCAGCTGCAGTATGGACAACCTTGACATTTTCATACAAGGCTCAATCATCTGAGGGGGTACTTAATATCAACAGTCAGCCAAATCAAACAAATTAGACTGCCACAATGACAGGGACTACATAAGAGGGAATGTGTTACACATGGTCTCAATTTGTTTTATTGAATTGAAAAATCAATTATACAGTGATGTTCCATATAGGTAATAACAAAATGTTACATCAAAATCAATAGTATCTGTTAGGACACTAAGTCGCACAATGCCCCTAAGTCACAAAATATTATTTTGTGTGACTTAGTGCCACCCTCAAGACCCTAACTGGCAAAAGCCTTGAGTGTCAAAACATTTAACCACTTAAGGCCATCAGAGGACACTAACTCACAAAATGGACCTTAACTAACAAAACCCAATAATACTGGATTCTGCAGGAGGAGGGCGTTGGCTTTTCTCTAACTGTATTGACTGCTTACCCATGACACTCATAAAATGTAGGCCTATAAAGAAGGATATCCTAACATGCATGTTCATATTGAAAATTTGAAATAGGCCCTATCTAAATCCCGTATATCTCGCCCATTTCCTCCCGGGTTTTATGGCACCTTCAAAGGGTACCCCTGGAGGAGCGGTGGCAGCGGGGGGCAGCTGGGGGTTGGGCTTGGGTTTGGATGGGGGGGGGGGGGTGGGCAGTTGCGTGGGAGAGGGGACAGGCTGGGACAGGAAACAGGAACAGAAAAAACTGAAATAAAGTGTAAATAAAAATTTAATAACTTATTGAAACTGAAATAAAGTTTACACAAAAATTGAAACTGAAATAAACTGAAACGAGGGAATAAAACAAAATAGCAAATAATTCATTCACCTGAAGCTAGTAAAATGATAGGTACAGGATAAAAACATAAAAATAGGTTTAAAACACATGCAAACCATCGCGGACACCTCCGTTATTTAGGTCTCAAAAATAATATGTCTGTCATCCATGATTTGGGGTATCAGATCTGTATTTCCTAGAAATATTCATGAAAGCCTCCATTTCTCCAAATAAGTCTTTTTTTCAATACCAGTCTTATTTGGCTTTACACCCCCCCCCCCCGACCCCATTCTGTTTCCATAGTAACGGTGCCAGGGTCCAGGCCCTGTTGGGTACTGGAGTAAGTGTCAACAGGGTCATTAAGGGGTTGACCACAGGCCTTATCTGGTGATCTCTGTGAAGAACCGCCTAGCAGGGGGAGGGGACAATCTGGGAGAGGGCAAGATACCATATTATGGGTGTAGACCCCTAAAATCGACAGGGCGACATGGCTATTTCTTAAATTCGAGATGCGACATGAAGCCTAGTGACATGAAGAAAAAATAAACGACATGATACAGGGTATTCCTTAAATTTGACATGTGACATGAGGGCTTTTTAAAATCGACATGAATATACCAAAATAGTGACAAGGTACATAGCCATTTCTTAAATTCGACATCCGACATCGGGATCCCACCTCTACACCCCTCATATTGTTATAAGCTTTTGCCTTTATATGGGACATTCCTTTTAACTCTAACCAATGTGCTTCAAAATTAACTATGAGACATTACAATAATGTATATTTTTCGGTGCAGGTTAAATTCTTTGTATATGCGGGAATGTTATATTGGGTCCGAATGGTCTGTAACTTATATATGGACAGTACCGCACACAACCTTTATGTGCGGACTTATTAAGGGTAGACAAGGGAGCCCCGGGGTCGGGTTACATATAGACCTTGTGCAGATAGGGTCACATGATCAGATTTTGGTGATCACCACGTGGTTAACACACCCACGTGGCCATTAGATATATCAACAATATATATACATAACCATTGTTTAATATGATTCACTAATTCAACTAAATAACTCGATCATCGGGAGTCCCTCAGACCCGATCGTCGGGACTAACCAGTCGTAGTGGATTTCGTCGGGGATGCCACATCTAGTGACCAACTCATCATAAGGATGTGGTTAATTTCTATGAATATTCATGCCGTTAAATAAATACCTATCATCGTTATAAATAACCTGCTGTTCTAGGGGATGTTTCAAATACGTTTTCTTAATGATATACAGTTAATTCATTCGTTATTGCATAGGCTTTTATCACATATTTATGGAAATAATGGTTGGGTAATAGCCCTGAAAAGCTTATTTACAGCTAAACAGCTATTTCAGAAATATTATTTCAGTAATTAGCTGTTCAGACCCGACAGTCTAGTTGTTCATCTTCAACATTTCATGGTTACGACGCGACGGATCCGTCTGGAATAAGGCCCGACCATCCAGTCGTAACCCCATGACACATACACCAACTCAGCCCGACCCGACTATACCATCGGGTCAGGTCGGTGTATGTGTCATGGCCTTTAGATTGGACGCCGCTCTCATCTACTGCAGGGGTCCTGCGCTATGTCTATGTTTATGTCGCCAGGACTAGAGGCTGACGGGTTCAGTCTTTGTCATACCCAACTTCCTCCATACCCGCGCAGACAAGGTACATTATACATGCAACTTTGAATTAACCCATGTCCGTGAAATTATATATGCGCGGGGTTCTCTTGGCCATCCTTGCGTGCATATCCTCAGCCCTATCCTATACCTACACCCCTCCAGTTTGTTGCCCCTTGATTCCCCCTTGCTGGTCAGTGTGCCCAGCGTGGCCCCGTGGGGTAGGGGGCGAGGGGGCGAGGGGGAAGGGGGGGGTGTCAGAGGCCGGGCTCCCTCATACATATACCATCTCAGACGTCGGTCTCTGTCGTCTGTAATTTTTTTGTGACTTTGGGTCAATAACAATTTTGCGACTTAGTTTCTTTAGCATTTAAGTTTTTTTTTGTGAGTTAGGGTCTTGGGGTGACCCTAAGTCACAAAATGACCCTAAGTTGCAAAATTTTGCGACTTAGGGTCTTGTGTACCTTAGTGTCCTAACAGTATCAAACATAATATGTCATAGTATAAGAAAGATATTATACATAATGTCTAGTTATGTTGTGGCATCTGAGTATTAAATGTAATTGCAGTATGACTGTATGAATTACTCCCTTATAAACACATAGAATTAAGCATGCCTCTTACAGTATTGACAGTGTACTGACTATGCTTCCAAAAGAATGTTTGATTGCAAAATCTAAAGCCCCTAACCATTAGGCGATTTAACTGGTGACGGGTGACTACGAGAATCAGCTCATTCTTATGATCGCCTGTCAGTACATTGTACTGAAATCAGCATGAATTCAGCCAATTCTACCTCCAAAGTCAGCCAATTTCAGCACCTATCCATCGCCAAG
This sequence comes from Lepidonotus clava, assembly GCA_936440205.1. Taxonomy (NCBI): domain Eukaryota; kingdom Metazoa; phylum Annelida; class Polychaeta; order Phyllodocida; family Polynoidae; genus Lepidonotus; species Lepidonotus clava. The sequence goes on from OW387143.1 coordinate 2,278,067, forward strand.
TGAGTATGGGGGTTAAGATTCAATTTTTCAAAATAGGTACATGTCACATCATAACACCCCTGCTTCCATCAAAGGGTATGACCAGCCATTGGAGAATCACAGGGCTAGGCACCCTTACATAGTTGGTGAAAGATGTGTGGACGGACCCTTCCCTCCCATCAGTCACAGCCTCTTAGGTTGCTAGCGCTCCCCTTTTGATGGAACCTTATCGGGAAGCTTTTCCCTGTTGTGTGTCAACAGTGAGAGACAAACAACTTGTAATTGCTCGGGTTTCCATTAGAGGCCTATCATATATACCGGCCTTTTCAATTAAGTGTATATATCCACTGTTGCAAAGGACGTGGATGTCATATCATCCCTGACAGGAAATGGAAAAACAATGTTTAAACATCAGAATACTAGTGCATTTCACACCAGCAATATTATACATTTGTTTGTCACATTTTATAATCTAAAAAGAGATTATGTCACAGTCATTGGTTCATGGCTAGCACGAACTGACCAATCAGAGGGCAGGAAAAGTGTTGTTTATACACCATAGTCAACTCTTTTATATAGTCCACCCTTCCTGCTTATAAGAGGGCCTGAATGGCTGTGATAAGGGCCATGAACCAAGCAAGTTAGTTCACAGTGCCTTGGCTTACGCTCGCATAGTGCCCTTGGCACCATGAACTAACCTATACTTGCTCTTAACTATACATATTTTATAGCTAACAACGGAATCATGTGATCATATTAACATCTAACTCAACATAGTTGAGACCAATAGGAAACATCTGCAGAGTGACATTACAGGTACAGAAATAACTATGCTGTGTAGCCAGTTGTCAGTCGAGAACCTTTTTAGCAATTCCGTTCATTTCTCCCCCTTCCCAACCTAGCTTCCACAGCGTAATCCACCATCATTAGGGACCCATGTTCAAATTAGGGCTTGAGCCAGTATTACTTTTAAAAATACCCTTGTTAAGCCCTTTGCCCACTAAGCGATTTTACCATTGCCCAACAACAGCACTGTCACCAAATTCTCAGCACAATTGATGGGTGTTCACAATCGCTGGGCAATACTCTGTGGGTATGCGATGCATTCTGGGTGATGGGCGACAAGGACTAGCATCACTGGTAAAATTGCCAGTAAAATTGCCGGTAAAACATCAGACTTGCTTGATATTACAGTTGTCTGGCAACGATGACGGCCGCTCTCCCAGTCGACAATTGCCTGGAGCCGTTAAAGTCACTTAGTGGGTATGGGGCTTTACTCTAAGACAGAAAGGTTTTAGGGCCACAGATCTTGGCCGACAGTGAACAAGGAAATGCGGTTAAAAGGAAATTTGATATAGGTTCGTGATAAATTTGTACAGGCAGCATGAGGCCATTATACTACTTTGAAATGTTTAAAAGAAATCACCCACAGCATAGATACAAGGCGCTTTTGGGGAAAATCCAAGTTGATACTAAAAGAAGTACAATATTCCTTTAATGAGAGCATATCATAGATATAAAGTGATTTATAATATAATAAGATAAAGGTGAGTGAGAATTTGACAAATTGATGGTGTTGGGTTAAAGGTGACTATATGGAGAGGTGAAAGAATTATGAGACATTATGCAAGTCTGTATGATAGATTGTTGGTGATTTATGCTTGGGCATAGAACTGTGTGCTCGGTTCTATGATTTGAGGGAGAAGTTTTCATCCTATAGATGGCAGCAATGAACAGGCCTGGTTCAAATGGAAAATGCTAGACAACTCCTTCTTTAGATTCACATTCTAGTTTCTAAGAAAAGAATCAAAGAGAACAAAATTAAATTGTTTACCAAACTGTAAATTGTATTTGCAAAAATCAGAAAAAATTGATAGTCAATCCTGAATTCTTGATACATTCTGAATTCAATGCCTCAATTTCAATTTCCAACCCTCAACACCTATCAAGATGAGGGTGCAGGGATGATGGAGTGGTTAGCACAATCACCTTACATGCGTGTGTACCAAGTTTGACGCTGCAATCGACTGGGCTAGTGCTTTCACTGTACCTCCTTGTGTCCCCCCTGTGACAACGACATGCCCCTGGGTCACCAGCTGTTGTGTAGGTGGCCCTGTCTATGGGACCATGCACATTATAGAACACCTGCCTTGGTAAAAGTGTCGGGGTACGGTCTCTACCTTCTCATAGATTTGATCACCATCACCACCCTTGATATGACACTTGCAGTTAATTATGGTGTAAAGCAAACAATAACCAAACAAGTTAGTTGGAAAAGGTCTTGCAGTAGTCCTTCACCCAACCTTAATCCCACCCTCACCTTGCCCCCCGATGGGTGGAGAATCACAAGGCTAGGAACCCTTACATGGTTGGTGAAAGATGTTTGGACGGGCAATTCCCGCCTATCGATTAGCTTGCCAGCCTTCCCCTTTTAAAACAGTTCTACAGGGAAGCATTTTGTGTGTCAACAATCAGAGACAAATAACTTGTTCTAATTTAGGTTTCCAAAAGAGTCCTATCATATATATACTGGCCTTTTCATTTAAGTATATAACTGTTGCAAAAGGACATCATGAAAATATTATGTCAATTCGTCCCTTGCATGATATGGGAGAATGATATTTAAGCATCCAAATACATGATACATTTCACACTAGCAAAATCATAAAATGGTTTATCATATCTTGAAATCTAATATAGATTGATTTTTACAGGCATTACTGTTATCTATACATAATATATTGCTAAGAATAGAAACATGGGATTGTCTCTGCATCAAAGTAAAAAAATATCATCTGAAAAATCCCATCTGATAGTTTAAACCAATGTGAAACATCTGCTAAGTATAATATAGGTACAGAAATGCCATGTCAGCAGTTTTCAGTCAAGACCCTTTTCAGCATTTGCTTATCTTTGCCCCCAGTCATTACCCTCTCCCCCAGCTTTCACAGCGTAATCAACCACCATTAGGGACCCATGTTCAAATTAGGGCTTGACCCAGTATCACTTTCAAAGGTACACACGTTCCCCTAAGACAGGAGGTTTTAGTGGCACAAATCTTGGCAGGCAGAGGACAAGGAAATTGATTCAAATATTCTGAACCTTCTTCTGGTAGAATTAGATTTTATGTGAATTGAATGAAAACATTACAAATGTTGGCACCCTGCCAATTGGCTAAATTGATGTATGTTGGTAATATCTGCATTATGTTCCTCATATTGGTTTCCATGGTAACCAGCAATAGGTGAAATACTGATTTGATTTGTTTCAATGAGACAAAAAATATTTATTGTTTTTGCACACACAAAATAGTACATCATCATTGTGATTGAAATCTAAATCATGACATTTTGAAAATAATATAGTTTTCCAAAAATCAACAAATTTAAATTTCGATGAATTTGAATAATGATGGCAAAATCATGTTTATGTATATCGCCACAAGGTTGTTCAATTGCAATTCTATTAATTTCTAATCAATTGATGCTAGAAATTTCAAATAACCATATCTCTGGTTCTATTAGGAATTCTTTCAGTCCCTGAAACCTTAATTCCCCCTCTTTAAATGCTTTTCCTAATAGTACTGCAGCCAAGGAGGCATTTTGGGAGTTGACCCCAACCGGAGGTATAACAAGCTGACACCAATTTTTTCTATTCATGGACAATGTCCCACAGGTCGCCTGATAGTTTGTACTAAAGTAAACACGTCCCGGCATATCGTAAATCACTGGTTTCCATGGCAACCACCCAAAAATCAGGTAATTCTGAAATCAACAGTATTTTCGGCATAGCTTCCTTAATTTTCAAGGTAGAAGCGCAAATGAGATATCAAAATTAAGCATTCCTAGAGTTCTATGGGATAGAAAGCTGATATGGGTTGTCTTGGTTACTGGGTTGCCATGGTAACCAAAAATAACTCCAAAATTGACCATAATTTCAGTTTCTCTTCTCTTCTTGTTACCATAGCAACCGCAAATATGAGACTATCAAGGCACAACATATCTCTTCTCAAGAGTACATATCCATTTTACATGGAGACGAGTGTTTTTTGTCAAAACAATGATATAGAATGCAGTAAATGACTGGTTTCCATGGAAATAACTCAAAATTCATGTTATTTCAAATTTAACAGTATTTGGGCAGTATCTCTCTTAATATACAAGATAGAAACACAAATGATATGTCAAATTGAAGCACTCTGAGAGTTACAATGGATAAGAGACTGAAATTGGTTGTTTCTGTTACTCGGTTGCCATGGTGACCCAAAACAACCCCAAAAATGACCATTTTTTTCACTTTCCCTCCCATTCCCGTTACCATGGCAACCAAGAACATAGATTTTAAGGTATAACAGAGTACAATCTATCTTATCTGAAGTGTATTAGTCTCATGTGTGTAGATCTGGGGTTTGTACTGAAATATCTTGAGCATAGAATATAATAAATGACTAGTTTCCATGGCAACCACCTCAAAAAAAGTAAAGGTTTCTTAAAATAACGACTAAAATGGCCATATTTTCCTTAATAATCAAGATAGAAGCACAAGTGAAATGTCAAATTAAAGCACTCTGAGGGTCCTATTGAATGGTATATTGAAATTGGTTGTCTTGGATACTCAGTTGCCATGGTAACCACAAATGACCTCAAAATTTACCATAAATTCGGGTTTCTCTGCTGTTTCTGTTACCATAGCAACCATAAATTTAAGGTATAACCAACCACTAACTACTGCATCATAGGGGTAAATTCTCTTCTTTAAAGATTTGGATGATTTATTTCAAAACCATCGTAGAAAATATAGCAAATGACTGGTTTCCATGGAAACCACCCAAAAATCAGGTTAGCTAAAATTCATCAGTATTTGGGCTATATCTTTCTTAATATACAAGATAGAAACACAAATGTCATGTTAAATTGATGCGCTCAACTAATTCTATGGCATAGAAGACTGAAATGGGTTGTCTTGGTTACCCAGTTGGCATAGATACCAAAGATGACCTCAAAATTAATCATAATTTTGTTTTCCCTTCATTTCGTTCAACATAGCAACCAGTAGTACAGCTTTTCAAGTCCAAGAAAGTACAGCTTATAACATCTGTAAGGTGTATAGATCTCATCTATAGTCTCAAGAAAGGTCTGAAGGATAGTCATCGCAAGGTCCCAGGTGGATCTTATAGATTCACATATGGCTAAAAAAAAAACTGAAAAACTCTGGCCTATTCACTTTATGTTGAGTATATGTGCACCGCCTCTGGTGTGGACCAATGCATGTGTATGCGCTCACCTGACCACCCAAAGTCTATAAAAAGCTGCACAGTATGTGCATTGTCATCATTTGACCAATAAACTTTGGACTGTACATCTCTGCCTCTTGTGAGTCAATGCGCGTGGGCTGAGTGCGTGAATTACACACGAAACAGGTATATTTTAGGGCTTGATAACATAATCAATATTACAATATCAAATATGCAGACTCGGATGGGAATTATTGGCCCCGATGCCGATGCCATCCTCCCTATCAACATCATCCCCATTGACATGCAGAGAGTGCTAACATTGCTTTTGATGCTGATTGTGAATATAGACGTAGAATATAGATGGAGGATGGAAACCACTGTACCGACCAGGACCGTGCCATGTTAACATCAGCTGCTGCTGTTTTGTCAATACCAGTGTACATGTGCCGTCTGTGATCCGCCCTGGTAGGGAACGTGATAGTGTGAAGAATAGCGTGAATACTGGGTTTATAATAACTTATTCAAATAAAATCGATTGGCAACATCAATAAGATATCAACATTAACATGTATTCTGATTTGAATTGACTGAAATGTGTGGAAAATAGGCAAAATATGTGTACATCCCTGACCTAGTTTCAGATCAGACCACTGCCATCCGTCATGCTTGCCATCTTCACCTTACTTATCATCATTTATTCCACGCTGCATAGCAGCTGAAATGTATAGGTTTTCTAGTTTGTCGAGTAAGAGTACAACAGTTTGACCCCAAAATATGACTATATATGGAAGTCCTTTAATCTCCAGGCGGATGACTTAGCGACCCAGATTTCATAGGAACTCTATGTGAAACCTACAATCTTTTGCATATTTCTGGCTTTCAATTGCCAACAACTCAAAATTCTGAATCTCATCCCAGCAATTTTCTATATATATTTCAATTGCGACCTAAATGACCAACTCATCTCTCCGGGCTTGACCAGAGTACAACGGCACTGCGTTAGTGATGCTGGATCCCCAAGAATCCTATGATAACTTACCATCAGATGCACCTACAGGCTGCCCACGCATGTTTTATAAGGTTTTATTTTGATTTTAATCATTAATTAGACCATTAAAAACGTCTTATTTTGCAGTCAGAGGTCTCATTTGAGGGGTCTAAAGGATTAGAATCATCATAAACATAACTTTGCACAGATAGGTGGGACTGAAGTGGGTAATGCTTTGACATAACTTTTACTCAGTGCCCGACAGGTTTGTGCTGGGGATATTTAATTAAGCCCCATACCCATTAACTGATTTTGGACAGTGGAAGGGAGAATCAGCATTCCCATTAGCCCACCCATTGGTACCGCCGTCAGCCGACACTAACTGGACAAGACATACCAATGCACAATGCTGTTGGACTAGCCATCGGTGCCGACCACTGACACTGTTGATGATGGCCACAAGGATCCATATTAAGCATGTCCGAAAATTTGGCCGCCATCGGCATCGGCTGTCAGCGTCGGTATGGCACTTAAGGGATAAAGGGATAAAGGGTACTGTAGACATCTTAGGGGGATTTTGAGGCATAATTCTGAGATTTTAGATGCATATCTTAACCCTTTAGCCCCCAATCCGGCCGTAGCCACCTGGAAAAATGATAATTTTCCCATAATTTTTCCATATTTTTCCAATTACAATACTCTGATAAGTCTTCAACATACAAACACGGCAAATGTATTGGTTAAAGGGAGGGGCCAGTGACCAGAAATTAGTATAATGTCGTGATCCTTTCCATCCAGGGAACAACCATACCAAATTTTATGCTTTTACCTCTAATAATTTGTATCTTATGCACATTTTTTGTATCAAACTTAGTTTCTCTGCCTGCATCTGACAATGCCTGCACAGAGCATTTATCTGTATGTGACGTCACAAGCAGAACAGTTGAAAAATTATAAAAATTGAAAAAAATGCAATAAGAAATTTATTAAATGTTCTTTATAGTCTAAAAGAGATTAAAATCACAAAATTAATTGGTATATAAAAGAAAATAGGATAAAAATGAGTTTTTATGGAATTTAGGAATTTAAAATTTGAATATAACTGTCATTTTGTATGACGTCACATACAGACGTCCTTTGTCAGGTGAACACACAAGCCAGGAATTGTCATGATAAAGATGGTCATATTTTATACATAAAAAATGAACCATTTGTGTATGAAAGTGATATACCTCTTTTTCAGAATAATATCAAATATCTAACCCCTGCACGGAATTGTGCCCAGATGCTCCACACGACCCAAAATGGTCCACAGGACTGCAGTGGAAGAGCATTTAATAAAGTGAACTCAGCCTGTATAAAAATACAATTTAAAAAAAAAAAAATTATTACATGAGAATTTCGAAAGTTTAAAATTTCACTGGCCCCTCTCTTTAAAAGTTTATTTAAACATCTATCTAATGCTTCAAACCAGATGTCTAAAATAATAATTGTTATTGTTGGGTGAGCCCTTGATATTCTTCATTAATGGAAACTTAAGTAAATACCAAGGGAAATCCATGGAAATCCTGGGGAAATACAGCAATTCATATTCACAATCTGTGGGGTCCAAAGGGTTAAGCAACTTGAATGCATCATAGGCACATCTGGGAGGCTCTTAGGGCACACCGGTGATACATCTTTGGCATGTACTAGGGGAATCCTTGTGGGATCTCAGTGGTTTTATATAGAACAAAGGCTAAAAGGTCTATGACTTTTGAGGCACAGTGTAAGGGCATCTTACTGGCATCTTAGGTGGACTTTTGGGGCATCTTAGGTGGAATCTTAGGCATGTCTTGGCACATCTCAAAGAGATTTTAAATATGTCTTAGGTGCATCTTAAGTGGGATCTTTATGGGATCTAAGGGGCATCCTAATGGTATCTTAGGTGCATCTTAGGCATCGTTATACAGAATCTTAGGTGCATCTTTGGTGCATCTTAAGTGGGATCAATTTTGGGATCTAATTTAAGTGTATCTTGGGCATTACAGGTACATCTTGGCTACATTTTAGGTGCATTTTTTGGGGCATTTTGCAGGATCTGTTTTGGGATCTTAGGTACCTCTTTAGGGCATCTCTAGGAGATCTTTGTGGGATCTAAGGGTGCATCTTTTTGGAATCTCAAGTTCAACTTAGGTACATTTTAAGGGAATCTTCATGTGATCTTGGGTGCATCATAGAAGCATCTTAGGTGCATCTTAGGGAATTATTATCAGATCTTACAGAATTGCTACTCAGGAGAGAAGAAATATCCAGAAATTAGGGAGGATATTTCCAGATTTTTAGTTCAGAACCTAAAAAACTGGAAATATTCACCAGGAAACATATATTTATGGCCATGGTTTAAATGGCTTGGAAACCATAAAGGTATACATTTAAAAGCAGAACTGGTGACTTGGGTTGAGAAAAAAGACTCATTTTCATACTGAACTGACAAAAATCTGGAAATCCAGGAAAAATAAGGAAAATGATATCTCTGATCTTTTGAGCATCTTAGCTGCATCCCAGGAAAATCTTAGATGTATCTTAGGTGAATCTCTCTGGGATCTTAGGGTGATCTTTGCTGCGTCATAGGCAGATCTTATGCACCTTAGATGCACCTTAGGGGCAAGTTAATGGCATCTTAGGCATATCTAAGGGAATCTTATGACCAGCATAGGGGCACATCTTAAATGCATCTAGGTGCTTCTTTGAGGCACCTTATTGGCTTATATATAGGTGCATCTTTGGGGGATTTTAAGGAGATCTTTGAGTGATCTTAGAAGGACCCCATCTTAGGTACATCTGAGGTACCTTAAACTTATATTCTACTATCTAGTGTTTTGCTTACAATTGGCTGTTTTAATCACAATTACAAGTAAAACTATTATCTGGAAGTTGGAATTTAAGGATGTGCTTGCATTGGTACTTGTGGTAGTACTTGCATTTGGTCTTGTAAGTACCATTACAAATTATTCTATATATATTTTTTTTATGGAATGCTTGCGGTGTTGGATACCAACATGTTAATATCTGAAATACAAATTGTTTGTGGTACAAGAACACCCGAATGGATCCCAAACAGACAGTGGAATATGGGTTTTAGGCACCTTTAAGGTGCATTTTAGGGGCATCTTAGGGAAACCATATGGGGATCTTAGGCATATCTTAGGTACATCTTTGGGCCTTATTGAGATTAGCTGGTTGTCAAATCAAGCATCTATAAGTCATATCCTTTGATGACTATCCTTCAGACCTCTTTCTTGAGACTATAGATGAGATTTATACACCTTACAGATGTTACAAGCTGTACTTTCTTGGACTTGAAAAGCTGTACTACTGGTTGCTATGTTGAACGAAATGAAAGGAAAACAAAATTATGATTAATTTTGAGGTCATCTTTGGTATCTATGCCAACTGGGTAACCAAGACAACCCACTTCAGTCTTCTATGCCATAGAATTAGTTGAGTGCATCAATTTTACATGACATTTGTGTTTCTATCTTGTATATTAAGAAAGATATAGCCCAAATACTGATGAATTTCAGTTAACCTGATTTTTGGGTGGTTTCCATGGAAACCAGTCATTTGCTATATTTTCTACGATGGTTTTGAAATAAATCATCCAAATCTTTAAAGAAGAGAATTTACCCCTATGATGCAGTAGTTAGCGGTTGGTTATACCTTAAATTTATGGTTGCTATGGTAACAGAAACAGCAGAGAAACCCGAATTTATGGTAAATTTTGAGGCCATTTGTGGTTACCATGGCAACTGAGTATCCAAGACAACCAATTTCAATATACCATTCAATAGGACCCTCAGAGTGCTTTAATTTGACATTTCACTTGTGCTTCTATCTTGATTATTAAGGAAAATATGGCCATTTTAGTCGTTATTTTAAGAAACCTTTACTTTTTTTGAGGTGGTTGCCATGGAAACTAGTCATTTATTATATTCTATGCTCAAGATATTTCAGTACAAACCCCAGATCTACACACATTAGACTAATACACTTCAGATAAGATAGATTGTACTCTGTTATACCTTAAAATCTATGTTCTTGGTTGCCATGGTAACGGGAATGGGAGGGAAAGTGAAACAAATGGTCATTTTTGGGGTTGTTTTGGGTCACCATGGCAACCGAGTAACAGAAACAACCAACTTCAGTCTCTTATCCATTGTAACTCTCAGAGTGCTTCAATTTGACATATCATTTGTGTTTCTATCTTGTATATTAAGAGAGATACTGCCCAAATACTGTTAAATTTGAAATAACATGAATTTTGAGTTGTTTCCATGGAAACCAGTCATTTACTGCATTCTATATCATTGTTTTGACAAAAAACACTCGTCTCCATGTAAAAGGGATATGTACTCTTGAGAAGAGATATGTTGTGCCTTGATAGTCTCATATTTGCGGTTGCTATGGTAACAAGAAGAGAAGAGAAACTGAAATTATGGTCAATTTTGGAGTTATTTTTGGTTACCATGGCAACCCAGTAACCAAGACAACCCATATCAGCTTTCTATCCCATAGAACTCTAGGAATGCTTAATTTTGATATCTCATTTGCGCTTCTACCTTGAAAATTAAGGAAGCTATGTCGAAAATACTGTTGATTTCAGAATTACCTGATTTTTGGGTGGTTGCCATGGAAACCAGTGATTTACGATATGCCGGGACGCGCTTTTTTTAGTACAAACTATCAGGCCATAAAGTCCAGATATTTATCTTTCTAATGAGGTATGGCATGCTTTGTTTGTTTGGTTTTTCCTTAAATAAGGCTCTTTTTGAGTTTGGCCGCTCTACTATAAGGGGTTTGATATAGATCCACTTTTGTGGCTTCCCACGATGAAAGGGTTAACATTTACTGAGGGTCGGTGTATAATTGTGAGAAGCCATTATATTACTTTGAAATGTTTAAAAGCATATTTTTGGCAAAGAAAATCATGTTGATATTGTATGATGGGCGAAATTGCTGAAATGAGAGTTGGTGAATTATATATATATATATATATATATATATATATATAGTATGATATAATATAGAGGTGTAGGTGGGTAGGATATGTTGTAATTATGGTAATGTTATTAGGTTGAAGGTGAATATGGCAGGAGGTAAAAGGAAATACAGGCATATTGGTCTTTATCACCCGCACAGCTGATGAGCAGTGCATATTATGATCAGTACATATTGCCAAGCCATAAGTACCACTGACTGAAGACTGTTTTACTCAGTAATTTTAACATATTTGGAATATTGCTTTGGTGATGAAATAAAGAACGACAGTAAGGGGTGTCCTCAGGTGGCCGTACGACCCATGGGATTGTACAAGCTTCTGGCTTCACCCTCCCTATGTGACGATACCCTATGGGTCTTAAAGCTACCCTTGGACGCCCCCCCCTCCCCCCCCCCCCAGTGTTTCTTGTTATAGTATGATAGATAGTAGGTAAAGTCAACTTTTGTTTGAGCATAGACTTCAATGGTTTCAGTGAGTGGTTTTCATCCTACAGATGGCAGCAATGGACAGGCTTTATCCATATGGATAACACTAGCCAAATCCTTCTTATGCAAATACATCTACATTCTAGTTTGTAAGAATAGAGTACTAGTAACAATAAACAAAATATATTAAGTTTTCCCTATAGAATTGTAACTTACATTTCCAAAACCCCAATAATTATAACATCCCATTTTCCATAGTTACAGTCTTAATGCCTTACTCTTAATGTCCAACCCTTAATACCTACCACAATGATTGGGCTCATACAAGTTATACAACATATTCTTTGCTAGACCTTTCGCCTCAAGTTTTACTTTGTCCCTTTATCATGTTTAACGGTTGGCTGACTACGGTCCTGCCTATCAATATATCCATTAAAAAAAAGAGAAAAACTACAGAGCTTTGATTTCTGCTGCCTGGATAACATTGACATGGGTATGTTTTCATACAAGGCTCGATCAGCCAAGATGGTGCTTAACATGCCGCCAGTCAGATGGGTCTAGACCACTAAATTCAACACGACAACACAGCCGTTTCTTAAATTTGACATGCCGACAGGGCCATTTCTTAAATTCAACATGCAACATGGCACCTAAGGGACAATGACATTGCCCTTTTCTTAAATTTGAAATGCGACAGGGGCTTTAAAAATATGACATGGGACATGGGACAGGGTTATTCCTTAAATTCGACATACGACATGGCTCTTAACTGAGGTATAATGACAGGCAACACAGCCGTTTTTTAATTCGACATGCAGCACAAGACCCCCCATCCATACTTCCAGTCAGCCAAACCAAACAATTTAGGATGACAGCCACTACATCAGAGGGAGTGTTTTCACACTGTCCTAATTTAAAGGTTTGAGTTTCAAAAATAGGCGGGTATTCCAATGTAATATTAGTATTCACTCTTAGATCTGAAGATATGTTGGTTACAAGGTGACCATCTTAGTTTTATAATATCCTAATAGGGCAGAGGAGGGCAAACTTAGGAGCAAAACTTAAACTAGATTTAAAGGTTCATATCATGAAATGGCACCCTTCCTAGCATCATAGCATATGACCGCTCGGTGGAGAATCAAAAGGCTAGGTATGCTTACAGGGTTGGTGAAAGATGTCTGGTCGGGCACTTCCCTCCAAACAGTAAGGGCCTATCAGAGCTAGACTGACAGCATCCCCTTGTGATACAGCTTTCACAGAAGCATTTACATGTTGTGTGTCAGCGGTGATATGCAAACTACCTGTTCTAACTTTGGTTACTAAAAGAGGGCTATTAGATATACGCCTTGTCACCTAAGTTTATGTAGAGTAACAGTTGCAAAGGATGTCATAAAATGCCTCATTCAATCAATCTATTACAGGAAACATAGAGGGTTGGTTCCATGAACACAAATGTGTTTGTATGAACTTAAAAAATTAGATATGATTACTTTGACAGTTACTTATCTGAACTATAATTTACAGGTAACAAAAAAAACAGGGGATTATAATTTGTTGTCATCTCAAAGTCAGAATATCATGCGTAAAAATTTGAATTAAGACTCATGTTAAACACTGCCCATAGATTGGTAGCTTGTTTGGTAGAAAATGCTATGCAATATTGGCCATTTTTAGTCAAGAATCTTTTCAGCCTTTCCATTTCCTTCTCCCCCGAATTGTTACCTGCCCCCAACCCCTCTGTCACAGTGTTCTCCCCTACCATTAGGGGTCTGAAATCACCTTAAGACCTAAGCCAGTATCACTTTTAGAGATACTCATGTCACTCTGAGACAGGGGGGTTTAGTGACACAGATCTGGGTGGACAGAGAAAATTGGTGTAATGGGACATTTAATTAGGGTTGGGAATTAGCCAGCTTACAACGCAACAGAAATGTCCAGTGACCATACTTATTTTAGTTGGTTTGTTACTTACAAAGATGGCATGTAAAATTTATGTTATCGATGGTGAGGTTGAAACCTCACTAAATAAGAATGTTATCATAATGTTATTTTTTGGTGAGGTTTGGACAAAACCAAAACAGAACGTTATAAGAACATTTGGTTTGGGTTGAAGAACGTAACCAGAATGTTGTAATAACATCACAGTGTACTGTCATGGCAGTACACTGCAGTGACGTAATTTGGAGTCATCAAAAGAACATAACAAGAACCAAATACAGAACCAACCAGAACGTTACTGCAATGTTATGGTTACTTGTGAGAATATAAGTGACCACCATAGACAGAAGAGAGGTTTGGGGAGATAATTATCCATCTTTGACAAAATGAATGGCAATATTTCAAGATATACACAATCCATCAAATGAGAACTAGTTAATGGTAGAGAAAAAATGGTATCCTTTAAAGTAGGGTGTAGGTGGAAGATTGAAGGTAAATATGGCAGGACGTCAAAGGATTTATAGGTGGATATTATGATAAATATTAGATGAAGCTGACTCATGTTCAAGCATAAAATTGTGTGTACGGTTCAATAGTTTTAGGAAGAAAAACACTTCCAACAATGTAGACCTTTAGATCCATGCAATAAAGAGGCAATGACATAATTGAATCACATGTCAAAACGGATTTTGCACATTATGCAAAAAAAAACATGCTATTTGCTTGTACCTTGAAGGAGCCAATATAGGGTAGGAGCCCAGGGGCAGATACAGGATTTCCAGAAAAAGGGGGGGTTGATCAGCATTAAAGCTATGTACTAAAATGGTGAGCATTGAAACACACACCGGTGGCATTTTGCCCCCTGGATCTGCCCCCTGGATCTGCCCCTAGAGCCAATGACATATGGATAAGCAATAGACCCCTGGATACAGGCAGTTAAATATATAACATATACAACACTCTAGGCAGAGGGGTGCAGGAGCAGGGTATGTGAAAAACCAGGTTAGCCTTGTGACCAGCAGTCGTCCATCAATGTAAGCAGAGGCCACTGCTGGTCTTGCATCATCCATGTCAAGACCATAGAAGAGAGTAGGAACAAGCCCTGAGTGATCAGTGTTTGTGTGATAGATCGCCTTCAGATTGAAAATGCATGTTGGGCTGAGGAAGTGGAGTTTGTATATCGTGCTACCCTGCCGTTTACCTTCAACCAGGCCAAGTCTCACACCAGGGGTGGATTCAGGATTTTTGAAAGGGAGGGGGGTTAGCATAAAATAAAGTATTAAAACCGCAGGCAATCAAGCATGTGTGTGTGGCATTTTCCCCTCTTTTTGTAGTTTAGGGCTTCACCAAAAGGGGTGGGGGGTAAGGACCCCAAGGATGCCCCTCCCCTGGATCCCAACTACACACCACCAATATTCAAACCTTCTTAAAGGGAGCCAAAACCAATAAATTCAATGAAATTTTCCAAACTCAAATAATCATGGAAATCCATTACTTGAGCATATTCCTGGCCTATGTTAAGATCTAAACCATGAAATATGGTAAAAAATAATTAAAAACATGTTTTTCTTGCTCAAATCAATTAATGTGGATCCGCAAAAATAGGGTTTGTTTACAAACAAATGAAAATATTACCATCTGTTGTGGCATTCTACTTCAGTTGGAGCTAGTTTTCACAGCTAATACTTTACCACTGACCTTAACTGGACTCATCTAACATATTTCTATATGTATCTCAGTTTTGAAATGTTGTCAATTATATTGGTTTTGGCTCCCTTTAACCTACACTGCCCAAGAGTGATATCAAGATAATATTCTGCAGAGTTCTAGTAACATTCTACAATGCTATTAGAATGTTTTGTGATGTCTCTTCCTTAGCTGGAAAGGATAAACAACAGGAGACCCACTACCTCAATCTCTCCTAACCTTGACTACGATGATCTTACTAGCTTATATATATCTGATACAACTAACACCTAAAAGCATATCCAAGCCAGTGGTGTGATATTATAATAACGTTGCAGCAACTGTATTAGTTATTGTTATGTTATTTTGATGGCCCCAAATAACAATGCTGCAATGTACTGCTGCAATGTTGCACTGCGATGTTATCATAAAATTCTGGCTATGTTCTTCAAATTAAACGGAATATTCTAATTAAGTTCTGTTTTGGTTTGGTCCTAACCTCACCAAAAATAATGTCACCAAAAATAATGAAATAAATCATTTTACAATAAGCCTATCCCAGTATGCATCAACATCAAATTTTACCATGAAATTTCACAGCAATTTCTTTCTGATTTAATATACAAAGATGGAAGTGAACCATGCAAAATGAACCATGGTGGTTTAGTTGACAAATTGTTCCTAAGATTTGTAAAATGCAGCTTTATACATTGGCCTTTTTCCCATAGGAACCAATGTTAAAGCCTGTCAGCCCAACCTATAATGTCCAACCCTATTCTCCCTAAAATGCTGCATTTAGATTGGCTAGCTAACCTGCAAATCTGTCAATTGGTAAAATTTAAGAAATCATAACATTTCATCAGCACTTGGGGATTATAGAAAAACATAATTCTTAGTTATTCCAGTAATCCCAATTCTAGGAAACATGGCTGGCTTATACACTAATTTTGTCCAACCCCTGCCCAACCCTGGGATATACCTAATGTGGGATGGGCTTATTGAACATCATATTTGGGGGGAAAATGCACATTTTTGAAGCAGGACAGGGGCTGCCTCTATTTTTATCTATTTCATTTTCTTGATAGGGGCCCACTGAAAGGCTTCCTAAATCAAAGATCTAGTCCAGACATTTTCAAAAGATCACATACATCTAATTTCTACTAGGCATCATATATTAGTTATCATTAGGGTCTATCAGTCTGGCAGTGCCTTCCCAACTTTGTAATATAATGTGGCTTTAATCTCCAATGATAATCTACAGTGTGACCTTGATCATAGTCCAAGTTCGGGTCCGTGATGTGATTGGGGGAGGTCAGGTCATATTAGTCTGTGTGTCAGCAGAGATCGTAGGTTAGGGTGGTGGATAGAAAGGGGAGGAACAGTAAGGAGACAGGAAGATAAGAGTGAGATAGTTTGACCACGTATCTGCAGATTTACGGGGTGCGACAGTACAACATCTATAATGGAATAGCGTATTAATTTACCAGCTGTATATCCATGTAAACGTATAATTTACATTTCTGAGATACATTTCAATATCTGAGAGGAGAGATATGTTGTTTCAATTTTGTCAATGTACTAAACCCAGCCAGCTTGCCACGTAACAGAAACGTTCGGCAACCATACTTTTTTTGTCAGTTTGTTACTCACTAAGATGGCAGGTAATAATAACGTTATTGATAGTGAGGTTGAAACATCACCAAATTAGAAAGTTATTATAACATAAAGAACATAACCAGAATGTTATAATAACGTTGCAGCGGAATGTCGCAGCAGTAGGTCGTAGCGACATAATTGGGAGTCATCAAAAGAATGTAACAAGAACCAAACTAGAACCAAATAGAACGTTACTGCGACGTTATTATAATGTCATACATACATGGAATACATGCAATCAACTGAGAAGGCAGGACCCCGATATCAGCCTGAGTGCAGGTGGTCTGTTTCTAGAGAAATTTACCACTATACATTGTATTTCTTACTATTCTGAAGCTAATTACATATTGGAATATACTGTGACAAGGGAAGCTCTAGCACACTCAAGGGTTGTCAGTGGCAGATGCAGCTTTTGGAAAAGCTGGGGGTGCGGTAAGAGAAATGGGGTGGCATATTTTCAAACTTTTGCATTAAAAACCTAAATCTGCCCAAAAAAAGGGGGGGGGAAAGGAGAGGGCACACCCCCCCCCCCACCTCTGCCACAACCCCCCCCCCCCCACCTCCAAATATGCCACTGGTTGTTATGTACGAATATGCCTGATAAAAACTGAGTGTGAATCAGACTTAACTGTCAAGTAAAATTTCCTATAGATATGCTGTAATAAACAGGGCGTACAAGGTTTGATAAATATAGTGTTGTTATGAACATCCAACTCGACGACAGACAGTTTAAATTGACACTTGACGTTTATTATAAATTAGGCTATAATCAACATGTTTCGAGTGGTTAGACTCTTCATCAGGATTGAGTGTAGAATGCGTTCGATCTGTTTATATATCATTGAATCAACAGTGTGGATTTTGAAAGTTGAAATTCTAAGTGGTAGAAAGTAGAAAGTGGATTTGGAAAAATCTAAAGTGTTAAAAGTGGAAATAAAGTTAGCAGTCAATCAAAGTTTTACTGTTTTTTGATTAGTTTAAGATATAAACAATTAAACTTGGGAATGTAACCCAACAATTATATTACGATTATATAGGTGGATTACGTCAATACTTTCAAACAACAACATCTCAAATACAGAGGAACATCGTTAAGTCAAAAAATTTCCGAGTAACATAGTTACTAGTGAAAATTGAACGTCTATTCTTGGATAACATTAGAAAGTCTCAGATTTCACGGGTAAAGTGGGTTGCGCATTATACTGAAACAAAATCCAATCCGCCATGGCCGGCCCCCTGCCTGGTATAATCTCGTCGATTAGTCCAGCTACTGCATGAATCCGTCGCCGAAGATCAACGTCGTGGTTAAGTGGCGGTTTGATAAAGTAACCTGAAACTGGCTTGTGATATTGCTTCCCCAAAAGTGACAGTGAAATCTGGCCATACATTTATGAACATTGCTTCCTATTTCACATAGTGTAGGCTTACAATCAGTTATACACAAATTTCAAGCTAATATTATAGCCTTCTTGTTGCTTTGTCATTAGAGATCCATGAACAAAGCTTTATGGAATAGACAAACTCTAATGTACAAGTCATTGAATAATAAGGGATTCCTAAATGCATAATTCCAGTTACCTAAGTTGTCCTCGAGACAACCAGGGCTGGACATTATGAGACACGCTGCCATGCTTTATCATCATTACATTTTAAAAATAATCAGGTTTTGCAAAAATACTTTTGCTCTTTCTCCCTAATAGAAAGAATTATATTGGCCTGCGAGCACGCTTCACCACAATGCCACTGCTATGTTGAGCTATTCTGGTCACAGAGGACTGTGGGGGAGATTGACCAGTGGTTCTAAAAACTGACCAAAAGTGCCTAAGTTGAACACATGCTTAAATGAGCCTAAACTGCAACATACTTATCCTCTTACCTATGTACTGTAAGAGCATATACATGTGTGTATAAATTCCACAATACAACACACACCTTTTTTATATTTTATTCTAAATTTATTATCCCTAGAATTCCTTTATTAGAAGCGACTTAAACTGTCTCATTTCACGAGGTCAATTTCTCCTGCCGCATATTACTGGGTCAGAGAACTATAATTAGCTTAGCGACGCATCCCCTCCCGCCCTCCACTCACTCTTCCCCCCCCCCTCCACCCTGCACTTGAGAACTTAACCTGTGTGCAGTCTTCCATTATGCCACACTACCTTACAAGGAATTCTGTGTGCGGCTATCTGCTGCTGTTCCCGCGCCGGTTGGTGTGCTGCAGGAGGTGGAAGGACTGGAGGGGAAGAGGGGGTGGAGGGGGAGGAAAGGCCATGGGAGAGTGGAGCGAACTTGTACCATTAGAATAAACTTGATTTGTTTTGTTTAAGTTGACTCTGTGGGGGTTAGGATTGTAAACATTGCAATAATATTAATAGAGAATGTTGATGTTGATTTATATTAAATATTTTCAAGATTACGTGTACATAAAGGCTGTATTCCATATACCAAAAGTGTCGACTGCCGATATTGATCCTTTCCATGGTAACGTTCTATACTGACAGCCACTACCTTCGCCACAATTTCGGCAGCTGAAAGTGCATTCTCAGCGGCCGAAAGTGCATTATCGGTGGCCAAAAGTGCAATATCGCCAACTAGTTGAAAATCGGCAGGAAATAATTACCAACATGTTGGTTAATATCGGTAATGCTGCCAATTACATGTCGGCAGTAGCAAAAGTAAAGGGGCTGCAAATTTGCAGCGCACTTTCGGTATGTTGGAGTATGGCCTTAACTTAAATCAAATAACTTGATGACTCTTTTTTTTTAAAAAAAAGAATTGCCTGAAGTCATTAAGTTGCCTTAATGATAATGCCCCTCCCTGGATGTCACTCCTCTGTTCAGCACACCTTGCCCTGGCATTAAGTGCTATCGCAGCTTGTATTTGTGTTTCCATCGACAATCACAAACAGTGCGTGTAAGCCACGGGGCAGCAGGCACTTTACTAATTAGGGCGCTAATCTAGCTTATCATATTGCCTGTGCCGCAGGCAATTTATGGCTGTTCATTAGGACAGAGGTAGGCAGACCGAAATGATTAAATCATGGCTATGGTGATAGAACGAGATAGGGGGCAAGGGGTTAGGCTGATGTGGCCTCATCCCTGGTCATAACTTGAGGGAGGGGAATTAGGGGAATTGGGACAGTGTCATACCACTGGTACATTCATCTGACATGCCCCATGTAATTTGGTTGGTTGCTTATTGGTTGCTTTACACCCTAATTATCTGCTAGGGTCATATCGAGGGTGGTGCCTATTTGTAGCAGTGGGACCCAATGCCCTCTTTATAGTGCTGCCACAATGAGATATCATGTCATAGGTCCATATGACACCCCACCCAGTCACATTATGCTGACATTGGACCAACAAGTCAGGTTTCATAGTTCTTACTTCATACAGAGTGCAACCACTACAAGCAACCAGCAACCACTACAATTTTTCAAAAAGTCTTTGGTGTGACTCAGCCAGGGTTCGAACCCATGACCTCCCACACTTAAAGCAGGCAACCTTAGCTACAGAGTCTGGCAGGTCTTTCATGATTATCAGGGTTTGGCTTTCTTATTTTTGCCACACCATATTCATACATAAGATTGATTCAATTTAATATCCCTGTTAATTAACTGTTCTATGAGGTCATGCATATGGGGTGAGAACACTTAAAGAAATGCTAATATCTAGTAGACAAATGATGAGATGATAATTAAGTGGTAAATTTTGAGTGAAGTATTATTTTTCAAATATGTCCATTTTGAAAACTGTTCCAAATGGAATTATGTTACAGTGTAATTAGGCTGGTAACTAAATATGCTAAGTAACTCTTTCTTTATTTATCTAACTTACTGTGTATTCAAATGTTTTCTCATCTGGAAAGGATTGATATTAATGTAGTAATTGGCCAGTGATTTCCCTTGTAGACCTGTGTGATAAGTGGACAGTGTCACAACCTGCCTGTAGTGAACTAAAGGTAAACCTATGTGATTCAGAGATGGATTACAAGCCAGATCTAGACCTAACCGGAAATTGCAACCACTACAGAGAGAGATTGCTTCAATTTGAACACTCCCTCTCTGCTGGGGGTCAGGAGCAATGAAATCCACCATCACAATGTATAGAGTAGTTCAGGAAATGATCAGTGCCGGGTCGCATAACCAAACTCTCCCAACAGCAAGAGAACAGCGAGGGTTTAGTTACGGGTCTCACTACAGTGATATCCTTAAGGTTTGCATTGTGCCAATCATCGCTGTTGCGATGGTTTTGACCACATTTTGACCATGTTTAATTGAATGGTGAACATTTCCACCAATTACCTCCTATATATTTTAAAAGCTGAGGAACACAGCTATCATTTGCTTAAATTACAATATCAAAACAATGAACCCAAAATGTCCCACCAGCAAATTTGAAAAACAGGTGTGCAAACCCTTGCTGTTGTTAGGAAAGTTGGATTCACTCACTGTTCAACAAGGGTCTCCCTGTTTGTACCAACACTCATTTACCCTTCATTTGTGATGGTTTTTGTAAAGAAACTCAAACAACATTGAACCTACCTACACCTACTTTTTAGCTATGCTATATTATGAAATATCCAAGCAAAGATATATAGTTTTTTATTTATTTGCATTAATATAAAATGTGCTACAAATTTAGAAAAGCATAAGAAATATCAGTTGAATATCGAGGAAAATAATTGTTATTGTCAAATCTTGAAATAGTGAATGATATTGCATCATCGTAAAGTTGTCCGATACTCGTCCAGTACCTAATATACAGGCCTCTTTCAACCTTACCCATCTTCTTTTTAGATCAATGTATAAAAGGCAAACTGCAGACTGAATGGCTTGTTACATGAGAGGTGACACAGGGTTGATGTATTTCACCATTAACCTTCCCTTTATTGGGATAGTGACTAAGGCAAGGATGATTACGCATACATCAGTTCCGACCAAGTTAAGATAAATGTGAGTCTCGTAGTGGAGATTCATGGTGGGAGATTAGGATTTCACCATGGAGAAGGCCTCATGAGCAATCGGTATTATGTATGAGGGAAAGGCCCGCAAAGCGGCAATGATGCAACTCGTGGTAATCTACCTTTTGCTTGAGGCAGTGTGCTTGACAGAGATTAAAGACAATCCAGGGCCATATCACGCTGTGAAGTGACAAGTTAACATACAATTAAAACCTTATGTGAAATTAAAACATTGCTAAAAACAATGATGAAATGCCATCTTAGGTAAGGAGACATAGCAAAAGCAGAAAGTCTGATTTTTACAGATTAAACATATTACATTATTACAATTTACTGTAAAACCCATTGATAAAATGGCACATATCAAGTCACTTTTGGTTTAAGCATGATTTCTTGTTTAAAATGTCATTTTAAAAAATTATCATGATGACAACTGTCTGTGCCATCTCTGAAAAAGAGGACCTACTTGGAACAGTAGAACTATTTGTATCTGGTTCAAAGAAATTATTAGTTTTTTCCAAGTGGAGTATGATGGATAAAGTATGGACAAGAGTGCTATTTTATGCCCCATGCTACACTCCAAGCCTACATAAACAAGTACCATTAATGACATTATCCCGACACAAAAGTCCTCAGAGACCATGTCCTGGCATGGCCCTGGCATTCACGCAAAGGAAGATTATACTGCATGATGGCTTCCTTGTGGTGCAGTAGTAGAGTGTTGGCCTCAGAGTATGAAGGTAGGTGGTTCAAGTCTGCTGCTCTGGTATTAGTCACCCTCCATGTTGTCATTGATGGTAACTGGAGAACTCGGTCCACTGACAAATTCAAATTTGTGTCGGGAGAACTCTGTCAACTGATGAACTCGGGGCAGGAGAACTCGGGCCGCTGGAGAACTCAGGCCTAGCAATCCCCCACCCTAAAACTGTGCAATAGGGATGAGCCAGCCATTTGAGTATGAATATTAGGAACCTATTAGAAGAGAGGGATATATATTTAGTTTGCCTTCTATTCTAAGCATTCTGAAGCCCAATTGTGAAGGCGGCCTGAGTTTGACAGCAACCAGAGTTCGATAGCAACTCAAGTTCTCCAGTATTTGTCAATGACGGGGACATCAAAGGCCTTGAGCAAGTGGATATGTTATGTAGGTCTTGTCTATGTGGAGACCGCATATAAAGAAATGCTTATAACAGTAAGTGTAGGAGCAGGGGTCTGCTTTCAGATAGATATGAGGATCCAGGAGCAGGGCTAAAAGAGCCCAGTGCTTCAGAACTAATCAATCTGGCAGTTCAAAGCAGACAGACAAACAAATACTATATGAGTTTTAGAGGAATGTAAGATGGTTCATGCATTGTAGAACAGTAAAGAAGAACTACAAGAGAGAGACACTAATAGACCATTGTGTCTAATTGAGAGGTAGAAAAGAACACATCCAAAAATCTTATAGAGTACCTTGACATAGAAAAAAGGTTGCCATTTATAGGCATTACTTTACGTCAACTTTTTTGCCAGAGAGAAGTTTATCAGCAAAGAGACTATGGCGATTCCACAGGCTATCATAACCAAATTTTAAATACAATTTAACTAAGATGCTTTTGATCTGTAGGCTTCAGTAAGGCTTTGTAAGGATTAATCCTTTAGTGTAAAGTAGGCTTCAGTTAATCCTCGGAAGGAACCTAAAGCAGGCTTTAGTATGAATCTTATAGTGTAAACCGAGTTTTAGTTAGGCACTAGTAGCAATCTTCCAATTGTAAATGGGGCTTTAGTTAGGCTTTGGTAGTAATCCTATGAGGTAAGCTTCAGTAGAATACTACAGTGTAAACCAGGCTTCAGTTAGGCTTCAATAGAATCCCATAGTGCAGACCAGGCTTCAGTTAGGCTTTGGTAGGAATCATATAGTGTAAACCAGGCTTTAATTAGGCTTTAGTAGGACCCTACAGTGAAATCAGGGTTCAGTTAGGCTTTTGTAGGAATCCTATAGTGTAAACCTGCCTTTAGTTAGGCTTTGGTAGGAATCATATAGCCAGGCTTTAATAAAGCTTCAACAGGAATCCTATAGTGTATGGTTACGCTTTGGTAGGAATCATAATTTGGAATCTCAATTTAATTCTATTCTTTAAGAAATTTTCACATAAAATCTTCCAACTTGGAAAGATAAAGAGCTTTGTAAATATTGAAACTAGACTCTTAATTTATAAGCAATCAATAATCCCACTTGTGAAATATGTAAGTTACATACTAAATTACTCCCGGAAACATGATTTAGACAAGTTGCAAAAATTGCAAAATAGGACCCTTAGACTATGTTACAATATACAAAATGTACAGGATGTAAGCGTTGATCAAATGCACAGGGACGCAAATTTAGATAAATTGGAAGTTTGAAGGGAAAAGCAGTTGCTCTCAATAATGTTTCACCATAGATACAATGAGGAGTTGACCACAAGGGCAAACAGGGTTACGTGGCAGGCTGACAAAATAACATTCAAAACTGATATTGTTAAAAGTGAAATATATAAAAAAAATCACCCTTTTATGTGGGTGCACATTTGTGGAATGCGCTACCTGCTGGGACTCAAAAACTGGACACTAAGTATGATTTCAAAAAGGCACTTAGATGAGGTATCTTATGTACTTTGAGAACTAAAAAGGACAAATAAGGCTAATACAAGTCAAAGTGCTCAAATGCTTATACTAGCTATGAGTCTTGACTATTATTATATTGTATAATTATATGACTTCTTTTGTTCATCATTTGACTATGTATCATTGATTGTTGTTCATTTGTCATCAACCTATACAGAAGATCAATTAATGTAATTGAGTATAGTACAATAATAATAAAAAAAAAATATAGTGTAAACCAGGCATCAGTTAGGCTTCAGTGGGAATCTTATAGTGCAAATCAGGGATTTGGTGGGCTTTGGTAGGAATTAAATAGTGCTAACAAGGGTTCGGTTAGGCTCAGGTAGGAATCCTATAGTGCACGTAAACCCACCTTCAGTTAGACTTTGGTATAAATCCTATAGTGCAAACCAGGCTTCTGTTAGGAATTGGTGGGGAACCTACATGTAATTCAACATTCGTTTGGACTTCTACAATGTAAAGCAGGCTTCAGTTACATGTTGGAACAAATCCTATAGTGTAGACAAGGCTTTGGTTAGGTTTCTGTAGAGATCCTATAGTGTGAACCTGCCTTCAGTTACACTCGGTCCATACTTTATCAATAGCAAATGATCACCAAGAGACTCTTTTCTCTGTCCACTAAGATAGGGTGCAGGCCTTCATAAAAAGCATAGCGGGGATCCCTTATTGGATTACTCGGCAACAAAGGCTTATCACAACAGGGTCTGGTTGGAGCTGGGGTAGCCACGCTAACCAAATCAACTGATATTCTCACAGTAACAAAGGGTCTATGTAACAGTCTCCTGAGATCCAAGTACAGTAAAGAACTTAACTTTTCAGAGAGATGTCAGGAAGTTGAACTTTGATCTTTGTTGGGTTAAAACTCAGTACCAAAATATCAAACAGATTAAGATAAAACTCTTAAAATCCAATTTCATTTTGACCAAAGCTTGATACTCATATTTTCCGTTCAGTTTGTGACAAATACCCTTGTAAAAGGCATCTAATTATGATAGGAATCTATCATTTAAGACTTGACACTAACAAAATTTCAATGTATGCTTTTCATATATTTCGTTCATCTGCTTTTGCTTTGTATGAAGTACTAATGTCCAAAGCTATAGGGGTGAGAACAAGGGCAAGGAGAGGTGATCAAACAGAGACCTCAAGAAATCAAACCCAGGTTTGCCATGCAGGGAGCCCACATGTTACCACTAGACCACCCCTTAGCCTAGAAAAGCTGAGTCAGCTGTTTGTTAAGGTGGAAGTAATCTGTATCTAGATACATGGCTGGAGACTGAAATGTAAGAATATATGTTAGGCCTAAGTTGTTTAATATATTTTTTAGTTACTTGGACTCAGATAGGACCTAGCCTTATTTACTTTGAAGGAATTTTTAGTCTTTCCAAAATCTGGAAAGTATATCAATACTCGTGGAATGGGTCTTTAGGGTGTAGTGGTCAAAGGTTGTGCTTGGAGAGTACTCAGGTGAATGTCTGTGCTCTGAGAGTGCAGCCTATCTGTAAAGGTCACCAAAGGTCACCCGCAGGCTGCAAAGACCAGGAGGAGGCCCCTGAGCCAGCTTAGGTCGGCCTTGTGGCTCTGAAGGAGTAGTAACTTAGCTGTGGTGTGTTGCTTCACAATATATGGTACCGGTGTCAGGGAGCAGTCCTGTACCCAGGTTCTGCTTTGGGGGGATGGCAATATTTGCCTATATTTTCAATAATTTGAACCCGAAAAGGGGGGTGGTGAGCAGTAAAAAGTGGGATATTTTCCTACTATTTTTTACATTAAATTTTGCAAGGAAAGGTGGACCCTTTAGAATTTTTTCTTTGGGGGGGGCAGCCTCACATCACTGTCACTCTATGACCATGTGGTACAGAATTTTAAAGTGAGCCAAAACCAAGATGATTGGAAATAGGTGGGAGCTTTTTTTTTTTTTTTTTTCTTTTTTTTTTTGGGGGGGGGGGGGGGGGAGGTGTGTGTGTGTGGGCGGGGGGGTTTGAGTAGAGGCTGATGGGGGAGTCTGTCTCTGACTGCGAGTTGATTGGATCTTGTAGGGGTGGGTGGACAATCGACAGGATCAACTTAATCTACCCCCACTGCAAACAACACCTCCCAGGTTGGGGTCCATGCCTCAGGCCTTCCTGGTAACACTGAATTAAATTAGGGTAAAAATGCTTTTTTTTTAATTGTAAAAGCCATCCCTTCCCCCCCCCCCCCCCCCCCCCCCACATCGACAGAGATTTTAGTCAATGGACAAATAAACCTTAACGGTGACCAGCACCACAGAAATGAAAATGTATGAAAAGGAAGTAACATCAAAGACAGCTTTCTACCAATGAGCTTAGCATGATAGATATGTCATCTTAGTTTGGCTAAAAATACAATAAAGATTGGTTCATCCCAGCCAGGAGATGTGTGTATGACTTGTGCAGCCCAAAGGAGTCGATTCTATCAGGCTCCGGGCTAAAATATTCTTCTCCTCCCCAAGATTTGCTGACAGATATTAGCAGGTTCGGGACACGATGCTATTTTGGCGTTATTGTTTTAAATGAGGCTGATGCTGTATATGGCATCGTGGTCATTGCCTGGTGTACACTCTCCAGGCGGAGTTGCTGAGCTATTCATAGTTCACAAACAGTACGCATGATGTGACTGGAGATGTGTACACTGTGTTCACTGGAGCAGAACATCATTCCTGATGCTTTTATACCTTACTCAGTGGCGATTCAATATTTCTTATGGTCATAACATCATTAATATTACTTTCTTATTTAATTCCATCGGACAATTTTAATAAAATCAACAATTAAACAATATTATGATATTATAAATAGAATTAGATAAAGTATGAAGTTCGCAGAACATATTTGTCAGGTTCTTTGTTCTCCTCACGTAATGTGTATCCCCTTTTAACCATGATACCATTTATGACTACACTGCCAGGACCAGCTTTAAGACCAATGCCGTTTATGACAATGATGCCATTATGAAGCTAGTCCCGAACCTGATTAGGGTATCAACCAGCTTAGGCCCTCAGTGCCTGTACTTTACGCTCCCCTTAGGTGCTCTGCAGCCCAGCAGGCCTTCTATGTTGACCTTTTCCCTTTTGTTGTCTCCTCTGTCTATCCCGGAGCCTATCTCTCTCAGATGTCCGCTTAAGCCAGTTATCCACTATGCGACAAAATGCTATCTGATTCTTTTCTTGTAGGGTTTTTCTGTACACATAGACATGTATTTTGGGGTTTTAATTCACTTTTGAGGTAACAGTTATTAAAATGGTTGTGATCAATTGCATTACATGTAAAAAAAAAAAGAAAATTTAAGAAAGTCATTCTGAAATTGGTTTGGAATTCGGCCGTGATCGCCTTATGGATCATTCCCTTTACGGTCTTTCTCTGTTTATTTGAGGGGTATTCGCCACTTCTACCTTTCCTTTGTCTTCAGTTGACATATCAGGGAATATATATTTGGATGCCATTCAATGCTCTTTGAATTGTCACATCGTTTATCAATAGATGAATATAGGCATGATTTTAAACATCATCAGTCATATCTTGATGTGGTTCAGATGCTCCCCCTCCTCTCCCTCTTTTGGTGTTCACCATAACTATAGACCTATGCAACAAGGAAGGGTGACTTTACAAATTATGGAACAAATGTCTTCTACATCCTCAGGCATCCATTAAACAAATTAAGAGTTCCTATGGTGTAAAAGTGTAACTTAAGTAACTGGTCAGGCCCAATGCCAGGAGGGTTGGGGGTTTGTACAAACCTCCCTTGGAGAAACCCCCTTCTAAATATCTGACCAACTCCGCCCCCCCTCCGAATATGATGAGCCAGTTGAGTTGTGCACGCCCCACCTCCCTTTTTTTAGGCCAAATTAAGCTTCATAGTGAAAATCTATACCTCCTACCTATAAACAGGAACATTTAGAGCCCTATTAAGCAAACATGTACCCCCTCCCCCACTGTTTAGTATGTCACCAGGTGACTCACCACATTAGTCACTGCTGATTTTTATAATCTAGTGACCCATGTTTGGAGGCTTGAATCCCACGATAAGAAATGGACCTATCATGGATATGACAACTTTTCGTGGGACGTGATTTTTCATGGATCTTTCTTGGTCGGCAGCCCTTGTAAAGGTTTTCGTGACAAGATTGCTTTACCCTGTGGCTCTACAAAGAAAAGCTGTTGAAAAGGGACAGCAAACAACTGCACTGAGAATAAAACCAACATAATTAGCCAAAATCTTCTGTTTCCACTCATTTTCTCTCCAAACTATTAATATGGTAAATAGGTGTTTTTTTCATATTTCTTAATATCACTTTTTGTGAAGAAACCTCAAGTTTCTTGAAATCCCACGAATCTGGTGGGTGGTGTGCATTTCAAGTGTCCGATCAAAAAATAAATGAGAATCTGACTGATTGGGAGCAGTTCTCACCCCACCTCACAGAGTTCTGATTGCCTATTGCCCTTTGACCTTCCCTAATGTTCATTGACCTTTTGACCTTGCCTGATGCTTATTGCAGTTTTCTCCAGCCCCGTTGCATTCTGGTCCTTCTGGCTAGTTCAGGTAAGTGACACCAGGATCGCTGCCATCGGGTTTTCTTCATATAGTTTTGGAAAGTTGATCTACCTTTAATCTCCGGTGGCCCGATGCACAATGATCTATCTTAACAACAATGATAACTTTAAGATAACTTTAAGAGAGATGTTTTCATTAAGATAGTTATCATTATAACGATACCTCCAGTATCTCTGTTTCTACCGGATTAAATAAAATTCTGTAAATTAATGTAAAAAGGGGCGCTGCAAGGCTATGTATTATGAAAATAGCAGCTCATTAAAAGCATTCTATATTTTAAGACTCAAAATGTGCATCCACGTTATCGCATGCAAAGTGGCTATGAGAGGTGTTAATTTGCTACCTTGCATTGTAATGATCGGTATTGTGCCATGAGCCACAGCTGCTTAACAAGATAAGCTAAACATATCGTGAAGATGTACAGAAGGAGCAGTAAAGTAATTCTGTGTATTTCTATTTTATTGTCACATGCTACTTATAATTGTATTCCCGGCACAGTTGTTCAGCATACCCTCAGTGTAGTAACCTGCTCTGTAACCTATAGCTTCGTGCAAAGACAGCTGAGCAAATGAAAGAAGGTAGTGCACTTTTGCCCAATTACTGTGAAATATGAAACATTGATGGACCGTGCCATATGCAATGTGCATCTTAAATATGATACATATTGTCCATAAGTGAAGTTGAGCCAGCCTTTCTGCACCCAAGTAACCTGCTGTGTGGACCTTTGTGCAAAGATGGCTACAGACAGGCCTGGCTTGTTAAATTACATGAGTGAGTGAGTGATGGATGCTTAACACACTGTACCGACAGCCAGGGTCATTTTCACGGCAAAATCAGGTTGGGACGAATTCTGTCTTTGGTGATTGTATCTATGAGATGAAGGTGACAGGGCAGGCAAACAGCAGGGGATCAAATCCTGGAAATCAATTTGCTGTACCTCATCCCTTAGTGAACCTAGCACCAACCGGAAATTGAACCCAAAGAACCACTCGTTCAGTGCTGGGTCCCCCCTATCATCACCTTCTACAATCAGTAGGGGCTACTGGGGGCCTATTCTTCCAAGGAGCAGAAGACCCACTGCGGGGTTATATTACATGACGTGTCACCCGCAGTGATGTATTCCATCCTAAACCGTCCCCGATAGCTGGGCGCTAAGTTGAATATAACTAGGTGTGCATCATTCCTTACTCAGTTAAGGTTAATATGAATAGCGTAAGGGAGATCCATGGGAGACGCGCGTCGATGTGGAAGGCTTCGGGAATAACATGTATTATGTATGAGGGAGAGAAGCCGATAAGGCGACCTGGGGATGGTTCTTTGTGCAGCGATGACGGGTTGTCACTGACAACGTGATCAGGGCGAGATGTGCTGGACAGTTATGGGTCAGAAGGCAAGATATTTTCTTTAATTTCTATTTAAAAAGAAAATAAGGTGCAAATTTGATCTTAATAATATAGTGGGATATTTTCCATCTGTTTGGGTTTTAATTTTTCCATGAAGTCTACTATACATCAATGCATGATAAAGCAGTTATTCGCATGTATCTTATACAATGTATCATATACTAATTTATTTTGTTTACCAATATCAGATGAATGTATTCGTGATTGCTCTTCTGTCTAAAGTATTTATATTTTGCTTTGTGTAACGTATTAAAAAAAAGAAATTCATGTGCCCAAAGTTTTGTATGGGAGAAGACTGAATGATACAAAAATCTGAAATTGATGTCACTAGCTTATGTAGCTAGTCCTCAGTTGCAGTGACACAATTGACAATCTAAAGAACTACATTAATGGTTTGCTAGAATAAAATTGTCCTTTTGAAGTATTGAAAATAAATCATTTTCTAAATTGAAAAAATGGCATTATATAAACCACATTTTCTGATGGCCATAAAATTATGTCCATCATAAATACTATCCACATTATGAGATCCAGACTTTTATCATCATTGAACGATCACCAAGAGACTCTTTACTCCGTCAAACCCCCTCAGGCCCAGGCCTTCATAAAGAGCCGACGGGGAGTCGTTTATTTGGTTACTCGCCCACAAAGCCTTATCATAGCGGGGTCTGGTTGGAGCGGGGGCAGCAACACGCGCTAAATCGACTGATAATCTCATCATGACCAGGGAGATGAAGCATCCTTCTTACAGCAGTCCTCTGTAGTCCATTGCACAATACTGATTGTATCAACAATACGCAATCTTGAAGGCCATATTCCACTTACCGATTTTGCTGCCGATTTTCAAAATCGGCAGCTGAAATAAGAAATAAATATGGTTATATTATACATCAATAGAAAGATCTTACAATTCTCTTTTGGATGGTATATTTTAGGATGTAAGGTCTCATATCATATTCTCAGAGAAAATCAAGTAAAAACTAAATCAGTAGCATCAAAATCGGAAAGTGTTTCATGGCTTAACAATGAACAAATACATTGTCCACTTTCATTGTTGATGTATCTCAGCTTCTAAAATCACTAAAGATACATAGTTGTGTCAAAATTGGGAGATCATGGATCAGAGAATTCAATTATTTGCTTATTCTATTATGATGGACATATCCAAAATCCAAGATGGCTGACCAATTTTGAGAAATACCATGATTTTTAGCTGCTAAGGTATCTAGACAAGTGGAAATGGTTCCAATATCTGTTTTTTATAACCTAGAGGGCCTACTCTGTATAATATTCATCCAATACAAAACTACAAATTTCAAAATGGCTGAATTTATTAGCATAATACCTCTGACAATGACCGCTTGCTCCAAAAAAAATATTTAAAAGAAAAGGATATAGACTTTATTCTTTTGTCACAAAATTTCTTCATTTCATTTGATATGATGATCCCCTGGGACCGCTTCTTTGAATTTGAAAGAGGAGCCACCTTGAAATATCAACACAACTGTGGCCAACTTTTATTGAAATCATCTAATATCTTAGCTTCTGAATGCTTAGAAACACATTGCTAGAGTCCAAATTGGTTGATTATAAAACAAGGAATTCAATTATTTATCTTTGGAATCTAAACAATAGATCTAATCCAAGATAGCCAATATATTTGGTTAAATACCTTAAATTTGAAATGCTGAAAACATTCAAAATTTGTCAAAATTTCATTTTGATATTTCAAGGTGGCTCCATTACCAGATTTAATAGTTATGCCTCAGAGGTGCCTCATGCAGAATTGTGCTTTTATCCGTTCTGTAACAAAAATGTTGGAAAAACAGACCCCAATATTTACAGTATGGAGATCTGAGCTGTGGTATCATGTATGAATTTTCAGAACCAAATTTGATCCGATAAAAAAACTGATGTACAGAGGTTTTTGGTGATGATTTTGTAACATTGATATTGTTGTTAACCATTGGACAGAGTTTCAAATTCTCCCAACCACAGATAGCCAATTTCTTGAGTTTCACCTGCAGGTTAGCCTAAAAAAAGGTGTATGATGGGTAATATGTCGACAAATGACAAGGCTTTAGCATAGGAATTTTCTATATAAATATTATGTTGAGAGACTATAGTGACCCTTATTTTTTTATTTGTATACACATATATTTTATATTTTCTAAGTTGTTTTAAATTCATTAATTATAGATCGATATATAACAATAATTTGATTATTTTCTATAGGTTTTCCTATGGTTTTGTCGACAAAACAAGTCCAAATTAGCCTGCAGGTGCTTAAAATACCGTAAATCAGCTATCCGTAGTAGCGAGAATTATGAGATGCCAATCAAGATTTCCCTGATTAGTCAAATTAGTTAAGAAAATATGGGCTAAGAGCAGCATCACATAACCAAACGCTCACAACAGCGAGAGAACAAAAATGGTTTCAAATTTCTCTCGCTGTTCTTTTTAATCCTTGTTTTCCCCATGTGCCACTGTTGCGATGGTTTTGCACACACTTTGCATTGAATTTAATTGATCAATAAATACCTTTCCACCACAAACCTTCCATACATTTAATAAGCTGAAGGACACATCTAACATTTAGTGAAAACAGAATCTTAAAATGGTAACCCCAAAATGGCCACCACAACACAATGAAAAATCAGGTGTACAAACCCTCGCTGTAGGAGTGAAAGGTGGATTCCATCGCTGTTAAACAGCAATGGGTCTCACTATGTGTGCCAATGTTTGCTATAGTGGTGGTAATGTATTTATAAGTCAATTAAATGTGTCCAAAAAGTGTACAAAACAATCGATGACGTAAGGAATGTAACAGTGCAAACCTTAAGGATATCGCCCATATCTAAGCCCATGCTGTGGTCTCGCTGTTGCGATGATTGGCTTATGGGACGGAGCACAGGGAGACCCATTATGAAACACGGCACGGTGGTCCGTCGCCTAACCCCCCTCGCTGTTGTGAGGGTTGTCCACCACAGCGAGACCCCTCCCTGTGCAAAAATTTAAACGATACAACCTTTCCCTACAAGGAAGTTGTTGTTGTGATGGGTCCCGCTGTTGATTTGTGGCTGTTCTACTCGACCGATTTTAATTCGGGAAACGGTTCTGAAAACTAGACATCTAGATCTAAAATTCCTTAAATTTTCAGCCTGGAAAAATTATTAGAAATGGGTGAAAATTGATTCTGAATTTCACATATACCAGCAAGACTTTTACCAAACCCTCGCTGTGATTTGCACTGTTGCGAGACCCAAATCTAAACCCTCGCTCTGGTCTCGCTGTTGCGAGGGTTTGGTTATGCGAAACAGCACTGGAGTGTTTACAGTTTGTTGTCTCTGCTTGGAGAGTGTGTCCACCTGTAAAGGTCACCAAAGGTCAATCAGGGTTTGTTAAGGACACACGCGGGCCTCTTTAGGCAGCTTAGTGGGGTCTCGCGCCCTAAGGGGGATTACCTGCTTGGTCAGAGAATGTCACTTCACCATATACGGCAGAAGGATGGGGAAAAGCTTATATTTGTGTCACAGTGACATATGTGACTGGTTGCACAATGGAATTTTATTGTTAGGATCAAGTTAAGATAGCATAACGAACATTTTCATTGTTACGAAAATTTCGTTGTTACGATAAAAATTAAAACCCTGTTCCTAATGAATGAAATTGAATTCTGTGAATTGATATATGAAGGAGGGAAAAAAGAAAAAAATCTGTAAAAGTTACAGCTCTTTGAGAGCATTCTAGATATAGAAAGTCATTGTGTCACTGGCTGCTCTAAAACCAATGTGGCCTGTTGCACGATGGATATTCGTTGTTAGGATCAACTTAAGATAACATAAGTTTCAAAACGGTCGTTAAAACGATAAAAGTAACAGCGAAAGGTATTGTTAAGTAAATTAATTTCGTTGCTATAATGCTAATGAAATCATTGTGCAACGAGCCAATGGACGTTTCTAAAAACCCTACCTGTACCAAAGTAAATGGCAATCATAATTATAATCTTAACATAACAGTGAAACACTGAGTTATAATCCTAGCATTCAAAGTAAAACTAAAATTGAAAAATTTGATATGAAATGCATCATTTCAAATTGTTAATCATAAAGATACATGAACAGATAGATTGGACAAAACTAACCCTATCAAAATGCATCGTGATATCTAAAAATAATTGCCCATTTCAGGGATGCCACCTCTCTTGACTTAAGCACCATATGCCCTATATGCACTAGTCGATTCTGACTAATTTGGCCAACTAATCAGCGCTAGAATCAGCCAATTATTCTCATAGAATTGACCGATTCTATAGATCTGGTCAGCAAGAAACAGCTCATTTGGTGTTTCTTTTATTGTGACATAGCGATAGTTTAGACTTCAGGTTAAATATTAATGTTATATGAAGTGTTGTATAGCAACAGGACACATTGTCATTACACTGTGAATTAGAGTTGCATTTTGGTGGATTTATGAGAACATGGGAACAGACAAACTAAAGCCCCATACCCACTAGGCGATTTTACCGGCAACTGGCGACGGGCAACAGCAGAATCACTGGTAAAATCACCACCAATACAGATCACCTGTTAGATGTAATATTGGAATGTTACATGCTAACAGGTGATCTGAATTGGTGATGATTTTACCAGTGATTCTGCTGTTGCCCGTCGCCAGTTGCCGGTAAAATTGCCTAGTGGGTATGGGGCTTTAGGGAGGTGACAGAAAATGTCTAGGTTTTTGAGTTGTTTCTTGTGTCCCAGATCCGATTCAGATTACCAGTCAGTATGGTATATTGAAATATACATGTTTGATATGAGTCAGCCCTAAAATCGATCGACTCTTCTAGTATAGTTGGCCGATTTTAGCGCCGAGGAGTTGGCTGATTTGGGTCAAAGTCAACTAGTGGGTATGGGGCTTAGAGTGCATTTTTGCACAGTCATCCGATGAATCTTTGCTAAAATAGCTAATTCCATCCCTAGATTTGGCTGACTATGGCACTGATTCGGATCAAACATGCAATTTCCAAATTCCATATATTACACTAACAGGCAATCATAAGAATTGGCTGATTTAGGCACCGACCCGTTGGCCTTCAGTGTAAATGCTGCGTAATGGTTATGGGCTTTAAGCCCATAATATCATTGTCTGAACTGATGGGCTGATAAGCTATGCATAGCTCTTCCCAAAATTGAACGCATTGACTATTGTCTTGGGACATGATTTCAGTCTACTTTTCTAAAGTTGAGTATAATGCATGCACCTACACGTTTTGCCTGTTGACATGTTTATTAAACATATGGCAACATATTGGTGAAGACATAAACTTGCCAAAGAGAAAAAAACATTGCGTATATATATGCAAACACATGCACATAGTTTTAGTACGTAATCTATATATGGACCCCCCTTTCTGAAATCCTGTACGTGGCCCTGCGGTAAATGTAGAGTTGAAAGCAAACCCTGGTGGTGCCACCTGGAGAGTAACAGTCGCATTACCCTAGCTTGTGAAGCCAATCCCAGTTTACACCTACTTAAAAGTTTACCATGGAAATATTTTTTTAAATTGACTCCATGATTATTCCCTGAAGGCAGCTGCATATTACAAAAGTAACCCAAGCAATTTGACCTTGGCCTTTTTCCCATAGAAACCACTGTTAAAGCCTGTCCCAGCCTACAATGTCCAATCCTATTTTGCCCTGAAATACAACATTTTGATTGGCTGGCAAACCTGCAAATATGTCAATTGATAAGATTGGAGAAATCATAATTTTTAAGCAGTACGTGGGGATAGAGAAAAATATAATTTTTACTCTTGCCTATTTCAGTAACACCAATGCGAGGAGACAAGGACGACTTAATTGATTATTTTGTCCAATCCTTGTCCAACCCTGGAATATGCCCAATGTGAGTTGGGCTTATTGCATTGGACTCAAACTATTACACAACAGAATGCATGGGGAAAACTTTGGTGTTCTCTGATTTTCCACGTAATGACCTGGAGGAGAGCTCTTTAGCTTTTTTTTGATAGCTAAAACTATGCCACGAATCACTGTGACAATCTCAAGGGACAAACACATGAACTTCACGACCAATGAACTTAAAACGAGGAAATCTTTTGGGACTTCCATATCAGGGGAAGATTTATTTTTTTCAGTTGTAAAGAAATCTGTTCAACCTGCAAATAAATCAAGCGCGTGCACAGAGCGAGAACTGTATGAGCAAGGAACTCAAAGTTATGTGATGATAACGTTTGCAAAGTACCTTTAAGCCCCATACCAACTAGGCCACTTTTACACAGTCGGCCGATGGATCTGCGCTGAAATTGGCCCTTCTTCGGTAAAATCGCCTAGTGGGTATGGGGCTTTAACTGTACACATGTCATACTTGTTAGTCAACAAGTCCCCCTGCTTAGTCTGGTACTGCCGACATCCGGTTACTGTGAAAATGGCAAAACATGCAGCTGTGCAGCTGTTGTAGCTGCCCAAGTCCGTGGCCGTGAGCCTTACATTCCAGACCAGTAGGTCGGGGGACGAGACTAGGTCAGAGATGGCAGGGGAGAACATGAGAGGTAAGAAGTTCAAATTATCGTGCTAGCAGATTGGCTATGAAAGGCCTCTCACACTGTGCCCATGCAGTATGGGAAGTAAAAGAACCCTTGCTTTGGTAAAAGTGTAGGGGCAGGGTATTACATAATAGGAAAAGACAGATTAGGGTTGAGTAACGCAACATGGGTTCCTGTGAAACTAGGTCAAACTTTGAAAAATCAGGAAAACTTATTTTATAACAGGAAAAATTAGGAAAATGATTACAAAATGGCTAGATTCTGATCTTTTCTAATCTTATGCGTAGTATTTTTTTCTTTTTTCGTTTCATTTATCACATTTGGCAAGTGTTATAAGTGTGGCTTCTTATCTTCTTGACCCTTGTGTCCCTCGATAATAGTGGCCCCCACGGTGCAACTCATGTTTGGACTATACATTTTTTTCATTAAGGTGGCACCACCTGGTGGCTTCAAATTCAAACACTCTTTAAGGGCTTTCCCATAGTTAAGGTACAGGAATTGAAGTGACCTAGTTACCAAAAGCCCCAAAAGGTAGGCAAGGTGGGGGACTGCGCAGGGTCGTGAGAAAGGTGTATACATGTAATCTTTTATCTACATGAATAGCTGTATGCTTGTCTGGCACTTGTATTATCTTCCATAACCTTTAACTATCCTCTTTTGGAACAGATACCATGCAGTTATTCACAGTTAGAGCTGACAACACTTCTGATTAGGGGGTCATAAGCACCCTGCATAAGTTTAACCTGGTAAGTAAACAAGTTTACAATGTTAATTACTTTATAGACAAAAAGTGTATATACCTAGATATACTACAGATTTCCTAATGATGTATAAGCCACTCTAAAGGGTGTTCTTGTTGTTTGTTTTCAAAGTATCATTCTTAGTCGGTGTAAATAAATTGGTTGTTAATGCTAGTAATATTTACAAACATGTTAGTGAAAGGTTCTTGATTTCAAAGGCATAGTCTGGGCATGTTTATGGTAATCTTTATCCCAGCTTTGTAGCTTAACACATTAAACTATGCAAATCAGAACCATACCAGTTTGAGTTTGCTTTGCATAAAACCTGTGCACAAATATTGTCCTTGGAGGGCACATTAATATCAAAAATAGTATAGCTACACAAAGATATACAAGTCTGACCGCTGCCTATATGATTTTCGTGATGTCATCGATAGTGGGGCCCCCTACGAGAGTCCGTGCAACCCGTTACGACGTGACGTTACAACGCGATGTCATTTTTGGCATGTTCGTGACGTCACCACCTCTTTGTTTAAATATGACGTCACGAAAATGCCGAAAATGACGTCATGTTGTAAGGTCATGCCATAACGGGTTGCACGGACTCTCGTAGGGGGCGCCACTATCGACGACGTTCAGAACGAAATGTCATGAATTGCTCCCCCCATGAATTTTGTAGGCTCTTTGTTAATATGTCTAAAACTGTAGTATCATCCACAGACTGCATTCACAGGTGACAAACAAGAGTTAATCACCCGCACGGCTGACAATCGGTGTGTATTGCGGGGAGGTTGTGTTGCCTGTCTGTATGTACTGCTCACTGTTTTCAGTTATTTTAATATATTTTGAATACTGTTTGGGTGATAAAATAAAGAAGGACCTTAGGGGTAGTCCTTGGATGGTGGTATGACCAATGGGGATTGTACAAAGTATGGGCTTTGTCCGCAGTATGTGATGATCCCCTATGGGTTGTATGGCCACCCTCAGACGCCCCCCTTCTTATTACATTATCACAAGTATCATAAGAAAGTATTTACACTTGTACATAAAATCTTGGAATAACTTTAGAATATTGAATTAATAATATTAATTTGCTTGAATATGATTATAGGTAGTTGACAAAATCAACAATTCCTCTTTCATAAAGGTTGTTGTAAAGCATTTAATTAGCACACTCCTCTTCATTGTTGGCTATTCTTCCAGAGTCCATTCCACATGTTTTCAATTTTTGTGTATTTTACTTCAGTTTGTATCATAAAAATGTTGCAAAGGAAAAAGGCAAATATCAAGATATTAAACAGTAATTCAAGAAAGAAAACTTAATTTGGGAATTCCCTTACTTTTAGGATTTCAGTACTGTCCTTGCTAAGTCATAATTTTTGGAATTCCCTTAAAAAGTAATTGGTGAATCCCATGTTGTTGAATCAATTTAGCTAAGTTTAAATACAAGTGATGATAATGTGTATGGGGCCTACCATGAATATTTTGTGCAAAAGCTGAAATTCTGTTTTATTACATAATTGAGAGTTGGGGATTCCCTTTTATTAAGAGCTGGAGATTCCCAATTAGTGTCCTTGTGACGTAACAAACTTGGGTATTTCTCCTTTGAAAAAAAACCATGAAATAGACCAAATATTAAAGTTCATACGTAGTTCTAGATATATAAACATTGCCGACAGAATAATATCTATACTCTGATTTTGAGCAAGGTGTCCTTTATGTATTTGAAATATAAATGGTTTCCCTAAAACAAACTGAAATCACTGCAGCATGCCATTGACATCTTCCACTGTTAATCTGAAAGAAATCTTAATTAAATTCCTTATTTGGACACAGTTATGGGACATCAATTATAAAAAACTTGCATTTTATTTAATTTTTTAAGGGAAATCCCCAAGTTTGTGACGTCACATGGTGAGTCATTGGGGAATCGCATGTATCAATCAAAGGGAATCAATCTTAAGAATAAATAGAAAGAAAATTGAAGTTAGACAAACACTATTTTTATTTAGGCCCAAACAGGCTATTATTAATTGTAGTTTTTACCACTCTAAATGTATTTAATAACCTGGGATTCCTGATTTATTTTGATGGGGAATTCCCCTTATTATGACATGGCAAGGACAGAACTGAGAGCCAGGAATATAGGGAATTCCCGAATTTAGTTTTCTTTCTGAATAATTTTCTGACATCTTGATATTTTGTCTATTTTTGGTTTATGGCATTTTAGAATACATAACTGAAGTGAAACACATTACAATTGGAGACTTATACATTTATGTGCAAGGAATCCTTGAATAAGATTTCAATATGGTGTTCTACAAATAAATTGTTACTGAATAATAAGAAAACAAAATGCATGTTAAGTGGGCCGAAGGGAAAAGTAGATTGTAATGTTTACGACGTATACCTTGGTGACAATAAGATTTTACATGTTGCTGATAATGTATACTTGGGATTAACTTTTGATAACAAATTGAATTTTGAGAAACAGTTGGGTAAAACTATTGGAATTATAAACAATAAGTTACTTACCTTTGGACGTATAAGAAAGTTTATAGATAAGAAAACAAGTATAGATATTTATAAACAAACCATATTGCCCATACTAGACTATATCTCACAGATTACAGACTCAGGTACCCAGAGAAAGATCCGAAAATTACAACCACTGCAAAATCAGGCTGTAAAAACTATTAATGAGATGTTTATAAGAGTTGCTACTGATATTATGAAAGTGTTGCATAATAATATCGGGCTGGAGTATCTGTCATGTCAAAGAAAAAGACTAATGTTGAAAAGAATATATAAGTATGACATGCGAGACAATGTAGTATATACTTATAGACCAGAAGTATCTTTGCAAGGCTCTAATAAGATAAGGTTGAAAAGACCATTTATTCGGAAAGACAGGGTATTGAAAAGTCCTTTCTATTTAGGTTGTAAATGGTGGGATATCTTAGATGAAACAATACAAAACCAACCTTGTGTTTGGAAATTCGTAAAATGTTTAAAGAAAATTTATATGAAAGGGGTTATAATATATTTGTAATATTTAGTTCAAATATGATGTTAATATAATATGTGATTATTTTGTATGAAGTTTGACTGATTGTATATATTACTTGATCTACGAATTTGATTGTTAAATTATATTTTGTTGTATTATTGTAATGTCTCCATATTACTATCGTAAGAGCTTTATACAAGAGATAGTTGGAAACAATGAAAAAAATATTTTAAAAAAACTTTTGGCCGGCTATGTAGATTTAATGCTGGTTAATCAAAAGATCTGCTGATCAAGGCCTTTGAAAAATCTTTGTCCATTGTATTACCCTCTGAGCAGAAATATTCAAACAATTTTCTTTAATTACAGATGTTTCCACTACAAGGGCATTGCCTCAGAATGCATATTCCAAACAAGCTACTTCTGCTATTGCTGTGCCTCTGTACATTCTCCCCTGAGGTTCAGTCAGCAAAGATCCTTCTCATACCAGGGACTCACTACAGCAATGTCAACTTTTTCTCAACTGCAGGGAAAGCTCTAAAAGATGACGGCCATGAGGTGTATGTTTTGACCATAATCAAATATGGGCCAAACGTGAAGGAGCATGGACTTGAGCCTCTTCTGCATGACGATTCAGCGAATGACATCCAGAACAAGATTGAAGGATATATGGGGAAGATGATTAAAGGGGAAATTAAGCTTTTAGATATCTTTAGGCTGGTTATACCGGTGATGTCTGATTATTGCAAAGATGTTAACCGAAATGTGCCTCTTATGCAGCAGGTAAATGATCTTAAGTTTGATTTAGTCATCAATGATGCTACAATGTTTTACACGTGTTTGTACACAATCCCTTATCGCTTTGGGATTAAGTATATCTCAATGACTGCAGTACATGATCCTTGGTCATACGGAGTTTCAGGGATGCCCTCCATTGAACCATCAATGTTAGGATCACTTACGAACGAGATGTCTTTCTTTGAACGTACGATGAATTTGGTCCCTTTCTCTATGTTTACTTTTAATCTTTTATCTGTTTTCTATAGTGAAGAACACCTAAAAGAATTTGTACCACATAGGCCATATAAATCATTCAGTAAGTTGGTTGCCGAATCTGAGATTACACTTGTCAATCATGATGTAATATGTGTTGGGTATCCAAGGGTGTCTGCTCCAAATTATGTTTTTATTGGTGGTTCAAGTGTTAAAAGGGCAGGACCTCTTTCGCAGGATCTTAAGGAGTTTGCTGATGCAGCAAAAGATGGTCTCATCATTCTGAGCTTTGGTTCCCACAAGGCAGTACAAGATATTTGGAAAACCTTAAAACCAATAATGATGAATGTTTTAAGTCATCTTCCTCAGCGTGCCATACTACAGTATGGCTTAGATGATATTGACAATACTCCCAAGAATGTTAAGTTAGTAAAATGGCTGCCACAGAATGATCTTCTTGGTCATCCCAACACAAAACTGTTCATTACTCACGGAGGAAACAATGGTCAGTTGGAAGCTGTCTACCATGGGGTCCCTGTTCTTACAATGCCTTTCACGGGGGACCAGCAATTCAACTCTGTCCAAGCTAAGAGCAAAGGCTTTGGACTAGTACTGGACAGACATACTATTTCTGAATCAGATCTCCATGATGCAATTACTGAAATCATCAAGAACAAAACATATTCTGAGAGTATTAAGAAATGTTCAGAAATTATCAAAAGTATGCCAAGCTCACAGGAGAAAACAGTATTTTGGGTGAATCATATTCTTCATTTTGGAGGTGATCATCTCCGATCTCCTGCTATTGACATGCCCATGTACCAAATTTTGATGCTGGATGTGTTTTCATTTTTAGCAGTGGTATTGATAACTGCTATCATTATCATAACCTTTTCATGTTGCTATATATGTAGAATGTGCAAGAATTCAGGGAAGCAAAAGTCAGAATGAGCATCTATTGTTTTTCCATACAGTATATACTAATAGCTCACACTTTTTTATGAGCACAGGCATGGTTATATATATGATATATTTTCATTTCTGGGATTTTACAACATATATGAGCCTATTTCTAATGCTATTTGATTTC
This sequence comes from Lepidonotus clava, assembly GCA_936440205.1. NCBI lineage: Eukaryota > Metazoa > Annelida > Polychaeta > Phyllodocida > Polynoidae > Lepidonotus > Lepidonotus clava. The sequence continues at coordinate 2,320,997 of OW387143.1, forward strand.
AGTAAGGGCAAAAGAGGTTACTCTTGAGGTTTGTATCTCGGAAGAATATACCTTTCAAAACATAATGAGAATAAGTATCAATAACAAATGATTGATAACGTATTAGAAGGAGAAAAATGTTGCAACCAAACAATATTGATCAGAAAGATGTTTGGTTAAAAACAACAGACTTAATTCTTTTTCTTAGTGCACCCTTCCATGTACAGTATCCATTAGCTGTTCGGTCGGTTATTGTTTGCTTTATGCCCTAACTACCTGTGAGAGTTGTATCAAGGGTGGTGATGGTGATTAAATCTATGAGTACGTCTCTCAGAGAGTGGCTTTTTTTTCGTAAAAAAATGTCAGAAAACCCTATAAATGAGCCATTTTCAGTCACTGCCCATGGCCATATAATAAATCTGACCATGACAAGCTTTATACTGTTGGAAAGCTTGATTCAATGGTATTCAGTACAATACTGACAAATTTTGAGAACACACTCAAATTTAGCAGTTTGTTAGACTCACTTTTTGTGAGCTGTAAGATTTTGTCACACATGAAATATCTTAAAGGTAACTTCTAATTATACTTGCATTTCTGCCATGGTTTTAGGGGCTTGTTCATAGATACAGTGAGATACCTCACGTTGTGATGTATCCCCCAGGCTTTGAATTTTCTCAGATTATGATTTTTAGTCATAGAAGATTAGGTACCCTGAGAGAGCATTTTTTCATCAAAAAAATGTTAAAATCTCCTCAGAAATGGCTGTATTTAGTCATCACTCATGAACACATACTGGCTCTGATCATAATAATGCTCATACTGTTGAAATGCTTGATTTAAGAGGAGTTCAATGGTATATAGTACATGTACAATTATGACAAATTTTGGGAACATGTTGAAGTGTGTTAGTTTGTTAAGGTCATATTTTTGGATTTTCAGATTGTGACAAATTGGTAAAAGTCACTATTTAAGATGACTTTTCTCATTTTTCTTGCATTTTGGCCATGCTCTTGGGGCCTTTATCATACATACAGTGAGAAACTCGAGGTCCAGAACTATCAGGCAGCATATGTACAATTTTCATATTTAGATTTTTTTAATTGTAAAACATAGCATTTCAAGTGTGCTTTTTATTCCACTTCTTGAAATAATTCGAAATCAGGCAAAATATTAAATATAGAAAAATTAACAGAAAATCAAATAATGCACCAATAAAGGAGATCAAAACAGCTTTCTTATTTTTTTTATGCCCTTTCAGTTGGTTACAATGCCATGAATTCATGTTGAACCATTGAAATCTCTCCGAGATACCTACTATGAGAAGGTAAAGACCATGCCCCTACACATTTAACCAAGCAGGTGTTCTTTAACGTGCCTGGTCCTATAAACAGGGTCATACATACAACAGCCAGTGCCACTCGGCCTTTGGTGACCCTGTTGTTGCCATGGATGACACACAGAGGGATGTACGGGACTGGTTACACGCGCGACGTCCGCGCCGCGGACCTCGCGCATATAGATTTTTTTTACATACGCGGACTCAAATACCGCGTGCACAGGATGCCTTATATACGCGGACACAGGGTGATACTTAATGTCAAGTGTGTCAAAACACCAATACACGCAGACATTATTCTATAAGGCTTGTATATGGGTACAAATAAGACCAGACCTAGAAATTTGAAAAGAAAAAGGGGGTGCGGGGGCATAGCCCCCGATTAAAACACATTTAAAGGTCATTTAATAATGTAGAAATGGACTATGTCCGCGCATATAGACATTTGTGTACACGCGGACACAACCCCGCGCATACAGGAATACCTGTATACGCGGACCTTACCCCCGCGCATATAAGAAATTCTTTGTGCGCGGCAATCTCGGGCCATCCCCGCGCGTATAACCCCAGCCGGGATGTACCAGTCAGCCCAGCCCAGCCCAGTCCACAAACCTATTATATGAAATGTATTTTATTACTTACATGATAATTTGGTTGAATACATATGGTCCTTCCTCCTCAGACGGCTACTTTATAATTTTGATATACAACAGTTGTTAAGAATTTGTAATAATTACACATGGGCTTCAATAAAATACATCATCTTCCAAAATGATGTACCTATCATTTTACATGATGCATGTGACAAGAAAATGTGTTGTCTATTTATATATATATATACTAATATTTGTATTATTGCATATCATAATACTATATCTAATTGCAGTAGTGGAGTATCTGATGCAGAACTGGTACTACTATTTTATAATTTGAATGAAAAGAGATATAATTGTATACATAATTCATTGCCAGGGGTTTCTGATCAAAAATAATGTGTCAGTTTCCACTGCTCAAATGGGTCATTCAAGGTAGGGAAGATAGAAAGATTGTAAACCAGCTGTCAATATGAGACCTACTGATCTCTTCGTGACCCCACTTAACCTTAACCTTATCTGACATTACCTTTGAGACGTGTGGGGTGATGAAGCGGTTAGAGTGTCTGCCTGTTGTGAGGTGGCCCGGGTTCAATCCTGGGCTGGGGTGAGCTGGCTACTATACCCCTCTACATGTCTCCCAGTGGCAACAACTGGCTGTTGTGTGTAGGGCCCTATCTATGGGACCCTGCACATTAAAGAACACCTGCCTCAGTAAATGTGTAGGGGTATGGTCTCTATCTTCTCATAGATTTGATCATTCCATAGATACGATCATCCTAGACAGAATTGTCAAACTCTGTTCTCGCTGTGATATGACCTTAGATGTTGATACGGCGTTAAACCCCAATAACCAACCAACCAACCATTACCTTTGATCATATTGGTACAGTGGTCCTTCTCTTAGGGGTCAGCACCATAGAAAGGTACAGGTGGCCCAACAAGAAGGGTGGCCACTCATGGGGAAGAGGAGAATGAGGGGACAATACATGCAATAAAGATATATTGGTTTTTTTCTGCTGAATTTATCAAAGGTATTCCTGATCAATTTGTGTATCTTACATTGAAAGAAATTGATCAAATCTCAAATGAGAAATCCATCTTTACACCATGATTTATTATTATCCATATTTTTTTGTACATTGAACATTCAATAACCACTGTCCAGTCCATTTCAATAGCTCCCAGACACCACCTGCTTTGTTCTAAGTATGAACACTCATTTCCAGGACCCTCTCAATTCCACCTACCATGGATAGCTGAGTATTTTAGGTACATACAGGCTAATGTATAGAATAATGTTTTTGACATAACATAGCAAACACAGAGAATAAACAAATGATTGCAAGATATCAATTTATAGTGAATCAATTTTCAAAAAGCTTAGAAAATATCAAATGTGTATATGCATACAAATCAAAACATAATGGTCAGCAGTTTTCCCCCATATTTGATAACAAATAGTGACATGCGTTTTCTCAACATATTTACCAATACGCATCCTGATCTAGGCTAACCTAGGCCTGCAAGTACAACTCATGAATTTGGCTATCCGTGCTTCAGAGAATTGTTTAAGCCCTCTAGCTGGCCACCCAACTCTCCCAATGTGTCAGACCATTTTGGGTGACACTTCTTGGGAAGTTGAGATCTTCTATCTCAAAACTGTGGCCCAAGCTGCCATAGAAAGGTGGCCATGGTAGTAGGGCTAACATAGAGTGGAAACTGTTCTTATAAGGGAGGTGACAAATGGGAGATAACTCTATACATAAATAGTGTAGAGTGATAAGTACTGGTTATCTATATCCAAGGACAACACTCCCAATCAACATACTTGAGTGTCACCTTGTATAGGAGTTCAGCTGGTGAGTAGACTCATTTTACAATTTTAGGGAATTAGACAGATAATTGTAAAAGAGTGGATACAGGTTGTTTGAGTAAAATGGTGCATATTTGCACTCACATGTTCACATGTCTACAGGGTTCTAGACTCCCCTTGGATCTGTACCTTCTTATAACTGTGACTATTTCATAAGAACAATAATGGCATGAACTTGGTAGGCAGTATAAAAGGCCCAGGGTGGGGGACAATCAGTGCACAAACTTCACTTTGAACCTGCAGGAGCTGTAGCCAAGAATTGCCAATTTAGCTAAGAGAAATCCTATCCGATAATCAAACAACCTTTTTAAAGAGCTCTCAATAATGTTTTATTTTTGATACTAGATAAAGGGGTGACTGAATGTGATTAACTTCCACTACAATGGCTTTCAAACAAATTATGACATTCTTATATGAAATTGCAAACCTACAGCTTGCCCTATTTTGGTTTGGGCATAATCTGACACCAGTTTGAGACTCCTTGTAAATGTTCCCATGAATATAATTCCTATCCAAAGTAAGATATTTAAGGCCATATTACACTATGCGTCAACACAAGGGATTCGCATTATTTTACCAACATGTTTGTAAAAAAAACATGTCCCAACGCAACCCAACGCATGCCAACATGACCCCCAATGCATGCCTAACATGTAGTTTAATATACTTCGTGTTGGGTCACGTTGGGTCACGTCAGGACGTGTAGTGTAATATGGTCTTATAACACTCCAGAAAGCGTTGAGAAAAGCGACCCAATGCGTCCGTCTTCCTGACGCGTAGTGTAATTAGGGCTTTAGTCTTAAATCCTGATACCATGAAAATTCAAGACCTGTGTCTACCCTGATCAGAAAACTCTAGAAAGAGTCACAGTATAATTTTAGACAATTTGGTGTCTTAATTTAAGAGCACTCTGATATTTCTAATGACGAGGGAAATATATTTCCAGGATGAATAATGCCTAGAGTTTTGCATTATCATCTATTTATAATCAGATCATAGCCAGGTTTCTCAATATTGTCTGAAGTTAAAGACAATAATCTTTTCGTAAAGTATTGTAATTTCTTAAAAATACAGTTCTACTCACACTTGAAATGCTCTGTAGATATTTAAAGCACATAATTATACCTTATAACTTGTTTCTTCTTTGTAATCCTTAAAGCATAAACATTTAGACAATCTGTTTTTAATTACAGATGCTTTCAGTACAGAGCATAACCTGATAATGAATTTGCTGTACAAGTCAGCTCTGCTTTTTCTGTGGTTCTGCATTTACTGTTCTGTGGTTCAGTCAGCAAAGATCCTTCTCATACCAGGGACTCACTTCAGCCACCTCAACTTCTTCTCAAATGCAGGACAAGCTCTAAAAGATGATGGCCATGAGGTGCATGTTTTGACATTGATCAAATATGGACCAACTGTAAAGAACTATGGCCTCAAACCGCTTCTTCATGATGATTCAGCCAATGACATTCAAACCAAGATCGAAGAATCCATTGACAAAGTAGTTAAGGGGGAAATGAAAGCTTTAGAGATCTCCAGGCTGGTAGTACCCTTAATGTCTGAGGTTTGCAAAGACGTGAACAGAAATGCGCATCTTATGAAGCAGGTTAAAGATGTTAAGTTTGATTTAGTCATCAATGATGCTACTGTATTTTACACATGTTTGTATACAATTCCATATCGCTTTGGGATTAAGTACATTTCATTGACTGCAGCACATGATCCTTGGTCATTTGGAGTTACAGGGATGCCGTCTATTGAACCATCAACCACAGGATCCTTTTCTAATGAAATGTCTTTCTTCGAACGTATGATGAATTTGGTTCCATTCACTTTAATCTATGTGAATCCTTTATCTTTTTACAGTAGTAAAGAACACCTAAAAGAATTTGCACCACATAGGCCATACAAATCTTTTAGACAGTTGGTATCTGAGTCTGCAATCACACTTGTAAATCGAGATGTAACTTGTGTCGGATATCCAAGGGTATCTGCTCCAAATTATAAATTTGTTGGTGGTTTAAGTGCTAAACAGGTAGGACCTCTTCTACAAGATATTAAGGAGTTTGCTGATGGAGCAAAAGATGGTTTAATAATCTTAAGCTTTGGTTCGCACGAGGCATTGCAGTCTGCCTGGAAAACCTTAAAACCAACAATTATGAATGTTTTGAGTCATCTTCCCCAGCATGCCATAGTACAGTATGGCTTAGATGATATTGACAATGCTCCAAAGAATGTAAAGTTGGTAAAATGGCTGCCACAGAATGATCTTCTTGGTCATCCCAACACAAAATTGTTCCTTACTCATGGAAGAAACAATGGTCAGTTGGAAGCTGTTTACCATGGTGTTCCAGTTCTGACAATGCCTTTCACGGGGGACCAGCAATTCAACTCTATCCAAGCTAAGAACCGAGGCTTTGGACTTGTGCTGGACAGAAATACTATTTCTGAATCAGATCTCCATGACGCAATTACTGAAATCATCAAGAACAAAACATATTCTGAGAGTATTAATAAATGTTCAGAAATTATCAAAAGTATGCCAAGCTCACAGGAGAAAACAGTATTTTGGGTGAATCATATTCTTCGTTTTGGAGGTGACCATCTCCGTTCTCCTGCTATAGACATGCCTATGTACCAAATTTTGATGCTGGATGTGTTTTCATTTTTAGCAGTTACATTCATAACTGGTATTATTATCATAACTTTTTCATGTTGCTATATATGTAGAATGTGCAAGAATTCAGAAAAGCAAAAGTCAGAATGAAGTTTGTTTGTTACAGTATGAACTATTAGCTCACAATGTTTGTTATACACTTATTAGCCCAGACATGAATTTAGATAAAATATGTTTATATTGCTGGGATTTTTTAAATCAGATGAGTCTAGTTTCTAATGCTTTATAATTTTGATGAGGGCATAAGATGAACATAGAATATTTATAGAGAACCAAAACTTGGTTACTTTATTCCAACAACCATAGAATATGTTACTGTTGACCTCTGTATCTCTGAAAAAATGTGCTTCCAAAAATAACAAGCAAATGATGGAATATCGTATGCAGAAGAATGCTGTGATGAAACAATATTAATTCAAAAAATCTTTGGTTATGAACAATGGATGTAACTCTAATTTTGGTTCATCCTTCCACAGTGTTTAGTAAATGTATTGTACTACTGAGATGATAAATGTGGTATAAGACAGTTGATAAGAAATTGTTATAATTGTAGAAATTGTTATAATTGTACATATACTTTCACAAAACTCATCATTTTCCAAATGCTGTACCAAATACTTCACATAGTGTAGGTGACAAGAAAGTTTGATGTGCCTTTTTTTTATTATAACGATTATATACATCGCATACTACATGTTGTTGTAGCACTTGAGTATTTTTGTTATCACAGGATGATATGAGACCCATTAACATTAACTACTCTTATGTGAAGGATATTTGTAAAAAGGCATATTTTGTCATGCAATCAACGGAGCATATACACTTTAATCAATGGATAGTTCTATATAATTATATAAGTGTTTAAAAGAAAAACAAACTCACCCTGCTTGGCTTCTCCTGAGAAATGAATATGTAAATAGGGTAATTTTGGGGTCATAAAAGTGGGGGTTAGGTAAGAGGGGTGTCATTTACTGTTAAATGTCCCAAGACAGAGTGTACATCTCATTGAGGAACATCCACAACTTTCAAATCTAACTGAAATATATCAAAAGGAATTATTTGATAGGGGAAGGCTTGAAAAGATATTTCTCTCCACTTTCCAAGCAATGCGTTTTGAAATGTGTATGTGTTAGCCTATCTATTACACACATATTGGACTCCAACATTAGGAATATCTTATATATGCAATGTAACGCTGGGAGTATAGGAGATGAACAACACCTCCTCATACATTGTAGGGCCCATTCACCCAGACGCGAGGCTCTATTTAATGAAGCATCAGCACACATCCCAAACTTCTTAAACCTTTGTGACAATGAGAAATTTGTTAGCATTATGGAGTGTACTGACCTTTCAGAACCCCTATCTAAATTTATATACGAGGCACTGAAATTACAAGTGGCAAGGTAAAAGGCAATTGCGACTTGTATATAATGTTAACTATTTGGGTTTCTAACTGCACTTACAAATTTGCATATAAGGTGCTATAGACCTAAGACTTGTCATGTATTGTTTTCTGTACTCTAAGTCAACACTCCAGGAGAGTCCTGTTATTGAGCAGGACTATGACATATACCTGTTCCGCTGACACTTATTAAATGTATCTTTACTGTGACACAGGAGAAAGTCTCTGCTACACACTATCCAGTCTCAGGTCGACTGTATATCTGATATATGTTTGATAACCGTGCAAACCTTAATCGGGGAACAGAGATAGTTGTGTTATAATCTAAGTCATAACAGTGCAGTATGCACTCTAAGTCATAACAGTGCAGTATGCACTCTGAATCAAAGCCTATATAGGCAACTTAATGATATTGAGGTTTAAGGTGCTACAACCTGTCTAAGACTAAGGTGATACGACCTGTTTAAGGTGCTACAACCTGCCCTACTTTGTCAATGATCTGTATGTAGTCTAGTAGCCTAGAGGTAGCACTTAGATGAATTAGAAGTAGACTAGTGAGTTATATTATCTATGCAAATTGTACCTGTACCGTTGACACATAAGTCAGTTCTGACTTTCTGATTCTGTCAATAAAAGTTACTACTACTACTACTACTATATTATATGCATGTCTAAAGATACACAATATCTAGATACATAATCCATATGCAATTGTATATCCATTGTGGAGATTATGATATCTTCTGATTGGCAACTGATACTCATCAGTGTATTCAGAAATTACATTTTAAATAAAACACATATATTAATTTTGTAGACCTAATTCATTTCAAGAGCTATCTGATCCAAACAAATGGTGACAGGAATTGTGCGCATGTACTATTCAGACCATTTGCTGGATATGGGACAGATTGATAGGGACAGTCAGTGCACTCAACCAACTATAGCAACAACACCCCTGGTCACCCAACCTTGCCCATAGGCTACCCTCTCCCGCCACTCCAGTCAGCGCACCCACACAAGCAACAGGGTCGGATTTGCCAGCCCACCAATGCCCTTAATTAACATTATATTTTAGATGTCTTGTTCCCAAACTGTTATTAAACGTTCTTTTATTGTCAATTGGACTCCTCTTGTCACTTAGTTTTCATTGCTGAATTGGGTCATTCAAGGTACTAAGGAAACAATGATTGCAAATCAGCTGCTACACTGTCAATATGAGACTTACTGACCTCTTTATGTACCACTAAACTTTGGTAGTATTCCTTATCTCACAATACCTTTGACCATGTGTCATACTACAGTAGTCGTCCTCGTACCGGGCTATCCCTATGGAGTGATGAAGGTGGCGGCCTCAGAGGGAACAATAACTGAAATGAAAATACATTGATTATCATTTATCTAAGATACTTCTGATCAACTCGTGTATCTTACATAGAAAGACATTGATCAAATATCAAATAAGAAATCCATCTCTACAACCTAATATATTATACAAAACCTTGTTTATCATAATTGAAATGTTCGCTCAACATATCCATCATCCAATCCATCTCAGCACTTCCTGGGCACCTCTTGCTTTGTTCTCATTAAACACTCACTTCCAGGACCTCCCAATTCTGACTGCCCCTCTTTTGTTCAAGGTGTGAACACTCACAATTGTGTAAGCCTCCTAGCTGGCCACCCAGCTCTCCCTATGCTTCAGGCCATTTTGGGTGACCCATAGCTTATTGAGAGGCTCTATGGCCATTGGGACCTCAAACTTTGGATGCTGGTTGCTTTTGGAGGATGGCCATGGGTGTGGCGAAAATACAGAGTGGAAACTGTTCAAGGGGATGGCCACTGGGAGATGACTAATACCCAAATAGTATATAGTGATAACATCCAGGTATCTTTATCCAAGGACAACGTTAACACTCCTTATCAGCGGACCTGAGGAGAATAGGACTTCAACTGGTGAGTAGACACGTTTTTGTCACCATTTTACAATTCTTAAGAATTAAACAGACCACCTTGAAATCTTCTTATATAGGAGTGGATACGTGATTTTTGGCTAAAATGCTGTGCATTTGCAAGTACACATGCAGGATTTTCCCCTATTTTAGTAATTTAGGGATCCACCAAGGAGGAGGGGATGTCCACGGGATTCTGGAGCCACCTTGGATCTACACCTGCTTATACATTTGACTATTTCATAAAAACGATAATGGTATAAACTGGGTAGGCAATATAAAAGGTGCGGGATGGGGGATACTCAGTTGGGTGGTTGGCAACACTGAACTCTCTTAAAGTTATAACTAATATCAAACAAAATATGCAGTTGCTCAATATTAAAAGAAAGATTTGGAAAGTGCATTGCATATGCATGTTTCTGTAATGTCTGTCACCCTGCATCTCGATCTTTAATCTCTCAGATGGCAGATGTTTAATCCTAGAAAAATGCTTTGTAATCTTGTTTACCTTTTTCCTCGTGGACGTCAATAAGCCTAGTGTTAAGTGTTGATTTTGGTAATCCCTGTTATCATGGTGTCGGTGGAAGGGTCCTTGGCTGTGTGTGCAGGGCATCCAGTGGCCCATTGCACAATGGATTTTGCGTTGTCCGGATCAAACAACGAGAGCAAAACGAACTTTTGCTTAACAACGAAATGTTTCGTTGTAACGAAAATGCAATATCTCTGGTTCTAATGAATGAAATTGAAATCTGTAAATTGTGATAAAAATGGAAAAAAATTGAAAAAAATCAGTCAAAGTTACAGCGCTTTGAGGGCATTCTACATATAGAGAAAAAAAAAGTGTCGAAACATTTGTTGTTACGATAAAAGTAACAACAAAATGTTTTTTTTTTGTTTTTTTTTCTTTGTTACGAAAATCAGTGTGCAACAGGCCATGGGAGCCTCTGTGGATCTGGGTTGGTTGATGAGTAATGGCCCTAGAGACTTACATTTAACATGGGGACATGGTCATTTCTTAAAATCAACCCACCCAAAACAATCATATAGGCCTACCTACAGTGAATCTAAAAACGTGTAAAATGTGTGTGAAAACGTGTGTAAATTACGTGTAAATTACGTGTGAAGTACATGTAATTTATGGGTAAAGTATGGGTAAATTATAGGTAAAATAAGGGGAATATTAACCCCCACCTCTCAGGAAGTCTCTCATTCATGTACAGTTTAGGCCAAAAATGCCTGGGATCCCCCTGACTAGCCTCTCTGGTCATAGAGTGGTGCTTATTATTCTCCAGGTAGACACACCCATTTTCATCTTCCCTGTTTCTATCAACTGCACAAAGGTAGAGATTAAATCAGTTACTTTGTGCATGATCATTGAATTAGTGTAAAGGTCACCAGTTGAATACAAAATAATAAGAATTCCTCTAAATTACTTAGTTTATGAAAATATCTAGTAATGGCAGGTGCCGCTGGTAGGTGTATATATACCTGACGACAATGCTCACCGGGGCACACCTCCCCGCAAGTACCAACGCCTGGGGTAAAATCAATATCAGACTGCTTTATAAGCAATAGTGCAGGGTAAGAGAGAGGGAGAGACCAGTAGCGTTTGGATCATACGGATCGGGAGGTCCGAAGGGGTTTTTAGATAGCTATACAATCACAGGGACATCTGGTGACTTACACGGTACTACCACACGACGGCTGGAGGTGAGACTAGGCGGACTCTAAAGAGGAAGCTTACTCTACCCTAAACTGGAACTGTTATACTTTGGAACTGTTATACTTTGGAACTTATTACCATCATGAGCAACTGTACGCATCACCATATCCATCAATAAACTTACCGTACTGTCAAGCGTTGTTCGTGTTATGGATTGAGCGCCCATCTCGTGGACTTACTCACCACTCGACTAGCACCCATCAGAGACAATATTAACAACAGTAATTATCTCGGACAATGCACTATAATTATAGTTAACCCTAAACAACACTCTAGCGTTCACAACTTTCAGATACTGATGAGGAGGACTACATGGAGGAGGACATGGAGGAGGGCATTTTTCAAAGTTTGACGTTCATCTTCTCCTACTATTGCACTATTGATTTCTCTAATATTAAATGGATAGCTAATTTATTGAGTAGGCTATTAAAGAAAGAGGCTGTATTATATTGTGTCATATTTTGATGGGGGTTGTCAAACAAAATGGCTGATGTTACTCTCATGCACACCTCTACGGAGTGACAACAGGCATATTCTTATGCCCAAAGGACCCCTCTAGCACCCCAAAATGGTTTCGGGTATAAACCTTTCATGGCACATGGAATCCTTAAATAAGCTACTTTTTGGAGTTCAGACCCCAGACTACATAGGTTGCATATGATGTGGTCTTTTGCCTATACTTATTAGGAAAATCATATCTCAATATTATTCTTATTTAAACTGTGTCCACAGTTTGGTTCTGTACGTTACAGAAAAGTGTCACTTCATATATGGATTGGCTCTTTTATTCTTTTCAAACAAGATATGAATATAATCAATACGTTTATTGTACCCTATTTAACATATGTTACGTTAATTCAATGTTTTAACTGTACATTACTCTTAGAATCTTATTCCTGATGTCAATATTAGAATGATAGATAATTTAGAAAATACATACCATCTACATTTTTGCATAATTTGTATGGTTTACCTATAATTTTGATGTATCAAGTATACAAATATCAGAAAAACTATATATTTTCTGATAGATCTAATTAAGTCCCTGCTACAATAGCATCATAAGGGAGTCATATGTGATGGAATTTTATAGCATTCAGTGAGCCTTTAATTGACTTAATACTACTTTTTGCAATTAAGGAGATTTCAGGTGAATAGCCCGTATAATTGTTTGAAATTGGCAAGTTAGAGTATTTTACACATGTGTAACAAAGAAGAAATTTGTTATAAAATTATAAATTCTCTTATATGTGTAAATAATCTTCGATATTGTTATATTGCAGCTCATGTCGTGTAGTGTAATACCACCTTAATACACTATTGGGACTAATATTATTCTCGCGCTATATTTATTTTGACATAAGATAAGGAATAAACACAGCACTTGAATTAAAGAAAAGCATCAAGAATACTTATTCAAAACTTGATGATACATTTGAAAAGGGTAAAAAATAATATTTGTGATATTTTTCCTAGATTTTTTATATATTATCTCAGACGAGTAAGACAAAGACCTACATCACATTGACAAGCCTTCTTCCCTTCGGATTGGGTATAAACATAGTGTTTGATATTCAATGCGTGATACTGTATATTTACATATTTACTACACGTGGGGCAACATCGGGCTAAGGAGCATGCGGTGGGGAAGGTAAGAGAGAATATGGACATTGCGCAATATGATCTGAAGCTTAGAGACACATGGTCTTTCTGCAGTCATAAACATCACTCTGGACTGAGGGTCAAAAGGTAGGACAGTGAGACCCATCTTCTGACCCCACAGTTGACGTGTCAAAATCTGGGACACTTGGAGGGAGGGGCATCTCCTTACAAGTCAATGGTGTTACAGGGGTGGATACGGAATTTTGAAAAGGGGAGGGGTTCCACATATAAGGCTAAATACTGTGCATTCACATGCCTACACACAACTTTTCTCCCTCCAAAAAAAGAGGGGATTATGTTGTAGGTGATGTGGAGTTAAGTAATGAGTGTAGACTTGATGTAATTAGATGTTTTATTGGAGCTAGAAAACAGCAGCTGCCATGTGGCATGGGCCACCATCATAACACTGATTAAGTAGAGGAACAGGGCCAATACGGGACATTAAACAAGAGTGTTGTGTATTTTTTCATTCATAGTGGAAAAATTAAAACAAAATTGCAAGCAATAGAGTAGCCAGCTTACCAACCACAAATGACAAACTCACTGAAAAACCCTGACCCTAAAACACCATTCATATATGGCTGACCAGTGGCACCACCTGGTGTCAATAAACTGCAAACCTGATTGAACTGAAAAACCACTATTTTTCAGATCAATGGCAAGAAAGGCCCACATTACTCCTGATGAGAATCTTTTTTCGAAACCACAAAATAGTTGTGGAACAAAATACAAAAATATGTGCAATCTGACAACTCTGAGATCCACGAGATAAACACCACCTGTTTATAAGCCTTGGCAACCAACCAGTTAGCCAATGAGAATGCACATACTCTAGTTACAACAACAAAACCTGGTCACATGGTAGTGGTCGCAGAAAGAGTGGGATTCTCAAACCACCACCTGTCATTTGTGGTTGAGTAGCCCTTCAGCCACGTCAGCGCGCCTTTATAGCAAGCACCTAAAGGGTTGTGTATAATTGTTTAAAGTGCGGATGTAAAATAAATCATTCTTCTAATTGCTTCATGCTTTCAAGTTGTCTGTCAGTTATGTGCCTGCGCGAAAGTTGTGATAGTTAACCAGCGGTAGAGGGTTTTATTCTATATCCACTTCGTAGCGCATATTGCTTCATCATTGTCCTTCCCCGCTGGCAAATGTTGGGTAACGGACAGCGTTATTTCCCCGGAGGGAAATAATCAGAAATTATTTCCCCTCAGGAAACTATAAAATAACCGTTAAAACAAACGCTCTGGAATCTTGTTTTGTTCACCATGATGCCTCCTCTGACTTATTTTGCACTCAAAACGTCCGACAGAGGGGCAGTGGTAGTCTCAATCCAGTTTACCTTCTTTAAATTTGCAGGGTTTTTTAGTTTTAGTGCATAGAATCATCAAAATATGAAAATCCATGTATGAAATGACCTAAATAATTTGTTAAAACTTTGTAATTCATAAATTTGATGTGCCTACCATCAGGTGGAAGCAAAGCTATAGTCTAGAGGAACTCTCTGGTGTAGGAAATGCTTTCAACATGGCGGGGCCCAGCATGCGAGGTAAATAAAGGGATTTGTGGGGTTTTTTTCATATTTTCTTCAACCAGCAGAGGGTATTTGGTATAGAATAAAACTTGTCTCAGCCTATTTTGATGGTCTCGGGCAAAGAATAGACCTACAGTCAAAATAGGCTTAGACAGCGGAGCAATAATCATGGCTTTGTGCCCCCTTGGTTCGTTCTGTGTATATACTTCATTCAGGGTGTTCAAGTCTGAATAAAGAAAGGTTCAAAGTTTATTAAAAATCCAAAGAAAGGTACAGGTATTGCATCACACAATCCAGCATGGCTCTGTTAAGTTGGCACAATGCCTATCAACCATAAGGTGTATACATGGTCAATGGCTATCAGCGTTTCAGTTCCTCAGCTTGGTATCGTACTTCCTTAGTCTATTTATAAGAATAGACCTACAGTCTATTGGGTACAGCAATCTCTCCTAACAACTCATGGTCACCATCAAATGCCACCAGCACTGACTAAGCCCACCTAGCTCCTCTGTAACATTGTAACACCTTTAGCTCGATCTTAACTTTCCCTAGCTATCCTGCTATGACAGCCATTTATATATCACCCTCTTTATTAATTCTTTCTGCTCCAAGCACAGTACCTCTCCAGGTAGGTGACACTGCCATACAACTACACATATCAGTTTTGATGATAGTCTCAGCTCCTCTTGTTATTATCCTATATGCATGCCAAACTTCTCAGTTGTTTTACTATTATTCGAGTCTATCTATTGTTTTAATATTTCACTTTGTCAGTGCTCATAACATATCGGTGACCACCTTTTCTTCTACCTTCTCTTATTAGATAAATTTAAACCTATATAAATATCTAATCCATCTCTTATCAAAGTATGTAAACATTTGTTTGCAGGTAACCCAAAATTCACTAATCAATATACAGCTTCCTTACCTTAGTTTAGATGTGGAAATTATTTTGTAGGACTTCTTGCTTTTTTGGTGATTTTAGATTGGACCGTTACCTTTTCCTACATCGCTTTAAGATCTGTTTTAGATCTTTTTTCTTTATCGGTTCATTTCAAGCTATTCAGATACAAATTCACCATGAGTTCCCCATTCCTAGAGGCTATTTTTCTCCTAGTTTTTTCTAGAAAAAATAGGAAAAGTGTTCCCTACTTTTCATCAGTAGGGAGTGGTATCTCTGACAAAACAGGTAGTTTTATTTACCCATACCAGTGAGCTCCACCACTGGGAACTGAACCCCAGCCACTGGCACTGAAGATGGCCATTCTGCCGGTTGGACCACTCCTAAAGGAGGGTCATAGTATGGGGGTTAATTGTCATTTCGCTGGATGCTGGTCTTCTGCATTTATGTCATGATGACATATATATGCAACAAAATTAATTAGGAAGGTTGTTGCTGACCTGTTGTTATCTTGTTGCCGAGTTTTTGTACATTAGGGCACCACTGAAAGGACTTGTTGAGAAATCATAGTTTGGGGTTAACATATCTTTTCAGCGGGCACCTTTCTTCTGCCTTTATTAATTTTGATGACAGGTATGAGTTGATATCAGGAGCAGATCCAGGGGTTCATGACCACCCTTTTGGTGGACCCCTAAACTACCAAAAGAGGGGGGAATGCCATGCACATATACCCAAATGGATGCGATTTTAGTACTTAGCCTTTATGCTGACCCCCTACTTTCGGAAATCCTGTAACTGCCCTAGATATACCAGCATTTATCTCGACAGGCATTCACATAAGAAAGAGAAGTTACTCAGCAAAACAATGTATTCAGCAAAATCAAGTAATTATAAACAATGACAAAATGGATACAAACACTTTTAATTTTCTTGTCAAACATATTTCCACCTCATACATTTGAATCCAAGTATACACAAGTGAAAACTCTTTACTTATTAACCTGCAGCTATTGAGCAGCTGTCATGGGCTCTTATTCTCACAACAGATTGGCCTGTATGTATTTATAGGTAATTTGTTAGCTAGTAATTATTGCGGAAATCTTAATTTGACATCACTTCATTGTGTACAACTAATTATGTGTTGCTATACTTATTCTATAATTCAGTAACTTGTTGTAAATACTCCTATACTAATTATTGTATTCTGTCAGAAGACCGGGGGGTTACCCTGAGCCAGATGTTTGAAAATAAAGTGCTACAAACTGTAAGATATATAAACTGTTGTGACAGTCAATTAACTAAATATGTAAAAGTGGCAATGACTAACTTGTATATAACTTAATCATTTACAAAGTATACATTGGCCTTTGTCCCAGTCTTCTTGTACCTGAATCAGTGGTGGACATGAGTTTCAAAATCTTGGAGCCTGTTGGGCTCCTAGCCTTCCAAATTTAGGGGCCCTCACCTATATCTAAGGGCTCCCAACAGTCGTAAAAATGTGAAGCTAATTCTTTTATTTTCATGTATCTATTACAACAAGAGAAGTACATTATGAATTGAAAGCCATGTAATTAACCAATATACAGACCTTTTATTCTTGCATCTAAGGAAAGTAATTATGCAGCACTATTATCCCTGAACATTTGTGGGTACTATCCATATATTTCTTTAGGGAAGTCAGGCCCCTAGGTAAGAAAATTCAGGGGGCCGACCTGCTTTTAAAGGGCCTCGGGTTATGTCCACCCCTGTGTATTGATCTTTTTGCTATATCACCAAATTATCTACATCTTCAAATAAGATAAAATAACTTGTTTTGTTCACAGGGAAAATAGAGGTACATATACAGTCAAATCGAACAAGGATTTTTGGTACTCCAGTTTTACCAAAATCCAAAGAAAAAGCTATTGCTCAAGTTTAAGCATACATATACGTTCAACACAGTTATTGACATTTAATTATGCATGATTACTACAAGTATTACACTATCACATTCATTTTTGTATTTTGTACCATGTAGGAAGCCACTGTCACAGAACTTTGAATTTGTGAGATGACCTAGGCCTGGAACATTCACAAATTGTAATGGAATTCAGAGAATTCTTTAGCTACTAGCCAATGTGTCTAGCACACCTGAACAGTAAAATACAAACAGTAGAAAACAAACAATGACAAGTGGCCTTTGATATATTGATACAAAAGTTGCTTCTTACTAAACAGTTACAAACAAGATGGTAATGATCACTCTGATTTCTGCTTTCCTGACTTCTTGCATGCTCTGCACACACAATAACAAGCCCAGGTAATTGCTACAATGATAAGTATGAAAACCACTGCTAAAAAGGCATACACATCAAGCATGAGGATCTGATACATAGGCATTTCTACGCTTGGAGATCGCAGGTGTTTGCCCCCAAAGCGAAGAATATGATTTACCCAGAACACTGTTGTCTCATGTGAGCTTGGCATACTCTTCATGATTTCTGAACATTTCTTGATAACCTGTGAATATTTCTTGTTTTGAATAATTTCAGTGACTGCATCATGTAATTCTGCTTCAGTCATGGTCACTCTGTCCAATACAAGTCCAAATCCTCGATTCTTAGCTTGGATAGAGTTGAATTGCTGGTCCCCCGTGAAAGGCATCGTGAGAACAGGTACACCATGGTAAACAGCTTCCAACTGACCGTTGTTCCCTCCGTGAGTGATGAACACTTTTGTATTGGGATGACCAAGGAGATCATTCTGTGGGAGCCATTTTACCAGCTTGACATTTTGGGGAGCATCATCAATATTATCTAACCCATACTGTAGTATGGCACGCTGTGGTAGTTTCCCTAATACATTCATCATCATAGGCTTCAAGTCTTTCCATACAGTTTGCAGTGCTTTGATCGAACCAAAGCTTAGAATGATAAGCCCATCTTTTGCCCCATCTGCAAACTCCTGAAGATCCTGTGGAAGAGGTCCTGCCTTTTTAGCACTTGAACCACCGATAAAAACATAATTGGGAGCTGATACACGGGGGTATCCTACACAAATTACATCATGATTTACCAGAGTGATTTCAGACTCAGAAACCAGCTGTTTGAGAGACTTGTATGGCCTATGAGGCACAAACTCTTTAAGATGTTCTTCACTGTACAGGAAAGATACAGGATTTAAAGACAAAAATGTGAAAGGAACCAAGTTAATCATGCGTTGAAAGAAAGACATTCTGTTAGAATTTGGTAACAACTGTGATGGTTCAATCGAAGGTAGCCCTGAAACTCCAAATGACCAGGGTTCATGCAATGCAGTCATTGACATGTATCTTAATCCAAAGCGGTATGGTATTGCATAGAAACAAGTGTAAAACATGGTGGCATCATTGATAACTAAATCAAACTTCAGATCTTTTATCTGGTTCATTAGGGGTTCGTTACGTTGCACAGCTTTACATAAATCAGAAAGCAGTGGCAGAGCAACCTTGAAGATATCTAAGATGTTTAAGTCTCCCTTTACAATCTTTTGGACATGTTTTTCTGCTTGAGCTTGCATATCATTGCCTTTATCATCGTGAAGAAGAGGTGTAAGTCCATGTTTCTTTACATTTGGACCATATCTCATTATGGTCAAAACATACACCTCATGACTGTCATCTTGCAGAGCTCTCCCTGCAGTTGAGAAGAAGTTGACATGGCTGTAGTGAGGCCCAGGTATGAGAAGGATCTTTGCTGACTGAACCTCAGAACAGAACAAGCAGAGGCCCAGGATGAGCAACATCATCTTGTGTAGTGTACACATGATTATTTTAGGCCCCTTGGCTGAAGTAGCTGGAATAAATAAAACATGAAAAGAATTGCTTAATCATTTCAAATGTATTAATCGTTTCGCATGACTGGGTGTACCATTGCACTTTGTAATCCTTCAGAACTAATTTTATTTTTACCACAATTTTACGGGTATTTGGAGCAAACACCTTTTCCATTGAAATGTTATAATATAATATCACTCATCACATACACTAGTCAGATCACCTGATATCATTGTTGCCTGTCCATATCAATCTGGATTTGTTTCGAAGACTGCCAATTAAAGCCTTTAACTTGAAATCCAGGAGGGTTCATTTCTTGTCTGAAAATAAAACTAATTACCTCTCTTTATTCTAAGCCATGTTTTTCCACCATTGTTATTTTTCAAAATTTTCTCTTTATATTAGATTTAATTCAGTATGTAAGAGAGGTCCATGTATGAGAAAATTAAAAATCTGAAGATTATCAGACATGAAACACCAGAAGATGGTGGCTCCAATGGAAATTTGATGGCAGAAGTTAGATGGGGTAAGGGCAAGAGAGGTGCATGTGTTTATATCAAATTAGGTAGCGGCTAACATCAAATGTTATCAAAAATAGGTGGGTACCTTGTCTTACCTGCCTGAACCAAGTAATGAGCATCGCCACCACTCTACATGCATCATCAATCAACCATCCTGTCAATACCCAATCAATACCATACTGTTTAACACACACATACCCCTCTATACTTAGGATCCCTGAACCCCTGCCCCCTCCCCTGTTCCATTTAACTTAAAGATGTGCAGAGTGGACTATAAGTTTTATCTCTCCAAATGTTGGCCACCCTGGTAATTATTAATTCACCTGTAATATTCCCAGGCAAGCAGCGTCATAACAGGCATGTTCTGCGACCATACCTTTTTGGTTAGTCTGGAACTTGTTAAATTGTCACATAACAATTATGTTATTTTAGGTACGGTCGAGACTCACTAAAACTTTTCTTTATAATAGCATGCCATTTTAGTGATGTTGAGACCTTACTCATCAAGAATGTTATAAGAATGATATCTTTATGTGAACAAACGTAACAAGAATGTCATGATAACGTCACAGTGCAACGTCACGATTCGAGGTTCTAAAGACATTTTTTTGTGCCATCAAAAGAACGTAACAAGAACCAAACCAGAACTAAATAAAACGTTGCTGCAACATTATAAAAAGTCACATTCTTGCTTGGGTTGTAATACTATATAGCAGTCACCTGTAACACTATATGGCAGAGTCACCTATAATATCATATAGCAGAGTCACCTGTAATACTATATAGCAGAGTCACCTGTAATACTATATGGCAGAGTCACCTGTAATACTATTATAGCAGAGTCACCTATAATATTATATAGCAGAGTCACCTGTAATACTATATAGCAGAGTCACCTAAATAGTATTTAGCAGAGTCACTTGTAATACTATATAGCAGAGTCCCCTGTTGTATTATATGGTAGACTTACCTGGTCGCTCACCGGGTCCTGTCCTTACCTGTACCCCTTGGGTCTATCTACTTCTGTGTACCTGGAGGTGTGTATATGTAGAGAGGTGTATGGAGTACAGGTAGGGCAAAAGGTGATGCAAGATAAGAACGCATGCTGCAACCTGTCCTACTTATGGGGTTGGACCACTAACATCGACACTGCGACAGGAGCAATTCTTTAATTCAACATGCGACATGGGGGCTTAACAACATGACAAGGAGGGTTAAAAACATAGTGACATGCGACATTGAGAAAAATAAGCGACAAAGACAGGCGATATTGGTGCTTTTAAATTTGACGTGCGACATGGGGACACCTCCCCCCCCCCCCCCCAACCAGACTCCCCCTACTTCACCTTCTACAGGCTAGGTCAAACCTATATTAGCAAACAGAAGGGTAGTGTGCCCCTGGTGTTCAGGTTGGGTCAGAAACTAGGTACAGTATTCATGCTGTACAGACCTCCCCTCGTCAAACCTAGGTTCAGAATACAGAATGCACACTCCCTATTTTTGGCTACATGATATACAGAAATGGGGCTCTTGATGGCGGGATCCCAGTGTTGCATGTCGAACTTATGAAATGATAATGTCACCTGTCCTTTGACTCCCCATGTTACATGTCACCTCTAAGATGCTGTCATGTCCCATGTTGAATTTAAGAAACAAGCCATGCCATGTTGTTCACTCATGTCATTAAGCCTCATGTCGCATGTCAATCTTAAGAATGGCCATGTCGCCAGGTCGAATTTAAGGGTCTAGGGCCATAGGTATAGTTTCCCTACTGGAAGGTACATGTGTATGGAAACTTAGCTAGGCATGACCATCACTCATCTAGGTCACTGAGTCATTTGGAAGGATTTCATGCTGTACTTCCTAAGCTAAAGGGGGCAGGGTGAGGCAACAGCCCAGCAAATAAAATGATGTTGCTACAACATTGTGACAATGTATCATTTCCGTTGTGACCACGTTGTAAATCTCCGTTGCTACAACATAAAAAATTATGAATAGACGTGTAGTCCAGGAGCCAAATCTGAAAATCCTGATCTACCCTACATGGTGAGCCCCCTGGATTTTTTTGATTTTTTTCATCTTATAGCATCCTAGGGACCATGAATCAAGACGGTTCCGAAGAATTTAGGTATGCGAACACTGTCTAATTATGCGATCTGTACTTAGTTAGCAAAAATTACAAAATGTGTTATTTCTTAATTTATCAGGAACTATGTAAGGTATGATAACGTTCTATATGTCATCTGAAAGGTATTTTTTGATAATGTCACCTGTCCTTTGACTCCCCATGTTACATGTCACCTCTAAGATGCTGTCATGTCCCATGTCGAATTTAAGAAACAAGCCATGCCATGTTGTTCACTCATGTCATTAAGCCTCATGTCGCATGTCAATCTTAAGAATGGCCATGTCGCCAGGTCGAATTTAAGGGTCTAGGGCCATAGGTATAGTTTCCCTACTGGAAGGTACATGTGTATAGAAACTTAGCTAGGCATGACCATCACTCATCTAGGTCACTGAGTCATTTGGAAGGATTTCATGCTGTACTTCCTAAGCTAAAGGGGGCAGGGTGAGGCAACAGCCCAGCAAATAAAATGATGTTGCTACAACATTGTGACAATGTATCATTTCCGTTGTGACCACGTTGTAAATCTCCGTTGCTACAACATAAAAAATTATGAATAGACGTGTAGTCCCGGAGCCAAATCTGAAAATCTTGATCTACCCTACATGGTGAGCCCCCTGGATTTTTTTGATTTTTTTCATCTTATAGCATCCTAGGGACCATGAATCAAGACGGTTCCGAAGAATTTAGGTATGCGAACACTGTCTAATTATGCAATCTGTACTTAATTAGCAAAAATTACAAAATGTGTTATTTCTTAATTTATCAGGAACTATGTAAGGTATGATAACGTTCTATATGTCATCTGAAAGGTATTTTTTTCCTTATTCTTTGGTATATTGTTTAATATTGTCTTTAATCATGGCAATGAGTAATTAAAGAAAAACTGTCATTTCAGTGAAGATCATTAGAACTTAATGATCCAAGGTTAAATGTTGGAATTGATAAACCAAGTGGTAGGTATACTTAAAGGGGATCTTTAGGCAGTTTTTAAAGAAGGTTGTATCTGATTTTATTGTAAATGTAATGTAGATATCATTTTTTGCTGATTAAATTCTAACCGACTGCTGGGTCATTTTGCACTTATATTTCAAAAGGAGAGATGATATCAAGAAAATATCACAATCTATCCTAAAGAGATGTGGAAATGATAATCACTGTCTCCCTAAGCTAGTATTTCAGTGCTTTCTTACTTGCATATACAACATTGGAGCTGTAAAGTAAGTATATATTAGCAAGAAATATTCGTCCATGTAATTTGTAGACAAGCTCTTTTTTGTTGCCTGATCCAACTAGTATAGTCATTAATCTATTTACTCAAAAAGGTATGGATGGCTCCTTATATTGCCAAAAATGCATACATTGACATAACAATATGCTCCATACTTCTATTTACATGACACAATACCCAGTCACCTTTAAAACTATGTTGCTATAGAATGATTTGGAGTTGTAGTCTGTATCTGTCTGTAGTTCAAATCCCCCAAAGTGTTTAATGTTTACCTCAAACCTGGAAACAGATAAGGACTACAGAATCAGAGGAATGATAAGGGTGGCAGACTAGGGTTCTTATCTCCCTGTTATGTTAGTTAACCCATTCAGCCATTGTCTTACTTGATGGCTCAGCCTCTAATACAATAGTCAAAGTCAAACCTGATAACAGATAAGACATTATGCATACAACCTAATAAAGGGTCCCTCAGAGGGAGGTGCATGCTTAAAGTTTACCTATATACCTAAAACTTTCTTATTATTCAATTTCATCACATAATTCTCCAAAAGGAACATGGATTTCATCACTGCAGCTGGTGAGATAAAATGATAATTTTACTATTTAGACAATGTTACCTTACAGCAGTGAAATGAAGGTAGAGGATCTTCAGAAGCTTATCAGTAGTTGAGAGGTCTAGCCTTACCCCTGAGTGGCCTGAACTGGGAGATGAGGACAGCCCCCTTTGGTACAGTACACTATAGGCCTATACAGTGCCCTAAACTGTGGGATTGCTGACCACCTGCTGTACTTTTGTTAACATCCTACCACCATTCTACCAAATTAAACTTTTTCATCCTTTTGCTAATACTTGAGGGTTCACAGTTACAGGCTATATGGATTCAGTGCTCAGTTTGCTTTATACCCTTTTGTTTTACAGACTAAGTATTCAGTGTTGTATTATTAGAACTGACTAGAGGATTATCTATGTATCTGAAAAATTACACCATTAGTTTTGGGTCTCTGAGTATTTACCATATTGATCTTTCCCTTTGCCTAACTATAAGCTGTGTCTTGCTGTAGGTTAGGGAAATGTGATCCTTGTCCATAGCAGCTTAGAAATGAAAATGTTCAGTTATATTTTAATAAGGGAACAATATTGTTTCTGAGGTTTAAGGAACAGAAAGTTTGAGGCTACAACCAGAATCACAGCAATTTGTTGCTATTGTACATTTTCTTCCCAGCAAACAAAGTCCCGTGTTGTGGAGGTGTTAGGGCAGGAGATAAATGGTGTTAAACACGTGTCTGAAACTCCTCCATGACTCGGGATTTCGTAAACAGCATTTCTGGTGTTCTAAACGTTTTTTGAACTCGAGTTTTCAGGTCGATGTTTTCTGTGAGTAAACTGGTGTTATACTATGTAGAAAACATTCTTTTCCTAAGTAAAATGTAGATATATATAACCATTTTCATACAGCATTTTCATTATACTCCCAAATTGTACTTCCAAATTATTTGTCATGTTTGCTGAGCATGTATTACTTCTGTATCCTGGATTTTGAAAAACCAGGTCTCTTTGCATTTGAAATGGAAAAGGCTTTTTCAGACCTCTAGGAAGGAAAGCAAAAGGGCAGTCTAATGGACCAGAGCAAAGCTAAAATTAATTGGATATGATCACGAAATCTAGTTCAAAATGCAATATATCAGACAAAGTATGGGAGTTACCTTTGTCATTCGAACACAATATCAGGACAAAAAAAGTTGGGGCTGTCTCTCAAAATGAAATGCTTTACCTGCACAACATGTACAAATATCTATATGGACCAAAGGTTGAAGATGATGACTTCATCATATGTCCTTCATATATGGAAACAAAAGTGATATACTTCATGGAAACAGTGCTAGGTTCTAGAAATAGCAGGAGCAAAGGGTCATCCATGATCTGCGCTCACTGGTCAGATAAGGATGGCTGTATTCAGCCACAGGATGAAATGAATACACTGGCACGACCAGGAGAAGTCCAAAAATTTCTTTTGCACAAGGTTTTCCATAACAAGAAAGAAAAAAAACATGTCCTTGCCAAAGTCCTTTAGTATGCAAACTTGCCTCCATCAATTAAAGTATGATCTGAAGCCAACCGAGGCTTGGGGAAACTACAACGTAGACCCAGGTTCTGCCAGGTTCATTCCTATTCAAAGGATAAAATGTAAAGCAGTGCACACTAGTTTGTTGCTAAAAGGGAAGAGTATACTGATTTTGTGTCCCAGAGACTGCTATCTAATGTGCAATTGAGTTAACCCTTTCAATGTTTGAATTTACCCATCGAATTACTAACTCCCCAACTATATATTTTTCAGAGGTGAGAGTTGGCAATAGAAAGTATTCTTATTGAATGATAAAACATTTAGCAATGGGGTTTATGTATCTGTACTTGAAATACAGAAATGTTGGTGCTGATAGATTATGTGCTACTTCATATAGACTGATTTGTGGTGAACCAATTTCTTTGTTTTTATTTCAACAACTTCACATTATATGTTCATGTTCTTCCAGTTGGCATGATATGAGATAAAAAGGCAAGAAGTGTTCCTGCATAATTTCTATGATGGTTATTTTATGACTGAAAGATTTCCTAGATGTTCAACAAAATTAATCAAATCTGCAGTAAATACATCTGTATCACAAATTAGTTATGCTAGTATTAGGTGTTTTTGAAAGCAAATAGGGCAAGCAATTTTAATTTTCATTTGATATTATATACTCCATATCATATATAATGGACAAACTTGCTGACCAAGAAGAACATTAATCACTTGTGGAAATGTGTTTTAAAGGTATGATA
Source organism: Lepidonotus clava (assembly GCA_936440205.1). Taxonomy (NCBI): domain Eukaryota; kingdom Metazoa; phylum Annelida; class Polychaeta; order Phyllodocida; family Polynoidae; genus Lepidonotus; species Lepidonotus clava. The sequence goes on from OW387143.1 coordinate 2,347,129, forward strand.
TCAGTAAGCTGATGAAATATGCACCTTTTGAATGTATTTATTGCCACCCCTGTGACTATGTTAAAGGGGTCGATGTCTTGTGAGTAGTTCATCATATTCCTAAGAAATTATTTTATACAGCTGCCTACATCTAATTCATATTCATTTGATTGTCTCTTTTGAATCACTATGGATCAATGTTGCTACAATATGATTAAAGGAATTATTACTCAACAATGTGTTTCTTCTTTAGTTTGGGAATTAGATGTATCAGAATCTGACCTTTGATAGCATCAGCGACTACAAGACCTCAGTATGTATTTTTTCATTAAAATATCACATCTCATTTCATTATGATTATATCACCCTTTTTATTGTTTTTAAAACATTTTCCTATCATAATTTTCTTTATACATAATTCATTAGTAATAAAAGAACTTGGTTTACATTTGTCAAAAGTACATTTGCTCAATAATAGACAAAACATTGAAAAGGTTCTGACCGTTTACTAATTTTCACCCCAGGTGGATGTGCATACCTGCTGCAGAAGGACCAAGAACGAACAGGTCCTCTGCAGTCCCTTATATATGAGGGTCAGTATAAGAGCTTGGATCTGATTGGCCCAGATATATAGCCCCTAATGATAGGCCAGTGGCACTGCTCCCCATGCACACAGTGTGCTTACGCACAAGGGGGAGGCACCAGTATTACATATCCTAGAACCAGACACTTATAATTAGTGACAAGTATATAATAATATAAACGATCTATTTATATTACACATATACCATAACCTTCTGCTTAATCAAAGGCTTTATATTTTTATGAAGCATTTAATTCTATGTCAGACCATACATTTGAGAAATTAGAATTACAGTGCGACTTTACTGGGTGGCTCTAGATTAACAGCAAGATCCAAGCTATCAAGGCCCTAATGACATTTACACAGTTAACAACTAGCTAAATTGCAAAGATTTCATGACAAAAAGATATTTAATAGAGAAATAATGATATGTCTGAAGATATGTCATGTTTATATATATATCTATATATAAACATGACATATCTTCAGACATATCATTATTTCTCTATTCTCGCTTGAAAGAGAAACAATGATCATAATATTATATTGTACTTCAACATTAGGAATATCTTGTTTGCATGTCTAAAGATGTGCCATGTTTAGATGCATAATCTACATCTAAATGCGTATCTGTTTTGGAGATAACGATTTCTGATTGACAACTGGTGCTTATTGGTGTTTACACACATGACAGTTTAAATTAAAACACATACATTTTCAGACCTAATTCATTGCCAGGGCTGTCTGATCAAAATTAATGTGTCAGTTGTCACTGCTGGAATAGGTCATTCAAGGTACGAAAGATAGAAAGATTGTAAATCAGCTGTGAATATGAGACCTACTGATCTCTATGTGACCCCACTTAACCTTAACTGATGTTACCTTTGATCATGTTTTGTTCTACAGCGGTCCTCTTCTATAGGTGAGAAAATGAGGGAAAAATACATGCAATAAAAATACATTTATTTCTGCTGAATTTATTCTTGATCAATTTGTGTATCTTACATTGGAAGAAATTGATCAAATCTCAAATGAGAAATCCATCTCTACACCATGATTTATTATGAAATACTTTATTTATTGTGTATGGAACACTCAACACCCACTGTCCAGTCAGTTTCAACACCCTCCGGGCACCACTCGCTTTGTTTTAAGTATAAACACATTCTGGTTACACCCTTTTTGTTATAGGTATAAAACTCACAATTGCTTAAGCACCTTAACTGGCCATGCAGCCTCCTTTCTGTATGTTTCAGCCCATTTTGGGTGACCCTTCTTGGGAGGTTCTGTAGCTATTTTTTATCTCAGAACTGTGGCCCAAGCGTCCATAGAAAGATGGCCATGATAGTAAGGTAAACACAGAGTGGAAACTGTTCTTATAAGGGAGGTGGCCAATGGGAGATAACTCTATATATAAATAGTGTAGAGTGATAAATACTGGTTATCTATATCCAAGGACAACACTCCCAATCAACAGACTTGAATGTCACCTTGTATAGGAGTTCAGCTGGTGAGTATACACATTTTTGCCATCATTTTACAATTTTAGGGAAATAGACAGATAATTGTAAAATAGTGGATACTATTGCCAATTGCCAATTTAGCTAAGAGAAATCCTATCAGATAATCAAACAACCTTTTAAAAGAGCTGTCAACAATGTTGCATCTTTGATACTAGAAAATTCAAGACCTGTGTCTACCCTGGTCGGAAAACTCAAGAGAGGGTCACAGAATATTTTTTAGACAAATTGGTGTCTCAATTCAAGAGCACTCTGATTTTCTAATGATGAGGGAAATATATTCCCAGGATGAATCATGCCCAGATTTTTCCATTATCATCTATTTATCATCAGATCATAGCCAGGTTTCTCATTATTGACTGGAGTTTTAGACAATAATCTTGTTGTAAAGTATTGTAATTTCTTTAAAATGCAGTTCTACTCACACTTGAAATGCTCTGTATATATTTGAAATACATAATTATACCCAATTGTTTCTTCATTTTAATCCTTGAAGCATAAACATTTAGACAATCTGTTTTTAATTACAGATGCTTTCAGTACAGAGCATAACCTGATAATGAATTTGATGTACAAGTCAACTCTGCTTTTTTTGTGGTTCTGCATTTATTGTTCTGTGGTTCAGTCAGCAAAGATCCTTCTCATACCAGGGACTCACTTCAGCCACCTTAACTTCTTCTCAAATGCAGGACAAGCTCTAAAAGATGATGGACATGAAGTGCATGTTTTGACCTTAATAGAATATGGGCCAACCGTGAAGAACTATGGACTCAAACCTCTTCTTCATGATGATTCAGCCAATGACATTCAAACCGAGATCGAAGAATCCATTGACAAAGTAGTTAAAGGGGAAATGAAAGCTTTAGAGATCTCCAGGCTGGTAGTACCCTTAATGTCTGAGGTTTGCAAAGACGTGTACAGAAATGCGCCTCTTATGAAGCAGGTTGAAGATGTTAAGTTTGATTTAGTCATCAATGATGCTACTGTATTTTACACATGTTTGTATACAATTCCTTATCGCTTCGGGATAAATTTGGTTCCTTTCACTTTAGTCTATATGAATCCTTTATCCTTCTACTGTAGTAAAGAACACCTAAAAGAGTTTGCACCACATAGGCCATATAAATCTTTCAGGGAGTTGGTATCTGAGTCTGCAATCACACTTGTGAATCAGGATGTAATATGTGTTGGATATCCAAGGGTGTCTGCTCCCAATTATATATTCATTGGTGGTTTAAGTGCAAACAAGGCAGGTCCTCTTCCACCAGATCTTAAGGAATTTGCTGATGGAGCAAAAGATGGTCTAATAATCTTAAGCTTTGGTTCACATAAGGCATTACAGTCTGTCTGGAAAACCTTAAAACCAACAATTATGAATGTTTTGAGTCATCTTCCTCAGCATGCCATAGTACAGTATGGCTTAGATGATATATAACAATACACAGAAGAATGTTAAGTTGGTAAAATGGCTACCACAGAATGATCTTCTAGGTCATCCCAATACAAAACTGTTCATCACTCACGGAGGGAACAACGGGCAGTTGGAAGCTGTCTACCATGGGGTCCCTGTTCTTACAATGCCTTTCACTGTGGACCAGCAATTCAACTCTATCCAAGCTAAGAATCGAGGCTTTGGACTTGTGCTTAGCAGACAAATAATGACTGAATCAGATCTTTTCGATGCAATTACAGAAATCATCAAGAACAAAACACATTCTGAATGCATCAGGAAATGTTCAGCGATTATTAAAAGTATGCCAAGTTCCCAAGAGAAAACAGTATTTTGGGTGAATCACATTCTTCGTTTTGGAGGTGACCATCTCCGATCTCCCGCTATAGACATGCCTTTGTATCAGGTCCTGATGCTTGATGTCTTTGCTGTTTTGGCTGTAACTTTCATGTTGATTACTGCAGTAATCATTTGTGCCTGTCATTTTATTTTTAGAAATTGCAAGATATCCTGACCAGGAAAGCATAAGCCACTTTAATGTCAAATTGTTAGTCTTGATGTATAATTGCCGTTAACAATTAGTATTATCTTCACTGAAATGTGGTACGAAGTAAGACACATTGCAACATGCCATCCAGCTTCAACACGGATGTTAGGACAAACCCATTTATGTTATGACTGTAATGGCAATATGATGCAAAATCTCAAGTGACGTAGCAGTCGGCTTCCCAGAAACAACCTGCAGAAGCTGGGATTCCCCATGACAAACCAGGGATATGCAGATGAGGCGATTGTTCAGGGACTGACTTGATGGTTGATGGCTGGAACCGTAATCCATTTGATACAAGATGTTTAAGTCATTCTTTACAGGTTAGTCATCACTGATTGGTGAGGAATTGTAGAACGTTGAGACAGAGACCACCCAACCACCCAACCACCCAACAGGCCTTGCCAAAACAACATCACCATGTATAGCAGTAAGGACATTAGACTATAGGGCCTTTGCTCTATCAACCAACCTCCATGCTCCATAAGCAACAGCAACCTTCAGGACAATGTATACTTAAAGGAAAACATCATTGAGGAATGACATTATTCATCTGGACAATTATTGAATATAAATCCATTGCAGATAACAGAGACTCAAACAATTAGCTATAGTTAGCCTGGAACCGGCGATTTTTTTTTTTTTTCCAAAAAGCCATTTATTGACATGAACGGATTGAAACACATACAAAGTGGAGAGAGGGTGAAGGTTCCCCAACCCGGTAAACACAATAAACAATATGGTGGTGCTACCAGATACCCAATTCTCTTCAATCTAATTCAATTAATTTATATCACTAGAAGTACATATATTTATAGTTTGACATATGGCCTAAAAGTATACTTTCAGGATACAGCTAGCTTGTGTGAATTTCAGTATGAAATCTACATCAAATCCACACTATATTTTCTCATCATTCTCCAATATAATGTTGACACAATATTGAATAAATTTTTGCCATCAATATTGAATCACACATCTAATATCAATTGATCTTGGAAGTGTTTTTCAATTATGAAAAGCTAATGTTGATTGAGTATTAACTTTTAATATTGATCCAATGTTAAAATTTGACATTGAATCAGCATTTGTTGATTTTGACATTGAAAAAGTTGATGAAATATGGCTCACACTATTTATAAAGTTATACTGTCCTTCAAATGATTTAATTTTTAAATCATATTATTAAACCTTTCTTGGTCATATACCAAGACAAAGGCTATTTATTTTTTGAACCAAGTGCACTTTTGTATGGATAGGTAGCATTAAAGTCAGGTGACCTGACAATGCTTGGAATGAGAAAAAGTGTGTAAATACTTGCACACAATATAATTTGCAATGGAAAACTTATTCCGAAATACTAACAGTTGTTTCTGAATTATTTAAATAATTATGATGTTGGTTCCTTTTTATACATGTTCAACATTTTGACAAAGTAGGTGGGTGGTGCCCTCTGGTGGTGGATTAATGTGGTATTGAAAATCTGAAGGCCCTATTACACTATACGACATCAGCTGCAATATGACAATGTCGTAGAGAATTGACAAATATGAGAGATGAAATTCTTTGTGACACATATGCAACAGGCTCCAAATTGCCAAATTTTAAAAATCATATTGCTGCTTCTATTTGAATATGATAATACTCATGTCATCTATGCCTGGAAATAGCAATGTTGGTAAACAAACCAATTATGGCGGTCACCAAAAGTAGTAGTATAAACAGATTGAGATTTCAGCTTGTACACCTCTTTTGACAAAATTGTGAAAGCTAACGACATTAGCATTTTTTGTATTGGCAAATTTATCATTTTACTCTGTTTTTTTTAGTTATGTGACTTATAGAATTATTGATTGGCTATGGCCAATCTTGGATCATAAATAGACGAAAATACCAAAGAAGGGGACTGAGAATATCCCTATAACCCAGAAGGGGTTTAACAGTTGCGGGAAGAGGGTAATATAGGAAAACATACAGAGGTTGACAGTACAACCCTGAATACGAGGTGGGTGTCGAAAAATTACTGCCCGAGGCCGTTAGGCTGAGGGCTGTAATTTTTCTGACATCCCACCGAGTATTCAGGGTTGTACTGTCAACCGAGGTAAGTTTTCCTTATATTATATACCATATTTTGTAAGTTATAAGCAAAAGAGAAAGGAAATTACCAGTGGAGCAAAGTGGGCAGTATTCCAATGTATTGATTATGCACACACTTTGACTGGTGTCAAGCAGTTTTCCCTAATGTTCATTATTTTCTCTTAAATTAGGATTCTAGCACTATCTCCATTTAATTAGACTGCATTATTTTACCTGAAATTAAAAAAATAATCATGCAAATCCATTCAGAATTCACAAAATAAGGAGAAAAACATTTTACACAGTAAAGCAAGGTGGGCAGTATACAGGAATACTGCCCACTGTGCCAATACACCAAAAATACTGAATGGCAGTGTCCAGTTAGTATTCATCATGTATTTTGGCATTGGTATATAATATTAAGTAGATACTGACCGGGCTGGGATCCTGGGCGCCGTATTTGGTCGAGGGGAATGGTTACATAAGACCTTATGTAACCATTCCCCGAGACCAAATACAAGGTCCAGGATCCCAGACAAGGTCAGTATTGGACCAATTTAACCCCATCCAGAGTCAGAGATGTGGTCTCCTTTGCCCGGGCAAATTGTCGTCTGCGCGGGACCATTCTGTCCCGGTTCTCGCCTGGGCTGCGCGTTCCAGGGGGCCTAAGGGAGAATGCCTGTGTGTTGGGAGCGCGGACCTGGGAGTAAGCACCTCGACCATTCTGTCCTTGCTCACGCCAGGGCCGCGCGCTGTACGGGGGGCCTCAGGGAGAATGCTTTGAAGCAGCCTGGATCGCCCGGGCGTGACGTCACGCCTGGGCGATACAAACCTTTTATTATACCTTAGTGTGATACAAGGTTAGTAGTTAAGAGTTTAACTCAGGGCGATACAAACCTGGGTGATAACCAGCCTTGTATCACACTGCAGTGTGATACAGAAACTTTTTATTTTTCTAAAATTCATGAAAAAATGAAATCATTAAGAATTAAAAAATCTAACATTTGCATTATCTGCACAACGTTCCTAGCTACATTTTACTGCTTACTGTTTGTAGATTTGATGGATATGAAAAGAGTTATATGAAAAAAACATAAAAAAATGTGCAGCATCACAGTCCCACCATCACTGATTGCTGTGCATCCTTTCGGGGAGCTCAGATCTAACAGAAAAGGTATAATAAATCCATAACCAACCGCGAAGGGAGTACTCGGGCGGTTATCACCCCTCGCCGGGACCCCGATATCAGCCCTCGGCCGGCCCTTCGGGCCCTGGCCTCGGGCTGATATTGGGGTCCCGGCTCGGGGTGATAACCACCCTTGTACTCCCTTCTTGGTTGGTTATATGTATGTATTGCCCGGGCCGGTGGGCAGGTGTTCCTCAGTGTTAAAAGATAGGCGACTTTGTATCGGGGGTGAAATAAGGGGGCTTCCCTCCCTGCATCACTATGTATAACCTATTAAGCTTGCACATTAAAGAGACCTGCCCCTTGCATGGTTAAAGGCTGGTGCACCTACTTCTTCTCCATAATATCCCTGTAATTATTAAACCGCGTACCATTCCCTGAGATATGGCCATTGACATTAGTGCTATAGATCCAACAGGCAAGAAACAGCTGTTTTTATATTTTATGAAATACAGACAAAAATTGATAGTCTGTGACATCCTGAAAACCCCCCTTAGATTTTCAACAGATTTTATATTTTCTCTAAAACAACAATTGTTCACTTGAAATCTAGTCTTGATCTGTTTATATTTCAAACATCAGACAAAACTGATGTATGTATGTATGTATACATGTATGTATGTATGTATGTATGTATGTTGAAAATTGTCCGAAGGACTTAAATCGGCGCAAAATGCCAATATCTTCAGTGTCTAGACATTGAAACGTTATACTATAACATTATAATAAGGTCACAAGCTTAGTTGGGTCGGTACCAGGTAAATACTGTTTTTATTGGGATTACTTTACTTACATGTTTGGCGGTCCAGGATCCAGTTCTTAGAAGGGGAGAGGGGGCATGCCTTTATAATGTCCACTTTGCCTTTGGCTGCAAATAGCAGCATATTTGCTTTGTCTAGACCACCAAAATGCCAAATTCGACAGCGCGACACAGCCTTTTCTAAAATTCGACATGCAACATGGGGTCTTAACGACACTACAGAAAAGGGTTAAAAACATAGTGACATGTGACATGGCTATTTCTTAAATTCGACAGCGCGACACAGCCTTTTCTTAAATTCGACATGTGACATTGGGATAATTATACAACAAAGACATGCGACATTGGCGTTTTATTTTTCAAATTCGACATCTGACTTGGGGACCCCCCATCCAGAACCACTGTTCTAGGTACCCCCATCGAACTCTGTTGTTAGGGATACCTGTTTACTCCAGAGGGTCCAATGAGAGGGTGGGGTTTAACTTGGGACCCTTTTGTGGTCAAACCTATTCCAGGAGAGGGGACAAAGGCTGGGACAAGGCCTGCTGGCTTACCACTATTGTAAAAACAGGCCCATGTCTCCATGTAAAGTAAATAAACTCGGTGCACATATCCTTGGTTAGATGATATATAAATGTATACACCCCTACAAAGACACAAACGCATATTTGTGCATGTATGTATTTATGTGTGTATGTAAGTGAGTATGTACGTGTGTACATTTATTATGTTTCATGTATACCATATCTCGAAATGAAAATTATAGGGACCTAAGGGACTTGCCTCTTAGGAAATATGATGCTCCATTGATTGATGTACCTGCTTATATGAAGACGAAATCCCAAAAGTCAACATTATATTGTGGAGCATCTATGTGGAATAGCTTAGATGTGGATATACGAAATTCCCCTTCTCAATCCAGTTTTAAGTCAAAACAAAAACAATATCTGAAACTATTACTAATTAATTAATGTGTGACTGTAGGACAGACATCTTCCAGTGATCAAAGGGATACATATTATTTTTTGTGTTGAAAATTGTAATAGGCTGATATGGAAAGTACCTAATGTCAAAGCAAAGCCTTGTAAGCTTTACCTCGTAAAGCTTTAGATTGTAAGTTGTTATTAAATACTAAGGACAAGAAACCAGAGGCTGGAGTTCAACGAAAACCGATGTAAATCGAGAAAACCCAGGATAAATAAAATGAAATAAAAAAAAAAAAAAAAAAATGTGTGTATGTATTTATGTATGTATGTATGTATGTATGTATGAACTTACTTACATGTATTGAAAGTAATAAAATGTGTAATAAAAGAATTCCTTACCAATTTCTAGTGGCCACTAGTAGCCATGGACTCTTGTGGGTGTAAGGACCTATGACATAAGAGGTGTCTAGGTCATGGAAGGACTACCCGTGGTATTCCCATACTCTGCATGTCACAGGATCTATAGATCTGGGACACTAGAAACAACTCAAAAACCGGAATGGTTTCTGTCACCTGCTAGTTTGTCTGTTCCTATGTTCCTGTAAAATCACCAAAATGCAAATCTAGTGTCATATTCAAAGTGTAATTACAATGTTATAATAAGAAGAACCATGGGGGGGCATCCTCGGGTGGCTGTACAACCCATAGGGGATCATCACGAACCAAGGGCAAAGCCCCAGGTTTGAATGATCCCAATGGGTTGTACAGCCACCCGAGGACGACCCTTAAGGTACTTCTTTATTCACCCAAAGACCCAAACAAAAGGCAAAATAATGTTTACACCCATTACAAACCAATAAAATGATGAGCGGTACGTACAGCTTGTCAATACGCACCACTCGGTGGCCCTGCAGGTGATAAATGGCCTGTTAATGTATAATGTGTCTAACCAGAACTCTTAACCATACCTATGTCACAATAAAAGGAACACAAAATGAGCTGTCTCTTGCTGACCAGATCTATAGTCCTGCACAAACAGACAGCCCTGGGCACCAGCCCTGAGTCATTCACCATGGAGACTCCTACAGGTGAGGGGGTTGTCCTCCTGGCCTACCTGGCTGCAGCCTGTGGGTTTAAACACCTGATGGCCTACCTGGGAGCCACACCCTGGAGCAGGCAGGTGGGCAGGGTCACCCAACTCACCGTCTTCCCGATCAAGTCCACCCGCGGGGTGCACCTGCACCGAGCGGAGGTCATTAAGTCTGGTTTGAAGGTCATCGGCTCGATCCCACCTATAGCAGACAGGTAAGAGTGAGTGAATAAGTGAGTGAGATGGATATTTTAAAAAGTACGCACCAACAGCCAGGGTGATCATATCCACGAGGTGAAGGTGACAGGGCAGGCAAACAGCAGGGGATCAAAACCTGGAAACCATTTTGCTGTACCTCATCCCTTAGTGAACCTAGCACCAACCGGGAATTGAACCCAATGAACCACTTGGTCAGTGCTGGGTCCCCCTATTGTCACCTTTTACAATCAGCAGGGGCTACTTGGGGTCTATATTCTTCCCAGGAGCAGAAGCCCCAACCTGGTAACCCCATGTTGGGAAAAGGAAGATCTGAGTTTATTAGGGTAGAATAGGTAAGGTGTGAGTTTATAAAGGTAGCAGTAGGTAAGGTGAGGGTTTATAAAGGTAGCAGACAGGTGAGGTGTGAGTTTATAAAGGTAGCAGACAGGTGAGGTGTGAGTTTATAAAGGTAGCAGACAGGTAAGGTGTGACTTTATAAAGGTAGCAGATAAGTAAGGTGTAGGTTTATAAAGGTAGCAGACAGGTAAGGTGTGGGTTTATACAGGTAGCAGACACATAAGGGGTGAGTTTCTAAAGGTAGCAGACACATAAGGGGTGAGTTTCTAAAGGTAGCTGACTGGTAAGGTGTGGGTTTATAAAAGGTAGCTGACAGGTGAGGTGTGAGTTTATAAAGGTAGCAGACAAGTAAGGTGTGGGTTTATAAAGGTAGGAGACAGGTAAGGTGTGACTTTACAAGGGAGCAGACAGGTAAGGTGTGAGTTTATAAAGGTAGCAGACAGGTAAGGGGGGAGTTTATAAAAGTAGAAGACGGGTAAGGTGTGAGTTTGTAAAGGTAGCAGACAGGTAAGGTGTGAGTTTATAAAGGTAGGAGACAGGTAAGGGGTGAGTTTATAAAGGTAGCAGACAGGTGAGATGTGAGTTTATAAAGGAAGGAGACAGGTAAGGGGTGAGTTTATAAAAGTAGAATATGGGTAAGGTGTGAGTTTGTAAAGGTAGCAGACAGGTAAGGGGTGAGTTTATAAAGGTAGGAGAGAGGTAAGGTGTACGTTTTAAAGGTAGCAGACAGGTAAGGGGTGAGTTTATAAAGGTAGCAGTAGGTAAGGTGTGAGTTTATAAAGGTAGCAGACAGGTAAGGTGTGAGGTTATAAAGGTAGCAGACAGGTCAGGTGTGAGTTTATAAAGGTAGGAGAGAGGTAAGGTGTGAGTTTATAAAGGTAGGAGAGAGGTAAGGTGTGAGCTCATAAAGGTAGCAGACAGGTGAGCTGTGAGTTTATAAAGGTAGCTGACAGATGAGGGGTGAGTTTATAATGGTAGCAGACAGATGAGGTGTGAGTTTATAAAGGTAGCAGACAGGTAAGGGGTGAGTTTATAAAGGTAGCTGACTGGTAAGGTGTGGGTTTATAAAAGGTAGCTGACAGGTGAGGTGTGGGTTTATAAAAGTAGGAGACAGGTAAGGTGTGAGTTTATAAAAGGAAGCTGACAGGTAAGGTGTGAGTTTATAAAGGTAGCAGGCAAGTAAGGTGTGGGTTTATAAAGGTAGGAGACAGGTATGGTGTGAGTTTTTAAAGGTAGTTCATGGGTAGGCTGTGAGTTTATAAAGGTAGGAGACAGGTAAGGGGTGAGTTTATAAAGGTAGGAGACAGGTAAGGGGTGAGTTTATAAAGGTAGCAGACAGGTGAGGGGTGAGTTTATAAAGGTAGGAGACAGATAAGGGGTGAGTTTATAAAGGTAGCAGACAGGTGAGGTGTGAGTTTATAAAGGTAGCAGACAGGTAAGGTGTGAGTTTATAAAGGTAGCAGACAGGTGAGGTGTGAGTTTATAAAGGTAGCAGACAGGTAAGGTGTGGGTTCATAAAGGTAGCAGATAAGTAAGTTGTAGGTTTATAAAGGAAGCAGACAGGTAAGGTGTGGGTTCATAAAGGTAGCAGATAAGTAAGGGGTGAGTTTCTAAAGGTAGCAGACAGGTGAGGTGTGAGTTTATTAAGGTAGGAGACACGTAAGGTGTGAGTTTATTAAGGTAGGAGACACATAAGGGGTGAGTTTATAAAGGTAGCTGGCAGGAAAGGGGTGAGTTTATAAAGGTATGAGACAGGTGAGGTGTGAGTTTATAAAGGTAGCAGACAGGTAAGGTGTGAGTTTATAAAGGTAGCTGAGAAGTGAGGTGTGAGTTTATAAAGGTAGCAGACAGGCAAGGTGTATGTTTATAAAGGTAGCAGACTGGTAAGGGGTGGGTTTATAAAGGTAGGACACAGGTGGGGCGCGAATTTATAAATGTAGCAGACTGGTGAGGTGTGAGTTTATAAAGGTAACTAACAGGTAAGACGTGACTTTATAAAGGTAGCAGACAGGCAAGGTGTATGTTTATAAAGGAAGCAGACTGGTAAGGGGTGGGTTTATAAAGGTAGCAGGCAGGCAAGGTGTGAGTTAAAAGAGGTAGGAGATAGGGAAGGTGTGGGTTTATAAAGGTAACTAACAGGTAAGACGTGACTTTATAAAGGTAGCAGACAGGCAAGGTGTATGTTTATAAAGGAAGCAGACTGGTAAGGGGTGGGTTTATAAAGGTAGGGGACAGGTGAGGTATAGGTTTTGTAAATGATTCAGAAGAAAAGGGGGTTGAAGAAAGCTAAAATAAATATTTTTATTTATATGAAGTATAAGTATAAATCTGGGCAGGAAGAAATTGGCCGCCCAGTTTTTAAATTAGATAATCAAATCGTTGATTGTGTATCCTCATATGTATATCTTGGAGTTGAACTGCATACTAAGTTAACTTTCAAAAGTCATTATAATAATGTCTTTAAGGTAGCCTCATACAAATTTTCAATAATACAAAAGTTTAAGCCCATGATTACAACCAAGGCCTCCCCGGACCTAGTGAAAACTATGCTCTGCAGTATTATTGATTTTGGTAATATATTTCTCAGTTCATGTACAATTGTTGATTTAAGTGACTTACAGATTATCCAAAATGATGCAATACGTTGCTGTTATGGTGTTACTGACCCTAAGGAAGAGCGCACTGATTTTTTACATGAATTAGCACACTTAAGAAAGTAAATGTGAGAAGAGAAAAATCAGATACCTTTCTGCATTTTTTGGAATATTAAAAATAACTTTTTAGAATTAAATAATCCAGTTAGGTCAACAAGATTCTCCATGGGAGATTTGTTCAAATTACCAATACCTAAAACTGAGTTATTTAAAAAGTCAGTGTATTACATGGGCTCCACACGCTGGAATAACCTTCGGTTGCACATAAGAAATAGTGATCGTATAAGTGCCTTTAAACAAAAGCTACATACCATATATGAAGTATATGTATAGGAAATGCTGACTATAATAACTGTGATGATACATGTTTCACCCCATCTCATCATATTATAAACAAATCATAGACTGTATATATGTTTAGCCGTCGTTAGACAGGAACACGTTTGACTGATAGTTAATCTATCGGATGTACGATTGAACAGGAAAACAATGGGAGACCAGACTATTAGTTTGCATTGTGCTTGTACAAATATGCTAAATAAAAATAAATTAACAAAATAATTCTCCACCAAAAGTGGGGGCAGGGTCAGGACCCCCTGGACTCCCCCATCGCTGGATCCACCCCCGAGGTTCCACATATAAACTAAATGGGATTCATATATGCAGATGTTATCAGAATGAAGAAAACTTAGTGTATTGTATCTAGAAAGGTATATTATATTCCACTTGGATACATACTGCCCACATTGAATTTTGAGAACTAGAGACAAGATCAAGATTAGATTAGGTTATTTTAGGAAAGGATTGTGTGCTTCGCAATCAATGTTATTTATGTGCTAATCTATGGCATCAGAATGTCTAAACTCAGCAAATGTTCCCATTTTCAGACAGACTCCGGATAGAGTTGACTTACAAAGATTAAGAGTGCATAAATGTTGGACTACTCATCAGTAGAACTTTGAGTTTGTATGGAAATTGTAAAAGTCACATAGTTTTTTCAGTAGGTTTTACTTCATGGCAAGTGGATTGCTACTGGAACCAGCGGGGCGGGGGGCGTCCCGGGGTATTTAACCTGATAATTTTACAATATTATTTAGGTGGTCTAGCCCCATATCAAATGTTGTCCTCCATGTTAGCACCTTGACCCTCTCAGGGAGTTGTTGCATGTTTCATTCATACAATGTCTTCATCTTCATTTAGATATTGGATGATTGTAAATGCTGACAATGGGTTTGTGGCCCTGTTCCAAAACCCCAGACTGTCTTTCATATCCATCGAAGTAGTGGATGGATGCCTGCTGCTCTCCGCTCCGAACAGTGAGGCCTTCTGCCTTCCTGTCAGTCAGCTAGGAGCTAAAGAGGTGTCTGTCACGTAAGTTGTATTGTCCAGTTTATAGACCCATGCACCAAGAAAGGTTTACTTTAAAAGTTATGGGAAAAGGTAAAAACAACCATAACTGTCTAGGTAAATGAGACACAGTATTACTTCATATACCATAGGATTCAGAATAAATTGGACAACCAGTCCAGACTTGTTTCATTAAACATATCATAGAATAAAAACATTCCATTTGGAACCAAAAGCTGAAAAAATAGAATTTTATTTTACAAAAACATTGAAAGAAAACCAATTTAACAAGCATATAAGTTCTTACATGAAGATAACAATGATGTAAAGTGTTGGTAGCTATTATTTTACAGCTAAATCACTGAAAACGTAAAATGTTCAGAAAGTGCTAAAATTGATGGTTTTCATAGATTTCCTTTTGGGATTTAATATATGATTTAGTTGTTCAATGTCCTAATTCATGACATTAAAGGTTTGTTTGCCATTAAATCATGAAGAATTGACCAACATCACCCTTTCTTAGCTCACGGGTCTATAAGGTGACCATTAATGAAAACTGGTGCTCTGGAACCTGCCCCAAAGGATCCCCCCCCCCCTCAAAAAAACAAAAAAACAAAAAAAAATGTCATCACGCGCTTGTGTTTCTAGAATCAAGAACCAGTAAAACCTTCTTTGAACTTGCCTAGCAGTAAAGATATTCTTTGAACTTGCCTAGCTGTAAAGATATTCTTTGACCTTGCCTAGCTGTAAAGATTCTTTCCACTCTTTGTACAGAGTGTTTGGTGGTGACGTGGTCTCTGCCGTGGACTGTGGAGATGACGTTGCCGAGTGGCTTGAGCCCGTGGTCAGAGAGAAAAGGGTCAGGTTGGTTTACCATGCCCCTCACCTCCCAACAAATGTACGATCAAGCTACAAGAACTCCAACATGGGGCCTGAAGACGGGGTACATTTTACTGCTACTTCTTCCCAAGAACGTTCTGCGACTGTACCTCTTTATTAATCTGAAACTTATCCAATTGTCAAGTAACAATAACGTTATTTCAGGTAAAGTTACAACTTACCAAAACAGAACGTTATAATTACGTTATATTTTAGTTGAGTTGTGACCTAATTAATAAAGAATGTTATAATAATGTTATTATGACGTGAAAGAATGTTACAAGAACGTCACAATAACGTTATATTGCAACGTCGCAATGTTAGGTTCTAAAGATGTCTTTGGGTGCCATCAAAATAACGTAACAAGAACCAAACCATGACTCACCAGAACGTTATGATAACATTATTATAACGTCATATTCTTGTTTGGGTTCCTAGGAACACAGGCACCTTTTGACACATTCAGGGGTGGGTGCTTGAGGGGGGAGTTCCAGAGGGTCCTGACACTCCTCTCACCCCATCTCACCTTTCTTTCAGTGGAAACCTAAACTAGACAAAAAGAGAGAATATATTGTGCCTAGCATGCAAAAGTGGGCCGCTTCAAAACCTGACCTGATGAATGTCCCCACCTTTTCTGAAATACTGGCTCTACCCTTGTCAGCCGTTTTTCTTAAGTGTTGGATAAAAAGTCTGAAATTTAGGGCTATTAACAGGACGGACATGGTATGCTCCTATAAAATGTCTGTACAGTTTTCTTTTTCATTTTTTTCACTCTGTATGGAGGTAGATATGCATTCATGAGTGATTACTTACTGCCCTGATTCTCAACCAATGTAAGATTTAGCTTAAACCATGTCCCAAAGGTAGTTGAACTTGGATATATAGTAATGGTAGCATTTGTTGTTGTATTGAAAACCACTTCTTACAAGTAAGATCTTCCAGCAGCAGATGGTTAGTAAACATAATGATAATAGCAATGATTAAACCATTTCAGTGATTAGCAGGAATCTCTCCAATTATCAAGATTTATAAGTTTGTAAGGATTTCATGGGGGTAAACCATATAAAAAAATCATGATTCATAGTTGAATATCGAGTTCAACATATCAGCAGGTTCAAACAGATAACCAATGTACACCGCTTATACATCAAGACAATTCCTCAATAATAGAATCTTTGATGTAAGAGATCTCTTGAATAGAATGAACGAGGTTACATTATGTACAGTATATATTTATCTTAGCTCTAAATGCTGGTAGATTCTAACTCATTTCAGGAATAATCTTCTATAGGTCAGGTGGGCAAATAGCGGACTTAAAACTAGTTTTTCTGGACCATCCCTACTAATTCTTAAATAACTTTTCATATAATGTAGCTTCAATATTGAATAATATATCAATTTAAAGCTAGGAATTTACCCATTTAAGGGTTGCAACAGATGATAAGCCTTAATGGAATGTTTTCCTTCTATAGAACTAAATGGAACGTACAATTTTATAAAAAGTTGCTGAAAATGCTGGACATTCAATGTTAAGAGCTATGGAAATATTTCTTAATCATTCCAATTGTTAGTAAAACATTAATTTTTATAAAGGATATGTCATGAGGATTATTTTAACATCTTATATGCTATTATAATCAGGATCAATAAAAAGTTATTCAGTTTTGAACATTTAAAATAAAAGTTCCGAAAACCACCTTTTTTGCCCATTTGCCAGGCATATTATAACCACAGATTACACTCCAAAATGCAAATGGGTTTTTGTTGTTCTCTATACAAACAGATAGGTTATATTTTGTGTGCTATTATGAATATCAATTAACTATGTCCATCAGGCACACTAGAATGACTCTCTTTTTAGCTTGTAATGTTGAAATAAAGAATCACAAGATATTCATGAGGTCAATGAAACAATATCTATAGTATAACATATTGAAAGTATTAGTGTCTGAGGCTCTCATTACAGTACCAGGCTCAATTCAATGTGATTTTTTCAGATTTTATTTCAAAGTTGTTCAAAATTATCTATTTATAAAGATTGGCAGACAAGATATTGCCTATAGAATACTATTCTAAGTATAATTTCATGTAGTGTGTTATATATAAAACCTAATAAACGTAAGAATATGTCCAAATAATCATCAAAAATTGTTATTTTGGGGCTAAATGAGGCTAAAAATGCTCATACAAAATGTACATGTGGTCTTCTTTTGAGCATAGAATTCTTGTTTGTATATCTTTTTCAGATTTTTTGAAGGAAATTGTTATTTTTGCATATCTTCTAAGTGAATTTGGTGTATTGTAGCACCTATCTATCAATTGAATCAGGAAAAAGAGGCCACAAAATAGGTAACCACCAACCTCCCCTATTTCCCCACCTGACCTATAGCATTTGGAGCTAGGGTTAGGTTAGAATCTATTAGCATTCGGAGCTTTTAAGGGATTTACTCTACTATTTTTTTATGTACATATTATGTATTGACTGTCATGTTGTCAAGCATACACGTGCTAAGAGAGGTCAACGTAGGACATGGTGACAAGATAGAATCCTTTAATCATGCAACGTAACAAAACTGTTCTGCAACCATCCTTTTTTTTAGTAGGTCAGTTATTTACTAAGATGGCATGTAACAGTTACATTATTGATGGTAAGGTTGAAACCTAACCAAATCAAAATGTTATTATAACTTTAGTTTTTTGTAAGATTAAGACCGAACTAAAACAAAATATCTTAAGAACATTCTGTTGAGGTTGAAGAACATGACTAGAATGTTGTAATAACATATCAGCAACAGTATCAGTAGCCGTCGAAATAATGCAACAAGAAGCAAGTCAGAACCAAACAAACGTTCCTGCAACACTTTAATCACTTGGCTATCAATGACCTAATTCCTTGATTAAATATGTTCCGGGGATTTATCAAGTGGTTTCTCAGGTTTAACTAACCTTTATTGTACAGGCAGTATGGCGATATACAAAGGCTAGGTTCTTTTTCTGTATAATAAAACTTACAAGCTGAATACTTATTGGTCAAAATTGTTCCAATTTTTAGATGTGATTCAAATTAGTTAACTCATTATTTACATTCCAAATAGAATCAATTGAAAAAACTACTAATGGTATTTTGATGATTATTTTTCAGATAGCCTTCGGTTTCTCCACTCCTGTCCACCTCATTTCAGAGGCCTCGGTTGCAGACTTCAATTCAAGGCTAGAGGAGAAACTTCCCATGGAAACCATGCGGCCTAATATTGTTGTAGATGGGTGTGGGGTGAATTCTGAGGTAAAACCATGTGGCCTAGTATTGTTGTAGATGGGTGTTAATTCTGAGGTAAAACCATGCAGCCTAATATTGTTGTGGATGGGTGATATGTGAATTCTGAGGTAAATCCATGTGGCCTAATATTGTTGTAGATGGGTGGAGGTGAATTCTGAGGTAAAACCATATGGCCTAATATTGTTGTAGATGGGTGTGGGGTGGATTCTGAGGTAAAACCATATGGCCTAATATTGTTGTAGATGGGTGGGGGTGAATTCTGAGGTAAAACCATATGGCCTAATATTGTTGTAGATGGCTGTGGTGTGAATTCTGAGGTAAAATCATGCGGCCTAACATTGGTGTAGATGGGTGCGGGGTGAATTCTGAGATAAAACCAAAGTATCGCACTTCTCCAAGATGTAATTCACTGATTCCCCACTCTTTTACTAATATCTGGAACACATATCCATATTCAGAAGACATAATCTCAGGCTAATGATATGAATATATGAAATCCCAATAGCAAATTCTACTTGAAACTATTTATAACCAAGTGCACCAGCTATAATGTAGTGACATAAAATATACTGTACTATATATTGTATCATATACACTGTATTATATATTGTAAAATATAATGATAAAAAGGATATTTATTTGAGTCCATTTTCATAACAATCCCACAGTGATGCTCTTACCGAGCATTCTTCTCTTACTTGTACCAAAACACTGTCAGATAACACATACCCTCTAACTATACACGATTCCTGTTAAATGAAACAATCAATTGGCATACCATTACATTGACACAACATAGATAAGTGAGTCAGTGAGTGACTGATGGATGGATGTTTTACACCATACCAACAGCCAGGGTCATTTTCACAGCAAAGATGAGTTAGAATGAATTCCGACTTTTCAGACATGCATTTTGACTTGGTCAGTCTTTTGTGATTGTATATATGAGATGAGGGTGACAGGGTGGGCAAACAGCAAGACATCAAAACATGAAAATCATTTTTGCTGTACCTCATCCCTTAATGAACCCAGCACCAACCGGGAATTCACGCAACCACGGATAGCCAAATTCCTGAGATTTACCTGCGGGTTAGATTAGATCAGGATGCATGCTGGGTAGTATGTTGACAACTCACACTGCTTTAGCATTATAGATTTTCATGAATATTGTCATTATTTATAGTTAAACATGATTAAATATTTGAAGACTTATTATTTAAAATTTGTATCCATATACACTTGATATTTTCTAAGTTGTTTGAGAATTTACTCAGTATTGGTGGATATATTACAATTATTTGTTCATTTTCTATAGTTTTTGAGGTGCTTTTGTTGACAAAATCAGTCCAAATTAGCCTGCAGGTGCTTAAAATACTATAAATCAACTATCCGTGGTAGGGAGAATTGGACCCAAAGAACCACTTGGTCAGTGCTGGGACCCCCCCTATTGTCACCTTTTTTGATCAGCAGGAGCTACTGGCAGCCTATATATTCTTCCCAGGAGCAGAAGGCCCACCCAAGTACCCCACGGGGTACAACATAGATAATGTTCCCTATAGTACAAGGTGCACAAAATATAGGAAAACAAGAAAGTGCATGCCAGAGAATCAAGAATTAAGATGTAATACTGCTATACGGAGTTATAAATGTTCCAGAGTCTCCAAATCTGTCTGTTTAACCCTTTAGACCCGAACCCGGCCATAGCCACCCAAGGATCTACTTCCTGATTCAGCCGTAGCTGCCCGGCAAAACGGAATTTTTTCACTTATTTTTCCATATTTTTCTAAAGTCAACGTTGTAATGAGTATTCAACAAACAAACAAGCAAATATATTGTTTAAAGGCTTATTTAATTCCCTATTCAATGCCGAAAATCTTATTTCTATAACTCTTATTAATATAGGTTGGTTGGCCTTTCATTGTCTTCAAATATAAGTCATGTCTAGGTCAAATAAGATTAGAAGTATACAACTCATCTTCTTCCTCCTTCAACTACCAGCCCCCCCCCCTCCCCCCCCCCCTAAAAAAAATAAAAATAAATAAAGCTCCCCCCACCAAATGTGTCCCTGATCACCCATGGCCAGTATAACCTTTGCAGTGCTTCCTTCCAGGATGAGTGGTTCAAAGTAGCCATCGGTTCAGCTGAGTTTGAAATGGTCAAACTCTGCAACAGGTGGGTCGTTTACTGTTTTTTTTATTTGTTTCATTCTTTAAATTAATTGATATATGCCACCAGTGCTCCATCGCATAACCAAACCCTTGCAACGAGGATGTCATTGCACAAGGACGTCGCTGTTGCGATGGGTCCCACTGTTAAATCATGGCTGTTCTAATGGGCCGATTTTAATTCTGTAAATGGTTTTGAAAACTACATACTTAGGTCTAAAAACATTTCAGCCCAGAAAAATTATTATTAGCGGGTGAAAATTGACGCTGGATTTTGGCACAACATCAAGAGTTTAACATTTCCCAACAAAACCCTCAATGTTTAAACTATGCAAAGGACCACTGGGGGATATATCTGTATGGACATATATATATATAAGCTTGTATACCATGTTTCAGTATTGGAACTAAGATCTGAATTTTTCACGCTTATCAGATGCCGAACAATCAATGTGGACATAACGAAAGGAGAGAAATACAAAGGGGCTGGCCCCCTTGAAACCCTAAGGAAGTGAGTACATATTTATCTTTATGTTGAGATAATTTACCAGCTATTTTATGTTCAGTTAAGGCGGGTCCCCACATGGTGATTAAACCCTGGCGACTAACTTTAGTCACCCATTGATTAAGAATTTAGTATGTTGTTGGGCAACTAACTAGTCGCTGGAGGAAGAAACAATAAGCCCATCTCAGTTTACACCAACATTAGAGTTTACCATGAAATATTTTCAAAATTGCTTCTGTGCTTATTCCATGAATACAATTGCATAATACAAAGTTAACCAAAGCAATTTGGTTGACAAATTGCTCCTGAAATTGATAAATTACAGCTTTATATATTTGCCTTTTTCCCATAGGAACCAATGTTAAAGCCTGTTGGCCCAGACTATAATGTCCAACCCTATTTTGGCCTGAAATACAGCATTTTTATTGTCTGGCAAACCTGCAAATCTGTCAATTGATGAAATTTTAGAAATCATAATGTTTAAGCAACACTTGGGGATATAGAAAAATATAATTGTTGCTTATTTCAATAACTCCATTTCTAGGAGACAAGGATGGCTGATACTGTAATTTTGTCCAACCCCTGTCCAACCCTGGGATATACCCAATGTGGGATGGGCTTATTAATAGCCACATTTGGATGTTCTTGCCATCAAACTGCCAATTACTAGAGGACACTTTAGTTGTCTGGCTGATTAACTGTACTAATCACCAGTGACTTGGGGCCCTGATAATTCAAATTCCCTGTTAATTAAAACCACAGAGCTGGTCCCAGTCCACTGCTACATAGTTTAATGTAATTTTAAGTGTTTGCAGGCTAATTTAGAGCAATTTTTCGACAAAACTCAATGAAAAGCTGTAGAAAATAAACAAATTATCGTTTTATATCCATCCATAAAATTCATTCATAATTATTATGAATGAATTTTAAAACAACTAAGGAATATTGAATGTATATGGATATTTACTTGAAAAGTAATGATAACTTATTTTTCCTAATGTTAATCTACAAATAATGATACATGTCATGAAAATTCCTATAGTAAAGCCTTGACATATTACCCAGCGTGCACCTGGTTCTAGGCTAATCTGCAGGTAATACTCAAGGAACTGACTATTCGTGGTAAAAAGAAAAGTCAAATGTAACAGCTATTTAATACTTTAAGAAAGCATCAGGAAAGCATGGCACTTCGCATTTTAACTCTACAATACTTCATGTTGGTATAAAAGGGTGTCATATTTTGTGATAATACGTGAAAAGTAGGATTAGCAAGCCAAACCAAATATGGTGGTTATGGGGTAAGATGCCCTTACAGGTGTGGGATAAGATGGGGTAAGATGACCCTTGGGCTAAGATGCCCTTTCACATTGAAAACATTTTACACTGATAACATCATATGTGTTTGATTTAGATACCATGAACATTTGATAATTGTCCATTTTGTATACAATTTATGGTATTCTTAAACTTAGAGATGCAAAACAAAACAGCTGGCGTAAGTTGCCCCCCCTGGGCATCTTACCCCACATGGAAGGGCATCTTACCCCAGGGGTGGGGTAAGATGGCCCTTTCATAGAAAACAGTGATTTGTCATTTACACTAAGGGGCTGTCCATAAATGACGTCATGCTATTTTTGACCATTTTTAACCCCCCCTCCCCCCCTTGTCATGTTTTGTCATGCAATCCTTGACCCCCCCCCCTCTAAAAATGATATTATATTGAGGGGACCCCCCCCCCCCCCCCCCAAAGTGTTGATACAGCATTTAAGCAATATACCCTTACGGATTTATCTTCTTATTGCAATTGTTCTTTCATCTGGCACTTTGAAAGTCCATTAAAACTCTCTAACCCTTTGCTTTCCTGCAATTTTGGCATTTTCTGACAGCAGTTATGATACATGTGATATAAT
Organism: Lepidonotus clava; assembly: GCA_936440205.1. NCBI lineage: Eukaryota > Metazoa > Annelida > Polychaeta > Phyllodocida > Polynoidae > Lepidonotus > Lepidonotus clava. The sequence continues at coordinate 2,370,538 of OW387143.1, forward strand.
GAATACTGGAGAACTCGGTCCTCAGGTGAACTCAGTCTGCTGGAGAGCTTGGGCCGCTGGTAAACTCTGTCCAGAATTCTAAAACAAATTTGAACTTTTTTCATTTGAACCAACTTGAACCTATTTGAACCAACATGAACAACATTCCAGTAAGTTGAACTTTGAACCAATGGCAATGCATGCACATCAGTTTTTGTTCAAGCCCAGAAGTAAGCTTTGATCTAATTTAGGATGTTTACCTTCGTTCAGTTGATTTGAATGAAAAATAGGTTCAAGGAAGGTTCAAAGCTGGTTCAAGTTATGTTAAAAACTACATGAATGAAATAATCCATTACTTAGGTGTAAGTAATCTGTGAGGTGCAGCATGGACGTTCGCAAGTCACACTGTGCGGAGCCCTTCTTAGGGCAAGGGTATGATCCCAGTTGAAAAGAAAATGGGTTCAAGGACGGTTCAAAGTTGGTTAAAAGTCATTAAAAATGACTTAGAATATGGCATAGTAACTAGATAATAGATTTTGCCGGTAATGAATTGTATTGTGTCATTCTTGTATTGGAGCAGGTTCGGCAAGACTGAGTTCTCCCACGGACCGAGATCTCCCAGTCCGAGGTCTCCCACGGACCAAGTTCTCCAGATACCTTTATACTGTTTATGAGGGTCTCAAAAAAGTACATCGCACACCCACATTCTGGGAAAATCACAATCGGAAATGGTGGTGTCTTTTACTCTGGGAATGTATGGAGAAAGACCCCTTATTTCGCTGTAACCTTTTTAATATTGCTCCAATCTTCATACAGTAAGTGAGAAAAAGTTTCGCATTGATCCCAGGGATCCCAATTAGGCCTCAAAATCGCCAAAATCTGACAATTTTTGGCAAAAATATCAAATTATCAGCTTGGGTGGCTGGCAGCTTTTTGGGAATAAAATCTTCATTTTTTCTTTCATGTTTTCCATTTTATGTGACTGAATACCTGTCTCTAGTAGTAATGATCTTATTTTCAAATATTTCACATAAAAAATTTGGGCTCACGATTTTCCATGAAAGTCAGCCCTGATGGCTGACATTCAAAAACGTTAATTTCAAACACTTGAAAGCATAATTATCCCAGCTCCTTTATCATGGTGATTAATATGATTGTGATATTCATTGTTTCACACAACCTAAGTAAAATAAACATTGTTTTTCATAATTTTCAATGAATTTTCTGTAAATTTTCAAGAAATCAATTTTAAATCAACTAAATATTGATATGAAAAGAAAAGTTATCATTATATAATCTAGCCAGTTAAAGTAGGATTGGATGAAAATGGTACTATTCACATAGAAATTTGCAAAATTGATCCAACTAGCTTTGACATAATTCATACATACCTCAAAAAATCACAACAACCATCTACATTATGGTGAAATGCAATAGTGAGGCTATTTACTAGAGCAATGTACAGAGGAAATGTAGCTATTTCACTGTAGTTTTTTAAGTATTGGTCCAATCTTTTTACAGTAAGGAAGAAAAAGGTTCTTTTGATGCACACACCGGGTGCAGAGCACTAAAACATATGCACCTGGCCACAAAACCATGCATCTTGTCTTCCTTTAAGTATTTGATTATAGAAAAATCACTGCACATATGGGTGCACCGCATTAAAAATTGTGTACCCAACATCAAAATCATACACTTTGGGTGCAGGGTGCACCCTTAATTTCAGACACTGATAGCATATCATTTGCACTTTTTAAACCTTTTTCAAACATGATGTCATGCTATACATGACCCCCCCTCCCCCCCTTGTCATGTTTGGTCATGCAACCTGGAACCCCCCCCCCTCCCCCCCTGCTGCATGACGTCATTTATGGACGGCCCCTAACTTCCTTTCCCTAGATTCAATAATCTTTCTAGAATTTCTTAAGAGGTCTTCGGTAGTATCAATCCCAGTATAGAGCCTATAAATCCATATTCATTTCTTTGAATAGTGACAAATCTTGCTTGGGGGGGGCATCTTACCCCATGTTACCCTACTATTCAAATTTGTCGTTTGCAGGTACCGCCCCCTACTGCCGGAGTACAAAAACAGGCCCACCCTAGGCATCAAGTACAAGGTTCTCACACCAGGGGTCATCACAGTCGGCGACCCTGTCTTCCTTCTTCAGTAGATGCTGCAGATGATGCCAGGGTGTTCTGGTGGTACGTTGGTATACTGTTGTCTTCGTCATCCAAAGGTTGGCGGTTCAAGTCTCCGTCCTGCTGCTGCTTTATTCTCCATATGGTCAATGACATGGTTATAGAAGGCCTAGTGCCACATGCACCAGCCATTGTATGGTGCCCTGCCTATGGGATACTATTATATAAAAAAAACATCTGCCTCGAAAAAAGTGTAGGGGTACAGTCTCTACCTTCTCATAGATTCAATCATCCAGGAGCAAGGATAAAATATCCCAGTGCTCCAGAACCACTGAGTCTGGAGGTTCAAACCAACAAACAAAAAGGATTACACCATATGCATGTCTCCTAAAATGGGCAGTGTTGCCAACCATCTGTAACTTTGGATACCTCATGATTTAAAAATATGAATTTTGAATTTATTTTCTATCCACATGGTCATCATCACCATGTGGTGATCACCAAAAGGTGATCACGTAGCCACATCTGCAGAAGGTCTATAGTACCTGAGAGTAGGATATCCACATTTCAGCGCAGAGGTTTTGCGCTCATAGATGCAAACCCCCACTACCCTTTTTGCAAAAATCCTGTGTCAACACCCGCAGCGAAGCCCAGATTTGTTAGAACTGCACAAAGGTAGAAATTAGCTCATTTACTTTGCGCATATCAATTGATATAGTGTAAAGGTCACCAGTTGAATACAAGGGGATAATAAGAATTCTTCCAAATTACTTAGCTTATGATGATACATAGTATAAATATGGCAGGTGCCGCCGGTAGGTGTAAATATACCTGATGGCAATGTTCAGCAGGGTACACCTCCCAGCCGGTGTCGATGCTTGGGTAAAAATCCATACCAGACTGCTATAAGAAGCGAGAACGCGATGTAAGGGGGGAGAGAAAATCATTAACATTTGGACAATACAGATCGAGAGATTCGAGCGGTTTAGATAGCTACGCATGCCACAGGGACATCTGGTGACTTACACGAGAATTACCGCACTACTGTTGGATGTGAGATTAGGCGGACTCCGAGGAGAAAGCTTACTCTTCACTGGATTAGAATTGTAACACCTAGAAGACTTATCATCTCTTCATTGGCAAATGTATGCATCATCGTATCCACAAATAAACTTAACCTACTGCCAAGCGTTGTTCATGTTATGGATTGAGCGCCCATCTCGTGAACTCACTTACCGCTTGATTAGCACCCGCTAGGAATAGTAATATCAACGACAGTGAATATCTTGGACAATTCCCAACAACTACGATTAACCATAAACAGAACAGTAGCGTTCAGAACTACTTCAAATCATTCCTCATTTTCTGATGTTATGCGATTCACCAGAATCTCTCTCGCTTTGCACATATATGTATTTCTAAAACTGTTTTATTGACATTTGAACTGTGCTTTGTTAAGCATTATGAAACCAGAAACCCTTGAATTTTGTTAATTATCCTATGCACTGTAATAAAGTACTAGATGAGGTTCATATTGTGTTTATTGTTGCTGTTCTACATATTTCCCTATAAAAAGACGTTTTAGTTGAGCATTAGTGAGTAACCCATCTGCTCCCCACATCTATGGCCCATTGCACAATACCCATCGTAACAACGATAGGTCCGAAATAAACTATATCTTTTGTAAGCAACTTTGTGCATTCCTAGGCATTTTTGTCAGAATACTGTTAATGAGCTGTCATTTTTACAGAATGTAGTCCTGCGGTGTACCTTCATATATCAATTCACAGAATTAAATTTGGTCCAGTAGAAAAAAAGTAGCAAAGATATCAAAACTAAGATATGTTTGTAGGGAAATCTATCTAAGATTTATCTTGAAGTTGTCATTGTTACTATAAGTCATTGTAAAATGGACCAGTATGGCCCGTTGCACAATGATTTTCGTAACAAAGAAAATTAAAAACAACAAAACATTTCCTTGTTACTTTTATGGTAACAACGAACGTTTTGACACATTTTTTTCTATATTTAGAATGCCCTCAAAGAGCTGTAACCTTTACTGATTCTTTTCTAAAAAAAAAATTAAATTTACAGAAATCAATTTCATTCATTAGAACCAGAGATTTTAACTATTTTCGTTACAATGAAAATTTTCGTAACAACAAAACATTTGCCTATTAAGCAAAAGTTCGTTATGCTATCTTAATTTGATCCTCACAATGAAATTATATTGTGCAACTCTCGCACGCCCTATTGCTCACTCACACATGTGTTACAAAGTGAATCTTGTTACTGTGTATCATGAATTATCATGTCATACTGAAGTCTAGGCATGGCATGTCCCCCCCTAATAATTTCAGCAATGTCAACAAACCCATTATGACATTACTAAAAAAGGATCCAGCAGAGTACCGACTAGTTCAACTTGGGCCAGGATGATAAACAATTGCCTTTTTTTGTAATGTGATGTTTTGTGATGTAACTCTCATAAGTGGCACCATCTTCGTAATGAAAACTTACGTAGGCAACCGTCTGAGTTAGATATTTTAGTGAAGTTTAAAATATTGTTTACAATCTATGTATATATAGCTTAGTTCAGAGCTTACAATCTTTTCATTTCACGCTATGGCACACATTGAACAGATACGACAATTTTTTTTTTTTTTTTTTTTTTTGGGGGGGGGGGGGGGGGGGGGCGTTCAGATATTTTATCAGGCGCTTAATGTTCCAGCTATGCAGCCATTTCTCCACATTATCCTGAGGATGTACACAATCATCTATTTTGTAAATGTCACTTACAAAAGTAAACTTTTCACTCTTACTTAAGGCGAGTCCTTATTTTGACAACAAAAAGTTTAATTAGCAATAAGTGATTAACATACTGTGATGAATCTCTTAGTATAAAAGCGTTAGGAGACCAATAATTCTAGATACACAAGGTATTAGGGATGAAACAAGGTATAAATTGTGCAATATGTTGGTCATTCACTGCTAATATTTCTATATATGTATAAATGTATAAATGTTATTTTATATGAAGTGTATTATATCAACAGAACACATTCTTGTCATTACACTTTGAATGTGCCACTAGAATTGCATTTTGGTGAATTTATGAGAACATAGGAAAAAAACAAATTAACAGCAGGTGACAGAAAATGTTTAGGTTTTTTGAGTTGTTTCTTGTGTCCCAGATCCAATGATCGATAAAGTAACTCCCCTCTGCACAAAGTAGGTCCCGTAGTAAAATCGAATGCTGACATGAAAACCATTTACCAGCTGTTTACATAATTATATATTGATGAATATGACATTTGTGACCCTCCACGACATAGTGAGGCATAAGTCGCAGATAATGTAAATTGAGCTTTTAGGAGATTAAGCAGGCAAGGATATATGTGACCCGTTTTGGCGAAATGAGTCGGATGTCGCAGAAAGTCGAACTGAGATATGGGGCTCTGAAGTCGCATTTCGCATTTTTTATCGAAAATGGGTTTTTTCTTTTATTCATATCTCCTATATCAGAAGTCTTCCCAAAAAAAATTTTAGGTCCCAAAGCCACCTCTTAGTCCCTCTAAATAGGCCCCAAAGACGCGCAACGCCTCAGTGATCTGAAACAAAAGACCCTCGATTCACGCCATTTTCCCCTAACTTCGCGGCTTGCCTGTCGGTCTGGATCCCATCCCAGCCCCATGTTCCGGGTACCTGCTGAAAGGGCGCGAAGTGAACTGGCCAATGACAGCCTCGGATTTTGAATTCGCGCCGGCAAGGACCAATCAGAACGTGTTTCCCCGATCGTCGTCCCGTAAACAATCGTCGTCAAGGAGGTCACGTGTGCGGAATGCGGCGCGCTGATTGGCTGAGAGGCCTCGCGTGCCTTCCGGTTTCAGTTGTTGTGGAAATTTAAAGGGACGCATGGCGAGCAGGACGGACGTGCGACATCACTTCTCCGACGGATTTAGCTGTTTTAATCCTGGATCACTGCTGGATTTTGATGTGGATTACCTCCCAACATCGTCGGGAAGGACATGGATCGCGAGGAGGCTGTCGCGGATGCCCTGAATACGATAAATCGGGCAAATTTACGTGGTGTAGCCGAGGCACAGTAATGGCGGACTTTGGTCGACGAGTACTTTCTCTTCGCCGACGGGGAGGAGGGGCAAGACGATCCCCCCGAGGAAGAAGAAGATGTTCAGGAGGATCTAGGGGAACCGGAGGATGCTGAGGACGATGAGGATGAGCCACTAGTCATCCCTAACCCCACGGACGACCTTCTACAGGCGGAGTGGGACGACTGCGAACGCTTCATGTGAGTTTTGAAAAACTTTATAATGGCCGACATGCGGTCGGTTGCCCTATCTCTGAAACAAGTACGCAAAGTGCCTAAATCCCTTTCAATGTTGATGAAACTGCCTACGATTGTGCCCTAGTATGTATTCTAACTGCCTAACTAGTTTTTATCAAGTTTCAAAGTTGATTTCATGCCATAAACAGGGATGATCCGTGGGGGTTGTCCGGTGACCTACTTAATGGCGTCAGCTGATCCGGCCGGCCTGTAACGGTTATCAATCATGTCTCATGCCATTGTGGCCCTCAGGAAGGTGAACTAAGTCTAATATCATGTATGTTGTTGTCTTTAGATGTTCCTGCAAGCACTACAAAGACAAGGAGTGCAGTAAACAGTTCACGACGTCGGAGCTGGTCGCGCGTCGGCAGGAGGTCTTTCAGCTGTCCTCAGGTAAGTTTTTCATGAGATACATGTTATGCAAACCTGTCGCCACGACCATGTAGCTATGTCGTTCTTGCTCAAAACTATCCCATAATCCATGACAACGTCTTGAAGTATAACAGACAACTATTAACACTCAACCAGACCGTTTTTAAGTTAGTATTTAGGGTGTGTTAACCTAGTTCATGGGTCAATCCAGAAACCTCATTCCTTGAGTCACATGCATATCATGTACAGATTGTTATTATCCTAATCTACTTTGTTTTCTAGGCGAGAAGGACATGTTGCTACTGGGCATCGCCAGTACCTGCACAGACAATAGCAGCAGGCTGTCCACCTGGAAGAAGGGGATTAAGGGGAGAGGGGAGAGGCAGCACCAAAGAAGCCACTACCTCGTCGGTTCTCGGCCAGTCTGCAGGGACACTTTCAAGTTCATGTACGCGTGAGTAGCTTTGATATTCAACTTCTTTGCTCAACTAAGGTCTACCTAGATATCCCTACTATTATTGTACTACTTGAGGTAAATTACAAGATGAACTGTAATGAATCATAACAGAATCTGATCATGGCACTTACCATCACAAATCGTCCATATTAATATTACAATACTTACCTGTACTTGTTGCCTGTGTCCAATAATTATTGGCCTAATGTAACTCTTACCTTGTGACCTTTCCAGCATCAGCCAGAACAAGCTGACGTCCATCATCAAGTGGTACAAGTGCTACGGGGTGGTGACCAGGCAAAAGAAGTCTGGCGGGCGACAGGCGACTGCAAGGATCCTCCAACTGGAGGACATCAGGCGGGTCGTGGACTTCATCAACTCCTATGCCGAGACCAACGCCCTCGTCCTGCCTGGTCGTGTGTCTTCCCACAAACGGGATGACATCCTCCTCCTCCCCTCCTCTTCCACAAAGGCCAACATCTACAGGTTTTACAGCAACGCCATGGAGGAGGCTAACTTCAGGTGTGTGGCTGACTCAACCTTTAGAAACCTGTGGCTCCAACTCCTCCCTCGCATAGTGTGTTCCCGCCCTATGACTGACCTCTGCTGGGAATGCCAGCGCAACAACAGGGATATCTCTGCCTCTAGTAACCTACCTGACATTGTGAAACAGGCCAAGCTGAAAAAGCAACAAGTTCACCTGGAGGTGGTGGCTCGGGAGAGGGGCTTTTATCAGGACATGGTCAAGTCTGCCAAGGCTGCCTACAAGGAAGCAGAGTCCCCTCCCCTTGGCCCCCACCTCCCTTGTTCTTCTGACACGAAGGTCCACATCAGTTTTGATTATGCCCAGCAGGTCCACCTTCCCTCCTTTCCTATGCAGCCTGGCCCATTGTATTTCCTTGTCCCCCGCAAGGTCGGCATTTTCGGTGTCTGTGCCGAGGCCATCCCCCAACAGGTGAACTATTTGATCGACGAAAGCCATTGCGGTAGTAAGGGGTCAAATGCTGTTATTTCATACCTGCACCACTATTTTGAAAAGTATTCCCTGGGGGAGAAGGCGGTGGACATGCACTGTGACAACTGTAGTGGTCAGAACAAGAACAAGTTTGTGCTAGCGTATCTTCTCTGGCGGGTCCTGACTGGCCGGCACCAGTCCATTTCCTTAAACTTTTTGATCACAGGGCACACCAAGTTTGCCCCGGACTGGTGCTTTGGTTTGCTTAAACAAAGGTTTCGTCGTGAGCCTGTCTCGAGCCTCTCGGAGATGGAGGCGACTGTGGTGAAGAGTACCCAAGAACGTGTCAACATTGCCCAACTTGTGGGGGACGAGAATGGGAAGGTGTTTGTCGAGTCATATGACTGGCAATCTTTTTTGACCCCTTTCATCAAGCCACTCAAGGGCATTAAGCAGTATCATCACTTTGTATTCTCTGACCAGAACAAGGGCCACGTCACCTTCGGCAGTATGCCGACTCGGCCCCCGAGACCTTCAAGATGCTGACTGTCGCCCCTGAAGCTGTCCCCCAGGAAGGCCCTCAGCCCACCGAATCCCCTGGCCTCCCGGCCAAAAGACAGTGGTATCTCTTCAAGAACATTCGGGATTTTTGTACTGAGGACACGAAGGACATCATGTGCCCTAAGCCCTCTGTACCAGAACCAGCACCCGGCCCAGGCCCCCGTGCCGTACCTCCGCCGGAACCAGATGCGGAATCAGAGCCAGAGGCTGGCGAGGGGGATGGGCCAGGCAGGGGCAGGGGCAGGGGCAGGGGCAGAGGCAGAGGTAGAGGTAGAGGCAGAGGCAGAGGCAGGGGCAGGGGCAGAGGCAGAGGCAGAGGACAGACTCCAGACACATCATCAGGATCGGAGGGGGAGGAGGAGGAGTTGGTCAGACAGCTGGAGAGGGAATCAAAATCTTCATCTGACTCAGAGGAGGAAGGCCCACCTAGGGGCAGGGGCCGTCCTAGTAAACGTGCTAAACGTGGTCGTGGCAGGCCCAGGACCACCTGAGAACTATTAAGAATCCGTTTTGAACATTGTTAACTTATTTTTAGTTGTTAAGACTTTTTCTGATTTTAAGATTTTTACCTCGGTGGCTTTTCACTATTTTAACGACCAAAGACAATCATGAACATTCCAAGAACTTTTATAGACACATTATGGATACCCAGGGTACTTAGGGTCATCACAGAGTCGTTTTTAAGAAGCCAAGATGAGGTATTGTGATCCTTTATGCTTGCCGTTCTAGGTTAAGTTGTTGTTTCAGATCCGGATTTTTGTCACTTTTTGCAGCGCCGGCATGAATAAAAGTTTTGTATATAAACGCATGAATTACTGGTATTTGTTAGCTAGAATAGTGTAGAATGACTATGTAAAGTTTCAGGACCAAGGATTGATTACAAGTGTACGTTGCTAGGGCTTTATCGGAGGACCGCATTTACCTCTGTTTCTTATACCCGCATAGGCGCGGTTCTTTTTATTCTCGTCGCAACTTATCTCAGGCCCTAGATATCGGACCTAGACATGCTATACCTCGTTTTAAAGCTAAGAATTAGTATTTTCTGATGGTATACCTAACTAAAAATCTTCCCCGTGCGACATCCGACTCACTTCGTCAAAACGGGTCACATATTGATATTTCGAATGATGAAAGAATTTTTTTTTTTTTTTTTTTTTTTTTTTTTTTTGGGGGGGGGGGCACTTAAAATGATGTCATTTCTAGAGGGGGGGTCAAAGGCCGTATGATGAAACATGACAAAGTGGGGAGGGGGGTCAAAAAGGTCAAAGATAGCATGATATTGATGTCATTTATGGACGGCCCCTTCGCTATTTATTCAGAATTGTCCTGGGCGACTTATGCCTCATTTATTGGTAGGAGGTCACATATTGTTTATGAAAGTATCCACTCAAAGACAAAAAGGTATCCCTCGGCGCCAAACGCTGACCTTATTATACAGTACGTCGATATGTCTTTGTGTCCTAGATGCTTTTTGAGCCTGCAACACTCTCCAGTCACAGTGCCTTGTTTGCTCACAAAGACAATGGTGGAGAGTGATCAGGGTCAGATTACGATCGTGCTCTTCTTCACTGTTCCACCAAGTGTGAGGCTGGTATTTTTCTTAAACGAAATTTATATGGGCAGTGTAATAAAATGTAATATAAATTGAACAAAATATAAGGAAATACAATCAGAAAGTTCATAGTAATAAATGAGAAAATAAATATAATGTTTAATCAAGAAAGTTAAATGTCTGTAGTCTAGTCAAAAGTCTCATTCCATGTTACATCAAATTCCATAAATGGCCGAGGGAAATAGAATTAGATTTACGATGAAGTATTGGCTTTTTGATGTTTTGATGTGATATCTATAGTTCATGATGGCTGAACGAGGTAGGGGCGGATCCAGGGGGGGGGAGGGGGCAGTCCTGGGGGTCCTGACACCCCCCCCCCCCCCCTTTGCTGGACCCCTAAACTACAAAAAAGAAAAAAGAAAAAAAAAAAAAAAAGGGGGGGGAGGGAGGTGTTGCACGCATATGCGTCATATACGTGTTTTTAGTCGTTATGCTTCATGCTGACCCCCCACCCCCACCCCCCGCCCCTTTTAACCACCCCTGCGAGGGATATGGAAAGGTATTTTGTTCGTTAGTATATTCGCAATAGTATGAAGATACATAAATGGAGCGGATCTTATCCTATAGAATCAGACATCTAGAATCAAAATGGGGATCAATAGTATACTAAAATGGCGTATAACCCTGCGTATGTGCACATGGGGCGGATCCATGACTTTGAAAAGGGGGCGCGCTGTATTGGAAATATTTTCCTTACTGATTTGTTAGCCGAATTTTACATTAAAAATCGCAAGATTTTCCGTAAACAGGGAGGGACACGTGCCGATGCCAGGCCTACACCACAAAAAAGAAGGGAAATGTTGTACTTAGCCTAAATCCCCCCCTCCCCACCTTTTCGGAAATTCTGTAATTGCCCCTGCAAAATTCCCCCACCGCTCAGGGGCGAATCCAGGATTTTGAAAAAGGGGAGCGTGCTATACCAAAATTCCTCCCATACCCTCCGGGGGCAGGAATTTTACATTACAAAATGTAATATTTGGTCAAAAATAGGGGGGCGCACGCCTCGCATGCCCCCCCCCCCCCCCCTCCTCGCCCCCTAAATCCGCGTGCTGTATTGGAAATAAGTAGTTTGACCATGCAACGCTCCAGTCACCTCATCTCCAAAGTTGGACTTTAGAAATGGGCACAACGCTACGTCTATTTAAGCGCACCTAAAACCATGATCTATTACTCACATGTGACACTATTTATAAAAGGACTGGAATATGAGTATTTAACTGCGCCGGCCCTCGCAAAATCTACCAAAGACAAAAAGATATGACGGGGGAACATGATGCAACCGGTGGGTGCTGACTGTTGCTACATTCTGCTGGGGCGCAGAATGTGAACGGACATCGGGACGGATTTAGGGGGGTGCCTCATGCCCCCCCCCCCCCCCCCTATAAGGGCGTCCCCTCCCCCCCCCCCTTTTTTTTTTTTAAATTTCTGGATCCGTCCCTGAATAGAGGTGGTATTACACTACACGCCTCGAGCTGCGATATGACCATGTCTTAGGAAAGTAACATATATATTAGAGATCAAATTCTTTGTTGCACATAGGCCTATGTGACATGCCCCAAAGTGCCAATTCTCAATGGTCACATGACCCTTGTATGTGAATTTCTCTGTAATATCATCATATATCGTGTTGATATTGCAGCCCAAGTCGTGTAGTGTACATGTATGGGCCTTAGATCAATTACGTTTTGATTATAGATCGAGAGGGGGTGCGCACTATCTGCCCCCCCCCCCCCCCCACCACCACCTGTGCCCTTAAACTGTCCCTGGTCACCATGTGATAATATGCAAAATACCCCGCCCCAATTTAATACCCTCGATCCTGTTAAAGTCGTGGCGTTTCAGTCTCAGAGGCCGCAGAGGACGCAGATTATGTCATAAAACCTAGGGCGAATCCCCACCTTTGCGTTAGGCGGACTCCTTTTTTTTCTCAAACCACTGACCTTCTTCTGTAAAAGCTTCTACCTTAGGTTCAGAAATGTCAAAATATACAGGATCTATAGGGTCTAAATATATATGACATGTGATATGTATGATTAAAGTTAAAGGCTCTCTCCGTAACATATCACTCATTATTATCTTACTTGTGGCTCGAGTTTTACTCTTTGGGCGCTCAGAATTACCCTTTTTCCTGGAATTCAAATTAAAAATTGCCCCCTTTTCCTGCTTTCGCGGACCTGCGATTTCTTATCAAAACCACCCTTTTCTCTGCGAAAATTAGAAGGCTGATGCGTATCCAAGGGATTGGAGAGTGGGAATGAACCGCTAGGTGTACACTCGGCGCCCCATAGAGGTGGCCCTTGCCGCTGGACCAAAGTTCGACCACCTCCACCTCCACACTGCACGTCGTCCCAACTCCACCTCCCCTCTAATACTCCCCACACCAAGATGCCGGACTCGGACTGGGTCCCAGACAGGGGCACGGTCTCCGCCCTCGTCCTCGGGGCCGCCTTCCTCCTCTACTTCGTCTACAAGAGGATGTCCCGAGCCCCCATCGCCATCCCCCCGGGGGCTGAGGCCGTGGGCAAGGTCGCCAAGCTTATGGTGTATCCTGTCAAGTCTGTCAGGGCTATGGGAGACTTGGATCAGGTTCGATGTGTGAAGACTGGACTTATGACCAATGACAACGATGATATCAGAGATAGGTAAGTGACGTAGTCGTACATGGCTCTTCTGTAATCATACATGGCCTTGTTGTAACCATACATGGCATTGTTGTAATCATACATGGTCTCATGATCTATCTGATGTGTCCGATGTGAGAAGGCTGGACTTATGACCAATGACAACGATGACATTAGGGATAGGTAGGTGGCATAGTTATTTTTGATTCTTTTGTAATCATACATGGCATTATTGTAACCATACACGGCTTATGGTCAATTCAGTCAGGGCTATGGCTGATTTAGACCAGGTTCACTGTGTGAAGACTGGACTGATGACCAACGACAGCAACAACATCAGAGATAGGTAGGTGTAGTCGTTCATGGCTCTTCTGTAAACATACATGGCTTTGTTGTTACCATACATGGCTGTTAGTCTACTTGGTCAAGTCTATCAGGGCAATCTGGATTACCATACTGTGCATCCTACTCATTATATTTAAATATAGTTTACCGTTCTTCACCATATATGCACCGATTTTCTGGAAGAACTCACTGTATGTGGGAAGAAAACATGAATAATACAAAAAGGATAAACATAGTAGGACGTGAAGCATATATGAATGTCTCTGCAAGTCTGCCCCAGAGCAAATATAACCGTACTGTATATTGACATAAAACATTACACTAAAGGCCGTCTTACACGTCACGATCTTTGACTGAAGATTGCAATTTTTGCGGCAATGTTTGGTATTTCTAGCAATGATCGCGACTCATTCCCGATCTTTAGACCTAGAGCCAAACATTGCAAGATGGAATATAACCCAAAATGCTCATGATGTTTTGGCCATAAAAATTGCAATTGGGAGCCAAAGATTGGGAGTATTCCTACCAATAGTTACCAACATGTTCGTAACTTTCGGAAGCACTGCTCCCGATCTTTCAGGGATGGAATGGAAATACTCCTGATGTTTGGCTCTAAAACCTCCCAATCTTTGGCAGTTTTGTTTTTTCCTACACATCGTGTAGTGGAATTCGGCCTTTATTTACATTTGACCCAGTGACAAACGGCTCGTTCCAAAAAGTCGCAGACGTATGTCCTCCGGGGTTGTCCTGGTAATGGTTTTAAAGTTATACTTATTCAGCAGGATTTTCAGTTCCAGTGATATTTTTCTCATACCTCCTCAGAATTTTCATAAGGAATACATAGCCAAAATGAAATTAAGATTGACCATTTCCTGTTTTAGATGGAGGATTGCAAACATCTAAGATCTTCAATATAGGTTCCTATGGGGAAAATGGCAGTCGGGCGGCTGTAAAATATTTTATTTTATTTTGGTTAGCAGATACATAAAGTTTTTTGAAATTTTGTAAACGATATGTAAAATAAGTATTAAGACCAGGGACAAAGTGTGTATCTTATTTTGCTTTTTTTCCTTTTATTTCTAACAGCAAACCTCATAACTTCAATGAATCCGAAAAACTGTCACAAAATTGTTTTTCTTTCAGTCTTTGCAGTTTGCCCAACGCCCGTCGTTTGTTAGTCCATTCAGACCCAGATTGGCTATTATATAATAGTTTGAGTGCCTGACGGACTTGGACGTAACTACAGTCTACTTGTCTGTAACCCTGGGGTCACTGGGTCACGTCTGACATTGACCTCTGACCTCTATAGTTTGACCCCGTGACCCCTGACGTAACATCTAGGTCGGGTCGGCCAGGTCGGTCCTTGTCTGACCTAGACACCTCTTGCATAATAGTTTGACGTACCTACAGTCTAGTCGGACAGGTGGCTCAGGTGGGGCCCGATACGGGGGCACTCGAACAATTTGTTTCTAATTACAAATATTCAAATACAGTTGATTAATAATAAAAAATAGTAGTTAAATAGAATTTAACTATTTGAATATAACAATGTAACTTACTAGTAAAATGGTCTGATTATTGACATACATAATTCGACCGTTCAAAGTAAGAATATTGGTTCTAAGAATTGAGAATACTTAGAACTTAAGGGCAATGGCGCCATTATAGATCTAAAGTTGAGATTTTGTCGAAACTCAGGGAAATACCAGATAAATATGATTAGAGTCCAAAAATGAAAAAAAATTAGGGGGTCACCATGCTAACTTTTGATCTACATATAGAATAATATGTGCATAATTCCTTTAAAACTAAGGTTTGGTAGAGCCATATTCTCTGGTACAATTTTCATGAAAACTTTTATACTAATCCTCAAATAAACAATCTAATCACTCAAATATAAAGCAAAGACACATGTTCACAGACTCAATGCATGTCCTGGAAAAAAAGTTTTTTTCACTGCTTTTCAACCTATTTTCCTTACAAATCAATTTAGTAAAAAAAAATCAAATTTCTGCCAAGAAAGTCCATAAAAAAATCAAAGTTGGAAAATCAATGAAAATGACACATAATGTGCATTGGACTGTTAGCTTTCATTTTCAACAAAGAAAACATGGGGTCACCGCATGAATTTAGCCAGAAAAATTTATTATTTACCTGCAAGTCTGGAATTAACGCACTGGGTTTATTTGTTTTAATGGTCCATAAACATATCAAAATACAGAATATCCTGAAGTTCTATATTCAAATATTGTTCTCAACATCATGAGGATTGTGTTACTGCTTACTGCGTGAAGATTGGATAAATATTAAAAAAGTTACACTCATTACTGCACTGCCCCCTACCCTCCTCTCAAAGGTGGCTATGCTGAGGCCACTGAGGCCACGCTCCACTGCACACCCATACCTGCAGGCTGCGCGGCCAGTGTGCGCATAAACAAATAGCGCGATTGTCTTTAAGAGATCTTAAACTAAATTAAATCGCTCCTGATCCATTATGATATATATGAAAATAACATTGTCATAACCCGTTTAGGGGAAAACTAAACGAAGGGAACTGCATCATTTCAGAATGCCATAACCATCTGAAATAATATCACACATACACTGTTTCACTTAATAATCTTTAATTTTTATCTTTCTTTTATTTTAGCTATTACCCTTACTGTTCACTTTTGGGTTAAAAAAAATATACAAAATGTGTGTCCCTGCAGTGGTCCGGTGTAGCACCTGCTCACCTCTCCACCCCCCTCCTCCTCCTCCCCTTTCCCCCTCTTGCTCCCCACCCCCCATAACGTTTGTATGTAGTGCTAAATGTCCGCTGCAGAAATCAGTATGTACAGGTCATACCATAGACATACATAAGATAATGTACCATACAAATATTTGAAAATTGTTAAAAAAAAACACTACTGTTTTCTCTTCCCACAGTATTGATTTGTTCTCTCCCAAGGGTGTGGCTGTTTCTGAATGACACAGTCCTAATTCTCTCCTCAGGACATAGAGGCTCCGTTGCACAATGATTTGTCATAAAATTAACTTTAAGATTACTTTAAAAGTGATGTCATTATGAAACTTATTGTTATAACAATACCCCTATTATCTTTGTTTCTACTGGATCCAATTGAATTCTGTAAATTGATACATGATGGGGCACCCTAGGGATATATACTGTAAAGATAACAGCTCATTAACAGCATTCTAGACAGTGGTTTTTTAGTTTTAAAACATGTGTTATCATGCACAAAGTTGCTACAAAATGTGTTGTTAATTTGCTACCTTGTGTTGCTATGATAGGTATTGTGGCCACAGGACACAGGTTGTCATTGATCGTCTTGATCCATGCCAGCCCTCCGTACCGTTTGGGGGCGACATGACACAGTCTTTATTCTCTCCCCAGGGCATGAATATTACGAATGACAGTCTTTTTCCTCTCCCTAGGGTGTGGATGTCCGTTAACGACACGGGCGTGTTCCTGTCTCAGCGGGCCGAGCCCCGGCTCGCCCTGATCCAGCCCTCCATACCATTTGGTGGCGACATGACACAGTCTTTATTCTCTCCCTAGGGCATGGATGTTTGTTAACGACACGGGCGTGTTCCTGTCACAGTGGGCCGAGCCCCGGCTCGCCCTGATCCAGCCCTCCGTACCATTTGGTGGCGACATGACACAGTCTTTATTCTCTCCCTAGGGCATGGATGTTTGTTAACGACATGGGCGTGTTCCTGTCACAGTGGGCCGAGCCCCGGCTCGCCCTGATCCAGCCCTCCGTACCATTTGGTGGCGACATGACACAGTCTTTATTCTCTCCCTAGGGCATGGATGTTTGTTAACGACATGGGCGTGTTCCTGTCACAGTGGGCCGAGCCCCGGCTCACCCTGATCCAGCCCTCGGTACCGTTTGGTGGTGACATGACACAGTGTTTATTCTCTCCCTAGGGCGTGGATGTTCATTAACGACACGGGTGTGTTCCTATCACAGCGGGCAGAGCCCCGTCTCGCCCTGATCCAGCCCTCCGTACCATTTGGGGGTGACATGCTCCATCTGGAGGCACCCGGATGCACCACCCTCAAGGTCTGCAAGTACCTCTCCTCCAGGACAGCCAAAGTCGTCAACGTCTCGTAAGTCTATGCTAAAGTGTGTAACTGATAGTCTTATTACCCTACTACTTCTCAAATGATGTGCTTTCGTATGTAGCAGTCTACACACTGAATTTCAAGTCATACCAAGAACCAACATAATAGGCTGCTACCAGCATGTCCATCTGGTTGCTGTTTTGTTAATAACTGCTTATCAAAGGACCTGTGGGAACCAGCAAATTGGGTCGTGACCCCTTTATTTAGTTCCACTCTCATCCTCTCTGTGGCTTTATGGTGTTGTGCTCAGGAACCCCACCTCTAAACCCAAAGGTTGTGGGTTTGAATCCTGAAAGAATGTGTCACTGCCACTTGTAGTTTCATAAATTAAGATGATATTATAAGAACACACTGCCAGGAGTTATTTAACACGTAATATTGCATGCCTGGTATTTCTTTCGTAAGTATTATTAACAAAAACTAATGGCGATTAAAAATCTGGATGCTATAGATTGTAGTCAGGAGGCTCTAGGCTGGATCTTGCCATATATCAGTTATATGTAATAATTATCCCACATCTCTACACCTGTGTAGGGTGTGGGGAAACCATACCTGCCATATCTCAGTTATATACATTATAATTAATTATCCTTTATCTCTGTACCTATACAGTGTCTTGGGGAACCACTTGGATGCAATAGACCTAGGTCTCGGCATATCTCAGTTAGATACAAATTAATTATCTGGTATCTCTATAACTGTACAGTGTATGGGAGAACCACTTGGATGCCGTAGACCAAGTCTCACCGTATCTCAGTTAGATATGAATTAATTATCCGATATCTCTATAACTGTACAGTGTATGGGAGAACCACTTGAATGCTGTAGACCAAGTCTCACCGTATCTAAGTTAGATATAAATTGATTATCCGATATCTCTATAACTTTACAGTGTATGGGGGAACCACCTGGATGCCATAGACTTAGTCTCACCATATCTTAGTTAGATATAAATTAATTATCCGATATCTCTATAACTGTACAGTGTATGGGAGAACCACTTGAATGCCGTAGACCAAGTCTCATCGTATCTCAGTTAGATATAAATTGATTATCCGATATCTCTATAACTGTACAGTGTATGGGAGAACCACTTGGATGCAATAGACCTAGGCCTCGGCATATCTCAGTTAGATATGAATTAATTATCCGATATCTCTATAACTGCACAGTGTATGGAAGAACCACTTGAATGCCGTTGACCAAGTCTCACTGTATCTCAGTTAGATATAAAATAATTATCCGATATCTCTATACCTGTACAGTGTATGGGGGAACCACCTGGATGCGGTAGACTGCGGTGAGGAGGCCGCAGACTGGATCTCGGCCTACCTGGGTAAGAAGGGGTTCCGGATGGTCTACCTGCCCCCAGACATGCCCTCCAGAAAGGTCCAGGAGAGCCACAGACCTAGTGACCGGGCCTTCCAGGAGGACGACAGGGTGAGTACTAAAGCAAGAATATGATGCTATAATATTGTTATAATAATGTTCTGTTTAGGTCTTCTTTGGTTCTTGTTACATTATTTTGATGGCACCCAAAATTTTCTTTAGAACCTAACATTGAGATGTTGCACTGAGACGTTATTGGGACATTCTTTACAATAATAGTTATAATAACATTATTATAATGCTTTTTAATAATAAGGTTTCAACTTCACTAAAATATAAAGCTATTATAACATTTCTTTCAGTTAGTCTAAACTTTACCTAAGATAATGTAACAGTTATGTGAAAATTGGGTAGGTTACAGACTAACCAAAAGAGTAGAATTGCAGAACATGCTTGTTATGCCACTGCTTACCTGGGTGTGCACACCATTGGTCCACTGCACAATGATTTACTATAACAACGATAACTTTAAGATAACTTTAAGACACATGTCACTACAATGATAGCTATCATTGTTGCAAGACCGCTTATATCTTTGTTTCTACTGAATCAAATTGAATTCTGTAAATTGATGTAAAAAGGGGCACTGTTGGTCATTTACGTCATTTTTTTTATAACGCGCAAAGTTGCCATGAAAGGTGTCATTAATTTGCTACACCGGTTGTAACGATAGGTATTGTGCAACAGGCCACGGGATAGACTTGAGGTTGTCCATTAAAGGGAGAAAAAACTAATATAATTGACAAAACTTTCAAAACCTCAGGTAAGTATATGGATATGTTAGATAAGTTTAGTTAAGTGCAAGTTGTAAGATGAGATGTGAACTGGAAAATTCAAATAAAACTGCCTATATACATTTTCTAAATTGTTAAAGGGAGACAAATGTAATGGTTTGATATTATTATGAATAAGCGGTGACTCTATAAGGGAAAGACAAATACAGCAAATTGTCTGAGATTCAGTTTTATTTAAACAAAGGTTCACTTTAACAAATCTCTTCAAACCAACTTGATTGCCTGACCCAACTCGCCAGAGCATGTGAAGATGGTAAATCACACTCAGGGTTTGGCTATAAGAGTGAGGTTACAATAGAGGTGTTTTACAGGTGTTTTAAAGTAATGCCACTTTGTGGGTTCGAATGCAAATTGCATTCACAAAAGTGAAAGCGAATTCAAATTGCATTCTCAAAATGAGTGTGAATGGGAATTACATTCCCAAAATGAATGTGAAATGTGATTCACATTACAAAAAACTATGTCTATTACACAAAAGCCCTGTTGTGTCAAAATTCAGCAATATCTATTAACTATTTAAATACATCCTATGACCAAAAAGGCTATATTCCAGTGTTTTTACACTTATTTAAGCTTTGCAAAATTTAATCACATTTAACCACAGCATTGCTTTTGGCACCCTTTAAGGTTCACGAAGTTTGTCACGAGTTTTCTAATCCTTTTGGCTTATCTATTCATCTCTATATATTTTGTCCTTTTTTTCAGGCAATCTTCGCTGATGCCTCCCCTGTTCTGATCTTCACGGAGAACACCATTAAGGATGTCGATTCCAAGCTGGACGACACCACTGTGACCCTAAAGAACTTCCGACCCAACATCCTGTTGTCCGGTGTAGACGCCTACGATGAGGTAGGGACCTATCAGAGACCTTGTATGTATGTATATAGGATATATCGAGACTGGAAAGCTTCTCTGTGGCCCTATGTGACCATTCCCCTGGTGGCTGGTAGGATAAACTATGACCAGGGTCTGGCCATTACCAAAGTTATCATGGAATAGCCAGTGGCACCACACTGGCTATTTTTACCATAGGCATAATGGACAATCCCAATCTAATCCTACCAAGGGCCAGGTGGAAGGCCTGTAGTGCATAACAGGTTTACCCCTGGCTTTCCAGTCTCTATATATCCTATATATACATACAAGGTCTCTGGATCTATGAAGGGGGCAGATTCAGGATTTAAGATTAAATGAATAAAAACATGTATATTTCAATATAACATACTCATCCATAATCACAATCGGAACTAGAATCAGCTCATTCTATGAGAACAATCGGCCAATTCTAGCGCTGATTGGTTGGCCGACTCAGTCAAACTTCCCTAGTGGGTATGGTGTTTAAGGACCCCCTGGACCCCCCGCCTCTGGAGCCACCCCAGGGTCCACACATACAGATGTTTTTTTGAAAAGGAGAAAAATTATCGTGTGGTACATGTAGCAGCTGTTGGGCTTGATGGCATTTGAGACATAAACCGTGGTTTCGTAACTGATATTTATTACTACTTCTTGGATAAATATGGAAAATGATAAAACGATATGTACAGTTCGTTGGATAAATTCTTCGTGTCTTTCAGTATATAAAGGTTCACAAATTCCAGTTTCTTCGTACAACTTTGTTCTTAATTCTTTGTTCTTAGTTACCAGGTACTTGTTTTCCCAGCTTAACCGATTACAAATACTGAGAGTAAAAAATAAATTATGTTGCAGGACACGTGGGACGAGATCTACATCGGGCAGGTGAAGCTGACCAACGTCCGGGGCTGTGACAGGTGAGGGGCAGAAAGGGTGATATATATTACCAACCTCATATATACATACATGTATAACCAACTGAGAAGGGGGTGTGGGGGGGGGGGGGTAGCAATCCTAGGCTGGACCCCAATATCGGGCTAAGGGCAGGGCCCACAGGGCTGCACACAGGCTGATATTGGGGTCCGGCCAAGGGGTACTGACTCCCAAAGGACCCCCTTTGAGTTTGGTTATGGATTTGTAATACCTTTTCTGTTAGATCTGAGCTCCCAAGGATGATGCATCACTTGTGAAATCACTTGTGAAATAGTATTTGATAATTATGCAATACATGTTTCCCAAAACTAATTATGGCACTATCCGTAGTGTCATATACTTTTCTGTCATGAGGTGATAGGAATTACTGGCTTTGATCAGCTGATAATGAAATGAGAAAATGATGGAATTGAATGAAAGATCACAGGGTACACCCTGCCATTTGTGAGTTATTTGGTAAACATGAATCCTTGATCTCTGCTTGATGGTAGGCACTGCAGAACTGGCAAAATGAGGGTGTATCAACATTTTGGACCTGTGCTTTAGATATTGACAGGGAACCTAACCTGAAATTTTGATATTTTGTGTGCCAAAGAGGCTGCAATAGGTTTCTGTGTCACTCTCAAGATCTGTTTAATCAAACTATACAGGAAAATAATAAGTTTTGTGAGACCTACTCTTCTGTCAATAGAGTGATTGCAGTATTCTGAGTATTTGTTCTGTGCCTCTCCTCCTATCCAGATGTCTGATGACCACCGTGGACCCTGACAAGGCAGTGAAGAATGCCAACGGACAACCGCTGAAGTTACTGAAGGAGTGAGTACAGTGAAGTAACTTGATTGTTGCGTGTAGTACTTTCTAATTATCGTTGTTATTCAGGGGCTTAATGAAGAGTTGAAGAAGGAAGTAGTTGTTGGTGATGTATTAATTCTTCAGTCATAGGTTATTAACCATTGGCCCTGGCTCTTACACAAAGAACATGCGACCTCCTTGGTGTCCAGACTCCCACTGCCCTCACAGCAAGGGTGGACTTCTCCACCCAACCTTTGGCCTGTGAACCAATTATATCATTTAGGCCAGTTGACCACTAGAAGGAGGGAGAGTGCTAACAAAGGTTTCACCGTTAACCCTATGATGTTTTATAAATACATTTTCACATTTTGAGAGGATATGAATTAAAAACCTATTTATCAACCTGTATTTTTTTAACAAGAATTACTCACCCCGGTTACACAATCTTACATACAAGTAACTACAGGCCTTTGTCCACCGGCATGCATTTGTAAGCAAGGACAATTAGTGTGCATCAAGTGATATTGAGTGGGCAGGCCTCTCCCCTGCACCCTCCCCCACCCCCACTCCTTGAACTCCGTTCAAGGAGTGGGGGTGGGGGAGGGTGCAGTTTGAGAAGCCAGAAGTGGGTTACATAACCAGTACTTGAGAAAATAATCCCTCACCCCTCCACATTAGGACCTCCACTGTCACCTGCAGGTGGGCAGGTCTAGGTGGGTGGGTGCAGTGACCTAGTACTAGTAGTAGGAGCCCCTTTCCTAAGCCCCTCCCTGAGTTGTGTGTGACAGCAGGAGTGGTGGTGGTGATCACTACTCATAGCCCATATAGCCTTCAGGTTGTAGGAAGGCCTTCAATTTATTGAGGGACGGCCATTGCTATAGATTACATACATTATATATATTGACATTTCGTTCAATTACCTTTCAAACACAATGAAATGTCCATTGTTATGTTAAGGGCGAACATCGATCGTTCCAACAATCAGAACTTTGATAGTCATTTGCTTCTTGTTACATTCTATTTTTTCAAAAATGATTGAAGATAAATATCAAAATTTCGAGACACGATCTCTCCATTAGAATGTTTAGAACAAGCATACAAAATGTCAAAAGCCTATGCCTCATGGTAACTGAGAAATCATTGTTCAAAAAATAAAAGTGAAAGAATTAACTTTTGTCTTTACACAGGCTTAACTTAAAAACCTTTTGATGCCGTTAGATATATTTCATTTCATTAAATACGTATAAGCTAGGCATTTGAACTATAATAATTACACCAAAGTAGATGGAGATTTACTTTATGAAAAATGCAACAGTCCTGAGTACCAGCTGCAGTCCTGAATCACGGCCCAACCACAGGTGTCAATCCTTAAGCCCTTACAATCATCATCATCATCATCATCAACTTTTACATCATTGTAGCTATGTGAGTTTTGTTTTGGCTTCCGGGAGTTTGGGTAGATTTACGGGAGTTTAAGATGAATTTTGGTTGGATTCACAAGAGTTTTGGGTTGATCATGAGTTTTGTTATGCAACAGTATGCGTACAATTTCCGTAGGCACACATTTTTTTTAAATCCTCTACCGAATGCAGTGGTAGATTTATGGGGTGCACAAAGGTTGGCATCCCCCCTATTTTTGGCCAAATATTGATTCTTTTAAACCCTGATGGGTCTTGTGGAAAATCTTACAATAGGGCAGCCCCCCCCCCCTCTTTTGGGAATCTCTGGATCCACCTCTGGAATGTCTTATATAAGTTATAAGTAGAGCTATATTGCTCTAAAGATAATGAGATGGTGATTTTTGACACTTAAATAGCATTATTCTTGCATACAAGTATATTCTTTGTATGGTTTATACTCTGCAGATACCGACCAAAGATCGGGACATCCCCGTGCCTAGGCATCTTCTCTAACGTCGTAACAGAAGGCACCATGAAGGTGGGCGACACCGTCTACGTCACAAGGAGGAGGTCATAAGGGTCATTCCCAAGGTCAATGTTCCCAAGGTCACAGGGGTCATCCCCCTAGGTCAATGTACCCTAGGTCACAGGGGTCATTCCCAAGATCAATGTCCCCAAGGTCACAGGGGTCATTCCCAAGGTCATTGTCCTCAAGGTCACAGGGGTCATTGTCCCCAAGGTCACACACTGTAAGACTGCGCTTGTGCCTGATGATAACTAGGAATTCCGCATCTGCTATTGAGATTTAGAATGAAAACAGCAGGTCTCCATACAGTTTATATTTTTTTACTTTGACATTTACACTGGGGACCAATCATGAGGATGAACAATTTGATCATAGGAGACAATAATAAAAATGTGCTGTGCCCCCTAAGCTCTGTATGTATTTGCTTTCTGTATAGGGTTTAAATATTTGTATGAAATAAATGTGATTTTCTACCAAATAAATGTGGTATTCAAACAAAGCTGTTACTTTCAATAAAAAAAATTCTGTGTATTTATCAAAGGTAAATGTGTGAAATACATAATTGATTCTTCAAACTCTTAGGGACATTTGGTCAATACACTAGGATCATAAAGAAACTTTATTTTCAATATATAAGTCTTTGATAAATGAAGTACTTTGACATTTACACTGAGGACCAATCATGAGGATGAACAATTTGATCATAGGAGACAATAATAAAAATGTGCTGTGCCCCCTAAGCTCTGTATGTATCTGCTTTCTGTGTAGGGTTTAAATATTTGTATGTAATAAATGTGATTTTCTACCAAATAAATGTGGTATTCAAACAAAGCTGTTACTTTCAATAAAAAAAATTCTGTGTATTTATCAAAGGTAAATGTGTGAAAAACATAATTGATTCTTCCAACTCTTAGGGACATTTGGTCAATACACTAGGATCATAAAGGATCTTGGTTTTCAAGATATAAGTCTTTGATAAATAAACCTTGCAGAGAGAGGCCAATAAATAAAATTTTTTGCAGTCCTATGATCCCTCCTATCCAAGTAACCACCATGCAAAATTTCACACCATTTTCTTCATTATTTTTTTTCATTTTACCCACAACCTTTTAATTCAAAGTGATCGAGTGTCACTCAATGCAGCTGAAGCAGCATGCACAGTGCATTTCTCTGAGTGTGACGTCACAAATAGACAAGGTGAAAAACAGGAAAGTTTTCATGGATTTTAAAAATTAAGAATTGAAAATAACTGTTTCTGGGTGTGATGTCACACACACAGACGTCCGTCTTCAGGTGAAGATCGAGGTGTTCTGTCAATGACATTACCGTGAAACATAATACAGTCATTAATCTTTCCTTTGTATGATTGTTGGTATATACGTGAGCTCTGCCAGCAGGAACTGAACCCCAGCCACTGGCACTGAAGACAGACATTCTGCCAGTTACACTACCACAGATAGGGCCTTGGGGGGGGGGGGAGGTCAAAGAATGGGGGTTATTTGTCATTTCACTGGGTGCGGTTCTTCTGCATTTACGTCATAATGACCTATATGCAACAAAATCAATTAAAAATGTTGTTGCTGACTTGTTGTGATCTTGTTGATGGGTTTTTGTACATTAGGGCACCACTGACAGGACTTGTTGAGGAGACATAGTTTGGGGATAACATATCTTTTTCACCGGGTACCTTTCTTCTGCATTTATTTGATGACATATATGAATTGATATCAGGGACAGAACAGGGGGCCCTGAGCCCTCTTTTGGTGGACCTATAAAGTACAATAGAAGGGGAAAATGACATGCATGTATACCCAAATGCATGCAATTTTAGTACTTAGCCTTTATGCTGACCCCCTCCCTTTGGGAATTCTGTAGCTGCCCTAGATATACCAGCATTATCTCAACAGGCATTCATATAAGAAAAAGAATTTACATAGTGACATGTATTTACCAATATCAAGTAATAATAAGGAAAGACAAAATGGATACGAACACTTTTAATTTTCCTGTCATATGTTTGAATCCAAGTATACATATGTGAAAACTCTGTGATAATTCACCTGCAACTATTGTGCAGTCATGGGCTCTTATTCCCACAATGGATTGGCCTGTATGTATTTATAGGTAATCTGTTAGCTAGTAATTAATGTGACAATCTGAACTTGACATCACTTATTTGCATACAACTAATTATGTCTTGCTATACATATTCTATAGTTCACTAACTTGTTGTTAATACTCCTATACTAATTATCATATTTTGTTGGAAGACCATGGGATCACCATGAGCCAGATGTTTGAAAAAAGGTGTTACAAACTGTTTACCCTACTTCTTTTAAAATGATGTCCTTTCGCATGTTGCTGACTACATACTGAACTTTCTTCAGGTCTTACCAAGAACCAGCCAAATGGGCCATAACCAACCTGTCCATCTGGCTGCTGTTTTGTTAAACTGCTTTCAAGAGTACCTGTGGGAACCAGCAAATTGGGTCATGACCCCATTTCTTAGTTCCAGCCTCAACCTCCATGGTGTAGTGGTTAAGACCCTCACCTCCAGACGCTAAGGTTGTGGATTCGAATCCTGGCAAAGCCACTTGTAGAAGTATAAACTGTTGTGACAGTCAACTAAGTGAATAAGTAAAGGTAGCACTGACTAACTTGTATATATAACTTAATCATTTACAAAGTAAACATTGGCCTTTGTCCCAGTTTTCCTGTACCTGAATAAGTGATGGACATAAGTTTAAAAGCGTAGGAGTATGTTGGGCTACCAGTTTTCCAAATCTAGGGGTTCTCACCTATATCTAAGAATTCTCAACAGCTCATTTTTCATTTTCATTATATCTATTACAACAAAAGAAAACAACACTATGAATTTAAAGCCATGTAATTAACCAACTGACAGACCTTTTTATTCTTGAGCCTAAGGAAAGTAGTCAGGCAGCACTCTCATCAATGAATATTTGTGGGTACTATCCATATAATTATTTCGTAAGGGCAGTCAGGCCTCTAGGTAAGAAAATTTATGGCCCAAACTGCTTTTAAAGGGCCTCAGGTTATGTCCACCCCTGTATATTGATCTATTTGCTACATCACCAAATTATCTACATCTTAGAATAAAACAAAATAACTTATTTTGTTCACAGGGAAAACAGAGGTACATATACAGTCAAAGCAAACAAGGATTTTTGGTACTCCAGATCTACCAAAATCCAAAAAACTAGCCTACTGCTTAAGTTTAACAATAGATATACCTTCAACACAGTTATTGACATTTAATTTTGCATGATTACTAAAAGTAGTATACTATCACATTAATTTGTGTACTTTGTACTATGTAGGAAGCCACTCTCACATTTTGTGAGAACCTAGGCCTGGAACATTGAGGGGTAAAATACAAACGGTAGAAAACAAACAATGACCAATGACCTTTGAATGTATTGATACAAAAGTTGCTTCTTACTAAACAGTTACAAACAAGATGCTAATGATCACTCTGATTTCTGCTTTCCTGACTTCTTGCATGCTCTGCACACACAATAACAAGCCCAGGTAATTGCTACAATGATAAGTATGAAAACCACTGCTAAAAAGGCAAACACATCAAGCATGAGGATCTGATACATAGGCATTTCTACACTTGGAGATCGAAGATGTTCGCCCCCAAAGTGAAGAATATGATTTACCCAGAAAATTGTTGTCTCATGTGAGCTTGGCATACTCTTCATGATTTCTGAACATTTCTTGATAACCTGTGAATATTTCTTGTTTTGAATTATTTCAGTGAGTGCATCATGTAATTCTGCTTCAGTCATAGTCACTCTGTCCAATACAAGTCCAAAGCCTCGATCCTTAGCTTGAATAGAGTTGAATTGCTGGTCCCCGGTGAAAGGCATTGTAAGAACAGGCACACCATGGTAGACAGCTTCCAACTGACCGTTATTCCCTCCATGAGTGATAAACACTTTTGTATTGGGATGACCTAGGAGATCATTCTGTGGCAGCCATTTTACCAGCTTGACATTATGGGGAGCATCATCGACATCATCTAAACCATACTGTAGTATGGCACGCTGTGGCAGTTTTCCTAATACATTCATCATCATAGGCTTCAAGTCTTTCCATACAGCTTGCAGTGCTTTAATTGAACCAAAGCTTAGAATGATAAGCCCATCTTTTGCCCCATCTGCAAATTCCTTAAGATCTTGTGGAAGAGGTCCTGCCTTTTTAGCACTTGAACCACCAATAAAAACATAATTGGGAGCTGATACACGGGGATATCCTACACAAATTACGTCATGATTTACCAGATTGATTTCAGACTCAGAAACCAGCTGTTTGAGAGACTTGTATGGCCTATGAGGCACAAACTCTCTAAGATGTTCTTCACTGTACAGGAAAGATACAGGATTTAAAGACAAAAATGTGAAAGGAACCAAGTTAATCATGCGTTGAAAGAAAGACATTCTGTTAGAATATGGTAACAATTGTGATGGTTCAACCGAAGGTAGCCCTGAAACTCCAAATGACCAGGGTTCATGCACTGCACTCATTGACATGTATCTTAATCCAAAGCGGTATGGTATTGCATAGAAACAAGTGTAAAACATGGTGGCATCATTAATAACTAAATCAAACTTCAGATCTTTTATCTGGTTCATTAGCAGTTCATTACGCTGCACAGCTTTGCATAAATCAGAAAGCAGTGGCAGAACAAGCCTAAAGATATCTAACATGTTTAAATCACCTTTTACAATCTTTTGGACTTGTTTTTCCGCTTGAGCTTGCATATCATTGCCTTTATCATCGTGAAGAAGAGGTGCAAGTCCATGTTTCTTTACATTTGGACCAAACTTCATTATGGTCAAAACATACACCTCATGACCATCATCTTGCAGAGCTTTCCCTGCAGTTGAGAAGAAGTTGACGTGACTGTAGTGAGGCCCAGGTATGAGAAGGATCTTTGCTGACTGAACCTCAGAACAGAACAGGCAGAGGCCCAGGATGAGCAACAGCAGCTTGTGTGGTGTAGACATGGTTATTTTGGCCCCTTGCCTGGGGTAGCTGGAATGAATAAGACATGAAAATTATAGCATTGAATAACAATCTTTAGGGAAATCAAATTGCGTTATTTTTGCAGTTAATTTGTTTTTATTTCACCCCCAATGGTGTAGTGTCTGTACATTTCCTATTTACACATCATTTTATTCATCCAGGGGAATAACAAAAATGATATTCCCCTGGTTTAAACTCTTAAGTACAGGGACCAGGGGAATATCAAAAAGTTATTCTCTTGCAATACCAAGGAGACAGAAGCCACGCCCCCTTTTGTAAGGCTAAACCAATAAGAATGCAGGGCACCAGGGGAATAACTTTTCATAAGCCACGCCCCCTTATACTATCAGCCAATCAGAGTGCACCACTGGAATATCTAGGTCACGTCGCTAGGTCACGTCGCTAGGTTATGTTCTTACGTCACAAAATTCCGCCGTTTGTTTGCTTTTTGCCGTAACTCTTATCTGTTGATATCTCCGTTGATATTACATCAATTTTCACATTTAAAAAAATATATTGAAGAGTAATCAATGCCCCTAATACTTCTCCAAATTTATAGAATATGGGAAGGTGAAATAAATCCAGTACAGACCTCTACGCTACGGCCCTCGACCCTGTGAGACCCAGGGAATAACTAGATTGGTATCTTACCGAGGTCTGTACTGGATTTATCAACGGTATTGATATAAAATTTGGCATCAGCACTACCTGGTTAGTACCGAACATGAATATGTGTTATGTAAGATAAACTAGAGATCATTATTTTTCAAAATTGTATCTATATACACTAAATATTTTGTAAGTTGTTTTTGTCAACAAATTAAAATTGGTCGAAATTAGCCTACAGGTGCTTAAAGGAAACCTTGAACATGATTTAAGACTAACTTTTTTTCTATGAAATTCTTTGACCATAAAGAACTATGAATGCAGGATTTATTATTGGGATATTCCAAATATTGAGACAGTTATGGGACTTCTATATTTGGTTTTCTTAAATGTATTTTAAGGGAAATCCCCTTATTTGTGACATCACAAGGACACTAATTGGGAATCCCCAGCTTTCAATAAAAGGGATTCCACAACAGGGCCCGACGGCTCGTAACTCTTTTAAAGTAATTAAGGGCTAATTACGACAGTGTAGTCATAGAAACATTCTAAACATGATTAAATCACGTCTCGTAAGTTGTAATTACCCTTAATCATCTCTTAATCTAACTATCTAGGTAGATTAAATATTTGGTACTTAATCATGATAACAGTCCATGTGATTAAGGTTGAACCAATCACACTGCTTGTTTCAAATGTTCTACGGAGAGTTACGAGACGTTGCCACAAATCATGTGTTGGGGCCTAATCACGTAATTAGGCCCTAATCACTACAGACTTAATCACGTCCGTTTTTGGTGATTAGTGAAGCTACGAGCCGTCGGGCTCAGAATTGTACAGAAAGGAATTTTAGCTATAGCATTGGTAAATTTGATTAGACCACATACGGGCTATAGATACTTATATCTCTTACTCAGCTGGTGTTTATGCAATTACATGAAATTCCCAACTTATTTTGAATGGGATTTCCCTTTATAATGACGTAGCCTGATTTAACTGAATAAAGAATAAATCTTTGAAAATTTATGTACAGGAAATCCTTTAAAATGAAATAAATCAGCTGTCCGTGGCAGGGTCAGTATTATTGGTATTTGAAGTAGAAAAATGGATTTATTTTAAAGACTGCAAATCAAAGCCTTCAACTTGGAATCCAGAAGGGTTCAGAGAGATTAAATGTCTTCTTTATATTAGATTTAATTCAGTATCTAAGGGAGGTCCATGTATGAGAAAATAAAAATCTGAAGATTATCAGGCATGAAACACCAGAAGATGTTGGCTGCAATTTGATGGCAGGAGTTAGATGGTGAAAGGGTTATCAGAAATATGTACCTGACTGACCCAAGTGATGACCATCGCCCCATCTTACAGGCACCACCAACCAACCTTCCCAAAAAAACAACACTAAAAATTATTCCTCAATGCATTTATGGTCCCTGGACCCCTGCCCCTTCCCCTGTTCTGCATATCATAAAATCCATTTAAGACATGCAGAGTGGACTTGAATTTTACATCTCCAAATGTTGGCCACCCTGTTTATTATTAACTTTCCTGTAATATTGTAATACTATATAGCAGAGTTATCTCTAGTACTATATATAGTAGATGCACCTGTAAAAGCTTGTAGCAGAGTCGCCTGTGATACTACAAAGCAGAGTGACCTATAATACTATATAGCAGACTCGCCTGCAATACTCTATAGCAGACTCACCTATTATATAGTACTATATCCCAGACTCACCTGGTCACTTACGGTGTCCCGTCCTAACCCGTACCTCCTGGGTCTCTGTGCTCCAGGGCCCTGGGTGGTCAGCTATGTGCCTGGAGGTGTGGGGAGTACAGGTGGACCTGGAGGTGCGACATGTGGAGAGGTGTATGGGGTACAGACAGGGCTAAAGGTGTCGTAAGATAAGAATGTGTGCTGCAACCTGTCCTACTTATGGGGTTAGACCCAGGGCTGCCAAGTGTCCCGATTTTCACGGGACAATCCCGATTTTTAGATCCTGTCCCGATCGTCCCGATCAGGTACAGAATGTCCCGATATTAAGAGACTGAGATATATTTATATAGAAATGACTATAAAAATGGTTTCATTTGTCTAAAAATAGCCTGTTTTGGAGAACAGAAATCCAAAATTTTTCCATAACTCGTTGGACAGGAATTTCTTCATTTTTAAAGTAATCATGAAAATCACTTACAAATCCGTGAATTTTATAAACATAATAAGCCTAAAAGTATGATTTATTAGACAACATTATTACAAGGGGGAGGGGGGGGGCAGGGTTGTCCCGATTTTCAGGGGTCCAGGGTTGGCAGGCCTGTAGACCACTAAAATTGACACAGTGACAGGAGCTGTTATTAAATTCGACATGCGACATGGGGGCTTAAAGACATGACAAGGAGGGTTAAAAACATAGTGACATGCAACATGGGTGTTTGTTAGATGGGACGTATGAAACTGAAGAAAATAAGCAGTAAAGACATGCAACCTTGGTGCTATTTAAATTCAACACGCAACATTGGGACCCCCCCCATCCAGACCCCTCCCTATTTCAACTCCTACATGCTAGGTCAAACATACATTAGCAAACAGAAGGGTAGTGTGCCCCTGGTATTCATGTTAGGTCAGAAACTAAGTTCAGTGTACAGAATGCACACTCCCTGTTTTTGGCTATGTGATATACAGCTATGGGGCCCTTGATGGGAGGGGGTTCCAATGTCACATGTCGAGCTTAAGAATTGGCAATGTCACCTGTCCCTTGACTCCCCATGTCGCATGTTGCATAGGGAATGCAACATAACCATTTCTTTAATTCGACATGGGACAGTATACCCCCACACCCCTGTTGATTTACAGTATGTTGAGCATCTGCATATTATATGTCAACAAAACAAAAAGCTTTAAAGGATATACAACTTTTTCTATATATATATATATATATATATCTATTTGTTATGAGTACATTTTCAATCAATTTTTAAAAAAAGGAATGCATACAGATACAAACTGAAAAGAAAATCTGCTACCTTTTCAAGTGGCATACCTCAAATAATGCCATAATTGATGACAATTTACATCATCGTGAGTTGGCGGCATATTTTCTGACATGCATCTTCATCTTTTATAGTCTGCTGCTAAAACATAGGACAGAAATAAGCTATCCATGGTGGGGAGAATTATGAAATGTAGAAAATAGGCCTAAAATGACTCATATAGGTGTAGTGCGGTTGTGGCTCTAGAATTAATGTTCTGTGCCCTAAATTGCTACTGGCATTTGGAAGGACACAAGTAGATGTAGTAGATTTTAATTGCCATGGTTCTGATAGTTAGTAGAAGGGTTGATGTAAATTGAGACTGACATTATTTTCTGGCTGACTATCATGAACTAGATAGCCCTTCATAATCACACTACACGAAAAAAGACCATTTAGGACCTTTAAGTTTGTGTAAATGGAGCCATTGAGGTGCGCTAAAGGTAATGGAAAGGTCATCTTTACAAGACCTTTCCAAAACTTTTTCAGGTTACCTTTACAAATTCATTAACCCTTTCAAGACGCCAGATGCCTTGAGGCATCTTTTTAGGTGATTTGTATATGCCCCAAAAGGTTCACAGTGGAGAATATTAGCTTGTTCTCATGTCTTTCCATTGTTATCAAAGTTATTGGACAACAGATTAACTACCACACAGTAACAAAAATCTACTTTTCTATAGAATCATTAAAAAGTGAGATGGATATTTGAAAAGACAATATTTTACATAATTAGAGCCACTTAATATCAATATTAAGCTGACAAATGACAAAAAAGAAAATTAAATGTCAAAAAAATAGTGAAATTATTGTTAAGCCAGCTTTTTGTGCTAAATCCAAATAATGCATAATTTTTCAAATATTTCCAACATACAAAATGTTCCAAATGGAATGTTTTTTGAACTTTTTCAGGTGGGTAACCAAGGTAGCTTAGGAAAGGTGTTTCCATGGAAACCAGCTTACAAGAAAAATTCAATATCTCACCAAAAACATATTGAGAATTTCTTTAGCTACATTGTAAAGCAAACAGAATTAGAATAGCACGGACTTAGACAAAGTTATAGCCTGTTGTCTAACATCTAGCATTTTTACATAAATGTGCATAAATATGTTGAAAGAGCTATATTTCTAGGCCAAACTACCTTATTCAACTGCAACTGAGGTATAGTAATTCAAATGGCCATAACTCTGGCTGTAATCAATCTTTTAAACAATTTTTTTCAACTATTTAAAGCCCAAGACTCCTTGCTTCTTGACATATCTAATTTCCCATATGCTCATATATGTGGCGTGTTGAAAGGGTTAAAGATCTTACAAAGGTATTGGAAAGATGACATTTCCTTTGCCTTTAATGAACCTCAATGGCTCCATTTAAAAAATCAAAGGTCATTAAAGGTCTAATTTTGCGCAGTGGATCAAATACCATTGCTCATCATCATAACTTCTTACCATATCGTGTATACAAATATATTATATTATGTTGCAACTGAAAGATCAGTCTCATAACAGGAGTCTCATAAAAACAGTTTCAAACTGGTAATTGACTCAGTCTTAAATTAGACTGCATGTTCTACAACTAAAGAACGTATTAGGGCTCGGAGGTAAGCCTCGAGTGTTGGGTCTCTATAGTTATCTGTGGTCTGTGTGTTGGGTCTCTATAGTTATCTGTGGTCTGTGTGTTGGGTCTCTATAGTTATCTGTGGTCTGTGTTTTGGGTATCTATAGTTATCTGTGGTCTGTGTGTTGGGTTTCTATAGTTATCTGTGGTCTGTGTGTTGGGTCTCTATAGTTATCTGTGGTCTGTGTGTTGGGTCTCTATAGTTATCTGTGGTCTGTGTTTTGGGTCTCTATAGTTATCTGTGGTCTGTGTTTTGGGTCTCTATAGTTATCTGTGGTCTGTGTGTGGGGTCTCTATAGTTATCGTTAGTCTGTGTTTTCGGTCTCTATAGTTATCTGTGGTCTGTGTGTTTGGTCTCTATAGTTATCTGTGGTCTGTGTTTTGGGCCTCTATAGTTATCTGTGGTCTGTGTTTTGGCTCTCTATAGTTATCTGTGGTCTGTGTGTTGGGTCTCTATAGATATCTGTGGTCTGTGTGTTGGGTCTCTATAGTTATCTGTGGTCTGTGTGTTGGGTCTCTATAGTTATCTGTGGTCTGTGTGTTGGGCCTCTATAGTTATCTGTGGTCTGTGTTTTGGGTCTCTATAGTTATCTGTGGTCTGTGTGTTGGGTCTCTATAGTTATCTGTGGTCTGTGTGTTGGGTCTCTATAGTTATCTGTGGTCTGTGTGTTGGGCCTCTATAGTTATCTGTGGTCTGTGTTTTGGGTCTCTATAGTTATCTGTGGTCTGTGTGTTGGGCCTCTATAGTTATCTGTGGTCTGTGTGTTAGGCCTCTATAGTTATCTGTGGTCTGTGTTTTGGGTCTCTATAGTTATCTGTGGTCTGTGTGTTGGGTTTCTATAGTTATCTGTGGTCTGTGTGTTGGGCCTCTATAGTTATCTGTAGTCTGTGTGTTGGGCCTCTATAGTTATCTGTAGTCTGTGTGTTGGGTCTCTATAGTTATCTGTGGTCTGTGTTTTGGGTCTCTATAGTTATCTGTGGTCTGTGTTTTGGGTCTCTATAGTTATCTGTGGTCTGTGTGTTGGGTCTCTATAGTTATCTGTGGTCACTGTTTTGGGTCTCTATAGTTATCTGTGGTCTGTGTTTTGGGTCTCTATAGTTATCTGTGGTCTGTGTGTTGGGTCTCTATAGTTATCTGTGGTCTGTGTTTTGGGTCTCTATAGTTATCTGTGGTCTGTGTTTTGGGTCTCTATAGTTATCTGTGGTCTGTGTTTTGGGTCTCTATAGGTATCTGTGGTCTGTGTGTTAGGTCTCTATAGTTATCTGTGGTCTGTGTGTTGGGTCTCTATAGATATCTGTGGTCTGTGTTTTGGGTCTCTATAGTTATCTGTAGTCTGTGTTTTGGGTCTCTATAGTTATCTGTGGTCTGTGTGTTGGGTCTCTATAGTTATCTGTGGTCTGTGTGTTGGGTCTCTATAGTTATCTGTGGTCTGTGTTTTGGGTCTCTATAGTTATCTGTGGTCTGTGTTTTGGGTCTCTATAGTTATCTGTGGTCTGTGTGTTGGGTCTCTATATTTATCTGTGGTCTGTGTTTTGGGTCTCTATAGTTATCTGTGGTCTGTGTGTTGGGTCTCTATAGTTATCTGTGGTCTGTGTTTTGGGTCTCTATAGTTATCTGTGGTCTGTGTGTTGGGTCTCTGTAGTTATCTGTGGTCTGTGGCAGCATGTAGTAGGAAGCTCGGAGGTAGCCCCGAGTGTCGGGTCTCTGTAGTTATCTGTAGTCTGTGGTGAGCCATGAGTGCCTGGTCTCTGTAGTTATTTGTAGTCTGTGGTGAGCCATGAGTGTCGGGTCTCTGTAGTTGCCTGTGGTCCGTGGCAGCATGAAGTAGGTAACTTTGAAGTTGAGGGTTTTGTTTATCTTCAAAGTGTATTGACGAATGTCTCAGTAGATGTGTGTTGGGGGTGGGTGGAATCCACAAACCCTACTATTTATAACCTCAAGTACAGCCTCTGGAGTACACAGGCAATCTCTTATCATATTCCCAATCTTAAAGTTTATAGTTATATTTGAATCATATGGTTATATCTTAATCATATATATTATTGTTTATCTGTTCATGATAAAGAATAATATAATTATAGTTATGAAATAGTATAAAGTTTTTGATTTGATAAATAGTTATGTGATACTGTATAGTAATGACATGAAATTATAGGATATTATAACAATATGACATAATTCTATAAAGTAATCATGCAAGGATGGTAGCCAAAAGATGACGATAACTCTCCTCAAATTATAACTAACATTAAATAAAATATGCAGTTGATCAATGCTAAAAGAAAGATTTGCAAAGTACATGTTTTGGAAAGTAGCATGTTTCTGTATTGTCTATCATCCTCCACCTCGATCTTTAATCTCTCATATGCTACATGTTTAATCCTAGACAAATGCTTTGTAATCTTGTTTACCTTTTTCCTCATGAATCTCGATAAACCCAGTGTGAAGTGTTGGTTTTGCTGATTGATATTATCATGGTGTCAGTAGAAGGGTCTTTGGCTGTGTGTGGGGCACATCCAGGACCCTCTGTGGATCTGGGTCGGTGACAAGTAATGGACATAGATGCTTAATTCGACACAGGAACGTGGCTGTTTCTTAAAATCAACATGCAGCATGGAGCTTAGTGATGGAAAGAAAAAGTAAACACCATGACAGGGGCCATTTCTTAAATAGAGATATGACATTGGGCTTATACCCATACACATAACCATACCAGCACTATTTGGTAATTGTCACTGGCAGATCCAGGAGTTTTAAAAGAGGGGGGAGGGGGTGCGTTATTGAAAAAACTTTTCCTTTTGTCAGTATTTAGCCTTATATATGGACTCCTGCCCCCCTTTTCTAAATCACTTGGTCTCTCCTGTAATATCATTGTCTCCCCCAAGGTGTCCCAGATTTTGACCCACCAACTGTGGGGTCAGAAGGTGCGTCTCACTGTCCTACTTTTTGTCCGCAGAAGGACCAGGGATGGATACAGGAATTTCGAAAGGGGGGTCATTATAAAGGCTAAGTGCTGAAACCGTGTACATTTGCACATATGTGCACAGCATTTCCCCCTCTTTTTCTATTTTACGGATGCACCAAAGGAGGGGGGGGGGGGGGTTAGGACCACGAGGACCATTCACCGCTGGTCCTCCCCTGAAGATCATGTATCTCTTAGATTCTGATCATAAAAAATGTAAATATAGAATAGCACACATAAGATGTCAAACGTTATCTTTATAACCAATCCAAAAGGAAGACGGCCTGCAAATGTGATGTAGGTCTTTGTCTTACTCATCTGAAAATAATATATAAAAAATGTCAGAAAAATATCTCAAATATTTTCAATATATATATTAATATATATAATATATATAATATATATATAATATATATATTAATATATGTAATATATGTAATATATATATTAATATATATATAATATCTCAAATATTTTCAATATATATATTTTCAAAATATCTCAAATATTTTCCTACCCTTTTCAAATGTATCATCCAATTTTGAATAAGTATTCTTGATGTTTTGTCTTTAATTCAAGCCCTGTGTTTATTCCTTATCTTATGTCAAAATAGCGTATTAAGGTGGTATTACACTACAGAACATGAGCTGCAATATGACAATTTCACAGAGAAAGTACATATATAAGAGACAACCCTTTTCTTTGCACATGTGTACAATACTCCAACTTGCCAATCTCAAACCATTATACAACTCCTTTGTGTGTGAATTGTCTGTAATATCATGATATCGCATAGATATCGCAGCTCAAGTCAAGTAGCATAATGGGGCCCTTAGGTATACAGTAATTGGGCGTTTAACTTGTCCACCCATATAAGGATAGTTGGTGACAGATTTGGGTAAGGTGTACTGTATAATATAATATATCCCCTGTGACAATCTCCAAATAGGGCTGGTATGGGTATAAGCCCCATGTCACATGTTGATTTTAAGAAATGTCCATGTCCTCATGTCAAATTTAATGGCCTAGGGCCATTACTTATCACTCAACCCAAATCCACAGAGGGCCCTGGATGCCAACCACACACAGCAAGGACCGTTCCACCGACACCATGATAATAGGGATTATCAAGATCAACACTTAACACTGGGCTTATCGACATCCATAAGGAAAAAGGTAAACAAGATTTAAAGCATTTTTCTAGGATTAAACATGTACCATATGAGAGGTTAAAGATCCAGGTGGAGGATGATAGACAATGCAGAAACATGCCATGTACTTTCCAAATCTTTCTTTTAACATTGATCAACGGCATATTTTGTTAAATGTTAGTTATAACTTGAGGAGAGTTATCGTCATCTTTCGGTTGGCTACCATCCTTGCATGACTACATTATAGAATTATGTCATACCATTATAAAATCCTGCAATTTTATGTCATTATTATACAGTACTTTAATCATAAACCTATTTATAAAACTTTATACTATTTCATAACTAATTAAGATATAACCATAAAATTATGATTCCAATAAAGCTACCGACTTGAAGATTGTGAATATGATAAGAGAGTGCCTGCGCACTCCAGAAGCTATACTTGTGGTTATGCATAGTAGGTTTTGTGGATTCTGCACACACACACACACACACACATACACACACACACACACACACACACACGACACACATCTGCTGAGACATTCGTCAATACAGTTCGAAGATAAACAAAGCCCTCGACTTCAAAGCTACCTACAACATGCTGCCACAGACCACAGACTACAGACAACTACAGAGACCCGACACTCAGGGCTCACCACAGACTACAGATGACTACAGAGACCCGACACTCAGGGCTTACCACAGACCACAAATAACTATAAAGACCCGACACTCAGGGCTTACCACAGACTACAGATAACTATAGAGACCAGACACTTGGGGCCTACCACAGACTACAGATAACTATAGAGACCCGACACTCAGGGCTTACCACAGACCACAAATAACTATAAAGACCCGACACTCCGGGCTTACCTCCGAGTCCACCAAGACATGCCACCATAGACCACAGATAACTATAAAGACCCAACAGTCAGGGCTTACCTCCGAGCCCACCAAGACATGCCAATAGAGACCACATATAATTATATAGAGACCCGACACTCAGGGCTTACCATAGACCACAAATAACTATAGAGATCTGACACTCCGGGATTACCTCCGAGCCCACTACTACTTTCCTTTACCTGACCATTAAATTGTTGTTGTAGCTGTTGTTGTTAAATATATTTACTCTAGTGTCAGGTACTTAAGGATAGACAACATTTTATTTGAGCTTATTTTGTAAAAAATGAAAATTGTGTAGTAACCAGTAAGGCTAAAACAACATACTTGCAAGAGCACACTTTTCTCAATCTTTTTAAACACATTCTGTATTAACACTTTAAAATTTGAGCATTCATCTGCAAAAAAAAACAATTTTTCTTTACTTTATCTTAAAAATGGATACGTCTTGTTAACCACTCAATAGAATGTAATTTGAATTCTTGAACATGTAAATAATGATCCCTCAGAGGGAAGGGTATCTCAATTTGTTTGTTTTATTTAGATAGTTTTCATTTTATGACAAAAAACAGGAAAGATTTTCTCAACACTATTTTCTACATTATTTTCATAAAACAAAAAATAAGACCCATATCAAAATTCTGAGACATGCTTCCCTGCAAATAGATGCCATTTACATGTACAAAACATTTCATTCATTCATAGACAGTTGTTACTGAGATATCCCTGTTCGAAAAATAAAAGTGAAAACTACATTTGTTTACTTCCTGGTCTACCTACAAAGGTGCAGTTCTTCACTTTCTAATATAACTTATACCATTAGATAGGGCTCTGAATTGACTTTTAAGATAAATATGGTATACATTAGTATCATAAAGAGTACTATTAAAATCAATTCCATAACAAAGGACGCACTGCACATTACTGTTGTCTATCCTTAAAATGGAAGTGGTAGCATTATATTTTCAGTTTTGAACTGTATATATTCATTATTTCGTTGAAAATTTACTTATGACAAAAAGATACACTGAACATATTTGTATAGATATTGTCCACGAAATTAGTCCAAATTAGCATCCAGATGCTCAGAATACTGTAAATCAAATACCTTTGGCAGGGATAAATGAAAAGGGCCCTGCATGAAATCCTTCCAAATGACCCCAAAGGCCTAGATGAGTGATGGTTATGCCTCGATTTCCAAATATATATTATGTACCGTCCGGTAGGGAAACTATACTTAGGGCCCTAGACCCTTAAATTCAACATGGTGACATGACCGTTTCAACAACATGAGATTTGGCTTGTTTCTTAAATTTGGCATGGGATATGACAGCATCTTAGAGGTGACATGCAACATGGGGAGTCAAGGGACAGGTGACATTGCCATGCAACATTGGGACTCTTCTATCAAGGGCCCCATATCTGTATATCATGTGGCTAGAAATAGGGAGTGTGTATTCCGTCACCTGAACCTAGGTTTGAAGACGGGTGGTCTGTACAGTGTGTATACTGAACCTAGTTGCTGACCCAACATGAACACTAGGGGCACACTACCCTTCTGTTTGCTAAGTTTTGTTTGACCTAGCCTGGAGGAGTTAAAATAAAGGGGTCTGGATGGGGGGTGTTCCCATGTAGCATGTCAAATTTAAAGAGCACCAATGATGCATGTCTTTGTCCCTTACTTTTCCCAATGTTGCATGTCGCATGTCACTATGTTTTTAACCCTCCTTGTCATGTCATTAAGCCCCCATGTCACATGTCAAATTAAAGAATTCCTCCTGGCGCTGTGTCAATTTTAGTGGTCCAACCCCATAAGTAGGACAGGTTGCAGCACTCATTCTTATCTTGCATCACCTTTGGCCCTACCTGTACTTGTACCTCTCTACATGTACAGACTACATGAACACCTCCAGGTACATAGGTGACCACTCAGGGCCCTGGAGTGCAGGGACCCAGGAGATACGGGGAAGGACGAGTAAGGACGGGACCCATTAAGTGACCAGGTGAGTCCGCTTTAAAGTATTATAGGTGACTCTGATATATATATATATATATATATATATATATATATATAGTATTACGGCTGACTCTGCTATAAAGTATTACAGGTGATTCTGCTATATAGTATTACAGGTGAGTCTGCTATATAGTATTACAGGTGACTCTACTATACAGTGTTACAGGTGACTCTGCTATATAGTATTACAGGTTACTCTACTATACATTATTACAGGTTACTCTGCTATATAGTATTACAGGTGATTCTGCTATATAGTATTACAGGTGACTCTGTTATACAGTATTACAGGTGACTCTGCTATATAGTATTACAGGTGATTCTGCTATATAGTATTACAGGTGACTCTGTTATATAATATTTTAGGTGACTCTGCTATAATAGTATTACAAGTGACTCTACTATATAGTATTATAGGTGACTCTGCTATATAGTATTACAGGTGAGTCTGCTATAGACCTTGTGCAGACATGGTCATGTGACCTGATTTTGGTGATCACCATGTGGTCACCACACCAACGTTTATATTAGATATATCCATAACTTACAGATGATAATTTGTAAATATGATTTATTATGGTTTCCTTTGATGAAATAGAAGAGAATATACAGCATAAATATTGTAGAAATGTGAATAATGATAAATATAAGATGATCACCAACATGGCAGGTAACTCTGCTATATAGTGATACGTGTGAAACTACTTTATAGTACTACAAGAGGCTCTGCTATATAAAATATGTTTTCTAGCCTTATTCCTAAGAATCATAGATCTGTACAATATTCATCATTTAATTTTAAAATGGGTCACGGAGTTGATTGTCCAATTTCAAATGTATTTACTACATGTTTTTAACTATGGATAACTATACAATTAACGATTTTAAGAATAAGGGTCTACATTTCTTTCATTTGAATATAAGGAGTCTATTTTGTAAAAATAAATTTGATATGTTCCAACAACAAATGATTAATAGCAACATCGACTTTATATGTTTATCAGAAACTTGGCTTAATAAAAAGCTCGACTCAAATATTATAAAAATAAACGGATATAATTTAATTAGGCTCGATAGGAATTGGGGTAATAACAATACTATCAAAAAAGGAGGAGGTGTGTGTTGTTACATTAACAATTATTTACCTTATAATGATACAGAATATTCTAAATTGAACTGTTCTAGTATAAACATTGAAATACAATGGATCAAAATAAATATTTCTAACTCTAAAGAGATCTTATTAGCAAACATTTATAGGCCCCCTCAAGGAAATATTAACATCTTTATCGATACTCTGAGAGATAATTTAAGGTCAATTAATAATTTAGACAAGAAAGACTTATTTATTCTAGGTGATTTCAACATAGATTTTAGCAACAAAAAACCTTTTAAACCTTGCGAATACTTTTGGTCTGAAACAACTAATAGTAGATACTACTAGGTACGGGGAAAAAAATAGCTGCATTGATTTGATTTTCTCTAACTCAGACTATATTTCAAATACAGGTGTTCTAAATCTAAATTACAGTGACCATCAAGCTATTTTTGTTACCAAAAAGAAAGTAAGATCATTATCCTCCAAAATTAAATTTAAGGGACGTAGTTATAAAAATTACAACAAAGAAGAATTTCAAGAAAATCTTCAATTATTAGACTGGGGTCAATTTTTTTCAACTGATGATCCAAATACCTGCTGGGATATTCTATATGATAATATTGTTAATGAACTTGAAAAAACATGTCCTGAAAAAGTGTTCAATATCAAAGAATATAGGGAACCTTGGATGACAAAAGAACTGATGGAATTGATTTTAGATGAGGATAAAATTTTAAGAACAGCAAAAAAGACTAAGAATTTAGAAGATTGGAATAAAGCGAAATATTTTAGAAACCAAACAGGATATCTTATTGAATCAGCTAAAAAATCATATTTCGAATCCGAATTTGAGGCTTCTAAGAAGGATCCTAAAAGATATTGGAGAAATATCTATTCTGTTATTCCTAAAAAGAAAAAATCTTCAGGATGACAAGAAAATTTGTATTCCAGAAAGTGAGACTGCTGACTATATTAATAATTTCTTTGTCAACATTGGTCCAAAACTAGCTGAGAAATTCACTAGAAATAATAATCATATTAAAATAGAAACAGATTTAGTTATTGAAAATTTAATTCTGAATGTAGGTAAAATAAGAGACCTAATCAAGGATATTGATATAACTAAATCATCGGGTTTAGAGAAAATATCATCAGGATGTCTTAAAGACGCTCTTTCAGCACTACCACATCAGATTTCATATATCTTTAAGCTTTCAATTAAAAAAGGTATTTTTCCAGAAAAATGGAAATATTCAACTGTAATACCTTTATTTAAAGGAGGTAACAAAGAAGATGTTTCCAATTATAGACCTGTATCGTTATTACCCATTCCAGGTAAAATATTAGAGAAATTAGTTCACGATCATATTATGAATTTTCTTGAAATTAACAACCTGTTAAATGTTAATCAAAATGGATTTAGAAAAGGAAAATCAACTTTAAGTTCAGTTGCAAATTTCTGTGATGACATCTATAATGCTATTAATAATAAGCAGTACACAGTTGCAATTTTCATTGATCTTAAAAAAGCTTTTGATACAGTTAATCATCAGATTCTTTTAAACAAATTGACTTGTATTGGCATTGATGGAATCATTCTAGACTGGAAAAAAGGCTATTTAAGCAATAGATTTCAATGTACTTTAGCTAATGGTTTCATCTCCAAATTTAAGTCAGTTGTTTGTGGTGTACCTCAAGGTTCAATTTTGGGCCCATTGTTCTTTCTCATTTATATTAATGATTTACAAAATTCACTGGGTGCTGAAAATCACTAT
This sequence comes from Lepidonotus clava, assembly GCA_936440205.1. Classification (NCBI taxonomy): domain Eukaryota; kingdom Metazoa; phylum Annelida; class Polychaeta; order Phyllodocida; family Polynoidae; genus Lepidonotus; species Lepidonotus clava. Next base: position 2,414,965 of record OW387143.1, read on the forward strand.
TTGTATGCTGATGACACAGTCATTTATTGTGTTGATGATTCTCACATTAAGGCTGCTGAAAAATTACAAATTTCTGTTAATACTTTTTCGGACTGGTGCTCAATGAATGAGCTTACTATAAATGCAAAGAAAACCAAACTAATGACTTTTGGCTCTAAACATAAACTAAAAGCAGCTGATAATGTTAGTATTTATATCAACAACGAAAGAATTCAGAATGTACCTACTTTCAAATACCTTGGTGTTTATCTAGATAGATCACTAGATTTTAAATACCATACAAAAAACATAATTAACAATATTTCATACAAACTATGCCTATTCAGTAAGATCAGAAAATATCTAAATGATGCTAGTGCTATTACTGTTTATAAGTCGATGATTCTACCATTTTTTGACTATTGTGATGTTATCTACATGTTTTCAAAGATTCCTGAACTATCTAAATTAGACAGAATGCATATTAGAGGTTTGAAAATATCTACCTGTGCAAACACTAAAACTGATGAAAAATCGTTATTTCAACAATGTAAAATTTCTAATCTCGAAGACAGAAGGAGGACCCATATGTTAAATTTTCTATTTAATTGTAACAGCAAAATTATTCCTCCGACCGAGATTACTACTAATACTATTACTAGACAAAATTCAGGTCCAACATTTATTATCACAAAGCCAAATTGTGAAGCCTACAAAAGAAACGTATTTTATTCTGGTAGTTTAATATGGAATAGCTTAGACAGTAAATTAAGGAACATTGATAACCCTTATGAGTTCAAAATCAAACAGAAAAATTGGTTAAAATCAACTTATTGAAACTTATGTCTTATAAACAAAAAACAACCTATTGTTATTATTATGTATTTCTACACAACTCCACCAATTCTAAGATTGTATGTTCAGGATATTTTGTAATCTTGTCTAACCATTTTTTATGACCAACTGACACATCCTTATTTTTCATCTTTCACTTCTTTGTTACAATATATTGTATTAAACTTATGATCTATAATGAGTCTATCAAATGAATAAGAAGACAATGAACTTTAATATACAGTGTTTATTTCACGACATTGTATTAAAACTAATTAAGAACTTTCTAGTTACTACATTCAAATTGTAATTTTGCTGTAGCAACGCAGAAAACTGGTCTATAACCAAAAGTTGTCCAGCTTTGTATTGTTAATAAAATGTTAATAAAAAAAAAAAAAAAAAAAAAATTATTACAGGAGACTCTGTTATGTAGTAAAAGAGGTGACTCTGCTATATAGTTCTACAGATGACTCTGCTATTTAGTATTACAATGTTACAGGTGACCTTATAATTAACAGAATGGCCAACATTTGGAGATGTAAAATTTACAGTCCATTCTGCATGTCTTTAGTGGACTTAAAGGAAACCTTGCACATAATTATTGGCTACATATTTTCCTAAGCAATTCTTTCAGCATAAAATATGCATCGAGAACAATTGATGATGGAAATATTCTAAGGATATTCCAAATATTGAGATAGTTATTAGACTTTTAAATTTGGTATATTTTATGTATTTTTAAGTGAAATCCTAATTTGTGACGTCACAAGGACAGTAATTGGGAATCCCCAGCTTTCAAAAAATGGAATCCCCAACCCTCAAAGTGTACAAGAAGAAATTCTAGCTTTAACATTAGATTATTATTTACCTAAATTCATTCAATTACTTGAAATTACCAACTTATTTTTGAAGGGATTCCCCTTTATTATGACGTAGCAAGGACATAAATGAAAGCCCATAAATTAGGGAATTCCCAAATTTTATTTTCTTCCCCTTATAATTCACTAGTACTTCAACATTTTCCAGTTTTTTCTTTTAAATTACGTTTAGAATACCCACGATGACTTAATCAAATAAGAAATGTGATTTTGGAAATTTATGTGCAAGGAACCCTTTAATGTTAAGCCAGGAAGGGGGTGTAATTGCATAGAGGTGTATATATGCACCTTATATATCCACATGTTCTCTTCTTCTCTAACAAGAAATTCTCTAAACCTCTCTTCTTAAGCATCAAGAAATTCTCATTCTCTGTAAAGAAAGACTGAGAATTCTTTCTTCCATGAGAATAGAGAATGAGAACTCTTTCTCAATGAAAATAGAGAATTTGAGCCTCTTTAAGAGAAAGGAATTCTCATTCTCTAAACTACCAGAGAACAGGAGAATTCTCTGGCATTGTTCTTCAAGAAGAAAACACTCAGAGATTTCTTGTTAGAGAAGAAGAGAATGTGTGGATAAGGTGCTATACGTGTGTTTAACAGGATCGTATGTTGGGTAGGCTGATTTGTGGTGCCCTTTGTGGTGGTGGCAACGCTCAATACTTGATTCAGGCATATTCAACAAGCTACACACCTTATTTTTGATAACTTTTGATGCTATAGGTCTGCAGGGCAAGAAAGGGCTAGTTTTGTTTTTCAGTTCAATTTTGAGTTCTACTTTCCAAAGATTTGTAATATTTTTTTATACCAATCACACAAGTTCACTGGTGGGGGAGTACATGATTGATGGCTTTTTGAATTTTCTAAACGTATTTTGCATGTTATTTGTGGCCATTTATCATCTGAATGTATTTTAATTTTTGTCCCCTTTGTTTCCATTAATTATTATATTCATTAACAATGTCACATGGGAGGATGCTCATAGTTTGAAAACTTATGACGTCTTTGTCAGATTCTACTTCCATTTCTTTATTGAATTACTTGTGCCTGACAAACAGTTTTGGCATTGAATGATAGAAAAAAATATACAGAATCTAGATATACCGCAATTATTTTTATCATAACATTATTAACAGCGCTACGTTTTTTAGACAGGTAGAAGGACCAGATATTTCAAGTTTTTCAGTCGTTTCTTGCCCTGCGGACCTATAGCGACTCCCTAATTTGATATGGACACATGGACCTTTCTTACCCTAATCCCATCTGACTCCCGCCATCAAATTTCCCTTGGAGCCACAATCTTCTGGTGTTCCATGCCTGATAATGTTCAGCTTTCTAATTTTCTCATACATGGACCTCCCTTACTTACTGAATTAAGTCTAATACAAAGAAGACATTAAAAAAACAATGGGAAAAAGCATGAGTAAGAGAAATGAAAGACATCAAATTTATTTTTAGCCTCAAGAAATTAACCCTTCTGGTTCCAAGGTTAATTGGTATTCTTCAAAACAAATCAAGATTGATATGGACAGGCATCAGTATTATCAGGTGATCTGTCTAATCTATGTGATGAGGTGTTTTGGAACTCTGATAGTTCAAACTTTAATATTATTACATTTCAATGGAAAAGGTGTTTATATATATGTTCTGCTGCAAATACCCATAAAGTTGTGGTAATAATCAAATCAGTTCTTAAGGGTTACATATTGCAATGGTACACCTAGTCTTGAGGGGCAATAGATACCTTTGAAATGATTTAACAATTCTTTTCATGTCTTAATCATTCCAGCTACTTCATCCAAGGGGCCTAAGATAAAGATGTCTTCACTACACAAGATGCTGTTGGTCATCCTGAGCCTATGCCTGTTCTGTTCTGAGGTTCAGTCAGCGAAGATCCTCCTCATACCTGGGCCTCACTACAGCCACGTCAACTTCTTCTCAACTGCAGGGAAAGCTCTGCAAGATGACGGTCATGAGGTGTATGTTTTAACCATAATGAAGTATGGTCCAAATGTAGAGAAACATGGACTTCCATCTCTTCTTCACGATGATAAAGGCAATGATATACAAGCTCACGCAGAATCACAATTCCAAAAGATTGCAAAGGAAGACATGAACATCTTACTTATTTTAAAGTTTGTTCTGCCACTGATTTCTGATTTATGCAAAGATGTACAACGTAATGAACCCCTAATGAACCAAATACAAAATCTGAAGTTTGATTTAGTTATTAATGATGCCACCATGTTTTACACTTGTTTCTATGCAATACCATACCGCTTTGGATTAAGATACATGTCAATGACTGCATTGCATGAACCCTGGTCATTTGGAGTTTCAGGGCTACCTTCTGTTGAACCATCACAGTTGTTACCAAATTCTAACAAAATGTCTTTCTTTCAACGCATGATGAACTTGCTTCCTTTTACATTTCTGTCTTTAAATCCAGCATCTTTCCTGTACAGTGAAGAACATCTTACAGAGTTTGTGCCTCATAGGCCATACAAGTCTCTCAAACAGCTGGTTTCTGAGTCTGAAATCACTCTGGTAAATCATGATGTAATTTGTGTAGGATATCCCCGAGTATCAGCTCCCAATTATGTTTTTATTGGTGGATCAAGTGCTAAAAAGGCAGGACCTCTTCCACATGATCTTCAGGTGTTTGCAGATGGGGCAAACGATGGGCTTATCATTCTAAGCTTTGGGTCAATCAAAGCACTGCAAGCTGTATGGAAAGACTTGAAGCCTATGATGATGAATGTATTAGGAAAACTACCACAGCGTGCCATACTACAGTATGGTTTAGATGATTTTGATGATGCTCCCCAAAATGTCAAGCTGGTAAAATGGCTCCCACAGAATGATCTCTTAGGTCATCCCAATACAAAAGTGTTCATCACTCACGGAGGGAACAACGGTCAGTTGGAAGCTGTTTACCATGGTGTGCCTGTTCTTACAATGCCTTTCACGGGGGACCAACAATTCAACTCTATCCAAGCTAAGAATCGAGGCTTTGGACTTGTATTGGACAGAGTGACTATGACTGAAACAGAATTACATGATGCACTCACTGAAATTATTCAAAACAAGAAATATTCACAGGTTATCAAGAAATGTTCAGAAATCATGAAGAGTATGCCAAGCTCACATGAGACAACACTGTTCTGGGTAAATCATATTCTTCGCTTTGGGGGCGAACATCTTCGATCTCCAAGTGTAGAAATGCCTATGTATCAGATCCTTATGCTTGATGTGTTTGCCTTTTTAGCAGTGGTTTTCTTGCTTATCATTGTAGCAATTACCTGGGCTTGTTATTGTGTGTGCAGAGCATGCAAGAAGTCAGGAAAGCAGAAATCAGAGTAATCATTAGCTTCTTGTACATAACTGTTTTGTAAGAAACAACTTTTGCATCAATATGTTCAAAGGCCAAATGTCATTGTTTTTTTTAACTATTTGTATTTCACTGTTCAGATGTGTTAAGCAGACAAGTTTCTCAATTTATTCTCAATTCTTAAATGTTCCAGGCCTAGGTTATCTCAGAAATTCAAAATTCTATGATCGTAGCTTCAAATACATGGTTCAAGTATAAAAATGAAAGTGATAGTGTAATACTTGTAGTAAATAAGCATAATTAAATGACAATGATAGTCTTGAAGGTGTATGTATGGTTAAACTTAACTCTTTCCCTAAGCCATCTCAGGGAAAGTACTATAGTAGATAGTCTAAAAATATGCCGTATAAAGCACACACATAGGCTTGTCTACACATAAATTAAGCTCCACATGACACATACAAACTATTTTCAACATTTTTATTGGTAGATATATTATATCGTAGATGATTTCAGGGTTTTGGAATGGTAACTTATGAGAAGTTAGCCTTAAATCCACTATTTTGGTATTCATTGAAAAGATGCTCAATGTATCTGGCATGTTTTCGGTGGTGATGTCTCAATGCATCCAGCCTGTTTTAGCTAGCGATGCTTTAAGACAAATTGGCATAGTGAATGAGTTAAGACAAAGCCTATCTTCCTTTTTTCGGTAAAACTGGAGTATCAAAGATCCTTGTTTGATTTGTATGTATATGTACCTCTGTTTTCTCTGTGAACAAAACAAGTTATTTTGTTTTATTTGAAGATGTAGATAATCTGGTCAATGTAGAAAATAGATTGATATGCAGGAGTGGACATAACCCAAGGCCCTTTAAAAGCAGGTCGGGCCCCTAATTTTTCTTAGTTAGGGGCCATACTGCCACAATGAAAAATATGGATAGTACCCATAAATGTTTAGTGATAATAGCGCTGCATAATTACTTTCCTTAGATGCAAGAATAAAAGGTCTGTCAGTTGGTTAATTACATGGCTTTCAATTCATTGTGTACTTCTCTTGTTGTAATAGATATAATGAAAATAGAAAAAAAGCTTATTGTTTTTAAGACTTTTAAGAGCTCTTAGATATAGGTGAGGGCCCCTATATTTGGTAGGCTAGGAGCCCGCCACACTTCCAGATTTAAAACTTAAGTCCTCCACTGATACAGGTAGTTTCAGTTAGTTGACTGTCACAACAGTTTATACATCTAACAGTTTGTAACTTTTTTTTCAAACATCTGGCTCAGGGTACCTGGTCTTCTGACAGAATACAATAATTAGTATAGGAGTATTAACAACAAGTTAGTAAATTATAGAATAAGTATAGAACCACATAATTAGTTGTACACAAATAAATGATGTCAAATTAAGATTTTCACACTAATTACTAGCTAACAGATTATCTATAAATGCATACAGGCAAATCTGTTGTGAGGATAAAACCCCATGACTGCTAAATAGTTGCAGATGAATTAGTACATAGTTTTCATTTGTGTATACTTGGATTCAAATGTATCAGGTAGAAATATGTTTGGCAAGAAAATTAAAGTATTTGTATCCATTTCGTCTCCGCTTTGTAATAACTTGATTTTGCTGAATTTAGGGCAATTGTTCTCACAGTTTCTATGCGTTTGCCAATCACACTATATATATATATATATATATATATATATATATACATATATAAGGATAAAATATTTTATCTATTTTTAGCCACATATCTACTAGGCGAATTTGACTGAGTTGGCCAACAGATTATTCTCATAGAATCGACCAATTCTGGCGCCGATTCAGATTGTCAGTCACTTTGTTATATTGAAATATACATGTTTGATATGAGTCGGTGCTAAAATCGGCCGACTCTTCTAGTAAAGTTGGCCGATTATATATATATCTGTATATATCTGTCTGTTTTCTGTGTGGGGTGTATGAAATTAACGGGGTTGTATGAAATTAACGTGATTTTCTACCAAATAAATGTGATATTCAAAAGAATCTGTTACTTTCCATACAAAATTTGTCTACACATTAAAGGTAAATGTGGGAAAATATCCATTCTTCAAACTCGTAGGGACTTTAGATCCATACATTAGGATCATAAAGACACTTTATTTGATAGATATTAGCCTTTGATAGATAAACCTTAGCCCATTAGTTTCAATGCAGAAGAGTACATTTTGTGACTGATGAAAATACATATATAAATCCATAATTTTCAATGTAAACTTGGTAAAAGTAAAACTTGTAAGCTAGGATAAAACCACAATAGACATTTTTACCTAAGAAAACTTCAGCTCAGCACCCAAAATCAAATCTTATTAATGAAGAGAAGGAAAATCTATATGAATCTCTCATCAAAATAACCTTATTTTAATGTATTTCTTTATGATATGATATTTACTTATCATCAGACATATTTTTGTTATTCCTAATTGATATAACAAAATTTTCCCAAAATTTGAAAGAAATTGAGGAATGACAGTTGAAACACTAATTGTCGCTGCTGAGATTTCCAATGCTACATTTGAAGGTGATGACTTAAGTCAAAGTATATATACAATGGAATTTATTTCTAAAGCTATATACATCAAAACTTAGTGCTATAAGAAAGGCCTCTCAAAGCCTTACTGTATGTATATCAGAATAATATTACAAAAGATGTCCATGGCAAATGTGAAAAGACAGGGTCTCTATTTTGAATGGATTATTGGGTCCTAGCATCCAGTTGAATGGGAAAGGAAATATATCTACCAGGTAAAATTGTAATGTTTTTTTTTCAACCAAACAACATGGAGAAATTATAGAAAATATCCACATATTTGCTCTATAACCACCAGTAATGGCTACATTTCCAAACCAATTTAGAATAGTGTAAAAATATATAGATACAAAGTGAAAAACATTGAAATTCTAGTTATCACTTAATTAAATTATACATGCTACAATGATCGCTTAAAAAACGTAACATGCTTTAGCCATGTGATTTGCTGACATATTTCGCAGCATGCACGCTGATCTTGGCTAACCTGTGGGTAAAATGAAGGAAGCTGGCTATCCGTTGTAGGGAGAATTAGTTCTATGAAAAGTTGCATTCCTATTAGAAAAGCTTATATTCCCTGTCAGCATGTCCCTGGGTAATTATACTGCTGCCACCTGGTGGAAGTCTAACAAGTCACATTGTCTTAGAGCAAGTGGTAGGCCCCTCCCCCATCGTAGGATAAATTATATCATTGTACATGTTTACTGTTTTAATATATTGCACTGAGGCAGATACCTCAGGCAAGAGCATGTATAACTTTATTTTTGGTAAAAAAAAGTTATGGTTGTGGCAACAGTGATAGGTTTACATTTATTTAATTTGATAAGAGAAGGTAGAAGAAAAGGTGTTATGAGCACTGACAAAGTGAAATATTAAAACAATATGAAATATTAAAACAATAGATAGACTAAAATAATAGTAAAACAACTGAGAAGTTTAGCATGCATATAGGATGGTGACAAGGGGAGCTGAGACTGTCATCAAAACTGATGTGTAATTGTATGGCAGTGCCACCTACCTGCGGAAGTACCATGGGGGAGGAGAAAGAATCCGTAAAGAGGTGTATTGACATTACGCAGGAGCTAGATGGACTAAGTGCTAGTGGCATTTGATGGTGACCATGAGTTTTTAGAAGAGATACCTGCATACATTAGACCGTGAGTCTATTCATCTAAATAGACTAAGGAAGTAAAATACCAAGCTGAGGAACTGAAACACTGATAGTGATTGACCACGTATACTCCTTATGGGTGATAGATATTGTACCAAAAGAACAGAGCCATGCATAGTGACTATGAACAGCAATGTAAATATACTGTAGCACACATTGAATATCAGACATTATCTTTAAAGCCAATCCAAGGGAAGAAGGCCTGTCAATGTGATGTAGGCCTTTGTCGTACTCGTCTGAAATAATAGATCTGAAATGTAGGAAAAATATCACAAATATTTTTTACCCTATTCAAATGTATCATCAAAATCTGAATAAGTATTCTTGAAGTTTTATCTTTAATTCAAGCCCTCTGATTATTCCTTATCTTATGTGTCTAAATATGGATAGCACGGGAATACTTATAGTCCAAATAGTGTATTGTGACAAATTTCTGCTATATAGTATTACAGATGACTCTGATATATATTACTCTATTATGAGTCTTCTATCTGGTCGATAGTGCATGAGTGAGGTGAGCTATGTGAATAATATTTCAAGTAACCTAACTCACAAGGGCATTCTCTGACATAAACTACGGGTATTTCTATGAAAAAGGGATCAGGTGCAGAACAGCTATGCCAGATGAAATATATATATATATGAATAGAGCTATTAAATAAAAAAGTATTTCACGTTATGTATGATTATTAGCTGAGATATAAAGGTTAGAAAATGAGGATCTTTAACGTAGGTGCCTATGGGGAACTATTACTTTTACTTTTCTTTAAATCATAAAAATAAATCTTATTGAAATCAAAAATTTAACATGTTTATTATTTCCACAATGTTCCTAGCTATTTTTCCCCATTTACTTTATGTAGATGCAATCAATATGAAGGTAGGCAAACTTGTAAAAACGAGGGCTGCACCACAGCTTCAGCAAAATGTAGATTCAATCAATATGAAGGTGGGCAAAATTGTAAAAACGAGGGCAGCACCACACCACAGGTCCGGCACAAGCGCTCTGAATCATGGGATCAATTGTGATGTGCAAGCACGCCAACATGATCTGGAAAGCAATACATAAAAGACCCCTATGCAGTTCCTTGTTGGATAGTGGTATACATCTGGTATGTTTGAAAAACAGCTGGCCCATATTTGCCTGCCGTAAGATTACAGGATTCCACTTCAGTAGAGCCAATACATGATATAATCATTGCCTTCTGCCTATAGTATAACAGGTATGTGACTGCATTATAGTATTTCAGGTGACTCTGCTATACAGTATTACATTTGAGTCTGTTATATAATATTAGAGGTGACTCTGCTATATAGTTCTACAGATGACTCTGCTATTTAGTATTACAATGTTACAGGTGACCTTATAATTAACAGAATGGCCAACATTTAGTGACATAACATTTTAGGTCAACTCTGCACATCTTTAGTAGACTTTATATTAAACCAAAAGTGGGGAGGGTGAACTATAGGGTTTCATTTTACTGTTATTCATTAATCTGCCATTTGTTGATTTTCTGTCTTCATGGTTCCAGTAAGATAGCTGTATAACACAGTCTTCCATCTCATCTCGACTGTCTATCATCCTAGAACATAGGTGAAACGAAGAGACGACGCTCCCCACTGTAACGCTACCACAAAACTGAAAAGTCAGTTAGTGAGTGACCATGGTAACTGTCATTATGACGTCATGACACTTCCTCATTATGACATCACACCCTTGGTTACCAACATGGCAACTGGTAACTTAGTTACTGTTGTGTAGAGATGTTGTTTATTGTGTCAGTGTGCTGTTTCAAGCAATATTCAGCAATAGTGCACAGTATTGGGGTGTGATTTAATGTGGTTTCGACTCAAATGTCTTCATCAGGCGTGATTTGTTGTGATAGTTTCTCTCTCTACTGGGTTAGAAACGACCACAGATTCCATATAAAGTTGTATGAGATAGTAGTGATTGTGACTCCATGACTTATGTCAGTTTATCCCTGATAATTATAATATTATCGTTTTGTCAGCCCTGGCCCTGGAATCTCGTCATAACACGATTTTTCGTTTGGCCCACATATTGGGTTCTACAAGTATTACAGGGCCATATCCATGATATCAAAGTAAATAATGATACAACTGTGGCCCATCATTTTAATAACTGCCCAACTGACAGTCCTGCCATGAATGACGGATATACTATTTCAGTATTAAGTTTCATCAAAGCAAATCCAGATACCCGAGAAGCAAAGCTAAACCGGGACCGAGAAGAAAAACGGTGGATGCACCGACTCTCAACAATCACCCCATTGAGCCTTAACCTAATGGATTAATCCAACAGGGACCTTGCCTGTCCTACCGTCCGTCTAAATATCATCCTAGAACATAGCTCAGAATTCATGGATGACAAATAACCCTCATGTGAATGGATAGTGTTTAATAATCTGAATGCACATGATATACGGCACTAAGTTCCCTTTGGCTTGTGTCAGAACTGAGAGACAAACAATACTCCTAAGACGGTAACCTGAGTTTGCTGAGCCCTCACTTCTCAGACTTGCCTTACTTGGCTAATGTGTTCACTCTGAGGAACACCAGTATACACTGTGTATCTTATTTGCCCCAATCATATGACATCATCTCTACACTCTCTGCCCACAGAATTACAGAAGAGAGTCGATCTTAGCCCCGATCCTTACTGCTAACTAAAGCTAGCTAAGATACTATGCACTGGCACCCACATCAGTACAAGGGAATAGAGGGGTATATGTGCGTTAAACATGATTGTACGTTGAGGAGGTTATTTTTTGTGCTGCCTTTTGTGATGTTGGCAATGGTCATTACTTGGTCTAGGCAGGTTAGAAAAGGGATCAACAAATTTCTGATAACATTTGATGTTTGCTACTTCCTAATTTGATGTAGACACATGGACCTTTCTTGCCCTTTCCAACTCCTGCAATCAAATTGCAGCCACCATTTTCTGGTGTTTCATGCCTGATAATCTTCAGATTTTTCATTTTCTCATACATGGACCTCCCTTACATATTGAATTAAATCTAATATAAAGAAGACTTTTGTTTTGAGCTGCTTGGGAAAGCTGATAGTACAAACCTTTATGTCATCACATTTCAACGGAAAGGTTGTTGAGACTGCTTCAAATACCCATAAAATTGTAGTACAATTCTAATAAGTTCTGATGGGTTACATATTACAATAGTACACCTAGTCTTGAGAACAGTTAATACATCTGAAATGATTAAGCAGTTCTTTTCATGTTTTATCTATTCCAGCTACTTTAGCCAAGGGGCCAAAACAAATCATGTCAACACCACACAAGATGCTGTTGCTCATCCTGGGCCTCTGCTTGTTCTGTTCTGAGGTTCAGTCAGCAAAGATCCTTCTCATACCTGGGCCACACTACAGCCATGTCAACTTCTTCTCAACTGCAGGGAAAGCTCTGCAAGATGACAGTCATGAGGTGTATGTTTTGACCCTAATGAAGTTTGGTCCAAATGTAAAGGAACATGGACTTGCACCTCTTCTTCACGATGATGAAGGCAATGATATACAAGCTCAAATCCAAAAGATTATAAAGGGGGACATGAACATCTTACATATCTTAAAAGTTGTTCTGCCACTGCTTTCTGATTTATGCAAAGATATACAACGTAATAGACCCCTAATGACCCAGATAAAAGATCTAAAGTTTGATTTAGTTATTAATGATGCCACTTTGTTTTACACTTGTTTCTATGCAATACCATACCGCTTTGGATTAAGATACATGTCAATGATTGCAATCCATGAACCCTGGTCATTTGGAGTTTCAGGGCTACCTTCTGTTGAACCATCACAGATGTTACCAAATTCAAACAGAATGTCTTTCTTTCAACGCATGATTAACTTGGTTCCTTTCACATTTTCATCTTTTAATCCTATATCTTTCCTGTACAGTGAAGAACATCTTAGAGAGTTTGTGCCTCATAGGCCATACAAGTCTCTCAAACAGCTGGTTTCTGAGTCTGAAATCACTCTTGTAAATCATGACGTAATTTGTGTAGGATATCCCTGAGTATCAGCTCCCAATTACATTTTTATTGGTGGTTCAAGTGCTAAAAAGGCAGGACCTCTTCCACATGATCTTCAGGAGTTTGCAGATGGGGCAAAAGATGGGCTTATCATTCTAAGCTTTGGTTCAATCAAAGCACTGCAAACTGTATGGAAAGACTTAAAGCCTATGATGATGAATGTATTAGGAAAACTGCCACAGCGTGCCATACTACAGTATGGTTTAGATGATATCGATGATGCTCCCCAAAATGTCAAGCTGGTAAAATGGCTACCACAGAATGATCTCCTAGGTCATCCCAATACAAAAGTGTTTATCACTCACGGAGGGAATAACGGTCAGTTGGAAGCTGTCTACCATGGTGTGCCTGTTCTTACAATGCCTTTCACCGGGGACCAGCAATTCAACTCTATCCAAGCTAAGAATCGAGACTTGTATTGGATAGAGTGACTATGACTGAAGCAGAATTACATGATGCACTCACTGAAATTATTCAAAACAAGAAATATTCACAGGTTATCAAGAAATGTTCAGAAATCATGAAGAGTATGCCAAGCTCACATGAGACAACAATTTTCTGGGTAAATCATATTCTTCGCTTTGGGGGCGAACATCTTCGATCTCCAAGCATAGAAATGCCTATGTATCAGATCCTCATGCTGGATGTTTTTGCCTTTTTAGCAGTGCTTTTCATGCTTATCATTGTAGCAATTACCTGGGCTTGTTATTGTGTGTGTAAAGCATGCAAGAAGTCAGGAAAGCAGAAATCAGAGTAATCATTAGCTTCTTGTACATAACTGTTTTGTAAGAAGCAACGTTTGCATCAATATGTTCAAAGGCCACATGTCATTGTTTGTTTTCTACTATTTGTATTTCACTGTTCAGATGTCTTAGATACATTCATTTAATACTTAAGTAGACAAGTCTCTGAATTTATTCTCAATTCATAAATGTTCTTGGCCTAGGTTATCTCAGAAATTCAAAATTCTATGACAGTAGCTTCCAATACATGGTGCAAAGTATAAAGATGAATGTGATAGTGTAATACTTGTAGAAACTAAGCATAATTAAATGACAATGATAGTCTTGAAGGTGCATGTATGATTAAACTTAACTTTTTCCCTAAGCCACCAATATCTCACTCAGGATTCAAAATTAAAAGACTGTCAATGTACTATAGTAGATAGTCTAAAAATATGCCATATAAATCACAAACATAGGCTTATCTACACATAAGTTAAGCTCCATATGACATATAAAAACAATTTTCAACATTTTTACTGGTAGATATATTATATCATGGATGATTTCAGGGTTTTGGAATGGTAACTTATGAGTAGTTAGCCTTAAAGTCACTATTTTGGTATTCATTGAAAAGACGCCTCAATGTATCTGGCATGTTTTCGTTGGCGATGCCTCAATGCATCTGGCCTGTTTTAGCAAGTGATGCTTTAAGACAAATTGGCATAGTGAATGAGTTAAGCAAAAGCCTATTTTCCTTTTTTGGTAAAACTGGAGTATCAAAGATCCTTTTTTGATTTGACTTTACATGTACCTCTGTTTTCTCTGTGAACAAAACAAGTTATTTTGCTTATTTCAAGATGTTGATAATTTGGGCAATGTAGCGAATAGATCAATACACAGGGGTGGACATAACCCAAGGCCCTTTAAAAGCAGGTTGGGCCCCTAAATTTTCTTAACTAGGGGCCTGACTGCCCCCATGAAATATATGGATAGTACAAATGTTCAGTGATAATAGTGCTGCATAATTACTTTCTTTAGATGCAAGAATAAAGAGTCTGTCAGTTGGTCAATTCATAATCTACTTCTCTTGTAATAAAAATAATGAAAATAAAAAAAACGTTTAGTGTTTTTAAGACTGTTGATTTGGAAAGCTAGTAGCCCGACACACTCCCACATCTTAAAACTTATGTCCTTCACTGATCAGGGTACAAGAAGACTGGGACAAAGGCCAATGTTTACTTTGTTTAAGTTATATATACAAGTTAGTCAGTGCTACTTTTACTTATTCAGTTAGTTGACTGTCACAACGGTTCATACATCTAACAGTTTATAACTTTTTTTCAAACATCTGGCTCAGGGTAACCCCCTGGTCTTCTGATAGAATACAATAATTAGTATATGAGCATTTATAACCAGTCCGTAAATTATAGTAGAGCAACACATAATTAGTTGTACCAAAATAAATTATGTCAAATTAAGATTTTCATATTAATTTCTAGCTAACAGATAACCTATAAATTCATACAGGCCAATCTTTTGTGAGAGCCCATGAGCCCATGCGTGCTCAATAGTTGCAGGAATATTGATACAGAGTTTTCACTTATGTATACTTGGATTCAAATGTACGAGGTAGAAACATGTCACTGTGTAACCTCTTTTTCTTCTATGAATTCTTGTCGAGATAAAAGACTGGTATATGTAGGGGAGTTAGAGGATTTCCGAAAGTACGGGATCAGCATAAAGGCTAGGTACTAAAATGGCATGCATTTGGGTATATGTGTATGGCATTTTCCCATCTTTCTGTAGGGGTCCACCAAAAGGGGGGTCAACTCATACATGTCATCAAATAAAGGCAGAAGAAAGGTGCCCAGTGAAATGATATATAATCCAACAAACTATGACTCATCATCAAGTCCTTTCAGTGATGCCCTAATGTACAGAAAACTGTGAACAAGATGACAACAGGTCAGCAACAACCTTCCTAATTAATTTTGTTGCTTATATATATCATTATGACATAAATGCAGAAGACCAACACCCAGCAAAATGACAATTAACCCCCATATTAGGGAGGTTAAGCAACACCAACGCATCTCGATACGTCAACGTATCTCTAAACTTTGAGGCTTTTGGTAGGGGTCAGTACTCAAAATCAAATCTTATTAATGAGAAGGAAAATCTATATGAATCTCTAATAAAATTACCTTTCTTTTAATGTATTTCTTCATAGTATGATATTAACTTATCTTCAGACATTATTTTTGTTATTCCTAATTAATATAACAACATTTTCTCAAAATTTGAAAGAAATTAAGGAATGAGAGTTAGAACACTAATTGTTGCTGCTGAGATTTCTAATGCTACATTTAAAGGTGATGACTTAAGGCAAACTATATATACAATAGAATTTATTTCTAAAGCTATATACATCAAAACTTAGTGCTATAAGAAAGGCCTCTCAAAGCCTTACTGTATGTATATCAGAATAATATTACAAAAGATGTCCATGGCAAATGTGAAAAGACAGGGTCTCTATTTTGAATGGATTATTGGGTCCTAGCATCCAGTTGAATGGGAAAGGAAATATATCTACCAGGTAAAATTGTAATGTTTTTTTTCAACAAAACAACATGGAGAAATTATAGAAAATATCCACATATTTGCTCTATAACCACCAGTAATGGCTACATTTCCAAACCAATTTAGAATATTGTAAAAATATATAGATACAAAGTGAAAAACATTGGAATCCTAGTTATCACTGAATTAAATTATACATGCTACCATGATCGCTTAAAAACATAACATGCTTTAGTCATGTGATTTGCCGACATATTTCCCAGCATGCACCCTGATCTTGGCTGACCTCTGGGTAAAATGAAGGAAGCTGGCTATCGGTTGTAGGGAGAATTAGTTCTTTGAAAAGTTGTATTCCTATTAGAAAAGCTTATATTCCCTGTCAGCATGTCCCTGGGTAATTATACTGCTGCCACCTGGTGGTAGTCTAACAAATCACTTTGTCATAGAGCAAGTGGCAAGCCCCTCCCCCATTGTAGGATGATTGTACATGTTTATTCTACATGTTTACTGTTTTAATATATTGCACTGAGGCAGATACCTCAGGCAAGTGCATGTATAAATTTATTTTTGGTAAAAAAAAAAAGTTATGGTTGTGGCAACAGTGATAGGTTTACATTTATTTAATTTGATAAGAGAAGGTAGAAGAAAAGCAAACGAGCACTGATAAAGTGAAATATTAAAACAATATGAAATATTAAAACAATAGATAGACTTAAATAATAGTAAAACAACTGAGTAGTTTATCATGCATATAGGATGGTGACAAGGGGAGCTGAGACTGTCATCAAATTAAAACTGATATGTGTAATTGTATGGCAGTGTCACCTACCTGCGGAAGTACCGTAGGGGGAGGAGAAAGAATCAGTAAAGAGGGTATGGGGCCATCCACAAATGATGTCACACTTTTTCAGGGTATTTTTAGGACCCACCCACCCCTTGTCACACTGAATTGTCTGTTTTAAACATGAAAATAAGGGCTGATTTCAGGCAGTGTTACAATATTCAACCTACCTACCCACCCCCTTGTGCGTGACATCATTTATGGATGGCAACTATTATCTAAACGACAGTCGTAACAGGAGACCTACGGAGAGATAAGATCAAGCTAAAGGTGTATTGGCATTACGCAGGAGCTAGATGGACTAAGTGCTAGTGGCATTTGATGGTGACCATGAGTTTTTAGAAGAGATACCTGTACGCAGTAGACCGTGGGTCTTTTCTTCTAAATAGACTAAGGAAGTAAAATACCAAGCTGAGGAACTGAAACATTGATAGTGATTGACCATGTATACTCTTTATGGGTGATAGATATTGTACCAAAAGAACAGAGCCATACTGGACTGATGTCACCCCATGCGTAGTGACTATAAATATACTGTAGCACACATTGAATACCAGACATTATCTTTATACCCAATCCAAGGGAAGAAGGCTTGTCAATGTGATGTAGGCCTTTGTCTTACTAGTCTGAAATAATAGATCTGAAATGTAGGAAAAATTTCACAAATATTTTTTACCCTATTCAAATGTATCATCAAAATCTGAATAAGTATTCTTGAAGTTTTGTCTTTAATTCAAGCCCTTTATTTATTTTTTATCTTATGTCAAAATATGGATAGCACAGTATACCATTAGTCCCAATAGTGTATTAACCTATTACGCGATACAACATTAGCTACAATATGACAATGTCAAAGATGATTTAAACACATTACGCATAAGTAGGTGGTGTGTAGCGAATGGACTAGTAATTAATGCTCGAAAATCTAAGATATGCCTGTATGGTACAAAAAGCATGCTCAAAAGACAGTCCGAAATTCCAGTGGTAATCAATAGCATGCCGCTTCAGACATGTAGCTCATACTGTTATCTGGGAATTAATCTAGATGGTTGTATGAGTCTAAAACATCATTTTTCAGTAATATGCAGTTGGTTTTCAGAACGTATTTCTAAGTTCAGTAAATTAAAGAAATACATCAATGTACAAACAAGAGTATTAATTTACAAACAAACAGTCCTACATGTTGTAGAATACTGTGATGTAATGTTATATTTATGCCAAAAGCATGATAAAACTAAATTACAACAAATGCAAAACAGGGCGCTGCGAATATGTCTGGACATATTTGACCCTCGTGATATAAGTATAACTGAACTGCACACTATATGTAGATTGGATACCTTAGAGGAACGAAGAAAACTGCACCTAATGTCAATGATGCATAAATATAGGGACAGGGATGATTGGCTGAGAGAGAAACGTAGAGACATGCATGAGTCAACCAAAGTTAAATTTAGAATTAACTTGGTTAAGTTAGAGATATATAGGAGAAGCCCATATTATATTGGTGCAACAACTTGGAATGGTATGCCAGATCGTTTTGATTGTATTACAACTAAAGTTGACTTCCAACAAGCATAAAAGGAGGTCCAGAAAAATGAGATGGCTAACTGTGTTTGAATTTATGGCCAGCGCTTAATCTAGCCTCACCTAGCATGTTTCCCTGCAAATTGAGTTGATTGAGAGTATACGATCATGGCCCAACAACATACATAACCTGTTGATTTATTGATTGGTTTCTGTTTAGATGATGAATTACTATAAGACCAGCACTTAAATGAGTATGGTCATAAGACATTATAATAACCTATCTTCTGATGTATATAATTAGAAAGACTTGTTGTGAGACTATGGTATTTATAGTAATGGTGTCAATTAGTTGAAAACTATGGTATTTTCATATGATGTCACCGTACTCAGTGTAATATAGTTATTACAGGTATGTGATATTATATCATACATATGTCCTGTACCTTCACCTACATGGAAAAACATTATTCTAAATGATTGTGGTTATAAATAAAAAAAAAAAAAAGAGACAAAATTAATTTTTCTTTGGGTATTTCTATGAAAAAGGGATCAAGTGCAGTACAGCTATGCCAGATTAAATATATATATGAATAGAGCTGTTAGATAAATATTTCACGTTATGTATGATCATTAGCTGAGATATAAAGGTTAGAAAATGAGGATCTTTAACGTAGGTGCCTATGGGGAACTATTACTTTTACTTTTCATTAAATCATAAAAAAGATCTTTTTGAAATCAAAAATTTAATATGTTTATTATTTCCACAATGTTCCTAGCTATATTTTCCCCATTTACTTTATGTAAATTCAATCAATATGAAAGTACCTATAGGCAGAATTGTAAAAACGAGGGCAGCACCACACCACAGCTCCAGCACAAGCTCTGTGAGTCATGGGATTGATTGTGATGTGCAAGCACGCCAACATGATCTGGAAAGCAATACATAAAAGACCCCTATGCAGTTCCTTGTTGGATAGTGGTATACATCTGGTATGTTTGAAAAACAGCTGGCCCATATTTGCCTGCCATAAGATTACAGGATTCCACTTCAGTAGAGCCAATACATGATATAATCATTGCCTTCTGCCTATAGTATAACAGGTATGTGACTGCATTATAGTATTACAGGTGACTCTGCTATATAGTATTACATTTGAGTCTGTTATATAGTTCTACAGATGACTCTGCTATTTAGTATTACAATGTTACAGGTGACCTTATAATTAACAGAATGGCCAACATTTAGTGACATAAAATGTTAGGTCCATTCTGCACATCTTTAGTAGACTTTATGTTAAACCAAATGTGAGGAGGGTGAACTATAGGGTTTCATTTTACTGTTATTCATTAATCTGCCATTTGTTGATTTTCTGTCTTCATGGTTCCAGTAAGATAGCTGTATAACACAGTCTTCCATCTTATCTCAACTGTAGATCATCCTAGAACATAGCTCAGAATTCATGGATGACAAATAACACTCATGTGCAAGGAGAGTGTATATACAGCATTGAGTTCCCGTTATCTTATGTCAGAACTTAGAGATTGTCCGCTCTGCTCCTAACAACCAACACTCCTAAGCTTAACCACCCATCTGGCTCTGCTCACTTGCCCAGACTGTAACCTGAGTTTGCTGAGCCCTCACTTCTCAGACTTGCCTTACTTGGCTAACGTTTTCACTCTGAGGAACGCTGGTATACACTTGGTATCTCATTTGCCCTGTTTGTATGACATCATCTCTACACTCTCCGCCCACAGAATTACAGAAGAGAGTCGATCTTAGCCCCGATCATTACTGCTAACTAAAGCTAGCTAAGCTACTATGCACTGACACCCACATCAGTACAAGGGAATAGAGGGGTATATGTGCGTTAAACATGATTGTATGTTGAGGAGGTTATTTTTTGTGCTGCCTTTTGTGATGTTGGCGATGGTCATTACTTGGTTTAGGCAGGTTAGAAAAGGGACCAACAAATTTCTGATAACATTTGATGTTAGCTACTTCCTTATTTGATATAGACACATGGACCTTTCTTGCACTTTCACCATCTAACTCCTGCCATCAAATTGCAGCCACCATTTTTTGGTGTTTCATGGCTGATAATCTTCAGATTTTTAATTTTCTCATACATGGACCTCCCTTACATACTGAATTAAATTTAATATACAGAAAAATTTAGTTTTGAGCTGATTGGGAAAGCTAATCAAACCTTTATGTCATTACATTTCAATGCAAAGGGTGTTCTGCTTCAAATACCCATAAGATTGTGGTACAAATCTAATTCGTTCTGATGGGTTACATATTACAATAGTACACCCTTTCTTGAGAACAGTTAATACATCTGAAATGATTAAGCAGTTCTTTTCATGTTTCATCTATTCCAGCTACTTTAGCCAAGGGGCCAAAACAAATCATGTCAACACCACACAAGATGTTGTTGCTCGTCCTGGGCCTCTGCTTGTTCTGTTCTGAGATTCAGTCAGCAAAGATCCTTCTCATACCTGGGCCACATTACAGCCATGTCAACTTTTTCTCAACTGCAGGGAAAGCTCTGCAAGATAATGGTCATGAGGTGTATGTTTTGACTATAATGAAGTTTGGTCCAAATATAAAGAAACATGGACTTGCACCCCTTCTTCACAATGATAAAGGCTATGATATGCATGCTCAAATTCAAAAGATTTTAAAGGGGGACATGAACATGTTACATCTATTAAAAGCTGTTCTGCCACTTGTTTCTGATTTATGCAAAGATATACAACGTAATGAACCCCTAATGAACCAGATAAAAGATCTGAAGTTTGATTTAGTTATTAATGATGCCACCTTGTTTTACACTTGTTTCTATGCAATACCATACCGCTTTGGATTAAGATACATGTCAATGATTGCAATCCATGATCCCTGGTTATTTGGAGTTTCAGGGCTACCTTCTGTTGAACCATCACAGATGTTACCAAATTCAAACAGAATGTCTTTCTTTCAACGCATTAATAACTTGGTTCCTTTCACATTTTCATCTTTTAATCCTATATCTTTCCTGTACAGTGAAGAACATCTGAGAGAGTTTGCGCCTCATAGGCCATACAAGTCTCTCAAACAGCTGGTTTCTGAGTCTGAAATTACTCTTGTAAATCATGATGTAATTTGTGTAGGATACCCCCGAGTATCAGCTCCCCATTACGTTTTTATTGGTGGTTCAAGTGCTAAAAAGGCAGAACCTCTTCCACAGCATCTTCAGGAGTTTGCAGATGGGGCAGAAGATGGGCTTATCATTCTAAGCTTTGGCTCAAACAAAGCACTCCAAGCTGAATGGAAAGACTTGAAGCCTAAGATGATGAATGTATTAGGGAAACTACCACACCGTGCAATACTACAGTATGGGTTAGATGATGTTGATGATGCTCCGCAAAATGTTAAGTTGGTAAAATGGCTGCCACAGAATGATCTCCTAGGTCATCCCAATACAAGAGTGTTCATCACTCATGGAGGGAACAACGGTCAGTTGGAAGCTGTTTACCATGGAGTCCCAATCCTTTCAATGCCATTCTCAGGGGACCAACAATTCAACTCTATTCAAGCTAAGGATCGAGGCTTTGGACTTGTATTGGATAGAGTGACTATGACTGAAGCAGAATTACATGATGCAGTCACTGAAATTATTCAAAATAAGAAATATTCACAGGCTATCAAGAACTGTTCAGAAATCATGAAGAGTATGCCAAGCTCACATGAAACAACAGTGTTCTGGGTAAATCATATTCTTCGCTTTGGGGGCAAACACCTTCGATCTCCAAGCATAGAAATGCCTATGTATCAGATCCTCATGCTTGATGTGTTTGCCTTTTTAGCAGTGGTTTTCATGCTTATCATTGTAGCAATTACCTGGGCTTGTTATTGTGTGTGCAGAGCATGCAAGAAGTCAGGAAAGCAGAAATCAGAGTAATCATTAGCTTCTTGGATATGTAACTATTTGGTAAGAAGGAACTAGTTTTGTATTCAAAGGCCACTGGTCATTTTTTGCTAGTATTTCACGGTTCAGGTGTACTTCATTCATTTATCGTCTGTGTCAATGTGAAAATGTGTGATATAAAAGGTCTTTTGTGGCGTGGTGGTCAGTGACGTGTTTTGTGATGTTAGAATGTAATCTGGTGTGGTTATGTTATGAATTTGGCGCCATGCTCAGAGTGTTACAACTCAACAAAACAAGACAGTCTGACTGACAATACATTAGCTTTAATGGCTAGCTACAGAATTTTCTGTATTTATTCACAATTCATAAGTGTTCCAGGCTTAGGATATCTCACAAATTTAAAATTCTATGACAGTGGCTTCTTACATGGTAAAAAATACAAAAATGAATGTGACGGTGTAATACTTGTAGTAACTATTGAAGGGTCTAAGAGGTTGAACATGTCGATTCACTGCTTAATTAAATAACAATAATGTTGAAGGTGTATGTATGGTTAAACTTTACCCTTTTCCTACGCCACCAACATTTCATAGACAGTCTAAAAGTATGCCACAAAAAGCACACGTAACCTTATCTAAACCTAAATTAAGCTTCATATGACATATAAAAAATTGTTTTCAACACTTTTATTGTTAGATATATTATATTATGGATGTTTTCAGGGTTTTGGAATGGTAACTAATATTCTTTCTTGAATAGTTAGCCTTAAATTCACTATTCTACTTATTCAGTTATTTGACTATCACAAGACTGTATACATTTGACAGTTTGTAACACATTAAGGACAATGGCGGCATTTGCCAGATTGAACTATTGTTGGATCTATCTATATGTTATGGATGAAGGGGTAATGTGGCAAGTCCAATATTCATATAATAACATTTCCTATATTCTCTTTTTTCTACATAAATATATTAAAGGGAGGGGCCAGTGACCAAAATATAGTATACTGTCGTGATCCTTACCATCCAAGGAGTAACCATACCAAAGTTCATACTTTTATCTCTAATAGTTTTTATTTTATGCACATTTTTGTGTATCAAACTAAGTTTCTCTGCCTGCATCTGACAATGCCTGCACAGAGCATGTATCTGTTTGTGACGTCACAAGCAGAACAGTTGAAAAATTATAAAACTGGAAAAAAATGCAATAACAAATTTATTAAGTGTTCTTTATAAGTGTAAAAAAGATTTAAATCACAAAATTAAATGATCTATAAAAGAAAATATGGAAAAAAAGAATTTTTATGGAATTTAGAAATTTGATATTTAAATATAACTGTCATTTTATGTGACGTCACACACAGACGTCCTGTGTCATTTGTGCAGGGGATCCTATGTGTCATCTGACATTAAGACAATGTTTTCTATGCAGGATAACAATTCATAGTTATTTAATTGTTTTGTACGCATATTTAAGCATTATATCTACAGTATAAGATAATAATTTTACAAAATTAAAATTTCACTGGCCCCTCTCTTTAAACAAATATATCAAATGGTATTCAAATGAAAATACTACAAGTGAACTTATAATTACTTTCAATTTCCTATTTTCTTTCATCCCAATACTTTACATTTAAGACTTTTGTCATGGAATTGAAAAATGCACAAAACAGAAAAACAGACAATTGAACCCAGTTTTAATATGCAAATGAGCATACATGATTGACAGGCATCGCTCTCCAAGCAGGGCATCACTCTCACAGCAGAGCATCAATCTCTCATTAGGGAACTCTACATGTACCCATTATGCTTGGAGAGTGGAGATTGGTGGCGCGAAGATGAATATTAATGAGGTGGGCAGTACTTAATTTGCATATTAAAACTGGGTTCAATTGTCTGTTTTCCTGTGTTGTGTATTTTTCAATTTCAAGGGATTACTGTTAAATATAAACTTTTGGTATGAAAGAAAATAGGAAATTGAAAGTTATTTTAAGTTCTGTTGTACCTATTTCTTTTTTATTGCATTTGATGTATTTGATTAATATATTTATGTAGAAAATAGAAAATAGAATATTTAATTAATATATGGATATTGAACTTGCCACATAACCCCTTCATCATTATGCCTTTCCTCGATTGTATTAAAGTTTATGTTCTCCATGACTTGAGTTGTCCTTTCATTCATCAGAGATATACTAGATAAATTAGGGAGTAACAGCTAGCTTGTTATCATTTTACTTATCGTTAGTTCTTTGGTTTATGCAATATATCTCCAATTAAGGTGTACTTACTTATTAATGAATTTATTGAGGTTCTGTTATAGTGGTAGAGGAATCTCTTTATGGGGGTCCATGTCCATATAAGAACACTTGTTGACAAGAAGTTTATTGATTCCACTGAACGTACACAAATATCCTCATCAATCCTATTTTGGTTCTCACACACTAGTATGTCAAATCTTCGCATGTAAATATAAATATGATTAGTTCCCATTCTTAATCCACCTTGAACATACTACCCTGTAGCACGTTACTCTGTTTCGTAAGTTTTGCCTAAGTCCACAAAAGGTTTTCTATGTCTTGTTCAATATATATGTATCCAGATGCTTACACTCTAGCTGATCGAGTATTCGTGTCTAAGTCTCCACCTGTTAAGCCTACCCTTGGTGTTGTATAGTTCACTATATAGCCCCCATCTGTCTTGTTCAACGGTTGACATAGTCTGCTCACTCACCTATAGGGTCTTGCCTTTTATATATACTCCCTGTCACAGGCTCTCACAATATTATTAGATACTATTCACTAGTACTCCTCATTCCTATCTATTTGTGTCGCTTACAGGATTCCTTACTTCTGAAATCTAGTACCAAAGTATAAGGTTTTAACTCTTCTTTTAGGGTTTATTTTTAGTCTTTATTTTGGAATGAACGTTCTTTCATAACGTCCTCCTGTCAAACAGATCTACATAACTTCCTCTCAATAATCTCTTATGTAGTGGGGATGCAAAATGTCCCCAGATAGCTGTAATGATAGCTCGTTGTTTTACCGGTCGTTTACCTTATGATTTCAGCTAACTCATTAAGTTCACATGGCGTCTGCTCGGGGGCACCACTGATTAGTACTCTACTTTACTGTACTGACTGTGCCTCACTGCTGCCGCCTGGCATGCTCACGATACATTGACATTTCTATTCACTACATTCCCTTGTTTTATCCTAAAAAGCCTTTATGTGTATAAGGTAAAAAGGGGGTATATTGTGCATTATATTTAATTCTATCAAACTTTTCTTTGTCATTCATAATGTTTTACAATAAGAATACCTGATTTGTATTTGTATTATAGGACCAAATGAAACGTACATGTTGATATAGTTTTATTGTTTCTAGTCTTAACCCTTACTGATTAGGGACCCATGATTTTATATACTTATAATAGGACTTATATTGCGCATATCAGGCCAATATTGCGCATTTAGCATGCCTAATATCGCACATCATACTTAAAAGTAGCCAAAACCAATATAATTGACAGCATTTTCAAAACTCAGATAAGTATAGTATAGAAATATGTTAGATGACTCTAGTTAAGGTCAGTGGTAAAGTATTAGCTGTGAAAACTAGCTCAAACCAAAGTAGAATTCCACAAGAGATCATAAAATTCCCATTTGTTTGTAAACAAACCCATTTTGGTGGATCCACATTAATTACATTGAGTGGGGAAAATGTGATTTTAGTGGTTTTCTAGATCTCTCATATTTCACAGTTTGAACATAGGCCAGAAAAAGGCTCAAGAGGATTTCAATGCCTATTTCAGTTTTTTGTTGAATTTATTGGTTTAGGCTCCCCTTAAGATATAAATAACACAAAGGTAAAATTGAAAAGGTTATAAAATGAATTGTTTTATGTAAGCTCAAAGTCAATATACGTAATGATTTTCAATTAAAACGTTGCAGGCATTGTTTGATGGTCTAGACTATCATTGATTTCAAATATATCTCATATCATTCTACAAACAAAATCAGTTTAATTTCATAGAAATAGTAATAAGTTGGTATTTTATACAGTTCAAATTTGGTCTTTTATCTAAAATTTTTAAGGGGTGACTGACGATTTTATTTTTACATACAGAACCATAATTATGAAGTATATCTGCCAGAAAAAAAAAATAGGGAGTTAAAATGTCCATCTTCCTTTTTTTTTAAAAATTCATATTCATTATATTGCACATTTCAGGCTTATATCGTGGACAACATATGTCTCATATCAAAGCGTTTATAAAATAAAGTTAGAAAATATAAATATTATTTACATAAATTGAATTAAATGTTGAGTATAGGATTATATATGTTGGTACTGTCCATTGATACCCTCTATGCCCTGATTAATAGGATGTGCGATCACAGGGAATAGGATATCTCATAACTATCATAAAAATGATGATACATTTTATAAAAATTGTAATAGTTTTTGCTAATAACTGCATTATCAAACAGCGTATAAAGTAGTTTTATAATCGATTCTAACCGTTGTGGTGAATTTTACTAGTTTGATTGTTTTTGTATTTTGCATTTCGTATTTTGTATTTAATATTTTTACTAGTTACATTGTTTTTTTTTTTTTGTATTTTGATGTATTTTTCTTTATTTACGGGCAATTAACAACAAATGCGCGATATACTACTGTGCTCCATACAACCCTGTTTTACCCTATACTATGTATTAATTAATTGCACTTGACTTCAGCGGCAGATATCAAATAATTGAAAGTTCTTCAGTCTTACCATAGAGATACATATATGTATCTCTATGGTAAGACTGAAGAACTTATGTATGTCTATGGTCTTACTGATATTTTGCAGATTATGGTATAGAAAATCTAATTTTACATAAGAAAAAAGAAATCAATATTTGGAGAGCAAAAACGAAGTTAAAAAAGAAAAGTCCGTGCCTGGCTGTGGTTCTCTACTCAGACTCAGACAACTTGCCCAGGTAATTTTTTTTTTTTTTTAAATTTCTGAATCAATCTTCAGGGGTAACCCCCCTGGTCTTCCAGATCAAATTATAACAAATAATGACAAAATGTGTTACATGTAACAATGACGAATAAACAAAATACATTACAAATAATCAAATCATTCCCTCATCGAAAAACTTGAACATTCTATTGATTTGCAATTTAAATTCAAATTTGTTGCTAGAGTTCTGGGTTTCAGCAGGTAGATTATTCCACAACAGAGCCTGAGTCTGAGGTAGGGGCGTTGGCTTGGCAGAGGAAAGGCAAGGCCAGCCGAATATTTGCCATAATTTGGTTCCTGTGGCTCTGACAGTGACACAACAGCTTCTACCCGGACCCCATTCATCCCATTTCTCGGGAAATTATAAACCACCAGAAAGTGCACTCTATCCAGCATTTCTGATACTAAACCAAGTACAAATTAATAGCTGCAAGCTTGAAACTAGCCCCTAACCAGCAGACACTGCATGTTGACAACTTTTTGACAGAAGGGAATCCCCGGGGGGAGAATCCCTGAGGAGGGGGAATCCCCGCAATGGGGAATACCTAAAATGACGTCACAACTGAGAACGAGGCGGGTCATGTTTTGGTTGGTTTTCTCTTCATTATCCACACATGTAGGAGACAATCAGGGTAAGGACAAGGATTTAGGATGAATTGGTTGATTTATCTTGATTATATGGATCTTGTACATGCCCGTGCATTTCAGGAAGAGAAATTTGTTTGAGTTAAAGTCCTGACAAGGGTAAATTTAGGTTATGACGTCGGTGCCGGGGCCCCTTGATTTGTCAAATTTTGTGTTGACAGCGGTGGGTCCCCTCCTACTTTTATTTAGACTGCTTTACCACTTTAGGTATATTTTTGTCAGTTTTGTTAAATTTTGATGTGGGAATACCTCTTGTACACTATACGGCAAGTCGGAATGACAACTCTGTGCATTATTTTAATGACAAAAACAATAAAGAAAAATGTGGGAATAATCATGACATTTTGATTTTATTAAATCCAGAAATTTATCAAAAGGATGAACCATACACCAGTCAAGAAAGGCTGCATTTTAATAATAGACCTCCTGCCAGACGCGCCGCCACCCTGATTACTCGCGCGGATTTGGTAGCGAAATGTTGATTTCCGGTCCATAGGCGCAATGCAAAACAATAAGATTTTCGTTTCCTTTATCTTTTAAACTCATAACCAAGCTAAAATATGCATAGATTTAGTTAGCCAGAACCATGATCTACAATATATCACCAAATAACCTCATACTTTTGGGGGACAGAATAGAAAATCCCATTTGTTTGGCTCCTGCAATGCTAAGGCATACAGCGGAAGTTCATAAGTTTACGGCCATGTGCGACAATTGGCAATTGGTCTATGACAAATGCTGTTAAAGATTTTACTACAAAATTGGCGTTTGACTTTTTGTGGAGAATGCTTAGAAAGTACCTGGAAAATTGTATTTGGTCATGGAAAAGTTGGAACAATGTAGATCTAATTGAGACTGACTAATGGTCCTTTTTGATGTCACATTACACATTTATTGCAGGGATAATGACCCATCTTGTCACATGTGTACCAAACAATATCCCTCTTCAATAAATAATTTCCATTCAATTATGAAAACTCATATTAATTTATTTGTTATCATTAATGAAAATAACCTCTATTCATAATTATTGATCACATGAATTAAATTAATTCATGAGATAGAGGCAGTATTCAAGACTAACGCCTGCCTGGGGACCAATGGCTGACAATTTTATTTTGAAAATGTAGATCTAAATAATTAAAGTCAGCCCGGACGGCCGATGATTTTTCAGATTTAGACATGAACATTTAAGGCTCATCAGCCCTGACGGCTGACACCCTTGAATGTTGTTTGTCACTACCACTGTAGATCTAGATGTCCTCAACTTCTCAGAGTACCACACATCATGTGTAACCCTTCCATCTTTCAGCAATACTGTAAATACTGGATGAGGGAAGTCTCCGCTCGCCCGCTGGCCGTTCAACATGGAGCTTTCTGCAATAGCACAGGCAGTCCCTAGGCACTGCTCCCAGGTCTCAAACATGCTGAGGTGTGATTGTAACTGGACTCCCCTTATTACCCATCTGACTGCTTCTGCTGATGCAATATTGTGACGAACAAGAAAACTGTGCTGCTGACCTGAAAAACAACAACTGCAATTTCTCACTCATCACAAGCAGCCAAAAAGACTTCATATAATACAAGTAGATTGTGAACCAGTAGTGTAATCATTTATATTTATCACAAACTTTTCGTGGTGGATAACATTCATCCAGAGTTGAAGGTTCACCAAAGCTGGAAATATAATGAATTCCACTAAGGATTTGTGAGCAAGAATTTACTTTATTTCATATAAAGTTGGGAAATAATCTTTTTCAAGAAATTCTGAAAATAGAAATCATGGCTGCCTTTTCCCCACTGGTGGATCAGGCAGGTAACCATGGCAACACCATGCTGCCAGAGGTGGATAATGTGGACAGCCTTTGTGGATTGTGTGTCAAGTACCTAGCCGCAAACCTACAAGTGTTCTGCGCCTACAACTATGACCAGGACTTCTGGTCCCTCCAGCCTGGGGTTTACCTGCCCCCGCAGGTCGCGGAGGACCTGCTCTCAACAATGGAGAAGTCAAACGTAGAGATGAGCGAAGGAGTGCTGCACATTTTTTCTGATACTGCCGCGGCACCGCTCCGAAGGGTTACCATGGACACAAGCGACATGAGCGATGTTGGTTTGGGATGGATCCTGAGCCACAATCTCACTGAGTTAGATCTGGTATGGGGTAATAGTCTCACCGAAAAGAGCTTTTTAGCCATCCAAGAACACAGTGCCAGCCTTACGCGGTTGGCCATACGAAATGCCGGATCGCTCTTAAAGTTTGATCTGATTTCCGGACTGCCAGTTAACCCCAGTTTCTCCATGTTCCTGACTGCTGGCGATTTAGGCTCGATCGATCCAGTTGCCAAAGACCTTGTAGCTTCGAAACTGCAGCAGACCACTGAGGAAGGAGCAGTTGCAGTGAAATTAAAATGCCCGCGGTTGCGGTCCTTGACTTTACATTCACTGGGGCTCATTCGTCATGGTACACCAGATTTCCTGGAACACCTATGTCGCCCCTTGGTGACATTGACTTATCTGGACCTGTCGCATTGCCCCGTTCTAGTGGATTCGTTGTCATGGCTGGATGAGCTGAACCAGTTGCTGGTTCTCATACTTCATTGCGTCCCTATCCGAGATCTGGGTGTCGCGTTCGACAACATCGCTAAGCTGCAGTCATTGAGGTACTGTACTTATGTCAGGGCTCACGAAATCGCGCGTCCTGGGTGTCCTGTCCACTCCCCTAAGGGTGCAGGACACCCTGACATGACCCTCTGGGTGTCCTGTGGACACCCTAGAAATCACACTCCAGAATCAAAGTTGAAGCAATTGGACACCCTGGTTTTATGTTTCGGACACCCGCGAGTCACAGTCTGGGTGTCCTGAGGACACCTTGCCAATTTAAAATTTTGTGAGCCCTGTTAAGTGAAATCTAGCACATAATCAGAATATGATCTTTTCAACAACATTTTTTTGTTATTTACATTCTTGAATAATTCCCTTATGAATTTTAAAAAATCCCATAATTTCTTTAAAATACTCAGAGAGTGCTCATTTTAAATTTAATGAGCACAAATTAGTAGTTTGGAAAATCATATGCTACGAACCCTAAGTCTCATATTCAAGAAAATATCATAATCGTGTTTATAGAGTTGTTTTTTTATTACTCTTCTAATGGACTTAACTTGACTGCCTCAGGGAAACGATTTCAGTCGTGATTTCGGAAAAGGAGAAAAGTAACATAAGATATATTTACAGGGTTCCCACACAACCTGGAAAACCTGGAAAACCTGGAAAATGAAGGTGGTCATGGAAAGTCATGGAAAAGTCATGGAATTTGAAAATTTGACCAAGAGTCATGGAATTTTGACCTCAGTCATGGAAAATCAGCTTGAGTGATAGAAATATTCAAATGTATCCTGGGAATGTGAACTACATAGCATCTGCTAACAGTGACAGATCCAGGAATTTGGAAAAGGGGGGGCATGCTATAGTCAAAAAAAAATTCTGCGCCCTCTGGGCGCTTCAGTTTTACATTAAAAAGATAGGTGGGCGTGCACCTGGCATGCCCCCCCATAAATCTGTGTCTAACTCAGCCTAAGGAGGGTTCTAGTTATACTTCTCCAGGATGGGATCTGGCCACTGGCATGATTGATGGTAGGCTGATTTTGGGCTGGGCAATGTGCATCTTAGGAGCAGGGTATTTGGGCTAACCTGCAGTCAAAGCTCATAAAATCTGTGGTAGGGAGAATTATAAGACACACCTTAAGTTTTGGCTTAATTTCATCCCTCCAATTGGTCGCAGGAAACCCCATTCATAAGATTTTTCAGGTCTCAAAAGGAGAAAATAATGTTGTTTTTTTACCAGTTAATCATTGTTTTTCCGTCATCACTTTGTA
Organism: Lepidonotus clava; assembly: GCA_936440205.1. Lineage (NCBI taxonomy): Eukaryota > Metazoa > Annelida > Polychaeta > Phyllodocida > Polynoidae > Lepidonotus > Lepidonotus clava. The sequence goes on from OW387143.1 coordinate 2,446,928, forward strand.
GAAAATATATCAAAACATCACAGGGTCTTGTATTCAAGACTTTCTGGTCTTAAATGTTAGGCATCATTCTCAATGATACATGATATCACAGTTTATATAAAATTCAGAGTTTTTCAAAGATAACCCCAATTTTAAGACGTACCCCTACTTTTTTTTTTTTTTTTTTTATTTCGATAAAGGCTTCACGCAGGTACATGTTCTTCCAGCCAAGATGAAAACTAACTAACACAAAGAGGTTACAAACCCTACCCTAGTTCCCTTTATAAGACGTGTCTTATAAATGGGGTTTTACAGTAATCAATATTTTCCTGTATAATTTTGGGGGGATTGAAATTCCAACACTGATCATAAATTCAATTGATACTTATCAGACAAAGGCACACTAATTTTCTTGATATTAGAAGATATTACTGACTACCCCTTAGTTGCTAGTCAGGATATTTCCTGAAAAGCACTTGCACTTGTCACATATTCTGGTGTGTATAGGATGGTTATAGGGGTGATGGGAGGCCGTTAATTGTATAATTTTTATAATGGTTCTAATTGTTTAAACCTTGGAAAGTTAACCTGGAAAATCATAATTGGTCATGGAAAAGTCATGGACAAATCATGGAATTTGATTCTTCCAAGTCCGTGGGAACCCTGATTTAGGATAGAAATGACCACTCTTTTTTTAAAGAAAAATCCTTTAAGATTGTGGAATTGGTTGGCAGTTTTTATATCAAATCAATGTTATTAGTTTTTCTGTTAGTACATTCATTGTATAAAGTTGTCCTCTTTTGAACAGGTCACTTGACATAAGTACATCTCATCGCGACAGCCACATGTTTATTGGTGGAGAGGTCTACCTTGCGCGACTGGTGGAAAATTTGCCACGGCTCGCTCGGCTTGACTTGTCTGGGACTAATATTGCAGTACCGCACGAGGTCCCTGAACACCCCAATGCCATGGACACAAACAGGTTAGACACGAAGGTCAATGACACAAGGAGTTGTTGTAGGAAGTAGTATCCATAGAGGTATCTTACCCTCAGAACATCTGCCCATTTTGATACTGATTCACAGGGGTTTTTGTTAATATTTTTCCGCCAATAGTCCACCGTAGTAAACCTGTGTTTGCACTAACCCGAATCAAAGTTCCACAAGTCTGTATGAAGTCGATAATAGCAATTTTAAATATAATGATTTTGACTGGGCCAACAAAAACGCTGGAAAAAGTATAAAAAAAATAACATACATTTGTGATGCATCTTTCTGAAATGAACAAATTATCAAACCAACTTTCAAAATATTCGAAATATATAGATACAAAATGAAAAAATAGTCAATGCTAGTTTTCTATCATTCAAACCACAAGTTATGCCATGATTATTGAAAATTCCTATACTTAAGCCTTATGACTTGTCTACATATTTCCCAGCATGTACCTTGATTTAGGCTAGTCTGCAGGTAGACTACACAGGGGTGGACATAACCACAGGCCCAGGGGCCCAAGGCCCTGAAAAAAGCAGGTCAGGCCCCTAGATTTTCTGGCCTAGGGGCCTGACTGGCCCCTAGAAATTCATGGATAACAATCACAGATTTCTATAAATTTTACAATAAAACATAGTGTTTTTAAAGACAATCTGACTATATGTGTGAGGGCCCCTAGATTTGGAAAGCTGGGGGCCTGACTGGCCCCTGGATTCTTAGACCTATGTCCACCCCTGTTAAAATCCAGAAAGTCTGTTTCAACAATTTCCAGATTTTTCATGTTCATAAAGTGGCATCTCTGACAAAATAAAAAGTTAATTTTGAACATGACTAACTTTTGCCTTATCCGCAGTGCGGGAGGTATCAAAGGCCTTGAGGGACGTCAGCTGCAGTTCCTCGGGCTACTTGGCTGTCCAGGCTTCGAGCTGCCACCGAACAACGTCCCCGCGAGAACGGTAGGTGAACAGGGAAGATCCCTTTACATGTTTTGTAACAGAAAGTAGCAGCCAACTTTTCAAGAAGAGGACATGTTTGCAAAAGTAGTCATGAAAGTTTTCAGAATTTTGTTACTTTTTAATACGACATTCTAAAAGAAATAGCTAAAAAAAAAAAAAAATATTGATAAAAAAAAAAGTACCACAGATGTAAAAATTGAGATGTTTCAATGTTAATTGAAATTCTATTCCACATGGTTTTTGTTTTTCCTGACTTACATCCCTGCAAAATTCATCACACATCGTTTTCCTCGACAACCAAAACTTAAAGGAAAGCTTGCATATAATTTTAGGCCTAAGATTTTTCAATGAAATTAAATGAACAAATTATATTAGAAAACTTGTAAGAATATTCCAAGTGTTGCCATAGTTATGTCTATTTTCTATGTTTTTAATGGAAATCCTCAAATCTCTGACGGCACACGGTGACTAATTGGGAATCCCCATCCTTTTTTTTTTTTTTTTAAACATTTTTATTTAACCTGGCATAAGATTGGGTTACCCCAGTATTCTTCTTATCAGCCAGCCATAATCTTAACTAATACATCATCATCTTGTTTTTAATCAATTACTCCTTTTGGAACATTCAATTTCGTGCTTGGTGATGTAATATTCTGGCAGTTGTAGGGTATACTCGTTGATGAAAATGGAAGATGTAATGAGATGGAATGGATGAACGACAGAGTGTTTCTCAACCTAATACATTACGACTATATGAACATACCTGCCCAAAGCCTAGCCATTTCAGATTGAATGTACTCCTGTTGCAACTGTTTTTTAATACTAGTCTTGAATTTATCTATATCATTTAAATTCCGTGTATCTACATTAAGTTTGTTCCATAAGTTTCTCGCTCTAAAAATTGGTGATTTTGATAGTCCCACATTTAGCGGTACAAGTTCTTTCACAACAGGAGCTTGGGTAAACCGTGTATTTCGGACTATTTCCAGTGGTATGATGTCATGCATCTGGATCAGCCTGAATACTGTAGTCAGTAAGAAATAATTTCTTCTGTATTCTAGAGGCAGCAGGTTGGCATTCATATATAAGTCCAGGTTGTGTACTTCCCTTGGAACCTTTATACCATAGACAACCCTTAATGCTGTATTTAATAATATATCAAGTCTTTCTCTATCAACCATGGGAATATTTGTGAAGTAAATATTACCCATGTCAAGATAAGGGAGCAACATTGTCTTGACCACTGTGAGGGCAGTAAATTCATCTATATATGAACGAATGCGTTTAAGCATCAACAACTTAAATGAACCTAATTTTATGGTCTCATTTAACTGATATTTGAAATTGAGGTTCTTATCCAGATGTATCCCTAGATATTTAAATGTATTGACTTTAGAAATTTCCTTGGTATCAAGAGAGACATTTAAGGGAACGTCTGGGTTCATTGGCTGGTCATTTAAGTTTTTCGGGGAAAATAACACAAGCTTGGTTTTGTTTATATTAATGGTCAATTTGTGAATGTTGCACCACACCTTCACTTGGTCAATACAATTCTGCATTTGATTATATAGTGAGGCAGTGTCAGCATTCGAGTTATAAATCACAGAGTCATCAGCATAGAGTAATGTTTTAGTGGAAACAAATTTAGGAAAATCGTTTATATATAGTGTGAACAATAGTGGACCCAATATGGATCCCTGTGGAACACCATGGGTTATCGGCAGTAAGGACGATATCACGCCATTGGCTGAGGTAACCTGTTTTCTATTTCTCCATCCTCCAATGGAAGGGAATCCCCAAGTCTCACAGAAAGGAAAATAAGTTTTAGCATACATTTCTAATATAAGGCTCCATACAGGCTATAATTAATTGTATATTTCACTCAATCAAATTCATTCAGTAACTGGGAATTCCCTAGTGCTTTTTAAAGGGAATTCCCTTAATTATGACGTATTATTATTATTGACACTCTCAGAAATTAGGGAATTCCCAAATTTTATTTTCTTTCCTTTATAAGTCATTAGTACTTTGACTTTTCCCAGATTTTTACTTTGAAATAGTTTTAGAATACCCAGGAATAGCTAATTAAACAAAAAATATGCTTGTGAAAAATTATATGCAAAGTTTCCTTTAATTGAGATAACCAAAACTTTGTATTGGTGTCCTCCTGACAACCGTTTTTTTAATGGAGACGTCATATTTTTTTATTCTATAAGAATCAACAAGGTTCCCACGCAGGTCTTAAAAGGTTTGAAATTGATTTTCGCAAATTTAAAGCCTTAAAAGGGTCTTAAATTTGACAGTTTTCTATAGTTAGATATGTCTTAAAAAGTTCTTAAATTGAAATCTTTGAGACGTTGAATTAACCATGAAAATTCAAAATATCTCTTTGAAATGAGTTCACATAATTGAAATTGAAATCTGAAATTTTTCTTTGCACACAGTCGATAGGTCTTAACTTGTCTGAATCTTGGTCCTAAATTGGTCTTGAAAATGTCTTAAATTGATTTTCAAAAATGCGTGGGAAACCTGAGCAAATCTGGAGTGTTTTCTGTAGAAACATATTAAAATTGCTCACTGTTGCTGTATTATCTAATATTTAATTATTTCCCCCAGGTGGCAGCGTCCTGGGGCATCGAGCCCTTACTGTGTGCGGGGCGGGTGTACGCTGACCGTAAGAGCATGATGTCGATGTTGTTACCGCACCTCCTCGGCTTTCTCCGCACCATGGAGTTTACCGACCTGCAGTACAAGCAGGCGCTTAAGGTAAGTACGAAGGGCTTCCTCTCCAGACTCTTGGGTCCTTCAGGGCTCACGAAATCCAGCGTCCTGGGTGTCCTGTCCACCCCCCTAAGGGTCCAGGACACCCTGACATGACCCTCTGGGTGTCCTGTGGACACCCTAATAGTCACACACCAATATCAACATTGAAGCAATTGGACACCCTGGATTTATGTTCAGGACACCCGCGAGTCAGAGTCTGGGTGTCCTGAGGACACCTTGCCAATTTAAAATTTCGTGAGCCCTGGTCCTTTCATAGATAATATAATATAAAGAAGGCTTAGGGAGGCTGTCCGAAGGTAACTGTACGGCCCAGCAACTAGGTGACGCCCTGCCGGCTCAGGCCGTCACTGGGTGCCAGGGCCATACAGCCACCGGAGGACGGTCTCCTAGGGCCTTCTTTATTTTATTACCTGACACTTATGTAAAATATTGTGAAATATTGTGAATTTTCGTAAAAAAAAAAAAGAGTAAAAACAAACTGGAAATGATGCAGGGCGTATAGCCTGGCAATACACCTGGCACACAATTCTCGCCCCGCTCGTCGATCCAGAGGGTAATATAATCTAAGAAAGGATCCAAGAGTCTGGGATCCAGGGGCCACCCTGTGCTCCCAACAGGGTCATCAAAGGCCGGGTGTGTGGTGTCCTTTCTATGGGACATTGCACATGAACGACCCCTTGCTACTCTTCAAAACAAGAAGGGTATCATACCCAGTGGCGGGTTTCTCCTAAATCATATCATAGATACGATCACCCATAAGCTGAAAAGCATTGCCTTGTGCAGTCTGAAAAGAACCATGTGTGGTCAAACAAACAAACCTCTCGAGTCCCTACCTAACTTTATATTCATCCCCCCCCCCCCTCCGCTTCCCCCGATATATTTTTATTCTTTAAAGAAAAAATGAACTTTTTCCTTTGAATCTCCATTTCTTTACTAAAACAGAAATATAAATAGATATATAGATTCTCTTATCTAATGAATATGTCAAATTGGTCAATGTACCATAATATTTTTAGAATATTATTTTCTCACATTGCCATGTAGTCTCGACAACATTGTGAGATGTTAATGATATAAACGAATCGTTCTTCTTTCTCCTCAGATTGTCCTGGACGCGATGCGGATGTACATGAACTCTTTCTCCATCGCGCATTATTCAGTGTAAGTACTCATTAAGAGGTGATCCCCCGGGAACCTCTTTCTGGCCCTTGAGGGACTAAGATCAGTTATGATGCTGCAAAACCCGATTTTCAGTGGTTTTTTTTCTATAGTAAACACTGTGTGACAGCTAATTTTGTCACCAATTTCGGAGGTAAAGTTTACCTTCCAATCTTATTTTAAGTTTCACAAGCTTCTTCCAGAATAGTTGAATGTGTCCCGTTTGGCATATTGGAATAATCAAAATATTGAACATTGTATTATTAGTAGCATTTTGTTAGGTGATTTTCTTGTATTTTAAAGGGAGGTTGGTTCACCAGATGTTTTTCATCACTGTCACAGACTGAGAGACCTGTAATCTAAGGAGGGTGATAATTGTTTCTGCAGGCTGAGGACAGTCATCACTGTCACAGACTGAGACCTGTAATCTAAGAAGGGTGATAATGGTGGGGTGCCAATAGGGAGCCTTCCATCCTCCCTCTCCAAGCACATATTCACCACATCTTAAAGAGCCACTGCCATGATTTCCCACTGGAATTTAAATGGCATTAGAAAAATAAAATGAGTTCAAAAGCTAGATACAGGGATCACCGATTGGGTAGCTATGCTATTAGATGGACGGCAGCGTGCCTCTTGTTAGACTGAATAGTCTTGTTCATTATAAGATGAATCATGTTGCTGTTTTGCCAAATGATATAGCTGTTGTAGGGAGCGGGATGGTTTCCCTACTTCTTCTAAACATGTCCTTTCGCATGTTGCTGCCTACATAATGAACTTTCTTCAGGTCTAACCAAGAACCAGCCAACTAGGCCATAACCAACCTGTCAGTCTGGTTGCTGTTTTGTTAAACTGCTTTTAAAAGGACCAGCGGGAACCAGCAAATTGGGTCATGACCCCATTACTTAGTTCCAGCCTCATCCTGCATGTGGCTGCATGGTGTAATGGTTAGGACACTCACCTCCAGACCCAAAGGTTGTGGATTCGAATCCCCAGAGTTCATCATCGCCAGCGTTTTTCAGCCTGGTGAAGCCACTTGTATAGTGGAAAGAGTCCTAGCTTCTCACGTGGCCAGCCCAGGTTCAAGTCTGGGCAGTGCCTGCTGTACCACCTTGCCTAGCCGTCCTTCTCATCCCCTTAGATTCGGTCAGCCAACTGGTAAACACAGACGTGAGTGGTCCTGATATAGCTGACAAATTGCTGAGCGGATGTTAAACTCCAACACATTGCCATCTTCATAAAGCTGTTGTTAGGCCAAGGGGAACAAATTGTTGCGTTTCAGTAACATAATATCGAGTAGATAAGTCTGGATTTTTTAAGTGTCTTTTATAGGAAAAAAAACCACCTTCTGTGATATTATAAAAAAGCTCATATACTTTTCACTAAAATGTCTTAAGAAAAAAATGTAGGGTCAGGGCAACAATTTAGGGAAGGTCGGGTTTCCGGAATGCAACAATTTTTTCCCCTTGGCTATATATGTATATGATTTTTTTAACAAACAATTCTATTTACCCTGGGTGAGTAGGATTTTTCTTCCCTTATCTCCAGCCATGACTTAATCTATAACATCTATTTCTGTGTTTGATAAGTAATCACTCAAATAATATGTGGTAGGTTTGTTATACAAAATATAATTTCACAGGTGATGATGAGATGAGATGTGTTGGAAACTCTAAAAGATAATTATACAAAAAGACCCGCTGTCAACTTGACAAAATGTCAACACTGTGATATATACCATTCAAGTATATCTTAATTCAAGTTTTATATTCCTCATAAGTATTCAACATTCTCATATCAGAAGGCACACGATTCCCTAGCGCCTTTGCATGGAAAATAGGTGACTTCTTATGTCTAGTAATGGGTAAATTGATGACACTACATGCAATATGTTATGATTCTTGTACATATATGATATACAGCCCCGTGGGGGTCCGGGCAAGAATAGGCCCTCAGTAGCCCCTGCTGATCATACGAGGCGACGATAGGGGGGACCCTGCACTGACCAAGTGGTTTTGGGGTTCAATTCCCGGTCAGTGCTTGGTTCACTAAGGGATGAGGTGCAGCAAAAATGATTGCCGGGTTTTGATCCCCTGCTGCTTGCCCGCCCTGTCACCTTCATTTCATAGATTCGATCACCACAGACAGAATTCGTCCAAACTGGTTTTTGCCGTAAAAATGACCCTGGCTGTCGGTACGGCGTAAAACACCCAGCACTCACTCACTCACTCACTCACTCACTATATGATATACAAATATATATATATCCATCCTTGCCTTCAGGTTGTCCCTGGCTGTCCTCCTTCACAACAAAGGGCAGTGGATCAGCACCCACGTCAAAAGGTCAGCAGTTACTTGTTCTTGCACCTCCTGGATTTTTAGTCTCAAACTTAATCTTAATCATGTTTCACTCATTAAATATGATATATATTTTTCAGTGTTCTAAAAAATAAAAGAACCCCTGCCTTCGTGAATACGTAAACTACCTTTGTGCTCTTGTTCTCTATACGCTATGTTACACAGAGCAGGGGCAGAGCCAGGAATTATGTGTCGAGTTATATGAAGAGATAAATAATATTGGTTTGAATTGATAATTTAATGTGCAGCAAAGAATATCAACACCATCGTAATATTTCGTCAATTCTAGATTAGATAAATGGGTATTTAAAAAAGCCACATTGAAAAATAAAGTTGGAACCCACCTGGGTCCTACATAATGCTGGCTGTTAGAAGGTATATAAGATAAGAAGCTAAATCGGTGAAGTGTTTTGGAAATATGTTTCCTTTTCTCACAGGTCGATCATTGTGGCGATGCTGGACCTGATGGAGTGTCAACGACAGAAGACTCACTTCAGTAAACCCGAGCTCATGAGGAAGTGCTGCGCCACGCTCTCCTACTTCGACCTCGCCAACGACATGGTGAGATGTCTTCGCTTGGTTTTTGTGGCAGTCTGGAACGAACCCTAAAGGGTTGGCTGGACATATAGCTACCCAAACAACAATTTACCTGTTTTGAAACGCTAGTAGTTTGAAAAATGGGTGGAAAACAGCATAATAGTTCTCGTGGTTAATCTGACATTTGGTGAATTATTTGTTCATTTTGTTGCTAAAATGATAGGTTCTGTAATAGTTAAAAATGGGATTCTGTAATAGTTAAACATGATAAGCTTTCCACTTTAAGATTAAGATATCTGACACCTTTAAACTTAGAGAGAAAAAACATGATCTTTGAGAGAAAATTCAATTCCCTAAACTCTTTTGTATAAAATGAAAAAGTCGTTATTGCTTTGAAGAAATTTCACAGACTTAAACCTGACTAACACTGGACTTTCATTTGGACTTATTTTGCCCTAAGGAGTCACTCCAACTTGATATACTATAGGATTCGGATCTTTTAAAAGTTTTTGATAAGAAATGAATACCAAATCGATCTTATCAATGAATCCCAATTTAATATCGATAAAGGCCAACAATACTTATTATGGAAGGAATTTCATGCTCCTAAGATAACAAATGTGCTTTATAATTATATTTCCCGTTCCACTTCAGTTGTTTGTGTATGAGCGTGTGGTGGCGCTGATGATGTCGCTGATCACGACTAACGCCGAGTCGCTGAGTCACCTTCCCCTGATCCAGACGGCGCTCTTCATTCTCCGCTACATGTCGTCCCAGGTCGACGTCTGCTACAAGGAGACCGCGGGCAGACTCGGCTGTATCAAGGTCAGGCTCTCGATCTTCATTCATGGTACCACCCGAGCAGGGAAAACAGGGAAAATTTTGCCAAAACACAGGGAATTTCATTTAGCCAGGTTCTGAAATTCAGACATAAGACATTCGACTTTCTATTGTTGGGTTGTCCAATTATTTTCTGCATATGTGCAGAGGCTTTTGAATTTAAACAACTTGCTAGATATAACACAGGGAAAAATTGCCACAAGACTGGGAAATATCAGGAAAAACATAGGGAATTAAACAATGGAATCTGGGTTGGTACCCTGGAATCACTAGCTCTGAGGGCAGTTAAATTATACGTTGTAATGAAGTGCCCTTTGTTTTGTTTGCATCTTTAGAGGAGTCAAATCATCTTAAGCACTTTCTAAAGAAATAAAAAAAAAGATGCAAAATGAAAATCATTATCTATATTATATTTACAGATTGCAGTTTTCCTTGATATTACAGATATCTATATTTCTTGTTCTAACAAATCACAATTATAACCTCTCAAAATGTCAAAAGAAAACTATCAAAAGAAAAAAAGTTTCATTTCATTTCATTGTTCCAAGATCTTTTTGATATCAGAATTATAATACCGAAATATAGAGTGGCAAAAACGTGGTAGCATGATGGAGTTTTGTACTCCTATCATGTTTGAAGTGTGACGTCTCTGAAAAATATATTACCCCGAAATAATATCTCCCAATTTGTTATCAGAAAATGCTGCGGGTGATAAACTATAGTGTGAGCCCTGACCGCCAGGGGGACACGGTGCTGCTGAGAGCCTGGAGCGTCCTCTGGAGCCTCACTGGTGAGTTAGAGCGACAATAGTACAAAGGAAAGATTAATGACTGTAATACACTTCTCCTTAACGTTATCGATAGAGGCGCCCCCTAAGAAGGTCCGTGCAAAATGCTTCAATGCATAGTCTGTTTTGTCATTTTCATGACGTTGTCGCTGTTTGTTTACATTTCAAAAAAGATAAAAAAATAAAAGAGACGGCCTGTTGTTTTATTTGTACCTGGTTGCACAGACTCTCATAGGGGGTGCCCGTGTCGACGTTGTCACGAAAATTAGATAACAGATGTGTATCTTAGTGAAACTATAATATTTTTGGTCAGAGTAGACTAAGTAGATACTAACCGGGCTGGGATCCTGGGCGCCGTATCTCGGCGAGGGGTCTGGTTTGCCAGGGTCCGCTAGAGGGCCCGCAGGGCCCGAGAGCGGACCCTGGCAAACCAGACCCCGAGACGAGATACAAGGCTCAGGGTCCCAGACAAGGTTAGTATCGAATTTATTTCACCTCCTCATGCGTTATTGTACTCTTATTATGAGAATTTGCCGCGACCTGGATTGCCCTGGCGTGACGTCACACCAGGGCAATACAAACGTTGTATTGCCCTGGCTGACTCGCAGGTGTTCGCCAGTGTTAAAAGATAGGCGACTTTGTATCGGGGGTGAAATAACCGTTTGTATTAATCAGATGAGTCATATTATTCCAGTACAGTGAGTTGTTACTTCTATGCACTGTACTCACTACTGTGCAGGGATGTAAGTTTTTAGATTTTAGTCTGAATACCAATTTTCCGTTTGTAGTTGTTGAATAAGCCAAATGAAAATAAAACTGTAGCAAAACAGTTGCCAAAGGCCGTCATTGATAATCATAAAATGGAAGGAACAGTGGTTAGATGCCACAGAACCCTTGGAGAACTTTTTTTTTTTTTGTGAGAACTGTTCAGATATTTTTCAGACCAATTTCGGAAATCAAAAGGGCTTGTTTTGTAACAGGGAACAGAGACTCACTTAAAGTGAGGAAAAATGTAAAATTTAACACAAAAATGTAAGTTTCCGAAGAGAATTTCGTCTGTTTCAATTCGTATTGAGTAGTTGAGAAGTTTTAGATTCTTCAAATATTTATCTTGAATAGGATTTTAGATTTAGGTCTTAAAACACATGGATGTCTTCTGATAACTGTTTTCTACATCGCCCCTTTTCAGACATGTCTCCATCTAACTGCGAGCGGTTTCTGAGTGAGGACGGACTGGCCACCTTCATGGAGTGCTACCACGTGAGTACGCGCCAACTTTATTACCTGCTCTTTCAGTGAGAAGGACGTGTACGGGAGAGGGCATATTGCCAAGCCATTTTTACTGCCTCACGCCAGTGTTAAAATAGTCCAAAAATAAATGTTAAAGGATGAAAAGAAATAATAAAAAGAAGAGATAGAAAATAATCATTAACTTAAGATTTGGATGTTCAATTTCAAAAAAATCTACCTTGAAACTGAGAGATGCCTTCGAAAAAAGACTCGAGGAACTATGAAAATATCTTATTTCATTCTGATATTGTCTATTAATGAGTCAACTGAAATGACAAAAACCAATTAAAGTAGTCTGGAAATGAACTGACTAAAGCAACAAACTATAGAAAATCATAGTTGAATTTATCCCTGAGGAAGGACGAAGGGTTAGACCATACACATTATAAAGTCTCACTTAAAGAAAAAGTTCTCATGTTTTATTTTATTATAGACTCAGGTATACCAGACTTCCGCGGATCTGCGGAATTCCGCGGTCTTTGAAATAATTTTGGTCATTTTTGAGATTTGCCCAGATCTGAGGAGAAAATATTTTTTATATAGGGGGGGTTGGGCCACCCTGAAAATTTTATTGACCAAACTGAAAAATAATTATGATAATTTTCAGGAGTCATTCCTTCCTTTATTTTGGGATGAAACAGTAGTTGGTATCGTCATAATCACATAATAGGTGTATGTCTTCCTTTAATAATTAGTTTAAAGGTGTTTTAAGTGATTTTTGTGATTTTCTGCGGAAATGGCTAAAAGTGACTGGCATGCCTGAGACTTTACATTGTAAATATACTTTTTTTCCAATGCAGTGCTTGCCAAACGACACCTCTCTCATCAACAAGATGGTGGGAATGCTGGTAAGTAAAGTTTAGAATTCAAAAACTTTAAAATTCTGTTCAGTGAAAGCTCTCTTTTTTTAGAATTCTGTAATTAGGATGTGAAACAGGTAGATCTTGTTGTCGTTATACTTTTATGAAGTTAGCATGTTTGTTACGTACATTTATTACATATGGACTTTTTCTAGACCCCTTGTCCCGTTAAACAAGTGTGCAAAATAAGTCGTGTTCAGGTAACAGGTGGAAAAAATTAGGGTTAGTGGGTCAATTATTTTATCTACGTAACATGTAAAAAGAATGTATTCATTGAAAATATAGTGAGTTCGCATGGTTATCATTTAGCATTGATTTCTACTAGTTGTTGCTAAACAGCATGCCAAAAATGACTGAATATTTTCATATTAGGTGGTTTTACATAATCATGTCAATCCATTTCTTACACCATACATTTATAAATTATGGAAATATCTGTGATTTAGTTTTGATGTGTTTGTTATATTTTCAGCGGAACGTGGTGGAGGTGCCCCACTTACGGAGAGAGCTGATGTCGGACGAGTACATCAGTATATTTAGGTAGGGGGAGAACTTGTCGTACAAGCCCAATTATGGACAATAATACTTTTGCATATTGATTTACAAATAATTTTACAAAAATTTGATTAAACTATTCACCCAGTATGTACTCAATATTGATACTAACAGACATTATTTTAGTATTGATCTATTGGCGAGACGAAACGTTTCTCATACTCATTCTGTATGGAGGCATGTGGGGTGGTGAAGTGGTTAGAGTGTCCGCCTGCTGCGCGGGCGGCCCGGGTTCAATTCTGGGCTGAGCTGGCTACTACTCCCCTCTGTATGTCTCCCAGTGGCAACGACTGGGATATCAAAGGTCTCTAGTAGACCACCGGCTGTTGTGTGTGTGGCCCTGTCTATGGGACCATGCACATTAAAGAACACCTGCCTCGGTAAAAGTGTAGGGGTATGGTCTCTATCTTCTCATAGATTCGATCATTCCATAGATTCGATCATCAAACGACAGAATTGTCAAAACCTTGTTCTCGCCGTGATATGACCTTAGATGTTGCTACGGCGTTAAACCCCAATAACCAACCAACCAACCATTCTGTATGGACGCAGTTATAACTTGTATTCCAGTGAACAATTTCTCACGAATAACCAACCAACTTACTTGTACCCATCCCGCAGCTACATGCTGGACGCTGAGCCCAACATCAGTAACAGCTCGTGCAGCATCCTGGCGCACCTGTTGGCCGACAACCCGCAGCTCGTGTGGTCGGAGGAGATGCCCCCGGACAGCATGCTCTGGGCCAGCGACCCTGCGTACAGCGAGTCCGACCAGGGCCCCGCCCGCCAGCTCGTCATCCGAATGGAGACGGCCATCAGGTCCTGGGACCTCAGCACCAGGCGCAACGTCAGATACAGGTAGGGGCCGCAGGCCTTTGAAGTGCTGTGTGAGGAGATTCTCTTAGGATGGAAACTTTTGAAAATTAAAACTGTCAGGGATATCTGGGGCCCTTGATGGGGGGTCCCCAATGTCGCATATCGAATATAAGAAAAGACAATGTCACCTGTCAGCTAACACTCCATATCCCATGTCGCCTCTAAAAGATCCTCATGTCCCATGTCAAATTTAAGAAATAGGCCATGTCATGTCGTGTTTTTTTCTCTTTCTGTCACTAAGGCCCATGTCGCATGTCAATTTTAAGAAATGATGCTGTCGCCATGTCAAATTTAGGGGTCTGGGGCCATGTATTTCATGAACTTCATAGGTAGTACGAGGATTGGGCCCAGGATGGTGGGGATGGTGGCAGAGGGGGGTTGTTCTGATGTTTTGTGTCGAATTTAAGAAAGCATTATGTCACCTGTCCCTGCCTCTTAAGCCCCATACCCACTAAGCAACTTTTAGAGAGTTGGGCAACGGTTCGGTGCTAAAATCAGCCGATTCTTATGATTGGCTGTTAGTACAGTTATTGAAATGTACATGTTTGATTTAAAATTGGCCAATTCTAGGGGTAGAATCAGCCTATTTTAGCGCTGATCTGTAGCCCAACTCTGTCAAAGTTGCTTACTGGGTATGGGGCTTTAGAAATGCAAATGTCCCCTGTCAAACATAAATAATTGCTGTTTCGCACTGTAGAGTTAAGAAATGGCCCTATTATGTGTCAATTTCCTTTAAAAACAATAATGTCACGTGTCAAATTTATGAAATGGCTGTATTTGGCTGTCAAAATTTAAGAGTCTTGACCCCCTAGGATACTATAAGTTTATGAAATATGACATGAGAAGCTAAAAACCTTATCTTACCTGATACAAATATAGATATTTATATTCACAGCCCATAAGGGCAAAAGAAGTTTTCTGATTTTTGTCTGATTTCAGATTTTTTCACATCATCACCTCAAATGAGGATTTTCAAAATTAATCTCTTACATCACGTTGTTAGCATTTTAAGATGATTTCAAATTGTCTTTATGGCTTTTCAGATTTTTTTCATTAACCCTGACTTAAATCCCTGTATATACATTATTAAAATTGATAGATTTGTGCAGGTAAAATGGTATCAAATAGCCAAAATGTGTAAGATCCTGATTTCTAAAATTCTAACTTGTAAAATTAATTTGAATTCTTTCATTCACTCTATCCAGGTCATTTGAGCCGATGTTGCAGTTACTGCGCTGCTACAACCCGATCGTGTCCATGCACTGGGCAGCCTGGGAGGTCGCCAACATGATCATGAAGGATGGTGAGTTCAAGAAAAACTCCCGTGGAGATCCGGGGTTGGGGTTCCTTCAGGAGCATCCTGGGTAGAATGTGTCCCCAGCAGTCCCTTGCTGTTTGTAGAAGGCGACAATTGGGGAGACCCGACTTGGTTGCTCAATTGGTAGATTGCCTGCTTCAAGTCTGGGAGGTCTTGGGATTTATCCCTGGCCGAGTCACAACAAAGACTTTAACAATGGCAGTGGTCACTACTTGCCTGGTACTTGATATAAAGTAAGAACCACGAAACATAACTGGTCGGCCTGGTGTCAGTATAATGTGAATGGGTAGGGTATTGTGTGGGCCTATGACATGATATCTCAGTGTGGCAGCACTATAAAGAGGGCATCCAACCCCCAATCGAGAAAAACTATAAGACAAATAGATGAATTCCTTCAACTAACTGTGGTCATAGACCATATATTATTACTACATGTCAGGGAATAGCATTAGATACAATCAAAGAAAATCACTGAATTTGGGATGTTAGGTAGAAAAATAATTCTCAAGGGAAGCATTCCTATAAGTTTGCAAGTTCTGCATACTTATCTAGTTTTGAATTTAGAAATGTAAAGGTAAATTGACATTGTTTGATTTAGGGAATTTGGAGAAACCTGGACAGTAGGAGACCAAGTAAATGTTTGATAGGTTGAAACTTTTTGATGGTTAACAAGGTGTGAACGATTGGTAGATAACTCTCATTATCTGAAGTTTTTGACATATTTTTTCTGATTTTTATCTTTTTAGCTGACCGTTACTGCCCAATGCTGGAGAAAGAGGGCGGAATCGACCTTGTCAAGGAGCTTCTAAACGATCCCCGACCACCGCCCAACATCAAGAAACTTGGTGATGTCATCATCCAGCGATGGACGTCTTGGCAGGAGGCCACATAACCGAGTTGACCTTCAAATGACCTTGGGTTACCATGAATGACCTCTGCCTGACCATGAGGCACACTTGGTGACCTTCACATGACCTTTGATGACCTCTGGTGACTGACCCTGGGTTACCATTGGGGACCTTTGGTATTCCTTGGTGAACTTTTGTGATCTTTTGAAACCAAGTGAAACCTCCAAATGTCTCCCTGGTACCAGTTTACATCCTTAAGCCCGATACCCACTGAGTGACTTTAGTGGCAACAGGCGACTCGAAGATTTGATGTCCTTGTCGGCAGGCGACTGTAATATTAGGGAAGTTTTTCCGCCAGTCCTGATTCCCGTTGCCTGTCACCCAGGAAATCACCTGGCAATCCATTGATAATCCAGTTGCCTGGCAACTTTACCACTGATTATCAGGATCACCCATCACGCTGAAGTTGCTCAGTGGGTATGGCCCTTTATTCTTGGTCGAATATGCAAGAGATTTTGGTTCTGTAAACCAAGCTATGTGACTAGCAGCAGGACAAAAAGTGTTAACAGAGCGATACAATAGCTGGCAATGGAACTTTGCTACCTATCTACAAACTTTGGATAAGTTGCAATTATGGACCATATATATTTGCATTTACTGGAAGTTTTCATTGTTCATAATGATGTGAACTAATTTGTTGAAACTCAGAACAGTTTATGATGCCCCAAGGACAGTTATAAGGTCTTCAGTTGGCTACAGACATAACAGAACTGAGAAGACTGAGCCTGGAATGTGTACTTCGTAAAGATCTACAGAGGTACTCTATGAAAGCTTCTGAAGAAGACTTGGTACCCTTATTGATAGTTCAGACTGAATATTAGAGTGCATCAGACAGGCTTATCAGATTATCATTAGTTCGTACATCATAAAAATTACTCAATCGCTACGGTAAAGAATCATGGTGAACAGGAACAAAATAATGTGTTTGTCCAATCATGGTCAAGGAGTCTTTAAGTCATTGTGTTTATCAAAGTAGCCAATGGCATAAGGTTGATATAGATTCAATAGAGATGTGTGAGGGATTCATCCAAGATGGTCCTGGATAAGCTGCTAGTCATCAGTATTAGGATGTAGTTTACAACTGTCGTAAAGCTAGAATTGATTTGCCAATAATGCGTATGCGAGATACATTGAAAAGGATGTGCAGTTGATGTCTGATATAAAGTGACAGTAACCGCTAGGCCCAACTGTTGGGAGAGTTATTATTAATGCATCTACACAAAAATCGCAGCTTTTGGATCGATTCAAGGAAAGTTGGATTTATAAATCTGCTTTTTCAGAGGGATGCAGGGTGCCGTTTGGGTACTGCTCGCGTGTCCACTAAACCAGTGTTTGCCACTTTGAGGTAACCAGTAGACCATCTCTGATTCTGTAATTTCCATTCCAATAACCACAATCAGTAGTTCTTTGTACCATAACATGCCTGATAAGGTCCTCATTGAGCTGGAACATTGCTGAGAGGACTTAAATCTCACAACAATCATTCTACCTTGTCAGTTTATCTTTTACATTGAACATAGATGTGGAGAGGTGCCAAAGTAGGGCCATCATAACAAAATCATGTTTCTGGGTGACCCGCCGGGTGGCAATTTTATGGCTGGTGAGGAAAATCGTAATTTATTTTCCCAAAATCTACTTAAAATATGTTCCAAGAATTTGTTATGACCTTACCAATACCTAAAAACATGAAAAACAACAAATCATTCCTGGGTGATCTTGTTTAACACCAACTGCCAGGCACAAACAGATTTTTATTATCATTGGCCTGTGGGGGCCACACTCTAGGCTGTTTTCTGTAGCAGAAAAATGGTTTTCTCTCGTTCAAGAATGACAGGCTGTTCATTTCATATTGCCTGAAAGAAATTAGTCGTTTTCCTTTTTTTCGTTTAGATAGAGTCCAAGTTCCTTTTTTTTTTTTTTAATATACTCCAAGTGGTAACTGGAATGTTTGAGAACCTTGATTTTTTTAAATTTTTTTAAATTTTTTTGTTTTGGTTCAGTTCAAAAAGTGATGGTTAACTTGTACTTTTAAGTGAAGACAATATTTTCGTCATGAAAAAGTGATGGCATTGGTGATCAGTTTGTATAGTTTTGTGCAACTTTAGGGTCCAAGAAAGAGCACTGCATGTCACTGTATTATCGCCCCGACACAGTCAAGGCTTGTAAGTGGTAGTGTCCAGCTTTGGCTGCTCAGTATCAAGTCAAACATTTTTCACACAGTTATGTGATTTTCCATATTTATACTGCATTTGATAGATATAGGGCATTAAATTTTGATAAGCTATCTGTAAAGTTGGATATAATGGCAAATTTGTGTCCTAATATATTTGTGTTTTGATATTTCATTTTCACTTTGACAAGAAATTGCATTCATTGTACAACAATGCTACATTTGCTGTAGTAGTAGAAATAAAAGATGTCACTGTAGACCTGATGGACTGTTACTTTTTTTTCTAGATATCAGAGAGGCCATTTTTGGGAGTCCCTAGTTATATTTATATAGTATTGTAGCTACTGGTGGGGACTCCCTCAATCAGTCATGTCTTTATCCATTTAATTCTCTTTGTTCTCAATGACCGGTTACACAATCTCATGTTCAGCTGTTGAAGGGCATTGTCATACAATGATTGTTAGAGTCAGGCAGTTTGAGAAGCCAGAAGTGGTTTACATAATCACTACCTGAGTCAATCAACCCTCACCCCTCCACATTAGAACCTCCACTGTCACCTGCAGGTGGGCAGGTCTAGGTGGGTGGGTGCAGGGACCTAGTACTAGTAGTAGGAGCCCCTTTCCTAAGCCCCTTTCCTAAGCCCTTGTGTTTGACAGCAGGAGTGGTGGTGCCTGGTGGTGATCACTACTCATAGCCCATATAGCCTAAAGCGGCATACCCACTAGGAAATTCTGGGTCGGCCGACGGCGATCAGCGTCGGCATACTCGTCGGCGCACTTGTCGGCGCACTCGTCGGCGTAAAATTATCAAACATGCTTAATACGGGTCGGCGTACTCGTCGGCGCCGACGGCCGACGCATACGCCGACGGGACCACCGATTGTGTGTGGGGATGGCCTCTTCAGCAGAGTCGGCCGACGCGTATGCCGATGAGAACGGCGACGAGTACGCCGACGCCGACGCCGATTCAGCAAAAAGTCCCCTAGTGGGTATGGGGCTTTAAGGTTGTAGGAAGGCCTTTAGTTATTGAGGGACGACCATCGCTCATGCATGAGCAGAACTTTGTAGCTCTTTTGCTTCTTGTTCCTACTTCAGTAAGAGTTCCTAATTTTTGGTGATTTTGGATAGCTTTACAGGGGCGGATCCACAGGGGGGAAGGGTCCAGGGTCCTGACCCCCCTACCCCCCTTTTGGTGGACCCCTAAGCTACAAAGAGTGGGGAAAATGCCACACAGGTAAGAGCAATTGCACATGGTTTTAGTACGTGACGTAGCCTTTATGCTGACCTCCCCCTTTTGAAAATCCTGTATATGCCCCTGGCTTTAGTAGCTGTGTTTGAGTATCTTTGGATAGCTTTAGTATCTGTTTGAGAGTATTTTTGGTAATAGCAAGGAGGAAAACGACAGGAGCGTCCAGCGCGGTAAAAGCCGTAACAGCCGACTGAGGCGCCTCCTGGCGTCCGTCAGGCAGTCGCCCAGTTCTAGCATTGTGAAGTATGGGGACCCGACCTAAAACGGCGGATTTCAAGGATTTTGAGACTTTCATGGTAAGCCAAATTGTAATTTGGTATTATTTAGACGTGTATCTATATAAATCAATGAAAAAATTGTGTGCTTTACATCAAGGGATACCTAAATTTACTATGTTTTTTTCCGAATCGACGACTGGTTGTAGCCCAACATCACAGGGAATGCAGGAACCGGCTCCCTACCCTTATCAAGTCACGTGGTTCTTCTGTAACTTGGTGTCGGCGATCTATGTTACATTTCAGTTCCCTTATGGATACCAGCCTGTTGAAACTGGTCAGAAAACATTATTTTTACGTAGGTGAGTCAGGTTACAGTCCATTTCCATAACGGCGAGGCGTACTGGACCATCTTAAAGCGTAGCATATTATATATCTTTGGTAATAGTTTGAAGCTATTTAAGTATAAATTCAATATCAGGACTCTATTGCTTATGGTCTTTTTTGCTGTTAGTTACTTTTGGAAAAACAGCATTCTCCTAGATATCCATTAGGGATTATATATGTGTTTGCTGGCCTTTTAAGAAGGGAGCAAACAAAAAGGAATGAGTAAGGAATAATGGGAAAAAAATTACAAGTCAGTGAAAAGAAAAACAAATAATGGAGTAGAATATGATGAAAAGATATAGTCTTTGTATCAGACAAAGATGCTTTAAAATGTACCTAGGTAGTTATTCTGCAGAAAAAGCTGGCGTGAATTGTTACCTGTGTAACAATACCCGTCAGACTGCCCTCTCCCCTCCCAGCAGGCCCACTCACATCTCTGACGCCCCGACTACACTGCCCAACTTAACTCAACAGTTGGTTCTCAACTCAACTTAACAGTCTGGATGCATTCCCAACTCCACTGGACTGATGTAAAATCCAGGGGAGCTCCCAACTCAACTCGACAGTCCGGTCAACTTTCCATCTCGACTCAACAGTCATGTTGAGCTCCCAACTCTACTTGACAGTTTCCAACTTGCTTCAACAGTCCCACTGAATTCCCAACTTGCCTCAACAGTCCCATTGAGTTCCCAACTTGATTCAACAATTAAGTCATGTTCCCAACTCCACTGGACAGTCCAGTTAAGTTCCCAACTCCGCTTGAGAGTCCAGTCTAGATCACAGCTCAACATGACTTCACAGTCCAATGGAATTCCCAACCCAACTGGACAATCCACTCAAGTTCCCAACTCAACAGTCCACTGGAATTCACAAATCAATCTGACAGCTCGGTCAAGTTTCCAACTCAACTCAACTCTACAGTCCAGCCACTTTCGCAACTTCACTGCACGGTCCACTTGAGTTCCCAACTCAAATCGACAGTCCACTTAAGTTCCCAACTCAATTCAACAGTCTACTTGAGTTCCCAACTCAACTCGACAGTTCAGTCAAATTCCCAACTTGATTGAACAGTTCAGCAAGATCCCCAACTCAATGTGACTTGACAGTGCAGTCAAGTTTCGCAACTTGACTCGAATCAATAGTTGATATTAATCCTTAATTTTGAAAACTGTATAGTTTGGTGTCTCCCTACTGCCCTGACCACCAAACGACACTCAACATGCCAGTTAAGTTGGGTTCCAAACTCAACCTGACAGTATAGTCAAGCTCCGTACTCAACTCAACAGTCCAATTTAATTCCTAACTTCACTTGACAGTCCAATCAAATCACCAACTTGAATTGAAAGGCCAGTTGAATTCCTGACCCAATAGTCCATGGCCAGTTGAATTCCCAACATGACAATCCAGCGAACTCCCAACCTAAATTGACAGTCAGTTGAGATAGTGTGTAGATGGGCTCAGTCCCATAGCAGTGTTTGAAATGCACTTTTCGACTCAGCTGTTGAGTTGGGTAGTGTAACTGGGACTTAAGGTAACAATAGCTGGAGTAGGCGACAAGGGGGCGGGACAGGGACAGATGCCCAGGGATGGCTCCAGGAATTTAATGATGTACTTAGATATCGCAGGCAGTGCCCTACATTTCCTCTTCAGGGGCGGTTCAGATCCAAACAATAGCAACAAAAGAAAAGGAAAAAATGGGAGAGGGGGTCTTGGCCTTCACACCCTGTCATCCGGAACCAACTCTTGAGGGGGTGAAAAGAAAATACTGAGTGGTGAGGAAAGAGGGGGAGGGTCGTAAATATTTTTAGAATTCACTCAATAGCAATCAGTCACATTCTAAAAGAATCCTTTCCTACATACATTCTTATCATTCTACAGTAGGAATGCAGGGTGTTAAAAAGTTGAAAGCCAAAAGTCACCTTGCCCCCTATATTCAATCATGAATCGCTTTCACAGTATCTATGTACAAACAACTAATTCCTTATGATAAAGTAAGGTCTGCATAGTATCTGAATATATATGTGTACATATTTTATACATACACAATGTATGTTTATATAGTTAGACACAGGCGGATCCCTACCTGCATGTATTTGAATTGAGCTAATTGAATTAGCGTTGTTGTTGTTTTTTGTTTTTTTACGAAAAGACATCATGTTTGTATGGGGTTTATACCTTTCAATGGCCCAATGTCTGAAATCACTAATGAGGTTAAAACCAGATTAACCACCGTCTGGGAGTTAGGGACCCCCCACAGGGATTACTGTAAAACCTCTAAGTGTGTGACCCCACTAACGGGGTTAACACCAGATTAACCACCGTCTGGGGGTTAGGGACACAGGGATTACTGTAAAACCTCTAAGTGTGTGACCTCACTAACGGTGTTAATACCAGATTAACCACCGTCTGGGGGTAAGGGACCCCCCACAGGGATTACTGTAAAACCTCTAAGTGTATGACCTCACTAACGGGGTTAATACCAGATTAACCACCGTCTGGGGGTTAGGGACCCCCCACAGGGATTACTGTAAAACCTCTAAGTGTGTGACCCCACTAATGGGGTTAATACCAGATTAACCACCGTCTGGGGGTTAGGGACCCCCCACAGGGATTACTGTAAAACCTCTAAGTGTGTGACCCCACTAAAGGGGTTAATACCAGATTAACCACCGTCTGGGGGTAAGGGACCCCCCACAGGGATTACTGTAAAACCTCTAAGTGTGTGACCCCACTAACAGGGTTAATACCAGATTGACCACCGTCCGGGGGTGAGGGACCCCCCACATGGATTACTGTAAAACCTCTAAGTGTGTGACCCCACTAACGGGGTTAATACCAGATTAACCACCGTCTGGGGGTTAGGGACCCCCCACAGGGATTACTGTAAAACCTCTAAGTGTGTGACCCCACTAACGGGGTTAATACCAGATTAACCACTGTCTGGGGGTTAGGGACCCCCACAGGGATTACGGTAAAACCTCTAAGTGTGTGACCCCACTAACGGGGTTAATACCAGATTAACCACTGTCTGGGGGTTAGGGACCCCCCACAGGGATAACTGTAAAACCTCTAAGTGTGTGACTCACTAACGGGGTTAATACCAGATTAACCACCGTCTTGGGGTTAGGGACCCCCCACAGGGATTACTGTAAAACCTCTAAGTGTGTGACCTCACTAACGGGGTTAATACCAGATTAACCACCGTCTTGGGGTTAGGGACCCCCACAGGGATTACTGTAAAACCTCTAAGTGTGTGACCCCACTAACGGGGTTAATACCAGATTAACCACTGTCTGGGGGTTAGGGACCCCCCACAGGGATTACTGTAAAACCTCTAAGTGTGTGACCCCACTAACGAGGTTAATACCAGATTAACCATCGTCTGGGGGCTAGGGACCACCACAGGGATTACTGTAAAACCTCTAAGTGTGTGACCTCACTAACGGGGTTAATACCAGATTAACCACCGTCTGGGGGTTAGGGACCCCCCACAGGGATTACTGTAAAACCTCTAAGTGTGTGACCTCACTAACGGGGTTAATACCAGATTAACCACCGTCTGGGGGTTAGGGACCCCCCACAGGGATTACTGTAAAACCTCTAAGTGTGTGACCCCACTAACGGTGTTAATACCAGATTAACCACCGTCTGGGGGTTAGGGACCCCCCACAGGGATAACTGTAAAACCTCTAAGTGTGTGACCTCACTAACGGGGTTAATACCAGATTAACCACCGTCTGGGGGTTAGGGACCCCCCACAGGGATTACTGTAAAACCTCTAAGTGTGTGACCTCACTAACGGGGTTAATACCAGATTAACCACCGTCTGGGGGTTAGGGACCCCCCACAGGGATTACTGTAAAACCTCTAAGTGTGTGACCTCACTAACGGGGTTAATACCAGATTAACCACCGTCTGGGGGTTAGGGACCCCCACAGGGATTACTGTAAAACCTCTAAGTGTGTGACCTCACTAACGGGGTTAATACCAGATTAACCACCGTCTGGGGGTTAGGGACCCCCACAGGGATTACTGTAAAACCTCTAAGTGTGTGACCTCACTAACGGGGTTAATACCAGATTAACCACCGTCTGGGGGTTAGGGATCCCCCACAGGGATTACTGTAAAACCTCTAAGTGTGTGACTCACTAACGGGGTTAATACCAGATTAACCACCGTCTGGGAGTTAGGGACCCCCCACAGGGATTACTGTAAAACCTCTAAGTGTGTGACCTCACTAACGGGGTTAATACCAGATTAACCACCGTCTGGGGGTTAGGGACCCCCACAGGGATTACTGTAAAACCTCTAAGTGTGTGACCTCACTAACGGGGTTAATACCAGATTAACCACCGTCTGGGGGTTAGGGACCCCCACAGGGATTACTGTAAAACCTCTAAGTGTGTGACCCCACTAACGGGGTTAATACCAGATTAACCACCGTCTGGGGGTAAGGGACCTTCCACAGAGATTACTGTAAAACCTGTAAAGGGTATATTCACAACTATGCCTTTGGTGGTGCTTACTCTTGCCGTAATTACTTGCTTTTGCTCTAAATATTGGTTTGCTCCATATATCTGAAGGCAAGTATTCCCTTGAATACCACTTAAATCTATCTTAGGGTTCCTACTTGCATTGCCCTAACACAAGTAGTAACAGATGCAAATTCCATATTACACTATGCGTTATTAGAAATTGCTTGCATTCACTTGTGTTTCTGTAAATATATGCAAGTGAAATGCCCAAAGCAAGTGAAATGACGCATATATCCTAAAAATATGCGTATAATATATTTAGATAATGGAAGGCCCCTAATTAACAGTAACATAATATGCATGCATGTATATATATATATACATAAATACAGACAAACTGAATATACATATAATACACACACACACAAACACACACACACACACACACACACACACAGAATAATATGTTCAATAACCAACTAAATGGATATGAGGAGGAATAAATAACGACGATTCCCCTCTAAAATTCATGCTGAGATGTAAATATTTAAACCAAATACAAATATGGATTCCCCTACCCAAACCCCAACCGCACACCTTGCATGTATTATTCAAACGAATGGATCTGTCATTGGGACAGAGCAGCAGCGATGAGGCAATATCGACAAACCTGAGGATGTTATTTCCCGAACACCCCCGGTGTGGTGTACGTGTCTGGGCGTGGGAGGGGCGACTTCCCGAACACCCCCGCCCAGAAGCCGGTCTGCGGAGGGGCATGTGGGCAGGTAAGGGTATGGGGAGCCACGTGTACACCGTGTAATTCATCATTATGAACAGAACCAGGATTTCCGAAACGTGTCTTGACGTTATTAGGAAGAGTTACTCACGTCGATTTATCTTTGTTAATTACAATAATAAGGAATGTATTCCTATACTATCAAAAGTTTAATTTGTAATGAATAACAGCATGGTATAGACCTTGTGCAGATGTGGTCACGTAACCACATTTTGGTGATCACCATGTGCTCATTACAACCACGTGACTATTAGTACATCGAGAACTAATGGATTCAGAATAATAAAAATGGTCAAATATCGACTCATGATACGATTTAAGATTAATCTAGCTGAAATATGTGTTCTGGTTATTTTTGAATAGTGAATATATATGTGGTTTTAAATTGTTCACCAATATGGCAGCCAGTCCATTTTTAAGTATTGTGACGTCATCTGCGCAACATAGATGCATAGATGTACTATATCTTCTCTATTTAATTGATCCGGAACTATCAAAAGAATATAATATCCGACTTATTATTTGTAATCAAACGCTTGGTTGCAAATATTGAAACATTTATGCAACGGCATCAGGCATCAGGGAAACGGTACAAGCTTGCATTTTTAACTTGCAATTGAATTTTAAAGGTTTTGAGGAGGTTGAAGGAAGAATCATTGGCTTTCATTCAGTTCACAAGAATTTCTCGATTCCTGGGAACAACTGTATATTTGCCAAGTGCATTTAAATACATGCTCATACATTAAGGATAACCTTGATATCTTTTTCTTTATGACAATGACAATGAACTTTATTCACAACCTCCATGAGGCACAGGAAAACTTAAATATATACATAGTATTAACAATAATTAATAGATAACATTGAAAAAAAAACTACAGCTGTAAATCTTTAAAAAAAAAATCAATGAATACAAAATAAACCAAATGACACTCAGCTGTCCATAGTGCGGCATGCGGCCAGGTAGGTAGCGGTCGGGGGCGGCGAACCGTGACGGGGGGGGGGGGGGGGGGAGAGAGGCAGGTATGGAGGGGGAGACCCAGACCAGTCGGGCACGGCAGGAGGAGTAGGTAGGAGGTGGTAGGAGAGGCAGGAACGTGCACGTCTGGACCTCTGTCACACACCACACAACACTGAGAGGAGACGACACGGATCTACCAATAATACCACCACCCCTTAGGAGGACATACACACATACAACGGGTAGAACAAAGGAGTTCTTATAGGTGCGACAACGACTACATAACGGTTTTGGTTTATTATAGTTGGTGGCTACAGCAGTGGGATATTTTCTGTGTTTCCACCAGTGGCAGCAGTAGGATTTACACCACCTGACAGTGGATTATTACCCTGGAGTAGTAGGGGGGACAGGACAGGTGAGGGGAGGGGTAGGAGGAGTGTGGGGGTACAGGAGGCTGTGAGGGGGTGTGATTGGTGATTACTATGATTTACCTGTGACTTACCTGTGACTGTCTCACCTGAGAAAGGTGAGCTGTCAGTGTCAGACAGCAGTGGTCCAAGAAGGGACAGGACTTCATCATTAGGTCTATATACCTGGATATACCTGCAGGCGGTGAGAGTGACAGACCAGCTGGTCCCCCCCCCCCCCCCCCATCACGACCCTCCAACCACCTCCCCACCCCCACAGAAAACAATCCCCCCACTGTGGTTGTCTGAGTACTTTTCATACCCCCGCCCCCTTCTAGGACGTACGTGCGGGGCATACAGCCTTTACAGGAGTTTTTTTAACAGATTTTATTTGGTAACTTCATGCACCTGTACGCAATCCCTTCCCCAAACACCTGAGGTCGTCCCTGGGGGAGTCCTGGATATGGTCTGGATTGGAGGTGGCAGTTAGAATACACAGGAGAAAACTGGAGAATACTCAGAAAAGTCTGGAATCTTGGTGTTGCAGAAGCTTCCAGATTCAGCCATCTGAACGGTTTATAAAACGCATTATATTGAGATACCTTAATAGCATCTGGATTACAAATGCCCTTCTTTTGTTTAAAGAAAAAGGATATTATTGGGAACCTTAGGATTATACCCTTGGATTAATATGGAGATATAATCTACATTTAATCTGCTAGATTGCGATATCATGATTACAAGGTGATACACCTCATGCATGTCTATGGTGATTGTTATTGTCTACCGCATCAACACATATAAGTATTTAAAATAACATACTTATATTATTTGAAATAAAATACACATATTATTCAAAATAAAATAAAATCACCATGCACGTGCGGTTTGGCGGCTCGGTGATCAACCTTCGCGGTAAGACCCTGGCCCTCCTGGGCACCATCACCTTCATGGGATGCTTCGTGGCCATCAGGCAAATCTCCCATGACTCCAGGTTAGACCCTGGAGTGGACCCCTTACACAAACCTGGGCCTGAGGATGTCAACTTCAACAGGAGGATCATCCGAGAGGTCACCTTCCAGGCGCCCCTCCCAGAGCCCAAGGTCAATGATAACTCCTCCAGGGTAGAAGGGACGCTGTATGGGTACAGGGCGGCCCAGGACCCGGATCATGTAGCTCGCCACAGGAAGAATTACAAACAGAAAAACAGGGTGAAAAAGGAAAAAATGGCCATGGATCCGGCCAAGGAGTATTACAGCAATATCCTCTCCGCTCAGAATAAAATCTTAAAGGACCAGGTGCGCCCTCCTGATACCCGATACAACATTAATGTCACGTTGAGTGACCGGATATCGATGGATCGGGAGATTGACGACACGCGGCCCAAGATCTGTCGGAGCTTTAAGTAGGTATATTACATTCCACCAGTTTATCCCTCAAAAAGTGTTCCCTGTTTTTGAGGTAAAAGCTATGACCGAGTTTTTCACTTGTAAAATGAAGCTATAAGATCAAGAAACTATTTGATGAACCTGCAAGAATATTTATCTACATTATTTTCCCTTCAAAAAGACATACAGCGTTTGTTTGTAATTTGCCCTCGAGCTGCGCAGTGAGCCTTCTAAATACACATCATTTTGAGCAAAACCAAAGTACCATGCACATCTGGCTGTCACTCTTGAACCCATACAGATGGAGATGAAATTCAAAAAGCATATTAAACTAAACACCAAATCTGGCTGATAATACGTTCCTCGATATTTTTTTAGCGTGTTTATGTAATATTTTAGGTACGACAGCTCCAAGCTGCCGGCGGCGACTGTGGTGATTCCCTTCTTTAACGAGGCCCTCAGTATGTTGCTGAGGACGGTTCATAGTATCCTGAACAGGACCCCTGACCACCTCCTGGACGGGGTGATCCTGGTCGACGACAGGAGCACCAACGAGTACCTACAGGTAGGGAGGACTCAAATAGTTCATTTATATTTTTTATTAATTTTTTATTGTATATTTATACAGGCTGAGTTCACTCCATTAAATGCACTTCCACTGCAGTCCTGTGGACCATTTGGGTTATGTGGACCATTTGGGCACAATTCTGTGCAGGGGTCAACCAAACGTCCTTTTTCTATGCTGCACTCCATGGGACTCGAACCCATGAAGTGCCAATGCCAACGAGTGGTACCAACGCCTTAACGATGTTGGCCACCCCAACCCCAATTGCAATTAAATAAAGCATACATAATATATTTGACAAAAAAGGTATTATATTTTAGGTGACTAATTGGAGATTACCGTCTTTCCATAAAAAGGAATCCCCATTCTTAAAACTTTTATAGAAATAGATGTGTGCATTAACACCATTTATATGTTTTTGGCCACCTACGGATTATCAAATATTGCAACAATTACTCATCTGCAACAATTCATTAACAAGGGAACCCCAGGTCTTTTCTTAAGGGAATTACCAGCATAATGACGTAGCAAGGAGAGTAATGAAGCACCAACAAATTAGGGAATTCCCAAATATAATTTTCTTTTCTTAATAATTCATCAGCACTTTAATATTTTCCTTTTTTCTTTTGAAACATGTTGAGAATACTTAAGAGCAGTTGATAATGCTAAAAGTATCAATTTGTAAAATTATGTGCGAGGAACGCTCTAATAATTAAGTTGGCAGGTTATGATGAATATGATATTAATATTTAAATCTCTGCTCACTCAAAGAATGAGCAAAGATGTCCAGGACTTCACCAGCTGTTATCTATAATGCTCAGGGGTGGATCAAGGGGGTCCTGACATCCCCTTTTGGTGGACCCCTAAACTACAAAAAGAGGGGAAAATGCTGTACCCGTATTTGCAAATGCACGCTTTCAGTACTTTGCCTTTATGCTGACCCCCTTTCGAAAATCCTGAATCTGCCCCTGTCTAAATGGGGGGTCCCGATGTCGCATGTCGAATTTAAAAAATGGCCAATGTCGCGTGTCGTTATGATTTAAAAAGATATGTCGTTATCCCTAAGGGCTATGTCATTTGTCTATTTAAAGAATTGGCTGTATCGCAGTGTAAAAATTGAAAATAGGCTCTGTCGCATGTCATTATGCTCAAAATTGGCTGTGTTGCCGTGTTGATTTTAGGGGTCTAAACCCATCTGTTTCTGTTATCTATCTAATTAAAAGATTTAGAGTCAATTAATCTTTTTCCTGATAAAAAAGTAACTCTAGCTTAGGGTGATTAAGGTTTGACAACTTTGAAACTTCAAAATACATCAGAAGCAAATAGGATTATTAGAGAGGAAAGAATGCTACTTTTCCATGAGCCCTTGCCAAAACCTGAATCACCTGCATGCTTATGTCAGAAAAATTTATTTCACCAATGACAAGGACATCATTCTTCCTTTTTTGTGAGATCTGGTTTGAACAAAATAGAGTTTGTAATGTAATTCAGACAGAGCGGTTCCCAGTATCCCTGTACTTAATGCACCTGCAGGCTAATTTTGGCGTATTTTGTGGACGGAAAGATAGGAATACCATTAGAAATAATGCATCTTATGTCAAATTAACTTCAAAACTTTTAAGTACATACAGTAAGAAAAGTATTAAATTCTGCTCTTTTATAATCTCAAACAAAAGATAATGTCATAAATGATGAATTGTAATAAGCTTTAGAATTATAAGGGGACTTGTTGACATGTATGACCCAAAATATTAATGCTCCTTGATTTAGCCTGCGGATACAGCAAAATACAACAAACCAGAGAACTGCGTCTGGGAGAATTAAAAGTACAGTTAGAAAGTGGGAGCTAGGTAACACCTGCAGTTTACATGTGTCACATGTGACACTGTAATTGGCCTATCACCTGGGTGCACCCAGGGGCTGGGTGTCATTAAAGGACTAGGACAGGTTTAACCTAAAAGAGGAGACTGTCTTTATTTATAGAAGCCCTGATTTAGGACCATCAGTAGTGAATGCTCCCTGGAGGGGGGGGGAGGGGTGGGCAGGTGGATAGAGACCTGTGGTGGGGATGGAGTGGACAGAGGACAGTAATTTATGGGGGAGTCACCTGGTGTGACCTTGGGGCTGTTTGGTGGGCTAGGTGTGAAACAACAAGTGGTCTGGGTGAGAAACAAACAAGATGGGTGGGTATGAAACAACAGGTAGTGTACATGTGGTCTGGGTTTTTGATGAGTGATTGACTGAGTGATAGATGTTTTGCGCTGTACCAACAGCCAGGGTCAGTTTTGTCATTGGTGATCGTATCTATGAGATGAAGGTGACAGGGCAGGCAAACAGCAGCGGATCAAAACCTAGAAATGATTTAATTCTGTACCTCATCCCTTAGTGAACCGAGTCACCAACCAGGAATTGAACCCAAAGAACCATTTGGTCAGTGCTGGGGCTCCCCTATCATTGCCTTTACAATCAGCAAGGGCTACTGGGGGCCTATATTCTTCCCAGGAGCAGAAGCCCCACCCCAGTACCCCCATGGGGTGGTGGGTCTAGTTGTGAAACACACAAGATGGATGGATATGAAACACCAGGTAGTGTGCATCTGGGTTATTGATGAAGGGAAGACTAGGTATGAAATAAAAGTAAACTCGAGATGTGAAAGAAAGGGTGGGCTGGATGTGAAACAAACAAGCTGGGCAGGTGTGACACAACAGGTCTTGGTCTGGTTATAATACCAGGAGAAGCCTAGGCATGAAACAAAGGTAAACTCCAGATGCAAAAGAAAAGAGGGACAGGGTATGAAAGAAAGGAAGACTTGCAAAGGCTTGCATGGATATGAGACAATGAGTGAAATATGCTCGAAATGAAGAGTGGATATCATATTAATTCTATGAGAATCCTCTATATAATTGCATATAATGTATTATTTGATCATATAAAGTTGCATTGTCATACACATGGGAAAGGTCCCCTAAACATCTAAATTGCTCTTGTACTGACAATTTGATGCAAGCAATGAAGATAAAAAAGCAATCTAACGTATAATCAAATCATTTTCAATGATCTGTTGATCTGAACTAGCTTTCCCCCAGTCAAACCATTGAATTACAAACACTCTGCACCCTAAATTGAGTCATACATGACAGCATTTGATACACATCTCCTACCTTGTCACTTTCATTAAGTTGTTTACTCCCCCATAACATCCAGTATCATTAGAGGGGTGATAGGCCGTGTCTGGTAACAGATAGAGTCTATAAATGGATCAGGGTAATTAGACTGTGAAGCCAGCCCTATTTCATTAGTGTTGTGTGCTGCTAGCAAATATGTCGAAATCCATGAGTTGAGGTGTGGTTTTTAATGGGTCTCAGTACAAGGCTTCTATGGGAGGGCCCCCATGAGGGTACTGGGGAGGAGCTTCTGCTCCTGGGAAAAATATAGGCCCCCAGTAGCCCCTGCTAATCGTAAAAGGCGATGATGGGGGAGGGGGGGGAGGATGGGGGAGGGGGGGGAGGATGGGGGGCCCAGCACTGACCAAGTGGTTCTTTGGGTTCAATTCCAGGTTGGTGTCTGGGTTCACTAAGAGATGAAGTGCAGCAAAAAATGATTTCCAGGTTTTGATCCCCTGCGGTTTGCCCGCCCTGTCACCCTCATCTCATAGGACAATCACCAAAGACTGACTTAGTCAAAATGCATGACTGAAAAGTCAGAATTCGTCCCAACTTGTTTTCGCCGTGATCTGTTGGTACAGTGTAAAACATCCAACATTCACTAACTCTATAGGATGGTACACTTCACAAACTCATGAGAAAGTGTAATTTAGGGGATATAAAGGGGTTTAGTATTGGCAGTTCGTACTCATGAAGTTGTAATGCTTTGTTGGAGGGTCCTGAGTCGTTTCTAAACTTGATTTATTTTGAATTTAAGGAACTGCAACATGCCACAAATCAACCTACATAGTATTCGTTTGGCAATTTTCCCAACAACTAGACCAGACAGACTTTCGTGAATAGATATTGGGATTAGTGACTACAGGCATGCCATAGAGATACATATCATGTATTTCCTTATTCTTCGCGTTGTATTAAGTTTCACCAATGGTATAAAGTTTGATAGGCGAAGTATAGGATGGCTTTTTCTTTGAACAAGTGAAAGAGCCAGTTCAC
The DNA here is from genome assembly GCA_936440205.1 of Lepidonotus clava. Classification (NCBI taxonomy): domain Eukaryota; kingdom Metazoa; phylum Annelida; class Polychaeta; order Phyllodocida; family Polynoidae; genus Lepidonotus; species Lepidonotus clava. The sequence goes on from OW387143.1 coordinate 2,479,895, forward strand.
CCTATTATGACACATTTAATCTCCTGGTTCCTGTCCTATGCTTGGAGAGTGGATGCATGGGTTTTCTTGTGAGAGGAGGTTTTAGTTACATTTAGTTAAGTGTAGATGTGTCCTATGGCCTTTGACAATTTTTACATTAGAATGAATTTTGTGTTGTTATAATTCTTTAAAAAAAATACATTAAATGTATTTTACATAATTCTCTTAAAAGTTCATATGTATTTTGCTTGTATTCATGTTATTTGATTAAAATTTCCAAATTTTAGGATAGTTAAAACAATAATAAACAACTTTGAGTTTGGGACAACTCTAGTGGGAGAGTGCAACCCAGGTGAGAGTCAATTGCCTCTCATGCTATTAGCTGTGCGGCAGACCAGAACAGACTGGAACAGAAGTGTCAAATCCCTTACATTCTGTTCTTATGGTGTGCCAAATGAGAGAAAACAAGTTCACAATTTCAAATTTGTGTAACATTTTTTCTCAATTCCAGCGTTTACAGAAGGTCATAAGACATGTTTGTCAGCATGGCGGCCATGTTTTTATGATATGCAAAGTGCCCAAAAATGACTTCAAAATTTTTAATTTCCAAGAAATTTCATTTCACTTTTAAGTTTTAGACAAGGTCATCAGGAATGTTTTTCAACATGGCGGCCATGTTTTTATCATGTGCCAAGTGCACAGAAACAACTTCAAAATTTTTGATTTTCATTAAATTTCTTTTTACTTCCAAGTTTTAGAGAAGGTCATCTGACATGGTAATCAGCATGGCGGCCATGTTTGTATGTGACAAGTGCGTAAAAATGACTTCAATTTTTTTTATTTTCATGAAATTTCTTTTTACTTCCAAGTCTTAAACAAGGTCATCAGACGTGTTTCTCAGCATGGCGGCCATGTTTTTATGATGTGCCAAGTGCCCCAAAATGACTTCAAAAGTTTTTTATTTTCATGAAATTTCTTTTTACTTCCAAGTTTTAGACAAGGTCATCTGACATTGTTATCAGCATGGCGGCCATGTTTTTATGATGTGCCAAGTGCGTAAAAACAACTTCAAAATTTTTTATTTTCATGAAATTTCTTTTTACTTCCAAGTTCTAGACAAGGTCATCAGACACGGTTATCAGCATGGTGGCCATGTTTTTATGACATGCCAAGTCCATAAAAACGACTTCAAATTATTTTATTTTCATGAAATTTCTATTTACTTCCAAGTTTTAGAGAAGGTCATCTGACATGTTTATAAGCATGGCGGCCATGTTTTTATGATGTGCCGAGAAATGACTTCAAATTTTTTAATTTTCAAGAAATTTCTTTTCACTTCCAAGTTCTAGACAATGTTTTTATGATGTGCCAAGTGCCCCAAAATGACTTCAAAAGTTTTTTATTTTCATGAAATTTCTTTTTACTTCCAAGTTTTAGACAAGGTCATCTGACATTGTTATCAGCATGGCGGCCATGTTTTTATGACATGCCAAGTGCGTAAAAACAACTTCAAAATTTTTTATTTTCATGAAATTTCTTTTTACTTCCAAGTTCTAGACAAGTTCATCAGGAATGTTTTTCAGCATGGCGGCCATGTTTTTATGACATGCCAAGTCCATAAAAACGACTTCAAATTTTTTTATTTTCATGAAATTTCTATTTACTTCCAAGTTTTAGAGAAGGTCATCTGACATGGTTATCAGCATGGCGGCCATGTTTTTATGATGTGCCAAGTGCCCAAAAATGACTTCAAATTTTTTAATTTTCAAGAAATTTCTTTTCACTTCCAAGTTCTAGACAATGTTTTTATGATGTGCCAAGTGCCCAAAAATGACTTCAAATTTTTTTATTTTCAGGAAATTTCTTTTTATCACACAATTTAAGACAAGGTCATCAGACATGTTTCTCAGCATGGCAGCCGTGTTTTTATGATATGCCAATTGTCCAAAAATGACTCCAGTTTTTTTAAAAAAGGAATTTACCTTTACTTGCAATTTTTAGACAAGGTCATTTGACATTTAACAGTATGGTTGCCATGTTTTGGTGATATGCCAAGTATCCCAAAAGAACTTTAAAAGTTTTAAATTTCAAGAAATTTCTTTTTACTTCCAAGTTTAAGACAAAGTCATCAGCCATATTTGTCAGCATGGCAACCTTATTTTCATGATGCGCAAAATGTCCATAAGCTGCTGTCAATTTTCAATCTTTACAAAATGTCTTTATTTCTCTCACCAAGTTTTAGACAATGTCAAAAGACATGTTATTCAGCATGGTGACTATGTATTTATGATGTGGCAAGTATACAAGAACAAGCTCAAATCTTTAAAATCTCATGAACATTTTTTTTCTCACTTTAGAACAGTACCTAAGTAGGATATCCTTTTTTTGAACATGAGTTCCCTTTTACCAATAACAACCTCTTCTTTATACAAATATATGATTAACTTACAATTATCTAATTCAAACTTAAGTTCTTTCTTTTTCATTAACAGGCGAAGAATCTCGTTATTTTAATAACGATTTCAGTTTTAAACGAGATTATACAGTTGCACTTGTAGAGAAACATATTATGTCTGTTTATGCTATAGGCAGCTGTGCTACTCCCCCATTGGATGTATAACAGGGGAGCCCCCAAGGATATCCTGGGTGGGAGTTCCCTTTGGGGCTCCCTGGGGAAGAATAGGTCTTCAGTATCCCCTACTTATCGTAAAAGGCGACAATAGGGGCTGGGGTATATAAGTTGTCTATGAACTCACAAGTGTTGAACGTTTACCCTTACTATGTTTTTTGTCAAGCTGAATAGTGTTTCTTCTTTGTGGTAGCAAAACCAGTACTAGGGTTCAATTCCCTGCTGCTCTTTATTCACTTCCAAGGGTCCAAGACAAGTGGCAAAACTCGATTTGGGATTCAAATCCCTGCTGCATGACCCTGTCATTCATCTTCTCAATTCATTTCAAAATTTCAACTGTTCTCACTGTGAATATGACTATATCTGTCAGAACGAAAAGAATACAAAATAGATTTTAACCATCACCCTTCTTTACTTCAGGAGTCATTTGAGCGTTACGTGACGTCACTCCCCAAAACGAGGCTGCTGCGAAACTCCCGTCGGGAGGGCCTCATCCGGTCGCGCATGCTTGGAGCGGAGGCCGCAAAGAGTAAGGTCGTCGTGTTCCTGGATGCGCATACTGAGGCCAATGTCGGCTGGCTCGAACCCCTGCTCCAGGAGCTCGTGGACCATCCGTCAACCATTACCCAGCCCTTTGTGGATGGGATCGATGCCTGGAGCATCCACTACTCAGCCCCGCCAACTATCTACAAGGGAGCCTTCAGTTGGGACTTAAGGTATGTACAACATCATTAATGCCATCCCACATTGTGTATATCCTGGGATAGCACAGAAAACAGCATATATATACAAGTCACCCAAGTCACCAGTGTTTTTTTCACTTGAATAGGCAAGACCTTTTAAGAAGTGCGCACCCTGGGAGGCTCTCATGTACCCTCAGTGATATGATTATCATTATGTATCATTCTATCAAAACAAATGTGCATCCCACTTAGATTCAAACACTGATGCTGTTAATTTCAAGTGATCAGGACTAACAACGGCCAATTCTTTCTAAAGAATTAGCCGATCATACATGCATATTTAATACATAATGACGGGCTATCAATAAAAAAAATACAATAACTATTGGCCATGAGCAAATCGCCCTCATGGGTATCGATGAGGAGAAGAAAGACTTTTCTGGGCCACTGGGTATCAGCCATAGTCTATTGGTGTACCTCACCATGAACCAGTTCCCTTTGTGAGTGAGTGATGGATGTTTACACCATACCGACAGCCAGGGTCATTTTCACAGCGAAAACAAGTTTGGATAAATTCTGACTTTTCAGACATGTGTTTTGACTTGGTCAGTCTTGTATTGGTGATTGTATCTATGAGGTGGGGGCAAACGGCAAGGGATCAAAACCTGAAAATCATCTTTGCTGTATCTCATTCCTTAGTGGATTCAGACACCAACTGGGAATTGAACCCAAAAAATCACTTGGTCAGTGCTGGGTCCCTGCTATCATCACCTTTTATGACCAGCAGGGGTTACTGTGGGCCTATATTCTTCCCGGGAGCAGAAGCCCCATCCCGGTACCCCCATAGGGTAGTTCCTGTTGTGGTACATTGATAACCTATTGCTGGTACCCAAAATTTAATGCCTAGAAAAGTAGTTCCCCTCAATGTTCTCAAGACAGTGTAAGTTTTTACAGCCTAGGTTCCCACACCTCTCGACATTCCAGGAGTGTACATTACAACATTCCCGCCAGTGTAATACATTCCCCTGAGTGATAATAGGGGTAAGTTACAAACCCTTGTTACAGGGAGTTGTGTTACCAGCATGTGTAAAACACAAAGGACCTGCAGAATATATGGGTGGAAGGGTTGGGAGTCATCACCATGGCAAACATAAGAGGGGGGCTCTGGACGGGGGGTCCCGATGTTGCATGTCAAATTTAAAAAGACGGCAATGTCGCATATCTGTCACTTATTTTTTTCACAATGTCGCATGTCCCCCAAAATGCCATTTTCATGGCAAAGAATTGTATGTTTAAGATATTTCTTTAAACCACCCGCTCCCATCAATTTAAATTATGTATAACTTAGGGGAGCGGATGGAAGATCGGCCATGCCGAATACCGTAGACCCAATAAAATCAATTTAAAAAAAAAAAAAAAATGTCTAGAAATGTCCATGTCACATGTCACTAAGGTTTCAAACCTGTCTGTCATGTTATTAAGTCCCCATGTCACATGTCGAATTCAAGAAACGGCTGTGTTACGCTGTTGATTTCAGTGGTCCACCCCCATAAGAGGGCCATTGCAATTAATCCCCCAAGTGACAGAACTTCCAACTTTTTGAAAAGGGGATACTCATAAATAGAACTGGGCCTTCCCCTAATTCTGCTGCTGTCACTATTACTAAGAGTGAGGTATTTTTGAGAGCAAGTTCCACGAATTCTTTGTGTGACAATGACAGGGAACGACCTCTCTTCCTCTTCCAGTCAGTGTTTAGTTTGTCCATAGATCTTGGACACAAGAAACAACTAAAAAAAACCTAAACATTTTCTGTCACCTCCTGTTAGTTTATCTTCTTTTCATGTTCTTGTTAATTCACCAAAATGCAACTCTAATGGCATGTTTAAAGTGCATTGGCAATATAATGTGTCCTGTTAATGTGCATTACTTCATACAAAATAACATTTATAATATCTAGCCCTTAACTATCGCTATGTCACAATAAAAGGAACTCAAAATGAGATGTTTCTTGCTGACCAGATCTATAATGTTAACTTGTTAAGGTAGTAGTACTACACAGATAAAGATGAATGCATGGCTGCACTCAAAGTGGTCACAGATGCTTTGTAAAGGTGGATAGATTGCATTTTATATTTTAAATGAAATTCAAATTGCAATGATAATGTGTCTTATTCAAATCTTGGAACCCTGGATCCCCGAAGCAAAAATGGCTCATTACTGAACAATATTCCATTGACTGATACATATGTCAGTTGTAATTGAATAATTTAGGATCCTGAACTAGTAATATAGATAAAAGATATACTTGTTACAACTTGATACAAAATATAATGTAATGCACCTTACATTGTTCTTAATCCTGAATCGACACTTATACTTCATGAAATGCAAGTTGAAAATGGCTTTTAATATGATACTTATTCAGAATACGATGCACCATTGGTGAATACACACAACACATAGGCTGTATGCATGTTGTGTGCATGTTGAGAATGGGGGGTCATAAGGACATTGTAGTCTGAGGATGAGGGGTCATAAGGGTATTGTAGTCTGGGAGGTGTAGGGTCAGAGGGTTAAGGTACTACTGACCTCTGTGGAGGTGTGACTGGGGAGGCATGCAACATGAAACCTAAAGCCCCATACCCACTAGGAGATTTTACCGAGTCAGCCGACGGATCGGTGCTACATTTGGCCAATTCTAGGGGTAGAGTCAGCCGATTTTAGCACCAATTCAGATTAAACATGCACATTTTAATGTACTGTACTAACATACAACCATGTAGAATCAGCCGACTGTAAAAGTCGCTTAATGGGTATGGGGCTTAACAACACCCCCCCCCCCCCCCAAGCTACAGCCCGCAACCACTACCCCCTATTACCTGCACCGAGAACAGGGGTGGGGGTTGGGGATAACCACCGAGAGAAGACATAGTAAAGGCAGTATTACACTACATGACATAAGCTACAATATGATGGTGTTGCAGAGAAATTGCACATATTAGAGACATATTTCTTGGTTGTGCATGTGTGAAATTCTCCAAAATGTCAATTTCCAACAATTATATCACTCCAGTGAATTTCTGTAATATCATTATATATATCATGTCAATATCGCAGCTCAAAGTTGTAATAGGGCCTTTACATGACAAGCCCCACTAACTCATATACCCTCACCACCAGCATCAGATCCCTAATTATATATACTCAGAGATGTACATCTTCAAGTTGAAGACAGGTCACTTATACAGAAATATAGGTAAGTGAGTAAGTGCTGGACATTTTACACTGTACTGACAGCCAGGGTCATTTTAACAGCGAAAACAAGTTGGGACAAATTCTATCTTTTCAGACACTTTTTGACTTGGTCAGTCTTTGGTGATCATATCTATGAGATGAGGGTGACAGGGCGGGCAAAAATCAAAACCCAGCAATCATTTTTGCTGTACCTCATCCCTTAGTGAACCCAGACACCAACCGGGAATCAAACCTGATGAACTGGGAATCAAATCCAATGAACCACTTGGTCAGTGGTGGGTCCCCCCTAGTCAACTTTTATGATCAGCAGGGGCTACTAGGGGCCTATATTCTTCCCAGGAGCCGTAGCCCTACCTCAGGACCTCCACAGGAGAAAATAAAGGTTTTAACCAATTAAATAATGAATAGAGCATAGTACATTACCCCAGGACTGTGTGGAAGACTGGCTTTGCCATACATGAACATGAAGTAACTGGTAAAACTTACAACCAGAAAAAAAGTATATACACAGAACTAACCGAGGGGGCACGAAGCAATAATTATTTCCCCGAGTCTCCGTGGGTCCGTGGCAGGCATCATACCGTTCCTTTATTTTAAAGGAATTTCCTTTAAATTCCTTTATTTTTGTGAAAATAGGCAAAATTCCTTTATTTTCCTTTATTTTCGTGAAAAATTCCTTTAAATTCCTTTATTTTTTTCTAGAGTAAGAAAATATCACATTATCTCATAAAATGCATAGAATTCCATATTATTAGCGATAAAATTGCAAAATTTTCTGGCCGTCGATAGATCCAGGTTGACATGTTGATCGGCATGAGTCTACTCATTGATCGACGAAAGTTGACATGGGTCAACGCAGTGCTGCACAGAAAAAATCAACAGGAAGGCAGTCCTGTTACAATATTATTTGCCTTATTTCATGTTTAAACTCTCTAAAAGTTCTCTAAATATTCCTTTAAAATTCCTTTATTTTTCCTAGAAATCACTGCAAATTCCTTTAAATTCCTTTATTTTTACGAAAAAAAATTCCTTTAAATTCCTTTATATTTTTGGGAGGGCGGTATGATGCCTGCCGTGGGTCGAGGGCCTTAGGCCCGAGACCCACGGACCCATGGAGACGAGGGGAAATAATTATTGCTGAGTGCGCCCGAGGTTAGTTCTTGTTTTATTATATATCAAAAACCCTGAGACTTAGACCCTGAGACCCTGAAACCCTGAAAAAAACAAGACGAATTCCGTTTATTTACCTCCGTGCGTGGGCCGCGCCATTGCCGGATGAGTTGAATGTACCTCCTCGGAGGAGAGTTCTAGCCTTGCACTGCCACGCCGTCTGGCGTTTCATGCATGAAATTAGTCAAGATGGCGGAGAATCAACGCTTTCAAAGAATTTGCACGGTAAATAAATCGATTTTACGTTGTTTTTTGATCATTTTAGCGTGGTTTGAGCATTGTTTACGTGGTTCCCACGCCGAACATTGATCTGTTATTTCCCTGCGGGGAAATAATTCAGATTACTTCCCTGCGGGGAAATAACACTTTCGATTACCCCACCTTTCCTCGCGGGGAAGGACAATGCTGAAGGAATAGGCGCTACGAAGTTGGTATATAATAAACACTGATGACAGGTAGTTAAGCGCTCATGTGACAGTCACATGTGACCGAAGCCCCCAGCGTCTCAGGTGTAGAGTATCCCTAGTTACCCAAGTCTGACCCCAGGTGTCCCCATGGCAACACAAAGGGCCATAGGGGACAGTGTAATCTGAGTAATGGGGGACAGAATAGAGGGACAACAAGACTGAACAAAAGCACACAAGGTGAAAAAGTAGGAAGTAGGCCATTGGGTTGTCATGGACATGGCCACAAGGCTGTGAAGAGTAAAGCCCCATACCCACTAGGCGATTTTTCTCGGCGATGGGCAACTGGGAGAATCAGCCACTTCTTATGATCGCCTATTGGTACAGTACATTAAAATGTGCATGTTTGATCTGAATCTGTGCTAAAATCGGCTGATTTTTGGGTTACAATCGGCCGATCTTAGCACCAACCAGTCGGCCGACTTGGTCAAAATCGCCTAGTGGGTTGGCCCTTTATACAAGAAAAACAGGTTGTGAGACTGAAAATCTGTCTGCACTTAAAATATCCAAGAAGAATGTGTTGATTTATTTCCATATGCCTGAAATAGCCCTAAGATTGCTACCTCCATAGTCATTGCCTTGTCTAACTAGCCATTCTTTGTGTTTTTGACGAGAATGTATAGTATTCCTAGTACACAATGACACGCCCTCATTCATACTAAATTTACTCTATTTACCTATATGGTCTATGAGGGTCCCAAGTCAACCAATCAGAGAAGCCGGAAGTACATTGTTTAAGACCGGAACTACTTTGTGAAGCCACTCTAAAAATATTATTTTCATGAATATTAAAATTTTGATACAAAATTACAATAATAATAAAATTCTTTTCTGAAGGTAAAATACAGAAAATAACCACAAAAATAACAATAACCTAGCCGTAATGGGTCAAGTTTTAGACTTTTAAATTTTGTACCCACACGGTTCTTTTCTGGATCTGACCTTGCATTCCTTGTGTTCTTACTTTACCTGCCCCCCCTCCCAGCCTCAGACCCCCATGGCCCAATCAACAACAGTTTACGTCCCCCAGGCACATCTTACTTCATAATTATAGGTTGTGGAGTCTAGCCAAGTCCTTACCCTACTGTAACAGCTACACACTGTTAACTTCTCTGTGTTGGTTCTGTTAGAGATTATAGGTTGTGGCGTCTAGCCAAGTTCCTACTCCACCGTAACAGCTAGACACATTCCATGCGAATTTGGGTCTTATTGACATACACTTTGATAGGCCAACAGTCAATATTTACATAGAAAATGACCAAAAATAGTAAAATAAGCTGAAATTAGTCCAAAAATGTTGTGTAGTTTTATTTGCCGGGCGCAGCTTAATTTCGGACACTGCTAACTTTTCTATAATTATCTGAGTTTTAAAAATTTTGTCAATTTTTTTGGTTTGGGCTCCCTTTAAGTGACATGCATTATTAATATCACTCTGGTTAAATGTTCATGGATACACTTTTCTAACAATAGTTTTAACATATATATGTTGATCATTCATTTGAAGTAAAAGCACTGATCTACCAAATCGCACACCCCATACACCTAGATTCTTTCTCTTCGAGGAGAAGAGAAAGGTTTCCCTTATCTTCTTGAAGCACACCTTTCACTCCCTATTATACTTATATTTGGCTCATTTGGTGAGGGATTTTGCTTCAAGTGAAAGAGGACATACATGCACCCCCTGGTGGTATAATTCAATACTAAACCTCTATGTTTCAAGAAGAAAACCTCACCTTATAAGCCTAATGTGAGATTTAACAGGGAGAATGTTTGCTCTTAAAGAGGAAGAGGCTATACCTTCCTCTTTCTCTTAAATAAGGAGAAAGTAGGTGTATGGTGTGCGGCAAATTATCTCTCGAAGTTCACCATCTGTACTGTGATTATACATCTGCAGAGGATGTTTATTGTAATCAATGTTTCATATCGACCTTGACTCAATTGGGAGAGGATACATATTGACTGACCTATTTCTGTGCATGGTTGTATTTCATCACCCAGAAATATTTATGACAATCTGAGCGGTCTTTTTATATATGCCATCTGGCATTCAGAAAGCATCAGTCTTAGAAGGATCATTTTTAGTCAAAGCTAGAATATGAATATTTCAGTTAAATAACTGGTAAAATCATCAATGTGCGGTAAAAATGGGATTGTTGATAATCAATACAGCTGATATCATCCCATTCAGTCTGTCAATGAGGTTTTCACATCATAATGGAAGTAAGGCTGGCCCCTGGCCTAGGGGGTTACTCACTCTTTGATGGTAGGTACGCACTGCAAAACTACAGCCCCCAATTCTGCGATATGACAGCTCTGTAAAATTTCCACATGTGCGTTTACGGCCCCCTGTTTTCTGAGGCATCAAGGGACAGCCCCTTGTTTTCATTACAGCTACTGTGCTTGGCTCCAAAACAAATGTAATGAATACTGTTCTTGTAAAATCATAATATAATTAACCTTACAGTGTCTGAAATTAGGGTTTAAAAATATGTGCATCTGCCGGGTGCACACTATTAAAATTCATGCACCTTAATCAAACCCTTAATTTCAGACAACCTAAAATGTGCTCTTGATGCTTTCTTCTGACAACAAAAGCTATCCTATACAGCCCTCATACTAGTATGACTCACAGGACAGTAAGCCTTGACAGCCCCCGTTTTTAGAGTAGTCTGGTCACTTACAGCCCCCGTTTTTAGATTTATCTGGTCAGTGACAGCCCCCCCCCCCCCCTTTTTTTTTAGAGAGAGAGAGATATCGAGTCAGTGACAGCCCCCCCCCGCCTTTTTTTTTTCTTTTTAGAGATATCGGATCAGTGACAGCCCCCCCCCCCCTTTTTTTTAGAGAGAGATATTGGGTCAGTGACAGCCCCCCACTCCCTTTTCTTTCTTTCTTTCTTTCTTTCTTTTTTTTTTTTTTTTTTTGGAGTACCCCCCCCCCCCCTCCGGCCCCTGGGACTCCCTACAACCAGAGGAATGCGTGCCACAGTCCTACCACCCACTCCAAAATCTATCCTACAATCAATCCTCCACCATTTCCCTAAACAGTCATCTCATTGTCAGCCCTATTAAATTCCCACTTTTTAAAAACTACTCACGAATTTCACCCATTGTGAATTGATTTTACCTCCTGATGAAACTTAATCTGAATTGAGAATTGATCCGTTGGTATCTAACTTTTCACAGCGCTCTTTCATCATTACATTAACAAATCCAAGGTTTTCATCGATATTTTTTATCGTGATAGTTCATGCTTTGTGGTTTTTATGTCACGTTTTTTTATTGAAAACCTGCCCAGGCACGCAACCATTCCTGATGAGTTATTGTAACGAATTCCTTCACATACCCCACCTCTGGAACCCACTAAAGAATAGGGGTGGATCCGGGGAGGAGGGGGGTTCAAGGGGGTCCTGATCCCCCCTTTGGTAGGGAAAAGGGGGTCCTGACCCCCCTCCCCCCTTTTGGAGGGGACTTAAACTTGCCAAAGAGAAAAAACTCGGCTTGCATGCGCGAATGCACACCATTTTAGTACTTAGCCTATAAAGCCCCCTCCTCTTTTTTCGAAATCCTGTATCTGCCCCTGAAGACACAACAGCAAGAATATCTATTGTATTTGAAAAATTAGGGCCTTGAAGAAAGCATTAATTTATATGCTATTCAGGCATTGAATGTAAACAAGTGCTTTTGCACTTATTTTATGTCTGATTAGATAAAAGAATCTAAAAAAAAAGAAGGTTCAACTAATCAAAACGTACCCCTATCAACATGCATATATGCCTTGTAAATGTGATTAATTCTATTGGTAGGCTTTAATGTATGTTAAATTAAAACGGTTGTGTGTAATGTGTGGGTTTCTTAAGCGCCATGCCCACTAGACGATTTTGGATGAGTTGGTTGACTTAATGGCCCTAGAGTCAGCTGATTCTACCAGGATAATCAGCCAATTCTTGCACCAAATAAAATTAACAATCAGTATGCTATATCAAAATGTGCATGTTTGATATGAATCGGTGAAAAATCGGCTGATTCTTCTGGTAAAATTTGCCGGTTTTAGTGCCAACCAGTTGGCCGACATTGTCAGAATTCTCCCTACCACAGATAGCTTATTTACTGTGATTTGCCTGCAGGCTAGCCAAGATCAAGGTGCATCATGGGTAATATGTCGACAAATCACAAGGCTTAACTATAGAAATTTTCAGTAATCTTGGCTTTATTTGTGGTTAAAAATAATAAAGATCAATATAAACTATTTTTTAATTTTGTATCCATACATATCTTTTATTTTTGAAGATGGTTTGAAAATTCATACATTACATATGGATCTAGAGCAAATATTGGTATATTTTCTATAGATTTCCCTGTGTTTTTGTCGACAAAATCAGTACAAATTAACCTTAAAATGCTTAGGTGCTTAAAATACTGAAAATCAGCTATCCGTGGTAGGGAGAATTGCCTTGTGGGTATGGGGCTTAATTGTGAGGTTATAATGGGTTTGTTGGGAGCTGCATACCTGAGTGTTGGTTGCATGGGAATGTGGCGTGTTTCGGGCCACTGGTTACAGCGCCCCCTACACCCCCGTACCCCCAGTAATCCCTGATTATCGTCCAACACCAGGCGATAATTGGGGAAACCCGGGGCCTGCACGCACGCCACCTGGTGCCGGCCTGCGGTACTCAGGGGCGGGTATAGGATTTATGAAAAGAGGGGGAGGGGGTCAGTAAATAGGTTAAGTACAGAAATGCAGCGGATTTGTGCATGCGCGTTGAGCATTTCCCCCTGTTGTTGACGTCCACCAAAAGGGTGGGGTCAGGGCCTCATGGACCCCTCCCAGGCGGATTTAGGGGAGGGGGGGTGCTAGGCGTGCGCCCCCGCCTATTTTTGACAAAATCTTATTTTTTTAATGTAAAATTCCTGTGCCTGAGGGGTACATAGCACACTCCCCCCCCCCTTTTTTTTTTTTTTTTTTTTTTTTTTTTCAAAATCCTGGATCCGCCCCTGCCTCCTCCCTTGGATCCACCCCTGCTACTGTCCATGGAGTGCCATACTGATGCGGATGGTCAGTCCGTGTTTGAGTTAAGCCATCTTTGTGTTTACATCAAAGTAAGGCTTAATTTATTACTCTTTGTCAAAGGGGAAGAGCAAAGGGAGGAGTCTAGTGACGTATGTTATTCCATCCATATATGTGACCCGTTTTGGCGAATTGAGTCGGATGTCGCACGGGGTCCATTTTTAGAGACCTATCCCATCAGAAAATACAGATTCTTAGCTTTAAAATGAGTAGTAACAGCCGACATCCGACTCGTTGCGACTTCCAACCTGATTCGCCAAAACGGGTCACATATATAAGTGCAATGCAAGCAGCACTCAAGCCAGAGTGCTGTTAGTTGTTGTGAGTTAAACATCCTGGAAAGGTTGATTCTAGAAGCTTGTTTTTTGAGTTGAAATTGAAGCTGATAGACTGTTTAGTTTGGCTGGAGGGTTGGCTGAGTGTGGTTGAGTGGATCCTACCCGTTGGAACTGTTCATCATCATTGAGAGATCTTGTCAAGAGTACACACATACACTGGATATAATAAAAGAACATCCTTTCATGCGAGTGTTATGTCTTACATGATACCGAACTATTATTATGTATTGGACGATTGCAGTTAAAGGAGGGAGACTGCGATAGGAGCTTGCTAAGTAATATCCTGGGCAATCACGCAACTTAAGTAAGACCTTTACTTTAATGGATATTTAACCTACTATAGTTCAGTCCCTTCGCTCATATCAGGCACCCCTAACCTAATTCACCTATCACACTTATACAGAAATGATGAGGACTGTCATATATACTTCTTCTAATTATACCATTGAGTATTCATTGTAGGGTGGTGTTAGGTTAAAACCTCTTGCTTTTTTAGGTTCTATCCTTTTTTTAGGTTCAAAGCCGGGACTTGTGTACATACCCAAAATGTTAAAATATTTAATTTTGTATTCATAGTGACACATTTTCCCCCTCTTCTATTTGTTAATTGGACCAGAACGAACTGACTCAACTTCTCCCTTTCGCTTCCTGTGGACTATCCTCAGGTATTTATTTGTCAACAAAAGCCCCGACGATCCGTGAATAGGCTATATAACATTTTTATGCATTGAAGATCATCACCATGTCATATGAGGTCAGAAAAAGTCGTCACCTAAAGCAGAGTTAAACAATGGTATGCCCATAGGCACCGACTATTTAGGAACCGGTCGAGGTGTTTGGATGAGAAATGAGCGTCGCTCAAAGCATGTTGTTCCTGGGGGCAGTTCTATTTAAGACGGCCCAGAAAGTCAAGACAATTAAACCGGTCCAACTACTCTACGTAGCCGTAACCTGCCACTTTTATTCCCGGATTATTTCTATGGGGGTTGACCACTAAATTCGACACAGTGACACAACGATTTCTTAAACTCGACATGCGACATGGAGCCTTAATGACATGACAGACAGCTTTAAAACCTTAGTGACATGGACATTTCTTAAATTAGACATGCGACATTGGAGAAATACGCAACTGAGACATGTGATATTACCATTTTTTAAAATTTGACATGTGACATTGGGACCCCTGTCCAGAGCCCCATTTCTGAGCAAGGAGGAGGAGTAGATTAATCTCAAGATTAGATTTGCGATTAGACATTTGACATAGACGAATGTGTGAATTGGCAATTAAAGTGACATTTGATGTACAGCAGACAGCAATTAGATGGTATCATGTCGAGTTATTTGTATGTTTTAAGTACTTTATTGAAAAAGCACACCATAAGTTGTGACATTAAACATCGGGGACCGCTGTCTATGGAAAGCAATCAAATTGAATTGACATACTTCCCCTTTGATATTTGCAGAGGATTGTAAATAAAAAAGAACAATAGAAAAACAATAACAACAACGGGCACTCATTTACTTTTTCCCATGCTGTTTATCACATAAGTAGTCCCTCAGAATCTTTTGATTATGATCTTATGATAAGTATGATGACGTTATTCTACAGATATGGTACAATTACTATGTATCCTGGAATACGACTCGTATTATAAAATCACAATGCATTAAATTTTGTTAATATTTGAGTACACAAAACCCATATTTGTTGGCCCCTTACCAACATGGCTGCCCCGAGCCTTAAGCACCATACCCACTAAGAAAATTTGACCAAGTCGGCTGACTTATTGGCCCTAAAATCGGCCATTATACCAGGATAATCAGCTGATTTTGCACCGATTCAGATCACCAATTAGTATGCAATAAAATCAATGTTAAATTGTATTTCAAACTGTTTTTACATGTTATTTTCTCTGTAAAGTAAGTGGGAAAAGGTAAATGTAAGAAATCAGATACATTGTAAGTGTATGTATATTGCCCATAAAGTAGTTCTTTCAGAAAAGGGGGTACATATTTGATATGAATTGGTGCTGAAGTCGGCCGATTCTTTTGGTAGAATTGGCTGATTTTAGCACCGATCAGTTGGTCGACTTTGTCCGAATTGCCTAGTGGGTATGGGGCTTTACGCTAACCGTGCCCAGGAGACCAACCATCGGGGGTCCGTTTGAACCTGGCCGTTTGGGATCAAAGAGTCAGTGCCCAGGGCAAGGATCGACCCAGGAGGGCTACTGGGGGCTGCCATTATTTATACACCGGGAGGGGGGGGGGGGGGGTTACAACAAAAGATTTACAATGGATGGTGTGGTGGATCTAGGGCCCATTGCACAATGACTTTGTTATCCTTGTAAATCTCAACTTTACCTAAAATAACATAACTGTTACGTGAAAATTGGGCAGGTTACAGACTAACCAAAAAAATACAGTCATAGAAAATACTTGTTATGTCGGTGCTTGCCTGGGGAGTAGAGCTAAGGTTAACACTTCAGCAAAGGAGCATTCCATCAGGTCTCAATACACAAAATGTAATATCATGACATCTCCTCCCCCATTTCCAAAATTCCCATGTACAAAAAATGGCCACACCCAGATATCAGATCACAGAGTACTCGAACGTGTATGCGCATGCGTGCTGCATGGACGCTTCCCAGTTCCGCTCGATGACCACCCCCCTATTGTTAATAGGTCCCTAATCGATAACGTTTGTGTTTCCATGGCAACCCTTTATTTGGTAACCACCCAACATGGCGCCTGTCATCAATAATCGAGTGGTGGTTTCCCCAGCCCAGAGTAGCCATGGTTACCGCCAACACCCAAAACGGTCATGGTCACGTGATTTCGCCTGTTGTGTCAGAGCAAATATTTTCCCCTCAAAAAGGTTGAGTCTTTAGTTCTTTGGTTGAATCAGTGTAAAGGTGAATATTCACCCAGGACATGTTTAATAGGGCTGAGGGAAATGAACATGTTTAAGGCTGTGTTCACACCTGTTGATTCAAATGCCTAAAGGCTATGCTCCACTATGCACTGTTTGACTTGCCTTGGGTATATGGTTTCTCTTAAAGTGTGAAGCAATGAATGTTCAGGCCTCTGGACTGGTCTGATAAAAGACAAATACTTTTTTATATTGAATCAAAGCTACGCAATAGGCAAATGTGCTCTTCCAAAAGATGCAAAATTAAGCATGAAAAAATGACAATATGAAGTTGTGGATGCATAGGAATGAAAGGGAGCAAAAAATGACATCAACAAAATATAATTACATAAAAAATTACTTTTTATTCGTGTAGTCTTTTAAATATAGCCATACCAGTAATACTATCAACGCGGGGGTAGTTCCCCCCGATAATATCTGATTAATCATTGAATATCAGTAATCAATGGGATTATTCAAGGTTAGAGATGAAGATCTACATAAGTACATTTGAAGTGACTGACTTGATGAGGCTATATGGACTTTGTTAGGCCAGATGCTGGGATAGGGAGTGTTGTCATAATGGTCAATGATGCAATAAACAGGTTGTTAAACTTATCAAAGGGCAGATCAGATCAGTGTGGGTAGAGGCAAAAATAGTGTAGCTCCGCCATAAAACATGATTGGTGGGGGGCTCCTCTGTACATTGAGGTAGGTCGTCGAAGGGACTTGTTGAAAGTTGCTCCTCACGATATTGGGGCTGAAATAGGCTTTTCTAAACCCATTTACTGTTATTCGGTGGTAAGCATTATAATGGCACTGACCGGAACGCCAATCAGCATGCCATAAAGGTCAGAGTCGGCAGTGAACCATATCAAACATTTTTGAACATTTGACTTTAACGATACGGTGCATCGTCCTAGTGGGTATGGGGCTTTAGATTCCAAAGTGCAATGAGGAAAACTGACAGAAGACAAACGGCGTTTCTTAAATAAACACAAACGAATAAAAGGAGAGTTAAAAACGTTACTGAATTCACATTATTGACATAATCCATTGATCATGAAACTGTAATATAAGCTAAAAGGTTGTTGGAAATGATGTCATAATTCATGATGTTATATTTTGTAATTGAAATGCACAATACAATTCATATATCCTCCCTATATATATGTGTGTGTATATCAATTATGTTTATGCTTTAATCTTAATAGTTTGTTTTTACACTAGGCCTCAATGGAATGTAAGAACCAATATCCCCCTCCCCATCATAACAACAAAAAGAAAAGAAAAAAGCCCACACATTAAGTATGTAAGAGACCCATACAGACCTTTTTTCTTTCCTTTTTCCCCAACCGCCCCCGCACCCCCATCTCAACTCAGAAACAATAATAGGCTCTTTGAAGAGGCCCTTCAAAGAATTTTAAAAGAATCAAAGAAGGTCTGATTTGTGTTTATTGAAGATATGTTTATTGAAGATGTGAATTGATTCAGGTATTCCGATGTTTTATCACCTGCACGGCTGTCAAGCAGTGTGTATTGTGGGCAGTACATATTTCCATGCCATATGTACCGCTCCTTATTCTCAATAGTTTTAACATAGTTTGAATATTGCTTTGGTGATGAAATATAGAAGAATCTTTTGGGTCGCTCTTGGCTTGGCGTACAACCCATGGGGATCATACGAACTTCGGGCTTTGCCCTCGGTACGTGACAACCCCTATGGGTCGTACAACAAACCTCAGATGCTTGCCAAGGTTCTTCCTATTATATTATGTCAAATTGTTGATGGGTATATAGATAGGTAGATCAGTGACACTGTGGGTCTAATGTGTCGTGACCCAGCATGGGGTAATGAGTTTAGACACGGAGGATAGACGGATTGTGGGTGGGGGGTTGGAGGGGGAGGGTCTTACCTGCCTCGAAAATAAGGAAATGAATACACAGGGTAAAAACTAGTTGAACCGTATCCAGACTCATGCATATCCTCCCCGCAAACAACCACACTGACACATACCTACAGACAGACAGGCAGGCAGGCAGGCAGACAGACACACAGACACACAGACACACAGACACAGACACAGACACAGACACACAGACATACACACAGACACACAGACACACACACTCATACATACATAAATACATGCATACATACACACATACACAAATATGATTATATGTATATTTATGGGAATTATAGAAAATTTAAGTACACTAATCTCAATTTGTACATAAATAGGCTATAGAGCTATTATGAAAGCAGTTTATCCAGTGTGTGAGTTTATAGTATCTATAGCAACGCAATTATCATGTATATTAAAATGTAATCCTTCTTGATAAATTAAGCATACTCATCTTGATTAATTGTTACGCATAAAAAGGTTCTGTTCAAAGCAGTATATCTACCCCAAGAGTTTATAGTTTATAGATATCTAAAAGATCACAATTATGTACATGAATATATATATTGAATCCTTATTGACTTTAATTACACTCATCTTACCTTTTAATATAAAAAGAACTATTTTGAAAGCAGTATATCTGGTACATGAGTTTATAGTTTATAAATATTTATTGTAATACAACACCTATTTATTGTTTGTGAATGAAAAGGACCTTGTGCCTCTGACGACAACCCCTTACAACAACTTATACATGGTGTCCCCCTAAAGGCCCTGTCACATATAGAGACTGAACTCAACTTAACAGTTTTAAGGACTTGAGACTAGATAGTTGCAAACTAAAGGTCCAGTCACATATAGAGACTGAACTCAACTCAAAACTGTTGAACAGTTGAGTTGAGTTGGGTCTCTGATAGTTTTGATTAGTGACATAGGGTTAAAACTGGAGTTTTAGGTTTTCTCAAGACTGATCAGTCTTATCTCTAATCTTGAGATGTTGAAGATTTAAAATTGGATAGTCTTGAGTCTTTAGCAGTCTTAAGACACAGTCTCAATATGTGACCGGCCTTAAGACTGGATAGTCTTAAGTCTCAAGCAGTTTTAAGGCCCAGTCTCTATTCGTGACATAGCTTACGACTCAACTCAACTGTCTTGAGTTCATTATCCAATCAGATAAAAGCAAATAGGCACACTTCTTTTGCCTGTATGACATTGTGTTTATAGGCAAGAGCAAGAATACTTAAGACTATCCAGTTTCTATATGTGACCACTGGTCAGCTTTTCATTACGACTGGTTAGTTTGGAACCATCCAGTCTCAACTCCTTTAAACTGTCTAGTTGAGTTCAGTCTCTGTATGTGACTGGACCTTAAAGGTGTACATACGAAGACAATCCCCCGCTGTCGACATTTATTTGATAATTCACACTTAGAATAATACAATATTCCCCATACGTGAACCCCCGTGTACCCTGGAACAGGAGATCTCCCTCCCCCCATACACTTTTGACTTGAGTAGGGTAGTTCTTAGTCCTGACATGTTTTGGGCCAAGTGCCATATTTGTCTTCACCGTCTCCCCATCCATCCTGAGTCTATTTACCAATATTTTTCTTATCGTCAAAGCTTTGGGTCGAGTCACGAAAACTGTGCCACCGGTGTGTGAAGCACTTACTATACACCTGATTTTATAGAAAATTTTACACTTTGAATATTATATATATATATATATATATATAATGCTTTATTGTACGTATGTATGTATGTATATATACATATACATATATACATATATATAATGCTCAATATATACATGTATATATATACATGTATATATATATATATATATATATACATATACATGTATATATGTCGTATTATCATTATACTTAGCGTGTAGATTCTATCAGAGGTACATCTAGGAAACAAAAGTTTAACCTTAATTCAAGGTTTGCAAACAGTAGGAATATGGCTCACAAATATCATTCAGAGCAAACGTATGTCTTGTATTTTTCCTGCATCTCCGAAAGGAGAACTCTTTACATTAGCCAGCCCCAAACACAATGTTGACAATGCTATTTCTGCGGGTCCCCGAGAACCGAACTAACTGGTGGGATAGCTGCTCTGACTGCTGTCGTACCTCAGTGTAGGCATGGCATATTCTCCTCTTAAGCCCCATGCCCACTGGGCGACTTTTACTTTTAGTTCAGAATGGCTCTGAACTAAAGATTATAAAAGAGTTTTTGTACACTATATACATATATATATATATATATATATATATATATATATATATATATATATAGTTGTAGTCAGAAATACCCCCAACCCACTCTGGCTCATAAGCGTTCAGGAAATTGAAAACAAATGCATTGAAATGTCTCATTTTATTCTCATAAATCTCCCAGAAATAGAGCCATATAATCTCAGGGCTGTCATCAAGCACATTGACACCTGCACGAACAGGAGTCACATAGTCACGGCAGAGAGAGTCTGAATGTCAATTTCTGAACAGATTATTTGGTAGGCACGATTAGATTAACTCAAATCAGTCAAATAATGTTATATCTTTTTATGCATATTCCTCTACTTGAATCCAAATTTAACTGATATTCCTTTAGTAAGAATCAATATTACTGAATTAAAGTTTTGTTTTCCACCTTGGAGACACCTCTGAAGTTGAACAAAATGTATGATTAAGCATATTCTATCTATCTGTAACTATAACGATAGATTGCACAAAACTCATGTATTCTGCATCATGACATAATTATCAAGATTTTATAGTCAAATAGGTCAAATTATATTTTGGTGTTTAAGCTATTCTGAGAGCAGTATTTCAGGACAATCAAGGGCGAAGTCAGCATTCTTCGGCATTCTATCCTATACATTCTATCCTATGGGAAGCAAGCTATTAAAATTTGGAACATTTTGCAAATCTAACTTTTGTTCTCAACAAATAACTTTGCTCGGTTTTGGGGTTATTCATATTTCAATGAATGAACTTTGAACACTCTAATCATATAACACAGAAACTTTAGTTTTGATGTGAACTAAAGGGTTTGTCGCAAGTGACCTTTTGATGCATAGTTCGAGACAACAGTGGGTAGATTTTCCTCATCGTTTAAGGATAGACAACACCTCTCAGCGGCCAATTCGCGGGACTCTCTTTCAATAGACATATATTTTTCAATATGTGCAGCATTAATATGAGTCTTATATCATTAGAATCACTTTTAATGAACCTATCTACTCATATAATTCACATTTTGATGTGTACATATATGCCTGTATGAACATATCATGAATACAAAAAACGTATTTTTCACTTTTATTTTTTGAACATAAATATCTCACTTAATAGTCCACGAAAAAGCTTGAAATTTTCACAGTCTATAGACAACATTCATCTGAAGGGAACTGTGTCTTGGATTTTTTATTTAGGCTTAGTTTTTGTTTTATAAAATCTAGAAAATAATGTTGAAAAAATTAACAAAAAGTTTCCCGTTTTTTGACATAAAATGAAAACCAGGACCTAAATTGAAAATCTGAGACACGCTTCCCTGCAGACAAATGTAGCTAACAAGCTTCCAAAATTTTGTGAGAAACCATTAAGCGGTAGCAGAGATATCAATGTTCAAAAAATAAAAGTGGAAAAATTAATTTTTCACCTCTTATTTTCGTAGTTTTAACATTACAAGCATATACTTTATATCAAAAGCTAGAGAAAAATATATTCTACCATATGATAAACACTATATAACTGTGGCCTTGTCAGGGACAGCGCAATATTAATTACTGTAAATGGGGCGCTGAGAGGTGTTGTCTATCCTTAACTTCTAACATAACTATTTTTGTCCAAATTTTCATAAGTCCCCATTTTCTGATAATCCTACTTTTAAATATCAAACACAGACATTTTCCCTCAGAAACCCCTGGATTAAGATTCAATTATAGACCGACCACATTCTACGCCCCTCAAAAAGAGACTTAAAAGTTAAATAAAGTAGACCAATATTTTTCCAAAGGCTGTCTGAATAGATAAATATCCATGGATTACGTAGAAGATATATCAGTTGGCCCACCTCTCAAAAGCCAATTGGTCCAGGGATGTTTTTGTACGTCTTATATAGACATTCTATAGACCTTGTGCAGACAGGTGGTCCCATAGCCACGTTTTGGTGATCACCACGTGGTAACACTAAAAACGTGGCTATCAATTAAATGCAATGTATATCAATTTTTAGTATTAACAACTATCTATCATTATTGGACAAGCTTGTTTTAAGTGAATTTTGGTTAGAGATGTTTTTCTACATGTATTGTAATGGTGAAAAATGATGGTATTACATTGATCACCAATATGGTAGACATCCCATTTTCAGCAATTCTCCCAACCTCGGATAGCTTGATTATTGAAGTGGACCTGCAGACTAGCCCAAATCAAGGTGCATTCTGGGAAATATGTAGACAAGTCACAAGGCTTAACTATATAAATTTTCAAAAATCATGGCATAACTTTGGTTTAAATAAATGGAAAACTAGTGTTTACTATTTTCCTATTTCATACTGCTAAATATTTAATATTTTTCAAGTTGGTTTGAAAAAGTATTCATTTTGCATAGAAATGCAAATATTTGTAAATTTTCTATCGTTTCTCCTAAGCTTTTGTCTAGAAATTAGACAAAATTAACCTGCAGGTGCCTAAAATACAGTAAATCATCTATCCATGGTAGGGAGAACTGTGCCATCATCTGCACAGGGTCTATAGAGTGTCAGCATGTCTTCCCTTCTCACCCACACCTTACACGCCTATAGTGAATAGTGCAGGACCATAAACCGGTTAGCATCCACAAATATCCAAACCAGTCCCTAAGACTTTGGTAAAAACTGTGACAACTTTGATCTTTTTAATGTTAGTACATTTCTTCTGGTGCAATCTTACATCAGGAGAATGTAAGACTTATTGGAGAAAGAACACATGAACTTCACAACAGTTTGACATGTAGACTGTAACCTATCAAGGAAGCAAAGCGAGACACTTTTTTTTGCTTAGTTTGTATTTACTTGTGTCATATTCTTCTATCTTATCTATTTCAAACGGTTGGGAATAATATAATAAGGAGAGCTGCAGGGGAATCTGAGGGTGGCCGTATGACCATAGGGCATCATCACATACAGAAGGCTAAGCCCGAGGTTCGTACAATCTCCATGGGCTGTGCAGCCACCTGAGGTTGACCCCAAATGGTCTTTTATAATATTTTACCACCCGTTCTGTCGATGAGCAGTACATACAGGAGGTACTGCATATTGACAAGCCGTACGTACCGCCTTTCTTTGCACTATTTCAAACATATTTTGATCATTGTATTGGGTGAGAAAATAAAGGAGAACCTTTGGGGTCATCCTCGGGTGGCTGTATGACCCATGGGCATTGTACGAACCTCGGGCTTCACCCTCAGTTCATGATTATCCCCTATGGGTTGTACAGACAACCTTGGATGTCCACTGCAGTTCTTCTCATTATAATCACCCAAACATTATTCAAGTTAAAACATGTTAAAACTACCAACAATGATGAGCGGTATGTACTGCCTGGCACTATGCACCACCCACAATGCACACCACTGGTCAGCTGTACAGGTGATCATCTTTAAGATCTCTGTATTAATTTGATTTATACAAAAATACTCCAAATTCCTTAACCATTTGTTTGATATCTCTATCCCTTAAAGCCCCCCAGGTTTCTGTATACAGGATGCCATTGGTGCATCACTGAATGGGTGCCCATAATTCACAGAGACGTCAGTGGGTGGGGGTTCAGGCCCTTAGTACAGAGATAACTGTACCTTCTGACAGCTGATACAAAGATCCCTAAAGATCCTGAACCACGGGTGTATCAATTGGTGGGTTAACTATAGGGTAGGGGGCTGACGGGGGGCATCTGAGGGGCCATACCCACTAAGCGACTTTAGCAGCGACGGGTGATGGCGACCATTACAGTCAGTGCTAAAATCAGCCGATTTCTATGGTCGCCTGTAGGTATACCATACTGAAATGTGTGTGTTCGATCTGAATTGGCAGTAAAATTGGCCAATTCTACCCCTAAAATTGGCTGATTTTAGCGCCGATCAGTCGGCCGATTGTGTAAAAGTCGCCTAGTGGGTATGGGGTTTTAGAGGTTGTGGGACAGTCTCTATTACACTACGTGACTTTGAGCTGCGACATTGGCACGACATGATGATATTACAGACAATTCACATTGAGGGGAGTGATAATTGTTTGAAATTGGCAATTTGGAGAATTTCACACATATATAATACAAAAACTGTGTCTCTTATACGTGCGGTTTCTCGGCAAAAGCGTCATATCGCAGCTCATGTTAATTGGGTCATGCTATACACACTTACATGGATTACCATATATGGAGATGTGACATCATTGGCGAGTAAAATCGTTCTCTCAAGAGCGTCCCGCAAGATATTAGTCCAATTGGTGTAGTCACCAGAGTGGCCTCGGTGTGCTCGCAGGTGGCGATACCGTGTAAGTGTGTATACCACCTTTACAAAGTGGGAGTAGGCGGTGGGGGTATGTGATGTCAAAGAGTTTCTCAGACTGCCTGGTATATGGATGACTAGGTAATAAAAGGCTTTTGTGGCTGCTCTGATTCCTATGGAAAATTGGTCATGGTTCACTGGTTTGACCCACCCAGACACTTGGGGATGATTCAAGGCAGGGGCGGATCCAGGGGGGGTGGGGTTCAAGGGGGTCCTGACCCCCTCTCTTTTGGTGGGGACTTGCCAAAGAGAAGAAAACATCACATGCACATCACTTTAGTACTTACCGTATATTTGGACCCCCCTTTGCGAAATCCTGTATTGATGTACTTGCATATACCTTTAAATGAGTCTGTGCAGTGGCCCAATCTAGTACATATCTTAACCCACAAATTTTAAAGGCGACCTTGTATATGAATAGAGGCTAGGTATTTGTCAATGACATTGTTTGAGCACAAAACATGCATCAAGCACTATTGATGCTAGAAATACTTTAAGGAAATTCCAAATATTATGAGAATTTTATATTTGGTCTATGTCATATATTCTTCAGGAAAATTTCTTATGTGGTTGAGTGGACAGCCTCTCTGGACTGATAGTTGTTAACAGGAGCCCAGTGGCTTGTTACATCTCTTGGATTTGATAAATTCTATCAGTTTATTTGAGTGTTCTGTCACCTCTACATTCGAGCTACATTCTGAGATGACTTGCAGTCAAGACAGGAAGGAAGGCTGTGATATATATACGGGCTAGCATATTCGAATAACTAATACGGAATGACAGTAATTGGCAACCCTATGCACAACCGTAAGGTAAAACCCTATAGTTCAGTTGGATAAAAGTACCTCCCTTCCCAAAGCTGTAGGCCTAGACTCCCCACAACTGACCTCATAATAGGCTTATTGTCTGGTCACTCTGTAGGTGGCTGAATAGAGCCTTAGTCCCCATTCACTCTAGGCTAGACAGAATGTAATTATTCTAGGCATTTCCTGGAAAGTACAAGCTAAGCTTTTGTTGAGCACAGTGCAGTGAAAATGGTGATTACCATCTGAATTATACAGACCTACTTTGTCTGTCATGAAGCAGTCAGTGGAATTCACTGAAAACATTCTATTCATAAAACTCTTTTTTTGTGTGTGTTTCTTTAAGCCCCATACCCACTGGGACATTTTTTTACAAAGTCGGCTGATGGATCAGCGCTAAAATCAGCCGATTCTACCTTAAAAGAAGCCAGTTTTAGTGCCGATTCAGATCAAACATGCACATTTCAATATACCATACTGACAGGCGATCCTAAGAATCGGCCGATTCCCCCAGTCACCCGTCGCCCGTCGCTGGTAAAAATGCCTAGTGGGTATAGGGCTTAAAGGTCAAAGGGTAGTCTAGACGTTCAATCAGACTGTACATTGAACAGGCTCCGACTTGTTATTTCTCAAGGTTATCTCCAGAATGAATGGTTCGACTATTACATATTTTTACTCAACAAAAATCAAGATAAATGTACCATTAAGTGCAAAGCTGTCGACCAGAGGAAAACGGTTTGCACTTCCAACCTTAAGCTGTATATTTTGGCACATCTACCAGCTTATTGGATTAGTTTATCAGGCCTTGAGTTCACCATGATAAATCCACAGTTATGGATAAAGGTTTAACATTTGACCCTTGACCGACCTGGTTTTCTTAATAGGCCTTCCATTAAGTATGTTTGCATCTGAATTTGTATGATTTCCACCTGAACTTTCATGTCCACGAAATTTCGTAAATGTTTTCAGGACAATCCTGAAGTCGCCCATCCTTTCGTAAGCAGGCAATCATTGCATGTGGACCACTGCCTTTGACCTTTTACCCAATGAAAATGGTCCTACTCATGTCACCCCATCTTGACATGATCTCCCCCCACATGTCAACACTCTCCATACACAGAACTCCTTTCAGCAGTCACGTGTCTAGTAAAACAACACTCTTCAAGCACTTCTCCCCCACACGCCCAGCACAAATTCACTAATCACCAGGTATCTGTTTGGAGAGTGTCGTCCCTCACCTGTGTACTCCTTCTGGCACTGAACCCTGACCTTGGCACTCAAGGTCATACAGGGGTCACACCTCTGAGGAAATATTAGCCCCCAAACTTGGCAAGGTCGCCAGTAGCTCACTGGACCGTATTCGTAGTATTTGAAGTGGAAGACATTACCTAACATGTGCCCACCAGGTTAGATATACACGGTTTTGTTAGGTATACTTATTTCATCTATGTTCCGGTTAAAAACATTCAAGTTATGGCTTTTTAGTCTGGCTTTTTTTGTCATTTAGACTCAATTTAACAAGTAAATTCATCCAGGAACTTACACACGTCCTCTGTTAGTTTCGTTGCTTCGTTTTTTTTTCATTCTTTTTTTCATTCTTTTTCTCATTTTTTACTTGTTTTTTTAAAACACAATATTAGCTCTTTTTGAGCAGTTCTTGTTACTTGTTACTAGATAGTTGTAAATAACTTGGATGTATTAATGTTAATATGAAAAGAAATATAATACAGCTCTGGCCTCTGCGTAAATGTGAGTGTATATGTAAGTGTACATGTTAATATATATGTGTGTATGTGTGTATGTATGTGTTTATATGGGCGTGTATGTATTTGTCAGAGTTTATGTGTAAGTGTTTGTGTGTATTAATATGTGCTTGTGAATGTTTGTGTGTAAGTCAATACCAAGGCAGATCATCAAACATTTTATATAGATAGAAAGGTCTGAAATCCGGCATAAAAGGAGTTAGAGAGGTTAGGCTATGGCACACGATTCTCTCTGACTAACGGAAGTCAACCACTCACTGTGTGGTTTTACAGGTGTGTATCCTGGGGAAGTCTGTGGTGGGGGACATACCTGTGGTAGCTCTGTCTGTTAAGGCCCCATTTCACTACATAACATGCACTGCAATGTCAGGGGTGGATCCAGGGGGTCCTGGGGGTCCTTACTCCCCCCCCCCCCTTTGGTGGAGACGTTAACTTATCAAATAGAAAAATATATCATGGGTGTGCGCACAAATGCATGTACGGCCCAGATAGGTTTGTCACGTACTGATGGCGAAGCCTGAGGTACGTACGATCCCCTAGCGTCGTACAGGCACCCGAGGACGACCCTTAAGGGTCTATATTTTATCACCCTAACAATTTTCTAAAACTCTTGAAAATACTGAAAATGAGGAGCGGTACGTACATCCTGTCAATAGTCACTGACTCTTATACGCACTGCTCGGCGGCCATGCAGGTGATGATACACTATACGATATGAACTGTGATATGACATCACAGAGAGGTGGCGCATATTATGTCAGGTCCTGGATCCGCCCATGTCATGATAGTTGCCAGTGGTTTGGCACCTTTAAAGTTAACTCCTATATTGATGGTTTACATTTTCCAAATGCTTTAGGTTTATCAAAAGTTTTTCAATTGGTTGTTGTGTTTTTCATTCTCTTAATTTACATTGCTTTGGTTCCTTTCATCATGCAATCCATTTTCCACTGAACACCTTTGACACTAACCATATATCTATCTTAATTTAAAATGTCACATGTATGAATGAGGCCAGGTTCTTTTTCATCCTAAAGTCTGTTTCAAACAACACTGGATCTGAGGTGCTGCCAAACAGACAAATTAAATGTACACATGCACATGGAAGTTAGATTCCCCTTTTTCTCTTTTCTTTATAAATATGGTACCCAGTCATAGAAGGCCGACCAGAATTGAAAAGAAGGACGTTCTCATTGACATACCGCGCCTCCAAGTTCAGAAGATCAGTCTCAAAGTAAGACGTCTTAGTCAGGTGACACGCTGCTGTCTGACACACACACACACACACACACACACACACACACACACACACACACACACACACACCCACACATATATATATTTCTAAGGCCTTGTAGTCATGCAACTACAATTCCTTACTCTAAGACCCTGCAGATTAACTTCTACAATTAAGGATTTCAAAGACCCTACAGACAAACACCAACAGTATTCATGTATTCTAGGACAATTAAATTCATACATGCTAGACCTGTTTGAGAAAGTACACCCCTATTGCCCAAGACCAGGGGGTGGGGCGTTCTGGGGCACATTCATATACTGCTATACTTTGACCATCTATTATACCTAATTAGGTTATTTAGAACCAGTTCTGGGTAAAGACGCGTGTTACGTAGATTTAGATACCAATTAGGGAATGGCCGACTTTAAGGTGGAATTTGCAAATTGATTTATCCTGAAAGGTAAAATGAAGGCCTAGAATATAGGAAAATAGGGCATTGGTAAAGGAGACATATACAAAAGATCAAAGAAATTCATCGGGACTTTTATGAAGTATATGAGACATATACAAACACATTTGATTTATTAAGCATATGACTGAATAATTATGTCAAATTGCTTTTGTATATATGTATGCTGCTGATATAATATAATGCTCCGTCGTTAAACCCGAATACCAACACGCTATGATCCAACCTCACAGCAACAGCTGATGTTGTTCCGGTTGAGGCAATAAATGAATTAATAATGAAGAAAAGGGAGAAAAAATAAAGAAACGAGAACTGTGGGGTGTTTCATAAAAACCTCCGTAGTTACAGAGGTTTTATGTGTGCTTATGGAAACTGTACGCGAATTTGAATTTCGTACATGGCCATTTCATAACAAAACTCATGTAAATCGACCAAAAACTCGCATAAATTGGCCCAAAACTCCCGTAACTCGACCCAAATCTCCTGTTATCCACCCAAACTCACGTCAGCAAAATCAAAACTCACGTAGCTACGGCACCCCAAAAGGTGATCGTAACTTTATGAAACGCAAATCATACGGAGGTTTCTTATGAAACAGGCCACAGCTTGTATTGCTTACAATAAGTATCCTCATGTCTCAAGGTCTCAAAGTGGCTCTCCCCGCTTGAACATTTAGATGTATGTGTCGTTTGTACCGTGGGTTGTTCGTATGCCACACATGTCCCCCTGGATAGGGCGTGTGTACCTTAGACAGGGATACACAGGGACACTCTGTAACATTAATCTGAGTCACAGGTTTATCCTGTGGGGGCTCCCGGGAAGAATATAGGCCCCCAGTAGCCCTTGCTGATCATATAAGTCGATGATATGGGGACCTAGCACAGACCTAGCGGTTCTTTGGGTTTGATTCCCAGTTGGTGTTTGGGTTCACTAGGGGATGAGGTATAGCAAAAATGATTTCCTGGTTTTTATCCCTTGCTGTTTGCCTGCCTTGTCACCTTCATCTCCTAGATACGATCACCAAAGACAGAATTCGTCCCAACTTGTTTTCGCTGTGAAAATTACCCTGGCTGTCAGTACATCATAAAACATCCACCACTCACTCACTCTGAGCCACAGAGGTGTAGATGATCCCAGGGTATTTTTCGTTTTGTTGCTTCCATCTTGATCAATCTGTTACAATGATAATAACTATCAAGACTGGACAGCTCCTCTTTGGCTGTTCAAAAAAATGTATACATACACACACACACACATACATACATACATACATACATACATACATACATACATACATACATACATACATATATATATATATATATATATATATATATATATATGTATCCCACACCCCCATTGGGCTAAGCATGCACTGGATGTGTTGAGGAATGTATGCCCAAGCAGTGTTCCAGTTTTTACAAGGGCATTTGGTGATATCCTGATATTACTACACTGTCAAAGCAGCTCGTTTAATGGTCAGCCCAAACTTGATCCAATGAGAATGACTGTCTGATTTTCTTATAGATGTGCGTACTTAATGGAAGGCCCGCTAGCTTTCCTTTCGTGATATTATACTTCTTTACGTCTTGGCATTTATTTTCCTTTGGGCCTAAAACAAAAATGCAGATCATCTGTCCTCTCTTACCTATACTTCCCTGGAGGTTGATAATTAAGTTGTTATACTTCCCGCCTGTCTGTGTGTACATGTTTACACTGACAGCAATCGGAAATGAGGAAAAAAGTACCCACAACCATTTGGTCTGTCACTTCCTCTTCAAACAGCAATTCTAGATCATTCTGTTGGTAAGGGAAAAACGTGCCTTCGAATGTTGACAAGTTGAAAAGTTGTTTGGAGGGAAGAGGAAATCAGGAAACCTGCAGCTCTGTTTTTATAAGTCTAAGTGTTTTTATAACAGCACCATCTTATGGATGTAGATCCCAAAATGTACAGAGAGCCTTGGCTGTTTCTAAAATCCAACAGGAAGCTCAATAAGTGAGATAAGATAAAAATAAATTTAAGTTACATAATGTGGGGTTCTAGAATTCCATATGTGACATGGGAGGTCCTTAAAATTAACATCGGAATTAGAAATAAAGATACAAGCGACATGGCCATTTCTGAAATCTTAGTGTGACATTTGGACCCCCGAGTCACCCCCCTCCCTCAATACCCCTCTACCATGGACCAAACCACGCCTGTCTACGTCCGCGCACTGTGTACACAGGCGGAGTAACCTTAGTCTTCTGGGGTCAGTTTCCCAGGATGCAATTCTACAACAATAAAAGGCAATGTCAATACAAATCTTTTACTCAAGTCAACAAAGCCATAACATACGTGACTTGTGAAATAGTAATCAAATACTAGCCATGGCAATATATCCCAACAATGGGATACAAAATTATATATATATATATATATACACGTTTAGAAGAACATTTACTCCAAGTCACAGTCAGATGACACGATGAACCAATAAATATGTCATATGAAATAGGCAAGGATAGTAGACATGTTTTCTTAAAATAAATATAAAGTTTGATATTGCCCTGATATTGCAAATAAGTAGTCCTCTCTACTCTGTTTTCCAGACCATTGACTTTCTGTAGAATTTGTGCGGACAAAATCAGACGAAACGATCTGGGACCATTTTGCGACCAGGAAATCTAGTAGACCATACAAGGCTAGGGGGTTCAGGACCGCATGCATCTCCCTGGATCTGCCCCTAGTAATGTATATTCCCCGATCTGTCCGAACAGTTCACATTAGGGCCCTCGCCTGGTCACGGTTGGCCAGTTATAAATGGACCATTAAAGAGTTAGACAGCCCAGAACCCAGAACGTCACACGTGGTTCCCCATGACTGGAGGCCCTTCTACAAGTGACCTTTACCCTCGGTTCAAGGTCAAGGGTCAGCCCGGTTTTAACAGGTTATAGATTAGCATCACTTCATTTCAAAACCGTATAATCAATAAGGGAAAAATGACCTGTGTTGAGACAGATGAACTATTGATGCATGTTCTCTTAAGGAAGGCCACATCAAGGTGCTAAGGGCAACAAAAGAATCAAACATCTAATGGAAGAACTTCAACAGAGCAATACTATATCTTAATGTTTATTAGGCCATTAAGCAATTCACCTGCGCCCAGTGTTTCCCACTGAACCTTGTAAATCTTTGCCACGTGGAGTCCACGCTTAAACTGAACACAGCCCAACACAGCAACTATAGAATTATCACTAGGTAGCACTTTTTAATTGCTGATAACAATTTCTGTTTCATGCTCTCCACCTCGCATGCTGATGCTGAGATTGTGTGGACAGGATTTTGTCTCCTGGTGCAACCCCTCCTTTAAGAATCTGCTCCTGGCAGCCACAGGCCTGTCTGCTAGTATCCAACCTACCTGGTCTTGGAGCCACAGGTGTGAGAAGGAGGTCAGTGGAGTGAGGAGGGATGGAGGTATTTACTGAAGGACTTTTTAACTGGTGACAGATCTGTCGGCATACCGAGGGGACACGCTCGGCCTTAGGGAGGGTGTGTGTGTGTGTGGGGGGGGGGGTCGATTCTTGTCAAATTTAGGAAATGGCCATGTCTTCTTTAGCTGTCTCTTAAAAAGTGAATTCTCCCTACCACGAATCGCCAATTTCCTATTTTTTGTCTGCAGGTTAGCCTAGATTAAGGTGTATGCTGGTGGTTTTTTTTCACTTTGTACCTATATAAATCTTCTAAACATTTTCTAGGTTGGTTAGAAATCATATTCATTACAGATGGATACAGAGCAAATACTTCAACTTTTCCTATAGTTTTTTCCAGTGACTTTGTCGACAATATCTATAGAAATAAGCCTGCAGGTGCCTAAAATACTGTTAACCGGCTATCCGTGGTAGGATGAATTGCCTGTGTGAAAGTCAAGAAATGGCCCGGTTGCAATGTCAAATTCAAGATATGGCCCTGTCGCAACGTTGTCTCCAAAAATGGTGATGTTGCGTGTTAGATTAAAGACCTAGATGTGTTGCTTTGACAAATTTAGGGGTCCAGACCCATAGGAGAGGTAGGGATAGAGGGAGGAAGCTGTCATATATTCTGATTATTTACAAGCTCATAGCCAGTGGGGATGACGTGGGGTATGGATCACCCCCCCCCCCCTCCTCCAAGCTGGGCTGGGTCCACTTTTTGAAAAATCAATATTCAGTTTTCCTTCCTCCCCTCTTATCCCCGTCCTCTGCTACCTCTGTAAAAACCCTCTTACCCCTGTTAGCCCTCTGCTACCCCTGTAAAAACTCTCTGTTATCATTTACTGTCAGATTTGCGACATGACCAATACATGGTGGGATAACATTCTAATGTTGCAAAATACGTCGCCGGCTAATAACCTAACCTTCACAACCCATGGACGATACCCTGGCTTTAAGCTAATCTACCTCTAGAAAGTCCACTTTTTGGAAATGATCACCCTCCCCAAGAAAAGATCTGGATACGGGCCTGTAATTATCATATTATGGATGTTCATGATAACAGTCAGAAAATGGTATTAGCACAATTAATCTACATTAATATTTCTAATTATATATAATTATGTACCATTAATTTACTTACCGATTCATCTTAGATATAATTTACGATTTCATGTCTTGAATCATTGGAAAGATGACAGGGTTGGTTGGCAGCTATACACAGTATACAGATTATTTGCAGCAGTTTCTTTTTTAAATCATCTATTTCCACAAAGCTTTCAAGTAAACACGCAACCTTCCAAGGTGCTACTTTATATTCCTGGTTTCTTAACTCACAGTTTACATTACAAAAAGTTATAAAGATATGAGCTTTACACTCTTTATGTCTCGTATCCCTGGTCACCTAACACTCCCATATCACTTTTTGTTTTCTTTAATGTATCTTTTAACACGTTTCTGTGTTGACTTAGTGCAGGCACGGAGAAGTAATTTTATTTTGAGGGCAAGAACACATCATCTTTGTCGTTTATTTAATCTACTATTACATCGAGCTAACATCCATGTCTTTTTTTGTTAGACTTCAATGGGGCAATAGAATAGATTATAAGTAAAAGCCTTGCATATAAGGTGTAATTGCATAAGATATTTTGGGGGAATTAGGTGGTATTTTTACAGAAGTACCGGGGTAGTTTGCATTTATATGAGGTAAACCCATCTGTACATTACATAGGGGCCTTCCATTTAGTACGTACACACATTTCAAACATTAGGGAGTTTTAGCAACCCCGACACATCTCGATATGTTAAAATATCTCAAGACTTTCAAACCACATGACAGACTATCGGTGCCATATATATAAAAGATAATCATTTATTTATTCTTCGCACAGGAAGAGAAGTGTACCCCAAAAGACATAATTCTGACATCAGTTATTACAGCAGAGATAAGAGATACGGTGCGTTTGCGTTATGGGATGTGTTGGGGTTGCTAAAACTCCCTAATCTCAGACCCCCCACCCCCCCACTTGGGATAAAGGACGCATTAGATTTGTACTAGAATGTACTCACATTTTTAAAAATATCTACCCCCCTACCTCCCTTGGTGCATACATACTTAATGGAAGGCCCCACGAGGGAAAAAGTGCTAGCACATATAGTGGGTCAATCAATCTTATAGCATAGCCCAACCAGGGGCTTGACCATGACATGCCAACAGATCCAGTGATTAGAACCTCAATCTGTAAATACACCATAACAATCAATAATTAAGTGGTAAGATTTTGTAGTCAAAAACACACAAAGGTAGTATTTAGACTGATGAGAAACAGTTCAGTGAACTTTCTTTTTATTTGACAAATTCTTACTATGTAAGTTCTTCCATGTTACAATCTTAACCAAACATTAAAGCCTGTATCATATTAAACTTACCAGTTCAGATTAAAATTTAATCATAGTTTCCTTAACTAGGAATGGAACCAAACGTTTATCACATTCAATCCACTGATATTATCATAGGCACTCTTTATTTGCTTAACAGTTGGATTAAACACATAAAAACGCGTTATTACTTATAGCTATGGTTGTTTTTAACTTAGCGAGACACCTGAGAGTATTATATGTCCCAAAGGTAGTGTGTGAACCGATTTCTTGCCATCCTCCCAGGTAGTTTTCTTTCCTTTTCATCGGATCATGAGTCATAAAAAGATTATTTTGTGCATTTACAACGACTTTATAAAATTAAGAAGTAGTAAATATGTAAAGTAAGTGCAACAGTAAGGGGAAACCTATAACATAAATGATTATACAAGCCAGTGCCACGTAGGTTGATCATTATCATGTTTGGTGTTTGTTTGTTAGGCATGTTGTAACATATTGCTAGACACCCTGAAATTAGAGTAGCAATACGTCCATCCCATGAATCACCACCCAGCAAACACAAAACGTTGCTACAACGTTGTGCAACGTTGTGCTTTTGCAACGTTGTGATAAGACATGCCTGCAACGTTGCTACAACGGAACAAATGGAACAGGCTGACAACGTTGCAAAATTACGTTGCATTTACGTTGTTTGTGCAACGTAATTTTTCACCCGTTGCTACAACGTTGTAGAACACACATGATAACAACATCCAGGTGGCACTAGTGTTTCCAAAGTTAAAATTCTCTGAAACGTTTTTCAATCTTAGGCTTTCTGGACCACTGTTTTACAACTTTAGTTAATCAATGTACATCAATATGATGTGATGAGCAACAGAATGCAGTTGACATATACCATAATGAATTAATCTGATGAATTGCAGATATTAGAAGTGAATTAAGATAATCTTAAATGTTAAACACCTTTTTGATAGCTTATCAATATTATAGAGTATACAGACCTTGAGATGTAATTTGTAATTGTAGGCCATGAACCTAATATGATCCAGCAGGATATAAGGCTTTGGGTTGGACTTAAAGATTATTTGTCCACCATTGAATCTTGAAAGCTGGACTTGGGCTATGCCAGCATTAAAAAAAACAACAGATAAATAATGAGAAAAAAATAATTAAAGAAATTGCACCCAAAATGATGTTGGGGGTCATCCAAAATAAGGAATAACTAAAATGAAAAACAATATTAACACTTATAATGCTGATTTTCCTAAACCTAGCCCTACTACTAAATTTGTATTTAGGTTGTGAGTTGGTTGTGAGCTGGTAACACTGCAACCTTGTTACAACGTTGCTGCAACGTTTCTGGGAGTCTACAAATTTCCGTTGTCACAACGTAAATTTACAACGTTGCTACAACCAAAAAGTTACATTGTAGCAACGTTGTCACAACGTCAATTTGTTTGCTGGGCATTCACTGGATTAAAAACAGAATTTAGTTCATCAATCATCTATCTAGACCCCAGGAAGAGGGAAGAAGTATAACAGGGCGAGAAGCACAATCTATCATCTAATGAACACCTTCTGATACTTTGATAAAAGGGAAATTTGATGAGGGGCTAGGTCATTCAATTCATATTTCTTTCCTAATCTCCCCAACTGGATGTATGGTACAATACTTGTCAATTTGAAACATGATGCCTCAGTGTATCCCTGCCTACATATTCTATTACAAGCTGAATATTTGTGTAGGCTAATTTATGTAGGCTTAACATTGCAAGTGAGAAATGGACTGTAAAACTTTTGTGAAGTGGAGGCTGTTTTTATATTACTCTCCATTTCATTGTGCCCTTTAAAAACCTAAGTCTTCTAAGTTGCAGTAACAATAAGTCTTCTATTACCGATGGTCTTGAACTAAAAAAAAGGTAAGTGTGCAAAGAAGATAGAGTTAGAGGAAAACCTGTTGTGATAATTCTGCAGCACCAAAAATATTATAGCTACACTAGGATATAATTATGACTCGGACCATCGCCTACATGATTTCCATGAACATCATGATGGTGGCACCGTCTATGAAAGTCCGTGCAAACCCTTATAACTTAATAAAACATGACATCGATTTTGCCGTTTTTGTGGTGTCTTCAATAGTTTATTGAAGTTGTAAAATTGTTGATAACGTCATGAAAACAGCAAAATAGACGCCGCGTCGTAACAGTGTGAACGGACTTTCATTTGGGGCAACTCGACCGACAGCATCACTTAAAACATTAGGAATCATTAATCTTTGCTTGCCTTCAGGGTCGTTGGTGGGACTTGTGCTGGCCTTTATAAGGTTTGATCTATTTTGTCTCTTGTCATAAAACACTCCCACGTTGGAGTAGTAATAAGTTCACCCCATCTGTCGCAGTTCACGGATTCTTTCACTCATATCCTGTCACATGACTGAAATACGATGTGCCGTAACCAACGTTACGTCTGTCCGCCATCTTGAACCGGTGAATTTTTCGTAACTTTTAAGATTTGTTTACATTGTGGGTTTAGATATTTAGAAGAATTCTACATCTTATTGCTCTTGGGGTAAAACCTACAGAAATGAATATGGCATAAGCCAAAAATTAGAATTCAATCCTGTCTAGATTATGTATAAATACTCCTTAAAGTTGACATGATTTGAAAAGTACTACACGGTCCAATATGGCGGACCTCGCAAGAACGTAGCGCCCCCTATGTGATTTTGAGAAGGTTGAGTGAAAGAATTCATCTCATTAAAAACGGAACTTACCCCATCAATCATCTATTTCCAGCCCAGGAAAAGGGAAGGGAAATAACAGGGCCAAAAATCACGATTTGTCGTCGGATGAACACCTTCTCATGGTTTTAAAAATGTCTAATTTCATGAGGGATCAGCTGACTGGATATACTTTTCTTTGTTGTTCTCTCCAACTGGGTGTGGTTATCAATTTGAAATAGGATGCCTCAGTGGCTCTGTGGGAATACATTCTATTGCTAGTTGGATATCTGAACATCAGTTTATTTAGGTTGAACACTTCTTACAAGATTATAGACTGTGAAAAGGCAGATGCTGTTTTCATATGACTATTTTTTCCATTGAATCATTTAAAGAAACGTAAGGCTTGTGTTGCTGATGGCCCAATGAAATTAAAAAGTAGTAAATGTGCAAAGAAAATATAGAGTAGGAGGAAAACCTGTGCCGCATCGCATAACCAAACGCTCGCAACAGCGAGCGATTAAGGATGGTTTAGTTTTTCTCTCGCTGTTGTGCACACATTTTGAACACATTAAATTGACATATAAACACATTTCCGCCACTCACCTCCTATATATTTCATAAGCTGAAGGACACTGCTATCATTTGCTGAAATCTTTTTTATTAAAATTCACACCCCATAATGTCCCCCTGGTACATCAGAATTACTCGATTTTGAACAAGGACAGGTCTTTTGAAATGTGCCAATCCTTGCAACAGTGAGACCCGTTATGCGACATGGCACTGTGTTGTAATACATGTGGCCCGTCACATGATGGTCTCGCAACAGCGAACAATGGTTTTGTCAAATCACACACTGTTGTGCAAAAATCCAGCATCATTTTTCACCATTTTTAATGATTTCCCCGGGTTGAACATTTCAGGAATCTTAGATCTACATCTTTATGTTTCAGAACTTTTAACAGAATTAAAATTAGCCCAGGAGAACAGCCACAATTCAACAGTGAGACCCATCACAACAGCAATGTCTTTGTTGCGAACTCTCGTTGTTGCGATGACTTGATTATGTGATGGACCACAGGAAAAGGGAAGGGAAATGACAGGGTGGAAGGGCAATTTGTCCCGGGATGATCACCTCCTGATAGTTCGAAAAAAGTGGAATTTTACAAAGGGTCAGATGACTCAATATATATTTCTTTTTTATTCCCCCAACTGGGTGTATAGTATAGGACCTATTTCTTGGAAATGAAATGCATCAATGACTGTGTGGCAACACATTCTATTAAAAATTGAATATTTGAACATCAATTTACATAGGTGGCAAATTGGCTCTGCTAACGGGAATCAAACCCCTGTGGCCAGTGCAGAAGGCAGTCACTCTACCAGTTAGTCCACCATATTATTACATTTGATCCACTTTTTCTTTGTCGCAACATACAACTAGACACCTTCAGATTACAATACCAATATGTCCACCCCATGGATCCCAATTCACCCATTCACTGGATCAAAAACAGAACTTATCTCATCCACCATCTGTCCTCAGCCCCAGGAAAGGGGAAGGGAAATAACAGGTTGAAAATTTGTCATGGGATGATCACCCTCTGAAATTTTGAAAAAGGTGGAATTGCATGAAGGGTCAGGTGATTCAATATGATTTTCCTTTTTTATTCCCCCAACTGGGTGTTTAGTATAGGACTTATTTCTTGGAAATGAAATGCGTCAATGCCTGTGTGGCAACACATCCTATTAAGAATTGACGGAAATCAAACCCCCGCGGCTGGCGCAGAAGGCAGTCACTCTACCAGTTAGGCCACCGTATTATTACATTTGATCCACTTTTTGTTTGTCGCAACATACCACTCGATACCTTATACCCCATGCATTACATATCACTGATTCATGGACTTGAAAACACGGCTTATCCCATCCACCATCTGTCCTCACCCCCAGGAAAAGGGAAGGGAAATGAAAAGGTGGAAGGGAGATTTGTCATGGGATGATCACCTTCTGATACTTCGAAAAAAGGGAAATTGAAAAGTGCAATTTGTCATTGGATGAATAACTTCTGATAGATTGAAAAAAGGGAAATTTCATGAAGGATTAGGTCATTCAATTCATATCAACATATCAACTCTAAAAAGTAGTACATGTGCAAAGAAAGCCGAGAGGAAGAGAAAATCTGCTATCATACAAGTCTGTGCCACCTGGGCCGAATGTTATCACATTTGATCTATGCTTTGTTTGTTGCAGCATACTACTAGACACCTTCAAATTACGGTAGCAATCTGCCCCCATAAGAGTCACTGAATTTAAACAGTTCTTACCTCAGTCCTTGTCTATTCCAACCCCCAGGAAGAGGGAGGGGGAAATTACAGGCCTAGGCTGAGAAGGGTGATTTGTCAAGGCGTAATTACCTTCTGATAGTTCGAAAAAAAAGTGGAATTCATAAAGGCTGAGGTTACGCTCTTTTAGATATTTTATTTCCTACTGCCCTCCAACCAGGTGTGACCCTGCTTACCAGGTGGGAAATAACTCGGGGGGGGGGGGGGGAGTGAGTGAGTGTTGGGTGTTTTATGCTGTACCGACAGCCAGGGTAATTTTCAGGGTGAAAACAAGTTGGGACGAATTCTGTCTTTGGTGATTGAATCTATGAGATGAAGGTGACAGGGCAAAAAAAACAGAAGGGGATCAAAACCTGGAAATTATTATTGCTGTACCTTATCCCTTAGTGAACCAAGAACCAATGGAATTGAACCCAAAGAACCACTTGGTAAGTGCAGGGTCCCCCCATCGTCACTTTATATGATCAGCAGGGGCTACTGGGGGCCTATTCTTCCTTGGAACCCCCACGGGAACTCAGGGGGGAACTTGTGTTTTTAATGCGACGAAGCATCCCAACAGGGTCATCAAAGGCCGGGTGTGTGGTGCTCTTCCTATGGGACATTGCACATAAAAGATCCCTTGCCACTCCTCAAGAAGAGTAGGATAGTTGTTCTGGTCACAGGTTTCTCTGAAATCTTATCATAGATATATGATCACTAAAGACTGAAAGCATTACTTCGTGCAGTCTGGAAAGAACCCTGAATGGTTGCCCGGACGTTAACCTACCCAAACAAACAACAGATGGACAAGTACTGATGCAAGTTTCTCCCATACAGAGTCAATCTGCAAATCTTACAACCATTTTGACTGAAACCGTTTCACTTCTTCTCTTTTTCATTGTTCATCACTTCATGACACACACACACACATATGATTGTATAGTAGAGGTGGAGTACCCCCCCCCCCCCTCACCCAGGAATTCCACAGTTAACCCAGAAAGACTCTGATCCTTCTTTATCAGTTTTTCTCTCTCGAATCGAGAACCCTTGCAATAAACAAACTTGATTTATTCAAGTTTTCTTTCTGCTAACAAATTACACTTTTGAAGAATTCTCAAGTGGTTGTTGTTTTCATATTACTCACCCTTTCAGCAAATACATAAAAACCCAGTACTTGTGTTATAGAAGTGTCTTACAGAAATCAGAGGTAGTAAATTGTAATCTTGTTGTCATTTCATTAATGATAAACCATTAAATACAGGCCAAATTGAAATTGAAATATCGTGTAAATAAAGAACAAGTGGCCATCTATCTAATTTTCTTAAGCCTTTTTCAGTGATTCAATAAAGTTGTATAAACCATATTTACAGTGTCTGAAATTAAAGGTGTGCCTGGAGCCTAGTGCACACATTTCCACCTTTTTTACAGGGCAAGAAAGGACTGAAAAACTTGAAATATCTGGTCCTTCTACCTGTCTTAAAAATGTAGCGCTGTTAATAACGTTATGATAAAAATAAAAGTGGTATATTTAGATTTGGTATATTTTTTTCTATCATTCAATACCAACATTGTTTGTCAGGCACAAGTATTTCAATAAAGAAATGGGAGTAGAATCTGACAAAGACGGCACAAGTTTTCAAATAATGAGCATCCTCCCATGTGACATTGCTAATGAATATAATAATTAATGGGAACAAAGGGGGAAAATATAAAATACGTTCAGATGATTAATGGCCACAAATGACACGCAAAATATGTTTAGAAAATTTGAAAAGTCATCAATCATGTACTCCCCACCAGTAAACTTATGTGATTGGTATAAAAAAAACTTACAACAGATCTTTGGAAAGTAGAACTCAAAATAGAACTGAAAAGCAAAACCAGCCCTTTCTTGCCCTGCACACCTATAGTGTTCGCCCTGTGTGGCCACAGTTTTTGACATGATTATTATATCAATCTATCAGTGGGGGTGCATGGGTGCATGCTTACAGAAATATGCACCCTGCACGCTTCAGTGCAAGGAGGGATATCTGAAAGCAATTGTTACTTGGGTTCGTCTGCATATTTTAAACTATTACCGAAAAACACGGCCTTGAATGATATCAGCAGTGGTAGCCTCAGTAGGAATTTATATATCTATGGACAAATTGACGGTCTCTCTCAGATGCCCACCCCCTGGCCATTTCTACAGTGTACACACAGGAACAACACCCTTCTCACCAGGTTCTTCCTCTGGTCCTCCCATACACTTACCCATTCGGAACCTTTTCAGGTTCCATTTGCACCTATCCCCTCAGGCCATGCATGGAACACCTTCCCCGAGACATGTCCCAGGAAATGTCAGTCAACTTCAAAGTACAAATCGACTAAAGTGTGGCGACAAATTGCTTTCCTTGCATCGGCGCCAAATCTTAAGGGCTTTTCACAATTGCTCCTACTTAAGCAGCAGTGCTGCTGTAATGGAAAGTCACTCTGGCTTCGGGCCACAGTTTTGTATGAAGTCTCTTAATGTATGCAGTCTAATTTGTCGATAATCACTTGAATGTTAAAGGTACAACTTTAAACTGCCCATAGTGTGAGTACGCTCTGTGTTGCAGGGTCCCTAACGCACAGGGAAAACAGGAAAATGACAAAATAAAGATAAGTCTCTGACCCAGAAAACACACAAAAATTGGAAAATTTACCCAAAAAAAAACAGGGAAAACACAGGGAATTTCATTTGGCCAGGTTCTGCAATTCCTGAGTATTAAAATATTAGGGATTCGACTTCTTGTTGTTGGAACATCAAAATCTTTGCTGCACTGGAAGGCTGGAACTTTCTGGAAATGACATAGGGAAAATTTGCAATGGGACAAAGAAATACAGGGAATTCGAAAATGAAATTTGAGTGGCGATCCTGCTATTGGGCTAGCCGTGCCCCAGGAATGTACCATGGCCCAATACTGTCAAAGCTAAATACTAGCCAAAAGTTGACAGATGTTGACTCTTTAACAACCTCCAAACTTCAAAGTGGGTCACTAAGAATGTAGCACCACCCAGGTAAGTCAATATCCCTGTGAGGGGACCCCCTGGTACACAGCGGGAGGCCCCGTGGGGGTGGTGACTCCCCTATAGAACCTGGGGACACATTCTCCTGGGGCCCTAGACTCTTACATTTGACATGGCGACATGGCCATTTCTTAAAATAGACATGAGACATGAGGCTTAATGACATGGGTGAAAAAATATACAACGTGACATAGCTTGTTTTTTTTTATCGACATGTGACACAGCAGCACCTTAGAGATGACGTGTGACATAGGGAGGTAAGTGACAGGTGACAT
Organism: Lepidonotus clava; assembly: GCA_936440205.1. Lineage (NCBI taxonomy): Eukaryota > Metazoa > Annelida > Polychaeta > Phyllodocida > Polynoidae > Lepidonotus > Lepidonotus clava. The sequence continues at coordinate 2,523,318 of OW387143.1, forward strand.
GGCCTTTTCTCATTGCTTTGGTGGCCTATGCTGATGTAATGAGATGAAGAGCAAGGCCACCAAAGCTTTTCCATCGGAGGTTTTTCTTTGTATAAAATCAATAAGCCGTGAAATGGGTGCAAATTGGTCTTTTGTGTGGCCTTGTTCCCAATTTGGATCAAATTTGTGACAGTTATCTCTTGATGGGCTTATAAGTCCTTATAAGTTACTACCAGACAATCAGTCACCTGCCTTCTCATTGGCTGTCTGCAGGTAGGGGTCAGTGGCACCATGCCTGTGGGGACGGGCTATGTACCTTGATTGACAAGTTCCCCCGGCCATCCCTGCCTCTGGCCTATTGCAGCAAGGCTGGTGCCGCAAGTCATTGTTGAGTATAGATGATTATTTTTCACCACCAAAGCAAGTTTTTTCAGTCCAAAGTACTGAAATATGTATTCTCTTGTTGTATATGACATGCGACATTGGGGACCCCCATCAAGGACCCCACTCCTCCCTGCCCAGGGCACTTTGTGACCCACTTACAGCCAAAAAGGGCCTCCTGAGGGCTTCTTTTCAATTATATCAGACAGGTTAGTGGCCAGGTGGAAAAAGGATCCGTTGGGAGTTTTTGTATAGGGGGAGGGGAGGAGTTGCCCCAAAGCTCTGGGCATGCTCTGAATTTTGAGTTGAATGTGTAGTCTAGTTTTTATCAGGCAGGTAAGGGAACCTTTGCAGCAAGGTTTGACGTGAGATGCACCATAAGGGATTTATCTGAATTAAATCTTAGATAACTAGGAAACATTCTTGCAACACAATATATTTCCATGTTTAAATGTTGTACATTCCAAAGATATAACACACATTCATACCTCAGCTCGGGCAAATGGGACATACAGATTAGGTGTCTTGCCAAAGGCCTAGAATACGCGTTTGTTTTCGTTCCCATGGCTTAGAAAGCATGTTTACCTACTTCACACATGCCTTCCCCCATGCCTTTTTTCAACATCCATTCCCTAGTCCGTCCTGGATGGGCAAATCAGGAAAAACCAACAGAATATGTGAAGCCCTCCTTGTATCTCCCATCTTGTTTTTATTGACCTCTGCCTTATCTTATTCAGACCGCGTTGCATGATCCATCCCCTTTCCCACAAACTACTAACACCACCATCACCACATGCCAAGTCAAAAGAGGCTGGGATCATTATTTAGCTTTATAAGATTGATAGTAGGGGACGATTTTATCTCCTAATAGCAATAATCTTTAAGTCAGGATTACTTTACTAATTTCTGAAGACGTCCACCTATTAACATTTATTATTTTCTTGTGAGGAGGATTTCCCAACCCTTTTCTTCTTACAATTAACAAACACCCATCTTACCATATTGCATCTCAGAGACCCCTGATTCTGACTGAACATGTATAGACGTTGTGCACATGACGTCACACACCCCATATTTGGATGGCCGCCATGTTGGTGATCAGTTTGTATTTATCATTATTTATAATTCTACAGCATTCATGGCGTAGATGTTTGTCTATTTCATCAAAGGAAACCATAATGAATCATGATATCAAATTATTATCTATAAATTATGATAATATCTAATACCCATGTGGGTGTGGTGACCACATGGTGATCGCCAAAATCTGGTCACGTTACCCTGTCTGCATAAGGTCTTTAGACTCATCAATGAGTGTCCTGTTCCTCAGGGAAATCCTTATATGACCCCAGACTAGTCTGTAAGTCCCTGCCCTACCCCTCTACCCTCATAGGTTAAGACAGTTGACAGTTGTAGGTTATGACAGTTGACAGTTGTAGGTTATGACAGTTGACATCTGTAGGTTATGACAGTTGACAGTTGTAGGTTATGACAGTTGACAGTTGTAGGTTATGACAGTTGACAGTTGTAGGTTATGACAGTTGACATCTGTAGGTTATGACAGTTGACAGTTGTAGGTTATGACAGTTGACAGTTGTAGGTTATGACAGTTGACAGTTGTAGGCTGAGACATTGAGACTGACACACCTAGCTGACAGTAGTAGGTCTTGTCTACATGTGTACCTGCCGCAGACAGATGCTTTGTGATGTTAACTTGCTTGACGTTGTTTATATCCCAAATGGTTACATTCATCTTGTTGACCTCCCATGAATTGATTTTGGATATCACCTAAGTAGTCATTAATGCCGTATCCCCAGAAGGCGAATAATCATCAACGACTAGCTGTAAGTTGTCAAGGACTAGCTGTAATTCTTTGACGACCCTTCATCATTGACCAGTTAGAGCTAGTCGTTGATGTTGGTCATGTCCGATTTTTTCACCTTATTCTTCAATGATTAGAGCATCTATTCAGCAGACATTACGGCGCCAGTGGGATCACCTTAGTTGTTACAAATAGGCGCAAACTACTTCCCTTGTTGGGATTCAGTATGAGGCTTATGAAGATGTTAACTTTTCTGAAGGTGTTTATATAACAATTTGATACAGGGACATTATGGCTTGTCTAACGTTATTTATAACTCAAGTAGATCACTAAGGGAGTCAGACTGGTGCACACCTTGTAGACAGGGTTAGTTTGAATTTACTCTAGTAAACCCCTCCCCTACCCCTCTACCCTAATAAGTTATGACACATCTAGCTGACAGTAGTAGGTCTTGTCTTCATGTGTACATGTCACAGAAAGATGCTTTGTGGTGTTGACTTGTTTGAAGGTGTTGATATCCCAAATAGGTACATTTATCTTGTTGACCTCCCATGAATTGATTTTGGATATCACCTATGTAGTCATTAATGCCTCATTCCCATGAGGGGAATAATCAACGACAACTAACTGTAAGTTAGATGAATTACAGCTAGTCGTCAATCAATTACAGCTAGTTGTCTGCATATTATTGGATATGTCCGATTTTTTCACCTTATTCGTTGACGGTTTGGGCGTCTATTCAGCAGACATTACGGCACCAGTGAGATCACCTTAGTCATTGGCGAATAGGCACAAACTACTTGCCTCATTGGGACTCAGTATGAGGCTTATGAAGATCTTAACTTTTCTGAAGGTATTCATAAATCAATTTGACGCAGGGACATTAAGGCTTGCTTGAAGGTATCTGTCTAACGTTATTCATAACTAAAGTAGATCACTAAGGGAGTCAGACTGGTGCATACCTTGTAGACATACAGGGTAAGTTTTAACATACTCTAGAATCATTCAACTGCGCTGGTTGCCCTTTTCTCCATTATGTTGGGGGGGGTCCCAATGTCGCATGTCAAATTTTTAAAAAAACAGCTCTGTTGCCTGTCAAATTTAAGAAATAGGACTGTCCCCCTGTCGAATTTAAGAAATAGTCAAGTCTCCCTGTTGAATTTAAGAAATAGCAATGTCGAATTTAGGGGTCTAGAGCCATAATTATGTAGGGGAACAGAATGATGCTGGAACCAGCATAACCTCACGGGGTCATTACTCTCAGGGCAGATCCTTTGTCCTCAGCCCACTCAGGTGTAAGCCTATACCCCCCCACTCTACCCCTGCTTGGAGGCTGGCTGAGACAGTAGGGGGGACATTCTTGGTAGCCTAAAGGCTTGGTCATATGTAGAGACTAAAGGCCCGGTTACATATAGAGACTAAACGCAACTCAACTCAGCTCAACTCTGATAGTCTCTGATAGTCTTGATATGTAGCAAAGTTTTAAAACTGGATTTTCTTTTTAGGTTTTCTCAAGACTAATCAGTCTGGTCTCTAATCTTGAGATGTTGAAGGTTTAACATTTGATAGTCTAAGGTCTTTAGCAGTCTTCAGACCGAGTCTAAATATTTGTCAAGATTGGTAGTCTTCAGGCTCAAGACGTTTAAGGCAAAGTCTGTAAGCATGTTATATATCTAAAGACTCAACTAAACTGTCTTGAATCCATCAGTGAATTACATAAAGACAAATAGGCACACCACTTTTAATCCTAAATTGGCATCGTTATTCGTCATGTCTCTATTAAGATAAAAATCTGCTAAGCGACAAAGAACTGAAAAACTTTAAGCCTACAATGTGTTATGCCCTACAGTAAAACTGATTGCAATGTCATTATATGTGTCTGTGACTGTCTAATCTATATCTGAGAATTTTCAAACATATTTTCCACATGACATTTTGTCCTGGTGGTATTTTTAAGCTCCCATAGATTTATAATCAGATCCCTTTGATTATTTTCAAAATAAAGTCACATGAACAAAATTTGCCCTTTCTTAACCAGCGGACCTTATAATTCAACTTGATATTAAGGTAGTCACAACATAGCAAATGATGACGTCCTCACGGACAAGAGTGCAGCTTTAAGACTGTTGAGTTGCATCTCTCTATGTGACCGGGCCTTTACTCCACTCGGAGGCTGGCCTTGACAGTAGGGGACATTCTTGGTAGTCTTAGGCTTGGCTTAGGCCAGGGTTAGGCCTGGTCTACTAGGCTCCATCTGAGGGATTATCCACGGTCTGCTGAGCCTGTTCAGGAGCTGAGATCCACACCTCCACCTGTCCCCTCCTCACCTTGCCAATAAATACCATCCTGAGATACACCAAGATCTGTCCCCTTCTCATCCTGCCAATAAATACCACCTTGATTAAGTCATTGCCAGCTCTTACACGGTTCATGCCCCCGTGGGGGTACCGGGATGGAGCTCCTGCCACTTGGAAGAATATAGACCCCCAGTAGCCCTTGCTGATCGTAAAAGGTGACGTTAGGGGGGACCCAGCACTCACCAAGTGGTTCATTGAGTTCAATTCCTGGTTGGTGCCTGGGTTCATTAAGGGATGAGGTACAGCAAAAATGACTTCCAGGTTTTGATCCCCTGCTGTTTGCCCACCCTAGGCCTGTCATCCTCATCTCATAGATATGGTCACCAAAGACTGACCACGTCAAAACATCTGTCTGAAAAGTTGGAATTCAGCCTAACTTGTTTTTCGCCATGAAAATGTCGGTATGGCATAAAACATTCGTCACTCACACAGTCACTTACACGGTTCACCTACCAGAACTCTGAGGGCCGACTGGTTATAGCTGTTTCTGTGCTAATTGGGGGTGATTTACCACTATTTATGTATGTATATCAATTAGGGTAATTATGTCAGAAATATGCTGTTTTTATTAATCATCAAGTTGGTTAACCGTAATATTCTATCTGGTTTCCGCAGAACATTTTTGTGAGTTGCGATTGCGACTTTTGGAAATTGTGCCAACTTTCTGTGGTTGTCGATGGTGGTATCCCAAGTTGCATGTTGGATCTCAGAAAATACCCTATGTCATGTCATTTGTCGGTCTTCTTTTGTCTACTTGCCAGATGGGGATTTAATAATTGAATTTGGTACCCTGTCGTTTTAAAGGGTCTAGACCCAAGTTTCTTGGCAACATTTCATAAACTGCTGATGAGCCGCAAGCCACTGATTCTTTTTAACAACCTCAGGAATTTCCTGTTTGTTTTTAACTTAAAGAGATGGTTCGTGAGGTTTTTGATTTTCTACCATAGACGTTTTTTGTGGAATGTTGCATAGTGGCCTGTCACATAATGAAATCGTGAAATGATTCAATGTCTCACAACAAGGATGTTTCTGTTGCGATGGGTCCCGCTGTTAAATTGTGGCTGTTCTACTCAGCCAATTTCAATTCTGTAAAAATTTCTTAATAAAGATATTTTGGGTCTTAGAATTCTGAAATTTTTACTCAGAAAAAATCATTAGAAATAGGTAGAATTTGAAGCTGGATTTTTGCATAACAGTGTGTGATTTGACAAAACCATCCTTTTCTGTTATATATGCCATTGTGCAATGGGTCACAGAATACTACCACCACTTTATTGATTGTGACTAGGGCTAGAATATAAAGTCACTTTTAACACTATAATATAATTAATTTTAAAAAGAAGCAACATTTTTGTTGTTTAGTTCAGTTGATGTAGAGGGGGGAAGGATGAACGAATCTATAATTCTACAGCAAGGAGCTTTGTATTTCCATGAATCTTTTTTTTTTTTTTTTTTTACGAAAATCATGAACCAACAAATAGCACCTAGATATGAAGCTCCCCTGGCTTTGAGCCAGCTTGGCGAGTAGTAATCCAAGTACATGACCTCCCTGCTACCATCATTAAGTAAAAGCACCCATACTTGCAATCCTGTAACACAGTTTTTTTTTTCTGCACCAAACATTAACGGAAACATGGCCTAACATTTGATCTCCTTACTGATCTTCTCGTTAATGGGTGTTTTTTGGTAGAAACATGTTTATCGTTATTTGATATTAATCCCCCATTAACATACCACACTGAGAACTAGTTCTGACAGTATCTGTAGGCTCTGAAACCGGTTAGGGCCTTGGAGGGGGGGGGGGGGGGGGGAGGGTCATTGCAGTTAGGCATGTATACGTGATAAAGGCTCTATTACACTTGTCATACCTAAGTTTAGGTATGGCATATCTTCCCTCTAATAATTACAAGTATTCACTTTATGTATTATGTGAATTATATTATTATCATGATTTCCTAAATAATAATCAAAATATATGTCAAATATGTACATACTACATCATAGAGTTTATGGTAATTAGACAGTTAGGACTCCCCCTGTCCTGATTGGTCAGTTGTAATTAGGTCAGTAACCAGAGGTCAGGTGGGAGGTGCAGGTATGCTGTAAAGGACACTCTGGGTCCAGCAGCAGAAGAGTCAACATGTAACCACTAAGCAGCAATAGGCCTTTAGGCCTACTGCACTCCTGGTACTGTAGAGAAATATATTATACTATCAACAACACCTCCTGCCTTCAAGTCTTCTCTTCATTATACCCACAAAACCCTGTGTTCACACACTAAGCGACATGGGCTGTGATATCACAATGTTGCAGAGAAATCAGGCATATTAGAGACACAATTATTTGTTATGCAGATGTAAAATACTCCAATTGTGAATTTCAAATCATTATATTACTCTTGCCTGTAAATTGTCTGTAATACCATCGTATCGTGCCGATATCACAGCTCAAAGTCATATAGTGTGATAGGGCCTTAAGTACCCAATCTTGCCAAGCTCATGGTCACAGCTCACCGATTCTGATCCCCTGTGGCACTGGGGAAATGATGGTAGGGCAGAGACAGGATGGGGAGGTCTCTCAAGGCTCTATTCCACCACCCAATTTTACTCACAATTTCAAAAGCCACCAGTGGCAAAACGTATCTAATATAGACATGTAATATACAGGGATGTAAGTTTTCAGACTTTTGTCTGATTTCAGATTTTTTTAGACTTAAGGAAACTGGCATAAAATTGATCAAATATGGTCAAAACATGGACAAAATCTCAATAGTATCCAAAGACATGTTTGACAGTGACAATGGGCTTGATAATCCTGTTCTGAATAAAGTTTCTAAACATTAAATCAATATCAGACTTTCTTCAGACTAAGTTCAGATTATCAGAATAGTCTGAAACCTTTCTGAGCAGTGAATAAATACTGGCCTCTGATTGGTTGATATTAATGCAATTCCAAGTATGACTTAAAATTTCTTTGATAAAAAAAATCCTATAAGAGCAAGAATTTTATTATTTATTATGTTGTTTGAATTAAGAATGAATATATTTTACAATTCATTTATCATTTGGTCACTTAACTGTGAACATGCTCCACTCTCCAAGCACAGGCAACCACTCCAAGCAGAGATTTGCACACTCATAATCATATAGTTTGGCATTAACTGTAAGGTTTCAGACTTTTTCATCAAGCCCGACTTACATCCCTGAATATATCATTGGAAAGGGGATCACATCTCTGTCAAATGGTATGTAGCATACAAGGGTTTCGTTTATTATTCTAATAAAGGTTTAGAAATTGCCAAATTCCAGATGATCAAAATCGCTCAGTAGCAGGGACTGCAAGGCTGTATTCCATATATATACTGAAAGTGCTCTGCCAATTTGCAGCCCATACACTTTCATTACTGGCGATACATATTCGGTGACTCTGCCAATAACAGTTACCTACGTGTTGTAAACTTATGTTTCCTGCCGATTTTGTACTGGTTGCCGATTATGCACTTTTGACGGCTGATTTTGCACTTTTGGCAGCCGATATTGCACATTTCGGGGACCAAAATTGGGCAGAAAGTATGGGCTGCCAGTATAGAATGTTACCATGGTGAGGGCCACTATGGACAGCCCACACTTTCGGTATGTGGAATACTGCCTTAAAGCTACCACAAGGTCTCTGTCTGCAGTTGTTGGGAGAGTCTTTTTTTCTGAAGTACAAAGAGGGACCGGTTGTTCCACTTAAATGGCTTGGATGTCAGTGTATCTATAGACCTTGTGCAGACTGGATAACGCCTGTTACTCTTGTATGTGTGTATCTATAGACGGTGTACAGACGGGATAACGCCTGTTACTCTTGTATGTGTGTATCTACAGACGGTGTACAGACGGGATAACGCCTGTTACTCTTGTATGTGTGTATCTACAGACGGTGTACAGACGGGATAACGCCTGTTACTCTTGTATGTGTGTATCTACAGACGGTGTACAGACGGGATAACGCCTGTTACTCTTGTATGTGTGTATCTACAGACGGTGTACAGACGGGATAACGCCTGTTACTCTTGTATGTGTGTATCTATAGACGGTGTACAGACGGGATAACGCCTGTTACTCTTGTATGTGTGTATCTATAGACGGTGTACAGACGGGATAACGCCTGTTACTCTTGTATGTGTGTATCTATAGACGGTGTACAGATGGGATAACGCCTGTTACTCTTGTATGTGTGTATCTACAGACGGTGTACAGACGGGATAACGCCTGTTACTCTTGTATCTGTGCATCTATAGACCTTGTGCAGACGGGATAACGCCTGTTACTCTTGGATGTGTACAACACGTATCTATAGACCTTGTGCAGACAGGAAAATGCTTGTTACTCTTTGATATTTGTGTATCCAGGGGCGGAACCAGGAATTTTAGAAAAGGGGGAGGGATCTTTTGGTATTATTTTAGTCTGCCCCTCCAGGGCCGGGAAATTAACATTAAAAAAACTGACTATTACTTCTTGTGCAGATCCCCTCCCCTACTAATCAGCCAGAAGTGTCTATAAAGCTATTCAATATCATGAGAATCTCATTTGTTTGGAGATATGAATAGATAAATGGACGCAATCATATTGGTTTAAGTTATAACTGGAGGTGAGGAAAGACAGGAGTAATCCCACTCACCCCAGGGTAAACAAAACTAATTAAAAAGAAAAGAACTTTGTTTAGAAAGGATAATGTTAACAGCTTTTGGGTATCATTGCATGATAACGATTACTGAAATGGTCCTAGGCTACCTTGATACGCATGTCAAAATGTATAATTCCGCATAGAGACGTCAAAGAACCGTCATTATAAATGCTATTCTTTTTTTTCAGATCTAGTAAAACAAATTCTTTTTAAAAGTACATAATTAAAATCTTTTAATATGATTTTCTTCCGTTTCAGGTATACTTGGCTGCGGGTCCCGGACCATATCTCGGACCAGGTCTTTGAGACGGGTATCCCCTACTTCTCCCCAACCCTCGTGGGATGTGCCATCGCAGTCAACAAACAGTACTTCTACGACATTGGCGCGTTTGACGAGGGTCTAAAAGTATGGGGCGGGGAGAACATCGAGCTGGCCTTCCGCACCTGGATGTGTGGTGGCCGGGTGGTTACCGTCCCCTGCTCGAGGGTCGGCCACGTCTTCAAGAACTTTCCGTATAAGTTTGATGGTGATCGGGACCAGATCGTCCAGAAGAACCTCATGCGTGTCGCCGACACCTGGATGGACGGATACCGCAAGTACTTCTACGCCTCAACCCGGATATACGACTTCAAGCGGGTTGAGTTTAGTGATGAGGAAAAGAAGTCGCTTCAGCCTAGGATTGACCTGAGGAAGAGGTTGAAGTGCAACACTTTCGAGTGGTATATGAATAACATCATTCCCGAAGTCGAGGGTCCAGCGATGGATTCTTTGTTCTACGGGGAGATAATGAATATCCAGTCGCGAGCGTGTTTCGAGGTGGCGGACGACGGTTTCCTGATCATGACCTACTATTGCTACGAGCACAAGATCATCCCCAAGAACTACTTCCGGCTCAACAAGCAGGGACTCCTGCAGTACAAGGATAAATGTGTGACGTTCGACCCACCCACACCCGCTCTTATGGTTCGCGAATGTCCCACCCATAACTACGACCACTTCGCAGTGTGGGAACTCAAGCAGTTGGGGCATACTTGGGGGTACTTGAGGGCCAAGAAGAGGAACACTAGAGGCATCATGGAACACTGGTGCATCATGCAGGTCACCAATGTGCTGCCTCAGCACCATCGTGAACAAATGCCTCAAATCGGGGGCTGCGATGAGAAAAATAAGTTCCAAGTCTGGATCTTTACCTATCAATTTGACTTCAACTTGACTCTATGATCAACACTGCAATGTATGCATTTATAATTATGTATGTAGCAGTATTTATGTAACATAATGATCTTATAAATGTGAGTAAATGGGGATCTTATATTTTCTGTAAGACTGTAAGATTGTGTTCATGCAAATAGTTGTATCAGGCATCATGTGATGGGAAAACTATGTGTTCTCACAATTATGTGTGAATATGTGAAGTGCAAATTAGTTTGAATTTATATAGTCTACTTTTCCCTAAGGAGTGCTACAAGAGTAAGAATTATGTATGCCATGAATGTTATTACCATTTACCTCTATCCCAGAATGATTGCTATTTCACGTTTTGTGCTTCATCACCCTACGCATCACATTTTAGCAAATTGTTGATCACAAAGTAGCTGTTTGTTATAACTTTCTCCTCCTGCAAATTAAGGTAGAAATGTTAAAAAGTGCATAGAAACTATGAAAAGTGCATAAAAACGTTGAATAGTACATAGATACGTTGAATAGTGCATAGAAAACTTGAACAGTAAATAAAACAATCAAGCATTGCAAAAATAATGAAATCTCAATGAAATATTTGCTGTTAGGTACATATATAGCTCGGCCCCAGGCAACTGATATATCTGCTTTTAGTAAACCTAAACCCGAACAATTCCCCTTCAGTACTTGAGCACGTAAGTAGAGTTCATAACAGCTGCTGCACACTTAAATGCTTCAGTAGGAAATGTAGTAAAAGTACTTCACAACATTAAGTTATTTATTTCCATATTTTAAGACTTGTAATGAAGGTACTGCGTATTAAAGTTTATATGGGTGTCACAAGAAGCAACGCTTGCTGTAATTTTTGTGTGTGTTATAGTATGAAATTAAAGGCTATGTACTATGTTTAGAAGTGCTTAGAATAAGCTCTTAGTACACAAATTAGTCGTATCTTCTTGAATAGGAATATCAATTTGCGTTGATTTAAAAAGTTGATATGTACTATCTAAGCTATGACTACATAGCTTCATCTAGGAATGCATTGAGTGTCATGAATATTGTGGCTTAATTGAAGCTATACACAATAAGCCCATCCCACATTGGATATATGCTAGGGTTGGACAAGGGTTGGGCTAAATTACTGTATATGCCATCCTTGTTTCCAAGAGTTGGGGTTACTGAAATAAGCAAGAATTAAGTTTTTCTATATCTTCAAGGACTGCTTTAACATTATGATTTCTTCAATTTCATCAGTTGACAGATTTGTAGGTTTGCCAGCCAATCAAAATGCTGTATTTCAGGGCAAAATAGGGTTGGACATTATAGGCTAGGCTGACAGGCTTTAACATTGGTTCCTATGGGAAAAATGCCAAAATATAAAGCTACATTTTGCCAAATTTAAGAGCAAACTGTCACCCAAATTGCTTTGTTTAATTTTGTATTCTATAACTGTCTTCAGGGAATAAGCATGTAGGCAATTTTGAAAATATTTCATAGTAATCCTTAGAATTGGTGTAAACTGGGATGGGCTTGTTGAAACGATGAGTTAAAGAACAGAGAGTGTTAGACCTTATACCGATATGAATAATGTTAACCTTGATCTAAATCGAAGGCAAAATAGGACTATTGAATATATACTGCCTTTATAGTGAAGGGTACATCTCATGAGCGTTGATCGGTTTTGATTTTATGAATGGTTACCAGAACCATGGTTACAGGAACGATGGTTACCGGAACCATTATTATCTTACTGGTTACTGGAACCATGGTTACCAGAACCATTATTATCTTAACCATGGTTACAGGAACCGTGGTTACCAGAAATGTGGGTACAGGAACCATGGATACAGGACCATGGTTACAGGAACCATGGTTACAGGAACCATGATCACTGGAACCATGGTAACTGAAACCATGGTTACTGGAACCATGGTTACATGATTATTGTCAGTGAATGGTAATATAAAGACACTTCAACGTTTATCGTCTTCGTCCACAGCATTATGCCATCAGTGGTGCTATTATCAGCATAGTGCATTCTGTCAACATGATATTTTCCCCCTATGTTTTCATTCAGAGTCTAAGTATTTCATTTATCATTGAGCACAGCCAGTCGTCCAGGGGCTGCCAGTTTTAGACCTATCCCTTGTATACCTTTCTGTACTTAAGCTTGTGATCCTAGATCAAGTGTAACATGTAAACATAATAGAAGATATAGATGAACCGACTAAAAAGGAAATAAATATGTATTAAACCCATTCATAAAGCTTATACAATACTTTTCAATTAGGCACTTGTAAAATAAATCTTAAAATGTCCTATGATTGTACCATATATGGTTATTCGTTCAAGTAATACTTTATACAAAATAGAAACACAAATGCAGAGGTTTGTACTTAAGTAAAGTATTCCCGGCAGGGTTTGAAAAAGGCGTTTCATATGAAAAGGACATTCACGATATGAGCCCCAAAACATCTGGTCACAGCCACAAAACGTTCGTTAGGATAACCGAAAAGGTATGAAAGGGACGCAAACTTTAGTAGCTAGTAACATTAAATAAATGAGCTATCAGCTTAAGAAATGCATTACCGTACATTCTTTTGTGATACAAGCTGTAGATGTACAATTTTTTATGTAAATCTTTTATCATTGATAGATTAATGTGGAAACAATTCCCTATAGGCTTCTGTGCCGGCCTCGCAAGAATAATGATAATATATTTTGGTCGGAAATACACCGAAATAATCCTGATATGCAAGTGTTACTTCTATATATAATATATAGTAAACCAATAATTGATTATGTTAACACTTTGGCAACATGGGTCCAGTGGCATGTGCATCAACAAAAATGACATGTACGATTACAAAAATGACATGTATGGTTACAAAAACGGCCATGTACAATTACAAAAACTACATGTACGGTTACAAAATCACTTACACGATTACAAAATTTATATGTACACTTACAAAAGGACACAGCTCACATGTATACTTACAAATGGATGGTATACTTACAAAACGGTAAGAGTGCTTGATCCAAGTGCAGGCGTTAGGGTTATGAAAATGACATGCACGACTACAAAAAATTGACATATCCAATTACAACAATGACATGTTCTGTTACACAAACGGAATGCCTGGTTATAAATCATCATGAACAGTTACAAAGCAGCATTATGCATCTGAGGTTACAAAAATGGCAATAAAAATTGTTACAAAACACCGCATTTACTCTTAATAACAGCACATGCATATTTTGCTTAAAAATGGATGGCATACTTACAAAACTGGTACCGTTTGATCTTTGTTCCAGTGTAAATGGCAGAGTATTATGTGAAAAGTGTATACATGTATGTTTGTCTTAATACAAATAGCCGGTTATGTCTCAGGCCTGCGTATTTGAATTAAAGAATAGTCTTTTTATATATTTTTTGGACAAATTATTGAACTTCGAACATTCTGACTGACACTAAGATAATGTATATTGGCATTTCGCCCCTTTTCTCACAGAAATGTTAACATTTGACATTCCAATGGTTGGACCTTACTGCTTACCGGGCTGGACATCTCAACTAGCTAGAAGATGCCAAGTTGAATAAACTTCTGAAATAAACAGTGCTACAATGGTAAGGTTTTGTTATAGACTTTCTTTTACAGTCACAATGCAAACCCAAATGTATCTAGTGTGAGTTGTATGTGTGGTGTAATATCTACATGTTGCGTCTTTATAAATAAAGTAAATTGTGGTTTACATGGCTTCTATAGAAGCCGAGTCATATAATAAAAACAACCGTGGGGGCGTCTGAGGGTGGCTGTACTACCCATAGGGGGTCGTCACGTACCGAGGGCGAAGCCCGAGGTTTGTACGATCTCCATGGATCGTACAGTCACCCAAGGATGACCCCAAAGGTTCTTCTATATTTTATCACTTAAGCATTATTCAAACTATGTTAAAACAACTGAGAATGCAGAGTGGTACATATGGCCTGTCAATATGCACTGCCCACAATACGAACCACTCGACAGCCGTGCGGGTGATAAAACCTATATAATATTGTATGCAGTCTGTTACAACACCTCAACATCAAATGATGAGTTGATACTTTGTACTCGTACCCCAGTTGTATGGAATAGCTGTCCGTCATAAGGTTAGTGTATTTATGAAAGCCGCATCACAGCTTAGGAGGATATTGAGGAGATGTGTACATTTACTGAATTGATAAAATGTAATGTATAGGGGGTACAAGTGAAAACTTTGTTCTCAACAAAGTCCAACATGAGCGGCTTGTTTGCTATGCGAACAATTTTATCTGTATATTCTATTGTTCATTGATAAAGTGAAGCCATTTTAATAAAAGTATAAAACTCAAGCGTCATTTCCTTTTATTATTATTACTACCCCAGCTTTGAGTGTTTCTCTTACCACCACTTAATTACACTGATTTGGGGGTGCTCCCCTGCCCCTGCCCCACCCCCATTTCCCTCTATTTTGGGAAAACCATTAAAAAATGTATGTTGAACGTGGCGTGGTGCTCTCATTTTGTCGATCTCCCTCCTCATTTGCTCTTACAAAAAGAAAAAATGAAAATAAACACTGAAATCTATAAGGCCCTATAAGGAGGGGGCAGGGATTTCCAATCGTTTCAGAAATACATAATTGATAGACATTATGATCATGCTTTTGTGTCTAATGGGTATAAATAAACTATCCTTTGGGCAAATTTCTCCAATGGCAATTTTCCTAAAAGTAAAACTTCCATTTAAAGTGTCTCCCTCGTGCCAAACTTACCACTGAATTGGGCCCTGGATGAATAATTTTGTCTACAATTAGAATGGAGCTCAGGAATTGAAGAAGAGAAAAAATACAATCCTTTATATTTCCCCAGTCTGTTCACTCCTGGTGTAAAAAGATACGCATCATAGTTCTAAAAAACGCGAAGAAAGGGTATAATTATTTTTACAGCCTTCGCATGTCCTTGTTTCTGGAAAAAAAGGGTGTAATTCCCACCCAAATATATCCGTGGTTTGGAAAAAAAAGTGTTTTTTTTCCTGGAGGGTAAACAATTCCGCAAAAAAAAAAAAAGCGCGATTTTTAGCCATAAAATGTCAGTATTTTGTGAAAAAAAGTCAGTAGAAAGGGGGTATTTTCTATTTTGATGAACGATCTTGTGTCCTCCAGCTATGTCTGAGTGGACAGACTGGGATATTTTCTCGCTCACGGGGCATTCGGCCACTTTCTGTAGACCCCGGGTATGCATACCCAGGGTACACTACTGATTTCAGCCAATCAGAAGCAAGGAGAGGCTAACTGGCGTTAAGGCTATATCCCAGCACTGACCAAAAGTAGTTCTCAGAGAATTAACTTACCAAAGGATTATTGAGGAATTTGATGACATAAAATGAATTATTTTATATTGTCTAGTCTAAATAAAAGTTGAGAATAAAGGAATGAAAGTGTGAAAATCAATTTAAAAGAATTTTTGTAGAGCAAGAAGTGTTACTATATTGTTACTATATATATATGAGTATTGTACCCAGGGTATGGAGGGGGTAGTGTACTCAGGGTATGGAGGGGGTAGTGTACCCAGGGTATGGAGCCGGTATGGAGGGGGTATCGTGTACCCAGGGTATGGAGGGGGTAGCGTACCCAGGGTATGGAGGGGGTAGCGTACCCAGGGTATGGAGGGGGTAGCACACCCAGGGTATGGAGGGGGTAGCGCACCCAGGGTATGGAGCTCCAGAATGGAGGCAGGTGGAGCCTTTTGGAGCTGCCTTGAAGTGCTATACCCTGGATCTTCACAGACCATACCCTGGGTCTAAAGTTGCAATTTACCTAGACCCAGGGTCTTTGTTAATTATACCCTGGGTCTCCTTCTAAATATTGAGACCTATCCCCTTAGGCTCACCTTACCTTGTCTGTGTTTTATTATGCAAACAAACTGCATACCCCTTCCATACCCTGGGTATGCTACCCCCCCTCTACCCCATCAATACCCTGGGTACACTTTACCCCTGCATACCCGGGGTACACTGCCCCCTGCATACCCTGGGTACACTATACCCCTGCATACCCTGGGTACACTACCCCCTGCATACCCTGGGTACACTATACCCCTGCATACCCTGGGTACACTACCCCCTCCATACCCTGGGTACACCATACGCCTTTCATACCTAGGGTATTCTAATACCCCTTTCATACTTATACTATACAAGCGCTCTACCCAATTGCTCTTCTAATACCATCTCCATACCCTAGGTCTGCAACTACCATACCCTGGGTCCTCATCAAACCCTGGAACTATAATATGGTAATTGAGTGTGTATGAAAATATCAAAAGGAAATACAGGTTTCTGATTGGCTGCCTGTAAAGAAGACCCTGGGTATGCATACTCGGGGTATACAGAAAGTGGCCGAATGGCCCTCGAGCTATTTTCTCCCCCACCCCTTGGCGGGAATCCTCCCGCCGCGCCCCCTGGTGTTTACTCCCCGTACCACCGTCACGCCACCTACCGGCTCAAAATGGCGACTGTGGAGGTGGACGAGTGTGATGGAGTCTTCAACTCTGTGGACGATTCCTTCGACGAGGTCGATGCCTCGGCAGTTTTTACTGTGATAGAAAGAGCCACGATTCCTGATAAGTTTGTTGTGAAAGCTGGAGCTCCAGTCAGGCAGAAGTCGCAGAGTTATTCACTGGTGAGTGTTTGGTGGAGTCAAGTTTCTGGTATTATCGCTCAGTGCCAACTGGGCCAAAGGCAAAGTTATTTAGTCTACATTGTACAATCTGGTTGTGGGCAGGTCGGTAACGCCCCGTTATTCTGAATACTGGTGAACTCGTCCCTTAGGGAACTCGGTCCACTAGTGAACTCAGCCCAAGCTTTTAGTTTTATCTGTTTTCAGCCAGACTCATCAGTCTTTGTCTTTGAATTGTGTTCACGTTTCCAGAACTTGCAGAAGTCACAGGTGATACTGATAGAGTTACTAAGAGGCCTAAACAATGTTTTTTTAAAATTTTATTTTACCTGAAGACAAATTAGCAGAAAAAAGTATGCCAACGTTAGTATTCTCTAGCCTCCAGGATACAATTCAACATAGATCTACAACATTGTCAATTTACATTTCAAAAATTAGTTGTCTATTTAGACAATCTATATTAGATCTATTGACATACCGTAACTAAAGCCTAAAACTGTAAAAGGCAACCAAAAGATTGTAAAATATCTGCAAACTAAACAGATGTATAATGATGTTGTCAATTAATGATTCAATAATTTATGGCAGGTACAGAAAAAATCCATGCATAAACTCATATCAAAGAAATATTACAGAAAAACAATAGCAATAGTTACATGGTAATTTTAACCCAATTCAGGCCTGAACACTAGAACATCAATAATTTTTAACACAAAATCGTTAATTACTCTTTTAAATTTCTCATATGTGACAAAATTGCGGTATATAGGGTTTAATGAGTTCCAAATACTAGCTCCTCGGTAATATACACGTTTTCAAATATAAATGTTTTCAAATTCTGATGTCACAAGTGCTCATACTCCTATCTAGGTTCGGTTACCCCTCTTTGCCACTGCGATGCCAAGCAAGGGGGAAGGAACCCATGTAACATTTGCATAATAAGTCCCCCATATTTAACCTATCATATATATCTGTAATCCTAAAAATTCTGAAACTAAAAGACATGTTAAATATGATTTAGATAGATCTATTCATAATTTACGAAGTAAAATCTGAAATAAGTTTACCATGTCATATAGCAGTGATTACTTAGCATTTTAAAACATGTAAGTTTTGAGCCCTGTGACCCCACCATTCTCTGTGATAGGCCTTGTGCAGAGAGGGTCACGCCACGTTACAAAATTTTGGTGATCACCATGTGCTCACCCTATCGACGTGGCTAGCAGATAAATCTAAATTTCACTAATTCTGAATAATAACCAATGCTAATTTTCACTTAGATTTATTCATTCAGATAAATTCAACAAAAATATTTTATCAAAAACCCTTATAATTGTGAAAAATCATCTTTTCAAAATGATCACCAATATGGCGCCCAGACCCTTTCTGGGGACTGTGACGTCATCTGCACAATGTCTATATGTCTATGTTGAAAGGCAGCGATGGTAATAAATCCACACATGAATAGATCTAGTATCCATGTAGTATGAACTTTTGCACACCATTAAAGCACTGATGAAAATTGTCAATAGTCTAACCGTTGCTCAGTTTCCTTATTTAAATGTCTTTGTCCCTGAACACTTTATATGCAGTATGATGACATCCAAACCATATCCATGCTTTACCTGTTCTTTACTTGCTAAGAAATCAGCATCTGTTAAAGCCATGCTATCTTCCATGAGATGGTGATATTTTGATACATCGTAACTCTCAGGTAATTGCACCAAATTCATGCCGTGACAATTAACGGTTTATATTCAAATGTTGACTACACAGTTGCCATTTGACTTTTGAGGAGAAAGGACCCTTTGGTTCCCACAAATGTTGTAAAACCAGTTGCCGGCCATTTCATTTTGAGGTTTAGCAGTGGGGAAGTAGGATACCTATCACACAGGGAAAACGGAAAATGGCAAAAGAAAATCCCTGACAGGGAAAACACAGGGAATTTGGAAAATTTGCCAAAATACAGGGAAAACACAGGGAATTTCATTTGGCAAGGTTCTGAAATTCCTGATTCTCAAGATATTAGGGATTCAACTTTTTGTTGTTGGGTTGTCCTTTTTTTTTTTGCATGCAGAAGCTTTAAAGTTTGAGCAACTTGCTGGATATGGCACAGGGAAAAATTGCCATGGGACACAGGGAAATCTCACGGAAAACAGGCAAAACACAGGGAATTTGAAAATTGAATTTGGGTAGGTACCCTTAAACCTTATTTGTATCTCCAACAGCTCACCCGGTCATGGGGCCAGTTGCTGACCCACGTCGTGGAGAGGGAGGCGCTGCTCGGTCTGGTCACGCTTGGCGGAGCCACTCTCACTGCAGACACAGCGCCCTCCGTCAGCAAAAACCTCGTCTCCAGTTCAGCTGTCGACCACAGGGTGGCACCACTGAGGTAAGAAAGCTCATATAATTTAAGTCCTTCCATGACCTATAGATCTTGTCAGCAAGAAACAGCTCATTTTGTGTTCCTTTATTGTGACATAGTGATAGTTTAGAGTTGAGGCTAGATATTATCAATGTTATTTTATATCAAGTGTTGTACACTTACGGGACACATATTGTCGTTACACTTTGCCACAAGGTGCATTTTGCAGAATTTATAAGAACCTAGGAACACATGAACTAACAGGAGGTGACAGAAAATGTTCAGGTTTTTGAGTTGTTTCTTGTATCCCAGATCTATTGTTTACTATTGCATATTACTAGTTTGAGCGACTAGCAGACTGAAATGTGCTACTGTCAATTATAGGTTCATGGCCTATAAAGAACTTCCTTTTTTCTCTAGAGCCTACCAAAGTTATTTAAGAAAAATAACTTTGGTAGGCTCTGGAGAAAAAAGGAAGTTCTTGATCATATTACTTTGACTACCCACTAGACAGAATACACTCTTTTTAAAATGATGGCCTCGGCTGTTTATCATAAACAACAACAATTTTACAGACTCCAATGTGGACTTTTAATACTGTCAGCGAGCCTTGCTGATTGGTTATAAAAAAAAATGTGTATGTCTAAAAATCTGTTAGACATCGGGGTTGTTTCAGATATAATGATTAGAAACGAAAGAATTTCAGCCCAGGTTCAGAATGGCCAGTCTAGGGCTGACATTAATTTCGAGCACTATATTACATGTTTGTACTGTGCTAAATCATCAATTTGTTTTAGAGAAAATAGTTTACTATAGGAAGAGTATGTGTAATGTGATGAAATGGAGACTTATCTTTCTCTTTTTGAAGGAGCACAAACGTTTTTTTTAATATTTTTGTAAAAGATAACTTATGATTAATTTTGGTTGATTTCAGTAACCATCAACCTATTTTTATAACATCTATTTTTCATAATATATAACTTAGAGCTAACCAACATTTTACAACCATGTGACTGATAAGGCTAAACCTGACTAATATGAAAACTAAAGCTAAGGCGCTTAACCAAAAGCCATGTACTGTAGATGCATTAATTTTCGCGCTGTTCATATTTTTGCACAGTTTGCACACCACTATAAATGCACGAAAATATGACATGAGTGAATATTAGGAATATTACCGAGCAAAAAGAATCAACTATCAAATGTGCAAAATCATGACTGCACGAAAATGTGATTTATTGCTAGGTGCGCGAAAATTTAGCAGCGTGGAAATTTATACATTCACAGTAACCATTAAAGGCCTGAGTGCCTGCCCCTATCTGTCCTGGGTGTAATGTAGCACTGGTCAGTCATCCTACTACAGATAAGGTAGAGTCTGGAGGTATTAACCGGGGCCTGATAAGGTGAGGTGGGTGGTGGTCATTATATGGGCTCTATCCGGTAATAAACAGACGGCTACTTTATCGCACCACTCAAATAAAGGCATAGGGGCTGACCGAACAGCAGCATGGAACTTGAACGGTCAGGAAACTGACATAAACCCACGGGTTTAACTTTCTGTTAAATCGGTGTCATGTTGGGCATTATTAATATTAGTATTGAGCCAAACAGAATTTCATTAGACAATTTGCATTAATGGGTTAGAAAAAACAGGATTCATTTTATAGCAGCTGTTGTATCATCTACTTACAAATACTTAAATCCAAATTTCATGTTGAATTATTTTCTAAACCTCTGTCCATAATACTTTTTTTTTCAAATAAAATTGGTTTATATCATATAAATATCCCATATAGATCTATTTTCTTGCCTCATTGTTTTGTTGCTCAAGTGATTGAACCAATTTAGTGGCAGGCATATGTGCTTAGTATATATGTAGCTGTCTGATTATCGCCAAGGAAAACAGGAAAATATGAAAAAAATACCTGACAAAGAAAAACACAGGAATTTGGAAACTTTTACTAAAACATAGTGTATAAAACCAATTCTTTTGTCAATTGAATTTTTTCACATTTAAATGCGTTCAGTCAGGGATAAATAATGGAAAATGACACAGGGTTAAACTAATGTGGAACAGGGAAAACACTGATAATTTAAAATTTGATTTTGAGTGGTTATCCTGTGTCTATAGATATGACTTAAGACCTGAATATGATTGTTACCTAGGTGGAATGCGCGCCATCTTTTAGTGGCCTTTGACACTGCAGAGACATACGAGAACTGGGGGAATCTGCTGCTAGAGGGGCGACTACAGGCCGGACATGACCACCGAGTCACTGCAATAGAGCGTAAGTTATTTGTTACAATTAACTCTTTGGGTCCCCTTGCTGTTCATTAAAGGCGACAAATGGGGAGACCAGACTTGGTAGCTGAATTGGTAGAGTGCCTGCTTTGAGTCTGGGAGGTCATGGGGTCCAACCCTGGTTGAGTCACACCAAAAACTTTAACAATGGGAGTGGTCACTGCTTGCCTGGCACTCGGTATATAGTAAGAACCACAAAACATGACTGGTCAGCCCGGTGTCAGTATAATGTGACTGGGTGGGGTATTGTGTGGGCCTATGACATGATATCTCAGTGTGGCAGCACTATAAAGAGGGCATTGGGTCCGATTGCTACTAATAGCCACCTCATCTCATAGATTTGGTCTCCATCGATGTGGCGTAAAGCTAGCTGGAACTCATAATCTTAAAGATTGGCTGGAAATTAAATTAACTCAACAATCAATCAAGTCTTTGGGTCGTCTAAAAAAGAGAAACATATGAGAACTGGGGAAAGCAAAATATTTGCATATTGTAAAGAGTTCACCTTCCAAATTTGTCATGAACAAGTCTACTTAGAAAGGTAAATGTAGCTGAAAGAATCACTAGGAATTGATCATGATTTAGATATAAAGTAAAATTCATGCTCTATATCTATATTCCTTTCTCTTCCCACAGCGGCCATTTTTTGTAGTGTCCCGAAAGCCCTGGTCAATGTGACATCACAACACGGTCACGACCTTCACGCCACACTGGCCAATCCCATCATGCCCTTCTCTTCGGCCTTCACCTATCTGCGCGTCACGGTTGACGATTCAGTGCCAGCACCTCTACCGGCCGACACCGCACCACACCTGACCTTGATCTTGTTGTTTGACGGCAAGAACCAAGTCCTGGCTCTAAAGACCTTAGAAAGGTTGTCTGTGTCACCATGGAAACCCCTCCCCTTGTCTTCGGAGGTCACACGCAAGCTAGATACAGGGTTGAACTTCTTCCAAAACAACTTAGGTGGTCCAATGATAGGCGTAAAGACGGGATGTCCACAGTCGGGGGTTCAGATCATGGTGCTAGCTCGGTCACTTGAGTCTTTCGAGAGCATGGTTAACTTCTATATGAGCCTGCTTAGTGTAGATTCAGTGTCCAGAAAGGTGAAAACTGCTCAGATTTGTTACACTATCTTCCCTCTATCCCCCAGGAGTGAACTCAAGGTGGCCTACTTCCCAGAGGTCAAGGTCAGCACCTCCCCTGAACTTGACCTTCATGTCAAGGTCAGGGACCTTTCCAAGGTCAGTTCAGAGGAGATGGTTGGCGGATTTTCGAGGCTGACCGATCCAGATGGAAACACAGTGATTGCTTCAATTATCGAAGCTAGCGTATGAATGTAAAATGTGTGTAAAAAAAACTCAGAGAACCAAGTTACTGTCTATGTCTTATTATAGATGAGTTGTTTATATCTACATACCAACGTTTCCAGAAGAAAAAGGTCAACATCTACAAGAAAATTGTGACTAAGAATTGTGGAAATAGAGGAAAATAATGATTGCTGTATCGCTGGTACCCAAAGGCCCAGAAAAGTAGTTTCCATATTTTATTTAGGGTGATAATTTTCCCGTTCATTGTCAATCAATTTTAAATTATTTCATAAAGACTGTATTCTGATTATAAAGTTTCAGGTACTCTTTATTCAAATTCTCGATTATTCAAGAGGGTTAGTATATGACTGAGTGTTTTTGCCCTACGATATATAACATTGAGTGCTTATATCAATAACGTTTGTGTATCATCTGGTGCTTGGAAAGTTGGTACAGGGAACAGGATTGTTTAACTTTCAAATGCAAAATATTTCTATTCTTAACCCATATACCCTGAGTGCTTAGGTAGGCTCTTATACTGTTGATTGTTTATTTTTGTAGCTATGATATATGTTTCATATCATGTAAGTGAAATTCTAGAGTGTTTATTTCCTTCAAGAGTTTTGTTATTCAACTCAAATGTCCATTATATATATGAGATTGAACTTTTGTTTTCTGATTTAGGTTTTTACATGTTATTGACTTTGTCTATCTTTCCGGGTTTATTCGCTACAGAACTACAAACTGTATATTAGATATTGAGTTACAGGACCACTGTTGTTCGTAGACCTTGATTTAATCCTTTCAGACTTTTTGTTTTTGAGGACCAAAAAATAAATTTATTTCGAGAGAGGCAAATGTTAACACAACAATTTTTCACATGTATTTTATATAACTCTCAATTAGATAAGGATGAAAATGCCTAGGGAACATTTGAACTACGCAGAGATCATGTGATAAAAGTTACTGGGTTAGTATACAAAGTAGAGATGTAAAGTGTTACTGTAAACGTACTAATTTTTGCGCCGTAAATATTTTCGCGCAACACGATACATGAGCCAAAATATGACATGAATGAAAATTAGGAATATTATAGAGGAAATAGAATTAACTATTAAATGCACGAAATCACGAATGCATGAAAATGCTATTAATTGCTAAGTGCGCAAAAATTTTGCAGCGCGAAAATATACGCTCACAGTAATGCCCTTCAATGACATATCGCTTTTACTTTAGTGTGGGCCAAAAAAAAAATTGAGAAAAGGCCTATAGTCGGGCCCCATTATAAAAATTGAAAGGTTGCATTATGTGATAAATGCCTTTTGGAATAGGATACATTTGTAATCCTACAATTAAAACATGTCAGAATCTTTAGTCAGGTACCTTGCCTCAAACGGAGGAGGACATTGTAAGCTTCTTGGGGACAACCCTTTCCTTTGAGTAGCAAATCTTTTTTAATTTCTTTTTCAGGATGAGTGGGCTTGGATCTATTTTGTCCATCACTTATATCGATACAACCGTCCAATGTATTTCAGTATAGGTCAATCCATATTGTACGACCAGTCCAAATTGTCCAGCCAGTACATCGGTTTGACCAGTCCATAGTGACCAGCCAGTACGTAATGACTGGCCAGTTCATAATGTTTGGACAGTCCACAATGTTTGGCCAGTCCATAAATGTTCGGTCATTAGGCCTAAGTAATGTCCAACCAGTGAGTAATGTCCGGCCAGTTCATAATGTCTGGACAGTCCATAAGGTCTGACGAGTAAACAATGTCCAGCCAGTACGTAATGTCTGGACAGTACATAATTTCTGACCAGTACATAATATCTGACCAGTACATAAATCAAGCCAGTTCATAATGTCCAATCAGTCTATAATGTCCGGCCAGTCGTAATGTTGGGACAGTCACAGAGTGATGGTTTTGTCAGTTCATATATGAATCTACTGATTCTAAACACGAATGAACTTATGAAAGCGTACCTTCAATTTCATACAACTGTATGTGATTGTTCATTTAATTTCTTATTACACTAAGGTCAACAACAAGATTGTACAACACAACCAGACAAGATTTCTCAATCATGTTTCGCATTCCGTAACTATACCATTATCTTTTCATCCCAGAGATATAATACGTTCCATTTTTCTGAATCCACACGTGCCTTTGTTTCCGTAGTAAAACTCATTGTTGTCAGAATCACTGATGTCATGTTTGGACTATTATTAGGCAAGCAAAACAACTGACAAAGATGTTATCTCCTTTGTGTACTTAAGATAAACTGTATGTTTACGCTCTTACATTATACATGCCTTACATACGAAGATGTAACATACGTCTATTTTCAATAGCTATAGCAGAAATAAATTGTACGTATATTAATATTCATGTGGTGTGTATTGAATTTTCTATTTTTGTGACAAGTCTTGAAACCCCTCACCCCACCTTCTCACCCAGTGTACCAAAATTCATGGCCCAGTCTATGGAACCCTGCACATTAAAGAACACCTACCTCGGCAAAAGTGCAGGGGTATGGTCTCTACCTTTTCACAGATTTGATCACCATCACTGCCCTTGATATGTCTTTAGCAATTAATTAAGACATAAAGCAACCAACCAATCAACCAACCAAAACTCTCGTTGTCTATTAATACACATACGGTTCATGTATCATCTTAGAAGTGTTATCAAGTATCCAATATAAAACTTCCTGATGTTTCCATGATGATCCTGCAAGAATGTAGTATTCTATTTCTATATTCACAAAAACATAAGTGATTGCCAATTCAATGTTGACTTAGCCATAAGAGGGGCCTTCCATTAGTACCTATGCACAATAGGGGAGAAACGCACCAAACCCTGCTTATAAATTTAAAGGGATGTTATCTTCCGTGAGATCAAAGAAATACGTCTGCCAACTTAAGCCTAACGATGAGACGGCCGGCGACATGTTTTCCATTTTTGGAACGTAATCCTGCGACGTGATTGGTCATGTCACGAATTTGGCATGCCAGAACGACAGTTACAACGAATCAATTCACTTCCCTCGCACGGACGAGAAAGCCCTTTAACTTGTTTTATACAATTGATGAATGTCTATAAGAGCGCGCTCCCCACTTTTGGAATCCTTAGCGAATGTGTTGGAGCATCTCTTGGGTATTTAAAAAAGAACAATGAAAGGAAAGGAACTGTATTTGATAAGATAATTTAAGGGTGAAATAGGGTCATATGGGCCAACTTTTGTCCTTGTAATACCTTTGGGGTCTCAGACACTCAGACACCGCTCGTTACCTTGGTTACACCGGTGTCCCACACCTAGGTATCTGGATGTAAAACCTCAAAAACACACCAACCACCTGAAACCACTTCAATTATGCACCAGTTTACTTCAATCTACAAAAAAGTACATGCCTATCCTTATGTTTAAAGGTTTGATTGCCTTGGCATAGGTCATATCACAACTAATCTCAATCATCAGAGTTCGTGAGCTCAAACCCCAGCTGAGTCATACCAAAACATTTTAAAAAATAGTGGTGGTTACTGCTTGCCTGGCACTCGGTATGAAATAAGAACCATGAAACATGACTGGTCGGCCCAGTGTCAGAAAATGTGACTGGGTGGGATATCATGTGGGCCTATGATGTGATATCTCAGTGAGGCAGCACTATAAAGAGGGCATTGGGTTCCACTGCTGCAAATAGGCCATTGGCGAATCCAGGAGGGGGCCCAGACGGGCCTTGCCCTCCCCCCCTCCCCCCCCCCCCCCAAAAAAAAAAAAAAGGAAGAAAGAAAGAAAGGGAGGAAGGGGAAAAGAAGGAAAAAGGAAGATGTCCTTCCCAGCCCTCTCTTACCCCTCCCGGCCTTTTCTTTCCCCTCCTGGCCTTTTCTTTCCCCTCCTGGCCCTTTCTTTCCCCTCCCTGCCCTTTCTTTCCCCTCCCGGCCTTTTCTTTCCCCTCCCTGCCCTTTCTTTCTCCTCCCTGCCCTTTGTTTCCCCTCCCGGCCTTTTCTTTCCCCTCCTGGCCCTTTCTTTCCCCTCCCTGCCCTTTCTTCCCCCTCCCGGCCTTTTCTTCCCCCTCCTGGCCTTTTCTTTTCCCTCCCTGCCCTTTCCTTCCCCTCCTGACCCTGTGGGACCCCTCCCGGCCCTATGGATCCTCTCCCTGCCCTTTCTTCCCCCTCCTGGCCTTTTCTTTTCCCTCCCAGCCCTTTCCTTCCCCTCCTGACCCTGTGGCTCCCCTCCCGGCCCTTTGCTTCCCACCTCCCTAATGCGACCACCGTAGGGACTGGGCTAAAATTGGTCGTTAGGTGAGGTGGTCATCTTAGTGATGGGACAGCCTAGTTGGGCCCTACCATAACTTTTTCAGAGATGCTATTTAAGGGTAATGAAAAGTCCGAAAAAGTAGGAAAGATATATATCTGGATTATCAGTTTAGAATTATTCACCAGAAACTGTAAATGTATGTTTCAGATCTAAAACATACATTTACATTTCTGCCTATGCCGCCCTGAGCCTCTGAGGGACCAAATGATGGCAGTGGGCGACTTAGCCTAGGTTAGACATTATGACACCTGGTGAGCACCTAGGCCGCCCTGAGCTTCTGAGGCAGTAGGGGAGGGGTAGGGGCGGCTTAGGTAAGACACCTGGTGAGCGCCTAGGCCGCCCGGAGCTTCTGAGGGACTAAAGGAGGGCAGTGGGCGACTAAGGTAAGACATTATGACACCTGGTGAGCGCCTAGGCCGCCCGGAGCTTCTGAGGGACTGAAGGAGGGCAGTGGGCGACTAAGGTGAGATATTATGACACTTGATGAGAGCCTAGGCCGCCCGGAGCTTCTGAGGGACTAAAGGAGGGCAGTGGGCGACTAAGGTGAGATATTATGACACTTGATGAGAGCCTAGGCCGCCCTGGACTTCTGAGGGACTAGGGGAGGGGTGGGGGCGACTTAGGTGAGACATTGTGACACCTGCTGAGCATTTTTGCCCCTCTGAGCTTCTGAGGGTCAAGGGGTAGGGTGGGGGCGACTTCAGTGGGATATTATGACACCTGGTCAGTGCCGAGGGTGCTTTGAGATTCTGAGGTAGTAGGTTAGGGGAGTTGAGACACCTAAGTTGCCCCATCCCCTTCTCCACACCCCAAGAAGTCCAGGGCGACATGGGGGTCTTATTGGGTGTCGTACTTCTCACCCAGGCCAACCTCTCCATTCCCTACGTCAGGTGAATTGGTGTAATGTGGTCGCATTAGGGGGGTAAAATTATCATTTGGGACTGGAATTTGGTTGGTCTCTATGTGAGGCCCTCACTAAGAGACCGGTCTGATTAGTGAAGCTAAAACAAACATGAAATAGAGGGAAATATTCCGGTCTGACCAAAAAGTGGTCTTTAAGTGGGGTGGTCTCCTTAGTGAAGTGGTCGTTAATTGGGTCTCTACTGTATATGTAAATTGAAAATATTAGAAAAAAAAGTACTGTCCCTCAAGGTCACTAACGTATCTCATAATGCCACAGATTACATGGATGAGAGCATATATTTTCAAAAAATTTCTGGGGGTGGACCCCCCATATGCCCCCCAATGGGAGAGGGAACCCCTCCCATACCCTCCCAACCCACTTCTATTCCCTGGAAAAATTGATAGAGACAATATAAGAATATTTGAAAAACGTTATTGTCCCTTAAAGTCACTAAGGTGCCTCAGAATGCCTCAGATTGCATGAATGAGAGTGTATATTTTCAAAAAATTTCTGGAGGTGGCCCCCCATGCCCCCCAATGGGAGAGGGGACCCCTCCCATACCCTCCCCACCCACTTCTATTCCCTGGAAAAATTGATAGACAATATAAAAATATTTGAAAAAAGTTATTGTCCCTTAAAGTCACTAAGGTGCCTCAGAATGCCTCAGATTGCATGAATGAGAGTGTATATTTTCAAAAAATACCCCCCCAATGGGAGGGGAAAACCCTCCCATACCCTCCCATACCCTCCCCGCGAGCGGCTGCGCCGCCCACAAAGTATGGCGTCATATACTACTATCACATTTTTTAAATCTTGCCCCCCCCTCTAAACAATTCCTGGATCCGCCCCTGACCCATCCTTGATATGACCCTGGTAGTTAATTGGGGCCTAAAGCAACCAATAACCAATTAATCTCAATCGTCGACAAGCCATAACCTAATGTCTGCACTGTATTTTGTCCTCAGAGGAGGTTAAACAGTTTAAGAAATTTAGTGGTAAAAAGCGTAATATATGTCAGACAACAACCAGTGTTTCGTCCATAAGACGACTGCAATTTGATACGTTGTAATTTCGTGTCAATTTCGTGACATAACCAATAACAATGCCTGATTACATTCTTGCGTTGCAAAACACGTCACTGGCCGTCACGTCGCTAGGCTTAGGGTGGAGACCTTAATGTTACACTGGCTTTAAGTACTACCACTGGCACCCAGTGGCCCAGAAAAGTAGTTCTCTTCCTAATACCCTAAATTAATGCGTTCACGGTACTTAAGCCAGATAAATGTGGCATAATTAGCCCACTGCTACAAATAGGCACCTCATCTCATAAATTTGGTCACCGCTCATGTGGCGTAAAACTAGCTGAAAAGCATTACCTTGTGCAGTCTGGTAAGAACCCTGAAGGGTTGGTCGGACGTTAAATTACCCCAACAAACAAATATAATTAGCCTTAAACCACATGACTTCGTGTTGATAACTTTATTGTACTTCTCAGTTATCTGCTTGTTGCTGGTCTCCATTCTCCATCTCCCGACTTCTCTGCCAGAGCTTACAGGCCCTTATCAAGAGTGGGGTGATGATTAGAGATATATCACAGTAATATAAATCTCCTGATTGAGATATTAACATACCACCCTGACACCACTACAGACCTATGCACCAAGAAACTTTGTAAGATATAGAGGCCTCTTTTTCAAACAACCATAACTTGGTAGATAAATGAGATAGAGTGCTACTTCAAATATCATAGGATTTAGAATAAATTGAACAATCAATTATCTGGACTGGTTTCGCAAAACATTTCATAGAATGATCACATTCTATTTAGAACCAAAATCTGTTGAAAAAAACACACACACACACAAAAACTTGCATATAAATAATGGGTGATTATTTTTCAACGAAAATGATTGGGCATGTTGTTTATGTCAAGGGCTGATAGTGTGTGAGAAATCTGAAGGATATTTCTAGTTTAGACAAAAGTATGGGACTTAAATCGTTTAACTTTATTTGATTTTATAAGGGAAATCCTCAATTGTGTGATGTCACACAGGGAGTTATTGGGAAACCCTTTACATCCATGAAAGGGAATCCCCATACCTATAGAATGTGTATTCAGACATATGCCCTCTAACATATTCTTTTTTAACATTTTGGCCCTTACAAACTATTATTAATTGTAAAATATATCCATCCCTAAATAATTTTAGAAGGAATTCCCATAGATGTGACATAGCAAAGGGAGTACTGAGAGCCCATCATTCAGGTAATTCCCAAAATTAAATTCCTTTCCTCAATAATTCCCGAAGACCTCAATATTTTCAGGTTTTTACTTTTGAAATATTTTTAGAATACTTAAGTGAAGTTACTCGCATATAAAGAGCACTTCATGAATTTATGTGCAAGCTTTTCCCTTAATATAAGGTATGGGTATGGAACGCTTTGATGCGTAAAAAATCTGTAATTTTCAAAATGTAATAACTTATTGTTATAAATAATTAATTCATGTCTATGGTATTGTTGGCTAAACACCATAAGTGTCATTTCCATGTATAATTATTGTTTGAAATCTACAGTAAACGCATATTATATTCATGTATACTTGTATAACAGAAACTTGTGTGTACTAGAACATCGATGGAAGAACTTGTAATCTACAGGAATCGATTCAGAAAAAAAATATAAAAAATAATAATAATAATAATAAAAATATTGTCTTATATTAGTGCTGACAACATTCAGTGACCATCCCTTTCACCTGTTCTATGAAATAAGTATAGGGAGCCAAAACCAATAAATTCATTGAAATTTTCCAAACTCAAATAATCATGGAAATCCATTCCTTGAGCCTATTTCTGGCCCATGTTAGAATCTAAACCATGAAATATGGTAACAAAAATTTATAAACATGTTTTTCTTGCTCAAATCAATTAAAGTGGACCTGCAAAAATACAAACAAATGTAAATATTGCCATCTCTTGTGTCATTCTACTTCAGTTTGAGCTAGTTTTCACAGCTAATACTTTACCACTGACCTTAACTGGACTCATCTAACATATTATTCTATACTTATCTGAGTTTTGAAAATGTTGTCAATTTGATTCATTTTGGCTTCCTTTAGTTATCACCTAGCCACAAGCAACATCTATCAAATAATAAACTAAATGTTTATTCAATATAAAGTGCACCTCTATAATCTACAGGCCTGAGGCCTCTGCCTCAGTGCACAACTGTTGTTTTTTTCCCTTATAACTGGGGAACTTAAAGTGGGTTCCAGACTCCTAAGAACCCTCCTTATGATAATTCGAAAGGGCCATACCCACTAGGCAATTATACCTGAGTCGGCTGACAAAGCGGCACTAAATTCTGCCGATTCTGCCTTTAAAATCAGCCGACTTTAGCGCCAATCAAGATCAAACATGCACATTTCAATATACTGTACTGATAGGCGATCCTAAGAATCAGCTGATTCTCCCAGTTGCCAGTCGCCAGCTGCCAGTAAAATCGCCTAGTGGGTATGGGGCTTTAACCTAAAGTTGTGCTTTGTATTGGGTCTGATGATGATAATTATGTTATAAATACCAAATAATCTCTCTATGAAAGTGTAATTTTATTTTAACAGATTGACTTCGGATGCTGGAGAACAATAGTGTAAACTCAATAATTGTATATTTCATGAATATAACATCAAGTATCAAATAAAACATAACCTAGATATTACGTATTATTCTAATTTAAATGTTTAAACGATAGCCACATTGAATGATGATGTATACAATGTACTTGATGTCGATTGAAACGGACATAGGCCTATATATTAGACATTGTCATAGACTTGATGGTACTTGAAAATATATGCATAAAATGAGCTATATTGTAAGGAGTTAATATGATATTGTAAATACTTTTCACATTTATGATTTCTGAACATCAAGGGGAATTCTGAGAATTAGGTCTATCACTAATAGAAATCTTTGAGGAAAAACATGTGGTTCCCCATAACGACGACGTACAGCATAACGGGAAGTGCTCCCGCATAACATGAGATATTTGGTAAGTAATTAAGGATAGGCAAGGGGCTTTGGGCATCATTGTCACTAATACGCTTTAACTATGTAAGTTCAAAACCTTTATATATCTTTAATAGACTTTTCCTGGAAGCGTGATTTAAATGTGAATATGAAAGGTTAAGAGGGCTTGTTGCCCTGTGTAGGTAGCATTGAAGACCAGGTTGAGGCAGCAGTAATATAATGTAGGTTTATTGAGTGCTACAGCATGTAGACACCCAAGCAGCAGGCATAGTAGCAGGTCTTCCCTCTATAGCTCTCCTAACCAATCTCCCAGAATGTAATAATTGTGGGCCTTTTAACCCCTGGGCAGTGGTACCTGTCTAAACACACCCCTCCTGTTGCAAAGGAGAGGGCTAATATAAATCCAGGCAGTGGTACCTGCCCAGGCACACCCAACCCATTCAGGGTTTCATTAGTAGATTCATTAATAGGCTCATTAATGAGCCCCCTATTGTCTAAACCAAAAAAGTTAAACCGTAAAACCTCTGTCACATTACTGTAAACTCTCTGAAAAATATCTATATATGAATTTGGATACCTTATTCTAACAAATAGAGTTTAAATTCGCTGAAATAATCTTGTACAAAAACAAAAATTCAGTTTTTTTCTCGACTTTTTTTTTAACAAGGATTACTCAGTAACTATTCATAGATAAAACTTGAAATTTTAAACACATATACCAAGTATCATTGAGAAGGAAGCATGTCTCAAAATTTAGATTAAGGCCCTAGTTGTCATTTTATGAAATGTAGAAAATAAAGTTTTGAAAAAAGACAAAAAGTTACCCGTTTTTTTGTCATAAAAAAACCCAACTTAGATCAAGATTGAAAATGTGAGACATTACTTGTTGGATGATTTTTTTTATTTTTTTTTATTATTATTTTATTTTTTTAGCCAAAATCCTGTATACACAAGTTCTTCCTTTCAGCTATTACACACAAAATCAATATTAATATAAAATACATTTCACATGTCTTATCAACACAAAATCAGTATTCATATCAAATACATTTCACATGTCTTATCAACACAGTATTTAGTTATATACAATAATATCATTTGAGCAATCTACATAAGGCTGTACATCAACTTCTATTATAAAATTCACACCAATTCATAATAGTCCATACCAACTCGTCAGTGACGTTTCGAATTAGAATAATTCCTTTACCTTTTGCGTAAACTTGACAATATTAATACATATATCATTGGAAAGAGGAAAAAAGGTTTTTCGAATGATGTGTAACACACTATTCTAAGTGCTACTGATGTTAATACATATATATCGTTAATGTGATCCTGCAAATAATTTTTATACCTATAATTGTAATAACTCTGAAACCAGGGGAACTCTGATGATTATCACTAATAAAATCCTTTAATAAAATTGACTCTTGGCTCTCCATAACTCGCCGGTTCTGAACGGGAAGTGCTGCCCGCGCCCACCAATCAGAGTCAGCCGCGCCCGTCCCCCTCCCTTACACAACACTCTGCATCGAGATCTACCTCCGGGCCGGGAAATCACCCCCTGAAACACCTCCCCTACATAGAGTGCCCTGCTGCAGAGTGCGCCCGTCTCCCTGGCCCTTCACGACATTCTGCATCGAGATCTACCTCCGCGGCGAGAAATAACCCACTCAAACACCGCCCCGTACAGAACGTCGTGCTGCAGAGTGCCCCTACTGCTGCTGCCAGCAGGGCCCTAGACCCTTAAATTGGACACAGCGACATGGCTATTTCTTAAAATCGACATGCGACATGAGGCCTATCGACATGAAAAAAATAAACGACATGACAGGGACCATATCTTGTATTCGACATGAGACATGAGCAGTTTTTAGAGGCGAGGTGGGAAGGTAGTGACAGGTGACATGTGGAATTCCGCGGTTTTTGATTTTTTTTGATTTTGATTTTTTTATCATTTTTCAGATTCATCCAAATCCGATGAGATAAATATCTTTTTACAAGAGGGAGGGGGGGGGGGGGGGTCGGTTGGGGGCGTGTGTAGATTTTGATGACAAAAATTAAAAGTTGGTCAATTCTTTTTGGTAATTTTCTGCTTTTTTTTTCTAAAGGAAATCAGTTATTTGCCTCTTTTCCATGATATAAAAGATCGATTTCTTCTTTAAAAATGAGATTTAAATGCATTGTTAAAGAATTTTCTGATTTTCGGCGGAAATGACATTTAGCGACTGGCATGCCTGGACACAATGATTTCTTAAAAGTGCATTCTTTTCTATTGTCATTATTGTAGGTTATAGTCACGGAATACTTTAGATGCCAAACTAGACTTATTTGTGTGATAAATTTTTAGTTTTACACTAAATATTGATTATATCTTCATTCGGATGGAAATTCTCCATCTACAGTGCATACAAGGTGATGAACTTAAATTTGCCACATATTAGATTAAACTAAAATAAAATTGACAATTGCTGACAACGGCAGACAGTTAAAGTAGCCAGAAGATTACCCATTGGTGGTTTGTTCTTGCCCAGAAGAGGTAAAATCTGAAGGTTTAGTCTGAAAGTTTGAAGAGCCGAAGGAGTTTTTGTCTCCATACAAAAACTCGCCTTGCCTTCTTTAAACACAATTATCACCTAATTCAGATTTAATTACAGTTTATATCAAATTTGCTATAGGTGCTACTGGCAGAGATGTATTTGATCCTACTAAAATTGGGAAAAAATATTTTTGAACTTGAAATAGCTCAGAATGCAGCTTTTTAAAACTGGACATGCGACATGGGGATCCCCCCATCAAGGGCCCCACCGTCTGTACAAAACGGGCCGTTCCCGACCCGGCCCCTCACAGCGCTACAGACCCCCGGACGGACCACAGCAGACTCTGTACACAGCCGGAGAGAGAACCTCCCAAACCTACCTTACAATGGCGGACAAACCCGGTAAGATACATCTAAATATATTTGTTTTTTACAGGATATTTTCTGTGATGTTATTATTAATTGTGTGTGCTGTTGGGTTGTATTGGCGGGGTGGAATATTGTAGGGCGCATCCGTAAATGATGTCACACTTTTCAGGGTATTTCTAGGAGCCACCCACCCCCCTGTCACTCCAAATGCTCTAATCTAAACATGACAATAACCAGGCAGTGTCACACTGTTCAAACCAACCACCCCCTTGTGTGTGACATCATTTAGGAACAGCCCCTACATTGTAGAATGGGTGGGACGCTGGGAGGACGCTGGGCGGACGCTGGAGGGACGCCGGTGGCCCGGAGATGGGGTGGGGCTCTCTTTGTAGTAGTGGTGCCGTCCGCTCGGGCCGGCCTAGACGTCGCCGGTAGACTAGTATTACTCACCCCACCCTCCCCCTCCCCCTCTCACCCTCACCCCTCAGTCAGGGCACTCACATAATGAGAGGGAGGCAATATTGCGACAGGCTAGGTCTGAAAGGGTTAGTCAGGGGCTTAGCCAGTCCAAAAATATTTTATTTAGGGGTTCCAAGTTGATTAAGGGGATTCCCTGTGAATTTAAGGCGGTTCCAGCATATATTTTCCACAAAATTTCTTATATATATCTTTTTATATTTTGGGAAATTAAAGGGGGTTCCAGACACCCAGGAACCCACCTTGGCTACGCCACTATATTAGTTCAGGGATCGGAATATAATACAGTTAGAAAATATTCCTTATCCTTATCGCTATATCTTATCGACATTGCCCCAACCCACCCGAAATTAAGGCATTGCCCTATTGCATTTCTATGAAAGATATTTGCCATACTGGATTCCAGGAATAGCTGCAGCCACATAGCAACTTGCAAATGTAATAATGAGAATGCGGAAATACAAACAT
The DNA here is from genome assembly GCA_936440205.1 of Lepidonotus clava. NCBI lineage: Eukaryota > Metazoa > Annelida > Polychaeta > Phyllodocida > Polynoidae > Lepidonotus > Lepidonotus clava. Next base: position 2,559,493 of record OW387143.1, read on the forward strand.
GATTGTCGCACATATGATGTGAGGCCTTTGGAATTAAAGCCCAGATCATTCATATTTCTTTGATGCAGTATTTCCGGGTAGAATCCGATGATACTCTCAGGAGTGTCATTGTTCATCGCGTGAGACTGGATATTCGTTTTGCAGACTGAATATGATTACTGGTATAATGTTATTTTGTGACTATGCCGGTCGGTCTGGTGAGAACTGCCGACTGCACAGACCATTTATAATTCATCTCTTTGGAGAGGGCGTTCCCAGAGGGGCATATTACACTGTGTGAGGGACATATTACATGGCTCGTACTGCCCGCTGTGAGAGGGACATATTACACTGTGAGAGGGACATATTACATGGTTCGTACGACACGCTGTTAGAGGGACATATTACACAGCTCGTACTACACGCTGAGAGCAGATCACAGAGTCACTTAGGTCCAGTGGCTGATTTAGAAGTGTGTGTGTGTGGGGGGGGGGGGGGGGGGGGGCAGACTATAGAGAGGGCCCCCTTCCCCTTTTGAGAACCTCTATAAAGTCGGGATTTGCTCAGAGGACGCCGGCGGATCCAGGCTTTTGAAAGTGGGGGGGGGGGGCGCTTTTGGAAAATGTTTCCTTAATTGCTTTTTAGTCGAGTTTTTTTTATTAAAAACAATGCAAAAAAAGGGAGGGCGCGCCCCCGTGCCCCCCGTGCCCCCTCCCCCCCCCCCCCCTCTGGATCCGCCACTGATTCCTCTATTAAACGAATGCTGTCTTTTATCGACATGACAACAATGCGGAGGAGGATGTTCCCAGACCCTTCGTGCCAATAAAACTCAGCATGGGAACCTTTGTGAATTGTCCCTCTTCTTAGTATTAAAAGTGCAGGATCACTATTGTATTGGTGCTCGTCATAGGGTGATCAATACCAGTGACTAGCCATGACCAGTCAGCACCGACTGTAGAGAGGGCCCCCTTCCCCTTTTGAGAACCTCTATAAAGTCGGGATTTGCTCAGAGGACGCCGGCGGATCCAGGCTTTTGAAAGTGGGGGGGGGGGGGCGCGTTTGGAAAATGTTTCCTTAATTGCTTTTTAGTCGAGTTTTTTTTTATTAAAAACAATGCAAAAAAAGGGAGGGCGCGCCCCCGTGCCCCCCGTGCCCCCTCCCCCCCCCCCCCTCTGGATCCGCCACTGATTCCTCTATTAAACGAATGCTGTCTTTTATCGACATGACAACAATGCGGAGGAGGATGTTCCCAGACCCTTCGTGCCAATAAAACTCAGCATGGGAACCTTTGTGAATTGTCCCTCTTCTTAGTATTAAAAGTGCAGGATCACTATTGTATTGGTGCTCGTCATAGGGTGATCAATACCAGTGACTAGCCATGACCAGTCAGCACCGACCGAGTCAGAACAGGGGAAACCCCGGGGTGTGGGACAATGAGTGGTGATGGGAGGAGGAGATTGGGGGTTGCATTGAAGGCGGGTTTACGCTAGGCGATTTTCACACTCTGCAATTTGGCAAGTTCTAAAATGTTATTTGAAATAGGAAAGAAACTATTGAATGCTACGTACCATTTGAAAGAAAATGTTACATCCTTTCTCATGATAAATGATATATGTCTATACATGCAGCTAACCCTTATTGCCATTGGTGACTTCTAAAATCGTGAGTACAATCTGGTAGTGTAATGAAGCCTTTACAGAATACTATGATTAGGGTGTGGCTGGAGAGGGGAGAGGGTTCCAATGAGGTGTCGGACATGAGTGGTGGCCTTGTCGTGGGCGTGTGTAATAATCTACTGCTGGGAAATTCTGTCGTCAAACAAAGGAACCATAACACATTGACTAGTCAGCTCATGTATATTGCACCGGTCCACCTTACAGAGGTAAACAGCACTGGTCAATGAGTGACTGAGTAATACCCAGACAACAACAGCTGCTACAATAATACGGCCACTGAGGAAAAAACGCGCATAATATTCACAAGCATTTAACCACAGCACACTAGCAATGCTGCATGGCGACATCCCTCTAACGTTATAGCAACATCGTGTATCTTGTGTATTACTATAGGCGCGGTTGCTCCCCATGGCACATCACACATGTATTTATTACATTTATTCTGTGAAATATAACAAAAGGTTCTAAAGCACTTCGCCTTGCCGTCGTTTCCACCCCCATAGATTCGGTCATACACAATTGCATACATAAGTCACAAACATGCATGAGTGGTCCTGATATAGCTGAAACATTATTGCTGAGCGGACATTAGACTCCAACAATCATCATCACCTGACAAAAGATTGAGGCTTTGTACATTAGAGTGACTCGGAGACGGGGGGAGGGGAGGTTTGGATGAATCAGGCTGGTGACCGGCTTATAGTACTACACCGCCTGACGCCGGTACCAGCTACAGCCTCCTCCGGGGTGGGTGTGGTCGGCATTCTCCGCGCGGCGCCCCTCCCTCCTGCCTGTAGTACGGTTACAGGGGGAGTGAGCCGGGGCAGACTGGCCGGCGGCAGCACCCAGCAGACAGAGGTGGGGCTCCCGACCTCTTAGATCCCAGCAGAGAGAGTAAAGTTATTTTAGTCTCCATGATCCCAGGAAGAGAACGGGGCACTTTCGTAAACTAGAAATGTTGGTCCTATACCGACCAAGGGGTTCTACTAACTTTTATATTTGTACCTATTAGTTTCTTGATAGTAAGAGGACAAATTGTGACTTTTTTTTTCTATTTCTTGAACCTGAAATTATTCATTTTTTCATATTTCCTTAACGTACCCTTCAAAGTTTTTCAGTATTTCAGAGTGACTTCACAATCTAGTTCCGGTCATAAACCATGTACTTCCGGTTTCCCTGATTGGCCGAATCGGGACCATCCTGGGCTATATTAGAGCCCCAGCCCCGTCCCAGACGGTCCCAGACAGTCTGCTGTCCTGTTAGAGGGACGGTGAGATCATCTCACACCAGGCCAGCAGCAGCACCAACCATACACCCCCCCCCCCCTCCATACCCCCCCCCCCCCCTGACACACACACACCGCTTCATGCCCATCTCCCCTGAACAAGTGTCATTCAACTCCTCCTCCCCCATTCCCCACTGCCACCCATGGACTGCTCGTGCCTGTCCCTCTCCATCCAAAGAATATTACAAAGAAAGAGAATGAATAGAGAACATGAATGAAAAATTACTTGAACGATTTTCTTTGAGGAGAAGGAATAGGAGGGTATCCTTCTGGGGTTCATAAGGGGGTAGATCCTGAAAAGGTTGAAGCCGAGACATTCTATGAAATGGCAGGGACATTTTATTAAACATTTTATTGAATGTCAGTGGCATTTTATTGAACATTTTATTAAAGTTCAGAGGATCCCAGATTTTCTGGGGGCTGTCAAAACCAAAAAATTAAAAAAAAGTGGGTGGTTGTAGTTTCGCCGTTGGTACCTACCATCATATATCTATACATGTATTGAGTGGCCGGCCCCTAGCTAACAGGAAGTAGTATTAGTAGATGGCTGGTACCGGCGGTCAAAGTACAGATCGATGCGTCTCGCCGGGAACCAGTCTAATCTAGACGTCACATGACCTGGCCGGTGCGCAGGTGCGGACGAGCCACTTCCGGTCACGTGCACCTGTCACTCTGAGACCTAAACACACCCTCAGTCAGGTTAAACAGAAACAGGAGGCACAAAAACACAGTTTAATTATGGTTTAAAACAGATTTAAACGGCAAACAAAAAGATGAAGCCCACCACTAAGCTAAGGAAGACGTCATAGATCTAGGATTCCCGTGACCATTGCACCTTTGGGTTTTAAAAGTAGACATATTACTCCTGGTAACATTAAAAGATGGAAAAGCCAGTGTATGTGGGCAACAGTTCTTCCTTCTTGAGGTGCATGTATGATAGTCACATCATGTATCTTAATATTGAAATCAATGTAAAGTGTGGCATTCAAATTACAGTTGAAAATGTAAATAATAGTTGAAAGCTATTTTTTTAAAAAAAGAAAAAAGACTCAAGCTCACTCAGAAGCTTCCTTCAGCAGCGCGTGCAGCCTCGTTGTGAAACCGGACCGTGCAGGGATTCCCCAGCGGTCAGGGCGCGTGACACTGAAAAAAAAAGGACTCAAAAAAGGGTGAAAACAAAATCAAATTGAATCAGTAAAAAGGTGGCAGGGAAATAATGCGCCCGCAGGCGGCATTCTGGGAAACCGGGCAGCGGTGCATGACGGGAGAATGACTCAGCGTCTGCAGCAGGAACCCGGATGTGGAATGAGGAGGGGGGGTGTGTGGAGGGTTAAAACTTTAAAAAATACAGGCCATTTATAGGGGAAAGTGAATAGGAAAAGTGAATTGTCATGCGTGATTAGTTTTTGTAGAAATTCTAGATGGCACTATATCCCTTTACTGTCACGCATTAATTGTATGTAGTTAAATTACTGTCGGCTACAAATGGAAAGAATTAATCATACCACCGATTTCCAGGAAACTTTCCCTTTAGCTGCAGACTTATCTACATGAGTTATATTCTAAACCTCTTCATAAGTTTGTCATTTAGGGAAGTGAAACTTTACTGAAGTGAAATTCTTTGTCATTTGGTCATGCAGCTAACTGTCATGATCATCATGATACTTCCTTATTAGTCTGCACTTTTAGTATAAATATTTCCCCAAATTAGTGTAAACATAGCTTCAGCTGTAGCATGTTATTTCATGAAGTACATCCTGTGTTTGTGGATGGGTTTCTGGCAACAAGGAATGTGCGCAGTATCATTTATTTTAAGTGATCCCTGTGATCGTCTGTTGATACAGGAGCTGTCCTAAAGCATCATACCCACTAGGTGACTTTTACACGATCGGCAGACAAATCAGTCCTAAAATCACCCGACTTTTGGGGTAGAATCAGCTGACTTTAGCACTGATTCAGATTAAACACAACCATTTCAATATGGTTTACAGGCAATCGTAGGAATCGGCTGATTCTCCCAGTTACCCGTTACCTGTCGCCACTAAAGTTGCTTAGTGGTTATGGCCCTTAAATTAATAGTTAATAAACAGTACGCCTCATGTACCAAGGTGTCATGTTTTTAATGTCAGCTAAATCGACAACCTGGCTACCATCCAGGCGGCAAGGATCAGAATATCATATTAAACATAGCTATCTATCATCTAGATCAAAACAACATGATTAAGTATAATAGAAGACATTTCTCTGAATGAATTACTCAGCTCACATAAAAACAGACTGCCTACAACGTTATGCATTGTCCATATCAAACCAACTATAAGTATACTTTAAGAAAAACTATTCAATTGAAACTGTCACAGTTATTGCACACCAGTCATTCATCAGAAGTGACTCAACTCACAAAGAACAGACTATAGAGACATCGTCTTCCCAGAACTCCTCGGTCACCACGTGGAACTCCTCCAGGCCTAGCTTACTCACTGTAGACTGCATTCTGCAACAAGACCGGAAAAAAAAACCCTTAATACTAGATTCTGGGATGGAGAGGGGTGTTTAGGCAGAGTGTGAATGTAGATCTAGGTTCTCGCCCAAGACCTGACTCCCTGTAGACCCCATTCTGCAACCAGACCTGAAAAAATACTCATTAAGACTATATTCTCAGGTGTAGTTGGGTGTTGTAGCAGAGTGTGCATGAAAATTTAGGTCCTTCTCCTTGACCAGACTCAATGTAGACCTCATTCTGCAACGAGACCTGAAAATATACTCATTAAGACTATATTTATTATTCTCAGTTGGAGGTGGGTGGAGTAGCAGAGTGTGCATGTAGATCTAGGTCCTGACTCAATGTAGACCCCATTCTGCAACGAGACCTGAAAATATACTCATTAAGACTATATTTATTATTCTCAGTTGGAGGTGGGTGGAGTAGCAGAATGTGCATGTAGATCTAGGTCCTGACTCAATGTAGACCCCATTCTGCAACGAGACCTGAAAAACTACCCATCCAGGCTATATTCTCAGGTGGAGATATGTGTTGTAGCAGACTGTTCCTGTAGATCTAGGCCCCCTTCAGAGCAGACTCTCTGTATGGTGAGAGCTAGGTTGCAGGGAGGCCCAGCCTGGTCTGAAGACAACAAAGGCAGGCCCAGAAAGACTCCTTTGTCTCTGCCACAAAAAGGGCAGGTAATTATGAAGGATGCTCTGTGTGCTGGGACAGTGAGAGGACTGGGAGGTCTGAGATGTCCGCTCTGTAGACAGAACACTGCAGCTATAGATCTGGTCAGCAAAAAACAGCTCATTTTGTGTTTCTTTTATTGTGACATAGCGATAGCTAAGAGTTCAGGCTAGATATCATAAATGCTATTTCATATGAAGTATTGTGCATTAACAGGACACATATTGTCATAACACTCTGAATGTGCCATTAGGGATGCATTTGGTGAACTTATTAGAACATAGGAAAAGACGAACTAACAGGAAGGTGACAGAAAATGTTGAGGTGTCTGAGTTGTTTCTTGTCTCCCAGATCAATAGGTACTTTAGGCTATACCTAGGTGCCTATTCATTGTTTTATTAGAGCCACACATTATGCGAGTGGTCAAAACAGAGATTGTCTTTATTTCAGACTTGACTCCAGCTACTCCTTCTTTTCCTGGTCTAACCAGAGCCGGATCCAGCCTTTTGAGAAGGTGGGGGCGCGCTAATAGAAAAAAGGGGGGGGGGACGATCTCGCCCCCCCCCCCCCTAATTTTCAGAATTTTATATTAAAAAAATTAAACTTGCCCCAGAAAGGTGGGAGCGCGCCCCGGACCCCTCTCTAAATCCGCCACTGATAATTGCCTATAGGCTCAATTTTTACTCATCACACAAATCTCAAATCTGAAAGTATATAACAGCCAGATTCACCAAACAACCTGGTGGACTTGTCATATTTGATTTATTACTTTATCACATGTCATGGTGGTAGACTAGTGCATCTGTTTTAGCTGGGAGACATGAGGATGTCCTTTAATGGTATAAGTTACACTTCTCTGTATAATACTTAAGGGACTCGATCTGGTATCAGTACCTCTGCACCCGACGCAGCATCCCGTTGTAACCCGGAGATATACCGTTACAACGGATACGGACCAAGTTTCAGCCGGACACAGACGGACTTCCGGTCCAGGGCCATATCTGGCGACCTTCACCTTGGTCTCCTCACGCCATCACGTGACGTGCTTTGACCTCTGACCTGACTTATGGGATGCTTCCTTATCAGTCTCTAAGCAGATATGTGGAACTCTGACTGATGAGGGTCCGGCATGAGCAGGGCTATACCTCTGTTTGGAGAGTTAAATCAATACCAGTCACTGATGCCAATGTTATGAATATGACAATATAAATGTCATTCAAGGGACCACCAGTTGTTATGTTATGGATATGACAATATAAATGGAATATCAAGGGACCACCAAATGAAAGTGACTTTCAGTTTTGGTAACTCCATTTCCTCTTTCACTTTTATGTCCTTGTTCATGATTATAGTGAAAGCCCACAGGAAAAAATGATTTGATACACTGAAAAAAGTGGGCCTTAGAAAGTTAGTCAAAAGTCCTAACTTTTTGCCCAAACCTTAGACCTTTTGACGGTGCATTTTTGTCCGAACTTTCTAACCTTTTTTTGACTAAGGCATAGGCAAAATGACTACCCCTGATGCAAAAGGTTAGTCATAAATGAACGAAAAAGGTCCTAAGGACAGGGGGGATTCGAACCCAGGCAGCAACAGTTTGAAAGCGAGCAGGTTAACCACTACACTACTGATTCAATCTGATCGTGGTAGCTTAGATTGGAGACCAATAGATGTGTGAAATACAAAAAGGTTTGACATTTTGGAATTCTGAAAAATGAAAATGAAAATAATGTTTCAAAAACTATGACTAGACTGTGTTTCATGAATGTTTCTATTTGATAAATGCAGGTGAAGGTTCTCATAATTATTTGATCGTACTGAAATACAGATATTACCATAATATGGCTAATTGATTTATAAAAAACAATTTAAAGGTACCTTTCACAATAGTGTAAAACAAATCAGTTGACCTATATCTTGGATGCAATATATAGTTATAGATAATTGTCTATTAACAGGGAAATAACAATTGTAAGGCATAGAAAAACTTATGGTCAGATTGAATAAGAGTGAGTAGAGATGTGTGCATATTGTGCATTATGTTTCAGAAGCTCGATTTTGTCTTTTATTTATTCATTGTTGCAAGAAGTACTTCCAATTTTATTCTTTTATTAAAGGCCCTAGAGCCATATTACGGGTGTCTCCCTGACTGTGATATTCAATATGCCTTACAACCCGATTATTGCAGATCAAGAACAATCCTCAATATTTGAGGGGTAGAAATTTAAGACCAAATTTGATGTAGGTAGAAATTATAAAGATATGATGAATAATAAACCCAATTGTCTGTCAAACCTCGGGTAAGAAGGTTAGTCAATTTGACTAAGGGTTTCATCGAATTTAGTTTATCACAAAATAACCAATATTGTATTATAATGATAAGGTATTACATTGTACTTATGTTTAAAGATGCCTCTGATGATAATTAGGTTAATTTAATTATTGATTAATCTTATGGTTAGAAAGTTAGTCAATGTGACTAAGGGGTTAGTATTATTATAGATAAAATCTATATGGAGAAGGTTAGAAAGTTAGACTCTCAGTGACCAACCCATATTTTCGATGGCAAAAGCCAGTTTTGACTAAGTTTCTAACTTTTCACTTTTTTCAGTGTAGTCATCAGGTTTTTGTTATGACCATGTCACTGTACCAATATAGTCATAGACCGAATTAAGACAAATATCATAGAGATACATAAGATATATGTCTAAGCAAACATGTAAGATATTATTGTGATTGGAAAACATTATGCAGGCCTTATCACATATCACTAGGCTGCTGGTATAGTTCGTCTCTACGTACCGCAAGGAAATACCCCACAAACTATAAGTGGAACATAGCCTTTACATGGCTAGATTAAAAAGGACATAACCTCCCTTCCTGGGGCTGGACTTACGATCAATGAGCCCTCGAGTTTATTGATTGAGATGACACACAAGTGTCAGCATTACGGCATTCCGGGAAGACATTCAGTGGGTATGACTCAGTCACTGCTCCAGGCCAGCGCTGCTCTACCCTGAGTGTGTGTGTGTATGTGTGGGGGGGGGGGGGGTCTGCTGTTGAATTTAGGATATAGTCATGTAAATATGTTGTTTTTTGATATTAAATGTTTGTTTTTCTTGAGTCTCAATCCACCGCTCAGTTTATGAAATGCTCTGCAGGAGTCCATGGATACATGATTTTAGAAGGTAGTGTGTGTGTGTGGGGGGGGGGGGGGGGGGGTCTGCATAATGCCACGCATTTGTGTGCATATATGTATGACCTCTTTCCTTGTTGTTAAGTTGTCAAAAAAGGGAGGAGGTGGAGGACCCTCCCCCCTTTCTATCTGCAGCTGCTCAGTGATTTGAGTGTTTCCTTTTCCCCAAGTGTCTTATTCTAAAGAAATTATTATATCGTCATGTCCATTTAGAGTGTCTAGGGCCCCACCAGACTCTGGGCTAGAGCTCATCTCATCATCACTGGGACTTCAGCCTGTGTGACTCACTCTCCACCCGAGCCTCCCCTCGGTCCACTCTCCAGGCAGAGGTGGGGTGTGTTATCAGTGGTGAAGAGTGGACTACATTCTTGCACGACTCATTCATCAGTTGCCAGACTCAAAGTGTGGATGTCTTATGAACGGGAGGTGAAGTGGAAATTATGTCACTGATTTTAGACACTCATGCAAAATAACTTGAAGGACTGTGCGTCATGACTTCTAAAAACTACACTACACTAAGAATACTTTGATCATAGAGATACATAAGATCCTATATATATATATATATATATATATATATATATATATATATATATATATATATCCATGCTTTGATGGAAGCTTAGGGTGGTTCAGTTTCTGCGACTGGGATAGATTTGATAAAACTATGCATTATCTTATACTACTTGGCAATTTAATTTGTGATGTGATTGAAAGAAATTGAGAGAACCCGGGGGTGAGAATTGACAGCAATGTGATCTAAAAAATAGCCCAGGGAATTGCAGTCCATTGAATAGAACTTAGGCCTGCCTTGCTGAAGGAAACAGGGATAGCCTTCCACCCTGTACTATCATGGCTGAGTGTGAATGATAGAAATGTGGCCCAAGGAATACCACAGGGAATTGAACCAAGGCCTTCTGTGCTGACGGAAATAAGAGGAGCTTTGCACCACCTTGACTGCACTAGACTACTTAATCCTTTGTTGTCTGCTCTCAGACCGCCATATTACTCATCACCCACCCTCCCTGCACGTATTATCGCCCAGCAATGACTCAGCAATAACACAATTATCTCATTTACTTAATTAATTCGTTTGACATGCTCTGCCCTGCTCATAAAATATGCAGTTTTATTTCTAAAATCAGTTGACATTACATGCGTCTAACTATTGGCTAGATTGACTACCTGATAAAAAGGCACATTTGTCTGTCTGATGCAGCAACTGGCTACAGCTATTAACTAGACGCCTAGTAGTGAAATATGCCATTTTGTCATGTTTAGACAATATTATAGATTAAATCATGTTTTTGTTTTGGGACTATGACTACAAAAACGTCTATAACAGATCTGTGGTCCATTCAGAGCAGCTGTCCAGTGTTGTGTATTTATAAACAGGCGATTAATAACCTAGCAATCGTTATTGCTTTAGTTAGGACGGAATTCCAACCACACGGTTGTGAATATGCACCATTATATCGAGCCACATAGAGGCAGATTTGGATGAAAAATAGGACTATGCTCCTGGGTCTTTACTCCTGATCTACTTTGGTCCAATACATTTATATGAGACCTGCAGACAAAGACTACATTTTAGAATAAGGTGAAAAGCAGGAGAGGATACGGGACTTCAGAAAAAGAGGAGGCCAGTATATATATAGCCTAAGTACTAAAACGTCAAACACTCAACATTTCTTCTCTTTGTCAAGTTTTAATTCCCAATTGAAAGTGGAACCCTTGCCCCTCCCCCCTCAATCCTCCTCTTAAGTAATGGAGGGAAGGTACAGTGCTGTACCAATAACTAACGACAATGGATATTTTATTAGACAGTAGCCCCTACTGATTGTAAAAGGCGACAATAGGGGGGACCCAGGACTGACCAAGTGGTTCTTTGGGTTCAATTCCCGGTTGGTGCTGGGTTCACTAAGGGATGAGGTACAGCAAAAATGATTTTCAGGTTTTGATCCCCTGCTGTTAAATTGCCTGCCCTGTCACCCTCATCTCATTAGATACAATCACCAGACACTGTCCAAGTCAAAACACGTTTATGAAAATGACCTTGGCTGTTGGTATGGTGTAAAACATCCATCACTCACTCACTCACTATCATACTAGAACCAACATATAAGTGTCTGGGCAAGAACAAGCCAAAGCGTGCTAGTCCACCCTGTGCTAAGGTTTAGGATGTTGGTGCCAACCCTATGGTAGATCAATGTGCCCAGACCGTATGGCACCAGGAAAAAAACCCCACCCTGTTGAGGAGGTATTAAGTCACTCCTATTACCTACTTAGACCAGGTCAGACCAGGGATCATTGGGGTGTGTGTTAGGGGGTATTGATGACTGTAAATGCCCCCCTCCCAACACTGAAAGGTTCAATACGTTCACAAAACTCTAACCATTAGCCATAAAGGTTATGCTTTGGTTCGACATTACATGTTAGCAATGCATATAAAAATGTTCCTGGACCTGGAAGGTCAACAAATTATAGAAGTTTACCAGGATATGAAATAACCAGCACTGCGCCTTTGTGCCAAATTATTATCAGGGGCGGATCCAGATATTTTGAAAAAGAACGCGTCCTATTATGAAAATTTCTGCTGGATGCTTCAGGTCTGTGAATTTTACATTTAAAAATTTGGCCAAAAATGAGGGAGGGGGCACCTTCAAATCCACCACTGGTTATTCATTGTATCAGTGCAGTATAACACCTAAAAAGGGACTTGACAACCCCTTACATGTGTAAGCATGCTACAACATGTGGTCCTAACAGCACTTGAGGTATCATGTGGGCCTATGACATGACATCTCAGTTTGGCAGCACTTAAAAGAGGGCATTGGGTCCCACTGCTACAAATAGGCACCTCATCTCATAGATTCAGTCACCGCCCCTGTGGCGTAAAAGTAGCTGCAAAGCTTTACTTTGTGCAGTCTGGAAAGAACCGTAAATGGTTGGCCAGATGTTAAACTAACCCAACAAACAACCAACCAACCTAACAGCACCTTTCCTTACAGAGTACCCCCCACCCCACTTGGTCTCATAGTAAGATCAGTAATCTGAGTGGCTGGCCGTGAAGGGAATTGATCCCAGGAAATGGCCAAAGATGGGGAGATCTGCAGCACTAGAGGCCTGACCCAGGCAACAGGGGCAGTCAGACTCACAAGGAGAGAGACTGAATCAGCATCCATGTCTGCGGGAAAGGCCCAGTATTTGTTGTTAAATTGTATTTGTTGTTAAATGATAAAGCAGTCATTAAGTATAATTCAGGCTTATTACAATATTTTGGCAGATGAAAAATTAAAATATGGATTGCTATTATATCGGCTTGTATCAAGAAAATTCCGTCCCTTCAATATGTCTGGATTGAAAAGAAAGCATTTAGTTTTCCTTCTTTCAAGTACCTACAGACTAATAGTAAATTAGGAACTGATAGGTAGATTCTCCTGGAACAACATATAGGCACAGTTTAGCCCCCAGACTACTATGTCCGAGACGACGCCGTTTGTTAACACCCTCATCCCCAGCACCCAGACTAGAATAGAACTATATATATAGTATAAAATGGTTACCCCAACCGCCCAGACTAGACTAGGGTTATCATACAGTGGTTCCAGTCACACTTAGAATAACCAACATACACAGATCCTAGATTAGAGAAAGGGAACTCTCTTGTCTGCATTCATTTAGTGGAATACCACCTTCGAAGTTAATGTGGTCAATTTTATGATCCCACTGAAACTTGACCTTTTAAAAATATTTCCTGACTTCCAGTGCCTTGATGTCAATTTTGGCAAAGGTTCCAGTCCCACTTTAAGTACGTACCTGCCATAAAAATTGTGTTGGCAATGATCAATATGAGTCCAGCCAATAGTTCTCCTAAATATAGAGACACCCTGGTTCTATTCTAACCACCGCCTACAGCCCTACCTGACTGTTAAATCCCAGTACCTTGGTCCAGAGATGACTGGGCCAGGTCCAAGGGGCCTATTAACCTGTCAGCACCTTTTGGTATGATTAGCCCTGGGTCTGGCAGGCCTAAGCCTGTATTCCACTAGGCGATTCTGACCGCCGAAAATTTGGAAGTTTCTAAATTTTGACTAAAAATGTTACAGAAACCCATGTATGCTACATATGATTTGAAAGAGAATTTGAAGACCTTTCTAATGGTGTGTAACATATCTATGTTTAACCAATATTGCTGCCACTGGTTTTTTATATCGGGAGTAAAATCGGGTAGTAGCACACTATAGTACTGCAGGGGGTGGTTTAGTTATCGAGGATACACGATTGCACTGTTCCGCCATTATTGGGTTACTCGCGGACATTCTGGTACCCTGCTCACTTATGAATATGGCCATCAGAGTCGTATTGAGAGAATGTATTTTCTCGCCAAAAGTTACGTACCATGTCCATATAAGGTAAACCACATAACCGTGTATTACTCATAAGCTGTCAGGACCTTTTGGTATGATATTAGCCCTGGATCTGGCAGGTTTATTATACTCTATGCTAAAGTGGGTGTAGTTTTATATAGACACACTGTAGTGCTGCAGGGGGTCGTATATGTGTGTGGAGTATTACTATACTCCATGATAAAGTGGGTGTAGTTTTATATAGACACACTGTAGTGCTGCAGGGGGTGGTATATATGTGGACTATTGACTGGCACTTTCCACGTACTGGGGCTGCTGCTGAGCTGTGTATTGTAATACAAATATACACCCTTTGTACCTCAACAGTGTGATATATTAAATATAAAATGCCTCAGGAATATGCCACATGGAGTTGACGTATTTAGTTTTGCTTTATTGTCATCGTTTACATATATAAATCTAGATTTGGTCATAGGCACTAGTCATTTTATCATATTTATGTGAAGGGAGGTCAGTCATTGTGATTCTGTACTTCTAGATTGGTTTTCTGAATTATTTATAGGATACTATCCAACAGACAATACTCATGCCCCTCCACTCTCTGAAATCACTTTGTTACCCTACCCTCTCATTTGGACCTATTCATGTGGTATTCACATACAATACTCTGGTCCTGTACCCTTGGGAATTAGTTCAGCTGTATGTTCCATCTCAATGGTATAAAGTGGCACTGCCATCGATTTACATAACACAACTCAAACAAAAAGAAAGACAGAATATTTTATGCCATAGTTGCAGCCAATGCTTCTGCGCTTCATTTTGAAAGCTTGCTAAAATTGACAGATCCGTAGCTGACATGTATATATGGTGGTGATGGACAAGCACCTGCATCGCAACCGAATCAATTGTTGCTGAGAGAATGAAAAAGGGGGTCATGGTAGAGCTTGTGTTGATTGACAGGTGTGAGGGTGTGAGGCCACGCCCAGTTATTCTCCACCACCTGTTTCTGCCACACCATTATGTCGAGGAAGTTGCATAACTTACCGTGTTATGCGTGACTTCACAATCACCGTGCTTTTGGGCGTGGCACCAATCAACGTTACCTTTAGTACTGTCATACTTGTAGGACCAAAGGACATTAGATAAACTGGTTTCCATAGCAACTGTTTTGATTGTGCTTGTTCATATATGTAATTTCCTCAATTTACATTTCATATTCATCTTACCTAAGGGAAGTTGACACTTTCTGTGTTAACCTTCATGTATAAAACCTTCTATAATCAGGCTACAGTATCAAATTTCTGATCCTGTTATTACAGTCCTCAGTCCTGGCCTAATCCTATATACGAACCCTGCTGTAGTAGTACAGAGTATCTTAATTCATCATTGGGCACAAAATATATTAAAAGGAAAAATGGCAAGGAAATTCTGTGATTTGCTCCATATTGTGATTTAAACTTGAATGGCACAGGTGAAACAGTTCAGACTGTTACAGACTGACCACGTTACAAACCAAAATGTATGATAATCACTAACATTAATAATTTAGTTTCCACTGTACTCTGAATAAGGGTTGATTGAAACAACTGTTACAGAGCATTGTAATAGTAGAGTTGCGTTACGTGTGAGCCCCAGATATTAAGTGCTCATTCCAACCCCAAAACGATTGTGGTGGCGATGGTTGCCGCACCATCACCACCACAATTGCTGCCAATTAGGCTGCAAATGAAGCGCTGCGCCAGCTGATGCACTTTTTGCTCGTTTTAAGGACCACCCGACCCTAACTCAATAATCATAATTCGGTAATAATCAAGCCGATAATGCCACGTGTGATGAGTGCGAACCCGATCCACCATTTATGCGTACAATATTTGCCCCATTGCTGCTCATTAAATGACCATAATTATTACATCATTAGGACCTATCACATCCTTCATATGCTTGTTACTCTCAGGAGTTACATAGTCATTGTATAAGGGTCTTTCAGTAACCAGCAATCAATTCTGATGAGAGTCAATTGTATCAAATGATATCAGGGCCACACCCAGAAATGAATTGTTTCCCATCTTGAGGCTAGTTTTTGTTTTTGCATGTATTACACAGATTTAGAGGCACTTGATCATGATTAATTGGCGCAGCATGCAACAACATGGAACTGAGCTTTAGACTAACACGATTTTAATATCATTTAATCATGTTACCTGAATCATATTTATAAATTTAATATAGACAAAAAACATAACAACTTCAGAGAGTCCTGAATCCCCACCCTTTTGGTGAACCCTTAGAATACAGAAAGAGGGGAAAATGTCACGTATGTGAATAATGTTTTTAGGACTAAGCCTATATGTGCTGCCTCCCCTCATCCTTTTGGAAATCTTGTATCCGCTTTTAAGCCCAAGGACAATGACCAGAATGCCTTTTTACCTAAAAAGAGATCAGCAAAAAGTGTTCAATGAAGATGAAGCAATTAGATATTTTTATGATAAGAGAACAAATGACATGAAATGCATATTTCTTACGACCCAATACGAGCCTTTTAAAACACTAAAGTCAGGATGCTCGCTAGATGTCGCCACATTCCTAATCTGTCACCGTCACGATTCCTGCCGTGACGTCACGCGGTGTGACGTCACTCGGCGTCTGGGGGACGCTTATCTGGCCGCCATGTTGAATGTAGGCACTGGTTATCGGTATAATTATGTCATGTCGAGGGTCGCCAGGCTGGGGTTTTATGACACATACTTGGACCCTCATACATTGATGTAGTGTATGCAGACATTAAGTCATGTATGTCAATTATGCAGCGGAACAAATGTTAGGCATTAGATCCTGCTATCTACATAGGCCCCTAAATAGCTTACCCTAGCAAGAATATGACGTTATAATAACGTTATTATAACGTTCTGGCGAGTCATGCTTTGGTTCTTGTTACGTTATTTTGATGGCACCCAAAGATCTTTAGAACCTAACATTGCGATGTTGCAATATACCATTATTGTGACATTCTTGTAGCATTCTTATAACGTTCTTTCACATTAAAATAACATTATTATAACATTCTTTATTAGTTAGGTCGCAACTCAACCAAATATAACGTTATTAAAACGTTCTTTTTTGATAAGTTGGAACTTTACAAAATAACGTTATTGTTATGTGACAATTGGATAGGTTTCAGATTAACTAAAAAAAAAGTACAGTCACAGAACGTTCTTATTACGTCGTTACTTGCCGGGGTATGGACTAAAACATGAACAAAAGCTGTACATTTTGATTATATAAATGAGAAAGGAACATGTTGTGTGATCAGAGTATCTCAGATAGCTGAATCGTCTAGGAGCAGTTACTTACTTACGTCAAGTAGATAGCTATACTCACAAAAGAACTCTCATGATCATTTTGTAACGTGTTATTTGGCCTTTTCATATTCGTTCCATTTTGCACCCACACTACCCGCATAGCAATTTTGCACCCACTTTGCACCCACTTTTGGCACTTAATACACGGGTTCTCTGGTCCTTCTGATCGGCCGTGAATTGGTTCTACCATTACGAGAGTGGTCGTTTGGTACTGACAAACCTCATGGTGGAGGAAAGAGGGTGGAATTATCACCGATATTACATGGCAGCTTTCTAGGCGTTGTATATTAGCTGGTAAATGCTAGTAAAGTGATCACACAACTGACAAAGGATGATCGTCTATAGAAACGGATATAAATAGTAAAATACACACAGGTTTCCAATGATATGTATAGCCTTTTCCCGAAAAATACTAATGCCAATAGCACTAGCTATTTCTTCTCACTGATATTGTAAGAGCATTCAAATTCACACACCGTTATTCATACTTATGCTATTTCTCTCCGTTACAATTCTATAGATGCAAAGAGATATTAATATCTGACTCAATAATGAATGGTGGGCATGGAATTCTTCACATATATATAAGAGGAATGCACGTTCCTTGCATCAATGTTCCTACTCAAAGCAAAGTATATACCTCTCAGGGCTGATTATAGAATGGTATGCGATGCATGCATTAAGAATTTTTTATACTGTTACACTTTATACTAGTGCCATATGTCACTACTGCCATTGGGACCATGTATATTGACAAATGTCAGCATACGTGCATTTATCCAAAGGTCCCCGGTTCGATCCATGGCTGTACTTGTCCCCGTGCTATATGATAGCCGGTTCCGCCCTTTCCCACCCCCCGTGCCATGGTCCTTGATAAGTGCAACATCTGGGCCTACCGCCACCCCCTAAACCTATCATAATGGGGGCAGGGGGGGGGGGGGGTACTGACTGTTTGATGGTAGGTACCCAATACAAAACTACAACCCCCTTTTCACAATATGACAGCTCTGTGAAATTCCCTTATGTGGGTCTACAGCCCCAGCCCCCTGTTTTATGAGATATTTATGGACAGCCCCTTCTTTTCCCTACAGCTACTGTGCTTGGCTCAAAAACAAATAAAATGAGCATTGTTCTTCAACAATCATAATACACTTAATCAGTTTGAACAGCCTAAAACGTGCCTTTGATGCTTTCTTCTCACTACCAAAGTTGTCCTTGACGGACCTCATGAGAGAGTCTTGACAGTCCCCCTTTTTAGAGTTGTCTGGTCAGTGACAGCCCCTCCTTTCCCACGCCTTTGCCATGATCACAGCCACAGTGCTCCTGGAGTCCGTTTTGCACTCTGTACTCATACTCATACCCAAGTCGAGTACCCCCCCCCCATAACCACCCGTTACAAGTGGGAATAGTAATCATCCTGATGGGCCCTGAATGTTACAAGTTGTCATCCCCCCCCCCCTCCACCCACCCACCCACTCCCGCCCCCCCCTCCATGGTCCAACTCCCCAGCATGTAGGAGCCCATAATAACAGACAGAGTCACCTCCGGGTTGGCCCACAGCCAGTAATAGGTGCCCAAACCAGCTAGCCTGGCTGATTGGTGGTTGGTAGAGTGTGTGTGTGGGAGGGGGATAAGTGTGACTAGAGCATTTGTCTCTTCCAAAGGTTCCCCTGGTTCGATCCATGGCCATATGGTCGTCTGTGTATGACATTTTTACTCAGAACAAGTGGCTTCGCCAGGATTCGAATCCACAACCTTTGGGTTTGGAGGTGAGGGTCTTAACCACTACACCATGGAGGATGAGGCTGGAACTAAGAAATGGGGTCATGACCCAATTTGCTGGTTCCCACAGGTCCTTCTGGAAGCAGTTTAAAAAAACAGCAGCCAGATGGACAGGTTGGTTATGGCCTATTTTGCTGGTTCTTGGTAAGATCTGAAGAAAGTTCAGTATGTAGGCAGCAACATGCGAAAGGACATCGTTTTAGAAGAAGTAGGGTAAAAAGGTCATAGATAGATATTGGACCACTGGTACCACGTATACTTTTTTTGGACTATGATGTCATAGCCAATCAGGTGTCTTGTTTATGTTTGTGTTTGGTAACAGAGGTCTACTTATTCCTTAATTGTATTGCCCATGCCCGTTAACCCTGGCGATTATGGTGAGCTAATACAAAGGCTCTTCATATCCGCTATTCCGCAGATGATGCATGTTCAGAAGATAATGATACCAGTATCCGCTTTTATTTTTAAACTGAAAAAGTTGAAAACATGTTATAAAAATGGAGGATACAAGAGAAGACATTACAATAATATCCCATTCTGTGAATGTGAGTGTTGAACAAGAAGAAGCCTCAAATGTACAATGATTGTACTATCCTTTAATTGAGAACGCCTCAAGACATAGACCCAGGCCCTGTTTTTAGGCCCTCCTTTCGTTTACCATCATTTTCATTGTTGTCTGCGGCACGGACACACTCCCCTCGTTGTCGTGAGCGGCCCCGGTGACTAATGGCGTCCCAGCTGCGCGCGCACCTCGTCCCGACATGCCATCTGGTGGCGGCTTTTTGAACCACCACCAGAGGTGCCTGGGTGCCCTGGATACGGCCTCCGCTGGTCCCTAGCCTAAACACACTTGACGTCTGGGTGAGTCTGTTCACCGGAAACAACCCGAGGCACCCAGCGAAATTCGGCGAGATCTGGGGGAGTCAAGAGAAGGAGCGTCTGACATCCATGACGTCATTATAATAATATCAATATCAGTGGCGGATTTAGATTTGTTTAATGTAAAATTCGGCCAAGAGGTATTTAAAGCCAGGGTATCGTCCATGGGTTGTGAAGGTTAGGGGCTCCTCCTTTTGCCACAGCCGCCAATGTGTTTTGCAACATTAGGATGTAATCCTGCAACGTTATTGGTCATGTCACGAATTTGGCACGGCTGTAAGGAGTTACAACGTAGCAAATTACGTCTGCCACATGGACGATACACTTTAAGGACATTTATTTTTCCAATAGCAACTCCCCCCCCTTTTTTTTTTTTTTGAATCCTGGATCCGGCATTGGATATAGAATGTAAAAGAGATGCTGATTGATCTATATGTGTAGAAATATTAAGATCTTATTCTAGAGATTAGGCACAGAAAGTTGGGTGCCATTTGACTCCACTAGTTCCTCAATACCAATCCAATATGCGCATATATATATCAGGAGAAATATCCCAGTAATTTTCCATAAGCTTTACATATTTATGATGTGATATGAGACTCTACACACACACATTATATACAATATATCCGTTACATATACCGGCGTGGTTTGTTTAGGATATCCTGTTTGGTCCAACACAACAATGTATCTGTCTACCGACCCCCTCATGGGCGGACTAGGATGCTCTATATAATAACCGGCTGCACGGAGCGGAGAAAAGAAGCGAAGAGAACAAACCGGATGTCAGATGGATGACAGGACAGTCAGACATGCGCACTGGGAGCGGAGCAACACGCGGGGAATGTGGGTCAGTCACGTGACCCGCGTGAGTGAGACACTGACGGGGGGGGGGGGGGGGACTCCCAGCCCCCTTTATTGGGGAGCTGGAGGATTCTGTTGGAATTCTACAAATTTTAAAGAAAAAAAATCTTCATGTCAGAATAGAAATAGTGAGATAATTGATGAAAATTCCTATTGTAAAGCCTTGTAATTTGTAGGCATACACCCTGATCAAGGCTAACCTGCAGGTAAAAATCAATTGCAAGAAATTGGCTATCTGTGGTAGGGTGAATAAGGATATATTTAACTGAGGTGACCCCTTGCCCTGTTATGTTGGGTTTATTATTTGGGGGCCCCAAGGCCCACAAATCTAGCCATGGCAAGGAACGACAGTAAAAGCCGAGTGGTGACGTCACTACCCGCCTATATCTTACATAGTAAAAAACCCTCAGACAGGGCATTTGTTCACCAAATTCGGAGGTATTTCTGATGGTGCTAAGGCCTAAAAAAATATATCAGTATATGTCAAAACATCTCAACCGGTGAACTTAAGCGTAAGGGGAAGAAATATTCAGTATTAATACGTTTTCGAGGCCTTTTTCTGAGTCCGATTTTACAGAAAACCGCCTGCCAGCCTCTCAGGCTCGGCGGGAAGGGAAGGACCGCCCTCTTCTCGGCCCGTTGACCAATCAGAGTCGTCCCTGCTATCACGTGACTTTCGGCCTTGAACTTGTGAATATTTAATTAGGCGTCGACCAATCAGCGCCCTCCTCTCGATCACGTGACATCTCATTTACATATAGCCGTCTGGGCCGTCGACCAATCAGCGTTCTCCTCTGGATCACGTGACTACCCGCGAGCTTTGGGCAGGATGAACAAGAACCCGGCCGCCATGCTGTCACCGACCTATGCACCCGTATTTAGACACGAAATCGGCCTTCCCATACGAAAACATTGTACCCAAGGACAGCTGTGGACCTCTATATTAGCATCGCATGGATTATTTTTCATCAAATATGGATTTTACTTCGTGATCAAGGAAATGGCGCGGATCGGATTTGCGGAGGCGAAGACTTGACAGTGACAGTCTCCTCAGCAGCCCGCCGGGTCCGCGAGGTCGATACGGAGGAGTCCTCCTCCCCACGATACATTGAACTCAGAAAACCAGGATGATATTTAATTGTGATCAATTGTGGAGGATATACCCAATCGGAAGCATACAGGTAGCTTCATATCTTTTTTCCAGTATTTGAAATGATACCGTTGAAATCTAGGCCTAAACCCGGCTAGAGGCCTAATGCGGATTGGTCGGACACAGGCAATCTCAAAAATAATTATTTAGACCTTATTAGGCCTATCAAAATGAAATTCATGTATATATCTATGTTCTTCTATATCTCAAGGTCCTATATTGATCATTTTAGGCCTGGAAACGCTTGCAATAATATTTTACAGATGGTATAAAAAAGGACTGGACTCGGGGCTCAGATAGGCTAGGCCTAGACCCCTCCTACACTGTCAATGTATTATGGAGGCTCCGAAAGCAGTTATTTATGATCCAAACATTACAAGATTTGTGAAATTGTCACTATAGTGTCATTTTTTCCGACCTACCATCAAAATATTACATCTGAGTTCTAATATGTCTAGGCCTAAGTCACTGTCATTCCCATTCAATGTTAAAACATAGCCGTCACACTGTCAATAAGTTCTCTGGTGCTGTCAGACCAAAATACTCGATAAATATTGAAACCTGGGCCCCCAATGGCAAGCATATATGAAATATATGATGGCACGCTTCTTGTTCATTTCATAGAACTGTAGTGTGTCAGTGTGTATTTCTATGTTCATTTGTTCTGCTATACCTGTCACTGAATTAATTATGTGATCTTAATCATGATACGTATAGCATAGACCTGAGCTGAACCCTTGCCTTGTTATGTGACGGATAATACATGTACATGTACGCACTCATCATGGCAATGCACTACCCATGTTTGGGGGTCTAGACCCTTAATTTCGTAAATGTGCCATGGCTGTATCTTGAACTCAGCAGGCAACATGGCAATTTTTAAGGAACAAAGACATGCTACATCTAACAAATTCCATTCGTTAAACTGGGCAAGCCATATCAGGGATTTTAGCGACAAATAACAACAGGCAACAGGACCATTTCTTAAAGCCAGGGTATTGTCTGTGAGATCGTGATAATTTGAGATGTTGTAACTCTAAGATAAGTTCATGAAATTCGTAATGTGACCAATAATGTTACTGGATTACGTTCTGATGTAGCAAAACGCATTGTGATGTTTGACATCTCTAGGCTTAGGGGTGGAGCCCCTAACCTTAATAATGCATGGATGATACCCTGGTTTTAAATTCAACAAGAACAATCGGGACCCCCCTAGGGGCCTTCCATTAAGTACGTATGCAGCAAGAGGGGGGGGGGGGGTGAGGGGGTCTGAGATTTTTTAAATTTGCATACGTTCCTGTATAATTCCAATGCGTACTTTAGTCCAAGGGGAGATGGGTAGGTCTAAAATTTAGGAAAATTTGCGTACGTACTAAATGGAAGGCCCCCTATCAAGAGCCCCATGTTTATACAATCTTGTAGTTCTCATCTCCCCACCAGGAGGCACTGATCAGCCTCCTTCTGAGGTCACGGCAGGACACGCCCCCTGGGGGTGACCCCTGGTGACCCCGGAACTAGGTCACGGGGGCCGTAAGTAGGTCAGACTGGGATGGGTGAGAGGCGGAACAGACGACGGGAGCATCCCGGAATGGAGGTGGAATGTGGGGTAGTGGAGCGTTGATGGTGTACGTGACAGGACATGCAGAAACCACTGCCTGCCCGTGTTTTTTTTGTAGTCCATATCTCTAGGATACCCTGCATAGATATATAAGCAATTTGAGAAAATACAAAAGGAAAAAACAGTGATGGAAACGTATCCCAATATTTCCTGCAGTACAAGTTTTGATTTGATTACAATTCTTAGGAGTGTTTGAGAAGTGCACTTTACAGATGCATTTCCTGACTTTTCCAGGGAAAGGTACTGATAAAATATTATTAGTTCCAGATTTTCTGTTGCTTGTGCATTATACATTGGTAAACTATATTTTGGCTCAGTCCTTCTCACCACATTTGAAACCCCCCTCTCACCCACTCATACACAACTACAGTACCCAATTCAGAATTATAGGTAATTTATTGCTTATGAATATAACTGGGAAGGCGGGGGAACTCCCAGTCATATAGAGGGGCAGGGTAGGAGGAGCTGTAGGATTCTGTCCTACATATTTTAATAGCAAATATGGCCCCTTAGTTATCCAGAGGAATCCAAGACATATATCAAGTGTGCTTCATATTGACAGATATATGACAAGACATATCAGTATATCTTGGCTTCCAGACTGTCGATGAAGAATATTTTATTGGAGATCGCATTCACTGTTCCAAAATTAGAACTGCTCTAACAAAGTTCTGTGAGTACCATGGGAATTATGAAGCACAGTATCCACCCAAGTGCCACCCTGAGACCATAAGGGGCCTTAACAGAACAGGACAGATGATGGCTCTACTCATTAGTACCGTTACATTGTCACTGACTTAATGGCGTGATCTCAATTAGGATATGTATATAGCAAAGACCTGAGCTGAACCCTTGTCCTGTTATGCGTACGTTTGGTTGGTCATTTGTTGTTTTATACCCTAATTAACTGCCAGGGTCATATCAAGGGTGGTGATGGTGATCAAATCTATGAGAAGGTAGAAACCATACCCCTACACTTTTACCGAGGCAGGTGTTCTTTAATTTGCAGGGTCCCATAGGCAGGGCTAATTAATACACAATAGCCAGGACTCACTGGAGCCCTCCTTTGATAACCCTGTATCCAGACAAAAATCATTATTGAATATTATTTCCAGATTTTCTGCTGATTTACTGTGCATTATACGTTGGTAAACTATATTTTTGCTCATCACTTTTCACCTTCTAATGTATTACAGTGGCATTTGGCACCACTCTCCTACCAACATATTCCACAGACCCCTTTCAGAGTTATAGATAATATACTGTATATGAATATAGTTTTATAGACTTGGGTGGATCTTTGCCAGCTCGCCTCACAAAAATATAATATATGATCATGTAGCCACCCCCCCCCCCCCCCACCCCTACTAGCGCTGTCCCATCCTCCAATGACCATTATTTGGTGTGGTCACCCTGGTAAGAGCCTACTCTGAACATACAGTATGAGGTAGTTTACGGTTGATTACACCGTGTCCACTCTGGCCAACACCCATAATGCCCGGATCAGAAGGTTGGCCGCCATCACTAGCAGCGCCAGACAGGTTTTTGTCACCACCAGTTGTCGAGTTGATGGTGGTGTTTGGTATGTAATGGGAGTAATATGGGCGTCAGGGGTGGACAGAGCTTGGAATGAGAGGCCAGAGTCGGTTCCAGCTAGGTTAGCTGGCAGCATATAGAGGTTTGAAATATGTGCCCAGAGAAATAGTCACAGCTTTGGTATTGTGAATTTATATAATTGTTTTTAGAAAATGTGTTATAAAAGTGAGATTGTAATGAAAAGGAATTTGACAAAATACCTTTAAGATAAAAATTCAAGTAAAGTATCAGCACACAATCACCTAGACCTTTCAACGTTCAGAGAACAGACTATAAGTTGTTCAGAGAACGGACTGTAAGCTGTCCAGGGTCAATGTCCCCAGAACGGATTATACTATAGGCGTTCCAGGGTCAGCGTCCCCAGAACGGACTATAGGTGTCCCAGACAGTGCCCTTTAGGCAGGGGCCAGGTATAGGTGTGACTATAGGTCCCAATCAATGGGTGTACAAAAGCCACTTGGACACCAAAAACACGGACACCTATACGTATCGACCAACCAGTAAAGCCCCGGCCACACTCACCAACTGATCTACTGCTACCGCTACTGCTACTGTTTGGTGTTTAGCCAAGGACTTGGCCATACTCTAGAGTGCAATCCTCGTCAAATCCAGCTTCCTGGGTGTCTTTTCCATCCCCTCTAAAGGCCCAGGACATCCTGACAGGACCCTCTGGGTGTCCTGTCCACCCCTCTACATCCCCAGGACACCCTGACAGGATCCTCTGGGTGTCCTGTCCATCCCCTAAAGCCCAGGACACCCTGACAGGACCCTCTGGGTGTCCTGTCCACCCCTCTACATCCACAGGACACCCTGACAGGATCCTCTGGGTGTCCTGGACACCCTGGAAAACGTACCCCAACATCAAGGCTTAATAGTCCATTGGACACTCTACCAAACCCTTGGAGCACCATTTCAATTCAATTTTAAAGGCTATTTAAAGTTTCTGGCTAGGATAGTTCAAAGCAATCTTTACCTAGACCTATATACAGGAAGAATTGTATTGATTCTTAATGCTTGACTTTATAACATTGTAATGTAGGTCAACCAGAAAAATGACACATGCGATTCTTTCTAGAAACACTACGTGACTAACTGTCAAGGGAGGGAAAAAGGTTGAGAATTCATATCAAATACCAGTGGCATAAATATATACATTAAACTCTAAGGACTGCCCCTCCCTCTATTCTGTCCACCCACTTTCCCTATACATAAAGCACTATCTGTAACAAACAGGAAACTCTTCTTGGCCCTTAAAAGCCCTTTGTTGTGACACTAAAGCCCCTCAGGTGATCAAATCGTGTCCTCCACCTTTTTGTAGTTGTTTTCCCCATCCACGGCACACACGGCAGTCTTTTTACAGTCCAGAAATCACGATTCGCCGCTAGGAATAGCACTCTGCTTTTTTGGCGGGAAAAATCCACAAAAGCAGACGACATTTAGATTTTAGACCCTATAGGACTCAGCCGTTATATTGAGTGATGACTCAGGTGTTAGGCTTCTGACTCACCCCCCCCCCAACCACTTACCCCCACCCCAACTACTTTGCACCCCCCTGCACCCCCTCAATTCCATTCATACCCCTCATCTAACAATTTCCTGGCACACCCCCCCCCCCGCCCTTTATTCATTCATTATCCTCTCAGTTCTGCGCCAGGTCAATTTCCTCCGGTCTTTTACCCACCAGACACCAGACGGCCTGGCCAGACTTTAACCCCCACCTGGGCATTAATCCTGTCCCCTTTCCTTGACACTCCACCTTTAGGCCATATATCCCAGCAAACACACTACTTAAATACAACGTTGTGTCTTAGTTGTAGATTCATTGGTTGTGTTGTGAAACTACATACTTGTAACGTTGCCACAATGTCAGGGTGCATATATAGACACTGACTAAGTGTACTGTGCACATGCACGACGAAGTTTTCTCTTTGACAAGTTTAAGTCGCCACCAAATGGGAGGCTACCGTCTATACACACGAGGTAGAAAACGACCTCGTGTATATAACACCCTATTATATGCACGAGGTCCTTCTCAGCCCTCGTGCATAGACTTTTGAGAGCTGGATGATGAGAAGGACCTCGTGCATGTAGATGTAACAGGGTGTTATTTGCACGAGGTCGTTTTCTACAATGAGAAGTTGAAACATACATTTTTATACACAGTGGCCACCCTTGGGGAATAAGTGGCCAACCTTGGGGAATCACAAAAGTGGACGATTAAGAGAGGTGACTGCTGGTGAGGGGGCACGCCATGCATATAGAGATCATTGGGATAAAGAAGTTCAGAATACACTACAGGTACCTATAGATATATAGGCCCTACTTTATTTTAGATATTCCTGTAAACACACAAAAGAATACATTATATTTTGACAGTTTAAGCTTTAAAAAGTTTGCACTCGCCGGATGCACAATTCATTAAGCTGTCCACCTGAAATCTGGTCTGCGCACCCTCCTGATATAATATATCACCCTATACTTCACACAATTTTCATGGCTTTTATAATTGCTATATTATAGAAATTATAAAAGCCATGAAAATTGTGTGAAGTACGGGTGCACACCCCAGAAAATCATTCTATAACCATTCATGATAAATGGAACTATTTTCCTCGCCATATGGTATGACCTGATGGTCGTAGCTCTTAAGCAATTATATATAGCTTCATTATAGGCACTCCCCCCTAATACCCGGCGATTCAGTCTTACATCTTCTACATCTCAAGATGTAAGACTCAACTCAACTGTCGTGGAAAATCAGTCGTAGAGGTATGCCACACTAAAACAGGGTTGCCACTGGTCAGGGAAAAGTCAGGGAAAAGTGTTTTTTTTCAAGGTCAGGGAAAAGTCAGGGAATTTTGGAATTAGTCAGGGAAAAGTGGGATTTTGAAAAAGGTCAGGGAAAACTGACCGTGGTCAGGGAAAAATGGAATTTTCAAACATGTCATAGCCCCAAATTTAAATCACAGAGTTAGAATTTGTGCATCAGGTCACAAGAATCTGGTTCGGCAAACATTATTATTTTTTAAATTGTGGCCCCTTGAAAGACATGTCATGATTTTAAGGTGCGTTGCTGTGATACAGCAATATTGCCTTTGCTCCAGGAGTTGCCAAGAAAAAAATCAAGGTACTGTGTTTCGAATGTTTGAGCTTAAATGGAAGGACAATACTTTTTGATGAAAGGATTTTCTTATCTAATTAGTCAGGGAAAAATGGAAGTGGTCAGGGAAAAGTCAGGGAAATGTCAGGGAATTTTGACGTCGCTGATCAGTGGCAACCCTGTAAAAGACTGACTCCTACTCAATTCAACTCGACCGTTAAGTTGGGTCCAGTTGGTAAGTGTGGCCGGGCCTTAAGATTTGGGGGAAATGAGTACACGTTATGGAAATCACATGAGACAATGCATATATATCCTACAAATCGCAATAAGCATATGTGATCTAAATAAATTATGAGCATAATGATTATGTTCAGGTGATGGTCATTGACAGACAATTTTTTTATCATTATACCCAAAAAAAACATGAGTTTTCTTGCATTTTGGAGCAGCCAGGATAGATTGGATAATTCCCTCGCATTGTGGCGAATCTAGGGGCCATTTGTCCTTGCCACAGAGGGTTTAGACTTGCAAATACGAGCTTGGTGAGCGGCAAGCGCGACCCCAGCCTTTGGCGAGGGGTAAAATAGAGAAATACTCATCCGGGCCGCAGTTTTGCGACCGCATAAGAGGGGAGGCCGCTGGCGAGAGGGGCCACATAATATAGGGGGACCATTGTACTGTAAAAACGGTCTTAGCATTTAAACGTGACACTCACCTAAACATCAAAATTAACTAAACATTTCATATTTATATGTCTAAAATTTAAACACCTACTACCTCTAAACGTGAAAAGAATCATAGTGTTTACGATCTAAAATGTGTTAATTTGACTGTTAGTCACACGTAGAGTCTAAACCTTTGGTGATACATCTGGCTTAACATCGACTTCATATCAGCATGTGACTTTCCAGTTTAATTTTATGATTATGGAACCCTAGGAAGTACATGTGATGGGAATATTTGTTGAGAAGTTGAGACATAGAATTTCATATACTTGAACAGTGTCCGAAATTAAGCTGCGCCGTGCACCTGTCATGCACATTTCTCTCGACGGGTACATGATTTTAAGAGCTGTGCGTCCGGAATATGCACAGTTTTCACCCTTAATATATTGGCTATAATATAGCTAATATATTAAAGCTTGTCCATGCACCCCCTAACATCTTATGTTTGGGGGTGCATGGACAAGCTCCCGGGTGCACAATTTCGGAAATTGTGCACCCAACGGACACATAAAATAAAAGCTTAATTTCGTACACTGGTCTTGCACCCTCCCCCTTTCCTCAGCACCTTCCCCCTATCAGTATCATGTGGCCACCCCCTCCTGTGCCCTGCTGCCTTCTCCTGGCCCCTGCTGCCTCCTCCTGTCCTCTACAGCCTCCCCCTGTCCCTTGTCGCCTCTTCCTGTTCCCTGCTGCCTCCTCCTGGCCCCCAGGTCCCCTTATATATGCCTCCCCCTGTCTCATGCCGCCGCCTCCTGTCCCCTGCTGCCTCCCCATGTCTCCTGTTGCCTCCTCCTGTCCACAGCCGCCTCCTTCTGTCCCCTGACACATTCTCCTGTTCCTTGTCACTGACTCCTGTCTGCTGCTGCCTCGCCCTGTCAACTGCACCCTCCCCCTGCCCGCTGCACCCTCCTCCTGTCCTCTGCACCCTCCCCTGTCCCCTATACTGCCTCCTCATGTCCCCTATTCCTCCTCCTATCCCATACTGCCTTATTCTGAGCAGGGTTAAATGGTTCAAAGGTCATCAAGGTTATGCTCAGACATGGAGTTGGCCTGAGTGCATGGTTGGTCACAGGGTGGGAGTAGTAGGGAGGTACATGGTTGGTCACAGGGTTGGAGTAGTAGGGAGGTACATGGTTGGTCACAGGGTTGGAGTAGTAGGGAGGTACATGATTGGTCACATGGTGGGAGAAGTAGGGAGGTATATGGTTGGTCACAGGGTGGGAAAAGTAAGTAGGTACATGGTTGGTCACAGGGTGGGAAAAGTATGGAGGTACATGGTTGGTCACAGGATGGGAGTAGTAGGGAGGTACATGGTTGGTCACAGGATGGGAGTAGTAGGGAGGTACATGGTTGGTCACAAGATGGGACAAGAAGGGATGTACAAGGTTGGTCACAGGGTGGGACAAGTAAGTGGGTACATGGTTGGTCACAGGGTGGGACAAGTATGGAGGTACATGGTTGGTCACAGGGTGGGAAAAGTAAGTAGGTACATGGTTGGTCACAGGTTGGGACAAGTATGGAGGTACATGGTTGGTCACAGGGTGGGACAAGTATGGAGGTACATGGTTGGTCACAGGGTGGGAGAAGTAAAGAAGTACATGGTTGGTCACAGGGTGGGAGAAGTAGGGAGGTACATGGTTGGTCACAGGGTGGGAGAAGTAGGGAGGTACATGGTTGGTCACAGGGTGGGAGAAGTAAAGAAGTACATTGTTGGTCACAGGGTTCGAGAAGTAGGAAGGGACATGGTTGGTCACAGCGTAGAACAGTGAGGGAGTTGCATGGTTGGTCACACAGTGGAACAAAAAGGGAGGTACATGGTTGGTCACAGGGTGGGACAAGAAGGAAGGTACATGGTTTGTCACAGGGCGGGATTAGTAAGGAGGTACTTGGTTGGTCACAGCATGGAACAGTGAGGAAGGTACATGGTTGGTCACAGGGTGGGAGAAGTACGGAGGTACATGGTTGGTCACAGGGTGGGAGAAGTAAGGAGGTACATGGGTGGTCACAGAGTGCGAGAAGTAGGGAGGTACATAGTTGGTCACTGGGCGGGACAAGAAGGGAGGTACATGTTTGGTCACAGGATGGGAGAAGTACGGAGGTACATGGTTGGTCACAGTGTGGGAGAATCAAGGAGGTGCATGGTTGGTCACAGTGTGGGACATGTAGGGAGGTAGGGTAAAAAGGGGGTATATCGCGCACTTTATTTAGAGCAGCCTGACTTTCCTCTTGTATCTGTCACTTTTCAAATCAATAACTCCCGGTTTTATTTTGAACTGTACAGCCCTATAAGACGTATCTGTGGATATAATATGTCTAACCTTACCCCTTATTGATTAGGATCAGGTAGTGTGATTTTAGGCCTAATATCGCGCATATCAGCCTAATATCGCGCATTTAGCATGTCTAATATCATGAATCATACTCAGAATAATATTAAAATAAAGATAGAATTGAAAATCTTATAAAAAAATGTTTCTTGTAGGCTCAAGGTTCTCATACGTTGTGATTTTCAATTAAAACCTCACATGCTTTGTTTACCTGTCTATACCATCGTTGGTAATGATAGTACCTCATGAGATTCTACAAAATATTATTTCAATTTCATAGAAATATTAATAAATCTGTATTTCATACAGTTCAAATTTGTCTTTTATCTATAAGTTATTTTAGGGATGTCCTTCTATTTCATTTTTTCATATAGAACAATATAAGGTGCATCTACCAGAGGTATCTAACTTGTTTTACTTTTAACCCTTTATGGGTAGGGAGCAAGAATGTAAAAAATCTATCATTGGGATTTATATTATGCATTTCAGGCTTATATCGCGCATAGGACACGTGTTATATCGCTCATTTCTTTTAAAGTGGTAAGAAAATATAAATACCAATGATTTTATTATGAAAAATGAGTTAGAAGTTAAATATAGGTCTATGTGTATAAATAATTTTCATTGATATCCCCCATGCTTAGGTCGGTGGGATGTACGAACATAAGAGATATGATATCCTATGAAATTATATAAAATAATTATTTAATATTATAGAAATATCAAAATAGGGTTGTATTGCGCATTCTGTATATGTGAAAATACCATTTTTGTCATAACTAAGTATAGTATAGAGGCGCTAAAGACATATATGATTCAGCTTAAACAACTTGGCGAATTTTACAAATTACCTTTGATTTTTTTCAATTCATGATTTTTTTTCTGTATCTAAGGGTCATTACTAGAAAATGCGCGATATAGCACTGTGCGCGATACAACCCTGTTTTACCCTACATGTTTGGTCACAGGGTGGAACAAGAAGGGTGGTACATGGTTGGTCACAGGTTAGGACCCTATGACCAACTTAGCAACTATATACTTCCCTACTTCTCCCACCCTGTGACCAACCATGTACCTCCCTTCTTGTTCCCCCCTGTGACCAAACATGTACCTTTCTCCCTGACCCACCCATATACAGAGGACAGGGGGGGGGGGTTGCATTGGATAGAGATAGATTGCAGGGGACAGGGGGAGGCGGCAGGAGACAAGGGGAGCAAGCAGGGGACAGGAGGGGGTGACAAGGGATAGGAGGAGGCAGTAGGGGATAGGAGGAAGCAATAGGGGACAGGAGGAGGCAATATAGGGGACAGGGAAGGGTGCAGTAGACAATGGGAGTGTGCAGAGGACAGGAGTAAGCATCAGGGAACAGGAGGAGGCAGTAGGGGATGGAGGATAGGAAAGGGGAATGGAGGAGGCAGAATAGGGGACAGGATTAGGGTGAAAAGGACAGAAGGAGGGTCCAGGGGACAGGACAGATGGCAGGGGATAGGGGGAGGCAGGAGGGGACATGGGAGGCCTTGTGGGCAGGAGGAGGTTTCAGGGGACAGGAGGAGGAGGCAATAGCGGATTGGAGGAGTGGATAGGGGACAGGAGGTAGCGATATAGGGGACAGAGGAAGTATACAGAAGACGGGGAGGGTGCAGCACCCCTAAATGCTACCACCCACCTGGCTCTGCTCACTCTTCCAGACAGTAACCTGACTTTGCTGAGCCTAAAGGCGGGTCCCCACGTGGCGACTAAGCCCCAGCGATTAGTGAATTTCACCGGCACCCTCCTTGACGTTAGAAAATGGTATTTTGAAATGGCAAATCAGAGAGCAGTATTTGGTGGGTGTGTTGCCCGTATGCCGTAATAACATCCCCTTCCTCCTGTTCCTCCATTGCTCTGGGTTTTGTGACTGGATCAAAGAGGGAAGGAGGCCGGGGGCACGGGAGAGGGGCGGGGAGGGGGGGGGGGCAGGGGTAGGGCAGGGGATGGAGTGGGGATTACGTGGGAGAGTACCCAACACAGAATACATGTTTTGAAATGAAAGAAAAACGTACATGTATGGTTATGCATAAGTGTACAACAAAGAGAAAACTCTACGAAAGTAAGTTGTACATATATGAACAAATACAATTTATCAGAAATTAAAAACACCTGAGATGCTCATCTGAACAACACTTGAGGATCTGTGGAAAAAACACACAACAAAAACAAAATCCATAAAACCCACGCTATCGCTCTAGCTTTCTATAGTACCTTGTCAATCAGTCACTATATCCTATATCCCGCACACCCTCCCCAATGCCTCCACACCCTCCCCGACGTCCCCTATACACCCTCTCCGACCACCTCGTGCATACTGAATTGTTTTTTTGGGCATTGCACGAGGTCAATCTCTATTTCGTGCGTGGAGATTCCCAGAATAACCACCTCGTGCCTATAATGACTCTTAATACGCACGAGGTGGTTCTGTATCCTCGTGTTTCGTGAAAATCCTCGTGTGTATAGAATCTTCCAATGGGAGGGGTCAAGACTCCCTGTACTCCCCACCCTAGATCCGCCCCTGCGCACATGCGCATACATGCATACATGCAAACATAAACATACAAATGAACACACGTGTACATACAAAATAGAATATGACACAAACATACGTATCACAGCATTCATTTATCTTCACACCAGATCTCTCTGTTTCTTTTTGTGCTCACACAAGTCCATCAGTTATATCCACTTGAATACTTCCCAAAAGGAGAACTGAACTGCAGACATCATCTAAACAAAGGCTGTATTCAACTAGCCGATTTTACTCCAGATTTCAAAAATCGGCAGTTGAAATCTTGGTTAATTATATAATACTACATACCATTAGAACGGTCTTCAAATACTCTTTTAAATGGTATCTAACGTACAAAGCTTTCTTTCCAATTTCTATAACAATTCGAAAATTGCCAGAAATATTGTTAGTCAAAGTCGCCTAGTGGAATACAGGCTTAACTTGGCCGAATTAAGAAACACGATTCACTGCTGAAAGAAAATCCCAGACAGGGAGCGGGCTGTGGAGAACTGCCACTTGGACGTGTTTTACAAGCGAACACCGGATGTAGAATTATTACGAGAAAGGGACTATCGTTGAGCAGTTCTTTTAACAGGGTCTCAGCAGAATATGATAGAGGTCCATTGGCGCTATTGTATGATAATGAATAAGGTTACTTTAAACACAATTGTAATAAAGAAAGTGGGATACACATATATCTAATAAAGATATGAAACAAATTTACAATGAATACTTCTTTTGAGCAAGAAGGAACCGGCATTAAATGTACATCAATGAATTGAAAAACATAAAATATGGCTACAAATGATTGAAATTCACGTGGGAAAGCCACAGCGGCATCCTGGTTGAATTCAGGAGCAGTATGAATGCTGTATGAATGCTGCATGGTTTTGGTTTAGTGAGAGACCAGTGTGGTCCCCAGCCACATCCTTCTAGAGCTGTCAGCTCCACATCTGTGGGATGAGGGATGGGTCATCAAAGGGACATCAAACCAGACATATAAACCACTCACCAGGTCTTACAGCCAAAGGATATTGTGAATACATTTACAAAACACAGTGTTTTCCCCCTGGCCTTAAATGCTGACTCTACAGTCTACTGACCAGCTTTGGATTCAGATTGATCTGCTTATTAAGATACCTGAATGTAGTTAAAATTCTCCCCACCACAGATAGCTGATTTTCAGTATTTTAAGCACCTGCAGGCTAATTTGGACTGAATTTGTAGACAAAACTCATAGAAAAGCTTTAGAAAATAAACAAATATTTATTATAATATCCATCTGTAATAAATGAATTTTCAAAATACTTGAGAAATATTACATGTACATAAATTTAGAAAAAGATAATCTCTAGTTTTTCATCATGTTAAACTTGTAATAATGAAAAGATCCTAGTAATAATGAAAATTCCTGTACTAAATCCTTGTGATTTGTCCACATATTACCCAGCATGCACCCTGATCTAAGCTAACCTGCAGCAAGAAATTGGCTATCCGTGGTTGGGAAAATTATAGATTATTCAAAAAAGGAAAATATCCTTTAAAGATGTCATTGCTGACCATCTCTTAGATCTTTGAGCCTTGAGTGCAGGTTTTTACTGTTGTTCAAAGGGGAAACTTTTGCAAAAAAAGTAAGGAAGAATCAACAATTATGTCATGGCAACAGTAGAACGTTTTTCTCATACTGGTGACCTCTGAATGACCTCCCATATATCAGGGACGCCTATTGGCTTAAGTTATTTCAGAAGTAAGCCGTATAAAACCCCTGGCTGACCCAAGTAAAGTCTCACATAGTTATGCCAATACAGACTATTTTCAACCTACATAGTGATATACATAAACACCCCTCAAGTGAAAGTCTATGACTAATGGAAATGATACCCTCGTAGCTTGCATTTGTACTGCCTATAAGTATACACATGCATGAGTAAACTGGCATGTAATTTACCGATATGTTGATACATGGAATTCCTCTAGACATTGAAGGCATTGATGATTCTTTTTCATTCACAGCATTTGAATTTTCCCCTCGTGCTTGTCACTTACATTTGATCCTGATTTCAAAGCACTTTGGATTTACTTGAAAACAACTAAGATCTCTCTATATCCAAGCTGCATGAATTTCTTTGATTTGCTGACTTTTATTCAATCCCTATTATACAATCCCTGAAAGAGGTCAAAGAATGTTGACTATTCAATCATTCAGGATTAGTCTTACATACAGATAATCCCACTAGTACTTTGTTGAGGGGTCTAACCCGTAGGGCTAGCTGGGGTCTGTACATACCGGGCATGACTTGGACCTGAACCAACCCCCGAGGTATCCTAACGTCCACAAGGAGCCTCCCACCTACTTCTATAAACCAGCCAGGAATTTGTAAAAAGGGAGGTGAGGGGATTGTGCTCATTACATATACGTGAGTTTACTCGATTAATATTTGCCAATATACTAATTCTAGGAATGATCTATTCTAGGAGTGATAATTTCTAGGAATGATACATTCTAGGAATGATACATTCTAGGAATGATAAATTTTATGAATGATACCTTCTAGGAATGATATATTCTAGGAATGATACATTCTAGGAATAGTTAATTATAGGAATGGTAGATTCCAGGGATATTCAACTAAGGATCTATGTTATCCTTTATTGCCTGGCTTGACCCATAGCCGGTGCCCACAGTTTGAACCTGCTAACACCACAAGTCTTCTAAGGGTTAGTACCTGAGTTGTAGTAGGAGCGACGGAAATATCCCTTTAACCCTTACCGCCCTGCATACCCTGCTATTGTGGTGTCTGGTGTGGCTCTACTCCACCTGTAGTATGCACCCTGAGCTTACTTAGAGTAGGGGTAGACTGGCACAGGGCTCATGGGGAATTATTGATATTTATTCTATTTATTTAAAGTTTTTAGCCGTTTAGTTCACTATGAACCCCATTTATTCAGAGTATGGGTATACTAGACTGGCACAGGGCTCACAGTGAATTATTGGATATTTATTCTAGGTTTGAACTTTTGATGTAGTACACCATGAACCCTGTTTATTTAGAGTATGAACTATAATAGACTGGCAAAGGGCTCACATGAAATTATTCTAGGCTTGAGCCATTAATATTATTACATAATGCACTCCATTCATTTACAGTATAGATTAGACTTGCAAAAGGCTCGAGGGAATTATTGTAAAGTATTCTTACTAGGTTTGAGCCGTTTGATAATATTGTGCACTATGCACCCCGTTTAGACTACAAGACTACCACAGGGCTCATATTAAATTATTGGATATTTATTCTAGGTTTGAGCCGTTAATAATAGTGCACTATGAACCCTGCTAATTTAGAGTATAGACTAGACTGGCACACTCACAGAGAATTATTGGATATTCATTCCGATTCACTGTGTGTGTCAATAATATAATCTGCATAGGCCTACTATGCATACCGTTTATTTAGAGTATAGACTAGAACTCCAGAACTTAATGCACTCTATGCTCGTTTTCAGAATTTAATGTTTGTTGCATTTCTTTCATCATTTTAGGATAAATTTAGATGAAGTTTCACGCTATTTCTGATATGTCCCTAGGCTGACGTATCTCTAAAATTAGCATAAGGCAGTCTAGTCAGTCAATAAAAACAGAACAACAAACAAACAACAAAGAAAGTAGAAAATCTGAGCAAAAAGGTATGTTCCGGTTTCGGTAGTAAGAAACACGTACCTGGTAGCTCATCCATAGAAATAAAGTTATGTCTATAGAAAACCATTCATTGTAAATGGCCACATAAATTATACACCACACGCTGTCATGGTAGCCCCCTTTTTGGTATAAAGCTACATTATTTCTTTTCCTCGTTCAGTTTTTACCGATCAGATATGAGCTATAGCGACTAAAGGCGCTATTACACTACACGACTTGAGCTGTGATATGGGGTGCAATATGTTGATATTACAGACCATTCACATACAGGAGTGATATAATTGTTTAAAATGGGGTTTTGGAGTGTTTTACATATGTGTAAAATAGAATTGTTTCTGTAATATGCGCCATTTCTCCGTGACATCGTCATATCGCAGTTCATGTCGTGTAGTGTAATCAGGCCTTTATATAGTGCGTCGTGCAGTCACCTCGATTTGAGACAAAAACTGGTACAATTCGCCACATTGTCTGAGTGTCCTGTTTTGAGCGGCTATTCACCAATACATCATCTCCTCTCAGGCATTTTATACGTTATTTTATCAAACTGGTTTGACAGGCCCCTGGTAGGGGAGTCTTCGGTTTGCGTGGCAGGTTCCTGGTTGAGTTTTGTAAACTTATTGATAATGCGCAATAAGTTTATATTGCGATTTTGATGGATTCATTGGGGGCCTTCCATTAAGTATGTTCATGTATGCATATTTTGCCGGATTTCTGACCCCTTACCCCGCGTTATACTATGTACGTATCTGAGGTATCCCCCATTTTGCGTAAGTACATCTTCCATAATACTACCAAGGCATTATCGTATTTTCTCAAAAGAGAGTTTCCTATCCCCACTCCATCATTTTTCTTGAAATCGAATGGAAAATAGTAAGTTCATTAAGAGAAAGGATGAGGGACTTAAGTCAGTTACATACACAATGCATCTATTTGTTATGTTCAAGGCCCCCGTCCCCTGTACACACACCACACACACACACACACACACACACACACACACACACACACCACCACCACCACCACACACACCACACACACACACACCACACACACTGTCATACGTCATACACACACACACAGTCACACACACCACACACACTGTCACACACACACACACCACACACTGTGACACACACACACACACACACCACACACAGTGACACACATATACACACATAATATATATATGGGGCTGG
Source organism: Lepidonotus clava (assembly GCA_936440205.1). NCBI lineage: Eukaryota > Metazoa > Annelida > Polychaeta > Phyllodocida > Polynoidae > Lepidonotus > Lepidonotus clava. The sequence continues at coordinate 2,598,006 of OW387143.1, forward strand.
ACGACCCTCCCCTCTTGAAATTGAAGGCCCCATAGGTAATACTCCGTGATCAACAGTCATCATATGCTTATACCTTTGATTCTACATATAAAAAGTTGGACACAGGTCTATAGGTAAACACGTCTTTTTTGTGTGTTTTGACGTCTATACACGGATGAGTCATAAGACCTTCTGCGTGATATTGAACTAAGAGTTCAATACTGAAGATATATCAGGACTTATGAAATAAGGGCCTGGATATATATATATATATACATACATATATGTATATGTAGTATACTTCTCAATGGATAGATAGTTTTGCCGTAACCTAGTTCTCGTTACATTGTCTATAAATCAATGATATAAGTCTTATGACGAATGGAACCCTTTAAATTACTGGAAGTAAGTATACACATGAAACATTTAATGAAGTAACTTACAAATTACAAAAGTATATGTAAGTTAGTTTATTGCTCCTTATCACAACGTTTAATCAACATAAGATACTAAATACTACACAGCTGTTTAGACATGGTTATAGATGCAGCCATTAAACAACACCTCAAATCTGTAATTAGGACGTGTATAACCGGCTATAGGTCACGTGACCCGGCCGCCATCTTGGTTTTTGGCCACCTGGTGGGGAGACCACGTGTTAACAGGACAAAGGTCAGGTAAGGTCAGAGGTCAGGTAAGGTCAAGGCCGTGTTGTCTGACCTCACCACAGGACCACAAATTACCTCAAAACGAGGCTGACTAACGACTTGTACCTTTACACAGCAATTTGGCTTACACCTTGACTTACATATGTATATAGCTCTTTGGGGAACGTGTTAGGTTAGTTATTGGGGGTATAGATGGGGGGTTCCATTTCACATATCAAATTTAAGAAAAGAGTCCATGTCATTTGTCACTCAGTTGCCAAGTCACCTGTCAAATTAAAAAAAAGGCCCTGTCGCCCTGTTCAATTAAAGAATTGCCCTGTTGCCCTGTCGATTTTAGGGGTCTACACCCAAATTATTGGTTGCTTGACGCCCTATTTAACCCTGAAGGTCATATCAAGGGCAGTGATGGTGATTAATCTTTAAGAAGGTGGACAGCCTGTCCTCACACTTTTCCCTGAGACAAGGGTTCTTTTAATCATCATACTGCATAGACACAGTATGAGAAGGAGAGACTTTTGATATCATTACTTTGTCTATTTCTGTACTGAATATGACCATAAAACCAACATCTATTTGACATTTCTGTGGTTCAAGGATTTTATGCATGCTATGACGAAGAAGGAAATGTATTTCCCTAGCCTTCCTTGACATGCAAGCAGGCCTCCTACATACAGAGGTCTTTGTATTCACTACATGACCATGTAAGGGTAAATCAGAATAAGTCTGGGCGCATGATTCACCTCCTGGCTACAGGGTCATCAAAGGTGGGGTGCGTGGTGTCCTTTCTATGGGACATTGCACATGAAAGATGCCTTGCCACTCTTTGAAATGAGTAGGGTATCACACCCGGTGGCGGGTTTCTCCTAAATGATATCATAGATCTGGTCACCCGTAAGCTGAAAAGCATTTCCTTGTGCAGTCTGGAAAGAACCTCGTGTGGTTGACCGGGCATTAAACCACCCCAACAAACAAACTTCCTGGCTAGGGCTACTGCGTACATAACTTTTGTGAATTTTGATACACTTAACATTTGATATCTTTCTATTTGATATCTGTCTAAAATCAGTAGAAAAATGAATCTGGGACCTGTTTCATGACAAACCTCAATAAGATTTGTGTTTCATAAAGTTACAATCACCTTTTTGGTCATCGTAGCTATGTGAGATTTGTTTTTGCTTATGTGAGTTTTGGGTGGATTCACGTGAGTTTCGGATGGATTTATTGGAGTTTCGGTAGATTTATGAGAGTTTGGTTATGAAACCGCAAGTTATGCCAGTTTCAAACTTGTGTACAGTTTCCGTAAGCGCTCTAAAACCTACGTAGCCATGTAGGCTATTAAGAAACACTCTACTGATTTAATTCTATATGAATACAAAAAGATGTGTCCATACAGACTTGGCGTATACTGTTCCGTCGGCCCCCACACTCCATACTTTGAGGGCCAGCTGTGTTTGTATTCATACTCAGGTATTTTTGTATTGATTATTCACCTGGGAAGTTGAGTCATTTAGGTCGTATAATATATACCTGGTCTGCTTATTCCGAAGTAGTATAAAATATGCTTCCTCTGCCTACTCTGACGTTGTTAGCACGCTATCCCACAAACAGATGTTATCCTACAAATGATTGGCAATTTGTGGGATCACCACAAGATGCTAACCCTTAGACAGCAGTTTGAAGGATAGCATAAGCTTGTGGGATAACATCTTGCTATCCCCCAAATCGTGAATATTTGTGGTAAGGCATCTGTTTGTTGGATAGCGTCTTAACAGATGTGGTAAGATATGTAGTCCACAGTGATATTATATATAGTCTGGAAAGAGCCCTGAACGGTTGGTCAAATCTTAAATCACCCCTATTTCAAGGTAGTAATTTTCTACTTCTTGTCTGCTTACTCTGAGGTAGTATATCGAATATACCTGCTCTGCCTTTTCCAAGCTAGTATATCATATATACTGCTTGTGAATGAGTGATGTGTTCCCCTAAAATACCCATACGTCATGGATCCGCCTTTACTTTGAAGTATCATTAAAGGGAACCAAAAGCAATGTTTTACTAAAATGTGACGAAAGTTTGCAAACTTAGATAACTATAAAAGTATATTCTTAGAGAATAACCTGAGCTAGTGGTACAGTTTAAACCATGAAAACTGACTTGAATCTAGCTTGAATTCCATAAAGCTCCTGTCCTTTCTGTCTGTAGACAACAATGTTTGTAAATGAACCAATTTCGGTGGGTCACCTAAGTGGCCAGGGATTGGTCAGGACATGTTGTATTGTATTTTGATGAGGTTAAAGCCTGCTTTCACCATCTATATTTCATCATGGGCCTCAGTTATGGTCATAGAATGTATTTCAATAGTTTTGCCAAATTTACACCCTATATGTATATATATGCTTTTGGCTCCCTTTAAGAAGTACCCTAGGTGTTGTGTATCCCTGGAGTAAAGGTGTACCCACTCCTTACCTGAGGACCACGCCCCTTACACCTGCTCACCTTCTCACCTTTAATCACCTGTAAACCCTGACCTCCACAGCAAACAGGCATCGTTCACCTATACCTACAAATTAGGAAGCCAGTCTAAGACAGATGCAAGTTGATTAATGTTGATTTAGCTCCAAGTAAACCAACACTCTCCACCCAAGGCTGCTTGTCGGGATTGATACAGCTTCTTGAAGTAATTTCTACATGTACAAAGTGTGTTAATGACTATGTATATAAAATATAATTTTGAATAAAAACAGGTCATTCACATAGATATGTTCATGGCACACACACATCACATTATAAGCTTTCATTTACTTGATTATAATTATTGTGACTGTTGTGACAGGTAAACACTTTCTCCTGCACTTGGCTTTTGTTTTAGGGCATATTTATTCACATCTAGTGCCAAGACCCTGTCCATTAAGAGGGATTTATTCTACCCCTTTCCTCCAGCCGCAGGTGGCACTCATGATAACATAATCCTATTGTCAACAGTAACACTTCCCCACTGCTCCTACTCCCCTCCTCCCCTCCTCTGCCCCTCCCTCCTTCCTCCCAGTCTCATCACCTCAGTGCACTGTGCTTCCAGATCTGTCTCTGAACCAAAACCTGAACCCATATGAATATTTGTGAATATTTGTGAATAGCTTTGTAGGCTTTTAACAATGTACCAGTGATATTCACATTTCCCCTCTGGCAATATTGCATTAGCATGAAACAAACCTTTCTTGATGTATCTGCTGTGAATCTATTAAAATCAATAACATTAGCAATTTTAAAAGCTACATCTTTCCTGTAGCGCACATTATCATACATTTGTAGATGCTTAAGAATAAGTTGAATGTGCAATATTTCATTATTAGGCAGGCTCTGGTGAAGGCCAGTGGAACTCAATACAACAGCAGGAGACAAAGGTTGTTTCATGGCATTATTACACTACCCGACTTGAGCTGCAAATTGACGATGTTGCAAAGACGTCAAACAAAATACAGATAAAATCCATTGGTACACATAAGTAACATGCTCAAAATTGCCAATTTCTAACAATTATATCACTCCTGGAAATGAACTATCTGTAATATCATCATATCGCGCCGGTATCACAGCCCAAGTCGTGTTGTGTAATACTGCCTTTAGTCAAACCTGAAAGACAACGGTCGGGGAATCTACTTTTAGGGCCAATGGGGGATTAGCTGCCTAGACCTCAGCTGTTGGCCTGGGAGTGTATTTATAGGGACTAGGCCACCGGGAATGGATAAGGAAATAACTACAGAGAGCAGTATAAGGTTGGCTAAAGGCAGGGATAGATGAAAGAATGATTAAACAAATAAGCACACAAATATATGCAATTTATCAAATTTGTTTCAGTAGGCTATAGCAAAATGATGAATAGAATAATTCCTACAAAGGAAATCAACCCTTTTAAGGCCGGCTCCTATACAGCATTAAGACAGTCTTAATAGATAAGCGTAAATATAATAGTCTTTATAGAGAAGCTATAACGCCAACACCAAGACAATATTTCAGGCACCCTTATGATATTTTGACTCTCTTTGTTTCCTTGTGTATCATTTTAAAGTGGCTCAGGCACCCTTATAGTATTTTGAATTTCTTTGTGTCCTTGTGTATCCTTTGAAAAGTGGCTCATAACGTAAAACCGTAGCAGTAGTGGTTAGATAGGGGTATATTGAAACATATCAGTCATCTGACATGTGAGCAGGTCTGCTGAGTTCTCTCTGAGCGCCCGAAGGCAGCCTTCCGCAGTATTCAGTGATAACCATTGACAGTGCCCCACCTCTCTTTGTTCCTCAGGAATCATAGACATCTTGTTTCCTCAAGGGTTATAGATATAATGGAATAGCAAAGTACAATAAAACACATAGATCTAGGCATATGAACACACAAAGACACACCCACAGACACACACAGACACACACACAGACACACACACACACAAGCACACACACACACATACCTATGATCTAGGTGATAATGGTTTGGGATATTTACAGCACGACGCTTAAAATCATGTGTGAGAGTTAAGGCTATTAAGGGCTTATTACACTACATGACTTGAGCTGTGATATGAGGATATCACAGAAAATATACACAGAGGATCGCTACTCTTATTTAAAATTAGTAATTTGGAGTATTTTACACACGTGTAACATCGAATTTTGTCTCTAATATGTGCGACTACTCTGTGACATCGTCATATCGCAGCTCAAGTCGTGTAGTGTAATAGGGCCTTAAGGTGTATTACGCTGTGTGTTGTGTGTGTGTCCCCAGCCAGCTGTGTCTGTCTGTTCGTCCCCCACCACACCCTCCTCCTGTGATGGTCCTAGACCCCTAAATTCAACACGGCGACATGGCCATTTCTTAAAATCGACATGCAACATGAGGCTTAGCGGCATGGGTGAAAAAATAAACGACATGACATGTTTTCTTTCTTAAATTCAACATGGGACATGGCAGCTTCTTGGAGGTGAAATGCGACATGGGGAGTTAAGGGACAGGCGACATTGCCATTTCTTAAATTCGACATGCGACACAGAGACCCCCCAACAGGGCCCCCCCTGCACCTTAAAAGGAGAGGAACTCTCCGGGGCCGGAGGCGGGAAAGGCGTGACGGGATCAGGGCCAAGGGAATCGAATTATGTTTCTTGTCCACCCTAAAATTAGCAAAATCCGTTTTGTCAAATTAATGGGGGGATATTATTGTTGTTATTATTGAAATTGCGTGCTTCAAATTAACTCAGGGCTGTTCTTTTGTGTCACTTGGAAAGGACGTGGGATGGGAACGGAAATGCCTAGGGAAGTTAGTAATTGGAAGACCTGTTCTAAAATAGATGATTGCTGAAATTTATTTAATCAATTTCTTTGGTGCTATCACATTGACAGATATTGCCACACAATAGATATATAAGGTTATGATAGAGTGGGGTCAGTAATTGGTGGACATGTTCTAAAAGGGATGATAGCTGAGACTTTTATTTCCTTAACTTCACCGATGAAATCATATTGACAGATATTCCCACACAATAAAGTAAGGTCATAAATGTATTAAATCATTAGTATCATCGCTAATGTTACCTTGTTGGCTGTAAAACATTCACATTATTGGCCTAAACATAAAAACATGGCTCGGAGTCATTGGTTTACTGGAAATCTCCAAGCAGAGGCATATGGTCCTAATTCTTCCATAATAGGAGGTGGAGCGATTTCTACCTGGAGAGTGTCACACTCAGTGCTCTCCTGATGTCGATCTCTGAGCGCCTCATATATGGGTATAACAGGGGGTGAGCAGAGAACTTGGAAGGAGGAGAAGGGGCACTCTGCCATGAAACATGACTGGTTGAACTGGTGTCAGTATAATGTGAATGTGTGGGGTATTGTGTGGGCCTATGACATGAAATCTCAGTGTGGCAGCACTATAAAGAGGGCATTGGGTCCCACTGCAACAAATAGGCACCTCATTTCATAGATTCGGTCACTGCCCCTGTGGCATAAAACAAGCTTAAAGGCTTTACCTTGTGCAGTCTGATAAAAGAACTCTAAAGGGTTGGCTGGACATTAAACTAATCCAACAAACAAACATAACGGCAACTCAGCTGTTAGTTGAACTTTACACTGTAGTGTAGGGGCCATATAACATAAACAAGAAGTGAAAAAAGCTCTTCAGCGCACTAAATATCGTTGTCTCAATATAGAAAAGCACGCTTATAAGAGCAAAACAAAACTAATATATATATAAAACACTATTTTCCCAACAAGATAGACCTAATAGAGCTGACATCGTGCAAAGAACATGACATTTAGACATACCAACGAGGAATGTGCAGTTTTTCTGCAATACAAATGTGCACGTTATTGCGTGAAATTTCGTACACTTCCCAAAAAAGCAGACCAGTAGCAGGCAACAGCAATCACTTATGTACGAGGCCGCTCTCTCGCCATCTAAGTGCTGCAGTTTGTTTTAAAAAACTCCACTACTGCAAAGATGTCATTCCTGATCCCTAATGGAAACGTAGGAAAAGGTATGCACAAGGTGTCACACAAGGAAGACGTATGTTTGGATAAGCATAATGATAGTTCATTCGACCAAAAAGGGCTCTGTTAGCTAATGAATCTCCTTTAACCTGTCTGTTATTCCTTATGAAACGAGGGTGTTTTTACGATAAAGTATATATTTTGCCATTACTTGCACACATGGGATAGTTCCAATATTCTCAAGATACACACATATAGGTGCAACGATAGAGGAGACAGTCTCTATGGGTCCAGGGTCTCTGCCTTGAGCAGCCACACCATGCACTATTCACCGGCAGGCAGTATATTGGTTCTGTATGCACCGATCATCGATCGTATGCCCTTTTCTGTACACTCATGAGTCAGTTGGACATGACCTGAATTAATGGGACACACTTGCAAATATTCCAGTTCAAAACCAAATATATTTCCCTGAAATTCCCTAGTGACAGCTGCATGCTGAGTATCGTCCGTGTGTTTCTTCTGTTATGGGCTCCACGTCTAAGCCTAGCGATGTCACAGCCAGTGACACGTATTGCGACATTAGAGCGTAATCTGGAAACATTATTTCTCATGTCATGAATTTTGCAGGGTTACGGGAGGGATACAATGTACCAAATTATAACCTTTTCATGGATGATACCGCAGCATAATTTAACTTGATATCCCTTGCAAAGCGAATGGTTTCAGCATACACACATAGTCCTATATATATATTTATTGCTACAATTAAAATGTTCATTCCAATATTGGGATATTAGTGACAGGTTGGGTTACCTGTTGACCTTGGAGCACACCTGAGGGGTCAGACACTAGTTACCTTGGTTACAGTAGTAGTAGTAGTAGTAGAGCTTTTATTGACAGCTAAGAGTCTACATGTGATCTCATGTGTCATACATCAAAAACAGTAGCAAACAACAAAGTCTACAGTACATCAGAACAACTAAGATCATACTTATCAAGTTAACATTATTTTTTTTGATTTGCGATAGCACCAGTTTATGGTTACCATAAAGTAATAAAGATAAAAGATCTACAATATTATGTCATTGACGACTTGATCTGCTGATATTATATCATTGACGACTACAAGTCCAACGAGGCTTATGTGTCATAAGGACTAGTTCTATTTTGCTAATAATTAATTCGAGATTCAACAGGAGATTCGGCAGGGGCTGCTCTGACATCATAATAGGAAAACAGCACCATGACCTTGTTGGCCCAAATGTCTCAGCTGTAACAACTCATTGACTAGGTAACAAATGACTAGTGTTATAATGCTGAGCGTTCACCTTACAACGTATGTTCATCTCATACACCTATTTACACAAAATCCAATTGAAGCGGATATACCTGAAGCCGGAAAATGCCTTCAACGTTGTCTTATGTGGATTTCCCTGGTTTTGAATGCACTGTATACATAGGTACCCAGTGCTTTGATAGTTGTAACATCTTTACTACTCATTAGGGAAACAAATAAATCTTCCTGAGACATGTTAGTATTGTGGAGTGACAATGATTTTAAAAGACTTTGGCGCTGACCATCATATAGTGTACAACTCAAGAGAAAATGCTGTTCATCCTCAACCTCACTCAAGGAACAATTACTACATTTTCTGTCTTCCTTGGGAACCTTTGGTTTTGTATGTCGGCCTGTCTCTATAGCTAGTGAGTGTGAACTGACTCTTAGCCTGGCCAGTGCTGTTAAATGCTTCAGATTTGTCATGCACAATAAGTAAGTTTCCATGCAATATTTGTCTTTGAATTTGTTAAATGTCCTCAGCTTTCCCTCAGTGTTGTTTTTTATTCGCAATAAACATTTTTCCATATGCACACTATACACTCTTTCTTTTATTCCTGACAGTATCTTATTTCGTGAAGTGGTTGGCATAGCTATGATACGGTCTGGTTCAGACAGATTCAGGGAGTCTAAGAGCTTGTTCACATCGGTCCACCAGTTAATCTGACCGTGATTATGTAGGTTGACCAATGTGTCAAACGCATTACGGATTGGATCATGCTCTTGTAAGTTAGCTATTCGTAACCAGTATTTTAGTGTGCTAATATGTCTTCTTAGGTGTACTGGGAATCTCCCAGCCTCACTTAGAACAGCATCAGTTGGAGTCTGTGATCTGAGTCCTAATGTTTTTTTGATATACATTAAATTAAATGTTTCTAACTTATCGTTTTGCTTAAATTTATACCAAACTTCTGATCCATATTCTAGTATGGGCAATAGCTGAGAGTCAAAAACCTTAAATGCCAGTTTCGGAGATAATCTTCCAAGGGTTTCAGCACAGAGTTTTTTTACTTGATAGCTAGCCTTTCGGGCTTGAGTGATAAGATGATCTGGCATTGTACTTAGTGGATCCCGCTTGAGAGTATTGAAAATAAAGCCAAGGTATTTGTATTCATCTACCACTTCAATATCGTCTCCTCCTATCCTAAAGTCTGTCTTACTATTCTTTTTCTTATTAAAAATAAGGACCTTTGTTTTCATCAGGCTGACAATCATATGCCATTTACTGCAGAATTCGTACATTCCATTTATTTGTTCTTGCAAACCCTCAGATGTATCAGAGCACAAAACTAGATCATCAGCATATAGAATATATCGTACAATAGTGTCATTTAAAACGATGCCATATCTAGATTTCAAAAAGTTCTGTAGGTCATATAAGTATTCTGTAAAAAGCTTAGGACTAATCATACCACCTTGTAGTACACCACACAGGCTCTCTATTTCCTCACTTAGTTCACCATCTACTTTAACCCTACATTTGGATTTATTATACATACTTTGTATAACCTTTAAAAAGTTGCCTCCCACATCCCGTTGTTGCAGCTTATGTATCAATGCTGCCCGATTCACATAGTCAAACGCTTTGGTAAAGTCCACAAAGCATACAAATAAAGGTTTGTTTAGGAATTGCTGTTTCATGATCAAGGAATACAGGATGAAGGCATTGTCTGTAGTCATTCTATTTTTCATGAATCCAGACTGAAATATGTCATTATCTAGTAAGATATCATTTTTCATTGAAAGGCGTGTATTTAATATTGATTCAAACGCTTTACCCAGTGCAGGCATCACAGTGATTTTTCTGTAGTTATCTGGATTTAGCGTGCAACCTTTCTTATGTAGTGGATTTATGATGCCCTCGCACCATATGGAGGGATATTCTCCAGACTGTAAAATGTAGTTAAATAGCAGTGTTAGTGGCAGCACTACTTCTTTTTCAGCAGCTTTCAAAAATTCAGCAGAGATCCCGTCAATACCCGGGGCTTTTCTGTTTTTTAATTTTCTTAGGCTAGTGAGTACTTCATTTTCTGTTATTACTTGGTTCAAGACATCTTGACTCACATTACTATGGAAACAGCTTAATTTTTTGATTTTGTCAGTCTCTATTTCTAAATCAATATCTCTGAAATTAGGTTGCAGGGGTGGCTGTGCCTGCTCATGAAAGTACTCTGTAAATGTATTTATTTTGATATCTGACACTGTAGATTTTCTGTGTTACACAGGTGTCCCACACCTGTAGGTATTGGGGGGGGAGGTAAAACCTCAAAAACATGGCAATCACCAGAAACCACTTCAATTTTGCAGCAGTTTACTTCGATCATACAGCTGTGTATGCCTATTGTTACTCTGAGCCCCCTGTGGGGGTACTGGGGTGGGGCTTTTGCTCCTGGTTAGAATAGGCCCCCAGTAGCCCCTGCTGATCGTATGAGGTGATGATAGGGGGGACCCTGCACTGACCAAGTGGTTCATTGGGTTCAATTCCCAGTTGGTGTCTGGGTTCACTAAAGGGTGAGGTACAGCAAAAATGATTTCCAGGTTTTAATCTCCTGCTGTTTGCCTGCCCTGTCATTGATACAATCACCAAAGACAGAATTTGTCCTAACTTGTTTTCGCTGTGAAGATGACCCTGGCTGTAAGTACGGCATAAAACCTCCATCACTCACTCTGTTACTATCCGAAGCCTTATGATTGTTTAAAAAAATGGTAATTGCTCTGGCAACAGACATATTAAACCTGTCAACATCTAACCTCAACCATCAACAAGTTATAATTTAATTTTGTTGACGTTATTTTTTGCCTTGAGGGAAGTTAAACAGTTTAACAAGTTAAGTGGTATGAAACGTACTGACATGCCAAATATGTCAGACAACTTAATTGTTATGGTGATTGGTAAAGGCTGTCCTTAAATTATATAGATTGTTTGCCATGATAATGTACCCATGATCAAGCCATAACTTAATGTCTGTATTTTGTCCTCGGAGGAGGTTAAACAGCTTCAGAAATTAAATGGTAAAATGTGTAATATATGTCAGACAACTTAATTAGCATGGCGATTGGTAACGGGTGACCTTAAATTATATCAATATATGTACTGATAATGTACCCATGACCCCATAAACAGGGATAGACCTGGGCATATTTCCATGGTATTTCTCCCTCTGTCATTTCATCCATAGTTGGTTTTAATTATAGTACGAACTGCGCCAGGCCCTTTAAGCTGCTTATCAATAAACCAGCTTGTTTTGTGACAAATCGCATTAAAGCGACAATTAGAAAGCAAAACAATTAACGTTGTCGGGCTCCGGTTAATGTGACATTGACCGTGCACATTCTATTTCCATGGAGACAGGTTTTCATCATGATATTTTATTTATACAGAGGGATGCAGCTCAAATACAAAACATGTCATTTCATTCGTTTTCCGTATGATTTTAATCTATGGAAATACACATCCTGAACACATTAATAGAGCAGATAGAACATTACTGATTAAACCATAAATGATTTAGTCCCAAACTATAATTATTAAAACTAGAGGACAATGATTCGCAAGTACTCTGTCACGTAACGGGTCTCGCTGTTGCGAGGGTTTGCACCAACAGCGAGACCCATCCTAGAACTCTCGCAACAGCAACGTCGCTGTTGCGAGAGGTAGTAATGTTGAATTGTGGCTGTCCTACTCAGCCAATTTTAATTCTGTGAAAAGTTTTGGGAAATATGGATCCATATCTAATATCCCTGCGATTTTCACACTAGGAAATATATTTAAATGGGTGAAAATGGCTGTTAAAGTTTTGCAACAGCGAGGGTTTTGTCACCAAACAGCGAGACCCAGATCTAAACTATTAACCTTCCTAGAACTCTCTCTCTGGGAGAGTTTGGTTATGCGACGGGCCACAAGTCGATTATGATAAATACTACCATTTATCCCTGCCCTAACATAGCCACTGACCCGTGAGAACGAGGTAATGCAGTTTACCCCATTCCCGTCACGCACCTTAAACCCCCAGCGTCCCTGTTGCCATGGCAACCAGTGAAAGTGGCTCCGGAAATGACAAACGCAGTCTGTGGAAGGGTGGGGCAGTTCGTGGTGACGTCACTAGGGGGCGCTCAAATTGTGAGGAATGCGGTCAGAGCATGCGCAGGTCTGCACTCTCTAAGCAGAGAGTGGGGGCGTTTTACTGACAGAAATCCCCTATTATCGACCACAGAAAAACGGCAGATAAAAACATGGCCGCCCAATAGTGGCGCAAAGGATTGTGGGCAACACGTACCCAGACGATTACCTCTTCCTTTTTACACTCTTTTTTGTATCCTTATTTTCAGTGACAGTTTTTTTCCGTTTCTGAACCAATTCAACCAATTTTATAGCACATAGGGATATATAAAACCAGGTATATGAATGGATTGATATGTCTTGATAAACTCAAAGAATAGCCTTGTCTTCAATTAGCCTAATCCCAAAATTAAAATAACATTACTCTCACACTTCAATAGGCAACAGGTGACCCACTCCCAATATACATTGATATACATTGAACCAACAATTAGAAGTATTGAACAACTGTAGTTGAATTGTAAGACACATATCTCCATACCCAAACCTACCCTGAGCTAGGCGAACCCTAGCCCCCCTCCACGTGGGCCGGTTGCTAGGTAACACGACGTTGCCAGGCAACCCCCGTCAGCCGGTGGGGGGGGGGGGGGGTCCCCCTCAGTCGGTGGGGGTATCCTTAGGTTACCTGGAGCTCAGGTAAACAGAGGCAGCTGGAGGGACACAGGAGGAGGGGGGGGGGGGGGTAAGTAGAAAGTGGGGTGAGAACTGTTATTGTAAGGAGTGGGCCTATGGATCCTTTTTGATCATACTTATTGTTACAGTTAGGTCTGTCCCAAAGGTATGGTCCCTGTGGTTCTGTGAAATGCTTCCTTTTCTATATCAATGAGATGTTCCTTATGGATAGAATCAAGGATACCCCCTGATACTTATATAGGTCGACAGCCGGCCGTGCATGATTTTAAGAAAACTGCTATGATTTTACCACATGAGCATAAAGAGAAAAGTCTAAGATGTTTTTCAAGTTGATTTGGAACAACAAGTTATAAGCCTCCAGCAAAATGATTCAGCCTCAGTTGTAGTTTTTGTTATTGCAGAAATCTCTATAATCTATTGTCGCTTTCGACTGAGGTCTTAGGTATGAATATAGAAATCCAATATTTTGCTTGGTTGGTTTTAGTAGTGTGAGACCTCAGAATGACGTCATTCGGCACAGAAAGTGACCTCTAGGAAACAACCTGTCTGCTCCCCCCCTCCTACCAGGAAACCACACAGACAGACTCGTCTACAACTGTGTAGATCTACGTGTCATAAACGAGCCTGGAAGGTCGTTCTTTTCTATATGTTTTACGAGCAACACCCAGTTGATGCAATCAAAAGATATAGGCTTAATTCATTCAACATTTTAGTGAAAGATATATTCTTTTAACAAGGTAAAGTCATTAATTGAGGGAATAAGGACCTTTACGGGTACCCCAAACCAATATGACTATGTTAATGTATCAGACATATGATTATCATTATATATTGTACATATAGCCACCAGCTTCAGATCCAAGAGTTCAACAGCTGCTTTTCTGTTCTGATCATAAAGTAAAAGCTCCATGCATTTAGACAATACAACAGTAGTTTCAGCTAATTTATTTCCGAAAATAAGAGTAGAAAAGACAATAGTAAAAAAGAGTAGGTAATGTCCTGCCGGGTGATTGTGTCTCGCTCGGTGCTTAAACCCACTACACCGGGAAACCACACATAACGACACTCTGGCGATAACCGCTGAGTCAGCGAAAAACAACCAGGAAATGAACAGTAGGGCGGGCAGTGGTAGGGCACTGTGCTCGTCTACCAACGGCCAGGCTTCGGGAAGGTTCTGTAAGCAGGGGCGGATCCAGAGTCGGTCAACTAGGGGGGGGGGGAGGGGGCAAACCAACCCTCCCTATAATAAAAGTGAAAATAGATAATGTCAGATTTGTACTAATCAACAAATGAATGTTTTTTTTTTTTTTTTTTAAATCCACTCAGTCTAGGGGGCCAATTGCCTCTTTTGCCCCCCCCCCCCCCCACCTTAGACCCGCCGTTGGTAAGATGTCCACAAGGTTAGGCAGGCCTTGAAATCGTTAAAATTATTTTTGAACCGACAAATGTGGAAGAAATGATAAATTTCAGTTGTTACGGTGACTTACATACTATTTAGTAATCATGTGGCTGTGATCAGTGATCAAAGTATACATACGTATCAAACTCATAGCTTTTTTGTCGAGTCTGTCACTCACCTCCTGCTTCATTTGCTGTTTTCCAGATGTCAGTGAAGTCGCCAGCTTCGACAAGACCAAGCTAAAAAAGACAACGACCCAAGAGAAGAACCCACTGCCCACGAAAGAAAGTAAGTTGGGAGAGCTTGGAGCTGCAAGCCCGTATCCAGGGGGGGTGACATGGGGTATGGGTCACCCCCCCCCCCCCCCAATCTGGACGAGGTCCACTTTTTGAAAAACCAATATCTTACTTTTCCCTCCTCCCCTGTTATCCTGGCTCTCTGCTATATTCTCTTTAAAACCTCTCTTACCCCTGCTAGCCCTCCACTAGCCCTGTATGACTCTCTCTTATTCTTTACAGCTCTCTGAAGAGCATATTAGATTCGTAATGAGTCCAGGGTCGCCGGATTATGTTCTAACATTGCAAAATATGTCACCAGCTATTATATCTCTACACTAAGGGGTGGAGTCCATAACCTTCAAAACCTATGGACGATACCCTGGCTTTAATTAAAGTTAAAATATATAACAATGAGTGGGCGTATAAAGTTTTATAAGTATTATTTTACCTCTAGAAAGTCCACTTTTTTTAGAAGTGGTCCCCCCCGCCATGAAAAGTTCTGGATACGGGCCTGAGCTAGATCAATTAATAAACAGTCATCTCAGAATTGGAGTAATGGCTGTAGTCCACTAGCCTATTTTACTCTGGGCATTTTGATACTATTTTGATGCAGTGTTACTGTATGATCTTTTAGGGGCCGTCCATAAACGATGTCACACTTTTCAGGGTACTTTTATTACCCTCTACCCCTGTCACATTGAACTTTCTGTTTTAAACATGAAAATAAGGCCCGTTCTCAGGCAGTGTCACACTGTTCAACCTAACCACCCACCCCTTGTGTGCACATGTGACATCAATTATGGATGGCCCCTTACCTAAATGGTTTCACTTTCATATCATTACAACATTATATTGTTTAATTCTGTTTAGCAGTCTTTAAAGGAAACCTTGCACATACCAACAGAATGAATATTTTCGAGAGGAATTCTTTGAACATGGCAGTTGCATCAAGAACTAAATGCTTAAGATATTTCAAAGATATTCAAAGTGTAGACAGAGTTATGAGACTTTAAGTTTGGTCTATACTTTTAAGGGAAATCCTCAATTTGTGATGTCACAAGGACACTAATTGGGAATTTTAATCAAAGGGAATCACCCACTCTCAAACATTTTTAGAATGTAAATTTATCGTTAACATAAAATATTTATACTAGGCCACATACAGGCTATTATACAAAAATTTCTTTACTTACCTATATTTATGCAATAACCTGGAATTCCCAAGTTCTTTTGAAAGGGAATTCCAATTATAATGACGTACCAAGAGGAATATTGATAATCCCAGTATTGAAGGAATTCCCTAATTCAATTTTCCTTTTTGCATAATTGTTTAATATATTCATATATATTTGAAACAGTTTTAGAATGTATAAGTGAAGTGAAATACACAATAATTGGCTTTTTGTAATTATATACATGTGCAAGCTTTCCTTTAATAATAGACATTAAAAGTTTATCCTTCATTACTGATTCCTATATGTCGCACATGTACACTGTTCCTGATTTTGGTTCCTCTTCTTTTCTATTACAGCAATTCAACAAGAAAAGGAAGGTGAAACTAAGAAGTAGAAGTTCCACCATGGTGGAATCTTTTTTTTTGTGAGCTGTCAGAAACTTGGCCAAGATGACGTGAACGTTCTTCTGTTTATACTCCCGCCATGAGTGACGTCATAATGACGTCACGGCGGTGACGTCACTAAGACCGACGTCGATGACGACGACTGGATGTTGAGTGTGATTGCGCGCGCAGCTTTACCCGATTACAAGAACGCCCCCTTCAGGATAGTTTCGGAACCAAAATCCTCTACAAAAAACGGGAAATGTTCCCCACCCATTTGGATGAAGTGAAAAAGGACTAAAACACAGAAAAGACAGCTAAATCATTATTCACAACGAATCAATTGAAATAATATGTCATTTGCGGGCCATCCTCTATTAGGGTTTTGGTAAAGATCAGTATTTTAAAAGTCACCATAAAGTGTAACTCCACCTAGTGGTTCTTAAGTTCTAGTCGACTGTTATTCTAGCCTTGTATCCCCTGTACATCTACTACAACTCGCAGTGAAAGCTACATACTGTAATATCGCTCCCTTAGTGTGAAAGAAAACCCTGAATGCGGAAAACCAGACCAGAATTAGTGCCCGGTGCACGTGCACCCGGGTACCAGTTAGTGTCCCTATGTACGCCATCATTGAATACACCCGCTTATCATCTGGTCTGTAAGTACTACTCAATCAAGAACATGATTGGCAAATCAAGGCATTTGATTTATAAGTCACCCAATCAAGGAACGAATATAATCATCATTATTATTATCCATGTAAAAAAATAAGGAAACTTAAGAAAAGGAAAGTTCGGTGTAGCCACATTCCATGGTCATCGCTTTGTTTTTTTTCTAATTGTAAAATTAAGTAAACAAACTCTCTGAGTGTCTGTGATGGGAGAGGGAGAGTGAGCAGGACAGAAAGGACGAGGAAGGAGAGAGAGAGGAAAGGAATGAGGGAAAGAACGAGTGAAGGCGTCAAAGACTCTCACAAAGAACGGTACAGTGGACCTCACTTGACATGCGCAGTGGCCTAGATATAAGCCAATCAGAAGCAGCCACTCTCAGGTCGAGGCTCGCCGAAAACGACGACTCTGCGCACGCGCATGACGTCATCGGAGTCACCGTACCACGTGACCCGGCAGGCCGCATGTTCCTGTGACGTCACGGCAGGAAGTCGTGACGTGTACACGGACGGAGAAGTGTACTTTATGTTGTGAGGTGTCTATATTTTTTTTGTTCTTTTTTTTTCTCGCGAAGGTCGTCATTTTGCAATGCTGTTTGTAAGCGTGTAAACTTTGAATAAACTTTGAGTAAACATTTAAGTGACACAATTGTCGTCTGGTTATCATTTCACTGAGTGTACACAGTGTCCAATTGCATATTTTTATTTGGCATTTATAAAAGGTGCATCATCAGGGGCGGATCCAGGGGGGGGGGGGTTCCAAGGGGTCTAAACCCCCTACCCCCCTTTCGCTTTGGTGGACCGCTTAACTACAAAATGAGAGGAAAATTCAGTTTGTGTATGTGCGGATGCACACTGTATTAGTACTTAGCCTTTATGCTGACCCCCTTCTTTCAAAAATCCTATATCCACCCGTGATCGTGTCCCCACATGAAATAAGGAGAATAGAGCACAGAAGTATTTTATCTAAAATGAAATACTAATGATTGGCTAGTGGTAGATCCCATAAGTCCACTAGATGATCTTACATACGATTCCATGTATCAAAAGTTTGCATAGTTATTGATTATATATATATATATATATATATATATATGCATATTAGATATCATTGAAAAAAGTGATTGGCTCTCCTTCAAATGACATGTAGGATGCATGGTCTTTGACCACATTAGTTGAAAAAATTGATAAATCAGCAATTAGCCCATCCCACATATCCTAGGGTTGGACAACATTACTGTATAAGCCATAATTGTCTCCCAGGGTAGGGGTTACTGAAATTAGCAAAGCTTATGTTTTTCTATATCCCCAAGTACTGCTTAAACATTATGGTTTCTTAATTTTAATTATTGACAAAATTGCAGGTGTGCCAGCCAATCAAATAGCATTTCAGGGGAAAATAGGGTTGGACATTATTGGCTGGGGTAACAGGCTTTAACATTGGTTCCTATAGGAAAAAGGCCAAAATATAAAGCTGCATTTTACAATTATTGTAGGAGCAAACTGTCTACAAAATTGCTTTGGTTGATTTTGTATTAGACAACTTTGAGAATATTTTATGGTAAACATTAATGTTGGTGTAAACTGGGATGGGCTTATTAATGACAGTTAAAATCATCTAGTGGAATACAGGCTTTCCCGGGTATATTATATGTACACAGTCGTGGAGGGGAGGGCGGAAGTCAAGACCCGGGACCGGAACCGGAACTGTCTGACCCCGCGTCCCCTAGCGGTGACCTCCCCAACCACACGGGGCCTGGAGGGTAGTCCTTGACGGGGGGAGGGGGCAGGGGGGGAGAGGGGGAGTGTACACTGTGTACATTATACTTATTCCGGCAAACAGAGGTACAGCCTACAAGTAGGCTAGACCCAATACAAAACTAGGTTTGTGTCATTTCCAATAGCGAGAGCTGGCTAGTTCTCTTTTCCAAATAATTCTACTCGAGATATATCATGTATAATAAAGTTGAAAAGTGAATAGATAAAAGACCAATTCAATGCAACTTAGAATAAGATAAGAAATGTGCATGTCCCCTGTCCACCACCCCAACCCCTCCCCCAATCGCACACACACGGATCTGTTAATCTGAGTAACTTATAACTGGAATCAAGAGATTTAGCCGACGAAATTATAGAGAATTACGGATTATAAAGATAATTATTCCTTTGCCTGTAAAATGACAAGAAAGTAAACCAAATTCACAAAATTAGGATATACCATGTTACAACAAGAAAGCCTTCTCGAATATTACCATCACATAATCTTGAACAAGAAATGACTACATCATTAATGAAAAGCTTTTGCACAAGGCTTGTAGTAAAGAATGTACGGTGGTTTGGCCCTTTGCCCTCTCCCTTGGTTCATTACCGACATGAGAGTGTAGACAACTACTTTACTTTAACTTTAGTAGTTTCAAATGCCAACGTTTTGTTTGCTCTGACACCCTAAAATTGTTTCGTAATATTCCTGTGTTTACCTCAAATTACAAAATCGACAAAAATTGTGTGCGTACTTTCCCTGAAAAGTAAGATAGGATAGTCAGATCTGAGTTACATATGATTCATAAACTATATTTCAAGTATACAGCCTACAATGAAAATACGTTCATAAACGTATAAAAACGTTCAAAAAACATACCAGGTTATCAGTTATAGCTTGCTAAAATTTCAAATACCTCCGAACCTTATATTGAAACTTCTGCAACAAAGAACTAGACAAATAACATTTAAATCCCTACACTCCACCGGGAAGTTAGCGTTAAGTAAATGTTGATCCCAGGCTGAACATAAAGATAAGGTACGAGGAGAGTTTGGGTGTGGAAAGTATTAGCGCCAATTCTAGAAGCCACTGTGAATCGGGGAAGCCACTCCTGAATCGGAGTAGAAGCCAGGTTGAGCCCGGGTCAGCGTGTGGCTTCTGTAAACCAAGTCCGTTCTCACCCAGATTAGCTATTGCATAATGGGTCCGTACACCCAGAACAGTCCATGGCTTGTATTGGTCACTTAAAATTTGTAAGGAATTCTTTCATTGGCCCTCTATAGATGGCATGGGCAACCCCTTTGATGGTTGTTTGGGTGTTGGCTGGTTTATCATCCTACCTGCTATAGACCAGTGGTCCCAAAGCGTGCTGGGATATGGGTGGGGATTCCCACCTAAAATGGTGCTGCTGTACAGACCCACTTTGGGAAACAGTGAGTCTGAACTCTACAGAATACTGTAAACCCGCCCCCACAACTATGTCATCATTCTCCTAGCACAGAAGGGGTGCAACCTGGGCACCCCCAAGGGTAAACTCCTGATATAAAATCTTTACAAAGACTACTGTCAGAAAGATGTTTCAATCAATTTATTTCCTTGACATGCTAAAGGAAATATCTAAAACAATAATTTCATGTAAACATCCTGGACTTTAAAAACAAGAGTTATTTATGTGCCTGTAGATTTTTGTGCAGATTGTGTCACAATAACCAGAGGGGCTGTAGTGGAGAATCCAGCTTTTTGAAAAGGCGCACCGCCCCCCACCCCCTCAGATATCTCCTAAAAGGTATCAGCACAAAACCTTGTATAAAAATACCGGCGTGTACATTTGGTGGGTGATATAGCAGGAATGTTATATATATAGTAAAGAGTAGATGTAGGTTGCGCCTGTGGGTTAGCCCATAGCTATTTACTGCATATATCACCTTTTAAGTATCAATACAAAACATAATATAAAATACCAGGATGTACATTTGGTATGTTATATAGTAGAGAGTAGTATGAGTTTTAGGTCGCCTATCCTCAGCTCTATAGCACATGTATTTATCTTTTTGTGTATCAGTAAAAAAAAAAGACAATTAAAATTCCAGGATGTACAGTCGGCCTATTATATAGTAGAGAGTAGTATGAGGTGTAGGTCTCAACTGTCGGCTAGCCCTCAGCTATTTACCACATGTATATATTTTTGTGAATCAGTAAAGAAAAATTAATCAAATTCCAGAATGAACAGTTGGCGTATTATACAGTAGACAGTAGTGGGAGTTGTAGGTCACACCTGTCGGCAGTGCTCAGCTATATACCACATGTATATCTTTTTGAGTATCGGTGAAAAATCTAATAGAATTCCAGGATGTACAGTCGGCGTATCATATGGTAGGGAGTAGTGGGAGTTGTAGGTCGCACCTGTCGGCAGTTCTCAGCTATTTATAGCATAATATATCTATCACATATATATCACCCTATATATCACTACCGTAAGAATCTCTGTGTTAATGTGAAACAGACTCAGATGGCCCAGATAAAACCCACTACAGGGGAAGATCCAGGTTTTTGCCAAAAAAAGGGGAGGGGGGCGGGGGGTTGGTATAGCAAACAAATTTCCTGCATTTTACACTAAAAAAATTAATATGGGGGGGGGGGGGGGGGGGGGGCGTGCTCCTGGAACGGCCCCCCCTCCTACATCCTCGCCTTCACTAAAGTGTTTTCTAGAAATCTCTGGATTAAAAACATTCTTCCATTTCTATTCTTCACATCTGCACCAATAATTTCCTGTAGTAATATTGATTCAAACCAGGTTTTCCAGGTTCCAAGAATTAAAAGAGCTCTTCATATTTTCTTATAAAAACATGTAGTGTTTTACTTAATTTGTTGCCGAGGAATATGACTAAAAACAAATTGTACAATTTCAGAGGATATTGTGACGTTCCTCGATAGTTCGGGGTTTCTGGTTTCTACGCGGAAGGGACATGGGAGTTATTTTGGTTTCAAGCCGGACGAAAAGTTCAAGCAAGAAACCGAGGTGTAAGATCAAGAGTCGTGCCTCGCGCACGAGGGGGAATGAGTGGGTCAGTCGGGGAATCGGTGTTCTTCGAGGGGGGAGGAGTGTGCTGGTCTGTCAGGCCTGAGGTGTTCCGGACATTGGGCATGGGTGGACCAGGGGTTCAAATGTGAGTGCAGAATGAATGATGGGGATGGGTCAATGGTAACAGGATTGGTTTATTGTTCATGCAGGAGCCTGGTGTCTACTCTGACGTTCCGGGGTAGTTGGGCCGACGTTAGCCTAGAGGGAGGGTAGTGTGGGGCCTAGCCAATCGTGCCTCCATGCCTGCGGTCACGGGACGGCCGCTTACTATCTCGGGTTTCCGCACTTGTCCAGTCTTCTGGTCCTGGGTCGGACTTCGAACCATTTCGGGCCATCGCACCATCTTTCGGTCGTTCGGTCCCCGTACTTTCATTCTACCTGTACTCTAATTTCGTGCCTTCGCAATTTTACTTCTTCGATTACATTGTTTTAAAGTCTTATATCGATACCTGTTTTACAAAAGATGAATGGACATTCATCACAATATCATTCCTTAGAATTTTGCAATATTTACAAAAATAAACAACCTTAAGCTTCGATGGAGAGAACATTTCTCTAATGGATTCGTACTTGCAACATTTTGGTGCTTGTTTATCATTGTTGGCCTGCTTTGATCCATTGATATCAATAATCATCTTTTATTATGAGATTTTCCTGATAGTATCGGACATGTATTTAAAGCCAGGGTATCTAATCATCCATGGGTTGTCAAAGTTAGGGGCTCGACCCCAAACCTTAGTGACGCCATAGGCAATGACATGTTTTGTGACTTTAGAACATAATCCAGCAAGGTTAAGTGTCATCACGAATTTAGCACCACACTCAGGGAGTTACAATGTATCAAATTACCCTGGCTTTAACGAGAAAGCTAAAGACCTTTCAAAAAGAAGAAAGTTGCCAGCTTGTATAGTTACACAAGACAGGCTGTGAATAAGCAAAAATAGACTATGCCCCCTCATTTGAATATCATACACAGGATCCTTCCTGTCATAAGAAAGACTCCTGTTTCCACTCACATAACACCAGCACCTTTATCTTACATCAGGAACGGATTAAGCGGAAGGCCAACATTGTAATGGACTGTCCCCTAATATTCTATTTTGATGCTGTACATGTCTTTCATCAAGAACTTTCTGATCATCTTGTTCATCCAATTATAGCTCATCACCATTTCTTTCAGCTGAAAAAAACACTAACCTATTTGGTATGTGAAGTTGGATTCGACATGGGGAGAAAAGAGAGAGAAGGAAAAAAAATGAGGGGGGGGGGACTTGGCCTATTTTGTGGATGGTTAATATTGATTTTTAAACTTATTCATTTATCTATACAAACATCCCTGTACCCTTCCCTTTTCCACCCTACCATAACTGAAATACCCATATCATACCAGGATCTTCCTTTACACTTTAGTCTCCTTTAAGTAGCCTCACAAGCAGACAGATCTCCCCGACTAAGCTCCCAATCGCTGCTCATTTCTGTTCACCGTATCTAATTACAAGAATAAAAAAACAAGTTAAAACCACCTTCAGCTGCAGCTGGCTTCTGCGGGTTGTTTTTGTGGGCCTGTGACGGTGACAGATGTTCGCACCGAATTAACCCAACCACGGACAGCCAATTTCTTGTTTTCTACCTGCAGGTTAGCCTAGATCAGAATGTATGCTGGGTAATATGTTTTAGTATAGACATTTTCATGATTGTTTTTCATTATTTGTAAATAAACTTTGTAAAAAGTTAGCCCCCATTATTTTCTAACGTAGTATCTTTGTATATTAATATTTCCTGAGTTGTTTGTAAATTCATTCATTGTAGATGGATTTGTAGGAATTATCTATTTATTTGTATGGTTTTTGCATGGATTTTGGCAACAAAATAAGTCAAAGTTAACCTGCAGCTCATTAAAATAATGTAAATCAGCTATCCGTGGTAGGGAGAATCAGACCTTTATGACCACGAACTGTGGAGGGAGGCGTCTGCGGGGTCGTTTGTGGCCAAATGCGCCACCTGCCCTGGGATAATCTCAGCTGTAAAGCAACGGGCTAATTTAAATAAAACAAAACAACACAATGGAATAAAGCCAACAATTTTTTTTAAAAAAACATCAAGTTTCTTATGAGAGACAATTGATGTCACAACAATAAATATTTAAACTTAATTGAAATTTTATGGCATCGAACTGTGGAGGGAGGCACCTGAGGGGTCGTTTGTGGTCAAACATGTCACCTGTCCTTGGATAATAACAAATTTCTTATGAGAGATAACTTTGATATGTATTAAGACTCAATTAAACCTTTATGACAATGAACCATGGAGGGAGGCATCCGGGGGTCTTTTGTGGCCAAATGCCTTATCCTGGGATAATGTCAGTTTTAAAGCAACGGGCCAATTTTAAAAAAAACAACAAAAACAAAAACACACTTACACACAATGGAACAAAGCCAACAAATCTTTAAGAAAAGTCAAATTCTTATGAGAGACAATTGATGTTATTAAGATAGGGTTGTGTTTATTTTCTTTATTTTTACGTAACTTTAAGCTACGCTTTTGCATATTACGTGTCATATTTTATGTTATATGTTATTCATTTGATTTTGTGTATTGATATAGTTTTGTAGTTGTAATTCCAAACTGTGCCACATATGTTTTGTTGAAACAGTTACAATAAATCTACTGTGGCCCGTCGCATAACCAAACGCTCGCTGTAGGGAGAGAAACAGCGAGGGTTTGGCAAAGTCTCGCTACTATACGCGAAATTCGGCATCAATTTTCACCCATTTCTAATCATTTTCCTAAGCTGGAAATTTCAGGGATTTTAGATCTAAATGTCTAGTTTTTAGAACTTTTTACAGAATTAAAATCGGTTGCATAGAACACCCACAAATCAACAGGGGGACCCATCGCAACAGGGACGTCCTTGTTGCGAGAGTGGTGTGCCAATGTTCGCAACAGCGAGACCCGTTATGCGATGGGGCACTGAGAAACAATGAAAACAGGCCATTTGACTTCTTGTGCTCTCTCAGATGAATAAAGTATTTAAAAAAAAGTTATTGCTGTCACAATAAATCATTGTGCAACGGGCCACAGGTGATATTCCCATGTTTTTGGTGTGTCTGTGAGGTAGTTCTACATATGTGTAGACTCTTAGCCTATAGTACTATACATATCTGATGAGGAGTCTTTTGTATCATAAAAATATCCTCTCAATAGAGTATGGTGGATCAGGAAGCAAAGGATTGAATAGCATTCTGTGTAGCTTAAACACTGATGAGAGCAGAATATGGCTTCTTTATTGGCAGACATACTCAGAAATTCGTTTTAGTTCACCCTCAGGAACCTAAAGAATGATCACCTCTAAGAGACGAGATGTACATGCCAGCCTTTTTAGGCTGCTGGCATTGCTGTTCAGATGCAGCATATAGGAAGCTGTCCTGTCATTATCACTCTTAACAGGAAAGCATCTTTATGCCCCATACCCACTAGACGACTTTACCGCCACAGAGACATAAGCGACTAGGAGGATCGGCAGTGAAATCACGCTGTGGATATGGCAATTAATCTGGGCAATGGGGAACGGGGAACGGGCGATGGACAATAGGAAGACAGCTCAGTAGCAGTGTGCTAGTGTGTAAATCTAAAAAGCAAAATTATACATAGAGTTCTACCTGATTTTGTAATTGATTTTTTCTAGTTGGAACACCTAACCAACCACTTATGTTTCATGGTTCTAACTTTATACTGAATGCCAGACAAGCAGCAACCACCATTATTTTTTAAGTCTTTGGTGAAACTCAGCTGGGTTTACACCCACAATCTCCCACACTCAAAGTGATCACCCTACCAACTAAGCTATCAAGATTAGTCCCACTTTAAAAAAATGTTGAAATCATTTTGAACTGGTTTAATGAACAAACTCCAAGTTTACTTCAAGAAACCCATGAGTTCTTGACAGGAGTAATGATTTGATGATCAACTAATATTTTACAAAGGTTTTGCATGGTGTTTTCAGCCAAAGGTACACGCAGAAAACACAAAATTAAAAGAATACCTGAAAAACACTGAAAATGCTGTTTTAATACAATCTTGTTAACATCATATCTTTTTTCTCCCCTGAAAAACATGTGTTTTCTAGTATCGTTCTCTTTAGGATTATAGCTCTTTCAGATTTGTTCATCAGCTGTAATAATGATCTCGTCTGCCCTGGGAGACATTTCTCATTGTATCAGATCTCATTATCATGATCCTGTATACTAGTTATTCAGAACCATATACGCCATCTCAATAGATGAATAAGCCTGAATAACTGTAGTTTTAATTTTTTTTAGACATATTGAATAAAAAGAGTACAGCTGAAGCCCCATAACCGCTAACGGATTGTTATAGAGTCAGTGCATAAATTGAAAATATATCGGTGCAATGTGCTAGTTTTCCATCAATTTGTTTAAATATACCAAATTATGTGCCGACTGTGTGTGGGTATGCCTTGCTATCTCAGAGTCGAATGATGGAAACACCAATTGCCGACAGGAGAACCGAACCCATATCAAAGGGAACCATTTTTTTTTTTTTTAAACAATTTTTATTGATCCTGAAACCTTCTCAGTCCTAAGCCTGGTCTTCCTCCGGCTCCAGCCTCGGTCAGACATACAATATCAATTTACATATATAGCAGCAAGCATTTCTGTCGGTGTAATACACTATGGTTCAAATACAAACAAACATGAAATCACATTGGGATGAAATGATGAGTAATACAAGAACGAAATATTAAATTAAATTGTATATATTATGAGCAAATAGAAATAATATAAAGTTGGTACATGTTTGGTTTTCTGACATAGGAAAATAACAGATCAGATATATTTATATCTATATCACAGGGCACCATAATCATACAGCGAGATCAACAGGAACAAGTATTCAGGTTTTCAATATAATTATGGTTAAACAATATTATACTGGGAACTCCAATCGTATAGATCTGTCCAATAATGATTTATATATTTTCTGTTTAAACCTTGCACATGATTTTAGGATGACTAAATATTTTCCATTTATATGTTATGAGGAAGGCGTTTGTATCAAGAACTAATGATGGTAGAGAAATAATGAGAATGTCTCAAGTATCAACAGGTTTATGAGACCTAGAAAAATTGTCTTTTTGGTGTATTCATAAGGGAAATCCACAAGTTGTGACGTCACACGGTGACTAATTAGGAATCCCCAGCTTTCAAGAAAAGGGAATCACCCACTTTCAAAAATATTTAGAATGGAAATTGAAGTAAAGCATAAGATATTTGTATTCATGCCCATAGAGGTTATTAATAAATATATTCACTAGGATTCCCAACAAATTTCTAAAGGGAATTCCCATTATAATGACGTAGGAAGGACAGTACTGGCAGCCCAGATTGTAAGGAATTCCCCTAAAATGTTTTCTTTCCTGTATTATTCTCTAATATTTTAACACTTTGCCTTTCATTTATTTGTTACATTTTAAGAGTACATATAACTGAAGTAAAATGCACAAAAATTGGAAACTTGTAAATTTATATGCAAGGAACCCTTTAAGCATGTTGGATAAATTCAGACTGACCATCAACAGCTTTTGGGTGAATCCAGACAGAAAGAGTTGCCCATCGGTGCATTGGCAAGTGGGTATGCTGCTTTAAAATTTTTATAACATACCACAATGTGAACACTTGCCTGTTTCATAAGAAATCTCCATATGGCTACATGAGTCTTACGCTTCATAAAGTTACGATCACCTTTTGGGTTGCCGTAGCTATGTGAATTTTGTCTTTGCTTACATGAGTTTGGGTCGATTTACGTCAGTTTTGGGTCGATTTACATGAGTTTGGTTATGACACGGTGAGATATAAGAGTTTTAAACTCACATACAGTTTCCATAAGGGCACATAAAACCCCTGTAGCTACTGAGCTTCTTATGAAATATCCCACACACAAAGTTCACTTTCCTTTTTTTTTTTTTTTTTTTTTTTTATTATTATTTAGCCAAAATCCTGTTTACACAAGTTCTTCCTTTCAGCTTTTACACCACCTAAATCAATATTCATATCAACTACATTTCACATGTCTTATCAACACAGTATTTAGTTATATACAATAATATCATTTGAGCAATCTACATAAGGCTGTACATCAACTTCTATTTTAAATTTCACACCAATTCACATTAGTCCATACCAACATGTTTCAAATTTTAACAACATAATCATTTTCAACAGATTTTCTCTCAAATTTGTCTCCTCCATACCCGTTCCAATTCATCACTTCCTGGCAAGCCTCTCAGTTAGAAAATGATAAAAGAGGACAAAAATGAGAAAAGAGTTCTAAATGGTTGGCATAGAATCAATCAACATAAAAGTATGCACCAATTCCCTCCCTCCCACATTTGCTTCAACTGTTGTTCAGTGGGATGATTCAGTTTCACAAAACAACTTTTTCAAAGTAAAAGAAAATTAAAGAATGCATTTACTTAAATGGGGATGCTTGTATACATGGTTTCAATGGATATTGATTTACAGTTGCCTACATAGAAATGGCCCGGGTCATATATTGGAACTTACTTCCTAAAACAGTGGCTTGTTTCATAACAAACTTCCATAACATTTGCGTATCATAAAGTTACGATCACCTTTTTTGGCTGCCATAGCTACATAGTTTTTGTTTTTGTTTACTTGAGTTTGAGTGGATTTATGGGAGTAAGGGGTCGAATTACAGGAATTTTGGTTCAATTTATGCAAGTTTTGGTTCAATTTATGTCAGTTCAATTTACAAGAGTTTTATTATGGAATGGCTGTGTACAAGAGCTTAAAACTCGCGTACAGTTTCAGTGAGCTCAAATGAAAGCTACGGAGCTACGGATCTTTTTATGAAACAACCCACAGTATTTTCCCACATGTATTTTCTAAACATAGGAAAAAGGATCTTAGATAACAATGGTGCTGAATTACTCTCTTAACAAATCCCTGATACATATTTATAATTATATATATATATATATATATAAATAGATATGAACTATATATAGGTATATATGTTTGTATATATATGTATATATATACACATAGATATGAACTATATATAGGTATATATGTTTGTATATATATGTATATATATACACATAGATATGAACTATATATAGGTATATATGTTTGTGTATGAGTGTGTAAGCGTGTGAGAATGACCTATTCAGCAAGAAACTTTGATCGAGATTCTGGCCAGTAATATACTAACTGATATACATGGACACGAGGCATTACTTACACTTTCTTGTAACAAATTTAATATTTCCACCAAAATGGGAGGAGGGGGGGGGAGGTTACCTAGATGTGTGCCTTGTATTATATATGTCACCACTCAATGTGTCTTAAAGGTACTCGATGCTGTTCAGGGCACCACCTGGGTCATAGATTAAGAACTCAAAAAACATATTTTTTCAAAGCTGTTTTATTATAGTTCCAATGATAATAAGAGAAAAGAGTAAAGTGAAGGTGTTTCTGTTCAATTTGAATAATAAGGTATCAAATTACCATGGTATAAAAATACCTCAATTTTTATCATTTGTCAATATGATTTTTTTCACAAACGGTGAATACTTTTTCCATTGTTTAAAATACTTGCTATCAGGTAAATGATAATTATTCCAGAAGTTTCATATAATATGAAAATTAAAATCAATTATATTATACATGAATCAAAGGGGTTTTTGACAGTACATATTTTGAAAAAGTGTGACGTTTCTGTCCATATGCATGTTTAGGTATAAAATTAAGATCTTTTACAAAAAAATAACTTATAGATTACTGTTCGTTTATACAACCTGGAAATAAAGTTTTTTCAGTGTATTGAGCTCATGGGGGAGGTTTATGTTAGGCAGACAAAAAAAGAATGTTGTAATGCTATGAAATAAAGCAATTCCAAGAAGCAACAATATCATATAACAGTAGCGTAAATAAAAAAAAATCAGAATTTTGAAATATCGAATATGATATTTTCCCTTAAAATAACCTACAGCCGGGACAAAGGTTATTTCACAGTGAAATAATTTTTTAAAAACATCATAATTATTACAGGTTCATTTACTAAAGTTATAATCAATTCTCCCTACTACACATAGACGATTTACAGTATGTTCGGTACCTGCAGGTTGGTTTGGGCTGATTTTGTCAATGAAAACACAGGGAAAAGAATAAGAGATATACAAATATCTCCTACAAATCTGTATGTGATGGATTAATTTTCAACCACATCGAAGAGTATTAAATATATACAGATTTTAAACCCAAATTTTCAAATGATTATTGTAAATTGCTTTTTTTAAGCCCTGTGACTTGTCACTATCTTCTTAATCCTCTTCTAGGTTAACATGCCAGTAGGACCCAAGAAATTAGCTATCCTTGGTTGAAAGAATTATAAATATGGGTCAAACACTTCCAATGTCTTAACATAATGAAGCAAAGTTATTTTCATCTATCTATCCACACTTTTTTTCTCTTTTTTTTCTTTTTTTTTATTAGAATCCAATCTTACTTACTCTGCCAAACATGTAATTAGTGAGAATACTATTACAAAAACACATTGGATTAAAAATAAACACTTGAAAATAAGTGAACACTAGAAATAATCTCGTTTCATTTGTTCGTTGATACAATTATTCCAATAAAATTACCGAAGGCTGTGACTATAGATGTGTCTGTCTGCTATATTAGGGAGGTTATACTTGTGGTGTGATATTCATATTCATAATTTTAAACTCGAGTTAGTCATCACAATGGTCACATATCAATTTTGATAAAAATCACAAAAACTAACACACCTGTGTGGTGTAGGAATCTATGAAAATGCACATGGGGGGCATATATCCTTCCATGCTCTTTCTTTATGTAGGCTTAAATGGTGAGGAAGATAAGGGTCTTAATTCTAGAAACCTATGGGTACTTCAAATCCTTGCAATTTAAGTGTTCAAAATTCAGACTTAGCTTCACCGTACCTCATCAGAATAGTCCTTAAACTGATGTAATTGAAGGGAAAGAATTAAGGATCACCTGTGAAGTAAAACTTCTCAAGCCAATTTTAAATGCATATTTCTTTTTATTTCAAAAATTCTGTTTGGAAATAACTTTTGTCCATATTTTGAGGCAAAAGCAATACAATTCACTTTTTTGAATTGGCACTACTCATTGAATTCCTATAGTATACCAACAAATCAGACATTTAGAGGATATTGAATACAGGAATGTTTGTACTGGGTTTGGGGAAAGTATCTTTAATTTAAAGCTCAAAAACCTTTTTCACTCGATAGTTCATAAAAACTGATATGCTGCACACATAAAATGCACATAAAAATAAAAGTTGAAATCCTTAAATATAAATATTCAAGTGGGTTTATTCAAATTTGGTCATGAATAACAAAGATAAAATGACATATAGGCACCTCACGATTGCTTTTAAACCCCTAGGCCTACAAAACTGTTTGGTACCACTGCACCAGATAAATCTAGTAAAACTATTCCAAATTGTACTGCCAGCAAGAAGCCACAATTCATGATACAGAATATTACCAAATGTTAAGATTAAGCAGTACAATATGTTAACTTGAAAAGGTCAAAGGGAAAATTGTGTTCCACAGTCAATATAATGAATTATGAAGCTTAAAATCACTGCAGATTTATTGGACAGTTTAAAATCCATTTGAAGCTTATATGCCCCTAATGATAATATCAGTTGTAAAGCCTAACTGCCATCATTCAATGTTTCTTATGTGTACCACTGCAACCAACTATTTTTGAGAAATTTTCATGTTGGTGTATTCACTTTCAACCTTTTACCATTGCACATTAACTGATATTAATCTTGATTATACATATAGCTGGTCATGCAACAGAAATAAGCATGTTGTATTTAACAAGGCTAATATATAAAAAATATATAGCTGATGATAACCATTTACAATCACAAACACATTATCCTTGTGCCATGAATATTGAGACCATATTTGCAAATACTTTGCTCAGGAGTGTTTACAATTTTTTTCTATTGAAGACGTTGACCATGATGGTAGAATTCTAGAAAAACTTTTGCATAGAAGCAAACATTAAGAAATTTTACAATATAGTCTGTAAAAACATTCAAACCCCCTCCTCCACATGCCCTAGGGTACCTAGTTACGACCAGGTCCACCAGGTCTACCACTTGACCATTGTAGCTTGCAATCTGGGTGTCGGGCACACTTTCCTGAGACACATGCACCTCCTGTAGAGCAGTCATTGTCACTAAAACAAGTCTGAAAATAATTATGAATAATAATTTATAGCATGGTCAAAATAGAAATCAAAATTCTTGTTACAAAGCAGCCAGATTTCATTAAATTAGACCACTTGGACTGACAAATCACACTGTTGACCGAGTGTGAGAACAAACCCATTCAGTTAAAAGTATCAATACAATTAAAAGAAATCTGTTTAAAAAAGTTTTGCATTGTAGTGATGAGCTGGTAAATTGTAGTATGGATTTTTTAGTTGTAGTTTATTCAATAGAATTCAATTCCAAGAGGCTTTATAGCAATTTCCTTACACGAGCATCTTTGCATATCTTGAAGGAGGTAACATCGATACCCAATGAGGCCAAGTCAGCCAGACTAGGAGGTGCTGTAGTAGGGGTGGTGCACAGGGCATAGTTGTCGCACTGGTTGGATGTATGACACACAGTTGTACCATTGGTGAACTTGAGCTGACAGATAATTGTCTTCTCACCTGATCCTGATGCCTCAATGGAGAGATTGCGAAGGGTCTGCCATGGCAGGCGTACACAGTCACGTTCACAGAAGCTGCGTGCCCAACGACCACGGCCACGCAACCTGCATTTCCATCCACTTGGGCATGGAATTATCGTAGTATTACAAGCCTGGGGATATGTAATGAGTTTTAATATACTGTTCAAGATCAAAGGTACTTGGGTGTGTTCAGCCTGATTTTTATTGACCAGTCAAATTTTTAGATCATTTTTTTTTCATCAAATCTTATACCAATGGAAGTAAATGAAGGCTGAAATTCACATCTTTCACTGTTTGTGATAGAAGTTACAGCCTAAATAAGAAAATTACGTTTACCATTAGTTTCTATGGGAAAAATGAGTTTATGTGAAAATACAAAAAACCTACGACTGCAATTCTCATCAAACCCAGTGTAGAACAAATATAGAAAATTACACAAATGTTAGGACGAAATAAACAACATTTACCATTTGTGAGAATAATTATACTGAATAAACTTTAAAATGTGAGCATTTGAGCACTATTTGCTTGGATCATTTTAGGTAATATTACTTCATTCAAAGAAAAAAGGTGTGCAGGACACTCTCTTGAGTGTCCAAATACCTAAAATAGCATTTAAATTGTTTTAGAAACAGAATGTTGTTTTAGTTCTTAATACACCTACCAGGTGGTGCCCTGAACAGTAGTGAGTGACTTAAGAGTTACAATTCAGGAGTGGGATCTCTAATTTGATGTAAGACATCCAGACAATTGGCTATACACACATGTACTTTATGAAATAGATGTTGGTCTATTTGGATAGCCCAACACTGTTATCTATATGGTGTGAGCATCAAGGGATGTAAACAGGGTATACAATAATTTCTGTAAAAGGAATTTACTAGCTATGGTATACAAAATATAGCTCTTCCAAGGTATCCATTCATTGTGTTACTAAAAACCAAGGTGGGTATAAACAACTAATACAGGAGAGGCAAAGACCTCTTTTCAATCCTAATCAGTTAAATCAATGGAGGTCCTTTGCATTTGTAGCTAGATGTGTATATAATCATATATATGTAACAGGAAAAGTTATGCTCACCTTTTTAACACAGACTTTTAGTGTGTTGAAATCCACCACTGTATTGTTTAGGCGGGGTAGTGTCCGGTTTAACCAGAAGGGTGTGTCACACTCTTCAGTGGGGAGACAGGTACGTTGGGGACAGACAGCACTGCCGTTGTTGGTGTAGGTCAACTGACAAACCGGACCTAAAAATGCATGGTGTAGAGGAGGAAGGGCTGCCAGGGCAGCACCCAGAAAGACCAATGACCACATCTGTGTCCAGGAGGAAATGAGAAGCAACGCTGGATAGTCCCATGAACAATATTTATTATGCATAAATTTTATCATTAGTTGATAACATGAAATAAAATCGTAATCAATTGGACTAACATCTAAGCAACAATGGAGGTATGTTAGATCTTACCTCGTTAAGAATCCAAAAGTTTCCTGGCTTGATATAATTCTGCCGCTTGATGTAACTCTGCCTTTCGATGGGATTGTACTGCTGTGCTGGGAGGATAGGCTGTGCTGTGTCTACACATTGGACAGATCTGCCTTATATATGTAGTAGGAAACTGTGATTCGTGAGAGAAATGGCCTGTTTTTACTGACGAAAAAGCATGGATAAATATCCTCCTCCCTTCTAGGCAAATATGTAATATTAAACCAAGTCAAAAGGCAGTAGCAGAAGCTAAATAAAGATATTTAGGCACAAAAACAGATCTATTTTCTCTGTCCTGTGCGTCTAGTACACATTAGAGCAGACTGTGTTTATGAAATAAATGCATAGAAAATTATACAGAATTGTGAAACATTGAATACATTCATATACTTGTTGGCAACAGATTCGTGATTATCATGTTTTGTTTGTCCACAGGGTAATCCTTTAGCTTAGTAGATTATGCAGTTTTAGGTGATGCTTATTTCACTTGTACCATGATAATGTATTTCGTACAGCTCTTTTTTTTATTTTACTAAAAGAAACTGGTCTCATTTAACAAAAACATATGACCTTCTCCTTGAGAAGATATTATGCTTAGAGAGTTATGCATGAGCAGACTTTTGTTTATGTTAGAAATGAAACTTGAAATCCACTGCAAAGAAGGTAGTAGATTACTAATGCCATTAATTAATTTGAATAAACCTTAATCCTTATAAGTGTTTGCCTATGTGGAAGGCCTTTGATGATAGAGGCCAGATGCCACCCCTTGATTTTAACAGTATCTTATTATAAACTAATTAAAGCTCTTCTGTATTTGTCACTAAGGCTGATGTCACCCTGGAAAATTTACCTTTTTTGTTATTGGATTTAAAGGTCAGGGGCCATTGTGCTTATACCTTGGGTAATCTAGTGCAAAAGGAACTGGACAAATATTACTCAAGCATCTGACTGAAGCCTTTTTCGGAATGGTTAATCTGTCTCCTGTGATAGGTGGGGCCACATAAGGACTTCGTTTGTGAAAGTGCAAACTTACATACCACCATGTCACAATCTAAAGATGGGTTTTTCTACAGAATTACTAAAGTTAGGCGACCAGCACACTGCAACCACTTGTCTGTGCTGATGATTCACTCATATTATGTGCATGCGTGATCGGACTATGCACACTCAGTGTCGTGCCTCATAACCTGGAATACAAAACGTAGATTCTTGTAGTATGGACACCTTCCTTTTTTTGACGAACTATGTCCCATGTAAGCAGTGGAAAACACTTAGCTGCTTTGCCAGTGAGTTCTGTCTCTCCTCTAATTCCAATTTATAGAATACATTGAAATAAATGGAATCTCAATGAATGACATCTTGTGTTGTAATCATATATTCTGTTCACTACTTGCTAAAGTATGCCAGTAGCCTTTTGCAGTTGCACCTATACATTTAAATATATACATGAAGCACGTTGAACAAGTTAAATTGTAAGTGAGATGTTTGTGTCCAAAAAAGAAGCATAAACCAATAATAGTGTGTGTGGTGCATTCTCACCTTCCTAGTCTCTTCAAAAGAGACACACATAATACACACCATAAGCAATTCTCAGTGAATTTTTCACATTTTGAAAAAGGGTGATCAGAATAGTAAAATAATTAGTTAGTGTCAATCACATTAGACTAATTGTGATGCTGTATTGATTAATAGAATATTTTGAGCTGAGAACAAATGTTCCCGCTCCAGCCCGATAAGCCAGGATGGTCAAGATTGAGGTTTAAAAACATGTAACCAGAAATGACTAACAAAAGCCACGTGATTAATTTCAGCCAACCAGAGTAGAGCATGTGACTATAAAAAACAGATTAAACAGTCCTGTTATGGGACTCACTGTGTTGACGTCCTCATGGAATCAACCATGTGAAAATTGGAAATACTTCTATATATCTAGCATATCAATGATTATGCCAACATATTCCATTATTGGAAGTACAATTGTTTGTATAGTAACAAGCTCGTTTTCTTATCCATGAAGTTTCTTGTTTTTCCAATCATATATAATTTCTTATCTGTGCTATTCACCAGATTATCAATATGCTGTTTAAAGTTTAATCTACCATCCACAAGAAAGCCCAAGTAATTATGCTCATTGACAATTTCAATTTTCCCGTCCTTCCCATATAGCTATAGCTCAAGTGTCTCCCTCGAATCGTTTCCCTTGGAATTAATACATGTGCATTTAGTTCACCAATTCATCAATTCAGAAATATATCTTGCACTTAGATAGTTATTAAATACCTCATGCATATGATTGATGGTAATATTCAAATAACATGATATGTGTTATAATGAGTATAACAGGGAAAGGTCACAAGACTGCAAAAGATGCATTATAAAATGGTTCAAAATTATATAAGGAGTATTCCATATAATTTGGTTATGGGTAGCGCCTCCGGTAGGCATTGTAAACCTGTACCAGTTATGGCAGGAGGGCTTCATCTACCAATAGTAGCACTACCTGGGGGAAAATCAACAACTAAAGAATATGAAAGAATGATGACAGTTGGTATTGGGTAGAGTCAGCCGATACACATTTTGATCAATACACGTCTTAAAGAGAGGAGCCAGTGAAATTTCAATTTTGGTTCTTTTTCAATTTATATAGTAGATTAAATGCTTATATAGAAGTATGCCAAGTTTCATTTTCAATAATTAAGTTGTTAATCACGGGAAGAATTTGAACTCATACATTCGACAGGCTCGGGCTTGTCTGAAACCACTTCCTCTAAAAAGTGTCAAGGAGTGTAAGGGATGTGTTCACACTTTTGCAGTGTCAATGGTATGGGCCATTACATAAGTGTCTCACAGGGGGTCCCCCCCCCACCTTGCCTGTAACCCTGGAGCTGCCACTAAACTTTCACCTCCTTAAGTTGACCCAATGACCTAGATAATATAGTATTATATGTGTGTGTATATGTATGTATGTGTGTATGTATGTATGTATGTATGTTGTATGTATGTATGTATGTATACATGTATGTATGTATACATGATAACTTGTGGATGAAAAGAATCATTTAGGAAGTTTTATGTCCCTCTTTAGGGGGAGTAGGGGGCCGGGAAGAGGACAGGGGGACGGCCCTGGTCTCCCCGTGCGTTGCTCTGTGGTGCTGACGGCATTAGGAGGGGTAGGGGGCCGGGAAGAGGTCAGGGGGACGGCCCTGGTCTCCCAGTGCGTTGCTCTGTGATGCTGACGGGGTTAGGGGGAGTAGGGGGCCGGGAAGAGGTCAGGGGGACGGCCCTGGTCTCCCCGTGCGTTGCTCTGTGGTGCTGACGGGATTAGGGGGAGTAGGGGGCCGGGAAGAGGTCAGGGGGACGGCCCGGGGCTCCCCGTGCGTTGCTCTGTGATGCTGACGGGGTTAGGGGGAGTAGGGGGCCGGGAAGAGGTCAGGGGAATAGCCCTGGGCTCCCCGTGCGTTGCTCTGTGATGCTGACGGGGTTAGGGGGAGTAGGGGGCCGGGAAGAGGTCAGGGGGACGGCCCTGGTCTCCCCGTGCGTTGCTCTGTGGTGCTGACGGGATTAGGGGGAGTAGGGGGCCGGGAAGAGGTCAGGGGGACGGCCCTGGTCTCCCCGTGCGTTGCTCTGTGGTGCTGACGGGATTAGGGGGAGTAGGGGGCCGGGAAGAGGTCAGGGGGACGGCCCTGGGCTCCCCGTGCGTTGCTCTGTGATGCTGACGGGGTTAGGGGGAGTAGGGGGCCGGGAAGAGGTCAGGGGAATAGCCCTGGGCTCCCCGTGCGTTGCTCTGTGATGCTGACGGGGTTAGGGGGAGTAGGGGGCCGGGAAGAGGTCAGGGGAATAGCCCTGGTCTCCCCGTGCGTTGCTCTGTGATGCTGACGGGGTTAGGGGGAGTAGGGGGCCGTGGAAGAAAAGAACCTTTTGAGAGGGTTTTCATGCCGATTTGAGCACTTTGAAAAATTTCCAAATTTGAAACATTTATGACTCCCAGTATGAGTCAACTATGGTTCAAAACTGACTCTAAGGTTGTAGCCCCGAGTGAGAATGACCATTGTAAACTAGTCAGGAAACTGTGAGACTAATAAAACATTTTCTAGAAATTTAGACAGATTTTTAACTTAATTCTTACAGTGAAAACCCCAACCAATGGATTTTGCTAAAAACTTGCATAAATGATATCTAGGCCTATCTCATGCCAAAAATGTCCCCTATTTAATGGAAATCATTTTACATATTTCCCGGCCTCCAGCCATTCCCCTCAGCTTCCCCTATTTGATGGAGTTAAGGTTGTTGGGGCATTCTGACGGGAATGCAATTACCTGATGACTTGTGGAAGAAAAGAACCTTCTAGTAGGGTTTTCATGCCGATTTGAGCACTTTGAAAACTTTTCAAATTTAAAACATTTATGACTCCCAGTAGGAGTCAACTATGGATCAAATGTGACTCTTAGGTTGTAGCCCCGAGTGAGAAGGACAATTCTATACATGTCAGAAAATTCTGTGATGATTACAACATTATCTAGAAATTTAGAAAGATTTTTCACCTTATTTTTATACTGAAAGACTCAACCAATGGATTTTGCTAAAATCTTTCAGAAATGATAATAAGGCCCATCTTATGCCAAAAATGTCCCCTAATTGATGGAAATCCTTTTACATATTTCCCAGCCTTTACTCCATGTCCCTGACCATCCCTCTATGAATAGCCACCTCTAGCCTCCTGATATTCTCAGGTTGCAAAGAGCTGATGACTTGTGGAAGAAAAGAACCTTTTGATAGGGTTTCCATGCCGATTTGAGCACTTTGAAAAAAATCCAAATTTAAAACATTTATGACTCCCAGTAGGAGTCAACTATGGGTCAAATGTGACTCTTAGGTTGTAGCCCCGAGTGAGAAGGACAATTCTATACATGCCAGAAAATTCTGTGATGATTACAAAATTATCTAGAAATTTAGAAAGATTTTTCACCTTATTTTTATACTGAAAGACTCAACCAATGGATTTTGCTAAAAACTTGCATAAATGATATCTAGGCCTATCTCATGCCAACAATATTGTCGGATATATGGGCAGCAAATTTTCTCAGGGACAACTCATGGGTTAAGGATGGGTGCAGGTGGCCAGCCTAATACATCATAGTGGGATTGGATGTGTCCTTCTGGTAGGCCTGAGCCTCAAATCAAGATAGAAACAATACAGGAGGGGGGACGGTTGGTAACCAACCACCACTATAATGTAATGGGCCAGGTACCTGCACCTATCCTTGGTCCCTGAGGTGGGCCCCTGATAATTCAATGCCTGTAAATTCAACAACATTTTTGGCATGAGATAGGCCTAATTATTATTCCTGGAAGGTTTTAGCAAAATCTACTGGTTGAGTTTTCCTGTGTGAAAAAAACAGTAAAAATCGTTGTGATTTTCTAGATAATGTTGTAATCGTCACAGAATTTTCTGACATGTATAGAATTGTCCTTCTCACTCGGGGCTACAACCTAAGAGTCACATTTGACCCATAGTTGACTCCTACTGGGAGTCATAAATGTTTTAAATTTGGATTTTTTTCAAAGTGCTCAAATCGGCATGAAAACCCTATCAAAAGGTTCTTTTCTTCCACAAGTCATCAGCTCTTTGCAACCTGAGAATATCAGGAGGCTAGAGGTGGCTATTCATAGAGGGATGGTCAGGGACATGGAGTAAAGGCTGGGAAATATGTAAAAGGATTTCCATCAATTAGGGGACATTTTTGGCATAAGATGGGCCTAATTATCATTTCTGAAAGATTTTAGCAAAATCCATTGGTTGAGTCTTTCAGTATAAAAATAAGGTGAAAAATCTTTCTAAATTTCTAGATAATGTTGTAATCATCACAGAATTTTCTGACATGTATAGAATTGTCCTTCTCACTCGGGGCTACAACCTAAGAGTCACATTTGACCCATAGTTGACTCCTACTGGGAGTCATAAATGTTTTAAATTTGGATTTTTTTCAAAGTGCTCAAATCGGCATGAAAACCCTATCAAAAGCTTCTTTTCTTCCACAAGTCATCAGCCCCTGTGCGTTACTCTAGATCTGTGGGACTGACGGGATTAGGATGGGTAGGGGGCCGGGAAGAGGTCAGGGGGATAGCCCTGCAGGTCTCCCCGTGGGTTGCTCTGCAGTCTAGGCCTTTACCAACACCTCTGGTCAGACATAGAAAGGGCTGGGAAATAACTAAAATGAGACAACCAAACATAGTGCTAATTATAGATGTCCCCAGCTGGGCGGGGGTGGGTGGGAAGGGGACCCCCTGTGAGACACTTATGTAATGGGCCATACCATTGACACTGCAAGAGTGTGAACACATCCCTTACACTTCTTGACACGTTTTAGAGGATGTGGTTTCAGACACCCCCGAGCCTGTCTAATGTATGAGTTCAAATTCTTCCCGTGAATGTGATGTGTGGGATTTAACTTTAAGAAACCTCATATCCCTCAGACCCTCAGGAAAACACACACCTGTGTGTGATGTCACACAAAAAAACCTTATTTTCATATTTTGAAATTTTAATATTCCTTGAAAAACACTGGAGTTGCAAATTTTTTCCAAAACTTGTTTTATTTTATGACTTAAAATGTTTTAGGGATGGGAAAAAATGATAAGGATAATCAAAAGATGGTATTCTGCATTGGTTTTTTTTTTATCTGATCTGTGTGTGATGTCACACACAGACACATGCTGTGTGCAAGGTGGATGAGCTGCACACAGGAACTAATCAGTACAATTTACAAAAACATGAATACAAAAAGAAAATATCATAGGTACAGATGTAAAAATTGGCATAGCAACTCCCTATGCGTCAAGGATCATAACAATATATTATTTTATATTCACTAGCTCCTCCCTTTAAGGATTCAGGGGTTTGGTTAGCAGCGAGTAGCATCTGGTGACATCTGGTGACTATCAAAGGAACTACAGCAACTTGTGAGATCGTAAGGAGTCAGGCGGACTTAACTGAGGAAGCCTACCTCCCTGTCTATGACCAACAATTGTATATGGAAACTCTACCTTCAACATTAATGCACCGGCATATATGAGGCCTCTGATAATCTACAATAAACTAACTCTCAACCAAGTGTTGTCTGCGTTTTGGATATAAATGCCCAGATCATAGACGAGTTCTACCACTGGCTAGCAGATAATGAGATCTATTGAGCAACAACGAAATACAAAGATAAAGTGAATCAAGTTCCCCATTCCTTAACATTAACCCTAAACAAACACTAGCATTTGATCTACCTGATCACCAAGTAAGCTTATGACCTGAAGGCAGTGACTTTCTGCCACATTTGGGGATATACTTTGTGGTATGATGTGATTATTCATACTCTTAAACTCAAGTTATTCATCACAATGGTCAAATATCAATTTTGATAAATATTACAATATACAACACACCTGTGTGATATAGCATTGTATGAAATGCACATGGGTCATATCTTTCTTTGCTCCTTTTCTATGTAGGCCTTAATGGGGAGGAAGATAAGGGTCTTAAATTTAGGAACCTATTGGAACTTCAAAACCTTGCAATTTAAGTGTTCATAATACAAATTCTTTATAATTTCAAGACAAAATTTTAGGGATCAATTATGAAGTAAAAGTTCTCAAACTCATCTTAATGCATATCTGTTTTTAATTCAACACTTCGGTTTGGAAACAACTTTTGTCTATATTTTGAGGCAAAAGCAATATAATTCACCATTTTGAATTGGCACTACCCATTGCATTTGTATAGTAATAAAGAACAGACCAGACATTTAGAGGACATCAAATACAGGGATGTATTGTACAACACCAGTACTGAGTTTGGGATCTTTAAAGCTCAAAAACCTGCTTGATTGATCAGAAAATGCAAGTCTAAACCTTAAATAAATAAATGTATGTGGGTTTATTTAAATTTGACCATGAATAACAAACATAAAGAGACCTATGGGCTCCTCATGATCGCTCTTAAAGAGAGGTGCCAGTGAAATTTAGATTTTTGATATTTCATGTTTCATTTGTTAGTTTAAATACTAAATTAGTGATGTGCGTTATTTCTATAATCAATAAATTTTCTTTATGTAAAATACATTGTTCTATCGTGATCTACCCCAAGTACCTTATACACAGGAAACACAAATCTGTGTGTGACATCACACAAAAAAGATGTTATTTTCAAATTTCAAAATTTTAAATTCTGCAATAAATCCTAAAAATGGAAAATTTCACCTTTAATCATTACATATTATGATGGCATGCCCTTGAGGACACAGTAAGGGAACTAAAATAAATTAGGTTATAATGCTTTGACATAAATGGTTATTTTCACTGGCTCCTCCTTTTAAAACCCTAGGCCTATTAGACTCATGCACTAGTCTCATGCACCAGACAAAGCTAGTAAAATTATTTCTAACTATACTGCTGGCAACCCAGCCAGAGTTCAACATAACGGTAAAGTTATACAAACATACATTTTTGGTTAGTCTGTTAATTACTAAAATAGCATGAAACCATTACGTAATTTTTCTGAGAGGTTGAGGCCTAACCAAAAAAGAATGTTATCATAATGTTCTAATGAAGTAATGTCAAGACCAAATTCAAATAGAATGTTATAGTGACGTCCTAATTAGGTGGAGTCCAGACCCCATTTTAACAGAACGTTATTGTAACTTACTCACCAGGGTAGGTCCCAACCTAACCTAAACAGAATGTTGTTGTGATGTTCTGATTAGGTCAGGTCTTAACCTTACCTAAACAGAACATAACTGTGACTCTCTTATTAGGTCAGGTGTCTAGGTAACCTAAACAGAATGTTTTTGTGACATTCTCTTTTAGTCAGGTCTCAACCACACCTAAACAGAATGTTAGTGTGACGTTCTTTTTGTGTAAGGTCGCAATATTAACCTCATAATAACGTGGCAAGAATGTTACCAGAATGTCACAATATAATGTTGCAACAGTTGGTTGCAGCGATGTTATTGGGAGTCATCAAAATAAAGTTGCTGCAATGTTACAATATAACATAACATTATCATAACGTTACACCACCAGCTGGGAAGGAGCTGTAATTTGTACCACATAATATTACCAAATGTATAGTTTAAGCAATAGAATTTGTAAACATGAGGAGGTCAGGGTCAGTAATGTTCCATGATTAATATGATATGGAATTGAAATTGCTACAGATTTATTGTACAATTTTAAGCCTATTTTAAGCTTACATACCCATGGAGATCCCAGCCAAGGTGCGATGTAACGGTCATGTTATCTGACCACACTTTTTTGGTTTGTCTGTTACTTACTGAATTGTGATGTAATTGTTACATTATTTTTCTGGGAGGTTGAGACCTGACCAAAACAGTATGTGCTCATAACATTCTGGTGAGGTTAGGTCAAGAACAAATTAAAATCCGTCATTCTAATTAGTTGAGGTTTAGACCTCTCTTAAACAGAATATTGTTGTGA
Organism: Lepidonotus clava; assembly: GCA_936440205.1. Taxonomy (NCBI): domain Eukaryota; kingdom Metazoa; phylum Annelida; class Polychaeta; order Phyllodocida; family Polynoidae; genus Lepidonotus; species Lepidonotus clava. The sequence goes on from OW387143.1 coordinate 2,641,727, forward strand.
CCTTGTGACTAGGGGAGGTCCCAACTTCACCTTAACAGAATGTTATTGTGATGTTCTGATTACATCAGGTCTTAACCTTTCCTAAAAAGGATGACAATCTTATGACACCTAACCTAAACAAAACAGAATGTTATGGTGACATCCTCATCAAGTGAGGTCTCAACCACACCTAAACAGAATGTTATTGTGATGTTCTTATGAAGTATCAGCCTCATAAATAAAGTTACAAGAATGTTATTAGAACGTCACAATGCAAACACCAAAATTCATATCAAAGACTGCCTTTACAGTAGCATATCCCCAATAGTTCACGGGTCAAATATCCTTGTTTTTTATGCTAAAAGTCCTAGGTTCAATTCCTACAGAAGCCTGCAAAAACGTCCCAGGTTTGTCACTCTAAAATCAAATGACCTTGATCTCCATTCTGACAACCCATGGTTGTGATTTTAGGCACCATTTCCTTACAACCCTAGGATTGTTAGTAGGCCTCACAAGGTGGTCAGAAGGTTGTGTTTTTAACCTCAAACTAGTGGTCATCCTGATGTGTTTTAAGCGAGGTAAATTCACCCAACCACGGATAGCAAATTTTTTGAGTTCTACCTGCAGGTTAGCCTTGATCAGGATGCATGCTGGGAAATATGTTGACAAATCCCCATGCTTAAGTATAGGAATATTCCCTAATTATGGCATGATTTGTGGTTTAATATAACGGAAAACCATTTTTCTGTATTTTTCACTTTGCATCTGTATATGTGATGTATTCTTCAAGTTGGTTAGAAAATTCATTCATAATAACTAGATTTATTGCAAATATTTGTATATTTCCTTTGGACCACATTAACCTGCCTAAAACTGACGGTTGATGTGCAGCTTGCAATCAGGGTGTAGGTCACAATTTCCTGAGACACATATACTTCCTGTAGGGCAGTCATTGTCACTCAAACAAGTCTGAAAATAATAATAAACAATAACTAACAGTATGATCAAAGGTTTCTTTGAATAAGACAACTTGAACTGACCATCACAATTTTGAACAAGTGTAAGAACAAACTAGTCAGTCAAAAGTATCAATACAATTCAAGGAAATCTTTTCTTAAAATGTTTTGCATTGTAGTGCTGAGCTGGTAAATCACAAGATGACACAGTCATGTTTTGGATTTTGTTAATTACAGTTTATTTGGTGCAAGGTTCAAGAGGTTCTATTTTAATGTGTTTACATAAGCATTTTTGTTAATTATATACATAATAAATTGTCTACACAAAGTTGACTAACAGCAACTGATGCTTAGGATTTCCCCAGATACGTAGACCTCACGAAATGGGCACAATTGGGAGCAAAAGAGGGTCCCAAATATTTTTTTCTTCAGAAATAAATAAGTTTGTATCAAACGTTACAGGGGGACATGGAGTATATATGTACGAAATTGGGAACTTTAATTTTGATTCGAAGAATATCTGGGATATGTATGAATAATAAGACTCCCACAGACGATGACAGTGCCTCCACGGATGATGACAATGTCCCCATGATCAATGGCAACCCCCACGGACGATAACAGGATATTAAAACACCCAAAAATATCCTAAATTATACAATTAGATAAAATCTTTATAATTGGTATCAAAGTATGAAGCCTCCCATATCTAATAAATGTCACAATCCATTGTTATTCATTACCAAATAAATCATAGAATTATCAAATATATGTCCCCACAAACGAGGAGAATCCCCACGAATGATGACAGGACATTAAAATACCCAGAAATTATAAGAAAAAATGTTAAAGAATTAAAAGTGGGGGACCAGAAACGCAAACATAAATAGACAAATAGAGGTGGTGTCACATTTTTCATCATAATTCCTTAGATTTCAAGACAATATATGCCAAAGAGGGTTTCTAATAGAGGTAAAGTACACAAGTTTGGAAATGTGACCCAAAAAAATCAATCATTTTCACATATTTCAAATTATAGTACAAAAACGTGAAATTCGTGAATTGGGCACGTTTCATGAGAATTGACCAGGCACAAGTAAACATGTCCTATTACAATCAGCATGAAATATAACTCCACAATGAAGTTGTAGAAAAGACAAAATAATGGATAAGGAAAGGGGTTAACTCGGATTCACATGGCACTTACTTTGGCTAAGCATATTCTGAAGGAGGAAACATCGACACCCAATGAAGTCAAGTTTACCAGAGGGTCTGTAGGAGTGGTGCACAGGGCATAGTTGTCACACTGGTAGGATGTATGACACACAGTTGTACCATCAGTGAACTTGAGCTGACAGATAACTGCCCGCTCACCTGATCCTGATGCCTCAATGGAGATATTTTGAAGGATCTGCCATGGCAAGGCTACGCAGTCACATTCACAGGCGCTGCATGCCCACCAACCATGTTCACGCAACCTGCACGTCCATCCACTTGGGCATGGACTTATTGTTGTATTACAAGCCTGAGGATATGTAATGAGTTTTCATATACTATTTAAGATTAAAGGTGCTTGGGTGTGTTCAGCCTGATTTTCATTGACCAGTCAAATTTCTTAGATATTTTTTTTGGTTAAATTTTATATCTATAGAAGTAAGTAGAGATTGAAATTTCCATCTTTTACCATTTGTGACAGAAGTTACAGCCTAAATAAAAGAATTACCTTTACCATTAGTTTCTATGAGAAAAATGAGTTTATGTAAAATTACAAAAGAAATACCTGTGCAATTCTCACTAAACAACGTATATGACAAGTATAGCCAATTGCACAAATGTTAGGAGGAAATTAACAACATTTACCGTTTGTGAGATTAGTTATACTGAATAAACTTAAAGAATTTGAGCGCTATGTGCTTGGATCATTTCAGGTAATATTACTCCATTCAAAGAAAAAATGTGTGCATAACACTCTATTGAGTGTCCAAATACCTAAAATAGTGTTTAAATTGCTTTGAAAACAGAATATATTTTTAGTTCTTAATACACCTCCCAGGTAGTGCCCTGAACAGTAGTGAGTACCTTTAAGAGTTGCAATTCAGAAGTGGGATCTCTAATTTAATGTAAGACATCCAGACAATTCTCCCTACCATGGATAGCTGATTTACAGTATTTTAAGGACCTACAGGCTAATTTTGACTGATTCTGTCAACAAAATCCCTTGACTGACTATAGAAAACAAACAAATAATTGATATATATCCATCTACAATAAATTAATTTTCAAACAACTCAAAAATATTAAATGTATATGGATACTTATTAAAGAAAAAATGGTGACCAGTTTTTCACAATGATAATCTACAAATAATGATACAATTCATACAATTTTATATAGTAAAGCTTTGGGTTTTGTCGACGTAATTACCCAGCATGCATCCTATTTCAGGCTAGCCTGCAAGTAAAGCTCAAGAAAATTGGCTATCCGTGGTTGGGAGAATTAGTAGAAAAACAACTTTTCTGGGCCGCTGGGTACCAGCCATAGGCTATTAGTGTACACACCGGGCACCAGCAGCCAAGAAAGTTACCAAGATGGATAGCCCCACAGTGTTATTGATATGGTATGAGCATCAGGGATGTAAACAGGGTATAAAATCATTTCTGTAAAGGGAATTTACTAGCTATGATATAAAAATATATAGATCTTCCAAGGTATCCAATTGTTGTGTTATTAAACACCCAGGTGGGCACAAGAAACTAATACAAGAGAGGCAAAGACCTCTATTCAATCCTAATCAATTAAATCAATTAAGATCCTTTGGATTTGTAGCTAGATGTATATATATATATATGTAACAGGAAAAGTAATGCTCACCTTTTTAACACAGGATTTTAATGTGTTGAAATTTACCACTGTATTGTTAAGGACGGGTAGTGTCCGGTTTAACCAGAAGGGTGTGTCACACTCTTCGGTGGGAAGGCACATACGTTGAGGACAGACATCACTGCCGTTGTTGGTGTAGGTCAACTGACAAATATGACCTGCTACATGGTGTAGAAGGGGGAGGGCCACCAGGGCAGCACCCATAAAGACCAATGACCACATCTGTGGGCAGGAGGAAATGAGAGGCAATGCCATTTAGGCCCATGAACAATATTTATTATGTTTTATTATCAAGCTAATGAAATAAAAACAACAGCATGAAATACATTCATAATCAGAATCATGATAACAGGTTTTTGATTCAGAATTGCATTAAAATCTAAGCAACAAAGGAGGTATATTAGATCTTACCTTGCAAAGAATCTAAAAGTTTTCTGGCTTAATATAATTCTGCCGCTTGATATAATTCTGCCTTTTGATGGGGTTGTACTGCTGTGCTGGGAGGATAGGCTGTGCTGTGTTCAGATCATGAAGATATCTGCCTTAAATATGTAGTAGAAGACTGTGATTCATGAGAGGAGTGGCCTGTTTTTACTGATGAAAAAGCATGGGTAAATATCCCTCTCCCTTCCAGGCAAATATGTAAAGTTGAACACTTTTAAAGGGTGGTAGCAGAAGCTTAATAACGATATTTAGGCACAAAACAGATATTTATTTTCTCTGTCTTGTGTGTCTAGTTCACACTAGAGCAGACTGTGTTAATGAAATAAATGTATAGAAAGTTTTACAGAATTGTGAAACATTGAATACATTCATATGCTTGTTGGCACCAGATTCATGATTATCATGTTTTGTGTTTGTTCACAGGGTAATCCTCAAGGTTAGTAGATTATGCAGTTTTAGGTGATTCTTATTTCACTTGTACCATGATAATCTATTTCATACAGCTCTTTTTTTTTATTTTACAAAAAGAAACTGGTCTAATTTAACAAAAACAAATGACCTCCTCCGTGAGTAGATATTATGCCTAGAGAGTTATGCATGAGCAGACTTTTGTTTATGTTAGAAATGAAACTTAAAATCCACTGCAAAGAAGGTAGTAGATGACTATTTAAAGGTGAAAGAGGTAGGCTCTCATTGATTACTCACAGGCTCAATATGTACTCATAAAGAAATATAAAAAAAGAATTATGAAAATCTATCAAGAATAACGAAAGTTACAGATATTTGTAGTTTACACTGCATTCCCAACATGGGGGTCAGGCAGCCTGAGGAGTCCACTCTACTGATAAGCCACACTAAGCCTATTTGTGACGGCATATTTGTCATCAACATCATCAGAGGATATAGTGTATGGTAGCTTTGGGCCCACCAGATTACTTGATACAGATTTTTGTTTAAATCTGTGTGTCAGTTAGTACTTGTTAAAAAAAATTTGGGCGCATATAGTCAATTTTCCAAAATAAGGGTTTGATGGGCTATATTCAATTTTGCATTCACTCATGCCGGTACTATTTGGTAAGTAGGCAGGGATAGGGTCAAAACAAATGTTATGTTCAATATGTGTGTTTTCCATTCTAATGCATACTTGTAAGTTTTAGGGTAAATCTCAAATTATAAATGAAAGAATCTCGCATTACAACTGAGATAAAGAGTTATTTTTTGTTTCTAATGTGCGAAATTGTGCACTGCACAGCCCTAACCATACCACGAGTAACCCTTTGATAGCAAATATTACGTCACTGAGTGGGATCCAGTGCGCCATCTACAGAGAGACAAACAAAGCAATATCACACCTGGCTGTCACACTAGACACAGGTGACCTTCTATACATAAACGGGTGCACAGGTTTGGTAGCAACTAAAATTTAAATATTTTAGACATGGAACTATTTTATATTGTTATGAAAACTATATCAAAATAGATGTTTTCATTTCATAACTTTTCTCCCTCTATCACCTTTAATAATTTAAATAAACCTAAATCCTTATAAGTGTTTGCCTATGTGGAAGGCCTTTGACGATAGAGGCCAGATGCCACCCCTTGATTTTAACAGTATCTGATTATAAACTAATTAAAGCTTGTCTGTAAATGCCATTAAGGCTGATGTCACCTTGGAAAATTTACCTGTTGTGTTATTGGATTTAAGGGTTAAGGGCCATTAGCCTTGGGTAATCTGGTGCAAAAGGAACTGGACAAATATTACTCAAGCATCTGACTGAAGCCTTTTTCGGAATGTTTAATCTGTCTACTTTGATAGGTGGGGCCACATAAGGACAAACTTAAAGAGATAGAGCTTAGTCAAAAAAGGAATACTTAGTCCATGAATGTGCAAACTTATACTACCATGTCACAATCTAAGGATGAGTTTTTCAACAGAATTACCTAAGTAAGGTAAACAGCACAGTGCAACCACTTGTCTATGCTGATGATTCACTCATGTATGTACATGCATGCGTGATCGGACTATGCACACTCAGTGTCGTACCTCATTGACGTTACCTGGAATACAAAATGTAGATTCTTGTAGTAGGAATGTCTTCCTTTTTTGGACAAAATCCAATGCCCTATGTAATAAAGCAGAGGAAAACACTAAGCTATCTTGCCAGTGAATTCTAGCTGTCTCGCCTCTCATTCCAATTTAAAGTATTGAAGTAAATGGGATCTCAATGAATGACAGTGTTTTTCTTGAGGACAGTCACTAACTAGTTAATAAGGGATATCCTGTGTTATGATCAATGTAGTCTGTTCACTACTTGCTATAGTTTGTCAGTAGCCTTTTGCAGTTGCACCTATACACTTGAATATATATATACATGCAGCACGTTATACACTTAATTTATAAGTGGGATGCTTGTGTTCTAAAAGGAAGCATAAACCAATACTAGTGTGCATGGTGAATTATTACCTTCCTTATCAGTTCAAAAGAGACACATATAGTACACCCCATAAACCTCAGTAAATTTTTGACATTTTGAATAAGGCTGATTAGAATAGTAAAATAATTCCTTAGTGGCAATCACATTAGACTGATTAGCTCCGGCCCAAAAAGCCAGAATGGTCAAGATTGAGGTTCGAGAACATGTAACCAGAAATGATGTAACAAAAGTCATGTGATTAATTTCAACCAATCAGAGTAGAGCATATGACTATAAAATCAGATTAAACAGTCCTGTTGACATCCTCACGGAATGACCCATGTGACAATGGCAAATACTTCTATTTATCTAACATATCAAATATTATGCCAACATATTTTATTATTGGAAGCACCCATTGATTGTTGGCTTGTTTTCTCATCCATGAAGTGTCTTGTTTTTCCAATAATATATAATTTCTTATCTGTGCTATTCGCCCGATTATCAATATGCTGATAAGATTTTAATTATCATCCACAAGAACGTCCAAGTAATTATACTCATTGACAATATCAATTTTCCGGTCCTTTTCACATAGCTCTAGTGTCTCCCGTGAATTGTTTCCCTTGGAATGTATACACATAAATTTAGTTCACTCTTTCTTTATGTAGGCCTAAATGGGGAGGAAGATAAGGGTCTTAAATCTAGGAACCTATTGGAACTTCAAAACCTTGCAATTTAGTTGTTCTTTAGAGCCTCACCAAAAAAACCTTAGATTGATTTATAATTTCAAAACAAAATTTTAAGGATCAACTGTGAAGTAAAAATTCTCAAACCAATTTTAAAAGCATATATTTAAGAGCATGCAAGCTATTTAAGGGCTCATTAAAAACTGGAATTGTTCCTGATGCATGGAAACATGCAACTGTAATTCCTTTACCAAAAACTCCAGTAGAAACTAATGTTGAGGAACTGTGACCGATATCCTTGCTCCCTTTGCCTGGGAAAATATTGGAAAAGATAGTTTGTTCCAGATTAAATAACTACTTGGATATTAATAACATCTTAACTACACAGCAGCATGGATTTAGAAAGAATTTTTCTACTATATCAGCAATCACTTCGATGTTTAATACTGTTTATGATAATATGAATAAATCTCTGCCAACCGCAATTACATTTCTAGACTTGAGTAAAGCCTTCGATTCCATAAATCATGATTTATTGCTTGCCAAAATGGAATACCTAGGTATGAGTGGTATTACCATTAAATGGTTCAAGTCATATCTATCGAATAGGAAACAACATGTGTTTATAAATGGTTTTGTGTCATCAACTAAGAATATCTCTTACGGTGTTCCGCAGGGATCTGTGTTAGGCCCTGTCCTCTTCCTTCTATTTGTGAATGAATTGGGATTATTATTTCCACAAAACATCTTTCTAAATGCTGATGATACAGCTGTCTATGATCATGATATAGTACCTTTAGAGGAACGGCTTAATATCATTGGAAAATGGTTCTGTGATAATCTTCTGATTTTAAACAAGTCAAAAACAAAGTGGATTTTTATAGACCCTAAAAGGAAGGGGATAGGGCAAAATAACCTTTCATTGTTACTTGATGGGGTAATACTTGACAGGGTTTATGACTTTAATTATTTGGGAGTTGTTCTTGACTCTTGGTGCACATAGAAATTATAAGATTGTCTCCCAAATTCAATTGAAATTGAAGTTTCTTAGGAAAATCCGTTTTTGTGTAACTGAAGATGTAGCTCTGATCATATATAAAGCCATGATCTTGCCATTATTCGATTATGGTGACCATATATATGAACAGAATATTTTGTATACAAATAATCAATTACAGAAACTGCAAAATGACGCCTTAAAGAGAGGGGCCAGTGAAATTTCGATATTTTTAAATTCTCATATCATACCATTGGTATATTGCTTAAGTATAAATATATGACACTATTATAACTTTGAAGTGATCCCTTATAATAGAAAACTGTGTCCCTATATCAGATCACACATTGAGTTCCCTGTAAGCTTGGCATAGGCTGTCTGTGTGTGACGTCACACAAAATGACAGTTATATTCAAATTTCAAAATTATAAATCCCTGAATGAAATATATTTTTGATTTTTCCTTTCATGAATCATTTTATTTGGTTATTTTAAATACATTTAGGCTCACAAAAAAACACTTAGATAAACTAAATATTGTTATTTTTTCAGTTTTATCATTTTTCAGTTGTTCTGCTTGTGACGTCACATACAGATAATTGGTCTGTGCAGGCAGTGTCTGATGCAGGCAGAGGAACTCAGTTTGATGGGGAAAAAATGTTAATAAAACAAAAACTATTAGAGATAAAAGCATAAAATTTGGTATGGTTATTCCCTGGATGGTAAAGATCACGGCAGTATAGTAATTTATGGTCACTGGCCCCTCCCTTTAAGAATTGTTTATAATCAATATACTGTGCCGTATCAACAACGACTACAAAGTGAAATATTACATCGTAATGCTGACCTTTTCACTCTATATTATAGAAGAAAGTTGCACTTATGTAAATATGCACATAAATTAGTCCAAAATCATGATTATGTCGATAATAGAGATATTATGACTCGTCAATATGACCGAATTGTCTTGAAAGTACCTAAAATTGATAACAAAAGATGTTATAGGGGTATCTTATACCGGTCTGTAATTCAATGGAATTCACTTCCACCGGATATAAGGAACTTGCAACCTGATAAGACATTTGTAAAATCAGTTGCGTTATCTTTTATAAATCCATATTTATAGTTAAGAATGTTGATAAACTTTCATATTTATATCATGAGTTCCATCTATTCACCCCTGTTTAATTGATTTCATTAATGTGTTTTCATAATGTGTTTTCACCTTTGATCGTCTTTTCATGTAACAACCAACCAAAGACCTACTGTAAAATATCAAACTTGTACTGTATTGAACTTTTGAGGGAGGGGAATTAAAATCATCTATGATGATCCTCGAACCCTAAATAAAAATGAACCCCCCCCCCCAAAAAAAAAAAAAAAAAAAAAAAAAAAAAATATTGTTTCAACAACTCTGTTTTGAAATAATTGTTGTCCATATTTTGAGGCAAAAGCAATACGATTCACCATTGCATTTCTACAGTAATGACCAACAGACCAGACACTTAGAGGACATTGAATACAGGAATGTACTGTACAACACCAATACTGAGTTTGGGGAAAGTATCTTTAAAGCTCAAAAACCTGGTTTATTGGTATAATGTACATACTCAATAATTCATGAAAACTGATATGCTGCACACAGGAACTGCAAGTTGAAATCCTTAAATAAATAAATGTATATGGGCTTATTCAATTTTGACCATGAATAACAAACATAAAGAGACCTCTGAGCTCCTCAGGATAGTTTTGAAAACACTCAGCCTCCTAAACTGTTTGGTACCCCTGTACCAGACAAACCTAGCAAACCAATTCTAAACTATTCAGCCGGCAAGGAGCTGTAATTCACAACATAGAATATTACCAAAGTTTAAATTTAAGCAATAGAATGTGTTAACATGAAGGGGTCAGGGATCAGAGTATGAAGTGTCAGTTGCTTTTCACTGTTTCACTGTAACACTGTTTGCCTTTTTCCCCTGTTCTTTCCCCCATTTTACCCATTTATCATCATCAAAATTCCCTGTAATAACCATTTTAACCTGCGTTTTACTTGATTTAGCACCCCTCTCCTAACAAACATCGACATATTATTTACTTTAAATGAATATTCCATAAAATGCAAAAAGGGAAAGAGTGAATAGCAACATATAATTCAGCTTGTGATCTCATTTACATATCCTATCACTTCAGTGGCAAAAGACAACTAATGTTATGCAATTCCATGTCTATCCCCTCATCAACCCAACCATAGAGGTGAAAATCCATCCCCTGTTATGAAAGGTTATATAATCCAGGTGGAGGCAAAGGGAGATTTGCATAAAATGATTTGTATTTATACAGCCTGTTTTTCTTTTCACTGTTACACTGTTTCACTATTTTGGAAGAGGAGGGAAATAAGGAGTTAAGAAGTATTTGGAATCGTTTAAATGTTAATCATGAAAAGGATTATGCATTATATGTAACATTTAAGAGGAAAAATTAGTGAAAGTAGTGATAAAAAGAAGGCAAACAGTGTTACAGTGTTACAGGATCGTCAGGGTCAGTAATGATCTATAATTAATACAAAATGAAGCTTGAAATCACTGCAGATTTATTGGACAATTTTAAGCCTATTTGAACATACCCATGAAGATAATATAATTTACAAAACCTTTCTGCTATTATTCTATCATTCACATGTTTAGCACTGCACCTAACTCTGTTTCCACCTTTTTATCAGTTTTTATGTTAGTTCATTATTTTTCAACCTATCACAATCACCCATGTTGATCTTGATTATACATATAATTGGCAAGGTACTGGAAATAACCATGTTGAATATAACATGGTTAATAATAAATGATGACAACCATTTTCAATCATAAGCACTTGTCTGATGAATATTCTACTTGTCCGATGAATATTAAGGCCATACTTGTCAATTCTTTGTTCAGAAGTCTAGTGTTTTGTTTACAGTCTAGAAAAACATTTACATTAAAGCATAATTATAAGGACATTGTTTCTGATAGTCTAAAAAACATTCAAATCCCCACCCCTCCCGCCTTAGGGAACCTAGCATCCACCAGCAGTGAAAAACACAAAATTGTTAGGGAGCCACAACAAAGTTGTCAAAGGGCCATTATACAGGGCCAAATGACATTTTGGTTTGTTGTAGGTCTATCATATCTTATCAAAATTAAATGAAGACTCTATGGTGACCTCAGAAGGTTGTCACAAGGTCTTCAGCGGGTATTTTTACTACCTTGGGACAAAGAGGTTGTCAGAGAAATATGTATTGAATTCATCATAATTACTAGCATTACTCAACTTATCCTTAACTCGTATTCCAGAAAGCTATAGGCCTATGTCATAATATATACATATGTGACATGCGTATATATATGACATGCATATATATACGCATGTCATATATAAATATATATTTCATATGCATACATATGTAAGTACGCAACTTACTTGTGTTTTATATCATTGTTATCAGAAAAATGAAAAAATAATTGACCTCTTTGCAGGAAAATCGTGTGGTGATGATGAATAAAATGATCTAATTTTCAAAGAATTATTATATAATAACCAAGAACATGCCAAAATTATTTATCTAAATTAGAAATAGTGAGGCCTTCTTTTGAGATTAATGCCAAAATTATCAATTGCATCGGCAAACAAATACAACACCTAAGGGCTAAACAGACCAAAATTCATATCACAGGAGCACCAAACAAGTCCCCCCCCCCCTAGCTCAGGTCCTTGTTTGGCATGCAAAGATCCCTGGTTCAATTCCCTCTGAAGCTTGCAAAAACATCCTAGGATTGTCACTGTAAAATGTGACGACCTTGCTCCCCATTTAGACAACCCAGGGTTGTGGCTTTATGCACCTTTCCCTTCAATCCTAGGATTGTCAGGGGGCCTCACAAGGTCAGAAGATTGTGGTTTTTGACACCAAAATAGTTGTCAACCTGACAACTCTGCCATTTTAATCAAATAAAGTATGATTAAAGTGTAGCTGGCAATCTGGGTGTCGGGCACACTTTCCTGAGACACATATACTTCCTGAAGGGCAGTTGATGTCACTCAAACAAGTCTGAAAATAATAATGAATAACAACTTATAGTATGATTGAAATGGGACTAGAAACTGTTGCTGTAAAATAGTCAGTTGTCATTGAACAAGGCAACTTGGACTGACCAATCACACTTTTGATCAGGTGTGGGAACAAATCATTCAGTCAAAATTATCAATACAATTTAAAGAAATCTGTTTTGAAATGTTTTGCATTGCAGCGATGAGCTGACGAATCATAGGATGACATGGATTTATGTCATTTAGAGTTTATTTGGTGCAAGTTCAATTTCAAGAGGCTTCATTGTAATTAGCTTACATAAGCACATTTATTGATACTATACATGATAAATTTTCTACGCTTACAGCAATAGATGTATAAGATTTCTTTCCCCAGATATGTAGGTATGAGTAAACATCAATGTTCTATTTCAATCAGCATGAAATATGGCTCTGAAAAGAAGAGTTGCAGAAATGATCGATGAATAAGGAAAGGGGTTAACTCAGATTCACAAGGCACTTACTTTGGCTAAGCATAGTTTGAAGGAGGAAACATTAACACCCAATGAAGTCAAGTTTACCAGAGGATCTGTAGGAGGGGCCGTGCATGGGGCATAGTTGTCACACTGCTCGGATGTATGACACACAGGCGTACCATTGGTGAACTTGAGCTGACAGATAGGTGTCCACAGAAATGTTCCTGATGCTTCTCTTGAGATATTTTGAAGGGTCTGCGATGGCAAGGCTATGCAGTCACGATCACAGATGCTGCGTGCCCACCCACCATGGCCACGGATGTATGGGCCACGTGACCTGCATGTCCATCCACTTGGGCATCGACTTACCGTTGTATTACAAGCCTGAGGATATGTAATAAGTTTTCATATAATATCTAAGATTAAGAGTGACAATTCATGAGTGGTATCTCTAATCTGATGTAAGACATCCAAACAATTGGCTTTTCACACATGAATAAGATGTCTGTCTGGATGGATAGTCCTATGTTGTTATTTATATGATGTGAGCATCAAGGGAGGTAAACAGGGTATAAACTCATTTCTCTAAAGTGCATTTACAAGCTATTATAAAAAATAATATAGCTCTTCCAAAGTATACAAAGGTGGTGTTACTAAACACCCAGGTGGGCACAAGCAAGTAATATAGCAGAGGCAAAGACCTCTCTTCAATCCTAATCAATTAGATCAATGGAGATGCTTTGGATTTTTAGTTAGATGTATATAATATGTAACAGGTAGTCAAGCTCACCTTTTTAACACAGTATTTTAGTGTGTTAAAGTCTACTACTGTATGGTTCAGGACGTGTAGTGACCGCCATAGCCAGGGTGGGGTGTCACACTCTTCGGTGGGGAGACAGGTACGTTGGGGACAGACAGCACTGCCGTTGTTGGTGTAGGTCAACTGACAAACCGGACCTAATAATGCATGGTGTAGAGGAGGAAGGGCTGCCAGGGCAGCACCCAGAAAGACCAATGACCACATCTGTGTGCAGGAGGAAATGAGAGGCAATGCCGTTTAGGCCCATGTATGACATTTATTGTGTTTTATCATTAACTTAATTAAAGGGATACCACACCAAAAACTTGAAGAGTAGAATCATAATGACAGTTCGTTGATTAAAAGTACTTGGATGTGTTTGACCTCATTTTTATTGACCAGGGGATAGAGATGGAAATTTCCATATTTTACTGTTTGTGAAAAAAATTACAGCCTGAAAAGGAAAACCATCCTTTACCACTGGTTTCTATGGAAAAATTTTGTTTATGTAAAAGTACAAAAAAACACCAGTGCTTTTCCCACCAAATTCAGTACGATAAGAATAGACAGTTGCACAAAACTTATGTTATGAGGAAATCATTTACTGTTATGAGATTAGTTAAAGAGAATAAACTTTGTAAGAATTTGTACACTGTTTGCTTGTATTCTTTTAGATAATATTACTTCATTTAAAGAGAAAAATATTTACATTGTACCCTCTTGAGTGTCCAAATTCCTAAAATAACATTTACAATGTTTTAACAAAAGAATATTTTTGGCCCTGTATGGTAATGAGTACCTTTAAGAATTGGAGGGGAATCTAAGCAACAAAGGACATAGTGTGAATCTTACCTTGGAAAGAGCCCGAAAGTTTTGTGGCTGATATAATTCTGCTGCTTGATATAACTCCTTTCTGATGGGGTTGTACTGCAGTGCTGGGAGGATGGGCTGGGCTATGTTCAGATCATGGACAGATCTGTCTATATAATTATGTAGTAGGAGGCTGTGATTCATGAGAGGAATGGACTATTTTAACAGATGAAAAAGCATGGGTAAATATCCCCCTCCCTTCCAGGCAAATATGTAATGTGGAACAATGTTGCAGGGCAGTAGCAGAAGCTTAATCATGGTATTTAGACACAAAACAGACATCTATTTTGTCTGTCCTGTTTGTCTAGTACACATTAGACCAGACTGCATATATGAAATAAATGTATAGAAAGTTATACATTGAATACATTCATATGTTTGTGCGCACCAGATTCATGATTATCATGTTTGATGTTTGTTCACAAGGTAATCTTTAAGGTCAGTAGATTATGCAGTTTTTAGTGATGCTCATTTTACTTGTACCATGGAAATACATTTTATATAGCTCTTGGTGGTACTAGGTGGTGCTTGGAAATCCATGAAGGGCCATAATGGGGCTTTCTTCCACAAAATGAATTATCAACTTTATTTCATATCAGATACATAGCACCCATAGGGTTAAATCTGGTAAAAAATATTTTCATCTGGGTTGAATATTTTGTGAAATATTCAATTTGTGTTGAATATTTTTTAATTTTCTTATAATTATAAGAATGTAAACAATGTGAAAATTTTGAATGATTTTGGCCGATACAAAGAAAATACAAGATGGCATTGCTAAGTAATGAGTGTCCACATAAGAAAAATACCTGAATTTCATGATGGGAGCATCATTTTTGATGATTTTTGATGATAGATATCTTTGGGAAACCCCATCATGAGAGTCAGCAGGAATGAAACTTCATTTTTAGAGATACAATCAATTTTTTCAGTCAATTGATGCATTATTTTTTATATCTTGGCAGATGTATGCATTAAAACGCATGAAAAATGCATAATCTAAGCAACAAAGGACATAGAGTGAATCTTGTTTGATTTTTGTTCACAGGGTAATCCTTAAGGTTTGGCATATGGAAAACCAGATGACCGTTGTTGCCACCTCCCATTTCTTTGGAAAATAATGCAATATGGCGACAGAAACATGATTTCGGAGGTTGTGAGGATAAATAAATTGTTTCTCTGTTGTCTTTTCGCCTGGATAAATGAAAAACCCAACTTGTGGATGTCAGAATCCAAATATTTTCACAAGTGGATTTCGCTACCCAATCCACTCGTCTTCGACTCATGGATTACTATGTCAAAAATATTTGGATTCTGACATGCATTCATTGAGTTTTACCTATATAATCCTCATTACAAGAACTAATGATAACTGTGATTGTGTATCATGATGAGAATAAGATCAACATGTCACACTTTTAAAGTACAATTTATATGTTGTAAGAATAGATACAAACAGGCATATGCCTATAATGGTAAAATGTGACTGTAGGTCAGATGTGTTAATGTGGTATTGCGGGTAATTCCAACGTCAGGAACACTAATGAACAAAGATTTCAAAACAATTTTAATATTTTTGTGACCTTTGGGTCATAGAGATATTAATCAAACAAAAAATATTGTAATCTAAGGACATAGTTTGAACTGTAATATAGTTTGGAGGTCTGTGATGGTATGTTTATTGCTAGATCTGAGGGTATCAGTTTGAACAGCAGTTCATTACTAAATACATTTGAGACGACCAAAAAAAGTTGAGAAAAAGCGTTTCTTCACTACATTGAAATTATTGATGTTTAGAATTCTCAGGTATTCCTTCCCCCAAAGACTTGGTACAATCAGTTGATAGGAATCAATTTTCACAGACAGTGAAACATTACTAGAAATGCAATCCAAGACATGCAATATTTTAACTAGTAATTGAAATGTCTCCTCATTATTCTGGTTCAGTCAGTCTTATCATAAATGGCCCTTGCAATGCATAAACAATCCTGATGTATAAACTGAACTCTAAAATACAACATAAGAAATAAACCATGAAACACTTGCTATGCCTAAACTCTTTAACAAATATGGCCTCCAAGGTATGAATGTTCAGCATTCAGAGTTATGCATAAGTAGAGACTCTGGGGTATGTCAGAATAGTCCATTACATTGATTAATTTGATTAAACTTAGTTCCTTAAAAGTGCCTATGCGGAAGGTCTTTGATTGTAGAGGCCAGATGCTACATCTTGATTTTAATAGTATTTGATTATGAACTACCTGAAACCCTCCTGTAGTTGTCATCAAAGCCTTGAAAATTTACCTTTTGTGTTATTAGATTTAAGGGTCAAGGGACATTATGGTTGTATGTTGAGTAATCTAATGAAAGATGAACTAAACTAATATTATTCAAGCCCGTGACCATAGAGATACCTAAGATATGTTGCATAATTATAGTGTTGTCTCTTTCTAATGATACTATTACATGGTCAAAGGTAGGAGAGGTTTACCTCATACTTAGGCTTT
This sequence comes from Lepidonotus clava, assembly GCA_936440205.1. Lineage (NCBI taxonomy): Eukaryota > Metazoa > Annelida > Polychaeta > Phyllodocida > Polynoidae > Lepidonotus > Lepidonotus clava. The sequence continues at coordinate 2,658,796 of OW387143.1, forward strand.
AGAAAGTAGATAGTATATGATATGTTAGCTTTTATGAGAAATACTAAAACCATTTGTCTGTCCCCTAAGTCACTCATGTATGTATATAGTCTTCCTGTTTTGGACAATATCTAAAACCAACGTAAGCAGAGGAAAACACTGAAATACTTTGCCAGTGCACTCTGTCTCTTATAGCAACAAATGATATAAACAGAATCTCTTTGAATTTTACTCTTTTTCTTTAGGACAGACACCAAGTAGTTAATAAGGGACATCTTATACCATGATCAATACAATCTGTTCACTACTCAGTTATCCCTTGCCTCTTACATAGTTACTAAATATAGACATGAATGTACAATACTTGAATATGTATACATGATTTTTTATTTTTATAGATCACAGAGGACTATGTATTAATGGTCAGTGACGGATCCAGACATTTTCAAAAGGTTATTGGGAAAATTTACGTAGGACCTCCAGGTCAGAGAATTTTACATAAAAAAAATCTAAATTTGGCCAAAATTAGGGGGTGGGGGAGTGGGGGGGGGGGGCGTCGCGTGCCTCAGCCTCCCCCCCTGAATCTGTCCCTGGTGGTGATGCTGTTTGTTTTGAAGGTCGCTACATTGTCATGGGTCATTTTATCAAGATCTGCTCCTGATATACCTAAAAATGTCCTGATTACACAATAAACTCCAACAATCATCATCATCTTCTTATCAAGATTACATGAATAATTGATAAAATGAAGTTTCAGTGATTTTGTACACATAGGTAGGACAATTTGTCTACTTTAGATCATTTAAGGTATTCAAATCTTGAAAAATGTGCATGATTTGCTGTTGGTGTTTTTACTAGGTTGCTTGTGGGTCAAAGTTCATGATGGCGAAAATAGACAATTCTGATTGGTCCAAAAACCTAGGGCGGACTTCTTTTCTGTATCAGTATACTCTCCTCACATGAGTTTTATATCAGCACAATGTGTGCTGTCATTTACTAGTTAGCAATTCCGTAAAGTATAATAAAATACAAACTGTTTGTTATATGTTGAATTTTCATGAAGTTTTTATTAGGGAAGGAGATTCCCACTTTTGCCAAATTTTAGGAGCACAAAGACACGCTATTATTTCCTGCACTTGGTTTACTTATTCACCAAAATATAGGAGGCAAGTTTAGATACCTCCAGTTGGGGCATCAGAGGAGGAGAGGGGTCTATGTCTTTCCCTGTTTTTCAGAAAACCTGGCTTTTTGAAAGTAAAATTGGCCAAAAAGCCATGAAAAGAAGTGATTAAAAGTGCAGCTCCCCCTGTCAAAATCAGAGAGCTGCCACTACCCCCCAAATCCTACATCCGCTGCTTAGAAGGGGGTTATGCAGCAGCAGATCCCAGAATTTGATTCAGGAAGGGGGTATTATACAACATTTTGGGGAATTCTACACTAAAAAAAATATGAGATTTGGGCCAAAATCGGTGGAAGGTGGGATGCCAAGCACACTTGAATCTGCCTGGTATTGATTATGTTATCCTCATTGTGCCTTTAACCGTTTTTTTAAAACAATTTTAAACAACATCTTCACGCTGTTCACACGTTCATCCAGCTGTTAAGTGACAATATGTAATATATATATATATAAATAAATAAATATATATATATATATATATATAAGTAGATGAAATAATGATGAGCAATGATAAATGAGTATAGGAGTTGTGGGGATTCCAGGGTCGGTTCAACAAATCAAATTCCATCAAAGGCGGCATATTGTGGTATCTAATAAATAGCACAACTTTGTTTGATCAGCTCCTTAAATCTAACTTTGGTTGTAGCTTTTTCCACATATGTTCCCAACACTGAATGTGCAAGTAAATAATCTCTATATTTACAAATTATCTCAGGCTGTGACAGATTATAGAGAAAAAGGGGCATCCACCAAGATACATTGAAATACCAAATTCAATAATGATCATTCAGAAGCACCTGATCCAGGGGCAACCAGGTACTACCACCATCCAGGAGATGCTTCTGGTGGTAAAGGTCCAGTCTTTCCCTACTTCTGGCAGTATCTTTGTTGCCTAGACAGAAATGACATTGGTTTACTTGTTTTTCACTTTCTACATTATTCAAATGTTGCCAAGGTTACTGACATGAAAACCCATCTTTGGAAAAATAATAATACCCTGCTCTCTTGTGAATCTGAAATTTCAACTTGTCTTTCCCTCTAGCCAGATGGCATTTTCTTTGAGTAAAACTTTTATAAGTGAATTACATTACGTAGGACAAACCCATGAAACAGGGAATACTAATATCATTGACAATGTTAAATTGGTATTAGTTGTATTCTGCATGACACTAAGGAGTTTTCCATTAAGTACATATTTAGAAAGTGTGTGACTTTCCTGTACATATATATACACTTGCTGGTAAAATATAACTTATTCAAGACCTCTTAAGAAAGTAATTTTTTAATAACTTTATAAGGAAATAACTTTGAATACTTTTATATAACCTGGAAATAACTTTTTCTTCAGTGTGTTGAGCTGATAGGGGAGGCTCATGTCAGACATACAAGATAACAATGCTCAAAGCTGCTATGGATTACTTTGTATTTTAAGCACTTGCAGGTAAATTTGGGTTGATTTTGTCCACAAAATTACAGGAGAACCATAAGAAATAAACAAATATTTGCTATAAATCTGTCTGTATGAATTGATTTCCAAACCACCATGAAAGTATCAAATATATACATATACAGAATTAAAAAAAAATCAAGGCTAGTTTTCCATAATATTAAACCTAAATTATCCAATGATTATTGTAAATTTCTATACTTAAATCCTGTAACTTGTCAGCAGATTCCCCATTGTCCACCCTGATCTGGGCTAACATGCAGGTAGAACTCAGGAAGTCAGCTACCCATGGTTAGGAGAATTATAAATATGTGTCAGAAAATCCTAGTGTCTTTACATAATGAAGCGAACTTATTTTCATCTGTCTATCCTCTTACTCTGCCAAAGACACAATTAGTCATGACAGAATAAGAAACTAACCTGTCATTTGTGAGAAGGTTATTTAAAAAGAAAGGTGCATTTGAACATAGATGTATTCCCAACACACCTTCGTGGTGTAGCAGTCTATGAAATGCAGATGTTTGCTCTTTCTTCATGTGGGCCTAAATGGTGAAGAAGATAAGGGTCTTAATTCTAGGAACCTATGGAACTTAAAAAAATTGCAATTTTAGTGTTCAAAATAGAAATCCTTTATAGCCTCACCAAACCTCATCAGAATAGTCCTGAGACTGGTATATAATTTCAAGGCAAAAAATTAAGGATCACCTATGAAGTATAAATTCTCACCAATCCAAAAGAAATATCTGTTTTTATTTCAATCCTTCTGTTTAGAAACAACTTCTATCAATATTTTGAGCCAAAATCAAAATTCACCATTATGAATTAGCACTACCAATTGCCTATTGGACTGTTAGTTACCCTTGCACCAGACAATACCGAGTCTATGTTGCCAGCAAGGAGCTGCAATGCACAACACAGAATATTACCAGATATTCACATCTAAACAGTACAATGTGTAAATTTGAAAAGGTCAAAGGGAATATTGTTCCAAAATCAATATCATATGGAGCTTGAAATCACTATAGATTTATTGGAAAGTTTAACACCAACTATATGCCCCCGATGATTATATCTGATATGAAACCTTACTGCCATCATTCGATGTCTCTTATGTTTACCACTGCAACTAACTCGTTTCCAACGTTTTGATCAGTTTTTATGTTGGTTTATTCTCTTTTGACCTATTACCATCCTTGTTTAAGTGATGTTGATCTTGGTTATACATATAATTTGTCCTGTTATGAAACAAGCATATAGTATATATAACAAGTATATGTAAATGATGATAACCATCTTTAATCATAGACACATTCTACTTTTCTGATGAACATTGAGGCCATATTTGCTAATACTTTGTACAGAAGTGTTTTTTTTTATATTTTGAAGATGTTGATTATGATGGTAGAAATCTAGAAAAACCTTTGCATCGAAGCATAGGATTATGACATATTTTCTGATAGGCTGCAATAACCCCTCTCCCCCTCCTGCCACAGGGAACCTAGTGTCCACAAACACAGAAACCATTAGTTGTCAGGGAGCCCCAAAAAGGTTGTCAAGGGTGATTATATGGGGGCAAACGACGTATGGGTGGTCATTGGTCTATCAGTCTCATCAAAGTTAAATGATGACCCTATGGTGACCTTGGAAGGTTGTCACAATGTCTTCAGTGGCTAATTTATAATATTCTGATGACCTGGAGTTGTCACACTTAACTTAAAACTTTAGGCCAAAAAAGTAGTCGGAGAAACATGTATTGAATTAATTATAATTAATTGCATCACTCAGGTTATCCTTAACTTGTATTTCACAAAGCTATAGGTATAATGCATACATAATATAACAAAACCTCCTCATCTTTTATATCATTATTATTAGAAAAATGATTAAATAATTGACATCCTTGCAGGAAAATCACGTGGTGATAATGAATAAAATGATCTAATTTTCACAATTTCTAAAGAATTATCATATAGCAACCAAGAACATGAGAAAATAATTGATCTAAATTAGAAAAAGTGAGGCCTACTTTTGAGAAAAATGCCAAAATTATTTATTACATCAGCAAACAAACCCGTAAGGGCTAAACAATTGAAAATTCATATCATAGGACTGACCAATAATTTCCCCCTAGCTCAGCTCCTTGTTTGGCATGCAAAGGTCCCCGGTTCAATTCCCTCTGAAGCATGCAAAAATGTCCTAGTGTTGTCACTGTAAAATGTGACAACCTTGCTCCCCATTTTGACAACCCAGGGCTGTGGCTTTATGCACCATTCCCTTCAATCCTAAGATTGTCAGGGGGTCTCACAAGGTTGTCAGAAGATTGTGGTTTTTGACACCAAAATAGTTGTCAACCTGACAACTCTGCCATTTTAATCAAATAAAGTATGATTAAAGTGTAGCTGGCAATCTGGGTGTCGGGCACACTTTCCTGAGACACATATACTTCGTGAAGGGCAGTTGATGTCACTCAAACAAGTCTGAAAATAATAATGAATAACAACTTATAGTATGATTGAAATGGGACTAAAAAATGTTGCTGTAAAATAGTCAGTTTTCATTGAACAAGGCAACTTGGACTGACCAATCACACTTTTGATCAGGTGTGGGAACAAATCATTCAGTCAAAATTATCAATACAATTTAAAGAAATCTGTTTTGAAATGTGTTGCATTGCAGCGATGAGCTGACGAATCATAGGATGACATTGATTTATGTCATTTAGAGTTTATTTGGTGCAAGTTCAATTTCAAGAGGCTTCATTGTAATTAGCTTACATAAGCACATTTATTGATACTATACATGATAAATTTTCTACGGTAACAGCAATAGATGTATAAGATTTCTTTCCCCAGATATGTAGGTATGAGTAAACATCAATGTTCTATTTCAATCAGCATGAAATATGGCTCTGAAAAGAAGAGTTGCAGAAATGATCGATGAATAAGGAAAGGGGTTAACTCAGATTCACAAGGCACTTACTTTGGCTAAGCATAGTTTGAAGGAGGAAACATCAACACCCAATGAAGTCAAGTTTACCAGAGGATCTGTAGGAGGGGCCGTGCATGGGGCATAGTTTTCACACTGGTCAGATGTATGACACACAGGCGTACCATTGGTGAACTTGAGCTGACAGATAGGTGTCCACAGAAATGTTCCTGATGCTTCTCTTGAGATATTTTGAAGGGTCTGCGATGGCAAGGCTATGCAGTCACGTTCACAGACGCTGCGTGCCCACCCACCATGGCCACGTGCATGGATGTATGGGCCACGTGACCTGCATGTCCATCCACTTGGGCATCGACTTACCGTTGTATTACAAGCCTGAGGATATGTAATAAGTTTTCATATAATATCTAAGATTAAGAGTGACAATTCATGAGTGGTATCTCTAATCTGATGTAAGACATCCAAACAATTGGCTTTTCACACATGAATAAGATGTCTGTCTGTCTGGATAGTCCTATGTTGTTATTTATATGATATGAACATCAAGGGGGGTAAACAGGGTATAAACTCATTTCTCTAAAGTGCATTTACAAGCTATAATAAAAAATAATATAGCTCTTCCAAAGTATACAAAGGTGGTGTTACTAAACACCCAGGTGGGCACAAGCAAGTAATATAGCAGAGGCAAAGACCTCTCTTCAATCCTAATCAATTAGATCAATGGAGATGCTTTGGATTTTTAGTTAGATGTATATAATATGTAACAGGAAGTCAAGCTCACCTTTTTAACACAGTATTTTAGTGTGTTGAAGTCTACTACCGTATGGTTCAGGACATGTAGTGACCGCCATAGCCAGGGTGGGGTGTCACACTCTTCGGTGGGGAGACAGGTACGTTGGGGACAGACAGCACTGCCGTTGTTGGTGTAGGTCAAATGACAAACTGGACCTAATAATGCATGGTGTAGAGGAGGAAGGGCTGCCAGGGCAGCACCCAGAAAGACCAACGACCACATCTGTGGGCACAAAGAAATGAGAGGCAATGCCGTTTAGGCCCATGTATGACATTTATTGTGTTTTATCATTAACTTAATTAAAGGGATACCACACCAAAAACTTGAAGAGTAGAATCATAATGACAGTTTGTTGATTAAAAGTACTTGGATGTGTTTGACCTCATTTTTATTGACCAGGGGATAGAGATGGAAATTTCCATATTTTACTGTTTGTGAAAAAAATTACAGCCTGTAAAGGAAAATCATCCTTTACCATTGGTTTATATGGCAAAATTTTGTATATGTAAAAGTACAAAAAAACACCAGTGCTTTTCCCACCAAATTCAGTACGATAAGAATAGACAGTTGCACAAAATGTATGTTACGAGGAAACTTATGAGATTAGTTAAAGTGAAGAAACTTTGTAAGAATTTGTACACTATTTGCTTGTATTCTTTTAGATAATATTACTTCGTTTAAAGAAAAAAATATGTACATTGTACCCTCTTGAGTGTCCAAATTCCTAAAATAACGTTTACAATGTTTTAACAAAAGAATATTTTTGGCCCTGTATGGTAATGAGTACCTTTAAGAATTGGAGGAGAATCTAAGCAACAAAGGACATAGTGTGAATCTTACCTTGGAAAGAACCCGAAAGTTTTGTGGCTGATATAATTCTGCTGCTTGATATAACTCCTTTTTGATGGGGTTGTACTGCAGTGCTTGGAGGATAGGCTGGCCTATGTTCAGATCATGGAAAAGTCTGTCTATATAATTATGTAGTAGGAGGCTGTGATTCGTGAGAGGAATGGACTATTTTAACAGATGAAAAAGCATGGGTAAATATCCCCCTCCCTTCCAGGCAAACATGTAATGTGGAACAATGTGGCAGGGCAGTAGCAGAAGCTTAATAATGATATTTAGACACAAAACAGATATCTACTTTGTCTTTCCTGTTTGTCTAGTACACATTAGACCAGACTGCGTTTATGAAATAAATGTATAGAAAGTTATACATTGAATACATTCATATGTTTGTGCGCACCAGATTCGTGATTATCATGTTTGATGTTTGTTCACAAGGTAATCTTTAAGGTCAGTAGATTATGCAGTTTTTAGTGATGCTCATTTTACTTGTACCATGGAAATACATTTTATATAGCTCTTGGTGGTACTAGGTGGTGCTTGGAAATCCATGAAGGGCCATAATGGGGCTTTCTCCCACAAAATGAATTATCAACTTTTATTTCATATCAGATACATAGCACCAATAGGGTAAAAACTGATGAAAAATATTTTCATCTGGGTTGAATATTTTGTGAAATATTCAATTTGTGGTGAATATTTTTTAATTTTCTTATAATTATAAGAATGTAAACAACGTGAAAATTTTGAATGATTTTGGCCGATACAAAGAAAATACAAGATGGCATTGCTAAGTAATGAGTGTCCACATAAGAAAAATACCTGATAATTTCATGATGGGAGCATCATTTTTGATGATTTTTGATGATAGATATCTTCGGGAAACCCCATCATGAGAGTCAGCAGGAATGAAACTTCATTTTTAGAGATACAATCAATTTTTTCAGTCAATTGATGCATTATTTTTTATATCTTGGCAGATGTATGCATTAAAACGCATGAAAAATGCATAATCTAAGCAACAAAGGACATAGAGTGAATCTTGTTTGATTTTTGTTCACAGGGTAATCCTTAAGGTTTGGCATATGGAAAACCAGATGACCGTTGTTGCCACCTCCCGTTTCTTTGGAAAATAATGCAATATGGCGACAGAAACATGATTTCGGAGGTTGTGAGGATAAATAAATTGTTTCTCTGTTGTCTTTTCGCCTGGATAAATGAAAAACCCAACTTGTGGATGTCAGAATCCAAATATTTTCACAAGTGGATTTCGCTACCCAATCCACTCGTCTTCGACTCATGGATTACTACGTCAAAAATATTTGGATTCTGACATGCATTCATTGAGTTTTACCTATATAATCCTCATTACAAGAACTAATGATAACTGTGATTGTGTATCATGATGAGAATAAGATCAACATGTCACACTTTTAAAGTACAATTTATATGTTGTAAGAATAGATATAAACAGGCATATGCCTATAATGGTAAAATGTGACTGTAGGTCAGATGTGTTAATGTGGTATTGCGGGTAATTCCAACGTCAGGAACACTAATGAACAAAGATTTCAAAACAATTTTAATATTTTTGTGACCTTTGGGTCATAGAGATATTAATCAAACAAAAAATATTGTAATCTAAGGACATAGTTTGAACTGTAATATAGTTTGGAGGTCTGTGATGGTATGTCTATTGCTAGATCTGAGGGTATCATTTTGAACAGCATTTCATTACTAAATACATTTGAGATGACCAAAAAAAGTTGAGAAAAAGCGTTTCTTCACTACATTGAAATTATTGATGTTTAGAAATCTCAGTTATTCCTTCCCCCAAAGACTTGGTACAATCAGTTGATAGGCATAGATTTTCACAGACAGTGAAACATTACTAGAAATGCAATGCAAGACATGCAATATTTTAACTAGCAATTGAAATGTCTCCTCATTATTCTGGTTCAGTCAGTCTTATCATAAGTGGCCTTTGCCATGCATAAAGAATCTTAATGTATAAACTGCACTCTAAAAGACAACATTATAAACCATGAAACACTTGCTATGCCTAAACTCTTTAACAAATATGGCCTCCCAGGTATGAATGTTCAGCATTCAGAGTTATGCATAAGTAGAGACTCTGGGGTATGTCAGAATAGTCCATTACAAAGGAGGTAGCAGATAACTACAACATTGAATAATATGATTAAACTCAGTTCCTTAAAAGTGCCTATGCTGAAGGTCTTTGATTGTAGAGGCCAGATGCTACATCTTAATCTAAATAGTATTTGATTATGAACTACCTGAAACCCTCCTGTAGTTGTCATCAAAGCTGATGCCAACCTTGAAAATTTACCTTTTGTGTTATTAGATTTAAGGGTCAAGGGACATTATGGTTGTATGTTGAGTAATCTAGTGAAAGATGGACTAAACAAATATTATTCAAGCCCGTGACCATAGAGATTCCTAAGATATGCTATGTATGTCTATGCCGTGAGCAAGGACTTTTTTGAATGTTTTATCAAGGGGCAAATTTAGAGCTAAATCAAAAAGAAAGCATTTTGTCAAGCAATGTGCATACTTATAGTGTTGTCTCTTTCTAATGATACTATTACATGGTCAAAGGTAGGAGAGGTTTACCTCATACTTAGGCTTTAAAAAGTAGATAGTATATGATATGTTAGCTTTTATGAGAAATACTAAAACCATTTGTCTGTCCCCTAAGTCACTCATGTATGTATATAGTCTTCCTGTTTTGGACAATATCTAAAACCAATGTAAGCAGAGGAAAACACTGAAGTACTTTGCCAGTGCATTATGTCTCTTATAGCAACACATTATATAAACAGAATCTCTATGAATTATACTCTTTTTCTTTAGGACAGACACCAAGTAGTTAATAAGGGACATCTTGTACCATGATCAATACAACCTGTTCACTACTCAGTTATCCCTTGCCTCTTACATAGTTACTAAATATAGACATGAATGTACAATACTTGAATATGTATACATGATTTTTTATGTTTATAGATCACAGAGGACTATGTGTTAATGGTCAGTGACGGATCCAAACATTTTCAAAAGGTTATTGGGATAATTTACGTAGGACCTCTAGGTCAGAGAATTTTACATTAAAAAAATCTAAATTTGGCCAAAATTAGGGGGTGGGGGGGTGGGGGGGGGGCGTCGCGTGCCTCAGCCTCCCCCCCTGAATCTGTCCCTGGTGGTGATGCGGTTTGTTTTGAAGGTCGCTACATTGTCATGGGTCATTTTATCAAGATCTGCTCCTGATATACCTAAAAATGTCCTGATTACACAATAAACTCCAACAATCATCATCATCTTCTTATCAAGATTACATGAATAATTGATAATATGAAGTTTCAGTGATTTTGTACACATAGGTAGGACAATTTGTCTACTTTAGGTCATTTAAGGTATTTAAATCTTGAAAAATGTGCATGATTTGCTGTTGGTGTTTTTACTAGGTTGCTTGTGGGTCAAAGTTCATGATGGCGAAAATAGAAAATTCTGATTGGTCCAAAAACCTAGGTCGGACTTCTTTTCTGTATCAGTATACTCTCCTCACATGAGTTTTATATCAGCACAGTGTGTGCTGTCATTTACTAGTTAGCAATTCCGGAAAAGTATAATAAAATACAAACTGTTTGTTATATTGTTGAATTTTCATGAAGTTTTTATTAGGGAAGGAGATTCCCACTTTTGCCAAAGTTACAGAATTTTAGGAGCACAAAGACATGCTATTCTTTCCTGCACTTGGTTTACTTATTCACCAAAATATAGGAGGCAAGTTTAGATACCTCCAGTTGGGGCATCAGAGGAGGAGAGGGGTCTATGTCTTTCCCTGTTTTTCAGAAAACCTGGCTTTTTGAAAGTAAAATTGGCCAAAAAGCCATGAAAAGAAGAGATTAAAAGTGCAGCTCCCCCTGTCAAAATCAGAGAGCTGCCACTACCCCCCAAATCCTACATCCACTGCTTAGAAGGGGGTTATGCAGCAGCAGATCCCAGAATTTGATTCGGGAAGGGGGTATTATAGAACATTTTTGGGAATTCTACACTGAAAAATATGAGATTTGGGCCAAAATGGGTGGAGGGTGGGATGCCAAGCACACTTGAACCTGTGCCTGGTATTGATTATGTTATCCTCATTGTGCCTTTAACCGTTTTTTTAAACAATTTTACTAACATCTTCATGCACTTCACACGTTCATCCAACTGTTAAAGCCCCATACCCACTAGGCGACTGGCCGTCGTTGGCACGGCCGTTGGCACCAACGGTCAGCGTCGGTGTAAAATTATTAAATATGTTTAATAAGGATCGGCGCCAATTATGTGTGGGTATGGGTTGTTTAAGCACATTCGGCCGATGGCCGTTCCGACATCGGTGCCAACGTCGGCGCCGATTCTTGCCAACGTTGCCTAGTGAATATGGCGCTTAAGTGACAATGAATACGTAATATATATATATAAGTACATGAAATAATGATGAGCAATGATAAATGAGCAAAGGAGTTGTGGGGATTCCAGGGTCGGTTCAACAAATCAAAGTCCATCAGAGATGGCATACTTTGGTATCTAATAAATAGCACAACTTTGTTTGATCAGCTGCTTTGGTTGTAGCTTTTTCTACATCTGTTCCCAACACTGAATGTGCAAGTAAATAATCGCTGTGTTTACCAATTTTCGTTACTGACATGAAAACCCATCTTTGGAAAAATAATAAATCCCTGCTCTCTTGTGAATCTGAAATTTTAACTTGTCTTTCCCTCTAGCCAAATGGCTTTTTCTTTGAGTAAAACTTTCAAAAGTGAATTACATTGCATAGGTCAAACCCATGAAACTGGGAATATTAATATCATTGACAATGTTAAATTGGTATTAGTTGTATTCTGCATGACACTAAGGAGTTTTCCATTAAGTACATATTTAGAAAGTGTGTGACTTTCCTGTACATATATACACTTGCTGGTAAAATATAACTTATTCAAGACCTCTTAAGAAAATAAACTTAAGTAATTTTTTAATAACTTTATAAGGAAATAACTTTGAATACTTTTATATAACCTGGAAATAACTTTTTCTTCAGTGTGTTGAGCTGATAGGGGAGGCTCATGTCAGACATACACGATAACAATGCTCAAAGCTGCTATGGATTACTTTGTATTTTAAGCACTTGCAGGTAAATTTGGGTTGATTTCGTCCACAAAATTACAGGAGAACCATAAGAAACAAACAAATATTTGCTATAAATCTGTCTGTATGAATTGATTTCCAAACCACCATGAAAGTATCAAAATATATACATATACAGAATTTAAAAAAAAATCAAGGCTAGATTTCCATAATATTAAACCTAAATTATCCAATGATTATTGTAAATTTCTATACTTAAATCCTGTGACTTGTCAGCAGATTCCCCATTGTACATCCTGATCTGGGCCAACATGCAGTTAGAACTCAGGAAGTCAGCTATCCATGGTTGGGAGAATTATAGATATGTGTCAGAAAATCCTAGTGTCTTTACATAATGAAGCGAACTTATTTTCATCTGTCTATCCACTTACTCTGCCAAAGACACAATTAGTCATGACAGAATAAGAAACTAACCTGTCATTTGTGAGAAGGTTATTTAAAAAGAAAGGAGCATTTGAACATAGAGGTATTCCCAACACACCTTCGTGGTGTAGCAGTCTATGAAATGCAGATGTTTGCTCTTTCTTCATGTGGGCCTAAATGGTGAAGAAGATAAGGGTCTTAATTCTAGGAACCTATGGAACTTAAAAAAAATTGCAATTTTAGTGTTCGAAATAGAAATCCTTTATAGCCTCAACAAACCTCATCAGAATAGTCCTGAGACTGGTATATAATTTCAAGGCAAAAATTTAAGGATCACCTATGAAGTATAAATTCTCACCAATCCAAAAGAAATATCTGTTTTTATTTCAATCATTCTGTTTAGAAACAACTTCTATCAATATTTTGAGCCAAAAACAAAATTTACCATTATGAATTAGCACTACCAATTGCCTATTGGACTGTTAGTTACCCTTGCACCAGACAATACCGAGTCTATGTTGCCAGCAAGGAGCTGCAATGCACAACACAGAATATTACCAGATATTCACATCTAAACAGTACAATGTGTAAATTTGAAAAGGTAAAGGGAATATTGTTCCAAAATCAATATCATATGGAGCTTGAAATCACTATAGATTTATTGGAAAGTTTAATACCAACTATATGCCCCTGATGATTATATCTGATATGAAACCTTACTGCCATCATTCGATGTCTCTTATGTTTACCACTGCAACTAACTCGTTTCCAACCTTTTGATCAGTTTTCATGTTGGTCTATTCTCTTTTGACCTATTACCATCCTTGTTTAAGTGATGTTGATCTTGGTTATACATATAATTTGTCCTGTTATGAAACAAGCATTATAGTATATATAACAAGTATATGTAAATGATGATAACCATCTTTAATCATAGACACATTCTACTTGTCTGATGAACATTGAGGCCATATTTGCTAATACTTTGTACAGAAGTGTTTTTTTTAAATATTTTGAAGATGTTGATTATGATGGTAGAAATCTAGAAAAACCTTTGCATCGAAGCATAGGATTATGACATATTTCCTGATAGTCTGCAATAAACTCCCTTCCCCTCAAGCCACAGGGAACCTAGTGTCTACAAATACTGAAAACACTAGTTGTCAGGGAACCCCAAAAAGGTTGTGAAGGGTGATTATACGGGGGCAAACAACGTTTGGGTGGTCATTGGTCTATCAGTCTCATCAAAGTTAAATGATGACCCTATGGTGACCTTGGAAGGTTGTCACAATGTCTTCAGTGGCTAATTTATAATATTCTGATGACCTGGAGTTGTCACACTTAACTTAAAACTTCAGGCCAAAAAAGTAGTTGGAGAAACATGTATTGAATTAATTATAATTAATTGCATTACTCAGGTTATCCTTAACTTGTATTTCACAAAGCTATAGGTATAATGCATACATAATATAACACAACTTCCTCATCTTTTATATCATTATTATCAGAAAAATGATTATATAATTGACATCCTTGCAGGAAAATCACGTGGTGATAATGAATAAAATGATCTAATTTTCACAATTTCTAAAGAATTATCATATAGCAACCAAGAACATGAGAAAATAATTGATCTAAATTAGAAAAAGTGAGGCCTACTTTTGAGAAAAATGCCAAAATTATTTATTACATCAGCAAACGAACCCGTAAGGGCTAAACAATTGAAAATTCATATCATAGGACTGACCAATAATTTCCCCCTAGCTCAGCTCCTTGTTTGGCATGCAAAGGTCCCCGGTTCAATTCCCTCTGAAGCATGCAAAAATGTCCTAGGGTTGTCACTGTAAAATGTGACAACCTTGCTCCCCATTTTGACAACCCAGGGCTGTGGCTTTATGCACCATTCCCTTCAATCCTAGGATTGTCAGGGGGCCTCACAAGGTTGTCAGAAGATTGTGGTTTTTGACACCAAAATAGTTGTCAACCTGACAACTCTGCCATTTTAATCAAATAAAGTATGATTAAAGTGTAGCTGGCAATCTGGGTGTCGGGCGCACTTTCCTGAGACACATATACTTCCTGAAGGGCAGTTGATGTCACTCAAACAAGTCTGAAAATAATAATGAATAACAACTTATAGTATGATTGAAATTGGACTTAAAAATGTTGCTGTAAAATAGTCAGTTTTCATTGAACAAGGCAACTTGGACTGACCAATCACACTTTTGATCAGGTGTGGGAACAAATCATTCAGTCAAAATTATCAATACAATTTAAAGAAATCTGTTTTAAAATGTTTTGCATTGCAGCGATGAGCTGACGAATCATAGGATGACATTGATTTATGTCATTTAGAGTTTATTTGGTGCAAGTTCAATTTCAAGAGGCTTCATTGTAATTAGCTTACATAAGCACATTTACTGATACTATACATGATAAATTTTCTACGCTAACAGCAATAGATGTATAAGATTTCTTTCCCCAGATATGTAGGTATGAGTAAACATCAATGTTCTATTTCAATCAGCATGAAATATGGCACTGAAAAGAAGAGTTGCAGAAATGATCGATGAATAAGGAAAGGGGTTAACTCAGATTCACAAGGCACTTACTTTGGCTAAGCATAGTTTGAAGGAGGAAACATCAACACCCAATGAAGTCAAGTTTACCAGAGGATCTGTAGGAGGGGCCGTGCATGGGGCATATTTGTCACACTGCTCGGATGTATGACACACAGGCGTACCATTGGTGAACTTGAGCTGACAGATAGGTGTCCACAGAAATGTTCCTGATGCTTCTCTTGAGATATTTTGAAGGGTCTGCGATGGCAAGGCTATGCAGTCACGATCACAGATGCTGCGTGCCCACCCACCATGGCCACGGATGTATGGGCCACGTGACCTGCATGTCCATCCACTTGGGCATCGACTTACCGTTGTATTACAAGCCTGAGGATATGTAATAAGTTTTCATATAATATCTAAGATTAAGAGTGACAATTCATGAGTGGTATCTCTAATCTGATGTAAGACATCCAAACAATTGGCTTTTCACACATGAATAAGATGTCTGGATGTCTGGATAGTCCTATGTTGTTATTGATATGATATGAACATCAAGGGGGGTAAACAGGGTATAAACTCATTTCTCTAAAGTGCATTTACAAGCTATTATAAAAAATAATATAGCTCTTCCAAAGTATACAAAGGTGGTGTTACTAAACACCCAGGTGGGCACAAGCAAGTAATATAGCAGAGGCAAATACCTCTCTTCAATCCTAATCAATTAGATCAATGGAGATGCTTTGGATTTTTAGTTAGATGTATATAATATGTAACAGGTAGTCAAGCTCACCTTTTTAACACAGTTTTTTAGTGTGTTAAAGTCTACTACTGTATGGTTCAGGACGTGTAGTGACCGCCATAGCCAGGGTGGGGTGTCACACTCTTCGGTGGGGAGACAGGTACGTTGGGGACAGACAGCACTGCCATTGTTGGTGTAGGTCAACTGACAAACAGGACCTAATAATGCATGGTGTAGAGGAGGAAGGGCTGCCAGGGCAGTACCCAGAAAGACCAATGACCACATCTGTGGGCAGGAGGAAACGAGAGGCAATGCCGTTTAGGCCCATGTATGACATTTATTGTGTTTTATCATTGACTTAATTAAAGGGATACCACACCAAAAACTTGAAGAGTATAATCATAATGACAGTTCGTTGATTAAAAGTACTTGGATGTGTTTGACCTTATTCTTAATGACCAGGAGATACAGATGGAAATTTCCATATTTTACTGTTTGTGAAAAAAATTACAGCCTGAAAAGGAAAATCTTCCTTTACCATTGGTTTCTATAGGAAAAATGTATTTATGTAAAAGTACCAAAAACCACTAGTGCTTTTCCCACCAAATTCAGCAAATAAGAATAGACAGTCGCACAAATGTTAGGAGAAAATAATTTACTGTTGTAAGATTAGTTAAAGTGAATAAATTTTGAAAGAATTTGTGCACTATTTGCTTGGATCCTTTTAGATAATATTACTTCATTTAAAGAAAAAAATATGTACATTGTACCCTCTTGAGTATCCAAATTCCTAAAATAACATTTACAATGTTTTAGCAAAAGAATATTTTTGGCCATGTATGGTATAGCAGCAACGGCCGATTTTCCCGGCAACAGCTGCGTCAATAGCCCAGCAAATCGGCACACAAATCGTCCAATTTCCCGGCAACTCCCTGTGGGTCTGGTGTGATTCTGAGCAACGGGTGCCAGTTGACGCAATCGCCGGGAAAATCGTCGGGAAAATCGCCGGAAACAATATCAAACTTGCTTGATATCCAGTCGCCCGGCAACTTTACTGGCGACCTTCCAGATCGGTGGTTGCCAGTTGCTGTGAAAATCGCCTAGTGGGTATGGGGCTTAAGCAACAAAGGACATGGTGTGAATCTTACCTTGGAAAGAACCCGAAAGTTTTGTGGCTGATATAATTCTGCTGCTTGATATAACTCCTTTTTGATGGGGTTGTACTGCAGTGCTGGGAGGATGGGCTGGCCTATGTTCAGATCATGGAAAAGTCTGTCTATATAATTAAGTAGTAGGAGGCTGTGATTCGTGAGAGGAATGGGACTATTTTAACAGATGAAAAAGCATGGGTAAATATCCCCCTCCCTTTCAGGCAAATATGTAATGTGGAACAATGTTGCAGGGCAGTAGCAGAAGCTTAATAATGATATTTAGACACAAAACAGACATTTATTTTGTCTGTCCTGTTTGTCTAGTACACATTAGACCAGACTGCATTTATGAAATAAATGTATAGTAAGTTATACATTGAATACATTCATATGTTTGTGCGCACCAGATTCGTGATTATCATGTTTGATGTTTGTTCACAAGGTAATCCTTAAGGTCAGTAGATTCTGCAGTTTTTAGTGATGCTCATTTTACTTGTACCATGGAAATACATTTTATATAGCTCTTGGTGGTACTAGGTGGTGCTTGGAAATCCATGAAGGGCCATAATGGGGCTTTCTCCCACAAAATGAATTATCAACTTTTATTTCATATGAGATACATAGCACCAATAGGGTTAAAACTGGTGAAAAATATTTTCATCTGGGTTGAATATTTTGTGAAATATTCAATTTGTGGTGAATATTTTTTAATTTTCTTATATAAGAATGTAAACAACGTGAAAATTTTGAATGATTTTGGCCGATACAAAGAAAATACAAGATGGCATTGCTAAGTAATGAGTGTCTACATAAGAAAAATACCTGAATTTCATGTTTTTTTGTTTTTTTTGGGAAATTGTATTAACTTCTTCATGATGGGAGCATCATTTTTGATGATTTTTGATGATAGATATCTTCGGAAAACCCCATCATGAGAGTCAGCGGGAATGAAACTTCATTTTTAGAGATACAATCAATTTTTTCAGTCAATTGATGCATTGTTTTTCATATCTTGGCAGATGTATGCATTAAAACGCATGAAAAATGCATAATCTAAGCAACAAAGGACATAGAGTGAATCTTGTTTGATTTTTGTTCACAGGGTAATCCTTAAGGTTTGGCATAGGGAAAACCAGATGACCGTTGTTGCCACCTCCCGTTTCTTTGGAAAATAACACAATATGGCGACAAAAACATGATTTCGGAGGCTGTGAGGATAAATAAATTGTTTCTCTGTTGTCTTTTCGCCTGGATAAATGAAAAACCCAACTTGTGGATGTCAGAATCCAAATATTTTCACAAGTGGATTTCGCTACCCAATCCACTCGTCTTCGACTCATGGATTACTACGTCAAAAATATTTGGATTCTGACATGCATTCATTGAGTTTTACCTATATAATCCTCATTACAAGAACTAATGATAACTGTGATTGTGTATCATGATGAGAATAAGATCAACATGTCACACTTTTAAAGTACAATTTATATGTTGTAAGAATAGATATAAACAGGCATATGCCTATAATGGTAAAATGTGACTGTAGGTCAGATGTTTAAACTTCATATATGTGTTAATGTGGCATTGCGGGTAATTCCAACATCAGGAACACTAATGAACTAAGATTTCAAAACCTTTGGGTCATAGAGATATTAATCAAACAAAAAATATTGTAATCTAAAGACATAGTTTGAACTGTAATATAGTTTGGAGGTCTGTGATGGTATGTCTATTGCTAGATCTGAGGGTATCATTTTGAACAGCATTTCATTACTAAATACATTTGAGATGACCAAAAAAAGTTGAGAAAAAGTGTTTCTTCACTACATTGAAATTTCTGAAGTTTAGAAATCTCAGGTATTCCTTCCCCAAAAGACTTGGTACAATCAGTTGATAGGCATAGATTTTCACAGACAGTGAAACATTACTAGAAATGCAATCCAAGACATGCAATATTTTAACTGGCACTTGAAATGTCTCCTCATTATTCTGGTTCAGTCAGTCTTATCATAAGTGGCCTTTGCCATGCATAAAGAATCTTAATGTATAAACTACACTCTAAAAGACAACATTATAAACCATGAAACACTTGCTTAGCCTAAACTCTTTAACAAATATGGCCTCCCAGGTATGAATGTTCAGAATTCAGAGTTATGCATAAATAGAGACTCTGGGGTATGTCAGAATAGTCCATTACATTGATTAATTTGATTAAACTTAGTTCTTTAAAAGTGCCTATGCGGAAGGTCTTTGATTGTAGAGGCCAGATGCTATATCTTGATTTAAATAGTATTTGATTATGAACTACCTGAAACCCTCCTGTAGTTGTTAGGTTGCTTGTGGGTCAACGTTCATGATGGTGAAAATAGATAATTCTGATTGGTCCAAAAACCTGGCATATTGTGGTATATCAGTCTCATCAAAGTTAAATGATGACCCTATGGTTACCTTGGAATGTTGTCACAATGTCTTCAGTGGGAAATTTATAGTATTCTGATGACCTGGAGTTGTCACACTTAACTTAAAACTTTAGGCCAAAAAAGTAGTTGGATAAATATGTATTGAATTAATTATAATTAATAGCATTACTCAGGTTGTCCTTAACTTGTATTTCACAAAGCTATAGGCCTCCTTAACTTGTATTTCACAAAGCTATAGGCCCACATCATAATATGTGCATACAATCACATACATATATATTCCTTATGCATATATTTGTAGATAAACAACTACCTTGTCTTTTATATCATTATTATTAGAAAAATGATTAAATGATTGACATCCTTGCAGGAAAATCACGTGGTGATAAGAATAAAGTGATCACACAATTTCTAAAGAATTATTATATAGCAACCAAGAACATGAGAAAATTATTGATCTGAATTAAAATTATTGAATACATCGGCAAACAAATGCAACATTTAAGGGCTAAACAGACCAAAATTCATATCATAGGACTGCCCAATAAGTCCCCCCTAGCTTAGGTCCTTGTTTGACATCCAAAGGACCCTGGTTCGAATCCCTGTGAAGCCTGCAAAAACATCCTAGGGTTGTCACTGTAAAATGTGATGACCTAGGTCCCAATTTCGACAACCCTAAAATTGTCAGGGGGCCTCAAAAGGTTGTCAGAAGATTGTGTTTTTTTGATACTAAAATAGTTGTCAATAGTTGTCGAGAAAGTGTAGCTTGCAATCTGGGTGTCGGGCGCACTTTCCTGAGATACATAAACTTCTTGAAGGGCAGTCGTTGTCATTCAAACAAGTCTGAAAATAATGATAAATAAAAATTTACAGTATGATTGAAAGTGGATTCAAAACTGTTGTTGTAAAGTAGCCAGTTTTCATCAATCAAGGACACTTGGACTGACCAATCACACTATTGACCAAGTGTGGGAACAAACTATTCAGTCAAAAGTATCAATACATTTAAAAGAAATCTGTTTTAAAAATGTTTAGCATTGTAGTGCTGAGTTGGTAAAACATAGGATGACATAGACATGTTCTGGATTACTTATTTAAAGTTTCTGTGGTGCAAGTTCAATTTCAAGAGGCTTAATTGTAATTTGCTTTCATAAGCATATTCATTAATTATATACATGATAAATTTTTTATACTAAGTTGACTAACGTAGGTCTAACTAAACATCAATGTCCTATTCAGTCAGCATGAAGTATAACTCCCCAAAGAAGGTATATAAAAGATATATGGATTAGGAAAGGAGTCAACTCAGATTTACAAGGCACATACTTTGGGTAAGCATATCTTGAAGGTGGTAACATCAACGCGCAATGATTCTAAGCCGGCCAGACTGGGAGGGGCTATGGAAGGGGTGGTGCACAGGGCATAGTTGTCGCACTGGTAGGATCCATGACACACAATTGTACCATTGGTGAACTTGAGCTGACAGATAGGTGTCCACTCATATGATCCTGATGCTTCAATGGAGATATTGTGGAGGGACTGCCAAGGCAGGTCTACGCAGTCACGTTCACAGAAGATACGCGTCCACCAACCATGGCCACGCACCCTGCACGTCCATCCACTTGGGCATTGATTTAACGTTGTGTTACAGGCCTGAGGATACATGATGAGTTTTCATATATTGATTAAGATTGACAGTGACAATTCATAAGTGAGATGTATAAGATATGTATAAAATAGATATTATTCTAGATGAATATACCCACACTGTTATTCAAGGATATAAAATAATTTACTGACCATAATATGAAAAAAAATATGGAAAGGAGCTTTGTCTGCCAAGGTACACAGAGGTGGTGTTGTTAAACACCCAGGCAACTGATACAACAGGGGCATTGCTGACCTCTCTTCAATGTTTATAGATATGTAAAAGGAAAAGCTAAGCTCACCTTTTGAACACAGAATTTTAGTGTGTTAAAATTCACCACTGTATAGTTTAGTATGGGTAGTGTCCGGCCTAACCAGAAGGGTGCGTCACACTCTTCACCGGGGAGGCATGTACGTTTGGGGCAGACGTCACTGCCGTTGTTGGTGTAGGTCAAATGACATATCTGATATCTTGCATGCTGGAGAGGGAAGAGGGCTGCCAGGGCAGCACCCAGAAAGACTAATGGCCACATCTGTGGGCAGGCAGAAATGAGAGGTAATACTGTTTTAAGCCCATGAGCAATTCATTGTGTTGTATCATTAGGTTAATAAAGGGGAAACAACAGCAACCAATTGAAGGGCAGAATCATAATAACAGTTCTTTGATTAAAGGTAATCAGGTGTGTTCAGCCTGGTTATTATTGACCAGCTAGATATCTTAGATGATTATTCTGATCAAAGCTAAATCTAAAGAAGGAAATAGAGACTGAAATTTCCATCCTTTACCATCTGTGAAAAGATTTACAGCCTGAAGAAAAAGATTATCATTTTCTATAGGCTTACATAGAAAAAATGTATTCATGTAAACATATTATAAAAAAAACTACCAGTGTTTTTCCCACAAACTAAAAAAATATGATTTGATGGGAAAAGCACTTGTAGTGTTTCATAATTATGTTATACTATAAAAAGAATAGACAATTACACAAATGGTAGGAGGAAATCAACTATACTTACCATTTGTTAGATTAGTTATAATGAATTAACTTAAAAACATAAGTGTTTGAGCCCTATTTGCTTGGATCATTTTTAATAATATCACTTCATCGAAGGAGAAATTAGGTACATTGTACTCTCTTGAGTGTCTAAATACCCAATATAACGTTCAAAATGTACATTTTTTTTTTATTTCTAATACACCTCCTAGGTCATGCCGTGAATGGTACTGAGTACCCTTAAGAAGTGGAAGAGAATCTAAGCAACAAAGGAGGTATGTTAGATCTTACCTTGGAAAGAATTCGAAAGTTTCGTGGCTGATATAATTCTGCTGCTTGATATAAATCTGCCTTTGGGTTGTACTACCGTGCTGGGAGGATAGGCTGTGCTGTGTTCAAATCATGGACAGATCTGCCCCGTGTATATTGTAGGAAACTGTGATTGAGGACTGGACTTTTTACTGTTGTAAAAGTGTGGGTAAATATTCCCCTCCCTTCCAGGCAAATATGTAATGCTTAACAATGTTGAAGGACAGTAGCAGAATCTGAATAAATATATTTAGGGAAGAAACCGATATTTATTTTCTGTCCTCTGTGTCTAGTACACATCAAAGCAGACTGTGTTGATGAAATAGATATATAGAAGGTTATAAGGAAGTTATGAAACATTGAATGTGTTCATATGCTTTTTGGCACCAGATTCATGATTATCAGTGGGTAAATTATGCAGTTTTTGGTGATGCTTATTTTATTTGTACCACAGTAATCTATTTCACACAGCTCTTTTTTTATTTAAAAAAAAGACTGGTCGTATTCAACAAAAGAAAAGGTTTCAAATGACCTCTTGCATGATAAATTACATGGTTGGTGGTGCTAGGGAATCCACAAAGGGCCATAATGCGGCATTCAACCATACAACAAATCATTAACTTATGACTCTCACCACAGTAACTAATGATATCTATAACCGTGTATCATGACATGAACAAGATCATCATGTAACACTGTTACAGTACACTTTGTATGTTGTAAGAAAAGAATATAAACAGGCATATAATGGTAAAATCTGATTTTAGGTCAGATGTATGAGGTTCATATATGTGTAGATGTTGTGTTGGGGGTACAGTCCACTCCCGATATAAGGGGTACTTTTGATAAGGGAGATTTGGTT
Organism: Lepidonotus clava; assembly: GCA_936440205.1. Lineage (NCBI taxonomy): Eukaryota > Metazoa > Annelida > Polychaeta > Phyllodocida > Polynoidae > Lepidonotus > Lepidonotus clava. Next base: position 2,682,248 of record OW387143.1, read on the forward strand.
ATAGGCCTGTAGGGAGATGCACCATGGGGCCGGCCATTGTCCCCCGGTTCAGGGGTGTCGGGGGACAAGCTAGACTCCTCTACCACTGATAAGCTACCAAAAGCCCACCATCTTATTACCACCACTGCAGGATAACAGTGCCTAAACAGATAACAATATCATTTTATCTCAACAGCTGCAGTAATCAACCCCATGCTCCTTTTGGAATTTTTTGATAAAACTGAATAATGAGGTAGTTATAGGTAGGCAAAACTTACCACTGCCCCTTCCCTCTGAGGGACCCCTAAATAGGTTGTGTGCACAGTGCATTCAGGTGTTGCTATTGTTTTAAGGGTTTAGTCATCAGGTAAGCCAATGCCTGAGTGGGTTGACTACCACAACAGAGAGGTGGAAACCCTAGTCTGCCACCCTTATCATGCCTCTTACCACACAGACCTTATGTGTAAAGTAAACAATGACCAACTGAGCCTGGAATGGGTGATTTGAAAAGTGTTATAGCCTGCAACTCCCTACCTCCCTATAGGGCACATATTGGCTGGGACAGAATCATTTCCCTTTATTTTTATTCCAAAGAGAATTTCCCTTTATTTTAGTCTAGATTCACCTCTTATAAGGGACAGTAACTTCGGATATAAGTGATAGTTGGCAGACAAATCTCCCAACAAAAATACTAATTTTGCATGATTTTTTCTCTTGTGCCGTCACTCTGAGACCTGTTTATTTTTAGCATATTGTAAATCAATAATTAGTAATGACTATTCACTTTGGTAGTTATTTACTTTTATTCCATTGTTATAGCTAGTCACATCTACCTCTGAAATGGACTAATTTGTTATGCCGTTTTGCATTTCCTTAATCATGATTCATTACCCATCTACTACCCAACTATATGCTGGGCTCCCTTCTCTCTCGGCTAGGAGGACACGGCCTGAGAGAGTGCAGGTTCACCCCGTTGTGGCGATGGAACTGATTGGTCTAGAGGTGGTCACGTGACGCCGAGTTAGCCAAAATCTGACGAACTGGGCGTTGGGCTGAACCCGCATCTATTCGTGACGTACAGCGATAGTGTGAGTTCGAGGCGCGGGGACCAGTGTAACCCAACTACTGATAAAAGGGACATTCATATGCATGGGAAAGTTGTCCCTGGCCCACGGTGTCCCTGATATCCAAAGTGCACTGTAGTTCCAGAACCACTTATGAACAAAGATTTAGAAAAAGATTTGTTGTGACCTCCCTTTCATGGAGAAATTATATCAAACAGATGTATAAAGTTCATTCGAGAGTATTGCAATTTAAGTCGATAGTATGATCTGTAATATAGTTTGGAGGTTTGTGATGGTGTCTATTGCTAGATCGGAGGGAATCATTTCTTATTGACTGCTGCTGCTGCCATCTGTGAGATCCCTCTTTGTATTGCAAATAATTGCTATGAGGAAATAGCATTTCATTACTGAATACATTTGAAATGACAAAAAAAGTATTTCTTCACAACATTGAAATTTGAGAAGTTAAAAATACTCAGATACTCTCTACCCAAAGATTGTGTTCAATCAGTTAATAATAGGCATGGGTTCCCACAAACATTGCTAGAAATGAAATCAAAGAGCCACATTATTTTAGCTGGTGAATGCACTCCAAAAGAGAGCATTATTAATCATTAGCCTGACCTCTTTCAAGTACATTTGGTCTCCCAGGGGTGAGTATTCAGCAAAATTGAGAGTTATGCATGAGTAGACATTGGAAAATGTTAGATAAGAAGCTTGAAGTCCATTACAAAGAGGGCAGTGGACCACTAATGCCATTAATTGATTTGAATAAGCGAAAGTCCTTAAAAGTGTTTGCCTATGAAGGGGCCTAGGATGATAGAGAGTGAATGCTGCATCTCAATCTTGATAATATCTGACTATGAACTATGAACTGGTAATTCCTGTAATTGTCACCAAGGCCGGTGTCACACTTAGAAACTTAAAAACATGCCCTTTTCTGCTATTGGATTTAGCTTCAAGGCAATAATGCTTGTCACTTGGGAAATCTAGTGCAAAAAGAACTGGACGAATAAGGACTTTTCTTGTAATGTTGTGCTTTTACCATCATGTTGCATTCTAAGGATGCTAAAATGAGGTTAAGCAGTAGGGGAGGTTAATCCCATACTTAGGTTTAAAATAACTGGATAGTATATGGTATGTTTGCTTTCAACAGAATCATTTTAACAGCACACTGCGACCACTTGCCTGCCCCGTTAAGTGACTCATGTATGTAAATATATGTATGGTCAGACTATGCACACTCAGTGTCATGCCTAATTAACAAGGAAGTCTTCCTGTTTTGGACAATATCAAAAATCCAATGTAAGCAATGGAAAACACCAAAGTGTTTTGCCAGTGCAATCTGTCTCTTTTAATTTAGAAACCAACATTTCTATGAATTATGCTTTTTCTTGAGACACTGAGTAGTTAAAAAGGGATATCTTTTACTGTGATCAATGTTATCTTTTCATTTCTCAATTGTTCCTGGCCTCTCGGTGGATGCTCAAATAAACACTTGATGTATACATGAATGAATAACCTAACACTTGAAATTGAATATGTGGTTTTGTATTAATCATACTTTTCCATAATTGGAAAGGTCAGATGATGTATAATTTACTAAGAATTACTACTTTTTATGTAGTAAATATTCATCCTCTATAGGTCTACCAGGCATGAAACAAACCAAAACCTTGAAAAATTCCAACCCTCTGCATGGATTTTGTATGCTAAATTGTCAGTTTTCATCCAATGTTATTGAACTTTATATCTCTAGATACTACACATTTTTTCCTTTCTATTGATATAAAAAGCATGGTCATATGTTATGTTGATTTCAAGAACATTTTGATATAAAGCAAGATGAAGTTACTTAAGTTTTTGAAAAGTGCAATTATGTTTAATAAGAAATTCCCACCACACACTCTAACACATTCTATCATAGGTCACTGGAGGACAATTCCATTTTTCTTTCCATCAGTTGTTAAGATCCTGTCACTGTGCTCCCTTCTCCAAGCAAACTTGTGTATAGCCTGCTTGGAGATAGATACATTGAGGGCACTGAAGTAATTCAAGCAAGGTTACATGCACAGGTGTATTTCCCCACATGTTGGAAACATTGGTAATTTATGCCAGTGTTAAGTCTTTAGGGGCAATTTCAATATATCTCTGTAAATATGAGGAATTTTTGGCTGCTTTTTTTCAATATAAACAGATCAAGACTAGATCTCACAAGAACAATTCTTATTTTACAGAAAACATAGAGGCTGTTGAAAAACTAAAGGGGGTTTCTGGATGTCCTGGACTATTAAGTCTGTATTATCAAAATACAAAAACAGCTGTTTGTTGCTATTCTTTCTGCGATTCTTAAGAACTGTTAGAGAATCACAGAGGACTACGTGTCAGTGGTTATGTGGTTTGTTTTGAAGGCTGCGACTTCATTATAGGTCATCTTTCTTTTTCATTGAATCAATATCATATCACTTTACAGCGTTCTTCCTACAGTAGTTAGGTGTTGAGCATATAATGATATATGCATGATAACATGAGAAAGTTTATGAATGATGTATAATCAAGTCAGTACAAAGTAATAGTACTTAGACAAAGTTCATGTTGTTGCGGTTGCATGTACGGAATGATTCTACAGTTTCCACTTGCAAATATATTTACCATATGCATAATATTATATAATTAATCGTATTGTATCATATTATAGGCGGCATCAATATTGCTTATAGAGAATCATCCCCCTCGTTTTGACCCACCTCCAGCTCAAATCCCATTGGTGTTTCATTTCTTATTATGTTATCAAATGTTGTTTATGTTCTGCCCAGGTATACTGTCCCATAGTATAGATATATTATATGTCCTGTAATGAAGTATACAGTAAAAATGAAATCAATGTTGTCAGGGAATTATTCCCCACAATTTGATTCATCTACCCCTCAAGTCACATAACTTTCTTTTTCTTTTTAGTTTTTTTCAGTTCATGTTTGGAATATAATACATTGTCTATGTTCTGTACGTCTCCTGGTCAACTGTCCCACAACATACATCCCCTATGATAAGGGCTTTTCATAACCTTTTTAGTATGTGTGAATTTCCTTTCAAATCTAACATTGTCATTGTTTCATAACATAATATTCGGCCTATTTTTGTCTATATAGAGGTCCTTTATTTTATGAATATACATCAGTGGTAATAACTGGCTGCACCTTCATTCCTCCAGTGAGGTTTAATGCAGCTTTTTGTACACATGATCCAAGTTACTTGTCACATATGTTTTGCTCTCTTTAATTATGAATGAAATCATTCTTATGTGTAGTCTTTCTAATTTGCTATTTTTGGCCAATGACACACTATCAATTATTATGCCAGCATATTCCATTATTGGAAGTAACCAATTGTTTGTATAGTATTAGGCATGTTTTTTCATCCATAAAACACGCTGGTGGACAGATAATGCGTTTTCCGGAGCCAGCGCACAGAAAGTGCATACCCCGGCCCCGATAATGCTACTTCCGGAGGGGGTTTTCGGAACGCCGGGTACGGAAATTCACTGTTATTTTACAAAACACCAATCATTCATGACATCTAGTTTGCCCACGGAATATTTCTGGGTACAGGCCAAATATTTGTATCATGTTATTTAAGAAAATTCATATACTTACATTGGAAAAGTGTGGGACAAAATGTTTGAATGGGGGAAAGGATGGGTCCGAAAAAATACTTAGAAAACCCACACTTTTCTCAGGGAAGGATGATAATAGAAATAAACTGAATGATCTAAGTTGTATTATCAACTAATCATACAATCCGTGGTAAGGTTAATATGTAGTAATATTTTATTTGATGGAAAAAGTCCAATTTGTTTTTGTCGCAAAAATGCGGGAGGCTCCGAAGTATGCATTATCCCCTCCGAGGTATGCACTTTCCGTAGGCTGGCGCCCGAAGTAGCATTATCTGTCCACCAGCGTGTAAAACGTCTTGTTTTTCCAATCATAATTATAGACTTTCTTATTTGTGTGATTTAATAGATTATTAATATACTGATCAAAATTTAATCTATCATCATTAAGAATGCCCAAGTAATTATACTCGTTGACAATTTCAATTTTCCAGTCCTGCCCATCATCAATTCAGGAGTTTATCTACCTGATCACCAAGTACCTCGGCTTATGACCTGAATTTGAAGGCAGTGACTTCCTGCCATATTGGGGGATGTACTTTGTGGTATGATGTGATTATTCAGACTCTTAAACCCAAGTTAGTCATCACAATGGTCAAATATCCATGATTATAAAAATCACAAAATACAACACACCTGTGTGGCGTAGCAATCTATGACATGCTCATGGGGGACATATCTTTGTATGCTATTTTTTAATGTAGGCTAAAATTGTGAGAAAGATAAGGGTCTTAATTCTAGGAAGTTATGGGTACTTCAAATACTTGCAATTTAAGTGTCCAAAATTCAGATACAGCCTCACCGTACCTCATCGGAATAGTTTTAGACAGATATATAATTTCAAGGGAACAAATCAAGGATCACATGTGAAGTAAAACTTCTTTTTATTTCAAAAATTCTGTTTAGAAATAACTTTTATCCATATTTCAAGGCAAAAGCAATACAATTCACCATTTCGAATTGGTACTATTCATTGAATTCCTATAGTATACCAACAGACCAGACATTTAGAGGATATTGAATACAGGAATCTACTATAGACACCAGTACTGAGTTTAGGGAAACTCAAAAACCTATTTTTTTTATATGTATAAATACTTAGCAATTCATAAACACTGATATGATGCACACATAAAATGTAAGTTGAATTCCTTAAATATATATATATTCAAGTGCCTTTATTAAAAATTGTTCATGAATAACAAAGATAGAATGACATAAAGGCACCCCATGATTGCTTGTAAAACCCTAGGACTACTAAACTGTTTGGTACCACTGCACCAGATAAATCTAGTAAAACAATTCCAAACCATACTGCCAGCAAGAAGACGCGATTCATAATACAGAATATTACAAAATGTTAAGATTAATCAGTACAATATGTTGACTTGAAAAGGTCAAAAGGAAAATTGTGTTCCACAATAAATATCATATGAAGCTTGAAATCACTGCAGATTTATTTGACAGTCTAAAACCTATTTGAAGCTTATATGCCCCTAATGATAATATCAGTTTTAAAGCATTACTGCCATCAATCAATGTTTCTAATGTATACCACTGCAACCAACTATTTCCCAACCTTTTGATAAATTTTCATGTTGGTGTATTCACTTTCAACCTTTTACCATTGCACATTAACTGATATTAATCTTGATTATACATATGTGACATATAGTTGGTCATGCAACAGAAATAAGCATGTTGTATTCAACAAGGCTAATATGTTAAAGATAAAAAACTGATGATAACCGGTAACAATCACAATCCCATTCTCCTTGTGCCTTGAATATTGAGACCATAATTATTTGCCAATAATTTGATCAGGAGTGTTTACATATTTTGTCTATTGAAGATGTTGACCATGATGGTAGAAATCTACAAAAACATTTGCATTGAAGCATAAGATGAAGACACTTTATGAGATAGTATGTAAAAACAGTCAAACCCCCCTCCCCCACATACCCCAGGGTACCTAGTGACGATGAGGTCCACCAGGTCTACCACTTGACCATTGCAGCTTGCAATCTGGGTGTCGGGCACACTTTCCTGAGACACATATACTTCCTGTAGAGCAGTCATTGTCACTCAAACAAGTCTGAAAATAATTATGAATAATAATCTATAGCATGGTCAAAATAGAAATCAAAATTCTTGTTACAAAGCAGCCAGATTTCATTGAATAAGACCACTTGGACTGACAAATCACACTGTTGACCGAGTGTGGGAACAAACTCATTCAGTTAAAAGTATTAATACAATTAAAAGAAATCTGTTTAAAAAAGTTTTGCATTGTAGTGATGAGCTGGTAAATCATAGTATGGATTTTTTAGTTGCAGTTTATTCAATAGAATTCAATTCCAAGAGGCTTTATAGCAATTTCCTTACATAAGCATATTTGTCAATACTATAAATGCTTAATTTTCTACATTAGCAGCAATAGATGCATAAGATTTCTTTCTCCAGATATGTAAGTATAAGTAAACAACAATGTCCTATTTCAATTATGAGATATAACTCCACAAAGATGAAGTTGTAGAAAAGATAAATTAATGGATAAGGAAACGAGTCAACTCTGATTCTCAAGGCACTTACTTTTGCTGTGCATATCTTGAAGGAGGTAACATCGATACCCAATGAGGCCAAGTCAGCCAGACTAGGAGGTGCTGTAGTTGGGGTGGTGCATGGAGCATAGCTGGGGCACTGGTTGGATGTATGACACACAGTTGTACCATTGGTGAACTTGAGCTGACAGATAATCGTCCGCTCACCTGATCCTGATGCCTCAATGGAGATATTGCGAAGGGTCTGCCATGGCAGGCGTACACAGTCATGTTCACAGAAGCTGCGTGCCCACCGACCACGGCCACGCAACCTGCATTTCCATCCACTTGGGCATGGACTTATCGTTGTATTACAAGCCTGAGGATATGTAATGAGTTTTAATATACTGTTCAAGATCGAAGGTACTTGGGTGTGTTCAGCCTGATTTTTATCTTTTACTGTTTGTGATAGAAGTTACAGCCTAAATAAGAAAATTGTTTACCATTAGTTTCTATGGGAAAAATGAGTTTATGTGAAATTACACAAAACCTGTGCAATTCTCACCAAACCCAGTGTAGAACAAGTATAGAAAATTACAAAAATGTTAGGAGGAAATAAACAACATTTACCATTTGTGAGAATAATTATACTGAATAAACTTAAAATGTGAGCATTTGAGCACTATTTGCTTGAATCATTTTAGGTAATATTACTCCATTCTAAGAAAAAGGTGTGCAGGACACTCTTGAGTGTCCAAGTACCTAAAATAACATTTATATTGTTTTAGGAGCAGAATGTTGTTTTAGTTCTTAATACACCTACCAGGTGGTGCCCTGAACGGTAGTGAGTGACTAATGAGTAACAATTCAGAAGTGGTATCTCTAATTTGATGTAAGACATCCAGACAATTGGCTATTCACACATGTACTTTATGAAATAGATGTTGGTCTATTTGGATAACCCAACACTGTTATCTATATGGTGTGAGCATCAAGGGATGTAAACAGGGTATACAATCATTTCTGTAAAAGGAATTTACTAGCTATGGTATACAAAATATAGCTCTTCCAAGGTATCTATTCGTTGTGTTACTAAAAACCCAGGTGGGTATAAACAACTAATACAGGAGAGGCAAAGACCTCTTTTCAATCCTAATCAGTTAAATCAATGGAGGTCCTTTGCATTTGTAGCTAGATGTGTGTATAATCATATATATGTAACAGGAAAAGTTATGCTCACCGTTTTAACACATGATTTTAGTGTGTTGAAATTCACCACTGTATTGTTTAGACGGGGTAGTGTCCGGTTTAACCAGAAGGGTGTGTCACACTCTTCGGTGGGGAGGCAGGTACGTGGGGGACAGACAGCACTGCCATTGTTGGTGTAGGTCAAATGACAGATATGACCCGCTGCATGGTGTATAAGGGGGAGAGCTACCAGGGCAGCACCCAGAAAGACCAATGAGCACATCTGTGTCCAGGAGGAAATGAGAAACAATGCCGTTTAGTCCCATGAACAATATTTATTATGCATAAGTTTTATCATTAGTTGATAACATGAAATAAAATCATAATCAATTGGACCAAAATCTAAGCAACAATGGAGGTACGTTAGATCTTACCTCGTTAAGAATCCAAAAGTTTCCTGGCTTGATATAATTTTGCCACTTGATGTAACTTTGCCCTTTGGTGGGTTGTACTGCTTAGCTGGGAGGATAGGCTGTGCTGTGTTCACACATTGGACAGATCTGCCTTATATATGTAGTAGGAGACTGATTCGTGAGAGAAATGACCTGTTTTTACTGACGAAAAAGCATGGATAAATATCCTCCTCCCTTCTAGGCAAATATGTAATGTTAAACCAAGTCAAAAGGCAGTAGCAGAAGCTAAATAAAGATATTTAGGCACAAAGCAGATCTATTATCTCTGTCCTGTGCATCTAGTACACATTAGAGCAGACTGTGTTTATGAAATAAATGTATAGAAAGTTATACAGAATTGTGAAATATTGAATCAATCATATACTTGTTGGCACCAGATTTGTGATTATCATGTTTTGTTTGTCCACAGGGTAATCCTTTAGGTCAGTAGGTTATGCAGTTTTAGATGATGCTTATTTCACTTGTACCATGATTATGTATTTCGTACAGCTCTTTTTTTATTTTACTAAAAGAAACTGGTCTCATTTAACAAAAACAAATGACCTTCTCCTTGAGTAGATATTATGCTTAGAGAGTTATGCATGAGCAGACTTCCACTGCAAAGAAGGTAGTAGATTACTAATGCCATTATTTAATTTGAATAAACCTAAATCCTTATAAGTGTTTGCCTATGTGGAAGGCCTTTGATGATAGAGGCCAGATGCCACACCTTGATTTTTAAAGTATCTTATTATGAACTAAATAAAGTTCTTCTGTATTTGTCACTAAGGCTGATGTCACCCTGAAAAATCTACCTTTTTTGTTATTGGATTTAATGGTCAGGGGCCATTGTGCTTATACCTTGGGTAATCTAGTGCAAAAGGAACTGGACAAATATTACTCAAGCATCTGACTGAAGCCTTTTTCGGAATGTTTAAACTGTCTCCTGTGATAGGTGGGGCCACATAAGGACAAACTTAAAGAGATAGAGCTAAGTCAAAATAGGAATACTTCGTTCGTGAAAGTGCAAACTTACATACCACCATGTCACAATCTAAAGATGGGTTTTTCTACAGAATTACTTAAGTTACTTGAACAGCACACTGCAACCACTTGTCTGTGCTGATGATTCACTCATGTATGTATGTACGCGTGCATGCGTGATCGGACTAGGCACACTCAGTGTCGTGCCTCATTGACATTACCTGGAGTACAAAAAGTAGATTCTTGTAGTATGGACACCTTCCTTTTTTGGACGAATGATGTCTTATGTAAGCAGAGGAAACACTTAGCTGCTTTGCCAGTGAATTCTGTCTCTCCTCTAATTCTATTTTATAGAAAGCATTAAAATAAATGGAATCTCAATGAATGACAGTGTCTGTCGTGAGGACAGTCACTAACTAATTAATGGTGTCCAAATAGAAAAGACGTGCACATCTTAGCTCACGCTTGACGAGTTGGTTTAAGGTAGGAAAAAGCCTAAACTAAGCCTAAATAAGCCCCCACACGTGTAAAACTAAGCAAAAGCTACCTTTGGGCTTTGTTTTTGAGAACAATTAAGCATTTTGTCCAAAATATTCGGTGTGAAGAGGCTGGCAGACTGCCGGAGTGGGTGAAAATACCGAAAAGTGACGAACCGACAACAAGCAAACCGGAAAGACTCAAACATTCCTGAAGAGCGCCGATGTTTACTCTTGTATAAATAAGCCTAAATTAAGCCTAAGAAAGCCCCCATACGTATAAAACTAAGCAAAAGCTTATACCTCTGGGCTTTGTTTTTGGGAACAATTAAGCATTTAGTCTAAAATACCAGAAAGTGACAAATCGACAACAAGCTAACTTGAAAGACTCAAACATTCCCATAAATAAGCCTAAACTAAGCCTAAAAAAGCCCCCACATGTATAAAACTAAGCAAAAGCCTACCTCCGGGCTTTGCTTTTGAGATCAAATAAGTATTTAGTTGAAAATATCTAGGTGTGAAGAGGCTGGCAGACCGCCGGAGCAGGCGAAAATACCAGAAAGTGTTGAATTGACAAAAAGCAAACCGGAAAGGCCTGAACAATACCAAAGATGTGCCGTTATTTTCACTTGTAAATTTAAGCCTAAACTGAGCCTTCTCCGCTTAAAACTAAGCCAAAGCTTAACTTTTGGGCCTTATTTTGCTAAATTTTATATCTGGTGGAGACTTAACACTAAAAACAATGCGCCGAGTTGACAAACAAGCCGGTCCAAGTAATTTCAACTTTGATCTCCCAAATTTCTACCAAAACAAGATGAATCCAGCATCAAGTACAAAAACTAGAAGTGGAAGAGGGGGCCATACTGGAACCAAAATATCTAAAACTGCACCTGAAAAATTCCAGAAAAATCAAACTTTGTTGATAACAGATGACGAAGGAGCTACTGCAAAGGTTGAGTCTGAAATAAACAGTGAGTCTGAGGCTGATGACGAACTTGTTAGTGAGGATAGTATAAATCTGTCTGATCTGTACCAGCTTGACTTGAGTATATGAAGAGAAATTTAAAGTTAAAATTGACCAAGTAAGCCAGGCAATCGAAAACCACAAGAAGTCAGAAGCAGCTGAGTTTGAGAGTAATTTCTGTTAACATAAATAAGACAAAAATTATGACCTTTGGCACGAAGTACCAAACGGATCATACCACTTTGCTTCAGATTAGATCTGGTCACAATGTAATTGAGAATGTGACTGAGTATAAGTACTTTGGTACTTATCTTGATGAAAACCTGAACTTTGTTAAACAAACAACCGAAACAATGAAGCTGGTATCATATAAACTTGATTGTCTAACGAAACTTAAAAAATATGTTGACACACCCTCTATGATGCGACTAGTCAAAGCATACATTCAACCATTTTTTGATTGCAACGATCTCTTTTACTGAAACTACATTGACATACTATTATATCAAACTTCACAAACTACACCTTATATGTTTGCGAAGATGTTTACCTGATAATTATGAATATACTCATCAAGAAATATATAACCTTACTGGTGTAAATTCAATTAAGGATAGAGTTCAGAGTCACTTGTTGAAACTTATGTATAAAAGAGCTCAGCAACAAGATTACATTTCTGAGCAGGAGAATCGAACCAGGGCGAATGATGCTCCCATTTTAAAGGTGCCTTTCCCCGATAATGAGTTATTTAAAAGGAGTGTTTTTATATAGAGGGGCTACTATCTGGAATGACTCTCCTCCTAGGCAAAGAAATATTGGTACGTTCTCTGCCTACAAGTTTGAATTAAAAATGAGACTTCAGGATAAACTAGTTTAGGTTGATGTTGGTACATTGGTGTGCTATGTTTAACAAAAATGTTTCTGGGTTCCTTTTCTCTTTGATGGTTATTAAAATCTTAAATTAAAGGTATAACAATTTTATAACTCCTTTATATAACCAAGGAGGTATTCATTTACTAAGAGTCTGTCTCAGTTTAAAACCCTCATAGGGTACAGGTAATTCTATAAACTATTTTTTCTTGAAAATTTAAAATGATTTTACTATTCTGGTTAAACCCAACTTGATATTAGTATTGTATTTTTTATGCTGGTGTGAAATGAAAACCGAACAACTGTCTGTACGATTTCATATCAGAAATAAAAATTGTAACCTATAGAAAAACAAACTAGTTAATAAGGGATAACTTGTGTCTTAAATTATAAGTGAGATGTTTGTGTCCAAAAAAGAAGCATAAACCAATAGTAGAGTGTGTGGTGCATTCTCACCTTCCTAATCACTTCAAAAGAGACACACATAATACACACCATACCCAGCCGGAGGAGTGACATTATAATAACGTTGCAGCAACATTCTGTTTGGTTCTGGTTTGGTTCTTGTTACATTCTTTTGATGACTCCCAATTATGTCGCTGCAACCTATTGCTGTGACGTTCCACTGGGACGTTATTATAACGTTCTGGTTATGTTCTTTGACCTAAACAGAATGTTCTTATAACTTTCTGTTTTGGTTTCATCCTAACCTCACCAAAAAATAATGTTATAATAATGTTATAATTTGGTGAGGTTTCAACCTCACCATCAATAACATTATTGTTACGTGCCATCTAGGTAAGTTACAAACTGACTAAAAAAGTATGGTTGCAAAACGTTTCTGTTATGTCGCAAGCTGGCTGGGTAAACAATTCTCAAGGAATTTTTGACATTTTGAAAAAGGGTGATTAGAATAGTAAAATAATTCTTTAGTGGCAATCACATTAGACTGATTGTGATGCTGTATCAATTGATAGAGTACTTTTGGCCGAGAACAAAATTAATGTTCCTGCTCCGGCCCGAAAAGCCAGGATAGTCAAGATTGAGGTATGAAAACATGAACAGAAATGACGTAACAAAAGTCACTTGATAAATTTTAACCAACCAGAGTAGAGCATGTGACTATAAAAACCCGATTAAACAGTCCTGTTATGAAACTCACCGTGTTGACGTCCTAACGGAATCAACCATGTGAAAATGGCAAATACTTCTATATATCTAGCATATCAATTATTATTCCAACATATTCTATTATTGGAAGTACCAATTGTTTGTATGGTAACAGGCTTGTTTTCTCATCCATGAAGTGTCTTGTTTTTCCAATCATATATAATTTCTAATCTGTGCTATTCACCAGATTATCAATATGCTGTTTAAAGTTGAATCTACAATCCACAAGTACACCCAAGTAATTATGCTCTTTGACAATTTCAATTCTCCAGTCCTTCCCACATAGCTCAAGTGTCTCCCTCGAATTGCTTCTCTTGGAATTGATACAGACACATTTAGTTCACCAATTCATCAATTGTGGAGTAAAATCTTGCACTGAGGTAGTTATTAAATACCTTGTGCATATGATTGATGGTAATATTCAAATAAAATGATAAGTGTTGGAGTATAATGGGGAAAAGTCACCAGACTTCAAAAGATGCATTTTGAAATGGTCAAAATTATAAAAGGAGTATTCCATATAGTTTGGTTATGGGTAGCCCCTCTGATAGGCATGGTAAACCTGGACCAGTTAAGGCAAGAGGGCCTTGTCTACCAGTGGCAGCACTACCTGGGTGAAAATCATTAACTAATGAATATAAAAGAATGACGACATTTGGTATTGGGTAGAGTTAGCCGATACACGTTTGGATCAGTACAAGACTTAAGGATTCAGGGGTTTGGTTAGCAGCGAGTAGCATCTGGTGACATCTTGTGACTATCGAAGGAACTACAGCAGCTTGTGAGATTGTAAAAAGGTCAGGCGGAATTAACCAAGGAAGCCTACCTCCCAGTCTATGACCAATAATTATATATATTAACTCTGCCCTTCTGATAATCCACAATAAACTGACTCTCAACCAAGTGTTGTCAGTGTTTTGGATATGGACGTCCAGATAGTGGACGAGTTCTACCACTGGCTAGCAGATAAAGAGAGCTATTGAGCAACGACAAAAAATGAAGATATAGTGAATCAAGTTCCCAATTCTGTAACATTAATCCTAAACAAACACTAGCATTCAATCTACCTGATCACCAAGTAACTCAGTTATGAACTGAAGGCAGTGACGTTCTGCCACATTGGGGAATGTACTTTGTAGTAGGATGTAAGTATTTATACTTTTAAACACAAGTTAGTCATCACAATGATCAAATATCAATTTTGGTAAATATTACAAGATACAACACACCTGTGTGTTGTAGCAATGTTTGAAATTCACATGGGCCATATCTTCTTTTGCTATTACTTTATGTAGGCCTTAATGGGGAGGAAGATATGAGTCTTAATTCTAGGAAGCTATTGGAATTTCAAAACCTTGCAATTTAAGTGTTCAAAATACAAATTCTTCATAATCTAAAAAGAACATTTTAAGGATTAACTATGAAGTAAAGTTCTCAAACTGATTTTGAAAGCATATCTGTTTTTATTTCAACAAGAGGCTCCGCCTCTATAACTTCTATTGAGCTAGGACAGTATAAATACAATATTATCATTAGACTATTACGCACAGCAGAGCTGCCAGATCTCCCGTTATTGTTCAATCGATCTCCCATTTAAAAACAAATTTCTTGCCTCGATTTGGCGCCATCACACTCCACTCTCCGAGCATCGGAGGGTTTATGCCCAGTTAGATCTATCTGCTTGGAGAGTGATGAGATTGACACACAGGACGCGCATCTCCATGACGACGCACGTCATGGAGATGTGCGTCATGGAGACGTACGTCGTTTTGCCGACTCATTCAGAAGTATGAATATGATCAAACATTCCTGATATAGTTATTTGTAGGCCTAGTAATTCTACCAGTTCCCATATTAAAGCAAGGGTCACTTGTGTGTAAGAGTAAATCTCATTGTGCAGAGAGTTCTGATGGTCGTCAACGACGTTCGTTGCCATGAAAACGTGACACTCATCATGATGACAACACTTGTCAGTCTGACAATGCCAGTTTCTTGCCACCATGAATACAATAATTTACTTTTGCGTCTATCATTGGTAAAGTACTGTGAATTGGTAAATCCATGTCGTAGCCAAACAGAAAAGAGAAGCCTTTGAAATTCACATCTCATTTTCACGTGGTTTCCTCCCGCTGGATTGAATTTCGGCAGGTGCATCTATTCTATTAAAAGGAATAGGTTTGATAGGTTGAAACCAGCGAAAAAACATGGCCGCTCATGGGCGAAATCTCGTTTCCACAGCGTTTTTAAGAAGGGGGAACAATTCTGTTTGGAAACAATTTTTGTCTATATTTTGAGGCAAAAGCAATATAATTCACCATTTTCAATTGGCACTACCGATTGCATTTGTATAGTAACGAACAACAGACCAGACATTTAGAGGACATCAAATATAGGAATGTATTGTACAACACCAGTACTGAGTTTGGGGATCTTTAAAGCTCAAAAACCTGCTTTATTGATCAGAAAATGCAAGTCTAAACCTCAAATAAATAAATGTATGTGCGTTCATTTAAATTTGACCATGAATAACAAACAAAAAAGAGACCTATGGGCTCCTCATGATCAAGAGAGGAGCCAGTGAAATTTTGATTTTTAATATTAACATGTTTCATTTGTTAGTTTAAATGCTAAGTTAGTGATGTGTGTTATTTCTATGAGTATCAATGAATTTTCTTTATGTAAAATACATTGTTCTATCTTGATCTACCCCAAGTACCTTATACACAGGAAACACAACTATGTGTGTGAAATCACACAAAAAAAAGATGTTATTTTCAAATTTCAAAATTTTAATTCTGCAATAAAACCTAAAAATGTAAAATTTCACCT
This sequence comes from Lepidonotus clava, assembly GCA_936440205.1. Classification (NCBI taxonomy): domain Eukaryota; kingdom Metazoa; phylum Annelida; class Polychaeta; order Phyllodocida; family Polynoidae; genus Lepidonotus; species Lepidonotus clava. Next base: position 2,698,434 of record OW387143.1, read on the forward strand.
CAAATCATTACGTTTTTTTTGTTCTAATTATTTTATTCCAGAGCAAAACTTTCAGGATATATCCTGATCTTCCAAGTGTGCCGATATAGGTAATATTCTTGGCACATATACATACAGATATGAAATAATTTAGATAAATTCTATACATTTAGAAATTCTCTATCATCATAATTCATTACAATAAAAGATACAACAGCTCTAATTTCAGGCTATTGAACATATGAATGGTGGTAATATTGTCATATGAGATAACATAAACATACGGGACAAATAAAACCATAACAGTAGTACAGTACTAATCTTCAGTCTGCCATGTGTAGTCATTATAAGTTACAAGCGGATATCAACAAGGCTGACTAATTTTCAGTCTGCCCATGCTTAGAGTTTTATGGATTACACTTTGTTAGGTCTTATGAAATAGATAATCAGCAATAAATGATATGAAATAAACCCGTATCATTTTTTTAAATTCTAAAGTAGTTACAACTGCAAGACTCAGGTTTTTCCAAAGCACAGTTCCTCTCATATAGGGTGTTTCCTATATTTGTTACCGATGAGTTTTGGTAATCTAAATTCTATTTTCTCTGAAGCTCTAGTATGCCGGTTTGGCACTTTCACATTCAACACATTTTGTGCCTGTTGATACATTAACTGCAACAACTGCATGTCCCATCTTTGCGATACACATGTTATTTTGAATCTGTTGTGAAGTTCAAGTCTAGTGTATCTTTAGGCAGCAGGGTAACCTACACAGTAGCGCAGGGCATTATTCTGTAATATTTACATAGCCATAAATTCTGCTTTATTACTACTCATTGACAGGAACCCGCAATAGTCAATAAGATATTAACATGGCATGCCCTTGAGGACACAGTAAGGGAACTAACAAAAATTAGGTTATAATGCTTTGACATAAATGGTTATTTTCACTGGCTCCTCCTTTTAAAACCCTATGCCTACTTGACTCATGCACCAGACTCATGCACCAGACAAACCTAGTAAAATTATTCCTAACTATACCTGGCAACCCAGCCAGCGTGAAAAATAACTTACTCACCAGGGGAGGTCCCAACCTAAGCTAAACAGAATGTTATTGTGATGTTCTGATTAGGTCACATCTTAACCTTACCTAAACAGAACATAACTGTGACTCTCTTATTAGGACATTCTCTTTTAGTCAGGTCTCAACCACACCTAAACAGAATGTTAGTGTGCCGTTCTTTTTGTGTAAGGTCGTGAAATCAAAGGGAGGAGCCAGTGATTGTCAACTTTTATAGCATTCCGGTCCTTATGCCTCAAGTATTCACTGTGCCAAATTTTACGAAATATATAAAAATAATTTTACGAAATATATGAAAATAATTTAAAACAGTAAAAATAATAGATTACTGTCCATCAAAATGATCTTAGTCTTCTATTGTTTATACTTACATTATGTATTAGTTGACAAGAAAAATATTATGGTATTTTATAAATTTTGCAATTTCAAAATTTTAAAATAACGGCTTCTATGTGTGATGTCACACACAGACATCCAGGTTTGGATGCACAGAGCACTCAAGACATCTTGTAAAAAGAAGACTAAATTTCATAGTAAAAGGAGCTATCCAAAGTTATGGGAACATAATGCCTGTTTAAGTTTGCATTAAATCTGAAGTGTAAAATGAACATTTCACGAAATTTAAATTTCACTTGCCCCTCTCTTTAACCTCAAAATAACATGGCAAGAATATTACCAGAATATCACAATATGATGTTGAAACAGTTGGTTGAAGTGATGTTATTGTCTAAAAAACATACGTGATGTGATTATAAAATTGCCACAAAACTAAATGGGAAATACTTTATTTTCTGCTTCTATTTTTTTTTTAAATGGGAATTATTGATATATGAATTTGCTAAGTACAGTCTGTGCCTTGTGAAGACCGGACAAAGGGTGCATAGCAATGGTTTGTGTCAATCCTGTCAGAGAATTTATTAGGTTACACATTACATGTATGTTGTCTGTAATTCATTTATATTATATTGCAGGGAAACTTCACCGTTCTTCCCACTAAAGGTGGATTCGAATAGATGAATTCAGCTCAGGAGGAAGCATCGTTTGCACAACCTCCTATATTAATTTCATTATTTTGTATGTTTGTCTGTCTGTACTGTTTTCTGACCAATCTTTTTACTTGTTGCCTCGAACATTACAAATAGATGATTGATTTTCCTTACATGAAGGGGCTCACAATTACTCATATAAATACGAGAAGTCTGTTCAAAAAGAAAGATCAAATAGAATGCTATTTAGATAACAATCATATTGATGTGTTTACCATGTCTGAAACCTGGCTTCACAGCAATCTGCCTTCTAATTTGATGTATATCTCAGGTTTTCAACTTTTTAGAAACGATAGACAACAGATGACTGTGCATAACCAAAAAAGAATAGGTGGAGGGGTTGGCATATACGTTTCATCAAAATACCAAGTTGATAGTGCAATTATATCAGCATTTAATAGAAGTAATACAGATCTTGAAACCTTATGGATTAAAATACATATGCCAAATTGCAAGCCTATTTACATTTGCTCTGTTTACCGACCCCTCAAAGGGAACGTTGAAAATTTTGTAAATACCTTATGTGCTGACGTTGAACATCTATTGAATATTGATGACAAAGAAATATTTATTCTTGGGGATATAAATATAAATATGCTCAGGACTAGAGACAAAGATACTAAAGTCATAAAGAACTCGATGCTGGAATTAGGGCTCAAACAATACATAAACCAAGCAACGAGATATGCCACCAATATTACTTATACTCTATTAGACACTATTTTTACCAATTCTAATTTGGTAGCGAACTCAGGGGTTGTAGGATGGAACATCAACGATCATGAAATGATTTTTGTTTATCGGAAAAAGATAATTAATCCTAAACAAAGCAGCTCCTTCATTGGTAGGTCTTTGAACAATTTTAATGAAAACGACTTTATAAACAAATTGAAATTAGCTGATTTCCAATTAGTACTGGATGAATTGGATCCCGATTTGGCCTGGCTAAAATTCAAATCGATTATAGAAGATTTGCTTGACAAAACGTGCCCAGTACGAAAAATTAATATCAAAAGGATGAAAGCGGATTGGATAACAAATGAATTACTAGAAATAATTAAAAACAAGGACAAATTGTTATCCAAAGCCAAAAAATCCAATAGTAATGAGGACTGGGCCCGTGCAAGGCAAGCCAGAAATCATACCAATGCTTAAGTACATAGGGCAAAAGAAGATTTTATTAAGAATCAATTGAACGAAAATGAAACAAACCATAAAAAGTTTTGGCAAAATAATAAAAAAGTAATTCCCGACAATAAATCCCAGCATCGAGGCAATATAATAAAATTGGTTGACCAACAAACTGGAATAGATATAAACCATAATAATACAGCCGACTACATAAACAACTATTCTACAAACATTTGCAATAAGTTAGCTGGCAATTTGATTGGGAAATGGTCACCAACCACCCCAGCTCGACCAGTGAGTTTTGAAATCAGACCAATAGACCTAATGATTTTATTAAAGAAATAAATTCAATTGATGTCTCTAAGTCCTCTGCAGTATCATATTTGTCATCATACTTGTTAAAAATCGTTTTCCAAATGGTACCTGAGATATTGTTGGCTATTTGTAATCTATCAATTGAAAAGGGAGTTTTCCCAAATTCGTGGAAAAAGGCTGTTGTTATTCCACTTGAAAAAGGGGGAATTAGATCTGATGTCAATAACCTGAGACCGGTTTCATTGTTACCATTACCTGGAAAGTTATTAGAAAGATTTATACATAATCAAACCTATACCTATTTAGATACTAATAAATTGCTAAATGACAATCAAGGTGGTTTCCGGCCCGGATTTTCAACTATTTCAACAACATTTGTAATAAAAACATGTAATTAGGCTACTCAATCCATGGAAAATAACCAACTTACTACTGCTTGCTTTGTGGATTTTTCCAAAGCATTTGACACTATAAATCACTCTATATTTCTTGAAAAAATTATACACCTGGGGTTTGCTGGAAATAGTGTTAAATGGTATACAGATTATTTAACAAACCGATCTCAGGTTGTAATGGTAAACAGCCAGACTTCTACTCCTTGCGAAATATGTAACGGTGTCCCGCAAGGTAGCATAATCGGCCCGCCGGCCTTCCTAATATATATAAATGATATGGTAGATATTTTTAAAAATTTGACTGTATTGCTATATGCGGATGACACTGTACTTCTGACTTCGTCTCCAAATGTACATGAATCGATAGCTCTTGTACAGAATGATATTAATAATATGTCTGTATGGTGCAGTCAGAATAAGTTAACTGTTAATTGCAAAAAAAAAAAAAATCATGTTTTTCGGAAACAAAAACAAGATTGGGAAAATCATGAATCCAGAGATAAAACTGAATGGCAAATTGCTTGTAGTTGTAGATTCTTATAAGTACTTGGGTGTTGCTCTGGACTCAGAACTAAATTTTGACTTGCACCTATCAAATATATTACATAAAATAACTTACAAGAGCTACATTCTTAGGAAAATTAGGAAATACTTAACTGTGAAGGCAAGTCTCCATATCTACAAAGCTATGATCCTTCCCTACATCGAATACGGCGACCTTTTCCATAGGAATGCATCTAATAAAAAGCTTACTAAATTACAAACCTTGCAAAACCAAAATTTAAAATTGTGTTTGAATTTACATCGCAGACATAACAATATAGAAACACATAGACTCGCGAACCTGAATTTCTTGGAAGATAGAAGGAACTCGCATTTACTCTCACTCATGTACAGTGTGTCTCATAATAGTAAATACAGAGATTATGGAGACTTGCCCCTCAGGAAATATGATGCACCTTTGATAATTGTACCTCTTTATATGAAAGTTTAAACACAAAAATCAGCTCTATACTGTGGTGCTGTTATGTGGAACATTATGGATGTTGATTTGAGAAATTCCCCTTCCTTAATTAGCTTTAAACTCAAACAAAAAGATTTTTTAAAGGATTTATTAATCCTGTAGTATTTGGTTGGACTGATCTACAGACTTTCAAAAAAATTGCTGGGATACAATGTTATTATATAAGCTGATTGATAATATTGTAAACTTATTTTACATGTAAGCCTAAATTGCTTTAGGCTTTAGTTATAAGATGAACATTATGTTGAAAAATGTATCGACAAGAATCTAAGCTGGAATTTGACGATACTGATATGTATCGAGACAATACCAGGATAAATAAAGTAAATTAAAAAAAAAAAGAAAATTGGGAGTCATCAAAATAACGTTGCTGCAATGTTACAACATAACATTATTATAATGTAACACCACCAGCTGGGAAGGAGCTGTAATTTGTACCACATAATATTACCAAATGTATAGTTTAAGCAATAGAATGTGTTAACATGAAGAGGTCAGGGTCAGTAATGTTCCATGATTAAGATGATATGAAATTGAAATTGCTACAGATTTATTGTACAATTTTAAGCCTATTTTAAGCTTACATACCCATGGAGATCCCAGCTAAGGTGCGATGTAACGGTCATGTTATCTGACCACACTTTTTTGGTTTGTCTGTTACTTACTGAATTGTGATGTAATTGTTACATTATTTTTCTGGGAGGTTGAGACCTGACCAAAACAGTATGTGCTCATAACATTCTGGTGAGGTTAGGTCAAAAACAAATTAAAATCTGTCATTCTAATTAGTTGAGGTTTAGACCTCTCTTAAACAGAATATTGTTGTGACCTCCTGACTAGGGGAGGTCCCAACTTCACCTTAACAGAATGTTATTGTGATGTTCTGATTACATCAGGTCTTAACCTTTCCTAAAAAGGATGACAATCTTATTAGGTTAGGTGTCAACCTAACCTAAACAAAACAGAACGTTATGGTGACATCCTCATCAAGTGAGGTCTCAACCACACCTAAACAGAATGTTATTGTGACGTTCTTATGAAGTATCAGCCTCATAAATAAAGTTACAAGAATGTTATTAGAACGTCACAATGCAAACACCAAAATTCATATCAAAGACTGCCTTTACAGTAGCAAGTCCCCAATAGTTCATGGGTCAAATATCCTTGTTTTTTATGCAAAAGGTCCCAGGTTCAATTCCTACAGAAGCCTGCAAAAACGTCCCAGGTTTTTCACTCTAAAATCAAATGACCTTGATCTCCATTCTGACAACCCATGGTCGTGATTTTAGGCACCATTTCCTTACAACCCTAGGATTGTTAGTAGTCCTCACAAGGTGGTCAGAAGGTTGTGTTTTTGACCTCAAACTAGTGGTCATCCTGATGTGTTTTAAGCAAGGTAAATTCACCCAACCACGGATAGCAAATTTTTTGAGTTTTACCTGCAGGTTAGCCTTGATCAGGATGCATGCTGGGAAATATGTTGACAAATCCCCATGCTTAAGTATAGGAATATTCACTAATTATGGCATGATTTGTGGTTTAATATAACGGAAAACCATTTTTCTGTATTTTTCACCTTGCATCTGTATATATATGTGATGTATTCTTCAAGCTGGTTAGAAAATTCATTCATAATAGCTAGATTTATTGCAAATATTTGTATATTTCCCATAGGGTTTCCTGTGTTTTTGTTGACAAAATTGGACCACATTAACCTGCCTAAAACTGACGGTTGATGTGCAGCTTGCAATCAGGGTGTAGGTCACAATTTCCTGAGACACATATACTTCCTGTAGGGCAGTCATTGTCACTCAAACAAGTCTGAAAATAATAATAAACAATAACTAACAGTATGATCAAAGGTTTCTTTGAATAAGACAACTTGAACTGACCATCACAATTTTGAACAAGTGTAAGAACAAACCAGTCAGTCAAAAGTATCAATACAATTCAAAGAAATCTTTTCTTAAAATGTTTTGCATTGTAGTGCTGAGCTGGTAAATCACAAGATGACACAGACATGTTTTGGATTTTGTTAATTACAGTTTATTTGGTGCAAGGTTCAAGAGGTTCTATTTTAATGTGCTTACATAAGCATTTTTGTTAATTATATACATAATAAATTGCCTGCACAAAGTTGACTAACAGCAACTGATGCTTAGGATTTCCCCAGATACGTAGACCTCACGAAATGGGCACAATTGGGAGCAAAAGAGGGTCCCAAATATTTTTTTCTTCAGAAATAAATAAGTTTGTATCAAACGTTACAGGGGGACATGGAGTATATATGTACGAAAATGGGAACTTTAATTTTGATTCGAAGAATATCTGGGATATGTATGAATAATAAGACTCCCACAGACAATGACAGTGCCTCCACGGATGATGATAATGTCCCCATGATCAATGACAACCCCCACGGACGATAACAGGATATTAAAACACCCAAAAATATCCTAAATTATACAATTAGATAAAATCTTTATAATCGGTATCAAAGTATGAAGCCTCCCATATCTAATAAATGTCACAATCCATTGTTATTCATTACCAAATAAATCATAGAATTATCAAATATATGTCCCCACAAACGAGGAGAATCCCCACGAATGATGACAGGACATTAAAATACCCAGAAATTATAAGAAAAAATGTTAAAGAATTAAAAGTGGGGGACCAGAAACGTAAACATAAATAGACAATTAGAGGTGGTGTCACATATTTCATCATAATTCCTTAGATTTCAAGACAATATATGCCAAAGAGGGTTTCTAATAGAGGTAAAGTACGCAAGTTTGGAAATGTGACCAAAAAAAATCAATAATTTTCACATAATATTATTTCAAATTATAGTACAAAAACGTGAAATTCGTGAATTGGGCACGTTTCATGAGAATTGACCAGGCACAAGTAAACATGTCCTATTACAATTAGCATGAAATATAACTCCACAATGAAGTTGTAGAAAAGACAAATTAATGGATAAGGAAAGGGGTTAACTCAGATTCACAAGGCACTTACTTTGGCTTTGCATATCTTGAAGGAAGAAACATCAATGCCCACTGAGGCCAAGTTTGCCAGACTGGAAGGTGCTGTAGTAGGAGTGGTGCACAGGGCATAGTTGTCACACTGGTAGGATGTATGACACACAGTTGTACCATTGGTGAACTTGAGCTGACAGATACTTGGCCCCTCACCTGATCCTGATGCCTCAATGGAGATATTGCGAATGGTCTGCCATGGCAGGTGTACACAGTCACGTTCAAAGAAGCTGTGTGCCCAACGACCACGACCATGCAACCAGCATGTCCATCCACTTGGGCATGGAATTATCGTAGTATTACAAGCCTGGGGGTATGTAATGAATTTTAATATACTGTTCAAGATCAAAGGTACTTGGGTGTGTTCAGCCTGATTTTTATTGACCAGTCAAATTTCTTAGATCATTTTTTTTCATCAAATCTTATACCAATGGAAGTAAATGAAGACTGAAATTCACATCTTTCACTGTTTGTGATAGAAGTTACAGCCTAAATAAGAAAATTACATTTACCATTAGTTTCTATGGGAAAAATGAGTTTATGTGAAATTACAAAAAACCTACCACTGCAATTCTCACCAAACCCAGTGTAGAACAAATATAGAAAATTACACAAATGTTAGGACGAAATAAACAACATTTACCATTTGTGAGAATAATTATACTGAATAAACTTTAAAATGTGAGCATTTGAGCACTATTTGCTTGGATCATTTTAGGTAATATTGCACCATTCAAAGAAAAAAGGTGTGCAGGACACTCTCTTGAGAGTCCAAATACCTAAAATAGCATTTAAATTGTTTTAGAAACAGAATGTTGTTTTAGTTCTTAATACACCTACCAGGTGGTGCCCTGAACAGTAGTGAGTGACTTAAGAGTTACAATTCAGAAGTGGGATCTCATAGCTCAACACTGTTATTTATATGGTGTGAGCATCAAGGGATGTAAACAGGGTATAAAATCATTTTTTCTAAAGGCAATAAGAAATATAGCTCTTCCAAGGTATCCATTTGTGGTGTTACTAAAAACCCAGGTGGGCATAAACAACTAAAACAGGAGAGGCAAAGACCTCTTTTCAATCCTAATCAGTTAAATCAATGAAGATCCTTTGGATTTGAAGCTAGATATATATATATATATATATAAATAATTATATATATATATATATATATAACAGGAAAAGTTATGCTCACCTTTTTAACACAGGATTTTAGTGTGTTGAAATTCACCACTGTATTGTTTAGGCGGGGTAGTGTCCGGTTTAACCAGAAGGGTGTGTCACACTCTTCAGTGGGGAGACAGGTACGTTGGGGACAGACAGCACTGCCGTTGTTGGTGTAGGTCAACTGACAAACCGGACCTAATAATGCATGGTGTAGAGGAGGAAGGGCTGCCAGGGCAGCACCCAGAAAGACCAACATCCACATCTGTCTCCAGGAGGAAATGAGAAGCAACGCTGGATAGTCCCATGAACAATATTTATTATGCATAAATTTTATCATTAGTTGATAACATGAAATAAAATCGTAATCAATTGGACTAACATCTAAGCAACAATGGAGGTATGTTAGATCTTACCTCGTTAAGAATCCAAAAGTTTCCTGGCTTGATATAATTCTGCCGCTTGATGTAACTCTGCCTTTCGGTGGGATTGTACTGCTGTGCTGGGAGGATAGGCTGTGCTGTGTCTACACATTGGACAGATGTGCCTTATATATGTAGTAGGAGACTGATTCGTGAGAGAAATGACCTGTTTTTACTGACGAAAAAGCATGGATAAATATCCTCCTCCCTTTTAGGCAAATATGTAATATTAAACCAAGTCAAAAGGCAGTAGCAGAAGCTAAATAAAGATATTTAGGCACAAAAACAGATCTATTTTCTCTGTCCTGTGCGTCTAGTACACATTAGAGCAGACTGTGTTTATGAAATAAATGCATAGAAAGTTATACAGAATTGTGAAACATTGAATACATTCATATACTTGTTGGCACCAGATTCGTGATTATCATGTTTTGTTTGTCCACAGGGTAATCCTTTAGCTTAGTAGATTATGCAGTTTTAGGTGATGCTTATTTCTCTTGTACCATGATAATGTATTTCGTACAGCTCTTTTTTTATTTTACTAAAAGAAACTGGTCTCATTTAACAAAAACATATGACCTTCTCCTTGAGAAGATATTATGCTTAGAGAGTTATGCATGAGCAGACTTTTGTTTATGTTAGAAATGAAACTTGAAATCCACTGCAAAGAAGGTAGTAGATTACTAATGCCATTAATTAATTTGAATAAACCTTAATCCTTATAAGTGTTTGCCTATGTGGAAGGCCTTTGATGATAGAGGCCAGATGCCACATCTTGATTTTAACAGTATCTGATTATGAACTAATTAAAGCTCTTCTGTAATTGTCCCTAAGGCTGATGTCACCCTGGAAAAATTACCTTTTTGTTATTGGATTTAAGGATTGCGGGCCATTCTGCTTATACCTTGGTTAATCTAGTGCAAAAGGAACTGGACAAATATTACTCAAGCATCTGACTGAAGCCTTTTTCGAAATGTTTAATCTGTCTCCTGTGATGGGTGGGGCCACATAAGGGCAAACTTAGAGGTAGAGCTAAGTCAAAAAAGGAATACTTCATTTGTGAATGTGCAAACTTATATACCACCATGTCACAATCTAAAGATGGGTTTTTCTACAGAATTACTAAAGTTAGGCGACCAGCACACTGCAACCACTTGTCTGTGCTGATGATTCACTCATATATCGGACTATGCACACTCAGTGTCGTGCCTCATAACCTGAAATACTAAACGTAGATTCTTGTAGTATAGACACCTTCCTTTTTTGACGAACTATGTCCTATGTAAGCAGTGGAAAACACTTAGCTGCTTTGCCAGTGAGTTCTGTCTCTCCTCTAATTCCAATTTATAGAAAACATTGAAATAAATGGAATCTCAATGAATGACATCTTGTGTTATAATCATATATTCTGTTCACTACTTGCTAAAGTATACCAGCCTTTTGCAGTTGCACCTATACACTTAAATATATACATGAAGCACGTTGAACAAGTTAAATTGTAAGTGAGATGTTTGTGTCCAAAAAAACAGCATAAACCAATAATAGTGTGTGTGGTGCATTCTCGCCTTCCTAGTCTCTTCAAAAGAGACACACATAATACACACCATAAGCAATCTCAGTGAATTTTTCACAATTTGAAAAAGGGTGATTAGAATAGTAAAATAATTAGTTAGTGTCAATCACATTAGACTAATTGTGATGCTGTATTGATTAATAGAGTATTTTGAGCTGAGAACAAATGTTCCCGCTCCAGCCCGATAAGCCAGGATGGTCAAGATTGAGGTTTAAAAACATGTAACCAGAAATGACTAACAAAAGCCACGTGATTAATTTCAGCCAACCAGAGTAGAGCATGTGACTATAAAAAACAGATTAAACAGTCCTGTTATGGGACTCACTGTGTTGACGTCCTCATGGAATCAACCATGTGAAAATTGGAAATACTTCTATATATCTAGCATATCAATGATTATGCCAACATATTCCATAATTGGAAGTACAATTGTTTGTATAGTAACAAGCTTGTTTTCTTATCCATGAAGTTTCTTGTTTTTCCAATCATATATAATTTCTTATCTGTGCTATTCACCAGATTATCAATATGCTGTTTAAAGTTTAATCTACCATCCACAAGAAAGCCCAAGTAATTATGCTCATTGACAATTTCAATTTTCCCGTCCTTCCCACATAGCTATAGCTCAAGTGTCTCCCTCGAATTGTTTCCCTTGGAATTAATACATGTGCATTTAGTTCACCAATTCATCAATTCAGAAATATATCTTGCACTGAGATAGTTATTAAATACCTCGTGCATATGATTGATGGTAATATTCAAATAACATGATATGTGTTATAATGAGTATAACAGGGAAAGGTCACAAGACTGCAAAAGATGCATTATAAAATGGTTCAAAATTATATATTAGGAGTATTCCATATAATTTGGTTATGGGTAGCGCCTCCGGTAGGCATTGTAAACCTGTACCGGTTATGGCAGGAGGGCTTCATCTACCAATAGTAGCACTACCTGGGGGAAAATCAACAACTAAAGAATATGAAAGAATGATGACAGTTGGTATTGGGTAGAGTCAGCCGATACACATCTTGATCAATACATGTCTTAAAGAGAGGAGCCAGTGAAATTTCAATTTTGGTTCTTTTTCAATTTATATGGTAGATTAAATGCTTATATAGAAGTATGCCAAGTTTCATTTTCAATAATTAAGTTGTTAATGTGATGTGTGGGATTTAACTTTAAGAAACCTCATATCCCTCAGACCCTCAGGAAAACACACACCTGTGTGTGATGTCACACAAAAAAAACTTATTTTCATATTTTGAAATTTTAATATTCCTTGAAAAACACTGGAGTTGCAATTTTTTTCCAAAACTTGTTTTATTTTATGACTTAAAATGTTTTAGGGATGGCAAAAAATGATAAGGATAATCAAAAGATGGTATTCTGCATTTGAATTTTTTTATCTGATCTGTGTGTGATGTCATACACAGACATATGCTGTGTGCAAGGTGGATGAGCTGCACACAGGAACTAATCAGTACAATTTACAAAAACATGAATAAAAAAAGAAAATATAGGTACAGATGTAAAAATTGGCATAGCAACTCCCTATGCGTCAAGGATCATAACAATATATTATCTTATATTCACTAGCTCCTCCCTTTAAGGATTCAGGGGTTTGGTTAGCAGCGAGTAGCATCTGGTGACATCTGGTGACTATCAAAGGAACTACAGCAACTTGTGAGATCGTAAGGAGTCAGGCGGACTTAACTGAGGAAGCCTACCTCCCTGTCTATGACCAACAATTGTATATAGAAACTCTACCTTCATCATTAATGCACCGGCATATATGAGGCTTCTTATAATCTACAATAAACTAACTCTCAACCAAGCGTTGTCTGCGTTTTGGATATAAATGCCCAGATCATAGACGAGTTCTACCACTGGCTAGCAGATAATGAGATCTATTGAGCAACAACGAAATACAAAGATAAAGTGAATCAAGTTCCCCATTCCTTAACATTAACCCTAAACAAACACTAGCATTTGATCTACCTGATCACCAAGTAACTCAGCTTATGACCTGAAGGCAGTGATTCTCTGCCACAATTGGGGATGTACTTTGTGGTATGATGTGATTATTCATATTCTTAAACTCAAGTTATTCATCACAATGGTCAAATATCAATTTTGATAAATATTACAATATACAACACACCTGTGTGATATAGCATTGTATGAAATGCACATGGGCCATATCTTTCTTTGCTCCTTTTCTATGTAGGCCTTAAAGGAAAGCTTGCACATAACTGCAGGATAATTATTTTTCAATGATTTCAATTCAGCCTGTCATTCACAACTTGTACTATCAATGTGAGAAAATTGGAAGGAAAATATTTAGTTTACACAGAATTATGGGACATTAAAAATCTTGTATTTTATTGATTTTTTTTAGGGAAATCCCTCAATGTGTGATGTAGCGAGGGGAGTTCTTGGGGAATCCTTTCTACCCCTAGAAGGGAATCCCCATCCCTGTAGAATTTGTAATAATAGTTATGCTCTCTTATCCAAAGTATATATGTTTAATCTGATGTAGCTCATAATAAATCAAAATACATGTGCATTTACAACAATTCATTAATCAGGGAATCCCACAACATCTTTAGAAGGAATTCCCATTGCTGTGACGTAGCAAGGCGAGTACTGAGCAGCCCAGCATTTAGGGGATTCCCTAAATTAGATTCCTTTCCTGAATAATTCCATAACACCTCAACATTTTCACCTGTTTTCTTTTGATTTTTTTTTTAGAATACTAAAGTGATGTTCAGAATACAAAAATAGGCAACTTGTCCATTTAGATGCAAGGTTTCCTTTAATGGGAAGGAATATAAGGGTCTTAAATTTAGGAACCTATTGGAACTTCAAATCCTCACAATTTAAGTGTTCAAAACTAATTCTTTAGAGCTTCACCACAGAACCTCATCAGAATGGTCCTTAGAATAATTTATAATTTCAAAACAAAATTTTAAGTATCAAGTAATAATTCTAAAACCAATTTGAAAAGAATATTTGTTTTTATTTCAACAATAATCTGTCTGGAAATAATTGTTGTCCATATCTCAAGGCAAGAGCAGTACAATTCACCACTTTGAATTAGCACTACTCATTGAATTCCTATAGTATACCAACAGACCAGACATTTAGAGGACTCAAATACAGGATCTCACTGAAATATACCAGTACTGTGTTTGGGAAAAGTATATTTAAAGCTCAAAAACCTGCTATAATTGATATGTATACATACTTGATAATTTATGAAAATGGATGTGCTGCAAAGAGAAAATGCAAGTTGAAATTCTCAAATTGATATGTTCAAGTGGTTTTATTCAAATTTGGTTCAATAACCAAGATAAAATTACCTATATGCTCCTCATGATAGTTCTGACAACCCTAGGCCTATGTACATGAGCGTTTTCAGTACCACTGCACCAGATAAATCTGGTAAAATATTTCCAATCTTTATGGGTAGCAAAGAGCTGCAAGTTGCAATGCAGAATATTACCAAATGTTAAGATTAAGCAGCACAATATGTTAACTTGAAAAGGTCAAAAGGAAACTTGTGTTCAACTATCAATACCATGTGAAGCTTGAAATCATTGCAGATTTATTGGACAGTTTAAAACTTATTTGAAGCTTATATGCCCCTGATGATAATATCAGTTGTAAAGCCTAACTGGCATCATTCAATGTTTCTTATGTATACCACCGCAACCAACTATTTTCCAACATTTTGATACATTTTCATGTTGGTGTATTTACTTTCAACCTTTTACCATTGCATATTAACTGATATTAATCTTGATTATACATATAATTGGTCATGCAACAGAAATAAATATGTTGTATTTAACAAGGCTAATATATATATCCAAAATAAACAGCTGATGATAACCGTTCACAAACACATTCTCCTTGTGCCATGAATATTGAGACCATATTTGCCAATACTTTGCCCGAGAGTGCTTAATTTTTTTTCTATTGAAGATATTGACCATGATGGTAGAAACCTAGAACAAAATGTGCATTAAAGCATTTAATAAGATAGTCTGTAAAAATGTTCAACCCCTCCAGGTGACAAGGACCCGTGATGTGCATGTTGTATGCCCGGGATCCAGGAGGCACGTGTCAAACTGGAGGGAACACGTGCCCTGTTTGCTGGGCCCCCTCCCCCACATATCCCAGGGTACCTAGTGACCCCCATCGTCCACCAGGTCTACCACTTCACCATTGTAGCCTGCAATCTGGGTGTCGGGCGCACTTTCCTGAGACACATACTTCCTGTAGGGCAGTCATTATCACTCGAACAAGTCTGAAAATAATAATATATAGTAATTTATAGCATGATCAAAATAGAAATCAAAATTCTTGTTACAATGTAAATAGTTTTCACTGAATAAGACCACTTAGACTGATGAATCACACTTTTGACTAAGTGTGGGAACAAAACCATTCAGTTAAAAGTATCAATACAATTTACAGAAATCTGTTTAAAAATGTTTTGCAGTGTAGTCATAAGCTGGTAAATCATAGCATGACATAGAACTATGTTTTGGATTTTTTTTATTACAGTTTATTCAATTCCAAGAGGCATTATCACAATTTCCTTACATAAGCATATTTGTTGATACTATACATGATAGATATTTTACATAAGCAGCAATAAATGCATAAGATTTCTTCTCCAGATATGTAAGTATAAGTAAACAAGAATGTCCTATTTCAATTATGAAATATAACTCCACAAAGAAGTTGTAGAAAAGATAAATTAATGGATAAGTAAGGGGGTTAACTTGGATTCACAAGGCACTTACTTTGCGTATGCATATCTTGAAGGAGGTAACATCGATACACAATGAGGCTAAGCCAGCCAGACTAGAAGGGGCTGTAGTAGGGGTGGTGCATGGAGCATAGGTGGGGCACTGGTAGGATGTACATTTTTACAGACTATCTTATGTATAATACATTTTTATTGACTAGTCATCTTTCTTAGATAATTTTTTGTTATCAAAATCTTATATCTATAGAAGTAAATGGGGACAGTTGGGGACAGACAGCACTGCTGTTGTTGGTCTAGGTCAACTGACAGATCTGTCTTGTTGCATGGTGTAGAGGAGGGAATTGAAGAGCAGGATCATGATAACAGGTTTTTGAATCAGAATTGTGTGACGTTCCTCGGTAGTTCGGGGTTTCCGATTTCTACAGCAGAGGGGGAATTGTTTCGGATCTCGGACGGACGGGGAATCCGGGCAAGAAACCGAGATGTGATATTTAGAGTCGTGCCTCGCGCACGAGGGGGTTTGAGCGGGTCGATCGGGAAATTCGTTGACGGGCGGAGGACTGCAGGGAAGGAAAAGTGGTAGGGGTGGGGGGAAGTCGTTTCTATCTCTTCTATGCCGGTGTTCTCTCCTGCGGACGGTCCACCCTCGGTCTCGGTCCGCGGGGATGTCGGGCCGACGGTCGCCTATTGTTTGGTAGCGTGGGGCCGAGCCGGTCGCGCCGTCGTTCCCCCGGATCCTGGGTTACCGTCCCTAGTTTCGGGCCCTCGTGCCATTCCGGGCCTGCATTTCCAGGACTCCATCCGGGCCAGTTTCGGGCCTTCGTGCCCTGTTTCGGTCGTTCGGGCCTTCGGGCCCCTGTCCTAAGTTTTCGCCTAATTTCCTCGAACTTCTACTATTTTACTTAAACTTTTAGTTAATTAACTCGTATCGGCTCATCTTATCGGTTACTAAAGGAAGAAGACACGTGTTGACACAAGGAGAACTGTAAAGGAACTCATTTATTCTCGGGCCTCACCGCCCCTTTTATAGTCTAGTGGTCAGCCCTGATTGGCTGTCTTTGATCACGTGGTTACAAATGACGTCACTTCCGGTTTACTTTATCACTTCCAGTTTACATATCATTTCCGGTTTATATATTTCTCGGGACTTTCGGGTTTCGGGCTTTTACATTTTCGGGCCTTTTCGGGCCTTTCGGTTTTTCGGGCTTTTACATTTTCGGGCCTTTTTCGGGCCTTTTATAAAACATACTTTACTTTTGTCATATTACCTTACTTTTCTTATTTCGGTCTTTTACCTATCTGATGAATAGACATTCATCACAATTGGATTAAAATCTAAGCAACAAAGAAGGTACATTAGATCTTACCTTGCAAAGAATGTTATAGTTTCTTGGCTTGATATATAATTCTGCCTCTTGATGTAATTCTGCCTTTTTATGGGGTTGTACTGTGGCGCTAGAAGGATAGACCGAGCTGTATTTTGAATATTGGCAGATCTGCCTTATATATGTAGTAGGAGGCTGTGATTCGTTAGAGGAATGGCATATTTTTACTGAAGATAAAGCATGGGTAAATATCCCCCTCCCTCCTAGGCAAATATGTAATGTTAAACCATGTTGTAGGGCAGTAGCAAAAGATATTTAGGCACAAAACATATATCTCTTTTCTCCATCCTGTGTGTCTAGTACATATTAGAGCAGACTGTGTTAATGAAATGAATGTATAGAAAGTTATACAGAATTGTGAAACATTGAATATGTTCATTATACTTGTTGGCACCAGATTCATGTTTATCATGTTTGACAGACAAGATAACAATGCTCCAAGCTGCTATGGATAACTGTGTATTTTAGGCACCTGCAGGTAAATTTGGGTTGATTTTGTCTACAAAATTACAGGAGAACCATAAGAAATATACAAATATTTGCTATAAATCTGTCTGTAATGAATCAATTTTCAAACCATCTCGAAAAGCATCAAATATATACATATACAAAATGAAAAAATACTCAAGGCTAGTTTTTCTATAATATGACGTGCAAATTATCCAATGATTATTGTAAATTTCCATACTTAAATCCTGTAACTTGTATATTCCCCATTGTCCATCCTGATCAAGGCTAATATGCAGGTAGAACCCAGGAAGTTAGCTATTCATGGTTAGGAGAATGATAAATATGTGTCAGAAAAACCCAGTGTTTTTACATGATGAAGCGAATTAATTTTCATATATCTATCAACTTATTCTGCCAAAGACACAATTACTGATGACAGAATAAGAAAATAGCCTGTCATTTGTGAGAGGGTTATTTGAAAAGAAAGAAGCATATTAGATTTTAAAAAAGCCTGAGGATAGGCGAATTGTAGTTTAAAATTATTTGTTTCATTAATTCCTCTAGTCATATGACCTAAGGGTGGTGACCATATAGATGTGTCTGCTATATTGGGGAGATTACTTGTGGTGTGATATGATTATCTATACTTTTCAACTGCCACAATAGTCAAATATTAATTTCTATCAAAATTATAACATAGACGTATTCCCAACACACCTTTGTGGTGTAGCAGTCTATGAAATGCACATGTTTGTTCTTTCTTCATGTAGGCCTAAATGGTTAAAAGATAAGGGTCTTAATTCTAGGAAACTATGGAACAAAAAATTGCAATTTAAGTGTTCAAAATAGAAATCCTTTAGAACCTCACCAAACCTCATCAGAATAGTCCTTAAACTGGTATATAATTTCAAGGCAAAAATAAGGATCACCTATGAAGTATAACTTCTCACCAATTTAAAAGGAATATCTGTTTTTATTTCAATAATTCTGTTTAAAAATAACTTTTATCAATATTTTGAGGAAAAAACTAAATTCCCCATTTTGAATAAGCACTACCAAGGACCTGGTATGCCCCTGATGATAATTTCAGATGTAAAACCTTAGTGCCATCATTTAATGTTTCTTATGTTTACCACTGCAACCAACTCTTTTCCAACATTTTGATCAGTTTTTATGTTGGTTTATGCTCTTTCGACCTATTACCATCACTGTTCAACTGATGTTGATCTTGATGATACATATAATTTTTCATGTAATGAAACAAGCATGTGATATATAACAAGTATATGATAAATGATGATAACCATTTTCAATCATAATTACATTCTACTTGTCTGATGAACATTGAGGCCATATTTGCTAATACTTTGTTCAGAAGTGTTCACTTTTTTAAATTTTGAAGATGTTGATTATGATGGTAGAAATCTAGAAAGACCTTTGCATTGAAGCATAGGATTATGACATATTTCCTGATAGTCTGCAATAAACTCCCTTCCCCTCAAGCCACAGGGAACCTAGTGTCTACAAACACTGAAAACACTAGTACCATTGGTTGTCAGGGAACCCCAAAAAGGTTGTGAAGGGTGATTGTACGGGGGCAAACAACGTTTGGTTGGTCATTGCTCTATCAGTCTCATCAAAGTTAAATGATGACCCTATGGTGACCTTGGAAGGTTGTCACAATGTCTTCAGTGGCTAATTTATAATATTCTGATGACCTGGAGTTGTCACACTTAACTTAAAACTTCAGGCCAAAAAAGTAGTCGGAGAAACATGTATTGAATTAATTATAATTAATTGCATTACTCAGGTTATCCTTAACTTGTATTTCACAAAGCTATAGGTATAATGCATACATAATATAACACAACTTCCTCATCTTTTATATCATTATTATTAGAAAAATGATTAAATAATTGACATCCTTGCAGGAAAATCACGTGGTGATAATGAATAAAATTATCTAATTTTCACAATTTCTAAAGAATTATCATATAGCAACCAAGAACATGAGAAAATAATTGATCTAAATTAGAAAAAGTGAGGCCTACTTTTGAGAAAAATGCCAAAATTATTTATTACATCAGCAAACGAACCCGTAAGGGCTAAACAATTGAAAATTCATATCATAGGACTGACCAATAATTTCCCCCTAGCTCAGCTCCTTGTTTGGCATGCAAAGGTCCCCGGTTCAATTCCCTCTGAAGCATGCAAAAATGTCCTAGGGTTGTCACTGTAAAATGTGACAACCTTGCTCCCCATTTTGACAACCCAGGGCTGTGGCTTTATGCACCATTCCCTTCAATCCTAGGATTGTCAGGGGGCCTCACAAGGTTGTCAGAAGGTTGTGGTTTTTGACACCAAAATAGTTGTCAACCTGACAACTCTGCCATTTTAATCAAATAAAGTATGATTAAAGTGTAGCTGGCAATCTGGGTGTCGGGCGCACTTTCCTGAGACACATATACTTCCTGAAGGGCAGTTGATGTCACTCAAACAAGTCTGAAAATAATAATGAATAACAACTTATAGTATGATTGAAATTGGACTTAAAAATGTTGCTGTAAAATAGTCAGTTTTCATTGAACAAGGCAACTTGGACTGACCAATCACACTTTTGATCGGGTGTGGGAACAAATCATTCAGTCAAAATTATCAATACAATTTAAAGAAATCTGTTTTGAAATGTTTTGCATTGCAGCTATGAGCTGACGAATCATAGGATGACATTGATTTATGTCATTTAGAGTTTATTTGGTGCAAGTTCAATTTCAAGAGGATTCATTGTAATTAGCTTACATAAGCACATTTATTGATACTATACATGATAAATTTTCTACGCTAACAGCAATAGATGTATAAGATTTCTTTCCCCAGATATGTAGGTATGAGTAAACATCAATGTTCTATTTCAATCAGCATGAAATATGGCTCTGAAAAGAAGAGTTGCAGAAATGATCGATGAATAAGGAAAGGGGTTAAGGATAGACAACACCTCTCAGCGGCCAATTCACAGCGTTCACTTCATTTTGGAGTTAATTCTTTACTGTTTATGGCATTATTACATAACATATATTTTTTTAAAGCCAATGCAGAACCTTATCTAATGGTATAAGTTATGATAAAATGTGAAGAATTGTGCTTTTGCAAGGAGACAAGGAAGTGAAAAAAATGCATTTTTCACTTTTATTTTTTGAACAAGGATATCTCAGTAACTACTGCATATAAATACATGAAATTTCCTATACATGTAGATAACATTCATTCAGAGGGAAGCGTGTCCCAGAATTTTGATTTAGATCTTACTTTTTGTTTTATGAAATGTAGAAAATAAGGTTGATAAAAATTACCAAAATCTTCCCGTTTTTTGTCATAAAATGAAAACTAGGACCTAAATCAAAAATCTGAGACACACTTCCCTCCATAGGGTCATTATTGATGTTCTCAAGAAATTTCACTACAATCATTCAAGTGGTAACCAAGATATCCATGTTCAAAAAATAAAAGTGAAAAAAATAGTTTTTGCCAAATAATTCCTCGAAATTTCAAGTGCTAAAAACAAAATTTGTTCCAAATGATAGAGAAAAATGTGCTCTTTCATTTGGTATATAATATATTATTTTAGCCTTACTGGTTAGTGCACAATACTCATTGTCGCAAATGAAGCCACTCTGAGGTGTTGTCTATCCTTAACTCAGATTCACAAGGCACTTACTTTGGCTAAGCATATCTTGAAGGAGGTAACATCAACGCCCAATGATTCTAAGCCAGCCAGACTGGGAGGGGCTATGGGAGGGGTGGTGCACAGGGCATAGTTGTCGCACTGGTAGGATCCATGACACACAATTGTACCATTGGTGAACTTGAGCTGACAGATAGGTGTCTCCTCACCTGATCCTGATGCCTCAATGGAGATATTGCGAAGGGTCTGCCATGGCAGGTGTACACAGTCATGTTCACAGAAGCTTTGTGCCCAACGACCACGACCATGCAAACTGCATGTCCATCCACTTGGGCATGGAATTATCGTAGTATTACAAGCCTGGGGATATGTAATGAATTTTAATATACTGTTCAAGATCAAAGGTACTTGGGTGTGTTCAGCCTGATTTTTATTGACCAGTCAAATTTCTTAGATCATTTTTTTTCATCAAATCTTATACCAAAATGAAGACTGAAATTCACATCTTTCACTGTTTGTGATAGAAGTTACAGCCTAAGTTACCACTGCAATTCTCACCAAACCCAGTGTAGAACAAATATAGAAAATCACACAAATGTTAGGACGAAATAAACAACATTTACCATTTGTGAGAATAATTATACTGAATAAACTTTAAAATGTGAGCATTTGAGCACTATTTGCTTGGATCATTTTAGGTAATATTGCTCCATTCAAAGAAAAAAGGTGTGCAGGACACTCTCTTGAGAGTCCAAATACCTAAAATAGCATTTAAATTGTTTTAGAAACAGAATGTTGTTTTAGTTCTTAATACACCTACCAGGTGGTGCCCTGAACAGTAGTGAGTGACTTAAGAGTTACAATTCAGAAGTGGGATCTCATAGCTCAACACTGTTATTTATATGGTGTGAGCATCAAGGGATGTAAACAGGGTATAAAAATCATTTTTTCTAAAGGCAATTTACTAGCTATGGTATAAGAAATATAGCTCTTCCAAGGTATCCATTTGTGGTGTTACTAAAAACCCAGGTGGGCATAAACAACTAAAACAGGAGAGGCAAAGACCTCTTTTCAATCCTAATCAGTTAAATCAATGAAGATCCTTTGGATTTGAAGCTAGATATATATATATACATAATTATATATATATATATATATATATATATATATATATATATAACAGGAAAAGTTATGCTCACCTTTTTAAAACAGACTTTTAGTGTGTTGAAATCCACCACTGTATTGTTTAGGCGGGGTAGTGTCCAGTTTAACCAGAAGGGTGTGTCACACTCTTCAGTGGGGAGACAGGTATGTGGGGGACAGACGGCACTGCCGTTGTTGGTGTAGGTCAACTGACAAACCGGACCTAAAAATGCATGGTGCAGAGGAGGAAGGGCTGCCAGGGCAGCACCCAGAAAGACCAATGACCACATCTGTCTCCAGGAGGAAATGAGAAGCAACGCTGGATAGTCCCATGAACAATATTTATTATGCATAAATTTTATCATTAGTTGATAACATGAAATAAAATCGTAATCAATTGGACTAACATCTAAGCAACAATGGAGGTATGTTAGATCTTACCTCGTTAAGAATCCAAAAGTTTCCTGGCTTGATATAATTCTGCCGCTTGATGTAACTCTGCCTTTCGGTGGGATTGTACTGCTGTGCTGGGAGGATAGGCTGTGCTGTGTCTACACATTGGACAGATCTGCCTTATATATGTAGTAGGAGACTGTGATTCGTGAGAGAAATGGCCTGTTTTTACTGACGAAAAAGCATGGATTAATATCCTCCTCCCTTCTAGGCAAATAATGTAATATTAAACCAAGTCAAAAGGCAGTAGCAGAAGCTAAATAAAGATATTTAGGCACAAAACAGATCTATTTCCTCTGTCCTGTGCATCTAGTACACATTAGAGCAGACTGTGTTTATGAAATAAATGCATAGAAAGTTATACAGAATTGTGAAACATTGAATACATTCATATACTTGTTGGCACCAGATTCGTGATTATCATGTTTTGTTTGTCCACAGGGTAATCCTTTAGGTTAGTAGATTATGCAGTTTTAGGTGATGCTTATTTCACTTGTACCATGATAATGTATTTCGTACAGCTCTTTTTTCATTTTACTAAAAGAAACTGGTCTCATTTAACAAAAACATATGACCTTCTCCTTGAGAAGATATTATGCTTAGAGAGTTATGCATGAGCAGACTTTTGTTTATGTTAGAAATGAAACTTGAAATCCACTGCAAAGAAGGTAGTAGATTACTAATGCCATTAATTAATTTGAATAAACCTTAATCCTTATAAGTGTTTGCCTATGTGGAAGGCCTTTGATGATAGAGGCCAGATGCCACATCTTGATTTTAACAGTATATGATTATGAACTAATTAAAGCTCTTCTGTAAATGTCACTAAGGCTGATGTCACCCTGGAAAATTTGCCTTTTGTGTTATCGGATTTAAGGGTCAAAGGCCATTATGCTTATACTTTGGGTAATCTATTTCAAAAGAAACTGGACAAATATCATTCAAGCATGTGACTGAAGCGTTTCTTTAAATGTTTAATCTGTCTCCTAATTTAAGCGGGGCAACATAAGGGACAAACTTAGATATAGAACTAATTCAAAAAAGGAAAACTTGGTCCATGAATGTTCAAACTTATACAACCATGTCACAATCTAAAGGTGAGTTTTTCAACAGAATTAAGTTAGGCGACCAGCATACTGCAACCACTTGTCTATGCTGATGATTCACTCATGTATATACGTGTACGCGTGATCGGACTATGCACACTCAGTGTCGTGCCTCATTGGCAATACCTGGAATACAAAACGTAGATTCTTGTAGTTGGAATGTCCTCCTTTTTTGGACAATATCAAATGTTCTATGTAAGCATAGGAAAACACTTTGCCTTGCCTGTGAATTCTGTCTCTCCTCTTTTTCCAATTTATAGAAGGCGTTGAAAGAAATTTAATGGAATCTCAATGAATGACTGTTTTTCTTGAGGACAGTCATTAACAAGTTAATAAGGGATATCTTGTGTTATGATCAATGTAATCTGTTCATTATTTGCTATAGTTTGTCAGTAGCCTTTTGCTATTGCACCTATAAACTAGATAAACACCTGAATATATACATGAAACACATCGTACACTTAAATTATAAGTGAATTGTTTGTGTCCAAAAAGGAAGCATAAACCAATACAAGTGTGCATGGTGCATTATTACCTTCCTTATCACTGCAAGGGACATATAATATAAACCATAAACAATCCTTAGCGAATTTTTGACATTTTGAAAAAGTCTGATTCCAGTTGAACCTAAGAAAACTGGACCCCTGAACTACAAAAAGAGGGGAAAATGCCACACCAAGATAAGAATGCTTGCCATATTAGTGCTAAGCCTTATTGTGATCCCCGCTTCCGGAAATCCTGTATCCACCCCTCCTTTTACCTTCCCACTAACACCCTCCTTTGCCCTCCTTTACGTGACTGACCGCTACTCAATTTAGGCTGACTGCCTTATATTTTGGGGGATACTGATCACTGCCCCTTCCTTCCTCCCCCAGAAAAAGAAGACTGAAGAAAAATCTTCTAAAGGAATTGTCTATAATTGATGTCATGCTATTGTGATAAATCCATAACGAATTCATATTTTGGCATAGCACGAAGTCATAAAAGATTGAAATATGTATAAATATCAGTTGAAATAGTAAAAAAGTCTTTAGACTGATCTTGATGCTGTATCAAATAAAATAGAGTATTTTTGGCTGGGGATAAATGTTCTAGCACAAAAAGCCTGAATGGTCAAGATTGGGGTACAAAAACAAGTAACCAGAAATGACGTAATGAAAGTCATGTGATTAATTTCAACCAATCAGAGTAGAGCATGTTTAAGCAAGGTCAAGTCCTGTTCTGAGCCTCATGGTATTGATGTCCTCCTTTTCCTGGCTCACCTCAAATTAAGGCTAAGTTCTGGGTTCTACAGCATAGGAATGAAGCACGAAATTGATAATTATCTCAAGGTTCATGGAAAAAGTGGTTAAATAAATTATAGCGGCATGGGGCATGAATACTGCTGAGGTACGGGCACGTGGCACAAATCACCAGAGGTGTACAGATGCGACTATGGCTGAGGCACGAGGCACAAAGAACATGTAATTGGGCCAGAAACCACCACGCTACCACTTTGAGGACGCCAACCTGGGTGGCAATCCAAGGAAAATGTACAAAATGTTTTGTATTTCAAATAATTATACAAAGCAAATATTCTAAGATTTTTCAACCAGGGAGAGCCCAAATTTGTAAATATGTAGAAGAAAGTGCTTCGTAAATGTTTTGTAAATGACTTGTAAATTTACTAATCATAATTTGGAAATTTGAAAACATTAAAACAATAATCTTACTTTTTATATATCTTCATGTCCACTTTAAAATTAATAAAGTTATACATTTCTATAATTTTGGAAAAGTCTCTTTGTATAATTCTGACAATTGAAAATGTATGTACCCAATATTTGTGATTGTATATTGTAACATTTATAAATCATTTTTTGGACTTTGTGAAATTTACAATTCAATTTATGAACCATTTTTCATTTTGTAAATTGTCTCTGGTTGAAGAATGTACTTTGTATTTGATGATTTAAGTACAAATGGTACATAAAATGTAATGCCCCCTGACATCTCAACTATGAGGACAGGCACCAGTCAGGAAACCCTGTACTTAGTAACGAACAGTAGATGACATGGGAAGCCCTTAGCACATGATAGAGTATAACACCGAAGGCCGTGACACCTCAACCCCTTTTCAAGCCCCTCCTTTCAACATACCACACCCACCTTCCCCCCTGCTTCCTAATAATCTGTAAGCATGTACCCTACCACCACCACATTCCACCACCATTGGTAATGAGGGAAGACTCCTTGAAAACATCTTTTTCCCCACCATCACCTTCCACCCTGAGGCACAGCCAGGAAGGCACAAAAGGACCAATCACAAAAAGTCGAAGGCCCTCCAGTCCCTTGCCATACTTTCGCTACACTATTTTTGACCATTTTTGCTGCACAATCCTTTTCATGTTTTATCCATAAGAATGTATGAGGACATTGACCCCCCGACACCAAATGTCTCATTTATGGATGAAACCAAATAGAGGGTGGATACAAAAGTTGCCCTAATTTAAAGATTTAGGATTTTTAAATTAAGAAAAATTAATATTTGGTCAAAAGTGTGGGTAAAAGTCAATGATTGGATGTCAGAACCAAAGTATTCTCTGGAGTGGATGAGTGGATTGCATAGTGAAATCCACGAGTGAGAAAGTTTTGGTTCTCACATTCACGAGTTGGGTTTTATATTTATTTCATATCATCCTGTTGAAAAAACAACAAACAATTTATTTACCACCACCTCCTCTGATTATTTCTTTTCATCGCCATGTTGATTTTTTGAAGCAACAGTAGTCGGTGGCAATGGTCATCTGGGGGGCGGACCAAAAAACATCCACGAGAATTCTGTGCTACAAGAAGTTAAAATACCCACGATCACAAACTTTGCTCTCGTGGTTATCTAATTTCTCGTGGCACAGAAATCATTTTTTTCAACAATTAAGTGTTCCAATGTCATTCTAAAAGACTTTAAGAAGTATTTTATGTAAATAAATATATTATGGGAACGATTTTAATATGATTTTTCAAGAAATTAACATGTCCAAAAATTCTCGTGGATGTTTTCTGGGCTGATATTTCTTCTCGTGGGCTTGAAATTCTTCTCGTTGGCCTGAAATCAAGGCCACGAGAAATCGTGGGTGTTTTTTTGTCCGCCCCCTGGTTTTCAGAGTGCTGAATATTTTATTTGATAAATGGCTACTTAATGCATTTTTTATGTGTTTTAGTGCATAGATACATCAACATATGAAAAATAATGCATGAATTGACCGAAATGACCCATTGAAACCCTTAAATAAGAAGTTTAACTGTCGCTGATTTTCACCGAACCGCTTATGACGGAGATTGCCGAAGCAACATTGGAGTCCACTTATTTGTTGAACTCACAGAAACAACCGTATTAAAATGGCAAATACTTCTATGTATTGGCAGTCCAGAATCAAAATGAAGCTTGTAGCATATCAATTATTATGCCAACATATTCCATTATTGGAAGTACCAATTGTTGTATATTTGTAGGCTTGTCTTTTTCATCCATGAAATGTCTTGTTTTTCCAATCATATATAATTTCTTATCTGTGCTTTTCACCAGATTATGAATATGCTGCTTAAAGTTTAAGCCATCATCCACAAGAACACCCAAGTTATTGTACTCATTGACAATTTCAATTTTCCCGTCCTTCCCACACAGCTCAAGTGTCTCCCTCAAAATTTTTCCTTTGGAATTAATACATGCATATTTAGTTCACCAATTCATCAATTCAGGAGTTTATCTACCTGATCACCAAGTAACCTGGCTTATGACCTGAAGACCTGACTTTTTGCCATGGTGGGGGGTGTACTTTATGGTATAATGTGATTATTTATACTCAAGTTAGTCATCACAATGGGCAAATATCAATTTCGATAAAAATCACAAAGAGCAACACATCTGTGTGGTGTAGCAATGCACATGAGGGACATATATCCTTATACGCTCTTTCTTTATGTAGGCTTAAATGGTGAGGAAGATAAATCTCTTAATTCTAGGAAGCTTCAAACCCTTCCAATCTAAGTGTTTAAAATTAAGATATAGCTTCATCGTACCTCATCATAATAGTCCTTAAAGGGACAGTTTTGCTTTAGAAACAATAAGAATATGATGTTTATATAGTTTAAAGTATTTATTATGTGCAGGTATAAAAGGAATATTGTGCAGGGTGTATAATTAATTCTAATAAAATATCTCTGCTCCCAAAACATACTCTACTTCAATGCCCTCTAGTGGCATTTCAGGTTGATGACATCAGAACTGAACCATATATGCTAATCACCCCTGATCCCCCCTCCCCTTCTACCTACCCCTCCACCAACCCTTCCCCTACCCATTGAATCTGGCCACTCAGTTTGTGCTGTAACTGGTGAACCGTAACCCCTAGTCTTGTACATTTCACATCACCGAGCCTCTCAGCCCTGCTGCTCAGGGTCCATCTTGTATATTTCATTCTATACAGCTCATTTTGGCCATTCAGTGTCAGTCTTGTATATTTCATTTTATGACCAGAATAGGTACGCGGATGGGGGAGGGGGCAGCAAAGGGGGAGGGACAAGAGGGTAATTAACATCAATGGTTCAGGTGTGATGTCGTCACTCTAAAATGCCAACAGGAGGCATACGGGGTCAGTATGGTGAAACAGGAAGCTGGACTTTAGGGGGTATTTACCATAATTAATTGTGAACCCTGCACAATTTTACATTTATCCCTACTCATAATAAGTGCTTAAGATCACTTTATTATCTTATTTAAGTTGTTTCTACAGAGAACTATCCCTTTTAACTGATATATAATTTCAAGGGACAGAATTAAGGATCACCTGTGAAGTAGTAACTCTCAAGCCAATTTAAAAAGCATATTTGTTTTTATTTCAACAAGTCTGTGTGGAAATAACCTTTATCCACATTTTGAAGGAAAACCAATAGAATTCACAGTTTTGAATTGGCACTACTCATTAAACAGACCAGACATTTAAGGGTATGGAATACAGGAACTCACTGAAATACACCAGTACTGTGTTGCGAAAAGTATCTTTAAAGCTCAGAAACCTGCTATATATTTGATATGTAAACATACTTGATAGTTTATGAAAATGGATTTGCTGCAAACAGAAAATGCAAGTTGAAATCATCAAATGCATATATTCAAGTGGGTTTAATCAAATTTGGTCAAATAACCAAGGCAAATGACCTATAGGCTCCTCATGATAGTTCTGACAACCCTAGGCCTATGCACGAGAGTGTTTTCAGTACCACTGCACCAGATAATTCTAGTAAAACAATTCCAATCTATATGGCCAGCAAAGAGCTGCAAGTCGGAATGCAGAATATTACCAAATGTTAAGATTAAGCAGCACAATATGTTAACTTGAAAAGGTCAAAAGGAAACTTGTGTTCAACAATCGATACCACGTGAAGCTTGAAATCACTGCAGATTTATTGGACAGTTTTAAACCAATTTGAAGCTTATATGCCCCTAATGATAATGTCAGTTGTAAAACCTTACTGGTATCATTCAATGTTTCTTATGTATACCACCGCAACCAACTATTTTCCAACCTTTTGATACATTTTCATGTTGGTGTATTCACTTTCAACCTTTTACCATTGCACATTAACTGATATTAATCTTGCTTATACATATAATTGATCATGCAACAGAAATAAATATGTTGTATTTAACAAGGCTAATATATTAAAAATATATAGCTGATGATAACCATTTACAATCACAAACACATTCTCCTTGTGCCATGAATATTGAGACCATATTTGCCAACACTTTGCCCATAAGCGCTTACATTTTTTTCTGTTGAAGATATTGACCATGATGGTAGAAATCTAGAACAAAATGTGCATTGAAGCATTTAATTAGATAGTGTGTAAAAACGGTCAAACCCCCCTGCCCCACATTCCCCAGGGTACCTAGTGACGACCAGGTCTACCACTTCACCATTGTAGCCTGCAATCTGGGTGTCGGGCACACTTTCCTGAGAAACATATACTTCCTGTAGGGCAGTCATTATCACTCAAACAAGTCTGAAAATAATAATATATAGTAATTTATAGCATGATCAAAATAGAAATCAAAATTCTTGTTACAAAGTAAATAGTTTTCACTGAATAAGACCACTTAGACTAATGAATCACACTTTTGACTAAGTGTGGGAACAAAACCATTCAGTTAAAAGTATCAATACAATTTAAAGAAATCTGTTTAAAAATGTTTTGCATTATAGTCATAAGCTGGTAAATCATAGGATGACATAGAACTATGTTTTGGATTTTTTTATTACAGTTTATTCAATTCCAAGAAGCCTTATCGCAATTTCCTTACACAAGCATATTTGTTGATACTACACATAATAGATATTTTACATAAGCAGCAATAAATGCACAAGATTTCTTCTCCAGATATGTAAGTATATGCAAACAAGAATGTCCTATTTCAATAATGAAATATAACTCCACAAAGAAGTTGTAGAAAAGATAAATTAATGGATAAGGAAGGGGGTTAACTTGGATTCACAAGGCACTTACTTTGGCTTTGCATATCTTGAAGGAGGTAACATCGATACCCAATGAGGCTAAGCTAGCCAGACTAGGAGGGGCTGTAGTAGGGGTGGTGCATGGAGCATAGGTGGGGCACTGGTAGGCTGTATAACACACATTTGTGCCATTGGTGAACTTGAGCTGACAGAAAGGTGACCCCCCTACCTCATAGGAGACGTTGCGAAGCTTAAGGGCCTGCCATGGCAGGGCTACGCAGTCACGTTCACAGATGTTGTGTGCCCAAACACCATGGCCACTCAACCTGCATGTCCATCCACCTGGGCATGGACTTACCGTTGTATTACAAGCCTGAGGATATGGAGTTTTAATATACTATTTAAGATTAAAGGTACGTGGGTGTGTTCAGTCTGATTTTTATTGACCAGTCAAATTTCTTAGATAATTTATCTTTTTATCAAATCTTATATCTGTAGAAGGAAATAGACTGAAATTTCCATCTTTTACCGTTTGTGACAGAAGTTACAGCCTAAATAAGAAAATTATCTTTACCATTAGTTTCTATAGGAATAAAGAGTTTATGTGAAATTACAAAAAACCTACTAGTGCAATTCTCACCAAACCCAGTACAGAACAAGTATAGAAAATTACACAAATGTTAGGAGGAAATAAACAACATTTACCATTTGTGAGAATAATTATACTGAATAATTTTTAAAATGTGAGCATTTGAGCACTATTTGCTTGGATCGTTTTAGGTAATATTACTCCATTCAAAGAAAACAGGTGTGCAGGACACTCTTGAGTGTCCAAGTACCTAAAATAGCATTTAAATTGTTTTAGAAACAGAATGTTGCTTTAGTTCTTAATACACCTACCAGGTGGTGCCCTGAACAGTAGTGAGTGACTTAAGAGTTACAATTCAGAAGTGGGATCTCTAATTTGATGTAAGACATCCAGACAATTGGCTATTAACATATGTACTTTTATGAAATAGATGTTAGTCTAGATGGATAGCTCAACACTGTTATTTATATGGTGTGAGCATCAAGAGATGTAAACAGGGTATAAACTCATTTCTCTAAAGGGAATTTACTAGCTATGGTATAAAAAATATAGCTCTTCCAAGGTATCCACTTGTGGTGTTACTAAAAACCCAGGTGGGCACAAACAACTAATACAGGAGAGGCAAAGACCGCTTTTCAATCCTAATACGTTAAATCAATGAAGATCATTTGGATTCGAAGCTAGATGTATAGATATAATTATATATATATATATATGTAACAGGAAAAGTTATGCTCACCTTTTTAACACAGTATTTTAATGTGTTGAAATCCACCACTGTATTGTTTAGGTGGCGTAGTGTCTGGTTTAACCAGAGGGGTGTGTCACACTCTTCAGTGGGGAGGCAGGTACGTTGGGGACAAACAGCACTGCCGTTGTTGGTATAGGTCAAATGACAAATATGACCCGCTGCATGGTGTAGAAAGGGGAGGGCCGCAAGGGCAGCACCCAGAAACACCAATGACCACATCTGTGTCCAGGAAGAAATGAGAAGCAATACCATTTAGTCCCACAAACGATAATTATTATGCATATGTTTTATCATTAAGTTAGTAAAATGAAAACAACAATATGAATTCAGAATGGCTAAGATTGGAGAGTAGAATCAAAATAACAGGTCTTTGATTGAGAATTGGATTAAAATCTAAGCAACAAAGGAGGTACATTTGATCTTACCTTGCAAAGAATCTGAACATTTCCTGGCTTGAAATTAATCTGCTTTTTGACGGGGTTGTACTGCTGTGCTGGAAGGATGGGCTTTTTTGTGTTCACAGACAGATCTGCCTTATATATGTAGTAGGAGGCTGTGATTCGTGATGAAAAAGCTGTGATTCGTGATGAAAAAGCATGGGTAAACACCCCCCTCCCTTCCAGGTAAATATGCAATGTTGAACTATGTAAAGGTGTAGTGGTAGGAACTAAACAGAGATATTTAGGCACCAAACAGATATCTATTTTCTGTCTTGTGTGTCTAGAACACATTAATGCAGACTATGTTAGTGAAATAAATGTAAAGCAAGTTATACACAATTGTGAATAATTATGCTTATTGGCACCAGATTCTTGATTATCATAATTTATGTTTGTTCACTGATGATTTGAATTATCTTAGTTAGTAGCATCATGCAGTTTTAGGTGATGCTTATTTTACTTGTACCATGGAAATTAAAGTTCTTTTTTGATTTTACTTGTTTAACAACAGATGGTTTCAAATGACCACCAAGCATGAGTAAATATATGCTTGGTGGTACTAGTGAATCCGCAAAGGGTCATAACGGTCATTCTACCCTAAAATAAATCATAAACGTATAATTCTCATCATAAGAACTAATAATAATATAATTGTCTGTCATGACATAAATAAGATCATGATATCACACTGATGCAGTAGACTTTTTACATTATTAGAACAGACTATAAGCAGACTTTATAATGATTAAATCCAATTTTAGGTTGGATGTATCAAGTTTATCCAAAAGGTTTCTGATTTAAAAACATAGGTAACATAGTTTGGAGGTCTGCAATGGTATGTATAATACTAGATCTGAGAATTTCATTTAAAGCTGATTACTTCTGCCAGCTATGAGTGTTCAGCATTCAGAGTAATCCATAAATTAGAAATGAAATTTAAAGTTCATCACAAAAGAGGTAGCAGATTGGTAACATCACTATTTGATTTGAATACGCTCAAATCTTCAAAAGTATTTGCCTATTTAAGGGACTTGAATGATACAGGCCTGATGCAGCATCTCAATTTTAATATCATCTATCATGAACTATTTAAAAGCCTCTGGTAATTGCCACCTAGGCTGATGTCATCATGGAAAGTTTACTTTATG
Source organism: Lepidonotus clava (assembly GCA_936440205.1). Taxonomy (NCBI): domain Eukaryota; kingdom Metazoa; phylum Annelida; class Polychaeta; order Phyllodocida; family Polynoidae; genus Lepidonotus; species Lepidonotus clava. Next base: position 2,732,026 of record OW387143.1, read on the forward strand.
TGTTATTGGATTTAAGGGTCAAATGCCATAATGCTTATTACTTGTCTTCAAGCATGTGACCAAAGCTTTTTTTTGAATGTTTAATCTGTCTCCTAATTTAAGTGGGGCCAAGTCAAAACGGAATACTTGGTCCGAAAATGTGCCAAATTATACTATGTCACATACGAGAGATGCTACCATGTGGTTTTCGACAGAATTACTTGCACTCTGTCTTTCATCTAATTTCAATTAATAGAAATTGCTGAAATAAATGGAATCTCAATAAAAGATACTGTTTTTCTTAGGGAGAGAAACTAACTAGTTAATAAGGGATATTGCGTGTTATGATCAATGTAATCAGTTCACTACTTGCGATCGGTTATCAATATCCTTTCACTGTTGTAATACACTAGATATACCAGTGTCTGTGTCTCCCTTATTGCTCCATACAGAGACACAAATTATACAGAGGAGGGTGGGATTGCGTAGTGGTCAACATGCCTGACTTACATGTAGACGACCTGGGTTCGATCCTAGACATTGGTTGTTACATTAACCCCTTCTTGACCGCTCCATAGGAAATTGATCATATATGATCAATGGTCATTAATTAGGCTTCAATTTCTATAATTTTCATATCCCAATGTTAATTTTTGAAATATATATATTAGTTATATTATATAGGTACATATCTTATAAACTTGAGACTCTTTTACATCTATATTTTGAGTTTGATTTAAAACAAAAAACCATCTTATTCTGAAAAAATGGTCATAAATCAGCCATTTTTATGCAAATTTAAAATGGCCGCCATTTAGATTACACATTTCTAGTTTATATCATTATTTTCTGAATGTTCTTTAGCTTTCATATTCAAATCATTTAAAAACAGTGTACAACCATTCAGTGGCATGACCTCGATGATATTTTTGGACATTTGGAATTTGAATATTTGCATTTCTATTATTTTGATAGGATTTATCATTTTATCTTATTAAGAATTACTGCAAATAATGGAAATTTCACCATTTTTGGAGCATGACTTAGCAATCATCCTGTTTACATAGATACTTCATAAATATTGATTATCTATAAAAAAAAAAAAAAAAAATGGTAGGAAATAACTTGGAGAACAACTTTGTAATTAAGTTTTCTTCTCTAATATCAATATCTATTCAGAATTTTGAACATTTGAAAAAAAAGACCTAAAATATCATTTTTTGAGAAATTTCATTACTATTCAAAACGTTCTATGGTAACCATGACAACCAAAATCAAAGATGTAAATATATTTTCTAAAACCTGTGATAATTTGCTATATGATGATATTAAGCTTTCTGATCAAAGCCCCTTAATAGAACATCTAAATTTAAGAACAATATGTTGAATGCTCATTCTCTTTGGTAAAATCCATTTTGGTGCCGTCAGCAAAGGGTTAAAGAAAGTTAATATTTGGTCAAAAGTGCACCCCCTTGAAATCTGCCACTGGTGGAAGTGGACTCTAGACTGAATAATACTAAATACACATCCACCTCTGGCAAGCATTCTCATCATATGACCAGAAACCATGCAGATCTATATATACATACATTACATCTGAGGGGGTATAGATGGGGTCCCATGTCACATGTTGAATTTAAAATATGGTCCTGTCACATGTCATTGTATCTCAATTTAGAGCTATGTTCCTTGTCAAATTTAAGAAATAACCATGTCCAATATCACTATCTTTTTAAAGCCTATGTCACATGTCAAATTTAAAGGAAAGCTTGCTCACAACTGCAGGGTGGTTATTTTTCAATGAATGCAATACAGTATGTTACTTACAACTTACATTATAAATATAAGGAAAATCAAAGGAAAGTTCTTAGTGAACACAAAATTATGGACATACTTGCATTTTATTTCGATTTTAAGGGAATTCCCCTAATTAATGACATAGCAAGGGGAATCCCATCAACCCTGAGAAGGGAATCCCTGTCCCTGTAGAATTTGTAATAAAGGTTATGTCCTCTAACCCAAATTATATATACTTGGCCCACTGCAACTCATAATACATTAAGATAAATATCTATTTACAGCCATTCATTAATAAGGGATTCCCAAAGTAACTTTAGAGTTAATTCCCACAGTTGTGACGTAGCAAGGGGAGTACTGAGCACCCCAGTATTCAGGGAATTCCCAAAATTAAATTCCTTTCCTGAAAAATTCCTTATAACCTTAGCATTTCAACATTTTTCCTTTGAAAGTATTATTTTTCAGAATACTGTAGTCAAGTTAATCACACAAAAAGTAGCACACCACGAATTTATGTGCAAGGTTTTCTTTAAGAAAAGGGCTATGTCAAATTTTTAAAATGCCCCTGTTGCCGTGTCGATTTTAGGGGTCTAGACCCATATCTGAGATAGGGGTCCATCCCAGCCAAGCTGCGACGTAACAGAAACGTTCTGCAACCATACTTTTTTAGTCAGTCTGTTACTTACTAAGATGGCACGTAACAATTACGTTATTGATGGTGAGGTTGAAACCTCACCAAATCAGAATGTTATTACAACATTATTTTTTGGTGAGGTTAGGATGAAACCAAGACAAAAGGTTATAAGAATGTCCTTTTTTGGTTGAAGAACGTAACCAGTATGTCATAATAACGTCGCAGTGCAACGTCACAGCAGTACGTTGCAGCGACGTAATTGGGAGCCATCAAAATAACATAACAAGAACCAGTATAGGACCAAACAGAACGTTGCTGCAACGTTATAATAACGTCACATGCTTGCCTGGGATGTTTGGGTACAGTAGCTAGGCACTGACCCTTATAGCCTCCTCCCTACCCTTATTGACATGGGGCCCTCTGGTTAAACACACCCAGGCCTCACAGTGGCATCAAAGATATTATAGCTAAACAAAGATATATACAAGTCCGACCGTGGCCTACAGGATTTTCATGACGTCGCTGATAGTGGCACCCCCTACAAGAGTCCGTGCTACCAGATACAAATAAAAAACAGACAGTAGTATTTTTCGATCTTTTTCGAAACATAAACAAACAGCGTATGACGTCACAAAAATGGAAAAAAGATGACACGTTTGCACAGTTTGCACAGACTCTCATAGGGGGCGCTACGCTCATGGCAAAATGTCACAAATTGTGTCTCTTATCTTGTAGGCTCGTTGGTGGCATCCATATAGAATCGTCATACAGTATTTTCCATACTGCAATGAAGGTATATGTGAGTGTGTGTATGTGTCGGTGTAAGTGTATGTCTGCATAAGTGTGTCGGTGTGCATGAAGGCATGTCAATATGTGTATGTTTAAGTGTGAGTGATTGTGAGGGTGTGTGTGTGTGAGTGTGCGGGGGTGTGTGATAGTGTATATGAGTGTGAGTGTATGTGTGAGTGTGAGTGTCTGTGTAAGTGTGTGTATAAATATATGTGAGTATGTGTGAGTGTGTGTCAGTGTGTGGGTGAGTGTGCGGGTGTGTGTGATAGTGTATATGAGTGTGCGTGTATGTGTGTGTGAGTGTGCGAGTGTGCGGGGGTGTGTGACAGTGTACATGAGTGTGAGTGTAAGTGTGTGTGAGTGTGTGAGTGTGTGAGTGTGTGAGTGTGCGGGGGTGTGTGATAGTGTATATGAGTGTGAGTGTATGTGTGAGTGTGAGTGTCTGTGTAAGTGTGTGTATCAATAATTATATGTGAGTATGTGTGAGTGTGTGTCAGCGTGTGGGTGAGTGTGCGGGTGAGTGCATATCAGTGTGCATGAGTGTGTGTGCATCTAGATGGACATGCCATCTGATTCCAAACCAACATGTGTGAGAGTGTAAGTGTGAATATGAGAGAGTGTGTCATAGTACATGTGAGTGTGTGTGTATGTGCGGGTGAGTGATTGGGAGATTGCATTCAAGTGTGTATGTGAGTGTATGAGTACATGTGTGAGTGTGTGAAAGTGTGTGTGAGTGTGTGAGTGTGTGAGTGTGTGAGTGTGTGAGTGTGTGTGTGAGTGTGTGAGTGTGTGTGAGTGTGTGTGAGTGTGTGTATGTATATGTGTGAGTGTGTGTGTGAGTGTGTGTGAGTGTGTGTGAGTGTGTGTGTGAGTATGTGTGTGAGTGTGTGTGAGTGTGTGTGTGTGAGTGTGTGTGAGTGTGTGTTTAAGTGTGTGTGAATGTGTGTGAGTGTGTGTGAGTGTGTTAGTGTGAGTGTGTGTGTCTGTGTGTGAGTGCATGTGTGAGTGTGTGTGAGTGTGTGTGTGAGTGTGTGTGTGAGTGAGTGTGTGAGTGAGTGTGAGTGAGTGTGTGGTGTGTGTGTGTGTGAGTGTGTGTGTGTGTGAGTGTGAGTGAGTGTACGTGTGTGAGTGTGTGTGAGTGTTTGGCTGTGTGAGTAGGGTGACATTTCTAACCTATTCAAAATTGAATTAGAATTGGTGGAATTGGTAAATTGTGTGTGATATTTTGATGCTTTGATTTTGAATTTGTCACAAGTGCTTCATTTTTCAAGCTTTCTTTGAGTGCACTTAAGGAAGAAAGTGCACTTAGATTTTTCTTTTTCTAACCATCTTAGGTTACAGGTAAAGACTAATCATGACCAAACTATTGAGTTGCCATTTGTTTATTCAGGGTTCTTCCCCCCCCCCCCCCCCACCGCTGATCATGACCATTTGTTTATTCAGGGTTCTTACCCCCCCCCCCCCCCCCCCCCCTCTACCACCCATCCTTTAGAAATGTCCAGGATCCGCCCCTGTTCAGTGTGATGTTATGCTAACATATATAGAAGTCACGACCATCATATAATAAGTGACGTGTACATACATAGTTGTATACTGGTCTACATCGTGATGTACTGTTCTTCAAAAGAAATGTGCAACTTACATTAAAAGGAGTTTAAGCAGTTAATATATTATATTCCACATGCTTTTTTGATGCCAATTTTAAGAACTAATAGGCTAAATAATTGTTAGGTATGGATAATTATATTCTTATTACATATTTTTAGGGATTTATCAAATTAGTTTGCTGCCAATTTAAGAACTAATGGGCTAAATAATTGTAAGGTATGGATAATTATATTCTTATTATATATCTTTAGGGATTTATCAAATTATTGACTCAATAAATCCTAAAGCATATATATATCCTAAGAGATATAGTACTTACAGTACTGTGCCTATATGATCTATAAATGGGAATGTCAGAAATTGAACATTGATGAACCTCCAATTCCACAAGCCGGTTTTGTATTTGTTTGATTGTTTCCCGAGAATATTGCATGAAATCATACATCCCATATACCATTTGAAGATCTTGGAGAATGATAAAACCTTTAAATAATATGTAACAAATGCATGCCTAATGATTATTTAGCCTGTCAATCGGCAGCAAAATCGGCATGGTGAATATAGGCTTTAGTCTTAGATTTTGAAGGAATAATTAGAGATGGGCCTGGGTTGCAGAAATTTATTTGTCCATCCCATTGATATAAGCATACATATATATGTATACAATATAGTACTCTAGTCCTAGTATGATGTTTTGTTTACACGTAACACAGTGACAACCGACATGTAATAAGCTATGATAACACGGAAACTGGCTCCGCTTTGTCCCGGACCCTGATATGGGTCAGTGCCAGGATTCCGGCACCGCAAAACTCCAGGACTGAGGGTATGGTACTATAATATCATATTATACCAATGGCAGGATAGGTTATGAATACGAACTGGGCACTGTCCTTCAAGTATTTTTGGTGTATTGGCACAGTGGGCAGTATTTCTGTACTGCCCACCTTCCTCTACTGCTTAACATATTTTGCTTTTTATTTTTTGAATTCCTAATGGATTGGTGTATAATCTATTAGACTATTCTTTTGGATGTCAGATGAAATAATGTAATCTGATTCAATGGAGATATTGATAGAGCCCTGTATTTGAGAGCAAACTCAATAAAGAATATTAGGGAAAACTGCTTGAGACCATCCAAAGTGTTCACAAAGTCCATGCTTTGGATTACTGCCCACTTTGCTAACTGGCAACCTGCTTTCTATTTTCCGTATGATTAAGAAAATATGTTGTCAGTTGTCCTTAGAATGACCTCACTGAATCATAATAAACAATCCTAGTGATTTAGTATTGCTAAATTAAGGACATATTTTACTCCCATATGGTCAGGATCACGACATGGTGATCCCCAAAAGGTCCACGTCGGATCTTCCCAATCATTGATTACCTGTGCTTGGTGCATATTTAGTGAGGGACATGTGAATCCCTTAGGCTAGTGAAAATTAGAGGTATTTGATGTAAAATAAACTAAATAAATATATAGAAATAATATAACAGTAGTAAACTATCATTCTTCCCCTAAAAAAATGACGTCTAATAAATGTAAATAAAAAAGTAATAGCCCATATGCAAATCGAATTGAGGTTACTCAAGTGTGACCAATTGTGCACTTGTAATTGTCCGTTATGTAACTATTAACACCTCACCAATAGACTTTTAGCACTGATGCTAACATTGGCGCTAGTGGTCGTCCACAAGGGTAAATCCACCTTGGAACCCAATATACAACTTTTAATAAATATGTTTAATTTCTTCTTTAGATCAAAGTTTTCATATGATTATAGAAAATGTTATTAAAACGTATTTTGTTAGTAAAAACACAAATATTTCAACTTTCATCCTATATAGAATAAATTTCTAACAACTATATTATTTTGGAACTTGACAATTCTTTATGACCACAAAATTAGGAGCCATACAAAATTGTTGTATTTCACATGTCTATGGCCATCGTACAACTATACTTTTTCTTATGCCTTGCAAAGGTTTTTGACTGCTCCTAGAGCCCAGTAGACCCCTTCAAAACACATTGGAACCCAAATGTCGGAAATCTGTCTTATATTATATACTTTACAATTCACGATACGACATACGACATATACTTTTTGCCACATTGGAACGCCCCTATTTGCTTAGATTATCAATTATGCGTTTTCAAATTCAATGCACACAAAATTGGAATTGGACTAGTTCATTATTTATACATGAAAATAGATGAATCTCTGTCTTTCTCCATTGTGTATTCAGGAACTTGGCTTTTCTTATAGCCAATTTTCTCAGTGCGCTACACCAGCTCCTGTCCCAGATTCAGCAGTCTAGCTCAGGTGAAAATAGCAACACGTTATGAAAAGTGACAAAAAAAGATTTCTAATTAGACTTGTGAGCAGGGACAGGAATACTGATGACAAAGAAGTCCCGTCAGACACACATTTCTGATTCAGTATAACATGTTATACTTTTTTTGTCATTATATATGAGTCTTATGGAGATTATTCAGACAGCCGTTAGTTTCATTTTTCGTCAAGATTAGGAGTGATTCCGTTTGATTCCGTTCGCATCTTTGCTGATTAATATTCGAATTGTAATCACTTGATTTTGTATATAAACTGAAAAACTTTCAGATTGCTAGTTGTTCCTTTCTTTTTTTACTGATATATATATAAAGCCTATATTCCACACAACGATTTTGCTGCCGTTGTTGAAAATGGGCAGTGAAAATAAGGGTCAAATATAGATAGGTTATAAATCACTAAAATGTCCTACAATTCTGTCTTGAATGGTATATAGGCTGTACGGTATCATGTCATATTCTCAGAGAATATCAAATCGGCAGCAGGAAATTTGAACTTATAGTCTAATTGCCCTTGAATTGTTCTTGTGCTATACTTTATCTAATAATGTATAATTGGAATATAAATGACATGACCTTTGTATTAAGATAAAACATGTAAAACATGTAAAATCATGAAAACTACCTTCCTCAAACTACCTTCCATGGCTTGTCATAAGGAGAGAATATAATCTCAACTGATTTCAAAAAAATAAATCCTGTCAACAAGTCATTGTACTTCAATTCATCAATTCTTTCCAAGTTTATGATAATAGTAGTACTGCTGTCAGCTTTCCGAGAAGTAACTTTCTTTTACTTCACAAGCAAAAAGAAGAAAGCACAATGGCTGTTTTAGTACATGGTGACCATGGATTTTAGTCATTAAACACTCTATTATATAGGAAGAGGACGCAAAGACATCACCGACACTTTCTGACCTTAAATGGTAATGTTATATCGCCGTGGCAAAATACTACCAGTATAACCTTCCAGTCAATGTCTGTATTCCACGTACCGATTTTGATGCTGGTGATTCCGTATTTGTTTGATTTTCACTGAGAATTGAAAGTAACCATACATCTTACAAATCATTCTGATCAGAATTGTGACATTTTACATGTTTACCTCAATTCCCATTGGTAAATCTACAAGTAGGCTGCAACATCGGCATGTCGAATGTAGGCTTAATGCTACAATGGTCTAACACCACTGCCTATAGCGCCATACCCACTAGGCGATTTTACCGGCGATGGGCGATGGGCAACTGGGAAAATCGGTCGATTATTAAAGTCGCCTGTAAGTATGGCATTTTGGATTGTGAAGGTTTGATCTGAATTGCTGGTAAAATCGGCCGATTCTAAGGGCAGAATAGGCCGATTTTAGGGCTGATCAGTCGGCCGACTCATGGATAATCGCCTAGTGGGTATGGCCCTAAAGAAATGGTGGTTACTACTTGAATGCTTTCAGTACACCTATGATGCCTGTAATTTTATGTTTGTGACTACAATGTCTTTTAACGTCAATATCTTTGGAAATTGAAAAATTAAATTGCAAAACAAACCGCTGTTGTAACGGTTTGGATGAAGTCACTCCTATCGGGACATTCATGACAGAACATTACCAATAAACAAGTTCTTGTTCACTAAAAGATCGTTGTGTGGTGGGATCTTTGTAGATAATTATCATAGTGTTGAAAGTCAACTTCCTACTTATACAGTGTGGTGGTCATGGGTATGTCCCAGCCTTTTTTTTTTTTTTTTTTCAATTGATTTTATTTTGGGTAAGCAAAATCGGCATAGCCGGTCTTCCCATTGCTCCCACTTACATACGGATTACACAATGTGAGAGCATGGGTATACAGAGCATTTACATCTGACATATCATAGTGACAAAGAATGATGGTATGAGATGAGTTGATTATGAATTAATACACGATTTTATAGAGCGATCTCCTGGGTGTATCAAAAGGTGCAATAATACTATTGTACATACATCTCTTAAATGCACATTTATCAATACAATTTACAATATTGACTGGAAGGTTATTCCAAACCTTCATTGCTCTCAAAAGGGGGTTCCTTTTAAATTTCACATGATTTTCCTTCTGTATATGAAAAAGACGACCAATTCTTCTTCTAGTTGGAATTTGTCGTAAGTCTAAAGGCCGTATTCCACATACCGATTTTGATGCTGCCGAATTTACATTTTGTTGATTTTCTCTGGGAATACGACATGGATCTTGACATCCTATATATCATTTGAAAGAGAATTGTGAGACCTTTCAAACAATGTATAATACTTCTATATTTGACCATTATTCCCACTGCCGATTTTTAAAATCGGCAACAAAATCGGCATGTGGAATACAGGCTTTAATAATTCTGGTTTAAATGATAACTCATAGACAAAATAAGACATGTGAAGATAACGGCGATAATACAGTTGAAAAATATTAGAACGTCTATGCAAAGTCTGGGTATTCCATCTGTCTACATATGGTTAAGTATGCTGGTTGTAGACAATCATCAGTCCCTGTGTTTGCAAAGATTGTAACTTATCAGTAATATAACCAACATCTAAGTCATACACAAAGTCACAGTATTCAACAATGGGTAAAATGGTTGTTTTATATAGAAGTAATGCAGTTCTGCAATCAATAAATCTTCTAATTGACCTGAACTGCCTAATTTTAGATGATACAGTGGCAATCATCGTGCTCCTCTGTTTGTCAAAAAGCAAATTTCTATCCAAGTAGATACCCAGATATTGATAGTTTTCCACTTGATCTAAGCTCTGTTCTTTTATATTTACAAAGAACTAATAATTATCAAAACGACCTGTAGACTTTTACGAAAATCATATTTATGATATACACTTGGGAATTTCTCAGTAACGCTAGAGGATTTTGCTTGTAAATCTAGCAAAATTTAATAATATATCGTCTATGACCTCTTCTAAAACTTCCTTCTTAAACTTAAGCCGGGTCCCCATGTGGTGACTAAAGGCCCGTGATTAGTTGTCTATGGTGGCCCATGGGAATTACTTACATTTCCTACCTTTAGCCAATGCAAGTACAGCTCAATGGCTGGAGTTATACGCGCGGGCATAGCACCAGAAGGCCGCGCCCACAGAATTGCTTGTATACGCGGGGGTGAAGTCCGTGCAAATACATCTGCTCTTATACGCAGACGTTGTGGCCGCGTATACAAGGACAGTAATGTACGCGGATGTAGCTCTTTTTTTCATCATGATATCATTAGTATATTGGGGGCTAAGCCCCTGAACCCCCCTTTTCTTGTCTTATTTCTATTTTTTATTCTAATTTCTGTACATATAGGATTTTTAAAATACAATACATGCCACCCCATCTTATATCCGCGTATCTAAGCAGATCTATATGCGCTGACATTGTGTCCGCGTGTGTAAGAAATTCTATACACGCTACGTCTGCGTGCCCGACTGTCGCGCGTATAGCCGGCCTCCTGCTCAACCTAGTGGAATAATAAACCCATCCCACATTGGGAATATCCTGGGGCTGCACCATGGTTGGATAAAATAACCATACAAGGTGTCCTTGTTTCCTAGAATTGAGGTTACTGAAAAAAGCAAGAATTGTATTTTTCTATAACCCAAAGTACTGCTTAAACATTATGACTTTTAAAACGTCATCACGTGACAGGTTTGCAGCTTTGCCTGCCATTCGAAATTCTTTATTTCAGGGAAATATAGGGTTGGACATTATAGGTTGGGCTGACCGGCTTTAACTTTGGTTCCTATGGGGAAAGGACCAAAATACAAGCTGCATTTTACAGATTTAGGAGCTGTCTACCAAATTTGGTTAATTTTGTATTATGAAGGTGCCATCATGGAATAAGCATTGAAGCAATTTTGAATATATATCATGGTAAACTTTAATTTGATATAAACTAGGATGGGCTTATATGGCCTTATAATTATGGTTAATGGGTGTTGTCCCAGCATGTCTCTCACACCTGTCAACTTTAAAATCAACCCAGGTGTAATTAAATTAAGTCACCTTTAATTATTTCCGTACCACGCCCTGTGTCAGACAACCCGAACAAACAAACCTTAAAGCCCCATACCCACTAGCCGACTTTTACACAGTCAGCCGACAAGTTGGTAAAATCGGCCAATTCCTGTGATTGGTTTAAGGTATATCATATTGAATTGTGTGTGTTTGATATGAATCTGCGCTAAAGTCAGCCAATTCTACCCTTAAAATTGGCTAATTTTATTGCCAATTGGCCGACTTTGTAAAAATCACCTAGTGGGTATGGGGCTTAAAGTAAATCTTGCATATAGATTTTTTCAAACTGCTATATTTTGTGTGATTAACTTGTCTTAAGTGTTCCTAACATATCTTAAAGGAAAAACGGAAATATGGAAATATGATGGAAAAATCAAGGAGAGAAAATTCAATTTGGGGATCCCATAATTTCAGTGCAAGGTTCCCTTTAAGCAGGCAACCTACTAAGTGATGTGACCAAGAATTTTGTTGAATAAGAGATTTCTTACAACCAACATCTGTGGCCCGTTGCACAATGGGTTTCGTAACAACGAAAATATTGTAAACAACGAAACATTTTGTTGTTACTTTTATCGTAACAACAATGGTTTTGTACAATTTTTTTTCTATATTTAGAATGTTCCCAAAGAGCTGTAACTTTTACTGATTTTTTTCTAAAATTTTTCTAGTTTAGAACACTTTACAGAATTTAATTTCATTCATTAGATCCCGAGATATTGTATTTTCGTTACAACGAAACTTTTCGTTACTAAGCAAAAGTTCGTTGTGCTTTCGTTGTTTTATCTTAGTAACGAAATTCTATTGTGCAACGGGCCACTGACATTGTCATGGGTGAGTGAGCAAAGATTATTTTACGCTGTTTACGTTGATCATATTCAACGTGACAACAGTTGAAAAAAAATCACTCAATAGGAACATCATTACTGGTCCTTATCAAATGTTTATTATCATTTTCAACAATTCCTGGATAATTCAAAAATGAGATTTGAACAGAGATTAAAGGCTGGTGCAACCAATATTTCAAAAGTCATCGGCGACTATGTGGTCTAATCGTCCAGTGACTTACTAAAAACTGGCGAAGTGATGTCTGGCGACTAGATGACTAGTCGCTGTGGTTTTGTGGCAAAATATTTGACATCTTTAATATTTCTCTATACCCACTTATGACTAATTAGTCGTCAGGCGACGTACTAAAGTGCCCAATAGTCGCCAGCAGATTTAAAACAAGAACATTCCGACGTGGAGCTTAATTTTTTGGTCGCCGAGCGACTAGTTAGTCACCAAATGACTATCATTTTCTTCTTGGTTGCTGGTGAAAACCACTAATTGGCTAGGTTTAGTTGCCCAGTGGGAACGCGCATAGTTGCATCAATCAAAGATTTCCTTTAAAGATACCTATTACCTATGGCGGTGCTGCCACCTGGTGTTTTGTAGTGCATGCCACTGTGGGTTTTTGAAAACACAAATCAAAATGTCTAGTTTGATAATCAGAATACACCCTTCTTTTTAAAGGTGGCACCGCCTCTTGGCAGAAATGTGAACCCTAGTGAGGGGAGTGCAGTCTGCAGCAGTGGTCACTTGGCTCGGAGCAGAGTTGATTGAGGATTGGTGCCTATTTAGATAGTCAGGGGCCTGTACTTGTTAGAATGTATGTGTGGGGGAGGGGTGTGAGAGGGGTTAGTTGTGGTTGTTCACACCAGTTCAGTTCCACAGCCCAGGACCCCTAAACACCCACTCAAGCTCAGGTGCAAAACAATCCCTGGTGAGTACCTGTAATTGAGTTGTGCTAAGAGTTGACCTCCTTTCAACATAAATGTCAAGTTAGGCTGAAAAATTCCTTAATGTATCTAAACTAAATCTTTTATCATGAAACTATGTTATTTGTAGCTAAGAAAAAATGTTTTTACATACCAATATGAGTGCTAAAAATGACACTTTTACTTTCTGTTGAGTGTATTGATGATATTTAGAAAAAAACTTCAAAATGCTCCCACTGTTAGTCTATATGAAGTGCAGTGACTGCAGAGTGGTGGGCTCCTGCCACCTTGATCTGGTGGCCAGTAAGTCCCCTCTGCGCAGGGTCATAAGAAGGGTGTATAGGAATGGTATGGGAAGTCTTAATTCTTAACGGTAAATTATGCATGGTTAGCCACAAAACACAGATACATTATAATATTCTCCTTCTCTATAAAAAATATCAGTGTAATTTCCAATCCAATTTAAGTTTTGATGAGGCAAATGATTGTGCCATAAAAAAAACCTGAGTTGATTAGTGTCAGCTTGATATATGGAGGAAAATTTGATTTCATTTGACGTTTTTATTTGGTTGGTTTTTACATATCTATCCGTCTGGTCAGGGTTAGAAATCAAAACCGTATATACACCCGATTTTCATAGTTTTTGTAAGAAAATGATGCAAATTAATAAACAAAAAAATATTCAGATAGAGTGTCGGCCCAAAGTACATTTATAGAACAATCTTTCATACATAAAACACAAAAAATGCAGGTTTTGTTAAGTCTGAATTCCTATTTCTATGCGTGACCCCTAAATAATCAACCATCCTCAATCGTTTAGTTTTGCAGAGGCAAATTGACCATAGACCTTTCTTTATGTGGCTGGTCAGTGACATTATGCACTGAATATTATGCATTCATATATGAAAATCAATTCACAAATAGTTGCCAAACCCTTGTTATTTCTCATTCAATTTTACCAAATTTTCCTGACGCAATCTCCATCCAATGACAGCCCGGCAGTCACTTTACTTTGGACATTACAGATGCCATGGCGCCACATTCAGTTCCTTACCAGCCAGCTTGTGACATACAGAAACGTTCTGCAACCATAATTTTTTAAGTCAGTTTGTTACTTACTAAGATGGCATGTAACAATTATGTTTTTAATGGTGAGGTTGAAACCTCACCAAGTTAGAATATTATTGTAGAATGTTATCATAACATCATCTTTTTGGTGAGGTTAGGATGAAACCAAAACGGAATGTCATAAGAACACTCTGTTTGGGTTGAAGTAAGTAACCAGAATGTTGTTATATCATCACAGTGCAACAACACGGCAGTAAGTTGCAGAGGGAGGCAACAAAAGAACTTAACAAGAACCAAACACAGAACCAACCAGAATGTTGCTGCAACATTATGATAATATTGCATCCTTGGCTGGGTTAAGCCCATAGCTCTCATGTTACTAAACAATTTTCTGTAAAGAATTTGTGCACATAGCATCATATCTGGTGATCAATGTAAATTTACTGCAATTTACAATTCTTATTTATTTTTTCTAAAGAAAACTCATCATATCATGATAAACAATTATTTTCCATACATTGAGGATATATTTGATAGTCAGTAGCAAATGTGACTGACTACCCATGGCATTTAGCCTTTGCAAAACTGCAAAATTGAGGGTGGGTGGATATCCAGGGGTAATTTTCAAAATTTTCAGGGTAAATCTATCCTAATTTTTCATATATTCTATGTCTGAAAGGTGGCTCTATCTGCAGGCAAATATTTTGCTCCCTGAGAACTCCAACTTCAGTTAATAGCAGGTTGTAAAAGTACCACTAGGTGGCAATACTGTACTGTAATGTTTACAAACATTGCTGTCTACAGGTCTCACGGAACTTATTATTTTCCTGTATAGTTTAATGAAGCCTATTTTGAAAAAAAGTCAGAATTTTGCGCCACCTCAAATTGACCCATATCCCAGGTGTGACCTCTTTGATACATAAAAATATATAAATTTCAGGGTAGGTTCCCCATCAAAATCTAAAGCATGGGTCCTAAATATGGATGTACCCTCGTTTTGCCAGTTTTGCAGTGGTCAAATTCACAGGGTACAGAGCCCATTTAAAAATCACACTGACACCTACCAACGAGCAGAGATCAAGGGTTCATTTTTATCAACTCACAAATATTAGGGGGTATCCTGTGATTTTGTGTGCATTTCTGTCAGTTTTCTTTATTTCATTATCAGCCAGTCATTCCCTTCAACTCAGGACAGAAAGGTATATGACACTACAGATGGCACCACAATTAGTTCCATGAGAACTACAGGCATACATGACATGAGTTTTATGGAATTCAAATGAAGTTATAGCTAGTTATCATGATCTATACAGTACCAATGGCTAAGGTTGGACTCTTAGAATGTATAATCATAGCTATTTGATTTTGCAAATATATTGCATATTTTGACTCAACCTTGCTTTTGGCTTCCTTTCAGGTCTGCTCTTGCAGCAGTATTTCAGCTTCATCAGGACCCTCCTGGGGGGGCGACCATAAAATTTTCACGAATCTCAAATGCAATATAAGTCACGATCCCAAATTTTGGGTTCATGATAGATTCGTGGTCACGAATCTCATGATTTCATTTTTTCCCATTTTCCCCATTTTTTCTGTTTCCAAACTATTTCATTATATCATAATGTTCTTCTAATATATATGAGAAAGTAATATGTTCACGAATATACACATTTTCAACCTTATTTTCAATGTTCAAGAAGATTCGTGAAGGCCCATTAAGATTCATGAAAGTTCTCTGGACACACCCTAGGTTCGTGAGGGACAAAAACATTATCACGAATATTCGTGATATTTTTATGGTCGCCATCCCAGCTCATGGTTTTGACTTGTACGAACTGCTGTGTTCAAACTATGTGGGGGGGGGAGCAAAAGAACAAGAGAAATTGGCCAAACAGAAATGTGAATTGATTATCGGTGCATTGGTGCATACTATTATTATTAGAGAAAATCTGATTTTTCACCTAATATGCATATGGACGTTTAGGTTGACCACAGCACTATAATGGTTATGATACTACTCCTTGTCCAAAAAAACACACTGAAATGTTTAATGGTAAATGTGAAATAGCTCAAGGTCAGTGGAAATAGGACAATTTTCTGAGTTTTCTTTTTCAAGAACTAGATAGTGTAGCATATCGGGGTTCAAACCTCTCAAATGCACCACCAGGAGTGCCGACCAAAGAAATTCTACGAATCCGTCTTTAAGTACAAAAGATTCGTGACATTTTCACGAATCTTTTTTCACGGAGCTTCCAGAGAACGGTGCGTGACCAATTTGATGCGTGTAATTTTTGATTCGAGAAAGACCACAATCGATGCGTGAGACACTCACGCAACGAATCGATGCGTCGCTTCGTGAGTCGATCCACGCATCATTTTAAGTAGGTCAACAATGGCGGCCAAAATTTTGCCGATACGTCACTTCCGGTTTTGCCGGGCATTCGCTGGTAGTCAGCGTATTTGCATTAATCAACGAAGCAGACCGCCGGAAACCTTTCCGCTGAACTTGTTCCCGGCAAGCGTACATCTAAACTAATAGTAATACAGTTGAAACCAGCGAAAGGTGACGTAAACGTGGTAGTGACGCTTGGGACGAAGAAACTTGGTCGCGGTGGTTGTTATCAGAAACTTCATCGAGGTAAATATCTTATTAATCAAGAACATGTAACGTTGTCATAAACCCTATATGACTATACTGAATCCATAGATTTCAAAATAGGCCGCCAAAACCCTGTAAATATCATGAAAATCCCTAATTTCGCGGTAAAAAACATGGTCAAATTGTGTTAGATGGTGACCTAATTATCTGACTTCATTTTCCCTGCAGATGTCATCGCTTGAGATGGTCAACTCTGATCCAGACGAAGAAATTGCAGAATGCAATCAAACCATCGCCAACTGCCTCAAACTGATCGGCCGAGGGGTAAAGGACTCTGACCGACCACACGTCGAGATGATGCTCAAAGATTCGCGTCGACGAAAGAGGGCGGCCGAACGTCTAAAACTGGAGAAGATGATGAGTTCTTACGACTCCAAGCCGTCCGAGGATAAAGCGCCCGACTCTGAAGTCATCGTCGTCGACGAGAACACCCCACAGAAAAACCCACCCTCGACCACACGTAAGAACTCAAATCCGGATACTGGATCGCCAGCATTGGCGAAGTTCGGTTGTGGACACCCGCCCACGAAAATAGATGTTAAAAAAAGGCCCCAGGATGCCGCTGCAGAACAGAAGGCCAAAAGAAAAAAGACAACCGAAGTTCAGGAAGACGATGAGGATCGTGACCCTACGTACTCACCGGTGAAAGCCCCTGCCTCTGACGAGTCGAGCTCGCCTCTACCTACTCTACCAAAAAAGGGGCGTGGCCGTGGAAGATCCAAAAGTAAGGCAGCAACTTCAACACCTACCACTCGTCAGCGAGCAAAGGCACAGCAAGCAACCCCAACCGAGAAAAAAACCACCCGCAGCTCTTCCAAGGCGACACCACAGGGAGCGGCCCGGAAAAGTCTGAAGCCCCTGTCTTGGTGTAGCTCAAACACCGAAGACGAGGGTCCACCGACGCACGCGAACTTCACCAACGAAGAGATGCGGGCTTACTACGAGACCGGCCGCGAAGACAGGTATGATAATTAACTGTCAATACACGAAGCTCTATCTAATGTCATTGTATACAATAACTCGCCGTTCTCGTTATATAATGATGTAAATATGATATATGATTCATCAATATAACTTACCCACTACAAATTATTTTAACAGAAAATGAACGTAATTGAAGAAGGACTTTAGATTAAAATCTTATTATTGTGATGCCACATTTGTTCATAAAGCACAATAAAAAAGAGACCACCAAAAATACCTTTTTTGTTTCCCCTTTCAGAAATGCGGTTATCAATATCTTTGAAGACGAAGTCAGTCCAGAGCAACGTAAAGCCCGGAGGAAGAAGATCTACAAGAGAATGCAGCGGGCTTCAGAGTCACGAACTGGGATACATCGGCGGAAGAAGTACATATGGAAAAAGATTTGTGAGCACAAGTCCAAGACAAAAGACAAGGTGAGAAAAATACCTTCAAAATAGTACTCACAAAAATTATAGATGCGTCAAATAAGATGTTAGCGCTATAAAAAAATAAATGCATCTCTGAACTAAATATTACAGGCAATGAGTTAAAAAATGTCCTTCAGTACTTTTACAAAACAAGATTCGTTGTTAATTCCTACCCAAAAAAAACCAACAATGTTTTCAGGAACAATGCGATCTTTTCATCCACAATTATAATTCAGTACTTTTGCAAAAGAAGATTCGTTGTTCATTTCTACCCCCCAAAAATACGATCTTTTCATCAACTATTTTAATATTATCTTAACAGAAACGTAAACTGGAAAGCAAGTATGGTGGGACGGGAGCGCCGCCTATGCCTGAGAGTGAGGGCCTCACTGAGATAGAAATTCTGTGCTTGGAGTTTTGGGGCGTCGAATGCTCTGGCTGTGAGTATATATGTTGTCTAAATATTGAAAAAACTAATTAATGAAACATCGTACGCATCAGAAAATTACTTTGGTAATCATGCTGGTATTATTGGTATTTGAGAACGGCGAGTGATTGTATACAAGGTAATTAGATACAGCTTCGTGTATTGCCGTTTAACTGAAGGAATCAAACCATACACATACACTTAATATATATTAAGCAAAATAAAAATCCATATGTGTACATAACTGACAGAATTAGGCCCTTATTCTAGGTCTAAGAAACCAGAAATAATAACTATTTAAAGTAATTTAGGGTTAGCAATTGCGCATCCGTGGTACAGAAAAAAATCCTGTGCTAAACTTAATTTCTCCTTTAATATTTGAAGTTATTGCAGGGGCAAGAAAAACGAGCATCGACACACCAGAAGAGGGTGACGATTCAGAGGCCGAGGAACGTCAATTCGAGGCTGAGGAGGAACAGAAGAAAGCCATCGAGACGTATACAGATGTCAAGTCTGTCCCGCCCAAGAAAAGAGCAAAAGTAGCTTCGGCAGTGCCTCAGGAACCGTCAACGTCTACAGGAGACCAGACTTTCGAAGACTTAAAAAAACAGTTTGGTACGTAAATAAAAAAAATCTAACCATGTTAAAAAACTAGCATCAAAATCAAAATTTAAGAATTGTGATAGTAAACCCTTAATGTTAACAGATATAATCATTAGTAGGAAACAACATCCTTTTTCTTTATTTAACGCAATGCCATAAAACTTAATTGAAAAATTTGTTGCGCTTAGGATTGACGATTTGTTGCGTTGATGTAAATAGATTCGTAGGGCATAATTATCTGCATAAATTTGTTATCTATAACTATCAATGACACTTTAGAAGTAAACAATACTAAACACAAATTGAATGTATACGTACAGGTTTATTACTAAGAAAACAGGTCCATATGATCAAAATAAATTAATCTGGAGGGCTTTTGAAGCATGCCATAAGTTATATTTTCACATTTTATTAATCTAGCTGAGCGACTTGAAATGATCTAAACAAATTCACGTTTATTTTAAGGTCTAACGACGTCAGGGACACATTTAACCATCCCCGCTCCGACTGCTGAGGAGAAAGCAAGGGCTGCGTCACTTCCTCCAGGGAGACGAGTACGCACCAAACGCGACCGCACCGATGTCTTCACGAACTCCGGTAAGGAAAGCGACGGTGACGACTTCGCCCAGGATGATTACAGCCCAGCTAAAGGTAAAAAATCAAAATATTAACTGTCCAATTAATAAGACACGTGGTTCATAATTTTATATCACTTCAGTTTCAAACAATAATAAGTATTAGAAATTACATGATATCAATGTTTGAGGTACACAAATTTTTATGAATATTATGAACATTATCGGCGCCGCTTACTAAAAACAGTACTAAAATAGATTCGTACAAACATTCTTCAATGCGTGAAAATGTAATCGGATGACAGTTATTATTGTCTTACTATTTTGACTTGCTTTTACAGTTGTCAACACGACACCTCAGTCATCTTTTGAAACGTTGGAGAGAGGCGGGGAGGTGAAACGTCCGGCCGAACCTGAGAAGATAGAGAGGGAAGAACTTCCAACTCCTACCCGTGATGCTTCTCAACAGTCCATGTCCTTGGTGGCTTCGGATGTGGAAGACTCGTCGGTGGCCAAACGTCAACTCGAGTACTTGGCGTCAACGGCTGCAAAAGAAGCGTTCAAGGGTAAGTGTGATATTTGTAAATGCTACGTACTTAAATAATTATATAGGTTTGTAATGTTCAAAGATACATATAAAATCAATCATTTAACACAAGAATATTTAAAAGTGTGTAACAACATTATTGAAGATCTGTAGAGAATTCTTTTATTAAAAATATGGTAGGAAATACATTAATGTCTAACAATATTTCACAACCCGATAATCATTTCTTGTTACAAATACCACTACAGTAATCATTCCTGCTTTCAGATCCTCCATCTTCAAACGTGCCTTTGTCGCCAATTCTCAAGATGCCAGCCGAATATGACGATATGGACCTCAGCTTCAATTACTCTCTGACCGGCGCTCGCTATCCCGCATACTATGTGAAGGATTCTGGTCGGATGCGTGGTCAAACGAAAAAGCCAGTGTCAGCAGCATTAGGGAGGCCTCCGTCAGACCAAGAAGAACAGGACAAACCGCAAGAAAGTGACTCTGATGTGTTACCTAAAGAAGGGGAGACCCGGACAACTTTGGACAAATCGAGCAACCCAGCAAATCAAGATAGGGATGCCACCTCACGCAGCGCACCAACTCATAAGATGTTCGTAGAGGAGCTGCAGAAAACCAGACACGAGATGTCAGCCCTACAAAGTCAGTTGACTCGTACCACCAACGTGCCTACTGATGTACACGACATTAAAAATGTTCTGGAGGTGTTTCAGTCGGATTTGAGTACTATCAGCCAAGAAGTTGTAGACATTAAGACCAACGTTTCATCTATGCGGCAAAGTAGCAGTACTTGTGAGGGGGACATCAAAGCAGTGAAAGCCACCGTCATGAACGTCCGTGTTGATATGGCGGGCTTAAAAGCCGAGCAGCACAACGCCAAGATGCAACACACCACTCAGAATAACGCTAATCAAGCCTTAAAAGATGATTTACTATGTACACGTGTAGATCTTCAAACTATGTACTCAGACATAAACTTGATTAAAAACGATCAGCAGACAACGGAGGCAACTTTATTCGCTGTTAAGGGAAATGTAGAAGCCCTTCGCAATGAAGTTTTTAGTGTTAAATCCCAAGTTGATCAGGTACATAGTCATATGATAGCGCTACGCAGCACTGCGAAACGCATTGAGGAGGCGGCCGAAGTCATCAAAGCAGCGCTGGTAGTTGCGCAGGGTACAAGGCAAACAGTAACTCCTGTGGAAATTAAAAGTGACGTAGACGATCCTGCCAACGAATCTGACATGGTACC
This sequence comes from Lepidonotus clava, assembly GCA_936440205.1. Classification (NCBI taxonomy): domain Eukaryota; kingdom Metazoa; phylum Annelida; class Polychaeta; order Phyllodocida; family Polynoidae; genus Lepidonotus; species Lepidonotus clava. The sequence continues at coordinate 2,753,495 of OW387143.1, forward strand.
TGCAGCAAGTAGTACGCAAAGGGAGGAAAGCCAGAACGTGGAGTCTCAAAACACCACAGTAGTTAGTTTCAAGCCCAGGCCAGGGGATCCCAAGTACATAACTAGTAGGGCATCGAGTGAGGATACTACCGAAGCGGAAGCTGTAGTAATCAGTCCGCAAAATCTTAGAAGTGGTAGTCTATTTGAAGATAATTCGGAGAGGAGGTATTCTCCTCCTGCACATCAAGGCCCGGTGGTAGAACATGGCCTTTATTCATGGCCCACACCCTCCCGACCCAATATCTCACATTCGGCTGATGAATCGCAGGACCTGGAAGAACCTGCATTTGACAAACCACATCCTGGCACTAGTGACAGTTAATCTTGCTTATTTTTTCAATACTGTGTCTGATATATGTATTTCTTAACATGGTTTTTAAAAACGAAGAACAGCTGATGCGTATGCGTTACTATCTTGTTCATGTATGGCGCATAGAATATTTATCTATTTCCCATTAGAATTTCTAATTTTACAGGTATACAATTTTGGTAAGGCCAAGTGAAGCTATGTGTAAATTTAGATAGTTAAATATGTATCTTTGAAAAACGAAGCGTCCTCTCTCCTTGTATCTTTAAATATATCATGATGTGTACTTATAGGAATGTAATGAGAGAGTGAAACACCGTTTGTACAATAGATAAGCTTTTATTTTCTTTCACGAGTCTTTCACGAACCTTACAGTCTGACGTATCATATTACTATATACAGACGTTAACTCTGTGTCTAATCACGCGCACCGCCGCGTCGACCAGGGCCACGTCCCCGTCCTCGCCTAGTGCGTAGCATGGCTGGACGTTCACCTCCATACCGGTTGTAGATGTAGGTGTTGTGGCACAGTTGACCAGCGTGGTAAGGCCCGTATGTCTCGCTGATCTCTTCGAATGCGTTGGGAACATTCTCCGCATCGATTCCAGCGTTGTTGACACGGAAGCGTTTAGCTGCCTCTTCCTGGATGTGCTGTTCACTGACAGGGTCGACATTCTGGCCTGGCTTCAACTTGCGTAGCCCCCAGTCAATGCACCGATTGTGCAGGATGCAGCAGGCTTTGATTGCCCAAGACGCCTGTAGGGGCTCCATCTGCATGACCCCAACGCCCGAGCGAGAAAGACATCTGTAAAAAATAATTCATATTTGTTTGAGATATTATGATCACAAATGTTTCGTTACGTCTTGGGGAAGCAATTAGAATCGTCAGAAAATTGATAAAGAAATACATAACCGTCTTTCAAACGGCATTATAGGATTACATAAATATTTTGCCACGTATCGAATTATTTTTGATGTACGTACCTCCAACGTCCCTTCAGTTGCCCTATGCAGCGCTCAACTGAACTTCGTGCTGTAACATGCGCGACTTGGTACTTGCGTTGTGGTTCGGTGAGGTCAGACAACACGTCACAGCGGAATGGGGTGAGCACTTGCGGGCTCAATGCGTATCTGTAATAAATGGTAATCGAGTCATAACAGTTTTTATAATGTTTGTTCACGGTAATGATTATGTGGACTGTGCAGAAGGAACGAATCAAACTTAGGATTTAAATTGTTTTCATTAAAGGATCATAAAAGTGTTTCTTTGGTCATGATATAAATATATTTAAGTAGTGCTGGAATCAAGGGTGATAGAATGTTAGTAACGTACCCAGAGTCACCAAGAAGGAAGTAATTTCCAAGACGATTCCGGTAGCGCAGGTGATGACCCAAGTCTGATTGTTCCAGAACAGACTGGTCGTGGTGACATCCAGCCATCCCACTCTCAACAAACATGATGCGCTCATCATGGTCACATGCAAGCTGAAATAGAAAATAAGACATAGATGTAGATTCGTGATGTAAAAAAAAAACAATCTGAAATACATCTAGGTGTCAGCAGAATATTTTTATTGATTACAAATGTACAGTGTGCACAGCTAGATAATTGCATGCAAATACTTACTGTTTCAGTCATGTATTATGAAAGTTTTCTATGCTAATCTACAGGTTTTTAAAACTGTCTGGTTTGTTAACAGGGATGTAATGTTTCAACTATTTTACATTAGTACATACCAAGACGTTCAATGCATGGTAGGCTTTTCGGCAGACGTAGGCATGTTCGTTGCGCACTGGCCGCTTGATGGGAATCAACGTTCCGTCAATACAACCCACGCACTGATGGACATCGTGTTTCTCAGAGAAACGGATCGCCGCTTCGTGAAGTTTTTGTCCCTTGAAATGTAACGTGTTGGAAAATGAATATTATTTATTTGTGGGTTTAAGACTTTAACATGCACATAGTATTGAAGTGTGTAAAGCTTCACAGTGGTTGTATGGAAAGTGATGTTTAATATATTTAAATAAAGGTGAAGACGATTTCAAACAAAGATGTATTATGTTGTTATTCTCTGAGTGCGACTATATTTCATCTCTACAATAATATACCTTGGGGAACTTCACGTAGCGATGGTATCGTGAAACTAAGAATTTCACGAAGGCGTCCACAGCTCTACCCACGCTTGACCACGAAACGCCTCCCTGCGTGTCACGCACTACAGCATAGTAGGAGCCGGTCCCCAGATACCTCAAGGCGTAGCAAACCTGTGTAAGAAAGCGGAAAAAAAGCATATTTTTTTATTTCTCATTTTTTAGACCAACAATTTATATTTAGTTACGTGGCTTAAATATTCAATTTCCAATATTTCATTCCCATCAAATCGTTCAATAATTATTAGACAGAAGAAAGAGAAACACAATATGGAGTTTAATAAGTGTTTTTTCTTGTAATTTATATATTACCTTGCTGAATAGGGGTATGGGAGAACCACGCATTTCGTCCTCTCCTAACCCGGGACGGAAACGGCTGGCTTCAAATTCCCTTGTTAGCTCCTCCACACAGGCAGGAGGAAGTCTGAAGCGACTGATGAAATCTTGGATGCGTGGCCACTCTTGTCTTGGGTCAATACGCTTCTTGATGATGCGTTGACTCTTGCACCTCTTCAATCCAAGCGCCCTGGCATACTTCTTGACCTTCAGAGCTGAGGCCAAGGCAAAGTCTTGGAAGGGTCTGCAGCGTGTGGTGTTACATTCCCTCTTGGCAGGTGCTGAATAAATAAAATAGAATAAAAAATTGTTAAATTGACAATAATTATGTTTTATCATATGCTAAACGTTTTCGTTAGAAATTATTATGACCTATATATTTGGGAAGAGTTAAAACGAACAGTAATTGTTTCTATATAGCACTGACGCAAGTAATGGTTTGGGATATTATGGAGGGAAAACAATTTTGTCATTTTCTCTATTGCAAATACCTCTATTTTCGCCCATATGACATTAAAATTAACTGAATTTGATCCATTTCTTACTTCTTCAGGTTTCAGGATTTTGTTATCTCTTAACTTCAGTAATTAAAGTGATGATTTGTTCACATTACATACAGATTCGTAGGGAAATTGACATATAGCTTTGAACTAGGCTTAAACAGCTTTGTATGCTTACCCATAGTGAGAAATGGTTCTTGACCCTAGTGGCAATGTCCAGAATTAATTTGGAGGTGATGGGATGCGTTTTTCACTGTTTTCTAATTATCACGATGCTAAAAATCAGCTTCGTAGATATGGGTTTCTGAACGATCCGCGCAGCTTCGTGGACACAAAAGTTAGATGCGTGAGATTTCTTTGGAACGTGACGCACCAAAATTTTGATGCGTGATATTTCTCTGGAACCAAATTTGATGCGTGGTCACTCACAAAGCTTCGTAAAATTTCTTTGGTCGGCTACCCAGTTGTTGAAAGAAATATCCAATCCATTTCTAACTTTAATAATACTCAAAAACGAAAAATGCGCAATAACTTAAACTAAATTAAATGCACTTTTACTGTCTCGGTGAAACACATTTGTCTTTCCCTCATCCCATATATATCATTATAACCATTTTAATAAAGGATCATTTGAATACTTGTCCATTATGATCATCAACATATGTGCTCATGACGTTACCAGATATGAGCATTACATTTATGTATTGGCTGGGTCAATCAGGGTAAAAGATTTTGAGGGAAAAAGAAAAAGAAAAAAAACTAGACCCCCAAGACACATGTACAACCGTCCAGCGGTGGTTCGAGCATTTTGGAAAGGGAGGTGGTGTATTTTTCGAAAATACTTCCTTAAAGGGTTTTGGGCCGAGTTTTGCATTTGAAAGATTGTCCGGGAAATGGGAGGGGCACCTACATTTAAATAGCACAATTTTCTGAGTTTATTTTTTTCAAGAACCAGCCGTTAACTAGCATTCATTTGCTAATTCATATCTTCAGTATAAATAAAAGTCCAGTATAACAAAGTAAACAGGAATATATTTAGTTCTGTGAGGTCTGTTATACAACCTAAAGTAATAGAAACTACCCACCACATGATGCCACTAGTACTGCATTCATCCTACACAGCATAACCCTTTCATATAAGCCATGTTTGAAAAATAATACAGAATGGTACTTATACCTTTTTGCACAAATAAATATAGATCATCTTCTAGATTTACCTCACTGCTTGTACACCTTATTAATGAGGGTCACTTCCCATGGTCTATGCCAGCATAAAGATGAATTAAGCCCCGTACTCACTAAGCGATTCTACTGTTGCTGGACGACCGGCGACTGGGAGAATCTGTGTCAGCGTCATCAGCCGACTGTCATATCAAGCAATTGTGATACTTTCCTACTTATTTTCCCACTGATCATGACGCCCTTCACCCAGAATCCGCACCATAACCACAGGCCATATCAATGATTCTCCCAGTCGCCCGTCACCCATTGCTTAGTGGGCACGGGCCGTAAGATATAATTATGTCTGTGATGCCAGGGGATTTTCCATAAGGGGAAGTTTTTAATCTAAGAATTTACGCAGGACCCTCTGGCTCCAAGAATTTTACATAAAATATTTACCAAAAAAAGGGGGGCGGGGGAGGGGCACGCGTCCCCTGCACATCCGTACACTGTTAAAAAAATCCTGTCAAATTTCAATAAAGTACTGGCAACTATGTTGCCGAACATTTACCATTAATTTAACGGGTGACCATAATTCTGTGTAACCGTATTTTTTACAGGTGAACACCATTTAAGTTTAACAGTAATATACCGTAATATGTACAGTGGACTTTCATTCTTACAGATCAAAACCTTTTAAGTTTAACAGTAATATACTGTAATGCATATGTCCGACTTTCATTCTTATGGATCAAAACCGTTTAAGTTCAACAATAATATACTGAAATACATACTATAGTAAAATGTTATACAGTTTACACTGGATGTAATTTTAGCAGCATTGAAAGTTTTATTTTTCCTGTAATCACACTATAGGATAATTTAGCCAATAACCAAGTACATCCTTTTTCTCTTGGTTTAGCCTTGCATAGGTTGTTTGACTGTTGGAGGTAAAACCTACAGGGCTATAGCTGAGTTCTTGTACTAAAAAGGTGTCTACATGTTAATGCTACTGAAAAGGTGTTTTAAAACATCTTGTAAATGTTTTAGGGTGTTCTGGTTGGTTGGCCATACCAAAAATAGCAGGCCAATGAGGTGATTACCTTAATAACGCTATAAAAACCTGCAAATCTAAAATTTAATCACAAAGTTCCAAATTCCTAAATGTATGAAAAAGATATTTTACTAATCATGGCCAAAAATACAGAGGGCATGCTGCAAACCACTACTACTCATGGTACTATTACTACATAGTAGTAATTTGATATCATGACTAGTCAAGGTTTAAACCCGGGATCTCTCACATATGAAGCCTGTGCTCTACCACTGAGCTATGGAGGCCTGTAGGTAGACACAGCCCAGCTTTGCTACTTAACTGAATAAGAAGGGATATGAAAGTAATGACTTAATGTCTGTCTAATGTTGATCACCTGTATAGTAGTACTGATCCTACTCATTGTTTGCTGACTATGACAGTGTACACCTCATGCAGTCCAAGTTAGCTCAGTTGGTAAGGGTTCTGCCTTGAATGTGGAGAATGTGGGTTCTAATCCTAAAGTGTCCATTTTCTTTTTCCATGCAGTATACAATTCCCAGATACGGTATATTACTGTGAGGCTAAAATTCAGTAATAAATACAGTTATATACTGTAAATTGCAATGATATTATGGTAGATAACCGTAAAATAAAATACGGTATCATACTGTTGAGGTTTACAGTATATAACTGTTAAAGTTACGGTTTTTTTTAACAGTGTAGGTCCGCCGCTGTGTGCGACTAATCAGGTCTCACAACAATAAATATTTCTTTTAGGATGCCATGGTTGCCATAGAGACAGAGAGAGGGCAACCTAGTGATGGCTAGGGTATGTCAATTTCCTGTTGTTTATCTTGTCGATATTCTATTTAATTCTATGACTATTTAAACAGATTTGCATTACCCCTTCAGCTTGTCATTGAACACTTAAAAAGTAACATATGATGGGCTATTCAGCTTGAAGTAAACACATAATTAAAAACGTATTAGTAGCGTATCATTTTCCAATTTCAATTTCGTGTCAATTCTTTTCATGATAGTGTGATTCAAAATATCTTTCAATATCCGAACCTTGCACTTGAGATAATTGGAAAGAGCAGACTGGTTAAAAGATAATTAATTGTCCATTAGGAAAGCAAAAAGAAGCACTTAGAGTTTCAAGCCGAAATTCGAAAAACATCCCCGGTGTAATTTGCCATAAAATGTTATCATTAACACATGTTATGAAGTATCAAAACATAGTTATATGAAGAAACAGTGGAGCTGGTATTACATTATACTAAACAGTCTAAGGGTGCATTCGTAACTCTGAATTTGGCAGACTCCACAAACATAGCAGACTCTACAAAGGCGAATTTAGATTATTTTAATCTCAGCTTCTTATTATCATTTACAAACTCTTATCCGTTAAATTTAACAGAATTTGTCACACAGGGTGACTATTAGAAGAATAAATAGTCCAGGTTCTCATATAGATGGTTTATTAATCCATGATCACTGCTTCTAAATCCACACACATGACACACCCCAAAGTGGGTGTTGCTGGCAGGAGGCCCCAGGACGACCCTCCCCTGCGGCACCAGACCCTGCCTATATGAGCAGCTCTCTGCCCACACGTGTGTCAAGTGACAGAAGGGGGGAGGGCATACTCCCTAAAACTTTCTAACTACAAAGTAACTATAATTATCTAGTGCTCACACTGCACAGATAACGTACAACTATGTTACATATTGCCTCCACTCCACTTGGATAATATTCGAATCCAGTAAAAGGGGTTACTCAACATTAACAGTACATAATCATGCACAATATAGTCATATTAGCAGTTCTAATGCCCACAAACCCTGTTAGTGATTTCAATTATGACACATTTTACTCAACACCTAGTACTTGTTCCCCCATGGGGGTACCAGGGTTGGGCTTCTGCTAATGGGAAGAATATAGGCCCCCAGTAGCCCCTGCTGATCTTAAAAGGTGACGATAGGGGGCACTGAATAAGTGGTTCATTGGGTTTCAATCCCGGTTGGTGTCTGGGTTCACTAAGGGATGCAAAGTGATCATCTTACACGTATGTAAGGTTCTTTGATGTATGTAGACAAAACTCTGTTTCCCTGAAGAATGTGTTTTAATGAATAAATAAAAAGAAAAAAGAATCCATTTGCAGCTGTCCTGGCTCAGTTCCTATAGTGACCTCCTATATCTTTTGCAGAAAATGATAGGTTACAACCATCTTTAAAAAATGTATTGAATTTAAGATTTCCTAACCATTTGATTATTTTAGTTTTGTCAAATTCCGTTAAAACTATTATTCCTCACCCACAATACCGCGGTTGCACCTGACATTTTTCACTATTTACTTTAGTGATTGGACATAGTCCTACCACGTTGACCAACTCCCATTTTTCCGCACCTACCATTTTTGGATTACCCTGGAAAATTCACCAATATTCCTAAAAATTGGAATGGGCCTGCTGATATCCTTAATTAGTTATTTCTCAAAAAACTAAAAATCGATATAATTTATTTTTCTTACTTAAATCTTTGGTAAAATTATTTTCATAATTAATCATGAAATAATTCTTACCAAATTCGCACCTGATGAGCCACTTAAGGCAAAACCACTAAATACCAACAATAATTCTGATCAATTGAACTAACTCTACTTTATTGAGTCACCTTGGATACATAATTCGTCATTATCCTTGTGTATACATCTTTACCTAAGTCACATCAGTTTTTGATGATGTCACAGCACTGGTTGCTATACAATCTGGGTTGTCAAGCAGGTTACTGTTGGCAACTTCTAAGCGACAACTGTCACTTGGTGTGGTAGTGCTGGCAGTGAACAGGCACACAATCCGTTTCTCCCATTTGATTATTTTAGTATGCATATTTAAGCTTATTGTTCGGAATCGTTTATTTTTTTGAATATTAAAATTTGCATATTAAGCAAAAATAAATATGATTCTTAGCCTGTTTATTTCAATTGCCCAAACCTAATTACTATCGCTATTTTCCCCTATTTAGTTAGGCTATCTTTTTAATCAACATTATCAGAAACTAAAATAATGTTACCAATGTCATTAGCATTGCCTAACCTTTGGAAAATCACCACAAGATCAGACTGGATTAGCTGAAAAGTTTCTTTTTAGGACTTCAAAAGGTAGAACTTGTATTCTGGAAACTTCTGACAAAATGTGAGCATGAGATCTATAATGGAGAGATTCCCAGGCAAGCAGTGACGTAACAAACACATTCTGTGACCATACCTTTTTGGTCAGTCTGTTATCTGCCCAATTGTCATGTAACAGTTACATCTCTTTATGTTAGGATGAGATTTTCCGAGACAGAGTGTTACAATAACTGTATATTCTGGAGAGGTTGATACCTTACCAATATAGAATGTTATAATAACAATTTTTTTTATGTTAAATAACATAACCAGTATGTTATGATAATAACACAGTGCAACATCGCAATGTTAGGTTCTTAAGACGTTATTAGGTTCCATCAAAATATTGTAACAAGAACCAAGCCAGAACCAAATAGATTGTTACTTCAACGTTATAATAACATTCTGTATTGGTAAGGTCTCAACTTCACCAGAATATAATGTTATTGTAACCGTCTATCTTGGAAAGTAAAACACAAACATTGTCATACATTCTTGGTTGGGTTGGCCTTAAGATGGTCTTAATTTGTAATGCAGGATATTGGGCATCATTACTTCATGAAAACTTATGTGATTTCAGAATTGATGTTGAGATTGCAATATGTACATTAGGGTTTGAAGAAAGAGATGCAAAAATTGAGGCTGCATACCCTTTGAATGTTCTTTCCTTCTTTTCTTTTGTTCGTACATGAAGAAACGTTGGACCCAAATCATAATCAAATCATAACAGACAATTAAACTTGTTGATTTCAATCTTCCCTTTAATAATAAGTAAAAAAACGTATAGACATTTCTCATTCAAAACCCAGCCAGCTTGCGATGTAACAGAAACGTTCTGCAGCCATACTTTTTAGTCAGTTTGTTACTTACTAAGAAGTAACAATTACGTTATTGACGGTGAGGTTGAAACCTCACCAAATTAGAACGTTACTATAATATTATTTTTTGGTGAGGTAAGGACAAAACCAAAACAGAACATTATAAGAACATTCTCTTTAGGTTTAAGAACATAACCAGAACATTGTAATAACGTCGCAGTGCAACGTCACAGCAGTAGGTCACAGCAACGTAATTGAGAGTCATCAAAAGAACGTAACAAGAACTAACACAGAATGTTGCTGCAATGTCATTATAACGTCAAGCCTCCAGCTGGGAAAACTGACAATTTTGCACCAACTCCTACTCACCTGATTTTTAACAATGTAATATCATTTAACAATGTGAAAAACTATTATCATTAACCTTTCTTCGTATTCTATATCCCAGTTTACCAATTTTGATAGGTAAATTAAACAGATCAAGTCTGTTTGGGAATATATATCTAGAAGAGGAGGCAACAAGTGAGGACAATAGTTGTAAATATTTTTGTATCAAATTAGATCGGAAGCTTGATTAATATATTTAAAGGAACAAATACAACTATATGACTAAGGAGTCAGTTTAGATCTGAGTCACAAATTGAAACTATTCAGAAATATACAATATTTGATGAACTGACATACTGCTCTGTTACAGACGAAGAGTTAAGCGCCATACCCACTAAGTGATTTTTGCTGAATCGGTGTGGCCGACGTCTGATGCTGATGCCAATGTCTGCATCAATAGAGGTGTCCACTTTGCCAACTAGCCCACCCCTTATTTCTATGATATCAACATTTAAAAAAAAATGTTCATCATACTTGATTCACAGTAATTTTCTTAGTACTATTACCCAAAACTTAACTTTATAAGCTTTTAATTTCAATATGATGTTAAATATGTAGCTGTAGGAATGGAAAGCAAAAACGGCATTTTCCCATAAGGAACAGTGTTAAAGCCCTTCAGCTTTGCTCACAATGTCCAACCCTAAAATCGCAAAAACATACCTTACTTTAGTTCACCTAAAATGGAGGTAATTACCTGATTGAGAGAAAATAATAATTCATCCTCATTTATCAACACCTTATTGACTTAGGAAACACAAGTACTAACTCATTCACTCAGATTTGTGTCAGTGCCTGACTTTGCAAAAACTGCAATTATTTCCGACCTCTGTATCATGCCAGCACTACATCCCAAAGTGGCCAGGTATATTGTGTGTGGGTATGCCTTGTTCAGTCAGTGTCAACCATCAGCCATGTCAACAGCTGACTGACGTTGACGCCAACATCCATACCAACATCCACGCAGATCCATATTAAGTATGTTTGATAATTTGATGCTGACACTGACAGCCAACGGCCGTCAGTATCTTCCGTCGCTCTGTTGGTAAGTGGGTATGGGGCTTAAGATACAACAATTCCTGGACTTCAGCAAAGTTTTCCTCACACCTATTCCTCACAAGTACATTTCAGCCGCACTGACAATATAAATGGCTACACTAAGAAGTGTTTACAAAATCAAGAGATCACAATACATTCATAATACAGACTTATTTATGAAAGCTAATACTTTACCTTTGAATAATCTCAGAGACTATCTTTTATTAACAACAGCTATACATTAATGAATAACGTATTCAAAATGGTTGATAGAGAGAAGGGAATGCAAAGAAGAGCAGCTGAGGCACCAATCATATATAGATTTACCTTAGAAACACCAAAAATTCCCCTTGACAATACTATTTCTATGAGAATTCTGACCAATTTTCCCCAGGCATACTACAACAATTTTTTAAACGCTTCTCTGAAATCTTTCATTTTCCAGACATAGATAATAGGGTTAACCCATATATTTGCCCAGAATATGATGGAAGTGATCTTATCTAACTTTATCATGCTTAGATCAGTCTTGTATTGGTACAAGGTCATATTCATACAAAACTGTGGCCCTATACAGATGATATATACACCAAGAATTGTTCCTAACAATTTAATGATTTTCCATGACTTTTTGTTTATGGAGGCTTCGATAGTGTCAAATGGCTGATTAAGTGCAGCCACTGCCTTTCCCTGTTTGTGAGCTATCTTAGCAATAGCCAAGTAGAAGCCAATTGTCAGAAGCATAGTACACACAGACTGTGGTAGCACAAAGTAGGCTAATATGTTTTGATTGAGGAACACAGACCATTTACAAGGCATTCCCAGCTGCAGGTCACTAAAGAAATAGAACAAGATTGTTACAGAAGAAACCAGGTATATCCAGCATGTCATAAGAAGAAGTGATGTTCTTCTGAGGGTGACTATGGTGTGGTAGCGAAGAGCATGCGCGATGTAGATGTAACGGTCCACAGAGATGAACAGAATCGACAAGACGTTCCCACTGGTACTCAGCAGGTTGAGAGCCTGCAGGAAATATAAAGCACTTTACTTGAGATGGGCCGAAACACCCCTGTATATGAGTCAAGGATATCAGCCTGAGGGCAGGGCCCACAGGGCCGCCTGAAGGTTGATATCCCTGACACACCAAGGGTTGATGAATTCATTGAGGACCTTCTCCCTGCTAATTATTAACTTATCATAACCTGGGAAAATTTTGAGGTGAAGTGAAATTTCAACGCTCAAAATAACTAAACTAACATAACTGTTTCCTACTGTTGAATCTATTTTCCTGGATCACCCTCCCTTGTGATAACTCTTTGGTTATCACCCTTCCTGTCTCAGTAATGCAATAAACTCCTGACTACTAACCCTGTATTACTCTAATAAATGATTTTCCGGACACCACCTCCTAGTGTGTATTTCCTGATAAGATTATACCTCAAAGTACTGCTGGTAGAACATGTACTTACATGAAGCTGTCAATAAAATCATATTTAAAAAACAAAAAAGAAAAAAAAAATCTTATATAGTTACCGTTTCTGTGAGGCAGACTGGGGCGTAGGAGGGCTGATCCTGGTGAGTCTGATGGTAGATTAGTAGCGGTGTAACTAGTCCTCCGAACAGGTCAGCGACACCCAAACTGCACAGCAGTAAATTAGCACTCGTTTGCAACGACTCAGATTTGGTCACTAAAATAATTGTGAGAAGGTTACCGATAAATGAGAGAAGTGACCAAATTGATCGCAAGACTAAGTAAATGTTCATGAATATAGGTCCTGGTGTTGGCCACTCGTGCTCGGTCCAGTTGCCTGGTGTGGTGTTGTTGTCATATGTTGAATACAAGCTGGTGTTCTGGAGACCTGGGAATTCTTGTTGGAGATGGTCCATGGTGGTTGTCATTTTCATAGGTGTAGGTTAACTAAAATATAAAACAAAGTTATCAATGAAACACAATACAACACAAATGGTTTATTCACTGCCCCATATGAGGCAAAGGAAAGAGATTTGGTATAGCCGATAGTTACATGGCATCACCAATGAACAATAGAAAAGGATGTCTAGCTAGATAGGAGGATGGCTACTTTGGTATAAATATATAATACAATATTAACATGTTAGATACAAGTGGTAGCACCATGGAGATATATAGCCACAACAGGTAGCAGCATGGGAATAAATATATACAATGCATCACATAAACAGTCCTTGACTCTAAGTGGTCATTTGGGATGTTTAGTAGAGGTTAGAGTTGGCTAGGGAGGGAGGTTAGTCCATAGTTTGACTAGGAAAGTGAGTGAGATTCATCTTTTGTTTCCTCTCTTTCAGTATTTGCCCTTTTCTTGTCTTGCTAACACTGGTAGGGTCTTTGGATTTGGCCTCCCTTTTCTTTTTATGACTCTGGTGGATAAATTTTTGTCATTTTTTTTACGTTTAACTTTACAGTTTCACAGTGATGCAGGTATTAAGATGAAAAAAATTATTCTGTGACTGGAACAATAATGATGTCCATGTCAGTCTAGTGGTTAGCATATTGACATTGCACGCAGCTGGCCAGGGTTCACCCTCCAGTGCTGACTGTAACACCACCTCACCTTGCCATCGTTCTCACCCCCATAGATATGATCACAGTTCTTGGTACGAACACAAACGCGAGCTGGTTTAGATATACATGTAGCTGAAAAATTGCTGCGAACACCTTAAACTCCAATGATCATCTTCATCATCATGAGGGCGAGTTCCAATATCACAAAGCGACAAGTTAGTTACGCCCCCTGTATAGTACAAGTATGGTTTTGTATCTATTATCTATTATTATTTTTATCTATGACATGTAGTTAGCATGATATCAGATCTATTCTTTGGGAACTATGTTAGTAGCCATGCAGTTTTGAATGTTGTGATGTTTTGTTCCTGTCACCATAGGCTGTTTGGTCAAGAGTGACTGGCATTTTAATGTCAAGATAAGATGTTATTTTAATTGTGGAAATTGGCCAGAATTTGTCTTTACTGTTTTAATGAGGTTGCTAGCAAAATGTTTATTTGGCTACGTACAGGCTATTGATCAGTGTAGTATTTACCCATCCAAAATCACAAATTCACCTAAAAATTCCAGTTAGTTATTGGGGAAATTTCCATTTTCATGATGAAGCAAGTACTGAAAAGTACAGAAATAAGGGAAATATTTCTGTACTCTTAAGGGAATAAGGGAATTTCCAAATTTAATTTTCTTTCCTAATTGACTCACTTAATCTACTACAACTGTTTTGATTCTTTATTAAAAAATAGTTTAAGAATACTTGAAAGAAGTTGGTTACACAGAAAATAGCAATTTATAAGTTTATGTGCAGGGAACCCTTTAAAGAAAACCTTGTACATAACAGCAGGATGATTATTTTCCAATGAAATCCTTTGAGCATGGCGTTGGCAAGAACTAATGCTGGTGAAGATTATCTTAAGGATATTCCAATTGTAGTAAGGATTATGTGACTTGAATAGTTGGTCTACTTTATGTTTTGTTAAGGGGAATCCCAAAACTTTTTAGAATGACACTAATTTGGAATCCCCTCATTTTAATCAAAGGGAGTTCCCTGCTCTCAAAAATTGTTAGAAAGGAAATTTAAATTCAGCGTAAAATATTTATATAAGGCCCCATATTGACTATAACTAATTGTATCTTTACTGACCTGAATTTATTCACTAGCATGACTATTCCAAAGTAATTTTGGAAGGGAATCCCTGATATAAAGATGTAGCACGGACAGTACTGAAAGTCCGGAGGTTTCGGAATTCCAACACGAAGTGTTCTTTCCTGAATTATTGGTTAACGTGTCAGATCCCACAATGTATCTCAATATGTCAACGTATCTGAAACCTTCCCAGTCATATGTAAAGGTAAAGGCGCAAAAAATGGTAATAATTAAATGGTCATATAAGATACACCAGTACACTCATAATGAAATAATCTTGAAATACATTACAAACACTGAGATAAAAGATACGTTACGCATGTTTTACATCATGATAAGGAGGATCTGAAACTCCCTAATAATGTTTAATCCACCCACCTGATTGGTTGCTTCTGCTGAGAGCTTCGTACCAAGGTGAAGATGTCGAACCTGCTTCGGGCAAATGTGGCAGCGTACCAGCTTCTGAACCTTAAATACTACACGTGAGGCTCTGAACTCCTTAAATGGTCCATTGTCAATTCTCCCTACCACGGATAGCTGATTTACCATATTTAAAGCACCTGCAGGCTAATTTTGACTGATTTTGTCGAAAAATCCCCTGGAAAAACTATAGAAAATCAGCAAATAATTGTTATATATCCATCTAGAGTCATTCAATTTTCAGACAACTCAGGAAATATATATTGATACTCATTTGAAAAATAATGGTGACTATTATTTCTAAAAATTAATCTACAACTAATGATATAATTCATGAAAATGTATATACTAAGACCATGAGTTTTGTCGACATATCACCCAGCATGCATCCTGTTTGAGGCTAACCTGCAGGTAAAACTCACAAATCTGGCCATCTGTGGTTGGGAAAATTCAGGCAGACGCAGCTCCTAGATTTCATGTAGTTAATGCTCCTGCAGGCTAATTTTGGCATATTTTGTAGACAAAAGCATTGGAAAACCAGCAGAAATAATGCATCCAATTACAATATGAAAATATATAATGAAAATGTTTTTAAATCAACTTCAGAAATTGAAGTTCAGCAACAAAAAGTAAAAAAATACCTGATTCTACCTTTTTTTGATTTCAAATAAAGGAAAATGTCATAGATGAATAATTATGATATGTGAAAGGCTAATAACAGGAAATGAACTTGTCAACATATTACCCACAGTGCACTTTGATTTAGCCTGCAGGTAGGCCAAAATACTACTAACCAGAGAACTGCATCTGAGAGAATGGCAGTAGAAACAAGATGTGTCATAATAACTCATATAATAAGTTTGTGGTTTCTTCTTGAGAAATTTCATTGATAAATTGTCCTTACAATTGTTGCATTACATAAAAAGCCATATCTTAGTAATGGAAAAACAATATGAATGCATACAGGAGGGTTATTTACTGAGTTATTCACCGAATAACTTTAATTATGTATAAACAAACTCATAGAACCATTTTGTTATAGATCTTGTAATATTCATATATGTTTATATACTTTATATGTCTTCTGTGTTCACCGGCATCAAGTGGTATATCCTCCATATTTCCACCTTATTTACCTACACATTATAGTATGATAATACTACTTTAAGGATAGACACCAGTGGTTGACATGTGAATGGCGCATCTCTCTCTGATCAAAATCACATGATTTGTTTCAATAGATATTACTTAAAGGGAGCAAAAAACAATAAATTCAATGAAATTTATAAAACTAAAATAATCATGGAAATCCATCCCTTGAGCCTATTTCTGGCCCATGTTAAAATCTAAACCGTAAAATGTAGTAAACAATCATTAAAAACACGTTCTTCTTGCTCAAATCAATTAATGTGGATAAACAAAAATAGTGTTTGTTTACAAACAAATGCAAATATTACTATTTCTTGTGGCATTCTACTTCAGTTTGAGGTAGTTTTCACAGCTAATACTTTACCACTGACCTTTACTGGACTCATCTAACATATTTCTATATTTATCTGAGTTTTGAAAAATTTGTCAATTATATTGGTTATGGTTCCCTTTAAGTGTTCCATTTTCAATTGCAACATGTGTTATAATAACTTAATAAAAGTGTTGAATCTACACCAAACAAGTGTTGTTGACCAGATTTATTGATCAGATGTTAAAGTTATAATAACTTGTATGACAAGTTTGTGGTTTATTCTTGGAAAATTTCATTGATAATTATAAGTTTTCCTTAGACTAATAATTGTTGCATTATGTTAGCAATGGAAAAACAACATGAATAAGACTCCCCGCCTTTTCTTAAGTACGTAAATTTGTAAGCTCATTTAGATTAAAGAGACTAATACCACACAGACAATATAGATGTTATGGCACAAACGATAATATCATAAAGACATGCTGTGCAACAGATTGAATTTGTGCATCATTTAATTACTGCAGTGGCAGATCCAGGGGGAAGGGGCAATTGCCCCCCCCCCCCCCCCCACTATACTGACTGGATTTTTTTTCGAATAATCTACCTTTTTTGATTCTTATGAATCTGAGATAATTTATTTTCAGATGACTGACTCTGGATCCGCCCCTGTACTGTCACCGGCCATCTCATTTCAATCGTTGTTCAAACTGTAATTCACCCTCCGGCAGATAGCATATTTCCTGTGGTTTACCTGCAGGCTAGCCTTAATCTGGGTTCATGCTGGGAAATACGTTGACAACAACATGAGGCTAACGCATAGACATATTTATTTACCATGGTATACATTGTAGTAAAGATGCTAGAGATTAATATCAACTTATATTTTCATTTGCCATTTATAGAATGTTTATCATTTTTGAAATGGTTTGAAAATCTTTTCAAAAACGAACATTATATAGCAAATATTCATGTATTTTCCATAGTTCCAAAAAGGCAGAATGTCAAGATATTAGACAAAAAATATGCAAGAAGACTTAATTTGGGAATTCCCTAACTATTTGGCTATCAGCACTGTCCTTAAGCTTGCTACGTCACAATAATGGGAATTCCCTTAAAAAATGACTTGGAAATTCCAGGTTATTGAATAAATTTAGATCAGAAAAAAATACAATTAGTAATAGCCAATATGGGGCCTTAAATAATCATTTGATGTTAAAGTTGAATTTTCTTTCTATACATATTTAAGAGTGGTGAATTCCCTTTGAATGAAAGCTGGGGATTCCCAATTATGTCCTGTGACGTCACAAATTTGGGGATTTCCCTTAAAAACATATAGAATAGACCAAATATATTAAAGTCACAGAAACCCTGTCTACACTTGGAATTTCCTTAAGATATCTTTAGCATCATTAGTTCTTGATGTAAATGTCATGTTTAAACAATGTCATTGGTGAATAATCATCCTGCAATTATGTGCAAGGTCCCCTTAAAGCTATAATATACACTGGAGCATGAGGGAGACCAGGGAAAATTAGATTTTTGCCCATCTAGAAATAAATGTCCATAAGTTATACTATAAAAGCCCTAAATGTGTGAATAGGACCATAGTTAATGTTTTCAGATAAAAGAAAACATGGGGTCACCATGGAAATTCAAAACTGAATATACCATAAATTGACCCTAAAAACACACCAAAATAAGCTATTCTTGTTTAAGAGTTTTGAGTTTATGATAATTAGATCAAATTTTGTTAGCATTTCAAATTTAAAAAGATATATAAATCAAGTGATTACTGACTATTTAATCACTTAAAGGGAGCCAAAACCAATATAGTTGACAAAATTTTCAAAACTCAGATAAGTATAGAAATATGTTAGATGAGTCCAGTTAAGGTCAGTGGTAAAGTATTAGCTGTGAAAACTAGCTCAAACTGAAGTATTTGCCACAAGAAATGGTAATATTTACATTTGTTTGTAAACAAACCCTAATTTTGCGGATCCACATTAATTGATTTTAGCAAAGAAAATGTGTTTTTATTGATTCTTTTCGCATATTTCATGGTTTAGATTTTAACATGGGCCAGGAATAGGCTCAAGGAATCAATTTCCATGATTATTTGAGTTTGGAAAATTTCATTGAATTTATTGGTTTTGGCTCCCTTTAAATAGACTGGATCTATGTGTGACACTACAATGGGTCTGGTCCCTGGGGGGTTGTGCATAACTTTCCGGTAAATCTGTCCGTTATATATCCTCGCTATCCTAGCACAACATACGGATTTTCTCAGCATTGCATAATCTGTTATCTGAAAATCCGTTAAATAACGATTCCGTTAAACAATATATCTTGTATTTCTTATTATTTTAGCGGGCTTACTTAGCGGAAAATCTGTTAAATTTCATCTTTTACGGAAATTTATTAACGGATTTTGCAACCCCCTGGTCTACGCTATCTATTTTGCAACAGTTTGGCTCCGTTAAATATCCGTTAAATATACTGGAAAGTTATGCAACCCCCTCCAGGGGAGGTAATCTCATGCTAAGTATGCCTTGATGTTGAAAAATGAGGGACCATAGCCACTAGGCAATTTTACTGTCGATGGGAGACCGGCAACTGGGAGAATGTCTGTTGGCATCGCCGGCTGACTGTAATATCAAACAATTTTGATATTTTACTGTTGGACAAGGGTTGGACAAAATTACTGCATAACCCAGGCAAGAATGGGACGTTATGATAACGTTATTGTGACGTCATTTTTTGGTTCTTGTTACATCGCATTTCGACGTTCTATAGACGTAGATTTGATGGCTCCCAATCACGTCTCTGAGACTTCCAATGCGACGTCGCAAAATGACATTCTTATCACGTGTTTCTGCGACATCACAAAATGACGTTCTTGGTACGTGTTTCTGCGACGTCACATTGCAACTTTCAAAGAATGATTATGTGGATTAGAAACTACTTCTGCGATGTTGCACCATAACATACTGGCGACATGATTATAAAATCATATTGTAACCCAAATTATATTCCAATAAGGTTATTTTGTGACAGGTTCTGTTAAGGTTATTTTGTGACCCACTTATGACCAAACATTATACTATACATCATAGTGTAACTTTCCCAAGATAAGAAATCATGGTTTCCAGCTTTGGTCACAGTGACTTGGGGCCTTTTAAGTAAGTACTTGTGTACCCAGGCCCTTTCTGTAGCTGGCAAATGTCAGATATCAGGCCAGGGGACAGACCCACTCAGTATCCCATTGTGAAAGATTGAAAAGGGTGTTTTCATGGTACTGGTCATTTCAGCCAAAACAAAAACTAAACCATAAATACGTTCATAGAAGATATTTCATAAAGAATAGTGTTTCAGCAGCATTTAAACATATTTGAAAAATAGTGATATAAACCACAAAACCTTGAACTTTAACCTTTTCTCAACTTAAATGGTATTGCACTGTCCCCTGGTGTTGAAAAACAGTACTATCAATGGTTATGGCTAGACTAGGAAACAAGGTACTTGTGACGTTCTGATTTAGTTAAGTTGTGACTTAACCTAAACAGAACATCACTGAGACATGGTGATTAGGTGAGGTCAAGACTGAACCTAAGCACAACGTCACTGTGATGTCACAATTAGGTAGGGTTGAAACCTTACCTTAAAAGAACGTCACTGTGACATCATCATTAGGTATGGTTCAGATCAACCTAAACACAACGTTCTTTTGACGTATTGTTAAGGTGTAGTTAAGACCTAACCTAATTAGAATGTCACAAAGACATCACAATTTTGGTCGCAGCGACGTTTCTGGGAGCCATCAAATAGACGTCGCTACAACGTCGAAATCTCACGTAACAAGAATATCTCTTTAGGTTTGGTTACAACTTCACTCAGTCAGTACGTATCAGTTATGTACTTTTTCAGTTAGGTCTCTATATCACCTCATCAACACGTCATAACCACATTCTTTTTAGGTTTGGTCATAACCATACATAATTAGTTTGTATCAGTTACATTCTGTTTGAGTTATGTCTCAACCAGACCTGATTGGCACGTCGCTGTGATGTTACATTGTATGGGGGTTCTAACCTGATGTTCATAGAACGTTATTATAACGTTCTTTTTATGGGATGTCATAACATCCCCCTAAAATCACGTAACTGTTACGTAGTTTTATGATGGTTATAAACCGACCAAAATGGTATGGTCGCAGAACGGTTCTGTTACGTCACTTCTTGCCTGGGAAGCCATCCTTGTCTCCAAGAGTCGGGGCCACTAAAATAAGTAAGAATTGTTTTTTGTATTATGAAACTGTCTTCAGGGAATAAGGTCAGAGGTAGTAAACTGGGATTGGCTTAATATAGTCAGATACTGTCATAGGAAGATATCCTCTCGTCATAAGGCTTCACATTTGCAGGGAATGGTGCATATCAAACGGCTTCCCCTGTCGGTCAAAATAAATATTCCATGTTGAATGTGTTTACAGCCCAGGTGTATGTAATCTGAAAGGTATTATTCGGCACATGCATAAAAAATTTGACATGTTCTGTCAACAACAACTCGGGACAAACAATGGTAATAAACCACTTATATTCTCTAAACAGGAAGCTAAAGAAAGGGAATCAAAAGAAAATTATTACACACTGACAATCCCATCGCCTATTGCCTGTCACCCAGAATTAGATTCACCATGCACCCATGCTAACCCAGTCAACCTGTGATTTTACCGACAATCTTGATAGTTGCCCATTGCTGATCATCGTTAAAGTCACTTAGTGGGTAGGGCCCTTGTAAGACAATGCTCCAATTTCAGCTTTAAGGGAGTGAAATGAGTGGCCCTATTTTCACTCACAATGGGTGCCATATAAATAGGCCATTCCATATGGTTGTATTTTTAAAGGGGAAGGATCTGTTAGTCCTGCTGAGCTCCTGCTGAGGGTGTTATAGCCCTAATGGGGTAATCTTTGGGTCAGGGGTGTCATCTGGTTGGTTGGTTGTTGGTTGTTGGTTTGAACCACCAGACTCAGTGGTTCTGGAGCACTGGGATGTTTCACCCTTGCTCCTGCATGATCAAATCTATGAGGAGGTAGAGACCGTACCCCTACACATTTACCAAGGTAGGTGTTCTTTAATGTGCAGGGTCCCATAGGCAGAGCCCTACACACAACAGCCGGTGGCCCTCTAGGGGCCTTTGATAACCCAGTCGTTGTCACTGGAAGAAACACAGAGGGGTGCAGCAGCCAGGCCTGGCCCAGGATCGAACCCGGGACCTCTCACGCTTCAGGCGAACACGCTAACCACTTCACCACCCCGCGCTCCCTGTCATCTGGTGGACACTGACCCCTGATATGACAGCCCAAACAAGGGGAGGGGGTAATACAAGATAGGGAACAGCCACAACTTTCAAATCTCAGAGGAGAAAAACATGGCAGCAACTTGGGTCAGACGTTAAAATCAGCGCGTACAATCGGACTGGGCAAACAGACGATAGTGGGTGATGGAAATACGTAAAACTACTGCAAAATTAACATAAACCCTCAGTGATCTAACAGGACCTGGATATTCTTGCCATAAACCGAACAGTGTTAAAATACGTGGACATAAAGGCTACATATGTCGGTCGCGGAGATTGATGAAGAAGCCAACATGGCTGACACGCCGAATGTAGTCGTAAATGTGGGTTCGTGGAAAGCCCAACTGCCAATGCACCTGTGAAAACACACGTAGACATCGTGAATGATGCAGAAGAGGATAAACAATTAAGGATAGACAACTGTTGATACAGCATATTTCAGATAATCTCGCATCACACAGCACATACACAAGGTACACTAACATATTATACATCAAATGAACGGGAGTATTTTTCTCTGTCTGTTGGTATCAATACCAATTCGATAATGTGCCAAATAAAGAAAATATGAATAAAAACGCATTTTTTTAACTTTTATTTTTTGAACATGGATTTCTCACTTATTGATAAACATGCAATCATAACATTTTACCCAGATGTCAACAAAGTTCTTTCAGAGGGAACAGTGTCTCAGATTTTTAATTTAGGCTTTAGTTTTTATTTTAGGTCAAAAAACGGGTAACTTTTTAATAATTTTTGGAACTTAAATTTCTAGATTTTATAAAATAAAAACTAGGATCTAAATAAGATTTCTGAGACACGGATCCCTCTGAATGGATATAAACTGCATATGTTTAAAATTCCAAGTATATAGATGGACTATTAGCTGAGATATCCTTGTTCAAAAAATAATAGTTAAAAATGAGTTTTTAAAATTCCCGGCCCTCTTACACAAATGTCAATCATCATATGTTTGTATTATTTATATCAACAGGTAGGGGTTTTAATTTGCTATTTAAGGGTATATGATGTATGTATGATGCTCAGAATATCATAATGAGACGAGCATATTGCCTCAACAAAACAACCATGGAAGAAGACAGTGATAAATACTACGAAAGCAACCGTAACCGTGACTACTAAACAAAAAAGTGAACGGAGTAATAAACCGGAAGTGACAGTGGTGGTAAACAACATGGCGAACGAGGACGCCGAAGTTACGAAAACCACCTTGGAAAATGTGAAAAATGCCAAGGATACAAGTCCTTTGAACAATGTGGGGGTAGATGAAACACAGAAATCGAACAAGGAGTCGAAGGTGCCTAAACAACCAGGGAGACGGGGTCGTCCTAGACGCAGGGCGATGAGCGTCAACCGAACAGCAGCAAGCGAGAAGGAGCTGGACATGATGGCCGTGTTACTTGAAATCAAAGAAGATATGAACAAGGTATGCGAAGAGCATCGGAACATCAAGGGTGACGTAGTCGAATCAATTGAAAGTAAATTCAGTGAACTAAACAAAAAACTAGACTCGGATATGAAGGAACTAAAAACAAATTTAGACAGTAACTCAAAAGCCCTACGAGAACTTCACGATACCACTGAGAACCACGAGCAGAAAATATTAGATATTGAACGTCTTGCTGATGAACTAGAAGAGGATCTGCTAAACTGTAGAAGGACAGCTGATAATAATGGTGTAGGTATGAATGATCATGTGAGTAAGATAGAGACGGCATTGGCCTCAGATATTAAAACTGCAAAAGTAAATATAGAAGAGAAATTTGTGAATTCTGACTTGAAACAACAAGATCTGGAGAATAAAATGAAAAGTATGACTGAAAATATTCAAAGTGAAAACCTGAATTTGGTAAAGGAAATGGAAAACTTGAAAACGAATTTCGAAAAGCTTAAACGAAAATCTTGAACACCGATATAACCAAACGAATATACCATCTTCACAAAGTGTCTCAAGTCAGAATACTGCTCATGATAGCATGGGCTCTGGATCGTCGTACTCAGGTTCTAGAAATACACTGATTATCGACTGT
The DNA here is from genome assembly GCA_936440205.1 of Lepidonotus clava. Taxonomy (NCBI): domain Eukaryota; kingdom Metazoa; phylum Annelida; class Polychaeta; order Phyllodocida; family Polynoidae; genus Lepidonotus; species Lepidonotus clava. Next base: position 2,777,409 of record OW387143.1, read on the forward strand.
GTTATCGAGCATGTGCAAGAAAATCTTGAATGTATAGTTCTTCATTTTGTGAACGAAATGGGGATTGAATTACATCTTGAGGATATAGTTCAAGTAGAAAACTAGGTGCCTTCAGCCCGTCCAGAAGATGGCCTAGACCTGTAAAATTAACTATAAGTGATGAGACAATCAGGGATGAAATCTGGCATTTCAAATCAAGTCTCCGCTTCTCTAAACTGTTTAAGGATCTTAGAATTAGCAAGGAGGAGAGTAAGGATATCAGAATCAAAAGGGCAAAACTCAGACAAGCTGCCGTTATTGCACAACGTAAAGGTCACGAAGTATTTACTAAACCGGGGGAGATCAAAATAGATGGGGTTGAGTTCAACATAGCACATGTAGAGGAAATTCCTCTAATTTTCACAATGGAGAATGAGGGACATCCTGAGGCAGAAGACCTCGACTACCCAAGACAATTAAATCACTACGAGAAGTGTCGAAAAAAAGCTGCTAGAGTAACAATGGTGGGGCCTAGCCTTCAAAAAAACCCATATGGGCTTGCTTTTTTCTCATAGCAGGGTTTTCTTAGTAATCTTTATAAGTGTACTTTCAGGAATAGGGGTAGACTTTTTAAATCTGTAGAGCAAGCTTATCAGGCAACTAAAGCAATAGTATGCAAAGATGAATGTGCCTATCATCAAATAATGAGTACTGACTCACCGGCAGAGGCAAAAAGGATATGGGGTAACATAGTAGACAATCCAGAGTGGGATACAGTAAAACTACAAGTAATGGAAGAGCTATTAATATGTAAATTCAGGCAGAAGTTGTAGTTTCCAGGAGCTATTTTAAGTGTTGGAATGATGACCCCCCACTGAGATTATAGCTGTTCTGCCCGTTATATACACCCCCTTCCCCTTTAAGAAGTAACCCCTATTTATAAGGGTATCTCATGCTTACCCAAGAAGTTCAGAGTCACAGCATATTTCATATATTATCATAAACATTGCAGGTACTCTGGGAACTGAACTCAAGGATTTTATTTTGTTAGAATGTGGTCTATAGTCCTCCTCTAAGGGTGTCTTTGATGTATGATCCCTTCATTACGTTTATGTTTTTTGCATGGACAAATTGGTTCATTTTTGAAACCCGAACACACACACATCAGTGGCCCGTGGCCCGTTGCACAATAGAATGTCCTTGTGAGGATCAAATTAAGATAGCATAACAAACTTTTGCTTAACAGGGAAATGTTTCTTTGTAAGGACAATTTTCCTTGTTACGAAAATAGTAAAAATCTCTGATTCTAATGAATGAAATTGAATTCTGTAAATTGATATAAAAGGGGAAAAAAATAGAGAAAAATCAGTAAAAGTTACAGCTCTTTGAGGGCATTCTAAATATAGAAAAGAAATTTTTCCAAAACGATCTTATATAGGAAAATATTTGCAAATAATTTATTATGCATCAATGAACTGTTTCCCTAATAATATTATTTTCGTTGCTAGGAAACCCATTATGCAACGGGCCACTGTTGCACAATTAGTTTCATGACAACGATTGTTATTGTAACAAGGAAACCTTTCCTTGTCAACTTTTAGCTTTGTTTGGCCGTTTTTCAACCTTAAAATAAACCTATTTAGAATGCTTTAAGTGATTTGTATTTTTTTTACAGGATATAGTCCTACAGGCCCCATGGGGTGCAACGGGCCACAGTGGCCCGTTGCACAATGACATTTCATAAAAGCGCAACCTTAAGGATAACTTTAAGAACGGTTGCATAACAGCGCAAAGTTGCATTGTTACAAAACCCTTATATCTCTGTTTCTACTGGATCAAATTGAATTATGTAAATTGATGTAACAAGGGGGAAAATATCAAATATTTCTGTAAAAAATTACAGCTCATTACGATCATTCTCAATATTTTTTTTAGTGTCAAAATGTGCCTTGTTATGATCAAAGTAACAACAAAATGTTACGCTGTTTTATTATTTTAGTTGTTACGAAACCCATTGCACAATGGGCCACAGGTGACAAGCTCTCGTCAGTGGTCAATCATGGTCTAAAGTCAGCTGCGGAATCTAAACATTGTCAATAGTCTACAACAGTTATCGCTGTTCTGTTAGTTAGCTATGGAGGACAAACCACCAACAATAAAAAGATGCACCTATTTTGTAATTCTCCCAACCACGGATAGCCATTTTTCTGAGTTTGACCGACAGGTCAGCCTAAAACAGGATGCATGCTGGGTAATACATGGACAAAACTCAAGACTTAAGCATATAAACTCTCATGAATTGTATCATTATTTGTAGATTTACATTATGAAAAACTAGCCATCACTATTAATTTTTTTAAACTAGCATCCATGTCCATCAATATGTCCTGAGTAGTTTAAAAATTCATTCATTGTAGACAGATATATTACAATGATCTGCTTATTTTTTCATATTTTTTCCAGGAATCTCTCTGACAAAATCAGTCAAATTTAGCCTGCAGATCTTTAAAATACTCAAAATCAGCTGCCCGTGGTAGGGAGAATTGTTGGGGGTTTCAATTGACAGCATACATGTTCCTGTTGTCGATGGCTGACTTACCCAATTAAACCGGTTTGATGATGTCAATGAAAATGGCGATAACAAGACAGTTCTCATCGACTGGTGGAAACCGGCCTCAGCGGATGTTTCACAGACTGAAGGTGAGTAGATCTTTTTTCCAAATTATTTTACAAAGCTATTAACCTTTAGAACCTTGTTGGAGCTGCATTTAACAGGTGTATCCTAAATGGTATCCTGGGGTGATGAGTGCCACGCCCAGGCAAGAACATGATGTTATTATAACTTTGCAGTAACGTTAAAGTTCTATTTAGTTCTACTTTGGTCCTTGTTACGTTCTTTTGATGGCACTAAAAAACATCTATAGAACCTAACATCGTTGCACTGTGATGATATTGTAACATTCCTGTTACGTTCATTCATGTTATGTTAGCTTTATCACAACATTCTTTATAGGTAAGGTCTTGACTTCACTAACATACAGCGCCATCATAACACTCTTTTTAAGTAAGTCTCAACTTTACCTAAAATAATGTTACAGGTACATGAAAACTCGGCAGGTTACTGACAGACCAAAAAAGTATGGTCGCAGAACGTGCTCGTTGAATTGCTGCTTGCCTTGGATCTGTAGGTGGCAGTAGGTGGCAGTGCTGAGTGGCACCTGTCCCCAGATCTATAACACCTCTAAGGGGTGACATCAAAATTCAGGGGCTGTGAACCTGATATGCTGCAGCAGGCTGCAGCAAGATGTAAGTTATAACCCCTATGTGTCATGACTGGTTGTAAGATTCTACAATCCATTACTATCTCATTAAAGGTGCCAGACACCAACCTTTATCAATATCTTATTGGGGAGAAAGATAGGATGGAACTTTTATTTCATGTTTGTATATTTTACATACCCTTATCACCTCATTAGGGCTGATCAACTAATTACCCAATTTAGGCAAATTTTGGAGGACATTCCAAACATTCCAAATTATTTGGAATGTTCAGTTGGAATACATTTCATCCAGATTCATAATGTATAGACTCCTAGCTTTAGAATGATACCAAGATGATTGAAATTGATCAAGAATTGTAAGAATTATGAGGATTTCTTTAAAAAATGTAGGGGCAACTTAATGTTTTTGATCGCAATTTGCTGCAAGGATCATTTAGGGTTGTTAAGATATTGCCTACACTCTTTCTTACCAGGCTGCAGCCCTATGGCAGCAGGTCGTGACCCAAGTATCCCAGAGTGGTGGCAACATGATGTTAAGTCACTTACTATTGGCTGCGACCTGCTGTGGTGAATTTTGATGTCTCCCCTAATTTTACACTAATAAGCTGATCCCAGATTACAGCAAGAGAAATGTTTACCTTGAAATATTCTAAGAATTGCTTCTATGCTTAGTCCTTGGAGAGACCTGCATAATATAGAATTAACCAGAGCAATTTGGTAAACAGATTGCTCCTAAGATTTCTGAAATGCAGGCTAATATTTTTACTTTTCCCCATAGGTACCAATGGATTAGGTACCCAGGATTAGAGGTATAGTCCTGAGGAATAATTTATATTCCCAAATAAAACCTATTTACAATATGAAGGAGGTAATCATTTGCATAAAAAGTCAGCATACCTATACATTAGCATGAAATCAAACATTTCACTGGTTCCTCACTTTAAATACATAATCAAAATGTTCTATATCATTTCAAATCTGGAACTTTTCTCTCTTACTTTCAATATCACAGCACCTTTGAAAACGCTCAGCACCTCTTACCTGGCCAGAGTGTGCTGTTAGTGTTAATCCCCGCCATTTGGAGCGCTAGTGTCGCAGGCATCACAGTCGGCCGTGCCCTTAAAGGGTTCCTTGCACACAAATTTACAAGTTCCTAATTCTTGCATTTTTCACTTAACCTATGTATTTTCAAACTGTTTCAAACGAAATAAAAGGGCAAAATATCACGACTTGGAATGTCAGGCGTACAGAAAACAAAATCAAATTAGGGAATTCCCTAGATTCTGGGCTTTTCAGTGCTCCTCTTGCTACGTCATAATAAGGGGAATTCCCTTTCAAAATGACCTGGGAGTCTCAGGTTACTAAATTAATTTAGGTGAGTGAAAGATACAATTAGTAGTAGCCATATAGGACCTGATATTAAAATACTATCTTTGATTTCAATTTCCTTTCTATATAATTTTGATACTGGGTAATTGCCTTTTATTGAAGTCAGCCACCGTGGCGCCATTATTGGGGGAATTCCCTTAAAAACATATAAAATAGACCAAATTATGAAGTCCCATAATTATATACATACTCGGAATTTACTCAAGATATCCCCAGCATCATTCAATCTTAGTGTAACTGCTATGCCACGCTTAAATAATTTAACTCAGAAATATTTATCCATTAATCATGTGCAAGGTTTCCTTCAATATACCGTTTCTGATACATGTAATACTTGCTACCTGGTTCATGGCCACGTGGCCAGCATTGCGTGTCTATCGACAGCCTGATAAAACGTGTATAGGCATATAGGCCACACCTGGATCTCTGCCAAAACAATCTCCTCCACATAACGTTGTCGTCATGCTACCTACTGTAAACACAATGATTTTATCAGTTTATACATCAAGAAGAGGATTGTGTTATTCAAAACAGTTTAGTCGTAAAAAAGCTGTAAAATGATTTAAAATTTAATGTCAATGATTTTCTCTCTTTGTAGCGTTAAATACTGGTATTGCTCCTTTTTTTTTTAGTTCAAACACTCACCCAATTATTTGAGAATATGCCCAATTTTTACATCACGAAGATGATTGCTGCAGTTATAAGTGTATAAGAATAACCAATTTGGTCACGTGTTGATCTAAGCTGGATTCAGAATGAATAGAAAATCCCAAAACGTACAGGTTTTGAATGAACATAAAATGTTGATTGAATATGGATTGTGATGCATTTGTTTAGGAATCAGACTGTCAGATGGTAAGCTTTGTTGTCACATATTCAAGAATATGACTGCAGGATAAAGATTAGTTTCGAAAAGTTTATGATTATTTCATGAGCATTTTCGGGGGGAAAGTCAGTGTTGCTCATTTGACGGTAAGGCCCACCTGTCGCCTTCTCCCTGTGTGGCCCCCCCTAAGAACTGGACCAACATAACAGGGGCTTATGGTGGAGAACATGTCATACGTCATTGGGCCTGGGGTTTCCCAGACCTATTTATACGTTAGTGGTATCCCCGAGTAGTGGTGTACTACGTGCAGCCATCGAAGGCTGCAGAAGGCCTATACAAGAGTACTATATTCTTTCCATGGATTCTAATGGTACAGCTAAGACAGAATCCTGTAGTTCTTCTTAGGAGTGTAAAGGAATAACAAAACATCTGTATTGATAGATTAATCTAGAGGTAAGTCTGGTCAAATTCTTCAATATTGAACTCATAGACCTCTCTCTTATATCTTACCCTTTATATTTGTCAATGGGGAGATCTGAACCCTGACAACGAAGTAGACCTGTGTGTGGTGCAATGTGTCAAATAAGTCATCTTTCAATCAAATATGATTATAATGTTAAGAGTCAAGAACTGTAGTATAATTATTACCTCCGTAGCCACATTTACTTCCTCGCAGGGTAAGGAAGTTATGTGGCCAAGGAGGTTATATAGCATAACCTCCTTCTCCAAGGAAATTTACAAGGTTTTACTGCGTCCTATGACCACAATAATTTATAGATTTGAGCATTTTTGTTGGAGTTATTCAAGACAAGATTTGAAGGTTTTTCACATTGGATCATATAGGAAGCATTTGTTTTTACTATTCATTAATACATGAGTCGCATGAAACATGCGACTCGTGTATCAACTTGACCAGGTTCTTAGCTACACTTTACACGCAAACTGTTTTTATCAATATTAAAATCATGAGATGCTAAAGTGTTAAAATAAACAGCAGTATAGAAAGCCCAATGTGTGCGAGGTCGCTCTGCGCACCAATGTTCTTTTGTTAGAGGAGTGGCAAAGAGTAGTTTCAGTGCAGAATGCGGCATCCCAGGGCAGGCTGTCCCCTCACCTGGGGCTCTAGAGGGAGGGTCATGATGTCGCATGGTCAATGTAAGAAATGACCATGTGGGGGTCTGGACCACTAAAATTGACACTGCGACACGGCCTTTTCTTAAATTCGACATGCAACATGGCACCTAAGGGACAAATGACATTGCTCTTTTCTTAAATTTGACATAGGTCAGGAGCTTAAAAAAGATAATGTATTTCTTACATTTGACATGCGAGATGGGTTTTAATCTTGGTATAGCAACAGGCGACACGGCTGTTTTTTAAATTTGACGGGACCCCCTTATCCATACCCCCATGTCTTAACAAAAGTCCATGTTCTTAGTGCCACTAAAGCCCCATACCCACTGGGCAATTTCTACACAATCGGTGACTCATCAGCATTAAAATCGGCCGATTCTTCTGGTAGAGTCGACCAATTTTATCAGCGATTCAGATCAAACATACACAATTCAATATGCCATATGGACAGTCAATCATAAGAATCATGAATATTATGAAAATTAAAGGACCAAGAATGGATCCCTGGGTGGTACCATAAGTTAAGGGTGAAATATTAAAACTATAGCCATTTATCCGTGTACATTGATATCTACCAGTTACATAGTTTTCCATCATAGTCAGCGCATCATGGGTAAATCCATAAAGTTTTAATTTTTGAATAAGAATGTTTTGGTCAATTGAGTCAAACGCTTGAGAAAAATCAATGAAAATACATGTACTATATTGATTATCATTCCATTTATTATATAAGTGTTTTAATAATTCAAAAATAGCCATAGATGTACTTTTACCAGGTTTTAAGCCGAACTGATAATCACACAATAAAGAATTTTCCTCAAAATAGGATAACATTTGTTGATGCATAACCTTTTCCAGTAGTTTACCCGACAAACATATATGAGTTATAGGGTGCCAATCCTTTGGGTTTTTACTCTTAAGATTTGTTTTAGGTATCGGAGTCACATACCCTATACACCATGACTTTGGGAAACATCCAAGCAAAATACATTTATTGTACACATATGTAATCGCCGGTATGCAAACAATAAAGGCATCACAAATCAACCTAGAACTTAAATCACCACAAGCTGATGATTTCTTAATAAGAATATTTTTACCAACTTATCTATTTGGCTTTCCGTGACAACTCTGAAATTAAACGACGAGTCAACCCCATAATTGTTATTAGTTGGTGACCAATTATCAGTGAATTTTTTGGCCAAGTTAGGCCTTGAGTACTGATGTTTCAAATTAACGTTATAGGGGACTGAACACTTTTAATAAACTATAATTCAAACGTGTTGGCAGACCATAAACCACTCTCACTCGGATTTCCGTTGTTCTAGCAGTGCATTCTCAGTTAATAATGCACTGCTACTGTGATAATGCACTGGTGGCCTCAGATAATGCACAGTTACTGATTTGTTGTTAAAATATACTGCCAAGAACACCCAATTTTGCATTTATGAAAAGTTTGACCATTGATGTGCACAGCTCAGTATTGAACCATAGACCTTTGGATACATTGTGCCACAGCCTAACCACTACCCTACCCGGGAAGCTGTTAGAACTTTGGTCAGCAGGGGTGGATCCAAGAATTTTGGAAAGGGGGTGCACATATTAAAAAGGGTCCCGGCCACCCCTCTAAGGTCTTGAGTTTTACATTAAAGAAATCTAAATTTGGTTTAAAAAAGGGGGGCCGACGCCCCATGCAACCCCCCCCCCCCTTTAAATCAGTCCCTGGTCAGTCATACCTTTTATCAATTGTTGGTTACACTAGTCTGTTCCGACCCAGATTTACCCTTTCATTGAGTTTTGGAGACTAGTGGACTGGGATGCAATTAGTCTACTGCTGTACACTCAGTAGGCAATAAACACCGGTATATAGGCCTACATGGCCTACAGTGACAGATCCACAGTTATGATTCATAAAAGGGGGCGCCCTAATAATAATTGTAGGGATTTGAGGCGCCCCTTCCGGGGGCTCAAATCTAACAGTAAAAGATCTACATTTTTCAAAACATATAAGGGGGTGGGGGGCAGTGCCTTAGGCGCCCCCCTCTGAATCCATCTTGGGTCTGATACATGCACTTATAAAGAACAAATAATTATTGACTTTTATATCCTGAAGTAGTTGCCATGTGTGTTATTGAGGAAACCTTTATTGCCATTTTACTGACCATTACCCATTTTCACTTCCAGACATCCTCCAGAAGGTGTCCTACATGTGGTTCCAATCAATAATACACAGTATGGGCAATGACATTAATTGCAGCCGTTTGAAGAATGTACAGCAGGATTGCAGCACCATTGCCTATGGCCAGACACCTTCCGGCCATTCATTACTTTGCAATATCATAGAAGAAAAAGACTTTGACTCTGCTCAATATCTGGCACGGCTAAGATCAAAATTGATCAATGTACCAGATAAGACGGGGGACTTTCCCCTCCATGTTGCTGTTAGGGAAGATGCGTTTGAGATTGCAAAGGTCTTGCTGGCCGGTGGTGCCATTCCCAATGTAAAGGATAAACTTCACCTGAGTCCTTTGGAGATTTCCTGCTACATGGGGAAGGCTAGGTTTGTCAAACTGCTTCTAGAGAACGGGGCCAGTGAGGAAGGTATTTCCAAGGGGCCAATGAATAAAACATTGACATCAGCTTTGAGACACGCTGTCCAAGGGAAAAATGAGGAATGCATAGAGCTATTGCTGAAGTCAGGTGCCAGTCCGGATATAGGCGATACTTTTGGTACCTCAGCTTTGGTCCGTGCTCTTGCAGTTGAATTGGATTTTTCTGACAGGATTGTGCTAGACATGGTGCAGTATAGTTCTAACTTACATGAACGGGAGCTTCATGGAGCTACTCATCTGTCATGGGCCATCTACATGAATAGGTGTTCAGTTGCCTGTGCCATGCTGAAACAAATGTCTTCTTGTCCTGTGAGTGACTTGGACTATCAGGCCCTCTTGGTTGCCATTGACACAAACTGCACACTGTGCTTTCGAAACTTGCTAAAATATAGAGGGGAATCCCTGCTAAACTATAAGCCAGAGAAATCACCAACTGCCCTGCAGATAGCATTGGATTACTCATGGCGATTCAAACTACAGTGCGGAAATCTCCAACTCGACAATTCAGGACCACATTTAAGGAACACAAGCAACACACGATTGGATTGTGCAAAAATTCTTATCAGAGACTATGGCCTTTCCGCTAAGGAACTTTGGTTCAAGTGCTGCCTCTCTCATCAATACCTGAACTTCTGCAGGCAGACTGTAATATGTGACTCTCTATCTCTGTGTATTAGTGCCTACGGTGGATTGGCCCTTCCCTTTGGGGAAGAAGATAAGCAGATGTGTAGGAAACAGAACACCCTTTTTCAAAATCTAGGCAAAGCAGGCAAGTACACGCTTATGATGAAGCTCTATGAGGCAGGCTTGCCCCTAAATACTGGCAACATTCTGGCAATTCATCATCAACACGAAAAGGAAGAAAAGAGTACAGACATTATAGATGAACTCAATACACTCATTAGAATGCCAAGAACTCTCAAAAACCTTGCAGTGATCCAAATCCGATGTTGTCTAGAAACAAATGTTATCTACAAAACCAAACTCCTCCCTTTGCCTATCACCTTACACAAAACGGTTACACTAGGCCTATAACAACTTTGAACATTGATAAGTTGATGCAAGGTGACTTCAAGTTGTATCAAGAAGAATTTTTTTGTATCTTTTTTAAGGTTACCATCCATTATCATGTAGCATGTCTGAAGAATATTTGGTAATGCAGGATGACTTATCAGTTTATACTCCTGTACAAACAAAGATATCATAGGGTCATATCTTTCGTTGCCAGTAAATATTCCAAGGTTATCAGTATTTGTACTTCAATCAAAATTTAGTACTTAAGTTTATATGTGTAACAGGAAGTCATCATTATTTGAATACATGCACAGTAACAACTATATCTGGATTGAATTTAAAGCTAATAGAAGCCCTGCACCTTTGAAATGTTACAGTTACTGTTATAGCGTTCACCACAACGAATGTCTTTTTTCATCAAGTGTGAGCACCAAAGTTATTTACATGATACAAATTAAATGTATCAATGAATGATATAATAAAGTCTTCAAATTAATCATCTAGCTTTACTGGTCATTACTAAACAAACTCTAGTGATCGTAACTATTAGATGAAGGTGACATGGCGGGCAAACAGCAGGGGATCAAAACCTGGAAATCATTTTTACTGTACCTCATCCCTAAGTGAACCAAGCACCAACCGAGAATAGGAACTCAAAGAACCACTTGGTCAGTGCCGGGTCCCCCCTATTATCACCTTATACAATCAGCAGTGGCTACAGGGGGCCTATTCTTACCCAGAACCCCCATGGGGATTTTGCACCATATCTTTATTTATTAGCTGATTAAAGTTCATACAAAACTCACATTTATTCCGAAAAATATTTTAGAACATGCTGGTAACTCTTGATTATTTATTAGTATATCAAAAAGAGATACAACAATCAAAAGCTATGAACATATTATAATATGTATTTTTCAGATATCACAGATATTTTGCTTCCATGAAAATATAATCATCAAACTTATAATATTTTCCCAGCAGAGGGAGTGGTTTTAAGCAAACCATAATGATATAAGCCCAACAATTAAAACATGTAAATAATCTGATAATGTTATTGATATATCTAAAATATGTCTACTTCAACAGACGGACCTGCCACGACTCTTTAAAAACAAAAAGAACTTTACCTCTACAATGGAAAAACATGTGGCATTAGTAATGCTCCTCATTCTTTATTTCCATGGGCCCCCCTACAGACATATAACTGGTAAAGGGAAATGAGGTCATAGATCGAGTTAAGATCTATAAATATCTTGGAATTCATTTAGATCAAAATTTTAATTGTAATTACCAACTCATGGAAACATACAAGTTAGCCTCTTATAAACTCTTTCTCCTAAAATGAATAAGATCATCAATAACAGAATTTACATCGCTTACAATAACAATGCTATTGCCTTATTTGGATATGAGCAACAGTTATTTAACAGGTGTACCAAAGTCTGAGATACAAAAACTTGATGTAATTTTGAATATTGCCCTAGAGTAACATTTAGGTTAATCCAATCAAAGGATATTGAAATGAAACCAGTCAATAGGGTCACCAGGAAGAACCTGGCAAGTACCTGTTACCAAAAAGGATTATATTCTGAAATCGCCAGTGTTTGAAGCAAAAAATCTTTGGAACGCTTCACCTGTTTGCTATCGCCAAATAGAGGAATATGATTTTTTTAAAGTTAAAATTAAAGAAATGTTGAAACAAGAGTATATATATTCAGTGTGAAATGTGAAGGCTCACTGCTGGAATGTTTGCCTAAAACTGTACATTTGAACTAAAGTAACACCAAAAGTTTCATCTTATCTCATCCTCATTTTTTCAGCTTAACATTTATTGTATAATTGCAAACAGTGTGTATATATTCTTGGGTAACCTATTATGGCATACCTATTATCAGTTAAAAATGACTGTCTTGTATTTTTTTGTTTATACTATGCTGAAGGCAAATTACTAAAGGAAAGGCATTGTACTAGTTAAGTTAGGGCTGGCCAGAGAGGGAAGCCTGGACTGAAATCTTGTCATCTTGGGTTACTCCATTCAATAATATGACAAATAATTGCATCATCTGTCCTTTTATAATTCTTTTTTGTGTATTGGATTGATTTGATACTAGAAATTCAGTCATTGGCTTCATATTGCATTGTTTACAATGATCTAATCCTGCTTCCATCCATGTTACAGTAATTAAAGTAACATATTTGAAAAATAAGTTCCCAATGATAAGAGGCTTATTACTCTTAGAACCTTATAATAATGGACAATACTCCTTAACAGACAGGCCTCATGTTGTTTTAAAAGGGTCTTATCCGGGTAGGTTCCTTCTTATACTGAAGAGTTGTGGTTCTTTATTGGGAGAGGAGTCTGTTTATATAGTTCCAAATGAATTCAGATTCTTATTATACTAAATAATTATAGTATTCTAGTAGGCAAGAAGTCTGATTATATGGTACCAAATGACCTTACATCCTTATCACACTGACCACTTGTGGTTCTTTAGGGGGAAAAGAGTCTGTTTATAAGGTACCAAATGAAGTTAGAACCTTAATGGACAAAAGGGTCTAAAACGGGCAAATGTTTTAGTGCTATAAGAACTAATTCAAAAGCTACTAAACATACTTTTAAATTAGGGGTACTTAAAAACATCATATGTGAATTATTTTTTACAGAATATTAACTGACACCCTTAGATTTGATTTTGATAGAAATCTCATTTAGTACCTTATAACACTCAAGCTGACTTCCAGGCCGAGCTGTGACGTAACAGAAACATTCTTCAACCATACTTTTTTAGTCAGTCTGTTACTTACTAAGATGGCACGTAACAATTACGTTATTGATGGTGAGGTTGAAACCTCATCAAATCAGAACGTTTTTACAACGTTATTTTTTGGTGAGGTTAGGACGAAACCAAAACAGAAGTTATTAGAACATCCTGATTAGGTTGAAGAATGTAACCAGAACGTGCCATGTCACAACAGTTCATTGCAGCAACTTTTTTGGAAGCCATCCAAGTAACGTAACAAGAACCAGTACAGAACCAAACAGAACGTCACTGCAACATTATAATAGTCACATGCTTGCCTGGGTTAGTACATTTTTATTCTAAAGCAATTGCTGTACTCATATTCGAGTCTCCCATATTATTGTTTTCTATCAGAGCCTCACATATTATTTCTTTTGCCCACAGCCAGCTGCTACCTTGATAAGTGCACATTTGTTTGTCTACAGCCAGAAACTGTTTTTGCTAAAAGAGAATCAATACTTCATTGTTTTGTAATCCTACGTAAAACATGTCTAGGGACAATAAATTCTACACTAGCAGATGGAATGATGTTTTATTATATGTTGGTGCCCATTTCCCGCATGACCATTTCAGTGTACTAATGATTTGGGATGTGCAAATGTACCCACGACTGCTTGTACTGCTGTAGTGCAATTCTCCCCCATGCAGCAGACGACATTAAATTATATTTCATAATATTGATAAAAGCCTCATACAGTAAGTGGGAAATTGTTCCCGAGGATATTAGCTTGAATACACAATTCAGATCTTAAGTTGAGCCAATAGTGAAGGAGTTAGTGAGAAAGAAGTAGTGCATGCATTCATGTACACACAGGCTGCAGCAGTACAAGCAGCCTGTTGAGTATTGTGTGATGCCAGCACAATTCAAATACTTGTCGATTTTGAGCTATTTTCATGATGAATTTCGACATATGATAAAAGGAAAATTAGATTCACATGATAGTATGGAGCAGAATACTCACTGGCAGTAAAAAATTGTACTTCACTCACCTTTTGGGCTCATGCAGTACTGCCAGCTCATATTCTACTTCATAACTATGTAAGAATTAATATAAGATAATACACAATACATAAGTATTTAATATTAAGATTATAAAACTGTTGTATATAAATACTAAACTATACCCTTAAAGTAGTGTCTCACTACCCTCATAAGCTCAAGGTGGAGCCACCTGCCCTGCATTGTAGAGCCAGTGAAATTTGAATGCTCCACTGGGCGGTGGGAGTTTGGACACCAAGTTGGACACATATCCTTTGTGTAAGCCCATAGTTAATAACCTGTTGCTGAAGAATTAATACAACATCATCAACAACTACTCCTGTCTTCAACTCTTCATTACTCCCCTGAACAACATCCTTTATTAGAAAGTACTGCCATGAAACTTGAGTATTTCAGTATTATGTTTTTTAACTGATATATGAAGATAAAGTATCTTAACACCCATCCATATTCAAAACCACTCCTAATGTTTTTGTGACCGATACTGAAATTTAGCATCAATTTACTTGTTACGTTCTTTTGATGACCACCAACAGTTTCACTTCATTTCTGAGTGCATTTGTTGCAGATTGCTGGGTCACACATCACAATACTTTTTTTTTAAACATTGTATGTTTGTATCAGAGTATGGTTCGCATGGTTTGTATGGTTTGCTGTGCCCTTATGTTGCGCTATGCTTGAGGCTTAGGTAGACAGCCTGTTCTACCAATACAAATCAATTGAATGAGTAGTTATTGATAATCTGGGCCTAGTCAAGATCTTCAAAGTTAGACAATTTAGGAATACTGGATGACATGTGAATTGAATAAGTTAATTAACAACAAACAGAATTATTGCATATTCTTAAAAATCTTGTAAGCTGAAGGACCTGCCAACTTTCTTAGTGTTGGTCCTATTCTCCTATTCTCCTATATTTAAGCTTTTGAAGGCACTTATCCACATGTTGGAATTTAAAACACAAACCCCAGATGTTGGCATAAACAATTTGCCAGGTGCCCTCCCCCTCCATGCCACACTGAGTATTTAAAAAAAAGCTAAATACTTTTACTAAAAACTGATGCAGTAACTAAAAGGTACACCTGAATGAGGCCTATACCCATCTGGAGGTGTGACGTTATAATAACATTGCAGCAATGTTCTGGGTTGGTTCTTGTTACGTTCTTTTGATGACTCCCAAGTACATTGCTGCGACCTAAAGCTGTGACGTTGCACTGCGACGTTATTATAATGTTCTGGTTATGTTCTTCAACCTAAACAGAATGTTCTTATAACATTCTATTTTAGTTTCATCCTAAACTAACCAAAAAATATTGTTATGATAACATTCTAGTTGGGTGAGGTTTCAATCTGACTGTCAATAACGTAAGTGCCATCTTATTAAGTAACAAACTGACTAAAATAAGTATGGTTGCAGAACATTTCTGTTAGGCTGCAAGCAAGCTGGGTATGCTTTGAGAGGCACTTTAAACTACTTTAAACAGGGATCAGATAAGGGCCCACATTTGAGAAATCTTGTCATCTTGGGTTCTTATCGCTTATTTATCTCAAAGTTAAGTGACGAATTCAAAGGGATTAAGGGATGTCTAGTTAGGTTTCTTAATTAACCAGCATATTGCATTAACATGATCTGCCAGATTAGATTGTTACAACAATTGAAATTTAAAAAGGCATAACAAAAAGCATCTCACTAAAGCCCCATACCCACTAGGGATGGGCAACTGGGAGAATCATCGGTAAAGGGGCAATGTGCCCCTGCCCTTTTTTGGATCAAATTTCAATATTTTTAATGTAAAACTCAAGATCTTAGAAAGGTGGCCTGGACCCTTTTTAATAAGTGCACCCCACCCTTTCCAAAGTTCCTGGATCCGACCCTGTTCCTGCTAAGAGTGGGTGCCATCTTTAATAAGAAGGCTGTATATATGTATATATATATATATATATATATGATATATGGCAGCATTTTTGGGAAAAGGGACCTATTGGCAATTCCTCATGTCATAAAATATGATATGATTATAGAGAAACCCCTCTTTCAAATGCTACAAGCCATTTTAAAATATTCCTGATAGAAGCTGAGATATGCTTGTATGAACTTTGCTATCTCTTGTACATTAAAAGCCCCTATATTCCCGACTGATGTATTTGTTATCATGTAATGGCAACCTAAAGTTAAATAAGTTTTATTCAAAAAAGTAAGTTTTCTTATTATCAAAAATACCAAAAGTGCACTAACTTTTTATAATGGTGGTTGTTTCACTCACTGTTTACACTGTTGGGAAAAGTAAACTGTTTCCTATGTTTCCTATGAAAAATGTTCTTTTCGTTCTTGATATCAATTTTTCTGTAACCATGGCAACTTGCTAATCGTCTTTTTTTTTAAACAACTTCTTACAAACAATTATAAGATCTTCCAGTTGTCAAAAAGTATGTGTAATAAATGTGTTAGTATAGTATAAGTAAAATAATATTTAAATAACTAATCGATATTTGCATTAAATGTCGAGTAGTGGTATACACCACATATTTAACATGTACAAAAATATCTATGAAATGATTTAGTAAAATATCCAGTACGTACAGTAAAAATACAGTAAATACAATAAAATATAGTAAGTACAGTTGTAAAGGTACTAGTTATTAGGACTTCAGGGACATTATAATACCTAACTATTGACTATATGCCAAATAATTATTTTATTATTAGAGTACAACCCCAAAACTGTTGGCCATTGGGTGGCGGAATATGCCTTTTCCAAAATACACTCCCATATTTCAATGTAGATAATGTGTTACGCTTCCAACAACTTAATGGATAGGGACTCACAGCTTCTCTGAATACAGGGCCAGAACTTACACACTTATCTATCCTTAACAGGTAATATTGCTGTAGTCACATCAGAATCTCCCATTTCATTGTTTTCTGTTACTATTAAAAGCCAGCTGCTGCCTTGATAAGTGCATTTTTGTTAATCAAATGACAGAATCTGGTTTGCTGAAAGATAATTTATACTTCATCGTAATGAAATCCTGTGTAAAACCATTTTTGATGACAATACATTCTACAATAGCAGATGGAATGATGTTTTATTATACCTCGCTGCGCATTTTCCGCATGATCATCTCAGTGTACTAACGACTTGGGACGTGCGAATGTACCAGAGGGCTGCTTCCACTGCTGTAGAGCCATTCTCCCCCATGCAGCAGATGACATTATACTTTGGCCTGTATCTTTCTAAATATTGATCATAGCCTCATACAGTAAGTGAGAAAGTTGATCCTGAGGATCTAAGTTTGAATACACAGATCTTAAATTGAGCTAATATTGAAGGAGTTAGAAAAGAAGTAGTGTATGCATTCATGTACACACAGGCTGCAGCAGTACCAGCAGCCCATCAAGTAGTTTGTGTTCCCAGCACCTTTTGAATACTAAGTCTTGTGGATTTTGGGCTGTTTTCATGATTTATTTATTCTACAAATGATAAAAGGAAAACCTATTTACTGCCATCTCATATTCTGCTTCATGCCACATCCTCATCTAGTTTTCCTAGATTTAGTAGATTTATTCGTGAAGGACCTGTACCATAATGATTGTCCATTTAAAATGTTGATACATTCACATACACTACAGCTTTTCTTAAATCAAACATTTATGTTTTACCATTTACCATTTACATTCCTTTAGATAATGTCAGTGTCCAAGCCAATTTTGAGCTGTTGGGACTATGTGGTGTTTGCAGCCATGTTGGTTGGTACATTAGGAATTGGTATAATATATGCCATTCGAGGTCGTCAACAGGAAAGTACCTCCCATTATCTTACAGGAAACCGAAACCTCAACTTCATTGCTGTTTCTGTCTCAATGGTTGCTACTTTTTATTCCTCGGTTCTCATTATTGGCATCCCTGCGGAGGCATATGCATTCGGTGGTATTTGCTGGCTGCATTCAATTGGTATTGCCTTGGGTGCTGTTGTGAGCATAATTGTGTTCGTACCAGTCTTCCACCCCCTAAAATTGACCAGTGTTAATGAGGTTTGCTAATACTTTTTGTTTTGGTTCAACAGTATTTCTATTGATTTTAAGGAAATTAATCTAGTGTAATTAATTGAAGATTATCCATAGTTGTTTCCTTCTTGAAACCTTACATTTCCTAAATATAACTTGTTAGTATTTGAGGATTAACAGTTTCAAAATTGGTGAACATAAGATGTATACTTGTATCTATGACTGATGTTAAGTGTAAAGAAATTGTGGCTTACAACATTGACATAATATTTAATAATTAAGTGTACATTAGATTATAAAAATGTTCAGTAGTATTTCTTAAGAATTGACAAGGGGGCACAATGCATGATATGATAATAAGGGGGTGAGTTAACTTTTTCCCTATACGCAGTAGGCAGGAAACTTGATTCTGAGTAAAACACAGTTGAAGTTTTTCTTAGTGGTTTTCAATACACCCAGTCGGAAGTCCTTAGATACCTACAGAAGATCTTGTCCCAGCAACTTTAGAATATATATCTAGACTAGTCTAACTACAATATACTCTGGAATCATGCTTCAATAACCAAAACTTTGACCATGCCAGAAGAAATTCAGAGAATCATCACATCTGCTCCATTTTAAGCAATTGAACACTTAATATTATCAAATAAATACAGCAAGGACAAACGATTAATGTGAAAATGGTTCAATTGAGGCAATGATAATTTTTATTCATCAATCTTTTTGTAACAATTTTTTTTCTCAGTACTTACATAGGCGGTACCGCTCTCGTTTTGTTGCTGTCCTTGGCACATTATCTGGTGTAGTAGGTATGGTAAGTAATATACTCTTCCTCTTGTTTTATAAGTATGATCTTTATAACACATTTGAACAACACAACAGATCATGTTATATCTGAGTACTCCAATTACATAATATAGACTTTGTGCTGACGATGTCACATATAGCAAGTTGGGTTGTGCACCATATCAGTGATCAATTAAACTTTATTATTTTTTGTTTCCTTTAAATTTTTTTATTCTAGGAACATGTATTTGTTCCAAATATCTTGAAAAAAAAAATTGGAGATTGTGAGCCATTTAATAAGTATTGCCCAAGATGATCTATGGTAGGACATTAAAAGCAGTTACATTCTTTTATGAGAAATGAGTTTCTACATGAGTTGAGGTTTTATGACTTATATTTACAATTTTATCAACAAAAAACATCAATATGGAGCTGATTCAAGTTAGCTCTCTAGAGTCTTTTCCTCCAGTCATTAGACTTACATTCTCTGACATTAGCCTAACTAAAATAAACACTGCTGGATATTCACAATAACTGGGTCTTTGACCCAGGTCAGATAGTATTAGGGTATGCCCAGCTTTAGCAATTGATTATTGTCTATATTGATACCATATTGAAGTATGCAATTTATTTTTGATGTTATTCATAGGGAGTATACCACTTCATTGTCTAAAATTATTTCCTTACCTGGACCAAACAGCAGCAGAATACTTCCCTTATCCAAATGTCTAAAATACTTCAATTAGATACTGAAGTGGTAAAGATTGCTCTTCCTAGCTCATTTAGATATTTCAGACATACTGATTCACCACTTTCAACTAGTATTTCTCCTTATTTACTTCTCAAATCCTGCTGCAACTACCCTACTAGTTCTGTACTGATTTCACACTGAATCTCTTATGCATTTTGTTGTGGGTAGTTGTTAGAAGGTATTAAAAAAAAAAATCCATCACTCACTTTTACAGATACTTGTCACCTCCATTGTGTACTTTGCACCTGCTACTGCCATAAGGATAAGTAAGTACATCAAATGTAAAAGTCAGAACAAAGGTCAGTGAAAATGGATACACTCAATATTCTCACTAGAATTTTTTCGGTATATATGTTCTCAATGAACAAAGTAATGCATCTACAAAATAGATTACATACCACTCAAATTGGTACCATTATTTACCACTACAGAGCCTGCCCATACACCCATGGATTCTTTCTCTTTAAGGAGAAGAGAAAGGTTTCAGTCATCTTCTTGAAGCATACATCTTACTCCCTGTTATACCTATATTTGCTCATTTGGTGAGGGATTTCGCTTCAAGTAAAAGAGGACATACATGCACCCCCTGGTGGTATACATCAATAGTAAACCTCTATGTGTCCAAGAAAAAACCTCACCATATAAGCCTCATGTGAGATATAACAGGGAGAATGTTTGCTCTTAAGAATGAAGAGGCTATACCTTCCCCTTCCTCTTAAATAAGGAGAAAGTGTGTTTATGGGGTGCCAGAACCATAGTTAGGTTTTGTAATCACCTGGTACAGTAGTCAAATTGAATACCAGGTGGCAGCACTGTGCGCACATACTGTGCACAAAAAATGTTTCCAAGCTAAAGTTCAGCTGATGACCTCTTAAGGCCATATTCCACTATGCGACAAACAGCCGCAAACGCATCCAGGGCGGCCGCAAACGCATCCAGGGCGGCCGCAAACGCATCCAGGGCGGCCGCAAACGCATGCAGGGCGGCCGCAAACGCATGCAGGGCGGCCGCAAACGCATGCAGGGCGGCCCCAAACGCATCCAGGGCGGCCCCAAACGCATCCAGGGCGGCCCCAAACGCATCCAGGGCGGCCCCAAACGCATCCAGGGCGGCCCCAAACGCATCCAGGGCGGCCCCAAACGCATCCAGGGCGGCCCCAAACGCATCCAGGGCGGCCCCAAACGCATCCAGGGCGGCCCCAAACGCATCCAGGGCGACTGCAAATGCGTCCAGGGTGGCCGCCCTACTGCTATATTCCACTTGTTTGCGGCTACCAGACGCAAGCAAACGGCCGCAAACGAAAAAACGGCCCCAAACGAAAAAACGCCTTAAATAGCGGCCGCAAATGCCGCAAACGCATGGTGGAATATGGCCTTAACCAGCAAAACCTCAATGAATACTGCCTATCTAAAATGCACATTTTTAGTTTTAATTTATTTGTTGTTCTTTATGCATTTTTTGAATATTTAGCTTAATTTCATTAATCTAGAGTTCTCCCTTTGCAGATCTTGCCACCACACATATAGTCTTAACATATGAAAAGGCAGCTACCTAAAGCACATTGGCAAGTAGCCAATGAAAAGACTTTTGTCACCAAATTTGAAATCCTTTGTTCATTGTGGTCTTGACGAGGGAACACCCACCAAGCCAAGTCTCACCACCATAAAGGTCGGACTAGGCGACTTCACCTATGCTGGACGACCAGCAAATGTCAATCTGTGAAGGAATCAGCAGTAAAGTTCCAAGTGGTCCATTGCACTATAGAATTTCGTTGTGAGGATCAAGTGGTGTTCAGTTTGACTACTGTACCAGTGGTCCGTTGCACAATGGGTTCGTAACAACGAAAATAATTTTTTTGAAAAAAACTAATATTTTCGTAACGAGGATGGTTTATACACATTGTTTTTCTATATTTAGAATGCAGCCAGAGAGCTGTAACTTTTACTGATTTGTCCTTAATTTTTTTCCTTTTTACATCAATTTACAGAATTCAATTTCATTCATTAGAACCAGAGATTTTACTATGTTTGTAAAATCATAACAAAGATATCTTTAACAAAGATATCTTTGTTTGATCCTAACAACGAAACCCTATTGTGCAACGGGCCACAGTGCCCCGTTGCACAATGGGTTTCATAACAACGAAAATATTGTAAACAACGAAACATTTCGTTGTTACTTTTATCCTAACAACGATGGTTTTGTACAATTTTTTTTCTATATTTAGAATGTTCCCAAAGAGCTGTAACTTTTACTGAATTTTTTATAATTTTCTCTTAGTTCATAACACTTTACAGAATTTCATTTCATTCATTAGATCCCGAGATATTGCATTTTCGTAACAACGAAACTTTTCGTTACTAAGCAAAAGTCCATTGTGCTTTCGTTGTGTTATCTTAGTAACGAAATTCTATTGTGCAACGGGCCACAGGTGATCAAACATCGAAAGCACAACAAACTTTTGCTATACAGGGAAATGTTTCTTTGTTACGAAAATTGTCCCTTGTTACTTAAATAGTGAAAATCTCTGGTTCTAATGAATGGAATTTAATTCTGTAAATTGATATATAAAGGGAAGACATTAGAGAAAAATCAGTAAAAGTTATAACTCTTTGAGTGCATTCTAAATATAGAAAAGAAATTGTTGAAAAAATGTTCATTGTTAAGAAAATAACTGCAAATAAGTATTAAGCAACAACGAACTCTTTCGCTATTTATTAAATTTTCGTTGTTACGAAACCCATTGTGCAATGGGCCACAGGCAAGAGGAATATCAAGTAATTTTTATAAAATGTCTTGTGACTTTCCCAGCAATCTTCCTGCCAGTTCTGTTGCCCATCACCCCATCCCCTAGAATACACACCATACCCACAGGGAATCGCCAAGCAGTTGTCATAGCCTGGCAGTGGTGTCTGGAAATTTATGGTAATTTGATGTCACTGCTGTCACTGCTTGCTGGTAAAATTGCTTAGTGGGTATCGCCTTCAGATGCATCTTACATGAACAAAGGGTATGATCATATGTGTTTATAGATATTCAAGATCAGGCAGAAAAATAATCTGCAAAAGGTCTCACTCTGTTATTCTGTATTTTACAGCTACTGGGTTTCCAACCTGGGCTTCTATTGTTGTCGGAAATGTTATGACAATAATGTACACGACTGTTGTAAGTACTCTAAGACTCTACATCTTTATAATGTTATATACACATTTTCTGCCTGTGTATTGAATTATTACAGTGAAATATATGCACATTTTCTGGAACTATGGCTGACAATTCCAATTGATTTATGGGCTCTTTTTAATTGATAACATATATGAATGATATTCTCAAGGAATGTTGAAAATACTTTGTCAGTTTTATCTTAAGAAGTTAAGAAGAGCAAAATATCTCTGTTACATCTTGCAAATTAAAGTGTTACAAAAATATTTTCGCAACTATTCCCTTTAAAAGTATAATGGTGAACTTCATCTGAACCACTTCATCATTGCACATATTCAGTAAGGAAGAAGTTAGGAGGAGAACTACTCTTATAGGCTATCAGTTACCATCAGTAGGTTATCAGTGTAGCACGCCAGAATTTTCTTCGCTGCTGGTGCCTGGCTTGTACATCAATAGCCTATGGCTGGTATCCAGTAGACCAGGAAAGTCATTCTTCCCCTCATTACCAGAATTAATTTAGAATTTAAAAAAATGTTCCAGGCAATTTGGAAAACTTGACACTGCAAAGACTGGAGCCACATCCCCCTTGACCCATTAAAATTTTAGTCACTAGGCTACTAGTATTAACCCTTTCTATGATAGACAACCAGGACCACTAAAAACCGCTAGTTGCCATGGACAAAAAGGGTTAACACTAATTACCCAGCAACTAAAATCTTTGTTACCCGAGTGGTCATGCAGCTTAAAAAGGGGAACTTGCTATGAAGTTAGAACCACAAAACACAGTATGATGTGACTGGATGGGGTATCGTGCGTGTCTATGACATGAAATCTCAGTGAGAAAGGACAATGAAAAGAGTCCCAACACTACATATAGGCACCATATCTGATAGATTCAATCAACATCACTACCCTTGATATGCCCCTGGTACTTAATTAAGAAAACAATAACCGACGAACCACTTTTTTTCTCCTCAGGGTGGAATAAAGGCAGTGATATGGACCGATGTGTTTCAGGCTCTGCTCATGTTCTTAGGTCTGCTGACCATCTCTATCCAGGTATTCATCATAAATATTCTGCACTTCATTCTACACTTCATTGGTTCTAAGTAGTAATCACAAAGTAAATCTACCAAAAAGAAAATGCATAATCTATGTACACAAATTAACAACTCACATATCAAAAGGAATTTTACAAAAGAATAAGAAGTACACCATTCATATTATTTGTTGTTTTTTTTGCAGTGCATTCTAGAGGTTGGTGGTATATCAAAAGTTTGGGATATCTGTAATAAATGGTCAAGACTCGATATCTTTGAGTAAGTCATTTGGTTAGAACTATATATATATATATGACCAACTCTGCAAAAATACTCTTTGATAGGTCTACAGTGAAAAATTGCATATGAAATGGTCAAAAATGGTAAAATAAGCTACAATTTGGCTATAAGTGAGACTTCCTGTAGTTTTATGTGAAACGTAAAATTTTAGAAAATTTCACACATTGTTGCGATAGTTACTGGAATGTTGATAAAATATCAAAACTCATATATGCTGCTAAGGTGAAGGAATCAATTGTGACAGAAACTAGGTCATGTAACAAGTAAGGATGGACTTTCAGGCTTCATTGTGCTAAAAACAGCTCAGAGCTACCTTGATTACAACAGAAATTATAGCATTTTATTCTAGTCATGTTTTATACTACTTGCATGTTTTATACCTGGACTTTTCCAAACATGTTTTTATCATTTGAAAGTTTGAGACTTCTTTTACACCTAATGCACCACACAATAAATTAGGTGTCTTCCTTGTCTTTTTTCTACTGACTTAAATGCATATAATTATACTCCATAACTGAATTAAATTCTAATCATAAAACTCTTTGAATATTCTGAAAAATTGATAGAAGAAAATATAATTTCCAATTAAGAATAGACATGAATCCTATGAAGGAATATTTTTTTCCATATTCAAAACATTTTCTAGTAAACATGGAATCCAAAAGCACATGTTTTTTTTAAATTTTTCTTTGTTTGAATAGTTATAGCTTATCAACAATTTAAGACTTGGAACTGAATTTCCAATATGTGCTCTTAATTTTCTCCTTGACCAAAATTCTATTTTTTTGATATATTTAGGTTAAATTTTAATTTTACTATGAGCCATTGAAGAGATGCTGGGCAGACCTCAGCCTCAGTCCTTCTCTGAAACCAGTTGCCCATTACACAATACCAATATTGTAACAGTGAACACAAATGCAACAACAAATAAACTTGTTGTACATTTTGATAGTTGTTAGGCCAGTTTTCACAAAAAGAAATATAAAAAGATATTTAGAATACTTGAAATTAGCTGAAATCTTTAAATTATATAGAACTACAGTGTCCTATCATATATCAATTTACAAAATTCAATTTGATTTGATAGAAGATAATCTTAAAGCCCTTCTAACAACAATATTGTAACAACAAAATCTTTGTTAAAATCATGTACTTAAAGTGATACTAAAGTGTTTTTTGTTACAATTGGTCATTGTACAATTGGCCATAGCTCCTGCAATACAGAATTGCTACTATTTCCTTTGCAGCTTTAGTCCTGATCCTACTAAGCGTGTGACAGTTTGGTCACTGACGATAGGCATAGGGTTTATGGAGATGAGTCGGTTCGGGATCCAACAGATGGCAGTCCAGAGGTACTGCTCCCTGCCAACACTCACGAAGGCCAAACTGTGAGTACAGAGAACCTTGACAATGATGTTTTATTGAAGGAACACTGTTTCTGAACAGAGTTACAGATTGATAAGGAACATGGGTTTTTAACATTGATTTCATTGGTCCTTAGCATTGACAACATTGGCTTTGAAAAATTTATTCTCAATTGATTATTTTGAAGAATTTTACAATTCTTATTTCAATTACTTCATTATTAATATGCAGCTGATTTAAATGGGTTTTGAGTGTTTAAATCAAATTTCAAATCCCATAATTATCTAGTTTTATTCTCATATTCTTTGTTTTGCATGTCAAAGTGGAGTTCTCGGGCTAGTTCCATGGACAGCTCTCATATTTTTCCTGGCTGTATTGTCTGGTATTACTATGTTTGCTTACTACACTGTCCACGGATGTGATCCATTGAGGTCTGGTTCTGTTGACAATCCCAATCAGGTAACAGTTGAACCGATAGGAGAGAATATTAAGACACCCCAAATAAGTGTTGTGTTCATGTTTTCTGACCCACCCTATTATTGCCCAGACCCTACGAGGACTGCATCACCCATGGATGATCTAAATATCTATTTCAGATTTTGCAAATTGCTCGAGAGGATGAATTGAGGAAGTTTTTAATATTTAACTATATTATTAATTAATCATTACAGTTTAAAAAGATCCCAACCAATACGGATCTTATTATTTGGATGCACGAATCCTGAACACAGCAATTATTTGTTAGGTCCTTATTCTTTTCAAACAGGTCTAAATGATGCTTGTCAAAATTGTTTACAAATCAAATCTAACTTTTTCCTTTTATAAGAAATTTTGCTTCTAATTGATAATAACTTTGTAATTTATGTCATTTGTCATTCCCATATCACATATAATTGATTTATTTGTTTACTGTTTATTTATGTCACTCTGGTAATGTTCTTTTAAACTTTTTCTAACTTATGTAATTGTGATATAAACTATGTTGCAGCTCCTTCCATTCTTAGTTATGGAGATTCTGAATTACCCTGGAATACCTGGAATTTTCTTAGCAAGTCTTACAGCTGCATCTCTCAGGTAATATAATTGAAATTAAATGAAAAAATGAATATAAAGTATAAAAATTGATGGTAATGACTCTTTTAAAATATCTGCTAGAAGTGGTATTTTTCCATGTAATGTAAATTAGGGGTTAGAACTTCTGATATAAACATACATTTTCATCTGCAAAACACATACACACAATAAACATTATATATAAATGAATATAAGAATATATATTTGTTACATTATACCTTCTATTACCTATTGTCTAACCTTAAATGATGATGAAGTGAAAAAAGCATGGAGCTTCAGTGATTCACCTGTTTAGTCACTGTATATGTAAATACTCCTGAAACAAAGTGATTTTCTCACATATAAGCAGCCCTTGTGTCTGCAAAAAAAACATTTTCTTTCTGATTATTTCCAGTACGGCATCTTCTTGTATCAACTCCAGCTCTGCCAATCTCTGGAAGGATGTCATCTGTGTGATCTGGCCCAACATGTCAGAAAAGAAAAATATTTTCATAACAAGACTGCTTGGTTAGTCAACTGTCTAACCTGAATGCAAAATTGTCAGTTTTTATTACTATGCTAATAACTTTGTGATCATCATTTTGCAGAGGAGAGAGGTGCTTTTAATTCAGATATTTCGGAAAAAGGTTGTGTGTAAAGCCTGGTCCCCACAGAGCTCAAAAATGATTCCATCCTACATGATTAATACCATTGATGATCTTTAACAAATAGAAAGGGCTGAGATTACCTTAAGATAGTGTGCAGTGTTTTTGTACTCAGTGAGAACCTGGCGTATATATATCTTTCAAGAAAATTCAATATCTATGATTAATAACAATATATATTCCATTGAAAAATGTTCTTTGGTAACCACATTTTTAATGTCATCAGTTCTGAGAACCATAGCCCATTCTAATCCTATGGCTTCCTCCCTCTAGTTGTGATATGTGGGGCTGTGTCCACAGTACTGGCCTTTTTCTTCATGACCTTGGGTGGTACACTCGTACAGATGGTTGTGACCTTCACCTCAGCATGTGTGGGACCCACAACGGGCCTATTTCTGCTTGGCATCTTCATCCCTTTTGCAAACTGGATTGTGAGTGAATTTTGAGCAATCAAATGTTTTCTACTACAATTATGTTTTAGAAAGAATCCGTATTATATGAGTATCTAAACCACAATACCATGAACTAAAGCTGTTATCAGCATGAAAATAGGTTAAACCTTTCCAGCAATAGAAAACCTGTCTACATGTAACCTTGATTCCAACTGTTGCTTTTATAAATTGAAAGCAAAAATTAGCATATGGAACATAGTCCACAAAAGAGATAGAAATGTGATGTAGAAACCTCTTTTACTCTAGGGAGAATAATAAAAAGTATAGCTGGCCGGATATCTCCTTTCTTGGGTTCCTATCGCAGGTGGGCGGTCTCCAAAGACGAATTCCCATTTATCTCTATTGAGGGTGCTCAAGTTGTTTGGTGTTTCCTTTACCAAGGGAGCCTCTGCAGGAGGGTTCACAGGATTTGTGTTTGCCATTTGGATGGGATTTGGTGGTTACTCTATCAGGAGACAGCACAATTTCCTGCCCACCACTGTGGCCAACTGCTCTCATTATGACACCACTACATTGATACCTACATCTCTGACAGACAGTTGGCTGCTTTCAACTACTGAGTAAACTATGTTTATTTTGATTATTAATCTAGTGATATATTTTTGTTACTGTTTTCAAACATTGACAGAATGTGGGTGTCTTAGCTTGACCCAATTCCAACACTTGTAAAATGATAGAAGAACATGAATCAACAAACATCATTAATGTTCAGATGGAAATTATTTCATGTTTACACTTCGTGTTCATCTTGATACTATGGCCCATGGGCTCTGCACTTGGGCCATATTGTTAAGTAGCAATTCGTCCCATAACCCTTAAACAGCCACCCCCCCCCCCCCCCACTCCAAGTCTTCTTATATTTATTTCAGACCAAAGACAGACCCACTGCACCAATTCTACTCTGTGTCCTATTTGTGGATTAGCTGCTTCAGCACACTGGTGTCGTTTTGTGTTGGTCTGCTGATCAGTCTAGTCACAGGTAGGTATACTAAAACTATTAGATATCATTTGGGCCTGAAGGGTTGCAGGACGGTGTAGTGGTAGGCATTTTGCTTTGCATGCTAAATATTGGTGTACTTAGCAATAAATAGTATTTTGATGTATTCATGAATTTTTTGCTCTTGTCATATTTTCACAGATTTTATGTACAGTGCAAAAATTAATACACTTACAATATAAAGTATAGAAACTTTCAATTACAGGAGGGCTGCGGCAGGTAAAGGTGTCCCCAAAGCTTTACCATCCCTGGGTCAGGGCCTTCTACAATAAAGACAGTGAAACAAAAACTACGATGGACAAAACGATTGTGCAAAAGGCAATGTGGAATAAAGACTGCGAAACTGAAAATGGAATGGACACAATGCTTGAAAATGAGGAGGAAGAATGCTTTTAGTGAGACATTTTGGAGTTTCATGGAAGTAGTCAGATTATTAAACTAGTTTATTTTTCAATAATTTGTCAATTACACTGTACTTTATACACTGTCTGTCAATAACTTGAATTAAAATATGTATATTTCTTGCTGTAAGTATCTATAAAAATTAAGTATGACCATCTTCTATTTACTCTACTGTTGAAAATAGTTGAAGATCCAGTGGCCCGTTGCACAATACCAATCGCAACAACGAAAATCAATTAAACAACGAAACCTTTCTTTGTTACTTTTATTGTAACAATGATCATTTTGACACTTAATACAACTTATTTAGAATGCCCTAAATGTGCTGTTATCTTTACTGATTTTTTTCTTATTTTGTTCTTTCATTTATCAATTAGCAGAATTCAATTTCATCCAGTAAAAACAGAGATATTAAGGTGTTGCTGTTACGATAGCTATTGCTGTTAAGAAAACTAAGTTATCTTAAAGTTATCCTCACAGTAAAATGTCATTGTGCAACGGGCCACAGGGGTGTGTCTCAGGCGTGTGTCTCTTATACTTATCTATTCACTTGTTAACGTTGACAAAACTTCATCTTACCAATAATATTTTCACATCCATACAAAGGCGTGTGTGTGTTTTCTTGCTTATAGAAACTTACCAGTAGAGTACACCCTTGTGATAAAGGATATAACCAACTGAGCAGTTTTTTCTCCTCATATATACATACAAAAAATACCAAATTTAAGAGCCAAGATAAGTTTTACATAGTTTAGATCAAGGAAGCTCAAAGCAATTGATTCTGCCCTAGTTTATATATACCGCTGAGGGCTTTCATTCAAGACATAAGTGTGTGTAAACTGGGACAATAACAATTGCTGAGTGCACCTGCGGTTTGTAATTGTAAATATTCAAAATCTTTAATTACAACAGAAAAAAGGCATTAGCATTCACAAACAGCATTATTGCCCTCCAGGACAATAACAGATCTTTTATATACCTGAGAGGGCAGGACATTACTGAAGGCATAGGGGTTGGAAACCTGGTATAGAATAAAAAATGTTTCCCATGATGCTAATGATTCTTAGCAATCTACAACAGACTTTCTTGACCAGGGAAACATAAGTCCTGACAGAACAGTATAGGAGGAACCAGAAATAGCTCCCCAAATACAACTGTGACTTCTTTTTTTTATTATTATTATTGAGCCAAAATCCGGTTTACACAAGTTCTTCTTTTCAGCTTTTACGCCATCAAATCAATACTCCCATCAAATACATTTCACATCTTATCAACACAGTATTTAGTTATATACAATAATATAATTTTAGTAGTCTAGATCAATCTGTATGTCAATTTCTATTTAAGTTTCATACCAATTCACATTAGTCCATACCAACATGTTTCAACTTAGAATAATTCCTTTACTTTTTGCATAAACTTGACAATATCCATTTCCTTTTGTAGGCTTTCATCAAGATCATCCCATAAACAAAGCCCTCTGTAATAGGGGGATTTTTGTACTTTTGATTGTACCGTGAATTTTCGTTTTATTTTTACCTTATTTTTACTTCTCAAGTTTATACTTGGCTGATAGTTATCCAAATGTTCAGTTTGCTGACTGTATCTATGTATATGTTTCAATAAAGACCTTTTCCTCCGAATCCTAATTGATTCAATGTTATACTTCTTATGTAATATTCCAATATCTCTCCTTGCTGACAAGTCAAAACAATATTCAATGCACCTGATAGCCCTTTCTTCTAATTTCTGGACCTTCTCTATTAAATACATATCCGCTGACTCTACAACAAAGTCAATGTATTCTAAGTGAGGTCGTATCATAACCTTGTAAATCTTTCCCTTAAATTTGGACATTTTTTCACCTCTATTCAAATCCAATGAATGATTTTCCAAACACGTATACTTTTGATGTATATAAAGTTGCAAAGTCTTCTCTCTATATACATATATCGATAGCCCAAATCTTTGTCTTTTTCTGATATATGTATCATCTTTTATATATATATATATATATATATATATAAGATACTTTATTAGAATACTTCAATAATAAAAGTTTCTGCATCAGATAAGGTTTATCTCCTGTCAAAGGTCAGAAAATACATCAATATATGTGAAATTATATGT
The DNA here is from genome assembly GCA_936440205.1 of Lepidonotus clava. Lineage (NCBI taxonomy): Eukaryota > Metazoa > Annelida > Polychaeta > Phyllodocida > Polynoidae > Lepidonotus > Lepidonotus clava. The sequence continues at coordinate 2,808,554 of OW387143.1, forward strand.
CAATACTGATATACACAACTATGATTTTGCCTATAGTAGAATTTGGTAGTATTGTATATAAAAGAAACTATTGATAGACGACAGACTCTACAAAATAAAGCATTATGCATATGTATACACTGCGTAGCCCACATCCCAATAATAGTGATACATGTACAATGTATATGTATGCTTCCCAAACTTGAATGGAGAAGATTGTATTCTCAGTAAAGGGAGGTTTGAACAGGAGCTCATGATGCTCCTTCATTCACTACTTTGAAGCCTAATAGTGAAATATACAAAAGAAATATAGTATATAAACAAGGGATTGAATCGAATTCACTTGATTTTGAAATGCAGAACATGGACGCTTATGACTATTTTTAAAATAACCAAAAATATTTGCTTCAAAATACAATTACGCCCAACATGTAAATGTGTAAGCTCGGCAAATTGATAATATATGTTGAATATAATTTTGATGAATTATGTATACTGAGATATTCCAATTATTTTGTGACTTACTCACTGTTAACCTGTTATATATACTTGTATCACAATTATTCTTGTATTATAATTATGTGAAATCTTATATATAACTTACCACTATGATGTAAACAAGCATTGATTTGCTAACTCAGATTTTTCAGTATAAATAAAAGAATTTAAAAAGAAATATCACAATGATCTACATTACCAAAGGCAAGCATCAACAGGTTTTCACATAACCATAGCCTCATATCTTTTATGACTTAGACTCAATAAATATTGGACTGTTTTTTTAAGAAAAAGATAAATATTTGGAAGGTTGCCAGATAATCATGGTTACAGATTAGAGAATTTAGAAAATGGAAATAGTATGTTTCATTATATTTTTAGAAGATGTCTTTGCCTCTTATACACCGTAAGAAATTCCAAAAACAGATAATTCTGCCAAAGTTTGCATTTTCAACATTTCTACTTGTTAAAAAGGAATTTCTTTGCTCAATTAAAGTTACAAGATTTTTTTCTAAGCTAGAATAAAACAACAGTTATAGGCCCTTCTTTATATGGATTTTTTTACTTGAGATAGAAATACTAAGAAAGTAATTAGATGGCTTACTTGCTTCCCAAGAACTTATATAATCTACTAGTGGTTTTAGTCATAACAGAACTAAAATATGTTGGTTGCATCCCCTGTAGTTGATTCCTGGTTGCTTGAACAACATGTATCAGTTTGACAGATTTCAACTTTTTAGACTGGCCATGCTTGTACATTTTGGTTATCCAGTCATCTGCATACCACCCAGGAAACTCCTGTGGATAGTAGAAACCAAAAATATCAATATGAGTCCTGTGCACAAAGTCATATGTGAGAATCGCCATGTTCCCACCATGATGTGTTGGTCCTACAACACCAACCAGGGGAGGAACCATTTTCTGGAGCTCTCCAATAAAACAACTCTGTAAAAGAAGTCTTGTCCATCTTTGTAAGCTGCCATCATGGCATTATTTTGGGACCAAGCCGGTCTGCCTGAATAGTTACACCTCAACAAATGAAGATAATTTTTTCTAATACTTGAAAACTACTCCCCAACACTGGCTGTGGCACAGAATGAAGGAAGAAGTTGTTTGAAAAGTGATATCACTTCCAACATAATGCTGTTTGGTATCCCATTGAATGCTTTGTGGCCTATGTTTGATGTAATTGCCATTCCAATGGCCACTGTTACATACTTGTGTGGCCTTCCTGCATCAGTCACAGTTGCAGGAACACTGACAAATTGCTCCACTTTTTTCATAGTTACAGAGATATTTAGAGGTTGTGTTGACACTTCACTTTTCACCATCAACTGGTAACTTTTGACACTTTTCGTGGCATTGATATATAAAGCTGTTGGTATAGCAATAAACAGTAACATCAATGCACATATCTTCAAATCTTTTGCAAATACAAAAAGTGATTGTGACTGTCATTGTCCATTTTCTTCCTGTCTGTGAATAAATTTCTCAATCAGAAGTCAGTAATCATGAAGGCTGCCTATAGGTAGAACCATAGTCCATGATTTTTAACACATTGAATAAAAGGCCTGCTCCCTCTTACCTCCAGCCCACTAAGTACCATACGAAATGAAACAAGTTTATATGATATATTTGATGACAAATTCAAGTTATCTAATCTAATAATCCTCTGTAAATATAAAGATGTATGAAGTATGACATTTGATTGTTAATTGTTTGCCTACAGGTTACCTTGCTGTATTTGTATCTGGTCTGTTTCAATGTATACAGATCTCATAGAGTCAGCCGACTCCTTCTCCAACACCTTGTCTCAGCTTCCAAGGCCCATTTCAAACTTTACAATCCTGACAGTGGATGCAAAGTTTGAAAAACTATCAAAACAGAATTGGAAGAGAGATATATTTGTGACCCTTTTATGAGAGTTTCTCCAGCTTATCTAACTGTGCTAGTTTCCACTTTATAGATATCTTATATGGGCCCATCACACAAACCCTCAGCATAACAAAAAGAGGCTGCAGTTTTTGTCTTCAAACTTGCACATTTATAGATATCCTTATTATGATTGCATCTGTTTTACTTGTAGATAATATCTTATAATGATTTTAAAGTGGTTTAGAGAGAATCAATATTATTTGTTAGGTTTTATTCCTTATTTTGTCATAATCAATATATAGGCTTTAGAAAACACACATTAGCAGCTTAAAATAAGACTTGCATCGAATAACAGGCCCGTATCCAGAACTTTTCATGGGGGGGTGACCATTTCCAAAAAGTGGACTTTCTAGAGGTAAGATAGCTTAAAGCAATGGGTCGTTAAGGTTAGGGCTCCATCCCTTAAGGGCCATACCCACTAGGCAATTTAACCTTCGCAGGGTGACAGACGACTGGAAGAACAACCGTCGTTGTCACCCAGAGACAGTAATATCTAGCAAGTTTGATATTTTTCCTGGCAATTTTCATAATATCTGTCGTAACTACTATAGTTTTAGCAATCCTTATGATTTTGCTACTATAGTTTTGAAAATTGCGTTTCATAATAGTCATGGTAAGCTTATCGTAAGAAACCATAGTAAGAACCGTTGTAGTGTAAGGAAACCATAGTAAGTACCCCAAACCATATTGGCGAAACCATAGTAGTGGATTTTTCGCTGGTTTTGCAGTTCCGAGTACGAGCTAAGATGGTTTCTCATAGCGCGAGATCTCGCAAGACTAGCCATCCAATGTAGTGTTAGAGTAGAGTTGCCAGTCTTTTTTGCATCAACAACTGGAATTTAGATAATGAAAGAAAATTTAAAGAAAGAATAATTCTATTTCACTTTTTGGCATATGAATTCAAAGGAATAAGGTGCCTGAACGTAATTATTAAAAAAGATAATGTATATTTGAAAATACTTTTGTGAAATATTCCTAGATCACTTATTAAAGTAAGGGGGAATGTGCCTTGCATCGCGCACAGGGTGCGTGATTCAACAACCATACACAATGCTACCTATACAAGTAAGGGGAATGCTGTTGGAACGATTATCTAAGAAATTCTAAAAAATACATAAAAAAAGGCATGGATTTCTTGAAGTATAACTATTGTATTATGATATTTGCATGTTTACTAACATGAGAAATCGACAGTTAATCCTGATTGATGTATACATAAACTATCAATTGTGATACTTGTTAGTGCTCAGACTAATCAGATCTACAGTTGTGTTTTTATATCACACATCTAGTTGTTGTCTCATGTATTTAAGGCATGTTTGATCGTGGCTAGACTAACGCAGAGATATCAGATATAAAGGCCTCTCTACAACAAATGCAATTTTTCGATTCATAACAGATATAACTAGAAATATAAACAATAGACAAATCACTGGTGCCCTCTATATAGACCTGGCAAAGGCGTTCGATTCTGTAAATCATAGTAAACTTCTGCTGAAATTAGAAGACATGGGTTTAAACTACAAACTCCTGAATTGGATACGTGCTTATTTATCAAATAGACAAATTTGTACTAAATTCAACAATAAGAAATCATCCTTGAAGGCCTTACATTGCGGTGTACCTCAGGGCTCTATTATAGGCCCCACTCTGTTTCTGTGCTATATTAACGACTTAGTAAGAAATGTACAAATTCCCGGAGTCAACATTTGTTTATATGCCGATGATGCCGTGTTATACAGTTGTAATGAAAATCAGGTAAATGTCCATCATTCACTACAACTAGCTTTATCCGCAGTATTCCATTGGTGTGAACGGAATTGTCTCAATATAAATATTAGTAAAACTAAGGTATGTTATTATGGTACTAGACATCAAGTCAAAATGCTTGACAGATCTCCCCTGATTGTAACCTGTGGAAATGTTAATGTATGTAAACAGTATAACTATCTAGGAGTGCAGCTAGATGAGTGTCTAACTCTCGATTCGCATTTCAATCAGATTTTTAAAAAGTACTCATACAAAATTTTCCAGTTTGGCAAACTTCGACAATTTTGGATATAAAAACACGGAGTTTAGTGTATAAACAAACTATATTACCATTGATAGAATATGCCAGCTTCTTACTTACACTAGGAAATCAGCACAACGTGGATAAATTGCAAAAATTGCAAAATCGTGCTCTGAGATTTTGTTTCAATATTCATAATCCTCGGGACATTCGAACTGTTGAGTTACATACACTGGCATCGGTTGATACCCTTGTCATTCGTCGAAATATGCAACTGCTAGGTATCATGTATGACCAACATCTCATAGAAAATAACTTAGTACAAACGGAGAAAGCCACTAGGCTTGCTACCAAACCCATAATTAAGACTGACATGGTTAAACATGAAGTGTACAGGAGATCTCCTTATTTTGTTGGAGCAACCCTATGGAACAATCTGCCCAGGGAAATTGTACAACTCGATTGTAAAAATACCTTCAAGAATAGGGTGAAACAACATTTAAGATAGACCAGATACTATCTATTGAAGCAAATAATTGCTAACCTCCTTATTACCTATGACATATATATTTATTATATTGTTCTGAAAATCTTTGATTTGGTAATCTGTCATGGTAGTTGATTCTGATCACAGATAAACTCCTAACAGGCAACCATTTCCTTTTCATATTGTGACTCATTCTTTATAATATTGTACTATGTAATCATTACTGATGTATTTTTCCACCTATACGGAAGATCATTCATGTACGAATGAGTATGGTTAATAACAAAAAAACAAAAAAAAGAAGATATTATTAAGAATATATATATATATATATATATATATATATATATATAAGCCCACAGAGATTAATGAGCGTATTGACTTCATTTTATTTCTATTAAGGACTTTAGAAAGATCTCGTTGACCATAATGATTTGTCAGTCAGATTTTTAGAATTGAAGATTATTTAACATTTCATGAACTCAAAAAAGCATGATTAGGATTGAAATACTGATTTTCTGATAACCTATTTTCATATAAAATATTTCTATTAGGTTTTGGTCTACGAATAAAATAATACTAAGTTCTTAGACATAACGTTTAGAACATATAAAAGAGACACAAGTGTACCTCAGAAAAATATCTTAAAATGAGAAATTAATGTAAGAATTAATAAAAATGATACCAGATATAAATATATAGGAACTATTGTGGTCAACACCCTCTGCATGATACAGCAATAGGATCTACCACACTTGACCATGATAATATCACTGGATATATTTATAATCCGTATATTTCCGAAAGAGCATGCATTCGTGCAGTTCATAAGCTTTTAAAAAAGTAATAGTCTTTATGGCTTCTTTGACGTTGTATTTCTGATAATGAGCATGATTTGAAAAGTTAATTAGTGAAGTTATTTGAGTTCAGTGGTAAAATAAAAGGAAATTATCAAATTGCCAAAGGCAATGGTCAACGACCATCAATATTTATCAAATCTATCAAATATATATATAAATTTTTATAAGCTTTTAACTACAGGTGCACGATACAAGGCACATTTCCCCTAATTCTTTGGTTTTCGCACATTTTTGCGCATTAGACCACATTTTATTAGCACAATTTTGCCTCTGAAACACAATTTCTAATAAATCTTCACAAAAATTGCCCTAATGATCCATTATTATGCCCTGTTTGATATGAGAGGACTCTGGAATTTATATGATCAATATAGAAAAAATGCATGATAGATTTTGACCTCGAGGCACTACTAAGGTGAACTATAGAGAGTTAATTATCTGTTATATGTGGTGTACGTAATTAGTCGTATTTAATTGTAGATAATAGCTAGCTCCAAACGCAGTCTCCTCCTGGTTCAACTGCTGTCGTCCAATACATAATCATAGTTCCAACATCATGTAAGATGTAACAGTTGCATGAAAGGTAGTTCTTTATTAATAATCTCCTGTGTATTGCCGTTCCGTGACAAGATCTCAGTTAACAATGATCAGCTCCAAGGAAGGAATCCCCTCAAACATACTCAGTCAACGCTCCCGCCTTTCTACACAGTCCTCCTGCTTGAGAGGTGAGGGCTTCACGTTCAAAAGTATGCATAAATAAATACAAATGAAATTATAATATTGTGTCTGTATGTAGGGGACATCCTCAATACCTGTTTGAATTATGTCAAATATTACAGTACAATTACATATTACCATTCCACTTTAAATAAACTCACTTTTTCTTAATTTCTATTATTTTTCCCCCCAGAAAAACAGGGAGGATGCTCTTGACAATCCACCAGAGTACAGGAACATGGAAGAGTGGTGGGTCCACCAGAGGGAAAGAAAAAAGCGGAATAGTCAGAAAACTCGAGATTAGGCCAAGGCCAAGGCCAAGGCTGAGGACAAAGACAAAGACAAGGAATGTATGTATATCAATTGCTATTTATACTGAGTTTAAGCATACCATAGTGAACAGCACCTACATACGGGCACACACTTACGTTGTATTATAATTACTTAAATAGCTCCTAAATACGGACATGCAATTGAACAACACACTACTACCCATAGTATATGAATTCTTTTGTATTGTAGATGGTGCTGGATGTGGCAATGGTGCAGCCAGAGGCCAAGGCTGAGGCAGAGGCTGAGGCAGAGGCAGAGGCAGAGGCAGAGGCAGAGGTCAAGCAACAGACAGACAATCTCAACACCTGGCAGGGGAGGATCCTGATATGCAAGAGGGTTTGCAGCCGAGGACAAGACAGCCAGCAGCTGCTGCAGCTGCAGCTGCTCCTATCCCCGAGCCTGAAGAGTCTTTGAGGTAATTCAATAACAAATTTATTCTTTCATGTAACCAACTAACTAAACTATTATACTATTTAATTATTATTATTTGTAATTTTCTCAACTATTATGTTGGATAATTTTCTGTCCTGTTAATTTCTTTAATTTTTTGTTCTGTTCAGTTTTATGTTATTCATTTTTAATTATGGGTGAGCCTGTTAGTTTGTGGGAAAGGGCTGCACTTCAGAGGGCTGAGCTTGAGGCCAGACAATACCAGAGGATGATGCGGTAACAGGAGGCAGAACATATTCAAGGGGAAGGAGAACAAGAAGAACAAGCAGAATTTCCATTAGAACCTCAGGAAGAAGGATGTCAGGACGAAAATTGGGCTGAACAATGGGCAGGTGGATGGGAAGAGGAAGGGGATTTAGACTTAGATTTAGATTTAGATGAAGAGGATGAACGGCAGGAGTAAGTGGAACTGGAGGAGCAAGGGCAGGAACAAAGGCAATAGGGCATGTCCAGCCAAATAGCGGTGTAAAAGGGCCTGTCTGGTACCAGCCAGGTGTATACAGGTAGGCCACCTTGACCAGCGACCACTGATACCTGTAGTATGTGCATTAAGGCATGGCACCAGTGACCACCACTGGTACCTGTAATCAACACATTGGACAGTTTGGTGGCCGGCTGGACCCACTTCCAGCCGCTATTGGCGAACACTCCCTATTAGAGGAGGAAGGGGATTTAGATTTACATACTGAGCAAACCATAGCCTGTCAGTCTATGCTGTTAGAGGATGCAGTGACAAGTAAAGGTGAAGCTATAGGGGATGAGGATGATGTTCAGCTACAAGCACGGGAAAAAGAAGTTGCACACCTTTTACTTGCTTTGGGAACAATTGTGGTAACAACAGAACAGAATATAAATGAAGAAGAAAAGGTAGAGGAAGAGCCTGAGCAACAGCAAGTCGACCAGGGAAAGTCAGAGGAAATAGATAAGTCAATAGATGAAGGAAAAGGGGAAGAGCCTGAGCAACAGCAAGTGAACCAGGGAAAGCCAGAGGAAGTAGAGAATATAAAGAATATAAACGAAGCAGAAAAGGTAGAGATAGTGTTGACAGAGAAGGGAAAAAGAAGGGGGGGAAAGAGGACGAAGGTAGTTAACCACTTAACAGCTGCTCCCGAGTATACTCGGGAGCATACTGTATTTCTAAGGTTTTTTAGTGAAAAATAGACCAATTTTCATGATAATTTTGGATATTAACAAGTTGTCAAAAACTAGGGGTGTAAGGTATTGTTAGAAAGTTCATCCCTTCAGCTTCATGATTTTCATATTGGATTTGTCTAACAACCTCCCCTTATGTATGGTAACCATGGCAACACTTTCCTTAGCAACCAATTTCAAAATTTCGAAAAACCCTGGAAAATTGCATAGAACATGCCAAAATTTTCAAAATCGATTGAATGGTCAAATTCTAGATCATTTTCCAATTCATTCTGGAAAAGAAATTTTTTGGTGCACTAAAAGTATTGGTTGCCATGGAAACTTTAATAAATATACCTTATTTTAGGGTAAAAATTCAATTAAATTCAAGAAAAATACGAAATGGCATGGTTACCATGGTAACAGTGTTCTAAACACTTTATTATAGCTTAAAACTCTAGAACAACCTATAAAAACCTAAAATATATAGAAATATAGCTAATTATTAAGAAATAAGTGTTGCTATGGAAACGGTTTGATTACATGGTCAAATTTCCTAATTTTGTGCATTTTTATGCATTATTCTAGAAAAATACATGCATTATTTGATATGTAATATCTTTTGACATAAAGTAGCTATGGAGGCACTTAATGTGTCAAAATTTAGAGAATTTCATATAGTTCTTAATTCAAGTGTTTATGATGTTTTTATTATGATTTTGAAAATTTGGCCAAACAGTATATGATCACTTTAAGAATTTAAAATAATATAAAGAAAAATCAACAAAACGGTTGCCATGGCAACCGAAAATTCAAATTTTTGCAGTTTCCTAAATTTTCAGGTAATGAGCTAAAGAATGATATGACATAACATGCCCATCTGTAAAAAGTGTGAAAAATGTAATTGATCAAAACTACATCCATTTTGCCTAAAATTTCTCCAAGGAGCATGGCAGTTAAGTGGTTAAACAGCCTAAGCAACAGCAAGTCGACCAGGAAAAGCCAGAGGAAATAGATAAGTCAGTAGATGAAGGGAAAGGGGAAGAGCCTAAGCAACAGCAAGTCGACCAGGGAAAGCCAGAGAAAGTAGATAAGTCAGTAGATGAAGGAAAAGGTAAAAAATTAGTTAAGGGAGCAAAGGAAAAGCATAAAGCAAGGGGAAGAAAGGGTAAAAAAAAACTGAAAGAAGCACATCCCCACAACCATCTACTTCAACTGCATCTCCTCGTGTCTTAAGAAGCAGACGTATGCATGGCAACCAGTACTTGCCATCCTTTTTCAGGCAACATACCCCTTCACAATACAGCTCAGACTCTGACTAAATATTGTATTAAGTTAGTTTATTCAATTCTTGTTACACATAACCATTTTTGTGTTGTACTTATCAGGAATTTAATTGCTATTTCACATAGATCTGTTTATAGTGTCCGTATTTAGGAGTGAATTTTATTTCTGTTTCATGTCTAGTACATATATCTGAGAGCAGAACTTATGTAGAATGGATTTCATTTCCATTGTATGAGTAATATATCAACGTGTCCATATTTAGGACGGATTTAGTTGCTGTTCACATAGACATAATATTTGATATTATAGTATATCTGGTATTGACAAAAGCATCTTCTATTTAACAAAGCTATCATTATTGTATGTTATTCTATACTACTGAAGAATATTTGCAGTGCAAATATATATGTTAATATGTATGTGCACCTAATCAGCATTGAATAAAAACATGTAACATGGTTATTTGGTTTTCCATTGAATTTTATTTCATTCAGATTGAACGTAAGCCTACCCTTTAGCAGATTGTCCGGGACACGAAAGCTGCATCATCTATTAGCACAACGTGAAGCTAAGGTAGAGGAAAAAGAAAAGGAACTAAAGAGAGTGAGAATGTTGCTTATTAAAGCAAGTGCAAAGTCACCAAAGAAACATAGTAGTAAACTAGAAACAAATACGATTGTAGCAGATGTACATGAACCCTTTGCCAAAATAAATCTCACCATAGATACAGTTATTAGTGTTAGAAATGCAGCCCTAAATATGGACACGCCCGTAAATAAAAGCCAGAAAGATAATGTAGATTCCAACAAGTCCAAGAAGAAGAGGGAGGATGCTCCTGCACTCACCATGCCTACCCTACATATGGACACGTCGAAAATGAAGAAGACAACTGTGTTAGTAGATGTAGATCCCAACCCAAATACAGACACGCCGATTCAGACAAGGGATGCTACTCCTCCACCTGCCACTCCTACCCTACATACAGACAAGCCGAAAATGAAGAAGACAACTGTGGTAGTAGACATATATCCCAACCCAAATGCAGACATGCTAATTCAGACAAGGGATGCTACTCCTCCACCACCTACCATTCCAATAGATATGGGCGCCCTGAAAGAGAATAACAAAGATGTGGCAGTACAAAGAGAAATGACCAAACCTAATGGTGAAACTGATATTCCTGACACTCCACAACGATAGGCAGTGGGTATACTGTCAGACCTAAAGCTTACCCCTACAGCTGCCAGGATTAAGAAGGTGCTGCCTGTTGCAATTACGGTTGGTGCAGTAAAGAAGGCTCCAAAAAGATTAAAGAAACAGTTGTTTGGTCGAAAACTGAAGGTACCACGGATGGCTGCTAGCCTTTCCAGGAAAATAAACTTGCCCAGGAAACACTTTGCATCTGAGAACAAGTTCACCAAAAGGATTGTACAGTGCCAGTCAATGTGGGCCATGAAGTCTAAAGTGAAAGAGTTTTTACAGCGACCTTATAACTCACAAGAAATGCCTGGGAAAAGGGAGGCAGGCAGGTTTAACCTGACAGATACAATGGCAAATCTCCATGCGAAATTCCTCAAACAAAATTATAATGTCAAGGTGGTTTCCCTTTCCAGGTTCTGCAAGATGAGACCCCCCCACATCCAACTTGTTGCTCACACTTCAAGACAGCAGTGTATATGCCAGAAGTGCTCGAACATGTGCTTGAAAGCTGCTGCTGTGAAAGTCCTCCCAAGAACACCCAGAGACTTAATACAGATGACTGATGAGGAGATCATCATGGCCATAGTTAAGGTGGAACTACCAAACAATACAATTCCATTCACATAGTGGTTGCGGATGGATGTTTGGCACAAAGATTAAAACATCAAGAAAGTGAAGCTGTATGATGTAGAGTCTGACAAGGAAACATTTACTAAGAATTTCCTTCATGAAATGATAGATCTCCGTGCTCACTGTTACCAGGTGGAACACCAATACACCCAAGTCAAGATTCTCAAAGAAGATCTCAGTGATGGGGAGGTCACCTGGCAGATCGATTATGCTGAGATTTGGGCTGCTGAATACCCAGGAGAAGTATCAGCAGTCATCTATGACAAAGATCAGACCTCAATACACCCCATGGTGGTCCATTATTTCTCAGTAGCTGGAGAAATGACCTGCAAGTCATATGCCGGAATAACATCAGAGGGAGCACACACATTCCCTACTACTCTCACATTCCTTAAGTGCCTGGTGAATGATCTTGTTGAAGATATACCCAATCTCTCAACAATCCATTTCATTTCAGATAGCCCTACCAGTCAGTACAGAAATAGAACTGTAGTAGAGGCACTAAGGCAATTCCCTACCCTATTCGGAGGGATAACAGCAATATGGACATGGCTTGAATCTGGCCATGGTAAGGGTGGTGCTATGAAGAAGAAGGCAAGTAACCTTGTGAAAGCCGGAGTACTGATGAGAAACACTAGGGAAGTGGTGCAAGCTCTGACAGAAAGTGGGGTTAAGCCTACCATTCTTCATGCAACAAAGACAGACGTGAAAGCCAACAGAAAGGTGGTGAAAGGAATAGAAACAGTGGGTGTGAAAGGCATGATGAAGATGCATGCATTAGTACCTAGAAATGGGTACATGTATGTACGTGAGGTACCATGCTTCAAGCCCTGTTGCCGCACAGAGAAAGCACTCCTAAATACAGACACGCACCAGTTTCCCTTCTTGTGCCCGGGATGTATAATGGTGGAATGGTGGAAAACAACCAGAAGAAAGAGAAGAAAGCTCTCCAGAAGAGGACCATCAGGATGACGACGAGGAAGAGGAGGAGGAAGAGGACAATATACCCTTTGCCAAGATCAAATTGAGGATTCAACAGAGGGTGAGGATGACAACATACCACTTGCTGAGTATGTAGTGATATCAGATGATGATGCTGATGATGGCATTCCCCTCATTCAGCTCCTACAAAAAATCAAGACAGAAAAGGAAGAACCATCTGAAAGAAAGAAAAAAAGCCAGGCCAAGAAAATGAATGAGTGGGAGGAGAATGAGCATGTTGAGAATGATGACTACGTTGTAGTTATCTATGGCAACAAGTGGTACCCTTGCAAGGTGATGAACGTAGAAGGTGACACTTTGTCTATATCATACATGACTCCCTTTGGTGCTCGGTGGAAGTGGGGAAGAAAAGATGAAGGTTCAGTGGAGGTGGAAGGCATTCTATGCAAAATACAGGCACCAGTCAAATCAGGAAAGCTATTCCAACTAACTACAGGAGACCTGGCTGACGTCAATGCTAAATATCAGGCCTTTACAGAAAGTCTTGCAAGGCTTAAAGAAGAATTAAAGTAAACTAGACAAGTGTGTCCGTATTTAGGGGACCTTAAAATCCTAGACCACTTTAACCAACAAGCATCATGTTATTTGATATAAATAGTAGTTATTGTCAATTCAGAATGGTACACAGTTTAAGTATACATTGTTTCAATATAATGTATTGATAGCATCGTGGGAGGCAAATGTTTATTGTATAGTAATAAAGCGTGTCCGTATTTAGGGCGACTTAGCAGAGAAGCACACGTTAAGTAACCACCACCACTTCAAATAATGCTGTATGATATGAATAACAGTTATTGAGAATTGAAAGTCAAATACAATTGAAATCTACAACGTTGAATATGATGTATCATTAGAATAATGGATGGAAAATGCTTATAGGTATGGGTGTCCGTATTTATGTGAAAACGTGTCCGTATTTAGGTAGCACCCCCATATCGCATGGAATGTGCATTTTCATATGTATGTGTATGTTGGAAATAGCTAATTCTACTCAAGTGGAAGGTTTGCAATAATTTGGAACAAAAAGAAGCACTATAGATGAATAATTTTGAAGTTATGAACGTTCAAAGTTGAAATTGCATATGTTGGCAATTTCATGGTGAAAAACCAAATTTCAAATTGTGATTTAACACACAAACTATGAATGAGAGCGTAGTTCAGTACTAAAAGAAATTAAAAAACTAAAAGACAATACAATAAACTCACTTTGATTATATTGCTTTTTTGATTGTGTCAGTCTGTTACTACTGCTAAAAACATACAAAAATTGTAAAAAACTGTGTCCGCATTTAGGTAAACCTCAGCTTAAACTGTTATGTCGTATAATAATGTATACGAAAATGTTGACCATCTATAAGAAAGCTTATTTCCAACACTTTCGATGACATATAAATATTATTTTTACAATGGAATATATGTACTGAAAAAAATAAAAATAAATGGACTTCTGGACCCTTCAGGGACCCATGAGGTTATCTGATATTATTAAACAATTTTACACTTTTCAACAAGGTTTTAAAGTAATGTAAACTTTATTTCTGTGAAGTTCACAAGTTCATTTTTCATAATAAACAGATAGAAAGGGAAAAACATATTAGTAAAGTTAAAACATGGGGTACAAAATGAAGGTGTTTTCTACCTAAATACGGACAGGCATATTTAGGTTATATTCAATACAGGATGGATTCACCAGGAAAAAATAATAGTTAGTTTATGAAAATTAATCTTCAGTATAATACCGTTGAGGTAGGATATATGAAAAATTATATGAATAAAAAGAAATTTTTTACTTGAAAAATGGGAGGATTTCAAGAATTGGCCCATTTGGGAGAATCGACCATACACATTGTAACATTTTTTTATTTATATGGCCATATAGCTTTGTCAAATGGCTATTTTATCATATAAGACACATAGTTATGCCATGGCCTTAAGAAAATGTATGCACAAATAATCCCACAAATAAGCCTCTGAGAGGTGTTGTCTTTCCTTAATTACTTTCTGATCATTAACAATAAAGTTAACCCACACAGTTCAATTAGTTTATACAGGTTCATTATATCAGCAGGATCGTCCTTTGAGAATTGACCTATAACTCACAGTTGAAAGTGCACAGCTGTGCATCATACCTCTGGTTGGCTTTCTGACTGAGTGTTGTTTGGGACTTGGCATATGTCTTGCATAACTCCTGTTTGAAAATATTTAATTTACTTACATTGTATTTGGATCTAGGTAAGTTCATTGTCTATCATAATATAATGGGTGTTCTTCACATGGGTGTTCTTCAAATATTATTCAGGGGACAGATTTAGAGGAGGGTGCATTGGGGTGCCCCCCCCCCCCCCCTTTTTGGGGGGTTAATAATAATTATTTAATGTAAAACTGCTGCCCCTGAAGGGGGCGCCAGGAATTTTTGAATGTAGGCACTGTCATATGTGAAAAGTTGCCGCATTTGAGAAGTCGCCGATGCCGGAAGTAGGATACTACGCATGCGCATGGGAAAAGTTTCTAGCCTCAAGCCATGTTTTGCCAATTAATTCCACAAAGATGAAATGGGAAGCAAACTAAATAATTATATATTCCTCTCATCTTTTACATATCTGAGATTCATACCTGAAGGGCTCATCGAATAATACAACAACACTTTGACCATCAACCAGAGTTGGGTTTGTTACAGTTTATTCCCTCTTTTTAGATATAAGTATATGGCTGATTTGCAGTTATCATTCCATGAGAACTGATTGTGAGAGTATCTAGGGGCGGATCCAAAAGTTCTCCCTCTAAATCCTAAAAAAACCTTAGAACTTTGAGAACATAGGGAAATATTTTTTAGACATTTGGTTAAATAATGTTAATCAATTCACAAATAACCTTACACATCAGCTCATCGGCCATTCTCATGTGGTTGCCAAATATGGCCTTACCAGGTTGAAGGGTTTCATTTCATAAAATGGTGTGGTGGTATGAGGATCAGGTTTGTCAACTATATGGTTATTCAACTTATTATACGTCGGTGCACACATCCCACCTGCTCATCCTAGTGTACTAAGGTTTTGGTATGTGAGAGTGTACCGCAAACTAAACTAGTCAATAACAAGACTTCTAGATATAATTTCTTGACAGTCGTTGTAAAGCTTGAGGTCTCTATTTTCATGCCCTAAAATCTCAAGTCTTGATTATGAGTAGGGGCTGAGCTGTCACGAATAGTTTACCTAGTCTACAAGTTTGAGAAAATTCCCAGCTCATCCTGCTCAGAGCTCTGCAGCAGCACAAGCAGCCCGTTGAGTATTCTGTGATACCACACACTTTGAATATCCATGGATTTTAGGCTGTTTTCGGCATTTACTGATGACATTCGACGTATAATAAAAGGAAAACTACATTCGGATGATGGGATGAGGCAGAATACTCATTGGTAGTAAACGATGTGCCTCCACTCACCCTTCGGGCTCATGCAGGCACATGGTTTACTACCAGCTCGTATTCTGCCTCATCCCACATCCTCATGTAGTTTTCCTATAATCTTAATGCCTTAATGACTTACTGAAATGTAACATTAGTTACTATAGACTATAGGCCACCATCATTTTATTTAATTTCTGAGTGCATTTGTCTCAGATCGCTGGGCTACACATCTGGGTTTTTTTTTACAGCATCATATGTTTGTATGAGAGTATGGTTTGTATGTTTTGTAGGTATGCTGTTCCCTTATGTGGGGCTATACTTGAGGCTTAGTTAGACACCCTGTTCATACAATTCTACCAATACTAAGCAAATATATGAGTAGTTATTGATAGTTTGTGGCTAGTTAAGATATTCGAAGTAAGACAATTTAGAAATATTGGATGACATATTGGACTACATGTGAATTTAATGAGTTTATCAACAACAAAGACAGAACTATTTCATATTTCTAATCATGTGGTAAGCCAGAGGACTTGCCAACTTTCTTAGTGTTGGTCCCAATCTCCTAAATTCCTATATTTAAGCTTATATGGGCACCTCCCAGTAAACACCCCATTTTGAATCAATACTGAAAGTGTATTGAACCAGCAATCAATCATATCTGAATACTGATCAATTCTTGATTTCCCAATATTGATTCAATACATTCAACTGATGTTGAGTTATTAATATTGAAGGTTTTAATGTTGATCCAATGTCATTTTGCAATTTTTGAAGCATAGCATGTAAAAACACCTTTTTTGTCAAAAAGCAATAACATACAGGTTCGAACGACTGGAGTTCCTGTGAATTTCTTCAAGTGCATTGTCAGATCTCCTGACATTAATGATACCTATCCATACAACGGTGGACTTGGTTGGGGAAATACTAATAGATAGCCTTAATCTTGGTATATGACCAAGAAAGGTTTAATATCATCATTCAAAAAATATATCTGTAGAGGGACAGTGTTTTTTTAGTTTTTTAATTGGTAAATCCATATGATGATTGAGCATTTACTCTTTAATTTTTGAGAAAAAAATTCTATCAACAATGCTGAATCAAAGTCAGATTTCAACATTGTATCAATATTGAAAGTTAATATTGAATCAACATTAGGTTTTCATTGTTCACAAAAATTCAAATAACATCCAATATAAATGTTGATTCTATATTATGGCAATATTCATTCAGTGTGTTTTCTTGGAATTCAAAACACAAACCAACATATGTTGGCTTAAAAGTTGCCCTCCTCCTCCATGATGCACTTAGTATTCTCAGAAAAGCTCATTACTTTAATTTCTTTTCATTAGAAACTGATGCGGTAACTGAAATATACAGCTGCATTAGGTCTGTATTTTTTTAGAGGCACTTTAAACCCCTTGAAACAATGATTGGGATGGGGGCCCACATTTGAGAAATGTTATCATCTCATCTCCTTAGTTTGAAAGTTGTTGTCTTCTCGGGTCCTTATCGCTTATTTATCTCAATGTTTATTGACAAATTAAAAGGACTAAATGATTGTCTTGCAGGTTTCTGAATTAACCAGCATATTGAATTAATGTGATCTGCCAGATAAGACAATTACATTGAGAATTTAAAAAGACATAACAAAAAGCATATCTCACTAAAGCCCCATACCCACTGGGTAATTTTACTATCGATGGGTGACAGGTGACTTGGAGAATCACATGTAAATGTGTCAGGGGACTGTAATACCAAGCGATTTTTATAATTTGCTGTAGATTTGTCTACAAATTTTCCCCAACAATCCAGTCACCCATCGACAATTGCCGTCCAGAAAGCATTCCATACCCACGGAGAGCTGCTCCACCATCCATTGATAATCTAGTTGCCCAGCAACTTCACCAGAGATTCTCCCAGTTGCCCATCGTCCATCACCACTAAAGTTTTAATACTGGGTATTGCCCTAACCTAGTTTTCTATAACATAGGTATATGGTTGGACAAACTTGTAGTCTCACTTTAGACTTCTATTAGAAGTCAATGATTTATCACCCCCTGATAAAAAATTAAACCAGCACATATTGATTAAATATGGTTGAATATTAACTTTGACCTGTAACAAAAATCTTCAGTTGCAGAAAGTTTGGGTCATCATTGAAATAAGAGAGTTACCTCCCATTCAAACAGTAAATATAGAAAAATTGCTGTATCTTCCTATGTGAATTATTTGTGATCAAAGTAAAAAAAGAAAAGAAAGTAAAGATAATCAGTTTTAGCACTGATAGCTTGTAACAAAACATTTTTCTTTGCTACAAGTAACATTATTTCATGATAATGAGACGTGACACACATGCTCACCATACCAAATATGGATAATTATATACTATATTATTCAAGAGTATGAAGAGACGTGACATGCACGCTTACAAATAGCCTATGCCAACTTTAAATACTATAGAGAATTATAATTCCCCCACTAGGGGAATCCAAACTTAAATTAATATTGGAATCACATACTGACATTCACCTATATAAAATTAGTAAATGGGAAATCTAGGATATGAAGTCCTAAACAGGAGCAGGACATCTACATGATTTAGTCATTCACTGAAAGGCATGTACATTCTACAAATGTCCTTTTACGGAATGACTTGTATATATTTGGTTTTGTTTTGTGTACATTTCACACGGGTGTTTAGTGACATAGGTTACATGTTTGAGATAAAACTCAACATAAAATAGATTATGACTAATATAACAAACTCCAGAGGTTTTCATCTGGCACATCAAAACTGTCAAAGCATTAGAAATAAAATAGATATTGTAAAGCAACAAATATTATCCACCAACCTTGACATTTTTACCTTATCTGAGACATGGTTAAGCCAAGAATATGACAACTCGTTATTAGCGATAGCAGGATACAACCTAATTAGGCAGGACAGAGCTTGGAACACACTTGGTTCAGATTTTCCAAAGAAAGGTGGAGGACTTTTGATATATATCAAAAACAATATATCATTCTCATCAATTGAATTTGAACACCTAAACCACAATAACCAAAATATTGAACTGATATGGATCAAAATTTATAATCCAAATCATAGGAATTATGTTGTAGGAGTTACATACAGACCACCGCAAGGGAACCCACTTGAATTCACAAACTTAATAGAAAACTCCCTAAATATGATTACAAATCTACAAACCTGTGATGTATTTATACTGGGAGACATGAATATCAACTATTCAGACAATAGAAGCTCAGGTAGAAAATACTTAAAAGATCTAGAGAGGAGTCTAGGCCTTTACCAATTAATTAAAAATCCTACACGGATTACTCAAAATACTGAAAGTATCATCGATCTTATCCTGACAAATTGTAAAAATATCAAAGCTAGTGGAACTTTATCCCTAAATATTAGTGATCATGAAGCTATTTTCCTTACAAGAAAGAAACTTAAAATAACTTTCAAATCGACAATAACTAAGGCAAGATCATACATACACTATGATAAATTAGCTTTTCAAGCTGATTTAATAAATGAAGAGTGGGAACCCTTTTATGAATCTATGAATGTTGATGATGCTTGGGATTACATTGAAAACAAAATATCTAAAACAATTACACCCTATTGTCCATTAAAGAATATTCGCATTAAGGATACAAACTCCCCATGGATCACCCCTGAAATAATTGAAATGATAAATGACAAAATGATTCTAAGGGAGACAGCTATTGGAACTAAAGACCCTGATGATTTATGTAGAGCCAAACAAGCTAAGAATGCTGTAAAAACTGCTGTCAAACAAGCCAGATCAGACTTTATTACAGAAAATCTTGAGAGAAATGCAAATAATCCAAAGAAATTTTGGGAAGAAATAAACTCATTAACTCCTGATAAGAGTGCAGAACTGAATATAAATTTGATTCAACAGGATACAGGTGAAGCTATATCAAAAAACGACACAGCAAACTATATCAATACATACTTTAGTACAATTGGTACAAACCTGGCAGCAGCATTTACTGACACTTGGCATTATGAGGGTCATACATATAAAGGTGCTATTCCACCCTTAGTCATCAACGAAATTGACATACAAAAGTTATGTCAAGATATCGAGACTCACAAAGCCTCGTCAGTTACAAACTTGTCTTCAAAAATTCTAAAAGATGCCTTTTGTGTTATCACTAGACAACTATGTTATCTATTCAATCTTATCTTAAAAACCGGAATTTACCCTAAAAGTTGGAAAATAGCTTCAGTTATCCCCCTATTTAAAGGGGGTGACCGTTCGAACATCTCAAACTATAGGCCAATTTCACTCCTTCCACTACCGGGAAAAATTTTAGAAAAAATCTTACATTCTTACATAACTGCCCACCTTGAAACACATAAACTCTTTTAAACGAAAACCGGAATGGTTTTCGCAAAGGCCATTCCATAACTGATACTGTTTCCTATCTGACTGATGACATATTTCTGTCAATGAAGGATGAGATGTGCACAATAGTAACCTTTATAGATTTTAAAAAAGCCTTTGATACGGTAAATCATGAAATTCTTTTAAATAAATTACACAAACTTGGTATAAAAGGAAATATTTATAAACTTCTCACAAATTATTTAATGGATAGACAACAGCGTACAATAGCAAATTCATTCACGTCAGACTTGAATCAAACACCCTGTGGAGTACCCCAGGGAAGTATTCTGGGTCCTTTATTTTTCCTAATTTACATAAATGACATGAACCGTAACCTGAGAAATTGTACAACAAGATTTTATGCGGATGATACTGCAATTTACGTCAGTGACAAATCATTAGATAATGCTACTCAAAATCTGCAACGCTGTCTCCATCATGTTACTTCTTGGTGTGGCAGAAATATCCTGACGGTCAATGTTTCAAAAACAAAATGTATGGTGTTTGGTACCAGAAGATTTGTGAAATTTAAATTTAAACCAAAATTATCTATAAATGGTGAATTATTGGAAGCAGTTGAATCGTATAAATATTTGGGCATAGCTCTCGATTGTGAGTTGAAATTTAACTTGCATGCTAAAAATGTGGTAAAACTAGCCTCACACAAGGTTACAACACTAATGAGAATTAGGCCCTATATAAATAAATTTACTGCTCTAAGGATATATAAAATGAAAATATTACCCTACATTGATTTTGGCGATATTTTTTACATGTCTGCATGTTGTGAGGTCTTGAACAAACTAAACAAGGTACAGTTTAGAGCATTAAGAATCTGCTTAAATGCAGAGCCTAGAAAATCTAGAATGGAATTACTAGCAGAATCAAATGTTACTATGCTTGCCTTCCGGAGGACTGTTCATTTACGAAATTACATGTACAAAAGATCTCTTCAAGATAAATATTTAGATTTACGAAACATTCCTACCAGAGCGCATCAAGCTCCTGTTATGAAAACCTATATGACGGATCTATCTGCATTCAATAGGAGCATATTGGCTAAGGGTGCAACCGAGTGGAATAACCTTAATGTAATTATTAGGAACATTGATAGTTATTCGAAATTCCAATCTGAGCAAAAAAGATGGCTAATTTCCATGATACCGAATTGAATTTCCCCCAAAAAAACAAACTTAGCCTTGGCCTGAGATATTGTGATATGGGTTCTGATGCTGTGGCAATATATTATATCATTGTTATATAGCTTGATGATTTCCCTTTGTAACTGATAAATCAAAATTTGATACATTTTTAGTATACATATGCATGTAATTATATGAAAGTCAAACACCCTGTATATACAATGTCTTTTCTTTATTTGTATAATCTGTTGTTATGTTACTATTATACCATTATGTAAAAGTGTATTGCAATGCTGGAGGCAAGTGAAAAACGGTCATGGACCGACCTTGTATCTTATCCAGGATAAATAAAAGATTTAAAAAAAAAAAAATAAAAAAATAATAGATTTAGTTTAGATACATTAAGGAATGTTTCAGCAAAGCTTGACTTTTAAGTTTCATGTTGAAAATAGGTCACCTCTAAAAGCCAGGTAATTACATGCACTCACCAAGAGGGATTGTTTTGGACCTCATTCACTACATCCACAATCACCAATTACTCAACATACCCATTCCACTTACTTCTGATAAGTACAGAACCTTGACTACCCAAGTGGGCACCGATTGTCACTTAGTTCTGCAACAAGGCCACTGGTCAGTGCTGCAGACTGAATTGGACAGTATTCCTTTCACCCGTTTCCTATTTCTACTGTAGATGAGTGCCATCTTTAATAAGAAGGCTGCATATAATGATATATTTAAATGTAAATAATGTGTTGCACTTCCCATAATTTAATGGACAAGGACTTATATGTTTGTGAATACAGGCCAGAACTCCTACACTTGTTTATCCTTAACAGACATTATTGCTGTAGTCACATCAGAGCCTCCTGTATCATTATTTTCTGTTGGTTTTTTCTCACAGCCAGCTGCTACCTTGATAAGTGCACTTTTGTTAATCTAAGGCAAAAAATGTTTGCTAAAAGAGAATTAATACTTCATAGTAATGAAATCCTTTGTAAAAAGATTTTAGTGACAATACATTGTACAATAGCAGATGGAAACATGTTGACATATTAATGAAGGAGCTGTTATGTACCACAATGGTTGTTCTATAAAGGACATTGTGTATCATTATTTAAAATGTTGATACATTCACATAATATTATGCTACAGCTTTTCTTAGATCACACATTCATGTTTTACCATTTACCACTTACATTCCTTTAGATAATGTCGGTGTCCAAACCAATTTTGAGCTGTTGGGACTATGTGGTGTTTGCAGCCATGTTGGCTGGTACATTGGGAATTGGTATGATATACGCTATCCGAGGTCGTCAACAGGAAAGTACCTCCCATTATCTTACAGGAAACCGAAACCTCAACTTCATCGCTGTTTCTGTCTCAATGGTTGCTACTTTTTATTCCTCGGTTCTCATTATTGGCATCCCTGCGGAGGCATATGCGTTCGGTGGTATTTGCTGGCTGTATATAATTGGTATTGCCTTGGGTGCTGTTGTCAGCATAATTGTGTTCATACCAGTCTTCCATCCACTAAAACTGACCAGTGTTAATGAGGTTTGGGAATGCCTTTTCTTGTTTTTCTGTTCATTTAAAGGGAATCACTCTACCATGGATAGCTTGGAGCTAATTTTCTCCAATTTTATTGATATAACCCCTGGAAAAGCTATAGAAAATAATGAGTTATCATGACGTATCCACCTATAAAAAATGTATTTTCAAACCTCTTGGTAAATATATAAAGTAGATGGATAGAAATTTAAGAAAAGATGCTCTCTAGTTTGTCATCCTGTCAAACTACAAATACTGTGATAATTAATGAAAATTCCTATACTAGAGTTTTGTTATTTTCCAACATATTCCCCATCATCATCCTAATCAAGGCTAACCTGCAAGTAAAACTTAAGAAACTGGCTATCCCTGGCTGAGTGAATTTATCTAATGTCTAATCTGAAAATTATGTGCAGTTGTTGAAACCTTACAATTTAGATGAAACTTGTTAGCATTTGAGGATTAACCTCTTCAAGATTCATGAACTTAGAATGTATTCTAATATCTATGATTGATGTTGAATGTAAGGAAAATGTAGCTGACAACAGTAATATAATTCAAGTGCACATGAAATTATGATAACTTACATTATATGAAATCCAGTTGTAGCAGTAAATTCAGAGAAACATCAAGTCTGCTTAATCTAAAGCAATGGAACTCATAAGGATATTATTGAAAAAAAACACAGCAAGATCCAAGGATCAATTTGGAAATGGTGCAACTGAGGCAGTAATAATTTTAGTTTGAGAACCTTTTGTGCCATTTTCTTTTCAGTACTTACACAAGCGGTACCAATCTCATTTTGTTGGTGTCCTTGGCACATTATCTGGTGTAGTAGGTATGGTAGGTATTGAATCTTACCTCTTGTTTCATAAGCTAATAACACATTCTAACAACACATCAGACCAGATTGATTACTTCCAATTGTGTACAGATTTTATCCGCATGATGTCACATAGGACTATGCAAAAAGGGGTTGTGCACAATATCAGTGATCAATTTAAAATTATTGTTATTAATTTTGCTTCCTTATAATTTCCTGACATATGATTAATGACTTGCCAATTTTTGTGTATTATTTATGCCAAAAATCATCATATTTTATATATTATTTCATTTCATTTGATTATTCATAACTTTAAAATGATTCTGAGAGATCTATAGGTTAGCATTTTACCACTTCATTGTATAAAATGATGTTCCTTACCGAGACCAAACAACAGCATGTAATTCTCTATTTAAATTGGCATGTCCAAAATATCTAAATGAGCTATTGAAATGATGCTCATTGCTCCTCCTAGCTCATTTAAATATTTCAGACATACTGATTCACTACTGTTCAAGTACTGGAATTATACTTATCTATAGTTATTTCTACTCATTTACCACTTGTAGCATTGGGAATAATTTATGTGATTATTTCAGTCTAATGGTATAATATTTGAATTGTATCATTTCACGGGAAATGTGTATAGTTACAGAGCGTGGAGTTATCAGATAGTGTTTTGATACATGAGTTAGAAGACCACTTAAAAAATAGCACAAGGCTGGATTGTTATGACCAATTAGTGTAACTAGTGTCCCCTACAGCATTTTGTATTCTGAGGGGGTTAAGCATTAAATAATATATTCTGTAAAACAAGAAATGCTTTATCACCATATAATTATATTCTATAATGTCATCATATAGTTTATGGTTATAAATGTATTTCCTTATAATTGGCTAGTGTGAAGTTGTATATACTTAAAGGCAACCACACCAATATAGATCTTATGTTTAGAATCTATCTAAACTTTGCAAAATTAAATGTAAATACTTTTGTGACTCAAAATTGACAAAAATTAGGGGGTCACCTGGGGATTTTCCAAACCTGAGTGCAGACAGTATGTAACCATTTGTGAAAATAAAAAGATACAAAATGATTGAAAATTAATCACATGATTATGTCATTTTAAGAATAATAATCTCTTTACAATACACATCATGCATATGAAGACATAGCGTACAAATGCAGGAATGAAAATTATACCCTTTGCAGTAATATCTTCTGCTACCTTATGCATGTCTTTCATCATATTATGCAAGAGAAATATTTTTTAAAAACCAAACTTTAAAGAAACAATGCAAATAAAAAACAACGGATGTTAGGAAAATTAAAAATCCATTACTCACTTTTATAGATACTTACCACTGCCATTGCCTACTTTGCACCTGCTACTGCTATACAGATAAGTAAGTACCTTGAGTGTATAGGTCAGGGCGGCAATTTAAGGAAATTTACGAAATGCTTAGTATTATACATATACGAAGTAAATATTTTGTTTTTTCCACCAAGGAGAGGTCAAATTTGTAAACTGACACAAGAAAATGACTCATAAATGATTTGTAAATTTACTAATCATAATTTGTGTATTTGAAAACATTAAAATAAGTCATTTAAAACTCGTAATTCTTTATGTAAACTTAACAAATTAGTAAAATTATACGTTTCTATAATTTTGGAAGATGTTCTTTCTGTAATTTTGGTACTAAAGATTTTACAAACCCGATTTTCCTATTCGTATATTTTAGCATTATGATGCGTTTTTTTGCCTTAGTAAAATTTACGAATTATGAAAAAGACCATATTTTTCTTCGTAAATCTTCTCTGGTTGAAAAATTTGCAAGGTATTTATGGATTTTGAAATACGGTATTATGGATTTTCGTAAAATGTCCCTAAATAGGCACCCTGACTTAAGCCTCACACCCACCAGGCAATGTAACTGGCACTGGGTACACAGTGATTGACAATCTGCGAGAGAATTACGGGTGAAGTCACGAGGCAACTGGATTATCAAGCAAGTTTGATATTTGTCTTGTGATTTTGCTGGCAATTTTCCTGGCAATTCTGTTGCCGATTACCTGTCACCTAGAATAAGCACCATACCCAGAGGGAATCGCTCCCAACTATTATGGCATATGAATTGTGCCTGGCAATTTTAAGTAATTTGACACCTGTCCAGGTTGCTGGTAAAATTGCCTGGTGGGTATGGCCCTTTAGATGCATCTTATATGGTTACGATAATATATTTTTATAGATATTTAAATATAATCTGAAAAAGGTCTCACTCTGTTAATTGATATTCTGTATTTTACAGCTACTGGATTTCCAACGTGGGCCTCTATTGTTGTCGGAAATATTATGACAATAATGTACACAAGTGTCGTAAGTATTCAGAGAATCTGTTGGGCCACTTCCACAATGTTAGATACAAACTTTATGCATGTCTATTTGATTATTATGGGTACATTATACATGTACAGGTTTTAAAAGTTCTGACCCATAGTTTCCAGTAATTCAGGTGCTTTGTTTCAATTAACGAAAGGTGTCCTCAAGGAATGTTAAAGATATTTTGATCAAATAGCATTCACACTGAAAAAATAGATCCATTGTGATTTGATGAGATCAGCTTTTGCAATCACTACGTTCCACAGGATTGTATGGAATGGCCACAAAAACATCCAGCATATTGGATTGGTTGAAGGCACCTTTATCATCATCAGTGCATTCACAATGTGCACATGGAGCCGTGTCAGTCACAGCGAAAATGATATTGCAATGAATAACTCTTTTCCTATCAGACTCAGCTAGTAGGTCAGTTTGTAGAATACCCACTCCTAGTGTGTGAAGTTGTGGGTTCAGTTCCCAGCAGAGTCACTCCATAATCTTTGAAGTGTTGGTGGTTGCTGCTTGTCTGGTACTTGCTATGACTTTAGAACCACAAAACACAGTATGATGTGACTGGGTGGGATATCATGTGGGCATATGACATGATATCTCATTGAGGAAGTGCTATAAAGAGGACACTTAGTCCCGCTGCTACGAATAAGCAGCTCATCTCATAGATTCAATCACCATCTCTGCCCTTGATATGATCTTGGCAGTTGATGAAGGTGTAAAGAAACGGATTAAAGAACATCCACTTTTTTCTTACTCAGGGCGGAATAAAGGCGGTGATATGGACCGATGTGTTTCAGGCTCTGCTCATGTTCTTAGGACTGCTGACCATTTCTATCCAGGTAATCATTAAAATATGACATACCATAACACCCTTAAGCTTGATTCAAGCCTGACTTAAATAAGGGTTAGTCTGATAAATAAGAGCCAATGGGGCCTCAACTTCAAGGTACAGGTTCAATTAGGATTATATGCAAGCTTGAATACAATTGCACGTCTGATAAATATTTCTCAAAAAGTATCCAAACAAAAATTCCAAAGTTAAGTATGAATCATGAAGTAAAACAAACATATTCCACTCCATGAATCTTATAGGACCCTCACCTCTACATCTAACATACTTAAATGATCTTGGCTTTTTGGTTTGTTTTGATTTCAATGTTGGTGTACATTTTCAATACTCAATAAGGACAACTTTAAAGCATTTATGTTATTTTGCTTTTTTGCAGTGTATTCTAGAGGTTGGTGGTATATCAAAAGTATGGGATATCTGCAATGAGTGGTCAAGACTCGATATTTTTGAGTAAGTCATTCGATCAGAACTATATATACATTTTCCCCCATGCCTGCACAATTTTTTAACAGAAAAATCAGTTCTTAATTCACACAAACCAGTGCAGAGAATATCATATGATAAGGTTACTACAGAAAATGTACAACAAAATAGATTAGGTGTCTTATTTGTGTTTACCACTGGCTTAAATCCCACATATATGCTCCATAACTGAATAAATTTTCATGATCAAATTCTTTGCATATTTTGACAAATTTGACGGCAGAAAATATATTTTTCAGTTAAGGATAGACATGCATCATATGGAAGGATATGTTTTCCCCTTCAAATATATAACATTTTCTAGAAAGCATAGAACCCAGGAGCACATTTTTCACTCTTTCTTTCTTGAAAAGGTATAGCTTTGCTACAATTGAAAATTTTAAACTGAAATTTCCAATATGTTTTCTCAAAATTCTCCTTATCCAAAATCTATTTAGTATAAACTGTATTCTTTCATTTAATTCAAATGAAATTATAAACCATTGAAGAGTTTATGGGCAGTATTCAGTCTCAGTCTTCCCTTCTACCTGAATCCAGTGGCTCGTTTCGTAATACTAATCTAATAACAAATACAATCACAACAACAACAAAACTTTTTGTCCCCTTTGATCATTGTTATAGAACTACAGTGGCCGTTGCACAATACTGATCGTAAAAATCAAAATCGATTAAACAATGAAACCTTTAGCTGTTACTTTTATTGTAACAGCAATCGTTTTGACAATTTAAAAAAAGTTATTTAGATTGTCCTCAATGAAATGTAACTATTACTGATTTTCCTCTAATTTTTTCCCTCCATATATCAATTTACAGAATTTAATTTCATCCAGTAGAAACACAGATATAAAAGTGTTGCTGTTAAAAAACCTATTGCTTTTTATGAAAAAATCTTAAAGTTATCTTAAAGTGATTGTTGTAACGAAAAGTCATTGTGCAATGGGCCACAATGTCTCTACGTTGTATATCAATGTACAGAATTCTATTCCATTCATTTTTACAGCCCATTTTGCAACAATGATGTTCTAACAACAACATCTTTGTTGATATCATGTGCTAAAAGTGATCTTTAAGTGTTCTTTGTTAGAATCGGTCATTGTTCAAGGGGCAACTGCTCATGGAATAAACAAAATTGCTACTATTTCCTTTACAGTTTTAGTCCTGATCCAACTAAGCGTTTGACATTTTGGTCACTGACAATAGGCATGGGGTTTATGGAGATGAACCGGTTTGGGATCCAACAGATGGCAGTCCAGAGGTACTGCTCCGTGCCAACACTCACAAAGGCCAAACTGTGAGTACCAATAACCCCAATAGTAATGTTTTATTAAAGGTACTTCGGGGTGTTAGGCTAATATTGAAGTTACAAATGAAATATTCTGCAGATTTGAAAACAGGTTAGCTTCTATACAATAATTACAATAATATACAGATTTCACTGTTTTTGATGAGAGAATTTTGGTCATTGGCATTGATATCATTGGTCCTTAAAATTAATAATATTTCATTTGTACAACAATTTTATTTAGCCTCAATTTATCTTTTTGAAGAATTTTCCAATGGTTATTCCAATTACTTGATTATTAATATACAGTTAATTTAATTCAAATCAAAACCTTAAAGGCAAAACCTTTAAAGTTTTAATCAAATTTCAAATCCCATGTCCAGTATTAATGCTGTATCTTTTGTTTTGCTCGTCAAAGGGGAGTTTTGGGGCTGGTTCCATGGACTGCAGTCATGTTTTTGCTGGCCGTGCTGTCTGGTATTACTATGTTTGCTTACTACACAGTCCTCGGATGTGATCCATTGAGATCTGGTACTGTTGACAATCCCAATCAGGTAACAGTTGATTAGTAAAGCCATATTCACACTTGGTGAGGAGGTTTGCTGCAATCTTGGAATGTTGGAAATGTTAGATTATCACATACTTGTCTTGTGTATGAGACAAAACAATATTCAATGTGTTGGATATTTTTTGTCTCCTCCAAATGATTTCAATGAAAAATCTAGCGTGAAGATAATCTAACTCGATCACAGGGGGCCTTTTCTCATAAGATAAATGTTATTTCTTGACTTTCTCAAGAAATAACAGGGATGTGACCATTATTCTTTTCAATCAGAGCTAAAAGTTGCTTGTAAAATTATTAAAGAATCAAATGTAACATTCTGCTTTTTTGACGTTCATGATAATTTTGCAATTTCTGTTATTTGTCATTTCAATATCACTTGTAATTGATGTATTTTTCTACTTTTTTTTTATGTCACACTGATAATGCTCGTTTAAACTTGCTACCATGATAAATGTGTACTATGTTGCAGCTCCTTCCATATTTAATTATGGGTATTCTGAATTACCCTGGAATTCCTGGTATCTTCTTAGCAAGTCTTACAGCTGCATCTCTCAGGTAATATAATCAAAATGAAAATGAAATAAATAATATAAGCTACAAACATTGATAGTTTTTGACAGTATCTACTAGACATGTATCATAAATTTAGGATTAGATCACTCTCCCGAAATATATATATATATATATATATATATATATACATATATATTGCATATAGTGCAGGTACAAATTTATATATATATATATATATATAAATTTGTACCTGCACAAGCACAAACAGATATGCAGACAAACATACAGTAAAGATTGTACAATATGTATGTTGTTCAAACTGATAATATCAGTATTACATCATACCTTTTATTTCTAATCAGTTTTCTAAACTGAAGATGTAAAATAAACACAATCTCTCATAGATTCCTGTTTCCCAGCATACCATTTTAAGTCACTTAGAACAACCAAAAATTTCACTTTGTTGCTTGTGTCTACAAAATCAGTGTTTATTATTATTTCCAGCACAGCATCTTCTTGTCTAAACTCCAGCTCTGCCAATCTGTGGAAGGATGTCATCTGTGTGATTTGGCCCAACATGTCAGAAAGGAAAAATATATTTGTAACAAGACTCCTTGGTTAGTGAACTTTCTAGTTTTTAATACAAAGTGGAAATTCTTTCTAATATCATACAGTTCTGATTAATGTTTTGCAAGACAGGGGTTTTTAAATGAAGATATTTTAGGAAAAGGTTTTGGGCAAAGCCCGATCCACACTAAGCTCAAAAACATTGCTGACTAAGTTTAGTTAGTTTAATCCTCCCCATCCTCAATGATTGGTACATGTACCATCAATGAGGTACTAGTCTTTTGTGATGGAAAGGGTGGTGATTTACTAAGGATAGTCAGCAGTATTCTCAGACTCAGTAGTTGGCTAAAATATATCTATCCTTACCCCATCTCATAAGATATTATATCTATGATTGCTTACTAGATCCCCGTATTTTTGGTTCGGTCAGTTCTGATAACCATAGCCCATTCTAATCTTATGGCCTCCTCCTTTTAGTTGTGATATGTGGGGCTGTGTCCACAGCGCTGGCCTTTTTCTCCATGACCTTGGGTGGTACACTCGTACAGATGATTGTAACCTTCACCTCATCATGTGCAGGACCCACAACAGGCCTATTTCTTCTAGGCATCTTTGTCCCTTTCGGAAATTGGATTGTGAGTGAATTTTGACCAATCAAATATTTTCTTCTGCAATCATGTTTTAGAAGAAATCCTAACTTTATGAATATCTAGACTACAATTCCATGAACTATAGCCTTTATCAGTATAAAAATAAGTAAAACCTTTTCAGCAATAGATAACATGTTTAGATTCAACCTTGATTCCAACTGCTGATTTAATGAATTGGCAGCAAAATTAAAATATGGAAAAAAGGCTTTCAAGAGTGATTTCCAATGTGATGTACAAACGTCGTATGAAAAATCCTTTACTTCTGTAACAGTAATGAAATCTGCAGCTGGATGGACATCTGCTTTCCGAATTGCTATTGGAAGTGGATGGTCACCAAAGACAAATTCATAATTCTCTCAATTGAGGGTGTTTTAGCTTGTATTGATGTCTCCTTTTCCAAGGGAGCCTCTGCAGGAGGGTTCATGGGATTTGTGTTTGCCATTTGGATGGGATTCGGTGGTTACTCTATCAGGAGACAGCACAACTTCCTGCCCACCACTGTGGCCAACTGCTCTCATTATGGCACCACTACATTGATGCCCACATCTCTGACAGACAGCTGGCTGCTTTCAACTACTGAGTAAACTTTCTTTATTTTCTATATTTAAAGGGAGTCAGAAGCAATGGTGTGTCAAAATATGACAAAATTTTGCAAAGTCAAATAACTATGAAATTATGTTCCAAGAGTCTAACTTTAGCCATTGGTACAGTATAAATCATGATTACTAACAACAACTTTATGCAAAGTTCATAATACTCATGTCATTTATGCTTGAAGACAGCAATGTTTGTAAACAAACCAATTATGGTGGGTCACCAAAATTGACCAGGGACAAGTTTTAATGTATTTTGATATAGTTTAAGCCAGTATTCCAGTCTATATTTTACCACAGGCCTAGGATATGGCCATGGAATATCACAGCTTGAATTTAACCTTATCTGATTGTATGATTAGATATAATTGGTCCAATATTCTGCGCTCCTGCTAAGGGCCATGAAGGACACAATGTGATCCTACAGTCCAAGTAGTTAACGTCTTACCATGCCTCAGCAGTATGTCCAGTGTTAATTTCACAATTTCCCCTTGCCCTAGGCGGCATGTTTTCCCAAACGACCAAACTGGGGATGAACAGCGCAGGCCGATCCCGATGCAATCGCCACGCGTCGCCACGGTCTACGGGGCGCGTGTGAAGTTAATGCTTCGTCCGTTCGATAGGTGTCTCTGCCTTCAGCGTCACATCCGGGTAACTCAGAAAGGAAAAGATGGCGGCCCGGTAAGCATTCTTTTCTGTTTTAAGGGGTTGTTTTGGACTCGAATTAGCTGTATATCCTTGGTATTTCGGTCCAAAATAGGTTATTAGGATTGTATTTAGCGCTAGGGATGTGTGTATACCGGGTTGGGCGAGTTATTTCATCGTAATTATTTGCTATCGGCAAACGTAATGTGTTTGTTTTTCGTTCGCCGGTAAAATCCAAGATGGCGTCGCCCAAGCTTTGTCAGCTAACTCTGTCATCGCGTCTGATATAAGTTGGAATCTTCGATCTGTGCTTAGCATTTTACACTTGTGCCCGGCGAGAGGCTTTGACCCAAAGCTGTCAGTTATCCGGCTATAGTTACAGAGGTGATTATAGCAGAGAAGCGGAGGTATTATCGCCGAGTGTATTTCATGGTGGTTACATGACAGCCAGCAGACCGAGACATTTACTGGACTTGGAATCTAGGGGCCTTACCCATTATTTAGGGGCCTCGTGCTATTTCGATTCTGATTTAATTATTTTATTGTCCCTGACTCTCAGAAATAAAAACAGAGCAGCAATAATGTTCACTCCAAAGATAGAAGGGGGTTCCATTAGAATATCGAATTTCAGCTTTGTTGACAGTGTTTTGTTTATTCTTTAAATATTGTGCCCCATCCCTTCAAACAGTCTTATTTCTGCATCACCAGGGCACAACATTAAGCATTGCCCGCCTTCCCGGGGCAGGTAATACTAGCAATACCACACAAAAAATATAATTTGAAGTTTCAGTAGTTTGTCAATGCCTGTAAGATCCACCAGAATTAATGCTTTACATAAATTCAAACAGATTTAAAATCGGACTTGGCAAACCTAAGATATTGCAAAAAATAGAATAAAAAAAGTGTACTTTTTTGGTACCAGATTTACATTAAATTCTGGGAAAGTGATGGATGCATGGAGCCAGTACTCTGCCGCTGCTTCATGTCACTGTTGCCAGCTGAAAAACCACAACCTAGAAGGGAGTAGGAGTATCGGCAGGCTTCTGATGTAGGGCTGTCAAGTGCCGCCTATTTGGATTTAATGCCACCTGAAACACGCAGATTGTAATGGGAAGGATTCCTCACCTGGTTACATTCGTTGTATGTCCTTTTCCTAGACGCAGCTGATCTTCCTGAGCTCACAGAATTCGCTTCATGTACCACAGAGCTCCCCACCACAGAATGGGCTTGGTGTACCACTGAGCTCCCCACCACAGAATTCGCTTGCTGTACCTCATTTGGTCGAGCAGCACCCAGTTCTACAGACAATGGGCGATTGTTAAGTCCACCGTCACAGTTGTCCTGAGGCCCTACTGTCTTCTGAGCTAGGTCGTGAGTATGAAGTTGTTTAAATTTTCTTCGTGGCGCTGCTACTTCACAGACAAAACAGAATTGATGCGTTTTATGGTTCATGGAGAGACGTGCTCTTTTACCAGCCTCGGATAAACCTTTGAACGCGGCCATGATGTAAATAAATACAACATTGACATGTAAACGGAGGTGTGCCGTCTTTATACTGCCTGGCTCACATGGTGAAGGGTTGGTGTCAGCCTATAGCGCCCAGATACACTGTCACTAACGCCGAGCACTGACACCATGTGCCTTCAAAGGTGTGCGCAACTTACAAGTGCCACAACACTTAGTAACCGCTACTCACTGACACACTGTGCTACTGAGTCCAGGTAAGCATCTAGTTAGCTGACATGTTCTTTGTTAACTGGCTTATAGCGCCCACAAACAACGCATCACAGCAGTGTCAGTGAACTAATAAGATAGAAAACAAATCTTATGTTTGTATTGAGAGCGAGCAGCCCTTTTCACGCCCCAACCACTGGTGTCTATCCTTAACTAGCTGTTAAGAGAAGTGTCATTGGTTTGACATGTCAATGCTATACATGTCGTATCACGTGTCAATGCGTTTGGCATGTAGTCTACCATATATATAGTGGTTGAGTACAATGCACAGCCATTCTAGTACACAAGGTCAAGCCAGGTACTCGAACCGAAGTGCAGAGTACAAGATGGACACGAAATGTGAGCAATTATTTATATTTATTTCTTTATTTTTTTTTTTCTTTAACAATCTATACTAGCAGTGTTTTCCCCCGACCATTTTAGTCGACTGTGCCTAGCAGGGTTGAATTATCGTCGATCACATTTCGTAACATGAATGTGTTGAAACCTGTATCGAAGTATGAAGAGTGAAAAGTACTCTTGTATAATTTTAGCCGGCCTTACATTTGTCCTGGGGAGAAACATGCTGGCAGTAGGTTAAAAAAACTGTATTTGCCTAACAGAGGTTTCGTTCCGGCAATGGAACTTTAAGGGCCTAGAAAACATATTTCTGATCTTAGGAACAATTTGCAAAAATACAAATATGAAGGCAAACACCTCTTCTTTTTATATGGCAAATATGAAATTCCAGAAAAAATCCCTTCTCAATTTCTTCCTCTTTGGCAAGTGGTGGATCTGGCTTCTGTCTGTATAATCTTATGTAAGAGAAGTGTTTTGTTCTGCAAGAAATCCTTGTTTCTTATTCAATATATTATTACAGCAGAAAATAGGGTGGGTCTAGTTGGTCACGTAGAAATCTTTAGTGCAAAATTCAGCCTGATAATTTTGTAATTGGTCTTTGAAAATGACTGCAATGATAGAAAAAAAGTAGGTGGAACCTCACCATCTCAGCTAATCTCGTGGCCGAGACTCAGCACCTCTGTTCGGCGACTGCAGTTTGTCTGTCGTCGTCCACCCTCCTCCAGTCAGCTGTGACCCGGCCCCTGGCTGGCCAGTTTTTTCTTTTTAATTTTTTCTTTTTAATTTACTCTATTTTTTCTCTTTTAACCTAACTCATATTCCACTAGCCTACTGGATGTGAATGTGTTCAAACCCTCAGTTCAAACCCTGAGTCGTTCCTACTTCGTACAAGCGACCAACGATGGCCCTTATTTTACGTTAAATATTCCTACCAGTCCCCATTGGCCTAAAGACACATACACTTTATTTTTCAGTTGTGCTGTTGCTCTTCGTTTTTGCATTCACCGCCCAAAGTACATGTACTACGCTCAGCATTACTCAAACCAGCCGCAGTCTGTCAACCCAAAACAACACACTGCCACGACTGGTTAACCATCGTCTGAAAAGTGCACGCTTAGGTTCATCAAGGATACGCCACCACCGCACTTTTCTACGCAAAGCAAAACTGGCATATTCGTCAAATGCAACAACTATATCGAGTCGCAATTCCAGTGGAAGGCATTCCTCAAAGGAAGGGTCATCCGGATGTACCAGTGGTAGTCATCACAGGGAAACAGTTATGTATTTGATGGCCATCGTGACCACGGTAACCATGCTATCGGTAATTTGGACGATCTCTAAATGTGTATTCATTCGGGCTATTGGTTGCAGCACCAACAGGACATTTGATCTTTATATGCGTGTGTCCGGGAGATATACACTATGCCTTAAAATAGGCACCCTCCAAGGCGACATTTCGGACTATGTATTTGAAGCACACGAAGCTGCAAATCTACATCTGACAGATCTTAAAGGACATTTCTTCCATACCGTTGTTCTAAGTGCACCGCTTTATGCCACCGACTGTACAACCGATAATACTAAGAAAATGAACAGTGTACTGAAAGTCGGGCCAGTCCAGGCAGTGTTTCTTCGCTCACTCCTAACAAGTGATATCGTCCGTTTTAATATTGTAAGTGTTGCTGCCGGAGAGCCGGGTTACTTTATGACAATCGGCGATAAGGTTTGATCGCATTTTAGGCCAACACCTGTGTTTACATCTGGAAACCTGAAGTTCATTGGGTCAATTGTCGGTCTGCCTATCATTACATCTGGATATTGAATAAAATTATGTTGTCTTTTTCCTCCTACAGCACAAATGTTTGTTCTGTTCTCTCTCTGACACTGTGCCATATGTCCTCTCTCTGTCCTCTCTCTGACACTGTGCCATATGTGGTGTTTGCAGGAGAATGAAACAAGCCTTACAGGCTTGGAGAGTGTACACATGTCAATGCCAGAAAGGCGCTCATTCAATCTAGGAATTATTTCATTCTTTCTCAAAGAATGGATTTTTTAAAATCATTATTCATGACCGAAAAAACAAGATCCTTTTATTATTTGTAAGCTATGTTATTATATCACTTGTTGTGTTTGTTGGAAATAGCACTATTTGAAGTCCCTATGATAATCGATTCCGCCATATTATGTTCTCAAATGAATTTTTGGACTAGCACTCAATGCAAAATTTAATCATCAAAATCTGTTGATATAGCATTGCAGCGTCAGCCCACGCATAGTTTTCCTAATTTCAGTACTAGAATAACCATTGGACTATAGACCAATGCTCTAAGAAAGGTTGACTTTTTCTTCCTCTTACACACATATATGAAACATGTAAATAACACCATAGGAATCGTAAATATCTCATTTATCTACAAAGTTAGCGATGTTCGAGAAAAAAAAAATTTTCCGTGACTTTTTTTGTCACCCTTTCTGGGTGTGTAGGTCTATTGTTATGAAATTATTTGCGCTTTGATTATATTAACTATGTGCTTGTAATTAAACTGATGATACACTAATTCTCTGTGTCATAGATGAACCGAACACGGTAATATAATATAATTGCTTTTATTATTTATCAACAAGTTCATTTTTAAAGTTTCCTATTTCACATAAAGTACAACATAAAGAGAAATTAACATTGAACATAAATATCTGTACATACACCCCAATTAACTGATTATGCTACTGTCCAGGCGGGTGCACCCGGCGGGGGAACAGGTCGGCTGTTGTCGACCTCGTCTTTGTAACGCAGGGCCATCCTTGTCCCCCCCCGCCGAGCCCGGCTTTGACGCCGTTCGACAACCTGTAGCTCCCGTTTAATGTCCCGCAGCTCAACGCTCTCCCACGGAAGTCGACGTCCCAGTCGGAAGGCGGGCTCGTCGTCGTTCTCCCCACGCTCGTCGTCAGATGTGAAGTCCGCCGTGAGGACCGCGCGTACCCGCTCCTTCTTCTCTTCGGACCAGTCCATCAGGGACAGACCAGCCACTCGCCGCTTGATCTTCTGAACAAAGGAAAAACAAAAACCATGTAAGTATCCAGCAGACGATTCTAAGCAATGTGTAAGATAAAACAATTGCTTTATGGCGAATGTTATACAGAAAGATCTACATGGTTCACCCAGGATGAAAAATAAGAGCATAAATTCAGAACAGAAATTAAACAACTTGTTACCTGTGACCGATAGTAGCGTCCGATTGTCTGGCCCTTAACCTTCTCCTGGGTGCCTAGCCTGGCCACACGCGCTCTGGCCTGTATGGTTTTCCAATAGGCCCTGCAGCAGACTGCATGAAATACAAAGGCAACGGTTTTAGCATTTATGAAAACCATTTTCATGACAGACCACAATGTAATTTAATGTTCATGAAAAGTAGTTAATTAGGGATATCAAGTACGACCTCTAGATAGACCGAAAAACAAATTGTCCCAGCCAACAAAACTGAAAACCCTAAATAGGGTACTGCCCCAGTCAAAGGCGTAGTCCCAACCCGCCAATGTAGAACTAGTGTGTTAGAGGTCGACAGGGTATAAGGATATTTGCTACAGTAACAAACTTAAAAGACTTAAGACTTAAAAGTACAAGTGTATTATTTTCCACTACTGTTTAACTGAATTACCTTCTATGTCAGAAACATCCAGGCGAGGGGACAACGACCGGACGTTCTCAAGGAGCTGGGCCGTGATGACTCTGTTCTGGGCATCCACGAACTTGTCACTGTGAGTAGAAGAAGGCATTCATTTCAGCAAAACAAAAAAATAATCAAACAGTTTGCAGATTTCCGTTCTCACAGTCAAGATACATGAATCATCTAAGAACAGTTGCAACATATATTTACTAGATTCAGGAAACGAAACTGTGATTTACAAATGTAGCACTAAGTGCCTCCTATCACAGACACATTTTTATTCTCAATTAGTCAGCGATGTTCTGAACAAGTGAGCGACAACTTCATATGTCTGGTCATCTTACCCTAGGTCGGCCTTGTATGGACGTATCTCTTCCACCCTGATCAGCTGTCTGTACGCTTCACGTACCATCGCCTGTGACAAAAGAAAGTACAAGCTTGCCTTAAGAGCATCTTCCAGAAACCCGTACACATTTTCAATATCCAAAGAAATATCAGAGAAAGGTTGATGTTTTTTAAAAAAAATCCTAGGAACAAAAATGAGCATGCTTACTCAGGAAATAACTTAATTATTTATTTGTCGAGTACATTACTCTTGCAAAGTCAAAAATAATTTTTAAACTTACACTTATTTCTGGATTTGCTTTCCGATAGGCTGCCTTTGCCGCCGGCTGTGCTTGCCGCTGCTGAGCCAACTGCCCCTCGAGCTCTGCCTGCTTCAGGCGGAGGCTGGCCACCTCTTGTTGCTGCTTCGTCCCTTGGTCACGCAGCACTGTCATCTCCTGCATGAGGGTCTGCAGCAGCCCGCTCTGTTGGTCGTCGCCGACGTCCGAATCCTCCAACCTGAGGCAATAAGAAGTCTCACGTACAGGGGTGGCTGGCGACTCAAAAAGACTTGTACGCGGAAAGACACGTGGGCGGCTGGCCGGAGTCGACGTCATGGAGGATGAGCCAGAAGAACCCGACTCGGAGGTGAAGGTGTGGCCGGTGTCCATGTCTAGGATGCTGGTCTGAGAATTGTCCATGGTAGTTGATGATGTGGCAAGTTGGGAGAAAGAAGAGAAGTGACTAACTACGTCGAGGCTCGGGGTTTAAGTAGCCAGCCGCCCAGTTGGAAAGAAGTCCTTTCGGCTCCTAAGGTAGCTCTGGCTGGGCCGGGTGTCGCGCAAAGGCTGGACTGATACTTAGTCATCTCCATGAAGCCCTGTACACAGATTAGGTGTCGCCGGTAGCGCAACAAAGTGGACTTGCCGCCACGGGTGTGAAACGGCGGCTTGAAGCCTTTGAAGATCTGTCGCCCCCTAACAGTGCGCCACACGTCGCCCAAGATGTAGAGAAGCCCCTTCGCTCCTGAGGTAGCTTGGGCTGGGCTGACTGCTGCGTCCAGGGGGCCGGGTGTCGCACAAGGGCAGGACTGATACTTAGTCTTCTCCATGAAGCCCTGTACACAGATTAGGTGTCGCCTTTGGCGCAACAGTGAACTTGCCGACACGGGTGTGAAACGGCGGCTTGAAGCCTTTGAAGATCTGACGCCCCCTAACAGTGCGCCACACGCGATCCTACCCCAACTACACATGACCTGTGGGCTGGGCAAAGGGTTCAGCCGACAGGGGTCCAAAATTGACTGCTTGGAGTCTTTGAAGATCTATCGCCACTGAGTGTAACCCATGCCGCTCAAGACTTAGAGAAGCCCTGCCGCTCATGAGGTAGTTTGTGCTCGGGCAGCTGGCCCTGCCCAGACCCCACGTAACCTGTGCTGGCTGGGCTTGACCCTGACCATAAATACTGCAGTGCCTCTCCCATCTCGACATGTGCTCCTTGCAGCCACCCACACTCACACACAAAACAGACAACTATTTACTTGTCCAGGACTTCAAGAAACATGGACCTACTTATGGACATCGACAGATTCCTCAACGAATCGTCAAGGCCGATTCCCAGAGCTGACATCCCTGCCTCATCCAAGTCAATGGGAAGCGGCCTGGTTGTTACAGCGGTCATCTTCCTTGCTGCCCTCCATCTGTTGAATCTATGGTGAGGATATACTTAAATAACATTCACACTTAACAATTCGATTAGAACTGTTTTTAATGTGATCATGCTCTTGAGACGCACTGGTTTCTCTGCTTTATATAATTTCAAACTGAATCAAAATCATTAATGTTTGTAATGGTTTCCCTATAAACGAATATGTCAGACTTAGTTCCATAACAGAGACGTACATTTTCAGATATTAATCAGATTTCAGAATTGTCCACATTCTCACCTGGAAAAAGTTTCCAAGTCAATTATTTAACGGACATTGTAGAGCATTTTAAGATTAATCACGTTTTCCACCTATTTCCACCTATTTCCACCGATATATCCATGCCACATAAAATTATCTGATTCTCTGTATCTTGTTGCAAGGATTAAAAATAAAGCGAACTTTTTATTAAACCTATTCCTACTTAACGTCACCAAAAGGCCTATTCAACAGAAATTCTATGTACAACATTATCTGTAGGTGGCTTCAAGGAGTTAAAATTATAATTGTACTGGATAACTTGTTCCTGGTTAACGTCACCTCAAGGCCTACTCAAATTAACTTCACTGTATAACATTGAAAATAATGAGACATTATTTTGTTTGGATTTCAGTTTATCGTTGTGCAGACGGGTGAACCTCGCCAGACGGCGCCCAGAAGTGAGGGTACGGTGTGTCCTGGTCGTCTACAACCAGGACGAGACCTTGATGCTGCCTCTCAGCCCCGTCCACTGCGAAGCCAACTTCATCCTCTCAGCCGATTGTCCCAAGATGAGTGCATCACGACCATCTGTCATCGCCTCCAGTCTCCGTATGTCGTGGTCCGGTCCGCTGGTACTTTGGGGCCCCGAACTACCATTGACATTGGATCTCCCGACCAAGGTCAACATCCCCCGCAAAGAACGACTACAACTCAACACGTTCCTCCGACGCCGAGACTGCATGATGACCATCTGCCTCAAGTCAACAAACGACAGCACCTGTAGACAGCTGTGTCCAGCGGTGATTGTGTACAAAAGTAACACTTGGGTTTAGTGCAGCCTCAACATGTAATAGTTCGCATAAATTTTTTTAGGTACCGCAGAGTCACCTCTTTAGGATTTTCTTTTATGTTTACACAAAGTAATGTATCTAGGCCATTGCGATATATGTATGTATATTAAATTAAACCTTGATTAATTTTCTTTTCCCTTTGCAGACATGTATTACAAAGTGTTTAAAAATAATTGAGTGAAAAACAAAAAATAAAAACACTAAAACTGAATCTTTCACCGTATGTTTATTTTCTCTTTGGTACCAGAAAATGGTAGACCGTTTTTAAACAGCAAGCAATTCTGTCCTCTGTAGAATAGTTTGGCATTATTATTATTATTATTTTTTTACTTTTCTTTAGATGGAACATGTGATTTCTTTAATTGACTGCAATAGGGACTGTTTTCTGTGTGAGGGAATGTTGTCAGAATTTACATTACTGGAAAAAGATTTTTGTTGTTGTTGTTGTTGTACTTAAACCACATTCAATAGTAGATTGATCTTCCATGCATGGTGCAACTTATGTTTCAATTTCCTTAAATAGGACCTTTACTGTTTCCCAACAAATGCACAAAATTTACTTTGATTTAACAAGTTACAAATCGGTAATATATAAATGTCAAAAAATACGTGCTTCAAAGGGCCTGCTCAAGTTTTAATATTGGTTATTAAAAGGTTGCTGTCAGGTATTCATATGGAGGAATGAGAACCAAAATGCTCACGGTTGTGTTTTTTAGCACGTGCACATAAGATTATAATCAACAACAATGATAAAGGTGAAACCACAAAGGTCAATAATCGATTTGCCCAATAAGCGTATATATTGTGACCGAAGTCCACTTGTAAATGGTCCAGATGTTCTCGGTTGAATTCTTTCTGATGTTGCGTTATTGCCTTTACATACTTCCCAAGGCTGATGTAATTGGAATGTTCCTTGGCAAGTAAAATTTTCTGACGAGTCTGTATTTCTTCATTCAGGGAAGAGATCGGTATAGGTTCAGAGTACAGTCGAGCCGGATCTAAAATGTTTGTTAGTGTCATATTCAGGTGTTGCAGACTGGCCATGTTGACTGGATACAGAATTATGGGTCCATGATTTTCGTGAACACAGCCATCGGCAGGTGTCCTCACATACCATGTATCTGCTGTGATCAAGCAGCCACAGGGAAAAGTGCGTACACAAGATGAACATCCCTTTTGTTGTACGGTCGAAGAATTACATGTGACTTTGACAGTTTTAATGTTGGCTAGTAGGAAATGTATACTGTCAATCACATGAATCGACCCACTGCTATGTCCCGTTACTAAGCGAAAGTCACACAGAGACTTGACAGCAGTTCGATTAACATTAAATAACGCAGTGAGACACGTATCATTTTGCAAGTCACGTGTCAAAATATCCATGTAACACCTAGAGCCTGTACATGCTGCTACTTGTGATGTGTCCGGTGTAGCCATATATTTCTGAGACTCCGATATTATCAAATATTCAGGTATATGAAAAAGTTGTGTGTAATGACCATGGAAGGGGAGTCGGAACTTGTTCACCTGATACAAATAAAAACTTTCTCCGTCAACGATCAGTGGGACTTTTAAACTCAGTTGTATAATTGTACCGTTTTCCGTTAATCGGGGTTCAGTCAACAATGATATCTCATCATACATTTCACTCACTGTAGGCAGGCGTATCCCAAGTTCCCTTAGGCGTTGGTGAGGCACGATGGTAGCAGCTGCTTGTAAAACTCTTTTCATCTCTTCTAAATTTATGAAACTTGGCTTTATGATCTTCTTTCCAAGAGCACGAATGTCAGAAGTTAGCCTAGTTAGTTGAGAATATAGAGCTTCATTTTCCATTTCCATTCGTAGAGTGTCCTGTCTTAACATGTCGGCTACATGTTTGCGGCGTTTGTAAATATCTAACTGCCTAGATAAATTAAGGAGGAATTCGGTATTTTCCAATACCGACTGCATTTGCAACTTCAAATTATTTTGTGTGATATTTACCACGGCTTTCAGGGCATTTCCTAGGTATAGAATTTGATGGACATTAGTCTCATCTGCCAGTGCGACACTGTTTACAAGGGATTTCACTCCCTTTAGTTCACCGACTGTTGCTGTGCCAAACATGAATTCAGAGACCTCACCCACGACTGGTAAAAGACCGTCCGACGAGCGTCTGGTCCGACTGGTTACATGTGAATTTACATCCAAAATTAATCCAATGTGTAACAGGGTATCCGTGATCTTGTCATTGGCTTTTTTCTGCAAGGCCACGATATTCTGGAAATCGGTAATGAACTCCCTACATAGGTCAGGTCGCCGTGTGTTTTTGCTCTGCAAATGTTGGCGACATGAGTTGACGTCGGAAACAATGATGGGCTTGAGTAATGTTGGCAAGGTAACATCCACAGGCACAATGACGTAGCTGTTCCGAATGAACACAGATTTTATGGGCTTAAATGTTACACCGTAATTCAGAAGCATTTTTGCATCGGGCAATGCAAGGTTGCATGTAACTAATATTGAGAACACTATCCACATATAAGACTCCATGGTCAGTCTGCGTGAATGAGTATGAAATGAAAAAGTCACTTCCCTTATTTATATGTAAACAGTGGTGCCAAATCAGCTGCAGGTTCGCGTTGGAGGGGAATGCTAGCCTTGCCATCTATGGCACGGCGAGTTGTTGCAGAGTTCACAGTTTTCAGTACACCCTTTTGACACTTGAGAAAATGCAACACTGTATACTTCCTGCATTCTACTTATACTTTTGTACAAGCGAGCTAGCATGGAAAACAAAGCTGTCACCTGTAAAACACTTAATGTCAATGAGCATGTTGACACGCTAGCATGTAGAAAAACAATGCTGCCACCTGTAAAACACAGCATGTGACTGAGCATCTTAAGCTGACGTGAATAAAAAACAACTCGCACTTTAATCACCCTTGTTTGTGTTTGAATGCCACTCGAAAAAGAAACAACAGAGATGGATTAATACAAGTATATTACATAAGATAACAACACTTTTGTTCTAAAGAAGTAATGAAAGATACAGTAAAAGATTAAAAAAAAAAAAAAGGAACTAAAAAATACACACAAAGGATAACCGGACGTCGGCATGAGCGGGTCAACAATACCAATAAGAACAACAATAATCATAATAATATTAATAATAATAAAAAAGGCATTTCACACCAAAACTTTACATTTAGACACTATTTTGCCTATATATTACCAGGGTTAAGCACACTT
Source organism: Lepidonotus clava (assembly GCA_936440205.1). Classification (NCBI taxonomy): domain Eukaryota; kingdom Metazoa; phylum Annelida; class Polychaeta; order Phyllodocida; family Polynoidae; genus Lepidonotus; species Lepidonotus clava. The sequence goes on from OW387143.1 coordinate 2,853,025, forward strand.
GTTAGCGTTATGCCAGCCAAAACTTGTAAGCCTATAATGGATCTGCATTTCTTAACCTATTTGAAAAACATGGAAGGGCATGTAACATTGTTTCAATTTTGACATACACCAAAACGTGTCTAGTTATTTCTGTCCTTTTTCTTTTTTACAAATACATTCAAAATAATTTTGTGAAAGACAACAGGAAAGGACTTAAAATTTGCTTTCTGTCCATCCAACCATGTCCTGATTGAGGTTTATTATAACCCCAACTTTTCTTCATCAATTTTCACTTCTGAAAGCGGTAGCCGGGGAGTGAAACTACTTTTAACTATCGGATTTCTTATCCAGACGGTGGGTCACGTTCCTACATGGGCAACATTAACGCTTATCCAGAAACTACTTCTGAAAGCGGTAGCCGGGGAGTGAAACCACTTTTAACTATCGGATTTCTTATCCAGACGGTGGGTCACGTTCCTACATGGGCAACATTAACGCTTCTTACTGAGTTCTAAAGTACGGCATCGTAGACGCTTACGGAGCGTTTTTTATGCTACGCTCCTTCTGCTACAAAGTGTGTTTAGGCCAAGCCCATATGACCATCGCCTGTGCGACCATGGTAAACGGCGTGAGAGTGCGACCTGGACATGAGCGCTGTGTTGCGTCAGGCTACGTTGACACTTTGACACTTAAGGAAACGCTGTGACATGGTGCGCGCCTTAACTATTTAGGTGGCAGCCCATCATTAAGTCCCGCCTGGCCTTTAACACTGACGCAAAATAATGGGCTAATTTTGTATTATCATACAATCAGATAAGGTGAAATTCAAGCTGTGTATATTTCAATAGTTAATAGAATTTGCAATGTTTTGACCCAACATTGCTTTTGGCTCCCTTTAATCTAGTGATAGGAATCAAAATGAATCAACAAATTTCTTTGACTTTCTGATGGAATTGGATCATGTTGTTTGTCTTATTGATAAGTTTGTTTATTGTGAACAAAAGGTCAGAAAACAGCCAAAAATAATGAAGTAACAGAGATTTTGCATTCCTCCTTTTGATCTGTTCCAATCATCCTTTAAGTTTTGGGTATTCTGGTTTATACAGGGGGGTCCATGATGTCAGCGCTCCCCACCCAAAATGGTGCGTGTAATAATGTGCATGTACAACATTTCAGTAATTTGCCTACAATCATGTTGACCCCAGATTATCTTTTATTAATTTTTATCTATTTTGTGAATTATTCAGGTCATAATATATAAAAGATGTTGACGGTTAGCAGGATGAATTTTTCAGTAGCAGTATGGCTTCACCCTTGGGCCTTCACCCTACCCAGCTATTTTTCCCCTAACCTTCAAACTGCCCCCATGGTGTTCTTAAATCAGTCCCTTATACTTATTTCAGACCAGAGACAGACCCACTGTACCAGTTCTACTCTGTGTCCTACTTGTGGATCAGCTGCTTCAGCACACTGGTGTCGTTTTGTGTTGGTCTGTTGGTCAGTCTAGTCACAGGTAGGTCAGGACTTCTAAGCCAACCAAAACTATTAGATATCATTTGAACCTGAAGGGGGCCAGGATGGTATAGTGGCCAGGAACTTTGTTTTGCATGTGGTTGGATTGGATTTTGAGCCAGGGCTGTTTCTTTTATATCACCTTGCCCTGCTTTTATTTCCACTCTAGTCATGCAACTGTCACAAACTTGAATGGTCCTGATATAGCTTAAACATTTGCTAAGTAGCTGTACATGTTAAAAACTCCAACAACGAGCCTGAAACCATACTTCCATTTGACGACTAACCCTGCCAACTGGTGGTAGTCAGCAGCTGACTGGTGTTAACCCCTACCAAAGCTGTCTACCCACTTGGGGGATAAATATTTCAGTAGCAGGCAGCCTAGTATTAACTCTTTCCATCAGCAGCAACCAAGACTACTAATAAAACACTAGCCATCATGGATAAAAAGGGATCGCTTGCCAACTGAAATTTTGGTAGTCCAAGTGGAGATGAAGCTTGACCTTTGCAACTAAAGCTTGGAGATAATACTTGTCTCAGGCTTGGCTGGAAAGTGTTGGCTGAGTACCCAGTTGCTGTGTGTTAACAAGCCTTAACTGAGGCCTTTTGTGTAATCTTAACCATAAAGATCATCATTAAGCAAATGGTCACTAGCAAAAAGCAGTTTATGCATTCTTTGGAATTACTATGATATATGAACACATTGAAAGGTTTATGTTTAATGATTATTAGTATAGAATAGTAAATTATCAACAAAGGGTTTTGACGTGGTCATTCATATGCATCGTTGAATCAAGGCTTCTAATCAGATGTCTAATGATACTTATTTGGTAATTGTTATGCATGTAGACCTACAGAATACTGTGAACATCTATATCTTCACGCTGCTAAATTCTGGTGCATCTAGCAATATAGCATTTTGCGCATTCATGATTTTGTGCATTCAATTCTATTTGCTCTATAATATTCCTAATTTTCAATCTTAATATATTTGCACACATTTCACACACCATCATTAATGCACAAAATGCATGAAAATCTGTACAATCCAAAAATTGATTTGTTTACAGTATATAGTATGGAAATTTCCAATTACAGGTGGGCTGCAGCAGGTAAAGGTGTCCCCAAAGCTTTACCATCCGTGGGTCAGGGCCTTCTTCAATAAAGACCTTGAAACAAAAACTACAATGGACAAAACACTTGTGCAAAAGGCAATATGGAATAAAGAGTGCGAAACTGAAACTGGAATGGACAAAATGCTTGAAAATGGAAAGGAGGAAGGCTTTAAATGAGACATTTTTTTATTTCATGGAACTAATCAGATAGCTTATTTACAATAATGATCAATTACACTGCGCTGTTCACACTGTCTGTTAAAAGATATTAATATTACTTTGTATAAGAATCTAAGATCATAACAATGAAGCATGATCTTCATCTATTTTATTCTGCAATAGAGAAAATGCCTTCCAGTGATCAAAATCATTTACCAATGTCCCTGCTCTATTCCTTGCATGCCTGGTTCACTACATTACCATCTGCTGCATAAACCCATTCAGAAGGTCTCTGGTCTCTTCTCATGTACTTATATAACTACTTGTGAGAGCTTCACAGTGGCATATATATAGACATTTGTTGATGTTGTGTGCAAACACAAACTCACCTTAACAATAATATTTTCACATCCATACAGAGACATTTATGTGTGTTTCTTTCTTATAGAAGCTTGCCACTAGAGCACATTCTGGTGATAAAAAATAGAACAAGTCTTTGCTCCCCTAATGTATGAAAAATGGAATATCAATTTTAAGAACCCAGATAGGTTATACATAGTTCAGAACAAGGGGGCTCAAAGCATTTTGTCCTGGTTTGCACATACCATTTAGGGTTTTTGTCCAAGACATAGCTGTATGCAAAATGAGGAAATTACAATTGCTGAGCATGATTTATTTTTCAAATACACAGAAAATTGCACAAACAGCATTATTGCCCTCCAAGATAATAACAGATCTTTTATTCGCCTGATTTTGAGAGAGCAAGACATTACCAAAGGTATAGGAGTTGGAATCCGAATATAGAATAAAACCTGTTTCTCAATGATGCTTATGATAATGCAACCTACAAAAAGACTTTCTTGACCAGGGAAACATAAAAGTCCTCAGATGGAACAGTATGAAAGGAACCTGAAATAGCTCCTCAAATGTCTTATCACCATGACTTATATTTTTACCCTTCTATCCAAATCCAACACTACAAATACAAATAACAAGGTACCAAAATATTGATGCATTAATATTGGCTTTTAAGCAAAACCTGCATTCAGTGACGTTAAGTAACAAGCATTGTCACAGTGAAGAGCAAATTAGCGGTTGCTCTAGATAAACAAAAGATAAATTTATGATGTGACAAAAGGAATCAGCGTTTATGGTATAGAACAATCTGACAATACTACAATAAAGCCCAATAAACACTTACCTATTTTAACAGTATTGGTGTATCAATTGGTGCCCAAACTAGTGGAATTTTACAGTTATCCAACAATTTTGTGCTAATTTATACATAGTTGGCAGATTGCTAAGAGTTGACCCACTTGGGTTGGGCATGCATTCATATCAAACAAGTTTGGAAATTGGACGCTAATCACTTACTCCTATTGGCTAACGTTGAACAAAACTGTTGTTCTCTAATCATCATCCCAGTGAGTATGTGGCTCAACACTTTCCTCATAAACTTGTGGCAAATGAAGCTGTCATACCAAAAACGGGTATGGCATTCTATTATTCAGAAAAATGATATACTTTAAATCTAATTCATTATTTTATATATAATTTCCAAATATACACCATTTTACCATTATTATTATTATATTCTAGTCATGCAATATGCCTTATGCTCCATATACTTTATATATATAATCAAATACCAAACTAAAACATATAGCACTCTAGCTTTGTTTTAGGTTACAGGTAAAACACTAACCCTGTAGCCCCCATGTGGAGCCCCTTTGTTTCTGACCAATGGGAGCCATTGTTTGTTTCTGACCAATGGGAGCCATCCTCTGTTCTGAGAGGAAAGATAATAAAAAGGCTAAACACACACCCAGTCTCTCTCTTGGAGGCTGGGCTTGGTGCAGTACACATCACTTACAACTAGAACCTGACTTTGGTCCTTTGTTCAACTTACACTACAACACTAAGGTAACCTTTAGTACACAGGGACATTATTCAGAAACATTATCAATCATTCAGAAACTCTACCACTACAAGCTAGCGCACCCCTAACTTATTAGTAACAGACTTTTAGCTTGGGAAAGTCACTTTTGATACACACAAAAGAGACTTTCCACAAAGCTGACACTCTAATTTACCCTGGTGAACCAAAATAACTGTAATCATCAAGTTACAAACTATTAACCATGCCACCAGGAAACAACAGTGTCTGAAATCAAGATGTACCCTGTGCCCAGCATACACATTTCCATCGACAGGTGCATAATTTTGAGAGGTACGCATGCAGAACATGCATGATCTTTAGGCCTTCGGCCTATTATGATAGCTTTATACTAGGAGGGTGCACTGACCAAATTTTGAGCACACAGCTTAAAGAGCTGTGCACTTCACAGGTGCATTTAATTTCTGACACTGAACAATTATATTACATATTATCTGAAAGCCATTAATCTCAACCATACTAGTAGAATGGTTAGGAAGGTTTTCTTAGTTAATTATTTATTGCTGCACATCTCTTTCCACAACTATAACCATCATTCAAATAACCAGGCCAGAAATAGATTTTTTCCACACAACTCAGGTGGAGATGTTTACAAGCATGAAAAAACAAAGCCAAAATTCTGTCATTTAGTCAATTTATTTTTTTTAAAAAAAGGCATTTTCTTTAATTCTACTCTTTAAAAAACATCTATGGCAAATTTGTAACAAAACATATTTGCAACAAAAATCTTAGCATTTGGAAGGTTGCCCGGTAACCATGGTTACAGTTAAAATAATTATAGACATTGTAAATGATATGTTTCATTAAGGTTCTTGTATTTTTAACATTTATAATTTTTAAATAAAATTTATTATTTCTTGTTTATGTATGTTTCAATTTAAGATGACTTAGGTACTTGGTTCCCAAGAACTTATATAATCTACTAGTGGTTTTATTCATAACAGAACTGAAATATGTTGGCTGCATCCCCTGTGGTCGATACCTGGTTGCTTGAACAACATGTATCAGTTTGACAGATTTCAACTTTTTAGACCGTCCTCGTTTATACACTTTGGTTATCCAGTCATCTGCATACCACCCAGGGAACTCTCTTGGATAGTAGAAACCAAAGATATCAATGTGAGTCCTGTGAACAAAGTCATATGTGAGAATCGCCATGTTCCCTCCATGATGTGTTGGTCCTACAACACCAACCAGGGGAGGAACCATTTTACGGAGCTCACTGATGAAAATGTGCGTCCAATTGGAGCTTGTCATGACTGTATCATCATTGACCCTGTAAAAGAAGTCTCGTCCATCTTTGTAAGCAGCCATCATGGCATCGTTTTGGGACCAAGCTGGTCTGCCTGAATAGTTACATCTCACCAAGTGAAGTTCTATTTTTCCAAGGTGCTGACATTTACTTTTTGTAATGCTTGCAAACTTCTCCCTCCAAGTCTTCTGGTTACTAGTCTTGTTGAAGAAGTTATCATTGAAATCATAGGCAAAATAGAAATGATACAAGTAACCAACACTGGCTGTGGTGCAGAATGAAGGAAGAAGGTGCTTGAAGAATGACATCATTTCCAACATGGTGCTGTTTGGCATCCCATTGAATGCTTTGCGGCCTATGTTTGATGTAATTGCCATTCCAATGGCCACTGTTACATACTTGTGTGGTCTTCCTGTATTAGTCACAGCTGCAGAAACAGTGACAGATTGCTCCACATTTTTCAAAGTTACAGAGATATTGGGAGGTTGTGTTGACACTTCACTTCTCAACATCACCTGATAACTTTTGACACTTTTTGTGGCACTGATATATAAAGCTGTTGGTATAGCAATATACAGTAACAACAATGCACATATCTTCAAATCCTTTGCAAATACCAATAGTGATCGTGACTCTGTCATTGTCCACTGTCTAACTGCCTGTGATTGAATTTCTCAATTATCCCTAATCCCCGCACCTAATTCCCGCAACAATTACTGATGAAGGCTGCCTATAGGTTGAATCATGGTCAGAGGTTTTTAACACAACAAACAACAAACCTGCTCCGTCTCAACTCCAGTCAATTAAGTACCACAGAAAATGGAACCAGTTCATCAGATGTATTTATACTGCAGTCAAGTGACCTAAACTAATGTTCTTCTGTAAATATGAAGATGTACAGACTGAGACATTTGGTTGTTAATTGTTTGCCTACAGGTAACCTTTCTCTCCTTGTATCTGGTCTGGTTACCTTAATGGTCTGTTTCAATGTGTACAGATCTCAATAGTAAGCCGACTCCTTCTCCAACACCTTGTCTCAGCTTCTAACAAAGCCCGTTTCAAACTTTACAATCCTTACAGAAGATACAAAGTTTGAAATATTATCAGAACAGAATTAGAAGAGACGATTAGTTGTGACCCTTTGACAAGGGTTCCTGCAGCTTATCTAACCGGATTGTTTTTCACTTTATAAATATTTTACATGGGGCCTATTGCATAAATAACCATCAGACCTAAAGGAGTACAGTTTGTGTCTCCAAAGTTGCACATACACTTTAATTTGATACAAATGTCCTTGTTATAATTGCATCTGTTTTGCTTCAATTATATAGATACCATAACCAAGGGAAGAATTAAAACAGTATTTTGTAATGATTCTAAAGAGGCTTAAAGGGACTGTTGTTGTGATAGATTGTTGGGTCTTCCATTGTATGCATTTTTTTTACTCACCTTGTTTTTTGAAATGTAGAAAAAAATCATATTGCTTGCTTTATACAATATGGATATCTGCAGTTGTCTGCATATAGTAGAGACAGTTAGATGTCACTAATTTAGGTTTGAACCAAATAAAAATCGGTGGTCACCTGGTTCAAGATAAATTTCAAAAGTGTTATTTATCAGCATATGCTTAAACTTCTATTGAATACGATGGAAATAAAAGAATTAATCCCACCTTGTCAAATCCTTGAAAGTGTATGTACAGATGTATTTACAGTAAACTATCTTCTTTCTTTTTTCTTAAATATTGAAAGATAATGACAATCTCTCTGACAAGATTAAATAACTGGAAGACTAAGAGATATGAAGGGTGGGTCGGAAAACTGCAACCGGGAAATAAGCGTTAGTCAAAGAAGGGGTGTTACATTGAAACAATGTGACACCTGCTGAGCTATTTCATCACCCACATAGAAAATGGGCAGTGTGTATTGGGGGAAATACATATTGCCAGGCTGTACATACCGCTCATCTTTCTTAAGCCCCATACCCACTAAGCAACCTCGAATGGCAATGGGTGACGGCGACAGGGAGAATCATTGTCATTATTGCCGGGCGACGGTACACTATTCAGCAATTTTGATATTTTACTGGCGATTTTATGGGCGATTTTAGCTGCTCTCCTGTGCCATATCGCCCTTCGCTAAAAACTGTACCATACCAACAGGGTGTCGCTGGACTATCTTGTGTTAGCCAGTGACTTTACCGGTGATTTGCCCAGTCGCCCATTGGCTGTCAAGGGTCAGATCACCTAGTGGGTATGGGGCTTTAGCAGTTTTAACTTTGAATATTGCTTGGGTTATAAGATAGTGAAGAATCTTTGGGGTCATCTTCTGGTGGCTGTACAACCCATGGGAATATATATACTTTGGGCTTTGCCTTCAGTGGTGGCGATCCCCGATGGATCATACAGCTGCCATTGTATGCCTCCCACAGTGGCCAGTTGCACAATGATTTTCGTAACAAGGAAAATAAAAAAACAACGAAACATTTCCTTGTTACTTTTATCGTAACAACAAACGTTTTGACACATTTTTTTCTATATTTAGAATGCCCTCAAAGAGCTGTAACTTTTACTGATTTTTTTCTAATTTTTTCCCTTTTTATAACAATTTACAGATTTCAATTTCATTCATTAGAACCAGAGATATTGCATTTTCGTTACAACGAAACATTTCGTTGTTAAGCAAAAGTTTGTTGTGCTCTCGTTGTTTGATCCTCACAACGAAAAATCCATTGTGCAACGGGCCACAGTCCTTATTATAATACAGAACAGTGGCCCGTGGCACAATGGATTTTCGTTGTTAGGATCACCTTAAGATAACTTTAAGATTGTTTGCTTAACAGTGAAAAGTTTCGTTGTTACGAAAATCCTATAAACTCTGTTTCTAATGAATGAAATTAAATTATGTGTATTGACATAAGAAGGCACAAAATAAGAAAAAAGTCAGTAAAAGTTACAGGTCATTGAGGGCATTCTGAATAAGTTTTTTTTGCGTCAAAACGATCGTTGTTAAGATAAAAGTAACAACAAAAAGTTTCGTTGTTTCATTGATTTTCGTTGTTACAATTAGCATTGTGCAACGGGCCACAGGTGTCCTTTGTTAGTATGAGTGGGGAATGGAGATGGCAGAGGCCTGTCAATATTACACCTGGTGGGCTACTATGACACTATTTCTGTTCTATAAGTGTAAATAATGTTATACTAAAAATGAATGTAAGATTGTATTCAGTGATAGTAAAAATCATTGTCACAGACTGAACAGTTTGCGTCAAAACGATCGTTGTTAAGATAAAAGTAACAACAAAAAGTTTCATTGTTTCATTGATTTTCGTTGTTACAATTATCATTGTGCAACGGGCCACAGGTGTCCTTTGCTAGTATGAGTGGGGAATGGAGATGGCAGAGGACTGTCAATATTACACCTGGTGGGCTACTATGACACTAAACAAACCATCCCCATGATGTTGGTTCAATGGCCTTCCTGTATCTATCCAGTAGACACACAACGTTCGGATAACATTTTACAAGATAAGTTTTGATTTTTGTGCAACAGTGGTCCTCTACATATTTATATTCATCTAACAAATATGTTTATCACTCATGCATTTGAAGTCACAAGGAGGGGCCTTCCATATTTAATGCATGTTTTCCAACCCATATTTAGTGAAAGGTATGCTTTGGAATCATACAGAGATATACTCAACTTTTCTAGAAAGGATTTTGTCTTTATCCTTGTGGTGTCAGGGTGATACGGGATTTCTGAAAGAGGAGTCAGCATATAGGCTAAGTACTAAAATGGTGTGCACACGTGTGGCATTTTACCTTCTTTCTGTAACTTAGGGGTCCACCAAAAAGAACCCACTGACCCTTCCTCCCTGCTGGAAGGGTCAGTATATAACTTTTGTTAATCTAATGCAAAAAAGGTTCGCATAAAGAGAATTAATACTTCATAGTAATGAAATCCTTTGTAAAAAGATTTTAGTTACAATACATTGTACACTAGCAGATGGAAACATGTTGACATATTAATGAATGAGCTGTTATGTACCACAATGGTTGTTATATAAAGGACATTCTGTATCATTATTTAGAAAGTTGATGCATTCACATAATATTATGCTACAGCTTTTCTTAAATCATACATTCATGTTTTAACATTTACCACTTACATTCCTTTAGATAATGTCAGTGTCCAAGCCAATTTTGAGCTGTTGGGACTATGTGGTGTTTGCAGCCATGTTGGTTGGTACATTGGGAATTGGTATCATATATTCCATCCGAGGTTGTCAACAGGAAAGTACCTCCCATTATCTAACGGGAAACCGAAACCTCAACTTCATCGCTGTTTCCAGTAATTCAAGTGCTTTGTTTCAATTAACAAATGGTGTCTTCAAGGAATGTTGAAGATATTTTGATCAAATAGCATTCAAACTGAGAAAAATAGAGAGCCATTGTGATTTGATAAGATCAGCTTTTGCAAGCACTACGTTCCACATTATTGTATGGAATGGTCACAAAAAATATCCAGCATATTGGATTGGTTGAGGGGAACCTTTATCATCATAAGTGCATTCACCATGTTCACATGGAGCCTTGTCAGTCACAGCGAAAATGACAGTGCAATGAATAACTGTTTCCCATCAGACTCAGTAGGTCAGTTTGTAGAATGCCCACTTCTAGTGTGGGAGGTTGTGGGTTCACTTCCCAGCAGAGTCACTCCAAAACATTTGAAGTACTGGTGGTTGCTGCTTGTCTGGCACTTGCTATGACATTAGAACCACAAAACACAGTATGATGTGACTGGGTGGGATATCATGTGGGCATATGACATGATATCTCATTAAGGAAGTGCTATAAAGAGGACACTGAGTCCCGCTGCTACAAATAAGCAGCTCATCTCATAGATTCAATCACTATCTCTGCCCTTGATATGATCTTGTAAGTTGATGAAGGTGTAAAGAAAAGGATTAAAGAACATCCACTTTTTTCCTCCTCAGGGTGGAATAAAGGCAGTGATATGGACCGATGTGTTTCAGGCTCTGCTCATGTTCTTAGGACTGCTGACCATTTCCATCCAGGTAATCATCAAAATATGACATACCATACCACCCTAAATTCAAGCCACCACTTAAATAAGGGTTAGTCTGATAAATAAGAGCCAATGGGGCCTCAACTTCAAGGTACAGGTTCAATTAGGATTATATGCAAGCTTGAATACAATTTCACATATGAACAATATTTTTGAAAAAGTACATTTATAAACAAAAACTCCAAAGTTAAGTATGAACCATGAAGCAAAACAAACGTAATCCACTCCATGAATCTTATAGGGCCCTCACCTCTACATCTAACATACTTAAATAATTCTATGTTTTTTGGTATGTTTTGATTTCAATGTTGATGTACAATACTCGATAAGGAAAACTTTAAAGAATAAGAAGTTAACCATTTATGCTATTTTGCTTTTTTTGCAGTGTATTCTAGAGGTTGGTGGTATATCAAAAGTATGGGATATCTGCAATGAGTGGTCAAGACTCGATATTTTTGAGTAAGTCATTTGATCAGAACTATATACATTTTCCCCCATGCCTGCACAATTTTTTAACAGAAAAATCAGTTCTTAATTCACACAAGCCAGTGCAGAGAATATTAAATGATAAGGTTACTACAGAAAACAAATTAGGTGTCTTATTCGTGTTTTCCACTGGCTTAAATACCACATATATGTTCCATAACTGAATTACATTTTCATGATCAAATTCTTTGCATATTTTGACAAATTTGACGGCAGAAAATATATTTTTCAGTTAAGGATAGACATGCATCATATGGAGGGATATGTTTTCCCCTTCAAACATATATAACATTTTCTAGATAGCATAGAACCCACACTTTTCACTCTTTCTTTCTTGAAAAGGTATAGCTTAGCTACAATTGACAATTTTGAACTGAAATTTCCAATATTGTTCTCAATATTCTCCTTATCCAAAATCTATTTAGTATAAATTGCATTCTTTCATTTAATTCAAATGAAATTATAAACCATTGAAGAGTTTATGGGCAGTATTCAGTCTCAGTCTTCCCTTCTACCTGAAACCAGTGGCTCGTTTCGTAATACTAATCTAATAACAAACACAATCACAACAACAAACAAACAAACTTGTCCCCTTTAATCATTGTTATAGAAATACAGTGTCTTAGCATATATCAAATTACAGAATTCAATTTGATTCATTCAAAGATATCTTACTGCCCATTTTGCATCAACGATGTTCTATCAACAATGTGTTTGTTGAGATCATGTTGTAAAAGTGATCTTAAGGTGTTCTTTGTTAGAATCTTGTCATTGTACAAGGGGCAACTGCTCATGGAATAAAAAAAAATTGCTACTATTTTCTTTACAGTTTTAGCCCTGATCCAACTAAGCGTTTGACATTTTGGTCACTGACAATAGGCATGGGGTTTATGGAGATGAACCCGTTTGGGATCCAACAGATGGCAGTCCAGAGGTACTGTTCCGTGCCAACACTCACAAAGGCCAGGCTGTGAGTACCAATAACCCCAACAGTAATGTTTTATTAAAGGCACTTTGTGGTGTTAGGCTAAAATTGAAGTTACAAATGCAATATTCTGCAGATTTGAAGGCAGGTTAGCTTCTTTACAATATTAACAATATTATACAGATTTCGCTGATTTTCATGAGAGTTAAAGCTTAATAAAGAATATTGGTCATTGACATTGATATCATTGGTCCTTAAAATTAAAAATATTTCGTTTGTAAAACAATTTTATTCAGCCTCAATTTGTCTTTTTGAAGAATTTTCCAATGGTTATTCCAATTACTTGATTATTAATGTACAGTTAATTTTATTCAAATCAAAGCCTAAAAGGCAAAACCTTTAAAGTTTTAATTAAATTTTAAAGCGCATGTCCAGTATTAATGCTGTATCTTTTGTTTTGCTCATCAAAGGGGAGTTTTGGGGCTGGTTCCATGGACTGCAGTCATGTTTCTGCTGGCTGTGCTGTCTGGTATTACTATGTTTGCTTACTACACAGTCCTCGGATGTGATCCATTGAGATCTGGTTCTGTTGGCAATCCCAATCAGGTAACAGTTGACAAGTAAAGCCATATTCACACTTTGTGAGGAGGTTTGTTGCAATCTTGGAATGTTGGAAACGTTAGATTATCTCATACTTGTCTTGTGTATGAGACAAAACAATATTCAATGTGTTGGATCTTTTTTGTCTCCTCCAAATGATTTCAATGAAAAATCTATTGTGAAGATAATCTCACTCGATCACAGGGGGCCTATTCTCAGGTAAATGTTATTTCTTGACTTTCTCAAGAAATAACAGGGACGTGACCATTATTCTTTTCAATCAGAGCTAAAAGTTGCTTGTAAAATTTTTAAAGAATTGAATCCAACATTCTGCTTAAAAAGAAAGTTTGCTTGTCCTTTATTATAATTTTGCAATTTCTGTTATTTGTAATTTCCATATCACTTGTATTTGATGTATTTTTTGTTACTTTTTTTTATGTCACACTGATAATGCTCTTTTAAACTTGAGCTGCTTTAAAATACCACGATATGTACTATGTTGCAGCTCCTTCCATATCTAATTATGAGTATTCTGAATTACCCTGGAATACCTGGAATTTTCTTAGCAAGTCTTACAGCTGCATCTCTCAGGTAATATAATCAAAATTAAACTAAATAAATAATATAAACTACAAAAATTGATAGTTATGAGTTTTTAACAGTATCTACTAGACATGTATCATAAATTTAGGATTAGATCACTCTCCTGAAATACATATATATATATATATATATATATATATATGTAAATTTGCACCTGCACAAGCACAAACAGATATGCAGACAAACATACAGTAAGCATTGTACAATATGTTATTCAAACTGGTAATATCAGTATTACATCATACCTTTTATTTTTAAACCATTGTCTAAACTGAAGATGTAAAATAAACATACACTCTCATAGATTCCTGTTTCCAAGCACAGCATATTTAGTCACTTAGCACAACCAAGAATTTCACTTTGTTGCTTGTGTCTACAAAACCAGTGTTTCTGATTATTTCCAGCACAGCATCTTCTTGTCTAAACTCCAGCTCTGCCAATCTTTGGAAGGATGTCATCTGTGTGATTTGGCCCAACATGTCAGAAAGGAAAAATATATTTGTAACAAGACTGCTTGGTTGGTGAACTTTCTAGTCTTGTTTACAAAGTAGTAATTCTTTCTAATATCATACAGTTCTGATTAATGTTTCGCAAGACAGGGGTTTTTAAATGAAGATATTTTAAGAAAAGGTTTTGGGCAAAGCCCGATCCACACTAATCTCAAAAACATTGCTGACAAAGTTTAGTTAGTTTTAATCCTTTCCATCTTCAATGATTGGTACATGTACAATCAATGAGGTGCTAGTCTTTTGTGGATGGAAAAGGTGGTGATTCACTAAGAATAGTCAACAGTATTCTCAGACTCAGTAGTCGGCTGAAATATACTTATCCTTACCCCATCTCAAAAGAACTCATATCTATGATAATTTACTAAATCCCCACATTTTTGGTTCGGTCAGTTCTGAGAACCATAGCCCATTCTAATCTTATGGCCTCCTCTTTCTAGTTGTGATATGTGGGGCCGTGTCCACAGCACTGGCCTTTTTCTCCATGACCTTGGGTGGTACACTCGTACAGATGATTGTAACCTTCACCTCATCATGTGCAGGACCCACGACAGGCCTATTTCTTCTAGGCATCTTTGTCCCTTTCGGAAATTGGATTGTGGGTGAATTTTGACTTTTTCAAATATTTTCTTCTGCAATCATGTTTTAAAAGAAATCCTAACTTTATGAATATCTAGACTACAATTCCATGAATCAAAGCCTTTATCAATATAAAAATAAGTAAAACCTTTCCAGCAATAGATAACATGTCTAGATTCAACCCTGATTCCAACTGCTGATTTTATTAAATCTGCAGCTGGTTGGACATCTGCTTTCCGAATTGCTATTGGGAGTGGGTGGTCACGAAAGACAAATTCATAATTATCTCGATTGAGGGTGTTTAAGCTTGTATTGATGTTTCCTTTTGCCAGGGAGCCTCTGCAGGAGGGTTTACAGGTTTTGTGTTTGCCATTTGGATGGGATTTGGTGGTTACTCTATCAGGAGACAGCACAACTTCCTGCCCACCACTGTGGCCAACTGCTCTTATTATGGCACCACCACACTGATGCCTACATCTCTGACAGACAGCTGGCTGCTTTCAACCACTGAGTAAACTACATTTATTTTTTTATTTCTAAACTAGTGATATAACTCTTTGACAGAATGTTGATGTCTTATCTTGATCAAATTTCATTACCAATAAAACAGTAAAAAGAATTAAAATGAATCAACAAATTTAATTGATTTTCTAATGGAATTGGTTCATGTTGGTTGTCTTATTGATAAGTTTGTTTATTGTGAGCAAAAGGTCAGAAATTTAAAACAGCAAAAAATAATGAAGTAACAGAAATTTTGCATTCCTCCCTTTCATCTGTTCCAATCATCCTTTAAGTTTTATCTCCAGCTTTTAATTGAAATAATGTGTGACCGTTATCCAGGGGTTTATACAGGGGGGTCCAAGGTGTCAGTGCTCCCCACCCAAAAAGGTGTGTGCAATAATGTGTATGTACAACATTTCAGTAATTTGCCTATGATTATGTTGACTCCAGATTATATTTTTTAATCAATTTTCATCTATTTTGTGAATTACTCAGGTAATAAAATACAGAAGATGTTGTCGGTTAGCAGGATGAACTTTTGAGTACCAGTATGGCCCATGGCCTTCACCCTTGGGCCTTTTCCCTACCTAGCTATTTGTCATGTAACCTTCAAACTGTCCCCATTAGTCCCTTATATTTATTTCAGACCAGAGACAGACCCACTTCACCAGTTCTACTCTGTGTCCTACTTGTGGATCAGCTGCTTCAGCACACTGGTGTCGTTTAGTGTTGGTCTGTTGATCAGTCTAGTCACAGGTAGGTCTAGACTTCTTAGTCAACTAAAACTATCAAATATTATTTGAACCTGAAGGGGGCCAGGATGGTATAGTGGCCAGGAACTTAAATTTGTTTTGCATGTGGTTGGACTGGCTGTACTTTCATACCACCTTGCCTTGCTTTTGGTTCCACTCTAGTCATGCAACTGTCCCAAACATAAACGGTCCTGATATAGCTTTAAAATTTATTAAGTAGCTGTTTAACTCCAACAATCCTCATCTTGAGCCTGAAACCATACTTCCATTTGACAACTAACCCTGCCAACTGGTGGTAGTTAGCAGCTGACTGGTGTTAACCCTTCCTAAAGCTGTCTACCCACTCGGGGGATAAATATTTTAGTTAGGGAATAACACACGGAGGGGCTGGATCGAGGCCTTCTAGGGCCTGGCTAGAGGCATGGGGGTGCAGGTGCCCGAAGCCCCTATGCCTCTAGCCAGGCCCTAGGAGGTTGAGACCCCACCTGAGTACGTTATTCCCATTATAACAGGAAGTATTGTATCAAAATTATATCTAAAATGTATCTAAATAGCCAATAATGTTGCTCAAATTGTTACAAAGTTGCACTAGGCTATAGCAGTGGTCAAGGTGAGATCCTGAGATCCAATCAGATGTAAATAGGTCACGTCGTTGCCCTGACGATGACCTGATTACCCTGATGATGACCTCGTTACCTTGACAATGACCTCATCACCATGACCTGTGTTTTCTAGCTCAGGATAGATGCATGGTAAGGTAGCAACCAGAAAAACCTTTAAAAATGCTTTTATTCAGAGTAGATATTTGTTTTGTAGTATATTTCATTGATAATACATAATGACAGGTTCGTTTACAAAGTTTCGTGAAGATTGAGGCTTTTACAACGATTTTGCAAGGTTATTTACAACATGCGGAAGTCTAGATCTGCACGTTGCTACCCCCAAGCCATGTTATAATTGCAGGCAGACTATTATTAACCCTTTCCATCAGCAGCAACTGAGACCACTAATAAACACTAGCCGTCAAAGATACAAAGGGATTGCTTGCCAACTGAAATCTTTGTTGTCCAAGTGGGAATGAGGCTTGACCTTTGCAACTGAAGCTTGGAGATAGCACTTGTCTCAGGCTTGGCTGGAAAGTGTTGGCTGACCAGTACCCAGTTGCTGTGTGTTAACGAGCCTTAACTGAGGCCTTTTGTGTAATGTAAACCATAAAGAACATCATTAAGCCTATGGTCACTAGCAAAAAGCAGTCAAAGCATTCTTGGAATTATTATGACATTAGAGTTAGTGATGTAGGCTGATGATACCGTTTTGTACACTAAAGGACATGATGTCGATACCGTAAATACTATTTTGGAACGAGCAATGAAATTGTATTGTGGTTGGTGTGATAAAAATCTCTTGACGTTGAATTTGGATAAAACGAAGCAGATGTACTTTACCACTTTGCCTAAATTAACTAATGTATATTCAAATGAAAATGGAGTGAGCGTTTCAGAAAATGTTACGATAGGACTTGTGAAAAACTATAACTATTTAGGAGTAACCCTGGATAGTTGTTTACAATATGATAATGTTTCTAAAGTCAATTATTAAGAAGGTAGCGTATAAACTCTATATGTTCAGTAAGATTAGATATATGTTAAATTTTGCTGCATCTCTTTTAGTTTATAAACAGATGGTGTTACCTTTTTTCAATTATTTGGATATACTCATAGATGGCAGTGGTAACGGCCTTACAGACAAATTGCAATCACTTCAATTCAGAGGTTTAAAAATTGTCTGTAACTACAAATTAGACGGTAAAATAATTACAAATGATGATGAGGTGAAGGTGCATGAGTATTGTAAAGTAGAATTTCTGTATATAAGAAGGATGAGACATTTGTTATTATTTATCTTTGATGTATTTAATACTGGTGAATCCTCCTCGCAATGTAATGATGATGCAAAATGTTTGCGTAGTGATCAGGGCAAAAAAATGAAGTTGGAGAAACCCATTTTAGAGGTTTATCGTAGAAATGTAAAATACAGAGCATACTCATACTGGAAATTATTGCCATATAAAATACAACAATTGACCGATAGGAAGGAATTCCTGAAGGAGCTAACCACTGATAAGTTGTTGCAGCTAAATCAAGTGTATCAAAAAATAGCACGAAAGTAGTGATGTATGTATGGTAGTGATGTATATGGGTGTAATATATGCTAGATAGATGTCCTAGAGAGAGAGGAATTACCTACCAGATAATTGTATATTGTGTATTGTATTTATTTTCTTGTTCGTTTATTGTTATAAGACATCGTGAAAAGCACGTGTATTTATGTGATGATGGCTAATAAATAAAATAAAAATATATAAAAAAAATGATATATGAACATGTTGACAGGTAAATTTTTAATGATTATTAGCTTGGAATAGTTAATTATCAACAAAGGGTTTTGACATACTCTTTCATATACATCATTGATTCAAGGCTTCTATTCAGGTATCTAATGATACTTGTTTGGTGATTGTTATACTTGTAGATCTACTGAATACTGTGAACATATATATCTTCACACTGCTAAATTTTGGTGCATCTAGCAATAAATAGCATTTTAGCGCATTAATTTTGTGATTTTGTGTATTTGAAAGTTGATTCTGCTTTGCTCTACAATGTTCCTAATTTTCACTGATGTCATATTTTCTCGCATTTGTGTACAGCACAAAAATTAATATGTTTACAGTATGTAGTATGGAAATTTTCAATTACAGGTGGGCTGCGGCAGGTAAAGGTGTCCCCGAAGCTATACCATCCCTGGGTCAGGACCTTCTACAATAAAGAGCATAAAACAAAAACTACAATGGACAAAGCACTTGTGCAAAAGGCAATGTGGAATAAAGACTGCGAAACTGAAACTGGAATGACCAAAATGCTTGAAAATGGAAAGGAGGAAGGCTTTTAATGAGACACTTTTTTGATTCATGGAATCAATCAAATAGCTTATTTGCAATAATGATCAATTACACTGCTCTTTTCACACTGTCTGTTAAAAGATATTAATATTGATTTCTATAAGAATCTAAGATCATAACAATGAAGCATGATCTTCATCTATTTTATTCTGCCATAGAGAAAATGCCTTCCAGTGATCAAAATCATTTAATGCTGTCCCTGCTCTATTCCTTGCATGCCTGGTTAACTACATTACCATCTGCTGCATAAACCCATTCAGATGGTCTCTGGTCTCTTCTCATGTACTTAACGACTACTTGTGAGAGCTTCGCTGTGACATATATATAGACATTTGTTGATGTTGTGTGCTAACACAAACTCATCTTAACAAAAACATTTTCACATCCATACAAATTTATGATGTGACAAAATGAATCAGCATTTATGGTATAGAACAATCTGACAATACTACACTAAATTCCAATACACACTAACCTATTTTAACAGTATTGGTGTATCAATTTGTGCCCAAAGTAGTGGAATTTTATAGTTATCCAACAATTTTTGTGCTAATTTATACAGAGTTGGCAGGTAACTAGGAGTTGACCCACTTGAGTTGCGCACCCATTCATATCAAACAAGTTTGGAAATTGGATGCTAATCACCGACTCCCATTGGCTAACATTGAGCAAAACTGGTCTTCTCTAATCATCATCCCAGTGAGTGTGGCTCAACGCTGTCCTCATAAACTTAGAGGTAGAGCCTCTTGCATGTGGCAAATAAAGCTGACACTCTTATTAACCCTGGTAAACCAAAATAATTGTACTCATCAAGTTACAAACTGTAAACCATGCCACCAGGAAATAACAGTGTCTTAAATTAAGGTGTCCCCTGTGCCCAGCATGCACATTTCCACCGACGAGTCCGCAATTTTGAGAGGTGTGCATGCAGGCATGGTCTTTAGGCCTTAGGCATATTTTGATACCTACATACCAAGAGGGTGTACTGACCAAATTTTGGGCACACAGCTTAAAGAGCTGTGCACTTCACAGGTGCAGTTAATTGCTGACACTGAACAATATTACATATTAATCTCAACCATACTAATAGAATGGTTGGGAAGGTTCTCTTAGTTACTTAGTTATTGCTGCACATCTCTTTCCACAACTATAACAATCATTCACACAACAAGGCCAGACATAGATTTTTTCCACACAAACAAACCCAAAATCATTTAGTCAATTTGTTTTAATTAAATCTTTTAATACTATTTTTAATCCATTGATGGTTTTATTAAAAAAAGAAATACTAACAAAGTAATTAGGTGACTTACTTGGTTCCCAAGAACTTATATAATCTACTAGTGGTTTTATTCATAACAGAACTGAAATATGTTGGCTGCATCCCCTGTGGTCGATACCTGGTTGCTTGAACAACATGTATCAGTTTGACAGATTTCAACTTTTTAGACCTTCCTCGTTTATACACTTTGGTTATCCAGTCATCTGCATACCAACCAGGGAACTCCCTTGGATAATAGAAACCAAAGATATCAATATGAGTCCGGTGCACAAAGTCATATGTGAGAATCGCCATGTTCCCACCATGATGTGTTGGTCCTACAACACCAACCAGGGGAGGGACCATTTTACGGAGCTCACTTATGAAAATGTGCGTCCAATTGGAGCTTGTCATGACTGTATCATCATTAACCCTGTAAAAGAAGTCTCGTCCATCTTTGTAAGCAGCCATCATGGCGTCGTTTTGGGACCAAGCTGGTCTGCCTGAATAGTTACACCTCACTAAATGAAGTTCAATTTTCTCAAGGTGCCGACATTTACTTTTTGTAATGCTTGCAAACTTCTCCCTCCAAGTCTTCTGGTTACTAGTCTTATTGAAGAAGTTGTCATTGAAATCATAGGCAAAATAAAAATGATACAGGTAACCAACACTGGCCGTGTTGCAGAATTAAGGAAGAAGGTGCTTGAAGAATGACATCATTTCCAACACAGTGCTGTTTGGCATCCCATTGAATGCTTTGCGGCCTATGTTTGATGTAATTGCCATTCCAATGGCCACTGTTACATACTTGTGTGGTCTTCCTGTATTAGTCACAGCTGCAGAAACAGTGACAGATTGCTCCACATTTTTCAAAGTTACAGAGATATTGGGAGGTTGTGTTGACACTTCACTTCTCAACATCACCTGATAACTTTTGACACTTTTTGTGGCACTGATATATAAAGCTGTTGGTATAGCAATATACAGTAACATCAATGCACATATCTTCAAATCCTTTGCAAATACCAATAGTGATCGTGACTCTGTCATTGTCCACTTTCTAAGTGCCTGTGATTGAATTTCTCAATTATCCCTAATCCCCGCGCCTAATTCCCGCAACAATTACTGATGAAGGCTGCCTATAGGTTGAATCATGGTCAGAGGTTTTTCACACAACAAACGACAAACCTGCTCCGTCTCAACTCCAGTCAATTAAGTACCACAGAAAATGGAGCCAGTTCATCAGATGTATTTATAATGCAGTCAAGTGACCTAAACTAATGTTCTTCTGTAAATATGAAGATATACAGACTGAGACATTTGGTTGTTAATTGTTTGCCTACAGGTAACCTTTCTCTCCTTGTATCTGGTCTGGTTACCTTAATGGTCTGTTTCAATGTGTACAGATCTCAATAGTAAGCCGACTCCTTCTCCAACACCTTGTCTCAGCTTCTAACAAAGCCCGTTTCAAACTTTACAATCCTTACAGAAGATACAAAGTTTGAAACATTATCAGAACAGAATTGGATGAGAGATTTATTTGTGACCCTTTGACAAGAGTTCCTGCAGCATATCTAACCGGATTGTTTTTCACTTTATAAATATTTTACATGGGGCCTATTGCATAAATAACCATCAGACCTAAAAGAGGGGACAGTTTGTGTCTCCAAAATTGCACATACACTTTGATACAAATGTCAAATGTTATAATTGTATCTGTTTTGCTTCAATTATATTGATACCATAACCAAGGGAAGAATTAAAACAGTATTTTGTAATGATTCTAAAGAGGCTTAAAGGGACTGTTGTTGTGATAGATTGTTGGGTCTTCCATTGTATGCATTTTTTTTACTCACCTTGTTTTTTGAAATGTAGAAAAAAATCATATTGCTTGCTTTATACAATATGGATATCTGCAGTTGTCTGCATATAGTAGAGACAGTTAGATGTCACTAATTTAGGTTTGTACCAAATAAAGTTAGCTGGTCACCTGGTTCAAGATAAATTTCAAAAGTGTTATTTATCAGCATATGCATAAACTTCTAATGAATAGGATGGAAATAAAAAAATTAATCCCATCTGGTCAAATCCTTGAAAGTGTATGTACAGATGTATTTACAGTAAACTATCTTCTTTCTTTATCTTAAATATTGAAAGATAATGACAATCCCTCTGATAAGATTAAATAACTGGAGGACTAAGAGATATGAAGGGTGGGTCGGAAAACTGCAACCGGGAAATAAGCGTTAGTCAAAGAAGGGGTGTTACATTGAAACAATGTGACACCTGCTGAGCTATTTCATCACCCACATAGAAAATGGGCAGTGTGTATTGGGGGAAATACATATTGCCAGGCTGTACATACCGCTCATCTTTCTTAAGCCCCATACCCACTAAGCAACCTCTAATGGCAATGGGTGACGGCGACAGGGAGAATCATTGTCATTATTGCCGGGCGACGGTATACTATTCAGCAATTTTGATATTCTACTGGCGATTTTATGGGCGATTTTAGCTGCTCTCCTGTGCCATATCGCCCTTCGCTAAAAACTGTACCATACCAACAGGGTGTCGCTGGGCTATCCTGTGTTAGCCAGCGACTTTACCGGTGATTTGCCCAGTCGCCCGTTGGCTGTCAAGGGTCAGATCACCTAGTGGGTATGGGGCTTTTGCAGTTTTAACTTTGAATATTGCTTGGGTTAAAAGATAGTGAAGAATCTTTGGGGTCATCTTCTGGTGGCTGTACAACCCATGGGGATCATATAAACTTTGGGCTTTGCCTTCAGTGGTGGCGATCCCCCATGGATCATACAGCCGCCATTGTATGCCCCCCACAGTGGCCAGTTGCACAATGATTTTCGTAACAAGGAAAATAAAAAACAACGAAACATTTCCTTGTTACTTTTATCGTAACAACAAACGTTTTGACACATTTTTTTTCTATATTTAGAATGCCCGGAAGAGCTGTAACTTTTACTGATTTTTTTCTAATTTTTTCCCTTTTTATAACAATTTACAGATTGCAATTTCATTCATTAGAACCAGAGATATTGCATTTTCGTTACAACGAAGCATTTCGTTGTTAAGCAAAAGCTTGTTGTGCTCTCGTTGTTTGATCCTCACAACGAAAAATCCATTGTGCAACGGGCCACAGTCCTTATTATAATACAGCCCAGTGGCCCATTGCACAATGGATTTTCGTTGTTAGGATCACCTTAAGATAACTTTAAGATTGTTTGCTTAACAGTGAAATGTTTAGTTGTTACAAAAATCCTATAAACTCTGTTTCTAATGAAAGAAATTAAGTTATGTGTATTGATATAAGAAGGCACAAAATAAGAAAAAAGTCAGTAAAAGTTACAGGTCATTGAGGGCATTCTGAATAAGTTTTTTTTTGCCTCAAAACGATTGTTGTTAAGATAAAAGTAACAACAAAAAGTTTTGTTGTTTCATTGATTTTCATTGTTACAATTATCATTGTGCAACGGGCCACAGGTGTCCTTTGCTAGTATGAGTGGGGAATGGAGATGGCAGAGGCCTGTCAATGTTACACCTGGTGGGCTACTATGACACTAAACAAACCATCCCCATGATGTTGGTTCAATGGCCTTCCTGTATCTATCCAGTAGACACACAACGTTCGGATAACATTTTACAAGATAAGTTTTGATTTTTGTGCAACAGTGGTCCTCTACGTATTTATATTCATCTAACAAATATGTTTATCACTCATGCATTTGAAGTCACAAGGAGGGGCCTTCCATATTTAATGCATGTTTTCCAACCCATATTTAGTGAAAGGTATGCTTTGGATTCATACAGAGATATACTCAACTTTTCTAGAAAGGATTTTGTCTTTATCCTTGTGGTGTCAGGGTGATACGGGATTTCTGAAAGAGGAGTCAGCATATAGGCTAAGTACTAAAATGGTGTGCACACATGTGGCATTTTACCTTCTTTCTGTAACTTAGGGGTCCACCAAAAAGAACCCACTGACCCTTCCTCCCTGCTGGAAGGGTCAGTATATAACTTTTGTTAATCTAATGCAAAAAAGGTTCGCATAAAGAGAATTAATACTTCATAGTAATGAAATCCTTTGTAAAAAGATTTTAGTTACAATACATTGTACACTAGCAGATGGAAACATGTTGACATATTAATGAATGAGCTGTTATGTACCACAATGGTTGTTATATAAAGGACATTCTGTATCATTATTTAGAAAGTTGATGCATTCACATAATATTATGCTACAGCTTTTCTTAAATCATACATTCATGTTTTAACATTTACCACTTACATTCCTTTAGATAATGTCAGTGTCCAAGCCAATTTTGAGCTGTTGGGACTATGTGGTGTTTGCAGCCATGTTGGTTGGTACATTGGGAATTGGTATCATATATTCCATCCGACGTCGTCAACAGGAAAGTACCTCCCATTATCTAACGGGAAACCGAAACCTCAACTTCATCGCTGTTTCTGTCTCAATGGTTGCTATTTTTTATTCCTCGGTTCTCATTATTGGCATCCCTGCAGAGGCATATGCGTTCGGTGGTACTTGCTGGCTGTACATAATCGGTATTGCTGTGGGTGCTGTTGTCAGCATAATTGTGTTCGTACCAGTCTTCCATCCACTAAAACTGACCAGTGTCAATGAGGTTTGGGAATGCCTTTTCTCCTTTCAAAAGTTTTTCTGTTCATTTAAAGGGAATCACTCTACCATGGATAGCTTGCATCTGCAGGCTAATTTTTCCCCCATTTTATTGACATAACCCCTGGAAAAGCTATAGAAAAATAATGAATTATCATGACGTATCCACCTATAATAAATGTTTTTTCAAACCTCTTGGAAAATAGGCCCTATGTAAAGTACATGGATAGAAATTTAAGAAAAGATGCTCTCTAGTTTATCATCCTGTCAAACTACAAATACTGAGATAATTAATGAAAACTCCTATACTAGAGTTTTGTGATTTTCCAACATTTTCCCCAGCATCATCCTAATTAAGGCTCACCTGCAAGTAAAACTTAAGAAACTGGCTATTCCTGGCTGAGTGAATTAATCTAATGTCTAATGAAAATCATGTGCAGTTTTTTCCTTCTTAAAACCTTACAATTTAGATGAAACTTGTTAGCATTTGAGGATTATCCTCTTCAAGATTCATGAATGTAGAATGTATTCTAATATATATGATTGATGTTGAATGTGAAGAAAACGTAGTCGACAACAGTGACATAATTCAAGTGCACATAAAATTATAATAACTTACATTATATCAAATCCAGTTGTAGCAGTAAATTCAGAGAAACATTAAGTCTGTTTAATCTAAAGCAATGGAACTCATAAGGATATCATTAAATAAATACAGCAAGATCAAAGGATCAATTTGGAAATGGTGCAACTGAGGCAGTAATAATTTTTGTTTGAGAACCTTTTTGTACCATTTTCTTTTCAGTACTTACACAAGCGGTACCAATCTCATTTTGTTGGTGTCCTTGGCACATTATCTGGTGTAGTAGGTATGGTAGGTAATGAATCTTACCTCTTGTTTAATAAACTTATAACACATTCTAACAACACATCAGACCAGGTTGATTACTTCCAATTGTGTGTAGAATTTATCCGCATGATGTCTCATAGGCCTATGCAAAAAGGGGTTGTGCGCTATATCAGTGATCAATTACAAATTATTGTTATTAATTTTGCTTCTTTATAATTTCCTGACATATGATAAATGACTTTCCAATTTGTGTGTATCATTTATGCCAAAAATCATTGTATTTTATATATTGTTTCATTTCATTTGAATATTCATAGATTTAATATGATTCTAAGAGATCTATAGGTTAGTATATTACCACTTCATTGTCTAAAATGATGTTCCTTACCGAGACCAAACAACAGCATGTAATTCTCTATTTAAATTGGCATGTCCAAAATATCTAAATGAGTTATTGAAATGATGCTCATTGCTCCTCCTAGCTCATTTAAATATTTCAGACATACTGATTCACTACTGTTCAAGTACTGGAATTATACTTAATTATAGTTATTTCTACTCATTTACCACTTGTAGAATTGGGAATAATTTATGTGATTATTTCAGTCTAATGGTATAATATTTGAATCGTATCATTTCACTGGAAATGTGTATAGTTACAGAGCGTGGAGTTATCAGATAGTGTTTTGATACATGAGTTAGAAGACCACTTAGAAAATAGGACAAGGCTGGATTGTTATGACCAATGAGTGTAAATAGTGTCCCTTACAGCATTTTGTATTCTGAGGGGGTCAAGCATTAAATAATATATTCTGCAAAACAAGAAATACTTTATCATAATATAATTATATTCCATAATGTCATCATATAGCCCATTATAGATCTAATTTTAAGAATCTATTTAAACTTTGCAAAATAAAATGTAAACATTTTTGTGACTCAAAATTGACAAAAACTTAGGGGTCACCTGGGGATTTTCCATACCTCAGTGCAGACAGTATGTTACCATTTTGTGGAAAAAAAGATACAAAATGATTGAAAACTAATTACAAGATTATGTCATTTTAAAGAATAATAACCTCTTTACAATACACATCATGAAGATATAGCGTACAAATGCAGGAATGAAAATTATACCCTTTGCAGTAATATCTTCTGTTACCTTATGCATGTCTTTCATCATATTATGCAAGAGAAATATTTTCTAAAAAACCAAACTTTAAAGAAACAATGCAAATAAAAATCAACGGATGTTAGGACAATTAAAAAAGTTGTATACAATGTGTGTTATACTGTGGGTTTTCATTTCGATAAAAAAAATATGGGGTTGCTATGCAATATCGTTCAGGACTCTAGACTATCTGCATAGATTGGGTGATTGGTTGGGGATCACCATAGAGGGTCAGAACACGCCGAAAAAATCCATTACTCACTTTTACAGATACTTACCACTGCCATTGCCTACTTTGCACCTGCTACTGCTATACAGATAAGTAAGTACCTTGAGTGTATAGGTTAGACTTAAGCCACACACATACCAGGTAATGTAACTGGCAATGTAACTGGCACTGGGCATACAGTGATTGACAATCTGTCTGAGAATTACCGATAAAGTCATGAGGCAACTGGAATATCAAGCAAGTTTGATATTTGTTTTGTGATTTTGCTGGCAATTTCCCTGGCAATTCTGTTGCCCATTGCCTGTCGCCTTGAATAAGCACCATACCCGCAGGGAATCGCTCCGCAACTGTTATGGCATGTGAATTGTGCCTGGCAATTTTAAGTAATTTGACACCTGTCCAAGTTGCTGGTAAAACTGCCTAGTGGGTATGGCCCTTTAGATGCATCTTGTATGGTTACGATAATATATTTTTATAAAAATGTAAATATAATCTGAAAAAGGTCTCACTCTGTTAATTGATATTCTGTATTTTACAGCTACTGGATTTCCAACCTGGGCCTCTATTGTTGTCGGAAATGTTATGACGATAATGTACACAAGTGTTGTAAGTGTTCAGAGAATCTGTTGGGCCATCTCCCCAATGTTAGATACACACTTTATGTATGTATATTTGATTATTACGGGTACAGAATGTACAGTTTTTGAAATTTCTGACCCACAGTTCCAAGTAATTCAAGTGCTTTGTTTCAATTAACAAATGGTGTCTTCAAGGAATGTTGAAGATATTTTGATCAAATAGCATTCAAACTGAGAAAAATAGAGAGCCATTGTGATTTGATAAGATCAGCTTTTGCAAGCACTACGTTCCACATTATTGTATGGAATGGTCACAAAAAATATCCAGCATATTGGATTGGTTGAGGGGAACCTTTATCATCATAAGTGCATTCACCATGTTCACATGGAGCCTTGTCAGTCACAGGGAAAATGACATTGCAATGAATAACTGTTTCCCATCAGACTCAGTAGGTCAGTTTGTAGAATGCCCACTTCTAGTGTGGGAGGTTGTGGGTTCACTTCCCAGCAGAGTCACTCCAAAACATTTGAAGTACTGGTGGTTGCTGCTTGTCTGGCACTTGCTATGACATTAGAACCACAAAACACAGTATGATGTGACTGGGTGGGATATCATGTGGGCATATGACATGATATCTCATTGAGGAAGTGCTATAAAGAGGACATTGAGTCCCGCTGCTACAAATAAGCAGCTCATCTCATAGATTCAATCACCATCTCTGCCCTTGATATGATCTTGGCAGTTGATGAAGGTGTAAAGAAACAGATTAAAGAACATCCACTTTTTTCTTCCTCAGGGTGGAATAAAGGCAGTGATTTGGACCGATGTGTTTCAGGCTCTGCTCATGTTTCTAGGACTGCTGACCATTTCCATCCAGGTAATCATCAAAATATGACATACCATAACACCCTTAAGCTTGATTCAAGCCACGCCTTAAATAAGGGTTAGTCTGATAAATAAGAGCCAATGGGGCCTCAACTTCAAGGTACAGGTTCAATTAGGATTATATGCAAGCTTGAATACAATTTCACATATGAACAATATTTCTAAAAAAAAAAGGTATCCAAACAAAAACTACAAAGTTAAGTATGAATCATGAAGCAAAACAAACATATTCCACTCCACGAATCTTATAGGACCCTCACCTCTACATCTAACATATTTTTATTTTGCAGTGTATTCTAGAGGTTGGTGGTATATCAAAAGTATGGGATATCTGCAATGAATGGTCAAGACTCGATATTTTTGAGTAAGTCATTTGATCAGAAATATATACATTTTCCCCCATGCCTGCACAATTTTTTAACAGAAAAATCAGTTCTTAATTCACACAAGCCAGTGCAGAGAATATTAAATGATAAGGTTACTACAGAAAACAAATTAGGTGTCTTATTCGTGTTTTCCACTGGCTTAAATCCCACATATATGTTCCATAACTGAATTAAGTTTCCATGATCAAATTCTTTGCATATTTTGACAAATTTGACGCCAGAAAATATATTTTTCAGTTAAGGATAGACATGCATCATATGGAAGGATATGTTTCCCCCTTCAAATATATAAAACATTGTCTAGAAAGCATAGAACCCAGAAGCACATTTTTCACTCTTTCTTTCTTGAAAAGGTATAGTTTAGCTACAATTGACAATGTCTGAAACCAGTGGCTCGTTTCGTAATACCAATCTAACAACAAACACAATCACAACAACAAACAAACTTTTGTCCCCTTTAATCATTGTTATAGAAATACAGTGCCTTAGCATATATCAAATTACAGAATTCAATTTGATTCATTCAAAGATATCTTACTGCCCATTTTTCATCAACGATGTTCTATCAACAATGTCTTTGTTGAGATCATGTGGTAAAAGTGATCTTGAAGTGTTCTTTGTTAGGGGTGACGTCAAAATTCACAGGCTGCGACCCTGAGACGCTGTGGCAGGCTGTGACAGGGTGCTGGTTAAATTTCTATACCCCACTGAGTGGCTTCAGCATTTCACAACCCCAGTACCTTCTCTCTATCAGTATATTATTTAGGAAAAAGATATAATGGAACTTTTCTTTTATGTTTGTATACATTACATACCCTTATCACCTCATTAGGGCTAATTAATTAATCAATTAATGAGTAAATGAGGTCATTTAGGGTCATTAAGATAGTGTCTGATCTCCCTCCCTATCTGGCTGCAACCAAATCACAACAGGTTGCGACCCTCAGCACCCTGAGTGTTGGCTACATGGTGTCAAGCTTCTGACCATTGGCTGCGACCTGCTGTGGGGAATTTTGACGTCTCCCCTTAGAATCAGTCATTGTACAAGGGGCAACTGCTCATGGAATAAAACAAAAACGCTACTATTTTCTTTACAGTTTTAGTCCTGATCCAACTAAGCGTTTGACATTTTGGTCACTGACAATAGGCATGGGGTTTATGGAGATGAACCGGTTTGGGATCCAACAGATGGCAGTCCAGAGGTACTGCTCCGTGCCAACACTCGCAAAGGCCAAACTGTGAGTACCAATAACCCCAACAGTAATGTTTTATTAAAGGCACTTTGTGGTGTTAAGCTAAAATTGAAGTTACAAATGCAATATTCTGCAGATTTGAAGGCAGGTTAGCTTCTTTACAATATTAACAATATTATACAGATTTCGCTGATTTTCATGAGAGTTAAAGCTTAATAAAGAATATTGGTAATTGACATTGATATCATTGGTCCTTAAAATTAAAAATATTTCGTTTGTAAAACAATTTTATTCAGCCTCAATTTGTCTTTTTGAAGAATTTTCCAATGGTTATTCCAATTACTTGATTATTAATATACAGTTAATTTTATTCAAATCAAAGCCTAAAAGGCAAAACCTTTAAAGTTTTAATTAAATTTTAAAGCGCATGTCCAGTATTAATGCTGTATCTTTTGTTTTGCTCATCAAAGGGGAGTTTTGGGGCTGGTTCCATGGACTGCAGTCATGTTTCTGCTGGCTGTGCTGTCTGGTATTACTATGTTTGCTTACTACACAGTCCTCGGATGTGATCCATTGAGATCTGGTTCTGTTGGCAATCCCAATCAGGTAACAGTTGACAAGTAAAGCCATATTCGCACTTTGTGAGGAGGTTTGTTGCAATCTTGGAACGTTGGAAACGTTAGAATATCTCATACTTGTCTTGTGTATGAGACAAAACAATATTCAATGTGTTGGATCTTTTTTGTCTCCTCCAAATGATTTCAATGAAAAATCTATTGTGAAGATAATCTCACTCGATCACAGGGGGCCTATTCTCAGGTAAATGTTATTTCTTGACTTTCTCAAGAAATAACAGGGACTTGACCATTATTCTTTTCAATCAGAGCTAAAAGTTGCTTGTAAAATTTTTAAAGAATTGAATCCAACATTCTGCTTAAAAAGAAAGTTTGCTTGTCCTTTATTATAATTTTGCAATTTCTGTTATTTGTCATTTCCATATCACTTGTAATTGATGTATTTTTTGTTACTTTTTTTTATGTCACACTGATAATGCTCTTTTAAACTTGAGCTGATTTAAAATACCACGATATGTACTATGTTGCAGCTCCTTCCATATCTAATTATGAGTATTCTGAATTACCCTGGAATACCTGGAATTTTCTTAGCAAGTCTTGCAGCTGCATCTCTCAGGTAATATAATCAAAATTAAACTAAATAAATAATATAAACTACAAAAATTGATAGTTATGAGTTTTTGACAGTATCTACTAGACATGTATCATAAATTTAGGATTAGATCACTCTCCTGAAATATATATATATATATATATATATGTAAATTTGCACCTGCACAAGCACAAACAGATATGCAGACAAACATACAGTAAGCATTGTACAATATGTTATTCAAACTGGTAATATCAGTATTACATCATACCTTTTATTTTTAAACCATTGTCTAAACTGAAGATGTAAAATAAACATACACTCTCATAGATTCCTGTTTCCAAGCACAGCATATTTAGTCACTTAGCACAACCAAGAATTTCACTTTGTTGCTTGTGTCTACAAAACCAGTGTTTCTGATTATTTCCAGCACAGCATCTTCTTGTCTAAACTCCAGCTCTGCCAATCTTTGGAAGGATGTCATCTGTGTGATTTGGCCCAACATGTCAGAAAGGAAAAATATATTTGTAACAAGACTGCTTGGTTAGTGAACTTTCTAGTCTTGTTTACAAAGTGGTAATTCTTTCTAATATCATACAGTTCTGATTAATGTTTTGCAAGACAGGGGTTTTTTAATGAAGATATTTTAGGAAAAGGTTTTGGGCAAAGCCTGATCCACACTGAGCCCAAAAACATTGCTGACTAAGTTTAGTTAGTTTTAATCCTTTCGACCCTCAATGATTGGTACATGTACCATCAATGAGGTGCTAGTCTTTTGTGGATGGAAAGGGTGGTGATTGACTAAAGATAGTCAGCAGTATTCTCAGACTCGGTAGCAGGCTGGAATATATCTATCCTTACCCCATCTCATAAGATATCATATCTATGATCACTTAATAAATCCCCACATTTTTGGTTCGGTCAGTTCTGAGAACCATAGCCCATTCTAATCTGGCCTCCTCCTTCTAGTTGTGATATGTGGGGCTGTGTCCACAGCACTGGCCTTTTTCTCCATGACCTTGGGTGGTACGCTCGTACAGATGATTGTAACCTTCACTTCATCATGTGCAGGACCAACAACAGGCCTATTTCTTCTAGGCATCTTTGTCCCTTTCGGAAATTGGATTGTGAGTGAATTTTGACCAATCAAATATTTTCTTCTGCAATCATGTTTTAAAAGAAATCCTAAATTTATGAATATCTAGACTACAATTCTATGAACTATAGCCTTTATCAGTATAAAAATAAGTAAAACCTTTCCAGCAATAGCTAACATGTTTAGATTCAACCTTGATTCCAACTGCTGATTTTATGAATTGGCAGCAAAATTAGAATATGGAAAAAAGGCTTTCTAGAGTGATTGAAATGTGATGTAAAAACTTCGTATGAAAAATCCTTTACTTCTGTAACAGTAATGAAATCTGGAGCTGGATGGACATCTGCTTTCCGAATTGCTATTGGAAGTGGGTGGTCAACAAAGACAATCTCATAATTCTCTCGATTGAGGGTGTTTAAGCTTGTATTGATGTCTCCTTTTCCAAGGGAGCCTCTGCAGGAGGGTTCACGGGATTTGTGTTTGCTATTTGGATGGGATTTGGTGGTTACTCTATCAGGAGACAGCACAACTTCCTGCCCACCACTGTGGCCAACTGCTCTCATTATGGCACCACTACACTGATGCCTACATCTCTGACAGACAGCTGGCTGCCTTCAACCACTGAGTAAACTAAGTTAATTTTCTGTATTTAATCTAGTGATAGGAATCAAAATGAATCAACAAATTTCATTGATTTTCTGATGGAATTGATTCATGTTGGTTGTCTTATTGATAAGTTTGTTTATTGTGAACAAAAGGTCAGAAAACAGCCAAAAATAATGAAGTAACAGAGATTTTGGATTCCTCCCTGTTCCAATCATCCTTAAAGTTTTATCTCCAGCTTTTAATTGAAATAATTTGTTACAGTTATCCAGGGGTTTATACAGGGGGGTCCATGATGTCAGTGCTCCCCACCCAAAATGGTGCGTGTAATAATGTGCATGTACAACATTTCAGTAATTTGCCTACAATCATGTTGACCCCAGATTATTTTTTATCAATTTTTATCTATTTTGTGAATTATTCAGGTCATATTAATTATATAAAAGATGTTGACAGTTAGCGGGATGAATTTTTCAGTAGCAGTATGGCTTCACCCTTGGGCCTTTACCCTACCCAGCTATTTGTCCCCTAACCTGTAACCTACCCCTATGGTGTTCCTAAATTAGTCCCTTTTACTTATTTCAGACCAGAGACAGACCCACTGCACCAGTTCTACTCTGTGTCCTACTTGTGGATCAGCTGCTTCAGCACACTGGTGTCGTTTTGTGTTGGTCTGTTGATTAGCCTAGTCACAGGTAGGTCTGGACTTCTTAGTCAACCAAAACTATTAGATATCATTTGAACCTGAAGGGGGCCAGGATGGTATAGTGGGTAGGCACTTTGATTTGCATGTGGTTGGACTGGGTTTTGAGCCTGGGCTGCTCCTTTTATACCACCTTGCCTTTCTTCTGTTTCCACTCTATTCATGCAACTGTCACAAACTTGAATGGTCCTGATATAGCTTTAAAATTTATTAAGTGGCTGTTAAACTCCAATAATCATCATCGTGAGCCTGAAAGCATACTTCCATTTGACGACTAACCCTGCTAACTGGTAGTAGTCAGCAGCTGACTGGTGTTAACCCCTCCTAAAGCTGTATACCCACTTGGGGGTGAATATTTTAGTTAGGGAATAACACACGGAGGGGCTGGATCGAGGCCTTCTAGGGCCTGGCTAGAGGCATGGGGGTGCAGGTGCCCGAAGCCCCTATGCCTCTAGCCAGGCCCTAGGAGGTTGAGACCCCACCCGAGTACGTTTGTTACAAAGTTGCACTAGGCTATAGCAGTGGTCAAGGTGAGATCCTGAGATCCAATCAGATGTAAATAGGTCACGTCGTTGCCCTGACGATGACCTGATTATCCTGATGATGACCTCGTTACCCTGACAATGACCTCATCACCATGACCTGTGTTTTCTAGCTCAGGATAGATGCATGGTAAGGTAGCAACCAGAAAAACCTTTAAAATGCTTTTATTCAGAGTAGATATTTGTTTTGTAGTATATTTCATTGATAATACATAATGACAGGTTCGTTTACAAAGTTTCGTAAAGATTGAGGCTTTTACAACAATTTTACAAGGTTATTTACAACATGCGGAAGTCTAGATCTGCACGTTGCTTCCCCCAAGCCATGTTATAATTGAAAGGTAGACTAGTTTTAACCCTTTCCATCAGCAGCAACTGAGACTACTAATAAACACTAGCCGTCAAACATACAAAGGGATTGCTTGCCAACTGAAATCTTTGTTGTCCAAGTGGGAATGAGGCTTGACCTTTGCAACTGAAGCTTGGAGATAGCACTTGTCTCAGGCTTGGCTGGAAAGTGTTGGCTGACCAGTACCCAGTTGCTGTGTGTTAACGAGCCTTAACTGAGGCCTTTTGTGTAATGTAAACCATAAAGAACATCATTAAGCCTATGGTCACTAGCAAAAAGCAGTCAAAGCATTCTTGGAATTATTATGACATTAGAGTTAGTGATGTAGGCTGATGATACCGTTTTGTACACTAAAGGACATGATGTCGATACCGTAAATACTATTTTGGAACGAGCAATGAAATTGTATTGTGGTTGGTGTGATAAAAATCTCTTGACGTTGAATTTGGATAAAACGAAGCAGATGTACTTTACCACTTTGCCTAAATTAACTAATGTATATTCAAATGAAAATGGAGTGAGCGTTTCAGAAAATGTTACGATAGGACTTGTGAAAAACTATAACTATTTAGGAGTGACCCTGGATAGTTGTTTACAATATGATAATGTTTCTAAAGTCAATTATTAAGAAGGTAGCGTATAAACTCTATATGTTCAGTAAGATTAGATATATGTTAAATTTTGCTGCATCTCTTTTAGTTTATAAACAGATGGTGTTACCTTTTTTCAATTATTTGGATATACTCATAGATGGCAGTGGTAAAGGCCTTACAGACAAATTGCAATCACTTCAATTCAGAGGTTTAAAAATTGTCTGTAACTACAAATTAGACGGTAAAATAATTACAAATGATGATGAGGTGAAGGTGCATGAGTATTGTAAAGTAGAATTTCTGTATATAAGAAGGATGAGACATTTGTTATTATTTATCTTTGATGTATTTAATACTGGTGAATCCTCCTCGCAATGTAATGATGATGCAAAATGTTTGCGTAGTGATCAGGGCAAAAAAATGAAGTTGGAGAAACCCATTTTAGAGGTTTATCGTAGAAATGTAAAATACAGAGCATACTCATACTGGAAATTATTGCCATATAAAATACAACAATTGACCGATAGGAAGGAATTCCTGAAGGAGCTAACCACTGATAAGTTGTTGCAGCTAAATCAAGTGTATCAAAAAATAGCACGAAAGTAGTGATGTATGTATGGTAGTGATGTATATGGGTGTAATATATGCTAGATAGATGTCCTAGAGAGAGAGGAATTACCTACCAGATAATTGTATATTGTGTATTGTATTTATTTTCTTTTATTGTTCCCCTCCTAATAAAAAGGGTGCCAAATTCAACGTCCCGGATGAGTTAGCCTGTTCCCCCATCTTCTTATTTGATCTCTGATGTTGATTGCCAACCAGCGAAACATGAAAGTGCCCGGATTGAAGACTATGAGAGGAAGCGGAAATGACGCCATATTGAAGGCAAATGACGGATTTATGATGTCACCAACGGAATGACACATGTAGTTCATCCAACGGCTGCTGTTTCTGCTTCCTCCCCCCCCCCCCCCCCCTAGATTTTCAAGATTTCTTTTGTTGGGTGAAATAAATTCATTAATTGTCACGGGAGATACCCATCTCTGCATATTTCCTCATAGTTACATCCACTGAACTCAGAGCTGCGTCGTCGTAGGTCAACAACTCAGTCTTCAAGCAGATAGTGGCGTTCTGCTTGGAGAGTGATGACGGGTGGCGGGAAATCCGTAGTATTTGCACGTCGTCACTTAGACTCAAGAGTCCGGGGCGGATCCAGAAATTGCTAGGGAGGGGTGGGGCATAAACATGAATATACGGGGGAGGGGGCCCATCAAACATGATTTAACAATAACAGGGGGGGGGGGGGGGGGGCAAGGCCCGTCATTTGTATTTTAGCCCTATCAAAGAGAAAGGAATTACGTGGTCTTCGGCATATTAAGCCTAGAGGCGGAGCCTCTTGTTTATTGTTATAAGACATCGTGAAAAGCACGTGTATTTATGTGATGATGGCTAATAAATAAAATAAAAATATAAAAAAAAAATGATATATGAACATGTTGACAGGTAAATTTTTAATGATTATTAGCTTGGAATAGTTAATTATCAACAAAGGGTTTTGACATACTCTTTCATATACATCATTGATTCAAGGCTTCTATTCAGGTATCTAATGATACTTATTTGGTGATTGTTATACTTGTAGATCTACTGAATACTGTGAACATATATATCTTCACGCTGCTAAATTTTGGTGCATCTAGCAATAAATAGCATTTTAGCGCATTTGTGATTTTGTGTATTTGAAAGTTGATTCTGCTTTGCTCTACAATGTTCCTAATTTTCACTGATGTCATATTTTCTCGCATTTGTGTACAGCACAAAAATTAATATGTTTACAGTATGTAGTATGGAAATTTTCAATTACAGGTGGGCTGCGGCAGGTAAAGGTGTCCCCGAAGCTATACCATCCCTGGGTCAGGACCTTCTACAATAAAGAGCATAAAACAAAAACTACAATGGACAAAGCACTTGTGCAAAAGGCAATGTGGAATAAAGACTGCGAAACTGAAACTGGAATGACCAAAATGCTTGAAAATGGAAAGGAGGAAGGCTTTTAATGAGACACTTTTTTGATTCATGGAATCAATCAAATAGCTTATTTGCAATAATGATCAATTACACTGCTCTTTTCACACTGTCTGTTAAAAGATATTAATATTGATTTCTATAAGAATCTAAGATCATAACAATGAAGCATGATCTTCATCTATTTTATTCTGCCATAGAGAAAATGCCTTCCAGTGATCAAAATCATTTAATGCTGTCCCTGCTCTATTCCTTGCATGCCTGGTTAACTACATTACCATCTGCTGCATAAACCCATTCAGATGGTCTCTGGTCTCTTCTCATGTACTTAACGACTACTTGTGAGAGCTTCGCTGTGACATATATATAGACATTTGTTGATGTTGTGTGCTAACACAAACTCATCTTAACAAAAACATTTTCACATCCATACAAATTTATGATGTGACAAAATGAATCAGCATTTATGGTATAGAACAATCTGACAATACTACACTAAATTCCAATACACACTAACCTATTTTAACAGTATTGGTGTATCAATTTGTGCCCAAAGTAGTGGAATTTTACAGTTATCCAACAATTTTTGTGCTAATTTATACAGAGTTGGCAGGTAACTAGGAGTTGACCCACTTGAGTTGCGCACCCATTCATATCCAACAAGTTTGGAAATTGGATGCTAATCACCGACTCCCATTGGCTAACATTGAGCAAAACTGGTCTTCTCTAATCATCATCCCAGTGAGTGTGGCTCAACGCTGTCCTCATAAACTTAGAGGTAGAGCCTCTTGCATGTGGCAAATAAAGCTGACACTCTTATTAACCCTGGTAAACCAAAATAATTGTACTCATCAAGTTACAAACTGTAAACCATGCCACCAGGAAATAACAGTGTCTTAAATTAAGGTGTCCCCTGTGCCCAGCATGCACATTTCCACCGACGAGTCCGGAATTTTGAGAGGTGTGCATGCAGGCATGGTCTTTAGGCCTTAGGCATATTTTGATACCTACATACCAAGAGGGTGTACTGACCAAATTTTGGGCACACAGCTTAAAGAGCTGTGCACTTCACAGGTGCAGTTAATTGCTGACACTGAACAATATTACATATTAATCTCAACCATACTAATAGAATGGTTGGGAAGGTTCTCTTAGTTACTTAGTTATTGCTGCACATCTCTTTCCACAACTATAACAATCATTCACACAACAAGGCCAGAAATAGATTTTTTCCACACAAACAAACCCAAAATCATTTAGTCAATTTGTTTTAATTAAATCTTTTAATACTATTTTTAATCCATTGATGGTTTTATTAAAAAAAGAAATACTAACAAAGTAATTAGGTGACTTACTTGGTTCCCAAGAACTTATATAATCTACTAGTGGTTTTATTCATAACAGAACTGAAATATGTTGGCTGCATCCCCTGTGGTCGATACCTGGTTGCTTGAACAACATGTATCAGTTTGACAGATTTCAACTTTTTAGACCTTCCTCGTTTATACACTTTGGTTATCCAGTCATCTGCATACCAACCAGGGAACTCCCTTGGATAATAGAAACCAAAGATATCAATATGAGTCTGGTGCACAAAGTCATATGTGAGAATCGCCATGTTCCCACCATGATGTGTTGGTCCTACAACACCAACCAGGGGAGGGACCATTTTACGGAGCTCACTTATGAAAATGTGCGTCCAATTGGAGCTTGTCATGACTGTATCATCATTAACCCTGTAAAAGAAGTCTGGTCCATCTTTGTAAGCAGCCATCATGGCGTCGTTTTGGGACCAAGCTGGTCTGCCTGAATAGTTACACCTCACTAAATGAAGTTCAATTTTCTCAAGGTGCCGACATTTACTTTTTGTAATGCTCGCAAACTTCTCCCTCCAAGTCTTCTGGTTACTAGTCTTATTGAAGAAGTTGTCATTGAAATCATAGGCAAAATAAAAATGATACAGGTAACCAACACTGGCCGTGTTGCAGAATGAAGGAAGAAGGTGCTTGAAGAATGACATCATTTCCAACACAGTGCTGTTTGGCATCCCATTGAATGCTTTGCGGCCTATGTTTGATGTAATTGCCATTCCAATGGCCACTGTTACATACTTGTGTGGTCTTCCTGTATTAGTCACAGCTGCAGAAACAGTGACAGATTGCTCCACATTTTTCAAAGTTACAGAGATATTGGGAGGTTGTGTTGACACTTCACTTCTCAACATCACCTGATAACTTTTGACACTTTTTGTGGCACTGATATATAAAGCTGTTGGTATAGCAATATACAGTAACATCAATGCACATATCTTCAAATCCTTTGCAAATACCAATAGTGATCGTGACTCTGTCATTGTCCACTTTCAAAATGCCTGTGAATTAGTTTCTCAATTACACTGAATCCCCGCACCTAATCCTCACGACAATTACTGATGAAGGATGCCTATAGCTTGAACCATGGTCAGAGGTTTTTAACACAACAAACGACAATCCTGCTCTGTCTCAACTAAAGTCCATTAAGGACCACAGGAAATGGAACCAGTTTCTCAAACATATTGTATAATACATTCAAGTGACCTAAGCTAATGATCTTCTGTAAATATAAGATACAAAGTGAGACATTTGGTTGTTAATTGTTTGCCTACAGGTAACCTTTCTCTCCTTGTATCTGGTCTGGTTACCTTAATGGTCTGTTTCAATGTGTACAGATCTCAATCGTCAGCCAACTCCTTCTCC
This sequence comes from Lepidonotus clava, assembly GCA_936440205.1. Classification (NCBI taxonomy): domain Eukaryota; kingdom Metazoa; phylum Annelida; class Polychaeta; order Phyllodocida; family Polynoidae; genus Lepidonotus; species Lepidonotus clava. The sequence continues at coordinate 2,893,021 of OW387143.1, forward strand.
AACACCTTGTCTCAGCTTCTAACAAAGCCCGTTTCAAACTTTACAATCCTTACAGAAGATACAAAGTTTGAAACATTATCAGAACAGAATTGAGGAGAGATTTATTTGTGACCCTTTGACAAGAGTTCCTGCAGCATATCTAACCGGATTGTTTTTCACTTTATAAATATTTTACATGGGGCCTATTGCATAAATAACCATCAGACCTAAAAGAGGGGACAGTTTGTGTCTCCAAAATTGCACATACACTTTGATACAAATGTCCTTGTTATAATTGCATCTGTTTTGCTTCAATTATATTGATACCATAACCAAGGGAAGAATTAAAACAGTATTTTGTAATGATTCTAAAGAGGCTTAAAGGGACTGTTGTTGTGATAGATTGTTGGGTCTTCCATTGTATGCATTTTTTTTACTCACCTTGTTTTTTGAAATGTAGAAAAAAATCATATTGCTTGCTTTATACAATATGGATATCTGCAGTTGTCTGCATATAGTACAGACAGTTAAATATCACTAATTTAGGTTTGAACCAAATAAAGTTAGGTGGTCACCTGGTACAAGATGAATTTCAAAAGTGTTATTTATCAGCATATGCATAAACTTCTAATGAACAGGATGGAAATAAAAAAATGAATCCCATCTGGTCAAATCCTTATCATATAAACTTTCCAATCCTACATGAAATGTATACATGTACAGATGTATTTACAGTAAATTATCTTATTTGTTTTTTCCTAAATATTGAAACAATGGCAATCTCTCTGATAAGATTAAATAACTGGAGGACTAAGAGATGTGATCCCGGTCGGGAAAAGTGCAAACAGGAAATAAGTGTTAGTCGAAGAAGGGCTGTTACATCGAAACAATGTGACACCTGCTGAGCTATTTTATCACCCACATAGAAGATGAGCAGTGTGTATTGGGGGCAATACATATATTGCCAGGCTGTACATATGGCTCATCTTTCTTAAGCCCCATACCCACTAAGCAACTTTAGTGGCAATGGGTGATGGGCGAGGGGGAATCATCGTCATCATTGCTGGGCGACGGTATACTATTCAGCAAGTTTGATATTTTACTGGCGATTTTACTGGCGATTTTAGCTGCTCTCCTGTGCCATGTCGCCCTTCGCTAAAAACTGTACCATACCAACAGGGTGTCGCTGGGCTATCCTGTGTTAGCCAGCGACTTTACCGGTGATTTGCCCAGTCCCCCGTTGGCTGTCAAGGGTCAGTGGCGTAACAACGAAAATAATTTTATTAACGAAATTAATATTTTCGTAACAAAGATGGTTTATACACATTGTTTTTCTATATTTAGAATGCAGCCAGAGAGCTGTAACTTTTACTGATTTGTCTCCATTTTTTTTCCTTTTTACATCAATTTACAGAATTCAATTTCATTGTTTAGAACCAGAGATTTTACTAAGTTTGTAAAATCGTAACAATGATATCTTTGTTAAAGATATCTTTGTTTGATCCTAACAACGAAATTCTATTGTGCAACGGGCCACAGATCACCTAGTGGGTATGGGGCTTTAGCAGTTTTAACTTTGAATATTGCTTGGGTTATAAGATAGTGAAGAATCTTTGGGGTCATCTTCTGGTGGCTGTACAACCCATGGGGAGCGTATAAACTTTGGGCTTTGCCCTCAGTGGTGACGATCTCCTATGGATCATACAGCCACCATTGTATGCCCCTTGCCATCCTTATTATGATACAACCCTGGTGTCCTTTGGTAGTATGAGAGGGGGATGGAGATGGCAGAGGCCTGTCAATATTACACCTGGTGGGCTACTATGACACTAAACAAACCATCCCCATGATGTTGGTTCAATGGCCTTCCTGTATCTATCCAGTAGACACACAACGTTCGGATAACATTTTACAAGATAAGTTTGGATTTTTGTGCAACAGTGGTCCTCTACATATTTATATTCATCTAACAAATATGTTTATCACTCATGCATTTGAAGTCACAAGGAGGGGCCTTCCATATTGAATGCATTTTTCTAACCCATATTTAGTGAAAGGTATGCTTTGGATTCATACAGAGATATACTCAACTTTTCTAGAAAGGATTTTGTCTTTATCCTTGTGGTGTCAGGGTGATACGGGATTTCTGAAAGAGGAGTCAGCATATAGGCTAAGTACTAAAATGGTGTGCACACGTGTGGCATTTTACCTTCTTTCTGTAACTTAGGGGTCCACCAAAAAGAACCCACTGACCCTTCCTCCCTGCTGGAAGGGTCAGTGAACTAAGAACTATGTTTTATCATATTCCCAAGTACTGATAAAACATTATGATTTCTTAAATTTTACCAATGGACAGATATGCAGGTTTGCCAGCCAATCAAAATGGTGTATTATACTGCAAAATAGAATTGGACATTATAGGTTTGGCTGACAGGCTTTAACATTGGTACCTATGGGAAGAACCAATATATAAAGCTGTATTTTAGGAGCAATTTGTCAGTAAAATCAACATGGTTCATTTTGTTTTACATCACTATCTTTGGAGATTAAATCATGAAACAATTACTATGTAATTTCATGGTAAAATTTGATGTTGGTGTATACTGGTATGGGCTAATTCTTCTGGTCGAGAACCTGCACGTGAAGTTGAGTTCATCAGAATCTGACAAACAAATCAGTGGCCTGCACCTGCAGTCATATTGAGCTGTGTCCCTCTAGTGAGAGACTGGGGAACCAGTGTAATGCAGAAATGTCAGTGTATATAAACTCAGCCAGTATATTATTATCTCAGCCAGTATATAAACCAAGATCAGATTACATGGTGTAAAACCCCCTGTAGTCAATAAGGTGTTATTTGAATTTCAGCATTTCTTTTCTATAAGTATAAATAATGTTATACTAAAAATGAATGTAAGATTGTATTCAGTGATAGTAAAAATCATTGTCGTAGACTGAACAGTACTTGAAATTTGCATAAAATGAGCCAAATTGTAATGAAATAATGCAATCCTGTATATGTCCATACGTGAAATAACTGAAAACCGAAGGAAACCTGGAAGATTATTACTTATAAAAACCTGTAAAAAAGAAATGGAAATTAATGGAAAACACAAGTAGTTAGCAGAACAAATGGTGAACAGGGATGGATTCAGAGGGGGAAGCCTGAGGCACAGCCCCCCCTCCCCCCCCCCCCCCAATTAATTGTTTCCCAAACTTAGATTTTTTTTTATTGTAAAATTCTTGCCTGGATGGGGCTCCTCAAACACGTATTAGGGTGCCCCCTTTTTCTTAAATCTCTGGATCTATCACTGGTGAACAAACAAGTATTTAGTAATGGGAGTCGGAATTGCTCATGATTGCCTAAGTATACCTGTACACTCATAATCTTACACTCAGAAATTGCATATTATCAAAATGTTGGCAGGAAATGAGCAAATTATAACATCTGAGCAGGAACTTAATTATAGACTTAAATCTGTAATTTGTCCTTGTTATACTATATTACTGTTAATTTAAGCAATTTGTGACATATGTAGGATACTTTACTTCATTTAGGTTATGTAGTTATTGATACTTGAATTACCATAGTTATAATGATGATATTAAATAGCATGTTTATAGAAGGTAGCACCCATGTAGAGTACTGTGGAGCTATTTTTCTCTTAAAACAATATCCCTTAGATACTTTTGTGAAGGAAGAGCCACACAATCAAATATAGTTTCAAACTTTTATTGGGTCTAAGTTTACAGAGGCAGACCATTCTTTACAATACCTGACAATATGATGACCGATACCTGTAGCCACAATGACATAGAAAAGTCTGAATAGCTTAATTAGGAAATCTAATTTTCTGTAAAATTTCAATATAATATGATAAAATATATCATATAATATGATATAATATATTTGTGAGCTTCTATAATAGTGAAGGTTTAATGATGAAGAATAGTTTTGTAGGATATGATGTAGGTTTTATTTTGAAGTTCACACAAGTTTAGCTGTATCCTGAAAGTATATACATAAAGCACATTCAACATGTATAATATTAGTCCTGAATATTTTTGTCCTTTGAGTTGCTTTGGGAGCATGGACGTAGGCTCATAGAGCAAAGGCCCTATAGCCCAGTGTCCTTACGGCTACATGGTGATGGTGTTTCGGTGAGACCTGCTGGGTGGTTGGGTTGTCTCTGTCTCAATGTTCTGTCGTTCCTTACCAGTCTTATGACTGACCTGTAAAGACTTACTCCTGATAGGCGATAGCTGGAGCTCTTATGCATTTGATACAGGATGTTTACGTCAGTCTCTGACCAGTCATGCCTCATCAGTATGTCCCTGGTTTGACATGGGGAATCCCAGCTTCTGCAGGTTGTTTGGGTGACACAAACTGCCATGTCACTTGAGTCTGTGCTGTTACACTCATAAGATAAATGGGTTAATCCTTACATCTGGGTTGAGGCTGGATCATGAGTTGCAACATCTCTCAATGTTTCTTTACTTCTTATTACATTTCAGTTTCAATCATACAAATTCTATATAGAAATTATACATCATGACTTAAGCAATATGACAGTTCACAGTATGATATATTAAAATATTGAAATACCTTAGATCACTCATCATGCTAATCCAAACAGTTACATACAACTCATACAATTTGTCTCAATGATTTCTTGGGTATAGTTTTACTAAGCTAATTAGTGTTTATCATACAGATACTTCTTTCCAGTAAAGATCTTTGTATAAAACTCACCAACATATTCTCCAGTTTCATTTCCTCACAACTTACACAAAAAGAGCATGTTCCTACCAAAACTCTATGGGATACCAATGCTAGAAATATCATTTACTTGTCCTCCCTTTAACAGTTTCTTTAAAACCATCTTGAAGTCTTTCAGTTGCCACACATAGATTAGAGGATTGACCCAGGTATTGGTCCAATAGATTAGTACAGTCACTTTCTCCATCATAATCGTTGCCATATTTGTTCCGAACCTCTGCAAGAAAAGTGTCATCAAATACTGTGGGATTAAGGACACAAGATACACACCGAGAACTGTACCCAACATCTTGATGATGCGCCATGACTTTCTGTTAGTCGAGGCCTCGATTGTGTCGTACGGTTGGTTAAGCGCTGCGACTGCCTTACTCTGCTTATGTGCTATTCTAGCAATTGCCAAATAGAACCCAATGGTGAGCAATATAAAAAGAAAGAATTGGGGACTAAGGTAGAACTTATACAGAGCTGCATCTATGAAAAGGCCATACTTGCAGGGCATACCTATTTTGAGATGGTTGTTAAAGTAGATCAGTGGTGGGATGATGAAGAGTAGGTAGACCCAGGTAATACCAAGCAGCACGAAGACTCGTGTTCTGGTGATCAGGGAGTGGTAGCGCAGGGGGTAGCCAATGTAGATGTAGCGGTCGATGGAAATGAACAGAACGCTGAACAAGTTGCCTCCTGTGGACATGAGGTTCAGCATCTATGAACAGAAAACAAAGGTTCTAAGCTTTGACATGGGATATTAATATTGCTACACTACAATGACTCCTGTGGTCCTTCGCATAATCTCCTCGCTGTTGCAAGGGTTGTTCTCGCAACAAGGACATCGTTGTAGTGATGGATCCCTCTGTTGATTCGTAGCTGTTCTCCTGGACCAATTTTAATTCTGTAAACAGTTCTGAAAACTAGACATTAAGATTTAAAATTACTGAAATTTTCAGCCTGGAAGAATTATTAGAAATGGTGAAAAAGTGATGCTGAATTTTGTGTATAACAGTGAGACTTTGACCAAACCCTTGCTGTTGCTCTCGCTGTTGCAAGGGTTGGCTTATGCGACGGATCACTGTTGCCACTGGAAAAAGATGTATCCATTTCAATAATTATTAGTCCAAAAGTGAAGAAAAAAGCCAGGTTTTTGAATGAATATAAAAGTCAGGCTACCCAAAATCATTTCATAGTTTCAGAAATAAATGGAATGCATGATTTCTGGATTTATGAAGACGTCAGTAGGAATTCAAAATGGGCTCTATGCTCCATGAGCTTAGAAACTGCAAACTGCCAAAGTTGGTGTAGATCAAAATATCTAGAACCCTTACTCAAAATATATAAGATCAATCTATAACCTGAAATTTAGATATCTTGTGTTCGGAAGCAGTGATGCAATGTTCTGAATTTTGTAAACAATAATTCACCACATTAGACTAAACTGAAAAAAACAGTTAGTTTTTTGAGGCCTTGTGATGATTTGAGAAAAGTAATCAGCAAAACAGATCTGTTTGTACTTGTTTGTACAAATTGTTATAGTTAACGCCATTATGGCAACCTTCCCAACTAAAGTTGTGAATTGGAATCGTTTTTCTGCCTATATTATCATTTCGTTTCCTATCAGAAATCCAACCGCTATCCTTTCAGCACTGTCCAACCCTCTCAAAAGCAGGTGAATAAAAGATGACCAATGACAACAATACCTGTCTTTAAATACTAATGCCAATTTTAGTGTTGTAAAGAATAATTGTCAACATTTTTCTGTGAAATTGGTATAGAAAAACTTTAGTATAGACCACTGGCACATTCACTAATTTTAATTGTCCCAGTTTGCACACACCAGTGTATCGGGCTAAAACCCTTAATAGGGTGTGCAAACCAGGGCAATAATAATTGCTTTGTGCTCCCCTGGTCTTTACTATGTATCAGAGACCTTGTATGTACATATAGGATATATTGAGACTGGAAAGCTTCTCTTTGGCCCTATGTGCCCATTCCCCTGGTGGCTGGTTGGATCAACTATGACCAGGGTCTGGTCATTACCAATGTAATTTTGGAATAGCAAGTGGCACCACCCTAGCTATTTTTACCATGGACATAATGGTCAATCCAAATCTAGTCCAACCACAGACCAGGCGGCAGGCCTGTAGTTCATAACAGGTTTTCTGCTGGCTTTCCAGTCTCACTATATCCTATATATACATACAAGGTCTCTGCTATGACATGTACTCACCTTTTCAATGAGACAGGCAGGAACATAAGCTGGGCTGTCCAGATGTGTCTGGTGAAAGATAAACAGTGGTGTGAGGATACAGCCCAGCATGTCTGACATCCCCAAACTGCACAGCAGGATGTTGGTGTTGGAGTGCAGTACTTCAAACTTGGCCATCAAAAATATAGTGAAGACATTCCCAACCAGGCCAAGTATGGACCACAAGCAGCGCATCCCAAAGTACACGCCCATGAACAAGGGCGAAAGAGTCTCTGCTGTCTCCGTCAAGGTTGAGTTGCTTGCTGTTGCATTGTTGGTGTGCAATGGAGGAAGTGTGGAGTTCCACTGGTTGATGTACAAGCTGGTCATGTTGTCTGCCATTGCATCTGGGTTTATGCTGACAAGCTCTCCAACGTTCCAAAATTCCCTGAAATTCAGATAAGTCAAGGTTCAATAAGCTGAGAAGGACACAAACTTCATTGTTTTTTTGTTTATGTAGAGTAGCTGAAGGAACAGTACTTAGAACTTACTGATACTATTGACTTATGACACGAAAACATATTTCAACATAAGCCCATCCCAGTTTGTATCAAAATTATATGGTTAATTATGAAAATAATATTGTTGCAGTTACTTCCTGGCTTTTTCCCCAAAGACAGCAGCATAAAACAAAATGAACTGTGACAGTTTGGCTGACAAATAGCTCCTATAAGTTGTGAATTGCAGCTAAATATAATTACCATGTTTCCCCATAGGAACAAATGTTAAAGCCTATCAACCCAACCCGGAATGTCCAACCCTTCATTGCTTTGAAATGCGGGATTTTGATTGGCTGCCAATCCTCAATTGCTCAAATCTAGGAGTGGATAATGTGTTAGCAGAACATGGTGGCATAGAAAAACAAGGGACTTGTCTATTCAAGTGACCTAACTTGTAAAAACTGGAATATCCCACCCCCGTGCACTGTCGCATAATGGGTCTCGCTGTTGTGAGGGTTGGCACACACAGCAAGAGTCATCCTTGTGCTCTCGTAACAGCAATGTCGCTGTTGCAAGAGTTATGTTATGTTGAATTGTGCCGGTTCTACTCAGCCGACTTATTCCGTAAAAGTTGTTCTGGGTGAAAATTCTTGTTCCGAAACAGTGAGGGTTTTGTCACCACAACAACGAGACCCATTTCTAGACCCTCGCTGTGCTCTCGCTGTTGCAGGAGTTTGGTAATGTGATGGACCGCAGCACTCTGTCCCATAACAGGTCTCACTATTGGAAGAGTTGGTAAAAACAGCAAGACCCGTCACAGCTCAAAGATTTAAACAATGCAATGTCTTGATACAAAGACATCGCTGTTGCGATGGGTCCCCCAGTTTTGTAAATGGTTCTGAAAAATAGACATTTAGATCTAAAATTCCTGAAATTATCAGCCCGAAAAAATCCAGTTGTCTTATCATTTTTCTCAATACAAAATCAGGCCCGTACCCAGGTTCTGGGGGTTGGTGGGGTTTCACAAATGGAACTTTTGCAGAGATTTTCAGTAATTTGAACTTGAAAAGGGCAGGCGGTGAGCAGTAAAAAGTAGAACTTTTCTATATTTTACTACAATTTTAGGGGTTTATACATTAAATTCTGGAAGTGAAGGTGGAACTTTGGGAAAAATTTCCTTTGTGAGAAAAACCCTGCCACCCCTGCCAGCCCCCTAGTTACGGGCCTGAAGATATATTTTTTTCTCAGTGTATCAAAGAGAGGGATGGAAGTGACATGTCATAACGTTGCTCTGCATACTTTGTTGATGAGTACTCTATATGACCAAATACTTGAAACTTACAAGCAATTATTCTTTGGTCCTGTTCTTGTAACATCTTTCAATATCAGAATGCAAGTTGTAAATGCTATTGGGATTGGTTCATTACCAGTAATCATAAAGTGATTATAAAATTGGGAGATAATAATTTGATTGAAACCGGTTAATGATAGTTTTATTAGAGGCGATTACTCGTATCCGCGACTGGACACGTCAATCTATCGTCACGATGGCCATTTAATGACAACATGAGTAGGCAGGGTGTTATTCCCATTATCTCAACAATAACAACTATGTTATTACATACACCTTAATGATTTGGACAGCCAGAAAGGAAAAATGGAACTAATAACTTTTTTTTTAATTTCATGATCACGTTTTTAATTTCATGATCAGCCAATTTCAGTTTGTTCGATCGTGTGGGCATGACCATCAACATCACTAAGAGCCCACCTTTTTGTTTTTCATATATCTATATAGTTCAGACACACTCAATATTCAATTACAGTAAAAACATTATTGGTTTTACCTTATTTTTATTTCAATAATTGACTTTTGGTATTGGGTAGCATAATTTTACAATGGACACAAGTGCGCTGTGTGCCGCTACAGGGAGGCGAACCCTGGTCCCCTCACACTGGAGGCAGACACCCTACCAGTTAGGCCACCAGTGGAGGGGCTGTGGGGAGTGGCCAGATGTGGGGATAGGGGGACATTTCACTGGGTGCTGGTGTTCTGCTTTCTATTTCATAGAGACATGTATGAGTTGAGATACCAGCATTTATTTCAACTGGCACTCTGCATCTGGCCCTCACTCACTCTATGCCAATGGCAGATAGCATTGCACAGGTGGAGCTTGGTGAAGATTGGAAGCAACGCTGCTTTAATATAAGGAAGGTGATAACATTTGGGGTCCATTCACTTGAGATGCATTCGTGATTTACTGGTGTTTTACAATTTTTTATTGTAATTACCTCTTTTTTTTTATTCCACTTCCTACGTATACAGTTTTAAAAAGATCTTCCAGTGGATCAAATAGAATATAATTATAGTATGATATTCTGAACAACTACAACTTGCAGTAACATATATAACAGTGTATACATGTATGTAATGATAATTTAATGCTATAAAATTGAAAATTTAAACCAAAACTATATGCCCAATGAATATGATCCCAGCCAGTTTTGCAACATAACAGAAACGTTCTGCAACCCTACTTTTTTAGTCAGTTTGTTACTTACTAAGATGGCACTTAACAATTTGATTATTAATGGTGAGGTTGAGACCTCACCAAATGTTATCATAACACTATTTTTGGTGAGGTTAGGTTGAAATCAAAACAGAACATTATAAGAATATTCTGTTTGGGTTGAAAAACATAACCAGAACATTGTAATAATGTCACAGTGTAACGTCACAGCAGTATGTTGCAGCGACTTAATTGGGAGTCATCAAAAAAATGTAACAAGAACCAACATTAAGGTAGTCAAATTATATCAGTATAGAAGTATAACAGTTTTCTTACACCTCACCAGAATACTTGCCATTGAATATTTGAAATATGGAATATTTTTTCATGAATCCTTACTAGTGTCAACTACCAATGAGTTAACCAGTATGAATAAAAAAGGGTGTCAAAATTAAACTGTTTAAGGATCGACAGGAGGGTATTGGTATGCTTTCTATAGAAAGCAGATTTTAGATTTTATCTCACATTTGATTGAATACTTTTTTTTCCACTTCCCCACAACAGCAAAGGTAGTGTCTATAATATTTTCAATAGCTAACAATGTCTATTTATGCGTACATGTCTGATGCGTACACGTACCAATTAATTGTCAAAATAATTTCTAATAATTTCTTGTCGTTGATCGTGGGGACATGTACTTGACAGTTCTATGAATTTTATCATGGAGTCATCAATACAGAATTATGATACTGGCTAGACACTTCATATTTTGACATTAATTATAAAGATTTAAGCCCCATAAACACTAAGCAACTTTTACACAGTTGGGCAACAGATCGGTGCTAAAATCGACTGATTTTTATGATCGCCTGTTAGTATAGTATATTGAAATGTGCATGTTTGATCTGAATCTGTGCTATCAAAAAGCCCTTTGTTTTCTCAATTTCAATATTAGTGTTCTAGGCACTAGGGTCAACGTGAACAATAATTATTTAGTTCCGAGGAAACTTTAATATTTTGGGACCCCATTTAGGCACCAATTGGGCTGATTTCATGAGAATTGACCATATGTGCAAGTTTTCTTGATCGTCTCCCCTAGACAGAGTGTACGTATTTTTATATACAATATAATAAATGAACCATATCCTCTTGCACTGTAAAAAGTTGGTGTTAATTTACAGCAGGTCTTGCAGTAAATTTACAGCACTTTTTACTGTTGGAAATTCTACAGCAATATTCACTGTAAAATTACAGTATTGGTACTGTAAATTTACTCAAATACAGCAACTTTGTAATTTTACAGTACTTTTTCATGTAAAACTTTTCTCCACCAGGTGGGGCAAATGCTTATCATCAGTAAAACTTTGGCAGTTTTTATCTTAAAACTATATTTCAAGATGAATTATTTACATTCAATTAAAATGAAATGTGATAAAAAGATCTAAGTACTAATCTAGTATATCACATAATAGATATCCCTACTCTGTCTTAATAATTTCTAGATACAGAGATAATTGTCTGATTGAGACACCTTTTTGGTAGCAAATTGCCTTCATAGGGATGTGTTGGATTGGCAGTTCTTCATCGTCACACCATTCCATGCATGTACTTGCTAATACTCTTAGCATAAATACATCCCTCATCCTAGATACATTGGTTTGAGGTTGGAATTAAGCCTTTCTCCAACATTTAGTTGGATTTTGGGAAGGAAATTAATAAAGATAAAGTGAAAAAAAATTTGTTTTAGCATACTGTAAAAATACAGCAAGTACTGTAAATTTACAGCAAAAATTGCTGGAACTTTTGCTGCCAGCAACTTTTGCTGTAAATTTACAGCACTTTGTCTGCTGTAAATTTACAGCATATTTTGCTGTAGGAAATCAACAGTACCTTATACTGTAAATTTACAGTACAAAGAGTGCTGTAAATTTACAGCAAAAGTTGCTGGAACCTTTGCTGCCAGCAACTTTTGCTGTAAATTTACAGTGGTTACTTCTTACAGTGTGTATTAAGAGTGTTCTATCTTCCATAACTTTTGTGTTTCATAACTTACAATTACCTTTTCACCTCATTATAGCTACATGAGTTTTGTTTTTGCTTATGCGAGTTTTGGTTTGATTTACAGGAGTTTGGGTTTGATTTATGGGATTTTTGGGTTGATCTACAGGAGTTTTGGGTCGATCTACGGGAGAGTCATACCCAGGCAAGCAGCTATGTAACAAGCACATTCTGCGACAGTACTTTTTTGGTTAGTCTGTAACCTGCCTGATTTTCACATAACAGTTACGTTATTTTAGTTAAAGTTGAAACTTACTAAAAAAAATATGTTATAATAACATTATATTCTAGCAAAGCTGAGTCCTTACTAATAAAGAATGTCATAACAATTATATTATAATGTGAAAGTATGTTACAAGAATGTCACAATAGCGTCGCAGTGCGACTTTGCAATATTAGGTCCTAAAGAAATTTTTTGGGTGCAATCAAAATAACATAACAAGAACCAAAGCAGACCTAAACAGAACAATATAATAACATCATAATAACGTCATTTTCTTGCTTGGGTAGACTTTCAACTTCAGACAGTTTTCTCTTACCACTCACCTTAGTTAAGGCCAATAGTTCTCCTCCTCACATGCACTGTGTCCACAGCAAACTGTCCTACAGCGGCCCCTCAGTCCCAGGCTGTCTGTTGTGGGCGGTCCAGGCTGTGGGGCAGTATAATGCAGCAGACAGATACTAAGGCAGGTGCAGTAGATCTTATGCCTACCAGTTGTAGTGTGTTATATATATGGCCACTTCTACAGGTGGGCTCATTAACATACTGGGCTGTGATTGGAGAGAGGGACAGTGAAGGGGGGGTGGGCGGTAGGGGGGAGATATGCAGACAAGTTGTGACTTAACAGAACAGTTCTGCAACCGTACTTTTTCAGTCAGTCTGTTACTTATTAAGATAGCATGTAACAATCACGTTATTGAAGGTGATGTTGAAACCTCTCCAAATCAGAATGTTCATTTTTTGGTGAGGTTATGACAAAACCAAAACAGATTATTGTATGAACATTCTGTTCAGTTTAAAGAACGTAACCAGAACATTATAATAACATCACAGAGTAACATCACAGCAGCTTATTGCAGCAACACTGGGAGTCATCGAAATAATGTAACAAGGACCGATACAGAACCAAACAGAACGTTGCTGCAACATTATGAATCTTTTGATTTTTTATTGTTAAAACCACAATCATTACATTAATGATCTTCCTTGTAGATGTCAATTGATACAAAATAATAGATAATGTTGATTAAGTATTAAGTATTGTGCTAGGTGTTCATGTACTGGGACAGACCAAATACGGCGACCAATGTTACAATAGATCTCTAGTACGGTGATTTTAGTCATGATAATGTCACGTGCTTGGCTGGGAGGGGGGAGGTAGGGCTGATGATGACGATGATGATGATCGTTGGAGTTTAACGTCCGCTCAGAAAATTTCCAGCTATATGAGGACCACTTACATTTGTGTATACCACCCAGGCAAGAAGTGACGTAACAAGCATGTTCTGCAACCGTACTTTTTTGGTTAGTCTGTAACCTGCCCAATTTTCATCTAACAGTTTTAGGTTAAGTTGTTACTTACTAAAAAGGAATGGTAATGTTATTATAACATTATATTTAGTGAAGTTGAGACCTTACTATTAAAGAACATTATAATAAAGTTATTATAACGTTATTATAATGTGAAAGAACAAGAACCAAACCAGACCTAAACAGAACATGGCTGCAATGTTTTAATGACGTCCCATTAATCTTTCTTGGGGAGGTAGGGGGATAGTGGGGTCTGTTAACAACATTTTCATTACAGAATGGATAAAAGCACCAAATTTTGCATGATGCACCTCTGAGACATAACTATTAAATCTAGAAGGGGAGCCACCTTGAAATACCAAAATGAAATTTTGACAAATTTTGTATGTTTTTAGCATTTGAAATTTAAGGTATTTAACCAGATCTTTTGGTTATATTGGATTATATCTCTTGTATAGATTCCTAAGGCATATAATCAAATTCCATGTCCTATAATCTTCCAATTTTGACACTAACAATGTGTTTCTAGGCATTTCAATATTTCTCAATATTGGTCAGCCATCTTGGATTTTGGATTTCTGCATTGACTTCAAATGTAAATAATTGAATTCCCTGACCCATAATCTCCCATTTTTGACACAAACAATGTCTCTTTAGTCATTTTAGAAGCTGAGATATAAGATTAAATATACCAAGAGTCGTCCATATTGGTTTTTTGGCCCCAACATCCGTCCTATCAATAATAATAATTATTTTCATGGTGGCTCCCCTTCCAGATTTGATAGTTATGCCTCAGAGGTGTCTCATACCAAATTTGATGCTTTTATCCGCTGTGTAACGATTTCAATAAAAAATTACCTTAACAGACCCCACTAGGAGGTAGGGCTGATTCTACTCCCAATGTTAAAACCAAGCAGTGAGAACATTGGTTAATAATATCATAAAAATGTTCACACTGCTTTAGAAAGGATTCTTGATTTTCTTCCAGGCTATAAGGGAGATGTATGGTCATTTGCCATATTACTTTTGAAAAGTTATGGATAACAGAATTAACAGTAATAAGCTGATTAGTGAATGTCAATTTTCCCAACCACAGATTGCCAATTTATTAAATTTAACCTGCAGGTTAGCCTAGATCAGGATTCATTCTGGGTAATATGTCGACAAACCACAAGGCTTTAACATAGAAATTTTCATTAATAATGTCATTATTTCTTTCTTGATTATGGTGAAAAGCTAGTGATCATTATTTTTCAATTTGTGAACATGTATATTTAATATCTTTAAATTCGTTTAAAAATTCATTCACCATAGATGGAAATATAACAATTATTCATTATTTTCTATAGTTTTCCCAGGGAATTTGTTGACAAAATTAGTCCAAATTAGCCTGCAGGTACAAATTAGCCTGCAGGTGTTATTTAGCTATCGGTGGAAGGGAGAATTATAGAGAGAGGTTGGAGGTGAGCACAAGCAATGGTATGCCTACTTTGCAGGGGCGGTGCCCCAGCAAGGAGGTAGGGGATAATCTTCAGGTTTTTATCATATACAGTAACACCACCACTGTCCACTTAAGACAGAGAATCTGACCAAATTGTCAGAAAAAGTGTCCGCTGTCCATGTAAGACAGATGTCCGTTTAAGACAGAGAATTTTATATTAAATCAAAGAGAAATCCTGTTGGGACCAGAAGATTTGTCCACTAAAGACAGTTGTCCGCTTAAGACAGAGTCCACTAAAGACAGAGTAATAGGATTATTACTTTTATTTTCATATTTCTATTATTATATTTCTTTGTAACGTCTCAAGGTAAACTAATTAATATCCAGCACCTGACCTGGATCACGACCTACAACATGAATGAATTCTCCCTAGCACGGATAGCTAATTTATGGTATTTTGAACACCTGCAGGCTAATTTGGACTAATTTTGTCGACAAAACCACTGCAAAATCTATAGAAAATAACTAAATAATTGTTATAAATCCATCTATGATGAAAGGATTCTCAAACAACTTAGAAAATTCAGACCACATATTGCTGTTGTTATAGAATAAAACATCTTAACGTTAGTGGGGTCTGTTAAGGTCATTTTCTTGAGAAAGAGATCTAATCCAAGATGTCTAATACATTCTGTTAAAAACCTTAAATTTGCAATACTAAAGACCAAAATTTGTCAACATTTCAGTTAGACATTTCAAGGTGGCTCCCCTTCCAGATTTGATAGTTATGCCTCAGAGGTGCCTCATACAAAATTTGGTGCCTTTATCAACTCTGTAAAGAATACCCTGACCCCTAGGTTAGCCTTCACCAGATGGGTATTACATGTAGCGGCAAGTTTCATGATAAAACTCCATATGGCTATGTGAATTTTGCATTTCATAAAGTTACGATCACCTCTTTTGTCATCGTGGCTATGTGAGTTTTGTTTTTGCTTGTGTGAGTTTGCGAGTATTATCAAGAGTTCTGGGTATATTTACAAGGTTTGGGTGTATTTACAAGAGTTTAGGGAATGTTTATGTGAGTTTTATTATGAAGCAGCAGTTTAGGAGTTTTACGTACATGAACCTGTTTCATGATAAACCTCCGTTAGTTTTGCTTTTCATAACTTACGATCACCTTTTACCCTCGTTGTAGCTATGTGAGTTTTAATTTTCTTACGCAAGTTTGGGCTGATTTACGGAAGTTTGGGCTTAATTTATGAGAGTTTGACTTGATTTACGAGAGTTTCAGGTGGATTTACAGGAGTTTTGTTATGAAACGGTGACTTACAGGAATTTAAAACTCCCGTACAGTGGCCCCTCTCATAAGAATCTCCGTAGCTACGGAGGTTGTATGTGCACTTATGGAAACTGTACAAGAGTTTGAAACTCCTGTATCTCATCGCTTCATAACCAAACTCCCATGAATTGACCCAAACTCACGTAAGCAAAGACAAAATTCACATAGCTACAGCACCCAAAAAGGTGATCGTAACTTTATGAAACGCAAAACTCGCATGGTTGTAGGGAGGTTTTTTATGAAACACCCCACAGTTTCCATAAGGGCACCTAAAAATTCTGTAGCTACGCAGGTTATTATGAACCAGGCCATTGGTTAGTTTATTTTAACTACATGTTTAACGCCAACTCATAATACCACCTGTTGTATCAATTATTCGTATTACACCTATGGTCACACTTAATAGACCTTAATGGGGAGATAAGTGACAGAAATGTCATTGCCCAATCACAGATTAATTCAAATTGACAACTTTGTAAATTATAATTTCAGTTCAGGTAAACATGTGTTGATACATTAGTACAATTCACTTATGACTATTACAATTATTATGGAGACTTCATTTGAAACGTCTTTCTAATGATTTGAAATGTTTTATGCTATCAAATAAAGGTTTCAATTCTAAAAACGACGGATAGCTTGGTTCTTAAGTTTTACCCGCAGGTTAGCCTAAATCAGCCTAACAATTCCATGATTAATGTTGAGTTTGAGATCTCACCAATCAGAATGCTATTATAACATTATTTGTTTGTGAGATTACGATGAAACCAAATCAGAACATTATGCGAAGATTCTGTTTAGGTTGAAGAACATAACCAGAAGAGCATAATAACATTGCAGTGCAATGTCAGAGCAGTACGTTGCAGCAATGTTATTGGGGATCCATACAAATAATGTAAAAAGAACCAATGCAGAACCAAACAGAACATTGCTGCAACGTTATGATAACGTCACATGTGTGGCTTGGTACCCAACTTGACAAACAACTATACTAATGAGAGAATAGGATATAGGCCTATCCTATTCGCAAAGCGATAACAATGGGGGGTTGAGTGCGAAGGAAAATTGGGTAGTAATTGGGTAGGGAAAAGGATACTTTTGCCAGAGGAATAACAAAATAACAAAGGAGTTATGAAATACTTTTATTCATAACAGGGGATTCAAATAACCGTGTTGCAGTGATAGTTTAAATGTAGGTTGCATGTCATATGATTAGAATGTAAGAGCTGGACCCACTTTTAGTTTTACTCCTAAGCTATATTCCTCTGAATGGTGTTCTTTTATTGAATCTCATGAACTATATCTCAGTCAGTCACTTCAAGTTTGATGTTTCTGTAACTCACTCTGTTATTTGAACATAAAGAAATAAAATAATTGCCTCAATTTGCTTAAAGTTTGATAGAATAGGTGTTGCCTCTTTGTAACACAAGTAAGTGGTTATTTGTTAGAAGCAACAAATATGCAAATCTTTGCATCCAAGAAGCACTTTGAAGAATACTTGACCATTTGATTATGGAAAAGGCGTAATCATCAAAACATAAAATTTTGGTGATTTAACTGGAATAGTTTAAAGATACTTGGTAAAGGCTGGTTTCCATGTACCAACAAGTCTAAGCTCTTCTGCAGGCAACTTGATCTGTCAATGACAATCCAGCTTGTTGCATCTTTTTGCACCAAGATAATCAAACATGTTTGATTTTTATAAGTCGGCCGACAACACATGGAACTTATCAATCAAAACCCTTAACAATGTCTATGAAATAATGGTATCTATGAGAAGATAGAGACGATACATATTTACCGAGGCAGGTGTTCTTTAATGTGCAGAGTTCCATAGGGTGGGCCCTACACACAACAGCCAGTGGTCTACTAGAAAACTTTAAAGTTGAAACTGCTGCCATGCTATTAGTTATATTAACATTTTGTGTAGCTTATACATATATATGCTTGCAACTTTTAGAATAAAAAATTATAAACCCTAAAACAGTGAGCAAGAGAAATCTAGGTCCAAACCTCATGGAGATATTCTATGTATCAAACATTTGATAGTTTGGTTATTTGAAGATTTTTGGTTTTTGATGATTTAGAAAGTAAAATTTATTCCCTCCCATATGATCCAGTACTTGGTACACTACAGAAAGGGAAAGTTAGCAACTATGGTGTTTTGAGAGTATAGTTTGTTGAATGTTAGAAATGAATACTTGAAAGCAGATGTTGTAGTAATAATATTTTATTTTCTACATCCTCAGGAGTTTAGGCCAAAAGGCCAGTGTTCTTAGTGGTTACATGACTGTTGTGTTTGGCTGCTGAACCCACAGTCTCCCTAAAGGGCCATACCAACTAAGTGATTTTACTGTTGCCGGGAGACAGGCGACAGGGAAAATGGCCGTTATTGTCATCGGGCTAAAGTAATATCAAGAAATTTTGATATTTTACTGCCAATTTTACCACCAATTTGCCGATCCTGTCGCCAGTCGCCTGTCACCCAAGACAACAAGCGACGGAAGTCACCTTGCGATCCAGTCGCCGGGTGATTTCCATTGCCTGTCACCTGTAAAATTGCTTAGTGGGTATGGCCCTTTACAGCATGCATGCACCTTCCCATCTGACATTTAGTCAGTGATCTAATTACATAATTAGCTGACCGACCACTAGGGTGAAGGAGAGTTCTGTTTGATAACCATAAATCTATGATGCAGAATCTTATATATGTATTGTTGATATATATATATATTGTTTATCATCAACATAAAGTGTGTAGAGTGAAGAAAATTACATAACATATATTATATAATAGATGTTGAAACATGTTCTCATAAGAGGGAGGACATGCAATACCTAAACTTAAGGCTGTATTACACTACACGACTTGAGCTTGAGCTAAGAGATATAATAGAGATAAAGTTATTTGTTATACATTATGTAACAATTTACATGCTCAAATTGGTCAATTTTTAAAAAATTGTATTACTACTCATATTTGCAAATCTGTCTGTAATATCATCATATCACACTGATATCGCAGCTCAAATCATGTAGTGTAATACCACTTTTAATTGAGTATTCCACAACACGACATGGGCTGCAATATCAGCACGATATTATAGACAAATATACATAAGTGATACAATAGTTAAAAAAAGGCAATTTAGAGCATGTCTCTTAGGTGTAAGATAGAGTTTTATCTATACTATGTGCTTTATTTATCTATATCATGTGCCTTATTTATCTATATTATGTTTCCTTGCGACATCATCATATAGCAGCCCAAATATCCCCTTTAGGTCTGAGAGTGTCAAGCGGCATACCCACTATGCGATTTTGGGACAAATCAGGGCCGATGCGGGCACTGATTTTTCCCAAAATTGCTGACGATGAGCGCCAACCATCGGTGCCGACCATTGGCACCTATCCTTATTAAAGGGAGGGGCCAGTGAATATAAATAAGTATACTACCGTGAAAAAAATCAAAATTTATGTTCTTTACAGGTGTAAGGGTGTTTAAAATTATCAAATCAAATTATTTCTAACAAGGTTTTGAAAAAATATAGTTTATTAAGGAATTTACAATTTTGAAAATTAATTATAACTGTCATTTTGTGTGATGTTGCACACAGATGTGTGATTTCCTGAGGATCAAATGATTGTGAGGATTCTAGAAGTTTGAACACATTTATCACATGAATGAGTCAATGATTTTCACTGAAACTTGGTATACTTCTATATGAACATCAAATCTAACATATAAACTGTAAAATAACCAGAACTGAAATTTCACTGGCTCCTCTCTTTAAACATGTTTGATAATTTTACGCCGATGGTCGGCGCCGACGGTCGGCCCATCGGTTAGTGGGTATGGGGCTTCAGTGTCCTCAGACCCCCTCACTCCCCCTTGCCTGCAGTTTGAGCAGTGTGTAACCCAAGCTGCAGCCCATGACACAGTTTACAAAGTTGGTTAATGAATGGTTATTACAACATGTCAACAATACCCTTACATCAAAAAGCTATCATAGTGGATTACATATGAGATGCCTGGAATGTAGCCTTTTGTCTTGAAGAAACTGAAGAACAGATCAAAACGTCTGGGCAAATATTTAACGTTGAGCCCAATACTCCATACACTTAACTGAAGGTTCAGAGCAATGTAAGGACAACCTCAGGACAGCCTTATGAAAATATCAAGATAAACATTGCTTTAATTACAATCAATACTCAGACCAACAACATTGTTATAAAGCTTATGTCAATTGTTAAATCTATATCAAGTTTTGCTATGAGGACACTGGTTCTAGATGGGGGTCCCAATGTTGCTAGTCAAAATTTTAAAGTATGTTCCATGTCTTGGTAGCTTATGTATCCCAATCAAATTTAAGAAATCCCATGTTAAATGTCTCTAAATTTTAACTCCACCAGTTGCATCTTTGGTACTGCATATCAACTTTTAAATTCACGAATTGCGTTTAACTGTGTCACACTGTCGATTCTAGGGGTAGACTCCTATGCCATCTTTTGTGGACATTTCTTCCAGGAAAACACTTAAATTGATAGCATGACAACATTTTACCAAAACATCCAATTTTGACCTAGGCACCATTTCTGAAGGAAGATTTGATGACTCTTCATAAATTGTATTGACCATTAAATGACAGGAGATTGGAAAACTTGTCAGCCTTATTTCTAGGCAAAATAAAGGAGAAATATAATTAACACTTACAAATTGAAATTAATCAAGATAATAGCAAGGTGTTTAGTGTAACAGTAAAAATATAAATTGAAACTTAGAGACAATATATTGTACCTTCTCCTTTACCCATTATATGGAATCATATATTGAGTAATATAAATGTGTCCTTTATATCATAGAAGACCAGAGGCAACCCTGATAGATATTTCTTTCAAAAATGACAACAACAAAAAAGATCTGACAACTACAGCTTGCACTGATATGAAATGATGTTCAAAGGTACACCCAACTGTTGAGGGCACCACCTGGATGATTTAGATTTCTTAGAAGTATCTTGGTATTACTTTTCCCTGATACAATTAATATTGAATCAGGTAATTAAGCATTATATACCCAAAATTACCCTCTTTTTTGAATTTCTAGTAATAGTTGTCTTAAGAAATATGAACATTAGTATTTTTAGTGTTTAGTATCTGCTGTCATACCAACATAAGGTATCTGGCAAGTTTCAATAGTAAAACACTCGTAGTTATTTTTCTATGTCATTTTTCTTTTTTTTCTCTCTCATTGAAATCAATGGTTAAGCCTAACTTTTTTAAAGCTCAGTATCTGCTATCACAAACAGTGAATATTATTTTATTTTTTTTGATATGTACTTTTAAAGCAATAAGAAAAGCTAAGTAAAAATATCTAAAGCCCCTACCCACTAGGCAATTTTACCAGTGCCTGGTGATGGGAAACGGACAGAATCGGCCGATTCCCATGATCCCCTGTTGGTATAGCATATTGAAATGTGCAGGCTTGATCTGAGTTGCTGGTAAAATCGGCTGATTCTAAGGTCAGAATCGGCCGCTTGTAACAGTGATCCGTCAGCTGCCCCAGGGATAATCGCCTAGTGGGTATGGCCCTTTAGATATATTATAGGTCATTCCAAATCATGTTAAACAGTTGCGTGTACTTTTAATGTTCACCAACATTCCTCATCTTACATCATGTTCCTCAACAGGGGAGCCATGACCATAGCTGCAAGAAGGACCATCACTTGACCTGGCATTGGCCTCTCTCCATGTGAGGGGTTGTTGTTGTTCTCAGAGGGGTCATACGTTAGCCGCTCCATGTCGCAGGACCTCAGCGCTGTCACGAAAACAGTCAACTCTTCTGAGATCAAGTTGAGGACAAACTCAAAATAATGCTTAACATCCCCTTTGAAGCATGGATGCACTTCTTCAACGAGCATCTTCCTGCACTCCGGATGACACACTTGTCCGGTGATGTCACAGTTCTCTCCCAATTTGGTGAGCAGTTCGTCGTACAAATTCTCATCTCTCAGCATACAACCGTTGAGTACTTCGGGCTCAAATTCTTCTCCGGGTGGCTTGCAGGTGTCTATCTCACCAATCTGGATGCAGTCTCTGAAACCAATCTCAGGGTAGTAGGATATGAAGGCGAAGCACATTTCCTGCTGTGTCGAGTCTCCGTAGTAGACTATCTCATTCCTGGAGGTAGTCTTAAAAGAAGAACAATTGTAATTTAGTAAGTCTCAGAGAAATAATTTTTAATAAGACATAAGTATGAGAGGCCACAAGAACACCTAGAAGGCTTACCCTATTGGATTAATTCTCCTGACCATGGATAGCCTACTTTGAGAGTTGAATCTGCAGGTAAGCCTAGGTCAGGATGCATGCTGGGGATATGCCGACAAGATCCAAGGCTTTAGCATTCTGATTTTCATGATTCTTATCGTTATTAATTTTGATGTTACACACAATGAAAAACTAGCAATCATTATTTCTAAAATTTGTATCTATATACATTTTATTCTTTCTAAATTGTTTGAAAATACACTCATTATTTATGAATGTAATAAATATTTGCTTATTTTCTATAGTTTTTCACGAGACAAAATAGTTCCAAATAAGCCTGCAGGTGCTTCAAATACTGTAAAGCAGCTATCTGTGGTAGGGTTAATTCCCACAATATACCAACACAAGAATTGGTCATGTTCCCTTCATCCTCTGCAGCCCGAATGCCTTGTTGCCACCTGAAACAACCACATCTACACAATACACTACTGCGATGTTCAGTGACGTTTTGCAGTCGTCATTGTATTTACCAATTTATAGATAACACCATATGTCATCAGTGCCTTTCCGCACATTTTACTACATCATGGAAACTGTAAACACAGCATGGACTGGAAAACCAATGCAACCTTGTTACAGTCATGTTCTCCAAGTTGTATTGGGTACCTACCACACAAGGTATGCTGACCAACCTTTTCGCACCCCATACACCGAGACTCTTTCTCTTCAAGGAGAAGAGAAAGGTTTCCCATCATCCTCTTGAAGCACACCTTTTACTCCCTGTTATACTTATGTTTGGCTCATTTGGTGAGGGATTTCGCTTCAAGTAAAAGAGGACATACATGCACCCCCTGGTGGTATACATCAATACTAAACCTCTATGTATCAAGAAGAAAACCTAACCTTATAAGCCTCATGTGAGATATAACAGGAAAGAGGAAGAGGCTATACCTTCCTCTTCCTCTTAAATAAGGTTGGTTGGTTGGTTATTGGGGTTTAACGCCGTAGTGACATCTAAGGTCATATCACGGCGAGAACAGGATTTGACAATTCTGTCTTTGATGATTGTATCTATGGAGTGAATGAATCTATGAGAAGATAGAGACCATACCCCTACACATTTACCGAGGTAGGTGTTCTTTAATGTGCATGGTCCCATAGACAGGGCCACACACACAACAGCCGGTGACTCTTTAGGAGTCTTTGATAACCCAGTTGTTGCCACTGGGAGACATGTCTTAAATAAGGAGAAAGTAGGTGTATGGGGTGCACACCTCAAAGCTCTGACACTAACCCGAGGTAACACAATCAAGCTAGAAGCATGTCACACAAACATAGAATGTGAATATTTGTTTACCTTAAATGTACAGCGAGTGACCAGTTCATCTCCAGGAAGGAGTACAGCAGGGGGGTTTACTCTGAAAGGCAAATAAATTGTACTTACATACAGACACCCTCAGATATGACAACGATAATGGTTGGAGTTTAATGTCCGCTCAGCAATCTTTCAGCTATGATAAGGCTTAAACATGTCCCTGGTCAATTTTAGTGACCCCCAAAATTGGTTTCTTTACAAACATTTTTGTCTGCAGGCAGAACGGACAGGAGTTTTATTGAATTCAACTCAAATTCAAGTCAGTTTTCATGATTTAAACTGTACCACTAGCTAAAGTTCGGCTCTTAGAATGTATTTCGATAGTTATTTAAATTGGCAAAATTTTGTCTCATTTTACCAAAACATTGTATAGTGATGTGCTTTGACTTACTCATGCTCCACGGGTGAGTCATAGCGATAGACGTTATCAACTGCAAGCTCCCGCAGAAATGTTCCATTCCTATATTGGTGTACAAATCCAGCATATCCTGCAAAGAAGGAACATGACAATGTTAGAGCTTCATCTTACAAAGAAAGCTTAAAGTGTTTTTTTGTACTCATATAGTCTGTTTTCATACAGGTCCTATTTAAAAATGTTATCTTAAAAGGAGCCAAGATAAATACAACTGACAAAGTTGTCAAAATATAAGTATAGAAATATGTTAGATCAGTCTGGTTGTCAATATATAAGTATAGAAATATGTTAGATCAGTCTGGTTAAGATCAGTGGTGAAGTATAAGCTGTAAAAAAAGTAACACAAACCAAAGTAAAATTCCATGAGAGATGGTAATATTTCCAGTTGTTTTTAAACAAAACCCCTTTTGCAGATCCACATTAACTGAGTTGAGCAAAGTAAATGTGTTTTTAATGTTTTTCTACCATATTTCATGTTTTACATTTTAACATGGGTCAGAAATGGGCTCGAGGAATGGATTTCCATGATTTCCATGATTTGTATTTGCAAATTGCTTTTGAATTTATTGGTTCTGGGCTCCCTTTAATGTATTTTAGATATAACTGCATTATAACAAGAAACCCATGAATGTAGATCGTAAACGATCTAGAGTGAAAAAAATGCAAGAACAAGAATTCTGAAATTTTTCAAAGTGGTCAAATTGGCATAAAAAGCATCTTAAACGATTCTCTCTTACCACAAGTCATCTCCTCTTTGCAACCTGAGAATATCAAGTGGCTAGGGGTGGCTATTTATAGAGGGGAGGCTAGGGGCATGGAGTGAAGGCCAGGAAATATGGAAAATCATTTCCATCAATGAGGGGACATTTTTAGCATTAGCTGAGCCTAATTATTATTTATGGAAGGTTTTAGCAAAATCTATTGGTTTAGTTTTTCAGTATTTAAACAAAGTTAGAAATCATTTTATTTTTCTAGCAAATGTTGTAATCGTCACAGAATTTCCTGACATGTATAGAATGGACATTAACATTCGGGGCTACAACCTCAGAGTCAGTTTTGACTCATAGTTGACCCATACTGAGAGTCATAAATATTTCAAATTTGGAATTTTTCCAAAGTGCTCAAATCGGCTTAAAAACCATCTCAAACAATTCGCCCCTACCACAAGTCATCAAGTATTTGCATTCCCGTCAGCACCCCACAACTGAATCTGGTCCCGCTGAGGTCAGCGGCGTCCAGTGTACCCACAACCAGAAACCTGAGACTCAGGGCGGGTGTGGGCGGTTATGTAACCTGCCACCGTCCGTGCCGTGACCAGCAGGGGGCGGGACTACACCTGGGCAACCAATCAATCATCACAGGCCTGAGTCCCATACACCCCCCCCCCCCTCCCTCACACACACACCCCACCGTCCGTGCCGAGACCAGCAGGGGGAGGTCCTACACCTGGGCAACCAACCAACCAATGGTCACTGGCCGGAGTCCCATACACCCCTACTACCCACACACACACCAGCCAGGGGTATTAAACCATCCGTGAAGGTGCGACCCCAGACTTCAGGGACCTTATATAACACAGTTTACAGAACAATAGAAGGGCCTGTCCCCTCAATTGCTGTACACAACTTTCCGTTATACACTCAAGTGAATACAAATGATCGACGTTCGACCCTTACTAGTGAAAAAAATGGTATCCATTCACGCAAATACACCAATACAAATCCATTTTTTTCACTAAAAAGAGTAATATCTGACTCATATAGGCTCCTAGGGAGTTTCGCACTGGGTGCCGCCATATTGTGTCACGTGGTACAAAAGGACACTCCTCATTGGCTGGTATATATTGCTTGACCCCCGACAGCTTTGGCAGGAAGGAAACATGCATGCGCAAAAGTGAACTCCCGACTGGCCTATAAAGCTTGTTGGAACATAATGATATAATGAACTGTATGTCTGTGTAATATTCAAAATTGAAACCTCAGGTCGAGAGAGCATATTTCCAGTTTGATGTATCAAAGGAGTAAATCTCAAAAAGAACTGAACCTGGAGTGCCCACAGAAACTTTTAAGAAGTAATAATAAAGTAAAAAGAAAAAAGAAAAAAGAACATAGGTATGGGTTGTACCTAAAAAGCCCACTATCTAGAAAACTCTGAAGCTGAGAAGGCAGTTAAAAACAGTCATATTAACATAAATGATACTAAGTTGCAAAATATAAGATGATATTAATATCTAGGTGTAGACCTAGACTGGCGTCTGAATATGGATAAAATGATTGATAGCAATTTTGATAAGCCAAATAGGAAACTTTTCACTCTTAAAAAGTTGCGTCCTTACATCTCTAGGTCAGTAGCCAGTCTCATCTATAAAACTTGCATATTACCACTGTTGGACTATGCTGACTTTCTGACGATCAAAGATTATTGAACCTGTTTGATTTTGAGTATCTTGTTGAAAGAAGAAATAAACATCTCCTTTCAGTTATGTACAGACACCAACTGCTTCAAGAATCGTTGGATGAGTATAGACCTGAAAAATTCTGCGAACTAATAGGAAAAATTAAATTCTTTACTCAAACTTCAAAACTAACTAAAGTACTAAATTGTCCATTTTATAGAGGTGCCCAACTCTGGAATATGCTACCTGTGCAAATTCAAAGAGCAACAACTAAAGTCAAATTCAAACAAGATGTTTTGTCCTTCCTGAATGGAAATGGATAATTGACTTGGAACATTATACAAAGCATTCTCAGGGTTACTATATTTAAGTTGATATGAATTATTAGTACCATACAACCAATATCCCCAATGTGTATTTTGTACTGTCTCACATCCTTATTTCATCCATTTGTATCTCATCTCATCAAAACCTAATCAGCTGGAAGAACATGTATTCCTGTACGTGAAGTTGAATAATAATAATAATGATAAAACGTTTCAAGGTATGGGAAATGTGAACATCAGAGAGCCACCACAAAAGGTAAGATTCAAGAGTTTAATCAAGCAGATTTGTAGGCCGACACGATGATGAACACCTGCTGTAAATTTGAATATGAGTTGGAACAGGGAACATAATCACATGCTCATTCTCATTTATTCATATCTCCTTATCTGATTATACCCCAATGTGCTGCTGGAAGAACATGTATTTACATTAAGCTGTCAATAAAATCATATTTAAAAAAAACAAAAAAAAACTACTTACCTAAATAGTGCATATGAAGACTAATGCTGACCATCTTTATGGGTTCTGTTAGTCTTTGCTTTGTGCACTTTGATTTACAAGTGGAATCCTGATGATATTCCTTTTTCCCTGGTGGAAGGAGAAGTCCCATATTCCCTGTGGAGAGTATACCCATGTCATATGTTCTCAGGTTTGGCGTATAATAAAGCGTCATCCCGGAGCTGTCTGTCATTCCTTCCTGCATCCTTGGGTTGTTCCAGTGGAACTGAAGAAAGGACGAGTCAGCAGTCATGGTTATAATGTAAAACAAGTATTTTAGTTCATCGCTAAGATACATATGTGTTGAAGAAGTGTTACTAGTCTAAGGCTAGTTAAAGGTTATATTCCACTATGTAGTATTTGTTTGCAGTACCATGAAACGACTCAAGCAAAGTGATGCAAACTTGCTTGCGGTAGGGTAGCCCAAGGTGAAATACTTGCAGTATTTGCTTGCTGTAGGTCCTACTGCAAATGATTTTAAATAGGTTTTCTATGGGTTGCTTGCAGTGGGGGATACCAACATGTTCGTGTCTGAAATGCAAACTACATGTGGTGGCTAAAAAAAAGTTACTGCAAATGCTACCTACTGCATAGTGGAATATGGCCTTTTCACATTATTTCACAGGATTTCAGAAACACAGGTTTCCACTTATATATATATATATATATATATATATATATATATATATATATTCCATCTTTGAAATATATACTGGAAAAATATAGGCCGAGTAGACTGGCGGGTAAGAAGTGAGATTCTGATTTCAAATGCCATAAAAGGTTTATACAATTTTCAGGGTGCCAGAGGGGTCCTCTGCACATAAAAAATAATGCCTGTTGTCACTCCATAGAAATGTGCATGAGAGTGACAGCAGTCATTTTGACTCTCCCCTTCAAAATGTGATATAGTATGAGGTGGTCTCTCTCTGTAATAGCCTAACCAATTGTTAACCCATCCTGTTCATATCACACAAATCAAGAGTGCATTGGTATTATATATGATAGAAATATGCTTTTTTCCAGCATATCCTTCAAAGATGGAACATAACAATGTTTTCTTCTTTTGAGACCTACATCTCACAAAACACATTATTTTCATAAATGTTGCAATCAAATAAACCCACCTCCATAAGCACTGTTGAGTACTTGGTCTTGCCAATCCTCATTCCTGCATCCAGACCATGGAGGCAGTTTCCAATAGACCCAACAGTCCACCCCGCGATCTGCGTACCGCATGAACTTTGTGTCAGCATGCCACACTTGGAAGGTTCACTGTACTTCATCAAAAGTTCATCATCTGATAGGTGGTAAAAGTTAAAAGTGTAAGGGGAGACGTCAAAATTCCGTACAGCCTGTCGCAGCCACTGGTCAGTGACATTACACCAACATACCTCCACTCAGGGCAATTGAAGGTCCCAGCCTGCCACAGCCTGGTAGGAAAGGGGTGGGGACACTATCTTAATGACCCTAAATGACCTCATTAACTAATTAACTAATTAGCCTAATGGGGTGATTAAGGTATGTGGTATATACAATCATACAATAAAAGCACCATTCTATCTTTTTCCTAAGTAAAATACTGATAAAATTCCATGTCTGGCACCCCTAATGAAAATGCAATGGGTTGCAGCCAGTCATGGCACATAGGGCTTATAACTTACAATCTGCCACAGCATCTCCAGTTCACAGCCCCTGAATTATGATGTCACCACTTTTAAAAGCAGGGGATACAGGATTTTCGAAAGGGGTCAGCCTAAAGTCTAAGTACTACAACTGCATGCATTTGCATGTACACATGTGACATTTCCCCCTCTTTTTGTAGTTTAGGGGTCCATCAAAAGGGGGGAGGGGGTCAGAACCAACTTTTACTCCTGATTTTCAAAAAATCACCTATGAATAGGGGTTAATCATGTACATGTTACATGGGCATATATTTGGGAGAACCCAGCCGGAGTGCGACATAGCGGTCACGTTATGCAATCATACTTTTTTGGTTAGTCTGTTACTTACTGAAATAACACGTAACTATCACATTATTTTTCTGAGAGGTTGAGACCTAACCAAAAAAGAATGTTATCATAACGTTCTAATGAAGTAATGTCAAGACCAAACCCAAACAGAACATGATAGTGACGTTCTGATTAGGTGAGGTTGAGACCTCACTTAAAAAGAACATTATTGTAACTTCCTCACCAGGGGAGGTCCCAACCTAACCTAAACAGAATGTTATTGTGATGTTCTGATTAGATCAGGTCTTATCAAGTCTCAGCCTCATAAATAATGTTACAAGAATGTTATTCGAATGTCACAATGTAACGTCATTTCAGTTGGTTGCAGCAACGTTATTGGGAGTCATCAAAAGAACATCGCTGCAACATTACAATGTAACGTAACAAACACCAATCCAGAACGTTGCTGCAATGTAGTGACGTTCTGATTAGGTGAGGTTGAGACCTCACTTAAAAAGAACATTATTGTAACTTCCTCACCAGGGGAGGTCCCAACCTAACCTAAACAGAATGTTATTGTGATGTTCTGATTAGATCAGGTCTTATCAAGTCTCAGCCTCATAAAAAATGTTACAAGAATGTTATTCGAATGTCACAATGTAACGTCACTTCAGTTGGTTGCAGCAACGTTATTGGGAGTCATCAAGAGAACATCGCTGCAACATTACAATGTAACGTAACAAACACCAATCCAGAACGTTGCTGCAATGTTATTATAACGTCATACCGTTGGCTGGGAAGGTACCTATTGTCACATTTTGCCACCATGTGGCCACCAGTTTTGGAGTTTTATTCATATTGTGAAATAATTACTTGACATGTAGCCAAAAGTTAAGTTTTTTAATGTTTCTGAAGTCCTTGGGATTCCTCCTCTCTTTGTTTCATCATTCTACAATATTAAATGTTAGTTCCTTCTCAACCCAACTTATAATGCAGGCCATTAAACTAATTAATCATGAAATATATGAAAAAAAACAACTTTTTATGTTATTTTGACGAAAATTTGGAATTACATAAAATGTTTTAAAGATTCTCATGACATTTACAATATTCTCTGAAAATATTTATCTTTTAGAACTGTTTTCAGAATTTAAAGCAGCTTACTAAGACAACAATCATAACTCAACGACAGAACCCATCGCAACAGGCACTTAACTGTTGTGACACATTGATGTGTTTGATAATTTTATCATGCAATGGGCCACTGCTTCGTATATCAATATTACGATATCCTGCACTCATTCATTTAACAATCTAATTAGGAAATCCAATTTTGAAATAGGAAAGATGTGATATAATGAGGATGTAGGAGTCATGGAGTCTCAAGGTTTGACCACAAATGACAGTCTTGTAAGTCCATATTTCCCACTTATTTTCAGCTGCCCTAGATTAGGGGAAATCTATTGGTCTAGCTTGTGTTGTACACTGGTTGCTAGGGGTGTCTGGGCGATGGTTGGTCAGTTTCCCTAATATGACCATAGGCACTGGGTGCTGTGGGGCGGTCCAAAGGGTGTCAGAGGGAAATGGGTCAGTGTGCCGCACCCCCTCCCCCCCCCCAAAAAAAAAAAAAGTCCATAAAATTTTGCAAATATTTAAAATCTGACAAATCAGATATCCAATTCAAGCCTCAACAAAGATTTTATAACAAAGATGTGACATAATGTTAACCCTTTAGCCCCCAATCCGGCCGTAGCCACCCGTTGGTAATTTCCCCAATGCTTCTGGAGCTGTTCGTAATTCTGACGTTTTCTGCCATTTTTTAAGATTTTGATAAGTTTTAGATCAATCATTATAGAAACAAGTTCAATATATCAAATTGATGCTGAATCCTGAGGAAACAGAGCAATGTACTTTAGAATCCTATGGGGTCTAAAGGTAAAAAAATGGTATCTTACTGATCAAGTCACAGCCATAGACCAGAATATGGTGCATCACTTCGAGGTTGTCGATGAAGGGTTTGTCGCCCACAATGTGGTAGTCCCGGTCATTCGGAAGGTTAAACAGCATACAGAAGTAGTTGGTCTCCTTCGCGGGTACTTCTGTCTCAGGAAACCGAATCGTTATGTTTCTTACATCTACAAATCAAGCAAAATAAAAGATTAAGCCCTATTAAAGTCCTTTCATTTTTTGGAGTTTTTGTTTTAGCTTTGTATTCTGACTTGATGGTTCATTGCACATGTTATGAACTAGTTAAACTGAAAAAAATAAAGGCTTAAAAATATGTCAAATGGAAATTTAAGAGTTGTTGTTATTCTTAGACTATTAAGAACTTTAGACCTCAAGTATAGCCCACAGCTTAGATTAAAAGTATGATAAACTTCACTCCTGTTCAGCTTTAAATTTATTTTGCAGTCTAGAATACAGATCTAATAACACAGAAATGTCTATGCCCATCCTTTTCATCACTGAATAAATTTCTTGGTCTAACAATTTTAAGTGCACTGGCACAAGTTCAAACCTGGAAATTTAATTCATTAAAGACCTTCAAAATAGGTTCCAATCATTTCCTCTAGAAAATAAAATGTAATGTTGGTGTAAACTGGGATGGGCTTATTGTTTAGGCAGCTATAATAATGTGTAACCAGGCTTTACCTTCAGTTTCTGTGTCGTTACATTTGTACTCGGGCCTGGTGCAGAAGTCCCAGTCATTCAGTTTCTTGCACTTCTCTGAGTTGAGCGGTTGGCACACACCTAATACAAAAGTAGAAGGAATATTATAAACTATAAATGCACTCTGCTGATAATCTAATTATATTGATATTGACCATTGTATATTTTACATAAAATTATATGGTCAATTTCTGTATAGCCCTCTAGCAACATACATCAAGGCCTATTTCATTATAATGATTTCTTAAAATCCCAACAATATTTCTTACCAACTATATGTGTGGCTAAGACCAAATGAATAGACTCCCTAAAATGGATACCTCATATTCTGTATTCTAAGATCCTGCAGGTTATTTTGGACTAATAAAATTTGTCATAATAGAGTCTGCATCTTTACCTGGGTGGCTGAGGCCTGATGTTCTGTCCGGTGTTTCCCCTACAGACCAAGTACAGTCCGGATCGCCCAACTCCTCCCCGTTCGTCATGCCATCTTGATCGGAGTCTGCCATACACAGCTCCTTTGTGAATTTCTACACAGGAAAGCAGAACAAAATCATCCAAATGTACACTCATACAATCCAAAAGTATACAAGTAGCACCCATATATCTACTTATATTAGGTATCTTGGAGAGTTTTCAGGGAGTTAACACAGATCTATGTGGTTATAACCAAATGATAGGGCTTAAAAAAAAGAATAGCATATCTATTTTGATCTCCTGAATTGGTTGATTCCTTGATTTTCTATGATTTCTTTTGTATTAAAGATTTTAGGACTTTTTCGAATTATGCAATAAAGAGCATAATTTTCATGCAACTTTTTACACTGATAAAATCAAAATCTGAAAATTTTACACATACTGGGATATACTTCAAGTTCTGAACTTTCCTACTATATTTGTGATGAACCCCCATATAGCATGGTGAAAATGCAAGGAGAATCAGAAAAGTCATCATAATTAATGATTTTGGCCAATTTGTCAAGGCCCGACAGATCACGCAATATGACTCTAACAAACTGCAACATTTGAACATGTTCCCAAAATTTGTCATTATTGTACCATATACCATTGAACTCCTCTTGAATCAAGTTTTCCATCAGTATAAATATTAACATGGCCAGACTCAGTGTGTTTCCATGAGTGATGCCTGAACATAGCCATTTTTTAGGGGATTTTGGCTTTTTTTAGCTGAAAAAACACACTCTCATGATACCTAATTTTATACAACAACAAATCAAAATCTGAGAATTTTACACATACTTGGGGGTACACCAAGACCTGAAGTGTCTCACTGTATATATGATAAAGCCCCTAATATCATGGTGAAAATGCAAGGACAATGCCAAGTCATCATACATAATATGACCCAGTGACCAAAGGTGACAGATCACAAAATATGACTCTAATAAACTACCACATTTGAGCATGTTCCTTAAGTTTGTCATTATTGTCCTATATACCATTGAACTCATCTTGAATCAAGCCTTCTAACGGTATAAAGTTTGTCATGCTCAGACTCAGCATAAGTCCATGAGAGGTGACTGAACATGGCTCTTTTTGAGTGTTTTTAGACATTTTTCAGGGGTAAAAGGTCACTCTCCGGGATACCTACTTATATCAGGTTGGGGAAACAGCACCTTTCTCAGTACGAAACCTTATTCTAAGCAGTACTAGAAAGCAGCATCAGGGGCCGCTTAGAAAACAAATACGGCTTTGTATGACACAAGCTTGAGAGAAGGACATTATTTCTTAAGCTTTTGCGAATTTTATGATTTTTCTGGCTTTCAAAAACATAATGACATACATCAGTTGCATCTTATCTACACATTTACCACAGGGATTATAAATTAATGCCATAGTTTGGTTTATTAGAACTATCCCTACGGTTGTATTTATTGACCCAGGAGTTGCGTACACTCTCCACTCACAGACAGGGTTGTTTACTGAGTGGACAATAGTAAACATCTGCCTGGAGAGTGAAAGGGCAGAGAAGAATGTCGGATTACTTTTCTAAGACGCATTTGTCTAGCAATGCGTGAGCATTTTCCCTATGTTTCCCCAACCTGTTATATCATCCATATGTACACTAATCCCAGCCAAGGATGTGGCGTTGTCATAACTTTGCAGCAATGTTCTGGTTAGTTCTGTATTTGGTTCTTGTTACATTCTTTTGATAGCTCCCAATAACATATTGCTGTGACATTGCACTGTGACATTATTACAACATTCTGGTTACATTCTTCACCCCAAACAGAATGTTCTTATAATGTTCTGTTTTGGTTTCATCCTCACCTCATCCAAAAATAAATAATAATAAAAACATTCTGATCTGGTGATGTTTCAACCTCACCATCAATAACACAATTGGTGCGTGCCATCTTAATAAGTAACAAGCTGATTAAAAAAGTATGGTCGCAGAACATTCCTATTACATCGCAAGCTGGCTGGGCAACTTACCTTTCCAGCTTTGTGGAAGTCAAGGCCGAAGGGGTTCCTGGGCCCCCCGCCGAGGGCGTTGAGGTGCCCCACGCCATGCCAGAGGTAGTTGGGCCAGCAGGGGTGCGGGATTCGGTCTCCATTAGGGATCCGCTCCTGGAAGAAGTTAAAGCCCACTGCTACAGGCAGCAGGAGGCTGAGGGAGACCAAAGGACGCAGCATACTGGGCGACCTGGAATTGGAAGAATTGATATGATTAAAGGCTGTGTTCAGAATATGTCATTTATTACTATAAGAAGAACCACAGGGGGCGTCCGACCCAGAGGGGTTCGTCACAGCCCAAGGGCGAAGCCCACGGGCCGTAAGATCCCCATGGGTCGTATGGCCATCCGAGGACGATCCCTATGGTTCTTCTATATTTAATCACCCAAGCAAAGCACAACATAATGTTGAAAACCATGGATACAAGGAACGGTACGTACAGCCTGTAAATATGTACTGCTCCTTATACGCACTGCTTGGTGGCCGTGCGTGTGATAAAAATCTTGTTTCTTTGCATAGTGTTTTAAAATATGTACATATATTGAGGTGTAGCATACTTGGGGACCCGGAAAGGGAAGGGTTGATATGATGAAAGGCTGTTCCCTGCCAAGCATGTGGCTTATTACGTTGCAGCAATGTTTTTGTTTGGTTCTGTATTGGTTCTTGTTATGTTATTTTGATGGCTCCCAATAATGTTGCTGCATTGTACTGCTGTGATATTGCACTGAGACGTTATCAAAACATTCGGGTTACATTCTTTAACCTAAACAGAATGTCCTTATAACATTCTGTTTTGGTTTCACCCTACCCTCACCTAAAAATGTTATAACAACGTTCTATTTTGGTGAAGTTATAACTCCACCATCAAAAACAAAGTAGTTATGTGCCATTTTAGTAAATAACAGACTGACTAAAAGAAATTTGGTTACAGAACGTTTCTGATACATCACCACTTGGCTGGATTACAGCTTTACCCAGCCAAGTTCTGATAACATTGCAGCAACATTCTGGATTGATTCTTGTTACTTTACACTGTTAGGTTACAATAACATGCTTTTGATAATTCCCAATAAAGTTGCTGTGACCATCTGTATAGACGTTACATTGTGACATTTGATAACACTCTTGTAACGTTATCTATGAGGCTAATATTGTGTCCTCACTTAATAAGAATGTCCCAATAATGTTCTGTTCAGGTGTGGTTCAGACCTCACTTAATGAGGATGTTACAATAACATTATGTTTAGGATAGGTTGACACCTAACATAATAAGATAGTCACAGTAACATTCTGTTTAAGTAAGGTTAAAACCTGAAATAATCAGAACATCACAATAATGCTCTGTTTATGTGAGGATGGAACTTCTTCTGGTCAGGAGGTCACAACAATAACTGTTTAAGTAAGGTCTGGACCTCACCTAATCAGAATGTCACAATGACATTCTGTTTTTATTTGAACCTGACCTAACCTCACCAGAACATTATGGTAACATTCTGTTTTGGTTAGGTCTCAACCTCCCAGAAAATAATGTAACAGTTATGTGACATTTTAGTAAGTAACAGACAAACCAAAAAAGTATGGTTGCATAATGTGACTGTTATGTTGCACCTTGGCTGGGTAGTGATTGTTATGACCTCCTCACCATTGGAGGTCGCAACCTCACCTAAACAGACAGTGATTGTGATGTTCTGATTATATCAGGTCTTAACCTTACCTAAACAGAATGTTACTGTGACTATCTTTTTAGGTTTGGTGTCAACCTAACCTAAACAGAATGTTAGTGTGACATCCTCATTCAGTGAGGTCTCAACCACACCTAAACAAAGTGTTGTTGTGACATTCTTATTACGTGAGCTATAAGATAATTGATGTTACAAAAACATTATCAGAACGTCACAATGAAGCGTTGCAACAGTTGGTTGCAGCGACGTTATTGGGAGTCATCAAAAGAATATTGCTGCAACCTAATAGTGTGATGTAACAAGAAAATGTCATATCCTTGGCTGTCCCATGTCAATTTTAAGAAATGTCTATGTCACGTGTCGAACTTCAGTGTCTAGGGCCCCTTCAGATGTTCAAATAAGGTCTCTGACTTGCATGTAGTTGGCAGGGTTAGGGGTATCAAAGGCCCCTTACGTGCCAACCAACAGGGCTGTATTTGTTTAACCTAGAAGAAGATCCAAAGTCAGGTAACCCATTCTCCACGATGGACATTCCCACGACATGCTGGATTGATGGATTTTCTGCGCAGTAATGTTAAGGCAAAGAAAAAAAGAATTGTTGCTTTCAGGTTTCATGCCTCAAAAAACATAGGGTTGGGAGGGTCGGGATTTTTGTATTATTTTTTAACAGTAATATTTGGCTCCGATTGTATTAAAAATTCTACATGCATTTCCTAGATGTGCCTTCAGTGACGATTCCCAGTCAAGCAATGTAACAGAACCATTTTGTAACAATGTTGCAGTGCCGCATCACAGCAGTATGTTGCAGTAGTGTTATTGAAAACAATCAAAGTAATGTAATAAGAACCAATACAGAACTAAACAGAACGTTGCTGCAACGTTATGATAATGTTACATGCTTGGCTGGATAGCATCTGTAATGCACATTTGATATTGTTCAGTCTATTTGATGTTAATTTGTTCAATTTAGTCTGACTTTAATGGTTTTCCCCAAATTTTCTTTGAAAAAACTTCAGGGTTGGGCCAAAAATATATGATTGGTTGGGAAACCTGAAAGCAACTATTTCTTTTTTTGGCCTAACCAGAGCAGGCAGGACTTTGACTGTTGTGGGTGAGGGGCCCAAAGCAAGAATATGACGTTATTATATTGTTATTATAATGTTCTGTTTAGTTCAACTTTGGTTCTTCTTACGTTATTTTGATGGCACCCAAAAACATCTCTAGAACCTAACATTGCAATGTTGCACTGCAACCTTATTGGCACATTCTTGTAACATTCTCTCACATCATAAATAACGTTATTATAACATTCTATATAAGTAAGCTCAACTTCACTAAAATAATTTAATTAAAACATTCTTTTTTCAGTTACTTTATATAAGTAACATCAACATCATGAAAATTGGGCAGCTTACAGACTAATCAGAAAAAGTATGGTCGCAGAATGTGCTTGTTACATTGCTGCTTGCCTGGGGGGGGGGGGGGGGAACCTTGTGTCAATAGGGATGAGAACATCTATATTGACGTTAGTGAAAGATAAACATGACTGTTGTACAAATATTTTCCTTTCCAGTGATTCAGTCTATCTTTTTTTTATGGAAAGCTCTTCTGATGGTAAATACACAGGATATGGTATTAATATACCAATTGCTCAAAGAAAATCTCCTATCCCTTACAAACCAGTTTTATGATTCAAAATGCAAAATTACATACGGAAAAAAAAGAAATCCAAGAAAGTTCTTTTTCTTTACAGAGATGTTATTAGAAAGCTGTCACCATGAGAATGACCTTAGATTAGAAGTTTGATAATTTACCGGTGATTTTACGGGTGATTTTGCTGGCAATTCCATCGGCCGTTGGCCATCACTGAGAACTCACACCATACCCACGGGGAATTACCCAGCAATTGTGATCGCCCAGCAATTGTGAGGGGAATTCGATGGCCGTCCCATCGCCGGGCAATGGTGAAATCGCCTAATCGGTATGGGGCTTATTAGAAAGCTGAGAAATGTTTAATTTTTTCAAGATGTAATTTGTGTCCATACTAGGCATGCTCAGGGGTGACCATGTGACTGCTTTTTGGTGACATCCGGGACATGACCACGTGACTTAAATTCATGGATCTATAGTCATACAATCTATATCTAGAAACTAATATTACATAAATTCTCTCACAGATATAGCCAATTTACTGTAACTTACCTCAATTAAGGTACCTTATCACTTTCTAAGTTGGTTTGAGAATGTATTTAATACAGATGGATATATTTGTTATAGTGTTTTTGTCTACAAAATTTATGGAAATTAGCTTGCGGGTGCAGAAGGGAGTGGCTATACGTGCGATAGTCGCGCACGCGGATGTAGCGTACATAGAATTTCTCACACACGCGGACACAATCTCCGCGCATACAGATCTAATTGCATACACGGACGTAGGGTAAAGTTGCGTTTATTGTATTTTAAAATTCCTATATGTGCCGAAATTAGATAAAACATAGAAATAGGAAAAGAAAAGGACAGCCCCCGATTTACAAATGTTATAATGATGAAAAACAGGAGGTACATCCGCGTATATTACTGTACTTGTATATGCGGTCACAATGTTCGCGTATATAAGCAGATTCTGTTTTCGCGGACTTGACGTCCGCGTGCACAAAAAAATTCGTATGTGCGGCCATCGGCTGCTATGTCCGTGCGTATAACCCCAGCCGGTGCAGAAGATACTGTAAATGAACAGTGTTTGGTGGGGTGAGTTCACAACGTTTGTTTCAGGTAGATCCTGACATAATTATTTTATTCAATATTTAGTACAATTGACATGTGACCATGGTATGATTGAAAGTAAAAGGTCTCATCAATTCTTTGTTTTCTTTGTGTATGCTGCTGTACAAATCAAATGCATACATTAGTACAATGGGGGATATGGCGGGGTTTGATTTGAAATGTGCGTACGCACTAAATGGAAGGCCCCTACTGGAAAATATGTTTTGTACAAATAAAAAAAAACATTAAGAAGCATTACGTTTCCAGCCATTTTGGAACGGTGTCAGTCATAAGTACCGTTACTCAGCTCTCCATTAAGTGCAATAACATGTTTTTTTATATTCAGAGCATAATTGAGGTAATTGTAATGTTACACTTGATGCTAATTGGGTTATTCTGGCTGTGAAATTGTCCACGATCCTCTATAGACCTTGTGCAGATGTGGTCACCCAGGCAAGCAGCAATGTAACAAGCACATTCTGCGACTGTACTTTTTTGGTTAGTCTGTAACCTGCCCAGTTTTCACATAACAGTTATTTTATTTTAGGTTAAGTTGAGACTTACTAAAATAGAATGTTATTTTAACATTATGTTTTAGTGAATTTGAGACCTTACTAATAAAGAATGTTATAATAATGTTATCATAACGTGAAAGCACATTACCAGAATGTCACAATAATGTTACAGTCCGAAGTCACAACATCACAATGTTAGGTTCTAAAGACTTTTTTGGGTGCCATCAAAATAATGTAACCAGAATGAAAGTAGAACCAAAAAGAACATTGCTGCTACATTATAATAACGTCATATTCTTGCTTGGGCACGTCATTACTTTTTGGTGATCACCATGTGCTTACCACGTGGCTATACATCTAAAATTGGTAAATTCGGGATGATTATAACAATTAGGAGGAGAACAGCTTTTCTGGGCCGCTGGGTATCAGTCATAGGCTATTGGTGTAGCTTGCTAGGAACCATTGACAAAGAAAGTTCCTGGTGTGGTACACCAATTCTCCCTACCACAGATAGCTGAAATCTAGCATTTTAAGCACCTGCAGGCTAATTTTTAACTTAATAAACTACACATAATTATATGATTAATGAAAATTCCTATAATAAAACCTTGTGGTTTGTCGACATATTACTCAGCATGCACCTCGATTAAGGCTAACCTGCAGGTAAAAGTCAAGAAATTGGCTATCCTTGGTAGAGTGAATTACCTATTGCTGGTACCCAAAGCTCAAGAAAGTAGTTCTCCTCCTCAAATTCTATACAAATATCTTTTTTATACGTCATCCTGATGAACAACTTAACATTTTGAAACATGTTGATATCGCTATAATCTGAAATAATTTGATTTATAATAAACACTGATCTCGTCCTACATCCAGTCGATTCATTCCACCTCATCTCTTCTATATGTGTCCGAAATGTGGTGTATTTTGATTTAACATTGATCACCAATATGGTGGACAGTCCATATATATTAGTATCTGTAATGTTAGGACCTCATCTGCACAACGTCTATAGCTCATTAAATGTTACAGGTGCTTCTTGTATGAAGGTCATTGCCCTCCAATTAGAAAAGACCGTACAACCAAATGGGTCTGGACCACTAAATTCGGCACGGCAACATGGCCATTTCTTAAAATGGACACGCGACATGGGGCCTTATCGACACAACAGACAGCTTTAAAACCTTAGCGACGTGGGACATAGACATTTCTTAAATTTGACATGCAACATGGAGAAAAATAAGCCATGCGACAATACCGTTTTTAAAATTCGACATGTGACATGGGAACCCCCCCCCCCACTCCAGAGCCCCATCCAAAGTAACCGCTGCAGACATTTTTTATATATATATATCATGGATGGTAGACTACACAACACTTTCATGTATAAAGAGTAGCATATCTAGACCACTAATACGCTATTTTCTGATAATATGTTATTTGACCTCATCAGAACAAGTCTGATTTTCCAGACGTTACAATGTTGTTTTCCAGTTATATTTACACATATAATATATGTGTAAATATATATATGTATGATTATTAGTATTATCGTAAATAGTGCTTACTGTAATAATATAATGAGATATTATACATAGAGTAATGTCGCTTGTCACTTAACTTTGCATGTTGCATGTCGCCTCTAAGATGCTGCCATGTTCAATGTCGAATTTAAGAAACAATGTCGCATTGCTTTTTTTATTCACTCATGTCACTGTAAAGTTTTGTGTCACATGTCGATTTTAAGAAATTGCCATGTCGCTGTGTTGAATTTAAGGTTCCAGGGCCATTTCTGTGGAGTGAGGGAGTCTATACCAAACAAACAGTGGTGGGGGTGGGGGGTAGATAACACCCTGGACTCATCACCCTCGATATTCCCCAAAAGGTGACATATTTTCTTTGGCAGTC
This sequence comes from Lepidonotus clava, assembly GCA_936440205.1. Lineage (NCBI taxonomy): Eukaryota > Metazoa > Annelida > Polychaeta > Phyllodocida > Polynoidae > Lepidonotus > Lepidonotus clava. Next base: position 2,934,577 of record OW387143.1, read on the forward strand.
ACGCGAAAACGATACGCAGTAAACATTCTGAAAAGGTTGGTCACTCCCTTTACATGTGATTGCCCTGAATCCCCAATCTGCTGAGGTGTGCACTTTTTTTCTTTTTTTCGCTCCCTAGTTTTTACCCTGGGTATGCTTCGGCCAAGATTCAAGGCCCTATTATACACTACACAACTTTGAGTTGCCATACTGGCGCGCTCTGATGATATTACAGGTAATTTGCACACAGAAGTGATATAGAAGTAGCGCACATGACGTCACATCTCTAAAGTTCATTGACTTCATAATTCATAAGAGTGGAACATAGAAAAACAGATATGTCAGGTCATATTTTCTTTGAATAATACCCCTAGCTTATAATCAACAATTACTTAGAATTATGAATGTTGAATTGATTTGATCAACAAGTGGGAATGGACAAAGAGGAATCACATTGAAGTACTTTAAGTTTTAGTGTGGTAGTACTTTCAATGTATGGATGTTGTTGAGGGGAGTAATGAAGAGTTGAAGACAGGAGTAGTGGTTGATGATAATGTATTGTTCTTCAGTCACAGGTTATGAACCATAGGCCTAAGCCTAGGCTGTTACACAATAGACATGTGTCCACCTTGGTGTCCAGTCTCCCACTGCCCTAACAGCAGGGGTGCACTTCCCCACCTCACCTTTGGCCTTTGACCTAATTACTTAATTAGGCCAGTTGCCACTAGGGGGAGGGGGAGTGCTAACAAACATTCTGTATGATGGTTATCATAAACTCTATGATGTAGCATGTACATATTTGATATGTCTTTTAATTATTGTTTATGAAATTATGATATTTATATATTTTTATATGATAAGTTTGGTAAATAATTGTAGTTGTTAGAGAGAGGATATGCCATGCCTAAACTTAGGTATGACATAATGCCCCCCTTCCCTGATTAAAATTTGGCTCCGCACAAATAAATTAATTTGTTATGAAATTTGAGGGAGCAAAGAGTTTATGATAATTGGTGTGCACCTTGAATTTTGTATGCTAGACAATGATAGCAATCTTCTGAATGATATCCATTATACAATGATAGCGTTGAATTATGACACAATAATAGCTTTAACTTTTATTGGCTTATCTAGTCTTTTCTAATTTAAATGTTTAATTTATATAAACCAAGTCGCATGAGACAAGGTTATCAATTTTAATACAATATGTTTCACCTAACCTTAAATTAAAAGGCTTTCGATGATAATTGTATAGATTATGGTAATGTTAGTTTCCCTAGCTGTTTTCCCTGTCTATATTTCTGAAAGAAAGTGTAGAATTAATTGCTTAAACCTAGCTAGCTGAAAACAAAGTAGAGAATTAGAATTTGGGAAATTGATTGATATTGCATCATGATTTGGTTTTTTCAAAACCTGAGTCTACTTACTTCTAATGAGCTTATTATGTACAAGTAGGTAGTATATTCAGTTGGTTCTCCTGTGCCTACCTGGTCGATGTAGTCTTTGTATATTTCTACCAATGTTGTTGAGGGGAGTAATGAAGAGTTGAAGACAGGAGTAGTGGTTGATGATAATGTATTGTTCTTCAGTCACAGGTTATGAACCATAGGCCTAAGCCTAGGCTGTTACACAATAGACATGTGTCCACCTTGGTGTCCAGTCTCCCACTGCCCTAACAGCAGGGGTGCACTTCCCCACCTCACCTTTGGCCTTTGACCTAATTACTTAATTAGGCCAGTTGCCACTAGGGGGAGGGGGAGTGCTAACAAACATTCTGTATGATGGTTATCATAAACTCTATGATGTAGCATGTACATATTTGATATGTCTTTTAATTATTGTTTATGAAATTATGATATTTATATATTTTTATATGATAAGTTTGGTAAATAATTGTAGTTGTTAGAGAGAGGATATGCCATGCCTAAACTTAGGTATGACAACATGATTACATCTGCACAAGCTCTATAAGTGTTTGAAATGAGCAATTTGAGGTATATTACACACGTATACAATGCATGTTGTTTCTAGTATGTGTGATTTCTCTTTGGCATCGTCATTTGGGAGCTTGTTTCGTGTAGTGTAATCCCAGGCAAGCAGCGACATAAAGAGCATTCTGCGACCATAGTTTTTTTTTTGTTAGTCCGTAACCTGCCCAATTTTCAGGTAGCAGTTACATTATTTTCGGTGAAGTTGACCTACTAAAAAAGATTATTGTAATAATGTTATAACTTAGTGAAGTTGAGACCTTACTAATAAAGAATGTTGTAATAACATTATTATAATATGAAAGAACTTTACAAGAATGTCACAATAACATCACAGTGGGACGTCGCAGTGTTAGGTTCTAAAGACGTTTTTGGGTGCTATCCAAATAATGTAACATGAACAGAATGTAAACTAAACAGAATGTTATGAAAACGTTATGATAACAAAATAATCTTAGGATACCACCTGTGGCCACCCACCTGAAACACTCCCCACCCTCCAACGTGATTTCCCTGTCATGCGTTGACATTAATGACGGTTGCAGCATGACGAACAACCACATGGTGTTCTTAGTCATATATATATATATATATATATATATATATATATATATATGTATGTATGTATGTATGTATGTATGTATGTATGTATGTATATATATATATAGGTAATTATTATTAGATAATAGGTAATTATTCTGTCCTCCAAATGTGCCTATCTAGTGACAGTGGTCCGTTGCAGGCCCGTACCCAGGGTCTGCTGTGTGGTGGCGAGGTTCCTCAAATGGAACTTTTTCCTATATTTTTAATAATTTAAACCTGAAAAGGGGGAGGGGGGTGGCGGCGAAGTTCCACAAGTGGAAATTTTGCCTATATTTTCAAAGATTTGAACTCAAAATGGGAGTGGTGAGCAGAAAAAAATGGAACTTTTCAATATTTTCCTACTAATTTGAGGGTGTTTACATCACATTTTGGAAGGGAAGGTGGAACTTTCGGAAGCATTTCCTTTGTGTGAGGGGGGTGGGGTGGCCCGCCACCCCCACCACCCCCTAGTTACGGGCCTGCGTTGCACAATACCTTTATTGTAACGCAAGGTAGCAAATTGAGGAGGGTTTCTATATAGGGCCTTCCTTTCACTATGTGTGCACATTTCACACACCCCTCTACCCCCTTTGTAATCACGTACTCAATGGAAGGGACAGATTTAGACGGGGGGTGCGCCTGAGGTGTGCCCCCCTCCTATTATTTGCCAAATTTGGATTTCTTTTATTGTAAAGTTCGTGCCCTCGGTTGGGCCGCCTCAAATCCTATATTAGGGTACCCCCGGGTTCCGTCCCGGGGGGGCCTTTTCGAACACCCCCCCCCCCCCCCCCCACTGGATCCGCTCCTGTAACCTCTCACTTTCTGGTTTCCATGGACACCTTTCCGTAAAGTTCCTGCCCTCGGGGTCTTATTTAGTGTCACAACCAAAGATATTCTAACCAGTTTCCACTTTAACCGAATTTCAGAAATGGAGTATGATTCTGTCAATATCTTTACATGTTTGCACTTTAGTGAATATCGTAAAAGATCAAAATGTGTTAATTGCTATCTATCTCTTGAATAATAACAGTCCAATAAAAGCCTGTGTTGGGTTGGCGTAAAAAGCGACAGATCCAGGAATGTGAAAAAAAAAAGGGGGGACGTGCTTTAGTAACATTTTTATGCGCACCCTCCAGGTGCATTAATGTTATATTTAAAGACAGTAATATTTGGGCCTAAAAAAAGGGGGGGGGGGCGTCCGCTCTGAATGCCCCCCCCCCCCCCCCTAAATCCGCGCCTGGTGAAAATATCTGTTTGACCGTAGTAGTTTCGGGCGTGCCCTATACATTCCCCCCTAGGGACATGCTAGGTACGTAAATATCCCATCCCTCAGACCTTTAGTCTACCACTGTTGCTAGGTACGTAAATATCCCATCCCCCGCGCGGACGTTAAGTCTACCACTGTAGCTTAATATAGATCACAGTACACTTATAACCACACAGGGGCGGATGCAAAGGGGGGGGGGGGGTCCCCCTCCTTTTAGTGGACCCCTAAACTAGATAAAGGGGGGAAATGTTGTACATGTGCGAAAACATGCATTTTTAGTACTCAGCCTATATACTGACCCTCTGGATACGCCTCTGCCACACAGGATACCATAAGTAATTACATGTATATGTCAAACAGTGGCGTACCCAGGGGAGGTTCTAGAGTGTCTAGAACCCCCCTCAGTATATATAAAGACACTAGAAATATAGGAAAATCTGGCAAAATCTGGCAAAATAACTAACTGGAACCCCCTCTTTTTTGCATGGAACCCTTTAAGATCTACCTGGAACCCTGGGTACGCCCCTGTAAACTATTTTTATGGTATAAGAAGGGTTTGACACAAACAGCAAAGTAACAAGTGCTTTAATACTCACCGGATCTCCTGGTTGACGCCTCTGATGACTAGTGATAATAAACAGAAGTTCAGGAAATGCTGGTTTATGACTCTAGTGAAGTTAGCGGACCCTGGCTCAGTGGTGTCTGTTGGGAGGTGGACCCTGTGTGTGTGTATATATAGGCCTATAGTATGTGTCTGAGACCTGTGGATACCCCCTGCTGCCTCCTACATACGGGTCATTCGTCACACCCCGGTGCATTCTGGTCATGGGACGCTGGATGTCTCATATCCGGGATTTCCACAAGGCTTGGAGTGGTCTCAGCATTTATAGGCTCAGCACTAAGATGGATTCAGGGGGTGGGGTCCACTGGCCCGTTGCACAATGATTTTCGTAACAAAGAAATAAAAAAAAACGAAACATTTCATTGTTACTTTTATCTTAACAACGAAAGTTTTGACACATTTTTTTCTATATTTAGAATGCCCTCAAAGAGCTCTAACTTTTACTGATTTTTTTCTAATTTTTCCCCTTTTTATAACAATATACAGATTTATATTTCATTCATTAGCACCAGAGATATTGCATTTTTGTTACAACGAAACATTTCATTGTTAAGCAAAAGTTTGTTGTGCTTTCGTTGTTTGATCCTCACAACGAAAATCCATTGTGCAACGGGCCACAGGGGTCCCCCCCCTCCTTTTGGAGGACCCCTAACTTACAAAAAGGGAGGAAAATGCCACACGGATATTATAATATGCGCAAATGCTTGGAGATATACTTTGGAGTGGTCTCGGCTTAGAACTAAAATAGTACATGCACGCATGCACCAATTCACCCAATTTGGAATGTTTTTTGTTGTTGTGTCTATCCATAAAGAAAAGGGGTGGGAGGGGGATGAGGGTTTCAGCCTCAGTCTGTCCACTTCTTGTGTAAAAGGATACGCATCATTGTTCTAAAAAATGCGAAAGGGTCTATCTTTAGAAACTTCGCATCTCCTGGTTTCTGGAAAAAAGGGTATTTTTTCCACCCAAATGTCCGTGATATGGAAAGAATGGTTGTTTTTTCCTTGACAGTTTGTAATTTAAAGAAAAAAGGGTAATTTATAGTTACAAAAAGTCAGCGCTTTGCAAGAAAAGGGTAATTTTTTTGAATATCAAAAGTCGGTGGAAAGGGGGTATTTTCTATTCTGAAGAATGATGATATGTCCTACTTTATATCTGAGTGGACAGACTGGGAGTTTCAGCATAAAGGCTTAGAACTAAAATGGTATATGCACGCATGCACCAAGTCACCCTATTTGGCATGTCTTTTGTTGTTGTGTCTAAAGGGGTGGGAGGGGGAGGGGGTTGTGAGGGGCCCTTACACCATCCCCACCCCCGTCAATCAGCACCTGCTTGTTAAGTTTTGCAACATATAAATCTGAATCCGGATCAGAATAGATACTGGAAAAGTTTCACACCAACAGAATCATAAGTCCGAAACTTAAGTCTGAAACATCACCATCTCAATGTCAAAATATCTTATTTGTAAAAATCAAGTCTTAAAGGGACGTTCTCGTCTGTAAGACTCCCCTACATTGGCGCCAATTTCGTGACGTGACCAATAACGTCGCCAGATTATGTTCCAAAAGTGAAAAACATGTCGCCGGCCGTCCCGTCATTAGGCTAACGTTGGCGTACCTTAGCCTAACGACGGGAGGACGAGAACGTCCCTTTAAGCCCCATACCCACTTAGCAACTTTTATAGAGTCGGCCGACGGATCGGCACTAAAATCGGCCGAATCTACTAGAAGAGTCAGCCAATTTTAGGACTGACTCACATCAAACATTCATGTTTCAATGTACCATACTAACAGATGATCATAAGAATCGGCCGATTCCCCCAGTTGCCCGTCTGCGATTGCCGGTAAAATCACCTAGTGGGTATGGGGCTTTAGAGTTAAGACTGAATCCGCACCGTTGGTGAATCCAGGGGGTCAGATGGGCCTTATTGAGATGAAAAAGGAGGCTAGAATACAGATTTTCTCAGGGCTAGTGGGGCTCTTAGGCAAGAACATTGTGTTTGGGATGATTTTTCAAAAACCATGATCAAATTCTGAAACCCATCGGGTAGTAAGATGGATGTATACAGAACATAAAGAAACTTTAGAAACATTAATATTATTATGTCACCATATCAATTTCAGAGATATGAGCATATGAAAAAATGACCCATTACTATAGGAATCAATGGGAAAATGTAGTTTTTCAACATTCAAAAATAGATAACCGTGATTTTTACTTTAAATGCTGAAAATGTGTGGGTAGGACCCCAACGAGTATTTTAGGCCAAAGAAAAGCTTAGGTCAACATGAAAATCTAGTTTTATTCCAAAAAATAAGACAAAAGGTGAAAAAAACCTGCTTAATCAACCACATTTGACTACTTATCCTTTATATTTTTTCATTCGCAAAATCCCATTCATCATACCGAGGTGATCCGTGACATATTTCTGAAATTGCAAGGAAATCCTACAATAAGCATAAAGTCACACCAGGTGGCGCTGCTGTGGTCACCCAAATTTAGCTTTAACAATGAAGTCTAGATCAGATTTCCTGAAATTGCCTTCTTGTATTTCATATGGTGGGATGGATAATTAGGAGTGACTGGTCCTGTGCTGGTACCGTATGTTGACTTAGTCAATGGTAGTGGATTACAATGGCATCAGTACTAGTTTATAGACAAGATTAATATGCTAATCATGTTCTAGAACAGGAAACGTCACCATTGCATTTGTTGACTGTCCACCGAAGTTTGCCAATTAAGTTGTATCTTCTGCACCCAGCTACTGTCTAGAACTTAGAAGCATATCTGACATTTCACTGATTAGTTCAGTGTACAGAACCTTGTGGTTTGTCAGGTAAAACCCTTTCTGTCAAGCACAGAATAATCATAATTGGTATATAATTGGCCATTGTTAACATTCAAACTCAGTTTTATGGGATTTAGGACTTTCTAGAAAGTTTCTTGATGAATCAGCATTGTCCCTGAATAACATGTTTGTTTGTTTGTTTGTTTGTTGGGGTAGTTTAACGTCCGGCCAACCCTTATGGGTTCTTTCCAGACTGCACAAGGTAATACTTTTCAGCTTATTTTACGTCACAAGGGCGGCAACCGAATATATGATATGGTTTAGGAGAAACCCGCCACCGGGTCCTATACCCTACTCGTTGCGAAGAGTGGCAAGGGGTCTTTAGTGTGCAATGTCCCATAGAAAGGACACCACACACCCGGCCTTTGATAACCCTGTCGGGAGCACAGGGTGGCTGAATAACATGGTTTGAGAGGGTAGACGAATGATAAAGAATAAAATCATCTTAAACAAATTATTTATTACCAACCTGGTTGTCAAGATACGTGGATGGATGAGGTTCTACTACAGGTTTCTATGAGAAACAACAGTTTTACCCCTCTTGAAAGTTTTGGTTTCTGGTCGACATTCACCATGGACCCTAAATGATATGACAGACAGCTTTGAAACTTAAGTGACATGCGACATGGACAATTCTGAAATTCAACATGTGACATTAAGAAAAAACATAGGTTTACCTCCCTTGAAATTTTTGACTAACAAGGCTGGTTCAAATTGGTAGCACATTTACTTTGGATATCTACCAACATATTTCAGAAAAGGAAAGTGGGGTTCATCATTAAAATAAGAGTTATACCCAATGATACTAGGAAAAGATCTGATAATGGCTATTCCTGTATGTATCTAAGATTTCCATTGTAGTTTCCCTCTGTTTGTGGTAAAGCTACATACATTTCTTTAAAGGTCAAGTTTCTATTAATTAGCTACAAAATATGAATGATTATTTTTATGTTTATTTTAATCTAATTTTCAAAAAGAAATGTGACACTGAAAGAGCAAGTCTATTGTGGATAAATATGCATTAATATTTATTTATCTAAAGAACATTTCTTGTGTAAAGATTAATAGTCGTTTACAATTATTTCTGGCTCCTTACATGAAAATTAAAATAATAATAATCCTCTGTAAAAAGCGGTCTTATGGTCTGTAATATTGAATAAGGAAGATGTCTTGGGGAATCCAATACTGAAAGAATTACATGAGTATTCTTATCACAAAAAGTTATGGTAATTTGAAGACACAAAGATCAGACATGCTGAAATTTAATATGGTAAAATGGACCAGTCTTTGGTATTTATAAAGATATAACATAGATAATCCGGGCAAATAATTGAAAATCTCAATTCAATATCATTAAATATATTGCCATTTCCTTTCTCTCTAAGATATTCAGAATCTGTTTTGAGCAAAATATAGCCAAGCAGTCTCTTGATCACTAATCACAGATTTTGGAAAGATAATTTTGTTCCATGTTTAGCACGGAAACCCTCATTTGGATAGCAGTAGTATTGGCAGGTTTGGCAGTTCTGTCAACATTTCGGTTATCATGGCGGATAACTGACATATAAATCAGATGTGACTTCTGCTTTTTCATATGACAATTAAAGGTACTATTTATTATTCACTTAAGATTTTACTGGATTTCTGGTAATTGACCTATTGTATTTTATATAATGGATAATTAGGAGTGACAGCTGCAGGTATTGTATGTTGATTTGGAGAATGGTTGTGTATGACAATAGCATCAGTATTAGTTAATAGATGAGTGTGTCAATTATGTTCTAGACCATGAAATGTTGTTATTGCTTTTGCTGACTATCCACCCAAGTCTGCCAATTAATCTGTATCTTCGGCAACAAGCTACTGTCTAGAAGCATAGATGACGCTTTACTGATTAGGACAGCGTGCAGAACCTTTGCATGTCGGGTAAAACATTGTTTATGAAGCACTGAGGGATTATAATTGGCGTTTACAGTCAAACTAAGTTTTATGGGATTTAGGGACTTTCTAGAAAGTTTCTTGATAAATCAGCAAAATATACATCCATATATCCATGGATAACATGGTTTGTCAGATTAGCCCAATAATCAAGAATTAACTGGGTCTGGACAAGTAAATTCAACATGCGGACATGGCCATTTCTTAAAATTGACATTCGACATGGACCCTAAATGATATGACAGACAGCTTTGAAACTTTAGTGATGTGACATGGAAAATTCTGAAATTCAAGATGTGACATTAAGAAAAAAGTAGGTTTACCTCCCTTGAAATTTTTGACCAACATGGCTGGGTCAAATTGGTTGTACATTTACTTTGGATATCGACCAACATATTTCTGAAAAGGAAAGTGGGGTCTATCATTAAAATAAGAGTTATACCCCATAATACTAGGAAAATATCTGAAAATGGCTATTCCTGTATGTTTCTAAGATTTCCATTGTAGTTTACCTCTTTTGGTGAAACTTTTTTGTGGTAAAGTTACATACATTTCTTTAAAGGTCCAGTTTCTTTTAATTAGCTCCAAATTTTGAATGATAAGTCTTTTATATGTTTATTTTTATCTAATTTGCAAAAGAAATGTGACACTGAAAGAACAAGTCTTTTATGGATAAAATATGCATCAATATTTATTCATCTAAAGAACTTTCTTATGTGAAGATCAATAGTCATTTACATTGATTTCTGGCTCCTCACATGGAATGACTCACGTTGCTGACTGGAGCTCTAGGCCAATTAAATGTCTTCCAGGTCTTGGTTCTTCAATGTGGATATCATCTGCAATGTAAGTCCAGTTTAATGAGAAAATAGATGCATATAGAAAACCTGAAGTAATCTTTGAATTCATTTAACTTTTTTTTTTTTTTAAAGTTATCAACTGAGGTGTTAAAGTGAACAAATCTAAAATAAGAATATAACTACCACGACTGTTGAAAGAGAACTTTTATGGCGCATCTATGTTTTAAAAAGCATGAGCCAATTAAAGGTGTTTGTACAAGGTCTGTAACCTGACACTGCCCCATGTCTACTGATACCCAACAGGCTAGTTACCGACTCGATATAGTACAATAATGATAGCTATCAGCTAAAGTTCTGATATCAGGAAAAAAGAGTTGCTGCATCATTAAATCGTTAATAACTATTGTGCATCATAATATAATGAGATACCAAAATATACATCCTCCAAAGTCCCAACTAGATGTTTTTGAGGAGTTTTGTATAGAGACCAGCCAATGACGCCATGCTAACTTTTCGAGGTGAAAAACATTTAGTCTGTTATAATTAGTGTCCTAGAAATCTGAGTGTTTTTAGACAGATAATGCATTACCACTTCCCTTGAAAAGCCCTTTACCCCCATCAGTGCACTCTAGAGGACCACCCTTATATAAAATTATGTCCCCCACACTCACCTATACCTGTCAACCAGCCGTGACACAGTGGGGGCAGTGGACAGGGACCTCCCTCTGCCCCCCTCACGTCCCCCACACTCACCTATACCTGTCCATCAAGGTCAACCAGCCGTAACACAGTGGGGGCAGTGGACAGGGACCTCCCTCTGCCCCCCTCACGTCTCCCACACTCACCTATACCTGTCCATCGAGGTCAACCAGCCGTGACACAGTGGGGGCAGTGGACAGGTACCACTCTCTGCCCCCTTCACGTCCCCCACACTCACCTATACCTGTCCATCAAGGTCAACCAGCCGTGACACAGTGGGGGCAGTGGACAGGGACCTCCGTCTGTCCCCCTCACGCCCCCCACACTCACCTATACCTGTCCATCAAGGTGTATCGGCTCGACACAGTGGGGGCAGTGGACAGGGACCTCCCTCTGCCCCCCTTCACGTCCCCCACACTCACCTATACCTGTCCATCAAGGTGTACCGGCCGTGACACAGTGGGGGCAGTGGACAGGGACCACCCTCTGCCCCCCTCACGTCCACTATACCTGTCCATCAAGGTCAACCAGCCGTGACACAGTGGGGGCGGTGGACAGGGACTTCCCTCTGCCCCTCTCACGTCCCCCACACTGACCTATACCTGTTCGTCAAGGTCGCCCAGCCACGACACAATCGGAAAATGGTCTATAAAAGATATACCCAGCTACATGTTAACTTCTTCCTTTTTATATCAAATTAAATTATTATTAAATGAATTTGTCAAATGATATGCAACAACTGTTTGGATTTTTCTCTAATCAAAGTTAACACCCACAAGCGGCTATGGCCAGATCGAGCGGTACACCATCGAGTGGCTATGGCTGGATTCAGATTGGGGCGCACACCCTCGGGCTGGTACGGCTGGATTAGGAAGTACACCCAAGGGAGGCTATGGCTGGATTTTTGGGTTCACCCTCAGGCAGATATGGCTGGATTTGGGAGCACATCCTTGGGTGGATATGGCAGGATTGGGGGGTTCACCCTGGGTGGATATGGCTGGATTGGGGGTTCACCCTGGGGTGGATATGGCTGGATATGGCAGGATTGGGGGGTTCACCCTGGGGTGAATATGGCTGGATTGGGGGGTTCACCCTGGGGTGGATATGGCTGGATATGGCTGGATTGGGGGGTTCACCCTGGGGTGGGTATGGCTGGATTGGGGGGTTCACCCTGGGGTGGGTATGGCTGGATTGGGGGGTTCACCCTGGGGTGGATATGGCTGGATTGGGGGGTTCACCCTGGGGTGGGTATGGCTGGATTGGGGGGTTCACCCTGGGGTGGGTATGGCTGGATTGGGGGGTTCACCCTGGGGTGGGTATGGCTGGATTGGGGGGTTCACCCTGGGGTGAATATGGCTGGATTGGGGGGTTCACCCTGGGGTGGATATGGCTGGATATGGCTGGATTGGGGGGTTCACCCTGGGGTGGGTATGGCTGGATTGGGGGGTTCACCCTGGGGTGGGTATGGCTGGATTGGGGGGTTCACCCTGGGGTGGATATGGCTGGATTGGGGGGTTCACCCTGGGGTGGGTATGGCTGGATTGGGGGGTTCACCCTGGGGTGGGTATGGCTGGATTGGGGGGTTCACCCTGGGGTGGGTATGGCTGGATTGGGGGGTTCACCCTGGGGTGGGTATGGCTGGATTGGGGGGTTCACCCTGGGGTGGGTATGGCTGGATTGGGGGGTTCACCCTGGGGTGGGTATGGCTGGATTGGGGGGTTCACCCTGGGGTGGGTATGGCTGGATTGGGGGGTTCACCCTGGGGTGGGTATGGCTGGATTGGGGGGTTCACCCTGGGGTGGGTATGGCTGGATTGGGGGGTTCACCCTGGGGTGGGTATGGCTGGATTGGGGGGTTCACCCTGGGGTGGGTATGGCTGGATTGGGCAGAGATGCCACTCCCAACTGATGAAAAAGAAGGAAAAGTAGGAGACACTTTTCCTACTTTTTTTCTAGAATCAACTAGGAGGGAAATAAGCTTCAGGCATAGAGAACTGACATTGAATTTGTATTTGAGTAGCTTGAAACTAGCACAGAAATACTCCAAAACAGTTATAAAAGCAACATAGGAAAAATTGGTTGTACAATCCAAAATCACTAAAAAGTAGGAAATCCTACAAAAGTAGGAGAAATGGCATCTCTGATTGGGGGGTTCACCCTTGGGTGGATATGGTTGGATTGGGGGTTCACCCTCGGGTGGATATGGCTGGATTGGGAAGTACACCCTGGGGCAGATACGGCTGGACTGGGGTCTAAAGGATTAATATCAGATCGCATTTTACGCATGTCTTCGGACATGAGAAGTCATATGGAGAGCCAAGTATGTGACAAATGAATACAATATATCAAAATTATACTTTATTTTCAGCTATATTTTTCTATAAATATATACATATCAAGACAAACGGTAGAAATATTAATACCGTTTTTAACAATTACATACCTTTCGTATTGAACAGGACAGATGGTATATTTTATTACACATGTACTATATGGCAACCTAAGTGCCTCACCCTTGCTAATAGGGAGTTTTAGCAACTGACGCATCACGTTATCCAAACGTAACGTATCTCTTATCTCTGCTGTTATGACTTCTGTCATAAGAGGTGCATTTCTTTGCCTATGATTTTAATAAATAGATGTTTGTTTTTCACAAATCTTGCACTGGTAGTCTGTAACATGGCTCCAAAATTTGGGGATAGGTCAATGCATCGAGATGCGTCAAGGTTGCTAAAACTCTCTAATATCCCATCCATTCACGCTTATACAAACCCTCCGGGGAATTCACTAGATTGCAATGCGTAAAACATAACTTGTTTTAACCAATAAGCACCCTCATCTTTATTACAGCATTATATCTTAAGCAAATAAATCAAAACTTGATGAACATGATTATGATTTCCCCCTACTACTTTATACATTTCATATTGCTAAGGAATTTTTGCATCATGTTTCTTACATCCATTATTGCTGTGATTTACAGAATTTCCAGAGTTCAACCAAATTTTGTTTCCAGTTTCTTCAATCTTTACTCACTGTTTTCCAATGTAGTTTTCCAACAGCAATGACAGGAGAAAAGAATTTGTGTATAAATTTTAGTTTTAGTAAAGCAAAGGGACAAGCATGCCAGTCACAAATAGCGATTTCTGCGGAAAATAACTAAAAACACCTTTAAACCAATTTTTGTGAAGGTAAACCGCCGCGGAGGCAGAGGTTATGCTATATAACCTGTCTCCAAGGCGGTTTACAAGCTTATACTACGTCCCTAACCATGGGTTGCATGTATTATTCAGAGAGAACATCTGTTAGCGGCCAAATAAATATCATATACACAATACTATAAGCCTATATATAATAACATACATATGATATGCAGTGACTCACAGACAAGACAATGTGTACTCCCTCTCTGTGGCATGGGTACTCCATAGTATAGTGGGTATGCTGTCCGGCTTTCATGCGGCAGGTTGTGGATTCGAGTCCCACATGCATACCTTGGCTTTTTAACTTTTTTATACTCTGCCATTATTATATTTAGACTTTGTATGTAACATAATGCTTTCCTAAAAATGTACCCTTTCAATTATGATGTACAGTATATATGCCATGACATTGTTCCAATTATATCTTTTTAATTTCTTATAAAAAAGGGCTATATATCTCACGGCATGGGTAACAGCTGCCTCAATGGGGTAGTGGATTACATTTGGAACTGTCAATTTGGAGGTCTAGGGTTCGAAACCAGTACATGTACCTATAAGGAAACTTTGGCTGCCGCTCGCTAGTCAACGTATCACAACATAGGTGTCTGGGAGAGGGGGGGGGGGGGGAGGGGATTAGGCCGCCGGGTCGGTCGCCCTCGGTCCACTAAACCGTTGTACAAACAAAGTGAGAGTGACTAGAACTCCCAAAACAAGCACCGTTGGCAAAGTGTTAGGACGGGTCTTGGCGTAAAACGCTTTTCAAGTGCCGGTTTCCCGGCCACAACTTTGACGGACCCTTACGGTCCCATACCCCGGTGGTTGTTAACCTCGCACGGTCTCCAGCCCCCCCTACTCGGGACGAACCCCCCCCCCCCCCGCCCTCGACGCCTACAGCCCCGCCTTTTTTTTTTTTTTTGTTCAAATAAAAGTTTGTAAAATGATTTCCAATAACAATATTAGACTGTCAGTATCCCGCGTTTTTGAGTACTGTCCCCACTCTTCCATTCCCTTTTTTTCAACTAAATGATTGTAAAATGATTTGCAAGAACAAAGCTAGACAAAAATATTTTTGTAAGAAGAAATTAAAAAACCAAACGTGGAAAACGCCATCTAATTGACATCGAGGGTCGTTCTCATGGGCCCCTTCCCACGGAGGCTATCTGTACTACTCGGGGGGAACACCCCCGCCCCCCCCCCCGCTCTCGACGCCTCCCACCCCGCCTTTATTTTTTTTTTTGTTCAAATAAAAGTTTGTAAAATGATTTCCAAAAACAATAATAGGCGGTCAGGCGGTCAGTATCCCGCGTTCTTGGGTACTACCCACTCTTCCACTCCCCCTTTCTTTCAACTAAAGGATTGTAATATGATTTCCAAGAACAAAGCTAGACACAAATATTTCTGTAAAATGAAATTGAAAAAACCAAACGTTCATAACGCCATCTAATTAACAGGCGGAGTGTCGTTCTCACGGCGCCCCTTCCCATGGCGGCTATCTGTACTTCGTGACGTTTCGCTATATTTCAAAGATAGGTCGTCGACTTTCAGTGTCTTTCCCACGTTTAACACTTTCCCACGTCTCCCACTATCTGACGTCAGCCCACGCTCCCGCGTGCCGGGCACGGTCCTTATAAAAACCCCAATCGGGCGTTCCGCTTCATTTACCGGTAAAATGACCTCCAAACAACGTCCCGCCGAGTTCGATCCCGCGGAGGAGAGTTATAACGATTTTCTCCTGCGAGTGACCCGATACTTCACGGAGGCGGGCGGGGTTGGGCAATACGCGGACCTTCAAATGGTCGAGGTAAAGGAAGAGGAGATTTTCCAGGAGGGGGAGGGGGAGGACCTTCAACAGCAGCAGGACCAGGAGCAGGTCCATGACCCTGACCAGCAGCAGGACCCCCAGGAGGACCCTCAGGCGGAGCCCCCAGCTAACATGGAGGGGGAGGACCTTCAACAGCAGCAGGACCAGGAGCAGGTCCATGACTCTGACCAGCAGCAGGACCCCCAGGAGGACCCTCAGGCGGAGCCCCCAGCTAACATGGAGGGGGAGGACGTTCAACAGCGGCAGGACCAGGAGCACGAGGCAATGGAGCAGGACCAGGAGCAGGACCAGGAGCAGGTCCAGGACCAGGTCCGGGACTCTGACCAGGAGCAGGACCCCCAGGAGGACCCTCAGGCGGAGCCCCCAGCTAACATGGAGGGGGAGGACGTTCAACAGCCGCAGGACCAGGCGCACGCGGGCCAGGTGCAAGACCGACGATCTCGGCGGCAGGCCGGGCTGCCCCCCACTCACCGGCGCCTCCGGCCCTGCTCGCCCGATTACGTGCTGGGGGTCACGGAAAACGCCCGACAACACATTCGAACAGTAAGTAAAAATTAAGTAACATGGCTTTCAAACGCACCATTTATCTTAGTTAGAATTCTGTATGTCGCTGTATGGGGGGGCGGCAGGGAAGAGGGGCGGGCGGGCGGGCCAGACTAAGTCCGGCGGGTGAGGAGAAGGGGTGGGGAGGGGTGATAAATTTTGCTTGGTATGCGTATTGGTTGGCGCTCTATTTCCCAATAGTTACATTAATTGACCAAAGTAAAATGGTTTTGAATACATTTATAAATGGCGCCTCCTCTTAATTAATCTTAGGTACTAGCACTGCCGCCACTGCAGCGGGGTCGGCGGGGGCCAAGGCGGCCCCTTAGTCCTGGGGAGGCAGCCGAAACGGCCAGTCCAAGGCGTTTGGCCTCGGCGCGTGTTATGGTAGGTAAAAAGTACCATACCCTAAATAAATAGCCATCTCTCTCGTAAGACCTATAACTGACGTCGCCTAAAAACGTTCATTTGTTTAGGAGTATCTCTACATGGGCCGTGATGTATAGCTTTATATTCTGTAATATGGTTTACAAAGGAAGCGGGAGGGGCGGGCGTAATTTTCGTAACCAAATAAGTACTGATAGTAAGTTAAATTATGCTCATTTATTGTAGACATACTACACCGGTCCTCCGCCGCCAGAGGGGCCCGAGCGGGAGCTGAAGCGGTGGCATGAACGCACCGCCAAGGCGGCGCGGCGGCGGGACGCGGGGATCCCCGGCCGGCGCTTCACCAGAAGGCGTGAGTATTTTATTGTAGATATTCATCTATAGTAAAATGACTCCCAACACGCAAATGAAATAAGGAGATACTGGATGCGTAAATTGATGTTGAAAATATTTTTAGGCAAGGTTTCATGATGAAGGGAAAAGCGGGGACCAGTGGCGCCACTATCGATAGAGGGCAGTACTAATTTACTCTGCCACAGGATCTGACATTTATTAGAAATCTCTACATTCATTGCCATCGCTATCGTTATTTCCGCCTTTCACTTTATGGTCACCTTCATTTGCAGCCCTTGCCGGCCACGAGCCCCCCCCGTGCGTTCCCCCCCCTGACCGCCGCCGCCCCCAGCGCCGCCCCGGTCAGGAAGGTAAGTTACACGTCTTTCACATTTGACATAATGAAACTACAGTCAAAATGACTGCTAGTGTCGGTAGACAATTTCATTTTGCTTCTGTATGTTTTTATAATGTATGACTTAATCTCTAGAAAGTTAAGATGATTTCCAAATGAGCAGGAGTGTAAGATGATTTTGAGGAACCCACTTTTATCGTTTCATTCCTGATTATTTATTTCTATTAATTACCTTTCAGGTGGGCTGCCGCTCTTGATCGAGGACGGGGCCGAGGACCAGCCAGGGCACCAGGCCGAGGACCAGCCAGGGGACCAGGCCGAGGACCAGCCAGGGGACCAGGCCGAGGACCAGCCAGGGGACCAGGCCGAGGACCAGCCAGGGGACCAGGCCGAGGACCAGGCCAAGGACCAGGACGACGACCAGGACCAGGACGACCAGGATGACGACGGCCCTCCTCCCCTCGAGGGGGACCCCATCCGTCCCAACGAGGCGGAGGAGGCACGGCGTGCCCAGGTCAGACACCGGGAGGAGGAGCAGGAGGGGCGGGCCCAGGAGGAGGAGCAGCGTCTAGAGCAGGAGGCATTCCAGACCCACACAGCTTGGACAATTGACTTCGCCATCCAGACCCTTCCTGCACTCCAGCGCGGGCCCGCCCCTCCCGACGCACCAGCCGCAGCGACCGAGCCCGAGCCCCAGGTCCTGACCATGGTCAGACTTGGTAGGTTGTCACCACCCCCCCCCACCCCTCCTGTTGAACGTCCCCAGCCCGAGTTCGGGTCAGAACTCAACATGAGGCCCTTGGTACCTCTGACGATGGTGCGTCTGGGGGGCCACGCCCCACCCCCCCAACCCCCACAGGTGGAACCCGCCCAGGTTCGACCCCCACCTGCCACACTGACCATGGTGCGGCTGGGTGGTGGGGTGCCGGAAGCGGAGGAGCCGCAGCCCTCCCAACCTCCGTCCGACCAGGAGGAGAACTGACTTTGACTTTGATGTTGTGTTTTTATGTATATGTACTCTTGGCTATTTTTCTTGTTTATTGACTGTATATATTTGTTGGAATATTAATAGATTTTGTTTGAATTGAATTGAAATCTTGTTTTCTATTCCCTCTTAAACATATCTTAACATGATATTAGTATTAAGTTGGATTATATACCTAAATTATTCTTTTAATGAAATAGATATGTGTCCGATTACTTAGTACACGTAAAACGACATTGAGTATCGAGTAATATTGATTTGGAAAATAATTTTTGGAGATACAACTACGTCGGAATACTTAGTATACGTAAAGCGACATTGATTATGGACATTGAATATCGACGAATATGGATTTGGAAAATAATTGTTGCAGATACCTAAATTAATAGAACGGCGTCAGAATACTTAGTATACGTAAAACGACATTGATTATCGACGAATATGGATTTGGAAAATAATTGTTGCAGAAACCTAAATTTAATAGAACGGCGTCAGAATACTTAGTACAAAACGACATTGATTATCGACGAATAAGGATTTTGAAATTAATTGTTGCAGCAACCTAAATTTAATAGAACGGCGTCAGAATACTTAGTATACGTAAAACGACATTGAGTATCGACGAATATGGATTTGGAAAATAATTGTTGCAGAAACCTAAATTTAATAGAAAGGCGTCAGAATACCTAGTATACGTAAAACGACATTGAGTATCGCTTAATGGTGTTAGATTAATTCAACAGATTAAAACAATAACGTGTCATCACACATATAGAGCATGGATCAACTCTTTTCAGAGTTGGGGGCCCTGAAAAGGGCCGTTGGGTCTATAGGAAAGAAAAAAAAATCATTGGTTCAGGCCATCCGGATACAGGGGCACATTTTGTGGCAGGATTGCTGGCTGTTGCATGCCATAGTTCTGGATGAAGTGATCCCTTGCCCACCTGACTTTGGTCAAGGCCCTATCTCTAACTGACATGGCACCCAGACCTCCAGCCACCCCACACAATAGCCATGGCCCTCCTTGAATAGCTGGGGGTCCTTGAGCACAGTTTCCTGTGAGTGCCATGCATGTAAGCGTCGTCGGCTCACATACTCCCAAAGCTTTCATGGTAATAATACCAACAGTGTCTCTATTGCAACCATGCGAACAGGCCACCAGGAGCATCTTCCAGCAGATGTCCACTGTCAGATGCTCGTCCTTAATGACGCAGATCACCTCGCCTGGGACAGTGGGCAGGTGACCCTCCACGTCGCTTAATATTATGGCAATGTCTTTCTTGGTAGGCTTCCAGGGGACCATTCGGAGAGGCATCTTGGATCTGAATGACCCCTCTTGTACCTACTGGCCTTATATAGGTTCGTGTGCACAGGTGAGCCTCCCCTTATCGTACCACCGACTCACAGGTGCTCCTGCTGGCTGGTGGTGGCCCGTCGCGCGGCGCCTCAAAACCAACTTACAGCCGTATGCTCTGACCATACCGCCGACTCAAAACCAACTTACTCTCAGTCGTCGGCCATGGCGCGACCGGTGGTCCGTGGCGAGGCGCCTCAAAACCAACTTACAACCCGACTCTCAGTCGTCGACCATGGCGCGACCGGTGGTCCGTGGCGAGGCGCCTCAAAACCAACTTACAACCCGCCCAGCCTTATCTTACCTGGCGCGGTGCCGTGGTCAGAACTAGGCGCGGTGGTGTTTGTAGACCTAAACCAACTTCCGGCTGGCTGGCACCACCCGGCCTTATCATACCTGACGCGTTTGGGTATGTGGCGCGCCTAGAGATAATATCAACACCCGGCTTAACATAACTCGTCGGCCGATTGATTTTGAAAGTCATTTTACAAGTGCAAATTGATCTAATTAATTCAACTCTTTATACAGTTTAGTAACGCTGTGTGCGCCGGTGAGCGTTCAAGAGGACTTTATTAATAAAGAATTTCGAAGCTACATACATTTGATTACTTTTATTTTATTTTCACGTCAAATACAGCTGGTGGTAATGGCGCCGTCAATGATCATTGGTTTCACAATTTAATATTCTCCTGGAAATATAGGTTAAGCTGACGTTAAAAATCATTTTAATATAATTTGTAATATTCCAAGTTGCGTCGCAAGTACACGTTGAAAGTTGAAAGTTGAAAGTTGAAAGTTTATTTCTAAATAACTTTGAAGTTTTTTAATTAGACCAATGGACCGATATTACCGCTTCAATAGAATGATCGTTTTTAATATTTTCCAACACATTGTACATTGTACAGTGACGGTCTATCAGAATATTAGTATGTTACTTCAAAAACGTTTTACAGTCTATAAACTGGAAAGGGCCGTTTGGTTTGGTTTCTGGGGTCATCAGTCGTCAAAGTTGGCGAAGTCTTCTTCTGCAGGATCCAAGTCATCTTCAGGAATGTCATCAAAGTTGGCGAAGTCTTCTTCTGCAGGATCCAAGTCATCTTCAGGAATGGAGGCTATATCGTCTTCATAATCTGGCTCTCCCTCTGATACCACTCCTGCAACGTCATCAGGTTCGGCAAGGTCGGCAAGGTTCACTGGGGTCCTCTTGGGTGGGTGGTAGATGTCGACGACCTTGTTCAGGAAGATCATCAAGGCTTCCCCACCCAAGTAGGCTGCCTTTGCCTCTTCTATCTTCGCGTTCTTAATACGTTCTTGAAGCCGTTGCGGACGTTTCCTCTTTTGTGCGCTCCCTTGAAGTGCTTTGAGTCGTGATGTGTCGATCTGTTCGGACAGGTAGGACAGCAGGCGAAATATGTTGGGATGCGCGGTCAACTGTGAGTTAATTTGCTTGTTGTAGGACTCAACATTATTGTTTGTACGGACCTCTGCATCAAAAACATTCCACCTTTCCGGGTGATTGTTCAGCCAGTTACGTTCAAAGTACCGGAGGAACTTCCTCATGTCACGTACCACGTACCCAGGCAGTACATCCCATCCGTTCTCGCTGCTGAAGGTCCGGTAGACTTCGGTGATCTTGGGTAGGGGAACGAAGGGCAGCGCAAGGATGCGACGTTTGACACTCCGGACAGTACCTCGGTGGAAGGCATATTGGCAAAGGCCCAGCTTAGAGAAGCGTTTTCTTACAGCCTGGCAGTAGTGGAAGTAGCATCCCTGTATGCGGACATCAGGGAACACTTCCACCAAACTACGGTGGATTGCCCGCTCAAAGTCAACTAACACCGTGGGAGGGTTAAACCTCAGTCCAAGCTCAACTGCCTTCTCCTTCAGCAACCGGAACAGACGAGTGTACTTGGTACAATTTTTGCCAGGCAACAGGCAGTACAGCATTGGTAGGATCCTGCCACAGATAAGTGCGGCGTGGATTATGAATAGTTGGGTGAAGAGTATGGGGCAACTGCGGAACGTCCCATCCATGTGGATCCTGCGAGAGTCACACATGAGAGCAAAGTTCTCCTTGTCCCCCACGACAATGATGCGATCCTCCTCCCCATCATCAATAATGACGCTGTGCAGGTCCTTGCATGTGCTGAGGTCGATGTTACCCAGTGATCTCGGTAGAGGTGGTTGCTGGGTCTTCCTTATCCGTTGGAGGCTCGCAGCCATACTGTAGTCAGTGGCCAGGGCATCAACTATCTCGCGGCCGTCTTCTAAGCGGACGACCTCCCGCGCCACCTGCTCATAGATGGCCTTCACCGGTGTCTGCAGGTCCTGCCGTGCCCGCTTCCGGATCCTAGCCTCGATTTCCTCAGCCTGCCTCTTTATGATCTCAGGGGGATGATTGTGCCAGCCCTGTAAATTGACGTTGTCCTGGTCATCACCGATATAGTTTGCCTGAAATGAGAGAGTAACCCTAGTAAGTTTCGTGCATCTCTAATCTGATTTGTTACATAGTACTGAACTGAGACAATAGTTGTTTCATTTTTACGACCACACATTGAACACCGTCGCGGCAAAACTTATAACCACAGGACTTGAAAGTCATTTTACACGTTTTGTGTACGAGAAATTTGATTTGCTACAGGGTTAAGTAGTGCTTACATAGATTTATGGGATAAGAAATGAGTTACCTTGGCAGTACATTTGGAGATGCGGTAGTGACTGCAGATAAATTTTTGTTTCCTATTTTCACCGACACCTTGAACGCCGTTGCGGTGGAACTTGTAACCACCGGACTTCAGAATCATGTTACCACGCTTGCCCTCGACAAATACGTGACGCTCGTCAATGCCCATGTCTTCCTGGTTGTTCATGTTAGGCCCTTCCATCAGCCGGCGACGGACGGCACGCCTTGGTCGTGCGGCGGCTGGCCATAATTCAAGACCACGATCAGGGGCTGGAGGAAGGCGATGTCCAGCTTCTGGTGTCTGTGGCTGCAGTTCGGGTATGAGCGGCATCTCTTCCAGAATTAAATCAAGTTCAGGTGGATATGGTACTGCTGCAGCATCTTCAGGTTCCAAGAGCCTTTCAGCTACTTCAGGTTCCAGCAGGAGCTCAGGTTTAGGTACATTAGCAGCTTCAGCGTTGTTGACAATGTCAATTGCAGCAAAGATTGCATGCGGTAGGTCCATGATGGAATGATGAACAGTGGTAAAGGGTGCCATATTTAAGGGGAAATGTCCTCGCGGGGGGAGGGAGGAGGGTAGTTTGGCACTGACCGACACAAGTCCCTCAATGGAAGCCCTTTACCCTGACGCGGGTGTCACACGAGATGTAAAATGATTTTCAAGCACGCGAGTGGGCGCGCGCGCGGTCTTACCGACCGCATCGTCGGCGGGGCTCACCTGTCGCGGAGGGAAGCCCTTGACCCCGCAGGATGGCGCGCACTGCCTTTACCGTGCCGCGGCTGACGTGCTCTTGACTGACTGACTGAACGCGAGTCCTTCGACAGAAGCCCTTGACCATATGGAATGTCGCAAGATTGTAAAATGACATGCAATTACCTGTGTCGTGACGACGCTCACGCTGAAACGGTAGTTGGCGTCATACCCGTGATTCGACGCGAGCACCTCCATAGAAGCCCTTGCCCCTAGGCAATGTCGCATACAGAGTTACTTATCGTGAGCGCACTTACACGTCTCATGCGGACACGCGACACGCGTCGCTCACCTGAGCCACCGATACCTGCTTATAAGCTTAACAGATAGCCTTCGATATGCTAATTGTAAATTGATCTTGAACGCGGCCGTTTGAAACCCTAATCTATAATACTTGAGACATGGCGAGGAGAATGGCAAGTCGCAATGTGCCGTCTTTCTTGACCAATTCCCGTGTTCTCCGTGACTGCATGCCCATTTCGTTGGATCTTCATGTAAGAAAGGTCATGCGGGATGTTGGTCAGAGTCGGCTATACACGGTGCTAGAGTCCAGTGAGGATCCATTCTACATGTTGGTCCAGTACCGTGACCACCAGTACGAACTACCGTCTTGGGGTACATG
The DNA here is from genome assembly GCA_936440205.1 of Lepidonotus clava. Lineage (NCBI taxonomy): Eukaryota > Metazoa > Annelida > Polychaeta > Phyllodocida > Polynoidae > Lepidonotus > Lepidonotus clava. The sequence goes on from OW387143.1 coordinate 2,958,337, forward strand.
GACAGAATTCCAGGTTGCCATGTTTGAGAACTTCCGATCTCTCCTGGATCCGGACATGTCCCTGCGCCTTCCACAGTACCAGTATCGAATGACTTACGACTTGGATGTTTTCACAATAAGAAGCCCTCTACATGATGAACTCTTATACTACGAATCGTTCGAGTTTATAACATTTTTGAAGGACCTGATAAAAAGAGACCAAGACGACAGGAGAATGCACGAGCAACGCTGGACACGCGACCATTAAAATGGTAAAGTTTAATGACTCTCAAACGGCCCTTTTCAGGGCCAACACTTACACAAAAAGTTGTCTTGCTCAGATATACTTGCTCAGGGATTATGATTTTAATAGAAAGTCATTTTACAAAAACTTGTAAAAAAAAGACCGCGCGGCGTGAAAATGTTGCGGTTCAAAGTCATTTTACACTTTAGGGTTGTAAAAAAAAATACCGCGCGGCGTGAGAATGATGCGGTTCAAAGTCATTTTACACTTTAGGGTTGTAAAAAAAATACCGCGCGGCGTGAGAATGATGCGGTTCAAAGTCATTTTACACACTTTATGTAAGGGGGGTGTAGGGGATTGGGAAGGGGGCCGTGGTAGGGGCCTACCGCCTTGAGTAGGGTACGGGCGGCCGGGGTAGGTGGGGTGCGCTCGGTCCCCCCCCCCCGGTGCCTACTTTGGTGTGTCTATTCAACATCCCTACCCGGTGCCGTATTTGGCACTTCTAGTCACTCTTTTTAACTACTAAACAAACAAACCCGGCGGGTGGGCGACCGGGTCGGCCACGGGACCGGCGTCCTACCCAAACACTACCGGATTATCCTCTTACAACACGTTGACTAGTGAGGAGCTCCCGAAACTTTTCATAAATTCGAAACAGGGGCCTACATAGGCCCTATACAAAACCATATGCTTCAAGTATTTCTCAATAAACCTCCTCCGGAGGTATATGATGTAGGAATTAGTAGGTTACAGCATAAAACCTACGGGTGTTACAATAGAAGGATGGGCTGGGAGTAGTATAATGCTCAGAAACCTCCGCAGTGAACAATAGAGGCGTGCGTCGGGAGTAGTATAAAAGGAAGAAATACACTTATTATGTGATTATGACGAAGCCAACAACTGTTTACTCCAAAAATAAAGGAAGAAATCCACCCTGAAATTTAACATATTTTTGAGTTTGGTTAACAAAATTTTCAGGGCGCCCCAACCCCCTCTATATAAAAAAGATTTTCCCCTCGGATCTGGGCGAATCTCAAAAATGACCCTAATTATATCAAAACCACAGGATTCCGTCTGGCATGCCTGAGGAAACATAAGGTCAGTGGCCGCCCAATGCAAGAGACAGCACTGATGGCCGTATTGTGTTGGTGACCAGAGTATTGTCATACTGGGCCACAAAAGCATTTTTCTATTTACACTTTTTCCCCTCCAAATTTTGAGTTGTTATCTTTGTTATATGGATAGTTTTACACTCATAATGAAATATTTTTTTAAATGCCTTATCAAAGCTGAGTTAATAATCGTTATGTTGACATTGCGCGATGCTTTTTGGTTTCTGTTGAGTTCATTGGTCTTTATGTGAGATTATCATGCGTTGGTGAGTTGGAGGTCTTGTACGAGGAGGGAGCATTCCTGGACGGTGAGTGTGGTTGCAGCCGCCAGCGACTCTTGGCACCTGCAAAAAGACATGGTTTAGTTAAATATTTTGCCTGATCCACATGTTGATAAACATGTTGGACAACGTTTTGTGTTAAAACATCCATTTTTATTGGAGTTTTCCTTTGGGGGCTATGAGCCCTAGCATTTGGACCGTAAAGTCCTTATTTTAATCCTAAAGGCCATATTCTACTTTGCGGTAGGTAGCATTTCTAAGTACCGCAAGCCATTTGTGGTTTTGATACCAACATGTAGGTATCCCCCACTGCAAGCAGTCCATAATAAACCTATATAAAATCATTTGCGGTAGGACCTACTGCAGGCAAATACCAAAAGTATTTCCTGTATTCCACCTTGTGCTATCCTACTGCAAGCAAGTTTGCGGCAGTTTGCTTGCATCATTTCATGGTACTGCAAGCAAATACCGCACGGTAGAATATAGCCTTAGCCCTAACTTTTAGGAATTCAGTTGGAAATTTTAAGAACCTTTTTTTCATATCTATTTTGAGAATCAGGATTTTCAGAACCTGACAAATGAAATTCCCTGTGTTCTGGTAAAATTTGCAAATTCCCTGTGTTTTCCCTGTCGGGGATTTGTTTTTTTCCATTTTCTCTGTTTTCTCTGTGCTGTGGGGATTAACACAAAAGCTTTTCCGGGGTTTTCGTTAACTATTTGTCAACTAGTCCACTGGACTAGTGGAGCTATGTTTGCACTAACCCTGTTCAGAATTCCAATTATCCATGTTAATTTTGTAATTGCAACTTTAAAAATGTTCATCGGCCCACTGGGCTAGTTGTTAGTAAATTCCACTAGCTGGGTGGATTTTTACTAGTACCCGGTACTAGTAACTCTAGTTTAAGGAAAATCCCTGTATTTTCACATCAGACCAACACCTACTTTGAGAGCTCGGTGACTTCTTCGTTGGCAGTCCGGTCCATGAGTCGCAGCGTCTCAGCAAAGTTGGTGACCTTGGGTTGTTTTTGTCGCGACATCACAGAGAGCTCACCCAGTAACTGCTCGCTCTCGTTTAGAGCTGACTGAAGCTGGTCTGAAAAACACAAGTTAAAAGTTTTGAGTGAAAAGCAGGTTTAAACTCCTTGATACAATATCGGGAATACTTATGTAACACAAGGATGTAAGTCAGGGTCGATGAAAAAATCTGAAAATGCATGAAGGAAATATATCAATATTATAGAATGTTACACCATTCAGTTTTGAAAGTTACGATCAGAGGTGTTGAAGTCAAAAAGAATATCTGAAATCAGTCTAAAATCTATAAATGTACATCCCTGTTACCATGTTAAGTTTAAATTCACTTTGTTTTCCCCGTTGACAGTGTTGAAAAATCAATTTTGCGCCATTCAATAGATTCATTTGTATCTTAAAGTGTTCAAGATACTGTTAGACAACTAGATATTCTGGGAAAAATAACAACATTTCTCTCACCAGAAGCCCGATATTTAGCAGTTTTAGAATTAGGGAAACAACATTTCCTGTGTTTTTCCTATGATCTAGGCAAATTTTCAAAATCCCTGGATTTTTCTTGACAACATTTTCCCCCCACATTCCCTACTTTCCCTGTGCAGTAGATATGTCCATGACAAAAAAGCTAAGTAAAACAACTGATATTCTTTTTTTAATCAGGAAATAGAATTTTCGGAATTTTGTCTGGTTATTCATAGTATCCACACAGAAGAATTCAGAAAAACCGACTCCAAGTTATTATTCTATGAATCTTTGAAAATATTTTACGTCATGAATTATGATTTATTCATTTTTCTATTTTTCATGCGGTTGCTGTGACCAACAACACTTTGCCACGTCCTATATCTCATTCTCTGAAGTTGTCATCTGCACAATATATATGAGACAGTCTGGAATATTTTAGAGATTACTAGAAAAAATATATACGATGTATCAAAGAGTTAAGTCGATACAAAGGACGGAGCCCTTTTTTTGAGTCTTACCGATGAACTGGTCCTCGTTGTCCGGTATGTAGACGCCCTTGGTGGGGAGCTGGTGGCGTGTCGTGTCTAACGCCGTCGCTAATGTGCGGTACTGCTGCCCGAGCTGGTCAAGACCCGACACCACAGGACCGAGACCCGACTCCTGGCCAGACATCAAACAAGATATATCAGAAATGTCATTTGTTGCCATTAGTTAACTGTGGTGTTTTAAAATAGTACATGTGCATCAAAGGGAGCATTTTCTTTTAAATGTGCGCATGTTCTATAGTACAAATCCAATGCATATTTTTTGTGAAGGGGGTGGGGATCTAAGGGTTTTCAAAATTTGCAGTGCAGTTAACAAAACATTACGGACAGTAAAATCACCAAGGTTATCTTATCAAAGAATACACATTCCAACACACGTCATTCAAGAAATATTCCAAAAGCAATATGAAATTGAAATAATCATCAAACATATATTCTGGTAAGCTATTAATTTCAGAAAATCATTTTGGACGTCTATTACTACACTGAAAGAGCCTGCAACGTAAATTATAGGTCCAGGGCCGCAGACTAGTAACACCAAGGGGAGTGAGCTGATATGATAGAGGTATTGACTACCATTTAGCAGCATGTTGGTACTATATCATCATAGACTTTGAGGATATTTGGCCACTTCAATAGCCGACAGAAAATCAGAATTTGGACAAAATACTGATCTCTGATATCTTAAGGTTGAGGCTGTCCCTAACAAAAATTCTGTTTCCAGTGCACAGGCCGGGTGAGTATTTTTGGGCCGGGTGGAAAGCCTTTTTTTCATTCCCCCCCCCCCCCCCCCCCAAAAAAAAAGAAAAGAAAAGAAAAGAAAAGAAAAAATAAATAAAAAAATAAAAAAATCCCGGCTACCCAGATCATGTTTATTTGTACTACCCAATGGATGGGAAATGGAGCTTTTTTAAATGGATAGTCTGAGGTAGGACTCACCTGTAGGTGGAGCGCGTCGTCTACTTCGTTGACGTGTCTTAGCCGCGACAACTGCTGCTCCAACTCCTCCTTACGCTTACGTCGCTCCGTCACCAACTCAGACATGGCGTACAGGTCAGCCTGAAATGTCACAGTATTACAGTGTAAAAAGTATACAGTGAACTTAATTTTTAAGAAATGTATGACGTCTTTGAAGGTTTTTCTTATTTCCCTATGTTTTCAATAACAACGAACTATTTTTGCTATAAATCATTTCGATTGCCGACTTTTTCTTCTTTTTTTTCTCACGACACCCTTCTCTCACAATAAGTAATGTGCGAAATTTCATGATTCCTACATGCTTTGCCTGGGCCACACTGCAGGAGGTCAACTGAATTTTGAATGAACAGCAGGGCAAACAGTGTTCAAGACTAACTTATTTTTCCTTTGCCATCAGGGCCAACAGTATCAAAAGATTGTTGGCCGAAGTCTGCGACATTGGCATTATTTTCCACTGGCCTGGCAGCCTTTGGGCCTTCAAAATATATAAATTTTTTCAAATTTCTCAAATTTTCCACTGGCCCGGCTATAAATTTACTGGCCTCTGGCACTGGGCGAGTGGCTAATGTTGAAGACTTTAGGACCTTATGGCTACTAATCGGCCCTGATCTAATCTAAAGAAGTAGAACGACGAAAAAATTAACCAAATGACAGGGAGAAAACAGCCCAAATCATTGAAATGACATGGATTCAACACTCAATTCCTCAATTGTTATTGGCCTTGATTCAAAATCATCGGCCATTGTTAGTTTTGAACACTGGCAAATAATTAACTATAAGTTATCAACCCCTGTATATTCACGTGCCTTCAGACCTTTATGAGGCTTTATCAGAAATCAAAATATCCCTTTTGTCAGACCTTCATAAGAACCTTCTAAGACCTTTTGCTTATATTGTTTTTATCAAGGGACATTCTATTGGTCATTCTATTGTCTCTAAAGGCCCTGCAGAAGGTACAAATAAAACACATATGAATGGGTACATAAAGACAACTTTTCAGATAACGCTTAACTTTCTTCAGGGTCCCCACTCAAATTTTGTTTCAAATTCCCTGTTTTTTTTTTTTAAGGTATCCTGTCACATGGCAATTTTTCCCTGTGTCATTTCCAGCAATTTGTTCAAATTCTAAAGCCTGCAGAAAAAGTTTTGATAAACCTAACAAGAAGCTAAATCCCTAATTTTTTGAGAATCAGGAATTGCAGAATCTGGCCAAATGAAATTCCCCGTGTTTTGGTAAAATTTGCAAATTCCCTGTTTTCCCTGTTATGGAATTGTTTTTTGCCATTTTCCCTGTTTTCCCTGTGCAGTGGGGACTCAAATGCATACTGTGTGTAAAACAAAAAAATGGCAGGGTACAAAAGAACAATTTTTCAGAAAAAAGTAAACTTTCTTACCATAACGTGCTTCTCCTGCTCGCGGAAGGCCTTGCGCGGGTGGGACAGGAGGTAGACCCACTGGAGGTAGCGCACGTACAGGAGGTCAAAGTTCAGCTGGTTCATCTCCACGGGGTGCTGGAAAACACACAAATAATGCCAAAGTCTAAGTCTAATGTCTATGTGCATGTATAACGGACAACAGTGTTAATTTTTTACGAAGCAAATATCTAAGGTTTCATTCCTCTTCTTTTTTACTGGTACGAATCTAGACTGATCTTCCTATGTGCAATTCATTAAATAAACAAAAGCACGTTTTCCCCCTGAATATTTGCATGAGATGCCAGTTTGTAAAGTTTACTTGAAGGTTTGTAGGGCCTTGGCTAATTAATCTCTCGGAATTAATTAATCAACGATCTCTTCAATTCTTTGTTACATGCACATTTTCTACAAAATGTTAGTTTAATACCACTTAACATGGCATATACTTTTAAATGTTTTCTCAACCCCTTAAGGGAACAGGCTGACCACTAAAACTTTATGGTACGAATTTCAATGTTTTCCCTGATTTTTGCCTGTCCTGGGGTTAAGTTTTTTTCATGTTTAATGTTCCATAATTTGTTCCCTACTGAAAAATCTGAGACACACCATTTGAATTCAACCCCTGGTACAGGGGTCATAACGGCCTTCGACAAAAATATAGGAATTTTTATAGGAATTTTTTAGCGAAAATATAGGAAAATATAGGAGGATTTAGGGCAAAAATATAGGAAAATATAGGAATTTTCGGCAAATCTTTTTCAAAGATCTTCTTTGATTATATTTGATACAGCCATTTCATAGGCATTTGGTCAGTTTAAAGACTAACTGCAATTAAGAAATGAGTGTAATAAAAAATAATATAGATATTTCAGAAGACGAACCTACCATGCAACTATTTTTTTTCAAAACACTACTTTGATCAATACCATTCAAATCAATTACTTATTTCACAATCCTTGTTGACATCTAGGGGCAGATCCAGGATTTGTTTGGGCAAGATTTGGAAGTTGTGAGTAGTGAAAAATTGGGCCCTCACACTAAGTGGTGGGGGGGGGGGGGGTATGGGGGGGCACCCCCAGGAAAATTTTGAAAAAATTGACCCCTCAAATATTGAATCTGGGACCCTCTGAGTGAATACAGATATCTATAATCTGAGAAGAATAACACCCAGTTATGGAATCTTGGGCACTCTCAGCCAAGAAGGATACTGATTCCTTGGAATTGAAATTTATCTATACCTTTTTAGAAAATCTGCTCATGACTAGGGGAGTCCGGGGGGCCACCCCCAGGAAAATTCTAAAAACATTAACCCCTCAAATATGGAATCTGGGACTGTCTGAGTGAATTCAGATATCTATAATCTGAGAATAATAACACCAATTTATGGAATCCTGGGCACTCTTAACCAACTATGATATCGATTCCTTAATGTTCAAATTTATTTCTACCCTTTGAGAATATTTATTCTCACCCCCAGGAAAATTCTAAAAACATTAACCTCTCAAATATGAAATCTGGGACACCCTCACCAGTCAGCCCTTTCATGGAATTGTTGGATTCATAGACTAGTTGGATACTGATTCCTTGAAGTTGAGATTTCTACTTTTTGAGAATATCTTTCATTGGGGGGTCTGGGGGGCCACCCCCAGGAAAAAATGAAAAATTAACCCCTCAAATATGAAATCTGGGACCCTCTGAGTGAATTCAGATATCTCAATCTGAAAAGAATAACACCCATTTATGGAATCTTGGACACTCTTAACCAACTCAAAACTTTGAAAGATTAACCCCTCAAAAATGAAATCTGGGACACCCTCACCAGTCAGCCCTTACCCTCCCTTACTGCCCTGAGGGTCCCCTGACCCTGACCTGGCTACCCTTACCCTCCCCTCAAGCTCATGCCCTGAGGATCCCCTGACCCTGACTCGACAGCCCTTACTCTCCCCTCATGCACTGAGGATCCCCTGACACCCCTGTTAATGACTGTGAATCTTTGGGATTCTTTTGCCAAACATCAGTAGGATTTCCACAAAGTGGGCCTTTACCCTCCCCTCCCCTCACCCCCCTCATGCCCCTAGGATTCCCTGGGCCTCCTGAGAACAAAGCCTACTTCCCTCCTCTGTTTTCCCTTCAAGTTCAACCCTCTTCTTCCATAAGGGGGGGGGGGGCATAGAGCTGGGAGACGAGGCGAAGGACTGGGAGAGAAAGCAAAGGGCTGGGAGTTGAAGCAAAGGGCTAGGAAGGAAAGCAGAGGGCCAGGAGGGAAAGCAGAAGGTGGAGGCACAAGGCAGGAAGGGGGGAAAGGATGGGATTTCTCCCCCTTTCTCTTTCTTCCTCATGAGATTTTGTCATATTCTTATTGACTTTTCAAAATATTGCAATTATGCAGGGATAATCGAACTTTTCTGAGAAAAATATAGGAAATATAGGAATTTTTAGCAAAATATAGGAAAATATAGGAGTGCCAAAAAAATATAGGAAAATATAGGAAATATAGGAAAATATAGGAACGTTATGACCCCTGCTGGTAAAACGAAATTTTATGAGCTTTCTTTGTATTTTGAAGAATTCCTTATGTTTTCCCTGACAGCAAAACTTCGCTATTCTCTGTTCTTTCCCTTACGCAGTGATCATCCTGTGCAGGGTTTCCACACATTTTTGAAAATCAGTTTAAGACCCTTTTAAGACCCATTTAAGAAAAGAATAAATTAAGACCTATCAACTGCACGCAAAGAAAAATTGCTAAATATATCATATGATTTGAATTTCAATTAAGTGTACTCATTTGAAAGTGAGATTCAGAATTTTCATGGCTAGTTCGTTTTAACTTCATAAAAATTCAATTTGAGACCTTTTTAAGACCTGTAGCTACAAAACCGTCAAATTTAAGTCCTTTTTAAGGCCTTAAATTTGAGAAAATCAGTTTAAGACCTTTTAAGACCAGCATGGGAATGATGCTGTGTGGAGGTTGCTGATGTCTCGTACCTTTTGGGTCCTGGAGTCCTGGTCAGTCGAGGAGGCAATGGTGGAGGTGGTCGTTGACATGGATGACATCTTCGAGTCGTGACTCATGTCGACGATTCTTCGCGCGGGGAAATCCAGACTCGTGTCTTTAACACTGCGCTTACTCATGTTCATACTCAGCTCTGAAATTTAAAATATCTAGATAACTGTAATACTGAATGATTATAATATAATGATGAACCATTATAATATAAAATGTTTCAGAATTAATTTTTTGATTTGATAAAACGACTATGAAATACATTAAAAAATCTGGAGAAAATGAATGTTACATCGAATATTGAACAAGAGACAATTTTTTAATCATCTGAGAATATTGGGTATAAAAAAGGTGCAAATAACTTTATTTGGTTACAAAGTGTCTCTAGTATTTCTTCTGAAGACGCATAACAAATTGGTAAAAATATAGCAAAAAAGGGATACGTGTGGTCAATCAAAGTTAGAAAGATATTTTTAGATCCAAAGAAAAGTCCTTTTCAGAAAAAAATAGCAAAATACCGTTCCTAAAATCCTAAATCCTAAAACGATCTAGGAACACACAAATCATCTCTTCATTCCGTATATATTGAAATTATCAACCCTTTTACTTTTTAACAGTGCAATACCTGGAGTGAGGTGGTACCGGCTGTGCTGCCACGAGGCATCGGCCGCCTGGTTCATCGGCAGGCTGTCGACTCCCGTAGGGGTGGAGGTTGTGTACGCAGGCTTTTTCCCCGACCCCGGCTTGTGAGCCGAACCCGGTTTCTGTGGAGTCGTCCTGGTAGCACCGGCCGACTTCTTTGGCTTTAGGTTTCCTGAGAGTTTGGGCTCGAGGACCGGCACGCGATATTTGGAGACGGTGCCTGTTCGCTTTGGTTTCAAGTCACCGGACGGACCTGTTCGCTTTGGTTTCAGGTCCCCTGATGTGCTTTTGGAGCCCATGATGGTCTGAACGGAAAGTAGAATTTGAATGGATAAAAATTCAGACTTAGAAGGTTTATATCTTTATTTTTCAAATCTTATAATTCTAGTAATATCAGGATTCACGCTAGGATCATTGTTTTCAAAATTCCTTGCGTTTTCTCGAGATTTCTCAACTTTTCCCTGAGTTGAAAACTTAAATCATTATATCTTTAGTTTATCTTGTATTGACGTAAATTGATTTACTGAGAAACCCTGGTACCAAAGTTTAAGATTTCTAAATCTCACGATTTTTCCTTGCAGAAATGAACTGTATAAAGAGTAAATGCAATAAACTCAAAAAAAACGATTTGTAAACAATCTTATTTGGTTAAAGATTGTTTCTAGTCTGAGTGTAGGGACGTAAGTCAGATGAAAAAGTCTGAAACTCCAGAAAGAAAAATTGAAATGCTATAAAACGTGATGTAAGAAATTAATTTTGAAAATATTTTGAGATTATGATTTGAATAAATCTGAAATCAGAAACAATTCTGAAACATATATATCCCTGTAAGATAAACAAGTATAGGACTCACCCTATCGGTGGCTTTCATGGGTCCTTTACTCTTGGCCTTGGCGGCCATGGTTGACGACTGCATGTACCGCGAGGTCGGGTAGTGCACGCCAGCTGCTGGGAAGATGGGTAAGAACCAATGAATCAGGGCTGAAATAACCTGTGGGAGGGTAGGGCCCCTAGACTGTCAGACAGGGTACCAACCGAATTTCCATTTTTGAATTTCCTGCGTTTTCCTTGAAATTTCCCTGTCCCACGGCAATTTTTCCATGTGTCATATCCAGAAGGTTGTTCAAATTTAAAAGCCTCTGCATGCAGAAAAAATTTAGACAACCCAACAAGGAAATGTCAAATCCCTAATATCTTGAGAATCAGGAATTTCAGAACCTGGCCAAATGAAATTCCCTGTGTTTTGGCAAAATTTGCAAATTCCCTATGTTTTCCCTGTTTGCCTTGTTTGTGTAAACGCTTTTAGGATTTCAGATGGAAACTGAAAACTAAGTGGATAAATACCTTTTTTCTTTTTCTTTGGGTCCTCATTTGCGGAGTCTGACCTGGAAGTTAACAAAAGTTGGTGTTGGAAAAATTACGCCAGTGATAAACTTAGCTTACTATAAATATTATGGTTTTAATCAAATACAAACAAAACCTACTTTACCTTTTGGGCATAGGAATCTGTAGTACCATCCTAATGCCATTCTTTATTTGAATTGATTTTTTAAAGATAGTTCCACAAACTTACAAGTACAGACTCGATCTATGACATTTTTGCTTTAAATTCCAAGTTTCAGGACCAACGATATTATATTGAATAATTTTTGTTCGAATAATTACGTACATTATTTATTCTCATTTACTCATTCTTTACACCGCACACCATTAACCAATGATGAATGGTGTAAAAAGGGTGCCCATACCTTTTTAGACATCACTTTAAGATCTTTTAAGCCATATCTAAGACTTAAGTTTGGGAATTAATGACTCCGTAGCAACTCAAAAACAAACATTACAAATAGATTTATTTATATTCAATCTAAATGTATCAAGTATTTCTTATCTCACAGTAAATAAGTTCTAACTTGGAAATCAGTACTAGTAATCAGTCAAATCAAGAACGTTAAACTTCATGAATTAAATCTTCGTGGGCACCTTTCGTACATATTTGTAAATGATGCTCGATTTTACAGTAATTCCCTGCCTAAAGCTGGCAAACTGTTTTGAGTCTTACATCGCCCGTGAAACAGCTCGCTCGCTAACGTCACTCATGGCATCAGACATGCTCTCAAACGACGCCTCTGACATGTTGTCGATGTTACTGAGGTCTCGGGGCTGGGTGTATCCCCCGGACGGTGGCACGGTCCGCGACTCTTCTATCGTATTTGCAAACAGGTTTTTGCTGATATTAGGCTTGGCTGTGGAGTGCAGGTCAAGGGGGCTTCCTAGGAGAAAAATATGAACAAAATATGTAATAAAAAAATAGAGATTAAGTGAATGCAGCAATAGAAGGTACATTTCATGAATGTGGAGGACAATACGTATTGATCGATTGAGCATTTATTTGAACTTCTAACCTGCCGCGTATTCTTCTATATATCTAAATGGTGTTTGTTGGAGTTTTAGGTGTGCTCAGCATTTTTTCAGCTATATCGAGACCAACTCCAGTTTTTGACTGTACCATTTGGCTGATCGAATCTATGGGTGTGAAAACGACGGCAAGGCAAGGTAGTGTAGCAGGCCAGGTCGAGACTCAAACCCAGGCCAGCTGAGTGCAAGGTGAGGATGTTAACCACTACATTATCCCGCCCCCCTGAATACAATATGTAAACCATAACAGAATCAGATTCTACCTTACACGAATGTGCAGCACAATGTAAATGCAATCAAAGGCCATACTTATACAGTTCCCACTCACTGATTTAGGTGTCCGTTTTCCTTAGTTGTTTGTTGGTTGATATAACTGCAATATATATTTGTGTTTTGTTCATTGTTGGCACTGTGCAAGTCACGTCAACCTTTCCCAAAATACCTACCTGCTATGGAGCTCTCTCTGACGACATGCGGTGACTTGAAGGTGGGCGTGGGTCTTGGTGCGCTGGGGTCGGTGTAGTCGCTGTAGCTGAGCACGTTCATTGTTGGTACATGGTCCACCGCCACCCTCCGCCCTTCATCCACGTCTCCGGAGTGTCTGTGATAAAATAATATCAGGCATGACAGCTACTAAGAGTCATTTCTGCGGAAAATCTGGAAATCTATCAAAAACACCTTTAAATCTAATTCTTGTTGAATCTTAAAGGGGAAATAAATCAATTATATGCTTTGCAATACGGAAAGAATGGTTTCCAATAAATAATACCACAAGAAATTGACCAAAAAATGTGTAACAAATTTTGCGATTTTTTCCATAAAATCTATCAGTAGCCCCTACCAACCATATGTAAGGAATAATTTCTCTTCGGATTTGGACGAATCTGAAAAATGACCCCAAATATTTCAAAAACTGCAGAATTTTGCGGATCCGCGGAATTCTGGCATGCCTATAATATTGGTAGTGAGTCCGGTGGTTTTTTTTACCCACAACACTGGATAACCACTTTTGCTCCATTAGTGTCCTTAGGATGACTTTTGTTAAGTTTTGTTTTGTAAGGTAAGTCACATGCACGTGTTTATAAAACGTACATATACTGGAATTTGACTTATAATTAGGGTGGCAACTCAAATCTCCCTGTGTATTCCCTATCCTGCAACAAAATTCCCTCTCATTTTCCAAACATTGTTTTAATTTGAAAGCATTTGATATTAGATTTTTTTTATAGAATCCTTTGACAAAGAAATGGAACGTCTTATATTTTGATAATCAGGAACCAGCAAATTTCCCGTGTTTGACCTGACAGGGAATTCTTTTTGCCATTTTCCCTGTTTTATTATACCTGAGGTTTGAGTGCACTGCGGACGTGGCGTGGCAGATGATGCGAGCTGGGGACGGGGCGTTCCCTAACTCGATGGCCACCTCGCTCGTGTCGGGACCACGGGTTTGACGGGACGCGTCCACAAGGATCACACTCGAGTCAGCTGAGGCTTTAACGCTCTGGCGCTGGGAAAGACAAAATCTTAGATACAGAAGGGTGGAGGGGTGTCAACAAATCAAAAACACATATTTCACAATAAATTTTCAAAGAGTGCAAACGGTACACTTATGATTTTAAATTAAAATATACTCAACTAGCGCACTTCATTGAAAAAATTTCTCATTCAACTCCATGACTAGACTTTTTCTTCTGCCAATATAATTGCACACAGTAGTCGAAATTGACTTTTTTGGGACATCCAGGCTGACATTAAACGGACAATGTTTCTCAGCCTCTTTTTGTTTAATTATGTTGAGATGTTTTACTCAGTTTTAGACCAGGGAAATAAATTTGAAAATGGTGTGTCCATCCCCAACAGACTCAGTTGCCAACCATCTGTTAAAATTACGCAGACCTCTGTATTTTTAGTCCAAAAAAGACAGGTACGTAATTTGTATTTTTGGTGACAAGCTCCGTAATTTTACTGATTACCTTTGAAAACCTCTGTAATTCAGGGAAACCTAAACAAAAAACAACAGAATTTGCTAAAAACAGTCTAAGTTGCACAAAGTTTTTCTAAGTTCCCTCGGACTCCCCCCCCCCCCTAAAAAAAAAAAGCTTTTAGAACACAAAGATAAATATCCGTAATTCACAGCTTCAAAGTTAAGCTACACTGTAATTATGAAGGTGAGGTACCTTTGGTGAGAAGAGCTGGTCACTTTCGGCATCAGACAGGTCCAGGGACTGCGACGGCTCAGCACGTGCAGGCGATCGGGTCATTGAGGCATGGGGCGTTTCCCTTCATGCAGAATAAAAAATTAAGATATGAATGGTAAGACTAAGGTTTGAGAGAACAAAAAATATATATATACATAGAAAAAACTGAGAAACCTACATTGGTGGTAAAAGATAATCTTCTATATTATGTGTTTCTAAATTGAGCAATAGAGCAATGAACCTCTTAAAAGATTTAAATACAACATGAATATGTTCAGGAATCCTAATATCGTGGGGATAATGGCATATCATCTATAACAATAACACTGTTGATAAAGGGAGGGGCCATTGAAATTTTATTTTCTTCCAATTTGTCTCCTCAATCTTAGATTTAATGTTACCAAAGACGCACCTAACATTTAGATTGTTATAGTTACTAAATTAGTTCCTATTGAAAGTTAATGAAGTTTTGTATCAGAAAACATATTATTGGGGCCTTGTCAGCCTGAAAAAGGACGTCTGTGTGTGGCGTTACGTTACACATAAAGGCTGTATAAATTTAAAATTTTAAGTTTTCAAAATCCACATAAAATACTTTTTTCCATACAAATAATTCAATTTTATTGTTGAGAGCCATAAAATACTCATTAAGAGAGAGGGACAATATTTTATTTGATTATTTTTAATTCTAGTGCATACAATTTTTGCTTGGAATGCACGATTTTCACAATCTATGTACTTATCAACTGCACACTGTATTGCAGGGTTCGAAATTAACTTTTCTGGCTGTCAGCCCGGACATACTACAATGTACTACAGGTGTGAAAAGTTGGGGCTGATTTTAATGTAATATTCTCAACATCTGTCAGCCCTGATTCAAAACAATCAGCCTGGGGCTGACGGGCTGACGTTAATTTCGAACCCTGTATTGGTCAAAGAAATGCATTAAATCAAGCAGCAATGTACAATTTTCCTATAAGATTAACGAGACATTTTTTAAAGCAGTAACTGTTGCTTCACCTGCGGGTATTACTATTAAAGACCTAGATCTTCCTAGACAGATCTTCTGTAAAGATTTTTAGTATTGGTATTTTGATATAAAGGCATAGGCCATTCAATGTTCAATTATTAGATTTAGCGTAATCTTAAACGGTTTCCGTTATATTTTCTGTGAAAAAACTCTTTAGGGTTGGGGCAAAATACTAGTCAGTTTGGAAACTGGATCACAAGTATTTTTTGTCTTTAGCCTCACCTGCGGGGCGCGTCGTCGGGCGGCTTTGGGCGGCCCGGAGAGCTGGACAGGGCCACCTTGGCTTGAGACTGACTTCTCGGGTATGCTGCAGTAGCTGTGAGGCCTGGAAGGCAAGAGAAAAATAAACTCCGAAAATAAACATTGTTTTTAGTGTACTTGTCATGTTCTGCACCTTACTACATTTTTGTTTCCTTATAAAATAGCATAATTGTATTATAGATCTATTATTAAGAGAAAGCAGGTTTCAGATGGTGAAAGGTGTTGGAACAGGTGTTTAGAGGAGACAAATACTATCTGTGTCAATGAATAATGTTAAAAAGTTAAAACATAGACATAGCTAATTTTCATTTTTCCATATTGGTTTTCTTCTAGCAAAGCCCATGTCCACGGAAATGCCGCTCCGGACTGATGGGAAAGTAAGAATCCTACTTTCATCTAGAAGTGACTAGGAGTGAAATAACCTTTTACGTATAGAGATCTGACATAGAATTAGTATTTGAATAGCTTTAAACTACCACAAAAATACTCTGAAACAGATTTAAGAGATGCAGAAAATAATGGGTGTGCAATCTGAAATTACCGAAAACTAGGAAATCCTACAAAAGTAGGAAAAATTCAGTGTTTATGATTAACACTGGCCCATAGGCCAATGGCCGACAATTTGAGAACAGGGCTGACAATTTTCATCATTAGGGTCAAATAGGCCCTGATGGCAGACAGGGAATTTTTGCTGTTTTATTTTTGTAAAATGGAGACTGGCGTATTTGGGAGCCTATCCTATGGAGTAAAAATCAGGGCTGAAAGAAAGCTATCAGGGCCGACAATATCTTGGCGTAGTCGGCCCTGTTGGCCAACAAGCCAAAAAGTTAGTCGCCAACACTGTAAAATGACATCTCTGTGTCCAACATACCATGCTCTGAGCAGACTCCCTGCTGGAGACCTGACGGTTTACTTTTGAGCGCGCTCACTCCGCCCGTACTCTTGGACACCAACCGACCCTGTGCCAGTGGTTTCCTGCAACAAGAAAAATCAATAACAATCAAGTCTGTCCACTCAAATATATATAAAGGTAGGACGTATCATCCCCCCTTACCACCGACTTTTTGTACCCCTAAAACTAAAAAGACCCCTTTTTTTCACAAAACGGTGACATTTGTGACAAAAAAAATTACCCTTGCTTCGTAGTTTATTTTTCCGAAATTACATATTTTCCAGGGAAAAAGGACCCTTTTTTTCCATATCACAGACATTTGGGTGGAAAAGGTACCCTTATTTCTAGAAACAAGGACATGGGAAGGTTGTAAAACTAGACCCTTTCTTCGCGTTTTTTAGAACGAATCAGACCGGTGTGTGGACCATTGGTACCAGAGACTATTGGTACCGGATCATTGGTACCCCCAAATTGGGACCATTGGTACCCCTACATACAGACCATTGGTACCCTTTTAAACTTTATTTCTTAGAGTTCCTTTTGTTGTGAAAGCCCAAATAAGTGCATCTAAGAGTGGACTTCTGCCCTACATGGGAGACCTCCAACAACTGTCTAACTCTAAGTAAAATGTTTCTTTAATAATAGGGTACCAATGGTGTATGGGAGAGGGACCAAAAGTCTGGGTAAGGTATCAACAGTCTCTGGTACCAATGGTCTCCGGTACCAATGGTCTATGAATCGACAGACCGGGTCTCAAAGTCAAACACAGCAAATTCAAACAAAATCTTGACTTGTCTTGACTTGAGGAAAGTCATCAGTGAAAGCAGTAAATGAACATCAAGAGGCCTCTACATAATGATTATCGAAACTGTCACCTTCAACGTTGCTATTTTGCTTGAAATGTGTATATTATTGGATTGTTTTGCATTTTGGTGACATACCACGGCGCACGGCCTAAATACCACATTATCGCTCAGGGTAACTTTTCGGGTCGGCAAATTCATTCATTTCGTAACCTAATGTACATCTAACGAATTTGAAACTCGACTATACATTTGCACCATACCTCTTCTCCTTTGTGACTGACTTTTCTTTTGTAGCAGGCTTGTAGAGAACGCGTTTACTTGACATTTTCACAAATATGATTCGGCAAAACTTCCAAGCGGGAATGTTTTGTTTTTGTCCGCATGCGCGCTGGGCCTTCAATCTCCAAACATATACTTGGTGCAGATAAACTCCAAAAAGGGAAGAAAACTCTGTTGGAGAGTGAAATGCGCGTTCGGCGGCAGCGCCATCTTGCAATTTGACTTCGCGATTTTGGAGGAGTGTCAACAATATCCGCTAATTTTGCAAAGGAAAGGCCATCAAACTTCTTTCAGGAATTGAAAGAAAACGTTTAAAGCGTTGTAAGTCTCAAATATGGGTTTAGGGAATCATATTATAGGTGAAATATCGTGAAAGCGGACGCTTTCGTGTCACATCTTGCACTTTTCGTCTGCTCGTGCGAAATAATATTTCCACTTCTTGCTCTTCCGATTTTGGAGGTGGAAATACCTGTAAATAGGTTTCTGGTGGCGGTGGAGGACGTTTCCTCATTTTCTACGTCTTATTTCGTAGGATTGGGGCGGATTTTCACATTCCATAACATGGTCTGTCTTGTTAGTTACCAAATTCTGCGTTCCCTTCAGTTGGAGTTCATAGGTGGCAGCACTTAGCCAGTCTTGATGACTTGTGCAGACATGCAGATGAAAGACACCTGATTTAAGGTCATTTAATCACTAAAAACAGTCATAGTTAGGATTATAAGGGTTACCAAGGGGTTACCTTTACATATTAAGAATACCAAGGATATCTATATATTAAAAAAATACCAAGGTGAGTAAGAATATTTATTGACTAGTGTAGAGCTATGGGTCTAATGGGGGTGTATGCCTAAAATCGACAGGTCGACAGGGGCATTTCTTAAATTTGACAGGGCGACAAGGCCGTTTCTTAAAATCGACAGGCGACATAGTAATTTAGTGACAAATGACATGGCCCTTTTCTTAAAGGGGCATTCTCGTCCATAAATTTTAGAGATACATCCGCCGTTGTTAGCTTAATGACGCGACGGCAGGTGCCCTGTTTTACCCTTTCAGAACGTAATAACACGACGTCATTGGTCACGTCGCGAAATTGGCGGGGGAGTCAGGGGGTTACAACTTATCAATTCACTTCCGTCGCATGGACGAGAATGCCCCTTTAAATTCGACAGTGGACAGGAGCCTTAAAAAGTTAGTGACAGGGTTATTTCTTAAATTCGACAGGGGACAGGCCTCTAAACTCAAATATAGCGACAGGCGACAGATCTGTATGTTAAATGGGACATGGGACCCCCCCATCTACACCCCCGGTCTAGACCCCTAAATTCGACAGTGCGACATGGCTATTTCTGTAATGTGACACTGCGACACGGCCGTTTTTTAAATTTCGACAGGCGACATAGCAAATTAACCCTTTGCCTTCCCACAATTTTGCCCATTTCAAAGCTAAAACATGATGAGGATAATTTGGAATAGCATTATAGGTATCAAATTTCCTTAAAGAGAGGGGTCAGTGAAATTAAAAAATTTTTAAATTCTCATATCATACTGTAGGTATAGTGCTTAAGTATAAATATATGACATAACTTTGAAGTGATCCATTATAATAGAAAACTGTGTCCCTATATCAGATCACACATTGAATCCCCTGTAAGCCTGGCATAGGCTGTCTGTGTGTGACGTCACACAAAATGACAGTTATATTCAAATTTCAAAATTATAAATCCCATGATAAAATATATTTTTGACTTTTCCTTTCATGAATCATTTTATCTGGTTATTTCAAATACATTTAGGGTCATACAGGCATGCCAGACTTCCGTCGATCCATGGATTTCCGCTGTTTTTGAAATATTTTGGGTCATTTTTGAGATCTGTCCAAATCTGAAGAGAAAATATCTTTTTATATAGGGGGGTAGGGGTACCCTTACAGATTTTGTTGGTAATAATGAAAAATGTTATGAATTTTAGGAGTGATTTCATGCTCGGTTTAGTTTGGAGACAGTTGCTGGGGTCCTCCTATTAACAAACCAAGTGTATTTTTTTCCCAAAAACTGAATTTTAGATGTGTTTCTAATGAATTTTATGATTTTCCGCGGAAATGACGTTATGTGACTGGCATGCCTGTCATAAGAACACTTAGATGAATTAAATATTGTTATTTTTTCAGTTTTATCATTTTTCAGCTGTTCTGCTTGTGACGTCACATACAGATAATTGCTCTGTGCAGGCAGTGTCTGAAGCAGGCAGGGGAACTCAGTTTGATGGAAACAAAATGTGAATAAAACAAAAACTATTAGATATAAACACATACAATTTGGTATGGTTATTCCCTGGATGATAAAGATCACGGCAGTATACTCATTTATGGTCACTGGCCCCTCCCTTTAAAACATAGACAAATTATATATCAATTGAAAGCCCATTTTCTCAGGATTTATATTTTGAAAATGGATTTCTTTTTTTTTCATATCATGTGTTACGTGACCTAGGTCACATAGGTCACGTGACACAGTTTTCAATTTTCTTTTTCAGTAAATTTTTGACATTTTTTGACAAATTAAAGGAGGTTAAATATTACTTTTAGAGAAAAAGTTACAATTGATATAATGGAGGCTATGTAAAACGGATTTGGATAGTGTGTATTGTGAAAATATATATCAAAGAGATCAGATAAGTCTAATGGGGGGAATATTGGAGTGTCTTTGCCTAAATTCACTAAAATGAGACAAATTTCCTCAATAAATTTCATAATGTATGATGCCATGGTAATATTCTATATAAATAAACAATACATGATACATATCATATAACAAATAACTGTGTCCAAATAAGGGGTTTGTATAATCAATTTCATAAGTCGGTATGCATTTTTCTCAAAGGAACCCACCCTGTGCTCCCGACAGGGTCATCAAAGGCTGGGTGTGTGGTGTCCTTTCTATGGGTCATTGCACACTAAAGACCCCTTGTCACTCTTCACAACGAGTAGGGTATTGCACCCGGTGGTGGGTTTCTCCTAAACCATATCATATATTCGGTCACCGCCCTTGTGGCGTAAAATAAGCTGAAAAGTATTACCTTGTGCAGTCTGGAAAGAACCCATAAGGGTTGGCCGGATGTTAAACTACCCCAACAAACAAACAAACATTGTGATTGCATCAGCATAACTGTAACGCTTTACGCTTATCCCGCAATAAACTTGACTTCTGCAAAGCGCTTGTCTGCGTTTGGATCTGAACAACCCGATATATGCAGGCTGTTGAATTAGTTTAAGTGAGCATAAAGTGCAAATAATTGTAGCCTTCATGAGGTCTTATATAAATATTCTATTAAATTTTCTTTATTGATTGTTGAGGTGGGGATTCCCTTTTTATGGAAGATGGGAATTCCCAACTAGTCACCATGTGTCATCACAAATTTGGGGATTCCCCTTAAAAAGACGTTAATTAGAAAATTCTTAAGGATTGACACCGGTGGTTGGGCAATGATTCACGTTTTGGCCTGCACCTATGCTATGTATATCAATACAATTAACACCATTTAAAAGGTCTAATTTTTCTCTATCATGTTATATAAGTTATTAGAATATCAGATAAGAATTCGAAAGGTTATGAATTAAAGACCTATTTTTCAACTTTTATTTTTTGAACAAGAATTACTCACTTGCTAAAAAAGCTATATGGCCAATTTTTTCCCTACATGTTACTTACCTCTGGATGCAGAGAAGGGTGTCTCAGATTTTTTATTTAAGCTTTAGTTTTTATTTTATGCCAAAAAATGGGCAACTTGAATATATTTTATTTTTATTTTTCATATTTTATTTTCTAAAAAATGGTTGAAGACAGATATCAAAATTTTGAGACATCCTTCTCTTCATTAGAATGTTTACAACAAGTATGCAAAATTTCAAAAGTTTATGCCTAATAGTTACTATGAAATCAGTGTTCAAAAAATAAAAGTGAAATAATTAATTTTTGTCTTTACACAGGCATAACTTAAAAACCTTTTAATACTTTCAAAATATATTTTATTTCATTAGATAAAGTATAAACTAGGCATTTGAACTGTACAAAACACACCAATGTGGATGTAGAGATACTTTATGAAAAATGCAATAATGCTGAGGACCAGGAATCACGGCCCAACCACTGGTGTCAATCCTTAAGTCTCATAGCTATGTCTACTTTTTGAATTTTCCCAAGAAATTTGAAACATTGTTAGTTTCTAATCCAAACCTCAGGTTCAACAAATTTCACTTGAAACTATTCTTCCTGCAAATACATGCAAGGGTTGCTTTAATGTACTGACGTTGCATGTGGTAAATTTTCCAAAACAGCATTTCATTTAGGTTCAAATGTAATTCTTTGACATGAATGAAAGTCTAAAAAATGTGAGTGATTTTATTTTTTTTGTAATTTAAGATATTCATGCTATATCTGCATATTGGTTATAGAATAATCCTAATTTTATATGTTTTATCCAGTGGGTTTGGTGCATCCCTAACAATTCTATATGGATATGTGATTTTAAATTAGATTTTTCTTCTTCAATATTTCAGATGGCCAATCCAGCTGCAACTGTCTATGACTCATCATTGATGCGACGCTATCTAATGGAAGATGGCTTCACAGATCTTCATATCTATGAAAATGGAACCACTATAGGGTTATCACATTTCTTGTTGGACTCATTGCGAACAATGTGGCAGAAAAGAGAACTCTGTGATTACACCATCAGAATTGAAGAAAAGGAATACTACGTTCATAAAATTGTGCTTGCTGCATACAGTGACTATTTTCGTAGAATGTTTTGCGGCAGTTTAAAGGAAAGTGAACAAGATTTCATAAATCTTAAGGGTGTTCCTGCAGCTGGACTGGAACCAATACTGAAACTCATCTATGAGGGAGAACGTTTGGATGTTACAGAAGAAAATATCGTTGATACACTCAGTGCTGCATCTTTTTTGCAAATGCCAATTGTAATGCATCTCTGTGTTGAAGCAATCAAAACCATGGTAGATGCAGACAATTGTATTGACATACTGAATTTGATCTTTATGTATGCCCTGCATGGTCAAGATATTGGCCTCGTTGAAAGAGTGATGGTTTGTCTTCAGTCAAATTGGAAGCAGGTTATTGAAGAAGGACACATTATCAGGTTGTGCCATGACGCCTTGAATTTTGTGTTGTCTGAAACTACTCTTGGAGTGTCATACCATCAGCTCTTTTGTGCCATTGAGAAGTGGGTTGCACATCATATGTCAGAAGAATCTGCAACTGATGCTCAAAGGGAGAAACTTTATCAAACTTTGCAGCTAATCCATTTTCCTCTAATGACTGATGATGAGTTGCAAAAGATATTGGAAACTTGTCCGTTCATCATGTCTGATGCCAGATGCTGTCAGTTGGTAGCAGAAGCACAAATCTACAAATCTAAACCAATTTACCAACAAGTCATGAGCGACTCACCCAGAACTGCGGTCAACAATGACCCATGTGTTTTTGCATTCTGTGGCAACATTGTGGATGAAAGCACTGATCTTCCCACTGATGTTCTAAGTCATGAAAGTTTTGCATTTGTAGAAAAGACAGGTGAATGGCTCCGTCTGCCATACACAGAGTGTACCTTCTCACGTGCTGGAGTCACTGTTGTAAATAACTTTCTCATAGTGTGTGGTGGTTATGGTAGTAAAAGCACTGTAGGAGATGAATGCTACGTGTATGATCCAAGATTTTCAAGATGGAGCTCCCTGGCACCAATGAACTGTGTTAGGCAGAACTTTTCACTAGTGCATTGCTCAGGAAAATTGTATGCTATTGGTGGAACGTGTAATGACACAATTGAATGTTATGACTTTGATAAAAACAAATGGTCTCTGCATGACCACATGGATACGATGCTTTGGGATCATAGTGCATGTGAATATGATGACGCGATATATATCTCAGGTGGACTGGAAGGTTTCGGTGATTCAACTGACAGGCTAAGACAGTATGATCCAGAAACAAAAACCTGGGATGAAAAAGCACCGATGCTTTCTGCAGCATATGGTCATACCATGATCACAAGGATCAATTACTACCAGGAGGGTGGTTCAAGTGTGGACAAATATTTGTTTGTCTTCAACACCTCCGGAGATGACATGAGTCATTGGGGTTCAGTGACTAGGTACAACCCTGAGACGAACCAATGGGCACTATACAACTTGTGGGCCCTTCCTGGAAAGGCACAGATTGTTCCTGTAAGGGACAAGGTTTATTACATAAATGGAGAAGCAAAAGCTTCTCGGTTGGTGGGACCAACTGATGAAGATGAAATTGATGATGATGGGATGGTCTCTGGAGTATGTGTGTGTTTAGAGGGAACTATTGAAACAAGCCGTTACCAGACTCATGAACGCATTGGACGCTATCCAAAGAGATTGATATATAATCCTGTGTGCTGTTCCCTGACATTCCCTGCTGATGTTTTGGCTGTTGCATCTCCTGTTATTGCAGATAATACCTTGAGAAACCTTGTATCTGCAAATGCATACCAGTTCTAGAGTGGATTAACTCTTCGCAACGAGTAGGGTATCGCACCCGGTGGCGGGTTTCTCCTAAACCATATCATACATTCACTCACCGCCCTTGTGGCGTAAAATAAGCTGAAAAGTTTTACCTTGTGCAGTCTGGAAAGAACCCATAAGGGTTGGCCGGACGTTAAACTACCCCAACAAACAAACAATCATTAAGTGTAGCGTTCAATATTTTTTAATGAAATTCTCAGCTTAGTATAAAATGTGTTTACCTGTGATCTGTCTTGAAACAGCCCTGAATGATAAGCCAGACATTAAACTACCCCAACAAACAACAATTTATGCCTGTTAATGAAATTCATCTGGAATACATTTGATATGTAGTGCTGGCACTCAGATGTGCTACTAGCGTCATTCACGTTTTTCAGAAGGGTGGGCCACTATATATGCAGCTGCAGTCTGCAGGGCATACAATTTGACATCTTGCACACCCACAAAATAAAACTTTTACTGCTACAGAATAGTCTTTAATCTCTCAGAGGTTTTTAACCCTTCTCTTTGTTTTTTTATTTATTTTGTATTTGTTTATTCCTAAGCAAATTTTTCAGAGAAGTTCTCTCATCTCCCAAGATAGTCGATCTTGGTATTACATGGCCAAACAGCATCTTGTTAGAAGAAACCTTGCACATAATTATATAAGTTTCATATTTTCGTTTATTTCATTCAGTTATTTTTCATTGTAAAAAATGTAAACAGAAAACGGCAAAATATCAAGATATCAAACATTAATTCAAGAAAGAACATTTTGGGCTTTAAGTGCAGTCTATGTGAAAACTTTTTTGAAGTGCCGGACATTTTGTCCGACGTTCTAGAGCTTTTATCGGACAATTTACTATATATCTCGGACATTTCAAGCATAATTTACCATTATTTTCATATTTTTTACCGGACATCATGTCCAACGTTTTGGGCCAATGTGTCGGACATTCAGGTCAAAACGTCGGACATGTCCGGCAAAAATGGACTTTTCACAAACACTGTAATTGTTGTTCTTGAAACGTCATAATAATGGGAATTCCCTTCCCAAATAACTTGGAGAAATCAGGTTTTCAGTCTGTAAAGAACCCTGTGTGTTGACTGGACGTTAAACTACCTCAATAAACAAATTTGAACGAATTTAGGTGAACAAAAATACAAGGGATAATTGCTTGTATGGGGCCTGACATTTTATTTAGTGTTAAAGCTCAAATTCCTCTATACATTTGTGACAGTTGGGGATTCCCGTTTTTGAAAGCTGAAAATACTCAATTAGAGTCCTTGTGAAGTCACAAATTTGGGGATTTCCTTTAAAAACACATAAAATATACTAAATTTTATAAAGTCTCAACAATGTCCACACTTGGAATTTTCTTAAAATATCTCTAGCATAATACATTCTTGATAACCCCAGTGGGGGTACCGGGATGGGGCTTCTGCCCCTAGGAAGAATATAGGCCCCACTTAGCCCCTGCTGATTGTAAAAGGGGACGATACGGGGGACCCAGCACTGACGAAGTGGTTTGTCGCATTCAATTCCTGGTTGGTGTCTGGGCTCACTAAGGGATAAGGTACCAGATGTTCCCCCGTGGGGATCCGGGGTGGGGGTTCCTTAGGGAGCCTCCTGGCAAGAATGTCCCCCTTTCTCCTAAACCATATCATATATTCAGTCACCACCCTTGTGGCGTAAAATAAGCTGAAAAGTATTACCTTGTGCAGTCTGGAAAGAACCCATAAGGGTTGGCCGGACGTTAAACCACCCAAACAAACAAACAAACCCCCTCCAGGGTCATCAAAAGCCGGGTGTGTGGTGTCCTTTCTATGGGACATTGAACATAAAAAAAACCTTGCCACTCTTCGAAATGAGTAGGGTATTGCACCCAGTGGCGGGTTTCTTCTAAATCATATCATAGATACGATCACCCGTGAGCTGAAAAGCATTTGTGCAGTCTGGAAAGAACCCATAAGGGTTGGCAAGACGTTAAACTACCCCAACAAACAAACAAATATATAAGGGGATGATAGGAGGGACCCAGCACTGACCAAGTGGATTTTTGGGTTCAATTCCTGGTTGGTGCTGGGTTCACTAAGGGAAACAGCAAAAACAATTTCCAGGTTTTGATCCCCTGCTGTTTGCCGGTCATGTCACCTTGATCTCATGGATACAATATCCAAAGACAGAATTTGCCCCAACTTGGTTTCCGCCATGAAAATTACCCTAGTTGTCCGTACAGTGTAAAACACCCAACACTTACTCAAACTACCCCAACAAACAAACCTTGGGTGATAATAGCCTATTCACTATACTAATCTCTGTCTTTGTTATATCAGTGAAGACTAATGCCTATGAGTGGGCATAAAGTGATTTTCAAGTGCTAAAAAAATGTTTAGAATTTGCTGTATGAGGCTTGCATATTCATTCATCAAGTTCTCCCAATTGGAGTAGCCCCTGCTGATTGTAGAAGACAACGTTAGAGGGGGAGGGGGGGACCCTGCACTGACCAATTGGTTCTTTGGGTTCAATTCCGGGTTAGTGCTTGGTTCACTGAGGGATGAGGTACAGCAAAAATGATTTCCAGGTTTTGATACCCTGCTGTTTGCCCGCCCTGTCATCTTCATCTTATAGATTCGATCACCAAAGACAGAATTGTCCTAACTGGTTGTGGCTGTTGGTACTGCGTAAAACACCCAAAACTCACTCTCACTCGACAGGATGGAGGGAGGATGAGGCCTGCCCAAGCAGCTGTTGCTGCACGAACTTTCATCGTAATTTCAGACCCATTCTCCATGGCGATCACCCTGGCCCGTTCTGCACTTACATGGCAGGGCCAAAGAAACCCCATAAGGGTGCTAGGCAGAGCGACGTCGAGGACCATGCCTCCCTCCACCTCGATCTGCTCCCCTATTCCTGGTATAAGGGTAATAAGGGAAATCCCTTCCTGGGGCAGCAGAGCTCCTTGGCGTTGATCTGCCCAGAAGCGAGGTGGAGCCTTTTGCACCCGGTGGCGGGTTTCTCCTAAACCATATCATATATTCGGTCACTGCCCTTGTGGCTTAAAATAAGCTGAAAAGTATTACCTTGTGCAGTCTGGAAAGAACCCATAAGGGTTGGCCTGACTTTAAACTACCCTGACAAACAAACAAACAAACATAGATTCGATCACCAAAGACAGAATGCGTTCCAACTGGTTTTCGCCGTGAAAATGACCTTAGCTGTCGATACGGCGTAAAACACCCAACACTCACTCACTCACTCACTCACTCACTCACTCACTCACTCACTCACTCACTCAATGATGCTTGACAATTGATGTAGTGTATTTTCCTTCAATTAGGTAGTAGTCACTTGCATTGACCATCATTAATATAGTCATTTAAGGTGTGCATGTAGTAGATTTAGTAATGTATCTTTACCATCAAATTCTTCGGCCATGACCATTTGTTTTACTAGACGGCTGTGCATTCTTAGGACAAATTCTGCAAAGGTGAAGTTGCTCCTATTTGTCAACAGTGTAACACCAAACTAACGGTGGAGCACATCATATTGAAGTGTAAGAAGACGGATGATAGTTGCAAGCGGCATCTCCAAAACAGAACATCGATGAAGGATGTTTTTAACAACAACGGAAGTAAAAAGATCCTGCAATTCCTTCGAGAATGCCAACTGATAGATAAAATCTAAGAAAGGATCCAAGAGTCTGGGATCCAGGGGCCACCCTGTGCTCCCGACAGGGTCATCAAAGGCTGGGTGTGTGGTGTCCTTTCTATGGGACATTGCACACTAAAGACTCTTCGCAACGAGGAGGGTATTCCACCCGGTGGCGGGTTTCTGGAAAGAACCCATAAGGGTTGGCCGGACGTTAAACTACCCCAACAAACAATTCTCCTGAACCATATCATATATTCGGTCACCGCCCTCGTGGCGTAAAATAAGCTGAAAAGTATTACCTTGTGCAGTCTGGAAAGAACCCATAAGGGTTGGCCGGACGTTAAACTACCCCAACAAACAAACCAACAAACAAACAAGCCTGGGTCACAACTGATGCTCTGGACTTTGGTGCCGTCTGGGTTGCCCTGAGGCAAACAAAGTGCTCTGTCTGCGTTCCACTGGGGTTGACGCAGCACTCCATCTGAGTGGCTCTTCTGGCAACGTCGCTTTCCGTCTGCATAGATTGCTGGATCCCCCGAGGGGCAGTCTTCCCAGCTGGCCTGATGCTGAACGTCAGGTTCATCTTTTCTATCGATACCCCTGGTGACTCCCAACTGTCACTTGGGTTCCTGTAGTAGCGTGTGGCCTTCGGTCGCGACGATGTCGGGGTGGATGACAAAGTTGAAGAGGAGGTTGAAGCTGAAGAGGTCAAAGCCGAGGAGGTGGTCGACAAATTTAAGGTCTTTCCTGCAGAAAGACCTTAACTGCTGTCTCTACGTGGATGACTTTGTCATATGCTACCAATTAAGACAAATGACAACTATAGAAAGAAAACTACAACAGGCAATGAATCTCCTTGATAGATGGAGTACTGAAAATTGTTAAAGTTTTCCACCAACAAAACTACATGCGTTCACTTCTGTCGTAGTGTGTGTGGAAAATCCAGCACTCCATCTCAAGGACACTGAACTGCCTGTAGGGGAGGAGGTGAAGTTCTTGGGATAGATCTATGACAAGATCCTATCCTTCAAACCTTTACTGAAAATGGTTTCAAGTTTTCCACCAACAAAACTACACGTGTTCACTTCTGTCGTAGAAGGGTGTGTGTGGAAAATCTGGCACTCCGTCTCAAGGACACTGAACTACCTGTAGGGGAGGAGGTGAAGTTCTTGGGAATGATCCCCCCGTGGGGATCCGGGGTGGGGGATCCTTAGGGAGCCTCCTGGGAAGAATGTATCCTCAGCAGCCCCTTGCTGTTCGTAGGAGGCGACAAATGGGGAGACCAGACTCAATAGCCTAGTTAGTAGAGTGCCCGCTTTGAATCTGGGAGGTCTTGGGATTCATCCCTGGCCGAGTCACACCAAAGACTTTAACAATGGTAGTGGTCACTGCTTGCCTGGCACTCGGTATAAAGTAAGAACCACGAAACATGACTGGTCGGCCCGGTGTCAGTATAATGTGACTGGGTGGGGTATTGTGTGGGCCTATGACATGATATCTCAGTGTGGCAGCACTATAAAGAGGGCATTGGGTCCCACTGCTACAAATAGGCACCTCATTTCATAAATTTGGTCACCGCCCCTGTGGCGTAAAACTAGCTGAAAGGCTTTACCTTGTGCAGTCTGGTAAAAGAACCCTGAAGGGTTGGCCGGACGTTAAACTAATCCCACAAACAAACAAACAAACAAACTTGGGAATGATCTATGACAAGATCTTATCCTTCAAACCTCACATTGAATATTTGAGGAGAAAATGCCTAAAGGCCATGAATCTCCTGAAAGTACTGTCCAACACAGAATGGGGTGCTGACCGAGAGATCCTGCTGACCCTGTACAAAGCATACATCCAGTCAAGGCTGGATTATGGTTCTTTGATATACCAGTCAGCAGGGAAATCCTACTTGGACAGACTAAACCCCATCCAAAACCAGGGCCTACGAATATGTCTTGGCGCTTTCAGAACATCACCAGCCAAAAGCCTACACGTGGAGGGCAATGTTCCACCTTTACATTTAAGGAGGGAAAAATTGTCCTTACAATATGCAATAAAGGTCAAAGCTGACAAGAGAAACCCAACACATGATACCATATTCCGCACACATAACAGCGAGTTGTTCCGGGTAAATCCAAGGGTGGCCAAACCATTCTCTACCTCTGCTAAATCTGTGATCAGAGAAGCAGAGATACCTTTGAACATCATCAGAGAAATAAGACCACCCAAGGACCCACCATGGTCCCAGAGTAAACCTGTGGTCATCCTGGAACTATGCAATAACAAGAAGAACGAAACTAACCCCTCTGCTTTCAGGAACGAATATGGAGCCCTGAAAGACCAATACAGTGATCATTTCCCCATCTTCACTGATGGCTCCAAGGAAGGAAATAGAGTGGGTTATGCAGTACATACAGAGTATGGGGACCTGACGGGTGCCCTTCACGGCCAAGCCAGCATTTTTACTGCTGAAGCACGTGCTCTGGCGCGTGCACTAGACTGGATCAAAGTATCAGGACACAGAAAGTTTATCATCTTCTCAGACTCAAAGTCCTGTTTACAAACTATCCTACAACATCAGCCTAACAATCCCATAATCAGAGATATCCAGCAAAGTCACACCAACCTGAAATCGGTTGGCAAAGAAGTGATTTTCTGCTGGCTACCTAGCCACATTGGAATCTCTGGTAATGAAAAGGCAGACCAAGCAGCCAAGGGGGCCTTGGCCCTAGATCCTGAGGTTGCTAGAATCCCACACACAGACTTACTGCCACTAAGCAAAACACATTTGCGGTCTAAGTGGCAAAGCGACTGGAACAAACAGGAGAACAATCTTCTACACTCTGTCCAACCCAAATTAGAAGAGAAAAGTGACAAAAGCAAAAGAGAGTGCCTGACAAGGTCAGAACAGGTGAAACTGGCCCGTCTTCGGATGGGCTACACCAGGCTGACATAGTGACAACGACTGGGATATCAAAGGCCTTGTGCCACCGGCTGTTGTGTGTCTGGCCCTGTCTATGGGACCAGGCACATTAAAGAACACCTACTTCGGTAAAAATGTGTAGGGGTATGGTCTCTACCTTCTCATAGATTCGATCACCATCACCGCCCTTGATATGACCCTGGCAGTTGATTAGGGCGTAAAGCAACCAATAACCAACCAACCAACCAACCAGGCTGACATATGAACACCTGTTGAAAGGTGAAGGTGCTCCTATTTGTCAACAGTGTAACACCAAACTAACGGTGGAGCACATCATACTGAAGTGTAAGAAGACGGATGATAGTCGCAAGCGGCATCTCCAAAACAGAACATCGATGAAGAATGTGTTTAACAACAACGGAAGTAAAAAGATCCTGCGATTCCTTCGAGAATGCCAACTGATAGATAAAATCTAAGAAAGGATCCAAGAGTCTGGGATCCAGGGGCCACCCTGTGCTCCCGACAGGGTCATCAAAGGCCGGGTGTGTGGTGTCCTTTCTATGGAACATTGCACACTAAAGACCCCTTGCCACTTTTCGCAACGAGTAGGGTATCGCACCCGGTGGCGGGTTTCTCCTAAACCATATCATATATTCGGTCACCGCCCTTGTGGCGTAAAATAAGCTGAAAAGTATTACCTTGTGCAGTCTGGAAAGAACCCATAAGGGTTGGCCGGATGTTAAACTACCCCAACAAACAAACAATTAACAACAACGGAAGTAAAAAGATCCTGCAATTCCTTCGAGAATGCCAACTGATAGATAAAATCTAAGAAAGGATCCAAGAGTCTGGGATCCAGGGGCCACCCTGTGCTCCCGACAGGGTCATCAAAGGCCGGGTGTGTGGTGTCCTTTCTATGGGACATTGCACACTAAAGACCCCTTGCCACTCTTCGCAACGAGTAGGGTATCGCACCTGGTGGCGGGTTTCTCCTAAACCATATCATATATTTGGTCACCGCCCTTGTGGCGTAAAATAAGCTGAAAAGTATTACCTTGTGCAGTCTGGAAAGAACCCATAAGGGTTGGCCGGACGTTAAACTACCCCAACAAACAAACAAAACAAACAAACCAGGCCCATTTCCGCAAATAGTTCATAGATGGTGTCGTGCAAGTCTTCTCTACCCGCCCGAGGCTCTTGGACTCCCTCAAAGATCAGATTCTTTTTCTTCACCATTGTATCAAGTTTTTCACATTTAGTGTCCAGTTTCCCTATTGCGTAGGTATTTTTACGAATTTCCAGGCTGAGGTTTTGTAGGCACTCCTTTAAGTATGCGTTTTCGTCTCGATCTTGCACTTCAGCCTGGGTAAATTCGAGAGATTCCTTGTATTCTTTACATACTCCTTCAACTGCGTCAAACCGTGAGCAAAGATTGTCTATTTTCTTGTGAAGTTCAGTGTCTCGGGGAGGAGTAGTCTGATCAGTATGTGTCTCTACTGTAGGCATTCTTGACTTTGATGGGGCCACGCTAACTTTGGGTGAAGTGTTAGTAACTTGAACAGTTTTCAGCTGGGTCTCAGGTATGGAGATTGGACGCCTTGACCGTATCTCACCAGTTCTTGGGTCCTTTGTTACCTTCCTCAGAGTTGGGATACTTGATTTGAGCATTATACACAGCAGCAGGGAAGTCAATTAGAAGAAGTATTGCTGTCCTGATTCTTGTGACGTAATGTGGTTAGGATGTCAGAAAAATAGTAAGGCACTTGTACACAAAAGTCACAGGTCAAGCCTAGTCAATCATAGTCCCCAGGGAAAGAAAGATGTAAAGCTAGATGGATGCCATCATGTTGCTAGGTGCAGAGTGGATGCTCAGAGTTGAGCATTAGCTGAAGGTTTCAATGAAGTGGTTTTCCGAACGCCCCCAAATTTGTGATGCAGCTTCTGTGTCAGTTCCCGCCGTTTCCGTAATTTTCGTATTATCGCTCAAAACTCAGTTTTAGAAATGTACTCAAAAATACAAGAAAGAAAAAGGCCACAGTGTTCTCACTTTCAGCGATTTGTTCCCAAGGTTGTGTTCTAGGTCTGGAGCTAGTGGTGTCTTCCTGGCTTGTTTGGAACAGTCCTAAAAGTTAACATTTACCGGCCGCATTTTTTCCGACGTTACGTTCGCGAGTGGGGGCGTTCGGAGAGTATCCTTAATTTGATATGCAACATCTTGACCCAGCCACCCACTGGCATGTGCTCTGGCGCGTGCACTAGCCTGGATCAAAGTATCAGGACACAGAAAGTTTATCATCTTCTCAGACTCAAAGTCCTGTTTACAAACTATCCTACAACATCAGCCTAACAATCCCATAATCAGAGATATCCAGCAAAGTCACACCAACCTGAAATCAGTTGGCAAAGAAGTGTTTTTCTGCTGGCTACCTAGCCACATTGGAATCTCTGGTAATGAAAAGGCAGACCAAGCAGCCAAGGGGGCCTTGGCCCTAGATCCTGAGGTTGCTAGAATCCCACACACAGACTTACTGCCACTAAGCAAAACACATTTGCGGTCTAAGTGGCAAAGCGACTGGAACAAACAGGAGAACAATCTTCTACACTCTGTCCAACCCAAATTAGAAGAGAAAAGTGACAAAAGCAAAAGAGAGTGCCTGACAAGGTCAGAACAGGTGAAACTGGCCCGTCTTCGGATAGGCCACACCAGGCTGACACATGAACACCTGTTGAAAGGTGAAGGTGCTCCTATTTGTCAACAGTGTAACACCAAACTAACGGTGGAGCACATCATACTGAAGTGTAAGAAGACGGATGATAGTCGCAAGCGGCATCTCCAAAACAGAACATCGATAAAGAATGTGTTTAACAACAACGGAAGTAAAAAGATCCTGCAATTCCTTCGAGAATGCCAACTGATAGATAAAATCTAAGAAAGGATCCAAGAGTCTGGGATCCAGGGGCCACCCTGTGCTCCCGACAGGGTCATCAAAGGCCGGGTGTGTGGTGTCCTTTCTATGGGACATTGCACACTAAAGACCCCTTGCCACTCTTCGCAACGAGTAGGGTATTGCACCCGGTGGCGGGTTTCTCCTAAACCATATCATGTATTCGGTCACCGCCCTTGTGGTGTAAAATAAGCTGAAAAGTATTACCTTGTGCAGTCTGGAAAGAACCCATAAGGGTTGGCCGGACGTTAAACTACCCCAACAAACAAACAAACAAACTGTCTATGTTCACCAGTAGTTCATTGTATCAATAGAAATGTACCCAAAGCATAACAAATACTTTTTCAAAAGAGTAAATACAAAAATATATGAGTTCAATGATCTGTCATTATTATTTATTGTTTGATTTATCCATCGAATTGGAGTATCAGGTTTTAAAGATTACTTTAGAGCCTTGATTTATACATATGGTTCTTCAGAAAATATGTCAATGTAATTGTCTGGAAAGAACCCATAAGGGTTGGCCGGACATTAAACAAACAAACAAAATCAATGTAACTGTTGATGGTTGTATCTGATCCTAACTGATTATATCAGCACCCACACAAAGCTTTTTGATAGACTGTTGATAACCAAACAATGTGATGAAAACCCATGCCTGCACAATGTTATGGGTGAGCTCCATGGGCTTGGGAATAATGCTCCCATTCCATGTTCTACCAATGTTTGATGTACGCCTCAGTAAACCGGATGGAAGTTGGCAATATCAATAATGGAACGAGCAGAGGCTGGCTCCAGTGTTGTGATTGCGTGGCTAAACATTACTTTTATCTGGCCGCATGACACACTGGCAGCCGCCCGTAAAATACCATAATATGCTTGTAATTTTAGCGCTGTGCAATCTGATGTCATTTGATGAACAACACTGGTTTTGGTGCTAACAGTTGTCAAGTCCACTAAACATAGTTTTTCATTTTGGAAGTAGTGAAGTTTCTATTTTTGCAGTTGGGGACGATACAGTTAAATACAACTGAATGAGCTGAGGAATAATTGTACCTGGATGTGTATTTTGCTTAGATATTTCTGGTAGAATTATACCATAATTATTTAACATGCATGCTTCACATGTACTCTCTTTTCCTCTCCTTAAAACCATAGTCATTAATGGCAGAGGGACAAAAATAAATATTAGATAACAAGGGACAATAGATTTTTCTCAGTGTCATTGCTTTTGAAATAGATTGTATCAGCATTGATTATAAGTTTAGAATTACTTGAAATTGCTTCTTTTTTTCCCAACAATGCCTTTGCAATGAGTATGGTCCTACCATTAAGCCCAGACTGATTTGTAGCCAGACTGAATTGGACACCAATGTATCCTCGTATACAAAATACCACTCCCAAACCCGCAGAATCCAATAACACCAGCAATAATGTTCAATGCTTGCTAAAGATATCTTTCCAATCTACTTTGATGAGAACTTTACAAGATTAGTTTTTTTCCGCTGTGTGACACTGATTAGATCCAATTGACCAACATGGTTATTGTCCATGACAAATGGATGGTGATTTCGCCTTTTTCTCTCAGAAAGCCTGTGGCCTGCCAAATTTCCCAAAGAGATTAGGTGTTTGGGACTCGCGCGTGGGTGTGTGGACAAAGGAACTTTGTTCTGGCACATCATGGTCAACCCTGCTGTTTCTGTCAGATGGTAGGCAAAATTTAATCTATGAGCATGGACATTATTATTTTCAAATTCAAAGGTGCTCCTGACTGCCACCTGAAAGGGGCATCAAAAACTAAAGTAAAACTTCTTTTTTTAAGGACAATGGCGCCATTATCCAGATACTGGGAAAATCAAAGTCCTTCAATTTTTATCAAATCTTGCAGAAATACTCATTAATGTTTAGTCTATCATAATTGAAATTGAAAAATAGTGTACCAGGAATACTTTTGTAGATAAATAAGGCCAAATAACACAAATTTTATGGTTATTTGCAAATTCTTAAAAATTCTTTAGACAGGAAAAATTTAGTTTTTTTCCTGTGACTTTTTTAATTCATGATATATAATGATATGATATACTTCTATATGATTGTGGGTATGTTGAGCATTATACAAAATATCAAGATAACCTGCCACGTAAATCTTTAGGTGAATTTATGGAGAAAACTCATAAAAACCCATTTCAAGTAAATTTAGATCTCAAAATGAACATTCAGCTTTCTGGCCAAGTTCATCTGGTGACCCCCTATTTTTTTGGCTGAAAATAATAGCCTATAGCTTTCTCTATGATACATATTGATTTTAAGATTTTCTGGGTATTCAAGTTTTTTGTATGCATGCTTATTTTCTCTTTTTTTCATTTTTTCACAATTTTTTACAATTTTAATTTGAAGATTTCAAAGATTAAAATGCATAGTACCCAATGATTTTTTTCTTAATGCTCTCTTATTCACTTGCCTAGATGTATGTCCGTTTATAACTGACTTCAATCTGTTTGTCCTACCTTTTAATTGGAAATAATATGGAATTTTTTGATCATTTTGGAACCTTTTGAGGTAGAACTTGCATTCTGGAAAATTTTGAGAAAATCTGGGTACTAGATCTATAATGGAGCGATTGTCCTTAAACTATCAGATGTTTCTCTAGGTAACAAATGTAGCAATGACATAGAAGTGCATATAAATTCCTGTCAGTTCTGAACAAATATCTAAAGGCAAACACTGATAGTAGTAATCTTTCAATTGATTTTAATAAATGATATATTTGAACTCATCATGTTTTCTGTAGGATCAGTAAAAGATTATAATGTTATTGAAAGTTCTTGGCACAGTAAAAAGAAACTGTAGATATGTTTACTTCCATGTCACTTAGAAATTCATAATGTTGGCACTGTTCATACCTTATCGCTTCCATGTTAGTGTTAGTGACCAGGTTCTTTTCGCAGAGGACCCTCAGTTCTGAACCCCATTGGGGTTCCAGGGAAGAATATAGGCCCCCAGTAGCCCCTGCTGATCAT
Organism: Lepidonotus clava; assembly: GCA_936440205.1. Taxonomy (NCBI): domain Eukaryota; kingdom Metazoa; phylum Annelida; class Polychaeta; order Phyllodocida; family Polynoidae; genus Lepidonotus; species Lepidonotus clava. Next base: position 2,994,990 of record OW387143.1, read on the forward strand.
ATTAGTTGACAATAGGGGGTACCCAGCACTGACCAAGTGGTTCTTTGGGTTCAATTCCCGGTTGGTGCTAGGTTCACTAAGGGATAATGTACAGCAAAAGTGATTTCCAGGTTTTGCTCCCCTGCTGTTTGCCTGCCCTGTCTCCTTCATCCCAGATACAATCACCAAAGACAGAATTCGTCCCAACTGGTTTCCGCCGTGAAAAGGACCCTGGCTGTCGGTACAGCACAAAACATTCACTCACTCACTCACTCTGTGTGATTCTTTGGGTTCATTTCCCAGTTGGTACTGGGTTCACTAAGGGATGAAGTATAGCAAAAATGATCTCACTCACTCTTAGGTGTTAATAAATCTACCCAGTGTTTTTGCACCCACACCTTTTGTTCCTTAGGGTTGGCAAATGGATGCGGAACACTTTTTGCTGGTGCATCATTTTCATTCTCCATTCCAAAGAAATCCAAGAGTGCCTCGACAATATAGGCTTCAAGGTATGACAGAACAAACTCCTTCTTTGCATAATAAGCTTTCGTCACATCGATGTTAAGCGAGTTTCGAACAATGCACTCTTTCTCACCTCAGAGGGTCCCCATCTGCAAAGGCCCATTAATGTTCCACAGAGTTGAAGATCATTTTCTCAAGATAATTCATCCTTAGATGGAAAGACTAGAATGTGACCGTATCGAGGAGACTGAACCTCTCATTAGGATCATCATTGCCTATGCAGAGTTTCATGCCACTCACCCTCGTCTATTGCTATGCAGCACACACATTCTTGATACACCTTGGACCTCAGCAGCTAAGGCTTCGGCAGTAGCCCTCACCATGGCCCTTTGTGAGGGCCTCAAGGGATAGGTGATCGTTCTGGTGTTAACATTTCTCTCATCACAGGGCCCTAGGCTCACCATGGCCCTTTGTGAGGGCCTCAAGGGATAAGTGACCGTTCTGATGTTGACATTTCCCTCATCACACTGTGACATGCTGAAAAAAACAGCCAGAAGAACAACTCAAACTACTTCTAGAGTTGTACAACAACATATGGGTGAATCTATCGGTATCACAGAGGGCTCAATGTACAGTCAGGCTATGGTAAAGCTAAGTAAATCCAATACCTGGCCATTGGATTTTGTGGGTTTAGTTGAGCCATGCTCTCTGTGATCAGAATAGTTTGAAAAGAACATTCTGGGAAGCAGAGGGAGCCTTATGGCTCTGAGAGGGCCTTAAGGCTGGAAAGGATTCCAGCTCAGGCTGCAGCCCACCATGTCTTATGACGTAAGGGAAGGCCGACGGAATCAAGTGATCTCCAAAACAGAACATTGATGAAGGATGTGTTTAACAACAACGGAAGTAAAAAGCTCCTGCAATTCCTTCGAGAATGCCAACTGATAGATAAAATTTAAGAAAGGATCCAAAAGTCTGGGATCCAGGGGCCACCCTGTGCTCCCGACAGGGTCATCAAAAGCCGGGTGTGTGGTGTCCTTTCTATGGGACATTGCACACAAAAGACCCCTTGCCACTCTTCGCAACGAGTAGGGTATTGCACCCGGTGGCGGGTTTCACATATTCCGTCACCGCCCTTGTGGCGTAAAATAAGCTGAAAAGTATTACCTTGTGCAGTCTGGTAAGAACCCATAAGGGTTGGCCGGATGTTAAAGTCCCAACAAACAAACAAGTAGGGCAGCGCGAAGGTCATGCCAGGTCTCGGTGGCTTCCGGCAATATTTTGGCAAAGTAAGCCTGTCTCTGCACAGGCTGGGCTGAGGCGATGAGGTTATTGGCGCTAGCATATCTGGCCGCAGCACCCTGTGGGGGTCCGGGCAAGAATAGGCCCTCAGTAGCCCCTGCTGATCGTACGAGACGACGATAGGATGGACCCTGCACTGACCAAGTGGTCCTTTTGGTTCAATTCCCGGTCAGTGCTTGGTTCACTAAGGGATGAGGTACAGCAAAAATGATTACTAGGTTTTGATCCCATGCTGTTTGCCCGCCCTGTCACCCTCATAATTCCAAGTGGTGTGGAGCTTAGATTCAGGTTAAGGTCCCTGGTAGAGGTGAGTGCTTGGCTGTAAAGCATCCGTCTGATGTAATCTAGAAGAGATGACATATACTGTTATTTCACTTTGGGTTGCCAACCAGCAGACTGAACAGAAACAGCTTATTATTTTGACATTAAAGGAAGCCTTGCACATAAATTTGCAAAATGCTGACTCATTTATATTCTATTTCACTTACATAATATAAAAGAAATTCAAATGGAAAAAAGGCAAAATGTCAAGGTGTAGGTCAGTCATTCAGGAAAGAAAATTAAATTTGGGAATTCCCTAAATTGTGGGCTACTTTTACTCCCCTTTTTACGTCATTATCATGGGGATTCCCTTTCAAAAAACTTGGGGAATCCCCAGTTAATAAATGAATGGCAGGTTTTGATAAATAAAATCTAAGAAAGGATTCAAGAGTCTGGGATCCAGGGGCCACCCTGTGCTCCCGACAGGGTCATCAAAGGCCAGGTGTGTGGTGTCCTTTTGTATAGGACATTGCACACGAAAGACCCCTTGCCACTCTTTGCAACGAGTAGAGTATTGCACCCAGTGGCGGGTTTCTTCTAAATCATAACACAGGTTCGGTCACCGCCCTTGTGGCGTAAAACAAGCTGAAAAGCATTACCTTGCGCAGTCTGGAAAGAACCCATAAGGGTTGGTCGGACATTAAACTACCCCAACAAACAAACAAACCCTGCTGTGTGCCCACCCTGTCACCTTCATCTCATTGATTCGATCACCAAAGACAGAATTAGTCTCAACTTTTTTTGCCGTGAAAATGACCACACTTGGCAGCACTGACACAGCCTCCTCTCCACTGGAGGGTGAAACCTAAGGTGAGCCACCAACTGCCCTCACAGGCAGACATCCTCACTGAGGCAGCACTCTCGCATGGTTAACTGCTTCCCTTGGCAATTCTTTTTTTCACATTGGTGCGATTGTAGTGCAGAACTGCACTTGCAGGCAGACCGTCATGACCAGCCCTACCAGCTTCCTGTAGGTCTTGCCCTATGCTGATCGGTGACTTAAAGTGTATCACACGTTGCACAGCAAGGGCATCAAGTCACATTCCCAGGGCCACAGTAGTAAAGACGAGGCCAATTCTTGAGTGGGTCTTTGCCAGCTCCCTGACGAAGAACTCCTTCATATCATGAGTATAATCACTGTGGTACTGGACAAACACATGGTTCTCAGGGTTGTGTTTGCCACAGTACTGCTCGTCTTACATCTTCTTCTTGAAGAATCGATAGGCGTACCTGTAGCAATGACATACAGAAATTCATATAAATTCCTGTCAGTTCTCAACCAATATCTAACGGCAAACTCTAATGATAGAAATCTTTTGATTCTGTTTCATTCATGATATATTTGAATTCACCATGTTTGTCTCAAGAGTCAATAAAAAGATTATAATTTTCTAAATGAAAGTTCCTGCACAGTAAAAAGAAACTAGATATGTTTACTTCCATGTAGCTTAGAAATTCATAAAAAGTAAAAATTAAAAAAAATTAAAAAAAAAGAAATGTTGGCACTGTTCATACTTTATCACTTCCATGTCAGTGTACATGATGGTGACCGGGTACTTTTCGCAGAGAACCCACAGCTCTGAACCCTGTGGTGTTTCCAGGGAAGAATATAGGCCCCCAGTAGCACCTGCTTTTGTATAAGGCAACAATAGGATCCAGGGGCCACCCTGTGCTCCCGACAGGGTCATCAAAGGCCGGGTGTGTGGTGTCCTTTCTATGGGACATTGCACACTAAAGACCCCTTGCCACTCTTCGCAACGAGTAGGGTATTGCACCCGGTGGCGGGTTTCTCCTAAACCATATCATGTATTCGGTCACCGCCCTTGTGGTGTAAAATAAGCTGAAAAGTATTACCTTGTGCAGTCTGGAAAGAACCCATAAGGGTTGGCCGGACGTTAAACTACCCCAACAAACAAACAAACAAACAAACAAACCCAGCACTGACCAAGTGGTTCTTTGGGTTCAATTCCCAGTTGGTGCTGGGTTCACTAAGGGATAAGGTACAGCAAAAATGATTTCCAGATTTTTATCCACTGCTGTTTGCCTGCCCTGTCACCTTCATCTCATAGATATGGTCACCAAAGACAGAATTCGTCCCAACTGGTTTTCGCTGTGAAAATTACCCTGGCCGTCATAAAACAGCAATCACTCAGTCACTCACCCTCAGCTCCAATAGCATCTCCCGTCAGCTGAAAAGCATTACCTTGTGCAGTCTGGAAAGACCTTGTGTGGTTGACCAGATATTAAACTACCCCAACAAACAAATCAATCAAACAAACAAACCCACAGCTGAAAAGCATCAGCTTGTGCAGTCTGGTAAATGAACCCAAAAGGGTTGGCCGGATGTTAAACTTACCCAACAAACAAAGCATCTCCCCAAGGAACCCTCCCTGTGGGGGTCCGGGTAAGAATAGGCCCTCAGTAGCCCCTGCTGATCGTAAGAGGCGACGATAGGGGGGACTCTGCACTGACCAAGTGGTTTTGGGGTTCAATTCCCGGTCAGTGCTTGGTTCACTAAGGGATGAGGTACAGCAAAAATGATTGCTGGGTTTTGATCCCCTGCTGTTTGCCCGCCCTGTCACCTTCATCTCATAGATTCGATCACCAAAGACAGAATTCGTCCCAACTGGTTTTCGCCGTGAAAATGACCTTAGCTGTCGATACGGCGTAAAACACCCAACACTCACTCACTCCCCAAGGAACCCTGTGGGGGTTCTGGGGTAGAATAGGCCCCCAGTAGCCCCTAGTGGCTTTATAAGGTAACAATAGGGGGGACCCAGCACTGATCAAGTGGTTCATTGGGTTCAATTCCTGGTTGGTGCTGGGTTCACTGAGGGATAAGGTACAGCAAAAATGATTTCCAGGTTTTGATCCCCTGCTGTTTGCCAGCCCTGTCACATTCATCTCATAGATACGATCACCAAAGACAGACTTCGTCCCAATCTGTTTTTGCCATGAATATGACCTTAGTTGTTGAATCGGCGTAAAGCATCCATTACTCACTCACTCTCCCCAAAGATAAACTTGAGGTCTTCTGCCTTGTGCCTCTAGGGTAGCCTCCCTCTCTTGAAAAGTTTGATGTTGGCCTGGTCTGGGTTTTCTGATTCCAATACTGGGTGACGGAGAATAAGCTTCCATATCACATCCTGCTGAACCTCTGGGGAAGCAGTGGCTGTCAGGAGTATTGTTTGGACTTGTGGAAACAAGGCCAGCAGCTCTTGCAGGTGTTCAAAATCCTTCGGGAATTTAGCATATTTCACATGACATAAATCAATCATGGCACGTCCGAAATTGCACATCTTCATTTTGCAACTTGAAAATTGAAAATTAGAAGTCATTCTTCTATTACACTTCGAGAATGCCAACTGATAGATAAAATCTAAGAAAGGACTCAAGAGTCTGGGATCCAGGGGCCACCCTGTGCTCCCGACAGGGTCATCAAAGACTGGGTGAGTGGTGTCCTTTCTATGGGACATTGCACACTAAAGACCCCTTGCCACTCTTCGCAACGAGTAGGGTATTGCACCCGGTGGCGGGTTTCTTCTAAACCATATCATATATTCGGTCACCGCCCTTGTGGCGTAAAATAAGCTGAAAAGTATTACCTTGTGCAGTCTGGAAAGAACCCATAAGGGTTGGCCAGACGTTAAACTACCCCAACAAACAAACAAACTCCATAAGAGTGTCTTATCAAACAAATGAATAAGCAGTACTTACCTGCTGCTTGGCACTCTCCGTGTCAAAACAGTCTAATATTCCTGGCATTTTGTGACTTTTGATGGTTAGTAAGATCTTGAAAGCGGCATAGACTTGTTGATGGTTAGTAAGATCTTGAAAGCGGCGTAGCCGTAGACTGAATGGTTACAAAGCGATGTTTACTGGTGACATCACCGCAAACTCTATGGGACATTGCACACTAAAGACCCCTTGCCACTCTTCGCAACGAGTAGGGTATTGCACCCGGTGGCGGGTTTCTACTAAACCATATCATATATTCGGTCACCGCCCTTGTGGCATAAAATAAGCTGAAAAGTATTACCTTGTGCAGTCTGGAAAGAACCCATAAGGGTTGGCCGTACGTTAAACTACCCCAACAAACAAACAAATCACTCACTCCATGTTATTCTTTGGGTTCATTTCCCAGTTGGTACTGGGTTCACTAAGGGATGAGGTACAGCAAAAATGATCTCACTCACTCAAAGGTGTTAATGAATCTACCCAGTGATTTTGCACCCACACCTTTTGTTCCTTAGGGTTGGCAAATGGATGCGGAACACTTTTTTGCTGGTGCATCATTTTCATTCTCCATTCCAAAGAAGTCCAAGAGTGCCTCGACAATATAAGCTTCAAGGTATGACAGAACAAACTCCTTCTGTGCATCATAAGCTTTCTTGACGTCAATGATGACTGAGTTTAGAAAACAATGCACTCTTTCTCTCCTCAGAGGGTCCCCATCTCCAAAGGCCCATTAATGTTCCTCAGAGTTGAAGATCATTTTCTCAAGATAACTCATCCTTAGTGGAAAAACTCGAATGTGACCGTACCGAGGAGACTGAACCTCTCATGAGGATCATCATTGCCTATGCAGAGTTTCATGCCTCAGTTGAAGTGCTCCCAGATGAGCTGGTCTCCGCCAATGTGCATCCAGTCCTTGTCATACTGCCACTTCAATGTCCAAAGCTATCCCGTGGGGGTTCTGGGGAAGTATAGACACCCAGTAGCCCCTGCTGATTGTATAAGGCGAAGATTGTGGGCACCTAGCATTGACCAAGTGGTTCTTTAAGTTCAATTCCCAGTTGGACCCCATGGGGGCCAGGTAAGAATAGGACCCCAGTAGCCCCTGCTGATCGTATGAGGCGACGATAGGGGGGACCAAGCACTGACCAAGTGGTTTTTGGGTTCAATTCCCGGTTGGTGCTGGGTTCACTAAGGGATTAGGCACAGCAAAAATGATTTCCAGGTTTTGGTCCCCTGCTGTTTGCCTGCCCTGTCACATTGATTTCATAGATTCGATCACCAAAGACAGAATTCGTCCCAACTGGTTTTCGCCGTGAAAATGACCCTGGCTGTCGGTATGGCGTAAAACACCCAACACTCACTCACTCACTCTGCCCTTGTTACTGTTTAGTTTTAGGCAAAGAACACTTTAATTATAAGGTAAAGTGCAATACTTCCAATAGGCTAATAGTACTTACTCGACTTGGCTTCAACTTCAATTGACACTTGCCCCAGCTCAGGTCCAGTCTCCCAGGCCGCCTATTTCAGCTTCTGGGCCTCATGTCCACTCTCTCTTCATTTTGCAACTTGAAAATTGAAAGTTTGAAGTCAATCTTCTTTTACACCTGTATGATTGTAAATTTATACTTGTACTGTTACTAAACAATTTTCTTTTTCAAACTTTGACACATATAAATAGAACTTGCCACTCACCCTCGTCTATTGCTATGCAGCACACATATTCTTGGTACATCTTTGACCTCAGCAGCTAAGGCTTCGGCAGTAGCCCTCACCATGGCCCTTTGTGAGGGCCTCAAGGGATAGGTGACTGTTCTGGTGTTGACATTTCCCTCATCACAGGGCCCTAGGCTCACCATGGCCCTTTGTGAGGGCCTCAAGGGATAAGTGACCGTTCTGATGTTGACATTTCCCTCATCACACTGTGACATGCTGAAAAAAACAGCCAGAAGAACAACTCAAACTACTTCTAGAGTTGTACAACAACATATGGGTAAATGCAAAGGCCGGGTGTGTGGTGTCCTTTCTATGGGACATTGCACACTAAAGACCCCTTGCCACTCTTCGCAACGAGTAGGGTATCGCACCCGGTGGCGGGTTTCTCCTAAACCATATCATATATTCGGTCACCGCCCTTGTGGCGTAAAATAAGCTGAAAAGTTCTACCTTGTGCAGTCTGGAAAGAACCCATAAGGGTTGGCCGGACGTTAAACTACCCCAACAAACAAACAAACAAATTCAAGCTCTTGGCAACGAGTCTACCAGTTCCAGTTCATACACATTCTTGGTACACCTAGGACCTCAGCAGCTAAGACTTCGGCAGTAGCCCTCACCATGGCCCTTTGTGAGGGCCTCAAGGGATAGGTGATTGTTCTGGTGTTGACATTTCCCTCATCACAGAGCCCTAGGCTCACTATGGCCCTTTGTGAGTTCCTCAAGGGATAGGTGACTGTTCCGGTGTTGACATTTCCCTCATCACACTATGACATGCTGAAAAAACAGCCAGAAGAACAACTCAAACTACTTCTAGAGTTGTACAACAACATATGGGTAAACGGAGAGTATCCGAGCTCTTGGGATGAAACTACTGTGGTCCCTATCCTGAAAAGTGGGAAAACCAAGAGCGATCCCCAGAGCTACAGACATATTGCTATGAATAGCTGCCTTTCCAAAACCCTGGAAAGAATGGTCAACAACAGGCTGACTTGGTATCTGGAATCTAATGATCTCCTAAACCCCTACCAGTCAGTCAAAATACTCACTCACTCACTTGCTGCAAAGCTTTACCTTGTGCAGCCTGGTAAAAGAACCCCAAAGGGTTGGCCGGACGTTAAACCAACCCAACAAACAAAGAAAACAAACATGGCTGTGCTCACCCACACAGGCCCAGCTTCCTTTTGCCAAGAAGCGCCCTCCTCCTCATCAGAGACCCAGTCCTCCTCCTCTTCCTCCTCAGGGCAGTCACTTGACAGCTGGGAGGTCTCTCCCTCCTAGCCAGCCATGTCCAAGTAACATACCGAGATGCCTGATTTGCTTAGTTTCAAGATGATTTCCAGGATTTGATCAGTCTGGAAAGAACCCCTAAGGGTTGGCCGGACGTTAAACTACCCCAACAAACAAACAACCAAACTTAAGCTAACCCCGTGGGAGTTCTGGGGAAGTATAGACCCCCAGTATGTGGTGTCCTTTCTATGGGACATTGCACACTAAAGACCCCTTGCCACTCTTTGCAACGAGTAGGGTATCGCACCCGGTGGCGGGTTTCTCCTAAACCATATCATATATTCAGTCACCGCCCTTGCGGCGTAAAATAAGCTGAAAAGTATTACCTTGTGCAGTCTGGAAAGAACCCATAAGGGTTGGCCGGATGTTAAACTACCCCAACAAACAAACAAACATGGGGGTATGGATGGTAGGGTTCCGATGTCACAATTTCAATTAAAAAAAAAAAAAAAATGTCGCATGTCTCCCGTCAAGTTCCAGTGGAGGCTGGACAAACAAAGCCACGTAGTGGGATTAACCTGATTGATTGGGGATTGTCATAATGCTGATAAGGCCTCTAGGGACCCTTCCCATTGGCTGGAATTAAATCAAACCTTTTATTATTGAAAAATGATTTTGAAATATAAAAAATTCAGACACAAAGCTAATAAACGTATATCAGAAAAAAAGATATAGATTTATACTATTGATACATAAAATCAGCATTCTGCAACTATGTATATATCAAAATCTGCAGGTTGTCTAACATGGGCAATTTACACATGCTGAAAGAGGAAATAACCCCAAGCTCGTCCAGGTAGCTGCTGTCAGGACTGAGTCCCACACTAGGTGGCGCGGTCCGGATACTCATTGATTGAAGGAATACCCATGTTGCATGTCACTATGATTTTTACCCTCCCTGTCATGTCATTAAGCCCCCATGTTGCAAGTCAAATTTAAAGGAAGAAACCAGTGAATATAAAACAATAGATTATCACGATCATCATTGACCAGGGTGTGTTCCTGCCAAGTTTTATATCAATACCATATGATACTTTCTCTTTCATGGGTATTTTTCTAAATTTCGATGTCTGAATGTAAATGGGGTACCTTAAACAATGCATCTGCAGACAGATAGGATAAGATTTTAGATATCCAGAAATAACATAATCTTTTTTTATTTAGGTACTTTATTAATCTGAGAAAATACAATTAGGCCAAGGTCTGTTTTCATTGTTTTCATTGTTTATAAGAACACAAGATATATCAGATACATATTGTCATACATACAACATATGGGTGTAAGGTACACGAAACGGATTTATACACAGATGGGGACAGATACCCACTGATCTAAGAATTACTTCATAGATTAGAATTGAGAAAAAGCATATTAAAGGGTATCATTTCTAGAGTAATAATAATCAAACATACAGATCATGAACCAAAGAAAAGACGTGTAGAATAGAAAAAATAAAGAAAATAAATGCCAAAGGAATCTGGTTATCCTAATGTTTTTTTCTCAACCCACTAATATTCCAAAGCATGAAATAAATTCATTCATAGCAAAAATTAGCAGTTTTTCTTTTCTTTTCTTTTTTTCTTTTTTAATCACATTTTACTATCCTGGGACAAGTTGGATTTCTATAGTCTTCCCTTGTCGCCAGCGGAACTTTTACAATAGCTGTACATTACATGTCAGGTAGTAATTCCATAATTATGTCTTTTTACTAAATCCTAATTTCAAAATTTGAAAATAACGTTTGTTTTTGTGTGTCGTCCCTGTGTACGAGGGATTCGAGATGTCTGAGGATATATAAAAACCTTTTTCCATAAATATTGTTGATTGTTCAATATATAAATGCTGCATATCTCTAATTTAACATTTGATCTAACAAATGAAGCCTAAGTACTCAAAGTTGAAATTTCACTGGTCCCTCTCTTTAAGAAATTGCCATGTCGCCGTGTCGATTTTAGTGGTCCATCCCCATAATGGGGCTTCAACTAAGGGATGAGGTACAGCAAAAATGATCGCTGGGTTTTGATCCCCTGCTGTTTGCCCGCCCTGTCACCTTCATCTCATAGATTCAATCACCAAAGACAGAATTCGTCCCAACTGGTTTTCGCTGTGAAAATGACCCTGGCTGTCGGTACGGCATAAAACACCCAACACTCACCCAACACTCACACAGACTCCATGTCGACTTGGCCTAAAAATGGGAGGTTTTATTCAAGATTTGTAAGATATAAACAATTAAGTATTACTAGTTGTAATTGCGCATTTATTACCAAATGTATGCATATTTTGAACAATGTTTACTGTGAGTCCTATACTTAGACATGCCTCTAACAATTTCCTTTGGGATGTTACTGGTCAGACCTTATTTTATATATGATTTAATTAATTGATGTTGAAAATAGAAAACACGTTGATGGGAAAAACCTTAAAAACTGGGAGATTGGGAGAATACAGGGGTGCCAACCAAAAAACCTCCATGATACACAAAAATTTATTGTGGGGTGTATTTTAGGGACCACGTTACAAAAATGCCACCCAGAAAACACCCATGATAAATTTTTGATGTGATAAATGTTATTAAAATCATTCAAAATGTATCTGAATTCAGATATCATGCTTTCTAATGGATGTTTGAAGGACATTAGATCAATTTAGGATTAGAAAAAAATGAATTGGAAAGTCCATGAAATATTGCAGGTCATTAAAATCCTACGATCACAATTTTCTTGATCGTGGCTATTTTAATGTATCGTGGGGGTGAAATATCGTGGACGTTTTTGGTTGGCACCCCTGAAAAACAAAAGAATTTCGGGAGATCTGACAAAACAGGAGATCTGTCGTCTCTGCTTCAATCAAATCAAGACCCGTCCACCAATGTACAAACAGCAGTAAACGTGTTACACCGTCCACTGTCAACAGGCCCCGGCTCCTAAACCACACCTCAACCATACAGCCCCCACAGGGAGCGGGGATTTAGGCGCCGGGCCGGGTCATTTAGGCAAAGAGTACAAATAGTGGTAAATATGTGTGTAGCTTAGTGGGTGTCTGCTGTTCTGAACCAACCACTGGGCACATGTTGGACATGGAACGGGAATGGCGCGGGGTGGGGAGGGAGAGTCAACTTATTCTTAGCCCCTTTTCTTTAATGTAGGTATTATAAGTTTTCATAGTTTTGTCTGATTTCAGATTTATTTTCATCATCACCTCAAATAATTTTCAAAATCAATTTATTTCTTACTTCACGTTTTATAGCATTTTCAGACGATTTTGAATTGTCTTTCTTAGGTTTCATACTTTTTCATTGTCCCTGACTTACATCTGTAAATTTGTTATGAGTGACGTTTTTAGGGGGAAAAAAGCACCCCATTCCTTTGTTTTAATGATTTGTTTATCTTTTTAAATCCATCCCAAAATCCGTTGGGAAGACACTTTTCCTATTAGGGATAGGGTGTTACTGATAGATTCTTCGTTATTTCTTCACGTCCAATTAATATGATTGCCAATTTATTTCCAACTTTTTTTTTCTGAGGAAATACACGCTCCCTACTTATATTCTGTGTATACAATCTCTCCTGAAGAATACCAGACGCATTGGCGAAGAGGTCAGGATTCTACCCTTGTTACTGCTACAGCTAGATCTGGCCAAATAATATCGCCTGGCCCATAGCTATATCCTTCACCCAGTGATTAGGCACCAATGGTGTTAGTGCAATGTTACTGGGCCGGCCCCACTACCCTAAAGGCCCTATTACACTACACGACTTGAGCTACGACATGAGCACATCGTGGCCAAGTCATAGGTTGCTACGACATGAGTCTTATTGCCATAGTGTAATAGTAAAGGTCGTAACAGCTACGACTTTAAAGTCGCACAATATTTATGGCAATAATAGTCATGGGAGTCAAAGTCGTATGCTATATCTCAGTCCACAACATGGATTCAACATGTTAAATAATGTCGTAGTGGTAATATAGAAATGTCTTGAATTGCAGTCCATGTCGTAGGTCTCATGTCTTAGAGGATATAGGTGTCCCCATAAATAAAAGCCTGAAAACATTGCACTAGTGTAATACCCAGGATGAAGGTGTAAGCTACGACTTGGCCACGACATGGCAATGACATGGCTATGACATGGTCTCCAATATTACTTCATATCACGGCCATGTCGTAGAATCCATGTTGTGTAGTGTAATAGGCCCTCAAGGCAGGGGGTGGTTTGACATTTCCAAATCCCTAAATGGGGAATCCGGAGGGACCCCAATAATGACCTTACCATCTTCTCGTTGCTGAACGATCCCTGTGTCTCGAAGGGCGCTGTTGACGTCTTGGCCTGGATTTCTTCTTCACCTCTTGCCATCCCTCCTCCGCCGATGAATAGGCGTTGTCGGACGACCCCTGGGCATCTCTAGAAGACTTTCCCCTGGCCTCCGCCAGTTGCTGTACGGTTGCTGCTAATTGGGTAACGGTCCGCTCTGACCCATCTTGTCCACCGGGACTTGTTGCTGGAGTGCTTTCGGGCTCGTCGAGGACAAGGAACCCCGGATCGTACCGGAACAGCTACGACCCCTCTTCGTCCCACCACCATCATCTGCAGCACCATCGGAATCCACCAATGGCACTAAGGTTTCTGTACGACTGCATTTCTTGCCAGTAGGTGCTTCATGTCTCACCCCGCATTTCTTGCAAAGGTTACTCTTTTTCTGCTTCTTCCTCATGGTTGCACGTAGGGATACCCGTAATGCGGCCAATAAATGCGTTAAATGCGTTATTAATGCGTTTACGCCAGCTCTAAACCTCTTAAGAGCAGCTTAGGAGATGTCTTGATGTTGGTTGGAATGAGAATGACGGGACGGTTACGGGTCCCATTATTTAAAGTGACGTGTCAACAAGGCAGTGTCACCGTGGTTACGTCACGGATCCGGTGAAATAATTATTTTGTTTAGGTCTTGCCTCACAAAATATTACATTATTCCAAAATATTCTCTTGAAAAAAACCCATTACGTCAGATTTTTAGAGCTGTATAAGGCATATCCAAAAAATTAACACACGTTGCAGTGACAAGGGGAATTAGGGGGGGGGGTGGAGATTCAAAAGAAAACCCATGAAACAATTATACACAATTATTTTCATAAATTGTACATGTATTTCATAGCCATGTGGGTGTGTTGACCACGTGGTGATCTCCAAAATCTCGTCAAGTAACCCTGTCTGCACAAGGTCTATAATTCAATAAAGAAAAACAAAAGATTATGTAGGCCCCATTTTAGAAATCCTAGATCAGCCCTTTGCGTTTGAGTAGTTGAGAGCCCCAGGCTGCCATCAAACCCAGGGGTCGGTGAACTGACCAGTAGGTGTTGGTCAGTCCGTCTACTGACCCCTCCCCGGAGTTACCCACTGACCGGCCCAAGGCTCTCCAGGTAGGCACATTTACTACTTAATGCCAGGGTAGCCCTGTGGGGGTCTGGGTAAGAATAGGCCCTCAGTAGCACCTGCTGATCGTAAGAGGCGACGATAGGGAGGACCCTGCACTGACCAAGTGGTTTTTGGGTTCAATTCCCGGTCAGTGCTTGGTTCACTAAGGGATGAGGAAATGATCGCTGGGTTTTGATCCCCTGCTGTTTGCCCGCCCTGTCACCTTCATGTCATAGATTCGATCACCTAAGACAGAATTCGTCCCAACTGGTTTTGGCCGTGAAAATGACCCTGGCTGTCGGTACGGCACAAAACACCCAACCCTCACTCCCTGATGCCAGGGTATCGTCCGTCAGTTGTGAAGGTTAAGGTCTCCACCCCTAAGCCTAACGACGACGCAGCGGCAAAGTGTTTTGCGATGTTAGAATGTAATCCGGCGACGTGATAGGTCACGTCACGAAATTGGCTTGATGGGACAGGAGTTACAACTTAGCAAATAATGACGTCCTTACGGACGATACACTGGCTTTAAAGTGGCCCAGAGATGCCATTTTCCCTACCTTTGTAGGATTTCCTACTTATTGGTGATTTTGGAGTGTACAACTGATCTTTCCTACATCACTCTAATATTCGTTTGAGGGCAAATTTTGTGTAGGTTTCAAACTATTGAATTACAAATATCAATGGCAGGTCTCTATTCCTAAAGGTTATTTCCCTCCTAGTTGCTTCTAGAAAAAAAAAAGGAATTGCCTATTGGGTATGGGGCTTTAATCTCATCGACTTTAGCCGACACATATTGGGATGTGCTGGCTGGAACACGTTGAGATTGTTTGTAGCCCCCTACCACAAATAACTGTCTCACAGTATTTGACCACTTGCAAGTTAATCTTAACCTTTATGGTCAAACACACAGAATAAACTATAGAAAACATGAATATTTGGTCTATATTAATGTGTAATAGATTAATTTTCAAACCAAGTCAAAATATTACAAACATACCGATAACGAACGAAAGGGTAGATAATACTGATTTCGATTATCTTTAACTGCAAGGAATGCTATGGTTAATACAAATTCCTATACTTTAAGCCCTGTCAATTCCGACATTTCCCAGCATGCACCCTGATATTCAAAAGGACTGTTTTATGGTAGATAATCATAATTCAAGGAAATGATTGTCTTTCTGGCCTACTACATTGATGGCAAACGCACATGCATGCGGCCAATATTAGGGGTAGCAGGTGCCATGCAAACTGAAGCCATTGAATGTGTTGGTGCTTATCAAGCAAACCTGTTACTCAGCAGTTTGCACTGAGACCTCTTGACCTACATTTCCTTGGGGTTGATAAAATACGAGATATGTTTAGGGTACGTGGTATATTTTGTTCTAATCCACTAGTGTATCTCTCAACTTGACATTTTATAGTAATGAGATTTATTTTTCTATATTATTCTATTTATGCAAATACGCTCATACGTGATCTTCCATGTAGATTATGGGGTGTGGAAATACAAATACTATAATTTACACAGTACACGTCTTAGAAGCTGGTACAATTATAAGAATGAATCACTCATATTTATGAGCTAAATGTTGCATATAACGTAGTGGGTAGGTCAAATCCTCATGGAAGATAAAATGACACAAACCTAAAACAAAACCAATAGATTCAGTCAGCAAAAAACAGCTCATTTAGTGTTTCTTTTGCTGTGACATGGAAATATTGAAGTTATACTTTGTATGTGCGGTTAGAGTTGCAACTTGTTGAACATCCAAGAATACAGGAAAAGACTGTGTTTTTTTGTGTGTGTCTTTTCTTCTGTCCCCGATCTATAGCTCCATATGAACCCATAAGCCATGATATGAGTTTGAACATACAAATAAATCTAGTGGGCCAACCCTCTGATAAATAGGTATGTAGGTTTCCTGCTTATTGCAGCAAGACTTTGTGCACATTATTGCAGTGTGCCTTCTAATATTGCACCACAATTAATACGCCCGATTTTCTTTGTTGAATGCAAGAAATTGACTTGTAGTTTATTGTTGTCCTTAAAAATTGTGATGTCTGTCGAATTTAAGAAATATACCTGTCATACTGTTGAATTTAAGGAATAGCCCTCTTCCATGTCATTGTCCATTATAAACGTCAACTCATTATTTCAATTTTTTGAAACTTACTTTTATTCCATGGTTAATATGGAAGCCATCATTTGCATTGCAGAAGTATCAGCAGATTAGGAGATTTTACCAACATTCTGGTTACCGTGTCAACAGAATGCAGAAAATCCATTTTTTTCCCTTCATTACTGAACTATGGAAAATTTTATTTTCGGCATGAATTTTGTTTATTTTTCTCATCTCATGATTCCTAAACTAAATAAAGGCTCCAGAGCTATGTATACGCACTTCCATAAGGCTGGAAATCCCAGAGACTCACTTTATTGCAGTAGACAGGGCACCAACCACACTGGGAAAACGGAAAATGGCAATAAAAATTCCCTGACAGGGAAAACACAGGGAATTTGCAAATTTTAGCAAAGCACAGGGAAAACACAGGGAATTTCATTTGGCCAGGTTCTGAAATTCCCGATTCAAAATAGTAAGGATTTGACTTCTTGTTGTTAAGTCCAAATATTTTTCTACATGTGAAGGTTTTTAAATTGCCCAGTATGACACAGGGAAAAATTGTCAAGAGACAGGGAAATCTCAGGGAAAACCCAGGGAATTTGAAAATGGATTTTGAATTGGTACCATGTCTAAGAGTTTGGTATTACATGAAGTTCAGCATAGCCTTGTTGGGCCTCCTGTCAGTGTAACATGGCTAACATGTACAGCAGTTATCATACTGACATGCATTGTCAATTATGTACTGCTGAAAAAAACAACGTTTACCTGGTTACGTGGCCCTGATTATGAGGACATGAACTTAACGGGGGTCTAGATAGGGGGGTCCCTTTGTCGTGAGGTGAATTTAAAAAAAAAAACGGTAATGTCGCATGTCTCTTTCACTTATTTTTATCAATGTCGTGTGTCAGATTTTCAAGAAATGTCCATGTCGCATGTCACTACGGTTTTAAAGCTCCCTGTCGTGTCGTTTAGGCCCCATGTCGCATGTGGATATTTAGAAACGGCCGTGTCGCCATGTTGAATTTAGTGGTCCAGACCCATTTAACGGAGTAAACCAAGTTACCTGACACGCAGTCGGAAACTATTTACACACAGCTGAGGAGTGTCGCATATTGTAGGTGGTGCATATCAACTTAATCACATCCACGTGTTCTGCAATATTCGTTTCAAATAAAGAGAAAAAAGAACACTCCCCTGAATCCCTTCTTACCCCAACACGAACCTCTGGACCCAAACCCATTTACTCATTTTCATGAAGCAATAAACACCAAAACAATAATCTCCCATATTTATGGCTCTAGATCCCTAAAAACGACACGGCAACATGTACATTTCTTAAATCCGACAGGTGGAAATAGCTATTCTTAAATTCAAGTGGCCATGTCACGACACTTTTCTTAAATTCAACATGGGACATGGGAGAGCTTAGTGACATTGGAAAGTACTCAAGGAGCTATAAGTACCCTTTTAAAAAAAAAAAATCCAAAAGTTCAAAATAAGAACTATTAATTCATTGTTTAAGAATATTAGATTATATTTAGTGACACTAGCGACGTGACATTAACTTTAGACTCAGGGATGTAAGTTTTCAGATTTTAATATGATTTCAGATTTTTTCACATCAACTCCAATAATCATGTTCCAACTGAATTCCATACATGACGTTTTATGGCATTTTAAGATTCATCAACATGTTCTCTCTGAGGTTTCAATTTTTTTCATTAACCCTCACTTACATTCTTGTTTAGTGACAGGGGACATGGCCGTTTCTTAAAATTGACAAGTGACATCGTGACCCCCCACCCCCCATCTAGGGCTCCAGGAAAAAAAACCTCCCCTGCATATCCCAACACGAACCAGGGCACCCAAACACCACCTAGCGGAGCAATAACTGCTCTCCGTGCACGCATGCGCCCCGGCACCGGAAGTCCGCTGTCCCCGCTCCCATCATCCGGCGTGTATAAAACATTCATAGCCGGTAGTCGTATAGTCGAGTTCAGACCCATTGTTTCCCAAAGCGAGTCTGTACACCAGCAACCATTTTACGTGGGAATTCCACCCTGCATCCCAGCATGCTTTGCAGCTGCTGGTTCATGGAAGGTAGGGCCATAAACTAGCCAGCACCCAAACAACCATCAAAGGGATTCCCTATGCTATAAATAGAGGGCCAATGAAAAAGCCTTTTACAAATTTAAATGACCAGAAGTAACCATGGACTATTGCTAGTGTACAGACATATTATATGAGAAGTTATCTGGGTCAGAACACACTCCTACTTGTAGGGAGGCCAGTTGGTCGGATTTATTGCACCACAGACAGAAAACAAAGGCAAAAAGGTCCCAAAGGTGTTTTTACACCTGTGCAATAAGGTGCTTTTCTATTATTGCCTTGCCTTGCTGTCGTTTCCACCCCCATGGATACGATCATACACTCTTGTGCGAAGTCAAAGTTGGTCTCAATAAACCTGAAAATTTTTTGAGCAAACCTTGAACTCCAACACATCATCCCGACAATAGGGGTGACCCTGCACTGAAAAGGTGGTTCTTTGGGTTCAATTCCCGATTAGTGCTTGATTCACTAAGGGATGAGGTACAGCAAAAATGATTTGCAGGTTTTGATCCCCTGCTGTTTGCCCGCCCTGTCACCTTCATCGCATAGATTCGATCAACAAAGACAGAATTCGTCCCAACTGGTTTTCGCCTTGAAAATGACCCTGGCTGTCGGTACGGTGTAAAACATCCAACACTCACTCACTCACTCCAACACATCATCATTTCCATCATATGGCAGCTTCAGATGTGAGAATATCGCATGTTGCAATGAATCCCCAATACCCTCCCCCTAGTCAAGTCACAGCCATATCACAGTGTATCACAGGGATCAAAACATTTACACATGTGGGATAAAGATAAGGATATCACAAATATAATAGTACAAATAACCATCCCTTCAGGGCTGCAACATGACTTAACATCTTACAGTGTCATTAAAACCAACCCCTGTGACATTTTTAATTGGGCGGTGGATATGTCAGGTAGAATCACTGATATTCAAGGACTTAGGGTGCCCCATACCCACTAGGTGATTTTGCTCTAAGTCGGCCGACTCATCAGTGCTGAAATTTGTCGACTCTACTAGAAGAGTTGGCCGAATTTAGCACCAACTCATATTAAACATGTCTATTTCAATATTCCATACTGACTGGTGATCTGAATCATGATAAAATAAGCCGATTCTATGAAATAGTCGTGTAATTCATGAGCCGATCAGTCAGCCAATTCAGTCAAATTCAGAAAAATAGGAAAATGGTAAGAAAAAGGGGGTTTGGGGGCACAGCCCCCGATTTCTAACAAATATTGACAACAAAAACATATAATGACATCAACATTCTTGCCTAGAAAGTATTTTTGTAATTTTTGTATACACTATGACCGGCACTGCCACCATACCCTAATCCCTGGGTGTTGTTTTAGGTTGACTAGTGGATGGCAGACGTCATGTAGTCTCACTGGTATTCGCGGACTTAGTGTTGGCAGATGGAAGGTTTCTAATTGGAACCCAGAGATTTAGAAGCCCAGCTAATTGGGTGTTCATTTAAATTGGGCTGGCAATTGAAATTGTGGCATAGGGGTTAGAATCTATAGAAGTGTGCGTGTATATTATACCAGCTTTAATTTGCCTTGACTTTTATAAAAAGACGTCTTGCTGACAATGCAGGGATGTGCAAAAAGACAATGTCTTTGATATATTCGAGTTTTATTTATTGCAGGCACCTATGTTGAACAGAAATTTTACTAGTCATTAGGATGCACATATCATAGTTTCAGATACATGGTACCCACTACACAGCAAAAACAAGGAAAACGACAGCAATTGACTGTCAAAAACACAGGAGATTTTGAAATTGGACCAAAACACAGGGAATTTCATGTGCCAAGTTTCTATTTGTTCTTATCATTAAGACTCAGTAGATTGCACTTTCCCAATAGTAAAGTTCCTCCCCCCCCCCTTTTTTTTTTTCTTAAACAGAGGATGGATCCATAGATTTAAAAAAAAGAGAAAAGGGGGACCCTTATATAAAAGTTGAAGCGCCCCAACCCTGGGCAAGAATTTTACATTTAAAAAAAACAACTAAATTTGGCTAGGCACGCACCCAAGGCACCCCCTCTAAATCCGTCCCTGGATCTGCCCTTGTTGCCCCGTGGGGGTCCGGGGAAGAATAGGACCTTAGTAGCCCCTGCTGATCGTATGAGGCGACGATAGGGGGGACCCTGCACTGACCAAGTGGTTTTTGGGTTCAATTCCCGGTCAGTGCTTGGTTCACCAAGGGATGAGGTACAGCAAAAATGATCGCTGGGTTTTGATCCCCTGCTGTTTGCCCGCCCTATCACCTTCATCTCATAGATTCGATCACCAAAGACAGAATTCGTCCCAACTGATTTTCGCCGTGAAAATGACCCTGGCTGTCGGTACGGCGTAAAACACCCAACACTCACTCACTCACTCTGCCCTTGTTACTGTTTAGTTTTAGGCAAAGAACACTTTAATTATGAGGTAAAGTGCAATACTTCCAATAGGCTAATAGTACTTACTCGACTTGGCTTCAACTTCAATTGTCACTTGCCCCAGCTCAGGTCCAGTCTCCCAGGCCGCCTTTTCAACCTCCTGGGCCTCAGGGCTGGTCTCCCCGGCCACCTCTTCAACATCCTGGGCCTCAGGTCCGGTCTCCCCGGCCGCCTCTTCCAGCTCCTGGGCCTCAGGTCCGGTCTCCCTGGCCGCCTCTTCAACCTCCTGGGCCTCAGGTCCTGTCTCCCCGGCAGCCTCTTCAAGCTCCTGGGCCGTAGGTCCGGTCTCCACAGCCGCCTTTCCAGGCTCCTGGGCCTCAAGCTCCTGGGCCTCAGGGCCAGTCTCCCCGGCCGCCTCTTCAAGCTCCTGGGCCTCAGGTCCGGTCTCCCCAGCAGCCTCTTCAAGCTCCTGGGCCTCAGGTCCAGTCTCCCCGGCCGCCTCTTCAAGCTCCTGGGCCTCAGGTCCGGTCTCCCCGGCAGCCTCTTCAAGCTCCTGGGCCTCAGGGCTGGTCGCCTCTGCCGCCTCTTAACACTCCTGGGCCTCAGGTCCAGTCTCCCCGGCAGCCTCTTCAAGCTCCTGGGCCTCAGGTCCGGTCTCCCCGGCAGCCTCTTCAATCTCCTGGGCCTCAGGGCTGGTCGCCTCTGCCGCCTCTTCACACTCCTGGGCCTCAGGACCAATCTTCCCGGCTGCCTCTAACCTCCTGGGCCGCCCCGTGGGGGTCCGGGTAAGAATAGGCCCTCAGTAGCCCCTGCTGATCATACGAGGCAACAATAGGGGGGACCCTGCACTGACCAAGTGGTTTTTGGGTTCAATTCCGAATCAGTGCTTGGTTCACTAAGGGATGAGGTACAGCAAAAATGATCACTTGGTTTTGATCCCCTGCTGTTTGCTCGCCCTGTCACCATCATCTCATAGATTCGATCACCAAAGACAGAATTCGCCCCAACTGGTTTTCGCCATGAAAATGACCCTGGCTGTCGGTACGGTGTAAAAGACCCAACACTCACTCACCTCCTGGGCCTCAGGGCCGGTCTCCCCGGCCGCCTCTTCCAGCTCCTCAGCCTCAAGCTGCTGGGCCTCAGGGCCGGTCTCCCCAGCCGCCTGTTCTAAGTGTGGCAGCACTATAAAGAGGGCATTTGGTCCCACTGCTACAAATAGGCACCTTGCCACTCTTCGCAACGAGTAGGGTATTGCACCCGGTGGTGGCACTATAAAGAGGGCATTTGGTCCCACTGCTACAAATAGGCACCTTGCCACTCTTCGCAACGAGTAGGGTATTGCACCCGGTGGCAGATTTCTCCTAAACCATATCATATATTCGGTCACCGCCCTTGTGGCATAAAACAAGCTGAAAAGTATTACCTTGTGCAGTCTGGAAAGAACCCATAAGGGTTGGCCGGACGTTAAACTACCCCAACAAACAAACAAACAAACCCCGTGGGGGACCAGCGTGGGGGCTCCTGTTGGAACTCCCTGGGAAGAATGTTTCCTCAGTATCCCTCAGAAACTCACCCTAAGCATAATTTGAACTAGCAAATGTTATACTTTTTCAATCAAGTAATTACTTACTTTCGTGGTTTGCGGTCCATGAAATCGGGCGACAAAAGACATAACTTCTTCGTCACCTTCTGCCTGGATTTCCTGAAATGTAGGTATATCTCTCAAGTAGCCCAGTGGCTTTTCGTGGCTTTCACCACACCATCTCAATGGCATGTATACAATTGTCCTTGGGAATGACACCTCCTTCTCTCTCAGCTCAGAGAGCAGTGGTTGTATGCAGGCATCATACGAAGCTTCCACAGTATACTTCCCACCACTGCAAGGAGGGTGGCAACGCACCTCTTTGTTACCTTATCCACACCTTTTCTCTTTCTCTTAAAAGGATTTCTCACAACAGATTACCTTGCTAATAGAAGCATGGATTCATCTGTGTCATCTGTTTATGGAGGCCCCGTGAAGGTCCGGGTAAGAATAAGCCCTCAATAGCCCCTGCTGATCGTAAGAGGTGACGATAGGGGGGACCCTGCACTGACCAAGTGGTTTTTAGGTTCAATTCCCGGTCAGTGCTTGGTTCACTAAGGGATGAGGTACAGCAAAAATGATCACTGGGTTTGATCCCCTGCTGTTTGCCTGCCCTGTCACCTTCATCTCATAGATTCGATCACCAAAAACAGAATTCGTCCCAATTGGTTTTGGCCGTGAAAATGACCCTGGCTGTCGGTACGGTGTAAAACACCCAACACTCACTCACTCACCTCCTGGGCCTCAGGTCCAGTCTCCCCGGCCGCCTCTTCCAGCTCCTGGGCCTCAGGTCCAGTCTCCCCGGCCGCCTCTTCAAGCTCCTGGGCCTCAGGGCTGGTCTCCCCAGCCGCCTGTTCTAAGTGTGGCAGCACTATAAAGAGGGCATTTGGTCCCACTGCTACAAATAGGCACCTCATTTCATAGATTCGGTCACCGCCCCTGTGGCGTAAAACGAGCTGAAAGGCTTTACCTTGTGCAGTAAAAGAACCCTGACGGGTTGGCAGGACGTTAAACTAATCCCACAAACAAATCTTCCATGTCCTGGGCCTTAGGTCCGGTCGCCTTGGCCGCCGTTTGATAGGTTGTCACTGAAATTAATTTTGAATTTATTTGTAATAAAACAATTATTTTAGACCAAACCTTTCATTTTTGCCCCCGTGGGGATCTGGGGTTGGGGTTCCTTCAGGAGCCTCCTGGGAAGAATAGGTCCCCAGCTGCCCCTTGATGTTCGTAGGAGGCGACAAAATGGGAGACCAGAGTCAGTAGCTTTTTGGTAGAGTGCCTGCTCTGAGTCTGGGAGGTCATGGGATTTATCCCAGGCCGAGTCACACCAAAGACTTTAACAATGGTAGTGGTCACTGCTTGCCGCGCACTGGGTATAAAGTAAGAACCACGAAATGAATGGTCGGCCTGGTGTCAGTATAATGTGACTGGGTGGGGTATTGTGTGGGCCTGTGACATGATATCTCAGTGTGGCAGCACTGTAAAGAGGGCATTGGGTCCCACTGCTACAAATAGGCACCTCATTTCATACATTCGGTCACCGCCCCTGTGGCGTAAAACAAGCTGAAAGGCTTTACCTTGTGCAGTTTGGTAAAAGAACCTAGAAGGGTTGGCCGGACGTTAAACTAATCCCACAAATAAACAAACCTTCATTTTGTCTAAAAGTAATGCTCATCTATGAGTTGATGTGGGACAGTTTTTGCATGTTATATCTTTATAAAATTGAATTATATAGAGGAAAATACATCTGTACAGATCATGGCTAGTTCAATATGTCTTAGAAATGTTGTATAGGAATGAATAATTATTGAGGTGTATGACTTGTGAACGTTCCAGTTACTTCAACATGTTCGCCATTTTGTCATCGCCTCAATTTTGCATTACTAACACGTAGTTACCTGTAGTGAAAACGTTGGTTACCAGTTAATGTCAACAATGTTAGAACTTGTCGATATGGTTTTCAATTAATTGAAGCATTCATGAATTTTATTTATGTGATAAATTTGTTAATTAGTCTATGCAGTTGATAATTTTTTGCTGGGTAGTTGCTCTGTTTGATATTTACTGTGTTTTTCGCATATATTCGTACGAGCCGTTCAGTAGACCGTAGTTCAACCAAGTCCACTAGGTGCTCAATCTTTAGTCCGTTCTGACCCAATCTCCGCGATGGCAGAGTTGCCTTCATTCCAGTCAGGGGTGTGTAAATGCTCGCAAAAATTCGCACAAATGTGCAAATTTTGATACAGAATGTGCTAATTTTTCGTCCAAAGTCGTCTGATCGGCAGCACCGCAATTATTGCTCAAAATGTAGTTCCGTGCTTCTCCGCTACGTGGCACCACAAGGGGTGAGTGGAAAGGGTAACTGAAGAACTTGCTCCGCAGGAGAACTCGGTCCTGGAGATCTCGGTCCGCTGGAGAACTCGGTCCACTGAATATTTTGGCAGTTTTCAGCCCACAGACTAGGAATAGGGACGAGTTAGCCGTTTAGGTATGAAATCCAGAGATCTATTAGAAGAGAGGGATATATATTTGGTTTGCTTCCCATAAGAAAGACTGTTGGACCGAGTTCTCCAGAGGACCGAGTTCTCCTGCGGACCGAGATCTCTAGTATTCGTGGAAAGAACCGCCACAGGGGGTCGCTCCCGCTGTGCTGCTGCAAAGCTTACGTCGGCAGACATATCTCAGTAAACTCACGGACGAGAACATTCCTTTAAGTCATTTTCAATAAGCCATAACAGAGAATTTATGCAGAATAATTACTTTCCCCTTAAACGTGATGAAAAAAGATGTGGCCTATTTTCTATTTCAGCGGTTTTAGTGACTTAATCATGAATATTTTATGTCAAAGCAATTTCTTCACATTAGATTATACTATAGAAGAACCCCAGCCAGCGTCAAAATGCAATAAGTTCAAAAATAATAACTTTATTGAACTTTAAATTAGCCAAATCGGTAGTAGAGATCATAATCTTACCATATTATATTTTTTCTGAATTTTTGGTTTGGTAAATACAGTTTTATGAATTTCTAAAGTTTGACCTATTTTTCCCAGAACCCCCTTCACGCAATGTATTATGGGCTACCTCTGTTGGGCGAATTGCCAAAAAACAAACTAAACACGCTTCTCCACATCAGTACTCCCTCAAACCACCCAAAGACCGTCCCCGCCGGGGATTATGCTTATCAGGATGGTGTCAACTTGTCCATTTTGTGCAACAAAATATTCGCGTAGGCAGATTTAATTAATATTTTTGCACTTTATTATGTTCATGCCTTTGCTGGCTTCATTGAACTAACATATACATATCATTTTGATACGGTAATCACATTCTATTTCCGTGCATTATTTTTGGTGTATAAAATGCACAGAAATTTGTACCACACAAAATTTAGTACGTTTGCTGATAAGAACAGGAGAGGTTTGAGGTAGCACTGACATCTAATTACTACTGTATGTCGATGCTGATCAACAAAACATTCCCTGAATATTTCTAGGTCTAGTTCTTGTATTTTTACCATTTTATTTCGGAAAATCCATATACTTAGAGGAGTAAAGTGTGTGGGACAAAATATTTGAATAGGGCAAAGCTTGGATCCAAAAAGACGCCCTGAAAATCCACGCTTTCCTCACTAAGTGAGCCTGGGACCAAGAGCCTGGCATTCATCAGTCTATCACTTGATAAATATTTGTCTCTACTTTTCTCTGCCCTAAACTAAATAAACCTTACATTCATTTTACATTATACTACACATATCAATTCATGTTCGATTTTTCATGGTTTAATTTCAAAATGGATTCTGGCCGATTCTGTGCGTTCCTGTACATCCGTCATCTGCATAAAACTTATGCTTTTCTCTGCACAAAACTCAGTAAACCTTACAATTTAAACACAAATTTACACAGATATGAGTCATTTTACATGATTCGGCACATAACGTTAGAGGCCAGGAAAATCTGTGTGTCCGCGTGTCCTCGACCAGGAAATTGGTGTGGACGACCAAAAAATGAAGTTTGGTCGCCTCATGACGACCACTTTTTTTGAAGCAATTAATTGGACGGTGTAGACTACCAGATTTCTAATAATGGTCGTCCTCTGACAACCTGGAAATTGGAGGAATTTTCCTAGCCTGCATTATGAATTTATGTTTGACCGTACATGGTTTAAATCAACACAAAAATCTGTTAGATCCGTGCATTTCTGTGCATCCATAAAATCTCCGTAGTTTGTACATCACTGTTGGGTAGATCAGTCTTGGCCCCAAGCTACCAGTATGTTCAGGTTACATTCAAAATCATTTTCTGAAAACACATTATTCACGACAAAACAAAAACAAAAACTTAATCACTAGGTAGGGTATACCATAAAGAACAATCGCCACATGTCATAATTATATGTAATTGTACGTAATTTGTAGCTGTAATTATGTGTAATTTGTAGCTCCATGGCATCTTTGCTGTGGATCACTTTAAATAAATTCTAAGTTTTTTTTATTCTTTATTTTTCTATATTTTCTCAGGTCTTCTCAGTTTAAATTTCAGAATTTTTGGTGCAAAATTAAAGATTTGACATCGAATTACAGTGTACTACCTCTTTTTGCATGCCGGAACTTTTTTTTGCTGGTGTAGCATAGATCTAGAAGTTATATTGTAGTTAGAATAAAGTGAAAAATGTTTCAACATCATCGCCTCAATTGGAAGCTCTGCTTCCTGTTTAGATTCTAAACTTTTATCTAGTAGTTAATACATTTTCAGATTAGCACCAATATTTAGTAGTGAAATGATGAAATAGAAATTAAATAGTCAAATTTTGGGAAAATTATTGTTCAGACAATTTTTCGTGTTGATTTGGATAAAAGTATAATTTTTCAAATAATTCCAATCTGAAAAACGTTCCAAATGGAATGCCTTTGGAATGTTTTTAGGCTAGTAACGAAGGTATCCAAGTACTTGTGTTTCCATGTAAACCAGGTCACAAGGGAAACTATTTTTCATTATCAAGATTTGGAAAATTTCAATGGCTATGATGCATAGGGTCCAAGTTATAGGTTTCTATTGAATTTATAGCATTTGCATATAAAAATACTTATGTGGATGTAATTGCTTGTAATTCTGTTATTTAGAGGAATAGGTAAAATGCCTAACTTAAGCTTAAACTGAGGTAGGGTACTGTATACAGACATAACTCCAGTTCTAATTACTCTTTTTGAGAGATCTTCATCAATAAAAAGCCCAGTTTACACTCTTTCCTTGCATATAATATATAACTTTAGACATGCTCAAATAAGTGGCGTTTTGAAAGGGTTAACTAATTAGAATAGAGGAGCCGGTTTTGACACATTAAGGATGTGAAATTCAGGAATAATGTAATAATTAAGGGGGAAGCTAAACAATTTGATAATTTTTTACCTGTATGTAGTGGATCGACGTCCCTATGCATGATTATTAAGGAAAAATCTCAGAATTTGTCAATGATATTTCATTGTATAATTTTGAAGGGGTTAATTCTTCAGTTTTGTCGCACATGGAGCCTGTTTTGACGCATTTATGGAGCCTGTTTTGATGCATTTTGGATTTTTTCTTAATCAAAAGAAAAATTTTGATTAAAATTTTGGATTCAATTAATACAATTTTACTGAAAGGGCAAAAAATACATTAAGAGTATGCTATTTTAATGCAATTAATGCAAAGAAGTAGATTTTTCATCCTTCTGTAATAATAGAAATAATTTAAACTTAGATGTTTCTATTGGTGCTATCTTGCTTCCATACACCCAAGTAATGCCCACAGATATAAAAACTTTCTGATTTGAGTCAAAAATGAAAGATTTATGGAAAAATATTATAAATTTGGACAATTATAAAGCCAAAAATGCATCAAAACTAACACCTACATCAATATGTGTCTTTAGTTGTCATGCAGGGTTTATTTTCTATAATATTGGTATAAATATTATTCTTTTATGTTAATATAATGACAAAACACTTTTAAACTAATAAAAATGTGACCCATTTTGACGGAGTGAGTCGGATGTCGCACGGGGAAGATTTTTAGTTAGGTATACCATCAGAAAATACTAATTATTAGCTTTAAAACGAGGTATAGCATGTCTAGGTCCGATATCTAGGGCCT
This sequence comes from Lepidonotus clava, assembly GCA_936440205.1. Classification (NCBI taxonomy): domain Eukaryota; kingdom Metazoa; phylum Annelida; class Polychaeta; order Phyllodocida; family Polynoidae; genus Lepidonotus; species Lepidonotus clava. The sequence goes on from OW387143.1 coordinate 3,023,550, forward strand.
GAGATAAGTTGCGACGAAAATAAAAAGAACCGCGCCTATGCGGGTATAAGAAACTGAGATAAATGAGTTGAAAGTTTTTCTTACCGCGCGCTACCGCGGTCCTCCGATAAAGCCCTAGCAACGTACACTTGTAATCAATCCTTGGTCCTGAAACTTTACATAGTCATTCTACACTATTCTAGCTAACAAATACCAGTAATTCATGCGTTTATATACAAAACTTTTATTCATGCCGGCGCTGCAAAAAGTGACAAAAATCCGGATCTGAAACAACAACTTAACCTAGAACGGCAAGCATAAAGGATCACAATACCTCATTTTGGCTGCTTAAAAACGACTCTGTGATGACCCTAAGTACCCTGGGTATCCATAATGTGTCTATAAAAGTTCTTGGAATGTTCATGATTGTCTTTGGTCGTTAAAATAGTGAAAAGCCATCAAGGTAAAAATCTTAAAATCAGAAAAAGTCTTAACAACTAAAAATAAGTTAACAATGTTCAAAACGGATTCTTAATAGTTCTCAGGTGGTCCTGGGCCTGCCACGACCACGTTTAGCACGTTTACTAGGATGGTCCCTGCCCCTAGGTGGGGGTGGGGGGCCTTCCTCCTCTGAGTCAGATGAAGATTTTGATTCCCTCTCCAGCTGTCTGACCAACTCCTCCTCCTCCCCATCCGATCCTGATGATGTGTCTGGAGTCTGTCCTCTGCCTCTGCCCCTGCCCCTGCCTCTACCTCTGCCTCTGCCCCTGCCTCTGCCCCTGCCCCTGCCTGGCCCATCCCCCTCGCCAGCCTCTGGCTCTGATTCCGCATCTGGTTCCGGCGGAGGTACGGCACGGGGGCCTGGGCCGGGTGCTGGTTCTGGTACAGAGGGCTTAGGGCACATGATGTCCTTCGTGTCCTCAGTACAAAAATCCCAAATGTTCTTGAAGAGATACCACTGTCTTTTGGCCGGGAGGCCAGGGGATTCGGTGGGCTGAGGGCCTTCCTGGGGGACAGCTTCAGGGGCGACAGTCAGCATCTTGAAGGTCTCGGGGGCCGAGTCGGCATACTGCCGGAAGGTGACGTGGCCCTTGTTCTGGTCAGAGAATACAAAGTGGTGATACTGCTTAATGCCCTTGACTGGCTTGATGAAAGCGGTGAAAAAAGATTGCCAGTCATACGACTCGACAAACACCTTCCCATTCTCATCCCCCACAAGTTGGGCAAGGTTGACACGTTCTTGGGTACTCTTCACCACAGTCGCCTCCATCTCCGAGAGGCTCGAGACAGGCTCACGACGAAACCTTTGTTTAAGCAAACCAAAGCACCAGTCCGGGGCAAACTTGGTGTGCCCTATGATCAAAAAGTTTAAGGAAATGGACTGGTGCCAGCCAGTCAGGACCCGCCAGAGAAGATACGCTAGCACAAACTTGTTCTTGTTCTGACCACTACAGTTGTCACAGTGCATGTCCACCGCCTTCTCCCCCAGGGAATACGTTTCAAAATAGTGGTGCAGGTATGAAATAACTGCATTTGACCCCTTACTACCGCAATGGCTTTCGTCGATCAAATAGTTCACCTGTTGGGGGATGGCCTCGGCACAGACACCAAAAATGCCGACCTTGCGGGGGACAAGGAAATACAATGGGCCAGGCTGCATAGGAAAGGAGGGAAGGTGGACCTGCTGGGCATAATCAAAACTGATGTGGACCTTCGTGTCAGAAGAACAAGGGGGGTGGGGGCCAAGGGGAGGGGACTCTGCTTCCTTGTAGGCAGCCTTGGCAGACTTGACCATGTCCTGATAAAAGCCCCTCTCCCGAGCCACCACCTCCAGGTGAACTTGTTGCTTTTTCAGCTTGGCCTGTTTCACAATGTCAGGTAGGTTACTAGAGGCAGAGATATCCCTGTTGTTGCGCTGGCATTCCCAGCAGAGGTCAGTCATAGGGCGGGAACACACTATGCGAAGGAGGAGTTGGAGCCACAGGTTTCTAAAGGTTGAGTCAGTCACACACCTGAAGTTAGCCTCCTCCATGGCGTTGCTGTACAACCTTTAGATGTCAGCCTTTGTGGAAGAGGAGGGGAGGAGGAGGATGTCATCCCGTTTGTGGGAAGACACACGACCAGGCAGGGCGAGGGCGTTGGTCTCGGCATAGGAGTTGATGAAGTCCACGACACGCCTGATGTCCTCCAGCTGGAGGATCCTTGCAGTCGCCTGTCGCCCGCCAGACTTCTTTTGCCTGGTCACCACCCCGTAGCACTTGTACCACTTGATGATGGACGTCAGCTTGTTCTGGCTGATGCTGGAAAGGTCACAAGGTAAGAGTTACATTAGGCCAATAATTATTGGACACAGGCAACAAGTACAGGTAAGTATTGTAATATTAATATGGACGATTTGTGATGGTAAGTGCCATGATCAGATTCTGTTATGATTCATTACAGTTCATCTTGTAATTTAGCTCAAGTAGTACAATAATAGTAGGGATATCTAGGTAGACCTTAGTTGAGCAAAGAAGTTGAATATCAAAGCTACTCACGCGTACATGAACTTGAAAGTGTCCCTGCAGACTGGCCGAGAACCGACGAGGTAGTGGCTTCTTTGGTGCTGCCTCTCCCCTCTCCCCTTAATCCCCTTCTTCCAGGTGGACAGCCTGCTGCTATTGTCTGTGCAGATACTGGCGATGCCCAGTAGCAACATGTCCTTCTCGCCTAGAAAACAAAGTAGATTAGGATAATAACAATCTGTACATGATATGCATGTGACTCAAGGAATGAGGTTTCTGGATTGACCCATGAACTAGGTTTACACACCCTAAATACTAACTTAAAAACGGTCTGGTTGAGTGTTAATAGTTGTCTGTTATACTTCAAGACATTGTCATGGATTATGGAATAGTTTTGAGCGAGAACGACATAGCTACATGGTCGTGGCGACAGGTTTGCATAACATGTATCTCATGAAAAACTTACCTGAGGACATCTGAAAGACCTCTTGCCGACGCGCGACCAGCTCCGACGTCGTGAACTGTTTACTGCACTCCTTGTCTTTGTAGTGCTTGCAGGAACATCTAATGACAACAACATACATGATATTAGACTTAGTTCACCTTCCTGAGGGCCACAACGGCATGAGACATGATTGATAACCGTTACAGGCCGGCAGGATCAGCTGACGCCATTAAGTAGGTCACCGGACAACCCCGATGGATCATCCCGGTTTATGGCATGAAATCAACTTTGAAACTTGATAAAAACTAGTAAGGCAGTTAGAATACATACTAGGGCACAATCGTAGGCAGTTTCATCAACATTGAAAGGGATTTAGGCACTTTGCGTACTTGTTTCAGAGATACGGCAACCGACCGCATGTCGGCCGTTATAAAGTTTTTCAAAACTCACATGAAGCGTTCGCAGTCGTCCCACTCCGCCTGTAGAAGGTCGTCCATGGGGTCGGGGATGACTAGTGGCTCATCCTCATCGTCCTCAGCATCCTCCGGTTCCCCTAGATCCTCCTGAACATCTTCTTCTTCCTCGGGGGCATCGTCTTGCCCTCCTTCCCGTCGGCGAAGAGAAAGTACTCGTCGACCAAAGTCCGCCATTACTCTAGCTCGGCTATACCACGTAAATTCGCCCGATTTATCATATTCAGGGCATCCGCGACAGCCTCCTCGCGATCCATGTCCTTCCCGACGATGTTGGGAGGTAATCCACATCAAAATCCAGCAGTAATCCAGGATTAAAACAGCTAAATCCGTCGGAGAAGTGATGTCGCACGTCCGTCCTGCTCGCCATGCGTCCCTTTAAATTTGAACAACAACTGAAACCGGAAGGCACGCGAGGCCTCTCAGCCAATCAGCGCGCCGCATTCCGCACACGTGACCTCCTTGACGACGATTGTTTACGGGACGAGAATTGGGAAAACACGTTCTGATTGGTCCTTGTCGGCGCAAATTCAAAATCTGAGGCTGTCATTGGCCAGTTCACTTCGCGCCCTTTCAGCAGGTACCCGGAACATGGGGCTGGGATGGGATCCAGACCGACAGGCAAGCCGCGAAGTTAGGGAAAAATGGCGTGAATCAAGGGTCTTTTGTTTCAGATCACTGAGGCGTTGCGCGTCTTTGGGGCCTATTTAGAGGGACTAAGAGATGGCTTTGGGACCTAAAAAATTTTTTGGGAAGACTTCTGATATAGGAGATATGAATAAAAGAAAAAACCCATTTTCGATAAAAAATGCGAAATGCAACTTCAGAGCCCCATATCTCAGTTCGACTTTCTGCGACATCCGACTCATTTCGCCAAAACGGGTATTATCTATAATATTTTTGATCTGTATAATGTGTTTTAGGGACAAAATTGTCATATATTAGATATCTAAGAAAATATCAACTTTTTAAGGGATCTGCTTTATTCCCAAATAATACAGACTCTTAAGCTTATTTATTCGGTAGAATGCATGAAATTTCATGAAATATCATTTTAAAAAAATCTTTATTTTATTCCATAACAAGATGACAACATTGCCGTCATGCAGCTGACATCGCCGTTGGCAGGATGACATCGCTGTTTTTATGATAAATGTGGCATTATCAGGTTTGTTGCAATCATTACAAGAAAAATATGACATAGTGACGCTTGGAGTGTACAAGAATATCTCAAAGTTTGAAAAATATAAATGCCCAGGCCTAAACTTGTGAATGGCATCATGTTATGGAACTCCACGCATTGCCTTCTGCCATATCTTCACTGTTGCAGAGAATCTGCGTGGCGATTGAAAGGAACCGGAACTCACAATCTCCATGCATTGACTTCCCCCTATCTCTTCACTATAGACCTAGAATCTGCGTGGAGATCTGCAATTGTACCTTTTTTGAGAAGGAAGCTTTGTACATCTTTGAGGACATTTTTAAACTTGAACACTTTGAGATTACAAAAAAGTTACCAAAACCATGGAAGATTTATCATGGGACAGTGAAATCTTATTGGAGGCAATACAGATATGTCATAACAATCTTTTCTTTATAATTTAATCCCAAATTGCTTGGTCAACTGAATAGCCTTCGGCTGCAGCAAGTGATGTAGAAAAACATATTTTAATAAAAGCTGACACTATGGGCTGTTTTTGTAGTTGTGTTATTCTGTCAGTGGCTATTTCCATCTCACAATTTCCGTCAAGTGTATTTGACAAAACATTTCTCAGAAACAGTTACATGGTTTTAATCACAGCTTTTCCCTACACCTTACTATTGTTTCCCATCTAATCATCAAGATCGGCGCTTTTCAAAGGCTTGAACAAATCTTGATAACGTTTTACCCATAACAAGTTAATGTAGTGGAAACACCATAGCAGGGGGGTGTGACATTCAGAATGATAATGCTACCTGTCTGTTACAATGACTTCTTTTTCTTTTTCTTTTTCGCTTTATTTTGAAACTGTTCAGCTCAAATACAAGATTTCTTCCACTGAAGCAGTTTCAGTTTCAGTTGTCAAATTTTACCTTAAAGTAGTGGTATTAAGTGAACAGTCAAATCTCATTCTCAAGCAGTACACCAATATGGGGGAACGTGATATTATGATACATTTTCATGGCCAGTGAATTTGCACGCATTTAGCATTAATATCGATTTTGGGCTAGTCAAACATCTGCATGTTTGCTTATTCTTTTGCGTATCATAGCTTGATACATAGCCAAACCATCGACACCACGGTGTAGTGTTGAGAAGCGGTGCATATGACCAGGAAACGAGTCATGAAGATACTGTTTGACTGGTCCAAGATATAATTTACGTCTAAATAACACCTCAAACGCTCATATACAGATAGACAGCCATTGAAGCCAGAAAGTTTTCCGTTATATTACCTAGTATAAAAGTGACCTGGTAAGGTTACTTTCATAACAAGAAGAAAGAAGGGGAGGGGCACTGGGAGGACGGGAGAGGGGCACTGGGGAAACTGGAGAAGGGCACAGGGGGGACAGGAGAGGGACACTGGGGGGATAGGAGATGGGCACTGAGGGGACAGGAAAGGGACACTGGGGAACAGGAGAGGGACACTTGGGGACAGGAGAGGGGCACAGGGGTGACAAGAGAGGGGCACTGGGGAGACAGGAGAGGGGCACTGGGGAGACAGGAGAGGGGCACTGGGTGAGACAGGAGAGGGGCACTGGGTGAGACAGGAGAGGGGCATTGGGTGAGACAGGAGAGGGGCACTGGGTGAGACAGGAGAGGGGCATTGGGGGGACAGGAGAAGGGCACAGGGGGGACAGGAGAGGGACACTGGGGGACAGGAGAGGGGCACTGGGGGGACAGGAGAGGGGTACTGGGGGGACAGGAGAGGGGCACTGGGGGGGACAGGAGAGGGGCACTGGGGGGACAGGAGAGGGGCACTGGGGGGACAGGAGAGGGGCACTGGGGGGACAGGAGAGGGGCACTGGGGGGACAGGAGAGGGGCACTGGGGGGACAGGAGAGGGGCACTGGGTGAGACAGGAGAGGGACACTGGGGGGACAGGAGAGGGGCACTGGGGGGACAGGAGAGGGGCACTGGGTGAGACAGGAGAGGGACACTGGGGGGACAGGAGAGGGGCACTGGGGGAACAGGAGAGGGGTACTGGGGGGACAGGAGAAGGGTACTGGGGGGACAGGAGGGGGGCACTGGGGGGACAGGAGAGGGGCACTGGGGGGGACAGGAGAGGGGCACTGGGGGGACAGGAGAGGGGCACTGGAGGGACAGGAGAGGGGCACTGGGGGTCAGGAGAGGGGCACTGGGGGGACAGGAGAAGGGCACTGGGGGGACAGGAGAGGGACACTGGGGGACAGGAGAGGGGCACTGGGGGTCAGGAGAGGGGCACTGGGGGGACAGGAGAAGGGCACTGGGGGGACAGGAGAGGGACACTGGGGGACAGGAGAGGGACACTGGGGGGACAGGACATGAGCACTGGGGGGACAGGAGAGGGGCACTGGGGGGTACAGGAGAGGGGCACTGGGGGACAGGAGGGGGGCACTGGGGGGACAGGAGAGGGGCACTTCAGGGGACAGGAGAGGGGCACTGGGAGACAGGAGAGGGACACTGGGAGACAGGAGAGGGGCACTGGGGGCACAGGAGAAGGGCACTGGGGGGACAGGAGAGGGGCACTGGGGGCACAGGAGAAGGGCACTGGGGGGACAGGAGAGGGGCACTGGGGGCACAGGAGAGGGGCACTGGGGGACAGAATGTAGCTATTCGGGGACATTTAGGGGTAAAGTTATGTAGCAGGCAAGGGTGGTGGGCTCCAGATGCCGGTCGTAGGATTTAAGAAAAACAATTGTCGAATGTCACTAAGGGCTATCAAATTAAAGAATCAGCTCTTTTGCCATGACAAATTTAAGAACAGGCCTGGTCTTATGTCACTAAGGGGCCTTCCATTAAGTATTAAACGCATCAAGGGGGAGTGGGGGTATGAAATTTGCTTAAATATGCGTACGTTCTAGTCTAGTACAATTTCAATGCATATTTTTGCAATAGAGGGGGTGCGGGGGACTTAAAAATGTGGGTATGTACTTAATGGAAGGCCCCTAAGCAGAACCCTGGTCCTGTTGGTAAGTCAATTTTCATAGGTGGATTCGATTGGATGTGACGGTGTGCACTGCTATCCCATAATATTACCAACAATGCAACAAAGTGGATCCGGAAATCAATGCTAAAAGATTTAATTTCTGAATCTGCCGCGTTGCATTATGGTTTATTGCATTGCATTATTGGTATTATTATGGGCATGCCAGCGCATCCAATCGCACCCACCTAGTGGTGCTGAGGATTGACACTGGTACCAGTAAGCAGACAGGGGCGGCTGAGGACATTCTGTTCATACTAAATAATATACAGGAAAGCCCAATAACTGCGCATACCTTATTAGCAGATAATGAAAATCCTTCCCACACCAGCCACAACATAGCAAAACGCATATTGCAGGAAATTCTGAGGCCTCTCCCAGCAGATCTTTCCTACAATGAATGGGATTGCAATGGCGAAAGCTCTGCCTGGAGGGTAACTAACAGGGATTTTATTTCAATATTTTTTTCCAACGATTGTGAAATAATTAGAATTTCCATGGTGATTTTGAGGCCTGCTGGGGATTCCCGGGGTCACACTTACCTTACTGTTTACAGATTTGACCAATGTTTAAAAAGTTATAACGAAATAACTGTCCCCCCCCCATATATATATATATATATATATATATATATATATATATATATATATATATATATATATATATACGTTGCCATAGTAAAAAGCCCCAGCATTTCCTATGGCGATTTCCCTGGAATGTACTTGTGCGATGTGATTTGAGACCCTCAGATTCAGTACAAAATATGCACAGGGATATTTTAACATTAATTACGTTTTGAGGTATTGGCGAATCATGAGATTCACAGATTTTATCAATCTAATGCATTTTATGATTACCAGGCAGTCAAGATACCTCAGTTTACAGAAATTAATGTTAGGACAATATATGTGTTGGCCTGACATGTTTTTGTATAGTTTCCTACGGGATAATACCGTTATAGAGGTTCTGCCAAGATTAATATATTGTATTAATCAAAACTGTATTGATAAAGTTTAACCAAGGTTATTTCGTGTTTGAGACAGCTGAGAGCAGTTGATAAAAGGTTTCATTATAAAGTTTAGAATTAAGGAAAACTTCTATTCGGATATTGAAATTGTTAATGATAACATATAAATGTCATAACATAAATGTCATATAAATATCTATCGTTCCAATATTGCCTCACTTATGCAGGTGATATTTTTACCATTGAGAAGACCATGAAAACGGAAATTACTGATTGTTATCACATATGGCAGTGTATTACACAACGGACTATAAGAAGGACTGTTCCCTACGCTGGTGCCCACGCCTCGAACTCATGCTATCGCTGTACGTCACGAATAGACGCAGGTTCAGCCCAACGCCCAGTTCGTCAGATTTTGGCGAATTCGGGGTCACGTGACCACTTTTTGACCAATCCGATCCATCGACACAATGGGGTGAACCTGCACTCTCTAAGGCCGTGTTCTCCTCGCTGAGAGAGAAGGAATCCCAGCATAGACTGTTCCCAAGCAAGAATATGACGTTACCATAACATTATTATTACGTTCTTTTTAGTTCTGATGTGGTTCTTGTTACGTCATATTAATGGCACCCAAAAATATCTTTTGAATGTGATGTTATTGTAACATTCTTGTCATGTTCTTCACATTATTCTAACATCATTATAACATTCTTTACTAGTAAGGTCTCGACTTCACTGTTATCATAACATTCTTTTTTAGTAAGTCTCAACCTTACCTAAAATAACATAACTGTTATTTGAAAATTAGGCAGGTTACAGACTAGCCAAAAAAAGTATGGTTGCAGAACGTGCTTGTTACATCACTACTTCCCTTGGTTCATATGTTCATGTAAACATGCAAACCGGGGATGGTTTTAGAGGAGGTGTAAACCCCTCCCTCCAGCAGTTTTGAAAGGGGGGGAGGGGGGGTATTTTAAGTGTAATTCTTTTTTTTTTTTTTTTTATAATATTTTATTTGTCGCCTTCAAACAAAGTCTGTTCTTCCAGACGTTACAAAAATAATAGTTCACAATTATAAGGTTTCTCGATTGATATTATCATTTTCCAACTATATATAATGTAATGATCATATACAATGTGATCGATGAAAATTATGTATTGTACAGATAAATCTATCTTATCATACAGCTTCAGAGAGGAACCGGTTTATAAGGCAGGGTATGGTAAATTCATCCTCTAATCACAAAAACTATCAAAAGGGTTTTCACATCGAGCCTTTAGGGGAATGCATATTCAAATTACTATGTGTAAGATACTTGCATGTATAAATAAAATAAAATTAAATAGCAATGCCTGGCAAAAGGAATTGATTGTAATATTGTTTAATTCTTTTTTTTTTTTCTATTCAAGTTCATGTAAAACACAAGATACATGGTAATTAGGAGGACAAAGCATACAAAGCGTACCAGCAGTAGGTTATAAGTGTAGCACACCAGGAACTTTCTTGGCCGCCGGTGCCCAGCGTGTACACCAATAACCTATGGCTGGTACCCAGTGGCCCAGAAAAGTTGTTCTCCTAATTGGCTCTCAATACTGAACCATAAACTTACTTAATCCGCGGCTTAAGTTAGGGGGTTTCCAGTAAACATGAGTTGGGCACGTTCCTGATCCCCCATGTCTGGCCCTGGTTGTGGTTTAACAGAGGCTACCAGGGGCTTCATGTGGGGTAAATGTAAGTCCACAGCTGCACCTCTCCAGTTCGTTTTCTTCAGGAATCAGAAGTATATACTATAACAAGAAGGTCTGCTGGTGGTGTCCGAGGGTGTCTGTACGACCCAGAGGGGATCGTCACGACCCGAGGGCAAAGACCGAGGGACTTACGATCCACATGGGTCATACAGACACCCAAGGATGACCCTGAAGGTCCTTCTTTATTTTGTCACCCAAACACCCAACTATGTGAAAACACCTTATAATCCAGAGCAATACGTAAAACATGGCAATACGTCCTGCCCCCAATACGCACTGCTCGCCAGCCGTGCAGGTAATAAAACCAGGGGCTGCTACAGAAAGGGGGGGGGGGAGGGTTTCCGGATATAGACTAAGCATTAAAACGGTGTGCATTTTCATGCAATGTTTTTTTCTCTTTGGCAGGCCCCCTGGATCCCCCACCCCCCACCCCGGATCTGCCCGATAACTGTCATGAAATGTTTATAGGACATGGGCCATCGACCTTAATGGATTGATTGAATTACCTTGATTTCGACCAGGGGCCATATTTTAATAACTAATCAGGGTCATCAGGTGATTTTTGATTAGTGTTTCATCTTTAGTAATTATATCTAGATATAAAAATATCTACATCCAATAATTACCCTTATGGGTCATGTTGCAATGACATTGCTTCTTCTTGCGAAATATAGAATCTCAAGGTGTCTGTACGACCCAGAGGGGATCGTCACGACCCGAGGGCAAAGACCGAGGGACTTACGATCCACATGGGTCATACACTAATCAAGATTTTTTCTAGCTTAATCATTCAGTTGCAAAGATATTTCCCCAAAATGTAAGGGACATTTTGCTAAGAGAAATTCCCTGAAATTCCTTATGGAATTGGGTAACAGTTTCTCGCCCTATGAAGATGCCCAAGACATATCTATAAGGGTGGTACAGGGTGCTGAAGGGTTTAGTGCAACCGTCTGGTGTGAGGCTGGCCAGGGTTCAATCCTGGGCTGGGCTATAGATCTGGTTAGCAAGAAACAGCTCATTCTGTGTTTCTTTAATTGTGACATAGCAGTATCTGAGAGTTCTGGCTCAATATTATAATTGTTATTTTATGTACAGTGGCATACATTAACAAGAAACATATTGTCATTACATTTTGAATGTGCCACTTGAGTTGCATTTTGGTGAATTTGCAAGAACATAGGAACAGACAAACTAAGGGGAGGTGACAGAAAATGTTCACGTTTTAAAGTTATTTCTTGTGTGCTGCTACACCTCTCTGCGTATACATCCACCTTTGCCAACGACAGGGTCATCAAAAGATTTAGGACCACCAGCTGTTGTGTGTCTGGCCCTGTCTATGGCACCAGACACATTAAAAAACACCTGCCTCAGTATAAGTGTAGGGGTATGGTCTCTACCTTCTTATAAGGCCATATAACACTACTCGTTTTTTGATTCGCGTTGGGGCGCTTTAATTCGCGTTGGCAAAAGCAAATGCGAATCAGGACGCCCAACGCGATTTGTAATATATAAAAAAGCAACGCGACCAAAAATGCGTAGTATAATATACTTCACGTTTGGTCCAAGGCGTAGTGTAATATGACCTGAACGCGAAGCATTCACGTTGGGAAAAAACACTAAACGCGAGTATGGATCCAACGCATAGTATAATTAGGGCTATAGATTTGATCACCATTACCACCCTTGATATGACCCTGGCAGTTGATTAGGGCGTAAACTAAACAATAACCAACCAACCTTTTAAGTCAACAATAACCAGCTAACCTTTTGATAACGGAGGTTCTTTGGGGCTCTGGACGGGCGGGGGCGGGGGGGGGGTCCAAATGTCACATGTCAAATTTCAAAAATCGTAATGTTGCATGCCTCTGTCCCTTATTTTTCTCAATGTTGCATGTCAAACTTAATAAAATGGCCATGTCACATGTCACTAAGGTTTTAAAGCTGTCTGTCATGTCATCAAGGCTCTAATGTCACCTGTTGAAAATAGCCGTGTCGAATTTAGTGGTCATTTCAGTACTTACGAAACAGACCCTTTCACTGCAGTCATTAGATGTTAATTGGTCACATTGCTGATCCCCTAGGTCTGGCCCTAGGGCTACCAGGGGCTTCTTATAAGGTAAGCCTTGTTTCCACCAGCCAATTTTACTAACGATTTCAAAAATCGGCAGAGGGAATATTGGTCAATCATGAATATGTTATATATCATAAAAAAAGGTTTTTAATTCTCTTTCAAATGGTATGTTAGGTATGTCATCTTTTGTCATATTCGTGGTTAAAAGTAATAAGTTATCAATAATCGGCTGCAAAATCGGCATGTTGAAACCCCGTGAGGGTTACGGGGAAGAATAGGCCCCCAGTAGCCCCTGCTGATTGTATAAGGCGACAATAGGGGTGACCCAGCACCGACCAAGTGGTTCTTTGGGTTCAATTCCCAGTTGGTGCTGTGGTTAACTGAGGGATGAGGTACAGCAAAAATGATTTCCAGGTGTTGATCCCCTGCTGTTTGCCCACCCTGTTACCTTCATCTCATAGATACCATCACAAAAGACAGAATTCGTCTCAACTGGTTTTCGCTGTGAAAATGACCCTGGCTGTCGGTACTCACTCAATAATTGGCAGTCAAAATTGGCATGTGGAACACAGGCTTATGTCCACAGCAGGACCTCTCCACTCTGACCACTGTTTGAGGGGGGAATCCATACACAGTCAACCCGTCTGTGGAATGTGTTTTGACGGAGATCTAGAGAAACCATAGGAATGTACTTGGAGTTAATCCATTAAATTCAGATCCAAGACTGGAGCCTCTTGCACTCTATGAAATGTCTTAAGGATGGACAACTGTAGTGAAGTAGAGGTTGTACATTATCTAACTTGATCCAGTCAATTCTGTATCTGATTGAAGGTCAGGTTTCCAATAAACGTACAAGTAGTGATACGAACCTTAATCCAATACGTAGCATGCATTTATCTCCGTTGGATGCTCTACCTAACACACTACCAAAAAATATAGTGTCTTTTTAAAGATATAATTCAATATACATCCAAAATGTTTTTTTTCATAAGATTGAATTCACTATTTATTCAAAATTAATTTGATAGAAGAATATGCACTGAACAGGTAACATAGAGCACTGTCAAAATACTCTTTGATGTGCGTCAAAGAATAAGGGCGGAACGGAAATATCGTTTTGCACTGTTTACATACCCTTCAATATTTATAGATCTATGTGCCTTTGAATTATATAAACCCTCGTATGTCCGTCCTTAGGAGACCGGTCAATCAGGGATGAAACATTGCATTGTGTGCGACCCCTGCTGTTTAAATGAAGGGCGGGGCCAGGCCATGGTTTTACCTAACGACCCCATGGCATGCTGGGTTTGTTTTAGGCCGAGCTCTCATCATTAAACCACCAACAACTGGGGCACGGAAGCATTAGGGGATCATGTTAGCCTGCACTTTGGTGGGTCTAGACATTTAAACTCAACAGTGTGACAAGGCCATTTCTGATAATCAACATGCCCCAGGCAAGCAGTGATGTAACAAGCACATTCTGTGACCGTACTTTTTTGGTTAGTCTGACATTATGTTTCAGTGAAGTTGAGGCCTTACTATAAAAGAATGTCATAATAATGTTATTAAATAGAAAGAACTTTACAAGAATGTCACAACAACGGCACAGTGCGACATTGCAATGTTAGGTTCTGAAGACGTTTTTGGGTGCCATCAAAGTAATGTAACAAGAACCAAAGCAGACCTAAACAGAACATTATAATAACATTATAATAACGTCATATTCTTGCTTGGGGCAACACATGACAGGGCCGTTTCTTCCATTTAACAGTATGACAGGCCCATTTCATTTATTTGACCTGTCAAAAACACAAGTTGTAACAAGAATAAGAGTACTATATTTTATTTCCTTAAATTCAGGTACCCAGAATTCAATCAAATACATGTGCATATATATATGTGATTCTTTCCAGTGTTAGACCTGTAATATTTTGTATAGTATAGTATACCATTGCCGTAGTTTCCGTCCTGAAATACGGTTATATGATTTCCGTATTTTTCACCTCTGAGGAGGGATATCTCTGCAAAGGACAATTTTTAGGGACAACAAAATGCAACATAGCCATATCTTAAATTCAACAACGAAAATCAGCCCCCCCCCCCAATCCTGAGCCCTACCTTATCGTGTTTGTTGGCACTCAGCCAAGTGGTACACGTCAAACTACACATCCATTTGACCTGCGTGGGTTTGGCATGATAGATTGCATGGCAATGCTCTGAATTTTAAAGTAGGAATTATGATAAAGTGAAATAGACAATGGTAAATGCATGTGGGGGGCTTGGTGACAGTGGCTTCTAACAATGGCTTCTGATAATCTGTGATATGCTGGATTCCCAGCCAAATTGCGACCAAATATTATCACCCAAACAGCTGACAGGCACTTTGTATTGTAGGAGGTTCTTATTGCCAAGCTATCAATTCTAATATTCATGGTATTGAACATAAATTGAATTTTGTTTGGGTGATGAAATATAGAAGAACCTTCTGGGTCATTCTTGGGTGTCTGTATGACCCATTCTCCACCAGATCTTTTTTTTCAACTGAGTAGAACTCCTTTTATTTCAAAAACAAAATAATTAATCTCTGCAACATAATCTTTGGTACTCTGAAACTAATCATAGTCATCCTTTTAAATGACCTATTCTTATGCACTTTTTCCAGACTAGATCTTTTTTGATAAGTCTGTTACTTACTAAAATGGCACTTATCTGTTACGTTATTCTTGGTGATGTTGAGACCACTAAAAAAGAATGTTATAATTTTATTTTCCGTGATGTTAGGACATAACCAAAAGCAGATTGTTGTAACAACATTCTATTTTTTCAGTTAATGTTACCTGAATATTGCATAACATGTATCTAATATTGCATAATATGTATCTATGATTGAACTCAGCTTACCAGCCCATTGTGTGCACTTATGTTTAACCTGATTAGATTTAGATTATGGACCTGCCTTTGCCTGCACTTACCTGTCCCCACTAATAGAAATAAACAGTTTGGTTTCGGATTCTGAATATTGCAGCACAACGTCACAACATACATGCATTAAGTTGTAGCAACGTTATTGGGAGCCATAAAAAAACCAGATCAGAATGTTACTGCCATGTCATTCAGGCCCGTATCCAGGGTCTGCCATGGGGGGGGGGCTATGTTTTCAATAATTTGAACTTAAAAAAGGGGGTGGCAAGCAGTAAAACGTGGAACTTTTCAATATTTATGTACTAATTTTTGGAAGGGAAGGTGGAACTTTTGGAAAAAATTTGTGGGGGACCACCCCCAACCCCCTGATTTATGGCCTGACTCATGTACATAGTCCAAGGGGGAATAAAGCACTTGCTATTGTCCTGGTTTGCAATACCATCCAGGACTTTGGCTCAAGACAAGCAAAATTGACAGCAAACTTGGGCAATATCATTTGCTGAATGCACCCATGGTCTGTACTTTTTTTTTTTTTTTTTTTTTTTTAAATTCGTTTATTTTCAACATCACGCAGGTTACATACATGGTCTTCCTGTTGATATGAAAGGTATGGTGATGAAAAGTGATGGTATGATGAATGATGAAGACATACAAAATCATAGCCTGTTCTGTTGATTACATAGGCGGGTCAATAAGCATTTAATACCTCTTTTAAACTTTACTTTGGTGGTCGACCTCTGCAGACTTTCGGGAAGACAGTCCCACAGTGCTATACCTCGTGACAAAGGGCTCTTCAGATACTTTTGATACTTTCTTTTGATATTTGTAAATTTAATTTTGTTTCTGCTCCGAAGGTGGACTCTAGGTCTTGTCTTATTGATCCTTTCTTGATCAGAACATAACCTGTACATTAATGATGAAATATGTTCCACTCTCCGTTCTTTAAGAGGATCTATTCTATATTTCCTAGCCAGGTCATCAGCTTTTAGTGTCGGATTTTGCTTATTGTCTATAATTTTTAGAGAACGATCTTGGAGAGTTTGTAGCCGAGATATTTTCCCAATTGTGCCACTGTCCACCATGAAATCAGCATAATCCCCTATCGGTAAGATGGTTTGTTTATAAATCAGACATGCAGTCTTTGTACTAATAAATTTACGTAACTTACTAAGCTGGAAAACACGGGTATTTAATTTGTTATATTTATCATTCAAAAATTGTTCAAAAGTTAGTTTATCGTCTATTGTCACTCCAAGATAATTGTAGTTCTGGACAGTGTCTAGTGTGCTACCCATCATAGTAACTGTTAAAATTGGTATATCTGTGCCAGTCATGTTTATGCTCATATGCTTTGTTTTCTTGGTGTTCACAGTTAATTTATTTAACTGACACCAAGTTGATAATATACTTAGCCCTCTTTCAAGTTCATTCTTTGCAACTAAAGCACACTCGTCAGCGGTATAGATAACAGTATCATCTGCATACATCGTGATTCGGATTCTATCATCGGTAAACATGGAAAACAGGTCATTAACATAGATAATAAAAAACAAGGGTCCTAAGATGGACCCTTGTGGAACACCACAAGTTATTGGTAGCTTACCAGATGTCGTCTTGCCCAGTTTGACCATTTGGTAGCGATCTGTCAAATAGTCCCTGCACCAGTCTACAATCTTATCATCCGCACCTAGACTCTTAATTTTATTACATAACAAGGCATGGTCTAGCGTATCAAAAACCTTTGAATAATCTATATAAACGCATTGTACAATCTTCTTCCTATCAACATTGTCATATAGATACTGTACAAATTCAAAGATTGCTGAAGCAGTACTATAACCTTTCCTAAATCCATGTTGACGCTTATCTAGAAGACCATTGCATTCCAAATGATAAATAAGCTGGTTATACACCGCTCTTTCCATTAACTTACTAGGTGCCGACAACACAGACACCGGACGATAGTCTCCAGGGTCTAATGATAATCCACCTTTTGGTATTGGTGTAATGCACCCAATTTTCCAATCTAGGGGCATGACCGATAAACGTATACATTCATTCAGTAAATAACAGATCTCTAGGGTTAGTATGATGAAAGCG
This sequence comes from Lepidonotus clava, assembly GCA_936440205.1. Lineage (NCBI taxonomy): Eukaryota > Metazoa > Annelida > Polychaeta > Phyllodocida > Polynoidae > Lepidonotus > Lepidonotus clava. The sequence goes on from OW387143.1 coordinate 3,040,925, forward strand.
TCCTTCAAAACCCTCATATTAATACCACTAATCCCTGTGGATTTGTTATTCTTCAAAAGTTTTATCAGATTCAATACTTCCTTCTCTCCAATGAATCTAAATGAAACATTAGTCATAAATCTATGTGCTACTTGGGGGGACATTACATTTATACGTTGGAAACTTTTGGACAATCTTTGACCAATCGAAGCGTAATACTCATTTATAAAATTTGCAGCCTCTTGCCCTGTGACAATGTTACCCAAACTATTTTTAATCTTTTCACACTTGCCACTATTGCGGTTCTTTCCTATTTTCAGGTTCTTAATCATCTCATGCCAAAATTGCTTCGGGTGATTTTGATTCTCCTGTAGCTTATTGTTTATATAATTGCGCTTCTTGGATATAAGTAGTCTCCTGGATATCCGCTTAGCTTCCCTAAAATTCTCCCATCTATCTGATCCTCCGCATCTAACTGCTGCTGTATGGAGCTTGTTCTTATTCTCAATAGACTTCCGCATTTCTGCATCTATCCAAGGATGCTGGTCCTGCCGTATTCTGATTTTACGTTTCGGGCACAGCTTATCCACACTACTGACTATCACTGCACACATGATGTCCCATAATGCATTTGGGGATTGCGGCACACACCAAAAATCATGCCATCTCATATCATCGAAAATTATATTTTGTAAGTTATCCTTCGTATATAGTTTATACGATCTACTTTCCACAGTCTCAACTATGTGTTTAGCTCTCTTCATTTTCCTATTAAGATATACGGGCAGATGATCTGAGATTGCACAGTCATGGACACCACTATCCAACACAAACTGATCATGAATATTAGTTATTATTAGGTCTATTATACTCTTACTTCTATGAGTTACTCTGGTAGGTTTCTTGATCAATTGCCTCAGCCCATGGTCATCTATAATCGCCTTCAATTTCCGGTATTCCGGAGAACATTTCTTTTTCTGGTCTATATTTAGGTCACCACATAATACCAATTCAGGCATATTTTTAATATTATCACATTCGATTGAATTTAATGTCTCATTTAGGTTGTCCAGAAAGCTATGATAAACACCGGATGGGGGTCGGTATATCACTGCTATTAATAGAGTCTTCCTACCCGGATGGCTCACTTTTAACCAAAGTTGCTCAGAGTCAGAGTTCGAGATGTTGTACTTGTGCATTATTTTGACATATGGAGATAGAGCAGATTTGACATAGATTAATAAACCACCCCCACGGGCTGGTAATATCCTTCGGAAGGGCCTAATGCCATGTGTCACATTTATCTCATGGTACTTCACCTTTGAATATGTCTACCATATTCAACATGTCATATTCTTCATGAAAACATGTTCATGGTTCAAGATAAATTGCCATGTCAGGGATATTAGACGATGGCAAGCACATCCAGTTTGGCCTAGTTCAGTGTATGAGAATGTCTGAATGTGCCACAGAATGCACATTAACTATAGTCCAATGCTCATTCGGAGGCTTAGTCCGGAATGGGTATCAATAGAAAGATATGGGTTTGGGAAATGCACAGATCTATTGCCAGCCATGGACTACTGTGGGTGGGCGTAGGTCAAGTCAGAGGAATGACCGCTTTGCGCCATTCCTGTGGGGCCACCCCTACATTGACATTTACACTTCCCTGTCAGTGTGTGACCTGCCTTAACCCCCACACCCACTAGGTTGAATCAGTGCACAAATCGGCTGATTATTGTTATTACCAAAATAATCGGCCGATTTAGATCAACAAGTAGTGTGCAAAAATGAAATGTACTTGTTTGACATGAATCAACGTTAAATAGACAGTTCATCATGATAGAATTAGTTGATGTTATTGCCAATCAGTCGGCTGACTTGGGCAATAAGTACTACTAAACAAAGGTCTACCGAGTTGAGTGATTGGTAGGACAAGACTAGCTCGAAAAGTACGGTTCTATCACAGACTTCCAAATAGGGTGGGCGTAGGTCACATCAGAGACATGATCGCTGACCACCACCTCATAAGCATGTACTCAACTACACAACTTTAAACACTGAAAATTTGGGAATTTCTTGATTGCCTTTAGACACATTACAGAAACCCATACATGCTACTTAACATTTGAAAAATCCTAAAATTTAGCTATGGACAGTGCAGATGACGTCACAATACCCACAAAATTAATGGATTGGGCACCATATTGGTGATCAATTTAGAATTCTTATATCAACATTTTAAAAACATCTAGGTCTATAATTAACCCACATTCCTACTGGTGATTTTCCAAGAATGGGAGTAAAATCGGACAGTGCAAAACAGCCTTCAAAGGTCACCCTGACATTGACCTTTAGGCGTGTCTGGCTAAGAGTGATCCGGCCTAATGTGACATGCTAACACCTAAGACTGCAGAAGGAAACCCACCTGGGTAACTCGGTCTGACTATGGTCAACATATGGTCAACGGGTGATGGGATTTATTACAACGCCGCAGATAAAGTCATCACAGCGGCCTATTACAGGGGCTAGACCAGAACCCTCTGGAACCCTCTCCCCCTCACTTCCTTTTTAGTGACTTGCACAATGATGTTCACAAGCTATGCTTACTGAATCACACAAGGGTAAGAAAGTGAACAAGCCTGCCCCGGAAAGCACCAATGAGGGAGGGCAAAGGTAAATTCAGAGAAATGACTACTGACCAACCCCTTCCTTAGAGGTCACCCTGACATTGACCTTTAGGTGTGTCTGGCTAAGAGTGATCCGGCCTAATGTGACACGCTAACACCTTAAGACTGAGGAAGGAAACCCACCTGGGTAACTCGGTCTGACTATGGTCAATGGGTGATGGGATTTATTACAATGCCGCAGATAAAGTCATCACAGCTGCCTACTGCAGGTACCCCGTGGGGGGCCGGGATGGGGGCTCCTGTTGGAGCTCCCTGGGAAGAATGTTTCCTCAGTATCCCCTGCTTGTCGTAGGAGATGACTAAAAGGGGCATCCTATACCCCCAACAGGGTCATCAAAGGCCGTGTGTGTGGTGTGCTTTCTATGGGACATTGCACATTAAAGACCCCTTACCACACAAAAAAGAGTAGGGTATCGAACCCAGTGGCGGGTTTCTTCTAATCCTTTGGCCGAGACCTAAACTTGCACAATGATGTCAAAGATGTGCGTACTGACCAGACTAGGGCAGGAAAATGATGGGATTTATCATCTGGGAGAACAAGACTGGCCCGGAAAGCACAGTTCTTTCACAGACTTCCAATTAGGGTGGGCGTAGGTCAACTCAGAGAAATGCGGTTGACCACCCCTTCCTTAAAGGCCACCCTGATATTGACCTTTGGGCTTGGCTGGCCGAGAATTAACTGTCCTAAAGTGTCATGCAAAGACTTCCCATGGACACCTACCTGGTCAGTATGGTGCGACTGGTCAACAGTGACATGATTTATTATAATGACAACAGATATCATAGTCATCATAGCTGCCTATTGCAGTGGTGAGTCCAGGTCCCTTTTGGACCTAACCCCCCTTTTACTTCTGTTTACAGTGGAGAGCTCCACTTGCACAATGATGAAAACGAGCTATGCTTAATGAGTCAGACTAGGGTAAGGAAGTGAACAAGCCTGCCCCGGAAAGCACCATTTAGGGTGGGTGTATGTCAAGTCCGAGAAATGACCGCTGACTGCCCCCTCCTTAGAGGTCACCCCGATAGTGACCTTTGGCCACATCTGGCTGAGAATCAACTAGCCTAATGTGTCAGGCAAGTACCTAAAGACTGCCTATGTGACGATAGGGGGGACCCATCACTGACCAAGTGGTAAATTGGGTTCACTTCATGGTTTGGTGCTGGGTTCACTAAAGAATGAGGTACAGCAAAAATGATTTCCAGGTTTTGATCCCCTGCTGTTTGCCCACCCTGTCACCTTCATCTCTTTGATAAGATCACCAAAGACAGAATTTGTCCTAACTTGTTTTCGCTGTGAAAATGACCCTAGCTGTCGGTACAGCGTAAAACATCCATCACTCACTCACTCACTCACTCACTCTGAGTTTGAATAGGGTAGGACAATGAACAAGCCTGCCCCATAAAGCACCAATTAGGGTGGGTGTAGGTCAAGTCAGAGAAATGCTGCTGGCTGCCCCCTCCTTAGAGGTCACCCTGTCATTGACCTTTGGACCAGGCTGGCTAAGAATCATCCCGCCTAATGTGTCATGCAAGCACCTAAAGACTAACCACAGACACCCACCTGCTCAACATGGTCCGACTATGGTCAACGGGTGACTGGACTTATTACAATGACAACAGATAAGGTCATCACAGTGGCCTCTAGCAGGGGCGAGTGCAGAGCCTTCTGGACACCCCCCCCCCCCCCATAACCCAATAAAGCACCAATTAGGGTGGGCGTAGGTCAAGTCAGAGAAATGATTGCTGACCGCCCCCTCCTTAGAGCCCACCCTGACATTTACCTTTAGGCGTGGCTGGCACCCCGTGGAGGTTCCGGGTAAGAATAGGCCCCCAGTAGCCCCTGCTGATCGTAGAAGGCGAGGCTAGGAGGACCCAGCACTGACCAAGTGGTTCTTTTGGTTCAATTCCCAGTTGGTGCTATGGTTCACTACGGGATGAGGTACAGCAAAAATGATTTCCAGGTTTTTTGATCCCCTGCTTTTTGCCTGTCCTGTCACCTCCATCTCATAGATACGATCACCAAAGACAGAATTCATCCCAATTTGTTTTCGCTGTGAAAATTACCCTGGCTGTCGGTATGGCGTAAAACTTCTATCACTCACTCACTCACTAGGCGTGGCTGGCCGAGAATCAACCGTCCTAATGTATCATGCTAACACCTAAAGGCTACCCACAGACACCTGCCCGTCAACATAACGATTCTAGACCCCTAAAGTTGATGCAACTATGGTCAACGGGTGACAGGATTTATCACAATGACAAAGATAAAGTCATCATAATGGCCTATTGTAGGTTAAGATCCAGTGGGGTCCAGGGGGTTGATATTGTTAAGTTGCCATGTGGGAAGACTTTGCTAATGCTATCATGTTGCTTTCATAAAAAGCATCTTGACATTTTTTCATTGGTAATTGTTGTGAAGGGGGGTACTGCCAATCTGTATTAGCAATATAATCAGCAGTTAGAAAATATTCTTACATGTTGGTGGATTTTGGGCCAAAGGCTGCTCATGCTATAGCTGAAAAATCTTCATAGTATCCACCACCTAATGTCGCATTCTTGTCCATTTCCCTATTATGTGCTGCTAAGGCAGTCTGCTGCTATGAATTCTAGAGGTTGAGACTCGGTTCCTTGAATATTACCACCTGTGGCACTTGGCACATACTGATAGTGAAATTGTCATGCCATTACCCCCTCACACCACACTGCTTGCAGCATGGATATGAGTATTGGGTACATATATAGAACAAATCAAGGGGGCAAAAAGCAATCGTAATTTTGCCCTGGTTTACACAAGACATCGGTGTGTGCAAACTGGGGCAATAACAATTGCTGAGTGCACCATGGTATGTACTTGATTTATTCTATATCAATTACACAGAAAAGATTTTATTAACAAAAAATTGGCATTAGCATTCAATAACAAGCATTATTGCTCTCCAGGCAATAACGGATCTGTTATTTACCAGTTTCTGAGAGGGCAGGACTATGGTAAAGACATGGGGACTGTAAGCCTGATATAGAATAGAAATAATACAGACCTTGATCCCTGTAATCCTGAGATGAGTAAAGGAGGCTTTGGACTTAGTAGGATCATCTGTTGGGTTGAGCGTTCATTAATCTTTCATGTTTCCAATATCAAGGTAATGTATTGCCTCAATATCAGACATTCTCCCTGTGGTCACTGCCAGGGTTATAAAAGGCCTATGCCAGCAGCCATTGTATGTGGTGCCCTGCCTATGGGACACTGCATATAAAAGAACACCTGCCTCGGTAGAGGTGTCGGGGTCTGGTCTCTATCTTCGCTTAGAATAGATCATCTAGGAGGAAGGTGAAACAATGAATGCTCCAGAGCTACTGAATCTGGTAGCCCCAACCCACAGTCAATCAGCCTAATGCTCACATTGATTGAAACAATTTTAACTTACTTAAATGAAATATTAAATATATCGAAAGAAATTGCAGATTTAAAGGACATGTAAAATTTCTGTGCTTTGGAATGCTGCGAAATATACGACAGAGGCGAAAGGCTGTTTGGGCAAAAAGGTAGCGTTAGACTGTTTGGCAACCGAATTGTCAATAGCATTTTTTGACTGAATTTGACCTTATTTTGAAAATGTCTTGGTTTTGAGTATTTGCTTCACTGCTTTGAAGATGATGTTCACTGTTGGATATCAGAATCAACTGGGGGCATGAAAAGTACATTAATTCAAAACATATATTATCCAGAACGATTAAAACATCAACTGACAAGCAATGAGACATGGCAGTATAAAGGAACATTATAATAATCACCTGACTGAATCTATACATAAATCACCTGAACATCTTCATCGAATCACATCAGACATGTACCTTTGGGGTGTCTTCGCCTGTACCTAATAGCTAATCCTCACTTGTTTTCTTAAGGTTTGGTGACCGTCGCCCCTCTCCCGGCCTCGACTTAATCCCCCCTCGACCTTGTTTACACAGCTATTAATATAGGTACAGCTGACGCACCCTCTGCCCCATACTCTGCACACCGTGCGGACATAGGACAGACTTGGCGGGCTAAGTACCACACTTAGTCCGCCCAGTTTCTTTTTTTTTTGGTTTTATGAAAAGAGGTTTAATATTATCAGGACAGACTTGGCGGGCTGAGTACCACACTTAGTCTGCCCACCTTCATTTTTTTAATACAATATTATAATATTACTCAGCATACAACTGAAACACATATATAAAACCTCTTTTCAATCTGTAATTAAACCTCTTTTCAATCTGTAATTAAACCTCTTTTCAATATTTAATTTAATTTAATTTTTGGTGTTTCAATAGTTCTATATATGATATGTTTATATCGGGGTTTGTATTCACTGACCAACTGTTCAACTCAACCAACAGATTTTGATAAAAACTTGCAGGGTGCCCTCCCGGCCCTTCCTTTGCCCTCCCGGCCCTTTCTTTGCCCTCCTGGCTCTTTCTTTCCCTCCTCGCGGCAACCGTGCAGCAACTGTACCTATGCCTGATGTTTATATAGCAACTTAACAGGGATTAGTGAGGAGGAGACCGATGCCCGTCGGCCCAAACCCCTGTATAAACAAAGGATTACAATTAGCTATAGGTACAGATGGGTGGCACCCGTACCTTTGAATACTACATACTGAGGGGTGATCATTTAAAAATATAATCGATGAACTGCAATTCTAATTAGGTTGTGTGTACAGTGTCTTATCTGTTTTCAGGTGTTGCTGTTATCTTAGGAGTCTATCCATCAGGTAAGACATTGCCTAAGTTGGTTAGCTACCACAACCAAGAAATAGGATCCTAGTCTATCATCTGTCTACACACGCCTTATCTGTTAAGAGCTGAGAATTACACATTGACCATTGGGGCCTTGAATGGGGGATTTGAAAACTGCTGACCTCCCTGTACTATCAGTGTTCTGTGGCATAACCAAACACTTGCAACAGCTAGAGCACAGCGAGGACTTAGTTATTGGTCTTGCAACAGCAATATCCTTATTTTTTTTCAGTGTGCCAATCCTTGCAACATAGATGGTTTCGTACACATTTTGGACACATCTAATTTATTGGACAATGCATTTCTGCCACTTGCCTCTGGTACATTGTATAAGCTTAAGGGCATAGCTATCACTCACTGAAAACAGAGTATTAAAATACAGACCCCAAAATACCCCCCTTACACATTACAATAACACTGGTGGTCAAACCATAACTGCTATTGAGCTGTATGCGGTTAATTATCCATCAATGTTAAAGTTACTTTAAGAGATGGTTTTGCCGGATAATAGCTAGTTCCTATCGCAGTCTCCTCAATTAACTGCTGTCGTCCAATACATAATAATAGTTCCTGTATTATGTAAGACATAACACTCATGTGAAAGGATGTTCTTTGTGTAGTCCTGTGTTATTTTGTTTCCATGACAGTATCTCAATTGACAATGAACAGTTCCAAGGATAGAATCCACTCAATCACACTCAGCCAATGCTCCTGCCATCTAACCAGTCTGTCAGCTTCCATTCCAGGATTAAGCTTCTAGAAGACAATATTTCCAGGATGGTTAACTCACAACAACGTTCAGCTTTACTCTGGCTGAATGCCGGCTGTAAAAGCCCTTATGTATGATGATACAATACACGTCATTACCTAGACTCCTCCTTACTCTTCGACTTTGACAAAGAGTTATAGCTAAGGCATGTGCTGATGTAAACACTACGCTGAGCTTCTGAGCATGGACGTCAGTAAGTTATTGCCAAAGTTGTATACACTCAATGGATACACATCGATGGGTCTTGCTGTGTGTGCCAACCCTCGTAACAGCGAGAAGATTATACGAAGGACCACTGTCAGGTCTCTCAGGCAATCACATCTGTCTTCCTCTATCAAAGGGTTTTCCCAGCTATCATTCCTCATAGTGAACACACACCACGCCTTAGTTTACCTGTAGCGATCAACACAGATGGCCCAGGAACAACTCAGTTTTTTACACAAAGTATTGAGGCATTTGAAAAACACTCAATCTTGATCTCATTCAGCTACTTTTCTGCATTCTGGTCGGGTAGTTTTTTTTTCAAGAAGGGGCTTATTGCAATAATCTTCAGGGTATTAACCCTATCCCTAACCCTGTTGCTTCATCTCATAGATACAGTCACCAAAGACTGACCAAGTCAAAACACGTGTCTGAAAAGTCAGAATTCATCCTAACTTGTTTTCACCATGAAAATGACCCTGGCTGTAGGTATGGTGTAAAACATCAATCACTCACTCACCCACTCATATATGAATGTCTGTGCCAAAAGCAATATCCATAAGTGCACATTTCTATCATGGCTATTATGAGGACTTGGGCAATTCCACCATAATGTACACCAGATAATATAAGTGTGAGATGGCAGTCATTCTATACACAATGACCCAGCAATTCTTTTCCAACCATTGTGCTTATCGATATGACATTGTCCCCATTCTAGGAGAAAATATCAGGAGCAGTTGTTAATCAAGTGCACATATCCTTCTTAAACTATAGACCCTCTTTCTTTCCCGTAGTCCTCTCTGACAGAGATATGTATTTGATTTATACAGAAATTTACATATTGTTAGCATCATTTCTGGCCATCCACATGCATGTTCTCATAGGAAGACCACTAATGATATGGAGACAAGGTTTCCATAACAAGTAGCAGCTGTCTGCATTCCCCCTTTGTAGGCAAGGGTCACTGCATACGTGTCCACTGCACCGAGAGGGACACACTTAATGACATCATTGCGGGAAAAGCGGGGTCTGAGATGTGTGCGAACAGGTCGACAAAAGGCAAATTTTAACAGAAAACGGGGGCATATCAAGGGGGAGGGCGTCCTGGGGGTCTTGACTTCCCCCCTTTTGGTGGGGACTTAAACTTGCCGAAGTGGAAAAAACGTCACATGCGTGTGAGAAAACACGCTGTTTTAGTACTTAGCCTATATGTGGACCCCCCATTTTCAAAATTGTGTATCCACCCCTGGAAAACATAGCTCATGTCTGTGAAACCAAATCATAGAGCTTATCATATATTTTCAAGAAAAACTACTTCCACATAGGTATTTTCATTTATTGGTTTTTACATTTCTCCATTGTTGCCCGCATGTCGCTATATGTTGTCACCAAGTGGTACCTCGACAAAAACCAGATGCCTCAAATGCTACAAAGGATCTTCCGAATGAGTGATCATACGCCTAGTGTCTAGGGGTATCCTAGGTACTATCAGATTTGCCCTGCATTTCCCTTCACAAAGGCTGGGCTAGGGGTGGTGGCTGGAAATGTGCAGCAAGTCACAGGACATTAATTTTGTATTCATATCAGAGCAGGCATACAGGGGGGCTGACTCCCCTGTCAATGCCAGAAGCATTGACAGAAGTATCCCAAGCAAGCAGCGATGTAACAGGCATGTTTTTGGACCATACTTTTGGTCAGTCTGTTACTTGCTATATTTTCATGTAACTGTTATTTTGTTTTACGTTAGGTTAAGGCTCATCAAAACAGAGTGTTATGATATTTGTTGTGGACATTATCTTTTTGTGAAGTTGATACTATAGCAATACAGAATGTTATAATTTAGTAATAGAACGTCACCAGAATGTTACAATAGTATCACAGTGCAGCATCACAATGTTAGGTTCTTGGTGTATGTGGGGATGTCATTCCAACATCGGCTACCACTGCCCAATGTTAGGTTCTGGAGACTTTAATTGGTGCCATCAAATTAAAACTGAAAACTAAACAGAATTTTACTGCAACATTATAATAACGTTGCATGCTTCTGTGGATAACAAAATAGATCAGGTTGGTGGGGGCTTTTCTTGGTTGACACCTAGACTACAAATAGAAAACGAAATGGAAGGAGCTTTCCTTTCTTCATGATTAGTCTTTATTTGGTGACACACTCAGTCTAGCGCCAGGCCACAACTGCTGCTGCTGCGACAGAGTCAGTTTATGTATTGTCGCCCTGTACACAACCTCTGCCTGATGGAATATAGCAGTGGGACAACTTATGCCTCAAAGGGTTCATTGCACATTAATTTATGAGTCTCTATTTTCGTGTGTTTCACTTAGGTTATATATTCTAAAAATGTAATGAGCAAAAAAGTAAAAAATGTCAAAATGTCAAAATATCAGAGAATCATTCAGGAAAGAAAACTGAATTTGGGTATTCCCTAAATCCTGGGCTTTCATTTCTGTCTTTGCATCGTCATAATAAGGGGAATTCCCTTTCAAAATAAATGGCAATCCAAGGTTGATAAATACATTTAGAGTAGTAGAAAATATAATTAATAATAGCCTGCACGGACCGAAATAACTATATCTTATGCATAACTTCACTTTCCTTTCTATTAGTTTTTGAAAGTGTGGGATTCTCTTTGATTGATACAATGGCTAACTGTGTGACATCATAAATGTGGGGATTTCCCTTAAAAGATGAAAGAAAATGCACGTTTTTCAGTCTTCCCTTATAGTAATAAGTGATTTTCATAAGAATTCCCTCAGATTATTAGTGGAAGACGTGAATGACATGCTACACTGATTTCATTGAAAAATCCTGTACTTATGTGCAAGATTTCCTTTAACAATAGAGTGGAGGCCAAATCGGACAACCCATGCCATAACAAAAGAGTGGAGGCTAAATGGATGGAACCACTATATTTAATTTTAAAATATTGGAAGGTTCCAGGATAGCAGGTCTAGAGTTGCCTGTTTGAAATTCAAAGAGCTGTTCACCACAGTAAAGTCTCTAAAAGTATCACACCACCCTAAAATCCTTAAAAGTATAATTTTGCAACAGTCCAGGATGTGCTTTGAATTGACTTTGCCTAATCCCTTGTAATCCCTTTCAGGGATGTGGGGATTTGATTAGATTTAGAGAGTGAATACTTTGATAGAATTTGAAGCCTTCTGGATTTGGCATTAAACTTAGTCTAGCTACAAAATCGTTAATTAAAGTCAAGCTTTTTCTCTCTCATTGAATTCAACTTTTCACCATTTCCCACTGGGTAATTAATCACAATAAAACACCCTTACCTCTTTTGCTCACTTTATTACAAAACATTAATTTCGATAGCAACTATTTGACATTACCTTGATATTTAGGTTAATATAATCCTTTCCAGGCTCCTTATTTCTTATAAGCATTAAAGGTAAATTTGGGGATTGGATGTGATTTCTTGATAATCATAATAGAATTATCAAACTCACACATCTGTTAGATGAATGCATATAGGGACTATATTTTGGGACTATAATAGAATTTAAAAAACACATGTCACCATATCTGTTACAATATAATTATTAGCATTTGAAAAAATGACTTTACCATTGGTATCAATGGGAAAAATCACAATTTCCCCCCATCTTAAAATGAATATCCATAACTTTGACAACAAAAGCTGCAAATGTTAAAATAGGAACAAAGTACACATTTTGAGATAAAGAAATCATGGGGTCACCATTAAAAATCAAAAATGATTCCTGCAAATACAAAAAATTACCCTCAAAACCCACAAATACTATTATAAATCTGACACAGTTGGCCAAAAACATGAGTAACAAGAGCCAACTTGGATCCACTCCAGGTCATTTTCCCTTCCACAAGGTCACTTACCTTCCAGTGCTTTTTTAGGATAATACAGTAGCTACTCAGTCATCAGGGTTTATGAAATCTAGGCTGACATCCCTGTGCCACACAACCCATCATGAGAGTGACAGTTTTAATCAATGTCTTGTACCACAATGGCCTTGTAGCAATAGATATTCTTGCATTGTTGAAATTGCAGCTGTTCTACTACATCGGTTTCTATTCTATAGATACCAAGAGAAAGAGGAGATATGATAAAGATTCCAAATGATACAGGAGGATGGGAGAGGTTTATCATTGTGTTATAAAAATATTGGTATGTCAGTTTTCAACAGCAATACCTTTTGCTGATAATGAATCATCCGCTGTTGCTCACACGAACGGCCGCTGGTCAAATAAGTCACTATTCCCTACTCCCCACCCCCCAACACTATAAGACATCCCCCCCTGACCTTCTCCATACCTCTGCAACCTGAGACTGAGGTAACCATGGCAACCAGGTGTAGGTCATGCAGGTTGGCTACACAATGTCCCCCGGGGCTGTGGTGGGGTCCCCAGTGTCAACGCGGGATATGACGCGATGTCGCGACATGTCACGCTGAGGGCAGGAGAGGGAAGGCTCTCCAGACGTCACGAGCCTCTGTAAAGAACCTAGTTACAGGATAGTTTATTGCGGCTGAGCTTACAAGGAGCTTTGCCCTGAGCTTGTTCGTGTAAAGGCTGTTTTACACTGCATGACATAAGGTGTGATGCGATTATGATATTGTGATGATAAAACTATATTGTGCTTATGTCATAGTCTCCTACTATACAGTTGACATTACATCAGTGTAATAGGATTGGTTGTAGTGTGCTTTGACAATAGAATCGGAGGATACAACTTTTATTATGCAGCATAGTCTTCATGTCGCAGGCAGTATAATTGTATTGCATAATGTAATAAGGGCTTTAATGCTCTATTACACTACACTACATGAGCTGCGATATGACGTTGACAAACAAATTAGAGAAATTGCTTGATATGTCAATCGTCCAACGACAATGATGTCCATTCTCCCAGTCGGCCATTGCCCATCGCTGGTAAAATCGCCTAGTAGGTATGGGGCTTTAGGCCTTGATGCCCTTCGGAGTAATGACAACTGAGGTAGATGTTGGTAGTGCCAGTTAATCCCTGGACAAATTCCTGTTCTACTGGGCCCCCACATGTTTACTTAACCCAGTTTGTGATTACTTAGTCGGTGCAATCTACCTTACTGTTCTGGGTTAATTGAATCAACATCTGAGCAGGAACACTGGTTCACGTGTTATATGCAGGGATAATTGGCCCTCCACCCTAAGGGGGTCAAAGCAATCTGAAAGGGTTCCTGCTGTTCCTTGTACAGAATGTTTCTATTGTAGTATGACCAATTGCCCATTGCACAATGATCTATCATAACAACGATAACATTAAGATGAGTTGTTATTACAAGGATAGTTATCATTATAATGATACTCCCTAATATCTCTGTTTCTACTGGATTAAATTGAATTCTGTAAATTCATATATGAAGGGGCAATGTAGGGCTATATTCTGTAAAGAAAGCAGCTCATTAACAGCATTCTATACAGCTTTTTTTAGTTTAAAAACTTGCGTTATTACGTGCAAGGTTGCTACAAAAGGTGTCGTAGCAACTATGGGTATTGTAACAATGATAGTTATTGTGCAATGGGCCACAAGTGGTTCATTGAACGATTCCCGATTGGTGTCTGGGTTCACTAAGGGATGAGGTACAACATAAATGATTTCTAGATTTTGATTCCCTGCTGTTTGCCCACCTTTACACCCTCATCTCATAGATAAAATCAGAGCAATGTTATTTGTTCCTTTTCGCAAGAGGACAGAATCAGTATGCAGATTACCAGCCCCCCTCCCCCACCCCCCCCCCCCCCCAAAAAAAAAAGAAAGAAAAAGAAAAAAAAAAGGAAAAAGTTCCACCTTTCCTTTACAATTTTATAGAAAAAGCCAGATTTTATAGTAGACCCCCCCATGCCAGAAGCTGTATACGGGCCTGATTACACCCAGGCAAGCAGCAATATAATGGGCACATTCTACTACGGTACTTTTTCGGTCAGTCTGTTATTTGTTAAATTTTCACATAAGACTTACGCTATTTCAGGTTAGGTTGAGACTGACTAAAAACCAAATGTTTTAATAACATTACAGTTTACTGATGTTGAGACCTTACCCATCCAGAATGAAATGAAAGACGGAACCAAAACAGAACGTTATAAGAACGTTCTGTTTGGGTTGAAGAAAATAACCAGAATGTTATAGTAATGTCACAGTGCAATGTCACAGCATTATGTTGCATTATTGGGAGCCATCAAAATACAGTAACAAGAACTTATACCGGACCAAACCAGAATGCTTTGCCGGGAAGGCAGTGGCAACAAACACACTGATATAGACTCCCGTGGGGGTCCGGGTAAGAATCGGCCCCTAGTAGCCCCTGCTGATCGTATGAGGCGATGATAGGGAGGATCCAGCACCGACCAAGTGGTTCTTTGGGTTCGATTCAAAGGGATGAGGTACAGCAAAAATGACTGCTAGGTGTTGATCCCCTGCTGTTTGCCCGCCCTGTCACCTTCATCTCATAGATTTGATCGCCAAAGACAGAATTCTTCCCAACTGGTTTTCGCCGTGAAAATGACCCTGGCTTTCGGTATGGCGTAAAACACCCAACACTCACTCACTCGCTGATAGAGAAAACAGAGTGCAGATCCCATTAAAGCTGGTGCCTTGTCCATGATTGGGTCTATTTTTAGACACTCCTTCACCCCTGACCTTACAACTAGCCGGCGACGATCCCTGTTACACCTCAGCAAACACTCCCACTCCTAGCATTCTGATCAGGCTGCGGAGATGGTGTTAGGTTCTGCAGTGCCCAGTGCTGGACAGGGATTACATAGGGTTCTTCGGGGCCCTTGGTGGGGGGGGGGGTCCTGATGTCGCATGTCGTAGATAAGAAACGGGCTTGTCGCTGTGTCGAATTTAAAAATGGGCCCTGTCGATTGTCACTATTAGCTATGTCGCATGTAGATTGTAAGAATAAGCCCTGGCTTGAATTTAAGAATGGCCCCTGTCGCATGTTGTTAAGCAGAAAATTGTCCATGCTGCTGTGTCGAATTTAGTGGTCAAAACCCATTTCTTGTTATATTTGGGCTCTAGTGGTTTTCCATTAAGTACGTGTGCACCAACGGAGGGTCAGGGTATGAAATCTTGTGGGTATGTGCAAGTACAAATCCAATGACTCTTTGATTCTATGAACAAGTTCATTTCAGAGTCACTTGTACTGTTGACCACGTAGAGATCGATTAATTTTAATCACGTGACCATGTCTGCACAAGGCCTATCCTTTCAGAGGAAAAGATCGGGAATAGCCATACTTTTACAGGCTGTGCTTTTAAAGGGGTTAAATCCATCAAAATGCAGTAAAAAATGTAATCTGACTTGATATTCTATAATGTGGATAAAGGCTATATTCCACTCTATGGTATTTACTTGCGGTACCATGAAAATCGCAAGCAAACTGCCGCAACCCTGCTTGCCGTAGGGTGCTGCAAGGTGGAGTACAGGTACTTGTGGCACCTGCTTCCAGCAACTACTTGCGGCACCTGCTATTTTATATATGATTTCTATGGACTTGTTGCGGTCGGGGATACCAACATGTTGGTATCAAAACTGCAAATTGCTTGCGGTACCTAAAAATAGCCACTGCAAATACGACCTACCGCAAAGTGGAGTATAGCCTTGAGCATCCGGGATAAGCTTGTCTTATAGTACATACCACTTGTTACCACTCTAGGAATAGAGAGGCCCCTTTCCCTCCTTCCTCACGCCCCCTATTCCCAAAGAGATCCCTCCTATTCCCAGAGGGATCCCTCCTGGGAAATAAGCCTGTCTATAGACGTTGTGCAGATGCCGTCCCATCTCTCAATATTGGCGTGCCGCCATATTGATGATGAACAAATCAATGCAAAAGTATATTGTAAAACATTTAGAAGACAAACATCTGTCAAATTCACCTAACACTAACCCGATAAAATCGTAATCAATCATTTGTATCAACATTCTTGAATTTAATATTTCCATAATGTTACATAGCCACGTTGTTATAAAATGCACATGGTGATCACCAAAATCTGGTCCCATGGCCACGTTTGCACAAGGTCTATACCCTAAATATGAATATCAGATTGAGATGTGGCACCTATTTTCATTTGAACCCCTACATCCCGTGCACTAACCAACCCTGTATAAAGGAATAATTGTATGTAACCCAATTTGGCTCAGCCCTTAAACCAATCATATGGGACATCAGTGGCCATTAGGAGTAGATAATATGCCGTGGGACTCAATAGCCCCTGCTGATCATATAAGGTGATGATAGTGGGGACGCTGCACTGACCAAGTGGTCCTTTGGGTTCAATTCCTGGTTGGTGCTGGGTTCACTAAGTAATGAGGTACAGCAAAAATGATTTCTTGATTTTGATCAACTACTGTTTGCCCGCCCTGTCACCCTCACCTCATTAGATACGATCACCAAAGACGGACAGAGTCAAAATGCAGGTCTAAAAAGTAAAAATTTGTCCTAACTTGTTTGCCTTGTGAAAAATGACCCTGGCTGTCAATTTGGCATAAAACATCCATCACTCACTCTGCCATTGGACTATTATGAAACGCTTCATATAGTTATATGACTGTTGTTGTCATGGCTTTTACATAACATGTCAGAGACCTTTTGACCACTGCACCTAGTGTTCTGTCATTTCCAACCCCACAGGTACAATCATTACGCCAAAAATGAAAAGAGACAGAAAACTGGAGCTCTGTCCTGAGATAACTGTAATCCTGTTGAAAAGGACATTAAACATCAACAATTATTATTACAATCATCTTGGTTGCCTTTAAATTTCCATTCTCACCCTGTTATAAGTGACCTCATTAACCACCAGTGGTTGGATGCCCCTTAGAGACTCTTGGGTGGGAGTTCCCACTGTGGCCCGTCGCATAACAGGTATCGACATTGGGAGAGTTGGTACAAACAGCAAGACCTGTCCCTGTTCAACAGCGAGGGAATGCAACTTTAATAACAACAGCAAGGATCTTTTTCAATGTTTCAGAGGGGCATTTTCTAGGTCATTATTTCAATATTCTGTTCTGAGCAAATGATAACTGTGCCCCTGAGCTTATGAAATACACAGGAGGTGAGTGGCAAAAATGTTTTTATCCGTTGACCGTTGCTGTTACGAGGATTGGCACATGCAAAGAAATTATGGATATTGCTTTAGCAAGATTGTCACTGGCGCCACTCATTACAGCTCCCTGAGAAGAATAGGCCTCCAGTATCCCGTTCTGATCATAAAAGGTATTGATAGGGCTTGGATCTATGCAGACTATTGGGTTTTGTCTTTGGTTGGTGTTAGTCCACCAAGGGTCTGGGAACAGCTACAACTGTTTTTGGGTTGTAATGCCCTACTGTCTGCCATTGTTACTCTGCGCCCCCAACAGTATTGTCAAAGGCCAGATGTGTGGAGCCCTTTCAATGGGACATTGCACATAAAAGATCTCTTTCTAAAAGAGTAGGGTAGTGATCCCAATGGTGGGTTTCTCTTATCTCATAGATAGAATCACCCAAAGCTGAAAAACATTACCTTGTGCAGTCTGGAAAGAACCCTGAACAGTTGGCAAGACGTTAAACTAACCCAACAAGCCTATGACCAGTTTTTTTTCCTAGGTTAGGTTCTTCTTCATTTATTTATAAAAGGTCTGTGTATATAAGAATTTACTATTTGTGATGGTTGTGGCCCGAGGTCTGTGTGTGTAACTAGTTGCTTATTGCAGGATGTCCAGAGTAGCTCTGAGCAGGTCCAAGCAATAAGGCCGAATGCTGTCACTACCTGTTTGGTGTTTGATCTGTTGGCCTCCTCTCATCATCAAGACTCATCGGGCGAGGCACGGCCTTACCTCATTACGCGGGCAGAAATAGACCTCAGGAAACTGATTCCGGTGGACAAGGCAGAGTGATCGGCTCACGAGAGGTCAATGTATAAGCTGATACTATGGGCGACCTAAGGGAGAGTGGTTAGGAGGAACCTTGATAGGAAACACTGGGGATTGTGTTGGATCATCATACTATATAGAGTCCCATAATTGGTTGAATTATAAACAAAATGAGTAATGTGAGAATTATGCTTCATTTGTTTACGTCTCAGCAGGACATCATGAAGTTGTTGTAAATGCACTTATCTTTGAGTTTTGAACTTGTGTCACGGAAAAAGGTAAATCACTCTGGCCTTTTTGTTTAATCTGAGTGCCTACAGAGGAAGTTATTTTTTGCCAGAAAGATGATCTGAATTCAAATATTTCTCTTTCATTCGTTCTGACCCTATCAAAAAGGACAATAATAGGACACTTGTTTGTCATGATTAAGAACGGTTTTTCAATTCATATAAACTTTCATAATTTTTAGTTATGAATGTCTGAGATATTAGGTTTCTTACGCTGCTGGTCACATCGGAGCTGTTGAATAACATCCACTTCTTTGTCTTCAACAGGTAACAATTATGCATGTTTATTGACACTGCAAAGTCAGACTTTTCCTGTGGGCTCTATGAAGTACATGTGTGGTCAATCTGAGATACATATTATATATTAAGGGGGTGGGGTGTACAACTGTACAGGGAAATGTTCTGATTGCACATAAAG
Organism: Lepidonotus clava; assembly: GCA_936440205.1. Classification (NCBI taxonomy): domain Eukaryota; kingdom Metazoa; phylum Annelida; class Polychaeta; order Phyllodocida; family Polynoidae; genus Lepidonotus; species Lepidonotus clava. The sequence goes on from OW387143.1 coordinate 3,059,947, forward strand.
GGCAGGCTGAGATTCTCTATGAATGTCAGATATTTGAAATCACACACCCTTTCGCAAGCCTGGCATTTGCCCAGTACAATTGAACAATGTGTCCTTTTCCACCTCAGAATATGCATGGTGTCTGCTTAAGACTGCCGTAGCATTATATGAATGTTGAGGCAAGACTATAAAGGATGAATGGTTTAAAAGACTAGAATCAAAATATGTGCAAAAGTTCAAAACAGCATAATGCAAAATATCAGAATTTGTATAATGCAAATTATCAGAATTTGCCATGCCTGTTTTGAAATTATGTTGTAGGGAAGATTGACACATAATTATGACGTTACATTCCATTATTCACCTAGTCACAAATTGTAAGACGTCCAGACTTCTTCATATAAATAAACCAAGTGAGGGTTCCGGGGAAGAATATAGGCCCCCAGTAGCCCCTGCTGATTATAGAAGGCAGTGATAGGGGGGACCCAGCACTGACCAAGTGGTTCTTTGGGTTCAATTCCCTGTCAGTGCTTGGTTCACTAAGGGATGAGGTACAACAAAAATGTTTTCAAGGTCTTGATCCCCTGCCGTTTGCCCACCCTGTCACCTTCATCTCATAGATCACCAAAGACAGAATTCATCCAAACTTGTTTTTGCCATGAAAATGGCCCTGGCTGTTGGTAGGCATAAAAACACTCACTCACTTATGCAAACAAATGCATCTTCTGTATAGTTCAAGTGCATTTGCCCTATTAGGTAAATGCAGGAAAACATATACAATTTCAGATACTCGGTGATGCAGGGCAATATCTACCCCTACTGTTTTGATAGATATATCATTTGACAGAACTGCCTGTGCTAGCCAGGTGTAAGCCCATTAAGCTTTGTTTCAAATGTCAGCCATATCTTTGCAGTTCACGGTAGACAGTTATGTCTATGTTTGCCAATTGTTCAGCTGTTGACAAGGCTTGCTCATGATAAGAACCGATGACTCCGTTGTTTGCATACGTTTTGCCTTACAAGACTTTGTCTCAATGTATGCATATTTCATAAGATTTCAGATAGGCTGTGTATCTCTAAGGCAACTTCTGTTTGAAAAAAACACAACTTCAGTCGGAGACGTTATCAAAGTGGTGCCTGGATTTCTGATTGAAAAGCATTGGATAACATATAGAGCTTCCGCAAAAGGAAAAACACAGAAATGTCAAGAGACAAAGATTTACATTGTGATCTATACCTTCATCATAAATTATATATCTCTGAAACAAACAATATCTAATGCACTGCATATCATTGCTGGCTATGGATATGGAAATCTTCCTTTTATTCGCTATCCTTATCCGCTTGGGATGTACTCCCCCGTGCCCTGCCACATTCGTAAATTGTATCACGGGTAGTTTTTCGATGTCCAACCAGCCGCAGTAATGGACACGAGGCAGCTGAACTCCCATATGAGGCGGAGGAGATTTCTGTAGGGACTAGAGCTATGGCTGAGTTTATACACATTGACATTGAGGCTATATTCCAGGGTGCATTCTTTAACTTGCATTGGGTGATTTCACTAGCATTTATTGACTTGAATGCAATTGTCAGGAGAAGTGTAGTTATTGGATTAGGGTAAACATTAAACACTTTCCAGAATTTTACACAATTATCTAAATAGATCATTATAGGGGATAAGGATGTAAAAATTGTTTCATAATAGTGGAACTCCAAGTCAAGAGCCCAAGCAATCAGGTATAGGATTGGGGATTGAGACTGAGGCGTGTTCCGAATGTCTCTTGTATAACAAGTGGCTTTCCGATGTCTGCTAGTCTGCTGTAATGGATACAAGAAATATCATCCCCTAGCCCAGAAACAGGACGTCTCTGTGGGGACTAGAGGTATTGCATTCTGACAGTAAGGCTGTAACATATTGTAAAACACTCCATACCACCAATAGTTTTAATATAAAGATATCCCTTTATCCCTTATTTTTATTAGCATCCATCTCTTCCAGTTAAATGCCACTTTTGTGAATTTATTTCAAATGGTTTCCTATGTCCTGCTACGGTCAGTTTTGGAGGCAGGTCAGATCAATTCTCATTGGACAATGTTTTAGGGAGTGCAGTTGTAAAACACTCCATACCACCAATAGTTTTTAATATAAACATATTCCTTTTATCCCTTGTTGTTATTAGCATCCATCCCTTCTAGTTAAGTGTCACTTTTGTAAATTTATTTCAAATGGATTTCTTATGTCCTGCCGTTGTCAGTAATGGAGGTTTGTCAGATCAATTCTCAATGTACAAAGGAAAGATTGCTTTGGGAAGACAGAATTCGTTCTAACTTGTTTTTACCATTAAAATGACCTTGGCTGTCGGTACTGCATAAAACATCCATCACTCATTCACTCCATCACTATTTATAATATAAAAATACCCTTTATCTTTTATTCTTATTTCATCCATCCCTTCTGGTTGTCTGCCACTTTGGTGAATCTCTTCTCAAATGGCTTTCCAATGTCCTGCAGTCAGGAGTAATGGAGATGGGTCAGATCAACTCTCAGCGTACAGCCCCGTGGGGGTCAGGTTAAGAATAGGCCCTCAGTAGCCCCTGCTGATCGGATGAGGTGAATATAGGGTTGGTTCATTGAGGGATGAGGTACAGCAAAAATAATTTGTAGGTTTAGATCCCCTGCTGTTTGCCCGCCCTGTCACCTTCGTCTTATAGATTCAATCACCCAACTGGTTTTTGCTGTGAAAATGACCCTGCATGGCTGTCGGTATGGCGTAAAACACCCAATTCTCACTCACTCTCAGCGTAAAAGAAAGAGGTTGCTTTGTGGGGTGCAGATGGGTGAGGTTAAGTCTGTATCAGGTTTTCAACATTATTGACTAACCACAGTGTCATGTTATACATTCTTCCATGAGGTACCGGAGAAATGTCAGCACCTGCAGCTGCGTCCGAGGGTGTAGTAAGTAGAAGACAGAGAAAATCAATTTCTCAGGTCTCTCAGATTCTCTGGTGCAAACCAATTCCAGGTATTGCATCACAATCAATGAGCATGAACACCACCTTTAATTTGTAGCCTATCGGAAGCAGACTTTTGTTCATCATCACAAACACTGATAATTTATAACCATTATAATCATACCCTAGGGTGATATAGGTTCGATACATATGAATCTATTACAATAGAAGAGCTGTCAAACTACCACACAATAAGTTGGTTTTCAATGGTTGATAATTTACTTGAACATGTTTCGGCCGGTTAAGGTCTTCTTCAGGGTTAATGATTAAATTTTATTACATCACTACTACAGGCAAGATGGTAACCAAAGTGTTATCATCCTGCAGGGTGATACAGGAAAGTAGTTCCAATAATAGAAAAATAGTTCCACTTGTTCAGTTAGTTGAAGCTTTAAGATCTCACTTGAGAATATGATATATCCATAACCAACCAGGGAGAAGGTCCTTGGTAGGTTATCACTTGCAACCCTTAATCAGCCTCCTCCTGTTTGTTATAATATGTGTCTATGATGATTTGCCACCAAAAGGCATTGAATTGTCCATTTCATGATTTGAAATAGGCAACAGTGTTCAGTAAGATAGAACCTACTAAAAATGAAAGTTGAAAAATTGACTTTTATCCTGTGTAATTTCTAAATGTAATTATGAAGACTACGATCAGAAATATGGCACCCATCACATTTTAGGAATGTCTAGCTCGCCATCTGCACAACATACATAAGTGCGCACAAGGCAGTACTGGCTGTCATATATGAAGTGGTGGGACCCATCTAGTGTTTCAAATAAATTCTGGTCAAATCACATCTGACTGACCAGACATTATCTAAAATGACCAAAAACTGTATTTGCATTTAGCGACCCACTCAGAAATATATTCAAAAAAGTAAATCACTAGGAAAAATATCTGACAATGTTAGATAATGGTCAAAAAGAAACTCTAATTCTACTAGAATTTCAGTCGCATCGCTCAATAGATTCCCCTCTTAATGCACTGGGCCATGTTGCAGGTCTGGACTGGGGTGGTTAGAGACCAGGTGATGGGGCCACTAAGTGGGGGCTGGGAGCTGGCACCCTGTGGGGGTAGGGCAGATCTATAGGGCTAATATACACTACCCGATGAAGCCGCATCACCACAAGGCGAATGGTCAGCGACGACTAGTGTTAATTTAACGACGGCAAAGGGTTCAATGCTTTGTCAACTGACAAACCCTTAATCGTTGACAAATTAATAGCTAATCATTGATGACGAAGGTGAAAATATTAGACATGTCTGACTTTTTCACCTAGTTCATTGACAAAGAAGGTGTCTAGTCACCTGCCGACTTGACCCTAGTACGGTTCACCTAAGCGGTTAAAATGATGCAATGCACATTATTCACTCCATGGAAACCCTGTTTTACATACACTTAGAGGGGTGGGAGCAGGCACCCTGTTTTGGTACAGCAGGTCTATAGGGCTAGTGTAAACCACTCTGTGAAGTCACATCTCCACGAGGCGAAAAGTCAGCAATGACTAGTGTTAATTTATCGACAATGAAGGGTTTGGTGGTTTGTCAACTGACAAAGCCTTTGTGGTTGAAAAATTAATAACTCATCATCAACAGCCAAGGTGAAAATATCAGACATGTCTGACTTTGTTCATCTAATTCATTGATGCATGAGGTGTCTAGTCGCCTGTCAGCACGACCCTTGCATGGTTCACTTTAGTTGTCAATGCTTCTTAAACTTGTAAATATGTTATGCACCCAGCTATTTGAATTAACGTTAACTGAACTGGTGGTTACTGTACACCAGTATTGTTCCTGAACAGGATTACAATGGGAGAACAGATCAGTTATTGAAATTATACCTGTATGAATAAGCTAAATGAAAATAAAAAATTCTGTGCTGTGCATTATTCAACTAGTGGAAACCCCACTTTATATGCACTGAAGGGGGCTGGGGGCTGACACCCTGTTGGTGGTAGGGCAGGGCTAATGTGCACCACTTGGTAAAGCTGCATCTCCACGAGGCAAATAGTCAGTGATGACTAGCTGTTAATTTGTCAATGATGAAGGGTTCGGTGCATTAATTGTCATCCGAATTAACTGCCAATCATGAACGATGAAGGTGAAAATATCAGACATGTTTGATTTGTTCACCTAATTCATTGACATATAAGCTGTCTAGTCACCTGCCACCCTTGTATGGCTGACCTCAGTTGTCAATGCTGTGCTGTATGTTATTCGCCTAGTGAAAACCCCGCTTTATATACACTTAGGAGGGCTGGGAGCTGGCACCCTGTGGGGCATAGGGCAGGCCTAATATACACCACTCTGTGACATACACTTACCACATTTGGAGGGAGGAGTCCATATCTGAACCCCAAAGGGAAGGGGACAGTGGTGTAATGGGGCTGATGATTGGTATCTAATGGATGAACACACAGATGTGTTTTATTTGTTTAGGAAGGGCTCATGTCTACATGTACAACGTACATTTGGACATTAACCTGGCCTAATCTGATATTATCTAACTGGATTTGTGTTTGCTTCCTCTCACTGAGACCACGTAAACATTTGTGACCATTGTGTACATTAACAAGTGAGTGAATGATGGATGTTTTACACCATACTGACAGCCAGGATTATTTTCACGGCAAAAACCAGTTGGGACAAATTCTGTCTTTGGTGATTGTATCTATGAGATGAGGGTGACAGGGTGGGCAAACAACAGAGGATCAAAACCTGGTAATCATTTTTGCTGTACCTCATCCCTTAGTCAAACCAGACATGGAATGGCCGCGAATTGAACCCAATTCAGAAATTCAGAATTAATACAACCTATTTATCCTAATGGTTTTTATTCAATCCTAAAACGTTTTAAATCATCAAATAAACTAAATTGTGGCAACAATTTTAATGAATACTTTAACTACAAAATTTGAAAATCACGCTTTTTATGTGTGGCGTCACACACAGATATGCGTTTTGATGAGGATCAGGGAGATCAGAGGTTTCTTGAACTCAAATCTTTATTTTTATATAAAAGACTCAATCACTGGAAAAGAAACATAGCATACTTCTATATAGAATATATCAACATTAAGTCTATCGAATAAAGTGTCAACAAACCAAAATTAAATATCACTGGCCCCTCTCTTTAATGATTCCAATTGAAACTAGGTTGTATTTGTGTATGGCCCAGACAGCATATAGGTATAGGGGGGACAAGACTCATAAGGAGTTTTGCCGTGAAAATGACCCTGGCTATCGGTATGGCGTAAAACACTCACTCACTCACTCTGAATGATATAGTTTTCATATCGTTTACTTCAATTCATTTATCATATCAACCATTTATATATATTTATATATAAAGTCTCCATGACTATAAAATCTAATCTGTTTAGTTTGATTAGTTTGATATTAAGTAGTAAAAACTCAAACAATTGTATCAGTAGTATCAGGATAGGACAGTGTTGAGTTACATTTGAAAGGACAAAATCATATTGTGTCCGGCTCAAATCCAAAACGAACTATTTGGCAAAGTTGTTATCCAAAAGGACTATTGTGTTTTCTGAACAAAATATCTGAATAATTGCATTCCTTGCTTTAAAGAGATAGTCAATCATCATTTCGTCTTTTATCGTGTGCAGAAAGATGAAAAGCTTATTGTTGTTCTTGCTTGCCACTAGATAAAGTCTGGTCACAAGCAATTAGTAGCAAAAAATGTAAAGTTATCTATTGCAGATTTTGCAACGTCATTTGGCTTTAACAATTATTGAAATTGAAACTCAGGAAGCAAATTGTATTTAGTTGTCTGAAGCATAACAGCGATTTGTATTAAGAATTCTTTCTTTCTCACAAATATTAAGAATTAATTTGTTGTGAAATGCTTAATTCATATGTTTTAAATGACATATGTTGTGATTAAGGCTCTCTTGTTTATTTGTATCATTCTCAATATGAAATTGATTATATATAGTGAACTTCTCGAAAGAGGTTTTGTCTGTAAGGAAGAGTATAATTCATGTATACTCCTGTATAATTCATAACTTGATAATAATCAATAGTAATAATAGTAACCGTGATATGATTAGTAGTATTAGTAGTAGTAGTTATATCAAACCATACAAACCAGCTGCTTTCAAAAATTAAATGATACCTTCAGATTGTAAAGTATTAACAAATTCAGGTAGATTCTGTTGTAGGTAATGTTTTAAAAAGTAAAAAATGGAATGTGAGCATGACTTGAGGTCACGCGTTCCTCATGAGTAAATCACATGCGACAACACCTAGTTAATGACAATGTGTGTCGGTGACTTGTGTAGCCTAATTATAGACACGTGGTTTTTTTTATAAGTTATAATGACAATATGACTTATCACAAGCATCCTGTCCACCTCTTTACCAAGTACAGCCGTCATGCTTAAGACAGATTAAAACCACTCTCTGACATGTCCTCGGGTCCACATCTGTCACAAACACAATCCAACTGAGGAATACAATCTTTGTTTGTGTTTCCTGCTTATACAATTCTTTCTAATCTATAAAGATATCATACTGTCAGTTTTATTCTGAATCCTATGTGGTACATAACTTAAAACTGTAATAGATTAATCTTGATATATCTATCTTTTCAAGAAAAACAAAACAAAACATCTATGCGACTTTTTTCAGTTTCTTTAGATATTGCAAGTGTGCTTGGATAGGAGTACTCATAGGCTGAAGAATTGGCCTTAAAGGAAGCCAAAACCAATGAATTTAATGACATTTTCCAAACTCAAATGATTGTAGAATCTATTTGTTGAGCGTATTTCTGGCCCATGATAAAATCTGCTCAACCTGCTCAACTCAGTTAATGTCGAACTGCAAGAAATAGAAATAGAAATAATCTCTCTTGGAATTGGTTTGAACTAGTTCTCACAGCTAACACTTCTACACTTATCTGAGATTTGAACCCAGTGGGGGTCCGGGTAAGAATAGGCCCCCAATAGCCCCTGCTGATCATAACATTGACCAAGTGGTTGTTTGGGTGCCATCAAAATAACGTAACAAGAACCAAACCAGGACCAAATAGAATGTTATAATAACGTTATAATAACGTCATATTCTTGCCTGGGTAGGCACAGGGATATTCATAATCTTTAGTTATGAATGTATGAGATATTTAGTTTCTTATGCTGCTGGCCACAGCTATTGAATGGCATCCACTTCTTATTTTTTCAATAGGCAACAATTATGCATCTTTATTGACACTCCGAAGTCAGATATTTCCTTGGGGTATTGCTGTATGAGGAACATGTGTGTTGAATCTGAGTTACATATTATATAATAAAGGACAACCGCAAAGGCAATTCTAATTTCATATTTTATTGAATATGTATTTCTTTAAACATATCTGCAAAAATTACTGCTAATATCAGGATATATTAATACTAAAATTTAAGTGGCATAGTGACTTTTACTGAGTCCAGGTGACCTTATTTATGTTCTTTTACATACATAGGGCAAGGTGATAAGGCTCTTGCTATAGGTGACTGTACACACAGACCCCTGTGACTGAGAGCTTAGATGACATCCCAGCCCTGTGAAATAAGCTGTGAGAGTGTATTCACTCTCCTAACAAAAGCTTATTTATCTTATTGTATTATCCAAATATGCTAATTTAAGTCTAATGCAGCTCAAAATATACATCAATTAAGAGGTTTGTACTATATTTAGGATTTTCCTTTTCTCCTTTGCGGTTCACCTTTAAGGGGTTGGCTGGTCTAGTGGTTAGCATGCTGGCATTGCAAGCGGCTGGCTTATGGTCCATTTTAGACCACCCCAGGCAAGCATGTGACGTTATCATAACGTTGCAGCAACGTTCTGTTTAGTTCTGTGCTGGTTCTTGTTACGTTATTTTTACGGCTTCCAATAACGTTGCTACAATGCACTGTTGTGACATGGCACTGCGACGTTATTATAATGTTCTGGTTACGTTCTTCAACCTAAAGAGGACGTTCTTATAAAGTTCGATTTTGGTTTCATCCCAACCTCACCAGAAAATAATGTAATAATGTTCTCATTTTGTGAGGTTTCAACCTAACCATCAATAACGTTATTGTTACATGCCATCTTAGTAAGTAACAGACTGACTAAAGAAGTATGGTTGCAGAACGTTTCTGTTACGTCACAGCTTGGCTGGGACCTCACCTTGCTGTCATTCCCACCCCCATAGATTCCACAACCAGTACTTTGTACAAGCCAGGAAATGTGAATTGGTCCTGATATAGCTGAAAAATTGCTGAGTGGACAATAGGGACAATAAACTCCAACAATCATCATCATATTATCTATCATTACAGTACAGGGAAATGTTCTGATTGCATATAAGGGCAGGCTGAGATTCTCTATGGATGTCAGATATTTGAAATCAAACACCATTGGCAAGCCTGGCATCTGCCTTTTCCAAGTACAAGTGAACAGTGTGTCCTTTTCCGGCTCAGAATATGCATTGTGTCTGCTTACGACTGCCGTAGCATTATATGAATATTGAGGCTAGACTGTAAAGGATAAATGGTTTAACAGACTAGAATCAAAACATGTGCAAAAGTTCAAAACAGGCATAATGCAAATTATCAGAATTCACATTATGCCTGATTTCAAATCACAAGTTTAATTTGGTCTACCTCTTCCCTGGTAGTAGCCTGCATTCTGCCATTACTTTCAACTTGCACTTGTGCCGTTATAGTATAACTTGTGGCTAGATGAATAACGGAATGTTATTCCATTATTTATGGACACAAACTGAAAGACGTTCAGATTTCTTCATACAAATAAATGCCGTTTGGGTATAGTTTAAGTACATTTGCCCTATCAAATAAATGTGGGAAAACGTATACTAATTCTCATGCTTGTTGTTGCAGGGCATTCTCTACCCATTCTGCTTTGATAGGTATATCATTTAACAGAACTGCCTGTGCTAGCCAGGTGTAAGCTCATTAAGCTTTGTTTCTAATGTCAGCCATATCTTTGCAGTTCACGGTAGACAGTTTCATCTATATTTGCCAATTGTTCAGCTGTTGACGAGGCTTGCTTAGATAAGAACCGACAACTCCGTGGTCCGCATATGTTTTGCCTTACAAGACTTTGTCTCAATGCATTCATATTTCATCTATATTTCATGAAATTTCAGATAGGCTCTGTCTCTCCAAGGCAACTTCTGTTTGAAAAAAACAACAACAAAACTTCTGTAGGAGCCATTATCAAAGTGGTGACTGGATTTCTGATTGAAAAGCATTGGATAACATATAGAGCTTCCCCCCCAAAAAGTTAGAAATGTCAAGAGACAAAGATTTACATTGTGAGCTATACCTTCATCATACATCCGAAACAAGCAATATCTAATGTACTGCATATCATTGCTGGCTATAGATATGGAAATCTTCCTTTTATCCGCTATCCTTATCAGCTTGGGATGTACTCCCCAGTGCCCGGACACATTTGTAAATTGTATCACGGGTAGTTTTTCGATGTCCTGCCAGCCGCAGTAATGGACACGAGGCAGCTCAACTCCCATATGAGGCGGAGGAGATTTCTGTTGGGACTAGAGCTATGGCTGAGTTTATACACACTGACTTAAGGTTGTATTCCACTGTGCATTCTTTAACTTGCATTGGACAATTTCACTATTATTTATTGACTGGAATGCAATAGTCAGGAGAAGTGAAGTTATTGCATTAGGGTAAAGAACACCATCCAGAATTTTACACAATTATTTGAATAGATCATTAGAGGGGATAAGGATGTTGTAAAGATTCTTTAATAGTAGTGGAACTCCAGGTCAAGAGCCCAAGCAATCAGGTTCATGATTGGAGATCGAGACTGAGGCGTGTTCCGAATTTCTCTTGTATAACAAGTGGCCTTCCGCTGTCTGCTAGTCTGCTGTAATGGATACAGGATATATCATCCCCTAGCCCAGAAACAGGACATCTCTGTGGGGACTAGAGGTATTGCCTACTGACAGTAAGGCTGTAACATATTGTAAAACATTATTTACCGCCAATAGTTTTTAACATAAATATATTCCTTCATCCCTTATTGTCATCAGCATCCATCCCTTTTACTGCCACTTTTGTTAACAAATTACAATTGGATTTACCATGTCCTGCCATTGTCAGTAATGGAGGCAGGTTAGATCAATTAAAGACAAATTAAAGATTGCTTTGGGAAGACAGAATATGTCCTAACTTGTTTTTGCCATTAAAATGACCCTGGCTGTCAGTACGGTGTAAAACATCCATCACTCACTCACTCCATCACTATTTATAATAAAAAAATACCCTTTATCCTTTATTTTTATTTTATACATCCCTTCTAATTGTCTGCCACTTTGGTGAATCTGATCTTAAATGGCTTTTCAATGTCCTTCTGTCAGGGGTAACGGAGATGGGTCAGGTCAATTTTCAAATGTACAAGAAAGAGATTCCTTAGGGGAGTGCAGATGGAAGAGGATATAAAGTCTGTATCAGATTATTGACTAATCATAGTATCAGGTTTTACAATCTTTCAATATGTTACCGAAGAAATGTCAGCACAAGTGTCAGAGAGGGAAGCAATTGTTGGAGGGATAACCACCTGCAAAGATCTCTCAGTTTTGTCTTTGAATGTTCTTCTGTCAGCAGTAATCGAGACAGATCAACTCATATCCTAGAAGGAGGACATTTCTGTGGGGACTAAGAGGTACTGCATGGTAACAGTTAAGGCTGTAACATTTTGTAAGACACTCCATACCACCAATAGTTTTGAACATATCCATTAGTCAGTTATTGCTATCAGCATCCATCCCTTCTAGTTCTGGGAAGAATATAGGCTTATAGTTGCCCCTGCTGATTGTATAAGGCGACAATAGGGGGGACCCTGCACTGACCAAGTGGTTCATTGGGTTCAATTCCCAGTAAGTGCTTGGTTCACTAAGGGATGAGGTACAGCAAACACGATTCCCAGGTTTTGATCCCCTGTTGTTTGCCTGCCCTGTCACCTTAATCTCATAGATACAATCACAAAAGACAGAATTTGGCCTAACTTGTTTTCACCATTAAAAATGACCCTGGCTGTCGGTACAGTGTAAAACCTCCATCACTCACTCACTCCATCACTATTTTTAATAATAAAATACCCTTTTTCCTTTATTCTTATTTCATCCATCCCTTCTAATTGTCTGCCACTTTGGTGAATGTCTTCTCAAATGGCTTTCCAATGTCCTGCAGTCAGGGGCAATGGAGATGGGTCAGATTAACTCCCAGCATACTACCCCATGGGGGTACGGGTAAGAATAGTAGCCCCCAGTAGCCCCTGCTGATCGTAGATTGCAACGATAGGGGTGACCCTGCACTGACCAAGTGGTTCTTAGGGTTCAATTACCGGTTGGTGCTGGGTTCACTAAGGGATGAGGTACAGCAAAAATGATTTCCAGGTTTTGATCCCCTGTCTTTGGCTGCCCGTCACCTTAATCTCATAGATACAATCACAAAAGACAGAATTTGTCCTAACTTGTTTTTGCCATTAATATGACCCTGGCTGTTGGTACAGCGTAAAACACCCAACACTCACTCGCTCCATCACTATTTTTGATATAAAAATACCCTTTATCCTTTATTCTTATTTCATCCATCCCTTCTAGTTGTCTGCCACTTTGGTGAATCTCTTCTCAAATGGCTTTCCAATGTCCTACAGTCAGGGGTAATGGAGATGGGTCAGATCAACTCTCAGCGTACAAGAAAGAGATTGCTTTCTGGGGTGCAGATAGGTGAGGTTAAGTCTGCATCAGATTTTAAACATTATTGACTAATCACAGTGTCATGTTATACAATCTTCTATGAGGTACCAGAGAATTGTCAGCACCCATGCCTGAGAGGAAATTAAGTAGAAGATTGAGAAAATCAATTTCTCAGGTTTCTCAGATTCTCCTGTGCAAACCAATTCCAGGTATTGCATAACAATCAATGACCATGAACACCACCTTTAATATGTAGGCCATCAGAAGCAGACTTTTGTTCATCATCACAAACACTGAAAATTTATAACTGACCAGGGAGCAGTGGCCCGTTGCACAATGGGTTTCGTAACAACAAAAATATTGTAAACAACAAAACATTTCGTTGTTACTTTTATCGTAACAACGATGGTTTTGCACAATTTTTTTTCTATATTTAGAATGTTCCCAAACAGCTGTAACTTTTACTGAATTTTTTATGATTTTTTCTTAGTTCATAACACTTTACAGAATTTAATTTCATTCATTAGATCCCGAGATATTGCATTTTCGTAACAATGAAACATTTCGTTGTTAAGCAAAAGTTCGTTGTGCTTTCGTTGTTTTATCTTAGTAACGAAATTCTATTGTGCAACAGGCCACAGGGCCTCGGTAGGTTATCAACCCTTTGTGTGTCAGGGATGTCAGCCTCCTCCCCAGTTGGTTATACATATGTCTATGTTGAGTAGCCACCAAAAGGAATTGTCCATTTAGTGATTTGAAATAGGCTACAGTGTTCAGTGAGCTAGGACCTACTAAAAACTAAAGTTGAAAAATTGACTTTTATCTTGTGACCATTTGTTGTGATCTCCGTCTGTTAATCATAACCGTCTGGTTAAATGTTTAAAAAAATCATTTAATGTATCAATAGTAAACTATATGATGATCCATTAAGTAATTTCTAAATGTAATTATGAAGACTATGATCAGAAATATGGCACCCATCCCAATTTAGGAATGTCTAGCTCACATCTGAACAAGTGCACACAAGGCCGTGCGGGTTGTGATATATATAGTGGTGGGACCCATCTAGTGTTTCAACTAAACTCTGGTCAAATCGCATCTGACTGACCGATGCACTCAGAAATATATCCAAAAAAGTAAATCACTGGGAAAAATATCTGAAAATGTTAGATAATGGACACAAACAAACTATAATTCTACAAGAATTTCAGTTGCATCGCTCAATAGATTCCCCTCTTAATGCACTGGGCCATGTTGCAGGTTTGGACTGGGGTGGTTAGAGACCAGGGGATGGGGCCACTAAGTGGGGGCTGGGAGCTGGCACCCTGTGGGGGTAGGGGTGGTCTACAGGGCTAATATACACTACCTGATGAAGCTGCATCACCACAAGGCGAATAGTCAGTGACGACTAGTGTTTATTTATTGCAGCAAAGGGTTCGATGCTTTGTCAACTGACAAACTTAATTGTTGACGAATTAATAGCTAATCATTGATGATGAAGGTGAAAATATCAGACATGTCTGATTTGTTCACCTAATTCGTTGATGAATAAGGTGTCTAGTCATCTGCCAGCACGACCCTTGCATGGTTCAACTTAGTCGTCAGTGCTGTGCTGCACGCTATTCGCCTAGTGGAAACCCCGCTATACATACAGTTAAGGGGTAGGGCAGGGCTATTGTACACGACTCGGTGAAGCTGCATCTCCACAAGGGAAATGGTCAGCAACAACTAGTTAAGGACTTCAATGACGAAGGGTTTGGGGCTTTGTCAGCTGAATTAACTGCTAATCATCGATGATGAGGGTGAAAATATCAAACATGACTTTTTTTCACCTAATTTGTTGACGAATAAGGTGTCTCGTTGTGAGCACGAGCACGACCCTTGCATGGTTCAGCTTAGTCGTCGTTGCTGTGCTGCATATCATTCGCCTAGTGAAAACCCAGCTTTATATACACCTAGGAGGGCTGGGAGCTGTCACCCTGTTGGGGGTAGGACAGGGCTAATGTACACCACTCTATGACATACACTTACCACACTTAGAGGGGTCCATGCCTGAACCCCAAAGGGAAGGGGGCAGTGGTGTAATGGGGCTGGTGATTGGCATCTAATGGATGAACACACAGATGTGTTTTATTTGTTTAGGTAGGGCTCATGTCCAGATGTACAACATACATTTGGACATTAGCCTTGCCTAATCTGATATTATTTAATTGGATTTGTGTTGGCTTCCGCTCGCTGAGACCACGTAAACATTTGTGACCATTGTGTACATGAAAGTGACGAGAACCTGGGGGAATGGACTAATCTATGAAGTTAACTGGCCTCTGTCTTTCCCCAAAGGAGAAGGATGTTCTCATGATATTAATGTGTGGTTGGTTGGTTATTGGGGTTTAACGCCGTATCAACATCAAGGTCATGTCATGGTGAGAACAAAGTTTGCTAATTCTGTCTTCCATGATCGTATCTATGGTGTGAAAGAATATATGAAAAGATAGATACCATATTCCTACACATTTACTGAAGCAGGTGTTCTTTAATGTGCCTGGTCCCATAGACAGGGCCAGACACACAACAGCCGGTGGCCCTCTAGGAGCCTTTGATGACCCAGTCATTGCCACTAGGGGAGACACAGAGTGGTGTGGCACCCCAGCCCCAGCTGGGAGTTGAACCCCAGCTGCCCGCAAGCGAAGTGACCGCGCTAACCACCACACCACCACACACCCATTAATGTGTACTTTAAGTGATATACTTGTTATCACATATATGCACACACATATATCAGGTATCCGTTTGCGTGGATATGGCCTACATCCAAAGATTACATACCATTTTGATCATGACACAATGTTTTACTTACACCTCCAGGTCATATATCAAATTACTATACAATGTGAGAGTGCTACCACAAAACTACAAGATCACCTGGATATGATGATATTTGAAATTATGATCTATGTGATGGAGGACTACATGGATATAAGTTTTCGGATTTTTGTCTGATTTCAGATTTTTTGAAATAGAGCGAAATCACAGTTAAAATGTACTAGAACTAGAATAAAACAACAATTAAGTAGCAGTCATACCTGAATAAGTCAGCAACATTACCTAAAGAAGCACCTGGCAAGGTCTCAAGTACTGTTTGGAGCTTTTTCAGATTAAGTTCAGACCACATAAAAAATCTGAAAGCCTTAGAAAGAAGTGCCCTCTGTACTTAAAGGGAGGAGTTCCAGTGAGTGTTCATGCCAGTTTTTATATCCATTCCTGCAATAATTTTGTATTGTGTGTATTTTTCTAAACTTCACAGATTGATTCCTGAATGCACCTTCAGGGTTCTCCCTAGACGTGCGGGATGCGGGATTCCCGCATCAGGAATTTAATTCCCTCATTAGGATGACTTTGAGGGGGCCATTCCCGCATTAGAGTTACAGAAACTTGATAAGATTATAGCCAGAAAAACCCCGATTTTCCAAAATTGACCCGCCCCCCCCCCCCCCCAAGATTAAGCAAAAAGGGACATTTAATTCTCGATATCTTTTTCTAGGAAGAACCCTGACCTTGAGCAGTGTGCACAGTGCATCTGTCTGTGTGTGATGTCACAAACAGATCGTAAACATTTTCAGAAATGCAGAAATAATACCATCTATTTATCCTAATGGTATTTATTCAATTCTAAAACGTTTTAAATCATAAAATAAACTAATTTGTGGCAACAATTTTCAATAGAAACATGTCTTAATGAAGACTTTAATTACAAAATTTGAAAATATTTTTTAATGTGTGGCGTCACACACAGATATGTGTTCTCTTGAGGATCAGGGAGATCAGATATTTCTTAGACTCAAATCTTTATTTTTGTATGAAAGACTCAATCATTGGAAAAGAAACATAGCATACTTCTAAATCAACATTAAGTCTATGGAATAAAGTATAAACAAACAAAAACTAAAATTTCACTGGTCCCTCTCTTTAATAATTCCGAGACTAGGTTGTATTTGTGTATGGCCTAGACAGCATATAGGTATAGGTAGGATAAGACTCATAAGGAGACATACCATGGATCAAAGTTTGGGATATTAACTTTGTAATGTATGCTATATCTCAAAAGGTCACACTGGAATGTAAAATAACAGTTCTAGTGTCATTTAGAATCTGGACAATAATATTACACTTCTGATTTAGAAATTAATATTTTATTCTGATTTAGAAATGATAGATTCAACTTACTTTCCAATCATCTGAATGATATAGTTTTCTCATCATTCACCTCAATTAATTTATCATATCAACCATTTGAATATATATATATATATATATATATATATAGTCTCCATGGCTATAAAATCTAATCTGTTTTAGTTTGATATTTTATGTAGTAACATCTCTAACGTTTGTATTAGCAGTATCAGGATAGGACAATGTTGAGTTACATTAGAGAAGAGAAAATCATGTTGTGTCTGGCACAAATCCAAAACGAACTGTTTGGCAAAGTTGTTATCCAAAAGGACTATTGTGTTTTCTGAAAAAAATATCTGAATAATCAAGTTCCATGCTTTAAAGAGATAGTCAATCATCATTACATCTTTTATCGTGTGCAGAAAGATAAAAAGCTTATTGTTGTTCATGCTTGCCTTTAGATAAAGTCTGGCCACATGCAATTAGTAGCAAATAATGTGAAGTTATTTATTGCAGATTTTGCAATGCAATTTGGCTTTTAATGCTGCTTGATATGAAGCCTTAAGCCCCATACCCACTAGACAACTTTTATAATGGTTACACAGCCAATTCTACCCCTGGAATTGGCCGATTGTAGAACTGATTCAGATCAAACACGCACGTTTCAATATACCATACTAACAGACAATCACCAGAATCGGCCGGTTTTAGCACCGATCCCTTGCTGAATTGTGTAAAAGTTGCTTAGTGGGAATGGGGCTCAAGCAAACAAATTGTATTTAGTTGTCTGAAGCATAACAACAATTTGTATTAAGAAATCTTTCTTTCTTACAAATATTAAGAATTAATTTGGTGCAAAATGTTTGATTCACATGTTTTATATGACATGCCTTATGATTAGTAGTCTATGACAAGCATCCTGTCCACCACTCTACAAAGACATACGCCTACAACACATCAAGTACATCCGGTATGCTTAAGACAGATTAAAACCGGTCTGACATGTCCTCAGGTCCACATCTGTCACAAACACAATCCAACTGGGGAATACAATCTTTGTTTGTGTTTCCTGTTCAGATTATAGACCTGTCAACTTTGCCAGCTAGCCCACCCCTTATTTCTGAAATCCAAATTTGTAGAAAAATGTTTATCATACTTGATTAACAGTAATTTTCCTAGTACTATTACCCAAGACTAAACTTTATAAGCTTTTACTTTCAATATGATATTAATTATGTAGCTGTAGAACTGGAAAGCAAAAATGGCATTTTCCCATAGGGAATAGTGTTAAAGCCTTTCAGGATTGCCCACAATGTCCAACCCTAAAATCACAAAAAACGTACCTTATTTTGGTTCACCTGAAATGGAGGTAATTACCCAATTGAGAGAAAATAATAATTTATCCTCATTTATCAACCCCTTATTGACTTAGAAAACACAAGTACTAACTCATTCATTCAGATTTGTGTCAGTGGCTGACTTTTCAAAAACTGCAATGCTGTCTGACCTCTGTATCATGATTTGAAAAATCTGATTAATGGATTGAAACATCCATTAAAAAAAATTATGACCTCTGTATCATGCCAGCAATACATCGTAAAGTGGACAGGTCTATTATTCTAAGCTATAAAGATATCATACTGTCAGTATTGTTCTGAATCCCATGTAGTACATACATTAACACTGTGTTAGGTTAACCCTGATATAGGAAGGACACACAGCAATCAGTGATAGTGGGGCTGTGATGCTGCACATGTTCTTTAATTTCTTCATATAACTTTGTTGATATCCATCTAATCCACAAACAGTAAGCATGTAAAATGTAGCCAGGAACCTTGTGCAGATAATGTATATGTTAGATTTTCTATTTCTTAATGATTTCATTTTTTATGAATTTTGAAAAATAAACGTTTCTGTAAATACAAGTTTCATGTGTTAATCTCTACTAAACATGTTTCACCCTAAGGTATAATAAATGGTTTTACAGTCTAATAACGATGATCCATCACAATCCCCAACGTTTTCTATCAAGAACTCCTGGTAATATCTGTCCTCAAGGTCGCTCAGGCTCATACTGTCATCTTATGTGTTGACCCCTCATGAGCCGATCACTCTGCCTTAGCCACCGGAATCAGTTTCCTGAGGTCTATTTCTGCCCATGTAATGAGGTAAGGCCGTGCCTCGACCAATGAGTCTTGATGATGAGAGGAGGCCAGCGGATCAAACACCTAACATAATTATATTGACAGTATTCTACCTTATTGAGTGGACCTGGTTGGAGCTACTCTCAGGGTCCCTGCTCAAAATTTGTCAAATTCCTTATGTTTTCTGTGAGTAAATGGTAAATTTTCCCAGTCATGGTTACGATGATCTCATCTCACCCACTCTTAACCACTCTCCTCTAGGTGAGAACACAAGAAACACAAGAAAAAACAAGTCAACATCAGTTTGTCACACAAAGTTTCTTAATCAGCTTCTTAAACTTTACTTTGGTTGTTGCTCTTTCGTTGTTGCAGGATGGACCTCTACTAAACCAAAACCTTTTATATATTTACCCACAATGTTTCCATATATTTCAAAATGTCTCATCACTCTTAAAAAAGGAGTAGGGTAGTGATACTGGTAGCTGGTTTTCTCCTAAATCATCTCATAGATATGATCACCCAAAGCTGAAAAGCATTACCTTGTGCAGTCTGGAAAGAACCATGAAGGGTTGGCAAACGTCAAAACTACTATACCTCAAATAACAATCAAACCACCCATGTGGACTAAAACTAGCTGCAAAGCTTTACCTTGTGCAGTTTGGAAAGAACCCTGTGTGGTTTGCCAGATATCAAACTACCCCACCAAACAAACAAACTCTCAAAATGTCGAGGCCATGGCCGCCTCACAAAGAGTCTCTGAGAACATCAAATCAAAGTGAGTAACAATCAAGCTGCCAAACCATTTTCTTCTTCCCCTCAGAGGATGATTACCCTCAGAAACCTGAGACAGGAGACTTTGTCATATAGGTTTGTTGTGCGACATGTAAAGATATATACTTCTCAAAGTAGAAATGGTTTATTAACCTATGTTTCTGCAGCAGGACCCTGTGGGGATACTGGAGTAGGACTTTTGCTCCTGGAAAGAATATATATAGGCCCCCAGTGGCCCCTGCTGATCGTAAAAGGTGACAATAAGGGGGACCCAGCACTGACCAAGTAGTACATTGAGTTTGATTCAGGTTCGATGTCTGGGTTGACTAAAGGCCGTATTCCACATACCGAAAGTGTGCGGCGCCGATACTGAGCATCTCCATGGTAACATTCCATAACGGGACCATCAACTTTCGGGACATTTTCGGCGGCCGAAAGTGCGTTATCGGCGGCCGAAATTGCGTTATCGGCGGCCGAAAGTGCGTTATCGGCGGCCAGTCCAAAATCGGCAGGAACAATTTACCAACATGTTCGTAAATTTTATCGGCAGTGCTGCAGAATGTTGCCGAAATTGCATCGGCGTCAAATCGGCAACGCACTTTCGGTATGTGGAATACGGCCTTAAGGGATAAGGTACAGCAGAAATGGTTTTCAGGTTTTTATTCCCTGCTGTTTGCCCGCCCTGTCACACTCATCTCATATAGATACGATCACCAAATACTGACCAAGTTAAAACATGTGTCTGAAAAGTTAGAATTCATCCTAACTTGTTTTCACAGTGAAAAATGACCTCAGCTGTCGGTACAGCATAAAAGATGCATCACTCACTGTTGCAGGGTTGGGAATGGTGTAGAACCTTCAAATAACAATTAGACTATGTGGCAGTTATGCATCATGATGTTTCTTGTGTTACAAATCGAAAAAAAAGAAAATCTCATATAGAAGCATTTTCTAATCAATCTAAGTGAAAACCTGTGGGCAGTTTACTGATTATACTGTCATCAAATTAATGAATTATTGTGATCCTGTAGAAAAAAATTCTCATCTATAATTGTAATAACTCTGAAAACAAAGGGATACCTTAATGAGTATTACTAATAAAAATCGTAATTTTTTTTTAAACATATTTCTTACTTCTGCATAAGTATTTTCATAATCTGACATGTTTTTAATTTGTTATACTTGCAAACTTACAAAGCTAGATAAATAGGTACCTACCTAGCCAAGGATTATCATGCTACTAAGATTATAAAAAGTTACAGGAACTTATCAGAGTGTAAGAGAACGTGACCCTACTTCAGCGGGGTCGCGCCTTTTGCTAGGAGTATATACAACCTGTGGTGAATTGGTATTGGCAACAGACTGACAAGGCCTTAGGGCAGCTTCTAAATATTTATAGAAATATTATCCGGCTATCAGGAAAATCATTTCCCTGTTGGTTTTCTACTTTATGTCACTTGTGGATAAGGCAGCAGGGTATGGGAGGGGGGTAGGAGCAATTTAACCTCAGGGAATTGTTTCAAGGACTATCCATAGTATAGGGTCTGTGACATTTTAGAAGTAGGTACGTTAGGTTTAGGAGAATGCTAAGTTAAACTGTTTCAGATACCTTTATTAGCTCATAGATTTACATAGATGCATATGTGTCCTTTTCTCATATTAGCATTATCACCATGATATATTGTTCAAGAAACATTGACTATCAAATCAATTACTTTCATGAATTTATGAAATGTACAATACATGCAAAGGATTGTTCCTATACTTAGCACTTGGCATTCTGACTCTCGAGACAAGAGAACAAATTCCAATAATCTAAATGGACTATCCCATAGGGATTCCTGGGAAGAATAGGTCCCCCAGTAGCCCCTGCTGATCATAGAAGGTGACGATAGGGGGGACCCTGCACTGACCAAGTGTTTCTTTGGGTTCAATTCCCAGTCGGTGCTTGGTCCACTAAGGGATGAGGTACAGCAAAAATGATTTCCAGGTTTTGGTCCCCTGCTGTTTGCCCACCCTGTCACCTTTACCTCATATATTCCATCACCAAAGACAGAATTCGTCCGAACTGGTTTTCGCTGTGAAAATGACCCTGGCTGTTGGTATGGGGTAAAACACCCAACACTCACTCACTCACTCTTTGCCATGAACACTCCTCAATCTCAGGTGATAGAAAACCCTTTTTTTAAATTGTAAGCTCACTAATTAACTAGTATCTTATATGGATAGAGGGGGAATATTGCCTTTTGTGTTGTCGTATTTGTCATTGACTAAGGGGAGGAATTGTAGAAACTTTTGATAACAGATAACTGAAGAATATGCAGACTACTGTAAATATCATGACATTTGGATTCTAGGTGTAGTAGAATAGAATTTTAGAGAATTAAAAGAAAAAATCTTTACTTGGCGGCTAGAGAGGTGCCATTGTACAACAGTATACTAAGGAAGAATAATCTTCTCATCTGAGGGAACGTTATTATTTGCTATGTTGTAACTCCTGTTCCACTACACCAAATTTTTGACTTGACCAATAATGTTGCTAGGTTACGATAATGGCAAAACACATTGCCGGCTGTGGAATCACTATAGATCCGGTCAGCAAGAAATAACTCATTTTGTGTTCCTTTTATTGTGACAAACCAATAGTTAAGAGATCTATAGGCTAACGCTGGCAGACATTAACCTAATGATGGCAAGACGACACCACTTCTTTAAGCGAAAAAGGTTAAGGCCTAATCGCCGTGGCCGATAATTGTGGTGCTTGAAGGTCTGATAAAGTCATTGCATGGAGAAAACGATGATCTAGGGGTGATAAGATTATTCACACCGATAAAATTACATTCATATTGACAAAAAAAGATCCCATCCAATAATTTTATCATCCATTTATTATCGTTTTCTCCAAACGATAACTTTGTCGGTCCTCCAAGCGACACCTTTTCGGCCACAGCGACTGGGCCTTTAAGCAGCTAGTCCCGAATGAGTATTTAGAATCTGAGGTACAAAGATTATCAGCTTTCATTTTTGTATAATAACTTGAGATGATACAAAAGTGTTATATATGTTATTCTGTATCTCATAACGCCTTACCTCATCATCATTATGACCAGGTACTCTTGTATAACTCTATATAATTAACGTGCACCCAAAGTTCCTGATTTTTATTTTAATTCAATTGTATATTCAGACATTCTCATTTTACATCTGAGTTGGTTGGAAGGTAGGATTCCAAGCCAATCAATATACCATCATAATTCATGTGTTATCATTGGTACGGATATAATATCATCGTATTTATAAGCTCCCTATTGACACTCAATTCTCACTACCACAGATATCTGATTTGAGGTGTTTTAGGCAACAGCAGGTTCATTTTGACTGATTTAGAAAACAACAACCGTGGGAAAATTATAGAAAATTTTATTTTTGCTATAATCTTTGTCAAATGGGTAGTTTTTCAAGCCAACTTGAAAAAAATGGAATATTATATATATATATATATATATATATAGCTACAAAATAGAAAAGTAATCCATGCTAATTTTTTATCATATTTGGCCACACGTTATGCAATGATTATTGAAAATATCTATACTTTGTGACTGGTCTCCCAACATGCACCTTAATTTATGAGAATTGCGACCTCAAGAACACTGCTATAGTTATGGTTACATAATGTATTTCAATATTAATATTTCACTGAACGTTGACCCTACATTGATTTTGACTCCCTTTAAGACCACCTTCAGTGTTATGACAACACCCCCCAGTAGCCCCTGCTGATTGTAATAGTGGTAGATATAGAGCACGAGTCAGGAGGGTTACGCGAAATAACCACGAGGCGCTAGCCGAGTGGGTATTTCAAGTACCCTGCCTGACGAGCCCTGACCAAGTGGTTCTTTGGGTTCAATTCCCGGTCAGTGCTTGGTTCACTAAGCGATGAGGTACAGCAAAAATTATTGTTAAGTTTTAATCCCCTACTGTTTGCCTGCCCTGTTACCTTCATTTCAAAGATTTATTTCACCAAAGACAGAATTCGTCCCAACTAGTTTTTGCTGTGAAAATGACCCTGGCTGTCAGTACGGCATAAAACACCCAACACTCACTCACTCATTTCACATCCTTCAGTGTTATGACAACACCCAGAACTACCACAGCAACAGGTGTTGGATTTCACCAGAACAGCACTATTTTGTCACTATTTACTCTTGGTCGAACATGACCATTTAATGAGGGTAATCCCGTTGTGAGACACACCCACAGTTATGAAACACTAATTCTACATCAAATGGACCAGAATTGTTGGTCTAAAAGCCTTCCATTAAGTACATACTCAGGTTTCGAGAGATTTCTTAACCCTTTATGTGAATATAATAAGCATATTCCAGTTAACACTCAAATTAAAGTTTTCCATGAAATATTTTCTAAATTGCCTACATGCTTATTCCCTAAAGGCAGTTGCATAATACAAAATTAATGATGACAATTTGGTTGACAGATTGCCTCTAAAATTTGTAAAATGCAGCTTAATATTTCTGTCTGCCCAACCTATAGTGTCCAACCTTATTTTGCCCTGAAATACAGCATTTTGATTGGCTGGAAAACCTGAAATTATGTCAATTGATGAAATTTAAGAACTCGTGATGTTTGAGCAGTATTTGACGATATAGAAAATACAATAATTGCTTATTCCAACTCTGGGAGACAAGGATGGCTTATTTGTTTTTTTTTTGTCCAACCCTTGTCCTTGGGATAGACCCAATGTAGGATGGGCTTATTTATTGTCGGCTTATAGCTGAATGCTAGGGCTGTCACAATAGGTTAAGTCACATTTAACTTAAAATTTATTAAAAAGTTCTCATTTTCCGATAGTTACCAACATGTTGGTAGATATCGGGAGCACAGCTCCCAATCCACATAAATAAGATGGACACACTCACGACGTAGGCTTTAATCTCCGCATTCTTATCAGAAATCTCTATCAGGGGATCTGCACTTCATATTTGTAACAACGGAAATTGTATTTTCCAATTGGCGGTGAAAAACATAAGTTGTTCACTGTTTCCTTTTCACTAGCCCTCATTCTGACAGTTTTGTATAGCTCATCATATTATTCCCGAGACAGGTTAAAATCCAATGCTACTATTTTACATACATACATACATGTACACACACACACACACACACACACACACACACACACACATATATATATATACGTACATACATATAAATATATATACAAACACATACACACACACACACACACACATATACATACATACATACATACATACATACATACATACATACATACATACATACATCGGTCATACGTTTACCACACACACTGATATATACATACATATGTATGTTGGATGGATAGCTATATTGGGCCAAAACATATCCTCACTTTTTTTTACCCTGAGGAGACTTGATAAGACAGTCTGACAAACGTTAAACCATATTTTATAACCTTAGATACCCTTGACAATTACTTTCAAATGTCTATATAGAATCTGACATAATTACATAGTTTAGCGCGAGCAAACCTTGCTGAAGCCTCCGTGCCCCGGTTCAGCGCACAATTTCTATTTTCCTCTTCAGGTCCTTATTTTGCAATTAAATCCCAATTGCCCTGTTCTGCTTTTACGTTGTGCCGGAAAGGGAAATTAAAGCAGCATTTGAGTTGGTTAATCGTTTAAAGTGGTGAGAATAATTTCCTTAAGTAAAAAACAGGAAAGGAAACATTGGACAAGCGGTGCTCTTGAACTCGAGCACTGCACAGCCCTGACATTTAAAACTGGGAGGGGGGCCAACGCCCATACTTGAAAGCCTATAACTAGCAAAGAAATAAAATAAGATAAGAATATAAAAGAAACGATAAACGGAAGCAGACGATAACTCTGACAATTTCCCGCCAAATCCCCTCTCTGCAGTGTTAACTTCCGCCGCTGCGTGGCGCCACTGTGGCCCAGAATGGGGACACCTAATTGCCAGCTTTCCTCCTGTGCATAGTGGTTGCCATGGCGACCTGGCACCTGGGACAGGAGCTGGTTGCCTGTCTCTGCGGACCAGTAGTAGACAGCAGGAGCAGGCTGGGAGAGGCAGGTGGGCAGAGAACCAAAAGCGGGCTGCGGCTCGCGAAACGAGCGACAACCGAGCGTTGGCTCGCGATTGCCCGGACGGGCTTGTCTTCGGAGTAAGTGTAGGGTGATACAGTGTTGGTGGATTAGTGTGGAGAACATGAGGAGTTACTGAATTAACATTGGATTAATTGGAAGAAACTGGCTTCAGTATATCAAATAATTCGGATTAATTGGAAGAAACTTGCCACAGTATATCATATATTTAACCAACTGGAGAACTGATTGAGGGTGCAATAACTGAAAATAATGTCAGTTGCACAAGTCATAAAACTTAGTGATTGGATACCCAGGTGACAATAGCATGCTAATAGAAATTATCGACCATGTAATGACTTCAATCATCCATACTGGAAATCAGCTGTTCAAATCCCATTTGCATGCATACTTTATAGGTTAAAGCGGCTCTACTGGATAAAGCAGATTCTGCAATGGACTGAAAAACATTGATAGTACTATAAATCATTTTCAATGTGAGTTGCTGACATTGTGACAAACATTTTAGGATTGGAACTATTCACGATGAGAAACTAAATCTGTGGAATGGAGACAAACTAGGACAAACCTGCTCATGGATCATATTACTGGGGGTGTTCACAGAATGAGATCGAACCACCTGATGCATAATGGTAGGTACGCTCCCAGCCAAGTTCCGAAGTAACATAAATGTTCTGCAACTATTTGTTTTTAGTCACTTTGTTACTTATTAGGATGGCATGTAATAAAAACTAATAATAATTATTGATGGTGAGGTTGAAACCTAACCAAATCAGAATGTTATTATAAACGTTAATTTTTGCTGAGGTTAAGACAAAATCAGAACAGAACGCTATAAGAACATATTGTTTTGGTTGATGAACGTGACTAGTATGTTATGATAAAGTTGCAGTGCAAGATCACAGCAGTAACTTGCAGGAACGTTATTGGGAGCCATCATAGTAACTTAACCAGAACTAGATCTAATGCAGAACCAATGTCAAAGTTGTAAGATAGGGTTGTCGGGTCTTAGGGGGAGTGCAGTAGATATGAGATAGAGTCGCATCCTATGGCAAAGTGGGAATCACAACTACGACCAGACAGTCATAGGGCTCTAGCACCTCTCAGAGCTATGACAATCGAACTTAAGCCCCATGCCCACTAAGCAACTTTTACACAGTTAGGCAATGTTCGGTACTAAAATTGACTGATTCTTGTGGTAGATTTTAAAGCCGATTGAGATTACCAGGCAGTAGGTTATATTGGAATATACATGATATTAATCGGCACTAAAATTAGCCAAATCTTCTAGTAGAGTCAGCTGATTTTAGGGCCAATGAGTCCGCCGACTCTGGTAAGATTTGCCTAGTTGGTTTGGGGCTTCAGCTAAGTTCAAATGAAGGAATCATGAAAATTCTAAATCCTAATTTCAAATGAGTCCACTTACATGAAATTCAAATCCTACGATGAATTCTGAAATTTTTCTTTGTATGCAGTCGATACTAATAAGTTCCCAATTGTACAAAATCTAGCAGGTTTGGTATTTTACCGGCAATTTTCTCGGTGATTTTCCCGGCGATCGCATTGTGCATCGGTTGTCATGAAACAGCACCATACCAATGGGGAGTCGCCCAGCGATTTGATTGACAACCTGGTCGCTGGGCAACTTTACTGCCGATTCTCCCGGACGCCTGTCGCCCGTCGCTGCCATAGTCGCTTAGTGGGTATGGCCCTTTAGTCATCAGTAGTTCTAACGAAATAGATGTATTTCTGTCAAAGTGAAACAATATCAACCCAGTTATTAGGTTACATAAAATGCTAATTACTTGTAAGTGGCCCAATTGCCTTGGTTGACACGACAACGTTTACATTGTAAACTTAATTAGAAGTATAAGGGGCTTACAAAAAGTGCATGTACACGCATCAAGGGGGCTGTGGGTATAAAAATCGTGAAAATATGTCTACATTCCTGTACAAATCCAATTGTACTTTAGTGCAAGGAAGTAGGGGGGGGGGGGTCAGAAATTTTCTAAACATGCTTATATATACCGGCCAGGGTATCATCCGCCTATTGCAAATAGTAAGGGCTCCACTCCTAAGCCTTGCAACGTCTTCGCTGGCAACATGTTTTGTGACGTCGGAACGCAATCTGGTGACATTGGTCACGTCGTGAATTTGGCGCACTCACCACAGAATAATAACGAATCAAATTATGAACACCTCATGGACGATAGCGTGGCTTTAATGAATGGCACCTTAATGCCACTGCACCTGTTGAAATTAACCCCATTAGACACTTAGTCAGTCTAGGTGCGCCCATGAAAGCGTCCCCTTGTTAAACTTAAAGCCGGTCGATAGATATATAGACCATCTGCATTAAACATAGAGCTTGGGGGATACATTAGATTAGCATCAGCAAAGGGATTTATCATTAAAAATGCAGTAGCAAATGACTGGCTATTAATGTGTTGAATACTGCAGCAGGCTGAAAGCACTAGGGGTGTGGTATAAACAAACCATCAGGAGAGTGGTTAAAAAAACGCAAGTTATAGATGTTGTGCAGATGATGTCACAGGGTCATCAAAGGCCGGGTGTGTAGTTTCCTTTCTATGGCACATTGCACATAAAAGACCCCTTGCCACTCTTTGAAACGAGTAGGGTATTGCACCCAGTGGCGGGTTTCTTCTAAATCATGTCATAGATACGATCCCCTGTAAGCTGAAAAGCATTACCTTGTGCAGTCTGGAAAGAACCTCATTTGGTTAACCGGACGTTAAACTACCCCAACAAACAAACATACAAACATGTCACCATATTGGTGATAAATTTGCAATCATCATTTCTAGTATGGCATGTACTTTGAGAACACAAATTTTTGTTCATCTAAAATGACACAGTCATAATGATTATATACATTTATCGTCATCGTACACGACTGGAGCTGCTACATCAGTGATTTAGTGTAAAGGCGGTATTACACTACGCAACTTGAGCTGCAATGTCAGTCATTTAGCTTAAAGGCGGTATTACACCTCACGCCTTGAGCTGCTATATCGGTGATTTAGTGTAAAGGCAGTATTACAATATACAACTTGAGCTGCTATAATAGTGATTTAGCATAAAGGTCCTATTACACTACACAACTTGAGCTGCTATATCAGTGATTTAGTGTAAAGGCAGTATTACATTATACAACTTGAGCTGCTATAATAGTGATTTAGCATAAAGGTCCTATTACACTACACAACTTGAGCTGCTATATCAGTGATTTAATGTAAAGGCGGTATTACACTATAGGACTTGAGCTGCTATATCAGTGATTTAGTATAAAGGCAGTATTGAACTACATGACTTGAGCTGCGATATCAGTGATTTAATGTAAAGGCAGTATGACACTACAAGACCGCTATATCAGTGATTTATTGTAAAGGTCCTATTACACTACACGACTTGAGCTGTTGTATCAGTGATTTAGTGTAGAGGCAGTATTACACTATACAATTTGAGATCCTATATCAGTGATTTAATGTAAAGGCGAAATTACACTACATGACTGGAGCTGCAATACTGGTGTGATATGAGGATATTACAGACAAATTCGCATAAAGGAGTCAAATAATTGTTAAAAATTGGCAGTTTGGAGTGACTTGAGCTGCGACATTGTCAATGTTGCAGAGAAATTGCACATATTATATTCGAGACATAATTCTTCGTTAGATATGTTTAGAATACCCTAAATTGCCAAGTTCAAACAATCATATCACTTCTGCATGCAAATTCTCTGTATCGATAGTGCAGCTTAGAGAGTCGTGTAGTGTAATAGTAAGTCGTTGCGGTTCCATTCTCTCCACTAGGGGGACACAGGGGAGATATGGCCACAGGTGCACACCACTGCTCAGTTCATCATGTCAACCGATCAGATTGCCCAAATAATCAGGTTGTTCCTCCACCCTATCCAAATGTTTAGTGGAGCGGGGCGTGGGACCGGCGAACTTGCTGACTAGCCCAGCCAAAGCATCCTGGCTTGCTATAATATAGGATAGCTCTTCATATTGACTGACCAAAGGAAATTCTACATACTACCTTGACTGATTCTTAGACTTTTTACAAACTGATTGGTTGGTTATTAGGGTTTAACGCCATATCAACATTTATGGTCATATAATGGCAAGAACAAGTTTTTTTGCACTTTTGTATTTTTGATGATCGTATATATCTATGAAATCATCCCATCTGTGAGGAGGTAGAGACATTACCCCTACACTTCTTACTGAGGCAGGTGTTCTTTAATATGCCTGGTCCCATAAGGAGGGCCAGACACACAGCAGCTGGTGGTCTACTATAGAGACCTTTGATAACCCAGTCATTGCCACTGGGAGACATGCAGAGGGGAGTAGCAGCCAGCTTAAACCAGTCCAGGATCGAACCTGGGTCATCCACACACCATGTGGTCATGCTAACAACGTCCCCACAAAATGCCTCTTTTTAAATCATTGTTAATTATCTTAACTTTACAAATGCAATTCAATATGCTTCTACCAAAGTTAGACTAAAGTAATATCTGTTGTAGATAACATGTCAGAATTCATGTCAGTCTGGAAAGAACCCTATGTGGTTGGCCAGACGTTGAACTACCCCGACAAACGGAATTCATGTAGATAATGTTATGTTTGACCTAATCATCCAGAAATAGCACGTAAAAGTTCAGGTTCATTACGGCATGTTTTGGTTTAATGCGCCATTCAAGGGAGGTGTTAATCAATGTCAACATCTATTCGGGTCAATTTGTTACATTCCTACAGCTTCTGGAGAGTGGTGGAAAGGAAGCCCCAGTAATTGTTGTTTTTCTTCTCTCTGTCCTAATTGCCCAGTGCTTTGGTCCTGTATTGTTTGTCACAGGGACATAACATGGTAATCCAATTAGGAGCACACGGTCACACCTTGGGCCTGGTCTCCTCGTAAGAATACAGATACTGTATTTTGTGTGTCGATTGCATAGATCTTGACGTTTGGCATAACCAGGCCTCCACCCAGTTGTTGAGTAGCATACAACCATCTATATTGTTGAGACAGGAAATTGCAAGGTTGTGCCACAATGAGGACATCACTGAAGATGTTTTTGTCTAGTTCTCAACGGCAGTATATAATAATGTGACCCTCCACCACATAATGATGCATAAGTCGCAGATCTAGATTTTTAGATTATAAGGGACTTTTAGAGGAAAGGACGTGCCCTGTAATGTGCTGAAAGAATCATGTTTCTGTCATTTTAGAAATTAAGGTTATAAGTTTTTCAAGACAGCATATTGAATTCCATGATTCTGAGAAAAATTGCTCTAAAGTTGCCATTGTTCTTCGTGGCAATGGGGATTTTCATAGTTGTTATTCGTCACCACTAGGAAAACATATCTGGTTTGTAAGATACAAGTAGCTTTGCCAGGCTGAAAAACAATACAAGACAATAACAAACTCTTTCAGCATTTGAATCCACAACCTTTGGGTTCAGACTACTATAACCATTATATCATGAAGCCACATAGGCGATGAGAGGGGAACTAGATAAAGTGGTCATGACCTGGTTCCCACAGGTCCTTTAATAAGCAGTTTAACAAAACAGCAACCAAATGGACTGGTTGGTGGCAGTCTATTTCACTGGTTCTTGGTATGACTTGAAGTGCGTTCAGTGTGTAGACTGTAACATGTGAAAAGACATCATTTTAGAAGTAGTAGGGTAAAATGTATCCTTGTAAAAATCTGTAATTTCTTCAAATTTGTAAATTCACTATAATATACGTGTTTACTACTTTCTGTACTGAACCCATTTAAGAATTTTTTGACTTTTTTGCTGAGTTTTGCCATTTTCTCATAACTGTTCTGAGTGACTTATGCCTCATTTAGTGGTGAGGATTCATCTAGATATACCACTATTGACATTTGCAGGGGATCTTAGTGCACTAAGCAGTACTCTTATGGATACTTCAATCAATACTACCTTTCTGAACACAGAAATACAGAATACCTGCAAGGTAAATCCTTCCTGTGCTATTCCTGTCATTCGTACCTGAGCCCGGTATCTAAAAAACAGCACCTGTAGCTGTCGTATAAGCTGTTTGTAATGAGGCCCTTCATGTCGAATTTAAGAAATCATTACGCCCCTTGTTGCTTTACTTCTCATCTCCCATGTCACCTCTAAGACTATCTCATGTCCAATATTGAATTTAAGAAATGGTCCCTGTCATGTTTTTTTCTTTATTTCACTAATTCACATGTCAATTTTAAAAAATGGCTATGGCACCGTGTTAAATTTAAGGGTCTAGGGCCATGTAGTGGCCTTGAGTTATTAGTGTGTTGAGTCAAACATGGCAGAATAAGGTAGCAGGGACACATCCAGAGAGGGGGCCAGGGGTTCCTGAACTCCTCCCCTCCTTATGGTGAGGGTGTATTGACAGGCCTTATGCACCGCTGCACATTGTCAGTATTTTCTAAATAACTTGATGTTTGCTTGGGTGATAAATACATATGACCAACCAAGAAGGGGTGATAACCGCCCGAGTATTCCCTTTGAGGTGTTTACGTTAGATTTTTGATTTCTTAATGATTTCATTTTTTTTATGAATCTTAGAAAAATTAAAATTCCCTGCAGTGCGATACAAGGCTGGTTATCACCCAGGTTTGTATCGCCCTGTGTTAAACTCTTAACTACTAAATTTGTATCACCCTAAGGTATAATAAAATAGAGAAGAACCCTGGGGTCATCCTCAGGTGGCTGTACGACCCATGGGGATCATACTAACCTCAGGCTTTGCCCTTGGTTCGTAACAGCCACCCTCAGACGCCCCCTGCGGTTCTTCTTCTTATAGTATTGGTTATATATATATATACATATATATATATATAATGTATAGTTGTTTGTATACATATATGTCCTTGTTACAATAGATAACAATAGACAGAAATAGATACCCATACTCATATCTATGTCCTTTTAGAAAAGATGACAATGGACAGAAAGTGTCCTCAAGGAGACTCATCAATGATCTATTTCTGTCCCTGAGTCTAAGTCCCCACCCCCAGAAGGCATTAGTAGTCTCTTCGGTATATCAGAGTCTCCCGACAACTCTCAGCCCTGGGGGCCTGTTGTAAAAGTGCTGGCTGTCAATCCTAGTTAACAAGCAGCAAAGAAACACCTTAAGGTTGGTTTCCACTTATAGATGAGTTTGGGCTTGTTGGTGGATCAATTAATTTGCGGCCAACAAAATAGCTTGTTGGCGCTATTTTTTTTTTTTTTTTTTTTAGTTATTTTTTATTTTGGTAAATGGGTTCAGCATAGCTGTTCTTCCACCCGCTCCCACTTTACAATTATTCATCCTAGTCATAGCGGAGCAGGTAACCTTGGATTAATTAATTACAGTGTCCAGTCCTATTTCAACCATAAACATGGCATGATAGATGAAATGAAATGAGATGCAATGAATAGATGTTGTGATTATACATTTTACTAAATATTCAACAGAAGAATATCTATACTTACAAGAGTTTAGCATAAGGATTTCGGATTGATTGCCTTATGCAACGCTTAAACTTTTCCTTTTCTACTATGATAGAGATCATTCCAACCCAAAATTGCCGATATTTTGGATTCTTGGTAACCTTAAAATGTGTATACCTTAAATTTGCACCAACATGATTTAAAAAAAAGACATTAAAAAATACTTTTGTACCGTATAGTTTCCATTATGTTAAACGACAAAGACTGTTATGATTAAGGACAAAGTGTATGCTTAAAGCCTGTGACTTCTAAATATTTCCCAGAATACATCTTTATCTACGCTCGTCTGATTGTACAAATGCAGTAGAAAACCTATCCAACTGTTTGCAAGTATTAAGGCTGTGTTGCACATTGCGTATTGAGGTCGGATATCGCTGCATTTTGACATTTTTATTAACAGTTTGCCAGACAGACCTCAGGGTACGTGTAGTATTAGACACAAGTGAAACCAGATCTCATTCAGACACCTCTGGCGGTACACAGTTTGTTTCCATTAATAATTCACAATAAGCCTATTCCATATCATGAACGACATGTCCCGGGGCTGGACCATGGTTAGACAAAATACATCATATAAACCATCCCAGTCTCTGCAAGTTGGGTCACTGAAATATACAAGAATTCGGAATCGAACGGCCTTTCTGGACCAATGGATACCTAACATAGGTTATTGGGGGCCGTCCATAAATGACATCATGCAGCAGGGGGGAGGGGGGAGGGGGGGTTCATGTTTTCATGACCAAACATCACAAGGGGGGGAGAGGGGTCATGTGGTGCATGACATCATGTTTGAAAAATTCTAATTTCGACAATTTCAAAGGAAAATTGTAGGTAAAGTTGGAATTTTTCAATGTTGAAATTTCTTTTTAAGGGTCAGATTGCTTCCTAGCCGAGAAAATTTGCTTTTAAAGCTCCTTGGGTCCTTGGTTATGTCCATCCCTGCTTATATTTTATCTGTGATTGGAGGGGGGGGGTCTCCCTAATATGACATCATTTTTAGAGGGGGGGTCAAGGGTTGCATGACAAAACATGACAAGGGGGGGAGGGGGGGGGGGGGGGTCAAAAAAGGCCAAAAAAAGCATGACGTCATTTATGGACGGCCCCTTGGTGTACACGCCGGGCACCAGCGGCCAAGAAAGTTCCTGGCGTGCTACACTGATGACCTACTGCTGGTATCCAGTGGCCCAGAAAAGTAGTTCTCCTCCTAATTATGTTGTTCTACATCCCCAATTACTGCTAAAGGATATTGATCTCTTAGATTTCATCTAGTGACAAATTTACAATATTGCCAGCCAATCAAAATGCCGCATGCAAAGGAAAATTGGGTTGGACATTATAGGTTGTCCTGATAGGTTTAGAATTGGTTCCTGTGGGAAAATGGCTATTATGCTAGGCTGCATTTTGCAAACTTTGAGAAAAATCTTCCAACCAATTAATTATTGGTGTGATTGAATTTGTATCTACTCTCTTTGGGGAATAAGTTAGGAGGCAATTATGATAATATTTCATGGTAAACTTGGTTATTGATAGAAACTTGGATGGGCTCATTGTTCTGTGTTTTAGGTTCTGCATTGCTCTAGAGTTTATTATACTCAGTGTGGTCCCCTCTAGATGTGCGGTCATTATCTTCAAACTGTATGAAATGTATGTTACTTTGAACTATGAACTATGAACGCGAGCTCCACAGAAGGGATTTTCTATACAGAATAAGATTTTAACAATGCTTCATTTTCTAGTCTCCTAGCTCTGATGAATTAGGTTTGCTAGCTCTGCTCTTCTACAGGCTTCAGTATATCTTAAAGGGATAGTTTGCTTTAGAAACAACAAGAATATGAACAATAAAGTACTTTAGATACCTTTATCATATTATTCAAGTCGTTTCTGTAGAAAAAATATCCCCTTAAGTGTACATGAATTTGTTCTTCTTTCCATGGATATAGAACATGGAAAGTTAGGAAACAACAGTCTAAATATAGTCTGGTTAATCATAATCGACTTTTTTTTACGCACAGGTTTTCTCGACAGTGTAGGTCAGTAATGAGATATTGGCGTACTTGGTTCTATGTGAGATTGTAGGTTAATAATAATAGTGAGATTGAGAAAAAACAAGAGTTGTTTTCTAATTTACACAACAACTGGAATAGCATGTAATTTTATGTGAAGCTGAAATGATTAAAAAACAAAAGCAGATTTGTAAAACAAGTATATTTAATCGTGCCATCTTTGTTATATGTTCTGCCTCCAATGTTTGATCGTCTGAAACCATATAAGAACAATAAATGAAACTAAGTTGCCTCCGACATTTTAGTTGTGCAAATATTATGAAGTATTAAAATGCTAAGGCGAACTTATATCAACTTGACTCGTTGGATTAATACCATATTTGGCATGATATGGCGACTCAGTTATTAAAAGCCTGAAAACCAATAGCCTGCCCTTTTACCCTTTCTATGGGGGTTGACCACTAAAATTGACAGCTTGCCACGGCCTTTTCTTAAAGGTAGCCAAAAGCAATGCAGGGTCAAAATTCTGTTAACTATTGAAGTATATTCTATGGCCATAGCCTAGGCCTGTTGCAAAATATAAACTGTGAATACAGACTTAAACTACATCAAAATACATTTAAACCATTCTTAGGTCAATTTTGGTGACCCACCAAAATTGGTTTGTTAACAAACATAAGTATAACATAAGTATTATGGAATTTAGATCAACTTATAGGTAGTTATCATGATTTATACTGTACAAATGGCTAAAGGTAGACTCTCAGAACACATTTTCATAGTTATTTGAGTTTGCAAAATTTTGTCATTATTTTGACACGATATTGCTTTTGCCTCCCTTTAAGTTCGACATGCAACATGGACCCTTAACAACATGACAGGGAGCTTTAAAACCATAGTGACGTGCGACATGGGCATTTCTTATATTCAACATGTGGCATTTAGAAAACTAAACAAAAGAGACACTTGACATTGCCGTTTTTAAAATTCTACATGTGACATCTGGACCCCCCCCCCCACCTAGACCCCCGCTTCTTTTCTCCTTGTATGGTACATTTGTTTTCCATGCACTTTATATTATGAAACCAATATCATATTTTTGTGAAGAAAAGCACTTAATGACTTTTCAATCTAAGGCCGATTGCAAGCTGAAATAATTTACACACGGTCGGTAATAATTTGCTCCAACCCTACATAATAAAATCATATAATGTAGCCAAGCAAAACAGGATATTGTAGTGAGTTGTTACAAGACCATCACTTTCTATCAGTCTATCCAAAATGAGAGTGAAAGTTAAATAAGGGCTGGGTGCTGTTTACCTGAAACTAATATGCTTATCGCCATTGCCATAAAGCCCCATACGCACTAGGCCAAAATCGGCCAATGCCTATGATTGCCTGTAAGTATTCCATATTGATCAAAATGTATACATTTGATATGAATCCGCGCTAAAATCGGCCGACTCTACCAGAAGAATCACCGGATTTTAGGCCTGATGAGTCAGTCGATTGTGTAAAAATCGCCTAGTGGGGATGGGACTTTAACATTTAATAGACTCGGGATACTGGACAATGTCTGTCTGAAAAAACAAAACAGAAAATTACAGTCCATTAAGCTCATTCGCCTTTTCTCCATTGTACTCAAGTTACACGGTTCCGACTGCTATAATAATATCAAAAACTTATACTAAAAGCACATGGAGATAATAGATAATAGAGGCATTATCTGATTATGTATGTAGTCAATATAATTTTGAGAATTTTGCTGCTTAAGAAAAAGTATACTTTTAATTGCGCTACAACTGAAACGAAAAACACATTTGGCTAACTCATAGTTGTATTAAAGGCAGTATTACACTACACAACTTGAGCTGCAATACGACAATCATGCAGGGAATCTCCCATATTAGAAATAAAATCCCTTGTTACACATGTGTGAGATACTTCAAATTGCCAAATTTCAACAACTATATCCTGTATGTGAATTGTTTGTAATATCATCACGTCATGCCAATATAACAACTAAAATTCCAGCCAAAGATGTGACATTGCAGCAACGTTCTGGCTGGTTCTGCATTTGGTTCTTGTTACGTTCTTTTGATGACTCCCAATTACACCACTGCAACGTACTGCCATGACATTGCACTGCGATGTTATTACATCATTCTGGTTATGTTATTCAACCCAAACAGAATGCGCTTATAACATTGTTTTGGTTTCGTCCTAACCTCATCAAAAAAATAATGTTTTAACAACATTCTGATTTTGTGAGGTTTTAACTTCACTGTCAACAACGTAATTGTTACGTGCCATCTTAGTAAGTTACAAACTGACTAAAAAAGTATGGTTGCAGAAAGTTTCTGTTACATCGCAAGCCCCTCCCCTCAGATCAGCCCTTGCCTTCAATGCTGTGTCAAATATTATGTCCAACTCTTATACCACATAGATTCTGAGTTATGCCTCACTCTAAGAGCCCTATGGAAGGGTCCCTTAAGGCCGTTTCCAATAGTGACCAATCAGCGGTAAACCTGTTAACGCTCCTATAGACTTACATCACCTACCGCTATGGCCACACTTACCTCAGATTCCACTCCATAAAGGATCCATTAAGCCTCATAGTATGGGCCTTGACCAATAAAATTGACAGCGCAACTCGGCCTTTTCTTAAATTCGACATGCAACATGGAGCCTTAAGGCCATATTCTACTATGCGGTGGGTGGGCACTAGCGGTGATATTTTTGGCCACCGCAAGCAATTTGTATTTCAGAAACGAACATGTTCGTTTCTGCCACCGCAAGCAATCCTTAGAAAACTCTATAAAATAATTATAGAATACAAATAAAAAATCATAAAAAAATCATAAAAATCATAATAACATTTTTAAAAAGTCAAAAAAAAATTTTTAAATCCTATAAATGAAGATCAAATCATTTGCAGTGGTGCTTGCGGTGGCTCACTGCAAGCACCACCGCTAGTACCACCGCAAGCAACTTCTATATTCCACCTTGCGGTGCCTTCATTTGCTAGCGGTGATGACAAATACCGCTAGTAAAGGGCCCACCGCTAGCAAAATGCCGCATAGTGGAATATGGCCTTTAATGACATGACTGGTAGCTTTAAAACCTTAGCGACATGGACATTTCTTATATTTCACATGCAACATTGAAAAAAATAAGCAACAGAGACACGTGACATAGCCGTTCTTTAAATTTGACATGTGATATCGGGACCCCCCCCCCCCATCTAGAGCCCCCTTAGTGAGGCAATAAGGAGCAAAGTCTCAGGGGAGGGGTAAGGGGAGGTGGTGATTATAGGGGAGTGGGGGATTAAATGAAGAGGATATAGGTCCTACTACACTGTGTGGCTTAAGCTGCAATATAGGTGCGACTAATTTAAGAAATAAT
This sequence comes from Lepidonotus clava, assembly GCA_936440205.1. Classification (NCBI taxonomy): domain Eukaryota; kingdom Metazoa; phylum Annelida; class Polychaeta; order Phyllodocida; family Polynoidae; genus Lepidonotus; species Lepidonotus clava. Next base: position 3,098,848 of record OW387143.1, read on the forward strand.
ATCAATAAGGAATAGTTTTATTCAATATTAATCTCCAAATAATGGCACAATTCATGAATGTTTCTAAGCCGAAACCTTGAGATTTGTCAACATATTACCCAGCATGCGTCCCGTTCTAGGCTAACCTGCAGGTAGAATTCAAGAAACTGGTTATCTGTGGTTGGGAGAATTGGCAGAGATTTTTACAATTCTGTGCACTACTGATCCCTCGTATCTTGACTATTTATACTTTGAGCTTAGATTACATACCCATAGGTAGGGTATCACAGCTATTTTTGTATTTTCATCCCTCTTTACAGCTCCATATTCTTTGAGGGGAGATAACATGGCCAAAATGGTAGAAAATGAGAGCTTTTTGTTTCCTCTTGATGACTCCATATTCTTTGAGGTTACATAGCATAACCAATAGGTAGAGTAGCAACAGTTAACTTTTTATTTTTTCCCCTTTTTCAACCTCATATTCCTGTAGGTTAGATGGCATGGCCAACTGGTAGAGTAGTTAAAACTTAGTGTTGTACTGATCCCTCTTGATTACTCCATACCCAGCCAGCTTGCAACGTAACAGAAACGTTCTGCAACCATATTTTTTTTTGTCAGTTTGTTACTTACTAAGATGGCACATAACAATTAGGTTGAAACCTCACCAAATCAGAATGTTATTATAACATTATTTTTGGGTGAGATTAGGACGAAAGCAAAACAGAACATTATAAGAACATTCTGTTTGGGTTGAAGAACGTAACCAGAATGTTGTAATTATGTCACAGTGCAACATCACAGCAGTAGATTGCAGGGACGTTATTGGAAGTCATCAAAAGGACATAACAAGAACCAACCAGAACATTGCTGCAACATTATAACAATGTCGCATCCTTGGCTGGGTACTCTTTGAGGTTGGATAACATAGCCCATAGGTAGAGTAGCTAGAGTTAACTGGTAGAGTAGTTACAACTTAGTGTTGTACTGATCCCTCTTGGTGGCTCCATACTCTTTGAGGTAGGGCTGCCTGGTGACACTACATTGAGTAGGGCGTAGGAGTGCCAGGGTGCACACATTATCGCCCATGAAGATGGATCGTCCCTTCACATCTCGCTGACAACGCCTTGTTGGGTTTACGCCATTTGATGTCTGTGCGTCTCTTTCAATTTGTCGGTTCCTTTCTCTTTGTCGCTTCTGTATCTGTTAGATGTGCGTCACTTTGCCGACTATTTTACTATTTTCCTACTCATTTTCTACTTTTCAGCTGGTCCTTGATTTCATTTTGATTTCATTTTCAAATACTTCACCTACCTCCATACATCCGTGTACATCAGTTCCATCCATATGAACTATAAAAGGTTTAGGGAATATCAACAGTCATTTTAAAGAGGGAAAACGGATTATTAAAGGGATAAAGGACTGTCTAGCAGGTTTTTTAATGAACTAGCATACAGTCTTGATATTGTTTGTGAGGTTAGACCAATACTATGGGAATGAATAACCATAATAAATAACATGTCACCGTATTCATTTTCAAGATGAATGGGCTTACTATAGGTTTCTATGGGAAAATATTAGTAAAGATTTAACCAGCATATTAATCAAACATGGTTGAATATCATCTATGGACCTGTACCAATATATTTCAGCAAAGAAAAGTTGGAGTCACTGTGATGATTATAGAGCTACAACCCTTAGAAATAGAATAATATGGCAATTCCTGTATATTCCTATGTAAACAAATTCCATTTAAATCTCTTGTTTTCCCATTTTAAGTTAAAATCTTTGTGGAAAAGTTGGTATTTCTTTGGAAATAAAGATATTTTATAAGTACAATTTCAAGTCCCTAAGATATTTACACCAGTTGGAGCTGGTAAAGGAAAAGTAAAGAGAACGTCTTTTTCTAAGTTTATACCAGTCATAGTAACAACGTAGACGTGATGATATCTTAGGAATAATTGAGTCTCCAAAGCTAGTTCTGGTATAGTTTTAGTTTTTCATGTTGATACGTGTGGGGGTATAGATGGGGGGGGGGGTTTCCATGTCCCATGTCAAATTTTAAAAATGGCCATGTCGCCTGTCCTTATATCTCCCTTAAGACCCATGTCGCATTTCAAATTTAAGAAATGGCCCTGTCCCTTTTCACTATATTTTTAAGGCTCCTGTCGCATGTCAAATTTAAGAAAAGATCACTGTCATTTGTTCCTTAATTGCCATGTTGCATGTTGAATTTAAAAAATCTTAATCAACCTCTAACATGGCAGGTCAATGATTACAACCTTTAGTACTGGCTGCCATTTGGACATTTTTGTCCTTTGTGCCACGCCGTAACCAAACTCTCCCAACAGTAAGAGAACAGGGAGAGTTTAGTTATGGGTCTCTTCAGGGATATTCTTAAGAATTTCAAAATTCAAACCCTCGCTGTTGCAAAGGTTTTATACACATTTGCACACATTTATTTCATCGATAAATACATATAGGCATATTTATAGACTGCGGGACACAGGTATCATTTGCTGAAGGCAGCATTTTGAAATAATGACCCCAAGATGTCGCACCGGGAAATTTGATAGAAGGGTGTGCCAACCCTTGCTGCTGTTAGGAAAGTTGGATACACTCGCTGTTCAACAGGGACGGGTCTCGCTGTTTGTACAAACTCTCCCAACAGCGACACCTGTGGCCCGTTGCATAACCAAAGTCTCGCAAGAGGGAGCGATTAAGGATGGATTGGTTTTTTTCTCGCTGTTTTTTTCTCTCCTTGTTTTTGGAATGTGCCAATTGTCCCTGTTGCGATGGTTTTGCACACACTTTGAAGTTAATTTAATTGATTGATAAATACATTTCCGCCACTTACCTCCTATATATCTTATAAGATGAGGGACACTGCTATTATTTGCTGAAAACAGAATATTAAAATTAACACCCCAAAATGTCCTTCCGGGACATGAAAGAAAAGGGGTGGTCAAACCATCCCTGTAAGGATGAAAGGTGGATTCGCTCCCTGTTGAACAGGGAGAGGTCTTTTGAAATGTGCCAATGTTCGCTACAGCGAGACCCGTTATGCGACGGGGCACTGTTATCCAACGAACAACTAAGTGAGGCTCATAACTCTCCTGTAACCAGTGCCCTGTCGCATAACGGAAGGAGCGATATCGCTCTTTAAAACAGCGGGGGTTTGGCAAAGTCTCGCTGTTATACGTGAAATTCGCCAGCGATTTTCACCCATTTCTGATAATTTCTCCAGGCTGAGAATTTCAGCGATTTTAGATCTAAATGCCTAATTTTCAGAACAGTTTACAGAATTAAAATTGGTTGAGCAGAACAGCTGCAAATCAACAGGGGGAATCATCGCAACAGGGAAATGTCTCGCAACAGGCAGAGGGTGCAAACCATTGCTGTTGCAAAACCTATTATGCGACAGAGCACAGCAGTAGAGCTGGCATTGAAGGCCTGTAGTGAAGCCACTTGTGAGACATTTTATAACAATCTTAACAGGAATCATAGTATTGACCAGCTGATCCAGAAACACACTCAACTGCTTGAGACCAGGGAAACCTGTCAGTTCTCCATTATAGCCATTGATTGTTTTAGGCTGAAAGACATTGAGGAGCATTTGTTCTCAGTCACTATAGTCTATCATAGTAGCAATGTACCATTGTCCCCCCCCCCCGTGGGGGTACCAGGGTTGAGCTTATGCTCCTGGGAAGAGTAAAGTAGCCCCTGCTTATCGTATAAGGTGACAATAGGGGGGACCCAGCACTGACCAAGTGGTTCGTTGGGTTTGATTATTGGTTGGTGTTTGGGTTCATGCTAGGCTTAGGAATTTAACCTTTCATGTTGGCAACACACGGATGATAATTTTCCATCAGTGATAAAAATGATACATCACTAACTATAGAGTAACATGGAACTCTGACATACCTATATAGATTAGGATGTAAAATATGAAATAATGCGCATTAATGCAGGGTGGTGAAGCGGTGAGCGTGTCTGTCTGCTGTGCGGGCAGCCGGGGTGCAATTCTGGGCTGAGCTGATTAATATACCCCTCTGCATGTCTCCCTGTGACAATGACAGGGATAACAAAGGTTCCAAGAGAACCACCGGCTGTTGTGTATGTGGCCCTGTCTATGGGACCATTCACATTAAAGAATACCTGCCATGGTAAATGTGAAGGGGTATGGTCTCTATCTTCTCATATAGATTCGATCATTCCATATATGCGATCATCAAAGACAGATTAGTCAAAACCTTGTTCTTGCCGTGATATGACTATAGATGGTGCTACGGCATTAAACCCAAATAACCTACCTACCACTGTGAATTGAAATATCACTGTGCCCTAGCTCTGTTGATATATCTAGGTTAGGGTTGTTGAAAGGCTGAAATTCCAACAAAAGCTCGAAATGCACATTCAGTGTTATTGTCAGGGTATTAACACATCCCGTCATTTGTTGTGCCACTTCTGCAGATAGGACCTGATGAGATAACACTCGCTATCTAGCTAATGGTTATTAATAAACAGCAAGAGGAAATATTGAGTAATGACTTGTATTTATATTTGCATCCCAACTGCAAAATCAGGCTAGTGTATTCGGATCCAACTATACACTGGCATGATTTTGCACTTTGAATAGATGCAAATATAAATAGGGGACAACATTGGCGTCATTTAGGTTATTAGCCAATGGTTATTCAATGAGTGGATATCGATGGAAATATTTTCCCGAAGTCCCCCTTATAATTTTTCCTACTCTTAAAATATTTTACTTATTTTAACATTATTTTTTATAAGGGAGAAACGAATATCAAAGAATGTACTTTTTATATCAATGACATTAATAGATAATTCGTTAAACATTTTTTATGAGCATTTTGAAGCTTGTGTGGACGCTATCCTACAAAAGGATGCTAAGTGACAAGATTTAGTTGGAAAGCATCCTTTTGTATGATACTATCTTAACAGGGGTAGCTAGTCCAAGTCATGATCCTCCCTCCTGAGGATCATGAATCCGCTCCAAATGTAGGTCAGGTCGTCAAGAGTTGACAAGAACACTTCCTTGAAAGGATGTTTCTTTATTGATGTCCAAAGTAAGTGATAAACGTCACTGACTTCCCGTTAGCATTTCACCAGTCCATGGGCTAAATCCGCTCAGCTCTCTCAACCAAAACGCTTTAGAAGATTCCTGCAGTCGTCAGAGTTTCTTCAATACCCAGGCTAGTGGACCTATCTAAGTCCTTACACATGAATGGTACGAACAGCTCTGAATGCTGCGAGCCTGGAGCCTGCGGTATCTTTACTGGCTCAGTGTGTGGATCTACCCTCCACTCTGTAGCATGGGGGAGGTTCCCTGCCTATATTTAGCAACAACCTACATGGAGTGTGGACTGATGCTACATCGGTACAAAAAGCCCATCCCACATTGGGTATATCCCAGGGTTGGACAAGGGTGGGACAAAATAACCATAATAACCATTTTTGTCTATGAGTGTTGGGATTACTGAAATAAGCAATAATCATATTTTTCTATATCCATAAGTCCTGCTTAACGATTATAATTTCTGAAATTTTATCATTTGACTTATTTGCAGGTTTGACAGCCAATCAAAATGCTGTATTTGGGGGCAAAATAGGATTTGACATTATTGTTAGGGCTGACAGGCTTTAACATTGGTTCCTATAGGAAAAAGGCAATCTGCATTTTTTAGATTTTGGAAGCAATCTGTTAATCAAATTGCTATTTTTTAATTTTTGTATTGTACAACTCTTGTTTGAGGGAATAAGCACATAGGCTATTTTGAAAATACTTTTTGGTAAACTGAAATGTTAGCGTAAACTGGGATGGGCTTATTTGGTTCCTTGGGTCCTTTTAAAATCAAATTAACAAAATCAGTATAAGTCTTCGAGAAGGTTAGCTAATGTTTAAGTTTCTTATCTTTCTTCATTTCCTTGCTGAGCTACTTCAATTTAAAACAAACTCCTACCTGATACTTTTTTACAGTGTAATTTTCTCTTCTTTTGAAACAGACCATACCAAACTTTAATCTAAGAACTTAGATTTTCTTTTGAATAGAGACTCTGACTCATTAATGAAGATTAAAACTATACACTGAGACTAAAAACATTAAGTGAGCTCATGTGGCAGAAACGGCACTGCCCCCACTAGTAATTATTTTCTTCCGGAAATTGTCTTTCAAGAACAAGCCACCGTTTTTATATGAACTGTAAGAAGACACAGTGACTTGACACTTCATACCTGATAGTTTAGAAAGAAATCCTTTTTTTCTTTCTATTCATAATGGGACCTTCCATTAAGTATGTATGAATTAAGGGAGGGGGAGCATTCTGAATTCGTTTAAAATGTGTGTATGCTCTAGTACAAATCCAATGTCTATTTTTGCTAAAGGGGGGTGGCAGGGGGTCTGAGATTATTGAAAATGTGTACATGTAATAAATGGAAGGCCCCAAATTTAGGTGCCTCTTTTGTTTCCGGAGAATCTGAACACAGTTTCTGACCTTTAAGAGTTTGCAGGTGGAGAAATCCAAGACTGTGTAATTGGTTTTGGTGGATATTTAATCCTCCCATGGGGTGTCATTGGACACACTGTCTACTGATGTAAAATCTCCTGTGTTTATCCGACTGATGTCGAGCCAAGTCGAGCAAGCGCTCTCATTTACTTTGATTCGGTGTGTTTAACACACAAGGGTGCTTTGTATCAAGTCTGTTTTATAAAATCACATAGGATCCAGTCTGGTAAAAATGAAGACATATTCTTTTTATTATTTCTTTCCTCCATAGAAGTAAATAGGCTCTCTTATTCATCACAGTCTAATTCTCCCTACCACCGTTAGCTGATTTATAGTGTTTTACGAGCCTGCACGCTTATTTGGACTAATTATGACGATGTAAGTCTACAAATTACTATACCATTCATGAAAATCTATATACTAAAGCCTTGTGTTTTGTCGACATATTATCCATTCTAGGCTAACTTGCAGGTACAAACCAAGCAACTGGCTAACTGTGGCTGAGAGAATTCAGCATTATAGAATCTTGGGTTGAGGTATATATATGCATCTTTATATCTTTTGTATGTTTGAAATCAATGCAATAATCTTCAACTGATAATTATTGTTCATCATTCTTCTGGCAAATTATTATTCAATTTATCTTTATAAAGTGACCAGAGTACCAGATATATCTGTGATCCCAGGCTGGGAGTGATGAAGGAGAATATTGTCAATTGTTACTCAGATATATTGCTCTCTGCTTCATGAAAAATGTTATTTCAAAACAAGGAACAATGAGAAAAAGGCAATGCAAACACTAGGAAAAGTGAAAATAAAAGTGACAATCCAGCTGAAGTGAACTCGTGTGAAGTTAGACACATCCCCAAAGTTGCTACTCTACTACATAGAGTATACACTACACCAAAGCTAATCTCAGACTCAGAGAGAGTCGGTAGACAAACGAATGTGACATGGTCGCTGTGCTCTGTCGCATAATGGGTCTCGCTGTTGGGAGAGTTGGCACAAACAGCGACACCCATCCCTGTTCAAAGATTTAAACAATACAATATCTCACTACAAGGACATCACTGTTGCAATGGGTCCCCCTGTTGAATTGTGGCTGTTCTGCTTGTCCGATTTTAATTCTGTAAACAATTCTGAAAAGTAGACATTTAGATACAAAATCCCCTAAATTCTCAGCTTGAAAAAATTGTTGAGAAGTGGGTGAAAATTTATGTTAGAATTTTGCAAAACAGTGCATGATTTAACCAAACCCATGTTACGGTTTGCACTGTTGCGATACCCATAACTAAACTCTCCCTGTTCTCTTGCTGTTTGGAGAGTTTGGTTATGCAATGGAGCATTGGTTATACCTTGCCTTTGTTTTTGTCAAAATCTTACAGTCAGACTGACAGTATTGGAGATGTCCATGAGCCATGTACATCAGGGCATTGCATTACTTGGAACAAGTCTTTTTTTTTAAATGTATCTATTTATCCTGGGTGAGTAGGAGTTCTCATGTCTTCCCTTCATATAAGGCAATCTTTAAAGGCTGGTGATGTACTTTAAGTTTTGGTGTAGTACCTTCTTATTGTAGTTGTTCAGAGGAGTAATGAAGAGTGAAAGACAGGAGTAGTTTGGAGATGATGTATTTTTTCTTCAGTCACAGGTTAGAGAGCATGGGCAATAGCCCTGGCTCTTAGACAAAGAACATTTATCCTCCTTGGTGCCCAGACTCCCACTGCTCTCACAGCAGGAGCGCACTTCCCCACCTAACCTTTGGCCTCTGACCTAATTACACTAATTAGGCCAGTTGCCACTAGGGGGACAGGGAGTGCTAACAAAGGTTTTACCATAAACTCTATGAAGTAGTATATACATATTTGATATGTCTTTTGAGAGGATATACCATGACTAGTCTTAGGTATGACATAATGATACTGGAAAATACTCACTTACACGCCTGGTTGTTGCTGCATAAACATCGAAGACAGGTAGGGGGAGGTGTATATTGACAGGCCATATGCACCGCTCCTTATTTTCAGTGTTCAACAGCGTTTGTATAATGTTTGGGTGACAACATATAGAAGAAACTTTGGGGTTGTCCTTAATTGGGATCATACAGACCTCGGGCTTTGACTCTGGACATGATAAACCCCTCTGGGTTGTACGGACACCCTCAGACGACCGTACGATTCTTATTTTATTAGTGTGTGTCTTTGTGCACAGACCTCTTATCATATGGATCTTGTACAGACGTGATCACGTGACCACTTTTTGGTGATCACCATGTGCCATCACAATCATGTGACTATTAGAAATGTATTAACTCTAATTAATGAAAATGGATAATCATGACTTAATGGGATGATTTAAGATAAATTGAAATAAATCAAGCATACATTCACATCATAATAATTTCAAATTGATCACCAATATGGCGTCCAGTCCTTTTTGGGCTTTGTGACGTCAATAGGTGTTGCTTGTGTATGCATATACATCAATGTGTTAACCAAGGTTAATGATCTTTCAAATCTATATGCATTCATGAAGTAGTTTTCACTTCTTATTTGTAATATTAAAGACAGTTGTGGTAAAAGTATGGGCTCTCACATCTGGCTACATTATTTCATATAAGGTGTGCAGACTAAAGGCCATATTCCAGATTGTGGTAGGTATCATTGGCGGTACTTTCTTTAGCCACAGCAATTAGTTTGTGGTTCAGATACTAACATGTTGGTTTCTGCGACCACAAGCAATTGATAGAAAACCTATATAAAATCATTTGTGGTAGTACACCCAACTCTCACTCCCTCACTCACTCAAGCATATACCGCATAGTGGAATATAGCCTTTAGATTGAAGCAGAGATATTGATATACATGCTCTACAGCTGAGTGAATATTTAAAAAAGAGTGGTGCAAATGAGTTCTTACTGCAGTTGTATGTCCTGTTTTTTTAATATCAGGCGCAGATATTGCGAGTAAATTTGACACGCGAGACGAGATGAAGCATACAAGAGTCGAGGTGTATTCTAAGCGCCTATAAACCCTACTTTAAGAGGCATTTCACATATCAATATTTTCCATGTGACCTGCATTTAATACACTACTGCAGGTGATGAATTGCAATGACAGTAATCTCATGGGGAATATGCCAAGGAGGTTGGAAAATCTGCCAATCTGAATATACGGTAGCAGGCACTATTATCAAGATGCGCAAGAGGTACCCTCCAAAACCCACCCTAAATATGATAGAACCTGCACATTTAGAGGGGGAAATTTGTAGTGTATTACCACCTTTAGAAGCATACACTTGTTTCCAACTGAGTTTTATGCCCTTCTGCTGTTACAAACATGATTGGATTACTCACAAACTTCCATGCTTGGCTTGTCATCATTAGTGATTGTTCAGAATGCAGACGCAGCAATTCAAGAATTGCATGTGTTCATGTCTTATTTCTTCATCGAAGACAAAAATACTCTTGTTCAAGCTCAATTTCATGAAGGGTGACTGAAAACTATTGTTGTTAAGACTTTCCTGAAAGAAAATAAAGTGAAAGCTTGTTGTATGAAGAATTTTGCATTTTGATGGTTGTTGTTGAAGGGTAACTGAAGTAACATAACAGAAAGATATGCAATGGGTGAACATCTAAATGGCAGAAGAATACATTCATCCAGCAACATCTTTCATGAGAGCTTTGACACAGTGATGTGCTTAGGAAAGGTCATAGCATGCTTTTGTGTTTTAAGCTTTTACCGATGTAAAATCTCTCTCTGGCAGTGAATGAAGGTTAACAGCCTCTTAGACCATAGATTAAAGATTTGCAACGTAAGTTTCAATTCACGGGCGATGCTATTCATTAGGTTATAAACATGTTGTGAATATGTCAACTGAAGAAATAACTGATTTTTGCATTATGTTGTTAATCAGTTGCGCTGTTAGAAATGTCCCATTTATAAAAGGATACATTGATGCCTATACGGTGATAATATGTTTCTCTGCACCAGCTGTCATTGTTAGTTTACTCTTGGTCTGAGATGTTTTTTACTCTTTTTATAAACGACGGTACATCGTCTTCCTTAAGATATTCAGTGCAAATCTCAAGTTGCTTCTGCAAAATCACAACTCCTTTTGAAAGAGACTCCAGCTTATCAATAAGACAAAGACAATACAATATGCACAAGTTAAGCCTTATTTCCACTGGCCGATTTTACTATGGATTTCAAAGATCGGCAATGGGAATATTGGTTAATCGTTAATATGTTTTATACTATTAGACATGGTTTTTAAATCTCTTTCCTACGTTATGTAAGATATATGATTTTTTATCATATTACTAGTTGAAAGTAATAAAGTACCAAATACCCAACGGTCAAAATTGGCTGGTGGAAACCAGGCTTAACCATCTAAATGATTGAGTTTCCATTAGTTATCACTTTCTGTAGAGGATTATCTCTCAAAGAGCGTATTTTTTCGAGGATAATGTCTAGAAGACACACAAATGGTAATACATAATGAAATGCAGTCTCCCCTTTTTACTGTTCATGAGCAGGCCCCATGGTGGATACATTCCACCATGGGGTCTTCCATTACGTACTTAGGCATCAAAAGGGTCGAGGTGTCGAAATTGTTGAAAATGTGTGTGTGTTCTAGTTACATATCCAATGCGTATTTTTGACATGTTTTACTGACATGCAATTTCGGAAATTGCCAGTGGGAATAATATCTAATGATACACGTTTGATACGTTCTATACATAAGGGGCCATCCATAAATGACATCATGCTATTTTTGACAAGTTTTGACCCCCCCCCCCTCGTCCCCCCATGTCATGTTTTGTCATGTGACCCTTGACTGCCCCTCTAGAAATGACATGCCAACAATACCCCCCCCCCCTCTCATCGCATAGGCCCTATCAAGTTTAACAGGTATGGGCATAACCAGGGGACCAAAGCCATCAAAAAGAGGGCCATCTACCTGACCCCTGACCCCCTGCTGCATGACATCATTTATGGACAGCCCCTAATAAGCCCATCCCACATTGGGTATATCCCAGGGTTGGACAGGGCTTGGACACAATTACTGTATAAGCCATCCTTGTCTCCTAGAATCGGGATTACTGGAATAACTGAGAATCATGTTTTCCTATATCCCTAAGTACTGATAAAATATTATGATTTCTTAAATTTTACCAATTCACAGATTTGCTGATTTTCCAGCCAATCAAAATGCTGTATTTTAAGGAAAATAGGGTTTGACATTATAGTTTGGGCTGACAGGCTTTAACATTGGTTCCTGTGGGGAAAAGGCCAATATATGTAGGTGCATTTTATAAACAATCATGGTTCAGTTTGGTTTACACTTCTATGTTTGGGGATTAAATCAGAAAGAAATTGCTATGTGATTTCAGGGTAAAATTTGGTGTTCATGTATACTGGGATGGGATTAGAAAGCAATATGAATGACAAATCACAACCTAAACAGTATACATCTTGATTGATCAATCATGAGAACTGTGTCTGACAACAAATCAAATCGGTCATCGACAGTCTCAAACTAGTCGGTATATGGAAACCTTCCTTTTTGCCCGGAACATCTCTGTCCATATCTAACAGAGGCAAAGAGCATTTTACTCAGCTTGTAGACATTGCTATAGTCTGTCAATAATTTTAGACCCACTGTTTCCCAAAGTGTACACCAGCAGCCATTTTAGATGCATGGGAATGGGGAGTGTGTGCCAATAGTGGTCAGAAGTGTCCCAAGACGGACACCAAATTGTCAGGTGTGCTAATCACAGGTACAAGCGGTTGTCACTGGTGCCATGCCTCACTGCACATACTACAGGTACCAGTGGTCGCTGGGTTGGACTTCTGCTCCTTGGAAGAATATAGGCCCCCTGTAGTCCCTGCTGATTGTAAAAGGTGACGATAGGGGGGACCCAGCACTGACCTAGTGATTCTTTGGGTTCGATTCCTGGTCGGCGCTTGGTTCACTAAGGGATGAGGTACAGCAAAAATGATTTCCAAGTTTTGATCCCCTGCTGTTTGCCCCCCCTGTCACCTTCATCTCATAGATAAGATCACCAAAGACAGAATTTGTCCTAACTTGTTTTTGCCATGAAAATGACCCTGGCTGTTGGTATGGCATAAAACATCCATCACTCAATCACTCACTAGTGGTCGCTCGTAGCAGTTGCACACCTGGCTGGTACCAGTCAGGCCCTTTTGCACCGCTACTTGGCTGTACATGCCCTATTCCACCCAGCATCCCGGCATGCTTTGCAACCACTGGTTTATGGCAGATAGGACCATAAACCAGCCAGCAACCAAACAACCATCAAAGGGGTTCCCCATTCCCCATGCCATTTATAGAGGGCCAATAAAAGAATTCCTCACAACTATTTAGTGGCCCCTAGTATCCACGGACTCTTGTAGGTGTAAGGACCTATTATATAAGAGGTATCTAGGTCATGGAAGGACTAGAACTGCTCTTGTGTTTTGGGGGGATTTAATTTCTAAATGGCTATTTAGCTACACACTTGTATGCTTTCAACATGTTGACAGGCAGATTTGCATGATTGCATGCTTTGTTCCCTTTAAACAGGGCTATAAGGGGTAAAACTCTAGCTGTAAATCATGTTTGGTTGTTTGAAACTTCAAACATCGAGCTTCAGTCACGTGATATCAGGGGTGGGTCCAGGGTTTCAGAAACTTTCAGAGGAGGGGTCAGCATAAAGGTTAAGTTCTGAATTGCTGAACATTAACGTGTATACAGGGGCAGATACAGGATTCCGAAAGAGGGGAGGGGTCAGCATTATATAGGCAAAGTGCTAACATTGTGTATGTTCGTGTACCTGTATGCACATGACATTTTCCACTGTTCTTCTAGTTTAGGGGTCCAACAAAAAAAGGGTGCCCCTGGATCTGTCCCTGGGATACGTACAACTTTACTTTCTTATTGTGAAGTCTATGTCCCCACAAAAAGAGGAGGGGGGTCAAGATCCCCTAGCCCCTCTTCGCTGTCAAGTTATACCTTATTCAGTGTTTCTGTATCAGAGCTTCAGTCAGCAGTCTCCTTATTCATAATGCTTAAGCTATGAACTGTTTCATAACTGAAATATCAGAAACAGAGGTCAGATGTATACGATTGGACATTTTTATTTGGACTTCTCCCTTTTTTCTGCGTCATAGTGTGTCAGGCACATAGAGGATATAGAAATACCTAGTCAAACTAAACATTCCCGAAGCAGAAGACCCATTTGAACCACCGCAACACCTCTTAAGTTTTTATTCACAAACTGGCGTTTGAGACTAGAATGTACAAAAATCAATACCAGCCATTTCTTTTTAGGAAACTAGGATTGCATCACAGGTAAAATACATTGAATTCTTTACCTCTGAGGTAAACTGATGAATAGAACAAGAGTTGGGTAAAAACTTTTTTTTCAGAACGAGAGGGACAAGGTTGATCCTTTCATGAAGGGTGTAATCTGTTGAAGTTGCTCCAACTGAAAAAATATCCCCCACTTCTAACCCACCTGTAAATTACCGACAGTGTCCCCTCAATGATCACTGTTTACCTTGGAAACTATTTGACCTCGTTATTTAGTCTCATGCGTTTAATGCACATTGTACATATTGCCGAGACATGTTTATCTTATGTAATGTAAAGAATAATGTTGTGCCATGTGCATTCAATTAGAGCATGTCCCCAAATGGCCTGTTTTCCAAACACGTGAACCCACAGGTAAACAGGAACTTCAACAGTGAACTTGACACAATGTAGGGGGCCTAGATGGAGGGGTACCCTTGGGGGGAGTCAAATTCAAAAATGGCTATGACTGTTGCCATGTCAAACTTTAAGGGAACCAGAAGCAACACAAGGTCATAATTTCGCAAATTCTATTACCTATTGAAATACATTCTATGACCCATCATTTAGGTCTATAGTAAAGTATTGATCATAAAAAATAGCTGAAACTTCATAAAATACATTCAAACATGTCCCTGTTCAATTTTGGTGACCCACCACAATAGGTTTGTTTACAAACATTGCTGTCTAAAAGCAGTGAAGTCATGGGTTTTCTAAAATTCAAGTGAAGTTAAAGTTAATTCTAATGGTTCATGCTATAGAAATAACTAAACTGAGACTCACACAACAGAACATTGCTTTTGGCTCCCTTAAAGAATTATTCCTTACGGATATCATTACATGCTATGTCACCTGTCCATTTGAAGGATTAGCTCTGTGACCATGTCAAATTTAAGAATAGGCCCTGTCACATGTTGATAACGAGAAAATTGACCCTTTTGCCATGTAGAATTTAGGGGTGCAGAGCCATAATGTTAAAGGTAAAACTTGAGGTCAAGTTCCTCTCAGGTGAACTGGCTCCGTATTAAAGCCTCCAATCAATACACCTTTTACCACCTAGGTGTTACACCTGTACCAAACCTACACATTCAAACACACCTTTAAACCTCTAAAGGTGGTATTAGACTACACGACTTGGACTGCAACCCTGTCGGGGTACTAGGGTGGGGCTTCTGCTCCTGGGAAGAATATAGGCCCCCAGTAGCCCCTGCTGGTCTTATAGGGGTTTGATTCCCAGTTGGTGTCTGGGTTCACTAAGGGATGAGGTACAGCAAAAATGATTTCCAGGTTTTGATCCCCTGCTGTTTGCCCGCCCTGTCACCCTCATCTCCTAGATATAATCAACAAAGACTGACCAAGTCAAAATGTGTCTGAGAAGTCAGAATTCGTCCTTACTTGTTTTTGCCGTGAAAATGAACCTGGCTGTTGGTAGGGCATAAAACATCACTCACTCACTCACTCACTCACTCACTCACTCACTCACTCACCTGTACCAAACCTGCACACACAACACAAATTTTTATGGGTCGAGACTGCTAAAGGCCCTATTACACTACACAAGCAAGAATGGGATGTTTTATAATGTTATTATAACCTTCTGCATTGGTTCTTGTTACGTTATTTTGATGGCACACAAAGCGTCTTTAGAACCTAACATTGTAACGTCACACTGTGACATTATTGTGACATTCTTGTAACATTATTTCATGTTTTAAAAACATTATTATAATGTTCTTTAAAAGTAAGGTCTCAGCTTCATTAAAATATAATGTTATTATAACATTCTGTTATAGTAAGTCTCAACTTTATCTAAAAAAATAACTGTTATATGAAAATTGGCGAGGTTACAGACTAACCATAAAAGTATGGTCACAGAGCATGCTTGTTACATTGCTGCTTGCCTGGGTACACAACTTGAGCTGCAACATCAGCAAGATATGAGGATATCATAAGCAATTAACACTCAGGAGCAATACTATTGTTTGAAATTGGCAATTTGGAATATTTGTTTCTAATATGTATGCCTGCTCTGCAAAATCGTCATTTCGCAGCCCAGGTTTTTTTTAGTGTAATTCGGCCTTAAATTCAACACAACAAAAGGGCCAATATTTTGCTAAGCGACATGTTTCAAAGCTTTTTCTTAAATACTACACTGTGACAGGACTAATTTTTAAAATTGACAGGCGATATAGCATTCAATGACATTCAACAGGGAACATTCTTAACTTTGAAACAGTGACATAGCCATTTCTTAAATTTGACAACTTACATGGGGACCCCCCCCACCCCCCCAGTTTAGGCCCCTCTTTTTACCAAAGTGTTACCTCTAGTACAGCACCACTCTTCAGGTGGAGCAACAATATCGGTGAAAAAAAACAGAAATTAATAAGACGAAGTTTTGCACCTGTATAATGAAATTAGATAAGGAACTTTATCAATAAACTTCATCAACTTTTTCAATTGTAGGCCTACTGTCTGGAAGAACAGACTAGTCTGAAGTCAGTCCAAAAAAAACTATTAAAAAAAAATGACAACCAAAAAAAACTTCATCATTATAGTCGCTTCCAACCTCAGTCCTAAAATAGAGCAGGTTTAATCAACATGATTCACGGTTATTTTAATGAGAAAGAGCAATTGAATTTTGAAAAAAGCATTCATTCAATGTAAAAAAGGGCCATACCCACTAGGCGATTATCCCTGGGCCGGCCGACGAGTCGCTGCTAAAATCGACTGATTCTAAGGGTAGAATCGGCCGATTTTACCAGCGATTCATATCAAACATGCACAATTCAATATACTATACTAAAAGGGGATCATATGAATTGGCTGATTCTGACCATTTCCCATCGTCAGTGGCCGGTAAAATTGCCTAGTGGGTATGGGGCTTAATGGTTTGTTTTCGAAAGAAAACAATGCTTCTCTGCTCAACCAACTATACCCTTCGCTAGATTTCCATAAAACACCCTGCCTAGCGATGGGTGTAGAGGGCGGCGTCAGAGCCCCCCCCCCCCCCCCAAGTCGTTTTTGCTAAATTTAAATGTTTCTTATGTCAAATTCTAGCCCTCAAATGGGGCACCTCAAATTTTAATACTACATATCCCCCCTTCTTAAAAATCTCTTTCTTCGTAATCTTCCAGCTAAACCTATATCAGTAGGATATATATTACTTGTCATACCAGATTGATATTTCATATTCCATATTCGGAAAGGATTTATTGACTGTACAGTTGTTATATCCGTTTTTCCCGTCTTTGAAGTGTTTAAAAGGTTTGAACATGGAGAAGAATCAATCACATTACAAGAGATCTAGAGACCTTCAGTTGAAAAGTCTTGTGATGATTAAGAATCAATAGAGGATGTGACCAAAGGATGTATGACAAAACACAAATAGAATGTGTTTGATGTCAAATGTAGGGAAACAAAGGTGTTTGTTGTGGTTTGGTTGTTTTTTTGTTTCTTTTTTCTTTTTTTGTTTCTTTTTTGTTTGTTTGTTTGTTTGTTTGTTTGTTTGTTTGTTGTTGTTTTTTTCTTGTTTTTTTTTTTTTTTTTTTTTGGGGGGGGGGGGGGGGGGGGTTAAAGCCGTCTAAGGTCATATGACACTGAGGATAAGATTGGACAATTCTGTCTTTAATGATTGCATCTATGGAATGATCAAATCTATGAGAACATAGAGACCATACCCCTACACTTTTACCTAGGCAGGTATTCTTTAATGTGCATGGTCCCATAGACAGGGCCCTACACACAACAGCCGGTCATCTACTAGGGTCCTGTGATCACCCAGTTGTTGCCACTGGGAGACATGTAGAGGGGAGGAACAGCCAGCCCCACCCAGCATCGAACCTGGGCCGTCCCTGGAACAGAAGGTCACACTAACCACTTCACCACGCCACACATCTTTGTTATTGTTTGTGTGGAATGGATGATATGGGGCACATAACATAGGTTTTGGGACCTTTGACGCAGGTTGTCTTCATAAAACACCCTTTTCAAACACCCTGGTACGTTTCCATTAGGGAAGCATGTAATCTCTGTATTAGTGGACGTTAAAATATGAAAGAGATGACTGTTGATCATGGACTATAACGTTGTTTTTTTTTGGTCGCCATCCCAGTTTATACCAGACCATAACAGTTCGTGCTCTCATAGTTCCGCCCACAACATGTATCAGCTTATTGAAGGTTTGTTATTCTAGATCAGAGCAGCAAATAGGGAATTTTGGACATTAAAGGGCATTCGAAACCAAATCAATACATATTCCCAAATCAATACATTTATTTTTTAAACAAACTGTTTTTTAAAAGTTAATCCTAATCCTTATACATGGTACCATACAGTAAAAATATAAATTGGTTTTTTTTCTGGGGAAAATTATCAGTATAACAGCAAATACTCTTGTCGAAATCCCCAAAAGTTGGCTTTTTCCATCATAATGGTTGAATAAAGGTAACAAATCTGTGGGACACATTCAATAAAGGTTCTCTGCGACTCTTTATCAATAATCATAGGGCTCATAAATGATGGCATATTTTGAGGAATAAAATTAATTAGAAATAAAGAATCATAGCACCAAAAAAAACCCGTCAAAACGTATCTAAGTGGCACCATTTTAGGAAAATGCCATTTCTTGACAAGTCTTGATAAATCAACTAATAAAAGATGCGGCAAGAAAAGAAAGACATCAATGGCAACTGTGTAAGATAGAAACAGAATCAAGATCATAGGAAAGATCTATGCTTATTACATTGACAGTACAGAAAAGTCATAACGTTTTGATGTTTTATCCATATTTTCTATCAGTTCATACGGGATTCTCTATCATGATGATCCATACCATGAGTTAGGAATTTTTCTAGGCTTTCTTATGATACCATTTTTGTCAAGTTTGATTGAAAACTTACTGTACTAACATATATTTTTCATGTTGTAAGTTCAGAAAAGGTACCTTTTAGTTCCCAATTTGTCAAATATAGAATATTGATTTGAAGAAAGCATATATTAGTATACATCTTTGTATATGATAAAACATTTCTTGTATCTACTGGAAGAACATCAAAATGTGATGAAATAATTTCGATATTGAAACTATCATTTTCCAATTATTGAAATGATCAAATGATACACATTTCATGATGTTACTTTTTTTCACCCACCCAATATTTCTGAATCGCCAACATTATAAAGTTAGATACCCATGCTTTTTCAGGAACCACCCCGGTTCATATTATAACCATCATAACCTAACAACTTGTAATATGAAAATTCAATGTATGATAAAATAAGTACATTATTACATGACTCAGCCATACAAATAGTTTTTCATATAACAATTGATGTATAGTTATTACACGGGGTACACAATTTTGTCATGAAAAAAAGTATATACACAGATACACTGCATTCACAGATAATTGAAGGAGGGTTTGAATTTGCACATGAATCAATATGAGGAATTGTCAAAGTAACATGAATATTATAAAGTTCGAAACTCTTGTGCGTATTTTGGGTCACCAACCCAGTTCATATCAGAAGCTAACAGTTCGTGTCCTCATAGTTCCACCCACGCGCGTGTTAGTTTATCAAAGGTTTGTCATTCTAGAATATTGATTTGAAAAAACAAGCGTGTATCATATATATGATACGTTGCTTATATCTGCAGGAAGAAATTCGAAATGTAATCCAATAATTTGGATATTGAAACAATCATTTTTTTCAATTATTGAAAAGAATGAAATAAACATGAAAACAAATTTTATGACAACGTGTCGTTCACAAACCTAATCTTGGAAATCATGAACAACGTAAAGTTCTAATCTCATGCATTTTTTTCGGTCACCAACCCAGTTCACAGTTCGTGTCCTCATAGTCCCACCCACGCACGTGTCAGCTTATTAAAGGTTTGTTTGAGGGCCCCCCTCTGAGTGCTCATTCAATATTTACACTAATACCCAGCTCCCAGAACTGCCCAGAAGTTCCTGGTGCACTGTGCCCAGAAGTGGATTGTATCCAGCCCTCAGAAATGAGCTTTTAGGGCATTTACAGGATTTTCATTTTTGGAATGTTGTCTTAGATATAACACACAACATACTAATAGATCATACTTTATTTGTTCATAGTCTATTCTTGAAGTTAACGTTAATCATATTTAGCCACAAAACGAGCTTTTAGTGGATTTACAGGGTTAATATTGCGAAACGTTATTAAAAGCCTTAATTGAAGAATTTCGGAAAAGGGGAAAATGGGGAAACAGAGGGGAACCACCCTTGGAATTCCTCCCCCCTCCCAATGGATTCGCCCCTGACGTTATTCTTGGCAAGGATAGTTCTATTTTCATGTCGACTTTATTATAAGAGTGTTTTTATCCTAGTCGATGCTGGCGGTATACAAGTAGTCCGCTTGTTGCCACGCCTCTGGTCTCTATTGTAGAAATATTGATCAAGTAAATGTGGTGTGTATAATACTGACTTGCTGTATGATATTTGTGACATCGTTTATGTAGCTAGAACTAGCATATGTCATACATAATGCATAAAAAAGACGAGTTATACCCAGCCAAGTATGCGACGTAATTATAATGTTGCAGCCACATTTTGGTTGGTTCTGTATTTGGTTCTTGTTACATTCTTTTGATGATTCCCCATTACGTCTCTACAACGTATCGCCATGACATTGCACTGTGGCATTATTACAATGTTCCAGTTATGTTCTTCAACCCAAACAGAATAGTTTTTATAACGTTGGTTTCATCCTAACCTCACCAAAAAATAATGTTATAATAACATTCTGATTTGGTGGGGTTTCAACCTCACCATCAATAACATAATTCTGGCATGCCATCTTAGTACCTATCAAACTGACTAAAAAGTATGGATGCAGAACGTTTCTGTTACGTCACAAGCTGGCAGGGTAGGCAAAAGGCTAAAAGTTAAAAATTGATTTGTGTCTGAGTGAGCAACTTGTTTCATAGAGTTATGCCACTGATTCTTACTATGTAGCAGTACGATGGTCATAGAACCGGTTACCTCACACAACTTCACAACATTAATCATTTTATAGGTATGATTAATGTAGCGAAGTTGTGTAACGAACCATTTGGTTGATACATTGCCCAGTTCTCTTTTTTGAGATATGTACGATGTTTAAGGTGTGCCAGTGCAGCTATAGCTATGTGTGATGTTTAATTCTTTAATTTCCATTTACAATATCACAACATTACTACGTACATTTTATTTTTTAGTTTTTCATTAAACACCTCTTAAAATACAGGTAGTTTTTCCGATTTCGTGATGATAAACATAACATACAATGGTGATTGATTAGTATAACAATGTGGATAACAATATGGATACCATACCACCAAATACTGTTCATGTATATACACAGAACTATCAAACCAAGGGGGCACGAAGCCATGATTATTGCCCCTGCTATCGAAGCCCATTCATTGGTCTAGGGCTTTGCCCCACTGTCAAAGCCCATTCATGGGTCTAGGGCTTTGCTCGAGACCCATGAATGGGCTGAGACAAGGGGCAATAATCATGGCTGAGTGGGCCCGAGGTTAGTTCTTGTTTTATTCTATACCAATAACCCTGAAAAATAACCAATTAACCCATGAAAAACAAGATAGATTTTCCACGCCAACCAGCATCATTATTTCCCCGCACATCATTATTTCCCTGCGGGGAAATAATTTTTGATTATTTCCCTCCAGGGAAATAATGCTGTCTGTTACCCAACATTTCCTAGTGGGGAAGGACAATGATGAAGGTAT
Organism: Lepidonotus clava; assembly: GCA_936440205.1. Classification (NCBI taxonomy): domain Eukaryota; kingdom Metazoa; phylum Annelida; class Polychaeta; order Phyllodocida; family Polynoidae; genus Lepidonotus; species Lepidonotus clava. Next base: position 3,120,482 of record OW387143.1, read on the forward strand.
AGGCACTATCAAGTTGGTATAGAATAAATATCTGATCTCGTGCTGTGTGTAGCAATAATGTTTTATGCGTTTAGATCCCTCTCTGCAGGATTAGTTTGATAGAAAGCCGTATGGCTTCAGGCAGCTCTTTGCGGATTCGGAGAAAAAAGACCAGGTCATAGCAGTATGCTCTCAGATATTAGCAAAAAGAGTAGCAGTATCTGTTTGTTAATCAATTATCTCCATACAGGAAAGTTCTCTGGATGATTTGGCAGTACATTGCCTATACAGTGATACGATGAATAGCATAATATGACACTTGATGAAACTTGTATGGGACTTCTTATTACTTCACTTCTTATTCACTTCTTATCTTGTATTAACCATTTTTTCATTTGCCTCTTAACATAATTATATATATGTATATATATATATGTATGTATATATATATATATATATATATATAGACATATGTGTATGTATATATTGTATATGAAATTAGAGTTTCACATACAGATTCACATAAGAAATGTAGAGTATTCATACCAATCTCTAAGAATGGGCCCCAGTAGCCCCTGCTGATCATATAAGGCGACGATAGGGGGGACCCTGCACTGACGAAGTGGTTCTTTGGGTTTAATTCCTGGTGGGTGATGACATACAGCAAAAATAATTTCCAGGTTTTGATCCCCTGCTGTTTGCCTGCCCAGTCACCTTTATCTAATAGAAACAATTACCAAAGACAGAACCATCCCAACCTGTTTTCGCCATGATTATGACCGTAGTTGTGGAAATGGCGTAAAGCATCCATTACTCACTCACTCACTCACTCATACCAATCTCCTGTAATTTTCTTTTCACAAACCTGCCAATGAACCTTCCCACAGATGCTTTTAGCAATCGTTTGGTTCTGGTATATGCGCTAGCAGGAAGCCACACTATTGAAAACGAATATGTGACCCGATCTGACATAATGAGTCGCAAGTCGCGGAGATACGAATTTGAGTTAGTAAGATATGTTCCTCACCACGAAAAGAGCTTCATTTTGATACCAAGATTGTGTTTGTATGATGATTAGGGCCAAGGTTAGGTTTTTCCCTATACGCGGTAGGCTGGAAACTTAATTCTGAGAAAAACGCGTTTGAAGTTTTTATGTGCGGTTTTGGTTACACTCGGTCGGAATTCCTTGGATACCACTAGAAATTTATCTCCCACCAACTTGAGACTTGGAATATACATTCTAGACTAGTTGAACTACAAAATACTCTGAAATCATGCTTTAGAAATGGAAACTTTAATCATGCAGGCCTTGTAAAGATAGAGTACAATTCCTGTAAATCTGCACCTGAAAATGAAAAACTGAAGCAAGAGGGCAAGCTCAAACAGTCACAATACCTGTTCTAGAAGGCTGAATTGAAGTCACAACGACTGTTAAAGAGTCTATGGGAATGTTCAAGTGTATTTCAGCCTGTTTTGCCATAAATAATAAGTGTCATAGTTCCAGGTAAGTTGGATAAAAGTTCCATAAAGTTGAAAGATCACAAAACGTCTTTGTCAGTAAACTGTGAGTCTAAAACAACTCAAAAGGCACAAAAGTACCAATAAAATATTAAAATTCGAACTATATACAGGTATTCTAGTCTATGATTCTAGTCGCTAGAGGATGTAGACCGACCACGCCCCCGCCCCCGAATTTGGCTGCGTTTACATTTGGGTGGGGGAGTGATCTCTGGGGAAGTGTCTGAGTCTGAGTCTGTTTCCATTTCACGTCGCATTTGGGCTGCTGTCTCTGTGTCTGAGTCCTCTGAGCCCGAGTCAGGGGTTTTTCCTCGACCCCGACCGTGACCTCGTCGCGACCTCGACCCCGACCTTGCCCCCTTCCTCGGCCTCGCCCCCGACCTCGCCCCCTTCCTCTACCACGTCCCCGTCCTCGCGCCTCCTCCTCCTCCTCCTCCTCCTCCTCCTCCCCTGCATCTCCACCTCCACCTGCTCCTGAGGGCCTCTTGGTGCCTCTGCTGCAGGCTCAGGTTCCGTGGGCTTGGGGCACGTAATATCTTTGGTTTCCTCTGTGCAGAAGTCTCTAATGTTTTTGAAGAGGTACCACTGCCGACGAAGGGGAAGCCCAGGGGAAGGTGTGACCGGTGGTAGGACCTTTGAGACGGCTCCAGGGTCCACAGTGAGCACATCCACTTCCTCCGGCTCAGAGTCAATGTACTGTCGTACGGGTACCTTCCCGGGGCTGTTTGATGAGAAGATAAAGTGGTGATACTGTTTTATCCCTTTTATTGGCCGGGTGAACGGGGTCAGGAAGGCTTGCCAGTTATAGGTTGGGACAAAGACGGCCCCATCTTCTGACCCACACAGCTGAGGGATGTTGACTTCTTTTTGGGTGCTGTCCCAGACTGTCTTGGCCAGATCAGCAAGGCAGGACACCTCGGCACGGCGGAACCGCTGCTTGAGGAGACCGAAGCACCAGTCGGGGGCAAACTTGGTGTGGCCGGTTATGAGAAAGTTCAAAGTGATCTGCTTATGCAGACCAGTCAGGACCCGCCACATGAGATAGCCAATCACGTACTTGTTCTTGTTTTGCCCACTGCAGTTGTCACAGTGGAGGTCAAGGAGGCGTTCACCGAGGGAGTAGGTGGCAAAGTAGTGGTGGAGGTAGGAGATGACAGCGTTTGAACCCTTGCTGCCGCAGTGGGACTCATCAATAAGATAGTTTACTTGACGGGGGATGGCTTCAGCACACACGTCAAAGATGCCTACTTTGCGTGGGACGAGGAAGTAGAGGGGCCCTGGCTGCATGGGGGAGGAGGGGAGGTGAACCTGCTGTGCGTAGTCGAAAGATACATGCACCCGGATGTCAGAGGAACAGGGAGTGTGTGGCCCGAGCGCCGGGCGGCCTGCCTCGGCATATGCCTGCTTGGCAGCGGTAGTCAGTGCCTGGTAGAACTCCCGTTCCTTGGCCACCACATCCAGGTGCTTCTGCTGCTTCTTTAACTTTGCCTGCTTAACTACTTCGGGGAGGTTAGAGGAGTAGGAGATGTCACGGTTGTTCCTCTGCCACTCCCAGCACAGGTCAGTCATGGGGCGAGAACACACAATACGGGGTAGCAACTGGCGCCAGAGGTTACGGAAGGTGGTCACGGCAACCTGACGGTGGGCGTCCCCGATGGCCTGTAGATAACGTTTATGCACATCTACCTTCCTTGTGCTGGAGGGGAGGAGGAGGATGTCGTCGCGTTTGTGCGTGGAGACTCGGCCGGGGAGGAAGAGGGCATAGGTTTCGGCGTAGGAGTTGATGAAGTTGACCACGCGGCGGATGTCTGCGAGGTCGAGGGAGTGGGTGTTGGCCTTGCGTCCACCTGACCTCTTAGTACGGGGTACGACCCCGTTCTCCCGATACCAATGGCTGATGGCGGTCATCTTGTTGATACTGCAGCTGAAAAACAAGAACACACAACTTACAATTGGAAATGGAATAATGTTGGACATGGCAGGTTCGGTTACATAAAAATAATGTTTGGTTACATAAAATATTATGTACATGTTAATAAGTTACAGCAGGACACAGGTTTAGGAACTACTTAGACAGAGAATGTTAGCTGCAGAGATGAATAATTACCTGTAGAGAAAGAGCAGGGTGTCCCGGCAGACCTTCCTGCCCCCGACAGTGTAGTGGCTCCGTTGGTGCTGCCTGGCACCCTTGCCCTTTTTTCCCCTTCTTCCAGGTCGACAGCTGTACCGAGGTGTCAGTACAGGCACTTGTAGCGCCCAACAGGAGCATGTCCCTCTCCCCTGGAATGGAAATCCGACACAGAACTTTAGTGATGTACGAGCGACTGACTTTTTGAAAAAAAAAGAAGTTACTCATTACTCTCGGCCGGGTCTACCCCCGAGGTCACTGAGGTTACTTGGCCTAAAATCGTATGTCAATGCCACAGAGGAAAAGTTACAGCCTCCAGGCGGTCATACAGGTATTATAGATGACAAACTATCTTCATTTAAGACGGTTAATAGCATGGTTATTGGCCGTACCTGGAGTCAGCTGGGCGACCTCCTGCCGTTTGTCCAGACGCTCCGCCGTTGAGAACTGGACACAACACGGGCCGTCGTTGTGGTACTTACACCAGCACCTAAACATGACGAAAGTCCACATTAATGTCAAAGATATGTGAGGGCACCCCTATAGATTGAATTAGGTTCATTAGATGGCCGCTAAGAACTTTTAATTAGGCCTGAGAGAGCATAACGGTCAAGGCCGTACTTTCAGTAAATGTTGATTTTGAACATAAAGACAGATAGAAACATGAAAATAATTACAGGATATCTTAGAAAACATGTTTGGGCAACTTCTGATGGCCGGACAGGTCTAACGGTTTGGTATTTATAGGAATTTTCAAACGGCACAACTTGGGCAATTTCGATTGCAAGTCGCAAACAAGCATGGCCTACCTAAATTTCTGGCAACTGTCAGTTTCCTCCTGCAGCAGTTGGTCCGTCGGATCAGTGATAACCAGAGGCTCATCCTCATCCTCCTGTGACTCCTCAGCCTCCTCCAAATCCTCTATGTCCTTTTCCGACAGGGTAGCATCCTCCTCCTCCTCCGATAAGTCCCCATCGTCCTCGGCAAAGACGAAATAATCCTCCACGAGTTCTCGCCATTGCTCGTTGTTGGCGCCGCCATGAAGATTAGTCCTAACAATTGTATTTAGCGCTGCTGCCACGGCCTCCTCACGCTCCTTGGGGGTAGCCATCGAATCCTAACAATCTTGGGATCCAAACTGCACTTACAGTTCAAACAATAACACGCTAATTAACACGTTAGGCCTCATTGAACGCGCACCTGCTTCTGTTGGTCGGACCTTTAAATTTCACAAACAGTCGCGCTTCCGGCACGCAGAGGGCGTCTCAGCCAATCAGAGCGCTCGGATCGCAACACGTGACCTCCTTGACAATGATTGTTTACGGCGACGGCTTTCGCGATCCGCCTTCTGATTGGTCCATCCCCGTCTCAATTCAAAATCCGACGATGTGATTGGCTAGAAGAGGTCCCGCGCTTTTCGGCGGTACCAAAAGTTCTTGGGTTGTCGACTCCTAAAAGCAGCTCGCAAGTCGGCAAAGTTGATAAAAATCGGCGTCTCAGGAGCCTTTTGTTTTAACTCACTGAAGCAGAAGAACGACTTTGGGGGCCATTCTAACACACTTAGAATATTAATTTCATCAAAATATTTTGGGAAATGATAGTCCTGATATAAAAGATTAAGAAAATGCAAAAAAGTGATTTTCGATGGTGGGGCCGATTTCTGACTTCAGAGGCCCATATCTCAGTTTGACCGCGCGCGACTTGCGACTCATTTTGTCGGATCGGGTCACATATATAGTTCATGGTATTTATTTGTATGAAAATGATTTTAAGAAGAGTGGCCTTGACCACAATTCATGAAGAAATTCGATGGTATTTGACTTATTTGCCTATTATAAATTGTTAATGCTAACAATTTTGAACATTAAGAGACTCGATTACTGTTGCTTTATGAAAAGCATGTCATAACAACAAAAATCCAGTAAAAATACTGTCTCTACCAATTCCTATCATCAGACAGGGAACCCTTCCCTGTGTAAACCCTCTCCATAAACTTGTGCTGGTGTCTCTGATAACCTCCTTTAACCTGAGCACCTCTTACAGATACCAGCGGGCTAATTAGGTCAAGGTCAAGGAGGGCTGCTCACGGCGCCACCTCGTGGGGAAATGGTGCAAAGGTCGGTCTCCGATAAGGCAAAAACCTGATCCTTTATGTGGTCAGGCAGTTCAACCTCTCAACATTCATTTCCTGCTTGTTTAAAGCCCATCGCAACCAAGGATATGACGTTCTAATAACGTCGCAGCAATGTTCTGGATTGATTCTTGTTATGTTACTTATGCTCAAATTGTTTCTGTTCTAGCAATGTTCTTTTGATGACTCCCAATTATGTTACTGCAACCAACAGTTGTGATGTCATATTGTAACATTATCATAACATTATCATAATGTTTTTTATGAGGCTAATATGGTGATCTCATTTAATAAGAATGTCACAATAACTTTCTGTTTCGATGTGGTTGAGACCTCGCTTAAAGAGGATGTCACAATAATATTGTGTTTAGGTTAGGTTGACACTTAACCTATGTTCACAGGAACATTCTGTTCAGGTAAGTTTAAGACCTGACATAATAAAAACATCACAATAATGTTCTCTTTAGGTGAGGTTGGGAAGTCCTTTGGTCAGGAGGTCATGATGACGTTCTGTTTTAATTTGATCTTGACCTAACCTCACAAGAACGTTATAATAACATTCTCCTTTAGTTTGGTCTCAACCTCCCAGAAAAATAACATTACAGTTAAGTGACATTTTAGTAAGTAAAAGACAAACCGAAAAAGTATGTTTGCATAACGTTACCGTTACGTCGCACCTTGGCTGGGATATTCCACATACAGAAAGTGTGCTACAGATATTCAGGTGATACACAATTGCAAATGGTGATTTAAAATCACGGGTATTGGCAGCACAATTTACCAACATGTTGGTAAAATTAATATTTCCTGCTGATTATGTAATGGTTGCTGGCATTGCACTTTCAGCAGATGATATTGCACTTTCCGTTCCGAAACACTTTTGGTACCAAAATCTGATAACATTAATATAGAACGTTACCATAGCGATTACAATATTGGCAGGAAGTACTTTTGGTACATGGAATACGGACTCTGACATTTTCCACATAATTATTACTAGAGCAACATGGGTTTCTAACGTGGCCATGTCATGATCAAGAGGATTCGTTGGACTTCACAATAGGGGGCTGTCCATAAATAATGTCACGCACAAGGAGGTGGGTGGGTAGGTTGAACAGTGTGACACTGCAGAAAAATTGGCCTTATTTTCATGTTTAAAACTGAAAATTCAGTGTGACAGGGGGGTGGGGGGGGTCCTAAAAGTACCCTAAAAAAGTGTGAGATCATTTATGGACGGCCCGTAGTATGTTACTGCAAGGGCTATTCAATATCATCGGACTATTGAATATGATTATCAAATCCCTGATTGGGATAGTATTATCTAAGGACATGTTGTTGGGAGTATTATTGAGGGAAATCCATGCTTTCTAGATGATGCTATCAACACTTCACATGGGTAAAACGTCTGTTGGTCAGTTCCCCTTTCTCCCGCCAGGTGTCCTCGGCGTCCTTACACCAGGCTTAGTGTTCCGGAGCTCCACTAGGGGGCACCACTGTATCATAGAAACCAGGAATGCATAGATGTGGGGTATGAACAAAGTCAGGAACAATAGAAAAGTATGTAAGGCAAGGATGCGTCTAGAGATTTAAAGAAAAGTTAATAAAGAAGAAAGTAGGGGTTTCCTGTGTAAAAATCTTTTTGGGGGAGGGCTTCCCTACATCAGTTCCCAGACGCAAAAAGAATAGGAAAAATAAGGGTAATCTATTGAAATATTCACTCTATTGTGGAATTTAAAGCGATGGTCAAGGTAAATAATGTTTCTAAATACCCGAAAATTGTGAGAGATGAAAATCAATTTCATAGCATTATGGATATTAACTGAACGAAGTGGATAACTGTCTCAGTTGTTCATAGCATTAATTTGGATGACAGAGAGGACAAGCTTTGTTTATTGTTGATTATTATTCAACAAATTCACATAGTTAAACATGTTCTTCCGGTTGTATTGATTGATAATATCTACCTTACAATCTAATAAGAACGTAAAATTTTTTAATGATAACAGAAATATAAGTTTGAACATGTTTATCCTTTGACCTAATGACAACCTTAATATCATTCAATTTCTATGAACACCAACATACCATTAAGATAGGTGTTCCGACCAAGGGTCCAGCAGGTTTTATCTATGCTTTGATCAAACTAAAAGTCACCTTTTCTTCAAACAGGAGCAAATTCAGTAGCAATTTACCTGCCCAGATTTCACGTAACAGTTACTATAGTTTAGGTGAAGTTGAGAATAAAGGCGGTATTCTACATACCGATTTTGATGCTGCCGATTTTGCATTTGTCTGATTCTCTCTGAGAATATGGCATCAAAGCATCGACCATATATATCATTTGAACGGGAATTGTAAGAGCTTTCCAATAATGCATAACATTTTTGTATACCACCTTTATTCCCATTACCAATTTTTAAAATTGGCAGCAAAATCGGTAGGAATACAGGCCTTACTAAAAGAGAATGCTATCATGATATTATGTTTTAGTGAAGTTGAGACCTTACTACATGTAATAAAGAATGGTATAATAACATTGTGTCACAATAATGTCACAGTGAAACATCGCAATGTTAGGTTCTCTAACGTTATAATAATAATGTCATTTTCTTGCTTGGGTTTACTGTGGTAGCGGCGTCAGTTATATACACTATGCTTTGACAAACTGCAGTTTCTATTAATGACACCAGATGGCAGTAGCCATAATGCGCACTATCCCTGTGTATTAAGGCGGACGTAGTTCCAAGTTTCCCTGTATTTTATGGACCTGCAGGCTACTTTTGGCATATTTTATAGACAAAGAAACATGACAAAACCATTAGAAATAATGCATCTAAAGGCAATATGAAAATATGTAATGAAGATATTTTAAAATCAACTCCAGAAATTAAAGTAAATACAGTAATAAGAGGAATGAATACGTAATTCTACCTTTTAATAATCTCAAACAAAGGAAAATATCATAGATGGTTATTTTTGACATGTTGAAGGCTTATAACAGGAAATGGACTTGTCAACATATTACCCACAATGCACCTTGATTTAGTCTGCAGGTGGACCAAAGTATTTCTAATCAGAAAATCGCGTCTGGGAGAGTTTGCTTTGCATTAGATCAATTCAAGGCAAATTTCCGCTACCTGAATATCCGTTCACATCCTACTATCTTAATAGTATTCAGATGTTTCCGTAGATCTGGTATATTTTGGAAGCACGCATACCAATTTTAGAGCAATAAGTTAACGCGGACTTGATGATTGCATGGGTCCCCAAGGAAAAAGCAGGGGAGGTTTGGAAAAGGTCTCAAAAAAAAGAGAAAAAAATTGTAAGAGGCCCAAATAAAACGTTAAGAACTCCAAGAGCCTGTTAGCTGACAGATCTATAAGACAAAACGGGTAGAAGTATAGGGGAAAGTGTAAAATGGGTAGAAGTTTAGGGAAAGTGTAAAATGGGTAGTAGTAGTAGAAGTATAGGCAAAGTGTAAAATGGGTAGAAATACGGGGGAAAGTGTAAAATGGGTAGAAGTTTAGGGAAAGTGCAAAATGGGTAGAAGTATATGGAAAGTGTAAAAATGAGTTATAGTAGAAGTATAGGGGAGGTGTAAAATGGGTAGAAGTATATGGAAAGAGTTGAAAACATAGTACACTTTACCAGTGGCAGATGCAGATTTTGGAAAAGGTGGGGATGTCCCCTTTTCCCAAGAATTTTCCATCAAAAAAGTGCAATTCTGCCAAAATTAAGGGGTTGCGCTTGACTGCACCCCCTCTAAACTCCCCACTATTTATCTATATACTTCTTTTATTTTTACTGTTACGTATCTTTGTTTTTAACCAGTTTCTGTGGTGGCACAAACATATGATCAGTAACGTATTGTTAAAACTGCCTGTGCCTAGGAATAACACCAGATACTAATACACCAAATATTCATGTTTACATTTTTATTTCAGGTGATTCCCGCTAGGTGATAACCATACCGGAAGTGACGTCACGAACGCTGCAACGCTGCAACACCTCCACCATCCATGACGTCATCGAATCACGTGGCCACCCGGATAGCCAATAAGCGGCGAGGAGAGTGAGAAGAGCTTATCAACCCCCAAAGCCTGTAAACTAAGCGGATTAGTAGCCTTTAAAAGGGGGCCTAAAAGGTGGTAGGACAACACCCTGCTCTCTCCGAGGTCCGCGCAATCAATTAGCAGGGCGCGCAATGCATTCTGGGAGCTGTAGACCTCAGTGATGTCATTATGAGTCTACTGACAGCTCCTACAATCACCGAGAATTAGATTATCACACGCTCTGATTTGGGCACTTACTGAGTGTAGGGTTTGTGAATAGATGTGTGTTTCCTGTTAAATCAGATGAATTAACATTCAGTTAGGCTCGTCAGCTATAGGTGACACACTCATTATGCCTAATTGTACCTAATTAAGCCATCTGGAGTACCCTACTAATCTCTGGTTAATCCTGAACGTGTGCACATACCCTGAACATCGGTGGAAGCTTAAGTCAATACCTATCATTACGTGCAGTGGGGACATTGCATTTTATATATCAACCTCTTCACATACTTATATATGCATATAACCAGAAAGGTGATATCACTCACACATATATATTTCCTTAGGATATCACATAGATTTCCTTGACGATCATTAATAAAAGTTCAACCATTTTACCTTCACATAATCTAATCAAAGACTACTGAAGATATCAGGAGGCCAATGCGGTTCATAACCTTTCCATTATAACCGTACATGTATACTTCTGTACAACCCTGAATGCTAATTAATTAATAGAACAGCAAAGAAGGCAAGTCTATTCACACGGATGCTTCTCTAATCAAATGTGCACCTTCCAACGACAACCCGTGCATACTTCTGCTAACCCTTAACTTAACACAACTCAACACAACTCAAGATATACAGGGAAGGCAATTCAGTTCAAAAGGGTGCTTTTCTAATTAGATGCACAACCTTCACTGACAATACGTGCATACGTCTGGATACCCTGAATGCCTAATAATTGAAAATAAAACCACAAATTAAAATAACAAGAAGGCAATTCTGTACACAAAAGTGCTTTTCTAATCAAATGCACCCTTCAATGACAACCCGTGCATACTTCTGGATACCCTGAATGCTAAAGATTGAAAAACAAAACAACAGGAGGGCAATTCTGTTCACAAGGATGCTGTTCTAATTAAAGGCATACCTTTCAATGACAATCAATACATATTCAGTTAACACTGAATACTTAATTTATCAATAAATAATAAAATTAATAAAACTAATAAAACTATCAGGATGAATTCCCCAGCCTCCGACCTTACACAATTTGGTTCACAAGGACGCTTTTCTAACTAGCTCTTCACGTTCCCATCACAACCAGAACATATCTGGTCAGCCCTGAATTCAAAATAAATATATTTAGATATATTTACACAAACAACCATCAAGATGAGTTCCCCACCGTCTGACCCTTACGCGGACGAGGAGCACGGCTACATCATCGCCACCTACATCCTGGCGCCGACCCTGTTCCTGGTCGGGCTGATGGTGGCCATGTACGTCTGCTGCAACAAGAAGTACCGCCTCAACTGGTTTGAGAGGACCCTACTGGAACAGGAGGGCCGCCTGGAGGACGGGGCGGCCGTCAACGAGGGGTCGGCGCTGACAGGGGGGGAGAAGGACTCAGGAGGGGGGGCCTCCTCCAGGGGCCTGGGGTGTGTGGACGGGGAGGAGGAGGGGGAGGAGGAGGGGAGGTATTTACTGGGACAGTCGTACCAACAGGCGGGGCAGCTGGGTAATAATAACCAGTTTAACAACCAGGTGAACCAGTTTAATAACAACCAGTACCAGAACCAGAGCCTGAACCAGTTCAATGACCAGAGCCAGTACCAGAGCCAGTACCAGGGCAGGTACCAGGGGGGTCAAGGGGTTGGTCAGGGGGGCGGACCCCCTCCCCCACAGAAGTACAAGAGTGGGGTGGTCTCCGCCAGAGTAACGCCCATCTCCCCGCCAGAGGTCGCCCTGAACTCCTCTTCCTCCCAGCATGCAGCGCGCCACCACTGGTACCCGCTCGACCTCCAGCAGGCGGCGCCACCACCACCGGGATCACGTGACCAGCTACCACAGCCTCGTTGTGAGCAGCAGAGCGTGCGCGCGCATCCCTGGGAGACGTACGGCGAGCGGCGGAAGTCGGGGGGTGATACCGGGGGGAAAGGTGCGCGGGGGGCACATTCCCTGAGACACGGTACCCCCCACAAAGTGCCCGGATGTGAGGACGCGCTCACCGGAAGTGGCGGTCGAGTGGCGACCTCTAGCGGCGCCCAGGGGAACGCGCTAATTGGGGAGACGCTGGGTAGGAGACCACAGACGCAGCAGCAGGAGGAAAAAGCGCAGCAGAGGTGGAGTCAGAGCCTTGGCCAGCAGGAGAGGAGTGAGGCAGGTAGGGGCGGTGGGGGAAGGATCGCTACTACTACTTCTACTTCTACTACGTCCTCCACGGCGGCTTCTAGCTTCTTTTCCTTCTTCTCCGCCCTCTCCCCGCGTCCCCAGCAGGCCCCGGATAACACCACCACCACCACCACCACACCACCCTGCGGCCAGGACGGGAACTACACCACCACCTCCACCACCACTTCCCCGTGGCACCACTCTAACACCACACCGCACCACTCACAACCACCACCGCCACACCAGCAGCAGGGAAAGTACGCGCTGCTCGTGGCCGCCCCAGAGACCAGTCCTTCCTCCAGCGTCTCCTCAGCCTCAGGGGCCTACACGTGCTCCTCCATGGGGTCCCTGTCCAGCACCCCGGGGGGCGGGGGGGCCGACCCTGGAGGAGGGGGCACGTCGGCGTCTGCCCCCTCGTCCCGCCTGTCGCCCCGGAACTCGCTGACCCCGTCGGTAGGGGGCGGGTCGGGCGAGGGCTTCTGGGTGCCCCCTGCTGTGTTACAGAAGAAAAGGGCCCAGTCCCTGATCCCGTCCCTGCTGCACCACCCCGACAGTGATGACAGTGAGTACACACTTTTTTATACTTGATTTGTGTTATTAATTGCTTTTTTAATGTATTTTTATTGGATTTTTATACAGGCTGAGTTCACTTTATTAAATGTTAAGCAGGCCCCCCCCCCCAAAGGATTATTTTTTCCAAAAGTTCCACCTTCCCTGCCAAAATATAATTAAGAACCCCTAAAATTAGTAGGAAAATATTGAAAAGGTCCACTTGTGGAACCTCGCCATCCCCCTTTTCAAGTTCAAATTATTAAAAAATATAGTCAGAGGTTCCACTTGAAGAACCTCGCCACCCCTCCCACAGCAGAACCTGGGTACGGGCCTGACGGTTCTTCAACTGCAGTCCTGTGGACCATTTAGGCAGAATTCCATGCAGGGGTCATCCAAATATCCTTATTTTCCATGCTGCACTGCATGGGACTCGAACCCATGCAGTGCCAATGCCAATGAGTGGAACGAACGGCTCAGCAATGTTTGCCACCCTGACCCCCCAAAAAATGTGCCTGGCTTGTTCGGGATTTTATACTTATTAGGCCAAAAGAGAAGTTGTGTTCATGTATCATTGGCCATAAAAATAGGGTTATCTAGAATGTTTTTTAGATAGCACTTCTAGATTACAATTATTGACCTTTAGTTTTGAACAATAATAATCTCCCATGCACACAACCTCTACAATACTTTTTGTAATATTGAATAAGATTTCTGTGATAACACATGTTATTTTCTTCCCATTTTTATTGAATATTAGTAAAATCTTGAAAAGACATTCCTCTAAAAGACGTTGAGGCAGAGCCATACCTTTAGGGTCGACCAGGTGCCTGAACATAATTGTTCTCTAAGCCTTGAGTTATTATTATCATGTTGGTGATGCGATTTTGATAAAGATATATTGAGAGATTATGGTTTGGGAAATCGGTTCAATAGAGAGAGGTTATCTGTTTTGCTATACGCTTTCAAGGTATGCTATAATTTTGTATGACTGTCCTTACTAGGGAACCTGAACACGTGCACGGAAATTAACCAACAAATACACATAACAAGTAGGTGAGAGGAGAATTGATTGTGGTTAGATCGCATCGAGGATCACTGGTTTTAAACTGATTCCTACCATCTGAATACGATCAGTGGAGCATGACCTACCACTGTTTATTTATTAGTGTGTGATTTACTTTTAAAACCTACCTCATAATTGAGAGCAACGAGAATATCATATAAATTCTTAATTAAGAATTCAGCACAGTGAGTACCCTCTCGAGTACTAATTATTTCTTGTTGTTCTTACATCACGATGTTCTAGTGTTGATATTTGTCTGCCCCAAACGAAATTACAAGGAGTATTCATTTTAGAAGAGAATCGAATGGCAGGTTGTGGCATCGTTGATCATTAACTTTAGTCATGATGATTGCTGGTTGCTTAACCCAGAATATTGATTATCAGTAGCATTGTCATAAAGCTTACGATGAAGGTTGTCATAAGCATGATGCTGGTATTTGTAAACAGCCCTATCGTGGTAAATATAAATTATCTTCATTTTTTTATTCCTTTTATTTATACTGGAAAATTACATTTGGCAAAAGCCGATTTTCAATGCCATCCAGTTTACTATTATAATACAATCGTTTTTTGATTCTTTACTATAAATAACATATAAACAATATATACAAATTTACACAACATTAATAACAAATGATGTATTAAACATTTTTCATTGGACATTTTGCATTTTGTAAATGCAGGCATTGCTGCGTAAAGAATACTTCTGAGTAATACATTTATTTCATATATATATATATATATATATATATATATATAATGGCATTAAGTAAATTCAGTATGATTTTATCTTAAGTCATTCTATAAACCGATGGAAGTGATATTGCGGGAAAGCCTACCCGCATGACCAAAATAATACAAACAATCATTATAAGACTTTTTCCCTCTTTTTTTCCATATCATTCTTTATTCAGACAAAAGACATTAGTACATATACTAGTTTTTATTCCCTGCCAAGGTAAAAACTAAGCAGTGTAACATACACATCATGATTATATACTTTTTACAATATTTCCAGTTCGTTTTAGATGTACAGTAAAATGCATCTCGATACATAAGGTAATAATTGATCTATGATCACACTGTTGAAGACAAAAAATACGGTTGTATTTTAACTATTGCTATAAAGGGATTATGTAACAATTTCCACATTTTTATAACGACAATTTTTATAACATGTATAACAAAATTTAATGACAGTTGTTCCAAATATCCTCTATTGTTCTCACGTTATAATACGGTAACATGTTTGGCTGGGTACTGATGGCTCCTCACCCAATACCCTACCCCAATACCCACGGCCATCACAGAGGGGGGTGTCTATAAATACTTCATCACTTTTGAACACTTACATCGATTTATCCCAAAGCATGAATTGATCTGTTAACGGGTTTCTATTTTAAGAGAACTTTGCGAACTAATATATCCCATAATGCTTTCCCTTGTGTTTTCAATTAAAGCCTATAATGGACGAGAATCAGCTCAAGGGTAGTCCGTTTGTTTGCCCCCGTTTTATTATCATATTATGCCCGTATCGCAGCTCAAAGTCGTATAGTGCAATAGAGCATATATGTTTTTCTGCCAGCCCTGAAACCAAAGAGGCTGCATGTAAAATTAAGGGATTTCGTCTTAATACAAGTAGGTTCCATCAGTGATTTCCTATGATATATTTTACTTATATTTTGGAAATCAAAGGGGGTTCCAGATACCCAGGAATCCCCATGGCTACACTGGACCATACAACAGGTATTTACCTTGTAAAATATGAGCTTAATTGCAGAGGGACATTATACATGACACTTTTATCACTAAAGCTAAGTCCCTGCTTGGTCGACAAAGAGTTTCCTTGGCAGTCGACAAGTTTTAACCCTTTCCATCCATGGCGACAAGTACTTTCTCATACTAGTCACTGTGGTTGGAATGGGTTAACAGCTGAGGCTTAAGTCAGCTGTTCTTTGGCCAAGCGGGAACGGGGCTTTAGGGGCATCGATAAATGATGTCACACAAGGGGGTGGGTGGGTGAGTTTAAAAGTGTAACAGTGCCTGAAAACAGGCCTTATTTTCATATTCAAAACTGAGAATTAATTGTGACGGGGGATGCGGTGGGGTCCTAAAGGTACCCTAAAAAGGTGTAACATCATTTGTGGACGGCCCCTTACCCTTAGGAAGTAATAAGTCAACAGTTTGTAAGTATAAAAAGTAACATTTATATCAGTATCTTCCCTCATGGGGGTACCTGAGTGGGGCTTTCGCTCTTGGGAAGAATATAAGCCCCCAGGAGCCCCTGCTGATTGTATGAGGCGACCATAGGGTGGACCAAGCACTGACCAAGTGGTTCATTGGGTTCAATTCCCAGTTGGTGTCTTGGTTCACTCATGGAGACTAAAATAAGTTTTAACTTTACTCTCTCTGGTTCACTGAAGGATGGGGTACAGCAAAAATGATTTCCTTGTTTTGATCTCTTGCTGTTTGCCTGCCCTGTCACCTTCATCTCATCGATTTGATCACCAAACACAGAATTTGTCTTAACTTGTTTTCCCTGTGAAAATTACCCTGGCTGTCGGTACAGTGTAAAACATCCATCACCGACTCACTATCAGTATCTTTGTGTACAGCTTGTTGACACGTTGCCTACCACTTCAGGATCTGTCTCATCATGTCTTCACATTGTAAGGAGACTCAAAACACAAGGGGAGGGTACTCAAGGCGATAAGGCCTGTCACATGAAAGTCAGACAAAAACTGATATCTAACACCAGGGGCCAAGAGTTACACTAACTACTGGGAAAACAAATTAGGGTCAAGGACCAGCGGTGATACTAATATAAGAAGACCCGCGGGGGTCATCTGAGGGTATCTGTATGACCCAGAGGGGTTTGTCACGTACTGAGGGCGAAGACTGCGGTACGTATGATCTCCATGGGTCGTACACACACCAGAGGACAACCCCAAAGGGTCTTCTATATTTTATCACCCCAAACAAAGTACTGAATATTGTTGAAAAACATGAAAATGAGGAGCAGCTCGTACCGCCTTCCAATACGCACTGGTCCTTGTATGTACCGCTCCTTGGCTGTGCAGGTGATACAACGTGATACTACCAGAGCTTGCTTGATTCATATGAAAAAGTGAGAAAAATAATGAGAAGAACACCAACTGTGGACATCCCCGAAAATTCAAAATTTTTTAGAATTGACTATTTTACATGAGTACCCTGCGGGGGTACTGGGGTGGGGCTTCTGCTCCTGGGAAGAATATAGGCTCCTAGTATTCCCTGCTGATCGTAAAAGGCGACGATAGGGGGGACCCAGCACTGACCAAGTGGTTCTTTGGTTCGATTCCCATTCGGTGTCTGGGTTCGCTAAGGGATGACGTACAGAAAAATGGTTTCCAGGTTTTGATCGCTTGCTGTTTGCCCACCCTGTCACCTTCATCTCATAGATACGATCATAAAAGACAGAATTTGTCCCAACTTGTTTCGCCATGAAATTGACCCTTGCTGTCGATACGGCGTAAAACATCCGTCACTCCTTCACTCACAGTATTTTGCCAGAAGTCCTAGAGGTCAGATTACTTGACCTTAGTATCATAACTGCATTTCTTATATTTTAATCTTTCGATAAGATTAACTTATATCTGGTAATTAATTTTTTTCTGGGGAGAATGCATTTTATTAGTGACATCATGTGGTACATAATCTTCCTGGTCATAGTTATCAAGACTATATATATATGTGTGTGTGTGTGTGTATACTTACATCAGGAACATTTAGTTGTAAGTTACAAGCCATATCGAAGTTAATTTATGATCTCTGTATTCTAAGCATGATGTGAATGATTTCATGTTTACTCGATACCCTCCTGATATTTCGCTGTTTCTAGGGATGTTTTTGGCAGCCGCTATCCGTAAACATGTCAAGGGTCAAAGGCTCTGTCATTAATGTCAGTGGCCTCTGGGTCCAACAGTACTATGGGTGTAGACCCTTAAAATCAACAGGGCCACATGGCAATTTCTTTAATTTGACATGTGACACAGAAGGTTTTTAAAATCCACATGAAAAATTAAAATGATAGTGACATGTAACTTTTCCATTTCTTAACTTCACATGCATCATGGAAGGTATGGAAATTGACAGAAAAAATACCTCTGCTATTTTGTCGCCTGCAGTACATACTGGTGCCTGTGTGTATCGACAGGCCATATATATGTACTGCTCAACATTCGGTGTATTTTTAACATATTTAAAATATTGCTTGGGTGATAAAATAAAGAACCTTTGGGTTTGTATTCAGATGGCAGTACAACCCATGGGGATTGTACGAACCTCAGGCTTCACCCTTGGTATATGGCGATCCCCTATGGGTCATACGGCCACCCTCAGACACCCCCCACGGTTCTTCTTATTAAAATGTTGATTGAGCATAGGTCTCATTTCTCAAGTTTCATATGCAACATGGGAGGTTTTCCAAATCACCATGAAAAATCAAAACATATAGTGACATGTGACACTTGCATTTCTTAAATTGACATGCAACATACGCAAGCAAGAATATGACGTTATTTGAAGTATGTTGCAGAAACATTCTGTTTAGTTCTGCTTTGGTTCTTGTTATTTTGATGGTAACCAAAAACGTCTTTAGAACTTAACATTGTGACGTCACACTGTAATGGTATTATGGCATTCTTTTAAAGTTATTTCATGTTATAATAACATTATTATAACATCCTTTATTAGTAAGTCTCAACTTTACCTAAAATAATGTAATTGTTACATGAAAATTTTGCAGGTTACAGACTTACAAAAAATGTACAGTCCCAGAACGTGCTTCTTAAATTGACATCACTGCTTGCCTGGGTAGGGTCCCCCCATCTTGACCCCCACCACTGTCAATGATGAGATCTCATAGGTTATCTATATGCCCTGACCCTACTCAACATGGCACTTAGTGACAATGGCATGTGGGGAGTAATAGTGTGACAATGGCATGAGGGGGAGTGGGTAATAGTGAGAGTAATCACCAATCAAGGAGATAGGCACGGGTAACATGGGGATGTTATATACACCATGCTCTTGGTATTAGGTAGGCTATCCAGAACAATGAGGGAGTATGGTGCCATGTAACATGATATAGGGCTAATTTGATACTAATGTAAGAAGAACTGCTGGGGTATCCAAGGTTAGTTGTATCAACGATTGTACAAAGGAAACATTAATGACTGTATCATGTTTTACTGTAACGTTGATACTGTGAAGCCCCATACCCACTAAGCAACTTTTACAGAGTGGGCCAACGGATCAGCACTAAAATCAGCTGATTCCTATAACTGCCTGTAGGTGTACCTTATTAAGATGTGAATGTTTGATCTGAATCGGAGCTGAAATCAGTCGATTATTGGGGTATAATTGTCCGATTTTAGCACCGACCAGTCGGCCAACTGGGTCATAATCGCCTAGTGGGTATGGCCCATTTAGAGTCTGGGCAACCAGATACAAATTAGACAACAGGGTGCCTCGTTCGATCTTTTTCGAAACATAAACCAAAGGGTCTATGTGTGCCATCAAACTATAGCCCCCCTCATTTGTTACAACCCTTAGGAAAGCTGCTATAATATCAGCCCCTTATTTTGGGATTCAACACATTTTCTGGTCAACATGATTTCAGAATGCCATTACGAATTCAATAGCCTACAATTTACTCTTAATCTAATATCAAATATAATCTATCATTGACAGCAATGCTTTGATGATTTGTCAGCCCCCTTTTTCAAGCCAAATCAGCGATTAACAGCTACAGCCCCTTGAGGGTCCAACCACCATTGGTACCCATCCCTAGCCCAAGTACCCCTCCCACTCCCACCCCAACAATCCGCTCCCAACACTCCCTGTCGGGGTACCAGATGGGGGGACCCAGAACTGACCAAGTGGTTCTTTGGGTTCAATTCCCGGTTGGTGCTGGGTTCACCAAGGGATGAGGTACAGCAAAAATGATTTCCAGGTTTTGATTCCCTGCTGTTGGCCCGCCCTGTCACCTTCATCTCATAGATACAATCACCAAAGACAGAATTGTATTCACTGTGAAAATGACCCTTGCTCTCAGTATGGCGTGAAACATCCATCACTCACCCCAACTATTCCCCCAACCCCTGTTTTTGGTGTGTGTGTTCAGTGTGTTGTCCCAGGCCTACCCCCAGGGGATTCAGACATCTGCCTAGGCCTTGTTACGGGCCAACCCTAATGGGAGATAATCTACACCGAAGGGCAGATCCAGGATTTTGAAAGTATTTAGCTTTTGTGAAATACCAAAACAGTGCACTTATATCAAAAACTTGTAATGTTGACAATATCATTTATAAACTATTTTTGATGAATCTATGGTGTTTGACCCTATGATGCTCAGAAGCCGGCCCACAACTCAGCTAACGAATATTTTAAAACTGTTTACAATGTTAGAAAGCCTTGAAAGTGTTGTACATTAATAATCTTTCTCAAGAGGGTTAGACTTCACAGATATAAAGAAACAATGATTTTTTTCCCAACTCCCCTGCCAAAGAGAGGTCACTTCCTGGATCCACCCCTGGATGTATGCAATTGAATCTTATGCCTATTTAACATAAAGGCATCCACTAAATCAAAAACTCAGGATAAAATTAAATCGCACTTGTTTCACTGTTCAGTCATCAAACACAGTATACCTATGTGATAATGATATTAATCTGAATGATTTAAATCTTTAGAATAAAGGTAAGACTTGCAAATCTTTTTTTCACTAGAAACACTTTTGAAGCTTGTGAGCTTGACTCGTAATGTATAACCCTTCTTACTGAGTATTTCTATTTCTATTGACTGGAAAAGCTTTAAATTAGTTCAATTGATTTAATCTAGAGAATGAGTAGGGCCTATGTTGTAACAGCATAAATTCTGATGAAATAGAATTGAGCCTACCACTTCAGCTTTGGTGCTTGGCCAATGTGCTTAGATTGGCCATCTACAACAGCGAACCAACTGAAGGATGAGCTTATTCAACATACAAATACGAAATTTGATGACAAAGATGCATCAAACAATCACCATCATGGCTACTCTGCCTTGACTATACAAAGTCTGCTCCATCCCATTGGGTGACAAAGGCTTCTACCTTATTAGCCCAGAAGGCTGGAGTATTCCCTGCATGTCCTTCCCCCTTTTTGTGGACCAACACCAGAATCGCTGATCAATGGCGAATATCCCGAAGGACATTTGATTTCGTTCCTAAAACCTGCCATCAACAATCAAGCCGATGTCTCATTATTAGCTAAGTAAAGTTAAGGCCATATTCCACTTCGCGTTAGGTTGCATTTGCGACTGTTGTTTTCAAGTAGGCTACCACAAGTAATTTGCGATTTTGATACCAACATGTTGGCATCTGCGACAGGTACCGCAAATACCCATATTCCACCTTGCAGCAACCTACTGCAAATGAGTTTGCAGCCATTTGCTTAGTGCACATAGTGCAGCAAAAAAATACTGTGATGAATGTCTATTCATCAGTGTCAGAGTCAGGTATCGAAAAGTAATGGAATAATAGATTAAAAGTATATTTTGTGAAGGGCCCGAAAGCCCAAAAACCTGAAACCCGAAAACCCAAAACCCGAAACCCTGAAACCCAAAAACAATGTAAACCGGATGTGACGTCAGTATGATCACGTGACTTGAGATGGCCAATCAGAGCTGAGTACTAGGGTATAAAAAGGGCCGATGAGGCCCGGAATAAACAGTTCCTTCTTGGTACTCTATGTGTTCATATGTGTCTTCTTCCATAAGAATAGCCCTCGAAGGGGTTAAAGTCCATAAGATGATCAAGTAACACATAGTTCCCTAAGAAAAGCGAAGTAATTAAGGTAAAGTTCACAAATAATTAGAAGAAAAAAGAAACCAGGGTCCGAGAACCCGAAGGACCGAGACATGGTATGACGGCTTGAAACGATCCAAGAGGTGACCCAGAATAGGAAAACCAGGCAAGTACGAAAGCCCGAAATAGTCAGCGGCCGTCCCGTGACCCTGGGTACGAAGGCGCGATCGGCTCGGCCCCATGCTACCACCTTTTAGGCGAGCATCGACCTGACACCCCACAGAAGATTAGAAGTATATCCCCATACTCCAGACCAGTGAAGTATCCATCCGGTCCTCGCGGGCCCATCTCCACCATTTTTCCATTGCCCTCCGCATGGTAGCAGAGACTCCTGGTCTACCGTGCCCAATGTCCAGAACACCCCAGGCCTGACCAACCGGTACTCATCCTTCCCCTCAACCAATACATTCCCCCTCGTGCGCAGGGCACGGCTCTTTGATCTTACATCTCGGCTTCTTGCTCTGGCTTTTTGCCCAGCTCGAAACCAAAATAACTCCCACATCCCTCCGTCGTACAAATCAGAAACCCCGAACTACCAAGGAACTTCACAATACCATAAAGTGGAATATAGCCTTAAAGAAGCCAATTTTGTTTACAAATTATCGTGGAGAATTCAATTTTTTTGCTTTGACTCCAGTCCCTAGATTAAGCGTGTCATTTTCATGTTGTTGTACTGTGTTTACACTGTCTAATTCTACATGGGAACTGATTAATTCCCAGCATGCCCTGAAACTTATCTCTGGAACATGTCTTGCACTGAAGTAACAGCATTCTGTTGAATGCCTTGAAACAACTTGTATTTTTGTTAAAGCCAAATATTAGTGTTGCAAACTCAAAGACTATCATTGGATATCCTATCTATGAAGCTAACAATTGGTATTGAATGTATTCCGCCACCCTCCCCCCAACCCCAATATAAATTCCCTCCTTGTAGGTTTCTAGATACTGACTTAAGCGGCATACCCACTTGCTGATGGACTAACAGCTGACTGTTTCTGTTTAGAGTCAGCCGATAGCAGGCACTGGTTAGTGTCAAATAATATAACATGCTTAATATGGCTTGGTGCTTCAGTCAGCACTCCTGTTGGTGCTCCGGGTCAAGGGCAAGGCATATATACCTAGACAGGGTCAGCCTATGAATCGGTGCAGAAATCTGGGGAAAACCTGTACATTCCACCGATTTATGGGCTGATCTATGGGCCAACTCTGATGATTGGTGAGGAGTATTGCCCTTACGGCTGGGCACACACTAGGCCCTTCGGACCCAACCTGATCATCACATATCGCATAGGTTGGGTACACATTAATAAGATTGTCTTGGATCACAGTCCTGATGGTTGGATCCTAGCCTTTCCCTATGCCACCATAACTTTCATTCAGGATTGAAAAAAGGCCCATCTTTAAGAAAAGATAGTCCCAATAGTTACAGCTTAATGGATCTAGTTAAAAGGTCTAAGGCTAGTCAAAAAAATCTGCTCCTTCAATATCTGGTCAGGGACTGGTCAACATGGTTAAATCAGCATGTGGAAGCCTACCTCAAAGAAAGGGTACTCTGCTCACAACTCTGTCCCGGGCAAAGCGTGCATGTCATGACCCTTTTGTGTTTGCACTGGCGCGCTGCACATCTCTGATCTTATTCCGAATTCCAAATGACATCCGACATGAATGTTAGTGGTGTGACTTTACTGCACAATCCCAAAGCTGGAATGTCTCTAAGGGAACAATGAAATTACTGACTTTTCCTCTGCCAATTCCTATACTGATTTATCTGTTATTCTATTTGTATATTAAGCATAGTCACTATTAGCTTAGTCCTTTTTCCAGCTGCCCCACTGTATGGTACAATCTATATGCCTGTGAAATTACAAAATAACAAATTGTGATTCCCTTGAATGTGTCATTTTCAACTTCTGCAAATATGGGGAGCCTACAAGCTGCTTGTATTTGCTGAGGGTGGTATTCAAAGCTGCCCCATAGGGGTGGGGCATCTGCTCATGGGAAGAATATAGGCCCCAGTAGCCCCTGCTGATCATAAAAGGCTATGATAGGGGAGACCCAGTACTGACCAAGTGTTTTTTTTTGGGTCGGTGTCTGGGTTCACTAAGGGATGAGTTACAGCAAAAATGTTTTTCAGGTTTTAATCCCCTCCTGTTTACCCACCCTGTCACCCTCATCTCATTAGGTACAATCACCAAAGACTAACTAAGTCAAAACACGTGTCTGAAAAGTCAGAATTTGTCCCAACTTGTTTTCGCCGTGAAGATTTCCTCGGCTGTCGGTACAGTGTAAAACATTCAGCACTCACTCCATTCAAAGCAGCACCTACACAGTAAGAAGAGAGATGACAGGCAATACACTGCTTATGACAGATGCCTATGTGAGAGTGATGGAAATGATTGCATCCTTTGCATATATGTATATAGAAATGGTGTAATTTGGCTACACATTACACAGAATTCTATTCATTTTCACAAATAGCATCACCTGAGCAGGCCATATGGTAAAAATTGCTATTCGAGGCAGTTGCCGTCCTTGCCTGTCATACGCAGTAATCACTGGCAGATACTTCGTCTTTTGCAGGCCTTACGGACATGTTTGACGCCAATGAGAAAATGGATTCTGTAATAGCAATTTTTACAGAAGACTTAGTAGCAGATAATGAAAGTGAGAAATGAGCTAATGCAGGGTACAGAAAGGGGAGAAATATCCATTAGGAAAACTTATGCCACTGTTGCTTCTCATTGCTAAAGGATTTTTCCTTTGGGGGAATGCTATAGTGGTTATGGTGCCTCCAAAGCTTTACCATTGGATGTTTTCCATTGTACAAAATCAGAGAGCCATAATATTTGTCTTTTTTGTGGCCTTGTTCCCAATTTGTATCAAATTTGTGACAATTATCTCTTGATGGGCCTGATGTCTTGACACCTGTCAATCACTCTTACTGCGAGACAGTTGGTCACCTGTCTTCTCATTGGCTGTCTGAGGGTAGGGGTTATGTACCCTGTAGCCCATTGCACAATAGAATTTCGTTGTGAGGAACAAGTTAAGATATCATAACAAACAGTTTCGTTGTTACGTGCCTGAGTCAGATTATTCGATATTGAATCCTTGCAATCACATGCAATTGGATGCTGATATCTCAGTTGTTTGCATCATATTGTCTGTGATGAGTTGTATTGAAATACCTGTAATTGGATGCTCATTATGAAATGCTCTTGCATGTAACATAGGATTTTTTCTTGAGCCCTAGTCAGAATATCCCATATGGCATACTTGCAACCGCATGCAACTGGATGCTTATAATTTTATATTTGTAATTGGATGCTCATTATTAAAAGCATATGTGTATTTCTTTTAATTGTATGTTTTCTAGTTATGTGGGGTTTGGAGTCATTGAAACCAACTGTCAGTTATCAAATGACATAGTTCGTAACAGCCTCCCAGGCAAACAGCGACATAACAAGCACATTCTGTGATCTACTTTTTTGGTCAGTCTGTTACCTGCCCAATTTTCACATAACAGTTAAGTTATTCTAGGTTAAGTTATGACTTACCAAAAGAGAATGTTATAATAACATTATATTTTAGTGAAGTTGAGACGGCACTAACAAAGAACATTTTAATATTGTTATTATAAAGTGAAAGAAAGTTACAAGAATGTCTTATTAACATCACAGTGTGACGTTGCAATGTTAGGTTCTAAAGATGTTTTTTGGTGCCATCAAAATAACATAACCAGAACCAAAGCAGAACTAAACAGAACTAATAACGTCATATTCTTGCTTGGGCTTGAAGCCTCATACCCACTAGACTTAATAGGCACACGAATGCTGATGCTGCCGCAAGAATCAGACTTAGTGGGTATGGGGCAGTCCATAAATGATGTCAGACTTTTTCAGGGTACTTTTAGGACCCCCTACCCCTGTCACACTGAATTTCTGTTTTAACATAAAGATAAGGCCCGTTTTCAGGTAGCGTCACACTGTTCAATCTACCGACCCAATCAAGTATTTGTGACATCATTTATGGACATCTCCTATGGGGCTTTAGTATATCTAGTTTTAAGCCAACCTAGTTCGGTTTTATCTTTAATTAGCATCGTTTGGGAGCCGCTTAGTCATTAACCATACTAAGAAGTCTCAGGGAATCGAGATCTCCACTGGTACATGATACTCCATACCAAGATGCAAGCAACAATATTTTTCACTTTTATTTTAGAGTGTCAACTGAGAATCAAAAATCATGTCATTTAAAATCAAAGATGTGAATTCATTGGTAAACCTCCAGTCTCTGATGTCTATAACTACACAAGGAAATCTCAGACGAAAATAACAGATACTTTAATTTCTTTGATATTGGATATACCTTCTTGGGCTAGGAATTAGATAACATTGCCCAGCTTGCAAGTTTGAAGTTTCTAAGCAAAATCTTCTGTATTTTACCAAAGTTTGGTTTGAAAATGTTTCACCTACGAAATAACCTGCAAAATTTAGATTATTCTCTCAAATGTTTAATCTTTTCTGGCGATGCTATCTGTCTGACTTATCCTATCCTATTTTTCTGTTTATGAATAGTCTATGGGGATATTTCATATGGCACTTGCAAAAAGCTAGCTGAGCTAAGAGATATGTTCGTCCACTAACGGCGTTTTTTCAGAAATGAAACACCTCAGATGATTCAGTGATTCATAATAATAACTTTCTCATCAAATCATGAACTTTATTGTCTCCCATCAAATAGTGTGAGCCTTCAAAATTCTCATTGTTAACAAACATAATGTCTGATTTCTAGGAATATTTTCAGCATTTTCATATTCACAATTACACAGATTTTACTAGCATAACACCTGGGAAGATTTATCCTTTAATGGGCATGGAAATATTCTTTAATTTCAGACTATCGTCTATTATCTCTTTCTTCCAGTTTCAAATAAAATGGAATAAAATTGTTTTTGTGAATTTCAAGTTCGAATATATAAGGGCAAAATCAGGTTTTCTTCAATTTATGACCAACTTGCACATAAATTCACGCAGTGCCATTTTTTGTACAGTTAACTTGACTAAAGTATTCTCAAAATATTTCAAAAGTAAAAACTTGAAAATGTCAAGGTCTCAGGGAAATATTCAGGAAAGGAATATAATTTTGGGAATTCCCTGAATGCTGGGCTCCTCAGTACTCCCCTTGCTACGTCACAACTCTGGGAATTCCTTCTGAAGTTGTTTTTGGATTCCCTGATTAATGAATGGTTGTATATGGATATATATTTTGATTTTAACATGACTTCCATTGGGCCAAATATATAAACCCTAACTAAGAGACCATAACTCTTATTACAAATTCTAGAGGGATGGGGATTCCCTTCTAAAAGCAGATGGGATTCCCCAAGAACTCCCCTTGCTACGTCACAAATTTGGGGATTTCCCTTGAAAAATCAGATAAAATGCAATTATTTAAATGTCCCCTAGTTATGTCAAAATTATTAATTTTCATTAGATTTTCCTCAGATTGAAAGTGGAAGATGTGATTGACATGCTGCACCGATTTCATTGAAAAACAATCATCATATATTTATGTGCAAGGTTTCCTTTAAGTTATCATTAGATAGAACAAAATATCAACTAAGATATGTTATTTATATGCTGAGAAGGCACCTTTAGAAATGGATTTATTGCAATTTTAGTGAATAAGCTTCTCTTAAACATCTCGTTCTGTAAGATTTGCCAATCTAAAAATGCTCAGCTGCTATAACTAATGTGAGACATTCTGCTCAAGGCAGTCTCATAGGATTTGACTTCATTTCATTCTATAATAGCCTCAAACTGAAACACCCCGCCTGATTACTCTCTACAAGACCCGTATAAGGCCGAAAGTGTCATTCCGCTCAACTAACACGGAATTGCTTTTAGTCTGAATATATGGTAAATACGATACAAAATAAAAAAGATAACCAACCATTGAGCAGCTGGACTTTCTCAAGCGGCATCCATTAATGTGCTCGTAAAAAGCAAATCTTGTGAAAAACCTCCTTTTGACTTAATGATGGTCACATGTCACTCACTCTCCATTCCCATTGGATAAAAAGTGTTTGTCAAATTGCACCTGAACTGTAATGAAGCATCTGCTTTGAGAGTAGATTTCCAAGCTGCCTCATAAAAGCTGCTTTAAGTGCTCCTAATACCTTATTGGAATGCAGTTTACTTCGATAAATCTTCTCCTCCATCAAAATTAAAAAAACGGAAACGAAGGTTTAGACACTCATACATATGTACACACAAACCCATATATGTAGTATATAAACAAAATGTAGACATCTGGTAGTATATAAACACAATGCACATGTGGTATATGAACACAATGTACAATAGTATATAAACACATTGTACATGTAGTATATAAACACAACATACATGTGGTATATAACACAATGTACACATAGTATATAAACATAATGGACACATAGTATATAAACACAATGTACATTTAGTATATAAACACAATGCACATGTAGTATATAACACAATGTACACAGTATATAAACACAATATACACGTAGTATATAAACACAACATATATGTGGTATATAAACACAACGTACATGTGGTATATAAACACAATGTTCATGTATTATATAAACACAATACACATGTAGTATGTAAACAAAATGTACATGTAGTATGTAAACACAATGCACATGTATGAATTATATCAACACAATGTACATGTAGTATATAAACACAGTGTACATGTAGTATATAAACACAGTGTACATGTAGTATATAAACACAGTGTACATGTAGTATGTAAACATAATGTACATGTAGTATATAAACAACACAAAGTACATGTATATATAAACACAATAATTATATTGATAAAAACTGAACTTTCCAATGAGCCACAAGTGGTCATTTCTTCAGCTAGGCATTAAAGTGAAATGTGTCCCTCTGGTGAAATTATATTCTTATCACATATTAGAAATGCCTTCTGACAGTCATCAAATTCAAACTAAATCAAATTTATATAGGGCTTTATATCCTATTTCATATCTTCTCCACTGAAGCTTTATACTTTAATTACTTAATGATTCTGTTGTGGTCTGTTAATATTTCAAAGGAAATATTTTGATTTCAATATCAGATGGTATTATTATAACCCACTTTCATTTCAGAAATCGGAGAGGTGTTAATCTCATTCAACAACCTCTATGGCTTACTAGTATTTATCATCAGATGAATTTCAGAATGATCATGTGATAAGTGATCAAACCCTAAAGGCTATATTCCATGGTGTGTTGGGGAGTACTTGCGTTAACGTTCTCTCTAAATAGGAAGCGCAAGTAGTTTGCCTTCCAGATGCCATCATGTTGGTATCTGCATGCAAGCAAACTTGCATTTCTGTGATTAAAGGAACCAAAGTGTCACTTAACGCATCATGGAATATAGCCTTAAGGTGCTTTTCCATACATGCGTTGCGGATGTATTTTGCCCATATAAGGTATGCGGAGGCTATGCGTTTTTCCATATATGGAATTCCGGATAGCCTCCGCATACCCTATATGGGAAAAAACGCATCCGCAACGGACATATGGAAAGGCACCTTTATACTTGCATTCATACTTGAGTTCCATGAACTCAAGTGAAACACAAGCAAAGGCAAGCATTTCTAGGATTTGCTTGCGCTTATTTCATGGAACACACATATGAACGCAATGTATTAAGATCAATAAATGCCAGTAAAATTATAAATGCAGAACTTATCATGGAATACAGGCTTTATCCCTCCTGAATTAAGGCTTCAGCCTATAATGCTTTAGATTACTCCAATAATTCATACGAAAAACATCGAAAGTATGCTGCTCAAAGTATACTTTAGATAGTGATCTCGAATGTGATCATATTTACACATATGTATAAACTATGTTTATTTATACATAAACATAAACTATATATATATATATATATATATATATATAAATATATATAAACTGTCTTTATAGAGGGTTTTGCCTTTCATATTGTTACAATATCTCTTTCCAAAATTTGAGAAGTTGAACTAAATAAAAAAAAGGATATTCCAATGGGAAACCTTTTAACGGCCTTGTCATTTCTTGCCTTTACAAGGAACTTTTTAGGCGCAGACACTGATCGGTAAATGTACATTAGGCTGGAGATGTGATAAAAAGGTGGGGAAAACTGTCCTGATAGAGTTTCAAAGGATAGTGTCCTCTTAACTCTTAAAGGAGGCATCTTCCCCATAATGCATTGCAGTGCAGGGGCAGATCCAGGATTTCTGAAAGGGATGTTAGCATATTAGCAAAATATATCATACCAAGGGTTATTCAGGAAGACATATCATGATCTTTGAATACGTGAAGTTTTGCATAACACGTTAGGAGGCGCCTTTACATCCATTACAGAGATGCCCCAAGCAGTGACCGGCCATCCCCCTGTGACCTATGTGTGACCTCTGTGTGACATCAGGTCATTTGTGTCTCTCATAGGTCACTCTGTCAAACCTAACTTACATTTGCAGCAAAAATCTGAGAACCAACTGGGTACCATAATCAGGTCCCCCCTCCCCCAAACAGGTAACATAGGTCAGAAACATTAGGGTAGGTAGGTCTATTTTCTATTGTTCCCTTAACTTTTTCCTCACTTATGTATGTATGTGTATACATATATATAATTATATATATTGATTTTTATATACATACATATATAGATAGACATGTACTTGGTTGAAAATAAAAAACATTCTCTAAAATAAGGGCTGTCAATGGGGGTACAGGGGTGGGGCTTCTGCCCCTGAGAAGAATATAGGCTCCTAGTAGCCCCTGCTGATCATAAAAGGTGACAATAGGGGGGACCCAGCACTGACCAAGTGGTTCATTGGGTTCAATTCCCGGTTGGTGCCGGATTCACTGAGGGATGAGGTACAGCAAAAATGATTTCCAGGTTTTGATCCCCTGCTGTTTGCCTGCCCTGTCACCCTCATCTCATAGATACGATCGCCAAAGACTGACCAAGTCAAAACAAGGGTCTGAAAAGTCAGAATTCATCCTAACTTGTTTTCGCCATGAAAATGACCCTGGCTGTTGGTACGGTGTAAAACATCCATCACTCACTGACTCACTGACTCACTCATTGATGAGGGCTTTAGCCCAAAGTACAAGTAGCAATTACTGAGTTTCTACTGCAGGACAACAACAGCTCAGTCTCTTCACCTAATCAAGGAGGAGCAGGGAGCAACAGTGGTACAGGGATTGGAATCTCCATATAGAATATAAAGGAAGGTGGGGGGGGGGGGGGGGCAGGGAGGGGGGGCATCCTGCGGGTTGTCCAGGGGTCCTGGTTGTATCAGGAGTAACGTATCAGGACTTAGCTTATATGTGGATCTCCTGAAAGATTCACAGTCAGGAACAAATTAGCCAACTTTCTGAGGCAGATATCTCCTTGCAGGGTCCTTAAATGCTCTCAAACTCTCACTTCTAACCAAAGAAAAAAAACTTGAGATCTGGAGGGGCAGCCTTAGAAAGGCTTTTGGAACATGTTTCTCCTATTCATTTGCCAGTCAATTTTGTAAATCTTTTTTTCTTAACTAAAAAAAAATATATTCAGTTTTTAATTTTTTGTATACAGGATAAAATTCAACAGTGTGTCTGGTCTCCCATTGTTGTCCTGTGGACCATTTGGGCACAATTCCATGCAGGGGTAATCTAAATGTCCTATTTTTGATTCTGCACTGCATGGGACTCGAATCCATACAGTGACAATGCCAACGAGTGGTACCAAAGCCTCAAGGATGTTGGCCACCCCCCACACCCCCCCAATTCTTATGGAGAATTGTTGTTAATGTCATCCTTAGTGCCTTTCAATCTGGATTATTGTTTTTAATATCAACGTCAATGCCTTTCCTGTTATAGTTTTTGTTGTCAGGGAGTTAAATACATGTTCTGTTCTCAATAAATAACACTTTAACTGACAGAACACAAATAGCCATAAACCCAGTTGGGGGCCTGTTAAATGTAACAGCTCTGTGAAGGAAATCTATTTTCTGTCCAAAACATCTGAAAAAACACTTCTTTTGCACAACTGCTAAAATGGATAACCTATGAGTAAATACATGCCCTTTACTTTACATAGGAGGAAATGGTGAACTTGTTAATGCCAATTAGCATGGTTTTACCTTTGATTTCCTCAATTCAAGGTCCTACCTATAGCTTATGTTTTTTTGTTTCCCAGTGTTTCAGGAATGGTTCTGAGACTTGGGGGGTCCCAGGGGGTCCTGAAGCCCCCTCCCCCACCCTACACACACACACACACCTCTTTGGTGGTGACTTCAACTTGACAAAGAGCAAAAAACATCACTTGCGAATTCACGACATTTAATACTTAGCCTATATGCTGTCCCCCACTTTCGCAAATCATTTATCCGCCCCTGAGACCAATCTGTTCTTGATTATCCCTTGTCAACCCTTTTGCACTGCCAAGTCCTTATATTGGACAGGCTCTTAAATCTGTAATAAGTGAGAAATAAGCGTATACTAATGGCACGCTCCGCGATAAGCCCCATGGCCGTGCCTGTACATGGATACAGCTGCGGACCGCTAACACAGCTGGTTCTCGTTAAGGGGTTTAGCGCCTTATTAATGAGGGTCTACGATCCAATGTTACAACCTTAATGTAGCGTATTATGTATTAAGCCAAAGAAGAAAAACTAAGATCTGTCTTAAAATGATTTGAGGATATGTCCTAACGCCCACACATTTATAGTTTACAGCTCAAACATGGCTTTGAATATGTGATAGATCTAAATTTCATTCAATAATATACTGAACCATTTATCATCATGATTGTGATTAATGTCATTTTCATGTTTATAGCTGTATAAGATGTAACTTAAAGACAACTAATGAATAACTGGAAAGTTTCTTAATAGTATATATTGGTACACATATTGATATAGATCCTTATATATATATGCATCTGTATGTACCATTCTATGTAAATCTATCTATCTATCTGTATTCAATATACATCTTAATTAATGTATGTGTATAGCTGTATTCACATTTACATCTACATATACATGCACATTTCTATTAATACAATTCTATACATCTGTGGGTCTATAGACATGTATATATAGAAACATACAGAAATGCAGTGCAAGCAGAGGTCTCCCCCTATATAGACACAGACCCTTGTCGCGACCGACATAATAGTGTCGAAGGCTGGCTGTTGCCTGATCCCCCGGGCCGAATAGGTCAGGGGTTGGGGACTATTGGAATGGACAGGTGGGGAAGAGGAGCTCTCTACTATAACACACCCACTAAGCTCTCCCACTAATAGGTCAGCACAAAGCTCCTATGACTTTTACATTGTATGGACTGCATGACGATACATCTAGACACTGTGATTGCAAAGCGTGAAGTCCCATTCATAGAATTCAAGATTTTCAACAAAAGTCCATGTGAATACATGAAATAAACATGATACAACCATTTTTCTTAGAGGTCACAGTCAGTATACTATATTTATCCAAATCTAATTTACAAAGAATAACTCAGTATAATCAATGATTTTCATGAATTTGAAATCTATGAATCCCTGTTTTGCCTCTATCTAACACATGCATCCTACATGCTGTGATACCAGTAAAGTGTTATGTACACACTGCACAGTTTGTTGTTGCAAATTTATGTTCAATGGTCTCACGATTGTGTCGTAAACTCTGATCCCATTTCCGGCACTTTCCTGAGAGGTATCACATGACCTTGAAACTTATGACTTTGAAGGTTATACATATGGATTAGGTTATGTAGGCACGTGTTAGAATATACAAGGAATATGGTAATATTATTCTTGACATTCCCTTTGTCTTTTGTGTTCACTGCACGTAATGACTTGAAATACTTGAAAAAGAAATGTCTCAGAAAGGAAGGATGCTAACATAAGACTATCAGAATGAAAACAGGTTTTATCTTTCATTTTGAAACGCCTACACATTTTGAATGCCCAGTTTAGTTCAAATTTACATTGGGCAATATCTGACAGCCGAACATGTATAGTCTATGATTGAAAAAAAGAATTAACAGATATTCAGTAAAAGTCATGTTGTGATGTGGATCTGTCATGTTGTGATGTGTTTCTTGCAAGCTCAAGCATAAAGGCCATATTCCACCTTGTGGCGTTTTGCTCTCGGTGGGCGTTTATACTAGCAGTGGTCATCACCACCGCAAGTAAATCTACCCACCGCAAAATGGAATATAGGATTTCACTTGCAGTGGCTCTTGCGGTGGCTAGCCACCGCAAGTGATTTATGTAGGTTTTCTATTGAATGCTTGCTGTGGTAGAAATGAACATGTTCATTTCTGAAACTCAAATTGCTTGCGGTGGCTGAACAGGCCACTGCAAACGGTCCCCCACCACAAAGTGGAATATGGGCTTAACCCTAATGTTGTTCTTGCCACTAGCAGTTAACAGACAGTCCCTTAAAGTCAGACTCCTAAGACACATCTGCTGGCTTTAAAACTTGATGTTTCCATTTGAACTTGGACCAGACAGTCCAAAGGTCTCTGGAGGCTAATCTTGTGGAAATCCTACTTCCTACCACCTGAACAGATTGGTGTTGACTTCACAGGTTGTCCGGGAGCTCATCCGCTGTGGCAACCGAACAAAAGGAAGTCGAAGGTGTCAGTCTCTTGAGGTCTCTTTAGTTGGAAAAACAAGTTATTGTATAAGCATTGGATGCATACATATACCCTGAGGCAGTTTTCTCATAATGGCTGTACTTATTATAAGCCCAATACTCACTAGGCAAATTTGACCAAGTCAGCCAACTGATCAGTACTAAAGTTGACCAATTTTAACAGAATAATCAGATGCTTTTAGTGCCAATTCAAATCCAAGATGTACATTTCAATACTGCCTACTAATTGGTGATCTGAATCAGCTTGAAAATTGTATGATTCTTTTGGTAGTAACCAGCTGATTTGTGTGCAGGTTTAGCTTAGTGGGTATGGGGCTTTGGTGTTACCTTAAGCCCCATACCAACTAGGATGATGCATTGTCGGATGACTGTTTTTATGCAGCATCAATTTTTATCAGACATGCCTAATATGGATCTGTGGACCCATCAGCTGACCCAGAGTTGGCAAGGCATACCCATACACAATTGGCGCATAAAACACTGCACAAATCGGGGGGAAATTAGCACGTTCCACCAATTTATGTGTCAATGTATGCACTGGCATTGTACAAATTAAGAAGAGAACTATTTTCTGGGCTGCTGGGTACCAGCAGTAGGTTATCAGTGTAGCACACCAGAAACTTTCTTGGCTGCTTGTGCCGAGCGTGTACACCAATAACCTATGGCTGGTACCCAGTGACCCAGAAGAGTCGTTCCCCTAATAAGCCCATCCCACACTGGATATATCCAAGGGTTGGACAAAATAAGCATATAAGCCATGTTTGCCAACTAGAGTTGTAATCATATTTATACTAAGCAGTAATCATATTTTCTATATCCCCAAGTCCTGCTAAACCATTATGATTTCTTAAATCTTATCAATTGATGGATTTGCAGGTCTGACAGCCAATCAAAGTGCTGTATTTCAGGGCAAAATAGGGTTGGACATTATAGTGAGGGCTGACAGGCTTTACCATTGGTTCCAATGGGAAAAAGGCCAATATATCAAGCTGCATTTCAGAAATTTTGGAAACAATCTGTCAACCTAATTGCTTCTTTTAATTTTGTACTATGCAACTCTTTTGTGTATAATTAAATGTGGAGGCAGTTTTGAAAATATTTCAGGATAAACTCTAACTTTGGTGTTAATTGGGATGGGCTTATTGGTTAGTGGGTGTGGCCCCTTACAAAACCCAAATGTAAGAAAGAAGTAAGTAAACAGGGCTGGTATTTCTCACACCTGTCCATGGTGTGCTCTGATCCCTCATTATCGCCCATCATCAGACACTCCCTCAGGGCAGTAGGCAGACCATGAAACCAGGCAGTGGGTTCAAGATTCTTCTTGGAAAGATCTTCCATGTAGGTATAATGTTATAGTAGATGAATATTACGATAACGGAACACAGAATATGATATTTGTACGTATACAAATGATTTCTTGTAAACCTATTGATATCAGTTAGCTCAGAAGTTACATGTCACATGATTAAGTTGTTCATAGGTTTGTAACATGATTAAGTCTTTTAGCAGCTTCTGACAATACAATGCTCTTTTGGTTTATCACCCGCATGGCCGCCGATCGGTGTGTATAAGGGGCAGTGCGTATTTATGGGCTATCCGTACCACTTCTTTTATTATACTTTTTCGGAATTGCTGAATAGGCATACAGTGACGACCTAGACTGTGGTAATATTTTTTCAGTATTACCACAGTGTGGTAATACAGGAAAGTAGTGCGACCTAGTTACAGAACCAATAAAAACGGCCGTAACTAGGTCGCGAGGGCGTCGCGACCTATTTAAATCCACTCGCGACCTAGTTTGATCTATACCTAAACAAACCCTTTACCAGATCACTTTTATCCATTTCCTGGCAAATTAGACATTCCTCTCATGTAAAAATGATATACAGGCCTTCAAAAAACAATTTTAGACAAAAAAAAAGCTTTCCCGACGGCCCCGAGGCACTCTAAACCAATGAAAATGCATCTAGGACCCCACGTGACGTCAACAAACGCTGACGGCCGCCGTTTCCAAATTCACGGACGTCTAAAAATAGCAGAAAAAGGTCTGAAAAGTCTACAAAACCCGGTAAAGGTGATGTAAAAACGTCATGGATACCTTTTTCATCGACCTAACAGACTGTGATATTCGTGCTATGCTCATGTTTGATTCAGACAGCTCAGAGACTGACCTCACTAATGCTGTGGATTCCTTTGAAGTTTGTCAACTTTTTGATGACCCAGAGGATACTGACAGTGAAGATGGGTATGAGGAGGACCTGGAGGAGGAGGAGGAGGGCCCTGAGGATGAACAACAGGATGAGGAGCACCAGGACATCACTGAGGATGACACAGACAATTACATAAAATCAGGAAAAAACAAAAACACCACAAAGAAGACCCAACAAATTGTGAAAAGGTTCACAGAATACTGTAAAGGTCAGGGATCAGAGGAGTTTCTACAGTTGCCCCCTGGAAACTTGAATGTGCTTGTAAGTGCCTTCATCATGACAGTAAAAAAAAGATGGGGGGGAATATGAGCCAGATACACTCACAGGAATGTTTGGGGCCATAGACAGGCACCTCAAGGGCAACAAGTATGGCTACAGCATGAAGGAAAGCCCTGAATTTGAGTCCAGCAGGGATGTGCTAGCAACAAAAAGAAAGGAACTGAAAGGGAAAGGATATGGCAACAAGTCCAAAAGGTCAGACCCCCTTACAGCTGAACATGTAAACCTTTTCTGGGAAAAAGGGGCCATTTCAATGGACAAGCCAGAACCATTACAGAGGGGCCTATTCCTGTACATGGTGGAATGCTTTGGACTGAAGGTATGCATGAAGGAAGGCAACTGTGCTGGGAGGACATTGTAAAGGTCTCTGATGAAAATGGCTACGTGTACCTGACCTTTGACGAAAGATTTTCCAAGACACGCCAGGATGGGGGGGATTGTCGCAAGTTTGTGCCAAAACTGTTCGAAAATGAGAGGCACCCAGAGCGGTGTGCCATCAAAATGTATGACATCTTCAAGGCACACAGGCCCCCCAAAATGGACAACCCCAATGACCCTTTCTTCTTGGCCATTAACAAGTCCAAAAGGGCAACTACATGGTACAAGGCCCAGCCCCTGGGCATCCACAACCTCAGCCAAATTGTCAAGAAAATGGCCAAGCAGTGTAAAATCACCGGTGTGAAGCTGACAAACCACAGCATCCGCAAGAAAACCTGCACGGATCTCCTTCACAGCGGGGTGAATCCCACTGTGATCTGTCAGCTCTCAGGACACAACACTGTTGCATCACTAAACAACTATGCGACTGCAGACATGGCGATGCAATATGAGATGTTTGACCTTCTCACCAGTGATGAGGAGAGGGCCAGACTCTCCAAAAAAAGGGCCCTACCTTCTGCCCTCCATCGCAGCAGTGTCTCCATGGCCCTCCAGCATCCAGGGTTTGAGTCAAGTGCACCCAAGAGAAGGCAGGTGTCATGTGCACTAGGTGCACCTCCTCATGTCCCAAACCAAGGTGAACAATGCGCAACTCCTCCAGGAGGGCCAGCAATTGAAGCACCAAGGCCTACCACCTCTCCTATGAGGCAGGGTGCCACACCCCCTCCCATAGCATCACCCCACAGTACAAATCCTCCAGGAGGGATAAGTCCAGCGGTGATGGCCCTAAGTCCAGCGGTGACGGCCCCAAGTCCAGCGGTGACGGCCCTAAGTCCAGCGGTGACGGCCCTAAGTCCAGCGGTGACGGCCCTAAGTCCTCCAGGGCAGGCGGCGGCGACTCCAGGGCAGGCGGCAGCGACTCCAGGGCAGGCGGCGGCGACTTCAGGGCAGGCGGCTACAGGAAACATGGACTTGACCATCGTACCAGCTGCCCAGGGGCAGGGGCAGGCTGGTCCCCTCTTCCAGTCATCCTCATCAAGCCTATCTCAGGCCTCTGTACTCCTCAGCAGGGCGGTATTCCATGGGGCTGTGAACATAAATTTCAATTATTACAGTGGGAACCATCAGCCTATGTAAAATACGGACAAAGTCTGAAAAAAAAACATGAAAATCTGGGAAATCCAGGCAAAATCTTAGAAATCCGGGCAAAATCTGGGAAATCCGGGCAAAATCTGACGTAGTTTAAGAAATATTCCAAGTTTGATGATATGTATAAGAGTCCGGGGACTTGTTGAAGACTGAAAATCAATATGTAGTTTAAGAAATATTCAAAGTTTGATGATGTGTATAAGAATCCAGAGGCTTGCTGAAGACTGAAAATCAATCTGCTTAATATATGATAAAGTTGTACCAACCTTAGGCCCCGCCACTGTTGCAGGGAGTAAACGCGTCGTTGCAGGACTGAAGGGCGCTGTTGCAGGAGCTGGAATGGAATAAATAGTGAAAATAATTCAAAGTCATTTTTTCAAACTTTTAAAATATTCTAAGGTAAAACCGATCACTCCATGTTGTTATACTTATGTATTTGTTATATTTTTCATAGCAAATAAGTACCTAATGTGTAGATTTGATAGGATTTGTCTGAGTTGAAGTTGTAAAATTCAATCTATATAAGAATCCAGAAAG
Source organism: Lepidonotus clava (assembly GCA_936440205.1). NCBI lineage: Eukaryota > Metazoa > Annelida > Polychaeta > Phyllodocida > Polynoidae > Lepidonotus > Lepidonotus clava. Next base: position 3,159,457 of record OW387143.1, read on the forward strand.
TTGTGCTGACCTTTGACCCGACCCGACCTGACCTGAGGAGGTCGCCTGTACTTGCACTGTTGCCGGGGGAGTTGCCGGCCCTGTTGCCGGGTGGTTAGAATCCAATAAATACTGAATGTCAAGATATGACTTGCACACACGTTGTTCTCCACGTAATTTTCCACGTAAATAACCCATTTTCCACGTAGATATGTAATATTTTGAAGCAATTCTGGCGGATGGAAGAGGGGGGCCTCGACGAGCTGCAAGCATGGCGCCGGTGGGCGCGCGAGCTGGCGAGTAAAATACCCAATCTTGTAGGTCGAATAAATCCAAATTAAGGGGATGACACGTACATTTCACACGTCCTCGTAGATCACGGGTATGTTATCTACGTGCAGCAACAAGGATGAGCTCGTAGGATGGCCATTTTCACCGTAAATTGAAGAAATCCGGAGGATCAAATTCGCCTCTTCGCGCCATAACCGCCGGCTTGTTCAAACGGAAAGTAGGTCATTCAGCTGCATCACTCCGGTCAATTGTGGCCCGCCGCAGAAAAAAGTTCCAAATGAATCCGGCCGGTCGAATAATTTTAAAGGCTAATAATTAAAAATAATTATGGAATATGTATCACTGAGACTGTATAATGGCGACAAATTATAGAAATACCCAAATACTTCGATAATTTTCAAATACATAGCCTTTTCACCGGCGGGGAGACGCGTAAGAATACCGGGGAGTGTGAAGTCGCGGCGAAGTCGGTCAAATCGCCTCTGTGCCTTCATCAAACGTAGTCCGCCGCGCATATAGTTCCACGTGAATTGGGCTGGTTGAATAAATCTAGCGGATGAAATTGCTCAAATATCTTCTAGATATATCAGTTAAGGATCACAATTCCGAAAAAGTATAATAAATACACAACCCTACTCGTATGTCCGTCCGGTTAGCAGGCTTCGTCCAGAAATCCTTCCCGCCGAGTCCAATCCTGCTAACCGGATGGACATACTCGTAGGGTTTTGTCTATGTATTCACTATTTTTTAGAAAGTTTAGAGCTTTGATTAATATAGAAAATTCTTAGGGGTCATACTCGGGTGCCTGTACGACCCATGGGGATTGTACATACCTCAGGCTTTTCATACATAACGATCCCCTATGGGTCATACAGGCACCCTCTGACGACCCCTGCGGGTCTTCTTATATTAGTATATCCTTCACAATGTTTTAACCTGCCAAAAACAGGCTTTTCAGGATCTCTGCAATATAACCTTCCAACGGGGATTTGAGGTGTTTAGGACTCAGCCTCACCTATTCAGAGTGTCACTATGACATTCTGTGAAGGAGTTAACCTCAATTTACTTTAAGGGCCCTACTACACTACAAAACTTTGAGTTAGGTATCTGTGCAATATGATGATATGACAGTAAATTTGTATGGAATGATATAATTGTGTGAAATGGAGAATTTGAATATGAGCTACAAAGAATTTTGTCTCTGATATGTGTGATTTCCCTACAACATTGTCAAATCGTGGCTAATGTTGTGTCATGGAATACCGCCTTTAGGTCTCACTTAACCAGAAAGTTATTTCAAATTTAGGGGTCTAAATAGCAATCTAGTATTATGATGATATTCCATTCTACTGATCATCAATACATCACCAATACATACAATGTAACTGTTATGCATTATTGTAAAAGGAATGGACCAACCAAAATGTTTAGGTGCAGAACATAACATTACATTGCAACATAGATAGGTGAAGTGTGGAAAGTGACCATTTCCTAACACAGCATACTATTGTCCATGTGATTGACCAGAAATGAAAACTGATAATTTTACAAAATCTAAAAACAAAGTTCTCTTCCTTCCCATTTTGTTCCATATTTACTCCAACTTAAATGCATTAAAAGAAAACTCCACAAGGCTGGACCAGAATTGTCAATTATTGTTAATTCTGGCTGGAATGTCAGTACAAATACTTGGGATGGCCCAGAATAACTAACCCTAACAAGCCCTGGGATGTTTCCAGACATCCGCTGTGGTCTGCGGTCTGATAAATAATGTTTAAAATGAATAAGCCCAGAATTCCGAAGACTGAGTTTGTTCTGTTTTAAAAAATCTGAGAAACATCAGACAAAAATAGTATAGTTTCACAAAGATAGGAAAAGTCATCAATACATTCACTCTATACTGAAGATAGTGTAGCTTCTCAAATATATGTAAGTTTGACTGTCACTTACACAATTACATTATACCAAAGATGGTGTAGCTTCTCAAAGATATATAAGTTTGACTGTCATCTACACAATCACATCATACCAAAGATAGTGTAGCTTCTCAAAGATATGTAAGTTTGACTGTCACCTACACAATCACATTATACCAAAGATAGCGTACCTTCTCAAAGATATGTAAGTTTGACAGTCACCTACACAATCACATTATACCAAAGATAGTGTAGCTTCACAAAGATGTGTAAGTTTGACCATCACCTACACAATCTTTGTAATATGTTATTAAAGGTGGCGCCCCCTATTAAACTATGTACAACCTTTTATTTGAGCTGTATCTTTTTTACTCTTTTCCATAATGTCAACAAACCTGTTACAATGTCACAAAAAAGGCCTATGAGATATTTCTTTAACAGATTACATGGACTTTCATAGAGATGTTCACAGTGATACATGAAGAATTACTAATCTTTGCTTGCTACATGATCATTGATCTAGGTTGACAGATAAGGCATGGAAATTATATTGCAAATAAAAACATAGGGAGCAAAAGACAAAGATGAATTGATGGATGAGTATTTCGGTCCTGTGATCTGCGTGTCGCTTGTTACTTACACTGCTGAGAGGTAAGTGATCGTTTGACTGCAAATTGGCATGCCATCTTCTCCCATAAAAGGGGGACCTGTCTCCAGACTTTGGTCTCTTTATTTTTGATCAGGAGCTTCCTGATGTGTGTGAGTGTAGAAGAGGTGAGGTTATGTAGGAATCAAAAAATGATGTACAGTCTAGTCAGTGTAAATGGTTCTAGGGCTTGACATTAGAAGATTGTGTATTAGGTTATTCCCCTGTGAGTGAATCTTCAGTGAATCTTCTGTGTCTTCAGTGAATCAAACTGTGTGGTAATGACATGTTCCCCACCGACCAGAATGGTTTCAGTATAAATGTTATATCTTCACAGGCAATTTACACCGAAGCGTCAGATTACCTTAGACTAGCACCTGCACATTGTCTCATATATTCCCCCTCCAGTTAGACAATGAATACTTAGGCAACATGTTGTGCTTGAATTACAAGGAACAAATTCTGAGGAAAAATTCATGCTAAGCACAATGCTAGGAAAACTATTTCTTAGTAGAATTGGAAATCAGACATGTTCTTGTACCTCTAAGTTTGATCAAATCAGACAGAAATAGAGAGACAAAAATGCCAATTCATTCCTGAATCCAGTGGTCAATAAAGCAAAAATCCTTTCTAAAACTTGCCTCTTATGAGTTTTGTACATTAGATTTTAGAATTGTTTTCTTTAATTGCCCCAGAATCAGGCCGAAATAAACTTCTTGGATCACAGACTTAACATTAAAACTGCTGAGTCTTGGAATGTGCAGCGGAAAACACTGGTGCATCTGGAACGATTCGTCTTATGCCTACTGCTGCGTGTTGACTGGGGATTCCCCCGGGAGTTCCCCGGTTCCGCTGTACATTCACAGCGGACTGTCGGCAAGGAAGCCCGGCTTAGCGCTCCAGAGACAGGAGTCGAGGAAGCCTTATATAGCATACCGCTGGGAGGTGGAGAGAGAAAGCGAAGGCCGTTCGGGATGGTGGGATTGAGACATGAAGGAATCCAGCCTGACTGGGAAGTAATGGGAGCTATAGTCCATTATCAAGCTCTGACCTAAAAGCTGGTTCCGCTAAATGAACTCTGAATTTGAGGCAGTATTACATGAAAATATGCCAGAATTACATGACTATAATTTTACCAGAATACTCAACTTATCAGGAGATTTTGACACATCTAACTGCAAGTGATAGTCAACATCCCTTTTAATTTGAATGGTTGAACATGGTTGAACATATTTACCAAATTTGGAGTCAGACAAGCATTAATTGTTACTGATCTTAACCATTCACAAATGCTCTGAAAACCAAGAGGTAAAACTGTGACATATTGATAATAATAACATTTCTCATGATTTTATATATATAAAAAGGTATAATGTTTTAAAACATATCTTAATTTTAATAATATAATAATAGTAAAAGTAATATTATAGAAGACACAAAGGAAAGTAAACATATGCAGAGAATATTTTTCTGGGAGCAAACAACAAAAGCCTGCTAGCTAATATTCTGGCTCAGCCTCCTAAAGTATTTTTCCCATGATACCAATTACCTCTTCTTCTTAAACTAGTTTTTCCCCTGGCATTGTCTTTTTGGAGAATTCACTAAGTAGGAATGCCCTCATTATCCAGCTTCTCCATGAGAGAAAAACATCATGTTGCTGATGAAGAGGATTGAATTTCCTCTTTGTGTAGTCATGATGAGATTGGGTTGTTTGTTTCCTAATCATATTAGGCAAGGAACTTCTAGGTTAATTAATACCTATTGTGATTTAGCGTATATATCTCAATCTGATAAAGATTTTTGTAATTTGCAATAATGTAGATAGACCATTTTACAATGCCAACCCAATACTATGAATATCCCACTGAGGCCCAATTATTGCACTTTAACAAGAAAGGACGAGAAAACAAAAGAGTGAGCCGATGAATTGAAAAAGCTGGCAAATATTTCTGTTTGCCAACTATGTGGAAATTGGCTCGTGGGTGAGCTGCTCTTGAAAGACAGTGGTTCGTACAGAAAGACCTCAACAGAGACATAGATCTGACCAAAGTGCCGTAAAGAACCTATTGGTGACAGCGACTGTCACTGATCCTAACATCAAAGTCAGACGGGGGCGAGGAGTGGACAACGAAGAAGAGACCACTAATCTAATTCCCCGCATGAAAGGAGGTCACGTGATGACCATTATACTGCCCAATGGTCATGTGATCACCTGTAATGGCATCCAGTCACGTGACCCGGGCAGGTCGATGAATAGTGTTATCTGGACAGATGGGGTGGGTGTGGAAAAGGTATGGTGTTTTGGAAAGGGGAGGGGTGTGGTGCAGGAAAGGTATGGGTTATTTTTTTAAGCGGAGGGGACGGAAAGGTTGTATTGATAAGGAAAGAGGTGAGGTGCAATAAAGTCTTGGTTGTTTTGATAAGGGGAGGGGTGAGTGTGGAAAAGGTATGGGGCATTTTGGCAAGGGTATGGTCGAGTATGGAAAATGTATGAGGTGTTTTTGTAATTGGAGGGATGAGGCATGGAAAAGGTGTGGAGTGTTTTGGTAAGGAAAGGGGTGAAGTGTGGAAAAGGTATGGGATGTTTTGGTAAGGGCAGGGATGAGGTGCAGAAAGGATGTAGTAGGAATGCCCTCATTATCCAGCTTCTCCATGAGAGAAAAACATCATGTTGCTGATGAAGAGGATTGAATTTCCTCTTTGTGTAGTCATGATGAGATTGGGTTGTTTGTTTCCTAATCATATTAGGCAAGGGACTTCTAGGTTAATTAATACCTATTGTGACTGAGCCTATATATCTCATTCTGATACAGATTTTTGTAATTTGCCATAATGTAAATAGACCTTTTACAATGTCAAAACCAAAATGAAGATCCCACTGAGGCCCAATTATTGCACTTTAACAAGAAAAGAAGTGAAAACAAAAGAGTCAGCTGATGAATTGAAAAAGCTGGCAAATATTTCTGTTTGCCAACTCGGTGGAAATTGGCTTGCGGGTGAGCTGCTCTCGAAAGACAGAGGTTCGTACAGAAAGACCTCACTGGAGACATAGATCTGACCAAAGTGCCGTAAAGAACCTATCGGTGACAGCGACTGTCACTGATCCTAACATCAAAGTCAGACGGGGGCAAGGAGTGGACGACGGAGAAGAGACCACTAATCTAATTCCCCGCATGAAAGGAGGTCACGTGATGACCATTATACTGCCCAATGGTCATGTGATCACCTGTAATGGCATCCAGTCACGTGACCCAGGCAGGTCGATGAAAAGTGTTATCTGGTCAAATGGAGTGGGTATGGAAAAGGTATGGGGTGTTTTGGTGAGGTGCGAAAAAGATATATGCTTTTTTGGTAAGGGGAAGGGTATGGTACAGAAACAGTAAGGGGAGGGGTGAGGTGCGGAAAAGATATGTCACGTTTTGGTAAGGGGAGGGGTGAGGTGTCAAAAATAGTATGTGCTTTTTATGGTAAGGGGAAGGGGAAGGTACAGAAACAGTATGGGGTGTTTTTGTAAGGGGAAGGGTGAAGTGCGGAAAAGATATGGTGCGCTTTGGTAAAGGCAGGGGTGAGGCATGGAAAAGGTATTTATGGGGTGTTTTGATAAGGGGAGGGGTGAGGAGCGAAAAATGTCTGAGGTGTTTCGGTAAGGGGAGGGTATAATGTAGAGTTGTACATGTGGACGTTTTGCATATTCTGTCATGTTTGCTGTTTCCTCTATGAAGGTGTAACCGGAATAATTGTTGTCTTTTTGTCTGCTGTGTGCAACCGCATTACCGGTTTGAGTCAGTACACATGGCATGTCAGCCATGGCCGTAACCCAACACTGGCCACCCACAGTCAGACCCAGGCCCCTGGGTAGAGGTCAGAGAGGTGGACTATACTTAAGCCCCATACCCACTACACAACTTTTAAACAACCAAGTTCAAACAATCATATTGCTCACTTATGTGAATTGTCTATGATATGATCATATATATATATATATATATATATATATATATATATATATATTGCCAATATTGAAGCCATATTCCATGCAGCCGATCCTGGTTTGGTTCCAGTGGCTGACTGTTAGACTACCTCACCTTACCATTGTTTCCACCGCCATAGATTTGATCAGACAACTGGGTGCAGTCAAAAACTGGAGTTAGTCATGATATAGCTGAAAAATTGCTGAACAGATGTTAAACTCCAACAATCATCATCGTAGCCCAAGTTGTTCAGTATAAAACCCGCTTAACAGTGACACTGATGGCAGTGGTGGGATGATGATGACCAGAGGCCAGGGGAATAGGGGTGGTGGGAGAAGACCTATACTGAAGGGCCATACCCACTAAGCAACTTCAGCAGCAATGGGCGATGGGTGACTGGGAGAATCGCCACCTTTGTCATTGGCCGACTTTGATATCAGGCAAGTTAGGCAAGATATTTTACTGGCAATTTCACTGGAGATCCTGTTGCCCATCGCCCGTCTTTCAGAATGCACACCATACCAACAGGGAGTCCATGATAACCCAGTCACCCAGCTATTTCACCAGCGACTCTCCCAGTCACCCATCGCCCGTTATCCATTGCCCGTTGTCGCTAAAGTCTCTTAGTAGGTATGGGGCTTGACCCCCCCACCTGGTTGGGATGATGATGACCAGAGGCCATGGGAGTACGGGTGTTGAGAAGGCCTATACTGACTTACCCTAGGTGGCCTCTTGTGGGGGTACTGTGGTGGGGCTTCTGCTCCTGGGAAGAATATAGGCCCCCAGTAGCCCTTACTAATTGTGAAATGCAACGATAGGGGGGACCCAGCACTGACCAAGTGACTCTTTGGGTTTGATTCCCGGTTGGTATCTTGGTTCACTAAGGGATGAGGTACAGCAAAAATGATTTCCGGGTTTTGATCCCCTACTGTTGCCTGCCCTTTCACCCTCATCTCATTAGATACGATCACCAAAGACTGACAAAGTCAAAACATGTATCTGAAAAGTCAGAATTCGTCCTAACCTGTTTTTTTCGCCATGAAAATGACCCTGGCTGTCGGTACAGTGTAAAGAATCCAGCACACAGTCACTCCCCCCAGGTGGCAGCAGTGGGCCCGGGGACCAGGGGGTGTTGAGCGAAAAGCCTGATGATGGTAATACACCACTGACTCTCATTATAAGAAGGGCCCATGGGGCAAGACCTGTCTAATTATAGGATACTGCCCTGTGTCCCTGGGGGAGGATGGGCTAGCCTTGGCCAGGTAATAGTATAGGTAGGTGGGTATAGTTAGCAAAGGGCAGAGGGAGCAGTGACATATTAGGAATGAGAATCATAGTCTTTGAGATAGCTTTGCGCTCTAAAGCCCCATACACACTAGGACATTTTGGATCTTGGTGATCATATTATCCATTGATTGCCTGTTGGTATGCCATATTGAAATGAACATGTTTGATGAAATTGTTGGATGATTCGCTCGGTGATTTTTCAAGCAATTCAGATCATACTTGCATATTTTAGTATAGCATACTGATGGGCCATCAGAGGATGATAAGATCGACTAAGTCCAAAATTCAAATTGAAAAAAATTCAAACACTAAATTTCTCAATTGCTAAACCTCGGTAAAAAAAACGAGATTTTCCTTTTGAAACACACACATAAAAGCATTTTCTGAGCAAAGGGTTAACCCCAGTATTTACTCCCTGGCCACACTTTAATCAATGTTGGGAACTTGTATATGCAATAAAAATGGATGTTGGGAAAAAGTAGACAGGAAGAATTTAAAAAAAAGATAAATTCAGTTTGTTGTCTTCATAACAGGTGGTGCTTTTGGTGGAAAATGTAGAAAAATTATTGATTTTTTTTTCTGTTACCTATGATGACTACCGAATGCATATTTTTAGTCTTCCTTAGCACAATCTATAACATCCAAATCTAGATAAATATGACATGAAATGAGCCATCGTAAATACATGGGTCAAAATTGACATTGATGGATGATAAGTTCCAATTTCATGAAAATAATAATAATGGTATCTATTAACATAATGGTGAATGAAGTAAGATCCCTTTCTACTTTTTGCTTGTGAAGAAAGTCAGCTGCCGCCACTTTAGAATCAACATTTTGAGAATAAGTATCTTAACGCCTAAACATCATATTGTTAACAAAAGACTGTCTTTTCATTATGCCTAAAGACAAATACCCCCTAGGCGATCTAACCGCAGACGGGCAATAAGTGACTGAGAGAATTGGCAGTGATATAGCCGGGGGACTGGATTATCAGTGAATCACCAAGAGATTCCCCGTGGGTGTGGTGTGCATTCTAGGTGACGAGTGGGGGGGATCAGAATCGCTGGTAAAATTTCCAGTAAAATTTCCAGTAAAATATCAAACTTGCCACATAATCAAGTTGCCCAACGATTTCACCGGCGATCTTGACGGTCGCCAGTCGGCGGTAATTGCTTGGATCGCTTAGTGGGTATGGCCCTTTATCCTGTGAAATACAGTGCATATTAGCTGAGCCCCTAACAATAAACTGAGTCAACACTATAATAAGAACACCTGCCACTGGTACATTGGAGAAGTGATATTGGCAACAAAGACCAATCTGAAGAAGCCGGGGGTCGAAGGCCTAGAGGGCAATATCACTACTCCAATGTACCACTATGGGGTGTTTTCTTTTTATATTATTTCCCCTGCGTTGTATTTTAAACTATGGGACCAAAGCGGTAAGCCCCATACCCACTAGGCAATATGCCCATCCCACATTTGGTATATCCCAGGGCTGGACAAGGGTTTGATTACTGTATAAGCCATCCATGACTTCTAGAGTTAGGATTACTGAAATAACCAGGTGGGATTTTTCTGTATTCCCAAGTACTGATAAAACATTCTGGTTTCTTCTATTTTACCAATTTGACAGATTTGCAATGCAATAGTTATGCTCTCCGTGGTGGGGAGAATCGTAAGAACCCAAATCCTCCCTGACTGACACCAGAACCTTTCCCAGCCTGTCACACCTGGCTATTTTTACCACCTTCAGTTTTCCACCCTCCCTCTGGCTGCAGATTAATTGGGACCCTCTCCCAGCCACCCCAGAGGCGCCCGTTGTCAGGCGACATTGTCTGCGGCTTCTTGCAGTCAATGCGATGGCAGTTACAGCGACCGTCTTCACGCAAACAGCCATTCTCTGCCCCTCCTTGGCGCTGTCACTCCACAAAGGCTGGGGAAATTGGATGTTTTTGCTGATTTTAATTTTCAGTGGAGTTTTCTTCCATCTGCTGCTTAAATAAAACAAAAGCCTTAGATTACAATATTCGGTTGGGATGAGGGTAATCAGTTTATTATCAGTAAATATTTCTAACTGAACTACTAGGATTTTCCTGTTCGTGAAATGAGGCATGTGGAGGATCTAAGGGTCATTGATGTTAGAAGTAGGCCAGGACCATTCTAGGCAACAGGTGACAATAAAGGTGATATTCGCTACATGACAGGAAATACCAGACATAAAAGATACAATTTGTTGTTGCATAACCCCGTGGGGGTAGCAGGGTGGGGCATCTGCTCCTGGGAAGAATATAGACCCCCAGTAGCCCCTGCTGATTGTAGAAAGCGATGATAGGGGGGACCCAATGCTGACCAAGTGGTTCTTTGGGTTCAATTCCTGGTTGGTGCTCAGTTCACTAGGGTGAGGTACAGCAAAAATGATTTCCAGGTTGCGATCCCCTGCTGTTTGCCTGCCCTGTCACCTTCATCTCATAGATACAATCACCAAAGACAGAATTCGTCCCGACCTGTTCACTGTGAGAATGACCCTGGCTGTTGGTACTGCATAAAACATCGATATCCAGCACTCACTCGCTGAGTTCAGTCCTCTAGTGCAATACCGTCATAAGGAGAAGAACCACTTTACTGAGGCCCTGGTTGCCAACTATTCATCTTTTTCAATAAGGTGGCACCGCCCCAGTGTCAAATTTGAAACAATTGTTTGGGATTTTTCTATAGTGAACCTGTATGAAGTGACGTCACCCAGTTACCAAAAGTCCCAAAAGATAGGTAAAGGTGGTGGACTGCACAGTTTCATGGGAAAGGTGTATGCATTGGCCACTTAAAACAGGTCTAATGACACAGGAGGGTGGGGCCCTTCTGCTACACATAGAAGACAAAATGCAGTGTATGTTATTTGCAAGTGGCCATCATGTTAGTACTTAACCTATTTAACTATTCCCTGTCACCCCCTTTTTGGGCCTTCAACAAGAAGGTTCACACCAAAGCGTGGGGGAGGAGGTCTGATTTTGTAAAATGAAAATGTGCCTACATTCATATACAGATCAAATGCAAACTTCAATTAAGGGGGGAGAGTCTGAGTTTCCTTTAAATGTGTGTATGTATTTCATGGAATGCCCCCTTTTGAAATCCTGGTTCTTCCCTGCAAGGTCTCTGTAATTTGACCAGTTCCCTACCATGGAGCCACAAAAGAGTAGGAAGTATATTTTTTAAGATCCCAGGTCTTCTCTCTATTACCTGAAGTAATAATTAATTCCCGCCCTGATGTGATATACCCTTACAACTCATAGCATAAAGACTCTGTCAGTTCATTAGTCTGCATGAGGAAACATTATGCCACCGCCATCGTACGGTATGCTTACGCTCTTCACTTTGACCCGTTATTTAGGTGTAGGAACCCAGCCGGAGATGTGACATTATAAAAACATCACAGCAACGTTCTGGGTTGGTTCTTGTTACGTTCTTTTAATGACTCCCAATTACGTCGCTGCAACCTACTGCTGTGTTGTTGATTGTGATGTTATTATAACATTCTGGTTATATACTTTAACCTAAACAGAACATTCTGTTTTGGTTTTGTTTTAACCCTTTAGACCCCAATCCAGCCGTAGCCGCCCGAGGGTAGTTTCCCCAATCTGGCCGTAGCCACTTGGAAAAACGGAAATTTTCCCATAATTTTCCAAGATTTTTCAAAACATAATATTTTCATGACTATTTGACACACAAAAATGGCCAATATATCATTAAAAAGCTGATTTAATTTCCGGATCAATGCTACAAATCCCATTTCTATACTCTTAGTTGATAGGGTTGGGTCAGCCTTTGAACCTCTACAATTAAATGGAATTAAGGGAATTTCGGAGGGAAATCTATGGAAATCCTGGGGAAATTCATCACTACATAAATGCAGTCTCTGGGGTCTAAAGGGTTAACCTCACCAAAAAATAATGTTATGATAATGCTCTAATTTGGTGAGGTTTCAACCTCACTGTCAATAACGTAATTGTTAAGTGCCATTTTAGTAAGTAACAAACTGACTCAAAAAGTATGGTTGCAGAATGTTTCTGTTACATCGCAAGCTGGCTGGAAAGGTGTAGATTGACATAGTAGGGACTCCTCTCGTCACCGTCCACATCCACATTCTTACCTTCACTGTACACCTTTCCCATGAACCTGCGCTGTCAGCCAATCTGCCTACATTTTGGGACTTGTGGTAACTGGGTCACTTCATGTCATATAAGTTGACTATAGGAAAAAACCCCAGTAATTGTTTCAAATTTATGACATGGTGCCACCTTATTGAAAAAGATATATATATATCAGTAGTGAGGCTGTATGACTGAAATCTCCGCTTCCGGAGTTGGTGGTAGTTTTTGTCACACACCTGGAATATGGCTTCAGCTGCCAAATTGAGGAAATTGATATTTGTTGTTGTTGAAATACAGGGATGCCATCATAGACTATAATATTATGTTTTTGCTGGACAACATTCATTGCATTACATTCATTTTAAAATGGGTGAAACCAAAATTGAAAGTTAAATGTCACATAAATACAATTCATCTAACTTGCATTAAGTTGATACGACTTACCTTATAGAAAATATCAACAGGGTAACTTGCCTGACTAATGTGCACTACTATTTTACTTCATGGAATTTACTCTACCAGGCATCAAAACTAGACCACGTTATTGCACATAGTTTTAAAGTAGGCCTAGCCCTAATAGTTTGTTTATGTTCTGCTACTAGGTGGCGCCACTCTCAATGAAAAGGGTGCATATAAGGGTGTAAAGGGCCATAGTTTCCATGGAGCACATGACATATACATCTGCATTGCTTTCTCCAACCAAAACACTCCGTGGAAGTTGCATTGCCAGTATCATGTTGGCCATGACGTTGGTTACGGTTGATCTCAATGTAAAACAAATACATGTATACATATAGACATGTCAGAAATATTTTGAACTTTTTTAATATATGTGACCCACCGAGGGGAAAGGATGCTCCGTGCGGGATTTACCTCATACAAACCCATACCTTAATTTCCGCATGGTTCAATAGACCTGGAGAATAATGCTTCTAATTACAACTCTCATTTGTGTAACTTTGATGGCCGACAAACTTGTATTGGTTTGGTTTCTCCTGGTGTAATCATGTACATTGTCATTGTGTCTGTATAATGACCATTCATTTGCTATTGAATTTGTAGTGGCGGATTAAAAGGGGGAGGGGGGAGCACGGGGGCGCGTGCCCCTCCCTTTCCCTCCCTTTTTTCGGAAAATTTTACATTTTTCTAATGTGAAACCCCCCAAAAAAAGCAATTAAAGAAAACATTTTCCAATAGCGCACGCCCCTCACCCTTTTCAAAATCCTGGATCTGTCTGTGATTTGTGATATAGATCGAGAGAATATGAAATACGTTACATAATTATTATTGTGCTCCCAATAGAACTATCCAGAACCATTACTTCAGTAGGGTGACATACTATTGAAAACTGTAAGTCCTCACCCTCTCAGGCCCACTGATAGATCTGGAGAAAATACACTAGTGCCGCCATTTGGCGACAGGTGGCAGCACTGAACTGGTGTCAGCGGCTGGCAGACTGAGGGCACTGAAGCCAAATGCTGGAGTGGTAGTCTATACACCTACACTCTCCTTCTATAAGAAATAGAGACAGAGGAGGTCTCTACTTCTAGAAGGAGTCTAATTTCTTACTCAAACCTAATATGAGGCTCAAATGCTGAGACCTGCTTCTTTGTTGTGTGAGGCTATATATAATGACATACATTGTACTTAGAAATTCCACTAGTCCTGTGAGCATTTGATGCTCATATCGATTTTGGGGTAAGGATTTAGACTCCTTCAAGAAGTAGACACCTCCTTTGTCTCTTTTTCTTATAGAAGGAGAGTGTAGGTGTATAGGGTGCACCACCATAGATTTGATATCTATAGATGTGCAATCAATTCTAAGTCTGTGTTTGAAGGTTGATATGAGTTATAGACATCATTGCATATAGTTTAATTCTTACTTTATGTCAGTAAATACCCTGTATGGATATAGGGGACGCCGTACAAGCCACAATCTAAGGATAGGACAAATCTGAAAGCCCCCCCCCCCACCCCCACCCCTACTTTTTCAGGCTATATCAAGGACAGCCCCTCCAAAAAAGCAAAAATGTTGTCGTTATTTTGATATCTGAACTCAATTATTTGTTTAAGAAGTGATTGAATTACATCTTACGTTGGCCGATGTTAGCACCAATGTGTTGCCCAACTGTGCAAAAGTTGCTTAGTGGAAACGGGGCTTAACAAAAGGGTGAAAGTAAAACACTGATCTTCAAGAAACAAACATATCTTACAAGTAATAGATTATATAATTATTATAATAATCCAACGTTTTCTGTTCATGTGAATTGAGGAAACAGCAACAATAAACTGTTGAAACAAATAATTGTAATGTGTTAAGGACTCAGTTAATTATGGGAATACCTGTGACAGTTTCTAGATACATTCCACTGCATAGTTGTTTTTTTCTAGTTCTGAGACCACCTCCCCCAACATAGCACTAAAATACCCATGAATTACGAGGAAGTGCCTTATATAGACTTGCGGGAAGAGAGTGAGCTGATACATATATGGATCAAGTCAGTATAATGTATACGCTATGTCTCCTGTACTGTATCGTACCCTTTTCACAGTAAAGGCCATATTAAACTATGCGTCGGGTCACATTCGCATTGGGTCACGTTGCCCAACGTGTCTGATTCATGTTAATTTGACCCCCCCCCCGCATCATTGACTCTGTTCGTGATTGATTGAAAGTTAGCCCTGTCTATTGTATGTTGTATTAATTAATACTACATCCTAAACTGTGTCAAACAGAATTACCCAGACACTTTTGTTGTCACATATTTTTTGAGAAAGTTTTGTACCTACAAGGAAGAACATTTGTAATGATTGTGGTTAAATAAAAAAAAAAAAAAAAATTATCAACATGTTTGTAAAGAAAAAAGCATGCCAATGTGACCCAATGTGTGCCGACGCAACCTGACGCGACCCGATGCAACCCCAAAATGCTAAGTATAGTATAGTTTCTGTTGGGTCGTGTTGGGACCCAATGCATCCCAACGCGTAGTGTAATATAGCCTTAATACAGCACCAACATGAATCAGACGAGTCCTTTGACCAAACTGTTTTTTTTTTTTGGGGGGGGGGGGGGAATTGATATATAAATGTTTTACATTTACAACAAATATGAGGATTTTTAGAGACTTTTTATGATATGGTCAATAATACACTATATGTGTAGAACCTTTGTTATTTCTATGTGGTATATATATATAGATTATCACTTTCATGACCGAAAAGCAGTGCATATTGAGGCGGTGCATTTTGCCAGGCCATACACATGTTGTCAGTGATTTTAACATACTTTTAATTTTGCTTGGGTGAGAAAATATAGAAGCACCTTTGGGGTCATCCTTGGGTGGCTGCATGACCCATGAGTATCACACGAACCTTGGGCTTTAGCCTCAAACATGAGGAAGCACGTCCCAGAGTATGAGGTAGGGGGGTGGCAAGGATCCCTAAGTGGAACTTTTGCTTATAATTTCAACAATTTAAACTTAAAAAGGGGGGGTGGCGAGGTTCCCACAGTGAAACCTTTTAATTTTTTCTCCCGTTTGAAAGGGGGTTACATTGAATTTATAAAGGAAAGGTGGAACTTTTTAACATATTTCCCCTGTGGGGGTGGCGTGCCACCCCATCGCCCCCCCCTCCCTAGTTATGGGCCTGGATATTTTGTACAATATTAAAGAGGCTCCCTACAACAAAACCCTGCTCCTTAACATATTTCCGTTTCAATTTTAAAATGTTGAAAATAAGATAAATTACCATTCATTGATGTCTAAATCAGTTCTTGGTCTATACACAGACAAATCTCCACCAGTGTACGAATGATGAAGAGTAATGGATATAATCAGCCAATCAAAACCCGCCAGACAGCTGGCCAGTCACGTGACTATTTGTCAGCCAATCAGCTGCTCTTTCTAATTGCTCTGATGGATGGTGACCTTGACCTTGGTCTCTCTTGTCACTGCCACTTTGCAGCGAATCATCCTCCACACCAGAGGGGGGGCAGCATGGTCTAGTGGTTAGTGTCTTCCCAGGCAAGCAGCGATGTAACAAGCACGTTCTGCAACCATACTCTTTTGGTTATTCTGTGACCTGCCCAATTTACGCATTATAGTTACATTATTTTAGGTAAAGATGAGACTTACTAAGAAAGAATATTATAATAACATATTCTAGTGAGTTTAAGACCTTACTAATAAAGAAAGTTATAATAACATTATTATGATATAAAAGAATGTCACAATAACTTCACAATGCGACATTGCGATGTTAGGTTAAAAAAACGTTTTGGGTGCCATTAAAATAGCATAAAAAGAACCAAAGCAGAATTAAACAGAACATTATAAATACATTATAATGACGTCATATACTTGTTGAGTACTGTGGTTTTAAAGAGAAATCCACCCCTTATCAAATACCATTATAAACCATCCTGAAGGCCCATAAGGGAGTCTGATAATGATCTGTCTAGTCATAAAGCAGGTGCGAGTGCTATAGTCTGTGGTTTTTGTCCCCATTTCTGCCTATTAATTTCACACCTGGCTGGTGAGGGGGTATATTATGTGGACCCGGGTCACTCTGTAATTAACCTCATACATAGTACTCCCCTGCTGATCGTAGAAGGCGACGATAGGGGGTACCTTGCAATGACCAAGTGGTTCATTGGGTTCAATTCTTCAGTATGTTTTATGCCGTACCGACAGCCAGGGTAATTTTCACTGCGAAAACAAGTTGAGATGAATTCTGACTTTTCAGACACATGTTTTGATGTGTATCTATGAGATGAGGGTAACAGGGCAGGCACCCCGTGGGGGTCTGGGTAAGAATAGGCTGCCAGTAGCCCCTGCTGATCGTATGAGGCAACGATAGGGGGTACCCAACCTACCAAGTGAGTCTTTGCGTTGATTCCCGGTCGGTGCTGTGGCTCACTAAGGGATGAGGTACAGCAAAAATGATTTCCTGGTTTTGATCCCCTGCTGTTTGCCCGCCCTGTCACCTTCATCTCATAGATTTGATCACCAAAGACAGAATTCACCGCAACTGGTTTTTGCTGTGAAAATGACCCTAGCTGTCAGTACGGCATAAAACACCCAACACTCACTCACCCAATCACCTCAGTGATAGTTCTCCCCTGCTGATTGTATAAGGTGACCCCTACTACCTAAAATACCAAAGTAAAGCAATTTAGGTGGAATACAGCCTTTGGCACTTTTTTCTACTAAAAACTCTTCTAAATAATTCCATTTGTATTACAGCTTTTACTGTATCTTTCCTTTACTGTTTTCCCTCCTCCCCCACCTAAAAGAAGGTGGAATATGGCCTTTGCCGTCCCCTCTCTAACCAAGCCAACTGCTTTTGATGGTCTAGTCCTTCCATGACCTTGATACCTCTTGCATAATAGGTCCTTACACCTACATGAGTTCATGGCTACTAGTGGCCACTAAGAATTCTTTTATCGGCCCTCTATGAATATCAAGGGTAATCCCTTTGATGGTTGTTGGGCTGCTGGTTTATTTATTGTCCTCCCTGCCATAAACCAGCACCCCCAAAGCATGCTGGGATTTTGGTTGGAATTCCCACCTAAAATGGTCGCCGGTTTACAGACTCACTTTGGGAAACAGTCGGTCTGAACTCAACAGACTATTGAAGGCCCTGACTAAGGGAATCTCTACAGGAGGTCACGTGGGTGGGGTGGTGCGTTAAGGTGCCACCAGGGGGCATCAGGTGAGGGCGTGGGCGGCATCAGGTAAAGGTCAAAGGTCACGGGGAAGTGTTGGCTGGGGGAGAGGAATGGGGGGGGGGGGGCAGGAATGGGGGAAAGTGGATGAGAGGGAGGGGGATTTGGAAGGGGGCTGAGTGGGGGAGGGGGAGTGGGAGAAAAATGTGGGAAGACTATAGGGGCAGGGGAAACATCACTGGTTGCCAGCCTAGACAAGGTATGCATTCCATAAAAATTTGGCGATAATTATCGCCAGTTAAAGCACTTCCATAAAAGATTGGCGATACTCAAATTATTATCGCCAATGCCTCAAATCAGTATCGTGGCGATAATTACAAATTATCGCCGTTTTAAAAAAATATATTTTCACAAATATTAATATATCAAAATATGTATATGTGACCAAGGAAGAAGCCTGTAAAATTTAAATTTGATTGAAAAAAAATTTGAACAAAAAAAATGAAAAACAAAAATTTTATGTGGCGATAACATTTGTTGGTATCGTGGTATCTCTTCAACCTGGATTATCGCCAAATCTTTATGGAATGCCCCCAAGGATTTCCTTTTCTGAATTGTCTTCTCTAATATTCTGTTTTCTTCTTTCCTAAGTCTTTTTCTGAGTGTAAAGGTCACATTTCCAAAACCATTACTAGGAATTTCTCTGAAGCCGAGATTTTTTGACCTGGCTTTCCCACCAATGTTAGAAGGAGTTGTAGCCCCCCCCCATCTTCCGTGGCACCAAAATGATTTGAGTCGATCTCTATCCTCATGTATCGTGTGAATTCTTGTGTACATAGTACCTTCCTTATTTAATACATTCTAACTGGACCCCCCCCCCCCTTCCCCCCGTTGTCCAAGACACCATAATGATTTGAGTTGATCTCTATCCTCATGAATCGTGTGAATTCTTGGGTACATAGAACCATCCTTAATTAATATGTTCTAACAGGACTCAATGGGTGCCAAATTTGTGATATGACGAATGATGTTATTGGAGGATGTTCTAAAGTGAAAAACACTGCAACCTCTGCAATGTTGCTAATATTACTTTGACGAACATTGACCTTGCTAATGCTGGCTGATACTAAACCTTTAATGAAGTAGATAATTTATGGACTGTGCCCGATATCATTTTCGTACTTCAAATATGACCCCTGTGGGGGTACCGGGATGGGCCTTCTGCTCCTGGGAGGAATATAGGCCTTCAGTAGCCCCTGCTGATCGTAAAAGGTGTCAATAGGGGGGACCCAGCACTGACCAAGTGGTTCTTTGGGTTCAATTCCCAGTTGGTGCTGAATTCACTAAGGGATGAGGTACAGCAAAAATGATTTCCAGGTTTTGATCCCCTGCTGTTTGCCCGCCCTGTCAACTTCATCTCATAGATACGTTCACCAAAGACAGAATTCATCCTCACTTGCTGAGGATGAATGGCTGTTGGTATGGCATAAAACATCCATCACTCACTCACTCACTCACTCACCAATTCAATTATGTGAAATAGACTCTATTGACTTCCATGTATGTACAGAAGACAAATTATGGTCAGTAACAGTATCAGATAATCCACTTCCAGTTTTCTTGCAATACCTTTCCAGAACCTTAAAGGTCAACAGAAAGTTTTGTAGAGGTCTCCACTAGGGGAGCTTCCAATGACCTTGAACTTACTGAATAGTAAGCCTTTGACAGTTTTGGATTGATAATGATTCACATTTCACTAAAGCTTGCCATAGACTATGACAGCTCATACTTTGGTTATGGTTTGCCTTTCGCTCACTGAATTTGTATGAACAATCTTATGGTTGATTGTGCATGCCAAAACAAGCATCCCGTAGAAAGCCCTTATAAAAACACTTGTGTTGGCACTTGGTTCAACCCAACGCAAGTACGGACACAAGCAAGTTACTATATTCCATATTGCTGTGTTCGGTGGTTCACAATTTGATGTGAAATACCTCAAATATAAGTAACACTCTGCAAGGTGGAATATAACCTTTAGTCAGCTGATCTGAAGAAAATTGTCTCATTGATTATGCTACTTTTGATTATATTATGTAGTTTGACCATTTGAATGGTCACACCCAGGGGCATGTTTCATAACAAAACTCCGCACGACTAGGCTTTGTCATAAAGTTACGATGACTTTTTCGTCATCATAGCTACGTGAGTTTTGTTTTTGTTTTCGTGAGTTTAGGAGGAGTTACGTGAGTTTTCAGTGTATTTATGAAAGTTTAGGGTATATTTATGTGAGTTTATTATGAAACGGCTGTATACGAGAGTTTCAAACTCGCGTACAGTTTCCGTAAGCTAACATAAAAATCCTGTAGCTACAGAGATTCTTATGAAACACCCCACAGTATATATAACTGGACCCTGGTGGTGCTGGCATAAACAAGTGTCAGGTTACATAGGAATTAAATATTATGTTATACAATTAATCAATGTGCATTCTAGGAAAAGAATAATGTATAGAATCATGGACTAAGGTTCTATGGTCTTGATGCATTGATGGCGTCACCATCCAATTTTCAGGGAAATGTCTTTGTTTTTGATTTTGATTGTATTTGTGTGCATATTGGGTGAATTAGATTTTAAATTGTTTTCCTTCATTTATCATCAACTACATTTGAACTAATCTTTTCCTAAATAAAAATCGTGCACAATATTAAAAAACAAGTGATACAACATAAGTCATTTGTTTAGCCACAGTACTAGTTAGACCTGTACATATTACACAACTATTTTTGATTATACCATTGAAGATTATGACCTGTCTTTTGTTTAATCATTTTATGTTAAAAACAGCTGTCATTACACTTCTATGGCTGCTAGCACTTTATACCTGATGTCTAATTAAAAGGAAAAACATATAGTCCTATTAGGTGATATAGTATTTTCTAAATGTGTACCTGTAATTACCTAAGAAATAATAGAATAAGAGATGTGTGCACACAGAAACTGTTTATGTAGATATAGCAAAATTATCCAAGAGTCTATCAATGAGGACAAAACCTAAAAACGCTGGCAAACTTGTAAACTTAAAAATCTGACAACCCATTAGCGATCCTTCCACATTAAGAACTGAATGACAGACATGTGTAGATTTAGTGTGGGAGAGACGCGACCTGTTCCGTGATGAGTGGGGGCGCCTAATGATGTCTGCTATTTCTTACTAGCGGGTTTTCACATTTTAACTAAACTCTGGCATAAAGGGCCATACCCACTCAGCAATTTTACTGGCCACTGGTGACAGCTACTTGGAGAATCATCGTCGTTGTCACTGCTGCTGTAGTTTTTTAGACATTCTCCCTGTGGTTAGTGACAGGGTTATCAAAGGCCTAGTGCCATCGGGTGTTGCATGTGGTGTCCTACCTATGGGACACTGCATATAAAATAACACCTGCCTTGGTAGTGTAGGGGTCTCTACCTCGGAAGGACAGCTGGCCTATGAACAGAAAAGGTGTGTGATCACTGACCGAGTTCCCTAGGCCTGTGACTCTCACAGCAAGGTAGATGCTGAAACTTGATGAGTCAGCTGTTTCCCCTCACAAGCTGACCCAAGAAACTAAATACCTGTAGACACAGAGTTTTCAGAGGGTTGAAAGTAAGGGTATGCATGACGTTCTGTGGACTAAATTTCTCATGTTTTCTACATGACATTTTGATTTTTGTAGGTAAGCTCTCAGATTTTAAAAGTCCTTGTGAAATCTGTAGAATATATTACTATTCATTTATTTATTTATAATTAGAGGAGTCACATGTGTCAAACTTTGAAATAGCACTGTTTCACGTCATTGTTGCAATGCCACATAGCTATAAAATACTTTTGACTTCCATATGTCCTATCTTCTGTCATGTGACTATCAAGGTCACACGACGCAACTTCAAGTTTTAAAGTGTCACTATATATAAGTCTATCTAAGTTTCCAGACTTGTTTTCTACTTATATTGAGAGATTGATTTAGTATGTACTTTTCAATGAGGTCTGAGATAAAACTTTATTTTATTGAAATATCTCTTTGTTGATGAGTCAGCTCCTCTCGGTCTAAAGTTCCAGACACACAAGTCCCTCATCAAGCACTTTAAAATGAACACAGGAGGAACTGCAGATCAGTAGATACAATAATTGCCATGTAAGCAGAATAGGACCTTTCAATTTCTACAGCCAAGTTTAATGAAAGCCATTGTTCCCAATTTGACACCCACACACTTGAAAGTGTTCCATGAATCCATTCAGTGTCTTCAAAGGAAGAATCCCCTTTAGCCAAAAGGCATTTAATCAAGTGTGGCATACACTACAGTATGACTTATTTCTAAGAGAGGGAGAGATGTTTCTGATTCAGATGATAGTAAATCAGATAAGCCAAAGGTTTCAGATCTATCCTCATATGTTTGTTTGGTCCAAATCCATAAGTTGAATTTATCCAAGCTAGAGATGCGATGTTATAATGACATTGCAGCAATGTTCTGTGTTGGTTCTTGTTACGTTTTTTGATGACTCCCAATTATGTTGCTGCAACCTACTGCTACGATCTTGCACTGTGACGTTATCCTAACATTATGGTTATGTTCTTCAACCTAAACATAATGTACTTATATCATTCTGTTTTAGTTTTATTCTAAGCTCACCAAAAAATAATGTTATGATAATATTCTAATTTGGTGAGGTTGAAACCTCACTAAATTAAACAACAGGAATGTGCTTGAAATTTAAATCACTAATCAGAGAGAAACGATTCAACTAACACAAACCTACAGACACTGGCAAACTCATGAACAAAAATATCTGACAACCCATTAACAATCCTTCCATATTAAGAATTCTATGACAGACGCGTAGGTGTATTAGGGGAGGGACGAGGCCTGTTCTGTGACTGGTGGGGGCGGGTGATGATGGGTAATGATGTCTGCTGTACCTTAAAGGTGGCCAGAGGCTTCCACATGCAGACTGCATTAAGCCTTATACCCACTAGGCAATTCTGACAAAGTTGTGCAACTGATCAGCGCTAAAGTTGACTGATTTTACACGAAGGATCGGCTGACTTTAGCACCATTTTATATCAAATATGTACATTTCAATATTGCATACTAATTGGTGATCTGAGTCGATGCAAATTATCTTGGTAAAATTGGTTGATTTTAGGGTCAATGAGTCGGCCGACTTGGTGAAAATTGCCTATTGGTTTTGGGGCTATAGTCAGTTGACAAGGGTTAACAATTTCCGAATCACTTCTCCATCTGTGCCATATATATACAAATCATTGTATAGGTATCAGTTAGGGCGTAATTGTGGTACAGTGGTAGGGGGTTGGATTCATCATCCAAAAGTTTCTGTCTTGCTGCTGTAGTTTTAGACATTCTCCCTGTGGTGAACAATAGGGTTATCAAAGGCCTAGTGCCATTGGCCATTGTATGTGGTGCCCTGCCTATGGGACACTGCTTAAAAAAGAACACCTGCCTCAGTAGAAGTGTAGGGGTATGGTCTTTACCTCCTCATAGATTTGATCATCAAGGGGCAAGAGTGAAATATCCCAGTCCCCCAGAACCACTGAGTCTAGTGGTTCAAACCAACAAACAAACAGGTTTCAGTTAAGCCCCATACCCATTAGGCCACTTTGATCCAAGTTGGCCGACTCATCAGCACTAAAATCGGCCAACTCTCCTAGAAGAGTCAGCCAACTTTAGTGCTGACTTATATCAAACATGTATATTTTAATGTAACAGACTGACTGGTAATCTGAATTGGTGCTAAAATCAGCAGATTTTATGTGAATAATTGGCCCTTTCTAGTTGACCAACCCAGTAAAAATTCACCTAGTGGGTATGGGGTTTTAATTATACCTCCCATCCTTTGTTGCACATACATTTATGATTTCATTTGGGCTCTTTACCTAAGTTTGATATAGGCAACATACTTCAAAATAAGTATATGTATCACTTATCAATTGTATCAATTGAAAAAGAAAGGAACTGCCGAAGGATACTTTGATATCGGAATCCTCTCAATTTTAGACATCTTTAGACAATCCCAATGAAACGTCATAAAGATGGAAAGTAATAAGATTAAAAAGAATAAAATGAAACTGGTGGTTGTCAGGATTAGCTAACCCTTCTGTTTTATAGTGTGACGTTCTCTGGTAAGTCGGGGTTGCCGATTCTTACGACAGAGGAACGTGGGGGTTGTTCGGGTCTCGGGGCGGACGGGGAATCCGGGCCAAGAACCGAGATGTGTTTCTAGAGTCGTGCCTCGCGCACGAGGGGGGGCTGAGCGAATCGATCGGGAATCGGCACTCGATGTCGACGGAGGACTGCGGGGGAGGGAAATTATGGTAGGGGTACGGGTCGGCCGGGGGGCGGTCCACCCCTGAGTTCCGGTCCGCGGGGGCGACGGGCCGACGGTCGCCTATTGTTTGGTAGCGTGGGGCCGAGCACGCCGCGCCCTCGTCCCCGCGGACTTCGCTCCCTCGTTCCGCTCCCCATGTCTTCGTACCATACTACGCCTCGGTTTCCGGTACTACTTCGGGCCTTCGTGCCCTACTCCGTTCCCTCGTTCCTCGTTCTTCGGGCCATCGGGCCCCTTACCCTATGTTTCGACTACCTATCTCGGACTTCGGCTGTTTTGTCCTAACTTCGGCTTAATTACTCTATTCGGCTCATCTTTAGTGGTTGTTTCAGGAAAGAGGACACGTCTGGACACCAGGAGAACTGTTAAAGAACTCTGTTTATTCGGGCCTCACCGCCCCTTTATATACTAGAGAGGTCAGCCCTGATTGGCTGCCTTCGGTCACGTGACCTACAACTGACGTCACTTCCGGTTTATATATTCCGTTTCCGGTTTACATTTCACTTCCGGTTTACATATTTCCGGGTTTCGTTCCATTACGTTTTCGTTATTCGTTCTTTACATATTCGTTATTCGTTCTTTACATATTCGTTCTTTACATCTATTTCGTTCTTCGTTCTTTACATATTCGTTATTCGTTCTTTACATATTCGTTCTTTACATCTATTTCCATTATTACCTTATTTCTATTATTTTAACCTCTATGTATTTTGGCTGAATAGCCGTTCATCACAATAGCAAGCCCAGCCAGCTTGTGCCATAACAGAAACATTCTGCAACCATACTTTTTAGTCAGTTTGAAACTTACTAAGATGGCATGTAACAATTATGTTATTGACGGTGAGGTTAGAATGTTATGATAAGATTATTTTTTGGTGAGGTTGGGACAAACGAAACAGAACATTATGAGAACATTATGTTCAGATTGAAGAACATAACCAGAATGCTACAGTAACATTGCAGTGCAACATCACAGCAGAAGGTTGCAACCACCCAATTAGGAGTCATCAAAAGAATGTAAAAGGAACCAACCTTGAACTTTGCTGCAACATTATTATAACGTCACACCTACGGCTGGGAGTTCTTCTAAAAATGAATTCTTAAATGGGCTTTTAGGGACTTCCCAACTAATTTCAAAAGTGACATCATTGATTTGAGGATTTCCTAATTAAGCCGGTACCAGAAGTGTAAATGAAAACGTCCTGGCATTTCTACACTTTGGATTCTCCATAACCATGACTGCTCAATGTAACTTGTATGATAAAACGGTTCTTTTGAAAAATAGTAATAATGCCATGAGTATGTCCTAGGTTCTCTTTAAGCCTACATGCCCAGTGCTCAATCACATAGCCAAACTCTCGCAACAGTGAGACCACAGCGAGGGTTTAGATCTAGGTCTCGCAACAGCGATATCATTATGGTTTTCAAAATGCAAACCCTTGCTGTTGCGATGGTCTTGACCACATTTTGACCACATTTAATTGAATGATAAATACTTTTCCACCATTTCCCTCTAATATATTCTATAAGCTAAAGGGGTCAGCTAACATCTGGTGAAACCAAAATACTAAAATGATGACCCCAAAATGTCCTCCCGACACATTCAAAATTTGGGTGTGCCATCCCTCGCTCTTATTGCAAAAGTTGGATTAAATCACTGTTCAACAGCGATGACTCTCGCTGTGTGTGCCAATTCTCGCAACAGCGAGACCCGTTATGCAACAGAGGACTGATTGTGTCCATCTTACATGATGGGTACCTGTACATATGTTCCTGACAACAGCGCACCATCACAATGAGTCGCTCTATGATAGCAGTCTTTGGGCACACTCCTTTTATACAGGGAACTCACTGTTCATATTGCCGAGTGTAAACAAGAAAGACACATTCAGATTCATTTGTCAAAAGGATTTGGCCTTGGATAATAATAAGACTTACGATAGTACTGATAATTAAACTTAGCATTAAGACTGCTATGTCAATTTTGTTAGTAGATGTAAACCTTCTTATATTAGAGTAATGTTTATCATAGGTCTATCTTAAGGTTTTCCTAAGCCTTGTGTTAAATTGTTTTGGTTTCATGCTGACCAAATTTGAGGGGGGTGGGGTGGTCTAGTGATTAGTGTGCTGGTATTGCATGTGGCAAGCCCTGGTTCGATCTTCGGCACTGACAGACCATCTCGCCTTGCCATCATTTCCATCCCCATAGATCCGGTCATGACAATTCTGTGGTCGAAAACTGGAGTTGGTCACAATATTGCTGAAAAACTACTGAGTAGACCTTAAACTCCAACACATTATCATCATCACCAGATTAATTCAAAAAGACCTCTTTCTCTCCCTGAAACTGCACTGCCATGTGGCTAGCATCAAGCACATTCTGCTACTGCACAACTTTGGAAAGTCTGTAACCTGCCCAATTTAAATGTAACAGTTATGTTATTTTAGATAAAGTTGAGACTTACTAAAAAAGAATGATGTATTAACATTATACTTTAGTAAAGTTGAGACCTTACTAATAAAGAACATTATAATTACAATATTATAATATGTAAGAATGTTACAAGAATGTCATGATAACGTTACAGTGTGACGTCACAATGTTAGGTTCTAAAAAAGTTTTTGGGTGCATCAAAATAACGTAACAAGAACCAAAGCAGAACTAAACAGAACATTAGAATAACATTATGATATCATCATATCCTTCCTTGGGTTTCAGTAAAGCCTGCTATATATAAATGTAAACCGGACTTGACACTTGGCTTGCCTTATTCGCTCTGTGAGAGCCCGCAGACAAGGCTCTCAATAGAGGACAAGTGGCTTCCCCTCTGCCCTCTCTCTGTGTAGAGCATTTAAGCCCCATACCCACTAAGCGATCTTGGCATCCAAGGGCAATGGGTGACTGGGAGAATTGTCTGTAAAGTTGTTGGGCGACTCAGAATCGCCGGGTGACTCCCCATGGGTATGGTGAAGATTCTGGGCATCTGACGATTTTACCTGTGATTTTACCGGTGATTCTGATCCCCATTGTCCGTTGCTCAAAAAGCATACCACACCCATGGGAAATTGAGATTTGTAAATATGTGATTAGATTGTATTTAAAATGTCATGAAAATCACTGTAAAGTGATGATGTTTATTTCAATCAAAAAGAAAATCGCCCAGCAACAGTGATCGCCAGTAAATTTTGCCAGACAATTTGTCTCGTGTGCAGTCGCTGGTAAAATCACCTAGTGGGTATGGCCCTTTAGGCGCCTCTGGACAATCCAGCTCAGTGTGCACTGTTCGAAAGGCAGCCGCTCTCCAAAGTGCCTCTCAGAAGGAGAGAAGAAAAGACTGACAGCTTTCGTTATTCTGTTCTCCCCCGAGGTAAATGTAGCTCACAAAGGCTGATTCCTGCGGCTGGGGCAAGTAGGTACCCAGCCAAATTGCGATATAACAGAAACGTTCTGCAACCATACTTTTTTAGTCAGTCTGTTACTTACTAGGATGGCGTACAATTGCATTATTGATGGTGAGGTTAAAACCTCACCGAATCAGAAGGTTATTATTACATTTTTTTGGTGAGGTTAGGATGAAACCAAAACAGACCATTGTTGTAAGATTGAGGACCAAATTTATGAGGAGCAATATATGAATGCAATTAACATGTGAACCTCCAACTGTCTCAGGTATTTTATTCAACACAACTATATAAACTGCCCAACATAGTAATATGGGTTCACACCAAGCATGTTACAGAAAACTGTGCGTAACATAACATCATGCAGAGATGTCTTACGCAAACCTTCATAATCCGTTTAGCACCAAAAGTCATTACGATCCATGCCTCCTTGCCAACTCATTTAGATGCACAGCAAATCCAATCATACCTAGAGCCTATCTGGTTGTGTCTGCCAAGCATGATGTGGAAAGTGAAAAGCCTTACGGCTGCAAAACAATCTTAAAAATATATTAATAATTGTCGCTTAAAGCAACTCGAGGAAGTCTTTTCGTTATCGAAATGTGAGAAGCTTGTGCAGTGCTTGGTAGAAGAAGTGGGAGTGCCTCAGGGTGGTTTGATAGCAATTACAGCGTAAAGTGTTTGGCTTTCTGTCAGCATATTTCTACACCAGGACCATCTCATTAAGTCTGCCTCAGACTGGCCCAAATCTTGTTATAGTTTGAAGCACTCTGGTACAAGTTGTAAACTATGATTAGATTTATTTTATCTTTCAATGTCCTCTCTAAAGGCATAGACCGTTTTCTTTTACCAATAGTTTAAAATGTACCGAAAGGCACTGCTCACACCTGTAGACCCCCATTTAGATTAGATTTGTTTTATCTTTCAGTGTCCTCCTGAAAGGCACTTTTTCTCTGATAGTTTGAAATGTGCTAAAAAAATCTGCTTACAAGATTGCTTAGGCAATTACTCAGTATAATTGAATATTCTCATGAAAGTTACACCAATGGCTATATTTTTAACTTCCTACTTGGAATGATTACCGCTGCTGTTGCACAAATCAAAGTCTAGCAATACTCACATCAGTTAAATGAACCTACACAACATAAATGCACCAGTCAGTAATAGAAGAGCCATTTGTTAACTAATAATCCATTTATGAATGGATTTAGAGAACCCTCATAACTGTAATCAAATACATAATTATATAGGGCCTAGAACAAAAACTTACATTTTATCTAGGAAAGACAATAGTATCATAGCAGGTAATGAGCACTAACTTACTTTGAACATGTCATACAGGTGACAAGCTTAAAGACTCTAGGCTCCTCCTCAAGCTATCTCTTTTTATTGATTCCTACGATAATTTCAATTTTACATGTTTCTCCCTTGGGTCCTTTTTTTAAATTTCCATTTTCTCCAGACAAAACAAATCAGAAATGACTCAAACAAACCCTGCCCCAGCAATGAATGCTCGCATTAATGCTTTAAAATGAATCCTTCCCGGAACGCTCAAAACATGGCGCATACTTTTTGTTTGGGAATGGAAAATCGTCAAATTAGGAAGAAATGCTTTTGTCTGGTCCCAAAGGTGGCCCTGAATGGAAGGAGGTTTTAAATGTAAGTCTAATCAAAGTTGCACCAGATCATCCCCTTTGCAAGCTACTTCTTATTTTTTACTAAGCAGAGTAGATAAATATGGCGATGCTATGGAGTAATTCATTAGATTCAGACCCCAATGAAAGATGGATGATAAATGTTGTATCCAGCCGGAGGAGTGATGTTATAATAATGTTGCAGCAACGTTCTGGGTTGGTTCTTGTTATGTTTTTTTATGACCCCCAATTATGTCACTGCGACCTACTGCTGTGACAGCGCACTGCGACATTATCATAACGTTCTGGTTATGTTCTTCAACCTAAACACAATGTTCTTATAATGTTCTGTTTTGGTTTCGTCCTAACCTTACCGAAAATGAATGTTATAATAACATTCTAATTTGGTGAGATTTCAACCTCACTGTAAATAACATATTTGTTACATGCCATCTTAGTAAGTAACAGACTGACTAAAAAAGTATGGTTGTAGAACTTTTCTGTTACATCGCAAGCTGGCTGGGTAGCCGTCGTTTTTCCTCTTTGTCTCTTTAGAATGGAGCTTTCATCAAGTCAGTTTGGGTCCTAATGAAAGGAAGGACCACGTTTTTCCAAACTATACTTTTATAACGCTTTTGCATTTATCAGTTTTATTTCTCATTTAATGTACAGGCGAATTTCATGCATAATCTATCTTATGGTTCTATCCACAACAAATTTGGTTCCATGGTTAAGGATGGAGTCAACGGGGAATAAACAGTATTCATAAAATTTTAACATTCAACTAAAATTTAGCGATAACTTGGATAAACGGTTTACTTGGGGCTGTGACAGGTCCGATGTGTAGGCTTCTAGAGGTGGTTGAGTGGGCTGAGGGCACGAGTCTCGCCTTTGTGAAATGAAATGAAACTTAGTGATATTATTATCTTACCCATTTTCTGCAATATCCTACTAAGCAGAGAGCTTGAAACTGTAAAGTAGATTAACGAGTATGTGCTTGCTAAATATATCACAATTATGACACCTACACGCATGGGCTTATAGTGTTATCAGATTCGCTACTTGTTTTATGTTGTCTCCCCCAGCAAACTCCCTACCCTCCCCACTCCTTCCACCTCCTCCTCACTAGTCTGTCAAGTTAGACCCACTGCTTCCCGAAGTCAGTCTGCACACCAACCAAGCAAGAATATGACATTATCATAACATTACTTTAAAGTTCTGTTTAGTTCTGCTTTGGTTCTTGTTACATTATTTCGATGACACCCAAATAACATCTTTAGAACCTAAAAAAGCAACTTCGCACTGTGATGTTATTGTCACATTCTTGTCACATTCTTTTATGTTACAATAACTTTATCATAATGTTCCTAATTAGTAAGGTCTCAGCTTCAATAAAATACAATCTTATTATAACATTCTGTTTTTAGAAATCTCAACTTTACCTGTCATAACGTAACTGTTACATGAAAATTGGGCAGATTACAGACTAACCAAAAAAAGTACAGTTACAGAAAGTGCTTGTTACGTTTCTGCTTTCCTGCCAATGACTATTTTGGGTAAGAATTCAACCCTGTATCCGAGAGTGCTTTGCAGTCGCTAGTTTATGGCAGGGGGAGACCATACAGAGTCAGTATGATCACCAGCGAAGGGGTAGTATAGTATATGGATAGAATACTCAATAGAAATAATCCTGCCGTAATATGCTGGTTTTTGAATGACCACCCAGGTCCATTGGACGACCTCTTCACTAGACTGTAGTTACATCCAAGTCCACTAGATGATCAAACTAGGACTGTTAACCAACAACCATTTCAGGTGGGAATTCCTACCCAAATCCCAGCATGCTTTGCAGCTGCTGGTAGGACCATAAACCAGCCAGCACCTAAACAACTATCAAAATGGGTTCCCCATGCCATTTATAGAGGCCCAGTAAAAGAATTCCTTGCAAATTTCAAGTAGGCACTACTAGCCATGGACTGTTGTGGGTGTAAGGACCTATTATGCCAGAGCCCTATTTAGAGGGAATACGAGCCCTATACTGCTGACATCAGCAGAATCCCCCGTTCGCTGGCATGGGTGGTTTTCCCCCCGTAAAGGTGGGTTCAGGATAGCATTGCTTAGGGCGTAGCTAAGGGTCACTGCAACGTACTGCCATGACATTGCACAGTGATGTTATCACAATGTTCTGGTTCCTAGTTGGGAGCTGAAATGACTGCATGATTTGATGACATTACAGACGAATTTGCATATAGAATTCACATAATCGTTAGAAATAACAATTGGAGCATATCACATATGTGTAACAAAGAATTGTATCTCTAATATGTGCGACTTTACTGCAACATCATCATATAGCAGGTCATATCGCTTAGTGTAAAAATAACAAACATCATCATCATGAACTTGCAAACGTTAGAATGACGCTTGTAGGGACCATCCACATAGGGAGCTGGTCAGCCTTACCAGGGGCTATACCCTCTCACAGTGAAATAGTATTCACCACACAGAGATTAACATACCTCTGTAATGCTATGTATTCTCAGGGTTGTGAGTGTAAAGGTCCTATTACACTACACGACTGAAGCTGTGATGTGGGGTCACATTACAGACAAATCACATACAGGACTGATAATTATAATTTCAGGCAAGCAGCAATGTAACTAACACCTTTTCCAACCATACCTTTTTGATTAGTCTGTAACCTGCCCAATTTTTACGTAACAGTTATGTTATTTTAAGTCAAATTGAGACTTACTAAAAAAAGAATGTTTAAATAACTTCATATTTTCATACCTCACTAATAAAGAACGTAATAATAATGTTACAAGAATGTCACAATAACATCACAATGCGACGTCTCAATGTTAGGTTCTAAAGACATTTTTCGGTGCCATCAAAATAACATGACAAGAACCGAAACAGAACTAAACAGAATGTTATACATGTAATAGCGTTATAATAAAGTCATATTTTGTTTGGGATTGTCAACAATTTACAATTCGGAATATTTTACATATATGCATAAAAAATAACTATGCCATGTAGTGAAATAAGGCTTTAAGGGTGCAGTGGGGGAGTCCTAACTGGGTCACAATGATGTACAAGGTTACCAGTTAGGTAACTGTAATTAGGTCATTAGGTGACTCCGGCGTGGTACCTGGATTAGCCTGACTAGGGTAACGAAGTAATCAGGCAATGTCGGCTAACTGACCGATATGTCCTCTACCTTTGTCATTGGTGCATACTCTGGTATCAACCCAGGCAAGCTGCATCCTAGCAAGTATGTTCTGCAACCCTACGTTTTTAGTCAGTCTGTTACCTGCCCAATTTGGATGTAACAGTTTCATGTTATTATAAAGTTATGTTCTGGTGAAGTTGAGACCAACACAGAATATTATAATAATGTTATATTTATGTGAAATAATATAAACAGAAGGTTATAATAAAGTCACAGCACCACGTCCCAATATTAGGTTTTAAAGACGTTATTGGGTGCCATCAAAATAATGTAACAAGAACCAAAACAAAACTAAATACAACGTTGGATATACGCACGTCGTCACAATTCATTTCACAATACAATCGACAATACAATATTCTCCTTTACAAGTGACATGTTAGTAGTATCTGGAAATGGAACCTTGAAGCAGGTCGTCCACATTGTGGATCCTATTGGGCGAGGTCGTCACTATTTATGTGACTTTATTATACTTTTCCGGAATTGCTAAATAGGCATACAGTGACGGCCTACACTGTGATAATATTTTTTCTGTATTACCACAGTGTGGTAATACGGGAAAGTAGTCCGACCTAATTTATTTGACCAATCAGAGGCGTCAGATTTTGACACTGTAAACTCTGACCCCAAAGCGACCTAATTAAGACAACAACGGCCACTCTGCGCACTAGATGCGACAGACGGCAAATTGCGATCAATTTCACTGCCAAGGCAAATATTCCCATCCATATCCAAAGACTCTTACAGTTATATATAAATATTTCGTGAAAATCTCGCCTAAATTGATACATACATCTAGATTTCTTTTAGATTTGCAACAATGTTTCCGTCGGAACCTGCCGTCGCGGTAGTTAGGGTCACAATCAGGGAACCAATCAGGGTCAATTAGGTCACCCTCCCCTTGACGACACTATGGCAACCCTTGCTGACACAGTAGCATCCCTTTGGCGACCCGTAAAAGTCAGACAACCCTGATTTAGTTAAGCTGATTAGGACCAGAAACCTTTCCTTGACGACAATGTGAGAGAGCATTTGACCAACGTCACAGAGGCCTATATGCTGGAGTGTTTGGTGGGCGGGATTAATGGTTACGGACAAACAAAACATAGTTCCGAAAAAGATAAACCAGATCATCATCATTAACCCTTAATATGTAAAGAGAAGTAAATCTATGTAAATGTATATATCATTTAACCCTCACAATTCCGGAAAAGTATAATAAATACAAAACCGTACTCGTGTTTAGATACGGACCTACGGACTTGACTCGGCGGAATGATATCTGGACGAGTATCTAAACACTCGTACAGTTTTGTCTATATATCATAACATTTTTAACCTCACTGTATGCACTTAGGGGGTTGTATGTGACATTGTACTGAATGATTTGACCTTTTATAGATGTCGAACAAAAATGTATATCTTTGATACATATCCCATAGATGTAAAACGCCCTTTGGCCTTTACAAAGAGTGTCAGCATCTATATACATATAACCAACCGAGAAGGGGGTCCGAGGGTGGTTATCACCCCGAGGCGGGACCCTGGTATCAGCCTGAGACCAGGGCCCCCCCGAGGACCCCCTTTGAGGTTGGTTATGGATTTATTATACCTTAGCCCCCGATCTTCTCCATAATGTAGAAAAATTCCCTGTAAAATGCGCAGGAAAGGCGCATGAATACAAATCGCGCATCGTGTGAACGGCCGCGAAAACATAGGCCGTGATAATGTGCTATTTAATGCATGTTTTTTCACAAAATATGCAATATTTCGTGTTAGAATGCATAAATCTACGCGTAAATATTTAAAATATCGCATGAAAACGCATATAAATGCATAAAACAACGCATTTTCCCGACTTGATTGATGGGTGATAATGGGGGCCGCTACGGACGGCCGCTACGGACGACAGCTGTAGTTCCCACGCAGTGGCGTAGGCAGGGGGGGTTCCTGGGTCTCTGGAACCCCCGTTAAATTTCCCAAATTGTAGGTAAAATATAAGAGATCTTGCCAAAAATGTATGTCGGAACCCCCTTAGATTTATCTGGAACCCCCTTTGACTTGAGGGTTGGCTACGCCCCTGCCACGTGAACTATTTCTTGTATCACACTCCCATGTGATAAAAGGCAGGTTATCACACGAGCATGATAATTCATGCGTTAAACTGTCAACTACTAAACGTGTACCAAACTAAGGTATAATAAACATTTTTTCTATCTATTTATTTTAATTAGTTTGACAACATCTTCTTCCAGTTGTGTTATAATGATGAGATGACATAAAGATGGGATAGTTATGAAGTCAACAGATATCAAAGAGAATAATAGGCAGCAATATATCTTGGTCATTCACACTCTAGACATTAGGGATTTATAGCTTCGCTCTAGTGTATGATTGGAGTGCGGATCATATATAGCTAAAGACAACCCTAAGAATTTTTATAATGCTCTTGCAGCTGTATAATGGGGTTAGTTGTAAGGTATACTAAATATAGGATTTCCTTGGGCCATTCAAATTCCAGATATCCGCTGTTTCTATTTTATTCTCTCACCCGGTCAGGACACCGACTCATATGGCAGTGCCCGAGGCCATAGAAACCAGCCATGCTGTCCGTACCTGTCCCCAGCCAGTCCCCGCTTCCCTCTCAATGTCCTCCCACCCACTCAACACTCCACTCGGAGAATACTCCGTGAGGGTCCAGGTTAGAATAGGCCCCCAGTAGCCCCTGCTGATCGTATGAGGCAACGATAAGGGGGACCCTGCACTGTCCAAGTGGTTCTTTGGGTTCAATTCCCGGTTAGTGCTTGGTTCACTAAGGGATGAGGTACAGCAAAAATGATTTCCAGGTTTTGATTCCCTCCTGTTTGCCCACTCTGTCACCTTCATCTCAAGGATTCAATCACCAAAGACAGACTCGTCCCAACTGGTTTTCGCCATGAAAATGACCCTGGCTGTCATCAGGCGTAAACATCCATCACTCACTCACTAACTCACTCACTCACTCACTCATTCATTCACTCACATTGCACCCACATCACATAAGTGTACAACCCCTTATGGCCTTGACCAAGAGTGTCAACATTTATAGAATCTCTCTCCCAGTCAAGACACCTATATGGACCCATATTCCTGTACCTGAGGCCATATAAACCAGTCATACTGTCCCCACCTGTCTGCGACCAGCCCCCGCTTCCCCCTCAATGTCCTCCCACCCACTCAACACTCAGGGAATTCCTCCACTGCAGGAGCAGCAGCAGCAATTCCTGCAGCAATGCCAATGTCTGCGATGCCTACACCCGGGCCGCAACCAATGAACGGGTCAACAAATTGACGAGCAGATGGCCTGCCATGCCTAGGCCCAGGCCTTTACCAATGAAAGGGCCAACATACTGACTACCGGACAGCCTGCAATGCCTATACACCAA
This sequence comes from Lepidonotus clava, assembly GCA_936440205.1. Lineage (NCBI taxonomy): Eukaryota > Metazoa > Annelida > Polychaeta > Phyllodocida > Polynoidae > Lepidonotus > Lepidonotus clava. The sequence continues at coordinate 3,195,441 of OW387143.1, forward strand.
TAAGGCCATCCCATTTCGGGTATATCCTGGGGTTGGACAAGGGTTGGACAAAATTACCAAATAGGCCATTCTTGTGTCCTAGAGTCGGGTTTACTGAAATAAACAAAAAACATATTTTCCTATATCCCTAAGTATTGCTAAAACATTTTAATTTCTTTGATTCCATCAGTTTACAGATTTCCAGGTTTTCCAACCGAACAAAATGTTGTATTTCAGGGCAAAACAGGGTCAGACATTATAGGTTGGATTGACAGGCTTTAGCATTGGTTCCTATGGGAAAAAGGTCAATAAATAAAGCTGCAGTTCACAAATTTTAGGGGCAATCCATCAACCAAGTTTCTTTGGTTAATTTTGTATTAAGCAACTGTCTTCATGAAATAAGCACAGAGGCAATATTTCATGGTAAACCTTAATATTGGTGTAAACTGGGATGGGCTTCTTGCAAGGCTGTCCCCAATGATCAGGCCAAAATAATGACAAGCAGTCGGCTTGCAATGCCTATACCCAGGCTGCTACCAATGAACAGGCTAATATACTGACTACCAGACAGCCTACAATGACTATGACTAGACCAACAATGAATGGAACAGTTAACTCAACCTAGGCTCCCATTATCTATGCCCAAGCCTCCAGCAATGAAAGAACAACCCAACAGACCCAGAGATGTCCTGTAATGTCTATGCCTTGTTTGCCACCAATGAAGGGCCAACATACAGACTTGCAGATGGCTTTTGCCAGACCCCAATCAACGAATAGACCACCATACTGATCAAAACATAACTTTCGATCCCTATTCCCAGGCTGCCACAAATAAACATACAATTCAACTGACCGAAAGATGGCTTATATTGGTTACACCTGGGCTGCCAACAAAGAACAAACCACTCTGCAGACCCAACGATGGTTCCCAGTGCCTATGCCAAAGCTACAAGCAATGGACAGACTATCTAGCAGAATGGATATGGCTCCCAAAGCCTATGCCCAGGCAAAATAAAATGGAGGACCCACTGACAAATTCAAAGACTACCCAAACTGCTAGCACACCTGAGAGAGCGATATAGGGCTGGCTTAGGGAGAAGTGAATTGCAACATCATCAGCTGGTTCCTCTTGCCCGGAGAGCTACCTCTATAAGGATCCAAACGTTAGACCCCGGTGATTCATACCCAAGCACAGGCTTTTCTACACTCCAATCATGAACAGTGAGTTGTTAAGGAACCAGTTAGGGAGAAGTGTTATCATCACGGATCCCCCCGTAGGGGTTCCGGGTAAGAATAGGCCCCCAGGAGCCCCTGCTGATCATAAAAGGTGATGATTGGGGGAACCAAGCACTAACCAACTTGTTTATTGGGTTCAATTCCTGGTTTGTGTCTGGGTTCACTAAGGGATGAGGTACAGCAAAAATGATTTCCAGGTTTTGATCCCCTGTTGTTTGCCCGCCCTGTCACCTTCATCTCATAGATACAATCAACATAGACAGAATTCATCCTAATCTGTTTTCACTGTGATAATGACCCTGGCTGTCGGTATGGCCTAAATATCCATCAGTCATTCACTCAAGCGCCATACCCACTAGGTGACTCTGGCTGAGTCGGCCGACTCATGGGCCCTAAAATCGGACAATTCTACTTGAAGAGTCGGCCAATTTTAACACCGATTTAGATCAAACATGCACATTCCAATATACCATACCCACTGGGAATTGCCCAGATATCAGAGTTGCCGGGCGATTTGACCCTCGTGTCGTGGCCTGTTGCCTGCAAAATCGCCTAGTGGGTATGGGGACAGGAGTGACCTCTAGGTTTGCTTTTGGGCCCTGACACTGCACACATGGCTCAGTATAACACACCTGCTTAGAGTGTCACCTGGTGGCCCGAGCTGAAAGCTGCAGGCTAGGTTGGGGGGGGGGGTGAGGGGGAGGCTGGGGGCCGGCGCTCAGTTTAATGCTGTGATCAGCAGGTGGTTGGGAGGGGGGAGGGGAGTGGGAGGAGGGGGGGGGGGAGGGGAGGCAGCAGCAGCAGCTGGGAATTACACTACTAAAAGCAGACAGCTCAGCTTGGTATAACTTAAAGGGTCCCTTGAACATCAATTTTCAAATGGTTAATATTCATGACGATAACTTGACTTGAGTATTCTAAAATCATTTCAGAAGAAATAATCTGAAAATATTTAGGTAAAAGTGTGTGATTATGGAAAGAAAATTGAATTTGGGAGTTCCCTAATCTCTGACCTTTTCAGTACTCACTGTGTGATGTCATAATAATGGAATTCCCCCTAGATATACTTTGGGAATCCCAAGTCCTTATTTTGCAATTTAAGATGGGGGACTCCATTTGATGGATGAAAGGGTTTCCCCACTAACTCACCGTGTGACATCACAATTTTGGGGGTTTTCTTGAAAAAAGAAGTAAAATGCAAGCTTTTTTATGTTCCTCAACTGTGTGGATTTCCCCCTAAGTGATTTTACTGTTGTCTGGTGACGAGTGACTGGGAAAATCACGATAAAGTCGCTGGGCAACTCATGATCAGTTGGCAACTCCCTGTCGGTATGTGCAGATTCTGGGTGACGGGCAGCAGAATCGGTGGGAAAATCAGCAGAAAAATCTATGAAAAAATATCAAAATTGCTCGATATGACAGTCCCCCAGCGACAACAACGGCCATTCTTTGGCGATGGTAAAATTGCCTAGTGGGTATGGGGCTTAAAGATATTTGGTTGATAAAAAAGATGCTGTCTTTGTACATTATGTAGTCTAAGTATTACACTTTTCTTGTTTCCAAACTTAAGTGACACTGAGATATATAATGTTATGATATTCATCACAAAGTATCGCCAAGCATCAACATAATGTTTATAAAAAAGATTATTCAAAATAAGATAACACGTACCTTATGTTTACGTTACGTCACACATTGGAGTGACTGAAACTCCTTAATGAAAAGCGTAGGTGGCACGTAAAGGAAATATGGTGACCTGTCTCTACAATACATGGTAGAAACTACCCTAGGACATCTTGAAAGACTATGCATGTGAAGAAATATAATCATAAAGAGCATGGTAGCATAACATGAAGAAAAATGCTTTCTTTTTGTAATAAAGTTGAATCAATGTGTCCTCAAATTGTGGGGTTTGTCTTGAAAGTCCGGTCTTGATTTCATTTCACAAAATCCTATTAAGCACCAAATTGCTGTAGAATCTTTTACAAATTAGACATGTGCATGCGCACCCTGCGCTGGTAGCCCCGTGCGCCGCAGCAGAAGCAGCAGCACGCTTGGCACCAGCGGAGGGGGCTGTAGGGGATAAATGAGTCTGTGGGAGGCGGTCGGAGGGAGCAGTAGGAGGCAGAGAAACGGCCGAGGACCTGCTACAAGGTGCAACAGGGTGCTCTAGGAGGTGCGGCAGACCTGCTGCAGATGCAAGACAGTTGTAATAGGAAGCGCAATAGACAATTGTAATAGGAAGCACAACTGGAGGCCAAATGCAAATAAGGGATGCAATAGAATTGTTGGAGATGCAAAAGTAATTGTAATTGCACAGAGGTCACATGCTGTGAGGAGTGCAATACAGGGTGCAATAAACCTGTCGCAGAAACAACGGGAGTCATTATAGGAAGTGCGGTAGGAGGTGCAAAAGACTTGTTACACATTACTTGAGGTGCAACAGGGTGCTCTAGGAGGTGTGGCACACCTGCTGCAGATGCAACACAGTTTTAATAGGAAGTGCAATAGAGGTGCAACAGGAGGCCGATTGCAAAAGGAAGTGCGATAGGGAGTGGCAAAGACATGCCATAGATGCAACAGGCCTAGGGTCGTCGTAGGAGGTGCAACCAGAGGCCACGTGCTATGAGGAATACAGTAAAAGGTGCAATAGAACTTCTGCAGATCATGCAATAGGAGTTGTTATAGGAGTTGTAAAAGGACGTGCAACAGGTTGCAATAGGGAGGGCAAAAGACTTGCTGCAGATGCAACATTAAGTGCGATAGGAGGTGTAATAAGAGGTTGAATAGTGCAAGAGGGAGTGCAGAAGACATGATGGATGTGCAAGAGTAGTAGCAATAAAAGGTGCAGTAGGAGGTGCACATGCAATAGGAGTTACGAAAGGAAGTTTGATGCTAGGAGGTGCAAAAGGAAGTGCATCAGGTGCAAAACAGGGTACAATAGGAGCGATATAGAAGGTGTGATAGCAGGAACGATAGGAGGTTCTACAGGATTGCAATCGGGAGTGTAATAGACCTACCTCAGGTGCAAGAGGAGGTGCAATAGGAAGTGCAACTAGAGATGCAGTAGGAAGTACATCTTGGGAGCAATAGCATATTTACATGTAGCAGAACCAACGAAAAGGGTTTCAAAGTGTGTCGTGCGACAGGAGGTGTGACAGGAGAAGTTTAAACTGTCAACTGCTTATTGCACTGGGCAGTTTTAGAACGGACATTCCGAAGCTCGCCATGTAAAACCCTGAGTGGAAAAGGATTAGAACAAAGGTTCAGTGTAAATTATTGAGACCTTTCTAAGCTATTAACATTAACCACTCATTATGTTTCTCTGAGGTGGTCGGAGTTTCCCTCAGTGCTGGCCCTCTCCTCATACCTGCCCTGATTTGATTCACCTGGCCAGCCGCTGCTTGGTCTGAATCTAACCTCAGGGGATTCACTGCTGATATAGAGAAGTAGGGATTCAGCAAGTGGCTCCCTAGCGTCCTACCTGCGTTCTACCAGCATCGTACCTGTGTCCTGCCAGTCTCATGCTACAGTCCTAGCAGTATCCTGGCAGCGTTCTACAAGCGTCCTACCAGCGTCCCCCCAGCGTCCTACCAGCGTCCTGTCAGCGTCCTGTCAGCGTCCTGTCAGCGTCCTACCAGCGTCCCCCCAGCGTCCCCCCAGCCTCCTACCAGCGTCCTGTCAGCGTCCTGTCAGCGTCCTGTCAGCGTCCCCCTAGCGTCCCTTTAGCGTCCTGTTAGGCTAATGCTAGCGTCCCCCCAGCGTCCTACCAGCTCAAACAGGTTGTCCTTCCAGGCGGAGGGCCTAGAAAAAGCCCTTTACCTGCCGAGAACCAGCACCAGCACCACCTACCGGCCCCACCTTGAACCCACCACCCACCACCCACCACCCACCACCACCACCCACCACCCACCAGAACCAGGCCCGTCGCTGGTCGCCCGCCTGTCATTATCACGGTGGTCGGTGCCGCGGGGCCAAGCGGCTAAAACAACACGCCGGGGATCAGCAGCGTCCTACAGGTATCCCAGGTCACCCTGCGTCTAGTGCCCGGATGTAACAAGGTGCGTTGACAGTGACCCGTAGAGGGGTATATATATATCATACATAATATTATAGCAAGGTGTGTTGACTGGAAGACACGGAGGGATATTTACCATACACAGACCTCATAATAAACTCAACGTCTAGTTCTTGGATATAACAAGGTATAAGAAAGGTATTGGCAGAAAAAAACACGGAGGTTTATATACCATACACAGACTGGATAGTAAATTGCTCTAGGATATGACAAGATGTATTGACGGAAACACACACAGGTATATACCATACGCAGACTGCATATTAAATCCTACATTTTGTTCTAGGATATATCAAGGAAAGACGTAAAGATTTGTATACCATACGGAGACTGCATAGTAAACCCTACGTCTAGTTCCAGCATATAACAAGATGTGTTGACGGAAAGACGTGAATGTATACACCATACACAGACCACGTGCTCATAATAAACCTCCACCTAGTTCTAGAATATAACAACATGTGTTTAACAATGATATCCCGGAGATATACCCATGCAAGGATTGGATAGCAAACACTACGTATGTTTTAAGATATAGCCGAGGGTGTTTTAGCAGAAACGCAAACCACATATCAAACCTTGCACCTTGTCAAAGATGTAACCCTCATAGCAAACACTACGCCAGGTATAGAAATCCTTACATGAACGAAGGTAGGGACTCGAGCTAGGCATACGGAGGCCCAGTATCAGAAAAAAGGCCTCGGATTTTTATCAAAGAAACAGTTGGCCCTACAGCTGGAGAGGATGGTTGGCGTTAGAGTCTAAACACCTGTAAAAGCCAGCTCCAGTGGTGCAGGTTTGACCTGGTGCCCTACAGGTGCTACCTAAGCCTGCTCCGTTGAGACCGATGCTGCATTCGTCACAGGTCTAACGTTACATGTTAGTGAGACCAGAATAGGAAAATCTGGCCAACTGAGACCAACATTGTGTCTGTCACAGGCTCAATGGTATATGTTACTGAGACCAGAATCGGAAAACCAGCACAAGTGACCCCTTAAACCTCGTCAATTGAGATCGACATTGCATCGGTCACAGGCTTAACAGTATATAAGTTACTGAGACGAGAATAGGAAAACCAGCACTAGTTTGTGTATTTCATTTTAAACCCGGATATTAGGTTCTACCCCCAGAGCCTACAGGACCTCCACAACCACCCACCTGTCACCATGTTCTCGTCGGCGGTCGCCGGGCTCTTCGGGAAGAGGGTGGCCAACAGGGCCAAACTCGCCGGTAAGAACTCACATTCCACCTTCTATGTTTTAGTGCGACAAATACAGGTTTATTGCTACATATTTTAAAAATCAGCAGGCGATATGGGTTAGGTACGAACATGTAATATATCATTAGAAGGGTCATCAAGTTCTCTCTTGAATGATATATAAACTACGATTACACATGTTTATGGGTAAAGAAAAACAGTAAGAACCCGCATACGGAACACAATCTTTAGTATTTCTCCCATTATCGATTCCTTAACTCGTATATAACGCATAGTAGCAGCACGTTGTTCGTAACCCGCATGACAGCGATCTTTCCATATACTACTAGACTACGGCAATCAGCACAGATCTATATCCTTTTGTCGCATGTTCATTCATGGCATAAGCGTAAACCAGGCTTTGCACCCAAAAGTTTTGTTTCTCGCAATTTCTGACCTGCGACATTCATTCAACATGTTCTCCATCTAATAAGCATGTATGTCAGAATGTAGCGCAATATCACAATATTGAAAAAGTCGCTCGATATCGAAGTTTGCTGAATAATGTCGCTGACATACTACACTTCAATTTGTATAGGTGTCATAGAATTCTAAGATCAACTGCTACAACGAGAAAACTGTCACATAGCAGGCCGTACCCAGGGTCTGCTGAGGGGGGGGGGGGGGTGGCGAGGATCCCTAAGTTGGACTTTTGTTTATTTTTTTACTTTTATTTCAAATAATTAATTAATTATTAATTTCAATAATTCAAACCTAAAAAGGGGGGTTGCGAGCTTCTCAAAGTGGAAATTTTAAATATGTCCACACATTATTTTAGGGGTTTTACAGTGAATTTCTAAAGGAAAGATCTCATCTGTGGGGGTGGCCTGTCACCCCCGCCACCCCGGGCCTGCATAGTTCAGCGAATCTTAATTCTTTTCAGGTCCGAGACAAAACAGGACCTAATTCTCTGAAATTCCATACAATTCGTCCATTCAATTGCTCTCATAATAAGCTCCACCCATTCTATGTAAATGTAATAAGAGTAGACAATTCTCATGATTCTGAGTAGTGTACGAAGTATGGGGGTATTGTGTCACACTTGTCTAAACTATTCCGTGTAAGATCTGTGGGATGTTTCATAATAACCTCCTTATGGAAACTGTACGAGAGTTTGAAATTTCCGTTTCATAACAAAACTCCCATTAATACACCCGTAACTCTCACAAATCCACCAAAACGCATGTAAGAGAAAATGAAACTTACATAGCTACGTTAACCAAAAAGGTCATCGTAACTTTACGAAATACAAAATCACATAGCCAAATGGGGGTTTCTTATAAAACAGGCCACTGACTTTAAATAACTACTGTGACGTTTCCGACTCGCGATTTCTAGATTCTATTGTTAGCCACATCCCAAATATAATCACAAATGAGGCTAGGAAGAATGATCTAATTCTAAGATTTAAGATCTGGGAAACACATTTATGATTTTGATGGTGCGAAATCAGCCCTTTCTCAGCTTTCAAAGCTACTTTTATTGGATCAAAACCTTTTAAATGACGTCCATTAAGGTTAAAAAGACGTTTGAATTACTGCAAAGGAGAGCCATTTAAGACGAATTTCTGATGACCTTTGTCAATGTCCTGAAACAGGGATATAACAGTTATCTTTAAAGTATCTTTAATTGTTACTTTTTAGATCCCGGTGCATTCAGGTAGATAGACAGACAGACAGACAGACAGACAGACAGACAGACAGACAGACAGACAGACAGACAGACAGACAGACAGACAGACAGACAGACAGACAGACAGACAGACAGACAGACAGACAGACAGACAGACAGACAGACAGACAGACAGACAGACAGACAGACAGACAGACAGACAGACAGACAGACAGACAGACAGACAGACAGACAGACAGACAGACAGACAGACAGACAGACAGACAGACAGACAGACAGACAGACAGACAGACAGACAGACAGACAGACAGATAGATAGATAGATAGATAGATAGATAGATGGAAAGATAGATAGACAAAGCTAAGACTAATCTGATTACATTTTCATAACACTTGCCTCACCAGGGTGTAGATTTGAGCAAATCAGCGCGTCCCAGGGTAAATAATACAGCTTAAAAAAAGAAACAAAAAGAATTATCCTTTTACTTGGGAAGTAATTTTTTCACTTGGCTCTAACTTTTATGATAATTTAGCATGTAACAACAAGACTGTCCTTTGGGAACCGTCAGCTGGGAGTTGCATGTGGGCAAAGCATAAAACAGTTTCTTAATCATGAATATATGAGAAAGGTTTGTTTGTCTCATTATATTTGAAAATGTATCTTCTCATACCTTATGGACTAACATGCACAATGTGAAAAATGATTTACATCAAAGTTCACAGAACTCTATGGAATACAAAGGAGCATGGTTAACTGCAAGCATGCCTGCTTTATTCCGGTTATAAATATATAGGGGCATCGGTTTCATAATGATGCTGTATAGACAGTAATTATCCGAAGGTTCCAAAGCGTTTACACTATACGTCTACAAGTTTAGGTTGGTTTGACAATCTATTCATTACACATACACACACACACACACACACATACACACACACCCACACACACACACCCACATACACACACACACACACACCACACACACACACACACACACACACACACACACACACACACACCCACATACACACCCACACACATACACACACACCCACACACCCACACACACACACCACACACACACCCACACACACACACCCACCCACACACACACACACACACACACACACACACACACACACACACACACACACACACACATACATATATATATATATATATATATATATATGGCAGATCTATAAAATGAAGTTTCTCCTTTGCTTCTGTGAACAGAACTAGTTTAAATTAATCAATATGTTTGAAATACTGTAAATAATCTATCTGTGATGGAAAAAGACTTTTCACTTTGTGAGAGTCCTTGCTATGGATAGCTCTGTTAGCCCCCCCCCCCAACCCCTTAGAGAGAAGGTTGTGAGTGCCTCGGAGTGCCAGGATGTAGCTCTAGAGAGGCACAGTTTGATCTTTTACAAAGTCTTTTTTCCATTCTTGACCTTACCCTTCTCCCTTTTTGTCCTCGCCCCTTTACAACCTTTTGTTCTTGTTCACATAAAAAATATTTCTGATGGCATTCTTCTAAGAAAAAGGGTTAGGTTATTCGACAAAACACTCTTAAAGGTGCAGTTAGTCACTGTACTTGCTATTCCCTAGGAGGAACTAGGTTACGAATACGGTCCCTAACTCGCAAGATAAACCACCTTTAAAATGTATGTCAGTGCACTGTCAAGATCTAAGAAAAGATTTTGCATCATACACATTCAGAATGATATGATGCTGCTCCCAGCCGAGGATGAGACGTTATTATAACATTGCAGCAATATTCTGGTTGGTTCTATATTGGTTCTTCTTTTGATGACTCCCAAATTATATTGCTGCAACCTACTGCTGTGACATTGCACTGTGATATTATTACAACGTTCTGATACATTGTTCAACCCAAACAGAATGTTCTTATAACATTCTGTTATGGTTTGGTCTTAACCTTACCAAAAAATAACATTATAATAACGTTCTGATTCAGTGAGGTTTCAACTGTTACGTGCCATCTTATTAAGTAACAGACTGAGCCAAAAAGTATGGTTGCGGATTGTTCGGTTACGTTGCAACTTGGCTGGGGCTATGACCTACAAATGCCCTTCACATGTGTTCAGCTATCAGCCCTCCTCCTAGTCCTTTCATGACCTAGATACCTCTTGCATAATAGGTTCTTACACCCAAAACAGTCCATGGCTACTACTAGTCACTTGAAATTTGTAAAGAAATCTTTTATTGGTCCTCTATTTAGCATGGGTAACTCCTTTGACGTTTGTTGGGCTGCTGGCTGGTTTATGGTCCTCCCTGCCATAAACCAGCATCCCCAAAGCATGCTGGGGTGCAGGTAGGAATTCCAACCTAAAATGGTTGGTGGTTAACAGTCCTAGTTTGAGCACCTAGCGGACTTGGACATAACTACAGTCTACCCTCCTCCGGGCCCTGGGAGGAGGTGAAGCATTGTTTGAATCACTCTATAAATCACCCCGCAGCACACAAAATAAGGCTGATTGCTGCTAATTGAGATTTATTGAATCATCTTTGCCAGGAAGGACATAAAAGCGCACCTCCTTAGGCCAGGCCTACAGTGGATATCGGGCCCGTAAATCGCCACTAATTGATTTCACGAAGCTACGGTCATGTTCTCATAAAAGCCATTGCTCTTGTGTAATGGAATCCAATGAGGTCGCCTCGACATTTGTGGGTCTCCGAATACCATTTGTTTCATTGTATTAAACAAACAAATGCATGCATGCCCAAGGCACATGCACATGCATTCACACATGCACATGCATGCAGTATTTCCCCCTCTTTTTGTAGTTTAGGGGTCCACCAACCCAGCCAGAGGTGTTATATTATAATAATGTTGCAGAAATGTTCTGTGTTGGTTCTTGTTAAGTACTTTTAATGACTCCCAATTACGTCGCTGCGACCTACTGCTGTGATGTTGCACTGTGGTGTTATTATAGAGTTCTGGTTATGTTCTTCAACCTTAACAGAATGTTCTGTTTTGGTTTCTTCCTAACCTCATCAAAAATAATGTTATAATAACATTATTATTCGGTGAGGTTTCAACCTCACCATCAATAACATTATTGTTATGTGCCATCTTAGTAAGTAACAAACCAACAAAAAATGTATGGTTGCAGAATGTTTCTGTTACGTCACAAGCTAGCTGGGAAATATGGGGTCAGGACCCCCTCATACCCGACCCTGTCCATGCTGGTATCCCTTGCTAGGTCTGTCCTGACCTAGTAGTGGCCATGGCAACACCACCCCAACCTGCTCTGGTGACCTTCAAGGCTAAACCTCTAATTGCTGCTCGTCATTGGCATGCTTAGAATCCCCACTGACCATGTTGGCTGGGGAACAGCGGCCACTGCAATCTCTCCGATTAGGGGCCTTCATGTAGACTTTTGAGTGCGTGCCTCTGAGCTTCAGGAGAACTTTACGACTGTGACACGACATTGCGATCATTTGTGGATTCCCCGGTTAGCAGGAATATGTTTATTGGCTATCTATATTATTTTAGTAAGGAAAACAGTTCAATCTACTTTTCTTTTCTTTTTTTTATGAATCAAACTTCAGGGGTAACCCCCATGGTCATCCAGATCAAGTTAGAACAGTAATGACAAAATGTGTTACATATAACAGTGACGTAAAACAAAATGCATTACATATAATTAAATCATTCCTTCATTGAAAAACTTGTACATACTATTGATTTGCAATTTAAATTCAGATTTATCATTACAATTATGGATTTCTATAGGAAGGTTATTCCACAACATAGTCCCTTTATAAAATGGACTAGTTTACTATTTACCACCGTTATATTTTTCAGTTTTGAAGGTACGCTTTGCAACTTCTACAGCATGAATTTTACTATGATAAGTTTCATCACATACACAATTAATTTGATACATATGAATCGATATGGAACATCTAAAATTGTCTTTTTGTGTCTTCTTTAAGACTCCACAAATCAGCTTAAGTTAAAAGCTTTACCTTAACAGTAAATATATATTAAATTGAACCTGGGTCTATAATACATTGGGTGCACTGTCCTGGTGACCACACCCAAACCGGAAGTAGGAAGCCTCCCTCCCCACCAGGGTGCGCCATCAGTGGGTGGGTGCGGTCTTTGTGACCGGTTCACCAGGTGTGAACCCGATACAACGCCCGTTTAGACCACCTCCACACTGCGCCTTTAAGGGTTCCCTGCACATAAATTGACAGGTTGCCTTTTTTTTTTTTCACTTCACTTTTATATTACGAAAATGTTTCAAACAAAAGAAAGACAAAAAAAAGAAGCACAATAATTATTAATCAGTTGTTAACGAAAAAAAATTAAAAAATTGGGAATTCCCTATTGACTGATCTGCAACGAATTGTAAAGAGGTCAACTACATATTCATGTATTTGCGTGAATTTGGCATAATTGCACAGATCAATAAACAGTTAAGCAGCATACCTGCCAGGATGATTCTGCGCAGTTTTAGCACCGATTCAGATCAACATTCATTATGCAATATGGAAATAAACATGTTTGATATAGATTGGTGCTAAAATTAGCCGATTATTCTGGTAGAATCGGCCCATTTTAAGAACAATTCGTTGGCCGACTTGGTCAAAATCACTGAATGTGTATGGGGCCAAAGTTCCCAGTACTGAAACAGTGGGGCCATTGCGAGAAAATCAAATATTGTGAAGTGTAAGGCCCCATACCCACTAAGCGAATTTGACCAAGTCGGCCAACTCATCGGCCCTAAAATCGGCCAATTTTACCAAGATAATCAGCTGAATTTGACACCGATTCAGATCACCATTTAGTAGTATTGAAATGTACATGTTTGACATGAATCAGTGCTATAGTCGGCCAGTTCTTCTTACAGAATTGGCCGACTTTAGTGCCCATCAGTTGGCCGACTTTTTCAGAATTATCTAGTGGGTATGGGGCTTTAGGTGGGTATCATCACAGACCTACACATTAAGTTAGTGAGGCCAAACTGGCAGAAGGTACACCGTAGACATTCCCTCGGTGCTATAAAATCGATTAAATGGGCTGAACCTGTCCACATTTTACATACCCTAGTGTGAAAAATAGATCTGTTTAATATATTCGATAACATGCTGTAAAACTACTACTTTAAGCCACGGCTTATGGGGTTAATTTTAGGGATAAGAGCCATTTAGGTTTCAATATATAGGGTGCGGCTTAAATAAGGGATTTAAACAACATTGAATACAATAACATTCATGAAAACATTTTATGAAAAGACGTCCGTAAATTAACCCAAAAGTTAGGGTGCGGTTTAATTATGTTTTGGATTGAATAAAGGGTTTACAGTAACGCATTTCATGAAGAGAACTTAACTAAACAACTTCGTATAGGAATATTCACCGATGGTCATTCGTTCACTTTGCCTGTGGCCCATTGCACAATAGAATTTCGTTACTAAGATAAAACAACGAAAGCATAACGAACATTTGCTTAGTAACGAAAAGTTTCTTTGTTACGAAAATATTTCCACTCTTACTTAAATAGTAAAAACTGGCTGCCTGGCGTGTACACCGATAACCTATGGCTGGTACCCAGTGGCCCAGAAAAGTTGTTCTCCTGGCGTGCACACTGATACCTAAAGCTGGTACCCATTGGCCCAGAAAAGTAATTCTCCTCCTAAACGCAAACCCTAAACGTTATAAACAACGCAATTAATACCCAGTGTAATGGTAACTATAGCCTTATTTCCCAGCTTAAATCCGAAACCCACAGCCACACACACCGCTACAAACACAGAGGTGTGAACGTATGCTATAACAATGAGCCCACGCTATACAGCCCAAAATATACAGGTAATGTGATGTACTAATTAATAAATTAACACCCCTAATAACCCAGAGGCGCCTGATCCTGCTGGTTTATTACCCTCAGGTTAATAAGGGTAGGCCTGTATCACCCTCAGGTTAATAAAGCCAGGTTTGTATTACCCTCAGGGTCATAACTGTGAGTATGCACCGCTGACAAGGTCAATAGGTGACGTAACCCTGGTTACGTAACCCTGGTTACGTCCCGTCCTACCCTAGTAGGGGAAACAATAGGGGACCTTCCAGTAATCGCCTATCACTGCTATAGTTATCGCTATAATTATGTATATAGACCTTTTGCAGACCTAAAGCCCGTATTCCACTAGGCGACAGACAAAACTGCCTAAGATCACGAGGTTTTAGGGCTAAAGATCGGGAGTATATCCATTTCATCTCTGAAAAATTGGGAGCAGTGCTCCCACTGACAATTGCAAGTTACAATTCCCACAAACAATTCCAAATATATTATATGAAATATATTATTATCATAATTTCCTAAATAACAATCAAAAGATATGTCAAATATGTATAGAGTTTATGGTAATATACAGAACCTTTGTTGGCACTCCCCCTCCCCCTAGTGGTCAACTGGTCAATTAGTGTAACAGGGTCAGAGGCCAAAGGTGAGGGTGGGGAAGTGCACCCCTGTTGTAGGTACACTCTGGGTTCAGCAGCAGAACAGACAGCATGTAACCATTAAGCAGCAATAGGCCTGTTTGCCTACACTCCTGGTTCTGTAGAGACATACACTTTATTTGGACCCGGGTTCAAGCCTGGGCTGTGACTGTTACACCACTTTAGCTTGCCGTTGTTCTCTCCCCCATAGATTCAGTCAGGCAACTGGTATACACAAATGTGCGTGGTCCTGATATAGCTGAAAGATTGCTGATCATACAAAAAACTCCAACAAGCATCATCATTAACAAGACTCCCTTCTCTTGATCAGCTGATCAGTCAATAAATCATAATTCCTAAAAGATATTGATCACATTTGCTTATTGTTAAATGATTAACTCTGCATAAATCAAACGTGTAAACGTCAATGTATAGGACTTAGGTACATGGTTTCCTGCTTTATCAAGGGTTCATGGTTATCACCTTGTGATACCCAAAATGAGGTCACGTGACCTTATAATTATCTCTAGGTTAGTGGGACAGCAGTGCCCTTCAGCTAACAACGTCATGTTACAATACTGCTGATTCAAGGTCACTCTTTTTGGCTCAGCAATGTGCTGCTATGCTATTTATAATGTTTCTAAATTCACATTGCACAACATTGTCAGAACGTTGGGTGTTTTGGTTGTTTAAATACCATTTATAGACTCAGATCTAGAAAGTGTGAGAGTATGCGATTTCCAAAAGTCAATTGCATGGGAATGGGTCTAGACCACTAAATTTGACATGGTGACATGGCCATTTCTTAAAATCGACATGTGGCATGGACCATTAATGACATGACAGACAACTGTAAAACCTCAGTGACATGTGATAGGGCTATTTATTAAATTAGACAGGCGACATTGAAAATCGACAAGAACATGCAACAGGGGCCTTTCTTAAATTTGACACGGGACTTCGGGACCCCCCTGTCCAGGACCCCGTGGTAGAATGTTATAACAACATTACATTTTAGTGACATTGAGACCTTACCAACACATAATGTTATGATAATGTTAATTTTAAATGAAAGGGCATGACCGGAATGTCACAATAACGTCACAGAGCAACGTTACAATGTCAGGTTCTAAAGATCATTAACAGGCCCAACTCACATGTTGAGGCCTATACCCTTTACAGACTAGCCTTAGGATGCGCTTGAATACAGGCAAAATGTGCATTCTAGGGCTAGTCTGTAAAGGGCCTGAAAAGGACATAAAAAGGGTTAATACTGTTCTCCTGCTGCCCCTACCATGTCTATAAAGGACATAAAGGGTTAATACTGGTCTCCTACTCACCTGCCATGTCTATAAAGGACATAAAGGGTTAATACTGGTCTCCCACTCACCTGCCATGTCTATAAAGGACATAAAGGGTTAATACTGGTCTCCAGCTCATCTACCATGTCTAAAAAGGACGGGAAGGGTTAATACTGGTCTCCTGCTCCCCCTACCATGTCTATAGTCTCTTGCTCCTCCTACCATGTCTATACCTCATCACAGAGCAGCCAGGTGGGGAGCTAGGGGAATGATGGGATAGGGCAGGCAGGGTCAACATGGATAACATAGGGCAGAAAGTTCTAGAATAGTACCAGCCCATTCCGCTAGGCGCTCCAATGAGCATGAGCGGGTGGGCTACGGTACGGACTAAGGCAGAACAAGCCCTAGTATTAACCAAGGACAACTGCAATTGATGGCTGTCTGTTTTATAATTAACCAGATTATCAATCTGGTTAATCTAATTCAAGGCATTTAAGAGAGTTTAAAATATATAGAAGTGTGTAAATTTGAAAAGTGTGTGCCTGTCTGCCTGTCTTTGCAATCTTTCTTGTACAGGCCTATTTATTCAGAAGATATATTTGTAAGTATTGTGTAAACACTCAAAAATGCCCCCCCCCCCCCCCAGAAAATGTCCCCCGGGTTGGATTGCGTGCCTGGGTGCCAGGCACCTGTTAATTTCAAATACCACCTTTGATTGATGGCAACTCAGTGGGTTAACCCTTGCGCTGCCCAAACAAGAATATGATGCTATTATAATGTTATTTATACATTCTGTTTAGTTTTGCTTCTTTTGCTATGATTCTTGTTACATTATTTTGATGGCACCCATAACGTCTTTAGAACCTAACATTGTGACATCGCACTGTGATGTTATTGTGACATTCTTGTAACATTCTTTGACATCATAATAATGTTATTATTATAATGTTTTGTATTAGTAAAGTCTCAACCTCACTAAAATATAATGTTATCAGAACACTCTTTTAGAATGTCTCAACTCTACCTAAAATACCGCAACTGTTTAATGAAAATTGGGCAGGTTGCAGACTAACCAAAAAAGTATGGTTGCAGAACGTGCTTGTTACATCGCTGCTTGCCTGGGTGTACCATATCGTGCCTATTGCCTTATCCATTCCCAGACAAGCAGCAACTTAACAAGCACATTCTGCAACCATACTTTTTTGGTCAGCCTGTTACCTGTCCAATTTTAACGTAGCAGTTACATTACTTTGCATCAGGATGAGACCAGAATGTTTTTATAACGACGCAGTGCAATGTGGCAATGTTAGGATTTAAAGATGTAATTGGGAGCCATCAGAATAGAGTTGGAGTGACTGAAATATAAAGCAAGAATCATATTTTCTATACCCCCAAGCACTGATAACACAATGAGTTCTTAAGTTTTACCAATTGACAGATTTGCAGGTTTGCCAGCCAATCAAAATGCTGTATTACAGGGCAAAGTAGGTTTGGACATTTTAGGTTGGGCTGATAGGCTTCAACATTGGTCCCTAGGGGAAAAAAGACAATATACGAAACTGCATTCTATGAATTTTGAGCAATTTGTCAACCAAATTGCTTTGATTAATGTTGTATTGTGCAACTGTCTTTATAAAATAATAACAGAGGCAATATTGAAAATATTTCAGGGTAATCTTTTATGTTGGTGTAAACTGGGATGGGCTAATTCTCCCTACCATGAATGGCTGATTTACAGTATTTTAGGCATCTGCATGTTAACTTTGACCTACTTTGTAGAAAAAAAGTCAGGAAAAACTATAGAACATTGATAAATATTTGCTTTATATCCTTTTGAAGTTGATCAATTTATAAACCAACTTGAAAAATACTATACATTTATAGATGAGAAATGGAAAAATTGTCGATGCCAACTTTCCATCTTCTTTGACCACAAATTATGCCATGATTATTAAATATTTCTATACTGAATATTCTCTCAGTGGTGGGGAGAATTCCAGCATCAACATTAGGCTCTCCATAGGGCATGAGAGGTGTAGTAGGGAGGCTGGCAAGCAGTCTGGCACCTTGTTGAGTGTCTTGATGGAATAGAGTGGGAGGTAGGCATAGGGGCCTATAGGTCAAAGGTATGCATTGGCGGAACACGTTTCTCAGACAGCCGACTCCTCAAAAGCCCGCCCCTCCACGGGCTCCAGGGGGCGCTGTCATTAAATCATCAGGGGCGGGGCAGACCGAGAGATATAAGAGCTGTACGAAGGCAGAGCAAAAAAGTACAAGGCCTTAAGGTAGGCATGTGGGAATTATTACTCCGAAGAACATATGGGTCCAAGGATTGATTGACCTGATGCATATTAGCAACAATATAGTTTGCCCTGAAGTAATTTTTCAATATTGTAAAACCTAATTTAGATCAAACACAAATGGCTTGCTTCACTATTGTTACATTACCCTAACCAAAATGTTGTCTGAAAAGATACTATAGCCTGAACACGTATTAAACCTGTGATTTGTCTAAAAGGATATCGTACCATGAATACATAATTTCCCTTTGGTTAATGTAGGAAAATGTTTGTCAAGGAGATTTTGGATTTTACTAATATACCTGAGAATATTATTTAAAGAGTACTTATAGCCCTTCAGGGATTTGTAATTATCACCATTATAGCTTGACAAATGGTGCATATTGGGGGAAGTGTATATTGACAGGCTTTGTACACATCACTCACCTTTTTCTTGATTTTCAACATATTCTGAATGTTTGTTAGGGTATATATGTATACAAAACCAGGGAAGAGATGCAAGATGGGTTATTGATCAAAGGTCTGTCAGGGACATCAACCTGAGATCAGGGCTGCCTGAAGGCCAATATCCCTCCTGACACTCCAAGGGTAATTAAAGCCCCATACCCACCGGGCGATTTTTATCCAAACTTATTGCCGCTAAAATCAGCTAATTTGTAAGGTTGCCTGTTAGTATAATATATTGGAATTTGAATGTTTGATCTGAATCACTGTTAAAATTGAGTGTGTCTACCCGTAGAATTGGTTGATTTTAGTGTTGATCTGTCGGCCGACTTTGTAAAAATGTCCAAGTGGGTATGGGGCTTAACACACCTTATACTTTGGTCATCACCCCGCCTGTATCAACCATGCATTAAACTCTAAAGCTCCTTTACCCACTAGGCAATTTTACCGGCGACTGGCTACGGGCAACAGCAGAATCAATGGTCATATCATTACCAATTCAGATCACATTTTAGTATGTAACATTTCAATGTTACATACTAACATTTGATTTGAATTGGTGAGGATTTTACAACTATTCTGGCTGTTGCCCGTGGCCAGTCGCCGGTAAAATCGGCTAGTGGGTATGGGGCTTTAACTACTGAACCTGTGTCACTTTTGATAGGATATGATGAAATACATAAGTACTTTAGAGAATATCCTTGTGTAGCTGTATAGCCAAGGGAAGGTCATACTACCGGCAAGTCATTGAAGCATGAGGGCAGTGCCCTTAGGAAATATATCTGAAAGGGCATGTTATTCCCCAGAGATATCTCTTAAAGGACATTGTTCCATGGGCCCTCCCTTGCCCAGATAATGTGTCTACAGATATAATGGGGAAATATTACATAGTTACTTACTGCCCTGTATCATACAACATCCTAGGGTTATGTTGTGCTTAGGGCAGGTTAGTAGAACTTGATCCTGTCATAACAAAAGTAGGCTTTGCCAAATGGGTTTAATGACTGTTAATAGATAGACCTTCCTGAGGCCCCCAGTAGCCCCTGCTGATCATAGAAGGTGACGATAGGGGGGAACCTGCACTTGGTTCACTAAGGGATGAGGTACAGCAAAAATGATTGCTAGGTTTTGATCCCCTGCTGTTTGCCTGCCCTGTCACCTTTATCTCATAGATTCGATCAACAAAGACAAAATTCGTCCCAACTGGTTTTTGCCGTGAAAATGACCCTGGCTGTTGGTACATCGTAAAACATCCATCACTCACTCACTATAGATCTGAGTTATCCTGATAAGAAAAAATATCACCATATTAAGTTATAGGAATTGTCTACACCTCTCTTTATGCACCAGTTCGCCACATTGATTTACGAAATTTTGAGGATGCTATTTCAATAATTCAGTAATATTTTTTCGCGTTTCCTTTTTGTTTTTTCCCTTCTGTATGCCAATGAACAGCCCTGTCACATTTGCGATTACATCAGTTTACGCCGAGCACGTAGCTGTTCTAGACCTGACATTTTTCCAGGAAGTTCTCCTTTTTCTTGCAGTCACAACATCCTTTGACATTCTCGATAAAGGTTAGAGCTGCAGCCCGGCCCAGCAGTGGGCTCCCTTTTATCACAGTCTCAATGAGTCGTATGCAAAAAGAAAATGCTTCGCAATTTCCCCACGAATCAATGCAGATTGCTTGTAATGGTGAAATGACAGGAAGAGTTTTTGTTCACTAAAGTGCCAGTGTCTCCATAGAGTAAATGAAGCTTTGTATGTCTAAGCGACACTCGTAGATATTGTTGGGATTGTATGCACATATGCCTCTGTATAAGCTTCTTCGCAGGTTATTTTCAAAGTTGACGGAGATTCTCTTACGGTGTATTGTATCGACCACACACACAGCAGCTTTTAGTTGTATGTATATGTCAGCAGTTTATAATCACCTTTCTGAATGTATCTCTTCCCTACTTTTCTATTAATGTGCAGCTGAACAATTATGCAAGGGGAGGAAGTCCTTCCTTTTCAAATGAAGTTTTGTATCATTGGGCATCCTTTCTTTTCTATAATATTAGTACATTTTCCCATTTCAGTTTTTGGCTTGTGTCTTGCCTCATTTGTCTCATACATTATGCGAATGTGACTTTTCCTAGAATGTACCTTTTGCAATACTTCACCTTCCATGAAAATCTGATAATTTCTCTTCCAAGATAATCAGATAATTTGCTTTCTCAGAACATTAGTATGATCAATCTAGTTTTTCACCTCACTCTTTCTTCAATGTACCTGGTGTAGGATAAAGTCTGGCAAGAAAACTTCCTCGGCTATTGACTTCCCTATTACATTGATAGAGACTGCCTTTTTGAAGACCTTTCATCATGTCGGTTAATGAATATTGTTATGTTGCCAAAATGTTCCTTTAACATGTTCCATATTGCTTTCCCTTCTACCCTAGCCTTACCCTTAGTAAACGTCAGCAATCTTGATGTCCATATCATAAATTCAAGATTTGGACCATTTCAGGGATTCTACATGAAATGCAAGGTAACTCTCAGATGAGAATATCACCCTGTTATAAATAAGTTAGAAGGTGAGGTGAATTCCTCGGGCTTATGCAGATTTTATGCAAGAATTCCTATTTTGTTTTGTAGTAATCAGTTACTCTGAAAAAGATAAACATATGATATATCAAAATGCTATTCATTCTGTATAAAAAAAAAATCCAAAGTGTAAACCCAATTTTCTACACCCAATACAACCATGTATACACAATACATGGCTGTAACAACTTTCCATTGATGGTGCGTTCACAGTTTTCGCAGTGTCGTAAAAAAAACTAGTAAACAAAGTAACGCTGACTACATACTGTTACCTATATATCCGTAAACGCAATGGCCAAAGACTGCTGCAGCCTCAGGCCGATAGTTATTTTTCATGCGGGCGGGCCACACCCCACCTCTCTCGCTGTGATAAGTAAAGGGCACGGCTGCCATGACCTGTTGCCCTTGCCGGCCACTCATGTGCTCCAGCGGGTCGGCCGCGCCCTTACGAGCTGCTCCTAATGGTATACTTAAGGCGCGGGGGGAAAGAGCTGACTGCCAGTCCTTAATTCTACTCTATCAGGATGGGGACTCTATTGGGTAGTGGCTAGGTGGGGCCCACTGCTATAATCTAAGGATGAGTGCGGAAGAGGAAGATGTAGGATCGGTCTTTACTCACAGTCTGATTTCTTCATCCTTTTTATTTTCATTTGTTCTTCTTTTTTTCTCTTTTTTTTTTTGTGTGTGTGTGTGTGTGTGGGGGGGGGGGGGGGTCTGAAAGAGGGGATATAACACATGCTAGATGTAAAATGCAATATTGTGAGTATTATAAGATGTATTATGCATGATTGATGAGCTATGAAAAAGTGATACAGATTTTTCAAAACACAGTTCAAGGTCTTGTAAGTGTACCTTCATTATCAGTGCAATAGTATCTTTACTTCCATCCTTGCGACTTCAGTAGTTCTAATCCAATATACAAACCAGTTTGATGTTATTGTGACGTTCTCTGGTAAGTCGGGGTTGCCGATTCTTACGACAGAGGAACGTGGGGGTTGTTCGGGTCTCGGGGCGGACGGGGAATCCGGGCCAAGAACCGAGATGTGTTTCTAGAGTCGTGCCTCGCGCACGAGGGGGGGCTGAGCGAATCGATCGGCACTCGATGTCGACGGAGGACTGCGGGGGAGGGAAATTATGGCAGGGGTACGGGTCGGCCGGGGAACGGTCCACCCCTGAGTTCCGGTCCGCGGGGGCGACGGGCCGACGGTCGCCTATTGTTTGGTAGCGTGGGGCCGAGCACGCCGCGCCCTCGTCCCCGCGGACTTCGCTCCCTCGTTCCGCTCCCCATGTCTTCGTACCATACTACGCCTCGGTTTCCGGTACTACTTCGGGCCTTCGTGCCCTACTTCGTTCCCTCGTTCCTCGTTCTTCGGGCCTTCGGGCCCCTTACCCTATGTTTCGACTACCTATCTCGGACTTCGACTGTTTTGTCCTAACTTCGACTTAATTACTCTATTCGGCTCATCTTTAGTGGTTGTTTCAGGAAAGAGGACACGTCTGGACACCAGGAGAACTGTTGAAGAACTCTGTTTATTCGGGCCTCACCGCCCCTTTATATACTAGAGAGGTCAGCCCTGATTGGCTGCCTTCGGTCACGTGACCTACAATTGACGTCACTTCCGGTTTATATATTCCGTTTCCGGTTTACATTTCACTTCCGGTTTACATATTTCCGGGTTTCGTTCCATTACGTTTTCGTTATTCGTTCTTTACATATTCGTTATTCGTTCTTTACATATTCGTTCTTTACATCTATTTCGTTCTTCGTTCTTTACATATTCGTTATTCGTTCTTTACATATTCGTTCTTTACATCTATTTCCATTATTACCTTATTTCTATTATTTTAACCTCTATGTATTTTGGCTGAATAGCCGTTCATCACACCCTCCCGCACCTTCTTGAAAGGTGGGAAAACACGTTATACAAAATTTCAACACAGTTCATACAGCAACGACAACAGAACATACTCTAGAACCAGAAACATTTCAATCCTACGCTCCTTATCGGCAGAGGAGGAGGTGTCACCCTCTGTCCTCCCCGGTCAACTTCGGAGGGCCCCCGGGGCCTATCCGGCTAATTATTATTTCTCTTCTTTCTTCGTTTTTCTCTCTTCGTTTTTTAAAAGTTCATATAATTCGTTTTTATATATCTTAGTCTCTTTTTATCTTCGTCAGAGTTCTCTTATCCTTGATCTATTTAGGACCTCCTGTTTTTCTCGTCTTTTAGGATGAGCGAGCCGGTCGTGGCTCTCCCACCCGGGACTGGGGATCGGTCGTGACCCCGTCGCCCCCGCTCCTCTCCTCTGGGCTCTGTTTACTTAGCCCCTCGGCGCGTTTTTCCTCGCCTTTTCTTTACCCTCATTAGGACAGAGGGACCGGTCGTGGTCCTCCTGCCCGGGGCCATGGGTCGGTCGTGACCCGCAGTGCCCCCGTTCCCTTCGTTTTTCGTCGTCCAGACGTTCTCCCCTAGTTCGGGTGGAGAATCGGTCGCGACTCTCCCACCCAGAGGCCAGGGTCGGTCGTGACCCTTAGTCCTCTCGACCCTCGGTCCGTTCTGCCGTCGTCCAGACGTTCTCCCTTGTTTTTGGGTAGAGAATCGGTCGTGATTCTCCTACCCGGTCGGTCGTGACCCCTCGTTCTTCCGTAACTGTTACTCTTCTCTGCGTTCTCTTAGGTGATGATGATGATTTTAAGGATGAGTTGAAGAAGAAAGACTGAAGCTTTTGTAGATAGAATGTTCTTTTTGGACTTCGCACCCTCGGTCGCCTCGGCATTCAGAGCCCCCCAGTGACTTTTTCACGGTTGGCAAGGACAACATGTTCGAGCCAGAGGCCAAGGTACCCAAAGAAGAAGATGGCGTTGTATGTGGAAAGGAACTTAACTTCATTCATTAAAGCTTAGAGTGGAAGCTTCAGCAGACGACGTCGCGGGTTTCGTGCTACTTGTCACGGTGAAGCTTTGAGATGGAGTTCGGGTGAAGGTGAGACTGAGAAGATTAGAATCATTAATTATTGATGAAGTGTCCGTTTTCCGTACAGGAACTGAAGTTTGACTTTTACGACACATGTCCTCGTGGTTAACCCAGCATCAAGATGTTCCGTCCTCGACCACGTCGACACATTTGAAGATTTCAGGATTTCAGAAAGAGATGTCGGAGAGAGTCCACCATAATAAAGTATTTCCGTCACCGTTCCGGGCCCAAGTGGCATGACAACAACCGGAACGGAGACCTGATTAAGAAGATAGTTTTAATGAAGTTTCTTTTTGATGACAGGAGCCGGTGCCTCTCATCCCTCCCCCCCCCCGTAAGCAACGGCAGGAAGACGGTCCTCTTTGGGGCGAGAGGGAGGCTCCTTCGTTCTACTGATGAGATGATTTTCCTAAGAAGAGGATTCCTGGTTCGGGCACTCGGACCCTCGTTCGTGTCCTAGGCTCTCGGGCCTCGCTTCGCCTACTAAATTTTTCTCCTCGTCCTCCCGGAGGACCGTGCGTATTGACGATTTTCGTAAGACTGTAATACCAACAAATAGTTCGTTAATAGAGGTAAGTTTAAGATCCGGTCTGGTTTGATTTTGGAGTAAGGCCACAGTCGTCCACGGTGCCATGTCACATTGCATGGAGACACTATGCCTATGACGAACGCCGAGACAACAGCTCCGAGCCGTTCCGGGCTGCTCCTAGGTACGACGGTTCGAAGTTGGTAAGTTGAAGATATTAGTGAGAAGGAGAAGAAGAAGCCGTAGAAAGTGAAGATGGACGACATCAACTGGGACCTGCACCCAACGTCAACGTCTGAGATCCGGAACGGGCCCATTCTCAATAAAATAGCATATATAAAGAAGAACTCATCCGATGTCGAACTCCAAGAAGGATCGCTCCTCGTCGCTCTTTGCAGACCTCTTGATTTGTCTATCAGGGCATCCGCAGCCGACGTTCCAAGCACCACCTCCCTGTATATTGCAAAGATTACTTCCCTATATGTTTCAAAGACTATTTTGTTTCGTTCCTCGGGAAGAAGACATTAGGAAATACGACATGGAAGGAGTCTCTGTCGTTACAGCAGGTGAGAGATTAATATAAGTTTTAGTAAGTCTATTAAAAATTTTTTCGTTTCTCGTTCATGTATTGTTTTTACTATATATCACGGTCGGTCACGAGCCAGGGCTCCTAAGTTATCGTCCCTGCTCGTGCCTTGGTCCTCCGGGAGACATCTACGACTCGCCGCAATCCTTTCACGACTCGCTGCATCAACTCTGGCACGATAAAACCAGCATTCAGGTCGAGAAATTCCATTTTGCCGCTCTTCGTATGCGGTAAGAGGCTGAAGACAAGGAAACTCAGAAGATGATGGTACATGAATCCGGGTTCATCCACATTCTGATCGATCCATCCAAGATCAAGAAGACAAGGTTGCAGGAAGTAGAAGTGCCGCTAGAGGACAGAGGTCGTCTCTTCCTCGCCTCCAGATCGCTCAAGGCAGCGCGGGAGAAGGGTTTTCAGTCTTGGCCCGCGCCAGCCTTTCCTCCAGCGGCGAGTCGCCGGGCCACCGGTACCTTATTTACCCCGGCACGACCGTCGACTCAAAGACTACAATGACAACACTATCCGTCCTTTCTGATTTCCTTTCCTCGATTCCGCCTCCCAACTTTCACTCTCGCTCCCGGGTCGCCCGGCCCGTTATCCATTTCCGCGACCGGACGATCCCGTTCCATCTGCTCGGTCCCAACCAACGCAGCGGGCTCCAGGGAAGAAGAGGAACAGCTACAAACTTGTTTTTCCTCCTAGCGCCTCCTTCCGTCCCGTATTCGCCCCGCAGGCTTGGTAAGTTCATTCCAGTCATGGACCCTCCAGCTCGCTGATTACGCTCAACACCTCCTAACACATGTGGTTTCGTTCACTTCCGCAAGAAGGTTTCCATAAAGAAACTAATAAGAATAAATTAAGATAAAAATGTTCGAGCCCGCCAGTCCGTTCCCGATGAGTTTAAGTAAAGTTTTCAGGCCCGTCCAGCGGTCTCCAGGAGAGTCTTTTATCCAGGCTTCGGCCTCCTGTGCGGCTCAGGTACCTCCGCCTCGGCCCGGTTCTCTCCCTGGGGGTTTGACACTATGGGTGAGGAGCCAACGCCCCGTAATCCCTCCCCACCCGACTCGCGACGCGCCATCTTCCGCCTCTGGTTCCGTCGCGCTGTTTTTCTTCCGTGCAAGACCTCGAGCAGCATCTACTTCACCCTTCTTCTTGGCGTCGGATCGGCAGCAACAGTCTCTCCTCCCTAGCGGGGAGCTCGAGAAGCTGATCCACCATTCCGCTCTGTTTTTCCGCCTCTCTTGTCGCCTTCAACAAGTCATCCAGTTGATCCTCGTTTTTGTGCATCACTAGGGTCTGAGCCAATTGGACGGTCCGGTTGTGTTCGTTAACTAGCTGGTCGACCCCCGGGAACTCCCTGGTCAACGGCCCCAGTGCCGCCGTCGGGAACTGCGCCATCGCTTCTTCAAATGTCTCTGGCTTGCGGCCCGTTTCTAGTGCCATCAGGAACGCCATAGACGCCGAAGCCATTGCTCTTGTCTTGGCCGTCATTCCTCGCACCTCTCTCGGGGGCCACGTCAGTTGCACCCGAATGGCCTTTTCCGCGTCCCAGTCTCGTACCGCTCGCGCCGTCACCGGGAAGTGTCCCTGTAAGACCTGGTGAACGGCCTGTGTCCGTAATAACTTGAGTCTCGGTGTTTCTCTAGATGGTCCTGCCGTCGGCATCTCCGTTCCGATAGACCCGAACACTGAATCCGCTCCCGACTCGTCCAATTCTTGTTTCTCCAGCTCGTATCCTCTGGTCTCGGCCTGCCCCAACTCCATGTCCTCTGAGTCTTCCACCTCCTCGTCCATGGACTGGGCAGCCGGCATTTGTAATCTGTGTATCACAACCCGCGGTTGTAGCGCCCGCCCGTGTTTGTCTTCGTCCTTGAGTGGGGTATCCGGTCCTGGCGGCGATCCCATACGTTCGGGCGACGGTGGTCCCGGGGTCTCCTCCGATCCTTGCGACCCGAAAAACGAGCTCCCCAAACTGGCCCGAGTCAGGTTGTCAACCGCCGCCCGTGTTTCTGGCGTGTCTGGTGCTACCGTAATGTCTCTCATTCGTTTCAATCCTGGGGGCGGCACTATCGGCTGCTTACATACCATCTTCTCCAGGGGTGAATCTGCTTTCGTCGGGGTAGGGGTAGAGAACAGCGGCTGTGTCGAGGCCGTCGACGCCGTGTCCTCCGGCCTGGCCGCATGCCGAACATACTTTACTTTCTCCACTCGCCCCGACGGTTTGAGTCCCTGCCTTTCTGCCATCTCGCGTAGAAACCTCCCTAGGTACAATGCTTCTCTTTCCACCAGCCGACCTCCCTGTGCTTCCCGAATGCTGTCCTCCAGCTCCCGGTCGGATCTCGCCTCGTGGTAACCCCTGAACGATCCCTCCCGGTTCATTGTTCCTTTTAAATACCCGGGGTACCTCGGGTGTCGTGATTCGTATATCACCGATTTCTTATGAACTGTCATCATAGTAAATTGTGCGTCGCTACAAGGTGGTTCTAGTCCCGTGGTCCGTTTGACTCCTGTCGAGGTCTCAGGCTGTGATGGTCCCAGCTCTCCCGTGCTGCTAGACTCAGCGATAATCAAAGACCGATCGCTTCGGGCCGACATACTCCTGCCTGACTCCGACTGGTCCGAACTCGTTCCCTCCTCCAATTCTCTCGGGACTTTCTTGACCTTTTTCCACTTCTTCTTTCGCGACGGCTCCTCCGTCGGGCATCCCTGCGTCGGGGGCCTCTTGAAAGCGAGCGGCTCCTCTTCTTCCTTGACTTTTGGTCGTTGGTCGTCGGACGAGCTCACCAATTCCACCACCTCAGCCCCCGGTGGTATTCCCGAGCAACCCGGCTTCGGGGTGGGTGTGGATGTCCGTCCTTTTCCTCTGCCTGGGAGTCCTCGTCCTCTCGGTTCCCGTGGTTCTCCCTGGGCGTTTAACTTCTTAATTCGGCTCTGTACTAACCCTGATATTTGGTCTGGTGTCAGGAGTGGTTTCGGGTTGACCACGGCCCGGCTTGCGCTTCGCGGCGACTCGGTGTCTTCCTTCCGTACTCCTTTCGCGGCCCTCCGAGGGGAACGACGCGTGGGTGTCGATCGTTCCGCCACCTCGGCCAGGGGTCCCTTCCCTGCTGCTTTGGCTGCTTGGGCTCCCTCGCCGGCCTCGTCGGCCTCTGATCCTTCTTCGGTTGCTACCTGCTCCAGCTGCTCGGCGTCGCTGTCCTCGGATCCTCTTGACGCCCTCGGGTAGTAAGGGATGCGGATCTGCCGTCGCGGCCTCTCCGGTGCCTCCTTATCCACCGCCCTCTCAGGGGGTTGAAACCCCTCTGGATGGCGCACCGCGTAGTCCCGTTCCATGTTGGCTACCCGGGCCGCCGTTTCATCCCCAGTAGCGAAACTGGTGTACGGCGGTCGTCCTTTCGGGTCCAAGGCGAACGCCGCAGCATACTCCAGCCTCAGAAGGGGGTCTTGCTTCGGCATCCCCCTCTGCAGGTTCCCTTCGTGTGATTCCGTCATGTGCTTTCTCCAGTCTTGGTGTGTCGAATAGGCTCGACTCGAACACACCGGGCACATGTAGTACTGCTTCCGTAATCCATCGTGCTGGCCTTTAATATGCTTGGCCAAGTGCTTAAACTCCTTTCCGTGACAATGTCCTTCCCAGCACTGTCCGCTCATCGTGTCTGTTTTCCGGGCTTTCGGGGCTCGTTCCAATCCTGAAGCTCGTCCCGTCAGCCGTTTCCGTTTTTGTCTCGTGGTGATGCTGCTCGTCTCGCTTCTCTGTTTTTCTTCTTGTTTTCTTCTCCTTAGCTCAGTCTGCTCGTCTGCGATTCGATGAATCCTGGTCGGCTGACCAGAATGACCTGCTCCGGCGAGCGCTCTGCCTTTTATAGCCGCCGCAGGCGGAAGTGGGCGTGGCCTGCACTAGCGACCCCTAGCGTCAGACTCACCATCCACTTCTACGGTGGCGCCCCCTACTATTTTCCGGTCCCCGGGGCCCGCCGCTGGTCACCGCCTCGCCTGTTTTCTTTACCTCGCGGCCCTTCGCCCGTCCTCGCGTTTTTCCTAGGCCTTTTATTGCCCCACCGGACGCCCTCGGTCCTTTCATCCCTCTTCGCCTTTTCTTGCCTTTTTCATCTTGGCCCTCACAGTGCTTCCGCACACTTCCCGGAGAACACAGGGGCTCGGCGTTACCATCTCCTCGCCGCCGCCCCGTTCTCTTTGTCCTCTTTTACTCCTTTTACGACCTACTTTAAAGCCCGTCCTCGTTTCAGGCCTCGCCTTTTACAGCCGTCCGTTCGTTCCTCCGGCGTTCCCGAGAGTGCCGCATCTACTCTCCTCCGGTCTCCTGGACGCTGTAAAGCGGTATTACCAAGTCGGCATTACTTCAGAAGTCTTCACCAGCTTGCCACCGGGTCTGTCTTCCGTTGTAATCCAACCATCTTTTCCACGCTGTGGTTCCTCCGAACTGACCGGAAAGCGGCTCCGTGGGACTACTTTAGACATTCGGGCCGTCGTGGCTCCCGAACGCCGTTTTTCGTTCCAACCCCGCATTTCCCACCTATATTACATCCGCAAGAGAACCAATCTTCAGCTAGGTAGCGAATCTCTACAGCCTAACGACCTGCACTCCTACTGTAGTGGTCAACGCACCGCCCCGACTCAATGGCCCCAGGTTGATCAGTCCTTTTTGGCCAAAGCCTTTCTGTGTAGCGCCGATTTGGTCGTTCCCTTGGTCCTCTTCCACCTGCGGAATCGAGACACGAAAACGACTTCATCACAAAAAGGGGGTACCCCGTTTCCTTACGTGCCCTAGCGCGCCCCACCCCAAGCATTTACTGTGCAGCCTCGTATCCTTGCTGGTCAGCTACCATCCAAGCTGGCGCAGCGTGTCCTCGGTAGGGTTCCAGGCGGTCCACATGGACCACCCCCCCCGGTTTCCCTCGTTTCTTCCGTACTACCATCCGTCCTCGGTCAAGCACCTTGACGATCAGTGCAGGGCCTATCCATGGAAATCGCAACTTCGTTCCCTTGTCCCTATCCACTACCGTATCGTGCACCCAGACCAGTTCTCCGGCGTGGTATTCCCGTCGAGTCACCTTCCCATCATACTCGTGTTTCTGATGGATGGCGGCTCGTTTCAGCCCCGTCCGGGCCTCCCGATAGGCCGCGACTAGCCCTTCCTCCAGGCTTTCCACATAGTCGCCTACCCGTCGGGGTTCCTCCTCTGGTCCTAGAGGTCTCCCATAAATCGCCTGTCGCGGCATCATGGTCTGTCGGCCCAGCATCATCATGTTCGGTGTCACTCCCGTGCTGGCTTGCGGCGTTGCTCTATAACTCATCATCACGAGCGGGACCATCTCGTCCCATTCCCGACCTGTCGCTCGGCAGCTGGCTTTCAAACAACACCCCAAAGTACGGAAACTTCGTTCTATGTACCCGTCACTCCTGGGGTGGTACGGCGTCGTTCTTGTTTTGTGAATCCCGAATAGTGCACAGACCTGAGCCACCACCTCGGATTCGAAATTCGTGCCTTGATCCGAGTGTAGTTCCCGAAACGCGCCGTATCGTGCTACTACTTCTTCAACCAGTTTGTTCGCCACTGTCGTTGCCTTTTGATCCGGGATCGGGAAATACTCCAACCATTTGGTGAAATAGCATCCTACCATCAGGCAATACTTATTTCCTCGTTTGGTGACTGGGTACGGGCCCGAAACATCCATGGCCAGCCGTTCCATCGGCTCCCCCACTATGTACTGATGTAGCGGCTCCCGTCTTCCTCTTCCCTTTTTCAGCAACGCGCAATCACATTCTCGACATTCCTTCCGCACGTCTTCCCGGAGTCCCGGCCAGTAAAACCCTTGTTTCAACAGGGCCGTCGTCCTGGCGACTCCTAAATGCGCTCCTGCCGCGCCTCCATGGTATTCCCTTACCAGCTTGGCCCGTTCCCCTCGGGGAACGACCAACTGGTTCCTCCAACCATGTCCTTCTAGTTCCCAGTACTTCCGATGCAGCACGCCATCCCTGAGGCTTAATCGTTCCCATTGCCTCCATAGGATCTTTGTTTCCCGGGATTCCGGAGATATGGCCTCCCAACCTGGCCGGTCCGCATCTTTTTCCATCCGTGCGACAATCGGCCCTATATCTCGATCCCTCCTCTGCGCTGCTCTCATCTCCTGCGGGGACCATCCGGGCTCGTACCCCCGGGCCCGCGTCACTACTCTCACTTGTTCGGTATTCTCGTGCTCCTCTCCACATTGTTTGCACGGATACCGGGACAACGCGTCAGCGTTCCCATGCTTCCTGCCCGGTCGGTGTTGGAACGACACATCATGAGAGTCGATAATCTCAATCCACCGAGCAGCCTGCCCCATCGGTTCCTTACTCCTCTGCAGCCAACTAACCGCGCTGTTATCCGTCCGGACTATCACGCGTTGGCCATAGATGTAGCACCGAAAATGCTTCAAAGCTCGCACCACCGCCAACAGTTCTTTCCGCGTGGTGCAATACTTTCGTTCGTTTGACTCCAGGGTTTTGCTCGTGTAAGCTATCACCCGTTCCTCCCCTCTCTGCTCTTGTGATAGCACGGCTCCCGTTCCCACGTCACTGGCGTCTGTGTCAAGCCACCATTGTCCTTCTTCCTCCGGGAATCCCAACACCGGGGCCTCTGTTAGCGCCTTCTTCATCGCATCAAATGCCTCTTGTCGTCTCGCGCTCCACACGAATGGTTCCTCCTTCGTTGCCAATTCATACAAGGGGGCAGCCAACTCCGTGAAGCCGTTTATATGCCTTCTGTAGTACGAACATAATCCCACGAAGGCTCGTACCTCGTGGAGATCCCGCGGGACCGGCCACTCGGTTACTTGCCGACACTTTTCGGGGTCGGGTTCGATCCCGTTGAACGAGACAACGTGCCCCAAGAACGGAATCTTCTTCTGGAACAGCTTACATTTTCGCGCCTTTAACTTCAGTCCTGCAGCGTTCAGTCGGTCCAGAACCCGTACCAATCTTTCCAGAGTCACTTTGAACGTTGGTCCAAAGACCAGTATATCATCTAAGTATACCAGACACTCCTCCCACACGATTCCTCTGAGGATTCTTTCCATCAGTCTCTCGAAGGTGGCTGGGGCGTTCACTAGCCCGAATGGCATCACTTTGAACTCATATAATCCTCCTTGAGTCACGAAGGCCGTCTTTTCTTGGTCCTCCGGTGCCATCTCCACCTGCCAATATCCGCTCGCGAGATCCAGACTGCAGAAGAATAGGCTTCCTCCCAAAGTGTTGAGGCTGTCCTCTATCCGCGGGAGCGGATAGGCGTCCACTTTCGTAGCCTGGTTCAGTTTTCGGTAGTCAATACAGAACCTCGTTCCTCCGTCCTTCTTTTTGACTAGAACGGTCGGGCTACTCCACGCACTCCCGCTCTCTTGGATAATCCCTAAATTTAACATATCCTCCACCAGTGCTCGTTCTTCCTCTCTCCTGGTGGCCGGATACCGTCTGACCCTCTGCTTGATCGGCATCTGATCTCCCGTTTTAATTCGATGTTGTACTAAATCTGTCCGTCCTAGCTCATGTTTCGAGGTCGCAAACATTTGTTCCCGGGCCATGATGGCTTTCTCCAGCTCTTCGCCCTCCTTCGTGGTCAGGTCTTTCTTAGCCTCCCCTATCATTTCAACGAGCGCTCCTGGGGGTTCTTTTGCTTCACTTCCTACTCCTCGTACTTCTTGTACGAAGGTGGCTTCTCCGAGTACCCCGCCGGTTTCCAATTTCGCGCTCTCGGTCCCTCGGTTGGCCACCCAAACTTCATTTTCTTCTCCCAATGTCACCGTTCCTGGGATCACCTCCAGTCCCATAGGTAATCCAGCGCCGGTGATGACAGCCAGCTGTCCACCCTGTCTTATGTCCATTCTCGCTACTACTGTTACTCGGGTCACTTGGAGTGGGGGTATTTCCGTCGTTTTCTCGATTCGCACGACCTGTCCTCCGACGGTAACTGCCCGAATCCCATCCGTTCTCTGTTCTACTCCCGGGATTCGTTCCCCCTCTCCCTCCCCCTCGGCGGGCAGGAAGATGGCACTCGCGTGGGGCTTAACTGTCAGCCGGTATTTCACCGCGAAGTCGTTTCCCAGGATCCCTTCATCTCTACCGATGTCTGCCACCATGAACGTCCACTTCAACACGCGTGTTCCCAATTTCACTGGCAAGTTCGTGCATCCGTAGCACCGCAACGGACTACCATCTACCGAGCAGAGACGTCCTTCATATCCATCCAGTTCTTCTCTTTTTCGTCCCCACTCTCTCCAGAGGCGTTCCGACAGCAGACTGATCATAGATCCGGTATCAACCAAAAAACGGACGACACTCTCTCCCACCGTCCCGGCCACATAAAGTCCACATTCTCCCATGCCTACTACTTCTCTCGCCGCGCCCGAAGGGGGCCCCGCGCTTACTGCGACGGCGACTGTCCGTTTCCCTGACGCTGGGAACACTCTCTTGCGAAATGGCCCTTCTGGTGACAGTGATGACACTCTAAATCTTCTTTTCGCTTCTTAAACGCCTCCCTCCGGGCCGTTGCTTGTCTTCTAGCTTCCCGTTCCTCTGCCAATTCTTTCATCATCTCCTCCAACTTACCGTTCAAGGCCATGATCTGTGTATTGGCGTCCTCCTCGGGCTTCACTGCCCGCAGGAGGCGGCGTGAGTATCGTTCCTGTATTTCTACCACCTCTACCGCCTCCTCTAGTGTCTTGCATCCTTTCTCTGCACACTTCAGCTGAAGGTCTTCCCCAACTGCAGCCTGGAACGCATGTAGTGCTGCTTTTTCCTGGCTAGCGTAGTCGTTGGAGAAGTAGGCTCTCGATGCCAGTCGCCGGGCATTATCAGCCAACTCCTTCGCTGTCTGGTTCTTTACACGTTTCAAGCCCGCCAACTCTTGCAGAGCATTACACGTGTCCTTCTCCTGACCGAACCTCCGGCGCAACGCATCCACCCTCGCCGAGTAACGGCGTCGTTCCCTGTCCGGGAGTCCGACAAAGTACATTCGTGCCGTTCCCGTCAGCGAGAGGAAAAGCATCGCCGCTTTTTCCTCGGCCGTCCAGCGTCCCAATGTTGCGTACTCCTCAAACTGGTTGATCCATCCCTCGAAATCCGGTTTACCGTCATACTTCTCTGGTCGTAAACTGAACTTCTTCAAACTCGCTCCTTCCTGGCCGGTCTGTTGTTGTTGAGCCCGCACATTCTGCTCATCCGTCGGGGTGGACGTTCCCATAAAATTAAACTGCCTACCCATGATGGTCGTGTCCTCCCCTTTTGTCTCGGTTTTCGCACCTCCTTTCTCCTCCCCACCTTCCTTGAAGGCGACGTCAGAATCCATCTGCTCGAAGACTGCCGCAGTCGCCATGAGTATCCAATACCGATGAAACACCCAAGATCCACAAGTCCGTATGTGCCTATTTCAGCACCACCGCTGCCACCAGTGTGACGTTCTCTGGTAAGTCGGGGTTGCCGATTCTTACGACAGAGGAACGTGGGGGTTGTTCGGGTCTCGGGGCGGACGGGGAATCCGGGCCAAGAACCGAGATGTGTTTCTAGAGTCGTGCCTCGCGCACGAGGGGGGGCTGAGCGAATCGATCGGCACTCGATGTCGACGGAGGACTGCGGGGGAGGGAAATTATGGCAGGGGTACGGGTCGGCCGGGGAACGGTCCACCCCTGAGTTCCGGTCCGCGGGGGCGACGGGCCGACGGTCGCCTATTGTTTGGTAGCGTGGGGCCGAGCACGCCGCGCCCTCGTCCCCGCGGACTTCGCTCCCTCGTTCCGCTCCCCATGTCTTCGTACCATACTACGCCTCGGTTTCCGGTACTACTTCGGGCCTTCGTGCCCTACTTCGTTCCCTCGTTCCTCGTTCT
Organism: Lepidonotus clava; assembly: GCA_936440205.1. NCBI lineage: Eukaryota > Metazoa > Annelida > Polychaeta > Phyllodocida > Polynoidae > Lepidonotus > Lepidonotus clava. Next base: position 3,230,693 of record OW387143.1, read on the forward strand.
TCGGGCCTTCGGGCCCCTTACCCTATGTTTCGACTACCTATCTCGGACTTCGACTGTTTTGTCCTAACTTCGACTTAATTACTCTATTCGGCTCATCTTTAGTGGTTGTTTCAGGAAAGAGGACACGTCTGGACACCAGGAGAACTGTTGAAGAACTCTGTTTATTCGGGCCTCACCGCCCCTTTATATACTAGAGAGGTCAGCCCTGATTGGCTGCCTTCGGTCACGTGACCTACAATTGACGTCACTTCCGGTTTATATATTCCGTTTCCGGTTTACATTTCACTTCCGGTTTACATATTTCTGGGTTTCGTTCCATTACGTTTTCGTTATTCGTTCTTTACATATTCGTTATTCGTTCTTTACATATTCGTTCTTTACATCTATTTCGTTCTTCGTTCTTTACATATTCGTTATTCGTTCTTTACATATTCGTTCTTTACATCTATTTCCATTATTACCTTATTTCTATTATTTTAACCTCTATGTATTTTGGCTGAATAGCCGTTCATCACATTATGATGACATTGCATCAACATTCTGTATTGGTTCTTGGTACATTATTTTGATGGCTCCCAATAACGTTTCTGCAATGTACTACTGTAACGTTACACTTCGTCGTTATCATAATGTTCTGGTGACATTCTTCCACCTAAGCAGAATGTTCTTATAACTGAGGAGTGCAGATGAAACTTTTTCAAGTACTGCATAAAAGGAGTCCATCTGATTTTTGCTCAACAACAACATTCTTTACTTTCTAATTATTTTCTTGTCCTTTGCTTATTCAAGGTATCCAAAAATTACAGACTGAATATTAAATTAATCCATTGGTTACATTTTATCAAGGGGTTCAGTTTGCCTAACTACCACAAGAGCATGTTATATATAATACAGAGGATTCTATGCTAATTGTATTTTGGAGACATCCAATCAACCATACAACATTCTTGTATATATGATTTAGTTAATTTCTTTCAATGAACCAAAATTGAGTTTTTTTTATCTGTCTGATACACATGACCATTATCTCTAGGGCTGCTTGGTGGGCGCTTTATAACAAGAAGAACCGCAAGTGAGGAGGTGTCTGAGGGTACCCGTATGAGCCATAAGGGATCATTACATACCGAGGGCAAAGCCCGAGGTTTGTACGATCCCCATGTCGTATGGCCACCTGAGGTCCTTCTTTATTTTATCACCCCAGAAATCTTCAAAATCTTTTAAAAGTAATGACACCATTGAGTCCACAGTGAGCAATGCATATGGCTTGGCGATACGCACTGCTCACAATATGCACCGCTCGTCAGCAGCACAGGTGATAAAATCTGAGTTGTCACCATCATCTGTCACCAGCTGCAGCTTGTTCCTCCAATATGGTACAGCCATTCCTTTTTTATTTGCTGTACAGCATTCCTTGTCCCAACATAGTATGTCAGTTACCATACAGGATGGTTCACACTACATGACTTTTACAGCAGGTTCTTGCAAGATCCAAACTGTATTGCCATGGAACCACACGGTGGGCAAATTTCAAAACAGGTTTGTAGTGATGAAAGATGGTTATTATCATCATAAAATATAATAAAAATTGTGCAACATATTCAATTTGTTACATATTTTGTGCTCCTCAGTTTTTGTTGATTCATGTTATTAGTACCTGTCTATTTCAAAACAATTTCATAATGGTTCATCAAATAATGACATTAGTACAAAAGCATTCCTAACATTATTGAAATACCATATCACAAACCTTCAGGAATCTAAGAACCACATATTGGTTATATGATGAGATTCATGCTGGGATTTCTTTTCAAAATGTCTGTGCCGTTATCTCTATGGTCGCTTAGTAGATACTTAATCTGAGAATTCCCCAATATTGGTGGCCAAGCTGTTCTTCCCATAATTATGTATGGTACAGTCATTCCTTTTTTATTTCCTGTACAGGATTCCTGGTCCCACCATGACAGTATGTAAGTTGCAGGTTGATTCACACTATGTGACTTTTGCAGCAGGTTCTTGCAAGATCAAAACTGTATCACAATGAAACCACTCTATGATGGGCAGATTTCATTACAGGTTTTTATGATGGTTATCTTAATCATAGAATCTCATCAAAAGGGCACATTTATATCAAATATGTTAGATATTTAACTAAAGGCCCGTACCTAGGGGGGGTCGGGTCGGGGTACAAGGCCCCCCACCAAGCCCCAGTCATAATAATTATTAGTTCCACCCAGGTAGACATCTTTCCTTCTTCAACATCCTTTACAGTCAAACATTAGAGGGAAGGTTCCACTGAAACACTTTACCTAATATTCTGTTCATTATCAATACTCTTTGAAATGCCACCTTATAATATACTATTTCGGTAATTCAACAGTTAAGACCCCAAATCTATCCTGAATCCACCTCTGTGGCCTATCGCACAGTGTGGTAAGGGCTTCGGGCTCATGCTTGGCAAGGGAAGACGAATGGCATAGCGAGGCAGGTCAGGCTCTGATGCCATCCATCTGTTTGCCCAGGTATTCTCTAGACTGTAGAGAACAAATAAGGCAGACTGAAGAAAGCACCAGGTTCCATCTCAATTAGTATTCTGATACGGTCTGGGTTTCCACCTCATAATCCCATTCGAATTATTCGCTTCGAAAGTCACTGTTTTATTGCAGGCCATGAAATCAGTTGTGTATAATCTATGAGAGTACAGTCAAGGGGAATTGAGGGGGGGAATGACTTTTCTGGGCCACTGGGTATCAGTCATAGGCTACCAATGTACTTCACTGGGAACCAGTGGCAAAGAAAGTTCCCAATGTGGTACACTGATAACCTATTGCTGGTACCCAAAAGCTCAGAAAAGTAGATCTCTTGATTAGGTAATTATGTTATTGCATAGCAGCCAAAGCTTGATGAATTACAACATGCTATTCTATTATTCTTAGTATCACACTGTCAAATGAATGACTAAGCCATTTCAGTTCCAGGTTCTTAATAGATCACTCCTCAAGAAAGAGGACCCATGTGTACTATGCCTTTAATACGTGTGTTGTTAATTGAAAACTGGCTCCATGAAGAAACACAGGCTCTACCTTGCAATCTTTCAACAACAGGAATTTTGGTCAAGCCTTTAACTGATATTTACATTTTACACATATTCGACATGGAGTTCAGACCTGATAAGGCAGACAGAAATTAGTTCAGAGCCACAGAAACACCTTGGAAATAAAGAGAAATAGTTCCATAGAATCTCCGAATTCTTCTACCACTTTCTTTTTGTTTCTTGGCTAAAAATGAACTATGTCCTTAAACTGTCTCTTTGTATTTTAGAACTCAGCCGAGGACATGCTGTCACTAAACATTCTAATAACATGGCGAAACGTAACCGAACTAATTAGAACATCGTAGAATGTACCATTACATCGCTCCTCCACTGGGAAGGGACCTCCCCCTACTTCAATATACTTGGTTCACCCAATTCCCCCCTGTCACTATGTCACCAGGCTCAAGTGTTTATGTCCTGTTCGGAGTAGGCGCCCTTAGCACAGGCACTCCAGGCCTCCGTTAACGACCTCCATTCGCCCGGCCGGAGTAGCCTGCAGCAGGGATGCTGTGACATTACGCAGGGGTTGGCACCAATAGGAATTCCTCAACTTAACGAGTGCTAATTGCGACATAAATTCGGTTAGAGTCCTGCTCTGCATTCCGAAGGCTGCCATAATTACCCGAAGTACATGTTTTGGCGACTGCGTCTCGGGCTCCGAATGATGCTCAACTTGTTAGGAAGCCATTTGCAATTAGTCGGAGTAGAATTGCAGGCAAAGATTGCATTAGGGTCTAATTTTCTAATCGCGAAATAACCTGGAAGTTATTTGGTCTGCTTTTCGATATTTCAGTTTGCATTATTTGGCATTTTAGGCCTTACATTTTTAGCTAATAATGTTATCAAACGAAGTAATTCTCACAAAACGTATGAGTAAATCTTTAAAGTTATGTCACATGGTACTATGTAATCCATATTGCCAAGCTAAATAGGAAAACATGTTCTTATTCTCAACGTGTTTAATTTTTGATTCCAATACTTCCAATACTACCTACTTTAAATTTAGATTACCTTTACATATTTTATAAACAGCCTTTCGACCAATTGCAACTGACAAAGACCAACACATGTGGTGTATTTCATTTCAATGATTATCTCACTTGTACAATCTCATGATTTATAGCATCGAACACAAAGTGAGTCTCAGACTGCTGTAGTTAATTGTTTCTTCAGCAGTATTTAGGCCTCAGTTTTAAACCATTAGTGTTAAGTGGGGCTTGTACCAGGATGACAGCCCATCAGGTACAAAATGACACACATTACAACGATCAACGTGGTCCTCCAAGTGAATGATCCAACCCTTCAAGTACATATGGTCATTTCACAGTGCATTTCACATTAAATTGCATCATACAGAGCAAGCAAAGAGCAAGCAAAGAGCAAGCAAAAGAATTGAACTAGAAATGCATAGAAAACCATAAAACAACTTATAGATGCTAAGGGCATGTAATTTAGATGCTAAAAATGTTTTTAGAGGATTTTTGGAATATTTGTTTTATTTTCAACACCGGTCGGACCTATGTAACCTGAACACAACTATTATTTGTTTTTGTTTTGCTTAATGATGGTTATATGGTTATGGGCCTACAAGAAACTGTCAAGACAATCTGCTTGACAAAAACAAGTAATTTGTACTATAGGTCTGCAGGGCAAGAAAGGACTGAAAAACTTGAAATATCTGGTCCTTCTACCTGTCTTAAAAATGTAACGCTGTTAATAACATTATGATAGAAATAAAAACGGTATATTTAGATTCGGTATATTTTTTCCTATCATTCAATACTAAAATAGTTTGTCAGGCACAAGTATTTCAATAAAGAAATGGGAGTAGAATCTGACAAAGACGGCACAAGTTTTCAAAATATGAGCATCCTCCCATGTGATGTTGCTAATGAATATAATAATTAATGGGAACAAGGGGGAAAAATATGAAATACGTTCAGATGATAAATGGCCACAAATGACATGCAAAATATGTTTAGAAAATTCAAAAAGTCATCAAACATGTTTACGCCCCCATCAGTAAACTTATGTGATTGATATAAAAAAAAACTTACTACAAATCTTTGGAAAGTAGAACTCAAAATAGAACTGAGAAATAAAACCAGCCCTTTCTTGCCCTGCAGACCTATAATACAGTATGTAGGTTATAATAATTCAAGGCGATTCCTCCTGTCCCAACCGTTTCAGGGGTAGATCCAAAACTTCATAAAGGAGGAGTCTGCATATACTTAGACTAAGTACTAAATCTGCACACATTTACCCCCACATACATACAATGTCTTTTTCTCTTTGTCAAGTTAAAGTCCTCATCAAAGAGTGGGAGGGGGGAGATCAGGACCCTCTGGACTGCCTCTCCCCCCCCCCCCCAGATCCGCTCCTGCCTTTCCATCTATAGAAGTTGTGCTGATAACAATCGCAATAGACAGAGAGGGTCTAGCGGCCATTTTGGTGATGAGTTTAGAACCCATAACATTAAATTTCACAGACGTCTAGAACATTTATTTATATCAAATGTATTTAAAATAATCATAAGTATGTATCATAATGAACATCATCTATTCGTCATCACTTCTGCACAATATTTCTTAATGTCATCCAATTCCCAACTCCCACTTATGCTTTCAGCAGGGTGAGTTTTTATGATGGGAATGTTCAACAAATATGTAGTGATGTTATATTGGGTTGGACATCCTCAGGGGATCTCCAGTACACATTCAATGTTCTGTAGAAAATTTGCTGACTCGTCTTTCACTGCACTTTATCAATGGCATTAGAACTGCTGTGTTTTTTATTTATTCAGTTCAAGCTAAGTCCCTTCAGCAAATTGTCCCCTCCTTTCCCCAAGGTGCCCTGTGGATACATCTCTGTCCTATCTATAGAAACTGTAACTTGAATAAGTTTATATAATGCAAACCTTTGCCTGTTCTCTTTTAAGCTTTGTATAGCTGAATTAAACCTATGTACTCTCTTATTCGAGGTTTTTCCATAAGTCGGATAACCTATGGCTTTTACATCCTTTTTCTCTCTAAACCTCTCACAGGCACCATTTACTTACTTCCAGTATAATAGATTAAAGCCCCATGCCTACTAGGCGATTTTATAGGTGACTGGAAGAATCGTAGTTCCCATTGCCGGGTGACTGTAATATTTTGCAAGTTTGATATTTTACCCGTGATTTTATGGGCGATCCTACACCATGTCACCCATCACCCAGAAATCAGGCCATACCCACGGGACATTGCCTTGCAATCCTGAGTTGCCCAGGGACTTATTTGGCAATTCTCCCAGTTGCCCATCGGCCATTGCTGCTAAAGTTGCTTTGTACATATGGCCCTTTAGTATTTGCAATCTTTATAATACTTGACCATTCCTTGATCACATACAGATATATTCAAATGTGAATCTTTATGAATCTTTGTTTTAAGATCGCAATATTTTGAAATTATTGTCGCAATACCGCTGTGCGGCCTTGGCAATAATATTGTGAGTATTGTGAAACATGTTTAACCATAGTTAAACCCTCTCTATTGCAGGTAGTTCCCCGAGCCGGACGCCCACCACCTCCACGTCTCTACAGGAGATGGCCTTCTCGTTTCCACCCGAGAGGCTTACAGAAACAGTTTCCATGGTGCAGGCCCCTGCAGCTGCGGGCCCCGGGGCAGGGCATCGGACGAGGCGCAGGGCCTCCATGCAGGATGCCCTAGACGCCACCATGATCAACACCAGTCTCTACGACAGCATCCAGGTAAGGGCTTTATTTGATACAAGACCATCCCGGGAACCCCTTAGGGGTACTGGGGTGGACTTCTGCTCCTGGGAAGAATATAGGCCCCCAGTAGCCCCTGCTGATCATAAAAGGCAACAATATAGGGAGCCAGCACTGACCATTGTTTACAAACATTGTTTTCTATACGCAGAATAGACAGGAGTTTTATTGAATTAAAGTTAAATTCAAGTTAGTTTGACACTTTAAACAGTACCACTTGCTCAGGTTGAGCTCTTAGAATGTATTTTTATAGTTATTTAAGTTTGCAAAATTTTTGTAAAGTTTTAGCAAAACATTGCTTTTTGCTCGCTTTAACCACAGAGTAGGGGATGGTCAGGACCCCCTGGTCTGCCCCTGTATTCCCGGACAACTTTTAAAGAAGGTTGTTAGTGCTTAAACCAGAATCCACCCTCAGGTATTGACACATCATCCCATGTGGTAATTATTTTCCTTCTGAATTAGCGTCTTTAGCAGTGAGCTTAGCCCCTGGACTTTTGTTCGGCCAAGTCAAGCTAAACCTCAGCCCCACTATGTTTTGCTTCACTTTGACTGTTGCCCTAACCTTTGCTGGTCCCATTTGCCCATCCCGAGCCTTTCTCCCTTTAACATACGCAACCACTCCCATCCACGACCCATGCTCCCAATGCCTACAGCAGAACTAACAGCTTTTCCATGTGATATTTCACCTGGCTGTACGGGCTTTTGGATGGGTGACGACAGGTAAGCCCATCACACAAACCCCCTACAGACCTTAGCTTCCCTGAACCCTTAGACTAAAGGCCATATAACATTACAAGTCAGCTGGCTTGCATTTGGGCTTTTTCTGGAATCTTAATGCCCAACGTGAAGTGTAATACATGAAAAAAGGGTTTGCGTTGGGATTCGCATTGGGAACCATACCCTAAAATGCTTAGTACAACATACTTTGTGTCAGGTCCAACGTGTAGTTTAATATAGTCTGAATTTAAATCACCCACATTGGGCACCCTTACCAAACATGAAGATAGACCCGACAATGAGGTATACAAGGTATACTTAGTCACATCAATATATACAATAAGGGATATATTATGTTCAAGTTTACTTTCACTTTATCGAGTAGTGATCCTATCAATATTGTAAAGAAACCTTTCAAAAGGCAAAATAATACTATATTGTTTCAAATCCTTGATCTCTATAGTCTATTCAAGTGACAGCTCTGAATAAAAGTTATTGTATTGGGTTGTTCAAAAAAAAAATTGAAAACTTTCAAAGTGTTTAGGTTCTGAACATGATTTGCACCTGAATATTTAAATTACTACACTTGACGATCTGGTGAATGGCACACAATGTCAACAATTACACTTTAATGACTAATATTAGAACAGGTGATTATAGACATTAGATGCAGGCTGAGGCAAACCCAACCACCACGGTGCTGGAGTATTGGGGCCATAGTCAGGTAGCTTGCGACATAACAGAAACGTTCTGCAACCATACTTTTTTAGTCAGTTTGTTACTTACTAAGATGGCACTTAACAATTTTGTTATTGATAGTGAGGTTTCAACCTCACCAAATCAGAATGTTATCATAACATTATTTTTTGATGAGGTTAGTATGAAACCAAAACAGGACGTTATAAGAACATTCTGAATTAATTGAAGGACATTGCCAGAACGCTGTAATAACATCACAGTGCAACATCATGAGAGTATGTTGCAGTGACATAAGTGGGAGTCATAAAAAGAACATAACAAGAACCAAATACAGAACCAACCAACGTTGCCACAACATTATAATGATGTCGCGTCCTTGGCTGGGTAGGCAGGTAGGCAGGTAGGCAGGTAGGTGGGTACCATTGACTGGTAAGCATGGGTCCGGAGGGGAACGTGGATGTTGATGACGCTGCAGCCCACCTAAGCTTTAGAGCATCAGGCAGGTGTGCTGGGCTCGCTAAGTAATTGCTTGATAGCTCTCCCCCGGGGCTACCGGCCCTTGCTGCCACCACTCTTGTACCGCCCTAACCTGGTTTTCTGCCACTAACAAGTTTCTCCCGCTCCGCCTTGCCACCCGGAGAATATGTCAGGGGACTATTTCCAGTCTACTTTTCTTTCACTCTAAATGTCTGATTGTAAAAATCAACTGCACATTCAAGCAAGGATTAGACTCTTAAACCTCACCTGTTCAAGAAGGGGTCTGCTGCTATAGTAAAAAAAGAGTTTAGAGATGAGGCATAATTCTTTCTATAATTAGGGACAAAATAATAATCAGAATATCAAGGAGTAAAAGAACAATAGAATATCGCTGAGTATGGACATTGTTACATATTGATATGTTTTGGAACATGCAAGCTTCATTGTATCATGTTAATAATGATAGGTAAACTAGCATTAGTCTTAGAATAAGTTGCACTCATGCCACATTCCTGCATTTGAACTATATTGCAGTACCATTTTTATGTGTTCATTTATATAAAAATAACTATACCAATAAAACTGCTGGTAATTTGATATTTGCTCTTATTGAGCCTCCTTGACAGCTTTGCACTGAATCCTGATTTCGCGAAGTATTTGCCCGATGATGGAAGCAATTGCCCTTTAGCAGGAATCAACTGGAAGTGCATCTGTGAGAGGAAGCAATCCCAGAAATAAATGACTTCTTACCATGTAATCTATAATAAATGGTGCCACCAACCTTGGTACGGTGTGCCGGTTAGAGTAAAAAGCAAATAGAGATTGCCTGGAAAAAGGACAGAGTACCAGGTGTATACTATACATGTGATCCTTCAGAATTATATGAGGGATGGAATAGTAGTCCACCATTAAATTATGCATAAAGTGACTCTATTTTAGAACATATAAATTTATACTTAGTTCTTTCTTAAAGGAATGAGACTATATTGAGAAACAAAGGCAAATAAAGTTTCAAATCAAAGGGGAAGACAACATCAAAGATAAGAGGCCCTGGAAAGGTCTGTATGTACATTTCATACTCCACCTGAAAATTTAGGCTTTCACTCTTGTTATGCCAATCCCTTCAGAATAGACACAGTAGACTTCAAACAAAGGTAATTTGAAGCAGACTTCACCCTTCAATGTATTTTGTAATCTTTCTAAACTTATCGTGAAGCCTGCAGTCATTTGAGCATTCCAACACATTGTATAATTAATCCAGACACAACATCAGTTTTCCATTTACCTTCCACAGAATACATAGAAACCTTCTCCTCACAGTACAAGCTGGTGATTAGCACTGGAGAAGTATTCTGAAAGGAAGTTCCTTTCTAATCCTTAAAACCAATTAGCAATGGTGAAGCTAGAATATTGTCTTACATCTTGATCAATTAGAAAGTTGTGGAGTCTGATTCCACATAAAAAGTCACATATTGTACAGTTGAGAATATGTTTAATGTTGTTTTTAATGTAATGGTTTGCTGTTTGGATTGCATCATTTCACAGGAATTGTATATAGGTACAGGGCTTGGATTAATGAATTCTTTGTATAGGTTTAGATATTGTTAGCGGAGGACTCATACTGAGCTTAATGTTTGATTTTTGACCTAAAGGATTAAAGTCCCTGTTTTGATAATATGCCAAGGAAAGAGGGTGGATTTACATGCAGTTCCAACCCAAAGTCATCCCAAAGCCATCTTTAACAAATGAGTTTTAAGTATATTCTACTACCTGGTAAGCCAGCTACAATGAACCGAGGCAATAACTAAAGTCAATTCACTTTAAGTATTATATAATCACACCCAAAAAAAATGCTCAGGAATTTACCTAAATATATGTAAAACATTTCAGTGTAATTCAGTTATAGATAGGTGTTAGTTAACCACAGAGTTCAAAATGAACTCTTAGCACTTCTTGCTTTACTAGAACAGTTAGATACCTTGCAACAGTATTTAGGGATTCTTAAACCTGAACAGTTATCTGATTGCTACTTTGGTCTCCCATAACCTGGAAGTCAGAAGGCCTAGTGCTGCGCTAGGCAAAAAGGCCCTGCAAAGAAGTCAGAAAATCAATCACCCATTTGACACCCCAGATTTGGTTCATCAAAGAAACCTGCTGACAAAGCATAATCAGGGCTATGCTAAAAGCCCTGCAGAATCTGTCTGGTGGTTATGTTAATCTGTATTTAGTTCGGTTATGCGAAATAGGCAGAATGGGGGTGTGAATGGGGGGTCTCGACGTCGCATGTTAAATTTAAGAAATGACCATGTCGCTTGTTGCTATATTTTGAGTTTCCATGTCGATTTTAAGAAATGTATATGTCGCATGTTGAATTTAAGAAATAACCCATGTCCTGTCAATTATATCGGGTGAGTTATCTTGGGGGTCCTGACCTCACCCCGTATCAGTAAACCTATATGTTCACGATAGGTGAAATGGTATATATTTAGAGGTAAGCACCATATGAGAAACAATTTTTGATGGTTTAACCCACAAACCCCCATCCATAAAGCCACGTTGGGGGCCTTCTTTTAAGTATGCATGAATCAAGGGGGGAAGGAGGGGTCTGAGATATTTTAAAATGTATGACGTTCAAGTACAAATCCGATGCGTATCTTTTAACAAGGAGGGGTGAGGGGGTCTGAGATTTTTTTAAATGTGCGTATGTACTAAAAGGAAGGCCCCCTATCATCTGACATATGTGACTCCCTGATGAGAGTGCAAAATTTGTGGCATGACCAATGCTGTTGCCAGATTATGTCCTCACATCGCAAAACACATCGCCAGCCACAACGTCGCTGAGCCTAGGGGTGGAGCCCTTAAGGCCGTATTCCACATACCGATTTTGAGGCTGCTGATTTTGCATTTGGTGGATTTGGTACTATTTATCATTTGAAGGAGAATTGTAAGACCTTTTAAATGATGTAGAACATTTCTATTTTTGACCTTTATTCCAACTGACGATTTTTAAAATGGGCAGCAAAATCGGTATGTGGAATACGGCCTGTAGCATTTGCAACAGACTCTCAATACCCTGGCTTTAACTGGTGTATCTGTCAATCGCGACTGAACATACCCCCACCTGTTAGATCCATAAAGTATTATGAGGTAAATCCCCTGGGATCTAAGCGGGTGCTGATTGCACGCTGATTCACTACCGATTGCCCGCTGATTCACCACCGATTCAGTGAACCGCCACACAATTGACAACCATGGCTCAATACTGTACTGAGTAATTAGACCCAGTTGCCCAATCACTGATGTGGAAGATTGCTGCATGTTGTAGTTATAGACGTTGTGCAGATGATGTCACACCTCTCAAATTGTGACGGGCGCCATATTGGTGATCAACTTAAATTTACATATATCTACAGGTCTAAATCATAAATGATGTAGTTTTATGTTTGTTTTATCAAAAGAAAACTTATTTAATCATAATGAACAAGTATTATTTATAAATTGTGGATATTACTAAATGCCATGCGGGTGTGGTGACCACATGGTGATCATCAAAATCGGGTCACGTGACTCTGTCTGCACAAGGTCTATAGCCAGGGTATTAGATAGATGTGTGGTATGTGTTCATGAGTACCGAATCTATAGACATTGTGCAAATGATGTCACAATGCCTTCACAGTGTCAAGAAAAGGTTTGAGCACGATATTGGTGATCAATTAATGGAGAAGGTGGCAATAATGTAATTGTTCCCCATTATTACAGGGTGCACCCCAGGGGTCTTTCCCAATGGTTGTCACCTGACGTAACCATGGAAACCAGACCCAGAAGAGGGAGTCAGCCTTGTGAAAGGTCAGGGGACAGTCGGGGACATACCCTCTACCTGGGACCTGGGATGTTAGAGGTGTATTTTGGGTCCAATTATTACCAGGATTAATCCTTTCACATGCAGGATTTATGGCTTATGGGATTATCTTTCGTTTGACATGGTGAAGGTTTGCATGTGCACTGTATGTTTTAGCTTTCATATAATATTGTCTTACATCGATTATAAGACCAATTAGTTAAGCGTCAAGGGTGGGGATCAATAATGATATTTGAATGTGGTTCTTTATTAACCATCGGCTCACGTCATGGTTGTGGAGGGGGGGGGGGGGGGGGCAGAAGGTTCATAATACAATAGTGCGTACAGAGTGAATGGAAGACCTTGATCAATCCTCTTTTTTTTCATTGGTTTTTCATACAGGCTGAGTTCACTTTATCAAATGTTCTTCCAGTTCAGTCCTGTGGATCATTTGAGCACAATTCCGTGCAGGGGTCATTTAAATGTCCCTTTTTCCATACTGCACTGCATATATTTATTGGACTCGAACCCATGCAGCGCCAATGCCAACAAGTGGTACCAACGCCTAAAGGACGCTGGCTACCTCAACCCCTTAATCTTTCATCTCATGCAAAGTCTTCTTATAAGATTGTATTATTGAATCTTTATCTAAAACTGCCCCTTAGCATATCAGTAAATGGTTTTGTAAGTAGTTCTCCTTATGAAATCATACCTATATAACCAGTTGTCAACCCTTGACCCTGATGCTTGACCTCTGTGTACTAAATCTCGTCTCTTATATGGGCTAGAAGGGTTAACTATAGATTTAGGCGCCTAAATTTCATTTCCCTTACGGGCCGGCAGGGTTAACGTTAGATTTAGGTGCCTGCCCCTCCAGATGTAAGTGTGGCAGCAGAGGTGAGCACACATGACCTTGGCCGACCGGAAATACCCCCCACAGCGCCCCCTATTAACTGCCAATCACCTGACCAGCGCCTATTGATGACGTAACCAGAGTGTGTGCACATTGTGTAGGGACGCGGCAGATCACAGCGTGTCAGGGGTGGGTATTAAGGGTTTTTATTGACTGATGACGAGTTGCCCATTGCACAATGACTTTGCGTAACAACAACCTTAAGATGACTTTAAGAGAGATGTTGTTATTATGATAGTTTTCGTTATTCTCCGTTTTCATCCAGTGGATCACGTCGATAGTCCGATATATCGGAGTCATAGGTTGTCCCAAACGACTGAAACCAGCGAAAATGTGCCTAGAGAGTGTACAGATCTCGCTGGTAACCAGTGGGGGGTGGGGGGTGGGGGGACACTGTGCTATTTTTTGGTATTGTGAACCTGGTCTGAGAGTGATGGTTTTCTCATTGGAAATGCTTTGAGAGTGTAGAAAATAGCATAAAAAAGTCATTACCTGGAGATTGACGAGATGATGTCATAATAATATTCTAAAAATAGACTGAAACTAGGTCGGGAATACCCCTTTCCCCCGCTGGGCGTGGACATATTGGAATCTATGCTTACACTCTCAAGCCAAACAGTGGTCGCTGGGAACCAGCAATTCAAAGGCGAATAGAGGCGAATACTTTGTCTATTGTTCTCTGTAACTGTCCAGTCAATAACCTTGATACTCTGATAAATCTCTCTCTCTCTCTGTCTCTATCTATGTCTCTCTGTACCTGTCTCTCTGTCTTTCTCTGTCTCTCTCTGTCTCCCTCCCTCTCTCCCTCCCTCCCCTCCCTCCCCTCTCTCTCTCCCTTTCAGCTATTTAACAAGGTGGATAAGACGGAGCTTTTGGGTTCTTTAGAAACCAGCATACTTGTTATGTTATTATCTGTTTCTACTTGATCAAATTGAATTCTGTGAATTGATGTAAAAAAGGGGCACTGTGGAACTATGAATTATAAAAATAGCAGCTCATTAATAGCAATTTAAATAACTTTTTTTTGAGTTTCAAAACATGTGTTATTATGTGCAAAATTGCTTATGAAAGGTGTCGTAATCATGTAGAAGAAACTAGTCTCAGAGGCAATAACACGATTTGCATGCCAACAAAATTAATAAAATAGCATTCACATTGAGAGAGAAGGTTCCTTGCAATTGAATGCAATCATTTTTGCAAGCACCTATCCCCCAAAATCAGAATTTACATAAAAACATCCAACATGCTGGATACATTTGGAAGGGTTCTATGCGACCAGGAAAGATGGGACTGCACATTAAAGAAAACCGGCCTTGGTCAAAGTGTAGGGTACGGTTTCTACCTCCTCATAGAAATCATAATTTCATAGACACGATCATTAAAATGACAGAACTATCAAAGACCCTTGTTCTCGCTGTGATATAACCATAGACAAAGGTTAAACCTCAATCACCCCCAATTTTACGTTCACAACATCCACATGTAGATTGCATGGGCCCTCGTTGGCCTTCAGTACACAGACGGTGTTTGTTTAATACTCAGGTAAAGTGGCTGCTGGTAGTTAAGGACAATGGCGTTACCTATAGCAGTAGGGGATATAGTAGGAGAGGGGGCTGTTGATCTGGATCCTGGGTTCAGACACCTGAAGGCCAAGGTCGTGAGTGAGTTACAGAGATCAATATAACATCCTTCTCACTATCAGGGGGTAAGGTGGTGGGAATGACTTATAGCCACTTTATATTGAACCCCTATCTGTAGGTAATAATTCAATCATCTCGCACCCCTTTTGGTAAAGACGTATGCTTCACTTAGAGATAAAATTACTCTGTGTGTGCACAAATTCGCAATGTTTTAGTACTTAGCCTATATGCAGAATCTTCTCCGCCTTTTCTAAATCCTGTATACAACCCTACAATGTGAAAATCATGTAAATTTCAGAGAAAATGTCCAATATTTGATGAACAACCTGGAATGCTTTTCTACAGGTCACTCACGCCCACAGATTGCAGATCAACTATCATTCCTTACAGCTTGAATCATCACTTCAACCCTCCTTTGAATATAAAAAACAACAATCATGACGTCAGGCAAAAGGGTTCTTTGACGTCAGCGGACTCCATGAATCTTGGTTTCAGCGACAAAAATGACGTCGCGGGGCGGTCGTAAATAGGCGTAAACTAGTTATAATTCTTGGTTAATCCTTGTTGATCATCCCAGCCCTGCATCAATCCCTGGGGACCGCTCCGTCCCCCGGAAAGGACAGGACAAAGAAACGAAGAGCGATGCGTGCTGAATCGGCATTCCCACGACTGTCTGGGATGTCGCGACAGCCGTGTGAATCGTGATGTTGCACGCCAGATGCGAAATTACAGAGACTTAAGGATCATTGGCTCCTTTCTGACATGCACTCGGGCAATTTCAATGGCTGCTCAGCTCACAATAATACTAACTACACTCATTAGAATGAGGCACTGAAGTAGGGCAGTCGTTTTATACTTGTGAAATTGGGCCTAATGATATCAGAAGAAATGATGACACCGTGCTGACCATATTGCTGATTGTTGAGAGATAGGCAGGATATTGAAAGTCTAGGGTGTTTAAACTGGCTTTGCAGGTATAATTTATATTGCAACAGGTTGAAAATGAAGTGGCAGGTCCAAAAGGTTCCTCATAATAACAATACCTTCTATCTATTCCCTCCGCCACTTTCTCAACAGAAATTTAGAAACCGCCTTGGGACAAAAAAACGGGGGTCCACTAGATTTGGGGACTGTCAAATTGCTATGAGCGGGTTCAAGAACCTGAAAAGGGGTGTGAGAGTGGGGGTAGATTAGTATTACATAGGTTAAGTGCTGAAACGTCGGAGCAGATGAAGAAATACCTGTATGCTTTTATTGTGTAATCAAGTGATTAGTGTACTTCTCAATTGAAAAGAAGTGCTAAAACGTCAAATATTTAGGCCTATGTTTACACTTGTGAAGTTTTATTTGTCTTTTTAGTTTTTTAAGTACCTACAAAAAGGGAGTATGCCATGAGGGTGCATAGAGATACATAAGTGTTATGTATGTCTATGGTGGGTGGCAGGGTTCAGAAGCCCCTGGATCAGCCCCTGCTATTTTGTTTAGTTTCCTTGAATGTTTTTGAAGCCATGATAAAAATACTTTTCAGACCTTTAGGAGGCAGCCCATGTCTGTTTTTCCCGACCACTCCACCTGGGTTTGAGTGACGTAGTACACAACATGGGCTGACGTAGAACACACTATGCGCTGACGTAGTTCCCCCGCCGCACTTGTTAGCAACGCTAACCCGTCAATGGCGCCTGACAAGCCTTCTCAGCCAATCAGCTTAGCCGACACAAGAAGCGTTCGGCCTACGCAGAGCATGCGCGCTGGGCGTGCCCGTGATTGCAAAATTTGGGCCCCCACACCCGGCGTCCTGGAGCCCAAATCTCGGCCGATTGTCGGCGCGAGACGAGACTTCCTTTCATGTCGTAATGGCGGCCTAACGCCGGAAACGGGTCACGTGATTGAGTCCCGCCAGACGGCGCTGCGAGGCCACTTTGGCGGCCATGATGAAAGCTGCGCGCGCACGTCGGGGCGTTCTCATCAGCCGCCCACTTAGGGAAAGGTTTTGGCGGGAAAAAATGTCGTCTGCTGCGGAACTCTTGGTCTGGCGGGAGAATGATTCGAGGACTAATGTTTATCATCGACCACTGATTTATGTGAGTGTTCTTGATAGACAGGTTATGACCTGGTAGTGAATAGAATAGTGTTGGGGAGTCAGCAATTAAGCAAAAAATAAGTTGTAATGTCCCCTGTATTGTTCGATTCTCAATCGGTGGATAAAACACCAGTTCTATCCTTTTGACGACAGTCCCTTTTTCCAGTATCAACTTACGTTTTGAATTTCCCTGACGCCTAGACTCCCACTTCTAGGTATTTGCTGGCAGAAACGGATTTATACTGTCACTCTTAAGTTCATTATACTTATCCTACAATAGGCCCATGGGGATGATCTGGGGGGCGGATGGGCCTGCACCCCTCCTCTTTCAATTTCTGAACCCTCCCATAGCTTCTAAAATTCCTGGACCCGCCCCTGGGTGGTTACAGTGGCATTACCACTTACAAAAATTACAGTTTTTATAATGTAAAATTCGACCAATAAGCCATTAAGGAAAATGTATTCCTTTTCACATTCCTAGATCCGCCCCTGGATAATTATCATACATCCTTATCCCCTTACCAGAGACATCCATTACAGAGATCCTGTGAGGTTCTGGGGAAGAATAAACCCCCAGTAGCCCCTGCTGATCGTATGAGGCGACGATAGGGGGGACCCTGCACTGACCAAGTGGTTCTTTGGGTTCAATTCCCGGTTGGTGCTGTGGTTCACTAAGCCTAAGGAATGAGGTACAGCAAAAATGATTGCTAGGTTTTGATCCCCTGCTGTTTGCCCACCCCGTCACCTTCATCTCATAGATTCGATCAGAGAAGGCAGAATTGGTCCCAACTGGTTTTCGCCGTGAAAATCAGTTACAGAGGGGACAGCCTCATTTCACACCTGAGGACTGCTCTTGATTGTTACATCCGTCATGGAGGAGCTACATGGCCCCTTTACTGGCCAGGTGAATTAGCATGATGGAGTATGCAGGGGGAAGGGGAAAGGGGATCCAGTATTTTGGATGGAGGGGTAGAAGGTCATCTTGGCAAATAGTTAATATATATTTATAGCTATATATGTGTATATATAGTTATATTACATTCATACATACTCTTTCTGTTCCTTTTGTCCCCATTCAAAGATTAATGTAAATAATGATTGTGAATACCATCCCCCTCTGAATATTTTATCCTCCCTTGAATGAACTTTGTATTTTGCGGAGCAAGGGGAAAAACGTTTTAACATACACATCATTATGTGTATACCTTCCTGAGTAGCGGAATACAAATGAACTTTAACTGTTTATAAACACCACCTTAACTGTAGTCGACATTCTTGTACAAAGGGGAAATAAACCTAAACACCTTAGAAATAGTACACCTTCTTTCTTACACCTTAGCCGGATAAAGAATATCCCTCTCCCGGAATCCGGTCTAACCCGGGGGACCTAAGAATAGACCTCTTCCCTCCTGTGGCGCCACCTGGTGGTGAGAAAGGATAGCATTACCCAGAAGGCCTTGGGTGAGAAGGAGGTGAGGCGTCACTTCCGACTGGTGTTGATAACAAAGCCGGGCCTCAGACTTAAGCCCAGTACCTACTAGGTGACTTTAACACTGTCTTCCAATGAGCCAGTGCTAAAATCGGCAGACTCCTATGATTGCCTGTCAGTATCCAATATTGAAATGTGTATGTTTGATCTGAATCAGTGCTAAAATGGGCCAACTGTTGCGGTAGAATTGGCCGATTTTTGCGCTGATCAGTCAGCCGACTTGGTCAGATCGCTCCTACTGCATAGCCAACAGTCTGTGTGTGGCACCCAGCGGAGGTCTTTGACCTGTGAGGCCCCGGATGTAGGATCCCATGTCACGTGACTACTTTAAGAAATACCTCTGTAGCATCAGGGGCAGATATAGGATTTGGGGAAGGAGGGGGGGTTCGCATATGAAAATCTGTGCATTCGCGTAAAGGCGATTTGTTTGTTTTGCTTTTTGTTCTTGTTTTATCTTTTTGTCAATTTGCAGTCCTTACTAAAAGGCACTGGATCCGTCCCTGGGAATGTCCTTGTCACTTATTTATCTCAATGCTTTAGGACATCTGTGCCGTGCTTTTGCCCTAAGGAAAAGCCCATGTCAGTCCTAGTTGTCTAGCTCCATTTACATCCTAGGATTTCCCCTAGACCTGAGGTTACGTTAATAATAAAGGTCTGGCAGGGAGTCAAAGGTTATTCAGGGCTGGTCTCTAGGGGAGTTAGGGAGGCAAGAAAGGTAGTAGGGGTGTCCTGAATCCAGGAGAAGCACCTAACAACCTTGTCTCTCTCCACGCCAGGAAAAGTAGTCTGCAAGAAGAGACTCTGTCAAAGACTCTGTTAAATCTGAAAAAAAAAGATAATTCAAAAAACAAGAAGATTGCAATCATATATCTTAATTAGATCACAGTGAACAATGTGACTTGTCTCCTTGCTCTGAGGTTCTGAGGTCAATGTCCCCATATGGTTTTAAACAGTTTTTTCCAGTGTAAGTATTTCAGCTCAGAGGTATAAGTATTTCAGCTCCAGTGCAAGGCCCTTCCTGGGTAGGAAATTAACAGTACCTCTTGTAGCAACTCTGCGAGTTATAAGGCACATTTTGACCTAAAAATAAACCTATTAGAAGGTTATTAATGCAGGGGCGGAGCCCATTCGTCCCCCCCCCCCCCCCCCCCCCACTGCCGTGTTAAATCAAGTTTGGGGCCCCCCTCCCCTGTACATTCATGTTTGTGGGTGGCCCCTCTTTCAATTTCTGGATGCGCCCCTGTAATGAGCTGCTATTTTCATAATTCATAGTCCTGCAGTGTCTCTATTTACATCAATTTACAGAACTCAATTGTCACATGTTAATGCTTCGTATCAGTTAAACATTATTTCATGACTCCTGTCTTCTGACCAAATCCCCATGTGAATCTCAACAATCCCCAAGGATCAAGTTTTGTACTTCTTTTAGAAAGAATGTATAGGAAAACAACAGCCTTGAGATTTCCTCTATGTATAACCTAGAAGCTGTTCAAGCTAGAGACGTTATACAGACTCAGTAGGTATGTCTTCGACTATGGAAGCTTAGCTCGTGGGACATCATGGAGGCTTGGCAAGTTGGTTATTATTTATATGTCTGACGGGAGGGCTGTAGAACATAGTGATAAAGATGCTACCTGGAGAATATAGTGATACTGAGGCTGCCTGTGGCCCATTGAACAATGATCTATCGTAACAAAGATAACTTAAAGATAACTTTAAGAGAGATGTTGTTATTACAATAGCTATCGTTATAACGATACCCCTATTATATTTGTTTCTACTTGATCAAATTGAATTCTGTTAATTGATATATGAAGGGGCACCATAGGGCTATATACTGTAAAAATAACAGCTCATTAACAGCATTCTAAACCGTTTGTTTTTTTAGTTTCAAAACATGCGTTATTATGCGCAAAGTTGCTACGAAAGGTGTCGGTAATTTGCTACCTTGCATTGTTACAATAGGTATTGTGCAACAGGCCACTGACGAATATAGCAATAGAGAGGCCGCCTGAAGAATGTATAGTGATTGTGAGGCTACCTGAAAAATATAGTGATAGAGACGCCGCTTAAAGAATAGAGTGATAGGCAGCCTGAAGAATGTAGTGATAGAGAGGGCACCAGAAGGGTATAGCATTACTGAGGCTGACTGAAGCATATAGCAATGGAGGAGCTGCCTGGTGAATACAGCGATAGAGAGGTTGGAGAAATGTATGGCCATGAACAAGCAAAGTTAGCTAAGTTAAAGAGCACTCATCCTTTTAATCCAACAGATTTGCAGCCACAGGACACCAGGGTCATTGATTATTACAAAGCATGTTCATGGATCTTATTCCTGGTTTATCCTTAACTTATCAAAGGCTGTGGGTGTAGGATTCTTTCCCATGTGCACAAACTAATACTATCTTCCCTTTAATTTTGCATTAATAAAAATAAGCCCTAGAATATCTGGTCTGTCATCTCTATGAATTATGGTAGCATATTATCCGAGGACAATTTGAAAGACCAGTTGATTGAGCATTTAAGGTCCACACCCACTAGGTGACTTAACCGTCGACAGGCTACGGGCACCTGACAAAATCACCAGTAAAATTGTTGGGCAACTGTGATATCAAGCAAGTTTATTATCGGAGACTTTACTGGTGAGATCATTGCCAGTCACGTGTTGCCCAGAATGCACATCATACCACAGGGAGTTGCCGCTGGATTAATTGATAATCCAGTCGCCCGGCGACTTTACTTGCGATTCCGCCAGTCACCCATTGCCACTCATTGGGAAAAATGCCTAGTGGGTATGGGGCTTTAGAACCTAGTTAATTATTTTAGAGAAAAAAAGAAAGTAGGTAGAGAAATAGACATAAAAAGAGCCAGACAGACAGATAGAAAGGCAGAAATAGTAGACATGGAAACAAACAGACTTACAAAGCAGGGTAGAGCCAAATCTACAGTTCCCAAACCATACATAGAAATTTTCCCTATCACAGATCTAGAGATAACATATTTGCTGCAATGTACCTGCACACTACCCTAGATCAAGATGGAAATATGTAGACAAATCACATGGCTTAAGCATATGATTTTCCACTAATCCTGACATTTTTCATGGTTCAACATGAGGCGAATCTCTGAACATTGAGTTTTTTTCAATTTGTATATATATATATACTTAATAATGTTTGTCAGGTTGGTTTGAAAAATCAGTAATTACAGATACAAATGTGGCAAATATTTGTGTATTTTTGATAGATTTCCAAGTATTTCTGTCTTCAAAATCAGCCAAAATTAGGTGTCGGTAATTTGCTACCTTGCATTGTTACAATAGGTATTGTGCAACAGGCCACTGACGAATATAGCAATAGAGAGGCCGCCTGAAGAATGTATAGTGATTGTGAGGCTACCTGAAAAATATAGTGATAGAGACGCCGCTTAAAGAATAGAGTGATAGGCAGCCTGAAGAATGTAGTGATAGAGAGGGCACCAGAAGGGTATAGCATTACTGAGGCTGACTGAAGCATATAGCAATGGAGGAGCTGCCTGGTGAATACAGCGATAGAGAGGTTGGAGAAATGTATGGCCATGAACAAGCAAAGTTAGCTAAGTTAAAGAGCACTCATCCTTTTAATCCAACAGATTTGCAGCCACAGGACACCAGGGTCATTGATTATTACAAAGCATGTTCATGGATCTTATTCCTGGTTTATCCTTAACTTATCAAAGGCTGTGGGTGTAGGATTCTTTCCCATGTGCACAAACTAATACTATCTTCCCTTTAATTTTGCATTAATAAAAATAAGCCCTAGAATATCTGGTCTGTCATCTCTATGAATTATGGTAGCATATTATCCGAGGACAATTTGAAAGACCAGTTGATTGAGCATTTAAGGTCCACACCCACTAGGTGACTTAACCGTCGACAGGCTACGGGCACCTGACAAAATCACCAGTAAAATTGTTGGGCAACTGTGATATCAAGCAAGTTTATTATTGGAGACTTTACTGGTGAGATCATTGCCAGTCACGTGTTGCCCAGAATGCACATCATACCACAGGGAGTTGCCGCTGGATTAATTGATAATCCAGTCGCCCGGCGACTTTACTTGCGATTCCGCCAGTCACCCATTGCCACTCATTGGGAAAAATGCCTAGTGGGTATGGGGCTTTAGAACCTAGTTAATTATTTTAGAGAAAAAAAGAAAGTAGGTAGAGAAATAGACATAAAAAGAGCCAGACAGACAGATAGAAAGGCAGAAATAGTAGACATGGAAACAAACAGACTTACAAAGCAGGGTAGAGCCAAATCTACAGTTCCCAAACCATACATAGAAATTTTCCCTATCACAGATCTAGAGATAACATATTTGCTGCAATGTACCTGGACACTACCCTAGATCAAGATGGAAATATGTAGACAAATCACATGGCTTAAGCATATGATTTTCCACTAATCCTGACATTTTTCATGGTTCAACATGAGGCGAATCTCTGAACATTGAGTTTTTTTCAATTTGTATATATATATATATATATACTTAATAATGTTTGTCAGGTTGGTTTGAAAAATCAGTAATTACAGATACAAATGTGGCAAATATTTGTGTATTTTTGATAGATTTCCAAGTATTTCTGTCTTCAAAATCAGCCAAAATTAACCTGCAGATGCTTGAAATACTGTAAATCATGGTATCCATGGTAGGAAGGATCGGGTAATTGTTTATAGTGAACTTGAACTAAAGTCAAATGTAATCATAAACACACTTACATTTCCATTTCAGATCAATAAAATGGTTCCATGTTGCAATGATAACTAAGGAAAATAATGCATTCTTTCTAAACCATCTGTTATTCCTGATACAAAGCCTTAGAGTATTCTAGTATCAAATTATACCCCTTTCAATCTATTCCTTATCTTTATTAAAAAATCTTCTTTTGGTTATAGAATCCTTTTGCAAATATTAGTGTCTACCTCAAGGGGTACCCTTAACACATGACCAAGCATCCTCCTTCTTGAATGCCCGCCCCGACCCAACACGACAAGCGTCTTCGCCCACGAAAAGAAGGCGTGCACCTTTTTACTTCAGAATCAATTTGCATATTCATAAGAGCTTTATTTGATTCCTAAGGCTCCGGTAAGGTTTTGCACTGCGGGGCAAAGTGATACGCGGCTAATGCTTTCGCTGGATATTCCGACTCCGCGAGTCGTGTTAGATTTGACAAGGCGGCTTTGTCGGAGAGGTCTTACTAGGAGGTAATGTTGAATGATTGATAGGATTTTCTACAGTCCTGCTCTTAGCTACTTAGCCCTGCCTCTAAAGCCTGAGCTTTTTAGCAAGTAGACACTTGCAAGTGTCTGAGGCAACTCTTAGAATTCTCAGATCCTGAGGAATATGTATTTGTATTCCTATAATGTATGGGGTCTTAGGAAAGGAAATGACAACTGAGTGTTGGGGGCATTGGGCAGTTGCTATGTATCACATAATATTACAAACATACCCCTAAAGGCAGTATAATTACACTACTCGACTTGATCTGCAATGTGACAATGTCGCAGAGAAGTAGCACATATAAGAGATAAAACTCCATGTTACAGTTATATGTAACATGTTCCAGATAGCCAATTTTGAATAATTATGCCACTCCTGTATGCAAATTTCCTGTATTACCATCATATCGCATTGATACCGTAGCCTAAATCTTGTAGTGTAATAGGACCTTTACTTTCAATTTAATGTAGCGATTTGGGACATTTCCACGATTTCCGTGTCCCCTGGCCATGAATTCATGATGCCTGGAAATTCTTTTTCAATCATGAAAAAAGATAAACTTCTGATCTTCTAAACAAGATTATTACAGATTCAGAAAACAATTTCAGGGGGGCCAAACTTGGTATAAAACCTTTGATGACACTGATATAACTTTCATGATAAGTGAAAATCATCCGAAGGAAGCAAACTCAAGCCCTTTTCAGGATTCAAAGAAAATGCAATCTAAAATGTCATCATTGCAGCTCTTATCCAGCCATCACTTGCATGAAGATATCCAAAATCCCATCACTTCTCTATATCAGTCATTCTCGTTAAGTTCCAAATGACAAGTCAATACAGGACTTTATAAACTTTTCGAAGGAAAAAGACCACATCTGTTGGAACTTCAGTTGTGATAAGACCTATTGTGTCTCATATTTTAGGGGCTTCCCTGAATGGGCCTGCTTAGAAGACTGGGTTGATAAGTCTCCTACGCGAGTCGAAAGAAAGAGTCGGGGAATTGATAAGACTTAAGCCTAGTACAAACTATGGTATACTGACCACTGTAGGAGTAATCAGCAATATAGAGGAGGATCCAGGATAGTTTTATTATAATTCATTAATCAATGATATTGAAAGGGATCAAGCCAATGCCTCACCTTCAGCTACATACAGATTTGCAATTTCTTAACTAAGTTGGTATATGATTGACGAGACAGAACTAAATATCAACAGGTTACAATATTTAATATCAACAGGTTACAATATTTAATTACCATAGGATAGCCAACTGTAACCAAATTCATCAAAATCTGACGAATTTTGTTCATGTACCAAGAGAACCTCCATATCTAAATCATATTTTTGCATATGTTTGTCTTTGTGTAAAACCTGAAAATTCTAGCAATTCAATTGGCTCCAGGATAGCCAACTGTAACCAAATTCATCAGAATCTGCATATATCTAAATTATATGCACATGCATTGCGTAAAGGTTTGATAAGTGTTCATTGCCATTGTGTGATATTTGGAGGCATCGCGGAGTCTTGAGTTGATCAGGTCATGTCTCAGAGATCTAGTGTGTACAGAGCTCGAAAGGCAGTTCAGTACACGAGTGCCACCATGTATCTAAATTATGATTTTGCTGATTTCCTTTTGTCTCAAGGTGTGAATAGTGTTCAATGCCATTGCCTCATATGTTGGAGGCATCGCGGAGTCTTGGAATGGGCCTAGTGTGACCTAGTGTGTTCCGAGCTCGAAAGATGGCTCGGTACTTATAGGGGCTCGCTGTCAAACAGGTAATAAGGATAAGCATCTCATCCACCCACACACAACAGCAGCAGGACAGTATCTGCTTCCTTCTTAGTAAGGAAGGGGAGGAATGAGGGCAGGGTGTTTGTCAGTTCCTGTTGTCTAATGATGTTATGATAAGGAAGTTTGGATGTGCTAGACACTCATATTATGACAAATAAAGTAATCATGAGATTTTTCCGAATCTGCTATAAAGTTCATCGAGTTAAGCATAATCATTTGGTATGCATGTATACATACACAATGTCATTGAATTGTGTAATGGAACTTAAAGAAACTACAAGTCAGATTGAATATTTGAAGTTTTGTTTTAAATATGTTAAGGGCCATACCCACTTGGCGATTTTAGTAGTGAAGGGCAATGGGCGACTGGGAAAATCATCCTTGTCATCATTGGGTGACTGTAATATCAAGCAAGTTTGATATTTTACTGGTGATTTTACTGGTGATCTCGCTGGCGATTCTGCTCCCTGTCGCCCATAACCAGAAAACATAGAACACCCACAGCGAATTGCCTGGTAATTATTAACGCCCAGCGATCATGTTCAGAATTTGACAGTCGTGCCATCACAGAGCGAGGTATGCGGCTTTAGTTTTTCTCCGTAGGGTGATAACCAAATCATTCTTATTCGTCTAGCGCACCATTAACAAATTGCTCCTTTGTTAAAGTATTGAGCGTATAGCTTATTTATGGTTTTCTTTGTTAGTGCCTTTTACACCATATGCTTGGCAGGGGGAAGTAATTAAGAAAGGATATTTCCTGCATCAATCTTCCTATGGATAGCATTTACGGTCTTCTAAATTACAGTTTGCCGTTGGCGAATGATATTGCATTGTCAGTAGGTCAATGGCATTGAACCGAAAGGCATGCAGTAATGCAAAGCTATTACTCTTTGTCATCAGCAGAATTGCACATAGCACCAAAGAAAGTAATAGGAATTAATTGATTTGCATGACCCTGAGCATCATTAAATGTAAATATAGATCAAAGTGTCATTGGTAAGGGCATTAATGTACCATTGTAGAGTAGTATAGATATGATTTTATTGACTTTGTGTTACCATTTCTTTGTATATATTCATCAGCCTAAGTAGTTACCATAGAATACAATCACATTATATAGTTTTCCTTTTTGAGAGTATGTATTCGGTAGTTCTATAAAGAACAATCATATATATATAGTTTTTCTTTTTTAGCATATCCATGAGCTAGCCTCTATCATCTACATAACAATTAATGCTCAAGAAAAGTGCCTATAATTTGATGATTACAATGGACTAAGTGATATTATTGTGGGCGCCTACTAAGATTCACAATATTTTATCATTCTTCTGGAAGTAAAGCACTGTACTATAGCTAAGGCCTTAATCATCAAAAACGAATAATATTTTGTGTAATGCCTGAAGTATTAAGACATTTATCAACAGGATCCGCTCACTCAAAAAAATATCTATTCACCACCATCCATCATTAGCCAAGCAACAAGATTTATCATTCTTTTACTTGTTCTTTAAAAAAATACTAATCAAGTTGATAAACCCAAAGTTTACCACATGAAAAGTATGGTTTCACAGAACCTGCTGTTGGTCAATGTTTAAATGGTGTTTTATGCAGAGACAACGAGTTAAGATTCAAAAAAGAATTGCAGAAAACATGATAATCCCCAAAACACATTGGAGACATAAAAACTGGGTTCCACATAACCTCATCTATACCAACTCTTTCTAACACCTAAGAAAACACGTGTCAATACGTGTTTTTGTTTCGAGAGTGATATAACTTCTCCATGACAACATAACCTGGGTCAAACCCTTTTCCAATATACTACTTACATCCTGACATGTATTGAAATGAGTAGTATATTAAAAGTGGGATTAGCTATCAAATATGTTTTGCAGATTTGGTTAACTTGATACTTTACTCTTGCATTATAAATTTGCCTAATGTAATTCAATTCTCCCAACCACGGATAGCCAATTTCTTGGGTTGTACCTGCAGGTTAGCCTAGATCAGGATGCATGCTGGGAAATATGTCATCAAGACCTAAGGTTTTAGCATAATAATTTTCATGAATCTTACCATTATATGTAGATAAACATGACAAAAAATTAGTATTCACTACTTTTCAAATCTGTATCCACATAAATACATTTATAGTTTCTGAGATTGAAAATTTCCTCATTATTTATGAATATAAGTTATATCAAATATTTGGTTATTTTCTATAGTTTTTCTAGAGATTTTGCCAACAGAATCAGTCCAGATTAGCCTGCAGGTGCTTAGAATACTGTAATTCAGCTATCCGTGGTAGGGAGAATTGTTTATTGCCTATAATATTATGTCACCACCCTACCCACAGCATTAGAGAACCCAAGCATACTGCGGCTGTCAATGATATTGGCACGAACCCGGGTTGGCGCTCACCGCGGGCAATAACCAGATTACGCGGGGCAAGATTACGACAATGATGATGGAGGGGTTGTCGGATGGCAACCCGTGTTTAGGGAAGGGCCTTGGCTGCTAATCCGGGCTGCGATAAACCCACACGATTCCCATCAGAGATTGCCTGGCGATAGGCGGTGGGGAACGCCCGCGTACCGAGAGGGGATTCGGGGAGCGCTTTGTGTAAGCGCTGTCTTTGTGAGGCTGAAGGCAATGGAGAAAGGCCAAAGAGGGATAGTGTTAGGGGAAAGATGACGTTAAGTCTCCTCTACATTGATCATGAGGGACATTCCATTTAGTACGTAAGCACATTTTAAAAAAATCTCAGACCCAATACTCCCTTTCGGGCAAAAATATGCATTGGATTTGTAATAAATTATACGCACATTTCCATAAATTTCAGACCCCCCTTGATGCATACATACTTAATGGAAGGCCCCTGAGCATGCATCTTAGGAAAATTATCCATCTACTGTAAAATGTAGTCCTCTACTTCATTCATGTACCTCGGTAAATGGCAAATTTACATATAAGCCTAACTTATGGGAGTATTATGGTATGGGCTCTGGTGGAATGGTTAGTTAACATAAATGTTCAATGGCACCAATACATTTTTCATATTAATATTTCACAGTCGTATCAATAGGATGATAAGATATGGAGTAAAAAAATCATTCATACTTGCGTCGCTGGCTGCAGGGGCATACCCAGCGATACAATCTTAGAGGGTTCTGGGTAAATTAAGGGGGTTCCATGCAAAAGTCAGGGGGTTCTGACCAGTTATTTTGATAAGATTTTCCTGAATTTCTAGTTAACTACAATAAACTTTGAGAAATCTGAGGAGGTTCCGGACACCCTCGGAACCCCCCTGGGTACGCCCCTGTAGTGCAAAGGGTGAACCCGTTCTATTTAAGGAACGCGTGCGCATGCGTGCCTGTTCATCCGGCCCGATATCGCCCCGACTATTATGGGCTGGTTTGGCCGGTCTAATTGCAGTAGTGTGTGGTCGTGCCGGGCACACCAAGCTTCCATCAGTCTCCGCCAGAGGGCCACGCCATACCTGCACATCCGGGCACCCGTCGCCTTGGAAACCACTCACTCTCCAAGCACATCTCTTCACTATGAATTCACCTTCGCTAAGCAGTGAATATCCTTTTTTATGCAGTCGTTTTTGTGCAGTGCCAATAAAAGATGTTCATCCAGAAATGGTCGGGTATAATGGGGATTAAATGACGTAGGTGCATAATAGATCTGATCATATATACAGAGAAGTACATAAACTGAGAATATAATTATGGTGTAAGATACCAAGCAGTATTTGTTATTTTGCGTTAACTTAACTAAATGCACAACCTCTGTTCTGTTCATCTTGGAAGTACATCGAACAGAATGACAATGATTGTGAATATATTTAACAGAAAAAGAATGAGTTCTTTTACTAATGTACACAATGCATTGTAAGAAAGAATAGAATATGTGCACAATGTATGAATGAACATGGTGAGATTTACCTATTTTGTATTGGCTACATGTTAATATCTATATAGCAATCCATAACAAGAATTATTGACCTTCACTAAAATAATTTAACCAAATATCAATACAGTCAATAAGGAAGTCGCAGCAGTTTTTATAAGCAAGAGAGGCCTCCCTGAAATGTATTATATATAACCTTTGTGGGGAGAGTTAAGATCGTAGGATAAAACTTCTGTTCGGAGAGTGAAGACCGTAGGATAAAACCTCTGTTGGGAGAGTGAAGACCGCAGGATAAAACCTCTGTTGGAGAGTGAAGACCAGTGGCACGTGACCTCGCCGCTTGTCCCCGGTGAGGCAGGACTTGGCGGGGTTCGCTGGTCGTCCTGATAATTACGCCCATTGCGGGTTTCTGCCAAGAACCAGCGAATGTCTGAGGAGGCACCAGCAGCTGAGAGGCTGCTCTGACCTTGGCCCGACACCCCAAGGTCATTTACTGGAGGAGAAGGCCCCCCAAGGACAGGTCTGTAAGTGACCCTTAGAGAGAGGGTCCTCACGGCAGTGACGTCAGCAGTGGAGCATGCGCAGTGGAGTCTTAAAGTGTTTACAATGCAGGAAGAGCCAATTATATAGAGTGGCCATTGGCATTGCGGAGAAATCATATAACTTAATGTAAGGGGTTTATAAGGGTGTGGAGGGTTTTCCAGCAAATTGCAGTAATTTGGGGGAGGCCAATTTGGCCCATATAAGAACCTGATGTATAGACAATTAAGCAATTGTGGAGACAAATAATCATTTCTTGCCTTTACTTGCCATGACAACTGCCATATGGATTCATTAGCAGTTGATTTAATGCAGCTACGTGCGGTTATATGAATGTACATGGTATGAAATATGACAGAAAAGATTGTCTGTGAGATTGTGATAATTCCAGTGGCGGATTTAGAGGGGGGCCGATGGAAATTTTCACAATAGGGCGACCCCCCCCCCCCCCACCTTGAATCCGCCCCTGAATTTGATATGTCATGCCAAATTCGTGCTATGACCAATAATGCCCCCAGATCACATGTAAAACACGTCACAAGCTACAACGTTGCTAGGGTTAGGGGTCGATCCCTCAACATTAAGCCCCATACCCACTAGGCAACTTTTACACAGTTGGCCAATGAGTCGGCGGTAAAAATCGTCCGACTCCTATTATTGCCTATATGTATATCATAATGAAATTTGTGCATTTGATATGAGTCGGTTGAGCTAAAGTCAGCCGATTCTAGTCTTAAAGTAGGCTGATTTTATAGCCGATTAGTCAGCCAACTGTGTAAAAATCGCCTAGTAGGTATGGGGCTTTAGCAACATATGGACGATACTGTGGCTTTAAGGTATCAAAAGACGACATAATCACAAACGATACCACCCCGTTGAACAGTGTTAGACACGTTGGACATATGGGAGCGCGGGGCATGACTCAGCATAAACTGATCAGATCCTGTTTTTCTGGGCCCCTAGATGCCATGTGCTTGTGTCACCTCCGCTCCCCCACCACAGGCACGCAAATCCTGCAAAACGACAAAAATCCAAGCGGTTCAAATGACCCAACTTGCTTCTGTGATTCACTATTTTGACTTTTCAATATTTGCTCAGCATTTGCATCAGCATGGATATAAATAGAATGCCAGCAAAGCACGGAGAGAAGGGCATATTTGTCTAAACTGATCAGGAGAGCCAGTTTGCTTTGAATTTTTACAGGTTGATTTTAAACATTTCAAGTTTCTTTTTTATTATTATTATTATTTCAAGTTGAGCTTAGTATGTTTGTTCAAGGCTCCGAATTCAATTTCGCATCAAGGACCACAATTTCAGACATCAATTTGACTTGTTTTTTTAAAGTTGAAATTGATTTAATTTACTCTTTCTTTTACTGAAACAACATTAAGTGACTCCCTTAAAAATGTCTGCGATCAGGATCCAATTTGTTTGCGGTCTGGTTAAAGGTAGCGTCCCGACCGCAGGAGACGCGGAGCCTGCGTCCAGCGTCTGCGTCTCCAGCCCCGCTGGCCAGGCTCTCAGCCAATCAAATGCCAGCTCCGGGCTTGCCTCGTGTGGCAGGTGACAGACCCTTGCCTTTGAAGGCCTCTTGCCTCCCTGGTTTGGCATTTGCTTTGGGAGGTCAGCACTGCTGCAAAAGAAGTCCCCCATCTAAGAATGACTTGTGAAGAAAAAAAGTGCTTTTGGTGCTTGTTTTTGTGGATGTCCTTTTCTTCCATGTGCCCTTTTCTGGCAGTCTCTTCATTAAGGCCACACCTGCTGGTAACTCTCTTTGTGGATCCCACTATGCAAGGCAACATCACTAAAGGGGCCCTCCAATTGGTCTAGACCCCTGAAGGTTAAGCGGATGCAGTTCCAAGTTGTCCTGTACTTAATGCTCCTACAGACTGATTTTGGCATGTTTTGTAGACAAAAGCATGGGAAAACCATAAGAAATAAAACATTTTGTGGCAAAATGAAAATATGTCATGAAAATATTTTAAATTAACTTCAGAAACTGAAGTACATACAGTAACAAAAACAAACAGGACCCAATTCTACATTTTTATAATACCAAACAAAGGAAAATATCATTGGTGAATAATTGTGATATGTTAAAAGCTTACAACAGCTTATACCAGACTTGCCGACATATTACTCACAATG
This sequence comes from Lepidonotus clava, assembly GCA_936440205.1. NCBI lineage: Eukaryota > Metazoa > Annelida > Polychaeta > Phyllodocida > Polynoidae > Lepidonotus > Lepidonotus clava. Next base: position 3,263,063 of record OW387143.1, read on the forward strand.
TACCTTGATTTAGCCTCCAGGTAGGTCAAATACTAATAACCAGAGAATTACTTTTGGGAGAATTGACAAGGTGACACAGCCATTTTCAGGGCTTGTGAAATTTGACAGGGCCAATTCTTAGATTTGACAGGGCAACACGGATAGTTCTTGAAATCAACAGGTCAATTTGTTACTTACTAAGATTGCTCATAACAATCACGTTATTGATGGTGAGGTTGAAACCTTACCAAATCAAAATGTTATTATAACGTTATTTTTTGGTGAGGTTAGGATGAAACCATAACAGTATGTTAAAGGAACATTCTGTTTAGGTTGAAGAACATAACCAGAACTTTATAATAACATTACAGTGCAACCTCACAGAAGTACATCACAGCAACATTATTGGGAGCCATCAAAATAACATAACAAGAACTAAAACCAGATCGTTGCTGCAACATTATTATAACGTCACACTGCCAGCTGGGGGGGGGGGGGCAAGAAATAAGCAACAAGGACATACAACAGGGGCATTTTTTAAATTTAATTTGCCACAACGGAGACCCCCCTTCCCCATCCAGGGCCCCCCTCAAGCTAGCTCTGATGCAAAAGGAAAGACATCAAAAAGGAAAACTTGAGTACAATTATTGTTCAATTATTGCCAACATCAAGCCATCAGAGTCACATAATGACCCACTCCTCTGATCAATGCGGCCGTTAAAAATGACCTTTTCCTGGAGGAGGCAAGTCGGGCCGCTTTGTAGCCGCCGCCATTTTGTCCTTGTTATGGACAGGTTTTGAGGATGAATAGGAAAAACATAAAAAAAAAGCTGCAATAGTCAATAATGATGAGGGTATGTATTTTACAGGTATGGCTTTTAATGTGAATCGGGAGCAGTAAGCAATCCCAGTTTACCATGAAATATTTTCAAAAATTGCTTCTGTGCTTATTCCATGAAGGCAGTTTCATAATACAAAATTTACCAATGCAATTTGGTTGGAAAATTACTCTTAAAATTGGTAAATTGCAACCTTATATATTTGCCTTTTTCCCATAGGAAAAAACGTGAAAGCCTGTCAGCCCGTACTATAATGTCCAACCCTATTTTCCCCTGAAATACAGCATTTTGATTGGTTGGCAAACCGACAAATCTGTCAATTGATGAAATTTAAGAGAAAATCATAATATACTCTTGGAGACAATGATGGCTTATACTGAAATTGTGTCTGCCCCCTGCCCAACCCTGGGATATATCCAATGTGGCATGGGCTTTTCATCTGAATGTCTGGATCTGTGCCTGATCATTACATTTGTATTTTCTTTTATCATTCTGAAAACTATGTGCATGCACTTCTGCATTATGGTAGTTACATATTCCAATGACTGCTTTAAAATGATTAAGTGGGAGCCTATGACGTGATCAATATTGATTGGATAATACAGTTTCCATACAATGGGATAGCTAGTAAAGATGAAAAATGAAGACACAGGCTACTATAAATATAAGATTTGATCTGCAGGGGCTTGTGTAGATAAATATGTCATTAGTTAAAGAGAGGGACCAGTGAAATTTAACGTTGGGTTATTATACACTTTATATGATAGATATAATGTTAATATAAAAGTATGCGTTGTTTCTATGCCAATGATGGACTTTTTCATGTAAATTAATGGGATCCAACTTGAAGAAACGATATACCTTGTCCTCCTGAAATCATACATCTGTGTGTGACGTCATACATATAAGACATTATTTTCAAATTTTGAAATATAATATCCTTTAAAGCACATTTGGATTGCAAATGTTAGCCATAGATAAGTTTATTCAATGATATAAACATTACAAGATTGAATAAAGAACATTAGATTTATCAAATTATGTTTTTTTCTGCATTTCTACAAAATTTACTAATCTGTTTGTGACCTCACACACAGACAGATGCACTGTGCAAGGTGTTCCAGGTGCATGCAGGAATCAGCCTACATAATTTAGATAAATATACATAAAAACTAAACTATTAAAGATATGGATATAAAATTTGGCATGAACACTGCTTGAACAGTCAGGGACATAACAATGTATTATTTTACAGACTCTGGCTCCTCCCTTTAACAAGCTTACGTTTTATTGTGGTTTTGTTTGGCATAGCACAGACTGTATTTCTATGCGCTCAATAACAATACAGTATACTCTTTCATCCAGGTGGAATGTCTATGTTTTTTCCAACCATAAATGGGAATTATATTGACATGTTTGTTTTCATTGTCCACTCCCATTTCACACCATATACACGAAGAGTATACGAGGATTCCTTTTTACATCATTGATCGTGTAAACGGTGATCCACATTTGCTATGTGTGATATGGCTACAGTATTTTGTTGTTGCTTGTGTAAGAAGATGGTAACATATATAAGTCATACGTTTTTTCAAGCAAGAGGGACTTGTCTGATCAAGATAATTGTACAATAACACTTAAACCATCAGAAAAGATATCGTGATCATCATTGTATTTAACCTCTCTTAAGATTGTTATGGTCACTTTTCCTGTGTGATGCATTTTGTCATAATAGAAGTCCCTCCAGGATTCAAACTCACAACATATATGTTTGGAGGGGGTTGCTAACCCTTACACTATGAAGCCACATAGTGGATGAGAGGGGAACTAAATAATGGGGTCATGACCTAATTTGCTGGTACCCACAGGTCCTTCAAAAAGCTGTTTAACAAATCAGCAACCAAAATGGACTTGCTTGTAACAGCCTATTTTGCTGGTTCCCAGTATGGCCTGAAGTAAGTTCAGTGTGTAGACTGTAACATGCAAAAGATCATCATTTTAGAAGTAGTAGGGTTAATATTTTCACAAGGAGCTGTGAAGGTCCTCGTGAGCTGTATTTTAATGCGCTAATTCTTCAGGGGGAATAGCCTTGTTACCTTCCCTATATTAAAATGACATTTCTTCCAATCTTCACCAAACCCCACCTATTCAATGCTAGTTACCATTAGACACAAGTCACACAGAGGCAGAGTGCCAGTTCAACTCATACATGCCACTATGGACATACTAAGCAGAACACCAGCACCCAGTGAAATAACCTTCCATACCCACACAGGAGCCCCTCCCAGAGCCCCACCAGTGCTGGCCTAATAGGTAGAGTGTCCGACTCTACTGCGGGAGGCCAGGGTTTGCCTCTCAATGGCTCAACGCACTTGTCTCTGTAAAAATTAAGGGACAGGGTGTCTACCTTCAAGCACGATCACCACCATTGAAATGACCTCTGCAGTTAAATAGGGCATTAAGTAACCAATAACCAACCAACCAGTTAATTAATCATTTCTGTATATGACACATAGGATTTAATATTCTGCTATACTTATTAAACTTTGGACCCTACAGAAATCCAATCCCAAAGGCATACTGAGAAAAGAAAGCTATGAAGGATTGACAATATCAAAGCACTTTGCAGATGATAGCTATTCCCCGAGTGTTACCTTACGCGCCCATAATTGGCCCGAGTTCATGCAGACCTTTGTTATGTGTGATGTATCGCTTACGCAATCTATTATTTACGAATGGTGGTGATACATGTCACCCCTAATGAAAGGCGGCAAACATTATAGCGCTCCCCGAGAGGCGATGCACCATGTATGAGGACATTGTAATGTCTAGATTACAGCTGGTGATATCTCTATGCAATTTGCTGGCCATACATAACTGGTAAAGGAGATACAGAGTTGCTGGTAGCATCAATTAGGAAGGAAACACAGGAAGGATTGCAAAGAAATTGCAAAGTGTTGAAGAAGTGTTGAAAGAGTCATAATTGCCAGAGATATGTTGGCTTATTGCTGCACTTCCAAGGCTATTTGAAAACCATTTATCTGCCAGGATTGTAGGTTTCTGTAGGCTACCCAGGCAAGCAACGACATAACAAGCACATTCTGCGACTGTACTTTTTCAGTTAGTCTGTAATCTACACAATTTTCATGCAACAGTTATGTTATTTTAGGTAAAGTTGAGACTTACTAAAAAAGAATGTTATAATAACATTATATTTAAGTGGAATTGACACCTTACTTATAAAGGGCGTTATAATAACATTATTATGATCTGAATGTCACAATAACGTCACAGTGCGATGTCACAATGTTAGGTTCTAAAGACGTTTTTGGGTGTCATCAAAATAACGTAACAAGAACTACAGCAGAACTAAACAGAATGTTATAATATCGTCATATTCTTGCTTGGGTAACATTCTGTATCTGTAGCCTAAAACCCCATACCAACTAAGATGATGGACTGATGGCTGACTTTTTTGTGCAGAGTCGGCCGACAGCAGTTGGTGGTCAGGGTCAAATTATCAAACATGTTGAATATATGAATTGGTGCTCCCGTTGGTGCTCCCGTTGTAGCTCCCATCGGCAGTCTCTGATTGGAAAAGCCATAGCAATGCACAGTTGGTCTATAAATCAGCCAAAAATTGGAAGAAAACAAGTGCATTCGCCTGATTTGCACAAAGATAATAAGCGAACCCTGAGACATTCAGTTAGCGGGTGTGGCCCTAAAGATGCTTCTTGATATGCCCTAATCTGAAATAGGGAGTTGATATAACAGGTTCATGTGATTAGCTTCGATTTGCAGTACTTTGACAATGAAGTCTGAAATGCATATTACACTTTTATGTATCCTCCTAACACACATATTCAGAATCCTAGGCCTTTTAATTCTCACCCCACCACTGTTTTCTCAATCCCATTCCATCCTTTATCCCGCTCCGTCCCCTCCCCCTCCACATTCACCTGTCACCCAGCTGCGATGTCACTGTCACCGGTTGTTGACAGTGGACATTGACAGCGACAGATGGGGTGTTTACATTGACTTCACTTGGCGTCAACGCCTCGCTCGGGTTTCCGGGCTGCCTTATTGCAGTAGATCTAGACATCTGGAGATGTACCTTTGTTATGATGACAGAAGCTGGCACACTTCCTGTTTTTAGTTACACAGATGTTTAAAGTTTTGTATACTGTTAATGGAAAAAAAACATTGTGTGGAACTGAAGTGTTTCTATGTGGCTTCTCAGGGTAGAGGTCTCATGCAAAATGCTTTCTTTACAAAGATAGGTATTTCTGTGTAGTTGCAATATCACTTTAACATCTATGGAATACAATTAGTTATTAGCAATGCTGAGAGCCTTTTCTTTCAAAGAATCAACTCATGGTACATTTCACTATCTATAGAGGATTGACTTGCAAACCAAACTTCCCTTAAATTTCAAACATTCACCATTACAGCATCTTTTTCAGAGAAAGTGAGGAGCATTTCCCAGCAAGCCCCTCTTTCTAGAATATGTCTTTGTTTTCCATAATAATGAAAAATGTGGTCTTAAAGGAAGGTTTTATCCATTAGCGCTCCCTTTCAATTTGAAAATCCTAGATTGGCCACTGTTAACTGACCACAGGTGTAAATTCCCAGAAAACAATAAATGTAAATCTTTGATTAGATCAGCCATTACACTCATCACCCATGTTGACAGTGATGCTCATGAATGAGTCAGTGTTGACAGGGATGGTACCTATTGACTGTTAAGCCTGGTCCCTGCATGGCGACTAAACCCCGGGGGTTAACGGATATTAGTAGCTTTCACCAAGAACCTAAGGACAGAATATTGGTAGCTGGGCGACTAATTAGTCACCTTGCAAATAAACAATCTCCAGGTAAGGATGCACTTGCTACTAATCTGCCGATGATTAGAAGTCTCAAAAGTCCCCACGCCATTCCTTCAGTGCACCTTCGGTGCTCTGGTCAGCTGACCCTGACCGGACAAGACATATCAACTCACAGTCAGCCTATAAGTGATAATAAGATCAGTGGAAAACCAGCACATTCCACCTATTTATGCACCAATCAATAGGCAGACTATGGGTTTGGCCCTTCGGGTAGCAGAAAGTATTGATGGAATATTAGGGTATTTGTTACTAAATATTTGAGTATCTTTTGTATGTAGTTCAGTTCAGTCTCTATCTTAAACATACATTTAAATTATATCCTTATAAATACTCTTTGTCTGAGACAAAAACCCTTTTAGAAAAAACAGACCTTTCTGTCTCATACAGCATGAGGCTGTCACAAAATGTTGATGGCTGAGCGAGGACTGAAACGAGGCAGCTGACAAGTCCCATCTCCATAAAAGCAGCCTCACAAGAGCGGCCGGATAACGTTCCCACTATAAATTCACAGCCATGTGAATACTTGAATACCGGTTCATTCTCAATCTAAATAAGCCTTGTACTTTTATCACTGTGCTTGATTGAAAGATCATTCACAGAAAGTGAAATTTCCCTCAATTTACATAATGCTAGTTGTATTGGTCTAGACCCTAAAATTTCACCACGACACAGGCATTAAATTTATTAATTTAAACAAATGACTAAGGGGCTTAGTGACCGAACATAAGTTGTAAAATATATAGCAACAAGTGACATGGGCATTTGTCATAATAATACATGTAGGCAAAATTCAGTAGAATAAATAAAAAAGGACATGGGACCTAGTAATTTATTGAACAGGATTGTGCAATTATTTTTTCCTACATCACTTAAATGTCATTTTGGAGTATTTTACTCTTGGTTTCAAGCTATTCAAATATGAATTCAATGTCAGGTCTATTCCCCTAGGTCAGTTTCCTCATAGTTTCTTATAGTCTCTTAAAAGTAGGAAAAGTGTATCCTATTTTCCCTATTTTTCATCAGTTGGGAGTGGCATTTCTGCTTAAACTGGACAAGAGAAATTGTCCCCCCCCCCCCCATCAAGAGCCCCTGGGAGGCAAAAAGTGGTGAAAACACAGAAAGCAGCCAGTTCAGCTGCTCCCATGATGTACAGAGAAATGAATAAATAAGAAGATGCCCTTTTTGTGACAAACCCAGGGGACACAAATGGCAAAACCTGTTGCACAGCAATCTTTTTTCATCACAATCATTCTTTAAAATGCCAGTGCTCTGTCGCATAACGGGTCTCGCTGTTGCAAGGGTTGGCACACACAGCAAGAGTCATCCTTGTTAACAGCGAGAGTTTCCCACTTTTGCAACAACAGTGAGGGTTTTCACACCTGTTTTTTGATAAGTGTGAGAAGGACATTTTGGAGTCATTATTTCAGTATTTTGTATTCATCAATTGATAGTTGTGTCCCTCACCTTTTAAAGTATATAGAAGGTAAATGGCGGAATTGTATTGATCATTCAATTAAGTTTGGTCAAAATTTGTATGCAAAACCATTGCAACAGCGAGGGATTGCATTTGAAAAAAATAAGGACGGCGCTGTTGCAAGACCCAAATCTAAACCTTCGCTGTTGCGAGATTTTGGTTATGCGATTGACCACAGACACCTCACACTTTGCACAGCGCCCAGATTGCAGAACCAAGGTACATGAGTAGATATTGCATGAATTATTATTAATTGTTGTTGAAACTTATCCATGTTTTTGTATGACAATATTTTGCAATCATTGCAATCATTTTTACCCAGAATCCAAACCTCAGGCTCATTAGTTTGCTGACCATAATTGCTTCCCAATTTCTGATGCCCCGAATCCTATTTGCGGAAAAATTCAGCTCATCAAAATTAATCTTCAGGCGATCGGACAAATCCTAATCTTTGCTCCTGACACCTGCCCTGCAAATTGAAACCGTAAGCCTGGGGCGAGAAACAAAAAGCGTTCATTTTTCAGGACAACCGTTGGTCCTGAATTAATCAGCCAACTCAGGACCTGCATTCAAGTACAGCAATTCGTGTCAGAATTCATAGAAGCAACTCAAATGTCAATTCTGGATAATTCAGTTTTCAATTTCCATGGTAATGGTACTACTTCAGGGCATGCAGGTTGGTTTTCCCAACAGCAATTTCTTTTTTTTTTTGTGAGAGTAAAGATGTTCTCAAAATATCAGTTGTGAGTCTGTGTGAAATAATATTAGGAATTCAGGTCTTACTGTCCAAGGAAAACACAAATTACCCTCGTACTATTTCAAATAGACAAACTCTTCTTGCAAGTGGACTGTGGTTTAGAATATATACTTGAGTCTGTAACCCATTCAAGGGTAAACACAGTGTAATAAGCAAATCCCGGTAGGTCTTGAAGGTTCTAACTATCTTGGATACTGTTTCAGGGGATTAGTGTGAAAGGACACTTATTTCTTTGAATACTATTCAGCATCAATTAAACAATTGCAATGAAACTGTGATAAATCAGTTGTTAGTTAAATGGAGTGTATGCTAGGTTTGAAAAGGAAAAACGTAAATAATTGAGACATTTGTCTCTCCAATTCTTTTATTTGCACACACAGAAACATTTGCTATCAAACCTCCCCATACACACACTAATATGCACATTTCCATACATCCACACACACACACGTACACACACATGCACCTCTTTACCTCTTTAAAAACTCGAAAACCAGGACATCTCTGTGTCTCTACTAGAAAAATAGTTATGAAGGGTGTGTATATGTCTGTGTCAACTCTAGGACTCCTAATTACTGTCCTCTGGTGTCTGTTATATTTACATCTATATATATATAGATATATTTATGGAAAAATCTACATATTTATATGTATCCCAATCACTTAAACAGCCACAATCTCTAATCTAAACGATTTCTGGTACCCACAGTTCCATCTGTAAACGGGGTATTACACTACACGACTTGAGCGGTGATGATGTCACCAAGTAATCATACATATAAGTGTTAAAACACTTATATGTACATAATCATAAGATACTCCAAATAGCAAATTAAAAAAAAATAATATCACTATTGCATATTTGTTTTCTGTGATATCTTCATATTGCACAGATACCACAGCTCAAGACTTGAAGTGTAATAGGCCTGCAATCAGGGCAAAGGTACCTGCCCTTTCCCACAACTGAACCTGTGGCCTGGGCCTCACATGGCCAGACTGATCAATCCCAACCGAGTAGAGGTGGTCACTCCAATCGAACCCAATCTCTTACGGGCATTACCACATTGCCATATACCGACAACAAATGAAGGTACCCTGCTTTGCAGCATACCACTCTAAGGATTGGGAAGTAGCCCAGGAGATGAAGTCAGGATTCATTCCTTCAATATTGATGGTGCCATTGGGAGAGGATGCTTTGTAATGGCTTATAAAGATTCATGCCTCTAATATTAAAAGTACCTTTGGGAGTGTATGTTTTTTAATGTCAGGATGGCTTCTGGTGACTCTGTGATGGGAGTCAGTAAGCAGGTTATGGAAACGTAGGGAAAACGCTGATGCATTGATAGAGAAATTCGGCTTAGAAAATAATCCGACATGCTTTTACTGTGCCATACACTCTCCATCCTGATGTTGATTATAATCTACTGCGCACGCATAAGCTCTACAATGTATGAAGAGTGATCCCCAAACCTTTAATTGTGTGAAGTGGGGATTCTTTTACAAACTTTTAAATGCTTATTCCTGTGGTAGGAACAACCTTGAGTCATGGTGCTTAATCAACTTTGGGTGACCATATAAATTTCGCAAATCCTTAAGAAATAAAGTATCTATTGCATGTGCTGTAAAGAAAGCTGTATTTCTATTCAAAGCTGCCACTGTGGCTGTTTTCCTTTGCATATTAGAATAAGGTACCGCATCAAGAAAGAAGCTTTTTCCCAAACCTGGTGAGTGAAAAGGACTATGAAGAATACTGACAATACTGTGATTATGGACTGGAAATACATAGACTGAAGTAAGCTTTATATAGCTGACATTTAACATTATGCAATGTTATTTCAGATTTGTTGTTGAAACAGCTGTCTTCATTTTCACTTTTGATTTGCAAAGCATCGCGTTTTGAACCAGGTAGATATCAGGACATATTCGTCTGGACCTGTGGCCAATATGCATCATTTGCACAAATTGTCACAACCGTGATAGATTAAAACAGTTGTTGTTCAAAAAAGACAATAGAGCGATGACTTTACAACACTATATTTAGGGATCTTATATGATCTTGTTTCATCTTGAATCATAGCATCCATGTTATTCATTATGGTCTCAGCTTTTCACATTGATATATTCTAAATCAAACCAATACCTCTTGTGATCTCATGATGATGATGATTGTTGGAGCTTAAGGTCCATTAGCAGTTTTTCAGCTATATTGGGACCAACTCATGTTATTTGGGTTTGTACAAAGTACTGTAATCAAATCCATGGGGATGAGAACGACAGCAACGCAAGGTGATGTAGCAGGCAAGGCCTAGGCTCAAACCCGGTCCAGCCACATGTCAAGCGAAGTGCTTACCCACTACACCGTCATGCCCCCCTCCTAATTGCAATTTATTAATCTGTGATGTCTTTGTGTGGCAGGTCAAAGAGGTTTATTATGTGTAGGTTCTTCATGGGATGATTAAATGAACCTCCATAATCACTGTGTCTGAAATATTAAAGCATATTAACAACATAGTATTCAGTACCCTACACTTAACTGCCTCTTCTAGTTTCTTACTGTTGATTATTACTGAAAAGTCATTTTTATCTGTCAATATTTCTTTCAAGAATTGCTTTCAATGTCTTGACTTCAAATGACTAAAACCAAAAGGTGTTCAACAATCAGATATAAGTATATACTTTCTTGGATAGTGACCTTGCAGAGGAACATAAGAAATTCAGATGTGCAGATGATTTAGTGGACCCCTCCTTCCTAATCTGGTTTTATAAGCTATTTATTAGAGCCAAAAGTTATTAGATTCTGTAAAAGCCATATGTAACAGCTGGGGGTAGCATAGCCTCTGGGAGATGGAGCCAGCAGTAGGGTGAGCCTGGTGTTGACTGGCAAATTTCACTTTAAAGCCACAGTAGAATCTGGCATTGGCCACATTTGCCTAAAGGGGGTATTGTATTTCACTACATGACTTGGAGGGGTGGGTCCAGGGGGGTCCTTCGGGTCCAGAACCCCACCACCCCCCCCCTTTTGGGAGGGGACCTAACCTTGCCAGAGAGAAAAAATGTTGCGCAAGTGCTCGCGAATGCACGCGGTTTTAGTACTTAACCTATATGTGGACCCCCCCCCGCTTCCCGAAATCCTATATCCGCCCCTGACTTGGGCTGGGATATGGCGATGTGGCAAGAAAATTGCACATTTTACAGATAAAATTCTATGCTACACATATGAGAGATGCTCAAAATTGCCATTTTTTAATCATTATATCACTCTTGCTTACATGCAAATCTGTCCACAATATCGTCATATTGTTCTGATATTGCAGCCCATGTCATGTAATGGAATACCCCCTTTAGCCTAGCAACGTTGTGGCTTGTCCAGTGTTTTGCTGTTTTTGAACATAATGCGATGACATCATTGGTCACATAACACATTTGATGCAGTGCTTCAGGCATTTCAACATAGTGACAAGGTCCTCATGGATGATAGTGTGGCTTTATCTATTTATTTAGGAGCAGAATCTTCATTGATTATGTTGGTAATCAATGTGATGTAAGTGTAATTTAGTGTGCCAAATCTGTGACATGATGGATGATGCAATCTGCTGACTTCTGAAAATGTAGAAAAAAGTACCCAATGTACTCTTGCTAAGCTAAGATCAGCAGACATATTGAACATTAACACCAACAATACATATATAAGAATTGTTTTACAGAATAAATTTAAATATTCTGAACAGCTATATATATGATGGTAGAGTTGTTATAAAAAAAATTGTAGGATTCTCAGCTCAACATAATAATTTAAGATTTACAAACATCTACAAAAAATGTACCTTAGATAAAACAAAAATTAAGAAAGAGTAGATTTCATTCTAGAATAGATGTATCATACATGGTTAACATTATGTGCTTCATAAACCGAAACATCGTGAAACGTGCTATTTCTATGCGGGTCATGTTAGGAGGGCGGGGTTCGGCTGCAGCTGCCTGCTGCTCCTGTGCCCTTAACCTGGCCCTTTAAGATCACATTAAAGGACTCCAGTCCTGGGGGCTGGGTCTATATATAGCCCAGACAGGTCCTTTATTTAGCAGCTCCCTTTCAGCCCTGGGGACCAGTTCCCTACCCCTGCCACCACCTCCTCCCCACACCTCAACCCCTTTTAGAACACACTCTACCTAATTTGGACCATCATGCTAGAGGAAAGGGAGTAGCTTTGATGAATAACTAAAGGGAATTGTGGATGGGGTATGGTTATACAGACAAAGTTTAGATGCCCTGAGGATGCCGCGGGCAAGCATATATGATGCTGCCGTTTAAAGCGTATAAAGTGCTACTTAGCGCTTGTATTACATTACAACGAAGAACTTCAAATTCATTAGGGTTGAAGGATTACTTACAATGTCTAATTATCTCATGACAAGTAGAGCGATGTCTACATTTTTGACAGTGTCGATATATTACGGACCATATGGCTCCATCTTAGTGCGGAAAAGTTAAGCGCTCAGCTGCAGCAACTTATAGTAAAAACTTTTCTCACATATCATATCCTAAGCCTTCAGGAAAGATTTTCTCCAAAAAATATATGTTAGAAGCTTTTTAGCCTTCCATGATGCTGCTTTTAATTATAATGTCAAAAAGCAGAAGCATAGTTATAGCAGGGTGTCATGAGTTCTTGGATTCTCAGACATTGTCTAGACTCAATGACATGTCAATGACCCAGGGCACAGTGCTCCTGCATAGCAATTTCTAATCATGTACCTTAGACTGTCCTACTGAATGATTTAATAACATCACTAAAGATGCTGATACCAACCATTTTCACTACAATTATAATGCAGTTCATTGTATTTTAAATCTAAATTGTTTAATCTTATTTGATTAAGAAATCTCTTGTATATGTTTTTTTTTCTTTTTTTTTTTTTCTTGTTTTCCCCATTTTACTTTCTTATATTGTATTACTTGTAATCTATTTATTACTATCCTGTACTTATCCTAGCACTACATCTAATGATTGTATTATTTGAGATATATGTGCTGGGTTACAACGAAAAATGGCCAATGGCTAAATTGTACTTCCCAGTTGAAATAAAATACCTAAAAAAAAAAAAAAAAATGTGGTGATTGTCATATTATGTTGCTCTGAAATGTTTGGCAGTATGTATGTAATCCATTCTTATCACATTTTTAGACTGAAATATGCATACAGTTAAAGCCTCAGTTTTATCCCTGAGATGGTTATAATTTGATGTCTTTATTCCATGATAAGCACACCAAATTTGTGACATGACCAATAACGTCACCTGATTATGTTCTACCATCGTAAAAAAAAAAACATCGCCGGCTGTGGCATCACTAGGGTTAGGGATGGAGCCCCTAAACTTTGCAACCCACAAATGATACCTTGCCTTAAAAGTATTTGTTTATTTCTACTGCTACCATTGCAGCTACCACTGACATGTCTGTTGGATTTGGCCTGATTTGGTCAATGAAATTTGCTTAAATTCTTTGTTTATGTTTTCAAAACATCAAACTATGTCAGAGTCTGTAAACTATTTAAATTTTTAAAATCTGATAAGGTACAGGCAGAATCATCAAAAGAAATTAGTTTAGAAATTTAGTAGAAACTTCAGTACAAATGAAAAAAATATCACAAAATATGCTTAGACATCCAGTCCTACCCTATCCCTCATTCAGTTATTATGACAACCTTTGTTTATTGCCTATCGCTGTTGTGCAAATTGGCAAATGTAGGTACCGTGAATAATAAAGAACTAATAACGAGGTATATAAACAATGGGACCAGGGTTAGCCATCATCTAGACTGTGGTTACGTCCAAGTCCACTAGGTGCTCAAACTGGGACTGTTAACCAGCAACCATTTTAGGTGGAAATTCCCGACCATATCCCAGCATGCTTTGCAGCCACTGGTTTATGGCAGGTAGGACCATAAACCAGCCAGCACCCAAACAACCATCAAAGGGGTTCCCCATGCTATTTATAGAGGACCACTAAAAGAATTCCTTGCAAATTTTAAGCAGCCACTAGTAGCCATGGACTCTTGTGGGTGTAAGGACCTATTGTGCAAGAGATGTCTAGGTCATGAAAGGATTAGCAATCATCCAGCCTGCCTTCGTACCGTGACTTCCGGTTTGAGCCAAGCAGGGCATGCTGGGAGCTCTAATGAACTCTGGGTAAGGCGCAGAGAATCATGGGATGTTTCCTGAACGCGTGTTCTACTTCCGGTCCCTGGGAGCGATGCTGTTCTCCACAAATCAACTCTCTCACTCCCCCCTACTTCCTACCTCCTTTCTTTATCCCCTAGCACCCTACATCCAGATGCTTGTTTACTCCACCAAAGTATCTAGGGGCATATCAGGGGCAGATACAGGGTTTTCGAAAGGGGGGGGAGGGGTCAGCATAAAAGTTAAGTATTAAAACATGCATTTGTTCATACGCGTGCAACATTTCCCCCTCTTTTTGTAGTTTAGGGGTCCAGTAAAAGGGAGAGGTCAGGACCCCCAGGCCCCCCCCCCCTGGATCTGCCCCTGCATATTAAGGGTTTGAAAAGTTGTGGTTATTTAATCACCCCCGCCGCGCAGCGGCCACCCGGCCCGCAGGGCCTGGTGCTGGGGGTGGTTATGCCGTAGTCACTTTCCATGGTTGATCACGACAGATAGCCAGAATTCAGCAACTAGGTAAACTATAATTATGTTTGATAAAACTGCTTAATGTGCTTAGATTTCCTTAGTTTGTTAAAGCCACTTGTGGGCTACTTTAAAAGAAAACGAAGAATTTAATTTTGATCCCTGCGTATGTTGTACTGTCTCAGCATCGGCGAATTTCGGCAGAACGCGGTTGCTACGCTGCGGTTGCTACGCTGCAGTTGCTACGCTGCGGCTGCTACATGCTGTGCGTAGTAAACAATCCTGTAGCTAAACCTAAAGGCAAAGCAATAATACTTTTTAATCACCCCCGCCGTGCAGCGGTCCACGGCCCGTCAGGGCCGTGGCTGGGGGTGGTTATGCCGTAGTCACTTTAGATGGTTGATTACGACGGCCCTGTTGAAAAATGATAAAATTCCAGCAGGATGCCCATTGTCATGACGCCCAACATCATGACAATGACGCCCAAAGCTCATCGGGGAGTTACAATGTATCAAATTTTCTCAACAATGTATCAAATTTTCTTCACAATGTATCAAATTTTCTCCACTGCTTGCCGTACGTGATAGAAAGAACCACAGAGCTAGATTGGGAAGAGTTCACATGGAGATCTAAGTTCGCTGCTGTAACTAGATCTACAGTCATGGCATGGGGTGATTAAATTTTTTCCGGGGTGACTACCCCATTTTCTTGTATATTACAGTAAGTGGGGTGATGAGCATTGCCAAGCCAATAAACAACGCCAAATGTTGACATTAAGCCTACACTGGTACATGTGCATCCTATTTGTGTGCACACTCATAGAATGTACCTACTGTTTTGTTGCCTATATAAAAATGCAATATATATTTACAGGCACACTTATGCTTTGTTGTTACAGTATCTCAAATTCATTCTAAATTAGTATAACAATAATGCAATTAGAACATAGTATGATACCATGTTTTGTTTGAAATTCAGAATGAATGAGATTTTTATATTTTACAGATTTTTCAATTTGCTATATCACAAAGCAAACAGTCAGGTACCTTGCCACCCACACATTAATTCAAAGTTACCTTACCAATAACTAAAGACAAGATTTCATGATTTCTTCTATAGCTGAATAAAATTATTTGCTGATACTGAACCTAAGGTTCCCTAACTCTGTATTCATCTTATCAAGTCATTTTGTTTTTTAACTCTTCTTTGGCGTGAATGTGACCATTATCTGTAAGAGCAGTGAAAAGCACTCATTACTAATTCACTTACTTGGGCTTCCCAGTCCAAATTTCTAGCATATATCACAGACTGTATCATTTGAACATTATACAACACTCAGACTTAGACCTAAGTATCTAAGTATGCCATGTAGTTAACAGTATACTCAGAAATGATCCCTGTAGTTGACAGTGTCTCTAGGGTAAGCCTTTCATTAGGGGCCTCTTCGGTCCACCATAACTGATAGGTCTGAAGCACAGGTAGGGCCCTGCACCACCAAGCTAATTGGTGTTTAAGCTGCCGTTGGCGTGTCGCGGGGACGGTTCGGTACCCGCCCATACAGACAGTCGTTATAACCGGACTATGCACCTGAGACTTCTGATGACCTCTAATCACTCCAGAGAAAGTCTTACTTTAATCCCCTTTTTAAGTTAGTGTATGTTTCTGAACTGTAACTTCTGAATCTAATCATGGTAAAAGCTTATTCCCATACAGCGAGTGTCTATATACCTTTCTTCGTTATTTTGTGTTTCACCAAATATGTAATCTTTGGCGAATAGGTAGTCTTTGGCATGACTGGCCTTCTATATAGCCCTGAGCTAGCATGCATCTTCCTATGAGATCTTATTCATCTGATTTAGTATCATTATTCTGCATTGCAAAGGCATGATCCACATACACTTAGATTATAGAACTTTTTTTAATGTGACCATATCAACACAGTCGTTGCCCTACATTACTGTAATACAACCTATTTAGTACTGAGTGCACTAGTTTTTTTACTTTAATCCTTTTCTATGTTAGTGATTAAATATATTTCTTAACTCTAGCTTCTGAATCTAATCATGTTAAAAGGTTATTCCCATAAAGTGAGTGCCTCTATATCTTTGTGCATTATTGCATATTTTACCAATAAATTCATCTTTGGCATCATTGGTTTTTCAATCAGTCCTGGGGCAGTGTACTGCTACCTGTTAAGATAAGAGACAAGTATTCCCAGGGTATACATCTGATTGGTGTTCAATTACTTTACATTGCAATGCCTTATCAGTGTACATGTGGTTGAGAGACTTTCTATCAAATCATTGCCTCTTCACCAGCTCAATGCTACTGATTTGGTACCGAGTGCAATACTGGGCTGCATTCCAATGCACAAATTGCCTTACATATAAAAGGTTGAGGTTAGAGAATCTTAGCATCTCAGTTTAATCGTGCAAAAGGCTTATCCTTGTGGAGCCAAGGCTTCATTATGAGGGCAGTGCTAGTAATACTGATTTGGTACTGCAGACGTATGGCACTACAATGTAGTGCTACTGATTTAGTACTGCAGGCAGTATGGCACTACACTATAGTGTTACTGATTTGTAACTGCAGGAAGTATGATACTTCACTGCAGTGCTACTGATTTACCACTGCAGGCAGTATGGCACTACACTATAGTGTTACCGATTTGCAACTGCAGGCTGTATGGCACTAAACTGTAATGCTACTGATTTGGTTCTGCAGGCAGTATGACACTACACTATAGTGTTACTGATATGCTACTTCAGGCAGTATGGCACTATACTATAGTGTTACTGATTTGGTACTGCAGGCAGTATGGCACTGCACTATGGTGTTACTTATTTGGTACTGCTGGCAGTATGGCACTATACTATAGTGTTATTGATTTGGTACTGCAGGCAGTACTATAATACACTGGGGTGCCACTGATTTGGCACTGTGGGCAGTATTGCACTATACTGTAATGCTACTGATTTGGTAATATAGACAGTATTGCACAACAACATAGTGCTACTGATTTGGTACTGCAGGCATTATGATGCTACACTGTAGTGCTACTGATTTGGTGATGCAAGCTGTATAGTGATATACTGATGAATTGATATCACCTTACATTCTCTTAGTAGCTAATAGGTTAACAAAACTACTGAATTTCAGAAACTTATGCAAGTGAAGTCTCTGCTTATTCAGTACTGCAGTGCTACTGATATGGTACTGTACAGTACCAAATCAGTAGCACTGTGGGCAGTATGATGCGAAGCTGTGATATCAACTTACATTATGTAGGTTGATAGAAGTTATAAATCTGTAACTTTTGAATTCAATCATGTAAGAAACTTATCCCAGTGAAATCACTGCTTCTTCAGTACTGCAATGCTACTGATTCGGTACTGTGAGCAGCATCGAGCCACATCATTAAGCGGGTATCGACTGACATGTGGCAGGTTGGTCCGGGTACGCTCTCTAACTGGTGCTGAAGCCGCCTAATGACCCGAACATGCCTGTAATGTAGGGCTTCGGAACCTGTACACCGCACGCAATGCGGCCATGACAGACGCAGGGTCATCTGACACTTCAACAGGCCACGCCCCTCTGAAGTGCTTCAAGAACCTGTCTGAAGCATAGAAGATGAAAATCCTCTCTCAGTAATATAAAGATCTCAGGACCAATTTTAGGGTGTCTGGTTGGGTGGAATACAGTGACATTATTTTGTAAAAGCTCTAGAAACTAAAGGATTATTGCAGTTCTGCATTCTGATCCCAAAAGAATGCAGAGTGAGCTTTTTTCATTTTTGGAATCAGAGAAGCCTTTGAAATAGGTACGCTTGCAGGCATGTACCCAGGTTCTGTTGTGGGGTGGTGGTGAGGTTCCACAAATGGAATTTTTGCATATATTTTCAATAATTTGAGATGGAAAGGGGGTGGCGAGCCATAAAAAGTGGTACATTTCGATATTTTCCCACTATTTTTTATGGTTTTTACATTAAGTTTTCGAAGGAAAAGTGGAACTTTTGGAAAAAATTTCCTTTGTTGGGGGCTGGGGGGGGGGGGGGGGTTGCCCGCCAGTTACGGGTATTGCAGGACTCTATTGTAACAGTACACAACATCACTAAACGTGATTAGAACATTGCACAACATAACAATCCCAAAAAAGAATGCATCATTATTATAACATTGCTGCAACTTTCGGTTTAGTTCTGCTTTGGTTATTACATTATTTTGATGACACTGCATTGTTGCAATGTGACAATTGGTTATGTCCTTTAAGGTAAAGAAAACATTATTAAAACACATGCATTCTGTATAAATAAGGTCTCAACTTAACTAAGATCTAATGTCATCATAACAATCTTTTTTTAGTAGATTGCAACCTTATCTAAAATGATGTTAAATGAAAATTCATCAATAACAAACTGACCAAAATGTTATGATCGCAGAACATGTGCATTACATTGCTGCTTGCCTGGGATTATGGTACAACCATTCCTTGGCTGGGCAATGAAGGTGGGTTAAACCCATATACCCTCGAGGATGGTTGCCCGCCAGTTAATAGAACAAGTCAACAATGAAGCATTATGAAGAAATACAGAAATTATAGCATACTCATAATTATATTGGCAAACATACTCATAGTTATATTGGTCAGATTTATATATATATTCACGTCAATGCATATATTATTATATATATGAATATATATATTCAGATACAATGATGATAATACACTCCCAGCTTTGTCTACATTGCATTATGCAGTGCATTAAGTACAATGTAAAAGTCATATTAGTGGAGGTTCTTATGAAACCAGCCACAGTTTATGAACATGGGATTATAGGCGGGCAGGGGTCGGGAACATAAAATGACCGAGGGAACTGTGAGTCGGGGTAATATAACAGTGCTAATGAGACAAGCCAAAATGAACACCATGATAGCAGCCTCTTATATTGCAGACTTAACTGGCCCCTTGGGGTGTGAGCTGCATTCAGTCATTCCAATGTCTGCAAGGACAAGTATAGACTTCCCTATAGAATATGTCTACACCGAATGCATCTGTCCATTATTCCACAATCATATCTTTACCAAGGACAGTTGCAATTACTGTTGTGATAGTCATATTGCAGTTGCCAGTCATATTGTAGTTGCTCTGAAAAGAAGAATATAAAGTTTCTAAAAAAGAAAATTAATACCAAGGACCTATGCAATTACTGTTGTAGTGATATTCACTTTGCAGTTGCTCTGAAAAGGAGAATAGAAAAGTTTCTAACATATTTCTGCAGGATATACTTTTCTTTTTTTCCCTAGGTTTTAAGTTAGAAGATGCAGAATCAAAACACAACCAGATCCACAAGCCCCATTCAGTGAACCAAGAAAGCTGACACTACTCAGGAGGGAAAATGAAGAGAGGCAATTTGATTAGGCTAACAGCCCGTCTCTTGCTGCGCGCGGGTTGCTAATAGATTCTATGGCCTTACGTGCTGGGATTCACTGCACTTTATATGCCAGCCATATTGGCCTCCGTCCCTAAGTCAATTTTCATTCAGCAGTACACTGAAGGAGCACTACTCACTTTATCCGACTACTTCTCTCACAATTGATTTGGAGGAACTCTCGCGACTCTAGTTATTTGACTCACATAAAAGGACGGTTAACGAATCCTTCTCACACACTTGGCTCTGATGGTTATTCTCATTTATAGTATTGCTACTGGACTAAGAGTAGCTATAAACTTTTTATTACTTTTCAGAAATTATCCAGAATAAGTATCATGCATTCCTGAAATGTTTATTAATTGAAGTGAGAAATGGGAATAACAATGATGTAAGAATTGAAAGTGATGAATCTTCTTTTCAGTTTATCACATTTCTGGATATTCTAGTTGCTGTCAGTGTACATTTGAGATCATTACCATATATTGTTCATGTTCTTCAGGTGAATATGTACATGTAAGAGAGCTACAACCAAAAATTCTACATATAGATCAAAGTGTTTCCTTAAGCTTGTTTGTTTACCATTAAAAAGGCCTATAGCTATTTGCCTCATGCATAGATTTTCAAGACTGGTCCTGGCACCTTGTTATAAAAAGAATCCATAGTGGTACATGTTCAAGTGCTTGTAGGGAACTCAAAGTCCCTGAATAGAACTGTGAATGGTCTTGGCTCTGGCAATGCAAGCTTGCTTGGATGAGATATGGAGGGAAGAATTGTGTTACATAATACTAGGCCAGCAAAAACATAACAAACATGTTCTGCAACATTTTTATCAGTATGTTTCTTGCTGAATTTTCATGTAACATTATTTGAGATTAGGTGGCGGTTCAGTAAAAATAAAAAAGACCGTTAAAATGACATTAGATCTTAGTGAAGTTGAGACCTTACTAATACAGAATGTTATAATAATGTTATCATAACAAGAATGTCACAATTATGTCACAGTGCGCAACACATTGCAAAGAGTGGTGTGCAAGACCTTGAGAAAATGCTGAATTGATGCAAGAACTAACCCCTTTGAGTTGAAAATGTGCCATTAGTAGTAGTATTCAAGTGTATTGAAACAATCACTACCCTCCTAAGGATGGGGTATTGCAGAACTCTATTGTAACAGCACACAACATCACTAAACGTGATTAGAACATTGCACAACATAACAATCCCAAAAAAGAATGCATCATTATCATTACATTGCTGCAACTTTCGCTTTAGTTCTGCTTTGGTTATTACATTATTTTGATGTGACAATTTGTTATGTCCTTTGAGGTAAAGAAAACATTATTAAAACACATGCATTCTGTATAAAAAAAAGGTCTCAACTTAACTAAGATCTAATGTCATCATAACAATCTTTTTTTAGTAGGTTGCAACCTTATCTAAAATGATGTTAAATGAAAATTCAGCAAATAACAAACTGACCAAAATGTTATGATCGCAGAACATGTGCATTACGTTGCTGCTTGCCTGGGATTATGTTACAACCATTCTATACCCATGAGGATGAAGTGAATTTTGCTGTAACTGGTTTTGACTGGGCTCCTGTCACATAATCATTGAAAATTATTTATTTGACGTAATAAGCTGCCAACATCTGCCATTCATTTCATAAGTAGAATGCCTTGTAATTATTGCAATGATTTGATCCAGTTGTTATTTTCAGTGGCAACTTTTCCCAATGATGATATGTGTGACAATACACACATATATGTGTTTATTAGTGACAAAAAAGTACCAATATTGTTTTGTAGATCCTATAGTAGATCATAAACAGTGAGGTGGATTTAATGGGCATGAGGATTATCAGAAGGGTAAAGGGGCAAGTGAGTACTGTGGGTTTGTCAGAGACTGATGTGGTAGAGAGCGGTCTGGTAAATACAGACCGGGGGTTATTTCCTGTCTCCGCACCTGGATTGGCGATTCAATATGACATGCTGACACCATGTCGGTCAGTCAGACTACCTGGTCATATGCAGACAGCCCGTTCAGGGGCCGTCCATAAATGATGTTGCACACAAGGGGGTGGTTGGGAAGATTGAACAGTGTGACACTGCTTGGAAAAGGGCCTTATTTTCATGTTGAAAACTGAATATTTGGTGTAATGAAGGGGAGGGGGTGTGTGGCATGGGGGGTCCTAAAGTACCCTGGAGAAGTGTGGCATCATTTATGGATGGGCCCTCAAATAGACATAATTATTTTCCTCACAATATAACACTAATAGTGTTTATCTGTTATCTATTAGAGAGTTTAGACGATTAATGCCAATAACATTTACACTTGATTTTGATGCTTTTTTTTACATCCTATATATATATAAATATGTATATATATGAACCAATTCTTTATGGTTTAACAAGGAGATTTACGGAATGGAAAATGTCAATTGATGAATGAGGCTCATAAGAGCAGTTCTACTGCTGTAGGTATGCCTAAGGGTTATTCGTTAAATCATGAGGCCATAAATTGTGCTTGTTTCCAGTTCTAGACCTACCATATGGGAAGCTATACTGAAGAAAGCACCTTTTCTTTTTACAGATAATCTGCCAAATATGGTTCCACCCCATACTTTGTAATTTCTTATTCTACAATGAACTCTTTAGAACATTACTTCTCCTTGAATTGCAGTGGGAATTGAATCATACCCCTCTGGTATGTTAATCTGTCTCCTACTTCTGTCTGCGATTGGTAGACATGCTTCGCTTTGTCGCAGTCAATTTGGCCTTACAGTCTGAGACATGGGCCTGTTGCTGGGGGACGGGCGATTAAGGTCCCTCCGGGTGCCCTGTCTCATACAGCATGCAAAGGGCTGAGATGGACCACAAGGCTCTGGATAAAGTCAGAGTTGTACAGGAGGGGAGACGGAACGGTGTGTTCATTTAGCGATTCAACTAAATTTCTGGTTGTCAAGAGAATATAAATGGTAGCAATAAGCAGAAAGGGTTTAAAGTGACAGAAATGGTGTTCCCATTGAGTAATTTGATCAGAAATCTATTAAAAATTTCAATTGCATGAGAAATATATAATATTTTTAGATATTGGTTGCTGGCTATCACTTGTTTCACCAGTACTTCAATTGCATCACTCAATGGATTCCATCTTTGACAGATAAGGTGCAATCTGCAGAATAAAACTTCCCTCTCATTACATATTACATGCATCCAAATGAATTGGGTAAAATATAATAGCAATTCATGAGGTGTAGGAACATATAGTATAAATGTATACACTACTGTATAGTGTCCATGGATGCTGGAGGATAAAGCAACTGCTTAACTACTTACACCTACACTGGTGTGCTGTTTGATATCAAAAATAACTCAGAGAAAATCCCCAGATGGTGCTTACTTCAAGAAACTGGTGAGGACCTATTAAAATGTTTGACAGCTGAAAAAGCAAAGCTGGTCAGCTGCCATTCAGCTGCCAATGGGTTTTATGGTGAAACACCCTCTGATTAGTTATATCGGCATCAGGTAAGACCACACCCCGGGTGATTGGCCATTGTAGACAGTGCCCTGCAGGGAGAAGTCAGTCTAGCGACATCTAATTGCAAACGCTGACTAAAACAAGGGCCCACAATTGCCTCATTATCTGGGCAACACTTTGGTAATTTGCTGCCCGTGGCGTTGTTAATGACTGTGACTGAAAATACAGCCGGCCTCATCCTTTCGCGACTGGCTACGGTTGCCTTGATTAAACATTGCGGGTTGTCGAGCTTGTCAGCGGAGGGAGAACATGGTAGAAATAATCAGGTAATAATGCTCAGGCAGATGTTGCTATGAATGACAGCTAGGTGTCTTTCTGACGCTTAATGAGCCAATATGAGCTCACATTGACTACCAATATTTGGGTCATTATAGTGATGGAGTGAGGATGCCCATAGAAACTACAATGTTTTGTTTTGGATATAATGTATGGTTGGTAACATAACTGGCACTATGGTTATGTTTGATAATGCACAATGCTTCATTAATCTTTTGCTCTTTGATAATCCCCAATTGTTCTGGGATAGGACAAAAAATTATGCCATTTTGAATAATAAGGCTATTTAGTGGTCTTTACTCATCCAATTAAGGTTCACTCCATAACCGTAATCATGTACTTCTGCAAATTTGATATTGTGCTAAATTCTATTGGTCAATGGGCCATTTGATGGTTGGTGAAGGTTATGCATATTAGCTAGAGAGAATGGTTTGGGAGCCCACACTGTTCCCTAGAAGTGCAGCAGGAATGCCATCGGGAATCGCTGCAGAGATTGATTTAGAGCGATGCCGCCGACTTACAAAACCAAACAGCCTCAAGGTATGTTAATCGGGAATCTCTTCTTTGTTGTTGCTCACCACTTAAGGTTGGGAATGAGAGGAGCTTGGCAAGAAAGAGGGAGAAATCACCAGCTCAGCACATTTGAGTGATTGAGCACATAAAGTTAACAGGCCATTGTTGAAGAGTATCTTTACATGGTTCGGATTAAGGTTATTTGATTTTTAGTTGACCCATAATGCCCTTGTCCGAAACTGGTTTGATTATTGTATAAATATATGATGCTGCAATCTGAGGGAACGCCATAAGCATTGAAAGACACAACAGGAAGGCAGTATTGCTGTAATAACATTCACATTGGATGTAAAATAAAACTGATTAAGACTGCTTTGTAATCAAGTTCTGTGAAAACCTGATGTCCGCACAATGATCCTTGCCTGGCTAACATTAACATGTCATTGAAATGTAACCCATTTTCATTGTTAAGCCCCATACCCACTAAACAATTTTACCGTTCAGACTTCCGTTGGTATGGTGCATTTTTTGGGCAACTGGCGATGGATGACGGGATCGTAGACAAAATCACCGGTAAAATCACCGGTAAATTATCAAACTTGCTCAATATTACTGTTGCCCAGCGACGATGACAGCAATCCTCCCAGTCGTCCATTGCCCAGTGACGGTAAAATCGCTTAGTGGGTATGGCCCTTTAGTCTACAGTTAATCTAAAGAAATGCCTTACACACAGTAATGTGGCTAATAGGCCAAACCCATCATAATAATTCCTAGTTCCTAGTTCAACTAACTAGACCCAAATTGTGCTAAAATCCCCAACACTCCATAAACCAAAGATGATGTGCCAAACCCATCATTAAAACCCTCTAATACTTTCATGAACCAGGGTTGATAGGCCAAGATTATTGATAAAACCCCTCAGTGTCTGAGCACACTCCCCATAATGAACCTGCTCTGGATCCTTCCCCCTCTCAACCCCCCTGTTCCCATAGACCACGCGTTGCCATGGAGACGCCATGGAGACGAGGGTGTGGGGATAAAGAAGCCATATCTCCGGTCTGTTATGGTGACATATACTGCAGACCGCTTTTGATGAATCGCCCAACCTTTGGGCTCCAACAGGTTGTTGTATGAGTACTCGCCCGCTGGCTTAGAACAACAGAGGAAACTCCCTAGCAGTCCTTATTTAATAGGGATTCCCTTACTTAACTCCCTGTGGAGTATTTGTTCAACAGGGATTCCCTTACCGAACCCCCAAAGGAATCCTTATTTAACAGGGAGTTCCTTACCTAACTGCCTGGGGAGTCCTAATTTAACAAGAGTTCCCTTACCTTGAAGAGCATAAAATTCAATAGGGGTTCCCTCATCTAACTACCTAGTATGACTGATATTTTGGCAAATATGTGTTGCAATTCACAGTAGCATATTGGTAGAAAACCACTCTGGGTTTTAATCATGGTAAATCTGAGTAAGGGTTTAATAGAAATTTAGCTCAGACTTTTCTTAAATGTACCTACAATCACAGGTGTCTCTCCTTAAGATGGTCATCGCAGACAAAATAGTTTTAAGAAGAACAAAGATTAGGCAATTATATAACACATAATTACACTAAAACACATCTAGTCTGACGAAAGCCCTTCTTTTATGAACACCAATCCATGACGAAATCAAATCAATGTCGGCTATGCGGGTTAATCAGCCGCCATGAGTCGGCCTAATGTCCCCTATTATCGCTCACTTTCCTTTTCGTGCTGAGACCATCGCTCAGCACTGACAGGAAGCCTGATGGGGCTGGTGGGCAGATGTTGTGACTGAGCATGCGCAGAAAGGAGGACTTTTGGTACTAATATATAGACAATAATTGTAGTTGATATAGATAAGCTATGCAGTAAACATTTTATCAAAAATGTTTAAATCTATTTCTTGGACAAAAACATATACTTGCCATGCGATTTTGGAGCTTAATGACATGATGATGCATGTAGACTAAGTCTCAAGCTTTCTATTGATGAACAGCTCTGGAATATTCCAAGTAGAAGAGATATGGGTTTCCTTACTTATAAAGAATGGTAATTTTTGTTCTAATTAAGATATCTTTAAGCTATTTTTGCACATATAGCTTGAAAGTCCTTCTTTTCTGGTGTCCTGATATTAGAATTTTGTCACATGCCCTAGTTTCCATGGCAACAAATTCCTTTATCTTAACAACATATGAACAATTCAACATGCTTTCATTATTTCGGTAACCATGGCAAAATATGTAAATTCTTTAAAAATGTTACCTATCATATGAAACTACACACAATTTTTAAATAAAGTTTAGCTTATTTTATTTCTTTTGGCCATTTCCTATATAAATATTGACTGTAGACCTATCAAAGTGTATTTCAATAACTCCCAAACTCTGTGGGAGTCCAGGGGGTCCCTAATTGGTGGGGACTTACACTTGACAAAGAGAAAAACCATGGCATGTTTGCCCAAGAATGCACAATGTTTTAGTACTTAGCCTATGTGCGAACGCTGTTTCCAAAATCCTGTATCTGCCCATGATACTTCATTAAATGTGACTGTGTGTAGAACCCCTTTCCCAAGTCCTGTATCCACCCCTGATATTAAAATGTTCACAAAATCTTTCAAGTTTTCTTTCTATATTTTCTCTCATGTGTTCACATAAAGCCAATCCCTTCCTGCCCTAGTCAAGATCTTCGTGATTACATGTTCAGTCCTACTTTGAACCATCTCTCGTGACAAGTGATTAATCGCACCCTTTTAGTTTAGAAGGTTCTTGAGTGCCTTCGATTCACTGTGAAAAATTGGTACGATCACACTACATATACACCACATGCAAAAGGTCTTTGACCGAAATCGACTCTAGTATAGAGGTTGGTAGGCATTTTTGTAGATACCACAAGAAAGAAAATTCTTGGCGTGGTACACCGATAGCCTAATAGTGGTACCCAAAGGCCGAAAAAAATAGTTCTTTTCATCTACATGAAAACTTATCATAAATATTTGTTCAAAATACCTTATCCGTTACATAAAAAGCAAGAGATACTGCCATAATGTTGAATTACTATAATGTACTAAGGCCAATGAAGTGAAGGTGGGAGGTATGGTAAGTTTTAAGAGTACAGTTATTGAAAAATACAAAAAAACTTATTGCATTAAGGGCAATTAGACTTTGAGTATACTTGGGACATAACAACTGCAACCTCTTTCCTTTTCAAAGAAAACAATCCCTGGCAGAATTCTATTATCCCAAATTAAAGAAAAATGAGGGAAAACCCTTGTCAAACAATGTTTTCCTTGGTAACTGATCCGATTTGAAAAGCGGATGAAAAAAGTACGCACAATACACCGGACGTCCTGGTATTAATGGATTTCCATTTAGTGAAAATGAAAAAAAACAGCAGATGTTGTGTGTTTTCAATTGTTCCTCACCGACCCTCCTTCGTCCAATAACATGTCTCGGGTTTCCAGTGGTCTTATAAGAAATCTCACTTTTTAGAGTCTCTTCTTTTGAATTGGACACCCCCTCTCTCAGACTGCCATCCATTGTTTTGCCCTCTTGGAGGAGGTGGGATTGACTGACATGATTTCAGACAATAAACAGTTTTTTGTACGCCACCGTGAATGCATTAGAAAGAATTAGTAATGTTATATTGTGGTCTTATTTATAAGTATTTATTTCTATGTAATTACAACTATATAGTACAACCCCTTATTTTTGTCTACATGAAAATATAGTTATGCAAGAATTTATTATAACAATATATATGTGTATATATGTATAAATATATATATATATAATTATATATAAATATAGAGAGAGATATGAAACAAATATTTCCTACAATTTTGTTCAGATGTATTGATATGTGAATGTACATTTGTTCTTGTGAAATTATGGTCAATACATATATATCAATACTACAAATATATGTGATATGTGAGAATTAATATTTCAATATGAATATTATACCGATTTGGTTATAATGAAATCAGTATAATTGTATACTTACATGTATTATACATGAAATTGTAGCATAGACATCAATAGACACTGTTGCATCAAAACATGTTTCAGTGGCTGTGGATGTTCTGTTGATAATTGGCCTTGTTCAGCTTTCCATCAACCTGGTGAACTTGAATGTGCCCTGATACAGCTGGAATATTGCTGAATGGATTTTAGACCAAACAATCAAAGAGGTTCATATTTCCCAATTTGTTACTAGTCTCTGAAATTAATATATTGTTACAATTCTTTGTTATCTCAAGGCATTCCATATCAAGTATCAGGAACCGTCTTACAGGTCTTGCGCACTGTCTGAGAGAGGCGTTTATCCCCGACAACGATGATGGATTAGGGATCCTGTGAATATTAAGAGAGGTTTTTAGCTGGGGTAATCTCCTTCTGATCCATCACTGTGGCTTAGGGCTGTCTTAGGCTGGAAATAGACTCATCGGAAGGCGATTCAAGGGGGGACAGTTGATTAGCGTCTCCTTTGGAATATGGGAATCTAAGTTTAAGTAAGCATTTTGTAGTTATTATAGTTCACATAGGGCATGTCTGTCTTAGGCTGGAAATAGACTCATGCGATGGTGATTCAAGGGGGAGGTTGATTAGTGTCTCCTTCAGAATTTGGGACTCCCACTTTTTGTAAGCATTTGTAGTCCTAAATAGTTCACATATAGTACTTACATGTGATCCTAAGAATCGGCCGATTCTCCCTGTTGCCCGTTGCCCATTGATGCTAAAGTTGCTTAGTGGGTACAGAGCTTGAGTTTAAGTAACCATTTGTAGTTGGCATAGTTCACATAGAGCATGGCAGATGATTAGTGTCTCCTTCGGAATATGGGACTCCCACTTTAGATAAGCATTTGAAGTCATTATAGTTCACATAGAGCAGGGCTGTCTTAGGATGGAAATAGACTCGATCATCGGAAAGCGATTCAAGGGAGAATAGCAGATAAGCCTAGCTTCTCATTCCAAATATGGGTCTGCCACTTTTAGTAAGCATTTGTAATTATCATAGTTCACATATAGTAGGCTGTCTTAGGATGGAAAAAGACTCATCGGAAGGCGATTCAAGGGGTGATGGCTGATTGCCGTCTCCTTTGGAATGTGGGATTCACACTTTAAGTAAATATTTGCAGTCATCATAGTTTACATATGGCGCGTACTGGTTCCCACCAAGGGTGGACGGCGGATTAGGGTTTACTATTTGTCCAAGCTCTGTGGTGTCAGTAAGAAAAAATTTAGCATTGTCCCTGTACAGGCTAAAGAAGGCCTCAAAATTCGGGTAAAATCCCTGGATATATTTGAATTCACAGGGTTTCCCTTTTCCCCTATAGGCGCCAATGCCCCCGTAAATCCTGGTGCGATCTTCACTAAACCTCCAGACTTGTTTTCTCACTATGGGTTGACTCAATGAGGTCTCCATTCCGCCAATTCTGTCTGACTGACTGGCACCAGATCAATATTCTGTTGATTTCAGTGCCATTTATGTGCATGAATGAAACATGTTAGATTTCGATCGAACTAACAGCCGCTCGACTGGTACCGAGTTGAACCACTCCTATTTATGTCGTTTATGACCCAACAATAGGGGTACACCATGGACCCCTGAATGTTTACTCCACCTGCTTGGATGATGAAAATTGTTGGAGCTTAGGTCCATCATCATCTTTTTTTTCTCTTTTAGCTAAATCTCGGTTGGTTAAACGTATTTATCACCTGGACGGCCGAGCAGTGGTATATATAATAAGGCAGTGCATATTGACAGGCTGTACTTACTGCCCCTCATTTACAGTATTGTAGACATATGCGTACTGCTTGCAGGCTTCACCCTTGGACAGTACGCTGCCCGGCGGGTCCTCCTCCGACCATTGGAACCCCCACCCCCGTGGGACTTCCTATATTAGTATGTGCCATTACGGCACGGGCCACTGGAAACACCCACCATGGGAACTTCCTTGTCAGCCATTGTAATAGACGCCTCCCTTTAGTATTCAGCTTCAGTGTTAATCCACTTGTTGTTAAATCACAAGAAAAACACCAGCCTGGGGAACATAGACTTGATTGACGCACCCATACCTTTACCATTCTCCGCGAAGCCGATGAGAATTCAAACTACCCCTAGCGGCAGTTACCTCAACCAGTCCCTCGGTGAGCAATCACCCTAGTAGTCCATCCCTGACCTTCTTAGCCTTTACATAATAGGTCCGTACATTCACTCACTGCCGATGGCCCTTGATGGTCGACTGAAAAATTTGCATATCATGTCAAGATTATTTCCAACGGGTAACCTATAATTAGTCTGAGCTTCCCGTCCACTAGTGATGTAACTACTAGCCTCTTTATTTGGCTGTACGTAACATCTATAGGACCAGATTTGCTTTGTATTGCCACCTCTTGCCAAAAACCAGCTGCCACTATGCACACTGGGATGCAGGGTGGAAATGGTTGCTGCTTCACAGTCCTAGTTTGAGCACCTAGCAGTCCTGGACGTAACTACAGTCTAGCAATCACCCTAGTCGACAACCCTGTCTAAATTGATTTCAATCCGAGCCCTTGAAGTCCTCCCCACCACTCAGCGGACGACTCTCCCTTCACTGCGGGCCTGCCGTATCGCCGCGCGCCCTCTGGCGGGAACCGGTACGCTCCACTTCCGGTGGAGCAGACGACATTCAGTGCCTTCTGTTCCCGCGCTGCGCGAGCAGGTATAGGGCGCAGGGTGGGGTCCTCAGAATTCAGACGTATTTCTGAAGTAGACAGTTGCTATATTGCTATATAACAAATTAATAAGTACAGTTTTATCGTCATGGACCTTTCACATCTGGAATCTGGAGCAGGGGCAGCGAAGAAATTGCCTGTACCCAGCCAAGTTGCGACATAACAGTCACGTTATACATCTTTTTCATTAAGGTGGCGCCCCCTGGTGGCTTCAAATTGAAACACTCTTTTAGGGATTTCCCATAGTTAAGGTATAGGATGTGAAGTGACCCAGTTACCAAAAGCCCCAAAAGTGGACAGAGCGGGGTACTGCGCATGGTCGTGGTAAAGGTGTATACAGCTATACTTTGTTGGTTTGTCTGTTACTTACTAAAATGTCATTCAACTGTAACATTATTTTTCTGGGAGGTTGTGACCCAACCAAAATAGAATGTTATCATAACGTTCTGGTGAGGTTAGGTCAAGATCAAATTAGAATAGAATGTCATCGTGACATTCTGATTAGGTGAGGTCTAGAACTCACTTAAACAGAACATTGTTGTGACCTCCTGACCAGGGGAGGTCCCAACCTCACCTAAACAGAATGTTATTGTGACATTCTGATTATGTCAGGTCTTAACCTTACCTAAACAGAATGTTACTGTGAACACTTTATTAGGTTAGGTGTCAACCTAATCTAAACAGAATGTAATTATGACATTCTTATTCAGTGAGGGGACAATATTAGCCTTATAAATAACATTACAAGAACGTTATCAGAATGTCACAATATAATGTCGCAACAGTTGGTTGCAGTGACGTTATTGGGAGTTATCAAAAGAACTTCACTGTAACCTTATAGTATAACGTAACAAGAATCAACCCAGAACATTGCTGCAATGTTATTAGAAGTCATATCCTTCGGTATATGTCATCCCTTACCTTTTCATCTTATTGTTTGGATTCTCAGATTGAGTTGTTGTTTCGTTTTAAGATGGATTAGTGTTATTTGCATATACTGTAAACTATATTCAAGACACATTATTATTTAAACTTTATCAATGTATACTCAATTTATTTTGCAGTTGCAAAACCTTCCTCGTAATTTCTATTGCCCTCGTAATGATTAATTTTTGGCTCAATTTCTATGACAGTACCCGCAATGTGCGAAAACATGCACAACGCAACAGTGAATATGTTTACAACAGTAACTTTTTGTGAACACTTGGCGAAACCTCACCCAAACGTCGCCGCGCATGAATATCTCATTGGGTGACAGATTGCAGGAGCCTGGGAGTGCTTTGCCCGCTGCCTCCGTGCGGGGAAGGAGTCCCACAGCGAATGGAAATTCTGTCGTCGCTTGGAAACGAATCTGTTCTCTCCCGAGGGGAACGAAAAGCCAGGAGGACTTTTTAAAAACTGGGTGTGTTGTTTTTGAGGATGGCAAGGGGGGTTCCCAAGGAAGAAAATGACGTAATTATAATGTTGCAGCAACGTTCTGTTTAATTCTGCTTTGGTTCTTGTTATTTTGATCGCACCCAAAAACGTCTGTAGAACCAAACATTGTGACATTGCACTGTCATGTTATTGTGACATCCTTGTAACGTTCTTTCACTTTATAATAATGTTATTTTGACATTCTTCATAAGTAAAGTCTCAATTTCACTAATATGTTATCATAGCATTCTTTTTCAATTAGTCTCAACCTTGCCTAAGATAACTGTTCCATGAAAATTTGGCAGGTTCCAAACTAACGAAAAAAGTACGGTTGCAGAACGTCCTTGTTCTGTTGCTGCTTGCCTGGGTTGGCTGATTCTGTTATATTAGTCTCGACAGTCAGGGGGTTTCGAGATGGATTCAAGACATCTGTTTTAGTTGACTGCTGACTGCTGACTCAGTGAATTATTGTTGTGAATAAAAGAGATTTTAGTGACTTACAAATGAGACAGTTGGTGAAAGGCAGGATAACATAATTGTCTTAGGAGTTTCAACGTTCTGTCATGATTTTCCCACTGCAATCCCAGCCAAAGATGTGACAGCATGTACACAGAATGTTCTAATAATGTTGTAAAGCATCACATAACGTTATTATAAAGTTATTATAACGCCGCAAAACGTTACTGATAAATCTTCCTCTAATATTTGACACATTCTTTATAGAATACCTTTTTAGTCACTTTGGTACTTACTAAGATGGCACGTAACAATTATGTTATTGAAACCACACCGAATCAGAATGTTATCATAACATTATTTTTTGGTGTAGTTAGGATGAAACCAAATCAGAACATTATAAGAACATTCTGTTTAGGTTGAAGAACATTACCAGAATGTTGTAATAATGTTGCAATGCAAGGTCAAAGCAGTAAGTTGCAGCAATGTTATTGGGAGCCATCAAAATAACGTAAGAAGAACCAAACAGGAAGGTAGCTGCAATGTTATAGTGACGTCACATGTTTGGCTGGGAGAATTGTTAGAAGGGTTCCCAGGCAAGCAGCAATGTAACAAGCACGTTCTGTGACCATACTTTTTGGCTAACCTGCCCAATTATTATGTAACAGTTACTATATTTTAGGTAAAGTTGAGACTTACTAAAAAGGAATGTTATACTTACATTGTATTTTAGTGACGTTGATACCTTACTAATAAAGAACATTATTGTAACATTATTATAATGTGAAAGAACATCACAAGAATTTCACAATAACGTCATAGTGTGATGTCGCAATGTTAGGTTCTAAAAACGTTTTTGGGTGCCATCAAAATAGCGTAACAAGAGCCAAAGCAGAACTAAACAGAACATTATAATAATGTTATAATGACATCATAATTATTCTTGCTTTGGAAGGGTTAACCTGTTGAAGGGTTAAGCCCCATACCCACTAGGCGATTTAACCGTCGCTGGGCGACGGCTGTCTGGTAGAACTATACTTCAGGGAAATGTAAAATAATGTAGGCCTATATTTAGAGTTGGGAGCTATCACAGTAACGTCACTAAACGTTGCTTAGTAGAACGGCCGTCGTTGTCACTGGGCGACTGTCATATTAAGCAAGTTTGATAATTTGCCGGCGATTTTACCAGCAATTTTACCGGCGATCATGTAGTCCGTTGCCAGTTTCCCAAAAAATGCACCATACCAATGGAAGTTGCCTGGCGATCTACCGTCGCCCGGCGATTTCACCGCAACGGTAAAATCACCTAGTGGGTATGGGGCTTTAAGGAGCAGAAGTTGTACTAATTAAACGTGAGAATGCCAGGTAGCATTCTGGACCTCCGGGGTCCTCCATAAGTGGAGACAACTGTGACAGGCACCTGCCACCAAGTCTCCACTCTCCCCCCTCAACCTGCCTCCCTCACTCTCCATGCTGTACCATGGAGTCACACTGTGAGTGGAGAGTGACAGGTGGGCTATTCCCTGAAGGTGGGGGAACTTCTTTAATACCCTGCTTCTGGGAAGCTGCCTTGGGGATGTTTCTGAAAATGAACAAGTTTCCAGGAGAAATAATAATTGGGAACTGTGGCTAACTCTTCAAACTATGCCACCTATCCCTACGAACTTTGAGTGGACAAATTCACATATACCAGTTATTCACATACCTACAAGGTGTTTCAGGGGTGGATCCAGGGGGGGGGGTCCAGGGTGTCCTCAACCCCCACCTCTTTTGGTTGACCCCTAATCTACAAAAAGAGGGGAAAATGCTGTGTGCTTGCATGGAAATGCACACCATTTTAGTACTTATTCTTTATGCTGCCTCCCTCACTGAATACACAGAGTTGTCAAAAGTGGTGCCAAAAACGGCAACCCAAGGTTGTCTGTGTCTTTTATGCAAACAATCTTATTTATGAATATTTTCATGTTGTAGATATCATAGTCCATAATAATGGCTTCCTAATAAATAATTAAATTGTTTAATGTATTCCCCTTTAGAATCAGTTCCACAGCAGTTACCCCTAGTGTTAAGCCTGCACACCTTGCCCAGTTCCCAAGTGTTTTTTGTTCACACCAGGATACCCAGGCAAGCAGCAACCTATTAAACAAGCATGTTCTGTGACCAAACTATTTTGGTAAGTCTTTTACTTGCTAAATTTTCACATAACAGTTACAATTTCTTTACCATAGGGTGAGACAGACCAAAACATAGTGCTATAATAACATTATGTTTTAGTGAAGCTGAGACATTACTAATAAAGAATATTCTCATGATGTTATCCTTACTTGTAAGAAAATTACCAGAATGTAACAATAATGTCACATTGCAACATCGAATAATAGGCTCCAGAGGCAATTTTGGGTGCAATCAAAATAACACAACGAGGAAAAATAGAACATCATTATAATAGCGGTGCATTCTTGCTGCGGCGTTTCACATGCTGCTGCCATGTCTAAAATGAGCTGAACAAGGGCCCGGATTACCTGATTAGAAGCAATCTTCTTCCCACAGGCTCCGCGCCTTAGACCGCAGGCCTCAGACAATGTGATGGATCCAGACCACTAAATTAGACAGCACAGCATGGCCTTTTCTTAAATTTGACATGCGACATGAGCCTTAAATCTATATTCCACCATGTTATTTGCTTGTGGTACCATGAAAAAACGCAAACCTGCTTGCGGTAGGGTGCTGCAAGGTGGAATATAGGTACTTGCGGTCCCTGGTTGTGTCCTCTGCTTGCGGCTCCTGCTATTTTATATAGGTTATCTACAGACTGCTTGTGGTTGGGGATACCAACATCGTGGTATCAAAACCACTAATTGCTTGTGGTACCAAAAAATAGCAACAGCAAATGCTCCCTGCCGCATAGTGGAATCTTGCCTTTAACGACATGACATACAACTTTAAAAACCTTAGTGACATTCGGCATGGACATTTCTTTAAATCAACATGCAACATTGAGAAAAATAAGCAACAGAGACATGCAACATTGTAGTTTTAGAAATTTGACATGCGACATGGGTACCCCCCCCCCCCCCCCCCCCACATCCAGAGCCCCAATGTGCAGGTTTTCTGTACTCAACATGACAGAAATAGAAACACCTTAATGAGAGATAATAGGTGAAATGAGCGCTTATTTCTCTCCAGACTAGACCTTTTCATCTGCCTGAATGCTTTGAATTTCTCAATGATCCTATTTTGAGGAAGGAATTGTTAGTTCTTGTGGTAAAATGTCTAGGTCTCATTATGTTCCTGCTTAGATTGTTTTTATGGCAGATTTCCCATCGTGGCCATTACTTCAGGTTTTGCAGCTAGACAATTTGCTTTTGAGAGATTTCCTCAACCCATCAGGAAAGCTCAGGTTTGATGGAATTCAGTAGGGAATAAGAAGCATGTACCATTGGAAAAATGTTGTCTTTAATTTCGTGGCATTGCGTTAATAGTTGCGCAGTGGTATATGGAGTGGAGGCAGGATCTCCAGAAACAGGGATAGGTGGGGGAGGGACATATAAGTTGAATAAGATGTATGTTGCTGATTTTAATTTAGTCGTGCATATATATGATTCTTTTATTTTGTCAACCCCCCAGTCCCTTGCGTGTGCCCCTGCATTATACCTGGCCTCGGGGGATATGAAACCCATAATTATTCCACTATGCAGTGTTTTACTTGTGGTGGGCTTCTCACTTGGAAGGGGCGCATATAGGGGCAGAAGATAGTAATCTATAAGCATTGGTACGTGCATTGGGTCAACACAATAAGCCCATGTCAGTTTATTTCAACGTTAAAGTTTGCCAGAAAATATTTTCAAAATTGTTTTGTGCTTTTTCCATGAAGACAGTTGCATAATTCAAAATTAAGTAAAGCAGTGTGGTTGAAAATTGCTTCTTAAATTTGTAAAATGTAGCTTTATATATTGGCTTTCTTCCCATAGCAACCAATGTTAAAGCCTGTGAGGCCAACCTATATTGTCCAACCCTATTTCACCCTGAAATACAACATTTTGATTGGCTAGCAAACCTGCAAATCTGTTAATTAGTAAAATTTTGGAAATCATAATGTTTTATCAATACTTGGGGGATATAGCAAAATATAGTTCTTGCTTATTTTAGTAATCCTAACTCGAGGAGACAAGGATGCTTTATTTGTGAATTTTGTCCAACCCTTGTCCAACTCTGAAAATACCCTATGTGGGATGGGCTTATTGTCACTACAAATGATTTTATATAGGTTTTCCATGGAATGCTTGAAGTCTGGGCTATGAACATGTTGCTATCTGAAAACCAAACTACTTGTACATGCTGGAGATGTAGATTAAACAAGATTATCTGTTACAACATTCAAGGGATTCTGCAATAATTTCTGCAAAATATGTACAGGTATATCACAATAATGCCACTCAAGATATGTAAGCACTTTAGATTGGAGCATAAATCCCCATACCCACTAGGCGATTTTACCCGCGCTGGGTGACCGGCAATCGGCAAAATTGCTCGTAAAGTTGCCAGGCGATGGGAATATCAAAAGATCACCAGGCAATTCCCCATGGGCAGGGTGTGCATTCCGAGCAACAGCTGATTGCTGATGGAATTGTCGGTAAAATCGCTGGTAACATCAACTGTAAAATATGCATATTACTTGATATTACAGTCCCTCAAGAGTCATAATGATAATTCTCCCAGTCGCCCATCGCCTGTTGCCATCAAGCATTTTTGCTGAAGTTGCTCAGTGGGTATGACCCTTTAAAGTCAAGGTAAAACTGACGGGTTGGTTCAGGAATGCGCGTTAACATGGAGAGGGACACTGTGACACCACCTGGTGGACCATGGAGACACTAACGTAGCCTTATCAAAAGTGTGAGTAGCTGGGATACTTTAAGATAATGGAAATTAGATGTGAGTGAATGGATCAGATAGAAATAGTTTTTTTGTGGCCAAAGAGATATTTTTCATTGCATGCAATGCATCACAAGTTTGAGTGCAACTCACATAAGAAATGTATTCAGGACCATCCAAGAGGAAGAGTTGGCATAATATCATGGGTAGAAAAATATAAAATCAGACAAAATATGCTCAAAATCTTCTATTCCGTATCTGACACTTTCCGCCACCCCCGCAGGAGTTTGGGAGCATACACGAGGTTCACATCCCTTTTCTTAACAGACTATCATCATGTGTATCAATATTTTAATAACAAACAAAACATGCTCAAAATGTCGTTTTTTGTCTTCGAGACGTTCTGTCACCCCCACAGGAGTTTGGAAGCATAGAAGAGGGTCACATCCCTTTTGTTAACAGACTAACATCATGTGTATCAAAATGTAAAATCAAACAATACATGCTCACAATTTTGTCTCCAACATCTTGTGTAGTAAAATGTAAAATCAGAAATAACATGCCTAAAATTTCCTCACTTGTCCCCTGTAGGTGCCACGACCCAGACAAACCTTCAGATGCACACAGGAGAGTCATATCCCTTTTGTTAACAGAAACGTGTTGTAAAATGTAAAATCAGACAAAGTATGCTCAAAATGTCCTTTTTTGTTTCCGACAGGTTCCGCCACCCCCACAGGAGTTCGGGAGCATACAAGAGGAGCAGCTGGGCTCCATCCACTTCTCGCTTGACTACAACCCGGAGCAGGGGCTTCTCACAGTGAGGCTGATACAGGCACGAGACCTCGTGCCACGAGACTTCTCCGGGACGGCTGACCCTTACTGCAGACTGTGCCTACTGCCTCAGAGAAGGCCACAGCTACAGAGTAAACTACAGAAGAAGACCACTAGTCCTGAGTTTGGAGAAGACTTCATATTTGAGGTAATTGCTTGGAACAGTGGCCTGTTTCATAAGAAACCTCCGTATGGCTATGTGTTTTGCGTTTCATAAAGTTCTGATCACCTTTTAGGGTGCTGTAGCTACGTGAGTTTACTTTTCTCTTGCATGAGTTTGGGTGGATTTATGTGAGTTTGGGGTGGAATTACATGAGTTTTGGGTATATTTACAAGAGTTTTGTTATGAAAAGGAAGTTTCAAACTCACGCACAGTTTCTGTAAGCACACATAAAACCTGCATAGCTATGGAGGTTATTATGAAACACCCAACGGATATACCATTTTATAAAAGGGCAATTTATAGGCAATTGGAAAGTTATTTCTCTTTGGCTGCAGGAGAGAATATTACAATTTGAGTGATTTGCAGATCAATAAACATCATTCTAAATAAAACAAAAAAGTCCACTACTTGTGTATGTCATTGAGTTTGGTTTATAATATTTTATTTTCTTTTTTCTTTTTTAAGTAAAACCTATTTATTAAGCTATAGGCCTATAATAGCACTAAAGTCCTGAAACATGCATGTTATCTTAATAATGTGGCGAGTCAGTAAAGTTTACCATGAGATGTTTCACACTTAGGATTATGTTCTAGCAATACTTCAAAAAAGAAAATAATATTATTTGTGCTTTTGCACTCACCAAGATTAAGTAGCATAATGTATTCTCTCCAAGTAAATCAGTCGAACCCATGTGGTAAGTGCATAGATAATCATCACATAATTTAGTCTGTATTTCGCATAGCAATTTTCTTTTTCTCGTTTGTTTGATTTCTTCCGAGAATACAGCATGAAGTATCTATATACCATTTGAAAGAGAATTGTAAACCCTTTCAAGTGACATATGACATGTTTAGATTTAACTTCAATTCCCACCTCCAATGCCAAATCTTCAGCAAAATAAGCATGTTTAATATTACATTTCTATCAACTATTTAACCTTTTGAAGGTGATGCCAGATGACACAGACCAGCGGACCTTGGAGATCCTGGTTCAATCGGGGAGCTGCATTCTCCCCCCTAAATCCACCACTGACTCCTATCAATATTCTAATTTTCTTAATTTAAAGGTGATGCCGGATGACGTAGACTCGCGGACCCTCACAGACGTAGACTGGAGACCCTTGTATACGACTACCACCAATGCTAGCATTCTCCACCACCCCAAATCTGCCCCTGACTCCTATAAATATTCTTTATTTCTTGAAGGTGATGCCAGATGACATTATCTTGCAGACCCTGGAAATCCTCGTAAATGACTAGGACTCATGGGACGAGCCTTTTCGGGAGCTGCGTTCTTCACCCTAAATCCACCACTGACCCCTATCAATATTCTGATTTTCTTAACTTAAAGGTGATGCCAGATGACATCGACTTACGGACCCTGGAGATCCTGGTATACGACTAGACCAGTACTCGCGGGGCAAGCCTATCGGGAGGTGCAACCCCTCCAAAATCCACCACTGACCCCTATCAATATTCTAATTTCTTGAAGGTGATGCCGGATGACATGTACATAGACCAGCGGACCCTGGAGATCCTTGTATATGACTACGATCAGTACTCACGGGACGAGCCCATCGGGGAACTGCATTCTCTCCGCTAAATCCACCACTGATCATGACCCCTATCAATATTCTTATTTCCTGAAGGTGATGCCGGATGACATTGACTCGCGGACCCTGGAGATCATGGTGTACGACTACGACTAGTACTCTCAGGACGAGCCCATTGGGGAACTGTCTCCCCCCCCCTAAATCAACCACTGATCCCTATCAATATTCTAAATTTCTTAACTTAAAGGTGATGCCAGATGACATCGACCAGCGGACCCTGGAGATCCTGGTATATGACTATGACCAGTACTCGCGGGATGAGCCCATCGGGGAGGTGTGTCTCCCCCTGGAGGAGGTGGACCTAACTGAGACTGTGGCCCTGTGGAAGGGCATCTCCCAACCCACCAAACAGGCTGTGGTGGTGAGTGGACATTTCTTCTATATAATACATAACTTTATTAAGGTGCCATTAAATGATTGAATAAAAATTATGAGGCAGTAACAACAAATTAGCAACAATTAAAAATTGAAAGTGGAGTTAGAAACTGTGAGAAGAGACTAAAAAAATGTATTTGGTCAGGACAAAGTATGGATTGTGATACTATTATAGGGGTCATCCGTGTCCTCTGACAATGTGATAAGATTAACAACTAAGCATGCAATATGAGGAGATTTACTCACTATGGAATATGCCACTACTTTCCACGTTGTCCCTAATATATATATATTTATATATTTGATATCTATTATATATATATCAAGATTCCAGCCCCTATACCTTCAATATGGTTGTGAATGCTGCCAAAGTCTACTCTGAAGAACCGATCTATCTATATGTGGATATTTAAACTTTCTGAAATCAGAAATTGAATGAATATTAGCTTCACAGATTTGATATCTTTTTCATAGCTAATTGTTTATTAAACAAAATGACTGAAAACCCTGGACAGACCAGCAGATCCTAAGTACGCTCTGACCTGTAAGGGATCAAGGCACAATATTTTCTGCCTTACTGTAAGAAAACTGGAATGAAATTTAAAAAGTTAGGGTAAAATAGACATTTTGTCTCTGAAAGAAGCCTATGATGAATGTGCTACAAACAGTTAGTAATTTATGGGTGTACATGTCCAATCAGACCCTTATATCTTGATTAAAAACTTTATGACAACTTGTTCTGCTACTTGCCTTGCAGGATGAGTCTCTGGGTGACCTCATGGTGTCGATGAGTTACTTGGCGAGTGCGGAGAGACTCACTATTTCTGTGCTCAAGGCCAGGTATCTTCAGCCCCCAGAGGATGGCAAGAACACATCAAGTTAGTAAACTTGTACCAGTTCAATGTATCTGAAAACAAATGACTGTTATCAACTGAAAATTGTATATATTTCACTTGAGAGTTGTGTCAATGGCTGCCAACTGTTCCCAACCATCACCTTTTTTGATGTTTTTTAACCAGAATTTCAAATTAAATTTCTCAACAAACAAAAACTATATTTGACAACATAATTCAACTGAATGCTGCAATCTACTGGAATAAAATATTCCTTAGAATGAAAATAATCCTCTTCTCATTTTCTGAAAAAGGAAATCAGATGTAATTTAGTATTTAACATTTTCTTTCAGATCCTTTTGTAAAGGTCCAGGTCATCCTTGGCACAAAGAGGCTGAAAAAGAAGAAGACATCCACAAAGAAAAACACTCTCAACCCAACATGGAACGAAGCGCTCGTCTTCAACCTCTCCAAAGAGTTACTCCCACGAGTGACTCTCGAGTTCTTCGTCTGCAGCGACAACTTACTGGGGAGTAATGAGACCCTCGGTAAGATGAGCCTGGGTCCAGATTCAACAGGAGAGGAGCTAGTCCACTGGAAGGATATGATTGCTGTCCGAAGCTCTAATGCTATGTACCACAAGCTCCTGCCCCCTCCACAGGAATCGCCCGTCTACCAAAACCTGGGTCGCAGGTGTTCAGATTTCTCCTAGACCTTGGACTACCAATAGGGGATTAATCAGAAATTTGTTGGACTGTTCATGAACCTGCCACATGTGATGATGGTGAGAAAACATTGCGAGGCAATCCAAGGCTTCATCACGAGCCTTCTCAATCGCACCATCTGCAACCGAAGCATAGAAGAGATGTCAACGCAGTATTTCTGTACATTGTACTTGTGAATTCCAATGCTTCTACAGTTCAAAAGTTCACAAAGGCCATTGCTTGGCTCTGAGTATTACTCAAGCAATTTACAGGTGCATTCCCTTGTCAACAGTGTGCTTTGAAAGAGAATTACCGATCATTAAAGTGGTGATGACTAGTCTTAAGACAACGATAATCATCTTGACCAGGATAATGATGATCATTGTATTTTCGATGGAAGTGGAATTGAAAGTGATGACGATGCAATAGACTTACTATGTGATACATTATGGTAGAGTGGAAAGTAAGACATTAGCCAGGTCTTATGGATACAGGAAAGCGAAGGACGACCCGAGGTAGTTCGCAATTGAGGGGTGGAGCTATATGGTGCACCA
Organism: Lepidonotus clava; assembly: GCA_936440205.1. Classification (NCBI taxonomy): domain Eukaryota; kingdom Metazoa; phylum Annelida; class Polychaeta; order Phyllodocida; family Polynoidae; genus Lepidonotus; species Lepidonotus clava. The sequence continues at coordinate 3,305,943 of OW387143.1, forward strand.
TGTTCCATGATGCTACTATTCAAGGACCCCATGACCAAGAGAGTGTATATCAGAAGTGATGTCAAGGAGAATGTTTAGCCTATATTGATGTTGGGCACCCTCACCATTCTTCTCCAAAGGACATAGGAGGACGGTTTTGTTACTGTTCTAGTGCTACCTGTTTTTACCTACCACTGTGAAAGACAGAAAAGTACTAGAACTATGTGATTGTCACACATAGTGGTGTACAGGATAGATGTAAAGAGAGAGAGGATACTAGAAGCATTATCATATATGGAGGATTCAGCTATTTTTGTGTGGTGCAAGAACATTTTATTGCCAGTGTCAATTGAAATGACCTTATATGATGATATGATACGAAAAAATCCTTGTCTTCGCCTAAAGTATGAATTACATATTTTTACAAAAGTATATCCTTGCCTCAATGACTATATTTTATTCTGTGGACATGAGGTCAACGGATGATATATATATCATATCTTTTCATCAGATGAGATTCCTTACTTAAGCTGGCAACTGGAGTTAGAAACTGTGCAAGGAGTCAAAAAAATGTATTCGGTCGGGACAAAGTATGGATTGTGATACTATTATAGGCGTGATCCGTGCCCTCTGACAATGCGATAAGATAAACAATTAAGCATGCAATATGAGGAGATTTACTCACTATGGAATATGCCACTACATTCCACGATGTCCCTAAATTAGTTTTGTATAATGGATACAATGTTAGCAATGATTATACACATACTAGTCCAATTGGTGAAAAATTGTTGTTGACAAAAGATATAATGTCTATATTTACTAACAGTAAACACTTGTCTAGCTGTTCAGAAGAATATGCTTGATGAAAGATATATGTAAATAGATTATGTATGTCAATTTATTATCACTTTTACAGTGATCTACTTGGCAGAGTCCTACTAGTTAATTGTACATTTAATTGTTGCTAATTTTGTTGTTACGGTCTCACAATTTTTTATTCAATCATTTAATGGCACCTTAATAAAGTTGTTTATTTGCTCTTAATTATTGTTTATTTGTATAGTATGGTATTGAATATCAATATTCAAGGTAAGTAGGAACATGAAAAATGATACAAATCATATTACTATCTATTTCTGAATATAAATGAATGGTGTTGTAATACCTTCAATATCAAATAGATTTGACCCAATGTCATCTACTGTTTCATAGCCTAGAGGGTTTGTTTTATCTTTATTTTATTTTTTTCTCAAATTGGATGATAGATGATTAAAACAATTCCAGTGCAGTTCACTGTTTTCTCTGTATCTTAGGTCACCTGCAAGAAGAATCAAGGTGCACTTTGGTTCTACACAGCCATATCCCTAATAGCATACCCAGCCAAATTGGGATGTAACAGAACTGTTCTGCAAACCATAACAGAATGTTATAGGAACATTCTGTTTGGGTTGAAGAATGTAACTAGAACATTGGAATAACGTCACACTGCAACATCACAGCAGTTTGTTGCAGCGACATAATTGCTAGTCATCAAAAGAACGTAAAAAGAACCAAATACAGAACAAATCAGAATGTTGCTGCAATGTTATAATAACGTCACATCCTTGGCTGGGTAAACCACTATGGAAAAGTATCATGTAGTATGACATCCCTCTATATTCTTAGTTTCTAAAGAAGAGGTTGAATTCATTTTGATATGTATTTAAATTCAGAATTCCTATGGATTTACTATTCATTAACAAGATATGTTACATAAGTCTGAAAAAAACTAAGGTACAGCTAATCGGTTAACTGCATCCGGGAGAATTCAAATCTCTATCAGATCACTTTTGTGTGTGATACTTCCTCTGTTTTCCTTTATGTGTCGGTTATACGTAGAATTGTCCATTGTGAAGTCAAAGGAGCCAACCAGTGTCTGCAAGTAAATATGTTGTCATGAGAAAATTGATAAAGTCATGGAAAGAGGCCATATTTTAAACAAATAAAATTGTTGATAACTGAGTCACATGGATGTTTCTGAAGATAAGAAAGTATATCAAGAGAGTTCCTTGTATTAATGCATAATCTAACATTATTTAGTGATGGGACAGCTATCACAAGATCACCAATCCCATGCAGGTTGCCACAAGGTCTTAGCAAGTCCCTGTAAAAGATGTCATTAGAAACAATGTTAACCTGCAGAGTTAAATTGATGGACTAAATGTAACTATCATAACATATTGAACTACAATTTACTTATACTTAACTGAACATAGTTTAAGTTTTCTGAGTTTTTCAATCAATATTCAAAAAGGTGAATGTGAAGGGGACATCTGGTCAGTAGCTTAATTCAGTTGTTATTGCTTCTATATCATAATAAAAGAAGAGAACATGAAAGAAATATGTTTAAGAGGCAGGTCTCTGAATTTGATGGCTGAATGTTGCCTTGATTCCATAGAAACTGTGGAGAAGGAGGAGAGAAATAACAAAGAAAAGAAAAATTAATACTTAAATCAAATCAGAGAGGCCAATACCAAACAAAAAGTGTATTGCGGTGACAGGCGCTTGCAGTGTATTGACTGTGTGCATTGGCTGACACTTGTATCCTCTAAATTTAATTTTCTGTGGTAGCTGTTTCTGTCTAGCTAGCTGTGTCTGCTGTCAAACTGTGCTCTGGTTTATATTCTATGTGAAAACTAAACTAAACTGGTATGCCATATATTCATCAATTGAGAGTATACAGGCATATACCCAATAAAAACTAGTCTCAGAATGTAGGTATAAATAAAGGTGCATTCGCTGTATGAGACACTGGTTTCTGCGATTTTGAAACATTGGAAACATTGCACTTTTCCCTTCCTTATTGCAGAGGGTCAAGAAATTGCAACTTATCAAATATCCAAAATGTTGGATCTGGCCATGGTTTTGTCTCTCCTATGATATGCTTGAGAGAGATTCATTGTAAAGGTTTCTTATCGCAAGGATCCTTGTCTCATAGTACGAATGTGCTTTGAAGCTTTTGCATACCTGGTATGAATTTCTCTTGACCACTGAAATTTTCTCCTCAGCCTGCAAATTTGTCCTCATATACTTGAAACGAAAAAAGGTGGAAACAGAAATTGCATACATTCAATAGGGGGTTGTGCCTGAATTGTAGTGTCAACATCTGACCAAGTCTGTAAAGGTCTTCGAGTAAACTGAAGGTGTTATTACACTACAAGACATGAGCCGCGATATGACGATGTCACAGAGAAACTGCACATAACATGCGTAAAATACCACAAATTGCCAATCATAAACAACTATATCGCTCCTGCAAGTTTTTTGTTATTATCATAATATTGCACCGATGTTGAAGCTCAAAGTCGTGTAGTGTAATATTTAGGGTCCATGTGGTCCCGGAGAAAGAGTGCTGGTCAACTGATTTATTTTGTCTATCAAGAATCTACTGCCTGCTTTTGCTTGGTCTTTTGAACTCAAAACAGAATTTTTCCAAAACTCAGTTGTACTGGTGTTTCAAAGAGGCCAGAAAGCTTAACACTCCCTTAAATCAAAACAGGAGTATCTTTTCGTTGCAGGTGAACACATTCTACTTCTTTATTTTACCAGTCTAGCCAGATCTTACATTTGCATAATTTGTATTCTAAGAGTAAGACATCTAGAAGCTTATTTCCAATTCTCCCCACCATGGATAGCTTATCTATTGTGGTTGCATACAGACTAGCCTAAATCAAGACCCATGCTTGGAAATATGTAGGCAAGTCACAATGCTCAAGTGTAGGAATTCATGGCATAACTTTTGGTTTAATAGAATGGAAAACAAGAATTGATTATTTTTCCATTTTATTTATATATATTTGATATTTTTCAAGTTGGTGTGAAAATTCATTCATTTCAGAGAGATGTATAGTAAATATTTGTAAATTTTCTATAGTTTTTGCACAGCTTTTGTCTACAAAATCAGTCAAAATTAACCTGCAGGTGCCTAAAATACAGTAAATCAGCTAACCATGGTAGGGAGAATTCACTAATAATGACCACTCTTAAAAATCCACCAATAGTTCTAGGTGCCTTTTGATCAGCTGACTAGCATCTAACATAGACCTAATTCTGCTTCTTTACTCTTGTTCCTTACCCTTCACTCCCACTGTGTTGTGATCCAAATACAAGCCCTAATTACACTATGTGTAGGGAAGACAGACATTTTTTGTCGTGTTGCCCAACACGTCTGGTTCATGTTTGGGCTGTATTAAGGGTATATACCAATGTGAACCATATTATACTACAAGTTTTGGGCTCAAGTTGGCTCGCATTGGGTCGCGTTGGCTGCGTTTTTTTACAAACATGTCTGTAAAATAGCACGAGTCAGATGTGTTGGGCAACGCGATTCAACGCGAACCTGCTTCACGTGTAGTGTCATATGGCCTTTGCAGTCAGCATTATCATTTCATAACTATTGTCCATTCAAAAGCAATTCATTTTGAGTCAGGAGACACTTTGAATCAATATATTGAAAATGCAAACATCATCTAAATAGACTATGAAATCTTCTGAGTGTTTGATCTGTATTTAGCTCAAACTAGTCTTGAAATTGTGTGTACTGTACCTTTGACTTTCGTGAAGGTATCTGTTGACTGTTCGATTGATGTCTCGATTCTCTCTCTACATCAATGTGTTGGTTGCTTACGGTGCCAAGTAACTTCCAGTAACCGTATGTTGTTATATGATAACGCCCGATTGTTATTCCCTTGTCGTTGACCCGCCTTTCTTTCATACAGTTGCGGGTTTGAATTCAACATCAATGTTTACAAGAGAAATTATTAGTTATATGACATGGGCTTATGCCCAATTGTGACTGAAAATAAAGAAAATTAAGGACAAACTTGTTGATTGATTAATTATTTTGATGTAAGATTGTCATCACTTTGCTTACATGATGTATTGAATTTGAAAAACTGGCCAAACAAGAAGATATATAATTAGCATTAAATCTTGGTAAACAAATTAAAAGAGAAGCAATCTGATGCAGTCTATCACATAATGATAAAACACATGTTTCTTGCTTGTAGCTGTTTTTCTTATTTTTCTGAAATTGCTTTAGATATTATTTCTCTCACATAAAATTATATGTAATAAATGCATAGCACCTATAGATTTACTCATCAATTGCAAGATGCCAATATGAGGTGGTAGGTTCAGGGGAAATATAAAGACAGACAAGTCCCAGGTGTGCAGCGACGTAACAGTTACGTTATTTTAGGTAAAGTTGAGACTTACTTAAAAAGAATGATATAATAACATTGTATTTAGTGAAGTTGAGACCTTACCAATAAAGACTGTTATAATAATGTTTACATAACATGAAAGAACACTACAAGAATGTCACAATAACGTCACAGTGCAACGTTGGAATGTGAGGTTCTAAAGACGTTTTTTGGTGCAATCAAAATAATGCAACAAGAACCAAAGCACAACTAAACAGAATGTTATAATAATGTTATTATAACGTCATATTCTTGCTGTATCTGGATAACTTTATAAATTCACAAGAACCCCCAGAGAGTAATTGCTGACTAAATAATTTATAGTTATCATAATTATCAGACCATTATACAATTGTACAAACATCTTTTCTCTTAACAAATTTCCCAAGCAGTGCTGCCACTTCCAGTATATTCTGTTTCTTCAACAAAGGTGACACTGTGAATTGATATATCAATTTAGATACTGTTTTATTTTCTTTAACTTGTTTTCGCTTATACTATGGTTGGGCTGCCTCTCAAGTGCAAGGATCAGAAAGAATATTTATTTTCGTCTGTTATTCATCGCTTGCTTTTGCATCATCTCAGTGTACATGAATCATCAGCTCTGGCTCTATAACATTATGTGGCTTGTTGCAGAATAGCTAATCATACCACTTTAATTGTTTAAGAACATTTCATGGAAGATTACCCAAAGAGTGTATCGTTGTTACAAATTTGTTATTGCATAACCTCTTTGAAACCTTTTCTACAATATTTAATTCTGTAAATTATTTTTTTATGTAAGGACAGTAATGAATGACATTTCTATACATATGGTAATAATTTCAGCCTAACAGTATTCTAACTCGTTAATCTTAAAAGGAGGAGCCAGTGGAAATGATACAATACGTTGCCATCGTCCTTATTGTCCAGGGAGCATTTCTGCTAATTTTATATCAGCACCTATAATACTTTTTGTTTATGTTGTTTTGTTTTGTTTAAATTGTAAGGGCTGGTTCCTGCCTGCCCCTGGTGCACCTTGCACAGTGCATCAGTTTGTGTGTGACGACACAAACAGATAGGATAAATTTTAGAAATGTAGAAATAACATAATCTAGCTAACCTTAAGTTTTTTTCCTCATCCCTGTAGTGTTTTGAATCATAAAACAAATGTATGCATGGAGAAATTCCATTCCAAATGTCTTTTTAAGAAATCATAATTTGAGAATTTGAAAATATTTGTGTTGTCCCTAGGCTCAGAGGAATAAGGTGTTTCTTTAAATGAAACTATGTTTTTAACAAGAAAGAATCAAATCAGCGGCATTGAAACTTGGAATACTTCTAAATTAGCATTAAATCTAACATTTAAAGTGTAAAGTAATCAGAATTGAAATTTCACTGGCTCTTCTTTTTAAGGTGTGAATATTGTCCCAACAGCGATCATTTTGGACAATGAAAGGTTTTGTTGTTATGAATGAGGTTATTCTATGTTCTAAAACGTAGATACGATCTAAAGATCCTGAGGTTTTCAGCCCAGGAAAATAATCATTAGAACTTAAAATTCGATGCTGGATTTTTGCACAACACTTCGTTTTTTGACAAAACCACAGTTTGGTGGTTAGAGAGGGGCCAGTGAAATTTCAATTTGGGCTCTTTTTCAATTTATATGATAGATTAAATGCTTATATAGAAGTATGTCAACTTTCATTTTCAACAATCAACTCCCTCATGTGATATGTGGGATCTTACTTAAAGAAACATCTGATTTCTCTTACCCTTACCAAAACACATATCTGTGTGTGACGTCACACAAAATGACAGTTATATTCAAATTTCAAATTTCTAAATTCCATAAAAACCATATTTTTTCACATTTTCTTTTATAAATCATTTAATTTGGTCATTCTAATCTCTTTTAGACTTATAAAGTACATTTAAAAATTTCATATTGCATTTTTTTTCAGTTTATAATTTTTCAACTGTTTTGCTTGTGATGTCACACACAGATTATGCTCTGTGCAAGGTGCACCAGGATGCATACAGGGAGACTCATTTCCATTCAGAAAAGTTTGAATAAAATCAAAACTGTTAGAGATAAATGTATGAAAATTGGTATGGTGACTACTCTAATGGTCACGGTCATGGCACTATGCTGATTCAAAGTCACTGGCCCCTCCCTTTAATAATTGGCCAACGCACAACCATTGGTTGTTAGGATCAGTATGATAAACTTCAGTTTCATATAAACTGCAAAAGGCTTTCTGCTTTTGTCCCCCCACCCTCCCACCCGGCCAACATTTGAAGAAAATGTTATTCTGTTTCATTCACAGTCATATAAGACTTATATCGTTTCAACAAACAATAAATTTGAGTTATCCAAGTGGGTATGGACTGAGGGGGTCTGTATCCCGTGTCGAATTTTAAAAAAATGGCCCTGTCACCTGACAATATAAATCAGTTAATACCCATGTCCCATGTTGAATTTAAGAAATAGCCCTGTCCCATGTCACTATCTTTTTAAAGCCCATGTCGCATGTTGAATTTAAGAAAAGGGCAATGTCATTTGTCATTTTAGTTGTCATGTTGCCTGTCGAATTTTAAAAAAAAACAGCTGTGTCGCTGTGTTGAATTTAAGAGAAATCCATGTCACTGTGTCGATTTTAGGGGTCTACACCCATATCCAACAGCCACCTGTAAGTTACAACCCAACCTTACACAATGCCAGGATTACCCAGTAGGGGGCGGCACGGCCAAGAGGACACCTGGTGAGAGAACCCAGAACCTTCCTTAACATGGCCCCTGTGAGTGGCCCAATTCCCTGAGTCCACTCTAAGGTTGCTTTGACAGTATTTACATTCGGGATCTCTGTGTTGACTTATATTGCAGCCAATTCTATCAGGCAAGCTTTCAGTTCCAAGTTCTAACCGTATCAAGACCATACCCCCGGGTCTATAACCATTACAAAAAAGGTTAAATTAGGTCCCTTTAATAGTCTGAATTCTTAGCATAGCAGGTTCCTTTGTTGGTATTTCACAAAGCTAACACTCTTTTGGGCATACATGTATCCAGTAATCCCTCACAGGATGGAATAAATTGAAAGCCGTGCCTTGGAAGGGTTGTGTTGGGTGTACATTGTTGGAAAAGTAAACTGGCTTTGTGGGTTAAAAGCACACCAATTGAGGAGTGTGCACTTCTAACCTGAAACACCACTCCCCTCTCCTTATACACTTTAGCTAGAGGAGTTGTAACAAATCTTGTAACACTACAAAGAACTTGGACCAGTGAGAGGGGTCATTCAGATGTCTGCCTATCAATATAATCCTAGCAAACAAGGCTGGTGTTTTCCTCCAGCTCAAGACGTTAATTCGGGATTGGTTCAATGAACAAATTCCCAGAAAACCATGAATTTGTGATACGAGTTTTGATTTGGTGCATGCTCAACTAATTTTCTACGAAGGTTTACTATTTTTTCTAAGCTGAATAAACTCAGATAAAACACAAATTTCACAAAAACATGTGGAAAACACAAGAAATTGTGTTTAAAAAACACTAGTAGATTCCATCTCTTTTTGCCCCCTGATCATGAAACACACGTGTTAACTCTTATCTTTGTTTCTAGGGATCAGAGTACTTTCAAGTATAGGTTGGAGATTGAATGTTCTCTGCGAAGCTTCACAGGGAATGTATTTCCAATATACCATAATTTATAAGGTTAACGTTGTCCTTTTTTCCCAATTCCCGTTTTTGATCGAGATTTAGTGCTTTTTCATCAATGGGGCATATCAATTTGATATTTTCCCCGTCATAGTTCTGTAGTAATAATAAGGAAAACTACTTTTCTGGTTTTTTAGGTGCCAGAAATAGGTTATCACTATGCCTTTCTGGGAGCTTGTTTTACCACTGGTTCCTGGCGAGGTTCACAAATAGCCTTTGGCTGATACCCAGTTGCCCAGAAAGTTGTTCCCCTCATCATTGGTAGAGTGGCTAGTTTCAATCAGTCAACACGAACACCTTCATTGTTCAAATCTACTATTGTTGGGCCATATTTTACAAATTTCAAAAACAAGGATAAATCCCATGATTATTAAAAACTTATATGCTGGAGGCATGTCACTTGCACACCAGTTTCCCAGGTGCATTGTAGGAAATAATATTTCCTACAATGCACCTGGGAAACTGGTGTTATGGTGACAAGTCCTATGTTGACAAGTCAATTTCCTGTTATAATCCTTTAATATAGCAGAATCATTTATCTATGACATTTTCCTTTGCATTAGGTAGAATAAGGTACTTTTTATTTTTGTTACAGTACGTACTTCAATTTCTGAAAATATTTTCATTATACAATTTTATATTTCCATAAGATCCATTATTTCTTTAGTTTTCTCATACTTTTGTCTACAAAATATGCCAAAATCAGCCTGCAGGAGCATTGAATACGGGAAAACTGGGAACTGCGTCTGCCTGAATTGGTCACTCCATATGTGGAGTGCCCAATCTCTATAACTATAAAGTGCCTCTGTCCAGCCAATCCAGGCCTGGTCAACATGGGGTCTGTGGTATTGACCACTAATCCAGACGACCCCTGACTGGGTCCCTATACTCCTGTCTGCCCCCAGCCTACTCTCAACCACTCCCGGGTCTACAACTCCAGCCCAGAGAGGTTTGGGATACACTGGGGTTAGGGACTGAGTGGATGATCAGGTGGGTGAACTGACTCTCTACATCTCCTTAAGACTACTTATTTCTAGGTGTCTGAAGCCCCATTCGCTGTGGTGAATGTGGTTTGTCGCAGCTCTCTGCAATCTCAGAACGTTGGGAACGTTGGATTATCGCAGCTCTCAGTGATGTGGTGCCTTGTGAAATTATTCAACATGTTCAATATTCTTGTTTAGGACTTGTGCAATTCAGGAGGAGACTGCTCGTGAAAATGATCGCAAGGGACCTTCCTTCTCAGTGTGAATGCTATACAATCAATTTCTTTAGCCTGCGATCATTTTGTCGCACCTGAGATTATTTGAGTCTTTAAAGGTATAGTTATATTTTCCCTGCCCATCACAGATGCTGCGTATGGATTATAGATTATGTTTTATATATAATATATATATATATATGTGTGTGTGTGTGTGTGTGTGTGTGTGTGTGTGTGTGTGTGTGTGTGTGTTTTACTTTCGGCTACATGATTAATCCCGTATTATGTATCTTCATTTGAGCTCAAACAAATTATATTAGAATGACCTATATGTTGATATTTTGTAGGTGGGTGAATTACCTCTCTACATCTCCTTAAAGGCCGTATTCCACATACCGAAAGTGTGCGCTGCCAATATTGAGCATCTTCATAGTAACGTTCTTTATCAGTGTCGTCCACTTTCAGTGCCATGTCTGCTGCCAAAAGTGACATATCGGTTGCAAAAAGTAACATATTGGCAACCCGAAATTATACAATTGGCAGGAACAATTTACCATGATGTTGGTTAATCTTATCGGCAATGCCGCCGATTATATATCAGCACTGCCGAAAGTATTGCACCTGCAAATCGGCAGTGCACTTTCGTCATGTGGAATACAGCCTTAAGACTTTACTACTTTCGAGGTGTCTTAAAGGTATAGTTATATTTACCCTGACCTTTGTGGATGCTGCGTGTGGTTTATAGATTATTTCTATCGGATATACTATATTCAGTTTCTTTAGTCATTATGGGTAACACCATATTAATTATCTTCCCTTGGACTAAGAAAAATATATCAAATTATTCATTAATTTTATTGAATGTCCATTACCCATAAACGTATTGAACGTAACATTCACTTTAGGTAACAGGAACTCATTTCAGTTACAGTCTTTTGATATGAGTTTATTTTTATATTGTACTGAACTGAAAAGGATGAATATTCTGTGTCAGCCTAGTATTCTCCTCCTTGTAATCCTGAGTCTGTAAGTGCTTATGCTGTACATCTGATGAAATTGATATCTATTATTACCGAATTCTGGGATGACATTGAGCGGTAATTTTTGATAGATTCTGACTTAAGTAGATGATCACATTGCCCTATAATGTGAAACATATGTATAGTTTGATTGTTAAAAGCATAGATATACATAATCCTATGTATCTCTATGGTTAAAAGCTATCCCCCCTTCCCCGTTTCATTTTTTTTTAAATGCTTGATCCGCAGCTGAATTCTGCCGCATAGCCAACAGCTATCATTAGGCCCCTATGCAAAAAGCAAATGCTCTAGACACAGTACAACGCCAGTATATATAGCCATTTTCTTTGTAGTCGTGAATAGTTCTTCTCCTTCTCTTATCAAGTATTGTACGCAGTGCACGACGAGTACATGACGAGAAGCAATTACCTTTGTGTCCTAACACAAAGAGCCATAGATGTGAAATGTAAGTGGAGTTTTAGTAGAATGTTTACCGTATAATATTGGAAAATATGTTAAAGAAAAATAAAAGATATTCGGCCCTTGCATCTATATGGTCTGAAGGTATGGGGCTTAAATTGTGTCAACAAGCAAGCACGACCAAATATTGGTCACTAAAAATATCTACTTATGTTCTTATATAACATAGCTCCATCTTCTTATTTTATGTGCATAACTATATTCAGTAACAAACAGCAGAGCTGACTCTGTTTTTCAATTTATTACAAAGGGAAAAAAGGTGACTTATAGGCCTATATATTATATTATATATATATATATATATATATATATATATATATATATATACATATAGCAATAATTGCTACATAGTAGGTAAAACCAGTGGTCAATAAATTTTACATAAAATGTTTCAACAGCTACAATCAATAGTCCATATTCATCAATTTTATAATTTCATAAAAGGATTCAGACTTTCTGAGTTTTGAAGATCAGCAGTCAAATCATTCTAATATCTAAGTCCACAGAAAAATGGATTTCTCCTGAACGACCGATGTATTTTTGGATGGAATTATGATATGGAATACAAAGTAAGCTTTACATGTAGTTGTCTCAATCAATGGTTTGATTACATTAAGCCTATCATTACATTGGGGGTCTAGACCCTTAAAATCGACACGGTGACATGATCATTTATTGGGCAACAGAGCCGTTTTTTAAATTCAACATGCAACATGGACATTCGTTGTTTTTCTTATATTCAGAGTCTGCACCATGTCCTGCCCTGCCGATCACCCAGCCAACAAGCCCCGCCCCTCACCCACCAAGCCCCACCCACCCCAGGAAGGGGGCGGGGCCAAACAGCGAAAGGGGCGTGGCCAAAGGGGGCGGGACCTCAGTTTCTACCTCAACCACGTGCTCAGCAGCCTCCCCTCACGTGACGTCACGGAGGACGGCCCAGATGACGTCACTTCCGGCCGCTGGTCGCATCCGGCGGTGGTTTCGCTGGTGACGAGCCTGTCGGAGGCGTTAGTCAGTAGGAGCGCGCAGTACGCCAGGACCTTCCAGCCGCTGGGTGCCGACGAGCGGAGACCGCTGGTACCGGAACTGAAGCACGGGGAGAAGCATTATGACGTCAGGCTGCTGCTGAAACGACCCGTCTTCCCAAACATGTTTGAGGTCAGTTACAGTCAGTGAATGATTTCACTGAAATTGTTGGTTTTAACTTGTTTTAATGATATATATTGGGGTAAGATTTTGTAATTGCAATTGATTAATCCAGTGAAATTCTTTTATAGACGTTTGTTGGTTTGTGTAATGTCAAACAACTAAATTCCTTTCCTATGCCTGGCCTAATCTCCACAGCATTCCGCCGACTTGCAGCTCAGTTTAATATAATGAGTACCAGGGTACCATAATAAAGTGTAAGACTAAGTGCGTCATATATTAAGAGAATAATGAGTGGAATTCAACAGTTGCATCTATGCATGAGGTAATCATCCCTAAAGAAAATAACAATTGAAGATAAATAGATAAATAAATAAACATCTTTGATGTTCTTTATTTAGTTATCTGAACTTAGTTCTACTAAAATACACCTTTTAAATATTGAGTTTTATAGGTTGCAAAATAATTATTATTTTGTAACCTACAAGTTGGCTGTTCCCATTACTCTCCCCTCTCCCCCCTGTGCTGTAGGTCCAGACAGGACAACTCTACGGCCTGCCACCAGGGTGCGCCCTCTACCGCATCCGGAAGTGTACGAGTCGTGAGGAGCAGCTGGCCATGCGCAGACTGTGGCGGGGGTGTCTAGACAAGGAGGGTTACGTTTCACCTTTAAAGGTCTACCCCTGGTTGGCTAAAGGTACGTTGACTGTGGCAGGGGCGTCTGGACAAGGAGGGTTACGTGCCACCTTTAAAGGTCTAGCCCTGGTTGGCTAAAGGTACGTTGACTGTGGCGGGGGTGTCTGGACAAGGAGGGTTACGTGCCACCTTTAAAGGTCTAGCCCTGGTTGGCTAAAGGTACGTTGACTGTGGCAGGGGCGTCTGGACAAGGAGGGTTACGTGCCACCTTTAAAGGTCTAGCCCTGGTTGGCTAGAGGTACGTTGACTGTGGTGGGGGTGTCTTGACAAGGAGGGTTACGTCTCACCTTTAAAGGTCTATTCCTAGTTGGCTAAAGGTACGTTGACTGTCTGAGGGGTGTCTGGACAAGGAGGGTTACGTGACACCTTTAAAGGTCTACCCCTGGTTGGCTAAAGGTACGTTGACCGTGGCGTGGGTGTCTGGACAATGAGGGTTATGTGTCACCTTTAAAGGTCTACCCCTGGTTGGCTAAAGGTACGTTGACCGTGGCGTGGGTGTCTGGACAAGGAGGGTTATATGTCACCTTTTAAGGTCTACCCCGGGTTGGCTAAAGGTATGTAGACTGTGGAGGGGTGTCTGGATAAGGAGGGTAACGTGTCACATTTAAAGGTCTACCCCAGGTTGGTTAAAGGTACGTTGACTGTGTGGGGGAAGGGGGGGGGGGGGTGTCTGGACAAGGAGTGTTACGTGTCACCTTTAAAGGTCTACCCCTGGTTGGTTCAAGGTACGTTGACTGTTGGGGGCATGTCTGGAATTCATTAATTATAAAAAGATGTTGTGTGTAACCATACAAGTGGTATGTGTGTGTGTCAGCAATACATCCAAGAAATGGAATACAAATTAAAAGAAGATTAAATTTCAATGACCCCTCTCTTTAAAGTCAGTGGAAACTAGGCTAAAATAGGGGTAACGGTTGTTCCACCAGGCAACAAAATCTCGGTGAATGTACAAGAATAGGTGGGTGATAGCACTTTGTGCAGTACCCATATAACTTGGAGAATCATCGGCAAATAAAATAGGTAAATGTTATAAAACTGGCCAAATATAGCAATTTTTGTCTGATAAAAATATGACCGTTCACTTTGTTGCTGAAGGTAAACTATGTTAAGGTATTGCAAAGTGGAATCCCCACTTTACAAAAACAATTGCTGATATACACTTAATTCCGTTTAGAGGGACGAAATCATTTTTCTTCTCAATCCTCAACTTTTTAACCAAATAGCAGAAAAACGGTTGTGGTGGTTTATTGTGCTGTCTGATGGTGCTACTTAATACAGATAGAAATAAGTGAAATAAACTTAAGTTCCTAATGATCTAAACACCTTGAAATCAAAAAGTGTGTCAAATTAGAATTAGTACATCCAAAGTATGCTTCTTACCTATAGATAATTTAGGGTGAGTATTGACATAATTTTGGTGAAGGTTGTTAAAATCAAAAGTTCATTATGGCAAATTCATTGGCCCATCACAATTAAAACTTTATGAAGTAAATATGTTTCAGGGAAAAACTTAATAGCTTTGAACCGATCTGTTTAATTAGAATGCTTAGTGAATTAATGAGACAACGGGAGGGACCTTTTAATAGGCTAGGGGTATTTTGAAATGTTTTCCCTTTTCTTTGATGATAGAAAATATTAATCTGGGCTATCTTAACCCTTTTTCTGATACTTTACAGAAGACTGTAAAGGCAATTTTAACTTGTATATTATGTTGAATGCATATTCTTAAGCCTATCTTGAAGAAATAACTGCTTATGTAAGTTAAATGAAGCCTAGATTACGTAACAGGCCTGTGAGGGAACAGAGCGACAGGTTGTGAGCAGAGATAAGAGATATATGTAAATGTTGCGTTTGTGTTATGGGATGCATTGGGGGTTGCTAAAACTCCTTAATGTCTTCACACTCTCACAAAGATGTATGAAGTACTAACACAATGCATCTTTTTTAATTTGAATTCAGAGGCTATCTCATGTACACTTGAATTAATTGATCTAGGGTGACGACCCAAAAAGAATCTCTATTTTTGACCACACATCCACATACTGCTAAAAAAAACGCATCTAAAAAGTAACACATCTAAAAACAATGTGTGAACGTGTAAAAGAGATGCGTTCGTGACAGATTTGTGAACAGAATTTCCATATAATAACATGTATAAAGTATAGATATTTAGATCAAATACTTCATTATATCTTTTAGGAGCATATTGCAATATAATTAGAGAGTTTTTAACCCTAAAAGAATTTCACTGATCTAAAATTTGGCGTTTTTTCACGAATCCAAATGTTGGAATCATGGATACAAGATTTGTGGGGGTTCTTTTGGGTCACCATACCTGTACTGTATTGGGGACTTTCATATTTTCACCTTGAAAACCCCAAACCCCAAACCCAGGATCACTCTTCAAGGTCGTTTGAGCATGTTGAAATCCTTTGTTAGTTCCTGCCTTCTCCACCAGGGCCTTACTATAGGGCTGCGTACGGCAAGGAAAAACAAACCTAGTCACGTGACAAGGTGTAAATCTCCCCCAGATGTCTGTGTTGGGGGAAGGGGAGGGTTAGACTGTAATTACGTCCAAGTCCACTGGGCGCTCAAACTAGGACTGTTAATCAGCAACCATTTTGGGTTGAAATTCCACCCTATATCCCAGAGTGCTTTGCAGCTGCTGGTTTATGGCAGGTAGGACCATAAACCAGCCAGGATCCAAACAATCATCAAAGGAGTTCCCCATGTCATTTATAGAGGGCCAATAAAAGGATTCCTTACAAATTCTTATTGGCCACTAGTAGCCATGGACTCTTGTGGGTATAAGGACTTATTATGTAAGAGGTATCTATATAGGTAATGGAAGGACTTATAGGTCATGGAAGGACTTATAGGTCATGGAAGGACTTATAGAAAGCGGAGATTAGATGAAAGGGGAGATTGTTTTTCCAGCAGTAGGAAGAGGCTGGAAATTCACTTCTTGATTCAGATTTTTTTGTTTGATCTATTTTATCATTTCCACCATAGAAGTTCTATTGGATTAACTACTTTATCTGCATTAAGCAGATATATAAATGCTGGACTGAAGTAATTGATAATGTTTGTATATAAAAGCTCACAGGTGTTGGGAAAGTGGGAGAGTAGTTATGTACAAACAGGACCTTGAATTATAGTAATTTTTATCAAAATGCTCAGTTAGAACTCTGGACTTCATCAGAATTTCCAAAATGTTTAGCCTTGGTAAACCGGTTGAGGCCCCAGTGCAATGGAAATTCTCTCTACCACAGATAGCTGATTTACTGTATTTAGGCACTTGCAGATTAATTTGGATGTAAAAAAAACTATAGAAAATTTATAAGTATTTGCTCTATTTCTATGTGAAATGAATGAGTTTCCAAATCAACTTGAAAAATGTTAATTTTTAAAGGCATGAAGTGGAAAAATATTAAATGATAATTTTCCATTATTTCAAACAAAAGTTATGCCATGATTTTTGAAAATTTCTACACTTAAGCTTGGTGACTTGTCTACATATTTCCCAGAATGTGCTTTGATTTAGGCTAGTCTGCATGTACACTTCAATTATTGAGCTATCCGTGGATGGGAGAATTTCTTTACTTATAACAAGTATCAATCAAGTGACAGGTTAATGGACATCTAAAATCAATAGCAGTTTTTATCAGTCTACAGTGGTGGATGCACCTTTTTGAAAAGGTTGGGGTGTGCTAATATTTCCAGAATTTTACATTAAAAAGGATCTCAATTTCCCCCCAAAAAAGGGGGGGCGGATGTCTAATTCAACCACTGGTCTATACTTAATGTGAATACGAAGCTGCCTCCCTTTTACTCCAGTATTTCCAAAACTGAATATGAGAACACACCCACTCCTCGAATATGTAACGCTGACAATCATCTCATATTGGTTGCTAGATTGCTCTGTGCAGACATGATGCAGATGACGTCACATGTCTAAAAATGAGCTGGCCACCATATCAATGATCACTTCACTTTGATATTCAGTATCATTTGCAAATTTTTGAATGTAGTGTAAATCTTATTGCCAAATTTACTTAAAAGAATCTCACTGCATCAAAATCAACAATCATTATCAGCTTGAATTGATAAATTTTGGATTTATTCACAGCCATGTGGTCATGATCACCAAGTGTGATTGCCAAAAGGTGATCACATTATCACCTATCTTTAAGAATAGAAAAAGAAGACTGTAGACCATACCTTATTATAATCATCAATATCAAACCGAAAGAGGTGAGTTAGACATGGTCTTAAAATTTGTGGAGCTAAAGTTCAAAAATATATGGTCCTCTTTCCCCCCTCCACATACACACTATAGTTTCCTTTGAATGAAGGTACCAAACAAGAGGGATATAATGTAAATGTTATGCACCTTTATCATTTCAGCCATTCTGGATGCAGTAGTTTACCTGCGAGAGAGGGATGAAGGTTGGAAACACCTGGACTTCCGTCTGCAGGCTACCTTTCCGGTGATTCGCATGGAACTGACCTTCAAGAGGGATTCCTCGTACACTCCGCGACACCGCAGACCCTCTACCGTAGCCACCAGAAGCAGAGTTACATCAGCCAAGTCTGAATACAACTCATCCGCATCCCCATCTGGGTATCGCATTACATCCGCAAAGTCTGAGTACAACACCAGTGCCAATGACGATGTCTTTGAGGGTATTGATGATAACTGCTATGATGCCGATGAAAACGACTCGCGATGTTTGAGATCAGTGACACCTGGGGCTTCCATGATGTCAGGGGGTTCTACGGTTGGAGAGAGTCAGTGTAATCAAAGTACTTCCACATCTAACAACCAAAACCCACACAGATCACATAGCGCTTCAGCATCCATGTCAAAATCAAGCTCACGTCTCACGAGGCAAAACTCTGCGAAATCGAGCCAGATAGGAGCGCTTTCGCCATTGATAGCTCACACATCCACAGCATGGGCATTCCTGGAAGAAAACAAGGTCCCTGACCCACCAGAAACTATTCACCTGAACTTCATACCCACTATAGAGGGGTTCGGGTGGCCCAAAGGAGTGAGGTTCCCTCAGGTTTTGCCCAAACAAAGACCTTGGTCAGTGTTATCAAAACAGTGGACCTCAGACTTGCGAGACAGTATTCGTGATGGGGAACCATTCTGGGAACTGACCGCTTTTAATCCGATTGACATCCTACATGCTGACCAAACCAACTATGTTCCATTTTGGCGAATCAATTTCCAGCCAACTCAGGACTACCTCCTGTCACGGCTCAGTGAACTCGCCATCAGCTCAACTATCGAAGGCCTTTTTGATGCTCTAGACCTCATGACTGAGGATTTCAGTAAAATCTGGAGTTTCCTTGGCAACCACATCAAGAATGAGGTCAAGGTCATCACTATCAAAAACCATCTTCATCGCAATGGTACAGTGAGCGAGTGGTTTCTTGCCATTCTTGAGGTAACCACCAAGGTCATAGAAAACAAGAGAAGGCAACAGGGAGGAATGAGTACAGATGATCTTGAGGACAAACTCATGATGACCAGACTGCTTCAGCTACTCAAGGACATTCATCAGGTTAGTGTGGAGGACCCGAGGAGACTTGTCGAAATGATCAAGCTCCCTGATGTAACCGATGGTCTTGATATAGGCGGTGCTTATTCCGCCAAAACAAAAAAGACATCCACACCTGCATCGACTCATCGTTCTACGACGACGATGACAACAAAGTCTGTGGCTAGTGAGGAGCCAGCCAAACCACCGAGGATGCTCTATCGACTCTTCAGTAAAAACTTTTGATTAGCAGTACAATGCTTTATTTATTGTTTTGGTAGTATAATTAGAGGATGGGGATATATTTCATAACCAAGGACAATAACCATTATCACTTAGCTGTAGATAAAAAAATGATTGAAAAAACCATTGACCAGTTTTATGGTCAGGTCCTTTAAGATACTTAAAACATGCTTGAAAACTAGGTCAATCAATTTTTTTGATTTTTTTTTCATTATCAATCAGAAGGACTTGGAGCAGAGTTTTTCTAATTCATCACAATCCTGAATAAGCATAAGATCCTAAAAGAACATCACTTATATTATAGTGAAACAAAATTTGATTTATTCTGCAATTGATTATGCTGCTTAATGATATTTATGTGGGTTAATACATGGCTTAAGGCCATATTCCACTCTACATTTTTTGCTTGCCACAGCATGAAAAGACAAAAGCAAACATCCACAAACTTGTTTGCGGGAGGTTGCCACAAGGTGGAATAAACATATGTGCGTCCCTTGCTTGAGCCCCTTACTTGCAGCTCTTGCTTGTGGTACCTGCTATTATATATTGGTTTTCTATGAATGCTTGTGGTTGGGGATACCAACATTTTGGTATCCAAATGACAAATGGCCTGCGTTGGTTAAAAATAGGGGCGACAATTGATATCTACCACATAGCGAAATATGGCTTTTATATTTTGAAATACAATAATCATAGTATCCTATGAATAGATACATGTAGTCTCTTTCCTCTCTGAATTAGATCTTAGTGTTTATAATAATACATGGACTTGGGATTTATATGTGTGTTTCAAAATAGATGAACTGGTTATGATAATCAAATACAAAAAAACATGGATAGTAATATGTTTATTAGTTCTCCTGTTATTCAAATTGACAAATAATATACAAAGACAAATGTGCTTAATGAGGGTTAAACAGATTATAATGTATATACAATCAAGCAATAACAGTAAACCATTGGAGAGCCAGGAGTTATAAATATACTATGGTGTATGAAATGCTGTCAATTTGCCTTGTGCAATAGCTGCTGAGAGAATTACAGGATTTAAAGAAAGGCTATTATGAAAACATAAACTGGACAACCATATTGCTTCTATATAATATTATACTATTATTGCATAATGCACATTTATCATGCTGTTCAAATAGACACTTCTTGCAAACTCAATGGCCTTTAGGTAAATTTCAAAGCTGTGTTATCAATGTGTGATCAAAGGAATCATAGTTAATGAGAACAAAAGTGGATTTAGACCTATTACTAATAAGACCATGTTCATCAAACTTTATGAATATTGAATATAATGGGATTCCAAATGACATGATGCTCATTCTAAATCATTGAAAATAACTAGAAGACAATGGGTTTTACAATTTAGAGTTCAAGACAACTGTGGAACCTAATTTGCAAATGATGGTGGTATTCATGGCTAGAAAACAACAGCCAGCAACCCATATCGGAAAGACACATAGAATAGACTTCTTTCAAAACCAGACATGAGTAAAAAAATACTTACATTAAGAAAAGCAGTTCAGTCAATTATGTTCCAAGTCTTGAAACAATTATACAGTAAACTGCATCCCAAATATTGGCACAGTATCTGTCATATTCACATTTACTTGTGAGAAATCCAATGTGGATCAGAGGATGAGAAAATCATAGATGTGCGTGATAGCATTGGCATAGTATTTCCTTCAAAGTTTGAGAGAGACTAGCAGAAATGCTACAAATGCAAGAAATGAAACATGACAATATTTCTTTTGCTTCTCATGTACATTCAAATATATACCAGTATTGGGATATCAACAGAATAACAAATAAGAGTCAAGATGATGATAAAACTATTCATGAATCATATAGCACTTCATATTAGAACATTGTTTTGGCATCAGAGAACTTATTTTCTGCAAGTGATAAACAAATTCATTTTTACTTCTTTCCACAGGCAGGAGTTCAGTTATAAGCCTAAGCATCCATTCTACATTTACTAACAGGTTCTATTCACTTAACGAAAATTGAAATATGCAAATGACATAGATTAAATGTCACAATGGACGATATGGAGAATACTCTCAAGGCTTTCAATCATATGTGAGAATTTTATCATTCATAAGAAGTGATACAACTATCGTATCGGTTATAGGTCAAAGCATGACTCCGTTTAGCACTAGTCAAGAGACTGAAGGTTTCTGTAATATTCTTTACGCTGAATGATTCCTACATTAAGAGACTCGAATCATCCATCGACATATTTTGAGTGTAATACTTTGATGAAACATTTTTTAGAATTTAAGCAATAACAAAGTTAAGCATTATTCTTCTCAATGGCCATCATAGAAAAACTGAATGCCATGCTTCGACACTTCTACTCGCAACATTGGTTCTTTAAATTAGAACTCAGAAGCTTAATCTTTGCCAATTTTATATGAATACAAAGCTTAAATATGATGAAAAACAAGCAGTTTTAGAAACACTTGAATAGATAAACATGTTTGGTTTCTTCAGTTTGTAATAGCAATCAGTCAAAAGTGTATTTCCAAAACCATTCTTGAAATGGACAAGTTGTACTCAGACCTTAATTATTTGACAAGGACAGCCATTCACAAAACAGCTCTATGACCGATAACGGTAAGCCTTCAGTTTTCAATAACAATCAAGCCGAAAACATTCTCTCTCACATATTCTGTCATTAAACCATGTCAGTATGATGATGTTTGATATCAAAGTAAGTCAGACACAAGTTCAGTTACTGATGTTCTACACTGAAGATGATGAAACCAAAGGTATGACTGCCTCAATATATATGCATCAGATTTCTTCCATTGCTTGATCTGATCCTTCTTATAAAATGTGTGCTTTTCTAATTGCCATTGTGAACATGGCAGTCTGAATATTAATGTGCAATTCTTGAAATTGCAATTGAACATATTTGTAAGTTTGCTTTTTATGATTATCCAAAACAAAAACATATATGACTGCCTGCAATAACTTGAAAAAGCTCATAGTTGAACTTGTTCCAAACCAAACTTACTCGATTGATTGTATGCAATGTCTCTGAATATCTGATCAGATGATGCTTAACCTTTTCAGAGTCTTTACACAAATTCAAATAATATAATTATTCTTTGATATGGTATACAGCCTTATGGCCTGTCTGTGTAGATCTTTAGGTCATCACAAGCATAGAATAATCACTTCCAATATGAAAAAGGTCTTTCATGAAAAAAAGAATCTATCAATATTATCTTATGATTTTGCTTATCTTATATTATCTCAGCAGTCATGGATTTAAGGTTATGAATATGAATAATGACTACTTCTGAAAGATCTATAACATATATGTTGCTTGGAGAGATGTATTCTAATTTCTATAATCTACCATAAAAACCATTCCTCATATTCAAAAAGTCAGAGCCTCCTGCCTGTACTCCACAGTCAACAAATGATAATCAATATATATAAAAACACATCATGAATGTCCCTGGGACTCCAATGCTGGACCCCTGCCCATTGCGGCTTCACAAGTGACCGATGTGTGCTCACCGCAGCCGCTTCTAAAGGCCAATTTAATGTATGCGACAGTGTTCTCTGTCATAGGGGACGGTTAGAAACATTTGATTTTTGCCCCCCAATTAATCAATTGTATTATATTTTAAATAAACCAACATGTTGAATCAGTTCTTATCATTCTGGGAAAAACTTAGCTGACAATATATTTTTTTAAAGTTCTCACAAGTTGCAGGAGACAATGCTGTAAAGTGTGAAAGTTTCCTTTCTATTTCCTGCAGGACTTTGATCATAGTTTACCCCATAGGATTAACCTCTTTTGATTGAGACAAAGATTCTGCAGTGTCCTGCAACACTCTTGTATCAGAAAACACTGCATACAGCAAAACAGCCTGCAAGGATGACCTGTAGTTGTCCTGACTTTCGAAAGAGCGACAGAGCCTCTGCATGCACATGAAGTCAATCGAATCAGACTTCGAAGACATGAAGGAGGATGAAGACTCCAGTTAAGGCGGCCATCAGGGACCCACAGATCAGCAGGGTTGTGGTGTAGGGCGGAGGTTTTCTGCTTACGCGGCATCCATACAGAATGAGACCGACAAGGACGAAGATCACTGAAAATAGACAAAAGAATAAAGCTAGGTTAGTTTATATCCTGAAAAAACTGTATGATTGCTTTGTATTTATATTACGGATATATACAGCTTACATCAGCATGTGTAACATTATTCTTCAAGTCATAGTTGAGTGCAGAAGCAACAGCTAAAGTGAACTTTTAAGCCCCATACCCACTAAGCGACTTTAAATCGACACTAAAATCAGCTGACTCTTATCTTAATCTGAATCGGTGCCTTAGTCAGCTGATTCTACCTCGAGAACCGGCCAACTTTGGCACCGATCCGTCAGCCGACTGACTGAAAACCACCTAGTGGGTATGGGGCTGAAGAGTCCCATAAAACATATATGCAGGTAGGGAATATTATGTTCCCTCCCTGCATATCACAGTTGGACCTATAAATCTGACTTGGTAACTTATCTAAGGATATTGAAACATGCCTAATGTCTCCATTTGCTCATCAGATGATCATGACATACATCATATACAGTTTATTTGCACCCATTTTCAATACTCCCTTAAAACCTGGAAGATTGTGTATTCCCAGGTGAAGATGGTAATAAAAACTAATTTAGGATAGAAAACTAAATGAAACCTCAGGCCTAATGATGATAAAGGTATTCAACATTAAGACACATCTACTTAAATTTTGTAGGCGCATTCAATGTTATTGACATAAATTATTCACATGCTCTATCTAGTGAACTCAAGGATGTCCATGAAAAAAGTTGAACATCTGTAACCCGAAGTGCTATCCCTCTCCCTTCTCCCATTATATGTTAGTGCGAAAACAAAATGCCAAAGGAATACTGTAAGTTATTCAATCCAACAACAACATACCAGCATGTATACATATATGCTAGACCTGTTTACTGTAGGAGAATAAAGTGAGTACCCCTCTCACAGATAAAAAAAAAAAGAAAGGATTTAACAACAACTAAACTTTGCCCACTCTGCATCTGGTTATATTATATTCTTATGATACAGACTTATAACTTTGCACTCTGAGGATTCTATTTTCTCAGAAATTTTATTTATTTAGATAGATCAACCTATGTCATAACACTTTGAATCAACTAGTATGTAGTCAGGTACCAATAATAATATCATATCATACACAGGTGCAACATAAAAATCCCTAAAAATATTATCAGATTAACTTATGTTAACTGCAATATGTGGATTAGGTATAGGACATGATTCAAACATCAGTTTCTCATACTGCATTAGAATAAACTTCTACTAAAGAAAGTGTTCGCCAAAACATCTTTAGTGTTTGTAGCCTGAGCCTAGAAAAATAGTCCTAGAAATGAGGTCTACAGTGGAGTTTTAGGACACCACATAAAAATGCTGACCCTGTTGGAGGGTGTTTTTCTGGCGGGGCGTGTCGCTTTATGAGAGCGATAAGGTGAGACAGCCCCTCCCTGCTGTACAGTGGTATGGTGGGCAGGTGGGGACAGGGAGAGCCCCACCTGATTCCTGAAGCCAAGTTTACTCGGCCCGCAAGATAGGGGTTTTACACTAAAGGGGGTATTCCACTACATGACATCCCAAGCAAGCAGCGACATAACAAGCATGTTCTGTGACCATGCTTTTTTGGTCGGTCTGTAACCCTCCAAATTTTCATGCAACAATTATGTTACTTTAGGTAAGACTGAGACTTACTAATAAAGAATGTTATGATAATGTTATTATAAAATGAAAGAACATTACAAGAATGTCACAATAACATCAAAGTGAAAAATTGCAATGTTAGGTTCTAAAAACATTTTTGGGTGCCATCAAAATAACGTAACAAGATCCAAAGCAGAACTAAACAGAACATTATAATATTATAATAATGGCATATTCTTGCTTGGGTATGCGATGTTAATGATGTTTACAGCAGGCCTGACATCACAGCAGTACCACATCAGGGGAATCCTTTGGCTAGGTAAAAGGAGGGGGTGGTAGATCTACACTGTCAGGTGCAGACAAAAACAACTCTAAGGCCACCCTTAAAAAAGTTATGTTTCCGGGAGACCGACCAGGATCTTTGGCTGAGTTTACCTACATAATGAGGGTATAGACGTTGTGCAGATGATGCCAACATACCCAGAGATAGGCTCCCAGCCATGGAGGCAATATTATTATAAGGTTATTATTAAGTTTGATTTAGCTCTGTTTGGTTCCCATTATATTATTTTGATCGCACCCGAAAACGTCTTTAGAACCTAACATTGTGATGTCGCACTGTGACGTTATTGTGACATTCTTATAACATTCTTTCACATTGAAATAACGTTATTATAACGTTCTTTATTAGTAAGGTCTTAACTTGACTGAAATTACATAACTGCTATGTGAAAATGTGGCAGGTTACAGCCTAACCAAAAGAGTACAGTCACAGAATGTGCTTGTTATATGTCGCTACATGCCTGGTCTGCCAGATACATTTCTGATCAATTTAAAATTGTTAATTTTAACTATTGAAAGAACATAAGGACACACATATATCTGAAATGTACCTTACATAATCTCATTGAGTCATAATAAACCTTGTTTATTGTTTTAAATCCATTATTTCAAGATTTATGTGACAGTCACATGGTTAGGATGAACATATGACCACATTTTCACAAGGTCTACACATTGCCCAGTTAATGTATGACATTTAAGCACTAAATCTATACATGGTGGATCCAGGGGACCCCAGAGATCCAGGGGGTCCTGACCTCTCTTTTGGTAGACCCCTAAACTAAAAAAGAGGGGGAAATGTTGTGTGTGCATATAAACGAACACAGTTTCAGTACTTAGATTTTATGCTGACCCTCCCTTTCAAAAATCCTGTATCCGCCCCTATACAACACCCTTCTTTTCAAATCCTCGGCCCATGTGGAAAAGATCTAAACAGGTGCACAAAAAAGCAATTCCCTACCCAAGTTCACCTCTGGGATTCTGATAAAACAACTGAGTGATTGTTTTCTAAACCATTCGTGATTATTATCGTAGTGCACCCCTATGCCCACATTGTACCAAGGAAAAAAGAAACCCCATGCTATTCTGAGACCTGGGTCTGAATACTTAAACATTTTCCTGTTTCCATTATTGTGAGTTATTATGCTTTGTGCTAGATTAGTGAGTGATGAATTTTAAAGATTTATTTCTTTGACTTTATTCTATTTTCAAATCTTATATCCGCACTGGAAATATAGTTCAGTGCAAGGCCTTTTGCACTGGTTTCCAGTCGGCTTTTCTAAAACCATTTTTCTTACAGAGACAAAGACACTATTGCATTATGTTCACTTCTACTGATCGCTATCACTTTCTGATTATTAGGCCTAGTATCTTGGATAACACGATCAGCAGTTCAACAGGAAAGTTAACATTACAACATGCAACATGTATTGTTACAAGGTGTAGTTGTACATGATCAATAAATGGCTGCTTTACAGAAACTTGTGACAATACGACTGCATCCGAATAACAACAATGGAAAATTAATATCATCGTTAACTTATGGAATTAAACTGCCATCAATCTTAAAACAATACTTGTGGCCTCTTATCAAACCTGCCACTGATGTGAACTATATGCGTGGAAACACACATACAGGTTTTCCTATTTGTCCTAGCGCACTTCTCTCTAAGTATAACTAAATATACAATATCATTTCAGCCGAGTCTATACATTTAATGCTATACAATCTAGTCTATAGAACCTGCATCTATTACAGAGTCTGGTCCGCTTCAGACAAGATAATTGCCTCGTTATTATGGAAACTATTCATGTCAATGTTCAACCGGGTCAAATAGTTGACCCCGACTAAAGACAACCACGAAACAAATAATTATGAAGTCATTGAAAGGGAGCCAAAATATTTCACATGAGGATGTTCCATTAAGTACGTACGCATATTATTAAAAGTCTCAGATCCCCCTCCCCCCTCCCTTGGGATAAGGTATGTATTGGATTTGTACTCGAATGTATGCACATTTTTCAACCACCCCACCCCCCATCGTTTGTTGCACACGTACTCAATGGAACGTCCCAAACCAAGTTATTGCCATTTTTAATCATCGTGCAATTATTTATCACAAGAAGATACTGAAATGCAGAATAAGTACTAGTCAAAAAGTCACTAACAGGTTATTGTCCTTTCGTGTCATTATGTTCTTTATCACGAGTTATTACTGAGATGCAGAATAAAAACTGGGTAAACAGTTACTAACAGTTCATTGTCTGATTGTTTCATTGCATTTCTTTAATTTTCTTTTTTCTAGTTGTTTATTGTTTGTCAAGTATACAACCCTTGGAATAAACATGGGGGGTATTTTCACACTATATAGGAATACCAGACATTCTAAAGTGCTTAGACAGCCACTTGAGATTGGGTTGGTTTCGGGTAGAGTCACAGACTAGATTTAGCAGAATATTATGTGAAAAAATAAGATAAAATAAAAAAAGAATTAGGACTAGTATACATAACGAATGTGTTTACATAAGTTTGTGCCATTAAACTTCAAAAGAAATCTCAGTAGTGAAACCTGTTTGTCCCCCATCAATTATTCAAAGCACCTATGTCAGACATTCTAGCTAAGATGATAAAAAAACGAATTAAAAAAAGACCCTTCTTGGCACGGTTTCAGTTTGGCTTCATAGCAATGGTTCTGGACCACTAAATTCGACACAGCGACATGGGCGTTTATTAAAATCGACATCCAACAGGGGAGCTTAATGACATGACAGGGAATGTTAAAAACATAGTGACATGCGACATAGGTATTTCTTATATTCGACATGCGGCATTGGGAAAAATAAGCCACAAAGACATACAACATTTTTGAAATTTCGCGCGGGACTCCCACCCCCACCCCCACCCCATACAGAGCTCTGGCTCCCTTCAGCAAAGTTCGGTTAGGTCGGGGACCACAAAATTAATTCTGGTCGTCCTCAAGTCTACAACATCAACTCAACTATACACAATATAAAACATGTGGCTGGCTTAACTTATTCTGGCAGACTGTATGTTGTTGTTTGCCTACAGTGTAGGCTGTATGGAGAGCCCTAGCTGAAAGTTTAGAATACTTAGCACATGGAAAACAACACGTTTTTTATGACTATGGACTCCATTTTGAAAACTAACACAATGTATTTCCTTTTTCTGCTGAGCACTACTGATAAGCTTTCTTAGGTGGAATGATATTGGGAAAAGTGAAGGGAATCAAATGCCATTCTAAAATCTTTTAGTGAGATAGGTTAGGCCCGTATGAATACCTTTATCTTTTATTTTTAAGTTTTTTTATTCTTTTTAAATATTCAATATCACGATGATCAACAGTTATTACAACACGTCACGTCATGTTGAAAGGATTATGTATGAAACCCAGGACTTGATACATGACTTTTTAAATGGGGTGGGGTCTGCACAAAGGTCAGGCATGATAAATGTGATATGTTTTTTTCTCTCTCTTTCCCCACCACCTTCGATCCCCGCCTTTGACTAGTACAACAAACCTGCAGGTTATTTTCACTTCCATATCACCACAGGACTTCTTATTCTGTCTAACAATACTTACTTCAGAGATGGCAATTTCTTTTGACCATCATATGCTTGGAAGCAGTGTGATGAAAGCACCAAAATTATGTCTCCTTCCAACTGACTCATAGAGCCATCCTAATTAACTAAGCCAGCATTTAACCACCATCTACTAATGGTTGGTAAAATCCATTATGACCCTTTCATGTGGATAGGTCCTGTTCCACTTCAGTGTCTGAGCCCCTGCCAAAGGTTGACAGTCTCTGACAACTGACATGCAAAGTCTATGTGTCTGCATCAGTGCATCTGCACCTAAAAAAGGGGACTGATGAACAAACAGTTTATAATATGGTGATAGTCAATGGTGTGCCAATGATAATAACTGAAAGTAAGTGAGTGATGGAGGTTTTATGCTGTACCGACAGCCAGGGCCATCCCATGGTGAAAACAAGTTAGGACTAATTCAGACAATTCAGTGTTTTGACTTGGTCAGTCTTTGGTGATTGTATCTATGACATGAAGTTGACAAGGCAGGCAAACAACAGGGGATCAAAACCAGACAATCATTTTTGCTGTACATCATCCCTTAGTGAACCCAAACACCAACCGGGAGTCGAGCCCAAAGAACCACTTGGTCAGTGATGGGTCCCCCCTATTGTCACCTTACATGATCAGCAGGGGCTACTGGGGGCCTATATTCTTCCAGAGCAGAAGCCCCACCCCGGTACTCCCACGGGGTGCCAAATGTAATGAAGTTATGCACAGTTGACAAAGTCATGATGTTCATGGTGGTCTAACAGTGTCAGGGGCGTAGGTAGCTCCAAATCTGAGTGTACTCACTACAAGCTATTGGATCCTTACTACAGCACTTTTGGCGAAATTCAGATGACCTTTGCCTGGCAAGATAGATCAATGAAAAGTAAGCAAGGACCTTTGTTACGCTTTTTCTTCAATGTTGTTTTAAATATTTTTGCTTTTTATTAGTTTTGTGTGTGTTTATAAAAAAGTGAAGTAAGGTTATTACCTGATGAAGGAAAGTATTCCCCAACCCCTCTGAACCTACCCCCCTAACCCTGCCCGTAACCCCACGCCCCCTGTACGTCCCCAGCCCTGACGTTGTTTATGTCGTGTAACACATAGTCCTTGTTTATTTACGTCTGGGGAGGGCCTGAGTGGCGGGGGGGGGGGAGGGTGATTTCCCATCATAATACAGTCCCACAGGCGGGAATAAGCCCACCCCAGTTTACACCAAGAATAAAGTTTACCATGAAATACATTCAAAATTGCCTCCGTGCTTTTTCCATGAAGACAGCTGCATAATACAAAATTAACCAAAGCAATTTGGCTGAGAAATTTCTTCCTAAAATTGTAAAATGCAGCTTTATATATTGGAACCCATGTTAAAGCCTATTTTTCCCAGAAATACAGCATTTTTATTGGCTGGCAAACCTTAAAATTTATCAATTGGTAAATTGTTCAAAATCAAAATGTTTTATCAATACTTTGGGATATAGACAAACATAATTCTTGCTCTTGTCCAACCCTGGAAATCTCCTATGTGGGATGGGCTTAATCCTGTGTAGTCTAGCAAATGGCGGATCCATTGAGGGACAAGCGCCCCTCCCTTTATACGGGGAAATTTGTCTGTATTTTAATCATAATTGAGCCCCCTGCGGACATTCTTATATGGGCTCCCTCCCTTTCTTGAATTCATCGATTCGCCCCTGTACTCCTTAGTATAAGTTTTCTGTAATATTGTCATATCACGCCGATATTGCAGCCAAGAATTGTGTATTGTATTATGCCCTTTAGATTCAACTTAACGTAGCCATCCCAGGCAAGCAGCAACGTAAGAAGCACATTCTGTGACCATACCTTTTTGGTGAGTCTGTACCCTACCCTATTTTCATGTAACAGTTACGTTATTTCAGGTAAAGTTGAGACTTATTAAAAAAGAATGTTATAATAATATTATATCTTAGTGAAGTTGAGACCTTACTCGCAATATTAGGTTCTAAAGACGTTTTTGGGTGCCATCAAAATAACCTAACAAGAACTATACAGAACATTATAATAGTATTATAATATCATATTCTTGCTTTGGTGTCCACTGCCGAACTATAGCATATTCCTGCTCTGGATCCAGTAGTGGAGCCGGGTCCAAAGGGCTCCGGAGAGGAGAGGAGCACTACCTCCGGCGATAAAAACATTAACACCGTTCATTTTACAGCCAGAGTAGAAGAGGGTTGGAGAGATAAAAACAAGACATGGGAGGTGAGGGGGACAGGTTAGAACTATATCAGGCTGGACAAGGGCCAGACAGGTTGGCAAGGAGGGCTAGAGCTTTCAAGGGAATGATAACTGTGGTAAAAATTAATGGTTTTAGTGACAAACTCTACAGCTATCTGTTTTAAGTGTTTTTATTTCTTTTTCTTGTCTGTATTTTGACTCTGATCTTTTTTACTGTTTAAGTCTGTTATGTTGAGCCAATGGTTTGCTTTATCAATATAGGGCTCTGGACGGGAGGGGGGGGGCAGATGTCGCTTGTCAAATTCTAAAAATAGCAATGTCGCATCTGTGACTTATTTTTCTTAATGTCACGTGTTGAATCTAAGAAATGTCCATGTCGCATGTCACCAAAGTTTCAAAGCTGTCTGTCGTGTCATTGAGCCCCCATGTCGCATGTCGATTTTAAGAAACGGCCATGTCGCCATGTAGAATTTAGTCCAAACCCATCAATATGGCACTAGACCCCTAAATTGACAGAGCCGAGTGCCATTTCTAATAATTACCATCTGACATCTAAGCTAAAATACCTTGAGGGAGTGTAAAAATCAGATTGACATATGATATCTTTTAGATTTAATGCAGTACATGGAGAAATCATATGACATGGAGTGGACATGGGGTATTTATATAATCCCTAATTGGAGCCCCATTCATAATACCTAAGTGAATCATTCACTGAGGGCAAACAAAGAAAGCAATGAAAATCAACTCAGGGAACTTTGTATCCTCATCACTCTATGGGCTCGGTTATTACCCTACTACTTCTAAAATGATGTCCTTTCACGTGTTACAGTCTACACACTGAACTTACTTCAGGCCATACCAAGAACCAGCGAAATAGACTGCTAACAAGCCAGTCCATTTAGTTGCTGATTTGTTAAACATGTTCAGCTTTTTAGAGGACCTTTAGGAACCAGCATATTAGATCATGACACCATTTCTTTAGTTCCCCTCTTATCCCCTGTGTGGCTTCATAGTGTAAGGGTTAGCAACCCCCTCCAAACACCTATGTTGTGGGTTCGAATCCTGGAGGGATTTGTCAGCACTTAAAATGACATGTACAATAGTATCCCAAAGGGACATTATGCTCTGACTACTAACTGACCACCTGGCTGTATAATCTTTAGTCCATCCATGACCTAGATACGTCTTGCACAATAGGTTCTAACACCCACAACAGTCTATTACTACTACTGGTCTCAGTGGATTTATTATTGGTCCTCCATTTATAGCACGGGTTACCCCTTTGATGGTTGTTTTGGTGATGGCTGGTTTATGGTCCTACCTGCCATAAACCAGGGGCCCCAAAGCATGCTGGAATTTGGGTGAGGATTCCCACCTAAAATGGTTGCTGGTTAACAGCCCAAGTTCAAGCACCTAACGGAATTGGACATAACTACAGTCTATATAATCTCGTATTAAGCCCTCAGGGCATACGCACTCCGCTAGTTGACCTCCTGTCCACCAGAGGTCAGCACTAGCCCAGCTGTGAGTGGAGTTTGTATCTGGGTCACTCTCCCAGCACTTATCTCATTATGACTGGTATTTGGGATTGTTTACATGGAGTGTGTATCTGTTTGGAGAGTGGTTGGGCTTGGCTGCAGGTTGTTTGTAGTACAGAAATGCTCCACGAGGAGTGGTTGGGGTCGGTCAGTGTGTACAGAGATAGGGTAATGTCAATACTTGACCACTTGAGGGCCATACCCATTAAGCAACTTTAGTGGTAACGGGTGACTGGGATAATTGCGGGGAAAATTGCCAGGCAACTTGGGATCATGGGGCGATTACCTATTGGTTCTGAGCAACAAGCAATGGGCGACAGAATCAGTGATAAAATCAGCAGTAAAAGCAGCAGAAAAATATCTGAGCCCCTGCCAAACTTGTTTAATATTACAGACGCCCAGTAACAACGACCCAATTCTCCCTGTTGGCTGTCACCTGTTGCTGTTAAAATCGCTTAGTGGGCATGGAGCTTTAATGCTATATTCCACTATACAGCACTTAAACTACCACAATGTGTTTTAAGGCTATATTCCACTATACTGTATCTGCTTGCAGACACCAGACACAAACAAACGGCTGGTAACGTATTTGCGGTAGGGTGTTGCAAGGTGGAATAGAGGTGTTTGCGGCACCTGTTTGTGGCACCCGCTTATATAGGTTTCCTGAGGTTTGCTTGCGGCATCAGCTACCAACATGTTGGTATCTGAACCGCAAATTGCTTGCGGCACCCATAAGGGGCCATCCATAAATGATTGCACACTTTTTCAGGGTATTTTTAGGAACCACCCACCCCCCTGTCACACAAAATCCTCTAATCTAAACATGAAAAATAAGGCCTGTTTTCAGGCAGTGTCACACTTTTCAACCAACCCGGCCACCCCCTTGTACATCATTTATGGACGGCCCCGAAATAGTGACCGCAAATGACACCTACTGCAAAGTGGAATATGGCCTTTAAGCTGAGTCCCCACTCTGCTGACTTAAGTTGGGTCCCCACCGGGCCTTCTAGTTGGCTAACCAACTGTCCTAATCCTCAGCGATTTCTAGGAAGGCTTGACTTCACCAACAAACGCAATCAACTACCTTAGTCACCAAACAATTAGTGTTCCATTCTTACTAAGTTGGCAACTGGTGAATTTCTCATAGTACTACTCACTCTGGTTTGAAAGTGGAACAAAATATCTGTTTGGTTATTTCTGTCAGTGGCAGATCCAGGATTTTGAAAAGGGGGAGTGCGGAAAAAATCTTCTTTAATGGCTTTTTGGCAGAAAATAACACATTAAAAGAGTCTAAAATTGGCAAGAAAAGGAGGGAGGAGCACCCTTGCGTCCCCCTCTTAATCCGCCATTGTCTAATGTCATCCCTTAGAATGGTTTCATGACATATGCATATCTCATAACATTAACCGTAAAAATATTTCAACTAAGCATCACATCCATGTATCCGTGTATGTGACCTGTTGACCTGTTGACCTGTTGCTATCTAAACATGAATGACAACCCAGAAGGTCGGGGAGGGGGTTAGTGGTGGATGGTAGTGTGTGATGAGTGATAACAGAGTAACCACAACATGACCAACTGACATTGGACCACTAGCACTGTGACCAGGGGTGGATCACGGGGGATCCTTGCCCCCCCCCCCCCTCCCCTCCCCCCCCTCCCCTCCCCTCCCCTTTCGCTTGACTCCTAAATTACAAAACGAGGGGAAAAGGCAAAAACACATTGTTTTAGTACTTAGCCTTTATGCTGACCCTGCCCCCCCCCCTTCGAAAATCCTGTATCCACCCCTGGTTACTATGCCAGTGGCAGATCTAGTATTCAGGAAGGGGGATGGACTCCTTTTGGGAAAAAAATGACACTATTCTTATGATTAAAAAAATCTGGAAATGTTGTATGGACCTTTTCCTTTTTAACCTACTACTTCTAAAATGATGTCCTTTCATATGTTACAGTCAACACACTGTTTCGACTTCAGGCCATACGAAGAACCAGTGAAATAGGCTGTTACAAGCCAGTCCATTTGATTGCTGATTTGTTAAACAGCTTTTTGAAGGACCTGTGGGAACCAGCAAATTAGGTTGTGACACCATTATTTAGTTCCCCTCTCATCATTTATGTGGCTTCATTGTGAACATTAAAGCCCAATACCGACTAGCCAACTTTTACCAAGTTGGCCGACAAATGGTCCCTTAAGTCGGCCGACTATACCAGGATAATAGACCGAATTTTGCACCAAATCAACTCCAGTCAGTATGCTGTATTAAAACATGTTTGATTTGATTCAGTGCTAAAATTGGTCGATTCTTCAGGTAAAATCTGCCGATTCTAGTGCCGATCAGTCAGCAAACTTTGTCAGAATTTCCTGGTGGGTATGGGGCTTTAGCAACCCCCTCCAAATGCCTATTTTGTAGGTTTGTACCCTGGAGGGACTTGTTTTCCTTCTAAATCGACAAAAGAGTGAGTAATGCTGCTGTCTCAGCATGATCTCAGCAGAGAGAGAAACCAGGCGTGAAACCGATATGTCGACTAGATTAGAATGGTGACACATTTATCTTGGTCCATGTATATGTGTGTATCATAGTCAAGGGAAATCTTTGTATCATAACATATATGTTAGATAGATCGTAGTACTAAATTTAGACCCCCGTGTGGGTACCGGGGTGGGGCTTCTGCCCCTGGGAAGAATAGGCCCCCAGTAGCCCCTGCTGATCAAATGAGGCGACGATAGGGGGTACCCAGCACTGACCAAGTGGTTCTTTGGGTTTGATTCCTGGTTGGTGTCTGGGTTCACAAAGGGATGATGTACAGCAAAAGTGATTGTTAGGTTTTGATCCCCTGCTGTGTCACCTTCATCTTAAAGATACAATCACCAAAGACAGAATTCGTCCCAACTTGTTTTTGCCATGTAAATGACCCTGGGTGTAAAACATCCTCACTCACTCACTATTAAATTTAGAGATGATGGTGTATCAAGATGCAGGGCAGTTATAACAACTTGTTACCGCATTACCTATTAGACAGAGGCTCCTCTCCTGCATCCAACATCCTCCCACACAATCAAGCTGGAAATACACCTTTTAATCCAGGTAATTAAAAATCTGCTCATAAATATCCCTTATCATCTGAGAGATCTTTCATTTCCCCCTCCCCTACATGGCAATATCTGTTAATAGACTAGGCTATTGTATTCAATGTAAACAACAATCAGAGGTTTTTGCCTTAATGAGTTGTTTTCTGCGTCTATATCATAACCCAACCTTCTCTTCACTCCCCACCCGTAACTCCCACTCCTCTCGCGCTCAAGCTTTGAATATTACAATAACTTATTGCATTTTCTTTAGAGGTTTATGGGTAAAATTATATTCAGAAAATAATCAGACATAATTATTGGAAAAGAAAATGGAATCTGAAAATAGACCGAAACTTACACATAAGAACATATTCTCTTTCCATGATGTACTAATCACAAGTGAATGCTTTTCATTATTCCTAAAGGCCTCTATCTTTTGACATAACCTATAATTATTGTTGTGTTTTAGAAAGTTGTTTACTGAGCGGTTGTCTTATCATTAAATGTATCAGTTCTATGTCTTTTTAAGATTAGGAAAGATTATCTGATGTGCTTCTTCATCGAGTTGATCAGCTGTTGATTCTAAGATAATTATTCTGAAAGAAAGCATTGCAAGTATCCCTCACTTTCCTTTGGTGAAATGCATAATCATGAGCTTCACGTTATAGGACATGTTGCATTTTATATTTTGATTATGTGGGGTAAAACTCCAGACCTCAATCAATACCCCCAGGAGATTAATCAAGGCTAACTTCCAGAGAACAGACTATAGGTGTTATTTCCGTGTAACAATGTAACATTGGACGATGGACATTTAGTAAATGTCAGAGTGGAGACTGCGAACCCTACACCCCCCCCCCCGGGGAGTTGGGGGGGGGGACTTACTCCTTGAAAGTTATACCCTAGTAAGAAAATGACTTAATTATAAAGTTCTATTTAGTTCTGGTTTGGTTCTTGTAACATTTTTTTGATGCCACACAGAAATGTCTTATACAGAACTTTACATTGCGATATCGCATTGTGACGTTATTGTGATATTCTTGTAACATTCTTTCACATTATGATAACATTATTATAACATTCTTTTGAAAGGGAGATCTCAACTTCACTATGAAATTATGTTACTAGAACATTCTCTTTTAGAAAGTATCAACTTTACCTAAAATAACATAACTGTTTTGTGAAAAATGGGAAGGTTAAAGACTGATACAAAAAGTATGGTCACAGAATGTGTTTGCTACATCACTGCTTGCCTGGGAAGTGCCCCCCCCCCCCCTCACCTTCCAGGCTTACGCCTGACAGAGTCATGGGGATGTTGGGAGGTTTTATTAAAGCTTCTGTGGACCTCTTAATTTAGTAACAAGGATGCTGACATATACATCTCATTGGATAACATCTTTAAACGTGATCATCTAAATTCGATATCATCTGAAGGTTAGCTCTGAACATTTTGAACTAAAGTTCTATTGAGTGTTCTGCCCAATGCTAAAGATGCAACTTTCTAATGAACACTGTCTTGTGCTCAGATGAAGTGTAGTTGACTGAGAAGTGCCGCACCCAATAGGTGATATGACTTGTACACAGTGGGCCAATGGATCGCAACCGAAATAGGCTGATATTTATGATTGCCTGTGAGAATAGTACACCGAAATGTGCATGTTTAATGTAATTGGTGCTAAAGTTGGCCGATTCTACCCCTAGAATTGGCTAACCTAAGCACCAATCCGTCGGCCAACGGGTTAAAAATGTCCTAGTGTGTATTGGGCTTAAGAGGGATCCTAGATATAATATAACACTGTCTTCCCAGCCAGCTTGCGATGTAACAGAAAAGTTCACCCTCAAAATAAACCTATTTAAAATGCTGTTTATGAGGTGTTTACAGAATATAGTCCTACAGTGGGTCTCCAAACATCATGTTACAGAATTCGATTTTATACAGTAGAAAATAAGACATAGGTATCTTAATATAATTTTGTAAGGAAACTTAATTTTCACTGTGGTCATTTTAAACTCATCGTTGTTATGGAAAGTCATTGTGCAACAGTCCACAGGAGCCCCGTAAGGAGTGGCAGTGTCCAGAGATGCCTGCCATAGCTGATTCTATACCCTGGCAAGCAGCAACATAACAAGCACGTTCTGTTACTGTACTTTTGGTTAGTCTGTAACCTGCCCAATTTTCATGTAACAGTTTTAATAACAATTTTAGGTAAAATTGAGACATACTTAAGAAAATTATGTTGTGATAACATTATATTTTAATGATTGGTTGGTTGGTTATTGGTTGCTTTACGCCCTAATTAACAGCCAGGGTCATATCAAGGGCGGTGATGGTGATCAAATCTATGAGAAGGAAGAGACCATACCCCTACACATTTACCTAGGCAGGTGTTCTTTATTGTGCAGGGTCCCATAGGCAGGGCCCTACACACAACAGCCGGTGGTCCTAAGACCTTTGATAACCCTGTTGTTGTCACAGGGGGAAACACAGAGGGGTGGAGCAGCCCAGACTGGCCCAGGATCGAACCCAGGACCTCCCACACTCCAAGCGAACGCTCTAGCTGCTTCACCACCCTGTGCCCCCATATTTTAATGAAGTTGAGACCTTACTAATAAAGAATGTCATGATAACATTATTATGACATGAACAAATGTTACAAGAATGTCGCAGTGCAATGTCGCAATGTTAGGTTCTGAAGACGTTTTTGGGTGTCATCAAAATAACGCAATAACAACCAAAGCAGAACTAAACAGAACATTATAATAACTTTATAATAACATCATATTCTGGATTGGGCACCTTCAGGACCCCCCTAAGGAGTGGCAGTGTCCAGAAATGCCTGCCATAGCTGCCTCTCTAATTGCCTCCCTCTTAGGCCACAATTAAGGCCTGCCTGCGCCTTAATGAGGTTAATTAGGACAGTTCTAGGCCCCAGCAGGCCTAAGTACTCCCTATTGTTAAGGCCTTAATAGTCCCTATTATTAAGGATGGGCTTGAGGATGTACTTGGGTGTGGTTAGAAGGCTCTGTAATGGTTACATTTTGTTACATTGTCTTTCTAGATACATGTTTTATTCACCTTTTATTACATTTCATATTGTTAATAGGTAATAGCTTTATAGACGTTTTGCAGATGACATTATAACTGCGAAGGTTTATCTTTTAACCAAATTGGTGATCAATGTACAACCATTATTATTCAAAATTAGGAAGCATTTAAATAAAATTTGGTCGTTTTATCTATTTATTTCCACAAAATATATATTCACATTTAATATTCTCAGTGAATATTACTTCCATAGACATGGGGAACTGGTCACAAAAAGGTGATCACGTGACCACGTCTGCACAAGGTCTGTATGAAGTGTCTTGGCAAATTGTGGAAAACCATAATCAATGGCCATTACTTTTCATAACTAGTTATTCTCTATGTCAATATAATTTTAGCCTATCAAAATCAAAATAGTATTATTTAACTTATTTAGCAAACTTGAATTTTAAGTTTATCTATGCATGACCCAAACGAAAGGCCACTTGTAGGAAGTTAAGGGAGAAATGAATACATCGATACTGAAATGAGACACTGATATGTATCAGATACTATGGTTTCTGATGTATTCTGATACTAGGTTCCTGGTTTCATGTTATTCCAGAAACAGGGTAGCACAATGATAGCTTGCAATTGACGTACAACTACATAGCCAGTTAGATTATAAAAGGTTTCATAATTAAATGTGTTTCCTTTTTGATACAAAAATATGTTTCCACAGGTCATCTTTTAATCCCCAGCCGGATTTAAACCCACTGGGCCGAATTAAAGAATTGGCAGAGCAAGTTAAGGTTACATATATGGATGATGTATATAACTAGAAATTAAATGTGTCTCTTTCAAATTGTATACATGATGTATGATTTCATGTCATATTCTCAAAGAAAATCAAAAGAATACAAAATCAAACAAATACAAAATTACCATAAGTCCGTACGTGGAATAGACCTTGTGCAGACTTGGTCACGTGATCACCTTTTAATGATCACACATGGTAATCAAGACCATGTGGTTATGGAAAATTAAATATTTGTATAATCTGAATGATGATATTATTCTAGTATTTTGTAAGATAAAACTGGATTTCAATGGCTTCAGAATTGTAAATAATATTAATGATTTTAAACTGATCATCAATATGGCGGCAAGCTCATCATGGGCAGTTGTGATGTCATCTGCACATCGCTTTTCGCTTGGAATGTATACTCCAAGTATGCAATTAAGAACATGTCTGCACCCACCAGTCTCTGTCCTTAAATGAGAACCATTAATTATTCGTAATTAATTCATCATGAGGTTGGGCCACAGGCGGAAAGGTCCCTTGTGAAAGGACAGCTGGCGACAAAAATTCACATTCTGGGATGTTGCATATATAAAGCCCAATACCCACTAAGCGATATTACCATCGCTGGGCGAAGGGCGACTGGGAGAATCGCTGGTAAAATGGCCCAGCAACTCAGGATCGCCAGGCGACTCCCTGTTGGTATGGTGGAGTTCTGGGCAACAAGGGACGGATTACATAATCGTCGAGAAAATCGACGGGAAAATCGACGGAAAAATATCAAACTTGCTCTATATTGCAGTTGCTCTGCGACAGCGATGCTAATCCTCCAAGTCGCCCGTCACCTATCAACAGCGAGATCACCTAGTGGGTATGGGGCTTAACTAAATACTAAATATTTCTCTTTCACATGGTAAATTATGCTATATTCTCAGAGAAGATCAAAAGGATACAAAATCAAATAAATACAAAATTGCCATACTAATTCAGTATGTGGAATACAGACTGGACACCATATTGGTGATCAATGTAAAACAACAACCAAGAGGCTTGCATGTCAAAAAATTATATAGGATTCATCTTAGATAAAGTCAGGAAAACATAATATAAAGATATTTTATTAAAAATGTATTAATATTTGATTAAGAGTAAAGCCACGTGGGTATGATAACCATGTTGTGATCACCAAAATGTGATCACGTGACCATATCTGCACAAGGTCTATATTATATGTATTCCTGAAGCAACCAATCAAAACCAAAGAACATGTCTGCACACATTAGTCTGGATCATTAAACGACAACTATTAAGTATTCGTAATTATTTCATCACGAGGTCTGGGCCACGGGCTGAAAGGTCTAGACAACCTTGACAAAAACTCAAATTGCCCGCTTACGTGACCCATTTGACAAAGGACATGATCAATTACAGCGACAAAAAGCGACAACCGCAAAATCGACAAACACGTTAGCCTCTATGGTCTAATTGAATGGGCCTAGACTCACAGAAATGGTGCCAATTGATAGTTCTGATTATCTAGGACAAAGTAATCAACTGTCTGACCAGTGGTACATGTGTAATCAACATCCACTCTATTGAGGGGACTTTTTATTAGTATCGAAACTAGTGGTACTTTATGTTCTTCTTATTTTCTGATCCTCTAAGTACTTTCTATTAATCTAAACTCAGGAGGGGTATGAAAGGCTTATGTGGACCCAACTAGATTCTTCTACTTTTCTGTATTTTAATGCTATATAGTTCACTAACAAGTAGCTGCCTTCTTAATATAGAACCTACTGAAAAAAACTGCATGTTTTAATTATGTATATTCAGTCTAAACTTCATGTAAACTTCCAGGGGGGGGGGTGTCGCAGAGGCGAGCACCCTCCTTTCCTGGGGACAATTTTGTATTCTAAAATTTGGCCAAAAGGTAAATAAGAGAAAAAAAATCCTAAAGCTTAACCTTCCCCCCCCCCCCCCCCATTTCACAACCCGGGGTCCGCCGGTGATAAATTTGCTGGATCTGCGATAACATGTGCTCTATCTTAAATTATCTATTTAATCAATGTAGCAGACATTGGTTTCAGTGCAAGATCACCTGGATCCACCTTTGCATTTAGTACAGAGCCCTACTGTAGAAGCCTGTTTGTTTGTTGGGCTCCTAGATGATCAAATCTATGAGAAGAGACCATAGTCAATTTTTACTGAGGTAGGTGATCAACAACCCTTGGCACTAGGCCTTTGATAACCCTAATGTTGACCACAGGGAGAGTGTCTAATACCACAGTAGCAGGACAGAGACTTGAACCACCAACCTCCGGGTGACAAAGTCAGCACTCTACCACTGTGCTACCAGAACACCCCGAGGAAAAGCCACAATCTGACTCACTTATATACAAGTTACCCAGAATGCCCTAACTTTGGGAGGTTGACATTGTATGGCCATTACCAGGAGGCCTGTTATCAGCCCTGGGTGGGGGGGGGGGGGCACACACTCAGTCTCTGGATGTAAGAGACAACTGCAAAACTACAGCCCGCCTATTTTGGGATCGGCATACTCAGATACCCCATCTTCTTTTCAGGATATCTCAGAGAGCCTCTCAAAAATACGTATTTATTGACAAATTTGGTGATCAGAATTTGAGAGTGAAACCCGAGGTTCTTACTATCCCCATGGGTCGTATGGCCACTCAAGAACGACCCCTCAGGGTATTCTATATCTTTTTTAACTTAAGAAATATTTATAATATGCTGAAAACAAGTAGTGGTACATACAGCCTGCTAATATGTACTTCCTCTGTACGCACCGCTTATCACCAGAGGTCCTCTAATCTAATATGAAAGATAATAATATTATTCTCAGCCTCCCCAAAAAAGGTGGTTTGATTATTTGACAGCAACCCCCCTTCCCATTCCTCCTTTTTTTTTTTTTTTTTTTAAAGTTTAGTGATTCACAGCTACATTCCCTGGAGGTTCAGACATTTCCTGACCAAGTAACCCCTCCCCATTTCCTGACCAAGTAACCCCTCCCTTCGGGGTTATCAGCAGGCTAATATACCCCTACACCACAGCGCTGACAGCTGGGCGAAAATAGGGGCAGATTAATGGATACACACTGTGCTTGTGACCTCTGATGGGGGTTATGTATACTTATAGACCTAGTGTGGATTGGGAAAGGGTTGGTTTTCAATTTGTGGCAACCAATTAACTAAAAAGTGTTATCATACTCTGAACAAATATTT
This sequence comes from Lepidonotus clava, assembly GCA_936440205.1. Lineage (NCBI taxonomy): Eukaryota > Metazoa > Annelida > Polychaeta > Phyllodocida > Polynoidae > Lepidonotus > Lepidonotus clava. The sequence goes on from OW387143.1 coordinate 3,348,763, forward strand.
TCCTTTGATATTTGTATTCTCTGCCACAGTTCCAGTTATCGACTGAACACTAGTCGACCGAGTTTGTCATTTGTGACTTTGACTGAGATACGTGATTTACTTAATCTATTGATATAGTTTGCCACAAACTTATATGATTCCAATTTGTATGTTATGCTGCTGGGAGCATATCTTATCTTATCTAACCATACTACTCAATTCCTTTTTTTTTTTCTACCTATGTTCGACATGGCCCTCTCCCCGATTACGGCTATATATTGGTCTATGCCGTTTAATCTGGTCCGTGCGCTGCACCGCCCAGATTACATGTCTGCCTTTGATTCTTACCTGATCTGTAAACTTTCAGCTTTTACCAGTGGAATACAGCTTCTTAAACTGCTATCTATCTATGGCAAATAACCGGAACTTTAATGCAAAATCAATAGCTTGTGAGAAAGGTCTTAAACTAGCACATATAAATTGTCACAGTATATATAAGAAGCTATCAGAACTGGATTTATTATTTGGAAGCTATGACTTCCTTTTCTGTACAGAAACATGGTTGGATGATAGGTATTCTGATGCTATGCTAAAACTTTCTGGGAAAGCACTATTTAGGAAAGACCGTAACTCAAATGAATCGTTAACAACCAAGAAAAGAGGGGGTGGAGTCGCGGTATATATACGAGACCTCTGGGTCCCGTTTGTGTCCCTTAATACTGAATTTACTGTTGTTAACGAACACTTAGAATTATTAACCCTAAATGTTAAAAAACCGGATTTCAAGAATATGATACTAGTATCCCTATATAGACCTCCGAAAGGGGATATTACAGAATCAACTAATCAAATCAAAACTCTTCTTGTTAACTTGTGTAAGCAAAATTGTGAAATATGGATAGCCGGAGACTTCAACTTGGATTGGAATAAGCGTAATCATACCCAATTAAAGGAATTGAAGGAAGTATTTAAAAAGAATAATTTAAGGCAGCTTGTTCAAGGGATAACATGGCCTCTATGTACGGGTGGGACGTGTATCGACTACTTGCTTACTAACTCTGAATATGTAGCCAATTCTGGTATCTTGAATGATATCTTATCAGACCACCTCAGAATTTTTGCAGTGCGTAAAAAAGCGCGAAATCGCCATAAAATTGAGACCCTATTGGTTAGAGATTATAAAAACTTTGATAGCGAAATATTTGTAAATTTGTTAAAAAATTATGATGTGACCGCTTTCAACGATAGTAGAGATGTAAACTTCTTATGGACCATCCTGGAGGGCAATTTGATGAATATTCTATCTGTGATGTGTCCAATTAAGGCCAAACGAGTGAGAGTTGATTCTCCGAAATGGTTGACTAATGAACTCTTGCAGTTAATGAATGATCGGAACTTTTATATGCAGAAAGCTAGGAAGATGCATGGAGATGTGTATCTTAGAATTGCCAGACATTTGCGTAACAGATGCAACAAATTGGTCAATAAAGCCAAAGGTGATTTTATTAGGAAGAAACTGTCAGAAACCAAGCAGGAACCTAAAAAATTCTGGCGTGAGATCAACAGCTTACTTTCTACATCGAATAATGGGGATGTACATTACAACCTTTTGGATCCTCGAAGCTCCAAATTGGTAGAATCTGGTAAAGAAGCTGATCTTATAAATTCATATTATGCTAGGATAGGGACTAATATATCGACAGAACTAGATGGATATAGTACCTGGAACAGTGGTCTTCCTGAACAAATTGTTGCAACTGTACATAATTTTGATGTAATAACTGTAGGAGAAGTTATTGCCGAGATTGATGCAATAGACGTAAACAAACCAAGTGGTTATCCGGATATAAGAACTACTGTTATTAAAACAGCTTTATTGTGTCTTGCCAATGAGTTGACACGTATATATAATATTTCACTAGCTACATCGAGTTTCCCTCGAAAATGGGCTTTTGGTACAATTACCCCGATACCAAAATCTGGCAATCTCCAAAATTTATCAAACTGGCGACCTATAGCTATTGTGCCATTACCTGGGAAGATAATGGAACATTTAATCCACCGACGTTTATTGTGTTTGCTAGTAGAATTGAATTACTTAGACAAGCGCCAATATGGTTTCATACCAGGGGGTTCAACATCAATGGCTGTATTTACTTTATGGAATGACTTATGTGCTGCTATGAACAAAAGTGAAATAAGTGGTTTGTGCTTTTTTGATCTGTCGAAAGCTTTCGACAGTATCAATCATAGGCGTCTTTTAACAAAGCTATCACATATAGGCTTGTCTTTGAATTTGGTCGGATGGATGGAGAGCTATCTTACGAGGCACCAGTGCACTAAATTTAATAAGACATTATCTCAGAATGTAGTGGTTGAATCTGGCGTCCCCCAGGGCTCTGTCCTAGGGCCCCTCCTTTTTGTTTTCTATATCAACGATTTGTGTGCTTATATTAAAAATGTGAGACTTATTCTTTATGCTGATGACTGTGTTATGTACTGTTCAAATCGAGATTTACAATCTGTACAGGGGAATTTGCAACATGACACTGAAATTTTTTCACACTGGTGTAAAATAAATCGATTAAAAGTAAATGTGTCAAAAACCAAGGTTATGACTGTTGGAACGAGAGAAAAATTGAGACGTAGCAATGATCTTAAAATTGACATTGATGGTATTACTTTAAACAGTGTTCAATCATACTTGTATCTTGGTATTATAATTGATTCTGAACTTACATTATGTACTCATCTTACTTCACTTTATGACCGTGTGAACAAAAAGATTTTTCAACTAAGTAAACTCCGGAAATATCTTACGAAATTTGCAGCAGCGCAAATATATAAACAAACTATTTTACCTTTACTGGATTATTGTGGGTTCTTAGTAAAAAGTGGTAATTTAAAAGACTATTCTGGCTTCCAAGTATTACAAAATTCGGCACTGCGTACCTGTATTGGCTATCCTATAGCAAATACGCTGTCGCGCGTGGAATTACATGCTGAGCTAAAATTGATCAGTGTCTCACAACGCTGGGACAGACAATTACTTCAGATGATGTTCAAACTGTCCCAAGATGACAGTAAAACTGAAATTCCTGTTAGAGAAAACCGCAGTGCTGCTAAAATAAATTTCAAATTAGGAAGACTAAAAAACCAGAAGTTCATTAAATCACCATTTGTTCGAGGAAAAACCCTTTGGGATAAATTAGACCCAATTATCCACCATTCTGAAGACCAACATATCTTCAATCAACGTATCAAAAATGGCTATCTGGTTTATATTCCAGACTAGTATGTGGTATTGCCTTAGTCTAAATATGCGGTTGTTAATGTTAAAAGGTAAGATGCCATCTTAGCTGGGATTGTAAATATATTATATTGAATTATTCATTCTGATGGACTGAAATGTTTATTGAAATGCCAAATGACTGTAAACCAATCATTATGTCACTTTACTTATGTCGCCTTTTTAAATCTTAACCGCTATGGTCTATGTTTCGAATTTGATATCTATACAAGACTGAAAACTAGTCCTGTTGATAACTATTTGTATGTACACAGACCTGACAATTTTCAACCATTTTTTCTTTTGTATTGTTCTAGTATTTTCAATTATATATATTATGTAAGTTTGGGCCATGCTGTACCAAGATCGGCCATCTTGGAAGATCAGAATTTTTTTCTGAAAGATTCGCTCAGGAATAAACAACTAAAAAAAAAAAAAAAAATGACAGGAAGTGTGTATTGGCAAACCTCTATAAACTCGAAATTATCAATAACAGAAACGAAATTATAGTATACGGAAAATAATAAAGCAGCAATAACACACAAACACAAACACATTCACACACACACACATACACACACACACACACACACACACACACACACACACACACACACACACACACACACTCAAAAACAAACCCCAAACACAGACTGTCACTTAAGGTCAGTGGACCCTTGCTGTTTTTTCCTGTTATTAAACCCCCCTCCTGACAGTTGATCGCCCCAACCCGCCCCTTCCGGCCCCAGCCCCTGCCCTTCACTGACACCACACTAATCATCACACACTGAGAACCGCAGATCACATTTCATTCGGTTCAAATCCAACATGATTTATTTTACATGGCTTGAATTTGTAATTTTGTATTTATGATTTTTTATCTGTGTTTCTGTTGTATTTCTCTTCCCAGATCAGGGACTGATCAAGAGGGGGTTCCAGGGGGTCCTGACACCTCCCCCCCCCCCCCCCCCCATTTTGGTGGACCCCTTAACTAGACAAAGAGGGGGAAATGTTATGCATATTAGTACTAACTTAGCCTATGTGTTTACTTGAGTTTTACCTTCAGGTTAGCATAGATCAAAATGCATGTTGGGTAATATGTCGACCATCCCGGACCATCGAAATGTATAGGAAATATGTCAATGTCAGAATTTGTAGTAGTTAATAGCCTAAAACAACATTATATATGCCTCTGATGGTTGGGAGTTCAGTTGGAAGCAAAGTATTATAAACAAATTCAATCTCAAGTTTCCTACTTTTGTGTAGGAACTGTAACTACAGCTATGCTAATTTTTGAATGAGGGTAGTTCCCTATTTTGAAACTAGAGGTATGCTTGAGACTTAGATTTGTATATCTATGGTGGTAGAAGTTGTACTCATTCCTACTTTTCTATACATCTACCAGGCAAGAAACAGCCCAAGATTACACACAGAGTACAATCCCCTGGATGCATTGCACCAGTTTTAAGTCTATTGGTCAATTTTCAATAAATCTCCATACATATGTGTCCTTTTTTCTCATTTTTGAAGTATCAACAAATGAAAACTAGATGTCAAGCAATCAATTGATATTTTACAGAAAATATAAAAGCTGTTGAAAACCTAAGGGGGGTTTCAGGATGTCCTGGACTATTGAAATTATGTCTGTATTATCAACATACAAACAGAGCTGTTTCTTGCCTGGTGGATCTATAGAAGTAAGATCTTATACTCTGTACAGTAAGGTTCCTAAAAACAATAGGACATCAAGAAACACTATTCCAGATCAAATCTTAAGCTGATAATTGACTGAAGAAACAGGTCAATGAGTATTTTAATGGAAAATGTTGGGATTTTAACGCCATTCCTTTTTTTTTTTTTTTTAAAGTAGGAAATCCTACAAAAGTAGGAAAAATGGCATCTCTGATGATTATTGGTTAAGTACTCAAACGTCTTGCGTTGAAACACATTCCCTGTCTTCTATAGCCCAAGCCCCTGTCGAAAGGGGATGGGGTCATGACCCCTGGAGCCACCCCTGGGTTCGTCATTGCGTTAGAATGTACACTTTATAACTGTTCACCCCCAACAGTTTATATCTGTTTACCTTTGTACACACCTTTTCTCCCTTGCCCCCATCTAACAATCCTCAGACCAACATACCTTTTTTTATGAGAGTCTAAAGATACAGGCAAGCATATAACTCTCTGTATAAAAAATATTCTTTTCCTGACAAGCTTCCAACAAAACACTGAAGACCTCCAAAGCAAAAAAAAAAGAGCATTTCGCTTGTACCCAGCCTGAGACAGATGATGAAAGACTGAACGATGGCAACCAGCAGGACCTGGCGTCTCCCAGGGAGAGACAAAATGGCGCCCAGTGGCCCGGATGTGAATCCCTGTCGGTTGCCATGGTAACAGGGTTAGTTTGGGCTGACCCCTGGATGGTTGGGGAGTCGGGGGGTGCCCCAGGGTTCCACACTTAGTCTATGTCTAAAGTCTGTGTGTGTGTGGTTGAATGGACACAGGCTAGTGATCTGTGTGACCAACATGGACTTGACCTTAGCATGTTGTAGGCTAAAGCCCCATACCCACATTTTTAACCCAAGTCAGCCGACTTATCGGTGCTAAAATCAGCCAACTCTACTAGAAGAGTCAGCTGATTTTTAGGGCCGACTCATATCAAACATGTGTCTTTTGATATACCATACTGACTGGTGATCTGAATCGGCACTATAATTGGCCGATTCTATGAGAATAATTGACTGATTCTAGTGCCGATTATTAGGCCAACTCAGTTAAAATCGCCAAGTGGGTATGGGGCTTTAGGGGTGGATAAAGGGTTTCTCAAAGGGAATGGGGGAACCATCAGTGTAAGCATAGAACTGTTTGTTAGAAAAGTTCCATGACTGCATGTCATAGAAAGCTCAATGTAGTAGTACAATGCTATCAACACTGGTACCCACTCAGGGGTACACAAATAACAGGAATATAAAAGGCACAATCACTTTTAAAGCCAGGGTATCATCTGTGTGTTGCAAAAGTTAAGTCTCCACCCTTATGCATAGGGATATTGTGGCCAGCAACGTGTTTTGTGACATTAGAAAATAACCTGTACATAATAATTATCTTGAAATAAAAAGTTATTAAAAACAAGATGGTAGATCCCGCATGGCCAGATATGGAAAGGTCATATACCCAGTGGTGGCCATGGGAAATGTAGTATTACAATGCTGTCATCACTAGTAGCCGCACCCCGATACTCCCGTGTACACGACCAGTCAGTACATGTTACTAAATATGACGCGGGGTCAAGTAGAATGTCACCAGGTGACAGGGGTGGGATCGTTGTTTTACGAGGGTACACAAATACACAGAAATACATATATATGGTACAATCACTTATAAAGCCAGGGTATCATCCATGTGTTGCTAATGTTAAGGCCCCCGCCTAAGCCTAGTGACCACATGGCTGGTTATGGAAAGGTCGTATACCCAGTGCTGGGCAATGTAGTATTACAATGCTGTCAGGACTAGTAGCCGCACCCCGATACTCCCGTGTACACGACCCGTCAGTACGTGTTACTAAATATGACGTGGGGGTCAAGTAGAATGTCACGGGTGACAGGGGTGGGATCGTTGTACTCAGGGGGTACATAAATACACAGAAATATACATCGTAACCTATGCAAGCAGCAAAGTAACAAGTATATTATGTGACCATACTATTTTGGTCAGTCTGTTACCTGCCCAATCTCCACGTAATAGTTACATCTCTTTACATTAGGTTGAGACTCTCCAAGACAGAGTGTTACAATAATGTTATACTCTGGTAAAGTTAAGACCTTACCGATACAGAATGATTATATAAAACGTTATCATTATGTGAAATAATGTAACCAGAGTGTTATAATAGCAACACAGTGCACTGTCACAATGTTATGTTCTTGGGTGCCATCAAACTAAAGTAACAAGAACCAAACCAGAATTAAACAGAACATTCCTGCCACTTTATAATAATGTTACTTCCTTGCCTAGGACAATCACTTTTATAGCTAGGGTACCATCTGTGTGTTGCAAATGTTAAGTGTTCCACCCCTAAGCTTAGTGACATAGTTGCCGGTGATGTGTTTTGCGATGTTAGAACATTGATTATGTCAAGAATTGATGTGCTTATATCTGAGAGTTACAACATATCAAATTGTCATGATCTCATGGATAATAGTGGGGCTTTAAGCCCCTACTGATTGGAAAGCAAGAGATAATTGCTAAGCCTTAGAGCATCTCCAAGACCATGTGTTATGTGTTTTCCTGTCTGTCTAGTAGTTTGATTTGTTATGTTTTTTAATTGTGTTCTAATTATTTTTGTACCCTATGAAGGATAATTATGTTCATTTCGAAAGTATAACGAATCACTTAGGAATATTTCGAGTCTTTTTATCACCACTGACCATAATTCCCTAAAATCAAAACATGTAGATCATTCGTCAACAAAAAGAGATACCATATACTTTGCTCCACATCTAGAAATTCGAATATCATTTCAAAATTTATAAATGAAATGAAATTTTAAATGGAAAAGTTACCCTATTGGTCTCTTCCTTATAAATCTGTCTACTGTATACATGTCATTCACTATATCTGATTCAAAAGGGGTCAATATTACTACCATAGGCCTACTCATACATACTTTTAGAAACTGAATTCTGATAATTGGTTTTCCTCAATATCAACTATTCTAAAGCAGGGGCGGATCCAGAAGGTTGGGTTCAAGGGCTATCTGACCCCGTCTTTAATGGACCCCTTAACTACAAAAAGAAGCGGAAATGCCGGGAGTGCACACAGATTTATGCATGCGTAGCCTGAGTTCATGTTCTTCGCCTATATGTTGACCCTCTCCATTCAGAAATCCGCCCCTGCTTTCTTAGAATACTACAATTTGTCAATCAATGGGTGCAAGGTCCGGTGGGGTGACAGGTCAAATAACAGTGAAGGCGGGCATGTGGTTTGTACTAATTGTATCATGTAGGGTTACAGGGTCTGGGAATCGTCAACTTGGACGGAGTCGAATACCAATGCAGTATGTGGTGCTGGCTCAATGAGAGGAGCCATTGAAATTTCTATTTTGATAATTTTACACTTTGTATTTTAGATGACATGATGAAATAGATGTATGAAGAGTTTTCTTTATGTCATTGATTCAGATTACCTGTTGATTTTAGTGGTCAAGACCCATAGTATAAGCAGGCGTGGATTTAGAGGGGGGGCGAGATAGGTGTGCGCCCCCCACCCCCCTATTTCTTGTCAAATTTGAATTTTTTTAATGTAAGATTCCTGCGATCGGAGGGCGTGGCCGAAAATTTTACTATAGCACCCCCCCTCCCCCTGCCCTTTTTCAAAATCCTGAATCCGCTCCCGATAAGGGGAAAGACAACAGCAATTCTTTACAGCTTATGAAATAAGGTAAAGCAAACAAAACCCAAAGAGGGGAAACCAACTGTCTGAAAACCTGTCCGGACGCTGGGATCAGATTTTACCCGGCGTCCTCTGTTTTTGTACCCCCTGGAGGAGTCACGTGACCGTGTTGGGGTATCACCGGGCGTCGGGGGGGGGGACGCTGCACGTGGACGGGGAACAACATAGACGGACTGAGGGGGGGAAAAAAGTGGAAAAATAATAGAAGAAAGAAACCCTTGAATATCCTCCCTGGGGAATACCTGACATGGTTCACTTAAGGCCTTACCCAGGCAAGCAGCGATGTAACAAGCCAATTTTTGCATAACAGTTACGTCATTTTAGGAAAGTTTGAGACTTATAGTGAGATATGTTAATTGGGCGGTAAAGTTGAGATTACTAGAAAAGGAAGTTATAATAACATTATATTTCAGTGAAGTTACGACCTCACTAATAAAGAACGTTATAATAACATTATTTTAACGTGACAATAAGGTAACAAGAATGTCATAATAATGTTACAGTGCATCATCGCAATGTTGGATCTAAAGACGTTTTTGGGTGCCATCAAAACAAGATAACACAAACCAAAACAGAACTAAACAGAACATTGCTGCAGCGTTATAAGAACGTCATATTCTTGCTGGGGTAGCCAGTCTGGAAATCTAGGGAGATCTGAGGGGCGCCGGGTAGAATTGGGCCATGACAGGCTTGTTTGCGCATTCATGGAGCTGATTAAATTAAAAGTGGATGCCTAAAGTCGAAAGGGCAAAAGGGCAATCTCTTAAATTCGACATGGGACAGAAGCAGCTGGACAGAAGCATTGATATTTGACTATGATATGCAACATGAACATTTTTCAAATTCAACATGAGGTATGTGCACGAAAATGGTATAAGACATTATCATTTCTTCCCTTCTCTTTTCGACATGGGATGTGAGAATCATTAAGTGACATGCAACAAAAATTTAATCATTTCCAAGATTTGACATGGGAGATTGGGTCCTCCCATCTTTAACCCCCACTCCCCCATCTGTGTAACCAGCTGTGTAACCAAATACATGTGCACCGATAACCCTGCGACAAATGGGGGCAGGTCTGAGATAATCCTCCCTGCGCGCATGCGTGGGAACATAGTCTCAGCGTCACTTCCTGTCCCCCACACGTCGTTTGACGTCAGGGGGGATGGAGGGGACGCTGGGGGGACGCTGATGACTTCCGTATCATGAAGTTTTTTCAGGTCGATTCTTCCCAAGTGATTCACCGGAAGTCTCAGATGCGCACGCGCAGACATGATTTTGGGAATGATCACAGGTTACGTAAGCAGCTGTCCATGATGACTAGTTATTTATCTAGTAGGCCCTGTTTTATTGATATTATGTCTCTGTATAATTGGTGACGGTATGGGACCCTGTTCATGGAAGTTGAATCATGGTGGTCGATGGTTATTTTTACAGCTTGTCTGTCCTGGAATCCTAACCCATCCTTATCTAACTAGTCCAAACACTAGCATGTTAGCGTCACTGTCGGGCAAGGAAACCTTTACCCCTTTTCTGACGGCAGATGCATAAATGCATCAACTATGAAATCTTTCAACATTTGTTTAAAGTACTGCAAAATCTTACAGGTGTCTTGCATTGTATGAGTAGAAGTATTCGTTATTATTGCCTTACAATCTTTGTTGATTTTGACCAGGATTTACTTTTTATCATGTAACATGATAATTAAGTTATTTTTTATCAAATAATTCTGCCTGGCGTCTCATTGGAAACCCTTGGGTAGAAAACTGGCTTCAAATGATTCAATTTATCAGTATATATGACATGAGGAAAGGGTTACTGTCTGAGGTCATTGCACTGGATGTATGTACATGTTTGTATTGGATATGGAATCACCTTCATTGGGTTGCATAGGTGCGTGGGAATTTTGAACGCTCACCAGTTAGTTTTAATTTGAAGGCTACATCAATCATGCTGAATGCAAGGGAAGTAATTGTCCCATGCTTAAAACCCCATACCCACTAGGCGATTTTTCCATCGCCGGGGGACCGGCCACTGGCAGAAAAGTCATCGCCATCACCGGGCGACTGTCATATCAAGCAATTTTGATATTTTGCGGCCGATTTTGTGGCCGATCCTGTCGCCTGTTGCCCGTCACCCAGAATGGGCATCATACCAACGGAAAATCGCCTGGCGATTGTGATCGTTCGGCGATCTTTCAACAAATTTGACGGCCTTGCCGTTGCCAGGCGAATATAAATTCGCCTAGTGGGTATGGGGCTTAAGTTATTTTTACTGTATATAAATGATCTCGAAAATAATCTAGGTAAATCTAGATTAAAATTGTATGCGGATGATACGGTTGTTTACTTTACACATAGTAATGAAGAGACTGCCCACGCCACTGTGCAGGGGGATGTTACTAGGTTAAAGGATTGGTGTGATTTAAACAGACTGACTATTAATGTAAAAAAGACAAAAGTGGTATTGTTCGGTACAAAAAGCCTGCTTGCAAAAAGTAAGAGATTAGATGTTAAAATCGGTAATCATACTCTCCAATATGTTGAAGATTATAATTATCTAGGGGTAAAACTAGATAACAAATTTACATTTGAAAAACATGCAAAGGAATGCATCAGGTTGGTTGCGCACAAAAATGTTATTTTGTCAAAAGTCAGAATGTATATTACAACTGGACAAGCTTTAACCATTTTTAAAAGTAAAATCATGCCGTACTTCGATTACGGCGATATCCTCTTGAATAAGATTACTGTTAAAACCAAAAGTAAAATGCAGAAATTGCAAAATAGGAGCCTGAGGATCTGTACTGGCAGGGACCAACGTGCAAATGTTGCAGCCCTGCACAAGGATGCTAAAATTGCTTATATAGAGGATAGGCGTGAAGTGCACACTTTGAATTATATGCATCTTAGAAGAGCAAATCCCATGTATGTTCAATATGAAAATAGGCCCCTAAGACGGTTTGAGGGTGTGATTTTCAAAGAACATAAGATAAACAATGTATGTTATGAAAGAAGTGTGCTGTGCCAGGGATCAAAATTATGGAATACACTCCCAATTGGTGAACGTAATATTGTGGGTCATTTGGAATTTAAACGGACACAAAAGAATAATTTGATTGCTAAGATCACTAACTATTGAGATAGTATAAATTGCTGGTTGCTTGTTTATATTTATATTTATATAAGGGCTGTATATAGGGACGGGTATTGTGGGGTATATATTAGTTCGTATTTTCACTTGTATTGTATCAACATATCATATATGGATTATTAATTGAAATATGTATTTTTCATTTGCTCGATGAGCTCACTTCAATACCTATTGCCATGTAAAATATGATTATGACGATGATTCTGTATCTGGTCTACAGTGAAAACTAGCATATTGTGCTAAATTGTATCCAGAATGAAATAAAAAGTATCAAAAAAAAAAAAAAAAGTGTATCAATGCCTTTTTGGGGCAGCCTAATCAGTCTGTAGACATAATCACGGTATGTGTATAGTGTGTATATTGGTATAAGTACATTCTGACAATTACAATAGTATGTTATGTTTGGTACAAAAGAACCGTCTATAGTTCTTAGGTAAAGTTATTGTAAATTATATGCTAGTTATGTATTTTCAAGTTTATAGTGCATAATATATAGTGCAATTGGTGGGGTGTGGGGGGGGGGGCCTGTATGTTTGTGCGTTTGTGCATACATGTATACACATAAATCATATATAGTTCATAGAACATAGATCCTTCCCCTCTTCTGCTAAGTTCAGTATGCCAACACCCCCATACAGGATTGTACCGAGTAGAACAGCTGTGAACTGTGAGCGGAAGTCGGGGGTAAAGTGGCTACAAGTGGGTCCGGAAACAGGGGAAGAGGTTTGGGTAGAAACCCGATACAACTGACCAGGTCTCGCCTATCGCCTATACCCACATGAGACGGGGGGCATCGTGTAGGATGTAGCATGTAGGACACATGTGGCGGTGAAGGATGAAAGGCTTATACAGTGACTAAGGTAAAGATCAGGGGCGGCGAATTTGAGAATAGTATTGAAAATGTGTCTTTGTCTAATTCTTCCCAGCCAGAGATGTGACGTTATAATGAAGTTGCAGCAACGTTCTAGTTTGGTTCTTGTTACATTATTTTGATGACTCCCGATAACATTATTGCAACATACTGCTGTGACATTGCACTGTGGCGTTATCAGTGGCGGATCCAGGTTTTTGAAAAGGGGGGGGGCGCTATTGAAAGTTTTTTCTTTTTAATTACCTTGGGGACGAGTTTTACATTAAAAAAGATGTAAAATTGGTCCAAAAAAGGGGGGCGTGCCCCCGCGCCCCCCTCTAAATCCGCCACTGGTTATTATAATGTTCTGGTTTTGTTCTTCAACCTAAACAGAATGTTCTTATCACATTCTGTTTTGGTTTAATCCTAACCTCACCAAAAAATAATGTTATAATAACGTTCTAATTTGGTGAGGTTTCAACCTCACTTTTGATAAGTAATGTAGTTGTTATGTGCTATATTAGTAAGTAACAAACTGACTAAAAAGTATGGTTGCAGAATGTTTCTGTTTCGTCGCAAGTTGGCTTGCCGGGTCTAGCCTATCACCTATACCGACATGGGAGGGGGGTCCATCAATCATGTAAGATGTAGCGTGTAAATAACATGTGGTGGTGTTATTTGTTATAGAGGGACTAAGGTAAAGATGTGGGCTTGGATCTGGGACTGTGACCAATGAGTTGAGAGGGTTTATAGTTTGGCCAACACGTGTATAGTGAAGTACTTTAGTACTTGGTGTGTATGGTCGTTGAGTAATGAAGATGAAGAGAGGAGTAGTGTTAAAATGTTGTATTAATTCTTCAGTCACAGGTTAGAGCATGGTCTCAGGCCAAAGCTCCAGGAAACTCACATGTACATAGCTCTGTGTCTCCAGCCCCACTGCCCTGACAGTAGGGGTGCACTTCCCCACCTAACCTTTGGCCTCTGACCTATTTACATTAATTAGGCCAGTTGACCACTACGGGGAGGGGGAGTGCTAAGAAACATTCTGTGTGGTGGTTACCATAAACTAATTTATGTGTTTTAATTGTTGTTAAGTGAATTATGATATTGCCTAATCTTAGGTATGTCAATACCATGGGTGTAGGCCCCTAAAATCGACTGGGGGACAGAGGTATTTCTTAAAATCGAGAGGCTGACATGGGGAAAAATGACATGCCACAGGAGGTTTAGAAGGGACATGGGACATATGGGCCTTCACTTAAGGATAGACAAGGGTTATCGTGGTGTAATTTGCGGTAGTTGCATCTATAGTTCTTTTATGATTCATTTTTAGGAATATCTGGCCAATAGTTTTGATATCAAAATTTGCATATGCCCTCTACATGTTCATGCATAATATATATTAATTTGTTGAAACTTGACCGAGTAAATGTATCGTGAAAACAAAATATCGTTTTTAACTTTTATTTTTTGAAGGTGGATATCTCACCTAATTCTTTAAGTACTCAAATGAAACTTTGGATATGCATTAAAAACATTCATATGCAGGGAACTGTGTCTCAGAATTTTTATATAAGTCCTGGTTAATATTTTAGAAAATAATGAAAAAAAATATTAAAAAAATATTAAAAAGTTACCCGTTTTTTCAAATAAAATAAAGACCAGGACCTATAACAAAAAACTGAGACACAGTTCCCTCCACAGTAAAGTCCTTGTACTGCATGTAAAGTTTCAGAGCTCAAGAGAAATTATTTATGAAGATATCGACATTCAAAAAATAAAAGTGAAAAATTCACTTTTTAATAAGTCTTTTTTCTACTTTAGGTTTTATCAAAGAACTATGGATACCATTAGATAGAGAAAAATCTGACCTTTCATTCATTATATTATACATTGAAAAATAAGCATTATTAAGAAAACTGTTGCAATTTTACTGAAAAGGCGGTTGATAACCCTTCTCTATCCTTAAGCTAACTACACCGACATGAAATATCTATTGGCAATTTTCTTTTGGAACTTAGCCTAAGAACGGGGGTGTAGATGGGGGGGTCTGATGTCGCCCTGTCGAATTTAAGGAATCATAATGTCGCCATGTCGAATCTAAGAAATCGTCATGTCGCCCTGTCGAATTTAAGAAAACGTGATGTCGCCCTGTCAAATTTAATAAAATCATGATGTCGCATGTCACTAAGCCCAAAAAGGGCTGTGTCGCCGTGTCGAATTTAAGGGTCTACACCCCTAAGTACGGAACCCCTCTCTAAGTCCTGGGTCCCCCAACCCATCCCATCACCCACCACCACACTTATGTGCTGCATTTTCAACTTGTTTGAGTCAGATTCCTCTGAATCATCCCTGCCTGTAGATCGATGTCCTTTACGTATACATGTGCAACGTAGTCTGGCAGAAATATATACATGCAAAAACGTAGGCCATTACAGGCTATAACTTGCATAGGCTTGAACCTATCACTACGACCGAAATAGAGCTGTGGTTATGAGTTCTGCTTACACGTGTGTAACCTATTCTACATAGACCTCACCATGACCTAAAGTAAAGGTCGTGTGGTCAGTGCACGAGAGCAATAACCTGTAAAACAGACTAGCCTTAAAATATGAATGTAAATAGGTTATATCATTGACAGATAATAACGGTAAGTAGGTAAGGATGAGACTCACTAAAATAAAAGTTATAATGACATTTTAGTGATTTTAGTGAGACTTTACTCATTAAGAATGTTATAATAATGTTATTTTTACGTGAAAGAATGTAACAAGAATGTCACAATAACGTCTCAGTGCAACATCCCGATGATAGCTTCTAAAGACGTTTTTTTGGGTGCCATCAAAAGAATGTAACAAGAACAAAACCAGAGGTAAACAGAACGTTGCTGCAACGTTACAACAACGTCACATTCTTGCTTGGGAAGTGCGGCTGTACCGATGGACATGCTTATATTTCTCTATATCAATTATCATGCACATCAGATATATCGCCCCCAGCTCACAGTGGTAATGAACATGCAGCCGGTGTTCCTAATTAAATCAGTGAATAATTACATATATAGGCCTATTAATGGACACCTGGTATAGGCCTATCTTAGACCTATTATAAGGGACAATCAAGTGGATGGGAGGGAGGGGCCGCTCTCGTTATATCTGATCATTTCTCTTCTTTTTCTGGTCATCTTAAAGCCTATATTTATATTCCACATGCCAATTTTAAGAAATCAGAGGTCGGGATTTAAGTAAAATATAGACATATCATACATCACTAGAAGGATTTCATAATTCTCTTTTGAATGGTATAATTATATGATGTACAGTTCATGAAATATCTTCAGAGGAAATAAGAAAAACTGCAACATTTCTAGTACTTAACAATATCGTAATGTGGAATACAGGCTTAGTTTTTTTCCTTTCCACTCATTATGCATCCATTTCTTTTACTAAGTATCTCGATTCGTCTTTCATCTCTGAGAAACACAGATATGAAATTTTTTTTTTTTTTTTACAGCGTTTTCTTTTCTATCCTGTCTCCGTTTCTGATAAGTATCTATACCCCTGACGTCAATGTATAGAGCATCCTTTCATAGTGCCATATCATGTATCCTGCTGCATGTATAGATAACGGCCCTTACAGTTCCTGCTTCTTTTTTTCCTTTTTCTTTTTTAATATTTCCCTTATTCGGATTGAAGAGAATAGTTCATGACATTGTATTCTGTGTCATTGGTAGATTGGTAAACTGTGTAAATTTATGTGTTCTCAAAGCAGGTAAATGAAAGATGTGTTATTGCTCTGGAGGGTATTAATGCCTGTCTGTGAATGCTAATGCCAATGTTTGTGTTGTTAATATAAAAAAACCTTCAATATTCTCAGCGTGTCTATATAAATATCAAGTACAGACTGCAAGGCACTCAGCAATTGTTATTGCTCGAAATTGCACACACTTATGTCTCAGGCTAAAGCCCCTTGGACAGTGTGTGCACATCGGGGCAATAACAATTGCTCTGTGCCCCCTTGGTCTGTACTATGTAGGCCTATAACTTTCACCAAGTATCACCAACAAATTTCACAATGGCAGTGGTTACTGCTTGCCTGGCACTCAGTATAAAGTAAGAACCATGAAACATGACTGGTCGGCCCGGTGTCAGTATAATGTGACTGGGTGGGGTATTGTGTGGACCTACGACATGATATCTCAATGTGGCAGCACTATAAAGAGGGCATTGGGTCCCACTGCTACAAATAGGCACCTCATCTCATAGATTCAGTCACTGCCCATGTGGTGTAAAACTAGCTAAAAAGCATTATATCATCTTATGCAGTCTGGCAATAACCCTGAAGGGTTGACCAGACGTTAAACCACAATCAATCAAACCCTTTCCAAAGTTAGCAACACTAAAGGGGTTGGGGTGGCCAATGTCGTTGAGGCATTGGTACCACTAATTGGGATTGGCACTTCAAGACACATGCAGTGCAGCATGGAAAAAAGGACATTTGGATGACCCCTCACGGAATTGTGCCAAAATGGTCCACAGGACTGCAATGGGAGACCAGACTGTTTGAATAGATGTGTCCACTTTGGGATGTATTGCTGGCATGATACAGAGGTTTGACATAATTGCAGTTTTTCCAAAGTCAGGCACTGGCACAAATCTGAGTGATGAGTTAGTACTTGTGTTTTCTAAGTCAATAAAGTGTTTATAAACGAGGATGAATTACTATTTTCTCTCAATTAGGTAATCACCTCCTTTTTAGGTGAACCAAAATAAGGTATGTTCTTGTGATTTTAGGGTAAGACATTGTCAGCAAAGCTGAAGGGCTTTAACTCTGTTCCCTATGGGAAAATGCCATTTTTTGCTTTCCAGTTCTACAGCTACATATTTAACATCATATTGAAAGTAAAAGCTTACAAAGTTTAGTTTTCGGTGATAGTACTAGGTGATAGTACTAAAAATGTTGACATCATAGAATTAAGGGGTGGGCTAGCTGGCCAGGTCTATTGCATCCTATATAAAAAAAAATCAAGAAAAGAAGAGCTACTCACTTGCTAGGAAGCTGGTGGCACAGGTGGCGTACCCGATCTCCTTCTCGTAGTCCAGGTCGGCGTACCTGACCACAGCAGACAGGACGACGGTGACCAGGAAGGCGACGAACCCACAGATCTCCAGGGCCTCCACAGCCCCGTCAGACCCACTCAGGTCATGGCGGGCCCCCGCTAGGGCTAAGACCACCAGGAGGAACCCGAGGAGCACGCACATGAACGACAGGAACAGCCAGTCAGACATGGTGAGGGGTTTTATTGGGGTCTTATGTTAATAAAGTATATATTTGTGGGTGGTGGGTTTGGGGAGTTGGGGAAGTGGTGTTGTTGTCTTGTTGTTGCTGCTGGGGTCGTTTAAGAAGGTTTTGTTTATGTTTATCAAATGTATATTGTGTATGGGTTAGCTTGTGTAGGGAGAAAAGGGTGAGAAAGGGGGAGTGGGGGAGGTTGGGTAGGAGTTGTTTTGGTGTGGTTTATGGAGTTGTCTTGGGGTGATTTTGGGGACTAGTCTTGGGATGGTTTTTGAAGTATTTGTGGTACATGTACTCTTTACTCAGGTGTGAGGTCAGGGGTGGATTAGTTAATTAGTGCTCAGCCAGGTAATCTGAAGGATCTGTGTAACTGGTCAGCTGATGTCCAATGAGTGCTATTAATCCTCGATAGCCTCTTCCCTAGGACGACTGGTAAAATCCGAAGGCAAGAGTTGTTATGGTGAGCAGAACGAAATGTAATCCTTTGTACCCTACCTAACACTGGCAGCCTCCCTTGACAGTTTCACAAAGTTTCTAATCCACCAAGAGGACGAAACAGAGATTCCTCAAACCAAGGATATCCACTTCTTCTCCTATGTACACCTATAAGATGCACACTAACGTAGTCCAACTTGAGACAACTTTCCACCCAAACTTCAACCAGGTAGGTCCCAAACACAGCCTAGATAACTTACAGGTGAGTCAGGGGGGTAGAACAGAACCCCTCCAGTAAGCTAGGTGAAGGTGTGTACAGGTATTCTACAGACGCCCAGGTACCCAGGACCCTGGAGCAGCAGGTAGACGGCGTCCCTAAGAGCGTCTGTCTGTCTGTATGATGGATGTATGTATCCTGGTGGTGGTACCTAGGCCTGTTGGAGCGCTGTGGGTACTTTCCTCCTTTAGCTGAGTAGTGGGGCTGGTTATAGTGGTATGGGACTCTCCCTCTCCTCCTCCTGTAGCTCTCGGTCTGCTCTCGCCGCGCGCCTCTCACCCACTAACCTACACTCCCATCCTGGAGGAGGGACGCTGGGGGGACGCTGGGGGGACGCTGGGATCTGTGCCTCACTTAGTCCTTTCATGACCTAGATGCTTCTTGCATACTAGTTTGAGCACCTACCGGTCTTGGACGTAACTACAGTCTGTGCCTCAGTCTGCGCTCACTCTCCGATACACAGGCGGAGGTTCATCACTCTCCACCCACTGGAGGATGACGAGTGGTGCTGGAGTAGCAGCAGAGGGATGAGGAGGATCATAAGGAAAAGAAGGGGGGGGGGGGGGGTTGTTGCTTCACCTCTCCCTCAACACCAACAAGTGCCAAGTGTAGAACTATTCCAATATAATGGTGTCTCGATCGACTTGTATTCCCAGCCAAGGATGCAACGTTATTAAAACATTGCAGCGAAGTTATATTATGTTATGTTCTTTTGGTGACTCCTGGTTAAGTCACTGTAACTTACTGATGTGACATTGCACTGTGACATTGTTACAACATTCTGGTTACGTTCTTCAACCCAAACAAAATGTTCTTATAATGTTTTGTTTTGGTTTCCTCCTAACCTCACCAAAAGTAATGTTATGATAACATTCTAATTTGGTGAGGTTTCAATCTCATCATCAATAACCTAATTGTTACGTGCCATCTTAGTAAGTAACAAACTGACTAAAAAATGTATGTTTGCAGAACGTTTCTGTTACATCCCAAGCTGGCTGGCCATGGGTTAGTTTTCCTCCAGACACAGGCGCTTGATGATTTGAAGACCGTTGCCATGAAGTATCAAGAGAGCCAAAAGCAATATTGTGTCAAAATATGATGAAAAATTGCGAACTCAAATAAGTATGAAAAAACATCCTAAGAGTCTAACTTGGGCCATTGGTACAGTATGTTATGTATGTCTATGCTATAACATTAATTGAATACTTTTGTCATTTATACCTGAAGACGTCAATGTTTGTAAACAAACCAATTTCAGTGGGTCACTGAAATTGACTGGGACGAGTTTTAGTGTATTTTGATGCAGTTTAAGACTGTATTCAGAATCTATATTTTATCACAGGCCCAGGCTACGGCCATAGAAATAAGTATATATTTCAATAGTTAACAGAATTTGCAAAAGTTTGACCCTGCATTGCTTTTGGTTCCCTTTAAGTTCCTTTTGCATATATCATGGCATATGGAAGGAGGGAATAGGTTGTACTATTATATGATATTTGAAGAAGGAGAAAAAAAGTATATACGTTGTATATAGAGAGAATAGTACAGATTGGATCTTTTATTCAAATAAAGAATTAGTAACAGAAAAATCAGAAATACAGAGGGAATATGCAAGGCCTATGGCGGCTTGAGACCAATCTAATTGCCGTAAAGGGGTACCATGTTTATTGATATTAGCCAGATGACGTCACAATACCCAAGAAGGGACACAACGCCATATTGGCGATAATTTTGGAAGTGTTGTTGTCAATAACTCAAAAACATTTACAACTTATGTTATGTGCTAAATCCATCTTCAATTACCCTAATTATTCATGATTAACCATATTATTCATTAAAGTGGGGAGCCAGTAAATTTTAAATTTTGTTAAATTTTCATGTTATACTTTAGATATAATGCTGGTTTAGAGGTACATGCACATGACATTCTTATCACTTTGGATAGCTCCTTTTGATATGAAAAAGGGTTTCTTTTAAGACAATGTCTTGAGTTCCGTGTGCACTCAGAAATGGACATCTGTGTGTGACATCACAAAGAAAAGCAGTAATTTCCAAAATTCAAAAATTCATAATTAATGAGAGACCTTTATTTCTGCATGTTTTTGCTACAAATGCTTAAATCATGTAACTGCTATCAGTGAAAGACTACTTAGGAATACGTTAGAACACAATATTCAATTAATTTTCTACTTTTGATTTTTTGTCAATATCCATGTGTGACGCCACACACAGATAAGTGCACCTTACAAGCTGCACCAGGTTCATAGATGGAGACTCAATATCAATAAGATAGCTTCCATTTGACCTTGTCGCACAAGGTCTATAGTTTCAACTAGTGCCTAGTACTTCCATCTCTCAACCCCAGCGCGTGATCCAGCATTCTCCGTCCAGATGTTAGGAGGTGTCTGAGTACCCGCTTGGAGAGTGTTGACGCCCTACGTCACGGGTGGGTACTAAGGGAGGGTCATTAGTGACATGAAAGTGTTTGTGGAGGGGGCAGTAGAGGGAATAAATTTACATTTAAGCCCCATACCAACTAAGCAACTTTTACACAATCAGCCGACAGATTAGCGCTAAAGTTGACCATTTTTTGGGTATAATCAGCTGCCTTTAGCACCGATTCAGATAAAATACACACGTTTCACGGACTTTAATGCTTTGAGTATGTAATAGGTTTTCGTATTGATATTATCTATTTCAGACGTTACCCATCGTTATCCTAGTAACCACAGGAAGAAAGACAATTTCATCTTACTATTTATCCATGAACTTTTAAAAAAAATACAAAAAACTTCTCTAACTTTTTTACGCTGTTAATACACCCCGTTGATTTCTAAAGGGTGAAAATCAACACCGTTAATTATTGATATACCAAACCAATTTTGAGGTATGATTCCAATCCTGATGAAGGCAGTAAAACGCCGAAACTAGTCGATTCGCCACCTTTAACGTCTTTTCAAATAAACACAAGTCAACAACAACCGTGGTTGGGTTCGATGTAGCTTCCAACCTTTTAATACATTTCAGTATGGTATACTTACAGCTGATCATAGGAATCGGTCGATTTTAGATTTTGTTTGGCAATTGAGTAAAAGTTGCCTAGTGGGTATGGTGCTTAAGAGAGCTACTCAGCCTGCTCAGCCAACATCCCGAGTGGCAGCGTCTGGAGGTCTCAGGGAACTAAATGTTTTTCTGTTTGGTTTAACGTAACACCTCATCCAATAATACATTTTTAGAAAGAGTTCCCCCCCCCCCCCCCATCCTTAACCCTTTGCTGACGGCACCAAATCAGATTTTATCATACAGATTGTGTACCAGCATTGCTTTTTTCAAAATGGCATGTTTTACAGAGAACTTTGATCACAAAGTCTTACATCATTATGATACCCACTTTCACATGAAATAGAAGATATATTTCTTATTTTAAATTTTGGTTGCCATGGTTACCATGGAACCTGCTATACATGGCCATATTTTCTGAAAAATGACTATTTTAGAGCCTTATTTTCTTGAAAATGACCAAAAATTGGAATAAATATTGATTTTATAGAAAAATTTTGAATTATAAAGCTGTTCCCCTCATGATTGTCTATCATTTGATACTAAATTTGACTTTATTGATTGATTCTTTGTGTCTTTCTTATGAAGTGGAGGTAAGGAACATTATGCTCCAAAAATTGTAAAATTCTCATTGTTGATAATTATTCATAAGATTACATGTTATCTAATTGATTAAAAACACATCAAATCTTGAAAAAGTAAGTAAAATATCATCAGGCTCCAAGTACTAGAATGTATTTCACTATTTCAGAGACTTTGAACAATATTGGTACAGGAATTCTCATAAGAGGGGATGAAAATCTTAAAACATGCAATTTCTATGGCGGCCATCTTGGATATGAACCAAAATGGCTGGTTTATGCTGATTATCTTGTAGGAAAGAGTGGAATTAATTTAACAATAATCTTAAGGAAATTAATATTGACATGGTTTTAGAAATCAAGGTTTTTTGTTATTATAGTACTCTAAATGCCTAGATACATTGACAAGAAAAAATGGAAATTTGAACAGTAAAAAAAGGCTTTTTAATCCTAAATATCATAATTTTCTGATAAATATCAAAGGGGCCCTGTCTATCATTTCACAAAATTGCTGAAGGTTAGGGTCATCAAAGCCTCATAAAATTAATATTGAGGTATTTATGAATAAAAAAGGTATCCTGATAATATTAGCACACCATGTAGTGTAAATGTTTCAAAAAACATTATCTAGATACCAAAATTATAGAAAATGTAGGAGAGACAATGACCATCGATCATATATGATCGATTCTCTATGGGGCCGTCACTAAAGGGTTAAGGCATTTCAGATTTTAACATTTCAAAATTTTTATTACGCGTTAACTGTGCATGTGCACAGGAAGTCCCAGTGGCTGGAAGTATATATAATCTCAACAGGTACTTTGTTTACAAACTGTGGAATAGGGATGAGTTAGCCTTATAAGTATGAATCCCAGATATGTAACAGACGTGAGGGATATATACTTAGTTTGCTACTCGTTACAACTTTTAAGGAATTCAGTCTTGAGAATAGAATATGCCCATCAGCAACTTCTCACAAGCAGCGATTTTCAAGATGGGACATCACCACATTTAGTTTCTTGAGACCTCAGCAGGCATTGTTACGTTATAATAATATTGCAGCACCGTTCTGGTTTGGTTGTTGTTATGTAATTTGATGGCTCCCAATAACTTTGCTGCGATGTACTGCAGCAATGCACTGCTGTGACATTGCACTGCAATGTTATTATAACGTTCTGATCATGTTCTTCAATCTAAACAGAATGTTCTTATAATATACTGTTTTAGTTTTGTCCTAACCTCACCAAAAAATTAATAATGTTACAATAACGTTATAATTTGGTGAGGTTTCAACCTCACCATCAATAACATAATTGTTACATGCCATCTTAGTAAGTAACAAACTGACTAAAAAAAAGTATGGTTGCAGAATGTTTCTGTCATGTCGCAGGTTGGTTGGGTTGATCTGGTTCCTGTTGATCATTGGTGTCTATATCAAACCCGAATACACATAACAGTTCTTTTCATGGCAATTTTCAGAAATAGATAGTAACAGGTACAACTATTATGCTATACCAAAGATTCCGGTTCTTTCCCAAAGATTACCAAAGATTCCGATTAAGGGGAGGGGGTGGGGGTCATGCAGGGTAGTACACTGTTAAAATGGTGTTTAGAATTTAAATATGTTTAGGGTATAAATATGTTTATAATCTAAATACATTAAACCATATCTGTTTAAAACCTAAACACTTGTAACTTCTAAACATGTGTTGGGTTAACTATGCTTAAAATCTAAACACATAACATCAGTTGTGTTTAAAAGCTAAACACTTGTAACCTCTAACCATGTTCTGAATGGGAGATGTTTAGAATCTAAACATATAATATCAATTGTATACTATGGAAAGGAAAAATGGCCACTTTGGGATTAGAATGCACATTCTCTACATTCAATGTAGAAGCCTAACCAACTGAGTTAACTTGGACTGCATGCGGTGCACACTGGCAGAGTCAGAACCAATGAGTAGGATCTGTACTACTATACAGGTGTTCAACATTAGACAGACAATAGTTCAATACTCTCATACCCCTACTTATTCAGTTAAGTAGCAACACTGGGCTGTGTTTACCTACAGGCCTCCATAGCTCAGTGGTAGAGCATAGGCTTCATATGTGAGGGGCCCCGGGTTCAAATCTCGGCTACTGAAGTTATCAAATTACTACTTTGAATTAGTTGTACTATTAGTGGTTTGCAACATACTGTCCATATTTTTGGCCATGATTAGTAAAATGATTTTTTCATAAACTTAGGAATTTGGAACTTTGTGATTAAAAATGTTAAATGTTAAAGTTTTTGTAGCGTCATTAAGATAATCACTTCATTGGCCTGCTATTCTAGGTACGGTCAACCAACTAGAACACCCCTAAAACATTGACAAAATGTTTTAAAACACATTTTCAGTAGGATTAACATGTAGACACCTTTTTAGTTCAAGAACTTTATTAGCTATACCCTGAAGGTTTTACCTCCAACAATCAAACACAGTGTTGCCAACCGTCCGTAAAAATTACGGAAACCTCCGTAATTTCACCAGTGAAAATTGGCAGGTCCGTAATCCGTATTTTTGGTGACAGGTCCGTAATTTTGGTTTTAACTGCTGAAAACCTCTGTAATTTCAGAGAAAAACATCAAAAACCTCTGTAATTTCCAAAAAATCTGTCCATTTATACATAGAAAATACTTTTTTTTTCAGGGATAAATACCTCCCGAACCCCTAAATATTGCCAATTTTAATCACATATTTAAATGTCCGTAATTTTACCTCTTAGATAGTTGGCAACACTGCAAACAACCCATGCAAGGCTAAACCAAGAAGGAAGGACATACTTGGTTATTGGCTCAATGATCCTGTAGTGTGTTTACAGGAAAAATAAAACTTTAAATGCTGTTAACATTACATCTGGTGTAAACTGTATGGCATAGTACCATAGCAGTGTTTTACATGTAAGATCTACTGGTTTCTTTTACACACTACGGTATATTATTGTTAAATTTAAAATGGTTTTCATCCTTAAGAATGAAAGAACACTGTACATATTATGGTATATTACTGTTTAACTTAACACCTAATTATAACCCTAAACACCTTGAAGACCTAAATGCTTCATAGATAAACACCTAAACATCATAGATTTCTAAACACTTAACAGCTAAACATCAAAAAAGCATAAGCATTTTGATTCTAAACACGTTGAGGACCTTAACACTTCATTGGTAAACAGCTTAACATCACACATTTATAAACACTTAACCCTAAATACCAATAATTCTAAACATGTTTAGGGAAATAAAGTGTTCCAAAACTGGATGCGCCGAAGTGTTTAGGAAAGTGTTTAGGTTCTAAACACTTATTTTAACAGTGTAGTTTCCCATTTTCTGCCTAAATATTACATTTTTTAATTTAATTCGTTTGCCCAAAGGATGCGCAAAAAATTGTTTTATAGCACGACCCCCTTTTTCAAATTCCTGGATCAGCCCCTGAAGAGTTCATGTTGTTACATGCTATTGTACCCTTTCAACTCATCTTACTAACATTCCACACTATTAAATCATCCTACTCCCAACTAAGGGTCATCAGCCACACGAAAGTGTTGGGGGGAAGTAGGGATAGCAAACGTATAGGAGAGCTACTCAGGTTGAGACAGAGTTGTGTCTTACAGGCCTAGGGTAGATTATTTTATTATAAAGGCGGATCTAAGAATTTTAGAAAAGTGCGAGCCTGCTAAAGTCGAGTTATGTTAACATAAAAGGTGTTTTTCACCGAAATAGGGGCCTGATACGCCCCCAATTTCCTAAGTTCACGTCTTAATGAATCAATACAGTTTACACGGAAACCTCCAGAGGCAAATAACAGGGACGGATCCAGGATTTTCACCTGCGCTCTCCAACCAATTAAAGTTTGGCCCAAAATAGGGGGGGGCATGCACCTGGCACGCCCCCCCCTAAATCCGCGCATGAATAACAATGTTAACATGTGCGACCATAAGTATATGACATATAGCAGTTCATGTTGTTGCACCCTTTCAACCCTCCTCTACAACACCCTACCTCCTCCCCTACCTTACTCCCATATGGCCCTTCCCCCTACCACACCTCTAAATAACCCGGCCCTCTTCCCACATGTTAACCCCTGGGGCTCTGGAGCGGGGGGGGAGTGATAGCGGATGTCGAATTAAAGAAATGGCTCTGTCGCCTGTATCATATTTAAGAATAACTCATCCTGTCAGACGTTCTTATTGGAACATAATTTGTATTACAATATGATGTTATAATCATGTCACCTGTTTGTCATGGAGCAACATCGCAGCAGTAATTTCTAATCCACATAATCATTCTTTGAGAATTACAAAGTGACTTCGCAGAAACACGTACCAAGAATGTCATTTTGTGACGTCGCAGAAACAAGTGATAAGAATGTCATTTTGTGACGTCGCATTGGAAGTCTGACAGATGTGATTGGGAGCCATCAAATCTATGTCTATAGAATGTCAAAATGGAACGTAACAAAAACCAAAAAATGAAGTCACAACAACGTAGTTATAATGTCATATTCTTGCCTTGGTGTCGATTTTAGGGATCTACACCCATCTTAATACTATGCAGCTTGTCAGTCCCTGTCACTTGTCGAATTTAAGAATAGGACCTGTCGCATGTCACTAAGTAGTAAAATGGCCCTGTCGCTATGTCACTTTTAGTGGTCTAGACCCGTACCCTTAGGGACCCTTACCTCCTCCTACTTCTCACACCTGGACCTGCAGGGGCAACTCTCAGTGTCACGTGACCACTTGTTGACCCTGCTAATGCATGCCGGGAGTTTCGGTATGGGGTTAGGTGAGTACAAATAGTTTGGGTTTAGGGTATAAGGTGTGTGGTGTCAGGGGTTGAAAGGTAGGGGGGCAGTGGTATCATAAGCCGAACAGCATGTGAATGAGGCATGTTGTGTAGCCAAGCCAGCTTTCGACGTAACAGAAACATTCTGCAAGCATACTTTTTTAGACAGTTTGCTACTTACCAAGATGGCACGTAACAATTATGTTATTCATGGTGACGTTGAAACCTCACCAAATCAGAATGTTATTATAACATTTATTTTTGGTCAGGTTAGGATGAAACTAAAACAGAACATTATAAGAATATTCTGTTTAGGTTGAGGAACGTAACCAGACTGTTATTATAATGTCAAAGTGCAACATTGACAGTATGTTGCAGCAATGTCATTGGGAGCCATGAAAATGATATAACAAGAACCGATGATGCAACGTTTTAATAACGTCACATGTTTGACATGGATAAGCCAAAGAGTATGTGTTTATAAGACACAGTGTGCAGTTTACTTCCACATTAAACTAACTGGCGCTTAAGGGCTCTTAACAATGTTTATATATAACATATTATAATTATGGCCTACTTCACTCAGCTTGGTAAAATTTGCTTCATATGTATGGGGCTTATGTGTCATAAGATGACTTGAACTGTTGAAAAAAAAACTACTGAAGGGCTAGGATATTTGAGTGCTAGAAGAGGCCATGCCCTGCTAAAAAGAAGCCACTCAATAAGAAGCCACCTGTTGGTATGAGAAGCACACTGTGGTACCTAAAGGGCCATACCCACGAGGACACTTCTAGACAGTCAACTGATGGATCGGCACAAAAATCAACCAATTCTACCCCTAGAATTGGCCGATTCTGACATTGAGTCAAATCAGACATGCACATTTAAATATACTGTACTAACAGGTGATTATAAGGATCGGCCGATTTTAGCACCGATCTGTCGGCCAACTACATGAAAGTCACTTAGTGGGCATGGGGCTTTCCTCCATTCAGTTGGAGGAGCACTTCTTGCTCTGATAAGTAGGACAACCAGAAGTCTATAAAAAAAATCCACTTGTACAGTACCATGGAAAGTCTGCAAGTGGAGTAAGAAGCCACTCTATGGTACAAGAGGCCCTTTAGTGGAGTGAGAGCTATCCTGATATCTATACATTTAGCATGAAACCAGAATCGGTACACTACCTATTCTTTATTAGCCCCATGACTAGGCGATTTAACACAGTCAGCCAACCAATCGGCAATAAAATCAGCTGATTTTAACCCTTTGCTGTCAGCACCAAAACGGATTTTACCAAAGGGAACTTGCACGGGTGATTTCATTTTTAAATTGTTATTTTCTTAATGAGTGTTTATGGTGGAGTTTGATATTGCTATACAACCCATAGTAACAGGATTTGAAAAATATAATTTTGTCTTAGATATTTGTTGCCATGGTAATCATAGAACGTTCTAAATAAAAGTCCAATTTGTGGAAATTGTACTATTAAATAGCCTATTTTTACAAAAATGGCCAAAATGAGAACAAATATTGATTCTAGAGAAAAAAATAGAATTTGAACATTGTTCTCCATGCAGTTGCCTTTCATTTGATACTGCACTCTTTGGGCTATTTGCAGTCTTTGTACATTTGGCTGGAAGAGAAGCATAAGGACGTTGTGGCAGTAAAACCATCAGTTTTCCCTAAATTACAGTTATTTATGATGATATACATACATTTGTGCAACATTACTTAGGAAATACTTTAAAATGAGATCAAAACTCTAAAATACTAGTTTACATAGGTGGCCATCTTGAAAATGGCTCAAAATGGGTAATTCCTAGGCATTTTCCTGTCCCGTAGTATCAAATAAGTCTGACTGTAGGGCAAAGAAAATGAATGTAATAATGTTCAAAAAGCTAAAGGTATACATGAAAATGGTGATGCTGTACATTTGAAAATAAATTGCAGAGCAAAAATCAAATAGTAATTTCAAAAATGGCAATTTAAACTAAATATTGGGAATTTTTAAGGTAAAAGAGTCCCTCATAAATGTAGTGCCAAAATTGCTAAAAGATCCCGGAATTAAGACCTAGAAAATTAAGATTTGAGCTATCAATGGATAAAATTTATCATCTGATAGCAGTGACATCACATCTAATACAAATATTTCAAAAGATAATATTGAGCTATTAAAATTATAAATACTACATCCAAAACAGTGACCATCGTTCATATGTGATCGATTTCCTATGGAGCCGTCACTAAAGGGTTAAGGGTAGAATTGACCAATTTTATTGCCAATTGAGATTAAACCTGCACAATTTAATGTACTCTACTAACAGGCAGTCATAAAAAGATTTTAGTGCCGATCGGTCAGCCAACTCTTTAAAAGTCGCTTGGTTGGTATGGGGCTTTAAACATAAATGATTTAGCTTCTCCTTACAGCGAGTTGACCTGTACCCTTTATGCAGTAAATGTTTATAGGTCACGTGACCTTTTCCTGCTATGACCTTCCCCTTGCCATGTTAATGTGGGTCAGTGCTTTTGAGCTTGAAGCATCTATAGTAAATCAGACCTCTGTCAATGGTTTGATTATTAATGGGAACTACAAGTATTACTTTTAGTTTATTGTGCTCAGATATTATCAGATAAAAGTATATCTTAGCTCTACAAGTCACTTCTACAAAGAATATAAATTGTAGACATTATAGATCTTAAGTAGACATAGTCACGTGACCAGGTTTTGGTGATCACCATGTGCTCTTCACCGCCACTTGGAAATAAAATGAAAATAGGTTATTGTGACAAGTAAGCATATCAATGAGTTCAAAATATTTTCAAAATGTTAATGATAATTTCATAAATTGATCGGCAAATTCGCAACTAGTCACATTCTGGGGATTGCGACTTCGTCTGCATAACGTCTTTGAAAACAACTCCTAAATAAGCCAGAAGATATTCTAGGAGATATTTAGAACTATTCCAAAGTATTTAAGTATTAGTGTATACAATATAAGAAAAACTAACCACGGTAGACAGTATGACCCTGTATACCCGAACAGTTGTCAGAAAAATTACAGCCCTCAGCCTAGCAGCCTCAGGCAGTAATTTTGTTGACTCCCAACTTGTATTCAGGGTTGTATTGTCAACCTCTGTATACGGCGACATATTAACGTTGTGTACATCAGAGTTGTATACACCCTTCACAGTGTTATAGGACAGAGCGACGTGTTAGCGTTGTTTATGTCAGAGTTGTATACACCCTTCACAGTGTTATAGGACAGAGCGACGTGTTAGCGTTGTTTATGTCAGAGTTGTATACACCCTTCACAGTGTTATAGGACAGAGCGACGTGTTAACGTTTGTGTACGTCAGAGTTGTATACACCCCTTCACAGTGTTATACGACAGAGCGACGTGTTAACGTTGTGTATGTCATAGTTGTATACACCCCTTCACAGTGTTATACGACAGAGTGACGTGTTAACGTTGTGTGTGTCAGAGTTGTACACACCCCTTCACAGTGTTATAGGACAGAGCGGCGTGTTTACGTTGTACGTCAGAGTTGTATTTACCCCTTCACAGTGTTATAGGACAAAGCAACATGTTAACATTGTGTATGTCAGAGTTGCGTACACCCCTTCACAGTGTTATAGGACAGAGCGACACATTAACATTGTGTACGTCAGAGTTGTATAGACCCCGATGGGGGGGTGCACTTAGTATATGAAGGTATACGTAGATACCAACTTCAAAGCTACAGCCCCCCCCCCCACCTTTTTGAGGATTTTACAGCCCCCATAACGACCACCAAACTCTGACAGCCCGCTTTACCAGGAAAGCCCACAGACAGCCCCTAAATAGGAGCATTTATTAACAAAGTTCCTGGTCACAATCTGCATTTAGATTGTTATTAATTTCTCAAGGGTCACTAAAAAGGAATCTGATAACATGCAATTGACCTTTAATCTAGTATTAGATATAATCTAAAGATGACAGCTTTCCTAAACGGTAGTTTGAGCATTTGACAGCCCCCTTTTCTCAGCCAAATTAGCAATCGACAGTTACAGCCCCCCGCAGGTCCAACTGCAGCTGGTACCCATTTCTAGACAAGGTACCTCCCCCCTTCCCTGGTATACACCCCTTCACACTGGCCATGTGTAAGACCATAGAACTATGGTAAGACATATTGAGGCTCACCCGCTGTTAGTTCGAGTTAAGTGTTAACACATGGGGTTAGCTTTCGGTTTCATGACCTGAGAAGTAAGTACAGCACATGGATATATATATGTATCTATATGTATTATTTTGTGCAGCAATTATTATTTTGGGTGCAGTGGTGACGATCCTATTCTGTTACCATGGTGACACACATTTGTTGCCATATCACTATGAAGATCTGACATCGTAACTATTTGGTCAGTTGCATTTCAACCTCCACCCTGTCAATTACGTCAGATTTTAAATTTCGAAAGTTGATGTGTTCTGGTAAGGAATTAATACTGTCTGTTTATTTATGTCCAAATTAATTACCTTTTATTCCTTGTTATTGCAGTCACTTTTATCATTTTCAATCACATCCATGACAGTAAATATAAAAATTCAGTTTCATTTTACTGTTTGTCATATGTGATTAATTATCAACCTCCACCCTGTCAATTACGTCAGATTTTAAATTTCGAAAGTTGATGTGTTCTGGTAAGGAATTAATACTGTCTGTTTATTTATGTCCAAATTAATTACCTTTTATTCCTTGTTATTGCAGTCACTTTTATCATTTTCAATCACATCCATGACAGTAAATATAAAAATTCAGTTTCATTTTACTGTTTGTCATATGTGATTAATTATCATAGAGTGAGCCAAAGAAATAACAAAGAATGAGGAAATTAATGCAGCCAGACATTCTAGCATCAGCATTCCCCACTCTGTTTGTTGTTTAGGGGCACACCGAAAAAGGGGGGAGAGGGGTCAGGACCCCCCTGGATCTGCCCTGCACTGTACACATATAGGTGATAAAACATCTAAGTATACAGTATGATACTGTCCAGACATGACTGATTAGATTAGTAACACTGATCAGTGTAATCAATCTAAAGCTAAGAATCCACCCACCACTTATCAACAGTAATCAGTTTCGGTTAGAGTTGAGCTGTTATGTATTTCAGATACTGTTCTCTCCAACTAATCCGTTTGGAATGTATCGACTATGGATTAGATTATTATGTAGTTAAGGTTCTCTTCACTATAGAGTCTAAATGGATCAGAATATTTGGGTGCCTACATCGTTTCGCCGGCACATTGATATTGTTCAATCGATCGATATGTATAACGCGCGCGTGTGTGTGTGTGTGTTTATGTGTGTGTGTTTATGTGTATATGTATGGTCTTAATTATTTATATAATTGATATATTATATATATTTACTTTGGATGTTTATAGTCGTGTTACTGTTCTTTACGTAGTGGCTCAGATTTATCATAACAACATAATAAGTGTCATGGCTGAGATATTGCAAGTATTGAATACGAATTGATATAATTGATAACATAAAAGTACCTTTCATTCTTTTTATTTGTGTAAAGTATCTACCCATTATCTGGAAATCTTCAAATCAAATGTAGTTTAGTCACTCGATCCCTTATCCAGCCATAAATGAATATTTTGAAATAAATCTATCCATTAACATCATATGCATGTTTGTGATGAAAATTGCAAGGATTTTGAGAAAAACACATTTGAATTGTTGAAATATGTGACCCGATCTGACATACCGAGACGGATGTTGCAATGAGTCGCATGTTGGACATTACACCTTGTTTTAAAGCTAATCAGCTAAGGAATGCTATGGGAGGGTCGTGCAACTTGCGACTCATTGCGACTTGTGACTCGTTTTGTCGGGTTGGGTCACACATACTTTATTGTTCATATTAAAAACAGCAATAGTGCAGACAAGTACCCTTTTACTCATAATTATATAGGTTACACTATTGTGATTAAGGCCTAAGTATGAACACATGCAATTGCATTATGATGATAATAATGTTAGTCCATAATGTATTGTACACTTTAAATACAACATATCTTAGTTTATAGTTATACATTACTACAAAGTGTCGAAATTCTTTGCATGCATCCCTTTATTATCAAGTTCAAAATAATACAATAATATTATTTCACAGTGACAAAAGTTACAATGTTTCAGTTTCAAATAGATGTTACAAATCGCATGTACGCTCATCAGCATTGATAGGACTGTTTTAATCATTTTTAGTAGAAGCAGTCCACAAAGTTACCCATGCTATATGTTTTCTAAACACTTATTTCAAATAACTGAGACCTAAAATTGAAATAGTTATATCCTATAAATGTATGCAATTATATTTAAATAGAGGCAATTCACCTTTTTTTTTTGTTCATTTCATTCTCGGACAATAATAGATTCCAGATGAGCCACTGTTTGATTTACAATAATTTTATCGGATTATACGGTTGGTAGGTTGAGATTATGTTTTTTCTTTAAATAGTTTTAACACTAACGAGAGGCTCAGACAATTTGATCCATGGGGAATTGAGCTGAACAGTTAAAACGTATACACCTTGTGCGGGCGCAGTGCTGCCCCCTAGTGTTCGTGCCAGTGGCGGCCTCTCTGTTCACAAATTAACATTAAGGTAGAACTCATCTTTATAGACAGATTATTGAAAACGTCCTTTTTTCACATTTACCAACAAAGCAAATGGTTTTAGGGAAAATCCAGACTTTACTTTTCCATCAACTATATTGTAGTTTCAATTAGATCTTGAAATAAACCCTTTCAAAACAGCGATCTGAGGGAAATGCTTAATCTAAAAACAAATACAAACAGGCCTAGTTTTGATGGATGGTCTATCACCAGTCAAAATGAAATGTTAACAACCAAACACGAAATGGTCCCAGAAAAACCTTGCCCCTTTTCATACTTTTCTTTCTATCAACGGGTCCTTATTAAAAGTTTATTTTGGGTTTACATTATTGCTGACAAGTCAAAACAGCTAATGATAATGAACATAGAGGTATACTTGAGGATTAGATCCATTATTTTTCTAATTAAAAAGAAAAAAGCTCTTTAAATTTTGGAACTTCGGATAAATTGTTGAAACAAAGAGAGAGAGGGAATGGCCGGAATTTAACAAATCACAATATCGTTTTAGTTTTTTACTGTGAATCAAGGTGGCTGTTTGAAAAGGTGCAAGTTACTTAAATCCATTTTTAAAGGGCCATACCCACTAGGTGATTTTGCCATTGATGGGCACCAGGCGACTGGGAGAATTGTCGTCATCAGGTGACTGTTATATCAAGCAATTTTGATATTTTACCGCTGATCCTGTCGCCCATCACCCAGAATGCACACCATACCCACAAGAATTTGCCCAGCGTAATCGCCCGGCGACTGGGGTCGGTGGCCGATTTGGAGCTTATGCAGGCCAGTTGCCTGCCAAAATTAAATCACCTAGTGGGTATGGTGCTTAAGTATGCAGTCTCCATGTTCATCTCTGGAATCCAGGTGGCTCCCTCTAGCTTTTACAGATGTCAACGAGTGAGAAGACCGCTCCGGTGAGACCGAACCCTGCAGCACAGACAAGTAGGGTGGTATGGTAGGGAGGTAGGCCGCTGTGGTGGTTACGATACAGGATGAGCCCGATGATAATCAACGCCGCTGAAAAATATAAATATCAAACAGATGTTATTTTAATAATTAGTGAGAAACTGATATTGCGGCATGGACTAGTTAAGTTGTATGGTAGGGGAGAGGGCCACTGTGGTGGTTACGATACAGGATGAGACAAATGATTATCAACGCTGCTGTAAAACACAAATATTAAACACATGTTAATTAGTGAGAAACTGATATTTTAGATTTAAAAAGTATTATTGTATGGTAGGGAGGTAAGTGGCTGTGGTGGTTATGATACAAGATTAAGCTGATGATCAACACCGCTGAAAAACTAAGATTTTAAACACATGTTATTTAGATAACTAGTGGTATTTATGACTAAGGATGAGGCTGATGATGATCAACGCTGATGAAAAACCCATTAAACACAAGTTATTTCTCACTAGACTCTGCACCAGGCCTAGAGGCCAATGCTGCAGACTGAACTTGACAGCACTCCCCTCACCAGGGTTCACATTTCTGCAACCTTTAATAAAAAGGATGTATATGATGATATTAAAAAAACATTCGTACATAGGAGTGATGTGATTGTTAAAAATCGGTGATTTGGAGTACCTCACATTATGTGTCACTTCTCTGTGACATACATGGTTTCACTCAGGAGTGTTCCACACTGGTTGTAACCTCAGCCGGAGGTGTGACGTTATATTAAAGTTATAATAACGTTGCAGCAACGTTCTATTTGGTTCTTGTTTGGTTCATGTTACGTTCTTTTGATGACTCCCAATTCCGTCGCTGCGACCTACTGCTGTGACATTCCACTGTGACGTTATTATAGCACTCTGGTTAATTTGTTGGACCTAAACAGAATGTTTTCATGACTTTCTGTTTTGATTTCGTCCTAACCGCACCAAAAAATAATGTTATAATTAAGTTCTAATTTTGTGAGGTTTTAACCTCACCATCAATACGGTATTGTTATGTGCAATCTTAGTAAGTAGAAAACTGACTAAAAAAAGTATGGTTGCAGAACGTTTCTGTTAGGTCACAAGCTGGCTGGGACTCTAAGGTCGTATTTTTAAGTACGTTTTTTTTATACTTTTTTTGTTGTATTCCAGACTGACAATCTTATGTCCCTGTTGTCAGTCATATGTGATACTCAAGTTAAGATTTCTGATTTCTAAAGGCATCTTATCTTAATATCTAGGTATGAGAAATGCATTTATGATTCTCCTAGTGTGAAATAGGCCCTAGTCAAATCGTGCAGTGTAATATCACCTTCTGTAGCTATAGCTGCCACAGATTTCAGGAGACCAGCCAACAGTGCTCTAGCGGATTACAGTTAACATCGAACAAAAATAACTCTGACCTTTTACATACACGTGTAGCCTTGGGTAATACAGTGAACACCTAATTTGTAGAATAGTAATATAGAATTACTATGGCCACTACCATGGGAGCATCTCATTATAACATGGAACACAACAATATAAAATGAACAAGTGAGGCACAAGTATTGGATTTCAGACCATTATATCATAACCATTACCCTTCTTGTAGCGACCATCATTGTGATGATGACTCTTGAAAGCTTACCTGCGGTTTTACCCTACTTCTTTTAAAACGATGTCCTTTTGCATGTTACAGTCTACACACTGAACCTACCAAGAACCAGCCAAATAGGCTCTTACAAGCCAGTCCATTTGGTTGTTGATTTGTTAAATAGTTTTTAAAAGGACCTTTGGGAACCTGCAAATTAGGTCATGACACCATAATTTAGTTCCCCTCTCATCCTCTATGTGGCTTCATAATTCATGGGTTAGCAACCCCCTCCAAACACCTATGTTGTGGGTTTTAGTCCTGGAGGGAGTTGCCTTAGGAGAACAAGGTTAGATGAGATGATGTTTCCGCTCCTCGGGAACATCATGTTTCACATGTTTCACATGTGTCTTAACTCTGAGATTGTCTTTTTTCCATGGATTGCAAATCTATAATATAGATTTAATATAGCATTCAATTCTTTTTCATTAAGGGAAAACTTGCATATTATGCATAGTTTCCATTAGTGTACATATTAACAGAATTAATAAAAAAGGAAAACTTGCATATTATGCAAGTTTCCCTTTAATGAAAAAGATGTATACCACTCCTTGTTGACTAAAACCTCTGCAGTCCTTGTCAGAGTGGGTGCCATCTGTTGCAGGGAGTATTCGTGTTAACAGGTCCACCAGCTGGTCCACTGGTCTGAGCACAAAGTAAAACATTCTAGTACAATGGGAGAGACCAGTTTAATCAGTGTTCTGTTGACATTTGTAGTGGCAGATTTATAGGGGACCTTTTTTGGGTAAATTTAGATTTTTTTAAATGTAAAATTCTGAAAATAAGGGGGCATGCCCCCCCCCCCCCTTTGTGATAGCATGCCCCCACCTTTTCAAAAAGCTGGGTCTGCCACTGATTTGTTTGATATCAAACAAGTCCCTTCGGGATTTGAACTCACAACATAGGTGTTTGGAGGGGATTGCTAATCCTTGCACTATGAAGTCGCATAGAGGATGTGAAGGGAACTAAATAATGACATCATGACCTAATTTGGTGGTTTCCTCATGTATAGATCCTTTGAAAAGCTGTTTAACAAATCAGCAACCAAATGGATTCGCTTGTAAGAGCCTATCTATTTCGCTGGTTCTAGGTATGGCCTGAAGTACATTCAGTGTGTAGACTGTAACATGTGAAAGGACATCATTTTAGAAGTAGTAGGGTAAAGAATCAAAATTTAGAAAGTGTTCAAAGATCTCCTACAGCTTGGTTGATCAATGTTCCTTATGTTCCTGTTTTCAGTTGTATTTTCTGTCGAGTTAATATTGTTGACTTTTAAAAACATTTATTATCTTAATTTTTGAGATGTGAGAAATGTATTTACAATTCTACAGAGCCCATTGCACAATACCTTACATTATTATAACATTCTGTTTTGGTTAGGCCTCAACTCCACCATAATATAATGTTATTATAACATCCTGTCTTGGAAAGTCTCAACCTTACATGAAATAACATAACTGTTACGTGAAAATTGGGCAGGTTACAGACTGACCATAAAAGTATAGTCACAGATCGTGCTTGTTACATCGCTGCTTGCCTGGTTGGTTTCTGGGGGGAAATAAGGAAGCTCCTAGGACCACCTAGGGGAAGAGGGGAGAGGGGTTTAGTTGGCTCCAAGAATACTGGAGAAATCGGTCCGCAGGAGAACTTGGGCCATTGGAGAACTCGGTCCACTGTGGCTGAAACAGCCTATCTATTAGAAGGCAAACTAAATATATATCACTCATTTCAAACAGATACCTAGAATGCATACTTAAATGGCTAACTCGGCCCTATTCCTAGTTAATGGGATAGAAACTGCCAATTCATTGCCCGTCCCACATTTGGTATATCCAAGGGTTGGACAAGGGTCGGACAAAATTACTTTATAAGCGATCCTTGTCTCCTAGAGCTGGGATTACTGGAATAACTAAGAATTATGTTTTCTATATGCCCATGTACTAATAGAATGGTATGATTTCTTAAATTTTTCCAATTAACAGATTTGCAGGTTTGCCAGCCAATCAAAATGCTGCATTTTAGGGAAAATAGGGTTGGACATTATAGGTTGGGCTGACAGGCTTTAACACTTGTTCCTATGGAAAAAAGGCCACTATATAAAGCTGCATTTTATAAATTTTAGGTGCAATTTGTCAACAAAACCAACATGTTTTTTTTTGTTTCACACTTCTATGTTTGGGAATTGAATCAGTAAGAAATTGTTATGTAATTTTATGGTAAAATTTGATGTTCATGTACACTGGGATGGGCTTAAGTTCTTCTGTTACCGATGCTAATCTAACTCAAACGGAACATGCCATACAGATAATAACCATGGCTTCCAGCTCCGTCTGGATGACATGTTTGCTTGATGTCCAGACGGAGAAGAAAATGTTTTCCGGGTATGCCTACATGTAAGTGATACATATTTGTGACAGCTTGTTAGTGTCATAGGGAACCTAACTATGGTTTCCTATTCGAAAAAGGCAATAACAGATCTATACAGGAACTGTTAAGGATAGACAACACCTCTCAGCGGCCCATTTGCAGTAATCCCTATTGCGCTCTCTCTATTGAGAGCACAGAACTTAAGCTTATATCAAATGATAGAACAGATTTTTCTCTATCTTTTGATATCAATTTAATTGTTTCAGCTCCATTATTGAAGAAATCAGAGATGAAAACTTGATTTTTCAACTTTTATTGTTTGAACATGAATATCTCAGTTACCACTCAATTGATTTGTTTAGAATTTTGGGAGCTTATTTGTAACATTACTATTGAGGGAAGCGTTTTTCAGATTTCTTATTTAGGCCTTAGTTTTTATTTTATGTCAAAAAACGGGAAACTTTTTATCATTTTTTCCAAATTAATTTTCTACATTTAATAAAATGAAAACTAAGACCTAAATAAAAAATCTGAGACACGCTTCCCTCCAAATGAATGTTATTTAGACATATACAAGATTTCATAGCTTTCTATTCAGTATTAACCGAGATATCTGTGTTTAAAAAATAAAAGTTGAAAATATGTTTTTCCTATTTCTGGTATTAGCACAGACATATACATTTTCACATTGTAAAATGAATAATATCAGTAGATAGCTTCATTCAAAGTGTATCTAATGATATAAATCCCATACTCATGTAATAGAAATTAAATTGTATATGCCTATTTAAAAAAAGTGCAGCGAATTCGCCACTGAGAGGTGTTGTCTATCCTTAAGATGAGGATTCAATTTAATGAGGTAGGATAATTAATCTAACAGAACAAACTGGATCTGGCATCTCCAAAATATATAATCATTAATTTTTTCTTGGCGGAAGATTGAAATCTCCTAGTGAAACCTATCTGCAATGACAAAGTATGGTAGAGTTCCAAAAGGTGTCAACAGATTATGATGTTTGGCTGACTGTGACTTACGAAACTTACATTGAAATGTTCTTAGAAATAGAGCTTGGCAGGTATGCAGTGACGTAATTGGGAGTCATCAAAAGAACATAACAAGAACCAGTACAGATCCAACCAGAATATTGGTCGCACAATGTTTCTGTTATGTCACAAGCTCACTGGGAAAGTGGTGTTCTGTAAGACTTAAGGATGCCTTGGCAATGTAAACCGGGCAATTAGTTGTCAACAGTTCAGCAACAACCTGACTGGTTTGTTGCCAGTAGGTGATTGTGCCAATACCCTGTTGTCAAATGTTGCTGAGGCAATCTTTTAATTTGCTGCCACATGGAATCCCCTCTTTAAAACAAAGCTAGGAAAGCAACTCATCATCAATATGGTCTGCCCTTGTGCCAGTTGTGTTCTGTCTGAAAGCATGCGGTTCAACATTGTAACATAAGAGACAAGGCAGTAAAGAACCTAGGCAAGCAGCTACATGACAAGCATGTTCTGCAACCATACTTTTTCGGTCAGTCTGTAACCTGCTCAATTTTCATGTAACAGTTATTTTATTTTAGGTAAAGTCTGAGACTCACTAAGAAGGACTGTTAAAATAACATTATATTTTAGTAAAGTTGAGACCTGAATAACTTATAAAGAATGTTAACATTCTTCTAACGCAAAAGAATATAACAAGAATGTCACAATAACACGATACAGTTCAACCTCAATATTAGGTTCTAAAGCTGTTTTTGGGTGCCATCAAAATAACGTAACAAGAACCAGAACAGAACTAAATAGAACATTATGATACCGTCTTATTCTTCCTTGGGTCTGTAGATATCCTGGGCTTGGGAGACAAAAGTCAATATTTTGCAGTTGCTGTGTGATACTCTTCATACATATGAAACAACACAAAATGTGTTTCCGAGTGTTGCCAGGCAACACTTCACTTATGTCTTGATTGACGGAACCCCAGTGAAGGTTGGACTAAGTCAGGTCGATGAAAAAGCCTGGCAATAGGCAAACAACATCACAGCAACACCTCATCAGCAGGCCAACTACAGTGGGCAGTTTTATAGGAAAACATACAGAGGTTGACAGTACGACCCTGAATATGAGGTGGGTGTTGAAAAATGACTGCCTGAGGCCGTTAGGCTGAGGGCTGTCATTTCTCTGACATCCCACCGAGTAAAAGTGTGACTTATTCTATGGATGGCTCCAAGGTAGAATCCATCAACACCTACTCCTAAAAATAGTTGTGAACACGACCAACAAGGCTGGATGAATCGGGTTTCAGGTCTGAATTCAATTATAGAGGAGCATGAATTGTCACTAATTGCCAATTTTTCCTTGCTAAACCTCATTAGACTGACTGAAAACTGAAGCCTGTTTTCCGCATACTGTGGCCTGTTTCATAACAAACCTCCGTACCGCTATGCGAGTTTTGTGTTACGATCACCTTTTCCGTCATCGTAGCTACATAAATTTTGTTTTTGCTTACGTGAGTTTCTGTAAGCTCACATACACTTCCGTTACTACGGAGCTTGGTTATGAAATGGAAATCCCTGATTTTAATAGATAATATCAAACAAATCTTGTTTGTTTATTTTTTAATCCCTCATTATCCTGGCCCTTATTATCTCGACAATGTTTATTTTCTGGTAAATACAGCAGATTATCTAATACAGAGTTATGTACATTTAATAGATTCTACTAATCTATAATTGCAATTTGTATTTTGTTTTTATTTAATTTTCTCTGAGAAAAGGTCATGAAACCAATGTACCAATGTGAAGGGATAAATCTTGTAAACGGACGCTTTCAAGAATTGTATTTCGTGAGATACCGCGGGAGTCACATTTGTGGTTATATATAAATATGTATATAATAAGCTCGTAGACCATTTTGCGATTCTTATTAAGCTAGACAACCTCTTCTGCTGGCGCATCAGAGGCATAACCTGAATGGGGTCAAGGGGCTCCTGACCCCCCCCCCCCCCCCCCCAACTCCTTTTGGTGGGGACTTAAGCCCCGTACCCACTAGGCGATTTGGGCCTCGTCGCCCGTCAGTATGGTACATTGAAATTAACAGGTTTGATAAAATCGCTGGGCGATTTTCCCGGTGATTTTCCTGGTGATTAAGATCAAACATGTATATTTCAATACCATAATTATTGATGGGCAACAAGGGGGAAATGCGATCACCAAGGCCCAAATCGCCTAGTGGGTATGGGGCTTTAAATTTGCCAAAGAGAAAAAAACGTTGCGCATGTGTGCGCGAATGCACATCATTTTAATACTTATCCCATAT
Organism: Lepidonotus clava; assembly: GCA_936440205.1. Classification (NCBI taxonomy): domain Eukaryota; kingdom Metazoa; phylum Annelida; class Polychaeta; order Phyllodocida; family Polynoidae; genus Lepidonotus; species Lepidonotus clava. The sequence continues at coordinate 3,390,877 of OW387143.1, forward strand.
GTGGGACCCCCCCCCCCCCCTCTTCCTTTTTAGAAATCCTGTATCTGCCCCTGTTCACAAAAAACATTTTCAGTGATCAAAACTAAAAGTTTTAACCCACCTGCAGCGAAGGCGAAGATGGTGGACAGCACGAGCACCACCTTACTACCAGGCAGCTCTCCATATTTAACGAAGACCACCAGTAAGAAGGCGAGCAGAAAGGCCAGGAAGGCACAGATGTGGCAGGCGACAATAGGGGTCGACCCCAGGAAGGCGTAGTTGGCCAGGGCAAGGACGTCCAACTCGAACCCCAGGAGGATGAACGCCAGGGCCAGCGTCCTCCAGTCGGTCATGGTGGGGGAGGAGGAGGGGGGCGGGGGGGAAGGGGCGAAGGTCGCGATCTTGGAGGGCTGAGAGGTCAAGGTCACCCGCAGGGTCACCTTCTGAAGGTTGAAGTGGCTCAAGGTCAAGGGATTGATGTAGAATGCTCTTGGTGTTTTTGTAAAGGTCTTAGCTATGTTGTTCAAGGTCAAGGAATTGTTCAAGGTCAAGGAATTGGTGCCTAGTTTGTTCAAGGTCAATCAAGCGGTGCCTAGTTCTGTGGTTCAAGGTCAAGGAATTGTTCAAGTTCAAGGAAATGGTGCCTAGTTATGTTGTTCAAGGTCAAGCAATTGTTTAAGGTCAAGAGATCGGTGCCTAGATTTTTTTCTAGGTCAAGGAAATGGTGCCTAGCTCTGTTCAAGATCAAGGAATTGGTGATAAATGCTCCTAGTGTTTTGTGTTGGTGTTGGTCTAAAGCTGAATAATCGGAGTTTCCTTCAGCTTCTGCTCCTTGTTCTTTTAGATCTGAATATTCCGTTTAGTTTTTGAAAAGTAGTTCGAGATTTAAACTTGTACTCGGCGGTGATATGATCACGAGGTACAGGGCCGTCCAATTTCAGTATAGATTTGGATATTCCCGAAGGTCTTTGATTGAAAACCAGGTAATCCAAGCAATTCGTACACGTCTTTGGTATACGTTTCCTAACGTAGTGATGGTTGGCTCAGTCCGAACTGTAGGTCCCTTCCTTCCTGGTCCCCTTTGTCGCAGATTCTAATTGTCCATTCCGTTTAGATTGACGGTCAGTCCGAGTTTTACATGCAACATCTGGTACCTTTGGCACACCCAGGGTGAGGGGGTGGGGGCGTGGGGGTGTGGGAGCTTGGGGGGGGGGGGAGGGGGGGGGGTGGGGGTACTAAATTTCACTGTGGCATTGAAATGCCACTGCCGTGGGGCGATGGCTTTTGTTGTTGTTGCTGTTGTTATTTGTGTGTGTTTATTTCTGTGTTCTTTTTTTTTCTTGAGCGGGGGGATTCCCATGCAGAATGACATGTCCTTAGACCTTGTGCAGGGGGGGGGGCACCAAGAAAAAGTATGAACAATCGCGTCCATGAAAACTTATAATATCCAAAATAGCTCCATTTCCTATAGTGGGATTTTAACACCAAATGTTTCGTGGATTTTTTCTTTTTTCTTTTTTTTTTCAAAATTATACAATCTCAAAGTGTCCCAATGTATTTCAAACACACATTAGAAAGTATTCTAGGTGAAAACATATATCATGGGTGACTTTAGTGTGATTTTTCACTGAATTTTAATGTTCACAATTTTTTTTACATTTTTCCTGGGGAGATTTTTCTATTGTGGCCGCGAAAAATGGGTAAAAATACATCGACGAAATTTCGTAACTCTTTCTTTGGTGGCCCCCTAGGTGCAGTCACGTGACGATTTTTTGACGATCATTATTGTATAATCTATAAAGGGGTTACTGTGTGTAAATTAAGGATAGGAATTGGATATTACAGCTTTGAATTGTGCACAATTATAAATTTCTGATTGATCACCAGTTTACCACAATGTCCATAATGTTCGTTGTTTAGTGAGGTGATATATACAAAAGTCAGATTTTCGTAAATTTATGTGCAAGGAACCCTTTAGGTTCCTTGTTAGAATTTGTAGAATCAAGTGATAGTTCATAAAAAGGTCACCGCACGGTCGGTCAAGGTCATTAGAGGTCAGCCAAATTCTACACGCCTCAGAATAGTTCTCCTACCGCCCACCAGGTGGCCAGCTGTGACCACGTGACGTGACCACGTGACAAGACACCGGTATGACGTCAAAAGGACCAGAGTGGCACTCCGCCAGGACAAATAGTTTTGTTGTTGTTGTTTTCTTTTTTTTTTCTTTTTTTTTCTTTTTTTTTTGTTGGGTCATGCTCCCAGCAAAAAGATATGGCATTCTAATAAGGTTGCAGCAAAGTTCTGATTTTGTTCTTGTTACATTAGTATTACACTGTTAGGTTGCAGTGACATTCTTTTGATGACTCCCAATAACGTCACTGCAACCAACTGTTGCAACATTCCATTGCGATATTCTGAAAACGTTCTTGTAATATTATTTATTTTTGACTCACTTAATAAGAATGTCACAATAACGTTCTGTTTAGGTGTGGTTTAGATCTCACTTTAAAGAGGATGTCTCAATAATGTGCTGTTTAGGTTTGGTTGACACCTAACCTAATAAGGTGGTCACAATAACATTCTGTTTAGGTAATGTTAAAACCTGATGTAATGAGAACACCACAATAACATTCTGTTAAGGTGAGGTTGGGAGGTCACAATGATGTTCTGTTTAAGTGAGATTAGGACCTCACCTAATCAGAACGTCACAATGACAATCTGTTTTAATTTGTTCTTGACCTAACCTCACCAGAATGTTATCATAGCATTCTGTTTTGGTTAGGTCTCAACCTTCCAGAAAAATAATTCATGGTGACATTCTTATTAGGTGAGGTCTAGACCTTTCCTAAACAGAACGTTATTATGATGTTCTGATTACTTCAGGTCTCAAGCTAACCTAAACAGAATGTTATTGTGAAATCCTCCTTCAGTGAGGTCTCAACCACACCTAAACAGAACATTATTGTGACAATATCAGCCTCATGAATAACCTAAGAAGAATGTTATCAGAATGTCATAATGTAACACTGCAGCAGTTGGTTGCAGCAACATTATTGGAGTCATCAAAAGAATGTCACTGCAACCCAACAGTGTGACATAACAAGAATCAATACAGAACATTACTTTAGAATGTCATATCCTTGGCTGGGTTAAGAATCAGAACAAAAAAACATTTTCATACGTCCTTGGTTATGAAGTATGTTTATTTCTTTTTCATAGGAAAATTCTGCATGTTAATTTTGTTTTGTGTTGGAAATGAAAGAGGAGACCGTCTGTCATATAGAAATTCTGTGTGTTTATTTGCCCACAGTGTTATAATACTAGGTTGTCATAGCATCGTATTTTGTTCACATCCAATGACTTTACGAAAACAACTTCAATTAGATCAGGAAATATTTCAGAAACGCCTTCCTGATTTTGTTTAGGTGAAACACGGCAATAAATTATATGAGAGTAATGTTTAACAAAACAACAAATGATTTGTCCTTATGCTAGGATTTTGACTCTTTAATTATTACAATTTCAAATTCAAAATATCCTACCAAAAAATATAATCTTCCGGGGCAGTTCCAGAGATTTTCAAAAGGAGTGGTGCCCTTTTGTAGAAATTTCCTTTGGACAATCTGGGTCCAAGAATTTTACAAAATGTGATATTTGGTCAAAAATAGTGGGGGCTTGCACCCTTACGGGCACCTCCCCCCTAAATCTGCAACTGATCGTAGAGTCAAAACCAGTGTCAAAAAGCCCACTGAATGGATAGACTTTGAATAAGTAGGCAAAAGTACTACCTTACTCAGTTGTAATGCTAGAAATCTGCAATCTATAAACCACTCTTGGGGAACTACAAATGAGGAGACCAGATAATGGAGGGAACCCTTTGTTCAGGGTATTGTGCAACACTACATCACAATTTCATGACATAATTTACCTTGTTTGTGCAAAAGCTAAATCATATATCTACATCATGAGAGGCAATTGATAACTTGTTGAATTCACCCAGTGGCCAACTGTTATACGATTAACTTTTTTCATAAACATCAGAGTTGCCTCTGCTTTTTAGTTGATTACAAAAGGAGAAACGGGTGACTTATAGTTATATAAGAGAGTAGGTAATACCAGCGGTCAATAAATTTTATACAAAATATTTCAGCAATAACAATCACATGTCCAACAGATCAACATAGTCCTTATTCATTAATTTCATAAATACATCTAGACTTTCTGAGTTTTGAAGATCAGCACTTAAATCATATAACAATTACAATCACTTTTCCAACAGACCAAGATTATCCTCATTCATCAATGTTATACATTTCATAAACACATCAGACGAGTCTGCAACATTAGCCACTGGCCCGGTGCCCGAGGCCAGTAAGATTATAGCCGGGCCAGCGCAAAATTTGAGCACATTTCAGAAAGTTTAATATTATTTTGAAGGCCCATGTGCTGCCGGGCAAGTAGAAAATAATGCCAATGTCACAGACTGTCAGACTTTCTGAGTTTTGAAGATCAGCACTCAACTCATATAAGAATTACAATCACTTGTCCAAAAGACCAACATAGTCCTTATTCTTCAATTTTATACATTTTGTAAACACATTCAGACGCACTTTCTGAGTTTTGACGATCAGCACTCAAATCATTCCAATACTTAAATCCACAGAAAAAAGGATTTTTTACTGAACAACTGAGGCAGTTTGGACGGAATTACTTATACTTTCTTGTCGAATTCGCTAGTTACACGAACAGAAGATTTGATAACATGATTCTTAAAACAATATTTATACATTTGTCTCAAGACAATGCAATTATCTTAAGACAGTACAATATGCCTTTGTTCAAGTAAGTTAAATTTACAAATGTGGTGAATTTCGTTATGACCTATCTGTCAACGTAATATTCAAACATAATTAGAGAAGGATTTGGAGTTAAGTTTTTGTTCAAGGGTGAAGCATTGTAAAAGCATACCACTATAGTCTAAATGTGGTAAAACCGTTTGCTTATAAAGAGAAATACCAGTGGAAGCGTCAAGATATCCCCTGTGGCCCATTGCACAATAGAATTTCGTTGTGAGGATCAAAAAACGAAAGCACAACGAACAAATGCTTAACAGTGAAATGTTTCTTTGTTACGAAAATAATCACATGTTACAAAAATGGTAAAAATATCTGGTTCTAATGAATAGAATTGAATTCTGTAAATTGATATAAAAAGAGAAGAAATTAGAGAAAAACCAGTAAAGGTTACAACTGTTTGAGGGCATTCTAAATATAGGGGAAAAAAAGAAAAAATTTTCGTTGTTACGAAAATAACTGCAAATAATTTATTAAGCAACAACGAACTGTTTCGCTATTTAATTCATTTTCGTTGTTACGAAACCCATTGTGCAACGGGCCACTTGTCTTTTAAGTTGAAATAGCTTACCAGATACTAACCTCTTCTTATCATAATAGTTATGAACATATCATAAAATGTAATGTTTATCAATAATAGTACCTAAGTAACAGTACTAATCTACAGGCAATAAAGAGTGATTAACTGCCTTAAACGAAGGGTTTACATTTCTAGTCAGTATTCTGTCACCGTTTCCAACAATAGGATATTTAGATTTACTCACATTCAATCACAAGTTGTTCTCTGCTCCACAGTTTATAAAACAATCAATATCCAATTGGATTGAGGTAAATATATAGTGATATATATATTTTTCTAGGAGTAATATACCACACAATCTTTGTGTTACAGGGTAATTCTAACATTATTAAGCACACTAACCACATCGTTAATATAAAAAATAAAAAGACTTGGACTGAGAATTGTTCCCTGACCAATACCTCAGGTGACATTTTTAAATTCTGTCATTTTACCATTAAATTTAACACCCTGAACTCTATCTTAATAGCTAGCAAACTACATCATAACCTGGTGGTTAAATCCAATATCAATAAGTTTCTTCACTAATTATTTATGATCTAAAGAATCAAGTGTATTGAAGATATCAAGGAACGATAAACAAACAGATTTTCCCTTATTATAAATTTTAGATTGGAGAAAATGAGAAAAACTCCTGAAATAAATCTACATAGGCAGGTATGAGGTTGGTATGAGGTTGGTGATCAACCCAAGGTGCGTCGGGGATATCAGCGTGAGGACAGGGTCCTTAGTGCACTAAAGCAGCGTCCCCACTTGGGCGACTGAGTTTTTACTCCTCCGGCGATTAGTGTTAACCCTTTCTAACCACAGCCACCAAGAAAGAAATCAAGCTCTAGCCCCCAATGAAAGAAAGGGTAAACACTAATCACCGGGGGACTAAAATTTTAGTCGCCCAAGTGGGCCGGGGTCACTGCTTAAGTGTTAAATGGGGAAAAACAGACACATGTATATATACCACACACAGAAAGGCACTCCCAGACATACAGTAGTTAAATCCCAACCTAGAGAAAGGTACCTGTTGAGAAACTCAACTGGTCTTTTAAGCAACTAGAACTGTTTTAGAAAATGACTGCAAAATCAGCCCCTCTCAAATGATTTGATCAGAAATATATATAAAAAAAAATAAAGGTCAATCATTGAAAAATATCTAACCAGAATAGCTATAGAATTCCAGTTGCATCATTTGATGGGTTTGGCCCATCAAGGTACTAGTACGTATTCGGTAGGGTTTTAAATTTCAGACATATTTTTTCATACCTCCTCAGAATTTTCATTAATACATCAGGAATACATAGCCAGAGAGAAATTAATATTTACCATTTGGTTTCTTAGTCAGGGGGTTGCAAACATGTGAGGAATTTACCATAGGTTTCTATGGGAACTACCTCACCTAGCAGCAGCATACCTATACGCCATATGCGGGTCTAAAAATAGAGTATCGCGCGGCCAATTTTCGCGGAAATCGCGAACGGAGGTTGGGTGGACGTTTAACATAGGATCCTATGGAGGAAAACATGTTATTTCGCGATAACTTTTTAAATCTGGCTCCAATCTTTATACAGTAAATGAGAAAAAGTTTGGAATTGATCTCAGGAATGCGATACAACCCTTCAAATTTTCCCAAAAGGTCAATTTTCCGAACAATTCCAAAAATTCCGATTTTCCCCATAGGCGCCAATGCTAAGTAGCCAACATACAGAGCCCAGTATTTCACCGCGCGACGTCGAAAATGCCAAGCATACCACTAACCCGTTTAATCCGTATAGGGTGATTCTTAAGGGCCAAACCCACTAGGCGATTATGCCTGAGTAGGGCGAATGATCAGCGTTAAAATCGGCCAATTCTAAGGGTAGAATCGGCTGACTCTAGCAACCACTCATATCAACCAGACACATTTCAATATGGTATAATTACAAGCAATCATAAGAGTCAGCCGATTTTACCACCGACTCGTTGGCCAACTGTGTAAAAGTTGCCTAGTGGGTATAGAGCTTTAAGCTCACAAGATAATTTTCACCAAGTAGGCCAACTGATTATCAGCTGTGCTGGCCAATTCTATCAAAACAACCACCCAATTCCCCCACCTTTTGAGATAAATCATGCACATTTACACAGGCAAACAAGAAAAATTGAGTGGCAATCAACAAAAATCATGACTTAAGTTCCCATCTTTTTGTTATTAGATCTTATTTGTGGTTTTGAGTTCAGATTGGTAAACTATCTCATCTCAAGAATCCAGAAGTAAGAAATATCCCTATGATTTCCATGGTGTAAAACCAGCCCTATATATGTTATGTACTGAACAATGTATACATGGGCGTCTTATAAGTTGATAAATATATAATTCACAAAGCAAACTCAGTTTTGACATCTTAATGAGACCATTGTTATCGCCCTAACAAACATTTCTAATTGCTCCTATTAGTAATAAGAGCTCTTATTACCAAAAGGAGTAATTCAAAATGTTATTTTGAAAAGCTTTGTATCACTAATGGCAGTGATGCAGCCATACAGATTTTTTCAAAATGTCCAATGATATCATGTGACAGACTTTAATTGGTGTCCATGTCATCCATCTCATTTTGCACAGGTGGAATCAGCAAGACTGATATCCCCTGACAGGTGCTCACAAATTTGTAAAATGATATTCCAGTTTCCCTCAACAAGGATACCTTATTTGCTGTGCTTTACCAGCAGACAAGCCTAGAGCAACATGCCTGATGGGAAATGTGCAAACAAAATACAAGGCAGATTGCAAAACACAACCATCTTCATCATGAAATTGTAAATAGTTTAACATGATAGAAACCAGTATTGATTTTGTATCTTTATATGTTAAATCATTATTAAGATGATTTAACAATTCATTCATCAGAGATTGATAAACACAGCAAGTATTTGTATATTTACAAAAGTGTTTTTCCCTGTGATTTTGTCCACAGAATAAGTTAAAACTAACTTGCAAGTGTTTTGAATGCAATAAATCAGCTGTGTGTGAAAAAGTGTTGGGTGTTTTACGCCGTACCTACTGCCAAGGTCATTTTCATGGCAAAACAAGTTGAATTCTGTCTATGGTGATTGTATCTATGAGGTAAAGGTGACAGGGCAGGCAAACAGCAGGGGATTAAAACCTAGAAATTATTTTTGCTGTACCTCATCCCTTAGTGAACCAAGCACCAACCAGTAATTTACCCCCAAAGAACGACTTGATCAGTGCTGGGTCCCCCTATCGTCACCTTATATGATCAGCAGGGGCTACTGGGGGCCTATATTCTTCCCCGGAACCCCCACGGGCTTATGCTGTGTGTTGAAGGGAGAAGTGAAGTAAGATTACATCTTCTGAACAACAGTTCACATATATATAACCCAGGCAAGCAGCGACGTAACAAGAACGTTCTGCGACTGTACTTTTTTAGTTAATCTGAAACCTATCCAATAGTCACGTAACAATAATGTTATTTTAGGTAAGGTTTCAATTTATCAAAAATAACGTTATAATAACGTTATATTTTGGTCGAGGTGTGACCTAACTAATAAAGAATGTTATAATAACGTTATTATAACATGAAAGAATGTTACAAGAACGTCACAATAACGTTATATTGCGACGTCGCAATGTTAGGTTCTAAAGACGTCTTTGGGTGCCATCAAAAGAACGTAACAAGAACCAAACCATGACTCACCAGAACGTTATAATAAGGTTATTATAACGTCATATTCTTGCTTGGGAACAGTCTCTTGTCTATGTCATATATATCTATTCAAGGAATTATTTGTTGACTAGATACTAGGCTTGTTCAAGTGCAATATATTGATTGGCTTCGCTACTTTTTCCTTTAAAAAATGTAGTCCCAAGCCCTCTCAATAACTTACTCAAATGGTACCATTTTCTGCTTCCTGGCCAAGTGCTTTCTGTCAATCTGAACAATCTGAGGATGAAATCAATAGTGTTTTTAGTTTTCCAACCTTCAGCCGCAAGCCCAGAACCATTGGGGGTGGCAGGGGTGGCGGGCCACCCATCCCCCCCCCCTCCAAGGACATTTTTCAAAACATTCCAACTATCCTTGCAAAATTTAATGTTAAAACAAAACAAAAAGTAGTAGAAAAATATTGAAAAGTTCCACTTTTTACTGCACAACACCCCTTTTTTCAAGTTCAAATTATCAAAAATATAGGTAAAAGTTCCACTTGTGGAACCTCGCCACCCCCCAAAAGCAGAACCTGGGTACAGGCCTGAGCCTATAACTTATGTTGCCACATACGTTGAGTGCACAGACCTTTTATGAATACAGTTAGATATTTTGAGGCAAAATGATTGAGCACTTCATTACGAATAATCACTGTTGTCTACATGTACCTCTCGCAGCACCTGGCCTTACGCAGATGAGCTAACTGCTTGCGGAACTCCTTGTTGGTAAACGAATAGATGATGGGGTTTGCTGCATGACTGATGTAGTAAGTGTTCACGTAATAGACCGGGATGTCCGAAAAGTTGAAAAGGTACAGCAGAGATGGCAGGAAGGAGATCAAGTAGGAAAGGATTATCAGAAACAACAATCGAGAAGTCTTGATCAAGTGGTTTCGTAACTTCTGCTTTTGCAGCTGCTGCTGCATCTGTTGCACTACTTCACAGTAGCCTGGGGAGGATGCGGAACTGGATCCAGAACTTGGTCCCGGTTGAGCAAAGTTGTTACTATTTTTGACTTGGGAAGAGTTTGGAGAGAGAAAACTGTTGGAATGAGGTTCCTGCACTCCTAATGTAATGAGATGACTGTTCCGGGGCGGTTCCTGCTGCTGCTGAGATGAACAGGCTGCTTGGACAGCAGAACCCGCTTCCGCTGTAGCACTCACAGTGTTTCGTCTACATACAAACCTTATTATAGCAGCGTACATGATCAGGATTATGACCAGTGACATTGCGATGACGCTTGTTGCAAGACGCACTCCGATGAAGGAGTTCATACAATAGATGAAGGTGATCAAGAGAGCAAGACCAAACCCTCCTGTGATGATACCCTTCACTCTTTTTTGGGCAATAGTGAAGAGGAACGGGTGTTTAATTGCTGCCCACCTGTCAACCGCCATACCAGAAAGCAGCAAAATCGATGACAGCACGACCAGTACGAGGAGACTTGCAACCACCCTGAAGTGGGTACTATTTCGCGAAACGACAAACAGGTACAGCGTCTGTGGGATGAGCAGGAGGCAGGTAAGAAAGTCATTTATGCCAATGGCCAATAGGAAAAGATGCGAAGCAAAGTTGTCATATCGCTTTTTGTATGTCTGGATGACAACTCCGTTGCCCACCACGCCGATGACCCAGATAATGCTGAGCATGATGCAGGTGATGATCACCTCATTTTTCCTGGTCAGAGTTGGTCCATTTTGATCTGCATGTTGAGTGAAGTTGTCACATAACTGGTAAACAGTTGCATTTACTGAGTCATTTCTATATGTGCAGTCATCAGTGGTATTCATGTTGGTGATGTTCTGGAAGGTCTCAGCCATGTCAGTCTGCTTTATTGTTGATCCTATTTGACAAATGTAAAGTTAGTTAATGTTCCCTAAAGATTCATGAAACACAAAAATATGAATTGTCCTTGCATGGTGTTGCTACTTGTGATCCTAGATGAATGGCAATATACAGCTGAGGATCAAATATCACTCATTCCATGGGCAATAATGACTTAAGTGTTTTAGGTGTTGTACAATTTTCATTGAGGTGTCACTACCAACCAAGTGAATACAATGTGTGTGGTACTTCCTATCAATCTCCTTGCAAATCTTTGTTAGGAATGGGAACTGCAATTTTGTTTGTCCAGAATCACTTTCCTTGGCGTCTTCTCTTCTAAGATATCCCTTTGGTCCCACAATGGTCCAGTCTGATGACTGCTAAACTGTTGGAGTCAGCAGCTCTGCTATACCTACAAAGAGAGGAGCACATATAAATCAGCTTGTAAAAGAACTTTAAAATATTACCTGGATGAATTTATAAGAGAACCACTTACAAGCAAGAAATTCTCATTTCACCTGTTCTGGTGATTCACAGAATACCACAATAAAAAATCTGATAAAGTTCTGGTTTCATATTTTGTGGTGCAAAACAAAATCTTCATAACATAATTTTTTCTATACAGCCAATTTGCATGCAGCCAAAATGGCAGCAAAGGCAGTTATTAGGTGTATGATTCTGTTTATTGTAATTCACAACAAAGAACTTTTATCACATGATTCTATACAGCCACTTTGCATGCAGCCAAGAATGGCAGCAAAGGCAGTTTTTAGGTGTATGATTCTGTTTATTGTAATTCTCGACAAAGAACTTTCATAACAAATTTCTATACAGCCACTTTGCATTTGGTCCAGAAAGGCAGTACATGCAGTTATTAGATATATGATTTACTGTAATTCTAGGAAAAATGTTTTCAAAATTGGCCTGTACAATCAGTCCGGGCAATTTGGTCAAACCAACATGTCTCGTTTACTCAGCTTGTCACGGAAAGTGGCTACAATCCATCAACATGCCCCATCCATTAAGCCCATCCCACTTTGAATATATCCAACACTGGAAAAGGGTTGGAAAAAATTACCAAATATACCATCCTTGTCTCCCAGGGTTGGGGTTACTGAAGTAAGCAAAGATTAAGTGATCAAAGTGAGTACTGCTACACTATTATGATTTCTCAAATTTTGTCAATTGACAGATTTGCAGGTTTACCAGCAAATCAAAATAAATTGGGCAAAAAGGGTTGGACATTATATGCGGGGCTGACAGGCTTTAACATCGTTCCTATGGGAATAAAGCCAATATGTAAGGCTGCATTTTGCAGAGTTTAGGAGTGGAATGTTAAGCGAATTGCTTTGATTTATTTTCTATCATATCACTCCCTTCAAGGAATAAGTACAAAGGCAATTTAGAAAATATATCCTTGTAATCTTTATCATTGGTGTAAACTGGGATGGGCTTGTTGTGCTAATTTATATTCCCAGCCCTTTTTGTCATTGTACCTGACAGCAGTTAGTTACTGTCTGACAAGATCACTCTCCACATAAGGAAACACAATTGTAAAGCCTGTCAGCCCCACCAAAATGTCCAACCCTTTTTTGCCCTGAAATACAGCATTTTGATTGGCTGGCAACCCTGTGAATCTGTCAATCGATAAAATATAAAAAATCGTAATGTTTTAGCAATAATTTCGGGATATAGAAAATATAATTCTTGCTTATTTCAATAACCCAACTCTAGGAGACAAGGATGGCTTATATGCTTATTTTTTCCAAAGCTTGGGATATAACCAATGTGGAAGGGGCTTATTGTGGCAGGGTTCCTATAATTAGCCACATTTAATTAGGAGTCCATTAATTACCTTTGCACAAAGGGGAGTTAGGGGTCTAGAAAACATGCAAAAATTCACATGTGATTAATGGTTGGCCACTAAGGACGGCTGCATACTGGAACCATTAGGACCTGGTTATGCAATTCAGTTTTGACAAAGAACTTTCATGACATATTTCTATACAGCCAATTTGCAATGCAGCGAGAAAGGTAGGACAGGAAGTTATTAGGTGCATGATTCTGTTTATTGTAATTCACAACAAAGAACTTTCATCACATGATTCTATACAGCCAATTTGCAGGTGGCCAAGAATGGCAGCAAAGGCAGTTATTAGGTGTATGATTCTGTTTATCGTAATTCATGACAAAGAACTTTCAAAACATGTTTCTATACAGCCACTTTGCATGCAGCCAAGAATGGCAGCAAAGACAGTTTTTAGGTGTATGATTCTGTTTATTGTAATTCTCGACAAAGAACTTTCATAACAAATTTCTATACAGCCACTTTGCATTTGGTCCAGAAAGGCAGTACATGCAGTTATTAGATATATGATTTACTGTAATTCTAGGAAAAATGTTTTCAAAATTGGCCTACAGGTACAATCAGCCAAGGCAATTTGGTCAAACCAACATGTCTCGTTTACTCAGCTTGTCACAGAAAGTGGCTACAATCCATGAACATGCCCCATCCAATAAGCCCATCCCACTTCGAATATATCCAACACTGGAAAAGGGTTGGAAAAAATAACCAAATATACCACCCTTGTCTCCCAGGGTTGGGGTTACTGAAGTAAGCAAAGATTAAGTGATCAAAGTGAGTACTGCTACACTATTATGATTTCTCAAATTTTGTCAATTGACAGATTTGCAGGTTTACCAGCAAATCAAAATAAATTGGGCAAAAAGGGTTGGACATTATATGTGCGGCTGACAGGCTTTAACATTGGTTCCTATGGGGAAAAAACCAATATGTAAGGCTGCATTTTGCAGAGTTTAGGGGTGGTATGTTAATCAAATTGCTTTGATTTATTTTCTATTATGCCACTCCCTTCAAGGAATATGTACAAAGGCAATTTTGAAAATATATCATTGTAATCTTTATCGTTGGTGTAAACTGGGATGGGCTTGTTGTGCTAATTTATATTCCCAGCCCTTTTTGTCATTGTACCTGACAGCAGTTAGTTATTCTCCAACAAGATCCCTCTCCACACAAGGAAACACAATTGTAAAGCCTCTCAGCCCAACCTATAATGTCCAACCCTATTTTGCCCTGAAATACAGCATTTTGATTGGCTCGCAAACCTGTGAATCTGTCAATCGATAAAATCTAAAAAATCGTAATGTTTTAGCAATAATTTCGGGATATAGAAAATATAATTTTTGCTTATTTCAATAACCAAGCTTTAGAATACAAGGATAGTTTATATGGTTATTTTTTCCAAACCTGGTCCAAGCTTGGAATATACCCAGTGTGGAAGGGGCTTATTGTTGGAGGGTTTCCAATGATTAGCCACATTTAATTAGGAGTTGTCCATTAATTACCTTTGCACAAAGGGGAGTTAGGGGTCTAGAAAACATGCAAAAATTCACAAATAATTAATGGATGGCCACTAAGAATTGCTGCATACCGGAACCACTGGGAAATGGTTACGAAAGTCAGTTGTAGTTTTTGACAAAGAACTTTCATGACATATTTCTATACAGCCAATTTGCAATGCACCGAGAAAAGTAGGACAGGAAGTTATTAGGTGCATGATTCTGTTTATTGTAATTCTCAACAGAGAACTTTCATCACATGTTTTTTCTTTACAGCCAATTTGCATGCGGCCAAGAGAGGCAGTAACGGCAGTTATTTGGTGTATGATTCTGTTTATTGTAATTCTCGACAAAGAACTTTCATCAAATATTTTTGCATGCGGCTATGAAAGGCAGTACATGCAGTTATTAGATATATATGATTTATTGTTATTCTAGGAAAAATGTTTGAAATACTGGCCTGCAGGTATAATCAGTGCAGGCAATGTCCCATCCAGATAAATTGTGCTGGTTTATATTTCCAGCCTGTTTGTCTTTGTACCTGATGACCTTTACTACTCCTTAATGAGATCACTCTCTGCAACTTCAATTAGCAAAACCTAATTATTTTTTTAGTAATTACTTTTTGCACAAAGGGGAGTTGAGGGTCTCTAGAAAACATGCACAAATGTACATATAATTAATGGATGGCCCCTAAGGACTGCTGCATACTAGGGACTTGTTAAAAAATAAGACCCAAGCCAGTGCTATAGATCTGTGACACAAGCAACAACTCGAAACCCTGAGCATTTTCTGTCACCTCCCATTAGTTTGTATATTGCATGTGGTGCAGAAAGACAGTACAGACAGTTATTAGATATGTGATTTACTGTAATTCTAGGAAAAATGTTTTCAAAACTGGCTTGCAGGTACAATCGGTGCGGGCAATGTCCCATCCAGATAAATTGTGCTGGTTTAAATTCCCAGCCTGTTTGTCTTTGTACTTGATGACCTTTACTACTCCTCAATGAGATCACTCTCTGTACCTACAATTAGCCAAACATAATTAATTTTCTAGTAATTACCTATGCACAAAGGGGAGTTAGGGGTCTAGAAACCATGCAAAAATGCACATGTGATTAATGGATGGCCCCTAAGGACTGCTGCATACTGGAACCACTGGGAACTGGTTACCAAAGTCAGTTTTAATTCTGGTCAAAGAATTTTCATAACATATTTCTATACAGACATATTGCAATGCTCAAGAAAGGTAGCACAGACAGTTATTAGGTGCATGATTTTGTTTATTGTAATTCTCGACAAAGAACTTTCATCACATATTTCTTTACAGCCAATTTGCATTGCACCAACCAGCCAGTGCTTGTCACATGGTCCTCCACACCAGTCCCTTAGCTCTTCACTATGTGAAAAGCATTGATGCATCACCAGCCAAAACACACCAGATGCACTGAGGCATCTTTTCAATGACGGCACAAATAGTGTATTAAAAGCTAACTATTCAAAAGAAAAATATCAGTTACTGTCTCAAAACCCCTAAATCATCTATGATAAAGTAAATCTAATAATTGATAGGTTGAATATAATTTTCTATACATCATATGTACCTTAACTGAGGGCGCGTTTCACACTAGGGGAATTGGAAATGTGTTTCTCACATCTCACAAAATTTAAGATAAGATGTTCTTTATAATCAATGCTCTTAACTCTAATAATATATAGATAACAATAGGATCATAAGATCATAAAGTCTTAAACTCAACCATGAAAAAGTCAAAATATCTTAAAGGAAAGCTAGCACATAATTGCAAGATGGTTATTTTTCAATGAATTCAATCCAACATGTTAAGTACCACTTACACGGTAAATATAGAAAAAATCACAGGAAAATTCCCAGTTTACACCAATTATGGGACATTAAAAAACTTGTACTTTACTTCATTTTCTAAGGGAAATCCCCTTATTTATGATGTAGTAAGGGGAGTTATTGGGGAATCCCATCTGCCCTTAGAAGGGAGTCCCCATTTCTGTAGAATTTGTAATGAAGGTTATGCTCTCCAACCCAAATTAAATATATTTGGCCCAATTAAACTCATGATAAACTAAAATACATCTACAATCATTTGCTTATCAGGGAATCCCTAAGTAACTTTAGAAGGAATTCCCATAGCTGTGACGTAGCAAGGGGAGTACTGAGAAGCCAAGCATTCAGGGAATTCCCAAAATTAAATTTCTTTCCTGAATAATTACCTAGGACCTTGACCGTTTCACATTTTTACTTTTGAAATATTTTTAGAATACTTAACTCAAGTCAATTAAATAAAAAGTAGCACTCAGTGAATTTATGTGCAAGTTTTCCTTTAACTAAAAGATAAAGAGAAAAATGTCTCTCATGTATGCGTAAATGTACGATGTTTTAGTACTTAGCCTATACCAGACCCCCTCATAATTGTCATATTTGCATTGGGGCTGTATTGAGACTATGTGTAACGGTGTTGGGTTATGTTGGGTTCCAACGCAACCCAATGCTATGTATATTACACTACACGTTTTGGGTCACGCTTGGCATGCGTTGGGTTGCATTGGGCACGTGTTGGGTTGTGTTGGGCAAGAAGCTCTCGTCAGGATTTACGTACATGTTGGTAAAATGACGCGAATCAGATGCATTGGACAATGCAACCCAATGCGAACTCGACGCGTAGTGTAATATGGCCGTAAGGATTATTTCTTACAAGAATACCATGAAAATGAAAATATATGTCCCAAGAAGGTTTTGGGAAAAGATCAAATTAGAAATGTCTACAAGAGAAAAACAGTCAAAAATCAGTTCGATTGACGGAAAATGTAACGCGCTTGTGACTGAGGAATGTCTGAAGGACTTTCTTTATGTTAGTAGGTATGTAATTACCTTATTGGACCTAAACTGGCAGAGAATGTCGGTTGATGATATAGGAATGCTGCGCCAGGTACGCATGCCTAAATTATAGCTAGTAACTATTAAGGCACATAATTACTGAGAATATTAGTGGTTAGTTGGTAAATGGGGTTTGACGCTGTAGCAACATCTAAGGTCATATCACGGCTTGAACAAGATTTGAAACTTCTGTCTTTGGTGATCATACCTAGGGGATGAACAAATCTATGAGAAGGTAGAGACTATACCCCTACACATTTACAGAAGCAAGTGTCCTTTAATGTGCAGGGTCCCATGGACAGGGTCAGATACACAATACCTCTATCTGGAAAAATACAATGCACACATATAAATATCTGAATATCTAGAAGGTAATCTTTTGGTAAATGACAAATAAGATGGTTTTTGAAAAGGTAAATCAACAATAGAACATGGGGCCGATTTTTCAGATGACCTATTACTTCGTATAAACAACAGTAAACATTCAATAGCCACATTCATTGATTATGAGAAGGCATTCGATACATTTGAGCAATAATTTTGAGATGTTTCAGACTCATAATGCTCTGTTTGTGGTGTCAGTTATATAGTAAGTATAGTTAAGCCCTAATTATACTACACATACGGTGCCTGGTTGCGTTGGGTGCCTGGGTTGGGTGCCTTGTTGCGTTTTGTAACGACAGATTCATGTTAGGGCCGTTTTTGTTTTTTTTTGTTTTTTTTTTATTCAGCATTACCCTGAAAGGGGTCAAGCTTTCGCCTGTTCTCCCCCCACCTTCAGCTTTTAAGAGCATATCACACTACACGTTTGGTCGCGTTGGGTCCCAAAGTGACCCTACACAAAGTATATTATACTTCACGTTTCGGGTCGCATTTGGTTATTAGTTTGCTTTTTTATATATTATACTTCACGTTGGGCATTCATATTTGTGTTTGCTATTTGCGTCGGCAAAAATGTGTACAAAAAGGCCCCAATGCATACCAGCCGACACATAGTATTATACGGCCTTTAGGCAGGATGGTGTAGTGGGTAGAGCGCTTGCCTTGCACATGGCTGGATCAGGTTTGAGCCTTAGCTGTGCCCGCTATATTACCTTCCACTGCCATCATTTCCACTCTATAGATTCGGTCAGCCAACTGGTATACACAAAAGTGAGTGGTCCTGATATAGCTGAAAAATTGCTGAGCAGACTTTAAACTCCAACAATCATCATTTGTAGTGACTGTAAAAAACATCTTTTCTGGCAATTCAAGAGGTAAGAACCGCACTTCTGATATCGCTATCATGAGATGTGCACCTCGGCCAATAAGCCCATTCCAGTTTACACCAATGTTTAAGTTTACCATAAAATATTTTCAAAATTGCCTCGATACTTTTTCCATGAAGACAGTTACATAATACAAAATTAATGAAAGCAATTTGGTTGACAAATTGCTTCTTAAATTTGTAAAAATACAGCTTTATATATTTGTTTTCCCCCATAGGAATCAATGTTAAAGCTTGACAGCCTAACCTATAATGTCTGATCCTATTTTCCCTAAAATACAGCATTTTGATTGGCTGCCAAACCTGCAAATCTCTCAATTGGTAAAATTTTAGAAATCATAATGTTTTATCAATACTTGGGAATATAGAAAAATATAATTCATGCTTATTTCAGTAACCCTAACTCTAGGAGACAAGGATGCTTTATATGTGAATTTCGTCACACCCTTGTCCAACTGTGGAAATACCCTATGTGGGATGGGCTTATTGGAATTATATGGCAAAAAGTTCTTCCTGAACAAAGTTATTTCAATGTCCCTTTCTGACATTTCATGTAAGAAACAATAATGATTTTGCAAAAGGACACTGTTCATCCTCTATTTCAGGCTCCAATCGTCCCAACACATCATAACAGCAGGAAATATCATCAAAGGTTTCTTATTGACACTACCACAGACAGTTGGGTTCCTGATTTAGAAGCAACTGATAATTGAATCAGTATGCATGCTGGGAAACTGAGAAGTCTATTTTCAGATCCATGGATCTTGACAATTAAGCCAAAACAAGTCAGCCTACACAATTCAGCCTTTCAGAGGCAGGTGACTGCTGAGACAGTGAAGTATATATATATATATATATATATATATATATATATATAATATATAATATATATAGTCTATATATTATATATATAATATATAGTCTATATATATTATATTATATATATATTATATTATATATATATAATATAATATATATAGACTATATATTATATATATATTATATTATATATATATAATATAATATATATAGACTATATATTATATATATAATATATAGACTATATATATTATATATTATATATATATATATATATATATACAAGTGTCAGACACATTCATGGCTTCCAGCTGAGATGGTTCAGACAGTTATCAGTCCCACAGTTCTACCTGACGGTCGGTGCATCTTATAGATGTTGTGCAGATGATGTCGCCATGTCCAGAAATGGACTCGATATCTTATTAATGATCAACCAAGAATTCCCATTATTTACTCTCCCCAAACTTCTAAAATACATATTTATCTTATCATTATAAACTATTATAAATTATTATAAAATTCCATAATGAATCATCTTGTCTACTTAGAATTAATAAATACTTGATTTATCTAATGGCCAAGTAGTTATGAGGAAAAAAGTGATCATGTGATCTGTCTATAGAGTTCTATAGACTCCATGCCAATGATGCCACTACCCAGATCAAACGTGCGGAATAGATAGCAAATTGCGGACTTCCGGCTCATAGGCCCAATCCTTAAGAATCATTTATTGTCATCATGTATCTCTTATCATCAGTTCCAGGAGGAAATATTGAGAATTTCGGATAGCTCTGGCCTTTATGTATGACATATTAGAAAATCAGAATTAATAAGTGGGAAAAACTTTTTCTTCCACTTCCAATGCAGAAGCATAGGGCAGATGTCAGGAATAGGGGCGCGTTTCACACTAGGTGAATTGTAAGTGCATTTTTGACATTTCACAAAACTTAAGATAAGGTGTTTTTAATAATCAATAATCTTAACTCTAATGATAAATCAATAATCTTAACTCTAATGATATAAAGATAACAACAGGAACCCTAAGACTGTAAGTCCGAAACTCAGCCATGAAAAAGTCTTGATATCTTAACTAAAGATATGATCTGAAAGTTAGGACCAGTGTGAAACACCTCCTAGGTCCGCAGCAAAAGGGAACTGGTGCTCAGTCTATACTAGGGGAATTGTAAATGCGATTCTCACATCTTACAAAATTTAGGATACAATGTTTTTAATAGTCTAAATCTTAACAGATATAATACCTGACGAATTTAAGAATAAGCCATGTCATTTTGTTTATTTTAAAGGTACTTGCAAGTGTTCAACATGATTTGGATTGACCAATGATATATCTTAAAACTACTTTGCCTTTCTTATTGCTTTAAAAGTACTTATCAAAAGGAAAATTCAATATTTACCGTTTGTAATAGCAGGTACTGACCTTTCAAAAATTGAGTGTTAACCATTGGTTTAAATGGGAAAAATCAAGAAAAATAACACAGAGAGAAAACCAATGTTTTACTATTGAAACTTGCCAGGTACTTTATATTGTTATTAAAGTAGATATCAAAAGCTAAAGAATCAATGTTCACTGTTTGTGAAGAAAGTTATCACAAGAAATTAAAAAAGAGTGTAATTCTGGTTATATAATGCGTTTTTACCTGGTTCTAGATTATCAAATCAGGAAAAATTATGATTAAAATTATGTCCTTAATACCAAGATATCACTAAGAAATCTAAATCAGCAGAAATAAATGTATTTCTTTTTAGTTTATTGTCCATCATCCAGGTGGCGCCCTGAACAGTTGTGTGTACCTTTAAAGTCCCATACCCACTAGGTGATTTTATCGTCATCAGGCAACGGGCAACTGGAAGAATCACCAGTAAAATCATCAGGCGACTGGGTTATCAATGAATCACCAACTACCCATGAGTATGGTGCACATTCTGGGGCAATCTGGGCAGATCAGCGGGAAAATCGGCAGTAAAATATGAAAAATTGAATGTTAATTTTTACATTTTGGGTCTGTGGTTAGATCAGATTTACTGCATGAATGCAGGTTATCTGAGATAAGTCACAGGCTTCAATTGAAAATTTTTTGTAAATAAAATATAAAAAATTGCTTCATATGCCAGTCACCCGGTAATGATGATGGCCATTTTCCCAGTTGCCCAGTGCCCCTCAACAGTAAAATTTCCTAGTGGGTATGGAGCTTTAGAATAGGTCTTGTCACATGTCGCTTAGCTAAATAAGGATAATGCCCTTGTGCAATGTTGGTTTTAGTGGGCTAGACCCATTTTTTCTACTTGCATCCCCAGTCGGAGGTGCAACATTATAATAACGTTGCAGCAACATTCTCTTTTGGTTCTTGTTACGTTCTTTTAATAATGACTCCCAATTACATCACTGTGACCTACCGCTGTGATGTTGCACTACAATGATATTACAAAGTTCTGGTTATGTTCTTTAGCCTAAACTGAACGTTCTTATAACGTTCTGTTTTGGTTTCATCCTAACCTCACCAAATAATAATGTAATAATAACATTCTAATTTGGTGAGGTTGAAATCTCACCAAATTAGAATGTTGTTCTCCAAATGTATCTCCCTTTGCAAATTTGAACAACAACTGTTTCTGATTTATAAACTGATTTATAAACAAACAATTCTCCCCATATTGGACTATAACAGTTTTTTTTATGGATCTGGCCCGATGAAGAATGTGAATAATTTACAGGTACTCCAAAACCAGGCCCTGAAAAGTATATTAAAGGTTAAGCGAGTGAGAGATATGTCCCAGACTGATTTACACATGGCTTTAAAAAGTTTTAAGCTATAAGAAGAGGCGAGACAAACATTGTTGGCACTTATGTATTGGTGGAGTCAAGATGTAAATAATGTTGAGACTCATAGAAGAATTACTTGACAATAAAATCAATTTAAAGTTCTGCTGCTGAAAACTAAAAGATATATCAATAGTCCAATGAATCGTGGAAATATACTGTGGAATAGATTAACTCAGTTTGAACAAACTGCAGTAACTATATCTGAATTCAAAAGTATTGTACAGAAGAGGTTTGTAAAATATGTAGAGGACTATTGATAGATTGGCTGATTTTAGTATGACTGCAAGTTATGCCTGAACTTAGGCAAATTTAGTTGAGAATTTGAAATATAAGACATGTTAAAGATCTGCTAAATAACATGATTTATCCAGAGTCTTTAAGATATATGTCAATCATTACTAACTCATCCTATTGATTCACCTATCATAAAATGTACTAAAAATATACTTTCTTCACTTTATCGTATTAAAACATCCAGGAATTTTGCCTGAAATTATGTTGTAGATTCAACTTCTTGGAAGATCAGGCACCAGTCTGAAAGATTTTGTCGAAATAAATAAATTAAAAAAAATATATTCTTTATCAAAAACACATACCCTTTGATATCATTCAGTAATTCTCCCCTGATCCATGTCTGCTCCTGCCTCTGTGTGTGTGTGTGTGTGTGTGTGTGTGTATTACCTTTTTCTGCCAAGATCTTTTGTGGGTATATGATTGCTGACATCAATGGGTACTTAGTGTTTATCTCAACTAAGTTTTCAGAAGTTCTGATCCAGATACAGTTCTTATTACACAAACAATCCATTAGCCATTAGTTTTTAGTGTCACTCCCAGTTGTCTGTCGCATAATCTCCTCATTGTGCGAGGATTGTCCACCACAGCGAGACCCATGGTTGTTTAACACCAATGGAATCCAACTTTCCTCACTGTTGCGGGGGTTGGCACACCCACATTTTAAATGTATTTGGGGGGGGGGGGGACGGCATTTTGGGGTTGTTATTTTCACATTCTGCTTTCACTATAATGTTAGATGGGTCCTTTGGCTTATAGGAGGCAAGTGGCGGTACTGTCTTTATCGGTATTCAATTAAATGTCTCCAAAAAGTGTACAAAACCATCACTCTTGCGAGGATTGTGACAGTGCAAACCTTTAGGATATCGCTGTTTGCGAGACCCATAACTAAGTCATCACTGTGCTCTCGCTGTTGCAAGGGTTCCCTTTTGCAATGGAGCACTGTGGTCTGTCGCATAATGGTTTCGTGGTTTTCACCCATTTATGATAATTTTTTCCATGACAAAAATATTAGGAATTTCAGATCTAAACGTCTATCTTTCGCAACCGTTTACACAATTAAGATTGACCCACTAGAACAGCCACAACTCAACAACATCCCTATAGCAAACCCTAATAATTTCATAATGCCATGGAAAACTGGTGATGTTGTGACTGTGACATTTCCATTACATCACATCTTGTGATTTGAGATTAGCCCATGTTGCAACATACACAGATTCCTGTCACCAACTTAAGTTAGTCATATCACACTGTTTCGCAGGCATCCAAGCATACACACATGAGATGAAAACAGGAATATCACATAGATCAGTGGCCCGTAGCACAATAGAGTTTCGTTGTTAGGATCAAACAAAGATATCTTTGTTAAAGATATCTTTGTTACAATTTTACAAACATAGTAAAATCTCTGGTTCTAATGAATGAAATTGAATTCTGTAAATTGATGTAAAAAGGAAAAAAATTAAGGACAAATCAGTAAAAGTTACAGCTCTCTGGCTGCATTCTAAATATAGAAAAACAATATGTATAAACCATTCTTGTTACAAAAATATTAATTTTTTTCAAAAAAATTATTTTCGTTGTTACGAACCCATTGTGCAACGGGCTACAGAGCAGCAAATTGGGAACTTTTGACTAGCCACATTCAAGGCCATCTTAAACAAAATATAAACATATTTTTTAACTCAAATATTTTTCAAAAGGTAATTATAGTCCTGATATTGGATACCACACAATAAAAAGCTAATTTATAGACGTTTTTCGGGTCAAATTATTAGTATAATAGGAAATACTTATGTTTAAAGCCCAAAAAGCTGGTTCTTTCCAACACTATGTTTTAGTAAAAGTCTTATAAATCCGTGGGACACGTTCCATAAACATTCCCCAAGACTAATGGTAGGGCTTCTAAACAATAATGAACTATAGAAAGTTAATTATCTGTTGTTTATGGTGTACATAAGTAGTCGTAATTGATTGTAGATAATAGCTAGCTCCAAACACAGTCTCCTACTCGTTCGACTGCTATTGTCCAATACATAATCATAGTTCCCACATCATGTAAGACGTAGCACTCGCATGAAAGTTGTTCTTTATTAATATTCTTTTATGTATTGCCGTTCCGTGACAAGATCTCATTTGACAATGATCAGTTCCAAGGAAGGAATCCCCTCAAACACTTTCAGGCACCCCTCCGCCTTCTAACGCAGTCCGACTGCCTCTATTCCAAACAACAGGATCGACTCAGCTTCTAAGACTGAACCTTTCCAGGATGGTTACTCACTCAACATTCAGCTAACTCTGACCGGCTAAAGTGGCACACTCGCTTTTAGTATGATACGTCACACATTGACTCCTTCTTTTAATTCCCTTCTTTGACAGAGAATTATTATCACTAGGTCTGCAGGGCAAGAAAGGACTGAAAAACTTGAAATATCTGGTCTTTCTACCAGTCTTAAAAACATAGCGCTGTTAATAAAGTTATGATAGAAATAAAAGTGGTATATTTAGATTCATTATATTTTTTTCTATCATTCAATACCAAAATTGTTTGTCAGGCACAAGTATTTAAACAAAGAAATGGGAGTAGAATCTGAAAAACGGCACAAGTTTTCAAAATATGAGCATCCTTCCATGTGACATTGCTTATGAATATAGTAATTAATGGGAACAAAGGGGGAAAATATAAAATACGTTCAGATGATAAATGGCCACAAATGACACACAAAATATGTTTAGAAAATTCAAAAAGTCAAAAAAACGTACTACAAATCTTTGGAAAATAGAATTGAAAATAGAACTGAAAAACAAAACCAGCCCTTTCTTGCCCTGCAGACCTATAGCACATGCGCTAGTCTAAGGCCTACGCTGTAATGCCCAAACAAACATGGTCTGGCAATCCATGACAGTACAATAATATGTCTTGAATAAGAGTTTTATTAGTATGTAGAAGATAGGATGTGACATCATTGTGATATCGCAGAGTGTTCCTCCTATTGTTCACGACCAACACCTGTTAATTAGATATTGCCACTAATGATATGACCTACAATAACATGGCTGGAATGAAAATAGATAATTACACCATCCCTTAGCCAGAGCATACTGCCATATACCATTTACATAACTGCGACATCATAACTTCTACAGTGGCCTGCAATTTGCTTGTGAAGGGGGTATTCCAGTACACGACATATGCATGCGCTATGATGTGAGCACGATATGGTTACAACATGTCAATATCATGGCCATGTCGTAGGCCGCTATGATATTTTCGATGTCTCATTAGTGTAATAGACTATGTTGCATTCAGCTATGATGTCAAAGTCATGCGATACGATTTTTTATCACGGTAAAGTCGTAGGGAAAATGTCAGAGGCTTTAACCTAAGCTACAATATGTATTTGACATGTTTAATGGTGTCTCTGAGATCAGTTGTAAATAATGACAACGTGGCTAGTCTCTCTGGCTGATGCTACCGCAATTGGGGGAGGCCCTCTAGGGGGTAATCCCTGATTGGTCAATCTGCCAAAAGAGGCCTTAGCAACCCCTTCCCAGACTTCCCAGTAGGATGGAAAGTGGATGGGAGGGATCAGGGGCTAAGCCCTGGGTTTATTGAGAGTTGAGACCCAAGGTAGGGTCTAGTTTCTCAATGCATGATTACGGTTTCACCTATGAGGATCTTCAGGCATCAATTTTTAGAGAAAGTTGTGCGGTACCACACTGGTCGTGTGGAAGAAAATATTTCCAAGGCTTGGAAATAAAATCCTATTTTATGGGGGGGTGGAAAAGAGAACCACCTTGTTGGAGAAACTCCCTAGGGGAGTGGAGGCAAATTGAGGCCCCTGAGATCAGTTGTAAATGGTTTGAATTGCTGTCCATGTCACAAGGCTTAAGGGCGTAGGAGACATAGGCAAATGCCTGGAAAACATACCTGTAGAGTAATACCCTATTGGGTGCGATAATGATACGATATTGCTGTGATATACACACAAGGTTAGACAGATTGGCGCCTCCTCCTGCATTACCTAGTAATGTCACCATCCAATATGGTGCTCATGTTGTAGGCATCTGTTATTGTGTAGTTGAATACCCACTTGATGTGGTCATATTAGGGAGGTTAAGCAACCCCGACGCATCACGTAACGTAAACGTAACGTATCTCTTTTCTCACTCGTTATTTTGAACTTCAAAATATTTAACCATGACGTGAATGTGACTGGTGTGTAGATATGCAATATTGATTCAACTTTTAAGAATTATTTATTCATTCTCCCACAGAAAGTTTTAAAATTTAGAGATGTGTTGACGTATCTCGTCGCGTTGGTGTTGTTTAACCTCCATATCACTGGCATATCACATCCCAAGTCACAGAGGTATAAAACCCCCTTGACCTTTTCAGTGACCTGATGTGTGCCTGCCTACTCCTTAGAGACCTAACTAAGTGACTTCTAGTAATGATACAGTCTGCATCTAATGACCCTTTTAGGCTCAAGTGAGGTTCACATCTCCAGGGATTTCTGTACATTAATTGTGTTTCCGTATGTTAGAAAGTGAACTAGAGTTAAAGTTGGGTATTATTCATTATTATTGCTATAATATGTAAACTCAAATCTTCAGAAACATGATGGACTTGAGCAAAAAGTGTGAATATAGCAGAAATGGAATATTCTGAAAGCTAAAGTCGTCCGGGGACTAAGTCGCCCGGGGACTAAAAAATATACCCCATGTTTGGTCGTTCTTGTTTTAAATCTGCTGGTGACTAGAGGACACTATATGTCGCCAGATGACTGACTTATCACCCATGGCTATTGGGAAATATTAAACATGTCAAATATGTTGCTAGATAACCAGGGTGACTAGTGGTTTAGTCACCAAACATTACTGCATGTCTAGTTGGTCGCTGGGCGACTAACAATGTTAGTCACCTGGCTAGTGGCCACCGGTTTTGGTAATCTAGTCACCCAAGCGTATATATGTTGTATCTAAATATAGCATTAACTTTCACATTAAAATAACATTATTGTAACATTCATTTTTAGTAAAGTCTGAACTTCACAAGCAAGTTTCCGCAGAACTACAATAGCTGAAACTACATTAAAGGCTGGTCTCCACAGAACGACTAAGTGATCTAAATGAATTAAGTCAGCCAACCAAATGTATTAACCCTTTCCAAACAGGCCAACCAACCCCCAATAACAGTGTTTGTCATTTAGGCTTGAAAGGGTTATGCTGCATCCCCACGCGGCGACTAGTTGCACTTGGTCATCAACGACAAAGCTTTCATTGGGCGACTAAAGGCAAGCCCAGCGAGTAAAAACATAGTCACCTGACTTATGCAGCTTGTCGTCCACAAAATATCATAAATGTCTGATTTTTTTCACCCAATTTGTCAATGATTAGTGCATCTAGTCGCCCAGCAGCTTGGCCCCAGTGTGCTTCACCTTCGTCGTCAACAATTAGTCGCAAGTAATTACCTGGTGCAGATCCAGTATTAGTACTCATCCGGTTTAAGCCCCATACCCACTAGGTGATTTTACCAGCAAGTGGCGACGGGCAACAGCAGAATCCCTGGTAAAATCATCACCAATTCACACCACCTGTTAGCATGTATCATTTCAATATTACATCTAAGAGGTGGTGTGAATTGGTGATGATTTTACCAGTGATTCTGCTGTTTCCCGTCGCCAGTCGCCGGTAAAATCGCCTAGTGGGTATGGGGCTTTAGTCATCGGCAATTGGTCGTTCTAGGGAAACCTGCCTTTACTCTTGTTTGATCTTATAATCACTGAGTATTGAAAGGGTTAATAATGGTTTTCCCTGTTTGTCATCCCCTGGAAATACGCCTTAACAATTGACAAACCCACCAATATCCCCTTAGCAACTTTATCAAATACCACCATTAATAACTGAATCTTTGGCTGTCATTCCTTGTTGTTATATCAGTGATGGAAATTGGGCTAAAAGGGGATGTCCACATGGCAACAAAAATACGGCAACAAGTGGTAAGCAGCAACCTTCTAAAGGGTGGATTCAACGTAGCAAGAAAAGCACAGCAAAAGTCCAGCAACAGTCAGCCACAACCTTTCTGAACTGTTGCTGTAGTGTTGCCCATAAAATTTGGTAAATCTAATGAAAGCACTTCAACACAGCAATGGTATCTTTTGATATTAGGTGCATGGGCAATTGTGCAATTCGCCTGTGTTTCCAAGTGTAGCCCATGTATCTTTTTTAATTTGTCACCATGTATAATGCACCCTTTAGTCACAAATAACCAAGAGTTAAGGGTACAGCCACAGACAGCCTATTTTTAACAAAACCATTAAAAAGGCGTCAATTTAACATAAAAAAACAGTGATATGTAAAACTAAATCTGTCCCAGATACTCACCCCAGAGAGCGCTTGTCCTGCTTGTCCTGCTTGTTTCTAATGGGTTGAAGTCTATCTCTGTCTCTAGCCCTGAGCCTACAGGATGCTCCCAGCAGTCCAGCAGTGGACTTAACAGTAGGACCACTTGCCCCAGTCTGCCTCCTGTTGCTCCAGCAGTGGTCTTGGTTGTAGAGCCACCTGACTCAGTCTACCTGGACTCTCCTCCTGCTCCTACCTACCTCACCTGTCTGTGAGAGCCCGCGGGGTGTCGCTGACAGTCTCCTCAGCTGATCACCTCCTGTGGTGTGGACGTGTGAAGACTCTATTACACTTCAGTACATGAGCTGTGACATGTGCCGCGTGGCATAACCAAATGCTCGCAACAGCGAGGGATTAAAAACGGTTTAGTTTTTCCCTCCCTGTTTTTTTATCCTTGTTTCCCTCATGTGCCAATCATCCCTGTTGCGATGGTTTTGCACACACTTTGAAGTTAATTTAATTGATTGATAAATACATTTCTGCCACTCACCTTCTATATATCTTATAAGATAAGGGACATTGCTGAAAACAGAATATCAAAATTCACACCCCAAAATGTCCCCTCAAGATATCAAAAAAAGGGGATGAAGGATGAAAGGTAGATTCGCTCCCTGTTGAAGAGGTCTTTTAAAGTGTGCCAATGTTCGCTACAGCAATACCCATTATGCGATGGGCCAATGATCATATAACAGACAAATTCACCTACAGTGGCCCGTTGCATAATCAATTTCGTTACAATGAAAATCAATTAATAACGAAACCTTTCGTTGATACTTTTATCGTAACAGTAATCGTTTTAACAACTAAAAATGTTATTTAGAATGTGCTCAATGAGTTGTAACTTTTACTGATTTTCTTCTACTTTTTTTCCCTTCAGATATTGATTTACTAAATTTAATTTCATCCATTAGAACCAGAGACATAAAAGTGTTGTTGTTACAAAACCTATTGCTGATCTTAATATTATCTTAAAGTTAAAGTTGTTAGGAAAAATTAATTGTGCAACGGGATCTTATGATTATTAGAAATCGGCAATTTGGAGCATGTTACAAATGGGTAAAAAAAGAATGTTATCTCTCATAATCATAATGTTACTTCTCTATGACAGTGTCATATTGTAGTTCACGTCATGTAGTCTAATACCTCCTTCAGCAGTTACTTACATACCTTTGATTACAATACATGACATGAGCTGCAATATCAGCATGATATTTATCTGCTATTACTATCATTACATAAGTCCACTTATATCAAGGATAGTGTTCTTCCTGTGCTGCGTCGCATAACCAAACGGTCACAACAGCGAGGGATTAAACATGGTTTTTCTCTCCCTGTTTTTTTTATCCTTGTTTCCCTCATGTGCCAATCGTCCCTGTTGCGATGGTTTATTTACCTCCTATACATTTTATAAGATAAAGACTCGCTATCATTTACTGAAAACAATATATCAAAATTCACACCCCAAAATGCCCCCCCCCCCTTTTACGGTCATTGTGATATGACCAAAGACATATTAGCCATTTCCATAGGTCTAACCATCCCTGTAAGGATGAAAGGTGGATTCGCTTCCTGTTGAACAGTGGCCCCTTGCACAATGGGTTCGTAACAACGAAAATAATTTTTTTGAAAAAAATTAATATTTTCATAACAATGATGGTTTATACACATTGTTTTTCTATATTTAGAATGCAGCCAGAAAGCTATAACTTTTACTGATTTGTCCTTAATTTTTTCCTTTTTACATCAATTTACAGAATTCAATTTCATTCATTAGAACCAACGAAACTCTATTGTGCAACGGGCCACAGTGGCCCATAGAGTTTCGTTGTTAGGATCAAACAAAGATATCTTTGTTAAAGATATCTTTGTTACGATTTTACAAACATAGTAAAATCTCTGGTTCTAATGAATGAAATTGAATTCTGTAAATTGATGTCCTACAGTGTCCCTCCATATGTCAAGTTACAGAATTCAATTTGATACAGTCGATAAAAAGATATAGGTGTTTTGCAACAAAAATATCTTAACCACGATATCTTTGTTAGGATACCTAGCGTAAAGTTTGTGAATTTTCTGATCGTGAATTTTCTGTAATATCATAATATTTATTGCACCCGATATAACAGCTCAAGTCTTGTATCGTATAAGAGGGGTGTAGACCCCAACTTAGACAGAACGACTTGGCCATTTCTTACATTTGACATTTTTCACATGTTCTAATATTTAGTGCGATACATGTCTAGTAGTTATGAGTTTAACGCATGAATTATCAAAGTCGTGTAATAACCTGCCTTTTATCACATGGGAGTGTGATACAAGAAATAGTCCCAGCAGCGCATGAATACAATGCGCCGCATTAGAGAATTGCAGGACATCGGCGCGAATCGCCGTGAACGCATCAACATGGAGCTACCGGACTGGATTTTTGAGGACATTGCAGGCGATACTGTATTTGGTTTTGTTCAAGAGGTGTTCCAAGGCTACACTAGAGATTATTTGATGGCAACGTCATGCGGGTATGCATTAGAAGAGGCGCAACACATGGCGATAGGCGAAAATGCCCCATTATCGCCCACCATTGCCGAGAAAGCAGACGATTTTGCGGAGATTCCAGCCAATGAGAATGCTGCCAAACAGCCTGAAAACCACCCCCAAAGACCAAGGAAACGATGAATAATGCAGCAGAATGCGGTGAAAATGCGTCAGCATGCGCTACTAATGTGGATTTTGTCCCTGATGAAGGCTTCAAAGGGTTTACAGACGAATTAGCTGAGGAGTCCTATGCTTGGTTCATGGAAGAAGAGGCTAAAAGGAAGGGCAGGCCTAAGAGTGTGTCAGAAGATATTAATATGATGCTTAACAGAACGAATAATAGGCATGAAAATGCGTCTGTCAACCCACCCAACCCAGATACAGAGGCTGACAACCCCCCTGACAACCCTGACAATGAAGATTTCGATATAGAGTGCTCAGACTCTGAGCCTGAAGAAGGGGAGCAAGGCCTAGATGATTCAGAGGTTAGAGACTATGTGCACCAGCAGAGGAACCCAAATACTGAAAGGAAAACTAAGCAGGTAATAAAAAAAGTAAAAAAAAATTCCCCATCACCCCTACAAATCCAAAAACAATCCTAAAAATGTGTGCCTTTGTAGGAAAAAAATCCCTAAAAAAAAATAATTATGAAAATTGAAGAACTGTAGAAAAAAAATGCCTGAGCTGTAGAGGAAAATATCTAAAATGTACAAAAATGGTAGAACTGTAGACTAAAAATCCTGAGCTGTAGAATAAAATGTAAAAGAAATGTAAAGAATGTAGATTATTATTTTAAATTGGTCCTACCTTTCAGGTGATGAAGAGGTCCAAAAGCTGGCTTGTGGATGTCCGTGGCGAACTGCGCGAACCGGAGGAGATCAAACCGGAAAGCTTGAACAGCTACATCGGCCTGTTCATCATGACCCTGAAGCGTCTGGATGATAAAGACATGGAACCGGACACCCTCACCAGCTACCATTGTGCCATTGACAGGTAAAATAATTTTAAAATGCATGTAAATCACATGAAATAATTACATAATGCATGTAAATTGGAGGCAATGATTCTAAGATACAAGATGTTTAATTTCTATATGCATAATAATTCTAAAAGCCAAGTACATGGCAGGAAATAATTAAAGAATGCTTGAAAATCGTTGGCAATAATTCTAAAATACAACATATTTAATTTCTATATGCATAATAATTCTAAAAGCCAAGTACATGGCAGGAAATAATTAAAGAATGCTTGAAAATCGTTAGGAACACTATAGTAATGCTAGAACTGCTACAGAATTATTTTCAAAATTGTTAATTATATGAAAATCGTTGGTATTGCTTAAATAATGCCAGAATTCATACCAAATTATGTTACAATGCTACTAAATCGTTGGCAATTAATTTAAATGCCAGGAAACAAATATTAATGATAACATTTTTTTTTTTTTTTACAAACATATCCAGGCACCTCCTAGATGTGGCATACCCTCACAGCATCCTGAGTGATCCCCTCTTTGACTCATCCAGGGCTGCCTTGTCTGCCAGAAGAAGGGAACTGAAGAGTCTTGGACTAGGCAATAAGCCAATTAGATCAGAAATGATTACAAAGAAATGTTAGATTATATGTGAAAATCAGGGGAACTGGGTGATTCATCCCCCAGGCTTTTGCAAAACACTGTATTTTGTTATCTGACCATTGGCTTTGGGTGGAGGGCCCAACATGAGTCTAAACAGTTGAAATGGCAAGTGACCATAGAAATATACCATAATGGCCAGGAATACCTACAATTGAGGGAAAGGCTCAGTAAGATAAGACAAAGTGATGGGAATAGGCCCTTTGCCCCTAAAATCTTTGCCC
Organism: Lepidonotus clava; assembly: GCA_936440205.1. Classification (NCBI taxonomy): domain Eukaryota; kingdom Metazoa; phylum Annelida; class Polychaeta; order Phyllodocida; family Polynoidae; genus Lepidonotus; species Lepidonotus clava. The sequence continues at coordinate 3,424,088 of OW387143.1, forward strand.
AAGAAGGGGCCAGGTGCCCATTGGCCTACTACAAAAAATAAGGGATCTGAGACCCTCCAGTATGTCCCACCCTGACAGCCCCTTCGTTCTCATCCCAAAACCTGACAAAATTGCCCTTAAATATCCCAAAAGGCCCTGGTATGCTGCAACAGCCATGGGGGTGAACAAAATTGGCCATATTGTCCCTGAAATGGCTGAAAAGTCAGGTATCACAGCAAAAATCATAAACCATTCTCTAAGATGAACCCTCTGCCAGCTCCTCCTCTCAAAAAGGATCCCCCCTACTACCATCATCCAGTTGACAGGGCACAACAACCTGAAATCCCTGAATGAATATTCAAGTGCTGATATGGATCAGGCGAAAGGAATGTCCACCATAATGTAGGCACAGCTTCCCAGAAAAAAGGTGGGGTCAAGCCATTCCAACCACCTGAGGATCCCTGGGAAGAGGTCGTAGAGGTCGATGTAGGGGCTCCGCCTCCCCAGAAAGTCCTGAAAAGTTCCCTGAAATTAGGCCCCAAAAAGTCTGAAGATTCCCAATTCGACAAGGTGGTGAAAAGTGCCACTGGTATGTTGTCAAATGCAGTCGTTCATGGAAATGTCACAATAAACATGAACTACAATGTGTGTGCTAGCTCCCAAGTTAGTTCAAATGTCAATGTAAGCCATAAAGTGCCCCTGAGTTAAGAAGATCCAGGGTCTTCCCCCCTTGATCAGGGGCTGACAGGGACCTTCTCCATGTTGAATTCAGATTTTGTATTTTTTGAAAATTGTTCACACGTTGTAGTTTTTTAAATATGCATTAACAGTTGAATATCTATGCGTCTCGACTTACCTGAGATATTTGTCTAAGTCCCCACATACTTAGATTCATGTGGTTATTCTGTTATAGTGTGTAAAATCCGATTTCAAATTGTATAACACTCGCCGCCAGCGACATGTTGGTTCTTCGTGAAGTGGCGGGAACAGGGTCGCCCGAAGGTAGAGCAAGGCGGCCGGAAATAAATGAGTCTTCCCGAAGATCAATCTTTTTTCTTATTTCACTATTAAAAGCTAAATGATTATACAGATATAACGCATATGCCTATATAATATCATTCTATGTGTTAATATTGAAAAATATCACATGAAAACAGTAGAAAACGCATAAACAAAGTTCTTACCGACGATGGCCGGAAACGCCCGAATGGCGGCAAGGCCATGTGCGCCCCCTCTAGCGTTAACTCTGCAAAAACGAAGGCCCTGAAAATAGTCCACAAGAGGGCGACATAAACATCCAGCTTGCTCGACCGGATTTTGCGGGTAATGTTTTCTAATTTATCTTGTTTATCGGGGGCTAAGGTATAATAAATCCATAACCAACCTCGAAGGGGGTAATCGGGCGGTTATCACCCCTCGCCAGGACCCTGATATCAGCCTTTGACCTGCCCTGCAGGCCCTGGTCTCAGGCTGATATCGGGGTCCTGGTTCGGGGTGATAACTGCCCTCGTACCCCCTTCTTGGCTGGTTATATGTATTTATCACACACACAGCCGCTGAGCGGTGCATATTGCAAGGAGGTCATATTGCCATGCTGTATGTACAGCTCACTGTGGACTCCTTGTTTTTAGTAATTTCAACATTGTTGAATACTGTTTGGGTGATAAAATAAAGAAGTAGGGGTCATCCTCGGGTGGCCGTATGACCCATGGGGATCTACAAACCTCGGGCTTCGCTCTTGGTATGTGACTATCCCATATGGGTTGTAAGGCCACCCTCAGACGCCCCCCGCAGTGCTTCTTATTATAGTAGGCAGTTGGTCTGATGAAGTGTACTGAGAGCTTCACGTTAGTATGCGGTGTAAATCCCGGTGTAAATCAGCATTCCCTGCAGCAGCAAAGGAAGCCTATCAACTTGTGACCTTTCCAAACAGCAGCACGCAAGAACTAAGGTTATGGCAAATGTTCTAAAGTTGTTAAAGCTAGGGTATCATTTGTGTTTTACTAAAGTTAGGAGGCCCACCCCTAAAGCTGCATCCCCACGTGGGTTAATAATGCCAGTGACTTACTTTATTCGCCAGGCAATTAAGAAATAACCAGTGAAAAAACGTTAATACCACAGTTGTGATGCTCTTGCTATAAATCAGTTGGCAACTAGAGGTCACATTAGTCCCCCTGCCCAGCAACTAACTGCACTAATCACTGGCGACTAGAGAGAAATATGAAAGATGTCAAATATTTTGCCAGAAAACCATGGTGACTAGTTGTTTATTTGCAAGACATCACACCGCTGTTAAGTATGTCGCCAGTAGACTAACCACGTTAGTAGCTGCTGATTTTTGTAATCTAGTCGCCCAAGTGGGGACCAGGCTTTAGCCTAGGGACATGGTGGCCGGTGACATAGCAAACATAGTCCGGCTATGTTATTGGGCATGGAGTTGCAATGGAGCAAATAACATCCATCTCATGGACAAACTATGGCTTCAACATACCAGTTTTAACATGCCATCTATATATGTCTTGCTTCCTAGATCTATTTTTAAAGTGTGTTGCTCAAGCCCCATACCCACTAGGCTGGGTGACGGGTGACGGGAAGAATGAGCGTCGTCATTGCTGGGCAGTTTTGATATTTTCTGGCGATTTTCTCAACGATTTTCCTGGCGATCCTGTTGGCAATCAGCCGTCGCTGAGAACTCACACCATACCCATGGGGAATTGCCCGGCGATCACAATCATCAGGCAACCGTCGCCCACCGATTATGTAATCCCAAGTGGTTGCTCGTCGCCCGTCGATGGTAAAATCGCCTTGTGGGTATGGGCCTTTAGTTGCACCATGGAAACTCAGCTTAAGTCAGCAACTGACGAGCTACTGAGACCGGTCAGGTAAAATGAAATGATTAACTGGCGACCGAGATACAGGCTATTTTAATGCTTGTCTCAGTGAGGTTCCTGTCAGTCTAAGCCATCCGCTGAGGTAGCCTCGCCTTCATGAGAATACACCAGTAAATTAAATTCTCCCTACCAGAATGTTAGGGATGCCACACCTACATGTTTAGTTGTATCCTAGAAGGATTTTAGAAAATCTTGGTTGAAGATAATGGCACCAGTGTCCTTAATTCTCCCCATCATGGAGAGCTTATTTATTGTAGTTGACCTGCATACTAGCCTTAACCAAGATGCATTCTGGGAAATATGTAGACAAATTTAAATTGCAGCGCTTAAGTGTAGGAATTTTCAATAAGCATAACTTGTGGTTTAATATTATGAACAAATAGCAATGACAATTTTTCCATTTCATATCTGTATATATCTAATTTATTTCAAGTTGGTTTTAAATTTCATTCATTTCAGAAAGATATAAAGCAAATATTTGTAAATTTTCTATAGTTTATCCAGAGTCTACAAAATCAATCAAAATTAACCTGCAGGTGCCTAAAATACAGTAAATAAGCTATTCGTGGCAGGGAGAATGCTTGTGACTTGATCTAAGCTGATCATACAGTTTAAAACAGGAAATAAGCCATCCAAGGGCGAGAATTAAGAGATTAAGAGATGTAAGTATTCTAATCACCAGCTCATTAAAGAAGCTGAAGGTCTATAAACTACTCATCTAGCTAAGAATGTGTGGTTAAAATAATGCATTTTAAAGCTGCTTTCTTGTCTTTGAGGCAGACATATTTTTATACATTGTAAATCCCTTCCGGCTGATCCAATTTTGTGACGTGACCAGTAACGCCACCAGATTACGTTCCACCAGTGCAAAATATGTCACCGGCCATCGCGTCATTAGGCTAATGCTGGTTCACGTATGTTAACCTAACAACAGCAGGACTTGAATATACCTTTAAGTGCCATACCCACTAAGCAACTTTAAGAGAGTTGGGCAATGGATCAATGCTAGAATTGGCCAGTTCTTATGATTGGCTGTTAGTACAGTATATTGAAATGTACACGTTTGATAAGAATCAGTGGCCGATTTTTGCACCAATCTGTTGCCCAACTCTGTAAAGTTGCTTATTGGGAATGGGGTTTTAGATGTGAGGCCTTTAATTAAAGGAAAGGTATTGTCCTCTTCTTATTATGTTAATGCCTGCCGATTTAAGCTTAGTACCGCACATGCCATTCTGTGCACAACTCACTGACATATAGGCCACTTAATGAGCCACTCACTGACATCTACGCCACTCTATAAACCAATCACTGAGATACACGTTACTCTATGAACCACTTATTGACATACACACCACACTATCAACCACTCACTGATATGGAAGCCACTCTGTTTAACACTCACTCAGATACATACCACTTTATTAACCACTCACTGAGATATATGCCTCTCTATTAGCCACTCACTGACATATATGCCACTCTATTAGCCAATCACTGACATACACTATACTCTATTAACCACTCACTGACATACACATTACTCTATAAACCAATCACTGAGATACACGTTACTCTATGAACCACTTATTGACATACACACCACACTATCAACCACTCACTGATATGGAAGCCACTCTGTTTAACACTCACTCAGATACATACCACTCTATTAACCACTCACTGAGATATATGCCTCTCTATTAGCCACTCACTGACATATATGCCACTCTATTAGCCAATCACTGACATACACTATACTCTATTAACCACTTACTGACATACAAACCACTCTATTAGCCACTCAGTGACATACACACCAATTAACTAACCACTCAATGATATATGTGCCACTCTATTAACCAATCACTGACATATGTGCCACTCTATTAACCACTCACTGACATATGTACCACTCTAGTAACCACTCAATGAGATGCACGGCACTCTATTAGCCACTTATTGATATACACACCACTATATGAACCACTCACTGACCTTCACATGACTCTATCAAACACTCACTTACATACATGCCACTCTATAGAACAATCAATAATATACCCCCACTCTTTGAACCACTCACTGACATACACAACACTCTATCAAACACTTACTGGCATACAAGCAACTCTATGAGCCATTCAATAACTTACATGCCACTCTATTAACCACTCACTGACATACACACCACTCTATTAACCACTCACTGTAATAACAGTGGCCCTAGCACACTACCCTAAGGTACTCCACATACTATGTTACGATGACTAGAAGTTATGTTATTGGCTACTGTAAATTGTTTTCTATCAGATAAATAATAATGTATGTAAACATACACCCTACTCTATGAACCACTCACTGAGAAACATGCCACTTTGTTAGCCACTCATTGATATACACATCACTCTAATAACCAATCGCTGAGATAAATGCCACTCTATTAGCCAATCACTGAAATACACGCCAAACTATTAACCACTCATTGAGATACATGCTACTTTATGAACCACTCACTGACATACACACCATTCTATGAGCCATTCAATAAGTTACACGCCACTCTAATATCCACTCACTGACATACACGCTACTCTGTTAAATACTCACTCAGATACATGCCACTCTATTAACCACTCACGACATCAACTCTATCAACCATTCATTGACGTACACGTTACTCTATTTACCACTCACTGACATACGTGCCACTCTATTAGCCACTCATTGATATACACGCCACTCTAATAACCAATCACTGAGATACATGCCACTCTATTATCCATTCAGTGACATACATGCCACTCTATTAACCACTCACTGAGATACACGGCACTCTATGAACCACTCACTGACATAACCGCCACTCTATTAACCACTCACTGATATATGTCCCACTCTATTAACCACTCACTGAGATATGTGCTACTTTATGAGCCACTCACTGACATACACGCAACTCTATTATCCACTCAATGACATACACAGCACTTTATACACCACTCACTGACATACGTGCCACTCAAGTAACCACTCAATGAGATGCACGTCACTCTATTAGCCACTCACAGACATACACGCCACTCTATCAACCACTCATTGACATACACGGTACTCTATTGACCACTCACTGAGATACACGCTACTCTCTTATCCACTCGCTGATACACACACCACTTTGTTAACCACTTGCCAACATACACATCATTCTATGAACCACTCACTCACATACACGCCACTCTATGAACCACTTAATGACATACATACCACGCTATGCGCCATTCACTGACAGACACTCCACTCTATGAACCACTTTCTGACATACACTCCACTCTATGAACCACTCAATAACATACATGACACTCTATGAACCACTCTCTGACATACACGTCACTCTATGAACCACTCAATAACATACAAGACACTCTATGAACCACTCTCTGACATACACGGCACTCAATGAACCGCTAAATAACATACATGCCACTCTATGAACCACTCTCTGACATACACGTCACTCTATGAACCACTCAATAACATACAAGACACTCTATGAACCACTCTCTGACATACACGGCACTCAATGAACCACTCAATAACATACATGACACTCTATGAGCCATTCATTGACATACTTGCCACTCTATGAACCACTCACTGACATGTACGCCACTCTATCAACCACTCTTTGACATACATGCCACTCTATGAACCACTCACTGAGATACAAACTACTATATTAGCCACTCACTGACATGATGTTCAACGAACCACTCAACAACATACACACCACTCTATGAAACAATAGCAGAGATACAAACAGCTGTATTAGCCACTCACTTACATACATGTCACTCTATGAGCCACTCTTTGATGTACTTGACACTCTATGAGCCACTCACTGACATACATGCCACTCTATTATCCATCCAGTGACTTATATGCCACTCTATTAACCACTCACTGATATAGATGCCACTCTATTAGCCACTCACTGAGCTATATGCCACTCAATTATCCACTCACTGACCTACATGCGTCTCTATTAACCACACACTGAGATGTGTGCTACTTTATGAGCCACTCACTGACATACCCGCAACTCTACTAACCACTCACTGACATACATACCACTCTATTAGCCACTCAGTGACATACACAGCACTCTATGAGCCAGTCATTAAGATACACGCCACTCTATTAGCTACATACTGATGTACACACCACTCTATGAGCCACTCACTGACATAGCCACCACACTATTAGCCACTCACTGACATGACGTTCTATAAACCACTCAACAACATATACGGCACTCTATGCAACAATCGCAGAGATACACACTACCATACATACATGCCACTATATTATCCATTCAGTGACATACACGCCACTCTATTAACCATTCACTGAGATACACGGCACTCTATTAACCACTCACTGAGATATGTGCTACTTTATGAGCCACTCACTGACATACAAGCCACTCTATGAACCACTCAATGACATACACACCATGCTATGAACCACTCACTTACATACATGACACTCTATGAACCACTCACTGAGATATGTGCCACTCTATGAACCACTCAATAACATTCATGCCACTTTATGAACCACTCACTGACATACACGCCACTCTATAAAGCCCTCAATGACATACACACCACTCTATTAACCATTCAATTATATACAAAAACAAATTGGACAAGTATAGAGATACGGATTGCCGGATTCCCAGTGGCGGAAAGTGTATCAGGACAAGTCAGCAGGATGAGTCCTGATACACTTCCGGCAATCTGTATCTCCTTACGAGTCCGTTTTTTTATTTATTATACTTTCACGGAATTGTGATGCTTAAATGATCAATATTTACTAATTATTTAATTTCTTGACAATTGTTTGAGAACTATGTCGCGTGGCAGGCACAGGCCTACATGATTGTGCCAGGTGTGATGCGATGCTGCGATCTTTTGTGCCCGACGTCATTGGCTGTTTTGTCAATATCATGTGACATTTTGGGTCATTTTGGGTATTAGAATCGTGGGAATTGGCCGAAATTTGGCCAAGTAATTGAACCGACATGGGCTTAGCTCAGGGGGATTCATTGTCACCACCTGGGAACGTGGAGGTGCATTACCTAACTACAACAACTCCACCTATACACAACCCCATATACCAATACACAAATACTCCCCTATTCCACTCCTTCTTCAACCACCTACCATTCCACATCTATTCTCAATATTACCCACCCACCCACACCATTTCATCATTTTATCTTACAACTTATATTAAAAACATATCTATCCATTTAAATATTATATCAACTATTATTACAATTATCTCATAAAATTTAATAAAAATAAATTTTATTTCCCCAGACCCACCTCATCTCTGTGTTCCTAGGTTAAGCGATAATGAGATCTATGTTTGAGCATCTTAGCTATCGAGCCGTAAGATTCAGTCGGAGTTTTGACGTCATTGTCTTATTTAGCCACTCTCCAAACAGAGCCACTTCCGCTATGGCGAGCCGAATGTGAAGCAACTGGGGAGTTTGTCACCGGAGCTGAAGTGGCTCTGCTTGGAGGGTGACGAGTGACCTACTTAATTGACACTCTCCAAGCACCGAAGTTCACCGCACAACATGTACACCCTCGTACAGTGTGGTGAACATTGATGCTTGGTCAAACTAGGTCAAACTTCTTTTAGGTATCAGTACAGTGTACTGATACGGAATCCGTATCAGTACAGTCTCTGCTTTCAATGATGCCTATTTGTCGATTCCGGAAAAGTATAATAAATGACACTCTATGAGCCACTCATTGAAATACACCCCACTATATGAACCACTCACTGACATACACGCCACTCTATAAACCATTCACTTACATACATGACACTCTATTAACCACTCAGTGATGTGCACAACACTCTATTAACCACTCACTGACATCCACCATTCTATGAGCCAGTCATTGAGATACATGCCACTCTGTTAAACACTCAATGACATACATTCCACTCTACTAACCACTCACTGACATACATGCCATTGTAATAACCACTTGCTGACATAAACACCACTCTATGGACCACACACTGAAATACATGCCACTCTATGAACCAATCACTAAGATACATACCACTCTATTAGCCATAACTTTAAGCATTTTGATTCGCTCCATCAGATTCGGTATCAACCATAGGTGTGAGATATCAGCCTAAGGGAACAGCCTGCAGGGCCTACCAAAGACTGATGTCCGTGACATTCCAAGGGTTGATTAATACATAGTATAGACCAAGGGGGTACAAAGCAATTGTTATTGCCCTAGTATGTGCCCTAGTATGTGGGTGACCACAGCAGCATTCCCTGGTGTGATTCTATTTCTATTGCAGGATTTCCTTGAAATTTCATAAATATTATATGGAGCATTTACGAAAGATGAATATGATTTTGTGAATGAAAAAATATAAGGATAAGTAGTCAAATGTGGTTGATTAAGCAGGTTTTCTTCACTTTTTCCTTATTTTTAGGAATGAAATTAGATTTTCCACGGTGACCTTAGGTTTTCTTTGGCCTAAAATATTCATGGGGGTCCTACTCTAACATTTTCTGCATTTAAAGTAAATATCAGGGTTATTATTTTTGAATGTTGACAGATAGTAAACAGATAGTAAACAGATTTTCATATCTCTGAAATTGATATGGTGACATATGATTCTGCAAGTTTCTTTATGTTCCTTATACATCCACCTTACTACCCTATGGATTTCAGAATTTTGTCACGGTGTATTAAAAATGATCCCAAACACTGATATTTACCTTTAACCCAAGACAAATGTGTGTGCAAAATGCAGCAATAACAATATCTCAGGTTGCCTGCATTCCGACTATATCAATAATATAGAAAATGTTCGCAGTTATTACTGCCTACGTAATAATTCACCCTACCACGGATAGCCTATTTCTTGACTTTTACCTGCAGGTTAGCCTTAATTAGGGTGCATGCTGGGTAATATGTCGACAAACCACAAGGTTTTACTATAGAAATTGTCATGAATCATATAATTATGTGTAGTTTATCATGATAAAAAAAACTAGCAATCAATATTTTTTAATCTGTTTCCATGTACAGTAAATATTTTCTAAGTTGTTTGAAAGATGATTCATTATAGAGGGATTTATGACAATTATTTGTTCATTTTCTATAGTTTTTCCAGGGACTTTGTTGACAAAGTTAGTCAAAATTAACCTGCAGGTGCTTAAAAAGCAAGAATTCAGCTATCTGTGGAAGGGAGAATTGACCCCAACACTCACAGACAGCCATTTCTGCCCTCCAGAAGCAATAACAGATCTTTTATTCACCTTTCTGAGAGGGCAGGACAATGGTGAAGGTATATAGGATTGGAATCCTCACATAGAATATGTTCATGCTGATGACTGTGCACAGGTACACTGGTGCACTGGTTAATAAGTTCAATTGAATTTCCTGTTTACTCTGAAAGAATACAAGTCACCTTTTCAGCACAGCCAACCACAGGTGCTCAGTTGAATATGTGTTGATTAACCATCTACTGCACCAAAAGCTGCACGATCGGACATCGACCCACCAATCAGAGCATTTCCGTGTGAAAACAAAGACAGGTATGATCCTTTAGTAATTTCAGCAAGTTAATTTGCTGACAGTGCAAGAGCCCTGCATGACCAAGGAGTCTCGATGTCTTTTTTGTTTTTTTTAATTCAATTGTTTATTCAGACATAAAAATAAGTTACAAACTTGTTTTCATTTAACATCTGACTTTTCTAAGTACACAAGTACCATAGACCAATATAATTTACAAAGTAACATGTAAACATGAATTCATTTTATATAAAATCATGTATGAAATAAATCATGGTTTAAAATCATTCATTTTTGTATATCAACAGCACCAATTTTCTAGCTAGGTATAAAAGCAGAACAGTTAACATACAAGATTAATAAATCTAGTAAAAATGAGTTAGAAAACTCAATGAACAATAATTTATTATAATACAATAAAAATGAACTAATTATTGTACTACTAAACACCTTTGGGTCTGTTTGTCAATATAACATCATTTTCTCCTTTAAACAATTCTTTGACTAGTCTCGAATATATCTAAGGATTCAATATTCCTAATGTCAGGTGTCTGATCATTCCATAACTAAACATGGTCCTGTCATGCATTGTTCTCCCTTAAAATCAACTGTGTTGGGTGGTTGGGGGGGAGCTTTCAGTGTTCAGTGTCCAAGGTCACCAAGCGACAACTTATCCAGGGGCTTACCCCCGTTGGGGTACCGGGATGAGGCTTCTGCTCCTGAGAAGAATAATTATAGGTCCCCAGCAGCCCCTGCTGATCATTCTTGGATTCGGGACCCCCTCGTTGCTATGTATCCTGCCTTATCTCCGCCATTTTCTTTGGTGACAACAACTCCCTAGATACTGCTGATAAGGCAAGGTGGAGGGAAGGCGGGAAATACTTATACAGTCAAAAATTATAATTAAAAAACTCATTAAATTCCAACAATTTCACAAGATATCTGTAACCATATAACAAATAACATATGTAAAAGTTAGGGTGCTGACATTCTTTGGTTCTTCAAGGTCTAGACAAATCTGATTCTTAAGCATTGAGCATATGGGGTTGTATTCACCAACGTTCACACCTGACTGCAGCGCCACCTACAGCAAATGCCCGGATATCCGAATCCGAGAATAGAAGGCGACAATAGGGGGGACCCAGCACTGACCAAGTGGTTCTTTGGGTTCAATTCACGGTTGGTGTCTGGGTTCACTAAGGGATGAGATACAGCAAAAATGATTTCCTGCTTTTGATCACCTGCTGTTTGCCCACCCTGTCACCTTCATCTCATAGAAACAATCACTTAAGACACTTAAGAGTCCGTCCCAACTTGTTTTTGCTATGAAAATGACCCTGGCTGTCGGTACGGCGTAGAACATCCAGCACTCACTCACTCACTCCAGGGGGCTGACATCACTGTGGTGCAAGATCCCTATGGTGCAGAGCTCACCTGTTACTTTATCAACACAGGAAAATAATACAAAGATGAACAAATGACCAATGATCGTAAGAATACAGGTTTTTCGATCTAGTCAAAGTGGGTGGGGCATAGGGGGCTGAAGCTGGTTCCCAGCCTGTTCCAAGCCAGGAAGGTGGGGTAGAACTGGTAGGTTTAGTATAGCTGGAAGTGGTTTTGAGTCAAAAGTCACACTGGAATCACTGATTTTAGATCCAAATTTTCACAGCAAAAATTATATCTAATCATACAATGTCTTGAATTTGAATGGTATAAACTTTTAAAAACATGTCCAAAAATTATATATTTTAAGAAACTGCCCTCCAGTAGTAAACAGCTGTTTCTTTGATCTGACCACCCCCTGGGCCCCCACTGTGTTGAAAGGGGGTTGTCTGATTCATATTAATTACCTTCGTGCATGCCTTACTAATGAATGTCCAACCACAGGCCATCTATGGGGATTTAGATTAACACCAGTAGGAGACATATAACATAACACTTTGATTACATAAGTCAATTAAACCCTGTGCCCTTCCTTGTCCCTTAATAGGACCCAGGGACTCCCAATGTGCCTGCACAAACCAGGCTTAAATATGCCTTCACTTCCTGCCGTTTTGGCAGACTTCCTATGAATGACATAAGATCTTCCAGTGGAGCAAAATTTAAAAGGTAATTATAACATAATTCTCCCAACCACGGATAGCCAAATTCATGAATTTTACCTGCAGGTTAGCCTAAATCAGGATGCATGCTCGGTAAATCGTCGACAAATTACAAGGCTTTTTCATATAAATTTCCATTAATTATTACAGTATTTATTATCCAACATGGGGAAAAACTAGTAATCATTATTTTTTAATTTGTATTTTGTATTTGATATTTCATAAGTTATTTGAAAATTCATTCATTATAGATGGATATGTAACAATTATTTGTTTATTTTCTATAGTTTTTGTTGTGTTTTTGTAAAAAAAAAAATTAGTCCAAATTAGCCTACAGGTGCTTAAAATACTATAAATTAGCTATCCGTGGTTGGGAGAATTACATCAAAGTTAATAGGTATATGAATATATATATACAATTCAGTGCAATGTGCCTATTAACGATTTAAATAACATCATAGTAGCAATATAAATATTGTCATTCTTCTGCGATGTCTGTCCTTATTTTCAGAAAGTGCAGCTCTACTTTCAATTTGACAATATTGACAGTATTGACAGTATTATTGCTGTCAAAATTAAAGGGACGTTCTCGTCGCCGACGACATGACTGTTTGCAACGTTGTAAGTCTCATTTACTGGCGACAAATTGGTGACGTGACCAATCACAGCGCTAGATTGCGTTCTAACACTGCAAAACACGTCGCTGGCCGTCGCGTCACTAGGCTTACATCAGAGGATGTATCTCCTTGAACTCACGGACGAGAATGTCCCTTAAAGTTCACCCTCAGTTATTATACTACTGATATATTTTTTGACATTGTTTTTACATTTGACTTTAGTTGTAGCACGTTGTAATTCTTCTGGTAGGTTATTCCGCAAGGCAAGTCCTCTATACAGAGGACTCTTTTGTACTTCCGTCAATGTAGTATGTGCATATTCGAAATTAATTTTTTTATAAACTCCTTTATTTGATGGCCTATTGAAATATCAGAAACAATGCAGGAGTACTCTTGAGAACATCTTTATAGATCCAGAGAAAACATGGCTAAGTCATCTTCAGGTATCACCACAGTAAATATGAATAAATTAGACATCAGGGGTCACTTCACTAAATATTATTTTAACCCAATAATACTACATCTCCCCCCGAGTCCTTACTGTCTCTGAAGTTACTCTATTCAAAGTAAAAGTCTCTGAGTTTCTGAGTTTCCTGTAGTTAGGCTTCTACTATTAAAATTTACCCTTAGAGATATCTCAATATATACCACTATGATAAAAAGTCTTTTTCAGTCTTCTCCCTGAGTCCAGTGTTCATAAGTCTGAAAAACTAGGTTAAAATATTACTGTACTATAGCACTTTAAAGTAATAGTTCAATATGATTATTTTTACTTTAAACCATTAGCATATTATGACAGTCACAGTTCACACACAGTTCACACATAACACTACAGATCAAGTCTCCTAGGTGGACGAACAACTCTACCAGCCCTGGTCATATTTGTAGAGACCGGACTAGTAGCTGGTGATGGTTGTTGTAGTCGTACATGGGGTAGTGCACACTCAGGCACTGTTGGACTTGGAGTCTGTGGTTTGGTGGGAGTGCCAGGTATTGACACTCTTGGTGTAGTCACAACTGGGCGAGGCACTGGTGTACTCTGAACACCAGCGAAGTCTAACCGCTGTCTTGGAGGTTCGTCGCAGACCGGCCTAGTATGGACCAAGGCTGATCTGTTTCTCCTAACAGTTCCCATGTCAGTCCTTACTAGGTATGAGCGCGGATGGTTCATGCGCCCAAGGACTTCTCCTTGACGATCCTGGTCCCGAATCCAGACACTGTCTCCACGGTCTAATTGTGGTAGGTCTTTAGCGCGATGGCGCTGGTCGAAGGTTCGCTCCTGGTTAGACCTATACACCTCCTCCCTCTCCCTAGCCTTGTTGAGCTCATCAGACTCAACTTTCCCCGTCAGAACACTAGGGAGAACAGGCAAACGGGTGCGCAGCTTACGTCCCATAAGCAGCTCAGCAGGAGAAAGGCCATTCTGTAACAGCGAACTCCTGTAGTTCAACAGAGCAATGTATGGGTCCGAGTTCTTTTTGAGCAATGTTTTCACTGTGCGCACAGCTCGCTCAGCTTCACCATTCGCCTGAGGATAGCGAGGTGAACTAGTCACATGTACAAAGCCGTACCCCCTAGCGAACTCAGCAAAAAGCTCAGCACTGAACTGGGGTCCATTGTCAGACATCACAACATCCGGTATCCCGTGCGTAGCGAATATGCTTTTCAGCACATTGATTGTCGCTTCTGAAGATTGACTAGACAATGGTTTCATGTCCACCCATCGCGAATAGTAATCCACAACGAGGATGTACACTTTCCCTTTGAAGTCGAATAAGTCCATTCCAACCCTCTCCCAGGGTCGGGTAGGGAAAGACGCAGCCATCAAAGTCTCTCTCGGTTCTGGTAAGGCCTTAGCACAGATGGAACAGTTCTTCACTGTCTCCTCCACGCTCTGTGACATATGCGGCCACCATACCGAAGTCCGTGCCCGATCACGACACTTTGTTATCCCTAGGTGTCCCTCGTGAATAGATGTGAGAACGTCTAGCCTCATCGAATGAGGTATGACAATCCTGTCATTGTATAAAAGTAAGTCGTCAACCACTGTGAGATGTCCACGATACTCAAAGTATTGCCGCAATACCGGTGTATGGGGCATATACACAGGCCATCCTTTGATGCAGTAGTCACGTATCTGGCAGCACTCCTCATCAGCCTTCTGGGCTTCCCGGATAGCCTGAAGCTTGACTTCCGTTGCGGATAGGATATCCACTGCCTGTGATGCGAACGACTCTACTTCCCTGACAAGAAGTTCATCTTTTAGTTTTGGCACCATCACAGGTGCCCGTGAAAGCGTATCCGCTGTCACTTGATCCTTGCCTGGCACATAGACCACCTAAGGGTTGAAGCGCATCATCCTCAGACGGAACCTGAGTATCCTTGGGGGCATCTTGGACAGATCCTTCGTCGACAACAGTGGTGCAAGTGGTCGATGATCTGTCTCAAGAGTGAAGGTCAGTCCTAACACATAGTCCGAAAACTTCTCGCACGCCCAAGTAGCGGCAAGTGCTTCCTTCTCGATCACTGCGTAACGCTGCTCCGTCTCACTGAGCGATCGTGAAGCATAGCAGACAGGACGGCGTGTCCCATCGTCCTGCACCTGTAGCAACACAGCACCCACACCATAACCCGACACATCTGCAGAGATCACAGTAGCTCTCTGAGGGTCATAGTGGGCCAGCAGCTCAGGAGATACAAGTGCGTCCTTGATGCGTTGGAAGGCCTCCTGCTGCTTATCCCCCCAGCACCACACCGTGTCCTTCCGTAGAAGTTGGCGCAGGGGTTCGTTGAGGTTGGCGAGCCCGGGTAGAAACTTGCTCAACTGGTTCACCATACCATTGAAGCGCTGTAGTTCCGTGATGTTGGTAGGAGTTGGGAATTTCTCGATAGCTGCAGTCTTAGCTGGGTCTGCTCGGAGACCAGCACTATCGACGATGTGTCCCAGAAACTTCATCTGTTCCTTTGAGAACTCACACTTTGCGTTAAGTGTAAGCCCTGCCTCCTTCAACCGTTGCAGCACCTTGTGCACACGTGAGTCGTGTTCTGCCCGGTCTTTTCCATGGATTAGCACATCATCCATGTGACAGATTACACCATCCAAGCCCTCCAGAATGGTCGACATTGTCCTCTGGAAGATTTCTGGCGCTGAACTAATACCGAAAGGTAACCTGTTGAAACAGAACCTCCCGATTGGAGTCACAAAAGTTGTCAGCAGTTTTGACTGCTCATCCAGTGGTACTTGCCAAAAGCCACTGTTAGCATCCAACTTTGTGAAGATCCTGCTTTGTCCTAGTTTCGCGAGGCTCTCATCCACCGAAGCCATCGGGTGTACCTCCCTCGCGACTGCCTTATTGAGGTTAGTCAGATCCACGCATATCCGGACATTCCCATTTGGTTTCGGGACAGGCACCATCCCGGAACACCAATCTGTAGTCTTAGTCACAGGTGAAATAACTCCCTGACGTACCATGGAGTTCAGCTCCCCCTCGATCTTGGACAGCAAAGGGTGAGGCACCTTCCGCGCCACGTAAAGACACACTGGCTCCACTCCAGCTCGTAGAGAGATGTGGTACTCCGTCTTCAGTTTCCCCAAGCCTCGGAACAGCTCAGGGTACTCCGCACGAAAGTTCGGCGTTTCCTCCTTCACCTCATGCACGTCCTTCGAGACTGTCACCAGTCCCAGCCCTTCACACGCCCGCTTACTCAGAAGAGAGCATGCTTGATCCTTCAGGACGTAGACGACCTCCTGAAGTTCCCTGTCGCGCGTAATCAGCTTAGCATCCAGCTTGCCAATCACCGATAGTTCACTACGTCCTGGTCCACGAAGAGTCTCAGTCACAGGTTTCAGCTCCTGGTCCTCTAGCCAAGGAACTGAGTCACTGAGAATTGTCACTGCAGCTCCTGTATCCAGCTTGAAGTCAGTCAGGTACCCGTTCACCTTCACCTGGGTTGACCAAAAGTCCCTCTGGCCCAAGATTTCCCCCAGGAAAGGTTCAACGTCCTCTTCTGCCTCCACCTCATGGACCTTCTTGTGTGGTTTCCTCTTTGGGTTTCCACAGGTACATCTGAAATGCCCATAGCCACCACACTTATAGCACTTCAAGTTCTTAGTTGGACAGTCCTTATGTTTGTGGTATGACCTGGAACAGTATAGACACAGTTCCTCACCCGGGCTCCTCTGTTCCTCATGTGTGCCTCCCTGGACCAGGCTACCAGCATGGCCCTCCACATAATCCAGAGATGTAGCCTTAGGTTCCCCTCAAAGAAGTTCACAGTTCTGCTTCCTAGCCTCAGCCACTTCCCACTGAGTGACAGCATTCCTCCTTACCTGTAACACAGTGTGTCATTTTTACTATGAGTATGTAATTAATGAGAGCTATGCCACTGTTTGTACCACTGACCGGAAACTGGCTGAACACATGATCCCTAGTAGAAGGGGTGGTGTGATCGTCGGCAACCCTGGGGATGGCGTGAGGTTTGGTCTCCTGACGTCAAGTTCTAAGAAACTATGGTCCGATCCCAGTCTTTGACGTCAGCAGACAAACAATAGCGTAACAAAACCATTGACACGTCTCCCCAGTGGCAGAACGGGCCGGGGGTAGTCAGCGAGATAGAGAGACGGCAGAGAGACGGCAGACCAACTTGTTTCCGGGCAGTGGATTACGGTGGCTAGGCTCTGTACCCCTGTTTACAGACCTAGCTTGATTGGAATAAACCTACAACTGTGAACTATCAGTGTTGTGTGCTACTTTGTAACAGAGTAGCACACAGATCGTGGAGCCGTGACCAGGAAGGTGACAGATTTCACCATCAAATCTGTGAACTTTATCCAACAATCCCCTTTGCTCGGAGCAACGTTACCGGCCAACCCTGCAGACCGAGCGGGCCCTCCCTCAACGGCCCCTCTGCTGTCAACGACAACCTGGGCTGACAATCGTGTGACCGTCGACATCCAGGCGTCAGGCCTGTGACCAGCCGATGATGCTGCGATACATTATGTGAGTAGGGCTTTTGAGCATATGAGCACGAAAAAGACTATTTTGGGACCACTCATAAATCTCATATTTTAATCTGAGCACTGGTAGCACTTTTTAATAACTATTGAGACAACCCCCATCATATATGGATCCTGTGAACTGATTACAAAGATACTCTATTCCACTTTAAACAGCAACAACCCCCGGTACTATTTGAGAAGGCTGTATTGGTCTTACAACCATGCATGAAATATATAAACTGTGAAAAAAAAGTGTTATTGTGAAATAACAATGGTGATTAGGAACTTGCTATACACATATTACAGACATTGTAGTACAATTGTCAGTTCACTCATGTTATGATTTACCTCATGAAAATTGTTATTAGAAGTGCATGAAACTAAAAGTTGTTGGGGAAACAAATACAAAAATAGGCAAAAATTTGAGTGTAGTACCAAGTTTAACTGGTGAAATCTGATTGCTATTGTTTCATGGAACCAACCGTCTGTGTGTTTGTATGTTGGGCCCCTTTAATACTGGGCCTTCCCCTCCAATGGTAACGCTGTCTGTGCACTGATAGGGAGAGCCAGATAAAGGGCAGTGGGCCGATGTGAACCTGAGTCAGGGTGCCTATCTGGGTGCCTATCTGGGTGCTGACAAAACAAATGACCTTTAATGTAAAAAAAGTCAGGAGCGGTTTCTCTATAGAATCGGTATACACACAATAGAAAGAGCTTTAAGTCTAGGAAAGTAAAGGTTTAAGGAGACTGAAAAGGCTGTTCTGGGGATTAAATAAAATGAAAGAAGAGAGTTAGATACATAAGAAAAGTAAATGTTTCTCAAGTATATGTTGTGAGTAGGTAAACTGTGAGGTAGTAAGTGAATAAGAAACAATAGGATATAGAGTCAAAAGGTAAGGAGTTATAGATTGAGTTAGAGGAAATAGAAAGTTAAATAGTGTGAAGATATCTTACATAACAAAATGGAAGATTTACTTGCACAATTAGGTCAGCTCCAAGAACAATTGTTGGCTGCACAACAACGCATTTTGCAATTAGAAGCAGCACACAATGCTGCTGCTGCTGCCCAACCTGCTCAAGATGAGCAGGTTGTTGAAGAGTTGCGTCACCTGGTGGGCAATATGGTTAATACACAGGTGTTGACCACGATCGAACGTTTCAATGGCGAGACGAAGAAATATAAGGTTTGGATCAAAGATGTTGAGAGACACATACAGGCGGTGGGAGGTGACGATGCCTCAAAATTAAATATTGCGGCAAGGTCTGCCACAGGCGTGGTAGCGGACTTCATTTTCCGCTACCGAACCGACCACCCAAATGCAACGTGGCAAGACCTAAAAGCCGAACTTACTGAGCGTTTCAGCGACCATATTGATGCGAGTCACGCGATGAGACAACTGCGTCGTGCGAAACAAGGGGCACACGAAAGTGTTACCGGGTACGCTGAACGCATTTTGGACGTCGCGACTGACGCATTTCCAGGTAACGATCTTGAACAACCCCTCATTGCGCAACAACTTATTGATATCTATGTCGACGGGCTGCGCGAAACCTATGTCGCCAGAAAAATTATGCGGACAGGGCCTCCTACTTTTACGGCAGCAGTAGCTCTTGCAGTGCAGGAGACAAGACTCACACGCAAATTTGACCTACGCAATCGTGGATACGATAACACGCAGCCCCGCTCCCGTCAAGAAGAGCCTATGGAGATAGCCGAAATCTCTACCCCGGGAGAGACAGCGCATGTACCCCAGCCCTCGGGGCAAGGTAAGTTCCAAGGGACATGTTACCAGTGTGGCAACATAGGCCACAAAGCGATGCAATGCCGAAAAAGACCCAACCGGGTCGCGACAATGAGAGGGGCCTGCTATAACTGTGGCAGAACCGGACATTACAAGAGGGACTGCTGGATCCAAAAACCTTCAAGCCCAAATCAGGGAAATGGGCCACAGGGTCCGCCCCAATCCGGCTGGTAGAGGGACGGGCCCATCTTCAAAATCCACCCACAAACAAATGTCAGAGGGAAAAGACATCCAATAACACGCAATTAGGCAAAGAACAGAGACAAGATCTTTTCGACCCACAAAAACTTTCTATTAAGGCCGTAGCAACCGTAAGTTATTTTGATGTCAGTAAACCATCAATACAAATTAAGATCGGAAACACTCGAGCACGGGCCCTCATGGATACAGGTGCAGAAGTATCTGTCATTTCTATAGCACTGTATCATAAGATCAAAAGGATGGATCAGGTAGGTACCATCAGAGAGAGCCAGATTCAACTCGTGACAGCTGACCAAACGCCCCTCGAACAGGTAGGTGAGGTAGATCTTACTTTAAACATCGGGACTTACGTGTTATCTAGAACTTTCCAAGTTTCCCCCGACATTGGTCACTCTTTGATCATTGGATGGGACACCATCAAAGAAGAAGGATTTATAATAAATGGTGAACAATCAACCGTACAGGTAGATGAATGTTTAATACCGCTACAAAATGACGAGGAAATGGCCTCTCTGGTCAGGCTTGTGGAGGATGTGTGTATTGCCCCACAGAGTGCAGCTTTTATAAAGGCAAGGAGAGCACGATATACACACCACCAGAACGGAAATTATGTATGCATGCCTGCCGAGTCAGGAATCCTAAAGGATGAGCCCGGACTGATGCTCGCAAATTCCCTAAACTACATAGAAAAAGGAAGAAATTTTGGCATAGCATTAGTGAACAGCACAGGCCGTACTTATTCATTCAAGAAAGGAAATGTAATAGGTAAGTTAGAACGGGTGGACGACGAAGCCAAACTTCACGTAACTGAAGCAGACCAGAAGAAACAGGTAAGTCATATAAGTAATATTGATGTCACAGATGGACAAAGGACACCAGGGACCTTGGATGAGTTGTTGGACCAGAACAAAGACTTATTTGCCGAAAATGACCTTGAGTTAGGCCGTACGCACCTGACAGAAATGACCATAGATGTTGGGGATCACCCACCTATTTCATTAAAAGCCTATCGTGCTCCGTTAAACCGTAAAGCGTTTATAGAAGACAAAGTGCAGGAAATGTTGGAAGCTGGTGTTATTCAACAAAGCCGAAGCCCCTGGACTGCCCCTGTTGTGGTAGTAGGAAAAAAAGATGGCACTCAGCGCCTTTGCGTAGACTATCGGCAGTTAAATGCACACACAGCCCAATATAACTATCCCCTCCCACACATAGATGACATACTGGCACTTCTTGGGGGTTCTAAGTGTTTCAGTACCCTGGATCTTCGGAGTGGCTATAACCAGGTCCCGGTAGCCCCTGAAGACAGACCAAAGACAGCATTTGTATGCCACAAGGGTGTTTTTGAGTATAACGTAATGCCTTTTGGCTTGGTAAATGCACCTGCCATATTTAGTGAATTAATGTCTAAAGTATTGGAGGGACTACCTTTTGCTACTGCCTATTTGGATGACATAATCATTTGGTCCAAAACTCCAGAAGAACACCTGGTTCACCTGCAAGCGGTGTTCAACAGACTACGGTGGGCTAACTTGAAATTGAAAAGGAAAAAGTGTGGCTTTTTTAGAGATGAGATTGAATATCTGGGTCATGTAGTGACACCAAATGGAATCACTCCATGCAATGACAAAATCTCAGTAATACAAAAGATGTCACCACCTACTTCTGTCAAGGAAGTGAGGTCGTATATTGGGATGACATCGTTTTACAGAAGGTATATTCCAGGGTTTTCTGCCATTGCTAGACCTCTGAGCCGGTTGACAAAGAAAAATGTTGAATTTCATTGGAATTCTGATTGTCAAAAGGCCTTTGAAACCCTGAAAGAGGCATTGACTGTACGCCCTGTCCTTGGATTTCCAGATATGACAAAACCTTTTGTAGTTTATACTGATGCTTCAGAAATTGCCCTTGGAGCTGTCTTGCTCCAAGAGGACGAAGATGGTCCACACGCAATTCATTACGTGTCGCATGCCCTCAATTCAACTCAAAGCCGGTGGCCAATCATTGAACGTGAGGCCTACGCGATGATCTTTGCCATCAGGAAGTTCCGGCCATATTTATATGGAACGAAATTCATTGTCCGAACTGATCATAAGCCACTTGAGTTTTTATTCCGGTCAGAGATTAAAAATGTGAAAGTACAGAAGTGGGCTATGGAATTGTCTGAGTACAATTGCACAATTGAGTACATTACTGGCCCTAAAAATGTACAAGCCGATTTTCTGAGCCGGATGCCGGGACAAAAGGGTAAACAAATGAACGTCATCAATACTGACAGGGTGCCTGTTAGGAAACTCCCGGTCGAAACTGGTGTTGATGGTGACGAAGAAACAGATGACAACAGTCTACCTGTATTGTCTGCTGATCATGAACCCCTAGACATGGTGGTTGAACAAAGAAAAGATCGCACCCTAAAAAAATTGACTGGGGATATTCGTTACACGCTCATAAACAATGTACTGTACTACATCGCTGAAGAACCCATAGCCGGGTTGAAGCTAGTTGTTCCACGACACCTAAAGAGTATAGTTTTGAAAGCCTGTCATGACGAGATGGGACATATGGGTGTCGATAAGACCTATGATCGGGTCCGTCACCAGTATCACTGGAAGGGGATATACCGTGACGTGGTACACCATGTAAGTAACTGTGTTCAATGCAACACCCGAAACCTCAAACAACAAACAGCCCCATTACAACATATGGATGAGGTCAATGTTCCTCTCCAAAAGTGGGCTATAGATACTTGTGGTCCTTATCCTGTGTCCCATCAAGGTAACCGCTATCTGATTACCTTCGTCGATATGTACTCAGGTTGGCCCGAGTTCTATCCAGTGCCAGACAAATCGGCACAAACAGTTGCCCGAGTGCTGTTGGAAGAAATAATACCCCGACATGGGTGTCCACAAATCTTGCTATCTGACAACGGGACTGAATTCATAAATGAGGTTGTTACCAAGATATGTGAGGTCATGAAGATATATCGAATTAGAACTAGCCCATACCACCCCCAATCAAACGGGAAGCTAGAAAGACTACATCGAGTCTGGGGAGACATTGTTTCAAAACAATTGAGTGACCCACGAGCCTGGGACCTTATGGTTCCCTCAGCCCTCATGGCACTCAGAACCTGTGAACATGAGACCACCAAACACTCCCCATTCTATCTCATGACAGGACGTGATCCTCTTCTACCCTTGGATACCCTCTTAAGACCCCGGAGACGTTATTTGGGTGAAGAGAATCACGAGAACATACTACAGAGACACCACCAGGCTATGATAGCAGTGCATCATCATCACCAGAAAGCGAGAAGACGGATGGAGAGAAACCATAACAGAAAGGCTAAGGATGCTGACCTAAAGGTAGGTGACCCTGTATACCTTTTTAACCATAAAAGAACTAGCAAACTAGATCCACGTTGGCAGCCCTATTACAGGGTTGTTGAAAAGCTATCACCAGTTAATTTCCTGGTGAAAAATGTTGTTACCGGTACGCAAAGAAAAGTGCACGTAGTCCACTTGAGAAAAGCGAATTTGGAGTGGGAGATCCCTGCTCCCCCTGATGGCGAACGCCCACCGCGCCGGGCGCAACTTGCAGCGCCGTTGCCAAATGCTAGTAGTGCAGCCACTATGTTATCTTCAGATGAGTCTTTTGACACAGAAGACAATCTTCCTCTCGCTAGAGTACAGGAACGTCTGAGGGCTAACACTGCACCTCCTGCTGAACCAATAGAACTCGAAGTAGTTTCAGGTGAAGTAGGGCCTACCATAGAATTAGGGCTAGGTATTCCTGAGACACAACATCAGGTAGAGCAACCTCAAAATAGAGCAGAAAACATAGAAATGGAAAGTACAGACTCAGAGTCTGAGTTGTCAACCGGCCTTACCTTAAATAAAAGAGACCGGGCCAGTGATAGCTCAACCGAGACATCTGCAGCAAAAAGAACTAGAATATATAATCTTAGTAACAAGAAAGTAAGTAAACCAGAGTCAAACAGAAAAACATCAGGGAAATTAGACGCCAATGGCATATTATCAAAAGTAGAGGGATCACAGGGAGGTGATGGGCAAGGTAAAGTTAAAGAACTACTTAATCTTTTGGCATCCATGTTATAGGGAAGAGAAGAGTCTCTTTTAATTTTTAGGTGTCTGGCACTTTTTGTCGCCGCCGCGAGATCCCAGACTCCTACCGGGGGCATCGAGCACGTGTTCTTCCGGTCCAAAAATGAAATTTACATGACCAGATCGCGCTGGTTAGTGGGTCTGGTCATCGACTTCAAGCTCTATGACAGTTATGTTGAATATACAGGAAAAATCATTGCAGAAGCCAGGAATGTCAGTCAAGAAGCAGAAACCTATTTCTTTCGGTTACATAGCGACCCCTTATTCAGATCACAAGTTTTTCAAGCCTCTAAGGTCTCCTTAAGTCCACAAGAAGCCACAAAGATTCGTCACTATGACAACATAATGAGAAGCCAATCACGGGAACTAGAAGCTCTGTCTGAGATGCATGCTAAAAATTTGATTGACTTTAGGGAACTAAAACAAGTTGGACACAGTGAACTAGAAGATTCAAGAAGGGAAAATAGACAAAATATTAGACCAAAAAGATTTTTAAGTTTGGCCGCAGGAATTTTTAGTGGTATGGCATATTTTGAAACCCAAAAATTAAAGGGTGAGGTTAACCAGTTAAGAGAAAATCAACAAGTAATAAGGCATGTTCTGAAAGAAAGTCTGTCTCTCATTAATGTTACTCGAATGGAGGTGAGTGAGAATCGTCATACCATAAATAGGATAATTGATGATATGGGTAAAATGGTGCGCACGTGGAGCAAAAGCTTTACCGCTCTTGCAAATCGTGTGGAACCACTTCAAAGATTTGTCATATCCCATGCCCAAAACCAAGCCAATCTAAACTCAGTAAGAGATCTTGTTACTGCTGAAACCGCTCTAATTGCTGACCTCCATTCGAAGCTATCTAAACTATCCTCACAGAAATTGTCACCCAATCTACTACCGGCCCCTGAACTTGTAAAGATATTAAAATCTATCGAGGTTGAAATACCAAATCGTTTAATGTTACCTCGTGATCCGAGGGAAAAACCATGGTACTATTATACAATCTTGCAAACAGACACACTGGCCCTAGAAGATCAACTAGTTATTACTCTAGAAATACCCCTCCTTGATGTAGCTCGCAAGTTTAAAGTTAAAGAGGCTATTAGTCTACCGGTGCCTTATGGAAAGTCCGATATCACTGCCGAATATGAGTTAGAGTTTAAAAATTTCGCTATTAGTACAGACGGTCGAGAATATATCATATTAACTCTGGATGATCAAATTAACTGTGGCAGAACAGGTATCAATTTTTGCGCTATGTCATCTGCCGTATACGAGACCAACCGCCATCAGTATTGTACTTTGTCCTTGTATCAGCGAGATTTAAGAAAAATTAAAGATATGTGCAAGGTTCGTGTTACAAACAAGTTAAAACTGCCTCTCGCAAAATACATATCAGAAGGCCAGTGGTTAGTTGCTACCAATCAAAACTTTTATCTCAGAAAGCTTTGTGTGAAAACAGAAGTTGAAGAACATATTGTAGTTTCCCCTCCCTTTCAAGTGATAACTCTGGAATCTGGATGCCGTGCTCTTGCTGACAAACTGGAGCTACCAATATATTTTGAAGGGAAATCGGAATACAAGGTGGTACGTGAAACCCGCATTACCACGCCAATCTTACGAAATTTAACAGCTCTCCCTATTTGGCAACCCATTCAGAAATATAATTTAGATCTTGACATTGACTTGGAAAAGTTACCTCCTATGGAACCAAAACCAATAGAAGATTTAATTGACATGTTGGAAGCTACAAAGAACAGTGGGAGTTATCACATTCCAGATTCCAAATTACCATATTTCATAATTGCTGGTATTGTACTGATAGTGATTGTGATATTAATAGTATTATGTGTGAAAAGAAATGCCGTTATCCATGCTCTAGTGAAGCGGGTGATTAGTGCTCTCGGTGTTAGGGGTAGATCGTCTACACCCTCCGCTGACCCTCCATCAACATCCTCAATGAACAAAGTCTCAAATAAAACTGTGCGCAGACAACAGGATCAACAAGGAAGTCGCCCGAACTCTATTTTGACCCAAAGCAGTGACTCTGACCCTGAAAATATTGTTGCTGAAAACTCTCCCCCTAGTGCTCAGACTAATAAAACCAGTGCTCAGAAACTCCTAGGTGCTCATGCTCTTGAACTCAAAGCCCCTGCTCCATTGTCAAGTGGTATATGTGTGGAGTTATCAACTGCTAATGCTCCAATCTTTAAGCTGGGGGCTAGCGATAGCCGACCTCCAGCTCGACCAAAAGCTCGGCCTAAGACTACACTGCGACTATCTCGGAGAGATAAGTAGTCTTAGGTAGTACTCGAAGAATGTACTGCATACAGCGATGTGACTTAAACAAGAACTGGCCAGTTCGATGTGAAATTTCAGTGACAATGGAGATCACCGTGAAGACGAGTGATGTTATAGTGAAAATGAGTGACATAGACTTATTGTTTTATGGATAATGATTTGTTGTTGCAGGTATCATTACAGAATACTTTGCTGGCCACCATAGGATGGCTCTACAGAGAAAGAGGGAAACGCTCTCTGGAAAGACATTATTTTGGATCCAACTATATAATCTTATATATATCTACCTTTCCATGTGCATGCTAGTCTTAATGAACATATTCCTCCATATACTCTACATTTGCTACTCTATCATTTGTGTGTTTTGTGTTTAGCATGCCCATATAAGTAAACTTGATTTATTTGTAGGCCTAAAGTGCCTTTAGGTCATTGGGAGCCTAGTCAATGAATAAGATGAATATCTAACAATTGATTGAACTTTATGTACGTGTATTTTGACTGTTTTGCATGATGATTACTCATGATATTGATGGTTTTTAAGAACCAGATACTTACCTTCGGAGACAACGTTTATGTACTACCCTGTATGGTTATACCTTATATACGCAATTCATCTAATGCATGATTTTGTCTTTAACGGATGATAGACAAAATCTTGTGGGGGGGTGGCACTGTAACACAGTGTGTCATTTTTACTATGAGTATGTAATTAATGAGAGCTATGCCACTGTTTGTACCACTGACCGGAAACTGGCTGAACACATGATCCCTAGTAGAAGGGGTGGTGTGATCGTCGGCAACCCTGGGGATGGCGTGAGGTTTGGTCTCCTGACGTCAAGTTCTAAGAAACTATGGTCCGATCCCAGTCTTTGACGTCAGCAGACAAACAATAGCGTAACAAAACCATTGACACGTCTCCCCAGTGGCAGAACGGGCCGGGGGTAGTCAGCGAGATAGAGAGACGGCAGAGAGACGGCAGACCAACTTGTTTCCGGGCAGTGGATTACGGTGGCTAGGCTCTGTACCCCTGTTTACAGACCTAGCTTGATTGGAACTATCAGTGAACTATCAGTGTTGTGTGCTACTTTGTAACATACCCCATAGTACTTGTCCAGTGCAGCCACAACCTCCTGGTAAGATGAAGTGTCCTCATCCACCCCCAGAGTAAGTAAAATGTCATCTGCACAGTCCCCCATGGAGTAGAGTAACATGCTGACTTGCCTGTGATCTGAGAGAGCATCCAGTCCAGATGCAGTCCTGTACCTCTCAAACCTCTCCAGCCATGTATTCCAGATGCCTGCTTGCCTGGGTCCAGCAGCAGCACCACCCTTGAACTCTCCTGGCAGTTGAACCTGTCTTCTGGTCACCACCATCTTGGTTTCTCCTTGCTCCCAAATGTAGGTTCCAACTTTGCACCGGTAAGATGAGGAAACCACTGAAGTAAAAGTTCTACTCACAGTTCCTCCAGGTGCTCGGGTCCTTAGTGCATCCTACTACCACATAGAACAAGGTATCCCACCGCTGCCACCATGAAATATCAGGAACAATGCAGGTGTACTCTTGAGAACATCTTTATAGATCCAGAGAAAACATGGCTAAGTCATCTTCAGGTATCACCACAGTAAATATGAATAAATTAGACATCAGGGGTCACTTCACTAAATATTATTTTAACCCAATAATACTACACCTATATTGATCAATATGTGTGTCGTCCACACTCAATTTGTACATCAAAGTTAATAAATGTTGTTTCTTTCTATCAGTTAAACTAGATAGAATATACCCAAAAATAATATATAGTTACATGAAGATGGTCAAGTGCGGCCGTTCCCTAAGGTATTTTCATGACGTCGTCATTACGGGCGCCCCCTACAAGAGTCCATGCAACCAGATACGACCGGCACCACTGGTCTTTGCTCTTTGTTTATAGATGACGTCACGAAAACAGCAAAATAGACCTCACATCCAGACCTCACGTCATATCTGGTTGCAAGTACTCTCGTAGGGGGCGCCCCTAACAACGATGTCACTGCGAAACGTAATAAACTCATTAATCTTTCCTTTGTACTATCGTTGATATACCTAAGCAAAAGATTACTTTTGTCAGCTCTGTTTTCATGAATATGACAACTCTCAATTCTTCTAATACCAACGGTTGTACAAAGAAAGATAAATGACTCTATTAGATTTTGGCGTGACGTCCTCGTAGGGGCGCCCCCTACGAGATTCCGTGCAACCAGGTGCGACATGATGTCAGTTTTTGCCATTTTTGTAACGTCACGACCCTTTGTTTATGTATGACGTCACAAAAATGGCAAAAACAGATGATGCGTTGTAACAATGTGCACGGCTTCTTGTTGGGGACGCCCCTATTAACGTTGTCAGGAAAATCCCGTAGGCAAGGGTCTGAGTTGCTTGACTATTTTGTATCCATGTGTACTGACTATTTTCCACAACATGGATGTGTAGTACCAATAGTCAGTGCACATGGGTACTACACATCCACATCACAGAACATAGTCAGTGAGCATGGACACACATCCACGTCATTGAAAATAGTCAGTGCACATGGGTACAAAATAGTCAGCAAGCATGGGCACACATCCACATCATTGAAAATAGTCAGTGCACATGGGTACAAAATAGTCAGCAAGCATGGGCACACATCCACGTCATTGAAAATAGTCAGTGCACATGGGTACAAAATAGTCAGCAAGCATGGACACACATCCACGTCATTGAAAATAGTCAGTGCACATGGGTACAAAATAGTCAGCAAGCATGGGCACACATCCACTTCATTGAAAATAGTCAGTGCACATGGGAACAAAATAGTCAGCAAGCATGGGCACACATCCACGTCATTGAAAATAGTCAGTGCACATGGGTACAAAATAGTCAGCAAGCATGGGCACACATCCACGTCATTGAAAATAGTCAGTGCACATGGGTACAAAATAGTCAGCAAGCATGGGCACACATCCACGTCATTGAAAATAGTCAGTGCACATGGGTACAAAATAGTCAGCAAGCATGGGCACACATCCACGTCATTGAAAATAGTCAGTGCACATGGGGCCGTGGATGTGTGCTTTTTTAGATGTGTGATTTTGTGTGGATGTGTAGATGTGTGAATAGACGGTACCGTATATGACCCCTATTAACTGCTTTCTATGAATTGGATTATTAACACTAACCCATAATTGATGGCAGATGAACATAGTAATCGCCTTTTATGAGTACTTAGTTGGAAAAGGTGAAGGCAACCTACTGTTTTTAATTACATTTTCCTACAATAATAAATAAAGGATAGGAATAGTTACCTAAGATTATGATGCTCCTGCTGTTAAATGTAATCAAACATGAAAAACTAATTATAAGATAATAAGAAGCACAGCAGGAGGCATCCGGGGGTGGCCATACAACCCACAGGGGATCGTCGAGGGCAAAGTCCAAGGTTTGCACAATCCCTATGGGTCATACGGCCACCTGAGGATGACCCCAAATGTCATTCTTTATTTTATCACCCAAGCATAATGCAAAATATGTTAAAATTACTGGAAACAAGGAGTCATCAGGCATCATATTCTTAGGTAACTATTATCCTTAATCAAGCCTCTTCTGCCTTTCACTGTTTCACTGTTTTGCTATTTTCGAAGAGTTAAGAAGGATATGAAAATGTTTAAATGCTAATATTGAAGGTATGCTTTGTATATTAGAATGAGGAGGGAGACAAGGGGAAAAGGGTGGGAAAAAAGCAAACAATGTTACAGTGAAACAGTGAAAAACAACTGAGACTTTATACTCTGATCTCATTGCTATGTTTTTGTTGTTAAATGGAATGTCAATGACTCTGACAGTCTATTATCTCGTCCCACCAGAAATGGTTTCTCCAGTCTGTCACCAAAAATGATTGCAGCAGAAGTAACATACAGAAACTGGGCATGTATCTGGTTTCTGAAATGTCAACTGTTTTGTGTCTTTTTTCATGTCTCTAAGGTGTACGCATGCTGAACTTGTGGCTTCAACAAAACCTTTAACCAGGGATTCCATGTGGTGAAGAATTCAAAAGTTTCATGGGCAACACTGAGAAATACAGGTGAATTGCGCAGTTGTCCACTGCATATTTTGCTATGTTGAAGTGTTTCCATTAGATTGCCCATGTTTGATTGTTCTATTGCTCTTAGCAATAGCTATGTAACATAATTACTATGGGCAGCACTACAGCAACAATTCAGAAAGGTTGTTGCCTCCCCGTGAAAGGCACCCTTTAAAGATCCAGGGACAAGGTTTGAGTTAATGTTCAGAATGGACTATATTTGTACAATCTAAAATATAAAATGTTCTGATACAGGTTAGGGGTTTCATAGGTGCAGCTGTGTGACAGAGTAAGCCCTTGGAATGCCTGTATAATGGGTCGCGCAGATTGTTACACAGTGTGTGTTTATTTGTGTATACTGCATTACTTTTACAAGCTCAATATGGCTGGTGTGTGGGGATCCATGCATGAATATTAATTAGGGATCCCCACGTGACTTAGCGTCCCTTTACGTGCCGAGTACCGTCTCTGGACAGTCAGAGGTGCGGCGGCAGGGAGAGGGAACAGACGGGTCACTCACCAGCAGAGCCCAGTGTGGGGCAACTATACAACTATAGCATCAGAACTACTACAGAGCCTGGAAAATAAAAGAACTGATTTCAACATCAACCGGTCTTTGTTCACCACTATACGATCCGGCCAACAAGATGCTAATGTTGCCACTCACTACTGTCATACCTCAAAATTTATGTGCCATATCTATACTCTAAAACATATTATTTCTAAATAGAACTAGATTTAAATATGCACCGTTGTCTTTCTTTCTTTCTTTCTTTCTGATAAAAATAATATACGGGTGGATTTCACGTGGCAGCAAAAACACAGCAAAAGTACAGCAACAGTCAGCAATAACCTTTCAGAATTGTTGCTGTAGTGCTGCCCATAGTAATTATGTTACATAGCTATTGCTGAGGGCAACAGAACCAATCAAACATGGTAAATCTAATGGAAGCACTTCAACACAGCAATGATATTTTTTGATATTAAGCGGGCAATTGTGCAATCCTCCTGTCTTTCCCAGTGTTACATGTGGATCATTTTTGATTAGTTGCCGTATGGAATCCACCCTATAAGGGATTATAATGATTGTTGGAGTTTAAGGTTCATCAGCAATTTTCTCAGCTACAGTAGGACTGACTCATGATTTTTGGGTTGTATAAAGTAGTGGTGATTAAATCTATGGGGAGTAAGAATGACGATAAAGTAAGGCAGTCTAGCAGTCAGCTACCAGGATTGAACCCCGGACAGCCATACGCGATGCCAACACACTAACCACTAAACCACCCCACCTCCCTCATTCTAATAACGTCTTTGATGAAACATGGAATGACTTTTATCGTTCATATCAACAAACATAAGTGTAAATGAAATATATTTATTCATACTAGGTAAGGAAGACAATAAACTGGTCAGCAAGAAACAGCTCATTTTGTGATCCTTTTATTGTGACATAGACATAGTTAAAAGTTCTGGCTAGATATAATATATGTTATTTTATATGAAGTGGCGTACATTAACAAGACACATATTGTCATTACACTTTGAATGTGCCACTAGAGTTGCATTTTAGTGAATTTATGAGAACATAGGAACAGACGAACTAAGAAGAGGTGATAGAAAATGTTCAGGTTTTTGGGTTATTTCTTATGTCCCAGATCTATAATTGTAATAGCGTGTCAGTATTGCACATGGCCGGTTGGGGTTCGGTTCACAGAGCTGACTGTTAGGTCACCTCACCTTGCTGTTGTCTCCACCCCCATAGATTCGGTCATAAGGTTGGATTCCACAGGGCAACAGAATAATAAAGATACATAGGCAACACTGGGAAACACAGGAAAATTGCATAATTGCCCACCTAATTGTAAAAGATATCATTGCTGTGTTGAAGTGCTTCCATTAGATTTACCATGTTTGATTGATTTTCTTGCCCTCAGCAATAGCGAGGCATGCAATGTAATTTTTATGGGCAACACAACAGCGACGGTTAGGAAAGGTTGTTGCCGACTGTTGCTATACTATTGCTGTGTTTTTTTGCCTCGTGGAATCCAACCTATAGACACATGTATGAGGTCAAAAACTGGAGTTGGTCTCGATATCACTGAAAAACATATCATCATCACAATCACCTGCTTTTACCATGCCAAGTACTGCTACTCTGTGGTATGGTCCTCATATAATTATGGATCTAGACCCCTAAATTTGACATGGTGACATGGGCATTTCTTAAATTCAACAAACGAAATGGAAACTAGGGGACAAATGACAATGCTCTTTTATAAAATTTGACATGCGACAGAGGCTTTAAAAAGATATTGACATGCGACAAGGCCACTTCTTAAATTTGACATGTGACATGGGTTTAATCTGTGATATAGTGACAGGCGACACGGCCGTTTTTTTAAATTCGACACGTGACGTGGGACCCGCCCATCCATACCCCCTCATATAGAAGGCAGTTCTTGTCATCAGGTATAGTAAGTGCTGTACCCCCTCATTGACAGCAAGGTGGCTCAGGTGCATAATAATGATAATCGGTTGTACAGATATACCTCTTTATCCCAGCATGAGCAATAAACTATGGTTATCATTAGGTCCATTTATGAATAGAGTCAAAATAATTATTGTCTATTGTAAAGAGTGTCTTCCACATGGCAACAAAAACCAGGCATTGTGACAACAACAGGTCAGCAAGAACCTTACTAATTATAT
Source organism: Lepidonotus clava (assembly GCA_936440205.1). Lineage (NCBI taxonomy): Eukaryota > Metazoa > Annelida > Polychaeta > Phyllodocida > Polynoidae > Lepidonotus > Lepidonotus clava. The sequence goes on from OW387143.1 coordinate 3,457,534, forward strand.
ATTTAAAGCTATAAAAGTGTGGATGGACACCAAACTCGACAAGCACGACTGATGGACGACTGTGTTATTTATTAAACTTAGTATAGACAATTAATGTAGCACAAAGAGCAACATGTTTCAACTGGTTGAAAGTCTTCGTCAGGATGAGTGAGAGAACCAGAATTCATGGGGTATATCCGATAACAATGTTAAATTAACGCGGTAGATAACCGTGTAGATAACAGTGTAAACATTTGGAAGTGTGGATTCTACTGTGTGGAAAAGTTATATATTTGAAGTAGGAAACAACACAGATAATATTGCCTGTAATTGCCGAATCAGGATAAGTAAATAAATGAAATGCCCTTTCATTTTAACAATAATTTAAAAAAGGAAAAAATTCACAATCAGTAGGAACATGTGAGGTTCATGGCGGCTAGAGAGACAATGTTTGCTGCCAATGTATCGTGTGACTTCATGAATATTAATTAGATGGCCTCCGGTACAATCCGTACATTTTCCTAAAATATATATAATATCAACATAATTATATTGATGATTATATGAAACATAAATTGTTGAATTCGTATTGCCTAGTAAGGTGAGCTGACTCTAATTCTCCTCACAGACTAGCCCAAGAATGCGCATTCTGCCTGTATTGAACTGTCATTATGAGCGCATTTTGAGGCCAGTCTGTAAAGGGTGTTAAGGCCCGGTCACATATAGGGACTGAACCCAACTCAACAGTCTTAAGGGTTTGAGACTGGATAGCTGGAGACTAACCAGTCTTTATGAAAAACTGACCAGTGGTCACATATAGAGACTGGATAGTCTTAAGTCTTCTTGTCACTGTCTATAAACACAATGATATATGTGTCTATTTGCCTTTATCTGATTGGATAATGGACTCAAGACAGTTGAGTTGAGTCTTAAGCTATGTCACATATTGAGACTGGGCCTTAAAACTGCTTGAGACTGAAGACTGTCCAGTCTTAAGGCCGGTCACATATTGAGACTTGGTCTTAAGACTGCTAAAGACTCAAGACTATCCAGTTTTAAATCTTTAACATCTCAAGAATAGAGACCAGACTGATCAGTCTTAAGAAAATCTAAAACTCCAGTTTTAACCCTATGTCACATATCAAGACTGTCAGAGACCCAACTCAACTCAACTGTTGAGTTGAGTTCAGTCTCTATGTGTGACCGGGCCTTTAGTAAAAGCAATCAAACATCTAATGTGCAGTGTGCAGTAGAACAAAGCAATGATACTAGCATCTAGTAGATGCTTCTGCCAATAACCTTTGTTGTCTAGTGTTTCCCAATGAACTTTTCAATTTGTTGCCATGTAGAATCTGTAATTTAGTCTCGTGGCTGTTCTGACAGTTCACTTAAGGTCTTCCACCACTTTATGACAATGCTGGAAAAATCTCTGAATGTAATGTTCTCCTGAAGAGCTTACATTCTATTTCCGAAACGCTGTTCTTGTCTCCATCACTGCAAAGCAATACCGATCGTATCAACAAAAGTCAATCAAAACATAGAATAAAGGGACACTTTTATGTTGTATACACGCTGTGCAGATAATGACACATCATCAAAATGGGATGGGCGCCATATTGGCGATAAATTAATGATCAATAATGTTCTTGATTATGCAACATTTAGAACAAATATTTATGCGACATTTCATTTTTAAAAAAGTCAGTTAATCGTAACCAATATGCCTCATCCCTTAGAACTTAAAATTCTTAATTTATCACACAGCCGTTTGGTCATGATCACCACGTGGTGATCACCAAAAAGTGATCGTGTGACCATATCTGCACAAGGTCTATTCAGTAAGTTATATTTACCTGTGAGTCAGTTTTGGCCCTTGCCCCAATGGGCATGGACCAATTGACCTAGAAGTACATATAACTCACCTTATACTCTATAATAGAGTCTTCTTACTACAATGTGTCATGTGGCATAGTCCCTCATACCCCTTAAAGGTTGTGGAGAATCATTTGACCACTATTTCAGGATGAATATTTTCTGATGAATTCTTTTGAGCATGATGTTTTCATCAAGTACTACAAAATATAATGTTAGTGGTTTCTTAAGAATATTTCAAGTGTAGATATAGTTATGAGAAAAGAAAATTAAACTTCAGCGTAAAAATATATTATTTGTATTGGGCCCCATACAGGTTGTTATTAATTGTGTTTTTCACTCACCTAAATTCATTCAATAACCTGAGATTCCCAAGTTGTTTTCAAAGGGAATCTCCATCATTATGGCGTGGCAAGGGGAGTACTGAAAAGCCCAGAATTCAGTGAAGTGACATTTACAAAAGTTGGTAACATGCAAAATTATGGGGGTGTAGACGGGGGGGGGGGGGGGGGTCCCAATGTCGCATGTCAAATTAAAGAAATAGCCATGTCGCTTGTCACTGTATTATTTTGAATTTCCATGTTCATTCATGAATTTATTACCAGATGTATAGACAGCACCCCTGAGAGGTTGGTCATTGAAAATATTAGAACTACTAATAAGGTTTTCTATAGCATAGTAAATTGTGTTGACATCACGGGTTGACTGCTAACATGGCCACCTTCCTGCCATTAGTCTATAACATAATTCAACAGCGCAGCGGTGTGTCTCAACTATGGTCACCGACATTAACAAGATTATGCTTACCCAGCGAATATTATCATTATGCATTGTTGTAACTACACATGTCAAGGCCCTATTACTAGTCACAACAGATCTGATATTTACTGCTAAATTGTACGGAAGGTGACTAAGTGTTTTCTATTTTTACAACAAGCTAACACTATGCCACTAGATTGTTGTTCTGTTGATATGTCTGTATCCCGATACTCAACTTTTCGTTTGCATGATACCGTGCTACTGTACATTCATTTGTGTAGGAACGTAAAGTGACTTATGAGTCTGTCTGATTCCTGATTACCCTACTTCTTCTAAAATGATGTCCTTTCGCATGTTGCTGCCTACGAACTGAGCTTTCTTCAGGTCTTACCAAGAACCAGCGAAATGGGTCATAACCAACCTGTCCATCTGGTTGCTGTTTTGTTAAACTGCTTTCAAAAGGACCTGTGGGAACCAGCGAATTGGGTCATGACCCCATTTCTTAGTTCCAGCCTCATCCTCCATGGTGTAGTGGTTAAGACCCTCACCTCCAAATCCAAAGGTTGTGGATTCGAATCCTGGCGAAGCCACTTGTAGTCAATAAAGGCTTATATATTCATTGCATGCCAAAACCTCTTATATAGGAATTCTAGCATTGCCATACAGGAATTTCTAATGAAGTGTCTAACCTTCACCAGTTTCCAAATTAACCTTATTCTGCACTAAATTGACTACTCTGAGTATACCACTACTTTACTAGATCCATGCAATTAACTAAAATACCTTATTTCATGTATTGCTCACTCATACTGCCTGTGCCTTGCTTGTTAGCACCCATTTATTTCCTAATAGGATAGCCAGGATATTTTGAACCCTGCTCAGCACAGATAACCATTTATCACTTAAGCCGTGTCCTACACTTATGCGACTTAAGCTACGGTATTGGCATGATATGCGGTTATCCCAAAACATTCACATACAGGAGTGATAATTACCTGCCTTATATTAAAACGGCATTGCTTCCAATCCACACCGAGCCCCATCTGTTCAATGCTAGCTACCATTGGCACAGAGTGAGTCAGAGACAGAGGCAGAGCGCCAGTTGAGATAAATGCTGGTTTATCAACTCTTACATATCACTATGAATAAAGGGTAGACGACCAGCACCCAGCACAATTGGTTGAAATTGGCTATTTTGAGTGTTCACGTATGTTGACCAAGAATTGTATCTCAGGGGCGGATACAGGATTTTCGAAAGGGGGGTCAGCATAAAGTCTAAGTACTAAAACAGTGTGCATTCGCATATATAAGCACATCATTTTCCCCTCTTTTAGTTGTTTAGGGGTCCCCCAAAAGGGGGGAGGGGACCCCCTGGATCCAACCCTGTATCTCTCATATGTGTGACTTTACTGCAACATCGTCATACCGCAGCTCATATCGCCTAGTGTAAAACTCCCTTCTAAAAATGTCCAACCAAAAGGGTAAGGGGGATTTCAGGACCACCTAGACCTGATATAAGGCTATCAGGACCCTTGAGACAGTTGTGTTGACCACTAAAACTCACACGACCGTTTCTTCAATTCGGCAGGGGACATGGAGCCTTAATGACATGACAGGGAGCTTAAAAACCTTAGCCATATGCGACATGGATATTTTTTAAATTCAACATGCAACATTGAGAAAAATAAGCGACAGAGACATGTGGCATTGTGGTTTCTTAAATTCAATATGTGACATCCGGAACCTATCCAGACCCCCAGTCTTCGGGATATCATTAGGAATGTTATGTGTAAAACCGAAGCTTGAAACTTAAGCCGCATACCTACTAACAAATTTAACTGACGATGGGCAACTGCACAAAATACAGATTGCCGGCACAACTGCCCACCGATCATGATCACCGGGCGATTGTGCTGTGGGTGTGGTGTGATTTCTTGACAACGGGGGTCAGGAACACCCATAAAATCACCAATAAAATCACCAATAAAATATCAAACTTGTTTAATATTACAGTCACCCGGCGAGGGCGACTTTGATTCTTATTTGTGAAATTAGTTTCTGTTTCACATAGTAAAATAAATCAAGTATCGTGTCAATTGCTGTCAGTGTGTAATAACCTTCTTTTGATTCACTTTCTTTGCCTTGCTATGTAGAGAATATAAATGGTTTATTACCATTGTTTGTCCCAAGTTGTTGTTGACCAAACGTGTCAATGTTATCATGCAGATGTCGAATAATACCTGTCTAATTACAGACATTTTATTCTAACACCTGGGCTGTAAACACATTCATCAAGGAATATTCCTTCTGACAGACAGGGGAAGTAATTTGATATGCACCATTCCCTGCAAATGGAAGCCTCATGACGAGAGGATGGCTTCCTATTACAGTATCTGACTATATTAAGCCAATCCCAGTTTACTACCTCTGACCTTATTCCCTGAAGACAGTTTCATAATGCAAAATTAACCAAAGCAATTTGGTAGACAGATTGATCCTAAAATTTGTAAACGGCAGCTTCTTATATTTGCCCTTTTCCTTGGAACCAATGTCAAAGCCTATCCACCCAGCCTATAATGTCTAACCCTATTTTTCCCTGAAATACAGGATTTTTACTGGCTGGCAGACCTGAAAATCTGTCAATTAATGAAACGTAAGAAATCCTAATGTTCAAGCAGTATTGGGGATAGAGAAAATAACATAATTCTTACTTATTTCAGTGACCCTAACTCTCAAGACAAAAATACGAGGATGCCTTTTGCAGTCATTTTGTTCAACCCTTATCCAACCCTGGGAAATACCCACTGTGGGATGGGCTTATTCAAGCTCTCTGTGCAGTGACAAAGTGGGATGTGAAACACAAGGATGAATACTAGATACTAAAGCCACATACCCACTAGGCGATTTTTACATAGTTGGCCGATGGATCGCCACTCACATTGGCTGATTCTACCCCTAGAATTGGCCCATTTGGGCACCAACTCAGATCAAACATGCACATTTCAATATACTTTACTAACAGGTGATTGCAAGAATGGGCGACAATGATTTTCCAAGTCACCTGTTGTCCAGTGCGGGTAAAATCGCCGGCCAATTCTATTCACACATCTATCAACGCTCACACATCAAAAAAATCACACATCCATGGGCCCATGCGCGATTATTTGAGGCCCATGCGTGATGATTTTAAGGCCCACGTGCGATGATTTAAGGCCCATGCGTGATTATTTCCGTCAGTGTGTGAGGCTCGGCCTACTCTTGAATTCTTGGAGATGTGGAGGTGTCCACAAATCATCGCGCGTGGGCCTTGAATCATCGCGCGTGGGCCTTGAATCATCGCGCATGGGCATTAAATCATTGCGCGTGGGCCTTAAAATCATCGCGCATGGGCCGCAAATAATCGCGCATGGTCCTCAAATAATCGCGCATGGTCCTCAAATAATTGCGCGAGGCTACCCGTGGATGTGTATGTAACCCATGCGCAATGATTCCCATCATTACGTGTGGCTTTTCCGTGGATGTGTAGATGTGTAAATGCGTAGATGTGTAGATGTGTAGATGTGCGAATAGACGGTACCAAAATCGCCTGGTGGGTATGGCGCTTAAAGTACCTAGTAGGCGGGCAGAGAGCAATAATCTACTTGGAGAGTGAAGGTTTCTTTTATGGCTATACATTTCAATATAACATAACCAATGTGGACTGAGAGTGAGTCCCAATACTGTTTGATATAGATATGGCCCATTGGCGGTTTTGCAAAGTCAAACATCTAACTTTGGTTGATCGATAAAGGAGAGTAAAGCCCATGTTCCACTTTGCAGTGTTTTGCTTGTGGTGGCTATTTCATCACCACCACTGCAAGTAAAATAGACACCACAAGGTGGAATACACAGATACACTTGCTTTGGTGCTTGTGTTGGTACTTGCGCTGACCCATTGCAAGTACCACCGCAAATGATTTTTCATAGTTTTCTATCAGATGCTTACGATAGCAGAAACCTACATGTTCATATCTGAACCACAAATTGCTTGCCATGGCAAAAAAAATCACCACTAGTGGTTACCCAACGCATAGTGGAATGGCCTTTAGGCTGATTTTCAAAAATAAGCCAACTATTTTGCACTAGTTCTAATTCTATCCAAAACTGTAAATTGCCAACAAAAAAAAAAAAACAAAAAAATAGAGTGATTACAGAGAAAAATGATGCATAGTTTAGGTTTTCATATTTTGCCATTTTTTTTGCTGGTTCCCATCATGAGACTTGTACAGAGAGAGCAATGCCAGATACCAGCAACAGCATCTAGAAGTGAATATTAGGAGGTGTTGGAAGGACCCGCTTCCTAATTAAGACTTGCACCTTCAGGTAAAACCTTTTGCGTCTTCGTAATGGTAAGATGATATGGAAACCACCCAATGTACCAATGAACTAATGGCATGATCCCCATTTCCTCTTCATAATTAAGATTGCTGACAGAACAATACAGCCAATTTCCTGCCTGATGACATGCGAGGGATATTCTTAAGTTCGACACTGCGAGACGGCTATTTCTTATGTTCGACAGGTGACATGGCAATTAGTGACACTCAAGAGGCCTGTTACATGCTATATTCCTTATAAAGCGTTTTCCCAGAAGCCAGGTGTATTGGTTGGAGTACTTGCTCACTCCTTGCAAACCACCAATTCTTCCCAACAACAGCTTGTTTCTTGTAATGTGCCTGCATAGATCTGGGACAACAACTCACAAACCTGAACATTTTCCTGCTAGTTTGTCTTTTCCTATTTTCTTGCAAACACATCAAAATGCAACTCTAGTGGCACTTCAAAAGAGTAATGACAAGGAGGAGCCAGTGGTTGTAAACTCGTATATTGTCGTGACTCTTCCCACCAAAGTACTCATCCTGCTATTCTTTATATCTGTATCTTTAAACTTTCTTTCTCGTGTGACTTTTTCTAAACCTGCCTACACTTGTTGCGCCTTGCACAGTGCATCAGTCAGTGTGTGACATCACAACCAGAATATGTGCACATGAAAGAAATAAAAACTGAGAAATCACAAAATCTAAATTTCCTAGGGGATTTCCTTTGAAATTAATGTCTGTTTGTGTGAATTAATGTCTGTCTGTTTGGATCAGGAGAGGATGGCGAATTTCAAAGGAAAAAATCAACTTTTGAATGAGATGGATTTAATTTTTGGCGCTAAATTCTTTTGGCAATAAAAATCAGCATATTTCTATTTCAGCTGTACATCAATATGTAAAAAGTAAATAAGTGATTTTTTACTGGCTCCTCTCTTTAAGTATAAAGGCTGAAAGGAGGAGGCTACATAATGCGTAGCCCCAGAGCACAGGTGCTGTCAGTGTTACTTCCAGTAAAAGCATGAGCCCTTCACCAAGGGGTATTCCACTACACGACATCCACTGCGATATGGGGTGCGATAAGGCCAAGTCGTAGCCATGTCATACGATCTGACAGTCCCATCTTATCGCAGCCCAAGTCGTGTAGTGGAATAGGGTGTAGTGTCATCTGCTGCGATAATAAAGTCGTGCGATATGATTTTTATCGCAGCAAAGTCGTGGAAAGAAATGCCGTAGGCAATAACTTAGGCCACAACTTTTATACAACCTGTTTAATAATGTTGTAGAGGTAAAATAGAAATGCCTTGGATTGCATTCCATGTCGTAGGTGTCATGTCGTAGGGGACATAGGTACACCAATAAATAAAAGCCTGAAAACATCGCAGTAGTGTAATACCCAGGATGAAGAGGTAAGCTACGACTTGGCTAAGACATCGCTGTGATATAAACATTCAAGGTTAGACAGGCAGGTGCCTCCTCCTGCGATACCAAGTGATTTCATCGTGCTATACGGTCCTCGTATCGTAGGCAGTTGGTATCATGTAGTGAAATACCCCCTTCAGTCTGTTGAGTTCAGACCCACTGTTTGCCAAGGTGAGTCACTCTGTTACGAGGTCTACCTCTGCGCCGAGAAATGAGTCTGTGAGAGTAGACTCTGCTATGTAGGAAGAAAACCAAACTCCTTTCTCGCTTCAGATTCCCTTGTAATTACTTTCGGAATGTGAAGCGACTGACGAGTATGGGAAGAAAACTTGCCACCTGTGGCTAATATTACTACGCCCTGCAGCCTATAAATAGTCCCCCAGTTTCCGCTGGTGCCATCTCAAACTACTTTCTAGCTTCAGATTCCCGTGTAATCATCGCTACGAGCTTGGCCTTTTTTCGTTATGCAATTTTATTGTATCCCTCCGCGCTGCCATTAACTAGGTCAAGCCTACATCCGGGCACTCGCGGAAACCCACAGTGCTAAGGGTGGAGCGATGATTTCACGGGAATCTGAAGCGACGTGGAGTATGGTGCCATCTAGGTCAGAGAGACCGGTAACAAGCTTTAAGTGGTCTCTACACTACAGAGATACCTTTCAGTAAAAGGTGTCGAAGCGGCAGAGTCAATGTGAGTCTGTACATCAGCAACCATTTTAGGTGGGAATTCCCATCCAGCATCCCAGCATGCTTTGCAGCCGTTGGTTTATGGCAGGTAGGACCATAAACCAGGCAGCAGGCAAAGAACCATCAAAGGGGTTCCCCATGCCATTTATAGAGGGCCAATAAAAGAATTCCTTAAAAAGTTTAAGTGGCCAATTAAAGCCCTGGACTGTTGTGGGTGTACGGCCCCATTATGTAACAGCTAATCTGGTTCAGAACGGACTTCTAATGTATGAGCCATTTGCTTAAAACTATTAGCAAACTTAATAAGCTTGTATAACCATAGGTATTGCACAACCATGGGTATTGTGCAAGACTCTACCACTTAAAACCACTGTCAGAAATAAGTGCACAAATCTGAATAAATACACCCATAATCATGTTGTCACGATATCTACACTGAGGTAGTAGTTAGATACCTCGTGCATATAATTGACGGTAACATTTGAGTGGATTGATAGACATTTGGAATTAATGGAAAGGTCACCAGAGTGCGAAATGATATATCATTGATAGTTTGTAGTGTAAAGGAATTTAACAAAGCTTAATAATAGCTATGGGTAGTGCCTCGGATAGGTATGACTAACCTGTACCGGGTAACGGCAGAAAGGTCTAGTCTATCAGCAGCAGCACTGCCTGGTTAAATCAATAATCATAGATATAAAGGAACGGCAATAGTCAGCATCAGGCAGAACTGATACACATTTGGAACAATACGAGCTTAGGGATTCGGGGGATTGGTAGTGGGATGCAAAGAGTCGGGTGACATCTGGTGACCGATATTGGACCAACGACAGTCTGTGAGACCATACAGAGACAGGCGGACTAACAATAGTGAAGCCTGACTCGGCAGTCTATGAACTTTACTTCTCGTGTTTTTCAGAGATGGCAGAAATCTAGGAAAATTGGTCATATGTCAAACTTTATACCTCAGAAACTAGGGACTTACAATGGTTTTTGCATTATGATTTCATACTCCCCAACAATTCTTGAACATTTCACCAGAATTTTAGCAAAATTGAAGGACTTTGATCTGGAAAATGGCGCAATTGTATCATAGAACTAACTGTTTAAGTATTATGAAGAACAAAGGCTTGGAAATATGATTTATATTCATCACGGCAAGGTTGCGATTGCTGACGTGCAAATAATAATGTAAGCAGATGATACCATTTTGTAAAGCACTAATAAAGCATAAGCATTAAACTGTAGAAACTTGTAGTAGATTTGGGGGAAATGAGAAGTTTGTGCAATATTAACAGGCTTACAGTACTATTTATGAAGGTAAAAGAAGGTTTCAAAATACAGTGATAAATGTACCACAGCAAATATGTATGGGTTATTGTAATCAAAAGGTGGTTTCATTATTCTGATAACAGATAATATTGACTATGTTATCATTATTTCACTCAAATGATACTTTCGTTACCTAGGTTGAGCAATTCACCTGTACATTTATGGGTCTAGACCCCTAAATTCGACACAGCAACAGCGCCATTTCTTAAATTTGACATGGCCGTTTCTTAGATTCGACAGGCGACATGGCAATTAAGGGACAAATGACATGGCCCTTTTCTTAAATTTGACATGGGACAGGGGCTTTAAAAAGATAGGGACATGGGACAGGGCTATTTCTTAAATTCAACATAGGACATGCGTCTAAATTGAGATATAGGGACAGGCAACATGGCCGTTTTCTTAAATTTGTCACGCAACGCACAACCCTCCATCTATACCCCCACATCTGCTCTAATAATTATTGGTTGGTCTCAGATTACAGCATGTCCGACATCGGCAATTATATTTTATAGGGTAATTATCATGTGAGAAGTACCCTTCTCACATGATATTTACCCTATAATAGCCGATTACACTGTAACTCAATAATAGACCATTGGTTGGGTTTCATTACATAGAAATTTGAACCTCTGATAGGGGGCTGTCTATGATTGACGTCATGCGGTAGAGGCTTCCACGAAGAGGTATTGTTGTATATTACGGTATCATTTCTTCAATCCGACATGCGACATGAGTGCTTAAGAACATGACACACATGATTAACAAGTCCAAAAGCAGTTAGGGGTCAGTATTGCTTTCTGAGAGTATCAAAAGATACAAAATGAGGCGATGAATCTTATGCCTTTGTTTAGGGTAGGTGTAAACTGATGGAATAGGCCTAGATATGTCTTAGAATTTGAATCAGATATTTTTATGGTAGGTCTGGAAAAATGACACTATAGTGACAAATTCACAAATAATTTAATCTTTGAATCATTTAAATCTTAAATCTGTGTCCGACGTTGACACTGACAGCACCAGAGAACTTATTGACAGTGTGACGCCTATGTTTTAACATTGAATGGGAATGATTCAGACACTGACAGTGAGTTAGGCCTAGACATATTAAAGTTCAGATTGAATATTTTGGTGGTAGGTCAGAAAAAAATGACACTATAGTGACAATTTCACAAATCATTTAATCTTCGAATCATTTAAATCTTTAAAACATAGTCTCAAAATATTTGAAATACAAACGTGCCAAGGCCTATGCAATGTAGGGGGGCCTACGACTGGACCAAGTGTAAAATATTCTTGCAAGTGTGTCAAGGCCTAAAATGACCAAACTATATGATATATAGGACCCTGAGATATGTGAAAACATAGATATATACATGAATTTCATTTTGATAGGCCTAATAAGGTCTAAATAATAATTATTTTCAGATTGCCAGTGTCCGACCAAACGCCCGAATTGCTTTGACATCCAGCCTCTAGGCCTAAGACTAACCATATTTGAAATACTATTGCAAGCGTTTCAAGGCCTAAAATATCAATCTATTTTATGATATATAGGACCCTGAGATATATGGGAACATAGATATATACATGGATTTCATGGATATAGGTTTAGTATTGATGTATACCACCAGGGGGTACATGAATGTCCTCTTTTTCTTGAAGCAAAATCCCTCACCAAATGAGCCAAACATAAGTATAATAGGGAGTGAAAGGTGTGCTTCAAGAGGATGAGGGGAAACCTTTCTCCTCTCCTTAAAGAGAAAGAGCCTAGGTGTATGGGGTGCGATATTGTGAATTACACCGGCATTCGTGAGGCATCCTGATACTCCATCATTTAACATGAGTAGCCATGTATTCCTCTTGAAATCCCCTGGAACCATTAAACTAAATATAGTTTGACTTTTTGTCATTGTTCCTTAGACCCTCACAAGATCATGAATATTCACTGTATCATGATACAATGAATTCAAAAGAGAATATCATCATAAATGTATTTTTCCCACCTGGATTTTGTATTATGATTTTAAACTCCCCAACAAGTCTTGAACATTTCATCAGAATTTTAGCAAAATTGAAGGACTTTGATCTGTAAAATGGCGCAATTGTATCTTATTCTTGATAGAACTAACTGTTTAAGTATTATGAAGAACAAAGGCTTGGAAATATGATTTATATTCATCACGGCAAGGTTGCGATTGCTGACGTGCAAATAATAACGGATACGTAAGCAGATGATACCATTTTGTAAAGCACTAATAAAGCATAAGCATTAAACTGTAGAAACTTGTAGTAGATTTTGGGGGAAATGAGAAGTCCCTGCAATATTAACAGGCTTATAGTACTATTTATGAAGGTAAATAAAGGTTTCAAAATACAGTGATAAATGTAGTACATCAATTATATATGGGTTATTGTTATCTGATAACAGATAATACTGACTATATTATTATCATTTCACTCAAATAATACTTTCGTCAGCTAGGTTGAGCAATTCACCTGTACATCTATGAGTCTAGACCCTTAAATTTGACACGGCAACAGCGCCATTTCTTAAATTTCTTCAACAGGCGACATGGCAATTAAGGGACAAACGACATGGCTCTTTCTTTAAATTCAATATGTGACAGGGGCTTTAAAAAGATAGGGACATGAGACAGGGCCATTTCTTAAATTCGACATGGGATATGGGTCTAAATTGAGATTTAGGGACAGGCAACATGGCCGTTTTCTTAAATTTGTCACGCAACGCACAACCCTCCATCTATACCCCCACATCTGCTCTAATAATTATTGGTTGGTCTATACTGGGTCTCAGATTACAGCATGTCCGACATCGGCAATTATACTTTATAGGGTAATCATCATGTGAGAAGTACCCTTCTCACATGCTATTTACCCTATAATTGCCGATTACACTGTAACTCAATAATAGACCATTGGTTGGGTTTCATTACATAGAAATTTGAACCTCTGATAGGGGGCCGTCTATGATTGACGTCATGCGGTAGAGGCTTCCACAAAGAGGTATTGTTGTATATCACGGTATCATTTCTTCAATCCGACATGCGACATGAGTGCTTAAGAGCATGACACACATGGTTAAAAACATTGTGACATGCAACTTGTACATTTCTTAAATTTGATATGTGACTGAACGCTATTGTTTATGATACTGTATTATACTATGGGGTAGCTAATCTATTATTTCATAGTATTCTTTTTTAGTTCATACTCGCTGAAAACAGTTACTTGCTAGCTGGTGGTAGAGCTAATCCATGCCCCGGGCGTTCAGATCCAAAACGTGAACAACACTTTGCAAAGAGTCAGTTTTGTAATGGAATATTGAAGAGTCACAAAGCCAGTGTGGTTATTATAAGTACAAACATATATCAGTTAACTCTGGCCCTAAACGGCCGTCACCATTCTTTATATCCCTTAGGTTTTTTTCCCCTCAGGTAGTGCTGCCGCTGATAGACTGTACTCACCTGCCGTTACTGACACGGGTTTACTATACCCATCAGAGGCGCTACCCATAATACCTTTACCATGTAGAATTTTCCTACAATTTTGAAATGTTTAATGATTTCTGCAGTTTGGTGACCCTTTATTTATTTACCATTCCATTCCTACTACTCATATGCACAAGGTATTTGATTGCTACCTCATTGCATGACATTGAAAACATATAGATACTCATGACATTAAATTTGTAATTGAATAGCTTGAAAAATAGAAAACACAAAAAATACTCTATATCTGATATTAAAGCAATTTGTTGGAAAAACTGGTTGTGTAATCCAAATGAAAGGTAGGAAAATGGATCTAGACCCCTAAATTCAACACAGCAACAGGGACATTTATTAATTCAACATCCGACATGGGCCTTAGTGACATGTGACATTGTGTTTTCTTAAAATCGACATGGCAACATTGCCATTTCAATTCGACATGTGACACCTAAAAAATTGTCTATGGGGCAGAACAAAGTCTCATTAGAGGATTCAAGTTTTGGTAGAGCATTTATTTGGTAATTCCATGAGTCCATATGAAATGATTGAAATCTGACAATTGTCTTCAAAAAGCATAAATAGTGAGGCAGGGACATTTCAGGGAATTTGGCCTAGATTTTAATGAAATTCACTTTTTTAAAGCTTATACTTAAAGATAATAGATGCTGTTCACCTAGATGCCACCTGTTGGGTTTTCAAAGAACTAACAACTGATTGTAATTGTGTACATTTTGGGAGTGTGTACATCTAAACAAGATCAAGTATGTTGGGTTCTAAAGAACCCAAAAGCTCCGTCTTATCCCCTTTGTTCAATAACAGCTGAAAGAGAGGGAGAGGGAAAGGGAGAGGAAAAGGGAGAGGGAGAGGGAGAGGGATAGATTTATTGGAGAACAAAAACACCAGCATATGTTTAATATGACCGGCCCCAGTGGAAGAAGGGGGTATTCCCGACATAGTTACAGTCTATTTTTAGAATATCGTAATGTATCTGATCAATCTCCAATCATGATTTGGTTGATATGAAAAATGTTTGAATCCCATAAAGATCCTATGTTCAAACCTACACTCTTTGAATTACCGTATCCCCCTGGTGAGAGACTGAAGAACCAGCATATTTTCAATATGGCCGCCCCCATGGGGAAAGGGGGTGTTCCCGACCTATTTATAGTCTATTTTTAGAATATTATTATGACATCATCTCGTCAATCTCCAGATAACGCCTTCTTTATGCTAATTTTTACACTTTCAAGGCATTCTCTATGAGAAAACGATCACTCTCCGAACAGGTTCACAATACCACCGATACGCACGGTGTCCCCCCCTCCGCTGGTTACCAGCGACCCCTGCTATCTCCCTACAGATATTTTCGCTGGTTCCAGCAGTTTGGGACAACCTAAGACTCCTATGTATAGGATTATCGACGTTATCGACTGGACGAAAACGAAGAATAAAATGAATATATTGATGAGGCAAACTTAATTAACAATAATCCTTATAACTCATGTGATATAACATAAAATTTCCATATTCTGAAGTAGCTGTTCACCTCTGGGTTTTTTTAACACTTTTCGTTGTAATATTGAAATACCTTAAGCTAGTTTTCCCTTGCTACCCACAGTAAAAAAAATTTTTTGACTGTTTGGGCAGCTGCTTACCCCTATGGTGCTTGAGGATGCTGGACAGAAGAAAGATATTTAGACATTTTGCTATTTATCCAAGTTATGTAGTCCTTGTTCAATTTCAGTATTATACCCACAAAAACGGACAATTGTTAACTTAACTTTTTTATTATTGACCCTAAACTCAACGTATTTTAGAAATTGATGTGGTAACTGATACAAATTTACAGTGTAACTTTTAACTTTAACTTTCACTTTCTAAAAAATCAACATTTTGGAAATCAACACTGTAGATCTTGAGTATATAATATGCCGCTCTGATTTGGAATGTTATCCTGATGAAGACTGTCAAAAGTCTAAACATCTCGATCGCAAATTTATTCATGTGTCTATTTGAATAAATACCAACATTGTCCATCAACACTGTTGTGGAGTTTGGTGTACAGTAAATAATTACCAAGTTTGATAAGGATACTGATGGTAGTTTTTACTGTGGAGAAAATGTCATTTTGTCCATTGAAATCAGTGGTAAAGGGTGACTTTTTCACTATGCAATAACTTTTTCACAAATGGTGAAAAATGATAATTTTGATTGCTATGGCCTTTTTATGACCTAGCCTTTGCTGACAAAAATTTTCCAAAATTATTGTTGGCAATTTAAAATCAAGCATAACAGCATCTTGTACCTTTAACAATTTTCATGAAACCTTTAAGGATAGACAACTGTTGGTAATGCTCAATTTACAAATGTTTTGATATCTCAATAACCATTCATCCAATCTTAGAATGTGATACATCAAATGAAAGCACGGATTTTTCTTTATCTAATGATAGATATAACATTTATTTCTTACTTAGATTAAAAGTATGATAAAATAAAGGGCAAGTTTTTCACTTTTATTTTTTGAACATGGATGTCTCCCTTAATATCAAAGGTGCAAGCCTGAAATTTTTAGTACATGATAAGAACATTCAAATGGAGGGAACCGTGTCTCAGAATTTTTATATAAGCCTTAGTTTTAATTTTATGTAAAAAAACGGGAAGAATTTTGATAATTTTTACAACTTTATTTTCTAGACTTCATAAAACAAAAACCAAACCATAATTAAAAAATTTGAGGCACGGTTCCCTCTGAATGACTATCATGCACACATGTTCAAAATTTCAAGTGTCTATACACAATATTAACTGAGAAATCCTTGTTCAAAAAATGTCTGTCAAAAACACATTTTTCAAATTCTAGGCTTCCTTGCAAAGGCATCATTGGACACATATTAACATGATTCATATCAATAGATAGACTTTTCTTTTAGCTATCTAATGATATATAATATAAATAAAGGGTTAATAGATCACGATGATAGTGAAGAGAATACCGCTCCAATTGCAAAACAGCCCTTATCAACAGTTGTCTATCCTTAATAACCATGGTAAGCACTCCTGGGTGTATTAAATAGACGACATTTTGTTAAATACTAGACAATCATAACATACTAAAAAAGTAGTGATATTCCACATCCCAAACAATTTAAATTGGCATAAATTACACAAAATTACTTTTCTTTTAGCAACAGCTGTTATATGAAAGACTGGGTGTTGATTTGTATTACTTTAAGTCAAAGTAAGTCAGTGTTCAAATGTTTAGCCACTATTTCCAACTATATTTGTACACTGGATGCCAGTGAAGCCTGAGGAACAAACTGCTTATTGTTCAACGTCAAACATTAGTTGATATAGGGGCCTTCCATTTAGTGCGTACACAACATTTCTCAAAGTTAAGACCCCACTTACCCCCCTTGGCCTAAAATATGCAATGGTGGTGTACAGAAACATACATAAATCTTAAAAGATATCTGACCCCCCTACCACCCCCTTGGTGCATACCTGCTTAATGGAAGGCCCCATATGTAATACTGTAGTGCTAATAAAAGATGGAATTCTTTTTTGCTAATAAAAGATGGCAACGTCTTAGAATATTTACAGAAAAAAAATTACTGGGAAAGCCATAACTCCCTGATTACTCTGAAAACCCTGAATTACATGTACCTTTCATTGCTCATGATGATGAAACACGGTGTTGTATTTGTACATGGAATGAATGAATTGAAAAACTTGGTTTGTCTCTTTACTTCTAGGTAATAGAAGATAGGAATGCTAGAATAGAATAGGTACAGGGTACCAACCAAAATTCCATTTTCAAAATCCATAAGGATATCCGGTTACAGACTATGTAGATCGGGTTTCTCTGATTGGTTGATTTGGGATCCTCATAGCCTGTTTGCAATAGTTCTGCAGGAACAAGAATCATACTTTTCAGTAATAACTTCATAGAAAAAAGTAAAATCTTAGTTTCCCCTGATTTGCCTACACATTTACAACTTATAGATATGACGTAAAGACTATGGTTTTCCCGGTGCAGCGTCTGAAGCTTGTTGACTCGTGCCGGCGGTGGCTGTTGTTTTTGGGTCGTCCAGTTTGTGGTGGTGTCGGGCGAAGGTCTCGGCCACGAGAAGCGGGAAGATGAGGGAAGCCTCCCCGTAAATCTGGGGGAACCAAAATAAATATGCCAAAATTCATAGAGATAAAATAAGATATACAGGATTGTTATCGTGGGGGGACGGGGCGTTTGCACTTTCCTTGTCAAGACTACAATGCAATTTTTTTCATATGAATATATAATTCAGGTGGGGAAAATACATATCAGGGCTCAGCATTAAGCATTGCCCGCCTGCCCGGGGCAGGTAAAAGTTAAGCTTGGGTAGGTAAAACTTGACATACACCTGCCCGAAGGGTAGGCAAAATTTTTACCATATGATAATAAACTATCAAAGAGGGGCAGGTAAATTTTAGGGTTGGGCAGGTAAATTTTGACCTACACCTGCCTGACGGGCAGCCAAGTTGCAAACCTTAATGTTGAGGCCTGCATATATAAGATATACAGAATTGAATGACTAGTCCAAGTAAACTAATGTGGCCAGACTATCGGGGGCCCGTTTCATGTCCTCCGTACTGCTATGCTAGTTTTCCGTTTCATATAGTTACGATCACTTTTTTCGGGTGCTGTAGCTGGGTGAGTTTTGTATTTGCTACCTTAGTTAGGGTGGATTTACGTGAGTTTTGGGTCAATTTACAGAAGTTTTTTTTTATGAAACAGCCACATATGAGAGTTTCAAACTCGCGTATGGTTTCTGTAAGCTCACATAATAGCTCCATAGCTATGGAGCTTTTTATGAAACACCCCACAGTTTGATGAAACCAAAGAGCTCTGTGGGGTGTTTCATAAAATTCTGCATAGCTATACGAGTTTTATATGAGCTACGGAAAATGTATGCGAGTTTAAAACTCTCATTCGCCGCCATTTCATAATAAAACTCACGTAAATATACCCCAAACTCTCGTAAATACAACAAAAACTCTCACAAATACACCCAAAACGCCCGTAAATACACCCAAACTCACGTAAGCAAAAACAAAACTCACGTACCTATGTTGACCAAATAGGTGATCATGACTTTATGAAATGCAAAACTTTGATTTGTTATTGAGATATGTTGTTATGAAACAGGCCCCTGGTTATCCAATTTCTTTTATGAAACGTATAGATCACGACAATGGTTTGGTCAATTATATCTCAATGACATCGAAATGACACTATTGCACATTGATGATTTCTCTCAATTGTCAAATTACCCTACTTTTAGCCTCCAATTTTAGCTTCCAATGATGATCCAGGTCTCATACTAAGAAAAAGTACCTTCCTATCAAAAGAACTGCTGAGAATCATTTATGCAGTACAGCCGAGATAATTATCTAAATTGGTTTAACCTTGTGAGCTATGGGATATTAATTTACTGCTAATTGCAGGGGTGCCTTTAAACATTATGTTTAGTTAACTTATGCTGTATGCTAGCTCTTTCCAATTGCAGTCTTCATTCCGTCTTAACTGCAGGTCATCTCGATATGTAGCTTACCATTAAGAGGTGACACTTGCACGAAAGGAGAGTATTTCTTAATCCAAACATGTGATATATGTCACTGTGCTCCCATTGACAATCACCAGTCCAAAAGGCTATAACAACTATATACAACTCATCCCAATACAGCCAACATTCCTAGTCTTCCAGCCTGCTGGTCCGCTGACTCCCCCAACAGTAACCAGAGTCCGTGGTCCTGTCACTTTATCCGAGGTGTTAGCTCTCTGCTTACGCACTACACTATGGCCGCTCTTGGCTTCCTAGCACTATTTTGAACCAGTCCTATGCTGTAGCTCCAACATCTAGATGGAGAGCTACACTCTTAGCCCTGAGATTGCTTTCTCCGCAAGATGGCTAAAAATAACTAAAGGACACGTCAGTACACTTGCATTATATCTTTCAAGATATTTCAATGCAAATGTCAGACGTTAAAGACGAAAAGAAATGTTTAAAAACTCAGTATTTCTAGTATTCAATTTCTGACTATATTGCACTCAAACAATAGTCATAGGGGCTATTTTTATAAGTGCGAATCCAGACTCACACTTTAAGTGCGAATTTGTAAGAGGCAAGCATGGACATGCCCAGTGACGTCATGGGAGCCATATACTCACCATTGTTCCCAATGGGGAAAATTGAAATGGTTGGTATTCAAAATATAAAAGTCAGAGGAAAATGATATTTTCAGAATGTAATGTTATATATGTGCGTGACCTCATGTTTCAGTTTTATGAATTTTCAAACAGGACTCACACTCATGTGCCATTTCAGGCTGATGGCTCCCGTGACGTCATGGGCCTTTGTTTACATGAGGCAGTATGACCAGCGCGAACAATCAGCCCAGCAAAATTTAGTTTATTTCAATAATTATTTCAAATATAATGAATTATCCCCTTTACATAGTTAAAATTATACTAACAGAACGTATTAGAAGGCCTTAAATCGTCTTTTCGCGTCTTCTTTAATAAAGTAATTTATGACTGTAAGAATCAGAAATTTCCCAAATTGCTATATGCCCTTGAAGAAGGTATAGTTTCCATTTTTGCTAGCTTAAATATCAATACCAGGAATATTCCTAAGTTCCTAACATTTCAGTTGCAAATAGATGTAAATTAGGTTTCTGATGAGGTTGTCCTAACCTTGGCAGGCGTGGCATCCTTCTTGATCTTGCCCCAGGAGACCGCCTCGTCCGGTCGCGCCCCAGAATCGCTCCCGTCAAACTCTGAAGCTGTGTTCAGAAATACACTAAAATCGGCTCCATTCCTCTGCAAACAGAAAAAAAGTGTTTGAAAATTTATAAAATTTAGCTTCATGGCTTAATATTTTCTTAAGATCTCTTACCTCCAACAAGAATTCAGGTTAATTTTGGGAGAATCAGTTCCAATAAACCTTTGACGAAGAAACCAATTTCTCATTCTGAACCTCAGCAGGACCTAAAAGAATACCTTGAAACACAAAAGATCCTGATAGCCTTTTAAATGGCAAATGTAGCATAACTGGAGTTCCTTGCTGAATGAGAGTTCCCAACGCATTTGACTGGTCAGCTGCACCTAGCCTTGAGCTGACTTGGGCAGGAGCCCCTCCACAGTGAGGGATATTTATTCAGATTGCTACCCTTACAACTTTGACTGGCATCTTTGACATGACATGCATCCAGACTATTATGGCTGGGATCTACCACAGTGCACATGTGTAAGAGACTGGAAGGAACCTGCATTCAGGTCGGAACTCCAGTCATGTAACACAAGCCCCATCTTTTTGGTCACTCACCATGAGGTTGGCGTTACAGATGTGATGTTTGATCAGCCCGCCGCCCACGATGATCATCCCCGTGTGAGCCGCGAATACCGCCTGACTGTTCATACGCCGGATGTCTGAAACAAAATTCAATACAGAGATGTTAGTTGGGGCTAATGAAAAAAACTAAAAAGTAAAACAGTTGAAGAGTTAGATTGTGCGTGTTTTAAGAGATAGAGGTAGGTCAGAAATATTGGTTAATGATATACCAAACCATGTGTGTTTTGGGTCAAATCAGGAAATCCTGAGAAGAGGTCTATTTTTCAATATCAATTTATCCCAATGGTGTGTGTTAGAAAATTTAATAGTGAAAAATTAGCCCCCGATCACAATGTTTTGTATCATGAGGTATGAAATTTTGTGGGTTTTTTAATTTTAATTTTGTCATTTTTTTTTATCTCTTAAAGTGTTTCAATCATCTTCAAACATTTATAGAATAGTATAAAGTTTGAAAATAGATGTTTTAAAAGTCATTTCCACAAGTTTTCGTGTTCATGAAATTTCGTAAAGGTTTTCTAAACAATACTTTTATATAGTGCCACCTCCACGAAATTTTGTGGAAGTTTTCTCGACAACAGCCCAGGTCTCGTATTTGTTGAATCATAACATTTCCAACCAAAATATTTGATACTTTTTTTAAAAGTACACTGTGTAAACACACAAGGTGTTAATGTTACCTTCTACGAGGTCTATGACGAGGCCCGGGTTTTTGTAGGAATGGAAGTAGATCATGTCGCCGAGCGAGCCATCGGTGAGCGCAGGACTGAATACGGGGATGTTGTTCTGGGAATAGAAGAGGCCACAAAATAAAGCAGCTGATTAGATTAAAGCAGGGATGTAAGTCAGGGTTAATGAAATCTTTTGAAAACCCAAAAAGAAACTCTAAAATTATCTTAAAATAGTACTAAAATGTGATGTAAGAAATAAAGTTTTGAAAGTCGTTATTTGACGTGATGATTTGGAAAAAAACTTAAATCAGACTATAATCTTAACATTTATTTCTCTATTCAAGGAAATGCTTGTGAACAGACATGGAATTTTCTTTAAAAAAAGGTTTGTCTTTCCAAGTAAAAGTATCCAAATAATATTTCTGAATTTTTCTCTATGCATGAGTCAACAGGGATTTCTATTTCGATGGTTTGGAAAGGAAAACTTTAGAATATGATATCACTTTTCTTAAGCAGGTTATGCGATATTTATTTCAACAAAATACAAAGAGTTTGAGACTTAACCTTTTGTTTTGCTAGTTCCCCCGTCTCACACTAGGGGGACTCGGTGTGATAGGCAGGTACAGCCTACCACTCACTTACTCAGTTTGGTTAACTCAAAGTCACGTGCCGCTCCTCGACCAATCAGATGGCCAGAAAAATGGGCTGAACCTGCGACTCTTCATTACATACAGTGTAGCGTAGTGGAACGCAAGTTGATGCCACGGGATCCCAGCGTAAACCTTTTGCATGTGCTTGCAGAGATCTGTTTGTACCCACCTTATAACACCAGTAGTAGATCGACGTTGGGTCGTTGATTTCTTTCCCTAACCGGTGAACAATTTTGGAGGGTGTCCACAAAGTTCCCTGAAAAAAATCGAAATGAATCAAAAGTTGAAGCCAGTGAGTGAGAAAATACCCTTTACGAAAAGTAGCAAGCTGATCAAGTGTTTGTTTCTTCCTCTCCTCAACCATGATTATTATATAAGTCGTTAAATTTATTTATACTTCACATAATATACTTTACCTACTATGAATTTTAACATTTTCCAGGTATTTAAAGTATACTTTTCAAAGAGATTATCAAAGAGGTGATACCTATTACTTCTGTTTTCAAATAACGGTGTATAAACGAGTGTTTTAATTCGAATTCATGAACAGTCTTCTAGCTAAATGAATTGATTGCAATTGGTTAAGACACAGTAACCTAGGGATTTATGATAACCTTATTTGAGTCTAAGACAGTCTCTAGTACATTTAATTTGCATTTCTCCTATTCTCATTTCTCTCATATTAAACAATCTTTTTATAATTGAAAAAATAAAAGATTGTGAACCCTGATTCGTATACTAATAGTTTGGAAGATAAAGTCCGTACTTCAAAGCTTTGTAGCAAAAGAGAATTTAAAAAAAAAAAAATCAATCAATTAACTGAATCCCACCTGTTCCTTCTGTTCTTTGAGCATGGCGTCCAGTATGGGCATGAGCCAGTCCTCAAACTTGCAGTAGTTGTCGTTGGGTACGAGCAGGTTGCCGATACGGTTGATGCCCGACTCGCGCAGTTCTTTACCCTTCAGACTGAAGTCGCCAAGGAACGTCGGGGCGAGGCACTTTATGAAGTCCTCCTCGATACCGCCGGCCGAGGCCACAATACAGTCCACCTGAAAGTGGAAGGAATTAATATTGTACAAGTTTTAGTGAGCAAGGATGTAAGTTGGGGGGACAGTGAAAAAGTTGGAAATAGCAGCAAGATTTGATTGTTTCTTTGAATATTGCGAAAATGTATTCTAAAACCGATTTTGGGGGTGCTGGGGAGAAAAATCGGAAAAGCCAGAAAATCCCAAAACTTACATGCCTGAATTAGAGTTACATATGCTGGGTATTGGGAAAAAGGTCAAACGTGACTAACGATCATTTACGTGCACCAATGATTCAAAACAAAAAGAGTGGAACAAATCTGAAATCTACATTCTATTTCTCAAGTTTTGCCAATGAATTTAACTTTAGGCAGAACAAAATTATTAAGTTTTTCATTATATTATAATCATTATGTAATGGTTTCGTATTACCCTTAACGTAAATATGTGCACCAACTTTCAAAAGATAATTAGCCTTTCATTAATTACATACCCATCAAGCTGGATAGGATGGGACAAAAATTCTAGAAAAACGTGCAAAATTAATGGCTCCTTATAACCAGGCGAGCTCAATATAAACTGTTCTTCTCACAACCTGATAATGTAACTTTCTGGATAGAAAAGGAAATTTCTCTCACCAGGTTGTGTTGGGCCAGAAAGCGTATCGTGTCGCGGACTCCGCACGATGCCATGTTGGATGTGTACCCCAGGAAGATGGTACAGTTGGACTTCTCCCGGCCGCACGGGTTGAGGTTCTCACCCTCCGCGTAGTCCGCAGACATTGGCTCCGCCTTCTTAGAAATCTGTGGATATATAGGATTACAGATAGGATTAAATTTTTCTTAAAACCCTTTTAACTGTTATGATTGGCTAAGTATTGAAATAATAAACTTCCTAGATATGCCTTCTGCAACGTTTTTATGTACCTGTAATACACATTTTGATATTGTATAGTCCATTTGATGTTCATTTGCTCAATGTAATTCATTTAAATGGTTTTCCCCAGTATTTTCTTTGAAAAAAGCTGCAGGGTCGGAGCTAAAAACAATAGGGTCAGGCTGGAAAGCTGAATACAACTATTTTCTTAGATTTTGGGCCTCATGTTCTAGGTGAAACATATTACCATTTTGTTGATCTCCTCCACAGCCAAGCCGAAGTTAGTTGCCTGGAAGCCGCTGGTTCGGTAAGTCTGTAGGAGCGCATGGTGGTCCACACCTCGGTTAAAGTCGTAACCTTCGACCTCTCGAGGTTCAACGGGGAGCGCTCCGCTCTGTGCGAGGACGGCCTCGTGGGCCGCAGCTTGGACGTTGGAAGACATTTCAGGGAAAGCAGGGTCTGCAAGAGGAAAACAGATGGTCTTTGGTCAAATAAGGTCTCCATGTTAGAACTAGGGCTATCAAACTAGACAAAAATGAAGTTATTCCTCAGTCAGTTCTGAGAAAACTTACCAGGAAGATTTTGTCAACAACAGGGGCAAAAGTTTTTCTTTATGTGAAACTAGTACCGCCTAAGGTCAGGAGCCCTATTTTTATTCCATTGAACTTATTGTTAGATATACATCTACAATGAATGAATTTTCAAAGAACTCAGGCAACATGATTGTATATAAATATTAATTTAGAAAATAATGATGGCTAGTTTTAAGTTTCTCACAATGTTAGTGTACAAATTATCATAACTATGCTGATATCATTCATGAAAATGTATATGCTAAAGCCTAGCTGTGTAAGCCTCAGTTTTAAGAACTGGGCTATGAATCACCCCATAATAAAAACTACCAAATGCCACTTCTGGCCACTTTAACTGTCTATAACTCACAAATAAAAATAAGCCAGGGTCAATGCTCATTATTAACTGAACCTCATGTATGTTTGCAAGTGTCCTACCTACTTCTTAAAACTCCCAAAGTGTCATAAATATCCAATGTGGGTGGGTAAAGTCCAGTGTATCCAAAGATTTGGCTTAACCTCCATTTTGTTTTTGGCTATTGATTCACTGAGCATGCCCAAGACCCAGGTCATGTGATCAAAGCCCTGTAGCTGGTTCTTGGCTGGACACTGCATGGTCCACTGAATTGTCCAGTGACCTATGACACCTGCATCTAATTTTGCCTTACAACTCATTTATGGAGCATTACTACGTGCAATGGATAAACTACTACACATTTAGGGATATGTAAGTACATGTATACATTCATAAAGTAAGGCCAGACCCCCTCTATTTTGTGTATGCAATGATTTGAAACTTAAATGGTAGGAGTGATTTAGAACTCTATACACAGTCTGTTAAGCTGTGCTAGAGTTCTAGAGCTAGCTAAAGCCGTGAGTTCTGTTGACATATTACTGCATACTGCCTGTGATAGGCTAACCTGTAGTTAAAATTCATGAGACTGGCCATTCTCAGAAACGGGTGGAAAAAGATTACAAGTCTAAGCCCTATTTATAGTCTTGGAACCAGGGATACCCACCTAAGCTAAGGTGGTTGAGAAATGAGAGCAATAAACAGTCACAAACACCGGTTTCCATGTGCACTGGGCGATAATATAAGAAGATCGCTGTTTAGGACGTCCCCTGTTAGAAAATCTTCGACGGCATTCCCATTTTGTGAAACAGTTTGATGCTACTAATGGTTTCTAGGAGTTTCAAATATAAAGAACAACTACTTACCGTCTGATTTAACTAGAAATCGTCTTCTTTCTGGTGAGCGAATTTCACAACCGGCTGACAACCGGAAGTTAGTTTTGGTAGTGTCACAAAAAGCCACCAGGCGGCGACAAAACACAAACTCACCGGATAACAGATTCACAGAGTTCCCGCGCCGAGCTTACCCCGGCGTTGGGGGGTCGGTTGGGTGGTCATTGCCAATTTTGAGTTTGACAATTCTGTCTTTGATGATCAAATCTATGAAATGATCGAATTTATATGAGTAAATACATTCTGGGAAAGTTTTGGATGTACCAACCGGTAGACCAGTGGACATGGCACTGAGGTTTTCCTGTTGCTGTATAAAATAAACCGAATTAAAAGAAAAGAAAAGAAAAAAGAAAAAAAAAGAAAAAAACATATATCAGGCCCGTACCCAAGCTCTGCTGTGGGGGGGGGGGGGGGGTGGCGAGAATCACTTAGTAAGTGGGACTTTGCTTATAATTTCCATAATTTAAACCTAAAAAGGAGGTTGGCGAGGTTCCCAAAGTGGAACTTTTCAATATTTTCTCACATTGCTTTAGGGTCTTACGGTGATCTTTTAGAGGAAAGCTTAAGTGGAACTTTTTAACAGATTTCCTCTGTGGTGGTGGGGGGAGGGAGCAATAATCTAGATGTGGATTTAGCCCGTGATATTTGTTACATTCTAATAATGGATGATGGATTAACTTGTCGTCTAGCTAAACTAAAAAATGGGAAGGCATCTGGGATTGATGGTATTCCAGGGGAATTCCTTAAATATGTGTCAAATGAACTGATGAAAGTGTTACTATGTGTAATCAATTACTACATTTTTGAACAATCCAATTGGCCATCAATATGGGCAGAAGTTAAATGAAGTCCAGTCCACAAAAAAGGATTGATTAATGTCCCAGATAACTACAGAAAAATTACAATAATACTAGCACTTGGTAAAGTACTTGAATCAATACTTAACTCTAGGCTTATCAAGAAAAATATTATCCTGGAGATAGATCAGCCCCTCCAATCGGGATTTCAAGAATGGCTTTATTATGAGCCATTTATCACCAGAGATAAACAAGACAACCGTCTAGTCTCTGACCTCTCCAGATGTGCATTATAGGTGAACGCTTTAACATGCATTGGGATAACTTCACCCTTCTCATAACCAAACACATTTACTGAGATGTAATTCAGTCTCTCAAATCTGGGTACATCAGAAACTTTCATTTGATAGGAGAGTCCTGTCATGTCTACTGTGTCTTGATGCTCTATGTAATTTGTTATATGATTGCTGTTTTTTAACTGGGTATAAAGCAGCAAGGATGAACCACAGGAAACATTTCTTATCTCTGTTCACAATGATGATGGCATTTTTTGTCCTCGGTTTAATAGGTACCGGAATATAGCTGTACCCCCTTAGCGGTTGATATTTTGCCAAGTTCAAAGTGACATTCATCACACGATCTAAGACTCAGCTACTCCCCTGCCTTTGGTAATCAGTGAAATATGTGTGAATCTTTTTCACTGACTCTTGGAACCCTTTTTCATTATCCTCATTTTTCAGTGCTATTTGACACCTTCCTCTAAAGTGAGGTTCTGCAGTTTCAATTTCATCTTTCTTGTCTTTATTAGACTCTACCTGTATGGACAAAATACCAGTTCACACCACCATTCCTAATCTCTTTCTTTAAACAATTTACAAGTACTCTCCGCTCTCCTATTTTCCCAGTGAGTATCAAACCTGCTGCCCCGCACACACCCCTTCACGAACACTATGCCGAATTATCAGGGTGTGGCCCACCTGGTGCCCGGACTGACCACAGCCATGGAGGGGTATGGGCTATAATTATCCACCCTAATAGGCATTGATGAATTCAAAGAAAAATGTGGGGCTGATTAGTGTTGCATCAAGCTATTTATTCAAACTCCAAAGTGATCTTATACTAAGTTCTAGAGAAGGATCGGTGGGCTCATTCAAGCATCTGCCCAGGCTAGGCAGCTTTGGCCGGTTTTTAGGCAGCATGGTCAATCTCCCCCACTGACCTCTGTCACCGGAATGACTCAAGATTGGAGTGGTGTTGTGTTGGAGAGTGCTCATAGGCCAATAGTTCTTTCTATAAGGGAGAACTAGTTTGTCCTGAGAATTGTCCAAAAATTAATTTTAATACCACGGGATCTTTTTCTTTACCTAGTTTGATGGAAACTGTTTTCAATTACCCCTTTACAGAATCTTCTTCAATAAAATTTCACAGTCCCTATCTCTCTGGCTTACCAGATTCTCACCAGAATATTCATACACCTGATTGTGACTCTTCCCATGCTGTTGATACTTATCTTTCCTAGAGAAAGACTTTCCACAAGTTGTGCAACAGCACTGTGGTCGATTATGTATTTTCATATGCCTATTCAAATAATCCTTCCTGGTGAATTCCTTTTCACAAATAGAACACTTATGATTTTTCCCACTCCCATGACATGACAACTCAGGCCTGCTCTTTGATTAGAGCTTTTGTCACAATGATCACATGTAAACTGACCAATACCGACTAAACTGCTGCATGTCTGTGTTATGATATGTATGTAGTAAAATATACTTTACATAGTATCTTATCACCCAGAGTGGCTAGCTCAGAGATAGGACCTACCTCTATGGAGTCTTGATGATAAAGGGGATCTATCCAGTATGAGGGCAAGGTTATATAGTGTGAAAAACTAAAAAAAAAAAAACTATGATGTCATTTTCAACCAATTAGAATCATTTTTACAATGAGACTTGAACACTTTTTAAAACACCTGTATGACCTACAATCCCGATCATTTTTACTGTGAGATAAGGGTCCCCTGACGGAGTGTACCTTATCATTCAGGAGGACCAAGGTCCAGTTATGTGGCCTTGATATGGTGCTTGACCTCTCGTCTAGACAGTATTATTATCACTAGTCCTAATATTGTTATTGTTTTGGTGACCTAGACTTATAATCATTGTTGCCAGTTGTGCTCTGAATATTATAAATCGTTAAATGATTTACTTAACAAGAATTGGTGTAAGAATAACAGCATATATATTTTTAAGAATGACTAACAAATGTTACATATCAGGCATTTCTTAACTATGTCTCGCAAATCTTACATCACGCTGAATTTTGATACCCCTATAGGGGTACAAGGATGGGGCCTCTGCTCCTGGGAAGAATATAGGCCCTCAGTAGCCCTCGCTTCTCATAAAAGGTGATGATAGGGGCTCTAGATGGGGGGGTCCCGTGTCGCCTGTCGAATTTAAAAAACGGCCGTGTCGCACGTCCCTATATCTCCTGGTAGACCCATGTCGCATGTCGAATTTAAGAATTGGCCATGTCCCTTGTCATTATCTTTTTAAAGCTGATGTCGCATGTCGAATTTAAGAAAATAGCAATGTCATTTGTCCCTAAGTTGCCATGTCGCCTGTCGAATTTAAAAAACGGCCGTGTCGCTGTGTCGAATTTAAGAAATAGCCATGTCACGCTGTCGAATTTAAGGGTCCATACCCCCATGATAGGGAGGACACAGCACTGACCAAGTGGTTCATTGGGTTTGATTCCTGGTTGGTGTCTGGGTTCAAAAAGAGAAGAGGTACAGCAAAATGATTTCCAGGTTTTGATTCCCTGCTGTTTGCCTGCCCTGTCACCTTCATCTCATAGATATGATCAAGGCAGAATTCAACTTGTTTTTGCCATGAAACTGACCTTGGCTGTCGGTAAGGCATAAGACATCCATCACTCACTCACTCACTCATTGAACTTTAATACTGATAACAGCTGGGGGAGGGGAGGGGAGGTTAACCACCCCATAGAAATAACATTGCAAAATGTCCACCAAGGTGGGCCAGGATTGGCATTTTCACACTACTGGCGTGCTATAGCAAAATTTTTGCCTGGGCCCTCTGGGCCCATGAATTTTACATTAATAATTAATATCATGGCCAAAAAGGGGGAACATGTGCCCTGCATGCAACCCCGCTAAATCCATGCCTGATAAATAATTTGAGACTGTTTTTGCCTTATTTCTGTGGTGTGGCTGCCAGTCCCATATTCCTACACCCTTTTTTACATAGAAAGTTTCAATATTTTCATGAAAAGGTATTTACATGTTCAGTACCCTAGAATACTGATTGTTTTGCTTATGATTGTGAAACATTACAAATAGTCTTCTTGCTGTAATGAATGTATAATTCATTAAGAACAATGACAGAATTATGGTGAATGTTAGTCTTATTTTAATTTTAAGAAAAAATTTATTACTAGCGTGATAACCGGAGGCTTATCGGCTTATAACCACTGCGCCAGGGAGGGCGGGAATGTTATCCGGTGTACACGCCGGGAACCAGCGAAGGGGTTGCTAGGTTAAGCGGATGTGACATCACGGCGCGAGCATTCGGAACGCCTCCACACAACAAGCAAGCGCTGTAGACTTCTTTTTTCTTACGTCTGTTATCCTTCATGTCTGTTATTATGATGTTCAAGTGTCTGTTATATTTGTGACTGTTATTTATGTATCCGTACAGTTCATTGTTAGGCTTAGGCTACTTTGATACAATACATTGTATTCAGCCCAAACCCGTGTCTGTGTCTCATTCCCGGAGCCGTAGCTTATAGGATATTGTCTACAGATTCCTTTTATTATGCTAAACTTAGTATTAGGGGAAAATGTAGAGGTTTTAATCATGTATAAACCTTTATTAATAAGGGATTTATATCAGATACCTTTACATGTTGATAGGAAAAACAGCATCTTGAATTATGATATAGAAATACAATGTATATCGGTGAATAGTAGGTTAAATATCCATTAAAGTTAAGGTCTTATTTAAGTCATGTGATTGCCCAGGATATTAGCTAGCTCCTATCGCAGTCTCCCTCCTTTAACTGCAGTCGTCCAATACATAATAATAGTTCTGTATCATGTAAGACATAACACTCATGTGAAAGGATGTTCTTTATTAAATCCAGTGTATGTGTATACTTTTGACAAGATTTCTCAATGACAATGAACAGTTCCAAAGGGTAGGATCCACACAACCACACTTGGCCAACGCACCAGCCAAACTAAACATGCAGTCTATCAGCTTCAATTCCAACTCCAGGAACAATCATCTAGAACCAACCTTTCCAGGATGTTTAACTCACAGCAACAAAAAGCGCTCTGTCTGAGTGCTGACTGCACGGCACTTATATGTGGATGGAATAACAGTTGTCATTAGACTCCTCCCCTGCTCTTCGTCTTTGACAAAGAGTAATTACTTTAGCCCTACCTTTAGTGTAAACACATGATGGCCATCCGCGTCAGTACATTGGTAAAACACCTGCCTTATTGAATGATCAGGTGGGTTATGACAATCAGTTTTGTTAAAAACTGATGACTGTCTTTTTTATGCCTGAATATAGATTGAATTTGATATATATAGGTCTATAGTTTATATTTTATGAAATCTAGGAAAATTATACTTTTAAAAAGTGACAAAACTTTCTCGTCTTTTAAAATAAAATGCAGACTATGACCTATATAAAAAAATCTGACACAAACTTCTTTGCAGAAGAAACTTATTGAGAGGCATACATATAATCAAAGGAGATATTCATGTTCAAAAATTAAAAGTAGAAAAACAGGCTTTTGATTCACAGCATCGGAGATATTAATATGATTCTTTCACTCATCTCACTGTTGACCAACCCTTTGCTGATATGATCAATATTCTGCAATAGGCCCCAGATCTGCAATTTTGTCTAATTTTGATTATGAGAAAATTTAACAAGTAACAGACTGACAAAAAGAGTACGGTCACAGAACATGCACATTACATCGCTGCTTGCCTGGGAGGTATCACATCAACAAGATCTTCACAACTGATATAGATCACACAGCTGTGTATACTATCTATACAAAGACTTATCAATTTTTATGTTACAAACAAAAGCTGTACAGACTTTCTGTGTGTAACTTCGTGTTTGGTCTCCTTTTGTTCCATAGGTAATGAAATTGTAGTGCTGTAGGGATCTTCTACTCCGGGTTTCGGGGTGATATTTGTAACCAGATTCCATTTTCTGCCTTTAACAACCAGCCAGTGTTGCTAAAGTGCATTGGGATCTGGCAGAAAAGACAACAATATATCATGAATCAAATTTAATTGTTGGCCATGCAAGTTGTAAAATGAGAAAATATTACTTAGCATATTTGTAAGATCTTTTCTTTCAAACTCAAGAATTGGAGGTAATAATTTGTCATTACCTAAATTTAGTAGTCTTTTTTACTTTGTGGATACACTTAGTGGACACATGCTCTACCCCTGAGCTAACTCTCCTCCTAAAAGACTATTCTACCTACCAGGGATGGCTGATTTACTGTATTTTAGGCACCTGCAGGTTAATTTTGACTTACTTTGTAGACAAAAACTAAGGAAAAACTATAGAAACTGTTTGCTTTATTTCTATACAAACTGGAAGAATCTTCAAACCAACTTGAAAAATATTAAATATTTGTAGGTATGAAATGGAAAAATAGTGAACGCTATTTTTCTATTATTTTAAACCAAAGTTTTGCCATGATTTTTTAGAATTTCCAAACTTAAGCCTTGTGACTTGTCTACATAGTTCCCAGAATTCACCTTGATTTGGGCTAGTCTCCAGGTACACTTCAATAATCAAGCTATCCGTGGTTTGGAGAATTCGTGCCCTTAATATCACCCTACTTACATTTGTGGTCTGTTGCACAATAGACTTTCGTTCTGAGGATAAAGTTAAGATAGCATAACAGACAGTTTCATTGTTACGAAAATGTCCGTTGTTATGAAAATAGTAAAATCTCTGGTTCTAATGAACGAAATTGAATTCTATAAATTGATATAAATAGGGGAAAAAATAGAAAAAAAATCAGTAACAGTTAGAGCTCTTTGAGGGCATTCTAAATATAGAAGAAAATTGTTGCAAAATGATATTATTAAACGAAAATATTATTAGTGAAAAGTTTCGTTAATAATATTAGTTTCGTTGCTAAGAAAATCATTTTACAACGGGTCACTGGTGACGTTGAACTCACCTGAGTCTTGTCACAGTGGCTGACCTTCATACTCCGCAGTACCTGAATGACGGCCACCTTCAGCTCGTGTAGCGCCAGTCGCATTCCGATGCAGATTCGCGGTCCATTTCCAAATGGCATGAAGTCATAAGGGTTTCTGGCCTTTTTATTTTCAGCACTGAACCTAGATAGAATAATTGTGTATTTTATTTATTCATTTTAGTTGATTTAATAATTAAATGATTGGACCAAGAAACATAAATAGACAGAGAAGCCAACAATACTTCTAATGCCCCCCTCCCCCCCCTCCCCCTCCCCCCCCCCCCCAAAAAAAAGGAATAATTGAAAGGAAATTTTGCACAGGGGTAACTAAGAAAGTAATCTCTCTTTTTTTTAGATTTTTTCAGATTTTTCCTGACCTAAAAGTACATTTTCTTGATTTTTGAAAGTTTGACCTAGTTTAACAGGAACCCCAGTTGGGCAGGTCCCACCCTTGATATTGTACTTTTCTAATACCTTTCAGGGTCAAACTTCTCGGGTTCAGGCCACCTCTTCGGGTCATGGTGGATTGCATATATTGGTATTTGTACGAGACAATCCTTCTTGAAAAAGATACCATTGACTGTCACATCTCTGCAGGCTTTGCGGTTTACTCTGAAATAATTGTATATTAGTTTTGTAGAGTTTTAATGCTAGGGTGAACAATTGATAGAAATAGTGTACGATTAATCATGAACTGAGCCTTTAGTTCGATCTAGTGGCAAGTGAGAACAGATGGTTGGATCTAAACAAAATCAGCTTATGGATTGATGTGTTAACCTTTCAATGACCACAATAATGTACTTGTATTCAATCAAAAAGCCAATCCCACATTGGATACATCTTGGGGATGGATGGACAAGGGTTGGACAAAATAAAGAAAAATTGTATTTTTCAATATCCCTCTGTAAGCTGATAAAACATTGTGATTTCTTAAGTTTTACCATAGACAAATTTGCAGGGTTAAAAGCCAATCAAAATATTATATTTCAGGGTGAAATAGGGTTGGACATTATAGGCTGGGAAGCTTTAATATTGGTTACTATGAAAAAAAGGCCAATATATCAAGCTGCTTTTTGCTAATTTTAGGAATGACTTTTCAACCAAATTTCTTTGTAATTAGCAACTGTCTTCATGGAATAAGTACAGAGGCAGTTTTAAAAATACATTTTAGTCAACTTTAATGTTTGTGTAAACTGGGTTGGGCTTAGTGCCACTAGAGGAAGTATTTTCAAGATAAGCTTAACCCAGCAATTGCTTTACTGACAGCCAGGTACCTCACCAAGATTATATGACAGATCTTAAATAAACCTGCCTCAGAAATCAAATTTGAAATATACAATGACCTACCTGAACGCTGGAGGGTATAATCTAAGATTTTCATTTATGCACATATCCAGGTATGGCATTTCCTGGGGTATGCTGTAGTCAATGAATTCCTGAAAAGAAAAAAAGGTCATATCATATTTGTGCTTTCTTTGAGATGAGATACAAATTCTATAGTTCCAATCAAACGTACATGTACTGTATTCCTTAGAAAAGATTCCTGATAATTTAAATAATTAAAATATTTTATTCAAGTAGCTGGCTTCAAGTGTACCCTAGTGACATTGACACAATCTTTTACCTTCGTCAAATGTAAGTACCGACCAAAAGAAGGGACCAGAACCCCTTGGACACCCCTTTGGATCCGCTCCTAACTTTCTATCAATTTCCTCAGATATTTATTATTGAATGTCAGATAGGTATATAGTCTTCTTCATTAGCCTGTGCTGCAAAAAATTATTTGTCTTGTCTTATCACTCTTTAATAATGATAAAATTCTTACTTTGTCTCCAACAACCCTTTTGATTTCCTCAGCCAGTTTCTCCTGACACTCTGGATACAGTGCCATGTTGTAGAGGAAAAAGCTCAGTGATGTCGAAGTGGTGTCGTAGCCAGCGAAGAAGAACAGCATAGCGTTGGACAGTATCTCATTAGTAGTCAAGCCTGTGAAACAGTAACCAATCATGAGTTGGGGTGTTTCGTAATCATCTACGAGGGTCTTAGAAAATATTTCTGTTTCATGACCTTAAGAGGAGGTGTACCGTTACAATGGTTTGATTTTTCTTAGGATGATTTTGGGTGGTACTTATGATGGTTTGGGGTGAGTTATGATGGTTTGGAACTGACATATGAAGGTTTGAAGCTGACTCATGACAGAATTTTCATGAACCACATTTCCAAACAATTGTAAGAAAATTGTAAGGATTCTACAAACTGACATAGCTATGAGGGATATTATGAGAGTTATGATGCATATTATGATACAGGCAACTGAGTCTTGATTAATTCTCCCTACCACAAACACCTGATTTACAGTGTTTTAAGTACCTACAGCTAAATTTTGGCTAATTTTCTAGACACAGTGCTAGGAAATCTATAGAAAATATACAATAGTTTGCTATATTTCTATCTGTAATGGACACATTTTTAAACCAAACTAAAGATATGAAGTATATATAAATATAGATTGAATAAATATTAATTGATTTGTTTCCATTATGTTAAACCCCAAAGAATGCCATAATTAATGAAAAATCATATGCTTAAGGTCTACATATTTCCCAGCATGCACCTTTATCTCAGCTAGTCTGCAGGTGCAACACAGTAAAATGCACTATCCCTTGTCGGGAGAATTTCAAGTTTGTATAAAAAAAACCATGAATAAAATACCTAAACTGTCGATGTTTTCTGTTTAAAACAACAAACAAATCGAAAAATGAATTACTCGAAACTGCAAACACACACATGCTTACCCATACGCTTGTTCTTCTCTCCCTCAAGAATATTTTTGTCCTCCTCATCATCTGAGTCTTTGTTTCCCTTCTGAGCCTTGATCATCAACTGAAGGAAGTCAGTCCTTGACTAGAAATGAAAGATTTAGCATTGTATGTAGTTCGACAACTGTGGAGTATCCATTTAAGTGAAGACTGAAAAAAGTGAAAGTTGCTGTTAACCAACTTTAAGAACCCAACAGAAAAACCTGGAAAATAGATGCTTTGATATTTTTAAGCCAACAAAGTTACTAGTGGAGGTAAAGTTTTACATTCAATTATCAGTAGTAATTAGGTTTTATAGGAGTAGAACATTTTCACTTTTTTATCACTGATCTCCATATATTATATATGATACTGGATATATTATTTTAGCAATTCAATGAAAACCATGATAGGATGAGTGTTTATTTGTTCAAGTCTTATCTGAATAGTCATAATACAAAAATCTCTTGAAAGTTCTGAAAATCAGAGATGATTGAGTGAATTCTCAAATTAAAGTTCCTGATCAATATGGAAAATATGATACTTGATTTCAAAATTACCTGATCACTATCAGATCTCATTTCCATTGCCTGGCGTGTTGTTCCGTGGATGAAATCTGTGACAGTTTTTGGATAGTCTTCTATTTGCAAACCAAATTTCATCAAGAGGCTTACGACTTCTGGAAGGTACACTGAAAGGGAACCAACATGGAAAATTACGTCCACCTGAGGACAATTCGCCCTTCCAAGGATAGCTGATTTACAGTATTTTAAGCACCTGCAGGCTAATAAGCCCATCCCACATAGGGTATATCCTAGTGTATATCCAAGGGTAGGACAAAATGACTGTTTAAGGCATCCTATTTTCCAAAGGTTGGGGTTACTGAAATAAGTAAGAATTATATTACTCTATATCCCCAAGTACTGTTTGAACATCATGATTTCTCAAATTTTATCAATGACAGATTTGCAGGTTTGCCAGCCAATCAAAATGATGTATTTTAGGGCAAAATAGGGTTGGACTTTATAGGCTGGGCTGACAAGCATTGGTTCCTATGGGGAAAAGGCCACAATATAAAGCTGTATTTTACCAATTTTAATAGCAATCTTTCAGCCAAATTGCTTTCGTTAATTTTGTATTATTCAACTATCTTCATGGAACAAGCACAGAAGCAATCTTGAAGATATTTCATAGTCAACTTTAATATTGGCGCAAACTGGCATAGACTAATTTACATGGAGGGTGCCTCCATTTATTTCTACATTCACCTCGAAATGTCATGAATTACAAAATTTTACTTGCTAAAACAATTTTGCTTAAACTCACATCGAATGAAAACCATAGGACTTGCGGCACTGAATGCCAAGGCTTGCTTTATGTTGGTGACAAAGGCATTATTCCTGTCTTTTTGGGAGTCCACTTGAATACCAAAGGCAGTGCTGGAAATGACATCCATTGTGAAAGCTCCGGCGTAACTGCAAATAGATGTTTCACCGACATGTTATTTCTGTATAATTATAGTTTGTGTTATTCAAAATGTACAAAGTACAATTGTGTTCTGCCATCGGGAGGCGAACCCTGGCCTCCCACAATGGAGACTGTCACTAAACCCATTAGGCCACCACTCGCGGGCCTGTAGGCCAGGTTTACAATACAGTGTACTGACACTGATGACCAGTCCATGCTCTGTTAGCTTAGTGTCAATGTTAACATCAGTGCATGCTTTAGCTATAACTCCTTGTCAATGTATAGGAGTTAGGGGAGGAGTCTATGTATGACATACCATACTAAACGGGCGCGTAAAGCCCAAGTTCAGTCAGAGTTAAGCTGAACGTTGTTGTGAGTAACCATCCTGGAAAGGTTGAGTCTTAGAAGATGAGTCCTGGATTTTGAATAGAAGCTGATAGGCTGTATAGAAAGGGGGAAACGTTGACTGAGTGTGTTTGAGGGGATTCCATTCTTGGAGCTGTTCATTGTCAGTTGAGATCTTGTCATGGAACGACAATATGTGGGAAATAAATAAAGAACATCCTTTCATGTGAGTGTTACGTCTTACATGATGTGGAACTATGATTATGTATTGGACGACACCGGTCGAACAGGGCTAGCTATTATCCATAAGATAACGCCACAAATTAAGTACACCTAACATAAATGGATAATTAACTGTCTATAGTTCAACAGGTATCGGTTGTCATTTCACTGGAACCTGGTGTTTGCCTGGCCTAGGCAAGCAGCAACGTAACAAGAACGTTCTGCGACTGTACTTTTTTAATTGGTCTGAGACCTGGCCAATTTTCACATAACAATAACATTATTTTAGGTAAGGTTTAGACTTACTGAAAAAGAACGTTATAATAACGTTCTATTTTGGTAAAGTTGAGACCAAACTAATAAAGAATGTTATAATAACGTTATTGTAACGTGAAATTACGTTACAAGAACGTCACAACAACTTTCTAGTGTGACATCGCAACGTTAGGTTCTAAAGACATTTTTGGGTGCCCTCAAAAGAACGTAACAAGAACCAAACCAGGTCTAAACAGAACGTTGCTGCAACGTTATTATAACGTCATATTCTTGCTTGGGGGTGTTTCATAGGGACCAACATTTATCTCAACTGGCACTTTGCCTCTGACTCACTTGTGTCCGGTGGTAGCTAGCATTGAACGGGTGGGGCTTGGTGAATATTGGAAGCAATGGTGTTTTTATGTAAGGAAGGTAGTAACAGTATGAGAGGCATTTGAACAGTGTATGTTTCCAGCCTCAACCCAAATCCAAGATTATACCCTGAGTTAAAGGGAGCCAAAAGCAATGTGGGGTCAAAATTTTGCAAATGTTGTCAACTACTGAAATATATTCTATGGCCATAGCCTAGGCCTGTGGTTAAATATAAATTGTGAATACAGACTTGAACTACATCAAAACACATTAAAACTCATCTCAAGTCAATTTCGGTGACCCAACAAAATTGGTTTGTTTACAAACATTGCTGTTTTCAGGCATATTATGGCATGAGTATTATGGAATTTAAGTGAAGTTATAGCTATTTATCATGATTTATACTCTACTAATGGCTAAAGTTAGACTCTAAGAACGTATTTTTATATTATTTTAGTTTGCAAAGTTTTGTCATATTTTGACACAACATTGATTTTGACTCCCTTTAAGTACTTGTCTGTGCACATGAACCAAAGACTGAGATCCCCATGACCAACCTGGAACATGCATGCTGACAAGGCATAACTTTGTGTTATTTTGAGTGACTGGTTAGGGTTCCAGTGACTGCTACAGACCCTCTGCATGTCCTGCAGTGGCAATGACTGGGTTATCAAAGGTCCCTAGAGGACTACTGGCTGTTGTGTATGTGGCCCTGTCTATGGGACCATGCACATTAAAGAACATCTAACTTTGTAAAAGGGTAGGGGTATGGTCTCAACCTTCTCATAGATTCATTCATACTAACAGTGTCCCATGGACCAGACAAAGACCACATAACATCAACAATACATTTGTAGGACAAAAGTATGTGAACTATTGCTATAAAAATAAATATTGAGTAAAATAAAGAATAAGGTTACATACTCTTCAATCTTGACAACTTCATGTAATCTTGCCCTTTCCAGAAGATGGTTTGCCAGTTGATTTGCACAGCTGTTTATCTCTGAATTCATCTGTATGGCACAGAGAGGAGGATATCTTTAGTTACACAGTTGCTATTTCACCAATATAATTTGTAATCATAAGAAAAATCAGTCAGGCACCTAGCATTCAAGCAAAGATGATTGACTATAAAGAAATGGTTGACAGAGGGAAAAAGTATTTAATTACAAAAAAGTAGGAATCTATACATCTTTTTCATTAAAGTGGTGCTCCCTGGTGGATCGAATTTAAACAATTTTTTAGGGTTTTTTCTATAGTCTATCATGAACTGAGTTGACCTAGTAACCAAAGCCCACAAAGTGGGCAGACTGGGGTACTGTACAGGTTCGTGGGAAAGGTGTATAAAGTATAAACTAAAACCTATGTTTAAAATGAGATACTTACCTTCTTCAGCTTGCCTGTTGTGAAGGTTGGAGACATCTCATTCCGCACATGCTTCCAATGCGCAAGCTCAAGATTGAGTAGCATTGTACTTGAGATATCGTCATTGCTAATCATGGTCTGCCAAACGAAATAATTGGATAAACAAAGATTGAATTCCCTACATAAAGATAACAGATTCAGTCCTGACACCCACACTTTATGTGTATGCATTTACACCCACTAG
This sequence comes from Lepidonotus clava, assembly GCA_936440205.1. Lineage (NCBI taxonomy): Eukaryota > Metazoa > Annelida > Polychaeta > Phyllodocida > Polynoidae > Lepidonotus > Lepidonotus clava. The sequence continues at coordinate 3,498,008 of OW387143.1, forward strand.
GCAATGTTGCATGGCCTCAGCGAATGGCGACAGAATTGCGGGTAAAATAGGGGGTAAAATATTACAAATATTAAACTTGATATCACAGTGGCCTGATGACTTTACTAGTGATTCTGTCATTGATGGAGGGTATGGGCCTATGCTCCCCATACTCGGGGCGGGAAAAGAATTACTAGAGATTTACCAGGGATTTATTAGGGAGCTAAAGTAGTGTTCTTTTTGCCGATGGAATGTTATTTGATGCATTTTAAATGGAGCCAAAACAAATAAATTCAACAAAATTTTCCAAACTCAATCAATAATGGAAATCCATTCATTGAGCCTATTTCTAGCTTATATTAAAATCTAAACCATGAAATATGGTAGAAAGCCATTGAAAACACGTTTTCCTTGTTGAAATCAATTAATGTGGATCCGCAAAAATGGGGTTTGTTTACAAACAAATGGAATTCTGCTTTGGTTTGAGCTAGTTTTTACAGGTAATACTTTAGCACTAACCTTAACTATACTCGTCTAACATATTTCTATATTTCCCTAAGTTTTGAAAATTTTGTCAATTATATTGGTTTTGGCTAACTTTAACTCTCATACTGCTGCGCCAAATTTGTGACATGACCAATAACATCAATAACACTGGATTGTGTTCCAAAAGAGGAAAACACATCACCGGCCATTGCGTCGTTAGGCTAACATTGGTGGTTATTAGCCTAGTGATGAACGGATGAGACAGCAGATTTAATATGTTAACAGACTTGCCCATACTCATAATATAAGGATATTACAAGCATTCAGCAGTCGAAAAAGCACATGATTTTCTGGAGTGTTTGAAGTTACCAATGAATGGTCCTTTTTGTCTTATTTTTAATGTTCCTACAAAACTGAAAATTTGGGAAGATAATCAATTATCAACCCATAAAGGGAGTCAAAACCAATATAATTGACAAAAAATTTAAAACTCAGATATGTATAAGAAAAAAATGCAAGATAAGTCTAGTTAAGGTCAGTAGTAAAGTATTAGCTTGGAAAACTATCTCAAACCGAAGTAGAATTCCTCTTTTTTTAAAAACAAGCCCCATTTTTGCAGATCCACATTAATTGAGTTGAGCAAGGAATATGTGTTTTGATTAATTTCTACCATATTTCATGGCTAACATTTTAACATGGGCCAAAAATAGGCTGAAGGAATGGATTTCCATGATCATTTGAGTTTGAAAATTTCTTTGAATTCATTGATTTTGGCTCCCTCTTATAGAATTCAGCAGTTTCCTTTAATAAAACATGGTATAAAAACACTTACCATTCTGTTGGGGAATGAGGTGAAGTCCTTCACCATGATCTCAGAGAGCATCTTCCTGTCAAACACCATCAGGGCAGGAGTGCTCCCAAAGAACTCACTGCAACAGTGGGGATATTCCATACACCTTAAGGCCTGTGTCCACCGAACGACATTATGCTAACGACCATGGACAATTCACAAATCTTTTGTGGTCTTTAATAAAATCGTTCAGTGGAAACATAAAATTGATGGTAAAGACATTTGTGAATGACTGCAAACGACATTTGTCAACGACATTTATCAATAATTCACCAACGACCAAATATCTAACCTGTTTAATATTTCTGGACGACAATTGCTCACGATTTCTTTCAAGGGCAATTAAAAGCTATTAAATCTATTGTTCCCTCACTTTTCTGGTCTCTGTCATTTGAAAAAATCGTCCAGATTGTCCAAGAATCGTTCAGATATCAGTATTTTGGTCGTTCAGTGGAAACAAGAAATTATTCATTTGTGAAAGACTAAAATGACCAACGATTTTAATTTTTTCAGTCTTTTGTAGTCGTCAGCAAATTTTAATGAAAGTCGTTCGGTGGAAACCCAGCTTTAACAGGTCAAGGTTCCTACCACTACTACCATTCTGCTAATCCCCTTGACCCAATGTGTGGTCTTTCAGTGGGAGATGTGGTAACCTAAGAAGTAGCTGCTGATAACTGGGAATCCCTTGCCCTATTTAAATCTGGCAGAGGGGAGGCCTTTTTTCCACTGTTCTCTTTGGGTAGTTCAAAATTAATAGCTTTTTATGTACCATATATGGTGAAAGCCAGCCTATTAAAGGGATTCAAAAGCAATGTTGGGTCAAATTTTGCAAATTCTACTAACTATTGAAATACATTCCGTGGTCAAAACCTAGGCCTGTGGTAAAATATAGACTGTCAAAAAAGACTTAAACTACATCAAAATACAGTAAAACTTGTCCCTGGTCCAATTTTGGTGACCCACCAAAATTGGTTTGTTTACAAACATTGCTGTCTTTGGCCATACATGACATGTGTATTATGGAATTCGCTTAAAGTGGTTGTTAGTTAGCATGATTTATTCTGTACCTATGGCTAAAGTTAGATTCTTGGAACGTATTTTCATAGTTATTTGAGTTTGCAAAATTTTGTCATATTTTGATTCCCTTTAAGACTTTCCTGAGAGAGAAAGGAGCACTCTAATAAGCCTATCCCACATGGATGGGCATATCCCAGGGTTGTACAAGGGTTGGACAAAATAACTGTATAAGCAATCCTTGTCTCCTAGACTTAAGGTTACTGAAATAGGCAAGACTTATAATTTTCTTTATCCCCAAGTACTGCTAAGACATTAGGTTTTCTTAAATTTTATCACTACACAGATTTGTAGGTTTGGCTACCAATCAAAATGCTCTATTTCGGGGCAAAATAGGGCTGGACATTATAGGTTGAGTTGATGGGATTCACCATTGGCTCCTATTGGGAAAAGGCCAATCTATCATGCTGCGTTTTATAAGTTTAAGGAGCATTTTGTCAACCGGATTGCTTTGGTTAATTTTGTATTATCCAACTATCTTCAGGGCACAGTCTAGGTCTTCAGAAGGTGTACTTACCCACAGCATCCCTTGTCTCTGTACTTCTCCATTAGTTTCATGTCGCTATATGCCATGCTCTATAGAATGGTGTTGGAAAACAGATAAATTATTTTCATGCACACCTAAAATTTCAAGGTCCTAGGGAATTATTGAGGAAAGGAATTTTATTTTGGGAATTCCCTGACTGATGAGCTGCTCAGCACTCCCCTTGCTACGTCACAGCTATGGGAATTCCTTCTAAAGTTATTTTGGGATTCCCTGGTTAATGAATGGTCATAAAAGGATATGTATTTTAATTTTTTATGAGTTGCATTGGATTTAATATATATAATTTGGTTTAGAGGGCATATCCCTTACAGGGATGGAGATTCCCTTTTAAGGGCAGATGGGATTCCCAGAGAACTCCCCTCGCTATGTCATAAATCAGGGGATTTCCCTTAAAAATGAATTAAAATACAGGTTTTTTTAATGTCCCATAACTGTCTGTAAATTGGGAATTTTCCTGCAATTCTTCTTATATTTATAGTGCAAGTTGTAAATAACATGCTGGATTGAGGTCATTAAAAAATAACTATGCTGCAGTTATGTGCAAGGTTTCCTTTAAAGGGGGACTGCATGCTTAGTCATTTAGATGTATTAAATGTAAATCATATTGCACTATACACAAGAATAATAAGAATTTCATATGATTCCCAATTGAAGCCATATGAAATATGTGACTACTCACTAAAACTGCTAATTAAAAGTAAAGTAAAATAACCTGTGACTATATAATGCTGATTTATTTCTTGCTTGCACATAAAGTATTAGTTACGAAAAAAGTAGCTTAGAACCTCCCGCGAGCCGGAGTCAAACCAGCGACCTAAGGATGTCAGGATTAGTTTGACCACTACATTCCTCCGCTCTACCAACTGAGCTATCACGGGGCCACCAACATGATAAGAATTTCATGAAGTCTGGTTTGAAGTTACATCAAATATCGTTCTCCTCACTAACACTAGCTGATTATAAAATTAATGCAGTAATCTGACTTAGCATGTATTACATAATGCAAATTTGTGAATATTGACTGCACATATTGTATGAAATGTGAATTGTATCATACTAAACAAAAAGTATAAAGAATAATAAAAACTTCATCATAATTCTTAATTACTAAACATATTAAACATGTGATCGCTTCTCAGTACCAATAAAGTAATAAGGTTTATTTATTACATAATATAGATGTGGTACTATTTCCCAAAAAATATCTGTTGTAGAAAAATGTTTTGGGACCTCCCGCGAGCCGGAGTCGAACCAGCGACCTAAGGATGTCAGGTTTAGTTTGACCACTACAGTCCTCCGCTCTACCAACTGAGCTATCACGGGCCACCTGCAGGCTCCCGTAACATGCTCCACATTATTTATACCTGATCAAATATGGATGAATGCACATCACTGCAGTATGTGTAGGGGACGTAAAGTGGCAGGTAATTAATGCACCTGGTCACATGACCTTAATGGTTTCACCGGAGAAGTGGGTCAGTGGGACAACCATAATAATTATATACTTCTGCTCCTGCCTACCTCCTGGAGGGGGAGGGGCCTAATGCCTGTCAATCATGTCAGCTCATTTGCATATTAAGTTTGTTCCAAAATGTAACTTATATGTCGGTTATATACATAATTGGTTAAACAAGGCTTGGCTTGAAAATCCAAACTGTAATTTATATAATGGTAATATTTTATTACTTAAGGATAGACACCAGTGGTCATCAGTCAATTCAAGAAATTATCAATGAATTCTTTAATGTCGCTCTGATCCTGACATGCTATACAACATTTGTTAGGTCATATTTTTCTCTATCTGTTGATTTCAATAGAATTATAAACAAATTAAAAACTGAGATTTTAACATCGATATCATGGTTAATACTTAAACTACGTACATGAATAACATAACATTTTGCATACATGTTCATGACAATCCTATGCAGGGAAGCATACCTCAGATTTTTTTATTCAGGTCCTAGATTTCATTTTATGGCCAAAAATGGGAAACTAATTTTAGATTTTTATGCATTTTCATTTTCTACATTTCGTAAAAACATAACTAAGACCTATATCAAAATTCTGAGACACGCTTCCCTCCCCCTATATGTCAAGAAGATGTACTGAAAAATTTCAAGGCTCTAGGTTAGATAATTAGTGAGATATCAATGTTCAAAAAATAAATTTTAAAATTGTGATTTTTAAGTTTGCACCCATACTGTACAACCTTTGTTCTACCTATTTTTATATAAGTTATATCAATAGATATGGTTCTTTATTTGTTATTCAATGATGTTATTCATTAATTAATACTATTTGAAACAAATCTTTTAATTTTGTTAAAAGAGAGTCACGCCATCCTCACCTTAACCACTGGTGTCTATCCTTAAATAAGGCTTGGCAGTAGTAATAAAAAGACATTAGGCCTCAACTATGGTAATGCAGCCTTAATGAGGCTTTTGCCCTAACTTTAACCCTATGACATTTCTGAATAAAGGTTCCCAAAAAATGGCCAAAGATCATCTCAAAAGTCAGGGTGCAGCTTCAAGTGAAGTTAATCTTTTCATATACTTACCTCCTTGAACATAGTGTAGGTAGTGCCTAGCAGAGGGACTGGCATTCTCCCCTCCACTCCCTGCTTGCGGAAGAAGTAAAAATTGCGGCAAGAGTACCTGGAAATGTAAAATAATATTATAGAAATGCCTAAAAATGAGATAAGAAGTCATACTTCCACTTGAAAATGTCAAAAGGACAAAAAGTAATACATTGAGATGGAAAGGTTCACACCCCTAGAAAAAAGTGAGATATATCGTTTCCTCCCAATATACATGGTATAAGCCCATCCAACATCGGAAATATCTCAGGGTTGGACAAGGGTTGAACAAAACTACTGTATAAGTCATCCTTGTCTAAAGACAATTGTGTAGATGACGTCACAACTGCCAAAATTGGTGTACGCCATATTGGTGATCAATTTGTTGTCATTATTATTCAGAATTTTGACACATTTAGAACAAATATTTATGCTACATTTACCTAAAGCAAACCAGCTGAATGTTTATTAACAATTATTGCAACTCAGATCCATAAATTTAGGGTTTTTTTCACACCCACGTGGTCATGATCACCGCGTGGTGATCACCAAAAAGTGATCACTTGACCACCTCTGCACAAGGTCTATAGAGTTGTGATTCCTGGAATAACCTGATATTATATTTTTTATATATCAAAGTATTGTTAAGACATTATTATTTCCACCAGTTCCACCAATTGACATATTTGGAGTTAAACCTGCCAATCAAATGCAAAATGCTGTATTACAGGTTAAAATAGAGTTGGACATAATGGGTTGGGCTGATAGGCTTTTCCATTGGGAAAAAGCCCAATAATTATATAAAGCTTCACTTTACAAATTTTTAGAAGCAATTCATCAACCAAATTGCTCTGTTTGATTTGTATTATACAACGATCTTCATAGAATAAGAAAATAGATTGAGGTGTACACCAAAACTCAATGATTGAATTTAGGAACACTCCAATATTTATTAGATATAAAAACATTCTTAAAAAGTGAAGCATAATCAATGTGTTCCAACTTGCCAAGTCTTCATCAGGATGGATCTAGAATGATAAGGCTCTGAACTGTTATCTACCTTCATGCTTTAAGGTATGAGGGTGAGAGAAAGGACTATGAAAGAAGTGGCAGATTACAGCAGATAAACCAATGGAAATAAAGTGAATATCTTATCTTTTTTTGGTTATGATATCCATGTATGTGAAGATGAAGGTATGAATAAAAGTTTTCATGAAAATGTATGTATATATATATGGCCCCAAACTCTTAAATTCAACACAGTGACATGGTCGTTTTTGAGCTTTAGTGACATGAGGTTAAATAGAGGTTTGAATTCTCTCTATATATCATATGCACGGATGTCTGTAATAATTATAATGAAAATTTAGAAATAACCAAATTCTTAATATCATTCGTCAAAATATCGTTGTGCAATACAGGCTTTAGAATATTAAACGTCTTAAGGCAATATTTTACTGTGCGGTGCTTTCCTTGCGGTGGGTAGTAACTAACAGTGTTCACCACCACCGCAAATAAAAGTAGGCACCACAAGGAGGACTATATGGATTTACTTGTGTTGGTACTTGTGGTAGATCAACGTAAGTACCACCGCAAATGATTTTATATAGGTTTTCTATGGAATGATTGCAGTGGCAGATACCAACATATAGTATCTGTTACAGACACGTTCGTATCTGTAACACAAATTACTTGCGATGCCATACACACCTACCGCAAATGGTACCCCATCGCACAGTGGTGGAATATAGGCCTATTCCACATACCGAAAGTATGTGCTGCGGATACTGAGCCTCTCCATCATAATATTTTATATTGGCGGCCCATACTTTCGGCATGAATTTGGCCACCAAAAGTGCGATATCGGCTGCCAAAAGTGTGATATCGGCAAGCAGTACATAATTGGCAGGAAAAACATTACCAACATGTTGGTAAAATTCTATCAGTGATGCTGCCGATTATATCTGCACTGCCAAAAGTACAGCAGCCAAAATGGGCAGTGTACTTTCGGTATGTGGAATACGGCCTTTAAGAGGAGTAAAGGTTATCTTACACAAGGTATCCTATGATGGCAGGAGTAGAACCCCCACCGTGTTACATTTTACACAGCCATTATTAAGGTTAGGATACTTAACGTCCTAAGAGGAGTTGTAAAGGTTATCTTACACAAGGTATCCTATGATGACGAGGAGTATAACCCCCCACCAGGGTAGGTCCAGCAGGCCCAGCGCCAACATGGTGAGGAGGGGACGATGGCTCAGGCGGGAATGGAGGTAGGTGAGTTCTGATCAAGATGGTGTGGTGGTGTGGAGGTGGAGGTGGTGGTGGTAGTGATGTTGGTGGTGATAGCAGAGCCTAAATGCTGTTGCCATCCCAAGCAAAAATGTGAGGTTATTATAACGTTGCAGCAACGTTCTGTTTAGTTCTGCTTTGGTTCTTCTTACGTTATTATATTGATGGCACCCAAAGATGTCTTTAGAACATAACGTTGGAACGTCGCGCTGTAACGTTATTGTGACATTCTTGTAACGTTCTTTCAGTTTGTAATAACATTATTATAATATTCTTTATTAGTAAGGTTTTAACTTCACTAAAATATAATGCTATTATAATATTCTATTTTTAGTAAGTAAGTTCTGTGTTTGGTTCTTGTTACGTTCTTTTGATGACTCCTAATTACGTTACTGTAACCTACTGTTGTGACGTTGCAAAGTGATGTTATTACAACATTCTGCTTACGTTCTTCAACCCAAACAGAATGTTCTTATAATGTTCTGTTCATCATAACCTCATCAAAAAATAATGTAGGAATGGAGCTGGGTGAGGTCTGATCATGATGGTGCTGTACTGAAGTGGGTGGCCAATCCATGATTGTGTAGGCTTAATAGTGTTAGCTTTAGAACAGTGCATGTGTTAAGAGCCATAACTCTCTGTCAAAGTAGGGGGTTTAAGGAGGAGTCAAAGTGTGACGTATCATACTAAAGGCGCATATGCCACTCTAGCCAGTCAGAGTCAGTTGAACGTTGAGTGAGTAACCATCCTGGAAAGGTTAGGTCTTCAAAACTGAGTCCTGTTGTTTGGAATAGAGGCAGTCAGACTCTTTCATGCCAATTAAGACTATGATGTCACCTTAGAAACTTTTGTGTGAGGACCTGTGATCAGAACTTGATGATTGAGTGGGGGAGATGTTTGTATCTCTGTTGTCTTAGTTATTATGTTTTTTGGGTTTGGGACCTTGGAGCTTGGGGGGGTTTGGGGGATTGGGATGCATAGTGAACAGTTTGTATATTATCATGTATGCCTAGTTTGACAGAGTTAGCCAGCCGAAAAGGTTTTAAATTTTGTCATTTGAATATTAGAAGTCTGTTCAGTAAATTTTCTGAATTTAAATCTAGTATAGAGGGATCTGGAATAGATATATTTTCCTTATCTGAAACCTGGCTAAATCCTAATATCTCATCTGCTATACTACATATATCTGGTTACTCGATTGTCAGACTCGACAGACAACGTCTGTTGGACGATGGTTCATACCAACGTGGAGGTGGTGTAGCTATTTATCACAGAACTTTAGTTAATTGTGATTCAACTAAATGGCTGCATCTGAATGTTTCTAATGAGAATATGGAGGTGCAAGTTGTGGAACTTATTAGAGTGAATGTGAGAAATTGTTTACTTGTCAATGTATATCGTCCCCCGCAAGGCAATTTAAATGTGCTTATAGATCACTTATCTCTGATATTAGATACTGTGCCTAATTTAGCAAGGAAAGACATTATATTAATTGGTGATTTCAATGTTGATTACAAGAAAAGAAATTCCCGTGAAGTAAAGCGATTGAATTACTTTTCTAATCTATTTGACTTGGAGCAGCTCATTACAGATGTTACTCATCCAACTCAGTTTACAGACTCTGTTATTGACCTAGCATTCTGCAGTATGACCCATGTAATGGACCAGGGGGTACTTGATTACTTTATTAGCGATCATTTACCTATATATGTTGTTAAAAAGAAGAAGAGGGTGACTAAAGATAGGATGAAAATTACTGGCAGAAGTTATCAGAAATATACAACTAATAAACTTAAACTTGAATTGAATCGGAATAGATATTTAGACGATGTTTATCGTGCTGATAACCCAGTGGATTGCTGGAATGGTATTCATAATGTCCTGATTAGCATCGCAGACTCTCTTTGTCCATATAGAGACTATTATATCTCTGTTGATCGTCCTGGCTGGTTAACTGACGAATTACTTAGTTTACAGAAAGATCGCGATTATTTTTTCAGGAAAGCTAGGTTGACCGGTAATGACGAATATCTATTCTTGGCCAAGAATTTACGGAATAGAACGAATGTTGCATTTAGATATGCAAGGAGTAATTTTATTAAGGAACAGTTGGAACAATATGATGATAATGCTAAAAGGTTTTGGAGAGTTATTAAATCAGAATTATTTAATTCTTCCGATACATGTAGTCTCTTACTTAGGGATGACAATGGTAAATTATTGGACAATGCCTCAGTGGCCCAGTCTGTAAATGAATTTTTTACATCGATTGGACCCGGACTTTCGAGGGAATTTGGTGAGAATGTTGACACGCACTTCCTGGATGATCAACCTAATCATATTCATAAATTTGATCTAGTGGAGTTTACACTTGAGAATGTTATCTCTAAAATTAAAGGTCTTAACATTTATAAGTCTTCTGGTATAAGAGAGTATGGTACGCGTTTATTTAAGGATGCCATGTTACATAAGCCAGAATTATTATTGTGTCTAGCTAATCTAGTAGTGAAGACAGCCAGTTTTCCTGATGTATGGAAGTCAGCAACGGTTATTCCATTGAAGAAAATATCAAATCCTACTACACCTGGCGATCTTCGTCCAATTTCAATTTTACCTGTTATAGGAAAGTTAGTTGAGCAGTTGATACATGACCAATTGAAGAAGTTTTATGAAGATACTAATTTTTTCACTGAATTACAACATGGATTCCGTAAAAATCATTCTACTTCATCGGCGGTATCAAAATTAGTTGATGATGTCATGCTGCATTTAGATAAAGGCGAAATAGTTTTATCAACATTTTTAGATATAAAAAAAGCTTTTGATTCAATAAATCATGAAATACTGCTAAAAAAACTTACCCTAAGTGGAATATTACCCAAAACTGTTGCTCTCCTCCAGGACTATTTAACAAACCGTAGTCAAGTCACATTATATAAAGGGAACTACTCAGATGAGCATGGTCTAGTCACTGGAGTTCCTCAGGGATCAACTTTAGGTCCTACATTGTTCTTGGTTTACATAAATGATCTGCCTAATGTTTTGTTACACTCACATTGTCTGTTATTTGCTGATGACACTGTACTATATCATGCAAACAAAGACTGTGCCACGGTATATGGTGATATGCAAGCTGATTTAGATAAGGTGTTTAATTGGTGTATCAACAATAGGATAACATTAAATATTAAAAAAACGGAGTACATTCATTATGCGTATAGGAAGGTAACTTTAGGAACTCCTATTTGGAAACTGGGCGAGAATTTGATCAATTGTGTTGATAAATACAACTATTTGGGTACCATGTTAGATAAGAAATTCTCAGGAGATGCCCAATACAATAAGATCATAGGTTCTCTCGCTGCAAAAAAGGTAACTTTTTCAAAAATCAGATATCTCATGTCAACTGAAACTGCTTTATATTTGTTCAAAACAACCATTTTACCATTGTTTGATTACAATGATTTTTACTATATTTTATTGTCTAATGAAAAAAAGGATCGTCTCCAGGCTATGTTCAATAGATTTACTAGAATCATATTTGGTGATAAAATTGACAAAGCAGAGAGAATACGTCGAGTTGGTATGGGCAATCTTGAGCAAAGAAGATCTTTACATTTGATGGGACTAATGTATAAAAGATCCTCTGATCCTCTTTATATTGATGATCGTGATTTGCCTACAAGGCAATTTGCTAAATTGGTCTTGAAGGTCCCTGAAGTGGTCTTAACAAAGACATTCTCATCACCTATCTATGCTGGTAGCACTATGTGGAATGAAGCTCCCGCTGTAATACAACAATCGGGTTCCTACGTTGAATTTAAATTTAGATGTAAGGCATATCTTGGTATAACATAAGCTGTATAATTGTATTATCCTTGTCTCATCCCCCCCTCCTCCTCCATATCCATTATTTCATTAAATGTATTTATTATTAAATTGTATATGAATTTTTATATTGTTAAACACCTGTTGCCGCTAATGTTACAGTTATATTCAACCTTTGATAGAAGCCAGTGTATAATTCTGAAAATCAGCGCCTAGCGTTGAGAATTGTCTAACTGCTTTTTTGCGAAATAAAAAAAAAAAAAAAAAAAAAAAAAAAGACTGCGCTAGAAGGCGGGAGCAGTGACTGACTGTTTTTGAGGGGATTCCTTCCTTGGAGCTGATCATTGTCAATTGAGATCTTGTCACAAAACGGCAATACACAGGAGAATATTAATAAAGAACAACCTTTCACGCAAGTGTTACGTCTTACATGATGTGGGAACTATGATTATGTATTGGACGACAGCAGTTGGACAAAGAGGAGACTGTGTTTGGAGCTAGCTATTATCTATAACTGACTACAACTAATTATGTACACCATATAGGGCCTACAACAGATAATTAACTCTCTATAGTTCAGTGCGTTGGTGTGGTGGCAGAGGTGGTTCTGAGAACAAGTGGTGCTTTTTAAAGTGCTGGTAGTAGTATTGATTGTGATAACAAGGCCGACCTGCTACATTACTTTCAGAGGATATCTCCTTGCTATAATTTAGAGTGTTGTTACTTATGTGCAACATTTTTTAAAAACTATAGAACTATATCTGTACGATTGATCCACGGGGAAGATATTTCTTTGTCATGAGAATTTAGAAGACTTGAAGTTATCCTAGGCAAGCAGCGACTGACAAAAACGTTCTGTGACTGTACTTTTTTGGTTAGTCTGAAACCTACCCAATTTTCACGTAACAATAACGTTTTTTATATATAGTTAATACTTACTAACAAAAAGAACGTTATGATAACATTAAATTTTGGTGAAGTTGAGACCTAACTAATAAAGAATGTTATGATAACGTTATTGTGATGTGAAAGAACGTTACAAGAACGTCACAATAATGTTACAGTGCAACATCATAATGTTTGGTTTCAAAGACGTTTTGGGGTGCCATCAAAAGAGGACTAAACAGAACGTTATAATAACGTTATTATCAGTTCATATTCTTGCTTGGGTGTGTTTAAAATTCAGCTTGCAAATAAAATCACCCATATGCATTGTCTCGTGACAGCTGGGAAATGATTACACACAAAGGAGATAAAAACTATGGCTTTCAGTCGCCTGAGCGTGCCTTTCCAATGATTCTATGTTTATTTCCTTACATTGATTATACTTCAAAGAGATATAGAGTGAGGCAAAAATCAGGTCACCACACTTATTGTAGAGCTATTGGAATAGTAAACGTGATGGACTAAAAAACTCAATGAGGAAACGATTTTTTAAAAGGTGTCATTCCCCTCCTAGAAACAAAACACCAAATCAGAACACGTGCTATAAAATTGTGGTTTTCATGGGATAAACTTGGAGTTTGGGCACTAAACTACCCAAACAAGACCATGACGTTATAATAACGTTTTCATAAGGTTCTATTTAGTTCTGCTTTGGTTCTTGTTACGTTCTTTTGATGGCACCCAAAAGCATCTTAAGAACAAAATGTGCACTGTAACATCATTGTGACATTCTTGTAACGTTCTTTCGTGTCACAATAACGTTAATGTAACATTCTTTATTAGTAAGGTCTCAACTTCACCAAAATTTAATGTTATTATAACATTCCTTTTTAGCAAGTCTTAACTATACATAAAAAAAAACGTGATTGTTACGTGAAAATTGGGCAGGTTTCAGACTAACCAAGAAAGTAGTCACAGAACATTCTTGTTACATCGCTGCTTGCCTGGGTAGTTTACAACTTATAAAACATGTGTTAAACTGGAAGAGAACACGAGCCCTGCTTGCTGGGCTGTGTCTGTATATCTCATAGGTATTCACTCTATGGCTATCTTGTCGTTCTTTGTTCTCAGATCTCTGTTTCAATTAAAGATAGTAAGCCAAAATTGCAGTCGACTCCAGGCTGACATGAATGACACCTTCTGATCTTGTCAGGATACCCCTATAGAGTTATCTTATCATAAATCTATAGTCTGTAGTGTGGGTGATATAGTATATATTTCGTCACTTAAAATTGATAAAGTGGGTTCCTGACTCATGGAGTAGTTTGAGATTTGTTGAAAAGAACATTACACTCTACAGTGCCTATTGGCGTGTAGCCCGTTGCACTATACCTATCGTTACAATGCAAGGTAGCAAATAAACAACACCTCTCATAGCCACTTTGTGCTAAATAAGCCACGTTTTGTCCCTCAAAACAAACCTATTAAGAATGATGTAAATGAGCTGTAAGTTTTACCTGAAATAGTCTTACAGTGCCCCTTCATATATCAATTTACAGAATTCAATTTGATCCAGTAGAAACAGAGATATTACTGGTATCTTAACAAAGATGACTACTGTTGTTACGGCATTCGCTGAATCTTCGGGCGATTGAAATCGCCAGGCAATTCATCACGGGTACGGTGTGGAGTCTGGGTGACTGGCGACTGGCAACAGAATTGCCAAGAAAAATTGCCTGTAAAATCGCTAGTAAAATACCAAACTTGCTTGATATTACAGTTGCCCGGTGACAAAGATGGCCGTTCTCGCACTAAAGTCACCTAGTTGGTATGGCCCTTCAGCAATGTTACCTAACTTACAGAATGTTTAATGGAAGACTATTTTACTACGAAATTGGACTTTCTGAATAAATCAATAAAATATTTACAAATCCTCTACTCATATAGTCAATGGTCTGTAATTGTGTTATGTGAGGAATATGTGTCTTGGCGAAGGGGGGGGGGGGGTGGGTAGTTGCAAGGCTGGTCATTTGTTATCACGGTTGTTGTGGTTTGATTTTTAAATTGATATATAAAAAAAAATCTGTCAAAAGTATGAGAGAATATCATTTCCCTTTTTTGGGGGGATCAAACACGTAATCAACCGATTTTTTTTGCAAGGAAAACAACACCCTTTTGGTGAGTTATATAGCCAAACCTGAGAATAACATACATAATAACATACATAATTTATCATAGAGTTCATGAGCTATTGATAGCAAAAAATATAATATTATATTATTCTATCCTGTTTTGGTGATGAAATTTCTCTCCTTACCTTCTTTATCATTAACCCTTTAAAAATATTTGGAACAGTCATAAGTATATATCTCCATCATTCAAAAGAAATAACTTTTCAAGGAAAGTATTTGGAAAGTCATTTTTCTCACTGTGATCTGTTCATTAGTATCATTAGTGTTGGCTTCTCCATGTAACATAACACAGAAAAATTATATGTAATTCATATAAAAAAAAGGAATTAGTTATTTATTTACCACATTTCACATACATCTGTTCTTTTGTTCTGAGATTTGTTCCTTTGAGATAAATACAGTACAGGGGCCCATTTCATAACAAACCTCTGTACTGCTAAGTGATTTTTGTGTTTCATAAAGTAACAATCACCTTTTTGGTCATCATAGCTATGTAAGTTTAAATATTGCCTACGTGAGTTTGGGTGGATTTACATGACTTTTGGATGGACTTACGGGAGTTTGAGGTGGATTTACGAGAGTTTGAGGTATATTTATGTGAGTTTTGTTATGAAACATAATTTTACAGGAGTTTTAAACTCCTGTACAGTTTCCGTAAGCTCACATGAAACCTCCGTAGTTATGGAGGTTATCATGAAAAGCCCAAGAGATTATTTAGTTAGCAATATACTTTGTACAATTTTACAACGACTTTGAAGACTTTGAATGCACTAATGATTATAAACAATCAACTTTTGAAACTACCATATTTTAGTTACAACAGTACAATTAATAAGAGATGGCTTTCATGAGTTCAGTGCAAGCCACAGGGACATCTTAATTCATCTCAAGAAGCATTTTGATAAGCTCTGTTGTACAAAATGTTCATACTTTTTCGGACGTGTTCCATAGACTCCGGTTTTTTAAATTTCATTCGGCAACAAATGTTGTTCCTCTCTATAAGAGTGAGTTCTTATAAGTCCTATTGCCAGGAATTTTTAAACTGAAAAACAATTTCATATCTGTATGATTAGGAACATTTTTTGGAGGTTCAATATGCAGAGAATACATTATTTGTTTAATAGTTCCAGTGTCATGAGCTCACCTTTTGTACACATTTAATCAGTTTTATTCTACACAGGAAATGTGTTAGTACTGATATCAACTGCATTTCAGACATTCAAACATCATTGAAGAGCTCAATACTGTATCTTTGGGTAAATAGGTAGTCAATCCTCAGGTACTGTATTCTAATAGGAAGTTACCCTTTTCTACACTTCATAGAACACTTTCCCTACAGAATTGCAACCTAACATTCTTCGTTAAGTACTTCTGTATGCAGGACAGTTTGAACCATTTTGGGGAAAGAGTTTTCTGTATTCTATACATATGCTCCTCAAAACTAAAGGTTTATCACTGTACACACTCTGCTATAAGGTGATAGCATTATTAAGATATTAAAAGTACTACAATTGTCCTAGTTTCCTAAGGATTTCCTCAGCTTATTCCAAAACAGCTGTTCACCGATGGACAAATGAACTCTTGATTTAACATATGCTCTCAAACTTTCAGGTAGGTCATCAATGAATTGTCCGTTGAGCTCATTCCTATCAAGGAGAATAACGATAAGTCTGAAAGCCTTGTCAGTGACCGACCTTGTCTCTGCCTCAGTGAACTCATACCGACACATCTGACTGGCCACATAGTTAGTCGTTAGTAGGACCAGCATGGCGTGACTTTCCCAAACCCCCTTATGGATGGACTCAATCAGTGAAGATCCAGGTATGAAGTCTTGTTGATATGTCACCAGCTCCCAAGAGGGTAGCTGCTGCTTCAGCTCAGGTATGAAGTGGTGGTTGACTTCATCCAAATCTTGACTGCTGTAGGTAATGAATAATTTCTTCTTCTGTTGTCCGATGGCCCCATGCCTTTCAGCATTATTCTTGACCCCATGTACACATACTAGTTTGATATTGTGTCTGCAGTATATGAAAATTGAGATAACAATAACAATGATAACAATGATAACAATAAGTATTACTGGTAATATGACTTCCAAATTCTTGGTTGTAGAGTTGGTTAGGTTTATCGTGGAATTGTTTATTTCCTTGCAAGTTGGTTCTGTTCCATTCCAAAACCCATTGTGGCCACAGTACCTTGTAGCATCTCCCTGTAGTTCATAACCTTTATTACATGAATAATAGCTTGTATTAGACAGCAAATTGCCCGACATCTCAAAATTTCCAAACCTTGGAGCATCCAGTGAAGCACATTTGACAGGTTCATAGATACACTCTTCTGGGTCTTGTAAGCTACTGAGACTTGCACAAATAAGGGGCTGGCCTATTTGTTTCAATACCGATTCACATCCTTCAGTTGCCTCAACACACATTTCATAACATGGATAAACCACAGTCCCATTGTGACACTTGGGAAAAAGTAGATGACAAAACAGCAGCTGGAAATTTTGGTAGCATTTACTGAAGTCAATGAATCGCTGAATTAATCCAAAGGTATTGGTTGCTTCCCTTTGTGATACCTGACCAACTGCATTAGGAAAGGTAGTGAAATTATAACCGAATTCATCCTTACATTCATTGATCAAGAGAGGTTCACACGGGCTCATGAAATGTGTAAAGTACTGGATTTCAAGACTAATTGTGAAATTCAGATTCTGCTCCTCTGGGCATTCGTAGCCAGCAAGAAGATACCAGAATTTGGGCGTTGGAGAGACTAGAGTCCTAGTTCCATTACACACATAATGATCTGATACAATTTCACATCCAGAATAGAGAAAACCTTTACGGGTATAGATAACATTACGGATAATCTGTGCCAAATAGTCAAATCTGTCTGGCAGACAAAAATCAAAATATTTTTCATTAGAATATTCATTACTCCAGACAAATGTCATGGCTGGACAGCATTTCTCTTGCTGGAATCGTATGTGATATTTGACACTGATTTTTTGGGATGGTGGAATGGGTAACCCTTCTCTAAAGTATGTTCGATTAGCATGATATATGTCTTTAAAGTACAGGAAAGTGCCATCTTCTGACGGTGTTTGTTCGTCTGGGTTGGACATAAACATCAGCAGCATAATCCACCATTTTGCACTGGACATTGGTTAACTTACACTTAAAAGAAAAGATATATTTTATATATCAATGCATTATATGTAATTTATATAAAAATGTAGTAAGGGCCTTCATGAAATTTGCAATCAAGTGTATTTTTCCTCAACCTCTCAACTGTGAAAAATCAAATAAAATTTGATACATACGATGACAGTAAAATCAGAATGACCAAGTTCATCTCAATTTAAAGTCTCTTTTTCTGCTGTGACAATATTTTTCTTTTCTACATTAGCTGACACTCTGCTCTACATGAAAAGACAAAAAGTAAACCAAGTGGTTTTTTTAAGTCTGCCCTTGGCCCCTGGTGACATAAGGCTGCCCTTGGCACCCCCCCATGACATAAGGCTGCCCTTGACACCCCCCCATGACATAAGGCTACCCTTGGTGCCACCCCATGACATAACACTACCTTTGGCACTCCCTCAATGACAAAAGGCTGCCCTTCGCGCCTCCCCATGACATAAGGCTGCCCTTGGTGCCCACTCCATGACATAAGGCTACCCTCAGTGGCGGATCCAGGGAGGGGGGCAAAAGGGGCAATTGCCCCCCCCCCCCCCCCCCCCCGACCAAAAATGAAATCTCGTAGTTTTGACAAATTTGAGGAGAAATTTTGCAAGGTAAATTATGGGGGGGGGGGGGTGGGGGCAGATAATTGCCCCCCCTAGCAGACCGACCCCCATACCATAAGGCTATCCTTGGCAGCCCCTCCATGACAAAAGGCTGTCCTTGGTGCCACCATGACATAAGGCTGTGCTTGGTGTCCCCTCCATGATACAAGGCTGCCCTTGTTCCGCCCATGGCTTTCCTTGGTGCCACTCCATAATATAAGGCTGCCCTTGGTACCCCCCATGACAAAAGGCTACCCTTGGCACACGACCCCCATGACATAAGGCTGCCCTTGGCCCCCCCCATGACATAAGGCTGTCCTTGGCACCCCCCCCCCCCATGACATAGGCTGCCCTTGGCACCCCCCATGACATAAGGTTGCCCTTGGCGCCCCCTCCATGACCTAAGGTTGCCCTTGACATAAGGCTGTCCTTGACACCTCCTCCATGACATAAGGCTACCCTTCACACCCCCCCATGACATAAGGCTGCTCTTGACACCCCCTCCATGACATAAGGCTGCCCTTGGCGCCCCCCATGACTTAAGGCTGCCCTTGACCCCCCCTCCATGATATAAGGCTGCCCTTGACACCCCCTCCATGACATAAGGCTGCCCTTGGTGCCCCCTCCATGACCTAAAACTGCCCTTGCCCCCCATGACATAAGGCTGCCCTTGGCCCTCCATGACCTAAGGCTGCCCTTGGTGCCCTCCATGACACAAGGCTGTCCTTGACACCCCCTCCATGACATTAGGCTGCCCTTAGCACCCCCATGACATAAAGCTGCCCTTAGCATCCCTCTCATACAAATACCTACTGCAAGGTCATACAAAACCACTCACCTGTGGCCTTAAATGCCTAGCTTGGCGTGACAGTGATGTTATTCGGTTATGAGATCTCTGTCGTAAGAAAACCTGCATATGATATGGATGGGTTCCTGCAGTATACTCCGTTCAGCAGTGATAAAAACGCACTGAATTTATATGATGAATTGGCTGATTCTGAACTCCAGAAGCATTTGATGTAGACACACACCCCTGTCCAAAACATGTATGTACACTTCTACAAGGTCTTGAATTGTGTATTCCCCGCTATATGAGTCACCATGTCTTCCCTGTTCGACGTTCCTCTAAAGTAGTATTTGTTTTTACATATATACATGGGGCCCTCGATTGGGGGCTACTGAAGTTGTGGGGTGAATTTAAGAAATGCCTCTGACGCATGTCCTTTTCATCGAATTTTGCAAATTTTGCAAATTTTGCAAATATCGCCTGTTGATCACTGTCATTAAATTTTGTCACTATAATTCTTTAACTAATGCCACATGTCCCTGTTGCTTATATTTGCAAAGATCTTGTGACAAATTTAAGAAATGCTTCTGTCTTATTGTCAATTTGAAGGGTCTAGACCCTTATATATGTCAATGGGTCAGGTGGGGCCTGTAACAGTGAGTGGTCACGGATGGGTGCATTCCAATTTTGAAAAATGGTAATGTTGCACAATGATCCATACGGGGTGGTCAAGGGGGTCTTGACACCCCCTCCCTCCCACATTTTTGGTGGAACCTTAAACTTCATAAAGAGAAGAATGTTGCTTGCTTATGTGCGAATGCACCACGTAATAGTACTTAGCCTATATATGCTGACTCCACCCCCACCTTTCAAAATCCTGTATCAGCTCCTGGATGTTCTTGCTTACTATTTGCAACGTCCCATCCAAAATTTTTGAAGTAATACCTTATATGAATATCTGGGGACAGTCCATTTTTCCTCGGGGCTTAGTCTGGGGGAGGGATTAGTGGACAGGCGGCCGGTAAGGCACCGGAAATGCACGCATATGTATGATTGTTTATGTAAGGGACAGCCCACAACAGGAGGGATGCAGTCATGTTGTTACACTCAGCCAACCTGTGACGTAACAAAAACGTTCTGTAACCATACTTTTTTAGTCAGTCTGTTACTTACTAAGATGGCACGTAACAATTTAGTTATTGATGGTGAGGTTGAAACCTCACCAAATCAGAACGTTATTACAACATTATTTTTTGGTGAGGTTAGGACGAAACCAAACAGAACGTTATAAGAACGTCCTGATTAGGTTGAAGAATGTAACCAGAACATTATAATAACGTTTCAGTGCCACGTCACAAGAGTACGTTGCAGCAATGTTATTGGAAGCCATCAAAATAAAGTAACAAGAACCAGTACAGAACCAAACAGAACGTTGCTGCAACATTATAATAACGTCACATGCTTGCCTGGGCAGTCATTAGAGGTGAGGATGAATGATTCTTAGCAGTACAAACTGATCCATGCTGGTATGTATACTTTTTAGCGGATAGTTGAAAAATGTAAAGTAAATGAAAATAATTATGTACTTGAATGTGGACCATTCAATTACTGTTGCTTTTGGGCTACTGAGGCTGTAGGTCTGCTGGCCAAGAAAGGACCTAAAAACTTAAAACTTTCAATGAGTGATAGGAGTAAATAAGTGCTAATTGCAATATCATAACACATTTCTACTACATATTATTATATGGTGTAAGAATACAATTCCTTTGACTCTAGGCCCTATATATAGAATAAGGCCACAATCACAAAATCGGCCCTTACTTAACCTGCAAACCTTACATTTCACTTTTCCTTAATCTTAATTAGCTTAATTAATGTAGCAACATGGGATGATAATCTCAGGGCTGGATTAACAATATTAACTGCTCTCGCACTAATCCCTGTATCCACGTGTGACACCTGATATCCAGCAACATAGAAAACTGAGGAAAATTGACCTGTAGTCGAATATCTTCAGAGTCTATGACATTATCTCTAGGGCTTTCATCATCCTGTTCAGTTTAGAATGTCAAGTTTAGAGGGGTAGACCTATCTAAAGCCCCATACCCACTAGGCGATTTGGCCCTCGGCGATCATATTTTCCTCTAATCACCCGTCAGTATGCTACATTTAAATGTGCATGTTTGATATGAATCACCGGGAAAATCGCCTGGCGATTCGGCCGACGATTTTATCAAACCTGTTCATTTCAATATAGCATACTGACAGGCGATGAGGCCCAAATCGCCTAGTGGGTATGGGGCTTAAGCAGCGCAACTGGAGCAGAAACTCTGCCTCACGAAACAAGTCACGAATCTTTTTCTGGGTCATGGAACATTTTTATTTAGACAAAATTGCCTGATGTCATTTATATATAGGCCTAGATTCGTGTTTCAAAACATGGCAATTTTGTCATTCAAATCCAATTGGTATTTTTTTTTTTTTTTAAGAATTTTCTTTTAATGATTTACGTACACTTGGTAGCAAAACTGTTTGTTTAATCTACAAATAACTCATTCCTAACACCAGTTTCAGGCATGGATAATAGTCAGTTTGTTACTTACTAAGATGGCACGTAATAATTACGTTATTGATGATGAGGTTGAAACTTCACAAAATCAGAATGTTACTATAACATCATTTTTTTGTGAGGTTAAGACAAAACCATAACAGAACATTTTAAGAACCTTCTATATGTGTTGAAGAACGTAACCAGAACATTGTAATAATGTCAAAATGCAATGTCACAGCAATAATAGTATATTTTCCAATGTTATGAGAATAATGTACAAATAATGTCTCGAGGGGTTATATGGGTTGTTGGGGTCTTCATGTTTTAGGGCTCGAGTAAACTATCAGGAAAAGAGATAAGAGGGCTGGCAAGGATCCCCCTGTGGCTTCACCGGTTACTTAATTTTACATTTTTGTGATTTGGAATTACGAGCTGGATCTAATCAGAGGCCATGCTTGGCCCACCTTTTCGGAGCCTTCGTGCAGTCAGTGCAGTATTCACATTGACAGGTGCTGAGTCACCTAAACCCTCAGGTCTGTTCTAGGATCCGTCCTCGGGTATCAATTATCATCATCGTGCAATTTTCCCTAAGCATAAGTCAACAACAGGTAGATGGTAACAGTTGAGTGCCAACGTGGACACTGATTTATTTCAGGATAATAAGTTGCGTCTGAGAGGTAAACCATTGGTAATTGGCTAACGACACATAATGTGAATGACTCTAAAACCATCATATGGTTTGAATTAAGCGAAGCAACCTAACAATTTGGAATGCTTGACGTCAACCACTGTATATGTATGAATGACCAATACAGAACTAACACCAAATTGATACATAATATGGCAAGATTACCAATGTTAGTGGACAGGCATACCTCACATTTATGCAATTATGCATATAAATGCGTCCAAAATGCAGAATATGTTACAAATGTTGCCCGCCCAACAAGGTAGCATGATGCACCAGTATTGAAATCATCTAAACCTAATAATAGGTTATATGAGTTTAGTGTCTATTATAAATCTACCTTAAATTGGAATAAACTGGATCCTGTTATCAGGAATATCCCAGATTATCAAAAATTTAAAACAAATAGGAAATTATGGCATGTAAATAAAATACCTGAGGTTTAGCAGGGATCCCCCCATTTTCTCTCATGCCTTTACACTGCCTACTTTAAAACTATAAAAATTATACCAGAGTCGTGTTTCATGCTCTGAGCGTAATGAATAATGGTTATATATTTGAATGAATATATTAAATTCAGTACTGACTATTGACAATAAGGTGCTCAAAGCATACTTGTTGGTTTTATCAGTATTAATGGTAGCTTAATCACCACTCATAAATTACTTAAATTTGTGCTACTCTCCTCTTCAATATGTAAATATTAAATTTCTAGTAAAATATCATTATTATTATACTAAATGGAATTCTGTATATATGTGTACATATTGTTTATATGTTCTTTATACTATCAAGAATCCAGACATGATTGTATTGTATAAAACTGGATGACATTGAAAATCGGCTCGATCCAACATGTATTTTCCAGTGTAAATAAATGACATAAAAAAAATAACATCTATAAGACAATTACTTTGGTCTGTTTAAATTTTGTGTTGATTGACAAATTTTAGCATTCTCCAGTACAGTTATTTACAGTTTTGAATATTTTCCTACTATCATATTATTCAATATTGTCAAATAATTTTAAGATGTGCTAAATTCGTGAAAACATGTGTCCTATTTGCCAAGTAGACTCTGTTTGTATACAATCAAGCCTCACTACTTGGAGGCCCCAAAACCTCAGATCCCCCCTAGCTGAGTCACTGACACTGACTACCAACCATTTCCCTTGATATTAGTATGCAGTACTTCAAATAATTCACAACTTAAGACTTGAGACACTTCTAAGGGAACCAAAGTATGAAACAACATAGAAATTGGCCTCAAAACTTGGAATAGATGCAACCAGGAAGCCCTTGGAAAACACTCCAGGCTGGGTATTTTGGTGAGAATTTGTTGTTCCACCCACTTCCCTACCTCTCTCACTTATTGTTAGGACAGTAAATCTACCCCATTGTGTCCATTTAAGGGCAAAGTAGAAGTGTTTTTGTATTACTTTTTAGATAAACCATGAGGCTAAATTTCTTGAGACATTGCATTACTTGAGACATTTCTTGGGCAACCAGCAACATTCCAGGTTGTGATGATTGACTGTAATTGTATGATATTAACTTTAGATAATGGCGTTAACAAGAATAAACATTAATAGTGTTGTAATAATCCTAGTTTCCTAAGGATTTCCTCAACTTATACCAAAATAGATATTTACCATTGGTCAAATAGACCCTTGATCTAACATATTCTCTCAGACCTTCAGGTAAACCATCAATGAATTGTCTGTTGAGCTCATTCTTATCAAGGAGAATAACGATAAGTCTGAAAGTCTTGTCAGTGACTGACCTTGTCTCTGCCTCAGTGAACTCATACCGACACATCTGACTGGCCACATAGTTTGTCGTTAACAGGACCAGCATGGCTTGACTTTCCCAAACCCCCTTATGGATGGACTCAATCAGTGAAGATCCAGGTATAAGGTCTTGATGTGTCACCAGCTCCCAAGAGGGTAGCTGCTGCTTCAGCTTAGGTATGAAGTGGTGGTTGACTTCATCCAAATCTTGACTGCTGTAGGATATGAATAATTTCTTCTTCTGCTGTCCCATGGCCACATGGCTTTCAGCATCATTCGTGACTCTATGTACACATACTAGTTTGATACCGTGTCTGCAGTATATGAAAATTAAGATAACAGTAACAATGATAACAATAAGTATTACTGGTAATATGACTTCCAAATTCTTGGTTGCAGATTTGCTTAGGCTTATTGTGCAAGTTGGTTCTGTTCCATTCCAGAACCCACTGTGTACACAGTACCTTTTAGCATCTCCCTGAAGTTCATAACCTTTATTACATGAATAATAGCTTGTATCAAACAACAGGTTGCCCAGCATGACAACATTTCCAAACATTGGAGCATCCAGTGAACCACATTTGACAGGTTTGTAGACACATTCTTCTGGGTCTTGTAAACTACTGAGACTTACACAAATAAGGGGCTGATTAAATTGTTTCAACAGTGATTCACATCCTTTAGCTGCTTCAACACACATTTCATGACACGGATAAATTACAGTCCCATTGTGACACTTGGGAAAAAGTATATTGCAAAACAGCAGCTTGAAATGTTGGTAGCATTTACCCAATGTAGAGAAGGCCTTAATCAACCAAAAAGTATTACTTGCTTCACTGTGTGATACCTGTCCTATAGCATTAGGAAATGTTGTCAAATTGCTACTGAATTCATCCTTACATTCATTGAGCAAAAGAGGTTCACATAGGCTTGGAAAATGGGTAAAGTACTCAATTTCAAGATTGATTGTGAAATTCAGACTTTGCTCTTTTGGACATTCATATGCAGCAGTGAGATACCAGAACTTGGGTGTTGGAGAGACTAGAGCCCTTGTTCCATTACACACATAATAATCTGATACAATTTCACATCCAGAAAACAGAAAGCCTTTCTGGGTATAGATGATATTATGAATATACTGTGCTAGGTAGTCAATTCGGTTTGGAAGGCAACCATCATAATAATTACCATAATCAGCTTTTTCACGCGCCCATGTAAATGATATAACTGGACAGCACTTTGCTCGGTGGAATCGTATGTCATATCTGATGTCAATTTTCTGTGTTGGAGGAATATTTAGTCTTTCTATGAAGAATGATTTATAAGGATTATATATCTCTTTGAAAAATAAAATTCTACCTACCTCTGAGTTTACTTGTTGATTTGTATTGAAAACATAGATCAAAGTAAATATCAAGCATCTTGAACAGACCATTCTCTTTTCAGAAAATATCATCTTTACAAGATTGATGTCCCAGTACTGAATCTCAAGTGTGTTGAGTTTAACTTTTTTTTCTTTTACAGTTTCAAAGGGAAGCATGAATATTGAATAAATATTAAGCACTACATAAGCATAATGGTCACTCTAAAATGTAGATTGGTGCCTATTTTCCAGCATATGATGTTTCCAAATTGCCACTATTTGTTGAATTGTTAAGTTTGGCTTACTAACTATTTGGCAAGGATAACAGAGATAGCTGATTATATAGATTTCAGCAGATTGCACAAAAAGTGGTCTGAAGATGTACTGTGCATTTTCATTTCAAATAAATAAATCAATATTATATTAAGGGAATCTTAAATTGAGACGTTATTCATAAGCAATATTGCCTGCATTGGAAGGGACGGGACTTTAGAAATTAAGAAAAAAGAGAACACTCAAAATTCAGTTCTCAAAATACAAACAAAATCTGTTGTAAGAGATCGCAAAGAAGTAAAATTGTGTATATTCAATTTATGAAATCAATGCTATTCTCATCCCCCTATATACCTTAGTGAATACATTCAACTCTAGGGCTAGCTATGCCCCGCATAGGTCCAAAGAGGAATTGTCTGGTATTGATATATTTATAGAGGTTTGGATAAGGCGTCCCTATGTCGCGTGTCAAATTTAAAATCGCCAATGTTGCAGTACATTTATGCTGGACTTTTCAGAAAACCAGTGAAAACTGAGATAAGCCAGGATAATAAATCAATTTTAAAAAAATGTTGGTATGATTTTCATCCTCCCTGTCGCATGGTTAAGGCTCCATGTCACATGTAGAATTTAAAAAATGCCTCTGTGGCTGTGTCAGTTTTAGCGGTCCACCCCCACATTCATACATAGCATTTTGTTGTGTGAGTATAGATATACTTTTCTTTTTTCAGCAGAGTGTGTCAGTGGAACGAATCCATTCGTAGATGTCGGTCTGTTACTGTCAGGTAGAACTGGTTTCCAGCATAAAAGAGAGAAGCAGCTGCAGGTTCTGAAAATGATAAATTCATGTTAAATTGTGTTTCATTCGCAAGTGTGTATTCTCTGAACAAAAACCTTTGTTAGTCTTAATTATGTAATCTTATTATGGAATTGACATGTTCATTGCAGACTCTGGGTAAAGCCCTTTTTTTGTAAAATTGGCTGATTCTGAACTCAAGAGGCATTTGTTGTAGATACACACCCCTGTTCAAAACATGTATGTACACTTCTATAAGGTCTTGAATTGTGTGTTCCCTGAGTATTTGAGTCAGCAATGTCTTCCCTGTTCGATTTTCCTTTAAAGTAGTATTTGTTTGTATATGTACATAGGGCCCTCGATTGGGGGCTACTGATGTCATCAGGAGAATTTAAGAAATGTCTCTGGTGCATGTCCTTGTCATTTAATTAATCAAATATTGCCTGTTGATAATAAGAAATGACAGTCATTTGTCACTATAATTCTTTACTTATTGTCACATGTCCCTGTTGCTTACATTGGCCAACATCTTGTGACAAATTTAAGAAATGCCTCTATCTCATTGTTAATTTGAAGGGTCTAGCCCCCAAAACATGTCAGTGGGTTAGGTGGGGCCTGTAACAGTGAGTGGTCATGGATGGACGCATTCCAATTTTGAAAAATGGTAATGTTGCACAATGATCCATATGGGGTGGTCAAGGGGATCTTGACAACCCCCCCCCCCCCCCCCCCCCACACACACACACACACACATTTTTGGTGGAAACTTAATAAAGAGAAAAAATGTTGCTTGTTTACTTACGAATGCACCACGTAATAGTACTTAGCCTATATATGCTGACTCCACCCCCACCTTTCAAAATCCTATATCAGCCCCTGGATGTTCTTGCTCACTATTCACAACGTCCCATCCAGAAATGTATATACCTTATATGAATATCTGGGGACAGTCCATTTTTTCTCGAGCTTAGTCTAGGGCAGGGATTAATGCATGCAGATGTATGATTGTTTATGTAAGGGACAGGGACAGCTGCAACAGGAGGGATGCAATCATGTTGTTACAGTCATTAGAGGTGAGGACAAATGAATCTTAAGCCCCGGCCACACTGCCCAACTAAACTCAACACGACTGTCGTATCTTCTGACAGCGCCAGGGCCTACGACAGTCTAGTCTTAGCAAGAAAAATCTACTATGCCATAGATTAAGACTCAATTGTCGTAGATAGCAGGTTATATTACATATAGACATATCTACTACACTCCCCCCTACAACCCGACGATCCAGTCGTACATCTTCATCTTCTCAAGATGTAAGACCTAACTTGACTGTCGTGGGTTTAGCTATGACTATCTCGGCCACACTCTACGACTGACACCAACTCAACTCAACTCGACCGTCGAGTTGAAGTCAGTCGTGCAGTGTGGCCGGGGCTTTAGTATTACAAACTGATCCATGCTGTTATGTATACTTTTTAGTGGACAGTTAAAAAAAGGTAATGGAAATGGAAATATGTACTTGAATGTGGACCATTCAATTACTGTTGCTTTTGGGCTACTGAGTCTGTAGGTCTGCTGGCCAAGAAAGGACCTAAAAACTTAAAACTTTCAATGAGTGATAGGAGTAAATAAGTGCTAATTGCAATACCATAACACATTTCTTTGAATATCTTAGGTAGTTTGAAATACTACATAGTGTAAGAATAAAATTCCTTTGACTCAAGGCCTTATATAAAGAATAAAATAGGCCCTTACTTAACCTGCAAACCGTACATTTCACTTTTCCTTAGTCTTAATTAGCTTAATAAATGAAGCAACATGGGATGATAATCTTGGGGCTGGATAAACAATATCAACTGCTCTCCCACTAATCCCTGTATCCACGTGTGACACCTGATATCCAGCAACATAGAAAACCGAGGAAAATTGACCTGTAGCCAAATATCTTGAGAGTCTATGTCATTATCTCTAAGGCTTTCATCATCCTGTTCAGTTTAGAATGTCAAGTTTAGAGGGGTAGACCGATCTAAGCAGCGCAACTGGAGCAGAAACTCTGCCTCACGAAACAAGTCACGAATCTTTTTCTGGGTCATGGAACATTTTTATTTAGACAAAATTGCCTGATGTCATTTATATATAGGCCTAGATTCGTGTTTCAAAACATGGCAATTTTGTCATTCAAATCCAATGGGTATTTTTTTTTTTTTTTTTAAAGAATTTTCTCCTAATGATTTACGTACACTTGGTAGCAAAACTGTTCGTTTAATCTACAAATAACTCATTCCTAACACTAGTTTCAGGCATGGATAATAGTCAATTTGTTACTTACTAAGATGACACGTAACAATTACTTTATTGATGACGAGGTTGAAACTTCATCAAATCAGAATGTTACTATAACATCATATTTTGGTGAGGTGAGGACAAAACCATGACAGAACATTTTAAGAACCTTCTATTTGTGTTGAACCGTAACATAACCAGAACATTGTAATAATGTCAAAATGCGATGTCACAGCATAAATAGGTTATTTTCCAATGTTATGAGAATAATGTACATGTCTCGAGGGGTTATATAGGTTGTTGGGGTCTTCCTGTTTTAGGGCTCGAGTAAACTTTCAGGAAAAGAGATAAGGGAAGTGGCATGGATCCCCCTGTGGATTCACCGGTTACTTAATTTTACATTTTTGTGATTTGGAATTATGAGCGGGATCTAATCAGGGGCCATGCTTGGCATACCTTTTCAGAGCCTTTGTGCAGGTAGTGCAGCAATCACGTTGACATGTGCTGAGTCACCTAAACCCTCAGGTCTGTTCTAGGATCCGTCCTCGGGTATCAATTATCATCATCGTGCAATTTTCCCTAAGCATAAGTCAACAACAGGTAGATGGTCACAGTTGAGTGCCAACGTGGACACTGATTTATTTCAGGATAATAAGTTGCGTCTGAGAGGTAAACCATTGGTAATTGGATAAGGACACATAATGTGAATGACTCTAAAACCATCATATGGTTTGAATTAAGCGAGGCAACCTAACAATTTGGAATGTGTGACGTCAACTACTGTATCTGTATGAATGACCAATACAGAACTAACACCAAATTGAAACATAATATGGCAAGATTACCAATGTTAGTGGACAGGCATACCTCACATTTATGCAATTATGCATATAAACGTGTCCAAAATGCAGAATATTTTACAAATGTTGCCCGCCCAACAAGGCAGCATGATGCACCAGTATTGAAATCATCTAAACCTAATAATAGGTTATATGAGTTTAGTGTCTATCATAAATCTGCCTTAAATTGGAATAAACTGGATCCTGTTATCAGGAATATCCCAGATTATCAAAAATTTAAAATGAATAGAAAAGTATGACTTGTAACTAAAATACCTGAGATTTAGCAGGGGTCCCCCCATTTTCTCTCATGCCTTTACACTGCATACTATAAAACTATAAAAATTATACCAGAGTCGTGTTTCATGCTGTGTGAATAATGGTTATAAATTTGAATGAATATATTAAATTCAGTATTGACTATTGGCAATAAGGTGCTCAAAACATACTTATCAGGTTTTATCAGTATTAATGGTAGCTTAATCACCACTCATAAATTACTTATATTTGTGCTACTCTCCTCTTCAATATGTAAATATAAAATTTCTAGTAAAATATCATTATAACAATTGGAATTATTTTTACTACTATTATTATTATACTATATGGAATTCTGTATATGTATGTGTACATATTGTTTATAATTATGTTCTTTATACTATCAAGAATCCAGACATGATTGTATTGTATAAACATGTTTTTGCAGTATAAATAAAAGACATTAAATATATATATATATATATATTAAATATATATATATATATATATATACAAGACAATTTTGGTCTGTTTAAATTTTGTGTTGATTGACAAAACTTTTAGCATTCCCCAGTGCAGTTATATACAGTTTTGTGTATTTTCCTACTATCATATTATTCAATATTGTCAAATTATTTTAAGATGTGCTAAATTCGTGAAAACATGTGTCCTATTTGCCAGCTAGACTCTGTTTGTATACAATCAAGCCTCACTACTTGGAGGCCCCAAAACCTCAGATCCCCCCTAGCTGAGTCACTGACACTGACTACAAACCATTTCCCTTGATATTAGTATGCAGTACTTCAAATAATTCACAACTTAAGACTTATGACACTTCTAAGGGAACCAAAGTATGAAACAACATAGAAATTGGCCTCAAAACTTGGAATAGATGCAACCATGAAGACCTTGGAAAACACTCCAGGCTGGGTATTTTGGTGAGAATTTGTTGTTCCACCCACTTCCCTACCTCTCTCACTTATTGTTAGGACAGTAAATCTACCCCATTGTGTCCATTTAAGGGCAAAGTAGAAGTGTTTTTGTATTACTTTTTAGATAAACCATGAGGCTAAATTTCTTGAGACATTGCATTACTTGAGACATTTCTTGGGCAACCAGCAACATTCCAGGTTGTGATGATTGACTGTAATTGTATGATATTAACTTTAGATAATGGCGTTAACACGAATAAACATTAATAGTGTTGTAATAATCCTAGTTTCCTAAGGATTTCCTCAACTTATTCCAAAATAGATATTTACCATTGGTCAAATGGACCCTTGATTTAACATATTCTCTCAGACCTTCAGGCAAACCATCAATGAATTGTCTGTTGAGCTCATTCTTATTGAGGAGAATAACGATAAGTCTGAAAGCCTTGTCAGTGACCGACCTTGTCTCTGCCTCAGTGAACTCATACCGACACATCTGACTGGCCACATAGTTTGTCGTTAACAGGACCAGCATGGCTTGACTTTCCCAAACCCCCTTATGGATGGATTCAATCAGTGAAGATCCAGGTGTAAAGTCTTGATGTGTCACCAGCTCCCAAGAGGATAGCTGCTGCTTCAGCTTAGGCATGAAATGGTGGTTGACTTCATCCAAATCTTGACTGCTGTAGGATATGAATAATTTCTTCTTCTGCTGTCCCATGGCCCCATGGCTTTCAGCATTATTCTTGACTCCATGTACACATACTAGTTTGATATTGTGTCCGCAGTATTTGAAAATTAAGATAACAGTAACAATGATAACAATAAGTATTACTGGTAATATGACTTCCAAATTCTTGGTTGCAGATTTGCTTAGGCTTATTGTGCAAGTTGGTTCTGTTCCATTCCAGAACCCACTGTGTACACAGTACCTTTTAGCATCTCCCTGAAGTTCGTAACCTTTATTACATGAATAATAGCTTGTATCAAACAACAGGTTGCCCAGCATGACAACATTTCCAAACCTTGGAGCATCCAGTGAAGCACATTTGACAGGTTCATAGACACACTCTTCTGGGTCTTGTAAACCACTGAGACTTACACAAATAAGGGGCTGATTAAATTGTTTCAACAGTGATTCACATCCTTTAGCTGCTTCAACACACATTTCATAACATGGATAAATCACAGTCCCATTGTGACACTTGGGAAAAAGTATATTGCAAAACAGCAGCTTGAAATGTTGGTAGCATTTACCAAACCTAAGGAAGGCCTTAATCAACCAAAAAGTATTACTTGCTTCACTGTGTGATACCTGTCCTATAAAATTAGGAAAAGTTGTCAAATTGTAACTGAATTCATCCTTACATTCATTAAGCAAAAGAGGTTCACATAGGCTTGGAAAATGGGTAAAGTACTCGATTTCAAGATTGATCGTGAAATTCAGACTTTGCTCTTTTGGACATTCATATGCGGCAGTGAGATACCAGAACTTGGGTGTTGGAGAGACTAGAGCCCTTGTTCCATTACACACATAATAATCTGATACAATTTCACATCCAGAAAACGGAAAGCCTTTCTGGGTATAGATGAAATTATGAACATACTGTGCTAGGTGGTCAATTCGGTTTGGAAGGCAAACATCATAATAATTACCAAAATCAACTTTGTCACGTTCCCATGTAAATGATATAACTGGACAGCACTTTGCTCGGTGAAATCGTATGTCATATCTGATGTCAATTTTCTGTGTTGGAGGAATATTTAGTCTTTCTCTGAAGAATGATTTATAAGGATTATATATCTCTTTGAAAAATAAAATTCTACCTACCTCTGAGTTTACTTGTTGATTTGTATAGAAAACATGGATCAAAGTAAATATCAACCATCTTGAACAGACCATTCTCTTTTCAAAAAATATCATCTTTACAAGATTGATGTCCCAGTACTGAATCTCAAGTGTGTTGGGTTTAACTTTTTTTTCTTTTACAGTTTCAAAGGGAAGCATGAATATTGAATAAATATGAAGCACTACATAAGTATAATGGTCACTCTAAAATGTAGATTAGTGCCTTATTTCCAGCATATAATGTTTCCAAATTGCTACTATTTGTTGAATTGTTAAGTTTGGCTTACTAACTATTTGGCAATGATATTTAAACAGAGATAGCTGATTATATAGATTTCAGCAGATTGCACAAAAAGTGGTCTGAAGAAATACTGTGCATTTTCATTTCAAATAAATAAATCAATATTATATCAAGGGAATTTCAAATTGAGACGTTATTCATAAGCAATATTGCCTGCATTGGAAGGGACGGGACGGTAGAAATTAAGAACAAATTCTGTTATCAAAATACAAACAAAATCTGTTGTAAGAGATTGCAAAGAAGTAAAATTGTGTATATTCAATTTATGAAGTCAATGCTATTCTAATCCCCCTATATACCTTATTGAATACATTCAGCTCTAGGACTAGCTTCGCCCCACATAGGTCCAAAGAGGAAGTGTCTGGTATTGATATATTTATAGAGGTTTGGATAGGGAGTCCCGATGTCGCATGTGAAAATAAATGTTGTATGTCTCCGTCACTTATCTATTCCAATATCGAATGTCAAATTTATATAATGACTATGTTGCACGTTGGTATGATTTTCATCCTCCCTGTCGTGTGGTTAAGGCTCCATGTCACTTGTAGAATTTAAAAAATGCCTCTGTGGCTGTGTCAGTTTTAGCGGTCCACCCCCACATTCATACATAGCATTTTCTTGTGTGAGTATAGATATACTTTTCTTTTTTCAGCAGAGTATGTCAGTGGAACGAATCCATTCGTAGATGTCGGTCTGTTACTGTCAGGTAGAACTGGTTTCCAGCATAAAAGAGAGAAGCAGCTGCAGGTTCTGAAAATGATAAATTCATGTTAAATTGCGTTTCATTCACAAGTGTATAATATCTGAACAAAAACCTTTGTTAGTCTTAATTATGTAATCTTATTATGGAATTGACATGTTCATTGCAGATTCTGGGTAAAGCCCTCTGGCCTGAGTATTCACAATTAAAGGGAAATATTAGATTTAAAAGAATGTTTTTTCAGGTAATTTGGTAACATAGTTAGAAGTCATGTACTTTTGTTCGATACCAGTAGTAAGGCCATATATAAGTATATTTAAACAGCTGCCTGGCCCCTGCGTAAAGGCCATGTTCCACTATATGGTGGGTGGCCACTAGCGGTGGTGTTTTTAGCCACCGCAAGCAATTTGCATTTCAGAAACAAACATGTCCGTTTCTGCCATCACAAGCAATCAATAGAAAACTATATGAAATCATTTGCTGTGGTACTTGTGTTGACTCAACACAATTAACATTGCAAGTAACACCACAAGTAATTTCTATGTTCCACCTTGCGATGCCTTTAATTACTTGCGGTGGGGCCAGACACCGCTAGTAAAATGCCCACTGCGAGCAAAACGCTGTATAGTGGAATATGGCCTTTAGACTACTTATAAACAGTGTCCATGGATAAAGCAAAATGCTGCCAGTCATTAAGATACTCTGAGAGGATGAATCAGTTTCTATAGATTGACCTGGGAGCGCAGTATCAATTGAAATATGAGCCTGGATCCCAGTACTGGCGACCTTCACTTTGGCAGCCTTTGGGTCCACCTATCCAAGATGGTGATGGTTGAATATGTAACATTAAAAGTGTTGCACTTTTAAAAGTTTACCATAGATTTCCATTTTTTCCTTTAATATGATCATCAGGTTGTTTGGAATGTTCAAAAATGTGAATCAGACATGCACACTATAAAATTAATAAAGTGTACCTACATTGCAGTGATGGCCGCCAATTACAAGGAACCGGGCCTACTCTTCAGATAGGCCTGTGTGTCCAGGCTACCTGTAGATTGCCTCCTGGTGCTTCCTCCTGCCTCCTCCGATGTTGGATGTACAGTGCACATGGTCTGTATGTGACCAAAGGATTGGGCGGGACCAAATATGAGTTACTAGAGCAGAAAATGTATATACAGCAAGAAAAAGTATGTGTAAACACTTCCTGTGTCAGCAGCCTAAAGAGGTCAGGAGTTGTAGGATATATTATACTTTTTCAAATCCCCCATTTCAGCAGTTAGTGGCTTTAATTCTCCCTACCACGGATAGCTCATTTATAGTATTTTAAGCACCTGCAGGCTAATTTGACCAATTATGTTGACAAAACCATCAGAAAAACTATAGAAAATTAAAAATAAAAAAAATATTTGCTCAATATCCACCTATAATGAATATTTGGAAATCAACTCAGAAAATATTAGTGTTATGTAGATATAAACCGAAAAATTCGGAATACTACTTTTCCATCATGTTCTGTTAAAATTATGCCAAAATTAATGAAAATTCTTATGTTTAAGCCATGTGACTTGTCGACATTATTACCAAGTATTCATCCTGTTTTAAGTTCACCTGCAGGTAAAACTCGGGAAAATAGCTATCTGTGGTTAAGAAAATTGAGCCCCCGAAGGTTGCAATTTAACCCTTTCCTGACGGCTCCATAGGATATTGATTATATATGATGGATGGTTATTAATTGGACCATGGTGCCTTTACTTTTCATAGGCCATTGATGATTTTTGAATTAATGGTGTGAACTGAGATAATAGTCCTATACAAAACTGATTGTTATCAATTTATTACTGCATATCAATTTTGTGAGGAGTAACTTAGGCATATTGTAGTACTTCATTAAGGAGGGTCCCTTAATTCACCCCTAAGAAATCATAATAATAAGGGGTTCCTTGCACGTGAATTGTCAAGATGCCTTTTTTTTTTGTCTATTTCACTTCCCTTACATATTCTAAAAATGTTTCAAACGGAAAAAAGGGAAAATATCCATAAATTAGTCAGTTACTCAAGAAATAGAATTAAATTTGGGAATTCCCTAAATTCTTGGCTTTCAATACTGTCCTTGCTAGGTCATAATAACGGGAATTTTCTTCCAAAATGATTTGAAATTTCCCAGCTCTTGTATGAAGTTAAGTGATTGCAAAATATGGTTAATAATAGCCTTTATTTGGTCTAATGTAAATATCTTATGGTAAATGTCAATTTACTTTCCACATATTTTTGAGAGTTGGGGATTCCCTTTTATCAAAAGCTAGGGATTCCCAATTACTCACCGTGTGACGTGACAAATATGGGGATTTCCCTTAAAAAGACCAAATCTTAAGGTCTGATAACTCTCACCACACTTGGAATATTCTAACAATGTTTTCTAAACTATTAGGACTTGATGTATAGGCCCGTATCCAGGAATTTCTGTGGGGGGTGACCATATCCAAAAAGTGGACCTTTTTCAACAATCAAATTCAAAGTGATATAGCAGGTGTAGATTTAGTGGGGGCCCTACTTTGGCCCAAATATTAAATTTGTCGCTCTATACCCCCACCGGTGTGGCCCAAAATTTTGCTATGATACACTCCGCCCCCCCCCCCCCCCTTTGTTTTTCAAATTCCTGGATCCATGGGTAGGCTCATCTTACAGACTAGTATCAGAATTCACATTCTGCCTGTATTGAACTGTCATTATAAGCACATTTTGAGGCTAGTCTGTAGAGGATATTACACATTAGGCCACAATAAGGAATGTAGATTAACAGATAATGGAAACCTTTTTCAAAAAAGGGGGGGTGACGCATACCCCAAGTCACCCCCCCCCCCCCCCGGATACGGGCTTGATGTAAACTCCATGCTCAGTGAATTTTACCTTTGAAGATTAATCCTCTAATTATGTGCAAGGAACCCTTTAAAAAGCATTTTTCTGAAATTATTTTATCCATTTTATCTCCTCCATAGATCGCAACATGTACATCATATCTTTATACCTTTCCATTTTTGAATTATCTTTTTGATAATTTTGTCTAGCTTACAGCCATTTTTATTCTATGCTATCGATCTAATCCTGCAAAATGGTCAGAAATTGGGCATTTTGAGCCATTTCCAAGATGGCCACCCATGAAAAATAATACTTTAGAGTTTTGATGATTTTTTTTGTTCATCTCTTTTTTGTTCATCACTTTGTTCATCATTTGAATGGGCAGCCGACGTCATTTGGAGCACCTTTTGGACGTCCTGAGGATGTCATTTTGCTACTTGGATTACAACGTATCGAATAGCAAAATCCTCCTCTATTTTATTTTATTTTGTTTTGTTTTTAATAAAGTCTTATCTGACCTAATTCTGACCTATCCTATCCTTCAAAAGATGATTCGCCATGGTCAAGGAAAGCATTAATGGTATTGTATTAATCTGCATGAAATTGGAACCTCTTCTTAATTTCATTTAATGCACATGATGCAATTTCACGGACCATAATGATTTAATGAAGAATCCAGAAAATGAGGACAAAATATCAGCTAATAGGGCCTAAATATTTTCCTAAAACAAACGGTATATGGCGGTCATTGGTAGAATCTATCGTATCTACAACTAGTACAAGTACCTGCCTTTTGATTATTTAGATAAAATACCGTTTAAATGATAAAGAAAACAAATAAAGATTGATAATGGGCATTTGTTACAAACTGTAAAAACATAGGAAAAAAACGAACATTCAACAATTTGTCATGTAATTCTTGGTACCAAGCTTCATATCAGTGGCGGATCCAGATGGGGTGGGGGGGGGGGGGGCGCCCGCCCTTCTCTTTTTCCGAAAATTTAGCGTGTTTTTTTTTTGTTTTGTTTTTATTTGTAAAATTCGGTCCAAAAGTGATAAAGGAAAAATATTTCAATAGCACCTTTTTAAAACCCTGGATCCGCCGGTGTGGTCGAATTTCTCACATTTGCATGTACAAGTTACTACAACATAAGCATTTCATGCGTCAATTTACATAATAGGCTGCGTTCAATTACTGAATTAGTCCTAATAGGCTGGCCTTTTAGACCTCCATATATAATAATAAAATTTCCTTCTGTCAGTGTAATGTTAGTTTTAATTTCCAATACCTCCCGATCCTTTCAGTTTAAAACACATACTGCAACACAGCTCAGATTCCGTCCGAATCATCACTGCAAGGGTCAGTTTCTGGGAAGGGGTAATGGCGGCGAATTGTTTTGGAACTGTCACTTTGGGGAATAATTAAATGAACAATAAAACGTTATAATTAGCACCATGAGGGGTATTATATGGTCAAACTTAAGTCACTTTCACTATAATAATTAGTTGACACTAGCTAGATCACAGGAAATGACTTTGATAGATTTTCGAATTGAGGAAGTAGATCCTGAAATATCAGGAACAATGCAGGAGTACTCTTGAGAACATCTTTATAGATCCAGAGAAACATGGCTGAGTCATCTTCAGGTATCACAACAGTAAATATGAATAAATCAAACATCAGGGGTCACTTCACTAAATATTATTTTAACCCAATAATACTACATCTCCCCCCGAGTCCTTACTGTCTCTGAAGTTACTCTATTCAAAGTAAAAGTCCTTATCCTCTAGTCTCTGAGTTTCCTGTAGTTATAGGCTTCTACTATTACAATTAACCCTTAGAGATATCCCAATATATACCACTATATTAAAAAGTCTTTTTCAGTCTTCTTCCTGAGTCCAGTGTTCATAAGTCTGAGATACTAGGTTAAAATATTACTGTACTATAGCACTTTAAAGTAATAGCTCAATATGATTATTTTTACTTTAAACCACTTGCATTTTATGACAGTCACAGTACACACACAGTTCACACATAACACTACAGATCAAGTCTCCTAGGTGGACGAACAACTCTACCAGCCCTGGTCATATTTGTAGGGACCGGACTAGTAGCTGGTGATGGTTGTTGTAGTCGTACACGGGGTAGTGCCCGCTCAGGCACTGTTGGACTTGGAGTCTGTGGTCTAGTAGGAGTGCCAGGTACTGACACTCTTGGTGTAGGCACAACTGGGCGGGGTACTGGTGCACTCTGCACACCAGCGAAGACAGGTTGTTGTCTTGGAGTTTCGTCGCAGACCGGCCTAGTATGGACCAAGGCTGATCTGTTTCTCCTAACAGTTCCCATGTCAGTCCTTACTAGGTATGAGCGCGGATGGTTCATGCGCCCAAGGACTTCTCCTTGACGATCCTGGTCCCGAATCCAGACACTGTCTCCACGGTCTAGTTGTGGTAGGTCTTTAGCGCGATGGCGCTGGTCGAAGTTTCGCTCCTGGTTAGACCTATACACCTCCTCCTTCCCCTTAGCCCTGTTGAGTTCATCAGACTCAACTTTCCTTTCTAGCACACTAGGAAGAATAGGCAAGCGCGTGCGCAGCTTGCGGCCCATAAGCAGCTCAGCAGGAGAAAGTCCATTTTGTAATGGTGAACTCCTGTAGTTCAGTAGAGCAATGTATGGGTCCGAGTTCTTTTTAAGCAATGTTTTCACTGTTCGCACTGCTCGCTCGGCTTCACCATTCGCCTGAGGATAGCGAGGTGAACTAGTCACATGTACAAAGCCGTACTCCCTAGCAAACTCGGCAAAAAGCTCAGCACTGAACTGGGGTCCATTGTCAGACATCACAACATCAGGAATCCCGTGTGTAGCGAATATGCTTTTCAGCACATTAATTGTCGCTTCCGAAGATTGACTCGACAACGGTTTCATGTCCACCCATCGCGAATAGTAATCCACAACGAGGATATACACTTTCCCTTTGAAGTCGAATAAATCCATCCCAACTCTCTCCCAAGGACGGGTAGGGAAAGATGCAGCCATCAAAGTCTCTTTCGGTTCTGGTAAGGCCTTAGCGCAGATCGGACAGTTCTTCACCGTCTCCTCCACGCTCTGCGACATGTGAGGCCACCATACCGAAGTTCGTGCTCGCTCACGACACTTAGTTATCCCCAGATGTCCCTCGTGAATAGACGTGAGAACATCTAGCCTCATTGAACGAGGTATGACAATCCTGTCACCATACAAAAGTAAGTCGTCAACCACTGCGAGATGTCCGCGATACTCAAAGTATTGTCGCAACACCGGTGTATGGCGCATATACACAGGCCATCCTTTGATGCAGTAGTCACGGATCTGGCAGCACTCCTCATCAGCCTTCTGGGCTTCCCGGATAGCCTGAAGCTTGACTTCCGTTGCGGGTAGGATATCCACTGCCTGTGATGCGAACGACTCTACTTCCCTGACAAGAAGTTCATCTTTTTGTTTTGGCACCATCACAGGTGCCCGTGAAAGCGTATCCGCTGTCACTTGATCCTTGCCTGGCACATAGACCACCTCAGGGTTGAAGCGCATCATCCTCAGACGGAACCTGAGTATCCTTGGGGGCATCTTGGACAGATCCTTCGTCGACAACAGTGGTGCGAGTGGTCGATGATCTGTCTCAAGAGTGAAGGTCAGTCCTAACACATAGTCCGAAAACTTCTCGCACGCCCAAGTAGCGGCAAGTGCTTCCTTCTCGATCACTGCGTAACGCTGCTCCGTCTCACTGAGCGATCGTGAAGCATAGCAGACAGGACGGCGTGTCCCATCGTCCTGCACCTGTAGCAAAACAGCACCCACACCATAACCCGACGCATCTGCAGAGATCACAGTAGCTCTCTGAGGGTCATAGTGGGCCAGCAGCTCAGGAGATACAAGTGCGTCCTTGATGCGTTGGAAGGCCTCCTGCTGCATATCCCCCCAGCGCCACACCGTGTCCTTCCGTAGAAGTTGGCGCAGGGGCTCATTGAGGTTGGCAAGTCTTGGTAGAAACTTGCTCAACTGGTTCACCATACCATTGAAGCGTTGTAATTCTGTGATGTTGGTAGGAGTTGGGAACCGCTCGACAGCTGCTGTCTTAGCTGGGTCCGCTCGGAGACCAGCACTGTCGACGATGTGTCCCAGAAACTTCATCTGTTCCTTTGAGAACTCACACTTCGCGTTCAGTGTAAGCCCTGCCTCCTTCAACCGTTGCAGCACCTTGTGCACACGTGAGTTGTGTTCCGCACAGTCTTTCCCATGGATCAGCACATCATCCATGTGACAGATCACACCATCCAAGCCCTCCAGAATGGTCGACATCGTCCTCTGGAAGATTTCTGGTGCTGAACTAACACCGAAAGGTAACCTGTTGAAACAGAACCTCCCGAATGGAGTCACAAAAGTCGTCAGCAGCTTCGACTGCTCATCCAGTGGGACCTGCCAAAACCCACTGTTAGCATCTAACTTTGTGAAGATCCTGCTCTGTCCTAGCTTCGCAAGGCTCTCATCCACCGAAGCCATCGGGTGTACCTCCCTCGCGACTGCCTTATTGAGGTTGGTCAGATCAACACATATCCGGACGTTCCCATTTGGTTTCGGGACAGGTACCATCCCGGAACACCAATCTGTAGGTTTAGTCACAGGTGAGATAACTCCCTGAAGTACCATGGAGTTCAGCTCCTTCTCAACCTGTGTAAGCAAGGGGTGAGGTACCTTCCGGGCCACATAAAGACATACCGGCTCCACTCCAGTACGTAGAGAGATGTGGTACTCAGTCTTCAGTTTCCCCAAACCTCGGAACAGCTCGGGGTACTCAGCACGAAAGTCCGGCGTTTCCTCCTTCACCTCATGCACGTCCTTCGAGACCGTAACCAGTTCCAATCCTTCACATGCCCGCTTACTCAGAAGAGAGCATGCTTGGTCCTTCAGGACGTAGACGACCTCCTGAAGTTCCCTGTCGCGGGTAATCAGCTTAGCGTCCAGCTTGCCAATCACCGACAGCTCACTGTGTCCTGGTCCACGAAGAGTCTCAGTCACAGGTTTCAGCTCCTGGCCCTCCAGCCAAGGAACTGAGTCGCTGAGAATCGTCACCGCAGCTCCTGTATCCAGTTTGAAGTTGGTAAGGTACCCGTTCACCTTCACCTGGGTTGACCAAAAGTCCCTCTGGCCCGAGATTTCCCCCAGGAAAGGTTCGACGTCCTCTTCTGCCTCCACCTCATGGAACTTCTTGAATGGTTTCGTCTTTGGGTTTCCACAGGCACATCTGAAATGCCCGTAGCCACCACACTTGTGACACTTCGAGTTCCTATCTGGACAGTCCTTATATTTGTGGTATGACCTGTAACAGTATGGACACTGTTCCTCACCCTGGTTCCTCTGTTCCTCATGTGCGCCACCCTGGACCACGCTACCAGCATGGCCCTCCACATAATCCAGAGATGTAGCCTTAGGTTCCCCACAAAGAAGTTCACAGTTCTGCTTCCTAGCCTCAGCCACTTCCCACTGAGTGACAGCATTCCTCCTTACCCCATAGTACTTGTCCAGTGCAGCCACAACCTCCTGGTAAGATGAAGTCTCCTCATCCACCCCCAGAGTAAGTAAAATGTCATCTGCACAGTCCCCCATGGAGTAGAGTAACATGCTGACTTGCCTGTGATCTGAGAGAGCATCCAGTCCAGATGCAGTCCTGTACCTCTCAAATCCTTCCAGCCATGTAGTCCAGAGGCCTGCTTGCCTGGGTCCAGCAGCAACACCACCCTTGAACTCTCCTGGCAGTTGAACCTGTCTTCTGGTCACCACCATCTTGGTTTTTCCTTCCTCCCAGATGTAGGTTCCAACTTTGCACCGGTAAGATGAGCAAACCACTCAAGTAAATGTTCTACTCACAGTTCCTCCAGGTGCCTGGGTCCTTAGTGTATCCTACTACCACGTAGAACAAGGTATCCCACCGCTGCCACCATGAAATATCAGGAACAATGCAGGAGTACTCTTGAGAACATCTTTATAGATCCAGAGAAACATGGCTGAGTCATCTTCAGGTATCACAACAGTAAATATGAATAAATCAAACATCAGGGGTCACTTCACTAAATATTATTTTAACCCAATAATACTACAGATCCGGCAGCAACGATCTTTTTCAAAACAATGTACCGTATGTAAAAACCTGAAGATATAAACAAACATTTGATTTGTTATTGTCTAAAACCTACTTAATACTAATTCTAAGTCGAAAAGTATATATGCATTATCAGTTTACATCTATTATTAGCGACTGAACTTAGAACTATGTTTTCGCGGCGGGCTAAAGACCGAAAGGCGTGCGCGTATGAAGTGCCCCGAAGATCGCGGGGCTGTGGGGCCAACCCTTAGAGAGACGAGTTGAGGGAGAGAGCGGACGCAAACCGTCTTTCTAGTAGAGGATGTTTAAAACATTGGTTCCTTCAACTGTGTTGTCTAATGGCGCGAAAGGTAGTGACGCCACCTAGGGAGTAACTCCGGAAGCTTATTTTCGCTGGTCTTGTGCACCGAACGTCTTTTCTTCGGGAACCAGCTTCAGAAAAAGCAAGATGGCGGAGATTGGACGCGTTTGCACGTTTTGAAGATAATTCAGTTTCCAAATTGGCCTGCTGTTTATTTACAGGCAAGAAATAACCTCCTGAGCAAAGACGTACGGATTCCAGTGAAAACAACGACATTGCAAACACAGTCTTGTTGAGGTATGTAACCCGTTCAATGCGCGAATGTAACTTCTTATCTGTCCGAGAGGCCCTGTGACGTGTGAGTGTCCTGCGGCTGCGTTAGACTTAGCTCTGTGGAGCCTTCTCTCACTTCAAGCAGTGTACGAAGTTTAGGAGTAGAGAGTCGATCATTTGGCTACGTTAGACTTAGCTCTGTTACTGTAGACACTTCTCTCACGGCAAGCAGGTACGAGGTGAGGAGTAGAGAGTCGATCATTTGGCTACAGTAGACTAAGTGTTAGTGCAGTAGTGGAGTGTTAGGGCATGATATATCATTGTGTGCTTATTTTCCTTCAATTGCTTATATTCCTTGAAAATGGGGCCCATGGGATATTCTGCACATAGACTAGTCATAGAGTGGTGGCGGGTATTATCGGCAGGGGTCTATTATCGGCACCCCTGACACATCTTTTGATATTACAAAACATATCTGAGCTTTTCAGATGGTAGGGTTCAATCATGTTGAAATTCAATTTGTTCATCATCATTGAGCAATATATATTTAT
Organism: Lepidonotus clava; assembly: GCA_936440205.1. Taxonomy (NCBI): domain Eukaryota; kingdom Metazoa; phylum Annelida; class Polychaeta; order Phyllodocida; family Polynoidae; genus Lepidonotus; species Lepidonotus clava. Next base: position 3,542,027 of record OW387143.1, read on the forward strand.
ATAAATCTGGCCATTTAATTTTAAAGAAACCTATAGCATTAAACTAAATATTTTGGTTCAGGCTAGTCATCAAAGAATGGCATTTGATTTCAACCACTAACATATCATTTTACATTTGTAGTCCTAAAAAATAAGCCATTTTGCATGAAATTGATTTATATTGTCAAAAAAAAAAAAAAAAACGAGATATATATTTTTAAAAAAAAGGGGGGGATTCCAGGTATCAGGGTAGATGTAATCACATGGGTGCCGATAATAGACTCCATTCTATGTGTATATCTTGTATTACCGGCAGGGTTATATAATATCATGATTTCAAATATTAGGATGATAGAAATATAAAAATGACAACAATCAAACATACCAATAAAGAAATGTGACAAATACTGTCTGGTGATGCTATCATTAGTAACTTAGAATCAATATTTTAGTCATTTCAATTTCATTTTACATGAGAGTTAATCAGAGCTGAATTTACAGAAATAGGCACATGTAAGGCAGAATGAAAAAGATATCTTTCATTTGAATTATGACAAACTGATATTTCTAATAATCAAAAGTCAACGTTGTACTCAGGACACTCTTTGATGACTTGCTAGGTATGCAAGAGGATTTCTGCCAGAAATTGTTAAATTATCAAATTTTATCTATAGATATTGATTATCTATATGATGGGGTACCCAAAATACAAGACAGGTGCCGATAATCCCCGCCACTACTCTTTATAATCCTAACAGATTATGGCCGATTATTTTCATGAATATATATGGAACATGTTAGTTTGATCATTTTTCGGTGTTTTGGAGTGTATTATCCACCCGTCGTGTATTATCGGCACCTTACTGCTTAGCATCAAAAATATTATAGCTACACAAAGATGGCCAAGTGCTGGCTGTCGCCTATGGGATTTTCGCGATGTTGTCGTTCGGTGCACACCCTACGAGAGTCCGTGCAACCGGTTACAACACGGCCGTCATTGTTGCCTTTTTCATTGCGTCACACTCTTTGTTTATACATGACATCACAAAAACGGTAACAATGATGGCCACGTCGTAACCGGTTGCACGGACTCTCGTAGGGGGCACACCAAATGACGACGTCACGCCGGAATTAATCCAGTCATTAATCTTTCCTTTGTAGAATCGTTGTTAGCATGTAATTCATCCCTATTTTGTGGTAGAAATACATAAATTGGTTGATTTTGCCAGTAAAAAACATATTTATCATGTTTTCTTGGAAATCCAAGCGATTTTCAGTCTACCATTGAGTTTAACTAAAAGAAAATTTCAGCCTAATATAAGTCAATCAGAAACAGATTTTTTCTCTAAATTCTGAATAATCATGGGATAATCATATGATTTTTAATCTGTCACTATAATTACATAATTTCTTTTAAATGAAAGTTGTTCTTTATCAATTTGATTATACCTAAACAAATCGAATTATTATGATATTTTTCATTTTGGTGTCATTAAGGTTAACTGACTTAACTTACACCTATTCATGCTACCATGGAGGTTAAAATGGCTCTTTCCTGGTAGGTGTTAATGGACATAGATATTTCTTTTAATAATATATGACCTACGCACATGCAGCATTAAACAGGTCTAATATAATGCTAAATAGTAGATTGGAAGATGCCTTTTGTTTTGATATTTGTCATTCTTGTAAACAAAAAAGCAAAACTGTACTTGGATTATCAGAATATATGTCAGGGGTGCCGATAATACATGACACTACTCTACGTCAAGTTTATGATTGTGTAGTTTCAGATCCCACAACGCATCTTGTTACATTAACGTATCACTTAATAATATACCTAATCATATTTAAAGTTAATATGCAAAAAGTAGTAATTGTTATGAAATCATCATGTACAATTGAAGACATGGGCAACACAAGCCACCACAAAGTCTCACAAACAAACCAGGGTTACCTTCTCAGGTCAGAACCCTATACCAGCCAACCAGGCCATAACACCACAGTGAGACTAAACTAGTCTAAATTTAGGCTAAGCCAACCCTATAACATCAGTCAACAAGAAGGTCTGAACCTTACAGCAGCAGAGAACAGACTGAGCACAGCCCTTGACTTGACTTGACTTGAGGGGTTCGTAGGTGTGTATTTATACAGCAGGCCTACTGGAGCATATGGCTACGTGGCGACTCGCTCCTGACAGCTTGTTAGGGGTAGGGGTTGTAGGTAGTAGGACGAGAGCGCTCCGTATTTATATACCACACCCGAATAGGCTCAGAGATGCGGTTGGAGTTGGTGTGTGTAGTCTGCGATGTGTGTAGTGAGTTGTGTAGTTGTAGAGTAAGTCGATCTGTGGGACTGTAGTATGTTGCAGAAGGAACGGAAGTCGGGTCCACTTCGGGTGTCCAACTGCGTACTTGTGTTCGGTGTGCATGTGTGTTGGTGTGGTGTTCATCAGGGCCCGTGTAGTGTAGAGAGGTCCTTGTCCGGTGGTGTCCGGTGGTGGTGTATGGTGAGCACAGCCCCAGGAGAGCCCTCCTTATCTAGCCTGGGCACTGGAAAGCACCAACCTAGTAGAGAGCACCCTACTCCAGACTCCCCAGTGCCCCAAACCGACTCCCCTGGAGCTCCCCTGAAGGAAACAATGCTGTGCTCTGATTGGTCAGTTGGAGGAGGGAGGTGGTTCCCCATTGGTCAGAAATGCAGGCCTCTGATTGGCCTGTTCAGACTCTCCCTCCCGGGCCCGGGGCCGGAGTAAGCCTGCAAGACAGGTAGCACGGTGCTCCCGGCCTCCCGTCCTTCGCAGGCCGCAGTCACTCGCCCCAGCCCGGCCTCAAGGAGCGCCACATTAGCAAGCACCTTCTTTGCTCAATATCTCTGGAATTTGTGGAAATTAAGATTTATGTTCAGTACATCATAGATCAGATATATTATTACTGAATTAGGCGAATATGTCAGGTGGGAACATAGTGGGAATAACAGTCTGGTGAGTGGCGTATCCAAGGGGAGGGGGCAAAAGGGGCAAATGCCCCCCTAGACCCAGGGTGGAAAATTTTGGGATCTTAAAATTTGAACATCTGTGTTAAAATTTTTATTTTAGATTTTTTGAGATCTAAGGGAAGGGGGGTCAGGTTTTGCCCCCTCCAGAGCACTGACTCTGGATCTGCCCCTTTGATTGTGATCCATTTTGGACTACCGCTAAGATAGCTCTTACCCACTCCTCTGCCACTTCACAGATCTCAACCCCCAGAAATTCAAGATCTAGATGCAAAATGCCAATGGATCAGACTTTTTAGAAGCAATTTACATGGGGTAGTCCGGCAGCAAGCAGAAACACAACATGACGTCACAACATGGCGTGGGAAGGGGTGTGTGGTTGGACTCATCAAAATCACACCGTAAATCCCCTGACCCCATTCCGTTACCATAGTAATGGTGCCAGGGTCCAGGCCCTGTTGGGTAAGTGTCAACAGGGTCAATAAGGTGTGACCACAGGCCTTATCTGAAGATCTCTGTGAAGGGCCGCCTTGGAGAGGGAGGGCACTATCTATGAGAATGCAAGAATCCTGTTATAAGAACCTGTTGAGTCCTTATTAGATAATCCTTTTAAGGATTGACAAGGGGGCATGATGCGTGATTTGCTCTGCCTGTGCATTTTACAAGGTTTTAAATGCAATTCAAGTGATATAGATAAATTGCACCAAATAATATGCCGTTTTCCTTGAACTGCATCCTGAAAGTGTTTTTCCATGAAAGACAGTATTTGTAGTATTGTTGGGACTGTCTATCTGTTTGGCACATCTGGCAATGGAATAGCACCTGACCTATTAAAGCTAGTATATTGCAATTATATTCCTGTATCTATCTGTCTTTCAAATGTGTAACACCTAGGTACAGCATTAGCAAGTTCTAGTGTTCTGAGTTCTGGCTATATATATCCATTCTTCATGGCCTGGTGATCTGTACTAGGATCATACTACTTTGGGAGATGATACCTAGAAAATGCATACCTCGGCACCGATAATGTTAACTCAGTGTCCTGCGCCCAGTACGCAGATATCCGTGGCTGGGTGTGCGAGTTTAAGAGGTCTATTACTATTGCCATATATTAAATGGATACAAAGACAAAGCCCCGGGTGCACAGTTCTTGAGATTATGCATCCGACAGGCGCACAAAATATATGCTCAATTTCAGACACTGTGACCTCAGACTCAGAGCACACTTTCAGGCATGCCAGACTTCCGCACAAGGGCGGAATTCCGCACTTTTTGAATATTTTTGGGTCATTCTTGAGATCAGTGCAAATCCGAGGAAAAAATAATTTTCCTATAGTATAGGGGGTGGGGGTTCAAACTAGATTGCTGATGCATCATTTACATGAAAAAAATTATTAATTTTTTCCCATTTTTTAAACGTTATATAGAATATCAGGCCATAAGATGAGCCTATAACCTTCTTGTTTTCCTTTGAAATTAAAGATTATATTCCATTTTAGTGAATTTCACAAACTTCCGCCCAAATGCCCATCAATGAATGGGATGCCTGACTTTTGAGAAGCCAGGTACAAAATTCCACTTTTTAAAACAAAATACCAAATATTTATGGCTACAGACTATTTCTGGGTTTTCTGAAATGCATGTACTTACATTAGAAAAGTGTCTGACAAAATGTCTGCAAGGGCAGAACGATGGGCCTAACAAATCCTTTGTATATTTTCTATACATTTACAGATGGTTTTGTCTACAAAATTTGCTAAACTTAACCTTCAGTTATTTGGTATACTGTAAATCAGCTCTGGTAGGGAGAATTTAGGTAGCATCCTATACCCAGACTTAGGCCCATAGATTTAAAAGTTGTGCAACCAATAGGTGCTCTATTTTGCTAATATTTGATGTACATGTATGTCAAGCTGTGCACAATTAAAGGGGACATGCATGAGATTTTGCCAGTTTTTCCCCATTTGTCACTAAATTGAACCTTAATTTCGAAAACTTAAGGCCCTGCTAGCCTTTTAGTTAATGTTACTGTTTCATTTTTCAATAGGTCATTTTTCATCAGGAAGCACTTGTCTTTTTTCACCTAAAACTAAAAAATCTATTCATATCTTAAGAAAAAAATAATTGTTTTCTTTCAGGTCCTGACAACCAGAGGGATCAGACGAATGTACAGCAGATGCAGACTGTTGGTGATGCAATATTTGCAGGAATATCTCGACGTAGTTGAGAATAATCAATGGAACTATGTCTTCTCAGCAACACAGCATGGCCAAAGCCATCCCAAAACGCCTCAACACAGCCAGTGGGTTTCATTTGTGTGGCCGTTGCAGAAAAGCTTTCTTAACATCTTCAGAAATGAAAAACCATACCTGTAGTCAATCTTTGGAAAAACCACTCACGTCGCCTCCTCGCAAATCGGTTCTGCCCCAAAATTCCTACTTGGGCAAACCGGTCCCGAGACGCCTCAACACATCCAATGGATTTCATTTGTGCGGCAGTTGCAGAAAAGCTTTCTTTACGTCTTCAGAACTGAAAAAGCATGTCTGTAGTCAATCTTTGGAAAAACCACTTACGCCGCCTCCTTGCACATCGCTTCTGCCCCAAAATTCAGACATCGATACTGCTGTGACTGATAAATGCAATAGTAACATAGATCAGGATCAGCCGGCTACTGTGGTATATTTAGTGCCGAACTCTCAGGATCAAGGTGAAATGCATCAAAGACAAGAAAAAAATGTAACTTTTGCATCTCCTACAAAGTCCGATAGTTATAGTCAGTTTGCTAAACCACTTTCTGTTGGTTCACAACAAAAGACAGGGCCCAAGAAAAACTATGCCTGTAGTCAATCTTTGGAAAAACCACTTACACCGACCCCTCACACCTTGCTTCTGCCCCAAAATTCTGACATCAATACTGCTGTGACTGATAAATGCAATAGTAATGTAGTTCAGGATCAGCAAGTTGCTGCAGTGTATTTAGTGCGGAACTCTCACCATCAAGGTGAAATGCATCAAGATGTAAATGTAAATATTGCATCTCTTACAAAGTCAGCTAGTTATAGTGAGTTTGCCAAACCACTTTCTGTTTGTTCACAACATAAGCCCAGGCCCAAACATGTTAAGAAAGCTGACTTTACCCTATATTGCAATATGTGTGGACTTGATTTCTTTACATCTTCTGGACTGAAGAAACACAAATGTGGTCCCCCTAAATTGAAACCAGTTCCCAAAAAAAACCTCTCTTCAAAGGAAACCTTATTACCTTCCTACAGGCTGATACTCCCGAAACTTCCAGAACCAAATGTCAACAATTTTGTTGATCCAAAGAATGAAGTTTCTCAAGCTGTGAATGAACTAGAGCTGTCCAACTCTACTTGTTTAACTGAAAAGCAGGATGTCCATCATGAAGAAGGAAGACATTTAGCTCCAAGTTGTGAACAGAGTGAGAAGCTGCCTGCACTGGGTTCACATCAGGATACGGTTAGCTCCGGAGATGTTGAGAACTGTGGAGCATTTCATCTATGCAGTCTCTGTGGTAAAGTGTTTTTTACAATCTCAGAGCATAAGGAACATACGTGTGGTCGCCCTGAAGACCAACAAGGCCCGTCTCCTGCTGATGAAGTCAGTCAAAAGCCAATGCTTGAATCTCAAACAGATTTAAATGTGGGTAAAGTACCAATTGATTGTGGAAGGAAATTGGGGCAAATATCAGTCTTAAAGGCATGCTCGTCTAGTAGCACTGGTATAAAGCCTGATCCTTATGGACCTGGTAGAACCAGCACATCTGCCCCAAACCATCATTCATTGGATGACAATATAGCTGATACTAAATATCCTGCTTCTTCCATGTCACCTGAGAAAACGACCAAGGTTGGGTCAGTCAAAAAGAAATATTCCTGTCCATCATGTGGAAAACGATTTCCTAGTTCTGCACATTTGAAAGTCCATTTTGTCATTCACACTGGAAAAAAACCTTACACATGCCCGACGTGCAATAGAGGTTTTAGTCAGGAAAAAAGTAGGCAGGAACACATGTACACTCACAAACAGTGGCCCCATGTATGTCTGCAGTGCAAAAAGGGCTTCCCATCTCAGTCTGTGCTTAAAGTACACATGAGTATTCACACGGGTAAGAAGCACCATGTCTGTCAACTTTGTGGTAAACAATTCATGAAAGCGTCTCACCTGAAGGACCACCTCTTGACCCATACCAGTGAGAAGCCTCACAAATGTGGTGAGTGTGGCAAAGGATTTAAATGTGTGTCTGATTTAAAGAGTCACACCAAGTTCCACACAAAGAAAAGTCCTGATTTGAGCCCAGTTATTGAACTGAAGGATCGTGTCTTTTGTGGAACAGCTGAACATGAAAGTACTCACCCTATCAGTATCAAGATTGCAATGCAAACTAATCCTCAGGGTGACATAAGTCACTCTAAGGAAACTGATTGTTATTCTAAGTGCTCAGATTGTGATGAAGAACTTGGATCCATATATGAGCAAGATAATCACATTTGCGGTCGAACAAGTGACGCGTTTAGACAAACTTTATCAGATATTGAAGAAAAACCAAATGTAGCTTCAGCCTTGAACATTTTGGGTGACAAAGACAATGACCTGCGTGTGAAACCAGAAGTGATGGGAGAACAAAGAATATCAGCAGTACAGCTTCAGCATACAGGTTTTGACAACCTTGATTTGGTTTCCAGCATAGACAATTATGCTTGTAGTCAGGCAGTTCCAGATCACTGCCTACCCGTTCCAAGTACTACTAAACTTAATTGTTCAGCAGGCTTAATGTTAGACAACAATGACAAGAGGGAAACTGTACAAAATGGATTCAACATGATTCATGAAATTGTGAATCCTGACTTGTGCCAAAAAAGTCGAGCAGACAAAGGGATCTCCACGGACTCAGTATACACCACAGATGTCCAAGACAGAATGAAAAATGTAATGATGGACACCAACTTTAACCAGTCAGATAAATCCAATGTGCAATATAACCTCATGTTTGTGCTTAAGCAAGTGAACGGCAACCAAGCAGAACCATCAATCCCTCCAGGCAAAATCTTATTGCCTTCACTAGGCCAAGAGCGCTACCAAAGACCATGCTCCAAAACCCCCTCAAGTAGGAAAGTGCACCACTGCTCTCAGTGCGGAAAGCTCTTTAGAAGCAAGGCAGAGGTCAAAAGACATGAGTACGTTCATACAGGAGAAAAACCACATGTGTGCAAGATTTGTGGTCAGGGGTTCCGGCAACTTGGTACACTGAAATTGCACCGATACGCCCACACTGGTGACTGGCCCTATGTGTGTGAAGTCTGTGGGAAAGGGTTCAGTAATGGAACTCCTTGGAGGAGACACATGCAAATCCACACTGGTCTGAAGCCTCACATTTGTGGTGTCTGTGGAACAGGGTTCTCCCGGGCATATAACCTGAAGGCTCATCTATATACACACACTGGCTCCAATCCACTTACATGCATTGTCTGTGGAAAGGGTTTCACTCGAATGGACCACCTAAAGAGACACCTCAAAGTTCACACACACGAGGTACAATTGAAGAACTCAGAGGAAAACAAGATTGGCCATGCTGCATATATGAGGGATACCTTAGAGGGAGAGACTCTCTTTGAAAGATGTGAAACTTGTATTTGGGGTTTTATCAGTGGAGAAGAACTCATGAATCACCTGTCAGACTCTCACATGTAAAGATCAGGATTGATTTTTCTTTTTATTCTATGCCTGTTATCATTTTTCTTCAAGGAGATGAATAGTTTTAGAAATTGTGAAAAACATTTTTATCGTTTCCACAGGGAGTTTTGTTGGAATTTTAAAGGGAGGGGCCAGTGACTGTAAAATGATACATTGCCTAAATCCGTACTGACCAGGGAGTGTGCATGCCAATTTTTATATCTGCACCTGTATTATTTTCATTTTTATGGGCATTAGTCTGAATCATTCAGACTGCTTTCAGCATGCACCTGGTGCACCTTGCATAGTGCACCTGTCTGTGTGTGACGTCACAAACAGACAAGACCAAATTTTTAAAATGTAAAATTAACACCTTTTAATTTTACTAATAATTTTTTATTCAATCCTGCAAAGTTGTTTATCATAAAATAAACTAATTTATGGCAAAATTTACAAACAAAATGTGTTTTAAAGAATATTATGATTTTAAATTTTGAAAATAACGTCTTTTATGTGTGACGTCACACACAGACTTGTGTAATCTTGAGGACCAGAGGAATCACAGGTTTCTTAAAATTGAATCACGTTTTTCATGTGATAGATTCAATCACTGGCATAGAAACTTTGCATACTTTTATATTGGCATTAAATCTAACATATTAAGGGTAAGATAGCCAGAATTGAAATTTCACTGGCCCCTCTCTTTAAAGTTATCCATTTCTTATGTATTAATCCAGGCCTTCCCTCCCGATCCCCATTACCCACATCATACATTTTAACATTAACATACTGACATACCTTCTTTCCAAAAATCTTAGCTCCTAGTCCCATGAGCCATGTGTTATCAAGAGAGTTACAAATTGTCACCTAATAACCGATCATTTTGTCTGCCTATGATTCTTGGCATATCAAACAATATCGCACTCCTGTCTTGGGGCCCTTGATGAGGGGTCCCCATATCGGATGTCACATTTAAAACCAGCTCTGTTGCCATGTCAAATTTCAGAATAAGCACTATCAAATGTCACTAAGAGCTATGTCACATTTCAGACGTAAGAACAGGCTATGTCACATTTAAAAATGGGCCCTGTTGCATGTGGTCTAGAGCCATAATATTACTTATTTAGTATGGCATTACACATTTATTTTCTAATAAACACCTTATTTTCCAACTCTGTTTTGTCATTGGCACGTAAATGAGAGTTAAGTAGTATGTTTGTTGTGCTGATATATACTATTGTTTATACCTAAGATGTTTTATCTGAAAACAGGTACCCACCAATTTTATACAGTTTAAAGTGTGGAGAATATATCCAACTTGACGCCTGACTGGTAGACAGATGTTGTTAAAGATTTATTAAAATGAATCAATGAGGTGGCATGATCAATTTTATACAGGTAATTGAAAAGAGAGTGTTTTAAAACAATAAAAGATTTGTATCAAACAGTGTCCTGTTTCCTATCATGTTTTGTGATGGAGCCAAAAAATGGTTGCTCTACAAACTTCTTCAAAAATACTTTTTTTATATCATAACATTCCAAATTAAACTACTCAATATATTTTAGAAGTTGAAAACTGTAATATTGGCTGTATATTTCATTTTAACTTTTCCGAAACACACAACATTTAAAATTAAAAATGGTATCTGACCTACCTGCTCTATTAATTGACCAATGAACACGAGATGGTTTTCTTGCATCAATGTAATCTTCATATAAATTGATTGAAGTGAAAGAATCATTAACACATAGCTAATGTTACAGACAGCATTTCAAAAGAGGTTTAATGAAATAAATGCTTTATACATAATGACTATTTGTCTTTGACAGTAAAAAATGTGGAGGTAAATCTTTTTCTAATGTTTATTATAATATTGAATTATTGAACAGAAAAAAACGTAAATGTTACATCATGTCTTATGCAAAGGAGAGTGGTAATGAAATCGATGATCATTCAATTCCAGAAAATAGTTTCTTCTAACCCCCTTAATGTTGTGTAAAACAGTCTGGTAGAAGAACTGCAACTGCTGATTTCCTGTTGGGTCATTAACAAAGATAAGAAAGTGTATGTCCAGCCAGTGTCAGAAATTAAGAGTTTATCTTTTCCACCCATGGGGTGCATAATTCCTCAAGCTATGCACCCAAAATTTGGTACATGCACCCTCCTAATATATGGCGACTATACAAATTATTAAAAGTGTGCACATAGTGGGTGCACACTTCAAAACATAGTGTGCCACCCATTTGGATGTCCAGCCAATTTTAATCCTGTTTAAGGCGCCGGTAGTCGGCCCCTGGTCCTTGTTGGGGCCCATGATGGGTGGGTCCCACCGTGCCCCACTTCCACACTTTTTAATAATGGGGATTAAACTGAATATATATCCCAGAGGTCATAACGTTCCTATATTTTCCTATATCTTTTTGGTACTCCTATATTTTCCTATATTTTTCCAAAAATTCCCATACTTCTTATATTTTCTCAGAAAAGTCCAATTTACCATGCATAAAATTTTTATAAGTCAATCAGAACGATATCACAAAAATGAGAATTGTGGATCATGGATTAAGTAATTGATTTGAATGTTAAGGGTCAAGGTAGTGTATTGAACAGAAATAATTGCATGGTAGGTTCCACTTCTGAAATATCTGTATTATTTCTATTCTTCTCATTTCTAAATTCAAGATAGTCTGTAAACTGATACCGAATGCTGATGAAATGGCTGTATCTAATATAGTCAAAGAATATCTTTGAAAAAGATTTGCCAAAAATTCCTATATTTTCCTGTATTTTTGCCCTAAAACCTCCTATATTCTCCTATACTTTTACTAAAAAATCCCTACAAAAATTCCTATATTTTTGCTGAAGGCCAGTATAACACCTGATATCCTATTCCTAGTCACTGTCTTCCACAGTTGTTAATAACGGGGAGTAAACTAAATATGTATCTCTCTGTTCTGATAGTTCGTTAGGATTCATAGAGAAAAGGCTAACTCGTCCCTATTCCTTTAATAGTTCCTATATCCACAGTGTTTAATAATGGGGTGTAAATTAAATATATATCCCTCTCTTCTGATAGTTCTTTAGGATTCATACCTGAAAGGCTAACACATCCCTATTCCTTGTCACTATTTTCCACAGTTTTTAATAATGGGGAGTAAACTAAATATATATCCCTCTCATCTGATAGTTCTTTAGGATTCATAATAAAATATATTATATATATTCTTAAATTCAACATGCAACTGTTTCACCTCACCATCAAGAGCCCCCTCCCAGGGGACCACCTACGGTCAACCGTCCTAAAGTAAACATGAGGGGATTAATGAACATCCATTTGAAGACAAAGAAAAAAATTGTGCATCTGGCCACTAAAATGTGCGCGCCGGGTGCAGAGTGCAGCCTCATTTCCTACACTACCAGCGCACAAATACATATTGGATATAAGTGACAGAGAGATGGCCTGCTTAGCCTACTATTTACTCCTTACTAAGTTCATGGTACCAAGGCTACAGTGTAAGCATAAGAGGGCTGTAAATAGGGGGTCCCCATGTTGTCCTGTTGAATTTAAGAATTGGCCCTGTCCCCCTGTCAATTTAAAGAAATGACCCTGTTCCCCTGTCAATTTTAAGAAATGGCTCTGCCCCCTGTTGATTTTAAGAAATGGCCATGTTGCATGTTTTTAAGCTCGAAAAAAGGCTGTGTCGCCCTGTCAATTTTGGAAGGGCAGATGCCTGACCTTTTCCCAATTTCCCAGTTTGTTGCACAAATTTAGCCTTAATTTCACATACCAAAGGCCATGGTGTCTATAGGTCAGGTGGGCAAATAGTGGACTAAAAACAAGTTTTTTTGTGGACTATCCTTATTAATTTTAGGAATATTTTTCACATTCTGTGCCCACAATATTGAATAATATATCAATTTAAAGCTAATAATTTACCTGTTTTAGATGATAAGTCTAAATGGAATGTTTCCCTTCTATGGAACTAAATAGAACCTACAATTTTATAAAAAGGTTCTGATAATGTTGGACATTCAATGTTATGGGCTATAGAAATATGTTTTAATCATTCCAATTGTTATTAAAACATCGATTTTCAAAAATGATATGATGTAAGGATTATTTTGACATGTTATATGCTTTTAGGATCAGGGCCAATCAAAAGTTATTCAGTTTTGAACACTAAACATAAAAGTTTCGAAAACCACATTTTTTGCCCACTTGTCAGCCATATTGTAACTATAGATTACACTCCAAAATGCGGTTGAGGTTCTGTTGTTCTTTACACATACAGATCCAAGTTATATATTTTTTAACTATCAAGAATATCGAATAACTATTTTATTCAAAATGTAATACACAAAAATGACTTATTTAGCTTGTAATGTTGAAATAAAGAATGACAAGATATTAGGCATGAAGATATCAGTGAAACAATATTTCTCATATTGAATTTTGAAAGTGTCTGAGGCTTTCATCACAGTAGCAGGCCTAATTCATTCTGGATATTTGGGATTTTATTTCGAAATTGATCAAAATATTCTATTTATAAAGGTTGGCAGATGAGATATTATAGAAATATTAGATTCTTTTCTAGGTATAATTTAATGTATTGTGTTACATATAAAACCTAATAGACTAAAGAATATGTCCAAATAGTGATCAAAAATGGTTATGCTTTTTTAGTAAAATGAGGCTAGAAACGCTCCTATGAAATGTGTAAGTAGTTTTCTTTTGAGCATGGAGTACCGTTTTGTATATCTTTTTCTGATTTTTTTAAGGAAATTGTTATTTTAGCACATCTTCTAGCTGAATTTGATGTCTTATGACACTTATTTATCAATTTGATCAGGAAAAAGTAACCACAAAATTGGTAACACCCAAGTCCCCTTTTTGGCCTTTCAGTTAACATTGGTCATTTTTCATAGCAAATCATTTATAGCAAAGACACAGCATGATTTTATCATTTTTCATACATTAAATTTGCATTGCATGAAACATAAATGTTCTATAGTAAAATGTCATACAAACAAATGAAAAGGAAATGGAATAAAGAAATAATTAATTTCCCCTCACTTTACCCCTTAACAATGATTTGAAACGTCTTTTTGTTTTCAGTCTGATGGTGTTCAACTCCGGGGCTATCCCATAACTTGTCTAACATAGTCTTGCTTCAAAATTTCCATCACATCATAAGAAGATAATAAATTCTGTTCCCTTTCAGGTCCTGACAACTAGCCGGATCAGAAAAAGAAGACGGAGGCAGACTATTGGTGAAAGAACACTTCCTGAAGTAAACTCATAGTTGAGAGTCGTCAATGCAATAGTGTCTTCTTAGCAACACACCATGGCCAAAGCCGTCCCGAAAAGCACAAAAATATCCTGTCAGTTTCACTTGTGTGGCAGTTGCAGAACAGCCTTCTTCACATCCTCTGAGCTGACAAGGCATGCTTGTAGTCAATCTTTGGGAAAGCCACTCATGTTGTCTCCTCGCACACCACTTCTGCCCAAATGTTCAAACACGGACATCACTACTGGTGTGACTGACCAATGTAATGATGACATAGTTCGCAGTCATCAGATTGCTGAAGTTCCAGTTGATAACCATCATGTACCGGATGAAAACGTAACTCTCATATCTCCTACACTGGGTTCACATCAGGACATGGTTAGCCCCAGAAGTATTGAGAACTGTAGAGTATTTCACTTGTGTAGTCTCTGTGGCAAAGGGTTTTCTACATTCTTAGCGCTTATGGAACATGCATGTGGTTGCCCTGAAGACCAGCTTGGCCCGTCTCCTGCTGAAGAAGTTAGTCAAAAGCCAACGCTTGAATCTCAAACGGATTTAAATGTGGTTGAAGTACCGATTATTCGAGGAAAGGGATTCGGGCAGGAATCAGTCTTGAAGATGTGCACGTCTAGTATCACTGGTGTTAATCCTGTTCCTTTTGGTAGAACCAGCATTTTTTCCCCAAACCACCAAGAAAGCAGAGTTTATTCCTCAGAAGTAAAAATGGCTCGTATCAAACAATCTGCTCCCTGCAAGTCACTTGGGAAAATGACCAAGGTTGGTTCGGAAAAAAAGAAACACGCGTGTCCACAATGTGGAAAACGATTCTTGAGTGCTTCAGACTTGAAAGTCCACTTCGTCATTCACACTGGAGAAAAACCTTACAAATGCCCAACGTGCAATAAAGGTTTTAGCCAGAAAACAAGTAGGCAGCAGCACATGTATATTCACACAAAGGAATGGCCCCATGTATGTCCTCAGTGCAATACGGGCTGCCCATCTAAGTCTGCACTTAAAGCGCACATGAATATTCACACAGGTGAGAAGGACCACGTCTGTCAACTTTGTGGTAAACAATTCATGAAAGCATCTCACCTGAAGGACCACTTCTTGACCCATACAGGTGAGAAGCCTCACAAATGTGGTGAATGTGGCAAAGAATTTAAACAATTGTCTCATTTGAAGAAACACACAAAGTCACACACAAAGAAAAAACATCTCTCTATAAAGAAAAGGCCTGATATGAGCCCAGCTATTGAACTTAAGGATCATGTCTGTTCCGAAACTGCTGAACATCAAAGTACTCCCCTGATCGGTATTAAGGATGCAGTGCAATTTAATCCTCAGGGTAACATCAGTAACTCTAAAGAAAATGATTGTTACCTGAAGTGCTCAGGTTGTAATGAAAATCTTGAATCCATGTATGAGCTAGAGAACCATACCTGCAGTCGGACAAGTGAAGCACTTCCA
This sequence comes from Lepidonotus clava, assembly GCA_936440205.1. Lineage (NCBI taxonomy): Eukaryota > Metazoa > Annelida > Polychaeta > Phyllodocida > Polynoidae > Lepidonotus > Lepidonotus clava. The sequence continues at coordinate 3,557,453 of OW387143.1, forward strand.
AATATTAAAGAAAAACCAACCTTGAACTTTTCCGCTGAAAAAGACACCAACTGGCATGTGCAACTAGATATGATGCAAAAACAAAGAAAAACAGCAGTACCCTATCAGCTTCAGTGTACAGATTTTGACGACTTTGATTCAGGGTCAAGCATAGACAATCATGCCTGTAATCAGGAGCCATACCAAAGGTCATGCTCCAAAACCTACAGTAGGAAAGTGCATCCCTGCTCCCAGTGTGGAAAACTCTTCAGTAGCAAGGCAGAGCTCAAAAGACACGAGTACATACATACAGGGGAAAAACCACATGTGTGCAAGATTTGTGGTCAGGGGTTCACGCAACGTGGGACGCTCAAATCACACCAATACACCCATACTGGTGACTGGCCTTGTGTGTGTATGGTCTGTGGAAAAGGGTTCAGTAATGTAACTGCTTTGAAGATACACATGCGAATCCACACTGGTCTAAAGCCTCATACATGTGATGTTTGTGGAACAGGGTTCTCGCGGGCATCTCACTTGAAAGCTCATATGTATACACACACTGACTCCAAGCCACACGCTTGTAATGTCTGTGGAAAGGGCTTCACCCATGTGCCCCACCTCAAAACACACCTCAAAGTTCACACACGCGAGGCACAATTGAAGAAGAACTCGAAGAAAATCAAGAGAGACCATGTTGCATGTATGAGGGGCACCTTAAAGGGTGAGATTGTCTTCGAAAGATGTGAAATTTGTATTTGGGGTTTTATTGATGGAGAGGAACTCGTGAATCACCTCTCAGACTCTCACATGTAAAAATCAGGGTTGATTTTTCTTATTACTCTATGCCTCCTAGGGTTTTTTTTTTTTTTTAAAGGGGATGAAGACTTTTTGTAATTGTGAAATAAGTTCTGTGGTTTCCACAAGGAGTTTTCTTAGATTTTAAAGTTATCCACTTTTTTTTATGTATTATCCCAAGCCTTCCCTCCAGACCCCCATTACTCAGGTCATACAGTTGAACATTAACGAACTGACATAACTTCTTTCCAAAAATCTTGACCTCCCTAGCTCCATGAGGCATATATGCAATCAAGAGAATGGCAAATTGTCACACTTACCTAATAATTGATCATTTTGTCTGCTTGTGATTCTTGGCATTTCAAACAATATCACGATCCTATCTTTAGTTTTCTTCAAATGTTATCTCAATATTACATATTTAATATGGCATCATACATTCATTTTCTAATAAACACTATTATTTGTAAACTCTTGTTTTTCATTGGTGCATGAACCTTTATTGTGGATAGACCGAATTAATAAGAGTTAAGTAACATGTTTGTTGTGCTGATATATAAAGTTTTTTAAACTAGAAGATGTTTACTTTGAAAACAGGTACTCACCAATTTTATACAGATAATTGGAAAAGGAGTGTTTTGAAAGAATAAATGATTTGTATCAAACAGTCTTATTTCCTATCACTGGATTCATGTTTTGTGATGGTTACCCTAAAAACTTCCTCAAAAATCTTTTTTTATATCATAACAATTCAAAATTTATTACTCAATGCACTGAAACTTACTGCACTGGAGAAAAATGTATTTTAGAAGGTTGAAAATTGTAATATTGGCTGTATATTTCATTTAAACATTTCCCAAACACACAGCATTTAAAGATAAAAATCATATCCAACTTGCCTGTTCTATTAATTGACCAATGAATACAAGAACGTTTTCTTGCGAAAAAGGTAATCTTCATATAAGTTGAATGAAAGTGAAAGCACCATTAACACAAAGCTTAGACCCTATGTTACAGACATCATTTTAAATGAGGTTTTATGAAATAAATGCTTTATACATAATAACTGTTTGTCCTTAACAATAACACTGAATATATTCAAATGTTGAGGTAAATCTTTGCCTAATATTTTTTTTTTTGGCACCTAAATATAAGAGGGAAGTGTAGTATACTTTCCTTGAATATGCTCTTGTAAATAATTGAACAGAAGGAACCGTAAATGTTCCAACATGTCTTATGCAAAGTAGAGTGGTAGTGAAATCAATGAAGGTCATTCAGTTCCAGAAAAGAATTTTAACCCTTGAAATGTTATGTAAAACAGTTTGTTAGAAGAACTGCAACTGCTGACAAGCCCGTATCTAGGGGGGATGACTTTGGTACACGTCACCCCCCAAGCTGGGCCAGGTCCACTTTTAGAGATGCAATTTTCCCTCTTTTTCTTGATTTCCAGAGTTTTGCCAGTTCAGAATAAAAATGAAATTTATATTTTCATAACCCAAGTCACAAATTTTGCTTTTCAAATAATCCTTAGCTAATCTTTTCTAACCCATGCAAACCATAGATAATTTACGTTTTCTGGTAAATGTATCCAAACTTTTAGTGTCTAAACTGAAAATCTGGAAACAAACTTCCTAATTTTCCAGATTTTCTGTGTCTCTTTTGCACCTTTGCACATTTTGAAAAACCAGTATTTAAGTTTCTCTCATCCCCTTTTATCCTGGCCCTCTGCTACCCCTGTAAAAACTCTCTTATCCTTTATGACTCTCTGATGAGAATGCTAGATTTGCGACGTGACCAATAACGTCACCAGATTACATTCTAACATTACAAAATACGCTGCAGGTCATGAAATCACTAGGCTTAGGGGTGGATGATACCCTGGCGTTAAGCTATTTACCTCTAGAAAGTCCACGTTTTAGAAATGGTCACCCCCCCCATGAAAGGTTCTGGATACCTGGCTGATCTCCTGTCAGATCATTAACCTCTTTTCAACAAGATAAGAAAGTGTATGTCCAGCACACAAATGCATATAGGACATGTATACGTGACCGAGTAATGGCGGCAATTACCAAGCCTACTATTTACTACTAAGTTCATAGCACCAAAGCTAATGTGTAAGAACAAAGGGGGTTTAGATGGGGGGTAAGGACCCTGCCCCTATCGATTTTAAAGGAAACTTTGCACACAACTAAAGGCTCAATATTTATCAAAGAAATTCTTTAAGCAAGGAATTTGCACCAAGAACTATTAATGCTAGAATATTCCAATGTAGACATAGATAGAGGCTTTAGTGTTTTATGTATTTTTAAGGGAAATCTCCTAATTCATGACAGCACAAGGACGCTAATTGGGAAAATCCACTTTTGAAAAAAGGGAATTCCCAACTCTCATGAGAGTATAGAAAGAGATTTTAGCTTCAGCATTATATATTTACATTAGGCTAAGTAGCGGCTACAAACACTTTTAAGGACAATCGCGCCATTATAGATCTAGTATTCAGATTTTCTCAAAATCTTCCACAATGAAAGTTATACCTCTAAATACTCCAAAAAGACCAAAAAAAGAATAGGTCACCATGGAAACTTTTCTGTGAAATCACTTTCTTTGTGAGGTGATTTTGAAAAACTTAAGTTTTTTTAACTAAATTTAAAAACCACCTTAATGCCATACTATTTTCAAATAAAAGATATTACAAGCTGTTAGAAGTCTGTAATAGGAGGACACTGATACAGGCAATTGAATTAGGGAGCATTCAAACAAATGTCATAGGGTAATATGCATTTTTCTTTTTGAAATCTTCAAATTAAAACCTTGAAAAATGGAAAAATCTGAGAACAGGCACGCATACAAAAGAATTGAATATTCAGAAAATTTTAAAATTGATATATATCATGGAGAAGGCTATAGGCTATTATTTCCAGCCATAAAAATAGGGGGTAACCAAATGAACTTGGCCAGAAAAGCTGAAAATTCGTTTTGAGGTCTAAAATTACTTAAAATGGATTTTTATGTGTTTTCTCCATAAATTCACCCAAAGATTTACATGAAACGTAATTTTGACATTTTGTATTATTCTCAACACACTCACAATCATATAGCAGTTTTTCATATCATTATACATCATAAATCAAAAGAGGTAAAGAAAAAGCTAAATTTTTCCCATTTAAAACATTTTTCAGAATTAGCAAAATTCCCACAAAATTAGCCTTATTTGGCCATGTTTATCTACAAAAGTATTCCTGGTAAACTATTTTTCAATTTCAATTATGATAGAATAAACATTATTGAACATTTCTGCTTGATTTGAGAAAAATTGAAGGACTTTGATTTTTTTCAATATCTGGATAATGGCGCAATTGTCCTTAATTACCTAAATCCATTTAAATAACAAAGATGCCTAACTTATTTTGAAGGAATTTCCCTTTATTATGACGTAGCAAGGACACAATGAAAGCCCAAAAGTAAGGAATTCCCCAATTTTATTTTCTTTCCTATATAATTCACCCATACTTTGATATTTTCCAATTTTTTTCTTTTGAAATATTTTAAGAATATCAAAATGAAATCCAATGATTAAAAAAATACGCTTTTTGAAAATGTTATGCAAGGAACCCTTTAAGAAATGGCCATGTCACATGTCATTAAGGTCAAAAAACGGTAGTGTCACCCTGTCAATCACAAGCGATCATAGTGGCTGCTTCACTGAACTAACTGACTTGGTTCCTGGACCTTATGGCTGTCATTAAGGACCCCTTATCAGCAAGAAGGGTGGCCTGTAATCCATGGATGGGCATTATGGATGTATAATACACTTCTTCCTTGCCTCTGATTGGTCAGTTCTGGTGTGCCATGAACCAACAGTTGTGGGTGTATAGAGATAGTGTATGTAAATAGGCCCAAGGAGTATGACCCCTCCTTCTGATGCCACATCCCTGTAGTAGAGGTCAGCTGCTGCACTCATTCCTACATAGAAACTAAGAGAACCCATTCCTTTGAGACACAATAGAAAACTAGGCATTTTAACAAGACCAGGGGAATGCGGTACTAATAAGAGACTGAATGAACCGAATTTTACTTTGAGAGCCAAGGGAAAATCATTTTTATAAAGAAATTAACTCCTTTGTTCTACAAGAAAACAAGGAAACTCCTTTCTACTTAGAAAGCTAGGCATTTTGTTCGTACAAAGTTATACCTACATTAAGGGAGATATTGCTACTGAAAAGCCAAGAAAAGAGGCCCTACAAAGCCAGAAAGGATAGTGTTTCTACCAAGGAATCAAGGAAACAGTTATTTCTGTTAAAGTCCCATACCAGTGAAACATGGAAACCAGTTTCTGTGAGGTAAACATGCAAGGAACCAGCTTCTGTTAAGAAACTAAAGAAACTCATTTCTACAAAAAGACAAATTCAGAGAAATTTTACCAAGAATTGGAAAAAACTAAACCAAACAACATATTTCTAAAACTCATAATGCTATTTACTCTGTTTTGTGCCGGCCTACTCCTAGCACAAGGTAAGATTTTTAGCACATTCTATTACCACAGCTTTATTTCCTAACTGAGCACACACAATAAGAATATCAAAATAACATTAAGGTACCACAGGGTTATTATAGAAGACTGGAACGCACTCAGACTTCAAATACAATACATATGGTACAGTTCAGCAAAAACAGATCTAAAATACCAAACATCCATCAGGAATTCTTTAAATGATAGGGAACAGATAACTAACTTGTATATGCGGCTCCAGTGTGGGAAAAATGATTCTAATTTCATATATTTTTGGGGGGACAGAACAAGTGTGTTGAATCAAAGATACTCATCAGATTAAAAGAATAGCTACATAACTGGTCACTTGGCCAAGCTCAGTGGCAAAGTAAAAATATCAGAAAATCTGATAGCAAAAGAAGCTGAACTCAGGTCTAAATGGATATAATCAACAAATGTTATTATCATGGAAAAATAAAAGAATTCAGAAGATCAATTAAAGATAGAATGAAGTATTGCATGAAACCAAAGTATTGTAAAATAATCAAATTTGCCAACCTGTCAAATTTGCCAACAATGCCTGATACTTCCCAGTTTGGAATTTAAACCTTTTAGGATAAATTGTAAATGTTATAGGCCTAAATTGTATCAACATTGCACGAGATCATGTCTCATACCTTGGCCATATGTTTCATATTACATATTCTACAACATACACTATCTAATAATATACAATCATATTAACACATCAAATGTCTGTCTAAAATGACCTAGTAACACATGGAGACAATGTAATTCACATTTTTATCTAACTTCCTGTAAAATTTAGTGTTTTTTTCCTAAAAGGTCTTTCAAAACCTCTTCCATTCCTCTCTCTTTGTAGATCCTGAAGTAAATATATAATTCTATCAACAATGATTACATTATAAAATTCTCCTATCCTTACGCTTGACATTTTCTTTATTATATTCAGCTCAGGTAGGCCATGGAGAAGGTATTCTACAGGGACCGCAGTCCCAAATCATCGAAGAGGGGGAGGACTTTAACATCACCTGCACCGTCAATGCTCAGGTAATTTACTAATTCAACATTTCAGTCCTATGTCAGACCAATTCATTCCCAAGTGTATTACGTAAAGCTGGACCAACTATTTGGTAGTTATAGAAATTTGATACAGGGTGTGGGGCTCTCTTGCAATTACTAATTCCAGTAGTCAGTTAATGAATACACAGTGTTTGGGCTTTTACAAGAGCTCTGTATATATAACTATTAGTATAGCCAGAGTTAATCTGGTCCCAAGGGATCTTGCTGCGAACTCTGATGTTATGATTAGCTCGATCTGAGCAACAGATCACTGGTCTGACATCTGATATTATAAGATGAATGTTCATGTCAAACATTCCATATATTGAACTACATGGGGTTTAAAACTAGCTCGACATATCTGTTAACTAGCTTCATCTTTCATCTTGATGAATATTAGGCTGGAAACATACATCCTCCTTGTCTCCATCCTTTTAGCTTGTTCCCTCGGTTCTGGTTCTTCCCAAAGGAACGATGGCAACTTACGCATAAAAGAATTTGATGTTTATTGAATCCAAGGTCAACTCTGTCACAGTGCCATCTAAGCGATCAGTACAAGATGTTTCATACTCCACTCGTTACAAATAACAATGGTCTCCTCAGACAATCCCCCTGTTCAGTTATCTGTCACCATCCACCCAAGGCTTACAAATCACACTTAGCTTTTACTTATACAGATCAGCCTAGTCATCTAGACCAACACATGCTCAATGCTCAATTATTGAGACATTATATGCCATATAATGCCTATAATAATGTGCAATACTAAAAAGAATTTAAAAAGTTTCATAAAAAGTGTACTCACTGATGACTGTGACAAAGGCAGTCTGTTTCTGAGTGCAGCTCCAGCATTGTCCCTTGTGGCCCCGATAACGCTAATGTGCTCCAGGAAGGAACTCATCCTACATAGTACAGTAGATGTTCAAAAATAGCAATCTAACAACATTGCCAGTGCCCTGCTGACTGGCCTAGACTAGCCTTCACCAGAGACAATGCTTATGCTGACCCTCTGTACCTGTGCAATAGTATTGTCTCATCCAACACAGAATACCATATCCTCTGACATCAAACAAACTTAAAGAGAGGGGCCAGTGACCAAAAATTAGTATACTGTCGTGATCCTTAAAACTGACCAAATCTTATACCTTTATCTCTAATAGCTTTTATTTTATGCACATTTTTGTGTGTCAAACTTAGTTTCTCTGCCTGCATCTGACAATGCCTGCACAGAGCATTTATCTGTTTGTGACGTCACAAGCAGAACAGTTGAAAAATTATGAAACTGAAAAAAATGCAATAAGAAATTTATTAAATGTACTTCACAAGTCTAAAATATATCAAAATCACCAAATTACATGATTTATAAAAGAAAACATGAAAAAATAATGTTTTTATGGAATTTTGAAATTTGAATATAACTGTCATTTGTGTGACGTCACACACAGATTTGTGTGTTCTTTTTGACAAATAAAGTGTAAAAGAACAAGAATTAAAATATCACTGGCTCCTCTCTTTAACTCAATTCTCTGAATCAAAACAGCAAAGATGGTCCAATTAACAATGAAAATACTGACAAATATCTTTACTTTTATAATTCCACAGAACAATGATCCAGTACGCATTATGTTCAGGAATTCCTTACAAACCAGGAAGACAATTTACAAATCGGACGAGAAGGAGCAGCCTGGATATAATTTGGAGAAGTATACAGTTCACCCTTCTCCAGACCCCAATTTCCACCAGATTACGGTTAATGGGGCCACAAGGGAAGATGCTGGAGCTTACATCTGCCAACTGGTGGAAGATCGCACTCAGAAACAGACCGCCTTTGTCACAGTCATCAGTAAGTACACTTTCTTCCATAATTTATTTCTCAGTCTCTAAAGAACCATGTGTCATTGGCCAGATTATATACTACAGGGGCGGATCCAGGGTCTGTCTTCTAGGGGGGCAAGATATCTCCCCCCTACACCCATGATTTACCTTGCAAAATTTCTCCTCGGATTTGTCAAAACTACAAGAGTTCATTTTTTGGCGGGGGGGGGGGGGGCAATTGCCCCTTTTGCCCCCCCCCCAACCCCCCAACCCCCCCCCCCTCCCCCGTGATCCGCCACTGTACTATCCCAACAATACTTTATTTCTTACTTCTTTGTTGTGCAATAATGTTGAGCAATATATGGCAAGGTGAGGTCAGGAACATTCTATATGCAACAATTTACAAAATTCGAAGTCAATAGTCATATGGTCAGTTTTAAAACTAAACCCCCAAAAAATATGAAAATTACGCATTTGTTAATACCACTGGACATAAAATTGGACACACTATTAAAAGGCTACCTTAGATACGAACCAGGACCTTTAGCATTTGATTCTAAATGAGAATTTGGTAATATGATAGAACATATTATGTCTACCATGCCAATTTAATGCATGATAAAAGGTCATCAGGGAACCACCTAGTAGATTAGCATGAAATAATATGCAGTGGAATTGTACATCAGGCAATTAGACAGCTACTGCTGGTGGCACCACACAGTAGATTTGTCTGGAGTAGTGTGTGTTGTGGGGGTGTAGACCCTTAAATTCGACATGGCGACACAGCCGTTTTTTTAAATTCGACAAGGGACATGGCCGTTTCTTAAATTTGACAGGTGACATGGTAATTAAGTGACAAATGACATGGGACAGGGCTAATTCTTAAAATCGACAGGGGACAGGGCCAATTATTAAATTCGACAGGGGACATAGGTCTAAACTGAGATATAGTGACAAGCGACAGGGCTGTTTTTTAAATTCAACAAGGGACATGGGACACCCCCCCCCCCTATCTAGACCCCCTGTTGTATGGGTCTGGACCACTAAATTCGACACGGCAACATGGCCTTTTCTTAAAATCGACATGTGACATGGAGACTTAATGACATGACATGGACCCTAAAATCATAGTGACATGTGACATGAGCATTACCAACATTCAACAAGGGCTTTTCTTAAATTCGACACGGCGACAGGTGACATCAGGACCCCCCCCCCCCATCAAGGGCCCCTGTTGTGCCTCACACTAAGTGTAACACTGAACAACCTACACAAAGTTGATGCTTGAACTTAAGCAAGAAGAATTCCACCATTGTTAGGCTTCTTCACCTATGTTTTTCTCTCTTTCAGGCATGTTGAATGTCAACATATCGCCTCAATCATCTGAGATATCCTGTTCCTTTGTGGCACACCTTTCACAGAAACACAAAAACCTTCCAGTTGCTGAAATCAGAATAGATAGTGTCAATTTGACAAGGAGCAGAGTGGAAGACAGATGTGGGGAATACTGCTTGAATGCCACATATGTAAGTATCTAATCTTATTTTAATAAAAAGTATAATTAGATAAAAGTGTACAGGGAGAATACTAAAATGGGAATTAACATGGGTTTAGATTTATTCTATATCAGGGTTCCAACCCCTATAATTTCAGTATTTTCCTAGTAAACTGTTTCTGTTGTTATTTGAGATGATGTGTTTGTTGCCTTTACTGAAAACACTTGAATATAGGTTTACTAATTCGTTCAAAGCATTAATGATAATGTAAACTTAGCAATCACTTTGCCAGGTACAAGCAGGGGGCTTCTATCAGTGATATCAGACACTGTTTTATGTAAATAAACATTGATTGTATATAAATCCTCTACTCTTTTTAGTTTGCCAGCTACTCTAAGAGAAAGGAGGACAGAGCAAAGACTGTTGGATGTCATATTACCTCAGTGATCACTGCTCATGGAATCAGCACAGAAGCCACACTATCTGGTATGAATATATTCATCTGTGTCTGATTAAAATGAGCCCCTGTAGTATTTGTCAAGGTGCATAGCACAAAAACTATAATGATGGGCAATTAAAAGATAGATCTGTATTCTTATTTACTTTTGTGTTTACTCATGAAACATACAATAGAAATATGTTGATAGTCTATGTGTGTCATGTAGAATCAATCCATTAGTAAAAGAACAGTCAATAAAGGGGCCATCCATGAATGACGTCATGATATTTTGGACCCCCCTCCCCCCTTGTCATGTTTTGTCATGCACCCTTGACCCTCCCTCTAGAATAGAAATTACATCATGCCAAGAATAACCCCCCCCCCCTCCGCCATCACATTTAAAGTGTAAACAGGTATGGACATAACCAGGGGGCCAAAGCCCTTAAAAAGAGGACCATGTACCTAAATTGTCTAGTCTCGGGGCCAGACTGGCCCTAAGAGTATCGCTGATCCTTCTCAGAAATAGAAATTTCAGCATTAAAAATTCCGAATTCGCCTACAAATTTCCGCTGACATTTTTTAGATTATAATTCCTGAACATGATGTCATGCACTGCATGACCCCCCTCCCCCCCCCCCCCTTGTCTTGTTTGGTCCTAGAAGCATGAACCCCCTCCCCTCCCCCTCTGCTGCATGACGTCATTTATGGACATGGACAGTCCCAGAGATTTCTGGTGGTTTCCATATTTTACCAACTATCCCCTTGGATTTTGAATAATCTTGTTTGATTTATTTGTTTCAGGCTCATTTTCAACAAATGCAGCACAGTCTGTGACCTTCACCTGGATGACCTACACCTGGATGACCTTCACCTGGATGACCTTCACCTGGATGACCTTTGTGACCTTGGTCCAATTCACTGAAGAAATTAGATAATATTGTCTGTGTTATGTTAAGGGCCCTTGGTGACCATTTACAGATAACAAGTATTTGTCAGAACATTTTTTGATTTGGATGCTTCCTTTTTTACCTGTCAGAAGTCAGTTCTCATAGAGGTCATTCCCTGTTTTTTTTTGTTTTCCTTTATATATATTTTTTTCTCATTAACAACAATTTCATATACAAATATTGTTTGTGTTTAAAAGTAATGGGCAATGGATTGCATGGAGATTATTGTGAAATACACACGCAGTAAAAACAAATGTGAATAATCGGTCTAACAACATTTAGCTTTTCTTGAACTAAGTGTGCATGTACATTACTGATAAGATATGTTTCTACTTCAGTGAACAAGTTTTTGTATGATGTGGAGTTCTTTGCAATCAACACACCAAATACCGTAATCTTGTAAAACAGGTGCTTAGGAGTTTTTCACTCTACCTCAAGGGTGTCTGGCCAGAATTGGCCTCTAGGAAGCACCTTAAAATTTAAAAATAGATCCAGGTATTATAGTAAACACCAAGGCCGGTAAAACCCTCCCGTTTCCCTCCAAAACCCGATCACCAAACGATACATACACTTAAATCATATTAATCGCAACCTCCGCAGGAGCAGCAGGTAAGGGTAGTCCTACTACAGACAAGTAGGACTTGGGTCATTTTGGTTATTTTGATGATTGTTGAGCTATGTACTGTGAAACTGTTGTACTTAAGCCCATATTCCACATACCAAAATGGTTCTACAGCTGATACACTTTTGCCAGTGCCGATGTACAATTGGCAGCATCATTGATGAAATATACCAACACATTGGTAATTATTTCCTGCCAATTATACATTGGCAGCCATTTTTTTATTTGAAAATCTGCAGCCATTACTTTCGGTGCATATTGATTTTATTTTTAAAAGTGTGCCGAAAGTGTGGGCTGCTGATACAGAATGTTAACACGGAGAAGCTGACTATCCGCAGCACTTTCGGTATGAGGAATATGGCCCTTATACTTATAACCAGTGAACTTGTGTTTGTAATTGGAATTACCAATTATATTGGAATAAAGTTTGTCTATGCCTCTCACTCATTGCTATTATGTTTCTCAGTTTAAAACAACTTGAATTAGCACACCATTTTGCTAACATCTCTTCTTTCAGTTGTAATTGTGTACAAATTAAAAGGTGACAGACGCACACTGGAGATTCTCCACACTGAAAACTTGAATGGTGTAAACTTGTCAAAAACTTGTCAATTTGACAAGTTTAGTCTTGTCACCTTGTCACAGACCTGTCAAAGAAATAGAGGGAGCCACTGTTTGATTTGAGTGACTTATGGGCTACTAAATTAATGTAAGTACATGTATGTGTTAATCATTATGATATGAACTTATTTTGTAGAATATCTTTATAGAACAATGAAATAGTCATAGGAATTTAGTATTACATGTCATAGTAGCCATTTGACATTTTATCGCCCTTTATTTAACAGATAATGAAGTATAAATCGTTTCAGCCACCCTTTTTGATGTATAATGATTTCAGAGAGATGGGTAGGTTCAGTCAGATACTGCAATAACTACAGCAGTTGAACATGATCCAATATTTTCTTGGATTCTCCTGTAATATAGTGATGGCTCAATCAGGTAGAGTCAGGGAAGGGGATGCAAAGAAGAGGGTATTATTGGACAGTGGTGGGCAGCAGGGGTAATGAGGGATCGTACAATATTAAAGTTGATTAAGACTTGTCAATTTGACAAGGTGACGAATTTAGACTTGTCAATTTGACAAGTTGATGACTTTAGACTTGCCCCTACCTAGTTGAACATGTTTTTGAATAAAATTGTCAATATATTTATCAAAACGATTGTACAGAACCTATTGTTAAAAGTCAAGAAACATAGAAACCGACAGCCATTCATTGTTTGTACATGTTTTATTTTGTATACAAGTCAGTCCAGCTTATCATAATTACAGGATATGTAGAATCATCATGACTTATTGGCGAGTCTCATGGACATTCTCCTTTGTAGTACTTGACACCGCTGAAATGAAAAAAGATAATAAACATATGAAAAGCGATCTACAGTCTCTTTAATGGGAGACATCAAAATTCACCAGAGCAATACTTTGTCATAGAAATAAAACAGTTTTTGGTAGCGGAGTAATTAAGTGTTATTCTTCAACTCATTATTCTATTGTGTGAGCTAGTCAAAGTCACAGTCTTTTTGTTATTAAACCACAAATTATCTCGAGATGTAGTTCATCATCTGGAGACGACACAAACACTCACATGAAAGGATTTTGTTTATTAATGTTCAAGGCATATAATATAAGTCACTGAATTCCCATTGACATTCACCAGTATCTAGGCTAGTCCGCTCAGCCCTTGCAATCAATTGTTCCCAGTCGCATACTCGATCCTGCCTGCAGAGTTCCCTTATTCCCAGTATCCTGGCCCACTCCTGCGTGAGATGTTACTTGACCAACAACCCTAAACACTCTGCCCACTGTCAGCTATGTGTCCTGCCTATCTACTGCCTGCTCCAGCCCTGACTAGCCCTCACTCAGTCTGGAAAGAACCCATAAAGGTTGGCAGGACATTAAACTACCCCAACAGAAAAAATAGCCTTCACTCTCTAAGCACTACAGGGAGATTTTCTATCTCAGTTCTTCCACTGCTTCTTTAATGAGGCTGACACCACGTCAGTACACTACTTTTCCTGCCTTACACTAAAAATGTAATTTTTGTACAATTCTTTATGGAGCAAGGACTTTTAGTGGCCCCAATTCAGCCTGCTTATTGGAGAAAGGACCCTTCGTTTACAAACAATTCAGCCTGGTTGTACCTTTCTACAATAAAAATGTATGCTTAATGCTTTTTATGCTATTTAAAGTAAGGACAGTTAGGCAATATGAGTTGTTCTAGGAAAGTTGTTTAGCATCTGGCAGGGCAGATCCAATAGGCAGGGTAGGTATAGACCCTCTTAGAAGCACCCCTATCTTAAATTGGTTATTGGGGTTTAATGCAATAGCAACATCTAAGGTCATATCATGGCGAGAACAGGATTGGACAACTCTGTCTTTGATGATCACATCTATTGAATGAACGAATCTATTAAAAGATAGAGACCATACCCCTAGACATTTACCAAAGCAGGTGTTCTTTAATGTGACTGGTCCTATAGATAGGGCCATACACACAACAGCCAGTGACAATCCAGTGACAATCCAGTCATTGCCACTAGGAGACATGCAGTGGGGCAAGCAGCCAGCCCACCCAAGACAAGGATCTAACCCAGGGCTTCCCCATAACAGGCAGACACTAATCACTTCACCACCCCATTGACATGCCTCAACTATTCTAGGTCTTTTTACACTGATTGGTAGTTACTCACACACACTCGGCCCAGCAGGCATTGTTGTAGGTGACTTTGTGTTCAGTGCAAACTGGATCCCACTCCATGGAACACGAGCACCCACTCCGCTTATTGAAGGCATCCAGGATCGGTCTCCATGTCCTCGTGGCCTTAGATGAACAGGTTCCAAAGTGGGCTACTTTGACTTTCCTGAAAAAGGAAAGGAAATATATTTTCTTTTTGTCAATCGGATGTCGTTTAAGTCACACAAGCTCAACACCAGTGCTCGAACAAACAAACAATACATTATGGAACACCAGCACCTGCTCTGTGTATCATACATGGATGATTGGCCGACATGTCCACATAGACTTCGACGAACAGGTACCAAGCTAGGCTAATTCAGCTTTCCTGAAAAAGGAAAGTAAATGTGTTTTTTCATTACTAGATGTCTTCTTAGTCACACAAGTACACCAGCACTTAAACCCCACTTCATGGAACATGAGCACCCACTCCACTAATAGAAATTAGTTTTTTCATAAATGAAATGTCTATATAACTGTATAGCGCTCAAAGAAGCGATTAAATTTATTCCCTGGAAGCAGGTAGTGGTGGGGAAAAGGGGGTAATAGAAATTAACAATGAAATGGCTCTCCCATTACACCATGATGATATTTGGAATGGATATTTAGGTCATAGTTTGCAAATACATATACTTTATATATATATATATATATATATGTATATATATATTGTATCATATTTGTATATGACACATGAGATCAGTTTGTAATGACTCTTTGTTGTCAACAAAAGCACTACTACTACTATATACATTACACACATATTTAAGTATTACATACTATCTATTATAAACTGTTTTATTTCATAATGCACCTTAGGTTTTTGTCAGCTTATATTTCGAGCTTCAGGACACCGCGTATCCCTTCTGCTACCCATCCTTTGATACCATTTTGAATAGTACTATAGCCCTATAATATTCCAATTATCCTACATTATCAGTATCACATAATATTATGGTACATAAATGGTTCATAGTGTATCTAAGTGTCCCCTACTTATCCCTATCATCAGATGGTGCCTATCATCACTAAGTGATACTTCACCCAATTGTACTGTTAGAGGTTATTTGTTCTATTAGCTGAGCCAATATTGAATCACATCCGGCAGTTATGTGTCTTGGCTGAACTGATGGTCAACAAAGTGGAAAGGATGATATATGAGGACTTCGTAGAGAAAAGCATGTGCCATATCATGAAGAGTGGAGATGAAACAGCGAAAATTATTAATGCCATGCTATCGTCCATGAGATTGGTGATTTGATAAGTTATAACTCTTGGATCGGTGTTGATGACCATGATGCTGCCAGTCTTAGAGGTGGAGCCCATAACCTTACCATCACATGGACAATACTGTGGCTCTAATTCACCCTACCACAGATAGGTCATTGATATTATTTTAAGCACATGCAGGCTGATTTTGAGCAATTTTGTTGACCAATCTCCTGGAAAAACTATAGAAAATTTGAGAATAATTGTGACATTTCTACCTATAATGAATACATTTTTAAACAACTTGGAAAATATTTAATGTATATGGATATACATTTAAAAAATAATGAGCTCTAGGTTTTCTTCATGTCAAACTGAAAATAGTGACATCATTAATGAAAATTCCTATTCAATAGCCTTGCAGTTTGTCAACATATTACCTAGCATGCACCCTGTTAAAGGCTAACCTGAAGGTGAAAGTCAAGAAATTGGCTATCCGTGGTAGGCTGAATTGTGGAACATGAAGTTGTCTCCATTGAAAGATGTATCAAAGAGAGGTTTAATCAAATTACAATTTGATTATTTCCTACCCTGCATGGTAGTTGTTATTTTGTATTATATAGATTTCCACATATTGTCAGTTATCATAATATTTTTCTCTTATTGTACCTAGTAAAAATAAAGATAAAGAAATATAACTAGTGTTTAGGAAAAAATTCTGTATGCAAGTTACTGGATAATTATTTCATTATACTATACCAGGTCAGATAGTTTGAATACCACTTTTAAATGTAGTGTTTTCTCTGTATTATTGCTCACATGGTTTGTAAACTTTATCAGACAATATTATCATAACGTCACAATTGTATATAGTTCACATATCATGGACGCATCCTCACACTCGCCCGTGGAATGATCTAGGACCCAGCAGATTTGATGCTTTCATCATGTACGCCATAATTCTTTTACTTGTGTCGACTAATGATCCACACTGTTAAAACAAGTGTTTAGAACCTAAACACTTTCCTAAACACTTCGGCGCATCCAGTTTTGGAACACTTGATTTCCCTAAACATGTTTAAATTATTGGTGTTTAGGGTTAAGTGTTTAGAAATGTGTGATGTTTAGGTGTTTACCTTGAAGTGTTTAGGTTTTCAATGTGTTTGTAATCTAAATGCTTAGGATTTAAGTGATGTTTAGCACATAATTTCTAGCTTCAAAGTATTTAGATTGTATGGCATTTAAGTCAATAAAACCAATTTCTTTGGTAATTTTCACTGATATCATTCTGGAATGTTATATACCTACAATTCAGAGAGGAAAACATATTTCCTAATATCAATTCATCAACAAAGAGGTAAAATTCAAGCCTAGAGTTAAACCTCTTTCAATATCATGCATGGAGAAATGCAGAATTGGCATCTGAACTGAGGTAGGTGTAAGTTACCTCTAGTGGGTCCCAGAACCTTTAGACCCTTACCTCAGTCCCTATATCTGTCTGCATATGGAAAAGGTGTCTAAAGAAAGTACATCTTCAAAACCTCGAACACGATATTTTTCCTTAAACTCAAAATACTTCTGATGTATTACATATACATTTCTTAAACACTCTACAGTACCTAGAAAATTGGCTTTTGTTTATAATGAACTTATATCAACATTTAGAAGAAATTTGTAAGAACTACAGAGCATTGGTATCCAGTATCACCTGGTGGAGTACAGTTTAACTACACACATGGTAAATGCAATACATGTTTAGAAGTAGAAAGTGTTTAGGTTTTAAACACCTGTAATTTCATGTGTTCAGATTCTACGTATATCTAATCCAATACATGTTTAGAAATAGAAAATATTTAGGTTTTAAACACCCGCAATTTCATATGTTTATATTCTAAACATATCTAATCCATACATGTTTAGGAATTACAAGTGTTTAGCTTTTAAATACATGAGACTTCTTGTGTTTAGATTCTAAATATGTTTAGCCCCTTAACATGTTTAAATTCTAAACATCATTTTTACAGTGCAGGAAACTGTTAGGAACCTAAAAAAGGATCAAATGAGGGCCAGGGCACAGAAACAGGATATGAAAACAAAAAAGGGTTGTGTGGGTGTAGTCATTTGGTGGCTAGTTACTCTCATGTTACTTTAGTTTTCTTTTTTTTTTTTAAAGTATATTGCAGCGCACAAACATACCAAAATAAAGTAATGCTTGCACATGAGGATGATTGGGCTTTGGGGGAGGGAGAGGGGAGGGGACAAATTTAGGCTAATTACTGTTATAGTTAGCCTTTATCTGCCTGTGGGTACAGAATTACATAGTACAGATTAAGGGGGCATGAAGCCATTGTTATTAACCTGGTTTACACGTACATTGAGGGATTCTATATCAATTACACAGAAAATGTTGAAAATCTTTACTTTCAACACAAAAAAGGCATTACAATTCACAGACAGGCATTATTGCCCTTTGGAGCAATAACATTCTATTCTCAGGCTTTTGAGAGGGCAGGACAAAGGTGAAGGTATAGGTGCTGGACTCCTGATATAGACTAAATACACACACTTAATATGGCAGGTTACTTACTTGTTGCATATACACATGAAAGCCATGCAGTGTCATTACACATATCAAGGGCAGATTCAGCAGGGGAGGGGGGGTCCAGGGAGTCCTGATTCTCCCCCCTCTTTTGGTGGGGACTTAAAGGGACTCAAAGGAAAAAAAATGGTCATACCCATACACGCAAATGCCTGCCATTTTAGTATACTTGGGGCTCTGGATGGCGGCCCCAATGTTGCATGACGAATTTAAAAGACGGCAATGTCGTATGTCTTTGTCGCTTATTTTTCTCAATGTTGCCTGTCGAATTTAACTTAGCCTATATATGGACCCCCCTTTCCGAAATCCTGCATCCACCCATGCATGAACCAAAGTAAGAGTAGGCTGCAACATTTACATACATATACTTATACAACATGGGTAAAAAGCCCCAAAAATTGACAGGGCGATATGGCCTTTTCTTAAATTTGACTTGCAACATTAGGCTTAGTGAGTGACATGGAGAAACAAAACAAAAACATGTCACTGGTCACTAAATTTTCTTACATTTGACATGTGACATAGGGGTTTCTTAAAATCAACATTGAAAATGAAAATTATAGGGACATGTGACATGATCACTTCTTAATACATTAAGACCCCTACTTACTTGCACCTTGCTGTACAGATGTTAGGGTAGGTCTTTTTGTCCACCCCACACACAGGGTGTATGGACAGGGTGCAGAGGCAGGGGAAGTCCTCGTCCTCTTCTTCGAGTACCTCATTCACCGTCCAACGTTGGCCAACTGAAGGTAGAAGCATGGTAAAAGTTGTATTATAGGCCTAATAGTGGCATGGGGGCAAGGGGTTCCTGGGCGTCTTGCTAATTAATTATAAAACTTGTTTAATACCATTGTTCGTCTATGCTGATTTTTTGATTGATAGCTGTACTGTTGAAAAGTGTGAAAGACTTGAATCATTACAGAAAAGGGCTGTTTTCACAATCAATAAAAAGGATCATGGGGCACTGATTATAATGGCCTTTTGTTAATATATGGCCTCACAAAATTGGAAAAACGCAGGGAAAGCAGCTGTAATGTACTGGCAAAGTACATGCGAAGAAATGGTGGAACGCCTCCAACCTGAAAGAAACTTGAGAAATAGTGCAAAAATAAAATTTAAAGTTCTGTTTATTAAAAATTATGAAAGTACAAAACAACCCTTTTATAGAGGGGTGAATCTATGGAGTCGGCTAAAATGTTCAGAAAGTTACAACAAAGGTAAAATTTAAACAAATGCTGAAATGAACTGACCCAACATTGTGAATGGACCTCCTGCTTGACCGACCAAAGACCATTTAGCCTATATCCAAACCCACCCTGATTTAGTAATAAGACCAGATTATTTTCTCTTGACCATTGCCCCATCCTGGAACTGGAACAACACAAACATTTGTATTTGAAGTTGCTCTGAATAAAAAAAAAAGAACAAAAAAAACTTCCCAGAATAATGAGAAAAGTACGAGAAATTCTGGAGACCCCTATAAGCACCCCCCTGGATCCGCCCCTGAGGTATTCAATAGGATTTTATAGACGTCAATGCATGCTGATTTTAGGGACAGGACAAATTATTCTAACTCTATATTTTACAGATACGCTGACGCATGAACATACCAAGACTCACCGCTGTGAAAATGGAGAGAAATATTCATCCGTATCTTCCCTAACCAAAAATTTATTTTGAAAATATTTCAGTTAGATTTGAAAGTTGTGGCTGTTCCTCAATTAGGCTTACACCCCTCCTCTATTGAGGCTGTCAGGGGTATATCCAAGGGACACTGGTCAGTAAATGACACCCCGTTCCCTCACCCAAAGATTACCCCATTATAGTATATCCATTTGATATTCCAGGAGGTGTCCAGGAGGTCCCCAGCAGGGTGCAATTCATTAGGTGCATGACTAACAAGTTTTGCCTCTTTTTAGGTATAGGCCTAGATAAAGAAAGGTAAATGCTGCCTTCACAATAATAAACAATTTTTCCTCCCTTTTTGAAAACATACATCCAATTCTTAGTAGTGATGTATTTAGGGTGGAGGTATGTGCATGGCTTGAGGCAATTAAAGGGCAATGATGGATCCAAAGTATATGTCAAAACCCAATTAGTTTAACAGGAATGGCACTTTAAATCCCACCCCCCCCCCCTTGCCAAATTTAGATTTTTTTAATGTAAAATTCAAGACCATAGATGGGGCGCCTCAAATTTTATATAAGGACCTCCCCCTGCCCCCCTCCTTTAAAGGCTTTTGAAATATCTAGATGCGCTCCTGAGATCATAATGAAAAAACAACTTCTATGTGTATCTATATATGCAAGATGTGCATATATAAAAATGTCTCATAATTATGATGCTAGGTATGATATGATGGTATAATGAACAAATTATATCAATACAAACAGCAATGTCTACAGACCTGTTATTGTAGATAGGATCCCACTAATTTTTGCCAAATTCAGATTTTTTAATGTAAAATTATAGACCATAGATGGGGCCCCTCAAATTTTACACTAGATTTTCAGGTATTATCATATCGAAGGAGGCGGGCGGTGGGCGAAAATACAGGAAATTCTGAATTTGGCGCGGAAACCAAGGCAAGACAGTGACTTTCAATGATTGCGCCATAATTATACTAAACATCTGCCTGAAGATTGTGAGAAGTGTGAAAGTGAAACCTTCTTTGTCAATCTCCATATATAATACTATGGCAAAAAGATTTTGCTGTGCATGGAGAGTGATGCACTGGTTCCTTTAGTATAGGAAATTCCTATTCCCATTTTCTGACAAAATAATTGTAGTTTCTCCTTCAAAATACAGGAAAGCAACATGACATCTTACAATTTTGGAACCAAACTACCATATACTAGAAACAGAACTAATAAAATACATATAGCTTGATGATTATATTACTGCCATTACTGAGAACGGTGGAACAAAAACATTGTCAAAAAATTGCAAGGACTTTCGCTGGAACCCATCATGCTGGTTAAAATAAGAGACGAACGCCAGGAACCATGCTGCAGCAGCCCAAAAAAGTAGTGTAAAGAAGGTCGGTGGCCTAAGGCCTGCCTCCCAATAAGAACCTCCCTCTGCATCCCCTTCTTTTGAAATCTCTAGATCCGTCCTTGAGATCATAATGAAAAAGCAACTTTTATGTGTATCTATGGAAGATGTGCATACATAATAATGTCTCATAATTATGATGCTAGGTATGATATGGTGGTATAAAGAACAAAATAAATCAATAAAAACATCAATATCTAAATACCTGTGATTGTAGATAGGGTAGAAATAAACACTGCTAGAACCAGGATACTGAACTGTGCGCTTCCCGCCATGCTGCTGTGTAGCGTCTGACCACGTTCATTTGTCGTCTGCTCCACTGACCCTTCACTAATATCACTCACTAAAGGCGGCATTTACCCCCATTTTCACTCACTGTTACCAGGGCAACCTCCATGGATAAACAGGGTGGAAATTGACCGGAAACTCCTGTGTTTAAGTCAAAAATAGCTGCCCTGTGCACAATACTCACTACTATATTGGTCTAGAATGGGTGTAGATCCCTGAAATCGACAGGGCGACACGGCCGTTTTTAAAAATCGACACGCAGTAGACATGGTAAAATTCATAGTGACATGTGACATGGACATATCTTAAATTCAACGTGCGACATAGACAAAAAAAGCGACATAGACATGCAACATTGGCTTTTTAAAAATTTGACATGCGACATTGGGACCACTTTAGACCACTGTCCCTAGAATGGGTGTAGACCCCTGAAATCAATGGGGCAACATGGGCTTTTCTTAAAACTGACAGGGTGACATGGCCATTTCTTAAAATCAACAGGGGACATGGAATTCTTAGTGACATGCAACATGGTTATTTTCTTAAAACTGACAGGGTGACATAGCCGTTTTTTAAAAATTTGACATGTGAGATAGCTATATCCCATGCAGGCAGTGAGTGACAGCTGTAGATCTTTAACAGAGGCTCCAACTCTCCTGATTTATCATAAGATCTTTCGAACAAAAATGTTAATTCCCAACCACAAACCAATGTTTAGAGGTTTTGGGATGTAATTATGCTAGATTTACTAGCACATATATGCATTGGGTGATGTTGCAGCAGGTTTGAGAGATAATTACTTACCTCACCTGTTCCAGCGAAAGTGATGCAACTAGGCCTCCAGGGGCCAAAAAATCCAAATAGGAATACCATGAAATCCTATTGTGTGCATATAGCCCAGGTGTTGGGGCAACCTATGATATAGGTGAAATCTGTTAAATATGATATCTGTTGCCATGGTAACCAGGCAAAGTCGGTAACCTCATGGGGTGTGATGCGCGTCTCAGCATTAACTCCCAGATATGGATATATGGTCTCCATATATATATGTTATCTGCTTTTTCAGAATATTATTGCATATATGTGATCTACTTATGTAAGGCTACAATGTAAATAAGAAAGATTAAGAATATATGTACTAGTGCTCGAGAAGCAACAGCTACAAAAATGTTAATTTTACTGTATTTTGCAGGTTTTTAGGTTCTTTTACATTATACTACATATCAGATACTCCCATTTAATAACTATAAGCATTTACCAGGTATGCATTCATATTTTGTTTCTTATAAGGGTTGCCTCTAACTCGGAAAAACATTTTTGGTTCTAGGTTCATACATATTTCTATAGCTAGGACTTTATGTATGCTACCATTAGTGCTGAGAATCTCGCCGTTAGTGCTGAGAATGCTCTCATTAGTGCTGAGACACCAATACATGAGACAAATACTTACTATGTGCAGTAATTACTCTTTTTGAAGATATCATTGCATCTGAATCTGCTATACCTTGCATGTTATGAATAACATACATATTTCTGCTATATATGACAGAAGATTTATGTATGTATATGTCCTATCAATGTACTTTTATGGGTGTTTTGTCATAGGAATTAGCTCAATTCTACCATTATCTGCTGCAGTAGTTAATTATGTGGCAAATATAACTGATCTCTTAGTAATTAAATAAAAGCTTATGAAATTATCCATTCCTATTGAACCACTATAACCTTATCGCTGAGATACACCTGTTAATGCTGAGACGCGCATTACCCCTGACTACAGCATATAGCACTGTACACCTGTTGAAGTATTTCTTTGTAATTTCTGCAAACTATACTGTACAATATAACTTCCATATGTCAATAAATGTGGAGAAATATGTATACAGATGTACCATTAATCAGATCATACAGTTAATGCTGAGATATCTTTGGTAGAAGTTACTGCTGAGAACCTTTCTTAGCTTTGGTCTATTTGTCACTCCTTTGTAGGAGTTAATGCTGAGAAATATTATGATTCTTCTCATGGTCATATTATGCTAATATTTGTCTAGTTCACTTCAGTGATGAGAATTTCTAGTATACATACATTCACAAATAACTGTCAAGTATGAGCTAATGCTGAGAAATATTACATCAATGAACACAATGCTTCGCACATATAAGTTTCAAACATTAATGCTGAGAATCCTCTGGTCAAAGTCAGTGCTAAGAATCTCTACTATGAAATACTTTCATCAAGTACTCCTAGGTATAAGTTAATGCTGATAAATCTAACATCACTGTTCATATTCATAAATGCTGAGAATCATCAGGTAAAAGATACTGCTAATATTGTCTACTTCTACTTCCTCCTCTTTATGTATCTCCTACACAGGTCTTCATAAGGAGAGTTGCAATTGGTTGTGACCCATCCGTGATTTCCCAGTTGACTTTTTTTCTCTTCTTTTCCTCCAACCTTTCGCTTGCCTTTCTTGACTACAGGTTAACATTTGACCTCTAAACAGTTCCAGGTCACACAGATGTTATACATGTCTGGTGCTTCAAGGAGGAAGTTGTACACATGTTCTTATAATGGCTTGAATGAGAGTTGGAAATAATGTGCAGATGTTGTAGCTGAGGCTTGAAGTCTTCCTCAATGTGAGGTATCAGGAGGTCCAGGAATGACAGTGTGGTGAAGAACTTGTGGCAAAGCACAGGGGATATCCTAGCACATGCTTTACTGTTGAGAACTCACTTGTTTTCTTCTGAGATGGTGATGTAATTAACTACCATGGGTTGTATGGTCACCTGTGTTTTTCCATAAAACTCTTGAATGATCTCCTTCATATAGGCCACATTCCAGTTTTCACTGTCATCAACCTGAACTGGCAGTGATTTTCAGGCAGCTCCTTCTTCAATAAATTGCCTGCAGCATATTGGGCCTGAACCCAATATGCGTGCTTTGAGAAGGCTGGCAATGTACTCATTATTAGCTCCTCCATTTCTTTTTTGGTTACTTCCTTCTTGACCAATTCTGTGTGGGGTGTTGTCTTGACCTTCTTGGTTTTCTTATCAGTGTATTCCTTTTGCTCAGTTGTCCATGTTTTGTAAAACAGATTGTCCTTGTTGGCCATGTGAATGCTACTTCTGATCTCAGTGTCATCCATAGCAAGGAGTGCTGTTGTTGATGAGGGAAGGGTTGGTACACTCTGTATCAACAAGCCCATGTTGGCATGGTAGATGCATAGGCATACATGTCTCTCCAGTTATTTGCATAGCTTGATGGACCTCTTGTTTTCTTCTCTTACAGCATAGAATAAGGCTAGAGACATTTGTATTGATGTCTGAGTACAAAATTGTTGGTGCAAATTCCTCAACATGTCAGTGAGGGCCACTACTTGCTCTTTGCCTTCTTTATTTATCTGCTTGTCAGGCATGCTGTATACATTGTCTTCTCTCCACAGGAATTCTATTGCGACAGCTTTCTTGGACAATACCAATTTCTTTCCTGGTGGTAGACTTCAGTTGCTCTCCTTTGTAAATCTTGTTCCTGCATAATTCTATGGCTTTAGATATGGCACTAGCAGAGCCACGGTATGTCTTTGTAACTTTGTCTTAGTAGATCTTCTTTTAAATTATGGTAAACTATTGTACTGCCTGTGCTACTGCCTCACATAGCGCCTGCACATTCCAAACACATTCTCTTGTAGGTGTTACACCCATAAAACTGTCCCTAAACATAAAGCTGTCCCTAGCATTTGATAGAACATATATATACATGTGCATAAATGTACTGTGATATATAACAAAGATATGTTTGTTATTGATTACATGCAAGGGATATGAGGTTCACCTACAATGATATACTGAAAAATAGAAATTCCTGCACATAGTTGGTATATGTCTCAGATATTTGAGTGTCAGTACATTCTCAGCACTAACGGTAACATTCTCAGCATTAACACCTATGTACATCAAGTCCCATATAGACAAATCTGTACAGGCCTAGAACCAAACATGTTTTTTTAAGTTAGAGGCAACCCTTACAAAAAACAAAATATGAATGCATACCTCTTAAATGTTTATAGTTACTAAATGACAGCATTTGATATACAATGTAATGTAAAAGAATGTAGAAATCCAACAAAATACAGTAAAATGGACAGATTTGTACCTGCTGGGTCTCATGCACTAGGAGATATATTGCTAATGTTCATCATTTACATTGTAGCCCTACATGAGAAGATTACATATATGCAATAATATTCTGAAAAAAAACTGATAACACATACATACAGACCATATGGACGTTATTGCTGAGACACGCGTTATTGCTGAGACGCGTTATTGCTGAGACGCGCATTGCCAGGAAACATAAAAAATGCTTCTCATTCCCACTATAATGCAGGTACATGGTAGCCCTTCTATTCATATATAGCCAACATAGTTTTGGACATGTCAGATATAGTGTATATAGTTAAATATAATAATTGTGCAAAAGCCACGCAAAATAAGAAATCTGTTACTGCTGAGAAATCTGTTATTGCTGAGATTTGAGATGCATTCTTAACCTACTGTGAGCCAGGTATTATATTTTAAGTTCCAATAAATTGAGTGGAGGTTTGCCATCCTACCCTGCTTCTTATGTACCACAATTGGTATCAGTATATATTATTCCTGAAATCCTGTAGTGCTTTATAAGATTAATGCTGAGAATGGACATTTTCCACTTTACAATCACTCATTTTGGTCCTGTGCCTAAAATATTGGGTTAATTTGAGTAAATCTGGGTATTAATGAAAGCTGATGTAATTTCCATGCATATAAACATTTAAAAATCCATGTATCCGGCATGTTCTTTATGTGCTGAGTGCATGAAATGAAAGAAAGGTGTTCTAAGTGTCAAAAAAGGCCATTTTTGGCATGTTTTTGGCCCACAGTTCCTTAAATATCGGTCACAGATATGTAAAACCATTGTTACCTTGAAAGCTCTCATCGAGCCGGACCCAATAGGATAACAAATAATAATGCAAAAGCATTTCGGAAACTTCCAGGTCAGAAAAACCTGATTTTGGCCTAGTTGCATCACTTTCGCTGGAACAGGTGACCTATAAATTAAACTTTATACCAAAAAGGTCTCTATGCATACAATTTATAATTATCTCGTAATAATTATTAATATGTATTTCAATAGCAAGATATCAGTTCATTTTATGAGTATGGTATTCACTCTTTGACATCATCAAATGTAATTAATTCATCTGGAAATATGGTTTATAGGTAAAAGGTAATATGCTAAAAACGTTTTTTTACTTTTTACTTTTGCACTCCTAGTGGTCACTGTATTTTACAGTAAGATGTACTGTAAAAATACATTTTCATCATGTAATTCACCCTACCACGGATAGCCAATTTCTTGACTTTTACCTGCTGGTTAGCCTTTATTAGGGTGCATGCTGGGTATTATGTCGACAAATCACAAGGCTTTTGCATAGAAATTTTAATAAATCATGTCACAATTTCTAGTATGACATGAAGAAACCCTAATGATCATTATTTTTCAAATTTGTATCCATATACATAACATATTTTCCAAGTTGTTTGAAAATTCATTCATTATAGGTGGAAATATGACAATTATTCATGAATTTTCTATAGTTTTTCAAGGGATTTTGTCGACAAACTTGGTAAAAATTAGCCTGCAGGTGCTTAAAATACTGTAAATGAGCTATCCGTGGTAGGGAGAATTTCAAATTTACAGTACAAATCTCGTAACCCTATGGCAAGTTTAACTGTTTATTTTCCGACAGCAAACATTGCTGTAGATCAACTGTACAATTTGCTGTAAAATAACATTGACTTTTTACAGTGTATAGTGCAGCAAACCAGTCTCAAAGCAGAACACCCATGACAACAAATTAGAATAGGCCTATATGGAGCCCAAGTTTCTGCAGTAGCGGTTCCAGGGGGAGGGGGGCAAAAGGGCCAATTGACCCACCTAGACTGAGTGATTTTTTCCCCCAAGTAATCTACGTCTGTTGTTTTGTACAAATCTGACATTATTTATTGTCACTTTTTCTTAAAGGGGGTGGGGAGGGGGGGGGGGGGGTTGCCGACTCTGGATCCGCCCCTATTCTGGATCTACCCCTGCCCTTAAAATCGACATAGGACAAGGAGCCTATATAAACGACATGACAGGAAGGGTTATAAATATAGTGACATGCGCCATAGGTAGGTATTTCTTAAGCTCGACATGGAACATTTGAATGAATAGGCGACAGAGAAATGCATGCAACAGGGCCGTTTTTAAATTGGACATGTGACATCTTGAAATTAAATTGGCCAAAGAAAATGAAAAATCTAAATAACCTATTTACAGCTCTAAATCCGTCCTAGTCCGTTCTGATCCAGATAACATCTTGTGAAACTTTGGGAAACAGTCTGTCTATCTCGACAGACTCCAGGGGTGAATCCAGGAATTTATAGAGGGTGGGTCTAGACCCTTAAAATCGACTGGGCGACACGGGTATTTCTTAAATTTGACACGGCGACATGACGTTTTTTTAAGTTCGACAGGCGACATGAAAACTAAGGGACAAATGACATTGCTCTTTTCTTAAATTCGACAGGGGACATGGAAAATTCTTAAATTTGGCAGGGGACAGGGACAATTCTTGAATTCGAAAGGGGACATGGGTCTTTACCCAGATATATGGACAGGCGACAGGGCCGTTTTTTAAATTCGATGGGGGGCCAAAAACATGAATGTACCTTATGGGTAATCTGCCCCAGCTCATTCTAGCCTTTTCTAGCCGTGTGTACAGGGGCGAAATCCAATTTTAGACGGGGGTTTGTTTTACGTGATTTGGATCCATTCGAGAGGGGGGGAACACCTTCTGAAAATCTCTCGGCGTGAAAATGACCCTGGCTGTGACTGGGTGGGGTATTGTGTGGGCCTATGACATGATATCTCAGTATGGCAGCACTATAAAGAGGGCATTGGGTCCCACATTGGGTAACAACAACGGAAGTAAAAAGATCCTGCAATTCCTTCGAGAATGCCCCGTGGAGATCCGGGGTGGGGGCTCAGCCTGCTGGGAAGAATAGGTCCTCAGCAGCCCCTTGTTGTTTGTAGAAGGCGACAAATGGGAGACCAGACTTGGGAGCTCAATTGGTAGAGTGCCCGCTCTGAGTCTGGGAGGTCTGGGATTTATCCCTGTTCGAGTCACACCAAAGACTTTAACAATGGGAGTGGTCACTGCTTACCTGGCACTCGGTATTAAGTAAGAACCACAAAAAATTACCCCCGTGGGGACCCAGGGTTGGGGTTCCTCTGGGAACTTGCTGGGAAGAGTGTAACATCAAACTAACGGTGGAGCACATCATATTGAAGTGTAGGAAGACGGACGATAGTCGCAAGCGGCATCTCCAAAACAGAACATCGATGAAGGACGTGTTTAACAACAATGGAAGTAAAAAGATTCTGCAATTCCTTCGAGAATGCCAACTGATAGATAAAATCTAAGATAGGATCCAAGAGACTGCCCCCCGTGGGGGTCCGGGAAAGAACAGGCCCTCAGTAGCCCCTGCTAATCGTACGAGGCGACGATAGGGGGGACCCTGCACTGACCAAGTGGTTCTTGGGTTCAATTCCCGGTCAGTGCTTGGTTCACTAAGGGATGAGGTACAGCAAAAATGATTGCTGGGTTTTGATCCCCTGCTGTTTGCCTGCCCTGTCACCTTCATCTAATAGATTCGATCACCAAAGACAGAATTTGTCCCAACTGGTTTTCGCCGTGAAAATGACCCTGGCTGTCGGTACGGCGTAAAACACCCAACACTCACTCACTCACTCCAAGAGTCTGGGATCCAGGAGCCACCTTGTGCTCCCGACAGGGTCATCAAAGGCCGGGTATGTGGTGTCCTTTCTATGGGACTTTGCACACTAAAGACCCCTTGCAACTCTTCGCAACGAGTAGGGTATTGCACCCGGTGGCGGGTTTCTCCTAAACCATATCATTTATTCGGTCACCGCCCTTGTGGCGTAAAATAAGCTGAAAAGTATTACCTTGTGCAGTCTGGAAAGAACCCATAAGGGTTGGCCGGACGTTAAACTACCCCAACAAACAATCAAACAATGACGTTCCTCGGTAGTCGGGGGTTTCCGGTTTCTACCGCCGAGGGACGGGGGGGTGATTTCGGTTCTTAGCTGGGCACGGAGGCCGAGCAAGAAGCCGAGGTGTGAGATTAAGAGTCGTGCCTCGCCCACGAGGGGGGCTGAGTGGGTCGGTCGGGGGAACATGAAGGGGGGAGGGTATGTCGGTCAGATCGGGCCGGGGGGTTGCAGCCATCAAGCGTGGAGGATGGCGGAGGGCAGAATTGTTGTTATGGGAGGGGTCCAGGTTGGTGCTTCTGTTCGTCTTCCAGGCATTAGGGGAGCTCTACTCCTTCGTTCCCTGACCAGGAGTCCCGGGCCAACGGTCGCCTATGTTTTGGTAGCGTGGGGCTGAGCCTGTTGCGCCTTAATGCCTCCGGTCGGGGGGTTGCCACTAACTATTTCGGGCTTCTTCGTCTGTCTGGTCTTCCTTCCTCGTCTCGCCGAACAGGCAGTTTCGGGCCTTCATGCCATGGTTTTCGGTCCCTCGGGCCTTCGGGCCCCACACTAGGTTAAGCCTTAGTTTACAGAACTTTACCAATATTACCTTGATTTCCTATTTACTTAGTCCATATTAGATCATCCTATCGATTGAAGTCCTCCTAAGGAGCTATTAGAGGAAGAAGACACTTGTGAACACCAGGAGTACTATGAAGGAACTCTTTTATTTTCGGGCCTCACCGCCCCTTTTATACCTTAGTGGTCAGCTCTGATTGGCTATTTCATATCACGTGATCATAGTGACGTCACGCAGTCGTACTGACGTCATTTCCGGTTTACATTATTTCTCGGGTCTCGGGTTTCGGGTTTCGAGTTTCGGGTTTCGTTCCCGTTACATAACGATATACTTAAAGATCTACCGCATCGATTTATATTCACATTCTTGCTTTGATACCTGATGAATCCCCATTCATCACAATATTCACATTCTTGCTTTGATACCAGATGAATCCCCATTCATCACAAAACAAACAAACGTGAAAAGAGGGGTTTATTAAAAACCCAAGAAGACGCAGAGTCTGGAGTCCTAAACTAGACTGTCCACGTGAGGTGGATGGACTGGCCCCTGGCCAGGGGTACGGCCCCGTCGGTCCCCAGGCGGCGGCGCAGCCTGTGAGTGCCCCCGCTGAGGGGTACTGCTAAGATGCATGGTGACAGCAACATACTGTTGACAGCAGGGGAGCCCCACCGCCGCACATGCAAAGTATCCCTCCTCTTGTTGGACCTTGGGGTCTACGAGGGCGATGACGCACCAAGGCCGCCCCTTAGTCCCCACCATACGAAGGGGGACCCGGGGTGTGAGAGAGAACAAGGGGCGGCTCCCCCCATGCGGTGACCACACAGCAGCGTCCCACCCTCCCTGACCTTCTCAGAGGGTGATAACCATTCTTTAAAAAAAATAAAACATTAGAAAAAGTGATAATATGGGCACCAGCCAAGTAGAAATATCAGCAACACTGACTTAAAATCTACTCTCACACCTGCTGATCGTACGAGGCGACGATAGGGGGGACCCTGCACTGACCAAGTGGTTCTTTGGGTTCAATTCCCGGTCAGTGCTTGGTTCACTAAGGGATGAGGTACAGCAAAAATGATTGCTAGGTTTTGATCCCTTGCTGTTTGCCTACCCTGTCACCTTTATCTCATAGATTCAATAACCAAAGACAGAATTAGTCCCAGCTGGTTTTTCGTCGTGAAAATGACCCTGGCTGTCGGTATGGCGTAAAACACCCAACACTCACTCACTCACTCTACCCAAGGGTGAACCCCGTGGGGCTTCCTGGCCGGCCCAGTGTCAGTATGATAGGACTGGATGGGGTATTGCCTATGACATGATATCTCACAGTGGCAGCACTATAAAAAGGGCATTGGGTCCCACTGCTACAAATAGGCACCCCATTTCATAGACTTAGTCTTCCAGCCCCCTTCAGAATATTATTCCCCCATTGAAAAATATTCATAAAAAAATAACCCGTCACCGCCCCTGCTGATCATACGAGGCTTGCCATTCCCCTCCAGGCCACCTTCTGGGAATGTCTCGCCGTGAAAATGACCCTGGCTGTCGGTACGGCGTAAAACACCCAACACCCAACCCATCTTCTAAACCACATCACAGATTCGGTCACTGCCCTTGTGGCGTAAAACAAGTTGAAAAGCATTACCTTGTGCAGTCTGGAAAGAACCCATAAGGGTTGGTCGGACGTTAAACTACAAACAAACAAACAAACAAACAAACAAACGTTGATTAATACATATTTACCTGATTGCTGGAAGCATCTAAAGTGAGGGAAACATGATATCTCAGTGTGGCAGCACTATAAAGAGGGCATTGGGTCCCACTGCTAAAAATAGGCACCTCATTTCATAGATTCGGTCACTGCCCCTGTGGCGTGAAACTAGCTGAAAAGCTTTACTTTGTGCAGTCTGGTAAAAGAACCCTAAAGGGTTGGCCGGATGTTAAACTTATCCCACAAACAAAAACATGATCTGCGTAAATCCCTTGCTGTTTGTCTGCCCTTTCACCTTCATCTCATAGATTCGGTCACCAAAGAGTTTGTTGGGGCAGTTTAACTTCCGGCCAACCCTTATGGGTTCTTTCCAGACTGAACACCACCACCAAAGACAGAATTCGTCCCAACTGGTTTTTGCCGTGAAAATGACCCTGGCTATCAGTACGGTGTAAAACAATCAACACTCATTTACTCTGCATAAAGAGAAAGAAAATAGCATCATTTAGAAAGGTTACTAAATTTTGGGCGCACTGGATAGTCACATTGTACTCAGATGCTATTACTCCTCACCTATAGCTTGGCGCAAGCGCCTCCTGGGAAGAATGTGTCCCCAACAGCCTCTTGCTGTTCATAGAAGGCGGCCCCGTCGGGGTCCGGGTAAGAATAGGCCCTCAGTGGTCACTGCTGATCGTACATTCCCCGTGGGGATCGGGGGTGGGGGTTCCTTCAGGAGCCTCCTGGGAAGAATGTGTCCCCAGCAGCCCCTTGCTGTTCGTAGGAGCCGACAAATGGGAGACCAGACTCAGTAGCTCTTTGGTAGAGTGCCCGCTCTGAGTCTGGTAGGTCTTGGGATTTATCTCTGGCCGAGTCATACCAAAGACTTTAACAAGGGTAGTGGTCACTGCTTGCCTGGCACTCGGTATGAAGTAAGAACCACGAAACATAACTGGTCAGCCTGGTGTCAGTATAATGTGACTAGGTGGGGTAACTGGTCGGCCTGGTGTCAGTATAATGTGACTGGGTGGGGTATTGTGTGGGCCTATGACATGATATCTCAGTGTGGCAGCACTATAAAGAGGGCATTGGGTCCCACTGCTACAAATAGGCACCTCATTTCATATTCGGTCACCGCCCCTGTGGCGTAAAACTAGCTGAAAGGCTTTACCTTGTGCAGTCTGGTAAAAGAACCCTAAAGGGTTGGCCGGACGTTAAACTAATCCCACAAACAAACAAACAAACAAAATTGTGTGGGCCCTTGACATTATATCTCAGTGTGGCAGCACTATAAAGAGGGCATTGGGTCCCACTGCTACAAATAGGCACCTCATTTCATAGATTTAGTCACCGGCCCTGTGGCGTAAAACTAGCTGAAAAGCTTTACCTTGTGCAGTCTGGTAAAAGAACCCTAAAGGGTTGGCCGGACGTTGAACTAATCCCACAAACAAACAAATTCCTGGATGAAATGTAAAAAAAATTAGTTGAAATAAAAAAAGAAAATCTATACAACTTTTGTCTATGAGTAACTGACACTCGTGAACAATAATAAGGAGGCTGGTTTGGGCAGAAAATAGTATTTTATCATATACCAAGCACCCTTACGAATAACATTATCACAGGAATAAATACCTTATGAGTTAACATCACAGGAATAAGTATCCAAGAATAAATATCATAGTAATACATAAATAACATGGTATACAGAACACTGTGAGTAAAAAAAACACTGGAATCTACAAGATTAAGCAGAAAAATTATGGACCCGAGTAGTTACCCAAATTTAAAAATTAAGAACTACAGCTGCTGGCCCGAGTCTTCAACGTTGAACTAGTGCTGGGACGAACGTAGCGGTCTCCCCATGCGGAGAGTCGACCAGGAAATGGGTGTACCCCAAGGCTGTGTCCTCTCTGTGACATTGTTTGGTGTACAAATTAACAGCATTACAAAGTCCCTGCAGAAAGACCTTAACTGCTGTCTCTATGTGGATGACTTTGTCATATGCTACCGATCGAGACAAATGACAACTATAGAAAGAAAACTACAACAGGCAGTGAATCTCCTTGACAGATGGAGTACTGAAAATGGTTTCAAGTTTTCCACCAACAAAACTACATGCGTTCACTTCTGTCGTAGAAGGGTGTGTGTGGAAAATCCGGCACTCCGTCTCAAGGACACTGAACTGCCTGTAGGGGAGGAGGTGAAGTTCTTGGGAATGATCTATGACAAGATCCTATCCTTCAAACCTCACATTGAATATTTGAGGAGAAAATGCCTAAAGGCCATGAATCTCCTGAAAGTACTGTCCAACACAGAATGGGGTGCTGACCGAGAGATCCTGCTGACCCTGTACAAAGCATACATCCAGTCAAGGCTGGATTATGGTTCTTTGATATACCAGTCAGCAGGGAAATCCTACTTGGACAGACTAAACCCCATCCAAAACCAGGGCCTACGAATATGTCTTGGCGCTTTCAGAACATCACCAGCCAAAAGCCTACACGTGGAGGGCAATGTTCCACCTTTACATTTAAGGAGGGAAAAATTATCCTTACAATATGCAATAAAGGTCAAAGCTGACAAGAGAAACCCAACACACGATACCATATTCTGCACACATAACAGCGAGTTGTTCCGGGTAAATCCAAGGGTGGCCAAACCATTCTCTACCTCTGCTAAATCTGTGATCAGAGAAGCAGAGATACCTTTGAACATCATCAGAGAAATAAGACCACCCAAGAACCCACCATGGTCCCAGAGTAAACCTGTGGTCATCCTGGAACTATGCAATAACAAGAAGAACGAAACCAACCCCTCTGCTTTCAGGAACGAATATGGAGCCCTGAAAGACCAATACAGTGATCATTTCCCCATCTTCACTGATGGCTCCAAGGAAGGAAATAGAGTGGGTTATGCAGTACATACAGAGTATGGGGACCTGACGGGTGCCCTTCACGGCCAAGCCAGCATTTTTACTGCTGAAGCACGTGCTCTGGCGCGTGCACTTGGTTGGATCAAAGTATCAGGACACAGAAAGTTTATCATCTTCTCAGACTCAAAGTCCTGTTTACAAACTATCCTACAACATGAGCCTAACAATCCCATAATCAGAGATATCCAGCAAAGTCACACCAACCTGAAATCGGTTGGCAAAGAAGTGATTTTCTGCTGGCTACCTAGCCACATTGGAATCTCTGGTAATGAAAAGGCAGACCAAGCAGCCAAGGGGGCCTTGGCCCTAGATCCTGAGGTTGCTAGAATCCCACACACAGACTTACTGCCACTAAGCAAAACACATTTGCGGTCTAAGTGGCAAAGCGACTGGAACAAACAGGAGAACAATCTTCTACACTCTGTCAAACCCAAATTAGAAGAGAAAAGTGACAAAAGCAAAAGAGAGTGCCTTACAAGGTCAGAACAGGTGAAACTGGCCCGTCTTCGGATAGGCCACACCAGGCTGACACATGAACACCTGTTGAAAGGTGAAGGTGCTCCTATTTGTCAACAGTGTAACACCAAACTAACGGTGGAGCACATCATATTGAAGTGTAAGAAGACGGACGACAGTCGCAAGCGGCATCTCCAAAACAGAACATCGATGAAGGACGTGTTTAACAACAACGGAAGTAAAAAGATCCTGCAATTCCTTCGAGAATGCCAACTGATAGATAAAATCTAAGAAAGGATCCAAGAGTCTGGGATCCAGGGGCCACCCTGTGCTCCCGACAGGGTCATCAAAGGCCGGGTGTGTGGTGTCCTTTCTATGGGACATTGCACACTAAAGACCCCTTGCCACTCTTCGCAACGAGTAGGGTATCGCACCCGGTGGCGGGTTTCTCCTAAACCATATCATATATTCGGTCACCGCCCTTGTGGCGTAAAATAAGCTGAAAAGTTCTACCTTGTGCAGTCTGGAAAGAACCCATAAGGGTTGGCCGGACGTTAAACTACCCCAACAAACAAACAAACAAACCCCTTAGGGGTGAGATAAAATGATGTAATTGCTTGATTAAATGCAGGCATAAGCAAAGATGTCCATGGGTACATAAAATGTCAAGTAATTAACGGAAAAACTTTGGTGAAAGATTGAATCTGAACATTTACCTTTGGGTACAGCCATCCATCCAGATCTCCTTCCACCCATTTACTAACTAGATGGCTTGGTAGAGAAAGAAGGTTTCCATGATGCTCCCTCGCGAGAAGTTCAAGATATGCATCAATGACTTTGTCATTGAGGTATGAACCCTCTACAAGCGTCGATGTATCGTCATCTGTGATACTGAAGTTTCCCACTCGGAGAGATCCACCACAACTGTTCTTGTATGGTGGTAAGTCCACCAAGTGGCTTGGTCTCAACTTTAAGGTCTCCGTCATTTTGAGCGGCTGAGTATCATACCTGGCGGCAAGATCCAACAGCATTCCAGCTATCTGGTATGTTTGTATTGCTTTACCTGGATGCCTTCGCTGTAGATCAACTGCATAGAATATGGCCTGATCGTTCTCCCCAATCTCATGCATGATGTTTATAACAGGGTCCTCCACCATCAGTTGAGCCAAGTGGCCAGGGGTCCTATAGCGGGGAAATGAGGCTTTTGTTGCCAGCTGAAGTATTTGCTCTTCCATTGTTTTTTGCTCAATACTCACTACTTGATTCTTGATGTTAGCAGGCTTGTTACTTCTGTCTTTTGTGACTTTAACAACCCTTTTTGGTTTCCAAGCAGCCTGAAAATATGATAAATAAATTCAATTTAATGAAACAGAATACACTATGGTTATTGAATGGAACAATACCTGTTGCTGCAGGCATTGTAGCAAATTTCAGGCAGGGTTCTCCCCAAAGCCTGGCCACCGGGCTGTGAAATACTAGCCCCGGTCCAGGCTGTAAAATAAAATAAAAAAGTTTTTTTTTATTATTATTATTATTATTATTACAAGCTAGAACCACACTCAAGTATAATGCTCCCACACACTACATACAGCTCCCACATTCGACCTACAGCTCCTGCACTCGACCTACACCTCCCACACTTTACCTATACCTACCACACTCTACCTTTACCTCCGAGTCCCACACCCAACCCCGGACCCAACCTACACCTCCCACACCCGACCTACACCTCCCACATTCGACCTACACCTCCCACACTTGACCTACACCTCCCACACTTGACCAACACCTCCCACACTCGACCTACACCTCCCAAACTCGACCTAATCCTCCCACACCCTACCTACTCCTCCCAAACTCGACCTACTCCTCCCACACTCGACCTACACCTCCCACACTCGACCTACAACTCCCACACTCGACCTACAACTCCCACACTTGACCTACACCTCCCACACTCGACCTACACCTCCCACACTCGACCTACACCTCCCACACTCGACCTACTCCTCTCACACTTGACCTACACCTCCTATACTTGGCCTACAACTTGGGTGACACTTCCCACACTGGTGGACAGATAATGCGTATTCCGGAGGCAGCGCACGGAAAGTGCATACCTCGGCCCGGATAATGCGTATTCCGGAGGCGATTTTCGAAATGCCGGGGACGGAATTTCACTGTTATCTTTCACAATACCAAATATTTGTGACATCTACCTTGCCCACGGAATATTTATGGGTATAAGCCTCATATATTTATCAAGTTAATTTGGAAAATTAATGTACTTTTTATGAGAATAGTGTGGGACAAAATGTCTGGATGGGGTAACGTTGGGTCTGAACAAACACTGACATCCCACACTTTTCTTGTGAAATAACAATCAACAAAATATATTTCATGTCTGAATCGATCTATATCTAGAACCAATGATGCATTCCGTAGGTTATTAAGAATACAATAATATTTTTATTTTATGAAAACGTCATAAAATTGCGGGACACTCCAAGGTATGCATTATCCGGGCCGAGGTATGCACTTTCTCGGCAACGGCTCCAGAAGTACCATTATCTGTCCACCCCCGTGCTACCTACAACTTCCACACACTATCCGACGCCTCAGGGCGGTAAAAGGACCAATGCCCTGCTTGGAGAGTGTTGTCGGAGAGTGATGTGGTTCCCGTTGATCGCCAATATGATCTTAACAATGTACACAACATACACTATTACCCAAATAATCAACTTAACAGGGTTCTCCCGAAAGCCCTACGCACCCGGTGCGCGCCGGGCTGATAAAATTTGGAGAGGGAAAACTTTTTTTTTTTTTTTAAGCTGCCGTCGCGTCTGTCCGTTGTTAGGCTTACACCTGCGTAGGTTTACCTAACTATTATCCCTTAACAGGGGTAGAAAGTGGAATTTTTATTTTTTTAGCTGCTGTCTCGTCCATCAGTTGTTACACTTACACATGCTAAGTTTACCCAACTCTTGTCCTTACGGTCACTAAGATGCCTCACAATGACTCAGATACTAGATACTTTCACAAGAGTTTCCAGTCTTACCTTAATGGTCCCAGGTTTAATGACTCTTGAGTGTATGGTCCTTTCTGCCGATCCGGGGTTTGTGGTCTGGACTTTTGGGGCCTTGGTCACAGGCTCATCCAACTGCACAAGTTTGCTATAGCAATGGTCAGCGTAAGAAACCTGTTAGAATGAAATGCATGATTTACAACTTTTTGATGAAAACCTTAGCTACAGAAAGTGCAAACTAAGCATATCTATTAAGGGAATAATGCACAGAGAGGCAGGGTCGAGGCCTTTTATTGCTTGGCTAGAGGCATGGGAGCTGAGGGCTCCTCGCAGCATGCCGTGCCTAGCCAAGATATTTGTATTTAGAATAAACAATTTTGAAAGGCATAATATCTTTAGTATGTCATGTCAAATTCATTTACAAAGTTTCATGACAATTGAAGCTTTTATACTGCTTTTACGTTTCCTGTAAAGTGGAATGTCTAGATGGGCACGTTGCTACGTCACAATATTCCGCCGTTTGTTTACAGTTTTTCGTAACTATTATGTTGATATCTCCGTTGTTATCATATCAATGTTCACATTTTAAAAGCTGTATTATAGAGTAAATAACATATTTAATGTTTCTTAACTACGCTACATCCCTCGACCCTGGAGAGGCCAGGGAATAATTAGATTCATATCCTACCTCGGTCAGTACTATATATCTATTTCACCCCTAATGGGGTAGTGTCTGTACATTTCTTATTTAAATGTTGTATTCCCCAATCAGGGGAATAATACATTTGATAATCCCCTGATTTAAACTGTTAACTAAAGAGACCAGGGGAATATCAAAAAGATATTCCCCTGGAACACCAAGGAACTTAGGCCACGCCCCCCTTTGTAAGGCTGGACCAATAAGAATATAGGGAGCCAGGGCAAAAATCCTAATTCAATAGCTTTAGTAGTTATTCACTTATGGATATTCAAGACACAAAATTCAAACAAATGCTTTTGAATAGGGCATGCTCGGTAAAATAGTGATGCAAAAGGGCCTGGCTGTTACCTTCGGCTGCTCAGCCATTTTGAGGTCAACGCCTACGTTGGCCAATGGTGAGGGAAGCAGGGTGGGACCAGCAGACGGTTACAGCAGCTCGGCCCCTGAGTACATGGGTGTCGTGTCCATGAGGAGCGGGTCTGGGGGAACCACGTCCACCTGCTGACTCACATACTCATCCACGCTCTCATCCAGGGGTTGCTGAAAGGGCACCAGGAAACGGGGATGTCAATTTTCCATTTCTAAAACTGTAATATAATTATTTTCCGGGGTCGCCATTCTCCCGAGGAGAAAGTTAAGAACCAATATAAACAAATCTTAGTTCAATAGCTTTAATAGTTATTCAGCTATGGCCGTTAAAGAGACGCAATTCAAAAACTGGCTTCTGATTAGGGCATGCTTGGCCAAATAACAGTGCAAAAGGGCCTGGCTGTTACCTTCGGCTGCTCAGCCATTTTGAGGTCAACGCCTACGTTGGCCAATGGTGAGGGAAGCAGGGTGGGACCAGCAGACGGTGACAGCAGCTCGGCCCCTGAGTACATGGGTGTCGTGTCCATGAGGAGCGGGTCTGGGGGAACCATGTCCACCTGCTGACTCACGTACTCATCCACGCTCTCATCCAGGGGTTGCTGAAAGGGCACCAAGAGGGATGGTTAGCCCTGAAACTAGCAATACCACACTAATAACACAATTAAAAATTTTAGTTGTTTATTAAAGCCTATAAGATCCGTATTTTCTAGAGCTTTTTATAATTTCAAACACAATCAAAATTGGATACAACAATCCAAAGGTATTGAAAAATATGTAACGGGAAATATGGTTTGTTATTGTACCAAGTTTACCTTAAATCAATGGCAAAACCATGGACCTAATTGGCTCATTTTTACATAGATTTTACTCTATAATATCAATTTCATGCTTATATCCGCGGATCTCTACCTGATTGTATATCTTGATGTCATATATCATTAAAAGAAGTTATATTTTTCTGCAGATCTCACCATTTTTGCCCTATTATCTCAGATTAGAATAAGTGGTGAAAATTTGCAAATGTTGTTTTTAACCTTGACATGAAAATTTTGAAAAAAAATGCATCACGTAGGATGAGTAACAAAGGACAAAAATAGCATGCCATCTATGATTGTAATACTTAACATGAAAATATTAAATGAAGTCTAATTTTGATAAAAACCTGGGGTTTTCATGCTCAAGAACCCTATCGTTCTTATGGTAGTATTGAATTTTTTCTACTGTCAGAATATGAAAAGTTACTGTTAAATTCCTACTGCCAACCCTGTAAAATAATATTTTCTGAATTGTCTTTCGATTTCCCGATGATTGTGGTATTGCTTGTATAATGCAGATAAAATATTCAACCTGGTAGGGGTAATGAGAGGGTGGCTCTTTTACTCTCTCACATGTGTGGAGCGGAACATAGAATGACTCAATG
Source organism: Lepidonotus clava (assembly GCA_936440205.1). Lineage (NCBI taxonomy): Eukaryota > Metazoa > Annelida > Polychaeta > Phyllodocida > Polynoidae > Lepidonotus > Lepidonotus clava. The sequence continues at coordinate 3,598,333 of OW387143.1, forward strand.
TGCAAAGAGTCCTCAGGGGCTTGCAGGGCACACAGTCAGGTCGGCACCTACATTGTTTCCCCGTGGTATTCCACACTAAGACCAACGGGTGGCACAAGGGACCAGTCGGCACCTCTCAGTGTCGGCATCCCCCTAGCCAAGTGGTACCAGTCTGGCCTTCTCCCCCATACTAGTCCGTTCTGACCCAGATTAGTTCATACATAAGGGGAAACAGTGTGTCTGATTCAACAGACTACCCCCATACCCGAGCCCTGTGTGGTTGGCCGGATCCTGAGTGTTTTCAATTTTGGAGTCGGACACATTATTCTGGATGATTCCGTATGGAAAGTAATTGATGGATGTGACACTATGTCGTCATTCTTTATGCTGCTGTCAGATGCGTACACTCTCCGAACAGAGTTAGGTTTTGGCCCACGTGACTGCTATTGTCCAATAGGCGTCGAGAATTAGGTAAACAAACAAGATGTTGACATCGCCGTTGCTACGATGACATCGCTGTCGACATTGCTGTTATTTATTTTGCTATAATTATAGGCCATTTTTTTGTGTGTAGCCATCACATAAAATAAAGAAGACGCACTTATGTCGTATTTTGGGCGCGGGCCAAAATTGCCCAGAGGTAAATATATCCCACGTCATACTCCATAATAGTGTCTTCTTATTATATTACTCCATGGTGACTCATGATTTATTATGTTCATCCACTCTTTAAAATAATTCAGATACTGACCAAATTGTGGTTGGCAGCCCTACACCATGTTGAAGCGGCTGGTTCCTCTTGGTTCTGCCCATTGTCTTGAGATGCAGGCGTGAAGTAACTGTGCACTTCAAGTTGCTCCTGAAATTCATAGAAATGTATGTACTGAATGACAAAAGAATAATGTGCACAGATTGATTTTTGCTTTTGGGGCGCCCTCTAGTGGTTATTGGTAAAGTACGCCCCTAAATAAAATGAAAAATAATTATTTAGGCCATATCCAGCTTGTCAAAATGAAAACGTGGAAATAGGTCTATGTTCTTAAACTTCTTAGGCAGCTACATATCATATGTTTTGATCATTTTTGGCCTGGATATGTTTGCATTTTGAAAAACAAATTTAGACTGAAAAACAAATTCATTTGAGCATTTTAGGCCTGGACAAGTTTGCATTTTGAATATATTCAGACCATGTTTCACAACATTTAAAACGATTCAAAGATTAAATGATTTGTGAATTTGCCACTTTACCAGGGTCGGGAGCTGTGGTAGTGCACTAATAAAAGGGGTGATAAGCCCCAGTTCTTGGGGGACGTGGGATGTGCAACCAGGTAGGCCGTGCATGCGTGCCATCAAGCCCAAAACCTCCCGACAACAAAGAGGTGAGAAGGGGCTGCAGAGGCATCGCCAGCTCTACAGTCAATAGGGGTTCCAGCTTAATTTAAAGGGTTTCCGACCCACATTCTTGCCAAGAATCTTATATTTCTTTTTATATTTTGGAAAATCAAAGGACGTTTCAGACACCTAGGAACCCCCTGGCTACCCCCGAGCGCTGGGCAATAAAAAAACACAATATTAATAACTCATATCTGATGGTGAAATTGCTCATACTGCCACTGATATTCAATAGCCAGGCCCACCTCCTTGTCCCCCGTGAGTATTATCAGAGCAGTGGCGCGTAGGGATACCACAACATGGCCGCACCCAGGGCCAAACTCCCGTCAGTGGAATAGTGTCATTTTTTCAGACCTATCGCCAAAACATTAAATCTGAAATTTGATATATTTAAGAAAATTGCCCGTTAAGACCCACCACACTTGTACTGATATTCAGTATTTTTGAATTTTTAAATCTGGGTTTGAAATATACTATTTTGCCTCTCATGGAAGCGCTGCTCCAGAAGTGGCATCACGACTAGTAATAATTATGTAAGTCTTTACCTCCCTTCCTATCATTCTAAGCCCACACATACAACATGAAATAATGTACATGGACGCAGGCATCTACATCCTTGATAAACATGCAGACTTAAAGATGATTTATATGAGAAGAAACTCAATACATACATAAGGGGGTCAGAATGGCCTGTGTCAAGTTTAAGAAACGGCATTTTAATTACATATTTACCTTATATGGCTTCAACTGTGCATGAGGCACTCGCTTCCTCAAGTCTTCCAGCTTGATTCCCCTTTGTTCGTCTATGTCCTCGATTCTGAAGATTTGAGTAAATGGAAATTTGCCCTTGATAACTACCATTGATTTCATGAGTTTCCATGAAATAGTTCATATAAGTTTCTCATTATTGTTTTCCCTTACTGATCACAAAAATGACTTAAGGGAGCCCAAACCAATAAATTCAACAAAATTTTCCAAACTTAAATAATCATGGATATCCATTCTTTGAGCCTATTTCTGGCCTATGTTAAAAATCTAAACCATGGAATATGGTAGAAAATCATTGGAAACACATTTTCCGTGCCCAAATCAATTCATGTGGATCCGCAAAAATGGGGTTTGTTTACAAACAAATAGAAATTTTTACCTTGTCTCATGGAATTTTTCTTTGGTTTGAGCTAGTTTTCAGAGCTAATACTTTACCACTGACCTTAACAAGAAATACAATTCGATTGCATTGGATATATTGGAATCGTTTAAAGAAACGAGAATTTCGCCCATTGTAATTATAAGAAATTAGGTGTCAATGTTTCATTTTAGAGTTAGTTACTTTAGCTATAACCAATTATCGAAATATGAAAAGTGACAGTACCAGACAGTGCCTACCCTATCTGAGGCCAGTCATTTTTCCATACCATCTGTAAAATATTCTTGCAAGCGTGTCAAGGCCTAAAATTATCAAACCGTACGGTCTCAGAGATAGGAGAACATAGATTTATACATGATTAGCATTTTGATCGGCATAATAAGGCTCAAAATTATTTTTCAGACTGCTAGAACATAGCCTGAATGGATATGGAATCAATAATTTTTTTCAGATCCTGCATGATACATTGAGTCAATGTCAATGATTGACAGTTGGACCAAACCAACTGACAAACCATTTTTTCAAACGCCAAGACAGTCTGAGTTTTCTGAAATTGCAAACCTGCCCAGGCTTAAAATCATCAAAACCTACTATACATAGGACCCTGAGATATATAAGAACATAGATATGCATCATTTTCATTTTGAAAGGATTGATAAGATATATATATATAAAAAGCCAGCGACATAGCTGGGCCCTGAACGAAAAATACATCTAGCCTCTAGGCCTACTCTAGATCTAGGCATCTAGGCCAACTGCTCGAAGACCCACCTTGTGATTCTGAGTCCTGAATGCGCCATAAATGCGTAAATCCTCCACAATGCATGCGTTTGGAATGGATGTCATCCAGGTTTTCTTATTTCAATGTATCGGAGCAGGCGAGGAAAAACGGATCATGGCCCAGCTGGACCGGAAGTGACTTTCGAAATGCTACCCGGTGTTTACAAAGGCCTCAAATGGCTTGAAATCTCGTGATTTCAAGCCTGATATCAACCCTGCATAATGTATAAAGCTTAGACATTACGCAGGCTTGAAATCACGAGATTTCAAGTGATTTGAGAGGTTTGTAGGCCTAGATCTAACGCGTCCATCGTGTGCAAGCATGGGGTGTAAAACTGTAATCTCTCTGATTTCAAGCCTGATATCAACCCTGCATAATGTATAAAGCTTAGACATTACGCAGGCTTGAAATCAGTCTTGAAATCACGAGATTTCAAGTGAAGTCCCCCTCCACACTCCAGCCCTCGACTCCCTCTTTTTGAGTCTCCGTCATCTGTCATCCATACTACGACCAAAGATCTATAATACGCTATGCTATTAGTAGTGTGTGTGCCGATCCTTGCTACGACGGACGGCGGAGGGAAAAAAACGATGAATGGAGACGCAGCAAGGACTTTCTCGTCTGTAAGGTGAACGTATTTTGATGCATTGACCATTGTACTCCCTGACGGCCGCGCCAAATTTGTGACATTGCGTTGTTACGTTTTTAAAGGGCAAAACACGTCGCCAGTCACGTCGTTGTCAGGCTAACGTCAACGGGTGTATCTCTAAAAAGTCAAGGACGAGAACGTCCCTTTAATTTCACAAAATAAATTGCCGGCCGTCTCGTCAGCTGATGTCATTGTCAGCGGACGTTAACCTAACAACACATGGACAAGGATCTGGGGAAGGGAGCGTGCAGTGTGTAGCTGGTTCCCACGTTATCAGTGGAGTGCCGGAAAGTTACGGGCGGACGAAATCATGTTTCCGGCTTGCTGCTGGTGACTGCGTCATAAATTTAAGCCGCACCTTGAATAGAGAATAGACAGGCACCAGCAGAATCATATTTCTGCACCTTGTTACCGGCAAGAACGAAAAACGCATTACGTTGAATAGGTAGGTTGCCGTCGTGTTGGGCGAACCAACAACATCCCCACTTAGGATTTCGCACGCCGGATCGACTTGATTCAGCGATTCACTTTCAACGACGGGCGAAAAACTAGACTTATCTAACATATTTCTATGCTTTTCTGAGTTTCGAAAAATTTAGCAATTTTATTGGTTTTAACTCCCTTTAAACACAAGATGTGGGTTTGTGTAGCAAATGTAGATTAAGTCAGCAAGCATGTTTAAATGATATCATTTGGATGTACGCAGCATTAACCATCAAAGGGACAACTGCTCATTTGCAGCCTTGCAGCAGATATGAACAGCCTTGCAGCAGATATGGGGGTATAGATGGGGGGGTCCCACGTCGCGTGTCGAATTTAAAAAAAGGCCGTGTCGCCTGTCACTATATCTGGGTTTAGACCCATGTCGCATGTCGAATTTAAGAAGAGCCATGTCCCATGTCGTTATCTTTTTTAAGCCCCTGTCCCATGTCGAATTTAAGAAAAAGGCAATGTCATTTGTCACTTATTTGCCATGTCGCATGTCGAATTTAAAAAACGGCCGTGTCGCCGTGTCGAATTTAAAAAAAGGCCATGTCGCACTGTCGATTTTAAGGGTCTATACCCCCAGATATGACACTGGTTTAAGATACCTGACAGGCCCATCCCATAGCTGACGCATTTTTCCACCAAAACGACCAATAGTTGTCATGTCTCTTCTCAGGACAAGATCCCCGACTTGGAAGTGGAACACTTTGACACCCTTTTCTTTCCTCTTTGCATAACTCGCTTTTTGTCGAGCTTGAGCCTTGTTGATGTTTTCCTTAACCTGTTTTAAAAGAAATAGGATGCATTACTACCAGTAAGTCAGTGACTTCATTGCAGATATTCAAACTTATGTATTTGCACATTAGGGGGAAAATACAACCTTTCAGTCTTATAGACACGCATTGAACAGCTTTAAAACAAAAAAATAAACAATTAAATCTCGTCACAAAAAAAAACAGTGCAAACAAGTTAAATCATGAACTGATGTTAGGGAAAGAATGGTGTAGGAATGACGTTTATATAGATCTATTGACAATCAGGATTAAACTGACAATTAATTGCACTGATACTTTAAGATGGCTTTGTCCCAAATTTTTGTAACTGATGTCCGCCATTAGGATAGTCAGGTGCATTTGTGATTGTCCGTCTGTCAATCAAAGGGGCTCCATCACAGGCCATTTGACTGGTCAGCCGCACCTAGCCTTGGGCCCACATGCACTTGAACAGGTTCCCCCTCTTTTGATGACCCAGGCGTTGTGCACTGGGAGACATATAGAGGGGAGTAGCAGCCAGCCCACCACGGCCTAGGATTGAACCCAGGCCACCAGCATAACAGGCAGACATGGTAACCACTTCACCACTCTGCACGCCTTGTGGAAAGGGGGTCTTCATATCAATTTTCACTGGCCTTTGGTCTAGCTATACAAAAAAAAGGACTAGCCTGACGTTTTTCCTGAGGATCAGGCCACCCTAAAAAAAAAAAATGTTTCCGGTCCAGCGGGTGGCTAGAAAAAAGAGTCAGTCGGGAGGTCGGGAAATCTTTTTATTTTTATTTTGCCCTTCTACATGCTCTTCTACGTGACAAATTTCTTGGAAAAAACAAATTCCCAAGAACTGAAAAAAAAGTGTTCAGTCGCCCTTAAAAAGTCAGTCGGGCGGTGGACAGGAAACAAACTTTTTTTTAAGGCTGGCCTCAGAGCAATGAGACGTTTCTTTCAATCCAACCATATTTTTCATAAGAATGAGTCTATCAATGACATTGAAACTTGGCATACTTCTAAATATGTATTTCCTCTAACATTTAAGGATAGACCCCAGTGATGGGAGGGTGAATGACGTGGCTGTCTTTAATTACAATCTTTATGTTTGTTTTTTAAGGTCTTTTAAAATAGAAAACATCATAAGATAGCCAATAGGTAACCTTATCTAATGATATAACTAATATGAAAATGCATAGGACAAAAGCTCTGTAAATGGTTTGCAAACCTAAAACTCATGATATTTGAATTTTATATTTGAACATGAATAACTCACTTGATTTTTCACTTAGGATTTTGAAATTTTTGGTAGATCTTCTTGGAATATACATGGAGGGAACTGTGTCTCAAATTGTTCAGATAGGGCCTAGTTTTATTTTTATGAAACGTAGAAAATGTTGTAACAAAAAATCTAAAAAAGTTTCCAGTTTTTTGCCGTTTTTGATCATAAAATAAAAACTAAGATCTTAATCAAAAATCTGAGACCCGGTTCCCTCCATATGAAAGTTGTAAATGTGTGTGTAAAATATTATACAATATATTATGTCTAATATTAAGCGAGATATCAATGTTCAAAGAATAAAAGTAAAAAAATCTGTTTTTATTTGATAAAATAGAGAATTTCAAAGATCTTACAACTTTTTATATATCAGTAGATAGAGAAAAATCTGACCTTTTATATGATATATAACACTTGATCATCAGAGCATTAGTAAGAAAGGAATTAATGCTTTCCTGAATTGGCTGTCCATCACTGGGGTCTATCCTTAAAGGGCAAAATAATCAGAATTCAAATTTCACTGACCCCTCTCTTTAATAGTCTTAGCCTCTCCACATAAATTGTTCCATTTCCTGATGAATTTCGTATATTTTGCTAAACGTTATCAAGATGTTATGAAGAAATGGGGTTTTAGTTAGGGATGGGCAATTTGATAGTCTCTAGTTTAATGTATGTAGGATGTACATGGAAGTTCATTATTCGTTATCTTACAAAAATGTCAGAAAAACATCACAATTTCTTATTGACGGCATTTATATGAGGGATAAAATGGTATAAAATATTTGGAAAACTGAAAATTGCTATGGAGGTGATGTACGAATTTAATTTTGATTACCCTTCTTTATTCTCCGGGTTCGACCCATGAAGTTCTAAACACCAGCTACATTCTTTCTCTATCCGGTTTATATGTATGTATGTACTTGAGCTGATATTTGAAAATATGACGAGATATGGACACAATCTCTCGTGAACATGTGATATTTTACCCCCCAAATTAAAATATGTGATAAATTGAGGGGGGTTCCCAGACGTCCTGGATGTCAAACATTGACATCGTGTTACAGCCAAAAATCAAGGCCACAGGGTGATGCTGCTGATTTTGAAAGAAACGTTTTTGTATCTATAGCATTTTCAGGATGGTTAGATCATTTTAGGCTGAAACACGTTTGCAATTTGATTATTTTCAGACCCTGTTTTATTTGGCGCTAGTGCCCCTGGTGCAAAGTGTCCAACCTCTCTACCCCAAATACTCATTACAACAGCCAGCTGGTGGTTCAGAATTACCTTTGGATGGGTTTCTTCTTTTTGTGCTTCGACCTGTGCAATGTGGTTGGTTATCTCAGGTTCCTCAGGGAATTCTACATCGGTGATTGCAGGCTGGTCCTCCACCTGTAATTTTAAGTATAAACTTGTCAATATCTAATCAGTATATAATTTGGTTGAGGTGAAGCAATAGATCTCGGGCCATCCCTTGAAAAAACATACAGGGTACCAACCACACAGGGAAAACACAGGGAATTTGGAGATTTTGCCAAAAAACAGGGAAAACACAGGGAATTTAATTTGGCCAGGTCCTAAAATTCCTGATTCTCAAGATATTAGGGATTTAACATTTTGTTGTTGGGATGTCCAAATTTTTTCTGCACGCAGAGGCTTTTAAATTTGAAAGACCTGCTGGATATGAGACGGAAAAATTGTTGTGGGACAGGGAAATCTCAGGGATACACAGGGAATTTGAAAATGGACTTTTGGTTGGTACCCTGGACATAGGTAAGATTTATAGACAGCTGTTGAGTGCTTATAACACCCTGAGCTTCTGAGGGAGTAGGGGAGGGGTAGGGGCGACTTAGGTGACATCTTTTGACACCTGGGGAGCACTTATGCCGCCCTCAGCTTCAGAGGGGGTAGGGGCGACTTAATGACTTAAAGATGTAAGATCAATGAGATAAGTAGGTTTTTGCACACATACTAACTGACTTGCATTTCTTATAATTTTCACATTTTCTCATAATAGGGGTGATACTGAGGCCTTGAAAATTCGCGTATTTATGAAAATAATATATGAACATTTTGGGGGTGAGAAATCAGTGAAAAGGGGGTATTTCTCAGGTTCGAGAACACTGATGGGTTTCCACTTTTGTACTTGAGTGGGGACATCGGGACTATGACATTTGGGACTGAACTGCCTGTATTACAGGGGGAAAATGAACATTTTGTACTGAATTTTGGGTGGTCTGTTAGTGAGGGCCTCACTAAATGGTGTTTAAGAGAGGTGGTCTCCTTTCTAAAAGTGGTCTTTAAGAGAGGCGGTCTCCTTAGTGAAGTGGTCGTTAGGTGAGTCTACTTTATGTTAATCAGTTACTTATCTATAATTTATTACCCAGTTTTGAGATTAATACCTTCCCATTGGTCAATCACCAGAAAATTTGATGTGAAATGCAGATGCAAAATGATAGTGGACACCTCTTATCTCCTGATAATGGTAACTGGAAAATCACCATCGCTATTTATAACATGGCAATATAGGTAGCAACATGCCAATCTAGACCTCTGCTGACTGAAGAACCGAAACAGTAGAAGCCAAACACAAAAACACTAGAACACAAACGCAAAAACATTAGATATTTTTTTCAAGTTTCACAACACCTCTACTGGCATCCTCGCCTCGCGGTTAAACATGAGGTAGAATGGGGTGAATTTTGTTGAAGTTTGGACTTGTGTCCGTATGGAGAAGGCCGTCTCTTCTAAATATTCATCCCAGTCATCTTGTTGGTCGTTTACTAGCTTGGCCAGCTTAGTTTTCAGCGTTTTATTTGTCCGCTCGTCCAAACCGTTAGTTTGGGGGTGATAAGCGGCCGTAACACACCGTTTGATGTTGTACTCATTTGCAAGCTCTTCATTTAGCTGGTCACAAAGAATGTGAAAATATACAATTAGCAAATATTCAAAATCATATTTATATAGGCTGCCAGGAAAAAAGGGCTTTGCTTGCATAGGTAGGTTAACGCCGTGCTTAGTCCAGAAAACGAATTCCCATATAGAATTTCAGCCACCGATATGACTTCATTCAGCGATACGCCTAGAATGATGGGCGAAAAAAAAAAGTCAGGATTGCCACAGCTAAATGTTTGTGTCTGGCTTTTGGATGCAAGAATATTTTCTCAGCTTAGAAATATTATAGATCCCACATCACCATGTAGATATGCATTTGATAGGGCTTAAGAAAATATTTTCCAGTGTTTGAGACTAACTTTTTTGGCTCTCGGCCATCAGGGCTGAGAGTGTCAAAAAATTGTCGGCCCTGATAGCTTTTAGTCTGCCTGCCCTGATTTTTAATTTTAGACCCCATACAGGCAGTCATTTATTTCCTTGTTTCCCAACCTAAGTTCATTCAATAACCTGGAATTCCCATATCATTTTAAAAGTGAATTCCCTTAATCATGACGTAGCAAGGACAACACTGAGAAGCTCAGAATTTAGGGAATTCCAAATTTAATTTTCCTACATGTATAATTTACTATCAGGGCTCAACATTAAGCATTGCCCGCATGCCCGGGGCAGGTAAAGCTTGAGTTGGGGCTGGTAAATTTTGACATGCACCTGCCCAAAGGGCAGGTAGAATTATTGCCATATAACGATAACCAAAAAAAGATGGGCAGGTAAAATTCCAACAAAACCTGCCCGACGGGCATCAAAGTTAAAATAGTTAATGTTGAGACCTGACTATGTGCCCATATTTTTTATTTTTTCTTTGTCTGAAACATTTTAAGATTATGTACATGAAGTCAAATTGATGCAAATTATGAACTTGTAAATTTATGTGCAAGGAACCTTGAGTAAAAATAAATGATTATTTATATGTCATTCTCTTTATAGAGGTGCCCAATCTCGTCCACGCGACTTGTCAAGACGTGTGGGTTCCGGTCACATTTTTCTATCATTTAAGTAATGTTCAAATATCCATTTCACATACATTACACTAAATAATTATTTGTTGTTTTTTTTTCGTTTTTTTTCTTGACTTTTATTCGGGTGTGGGGGCTCACCATGGGTGATCTTCCTTCCCCTCCCCTAAACAGATACTATAGTAAGAAGACACTTTTATGGAGTATGAGGTTCCTTTTATTGACCTCTGGTCCATACCATTAGTCACAACTGGGTAAGTTGAAACTAAACAAACGGATTATTAATTATATGCCTCAATCTTGGCAAGAAAACTGACTTTTCACTAATATTTTGAATATCAGCAGGCAAGGAATTTCAGACATTTGTGGCTCTATACATAATACTCTTTAAATACTTTTGGCTGGTATGTTGGAATATGATAAAATATTTGTGGGATGCTGGGCCAGGAGTTGTCAAAAGGCTACTGTCTAAGGCAACGGAACCTACAGATGTGCAATCCCACCTGGCCCAGAAGCAGACCCAGAGTCGCCCATCTACTTGGGGAGGGGGGAGGGGGGGGAGAGAGATTTTGTATGCACACTCACACTCTCAAATTTAGTTGATGTCAAGTACATGGCACAGTCCAGTATATTTCATTAGGTATATCATATTCATCCAGTGCATGAAAACTATATTGAACAATTTCGTACCTGATTACAGAACTCTCCTCCCTGATCGCTTAGGAGGCGTTCCGGGGCACCCCATCTGTAAATAAAAACTTAATTATTTATTTTATGGCCCAACATATCTGCCCATCGTCTGTTAATAATCAGCTTACTCTCCTCACTATGCTTGCTATCTTTAGCACAACCAAAACATTCTGAAACATTCTTAAAAAAGTCCTCCAAGAATGGTTCATGATAAATAGGTAAAACGAGTGATTGTCAGAACCCAAATATTCGCACGAGTGAATGAGCAGAGTAATTCGTGACTCGAGTAATTCATGAGTTGAAGACGATGAAATACATAGCGAAATTCATGAGTGAGAATATAATGGGCTCTCACAATCACGAGTTCAATAAATAAGTAAATAAATTCATTGGTGAGAATATATGGGTTTTCACAGTCACGAGGTAAACAAATAATGATAATTAAATAACAGTACATTTAGTTGTTGCTATACAATTATGATTTTAAATGAGTATTAGTTCGCTTGAAATGTTTCGTTTTTTAATTTAGCTAACTTTTGGGCAAACATAAATATCGTGTCTCTGGATCTTTAAAACAATGCTTAACAACAGCACTTTGTTCACTATTCAACAGATAAAAAACCTTATAAGTTATTCTAAGTTATAACTTATATGCAATACCTGAATTCAGACTTAACATATCAGTTTGAACCGAACATTTTACTTACCTGAAGATAAATGATAGTATGCCATCGCATACGGAGACGGCTGTTTTATCTTTCAGAGGGTAAAAGTCGACGAACTTAGTGAAGTAATCACTTAACGTTAATATGTATTTGTTCCCCGACCTTGACATGGTTAAGGGTCCTACCAGATCCATCCCTACCATATATAATGGCTCTTTGACTTTGATGGATCTCATCTCTGGAGCCTGTGTCTTGATGTTGTCCTGTCGCTGACAGGCGTCACAATGGGCTATCTAAGTATAGAAAGTAGTAGTTGATAATAACAAGACTAAAGATGGTTGATAAGATTCAATAGTCGCTTTTGTTGTAATTATACAGATAGCAACAGCCTTAAATGGTTATGTACTACTCACACACACACACACACACACACACACACACCCCACAGAGGGGAGGAGGGGGTGTAGTGGAGGGGGGGGGCTCCTTATGTTGCATGCTAAATTAACTGGGACCCTGGGTTTTTATTGCTAGAAAATCTTTCCCTCATGGGGTTGGTGTTTGAAGAGTCAAAACATCGGCCAGTCTCTGGCTGAAATCTTTAGATGTCTAGTAGTACATATCCTATGCATTGATAGGTGTAAAATTTATGCATAATAGACATTATTTCTGACCATGAGACCCTAATCAAAATTTCCCTGATTATCCTAATCAGTTACGAAGATATGGCCCTTGTAGGTTATTACATTATTCAGATGTGTTCACAAGAATTTTGATACATTTCTATAATGTGAACAGTGCTGCAGGGTGGCTTCTGCGAAGTAGCCTGATGTTAAAAGGCCTCAACCCCACCCTCTGTGCGTTATCCCCTAATTATATTATCATTACTTACTAGGACATTACTTAATAGGACATCTTTTGTGACACCACGCCACCAAAACCGTGTCAGGGGTGTGCAGACGCCCATTTATTTTAGCAAAACTCACAGCAAAATTCGCACAATCTAGTCACAAATTGGCACATTTTTGTATAGCATTTTCCCTTTCCTATATAACTTTGTGCTAAAAATTCGCACATTCTGTGACAAAATTCGCACATTGGTGCGAATGTGCGAGCACTTGCACACCCCTGCGTGTGGTAATCTTGGAAAGTGTTGCGTTCCTGCCACTGTGCCCAGCATGTGCAGCACAATGTGAGTTCCAAAGTATCCTTTTACGCTCCTCTTTTTCCACAATAACCCTCAGCTTCCTTTTGGATGACGGATGATTGTAGAAGGTATTTGGACCTTTAAAAAAATTATGATAGTGTAATAAAAAGACATTGTGGAGTATGTGGTCGGAAATATTTACATATAGGACAATTGACCAGCGCATGTTAGGGCAAGGGCTGAAATTGACCTAATGGTAAATGTAACTCGCCAAATACGACATAAATGTGTATAAATGTCTATCCATGTCATATTACTGTGACATGAACTATATGCTGTGATGTTATCTATGTCAGTGTGACATGAATTACCCCAACAACAAAAAACAAAAAAACATCACTATGACATGAACTACGTCACTATGACAGGTAGATTTCAACACTCACCTGCATAAAGGGCAGGAAAATTTTCTATGATATAATGATTGTCTTTTAAACCTGGCCCAGTGTATTTTAGCATGGGACAGGTAAGATTTAACCTAGACATGCCCTATGAGCAGCCGGGTTTAAAACCTCAATGTCGAGCCCTGACTCACCATCAACAACGTAGCGTTGGTCTTGTGCCATCTTCCTGAGACAGCGTTTCTGGGCTTCTGTTGCACCTTCCTCATACCCTTCATTCTTTAGGTACCTTCGCACAGACTGAATGTATTCACAGTATGCGTCAAACACCTCATCATCCATAGTGAGACCTATTATGGTAAAAAACAAAAAACACATTAAGATGGGGCTTTTGACATGAATGTTAGAAATTAATCCTGTCCTAGTGACCAATAGGTCATTACATTATGCAGGGATAGTGGATGGAGAATTGCATACTATACCCTGGAACCTGGATCCTACATACGCAAGTCGAGCAAGTCAAGCACATTGACCATTACACCACTCCGCCCCCCTGATAGATTTATATAGTATACAAATATATATACATATGCGGTCTGATTTTTTTCTTATTGCAAACATTTCCTGGCATAAAATGACAAACTTCATAGATCTACGTTCAAAGATGCCTGATAGTTATTAGAATAAAGATATATACATGATTTGCAATTAGATAGGCAGGATATGGCCAAAATAATTATTCTTTTGGACCACTTGTCTTGTGAAAATGCATCCGCCAGTGGCAGGGCAGTGTCATCCCCCTCCCCCCTTCTTTCATATGGTCAGAAAATAATCAAATTACAAATATGTTTAGGCCTAAATTCATTAAGCCATCCAGTAAATAGGACCTTGAGTGATAGGAGAACATACTTTTATACATGATCTGCATTTTGATTGACCTAATAAGGCTTAAATAATTGATTTTCAGACTGCCAGTGACACCGGACTCCAGGCCATTGTAATCTTTTCCTTTCATAAGGCCAGAAAATATTCATAGCGCAAATGTGTCTAGGCCGAAAACGATCAAACTATATAATATAGGACCCTCTGAGATATGTCTTAATGAAAACATAGATATTTGCATTTATACTCCTCCCGGCCCATGCCACTATTTTTCACATCAGAGGTTTCTGAACGTAACCTACTGTTTATGAAGAGGTAAACCTCTGGCGGAGGTTTATTTGGAGCCTTATTTGGTAAACCTCCGGAGGTTATTTCATAATGTGGTAAACCTCCGGAGGTTATGTGGTAAACCTCCGGAGGTATAGATAGTAACGACCGAGGTGAGATATCAAAATTGTTATTGCCCTGGTCGTCATGGTCGAGGGCTGAAGCGCAGCGTACCAGGGCAATAACATTTTTTAGTGAAAAAATCCTTGGAAATCTGCAAATTGATATAAATTTGCAAATTTGTGAAGGATTTTTTCACTATAATATATCGTGAGCGCTGGGCATTGTTCTTTTTGGAAAGTAACGGATCTAAAAGACTATTTTTCACACATCTATTGTTGTTACAATTGTCTGCGTCGCCACCTTCACGGACAATTGGCCTCAGGATGATTGGTCAGTGGCACCTCACATGGTGCAGCTTGACGCCTGGATGCGTCCCCGCACCTATGGCCTGCTGTAAGCCTATCACTGGTTGGTCAATGGCACCTCACTTGGCTCAGCTTGTATTAGTCCGTCCCTTGCCTACTTAGCTCTTACATAATAGTTTGGGCAACTATGGACTTGGACGTAGCTACATTCTGAGCTTGATGCCTGGATGAGTCCCCCCACCCCCCTCACCTGCCTGCTGTAACCCCAGAGCTGATTGGTCAATGGCACCTCGCACAACGTAGACTGTAGTTATGTCCAAGTCCGCTAGTTGCTAAAACTAGTACATGTATTATGTAAAAGCTAAGTAGGTCAGGAATGGACTAATCATGGCGCGGCCCGACGCCTCTCAGCTCTAGGTTAGGTACTGCAGGGACGCATAGGGCCTACAGGAACAAGTGAAGGGCTTTGCATACACACACGGCACAGTGACGCACCATGTCCAATGGGCGCAGTACTTACACAGTTGGTTTGGTCTCAGGGTTTTGCATGCATATACCATGAACGCATGGCTCGACTCCTCTCAGCAATGACTTGCTATACCTGTCAATCACATTCTTATCCCCAGTGCCCCCCAACCCCTCACTCCCCAGGTCTCGCAGACACGCAGGGTCTTGGGGCCCTTGATCAAGTGACCAAGTGGCGGGAAAATTAGCCACGGCGTAATGTCCCAGAGATATATGCACACGGATTTTACGAATATGACTCAAGAAGACTGGTCCCAACTCACTATTCGATGGAATCATATCAGATTTACACATACTGGAGTGGATGTCCACATACTGGACTGGAATTACACATTCACGACAGGAAATGAGTGAAAGAATTTAGAAAAATATATGATTCATTACCTCCGTGAAATCTCTGCAGTTTGTATACCAACATAGACTACTGCTGTCAGTTTCAGTGATCTCTTCAAAATCAAATATTTCCAGACATAATCACTATAGTGCCAGCGCGGTGCAGTAGGCTGGACACGTTTGCATAGTTTGATGTTAATATCATTTTTAGGCTTGCTATCATGGATCTGTTTGAAATATCCTTTTTAACTCAATACTTTTTTTGTAGACGATTTTTTCACTAATAGATCGTTTACGATCTTCATTTTATTATACTTTTCCGGAATTGACAAATAGGCATACAGTGAAAGGGTGGAGTATACTGGTCCGGATTCCGTATCAGTATACTCTACAGATACGGAAAAGTAGTGCGACCTGACCTCTGACCTGTTATTGACCTGATGTTGACCTACTTCACGGACCAATGAAAACAAACCCACCGCAGGTCGGGCGCACTGTCAGCTGTTGCTGGGCTGGGACAAACCGCGGCCGTCCGCGGCTGTAACTTTCGGCGGCCCTATCCATAAAAGTACACGATACAGATGACATCTAACCTGATGTTCAAGTAGGAAATATAATTCTAAGCAGCTGGGTCTTTTCCCAGGTCCGAAAGTCCCATTTTTAAGGATTTGAGACCATTTGTTTGTCTGGTACAACTCAGGCCATCATGCAGGCGCATGGCCCTGTTGCCAGGAGGCTAGAAATTAATAAATACTGAATGTCGAGCACTGCCTTTGATTCACGTTGTTGTCCACGTACTCCTCAATGTATTGGGCACCTTCTCCACATAGTTTCTTTAGAATCTTGATGTAATTCTGGCTGGTGGAAGAGGGGGCCGGGTCTCGGCGCCCCGGCGCCGACCGTTTCTATAATAGTTACAGCGCGGTCGCTGGCGAACGGCCCAGTGGTGACCCAGTTTAAGCCACGCCCACCCTCACTTCACATAGCAACAGGTCGGATGCACTGACAAAAAAATAGTCTAAAATGCTTAAAAATTGGTCTTTCTGACCCGGGAAAAGACCCTGCAGCTGAGAATTACGTCCTCTATTAGAATATTAGGTTAGATTTCATCTGCATTGCGTAAGTCTGCCAAAATTCCCGGCCGCGAACATCGCGAGTCGCAACACAGGTGGAGTAAGTGAAGGCCCAGTGCGGACCCAGATTAAGCCACGCCCACCCTCACTACGCATTGCATCAGGTAGTCCACCGCGCAAATAACTCCAAATGAAACGGCCTGATCTAATAGATTTTTGCTTGAAATAGGCTCAAATCTTCTTGTATATAATCATTTAATCATCACAATTCCGTGAAAGTATAATAAATACAAAACCATACTCGTATGGAGATACAGATCGCCGGATTGGCCGTGGCGGAATGATATCAGCCACTCGTGCTTCGCACTCGACCTGATATGATTCCCGCCACGGCCAATCCGGCGATCTGTATCTCCATACTCGCATAGTTTTGTTTATATATGCTTCTTGTTGATATCTCACCGAGGTCATTACTGGATTTATTTCAACTCCCAAAAATCTATAAATTTAGATGAACATTTTCAGGACTAATATCACTTCATTACACTTTTGGAATCACAGAAATTGATTGAATATTGACGAAGATATTGATTTAAAAGAGTTACGACGAAATGTAAACATATGGCCGTATCATGTGACCTAGCAACGCATTTTTCATTTCAAAACAAGGCCAATTCTGGATTTATTTCAATCACCCGAAATCTATAAATGATTATATTTGCAATTCAAAACCCAGAGCGAGCCTAAGACCAAAGCATTCAGTTCAGAATGTTGCGGTAATTGCTTTTCAAATGGAACAGCTCGGTAGCGAGATTGCTTGCGTTCAGGTCCTTTCTCCCCGGCAAAAAATGCGAGCTAGCATTTTTCAATCACACACTGCGTGATTCACATCACTCGCACTGGGAGCTGTATTCTATTACAGCGTTTTAATCTTACGTGTAGCCATCTCGGCCGCTTTTTCAGTGAGCTCTATTTACACATGGTTCCTGACAGGAACGAACTAATATGAAATTCATCGAAGGCTAGATCGCCCCTCTGATTAGCTCCCAGGATTCGAAACCTGTACCTTTGGCTGACCAGTCCAAGAGGGTGTTTATGTACTCTTATAACACGGCAAGGGGGTATCAACGTGCTGATCTAGACGTCCGCGCTTCTATCCTGAGCTAGAAAACACCTCTGAGAGCCCATATCCAATGAGATTCGAGTACATATTTAGAAAATAGTTCGGGTCTGTTGCTAGGTCCCATAGCAGAGCTCTGGCACTGCTGCAAGATCTCACCAGAGAATGCAGTTTTCTTTACAATTTCGGGCATATTTTTTTTATTTGTCAATATATTCCTATACAGTAAGTGAGAAAGTTGTTTGTATGGGTTTATGCTACAAGAATATCACAAAAATTCCTGATCTTTATAAACAATTTTTGATAAAATTGAAGAACCTTATAAACGTGTGACGAAATATTAATGCCCAATAATCATAGTTCTGGAAGTCATTATGGCACTAGGAGGTCGAGACCCCACCCTGAGTGCATTATTCACGTTATAACACAGAGAAAATATTAATAAGTAATAACATTTACACAAAATAACTTATAATGACTTATGTAAATATATCCCACCGAATACAACATAAGTGTGTCTTCTTTATGTTATGTGATGGCTACACACAGTGACACTTGAAAATTATCCCTTTGACATCGCCGTCGGCACTCTTACATCACCGTCGGCACTCCATCCCTCGTCCCTGCACACCCCTAATATATAGGTATGGAAATAATCTGAAAAAACGTGCACACAAGGGGTGCATACTGCCGAAAATCGTGCACCTGGTGACGAAAATGTGTGCGCCAGGTACAGGGCGCACCCTTAATTTTGAACACTGATTGTCTATTCTTCACTTTCCAATACTCACTCGGGACTTTAATAATTTAACAATATAACAATTCAACCTAGGGGCACGGGGCGGTGAAGTGGTTAGGGTGGTTGCTTGGGATGCGGGAGAGCCGGGTTCGATTCTCGGCTGGGCCAGGCAGAGCTGCGACGTCACCATTGCTACAAAAACATCGCCGTCGGCGCATTGGCATCACTGTTTTTTCAATAAATTGAGCATTATTATGGTTTGTACTAAATTGTAGTGAGAACATAAGATAAAGAAGACTCATTGATGTCACATTTAATCAGTTAATGACGGCCACATCGCCGATGCTATGATGACATCGCCGTCGGCAGTACAACAGCGCCGTTTTTATAATATATTTGTGATATTTCAGGTATTTAGTCATCACATAAAATAAAGAAGATTTCGGTTACTAGGGTCGATCTGCTTGGACATTACTAGCATATCCCCCGGATGTTATAATCATACAATATAAGAGTTCGTGTATAATATGATGATATAGTATAGAGACATGCATAATAAAAGGCGGTGAACGGCAGGCTTGGGCACCAAGATTTATTTTAAGATATTCGCTAAGAAGCGACAATAAAATTGATAAGATGAATAAACATTGTAGATAAAACAGTGCCTATAAGATACAATGAATTATGATACATAAATAGTTAAAACATTGTATGGTGAGGGCGGGCGGGTAAAAAGTTCGTATGAATGACGGTGCTGCCTGTTGGAGATGCAGCAGTGGAATGAAATTTAAAAGTCCAGTACCGGAAGTCGCTGGTATCCGGGCTTTGCTGGTAGTAGGTAGATAATACACCAGGTGGCAGCAATGCGTGTCAATTCTCAATAGCCTACACATTACTAGCATATCCCCCGGATGTTATAATCATACAATATAAGAGTTCGTGTATAATATGATGATATAGTATAGAGACATGCATAATAAAAGGCGGTGAACGGCAGGCTTGGGCACCAAGATTTATTTTAAGATATTCGCTAAGAAGCGACAATAAAATTGATAAGATGAATAAACATTGTAGATAAAACAGTGCCAAGCCGCCAAAATGTTTATGAGTTAAGATTGAGAGTTTGTGAAAGAAGGTGGGCCACTTGTAGATCCTCGTTCTTTTTAACGTAGATCCTGTAAGCGTCACTGGCCCAGCCCCCGAACTGCTGTACCTGTCTGTCTGTATGGCCGGCATTAAAGGCCGTGGTAACTGCAGCCTTCCTTAGGCCATGTAGTGTGAAGATGTCCTTGTCCACCTGTGCCCGCTCGAGCGCCTGTTTCCACTAGGCCCGGATATGGGAGACCGGGATCGGGCGTGTGGAACCCTGGAACACGAACGCTGGCTGAGTTGGGGACACTGTAGGAGAAATCTGATAGACAGACTGCAGAGTCCGAATAAGGCATGCCTGGGGGTCCTGGGCTCGAAGGACCGTAACAAGCCGGGTCTGATCGTGGCGTTGCATATTCTTGGCTGCCTTTATGTTTATTTTTACAGAGTCTGATGTGATCAGAAGGTCGGCCCTGGTCAAGTGACGTAACGGATCGAATGAAGAGATCGTCTGGGGTGCGACTTCCGACTGACGCATGGCCCCGTAAAACATCATCAATATAGCCGCCTTTACGGAAGTCCGATCTGGAGAGGGGGGTAGTGCATTTATGACCGCGACCAGCTGGGCCACTGAGATCGGCGGGCGCTGCTTCCTGACGTAGTCCTTCCGACGCAGGGTGGCGTCGATCGCCCATTTGACTCGTGGGTGGTCGGCCACTGGGGGATAGCCCGTCATCAAGAAATGCGTCCGTATGTGTCCAACATGATTGCGGATGGTCGCTGGAGCCAGGCCACTCGCGTTCAGTTCCTCTATATAGAGGCATATGTGGTAGGGCTGAATATTGTCCGGATTGATCTTGAATCTGTGGCAGAAGCGAAGGAAGGCTGTTATTGCTGACCGCCTGTTTTCGTTCGTCCCCTGTGCTCGGGCCTGCGTCTGACGAAGCTGAGCTGCTCGGGCGAGGGACTGCAAGGCCTGATCTGCAGAAGAGAAACGGGGCAACCATCGTTAGTGGGAACAGACACGGCTGTATCCACGCCAACGCTCGCTGGTGAACCATGGCAATGGCCCGCTGGGCCTGGGTGGGGGAGACAGAAGCCCTGCTGAGGACGTCAGCCAGATCGTTGCATCTTCCTGGGATGTGGTGGAAGAGTACATTGACCTGGAAGAGGGCCTGTATCATCCAGGCCGCTCTAGCCGCCTCCAACATGACTCTGTTTCTCCCCCTCCCTGATTGGAAGACGTGTACCGCTGCCATGTTGTCGCACAGGATATTAATCGTAGTACCACGATCGGATTCACCGACAAATGTCTGAAGTGCTATCGCCACGTTGAGGGCCTCAAGCTCGGAAATGTTCCTGACGGGATCGGATGGGTGAGCGACATTGAAGGTATACGCCGACCTGTCACTGGCTGCTCCAATGCCAGTGAGGCACGCATCTACCACTATCTCGCGTGAAATTATGTGGCTAGGGAAGACGGCGACGCCATTCCATGCACCGGCGAAATCTCTGAACCACATGAGATCGCTCCTAATCTCAGAGTTGATGTTGATATGCCACTTCTTTGCACCCCGGAGGGCCTCTAGGAGCCTGGAGACGAAGAGCCTAGCGGGACGAATACACTTTGCCACGTGAAGAAGGCGGCCGATGATCGACTGAAGCTGTTTGCATGTCATAGATCTACGGCCGATGTATAAGTCCACTGCTGTAAGGATCGCCTCCAGTTTTCCCTGTGGCACCTCCAGGGTGCCCGCGGCGGCATCGATATCGATGCCGAGCCATCTAACTCTCTGAGCGGGGGGCTGTGACTTGTCTAACGCCTCGGGGAGCCCCAGCTCAGACAGCAGGTCGCGGACGATGTCGTACTGGACGAGCGCCTCATCCCGAGAGGCGGCCACGACGATAATATCGTCCAGATACATCAATGCGTCCACGCCCTTGGCGCCCAAGATGGTGACAATGGCGTCAGCGACGCGCTGCATATGCCCGCTGCTGGCACGGGCGCCGAAGGGCATGGTTATGTCGAGATAATAGGAGCCTGCCCATTTCATGGCCAGGAGAGGCCAGTCCAATGGGCAGGACCTGAAGTTTTTGTACGCCCTAGAGACGTCCAGCGTAAACATAACGGCGCCGTCACCAACGTCCTGGATCTTGCGAACGACCGAATCAATAGAGGGCAAACAATGAGAATATGTAAGGCCCATGACAGTGTTCTTACGGATGAAGGCATTAACTGAGGCCTCGTTAGGATAAGTAAGATCAGTAATGACCCTGCGTTCATTTGGATCAGCTTTGGGACGTGTCATCAATGGCGACACATGTGACCATTGAAGAAATGGGGGATGGCGAAAGGGACCTATCACACCTGCGTGTGACATCTCCTTTTGGACAAAGCTGTTGACTTGAGTGGGGAATGACTCGGCACTGGGATGGTTTGAAACGCTCGTGGTGTTAGATATGGGGCCTACGTAGCCCATAGGGAAACCATATATTACACAGTCCAGTAATCGATCATCAACACCCTTCAGATATTTAGTCCAGGCCGAGATGTTAAGGCCGGATGGGACGGGGACACGTGCCGCGAGCAAATTTGGGAGCCCGGACGCCCTGACCTCCGAGTAGGTGAGCGCATAGTCCTGATACCGGGCGCCCAAGTCGGGGTCGGGCCAGCTGTCCCGCCGATGGTCGGCGAAAATGTGTGGGGACAAGTCCAGGTCACACTCCGCCCTATCATTCTCGCAAAGAAAGCGTATGTAGTCAAAATCAATTTCATCTGTTGTACCTACTGGTATCGCACGACGCGGGGGCAACACATGGGCGAGATCTGGAACAACCGTGGTGGCCTGCTGCTGCGTGCTGGCTAGAGTCTCGGGCGATGATGGGTGAATCGAATCGTCCGGTGAGCCGCTTCGCGGAGCTTGTTTATCAACAATGGCGACCACGTGCAGATCCGTCGCAGGCATGGGGCCTCGACCTGCCGTCGTGCTTCCTATCAGTTTTTTGTTTGAGGGGCAGGGACAGACGCGGCTTGGGGTTGACCCTGACCCTGTTGGTTGTACTGGTTGACATATTGCTGTGGGTTCTTATAGCGGCTTGACGCGTTCGGGTGTTGATAGACCGGGATGAACTGGGGTGGGGCAGCTGCCGGCTGCTGCTGTCCAGAGGCCGCCGCGACCATGGCAGTATGCCTGTCTCTCCGCTTACAGTCCGCGAGGGGGTGGTCAGTCCCCTTAATGTGAGTGGCCTGACAGTACATACACGTATGCATAAACTTCACTGAACCCTCCGTATGATGCTTTCCTTTTCCGCCCACCGGGCAGGACTTGGTGCAGAAGTCGGGACACACGACCTCTTTGCAGCCATCTCCCGGTGAGCGTGAGTGCTGGTCCATGTTGGGGGTCTTCTGGTGTCGCAGAGATAACCTAAAACGGTCATTTTGAATTCTCTGCTCATCCGCCCAACGGTAGACGCCACGTTCGACACTATCAAACACATGTTGGCTCCACCTTCTGACTGATGGCCACGGGCATGAGGCGATATCCTCGGTAACATCGCCTAGGTGGGCCAACATGTGATAATGGTCAGGGTTCCCACGCAGCCTATGGTCTGTGAGCATGGAAATAAATGAAACGATATATTCGCTAGACGACATATTTTCCCGCGAGTCTTGCTTCTTCTTCATGCCCTGACCGGATAATCGGTCGAGGTACATGTAAGGTTTTGGGATGAGAGATTCGACAAATAAGTCCCCGACAAACTGCTTACCCTCTTGGACCGGAATCCTATAGGTCTCACGGTCCAGGTGAGTGTCGACGAACCTAGTGGCATCTGAGAAGAGGGGGAGTTGCGATGTCCTAATCGTGTCAGGCCTGACTTCCCTAGCGTGGCGGACAGGGTCAGCGCGTGAAGAAACATGGCGGCACCTCTCACCCTGCTCGGCGGCCTGTGTTGCCACAGCCGTCGTTGCGTCACAGAGTCGATCCAGTTTTTTGGCGATGATGTCCATGCCTCGCTCCAGCGCCTCAACCCGGCGTGTATTTGGGGACTCGTGTACATATCCCCTTGTAGACTCCAAATCGGTGTCGTCCCGGTCCTGTTCTCGGTTAGCACCGAGCTCGTCCAGCGCTTTGTCAAGCGCGCGAAAGCGTTCCGCCATTGATGTAGGAGTCTTTACGAGCTCCGACTGGGTAGCCTCCGTGTCCAAACGTTTGAGAAGATTTTCCATCGCACTCGCCATATTGCCCAGGTACTTCGTTCCCCAGGCGCAGACAAGAGAAGGAAATGAAACACAGATGAACACCGGCAGTAACCGTCAAATCAATAAATAAATAAAAGTTCGTATGAATGACGGTGCTGCCTGTTGGAGATGCAGCAGTGGAATGAAATTTAAAAGTCCAGTACCGGAAGTCGCTGGTATCCGGGCTTTGCTGGTAGTAGGTAGATAATACACCAGGTGGCAGCAATGCGTGTCAATTCTCAATAGCCTACAGAGTGTAGTTTGCCTTATACAGTTAGCAGTGGCAACTAAGACAAGATGGCTGACTCCATCTGTGTTTGAAGATTGAACAGATGACGTCATTTTGGTATGTTTTTTTTCCAGGCTCAAATTTGGCGGATTTACTAAATTCAATGACTCAAAAGGTATTTAGTAGGGTATCAGAGGTCATCCACAGCAAAATTGGGGGCTTGACATTTTGTATCTTTCGGTGAAAACATTGAGCCTTTCGTCGACAGGTGTGGCAGCTCCCCCTCCACCCCTCCCCAATCCAGTCCCCGACTTTAATAATCAACGCAATTTTCCCCTCTGTTGTTGTGGGGTAGCTCAGTCTGATAAGTCTTAGGTCATATAGATCTGGAGCAGCCCCGCTGAGCCTGTTGCTGGGCAAAACATTATCAGGTGAAGGGCGCCAAAGTAACTTGGCTGAGATTTAACAATACGGGGAATTCCCTGGCTGCTGGAAACATTGACATTTTGCTGTCATTCTGCAATGGCTCTCGCCTGGCCTGCGGTACTGGGGCCTCAGGGAGAATGTCACTGCAGCAGTACAAACAGCCCGGTTAGTATTCTCCAGCTCCGTGACATACCAAATGACACGTAACATGGGATGGTTGCTTAGGACATGTGCACCGACGTATAATATGAAAGGTTTTTTAACTGTAACGTCTAAAAACGGACTTGTTGAATCCATCCCAGGCCAAACTGAATACTGATCAGAAACCGTACCCATACACCGGATACACAAATCAGAAACCACACAAATCAGAAAACACAATTTTTTTATTTTAATGTACAGGTTTATTCACATCACAAACCATATCTACTAACATATACACAGGTTGATTTACATCTAAAAATTAACTTTCGGCGCACTGCTGGCAGATCACCTCTGAACAAAGTATCATGCATGGCTCGGTCTTGCTGCAGTCTGCGTGGAAACATGCGTCACAGTACGTGCACACCATGTAGATTCTGAAATATGAAGTCACCATGTCATAAACCGAGTCTTGTCATATTTTCAAATAACAAGTGGCTTCGCCAGGCTGGAAATGAAAAACTCTTTCAGGATTTAATCACACAACCTTTGTGTTTGGAGGTGGGGGTCCTAACCACTACACCATGAAGCAACCTAGAGATGTGGTACAAAATAAAGGGGTCACGACCCAATTTGCTGGTTTCCAGGGGTCCTTTAATAAGCAGTTTAACAAACCAGTTCACATGTCTCCAGAGTATCGATGGGTTTAGTTCTACCAACCCACTCTCATCCAAAATCATCAAGTTCCAGATTTATAAACCAAAGGGTATACCTGTAATTGCTGTCAAGGAAGACAGCCAGCGGGGCAATGGCTTGGTCATCCTCGTAGAAGGCTTCCAAGGCCATCCTCCTTGCCTCTGACAAGTACTCGTCATCAGCCTGAAAATGGCACAGTAAAATGAAGTATTAGATGGCCAGTTATTAGGGCAAAATATATTTTGTGCTGATCTAGCGATGGTCATTGTGAGTCTGTGTGTTCTCGCAGAAGCATGGTGCCCATCGCCTCAAACATAGACTATACCTTTTAAGCTGCTCTTCCAAGCCATACATTATATATTTCATTTGCAAATATCCAAAACCTTTTTTTCATTGTTGAATCATAAACTAAAATGTACTTGAAACTATGCTAAGGTCAATATGCTTGACTGATGTTCCTCTACAAATGTTTTTCTTTTCTTTCTCTCTGTTGTCTTTCCTGAGCTTGAATGAGTGATAGAAATGTTGACAAACCTTTGCCGGAGCTACACCACACAGCATGCATTTCCAATCTGAGGGGCTATGCACACTGTGATTGTCATTGTCATTGTCCATGTTGTCGTCCGCGCTGCAAGAAAGTGGAACTTTATATGCAGTAGTTATATACAATTTCTCAAAGTTACAAATCCTTTTTTCCACTCCCACCATCTCTTTAATTAGTTAGTTCACAGCAGCCTAGTGTCAGTGCAACCTAATCATATTTCATGTTATATAACTATGAAAATGACGGACATCAATGGTTTACATGCAATATAATATTATGTTATCATTTCACCACATCCCTTCCTATTCCTTTACATAAAAACTAATTAGGATCCCCTTATTCACTTTTCACGTTTTGCAATTCAGCTTTGGCTCCTGTTCACACTTTGCAACTCACCTTTGGCTCTTTCCATCAGAAGGCTGACTCCGGGCTGGGGAAGGTGTAAGGCTTGGGTGATTTTTGGATTAATGCACATGAGGGGGTGAATTGGTGCAGTTGGCTTAATCAGGCATGCCAGACTTCAGCCGTTCCTTAGAGGTCCGCAGTTTTTGAAATATTTTGGTTTTTGAAATATTTTTTCAGATTCAGATGGAGAAAAATATTTTTTTATAGGGGTGTGGGGGGGGGGGGGGTAGGGGCCTTGGGTAGATTTTGATGATAAAGATGAAAAAAGAACTCCTCTTTGTGATTTTCTGCTTTTTACCAGAAGGAATCAGTTATTTTGAGGCGAAATGATATTTCGCCGAAATACTAGAGTAGGTAGACTTTTTACGCTGGTTAGCAGCATACATAAGGAATTGTAGCAGGATTCCCGTACCGGCCAGGATTGCCATACCGGACGCATCAGTGCGCATGCGTCCAGGGCCTCAGATAATCTCAGGATGTGTTCTGTCAAGGGTGCCAGTCAAAGTTGTAATGGGTAGCAAACTAAATATATATCCCTCTCATCTTTTACATCACTAGGATTCAGACCAAAAAGGCTAACTCTTCCCTACTCCTAGTCTGTGGAGGGGGCACCTGTCCAGGTGGGGGTCAAGGCTAAGTGCAGCCCACCAGTCAAATGGCCCGTTATGGCGGCCGGAGTCAGAATCCTGGCGGTACGGCAATCCTTCCACAGGAACACCCTATACACCTACACTCTCCTTCTATAAGAAGAAGAGACAAAGGAGGTCTCTACTTCTTGAAGGAGTCTAATTTCTTACCCCAACCTAACATGAGGCTCTAGGCTGAGACCTGCTTCTTCGTTGTGTGAGACCAGTTAAACCGTCTCTCCCCAAAGAAGCAGGTCTCAGCATTAGAACCTCATGTTAGGTTGGGGTAAGAAATTAGACTCCTTCAAGAAGTAGATACCATCTTTGTCTCTACTTTCTATAGAAGGAGAGTGTAGGTGTATAGGGTGACAGGAATGACATAGGTTCAAAGCGCCTGACACCAGGAACCAGCGAAATTCTCAAAATTTGTGATTTTTAAAGCTGTCCGCCCATTTTTCTCAAAATTCATGAAAGACAGGGACAAATAACCTTGGTCATACGATATCAAATCTATCAGGGAAGAATATTCCATTCCGATTTTTGCTCATTTGTTTTGCATTTTTGCATGATAATCGAAAGTTTAACAACAACAAATTGAGGTTTGAATGCATTTTTAAAGAATTTTCAGAATTTCTGCGGAAAATACATTTAGTGACTGGCATGCCTGTTAATGCCCAGTAGGAAAGTCAATTATTATCGAGTTATTTGTTTAGACCCCAATCCAGCCATACCCACCCATGGATGTGCTCCCCAATCCGGCTGTAGCCAACTGGAAAATTTGCAATTTTTCCTTCTTTTTTTCTCCATAATTTTCCAAGTTGAACACTTTGCTGAACAGGTATAGTGCCCAAGTATAAGTATGTGAGTTATCATAACTGTGAAGTGGTCCAATATATAGAAAACCCTGTCCCTATATCACATATTGAATCATCTGTCCAACTGTCCAACATATTGGATCCACTGTCCAACTGGCAAAGGATATCTGTGACGTCACACCAATAAAAACTTATATTGTCATGATGCGGGTGGTAGGCTGATTCTGGCCAGTAGATTTATCTTGTGACATACACCCCTGCACCTCTTAGACTCACCCAACAGACCAACCCCCAGGGTTCTCCCTAGAATTTTTTTTCAAGTATCAAATGGCCCCTGATACCAGCTTTCAGGGGGCCATTTTCAGAAACGATGGGCCATAACACACTAAGCATATAAAACATCATTATCCAGTGTCCAAAATTAAGGGTGCACTCTGCACCCGGGGTGCATGATTTTGCAGCAGGGTACATGATTTTTTTATACTGTGCATCATAAATACCCTTATATCACTGAGGGCAGGCCCGTAGCCAGGGTTGTTCATATGAACCCCCCCCCCCCCCCTTGGAGGTATTTTTCTCTCATTTTTTTATGTAAAATATGACAATAAATCCAAAAAATGTGTATTTTTTCAAAAAATAAACCCCCCCTGGAAAGAAAGTCAAACTGCTACTCAAAAAACGAACCCACCTCTGACAAAAACTGGCTATGGACCTGCTGAGTGTGCACCCGGCGAGTGCACAGATTTAAACCTTAATTTCGGATAGTGTTATCAGGTTAAGATGGACAAGGGAAAAAATCATATTTTCATGTTTCCATAACTTAGCAGGGAAATCAGGTGAATTTAGATTAGGATATAATATCAACCAAAAAGTTGATGCATACTTTTTTTGTCTTTTACTTGGGCGAATATGCGTATTTCTTACTTTTTTCATACATCTCTGGTTTAGAATTTATTTAGACAACATAGTTTTCCTAATATGCATATTACAAAATTACTAGTAAGTCAACAATAATTTTGCTCAACATACATAGATAGATGATCTTTTTCTCATGCTTCATATATGATATTTTCTTTCTTTTGAATATTTTACTCAGTTTAATCGTAAAATATGCTTCAATATACATATATATATATAGTTGGGTAAGACCTATTAGGCCAAACAAAAAAAAATGTTGTGTTCAGGTAACCCTACTTACCCTAAATTTTTGGCCCTACCCTAACTTTTTTTTAGGAAATTTTTAATAATATTTTTTTTTTTTCAGAATCCAAAGAATTGACCTAAAGTACCATGGAAAACCATAAACCAGCACATGGATACTCAGGGCATGTATTTTAGATGCTAAAAATGCTTTTTGAGAATATTTGGAATATCTTTTTTATTTCCAACACTGGCCGGGTCTCTTAGGCAAGTAAAAAAAAAAGTAGTTTTTTTGACCTACCAACCCTAGTTTTTTCGACCTATGTTACCTGAACACAACAAATTTTTTTGTTTGGCCTTATGATTCCAGGAGAGTATCTCCACAATATATATATATATAAGGGACGTTGTGATAGAACTGTCAACACTTTGCAATTTTCAATGAAAAAAAAGACATTGCAATTTTCAATGAAAACATTGTTACAAAATATGTGAAAACTAGATACAGTTTTATTATTATTGTGTCATTAGTTTTAACAGGGGCCCCGGGTCTAAAAATAGGCATGGACGGAGGAAATGTATGTTTAGGTTTTCACTTTTTGCAGTGAATTGGTATGTCCTGGAATTCAGGAAAGGGGTCTTCCATCAAGAACATGTGCATCAAGTGGGAGGGGTTCAACTTGGACAAGGGGCGTACCTGGGAGGTATTTGGTCTTTTTAAATAAAAAAAAATCATATTGTCCACAGAAAGTCCTAAATGACATTTCTGTTAAGTTATAAAAGAGGGAATTTCAGAACTTTTTATTCCTTGAAGATGGACCTATTTTCAACAAATTTGAGGGTTCCAGACACCCTTGGAAGGCCCCTACCCGGCCCCCTCTGGCTCTCGGTAATCCTTGGTAGATCTACCCCACTGGGGTCTGATATTTTTAAAAATGTGTGTAGAATCTACGTTCCTGTATAAATCTAATGTTCTTCAACAGCAAATCCATAATATGCACCTGAGTATCCTTCTAATGATGTAAACCATTGTGTAGCCATTGGTATAGGGTTATGTGAGAGTTGTGCTTTGGCCTGTATCCGTGTATAACATTCGCAAGCCTGGGGGTATAGAGTCCTTGTACGTCATTCGACCTATTAGTAAAGTATTACAGGAATAATTGTTGATGCTTGAAACTTTGTTGAATGTTTCACTAACTTCACAAGTCCGTCACCGAGCAATGACTGACATTCACGCTGGTCCTTCAGAGAACCGCAACCCAGAGGACTGACTCCCTGAAAGTTGCTTGCACTACTTTCTTTCATAGAATGGGTAGTGCAGCAATTTGCGGGCGGTGGGTTTCCTCTAAATCATCAGCTCATCCCTTCAGGCCGTTGTAATGATATCACAGACCTGTCAACTCTCCCAGATTTTCCGTGAGTCTCCTGGATTTTGACCCAATCTCCCGACCTCCCTGATAGGAGCAAAATCTCCCGGAAAGCAACTGTTTGTAGGACTTTAAAGTCGTGTCGCCCCATGGTGACTAAACCCCAGTGAATAGTTGTGTATGGTGGTCAAAAGTACCAAGCTTATAGGGCACTAGTTGCCGAGGTTGGCACAGGCTTGGTACTTTGGCAAATCAGAGACATCTGATTGCCGGGGTGTAGTTGCCACATGGGGACGCAGCTTTAAAAGCATATAATGGCTAGCTACATAATCAGCCTCAGTCTAAAGACGTCGCTGTAGTGGTTGCCAGGCAGAGGGAGGTATATCTCAAGAGCATTTCAATTAGGCCTAAAGATGTCACCAAAATGGTCTCTGAGTAGAGACATCACTTTTGTGATGGTCCCGCACTTCAGGGAAATTATGTATGGCTGGGTTGAGGGCTGTATACATATAAAAAGAGCACTAATTTTGACATCAGAAAAAGAAGTGTGTGTATTTTTAAAAGCAGAATGTCTATATTGTAAATCCAGCAATTTGTGTTGACAGCAAGAAAGTCATTTCTGAGTGTTCTTTGAATGATTATTGCCAAATTTCTAAGGATAAAAACGTCATATAATAGTTTTCTGTTATGCATTTAGTAAGAAAATATTACCTGTTATTAGGCAAATATATTCATGGTCATAATCGGAGTGATTAGATAAACGTCATGTATTTTTTATCATTTCCAGGGATCTTCCTAGAAATAAATCTTTAGTATCAAATCTTAAGTGGCCCATTTCTGAAAATCATGTTTTTTTTTCTAATATCTTTGTATTGTTTCTGTAATTTTTAATGCGGGAATCCAGCATGCCTAGGAAGATCCCTCCTTTCCAAGTAGCGTTTGTCCAGTATGACCTGATTTTTACCATGGTTTTCCCAGATTTCGTACTTGAAATAGTGGGACAAAATATTCATGGTAAAACCTTTAAAAAAATCGGGAAATTTCGAGCATAAAGTGGGAGATCAGGAGAATTCTGACAAAAAATGTAAAAGGAAAAAAAAAACTAAAAAAAACGGTCCCGACAAATTGGAAGATCTGGAGTATATGGAGGGAGAGAATCTGGAGAATTTAACTTCAACAAAGCACTTGCAAACTGGTGAGGCCTCAAGCAGCAAAAATATTTCTCAAGGCATATGATGCTCTAAAATAACGGTAGTGATAACTTGGAAAGAATAAGTACCCTGACCTTTTGTAACAAGATTCATTTATAGATATAAAAGGACTAGATAAAAGTTATAATTGAAAATGGCCAGTGGCCCGTTGTATAATGCTCTCCCTGTTGCAAATGATAGTTTTGTCAAATCATGCACTGTTGTATGAAAATCCAAATTCAATTATCACCCACTTCTAAGCATTTTTCTTGGCTAAAAATCTCGGGAATTTTGATCTAAGTGTCTATTTTCAGGACCATTTTGTTTCACTTTTTCTTTATCCGATGCGCCAGAGGGGCCATGTGTTTGTAAGTAATTAATGTTATCATGTGAAATTTGATTTAAGGCTTATATATTGTGATTCTTATGTTTACAAAAACTAGTAGTCATTGTTAAAAAACATGAGGCCAATTATCATCTGAAGATCCTTCTTGTCTGAAATATTTTTAATGAAAATGACACACTAAATAAAAATGAGACACTAATCAAAATTCACCTGATTTCAATGATTAGTTAGATCTATATGTTGGGGCATAACCTTTTGTTCATAGGATCAAATAATAGGCTTTGCCTGATACTTATGGGTTTTTTTATGCCTAATGTGTTATGGCCCATCATTTCTAAAATTTGCCACAATGGGCCATTTGATACTCAAAAAAAAATTCTAGGGAGAACCCTGCCTGGGGCTTATATTCATAGAAGCAACCAGCTCCCATTACAACACATAATTACGGTTTGGCAAGTAGGTTTTGTTCGAATAAGACTTAAAAACGTATCATTGTGACTTGGCATGATGCCATCCAAAGCAGATTGTTCAGGCTTTCAGTTACGCATATATGCCAAGACATATAAATGTTCCTTGACTACACATAGAACGTTTCTGAAAGATATATAACAAATGCTTGATCAAAAACTTAAGTGTAGTTAAAAGGTTTCAAAACATTTTGGCGTGAATCTTTTAGCTGCTTATATATGCCAAAACGTATCAATGTGCTTTCTTTACACATTAGTATGTTTCAGAAGAAGGTGTATTATATACCTCAGCATAAAAACAAGTATGGTTAAAACATTTCAAAACGTTTTCATTACGTTTTCAATGTGCTTTCATTACACATAAGTAAAGTGGGGTTATGAGTTATTATACTACTCCAGGCCCGATACCCTATTGTTTCCTCTGTAGGTTTCTGAGCGTAATCTCCTATGTCTGACCAGGTAAACCTCCAGCGGAGGTTTATTTGCTAAACCTCCGGAGGTTATTTGCTAAACCTCCGGAGGTTATGTGGTAAACCTCCGGAGGTTATGTAATAAACCTCCGCAGGTTATGTGTGAAATATACCTAACTGGACTGTATATTTTTGAATTTTTGAAAAGTTTTAGTTTAAATATTGCATAGTCCAGGATCGAACCACAGACCTTCCAATTTAGAGTCTCAGAGCCTAACCACTACCCTATTGAGGCAGGTGCTATGTGCCTGCTTAGGCGTACTTTTGATTCATTTAATCTATGGAAAAAGTGATAGATAATTCACAAAATAATTTTCATGAAACTGAAATGATAAACAGGGACTTAATGTAACATAGAGAAATGGTGATATACTCAGTCTCTCTTAGTGTTTCATTGATAGGAATTCTAGATACCAGGGCCTAAAAATCGAAATCGAAAAATGAGTCCCTCTCACACCTGGGAGCGATCTTGGTACCCATTGAACACGAGTCCTAGGCCTTAACCACTTGGTTATAGAGGCAGCTAATGCGTGGCGACTCATATGTTATACCAATGAGTATATATGTATACTTGTTGGTAATACTAAACTCGATTGAGGCATAATACACCAGGAACCAGCGAAATCACCCCGCTACCCACACTATGGCCCTCCCCAAAGGTCATACCAGTGGTGGTGTCGGGGAAGAAGGCCTGCCTGGAGTGTGAGGGGCCCCGAGTTCGCCTCCCTGCAGCGGAGCCACCTTGTGCTACATGTACGCGCGGGTAAGGGACATACATGTATGTCATCAAATAAACAATTAGATTTATTGAATTTGGTACCAGATAATGTGATAGACCCTTACCATATGATTAGTCCCATGATTATGGGACGTAGTATAAGCTTGTAAACCGCCTTGGAGGCGGAGATTATGCTATATAACCTCTTCGGCTAACGCCTCGGAGGTTATATAGCATAATCTCCCCCTCCGCGGCGGTTTACCTTCACTTATACTCCATCAAAACCCCGAGTCTATTTTTCTCATGGTAGGTTTCTGAGAATAAACTCCCGGGTTTGAAGTACACTAGGAGTTTTTTCTATGCAGGTAAACCTCCAGCAGCGGTTTATGTGATAAACCTCTGGAGGAGGTTATCTGATAAACCTTTGGACGAGGTTAATTTGCAGGAGACTTCAGTTGGGCTTTGAAAACTATGTATTGAGATGAACACAATTTTCGATTTTATGAAAAGTTGTTCAGCTAGGGCACAATGCGAGGATTGGACCATGTACCTTCATATTTACAGTCCCAGACCTTAGCCTCCACCACAGTGAGGTGTATGGTGCATATATCCATCTAGGATGGTGCGTCACATAACAAAAATAAGGAGCAATTTCTGGCACATGGTCAAACTTTCGTTGTTGTGCCAAAATTCAGCATCGATTTTCACCCATTTCTAATCATTTCTCCGAGCTGAAAATTTCAGGAATTTTAGATCTAAATGTCTATTTTCCAGAACCTTTTATGAAATCAAAATCGGCCCAATGGAACGTCCACAATTCAACAGCGGGACCCATCACTACAAGACATCCTTATTTCAGGACGTCCTTATTACAACGGTTTTGTTATATGACACACCAGTGTTCAAGATATATTTTTTGCCTTGTTTATGATCTTAGTTTCCTATCAACAGTTTAACAAAATAATTTGTCGTGAGACCTTTTGGGGCTACTAGACACATCCGATTGCAATATGAATCCCCTTAAGTGCAACATTCCGGTACCCCCACTCTGAGCCAAACCATATAACCCATCAGTGTTCTCCAACTTGAAAAGTCACTCCTTTTCACTGACTTGTGACCAAAAAAAAACCACCCCTATTTTCTAAAAAAAAACACTGACTTTTTTAAATTGAAAATTGACGCTTTCTTCTGAAATCACTGACTTTTGCCGGAAATATGATATCTTATGTTTAAAAATGATTCATTTTACAGGAAATTCAGGTGACATTAGGTATGTGATTTGGGTTCTCATATTTTATGTAATGGCTACGGGGTGCAGTGGTGCGTATTGTGCCGTTTCGAACGAAATAAGTACCGCTGGAGGCAAGGTGAATATATCCTGGTATATATTTACCTCGGGCCGTTCCAAGGTCACATGACCGTTTCCATGGTTTTTGCCAATCAGCGCCGAGCATTAGGTGATTCCCAGCAAAAATTGTACGTTTGAGAGGAGTATATTGTTTCAAGGCCCCAAGCTTTGGAATAATTTAGGATAAATTGGAAAGATTGGATTTATGCATAATTCTATACCATCATTGAGACTGTATAAATGTATATTTTTATACTCAAATTGTTATCTATGTGTGGTTGGTCGACCATGCCAGTGTGAAATTTACATGAGTCACTAAAAAGTTGAATATGTAAAAAAAAAATAAAAAATTTCTGAATAGGCCTCCATTATATAATGAATTACTTATATCCCCCCCCCCCCCCTTTCCGGACAAGAACTACCTTATCTGGAAACACAATCTGTCACAACTTCACTTCAAGTTCTCCTCCTGGCCAGACTTAATGACCAGATAACAAGGAAAATATTTCTCTTTAGAAATTTATTCCCCCACATGACAAATGTGGTACCGCTCTTTTAAAATAACATGATGCCTGAAGATCCTCAAAGGTGAAACCGTAATCAAGGGTGTAATCTACCCAGGTTTTAGATTCCTTGATCTAAATCCTGCTTCACCCTCCAAAAACTTACTCCAAACTCATCATGACACACCCTTTTCCCACCAAGGGAGGTGTGTTCATGAGGTTACCAAGGGAAACCATCCCCTTGACAACCCACATTGTTGACAGTTACACATTCCCTTGGAGACAGTGACAGATTGACCAATCAGGGAATACCTCCTAGAGGGCCCCCTGACAATTGCGGTAGCATCAACCAGAGAGAGCTAGCAACGTACTCATCAAAAAGTTGAATATGTATAACGTACACCTGGATTTACAATGTAAACTTATAGCATAAAATTGTAACCAGAACAGAAATAAAGTGATTAAAAAAATAATTTGTGATTTGATGTTTCCCGTCACTCAAATCAATCTCCTGGATCCTCAAAAACTTTTTTCTTGAATTCGCAAATATTTACACCCGAAAACACCCCTATTTCTTAATTTTGCAGACCTGCAAATTTCTACCAAAATGACCCCTTTCTCCACGAATTTTAGAACTGCTGCATATCCAGAGAAATGGGAAGTGGGGGTACCAGTTGTGGTAGGATTGGGATACCGCCAGGATTCGTCTACCGGCTGCCATAATGGGCGATTTGACTGGTCGGCTGGTCGCCTTGAGCCAACTGGGACAGGTGCCCCTTAAACAGACTAGGAGTAGGGACGAATTAGTATTTTAGGTATGAACCCTAGTGAATGTATGTATGCATGAATAGGCCTATTCTCATACAGTAATTAACTTTACGTATTTTTCAAATCACCAACGACCTTTATAGCATAGTGGGTGGAGGATTTTATGTAATGGCTGGGGGGTGCAGCGGTGCGTATTGTGCCGTTTCGAATGAAATAAGCACCGCTGGAGGCGAGGTAAATATATCTTGAATTATACTAACCTGTAGAAATGTGTGTGGAGAATGTACGCAATCTGATTGGCTGATGTACGCCACGTGATGCTTACACTCTCCTAACAGAGGACTTTTATTGTACAATAGGGGTCGAGAATTATGTAAACAAACAAAATGACGGCCGCAATGATGGCCACGATGACGGCAGTGTTATGATGACATGATACTATTTCTTTGGAAATAAGTTACTGGTTTTAAGGTTTCAGCCATCACATAAAATAAAGAAGACACTTATGTCGTATATCGGTCGGATATATTTACCTCCAGGTAATTTCAGCCCTTGCTCTACGAGCGCAGGGTGAAATTACCTGGAGGTAAATATATCCGACCTCATACTCCATAATAGTGTCTTCTTATTATAGTACTTCGGAAGGTCTCATGATTGAACCACGGAGGGTCCATGTTTTACAATGTGTTACATTTTCTGTATGTTATGTTCTTGTTACTTTCAGTTAGTACAAATGTATTTATACAAAAAATATCAAAGTTTGAATGAAATATAAAAAATGCACCAAAATAATCAATAAGTATTGAAGAGCATAGATGTCCTATAGGCCTATATCCACATCATTGCCCATACACACAAAGAGTATTTGTGAACACGATAAGTTGCCTCAGTAGAGTAGTGGTTAGCCTGTTCAAAAGTCTATGCTTCCAGTCAAGAATAAGTGATAAAAAGATTTTCAAAAATTCCAAATCAGGTACTTAGGAACAAATATGTTTGATTAGATATATTCTAAATAACCTGTGGAGGTTTACCTGTAAACCTGCAGAGGGTTGTAGTTGCAACATTGTCAGTTATATTGCAGCAAAATACCTGTGAGTCTACTACATTTTTACGAAGCAACATTAAAATACAACATTGTCACAACGTTGCATCTATAACTTTATGTTTTCGTTGTCAGATGATGTCAGTACAAGGTCGTTCACAATGTTGGGGAGTCTATTAGATCATGAATAAGTTGCATTCCAAATACGTTTTTATACGATTGTCCACAGTTGCCAAGTTGGGATCGTGTGTACCGTAAAACCCCTAATTTAAGCCGCGGCTTAAATTAGGGTTACTCTCAGAAAATAGATCCAATCACACCTCAACTTTAAGGGTGCGGCTTAAATTAGGGTTTTATACAACCTTGAATACAATAGAAACTCTGAAAAAATATGATGAAAAAATGCCCAGGGAAGAATTCTAAAGTCAAGGTGCGGCTTAAATTAGGGTTCGGCTTAAATTAGGGGTTTTACGGTAAACAATGATATTCAGAAAGGGAGTTCCAAAACGTTTTAAGTTGTTTTTCTACTTTCTATTCAAAAGAGCCAAAAGGTTTTTATGTGAACTGAAACAGAAGAATTCCATCAAAAATAGAGGGAAAAGTACTTCGTGAAAATGCATTTTAATTTTTGGACTTCCAAAAATTAAAATTTCATTAGGCATAGAACGTTTTGGTTTTGCTGTGACAGAAAACCCTGGTGTTTAGAGTGTCGTTTTTTCTACCTGCATGAGTATGCCTTGTAGGAGTCCTCTTATCCCCCATGTGTTATTCATGTCGTAATGAGGAGAAAAATTAAATATTATTGACTAATTCAGACTAATTCCTTTGAATGATACGGGGCCTTCCATTTAGTACATACGCAACAAGGGGGGAAGGGGGGTCTGAGATTTTTGAAAATGTGCGTACATGCTAGTACATATTCAATGCGTATTTTTGCCTGAGGGGGGTGGGGGGGTCTGAGAT
Source organism: Lepidonotus clava (assembly GCA_936440205.1). Lineage (NCBI taxonomy): Eukaryota > Metazoa > Annelida > Polychaeta > Phyllodocida > Polynoidae > Lepidonotus > Lepidonotus clava. The sequence goes on from OW387143.1 coordinate 3,636,509, forward strand.
TTTTGAAAATGTGCGTACATACTTAATGGAAGGCCCCTACGGGAAAAAGTTGTTATTTTAATGACATTCCCAAAACAGCCTAACTAGTCTGGGGTCCGAGCCATGAAAATTATGATTCAGTGTGCCATGAAAGGTTTATACCCGAAACTATTTTGGGGTGCTGGAGGGGTCCTTTGGGCATAAGAATATGCCTGTTGTCACTCCGTAGAGGTGTGCATGAGAGTGACAGCAGCCATTTTGTTTGACAACCCCCTTTAAAATGTAACACAATATAATACAGTCTCTTTCTTTAATAGCAGACTCAATAAGTTAGCTATCCATTTCATATTCGACAAATCAATAGTGCATTAGTAGGAGGAGATGAAACATGAATGACTGACTTTATGCAAGGTCAAGGTCATCAAAATTAAGGTCAAACTTTGAAAAACGTCAAAAAATGAGTGTTTTACTCATTCAAAACTATCTTAGCCTGTGAAATATTTATGAATAACATCTAAAACTACTCTGGAGTGCTAGAGGGGACCCTTGGGCATAGGAATATGCTTGTTGTCACTGTGTGAAGGTGCATGCCAATGTGACAGCAGCCATTTTGTTTGGTTACCTTCTTGAAAGATGACCCAGCAAGTGATGGTCTCTTTCAAAGAACGTTTTCATGGCATACCAAATCATTAGATAAGCTACTTTTTGGCGTTCGGACCCCAGACTAAACTGGCTATTGTTAATTGGCTGTTGTTAACTTCGATGCAATCAAATTACAGTAGGTCACCTTCTCGCCATGTAGATGACCTCGTAACAAAGGCGATGATTGCGTCACAATTATTTACAGCTCAGGAAAGATGCGTGGCAAAGTGGCAACCAGAAAATCCTTTGAAAAATTCAGAATAGATAATCACTTGGAAATACATTTCATTATTACTACAACATTACAAATCTGTTTACAAAGTTTGTTGATGATTCAGGCTTTTACACTGCTTTTACAACATTTGTTACAATATGTGAACATCTAGCTTGGCAAGACGCTATCACCTTGCCATAATCGAATAATGCACGCAGAGTTGGGGTCTAGACCTTCTAGTACCAGGCTAAGGCACGGGGCCTGCGACTGATTCGCGACAGTTATTCACGTTATAACACAAAGAAAATATTATATCACTACTTTATCTACATAATAATTCACATTATTGACTTTATTTCATAATGACGGCCCAACGATGGCAAACAACAGTTTCCATATACTTTTCCCTCTATTCTGTTAAAAAATTGATAATAAATTGTGGAGATTTTATGATATTCCTCTGGCATAGATACATGCAAACAACTATCTGGCTTACTGTATAATCTATAGATTAAGTAGATACTAACCGGGCTGGGATCCTGGGCGCCGTATTTGGGCGAGGGGTTCAGTTCGCCCAGGATCCTCTAGAGGGCCGTCAGGCCGGAGAGCGGATCCTGGGCGAACTGAACCCCGAGACAAAATTCAAGTCTCAGGGTCCCAGACAAGGTTAGTATCAGATTTATTTCACCTCCCCTTACATATTTGTTTACTAATTATGCGTTTTCGACGGTAATTATGCGTAATTATGCGGGTTTTATGCGTAGTTGTTTATGTTTGTTTACATGTGACGTCATCGCCGGGCAATGCGGATTTCGTGACGTCACGCCCGGGCAATACAAACCCTGTATTGCCCGGGCTGGCTCTCAGGTGTCCGTCAGGGTTAAAGGATAGGCGACTACGTATCGGGGGTGAAATAATAAAGGAATATCAACAAAGATATATACATTGTTATAGACACTAGCGGCATGACATTTTGCATAGTGACATGGGACAGTTGGGACTCGTCCTGAAATGCTATCCACCACTGGGAATCCGGAACTCTTTATCTCCATACTAGTACAGTTGTGTTTATTTCTTTAACTTTAATAACATTGATTCTTTAACTTTAAATAACATTCGAACTGAACCATCAGATGTTTGAATATACAAAGACGCACCAACAGGGTGTTGACATTGGGGTGCAAGCGGTGGTGGGGCGCTGGTGTGTAGGCCGGGGTGGGACGCTGACATTCAGGCGGCGACGAGGCACTGAGGTCCAGACAGTGCCTGGGCATGGACGTCCAGGAGGTGGGTTGCAGGCTGCAGCGGCACTGACGTCCAGGCCTCAAGTATATGTATCCTTATCTGAATATATAAAGGATACGTAGCGTTATCTTATATCTTATTACATTCTGATTTTCAGACATGAACACACCACCCTGCGTGGTACAAATCCCGAAATTGTAGTTTTGGTATTGAGAGAGCAGCCCTAAACAAACGAGTATCAACAACGCTGAAATAATCTGTATTATTTTCATTCCACTCATTTTCTAAATTGAAGATAGTCTAAACTGATACCAAATGCTGATAAAATGGTTGTATCTAATATAATCCAAGAATGTCTTGGAAAAAGATTTGCCGAAAATTCCTATATTTTCCTATATTTTTGCCCTTAAACCTCCTATATTCTCCTATATTTTTGCTGAAAATCTCCTATAAAAATTGCTATATTTTTGCCGAAGGCCGTTAGTGACATGGGACATGGCCATTTCTTATATTCGACATGTGACATAGGGACCCCCCTATCTAGGGCCCCTTTCCTGACTGCCAACTAAAAAACTGGCATTGAAATGCACAAATTCACTGATATGGCGGCGGAGGGAAAAATTGTCCTTACAATATGCAATAAAGGTCAAAGCTGACAAGAGAAACCCAACACATGATACCATATTCCGCACACATAACAGCGAGTTGTTCCGGGTAAATCCAAGGGTGGCCAAACCATTCTCTACCTCTGCTAAATCTGTGATCAGAGAAGCAGAGATACCTTTGAACATCATCAGAGAAATAAGACCACCCAAGAACCCACCATGGTCCCAGAGTAAACCTGTGGTCATCCTGGAACTATGCAATAACAAGAAGAACGAAACCAACCCCTCTGCTTTCAGGAACGAATATGGAGCCCTGAAAGACCAATACAGTGATCATTTCCCCATCTTCACTGATGGCTCCAAGGAAGGAAATAGAGTGGGTTATGCAGTACATACAGAGTATGGGGACCTGACGGGTGCCCTTCACGGCCAAGCCAGCATTTTTACTGCTGAAGCACGTGCTCTGGCGCGTGCACTAGACTGGATCAAAGTATCAGGACACAGAAAGTTTATCATCTTCTCAGACTCAAAGTCCTGTTTACAAACTATCCTACAACATCAGCCTAACAATCCCATAATCAGAGATATCCAGCAAAGTCACACCAACCTGAAATCGGTTGGCAAAGAAGTGATTTTCTGCTGGCTACCTAGCCACATTGGAATCTCTGGTAATGAAAAGGCAGACCAAGCAGCCAAGGGGGCCTTGGCCCTAGATCCTGAGGTTCCTAGAATCCCACACACAGACTTACTGCCACTAAGCAAAACACATTTGCGGTCTAAGTGGCAAAGCGACTGGAACAAACAGGAGAACAATCTTCTACACTCTGTCCAACCCAAATTAGAAGAGAAAAGTGACAAAAGCAAAAGAGAGTGCCTTACAAGGTCAGAACAGGTGAAACTGGCCCGTCTTCGGATAGGCCACACCAGGCTGACACATGAACACCTGTTGAAAGGTGAAGTTGCTCCTATTTGTCAACAGTGTAACACCAAACTAACGGTGGAGCACATCATATTGAAGTGTAAGAAGACGGATGACAGTCGCAAGCGGCATCTCCAAAACAGAACATCGATGAAGGACGTGTTTAACAACAACAGAAGTAAAAAGATCCTGCAATTCCTTCGAGAATGCCAACTGATAGATAAAATCTAAGAAAGGATCCAAGAGTCTGGGATCCAGGGGCCACCCTGTGCTCCCGACAGGGTCATCAAAGGCCGGGTGTGTGGTGTCCTTTCTATGGGACATTGCACACTAAAGACCCCTTGCCACTCTTCGCAACGAGTAGGGTATCGCACCCGGTGGCGGGTTTCTCCTAAACCATACCATATATTCGGTCACCGCCCTTGTGGCGTAAAATAAGCTGAAAAGTTCTACCTTGTGCAGTCTGGAAAGAACCCATAAGGGTTGGCCGGACGTTAAACTACCCCAACAAACAAACTGATATGGCGGCAAGAAATGAATAAACCTAGGAAATGAATAAAAATAATGAAGTACTTTTTATGTGTTTATCAAATCTCACTAAGATCTTAATATTAAGGATAGATAAGGGGGAATGATGCGTGATTCATTCTATCTGCACTAATGAATGGTTTAAAAATTCTGGTTTGAGTGAACATAAATGTACTGTATGGAATTCAAAAATAGAGTCTGTAAGCTTTCTGGGGATATTAAACAAATGTAAAGGAGATGAATATTCACTGAAATATGGGTTGGTAAAAACAAAAATTACATTTTTTGTAATACATTTTTGAACATTGATATCTCAGTAACTATTGGACATAAAACCTTGAAATTTTCAATATGTCTTTTTAAGATTCTTCCAAAGGGAAGCGTGTCTCAGAATCTAAATATCTATTATAGTTTTGATTTTATGATATGTAGAAAATATTGTTTGAGTAATTCACAAAAAGTTACCTGTTTTTTGTCATAAAATGAAATCTAAGACCTTGATTCATAATTTGAGACACGCTTCCCTCGAAAAGAATGTTAAAGAGAGGAGCCAGTGAAATTTCAATTCTGGTTATTTTACACTTTATATGCTAGATTTAATGGTTATTTAGTTGTATGCCAAGTTTCAGTGAGATTAATTGACTATTTCATGTTAAAAATGGGCTTCAACTTTTAATAAACCTCATATCCCTCTGACATCAGGAAAACACACATCTGTGTGTGACGTCACACAAAATGGCAGTTATATTCAAATCTCAAATTTCTAAATTCCATATTAACTATATTTTTCCAAATTTTCTTTTATAAATCATTTAATTTGGTGATTTTAATCTCTTTTAGACTTACAAAGAACAGTTAACATAATTCTTTTTGCAATTATTTCAGGTTTATGATTTATCAATTGTTCTGCTTGTGACGTCACACACAGGCAAATGCACTGTGCAGGCTGCACCAGGTGCAAGGCAGGGCCACTCATTTTGATTCAGAAAAATGTGTGTAAAATAAAAACTACTAAAGATAGCTCTATAAAATTTTGCATGGTTATTCCCTGGGTGGTGGGGATCACGGCATTATACCTTTTTACAGTCACTGGCCCCTCCCTTTAAGATCACACAGTCAAAATTTCAGTTCAATAGGTTGAATAGGTAAAGAGAAATTGATGTTCAAAGAAATAAAGTGAAAAAATGATTAAAAATTGATAATTTCTGTTATCCCCAACCGATTATTTTGATAAATATATCATCATGTACAGAATAATTATTCCTTTCATTTGGTGTATAATATGTCACCATAGGTATCCCCGCCACAAAAGTATGTGCCTGAATGCAGCACACCACCCTGAGACCCCTTATCTATCCTTAAAGTAAAACACTAGTATATGATTAGGGATGTATTCATGAGTAGTCCATCACATCAAACCTTTTGAAACGCATTTATCTTATTTAGATCTCTATTTTTCGAAACGTAGGTACAAAAATTCTCAGCAGATTTCGTATTTATACATACAGTAGTGGCGTGTATTATCGGCACCTTAGGGTATAATGTAGCAGTGTATGTTTATTTTTCCTACAATTTGCTCATAAAGTGTTCCATAAAATATTTTGAATATATCTACATCCCTTAGAAACGTAATAGAATATTTTCAGATTCTAATATTGAAAATATAAGTGTAATTAGCATTTTATGTTTTGGACTGTATTATCAGTACCTGTCTTGTTTTATCTGATTTTAGACGTTGCTTTTTGAATTGTTAGCCTTTAATTTGAAACAGTCATGTAGCCCTGCTGATAAAACAAGGCACACACATAGGAAGGAGTGTATTACCGGCATACATACTAAAAACGTGTTCCTACTACCTACGAAAAATAAAATTCAATTGTTCATCTTACTTTGAATCATTTTGACCTATAGAAATCGAATTTGAAAGGCATTTCTTATTGTGGTGATTTACAGATGAAATTGAATAACCTCTTAACTTATTCAATAAGATAACATGGCCCTTTCTTGGTACTACAGGTAGTTGATGATGAACTTCTTTTAAATGTCATGCTGTCTAAAGGCAACTAGTGCCGCGTCAGTCTAGAAATAAAATTTGGTATAAAAATTTAATTATAATTTCTGTTAAACTCAAATGGGGGTGTGGACCCTTAAAATCGACAGCGCGACATGGCTTTTTCTTAAATTCGACACGGCGACACGGCCGTTTCTTAAATTTAATACATACCTGCCGATATTATACGTCACTAGTCTAGGTGATAATCCATCATAGTGATGATGAGAATAATGAAGGGAGCTTATCAGAGAGTTAATTCAGATAAAGCTTTGAGGGGTTCTCAATGTTTGTGTCTTATTGTTTCTTGTTGGCAGAACTCGTATTTGTAAATTCTGGGGTTCCAAAATTGTATAGAAATACGGGAGAAATAATTCTAGATGCAGGAGACCTGGAGATGCATCTAAATTTGCTTAAAAAACGGGAGATCTCCCCGCAGATGTACGGTTGCAACATTGAGTCTGTGGTTCAACACTCCTCATGCCTCAAAGTGCACTTTCACAAATCTTTAAATACTATCAATGGCATACGTGGTCCACACATGTAGAAAACGTATGTGGTCCACACACCCACCTTCAGAAAACGTGGGGCCCCCTGCATATGTGGCATATTCAGGGGTGGGCTTTTTTTTTTCCTGTCGCACATATTGGCTATCCTGTCTCACAAAAAAGACTACCATAAACGTACACCCTCACCCCAATCTTTAAAATCAGTATATAGCCCTACATACAAAAACAGGTATTTATCCCGAGCTGTAAATAGTGTGTTTCTATCACTGTTTGATGGTGTAGGAATCCTGAATTTATACGTTTTGACCAGACTCAAAGTGTGTCAACGTTAGATTATTGTGATAAATGTTTCTGTACTAAGGGGATGTTTCACACTGGTCTTAACGGCTATCATCCACTAGTCAACGTATCATAACATTAGGGGATTAAGGACTGGTCGGTCAGTGTGGGTTTAGGGTATTCCTCTCGTCAGCCTCTGTTGACTTAAGCTGTCCTCCAGTCGCTGGGAGCTCCAAAGACTTCGCTGGAGGGTCAAAGACGTCACACTTTTGTGCAACAATACGACAGGTTGCCCATCCCTGCAGTTGGAGGTTGTATATCATAACTTCCGCCTCTAAATCTATATTAGAAATGTTACAGAAACCTATGCATGTTATACAGCCCCCAATGCCAAGGGGTGGGTTTTGGGCCCTGATTGTCAATGCATTTTAGTGTTGCATAAACATCCCCCATCCAGGGGGCCCGATGGACCGACGACCTAATCCCCCTAACCCAAACATTACCGGATTAGCCTTTATCAACACGTTGACTAGTGAGGAGCACCCGTCTTAACTCTAGTATCATAATTTTCACTGGCAGATCCAGGATTTTGAAATTGGGGCGCTATTGTAAAAATACTGACTCTCTCTCTGGCTGAATTTCATATTATAAAACTCAGAATCTTCAAACAAAAAAAAGGGAGGGGCGCGCATCCCAACGACCCCCCTCTGGATGAACCAGTGTTTTTATTCAAGATAATTTGACTTTCATTTTTGTAATCTAAACTTATGATCTGAGGTCACTTATGGCATTATGATTTTGAAGGAGCACACTTAAGTGTCCGAAATTGAATATCATTTTTATGCATACAACACTTAACCCACGTATACATAGTACAGTATAGTGTTTGGACTCCCTATCCCTAGATGGTGCTGCCTGTTAGATCACATTATACCTTGGTGTCGTTCTCAACCACACAGATACAAAAGTGACATCCATGTAGTCAAAAACCCAGGTTGGGGGATTTTTCACACTGCTCCTAACCCTAAGATCATATTTTTAGTTAAGATTTTTAGAATTTCTCAAATCCGTGTTTCAGACTTAGATCTAAGATCTTATGTTCATTATGTAGAGTTAAGATTATTGACTGTTCAAACATCTTTCACTCCCAACCTCCAGCCTGGCCCACTCAATACTTCATGTGTCATTTTTTTCCTGTGACTGTCTGACAACCGCCATATTTCATGATTATATTGAGACCCTTAGGCAATTGTTATTGTCACCCAATGGGGATATATATTGCAGGCGACATCAAGGCGTTGCATCTATAATGCATTGCTATCAGCAGGAAGGTTTTCTAGTGTAGTTGCAGGTTTGGTGTATCACCGATACCAAAAAGCCAGTCAATGACTTAACTGGTTTTACGCATCACCTCAGACTTGTACTCATAATTATGAATGTGAATAAATAAAGTGCAGCAGCTACAGCCAAAGCAATGACAGTGTTGATAGGCAGTTGTAGTTTATTGTAGAACAATTGGTTCAAATCAACATACTTCAGGGTTTTACACCTTTGGTCAGGATTCAAAGATATTTCATGATAATAATCATTATGGAAGATCAATTATCATTTAGCCATATATTACTAGACCTTTGGGATTTTACAAAGTGTTGCCTGCAAAATGCCTACTTCTAGGTCCTAAATGGCATGAAGCAGTTTTATACATTGATTGCTTCTTTTTATCTATGCAAGTTTCATGTATGGGGTTAGAAAAGTCCATCTAAATGTCCATGGTTGATACTTTTGTTTAATATAATGTTCCGTGCAAAATCATGTCTAATCATATCAAAGGCATTCTTTCCTTATGGGAAACAAAATGTTATTCATATTCAATTGTCCTCTGTATCAACTTCACTAAAATGTTGACAGATAAAGAAATCTGATCTTGCCTCTAAGTTTGTTTTTTTGCATCCTTGAGTCTTCAATTGCAGTCCCTGACATTGTTCGCCATAATGGTCACTAATATAAACTAAGTGTCATGAGATTCCTACCCATCTTAGGGGCCTTAAGTGCTTAATATGCTGTTTCCAATGGCCCTTGACAATTTTACTGCATTATGGACTATTTTCTTCAGATTGTACTCTCAAAGAAATAAGAAAATGGTGTGAAAAATATATTTCACACCATTTTCTTATGTGCATCGCTATCAGCAAGAAGAACATCAGCTATTGCAACTAGCTATATAGTAAGAATCTGGTACAACAGGTTTCCAATGCATATTCCCTACCTATAGTGCAAATAAAATGGCCTTTAAAGTTACACCCAAAAGGATTACCACCAATCTGTGATATTTTCTCAGCATATCTCTGACAACCAAATCTATAAACCAAGGAACGTCATGCAAAAGGCCCCATTACTGATGAAGAGTGTTTTTCTGAGTGTTTTATCACTCCCCAAGCAGAGGCAGAATCTGCTGGCCTGATACCCTCTGAACAGTTCACCTCCTCCAGGTGTGCTTGGAGAGTGAACACAGGGCCAATCCATCAAGTGAGGTCTATGATTGGTTGGTCATTCTGCCTCCAGGATTCCCTTGCTGTGGGACATAAAGAGGATTGTAGGGACACCTCTTTTGGTGCAGAGCCCTGTGCAAACTGTCCGGACCCGACTGCACCCTAAAGGCCATGATCCATGTTGCGATTTTGGACCGATTTTTAACCAATTTTGAAAATTGGTTTGTTAAATAATCATTTTTCAACATACTCTTTTTACAAGAGTTTAGAATAATACATATCAGAAAAATTGTATTTTCATCAGGAAAATTGATTCCAAATATGTGAAAAATGCATGAGAAGAAAATCGGATGGCCCAAAATCGCAAAGTGGATCATGGCCTTAAAATTAATGGCATCGATGGCCTGTACCATGATGAATCTTTGTAGCCATATAGGTTTGGTGATCAAGAATGGACTAAAAAACTTAAAACTGAAAATGTGTTATGTCCTAAAATGAGAGCCAATTGCAATGTCATAATAAGTTTCTTGGGATATCTTATCAATATCTGAGAATTTTCAAACATATTTTCCTTGTGACTTTTTTTCCTCGCCGTATATTTAAGCACACATAGTGTTATAATCAGTTCCTTTTGATTCTTTATAAAATAAAGTTGCATGAAAAGAAATATGTCCTTTTTTAACTTGCAGACCATATTATACAGAGGGTTTTGTGTGCTTATGGAAACGATGGGAGTGTTTGAAAATGCTGTTGCACAATAAAACACTTGTAAATCCACCCCAAACTCTTGTATGTTCACCCCAAACTCTCGAAAGTCCACCCCAAACTCGAATAAATCCATCAAAACTCACATATCTACAATGAGGGCAAAAGGTGATTGTATGAAATGCAAACTCATACAAACTCCTTTACTGGGATTTATTATGCAACAAGCCATTGGACCTCCCGAGCCTGACCCTTGTTCTTTTATGGCCTAGTTAGTTCTTGCATATTAGGTCCTTACACTTGCACAGTGTCCATGTGACTGGCTGTGACAGGCTGAGTCGAATTTGTTAGGAATTATTTTATTGGCCCTCTATATATTGTTCTTTCAGTCCTCACTTGACATAAATCAGCAGAAGCAAATCATGCTGGGATACAGGGTAGAATTCTCACCTAAAATGGTTACTGGTTAACAGTCCTAGTAAACCTAACTATGACCAAAATGGTCGTTGTAACTTTATGAAATGCAAAACTCATGTAGTCTTATAGAGGTTTGTTATGAAACAGGACCCATGGTTGGAAACTTATAGATTTCATGCTTGGATTTCACACGTGAATTTCACCCTTGGATTTCATTCGTGGATTTCATGCCTGACTTTCATGCCTGACAATCACGCCTGACTTTTTCACTCATGCTTAAATACCAAACATGGCCATGTCTGATGCATTATGGGTAGTAATGCATTATGGGTAATCAATTTCTTATAAAAGGCTGAACAGCACTGTGTACATAGTCTTTTCACCTATATACCTGGAACCGTTAACATCATGTCTCTGGTCTTCTTTACCAGCTATTTCATACCAGCCACTTCATGCTTGGATTTTATTCATGGATTTTCCACCTGGATTTCATGCCTTACCTTAATTCCAGGCTTTCATGCCTGACTTTCACACCTAGATTTCACGCCTAGATTTCACAACTTAATTTCAAGCCTGACTTTAATGCCTGATTTTCATGACTGACTTCCATACCTGACTTTCATGCCTGAGTTTCATGCTTGAGTTTCATGACTGGATTTCCACCTGAAACTCATGCTTTCAAAAGCAAGTTATACTTAGCATGAATAATGCGCAACAAAACTGCATCTCACATTCATTAAAGCCTCCTGTTTATTACAATATATTTCAAGTTTTATAGTAAGTAACTACAGAGCAGATAGTACCAATATTAATCACCAGTTCAGATAATGAATAACTGCTGAAACAACTAATATCAACAACAAAAGTAAACCACAAGAAAAAAAAACACACAAACATGCAGTAAAAAAGTAAATGATATAAACTATGATATAACAGAAATACATATTACAATGTTGTGTAGTATGACCCATTCACATGCATAGCTTTTTTATTATCATGGATAACAAATCAATGGAAACAAATATGCCAACAGAACAAGCCTCTCTGATGTTCTATCAATGAAAAGTCATGTAAAATTAGAATAGGCCCACTGAGTGCAACTATTAAGTACAGATAATTACGTAGCTTTACACATGTTGTATCTATGTTGTATAAGACATCTTGTATACATGTCATATGTGACATGTTGTAGACACATTAATTGTAAGTGATAGTTGAAGTTAGTACAATCATAATAGTGCAGTCATAAAACATAATGCTATTTTATGCACTAATTCCAGTGTCATTGATGGTATATTGTTCTACTAAAGAAATAGATATTTCTTATTATATTATTCTATGAGTATTAAAGAATGAGAGATCATTCCTATTACTTGCAGAATACAAAAGCTTTACTATTGATTATATAATCTCCTGATAGCCTGCCTCCTCTGAAGCCACTGTGCTGATATACTGAGGACATGGGTTTGGGTCATCTGTCAACAAGCTTAAGGGACAGGAAGTTGGAGGCCCGAGACCAGAAGTGGGGGGGGGGGGTAAGCATTCTCCATTGAGAACCCTTCACAAGTGCTTATACAAGTGAGTTTCTTAACATTGCAGAGTTCTGTTTTTGCCTTGTGGAAGGAAGGGAGGGGAGCTGATAAGTTGCTTTTAAAGGGCTAGGGTGGGGGTTTTAATTGGAGGGGCTGGGTATAGTGCATGACCCCTTGTCATTTGAGTGATGAGTTACTTCACAGCAGTACAGCTGGATAGACATACATGTACATGTCAAGAAGTTGAATGTGTTTTATTGTTGTAAGTGTCATTCATATATATGTGTGTATATATGTATATATACATGTATATGTTTGTCATACATCAGTTATTCTTAGCTACACATTTGGCTATTACATGCAATTCAAATCCTTTTGCCTCTTACCAAAAAGCACATTGAGGTAAACCTTCTGCCTATTCTTGTAAAGATTGATCAAAAAGTGTGTATTTGAGATGCAAAAATACATTTTAGGGTCCATTCCATTTGTGAAAATCTCGGCAGCCGTATAAATTGATATCTCAATCAATTTCAAATTAGTTTTTCTATTAAGAGAGGCAGCCACCTTTATTATATAAGTTCAATACATGAATATGCCAGGCCCCTTGACCTGCTTTATATTCAAAATGCTCATATTCACACTAATCGAGGGCCTTTTATAATGTCTGTTGATTTGTTTACCAGGAAATGGGGGGAAAATTCTTATCTTTTCCATCAATCTGATTAATAGCATTTTCTTGTATGAAGCACGGTATAAAAGTAAAGGTTTCTAGTATTTCATTGTACAAATTAAGTTTTCTATCAGAGTTAGTTTCTATCAAGTTATTTTCAAACACTGTATCATGTCCAAGGGTGAGTCATAATGACACAGATATTTGGAGCAACAGAAATGTTATTTGTCATACATTGAATAAAAGATCAAATTAATATTTCTTGAGTAAATGATAATAAACTAATATTATCTTTTGGACAACATCTAAGCAACAATACTGGCAGTTTTGAAATGTTACTGCAACCTAAGTTTTGTAATAACATCATAGCAATGTAATTTGGTGATCTCCATCAGGACCCTGGTAGTAGTAGTAGTGTCTGGTAGTACGATGCTGATGATGGTAAACAGTTGTTGCTAACCAGGGTGACCAAAGTCCATTTGGTTGATTTATACCTGTGGCCTGACTGTCAAAGTCTATTACTTCATTATTCATCTCTATCTAACTGTGAGATTTCTGTGGGACTGCTCTTGATAGGGCTACTCCAACTAAGTGACAAAAGAACAAATTTTAAGGCAGGTCGATTTAAACTAAGTCTATTTGCAACATTGTGTAAGTTGAATTAGAGGTGATTTAATACTGCCTCAGTTTCATGCAGAATATGTGTGGGATTCAGCTTTAAGGTAGTAATATTGTTGCAACCTCCTGCTATGGGAATATCATCCTGGGTGTAGTTAACTGCATGCTGTTCAGCCCAGTAAATCAACTGTTCAAATGTTGTAGATACTTCTATGAGTATTATTGTATCCTTTGATTATTCTTTACAACTGTTTGTCCATTGAATCAGTGATTTATAGTCTCCATGATCTCAGGCCACCTTAATGAAGGCATCACTATTCATGTCGATGGCCGATTATAACTCCAATCCGTGTTGATGAATCATTGCTACCTATAAAAAGATACTTTTCCTAAACACTTAATGAAAGACTTCTGTTTTGAGTCACCACTTTACAGATGTCAGGCACTGCATCATCTGTCCAGTCGCTCTTCCAGATGCTGAAAATCAGACATAGAAAGGCGTTAGGTATATCTCTCCTTATTCCCTTTTATAAATTATAAAAAACAAGTTCAATTCTGCCAAACATTAGTAGGACCAGCATCCAATCAGAGAATTGAACTGGAACTTCTATTCTTTAACATAATGTTGATGGGATGAATTGCATTTACTTGGAAAAACATTGTTGGAATCCTTAGAATAACACCAGTGGTAAAGCACTGGGCAAATCCAGACTTTCAATACTTTGGTCCCATCAGCATGGTGTCACAGCTCTCACATCAAATTGTAGCAATCAAAAGAAAACTATGTGCCATGGGTATTGCAATAGGGCAGCCCAGATCCTCTACTTGTTCCTTCTCCCACCCTCTACCTATCCCCTTTCAAGCTTGCTATTTGTCCCTCTCCCTGGCTCCTACCGGTCCCTCAACATCCTCAGCTTTATCATCCAAACCTACCTTTTACTCTTTAACATCATTTACTACACATCCTCACCATTCACTCTGACCCTTACCCTTCACAACATGGGAAGAGGGATGGTAGGGCATAGAAAGAAGGACATGTAGGTAATGGCAAAACGACAGGTACGGACATGAAGACAAGCAGGAGACAGGTAGGGGGCAGGAAGGCGGATGGGTAAGGGGGAGGAAAGGGGGCAGGTAGGGGACAGGCAGGGGTGCGAAGGGGGACATGTAAAGGACAGGGAGTGGGCAGGAATGAGGACAGGTAGGGGGGAAAAGGGCAGTTAGGGGACATAAATAGGGACAAGTAAGGGGTGGTAAAGTTGACAGGTAGGAATAGAAAGAGGGAGACTGGTAGGAGGATAGTTAGGGGAAGAAGTGGGACAGGTAGGTGACAGGGAGACGGATAGGTAGGGGTTGGGAAGGGAGACAGGTAGGGGTAGGGAAGGGGGACAGGCAGGAAGGGGATGAGGGACAGGTAAGGGACAGAAGGAAAAACAGTAGGGGACAGGAAAGGGTTCCAGGTAGGGGGCAGGTAGGGGGACATGTAGGGGGCAAGAAGGACAGGCAGGGTAGGGACAGGTAAGGGACGGGAAGTAGAACAGGTAATGGAGGGGAAGGGGTAAGGTAGGGGACAGGAAAGGAAAAAGGTTCTGAATTGGTAAAGGGAAGTACGAGTTGGGCTCCCATCAAAGAGAGAGGTAATGTTAGTCTTCCCTTGTCCCATTGACACCTTTCCCAGCCTCCCATCAAAGAGAGTAGTCATGTCAGTCACCTCCTGTGTCTTTTGCATGGATGGCCTCCCAGACTGGCCTGAGCGAGCGAGCGAGCGAGTGGATGTTTGATGCTGTACCAACAGCAAGGGTCAGTTTCGCGGCAAACACAATAGAGTCCTAGACCTGCCCATACCCATCAGGGTTTGAGTACAGGGCCAGCTTTCTGGCCTACTACTGACCACATATTCTGTAGAGCCCAGGTGCGGCCCATACACTTCAGGGGTTGAGTTACCTGACCATCCCCCTTCCATCCCTATCCCCAATAAGGTGCTGCAAAGTTTAACATTGATTCCTGGGATTTGTTTCAGAAATTGTAGCATCACTCTGACAGAAATGAACTATTAAAGGAGATATAACTCTGGATCCTTCACATATGATATTTTGCAATTACCTGAAGACTGTCAGTATTTGGTTCCTGACAAGAGACTGAAGTATCCTTCCCATCCCTTCATCACTGAACCTGCCCTTGGGTAATCTGTAATGGAAATCAATACAGCCTTCAATCATAGTGCCCTTGGATATCTGAATATCTTATTTTTCAATAAAATACCACTTTGTTTATCTATAAACACTCCTTTCAAAAAATGGATGTTATGAATGTTTGAAACCAAGCCAATTATAACTCCATGTCAGGGTAAATATAACATCACCATCTATCAAAAGGGCCCTTTCTAAAAAACTTTCTGTAAATACTTCAAGGTTCTGTTTTCAATCACAAATATTTGTTCAGAACCTTGTCCCCCTGTCTCCTACCTTAACCCCTTACCCTTGATTTTCTTTTAACTATAAATTCTCCTTTCGAATGTATGTTTGAAATGTTTAAAACAAAGACAATATTACCTTGTTCACACTATAAATACTCTTTAGCAATGCAAATGTTTCAAACAAAGACATTTATGACTCCAATCCGGGTTGATGAATCATTGTTACCTATGAAAAGATACTTTTCCTAAATACTTACTCAAAAACTTCCAGGGTTCTGTTTTCAATCACCACTTTACAGATGTCAGGCACTACAGCATCAGTCAAGGCACTCTCCCCGATACTGAAAATCAGACACACATATGTTATAGGTACATGCTTCCTAACTCCCTCTTAAACGTATAAACAATAAGTTATTCGTATTAGACAACAAACTATTTAGCCTCTAAGTAAATATAAATACATTACACCAAGTCAAAAAATCATGCTGGTGTCCCCTTTACCATATTCATAAATGCATGTTGAAGAAAATATTCATGCTGTACTGAAACTTATTATATTTCTATATTAACAACCTCCAAACAGGGACTGTTTTGAACTAGGATTTCTATTCATTAACTTAATGAAGGCTCTGTAATGTATAGAGGGGATCCATGAATTAAAACTGATAGAAAGAGGTCTTTTCAGATTATTCAAGTAAAAGTTTTCTGATTACCTGAAATGTGTCAGTACTTGGTTGCTGAGGAATGACTGAAGTATCCTCCCCATCCCTTCATCAGTGAACCTGCTTTGATGTAATCTGTCAATTAAATCCAGACAGGCTTTAATTATTCTCCTCAGGGACATCTGAATTTCTTAGGTGGCATAAAATAGCTCTCGTGACTTTTTTTTTTACTAATAATTCTCCTTGCGAATGTATGGTTTGACTGTTTCAAACAAAGAAAATTATAACTCCACTTTAGGTTTGATGAATCATAACTACCTATCATAAGAGCCATTCCTAAAATACTTACTGAAAACTTTCCAGGGTTCTGTTTTCAATCACCACTTTACAGATGTCAGGCACTACAGCATCAGTCAAGGCACTCTCCCAGATACTGAAAATCAGACACACATGTCATAGGTACATGCTTCCTAACTCCCTCTTAAACATATAAACAATAAGTTATTCGTATTTGACAACAAACTATTTAGCCTCTTAGTAAATATAATTACATTACACCAAGTCAAAAAATCATGCTGGTGTCCCCTTTACCATAATCATAAATGCATGATGAAGAAAATATTTATGCTGTATTGAAACTTATTATATTTCTATATCAACAACCTCCAAACAGGGACTGTTTTGAACTAGGATTTCTATTCACTAACTTAATGAAGGCTCTGTAATGTATAGAGGGGATCCATGAATGAAAACTGATAGAAAGAGGTCTTTTCAGATTATTCAAGTAAAAGGTTTTCTGATTACCTGAAATCTGTCAGTACTTGGTTGCTGAGGAATGACTGAAGTATCCTCCCCATCCCTTCATCACTGAACCTGCTTCTATGAAATCTGTGAGTTAAATCCAGACAGGCTTTAATTATTCTCCTCAAGGACATCTGAATTTCTTAGGTGGCATAAAATAGCTCTCGTGACTTTGTTTCAACTAGAAATTCTCCTTTCGTATGTACATTTGAAATGTTTAAAAGAAAGACAATATTACCTTGCCGAAACCATGAATACTCCTTTCAAATGCAAATAATGAATGTTTCAAACAAAGACATTTATAACTCCAATCCGTGTTGATGATCTATTGTTACCTATAAAAAGATACTTTTCCTAAATACTTACCGAAAAACTTCCAGGGTTCTGTTTTCAATCACCACTTTACAGATGTCAGGCACTACAGCATCAGTCAAGGCACTCTCCCAGATACTGAAAATCAGACACACATATGTCATAGGTACATGCTTCCTAACTCCCTCTTAAACGTATAAACAATAAGTTATTCGTATTAGACAACAAACTATTTAGCCTCTAAGTAAATATAATTACATTACACCAAGTCAAAAAATCATGCTGGTGTCCCCTTTACCATAATCATAAATGCATGATGAAGAAAATATTTATGCTGTACTGAAACTTATTATATTTCTATATCAACAACCTCCAAACAGGGACTGTTTTGAACTAGGATTTCTATTCACTAACTTAATGAAGGCTCTGTAATGTATGGAGGGGATCGATGAATGAAAACTGATAGAAAGAGGTCTTTTCAGATTATTCAAGTAAAAGGTTTTCTGATTACCTGAAATCTGTCAGTACTTGGTTGCTGAGGAATGACTGAAGTATCCTCCCCATCCCTTCATCAGTGAACCTGCTTTGATGTAATCTGTGATTTAAATCCAGACAGACTCAAATTATTTTCCTCAATGACATCTGAATCTTTTAGATGGCATAAAATAGCTCTCGTGACTTTGTTTTAACTAGAAATTCTCCTTGCGAATGTATGGTTTGACTGTTTCAAACAAAGACAATTATAACTCCACTTTAGGTTTGATGAATGATAACTTCCTATCATAAGAGCCATTCCTAAAATACTTACTGAAAACTTTCCAGGGTTCTGTTTTCAATCACCACTTTACAGATGTCAGGCACTACAGCATCAGTCAAGGCACTCTCCCAGATACTGAAAATCAGACACACATATGTTATAGGTACATGCTTCCTTACTCACTCTTAAACGTATAAACAATAAGTTATTTGTATTTGACAACAAACTATTTAGCCTCTAAGTAAATATAGTTAAATTACACTAAGTCAAAAAATCATGCTGGTGTCCCCTTTACCATAATCATAAATGCATGATGAAGAAAATATTCATGCTGTACTGAAATCTATTATATTTCTAAATTAACAACCTCCAAACAGGGACTATTTTGAACTAGGATTTCTATTCACTAACTTAATGAAGGCTCTGTAATGTATAGAGGGGATCCATGAATTAAAACTGATAGAAAGAGGTCTTTTCAGATTATTCAAGTAAAAGGTTTTCTGATTACCTGAAATCTGTCAGTACTTGGTTGCTGAGGAATGACTGAAGTATCCTCCCCATCCCTTCATCAGTGAACCTGCTTTGATGTAATCTGTGATTTAAATCCAGACAGACTCAAATTATTTTCCTCAATGACAT
Organism: Lepidonotus clava; assembly: GCA_936440205.1. Taxonomy (NCBI): domain Eukaryota; kingdom Metazoa; phylum Annelida; class Polychaeta; order Phyllodocida; family Polynoidae; genus Lepidonotus; species Lepidonotus clava. The sequence continues at coordinate 3,655,497 of OW387143.1, forward strand.
CTGAATCTTTTAGATGGCATAAAATAGCTCTCGTGACTTTGTTTTAACTAGAAATTCTCCTTGCGAATGTATGGTTTGACTGTTTCAAACAAAGACAATTATAACTCCACTTTAGGTTTGATGAATGATAACTTCCTATCATAAGAGCCATTCCTAAAATACTTACTGAAAACTTTCCAGGGTTCTGTTTTCAATCACCACTTTACAGATGTCAGGCACTACAGCATCAGTCAAGGCACTCTCCCAGATACTGAAAATCAGACACACATATGTTATAGGTACATGCTTCCTTACTCACTCTTAAACGTATAAACAATAAGTTATTTGTATTTGACAACAAACTATTTAGCCTCTAAGTAAATATAGTTAAATTACACTAAGTCAAAAAATCATGCTGGTGTCCCCTTTACCATAATCATAAATGCATGATGAAGAAAATATTCATGCTGTACTGAAATCTATTATATTTCTAAATTAACAACCTCCAAACAGGGACTATTTTGAACTAGGATTTCTATTCACTAACTAAATGAAGGCTCTGTAATGTATAGAGGGGATCCATGAATTAAAACTGATAGAAAGAAGTCTTTTCAGATTATTCAAGTAAAAGGTTTTCTGATTACCTGAAATGTGTCAGTACTTGGTTGCTGAGGAATGACTGAAGTATCCTCCCCATCCCTTCATCAGTGAACCTGCTTTCTTGAAATCTGTGATTTAAATCCAGACAGGCTTTAATTATTCTCCTCAAGGACATCTGAATTTCTTAGGTGGGATAAAGTAGCTCTCGTGACTTTGTTTTAACTAGAAATTCTCCTTTCTCATGTACGTTTGAAATGTTTAAAAGAAAGACAATATTAATTTGTCGAAACTATGAATACTCTTTTCAAATGCAAATCATGAATGTTTCAAACAAAGAATTTTACTACCTATCATAAGAGCCATTCCTAAAATACTTACTGAAAACTTTCCAGGGTTTTGTTTTCAATCACCACTTTACAGATGTCAGGCACTACAGCATCAGTCAAGGCACTCTCCCAGATACTGAAAATCAGACACACATGTTATAGGTACATGCTTCCTAACTCCCTCTTAAACGTATGAACAATAAGTTATTCGTATTTGACAACAAACTATTTAGCCTCTAAGTAAATATAATTACATTACACCAAGTCAAAAAATCATGCTGGTGTCCCCTTTACCATAATCATAAGGAATGATGAAGAAAATATTCATGCTGTATTGAAACTTATTATATTTCTATATTAACAACCTCCAAACAGGGACTATTATGAACTAAGATTTCTTTTCACTAACTTAATGAAGGCTCTGTAATGTATAGAGGGGATCCATGAATTAAAACTGATAGAAAGAAGTCTTTTCAGATTATTCAAGTAAAAGGTTTTCTGATTACCTGAAACTTATCAGTCTCTGGTTGCTGAGGAATGACTGAAGTATCCTCCCCATCCCTTCATCAGTGAACCTGCTTTGATGTAATCTGTGAATTAAATCCAGACAGGCTTTAATTATTCTCCTCAAGGACATCTGAATTTCTTAGGTGGCATAAAATAGCTCTCGTGACTTTGTTTTAACTAGAAATTCTCCTTTCTCATGTACGTTTGAAATGTTTAAAAGAAAGACAATCTTACTTTGTCGAAACTATGAATACTCTTTTGAAATGCAAATCATGAATGTTTCAAACAAAGAATTTTACTACCTATCATAAGAGCCATTCCTAAAATACTTACTGAAAACTTTCCAGGGTTTTGTTTTCAATCACCACTTTACAGATGTCAGGCACTACAGCATCTGTCAAGGCACTCTCCCAGATACTGAAAATCAGACACACATGTTATAGGTACATGCTTCCTAACTCCCTCTTAAACGTATGAACAATAAGTTATTCGTATTTGACAACAAACTATTTAGCCTCTAAGTAAATATAATTACATTACACCAAGTCAAAAAATCATGCTGGTGTCCCCTTTACCATAATCATAAATGAATGATGAAGAAAATATTCATGCTGTATTGAAACTTATTATATTTCTATATTAACAACCTCCAAACAGGGACTATTATGAACTAGGATTTCTTTTCACTAACTTAATGAAGGCTCTGTAATGTATACAGGGGATCCATGAATTAAAACTGATAGAAAGAGGTCTTTTCAGATTATTCAAGTAAAAGGTTTTCTGATTACCTGAAATGTGTCAGTACTTGGTTGCTGATGAATGACTGAAGTATCCTCCCCATCCCTTCATCAGTGAACCTACTTCCATGTAATCTGTGATTTAAATCCAGAGAGACTCGAATTATTTTCCTCAATGACATCTGAATATCTTAGGTGGCATAAAATACCTCTCTTGACTTTGTTTTAACTATAAAATCTCCTTTTGAACGTATGGTTTGACTGTTTCAAACAAAGACAATTATAACTCCACTTTAGGTTTGATGAATCATAACTTCCTGTCATAAGAGCAATTCCTAAAATACATACTGAAAACATTTCAGGGTTCTGTTTTTAATCACCACTTTACAGATGTCAGGCACTACAGCATCAGTCAAAGCACTTCTCCAGATACTGAAAATCAGAAAGACAGATATGTGACAGGTATATCCCTACTTGTTCCCCTTCACAATATATGAAAAACCAACTCAACTAGCCAAACATCAGCAGAACAGACCTCATATCAGGGACCATTTTGAATTGAAATTTCTATTCGTTAACATGAAGAAGGCATCGTTATTAATCTTCATAGGCGTATAGTTTTGACTTTGAGATACATAGATGGATGGATGAATCAAAACTGGTAAAACGAGTTTTTTTCAGATCCTTCAGTAAAAGGTTTTCTGATTACCTGAAATATGTGAGCACTTGGTTGCTGAGGAATGACTGAAGTATCCTCCCCATCCCTTCATCTGTGAACCTGCTTTCATGTAATCTGTGAATTAAATCCAGACAGGCTTTAATTATTCTCCTCAGGGACATCTGAATCTTTTAGGTGGCATAAAATAGCTCTCGTGACTTTGTTTCAACTATAAATTCTCCTTTTGTATGTACGTTTGAAATGTTTATAGGAAAGACAATATTACTTTGTCGAAACTATGAATACTCTTTTCAAATGCAAATCATGAATGTTTCAAATAAAGGATTTTATAACTCCAATCCGTGTTGATGAATCATTGTTACATATGAAAAGATACTTTTCCTAAATACTTACTCAAAAACTTCCAGGGTTCTGTTTTCAATCACCACTTTACAGATGTCAGGCACTACAGCATCAGTCAAGGCACTCTCCGAGATACTGAAAATCAGACACACATAATGTTATAGGTATATGTTTCCTAACTCCCTCTTAAATGTATCAACAATAAGTTATTCGTATTTGACAACGAACTATTTAGAATCTAAGTAAATATATTTACATTACACCAAGTAAAAAAATCATGCTGGTGTCCCCTTTACCATAATCATAAATGCATGATGAGGAAAATATTTATGCTGTACTGAAACTTATTATATTTCTATATTAATAACCTCCAACCAGGGACTATTTTGAACTAGGATTTCTATTCACTAACTTAATGAAGGCTCTGTAATGTATACAGGGGATCCATGAATTAAAACTGATAGAAAGAGGTCTTTTCAGATTATTCAAGTAAAAGGTTTTCTGATTACCTGAAATGTGTCAGTACTTGGTTGCTGAGGAATGACTGAAGTATCCTCCCCATCCCTTCATCAGTGAAACTGCTTCTATGTAATCTGTGAATTAAATCCAGACAGGCTTTAATTATTCTCCTCAGGGACATCTGAATTTCTTAGGTGGCATAAAATAGCTCTCCTGACTTTGTTTTAAGTAGAAATTCTCCTTTCGTATGTACGTCTTGAATGTTTAAAAGAAAGACATTATTACTTTGTTGAAACTATGAATACTCTTTTCAAATGCAAATCATGCATTTTTCAGACAAAGAATTTTATAACTCCAATCCATGTTGATGAATCATTATTACATATGAAAAGATACTTTTCCTAAATACTTACTGAAAACTTTCTACTGTTCTGTTTTCAGTCACCACTTTACAGATGTGAGGCACTACAGCATCAGTCAAGGCACTCTCCCAGATACTGAAAATCAGACACACATATGTTATAGGTACATGCTTCCTAACTCCCTCTTAAACATATAAACAATAAGTTATTCGTATTTGACAGTAAACTATTTAGCCTCTAAGTAAATATAATTACATTACACCAAGTCAAAAAATCATGCTGGTGTCCCCTTTACCATAATCATAAATGAATGATGAAGAAAATATTCATGCTGTACTGAAACTTATTATATTTCTATATTAACAACCTCCAAACAGGGACTATTTTGAACTAGGATTTCTATTCACTAACTTAATGAAGGCTCTGTAATGTATAGAGGGGATCCAGGAATTAAAACTGATAGAAAGAGGTCTTTTCAGATTATTCAAGTAAAAGATTTTCTGATTACCTGAAATGTGTCAGTACTTGGTTGCTGAGGAATGACTGAAGTATCCTCCCCATCCCTTCATCAGTGAACCTGCTTTGATGTAATCTGTGATTTAAATCCAGACAGACTCAAATTATTTTCCTCAATGACATCTGGATCTTTTAGATGGCATAAAATAGCTCTCGCAAATTTGATTTAACTATAAATTCTCCTTGCGAATGTATGGTTTGACTGTTTCCAACAACGACAATTATAACTCCACTTTAGGTTTGATGAATCATAGCTACCTCTCAAAAGAGCCATTCCTAAAATACTTACTGAAAACATTCCAGGGTTCTGTTTTCAATCACCACTTTACATATGTCAGGCACTACAGCATCAGTCAAGGCACTATTCCAGATACTGAAAATCAGACACACATATGTTATAGGTACATGCTTCCCAACTCCCTCTTAAACATATGAAGAATAAGTTATTTGTATTTGACAACAAACTATTTAGAATCTAAGTAAATATAATTACATTACACCAAGTAAAAAAATTCATGCTGGTGTCCCCTTTACCATAATCATAAGGAATGATGAAGAAAATATTCATGCTGTATTGAAACTTATTATATTTCTATATTAACAACCTCCAAACAGGGACTATTATGAACTAGGATTTCTTTTCACTAACTTAATGAAGGCTCTGTAATGTATAAAGGGGATCCATGAATTAAAACTGATAGAAAGAAGTCTTTTCAGATTATTCAAGTAAAAGGTTTTCTGATTACCTGAAACTTATCAGTCTCTGGTTGCTGAGGAATGACTGAAGTATCCTCCCCATCCCTTCATCAGTGAACCTGCTTTGATGCAATCTGTGAATTAAATCCAGACAGGCTTTAATTATTCTCCTCAAGGACATCTGAATTTCTTAGGTGGCATAAAATAGCTCTCGTGACTTTGTTTTAACTAGAAATTCTCCTTTCTCATGTACGTTTGAAATGTTTAAAAGAAAGACAATCTTACTTTGTCGAAACTATGAATACTCTTTTCAAATGCAAATCATGAATGTTTCAAACAAAGAATTTTACTACCTATCATAAGAGCCATTCCTAAAATACTTACTGAAAACTTTCCAGGGTTTTGTTTTCAATCACCACTTTACAGATGTCAGGCACTACAGCATCTGTCAAGGCACTCTCCCAGATACTGAAAATCAGACACACATGTTATAGGTACATGCTTCCTAACTCCCTCTTAAACGTATGAACAATAAGTTATTCGTATTTGACAACAAACTATTTAGCCTCTAAGTAAATATAATTACATTACACCAAGTCAAAAAATCATGCTGGTGTCCCCTTTACCATAATCATAAATGAATGATGAAGAAAATATTCATGCTGTATTGAAACTTATTATATTTCTATATTAACAACCTCCAAACAGGGACTATTATGAACTAGGATTTCTTTTCACTAACTTAATGAAGGCTCTGTAATGTATACAGGGGATCCATGAATTAAAACTGATAGAAAGAGGTCTTTTCAGATTATTCAAGTAAAAGGTTTTCTGATTACCTGAAATGTGTCAGTACTTGGTTGCTGATGAATGACTGAAGTATCCTCCCCATCCCTTCATCAGTGAACCTACTTCCATGTAATCTGTGATTTAAATCCAGAGAGACTCGAATTATTTTCCTCAATGACATCTGAATATCTTAGGTGGCATAAAATACCTCTCTTGACTTTGTTTTAACTATAAAATCTCCTTTTGAACGTATGGTTTGACTGTTTCAAACAAAGACAATTATAACTCCACTTTAGGTTTGATGAATCATAACTTCCTGTCATAAGAGCAATTCCTAAAATACATACTGAAAACATTTCAGGGTTCTGTTTTTAATCACCACTTTACAGATGTCAGGCACTACAGCATCAGTCAAAGCACTTCTCCAGATACTGAAAATCAGAAAGACAGATATGTGACAGGTATATCCCTACTTGTTCCCCTTCACAATATATGAAAAACCAACTCAACTAGCCAAACATCAGCAGAACAGACCTCATATCAGGGACCATTTTGAATTGAAATTTCTATTCGTTAACATGAAGAAGGCATCGTTATTAATCTTCATAGGCGTATAGTTTTGACTTTGAGATACATAGATGGATGGATGAATCAAAACTGGTAAAACGAGTTTTTTTCAGATCCTTCAGTAAAAGGTTTTCTGATTACCTGAAATATGTGAGCACTTGGTTGCTGAGGAATGACTGAAGTATCCTCCCCATCCCTTCATCTGTGAACCTGCTTTCATGTAATCTGTGAATTAAATCCAGACAGGCTTTAATTATTCTCCTCAGGGACATCTGAATCTTTTAGGTGGCATAAAATAGCTCTCGTGACTTTGTTTCAACTATAAATTCTCCTTTTGTATGTACGTTTGAAATGTTTATAGGAAAGACAATATTACTTTGTCGAAACTATGAATACTCTTTTCAAATGCAAATCATGAATGTTTCAAATAAAGGATTTTATAACTCCAATCCGTGTTGATGAATCATTGTTACATATGAAAAGATACTTTTCCTAAATACTTACTCAAAAACTTCCAGGGTTCTGTTTTCAATCACCACTTTACAGATGTCAGGCACTACAGCATCAGTCAAGGCACTCTCCGAGATACTGAAAATCAGACACACATAATGTTATAGGTATATGTTTCCTAACTCCCTCTTAAATGTATCAACAATAAGTTATTCGTATTTGACAACGAACTATTTAGAATCTAAGTAAATATATTTACATTACACCAAGTAAAAAAATCATGCTGGTGTCCCCTTTACCATAATCATAAATGCATGATGAGGAAAATATTTATGCTGTACTGAAACTTATTATATTTCTATATTAATAACCTCCAACCAGGGACTATTTTGAACTAGGATTTCTATTCACTAACTTAATGAAGGCTCTGTAATGTATACAGGGGATCCATGAATTAAAACTGATAGAAAGAGGTCTTTTCAGATTATTCAAGTAAAAGGTTTTCTGATTACCTGAAATGTGTCAGTACTTGGTTGCTGAGGAATGACTGAAGTATCCTCCCCATCCCTTCATCAGTGAAACTGCTTCTATGTAATCTGTGAATTAAATCCAGACAGGCTTTAATTATTCTCCTCAGGGACATCTGAATTTCTTAGGTGGCATAAAATAGCTCTCCTGACTTTGTTTTAAGTAGAAATTCTCCTTTCGTATGTACGTCTTGAATGTTTAAAAGAAAGACATTATTACTTTGTTGAAACTATGAATACTCTTTTCAAATGCAAATCATGAATTTTTCAGACAAAGAATTTTATAACTCCAATCCATGTTGATGAATCATTATTACATATGAAAAGATACTTTTCCTAAATACTTACTGAAAACTTTCTACTGTTCTGTTTTCAGTCACCACTTTACAGATGTGAGGCACTACAGCATCAGTCAAGGCACTCTCCAAGATACTGAAAATCAGACACACATATGTTATAGGTACATGCTTCCTAACTCCCTCTTAAACATATAAACAATAAGTTATTCGTATTTGACAGTAAACTATTTAGCCTCTAAGTAAATATAATTACATTACACCAAGTCAAAAAATCATGCTGGTGTCCCCTTTACCATAATCATAAATGAATGATGAAGAAAATTTTCATGCTGTACTGAAACTTATTATATTTCTATATTAACAACCTCCAAACAGGGACTATTTTGAACTAGGATTTCTATTCACTAACTTAATGAAGGCTCTGTAATGTATAGAGGGGATCCAGGAATTAAAACTGATAGAAAGAGGTCTTTTCAGATTATTCAAGTAAAAGATTTTCTGATTACCTGAAATCTGTCAGTACTTGGTTGCTGAGGAATGACTGAAGTATCCTCCCCATCCCTTCATCAGTGAACCTGCTTTGATGTAATCTGTGATTTAAATCCAGACAGACTCAAATTATTTTCCTCAATGACATCTGAATCTTTTAGATGGCATAAAATAGCTCTCGCAAATTTGATTTAACTATAAATTCTCCTTGCGAATGTATGGTTTGATTGTTTCCAACAACGACAATTATAACTCCACTTTAGGTTTGATGAATCATAGCTACCTCTCAAAAGAGCCATTCCTAAAATACTTACTGAAAACATTCCAGGGTTCTGTTTTCAATCACCACTTTACATATGTCAGGCACTACAGCATCAGTCAAGGCACTATTCCAGATACTGAAAATCAGACACACATATGTTATAGGTACATGCTTCCCAACTCCCTCTTAAACATATGAAGAATAAGTTATTTGTATTTGACAACAAACTATTTAGAATCTTAGTAAATATAATTACATTACACCAAGTAAAAAAAATCATGCTGGTGTCCCCTTTACCATAATCATAGATGCATGATGAGGAAAATATTTATGCTGTACTGAAACTTATTATATTTCTATATTAACAACCTCCAAACAGGGACTATTTTGAACTAGGATTTCTATTCACTAACTTAATGAAGGCTCTGTAATGTATACAGGGGATCCATGAATTAAAACTGATAGAAAGAGGTCTTTTCAGATTATTCAAGTAAAAGGTTTTCTGATTACCTGAAATGTGTCAGTACTTGGTTGCTGAGGAATGACTGAAGTATCCTCCCCATCCCTTCATCAGTGAAACTGCTTCTATGTAATCTGTGAATTAAATCCAGACAGGCTTTAGTTATTCTCCTCAGGGACATCTGAATTTCTTAGGTGGCATAAAATAGCTCTCCTGACTTTGTTTTAAGTAGAAATTCTCCTTTCGTATGTACGTCTTGAATGTTTAAAAGAAAGACATTATTACTTTGTTGAAACTATGAATACTCTTTTCAAATGCAAATCATGAATTTTTCAGACAAAGAATTTTATAACTCCAATCCATGTTGATGAATCATTATTACATATGAAAAGATACTTTTCCTAAATACTTACTGAAAACTTTCTACTGTTCTGTTTTCAGTCACCACTTTACAGATGACAGGCACTACAGCATCAGTCAAGGCACTCTCCCAGAAACTGAAAATCAGACACACATATGTTATAGGTACATGCTTCCTAACTCCCTCTTAAACATATAAACAATAAGTTATTCGTATTTGACAGTAAACTATTTAGCCTCTAAGTAAATATAATTACATTACACCAAGTCAAAAAATCATGCTGGTGTCCCCTTTACCATAATCATAAATGAATGATGAAGAAAATATTCATGCTGTACTGAAACTTATTATATTTCTATATTAACAACCTCCAAACAGGGACTATTTTGAACTAGGATTTCTATTCACTAACTTAATGAAGGCTCTGTAATGTATAGAGGGGATCCAGGAATTAAAACTGATAGAAAGAGGTCTTTTCAGATTATTCAAGTAAAAGATTTTCTGATTACCTGAAATCTGTCAGTACTTGGTTGCTGAGGAATGACTGAAGTATCCTCCCCATCCCTTCATCAGTGAACCTGCTTTGATGTAATCTGTGATTTAAATCCAGACAGACTCAAATTATTTTCCTCAATGACATCTGAATCTTTTAGATGGCATAAAATAACTCTCGCAAATTTGTTTTAACTATAAATTCTCCTTGCGAATGTATGGTTTGACTGTTTCCAACAACGACAATTATAACTCCACTTTAGGTTTGATGAATCATAGCTACCTCTCAAAAGAGCCATTCCTAAAATACTTACTGAAAACATTCCAGGGTTCTGTTTTCAATCACCACTTTACAGATGTCAGGCACTACAGCATCAGTCAAGGCACTATTCAAGATACTGAAAATCAGACACACATATGTTTTAGGTACATGCTTCCCAACTCCCTCTTAAACATATGAAGAATAAGTTATTCATATTTGACAACAAACTATTTAGCCTCTAAGTAAATATAATTACATTACACCAAGTCAAAGAATCATGCTGGTGTCCCCTTTACCATAATCATAGATGCATGATGAAGAAAATATTTATGCTGTACTGAAACTTATTACATTTCTATATTAACAACCTCCAAACAGGGACTATTTTGAACTAGGATTTCTATTCACTAACTTAATGAAGGCTCTGTAATGTATACAGGGGATCCATGAATTAAAACTGATAGAAAGAGGTCTTTTCAGATTATTCAAGTAAAAGGTTTTCTGATTACCTGAAATGTGTCAGTACTTGGTTGCTGAGGAATGACTGAAGTATCCTCCCCATCCCTTCATCAGTGAAACTGCTTCTATGTAATCTGTGAATTAAATCCAGACAGGCTTTAATTATTCTCCTCAGGGACATCTGAATTTCTTAGGTGGCATAAAATAGCTCTCCTGACTTTGTTTTAAGTAGAAATTCTCCTTGCGAATGTATGGTTTGACTGTTTCAAACAAAGACAATTATAACTCCACTTTAGGTTTGATGAATCATAACTGCCTGTCATAAGAGCCATTCCTGAAATACTTACTGAAAAACTTTCAGGGTTCTGTTTTCAATCACCACTTTACAGATGTCAGGCACTACAGCATCAGTCAAAGCACCCTTCCAGATACTGAAAATCAGAAAGACAGATATGTGACAGGTATATCTCTCCTCATTTCCCTTTACAAAATATGAAAAACAAGCTCAACTTGCCAAAGATCAGAAGAACCAACTTCATATTTGGGACTGTTTTCAAGTGCCATTTCTAATTATTAACTTTATGAAAGCATCAATGCATACCGGGCACCCTAAATGCATACCGGGCACCCTAAATGTAAAACTGGTGGAAATATCTCATTTCAGTTTGTTCAAGTATGAAGTTTGGTCATTACCTGAAACGTGTCAGTGTTTGGTTGCTGAGGAATGACTGAAGTATCCTTGTCATCCCTTCATCACTGAACCTGCTCTCATGTAATCTGTGATTTCAATCCAGAAAGGTTTCCATATAATATTGCCCTTGGATATCTGAACAGTAATTTGGCATGAACCATCAAGTATGACTTTGTTTAAACTATAAATACTCCTTTCAAATCAGATGTTATGAAAGTTTCAAACAAAGACAATGATATGTCCACTTTAGGGGTTATGAAGCGCCTTTACCTTTCAAAAACCCATTCCTGAAATACTTACTGAAAGATTTCCAGGGTTCTTTTTTCAATCACTAGTTTACAGATGTCAGGCACTACATCATCACTCAAGGCACTCTTCGAGATACTGAAAACCCGACAAACAGAGGTTATAGGTATGCCTCTCCTTATTCACTTTCATAAAGAAATATTTATAAACAGACAAACAGTGGTTGGAAGTATATCTCTCCTTATTCTCTCTTAGAAGATATGAAAAACAAGCTCAACTATGCCAAACATTTTTAGGAACAACCTCCAATCAGGTAATTGATCTGGAATTACTATTTATCAACTTAATGTTAATATAATTAATTGGATTTATTTGGAAAGATATCATGGTTATACTTGAAATAACACTACTTGAAAGATGCAATTCTGGATCCTTTAAGTATGATGTTTTGCAATCACCTGAATCTTCTTAGTATTTGGTTAGCAACAAAAGACTGAAGTATCCTTTTCATCCCATCATCACTGATTCTGCTGTTGTCTAATCTGTAATTGAAATCCAGGAAGACTTTTCTTATATACCCTTAGGATATCTGAATCCTGTAGTTTGCATTATACACATTTGAAATCAGATGCAGCACTCAAACATTTAGGTACTCAGCTGTTTTTTCTTGAGGTGGCATATTCTGAGAAGAGAAACTAGTAGTCCTTGGGTTGCCTCTGCTGTTATAAACCCTTTAGCCTCTGAGGAAAACATCACTACCCTCAATAAGTAGACACACAACATGTGCTTCCTATGAAATGCATTTTTCCCAATGGTGATCAGCTTTTTCACATAAACTAAGGCATCAAACTAAGGTGTTGATATCAGGACAGGATGTGTTGACATCTAGTAATCTGGATTATTGGATGTTTTTTTCAGACTACCTGTTACTAAGCTACAAGCAAGTTGACTCACCTATACTTGAGGAAGGTAAAACGTATGTATAGTACAAAGAAAGAGCTATTGTAAGAACCTCTATAAAACTATACCATATTTTGTACATTACATGTATATGAAACTAACTTGTGTTCCACAAGAATTTTGTCTAAATGGCTATAAAAGACCATCTTATAAAAATGAGTATTACTTGGTGCAACAAACAAGATATTGGCTATGTTCAACTGCCAAAACATATCCTTTTTGCATCTAACTTATATTTTAGGCCCTATTTAAGAGTATGGCATTCCCAAGTGGGCAGGTGCAGGTCTCTCTTAACATTACCATTAGCATTTAAAACCATTCTCAAGTGCACCTTATTCCTGTCAATCTAGGTCAGGAACCCCCAACTTATGAGGCAAGTGTAAAATGCTTTTTGAGGGCCTATAACTCCAGAGAACATGTTACATAATATTGAAAAATAAACAAAAAGTTTTAGCAAATGTGAACATTGTGCACAACATACAAAATTAGACAAGATATGTGCACATGAATATAAAATGCATAAAGATGTCCATGTGAGCAGCTGGAAAGTGTGATTAAAAAATACTCAAAATGCAGTTCTTGGGACAGAATTATCTGGATTAACCTGACTTACCTGAATGCACTAGAGCCACTCCTACCTGATACTAGGGCTGGTGCCAGACATCGTTGAGACCAGTGCCAGCATTCATAGGTCCTCAATAGTGAACTACCCTTCAGCTGTCAATTGCAATTACCTGACTGCCCACTTTCTGGGTACAACAGAGGGGCCCTGACAATTTTCATGCTCCAGTGCACACACAGTGCACATTTTTTGATATCTAAACGATGATGAAATTGGTGAAATCATACATCTATGGAAAACCACAAGAGTAAGCTAGGGGAGATGAAGACAGTCCCTCTTGAAATGTTATCCCTGCAGGTGTTATTGCACCAACACACCCTATCCCAGTGACCCTGATTTATTTTTGGCAATTGAGAATGCCCATTTGTAAGTTTGACACTTAAAAAAAAGTCAGCTGACCCAGCAATGGGGTAGAGTCAGGAATACCACCTTATCCACACGTTCTTTTCTTCTCTAACAAGAAATCTCTGAGTGTTTTCTACTTGAGGAGCAATCCCAGAGAATTCCTCTTGTTCTCTGGTATTTTAGAGAATGAGAATGTCTTTCTCTTAAAGAGGCTCAAATTCTCTATTTTAATGGAGAAAGACTTTTCATTCTCTATTCTCAGGGAAGAAAGAATTCTCAGTCTTTCTTTACAGAGAATGAGAATTTCTTGATGCTTAAGAAGAGAGGTTTAGAGAATTTCTTGTTAGAGAAGAAGAGAATGTGTGGATAAGGTGGGAATACAGTACTGGCCTTATTTACATGGTACACGTGGTATAAGCACAACTCACTGGGCAATGACACAAGTCTGAGGGTTAGTCAAAGTCATTCTTTTGTTTCTGCTCATTTCCTATAGAATTGTCGGAAATTAAAATGTTCTATATGTATTCACCTGACACTTTTGATATCCACCTACCATTAGGGGTGACACCAAAATGGTGACAAGTTGCTGCAGCCGCACACCTGCTCCCCTGTTGTTACCAAAAGTTATTTCTCAACAGTCATTTTAACCTGCTTCCATTCTCATGGGAAACCAACAACTACATACTCTCACTTGTGACTTCCCTCCATCACCCACAAATGGCTACCCTTACATTGTTGGTAATATTAGGTTAGGTAAAGCTGTAAATATACCTAATTTGGCAAAGAGCAAACTACAACTACATACTGACTATAGAGGAGCTGTTGCCTGGAATGATTTAACAGTTGATTTGCAAAATATTCAAACCTATGAAAAGTTTTAAAATAAACAAAAATACATGCTAAAAACGATGTTAAGCTAAGAGATAGATGGGCCTGTCCCCTACTAATATGGGGTCAATTCATTATTTTCTCTGCCTGTCCACATGTCGAAATTGATATAATTTGTAACATTATATATAAGAATTGTGTTGTTTATAAATGTTTGGATACAAAGGGTTACTTGGAATGGATTATGTTCCATGGCAGTTAATTACTGATCTGTTTATTGTCATAAAAACACTTGTCTATGTATCGCGAAGATGCTGTGTTCTGATGAAAACCATATTATGTATGAAACGAATACAGGATAAATAAAACAAATTTAAAAAAAAAAGAGGTGAGGATGGAGGCAATATATAGATGAAGGTGGGTAATTGTATACTGACAGTCCTATGAAGCTGCAACCTGGTCAGTATAGTGATCAGGTTATGTTAGTCAACAATTCATTAGTCCCTATCATACTTAAGAGCCATACCCACTTAGCGACTTTTCGGCAAACACATTGGCGCAAAAACCATCGGCCGACGGCCCTCAAAATGTAGAATTTAATGCTGAACTATATGTGGGTATGCTGAGAGCAGGCAGAGTCCACTGACGGCCATGCTGCTGGCCATGCCGATCATACTAAGCATGTTTGATGCCAATGCCAACACCGACGGTCGGTGTCGGTGTAGGCATAAATTGTCTAGTGGGTATGACGCTTAAGAATGTATAATTAACTCTCTCATATTTGATATTGTAAGACAATTATCGAAATGGGAACGTATCCCAGATCCACTATCTGTCTGACTTGCCATCCAGTCAATACCACAATGTAAGTATTTTATGCATCGTATATAGCCACCAGCAGATCTTTAACATCGGTGCGACGTGGAAATACTTTAAAAGCAGACATGGAAAAGGCCCCTGTAATGGTGTGGGAGGGGCTGTCAAGCAATCCTCTAACCTCTCTCTGAAGGAGGATATCATCCTTAAATCTGCAAATGACATAGAACAAGAACACACACAGTCACCCAAAAAAAAGCACCGGCCAGTCAAACCAGAGCACCCACACACCCTAAGACTAACACTCCAAAACTACCACTTCAAATCCACAATATGGCAGTATCCTAAACGCCCCTCAGCTTATGTTCCCACACAGGTGCCCACCCGCCACACTTCCTCGACGCCCTAACAAAGTCAGAGCGTGATGACTATTACGAGGCAAGAAGACTTTGCATCTCATACGACCATTTGACTTACAGAGCTAGCTGGATGAAACAAACGCAAGCAGCATCCAGGCCAAAGCCGGGTTCAACGTCCTCAATGCCATCCACAACAATATTGAGAAGAAGTCTCTGGAAGAAGAAAAGAAAATGAACGATATCCTAGACAAACTCAAGGGTATCCTGAGTGAAGAGCAGTATCAGCAGTGCGGTATTCTGGTCTCACAAATCAAATATATTAAACTTTGGACCTCCTGGACTGCTCAGCATCAACAAGACGCCTGCATGAAAAAGGCTATCGCATCAGATACTGAAGACCGAAGAACCTACGAAATCTACTGGTCAAAGCAACCAACTGAACTACACCCAAACACCCGCCAAAGAGACGCGGAAAAGATATGGCAATACAAAATGCTGCTACTGCCCAAAACTCAACACAAGCGGAACTATAATAGCAAAATGCACTGACAGAAAGTACACAGCACAACGGAATGTGGACTGCAGCAGCAACAACCTCATATACTGCATCACCTGCATCACCTGCAAGAAACAATATGTAGGTCAGACCAAGAATAGCCTCAAACAATGCTTCCAAAAGCACTTCTACCAAATAGTCCACTCAAAAGAAAGCACGGAAGTGTCAAGACACTTCAACCAAAAAAACCACCAAGGCCTCAAACACATAGAGATACATATATTAGACTTCAACCACATTGGACCTAACAACGAGAAATCAACCCAAACACAACTAAAAAGAATTTAAGTGGATACACAGAATATGGAGTCAGATCCCATTGGGACTGAACTCCATTGACAACGTCTTTTAATCCATAGGAACCCAACCCTTGCGTTTCACCGGATACTTTAAAGGTATCAAATCCTTACCGGGTTCACTGTGAGACCATATAGAAGTGGAATATCAACGGACAGATCAGTTCACTATACAGCCTTGCCAAACCACTCAAGTCCACCAACTACAGTCTAGGAAAACACGGGCCTGTGGATGACGTTCCTCCAACCCTTCACCCGTCGCCAGGATGTCTTCTTAAGATCCCATGGTGGACACCATGACTAGCCACTGCAGCCTGATGAGGTATTTACCGAAACTGTGCCCCCTCTGAGTGCTCGACCACATAGGCAGCCTAGGTTGGACCACATAGGACAACCTAGGGAGCACTGGCACTTTAAAGGTGCACTTGGTCATTCCTATGGGTGACACACTCTATGCCAGGAACAACTCGTGTTTCTCCCCCTGCTGCTGGTGAGAGGGGGGTTTAGCCCAAGGCGTGAGGGATGGATTGCCCATGTGACACACCCTTAGACAGTGCTCCAGCCAGAGCCCCAGCCAGAGTCACAGCCAGAGTCACAGCCAGAGCCAGAGCCAGAGCCCTAACCAGAGCCCTAACCAGAGCCTTAACCAGAGCCCCAACCAGAGCCCAAGCCAGAGCCCAAGCCAGAGCCTGCCCCCCAACCCCATGAGGAACAGTTGGAGACTTTATCTTGGCTAAGTACTCCAGCCAGGCTTATGTTGGGTATGTTCTGGTGGTGGAGAGCGTTGATCTATACTTGGATGGTGCAAATGTCTTCCACTGGCCTCCCAGTAAGACCAACTTTGGGTGATTAGGAATAACATCATTGTGAAGATTACCCAACTTACCCAAGAAGACCATCGAAGTTGATGGCGGGCGTGGGCTTGCCTTTCAAAGTCACCATTCCCCGCTCTCGAACATGTCACCAGGTCATGTGATTTATGACGGTCACCATTTTGGGTCAATCGAGATCGCCTTCCAGTACGCGCGAGCAAAGATCTGTGGCTATCAAAGGGAAGCTGAACTCATAGCAAATGAATCGGACCCATATAAAGCCAAAGCTTATGGGAAACTAATCAAGGAAACCAGGGAATGGCTGAGCAACCGTGTTAAGATCATGACCGATCTGGTCCGCTTCAAGTTCAAGAACAATCCAGAATGTAAACAGCGCCTACTCGACTCGGGAAAGTTGAAGCTCTATGAAGCAACGGCCGACAGATTCTGGGCTTCTGGAATCATACTGTCCAAAGCGAGAGACATCAAGAACGGCAGGGTTCCAGGGCAGAATAAACTTGGCGAAATCTTGGAGAAAATTAGGTCGGAACTAGCCAGTGAATGAGTACTTGCATATCAGTCAGTGTGTTGTAACTCAATTTTGACGTCATGGCGGCTCCCGGGCAAGGCCTTGCTAGGAGAAGACACCACGTTTATTTCATGGACAGTAGAGGACAAGGTCTAGAATTCCTGCTGGGGAAGAAAAACTTAACAAACGTGGAAATCGAAGTACTGTCATACCCAGGCGCACTCTTCCAGGACATTATAAGGGAAGTCCTGTATTATACGAAGATGTATCCATTCGACCTTGTCTTTATCTGTGCCGGTATCAATAACTTCACACACAAAAACAGAACTACTGGTGTCGTCACATTTGAGTGGGAGTCAGTAGAGCAGCTAACAGGGCATCTGGAGCATATGGTATCAGACGCGGACTCCAGACTCATGAAGGATCGCCCAGCTTCAAAAATCATCTACTGTCCTGTGATGGGGGCAAACCTCTCGACCATACTTCACAGGGATGCGGGACGGGAACAGGCGATCCTGAACAATGGAATATGGGCATTAAACGATGTGTTCTTCGCCCTGAACAACAAGAGAGGTTTCTACTGCCCAAATCTGATGACCCCTGTGCATCGAATAATCAAAGGAAAAAGGAAAAACTGTTACCATCATCTCGGTTCAGATGGTCTCCACCTAACAAAAGAACTCAAGGAGAAATGGGTTACAGAGATGATGAAAGCAGCAGACCCCAAGAAAAACTAACAGGAATTGGACTATGGTGTTGTTAGCTAGGGGCCCTGAGAAGGGAGGAGGTCACCGAACATGTCTGAAGACAGGGGACGTGATCTCTGACTGACTCGGGGGGCAAGCTGAGTTAATGTCTGAAGACAATTCCTCGCTGCTTGCATATGTTAGGGCCCTGTATTCTTAAGCATTCAGGCATCCTGTTTGAATTTGGTGCATTTACCCTTTGAACTTAAAAATAGTAACTAAGGAAGACGAGCTAAGTTAATGTCTGAAGACAATTTCTTTGGCTAGTCACCAATCTTGTTCATATTGTTACATGTTAATGTGCCTTTCATGTATCCGCTTTCACTGAGATCCAGTTTAGTTTTGACACCTGTCTTTTCTCATAAAGCTGATTCAGGTTCATCCGCATAACATAAAGTAAGATATTCTAAGCCATGGATGGTCACAAAGACCGATATCCTAGCTTTTGGCTTAGTTATCAGCTATCATGTAGGGTCTATCTCTATCTGGCCTATCATGGCCTATTCCCAATTTATAGTTTATCATTGCTTGTCTGTTCACATAATGTTGATGAGGTTCCCAAATTACATTCTTCACTATGTTCATCTAAACTGTTCTTTTCTTTACTATGTGAAAACCATATTACATATGCGGGTATAGGGAGGCTGGAATCTCAGGGTCCTTTGAACTGTAGACTATCATATCTATGACAAACTTTAGTTTTAGGAAGGATAGGGGTCTACACATTGCCGGCCTGAATGTAAGAAGCCTTTTTAGCAAAGGAAAATTTGATATGCTTAAGCAACAAATTCTTATGAGTAACGTCCATATCTTCTGTATTACTGAAACATGGCTACGCAATGAACTGGACTCAGATCTTGTAGGAATTCCTGGATTTGACCTATACAGGCTAGACCGTTCATGGACTGATAATGGTAATTCTGTAAAAAAAGGTGGGGGGCTTTGCATTTATGCCAATAATAACATTACTTGTTCGGAATCAGACTTCAAACACTTAAATAAGAGCTCTCGTGATATTGAAATTCAATGTCTTTCCATAAGCCTCAAAGGAACACGACCAATTCTTGTATTCAACACTTACAGACCCCCACAAGGGGATCATAAGGTTTTTTGCAAGGCCCTTGAGGAGACAGTAACTGACAAGTCTATAAAGGATAATGCGGAAATTTATATTATTGGAGACCTTAACATTAATTTTAAGGACAAATCATCTGCCCCTTGTAAAGAGCTCTTATTCATCACAAAAGCGCTTGGCCTGACCCAAGTAATTAAAGACAGTACAAGGAGAACAGCAACATCAGATAGTCTGTTGGATATGATATTTACTAATGCAGAATATATACTAGAGGCGGGTTGTATAGATCTAAATATCAGTGACCACCAGGCCATCTACTTAAGTCGTAAGAAGGTAAATGTTAGGGCAAAAAAGGTGTTTTTCGAGGGGAGATCATATAGAACGTATGTTAAGGAAGATTATCAAAGGGATCTAATTTAAAGTGATTGGGAAGCATTCTATAACTGCCGTGACCCATCATCCTGCTGGGATATAATGCTAGACAAATTTATATCAGTCCTAGATCAATACTGCCCCACAAAAAAGTTTCTAGTTAAAGAAGTACAGAACCCGTGGATTACAAGGGATGCACTAGAACTTATTAAGGATAAAGATAGAGCTCTCTCAAAAGCTAAGAGAACAAATAAAGAACTTGATTGGAAGGAAGCCAGATTCCAAAGGAACAGAGTAGGTAAAATTATTGAATCAATGAGAAGGGAATTTATTTTAGAGGAACAGAGAAACAATCTTGACGACCCCCAAAAATTTTGGAGAAATATTAAGTCAGTGGTGCTTGGGAAAAAGAAGAATCAGAAGTTTATTCAACTAGTGAATGAGGGTTGTAAAGTGGAACCTAGCAAAACTGCAGATTGTATTAACAAGTTCTTTGTCGGGATTGGTCCTAAGCTGGCTAGCAAGTTAGATGAACCCTGGTTTTTTGAAGGGAATGCATCTGAAGTTAAGATTGAAAGTTGCAAGACAGACTTTGAACAAGTCCGTCAACTCATAGCTGAAATAAATGTAAACAAACCGTCAGGAATTGATAAGCTCTCCTCCAGAATACTTAAAGATGCCTGTCTGGTAACCATTCCTCAACTAGTTTACCTATTTAATTTGTCCCTTGAGACTCAGAAATTCCCTGATAGCTGGAAGGTAGCAACAGTTATACCGTTGTACAAGGGGGGAACCCGATCTGCAGTAGGAAATTACAGACCAATATCCTTGTTACCAGTACCGGGGAAAATACTGGAAAAAGTTGTTCACAAGCGAATTTCAAATCACTTAGAGCGCAATAATCTGCTAACTGAGTTTCAAGGTGGGTTTCGTAAAAATAGATCTACAGCTGACACAGTCACTTCTCTGACCGACGATATTCTTGAGGCAATTAATGAAAAAGAAGTTACTATTGCTGTGTTCATCGATCAAGCGAAAGCTTTTGACACTGTAAATCATTCAATTCTCCTTCGCAAACTAAATAATCTTGGTATTTCAGGTCAGCTCTTAAATTGGTGTAAGACATATCTAAGTAGTAGGAAACAGCGCACTGTTGCAAATAACATTACCTCTAGTTGCGAGTCGGTCAAATGTGGGGTCCCCCAGGGGTCAATTCTTGGCCCGCTGTTCTTCCTCATCTATGTTAATGACATGGCAAATTCTGTGGGTGAGGCTGAGTTTAAGTTGTATGCAGATGATACTGTCCTATATGTCTCTGATAAGATTGGGACCAGAGCAGTGGCCACATTGCAACGTAGTGTAAATAAATTTGTAAGATGGGCCGAATCAAACTTACTTACAATTAATGCCGCAAAAACCAAACAGGTCAACTTTGGCACAAGACATAATCTGAAACTTTGCGCTAACTCGGACATCAATATTAAAGGAAAGGTGATTCAAAAGGTAAATAGTTTTAAGTATTTGGGAGTGACTCTTGATTCGACTATGACTTTTAAATGCCATATTGATTACATTCTGAATGTTGTTAGTCATAAGATGTTTATGCTTAGTAAAATAAGAAGATACCTTGATAACAAAGCAATGCTTGATGTTTATAGGGTTATGGTTTTGCCATATTTAGATTATGCGGATGTCGTAATAGCAGGCCTAAGTGTCACCCCCCTTCAAAGACTTCAAAAACTTCAGGATAAATGCCTTAGAATTTGCCTGGGCATACAAGGCAAAACTGACTCTAATCTTCTTCATAACAAGGCAAAAGTAGCTAAATTGAAAGATCGCAGACAGGTTCATGTGCGTAATCTTATGTACAAACGCCATCAAGCAGGCCTCAGTGTTCCTTATAATCCTGATGTAAATATTGTCACCAGAACAAAGGCTGCTCCCAGTTTTCCTATAAAAAGGCCCAACAACGAAATTTATAAGAAAAGTCTGAATTATTTTGGTGCTAAGTCATGGAATGCACTCCCCCCTGAAATGAGACAACTTGACTCCTATCATTCCTTTAAGTCAAGACAAAAGTGTGATCTAAAAAAACTGGTCTACTAATCTAATGTCTGCCTCTTGTTATTGTACACTACCAGCAAAATCCCATATATACCAACAATATTTGTAATTTTGAACTTAAGCAACTAGAATACTCTTACTTTAATTAGATTTAATTTTTTTACCTAATATATTTTATTGTTGATAGGTCAAACATATTAATGACATGGTAAATCTGATTGATCACTTTTATGATTTTGATGTAATAACTCCTTTATTAATTTTATTACTTGTACTCCATGACTGATGACCTTCATTGCAGATTATGTGTTACTTTATCTTAAAATGCTTTAAATGTAATTACAAAGAACACAACCATAGTACACTTTATTGGCTCTCTGCCACACCTAGTGATAAGTTGTTACTGTTATTTGTACCGAACGCTGAAAATTGTGAACCAGAAAAAGTTAGAATTCTGGTAGGACTCGAAAACTAGTATACATGTACTAATGTTCAAGCCAGAATAAAGAACTTGATTGAAAAAAAAAAAAAACTTAGACCTACTTGGTGGTCCAAGTGTGTGTTCCATTTAACTTTGCCTAACTTCATGATATGGAAAAGGGCGGGAACTGGAGGGGGAATGGGGGGCATGGACATGGACATACAAACACACAATATATCCAATAAGCAATGACAATTAGTTAAACAAGACACCAGTAACACATCAAACACCTTGCTGGCGAGGTAAGTTATCCATTACTTATATTCAGACTTGTATTTGTTAGAATTGAATACTATGTTGATATTTTGGTATTTCAGGGATTTATACGTTATCTGCAATTTACATGTTATCCATGTATACATTGACGCAAGCTTCAGTAGCTCCACGTTGGTTCAAGTTAAGGGTCTAATTTTGTATTTCTATGGAGAGGACATGCTACTCTAGCATTTAGGATAGTAAACTAATGCATGTGCCTATATTTTTTGTCCACATGACACGGGGGAAAGGTGATACGCACTGAGAAAATACAATTTTTCTGACACTCATGAGTAAATGAAAAACAAATATCCACTCTGTGAAGCTAATGCGACTTGTATAGGGACTGTACATCATATGTCTACACAAATCAACAGCATTTATAGCCAGAAAACTGCTTACAACTTAGCCTGGGGTCTTCTGAGCATGACATGTGAAAATGGCCAATTTCGGGTTTATACGTTATCTGCATATACTTTGACACAAGCTTCAGTAGCTCCACATATGTTCAAGTGTCTAATATTGTATTTCTATTGAGCGGACATGCTACTCTCACATTGAAGACAGTGTGATGGAGCTTACTTTTGTATACATGTAAAGCCTAATTATAGGCTATAGATGGATATTTATATGTTATAGGACATTCAAAGTGATACATACCTTCCTGATAACGTATAAACTTGACCAATTTTGTCACTTCAGACACAGATTTTGAAAGACTATCATGCAAAAACAAGATGGAATCCTATCTCTAGGTTTTTTGCACATGAACAATCAACACCTAAACTATCTAAAACAAGCTAAAAGTAACATGTAGCATCATATCAACATTTGGGAATATACCAACACCTATAATGGTGCCCATTTCGTGAGCCTGTCCCATATAACAGGTAAATGGCACTTCAAAACACATTGATATAATACATCATATTATCATAACATATTTCAAAATATACCTTATTACAATAAGAAATGATTATTTTTTTGTATTTTTGTACAAAAACTGATATGTACCACATATTATGTCTCTATGTAAGGTATTACTCTACAGGTGTTGCAATAAACCACCGACCTACTTTTGTTTTAAGGTTGACCTATAAACTAACCCCTGTGGCTGCTGCTTAGGGCTGACCAATCAGCGCACTTGAAAGATAAGATAGGGATGTTTGAAGGCCTTATTTAAGGAATCTGAATTTGAATACCACAAAATTAATATGTGGTATCATGTAATACCTAGGCCTCAGGCCCATGATTAACCTGTGATGGAAGAAATACAAGATTCCAGGATTTACTTTACTACTGCCGAAAACTAAAGAAAAAGTAAAACTAAAACTAAAGTACTTGACCCCTTGACTAAGTGTATTCCATTACGTTGGCTATAAAGTCTTGTATTCATCTAGCTGATCACATGACCATGAGGAAGTTGCCATACAAAAGAAAAACAGGCACCCCAAAACTTAGTGAGTAAATCCATCCTCTAGCTTATCTTAAACTATCAATGTAAAATCCAAATGATTTCAAGAGTTTCTGCTCTTGCTTTCTGGTTTTGGTAGATTAGTTTATGAATAAGTGTAAAAAAACTTCTAATTAACAAGCAACATGTCTATACATTTAAGAATATTTAGGTGTGTATTACCCTCTCCTGCGTGGAGAGGTACGTAGAAGGATTCAATGTACGAAGACCCTGTACGTACCGCTCCTCATTTAGAAAAAAACAGTCCCGACAATGCGAAAGACCAGACAACTGCTGGGAGAGTGCCCTGCTCTCTTCCAGGTCTGCACCCACTACACTCTCCAAGAAGTGACGCTCGGCCTCAAGATTGTACTAACTTTTTCTCAAAAAGAAGAAAAATCGACATTTTTTTGCTTACGTGGTATTTTTCTACCATGTCTTCTGATTTTGAATTTCAGAACCTTTGGAGCAATATTAAAGATTTGCCATTGGATGCAACATCTTTTTTTCAAAAGCCTGCTTCACCAGCCCGGGATAATGTCCACCTTATAGTTATACAACTCCACGAATATGAACATTTGGGTTTTGCTTGGGTAATGAAATTTGCTCAGGGAACGTCCTCGGGTGGTGGGCTGTCCTGTCACCCTAGGAAGCCCCCCATGGGCCTTCTTATATTAATATTTTAACAATTATATTAGAAGGCACACTTACTGAAATTCTTGTAATGTTGTGTTCTTCCTCAAGAAGTTACAGAGGTCTGGGACGATGGCGTCTGTTAGTTGACACTCCTTAAGACTGTAACAATGAGGTCACCTCGTTAAACCCTTTATTGAGTACATTGATACAGATTTGGAGATAAAAGTTATATCCTACAAGCATCACTGATTTATTCCATGAAACAAAACATACCAATAAAGAAGATTGCATGGATTGGATTGCTATATGCTAGAGCTATATTTACGTATGTATGTGTATAATCTTTTATATTTGTACATAATTATATCTCATTAGACATTAGAATTTGGAGTAATTTCTACTTCCTTCAACGCCTTTTTTGAGACGATAATATGTGTAGAGAGCCAAAGAAAAATATAATCATATAAGCAAAAGTCATGCTCCAGGGGAGCACGTTGCCTTCATGACCAAACACCTTTTTGATGTCAAGGACGAAAAAGAAAATATGTGAATCTAGGTCTTATAAACCCAGGTAATGTATACTTAGATAGACCCATTAATTTTGATTAAGCAAAAAAAGCCTTACCTAAAGCGTTCCAGTGTGTGGTTAGCAGAGAGGGCCTCATTTATCTGCGCCCAGCCACCGGGGCTGATCCGGCTCTTTGGTAACCTGTTTTTTTTTAAATGATTGTATAGAAAACATTATACACATGGTAAATGTAAATTTTGTTGTAGTGGACATTAATCCATCCTTGATTAGAAATAAGAGTAAATTCAAATTGTTGTCAAAGATAAATCAACAAATAACTTGATGGGAAGTGCACAAATATTTGTATTTGATATAGTTCTTTTTCATACACCTTAAGCGTATTCTTTTCATGCTTTTAAAATGTATTCATTGTTCTGAAATATGATGATGAAAGCAACAATTTATAAACATACATATTAATTTTAAGAAAACCGTTCACATTGATATTGGCCTCCAAAGCAGTAAACAATGACAAAATTATAGTGTTCTTAATTTCTAGTCTTATTGTGGCTATTTCAGATTCAGATTTTCACAGTGAAATAGATTAGCTTTTTCTCAGGACTGTAAACAGTTTTACTATTTTTAGGATTTTTGCAATGAAAATTGGAAGGAAGGGTTGAAATTTTTTTTAAAAAGGGCCTTTATGGGACCTGTTCCAGAATCAAATCCAATGATAAATCTCGATGGAGATTTTCTGGAAAGTTTCAATTTTGGCATTTTTTTATTACAACTTAGTATTTTCAACAATTTAGATGCAAGAGGATTAAGATGTGTCTGCACAAGCTCCCCTTGGTGTGAAAACTAAAAGTCAATTCTATTAAGTTTTCATGGTTTAAATTGTACCACTACCTAAGGTTAGGCTCTCAGTATGTATTTCTATAGTTATCCAAGTTGGCAAAATTTTGTAA
This sequence comes from Lepidonotus clava, assembly GCA_936440205.1. Classification (NCBI taxonomy): domain Eukaryota; kingdom Metazoa; phylum Annelida; class Polychaeta; order Phyllodocida; family Polynoidae; genus Lepidonotus; species Lepidonotus clava. The sequence continues at coordinate 3,681,735 of OW387143.1, forward strand.
CATTTCATCAAAACATTGCTCTCGGCTCCCTTTAAATCTGTTGATTACTAGAGGCCATTAACATAACACAATTACTATAGGCCATTAACATAACCTTATACAATAATGAAACACCAGACTCATATTCAGTTTGCACCATCAGGTCTCATCTGTGATCTTCTGGATTAAATGTCTTCTCAGTTTCATGTCCAGGTACTCAGTAGCTTCAATATGGTCATTTAAAGGTGAGTAATGATTTTGAAAACACAATTATTTCTTGTTCTCTATCCCAGCTAACAATCTTACGTTGTGACAACGTTGCTACAATGTTACAGTTTGGTTGTAATAACATTGCAGATTTACGTTTTCACAACGTAAATTTGTGGACTCCCAGAAAGGTTGCAACAACATAGTTCCCAACGTTGTACTGTTACCATTTCACAACTTTTTTACAACTTTTTTAAAAAAACATATAATATTATATATGAATAATACATTCATTATTCATGAATGTTTTCCAGATTGTGTAATAGAATTGAACATATTGCTGTTCCCTAATAATTGCCACATTTTGTTGTATTCCTAAACCATTGCAAAAATTATAGAAAATACATTATAAATAATGAACTGTCACAATAAGAATAAATGTAAATGTAGAAAATCTTTATTACTGATACCATATTTTTGATATCATAGTGCATTTTGCCTCTAGAAACCGGCATAATGATCATGCATGTTAAATCATTTCAGGTTAATGACCTGTTGCATATACAATTAAAGACTCTCAATGCTGTTAAGCCTGTACTATGTTTACAAGTGAAGTACTTTAAAGTTTGGTGGTAGTACTTTCTAATTGTGGATAGTTGTTGAGGGGAGTAATGAAGATGAAGGCAGCACAAGCTACAAAAAAGGTGTTTAACTTGAACTTTTATTTTAATATCCCTCCTCATATCACTATATGTTATAAAATAAACATTTAAGTAACATAAACAATGTTTCCTCAATCAGTATACCTTATTTATAAATTCTATTTGAAAACAAATATCAAATTCTTGCTATAAATAACATAACATAAAAAACGTTTTTCAAATTTTGTACTTTTTAGACAGTGGTGCCACCTGTATGGTGATTTTAGGTCATCCTACAATGTTGTTACAATGTTGTGATAACAAAGTTGTCACAACGTTCTAAAAATGACATTGTCACAACGTCATTTTGAAATGTTGCAAGTATGTTTCAAGAAAACATTGCAAAAAACGTTGTGGCAACGTTGCTGCAACGTTTTTCCTCTAATGTTGTGAAAAGGTAATGTTGCACAACGTTGCCTGGACATTGTGTGTTTGCTGGGATGACATATGGTATATTTATGATAACTGTGACAGAGTTAGTTACTTAATTAACATCAATGGCAAAGCTACTCACTGGGTTGGAGTAACTCCAGCTCCCAGGCCTGGAGTAGTTGACGATCTCGTTCCCATAGTGCCTGAAATATCATCATCTGGGTCATTCAAGTCTAAATGAAGACATTCACTTGCAGAGGTACAATTGTTCATTGGTAAGTTAAAGTAGCTGAAGAGTACAACCATTAACAGTCAATAGATACGATGCACTTCTTTTCTATAAACAAGGTTTTGTATTGTGAACATGGGGTTTTGTGTGGTATAAATGAAGAGAATACTTGAAGGCAGGAGATGTTGTTGTTAAATATATATTCTCTACAGAACCAGGGGTGTAGGCCAAAATACCTGTTGTTGCTTAGTTGTTACATGGTGTGTTGTCTTCAGCTGCTGGACCCAGAGTCCTTACCACCATACCTGAACCTCCCCACCTGACCTCTGGTCAGTGACCTAATTACAACTGACCAATAGGGCCAGGGGTAGTGCTGTCTAATTACCATAAACTCTATGATGTATTACCTCATATACATATTTGATATATCTTTTGATTATTATTATTCAAAATTTTAAACATTTGCATTTGAAGTCAATGCAGAACACAAAAATAAAAAAGAAAAAAGAAACATTTATAGACTTTACTCTATCATCACAAGATTTGTTTATTTCAATTGTTACAATGATCCTCTGTGACCCTGTCATTGGATTTCAAATGGGATTCATATTGAAATATCAATACAACCCTAACGGGGGCCAAAAATCCGAAATGGCAGACTTTCATTGAGATAATCTCATATCTCAACTTCAGAAATGCCTAGAAAGACATTATCAGTGTCAAATTTTTGAGATTTTTTGTTTTTCAAACATTTTATTATCCTGGGACAAGTTGGATTATCTCCAGTCTTCCCTTGTCGCCAGCGGAACTTAGCTCTATTACAATCCATAGTTTTATAGATTCAGTAGTAATATATTCAGGGAATGAAATTTATAGTAACAAGGTTGTTATTGCTACAATCACTGCTAACTGGTGCAGTGTATAGTATATACAGCAAAATTATTAGCCAATGAATTATGTTTGCATAGTCAATCGAAGTACAATGTTTTACAATATATAAGGTAATGTGATCATGTATCTATGTGATGTGATGATAATTAAGTCGACCTATACAGATGGACCTCATACTCGACCTCATTTACCCCTGTCGCCCCTCATCTTCCCCCTGTCAGCCATCATTTACTCCTCTCAGCCCTCATCTTCCTCATATCAGCCCTCATCTCCCCTTCTCTGCCATTGATGGGGGAAGGCGGTAGGGGGAGGTGGTGTGAGACAGGGGGAGGTGGTATGAGGCAGGGGGAGGTGGTATGAGGCAGGGGGAGGCGGTATGAGACAGGCAGAGGTGGTATGAGACAGGGGGAGGTGGTATGATGCAGGAGGAGGCGGTGTGAGACAGGGGTAGGCGGTATGATACAGGGGGAGGCGGTATGAGACAGGCAGAGGTGGTATGAGGCAGGGGGAGACGATATGAGACAGGCAGAGGTGGTGTGAGACAGGGGGAGGTGGTATGAGGCAGGGGGAGGTGGTATGATACAGGGGAAGGCGGTGTGAGACAGGGGTAGGTGGTATGAGACAGGGGGAGGCAGTATGAGGCAGGGGGAGGTGGTATGACACAGGGGGAGGCAGTATGAGGCAGAGGGAGGTGGTGTGAGACAGGGGGAGGTGGTATGAGGCAGGGGGAGGTGGTATGAGATAGGGTGAGGCTGCCTCGTGCACACTGACTTTGGTTTTTTGATATTGCACAATGTCAATCTCAATCTTGTGTGTGGAGGTTCCCAAAATAAGGACCTCGTGCCTATAATTGTCCCTAATACGCACGAGGTGGTTTTGTATCCTTGTGTTTTGTGAAAATCCTCGTGTGTATAGAATCTTCCCTATTCTCACAACAAAAGTATGGGTTTTTACGGGATGGGTATATATTAAGTTATGTTTGAGTTCATTCTAAAATACTTCTCAAAGTAAAGTGGACGGAACATTAACCTTTTGAAATACCCTTTAGATTACTAAACACATGATGATGCCATACAGTTTGGATAAACTCATCCTACCATTCTGCAGCACTTACACCTCCAGGGCGAGGTGCCAATGTGGCAGAGTGTCATCCTACTAGCAAAAACGGACCATGGTTGCCTGGCACGGCCAAGTCAACTTAGAAAGGGCATGAAAAAAAGAATAGTGGAGACGCGGCTTAGGTATATCAAATCCATAACCAACATTGAAGGGAATTCTAATAGCACCTTAAAGCTGCATCCCCATGTGGCGGCTTCACCTCAGCAATTAGTTGTGTATGGTGGCCAAAAGTACCAGGTCCATGCATTCCCCAGTGACTACCGCTCTATGGGGCACTAATTGCCGGGGTTAGGATGGGGTTGGCACTTTGGGTCGCCATAGACAACTAATCACCAAGGTTTAGTCACCACATGGGGTCATGGCTTTAGCGAATGGCCCTCAGGGCCGGCCGCAGGCTGATATCGGTGTTCTGCCTTGGGTTGGCCATATATATTAGTGTAGCCTACTGATACGGAAAAGTAGTATGATCTAACTTTTTTGGACAAATCAGAGGTGTCGGTTGGAAACCCCTGAACTTTGCCCCAAAAGCAACCTAATTAAGAAGATGTCGGCTAGTTCTGACGATTTTGATACCTTAAGGCCGTATTCCACATACCGAAACTGCGTTGCCGATTTGCCGGCGATACAATTTCAGCAATAATTGGCAACGCTGCCGATAAAATTTACAAACATGTTTGTAAATATTTATGGCCGATTATAGACCGGCCGCCGATAACACACTTTCGGCCGCCGATAACGCATTTTCGGCCGCCGATTACGCACTTTCGGCCGCCGAAAGTGCGCCGAAAGTACGGGCCACCTTTATAGAATGTTTCCATGGTGAGGGGCAGTATCGGCAGCGCGTATTTTCGGTATGTGGAATACGGCCTTAAAATGAACAAAAGCAGATAAATTGGCAACATAAACAAAACAACCTACAATGACAGGGACAAAACGTCGCAACTTTCTAAACAAACCGCATCACTGCTGACACATATTGTCTGCCACACAACATAGTGTGACCAGAATCAACCAGATTGAAAATATTTGATGCGAAAAATGTCAGGGGTGGATCCAGGAGGGGGGGGGGAAAAACATGAATGTATGGGGAAGGGGGGCCCCCACAAACATGATTTAAGAGGGAAGGGGGAGGGGGGGACAAGGCCTGTCTGCCACGCCACCCCCCCTGGATCCGCCCCTGAATGTAGTAAATCTGAGTACCTTCCCGAGTCTGTTAAAGTATAATAAATAAAAAAGAGATACTCGTATGGAGCTGCGAATAAATGATTTTCCAGACCATGCCATCTAGTGTGAAACTCCACTAACGAAGGGCTGACCAGACAACCTTGGGGGTTTTCTCTCTTTGTGCATGTGTAAATTAGCCAAACTAAACTACCAATAATTTTTAAGCTATAAAAGTTTGAATAGTCTTGTAACAATGGCCATATAGTTTAGATTTGATATCTTTATTGCCATATGGATTGTGCCCATGAATGTTTGTCTTGTGGTTAATAATCATTTTTGAATATTAAAAGTTCTGATTTAATTCTAGCCAATGGGAAGGGTGCTCACAGGCCTTATCGGCATTTTGTAATGATCCCCCACCAATCAGGTATTGCACTCCCCCTACCACATGCGTTTGTTTGTCCTACCTCCACTGCACCGTGACTGGTGGCCGGATTCTGCAAGGCGGAAACTTATGAGGAAACTTTATCTGGATTCCTCCTGATGTTGCAGGTGATATTCTGGTATAAACAACAAACCTTTGGGTTTCCCGGCAGCTCTGCCAATACAAGGGTGAGCTGGGTCAAAGCATCCGTCAGATGGAGAAGTGCTGGGTTAACCTTTGTTGTAAATTTAGCTGACTCACCTACCACCAGAGATATGTACTGTTAATGACCTCCTCCTCTATGTATTTCAAGTAGGAGGGAACATCATAATCCTCAAAGTCACCCAAAATAGGTTTTACCACAAGTAGCTTCTAAAAGAAAAGCCTACTCTATGGTTGTAGACCCTTAAAATCGACAGGGCAGCATGGCCATTTCTTAAATTCAACATGCAACATATACATTAGTGACAGGAGAAAATAAACGACATGACATGGGAGACTTCTTAAATTTGACATGCGACATGGCAATTCTTAAAAATGATATGAAAAATGAAAATATATTGACATGTGACACGTCCATTTCTTAAATTCATCATGTGACATAGGGACCCCCCATTTATAATTACACCCCGCACTGTGTCAGTAGAGCATACACTGATATACGACCCCGTGGGGGTTCCAGGGAAGAATAGGCCCCCAATAGCCCCTGCTGTCGTAGAAGGCAATGATAAGGGGGACCCAGCACTGACCAAGTGGTTCTTTGGGTTCAATTTCCAGTTAGTGCTTGGTTCACTAAGTGATGAGGTACAGGTTTTGATCCCCTGCTGTTTGCTTGCCCAGGTGAAAATGACCCTGGCTGTTGGTACGGCGTAAAAGACCCAACACTCACTCACTACACTGATATATGACCGTCCCGATGGTGGTGCGTCCTGACTATCCCAAATGCTGCAAATTGTTGCCAACCAACTGTGAAAACTATGGAAACCTCCGTGATTTCAGTGCTCTATAAGAACAGGTCCCTGGTCAGTGATTTAGGGGACTAGAAATAGAGGACTAGAAATATGCATAAAACCACCATATCCCCAGACCTGAATACATAAAATCTCTGTGATTTAATAGCCTGAAAGCATAAACTTTGTGGTTAAAATGGCTCCATTTTAACACCAAAAATCGCAAATCTTCCACCGGGAGGCTGCCTTTTGTATGGATATTTTAGGGAATAAACATATGTCAGGCGCAGTACACAGCAGAGCGCTACTAACTGTTGTTTGTTAACCATCCTGTAAAGATCGATACTGGAAGCTAGGTTCTGGAATTGGAATTGAAGTGGGTAGACTGGTAGTCAGGCAGGAGCATTGACTGGGTGTGGTTGACTGGACATTACCCTTTGGATTAGTCATTGTCAACAGGAGTTCTTGTGACTGGTATCTACAAATTGGACATTAACAAACTTGTTCCTTTCCTGTGAGTGTTATGTCCTTCATAATGTGGAACTACGTTATGAATAGGACTCACAGCCTGGGGAGAGGCTGCCTATGGAGTTAGTCAATATCGATAGGAACAAAAAGTATGACATTTAGATAATAACCTAACTTTTAAAAGATATTAAACCTCTATAGTTAAAGTATCTGAAATACATTTTTATGACAAACTTACCATAAAGTATCTCATAAATTCATGATTAGCCATTTCATTTTTTTAGCCTCAAATTGACAGTCCTTTCTTGCCAGTTATGCAGATTTCTCAACCTGGAGTAACTCTTCAGTGTGTTTTTCAGTGTACTTCAGACCACTTGCTGGGATTCCTGCGTCGTTTATACATTTTGCACATTTCCAAGCAGTCCTGGCATGTTTAACTGCTTGCTGAATTTTTGATTTGATGATACCTGTTTCTTTTGCTTCATGCGGTCTCATATGAATCTTATGATAATGTTGAGTTCTTGAGGTTATATATTTGTTAGATAGAAATATATTTTGCCTTTGTTCTGTTATAAACACCACTCTGATTATGTGGGGCCATCTTCAATCTGGATGGTAATTACCCAGACATTCAACTCTGTTCATCTCCCATTCTTGTAGATTTAAGCCCATTTCATACGCTACATAAAAGATGACATCATCCAGATTTTCCTCTTGGTATTGACAAAGCCTCTAAAGTATAATACTTCTATCCATCCTCTCAGAAATCATTCGGGCTGCTTCAATGTTGGTTACTACATCAGCATAAGCCCTAGATTTTCATCATTCTGGATGTTGTACTCATTTACATTTATGCTGCTAAAGTGACTTATACCACTCTCAGATTTTCTTCCATAGTTGCCTGCTGCAGGGTGTTTCATAATACTCTACAACGGTTTTGGAAAATATTTTGGTTTCATAACCTTACGATGAGGTTTTGCCTCGTCTTAGTTACGATGGTTTTGTATCCCTTACGATGGTTTGGTTTCCCTTACGATGGTTTGGATGGGACCTACGATGGTTTGGAAGTGATTTACGATGATTTGGCGGGGACTTACTATGGTTTGGAGGTGACTTACTATCATTTTTTTATGAAAAGCAATTTCAAAACCGTCATAAGAAAATCGTAAAGGTTTCTAAAAAGTATAGTAGCTACGATGGAAATTATGAAACAGGCCACAGGTTTATTTCAATTTTATGTTTCCGTACTTTCTTCTAGGGTGATTCTATGCATTGTTACAGACTTTGGTTCCATTGCTGTTTTGTGATGAGATTGGTTGATATCTGATCAAAGTAGCATTCAACACATTAACTGTAATTTTCATCTCAGCATTATCAATCTTCAGAGGTGACATATTATCTTATCTGATTGAAAACTTTAAGTATCCTTCCTGAGGTTTCAATTATCATAGATCTTTTGAACCCTAGTTCTTCAGGTTTTTGAAGTGGTTTATTTTGTTGTGTTCCTTCCTGAGATGGTTGTCATGTTGAACAAATATTGTTAGTTTAACTTATTATACAATAGTGATAATAAATGGAGAATCCAGCTATTAATAATCCATATTATTTGTTATTATATATGGTTCATGTCTTTGAGAGCCTAAGTAAGTTGAATTCTTATATTGCACTAGCTGATATTGAACTTAGGGTAGAGTTCTCCTGAACTAAGGGGTTCAAGCCTAAATAAAGATAAAGAGACCTAACACAATATAGTTTATTAGGCCTTAGATCCATAAAGACCGAAGAATACAACTTTTGCCATATATACATGACCAGTCTAGAAGTCCGAGCTACTAAAAGATGATGACTCATAGTAAGCCATTACAGGTCCATCTCACTTAGGCATTACCCCATCCTAAGAGATTGCATGTTATTCCCTTTCCTAAGGTCACTGCTGACAACTAAGTTCCTAATGCCGAACAACTACTCCTACGAAAGGCTGAATACAATTAGATTCTGAAATGTAGTTACAAAGGGAATGACACCAACCAACATAGCCAACTTGCTCCTCTAACCCTCTGTAAGGGTCTAGTTTAATACAACTCTTCGCCCATTTTATCTCAGCAATTTCTTATATACCCCATCCTCTGGTACTGATCTGTATTCAGTCCCGAGCATACTGATCGCGAGGCAGGAGCCACCTTCATGTGTGTTCTCACTGAGCAGGAGTTTTTATGACTGCTTCATCTGCCCCTTGGCTTCTGCTCATCTCTAATCTATTAGAAGTTTATCCATCCTTATTATCTCTTATGCTCATGGCCTAACCTGGTGACCTTTTAATTCTCTCTAGGTTTTGTTTTTGGCTATTCTTTCTCCCCATTTACCATGTAATCTCAATTTGCAAACTCAACAGGGTAGAATGAAATAAAGGAAAATCATTCCTACTTAACACCTGATGGACACACAGCCTTAATACAATGCCTTTGGTAATACCTTCTGCTGAGAAGCGGTCTGACAAATATTTACTTATCTGCCAACTTATGCCAAAGGTAACTACCTTTTTTACTATTGTTTGCAGGTTCAGAGCAATGTCAGTGCTAACATTGGGGTTCCACATCTCTTGATTGGTATACAAACCCTATTAAATGATTCAGGGCCAACGCACATCGCTTCAATGCCAGGTGAGGATGGCTAGTGACAGGTGGGATTGGTAGTTACAGGTGAGGCTAGGTAGTGAGTGACAGGTGAGGGTGAATAGTGGCAGGTGAGGATTGATAGTTACAGGTTGGGGCTAAGGACAGGTAGGGGACAGAAAGGGGGATAGGTATAGACCACAATGCACCTTCATATAAAATGCCTAGAAACAGAGAAGAAGTTACCATTTTTTCCCACCACATTTTGTTATGCTTTTCTTGTAGTATAGATGTTGCTCTTTCAAAAAATCCAATGTTCTTGTAAAAATATTTGAGCTGCTGGGAGAAATGGCTGGTTACCATGGCAACCAATGCAAAAATCAGGCAATTCTAAAATGAGCAGTCTTTGGGTAACATCTCTCTTAATATTCAAGATAGAAGCCCCACTGACATGTCAAAACGAAGCACTCCTAGAGTTCTATAGGATAAAAGAATAAAACTGGTTATCATGGTAACGATGTTGCCATGGTAACCAAAAACAAGCTCAAAATTGACCATAATTTCAGTTTATCTTCTATTTCTGTCGCCATAGCAACCACAAATATAAGCATAACAAAGCCTAGTAGGGAAATGAAGAAAGACAAGTAGGGGATGGGAAAAGGGACAGGTAAAGACAGGTACTGACAGGAAAAAGCATAAATTAGGCAATGCTAAATAACCAGTTTTCTGATATGTACTCCTTCTGATGACAGGAGCCCAGCCTGGACTGGAGCAATCAGATGAAAAAATAATACCAAGGCATTGAATATCAATTCGTCTAGTGCAGTAGGACAGCCCAGCTTCACAGGACGTCCTATCCAAGCAGGATGAATCAAGATTTCAGGATGTTAATGCTTTCCTATGTTAGCCCCAACCTGATTATATAAATTCCTCTGTGATAGGAATATCTGGAAACGTTCTGAAGGTTTAAGGGTACCTTTCACATAAATTCACAAGTTCCCATTTTATGTTTACCTCAGTTAATGGACATATCCTTATAATGTTTCAAATGAGAAAAAATGGAACATATCAAGACTAAGTGAATTATAATTATTTAGGAAAAAAGAAGAAATTGGGGAATTTCCTAAATTCTGGGCTTTTTTGTACTCCCCTTGCTACATCAAAATTAAGAGGATTCCCTTAATACACTCCAGTTTACCAGGCTATTGAATGAGTTTATTTGAGTAAAAATTCCAATGAATAATAGCCAATTTGGAGCCCGAATTAAAATTGTATATCTAAACTAATTTTCCTTTCTATTCAATTTTTGAGACTGAAGGATTCCCTTTTATTCCCATACGGGGATTCCCAATTAGTCACTGTGTGACATTACAAATTAGGGGATTTATTTCAAGAATACATAAATTGACCAGATTTCACAGTCCCATTACTATCTTGCAATATTCTTGTAACAACTCTAACATTATTTGTTCTAAGTTCAAACACAAAACTCTGTACATTTCTTTTGACAATATCTATCCTGTATTTATATGCAAGGTTCACTTTAACCCTTTTACTGCCAGATACTAAATAATTTACCTGATATTTACTGAAATATGGCCAAAATACAAAAATTAGTCCATGAATTACCTAAAACTCAAATTTGCTGTAGACTATTCTGGTGGAAAGCCTTTTCCAAAACTTTCGATAACATTTTCCAAATGTTGGCACTGTGCCAATAGGGCAAATTTCCCATCAAGAGACATTTTACCTACTATATGCATTTTACAGGTTTCCATGGTAACCAATAATTCATAAAATAACTATTTCACTTTTCATAAAGATAACATAGAAATGTTATCTTTTTTCTGCAAAAGACGGTTTGCTATTATCATAAATGGAAGCAAAGTTATGGCTAATCATAAATCATGTCATTTACAAAAATTTAACTATTTTTCATGATATTGAGTGAGTATGGCAAGTTCAAATGTAAGTACATTGTTAATGGTTTCTCCAATTGCAATTCTAATATTTTTTGGTGACTTGATAATCTGCTTTTCAAATAGCCGTAACTCTGGTTCTAATTGGAACTTTTGAAATATTCTTTGAGATTTTGAAAGCTGAATTTTCCCTCTTTAAATAGTGTTCCTATGGGATTTTACTATAGGGAGTCATATGCAGCCTGTGGCTGTGTAAGAGTTAAGACACCTACCTGAAGAAGGTACACTAGTATTTGTTGATTTCTGATGAATATGTTTGATGTAATGCAGTCTAAGGTGGAATTATGGATAGTTACAGTATAAGGAAGGAAACGTGAATCGTGATCTTGCCTTCTACTTAGAAAGGAAAGAATAAGGTCACTTTGTAAACTGCGCACCACAGGATGAAAATCTAGATCAGACAGGCTCTTGAAGAAGGACCTAAACACCCTGTGCTTGTTTTCAGAAATCTGATTCCACCATGTAATGAGCTTTATACATGACACTCCAAACAAACACAAGTGACACTCAAGAATAAAATAGCCATTGTTTATGTCTATGCATATCCTGCAACTCGTGGTGCAGTAAGGTCTATGTAAGGTATCGAATATGAAAAATAACTATACCATACTTCGTAGGTATGGGGATAACATACCCAAAAGCCTATGGCTTCAGGTGATTTCTCTAATAAAAAGTGCCCCTGAGAGTGTCCAAGGATGGCTGTATGATCCCCCACGGTTGTCCAGGGTTCTTCTATGTTACCCAAACATTATGTGATATATATGCAAAATTACTAATTTGAGAAATGGCCAAGGAGTATTCACTTGCCCTCATATGCATACCTCATGTACTTGTAACTAATATTAATATAAGCAGAACCATAGTTGAGGGTGGCCGTGTGTTCCAGAGAGTATCGTCACAGCTAGAGGGCAACACCTGGGGGTTGTACCAGGCCCATGGGTTGTATGGCTACCTAAGGAAGACCCAAAGGTTCTCCTAAAATTTATCACACAGACAAAATTAGAACAATATTAAAAGCTATGAGGTGACTTTCGTTTGGCCTATCAATGTAGACCAACTCCTAAATACTGATCATCAGCTGTACATGTGACAAAAGCCTAGGAGGCCCCACTGACCTATATAACTCTGGGCCATCATGGTTCACTGCCCCCCACTAATGGCATGTATGACATTTAAAAAAACATCTCCATGTGAGTAGGTAGTACTGCATGGTATATAGAGTGGTTTAGGTGGAAAGATGTCACTGATGCATCTATTTTCATAGACTAGTAAATTACAACTTTTAGATAGAGAGCAGGAGTAACAGAGATGTCACAAAACGTACATACGTAAATCGGTTACCACAATTTCCAGCAGTGTGCAATATTTTCGTAGGGGGCATTGAAGGATGAACTTAGCATGGTGGATCTAACATAGCAAATATTCCTTTGTCTGGTATTTCGACTTCAGATCGATTGATATTTGCCTGTGCTACCACCCTTGAATTTCAAAGCATCTTTGAAGTTTGATAGTTTGCACCGGGATTTACAGTTTTTCTTCCAAACCCCACACATTGAATTTATACACAGAACTAACCGAGGGTGCACAAAGCAATAATTATTTCCCCGAGTCGAAGAGCATTTGATGCGTCGAGGGCTCTTTTTACATAGAATAAGGATAACGTGGTAGTAAAGAAAGAACATAAAAATAAGGCAATGTTTTAGTCTTAAAGAGGCTTGGACTAAGTACATTTATTTAGAACATAAAAATGTAGGCTTATGTCTGGCCTTACATGGTTTGAACCTGGGACCTCCTGCATGAGAGACATCCATGCTAACCACTATACTAATGAAGACCTGGGTTTGATGCGGGATAAGTTATACCTAATAGACACACACAAACATGTATGTATCATATAGTGTATATTTCTATATGATTATATATAATCTATATTTTGTTACCCATAAACTTTCTAACCATCTCAAAAAATGGTTGTGGGTCATACTCTAAGCTCGTAAGCCTCCTTGGAGGCTGTTTCCTGTGAAGTATATATAGCATAACCTCTGCCTCTGCAGCGGTTTACCTTCATATAAACTTTTATGAAAATAAAATTGTAGCAGCATAGTAGTTAGGACCATAATAACGATAATTTACAAATAATGAAAACATATTGACTATGTAAGAGGGGTACAGTAAGTTAATATAGGGTTACTTTAATTAAGCCATTTTTACATGAGGGATGTATTGATATACATCTTGACTCTTCCTTCTGTAATCACAGGTGGCCCGTCGCATAACTGCTCTCGCTGCAGCAACGATTGGCACACATAAAAAGACCTGTCCTTGTTCAAAAGCGAGTGAATCCACCATTCATACTTACAGTGATGGTTTGACCACCCCTTTATTTGATGTTCAGGGGGGATATTTTCGGGTGTGAATTTTAATATTCCGTTTTCAGCAAATGATAGCAGTGTCCTTCAGCTCATGAAATATATAGGTAGTGAGAGGCGGAAATGTGTTCATATGTCAACTAAATGTGTTCAAAATGTGTGCAAAACCATTGCTACAGTAACGATGTGACCACACAGTGAACAAGGATAAAAAAAAGACAGGGGAAAAACTAAACCATTTTTGTTCTCCCGCTGTTGCAAGCGTTTGGTTATGTGACGCAGATCAGCCTCCCTTAGTCATGGTTGGGTAGCCCAAGGGGCACTTTCCACCACAGACTGGGAGAGAGGCACAAGTAGCTGTGAATTTGGCACTCTATGAAAGGCAGCGAAAAGGAGCAAATAGTCTACACTATATGGTAATATTTAGGCTCATTACCAATATAGATGCTTAAGGTAAGGGTATTTGCTTGCAGCACCATGAAAAGATGCAAGCAAACCGCTGCAAATCTGCTTGCAGTAGGTTAGGACAAAGTGAAATATAGGCAATTATGACACTTGTTTGCAGGACCTGCTTTGGCACCTGCTTGCAGGACCTGCTATTTTATATGAATTTCTAATGGTTTGCTTTCCATCAGGGATACCAACATGTTGATATCAAAACCACAAATTGCTTGTGGCACTTAACAATAGCGACCACAAATGCGACCTACCCCCAATTGGAATATAGTGTTAAACTTTACACTGACGTGCACCACTGCATAAGGGGGACAGACAACCAGACATATCTTGTATGAACCTTGTGCTTAATATTGTGTCCTAGTACCCTAGTTCAATAAGCAAAGTACATTGCAAGGTGGATACAAGATAAAGGCTAAGAGCTAAAACGCCATGCATTTGCTTGTACATGTGTAGCATTTTCCCCTCTTTTTGTGGTTTAGGGGTCACCAAAAGGGGGCTGGGTCAAGATACCTCCCACCTGAAGCTGGCCCTGCCTTGGAACCTCAAAACAGATCAAATCAAAAGTTGGGGGACCTTTGAATAGAATCTATCTGTGGTAGGGCAGCTGGGTGCCCATTAATGGTATTTACGTCACTATATCCATTATGAAGTCCCTAGATCAAGAGGTCACCTACATGTGTAATATAGTACAACAGGCATGTATCATAATTATGGATAATAATACCTATTATGTCCTCCTTAATAATGTATAATGATTTATCAGCTGACTAACGATGGTGATTAGTGCATTTTAGTAGGTTTTACTGGTGACCAAGGATGAAATATTGGTCACCGGGCAACTAACTAGTCGCGAGGCTACTAAAAACCTAATCTCCAGGTTTGAATGCTCTTGCTATAAATCTACTGGCTACTAGAGGTTAATTTAGTCCCCTAGCTCAGCAACTAACTACACTAATCACCGGCCACAGAAGGGAAAATTAAACATGTCAAATATTTTACTCCAAACCCATGGCAATTAGTTATCTTGTCGCCACACATCTTGGCACCACCTTTTCGTATGTCACTTGGCAATAAGACAACCTAGTTGCCGCAGATTTTTTTAATCTAGTCGCCAAAGTGGCCACATCATATGTTATTCTAGAATGTTTGGCAATACCTGTAAAACATTATTGATCCAGGCTTTGTACAGTTGAACAATATCATTCAATTGTTTTAGTCTCTGTTTTGTTTGAACTTAATATTTTTGCCATGATAATGAAAAAGAGTTCAATAACATTCTTGTTTTAAACAGAAAATTAATCAACATTCTTATATCAAACAGAAAATTTGTCAATATTCTTGTATCAAACTGATAAATGGTTTGGTACTTTTTTTTATTATTTTAGTATATCTATATATATATAAATTTGAACTAGTGATAAAAGTGCACTCGAATAAATAACCATGATTTTTACTTTCAGTTCTGTATATGTGTTTGTATGACCACAGTGAGGAATATAGATGAAAGAAAACCATAGATCATCATGGAAAATTTCATTTTATTCTTAACATTGTTAACGTCACATTTTCATATTTGTCAGTCTTAAATATTCCCAAAATGTTTGAATGAAATTTTGATAAAATCCTACAACAAAAATAAAATTGCACCAGGTGGTGCTGGTCAATATTAACCTATAAGAAAAGAATAATATATTAATCAATTTTCTTATTCATCTTTGTGCTAAGGTTTAGATGAATGAAGAAATAGACTGATAATGTTTTATGAAATAAAAATATAAAAAAATTACCTAAAAAAAAACAAAAAAACAAGAACAGTCAGTTTTCTTCATTAATTTTTTTGAAACAATATCAGTCCATATTATTGTATCAAATGAACCACCCACAATGTTATGTTAATTCAAAAGGGACTGAGGAAATTGAGATTATTTAGGTTTATAGATCAGAAAGGTATTATATATATATATTTTATATATAATTATATATATTGTTGAATATAACAAAAACCCTGCCTATTGAAATCCAGATCAATTTGTGTTGTTTCATAACAGTAAAGCCATGTGTGCCAACAGATCCTCCAAGTTTGGTGACCCTCAGTATTATGAAGGTATTCGCTATCCTCCACACTTTGATGTTGATGGAATTATTGAAATGAGAAAGCATACCTTTGATCCTAAGGATGTACTGGTGGTATCATTCCCAAAATCAGGTAAAGAAACTGATTATATTTATTCATACAATTTTGTCATCTATGTAATATTTTATTTAATGTGGTGTCTAAAAGATGAATATGTGACCGTCAGGCTGCACAGGAGAAAATATTGGAAGGAAATGAATAAGGGCATCTGTTAAGCTCACATTTTATTTAAAGTAGACTTCTGCCACAACCAAACTTATAGGCCTCTTGTTACCATTATCTCATTGTATGAGTAACCATATATTTAAATATGGAATGTATTAGTAATATGTATTATAGTTTTACAGGTTAATTTATGTTAAGAATTCAAACGGACATTGGAATAGCTTTTTTCACCTAATAAATAATAGGCTACTAAAAGGTTTAGAGAGCAGACTGTGATTTTCAAATTTGTAGATGGATAGCCCCTTTATCAAAGGATTGGGGAATACAAGCAATGTCAATTACAAAATTTTGCAAACTAAAAGATTTTCATTGCTATTCAGGGACCAGTTGGATGGTGGCACTAGTCACACTCATTCTCTCAGATGGCAAAGAAATATCTAACCTCTTCTCATGGGTTCCATATAGAGTCACAGGGGTGTGTTCTTTTAAAATGGCATTGAGAGGATCACCTCCACATTTTTTTGCTACACATCTACCCTATGACTTCATGAAAGACAGCTTTGACAGAAGCCACCCAAAAGTCATCTACGTGATGAGGAATCCCTTTGACCAGCTTGTATCGTTCTACCACTACTATAGAATGTGCAAACCCTATGGTCTGTACACTGGTTCCTGGGATGAATTCTTCAATGAATACTATAAGAAGAACAAACTATTCCATGGCAATCACCTTGATCATGTGGCCGCGTGGTGGAATGCAAGAGAGGGTCACAAGGACCATATATTATACATCCAATATGAGGACATGGTCAGAGACCTGCGCAGTGTCCTGATTCAAGTGGCAGCATTCCTTGGGAAGGAACTCCAGGAAGACGTCATATCGTCACTTCTTGAGCAATTATCATTCAAAAGCATGAAGATGAATGAAGCTGTCAATGAAATAAATAGTCCTCTTATGGACCACAATATTTCTCCATTTATGAGAAAAGGAATCGTTGGTGACTGGAGAAAGTACTTCAATGAAGAGCAAAAGGAAGAAGTTGAAAGTACATACACTCAGAAACTTGTAAAAGTCGGCTTAGCCCTTGACATCGGCAATTAGCAAATTGAATAGTTTCTTATAATGTGCATCTTTGTTTAGAGACAAAGATGTAATATTGCTGAACTTACACACATTACCCGTTACTTTTATGAAGCATCTTTCATATGATTATGTGGATTCTTATTAGGACAATCTGCATTGCTTTGGAAAAATAACTATGTAAAATACAAAACTTTATAACACTTCTAACATACTAAAAGCACATCATTCATTACGTCTTAAATGAAAAGTGTTCTCATGTAGGCCAACTTATATTAAAACATTGAGTCATACAAAATTCTTCACTTTGTATGTTACCAACTCAGAATTCTACTGTGATTCAAATTTAATTTCAATAAAAGATGATTCATCATAAGAAATAAGGTTTGTCTCAAATGATTTAAGAAATTAACAAAGTCAGATCCCTAATATATGTTGTACACATTCTTGTATTTCATTCATCAGTGATATACATGGAATTGTTTGTTAATTGGCTATGGCTAGAGAAGTGTCCGTAGAAGGTGTAATGCCTTCTTCACTGAGTGATGTTCCCCTTCCCATGCTACCCTAGCAAACACACAGCATTCTGACAATGTTGTGCAACATTAGCTTTTTACAACATTATGAGAAAAACATAGCAGCAATGTTGATAGAACCTAATATAAAACAATCTGTTGCAATGTAAATAAAACATTTCCAAATAACATTGTGAAAACATCATTTTCACAACCTTGTTTACTTTCACAATGTTGTCACAATATAGTAACACAACAAAATCTTAAAACTTTCAAAATCTGTTTTTCTATTTACTCGATATAACTTCATTTATTGAAGATCATGTTCAAAATTACATTGATAAATGTGCTCTCCTGAATCATTTATATTGATAATATTTATCAAGAATTCACAGTAGGAAGGAAATTGGAATAAAAGCTCAAGTTAAACATTGTTTTTGTAGTTAGTCATCATGGTACAGTGTATTCAGCCCATCCTTGGAAAAATGTGTCCCTATACGACAAATTGGGAAACCAGACTCACTAGCTTAATTGGTAGAGTGGCCGCTTTGAGTCTGGGAGGTCTTGGGATTTATCCCTGGCTGAGTCGCACCAAAGACTTTAACAATGGGAGTGGTCACTCATTGTCTGGCACTCGGTATAAAGTAAGAACCACGAAACATGACTGGTTTGCCCGGTCAGTATGATAGGACTGGGTGGGGTATTGTGTGGGCCTGTGACATGATATCTCAGTGTGGCAGCACTATAAAGAGGGCATTGGGTCCAACTGCTACAAAAAGACGCCTCATTTAATGAATTTTGACATCCCCCCTGTGACGTAAAACTAGCTGCAAACTTTACCTTGTGCAGTCTGGCAGTGAACCCTAAAGGGTTAGCCAGACATTAAACTAAACAAACAAACAAAAGTATACAGCCTTGAATTTTAAATGTAAATGCAAGAGGTCATTATAACCTGACATCATATAACATACACTATCATACAGTATGTTTCTAGAGGTAGCACTCCACAAAATTTGACATTTACAAGTCTTTGACTTCCTATGTAAAGGTGCTTAAAAACCCACTTTAGTTAAAATTACATGGCATTTACTTAATCTTGGCATGATAAAGTAAAGGTCTTAAAGGTGAAGTTTTAGTCACCTCTAAGTGCTAGATTAAATCAAAGACAGTAATTGCCCCCATTTCTGCTTCTTTAAGTAGAGATTAGATATGCCTTTCAAACTTTGTAAATAACATTAAAGGTGAGTCACATTGAAACATTAAATCCCCTTAAATGTAACAATTTCTTGAGGGTACTATGTAAAGAAACCTAAAATTAATAAATTTAATTCAGTATAGGTGCATTTAGTTGTTGTTAATTATATGGACTTCGAGCCCAATTACATTCAAGTGGCTTTACAACCTTGCTTTTACGAGGCTTTACATATGGGCTGCCATCATATTTAATTGTATTTACATATAGTTTGTCATCATAATTCCTGTGCATCTAATTATATGCATATCTAATTGCTTTAAAAACTGGACTTTAATTATCTTTTCCTGGGGGCTGGGACAGAGGCTAGGCCAGCCCTGAGGCTCCAGGAGGCCAGAACAGAGGCTAGGACAGCCCAGGGACCTCTATTCTTTTTGATTTATGCATAATGTAAGTCCAAGTAAACATGAAATTTCATGTAGTGGGATTTACTTAGAATGTAAAAATGTAAAATGTAAATTATAAATGGGTCTTTACTGGATTAAGTAAAGAACCTTCAAAGTTATCATTGATTTTACATTATTATTATCTAAAGATCACGGCTGTACCTTTTAAGAGTATTAGTAAAGGCCCTGACAAAATAGAGTGTTGATTACATCATGTTTAATCCGTCTCCAATTTTCCATTTCATTTATGACAGTCCTAAATGCATTCAAAATGATAACAGGTTGGGGATACCACAGAAAAACAGGACATCCTGTAAAACCGGGACATCCTTAAAGAACAAGTAATTATGAAAAAGTGTATTATCTAGCTATTTAAAATTGATTTATACATGAATGACATACAAAATACACATGGTATAATCCTTCTGCATACCGGAAATGTGAACAATTATGAAATTCTGCATCTAACATTAATCATATGACCTTTTCCTTTTTGACAATTTCATAAATATGATTTCAAAATTAATATTTGTACATGAATAACAATCCTTAGAAAATCAGGAGTTTGATAAATTCAAAATTATTTGTCATAAATGTGCACATCTTTTGCCTGAAAATGATTATTGCATTTTCAAATTCTATGGTTGCTTTTTTTTATTTATGAATCTTAATTTTTTAAAAGTTACAAAAATCATACCAAAAAAGCGGACCATCCTGAAAAAACTAGACTATTAAAAACCATTAAAACCATTGTTTTAAAGATGAAATTCGATGTTAATTTAACCAAATAATCATTTTTCATAAAGCGTCATATTTTTAAATTGAAAGAATAATAATGGGATATTTAAAGGGTTGTGTCCTGAAAAAACGGGATGTCCCATTTTTCCTGTCGTAGCTACAACCTTGTAAAGGGTATTAAATAAATGTAAATTTGATTGGAGAAACTTTACCTAACTTTCTGCGATATTTAAGCAGATTGCAAAGCTAAGCAAGTATCAAATTTCTTGCAGTGTAAGTTGGGTGACCCGAGGGGCCCCCTCCCACCACCGACCATGAGAGAGGCACAGGTAGCTGTGAAATTGTCATTCTGTAAAAGGCAGTGAAAAGGAGCAGTTGCCCACACTGCACAGTAAGATTTAGGTTTATTACCAATATAGATACTTAAGGATAGACCCCAGTGATCGGGGCATATATGGTGCTGCTCTCTTTAATTAAGACCATAAGATTTGTTTCTCATTTAATCATGTAATAGAAAACATGACTAGATGGCCAATAAATAACCATATCTATTGATATAATTCATATAGAAATAGATAGAAAAATGGCTGCGTAGTTGGGTCATGAAACTAAAAATCTCAATATTTAAATTTATTTTTTGAACATTAATATCTGTCAATACTCGACCAAAAGCTTTGAAATTTCTGGCACATCTTCCTGATACGTATATGCAGGGAACCGTGTCTCATATTTTTGATATAAGCTCTTGTTATATTTTCATGAAATGATCTTACAAAAAAATCTCAAAAAGTAAAAGTTAGTAAGAAAGGCATTGATGATTTCCTGAATTGGCTATCCATCACTGGGATTCCTTATCTCTCAGAAATGTATTAAGTTTTTATAGCAACCATTCAGAATTGTCAGAGCTTGTCAAAACTACTGGCCATGTCACTGTGTTGTTCGTTCCTTTTTCAATCTGAAGACAGTACTTAGTTCATCCTCCTATTGGATCTAGACAAATAGATATAGGGGTGTGGATTGCTTGTCGCTTGTCAAATTAAAAAAATAGCCATGTCACCTGTCACTATATCATAAATTAGCTTATGTGGCATGTCAAATTTAAGAAATGGCCATGTCACATGTCACTATCTTTTTAAAAATGGCTATGTCGCTGTGTTGAATTTAAGAAATAGCCATGTCATGCTGTCAATTTTATGTTGCCCCTAGGTAAAGGATTTAAATAGATTTTGTTTGGCTTCTGTTGTAACAGATATATACATCAACATTAAAAATACAATCTCAGATTAACCATGTAGAGGGATAAGATTCAAAACTAAAGGCTATATTCCGCACAGTATTTCCTTGGGGCACCATGAAAAGACACAAGGAAACTGCCGCAAACCTGTTTGGTGTAGGGCAGAGCAAGGATGGAATATGTGACCCCCCACCACGTAATGAGGCATAAGTCGCTGATTATGAAAATTGAGCTTTAACTTGACTATTAGAGAGCATGCTTTAAGCTTTTAGAATAATGAAAAAATCATGTTTCTATCAGCATTTTAACCAAAGCTATGTATATTTGAAGTCACACGTCCAATGTAGCATTTAGGAGAAAAATCACTGTAAAGTTATGTCTTCTCTTTATGTTAGTGCAAATGGCTATAGGCTTTATGTAACCATCAAGAAAACGAATCTTTTGTACATTAAACATTGTATATTCTTTGATATTTGTTTGTGAATTGTAATTTCAATGTATATGCCATGTCATTTTTGTAGAAATCTCAAAACCTTTCCAATTTTTGACTTTTTTCCCTTATTTTGTCATTTTCTCAGAATTTGGTCTGGGCGTCTATTCCTCATTTAGTGGTGGGGGGTCACATATAGTGTCGGTTGAAAAGCATAAGGCCGTATCTGACATAGCTTTACATATGTCAGATACGACCTTCTGCTATTCACCAAACGAAAGTGTTTGTGGTACTTGCTTGCACCACCTGCTACTCTATATAGGTTTTCTATGGTTTGCTTTCAGTTAGGGACACCAACGTATGAAGGATACAAAAGGTACGAAAGCCCAAAATAGTGAGCGGCCGGCCCTTGACCATCTGGACAAAGGTGCGACCCACTTGGCTCCAACCACTAGGCAAGCAACGACCTAACCCCTACAGAAGACCAGATAGGGCAACACCCCCACTACTTCACTACTTCTCCACCTCCGCCTAATGTCCAGAACACTTCAGGGCCGAAAAACAGACACACTCCTCCTCCATCTGAGAATACTGGTTCACCGAGAAATCTGAGAATACTGATTCACCGAGAAATCTGAGAATACTGACCTACCGAGAAACTTCACACTGCCAAATGTCTTAGTCAGAATTGAATGGAAAGTTTAAGACTTTACATAGAGTGAAATGAAACAGTATTTTTGTTAACTCATTACATTTTCCAATTTCAGTTTAATGAAAATGAAATACTACTGGGTCATTCCATGTTAATTCAACCAGATTTTGGAGGGTCCCACGCATTTCATATCAGAGAATCTTCCTAAACATGTTTTAGAAGCATTTCAAATTTGAACATCAAATTCCCAAAACTTTAAACATTTTTTCAATTTTTGTGACCCTAGGTTAGACCAAATTGTTCCTGGTCCTATAGGTAATTTTCAAGGATATATTATGCTTGATTATGCCAGATTATATGGATATGTGATAATGGTATGTGCATGAAAACTACAGATTTTGTATGTAAAATGAGATAGAAGCTATGTAAAATATTTCTATATTTCTACAAAGAATAAGGATAATGCAGTAGTAAAGATAAACACAAAAAAATACGGCAATGTTTTTGTCTTAAGTGGCTTGGCCTAAGTACATTTGGTTAAAACATGAAAATGTAGGCCTATACCTCACCTTACAGGGTTTGAACCCGGGACCTCTTGCATGAGAAACATCCGTGCTAACCACTATACTAATGAATACTTGGTTTTAATCGCAGGATAAGTTATACCTAAACTACATACACAAACATGTATCATACAGTATATATGTATATTTCTATATGATTATATATAACCTATATTTTGTTACCCATAACGTCTCTGACCATGTCAAAACATGTATTCTAAGGAGGTTATATAGCATAACCTGTGCCTCTGTAGCACTTTTTCTTCACATAAACCTTTATGAAAAATAGAATTGTAGCATTATTGTAGTTAGGACCGTAATAATGATAATTTACAATGAAAACATATTGCCCATGTAAGACGGGTATGTTCAGTTAATTGGGACACTCCAAGTAAGACATTTTTTACATGAGGGATCTTTTAATATACATCTAGACTCTTCCCTCTTTGATCGCCTGCCCCTTTAGTCATGGTTGGGTAGCCCAAGGGCCCCCTTCACAAAGGACTGGGAGAGAGGCACAGGTAGCTGTGAAATTGGCACTCTGTGAAAGGCAGTGAAAAGGAGCAAATAGTCTACACTATATGGTAATATTTAGGCTCATTACCAACATAGATGCTTAAGGTAAGGGTATTTGCTTGCAGTACCATGAAAAGATGCAAGGAAACTGCCACAAACCTGCTTGCAGTAGGGTAGTGCAAGGTGAAATATAGGTGTTTGTGGCACTTGCTTGCAGCACCAGCTTGTTGCACATGCTTGCAGCACCTGCTATTTTATATAGGTTTTCGATCATTTGCTTTTGGATGGGATACCAACATGTTGGTATCAAGTTAAAAACGCAAATAGCTTGTGGCACCTAAAAATAGCAACCACACATGCGACCCACCCCAAATTGGAATATAGTGTTAAACTTTACATTGATATGCACCACTGCATAAGGGGAACAGACAACCAGATGTATTTTTGATGAACCTTGTCCTACTACCCTAGTTCAATAAGGAAAATACCTTGCCGGGGTGGCTACAAGATAACAGCTAAGAATTAAAACGGCATGCATTTGCTTGTACATGTGCAGTATTTTCCCCTCTTTTTGTGGTTTAGGGGTCACCAAAAGGGGGCTGGTTAAAGATACCTCCCACCTTAAGCTTTCCCCTGCCTTGGAACCTCAAAACAGATGGAGGACCTTTGAATAGAATGTATCTATAGTAGGGTAGCTGGGTGTCCATTAATGGTATGTACGTCATTATATCCATTATCAAGTCCCTAGATCAAGAGGTCACCTACATATGTAATATAGTGCAACAGGCATGTATCATAATTACAGATAATAACACTTATTATGTCCTCCTTAATAATGTATAATGATTTAAAAACTATTCAAATACATTTCGTGTGGGTTGGGTATGATATTAGCAGATTATAGACTATTTACACCTATACTATGTACAAGAGGCGTCTCTCTATGGGCTTATCTATCAAAAGCTGGGTCGCCACTCAGCCGACTAACGATTGAAATTTGTGCATTTTAGTTGGTTTCACTGGTGACTGAGGATGAAATAACTAGTTGACATGCTACTAAAAACCTAATCTCCAGGTTGGAACGCTCTTGCTATAAATCTACTGGCTACTAGAGAACAATTTAGTCCAGCTAATATTCTTGTAACAAACAGAAAATGAATCAGTATTCTTGTATCAAACTGATTATGGTTTGATACTTATTTGTTCGTAATATATATAGAGATTCAAACTAGTGATAAAAGTGTACTTAAGTAAATATTAATAACCATGATTTTTACTTTAAATTCTTTAGATTTGTTGGTAGGACCACAGTGAGGTATATATGTGAAGATAAACTATAGGTCACCATGGAAAATCTCATTTTATCCAAAACAAAGGAAAAGAAAATAAAGAAATTTGCGTAATTGTCTACAATTGCCTAGTTTTTCTTCCCACAAATGTCTTTTCTTTCAGTCACATTTTCACCTTCGTCATTCTTAGATACTCCCAAAATGTTTGAATGAAATTTTCAGAAAATCATACTATAAAAATAAGATTGCATTAGGTGGCGCTATGTTGGTCACCCATATTTACCTTTAATAAAAGAATATTAATCAATTTTTCAATTCATCTTGGTGCCAAATTTGTAATGAAGAAATAGACTGATAATATTTTATGAAATCAATAAATAATTTACCTCAAAAAACAAAACAATAAACCAATATCAGTCCATATTATTGTATCAAATAAACCACCCACAATGTTTTGTTGAATCAAATAGGACTCAGGAAACTTATGGGATTATAAGGTTATTTAAGTTTATAAATCAGAAGGGTGAAAAACATTACACATATTGTTGAGTTTGATAAAAGGCCCACCTATGGAAATCTATGTTCATGTTCATTACAGAAAAGCCATGTGTGCCAACAGCTCGTCCAAGTTTAGTCTTGGTGACCCTGAGTATTTCAACTATGAAGGTATTTCCTATCCTTCTCATGTTGATGTTGATGGCCTCCTTCAAATGAGACAGTATACCTTTGATCCTGAGGATGTACTAGTGGTGTCCTTTCCAAAATCAGGTAAAGCAGCTGATTTTATTTGTTCATATGATTTTGTCATCTATGTAACATTTCATTTTATACAAATGTGGGGTGTCTTATCAATGAATATGTGACAGTCAGGCTTAGACATCTGCCACAAAAAAACTTATCCTTATTCCATTACCTTATTGTGTGATTAACCATATGATATAGAAACATATTAGTAATATGCACTATATTTTTACAGGTTAATTTATGTTAAGAATTCATACGTACATTGAAATATTTTTTTCCCCTCATAAGTGATAGGCTTCTGAAAGGTTTACAGAGCAGACTATGATTTTCAAAGTCAAATTGTATTAAAGGATTTGATACGATAGGGTTACAAGCTATGCCAGTTAACAAATTTTGTAAATTAAAAGATTTTTTATTGCTATTCAGGGACCAGTTGGATGATGGCACTAGTCACCCTTATTCTCTCGGATGGCAAAGAAATATCAAACCTGTTTTCATGGGTGCCATATAGAGACAAAGGGATGCCTTCTTTCAAAATGGTATTGAGAGCATCACCTCCAAATTTTTTGGCTACACATCTACCGTATGACTTCATGAAAGATGGCTTTGACAGAAGCCACCCAAAAGTCATCTACGTGATGAGAAACCCGTTTGACCAGCTTGTATCATTCTATCACTACTACAAAATGTGCAAACCCTATGGTCTATACACAGGTTCATGGGACGAATTCTTCAATGGATACTACAAGACAAGCCACCTATTCTATGGTAATCAACTTGATCATGTGGCTGGTTGGTGGAATGCGAGAGTGGGTCACAAGGAACACATACTCTTTATAAAGTATGAGGACATGGTCAGAGACCTGCGCAGTGTCCTGATTCAAGTGGCAGCATTCCTTGGGAAGGAACTCCAGGAAGACGTCATATCATCACTTCTTGGGCAATTGTCATTCAAAAGCATGAAGATGAATCAAGCTGTCAATGAAATCAATAGTCCTGTTATGGACAACAGTATTTCACCATTTATGAGAAAAGGAAATGTTGGTGACTGGAGAAATTACTTCAATGAAGACCAAAAGGAAGAAGTTGAAAGTGAATATACTCAGAAACTTGTAAAAGTGGGACTAGACCTTGACATCGACAATTAGCACATTATGTACATCTTTGTTTAGAGACAAAGATGCAATATTGCTGAATTCATAGATATTACCCATAACTTTTACAAAGTATTTTGTGTAAGATAACATTGCATTTTATTTGGACAATCTGCATTAATATTGCTTCGGAGAAATAATTTCTTCATAAACACTTCTCACCTACTTCAAGGACATAATTCATCATTCATTGTCATGTCTTATATGTAAAGAATGTTCATAAAGGCAAACTAGGCCAAATTCCTGATAGGTATCTAGCACACATCTTTGCATTTTATTTATCAGTGATATATTTGACATGTTAATAAAGTATGTGATTCTTATCCCCTAATCTATACTTAGAATTGTTTGGTAATTGTGTAGAACTAGAAACATTGGTAGATAGTGTACTACCTACTGGACTGAGGGAAGTTCAACGAATTTTAACAGACATTTTAACAACATTCTGAGTATTACATTGTGTTGCAACAAACAGACAGCATTTCCAAATAACATTGTGAAAACATCATTTTCACAGAATTGCAACAACAGTACTTCTACAATGCTGTCACAACGTAGTAAGACAAGATAATATCAATATACAGGTGGTGCCACAATCTAAAAAGTAACTTTTTCTTTTCTATTTACTCCATTTACATTCATTCATAACATATTATGTTCTCAAATAAGGGCATAAATAAGCTGTCCTGAGTTGCTTGTATCAATAATCTTTGATGAGAATTCAGACTCAGAAAAGAATTGAAATTAAAACTCAATTTAAACATCTTTTTTTGTAGTTTTACAACATAGTACAGTGCATTCAGCCTTGAATCTTAAAGATACTTGTGTCTGATCCCAGCACTGCCACCTGGTGCATATGAAGGGACTCCTCTATGTGCTATGTGCATACTGCTGCTTCACACCTGCAGTGTGTCAATTATTACTATAGAGATGATAAGGGAGGTCTATGATCAAAACGGTAAATCCCTTTTATTCTTTTTCAGGATGTATATAAGATCAAGACTAATGATCTAGGGGAATTTCAAGAAAAAACACAGTATCATTTTTCTCTAGGATTTTTGTAATTTGAAAACTCATTTGTTTCCCATAGAAACCTATAGGAAGGAGTTCAAATGTTTACCATCCTCCAGCTGAAAAAGTATGCGGTAAATCTCATTTTCCTTCTGGCTATATATTCCAGATGTACTGAAGAAAAATCTTTGGAGATATTGAAAAATGTCATTGGAATTTAAAATCCTGCTGAACCAGTAGAAGTTAATTTAACTTGTAAGAGCAACAGGTCATTAAGCTGAGACAGTCTGTTACACACAAACATCCTGTACTTTTCTAGAAGTAGATGCATTCTGAAATCAAGTTTGTAGGATTCTTAATAAAGATGGTTTAAATATACATATATATAATAAAGGTTGTGAATCTACTTCAAACCAAATGATGGACTGTAGTTGACTTGTTTATTATGTAGAACAGGAATAAATAGCAAGTCGACTAGTTTTTGTGTGTGACTGCCTTCTTCACGGTTAAATTTGAACCTCAAAATTGGCATATATGCAAATAATGTATATAATGTAAAATAACAAAAGTGTTGAATCTACACCAAATGGAATGACGGACTGTAGTTGACTTGAATTCTTAGTTAGACATGGAATCATTGGCGAATCAATTAATTTCGGAGTGTTGCTGCCTTCATCAGCAAATACATAATGTTTAATATATATTTATGATGTTATTATAATATTATTTAGTTACAAAATGCTTATTGCCATCGTTAGGGAACAGGAATATGACATTTCAAAGTCAAAGTCAGTCACCCCTGAGCCAGCTGGTTGCTAAGCACACCCATTGTTCTAGGCCAGGCTAGGTGAGAATGCCCCTCACCCACATGCAGGTGTTACTTGCGGTGGTCACCTCTCATATAAGTATAATTTGAATCAAGCATTAATAAGAAATCCATAGAATAAGAACATTGATGTTCCTTATACACATTATTTGAATCAATAGAAAGATTAGCATGATGGTATTAAATATAATTTCACAATTAATATTTATACATAAATAAATATGCTCAGAAAATAAGAAGTTTGCTAAATTCAAAATTTATTTGTCATGAAAGTGCACATCTTTTGCATCAAAATGATCGTTTCATTTTCAAATTCTATGGTTGCATTTTTTTCTTAGGAATTTTTAATCTTTTGGAAGTTACAAAAATCATACCAAGAAAACAGACTGTCCTGAAAAACCTGGGCTGGTTTTGTGATCCATTTTTACAGGACATCCTGTTTTTTCAGGCAGACTATTAAAAACCGTTAAAACCATTAAACAGTCAGGCTTAGACATCTGCCACAAAAAAACTTTTAAGTAGATACTAACCGGGCTGGGATCCTGGGCGCCGTATTTGGGCGAGGGGTTCAGTTCGCCCAGGATCCTCTAGAGGGCCGTCAGGCCGGAGAGCGGATCCTGGGCGAACTGAACCCCGAGACAAACTCAAGTATAATGCTAATCAGAAAATGTTTAATAATAGCCTTAATCTTTTCAAACTAAACATTTTATTATAAAATGAGACCTCCTAAAAAGGATTTTCAACATGAGAAAGCGCCCCATCTCAGTATTTTGTTGTAATTCACTGAAAACTGTTGGTAACCATGGCAACAAAAGGTAACTTTTGGGCCTATAGACTTACTCTTCAAGAAAGGGTCATTTATGAAGTTTTCTTAAAAGTTGTTTGGAATTCCTAAGTGTCTAAACTCGATTAAATTCTAATTCTGAATAATATTCAACATAGTATAGAAATTATTATACATTATCAAATATTATGGTGTGCAGAAACATGCATTTTAGTTGCATTTTGTATGAAATGATTGAAAGACAAATTCAAATTAACCCCTATTCAGTACACAGGTCTGTTAAGTAAAGATTCCCTGGCTGACCCATCTGCTGTCCTGCCTCCCCCTGCTGTTCCCATATATGATTGATATTAGGTGGGAGGGAGCATCACTAGTAGGAGAACAGCAGGAAGTGACATCACACACCTGCAAGCAGAAGACAATTCCAGCATTGGCTCAATTCAGGAAAAGATTCTCAATTCCTTCAAAATTGGAGTATTGACACCCAGCAAAAAACCACAAGAAGGTAATGACACCTAAGTCACATAATCTAAAGTCAGATTTTAGGTGCAACGCATAGATTTTCCATGATTACCGCCGAAAGATTCCGACATTACGCGGTTGCTAAGCAAGTTCGTTGCATAGCAACGGCAGCACTTAGCAACTTCCCGATTCCTCTACACACTCCCCGATCCCTCCATTATACTCTCTGGTGCCTCTTCACCCTCCCCTACACGTCTACCCACTCTACACTACAATCTTTAGGCCGAGAGGCTCTAACTGCAATTGGCAAAATTGATGCAGTAGAAGCATTGCTACGGGCTAAATCGCCGTTGCTATGTGCGGCCGTTGCTTAGCAACGGGAGTCCTTAGCAACCACCTACCATCACTTCCGATTGTGTGTGGAGATGTACTTCTGAGGGGGGATATTTCTGAGTAAAGTGACGGGATAGACACCACATCCACCACCTCTACAACATTATTTTTTCTGAATTGAAGCCACGGTCGTCGTTACCAAGGTGTCTAATGAACAGAACCACTCACCAAGCAGAAGGGGGCGCTCATCCAAGTCACTCATTCTCCAAGCATATTTCTGGTCCCTTTTCCCGCCCTGAACGTCGCAGGGACTGTGGGTAGTGGGTGGAGGCGGTTCGGAGTTTGTGGCAGGGATGGCAGTGGCAGATTTAGACGGGGGGAGGGGCTACCTTTTTTTGAAAACTTTAGACTTTTTTAATGTAAAATTCGGCCAAAAAGTAATTAAGGAAAAAAATTTCCAATACGGAAGATGCGAGTCTGAGGGTTGGGAGGGAATTCCTGTCCGTTTCCGCATCGCGCTGTGAAGATCACGATGGGAAATGATGGGCTCCTTTAGCATTGGAGTATATGGAGATTTATATACGAATACAAATATTTAAAAGGTTAGGGTGAAATAACCTGTTTTCCTCCATACATTTCTATAGTAAAAGCCCCCAACATTTCCGATCGCGATTTCCCTGAAACGTGGGTGAGCGATGCTCGTTTTTGAGACCCTCATATCCAGTATACAGCGCCCCCCCCCCCCCCCCCCTTTTTTTGGATCCGCCACTGGATGGGGAGTATGGGGGGCGGGGGGGGGGGGCGGTGGTGAGTGTGTGGGGGCGGTGGCTAGTGTGTGGAGGTGGTGGGTGGTGTGGGTGAGATAGCATTACACCTGAGATTGGTTCTAGCTTTTGTAAACAATAATGCTAAACAATAGGGGTAATTAGGGTATTTTTGCGCAGGGGTTTAATTTCACGCAGCATACGTCTTTTAGGCCTATAATTTTCACAAATGATGAAAATGATGATTTTCTTTTTGGAAAATGTGTGCCACTGTCTAGAATGATTCCTGACTGGTCTGATGTGAATATATGATCACTAAATAATTGTTTGAGATGGATTTAAAAAAATGTTTATATTTTTCCCATTTTATGACATATTTATTAACAGATATTATTTTTTAATTGACACAAGAATATTCAGAATCGAAAAAAGAGTATTTGTGATAGATTTGACATGACCAGAAAGGGACATGGAAATCAAACCTAGAATCAAAATATCCTACAGAATTTTTGTGATTAAGGGATAAGGCATCATTTTGGCAACCTTTTAGGCTTAATTCCACGCACATAATGTCCTAATTTCGCGCATAAAAAGCCTATGTTTTGCATAGAAATGCGCGAAATTAGGCACCAGCAGGCCTAAAATGAAATATTTCTTTGTGGAGGTTAAATATGCATTCATTTTTAGATAGTTTGATATAATGTTGCATGCTTCTACATTATTGTAAATAAACATGTCGTTATACTGATTAAACCAGAGATACTTGAAAATTTTTATCTAAAGTCTTTGTAATTGTTATTTATTTTGTGATATTTTGAATTATCTTCATTTTGTCTGCTATTTCAAAACATATTATGATAAGTTATGTAAATGTATATGGAAATTTAGGTATGTTAATTTGAAACTTATTATGAAAGAATTGTAAAAATCCATCCAGGCATTAGGTTATAGTGCTTTTACTCATTTAGAAAGAATTTTGCCATAGAAATGTATAATGCGCGAAATTACAACACCTGCGTGAAATTAGACTTACTACAAGTCCTTATTTCGCCCAGATTGATTTAAACTGCTAAAATTAATAGGCTGTTTCTAATGATGCGACCTTACCAAGAGAAACCTGCAACAATTAAGGACAATATCTGTTTTCTATAACCTTACAGCTTTTTGAAATTTTGACATACCTACTTATACATGTTCATCTTTTTTCATGCTTGAAACAGGAAAAGATGTTATTCAATTGCACTTTCAGTTTCTTACAAGTCTAATTTCGCGCATCAGGTGCGCGAAAATACCCGAATTACCCCATGATAACTAGAATTTGTTTAATAAACGGAAAAAGTCATTCAAATTCATCATGTTTTTATCAAACAATAGACTACAAATAAGATTGCATAGCATTATACTTGAGTGTGGTTCTAGCTTGTGTGAAGAATAATGATAATGATAATTTGCTTAATAAAAGGATAAATTCATTCAAATGCATCATGGCTTTATCAAACAATACATATAACATTGCATGGCATTAGGGTAAAATGGGGGTATATCCCGCATCTTATTCAATATAGTCAGACCTTTTTCTTGCATTTATCACCTTTTTAATTAGCAAGACCCGGTTTTGTTTTGAACTGAAGAGCCTAATAAGGCGCATTAGTGGGTTCTATTTTTTTGCCTCTAGGTCTATCCCTTATTGATTATAGGTCAGGTAATATGATATGCCACTTTTAGGCCTTATATCGCGCATGTCAGCCTAATATCGCACATTTAGCATGCCTAACATGATGCATCATGCTTAAAATGAAAATAAAATAAAGATAGAATTGAAAATCTTATCCAAAATATAGTTTCCTGTACACTCAAGGTCCTTATACGTTATGGTTTTCAATTAAACCCTTGTATGCTTTGTTTGATTGTCTAGACCATCATTGGTAACAAGGGTCTCTCATAAAATTCTACAAAATAAAATTTAATTCATAGAAATATTGATAAATCTGCATTGCATGCAGTTCAATTTTGTCTTTTATCTATATGTATTTCAAGGGACACCCTACAATTTTATTTTTCTATATAGGACAATATGAGGTGCATCTGCCAGAGAGATCTAACTTATCCTACTTCTAACCCTTTATGGATAGGGAGCAAAAATGTAAAAATCTGGGTTTTAAAAATTTATATTATGCATTTCAGGCTCATATCGCGCATAACATACGTTTTATATCGTGCATTTCTTTTGAATTAATAAGAAAATATAAATAATTAATGATCTTATAATAAAAAATGAGTTAGAAGTTGAATATAAGTCCATATACATTAATAATTTTCGTTGATATCCCCCATGCTCAGATTGGTAGGATATGGGAACACCAGGGATATGATACGTCATAAAAATTCTACAAAATAATGATTGAATATTGGAGAAATATTGAAAACAGGGCTGTATCGCGCACCCTGTATATTTGAAAATGCAATTTTTGTTATAATTAATTATTTACAGAGGCTAGAAAGGCATATTATGATTCAGCTTAAACATCCCGTCGAATTTTACTAATTATTTTTGATTTTTTTGCAATCCATTATTTTCTTCCCTATCTAAGAGTCATTAAAACAAAATGCGCGATATACCACTGTGCGCGATACAACCCTGTTTTACCCTATACTTGAGTGTGGTTCTAGCTTGTGTAAAGAATAATGTAAAGAATAATGATATTCAGAATTTGTTTAATAAATGGATAAAGTCATTCAAATTTATCATGGTTTTATCACACAATACAAATAATATTGCATAACATTATACTTGAGTGTGGTTCTAGCTTGTGCAAAGAATAATGCTAATCAGAATTTGTTTAATAAAAGGATGAATTTGCTCAAACTTATTATGGTCTTAGCAAACAATATAATACAAATTACTTAGCATTATACTTGAGTGTGGTTCTAGCTTGTTTAACTCAAGTATAATGCTAATCAGAAAATGTTTAATAATAGCCTTAATCCATTCAAACTAAACATTTTCTTATCAAATGAGACCTCCTAAAAAAGAATTTCAACATGAGAAAGCGCCCCATCTCAGTATTTTGCTGTAATAAGCCTAAAAAGAATAGTAACCATGACAACAGTAAGTAACTTTTGCTGAAAACAAGTCAGCTGCCCCATCTACTGGCACCCTCCCCCTGCTGTTGCCTGATAGGATCAGTGGTAACAGGGAGTAAGTACAATTATCGGATCAGCTACTCTCAAAACAAAACAGCAGCCTCACTGGGTGCTGTGATTCTAGTGATTAGATCACCATTGCCAGTTTGTAACAGCTGGCACCATTAATAGGGACCCATTTGGTAATTTGTGGGAGCTTGTGGCAGTATGTCAAATTTACAGGACGAATGTGGAGCCTGTGGAGAGTGTGTAGGCTATAGATTTACACTTACGATCGCCGTCGCTAGGTACGGCCGCTACTTAGCAACAGAACGTCGTAGGAACTACATGAATTTAAATAGGTCGCTGTGGGCATTGATGGGGGCTTTGGGTAGTGTCTGGTCGCTGTGGGAAGTGTGTGGGGGCCTTGGGTAGTGTCTGGTCATATACTTTTTCAATTAGAGGAGCTGAAACTGGCCGTCGCTGGGTCACAATCACCGTTTCTACGCGCGGTCCGGCCGTTGCTAAGCAACGGCCGCGCATAGCAACGTCGACTGTCACTGCATTTTAAACCGCTCTACACACTTCCCGGCGCATCTACACACTCCTCAAAGCCTCTGCACACTCCATTGTTGTGTGTAGGAGCTGTGTTTAGTGTGTAGATGCATCGGAATCACCTTTGCTGAGATGGGCCATTTCTTATGCTTATCAACGGCCGTCACAGCGGAAGTGACCTTTGACCTCACCAGGTCGGGCTGTGTTAACCGGCGGCCGTTCCCGCCACTACACTACATTGACAATTGTAGGCTGTACATTGTAGGGGCCTCCTAGGGTGGTGTGTGGCATCACAGGGTCTTGGGGGGTGGGGGGGGGGCGTCCTAGGACCGTGTGGGTTGCATAGTTGTTGTAGGTAGTGTGTAGAAATAGTAGACTAAGTAGTGTGTGGAGGTCGTAGGTTGTTTGTAATCATCATGCGTACACATTTTCTGTATTGCAGTTGTGGTTAAAATAGAGCCCCTAGACTCGATCTACGGCCTCCATACTAAAAGATTGTTATAAGGCAAAATACATGTAGGCTATTTTCTTATTCTGATGGTTTTGTGGGCTAAATGTGAATATTTCCTACCTTATTTAGAATTTATTCTACCTTAGATTATCCAGGAAAATGAGTTATGTTAAAATGCAATAAATGAAGAAATAGCGATTTTTCAGATTTCATATTTGGAATATCAATAAAAGAGATACCAGTCTTCACATTTATTTTTTTGGTATTTTTTTTTCTAAAATTAAAAATATTTTTTCTGGGGGGCTAAAGTTTGCCTACTGGAACGAAAATACCTACTGGCCCAAAGAATTATGGGCTACCTCTTCTGGGCGAATGTGGGGGGACCTCAGTGCAATAGCATGATTATTTCCCGCCTCTCAGCATTATTGGTGTGTATGTCAGGGTGTTGGGGACTGTGTCAGGGCTGTGTCAGGGTGGTGGGCGGTGTTTCAGGGTGGTGGGGACTAGGGAAAGTCATGATAGAAGACTTTGATTGTCCTAAGATTAATTTTCTTAGCATTATACTTGAGTGTGGTTCTAGCTTGTGTAATAATAATGCTATTCAGATTTGTTTAATAATGGGATGAATTTACTCAAATTTATCATGGATTTGTTAAATGAGACAAAAAATATATAGATTACATAGCATTATACTTGAGTGTGGTTCTAGCTTGTGTAATGTAAAGAATAATGATAATCAGAATTTGTTTAATAAAGGGATAAAGTAATTCAAATTTTTCTTGGTTTTATCAAACAATACAAATAAGATTACATAGCATTATACTTGAGTGTGGTTCTAGCTTGTGTAAGAATAATGCTAATCAGAATTTGTTTAATAAGGGGATGAATTTACTCAAACTTATCATGGTTTTATTAAATGAGAAAAAAATAAATTACATAGCATTATACTTGAGTGTGGTTCTAGCTTGTGAAAGAATAATGCTAATCAGAATTTGTTCAATAATGGGATGAATTTACTTAAACTTATCATGGTTTTATTTAGTGAGTCAAAAAATATGTAAATTACTTGGCATTATACTTGAGTGTGGTTCTAGCTTGTGTAAGAATAATGCTAATCAGAATTTGTTTAATAAGGGGATGAATTTACTCAAACTTATCATGGTTTTATTAAATGAGAAAAAAATAAATTACATAGCATTATACTTGAGTGTGGTTCTAGCTTGTGAAAGAATAATGCTAATCAGAATTTGTTCAATAATGGGATGAATTTACTTAAACTTATCATGGTTTTATTTAGTGAGTCAAAAAATATGTAAATTACTTGGCATTATACTTGAGTGTGGTTCTAGCTTGTGCAAGAATAATGACAAAGATAATTTGTTTAATAATGTGATGAATTTACTCAAACCTATCATGATTTGATTAAATGAGACGAAAAATACATAAATTACATAGCATTATACTTGAGGGTGGTTCTAGCTTGTTTAACTCAAGTATAATGCTAATCAGAAAATGTTTAATAATAGCCTTAATCCTGTCAAAGCAAATATTTTCTTATCAAATGAGACCTCCTAAAAAAGAATTTCAACATGAGAAAGCGCCCCATCTTAGTATTTTGCTGTAATTAGGCTAAAAAGATTGGTAACCATAGCAACTGTCAGTAACTTTTGCTGAAAATAAGTCAGCTGTTCCATCTACTGGCACCCTCCCCCTGCTGTTCCCTGACAGGATCTGCTGTTACAGGGAGTAAGTGCAAGTAAGGGAGCAGCTAGTCTCAAAGCAAAGCAGCAGCCAATTATGTGGCCAAATGCCCCTTTAACATGGTTCTAACAACAAGAATCCGATTAAGATTCAATTTTCTGATCAATTGATAACAAGATTGTCAAAGTAGGCTAACTAGAAACTAAAAGGGATAACATTTTAAATGTTAGGTTGGAGGCTATTCGAGCCCCCCCCCCCCCCCCCCCCCTTCCACCCACACACAAGTATTTCCTTTAGAATTTCTCAGCACATGAAGAAAAGACAGACCTGGCGATTGCAGCGATTATTATAGAGATAAATGGCTCTTAAACAAGCCTAATATTGTGCAAATTGGTGGATTATAAGTGCTGTAATCTACTGAATTGTAGTCTCACTCGCCGTTGCTAAGGGCGGCCGGTGCTTAGCAACGGCCGCGGTACCGGAACCACTACACTCTCCCACCATATCATCAATCTCCAGGGGCAGTTTAGGTTACTTTCCCGCCCTGAGCGTCACAGGGGCTAGAGAGGGCATTCTAGGGGACAGAGAGGGCCCTATGTAGTGATGGGTTGTATCAGGATTACAAGTGCTGTAATTGTCATAAACATCTCCTGAATTGGAGTAACAATCGCCGTTGCTAGGGCTGGTCGTCGCTAGGGCCGGCTGTTGCTAAGGCCAGCCGTTGCTAAGCAATGGCGGCGCATAGCAACGGCGATTGTGACTACAATTCAGAAGGTCGAGTTTGGGAGCTGTAGGTCGCAGTGTTGGGTGTATTAGGGCAATTTGGGGCGTTCTAGGGTAGTGTGGGGCGTTCTAGGGCAGTGTGGGGCGTTCTAGGGCAGTTTGGGCCTTTCTGGAGGCCGTGGGTCGCGCCAGGTCGCCGTTCCAGTTACTACACTCTCCGAGCATTCCATCAATCTCCAGGTACAGTTTCGGTTATTTTCCCGCCCAGCAGGGAGGTGTTTCGGACCCTCAAAACGGGAGATGTGTAAGGGCGTTGGTGAGTGTGGGAGGGCGTTGGGGAGCTGTGGGAGGGCACAGCTGAGTGTGGGAGGGCGTTGGTGAGTGTGGGAGGGCACAGCTGAGTGTGGGAGGGCGTTGGTGAGTGTGGGAGGGCGTTGGTGAGTGTGGGAGGGCGTTGGTGAGTGTGGGAGGGCGTTGGTGAGTGTGGGAGGGCGTTGGTGAGTGTTGGAGGGCGTTGGTGAGTGTGGGAGGGCACAGCTGAGTGTGGGAGGGCGTTGGTGAGTGTGGGAGGGCACAGCTGAGTGTAGCATTATACTTGAGTGTGGTTCTAGCTTGTCCAAAAAATAATGCTAATCAGAATTTGTTTAATAAAAGCGTAAATTCACTCAAACTTATCATGGTCTTATCAAATGATACAGACAAGATACAATTTCATAGCATTATACTTGAGTGTGGTTCTAGCTTGTGCAAGAATAATGCTAATCAGAATATGTTTAATAAAAAGATAAATTTGCTCCAAATTATTATGGTCTTATGAAACAAGACAAATATGATACAAATTACATAGCATTATACTTGAGTGTGGTTCTAGCTTGTGCAAGAATAATGCTAATCAGAATATGTTTAATAAAAAGATAAATTTGCTCCAAATTATTATGGTCTTATGAAACAAGACAAATATGATACAAATTACATAGCATTATACTTGAGTGTGGTTCTAGCTTGTTTAACTCAAGTATAATGCTAATCAGAAAATGTTTAATAATAGCCTTAATCCATTCAAACTAAACATTTTCTTATCAAATAAGACAGAAATATAATAAGAGTGAAAGATGGTGGTTCTTACTTATGCACT
This sequence comes from Lepidonotus clava, assembly GCA_936440205.1. Classification (NCBI taxonomy): domain Eukaryota; kingdom Metazoa; phylum Annelida; class Polychaeta; order Phyllodocida; family Polynoidae; genus Lepidonotus; species Lepidonotus clava. The sequence goes on from OW387143.1 coordinate 3,720,379, forward strand.
GGGTAGTTAAACTATGCAAAAAGCCCACTACTGCCTTTCTAGGGCTGGCTGTAAATTCTGATATGGGAGAATTAATGCTTATTGGTATACATTGCTTGCTTTTTTCATGAGCTTTAGGGCCATCTCTCTTCCTTATTTGGTTTAGTTTTATATAAATGGGGTGTGGGACTTGGTATAGTGTCAGTTCCTGTCTCAAGGTTGCTATGAACAAACAACCTAATATTGGTACCAAGAATCTAGATTTACCCATTTACTCTAGGTATACCGAAATAGAATGTAATAATAACCTTCACAATTGGTTTGTACTTGCATGAGTGAGTGAATGAGTGAGTGATGGGTGTTTTACGCCGCACTGAGAGCCAGGGTAATTTTTTCATGGCAAAAACAAGTTAGTGTCTCTCTATAGTTGTTGCTTGGCTTTTTCTATGCAGGAGTCCCTTATGTTATGGTAATATCATCTTTGTTGCAAAAGCTTGACTTATTTCAGATACAACTACAAGTAAATACATTGTCAGTGTATGGACAAGATATCTAAGATTGATTATCAATCAACACTTTTCTATGGCTACCACTTGTTTTTCAACAACTATATGTAACAGAAGATACATGATAAAAAGACAAACAACTCGAGATAGGTCCATGTTTTATTTCTTATAACCATTTGCCAAACCTGAATCAATTCAGACCTCTAGAAATATTACTGTTACATACTTGGTTGTAAGGATACTTATATCACTGGAGGGAATCATTGGTTAAATTTTACTATAACTTGAACTGTTACAATTAGTTGTTATTCGAACGGCTAAAAGTGATTTTTAAAAAACATACCCATTATGTTTAATGAAACATACATATAGTTAAGCGAGCTATTGATCTCACAGAGGAAACATAGGAGCAGAAGTGTATATGTATATTTGTCGCTTTGCCCTTTTTCCCCTCACAAAGAAACAAGAACAAATTAAATATGAAGGAGGCATTATCGCAGCATATGAGGTGATTTATATTCACCGCTGATGAGAATTGCAAGAGACAGATAGGCCAAGAGCATAAACCACCAAAGGTGAGACAATATCAGCTAACAATAAACATAGTACAGACCAGGGGGGTACAAATCAATTGTTATTGTCCTGGTTTGCACATATTGTCAAGGGTTTTAGCCGGAGACACCGGTGTGTGCACACTGGGGCAATAACAATTGCTGACTGCACCCATGGTCTGTTTTATGTCTAATCATATCACTTGGATTTTCTCTTTATAAAAACACAATACTTGGCATTAATGGACATTGACAGGCATCATCACCCTCTGCAGCAATAGCAGATTTTCGTTGTGAGGATCAAGTTAAGATATCTTAACAACAATTTTAGTTGTAATGATGAAATCTCTGGTTCTAATGAAGGAAATTGAATTCTGTAGATTAATGTAAAAAGGGAAAAAATGAGAGAGAATACAGTAAAGGTTACAGCTCATTGGGGGCATGCTAAATATAGAAAAAAAATTGTGTGAAAACCATCGTTGTTATGAACATATTAATTTCGTTAATAATATTATTCTCGTTGTTAGGAAACCCATCGTGCAACGGGCCACAGTTGGCTAGTTGCACAATGACCTATCATAACAACGATAACTTTAAGATAACTTTAAATAGATATCCTAACAAAGATATCTTTGCTAAGATATTTTTGTTTCAAAATGCCTATATCTTTCTTTCTACTGTATCAAATTGAATTCCGTAACTTGATTTATGGAGGGACACCGTAGGACTATATCCTATATGTCCTGTTCAACTTATTTACAACATTCTAAATAGGTTTATTTTAAGGATTAAAAATGGCCCAATAAGGATCAAAGTTGCTTATGATAGGTATAATTAATTTGGAACCCGTTGTAAAAATGATGGGTATTGTGCAACAGGCCACTGGCATTTTAAAAATTATACACGCATTAATATTCTGACATGGCACAGGATGCCAGGATAAATGTGTTGGTTCATGATAATCTCATATTGTTCATATCAGGTTGGTCAACCGACCGGCTTTGTCAGTCATTGTGTATGGAGCAAAAATCTAATCAGGTATTGTTTATGAAGCAGTATAAAAGAAAATTAAAAATAAAATAATTAAAGGAATTTGGGGATTTCTAATCAATGTTTACAGCAAAATACTAATAAAAACTTAATAATCAAGTCAATATTCCTGTTTAAAAAGTATTCTTATAAATCTTTCCCCCATCATCTTTCACTATTGTGATCGGTTGACCATCGAATGGCAGCCCCGGGCTCATGTCAGAGTGCAGGGGGTCAGTGGTTGAACTCCGACTGACTGAGTACATGATCTTATTTGACAGCACTTCCCTTGCTATGTGAGCATGAGCTGGGTGGAGGACCTCACTGCACTGAAGTGGTGAACAGTTCTGCATCTAGATCATCATCTGAACTAGAGGAAATAGTCTCCGAGAACCAAATTTGTTGTGTAGGACCTTTGGTATATCCTGGCAGCATACAATTAATGGTTAGAGAATGGATTGTCAAATTAAATGATCTGAAAACATTCCTTGTATGAGGTTACAAACACTGTCATTTTTTACTTTTATGTGTCATTCTTTTTCAATTTTCCATGCAAATATAATTTTGTCTCTATAAAATCTGGCATAATAGATACATCCTTAAAAGACTAAGAGAATCAAAGAATTCAAGGCTCTAACATCTATGATGAGTATGTAATTTTATTGTGTGAGAAGTACTCATAAAGTTTGTATTTTACATAATTATTTTCCCAAACCAAATAAGAAACTGTGTTATCATATACAAGATAGTTCATGAAGGTTGTGGGAAAAATTTATGAATTCAGAAATATTGCATCTTTGTGTCTAAACACACCCCATCCACACATTCTCTTCTTCTCTAACAAGATATTCTCTAATATAAACCTCTCTTCTTGATCATCAAGAAATTTAATTTCTCTCTAAAGAAAGACAATGAGAATTATTTCTTCCATGAGAACAGAGAATGAAAAGTAGAGAATTTGAGCCTCTTTAAGAGAAAGGAATTATCATTCTCTAAGACATGCAGAGAACAAGAGGAATTGCTCTTCAAGTAGAAAACACTAAGAAGTTTTCCTTTAAGAGAAGAGGAGAAGGTGTGGATAACGTACTTAACAAAGATGTGCATTATGAGAAACTGTTCAATGTGCTAATTGTTGATGTCAAGGGTTAGTCCCACCTTTACAAGTTTCTGAGTATATGCACTTTCAACTTCTTCCTTTTGGTCTTCATTGAAGTAATTTCTCCAGTCACCAACATTTCCTTTTCTCATAAATGGTGAAATACTGTTGTCCATAACAGGACTATTGGGATGTAAGAAACGCATTTATGATTCCCTTAGTGTGAAATTCGCCTTTGGTCTCGATATAGCGTAAAAATTGGTGAGTAGACCTTAAACTCTAACAATCATCATCATCATCATCCCCCTATCCCTATCCAAATCATAATATAGAACTAATGTCTGAAAACACTCAAGGAAAAAATATATTGAAAATGTGATGAATGCTGCCATACGATTCTTTTTAATTCACTATGTCACATATTGGTGATTTGTGTTTTTCACAAGGTTGTTACATTTGATATAATAAGCCATTGATATGTGGCACTATAAGATCAGTCTTAGATTACAAGCATCACGCAACAAGGTCGTCCTCAAATATGTATATGAAGTCTTACTTAATTCTAGATCCCTCCACCCACCCCACCCCATAATGTGCGGATTTAACTACTGCAAAGCTCCAGTGTACTTTGTGTATTAATTTTGTATTCCATTGATTTAAAGACGCAACAAATATAAGTGTTCTAACAGCTTAGTTTATATCACGAGGAAAGGTGGGAGAAATTCCTTGTCATTATATCATTTGGGTTGTAACAGGCTTTTGGGTAGTAAATGTATAAAATATTTATTTTAGTTAGAAACCTCCTGTCGCGCAATTTGAGGCCTCTGTCGCATTTTGGTGCAACAGTGCAACAGGATGCCCACCCCTGATATTGCAAAGCAGGCACCACGGATCTACGGAATTCTGCATTTTTTAAAATAATTTAGGTCGTTGTTGAGATTTGTCAAGATCCGAAGAGAAAATATTTCTTCAATAGGGGTGGGGTGGGGCATTCTAGTGACCAACATGAAAAATATGTATATTTTCAGTAGTGATTTCTCCCTCTATTTTTGGTGGAAATATTTGGATATGTACTAGAATGTAAGCCTATGCACATTTTCAAAAATATCGTACCCCCCCCTCCCTCCCCTCTTGATGCATGCATACTAAATGGTAGGCCCTTAATGTTACTATGAAGACATACAAAACAATTCTAGACATATTTACTGTACGCATACAATGTCATGTAAAATATTCCCATAGTTAATTCATTATACACCATTAACTGGGGTTGACACCACGTATCAATAAGACTTAAGTTAAAGTCAAACCTGAGTTCACAACACATACTCCATATTCTGTTCAAAAGAATATAAATGGTTGACATCATGTATGATCAGAAGACGGACAAAGTCAGAAGCAGAAGATTGGCAGGGTCTAACAGAATAAGGAAAAACTGGCTCCTCGGCTCTAAACTAAGGAGATTATGAGCATTTTTGACCAGGGCGTTTTGACAGAATAGCACAGCACGATATGTGCACGGTGGCCCGTCATCGTTGCAATTATACAGTGAATTGTCTGTTTCCCACGGTCAGGAAAGGGTTTTAATGATCCAAACTAGCTCCTATCATGGCTATGATGTTATAGTGTATTAACATGGCCTCTGCAATACACGTCTATTGCTAAGATAATACACACCACTACTCTTGAGGAACCTCGCTACAGGCACAGAAACCAGAGCCTTCGTTCACAGATCTAGGTGGCGGCAAATCACCTAAGGCCCGGTTTTTCGTAAAAGATCAAAGTTTAACTATTACTGAGGTTCAACTTTACAAGGATCAAGTTTCAACTTGGCAGATTAAGTTTTGCAGTTCAACTTTTTGGTTTTTCAAAACAGATTAACTTGATCTTGGATTAAGGACTTGAACCTCACTTGAACCCCACTTGAACTTTTTGGTTCAACTTTCTTTCCTCCTTTTGGATCAAAAGGAGAGTTCTACATAAATGGGTTTGAATCTTTTAGCTTTTTTTATAAGTTTAAACAGGAATCGATGACTGAAACTTGGTATTTCTTCTAATTTGATAGCCTAGATCAATATTCTAAGTGAAATTTCATATACAAATCAAATTTATCTCTTAATCCAGAGTTGAACCACCCCCAGGAGGTAGATCAACTTTTGAGGTTCAACTCTGCAGATTAAGCAGTTGAACTTCTTTGAAAAACCGGTTTGAACCAAAATCAGCTGCAGATCAAAGTTGAACTTTGCATACCAACTTGAACTGTTTTGAAAAACCGGGCCTAAGTCTCGTCTGGCAGTCACTAAAGTACTGCAACCTATGTAAGTAAATAATTATTACAATGTGTATTATCAACAAAGACAAAAGACCATCAGTTCTTCGGTTTTCAATAATTTAAACAACATTCAAAAGCCTACTCACCTCGTAATCGGCAGAAACAGTCAGACGTTACGACCGGCGAGCTGCCCTTCCCCCGCCATTTGTTTACCTTCTGCGATCGCTCAGTTCCCGTGTTGCCCGCTAGGTGGCGCCACTACGCGGAAAATCTCATTTTGAACATACAATTTGAAGTAAATGAAACCAAAATACAATAAAACATTAATGTTCTTTCGGGCATTACTTTAAATAAATACAATTCATGAATTTATAAACGGTATTTCTATACTGGAAGCTTTGTGCGAAACTAAAATGTGAAATTAAACCAAATATAAACACCATGCAGATGTCGCCACTGCGCATGCGCCCGGTATACGAATCCTGACGGGGCCGGTGTCACATTTGGAGAGTCGGCTCATGTGCAAAGTCGCCGGTGAGCGATAATAGGCCTTGCACAGGAAGTTGCAGTATAATCTCGACATGTTCTTTTTCCACAAACTGTGGAATAGGGACGAGTTAGCCGTTTAGGTATGAATCTCGAATATTTAAAAGAAGAGAGGGATAGAGTAGAGGAGCCAGTTTCCGCGCATTAAGGGCAAGAAGTTAAGCTTTAACAAAATATTTAAAGAAAAAAATTATATTTTTAATATTTTTTCTTCCATATTCAGGGGAATGATGTCTATGAACATAATCATAATAAAAAACATTAAAGTTTGAAAATATTTTTGTAATATCTTAAGGTTTTACTTTAACATGTTAATTCTTCAGTTTCCGCGCACCTGGAGCCTATTTCCGCGCATTTTGGTGTCAGTTTCCGCGCATTTCCCATATTTTAGGTGTTAAATGAGTAAAATATCTTATAGAAAGAAAATATGATACATGGGGCATCAGAAAAAGATTATCTATTGATATCCGTTATACAAAATAATTGTTAAGTTCTTAAAAATTCATAATAATGCAAATAGAAATGCTACCTTGTCAGGGAAAATCTAAAGAATATATTCATGAAAAGAAAGAAGAAATACGCATATTTATGCATTTTTATTATATGACAAAAGCATTAATTCACCTCAGTTAAAGAGAGGAAAAAAAGTTCAGTTTTGAGTCTTTGGTTAATATTATTTTAGGAAAGTGTCTTAAGATTATATAGAACCTTGCTTTGAAAATTTTTTCTTTTTATTTTCTTTGGAAAAATGTTTGAAAATTTTGAAATCTCGGAAAAATAGGTGAAAAATGTGCGGAAACTAGAGACTGTCTAATTTATTGTCATTAGTTTCCGCGCAGGGGCCTATTTTCTATATTATCCATGAAATTTTATGTTTATGACATTAAAATGATCGTATATCACTTTAAACTAATATCCATGACATTTTTTAAGAGAAAATTATATTTTTTCTTGAAGAAAATGATGTTATGCTCCTTATTTCAGAAATATTAACTTTTTAAGGATCCTGTCATTTTCCTTAATAATAAGGACATTGAAACATATATTTGGCCTTAGAATACATAAATATGTATGAAACATCATTAAAAATGACAAATTAGTTGCATAAGAACATTATTTTGGGTCTGGCATTTTAAAAATAGCATATCTAATACATAGAGAAAAAATGTATCCATAAAATGCGTAAAATGCGCGGAAACTAGAGATGCGCGGAAACTGGCTCCTCTACTCTATATATTAAGTTTGCTACCCATTACAACTTTTAAGTATTCATTGACAAAACATGGTTTGAGATTAAGAACATTTTCCACACGCATGCGCAAATCCCATACTAGCTTTATTATCGCCCACCGCCGACTTTGCACATGAGCCGACTTTCCAGATGTGACACCGCAATCCTGCCACAGCATGAGTTCGAGGTGCGGGCACCAGCGTAGTTATTCAAGAAAACTGGGGAACCAGCTACAATTTTTTATTTCATTAGTAGAGTGAGTGAGTGTTGGGTGTTTTACGCCGTACCGACAGCCAGGGTCATTTTCACGGCGAAAACCAGTTGGGACGAATTCTGTCTTTGGTGATCGAATCTATGAGATGAAGGTGACAGGGTGGGCAAACAGCAGGGGATCAAAACCCAGCGATCATTTTTGCTGTACCTCATCCCTTAGTGAACCAAGCACTGACCGGGAATTGAACCCAAAAACCACTTGGTCAGTGCAGGGTCCCCCCTATCGTCGCCTCTTACGATCAGCAGGGGCTACTGAGGGCCTATTCTTACCCGGACCCCCACGGGGTTTTCATTAGTAGAGTGAGACCTTGCTCATCACGTGGTGTGATAGGCAAGTCAACAAAAACGAACTTGCTTTAGATATCAACGGAGACATCTAAAATCACAGGTACTGTCCGAAAATAGGTGCATATCCGAAATTTGGTGAACGTCCGTTAGTAACCTAGTCACAGGCACTGTCCTTGTGCAGTCTGGAAAGAACCTTGTGTGGTTGGCTAGATGTTAAACTACCCCAAAAACAAACCAGACCGTCTCCATGCCAACCAGCGTCCATGACAACCGTCTCCACTCCTACGCGTCCATGACAACCAGCGTCCATGACAACCGTCTCCATGACAACCAGCGTCCATGACAACCGTCTCCATGACAACCAGCGTCCATGACAACCGTCTCCATGACAACCAGCGTCCATGACACTCCTCGCCGGGACCCAGCGCCAGAACCACTCACCACCAACTATAACCACCAACCACCCTGGACTAAAACCTCTCTATCTCCCCACCTCCTGGACGAATCTCGCCCAATCTTGGCACAAACATGGCCAACGTGTTCACGAAGAAGCACAGCCGGCCGCGGACGACGACCCTGACGGACTTCTCCTGGTCGGGGGGTTTATTCGGAGGGGGCGGGCCCCCCCGGGTACTCTCCCCGACCCGCCGCTGTAACCCGCACCCGACGGGACTGGTCAGCCAGAAACCCTACAACAAGAACAACACGGTAAGTGGATTTATTTATTATTATAACATCTAATCATTGTATGTCTACTGTCAGTGTTGATGTGGTTTAGTGCGGGTAGGTTTGGTTAACGGGGGTTTGCGAATTAGATCAGAATTTAAAGAGAGAAGGGAGAGTTGGTCCGTGCACGTGGTCGTGGGTCCTCGAGCACGGAGCGGCGAGGTTTCTTTTCAAGTTTCTTACTGTTTTTGATATTCATAATTATAGTTCAATTAATTGTTAGATTCATGAAACTATTGTAGACCGTGGTCTAGATTGACCATTTAGAAGGGTAATAATTGGGTTGTAAGGTCCATTTTCGTTGTTTACAGAGTCCTCCTTGTAACGTCGTTGGCACACAAAGAGACACTCCTCCTTTTGACTTTTTAGGCCCAGAGGCAGAGCAGAAACCACTTTTTCTGACGGACATTGACAAACTGTTATCATGACAGATTTTATCAGAGGTAGGGGTCTCGATTTTATTTGTTTAAGGGCTTCTTGGTAAGTACGTTGCAATTTTGTTTCGGCAGATTAAATGATCTACCAGTCGCGTTTTTTTTTTTTTTTTTTTTTTTTTTTTTTTTTTTTTTGGGGGGGGGGGAGGGGGGGGGCAGCCCCCCTTTTTTGGTGAAAATTTAGATGTTTTTAGATGCTCCCCCCCCCCTTTATTTTTTTCTTTTTTAAATTCCTGAAAACAGTACATTTTACAGGCCCATACTTTTGCCTATATTTTCAAAAATTTGAACTTGAAAGGGGGATGGAGTGCAGTATAAAGTGGAACTTTTCAATATTTCCCTACTAATTTTAGGGATTTTTACATTAAATTTTGGAAGTGAAGGTGGAGCTTTTGGAAAGCAACGCGTTGGCTTTTAAAAGTATACAAATTAAATACTTTAATAATTAAACACAAACGCACCCTAATAATAGTGTTGTTAATGTTATTGACTCGTTCAAGGTAGATAGGCCTAGGCTATTGCTCAATGCTTCTTGCATAATCTGATACATTATTATGATTATTTTAACAAAAGTAAAATACGTTCAGTTGATTCTTCCAAGTGATTTCCCTACTCACGTTGTCATAGGATGATTTTCAATAGTGTCAAATCAGGTTTTGCAATTTAACATTGTTATAAATCAGACATGGATTCTTTTCTCAAACAGATTCGTATTAACATAGAGATACTTTGTTATGTATGTCTATAGTATTAACAATCAAACAATTATTTTCAGTGTTTATTGTCTGCATGTAGGCCTCGGAGGACGTGCTTGGTATTGCACCTATATAATGAGTGTGCAATGATAAATGAATTTAATATAACACAATTATTATTATTATTTTTTTAAGTTTAAGTTTGACGTGTTTTATTTGTTTAGAAATGGCAATGGATACATGTAGAGATATGGACTACAGGCCTGGGGGCTTATAGACTTAGGTGGCAGGCCTACAACTATAGGCCCTATCATACTACACGACTTTGAGCTGCAATATCTGTGTAAAAAGATGTCAATTGACTTTACAGAAAATTCACATAAAGCAGGGATATAATTGTTTGATATTGGGAAGTTGCAGTATTTTGCATAAGGCTAAAAAAAAGTTGTGTTCTGGTAACATAGGCTGAAAAAAGAAGGGTAGATAGGTTGAATTCTTTCCTCTTTTTTTCCCTTTCTTTTTTTATTTCTCACCAAAGACAGATTTTCCCTTTTAACCTGACTTACATCCCAGTTAGGCGAAAAAAAGAGAAAGAAAAAAATAAAAAAAATGGTTGAGTTCAGGTATCATAGGTTGAAGAAATTAGGGTAAGGTATGTTGATTTTTTTTTATTATTATTTATTTTAACTTACATAGAGGCAGGCAATCTTGAAATGGAAATATTAGTCCAATCATTCTTTAACACAATTTCAAGCACCTGAAATACATGGCGGTCCTGGGCATCTATAACTTCCATTGTCTTTTGGTCAATTCTATTGAATTATAAACAATTTTTTTTTTTTGCACAACCTCGCCTCGTATCAACCAATTTTAACCCTTTGCCTCTCTCTAATGGAAATTTCGGTCATATGTGACTGAAATTTGAAAATTTGGATAATTTTGGTGATATTTGAATAATTTGAATAATTTTTTCAGTGGTAATTAAAATTTAAGTCTTGCTGTACCCAAACAGTGACTTTTATTGATTATAAAATGACAAAAAATAAAGTTTTTATGACTTTGAAGGGGCACTTGTAGCAATTTTATTGAAAAGTAGGAAAATGGCATAGAATTTCAGTTAATTATTGGGCAAAAAATCAATAAAGATGTCAGTTTATCAAATTTCTAATCATAACTTTTCAGATAGTGGCAACATATTCTTGCTATAAAGGGTGCCTGATGTGCCATAAAACAATTTGGTTTTGAAAAATTATAAATTCTAATAATCTAGGGGAAGGTGAAAACTAACATCTATTTTACTGATTTATTCAAAATGAGCAAGAATTCAATAGAAGACGTTTTTTCATTCTTTAATTAATAGATTTTCTTTATAAAATGACAACTGCTTTGAAAAAAAAGTAACCCAAACATTTTAGATTGATATATTACCTCATATAGCATAATTGCAAAAGATTATGTGCCTTATAATAGATATGTATTGTTTATTTATGTAGAATGATACCCTGAAATGATGTTATATGGAATTTTTGAAGGAAAATCATCTAATTTTGTCAAAATCAGACAAAATTGCCTAAATATCTTCCCATCATAATCAACTGATCTCTTTGACATACATTTTCACAATACACATCATTTGAACCCTACATGTATTGTCTTCATTATGTCAATGGTAACTTTTTCTCTAAAATTAATATTTAACCCTTTTTTTCTTGAATTTCTTGAAAAATGTCAAAAATTTACTGAAAATAACGTAAAAACCTAGGTCATGTGACCTGGGTCACGTGACACATGATTGATGAAATTTAAAATTTACTTTTGAAATATAAATCCTGAGAAAATGGGCTTTAAAATGATATATAGTTTGTCAATATTGTGAAGAAATTTGATGCTTTAAAGGCTATTTCAAACTACCTCCATCATGTCTGAGTTAGGAAATTGTCAAAATGGCGGGGAGGCAAAGGGTTAAACAATTAGCAAAAATGGTTCTGAAAAAAAAAATAGGGTAAGGCCAAAAAATTAGGGTAGGTCTGGTTACCTGAACACAAGAATTTTGTTTTTTTGGCCATGTGTAGCAAATAATTTTTTTTCTAATAATTTGAAAGATTTCTCTGCGACATAGTCAAAATATCACAGCTCATGTCGCGTAGTGTAATACCCCCTTAACGGACAGTCCGGTTTAGTTGGCGCTAATCCTAAAGCCGGTGGGGGCCGTAATGACAGATTAACTGTCTGTTCCTAATCCGATCCTGATCCCTTAATCCCCAGCCAAGTGCTCCAGGGCCGATGGGCAGGCACATTAATAGATTATTGTCGATAGATTGGGCCGGATTACAGGTGGAGGGGAGAGCTTAGCAAGTGTGGGGATGTAGATCTATTATTGCCAGTTCAAGAAATTCTTAATCAAGGTTTCTGACACATTTTAGGTACATATTCACATAATGCAGTGACAAAACGTTTCCGGGGCTGACATATGCCAAAAAGTCAAAATATGTTTTATTGATTTTTAAACTAGGCTCGGACTATTGTACAATGCAACATTGAATTTCCCCTTTTCTAGGCTCAGGCGCAATCTTCAAAACCATGTAGTTTTGAATTATGCATAGATGCATGAATGATGCAGAGATGCATAATTTTGTAAAGTATATATATGCAGCTGCTAGGATAATAATTATTATTCTTAGGACCAAAACGCCCTTTAAATCACTATTCATAGGGGGATATCAATTCTGATGGCCAAAAAGTACCATAGCTTGAGAATTTAATCCTAGACGTGGGATACCGCTCAAATTACCAGGTTAAATTTAATTAGGAAAAAAATAAACAAATAAAAATCGGCGGTTCGAATAAAAGGGTCAAGGACAGGCTTAGCTATGCCCAATGTAGCCTGGAGTATATAATGTTACACAGTTAAACCGGTGCAGTAAAATACCAACACTGGATCCATGCTGTAAGACCGAATATCCCTCTATCGGAGTAGACATAACAACACTCAGGGATCTAAAATATGCCAACCTCGGATCACTGATAGATTTCTACACCATCTGTCGTGTTAAGCTATTCATAAAAAGATTGATCCTACTGAGTACAAAATTTAATGTGATATTAAATGAAAAAAAAAAAAAAAACAAGAAAAAAACCATATGCGTATTTTTCCTGCTTATTTTCTTAAAACTCGTTTTCCTCCTTCTACCAGTGTTATCTAATCTCCAGCAAGTACCGCAGTATTTAATTTAGAGATACCTTAATTAGTAGGTCATAACTGCACTGAAAAGTTCATTATAGAAATAATCGACATGCTAATTTAAAATTGAATGTTGAGTTTAACTGGGGTGTGTGAGGGAAAATCTGGCAGTGGAGAATTGGTCTTAAATCCTCGGATCCAGACCTGAACAAATGCACTGCACTCCTATATACTCCTTCAAAAGTTCAAAGTAATATCTCTAGCCGATCTGCGTTGGCAAATAACTAAAATATCACCTTGCTTGGAAACTCAGCACTTCGTCTATAACACGTCCACTTGACTGAGGTCTGGTTTATCAATTGTGGTTGCAGATATTTTTTTTATTTATCATGGATATATAGAATTTGGCATAAATTGGCAGGTGAGGGGGCCAATAAAAGTAGTTTAAAAAACTATCACCCCCCCCCCTCCTCCCCGATACATTGCAATGATAAAAGTGTGCACATTGAAGGTGAAAATGTTAGAAAAAAATTGTGCACCCGGCATTGAAAATGTGCGCGCCGGGTGCAGGCGCAGCTTAATTTCGGACACTTGTAGAGTATGCTGATTAGTCTTCACATACTAATTAATCATACCATAGAAATAAATAATAGTACCTATTTGATAGTTAAGCTTGTTTGACACAGTTTTTGTTGTTGATCAGAACAGAGCAATTGTTATACCAGATCTATTCTACCACAAACGCGGCTGTTGGAATAAAGAATAATAAAATGTACATTGGCGTCAGTTCAGAGAGCAATGTCCATCGAGCTCAGTGTAATGTATCCGGTACCTGAGATTTAAATATTCTCTCACCTGAAAAAAGTTTCAGGATTCAATGTCACGGCTTTATTTACATCCATTTCAAAGTCCGAGTGGTCTAGACCAAGTAATCCTAGCCCAAGTGGCAGTTTTAAAGCTTGTAGACTTTTATTGGGCATATTTTTTCCCTTTATTTTCTTTGATATCTGTAGCATCGATATTTGCCTGTCTAACTATTACTTCGTACTCCCAATGGTTAAGTGAACTTATTTTAGTTTTGAAGTATAACCAGTGTTGCAGTAATACACGTTGTTCTAGCGTCTATGAAAGATCCAAATGGTGGGGTTTTTTTCATAGCGTCCGCATTTATTTCTAGAATTATTTTTTGACATCAAAAATGAAATCCGTAATCTCTTATCAAGTCAGGTATACTACCAACGATTATACAAACATAAAAAGTAATGCTTCTGTTTTAAAATCTTTTATTTTCTGTTTTTCAGACGTTCGACATCTGGAACCCCAACTTCAGTCTGATCAACCAGCGCATGCCGCACATGATTTCTCACCTGGAGCGCGCCAACTTCTCGTCCGGCCCCGTCCTGCCGCCCGTACCCAAGAGAGGTAACGTTATTCAAATAAGGAATATTTTTAAAATTTCTTTTCAGATTCAGAACAATATTTTGTAGATAAATACTTTTGTAATTAAATGAGAATATCCGGTCGTCATGAAGGGTTTTCAAAACTACCTGAGCCACAATGTTCTGAATTCTGCAGGGATGTAAGTTTTCAGATTTTAATCTGATTTCAGATTTTATCACATCAACTCAAATAATAATTTTCAAACTGAATTTCTTACATGACGTTTTATGGCATTCTAAGATTAATCTAAGTTTTCTCTCTGGGGTTTCAGATTTTTTTCACTAATCTTGATTCCGTACTAAAATCTCTCCACACCTTCATGATCCCCAGATATCTCCCTTTCCGAAATTCTGAGTCCGCTACTGCATTTTATAGACTTACAAGGTTTTCCATCAAGTTAGATTTTTCAATTTGTTCTTATTTTTTCTTCTATTGTCGTGAACCAAATAAGTGACGAGAGGTGTCCCTCCTTTACCTTCCATTTAACAGAGATGACATTTTTCCTACTTTTGTAGGATTTCCTACTTTTTGGTGATTTTTGATTGCGCAACAGATTATTCCTACATTACTTAAATATCTATTTTTGAGTATTTTTGTGTATTTATAAACCATTTGAATACAAATTCAATGTCAGGTCCATATTCCTAAAGGTTATTTCCCTCCTAGTAGCTTTTAGAAAAAAAGTAGCAGGCATCATACCGTTCCTTTATTTTAAAGGAATTTCCTCTAAGTCCCTTTATTTTTGTGAAAATAGGCAAAAATCCTTTATTTTCCTTTATTTTTGTGAAAAATTCCTTTAAATTCCTTTTTTTTTTCATAGAGTAAGAAAATATCACATTATCTCATAAAATGCATAGAATTCCATATTATTAGCGATCAAATTGCAAAAAATTTCTAGCTGTCGGTCGATCCAGGTCGACCTGTCAATCGGCATGAGTCAACGCATTGATCGACATGGGTCAACGCAGTGCTGCACAGAAAAAATCCACAGGGAGGCAGTCCTGTTTCAATATCCCTGCAAATTCCTTTAAATTCCTTTATTTTTGAAAAAAAAAAACTTCCTTTAAATTCCTTTATTTTTGAAAAAAAAAAAACTTCCATTAAATTCCTTTTTTTTCGGGGGGGGGGGGGGGGGGGGGGAGGGCAGTATGATGCCTGAAGTAGGAAAAGTGTTTCCTACTTTTCCTACTTTTTCATCAGTCGGGATTGGCATCTCTGCATTTAAGTACATTTCAGTTTGATAAGTAAAACGGTTATGATACATTCTAAAAACGTATTAGAAATTAGATATTTTAATCCCTTTCACTTTTCAGACCCTCCGGTGATTAAGTACACGGTGAACTCCATCTCGCGTATAAGCTACCAGCGGCCGGCCGACCTGCCTAAGAAGTACCGCCACCTGGTCAAGACGACCCGCTTTGGCCACACACCCTACAAGCCTGCACAGGGCATTGGTCAGTTACCCCAAAGATGCACCTTTGGACTATTAGTATAAACAGGGTACCATCAGCACAGGGAAAATGGGGGGGGGGGGGGGATTCCCAGACAGGGAAAACACAGGGAATTTGCAAATTTTGCCAAAACATAGGGAAACAGAGGAATTTCATTTGGCCTGGTTCTGAAATGCCTGATTCTCCAGACATTTTGTTGTTAGGTTGTCAAAAGTTTTTTTTGTACGCAGAGGCTTTCAACTTGCTGGATATAACACAGCACAAAATTGCCATGGGACAGGGAAGTTTCAGGGAGAACATAGGGATTTTGAAAATGGAATTTTGGTTGGTACCCGGTAAAAAGATTTAGATAAGGGCCTTCAGGGCTCGACATTAACCCTTTAGACCCCACTCTGGCCATGGCCGCCCGAGGGTGTGCTCCCCAATCCGGCCATAGCCGCCCGGAAAAATGGACATTTTTCCATATTTTTCCAAAGGGAACACTCTAAAGAGCATTCAACATACAAACACGGCAAATATATCGTTTAAAAGCTTATATAATTTCCTTGCCAACACCCAAATTAGGTATCCATAGTTTTCATTAATAGGGGTGGGTCATCCTTTGAAGTTTCTCATTTACAAGGAATTTAAGGAATTTCCTAGGGAAATCCAGGGAAATCTTGGGGAAATCCAGCCATACAGGATCGCAATTAGTGGTGTCTAAAGAGTTAAGGACTTTGACTAACCTGCCCCCCGGACAGGTGTTGGTCAAGGTTTACCTGCCCAATCCTTAAATTGACCTGCCCTCTTTTGCTGTAATATTATAATACACTGAAGATCTCAAGTTTTACCTGCTCCGGGCAGGTTTAGAGTGTTAGTGTCGAGCCCTGGCTTTCTATAAAGTATGTTCGCACATTGTCAAAAGATTCAGAGACTCTGGAGGTCTCTCCAATGACAACCAGATATCGGGAGGTTTTAACTGCCAAATTCCGAGGAATACAGCAACCATTTATAGTTTTTGATAATAGATTTTTCAATGAAATAGATATCATTAGGCTTGTATTCATTCAAAAAGAATTATCATACGTAATTTTTGGAATGAAATAGTCATTATCATATATACTTTTATGCACGTATTCAACCATCTCCAAGAAGAATCTGACCAATTGGACCAGAGTTTCAGCGTGGATTCTTTTATTTTACATGGGAAATAATGAAAACAAATATTGAGGAAAACAAGTAGAAAAATCTAGCGATATGTACATAAAGTGGGAGATAGGGAAAATTCTTAAAAAAGGAAAGAAAATCGGGAGATCTGGAGTCTCTGAAACTTTGAAACCTCACCCCACCTTAGGCTGAAGTGGGGCTCCAAATAGGGTCCCAATTTTCCGTGTATTGATGCTTTTTTTTTTTTTTTTTTAATCATCTTTGATTATTTTTGACATTCGTCCAAATCCGAGGACAATTCTCCCTACCACGGATAGCATATTTCCTGTGATTTACCTGCAGGCTAGCCTACATAATGGTGCGTCATGGGTAATATGTCAACAAACCACAAGGCTTATGTATAGAGATTTTCAATAATCAATGAATTATTTGCTATCAAACATGATACAGATCAATATGAACTATTTTTTATGTTGTATCCATGTATGTCTATTCCTTTTTAAGTTGGTTTGAAAATTCATTCATTATATATGTATATAGAGACAATTTTGTTAAATTTTCTATGGATTTCCCTGTGTTTTTGTCGACAAAATTAGTCCAAATTAACCTGCAGGTGCTTAAAATTCTGAAAATCAGCTATCCGTGGTAGGGAGAATTCTTTTTTTCAATAGGGGGTGGGGGGTGAAGTAAAGAAGTAAATTATGATTTTTGTTTCCGTAATCTTAAAATGCGGGAACGGCCCCTTCAAAATCAACTTAGTGCGTTTGAGACTAAATTGTGTGGTCAGTCTGGAAAGAACCCATAAGGGTTGGCCGGACGTTAAACTACCCCAACAAATAAATTGTGTGACAAGCCATCAGGGCCGATACTGTCAAAAAATTGTCAGCCCTGGTAGTGCTAGCTTCTAATCAACCCTGTTATAAGCTAAAGAGAATGCAAAAAAATGCTTTAAAAATGTATAAGTTAAGGCTGAACAAATGCGTCATCCTGGCCGATTCAACAGTATTTTCTCCCAATTTAATTGGCCCTGATTCAATAGTCTCGGCCATAGATGAATAATCTCATCTTGCATACTAGATATGTGTTATGTTGCCTAACAAACAGATCTTCATATTTTTGTACAGGATTTCAAAATTAATTTCACCAATAATGAACAAATAGAACCTTTCATTAGAAAACGAAGTCTTGAAATATAGGATATTTCACTGTCTAAATGATTACTAAATATTCAGTCTTTGTTTCTTAAGGCTAAAGTGTTCCTCTTTCTTTCTCCTTTCAGTGCCCAACACACTGCCACCAATCTACAGCCCTACGCCAAAGTAGTGCTGCCACCTGGGGCCTAAAACGGAAACTAGCAGTGCCCCCAAAGACTATTGTACCACAAATGGAGAGATTTGTTAAAATGCTGTAATTCGCAATGCTTTTAGTGCATTGCAAATATAACAAGAGAAGTTAATGTTGTGATATAAATGTATTAGAAAATTGTAGATTTGTAAAGGCACAATATAATGGGCCAGTGCTTAAGCTTTGTGTTTTTTCTAAAGTAGTGTTATACAATGATTCATCGCATACTTCAAGTAATCTTATTGAATTAGAAATTATTTTAGAATGCAGTCATACCAGTAGTTGGTTTAGGTGCTTTAGTTGTTTTTTTCTGTATCAAAGTAAATGTAGTTTGCTTACTTTTGTGTCGGCTAATTTTCTATTTCTAAATGCATCTTGAGCCAAATCTCGGTTTCACCACTACAATCAAGTAACGTGTTCAGTATCTCAGTATTGTCTGTTTCACTTATATCAAATGAGGTGAACAACTGGTTTGTCCAAATAAAAGATGCCCGTAGATTAATTTAAGGTTTCCATATTCTGTTTACTAAATCCAGGTCCCAATTCAATAAGATTATAGAGATACTATATCAGTCTTTGTGAAATCTTTTTTGTAATTTGTCCAACGTTTTAAAGCTTTTTATCTTACATTTTTGTAGACCTATCGACGGTTATGTACAGCATTTAGCAAATTTTCATGTTATTTTGTCGGACAAATGTCCGATGTTTTCTTCAAATCTGTTGGACATGGTAGTTCAAAAGTCGGACATGTCCAGCATTCTAAAGCCCCATACACACTAGCCGACTGGTGTAAAATTATTAAACATGTTTAATAAGGATCGGCGTGATTGGTGCCAATGGTCGGCACCGATGGCCGACGACGATGGCAATGTCGGCGCCGATTTTGTGTGGGTATCCCTTGTTTAAGCAGAGTTGTCTGACGTTGGCGCTGATTCTTCCCAAAATCGGCTAGTGGGTATACCGCTTAAGGCTTTTCATAAACACTGCTATATAAAGGTTTGAAATTTTAGGATAAGAGATGTCTTTTTAAGCAGAGTCCCAACTGCCCAGGGAAAACTGAAAATGGCAACTGTCACAATAATTGGGGTTCCAGATGCATCTGAGAAGAAGGAATACAGGTGACTCGAAACTAAATCTTATTGAAGCTGAGTGTCACTCAAGGTCTCAAGGTGTCTGGGTTTACTAAGGTATGAGGTACAGCAAAAATGATTTCCAGGTTTTGATCCCCTGCTGTTTGCCCGCCCTGTCACCTTCATCTGAGACAGAATTCGTCCCAACTTGTTTTCACTGTGGAAATGACCTTGGCTGTCAGTACGGTGTAAAACATCCATCATTCACTCACTCACTGGGCCTAAATATAGACCACTTAGAACAGGCCACACCTCATAGTGTCCAATTTACTGATGAGCCTTCTTTTGTTTTTTGTGAAAAAGTCATTAAAATATAAGTGTGTTAAGAGTCTTTGTGTAGGAAATTGGGAATAAGCTAAGTGAGGGTTTCTGTAGGCATGACCTGGGCTGGCTGACACGATAGGGGGAACCCAGCACTGACCAAGTAGTTCTTTGGGTTCAATTCCCGGTTGGTGCTCGGTTCACTAAGGGATGAGATACAGCAAAAATGATTTCCAGGTTTTGATCCCCTGCTGTTTGCCACCCTGTGCTCCCGACTGGGTCGTCAAAGGCCGGGTGTGTGGTGTCCTTTCTATGGGACATTACACATAAAAGACCCTTTGCCACTCTTCGCAATGAGTAGGGTATTGCACCCGGTGGGAGGTTTCTCCTAAACCATATAGGAAAACTACATGAGGATGTGGGATAAGGCAGGATATGAGCTGGGGATGAAAATTTATCCTGCACGAGACCGCAGAGTGAGTGCAGGATAGATCTTTATCCCCAGTGAGTATCCTGCCTTATCCCACCATCTGAGTGTAGTTTTCCTTTTATTATATGTCAAATTTGTTTGTTTGTTGGCAAAAATGAATCAAATTTTACAAAAATTCAGTCAACTGGTATCAGAGAATACTCAACGGGCTGCTTGCACTGCTGCAGATCTCCTGGGAAGAATGTGTCCCCAGCAGCCCCTTGCTGTTCGTAGAAGGTGACAAATGGGGAGACCAGACTCAGTAGCTCTTTGGTAGAGTGCCCGCTCTGAGTCTGGTAGGTCTTGGGATTTATCCCTGGCCGAGTCGCACCAAAGACTTTAACAATGGTAGTGGTCACTGCTTGATAAAGAACCACGAAACATGACTGGTCGGCCTAGTGTCAGCATAACGTGACTGGGTGGGGTATTGTGTGGGCCTATGACATGATATCTCAGTGTGGCAGCACTATAAAGAGGGCATTGGGTCCCACTACTACAAATAGGCACCTCATTTCATAGATTCGATCACCGCCCTTATGGCGTAAAGCAAGCTGAAAAGATTTGCCTTGTGCAGTCTGGTAAAAGAACCCTGAAGGGTTGGCCGGAAGTTAAACTAATCTCACAAACAACAAACAAATTGTTGTTCTGCTGCAGGTCGTAGTAAAATGTGCAAAATGGTGCATTTTGTGAATCTAGTGTGCTTTAGGCCTTCTGAAATAATCTTTTTGTCATTATTCAAAAAAAGAATCATCCAAATCTGTTGGAAAGTGCCAAAGTTAGCAAATAAACAACCTCAGATGTTTGCCTTACGCTGCCTGACCTTCACCTTGGTTACAGCGCGGACGTCGTAGAGAGCACCCCTCGGAGCTCCGTGCAGTACACGCATACTTACCAAAACCTTAGTCCACTCAGATAAGCGGGCGGGAGGAACGCACCGACGTATGATAATATCTTATATTCAGTCACCGCCCTTGTGGCGTAAAATAAGCTGGAAAGTATTACCTTGTGCAGTCTGGAAAGAACCCATAAGGGTTGGCCAGACGTTAAACTACCCCAACAAACAAACAAACCCTGCTGTTTGCCCGCCTTGTCACCTTCATCTCATAGATTCGATCAAAGACAGAATTCGTCCCAACTGGTCTGGAAAGAACCCATAAGGGTTGGCCGGAAGTTAAACTACCCCAACAAACAAACACCGTGAAAATGACCCTGGCTGTCGGTACGGCGTAAAACACCCGACACTCACTCACTCTCAATGTGGCAGCACTATAAAGAGGGCATTGAGACCCACTGCTACAAATCATTTCATAGATTCGATCACAGCCCCTGTAGCATAAAATTAGCTGCAAAGCTTTACCTTGTGCAGTCAGGTAAAAGAACCCTAAAGCGTTGGCCGGACGTTAAACTAAACAATCAACCAAACCCTGCCATATTCAAATTCTGTCATCATATTTATGATTGCTCCAGAATGTTGGTCATTGGTGAGGGCAAGTTCCAGCATTAAATAGTTTCCAACTGAGCATCGCTCAGTAAGGGTTGGATGCTCTAGTGGGCTGGCCAGCAAACTCTTAGTGAGCATTACTGGCTCACTTCTCAGGCACTCTGCCACGTCAGTGGGGTATTGTGCATCTGGGGATAACATTAAAAGAAATAGTTTGATGGTAGACTGATCATAAAGAATTCCTCTATGTTGACATAAGGTGTAGAAGGACAATAGTTTTACTGAAAATAATGTAAAATACCCAACACTCACTCAATCGCTCTCAGGTTTCTAATTTAGTCGTTCTTTTCTAATATAACGGAGATGGCCTTTTGTTTTGTGCTGTCATGGTCTTCTCTTTTGCCTCTAGGGTAGTTCTTGTGGTCAGTAGTTCTGCTTTTATGGCTGATAGTCCGGTTGTCTTTTTCGTCAGCTTTGTTTTTGCCCATTTAGGCCCCGTGGGGATCCGTGGTGGGGGTTCCTTTGGGAGCCTCCTGGGAAGAATAGGTCCCCAGCAGCCCCTTGCTGTTCGTAGAAGGCGACAAATGGGGGGATCAGACTTTGTAGCTCTTTGGTAGAGTGTCCGCCCTGAGTCTGGGAGGATTTATCCCTGGCCAAGTCACAACAAAGACTTTAACAATGGTAGTGGTCACTGCTTGCCTGGCACTCGGTATAAAGTAAGAACCACGAAACATAACTGGTCAGTCTAGTGTCAGTATAATGTGGCCCCCTGTGGGGATCCGTGGTGGGGGTTCCTTTGGGAGCCTCCTGAGAAGAATAGGTCCCCAGCAGCCCCGTGCTGTTCGTAGGAGGCGACAAATGGGGAGACCAGAGTCAGTAGCTCTTTGGTAGAGTGCCCGCTCTGAGTCTGGGACGTCTTGGGATTTATCCCTGGCTGAGTCACACCAAAGACTTTAACAATGGTAGTGGTCACTGCTTGCCTGGCACTCGGTATAAAGTAAGAACCACGAAACATGACTGGTTAGCCTGGTGTCAGTATAATGTGACTGGGTGGGGTATTGTGTGGGCCTATGACATGATATCTCAGTGTGGCAGCACTATAAAGAGGGCATTGGGTCCCACTGCTACAAATAGGCACCTCATTTCATAGATTCGGTCACCGCCCTTGTGGCGTTAAACTAGCTGAAAGGCTTTACCTTGTGCAGTCTGGTAAAAGAACCCTGAAGGGTTGACTGGATGTTAAACTAATCCCACAAACAAACAATTGCCTCCTTTAGGATTTTCTTCAGTTTTTTCTGGGTTTCTTGTGTTTTTTCTTTTTTTGTGAGCCCTTAATTATTTTTCGCCATGGCAAAACCAAAGGGATCAAAGCGGTATGAAAGCAAATCAAAGCGTATCAGGCGGAATTCTCTAAAGGACAGCAATCGGACTTGAGCGTACGACAACAAGCAATAAACTAGAATGGATGGGTTTTTTTCAGGCTCGCTGGGAACATTCAGAAAATTATCATAAAGCTGGTGGCCCCTTACCTGACATACAATTTCCTCTATATTTCTATCATTGCGGGAACCAGCTACCCATCCCTTGTTTACCGATTCTTCCGGTAAAACGGTCGTAGTGAGACCCGCCATTGGCAAAATGCGACTGCATAACCTCGCAAAACCGCCGAAAACCTGCAGACCCGCTCGTCACGTGACAGGTGATGGCCATACTCATATCAGAAAACATATATAATCCGATAGAATTGATCGATTTCCTATCTGAAATGGATCGTACATGATGTTTGAGGTCCCATAAGACCATCACTTAATCAACTACATCGATATCTGACCAAATAAGACCAGAAATCCGATCGTCACCCGACGCCATGTTAACCGGGTCAAGTTACGCCCACCAGCCTCGCTTTCGATCGGGCAGGAAGGGATCTGGGTCAAAGTCTGAATATTCATCAAATTTGCAGGCCTATTTCACCATGAAATCGATCGTTCTTTCTGCTCAAATATATATACAGGGGTAGATTTGGATACATAGATGATCATGTCAAAGTCTAGGAGGACATATTTTGCGAAATAACCCGTCAATTTGCGCGAAATCATCGCACTATTTTCTTGCTATTCCTTCGCGTTGACCCGGTGAACAATCCAGGTCAGACCGCTTGACACTGTCACACGGCCGGGTGCAAGTGCCCCGGTCGGACGTTTCGCCGGGAGGCTCCTCTTTCTTCGCCTGGATTACGGCGGTATCTGATGCTTTCAATATATATATTTTGGACGTCTGGATTCCCTTAAACGCATACAACGCATTGAAAACGTATGCTGCAGGTCAGACCGCTCCACACTGTCAATCGGCCGGGTGCAAGTGCCCCGGTCGGACGTGTTGGCGGGAGGCTCCTCTTTCACCGCCTTTTCACCTGGATTACAGCGCTATATGATGCTTTCAAGATATATATTTTGGACGTCTAGACTCCCTTAAACGCATACAACGCATTGCCAATTCATGCGTGAACCATGCGTTCGGAAAACATTGGATCGATCGGACACGAGGAGGCATTGTCACTGTCAGACCGTCAACATGGCGTCAACTCAGGAAACCAGGATGATATTGGACTAAAAGCATTAATTGTGGACAATATACCCATTCAGGACTCAGGCTGTACAGGTACGTTCATATCTTTTTTCCAGCATATATAAAATAATATGAAATAATACCGTTGAAATCTATTCTAGGCCTAAACTTGGCTAGAGGCCTAACGCGGATTGGTCGGACACTGTCAATTGAGGCTCCAAAAGCATTTATTTATGATTCAAAGATTAAATGATTTGTGAATTTGTCACTATAGTGTCATTTTTCCCTACCTACCATCAAAGTATCTTATATAAAAAATAATAGATATCTAGGCCTAAGTCACTGTCACTGTCAGAATCATTACCTCTCAGTGTTGAAACATAGGCGTCACACTGTCAATAACTTTTGAACTTGTTTGTGAAATTGTCACTATAGTGTCATTTTTTAGGACCTACCATAAAAATATTTCATTCATTAATATCTCTCCTTAGGCTTAGCTTCCTACGTTAATTCCAATCAGGCGAAATCCTCATTTTTTCAAATGATCTATCTCATCTATCACGTCGATCGGCCGACTTGTAGTTTTTAGTATTGTAGCTTATGGGAAGGGCTCACTCAATCAGTCATGTCTTTTGTAGGTATTTGGGCTTTGATCTGATTGCCCGGTTACACAATCTTACATACAAGTAGCTACAGGCCTTTGTCCACCGGCATGCATTTGTAAGCAAGGACAATTAGTGTGCATCAAGTGTAATTGAGTGGGCAGGCCTCTCCCCTGCACCCTCCCCCACCCCCACTCCTTGAACTGAGTTCAAGGAGTGGGGGTGGGGGGGGTGCAGTTTGAGAAGCCAGAAGTGGGTTACATAACCAGTACTCCACATTAGGACCTCCACTCTCACCTGCAGGTGGGCAGGTCTAAGTGGATGGGTGCAGGTGCCCCTTTCCTAAGCCCCTCCCTGAGTTGTGTGTGACAGCAGGAATGGTGGTGGTGATCACTACTCATAGCCCATATGTCCATTGTTATGTTAAGGGCGAACATCGATCGTTCTAACGATCGGAACTTTGATAGTCATTTGCTTCTTGTTTTTTTGCATGTTTCACATTCTTTTGCTTGTGTTTTCGGGGTTGATTTTTCTTCCTTGGGCCCCGTGGGGGTCCGGGTAAGAATAGGCCCTCAGTAGCCCCTGCTGATCATATGAGGCGACGATAGGGGGGACCCTGCACTGACCAAGTGGTTTTTGGGTTCAATTCCCGGTCAGTGCTTGGTTCACTGAGGGATGAGGTGCAGCAAAAATGATTGCCAGGTTTTGATCCCCTGCTGCTTGCCCGCCCTGTCACCTTCATCTCATAGATTCGATCACCAAAGACAGAATTCGTCCCAACTGGTTTTCGCCATGAAAATGACCCTGGCTGTCGGTACGGCATAAAACACCCAACACTCACTCACTATATTTTTCGGTATCCCTTGCCAGCACAGATTTTGAAATGCCTTTTTATTTTGAGATGCTCCTAATAGATTTTCTACTGATCACAAGCTTAACGGCCTCCAACATTTGGTCATGGGGCACAAGTCACATATCTGTTCTTCTTTTGTACTGGCGAGGCATGATGAAACCTTCCTGGATAAAATGTAAAAAAAACTAGTTGAAAGAAAAATGAAAATCTATACTACTTTTGTCTATAAATTTTCTGACAACTTGAGAGTGTGGCTAAAACTATCTTTTTCTCATTCGCTATCTCATGCACATCAGGAGTTAGGCATCCCTGTGGAGGTTCTGGGTAAGAATTGGCCCCCATTAGCCCCTGCTGATCGTAGAAGGCAATGATAGGGCGGACCCAGCACCGACCAAGTGGTTCTTTGGGTTCAATTCTCAGTTGGTGCTGTGGTTCACTAAGGGATGAGGTACAACAAAAATGATTTCCAGGTTTTGATCCCCTGCTGTTTGCCCGCCCTGTCACATTCATCTCATTCATCTCAGATTCGATCACCAAGGAAAGAATTTGTCCCAACTGGTTTTTTGCCATGATTATGACCCTGGCTGTCGGTATGGCATAAAACACCCAACACTCACTCACTCACTCTGACAATGGCCATGAATGAGTGCCGTAAGACTCACAGTTGTTTGTGCTTTGTTCCCCTTTCTTCATCATGATGTTGATTGGTAGCATGTCGATGAAGCTTTTTTGTGGTTTGCATTTTCGGATCTTCGATGCCTGCTGCTGTTCCTAGTCTGGCTTTAGTTTTGTACTGACCCTGGTTGTCAGTACGGCATAAAACATCCATCACTCACTCACTCATGTCCACTCCAGTAATGAAAACAGTACTACTCTGTTAGACGAGGTGAATGTTTGATGAACACGGTGTGCAGTAGAACACTGGAGGCTTTCCCTGTAATCCCATGCATGCAAAGTGGAACCATGAGAAGCAGTTCTCACACTGCATGAAGTCTCCTGTGGCTCCAGCCAGACAACCTTCGCTCTGGCACACAGACTTCAGTGCAGCCTCTTTAAAGTGCGCTCTGATGTACTGTCGATATGGACCGGCCTGTGGCTGTCCCATTACAGTGACGGGGACTTGGTTCACCAATGCCTCGGCCCACTGAAAGGTTGGCCGGACGTTAAACTTATCCCACAAGCAAACTCCCAAGACTGTACACCCAGGCTTCCCTGTCTTCAACCGATGCTTCTTGAGGGGGTTGGCTTTTCAGTGGGAAATTATTTCAATTCTCCATGTCAAAATAATTCAACGTGTTAAACTACCCCAACAAACAAACAAGCTTCAACCAGAGTCTGGCGTCCATGGACCACCCTGTGCTCCTGACAGGGTCATCAAAGGCCGGGTGTGTGGTGTCCTTTCTATGGGATATTGCTCATGAAAGACCCCTTGCCTCTCTTCGAAACGAGTAGGGCATCACACCCAGTGGCAGGTTTCTTCTCAATCATATCATAGATACAATCACCCATAAGCTGAAAAGCATTACCTTGTGCAGTCTGGAAAGAACTACCCCAACAAACTTCAACCAGGTGTGCCGCAACAATTCTTGAAAAAAATGTTTGTCTGCTTCATATGCCTTCCAACATCTGGGTCTACTGATTTTCTAAAGATCCTTTCTTTTCTAGTCCTCCCTGCAATGAACCAAATTCATCCTCCCCAATCCCCTGTGGGGATCCGGGGCGGGGGTTCCTTTGGGAGCCTCCTGGGAAGAATGTGTCCCCAGCAGCCCCTTGCTGTTCGTAGGAGGCGACAAATGGGGAGACCAGACTCAGTAGCTCTTTGGTAGAGTGCTCACTCTGAGTCTGGGAGGTCTTGGGATTTATCCCTGGCCGATTCACATCAAAGACTTTAACAATGGTAGTGGTCACTGCTTGCCTGGCACTCAGTATAAAGTAAGAACCACGAAACATGACTGGTTGGCCTGGTGTCAGTATAATGTGACTGGGTGGGGTATTGTGTGGGCCTATGACATGATATCTTAGTGTGGCAGCACTATAAAGAGGGCATTGGGTCCGACTGCTACAAATAGACACCTCATTTCATACATTCGGTCACCGCCCCTGTGGTGTAAAACTAGCTGAAAAGCTTTACCCTGTGCAGCCTGGTAAAAGAACCCTAAAGGGTTGTTGGACATTAAACTATCCCACAAACAAACAATCCCCAACAAACAAATTAATTTGGGGAATTTCACATAAAAATAGACAAAATTAACAGGAAATTAAAAATAACAACTTAAAAATTGTTAAATCATGGAGCATATACCTTAAACTGAACTGTGATCATTCTGTTTCGATAAACAGCATCACCTTTATACAATACAAGGTGGTTTTTGAGTGGATGCAGTGGCCCATCGTATGGCAAGATATCCGCTCGGCATTCACAGGGTCATCAAAGGCCGGGTGTGTGGTGTCCTTTCTATGGGACATTGCACATGAAAGACCTCTTGCCACTCTTCGCAACGAGTAGGGTATTGCATCCGGTGGCGGGTTTCTTCTAAACCATATCATAGATACGATCACCTGTAAGCTGAAAAGCATAACCTTGTCCAGTCTGGAAAGAACCCATAAGGGTTGGCCAGACGTTAAACTACCCCAACAAACAAACAACTTCATCGCATAGATTCGATCACCAAAGACAGAATTCATCCCAACTGGTTTTCACCGTGAAAATGACCCTGGCTGTCGGTACAGCGTAAAACACCCAACACTATACCTGTGGGGGTTCAGGTAAGAATAGGCCCTGCTGATCGTACGAGGCGACAATAGGGGGGAACCTGCATTGACCAAGTAGTTCTTTATGTTCAATTCCCGGTCAGTGCTTGGTTCACTAAGGGATGAGGTACAGCAAAAATGATAGCCAGGTTTTGATCCCCTGCTGTTTGCCCGCCCTGTCACCTTCATCTCATAGATATATACTCCCTTCCCCGAATGCAAGAGAGAGTGAATTGGAGACAGGGTATAGAAACCCATCTATTACACCTCAAACAAATACACAAATTCATCAGTGAACGCGTGAATTATAAAATAAAACACACGATAACATCGACAACGATAACATGCATAAATGTAAAAAAATTTCGGGCGTCGCGGATGACAGTTGGGCACGGCGTCGAATGGAGGATGTGACGTCACACCACGCGGTGATCAAGACAACCTCCATGACGATGACGGTCCTTAGAGATATGTCCCGCGACCTAGTAACCTAGTCATGGGCACATATACTCCCTTCCCCGAAATACAAGAGAGAGTGAATTGGAGACAGGGTATAGAAATCCAAAACCACTCCAAACACTCAAAACGCGCATTTCTTATCTATTGAAAATTGATGAGAAATTGGATTTCTAATGTAACGGAACACACAATTTGAACGCCAACCCCCCTTTTCCCTGATTTCGGCGACTGAGCAGCCCAACATTGACATGTGTGTAGCCCCTCCCCTTCGAAGGGAGTGTGAGGCGAAGTCACCCAACAGCTTAGCCCTAACAATGAACTTCTTAAATATTTTTGAGAACACACTATATGTGATGCCCGGTAGTGAATTAGATGAGAAAAGTGGACTATCCTTGGGCATTGGATTAGCTGACAGAAAATCCTTCAACATTTTACAGATACATAGATCATCACCTTCGGACTTTGAGATTGGTATGTACCTAACAGGGTCCACTTTACCCTCTGTCTTAGAAGATCTAATTGCCAGCAGAAACCCCCCTTCATTAAATTTAACATCACGTCTGAGCAAAGTGTGATTAGACAAAATAACATGAGAGACTCCTAGAACAGCTCTAAATAACAGCAACATCCTAACAAATACCATACACTCAGGTTTTGACGACTTATTGACAATTTTTGATATTTTCTTAAGATCTTCCGGGAACAATGGATCCTTACCACACTTGCTATTACATTGTGATTTCTCTATGCCTTTCAAAGTAGATTCCAGAATTGGATTTGATTGTCTTACCGGTTCTAAGCCACAACAAACACAGGGATGTAAGTTTTCAGATTTTAATCTGATTTCAGATTTTTTCACATCTTCATCTCAAATGATAATTTTCAAATTGAATTCCTTATATGGCGTTTCATAGCATTTAAAGATTATTCTAAATTTTCTCTCTGGGGTTTCAGATTTTTTTCATTAACCCTGACTTACATCCCTGCAAACATGCTTAAAAATTACTGCCTGGTAGTAGGATATAATTGAACTATGTTTCATTTTATCAGCCATGAAAGTGACGTAGAGACATGCCTGCTCCACTGAACACGGCATCTAAACCCAGCCAAACTTCTTGCAAGCCCTTGAGTAGCAACCCCACTGCGCCTCCCTCTTTTTCATAGTACTTTCAGCCACAGATTTCCTTCTAAAGTTCCTCGCACCGTCCCTTAGTACATTCAAGTCATACTCTGTAAATATCAAGCAGAATCGGCAAACAACATAAATTAGTACCCTGAAGTTTCTCTGATACATCGGAACGTTTTTGGAAATAGTTAAGTCTAGACAGAGTATCTGCCACCAGATTACTTTTTGTGTTTACATACATGGGAATTAACACGATATTATTAATAACACAAATCCAGTATGTTTCACGGATCCACAACATGCAAGTATTATTCGTGCTAGAGCCGTTGATTAACATACACATAATTTGAGTATTATCAGTAAAAACACAAATTGATTTATAATTAAACAAATTACACCATCGCTTCAACCCCACCTCAATCGGCCAAAGTTCTAATACATTTATGTTGCTATAATCCACTCGGTCCCCCTCACTAGTGGGTTTACCTGCGATGTGGTTACAAATTCCTATTAAATTATATTCATCAGCATTAACCCATGAACCCGCTACCCAGTCAGATCCCAGATACACACCGAAACCTTTTAAAGATGAATCGGATACCATAGGTAGATGATATTCTGTGTTGTTAATCTGTGACACCCCATTAAAACAGGAAATAAATGAGTCTCACCAGCAGAGATCTGACCTAGTAGCTTCGTCAATACAAATTGTTTTAGTACCTCTAGAGCAAATTGATTTATACAAGTTGTAAACTCTTCTACAAAATGTTTTCCCACCCCTTACCAAGTGGGCGCAATGAGACAACGGACCACCAAGACTCTCTAGGTCTTTCTTACAAATACGATTTCTGCTTTTGTATATAGAAAATAATTCCTTTAATTTCTTAATTTTAATCTCTGGGAGCCTTAATTCCATCGCTTCAGAATCTATTTCAACACCCAGAAATATTGTGCAAGTTGAAGGGGGACTTACTTTATCGTAAGCTACGTGGAAACCCAAATATCTCAACAGAGACAAAATATTGTTTTGACTTTCCAAACAACCAGCCTTAGAATTGCTGTAAGTCAGAAAATCGTCCAGATAATTCACAGTCATCGTAGTATAATTATACAATAATACATCATGTATAAACGTGGAGATTTTCTGAAAATATTGTTGTCCCAAACGCAGACCGAAACAGACGGTTATCCACATAGAAGTTATGCACGCCATCCAACTCCCAAGAAAATCCCTGGTATCTACGATGATCCCCCCTAATAGATACTGCCCTGTATGCCGACTTTATGTCAACCACTGACATATGATAACCCCATTTCAAGTTTTTTACAACATCATCGACACTCTTGTAAGAAAACTCTCTGAACAGGCAACTACAAAAATTATTCACAGAATTTGATGTAGGACGGCTACAGTCAGTAATGGGGCGGATACCCCCATCGGGCTTCGGTACAGCCCTAGTGAATGAACGCAGTGTGGTTTTTCTCTGACTATGCTAATCACGCCCTCATTCAATTCCCGACGGACAATTTTGTAAATCTTAATTTTACTTGGACCCTCTAAGATTGAGCTATAATTCCCACAAGAATATACAGGTATCTCAACATCGTCAACGATTGGAAACCCATCTGTAACATCCCACAGAAGTTTTTTATGCTCTTCGGTACACCAGTTTGAAGTAAAAATAATACTTGCAAATCTACATGGCTTTAGCTGGCATCTAACCCCTGCAATGAAATAAGTGCAACTACAAATGCCATCGATACAGTTCTAGTACACAGACACCACATTACCTAAGGGAGTTGTATACCGAGCTAATATTACCCCGTCTTCAACCTCCAATAAAGGCAGATTAATAGATTTGGGATATACCGCAGAATTATTACAGACAAGTGAAGGATCCCCACTTCTCTTACCATGAACATTGACAAGGTTTGAGTTAACAGGACTATCCACAGGGTTAACACCGACATTTGCCTGAATCCCATCCTGCTCTAAAATGCCAGGAATGTCTCTACAACCCCCTAATATGCAACAACTACCAGTACCATACAATACTGTAGGGGGGGACGTCCCAGGCCCCTGGTAAACGATCTATTTGCTACCTTTCTTGAGAATTCTACAGTCTTTACGAGCGTGCCCGCTCTCTTCGCAGGCTGCGCACTTGTGTGCGTAAAAACAGTTCTTTGAGTCGCAGCCCTGGTCACCCCCGTGGGGATCCGGGGTGGGGGTTCCTTCGGGAGCCTCCTGGGAAGAATAGGTCCCCAGCAGCCCCTTGCTGTTCGTAGAAGGCGACAAATGGGGGGACCAGACTCAGTAGCTCTTTGGTAGAGTGCCCGCCCTGAGTCTGGGAGGTCTTGGGATTTATCCCTGGCTGAGTCACACCAAAGACTTTAACAATGGGAGTGGTCTCTGCTTGCCTGGCACTCGGTATAAAGTAAGAACCACGAAACATAACTGGTCGGCCTGGTGTCAGTATAATGTGACTGGGTGGGGTATTGTGTGGGCCTATGACATGATATCTCAGTGTGGCAGCACTATAAAGAGGGCATTGGGTCCCACTGCTACAAATAGGCACCTCATTTCATATTCGGTCACCGCCCCTGTGGCGTAAAACTAGCTGAAAGGCTTTACCTTGTGCAGTCTGGTAAAAGAACCCTGAAGGGTTGGCCGGACGTTAAACTAATCCCACAAACAAACAAACAAACAGCCCTGGTCATTAAACTTAATGACCAGGGCTGTTTGTTTGTCACCTAGGCCCACACAATACCCCACCCAGTCTTCTTGGTCGACTACCCCAAATGCTGAAGGCCCTACAATCCCCGCCCTCTCACGGACGCTTTCGTCATACTTTGTGAAGGCTTCAATTTTGTACACACCCTTGGCTGCTTTTTCAGCCATGGCTAGGCCGTGCCTGACAACCCGACAACCCCTCTAACATCCTTGTTGGCTTCGAGTAATTGAGACACAGTTTTAAAAGTCACTATCATTACTTGCTCAAAGATGCTGACTGTCTCACCTTTTTTTTACGTAGGTAGAGTGGTCGAAGGGGTTCTTGGATTTCTTCCCTTTGGTCGCCTTCCAGAAATTTTCGTCGAATTCCTCCTTCCAGTCTTCGACTGCCTCCTCCGTATCTGAGTCTGATCCAGCCTGGGCTGCACTGTGAGATGGCCCTTCGTTGCTGTCAGCCGGGGTGGACTTTTTGAGCCGGGACATTAGCTCAGTGTGCATCCTCACAGTCGCCCTCTGGGTATCCGACATCATTTTCACCATCCCCTCCATAGCCCGCATCCGGTATTCCATGGATTGGCTCATCTGCGGGATGCCAGGGATGGGGTTCCAATAATCCTGGTTGTCAGTCGGACCATCGGAGTGGCCTCCGCCACCATTCTGGTTCCGGGGAGGCACTTGTTGTTGTGCGGGATAATTACCCCACGGATTTTGCTGCGCCCACGAAGGCCCGCACGGAGTCGGGCTCGACGTGCGGGGAGCACCCGGGGAGACGCACAGGCTGGGCCTGCCCTCCTCCACTCACGTGATTGGCTGGGGCCGTTTCTTGATTGACAGCACGCCCGGTGTACTCCACATCTAGAACAGTTTCTGAGTTTCCTCTTCGTCATTGCCTAATGATTTGCGAGAAGAAAGTCACAAAAAATTTTCGGGCGTCACGGATGACAGTTGGGCACGGCGTTGAATGGAGGATGTGACGTCACACCACGCGGTGATCAAGACAACCTCCATGACAACGACGGTCCTTAGAGATATGTCCTGCGACCTAGTAACCTAGTCGCGGGCACTCAATCACCAAATAAAATAAGAACCACGAAACATAACTGGTCAGCCTGGTGTCAGTATAATGTGACTGGGTGGGGTATTGTGTGGACCTATGACATGATATCTCAGTGTGGCAGCACTATAAAGAGGGCATTGGGTCCCACTGCTAAAAATAGGCACCTCATTTCATAGATTCGGTCACCGCCCTTGTGGCGTAAAATGAGCTGAAAGCCTTTACCTTGTGCAGTCTGGTAAAAGAACTCTGAAGGGTTGGCCGGACATTAAATTAATCCCACAAACAAACAAACAAATCAATCACCAAAGACGGAATTCGTCCCAACTGGTTTTCGCCGTGAAAATTACCCTGGCTGTCGGTACGGCGTAAAACACCCAACACTCTACCCATGAGGGTCCGGGTAAGAATAGGCCCTCACTAGCCCCTGCTGATCGTACGAGGCGACGATAGGGGGGACCCTGCACTGACCAAGTGGTTCTTTGGGTTCAATTCCTGGTCAGTGCTTGGTTCACTAAGGGACGAGGTACAGCAAAAATGATCGCTGGGTTTTGATACCCCGCTGTTTGCCCGCCCTGTCACCTTCATCTCATAGATTCGATCACCAAAGACAGATTTCGTCCCAACTGGTTTTCGACGTGAAAATGACCCTGGCTGTCGGTATGGTGTAAAACACTCAACACTCACTCACTCCAGATCTGAAAGTAAATGGAGATCCCATTAAGGTTGTTGAGGAAACTAAGTTTTTGGGACTAATATTTGACAAAAGACTCCTTTTGAGACACACGAGAGCTTTAGACCTCTTCAAAGTACTATCAAATACCAAATGGGGTGCAGACAGATTCATACTCTTGAGACTCTACAGAGCCCTCATTAGGTAAAAAAATATATAAACTAAAAATATAGTCTATGCCTACTTGCAGGTGTGAGCCCGTACTTGGTGACAGCCTCAGTACATAAGTACTCCAAGTACTTTGTGTCGTAGAGTCCCTTTACATTCTGTGTGTCTCGGGCAAAAATGTAGGATGTCGGGTTTTCTGGTGTGCCCCTAAATCTCCATGGGGTAGGGACTATGTACATCTCGTTTTCAACCACTTTGGTGACTTTTGATCCAATTTGTCAACAGTGTAACACCAAACTAACGGTGGAGCACATATTGAAGTGTAAGAAGACGGATGATAGTCGCAAGGGGCTATCTTCACTGATGGCTCCAAGGAAGGAAATAGAGTGGGTTATGCAGTACATACAGAGTATGGGGACCTGACGGGTGCCTTTCACGGCCAAGCCAGCATTTTTACTGCTGAAGCACGTGCTCTGGCGCGTGCACTAGACTGGATCAAAGTATCAGGACACAGAAAGTTTATCATCTTCTCAGACTCAAAGTCCTGTTTACAAACTATCCTACAACATCAGCCTAATAATCCCATAATCAGAGATATCCAGCAAAGTCACACCAACCTGAAATCGGTTGGCAAAGAAGTGATTTTCTGTTGGCTACCTAGCCACATTGGAATCTCTAGTAATGAAAAGGCAGACCAAGCAGCCAAGGGGGCCTTGGCCCTGGATCCTGAGGTTGCTAGAATCCCACACACAGACTTACTGCCACTAAGCAAAACACATTTGCGGTCTAAGTGGCAAAGCGACTGGAACAAACAGGAGAACAATCTTCTACACTCTGTCCAACCCAAATTAGAAGAGAAAAGTGACAAAAGCAAAAGAGAGTGTCTGACAAGGTCAGAACAGGTGAAACTGGCCCGTCTTCGGATGGGCCACACCAGGCTGACACATGAACACCTGTTGAAAGGTGAAGGTGCTCCTATTTGTCAACAGTGTAACACCAAACTAACGGTGGAGCACATCATATTGAAGTGTAAGAAGACATGATAGTTGCAAGCGGCATCTCCAATACAGAACATCGATGAAGGATGTGTTTAACAGCAACGGAAGTTAAAAGATCCTGCAATTCCTTCGAGAATGCCAACTGATAGATAAAATCGAAGAAAGGATCGAAGAGTCTGGGATCCAGGGGCCACCCTGTGCTCCCGACAGGGTCATCAAAGGTCGGGTGTGTGGTGTCCTTTCTATGGGACATTGCACACTTAAGACCCCTTGCCACTCTTCGCAACGAGTAGGGTATTGCAACCGGTGGCGGGTTTCTCCTAAACCGTATCATATACTCGGTCACCGCCCTTTTGGCGTAAAATAAGCTGAAAAGTATTACCTTGTGCAGTCTGGAAAGAACCCATAAGGGTTGGCCGGACGTTAAACTTCCCCAACAAACAAACAAACCTGCCTTGCCCCTCGTTGAAGCTCGCTTCTTCCACCCTGTAACGTCCAGAAGGCGTCCAGTATTAGAACGGTAGTTCAGGGTCCATTTTCTTAGTGAATTCTCTGATGGTTATAAAAAACCTTTCAATTAGTACTTAATTCTAAACAAGCATTCACAATCGTTTTTTAAGTGTTTTCAATACTGGGAGCTTAGCATGTGAATCTTTAAGGCTCCAAAACACATAAATTTCTAGGGGTCAGAAGAAAAACGTTTTAAGTTTGAGCCTCCAAACCCCAACTGTAAATTAAAAAGAGTTGTTTAATGTAATAGAACTAATAACTCAAGACGAGTATGCTTATGATCTGAGGACTAATTCATATACTGCCATGAGAAAAACTTTTTAGTTCTGGTTGTCATTGTAATTTTGTTGAAAATTACCTCACAAGTTTTCTGCCAGCCGAAAGTGAAGTCTTGGAGTGTGAAGTTCATCCCTAGATAACTGTGACATATGCTGAAGAATGTGACACAGTCATCGGATGTAGAGGCCCTAGGGTGTTCTTAGCCCCATTCCTTCGCCTGACGTCACCTAAACTCCTGAAACTCTACGAAAGTTTTGTGGGAAAAACCTCGTATGTTATCCATTGGTCTGCATATTAATAATATTATTATCACACAATTGTATAATCAGCATTATTTGTGTATAGGATCACTACATCAAGAACAACAAAGTTAATCATATTTTGGTGTGACAGTGTCCATCCGACTGTGGGGGTCTGGGTAAGAATAGGCCCTCAGTAGCCCTTGCTGATCGTACGAGGCGACGATAGGGGGGACCCTGCACTGACCAAGTGGTTTTTGGGTTCAATTCCTGGTCAGTGCTTGGTTCACTAAGGGATGAGGTACAGCAAAAATACAGCAAAAATGACCCCTGGGTTCAGTCTGGAAATAACCCATGGGGGTTGGCCGGACGTTAAACTACCCCAACAAACAAAGACCGCTGGGTTTTGATTACCTGCTGTTTGCCCGCCCTGTCATCTTCATCTCATAGATTCGATCACCAAAGACAGAATTGGTCCCAACTGGTTTTCGCTGTGAAAATGACCCTGGCTGTCGGTACAGCGGAAAACACCCAACACTCACTCACTCACTCCACAGTTTAAATATCAAAGTGAGGCTGCAAGATTCCCACTGTAAGAGGATTGATAACTTCTTCCATTATCACTCAAATTTTGTTAAAATTTTGACCTCTCTGTTTCACCAAATTTCTCCAAAAGTCACCCTGTGCTCCCGACAGGGTCATCAAAGGCTGGGTGTGTGGTGTCCTTTCTATGGGACATTGCACACTAAAGACCCCTTGCCACTCTTCGCAATGAGTAGGGTATTGCACCCGGTGGCGGGTTTCTCCTAAACCATATCATATATTCGGTCACCGCCCATGTGGCATAAAATAAGCTGAAAAGTATTACCTTGTGCAGTCTGGAAAGAACCCATAAGGGTTGGCCGGACGTTAAACTACCTCAACAAACTCCAAAAGTATCAAGAACTCATGAACAAAACTCTGGATATCTGTTCTTGAGGGTCTGGTGAAAGAAACCTGAAGGGTTGGCCGGACGTTAAACTAATCCCACAAACAAACTTAAGGGTCTTATCTTGAGATGTCCCAAATTTGGTGTCTGCAGGTCCAGTATTTCCTGAGAAATTCGTGGTAAAAGTTGGAAATTCGTTTCCAACTCGTCCAGCCTCGTTTTCAACTCCTCTGGAATGTGTAGCCTTTGATCAAACTCGTAGACAGTTCTAACAGGTAGCTGGCAGACCTAAACTTTTTAACACTGCAGTCTGATCATATCATTAAATTTTTATAGCAGCTAGTCTTTATTTACAGATATGATTAGTTTATCAATCCTTTTTATCTTTAGGATGTATATTATGTTGTTCTATCGACAACTTTTGTTTCATTGTTGACAACTGTTTTTGCCATGAATATGACCTTAGTTCCTTAGTTGCTGAAACGGCGTAAAGCATCCATTTTTCATTCACTCATATTCACTAGACAAACAACATAACCTCCATATTGAGGTTTTTATGTCTCATTTATTTGTCGCCCAGATGCCTCAGCATTCCGGGTTTGTCTTTTGGCCCTACAGACGTACAAAATGTTGGCAGTCAATTCGCCCTAACACTGCCTTCAACTAAGGCGGCACCAAAAAAAGGAGCTCCACATAAGATTACCAGTTTACCTTGGAAAAGAAAAGAACCTCTATATACACATGGCTAAAGTTTTACATCACAAATTCACTTTGAGGTCTTTGGTTTATACCAAGTCTTTTTACAAAATGGCAACTTCTAAACATTGCTCTTTTCCTTAACTGATAACATTTCTGTCCTGACATGATATCTCAGTGTGGCAGCACTATAAAGAGGGCATTGGGTCCCACTCCTACAAATAGGAACCTCATTTCATAAATTCGGTCACCGTCCCTGTGGCGTAAAACTAGCTGAAAAGCTTTACCTTGTGCAGTCTGGTAAAAGAACCCTAAAGGGTTGGCTCGATGTTAAACTAATCCCACAAACACAAACAAACAAACTTATAGTAAAAATATTTGTTACCTGGAGCTTGTTGTGTTGAAGTGGATGAGGATCTGCTTCTGCTTGATCGTGAAAGACTTCATTCTTATTGTGTCTCCGTTTTTGAAGTGGACTGGCTGAGATCTTTTGATGTATCCCACCATGCATCCTGTATTGTCAGCAATGCAGAATTTTCAGCATGATTTCTTCTCAGATTCACCCCATGGGGGTCTGGGTAAGAATAGGCCCTCAGTAGCCCCTGCTGATCGTACGATGCGACGATAGGGAGGACCCTGCACTGACCAAGTGGTTCTTTGGGTTCGATTCCCGGTCAGTGATTGGTTCACTAAGAGATGAGGTATAGCAAAAATGATTGTTGGTTTTTGATCTACTGCTGTTTGCCCGCCCTGTCACCTTCATCTCATAGATTTGATCACCAAAGAGAATTTGTCCCAACTGGTTTTTTGCCGTGAAAATGACCCTGGCTGTCGGTACGGCCTACAACACCCAACACTCACTCACTCACTCTGCACTAGTGGATGGACAGGATGCACAGTTTATTGATAAACAGTTCTGTTACTGAGAGACAATCCAGCATTTTTACTGCTGAAGCAGGTGCTCTGGCATGTGCACTAGACTGGATCAAAGTATCAGGACACAGAAAGTTTATCATCTTCTCAGACTCAAAGTCCTGTTTACAAGCTATCCTACAAAATCAGCCTAACAATCCCATAATCAGAGATATCCAGCAAAGTCACACCAACCTGAAATCGGTTGGCAAAGAAGTGATTTTCTGTTGGCTACCTAGCCACATTGGAATCTCTGGTAATGAAAAGGCAGACCAAGCAGCCAAGGGGGCCTTGGCCCTAGATCCTGAGGTTGCTAGAATCCCACACACAGACTTACTGCCACTAAGCAAAACACATTTGGGATCTAAGTGGCAAAGCGACTGGAACAAACAGGAGAACAATCTTCTACACTCTGTCCAACCCAAATTAGAAGAGAAAAGTGACAAAAGCAAAATAGACTGCCTGACAAGGTCAGAACAGGTGAAACTGGCCCGTCTTCGGATGGGCCACACCAGGCTGACACATGAACACCTATTGAAAGGTGAAGTTGCTCCTATTTGTCAATAGTGTAACACCAAACTAACGGTGGAGCACATCATATTGAAGTGTAAGAAGACGGATGATAGTCGCAAGCGGCATCTCCAATACAGAACATCGATGAAGGACGTGTTTAACAACAACGGAAGTAAAAAGATCCTGCAATTCCTTCGAGAATGCCAACTGATAGATAAAATCTAAGAAAGGATCCAAGAATCTGGGATCCAGGGGCCACCCTGTGCTCCCGACAGGGTCATCAAAGGCCGGGTGTGTGGTGTCCTTTCTATGGGACATTGCACACTTAAGACCCCTTGCCACTCTTCGCAACGAGTAGGGTATTGCACCCGGTGGCGGGTTTCTCCTAAACCATATCATGTATTCGGTCACCGCCCTTGTGGCGTAAAATAAGCTGAAAAGTATTACCTTGTGCAGTCTGGAAAGAACCCATAAGGGTTGGCCGGACGTTAAACTACCCCAACAAACAAACAAACAAACATCATATTTTGCTGCATTTATTTTGGTGCACGAAATGCACAAAAATATTTACAGCACAAAAATTGATAATATACAGTATATGTAAATATACAGAGACATTTGTGTTGCACCCGGTGGCGGGTTTCTCCTAAACCATATCATATATTCAGTCACCGCCCTTGTGGCATAAAATAAGCTGAAAAGTTTTACCTTGTGCAGTCTGGAAAGAACCCATAAGGGTTGGCCGGACGTTAAACTACCCCACAAAAAAACAAGCACAAGTCTTGACTCTTTATTTTCCAACAACAATACATAAGTCTTTCTGACAGCTTTTTGGTTCAAATTGCGGGATAAATGTCCACCAAGGAATAGGTTTTTCAGATTCTTTTAGCGCTATTGAAATTATGCATATAATTTGCTTTATATACATGTTGTTTTTCTTTGAAAAGTATATCTGACGTTTTCACTCGTTGGATAACATTGAATATCTCTTGCTTTGGAGGTTTCTCAAAAGCACTGTGCTTATAAATAAATATACAGTGTCCCCCCTCCCCCGACTTATGAGAACCCTAGATTAATCAATAGCAATGTTCCTAGTACCCAATGAATACAGTAGGATTGGGCTTATAATTATAGTTAACGATATTAGGATATTTCTATTGTTTTTAGGCGTTTAACAAAAGACTGTAAAGTAACATTCCCAAATGATGACAGTTATCATCATCTTTTTACTCTAAGAATTATTTGCCAAGTTGTTCAAAGTTAGAATTGTAATTATCGCACTACAAACGTCCCACATGTGTGGAAGGTGTTGACTTGGTGCATAACAATGGCAACGGTGTTGAAACAATTTCATAGGAAATGTGTGCCTAATATTTTTGAAACACAACCATCAAAGAACTATAAACAGCTTTAAATACTTGAACTGTGATTTCTTAATGCATCATTCAAGAAGACACATCCAGTGCACAAGTTAGTGCTCCTAAACATCATAACTCTAAGCAGAGTATCAAAAACACAGTTCTTTAACACCATACGTGGAATTCAGTACTCTTCATCACAGTGGTGGCAGATATAAGGGGTACTGCCATCAGTGCAAAGTTCGTGCGACCACTGCTGACAAACTCTACATGTCACCCATTTTTCTCTTGGAATGCTGTTTTCAAATGGCTCCGCACGGATAAGACATTGGCATGTCTCATTTTCAGACTCTTTTGCTTTCCTAGGCTTCTTTGAGGCACATTTTCCTTTCGCAGCTGATGCCCTCTTTTTGCCTGGCTTCTCTGCATTTGCTGATTTTCCCTCTGTAAGATACAGATTATAAATATTACTTACACTTGTGGTAGCCATTGAGATGCCATTTTTCCTACATGACTTTAAACAAATTTTCCTACATCCAAATTTAATCAGTGCTTCATTCCTATGTGTTATGTACGATAAATTCTGACTAATGTGTTATTATTTATATTTATAACATATCTTGGCTGATGGAAGAACTAGTCTATACTGGAATCAGCAATACGAAAAGAAATTACTTCACTATATCCAACTATTAAGGGTCAGTGCTTAACTTAGCATGACCTGATTAAGACTAAGATACGACATGTTTGCAACAAACTAGATATGAAATCAAACTGGACACTGTATAATTTTCAAACATATAACACGTTGACATTGTCCCTCTGTGCTTCACTTAGCTAGAGACATGCTAAATGAATAATCATATTATTATCTGTGAATGTTACTACTTGATAGTTAATATGTATACCTACATGTAAGAACACAGTATATTACTGTAAGTGTGGTTTAATGAATAAATAATAAAAAAAAAATTAAGTAATTTCAGACAACATCTCCTGACTTTCACATAGCATACTTATATTATCATTAGAATTTTCCGGTGTCATTCTTATACCATCCAAATGATATTCGACACTAAAGCCCATATTATCAAACCAACCTAGCCTTAGCTAACTGTAATGCCAGGGACGTTTCACTTAGGTTAGGGCTCTCCTTAAGGTTAGGTCACATTATCAATTGTCTATTTCCTTAATGATAGCTCAGTTTGAGGTTAGGTTTTCAAGGCTGAGTTGGAGGTACCTTAAATACCTGTTTGACTTCACTTTAGTATCCTAAAAATGTTTTCAAGCGAACAAAATATGAGTATGGTGAGGCGTTTGCAAATTATTTGGTAAAAGAAAATTTATTCTGGAAATCTTCTATATTCTGATATTTTCAGTACTCCCCTTGTTATCTTATAACATAAATCTGTACGTGGCTATGCTTTTATAGACATATGGGGATTCCCAATGATTCCCCTCGTGACATCACAAATTTGGATATTTCCCTATAAAATGTACATTAAGTCCAAGATTTCAAAGTACCATAATTTTGCCTAAACTTGGAATTTTCTTAAGCTTTCTTACATATTAAAAGTGCATGATGCATAAAACATTTTGAATCTATCTTTTAAGAAAATTTACATTTTAATCATGTGCTAGGTACCCTAGTAGGTTAGGTTAGGTTAGTCAATAATTTTGGCCTAAGACGTCATTGTACAAGTTAGTTCCTTCCACAGATTAGCAAATTAGCATAGAAATTCCTGCATACCTGAGTGGCATCTCTGTAGGCTTACCTGTCCAGCCTGCAGCTGTTCAGGCAGGCAAAAAGGAGTGCTCATGAGTTTTGTCTAATAAATCTGTATGCATGTGTTTCATTTCGTTTATGGATTCAGAAATCATGTTAACTTTGGTGTTTATGCAAATTATCAAAATATATCACTGAGTGATTGTGAAATTTGTAACGTTATATGGTAGCTGGGGGGAGCAACAGTGTGTATAGTGCCGTTTCAAATATATACGTACTGGTAGCAAGGTATATACTTAATCTTAAATGTTAAGCTGCAGAATTTGAATTTTGAAAGATACCAACATTGCCAACGCCACAATGACCTCTCCGTCACTACTATGACATTGCCGTTTTTCAATAAATTCATTATTGTTCAAGTTTTTACACAAACAAGTGATAAGATAAAGATTGTCTGATCCACTAGACAATGCCTTCACAACGTAGAGTTTCATAGTGATGGTGCCATCAGTAGCAA
This sequence comes from Lepidonotus clava, assembly GCA_936440205.1. NCBI lineage: Eukaryota > Metazoa > Annelida > Polychaeta > Phyllodocida > Polynoidae > Lepidonotus > Lepidonotus clava. Next base: position 3,763,526 of record OW387143.1, read on the forward strand.
TGTGGTAATCTATTAAGAAAACAGTCTTGCTTCACCAGCAAGTGCAGTGCAGTTGATATATTATAGACATATTTTTTCATGAGAATCAGAGGCCCCACGCTCATCTCAACCCTAGCCTCAACTTAGCCCTGGTCTAAAACTTGTCTTTAAAAGATCATTCATCTCTTCCTTCAACTTACCCTTACCCTCAAGCCCATTCCTACCTGACTTTCCGTATGAATTGCTTATAAATCAAAAAGCCAATTTTTGCTCTAAAAGCAACGGAACAAAAGAGACCTACCAACTTGAGCTTTCTGTGCAACGTTTGAGTTTCTTTCCATGGTTGAAGAACCTGACTTTGCTGTTCTCGACATGTCTTTGGGCTGGTTAGGTGATGTAGGACCTAGAAGATGTTAACGGAGATCATATTACTTAGCCCCCAAAATTTGGATGATTTTCTGACATAAAAATAGACAAAAATGTTAAAATAATATTGAATTATCACCCCGAGATTCTTTGTCATGCCCCCTCATGCCATTGGCCAATCAGAATGCAGCATATATTTATCTATATGTGTAGGATAATGGACAAGTAGTAGTGCATGGATGATATGATGCACTCGGCCTGGGCAGCTAAATTCAGTCAAATGATTGATTTATTATATGCAAGTTTGCTATATCCTTGCCGTTACCTCCCCATGTCCACAGTTGAACCCAGGTCACCCACACTCCCCTCTCCCCCAACCCCCACCCTGCAGCTCTCACACCTGCGCGCTGGGAAAATAGTCTGTGAGATCACTTGCATAGGCAAGATGTCGATTGCGGCAGAGTGCCCCAACCATCTCCCCCTTCATGTGACACACTCTCCAAGCAGATCACTACACTATTACATAGGGGCCTTCCATTAAGTACTTACGCATTAAGTACTTACGCAGCAGAAAATCCAGCACTCCGTCTCAAGGACACTGAACTGCCTGTAGGGGAGGAGGTGAAGTTCTTGGGAATGATCTATGACAAGATCTTATCCTTCAAACCTCACATTGAATATTTGAGGAGAAAATGCCTAAAGGCCATGAATCTCCTGAAAGTACTGTCCGACACAGAATGGGGTGCTGACCGAGAGATCCTGCTGACCTTGTACAACGCATACATCCAGTCAAGGCTGGATTATGGTTCTTTGATGTACCAGTCAGCGGGGAAATCCTACTTGGACAGACTAAACCCCATCCAAAACCAGGGCCTACGAATATGTCTTGGCGCTTTCAGAACATCACCAGCCAAAAGTCTACACGTGGAAGGCAATGTTCCACCTTTACATTTAAGGAGGGAAAAATTGTCCTTACAATATGCAATAAAGGTCAAAGCTGACAAGAGAAACCCAACACATGATACCATATTCCGCACACATAACAGTGAGTTGTTCCGGGTAAATCCAAGGGTGGCCAAACCATTCTCTACCTCTGCTAAATCTGTGATCAGAGAAGCAGATACCTTTGAACATCATCAGAGAAATAAGACCACCCAAGAACCCACCATGGTCCCAGAGTAAACCTGTGGTCATCCTGGAACTATGCAATAACAAGAAGAACGAAACCAACCCCTCTGCTTTCAGGAATGAATATGGAGCCCTGAAAGACCAATACAGTGATCATTTCCCCATCTTCACTGATGGCTCCAAGGAAGGAAATAGAGTGGGTTATGCAGTACATACAGAGTATGGGGACCTGACGGGTGCCCTTCACGGCCAAGCCAGCATTTTTACTGCTGAAGCACGTGCTCTGGCGCGTGCACTAGACTGGATCAAAGTATCAGGACACAGAAAGTTTATCATCTTCTCAGACTCAAAGTCCTGTTTACAAACTATCCTACAACATGAGCCTAACAATCCCATAATCAGAGATATCCAGCAAAGTCACACCAACCTGAAATCGGTTGGCAAAGAAGTGATTTTCTGCTGGCTACCTAGCCACATTGGAATCTCTGGTAATGAAAAGGCAGACCAAGCAGCCAAGGGGGCCTTGGCCCTAGATCCTGAGGTTGCTAGAATCCCACACACAGACTTACTGCCACTAAGCAAAACACATTTGCGGTCTAAGTGGCAAAGCGACTGGAACAAACAGGAGAACAATCTTCTACACTCTGTCCAACCCAAATTAGAAGAGAAAAGTGACAAAAGCAAAAGAGAGTGCCTGACAAGGTCAGAACAGGTGAAACTGGCCCGTCTTCGGATAGGCCACACCAGGCTGACACATGAACACCTGTTGAAAGGTGAAGGTGCTCCTATTTGTCAACAGTGTAACACCAAACTAACGGTGGAGCACATCATATTGAAGTGTAAGAAGACAGATGATAGTCGCAAGCGGCATCTCCAAAACAGAACATCGATGAAGGACGTGTTTAACAACAACGGAAGTAAAAAGATCCTGCAATTCCTTCGCGAATGCCAACTGATAGATAAAATCTAAGAAAGGATCCAAGAGTCTGGGATCCAGGGGCCACCCTGTGCTCCCGACAGGGTCATCAAAGGCCGGGTGTGTGGTGTCCTTTCTATGGGACATTGCACACTAAAGACCCCTTGCCACTCTTCGCAACGAGTAGGGTATCGCACCCGGTGGCGGGTTTCTCCTAAACCATATCATACATTCACTCACCGCCCTTGTGGCGTAAAATAAGCTGAAAAGTTTTACCTTGTGTAGTCTGGAAAGAACCCATAAGGGTTGGCCGGACGTTAAACTACCCCAACAAACAAACAAACAAACATATTTTATAGACAGTATGGTTTACTTATTAAATGCTCAATTCTTTTAAAACATACCTGTGGTGGCTTCTCTGTAATGTCCATTTCTTCTGCTGCAGACGTAACACCATCAGGGTACTGCTGTTCATCTGTAGTCATGTCTACCTCAGCCAAGGCCTGTATCAAGTCTGCATCGTCATCCCACTAAAAATAAATCATATAATATCATACACGCCTACATATATGATGCTCCTCATTCTAATGCAAAACATTACTATTCAACACATTGACATTCACCCTGACAGCTATACATTATACACTAGTGTATTTCTTAACAACTTATTATTATTCTAAGGTTTAAGTTAAATATATTGTTTATTATATCTGTTTCATATCTTTTATATTACATAACATTTGGATTTGCTACTTAACATAAACTTACCTCCATGGGAGTGTGGGAAACAGGAACCTGGACCACAACTGGAGTTCGATCCTCGAGGGCGACCGGAGTTCCATCCTCCATGGTGACCGGAGTTCCATCCTCCACGGTGACCGGAGTTCCATCCTCCACAGCGACCGGAGTTCCATCCTCCACGGCGACCGGAGTTCCATCCTCCACGGTGACCGGAGTTCCATCCTCCACGGCGACCGGAGTTCCATCCTCCACGGCGACCGGAGTCCCATCCTCCACGGCGACCGGAGTCCCATCCTCCACGGCGACCGGAGTCCCATCCTCCACGGTGACCGGAGTTCCATCCTCGACGGCGACCGGAGTTCCATCCTCCACAGCGACCAGAGTTCCATCCTCCACAGCGACCAGAGTTCCATCCTCCACGGTTACCGGAGTTCCATCCTCGACAGCGACCGGAGTTCCATCCTCTACGGTGACCGGAGTTCCATCCTCCACGGTGACCGGAGTTCCATCCTCCACGGCGACCGGAGTTCTATCCTCCACGGCGACCGGAGTTCCATCCTCCACAGCGACCGGAGTCCCATCCTCCACGGCGACCGGAGTCCCATCCTCCACGGCGACCGGAGTTCCATCCTCCACGGTGACCGGAGTTCCATCCTCGAGCGAGGGAGACAGGAGTCCCATCCTCGACAGCGACCGGAGTTCCATCCTCGACGGCGACCGGAGTTCCATCCTCCACAGCGACCAGAGTTCCATCCTCCACGGTGACCGGAGTTCCATCCTCCACGGTGACCGGAGTTCCATCCTCCACGGTGACCGGAGTTCCATCCTTGACAGAGACCGGAGTTCCATCCTCCACGGTGACCGGAGTTCCATCCTCCACGGCGACCGGAGTTCCATCCTCCACGGCGACCGGAGTTCCATCCTCCACGGCGACCGGAGTCCCATCCTCCACGGCGACCGGAGTCCCATCCTCCACGGCGACCGGAGTCCCATCCTCCACGGTGACCGGAGTTCCATCCTCCACGGCGACCGGAGTCCCATCCTCCACGGCGACCGGAGTTCCATCCTCCACGGCGACCGGAGTCCCATCCTCAACGGCGACCGGAGTTCCATCCTCGACAGCGACCGGAGTTCCATCCTCCACGGTGACCGGAGTCCCATCCTCCACAGCGACCATAGTTCCATCCTCCACGGTGACCGGAGTACGCTTACTCTTCTTTTTCTTTGCCTTTTTCTCTCTGTTCATAATCTCGCGTTCATGTTGAGCGTATAGTGCTTCTAGAATGGGCATGTCGTCCATAGACACTCCAAATAGGGACTCCATGATAACTCTGACCCTGGTTCTCCTCCACCCGTTGCAACGTCCCATGAATGTGCCAGCAGGCACATAGCAGCAGGGGTTGAAACATGATGTTTCCCGCATACTTATGGAGCCGTTAACATGGGCTATTGCATGGGCTGCCATCAGACCAGGCACTGGTTCCACCTCCCAGTTCATCTCCATGTCGTTCTCTACCATCTTGACTTCCTCTTCTCCAATCTGTAACACCGTCATTTTCGTCTCCCCACCGATGATCGTTATGGCAAACTCAAGTGAATTACGGACAATGTGGCCAGCAAGGACCAGATTGCTCATCTTTTTTAGCAGGCGCCGCCGATCCCGTCGCACGGTCCTTTGCCATGCCCGCTCTCCAACCATGTCCAGGTTGCTGTCACCTCGAACATGGCAAAGTACTGTGCGACGAAAGCCACGATCTTTCTGTTGCGGTACTGGCTGGACGGGCTGTCTGTCACGAAGTGAACAGCCCGTAGGAGAGGGAACTGGTCATGTAGTTTCTCCATCAGGCGGTGGATAAACGCCACAGTAGTAGGAACTGAGTGAGACCCTACAGCAGTGACACCTACAAAGCTCTGACAAACGAGGTCCCCACTGATATCACGGGAGTGAACTACCATCGGATGAAGAGTGATTTGGGTATTGTCGTAGTACACACCCATGGGCTCCTTCTTGTAAGTCACTGCCCAATTCTCCGCGTAGTCCATCTGCACTACAACTTCTTCGGACGGCAGCCGATCTTTCAAGAGTCGCACTTGTTCATATTGTGTCTTGATCCTGCCACAATGTTCACGGAACATTGGAAGTCCCCTCATCAGCTCCTCCTTGAAGTTATCAGTTCTGTCACAGCAATCCAGGAGCTTCAGTTTCTTTATCCATTGCCCTTTGTACAGAACTGGTGCGCGCAGCCACTGTTGATAGTTCACTTCCCTTGTGTTGATGGACTCCAGACAATGGAGTGAATATAACAAGATATATAATTGGAAGTTGTCAAATACAGGGATGACAATATTGGTCAAGAATAGGATCAGTATCACTACATAAAAAATTGTAAGTGGTCAACAGAATGTTAAGATACATACGCGGGAACGCAAGTTGCGTTTGTCGCGGTACGACTTCTTTTTCTTCCACTCCAGGCGGTAGATCTTCATGTCCGCCGCATGTTTCGCACGTTCCTCGTCGGTTCTTTTCTTCTTGGGCTTCTTTCGAGACGACTCGTCTCCTCCCTTTCCCGGCTTCCCCGGTGGCTTACCGGGCGGCTTCCCTGGGGGCCTTCCTGGCGGTTTACCTGGTGGCCCACCGACGGCATTCTTTGCAGGTGCCATCCGCGTACTGGAAATATATAAAATACAACATTTTAACACCCAAATATCAGATAGAAATGCTGGAAAGATACTTAGGCATGGAATGTAAGAAAAATTAGGCTTTAGAATAAAACTGAAAGAGATTTCATAGGGTTTAAACATACCGCCCGTAAGCATGGGTGATTTTTGGAGGTTAGGGTTAGGGTTAGGCTTACTCAGGTATGAATTACTTACATCCAACAATAATCTTAGGCCAAAATATCAGATAGAAATATCGGCAAGATACTTAGGCATGGAATGTAAGAAAAATTAGGCTTTAGAATAAAATTGAAAAAGATTTCATACGGTTTAAACATGCTGGCCGTAAGGATGGGTGACCGCGTGTAATAGTGGGTGATTTTTGGAGGTCCGTCCTAATACCATGGATGGTTTTTTTTTATTTACTTAAAAATAACCTTAAACGATTGGATTCCATACCTGGCATGTAGGCCTTGCATTTTAGAAATCCAAAGAAGATACCCTGCACGATATTGTGCACTTAGGCTTAGTACAAAGCCTAAAATATTTTTTTAAGAATTAAGTGTCCCTAAACTAAGGGTGAATAATTCAAATACAAGAATAATCTTAGGCCTAATTATCAGATAGAAATAACGGGAAGGTGCATAGGCATGGAGTTGAAACAATATTAGACTTTAAATTGTGACTTGAAACCTTTTCATATAGTTTAGAAATGACGCCGTTCACATAAGAAATACCATGTAAGGTTGGGTGACCGCATGTAATAGTGGGTGATTTTTGGAGGTCCGGCCTAATACCATGGATGTTTTTTTTTTATTTACTTAAAAATAACCTCAAACGATTGGATTTCATACCTGACATGTAGGCCTTGAATTACAGATACGGGAAAACTATAAGCTGCACCAGATTGTGCACTTAGAGTAGGTAGAATGGATGGAATATTTTTTTGCAATTCATTTACCCCATATTCAGGGTTGAATATTTTACATAAAACAACAGTGTTAGGCCTATCTATCAGATAGAAATCTCGTGAAGATATATAGGCATGGAATTAAAACGACATTAAAGTTAAATTCAACCTATGCCAGTGTGGTAGAGGCCTCCGATGAGTGGGCGATAATAGAAAACATACCGAGTAATAGTGGGTGACACGTGTAAGAGTGGGTGATTTCGGAAAGTGCCCCCCCCCCTCCTAAGATAGCTTTTGTTTACGTCGTTTTCGATCAGAAATTTTGGCCGGATTCACATGCTACGACGAATGTCAAATGATACTGACACGGACAACATTAACTCCACATCCTAGTCTAAACCACAGACGATGTAAAATATGCAGGAATTTGTATTTTAAAGGGTATACTCACGTTTTTGCTTGTGTTGATCTTGTCTGCTCTTTCTTGTGTCCAATATGGCGTCCGAATGCTGGTCGATGAGTGGGCGGAAGTGACGACATAGATCGTTTTATTCTGAAACGCGAGATGGCGCCACAGCGCTGCATTGTTTCCCGCCCTTGAAAACCGGGCCAAAAATCACCCACTATTACCACTGTCACCCACTCTTACATTTCACTTATTGTGACCCTATGGGTGAAATACGGATGGGAGAAAATAATCCTTTTACACAGCGTACAAGACCCATATAGGGAAGCTTCATGCAAAATATTTTTGTTAACTTAGTTAAATTGTGGCTGCTACACACTTTTGAATGTGTCACCCACTCTTATATGCCAAACTACCCCACTGCTTTTTTTTCAACTTTGGAGGGCTGTGGATTTAACATATATGGCGTTATATGCAATTCTTTTTTACCATACTATAGAGTACAAGGGGGGATTTTTGAATTTAAAAGAATAAAATAGTCATTACTTGGGTTTACTATTTTTTTTGGACAAATTTCAAAAATTCACCCACTCTTACAACCCCTGCCTACCCCAAAGGTTTTTCTCAAAAATAATATATATCTGATGGATATTTTGAATGAAAAAGTCTTTGAGAAATTACTAGAGACATACAGGATAAAAGTGCCATCGAAAAAATTAGGGAAAAGGGGCCGTTTATATTTTTGGTAGGCTTTCAAAGTTCGTGAAATTTTTTTTTTTTCAAAAAAGGGTGAAAAAAAACATGTTTTTGGGATTTTTTTATTATTTATTGTGGTCCTAGACAGCTGGAAAAGGGTGCGCAGCATGGGGCCAATGTATACACAACTTTGAAAAAAAAAATTGGAGCTCTAGACCCATTATTAAGAATTTGAGATGCCAAAAATCGATTTGTAACCCAAATCTGAGAGTTGACCATATATCTAGTGGCACGGGCTGATGGGGCCTGTCCTGGACAAGTGTCTCAGGGTATTGTTCCCTCACGTCTTCAAGGAACAGGGTGAGGGGATCGCCGTAACGCCCACGGTTCCAAAACCACAGCTGTTCGTCAAGGTGGGCGTTCAGCTGCGTCTGGCTCACTCCGTACTTTGTCTTGAGGTTTCCTTTCATATGCAACCAAGTGGTTTTTGGGCTCAATTCCTGGTCAGTGCTTGGTTCACTAAGGGATGAGGTACAGCAAAAATGATCGCTGGGTTTTGATCCCCTGCTGTTTGCTCGCACTGTCACCTTCATCTCATAGATTCAGCGGTCAGCGGTCCAAAGCACTTCTTAGCATCAATGTAGAAAATATCTAACATGTCTTTTGACTCACTTGCTTGGTACATATAGTGCTTGACTAGTTCATCCACGTTTTGATGCAACAAGTGGTACGTTCCTAACTGCTTATGTTTGAAGACAATGTCACAAACTCCACTGAGTACTAACACCAGATCAGGCTCAGCATTTTTCTTGTCTTGGACTAGTAGATCCACTCCAGCCTGCATGCCCCTACTTGGAACGACGTACACATCAAAATTTATATTACTGTCATTTTCGAGGTCTTTTTGAAGATGACTTCCTCTGGAGTCAGTTAACACTAATACTTCTATTTTAGCAGTAGCCATTATTCGCTAAGTTTTCTTCTCAGGTACTCCAGATTTTTACCATGGATGTTGTCACCGTCTCCTGGATCGTTTCTGTTATCGAGTAGCCTTCCATCGAGTCGACATCCGATGCCGTAGTGTTTATCCAACGTAGACTCGTACAACGGTTTCTCTCCTGTCTTGATGAGCTCCAGTAGCACCCGAGGGTTCTGTTTCAGCTTTTCCTCATTGAGTGTGAGCAAGAGTTTATCCTGTTTATTCATATAACCTTGCCCTTTTTTGATTTCACGTCCCAACACTTTCGCCTCTAGTCCGTCTGCTGCTGTCAGTATCTTTTCCGCCAGCTCCTCATCTCCGCTGTCACGCACAAGTATACTCTTGACTGCATGTTCTACGGTCAGGAAATAGGTCCCCTCAAATTCGAATGGTGTCTCAGCTAAGTTACTGAATGGCGAGTGGACAGAGTGGAAAAATATTCCTTCATCGGTTTCGATTGTTTTGGATTTTTTTAGAGAGACATCCTCCGGTAACATGTGCAAGTCCCCGGCTTGATATTTCCTTCCGCAGACTACAATTGAGTCGTAGTGAAGACGATGGTCAACCCCTCTGAGCTTGCAATAAAGTCTGACTGCTCTCATCTCCTCCCTTCTCTTTATGGTTTCTTGGTTAACATCGTCATTGATCCATACTCCTTTGTATTCATTGACCCTCCATAACTTAGATCGAGCAAAGAAAATCAAATCCCTGATTCTTTCTTCTTTGAATTTCACAAGAATCGGCCTACGTCAGTCACCTCCGGCTCGCCCCAGTCGGTACACGTAATCAATGTCAGGCGGTTGACACCTAACTCCCACCGCGTTTGCTATTTTTAGTACAACATCCGAAAGTGATTCCCCTTCTCTCTCTTGAACCCCATCTATTTTCAGATTTCTTCCTCTCTTTCCATTTTCCAGGTCATCCACTTTACCCTGTAACTTTTGATTGTTCTTTTCCGCCCTCGCTAACTTCACCTCGAGTAGCGCAATTTTTAGGTCCTGTTCTTTGAATTTCTTCTGAACTAGTTCTAGGCTTGCTGTCAGAGTCGTTATAGTAGTATTTAATTTGTCTACCTTCACCTCAAAGTTCTTCACCGTAGTTGTGACTTCTTTGACTTCTTTCTTTGATGCATTCTGGAAATTAAGTTTCACGACGCCATCGTCATTGTCGCCCGCCATGTTTGTTTTAGTCCGCTATGTACCGTCGCACTTAAAAATTCTTTAGATCCTCCTGTTTTCCTAATTTCCTCTGCAATGTCTACAATTGACTAGATCCAGTAGATCACCGAATGTTCATGGATCCATGTGACAATTTTCAAGGCATAAATCCGGTTGGAAACTTTCTCCTTAACTCTTAACTACGCAGCCAGTTTAACTCTTCACGCAACGTGCGACGCCATCAGCAGCACCATATTGTTTATCAACAACGGAAGCAAAAAGATCCTGCAATTCCTTCGAGAATGCCAACTGATAGATAAAATCTAAGAAAGGATCCAAGAGTCTGGGATCCAGGGGCCACCCTGTGCTCCCGACAGGGTCATCAAAGGCCGGGTGTGTGGTGTCCTTTCTATGGGACATTGCACACTAAAGACCCCTTGCCACTCTTCGCAACGAGTAGGGTATCGCACCCGGTGGCGGGTTTCTCCTAAACCATATCATATATTCAGTCACCGCCCTTGTGGCGTAAAATAAGCTGAAAAGTTTTACCTTGTGCAGTCTGGAAAGAACCCATAAGGGTTGGCCGGACGTTAAACTACCCCAACAAACAAACAAACAAATCCCGACAGGGTCATCAAAGGCTGGGTGTGTGGTGTCTTTTCTATGGGACATTGCACACTAAAGACCCCTTGCCACTCTTCGCAACGAGTTATAACAAAGGTGGCTAAGTGGAGACTTTTAAAAATAAAAACACAACTCCTTCCAGGTTTTAGTGTGGGGAAATGTATTTCACCCTAAGTTGTGTACAATTAATAATAGAGTGGTACAGACTGTAGTACATGAGGGGAGCAGCAGGCCCAGTTCCTACTTGCTCTCTCTAAGCCCAAACCAACTCTGCCCATCACCAGCCCTGTGGGAACTTTTAAGCTCCCACCATTCCCAGCTGGTGACAGACACAATGCAAAACTTACTGACGCAAATGAACAGTCACAATGCAGGACCTCACAAAGAGATAACCAGCAGTGTGGTCACTCTTTTGTGACTGGTCACAGGATCCCTTTTGTGAGTTGTTTCCATTTACGTCAGAAGGGACTATGTACGTCAGAGAGAGCCAAGGACAACAGGCCAGCCACTCCCCAGTTACACAACCCAATAATCAAGGGTTTCAGAAATTACAACTTGACTTCAATAATCTATAATGTTGCATTCAATATTTTGAATGTAACATTTCTACATCCTATTTCAAATGACATTCTATTTAGAAACAGAACTTTGTTACAGAGTAGGGTATTGCACCCGGTGGCGGGTTTCTCCTAAACCATATCATATATTCGGTCACCGCCCTTGTGGCGTAAAATAAGCAGAAAAGTATTACCTTGTGCGGTCTGGAAAGAACCCATAAGGGTTGGCCGGACGTTAAACTACCCCAACAAACAAACAAACAATCGTTTTTTAAGTGTTTTCAATACTGGGAGCTTAGCATGTGAATCTTTAAGGCTCCAAAACACATAAATTTCTAGGGGTCAGAAGAAAAACGTTTTAAGTTTGAGCCTCTAAACCCCAACTGTAAATTAAAAAGAGTCGTTTAATGTAATAGAACTAATAACTCAAGATGAGTATGCTTATGATCGGAGGACTAATTCATATACTGCCATGAGAAAAACTGTCTAGTTCTGGTTGTCATTGTAATTTCGTTGAAAATTACCTCGCAAGTTTTCTGCCAGCCGAAAGTGAAGTCTCGGAGTGTGAAGTTCATCCCTAGATAACTGTGACATGTGCTGAAGAATGTCTCACAATCATCGGCTGTAGAGGCCCTAGGGTGTTCTTAGCCCCATTCCTTTGCCTGGTGTCGCCTAAACTCCTGGGACTCTATGTTTATGGTCACTTCTACGAAAGTTTTGCAGGAAAAGCCTCATGTTATCCATTGGTCTGCATATTAATAATATTATTATCACACAATTGTACAATCAGCAGTATTTGTGTATAGGATCACTATATCAAGGAACAAAGTTAATTATATTTTGGTGTGACAGTGTCCATCCCCCACGATCATCTTCATGTACTGATGATTTGGTATGACTTAAGTGCCATACCCAAAAGGTGATTTACCGACTAACGGTGGAGCACATCATATTGAAGTGTAAGAAGACGGATGATAGTTGCAAGCGGCATCTCCAAAACAGGACATCGATGAAGGACGTGTTTAACAACAACGAAAGTAAAAAGATCCAGCAATTCCTTTGAGAATGCCAACTGATAGGTAAAATCTAAGAAAGGATCCAAGAGTCTGGGATCCAGGGGCCACCCTGTGCTCCCGACAGGGTCATCAAAGGCCGGGTGTGTGGTGTCCTTTCTGTGGGACACTGCACACGTAAGACCCCTTGCCACTCTTCGCAACAAGTAGGGTATTGCACCCGGTGGCAGGTTTCTTCTAAACCATATCATAGATTCGGTCACCGCCCTTTTGGTGTAAAACAAGCTGAAAAGCATTACCTTGTGCAGTCTGGAAAGAACCCATAAGGGTTGGCTGGACGTTAAATTACCCCAACAAACAAACAATCAGACAATTCTGAAACAACACACAGCTACTACAAATTCTAGAACAGGTAAGCCCCAAATACTCCTTGTATGCCTCTTCTTTCACATCTGACAGTACAGGGCCTCCTAGTTCTGCTGTTACTTCATATTCTATCCACCAGAATATTTCTTTTGTGAATTTAACGATTAATTCGTCGTCCGTTTTTCATGAGTTTCTGAGAACATTTGATAAAAGTGCACGAATATTGTCTGATTTTGTGTTTTTTTCGCGCCGTTACTCTGATTGGCTCTGATCTGTGGAAACACATTCTCATTGGTCAATACATTGTGCGGGGCGTGGCTTAACATTGATTGACGTTGCCAGGCATGCATTCTCACTGGGTAAGAATAGGCCCTCAGTAGCCCCTGCTGATTGTACGAGGCGACGATAGGGGGGACCCTGCACTGACCAAGTGGTTCTGTGGGTTCAGTTCCCGGTCAGTGCTTGGTTCACTAAGGGATGAGGTGCAGCAAAAATGATTGCTAGGTTGTGATCCCCTGCTGTTTGGCCGCCCTGTCACCTTCATCTAATAGATTCGATCACTAAAGACAGAATTGGTCCCAACTGGTTTTGCCGTGAAAATGACCCTGGCTGTCGGTACGGTGTAAAACACCCAACACTCACTCACTAGCCACAGGTCTGGACTGCATTTGTCTGTCACTTAAAGGTCTATCTGATGTAACTCCTATGCTTGATGGTTGGGTCCGCATGGCTCTGATGAACTCCTCTGAGGACCAATCCAACAACCATCCTCGCCGAAGTGAAGTACGTAGGTCTTCACCTTTAAAGGAGGGCCAGGGCCACTGCATGGCAGAGATCAGTTGGTCCAGCCCCGTGGGGGTCCGGGTAAGAATAGGCCCTCAGTAGCCCCTGCTGATAGTATGAGGCGACGATAGGGGGGACCCTGCGCTGACCAAATGGTTTTTGGGTTCAATTCCTGGTCAGTGCTTGGTTCACTAAGGGATGAGGTTCAGCAAAAATGATTGCCAGGTTTTGATCCCCTGCTGCTTGCCCGCCCTGTCACCTTCATCTCATAGATTCAATCACCAAAGACAGAATTCGTCCCAACAAGTTTTCGCCGTGAAAATGACCCTGGCTGTCCATACAAACGCATCTTTTACTCATGAATCCTCAATGCGTTTCTATGCGTTTAAGAGCTGTAATGTCTGATATATTGTAATATTTTTGACAAATTAGATCTTATATCTGACCAAAGGCAAAGCACTCACCTCGCGGCGGAGAGAATCCAGAAACATGCTGGAACCAACTCGCTACCGGGCATTTATGTCTAATTTGTCCAATCCAGGACGAATTTCACGCGTCCTACTTGTTCTATATATCATAAGTACATCTCATGTAAGGCCAAATAATCATTATTTTAGCTTAGTGAGACCGTTTTCTAAGAAGATGAATGTGCCGATGGCGGTTTAAGGCCTAAACGAGGTCTAAAGCTTAAAAATTTTCATAATGCCATCACCTCATAAAAATCAAATTCAAATTTCTCTTTACTGAAGTCACACATGTTGCTTTTCAAATTGTTCCTTTATTGTTTCTAATCTATTGAAACCATAAATCTATGTTTGCAAGTGAATATTTCAGCCCTTTTATACCTAAAAGTCAAAATCTGGAAATGTCCTTCGTACTTTTCCGGACTTTTCATCTTTCCTGAGTGGCATCTCTGATATCCAAATTTATCCAGACAAAACTGGTGGACAGACCTCACATTTGTAGTAGAATTTCGGTGGTTCTTTCAAAGCGTTCACATGCTATCATGCTTCCATTCACCGCCTCATAATAAGCCTCCAGTAGCCCCTGCTGATCGTAGAAGGCAATGATAGGTGGGTCCCAGCACTGACTAAGTGGTTCTTTTGGTTCAATTCCCGGTTGGTGCTGTGGTTCACTAAGGGATGAGGTACAGCAAAAATGATTTCCAGGTTTTGATCCCATGCTGTTTGCCCACCCTGTCACCTTCATCTCATAAAGCGATCTCCCAAAGACAGAATTCATCTCAACTGGTTTTCGCCATGAAAACGACCCTGGCTGTCGGTACGACCTAAAACATCCATCACTCACTCACTCTTCTCCCACAGAAAAGCTTCGGTGATGTTGCTATAACTCTCGTGTAATTATGAGATGGTCAAAGTCTAAAGCATCCAAGCATAGGCCCGTATGGCTTGAGCGTCTCATTCTTATAATTAGAAATGCGGAGACGATTTGTGAGCGGCAGCGACCTTGGCCTGTTGTGGTAGAGATCATAGAGAAAAGCATCTAACCTTCGACCCCTACTAGAATGGAATAATCCGGACCTGTCCACTATGAAGATATACCTGGACGAGTCTATTATGAAGACAAAGGGATGTTAGTTGCTTAAATATTTAAATCTTTAAACCCACTCTCAGCTTAAATACTGATTATCTGGGATTATTTAGGCTTACAGGAGATATTATTATGATAAATAGAACAAGGAGAACACATGAACTTTGTCCCAAATCGGATAAATTAGGACATAAACGCCCAGAGTCGAGATCGCTATGTTATCAGATAGGCCTTTTTTTCACAGATATCTTCAGACCGATTCTGAGCTAAAATACCATCATTTGGGCTTATTTCATCGAATGCTATATCAATTATGACATATTCTACCAGCAGGACGAGTGCAAACTGTTCCAAATTGGACAAATTAGACATACCAAGATGGAATGAAACTCGTTATTTCATCATATTTTTTCAATATGGCGCCCAGGGCCTTCCCGCACGATAGGTTCGACGATATTCGGGAATCTTCGGCATTCTTCGCGTCCCGCTGGTTTCCGGCGAGCTGTATTGACTAGACCAAATACAGTAAAGTTGTAAAGCTTTCTGAGAGTACCAAACAGTACAAAATGAGGCAGTGAGTTGATACGCCTAATAGAAATGTGTTCAGTTTGATCCGAGCTTATGGTTTTTAAAATAAAAGTTTTGACAGGCAAAGGGATGACGGTTTTGTCGTGCGACTCTAGAGGGCAAATCAGTTCTATATTGGGAGTCTGGACACTAGGGGGAGGTAGAGTTTTTTGTTTAGTGTTGACACTAGGGGGAGATAGTGGTTTGCTGACGAGGTCACTAGGGGGCGAAGCTGTTGTATGTTTCAAGAGTGACAAAAACCTGAAATGGTTGTCATACTGCGTGGAGCTATTGTATTGTAGTAAAAGCTTTAGATCCAATCAGAAATCATGGATGTTGTTTTAAATCTGATTGAAATTAGAGAGTTTAAACGTAATTTGCTTTGATATAATCTGTTATTGCGAAAAATGTCAAAATAAACTAATAATTCTAAAGGATTTATTCTCTAATGTTAATGTTAGACGTGTAAATCTATAATTGACAAGTGATCATCAATCATTTTTTTCGTTTTAGGACTTTTTTTTAAAGTGAAATATGTCGAAGCGGTTCGATGTTGGAGCGAAATCTAAAAAGTCAGCTTAAATTAAGATGAAAATTCTATCAATGAAAACGAAGAATGCAAAGTGCGGTCAAAGTTCAATTTTAATTCTGAAGATGAAAAGGAAACGTCTCTGATGTTTCTTTGACATAAAACGTACATGGATGCGTATCAGTGCTGTATGTGCTGTATTTTAACATTTACAGATTGGAAAAAAAGGTACAATCGTAAAATATTTTGAATGGCTTCGTCACCAAGTTTTGCAATTCTATGCAAAGCTCAAACTTTCTCTATTTTCGTAAAAAAGGAGAGCGTCCTTTTTATATGGCACAACCTGACTTCAGGAAAGGATTTCTACCAAATTTAACTGTTGGAGGAGAGAATTTATCTGAAGTATTTGTACTTGAAGCATATTTTTTAACTTTTTCTTTAAAAGTTATTATTCAAACTGCGAAGCATCGTTGTAGGTACCTTGTTCCTTAAATTTAAGTGAACTGATTATGTGTGAACAAACATATAGAACGAATAACCTGTTAAGCTAACTTTTGCAGCTTTTCTTGGCAAACCAAATTGGACATTTTTTGTCGTGATAATTTAAGTAGTTTTAAATAAGTTTTATTGTTGTACACTTGGCAGTTTTTTGCAATTTGGTAGTAAACGTGATTGTAACATTGATCTGAAAAACATGCAACCATCAGAACGAGAACTAGAAACTAAATATAAAGTGTTAGAGAAACAATCCTTTTTTCTCAAATGCTGTTGTGTTTGAGACCGAAATAAAGTTGGTCTATGACATGCGAGAAAATGGTGAGAAAATAACAGTCTTCCTTTCTTCATTCGGTTTTGTCTTTCTCTAGAGACGCCAGGCTGGTCTACAATATGAGACAAAATGATCAGCCAAGTACAGCTTATCTAGTATATGGATAGTATCTATGTTGCATTTCTTGTATTTTCAGTACACAATGATGCATTGTTCACAGATCAGGACTTCAAGAACATTGGAAATTTTACATCAGTGATCATCTGACATCGATGATGTTTCTGCTCTTTTGTGAATGACTACGTGTCCTGAATGGCAAAGTTTGCGTTTTTAAGAGAAAGCAAGGTTCCGAGATTGGAAATCTGTCCTCCCAAGAACTCAGTCTGCAAGGAGTATGCATGGAAGCTAATCTGTCATTGTAAATATATTGGAGTCTTTGATCTGTTTAAATATTTGATCTTGAAAATTGTGTCTATAAACCTTCTAAGTGTCTACCTTCAAAATCTAAATGGACGTTGATACAATATGTCTCTTTGTATAAAAGGTATTTAAAGGATTTTGATTTTAGTTTTTGACAATATAAGCAACTCTAGCCCTTTACCTATGTTTACAGAGTACGATTCTCATCAACTATCCATTGGTGATATGAGACACAAGTAAAAGGTTATCATTATGTAATATCAAGTTCTGGTGTTGTGACACACAGTATGCAACAGTCGTGTTTGGTATATCGATTTCTTTTGCAAATCTCAAAGAGTTGAACTCTCTCTTTGAGGATGAGACCGTAATAAGGTTCTTACGTGCACAACGAAGTTTCAATCTTTCTGAAAGAAGGGTTTCCATAGCAACAAAGGCTTTAGCTATTCTGGAACTCGAGGTTCAGGCTTATACCTGCATCTTAAAGATCTTCCAAGCATATAAAGTTTTCCAAGATTAAAACAATTTTTTATTTAGAAGGATGACTTTTTCCTTTCAAAACCAAAAACGAACTAAGTTCTACAAGGACATAAAGAAGCATTGGAAGAACATTACATATTCAAACTCGTTGGGAGTCGAACCAGCACATAGAGATACATCGTGTATATTTTTCAAGTAGTAACGTAATCCAATGAACACCTTTCAATGATTTCTCTATACCATTGGTGTATCTTAAGACACAAACCTAAAGATCCATGCAGGAAAGCTTTTCTAAGAAATTAAAATCTTGTGAATACCAGTTGAACGTTATGAATTAACTGACTCAAAGTATCTGACAATATCTGTTCAACAATGAAGACATGTTGTATCTGTCAATATCTGTTCAACAATGAAGACATGTTGTATCTGTCAATATCTGTTCAACAATGAAGACACGTTTTTTTTATATAAGGCTTAAAAAATCAACATGTATAACGGTAATCAACTAAAATTTTCATTTGCTTTTTTGCAAATACTTTTTTTTTTTAACAAAAAAAATATAAAATGTAACATGCACAATCTACATGGGTCCGGTCATGGCTGATTAACCGAGTGACATTCAAGTCAAAAAGTTGTAAAACATGTAAAGAATTAAGTTCAAATTATTTAATGTCTTTGCCAAGTGTTGAACTGTTGAAGTGTAATTTCTGAACCCGTTATTGGAAAACAGATTTACAAGTCTTTGTCGGAGTCATTTTGATTGTTTCCCTGTTCCATGTTAATAACTAGGTCTCGAGAACTGTTCTGAGTCTGACCAGTTCGGTAGTTCATATCAACGTTTGGAACGTTCACCCATAGCGAACTTATGAAATCTTTCACTGAAGTTCTGACGATTGAACTGGTTTTCAGAGTTTTGGCCGGGAGTATGTGTTGCTGCAGAAACTGGAACTTGTTGCTGACCGACTTGATGAGGTTGAGCCTGCTGCCACTGTTGTGTCTGCATTACCTGTCCAGATGGAAGTTGGCGAGCCTGTTGAGGCTGTATCAGTTGTCCATGTCCAACCTGTTGACCGTGTTGTGGCTGCACCAGTTGTCTATGTCGAGCCTGTTGGGGCTGTGTTACTTGAGTATGTACAGCTTGCTGACCTTGTTGAGGCTGGTACAAGTTGTGCTGTCCGAGCTGTTGCTGTTGAGGTTGAACACCTGTTTGAATGTTCTCTCCTGTGCATTGTCGGTTGTTTGGACTTGGTGTTCTCTGTTGGCCGTTAGCAACAGCATGGCGAGGCACAGTGGTTATTTGCATTGCAGTGATGTGTGAACCTTTGACGTGGACATTTGCTGTGAACGGTGTGTATCGTTTCAGCGTCTTGGGAGTTGCAGTTTCACCCATAACGAACACTTGGGTGATGTAGTGGCGATCCACTGTCAGTCTTTTATTGTGTCTACCTCGGTAGACGTCCAGTATTAGCGTTGGGTACCGGTCAGTTTGTTGTATCCCACAGACACAGATCGTTTCGTCTATGTCTTGTGGTGCTCCAACCTGAAAAGATTTCTTTCTTCAGTTCTATTGAATATGTTTATTTTTTATCTTGTTAATCCTTTAAGAAAAAGTGGCAAGTTTTTATTTCAACGAATACTTATGAATATAACTACAAATAATGTTAAGTCTAATCAAACGCATATAAGATTTGTAAGTATGTATCATAGAATTTATTGTTACATTTGTAGGGTTATTGTGATGTTCTATCATGTTGGTGTTTCTTGAAAGTCTTGCTATATTATTTGTTATCTAAATAAGAGTTCATCCTTAACAAGAAAGCAATATGCATTTGTCCTATAATAGAATAGAAAGTCTAAAAATCCTTACCGTGATCTGGTCAATGTTCCCCACACTTAGTAAGGTCTGCCTCATCTTCTTATGGTAGAACGTCTTGCAGTCGGATATGAAGATTTGTTGGCCAAGTTCGATAACTGAATTTGCTGCAGCAGGGCCCCAGAGTGAAGCTCGCATCTCTCCAGTGCTGTCTTGTACTGTGACTTCTTTCACCAACGTCTCATTGTCTTTGCCGACCAGGCGAGGCTCTTCACAATTGTCCGAATTGAAGTTTCTATGTTATAACATATTTTTTACCTCTAACACGTTTAGGTCTATCTAGTTTAAGATTAGTTTAAATGCTTGTGTTTTTTTATGTAAATCTGAGTGTTTTCTACTTAAATCTGAATCATAAATGGTTGACATTCTTACCGTGATGACTGTTCCACGTCGGAACAAAAGTAACCTACAGGTTGTTGTTTGATAACCGATATTGCCATGACCGGGAATTCTGGACACTTGTATTCTCGGGATGCGTAGTCTCTCATCTGTTGTGACAATGGCATGTCAGCTGTCCTGAAATATTAAGATTTCAATCCTATTTGCTTGGAATAATTTTTGTTGTTGCATGTTTTGTTTTTCTTATCATTATTTGTTTATTTTCAAAGGTTAAATCTTTGAAATCTGTAAAACTGTGTTTTATTTCTTGAGTCACTGTGACTGGTAGTTTCAGAAAATTATTGCTTTATAAACAATTAGTTTATTTAGAAGCAAAAATAGTTTATAATTCTATTTTTTTTTTACTTGTTCTGAAGAAAGATTTCCAAAGGATTTAGTTTGACTGATATATCTTATATAAACTAGAACTGATATGATTGAAACTTAGACATATGTTGAAGATGTCATGTTTGAGTGGTATGTCAGTTTATGGTTGAACATCGTGAATGTTTTCATCCGAATGGTCTCGCCTTTTTCAAAGTGGACAGCCTCTGCACGTTTAATATATCCAACGAGACAACCAGTGTGATCTGCAACACAGTTTACGGCGAGGCCGTTGAACATGTGGATGAACTGGTTGTAGATCTTCAAGTTCTACCACTACGCACACACAGATCTTAGTGACAGTGTGTTCTCCTGGAAATTGAAGTACTTCTTGACAAGTTATCGTCTCCTCTTCAGGATCGTCATACTGTGGATCTTGTGGCACCACTTGAGGTAAATCGTATGGATGATCAAGTGGGTTGTTTGGTACAGCCATGTACTGTTGAGATGGTTGTTGGAAAGATTGTGAACCTCTACGGCTGCTTTGTGAACTGCTAGGACTTTGGAGTGGGCTTCTGTAATCTGGTGCAGGTGACCTAGCTGGTTGGAATTGTACCTGTGATGGGCTAGAAAATGTGCTAGCGTTCATAGAGTTTCTTTGTTGGGTTTGGACGGGAGATGTTTGCTGCTGTAGCGTAGATTGTTGAAATGGTATATGTTGGAACGTTGCACCTGTTGGTGCTAGAGACTGCTGAAGAGGCATCTGTTGGAATGTACCAGCTGTTGTTACTGGATGTTGCTGGAAAGGTACCTGTTCGGATGTAGCAGCTGTTGTTACTGGGAGCTGCTGGAAAGGCACCTGTTGGAATGTAGCAGCAGTTGTTACTGGGAGCTGCTGGAAAGGCACCTGTTGGAATGTGGCAGCAGTTGTTACTGCCGGCTGTTGGAAAGGTACCTGTTGGGATGTTGCATCTCTTTGTGCTGCAGCCCGCTGAAAAGGTACCTGTTCGGACGATACACCTGTTCCCACTGATGACTGCTGAAGTGGTACCTGTTCCAAACTGTGACTTGTAGGTGTCTGAGACTGCTGAAATGGTACTTGTTCAATCTCAGAACTGGTACCAGCGTTGACAGGAGCCATTTGTTCAAACACAACTGGTAAGACATCTTGAATACGAGAGTGTGTTGTGACTCTTGGCTCTTCTGTGCTGTCAGTTGATATTGTTAATGTTGCTGTTTTCTCTGTTGAAACTGTTCTTTGTTGTGGCCGAATTGGTGTGAACGGAACCATCTCAGGGTACATAAAAGCTGAAGCTGCTCCTACTTTATTGGACACCTTAAGGGCCATACCCACTAGGCGATTTTACCGTTGCCGGGCGACGGGCGATGGGGAAAACGGCCGTCGTCGTCGCCAGGCGACGGGAAAATCAAGCAAGTTTGATATTTTGCCGGCGATCCCGTCGCCCGTCGCCCAGAAAACACCCCATACCCACGGTGAATGGCCCGGCGACCATGGTCGCCGGGCGACTGAACACCGCCGATTATATAATTACCCCTCGTCGCCGGTCGCCGGTAAAATCGTCTAGTGGGTATGGGGCTTTAGATGCCGAGGTCATCAGACCCAAATGGGAAGGCGAGTGTTGTGGTGTTGAAGGTGAAAAGTCTAGAACTCTTCGATGACTTTCCTGTCGCGTGGGCAGCGATGCAGGCCTCTGCACTCTAGCTCTTTGTGAAGAGGGTGGTGTATTTGGCGCCGTAAAAACTGTGTGTGTTTCAGCAGAAAGTCCCGTTGGTGCAGGAGGATGATTGGGTTTAGGCATGTCAAGAGGAATACCTTGTACGTATTGTGAATCGTCTCCAGATTGGAGAGACAGGTCTAACGAGTCAGGTCCTGGTTCGTATTCACTACCAGACGTAGCTTCCTCGTAGCTAGGTGGTGGTTCGTTGTAAACTACTCGTGTAGCAGCTTGTACAAGTGCAGGTGAGAGGACGTGTTTAACAACAACAGAAGTAAAAAGATCCTGCAATTCCTTCGAGAATGCCAACTGATAGATAAAATCTAAGAAAGGATCCAAGAGTCTGGGATCCAGGGGCCACCCTGTGCTCCCGACAGGGTCATCAAAGGCCGGGTGTGTGGTGTCCTTTCTATGGGACATTGCACACTAAAGACCCCTTGCCACTCTTCGCAATGAGTAGGGTATCGCACCCGGTGGCGGGTTTCTCCTAAACCATATCATATATTCGGTCGCCGCCCTTGTGGCGTAAAATAAGCTGAAAAGTTCTACCTTGTGCAGTCTGGAAAGAACCCATAAGGGTTGGCCGGACGTTAAACTACCCCAACAAACAAACAAACTCTAACTGAGAATAAGCTGGAGGCTGTAGTGGTTGATTGTGTGTAAGATCTATCACTTCTTTAGCCGTTTCTACATTTGTAGTTACAACTTTAGAAGAAAACACAGGTACCTTTTTCTGCGTTTCGTCTGTTACTTTGGATATACTGTTAACGTAAGGCGGTTCTGAATTGTTTGTTTGCGATCTGGTACATACTGATGTTTGAACTTGAGGGAGAGACTGAGGTTGAGATGTTTGAGTTTGACCTTTATTTGTGTCGACAAAGACTGGTTGCTGATCGAGTTTTGGTTGACCCTTTCTTTATAGCAGGCTTTACAGGGGAGTTCAGAGTCACACTTTGCATGATGTTTGTTGCAACCAAATCCTCATCTTGAGAACAAAATTTCTGTTGGGCGTGATCCGATGGCACTGGTTTGAGTTTGGCTGGACTAACTGCATAAACGTAAATAAAAAAAGGAAAAAAAAGAGATGGTATAAGACATTCGTTTCGAATGGAAGAGATATGCTGAGGTCTTGACCTATATTTTTAAAATTGTTTACAGAGGAACGTTTGTGATTTATAATTATCTAGGAATGTTAATATTAACAGGACTGAACATTAAGCACTGCCTGTCTGCCGAGGGGAGGTAAAAGCTTAGGTGGGGCAGGTAAATTTTGAAACTTATATGCGCAAAGGGAAGTTAAAATTTATTTCTCATAATGACTGTAAAAGTTAGGCTGGTAAAATTACATCCGTATCTGCCTGACGGGCAGCCATGCAAAAAACCTTAATGTTGAGCCCTTGTCAAGGAGAACGATTGACATTTATGTTTTTTGTTTTATTTGATGATAAAATTTTATAGCGTTTGCTTGTCTAAAATGTTTTTGTTTCATATCTGTTTAAACAAAACTCAAGAGAGATATAAGTTTGGCTTCTTGAAAAAAAATCAGAAATACCAAATCAGCTATCACCATTAATTTGCTTCTTTAACCGTTTCAGATTTTTAATCAAATGTGAAATTGTCAGAGTTGCCAAACATTTGTAAAAATCAATTTAAGACCAATTTAAGACCAAAATTTGAAAAAATTGAGACCTATGAACTGTGTCACAGAACAATTTCAGAATATATCATATGAATTAAATTTCAAGTAGGTGTACTCATTTAAAAGTGTCGTTTTGGAATTTCATGGTTACTCAATTTTTACTTTCAAAAGAAATCAATTTAAGACTTTCTTAAGATCTCTAGCTTCAAAATGGTGAAATTTGCCACCTTTTTAAGGCTTAAAGTTTGAGAAAATGAATTTATGACCTTTTAAGACATTTTAAGATGTGCGTAGCAACTCTGTACATTAGTTTGAAAAATGTCTGAACATGTCTCCAAACATTCAATGTTATTTAACGGTTGTTTGACTACAAGTTGATGCTTATTCTGTAGTTTATAACCCAGTATTGATGTTGGCCATGTCTGTTTTTGTCCAATTTGATTGCTTTAAAAGGTCAAAACGGAAAATTTGATTTTCCACTAAAATTTGAAAACTTACATCTGTGGTGTTGGACTTGTTCTCAGGTAAAAAATAAAAAAAATAAAATTTTCTTGTTTGCAAAAATCTGAGCATGTATTCCGAATTTTCGGGATACTGTTTGAGCATATATGCATGTTTTTACACAAGATACCATGTGTTACTATCTTACTATTAATTGTAATGTCTGTAGAATGTTAATCGATATGTAAGTATCAATTTGATAGTCTAATAAGGAGAGCCCCGTGAGGGTCCGGGTAAGAATAGGCCCTCAGTAGCCCCTGCTGATCGTATGAGGTGACGATAGGGGGGACCCTGCACTGACCAAGTGGTTTTTGGGTTCAATTCCCGGTTAGTGCTTGATTCACTAAGGGATGGGGTACAGCAAAAATGATCGCTGGGTTTTGATCCCCTGCTGTTTGCCTGCCCTGTCACCTTCATCTCATAGATTCAATCACCAAAGACAGAATTCGTCCCAACTGGTTTTCGCCGTGAAAATGACCCTGGCTGTCGGTATGGCGTAAAACACCCAACACACACTCACTCACTAATAAGGAGAAAAATTACTTTCATAGGACATTGAGTACTTACTATAGGTCAAAATGTAGCAAGCCGGTTACTCATATTATTGCTGGTACTCAGCGGTAACACTAGTGGCTAATGGCTAGTACCCAGTGGCCCAGGGAAATTGTTTACCTTCTATTGTAACCGGTTCAAAAGTTTATATTTCTAAAACAATTTCATCAATGAAACGTCCTTACTGGCATTGTCTGTAGGAAAGTACAATATTTTGGTTTTTTTTATCATGAATGTAACCTTTACATTAAGAGGATTTTGACAAAACCTTTTGTGCATTAGAAGAACACAAATTTCATACCATTATAGTGAAAAATTTTACATTTTTTGATAGAGGACTGTATAAGGTTAAGCAAAATGTGGCATTTTGTTTTCAAAATATTCGTCTACGAAGAACCTTGTGAAAGCGTACATGAGTTGACATTTACAAATGAAGATGATACAGTGGCGGATCAACGTGAGTGATTAAAGGGGCAGAACAGGCAATTGTCTCCTCTAGACCTAAAATGAACTCTCGTAGTTGTGCCAAATCTGAGGAGATATTTTGTAAGCTAAAAAATAGGAGAGAGGGTGGTTTTAGGTAGGCATCTCCTCATTTCATATATTATTCGGTCACCGCCCCTGTGGCGTAAAACGAGCTGAAAGGCTTTACCTTGTGCAGTCTGGTAAAAGAACCCTGAAGGGTTGGCCGGACGTTAAACTAATCCCACAAACAAACAAACAAACAAGGTAGGCATCTTGCCCTCTTTACAAGGCCAACGCTGGATCTGCCACTGTGGTGTTTCCGGCGGGCCAGCCTGGTCAGTATTACATAACTGTGTCAAACGATTTGTCCGAAATTTTACCTTAAGCTCATAGAAATAAAAACAAAAATTGTAAAAGAGGAAAAAAATTCATGGCTGCCCGCCTGACTCTCATTTTACCTACTCGGTTCACAGGAAACAGATATTAGTAAGTGTCAGCTGTAACATGATCGAGAAACAATTCCCAATAGTCTCTTGTCTATAAGAATTTATGTTTGAACTTAAGCCTTATAGCCACTAGACAATTTTACTGGTGATGGGCAATTGCCAGAATAGCTGCTAAAATTGTTACCAATTCAGATCAGCTATTAATCTGGATAATGAAATGCTACGTACTTACATGTTATCTGAATTGGTAAAGATTTTACTACTATTCTGGCAGTTGCCCATTGCCAGTTACTGGTAAAATCGTGTAGTAGGTATGCGGCTTTAGACTTATGTCTTTGGTACACGTCGACTTATCTAGGAACAAGTGCTTAGTTATGACCGTAGGCTTATATCGTAAGTAATAGAAGACCTAATTTGGACCATGTGTTCAGTTACTAAGTATATAATTCAAAATTGTAGAATATTCACACATTTTTATATGAAAATATACGCTATCGATAGATAATTTATCAATTTGCCCATGTTCAAACGTTTTGTTAAATAGTAGGCCTATACCGTGAAATAGAGTCATTTTGCGACGCTTTAGATTTACGATGTCAATTCTACAAGTTCGGTCCTAAAAACTTGTCTAAACCGGGAAAAGTTTCAACAAAATATTTTGAACATTTATATGGTGTACAAGATTAAAATTTCATATATACACTTCAGAAAATAATCTAAATATTTTCAAACTTTCAATGAAAATGTCTGAAAGGCTAAAGATGACGTAAGCATTTTTTCGGTTATGATTGCATGTATTCAATTTCGATAAAACAAAATGTACACCAAGAATTTGTCCAAAATATTTAGTGACAATGTAATTACGATGTATATATATAATGTGAGTCTAATAAAACTATTAGTACTTACCCTTTTCCTGAGTCTCTCCCGTCCGGCGTTTGGCCTTCGAGGAGCTCGACTTCTTTGGCATCTCCCTGGGAGGCGGCATGGTCGGTTTTGTGGTCGAACTTGGCGACAGTGAAGTGTCCATCGGTTCTGGGTTGGATGTTTTCTGTTTTGTAGTTTTTTGTCCCAGTTCCAGTTTTCTCTTTCGTTTTTGGAGTCCATCTTCTTCGGTGAAGACGTTCGACGATGTTGGGTGATCCGTGTCAATGGTGAGATGTTGGTCCGGTCCGACACGTCCGATAGGTTTGAAGATGTGTTGGAAAGTGCCAGCATTCCCACTTCGCATCACAATCTCCAACGTATGACAGTATTTAGCTGTAACAATAGAAGACAGTCTCTGTTAGAGATTGAAACTTACAATCTCCAACTGATATTGCTTATGCATTGTATAGTATAAAATCAATCATGGTAGAGATTGTTGCATTGGAAAATTCCATGACGTGGGAACCCGTGATATCATTTCGCATAATTTATTCATCACGTCCGTTCGTCCACGACATATATAGGTCATGATGACAGCAGATTTTTCCACCGGATATCTATTTATAGCGTCTTTAGTTTTGTCACCATGCACATTTTGAATTTGCGAAGCGTAACCCACAGAACAACACCGACATTTTCTCAATGATAATTTTGACTTTCTAGTTTTAACACCGTATAGTCAAAACTTAAAATAGAATTATTGAATAGTTTAACTGTATCTGAACAAAATCTTTAGACTGTGCGAACATTTGTACATTTTAACAATGTTAGGCTTACAAGGCCTACGTCAGAGATCGTCAGTAACATGTACACCATATAAGCCTAAGAAGCCTAAATTGAGAAGTATTCTTTGTGGTTAGACTTGCTTACGCCTAAAAATAATAAAATAAAAGGATCGTATTTAGGTTTAACCGTAGAACAGTCCAAAAGCCTAAACCAATATACTTTCATGACAGTTTCCTTTTTAGGCCTATGAAGCCTAAACGTTATTACTGCCTAAAGAAATGAAAAGCGTCTTAACAATTCTCTTTATTTAAACTTTTTCACACAGGAATTGTTTTATATTGAGTGGTAAAAGCAAAATGGTAAGACCACATCTGGAAATGAGTTTCGATTGACAAAGGACGTCGAGAAATACATAAATCAATTTCAGTTTCACCTTTTGTAGTATAACCAGAACGGTTTAGAACTAAGTTTTTAGCGTTAAGATTGTCAAGCATAAAATTAATTTTATCTTCGTGTTGAATATTAAAATTGAAATCTCCAAATATTACTGTGTTATTTAGATCATCAATTTCCTTGAAAATTTGTTCTAAACAATGACTTATAATACAGTTTGCACTATTTGGTTTGATGTACAAGAGAACAATATTTACAGCATCCCAAAAGGATGACATTTTCACAATAAAGAATTCATACGAATTAGTCCTTTTTGATTTCAAAACTTCATAGTGATATTGTTCGTGTATATAGAATACTAAGCCATTACTTGGCCGTCTATTTGCTTCAGTTATAGGAGCGTCGAACCTTATTAGATTAAATCGAGGAATGGAAAAATGTTCATCTATATCATTTTGGGTTAAATGACTTTCATTAAACATTATTACGTCAGACCGCCACATGATGTAGTCATTTTTATGTAATGAAAATGACTAAACAGAGATTGAACATTTGAATAATACATTTTAAATGACACTGATTCTGTAGGGAAAATTTGAAAGTTTAAATGTATAGGCGTTTCTAAACACAAAATCGTTCAAACATACTGCGACTTCAGGAACTGTTGAAACTTGAGCTTTGTGTACTGTTTTACCAGTTGCTTGATTAATAGGAAATTGTTTTCTTCTTATTTTCGCTTTAGGCTTCTGTAGATTGAATTCTTGAGTTAAAGCAAATATTGGTGTCCAATCTTTACTAATATTTCTAGTTCTGTAGTGACTGTATATACATCTTTGACTTTGTCCTATTTCAGGTTCTTCTAGTAAAAGCCAGACAGCAATTGGTTTTTCATAACCTTGCCTATACTGTATATATTTCAAAACTCCTGATGTGCCATTAGCTAAACCGTCTTCAACATTTACGTTGTGCGTCAGTTCATAAGTTAACCCTATACCTAATTTCAGATACCTCTTTGTACTACAACTTCCCTTTTCTTGATCTAAAGCTTCCTCAATTTCTTCTTTTTCATTTCAGTAACAGGTTTTAGTAAACTATCAATGGCTTGTACAATAACTTTTTCTGTATTTGCCCGTTGGAAACATGTACCATTATATTCATCAGTAGATCTATTCGTTGCAAACAAATGTAAACAAGTCAAATGGTCATTCAAAGGATCTCTAAAGGTACTACTCTCTTTTCAAGCTCATTAAAATCTGAAGCTGTTAGTTTAGCAAGACGCATTCTATTTAACAGTTCTGCAAAATGCCGTTCTTCCCTTAGACGCATAATTTCATTTAGTTCATATATTTTGAATTTCTCTGTCCACTGATTTATCGCCAAACTAGTCATACCGTATTTGTTATTTTCAAAAACCCATTTATCTTTAACTGGAGGAAGCTGATACAAATCACCAAGGCATAGAACATGAAGGCCACCAAAAGGATCGTTATTACAAAAAAATTCTTGTAGTCTTAGATCTA
This sequence comes from Lepidonotus clava, assembly GCA_936440205.1. Taxonomy (NCBI): domain Eukaryota; kingdom Metazoa; phylum Annelida; class Polychaeta; order Phyllodocida; family Polynoidae; genus Lepidonotus; species Lepidonotus clava. The sequence continues at coordinate 3,792,598 of OW387143.1, forward strand.
TAAACCTAAAAATGTTTGTCCCAATTAGAGATATTTCATCGAACATAATAACTTTTGTTTGCATATATTTTACATGCAAAGTATTCCACCGATCTGCAGGTAACTTCTCATAGTGATCATAACTATCCATAGGTCTTTTGCCTAAAGCAGCATTTATTGTTGAACCTTTGATAAGAAATGCTGCCTTGCCAGTATTAGCTAGTTTCAAAACAGCGTTTAAATTTGGAACGTTGTTTGGAAGGATGTTATAAAATCTACACAATGACTGGTATAATGTCTGTAGTAAAAATGTTTTCCCTGTTCCTGCACCACCTGTTATGAAGTAATACATCTTTTCGTTTCTTGTTGCAACGTTTTTCATGATATGATCATAAATTAATCGCTGATCAGTATTTAATTTCCTCACATAATCTAAAATAGTTTCAGTAGGCCATAGCTCATTAATATTTCAAATTAATGTGTTTGAATTAAAATGAGCTTCTATGTTGTTCCTACCTGTTTCTCTCAAGACGTCTTTTGTAACAGCTGGAAAAAATGTGCCTCTGTTTAAACCAACAGACCCTAATGCTAGATCTTGTGCATTTGTTTGATCTGTATTTGGTTGAACTACAAGATTTGAAACATCATTTGTCATGTCAATATATATGTTGAACAATTCCTCCATTTTTTCTTTATTATACATCTTTGCATTTTCTGAACAAAGTTTCTTTTCATTCTCAGTCAGACTGTTATATCAAAATTCGTAAGACAGTATCTCACCATGCAATACTGGCTCTTGTCTCCATGGCCTAAAAAGAAGGAACTGAATTCTATAATATTCTTCCTTGTCTTGGTCTTTAGGAGGACAAAAATAACTAAGTATACGTCTTCTGGATACGGTATACCGTTTTTTAGCATCTAGATAGTATTCTTTTTTCAAAGTTTTATATGCACCAATCCTTTCTTTTCCTAGAGAATATTCGGACCGAGGTGTTACTTTAACTCTTGATATATAGTCAGCAAAAGTATAATTTTCAAAATAAACAGGTCTTTCAATATAATTGTCAAACACAGACTTTTGATAAATCTCAGTACTATCATCCAATTGCTCTTTGATTTCTTTTTCAGATTTTAATAATTTTGTCCTCTTCTTAGGTATAGCTGTATTTACACATAGAACATCAATACTCTGAAAAGTTAGCGGAATTCCCATTAAAATGTAAATACATTCCTGCACAGAAATTTCTGAAGTATTTACAAAAACATTTCCCAGTTGTTTGATTGTTTCTCTTATACTTTTTTTTCTCTTTTTTACATTGTTTAGTCATTTGTTGCAGATTTAAACTAAGACCATGGTTTTCTTTATTGATATAATTAACTATATAATTAACAACACTATACGGGTCTAAACAAAACTGGCAATCCATGTTAGCTTGCCAAACGGCCAACAGGTTCTTCATATACATATTTACTCTCCTTTCAATAGGTTTTCTTTTCAAAAATACTTGATCCCGTTTTAGAGTAGATCGAACAGCTAGTACATACTCTTCAAACGAGATACTAAAATGGTCTAAAATGTCCACTATAGTAGTATCTTCTGTAATGTCATCACTATCTAAATATTCTTGAATGTCTAAGTATAATTTTCTGGATTTGGACTTAAGAACACTGTATGTTCAAACGGTGGGAGAGGATAAAGAAATCGACATTGAGGTTTGTTTCCTTTTCTACAAGTTTTAGAATGTTTATGAATTTGAAATTCTACCAAATTTTTATCAACATTTTCAGGGTTCAGTGAACATGAAATATATTTATCTATATATCTAATTACGCTATTATTATCTGCCAACTTCTTGTATTTAGGAGCAGAATCAGAAAACACAATCATATGAATATGTGGACTTCCTCTATGTTGGAATTCTACGCGGTAAAAATAATGAGATATTTCACCTGATGGATAATGGAGGTTTACATATAATCTCTTTCAAGAAAAACTGGAACCGTCTGTCAAAAAATCTTGCCCAAGTAACTGGATCTGAATTTATTAAACGAGTTTTGTTTAGATAATCCATATCTTTTACTTCTTGAACTGTGTAAATTTTGTTATCAACGATCTTTCCTAAACATATTAACAGTTCTGGCCATTGTGTATCTGCAGCAGACAAAGACACAAAAAATGTTGGGATTCCTAACTGTCGTATTGTGGCAAAAAGCTTTTTTTTTGTTGTAAATATTGAGGACTGTTGCGTAATTGGCCAAAGAAATAGAAACCATTATCAACTGTAACAATAACTTTTCTGTCTTTATCAGTTCTAACGTCTTTAGCTGTATATGTTTCACCTTGAGGAACAAATTTTAGTGCAAACTGTGCTCTTGATCTAATATATTCCATTTGATATTTCTTATATTTCAAGAAAATCAATTCAGTTTTCTGTGCAACTCATCTATCAGAAGAAGTCAACTCCCATCTAGTTCTAAGAATAAAATTTGTGTTCTGAGGAAAGAACATACTTACAGGTTGACCGGAATATAATGTAGGGAAACACATCTCCTCGGCATACTGATCATATAAAACGTTCTTTGGTTTTTGTCCTTGGCCTGGTGCAATATTTAAGTGATTCTGATTAGGTACTATATCTAGTAAAGTATCATGAATTACTGGTGGTTCATTACTATCAATCTCAGAAAAATTATCTGGTATACTTTCATTATCACTACATTCAGAATTTTCATTGTCTATGTTAGAATTATTGTCACTCAAACGGTTTTCTCTGTCATAGCTGAAATGACAATTATTTTCTAATTCATAGATTGTACGTTCTAACCAATCATTTGTAACACCTATATCACGTGTTTGGTAGAAAGGACTGTTCATTTTCAACCATACCAAAGCTCTAAGAATGTTTAGAGGTCTAACGTTTGACTGTTCATAAATACTAGAATATCCTAGCCTTTTTTTTAGTTTAACAGTAACTGTTCCGACATCATTTAGATATCTAGGTAGCATCAATACAGTTTCATTGATATCTGCAGGAACATTTATAACGTTACCTCTTAAAGATTGTTGACCACCTCTAGGAAGGACCCGAATATGCATAAAAGGTATTTGTAATGATATTAAACATTCTTCTGGAGGTGTCAGGTCTAATTCAGGAACTCGGTTGGGAAAATTTTTTCGACTAAAAACTGGACATTTGTTTTTAAGAACTTGAGCTTTACATGACCAACAAACAAATAATGTTTGTACATTCACACCTGCACTTAAAAAATTTCTATATCTATGTAACTGACATTGAGGAACAACATATCCTTGCTCCAAGAAACATAATTTCAAACAAAAATCACATGTATAATCGATGGCTTCATTTAACTTTCTAAGTTTGACAGGTGATATTTCCATAGGTAAATTATCTAGAACATTCTCATCTATATTTTCACACATAAACTGTCTATCTCTTAGTTCTCTATTCTCATCTTCAATGTCCTCTGGATCCCCTATAACATCTTCATAATTTTGATTTTCTTCTTCTTGAAATAAAGTATTATTAGATACATTAGTATGTATTGGCATTTGAGATAGAGAATCAAAACTTTGATTTTGTACTTCTGCTGAAAAACAATTTGTTTCGGCATTCTGAATTTCCCTTGACATAGAACGCATCAATTTCATTTGTTCTTGTCCTACTTGTTCATCAGAAACCAAACCTGTATCACCCATAACATGATCTTGTAAATTTGGATTATTGTTACCAGTAGAAAACTGTATATCGGTTTTCTGGCGTTTCTTAACTTTGTACATATTTTGCCTTTTCTGTCTCATTTCTATTTCATGTTTTTTTTTCAAAGTGTTTAATTCTATATCTGTGATCAATGGATTGTCTTTTACTAGTCTTTTTTTGATATTTCTCCAATCATTTTCACAAGGGTTCCTATTAGTTTTTGACAAAGTTGGACTATCACTTTTAATACTACAGCTGATACGTTCAGATTGTGAATCATTATTAACATTCTTTTCTACATGACAATTAATACTGCCTGTATCAGCTGTGGTAGAATTGAGTAAATTTGTACAAGGGTTCCCATAATGAAAGTTCATATAATCTACTGAACTTCCAAATTCGTTTACAGACGGTATGATTTTTTTCCTTTTTTTTCCAGCATGATACTTATTTTGTCTTTGTTTTCTCAAGTCAAGTGAATGTTGAATTTTCAAATCTTCCAATTCTACAGGTGTCATCATTGGGTTTTCTCGCATCAACTATTTTTTTGATAAATCTCCAATCATTTTTTGGAGATCTTTTCTTTATAGGGCGCTTACTATTCTCTGTAGCGCTGTCAACACTAGAACTAATATCTTCAGACTGTGAAGTATCAGTAATATCTTCAGACTGTGAAGTATCAGTAGTTTTCTGTTCAATGTCAGAAATCAAACCATTTTCTATCTGCGTAGAATTTTGTTCACACTGTAACACATCAGATTGTATTTTTCTTTTGGGAACAACATACCATGTACCGAATGCATTTTTCTTCAAACTTAAAGTCATGCATTCTTGTCCTGCAATTTTCTTAGTAATACCATGTATCTGTTTACGTTCTACATCAGATAAATCAGATAATTTCTGTTTTTCCTCAATATTTTGAGGACACCAAGTTCTCTTTGTCATTTGCAATCTTATCGTGTTTACAGTGGAACAGTCTTCACTTTTCTTGGAACTATTTGACTGTACACTATTATCAGAAGATACCATCGGTTCATCATCTATAACAAGAATAGAATTATGTTTCCCAAGAACACATGTACTGGCATCTGCTTTACACCTTTTAGCATAGTGTATATCATGCTCATACTTCAAACTATGTGTACGTTTTAACTTCTATATTCCTTTTACTTTCTTTGCATTTCCCTCACTCACTTCTTGTTCTGAGAAAACATACTGAGCATCTGAGCTCGACATATTGACTGTTTGTTATATCTGTGACATCAGGTGTAATTCCGATTGACAACAAGTCTGACTCGTACACGTTCAACGGATTTGCTTTTCTCCTTTTAAAGATACAGCGTATCTCAGAACGTGTTTCTGTCTTTGCTGTTTCAGGTGAGACTGCCAATGGTACCAAATCATACTGTTCCCGTTCCCCGTGGGGGTCCGGGTAAGAATAGGCCCTCAGTAGCCCCTGCTGATCGTAAGAGGCGACAATAGGGGGGACCCTGCACTGACCAAGTGGTTTTTGGGTTCAATTCCCGGTCAGTGCTTGGTTCACTAAGGGATGAGGTACAGCAAAAATGATTGCTGGGTTTTGATCTCCTGCTGTTTGCCCGCCCTGTCACCTTCATCTCATAGATTCGATCACCAAAGACAGAATTCGTCCCAACTGGTTTTCGCAATGAAAATGATCCTGGCTGTCGGTACGGCGTAAAACACCAACACTCACTCACTACTGTTCCCGTTTTTCACTTTGAAAAAAAGAACCTAAGTAAGCAACCATGTCGTGGAACTCCTGAAATTTCATAATGGAAGCTTTTCCATTGATATCAACTTCACCATGAATGTTCTTCTTGTGTGAATCAAAAACATAATAATGACCTGAACAGAACTTCAGAATGCAGGTCTTTCCCTTACACACAAAAAACACAATTTTGTACATGCAAAATATATTTATCAGATTGAAGATCAAAGCACGCAAATCAGAAATGAAACCATAATTATCTGAATTGTCCAACACCCAACTTGTACCTGAGACCATTATATGTCACTTCTGCTGGTATATCTTCAGGTGCCAACAACTCTTGTTCATGGTGATCACTACACTGAACATACACTTCATTTCCAATGTCAAGAATGTTATTTATCTCATTTCTTGTTAAACTATCAACTGTCTTCAACTGAGTACAAATAGCAAATGACAAAGACATACCTGTACATTGTTTTCTGCCTGATAGCCCATACTTCTCATGAGTTTGTGACCAGGAAGTCAGCCGAACGTCTACACGTTTTGACCTATTCATTGTTAAAAAGACAGCAATACAAATGTTCAAAAACAAAGCGTAAAGTTAAACGATATACTAGATATATTTTGTGCTTTTTAGAACTGCAGAACTTCAGTTCAAATTGAAAAATAATAGGACGTCAACAAACGACAAAGAAAATCAAATCAGTCGTTCAGTAGATCAGTAGAACTTTTGTTCAGACTGGCAACTTGTATTAGCGTAGACAACGCTTAATGTAAATAAATTGATTGACAACTTGTATTAGCTTAGAACACGCTGAATGTAAATAAATTGATCATAGCACGTGTGCGTTCAAAGCGATAATAGACGAACGATAATAGAGGACTATACGAAATACGAAATACGAAATGGTTTATTTGACTAACATACAGGTACATTTATGTCAACACCAGACATAGGAATAAACTTTGTTAGCTAGGCTACATCTCTAAGGCCCTAGTGGCTGCGTATATATTTTTAATAAATGTACAGATAAGTAAGGTTGACCTTTCTAAGTCATTCTTATGACAGTGGGGGGTGACATTCAAGATCTCTGATGTTTTCTGTGCTACGCTTTTGTCTTTATATTTTTGACAGTAGTTTTGGTAGTTGTTCTCAAATTTATTTCTAATTGATGTTAACTTAAGTACATGATTGTCTAATAGTCTTTTTATTTCTAAAGCTTCTAAAACGGCTATCAGCGGTACAATTCATATCTATTCTAAGCTGTGTTATGATACTTCTTATTTCTGGTGATACAACCCTTTCTAGGTAGTCTCTCTGTTTATAATGGTCTTCATGACAGTTATTAATAACTTTACATTTTTCTTCGTTTCCCGGGTTCCTAGTATATTCGGTATATTTCTGGATGTATATGTCTTGTAAACGACTTGATATTATTGTTTTCAATGAATTCTTGTCCCATCGTAAGGGATAAAGCCAAACATTCCCCAGCCCTATTTTCCATAAGATATCTTGTATATTTTTTATCCACTGGTGGTTCTCTGTTTTCATAGTTTTGAAAGCGTTATTTAACAAAATACTGTCAGTGCCAAATTCTAGGCGCCACCAATACAATATGCCCAAAATAATAGATTTGATTTGTATTGGGTATCTCCCCAGTTCACTTAGGGTTAAGACGTTGCTTGAAAATTTGGAAACTCCCAGAGTATACTTACAATATTTTGTATAGAATTTCTCCATGTCTTTAGTTTTTGCATGTTCCACTTCTTCAATCTCAAAGGTGACAGGGTATTTACTGAATTTATGCATTATTTCTATTTTATCTTGAATATTTGACAGTGTTATTGCTATCTCTTGTTTAGCCCTTAGATATCTATTACTAATGATCTCGACATCTGTAATGTCAATTGCCCTAAGGCACTCATATACATAGTCTTTTACTCTTTTGGAACCCACCCCATCGGTTTTCAGCCTTAATGTGTGACTACTAGCCGGCATGCCCCAAATTGGGCAGCCATACAACAGTATAGGTTCGATTTGTCTATCAAACAGAGTCATGGAAAGCTTTACTGAAACATTATGTGAGGTGCTTATTGCCTGCTTGATCGAAAACATTGCTCTCCTCGCTTTTGTTACTCTGTCCATTTCCATCTTCTGTAGATTACCATTACTTGTTATTAGTAGACCTAGATATTTGTAGGAATTAACACACTCCAGTTTGTTGTTTTGAAAAGAGAAGTCTTCTACCTTTGCTTTACCTGTTGATAGTAGCATAACTTTTGTTTTTTGAGTGTTAACCTCTAGTTCCCACTTAGAGCAGTACTCTGCTAGTTTGTCGAGACATAGTTGCAGACCCTCTTTGCTCTGAGAGATAATGACCAGATCATCTGCCCATGATAGTGAATTGAATTCTGTGTCTTCTAGTTGTACTGGACAACAGTCAGTAGTAAATATTTCATGAATGTCATTCTGAAAAATGTTCGAAAGGGTTGGGCTGAGGGTGCATCCCTGTTTTACGCCTGAAGTTGATGGGAAATTTGTTGTGTATCCATGTTTCGTCTTAACACAGTATTCATTTCCGTTATATGCACTTTTGATGACTCTATAGAGATTTCCTGTTATACCGCATTGTAACATTTTATAAAAAAGGAGCTGACGGTTGATGGAATCAAAGAACTTTCTAAAGTCGACAAAAGCTGTGTATAATTTTTTTCTCTGGTTTTTAACATATTTTTCTACCAAAGAGTGTAATATTATTACATTGTCTTCTGTTCTGCGTTTTTCCATAAATCCGTTTTGATTTGGTTTCCAGAAATCATTGTCCGTGAGGAAGTTAACTATTCTTCTATTTAGGATTTTACAAAATATTTTGCTCATACAGTCAGCGACTGCCACTCCTCTGTAGTTTTCAGGGCTATCAATGTCTGAGCTTTTGTGTATAGGTGTAATGCAACTGAGTTTCCAACTTTTTGGGTATTCTCCTGATTGTAGGATAGTATTGTATAGGTGGACTAATGCCTTGTGTACTTTTGGTCCCCCATACTTTAACATTTCATTGTTGATAAGATCTGGCCCCGTTGACTTCCCATTCTTTGTTTTCTTAAGAGTGTTTGTGACTTCATCTATGCTGATTTCATAGTCCATACTACCTTCCTTGGAAAGTGTTTCTAACGTGTGAAGAGATGTCTCTGCATAACTGGAGAATGTTGACTCATAATTACTTCTTTTTTGTTTAATGTTCAGGAGGTTGCGAAAGTAATCAGTCCATTGCTGAGGTGTAATATCTGGATCTTTGGATTTGGTTTTTGTAATTCTCTTTACTGAGTTCCAAAATAGTCTTGCATTCTTCGATTCTAGTTCTGCTAATTTCTGTATTTTGTCTTCCTTTTTATTCTTTTGTATCTGATATTTGATCCGCTTATATTCCCTTCTTGCTATTATGAATTCCCGTCTTCTATCCCTGTTTTCTCTATTGCTCTCATATCCCCGCCTTGCCTGGGCAAATCTCCTTTTATGGTATTTAAGTTGTTTTTTATCTTGTACTGTGGGTTCTCCCTCATGGCCTGATTTGGTTTTCCTTGGTGTAATGTGTGCAAGAGGCATAGAGTTTTTTGCTGTCTCCATAATGATTTTAACAAACTGTTCTAGTGCCTCATCTGGATTGTGGTGTGTTTTGGTAATATAATTTTCTAACTTTACCTGTGTTTCTGTGCTTGTTATGTTTTGAGTGTATTTTTCCGTGTACTTACTATCCCATAGAAATTTCTCAATCTTTCTTAGCCCCCCAAGCAGCTCTTCTGGGTCTCTCTCTGGCCTTGGAGTATTCACCTTTAGTACCATAGATAGGGGGTTATGGTCTGAATACCATTGTTGGTCTAGAACATTGAATCTTAAGACATTCTTATATAGAGGCATTGATATTGCACAATAATCTACTTTGGAAGAGCCATTATGAGTAAAACACGTTTTTTTACCTTTGAGGTCTCCTATCTTACGTCCATTAATAATTATCATGTTACATTGTTCTAAAAGAGAGATCAGATTCTTTCCGAACTTATTTACTACCCTATCTTCATTTAGTCTCCTGCAGGGCACTGCCTCTGTACAATGGTCTTTCAATTGCAGTATCGCCTCAGGACCGTGTGGTATTACTATGTCATCCTCTATGTCTACATGTGATTCTTGTATCTCTCCTGTCCTAGAATTCATATCCCCAATCAAGATTATATCCCCAATAGTGCTATATTTAGCTATATCATTTTGGAGGTCGTCGAAATAATCCGAGTCCGATTGTTTATGTATTTCTGAATTTTCAGGTGGTATGTAGCATGTTACTAGATATGTATCCTTCTCAGTACCAAAAAACTGTTTCTTTAATTTGATCCACAAAAGGTCTTTATTTTTACCCTGCATTTTCTGGATTCCTGCCTTGAGACCTGCTTTGAAAAGAGCACATACCCCTCCTGAACCTGTTGCCTTCTTTTTGTGTTTCCCCCTGTCACTGCGTATAATTTCGTAGCCCCCCACTGAAAAGTCACTACTTTCTACCAACCATGTTTCTTGAAAGCAGAAGATGTCATGTTCACTTATTAGTTTCTTTACATCAGAAAAGTCTACTTTCTTTGATATACCCCCCTGTATGTTTTGACTCCCTATCTTCAGAATAGTATTAGAACGCATCCTGAAAAATAATTGTGTTTTCAGAATATGGGTAACAATATTATTAAGGCAAGAAATAAGTTGGCACACCCGATCAATAATGTATAGAATATTTAGCACCAGTAAATGTTACTATCTACACTACATGTTATATAGAAGCTTGTAACCCTAAAGCTATTCGTTCGATATATAGATGATAATGAGTAAGATGTATCCAACTCAGCTTATCTGAGTGTAGCACCCGAATACATCTGAGTTATACAACGTTCGAGATTCCTTTCTTAGATATGCTCTTATACCCTTAGTTGGGTGTGACTAGTAGATCTGCCAGTCAGAGTGTATGTGGCAGAGTGTAAGTGGCAGGAAAGTGTCAGTAGTGTTGTCTGCTGTATATTCTTCCCCTGTCTCGATCTTGATGATGCCATCTGCGAGGAGTGTTGGGATAGCGTCTCTCGTTGGTAGATGCACTCCTGTTTGGATGATCGCCCCGGGGATAGTCCGTGCTGTTCCTTGGTCTGTCTGTGCTTTGTCGTCGGTTTTCCCACTCCTTCTCCCGGTTTTTGTGTAGAGTGTGTTGGTGTACCCGTGAGACGTATATACGGGTCCCCTCTGGTGTTATGTGGTACTCGTCTGTGAAGTGGCACTGATCCAGATGTTGTTTGATGAATGTGATTCCGTTTCTGATACAGAATCCACGGACCTTATGACCTAAGTACTCAAGCTCCTCGTTGTATGATCTGGACATGGGCATGGAGAAGACGATATCCGCAGCAGGGCACTTTTTCTTCAGGGTAGCCAGTGATTCAGTTAGAGATGTAATAGTACGGTCGATGTCCTTCCCATCTCTAATGTCGTTGATACCTGTGCTTATGAGAATGTGTTTTAGTAGTAGTGACTAGTAGTCACGTTCAAACAAACAACAAGATCATACATTCACAAAAATGAGTTAGTTCATTCAATTGATACGATGTGTATGATGGTGACGGTTTGTACAAGTCAAACAAATTAAACAAACGACAAAGTTTTACATCCAATTCTGATACGTACCAAAAGATTAACAGCAAGCTCCAAGCACCCGTCCGCAGTCTGACATGTGGTCGATGAGGGGTTCACAACTTCCAAATGATGGCGGTCTAAAACTACTTCCGGCACATCCAATTTCAAAGTCTTCTTCGGCTCATAACATTCAATACCATAAATTTCCCACCACAATTCCACAATATTTAAGCTCAAATGACCTTAGTTCATAGCGGTAACTGTTCGAAATGGTAAAAACAAAAGAATACTCGCTTCGGCACACGAAAAGACATGGGCGATAATATAAGAATCTAACGATCCCGCACTTTTACGACATCTTCAAATTGTTTCAAAACCACAAGTTTATCACAATAATAATTAATAACACTAAGAAAGAGCTGTATAACATAAAAACTGTCAAGTTATTTTAGATGTTTGATGAAAAACAATGTTTTTAAAAACTTTAACGACGTAAAAGCACAAAATCTCCGCAGAACACGCTGCAGCGGTCGCTGCACTGCAACGAAACGTAGAACATGGCATCAAACCGGTGAAAACTGCTCAATGAATGGCATAAACCCGGTGAAAAGTTCTTAATGAATGGCATAAACCCAGTGAAAAGTTCTCAACGAATGGCATAAACCCAGTGAAAAGAGCTGTCAAAGAGAAAGACTGATGAAGATGGCGTCGGCAAACGGCCGGGTTCTTTCCCCATCACGCCTGCACCGATGCATTGAAATCAGAAAACCATGTTGATAATTTAGACAAACACATCAATTGTGAAGAATATACCCATTCGGATGCATTGAGCACTCAGTCGTTATAGGTAGGTACATATTGTTTTCCAGCAGTTGAAATATGCTAATAGGCCTAGAAGCTAGATCATTCTTGTCACACTCGGAGGCGCTTGGAAAAAAATATTTAAGGCCTTATTACCCCTACCAAAATGAAATTCATGTATATATCTATATTCTCCTATATATTAGGGTCCTATATTTCAAATGGTTTGATTATTTTAGGCCTGGATACGTTTGCAAGAATATTTTACAGATGGTAAAGTCTTAGGCCTAGAGGCTGGATCAGTGGATGTCAAAGCAACTCAGGCATTTGGTCGGACACTGGAAATTTGAAAAATAATTATTTAGACCTTATTAGGCCTATGAAAATGAAATCCATGTATATATCTATGTTCTCCTATATATCAGGGTCCTATATATCATGTAGTTTGATCATTTTAGGCCTGGAAACGCTTGCAAGAATATTTTACAGATAGGCACTGTCAATGTACACTACGAAAAAAATTATTTAGGCCTTATACAGCTTATCAAAATTAATAAAATGCAGGAAACTATGTTTTGATATGCCTTAGGCTCTTATACATCACATGGTTTGATCATTTTAGGCCTGGACACGATTGCAATTCAAATATTTTCAGATCATGTCTTACAGATTTAAGATTTAAATGATTCAAAGATGAAATTATTCCTGAAATTGTCACTATAGTGTCATTTTTTCTCACATACCAACAAAATATTTCATTTTAAATATCATAGATATCTAGGCCTATAAATATTGTTTCTGATTGTCACTATAGTGCCAGTTTAGACCTACCCAAATTTTTTTTACATACATAAAATCGACCGTCTCATGGGTATCTCAAGATACCAAAAATAGATCAGTAAAGCTTTTGGTCTAGTTCAACATGCCATCCCAGCAAAAATGAATGGGATCAGTTTTCTAACAAGCTACATACTGTTTTCCCACATATCAAAGATGTGAAACCCCACGTTTTAAAAGCAAGAAAAGACCAGTTTTTATTAGAATTCAAATTGGGCATTCTAGACTAACACATGTCTATCTATTCAAGGATGAGTCCCCACCAAAATGTTTAGTTTGTAACCAACCTTTAACTCTCGTTTTGGAATGTATAGTTTTTTTTTATGAAACTCGTAGATCGTTTTTCAGATAGCTGGTCTACATGAACTTTTTAATACCATACAGTTTAATCATATTCAATCTGAATAATAGTGAATATGACCACAGTTGCTGAAATGGCGTAAATCATTCATTTCTCATTCACTCATATTCACTAGACAAACAACACAACCTCCATATTCAGGTTTTTATGTCACATTTATTTGTCGCCCAGATGCCTCAGCATTCTGGGTTTGTCTTTTGGCCCTACAGACGTACAAAATGTTGGCAGTCAATTCACCCTAACACTGCCTTCAACTAAGGCGGCACAAAAAAAAGAGCTCCACATAAGATTACCAATTTACCTTGGAAAAGAAAAGAACCTCTATATACACATAGCTAAAGTTTTACATCACAAATTCACTTTGAGGTCTTTGGTTTATACCAAGTCTTTTTACAAAATGGCAACTTCTAAACATTGCTCTTTTCTTTAACTGATAACATTTCTGTCCTCATTGGCACTATAAGGAAGCTCTAAACAAACATACTCAAAAGGCATGAGGGCAAACCTACTAATAGGTGATCAATCAGTAAAACATTATCCAGCAAGCAAGTTTCACCACCTGTAGCCATTTAAAGGTGAAACGCAAAGGAAAGAACAAAAATCACAAAAATTGTAAAATCCAATTAGTTTTCATGTAGGTTAAACAGCCAAAGACTTTCATTAACATTATATGAACAATACAACTTGGTAATCAAGCTTTGGTTAGGAGTGTGAATACACTCTCATGGCTTATCTCTCAGGGCTGTGATGTCATCTAGGCTCTCAGTCTCAGGGTTATGCTGTGCAGTCAACCATAGCAAGACCCTTATCAGCTTGCCCTACAGGTGTGAAAGAGCCTAGATGACGTCACATGCACTCAGTAGAAGCCACTATAGAAAATTATTTTTAAACATTAATTTTCCTCCATATTTATGATAAATTAGCAGTTATTTCTGTAGATATGTTTCAAGAAATACGTATTGAACCTTATATAAAAATTAAAATTGCCTTTGCTGTTCTCCTTTAACTGACAATATAGGGTAAATCAGTTACACAGAAATTGTAATTATCAAAACTAATACTGACTAATCGTCCTACCACACAATAAATAGAACAACAATATGGCATCTGAATGAACTGTTACACCTTTGCAGTTAACAAAACAATCACAACATCTGCAATGAACCGATGAGCACAAGTGATCAAACTGGCAAGACAGAACTGAAGCTCACAGAAAATACAAGATATTGAACAAAATAGTGACAGATATTTCAAAGGACAACTTGTGCCACTGATTTATGCTTTTTGTTTCCATATTGAAATGTACACAGAATTGGCATATCACTATATACACAAGAACTAAACATGTATTCTTTATACAAGGTTTTGGACTGGACAAACTTTGATATGCAATGTCATATCAAGTCTATTTACTGAATGGTGATCACTTTTTAATTGAGGAAACCACTTACATCAAATTAAAACAATTTTCTACTTAAATACAGATGTGTGAGATCTCTTTCACAATTACCTCAAAATCTTTTCACAGTTCACTTGCTAAGGAAAGAAAAATCTTTCAACAGGGTTCCATACAAATACAAGTTTGTCATTAGGAAGGGACAAATAAAGAGAGTGATAACCTGTACATCCTGTACTCACAATAAATACCTTCCCTAAGCCAGGCATGCCAGCCAGTGAGGGTCATTCCACGGAAAATTCGGAAATTTATCAAAAACGCCTTTAAACCTAAGTTTTAAAGGAGAAATAAAATATATGATTTACAGCAGGGAAAGAATGGTTTCCTATCAAAATACAATAAGAAATGGACCCAAAAAATCTAATAAATTTTGTGATTTTTTCATAAAATCTATCAGCAGCCCCTACCCCCTTATATGAAAAAAGCTTTCTCCCTGGATTTAGACGAATATGGAAAATGACCCAAAATACATCAAAAATCGCAGATCCACGGAATTCTGGCATCCTGTAAGCCACTCAAAGGAAAAGCTTTGTTCATGCATCCTTCAAAAGATATCTGAACCACACAAGTGAGATGCAAGTCTTTTTACTGGTTTAGCTTTCACACTTTCTTAAGTTATGCCTTACCACAAAAACATTGCATCTAAACATTTTCTATTTACATTTCATTATACTTCTCATCTTGAAAATATTTGCTTTCGGCTTAGGTTTGCATTAGTTTTTTAATCGGGGTTGTCAAGGAAACTTATTCAGTTCAATGCCATTCTGCCTAAAAGGACTCCAACAAGGTATTTACCAACAGTATAAATGTGAATGAGTAACATATTAGCAGTGTCACATGTCTAACAACCTCTTCATACCATACATTATCATATCCGATAGAAAATATCTATTATTATTTTTTTTACAAATTTTATTTCAATTTTTGCAACAAAGCAACCCTCAGTGTTTGAGATATCTCCACTTAACACTACTAGGTAAGGTTTACACCTACTATTTAGAAATAATAGGCAGTAGAGACTGAAATAATGGTTCACAACCTGAAAACATTCATGTTCAAAAGGAAATTCAGCTGACATTGCAATTGGCAATAAAGATATTTTAGTAACCATATTACACTAAATTAAAACCCGAAAAAAGAATGCCTACTATAGGGACTTTGATGTTTTGATATAGTCAAATTATAGTATATTCTTTTCAAGCTCTTAAATCTAAAAGAAGATATAATCTTGCATATCACAAAATATTTTCCTCATATCTGTCCATTCTTATTGCATTCATATTTGATCATACAACTATTCCACTAATTTGAGATCATAGTGAAAAAGATGAAAAATACATTTAAAATTAATAAATAATCCTATATTCTAAATAAAGTTGAATATGTTTATGTAGAAGCAGCATGCAAGGTGGATCAGCAATAAAACAAATGTCTTCAACAAGAAAAAAGCAGGATAACCTTAGCAGTCCCATAAAGGCAGTGAAATTGAAAATAAAATCAGACTGTTCTCCATCACTCACAAAAACCAGCAGTCAGAAAAACAAGAAACTAAAATTCATGTTTACTGGCACATGAAACATGCAAAATGGTGTAAAGTATCTTTTCAGTTTTTGGGGCATTCTCTGCCTCAAAGTCTGATATACAAAAAAAAATGTAAAAAGAGGTAAAAACTTTTGGTGCTCAATTCAGAAAATGTGACAAGGTAAAAATAAATTTGAGGATGTGGAAGACAAGAACAATTTCTCACTCATCTATTGGTCCATTTTCAAAAATGGTACAATCTAAGGTTCGGGTGCAATCCATATTTTTCAGATTTGGTAATGTGTAGATAAAAGTCAACTTTAGTGTGATATTATTAATTCAATCCCAATATTCCCATATTAGAAATCTGTTTTTCAATGGTCTAAAGGCTACATGAATATATCAACAACAGCCATACATATAAATGTACATTTCTAATTGTAAAAAGTACGAAATCTTAGTCTTAGCTCCATCAGTTTAACACTGTTGTGAGCTGAAGATTTGTGACACATAGGAATTTCTGTTTTTTTTTTTTTTTCTTTAGAAAAAATCTACAACTGTTTCAGTTTCAAAACTGACATCTAGACACTCTGATCACTGGAAGCACCTTTGCCTTTTTCTGCAAAACAATCAATGGTTTTCTGAGTAACAGTTAAATCCAGAAACTTGGGAAAGGCAGTTGAATACTGTGAGTTTGTAACAACCATCTGATAACAAATTAAGCACATACCCTTTTGTAAAGGTTGTAACAATTCTACAGACGAGCATCCTTCTGTATATTCTTTTGGGGGGTACAAAACCTTCAAACATTCTATAACATTTAAGGCATCTTTTACACCTAGTTCCAAAAGCTTAAAAAATATTTGGAATTCTTTGCATGGTTTTACTTTTTTTTTTCTATTTCCCAGTACATTAGTGAAACAAAGTATTGTCAACAACTTTATACAATGGTGACCTTTCTTTGGGGTAGAATGGATACAAAATTAGATAATTTATGTCATGGAGGCCAATTAGTTCTAGCAGCAGAATTTTCCCAGAGCAAACAACTTTCTAAAGTCAACTTTCTGCAGGAAAAAATACAATACACATTATAGCTTATACAAGTGTAACCACTCTAGCTTGAATCCAGAAGGGTAAAGCCATTGCACGACGACAAAATGGCAGGTCTTTCTGACCAAGAAAGTGAGAACGCTTCATGACCTCGATGGCGATTTGGACATCATTGTCCTGCTTTTGAATGGTCACAGGTCTGTGTGTAGCAATGAAATGTACATGTTTGATCTAAATTTGCACTCAAATTGGTTGGTTCTACCAAAATGATACTAAATAGTCGATTGGTTGGCCAACATGTAACGATTCTCCCTACAACAGATAGCTTATTTATTGTACTTTACCTGCAGACTAGCCTAAATCAAGGTGCATACTGGGAAATATGTAGACAAGTCACAAGGCCTAAGTGTAGAAACTTTTAACAATCATGGTATAACTTGTGGTTTAATATGATGGAAAACTAGCACTGACTATTTTTCCATTTCGTATCTATGTATATTAATATTTTTTCTATCTCGTTTGAAAATTCATACATTTCAGAAAAGATATATAGCAAAAATTTGTAAACTTTCTATAGTTTTTCCAGTTTATCTAGAAAAACCAAGAGTCAAAATTGACAAGTCAACATCAACCAGTCAAAATTGAACTGTAGGTGCCTAGAATACAGTAAGAAACTATTGGTGGTACCGAGAATTCTCGGGCTAAAGAGTATTTTTGGATTCTGTCCTGCTGAAGTAGGGTGAAGAGTATAGATCATTTCTAACAACAACCATTTTCATTAACTTTCAGGAAATTGTGTACACTTTAAGACTAAGTGGTTGAATGTGTGTCCCTTCCATTTCTTAATATGTCGCTAACACTAAAAAAAAAATCAGGATTTTTCCTATCAACAAACAACTCAAAAACTGATTACTACACCACCATTAAGTATATCCATTAAGTATTTACATACAATCTGCAAAAGTTCCACTAGCTGGTCTTGAATTGACATGGACATGTTTTAATCATCTTTTCATCTACAGTAGTCTTTAACACTTTATCTACAAGGAGCTCAAAACAGCTCCAACGTGGCATCATCCTACTTTATTGTTAAGTCATTTGTTTGCCACAGTTTGCACAGCAAACCAGTGGTAGCAGCATTTATAAACCATAAGTCAAGGCTCCACTGTGACAGAGCACATAAGTTTCCCAAAGTCCTATCCAGTTCATTCATTCTTTCATATATTATGCAACTTTTATTCTGCAGCTACCCAAACAATACAACCAGAAAATGAAATTCCTCAGCTACTTCAGATTTCTGGGGGGGTGGGGGGGGGAATAAAGCACCATGTTATTTTGGCAAACTGTGATTATGACTATTTAAGTGTATTGGACTTATCTTAGTACAAAGATGTGTAAACTTTTTCATAATCTCTGCAATTTTAATTAATCTCTAGATTTGATTTATGATATTTACCATTAAAATATTATGATCTGTTCAAGTTTACTACAACTGTGGTCCCCATGTTTAAATTTCTCCCATATGTATCAAATATATTGGTTTTACTTCATAAGTCCATTCCAAAAGTTTTCTTTCTGTAATTGTTTCTAATGTGACAACAGAGCTCATTTATGAGTGCCATTTCCAATCCAAATAACCTGTTTTCATGAAAAAAATGTATCTTAGTAACTACATTTTAGCACTGGGAAGAACATCATCCAAGGGTAAAGGAAACTGTTTCAGATGCTCAAGGTCAAGTAAGGTCAATGGGGGTTCATGTGACCTTTCCAATTTGCTGACCAGAATGCCTATTGACAGAGTGCATTATGGGAACTCTGACTGAAGCTGGTACCTGCAAGTACATAGACAACCAATAGTCTGTATTAGGAAAACCAGCAAAGGACCTTGACCTGCACATTAGGCGATATTAACCAAAGTGATATTGACCGAACCAGCAGTCGTGTGTTTCACCTTTTTCCAAGTATTGGTATCCGATTATGACATTGCTTTCACATTGATGAGTATTATGCTCATACGTACCTTTTCTCCGACTAAGTTTCAGTGAATAAACTTATTTTTAAATATCCTAGAGGATCATCTCAACTAGTTACAACTTATAGACAGTCTTCATACCTATGCCTGGAAATTATAATGCTCATTTCCTAGGACTTAACTTTTAATTTCCTATCTTCTAATTACTTTTAAATGTTCTCATGAACTTATCCTCAAACCTTGAACAAACCTTTCTTTTATACATTCACAACCCAATGTTAAGTTTCTACAATTTTCTCTTTCCGTGGACGCATTTAAATTTCTTCTCAACTTTCGACTTTGTGCCGCCCTCCTCGAGGTTTGATGTTCTCGGATATTTGCCACAGGGACTCGTCGGATAAGTAGTAGTCAAAGTTGTTTATGTAGGAGACTATTTTCGGGTGCTTCTTAAACATGTAATTGCTGAAGAAGAAAATAATTACAAGTTCAGGTGACAAGAATAGTAAATATACAGCAAAATATACAATTATCAGAGATGCCACTCCATGAACATGAAAAATCCGGAAAACTGTTAAAACAGGTTTTCCGGATTTTAGGCAGGAAAATCCGGTATTTAAGCAGGAAGACATAAAAGGAATAGAATAACATATTACATACATTCTAACATTAAAAAAGATCTTTCGGAAACACTGTATGTTGTCTAAGAATACAAATGTAATGTTTTTTTCCATCAAATTACTTATGTCTGAAAAGTTTGCTGCAATCAAAAATCCGGAAATCCGGAAAAAGAAGGAAAAGTGGCATCTCTGAATTATACAATACAATATTTTACCGAAAAGTAAGATTGTCGAGAGCAAACTGTGTTACATTGGTCTTCTTAATTCAGCCAAAGCGTCTTTTTCTTAATAAACTTGTTACTTTTATATTTAATTTAAATTTACAGAAACAATTTATCTCTTTGATATTGAAGGTTCGGATCAAAGTATGGTGTAGGAAAAAAATAGGACAATCATAATTGTTTCCTGCGTTACTTACCATTTCATGAAGCGCCTCATATTATCCAATATGTGGAACTGCTGCCACCGCTTGGCGAAGTTGATATTGCCATCGGGCAAGTTGTCGATGTTCCCGATGTGTACGAAGGTCAAGTCTTGAAGGACGAGACCACTGCAAGGGAAAACAATAAGGACAAATTAGCAGTATTCTTTTACATACACTTAAACACAGTTATTACAATTATTATTACATTTGTCATCTAAAACTGTGCAAACATGTTCTAATTGGTCTACAAAGGTCTCTATCGTTTTCCCACAGTCAGTAGTAATTGCCTATTTCAATATCATTTAAAGTCTACCAACAACTTTGTGTGTAAAAATATTATGTGTGTGAGATTATTTCTTTTTGTGTGTATTAGTACACAACCTGTCACAATGAATAATATTTTATAGATGCCACTGAGGGGAGATGGAAAAGTAGGAAGGACATTGCCGGATTTTCACTTTTTAAACTAAATGGGCCAAGCTATTCATTTTAAAGTGTTAATTTTGTATCCAAAATGCTTAGAATTGGCATAGAAATACTCTCAAATGTAAAAATAGTGATTTAAAAAAAGAGAAAATCCAGTTTGATTTTCATACTGAACTGATCAAAAATCCTAAAAAGGTGGGAAAATGGCATCAGTGATAGTGTGTGTGTGTGAAAATAACAGATAATAGGTTAAAACTGACTTACATGTAAGGTATGCAGGGTGGCTCGGTCTCGCTGAGTGCCTGTCGGTAGGCCCGGAAGGAGGAGGAGCTGTCGATGAGCTGACAAAACTCCCGCAGCGCCTCCAGGTTTTGTTTCTGCCACTCGAGACGCCTTACGGGCGCAGAGTCCAGCGCAGCCAGGATCGCTAGGTACGAGTTGAAGTTGTTGAACTTCCGCAGGTGCTGGAAGTACAATAAACATATCATAAGATTTTTATAAAAATAAAATTAAGTACAGCTCATCAATGAAATAATAAAATGCCATATGAAAGAAGGAATGTATATATGCATAAAACAATATTTGATTTAACTATGCATAACACAGAATGATATTGTAAACTTCATTTCAAATACATAAAAGGTGTTTTGAAACAAACAAAAGTCTAACTCTATGAGTAACTTTGTAACACATTGAGATTTTTTTGAAAAATAAAACCAACATGTTTCGACCATTGAAGGCCTTCATCAGACTGCTTTCAATTACCTGAATTGCAAAAAAAAAAAAAAAAAAAGAGGCTACTTGAATAAAGTACAGAAACCTTTGTTGTTTAAACTGCAATGTATGGTAGTGGGTGTAACCCGACGTGGCTGAAAGGGCAACGTGACCACAAGTGACCAGGAAAGGTTTGATTTTTCTGTCCAAAATTCAATTCCAGGCCCCTACCCTCAGTGGGCCAGGAAATAGAGAAAGAATTAAATTATTCCCATTAAACTGCAATGTATGTTCCCTTATTGTTGTATGTATCAAAAAATTCATTGAATTGTACGCTTAGTCTAGCAAATTAATGACCTACCACATATATACGTACAAGATGGAAAAAAATGGAAAAAAAACAACACCCTGATTGCTGAAGATCATGTAGCTGTAGAGAAAACATTTAAATGAAACCAAAATAAAAAAGTAGACTTGGTATTTCCAGACTGCTTCTATAAATGGACCCAATTTACAAAGTAATTACACTCACCTTCATGATTTTAATCATCTTAATGAGGTAGCGTTCCCGCTCTCGCGGGTCTTCCTGCTCGAGAATGCGTGTTCGGCACCTGAAACCAGTAAAGAGGAAATTAGACTTGCTTCAATACTTTGTTGTAAAGCAGTTTGTGTATTAATTTGGATTAATTTATGATTGCGTTAGAGATTAAGAAACTTTAACCCTTTCTTGACCGCCCCATAGGAAATTGGTCATTTATGATTTATAATCCCCTTGGGGGTTCTTGGTAAGAATAGGCCCCCAGTAGCCCCTGCTGATCGTATAAGGTGATGATAGGGGGGACCCAGCACTGACCAAGTGGTTCTTTGGGTTCAATTCCCGGTTAGTGCATGGTCCACTAAGAGATGAGGTACAGCAAAAATTATTTCCAGGTTTTGATCCCCTGCTGTTTGCCCCCCCTGTCACCTTCATCTCATAGATACGATCACCAAAGTCAGAATTCGTCCCAACTTGTTTTTCGCCGTGAATATGACCTTAATTGTTGAAACGGTGTAAAGCATCCATTACTCACTCACTATATGATTATTACGATTGGGAAGTGTTTTGCGTCCTCAAATGACCCAACAAATTTTTTGTGGGGCCTTAATTAACAGAACCTTTGGCAATTTTTTGTTTCTTAAAAATTCTCCCGTATTTGACAATGAAAATAGCTATTTTGAAAAGTTTTACAAGCTGTTTTCACAATTCCCTATCTACTGGTTTTTTTGTTTTTTTTTAAATTCATAATCAGTTGAATATGTACGTTTCTATCATTTAAACATACAGTGTCAATTAACTTCAAATTTAAATTGATTTTCTTTGAGTGTCAAAAGTGTTCATCTCTTGCTGTTGCATTCCATCAAAATTTGGCCATCATCATTTACTTTCAAGATGGCCGCTTATCAAATTCCAAGTACCTGTAAATTCAAATCACAAAGGAGGAAAAGGCCAATTTTGTTCACATTAAAAGCTGCCTTTATCGAGGCATCTACTTAAAATTCTCAGGTATGGAAAAATATCGCAGTAAATTGAACGCCAGAAATATCACGTCCCCGATCGCTCTGCGGCCGACTAATTATCTAGCCAACAGCTGGCTTCTTCATAAATAGCAGACGGCACGGTTAGCGACCGTCGAGCGCCGACCGCAACATTTTAATTGGTTCGTTAGTTTTTCCTCCCCATTTTACAGTTCAATTAAAATGAGCCATTAGTGGGATGCTATTCTGAAATCAGGGCGAATTAAAAAAAAAAAAAAAAAAAAGGTCAAGGTTTCAGCCGTAAAAAGATCTTATCGTTTTACATGTCATCTGGATTTGACACTTCAAACCCATCAGAGATTGCTCGTTTTTATTTATTTACTTATTTTTCTTTTAAGTTTTTGTTTCGTAATAAATATCAGGACTACCCCAGGTTTTCAGTGTATTACATGAAAAACACTACCGGTAAGTGAACCTTGAAAATTGAAACGGTCATTGTCTTATCTGTAAGCAGTTGACTAAGAATTTCCGTGCATTCTTCACAATGCCGATAATTAGATATTATGTTGATAGAAGCAGCAAAGGCACAAATATTTTAAGGAGCAAAAGTGGGTAGTAAGGCTAGATACGCATAATTTAACAGTGTGAAATGAGTGTTCACACCTTCATGATATCCTATCGTCCAGAGCTGATGTTCACTGAGGGGCGACTTTTTTTTTTTTTAATTTTCTTCTTTTTTTACAATAGATGTTTGTTTTATTCAGTGATCCAGACTTAACAGCGACTTTTTATGATTTTATTATCTAAATCAGAGTAGGACATGACGATGATTGTTGGAGCTTAGGATACACTCAGCATTATTTCAGCTTTATCAGGACAAATTCACAGTTTTTTAATAACTATGACCGAACTATGGGGATGAAAATGACAGCAAGGCAAGGTGGTGTTAAGGGCCCGGCCCAGGTTCAAACCCGGTCTGGCCGAGTGAGAGGCCCACGACACCATCTCGCCCCACTTCAGAGTAGAACATTTATTACATAATTCATTAAATGTTAACTATCACTTACCAGTAGGACATTTTATTGAAGTGTTCGGTAAACTTGGTGAGGTTGGGACTTCGCTCTTCATTCTGTTCCCGGGAAAATAATAGGACCTCGGGGATCTGCAGGAAAAAGAGACAATCAGATGAATGTTTTGTATTACTCGTAATTTACCGGTAACGCTTTCTTTTTCAAGCAGTACATTGTTATGATTATTTCACATAATCAGTTTATATATATATTAAACAGTATGAGATTTAACGAAATATACATCACGGTACAACTTAATCCACGGCACTTACGATTACTGGATTTATTAATATGTATAAATATCCTGATATGTTTAATATTCTAGTCCAAGTATATGTCGCACACCATTTCCCCACTTTTATGCTATAAGCAACTATGATGAGTAAAACTCTTATGAATAGTGTCCTGACCACAAAATTGCACCTCAATAGCTTAGAACTAAAACAAAATTTCTCGATCACAAACATTACTGTCATGTGTGTAGTATCGAAAATTGAAAAAGCAACAAAAAAAGTAGGAACAGGGCAATTCTGATGTCATTCCTTTATTTTTGTGAGTGACTCCGAGCACGGAACATTAATTGTAAATTTAAAAGAATCAAATCTTTCATGAAAATAAAAAGCCCTATTTCCGTACTGACCTCTATTTTCTGGAAGAGCTCGGCGTCCATCAGAGTCATCTGCTCCGCGATGTGCTCCGACTTGAACTCCGTCAGGCTGTACTGTCTGAAACAACAAGATTCTGTGAATGATTCTGACTTTAACTCTGTAAATACTTTCGACTCAAACTTCGTAAATCCGTCTTGTGTGTGACAACGATTCTGTAAAAAACTCCGATTTGAACTCAGTCAGATACCTTATCTGAAATGATCCCGTAAATTAGAGGGTATGGAGTGGGAAAATTTGATAAATGACAGGGTCTCCACTGCACAGGTAAAATGGGTAGAAAACTTCATGTCTGGGAAAAGCGCAGGAAATGTTTTTTGACAAGTGTCTTGATTTTCTCATCCTTAAGGTTTAGGAGAGTAAAAATTCATGTCCCCATGCGTTTCATATATCTTTAATGGCATTTTTACCCTTGAACCCTTTCGAAGCCTCGAAGCCTTAACGGACAATTCACCATGGGGCAGGGAAAACACGAAAATTTGAGTGGGGAATCTGATCTAAATCAGAAGGTATGATATCATTCACAAATGTCACAAGGCCTGGGTGGAGCTCTTAAGGTTAGCAACACACGGACGATACCGTGGCTTTAACCTGCAGGTGCATAAGATATAATGTAAATCAGCTATCCATGGTTAGGGTTATTCAAAGAAAAACACTCACTTGGCGGTGATTTGGTGAGAGGGCAGTAGTGCCATTCGCTGGTTGGCCTCGAGAAGCTTCTGCCGCAGCTCGCACTTCTCGAGCACCTTCCGCCGCAGGATCTTGGCGAGTGTGAGTTCGGCGTCACAGACAAGTTGGACCTCCAGTTCCATGAGGGTTTGAAGGACGTCTTCTGTTACCTCCGTGCTGCAGAGAGACATTGAATATGGTTAATAACCGTTATTGGGGGTTTAATACTGTGAGTTCAGCGTCACCTTCATGCTGAAATATGTAAAATCAAATTAAAGAGAATATTCTCTTTGATTTGATTTTACATATTTCAGATTTAGGGCTAGGAGTCTTACATTTTCATCCACTTTTCATAATGTTTCTGTTTATTATATTGGTCCAGTGGTTAAAGTTATATCATGTCGAATCAATCGAGCTTTTTTAGATTTTTTAATATTATAAAGAAGCTTACCACAGCTCGTCCACGACCCGTACGAGCAGGGAGAAGGCGTTCCGCGACAACTTTTTCTTCTTGACGTCGTTGATGCGGGCGAAGCGGTTGTAGCGGTAGAGGAGCTTCTCGATGAGCTTCTGAGGAGTGAGGAAGGTTCGGTACGTCGTCAGGAAGGCCTCCTGGTACATAAAATCTGGATGGGGGACAGAAAGAAAAATGTCATAGCCTATAATCATTTTTTTAAGATATTTCTGGGGGGGAAAATGAACATCAGATAATGCTAATTTCAAAGGTTGCTAAAATTGTTATGTTCCTCAGTATTCTTTGATGACAGTTCAATCAATATTCTCAAATTCAAAATATCTGCAATGCGTAGTGTCTCTTTTTGAATGAGGAGGAGAATGACTTTTCTGGGCCACGTGGTATCAGCCATAGACTATAGGTGCATCTTGCCAGGAACCAGTGGCAAAGAAAGTTCCTGGCATGTCCACTGATAACCTACAGCTGGTACCCAAAGGCCCAGAAAGGTAGTTCTTCTCCTCATTAAGCAAGGTTTAGTTTAGAATAGAATAGAATATATTCACAGTCGGAATCAAAGTCAGTAGAAAAATCTGTCAGGAAAAGAAATGTGAGATAATATATAGAGGGACAATCTATTTCCAACGATCACTGGTTTTAAGCTAGTTCATTATATTGGCCCAGTGGATAAGGTTCTATCATATCTAATCAATGAAGCTTCTTCCATGTCATATTCCCTGCAGGATAAATTCACTGTACTGTAATTTAAAAAAGTTACGCAAAGCCTACTCACTCGCTATGGTGGCGTGCACTATCAGCGCGTCAACCGAACCGCCGCGTATCTCCACGCCTTCTTCGCCCTGACGAATAAAGAAAAACATTTATTTGACTGTGCTTTATTTCTATGCATTTATCATTTGATATTACACATTGATTTAAGAAAAAGCCATGCACCATGTATTTAATGCTTAAAATGGCCATCTGGCCTTGTCGAATTTAGCATACATTATCAGTTTATGTTTTACTTCACTGGATACACTATTTTCTAACAAATCATCAGAAGAACTGTTCGACGTTCAAGACAATGGATTGGAAAAATAAAAGAATAAGAAGAATAGAAAAAATTGCATTTCTTAGTAACTCGTCACCCGACTCGAGAGCTACTTGACCGCTGCCCCCCCCCCCCCCCCCAAAGGGTCACAGAAAAAAATCTGAACCTTAAGAATTAAAAAAAATCCAGAATCTGGGCAAATAAAAAAAACCTGTGTTTTAGTCAAATTTCCGAATTCCCTGTGTTTTCCCTGACGGGGAATTTCTTTTGACATTTGCCCTCTTTCCCATGTGCAGCGGGCACCCTGTTTGAAAGCTGCAACGTCTTCGAGTTAAAGGTAAGCGTCACAGGGGTCAAATCTGACCTTTTTCTTCCTGACGATCTGGTCGGACACGTCCACGTCGTCCAGAGTGCTGAGTTCAGCGAAGTCCGAGTCTCCGTCCTTCTGGATCTCAGGCGGCGGACTACTTTGTCGCGTGGAGGAGGACCCCGTGGACAGCGGGCGCTGTTCACTGCTGAAACACGGCGTAGGAATATGAGTTTTAGTGAGGTTAGCTGCAGGGATGTAACTCTTGGTGAATTATGACGTTTGAATTTGCATAGAAAAAATATCAGAGACTCTTATCCTGCTACCAAACATGCTACGGAGATCTCTGTAATTTTGCTGTTCGAAACGGTTAGGTCCGTAATCCGTATTTTTGGTGACAAGAGTTAAACTCATATTCCACTATGCATCATTTCACAACTCATATTCCACTATGCATCATTTCACATGCATTTGGCATTTCACTTGCATTTACTGACAAGAACAAATGTAAACAATTACTAAGAATGTATAACGGAATATGGAATTTGCTTGCATTCCTACATCGCTAAACAGACATATGCAGTCAGTAATATTTGTATACAATAGCCGGGAGTGTCAGATCTGAATACTAAAGGGTATATTCCACGATGCTTTGGGTGGCACGTGCTTTTGCTTTAACTAGGAAACCCTAATTAGAGCAAAAGCACGTGCCACCCAAAGTATCGTGGAGCGAGCTGTGGATTGTTATCCACTGATCCCCGCTTTTCTGGTGTATACCAAAATATGCATTGAAAATTCCCCTAACCTGGTTTCCGAGCTGGTATCTGCATCGCTGGCCCGCTTCGGTCTCACGATGTCGCTGGGCTCGCCCGTTGACCCTGTAGACGCGGTGTCGGTGACTGGGACCGTGATACTCTCCTCCTTAAACTCTGCACTCCTCGCCCGCGTCGGCGAACCCTGAAAATATATTCATACAGTTGTTTAGCTTATTCTGTTTCTTTTTATGTTCTCCTGAGGAGAATTCTGCACTTTAATAAAAAGAAATAAAGACCTAATTCTCCAATTAAATTATGTTTAGACGCATATAGCATTCAGATTTTAGGACCTGTTTTAAAGACAAACTGTTCAAATTTAGGACAACAATCAAAAATAAATTATGGTGCAAAATAACATCAGCCCAAAGCGAATGAACTTAAAATTGACTGCCAAAAAAACTGTTTAGAGGAAGCAAAATATAACCTTTCGGGGGCCGGGGTGTGTTTCCCGCCGGTGGAGTTCGCTTGTTACGAGTAAAATCACTTGAGCTACTGACCTTGGATTTTGGGCGCAAGCTTATATATTTTTCTTAATTTGAAAAAAAAAGATTTTATGGAGTAGTCGGAGCCGCCTGATTGGATTTTTTCAGCCATAAAAAATTTCAAGCTTAAATATTAATAGCAACTTTCCAGAAAAACTGCTTAGAGGAAGAAAAGAACAACAATTTTCTGGCAGTTTCCAGTCTTTTGAAACATCGGTTAAAAGTTAAATCACGCGAGCAACTGACCTTGGTTTTCGGGGGCAGGGCGGGGGGCATGAGGGCCTGCGTGGTACTGGGGGGTGCTGCCACCTGGCCGTCCTCGGAGGAACTGGCACTGGTCACGGAGTACATGTCGGAGCTGCGACTGGAGATGTCGGACATGACGCTGACCGTGTTGGACCGGGCACACAGCGGGTGGAACAGCTCCAACTGGTGTGAGTACCACTGCTCCTGGAAGACACGAGGGGCAAGTGTTAGTATATATTAGCAGATGTTGAGGGTATTCGATGTCACTAACTTTGTTTGACAAGAGAAAGATAGTTATTAGTTACTGAGTGGTAGTTTGCTGTTTCTATCAGGCGTAGATTTGGGGTTGGGACACTATTTTAGCCCAAATATTAAAGTTTTTAATTTTTGTAAAATTCCTTGGCCGAGATGGCCTGGACAAAAACATTGCTATGTCACTCCTCCCACTTTTTCAAATTCCTATATCCGCCCTTTCCATAGTAGTGTATCCCCAAAACCGCAGGACATCCGGACTTGTCCAACATTTTCCCATGAATGTCCGACGTTTTATCCAATAACACTGCCATAGTTACCTTGTGGTATTTAACTGGTACCATATATAGTTACCTGGTAGTAGTTAACTGTTGCCATAGTTACCTCACAGTAATTGATTGTTACCATAGTTACCTGGTAATAGTTGTTGCCATAGTTACCTGGTAGTAGTTAAATGTTACTATAGTTACCTAACAGTAGTTAATTGTTACCATAGTTACCTGGTAGTAGTTAATGGAGTGCACTGAGTGCCGTGACTGGTCCGAGACGCACGGTTCTTCGTAGTCCTTGAGGATCGTCATGTACGTTTGGACTGTGTATGAGAATACGAAAGATCAGATTACGTTTTACTATCATTGTACGCTATTTGACAATCACAAAAAGGTTTTAGTTTTGTTGTGGAAATTAAGGCAATCTATTTCAATAATTCTAAAACCGTTCAAAAGTACTTCCAAATGTCTGAAACTATCCTAGTAGACACTATCTGTACACCCCGTGTGCCTTGTGATAAAAATATTTCTCATTATTTGTCTTGAATCACAAAATGAAGGAAGTTTTAGCAAAAAAAATTTGGAATAAATATATATTTTGGTTTCATAAATTTTGTATAGGAAGCCTTGTGAATTGCTTGACACATTGGGGACGCGTCACCGGAGCTAAATGCGTGAAGGTTGCTCAAGTTTCTTATCTTGACAAAAATACTTCTACATCCAACTGATAATCAATTATTGACAAATAGAAACTGGACTTACCATGTTTTTTCTTTGGCGGGAGTGGTGGTGGTTTCTGCAGACTCTCCATACTGGACGAGTAGGTGCCCGAAGAGGAGAAGGTCTCGGAGGACGAGAAGGTTTCCTGCGAGAGGGCCACCTGCTGAGAGGTGCCAGCGTACATCATGGCCGCCCGGCCGGTGAGCCCGCTCGAGGCGCTCTGAGAAGTCCGTAAGCTGCTACCGTCCTGGTTGTGTTTGTTCCGCATCACAACCGGGACGTTGTCATAATGCGAGACAACTCGCGAGCGCTCAAGTATACTCCTATGCTGCTGAGATGTCTTTTTCTTTTCGGGTAGCGGAGGCGGTGGAGGGGCTGCCCCATCCACCTCGTCAGTTCCCGCTGGGGATTCAGACCCAAACACATCATCCGGGGTATCGATACTAGACGTAAGACTTTTAATCCGAGTGGTAATATCCTGGAGTTCTTTCGTGCCCTGCTCAGAGTCCTGTGACTCTGAATGCTGAAGGCTGAAGTTGTCGTAGTGCGACAACCGCACTACTTCCCCCGAGGTACTCCCCGACACATGAGTAGGACTGGCCAAACTGCTCGTTCGTGACCTATCCGGCTTATCCATGCTCCCTCCGCCACCGAGTAAATCCTCAGACGAAGCACTGAAGGCTGAGCCCAGACTACTCGTAGGAGACTGGCTGAGCGGGGTGGCGGTCAGGCAGGGGGAGGTACTGTGGGGACTCGTGTCAGGCGCGGTCAGCGAACTTTGAGCACTGAGCGTTCCCCGGGAAGGACTCCCCGTTGACGAGTTGTCATAGGAGCTGCTGAGAGAACGCCGGGCGGTCGGCGGAGGTGGGGAGTCAGCCATTACTGGGGAACCACCGCGGATAGCTCGTGCTGCAGAACTGTGAGAATAGAAATAAAAACAGAATTTACAATCACATTGAAGACTTTATTGGATGTATCAAGAATGCTTATAACATTTCTAATTATCATGAAATAAGGAAGACTGTATAAAATGTTTAAAGGAAATGAGTGAGAAGGAATGATCAACATCAAATATAGAATATATGTATAGAACATACTTGCAATATATATTATAATTAATCAGTAGCAAACCTATAAAAAGTAAACTTGTAAAGTAATGTTTTTCATTTGATTGCAAATCACACACTTGCAACAAACAAAATTGCAACTAAACACCATAAATCCTCAAGGCAAGTAGATTGTTTAATAGACTACCAGTGCCACTAATTTCTGTTTTATTTGCATTTAGTTGTTTTAGTGTATCAAGAACAAAATCAAAACATTACCTTCTTTTATAGAGTATTGACTGGAAGTTTTTGGGCAGTGGTGGTTTGGGTGGGGGTAGACCGGTGGGGTAGTGGCCCCCGGCCGCGTCTAATATACAGTCTGAGGACCGCGACAGCCCATTGTTATACCCGCTGGAGTCCGGTACATTATTGTTGTACCCCGACAATACACTCGTCTCCTCTAAGATCTTGCGCTCTCGCGGAGTGAGGGGGATGTCTGGGAGAGACGACCTGAGGGAACTGAAAAGAGGTAGTGCAGTGATTGTAAGTGAGTGGTTCCAAAATTGTATCTAGTTACTAGAGTAAAACAAATCAGTATTTAAATGGGGTGATACATTTTATGAGGCAGTGAACAAGTGCAACTGTATAATCTCGTTTAAAACTGAAATCGTTATTAAAATAACGAGATTCTTCGCCTGTTAATGAAAAAGAAACTACTAAAGTTTGAAATAAATAATTGTAAGTTAATTATATTTGGTCTGTGCACTTGGCGCATCATAAAAACATGGCCGCCATGCTGATAAACATGTCTGATGTCCTTATCTAAATCTTGGAAGTGAAAGAAATTTCTTGAAAGTAAAAACATTTGAAGTCATTTTTGTGCACTTGGCAAATCATAAAAACATGGCCGCCATGCTGATAAACATGTCTGATGACCTTGTCTAAAACTTGGAAGTGAAAAGAAATTTTTTATTAATAAAAAATTTTGAAGTCATTTTTGTATCATAAAAACATGGCCGCCATGCTAACAAAGATGTTTGATGTCCTTGTCTAAAATCTT
Source organism: Lepidonotus clava (assembly GCA_936440205.1). Classification (NCBI taxonomy): domain Eukaryota; kingdom Metazoa; phylum Annelida; class Polychaeta; order Phyllodocida; family Polynoidae; genus Lepidonotus; species Lepidonotus clava. The sequence goes on from OW387143.1 coordinate 3,824,481, forward strand.
GGAAGTGAATAGAAATTTCTTGAAAATCAAAAATTCTGAAGTCATTTATGGACAAAACTTTTGAAGTCATTTCTGTGCACTTGGCAAATCATATAAACATGGCCGCCATGCTAACAAACATGTCTGATGTCCTTGTCTAAATCTTGGAAGTGAAAACAATTTCTTGAAAATCAAAAATTTTGAAGTCATTTTTGGACACTTGGCGTATCATAAAAACATGGCCGCCATGCTAACAAAGATGTTTGATGTTATTGTCTAAAATCTTGGAAGTGAAAAGAAATTTCTTGAAAATAAAAAATTTTGAAGTCATTTTTGGACACTTGGCGCATTATGAAAACATGGCCACTATACTGATGAACATGTCTGATGACCTTGTCTAAAATTTGAAAGTGAAAAGAAATTTCTTGAAAGTAAAAAAAGTTTGAAGTCATTTTTGAGCAGTTGGCGTATCATAAAAACGTGGCTGCCATGCTGATAAACCTGTCTGATGACCTTGTCTAAAACTTGGAAGTGAAAAGAAATTTCTTGAAAATCAAAAATTTTGAAGTCATTTTTGGACAAAAATTTTGAAGTCATTTCTGTGCACTTGGCAAATCATATAAACATGGCCGCCATGCTAACAAACATGTCCAATGTCCTTGTCTAAATCTTGGAAGTGAAAGAAATTTCTTGAAAATCAAAAATTTTGAAGTCATTTTTGGACACTTGGCGTATCATAAAAACATGGCCGCCATGCTAACAAAGATGTTTGATCTCCTTGTCTAAAATCTTGGAAGTGAAAAGAAATTTCTTGAAAATAAAATTTAAGTCATTTTTGGACACTTGGCGCATCATAAAAACATGGCTGCCATACTGATAAACATGTCTGATGACCTTGGTTAAAAATTGGAAGTGAAAAGAAATTTCTTGAAAATAAAAAATTTTGAAGTCATTTTTATGCACTTGGCAAATCGTATAAACATGGCCGCCATACTGATAAACATGTCTGATGACCTTGGTTAAAAATTGGAAGTGAAAAGAAATTTCTTGAAAATAAAAAATTTTGAAGTCATTTCTGTGCACTTGGCGTATCATAAAAACATGGCTGCCATGCTGATAAACCTGTCTGATGACCTTGTCTAAAACTTGGAAGTGAAAAGAAATTTCTTGAAAATCAAAAATTTTGAAGTCATTTTTGGACAAAAATTTTGGAGTCATTTCTGTGCACTTGGCAAATCATATAAACATGGCCGCCATGCTAACAAACATGTCCAATGTCCTTGTCTAAATCTTGGAAGTGAAAGAAATTTCTTGGAAATCAAAAATTTTGAAGTCATTTTTGGACACTTGGCGCATCATAAAAACATGGCTGCCATACTGATTAACATGTCTGATGACCTTGGTTAAAAATTGGAAGTGAAAAGAAATTTCTTGAAAATAAAAATTTTGAAGTCATTTTTTTGCACTTGGCGCATCATGAAAACATGGCTGCCATACTGATAAACATGTCTGGGTCCATATCTTCGTAACAAATTTGGCTGATCAGGGAAAATTTAATCATGATCCCATGATCAGAAATTCTGTATGTCATGAATAAATTTTACAAATAATAATTCCTCTTTGACACTATTTTGCAATAACACAATAAATTTTGGTAAAAGGCAAAATCAACGAACATGGGACCCTAATCAAATTTTCCCTGATCAGCCAAATTAGTTACAAAGATATGGGCCCTGATGACCTTGGTTAAAAATTGGAAATGGAAAGAAATTTCTTGAAAATTTTGAAGTCATTTCTGTGCACTTGGCACATCATAAAAACATGGCCGCCATGCTGATAAACATGTCTGATGACCTTGTCTAAAACTTGAAAGTGAAAAGAAATTTCTTTAAAATCAAAAATTTTGAAGTCATTTTTGGACGATAAACATGTCTGATGACCTTGTCTAAAACTTGGAAGTGAAAAGAAATTTCTTGAAAATAAAAAAAGTTGAAGTCATTTTTGTGCACTTGGCACATCATAAAACATGGCCACCATGCTGATAAACATGTCTGATGTCCTTGTCTAAAACTTGAATGTGAAAAGAAATTTCTTGAAAATCAAAAATTTTGAAGTCATTTTTGGACACTTGGTGCATCATAAAAACATGGCCGCCATGCTTACAAACATGTCTGATTACCTTGTCTAAAATTTGAAGTGAAAAGAAATCTCTTGAAAATAAAAAAATTTGAAGTCGTTTTTGGGCACTTTGCGTATTCTAAAAACATGGCCGTCATGCTGACAAATATGTCTGATAACCTTCTGTAAATACTGGAACGAGAAAATATGTCATACAAATTCAAAATTGTGAATTTGTTTTTTCTCATTTGGCACACCATAACAACAGAATGTAGGGGATTTGACACCTCTGTTCCGGTCTGCCGGTCAGCTAATAGCATGAGAGGCAATTGACTTCCACCTGGGTTCCACACTCTCCTACTAGAGTTGCCCAAAACTCAAAATGTTTATTATTGTTTTAACTATCCTGGAACTTGTAAATTTTAACCAAAGAACATGAATACAAGCAAAATACATGTAAACTTATAATACAATTATGTAAAATGCCTTTAGGGTATTTTTTTAAAGAATTATAACAACATAAAACCCATTTTAATGTAAAAATTGTCAAAGGCCATAGAACACATCTACATGTAACTAAATGTAACTAAAACCTCCACTCACAAGAAAACCCATGCATCCCGTCTCCAAGCATAGGACAGGAACCAGGGGATTAAATGTGTGATAATAGGGTGAACTGGCTCTTTCACTTGTTCAAAGAAACAGCCATCCTATACTTCGCCTATCAAACTTTATACCATTTGTGAAACTTAATACAACGCGAAGAATAAACTGACTGGTAAAGATATTTCTTGTGGAAGCCAACTAAGCTAAATTTTGTACTCTCCATAGACAATGCAACTGTTACTTTCATGTAAAACATTTATTTTTTCAACCTCATTTCAACCTTTAGTCAATGAAATCTATTCTAGCAAAATACACATTTCTAAAATCTAATACAATTAATTTTATACTGAACCTCTGAAATATTAATGAAATTCTGAAATTTGAAAATAAATTCCCAGAGTTTGGAAAAGGAATATCAGTGCAGACACATGCCTTTTGGAAGGTTTGTTGGGGTAGTTTAACGTCCGGCCAACCCTTATGGGTTCTTTCAATTCTGATCCAGTCTGAATTGACATAAAGTTCTCAATGCAGCTACAAAACCCTGTTAAGTCTGTATTCCACATAAAGATTATGAAACTGACAATTTAGTATCTGTTTCACTTTCTCTGGGAATATGGCAAGAAACCATACATCCTATAAAAGATCTGATAGAGAATTATAAAACCTTTCTAATGATACATAACCTGTCTATATTTAACCTTAATTCTCACTGCTGATTTGGAAAATTGAGAGCTAATTCAGCATATGAAATAGAAGCTCTAGTATATGCTTTTATCATCCGCACTGCTTGGGAGTGGTACATACAGGAGCCGGAGTGTATTGACAGGCTGTACGTCCCACTGCTTGTTTTCAGTATCTTAAGCATATTTAGACTATTTCTTGGGTGATAGAATATATAAGAACCTTTGGGATCATCCTCAGGTAACTGTACAACCCATGGGGACTGTATGACCCTCAGGCTTCGCCCTTGGGTTGTGCCGATCCCCTGTGGGTCATACAGCCACCATCTGAAGACCCTCGCGGTTCTTCATATATTAGTATATGTTTATCGTCTCAGAGTGCCCCTACCTGTCAGAGGTGGACAGGGTCTGGGAGGTGGACGCTTTGACCCCAGCCGCTGTAGAGCTCATCCCCTGAACCTTGATCTTCTCCTTGGACAGCTGCAGCAGCTCCTGAATATGACAAACATATGGTATTTAGATTAGATTATTTCAAAAGTTACTAAAGTGGTATATGCTATCTAGAAACCTCTTTCATCTCCAAAAACTTAAGGAATATATGTAGAATCAGGAGTAGAACTACTTCCTGGGCCTTTGGGTACCAGCAATAGGTTATCAATGTACCATGCTGGGAACTTCCTTTGTCACTGGTTCCTGTCAAGATACACTGATAGCCTATGGTTGATACCCAGTGCCCAGAAAGTCGTTCCCCTCCTCATTCTCTGTGCAAAACAGGATGGTACCCACTTCAATTTGACCTCGAAGCCTTTCAAATTTACCTAAAACCCTATAATTTGACTTAGATCCATTTCAATTAGGCCTAGATGACTTTAAATTTGACCTAGAACTCTTTCAATTTGGCCTAGATCCCCCATTATATTTAGGACATGATGTGGTTCTACCTTTACATAGGAGGCCCATAAGGATGATTGGGGTGGGTTTTAGATTACATTTCAAACATTTATATTCAATTTTTGCACTTGTGGTGGTAATTAAGTGTTTCTGCAATTGTCCCTACAAATTCATATTTTAGATACTCATATCCTTGACTTCTTCTTTTAATACTTTATTCAACATGTAAAACCAGATGTTTAAAGTCCAGTCACTAATTCTGACCAATATTACATTTGACCTTGAACTGACCTCGACCCCATCGTGGACGGACTTGATGACCTCGTGGGCGTTCTCCTTATTCACCTCCTCTGCACCCCGAAGTAAGACCTGGTCCGACCAACGGATGAGCTGCGCCAGAGACTGGTAAACCTGGTTTGTCGTCGAGACAAGTGCGCTGCTGTAAAACCAGAAAACTCATGGTTAAATAAGATTCAGTATGGATGAGCTGCTCCAGTGATCTGTACACCTGGTTTGTCATAGAGACTAGTGTGCTATTGTACAACCAGAAAATACATGGTTAAATAAGTTCCTTGGGGTAATGGGCAGCAAAACTTACATTTGACCAGCAGACCAGCTGAGCCAGGGACCAGTAAAGTAGAACATTTTGATGGACATGCCACCAAGAATAGATCAACTTGTCAATTGGATTGTTTGGGTTACTGAGAGTAAAACCTGAGAGAGTGTGATCAGTGGATAAGTTAAGCAAGGGACCAGTAAAAATGGACAATATTATGCTGTTGAAAAATTAAATCAAGTGTATACATCTTTTTTGGGGGGTTTCCTATAGTAAACCTAAATGGAAGTAGGTGACCCAGTTACCAAAAGCCCCTAAAATTAGGTAGAGTGGGGGACTGTTCTGGTCCATGGGAAAGGTGTATAGAGGCGTTTTGTGATTCTTTGTTACAGTGTGACTTAGTGCACCTTGACGTGCCCCAGGCCTCAAGAAATTTCAAGTCAGAGTAGGAGTCTGTCATGTCTGTCAGACTCAGGAGCTTGGTAGCCCCACCCCCATATTTTTTACCGAGATAATCTAATAAATAACATTATAAATGTTTGTTCCAGAACTTCAAATTGTATTAACCACAGGAACACCCACATAATGCATTAATTCTTTTGAATTTTGCAATAAATTATAAACAAATTTCATTTAAAGCTAGGGAGCCCTCCGGGCTCCCAAGTAGGGAAATCTGGGAGCCCAGAAGGCTGAGGAGGGTGCTCCAGGCTCCCCGGGCACTGGATTTGTCGAGGCCTGCGCCCGTGTGTCAAACCGTTCACGACTCACCTGTCCTGGTTGGTGAAGTAGTTGCTGAGCAGCTGGTTGACCTCCATGATGGTCTCGAGCACGATGGTGGCCGCCCCGGGCAGGAGTTGGAGTATTCGCTTATTGACCGCATCCTCCATGTACCGCAGCGCCTGGAACACCTTACGACTCTCGTGCTCCAACCGGTCCACATCCTGAAGGACACAACAAGGTCAAGAGGTCAGGTAAGTAGGTTAAGAGGTCAAATGTGAAGGTTACAAGGTCAAGGTAAGTAACATGGATACACTATAGGAAAGACAAGTTTGTAGGTTGTAAGGTGCCTAGAACACCTTACGAATCTTGTGCTCCAACCATTCCATGTCTTGAAGGACACAAGGTCAAGAGGTCAGGTAAGTAGGTCAAGAGGTCAAATGTCAAGGTTTCAAGGTCATAGTAGGTAACATGGATACAGTGTTAGGAAAACAAGCCCATATGTTGTAAGGCGATCGAAACACCTTGCCACTTTCGTGCTCCAACCGGTCCACATCCTGAAGGACACAACAAGGTCAAGAGGTCAGGTAAGTAGGTCAAGAAGTCAAACAAGGAAAGTCACTAGGTCAAGGTAGGTAACAAGGATACAGTCAAGGTGGGTAACCTGGATACAACAGTGTAGTTCATGTAGCCATGGTCCCCCCAATGGCCTATGTGCAGTACAAGTATTGTCTCAATCAGACTGCACTGTCTGCCCTGCCCTCAAGTGGAGGTTTGGTGAACTAATCAGGCCCAGTAATACCAGCCTTGTAGTGCCTCATCCCTGTAGGGGTAGGAGATAAGGAGGTCAAAGGTCAGCGGACTAAACCCTGAGGTCAGATAACAAGGTCATAATGCGATAACAAAGCTGCACCGTGATGACCTTGTTATGTTTGGGAGGTTATCGGACAATGTATGGGGATTTACCTGACCGGCGCTTTGTTTGGCCAACTCTTATATGAATTTCGTTATTTTCATAACAGTCTGCGAAATTGGTATTATTTTTCACTGGCCTGGCAGCATATATGAGCCTTCAAAATATATTAAATTCTACTGAATTTCCCTGAATTTTCCACTAGCCCGACTCTAATCAAATGGCATCGAGCCTGGGGTCGCAGACTGTGATATGATGATATACATGTGTTCTGCAGTGGCGGGTCCGGCGGGGTGACGGGGGGCAAAAGGGGCAATTGCCCCCTAGACCAAAAATGAACTCTCGTAGTTTTGACAAATCTGAGGAGCAATTTTAAATCATTGAGGGGGGGGGGGGGGGTAGATATCTTGCCCCCCCCTAGAAGACAGACCCTGGATCCACCCCTTTTCTGGATAAAAACAACACCGAAAAATAAATGAAAAACAAATAAAGTAGAAAAACATTTAAAATATCTTTTTGATAGAGCTCTCGAACTGTAAACCATACTCATAGGTTATATGGTGTCTGTTAGTTCTCAGTAACTGCATAATATATGATATTATGATTCATCAAATTAGTAACTATTCTGTTGTATGAGACACCACGTTGTTATCCTTTATTGAGATATCATAAGGTTGAGTATGGATATTCAGCCAAGCCAATGGCCCGAGTCCAAGGCTAGAAGAATTGAGGCTATATATTATATAGAAGAGTTATAAAGGACAAAAGTCAGGGTGGTCCTTGTTCTTTGTGTGTGTGTGTTTTGTTATGGCCGTTTTTTGTTGTTTTATATTCCTCCTATACAACCATACTGTAAATTTGGCAGTGCGGTGTTATGCTGTCCAGGCTATTATGGTGTTATACTGTGATGACAGACGATTATTAGTCCATTATATGTACCCTTCATCCCTGGTAATGATCCAGGTAGACAATATATATGGCACCCTAATGAATAGCATGGCCAGGCTGGCTAACACTATCATGGGAAAGGCAAACGTCCAAATGATCCTATTAATTCCCATATCTAACTATAGTCTAGCCCTCTGTGGCTGTTGAGCTATATATACTAAAATAAGAACCGCGGATGATATCTGAGGGTATAGCCGTACAACCCAGAGGGGATCGTCACAAACCAAGGGCGAAGGTCGTAGATCCTCAAGGGTCGTACGGCCACCCGAGGACGACCCCAAACGTTCTTCTCAATTTTTATTACCCCAGCAAAATCTAAAATGGGTGGAAAAAAAGTGAGAATGAGGAGCGGTTCATATGGCATAATTGCACTCGCTGCCCCTTATATGTACTGCTCAACACGTCATGTGGGTGATAAAGTAATCGTCAATGCAACAGAATGAACTCCTTCTCTGTCTGGGAAAACTGATCTGATGTTATCAACTTCCCCATCGTGATCTGAAAACGGAATAGGCATTTCCCGATTACTCTATCAGGTCCTCTATCACACCCAGCCAGCTTTGACGAACATGATATCATAATATTATATATTTATTCGGAAAACAATTGTGGGTCTTTGCTGGATAACAAGGATATTCTTCAAGAGATTTGTTTCCACCTTTATGTAATCTCAGGATACCTTTAGTCAAATTTCAATGTCTTATATGTAACTCATGAAAAATCATTAACGTGTTTTAATTGTAACTATTATATTCAATATCTATTAAATTTATATTTTCTTAAAAGTAAAGATTAACATCTCTCCACGTCCTATCCATATCTATTAGATAGCAAAATGAATATGCTGGAAATTAATAAAGGCTTTGTAAAAGTCTGAAGCGGCATCACGCACGGAGCCCTTAGGTCTGTTCTAAATTACATTTAATCGTGTTTGTGAAAACTGAAGCTGTTTCATCAGAATATCAGGCCGTCAGCATAATTATTTATTCAGATACAACGATAAGTAAATAGATACGTCAGGGTTTATTACCTCAAGACCTAACGTGTACGTGCTCAAGAAGGGGATGTGCTATAAAATACAAAATAGTCATAACTGTTTGAATAAAGAAGGTGATGACGATGATTAGTAATAGTCACAATTACTGGCACAGTGAAATCCTCCCACGTTCGTTGACTTATCAATTTATTGTCAAAATATACACAATCAGATGAAGATAATTAGAGCTTGACTATGTTGGTAGGATAATGTATTTCTGTTGACTTTTATAGAAACATGTCCGAAAATCAAATTTCTATTTGTAGACATTCCCACAATTCAACTGAAATTGTTAAACAATGCAGACCTCCCCTTTTTCTCTTACACGCGTAAAAAAAATATCTAATAAACTCAAATAAACCTAAACCAGTCTTTGTTGATGATGTTTTGATCTTTTTGCACCAAGATATCTTATGCCCTTGCATGCATGTGTATCTCTCTACAAGCAGGCTGTAAACAAGTAGTATATACGTTTCCATATGAGCGAGCGGGGAGGGCGCGCGTACTGCGACAAAGGATTCGGGCTTTGGGTTACCCAGTGCAACGCGCTTAGATCTCTACCTGCCTTAAAGGTGGTATTACACTACACAACTTGGGCTGCGACTTGTGGCGTGATACCATGATATTACTGAGAATTCGCATACAGGAGTTATATAATTGTTACAAATTGGCGATTTAGAGTATCTCACATATGTGTAACAATGAATATTATCTCTAGTATGTATGAGTTCTCTGCGACATTGTCATATCACAGCTCAAGTCGTGTATTGTAATACCACCTTTACGGTATATACAGTGACAGAAGTAGATCAATGTAAAAGCTAGCTGGGTGTTAACCCGCTCATACTCCTAGGATATCTTGGAACTGAGGCAAGCCAAAGACAAAAATATTTCCAGTTGACCGCCCGGCTGACCATTTTAGTGCCAACGGAGACACAATTTTCCCATTTTTTCTAAAAAAAAAAACTGCCTTTGTCAAAACTCTTTACTTCTCTATGAAATATTTTTTTCTCTCTTAACGACAGAGTCATATTGATTGAACTTGAAAACAGTTTTCACCTTGAGTTCTTCCTGACTTGTCTCACTATAACTGGTTTTGTCCTTGATTCTGAAACCAAAAATGCCCGTCAAGGTCGTTCACATCCAATCCTACCAATTACACTACAATCCAGACTTCTCCATCCCCCTTATTAAAACGATAATAAAACAGATCAAAAGGCTGGGATCACATTGCTTAAATAAGATAATTAGTGGCAAACCTGATCTAATGGTAATGCGTCCCGGCCCATTTTATATAAATTTCCTGGCCAATAATTTCTTTCTAGGATGAATCCTTTGAAAGAGCGAATTTGCTTGTCATTAGAATAGGGACCGAGGCACCAGGAATATAATTCAATTTGTTGTATATGTTAGATGTAATACAATGTCAGCTTGACCCTAACATTCACATCAGTGACTATGTAAGTAGACAAGTCTTGGAGGAACACATCAGTATTTTAAACCAAACAACTGGAGGTGGTCTTATATGGGGGCGAGGCACTAGGAAAACCACTCAATTTTTTGTATATTATGAGTTCTACAACTGGAGGCAACCTTATAAGGGAACGAAGCACCCGGAAATCAACTCAACTTGTTGTATATACGAGATGTATATTTACGCTAACATTTCACATCAGTTGCCATGTAAGCTAACAAGGAGAAACAAGTTGGTATTTTAGACCAAACAACTGGGGGTAGTCTTATAAGTGAGCGAGAAACTGGGAAAACAACTCAATTTGTTGTATATGTTAGGTGTATATAGAGTTTACTGAAACATTTCACATCAGTGACTATGTAAGTGGACAAGTCTTGGAGGAACATGTCATTATTATAAATCAAATGACTGCAGGCAGTCTTATAAGGGTGTGAGACACAGGGAAAACAACTCAACGTGTTGTATATATGAGATGTATACATAAGATTTCCGCTAACATTTCCCGTCCCTAACCTGTCAGCAGCCATGTAAGCTGACAAGAAGGAACATGTTGGTATCTTAAACCAAGCAACTGGGGGCAGCCTTATAAACTTGGGCTAATAAGGGACCGAGGCACCAAGAAAATAACTCAATTTGTTGTATATGTTAGATGTATATGAGATTTACGCTAATATTTCACATCAGTGACTATATAAGTGAACAAGTCTTGGAGGAACATATCAGTAGCATAAACCAAACAACTGAAGGCGGTCTTATAAGGGACCGAGGGATTGGGAAAATAACTCAATTTGTTGTATATGTTAGATGTATATGAGATTTACGCTAACATTTCCTGTCGCTGACCTCTCATTCACCATGTAAGCGGAGAATGAGAAACATGTCGGTATTTTAAAACCGAACAACTGGAGGCGGCCTTAAAAGGGACCGAGGCACTGGGAAAATATTTCAATTAGTTGTATATGTTAGATGTATATGAGATTTACGCTAACATTTCCTGTCGCTGACCTCTCATTGACCATGTAAGTGGAGAATGAGAAATATGTCGGTATTTTAAAACCAAACAACTGGAGGCGGCCTTAAAAGGGGCCGAGGCACTGGGAAAGAAGGCGAAAAACGGGCACGTGTCAGCGACGTAATTGTTCTAATTAGAAACTGTAATTAACCCTTTCTTAACGAGTGATGCATTTTTAGCAGCACAGGTATTTAGGCCATGTGGCTGCAGTGGTGGCAGTGATGGGATGGGAAAAGTTTGAAATTCTTATCAGGCTCTGACAATTCTTCCTGCTATGGGTAGCTGAATAAACCCATCCCACATTGGGTACATCCAAGGGTTGGACGAGGGTTGGACAAAATAAGCCATCCTTGTCTCTTAGAGTTGTTGTCACTGAAATAAGCAAGAATTTTATTTTCCTATATCCCCTAGCAATCTTAAACCATTAAGATTTCTTTTAACTTTATCAATTGGCAGATTTGTAGGTTTGCCAGCAAATCTAAATGTTGCATTTCAGGTCAAAATAGGGTTGAACATTATAGGTTGGGTGACAGGCCAGTACATAAAGCTGAGTTTTACAAGTTATAGGAATAAATTGTTAACCAAACTGCTTTTGTTAATTTTGTATTATGCAACTATCTTCATGGTTTCAGTAAACGGGCAATTTTTTTAATATTTCACTGTAAACTTTGTTATTGGTGTAAACTGGGTTGGGCTTATTGCTTGACCTGTGCGTCAAATTAAGGTGCATTCTGGGGGAAATGTCATAAAGACCATTTTCCTAACAAGGCCTAACCATGACAGTGGTCCCCTAAATCCTATCCAAACAAGGACACAATAATCTTCATCCAATATAACCCTGTTTCTGTCCTCAGTTTGCATATTTTCTAATTCATGTATCCAACAATTAGCAGCTTTAACTCCAATCAAGCATATTGGCAATTAACAACAAATCTGACCAGTTGCTTTTCCCCTAATGCTTTAACAGCAGTGCAATGATTACATGATACAAGTGGCTGCGCCAACTCGAAAACAGCATCATCAGTAGGATTTGAAGGCCAACTCTATGCCGGTGATTTGGACATCGAAAGAATCGCAATCCAGAACCGGAACTGACAATCTGCTCACATTGCCTTCTCCTATATCCCCAATATTAACATAGAATCTATGCAGATTGAAAGAGCCATGCCTTTTTGAAGGGGAAGCTAAACAGATATGATATTTTATTACATATCTATTTCATTTTCCCCTTTTTCTTAATCACATACACAAGGCAGTATATGCAACAAGAAAACCATACCCCACCCTTTCATCTCACCTAAGTGTCCAGGGTCTATTCCTGTATAGATGACCATTGGCTGTAAGGCGACTGACTACTTCGGCCCTTTTTGTTGCTGGGTCTCACTTTTGTCTCAGGCAATACTGCTAAGGGGTCAGTCAAAGGCAAACCGCGCCTCCTAATTTCCTGCCCAGCCCCTGGCAAATCCTACCGCTCTCTGGTTCTTTCTATTCACTTTTCATTATACCTTTGGCCGCAGTCATTCGGATATTAGTGTTACGTATATGAGTCGTAATCTGTTTACTCAAAGGTATAGAGCCAGCTTTTCATGACACCAAAATAACATGAGCTTCTTTCCAGGCCCTTTGCCAGTAATCATAGCCCCAACCACCAATGACTAATCAACCAGTAGTTTTTCTTTGACTTGTTACAATAACACAGACAAACTAAGATATACTAGGAAAAGTTTAATGTGACAACTCACAAACATGTGCTGTTCATCTTAACACTGCTGCCAAAAAATGATGTGTGCTTACTGTTGCTATCACTGTTAATGTTATTGTTCGGGGATAAGTCTTGAAGGTGCGCGAAGGGGAATAACCTCATGTTCGCAGACCTTCCGAAGGGGCAATGACACCTGGGTCTGAGACTGAGCCGGTTCCGAGCTAATTCTGTCCCCCGCAGAGCCAGATGGCCCCAGGGCTGGCTTGTATCAGAACTTCAGCAGAAGTTTTCTGAGAAAAATAAACATTTCTGTAAAGGGAGAGTTCCACATGGTGAGAAAATTCAGAAAGTCACAGGCAACGTTTTGCAACATTTTTGATTTAATTGCTGCATGGATTCTGCCTTTCATTCATGTTAAGATGATTACAAGGAATAAACATGTAAATTTGTTTAAATCAAATCATTATTTATACATGTAGTTTAACAGAACCCTGCTGCAAGGAATCACAACATGGTTTTGCTGCTCTTAAATCTGAGTGTATCTTACTCATTGTTGTTACAAGAACTTAACCAAATTTTGTTTAAGTAACAAAGACCTCCAAATCAAATTTTTGTGGTTAGTTGATTAACATTTCCTGCTACACTTTTAATGACACAATGTCCTTGCATCAATGAAACTTTTTCCTCAACTAAGCATCCTTGTTAATAGCTGGAATAGCCCATTTCAGATCTCATCAAGTAAACCAAACAAATTTCTATTCTTAGAATTACAACAAAGGTTTTTCATACGGAAGCCAGGTCAACTTTTTCTTTGTGCTCCCACACTTCATTTCCAAAATATCACCATCAGCGTCTCCCTCAACATTGTCGATGGAGCTTTATAGCCATTTTCGGGATTATTTTTCAAACCGCAATCGCCATTTTAGGCTCTGTGACAGCTGCGTAGGCTTACGCGGTACCTGAGGCTTCGAACACCCACAGACCACCATGTTAAGACATTAACATTGAAGCCCTAGTATTTGTACCTCTAATTGAAAGGCTCTAGACTCCTGAAGGGAATATCAACACAAGGCTGCTGCCTGAGTAGGTGAGTGTTGGGTGTTTTATGCCGTACCGACAGCCAGGGTCATTTTGACAGCCAGGGTCATTTTCACGGTGAAAACCAGTTGGGACGAATTCTGTCTTTGGTGATCGAATCTATGAGATGAAGGTGACAGGGCGGGCAAACAGCAGGGGATCAAAACCCAGCGAACATTTTTGCTGTACCTCATCCCTTAGTGAACCAAGCACTGACCGGGAATTGAACCCAAAAACCACTTGGTCAGTGCAGGGTCCTCCCTATCGTCGCCTCATATGATCAGCAGGGGCTACTGAGGGCCTATTCTTACCCGGACCCCCACGGGGCAGGCTGCTGCCTGAAGACAGCTTGTCAACCCCAGACTCCAGATGGGTCTCTGCTTCATCACTATAGTGGACATTTTCTGATTTACTCAGAGAACAATATTTCTGGTGAAATATTCATCTTTGCAAGAGGTCTCAGCTGAATACATTTACAAATGAGCAAAGTGAATACTTAGAAAACTGTCTACTCTACAAAATAAAAATAGCTCTTTCAGCATCAAGTAATCACTATTCTTTAGATGAAGGCAATTTTAACTTAATTTTGATGAAAACTTTTTCAACAAATATTCTACGAGCAAACCAAAAATTACATATCTGATACCTAGAAAAAAATCACAAGCACAGATATCTCTAAAATCATGCAAAATCTCTTTTATATTAATTCAATTGTACAAATTCTAAATACATCACATACCTTCTGAAAACATATAAAAAAGACTCAATCATACAAAAACTTTTCTAAAATCACACAAAAACTTTCTTAAATCACACAAAAACCTTTCTTAAATCATACAAAGCTTGCCACATTTCTCAAAGTCCACTTGGGACAGGGGGAAAGCCTCTCCTGCCCCCCCATCTAGGGGCCAGGCTGTGGTCTTTTATACTCCACATCAAAAGCCCGAAGCCTGCAGCCTGACCCCTCCCCGGCAAATGGCACGCCACTTTTCACTCCTATAGAAAACCGCACGTAAACCGCACGCGGCTTCGACACTCACCTTAATGACGGAACACCCCGCAGTATTTCCACACCGCCCCACCACTCTGACACCTGATTACGCGCTTTTTGTCCACATGAAACCTGGTTATTTCGAACCGGATTGATTCATGATAATATTTGGAATGAATGTGGTATTTGAATTGTTCTAATGCTTTCACAGCCCTAGTTTCTTTTGCTTTAAGACACTTAGATATCCTTCAGACATCTTGACCGCCAAATCTTTTGTATTATTTTGAAAAATCGTTTCTTTGAACATAAAGTATGAAATATATCCAAACACTGGCAAATAAATGTTATTCCCCCATAATTTGGTGAAAGGAAGTTCTTGTTTTTGAGGGGATAGGTTCTATGTCCACTGAAATGTAACAAGAAGAGATGATTTAAGACTTCTCATTACAAAATGCCTCCAGCTTTAGCACATGATACCCTGTAGATGTCTCTCAGTTGCCTACCCTTAGAAGTTAGAGGCCATTTTACTGTGCCTCTGTGACAGTCTCCTTATTAAGTCATCACTCATTACCAGGCCATTTGGTTGACAATGTAATTTGTTCTATCTTTACCTATTTACAGCAAAGAGAAGTATCCTCATTTTCAGTGCATCGCTTATACATAGCAGCTGGAAATTAACTATTTCAAACTGGTTATACTAACTACATGATTTTGAATATGACGTAATTAAATAACCACATAGCATTATAACCGTAAAACCCCGTAAAAAATACTGGGGAAAAACACAAACAGGAACGTAGAAATCAGGGTGCGGCTTAAATTAGGGGTTTTACAAAAAAAAATTCTCAAAAAATAAAAAGTGTATGGAGAGCATACTACATAAGTAATACACACCACTTTCACACACAGAGATAAAATTGTTATCAACATACCATTATTATTATTGAATCTTGAGATATCACATTATACAGAAACCTGAGATGACGGATGTGTGTGGTCGGTTGACCTAGTTAGGTCAGATTATTGGGTCAAAGGTCAGCCAAATCTAGGTCAACAAGCGGGGACCTTAGATAAAGGAAGGCACAACATCCAAGTACAATAGCACTGAGCATCCTGGGGACTGAGCAGTGAGGGGATGTGGGATGGGTTTACTGGAGAGTTATAGATACTCCAAAGCATTAGGTACCATAAATGTAATGTATCTTTCTTCTCACCTTTAAGCAATGGTTACAAAGAATTTCATCTACAATAAAGTATCGTGATTCATTTGTGGTGTGTGATGAGAGGAAAGGCAGAGGAGAAATACCAATATCATACCCCTCATATCCTGTATTGTTTCCTATATTATGATATCTTTAAAAGAAACCAATTATAAGTACACAGCAAAGCACTTGCAACAAACATTCTTGTACATTTGAGATATGTTTTTAGCACCTGCTTCGGTAAATGTGTAGGAGTATTGTCTCTATCTTCTCATAGATTCGCTCATACCATAGATACGATCATCAACGACAGAATTGTTAAACCTTGTTCTCGCCGTGATATGACCTTAGATGTTGCTCAGCGATAAACCCCAATAACCAACCCCAATCGCAATGTGGAATGAATATATTCTTAAAGGAATATCCTTCGCGGCTTGTCGGCTGTCCGGCCCGCTCAGCCTGCTCTCCGCAGACCCTGTGCCCTCATCAGCCGCCTAATAAGCCGGCTGAATGATGTCAAATTTATATGCTAATTTCTGCCTGTCATCTAAACAAGGATCAGCCGGGGCCTGAGGTCACGTGACGAGCCGCCATCTCCCCCATCATCACCTGCCTGTATCTAAGGTTTCAATTTAAGGATTTAGGCTGATTACAGGTTAAAAAATAGTTGTTTATCACGGAAAATGTACATTTGAATAGTAATTTATTGAGAATGGAGGTTTTTATGTACTAGTATTGAAAGGTTTGTTTATTGGGAAGTGGACTAAAGAGTTATCATCATAATAGAACGCCATGTTTCGTGGGGTGCCCTCAAGGTCACCCAAGGGCAGATGAAGCATATTTTATCTTTAAATATGGAAACTAAAGAGATTTCTTTTTCTGAGTACATAGGGCTATAAACATTATTTGAAACTTCAGATAACAAATAAAAGATATTTTTTGAAGAATTGCGCATATTGTGAGTTAATTGCTAATACTTAGCCAAGTGTTTATTATGTTAGATGGATGTGGAAAGGAAGAGTTATCGGCATCACAAAATGTATGTGGTTG
The DNA here is from genome assembly GCA_936440205.1 of Lepidonotus clava. Classification (NCBI taxonomy): domain Eukaryota; kingdom Metazoa; phylum Annelida; class Polychaeta; order Phyllodocida; family Polynoidae; genus Lepidonotus; species Lepidonotus clava. The sequence goes on from OW387143.1 coordinate 3,841,433, forward strand.
GACCACTAAAATCGACACGGTGACAGGGGCATTTCTAAAATTCGACATGCGACATGGGGGCTTAACGACATGACAGGGAGGGTTAAAAACAGAGACATGCGACATAAGTATTTCTTAAATTCAACATGCGACGCTGGGAAAAATTCAGGCATGTAAGTCATTTCCACGGAAAATTATTGAAAAAGCTCAGAAACAGATATAAACCTCATTTTTGATGAGGAAAATCATGCTATTACATGTTTATTTAGGCAAAATATCATTATAAATATTTAAAAAGCAGAAAACATGCTTATATTTTTGGGGGTGTAGACCCTTAAAATCGACACTGCGACACGGCCCTTTCTTAAATTCGACACGGCGACATGGCTGTTTCTTAAATTCGACAGGCGACATGGCAATTAAGGGACAAATGACATTGCTGTTTTCTTAAATTCGACATGCGACAGAAGCCTTAAAAAGATAGTGACAGGGGACAGGGCCATTTCTTAAATTCGACATGCGACATGGGTGTACAGGGAGATATAGGGACAGGCGACACGGCCGTTTTTTAAATTCGACACGCGACGTGGGACCCCCCGTCTAGAGCCCCATTTTTCTACACTTGTTGCAAAATATATTGAGGCACCCCCACCCCCTATGGAAAAATATGTTCTCCTCGGATTTGGACAAATCTAAAAAATGATCCAATTTAAAAAAAAAAAAAACGCAGAATTCCGCATTTCCGCGGAAATCTAACATGCCTGAAAATTAAGCGGCAACGACATCAGCGTTTTTAAAATTCGACACGCGACATCAGGACCCCCATCCAGAGCCCCAAATGTCATGTTTCCATGGACGAGCGACAAATCTGAGCGGTTAGTGTTTGAGGCTGACAATAGGGGGCAGTGTGCTGACAGCGCCATCTGGGCGGCCTGAGCAGGAACTAAGGGTCCACTCTCCACACACAGCGGGACTGACTAATGCCCCACCTGCCGCAGAAGACAATGACCAGGTCTCGGCGGGGAGAGTGTAGGGGTCGGTGAACATGAACCAAACACATGTGAGGTCAATCTGAGGTCATCTAGGTGGGGGAAGGGGGGGGGGGGGGGGGTACTTTGAGGTACAAAAGAAGATATCATATATTGCCATTGTACAGTGATTAACCCAAAAGTCTGAATTTTATCCTTTTTTTCATAACAAAGCAATTCTTCTTGCCACGGATGGTCAGTTCCTTGAATTTTACCTGCAGGTTAGCCTAAAACTGGATGCATGCTGGGCAATATCTACATCATACAGTAGCCCCCTCTTCGCATTTATATCCATATAACTACTCTAAGTAATTATATGACACCAGAACTCAAGGCTTTAGTATATAGATTTTATAATTATTTGTAGATTAATATTGTGAAAAACTAGCCATAATAGCTTTTATATGAGTATCCATGTACATTTGATATTTCCTAAGTCGTTTTATTGTAGATGGATTTATAACAATTATTTGATTATTTCGTTTATTTTTACTGGACAAAATCAGCTAAAATTAGCCTGCAGGTAGGGAGAATTGTTGGACAGAATACACATCTATATTTTACATACATCAATCTTTTCCTTTATTTCCATTTCTAGTATGGAGAGTAATCTGCTAATGCATATATGATTAAATGAAATAATTTTCTTTTAATTAACTATTTTTGTAGAATATAGGACAAGACCGAGACCAAAAGAAAACCAGGAGACCCAAAGTATCATGGCAGAATGTTACAAAAACAGGGCAGTGTACAAATTTAACAGGGGGAGCCCCCCCCCCCCCCCCCCGTGGGTTACCATGGCAATCAGCCATGGCTGTGTCACCAAGGTGACTAATCAGGGAGTTATGGACACAGTTTGGCACCTCTCTCTTTGTACACTCCATCTACGCCAAAAAGAAGAAGAAAAAAATGATAGAAACACAATATTCCGACCCAAAAATAAAATAAACGGACACTCTATATCCACACACAAAATTCACAAACTGATAAAAAATAAAATATTCAGACCAAAAATGATATGAAAGTACAATCTCTCTCCACTAAAAACAAAAATAACAAACTGATAAAAATATGATATTCCGACCAAAATAATATGAAAGTACACTCGATCTCCACACACAAATTCACAAACTGATAAAAATATAATATTCAAACTAAAAGTGATATGAAAGCAAAGAAACATCATAAACTGATTTAAAAAATATAATTCAGTCTAAAAATAATATGGGAGTTATATCCAGTGAGGGAGGGAAGATTCAGTAATGGTTAAGCAGACTTTTGTGTGAATTAAAAATAGATAGCAAAAATGAATACTTTCAATTACAGCGTTTTCTTAGGACTTCAAAACTTAAATAAATCAATGTAACTAAACATCTAACACTGATTTCTTGAATATGAATCCAGTTTGAGTTGCAGTATCACGTGCATGATGTCGTTTTCTTAAACGTTCTCATCAGAAGTAACCATTAAGTGGAGACAATGTTCCGTGTGAGGGGACAATAACGTTAGTCATCGGTGACAGCTGACCCTGGGAATGACGTAAGGCTAGACGTGCCAAAGGCCCCGCGGTCAACTCGTAATTTAACCAATTATCTGATCATTAACAATTAGCTGACTATAGACATTTGGCAGATGATGTCACATAGCAGGGTACAAACCGAAATTCCATTTTCAAATTCCCTGTGTTTTCCCTGAGATTTCCCTGTCATATGGCAATTTTTCCCCGTGTCATATCCAGCAAGTTGTTCAAATTTAAAAGCCTCTGCATGCAAAAAGAATTTGGACCACCCAACAACAAAAAGCTGAATCCCTAATTTCTTGAGAATCAGGAATTTCAGAACCTGGCCAAATGAAAATTCCTGTGTTTTCCCTGTCAGGGAATTTGTTTTGCCATTTTCCCTGTTTTCCCTGTGTACCCTGTGTACACTTTATACATCGTAATTGTCTATCATGATTCAGTGAGATTTATTTTGATAAAATAGACACAAATCTACATAATAGATGCTTCAGAAGTGTAAATAATAGTAAATTTAAATTGATCACCAATATGGCGCCCATTCTAAATTGGCAGGTGTGACGTCATGTGCACAACGTCTATAGAACCAAACAGGTCGGTACTAGAGCCGTGCGCGTGAAAGTGTGAATTGGTCATCATGCTTATCTCATGCAATATCTTTAATTGGGTTCTTCATCTACTGTTTTATGAAATTAGAGCGTATCTTTTATGTGGCCATGAATTGTTTTCAAAAACATGTCTGAGTCATCTGCGAATCGATGAGGATCCATGTGTATAATGATAAAAATATATTTTGGAAATTATAGATCTAATAGACCTATTTTTTCTCCTTCCTATTTGTATTCTTGTTCTCGCCATGTATTGGTTTTTGGAAGGTTCCTAAGAATTGACTTCTTTAATTCTTTGTCTGAAATACTAAAATTATTATTTTACTTCATTGCCTGTCCCTACTTAACTGTTCCGTTTTTATAGGATGTAAGGGTTTTAAAATAATAAAAATGATAAAATATAAGTTCCTTGTATGCTTCTAGTCCCCACTTAATCGCAAAATCGTAAATACTATAACAAGTGCAGATTGCAACATCCTGAAATGCAGCCGTTCATGCACCTGTCTTTTCTCCGAATGATTTTATTTCACTTTTTAGGAATTCATTACCCACTTCCCAGTGAGATCATTATCACAATCTAATTTAAGGTCACAATTATATCAAATTAGATAACTCTAATTAAGTGTATTGGGCATAAGTCAAGCTACTGAAACAAAAAATAAATAATAAATAAAAATAGTTTTAGACTGGGGCAAGTCTACCCGACCAGATCCCGTGTCGGGGGCACTCAGCTGGTCCCTCTATGCACTCATTAACATCTCTATCTCACTCCATTGTCTGACCATTTTTTATGATGTTTTTCTATCATTAGGCCAAGCAACAACAAAAAAGAATGTTGCGTTCCAGTAACCTCCTGAACCCGATCTCCAGAATTTTTCGCCGCAATCCTCATGTTTTAAACACATCTTAGTCAAAATTTTGACTAATACAGAACTTTATAGAAACCTTTTTACACCAACAGAAATTAAAACGAGAATCCTACCTACTTACCCTTTATTTAATTCATTTATTTATTTAATTCATCTAATATTCTATTCATTCTTTTTTTGGTGGGGGGGTTGGGGGTTGGGAAGTGACTGATGTTACCGGAACACAACAGTATTCTTTCCTTGGCCTTTTTTTTTTTTTTTTTTTTTGGGGGGGGGGGGGGGGGGGAGGGGAGGGGGGGGGTGCTTACGTGACCAGGGAGAACATTCTCCGTCCATCAGAAGGCTCGTACCATGGTGACCGGCCGAGGCCATGACACAGACTCAATAACCCACATTCAGTAAGATTTCTTCATCGCCCACAAAAGCAAACACGCGAACTAATTTCGCCTACTTCTATTTTTGTATGCACTATAGGGATCTATTCAATTTTAGAGTATTTACAGATTTTCCAAGGCATCCCCCCTCAAAAATAAATTAATGGCCAAAAGCAGACACATGCTATAATTTTTCCCTGAGTATTTTTCGTATGCCAAATCAGGATAACAAATCTAGCAAGGGTATTTACAGCTGTGCATAGTAGTTGGTTACCTTAACAATGAGATAGGTTATGCATATTTTTTAAGGAAAATATATATATAAATCAGTTCGGGACTTATAAATGGTGGGCGTAAAGAAAGACGATTCCCTATAATTGAGAACTTTGCTAATTTAATAAAAGAAGCTTATATCCAATTGCTATAATAAATGAGATAATATATTATTATCAATGAAAATATTAACCGATAAAAGCAGTATTACATTTTGACTGTTTTACTGTAACTGACCCTGAGATTACCCAGTATGACCAGAGACCTTGTATGTATATATAGGATATATCGAGACTGGAAAGCTCCTCTATGTCCCTATGTGCCTGTTTCCCTGGTGGTCGGTTGGAACCAATCCAGTCAACCATGACCAAGGTCTGACCATTACTACCGTAAAACCCCTAATTTAAGCCGAACCCTAATTTAAGCCGCACCCTAACTTTAGGGTTTATCTTTGAACACTTTTTTATAATATTTTTTCTGAGATATAATTGTATCCAAGGTTGTGTAAAACCCTAATTTAAGCCGCACCCCTAAAGGTGAGGCCTTATATGATCTAATTTCTGAAACTAACCCTAATTTAAGCCGCGGCTTAAATTAGGGGTTTTACGGTAGTGTATTTTTGGAATAGCAAGTGGTACCCCCATACCATTTTAAGAATAGGCATAATGATCAATCCTAATCCCATCCAACCAGCACCTAGGTGGCAGGCCTGTAGTGCATAACAGGTTTTGCCCTGGCTTTCCAGCCTCGATATATTCCATACATACAAGGTCTCTGCTATGACAGACAGAAGTCTGAGAAGGGACGGGGCAGGTGCCAGGGTTAGGTACGGTGCGTGGGTATGGTTATACATGGGACGTCCTATGCTGGTGAATGTACTGGATTCGTCATGAATTATGGTCTTTACCATATCCCATGCACCTACTGAATGTTGAATTACTCAGGAGGACGATGCATACTCAGTACTGTAATGTGCATTGGGTAGCATTTGCTTTGGGTTTAGGTGTCAGCGCAATTTTCTGCTATATAACAACAGGGGCGGATCCAGGAATTTTCAAAGAGGGGGGAGTGCAATTTTGAAAATTTCTTCCTGCCCAAAGGGCATGATCAGTAATTTTTATATTACAAAAAATCTAAATTTTGGCCATAAAAAGGGGAGGCGTGCGCCCCCCCCCCCCCCCCTACCTAAATCCGCAACTGCAACATGTTGGTACCTGCCAATGCTAACAACCCATTTAAAATGCATGAAAAATACGATTGTCTTGATAGACGCATTTAGGCAACACAAGCATTAATGAAATCAGTTTTCTATATTCTACTTTGCATTGCTGGAAAGTGATTGCGTTTGTGTCTATATGTATAAGAAAAGAACAAAACTCAGGTCAACAACGGATAGTGGAATATGGCTCAAAATGACATGTTCGTACAATTTATCACCCACACTGCCAATGAGTGGGTTCAATTCCCGGTTGGTGCTGTGGTTCACTAAGGGATGAGGTACAGCAAAAATGATTTCTAGGTTTTAATCCCCTGCTGTTTGTCCACCCTGTCACCTTCATCTCATGGATTCGATCACTAAAGACACAATTCGTCCACACTGGTTTTTGCCTTGATAATGACGCTGGCTGAGGGTACGGCATAAAACACCCAACACTCACTCACTCACTCTGCCAGCGAGTGGTGCGTTAAGAAGCCAGTGCATATAATTAGGCTGTACATACTGCTCCTTGTATTTTCATGGAATTTTGGAATCTTGTTTGGGTGATAAGATATAGAAGACCCATAGGGGTCGTCCTTGGGTGCCTGTATGACCCATGGGGATCGTTCAATCCCCTATGGGTCGTACAGGCAACCTCTGACACCCCCTGCGGGTCTTCTTACATTAGTACTGTTGTTTAAATACTGCTTACTACTATATCTCCGTCGACCCTGGATTACTCAGCACGCCTTCAGCAGAGAGTGTGACACAGAGAAGGGGGCCAGGGGCATGGGGCCAGGTTTGAGTAGGGTATAGGGGGAACAAGGAAGTCCTATGTTCATAAATGTACTGGACCTTGAATGCTAGTCTTTCTATATCCCCTTCGGTTTCTCAGTATGTCCTCGAGGACAGTATGACACAGATATGACTATGAGAAGGGAACCTGAGGCATAGATCCAGGTATGAGCCATAGTAACCAAAGTTAAAGCCTGTCAGCCCAACCTACAATGTCCAACCCTACTTTATTCGGAAATACAGCATTTTAATTCTCCCTACCACGGATAGCTGATTTACAGTATTTTAAGGACCTGCAGGCTAATTTTGACTAATTTTGTCAACAAAGCTTGTGAAAAACCTATAGAAAATAATCAAATAACTGTTATATATCCATTTATAACTAATGAATTTTCAAACAACTAATATACTAAATATATATGTGCACAAATAAAAAAATAATGAGGACTAGTGTTTCACTATATTTAAGAACAAATTATTTAATGAAAATTACTATGCTAAAGCCTTGGGATTTGTCAACATACTACCCCGCATGCAACCTGATCAAGGCTAACCTGCAGGCAAGACTTCAGAAATTGGCTATCTGTGGTTGGGAGAATTGGCTGGCAAAATACACAATTTTAATTGGGGGCAAACCTTGCGAATCTGGCAATTGGCAAAATTTAAGAAATCATGATGTTTTATCAGTACTTGGGGATGGAGAAAAATACAACTTTTGGTTAATATTGCTAAACTCCAGGAGACTCCACGATGGCATATACGGTTATTTTGTCCAACCTTTGTCCAACCCTGGGATATATACCCAATGTGGGATGGGCTTATTGACACACTACAAATTCCAATGTGCGCAAACCCTGTCAAAGTTTTAGCGGTAACTCGGGTTAGTTTTGGGGGCTGCCGCGGGCTATTGTTATGCGGAGGTGGGAAGAGGCGGGCAGAAAACCCGCTGGCTTTGACATTCAATCCAAATGTCAATCTAATTCAGGGGTCCCAGGCCCTAATGACGGATTCTGCCGCTTGGGGCGCCACCCACCCAACCCCATGGGGGGTGATGGGTGTGTGGTTAGGTGGGGAGGGGGGGTGGGAGGGTGGAGGGGTGAGGGGTAGGTGGGGGTTTTGGGGTATTCAGGCAGAATGAGTGGGAGGGTTCCAACTGTGTTTGACTAAGTGAGTGAGTTAGTTAGTAAGTGATTGGTTGAATATGTGGTTGTCGCTGTCATCATTGTCGTGGGGGAAAACAAGGTACTTCCTGATCAAATTGCAAATCAATTGCATCTTGGACAATTCTAACTCAGATATATACATGACAGAGCCTTGCAGCAGTGGGCCATGCTATTTTGCAAATCAATTCAGGACTTTTTAAAACATGATATTTAATTTTTACGGTCAACATTGGGAATACTTAAGACTTGTCAGCCACGCGATACAGAGAAATTCAGATATGTACTTTGAAATACAGATAATTTGGAGTAAGCCATATTCTTTTCCTTATGATAAATGAATCTTTCGGTTTAAATAAAATTCAATGCAGGACCTTTTTAACACCTCTTGTGAGAAAAGTTTCAAATTGAAAACATTTTTAAGAACTTAAATTTGATTAAAATAATGAAGACCTTAACAGATTTTTAAAGACTTGCGTGGGCAAGTTGAGTAGGGAATCAAACCCTTCAGAATGTGTTTGCTGCTCTCAAGGCTCTTGGAGGCCAAGTAATAAAGTGAGATAAAACGACAAAGACCACTTTGTTTCAAGAAGTTACAAAAACTCCCATCATGCAGCACTCTTAAACGCTATACCCACACGCCGACCGTTATAGTCGGCCTATAAATCGGTCTACAAAATTGGTGGAATGTTCCAGTTTTCCACCAATTTGTAGGCCGATTTGTATTTGGGTTTGCCTTGTTTATTGAAATTCGGCTGACAGGAGCACCGACAGGTGGACTGATGGAAGCACCCTTCTATATTAAGTATGTTTGACAACCAATCACCAACTGCCGTTGTCCGACTCTTCACTCAAACCATCAGCCATTAGTCCATCATCTTAAGTATCTAGAATGTTATAAAACCTCATATAAGCAATCATTTTTTAAAGTTATGACTAGAGGTATTGAGTTCAAAAATATCTAATCAAACAAAAATCTGAAAACTTACATCCCTGAGTAAGTAGGAGCAAAATCCCTCATTCACCACTGTCCGTATAACAGAGCGTAGACAAAGGCAACACCCGGCCGAGCCCCAACTTGACCCACCCTGACCCTATCTGACCTTTCCACTCCTTCCCCACCTCTCCCAAAGAAGACACTTGTCCATTAAGAGACTTCCAAGAAAGGGACACCAATCCATTTGAGTCTCCAGTTGTCATTGTAGGTCTTCTTGCAGCAGACTCCGCTGGTCGCGGCAGACCCCGCGTCCCCTGAAGGGAGTCTTTGGCCTTTTGGGACTGAAGAACTGTTTCCACAAAGCGATACATCTTGCGATCACTCGCACTCTTGAAATAGGGGTCACAGATCCATCAAGGTCAAGGGTGGTTTCGGCATGTCAACAACAACAACAATGGAAGCAGGAGAACAACAACAATAATATTCAAGAAAGTAGGACATCAACAAGAAGCAAATTAGCTACAAAGTTCCGCTCATGCATGAGCGATGGTCCTCCCTCAGTAAACTAAAGGCCCTCCTGATACCAGAGGGCTATGTGTAATATGGGCTATAGGTGCTGACCACCAACACTCCTGCTGTCATACACAGCTCAGGGAGGGGTTTTAAGAAAGGGCCACTACTTGGTCCTAGTACTAAGACCTATCACTCACCAACCTCGGACTGCCCACCTGCAGGTGACAGTGGTGGTCCTAATTTGAAGGGGTGAGGGCTGTTTAGCTCAGGCATTGGTTTTGTAACCTACTTCTTGCTTCTCACACTGCCTGATTCTAACAACAACAATTGGAGGACAATGCCCTTCAACTGCTGAACATAAGATTGTGTAACCGGTCATTGAGAATTAAATGGTTAAAGACATGACTGATTGAGGGAGTTCCCACCATTAGCTACTATACTATATAGATATAACTAGGGACTCACAAAAAAGGAATTCGAAGATCTAATGTACTGAGTGACCATGCCCAGTTCATTGTGAAATTAATCGTTCTTTCGCTAAATGATCTTTCCCTTGACCCAGGGAATTTATCCTGTACCTGCATTTTCATATTTTTCTTTTCATAAATCAAAAATGTACATATTCAAAACACCACAACCGACTCTGCTGGCCAAGTGAAGTGGCCACCATGAATATTGCTGGGATAACTAATTTGAACAAATATTTGTAAGATACTATTCAACCAGATCTCAAGAGTTTGAATGATTTTTCTTTCTGATTTTGCTTGATACTGATCTGTATATCATAAGTGTTCTTTATATTGAACCTAAAAATAATATTCCAAGTATTTTCACACTATATCAACTTCTACAGGGTGACCACTTGCTCAGATCTAATTTTCAAATCCACTATTTTACATGCATTTCCCCTGTACCAAGTTAAGGTTTTAAAATTTGTTTCTACTAGACAATGTTCAAGTACACCCACCTCAGGTCAAGCATACAACAAATAACTCTTTTTCCTTTTTACAAAACCTACTACCTGGGAGAATATGATTCACTGTGGTTTCCCTGGGAAAATTGTCAAACTCTGACAAGGATTTTTGTTGCTGCCCTTGTTACAGTTTTCCTTGTGCAGTGGTTCTCCTCCTCCACCCATGGGGCTTTGTCTAAACCAGCCCCTGAGGATCCTGCTGACCTCTTCACGCCCCGGACTTCCCCTCCGCAACAAGAAGTAGTCCCCTCCCCCGCACGGTTACCCGGGATTCTCCAGCGATGTCCTAACCTACAGGATGTTTGGTCTAGTTCTGGTTCTATATGTATGTATGTGTGTGTGTATGTATTATATGTATGTATATATCTCTAACACTCTAATCTCTGAATAGTTAAACAAATTTAGAAGTCTTATATAATTATAGAATATTTTATTGAATATGCTTTCTTCTATTGGTCAGTTTATCTACAATTATTATACTGAAACAATGGAATGTTTATTCTGTTAAATCTGTGCTTTCCGTATGACTGTAATAGGTTATCAAATGTACAAATTTTAAAATAATTTCTGGTCGTCCTCCTGACAACCAGAAATTTGATAGAAACTTTTGGTAGTTTCTCATTGAAATAGTCAACCCTTGGGTTATTTCAATAGCTGTTTAAACATGTTAACTTGTACCATTAAGGGGGAACATCTATAACTAGATGTGGACAACCCGATTTCCATTTCTGGTCGTCAGAGGATCAGAGGATCTAGCCTAGGATCATCATATGGCAATGATATCGCTGCTCAAAGTTGCATAGTCTAATGGGGCTTATATACAGGAGCCCGCGATCCAGCCGACCGTCCAGCAGCCCGCGAGCGACATGCTGCCATGCTACGACCTGAGGACCTACTTGACCCTAGCTCACCGACCCCCGGCCATACGTTTACCCACCAATTTACCACCACTCATGTCTGTGGAGATAACCAGGGCCTCATTGGGTGCCTGCTCCTGGCTGCGAAGGGGGGCCTCTTATGGGTCCTCCAGCCAGTTTGTAAAAATTAACAACCAGCTGACAAATCTGTCATTAGTTGTACTAATTTTTGAAGCCCATATTCCACTCTGAAGTGGAGGACCATTCTGGTCTGGTTCAACTGCCACCCCCGGTAATTTGCATTTAAGATACCAACATGTTAGTATACCCTACCAAAACCATTCCATAGAAAGCTCTTATAAATTCACTTGTGTTGGCACTTGCATTGACTAAAGCCGGGTCCCCACTTGCAGGGCTCGACAAATCCCCTACACACATGGTTGCCCACTGGGCAACCAGTCACCATTAATTGGTTGCCCAGAACTAGACTTAGATGCCCGGAAAATTCTTTAAAAACGTAATGCAATTCAGTACTTTTTAAAAGGTAATCTATTGTCAAAATTGGATACAAATATGTACACAATTTTGGGAGTTTAAGCATGTGCATTTACATTTTTAAAAACCTATCAAAAGCTCCAGAAAATTCTGTGGTTGTCCGCCGGGCAACTAAGCATTAAGTTCTGGTTGCCCAGCACCTATTTCTGGTTGTCCCGGGCGTCCGGGCAGCCGATTTGTCGAGCCCTGACTTGGGCGACTAAAATTTTAGTTGCCGGGCGATTAGTGTTAACCCTTTGTGCCATGGGCGACTACTGCTTATTTTTGCTGTTGGTCGCCGTGTTTGGAAAGGGTTAACACTGGTCGCCCGACGAATAAAAGCTTGGTCGCCCAAGTGGGGACGTGGCTTTACGGAGACAGATTCCTATATTCCATCTTGCAATGTTCAAACACTGCAAATCTGTAGAGAAACTGCACAATTACAAGTAAACCACTATGTAGTTGAATATAGGCTTTATGCACTAAATTTCACTATACTACACTCCCCTCCCCTAAACCCCTGAAAGTCTATCACTGCCTGGAAAGCCAGGTATCGCAATCCTGTGGACATATACATTTCGCTTTTCTAGCATTAATGCATTTTTGCCAATAAAAATATTTTCACCTTTCTTGGTTCTATCAATATATCACATAGTTTGGAACTCATTATTTTTGTGCCCGAGACTAGATGCAATACGCTTTTTACAATTTTATTTTGAAACATTTCTAGGCCAAGGACTTTGTTTTGTTAATAAATCTAGGGGCACTTCCTCTTTCCTAGAAGGCATGCGGTCCCTGCATATAGTAGCTCATGTACCCTGGAGCCGACTAGCATGCGCGCATGGCTTTGCCCGTGTTCTGCGAATCCACATTAAAGGCAGATCAGAGAGAAGCCGTTCGGCTTTGCACGGGCTTTCATGTCCAAGAACCACCTTTAACTCTTGTGTCGGCCGCAAGGCGCAAAAAGCGGTTAGCACGAGTGAAGGCAATTGGCCTCGACAAAGCGTCTTAAATGGCATCCTATTAACAGAGCCAGTTAAGTAATTCCCACCTTTTTAGGCCTGGAACTCTAGGTCTGGTAATTCCTGGAGGCCCCCTGGCTAGAGTTTTCTTTTGGCTACCAGGTCATTAATTATACAGTTTAGTCTTCATACCCAGGTTTTTTCTCCAACTATACCTTTGGTTAACCAGATTTTTCACATGATTATACTAACTTGCTGGTAAAAACAAAAGGTTGATTTTTTGCTGACTTGTTTAAAAAAAAAAGAAGAATAAAATGATCTAACATGGATGCCCACAGAATCAATGCGACGACCAGTAGTTCAAATACAGTTGTCTATAGGCTTCTGTTTAATCATTTCTATAGAGCACTGAAGGTGGTAGGGTGTTGGTAGGATCCTCTCTCGTCCCCCAAAAACCCTTGGGGGGTCATCCAAAATGATGCCCCCATGGTGGAACTCCTGTCCTATGTATTCATACCCACTTGGTACTGGATCTGCTCTTCAGTTTGGACACTTACTTAACCCCCAAAACCCAAAGCCCATCAGTCAATTTGTTTTTAATGTAAATGAGGAGAAGTAGGTTTCTAGGCCATTGAGTACCAGTCATAGTATATCAATGTTGCACCCGAGAAACCATTGGCATATAAACTTCCCAGCGGGGTATAACGATAACCTATGGCTGGTACCCACCAGCCCAGAAATGTAATTCTCCTCCATATTGAGAGAAATGGCTTCTCAAACTAAACCAATTAGGTAGGACATTAATGCTGGTTATTTTACCCATCCCTGTCACTGTCATGCTTTTCTCTGGGGTCAACACGGCGTCACGCTGGTGTCAAAGTGGTGTCACACTGGTGTCAAAGCGGTGTCAGAGAGGTGTCCACTATTAGCAGAGCTTGACATTCAGGAGACAGGAGGGCATGAAACGGGCGAGTCAAAAGGCCATTCATGCTCAGTGAATGGCGACAAAAACACGCTTTACCTTTTGCCTCGGGGCAGGTACATGTCGCGGGCGGTTGAGTACCGATCGACATGATGACGGGTCTCGTTATTACAATGGTGAGGGTGCCAAGGCTAAATGGGCCTTTAACAGCCCACTGTATTGTTTCTGATACTCTGTTAACATTGTTTTTCTATCCATTGAAATTACGTAAAGCCAGATCAAACATGGTAACATGTATATGATTCGGTTGATGTCAGGGTCTGTCGCTAGCATGTTACCATTAAATTGATTCAAAACAGTTTATTTACCTTACATTTAAAAACATATAGTACAAAAAAAACAATGAATAAACTTCTAGTAGCATATTGACATACTTCATATTCCTATTAGATATTTTCTTTCAACATTGAATAATACGGAATTTATAGCCATCTTTATATGGAAATTACTAAGCTATTCACTATGATAATATATGTTATGTGTCTAACCTCGTATGTATCATTTAACGATGCTGGAAGTATTTGTATGTGAAACAGTTAATAAAAAGAAAAAAATTAAAATGACAATAGTTTTCATAATGGGCCTGTCCATGGAGAGAAGTAACAAGGTTATGATAGTAGATAATTGGGAAATAAATATACAAAATATGAGTGGAAAGGGAAATGCCAGCATATGACAAAACTTCCTATTAGGTGTAATTCATATATGACAAAATATTATGAGCTTTAAATAGCCTGCATACTTTCACTTCTGTTTCATCACATTATACTTATAGCAAATAGTCCAAGCGAATGTTTACTTGCTAACTGTGCACAACAATTCGCTATTATTTCTATTTAAGTCACAGTGGTCTTGATAGTTTGTTTGCATTAACCCCAAGTCTTGACAGTATGGTATTGATAGAGCAAATTATCATTAGAAACAGCTTTATAAAACCAAATTCCTGCTCATCGCTACAAATAGCTTGAATATGTAGGCTTAGAATAACAAAAATTCCTCTGCTTATCACTATAAATGGGTTGAACGAGTAAGTTTAGAATTAGATGGCGGTAACAGTGTCTTCGGGAAATTGCATTCCTGCACCGTTTACGCAGTTCGTGGCCTCACAGCCGGGTCTAAAAGCCTGGCGGGAGTGTGAGATTGCCGGAAGATGCCCCTAATACCGTCATATCCCGGCCCCTACCTGCCGCTACATCTCTAACAGCCCACGCCACGAGAGGGTGCCACCGGGTAATGATGGCCGCCGTCACCAAGGCGACCGGCCAATATGGCTGCCACTCACTCTCCAGACAGGTATTTGCCCAAAGTCTCCGCCATTATCCTCCTGGAGATGGGATTGGAGAGTGATTGGGGTGGTGAGGATGGCTCGGTGGTAACAAGGGCTGCGGATACTCCCCCCCTGAGATGTCACGGACGTGCCGAACGGGCGAAGACGTCACTCGGCATCCGACAGGTGCCAGAAGGAGGCTGGCCAATCATAGGCCACCCTGGTCTTCACTGCTGACAGGTGACGATGGTAATACCCTAACAGTAATCACTACGAGGATATTTCTGTAACATTGGTATTTGGGGTTAATGCAAACAAACATTCATTAGGTACCATATAGAATCACATAATATTCTGTATGTTTTAGAACATATATCCTTAAAATCTAAAACATTTTGGTCCTTAGAGTGTCTGTTAAAGGGATCAGAATGCCTATTTATATAAGAGTCTCAAACCTAACCCTATGTATAACACTGGAGCGGCCTCAAGCAATAGGCCCTAAAGAGTTCAATATATAGAGCTTCTAAATATATTTATGAAAAAGTTAATGAAAATCAAAAGCCAAGTCCTTTTGATTACAATGAAACTAACGCAGTCTTGGAACCTTCCAAGAAGAAGCCATTTGACAAGTCTTCCTAATAAATTCTGAATCCCATCCTTCTAGAATACCACCATCATTGTAGAACATATCATATATATACATATATATATATATACATATATACATATATATATATATACATATATATACACATATATATATATACATATATATATACATATATGTATACATATACATATATACATATATATACATATGTACATATACATATACATATATACATATACATATATACATATATACATATACATATATATATATATATATACATATGATATATATATATATACATACATATATATATACAAATATAATAATGCCGCGTCAATTCAGAGAAACCATAGACTGACAACAACATCCGGGCACTTAATGTCAATGCCACATTCCACTTCTATCACAGCGCATGGTTGCCATGCCTACTGCATGTGACAGAGTTGTATGAGATCTCAATAACAACTGTAATACAGCCTATTACTAAATGACCACACTGCACTGAAATTACATTTATGTAAGATGACCTGAAACAAGTTCCTAGAATTCACTATTAGGCTGTTTGGTTGCTCTATAATTACTTGATGTTATGTATTTTGCCACATAGCCAACTTTCATCGCCTTGACCTTTCTCATGCTATCTTGGCAATGTACTTCAGGAAGTGTGTCAATTTACGTATAAATAATATATACATAACTCAGAGAAAAGACATCTAAATGTACATGCTGAACGAGCCATATTCTGGAGACACCGTCTCTTGCCAGGCACAGACATGTGCAGAATGCCGCGAGTCATCTCCTGTATAGCAATGTATGTAAGATTTACCAAGACCTAATAAAAGATTCACAGTGATTCCCGAGTACAGCATATGAAATGGCAAAGCTACAAATGGATGTGACAGAAAGCGAGGTAGTCCATATTACTATATCTACACACTTGTGGTATTTATAATTTATGTTTCTCAAAGTCCCTTGCCCAGGTATGTGAATTGTAAAAGGAACAAAGTGGGCAATCGGAGTAATTGGTGTTGCTCGTTCTCTGTTTGCTAATGTACCAAGCATCAGAGAGCATCAGAAACCAGCATCCGGGACAGGTCATGAGGCCGAGAGCTGCTCCTTAGGTGGTGAGCACATGACCTATTACCATGGTAACCTAGAGGGCTTCTTGCCTTGGTCACTCAGAGGGCCCGTTACCGCGGTCACTCAGAGGGCCTGTTACCATGGTTACTTAGAGGGCCTGTTACCATGGTCACTCAGAGGGCATATCACCATGGTTACTTAGAGGGCCTGTTACCATGGTCACTCAGAGGGCCTGTTACCATGGTCATTCAGAGGGCCTGTTACCACAGTCACTCAGAGGGCCCGTTACCATGGTAACTTAGAGGGCCTGTGACCATGGTCACTCAGAGGGCCTGTTACCATGGTCACTCAGAGGGCCTGTTACCACGGTCACTCAGAGGGCCCGTTACCACGGTCACTCAGAGGGCCCGTTACCACGGTCACTCAGAGGGCCCGTTACCACGGTCACTCAGAGGGCCCGTTACCACGGTCACTCAGAGGGCCCGTTACCACGGTCACTCAGAGGGCCCGTTACCACGGTCACTCAGATGGCCCGTTACCATGGTAATCCAGAGAGTTCACTGCCATGGTCACTAAGATGGCCTATTACCATGGTAACTTAGATGGCCAATTTACCATGGTAACTGAGAGGTCTGGTCAGCATCCTCTCCTGCCCTGAGTTTGTGGGGCAGGGTTAATGGAGGGAAGCGCGTGATATCTGAGCATGACCTGAGGCACTTTGCCAAAGGCATTCCTGAAACACAAGATAGCGTGTATCCTATTCTCATGCAAAATGACCTTCTTCTGTTAAAAATTACCAGCCAATTGCATTGTTATTTTACAAACTTCAGTTTGACTTCAATATCTGGTATTTATAGGGAATTTTCTGTGCCTCTTACAACTAGCTCTTGCTGGGCATACCATTGTTCCACTCCATGACTAATGTAGATAATTATGATATTGATAACTAGTTGTCAAGCAATTACAAGCAAAAACATTTAGATGACTTACATGACAAGGTCTTTAAATCTATTGATTGTTATTCCCACCTTCACATTATCTTTAAGTAAACACTATGCTCTAGAAGTGTTGACCACTAAACATACCCATTAACAGCAGCATATTCTAATGTCAAGTATTCTGTGCACCTGTCATAAGTCCAATATTGAGGTGTTTTCATAAATGCATTTCTCCAAATAGTAGGAAAGAAATACAATGAACCTGTTGTTTTTCCACGTCAATGTTTTGGGTGCTGAATTCACTGACGTCTATCAAAACAAAAATAACGAAAGAAGACAGGAACCATGTGAAAATAGAACGGTAAAACTGATATAGCCACATAGGGCAAACAGGTAGCGACATCAGGACTGCATGGAGTCCTTTGTTGACGTCAATTTTGAACCGTTTAACGACTAGGTCATTTAAGGCACCTGTATCTTTTTTCGATGCCAATAACAAAAGGACTTCAACAGGCATGGGCCATATGAAACCTTATCCATGACAAACAATGTATATGAAAGTAGGCCCTAGACACGACCCACAGAGAAGCTGCGTAAAGTAGCAGGTAGAGCAAGTGGTGAGTGGCTGGGAGGAGGGATGTTGTTTGAACGCAGTCTATAGATAGGTAGGCCTTAGACATAGACCACAGAGAGGCTGGGTTAAGAAGTGGATAGAGCGAGTGGTGAGTGGCTGTGAGGAGGGGACGTTGTCTGCACATGGTCTATAGATAGGTAGGCCCTGGACATAGGCTACAGAGGCTGGGTAAATTAGCAGGTAGGGTGTGTAGTGAGTGGCTGTGAGGAAGGGACGTTGTTTGCACACAGTCTATAGATAGGTAGGCCCTGGACATAGCCTACAGAGAGCCTGGGTAAAGTAGCAGGTAGGCTGTGTGGTGAGTGGCTGTAATGAGGGGACGTT
Source organism: Lepidonotus clava (assembly GCA_936440205.1). NCBI lineage: Eukaryota > Metazoa > Annelida > Polychaeta > Phyllodocida > Polynoidae > Lepidonotus > Lepidonotus clava. The sequence continues at coordinate 3,859,847 of OW387143.1, forward strand.
GTTTGCACACAGTCTATAGATAGGTAGGCTTTAGACATAGACCACAGAGAGGCTGGGAAAAGTAGCCGGTAGGGCGTTTGGTGAGTGGCTGTGAGGAGGGGACGTTGTTTGCACACAGTCTATAGATAGGTAGGCCCTGGACATAGCCCACAGAGAGGCTGAGTAAAGTAGCGGGTAGGGTGTGTGGCGAGTGGCTGTGAGCAGGGGACATTGTTTGCACACAGCCTATAGATAGGTAGGCCCTGGACATAGCCCACAGACAGCCTGGGTAAAGTAGCGGGGTAGGGCGAATGGTGAGTGGCTGGGAGGAGGAGAGGGCGCATGTTCAGACCTCAGGTCACGTGGGGCAGCAGGCTGGTCACGTGGTCTGCGGCTGGTTTCTGTCATCCCTTCTACTCGCCGTCTCCGGAGTGTCTCAGAACCCATCCCTTCTACCGCTCTCATCAGACAGCGCAAATACTTCCCTATTTAAGGGAGGTGAACCAAGAGGTAGGCTTTTCCTTTAACATGAGCTAGGAATTAATGAATACAACAATAGCTAGGAATTAACCACTACAACAATTTCTATCTTCTCAAGTGAGGTTTTGATAGGTGCTATTTCTACACATTAAGGCATTCTCCTTTTCTTTTTGTTTTAAAGCTCCCATCATAATGTCCTTATGAGCCACTACAAACCATTGTCAAGGTCACTCCATAAACATCCATTAAGGTCACCCCATAGGCCTGCCATCATCAAGGTCACCCCATAAGCCACCATCACGGCCCCACAATTGGTTTTGTCCGGGGACTAGAGTATCTTCATGGTGTCGACATTCTCATAAGGAACACAGTCACATAAAGGGCAACAATTAAGTCAAGGGGAAACTCGCTCGAGACAGCCGTAACCATCGAGCTGTACCGACTATTAACCTCTAACCTTTCAGACTTTACGAGTTAACTTGTTGTCTAGAAAGTAGTCAAGTCTCCCTATGTGACTGACCTTTCGCAAAATGCGTCTACACTGACCCATCATAACAGCAAGTACTGAAGAAGGATTGTCATAAAGGTGTCAGTGTTATAGCTCCCTTTATTGTACCCACATATACTCTATGTTGACTACTACAGATAGATGAGGTGGCATCATTTTCCCACACATTTTAAGGTACTCTGGTAGTTCCATCATCTCTAAAAGGCAAAAAATGAATATTCATATGCCGATTATGATAAAGTGAAAAAATAAATTCTGCTGTGTAGAATGAATACAATTTAAAAAAGGATTTCTACTTTATTTTATTAACAAAATATGTGTTCGGAAACTTTGCTCATTTCTCATTGGATTTCCTCAACTGAATTTCTGTTGCTACTTGACAGATTCCCCCTGTTCTGTAATCAGCATGTACATCTTAGAAACTAATTCTTAGGGTTGCATGGCAGGAGAAGATCCAGAATTTCCAAAAGAAGGAGGGGTTCAGCATAAAGGCTAAGTACTAAAACAAGGTGCTTTTCTCCCACTTGCACGTGACATTTTTTGCTCTTTAGTTTAGGTGTCCGCCAAAGGGGGGAGGGTCAGGACCCCTTGGACCCCCCTTTTGGATCTGCCCCTGCATGGATATAAACTTAACATGAGTGCCATATGACTGAGCATATACCGCGGTCTCTATGATATTTAGCACAGCACCATGGTTTTTTTGTGCCCTATGTTGTGTAAATAGACAGCCATATGTTATGTGAGCAAACATGCCTACATTTAGACTTCAGACTTCTTTTCTGAAATTACATTTGAACACTAAAAGGCTAAACAACTGAGTATGCGACAGTCATGTTCATTTTTTATTTCCACTTATTCAAGATCTAACGTGAATAATAGCTCTTTTAATCTGAGAGAGGTATAAACACACCTCATGTATGAACTGCTGATTATTAATGTAATCTGTCTATGTGAAAAGACTCTACAACAAATCAGATATACATTTTCAAATATTTTCAGTTGCCTAAAGTTCCACCCAGCAAAGGGCCTCTTCATTCATTGTATATCAGACAAAGTAACAGAATACCAATTTACTAGTCAGGTAAAGAAACACATTGTTAGTGGGTCAGTTAATGTGGGGGACCTTTTTTATATGGCTGCCCCGCGGGTCGATGGCTATTCGTCTAGGTATCAATCACTGCTAGTGGGGTCTCAACGTGATGAATTCCCCTATCAGATTTCAAATTGGAAAAATGACCTTTAGCATTCACCCATAAAAGATATAAGCACTCCAAATTTAGCCATGGCATTAAATACTGCTAAAAGCAGTGGCTATAAATTAGTATCATTTGCATTGGCGTGTTCGCTTTTTAGCGTGGGACGGGTAAATTTGTGGCCGCCCTTGTCAATATGTCAGCGAATGTTCCCCTTTAACAGTGCCTGGGTAATCAGTGTCAATATGGCGGATGAAAGCAGAGAAATATTTGCCGGCTTCTGATTGGCTGTCGCAGCCCCCGGCACTGATCATATTTGGTTATGGGATCTGGGGGCCTCGCCCACTGCAGAAATGAGGTTTCCATGCCAACGGACATATAGCGGGAGGTAGGAAAAGACGTGAATGATAGAACAATCAAGTCACCATGGTTACTGTCAGGATTCCCCCCTCCCAGGCAGAGAGTTCCCCCCAGCTAACCATACCGCCGACCGCCCACGTAGGATACGCAACGTGGGAACCCCATACAACCAAAGTGATATGAAATATGGGGAGGAATTTGAAAGGGAAGCTGCGTCGTTACGCTCTAATATTAATGCCCCTCTCGGCATCTTCCTGTAGGCTGTTAAGTACCACTCGGCTGTGCTGACTTATAGCGTCTGAAAGGATGGTATATGCACTGGCGAGGCACCACAAAATGCCTTTCAGCCTGTCTCATAAGGTTGTTACCTTCAATGAGTATATCAAAGACCTTTATTTTGAAAAACATAAGTGTCTTTTGCTCAACAGATTGTTTGAGTTTGCACTTATTGGCTAATTCAGAAAGACCCTTTAGGCTTAATATGGCAAACAGATTTCTCTTTTGAAATAGATTCTCAGTGGATGACTAGTAATTGAGTTACCATGCATACAAACGCAATAGCTGTAAGGTCATAATAGTGGTCCGTTAACTACCTTATAAATCAAATCCAAATTGATATTTTATGAATCAATGGTATTTCTGTCAGCAAGTTTTATATCAATGTATACTCTACATACATCTACATACAGGTATTCAAAATAAACTTGTTAGGAGTGTATCGTAGGTCATCCCTCTACCTTCAGCAACTTATGAAATTGCATAGATCTATATTGTGAGAATTCAGCTAGCGTGCCTTGGATCTCAAGTACCAACTTGTATGTTTGTGCATCAGAGTCTTCCCGCCCGACTTCCTTTCCTATACATTCGGTCTAATTACCGAACCATTAATTGTTAGCAGTAGTCCCCATCAAGACTGACAACCAGCACATAGTAGATGAGGCAAAGCTTTGCCTTATTATTCTTATCGCTTTAACGAGAATAGTAATTAAAGGTTGTAGAGTGGTTGTACATTTATAGATGTCTTTCCGTGCATAACATTCTTATTTCTTATTAAATATCCCAACAGCATCCTTTAATTGGCATGCACCAACATCAAACTCATGGCTACCGCCATTTAAAACCCGAAGCGGCAGAGCACTTATACATTAAGTTATGTTGCAGGGTAATTAATGAAAGACAACCGGACCCCTACAGCTTATTAATTTAAGATCCTTAATGGAAGTGCGGCTGATTCTCCCTATGGGTTCACAAACAACGTGGGCAACCCTTAAGCGTCCCTGGGGGGAAATTTTTTGCAGCAACCGCGGAAAATATGACAGGTTTCCCATTACCTATCAGTCATCTTAGATGCTCGTAGGTTAAAGTCGTCAGCTTCGTTAGTGCCAGGGGCTGATTATTGGCCATATCAAATAATGCCGATGATTTTAATGAGTGATCACGTGTTTCAGATATAAGATAAGGCGTGTGAAAATTTACGCTAGTACGTGAGTGTGTGTCCCACTGAGAGGTAAATTGCTAATGCTGATGCAGATAACTAGGGCAATCATGATGATTATAGTCATAAGGAATAGTCCTTGAATTTTCGTTTGATTAACCATATCTGCTATTACCAAAGGTAATATTTAAATGGGGTGAATTCTGCCTCCAAAATATTACTCCAAAATATTCCATGACTGTCACATAAGCCTTTGTAGACTTTGAGTTGTCAATAAAATATATTATCATAATATTCCCATAATATAGAATAGGTGGAAAATGCATAAAGCGTCATTACAAATACTACCAAACTTTGACCGGTCTCCCCCACATACATGGACTACTCAAGATTATATGGCTTGCACTGTCCCTGAAAATCACCTTAAGGATAGACCCCAGAGATGGGAGGCCGATTCAGGAAAGCATTAGTTTCTTTCTTATCAAAACTATGATTACAATATACTATACACCAATTTAAAGCTCAGATTTTTCTCTATCTGTTGATATGTATAAAATTATTATATACTTGGAATTCCAGACTTTATCTAATAAAAATTTATTTTTTAACTTTTATTTTTTGAACATCAATATCTCGGTTAATATTTGCCTGGTATGTATAAGATTTTACAAATATCCTCAGAACATTCATAAGCAGGGAACCGTGTCTCAGATTCTTTATCAAGGCCCTAGATTTTATTTTATGATCAAAAACGGCAAAAAACGGGTAACTTTTTTTGATTTTGTTGTAACACCATTTTCTAGATTTCATAAAAATGAAACTAGGGCATATATCAGAATTTTGAGACACGGTTCCCTCCATATATATCTCAAAAAGACATACTGAAAGTTTCAAAGCTTTAAATTAAAAACTGACTGAGATATCCCTGTTCAAAAAATAAATTTGAATTTTTTGATTTTCAGGTTTGCAACCTACTTACAGAGCTAATATTCTATGCATTTTTATTTAAGTTATATCAATAGAAAATGTTATTTATTGTCTACCTATTAATGTTTTTCATTCAATAATACTATAAGAAACGAAAACAAAGATTATGATTAAAGGCAGTCCCGTCATTCACACTCCTATCAGTGGGGTCTATCCTTAAAACGTTCCGGAAGCCTCAGAAGTTTTTTTTTCTTCCCCTTATGTCTCTATTTGTTTTTTTGGGTTTGTTTTTGTGCACTCGTTTGTAAGCTATACCTGGGAATGTCCGTGTGTAAAGTGGTTTTCTCACGATTCAAACAAACAGCCACTATAACAGTCAGACTGGGGATAAGAAATTATTTTTAAAAAAACACCAAGAAATGTCTGAAGGCTGCACAAAGCTTACTGTCCCACACATCAGGATTGTTTATGTTTTTTCCAGACGAAAAGTTGTTCCTAATAATAATAAAAAAACATGGAAATTTCAAATGCATTCAAGGTTATATCGTTGATTCAAACCAAAACCTAGTGATGCACAAAACTATTTTTATCAAACTTTTCGTGCGTTTAGATGAGAATACACCAGTGTCACAGTCAGTTTGGTATTTTTAGTCGAATGACCTTTGAAAGACTTCATAGCTTGTCTGGCCCTCATGTCACAAGACTTTTAATATAGAATGTGGGGTTACTATTACTCGGTAGTGTTCACCATTGACATCAGACATGTCCATATTAAAGTATTAAAAGTCGGACTCGTGAAAATCTTTTTGGTATACGCTGACTTGACAAACAGAAAATGCTGATTTTGTTGCAATAGATCATTTTATTCCAGAAAATTTAGACTTCTTCAATCAGATAACAATGTATTGCAACATAATCCAAATGTTTTCACTCGCTAGTCTTAATTGAGTCTGAAAAGATTCTTATCCTTTGGTGCCAGACTTTTGCCACATTTACTTCACTCTTCATCCCCCAAGTCCTTGTATAATTAATCAAGTCACACTCAGATTGTAAAACATGGCCATATTTGAAAAACTGATTTCTCCGCCTTGTCAAGATTCTCTCCCCTTCTGCTACGTTACCCCGCGGCAGTTTCAACGAACAACATGATACTTCCTGCATTTCGGATTACGCCTTAGCTCGTCTATATTTCATGGCTCGCAGACTTCGCGACAAACATCACATTTGATCAATTTCCGACACCCTGCGGGCTCATCATTATGTATTAGTAAAGTCGGGGGGTGATATAATCTAAAGGAGTGGTCATTATATATCAGTAATTCCAAATAAAGGTGTTAACCTTGTACTTAGAGCATAATTCAGGTCCTTTTAGACAATAAGTTAATTGATATTCAAGCAGGGTTTTCCCTGGGACAAAATTAAAGCCGGCTTCCTATGAACCAAAAGTTTTAAAGCTGGTCTGGGATAAGTTTTTGTATGAATATTTTCCATTTTCTAATATATTTTTGACCATCTTCAGGTAGTTAAACTTGAAGCCAGTAAATCAAGATTTAAAGCTGGTCAGCAGAGCTTGCTATAAGGGCCTGGGAGAAAACCCTGATCAAGGCACTGGCAGATTTTGAAGAAGAAGAAAAAAAAAAGGGGGGGGGGGCTATTGGAAAAATTTGTCCTTAGTTACTTTATTGCCAAATTTTACATTAAACATACGCAAAATTTTCCGAAAAAAGGGAGGGGTGCATGCCCCCGTGTTCCCCCTCTGGACCCACCCGTGCAAGGTTTTAGAAACCTTTGGCTGAGTGCACCACGCCAGGAACCAGTGGTACGGAAAGTTCCCTGCTTGGTACACTGATAACATTTTGCTGGTACCCAGAAAGGTATTTCTCCGCATTGCATCTTCACTTCAGTCTCTTTTACCCCCCGGTGTCTTTCGCACCCAGTCTTCACAATTAGATTAATGGAAATTTATGGAAGCCGTTAAGCACCTATCTGAGTAAATTCAATTTCCTCCTTTCAGATTTTCTGCCAGTTTAGGACGGAAGATAGATCACTCGCTATCAGGCTTACGAAGTGTCCATTCTTATTTAGGGCATGAACCGTCAGTTTTGTTCCATATTCTGAAGTTTCATATGATAGGCCAGACTTTACACTGTCACAGGCACTTATGCGCAGAGACATTACCAATCACTTCTTGTGATATACAGCTATCTTATTTCATGTTCACTCCATAGCATTGCCCATGTGGCGTAAAACTAGCTGAAAAGCATTAACTTGTGCAGTCTGGAAAGAACCCTGAAGGGTTTGCTGGATGTAAAACTACCCCCAACTAACAAACAAACAAACTCCATATCTTAATGTATAACTGGATTTGTTTGGAAGAGTAAAAAATGAGTATAGCGCTGGTATAACTTTCCTATTTGAAATACATAAGAAAGTAAAAACTGCATTCATAAAAAAAGTGATGTTTTTCAAGTTGTGATTAACAAGTTACCCTAATTATTAACAGCTAAGAAAACGTCACATATCATAAAGAGTTCTCAAGGTCCCAATTTCTGTCAACAAAAGGCAGAAAGTCTAAATCCATATAACCCAGTTTTCAATCATGATTTAACATTTTGAGTGACAATTTAAGGGTTGTTGTTCATGTAATTAAGGATAATGCCCACTAACTAAAGGAAACATGGAAATGCCTTGAAATTTGGTACAATTGATCCCCTGGTGATGTAGAGCCAATATATGAAAAGAAAAGTGGGGGTCCCGTGGGCTAGTTTAAGAGCTATTAGATGATACCTCAGGACATTTTCAGAGAAAATCAGAAATTAAATACTCATGAAATTAAGATACAAGATTTACATGTTATTAATTTTTCTTGCATGAAATGTATCAAGGAAGTGCTGTAGGTTTATTTTGTGGCTAAATATTGCATTTGATATATATTTTACTTTAAGAAAAAAGTGTTAGATGTCCGAGGAGGCTCTTTTTGAAGCCCTTATTTTGCCTAAAACCTGCTATAAAAAGATTTCTAAACATGGAACTTGTCTCACAATCACTATATAAATACCTACATATGTTGTGAACATAAAACTAAAAAAATCAGCATAGGTCCCGGGGTGATCTACTGAGTTAGGTGAAGAAATATGTGTGACAAATAGGAAAAAACATCATACCTTTTTGGCATGTTTTGCAGTGCAGAGACAAAAAAAGATGCAAAATATATAAATCACCAAGTAATTTTCAAAGCGGCCAAACTTGTTAACACATTAGGACATCAATTTCCTTTATATCCTCAGTAATTAGCTTGTAAGGATGAAATTTGTGAAAAAAATGTGTTTAGTGACCAAGTGCCACTTTTTGCCTAACAAGCATTTATAAGACAAAAGGTATATTCCCTAAACCAATCAAATTTTGGTTTAAGTTTCCAAAACAGACTTTTTAGAATATGAATAACATTTTAGATCAAGTTTTACAATATTTCCCTATGCCCCAGGGGGATTTTACAGTTTTCACCACTAGGGGGAAGCACTAGTTTGTGGGCATTATCCTTAAAAATCAAAAGGTTGGTTTGAGAATCAAACTTTCTTGAAGTGATGTTTTCTGTCACCAACAACTTCTCAGAAGCTAGCCGAAAAACCTTTACGTGCTCTGAGAACGTGTATCCTTGTCATTCCCTTTGTTCCGTAAACTCCCTAATTTAAGCCGCGGCTTACATCGGGGTTCGACAAGAGTCAAATTATGAGCTGTTCAAATTTAAAAAGCCCTTGTGTCCAGAAAAAACTGGACAACCAAACAACAAGAGGTCAAACCCTTACTATTTTAGAATCAGGAATTTAATAACCTGGCCAAATAAAATTCCCTGTGTTTTTTCGGTGTCGTGGTAAAATTTGCCAATTCCCTGTGTTTTCCCTGTCAGGGATTTCTTTTGGTCATTTTCCTTGTTTTCCCTGTGCTGTAGGGACCCTAGTAATTAAAAAAAAACTCAAAACTTCAAGTCAGGGTACGGTTTAAATTAGCGCGCGGCTGAAATTAGGGTTTTACGGTAATTGATTCGGCAGTAAACAGGCACTGACCCAGCCACAAACATTTAATTATTCCGGATTTAGGTTGAACTTTATGGGCAGTAATAATGATGTCAAAGAGGTCATGAACAATCCCATTTATTTTTCCGAATTTGAAAAAAAAAACAGAGAACAATTTAAAATATGGATAAGATTGGGACCAGTGTGATAGTACTCAAGGTGGTTGGTCCGTTTTTTCTGTACCTGTCTTTTTTGGAATGCAAGCTAGTAATGCCATTTTTATACCTAAAGGAGTGTGCAATAAAGTAAAAGATATTGTGCTTATAATAAAGATGCTACATCATCATTTTCTTTACTATTATATTAAGTTAAACCTTAACGGGAAGATCCTACTAATGTAAGATGTGAATATGATTAATACATTTTATATTTACAATCTATGGTTTTCCTACCCATTCAGCCAAAGCCATACAGTACTTTACATAAATTATATAGAAACATGTTAAATTGACGCCCAAGCCACTCCTGGCTAATGAAAAAGTAGGAACAGAATGACAAATTTCCCAAGATCTTTTCTACTCTTGAATCAACTATGCGGGATATAACCTTTAAGAATAGAGACTTGACATTGAATATGTAATTGAATAACTCAAACCTAACATAAAAATACTCTGAAACATAATATTACATCAAAGCGATGTAGGAAAGATCTGTTGTGCAATCGAAAATCATCAAAAATTAAGAAATCCTACAAAAGAAGGGAAAATGGCATCTCTGAATTGATGCAGGAGTAAATCACTGGGGTGGGTAATTCCCCGATTTGTTTTATTGACCGCCGTACCCCGTAATCACCAGTAAGGGTGGCAGCCAGTTTCTTATTGATCTCATATACTCCTACGAGTTATTGACCGGTCGGTCGGTCGATCGGAGAAGTCTTACTCAATATCACATGGCCAACTCGGTTTGTGTGTGTATAGTCATTTCTCAGCCACAGCTGGACCCAATATAATATGATTAACTTATTTTTTATGATGATAAGCTAATGATTAAAAACCCCTTAACGTTTGTGTACATCTTCAGCTTTAATTACATATCTAACAAATTTTTCCGAACAATGAAAACATAACTGGTAAATTTCTACACAAAATTTTTCTACACAAAATGAACTCCAGAATTCTAAAAGCTATACCTTTCCCTATTAAAAAAAGTTAAAAGGAAAACCTATTTCAAACCAAAAGAAGAAAATCAAAAAGAAACAGTGGAATCTACCATACATTTAGAAATTGTACACTCATTGTGAATCATTTCATATGGATATCCTGTATCTTTTACCTAGCAATGAACCATAACTAGAAATACCTCTATGCAAAATTCAATTCAAAAATCCTGGAAGTTAAAAAGCGAGCAACTTTGATAGATATATACCCGAAACCCACCTTCTGTGGTGATTTCTTGGCGGGCGGGGCTCGGCCCGCGGGGCTCTGTTTCTTGTTCCTCCCCGGTATCATGGTAACTCCAGCGGACAGAATCCAGAACCCAGAATCCAGAGAGGCTTACAGGATGCAGGCCTGGGTGTGTGGAGGGTGGGGGTATGTGGGGGAGTGTAGGGTAGTGGTGGGGGTGTGTGGGGGTAGGGTGGGTCTAGAACCCCCACACTACATTATACCATGACAATCACACTCCACCTAGGTAATCCTCTATCCTTATAATGAACCCTACACACACTGGGGTTTCTCCTTGATTTGATGTTATCCTGAGATGTGCCAATTTAAAAGAATTTTAATTATTTCCTTTCTTTTCTCTTTTTTATAGTTGATATACAAATCCAAGCTGGTTTCTATGACTTGTTCATGTGTTCTGTATTATGTCAGAAGAGCATAGGTTTTCAGTATGTGGTAGAAGCTCTCCAATTAGTAAGCTTGTTTTCTATAAATACCACCAAAATAACTACATTAGCTTGAACTTTAAATGCTTCAATCAAAATATCCAACACATTCTATAATCTAATGCTTCATAGATATGGGAAAGTCAATCCATGATCCAAAATTGCACCAGTATAAAATATTCAGGTCACATTTTTAGTAATCCATGGTAACCATTGCACTCAGATTTGGGATCCCCGGTGCATTCACTTGAATTACCCTATTGAATTCTCCGTCGAGTTTGTTTACTTCCTGGTTCCAAAACAAGCATACTTATACAGAGGGCGTCGAAGTAGCAGAGTGGTGTGACCCTAACTCTGACTCTGTGGTAGTCACAGTTTGTTCATATACGGCCCATGAGGGTCCCAATTCAGCCAATCAGAGAAACCGGAACTACATTGGTGGAACCCTCAAGGCCGGTATAGTGAGCGTGTGTATGTCTGAGATAACCACCTATCTGGTCCCATCTCCCTCCCCGCCACTCACATCCTTGTCACTGAGAATAGAGGGCTGTGGTGACCCATGTCATTTGGTGCCCTGTCTTTTTTTCTCAACTGAGCGCTGGAAAATAATGATTAAAGGAAAATTTAGTGGAAATATAAAATTTAGGAAAATGTCAATTTGAAGCCTAATCTGACCTATTCAGGGTGGTGGAAGTAGCCCTGGTCAAGTCTTTTGGTTTGCCCCAGGCCTTCAAAGCACAAAGAATGATATTAACACACGTAATTCTGGTAATGTTACTCTGGAGACTTACAAATTGAGTACTTCCTTCGTATCCTTACACATCAACATCAACGCTGGCAATGTTTGTATACTATCCTGAATGATGACATGTTGTAAACCTACATTCTGTACATGGCACTTTACCATCCCAGTACCCAGTCCGGGGCAGTTTTCCAGTGGTATATAACAAGTCCTATGGAAGTGTACGTGTACTTCCTTACTGATATGGTAATATTCCTGGTAGATGTATAACTTAGATGCATTCACAGAAAATATCAAAGTATTTTACCATCCCAGTACCCAGTCCGTGGCAGTTTTCCTGTGGTATATAATAGGTCCTAAGGAAGTGGGCGAATTCACATGTACTTAAACTGTCCTTGTTGTTATGGTAATATCCCTAATAGAAGTGTGAACTAAAAGCATTCACTGCAAATATCAAAGTTTTGCACGTTCAGCTTTTCCTCGTGCAATATAACCGTTTCAGAATCTTTTGGGATACACTGGTTCCTTGCTGTTGTGGTAAAATCCCTGATGAATGAATGGACTTAGAAACATTCACAGCAAAATTTAATATAAATGTTGCCAGTTCAGCTCTTCCTGATGCAATAATATAACGACCGGTAAAATCCCGAGTTGACTTCCTCAAAGGTCGCTTATAATGGTAATTTATAAAATCTCACAAGTAGGCGGACCCATAACGTGGTCCTGTACATCCGTATACCAGCTGTCAGAATTAAGATTCAGTGCAGCGAGACCTAACGGGAGGTTCAAGTCAATAAGGCCGGGTACAAGTATAAATATAGCCTGTCAAGTCAGACCCACTGTTTCCCAAAGTAGGTCTGTACAACAGCAGCCATTTTAGGTGGTATTTCCGAGAGGTATCCCAGAGTGCTTTGCAGCCGCTGGTTCACGGCAGGAGGTGGCTGTAAAGAGCCAGCGGTAACATCACCAGCGGAGGGGTAGCCCGGACTAATTATAGCTTACCCAATGGAAATAATCCTGCAACAATATGTAATTTTTTTAACTGACCAGTGAGGTCCATTGGCTCCGTGTGGGTGTACGGACCCATTAAGTAAGGGCAGATCTGGGTCAGAAAACGGAATAATGTAAATACTCACTTGACCACTGTTGGTCAGGCCAGCCTTTCCCTCAGAGCTGGAGGCAATGTCTTAGCAAACTCAAAGTTGACTGGGGGCGGTTTTACACACATACATTGGTCATGTTTACATCCTTAGTAGCATAAGGGGGCTACTGCAGGGGCTCTGAATAGGAGGGTCCTGATTTTCTGTGTCGATTTTAAGATGTCACCTGTCATCGTCCGAGAAATACCAATGTCCCCTGTGGAATTCAAGAAATGGCCATTTCGCGCTGTCGAATTTAAGAAAAAGCCCTGTCGCCTGAGGTTGTCAATAAAAGTTGGCGTTGTCGCCTGATGAATTTAATAAATGGCCTTGTCGCGCTGTCGTTTTTAAAGGTCTAGACCCATACTAGAACCGTGTGTACGAAGGGTAGGTATCATATAAAGAGTCTTAGTGTGGTGGTACTCTCCTTGTACCTAAGTGCTTCTGTCACAACTCTAAGGAGTATATTTACATCATTAGGATCCAGTGTAGTCCAGCCAGCAATGCCTTAAGAGGACTTGGTGCTACCATATAAAGTATCCAGTTCATGGGGTCCTTGAGAGTCTAAATCACGTCCTTAGATCCACTGCCATGCTCCTTGAAGTACTCTGAATCTAGTAACACAAGTAAAAGTGGTTACAACTCCCTTAGTTAACGCCTTGTGTACAAGTGCCTTCACCTACACCCTATACTATAGGGACTAAACTCAGCAGGCCAGTTCGTTTGGAATGTGCCGGGCGTGCGCTGCTATCAAACAATGCACGTCTTTTAACATTGGTTTCCGGGTCCGTTTGGTGTGGCGACACATTCCAATCGAACTGGGGGAGTATATATATAAGGTGGAGGCCGGTTGGGGTGAGGGAGGTGTGGGGTGACAGGTGAGGGCAGGTTGAGAAAGGTATATACACACACCTAACACTAACACTGCTTTGTGAGAGTGTAAGAGAGGGGTCTACCAGTAACGTACAGAGACCTCCAGGTTACGTAGGGAAGTCCCAGGGGGAAGTCCTGTAATCGTGTAAATCCAGTCCCAAAAAGTGCTGAGTGGTAGGTCCCCGGACTGTGTCACTGTAGTGGTGGTTGTAAAGTATAGGGGAGAGAGTTAGGGGAGTAGGGGGAGGTGGGGGGGGGGGTCTTATAGGGGGAGTGGCTTCCCTGCTTCACCTTGGGCACGTCGCAGGTATGGGAATTTACCGTAAAACTTCTAATTTCAGTATTATATCACTTTCACTTTGCAAATGATCAATGGTGCCCACTCAAATTTTGTTTTTTCAAATTCCCTGTGTTTTCCCTGAGATTTTCCTGGCCCATGGCAATTTTTCCCTGTGTCATTTGGCCTCATTTCGAGCAAGTTGTTCAAATCTATAAGCCTTCACATGCAGGAAAACCCAACATGAATTGAAATCTCTAATATCTTGAGAATCAGGAATTTCATAACCTTGTAAAATGATTTTCCCTTTGTTTTGGCAAAATTTGCAAATTCCCTGTTTTCCCTGACAGGGTATGTTTTTGCCGTTATCCTGTTTTCCCTGCGCTGTGGGAACATCAATTGTGACTAAATCAGAGCGTTCAGCCAGGCGTGCCTTTAACCAGAGACTTTACGGTGCTACCCTCAGGTATGCCGTACACCTGTAGGAGTAGAGACGCTGGGGGGACGCCCGTCCGTCATGGTCTGACGACCCCAAGGTCACTGACCCGTGACAAGGTCAACACACGCCGCTGGGACCCGCGGCACGCACCGAGGGACCTAACAGCACCCAGGTCACCAGCGCATGGGAAACTTTTTTTTTTTTCTCCAAAGATAACTTTTAGTGTCGTGCTTCCTGCCATTATGTTTACAGACATCATATTTACATGGGTATACGTACTTCCGTGAACTGAAAAGAACACTTCATGATCTTAATTTTGGACAAGTATTCATGATAATTGTGATTGTTAATTTTACAACTGAATAAGATCATAGACTCTCCATTGGATCTCCCTCTGTCCAAACTCAGTTGTTGGTTGTCTTTTTTCCAGAACTGCAAAATGCCCTTCTTCGATCTACCCTTGAATACAATAATTATGTTATTTTTTACAAGTTTCCACCAGAGATTATATACGTCTACGTTTCTAAGTAGTATTTATTCATACCCTTTAAATCAACGCCGGCACGTGAGAGGGAGGGGCGTTTATATAACCACAATACAGGATATCATATATAACTATAACTATTTATAACATCTTTCTTTTTTTTATAGAAAAGAAATTGTGTAATATAATTATATAAGTTGAAAACGCCCCTGTTTACAAGTCCTGCTGTATATCTAGGCCTTGGGGTGGACGTGACGTACAAAGAACTTCCCATGGTCCTGAGGGGTATGTGTGTATGTCTGAGTTTGTGTCGGGGTAGGTGGGGGGGGGGGGGGGGTAACAGCTGGATCACGACGTCACGACCTAAGGACATAACGTGAGGGACTCTCAGATAGACTGAAGTTCCATCCACGTCCGCTAGCCGCTCAAAGCTAGTGTGACAGAGGTGACCAGGTCATGGAAGGACTACATCAGCTGTGGAGGTGGGTATGGGGGGTCTAAATTTCCTTCTCTTTTTTTCTCTGTAATTTCTGTACTTACTTAATGGCACGCCCAGTGTTTTCCCACAAGCTTTAATTCTGATGAATCAGCTTTAAATCCCTATGCCTGGTCAAAAGATATATTACAAATTGGGAATTTTTATTCAACCAAAACTTCACTGACGACCACATTTGGAATCATTGGTTCATTAGATTTAAAAAGCCAGCTAACGCTAATGTTCTGGGCAAAACCCTGGAAGGCCCCCAACAGGGGTGTGCAAATGCTCAATTTTGTAACAGAATGTGCGATTTTTTCGCTCAAGTTAATATAGGAAAGTGAAAATCCTGTACAAAAATGTGCAAAAAATTGGGGTCTGCACACCCCTGCCTAATCTTTCGTCGAGTGTAGGAGTTGTACGAATCGCGGGTGGTCCAAGCTACCACTCAGCAGAACCAACAAGGCCTGGGGGGTTAGGGCCGATCAGGGGTATCGGCTGGTATAGGTACTTCATGCGCCACCCACACCCGTATATACCGAGTCCACCCACACCCAGAGATCTGACCCCAAGGCGAGAGGTCAGCATGGGGAGGGTTTCCCCGTTATACCTCCCGATATACCCCCAGAGATATGTAAGGTGTGCAGGGTATGTTAGCCTGGGTTGAGCTACCCGGAAATGGGCCGTTAATATGTGTAGGGATAAATAGGTCAGACGGGGAGATTATGGCTTAATCCAAACTCTATACAAAACGTATATAATGTAGATGAGGGACTGGTGGAGAAGATACACAACTTAAATCGGGAACATGCCAACTAAGTGGCAATATATCCGCTAGAATAACGGAGGTATTTGAATTGATAAATCATGGCGCACTTTGGAAAAACTATATTGAAAAAACTTCCATAAATATCCAAAGAATGAGGAAGTAATGCAGTTATGCAATGGATCTTCTAGGGATGCTAAGTATCCAATTCTAAGCTAAGTATCCTACAATACAAAAATGCTTCATAAATCATCAAGTACATACTTTCTTAGGCATCCTCTATATATCCACCAAGGTTTTCAAATTATGAAGACTTAAAATCAAAATCCTTAGAATGATGTGCGAGAATTTCTGTAGTTTCACTTTGCCGCCCGCATCTCCACTGATGCCGCAGAGTCAGAATGACGATGATGTATGTAGTATTTGATGTTATTTCCTGTGAAGGAAGGGCGGACATTAATCTATTCAGTTATTTCCTTATGTTTATATATTACTTTTTGTGGCGCATTCCTTTGTTGAACTTCATGTGCTAGTAATATCCATGGATTGGGCAACTCCGAGTAAGCTATTATTATCCTAAAAGTAGATTATTATAGGCTGTATTCCCAAATAAGTATCCAATCCAAACTATACACTTCCTATAGTTGGCATTCATATATATCATACCATCCAAGGGTGAATCATACTCCAGCCATATAGATATATATTAAGAACTTCCGAATATGTTTAACTCCTTTAGCCCTAGAACACGGGGTGTGTATGTATGTCCGACTGATGGCTCAATCCGGCCTGTATATATCACCCTAGTGATAACTGGGCAGTCGATGCAGCCCTGGGGGGGCAGCATGTGAACTAATGACCGACCCTCGTATGTCCCTCCCACCGCCAGCACTGAGCATGGAGCCTGATCACTTGGCCTGGATCTTCTCTGGGGGTGTTCGGAAACTACACGGAGGAAGCATGGTATATATAGACTGTCTCTTGAGTTTTGTTAACTTTGACAGCGAACAGGAAATACTTATGGATCATTCTCCAGAATGAATTGTTTCTTTTGAATATGGATTCAATTTCAATTGTTGAGGGTGCATAAGCACAGAGAATGTTGAAAGGGACTTCAGTGGGATATATATTTCTAATGTGTCTCTAAATTTAATTAGCAACCTCTGCCTTGTTCCCCCAAAACCGCAGTATATCCATACATGATTATGATATCAAAATTATATACTATACAACGGAATTAACACAGTAAAATAAATCTTTGTTTTGGGGTGAGGTGGGAATCAGAATCTTTTTTTAAAAAAACAAATCTTCAGTGCATAAAATTATAACTTAAGGTATGATTGTAATCCTGAAAATAGCAGAAACGAATCCAAAATTATGCTTACAGATTACAGTATCCAAACACTCCCAATCCCTGTGTACTTTGGATGAGAGGGGAGGAGGGGAAGTTACAGGGATACAGAGGGTTGGTATAGAGCACGATTCGCCCCATTTTTCTACCCTCTCCCCACCAACAACATAACCCCTCACAACCAGTTGTTACTGCATATAGTCTCCGAATGCCCCCAATCCCTGTGTACTTTGGGTGAGACAGGAGGAGGGGAAGTTACGGGGACATAGAGGGTTGGTATAGAGCACGATACGCTCGGTTTTTCTACCCCCTGTCCCCGACAACAACATATCTTGATTCTCAGTTAGTGTCTGGGTTCACGAAGAGATGAGGTACAACAAAAATGATTTCCAGGTTTTGATCCCCTGCTGTTTGCCCATCCTGTCACCTTCATCTCATAGATACGATCACCAAAGACAGAATTTGTCACAACTGGTTTTTGCTGTGAAAATGACCTTGGCTGTCGGTACAGAGTAAAACACCCAACACTTACTCACTCATATAGCTCCTCGAGACTTATGGTTTTTGAACACCCCCAACCCCTGTGTACTTTGGATGAGATAGGAGGAGGGGAAGTTAAGGGGATATAGAGGGTTGGTATAGAGCACGATTCGCCCCTTTTTTCTACCCTGCTCCCCAACAACAACATAGCTCCTCACGACCAGTTGTTCCTTTATATGATATCTGAACACCCCCAATCCCTGTGTACTTTGGATGAGACAGGAGGAGGGGAAGTTAAGGGGATATAGAGGGTTGGTATAGAGCACGATTCGCCCCTTTTTTCTACCCTGCTCCCCAACAACAACATAGCTCCTCACGACCAGTTGTTCCTTTATATGATATCTGAACACCCCCAATCCCTGTGTACTTTGGATGAGACAGGAGGAGGGGAAGTTACAGGAACATAGAGGTTTGTATAGAGCACGATTTGCCCAGTTTTTCTACCCACTCCTCGACAACAACCTAGCTACTCAAGACGTATGGTTTCCAAATACCCCCAATCCCTGTGTACTTGATGAGATAGGAGGAGGGGAATTTACAGGGACATAGAGGGTTGTAATAGAGCACGATTCGCCCCGTTTTTCTTCCACAGACAACAACCTAGCTCCTCATGATGTATGGTTTTCGAACATCCCCAACCCCTGTGTACTTTGGACGAGATAGGAGGAGGGGAAGTTAGGGGGATATAGAGGGTTGTAATAGAGCACGATTTGTCCCGTTTTTCTACCCACTCCTCAACAACAACATAACCCCTCACGACGTATGGTACCCGAACGTCCCAAATCCCTGTGTACTTTGGATGAGACAGGAGGAGGGAAGTTACAGGGACATAGATGGTTGTATAGGGATATAGAGGGTTGGTATAGAGCACAATTTGCCATTATTCTACCCTGCTCCCCAAGATAATAGCTCATGACCAGTTGTTCCTTTATATGATATCCGAACACCCCCAATCCCTGTGTACTTTGGACGAGATAGTAGGAGGGGAAGCTACAGAGACACAGGGTTGGTATACCGCAATCGGGAGTTCGGTTCGGCATGTGTGTCACCTTTCCCACCATGGCTATCGGGGGTCAAGCGCGACCTAGCAGCCAATGAGGAGTGTTCCTTTGTACCACGTGACATAATATGGCTGCGCCCAGTGCGCAACTCCCAATTGCGGTATAGAGCACGATACGCCCCATTTTACTACCCCTCTCCGCGACAACATAGCTCCTCAAGATGTATAGTTTTCAAACACCCCCAACCTCTGTGTACTTTGGAACAGACAGGAGGAGGGGAAGTTACATGGATATAGAGGGTTGGTACAGAGCACGATTTGTCCCGTTTTTCCGCCCCTCTCCCCGACAACAACATAGCACCTCACGACCAGTTGTTACGCCCGTCAGCCCACACTGGCACCTGGCCAACGCACCATATGATGGGAAACATAATCCTCAGATTTTTTTCTAATATGAACTACGAGAACTGTGATACAGCCTTAGAGAAACCCCTAGCCCGTATCAACAGATTATCAATAAGGGAGTATATATAAGAATAGTTATTTTGATCCACTTAAGTTGCATAGAAAATATCAGATCTCCAAAATGTGCAAGTGGTCCATATGCATAGAGATGTGTATATCATATCGCCCCCCCCCCCCCCCCCCCAAAAAAAAAATCATGTTTGGCCTCCAAAATCCGTAAGAATGCTGCGCTTCTCTTTTTTCTATTTGGTTGAATGGGGGTTGGGGTGGGGGTCTACGTTATAAATAATGTTTACTTAAAAATATTACCATGGAAGACATTAGGTGATCTGTGAAGTATACAGGCATCGTGTGAAGATGTAGCCCGTGACTGTTTGCAGTGGGTCAGTACCAATGTTTGTTTTACATCATTTACAACCAGTGCTCCTTTGATACAGATAAAAATGAAAATTCTCAATGTGCAATTTTTCAAAAGTTCCCTAGCCCGGTCCCCCCTGTCCCCCCCCCCCCCCCCCCCCCGTAACCCGTAATAAGTGTCCGGTCTGTGCCGGGCGTTGATTGGTCCGTCCGTTACCATGGTAACCGCGGTATCAATATGTGTCTATGTAACCGGGTACACACACCCTGATATATACAGTAAACCTGATAAATAGGGGACAGCACTACAGTAAAACTGATAAATAGGGGGCAGCAGACATGGTCTGAGACCGTTTCCTGCGGTTTTGATGATTTACTGTGGTCAAGACTTAGTAAGCAAACAGATTTTTATCTGAGGAAATGAAAATTGTTGATCATTGCACCTAATTTTATCCCATGTCATTATCCTACCTATTTAACTAAATTCCATACAGATTTATATTCCACTGTTTTACATGTATGGAAAATAATTATATTCCATTAAATCAATTTATACAAAAGTGTTTACCATCTAATACAACTGCAAGAACACGTACTCCTGGTAAAGTCTTTGAATAAAAAAAAAATAGAAGGAAAGAATTAAGCAGGACCCAGGAACCTCGGCAAAGTCCGGATTAATTATGAGTTCTTAAGGAATGTTACGAAAACATAAACCACGGACGGCGAAGGAACTTTTATTGCCATGTCTATGCTTTATGTGGTTTCAAGTTCATATTACAATTCAGTTGAGATATATGTGGTTCTTTTGACAATTCAGCGGTAAATCAAAAGGTGAGCCTGAAGTCAGATGACAAATGTTGATAAACAGACATTGTAGTGATGCAAACCCATTTTTGAAACACGACAAAAATGTAAGTCTTTTTTTCCACAAAACTATGTAGTATAATATAGGAAACACAAAAAAATACAACACAAAACTATATACCACTTTGCACACCCACGTCTCAAAACGAGGCTCCCATAAGGCACCGCGCTAAGCTGCTTGTGACGTCATCAAGTTGGTTTAGAAGGCTAAGCCAGCTTTACCTTCCTTTACTTGATATTCTTATGTTCGTTCAGCAGGGATCAAATCAGTTCAACCATACCGCTTTATATTCTCCTACCCAGATTCTCCTATTCTGAACAAGAACCTATTCAGTATAGAACTGTTTGATATTTCTTTTACTGAACATTGAAAAGCGCTACCACGAAAAAGAAATATGCCTGAGGGGGATTTTTCTCATTGTATTTCTGAAGAGGTATATTCATAAATAGACGACGCTTTTAGTTCAAAGTAGCCAATAATACCCATGTGATCAAATCCTGCTTTTAGTGTTATTTTCTTTAGTTCAGGTTTCATGCCTCAAATGATATAGGGTTGGTAGGTCGCATCTTTTTTTTTTCTTTTTTTTTCTTTTAACTGTAATGATAGACTGGGTGCTCATTTTAGTCACCTTTTAATGAATTTCCCCCATATTTTCTTTAAAAAATTTTAGGGTTGGGGCAAAATAATAAGGTCGGTTGGGAAACCTGAACACAATAATGTTTTAGGCCTTATTTTCAAAGATGCCGCTCCCAACTGATGAAAAAGTAGGAAAACTAGAAAACACCTTTCCTACTCTTTTTTTCTGGAAGCAACTAGGAGGGAAATAACCTTTAGAAATAGAGCCCTGACATTGAATTTGTATTTAAATAGCTTGAAACTAGCACACAAATACTTTAAAACAGATATTAGAGTGATGCAGGAAAAATCAGTTGCGTATTCCGAAATCACCAAAATGTAGGAAATCCTACAAAAGTAGGAAAAATGGTATCGCTGTATTTTAGAGTAAAAATGCCTACCTCTTCCTCCTGCAGCATATTCTCGGTGTGGCCGGGCTCGTTGAAGCTGCTCCCCCTGTTCAGGCCATGTCGCTTATTGTGTTTGGGCGACTTGTGGGGCGACGGGGAGGGCGACCTTCCCATGGAGGGCGACCGGCCCAGCGACGGAGTGCGACGGATGACCTTGGCCTTGATGTCGTCCTTGAAGGAACGCGCCTTCCGCAACATCCGGGCACCCGGCCGCGTCTTGGCCCCTTCTGACAAGGAAAATAAAAAGGGATATTTAAATTTGGTTACTTTTGAATTAATTCACGTGGATGAGTTGTTCTGAGATTTATCAAGATTTAGTGACTTATCTTAATTATTTCCCCCACGTGAGGAAAAAAAACAACTTTTGAACGGATTAATAGTCTTTCCTGGTACAAATCATATCATGAAAAGGGGGTCGCCCTAGCCTCCTAGATTCTGTCACCAAAGTAAGAGCCAATATTCAATATCATTCAAAATTCCCTGGGTTTTCCCGTAAGTAATATAGACAAAAGGAAGCGCCGTATCATCATGGTTTTAGTCCCCCAATCAAGATAAGTGCAGCCACTGCCGACCCGGCACCTTTATAGACTGACCCGGGAGACTGACCCCTATGAATTAAATCATATCTATGTAAACAGCACTGTATCCCAAAAACTGCCAAACATCCGGACATGTCCGACTATATTCCGTAAATGTCCGACGTTTTACCCTTTGACTTCATACATTATGTGCAACGTAATTGTCATATTTAGTCCTTGTAAAAAAAGAAAAAAGCATTTCTTCATCATTTTGCTTAATTCTTTTATATCACAATTTTGATGTCCAGTATTGCATCGAAATGTCCGACGTAATCCTTTTAAATGTTGAACAATTTGTCCACTGTTTCAGAAAGTGTTTTGGGGATACACTGTAAACACCTTTCCTAAGGACCTGCGCAGTCCCTCACTCTACCGACTTTTTAGAAATTTTGCAATTTTGGTAATTGGGTAAATTCGCTTCATAAAGATATACTACTACTAGGAAAATTGCAAAAACGATTTTCATATTCAACACACCAGGGCGCCAGTCCACTTTCTTGGAAAAGAATATATACTGATAAAACTTTCAGACTCATCGGCAAGAACATCAATGATGGCTATCGTTTGACAGTGTCCGAAATTAAGGGTGCATCCTGCACCTGAGACGCACATTTATGCCGCCAGGTGCACGTTTTTTAAAGCATTTTGATTGGATGAATAGCCTTATATCAGTGAGGGTGCATTTAAAGGTTACCAGGTACACACTTTTGAAAGTTTTCATGTATGCACCCGGCAGGTGCACAAATTTAAACCTTAATTTCGGACACAGTTTGAGCAGTTGGGAATTGCTCGCTACATATATGCCGAATAGGCTAAAAGAAAAATTTGAGAAATGTTCCTCTTGAGAAGTTGTTTTAAGTCACGATAGTTTGTAGGACGCCGGAATGAATCTATTTCTGGAAACCCGATACTTTTTTTTCGAGTTTTAGCGAGAGTTTAAAGGACTTGTGCAAGGAAAATAACCAAATTAACAGCTTCAGATTTCACCAGATCTAATGGGGAGTGGTGGTTGTCGGATTTCGCCACCTTCTAAATGTGACTTCCTCCTTTTAAAAAACGGAAACCTCTCAGATTGGAGGAAATGTCCGATCTTCTTTCATTCTCCCGTCTATTTTTAGATTACCTCGACTCTAATCACATTCTGTTAATTCCTTTACTTCTTGGTTTATTTTTAGACCCTCTGAAATCTAGCAAACTTTGACGTGCTAATTAGATTAATAATTAGAAAATTTGCAAAAAAAAAAGAAAAAATAGTAAGTTACTTTTTCTGCACCTTGATAATCATAAATGGTATTATAATTTCGATGATCAGTTATTATTTTTGATGATCGAACAAATAAAAAGGTATGATAATCGAGGGGTAAATAGTTTCAAAATGTTCTCAAACCTTTCTTCAATTGCTTCTAATGAGAAATAGACGAGAGAGTACCGGAATCAGGGACAAAAACAAAATAATTCCTGCGCGTCTCTGTTCAGAGTATTAGCCCCCATACCCACTAGGCAACTTTAACACAGTCAGCCAACGAGTCGGTGCTAAAATCGGCCGACTCCTATGATCACCAGTCCTGTAGGTATCCCATATTGAAATGGTAGTGTTTGATGTAAATCGGTGCTAAAGTAGGCCGATTCTACCCCAAAAGTCGGCCGATTTTAGCGCCAATCTGTCGGCCGATTATGTTAAAATTGCCTAGTGAGTACGGGTTTTACTTCCCAGCCAGGCTCCCAGTTTATCATGCTAATAACTCCAACTCTGACAAAAAATGGTCATAAAAAGAGTAACGGGGAAACAATGTGGACAAAGAAAGAAAATTGACAATATCAATATAAAAAGAATAATAAAATGGAAAAAAAAAGAAAAAAAAAGAAGTGGGCATGACTGGGCCAGACTCCATTCCAAATGACTCCCATTAAAGATACTCTCAGATTTCATTTCTTTTTCTTTTTAATTTTCTTTCTTTTTCTGTTCCCTCTTTTTTTTCTGTGTTCCTGTCCCTCTTTCTGTTCACCTCCCATGTTGTTTTCCTTGCGGTTCCCTACCGATTATTGAATACTTTTCCTATCAAAAAAAAAAGAAAAATAAGAAGGGGAAAAACGAAAGAAAAATAGAAGGGAAAAAAGGAAAGAAAAAAAAGAAAAAAAAAGAAAGGAAAAAGAAAGGGAAAAAACCTTTTCTTGTGAGTGGCTGGGTAGAGTGTCGAGCAGTCACGTCTGCGTGTGGCGAAATGAGCCCAACTATCACTCTCCGCCCACATGTTAGGTTACCACACCAGGGCTTCCTGCACCAAACCTCGGCCTGGAGACTGACAAAGTACCTGGGCATGTTGGTTTGATCTAGCGCGAAGCCTAATTCCACAACTTTTTTTTCTTCTATTTTTTTTCTTTCTAATTTTTCCGCCCCCATCCATACGTGCCGTGCGAGGAGCCTATAGGGGTGGGGAGGATCACAATGGCATAGAAGGTTATTTTTATTTGAATTTGTTATAAATTTCCGTTTTGTTTAATGATATCACAAGATGTGTCAGATAAATTCAACAATTTTTTTTTATCAAAAAACCTTAAAATTGTGAAAAGTCATACTTTCAAAATGATCACCAATATGGCGCCCAGACCCTCTCTGGGGGTTGTGATGCCATCTGCACAACGTCTATATATCAGAGGAAAAAAGGGTCCTGCACAAAATTCCATATAAAAATTCTCCTAAAAGAACTCCTATTCTAAGTAAAAACGTAAATTTTATGGAAAATAAAAGAAAAGCGTTTTTTTGTTTGTTTGTTTGGTCTGCCTGTCAAATTTCGAAAAGGCCATTACACGTTGTAGTTCAGTTCTTAGAGCCCAGCCTTGCCCTGCCCCCTTCCCCCTCCCCGGCCCCACTCCATCCCTCTCCCCCTCCCCCTCCACACCCCTCTTTTTGCAGGCTGAGCAGTTAGGGGTTCTATTTTTAGCTCGGTCGGTGCTATAAATACCCCCCGACTGCCCCCCCCCCCCCCCCCCCCGGCCAGGGGAGTGAAGTTTGGCCGATCTGATTCCTCCCCTGCTCTAACCTAGAAGGCCCACTCCTAGTCTCCAGCCCAACCCCTAGAGCTAACTCCCTCTGGTTATGTATACATTAGTTTAGGCATGGCATATATCCTCCCTCTAACAATCAGTGATGTAAATCAGGGTTAATGAAATAATCTGAAACTCCAGAAAGAAAATTTAAAATTATCTGATATTACTATGAAACTTAATGAAAAATCAATTTCAGAGGAGGTGATGAAAAAATCTGAAAAAAGACAAATATCTGATATCTTACATCCCTGGACAATTATAAGTATTTACCAAATTAATTGTATAGAATTCATTAATGTAGTATATCCTTTATTGTACACACGTTATTAATGACAATTAAACAGAATTCCCTTGAAACTTGAAACCTTCACCCTCATTCCTCACTGCCCAGAGGCAGATCCAGGATTTCCAAAAGGAGGGGGTCAGCATATAGGTTAAGTACTAAAAATGCATGTATTCACAAACACGCAACATTTTTCTCTCTTTACCTATTTTAGGGGTCCACCAAAAGGAGGGGGTCAGGACCCTCTGGATCCGCCCCTGCTGCCTGCCTAAAACAGCACGTGAAATTTCATGAAGTAGCTACTGGCATCCTCAATATCATATTATGATCTAAAGCATGTTAAGTCAACATGATCCAACCTGATAACAATCTCTATTTTAGCTCCTGCTTTCCCCACTAGGCGGTGTTTATGAGCAGAACGTAAGAGCTCTGTCACATGACCCGGGCAGGGTCGGGCTTCATCCCTGTGTTTATTTTAGTATTGTCGCACGTAGATTGAGGTCTGTTGTTTTTACTGCATCCTTCTCAGCACCGTAAACTCCCTATATAACAGGCAGGGTTGCCACAAACCAGAGACATCAAAATTCCCAGACTTTTCCCTGACAAATTCCATTTTCCCTGACTAATAAGATGAGAACATCCTTTCATTAAACATCCCTAGAACAGTCTTCTCCTCCCATTTGAGCCCAGACTTTCGAAACACAGTACGTTAATTTCTTCTCAGCAACTCCTGTAGCCAAAGCAAAGCTGCTGGATCACAGTAGTGCACCTTGAAATCAAAACATGCCTGTCAAGGGGCCACAATTTACAAAATAGTTTTTGTCACACCTAATTCTTGTGACCTGATGCACAGATTTTAACTTTTCGGTTTCAATTTGGGGCTATGACATATTTGGAAATTCCATTTTTCCCTGACTCAGGTCAGTTTTCCCGGACATTTTACAGATCTGAAACTCCCTAATACCTCTAAACATGTTAACCTTTGCATTATGTCAACCTGTTGAAAATATCTGCCATATTTCACCTTTTCAGTACTAGGTGGTGTTTATGAGCAGTACGCGAGGGCCATGTTATATGACCTGGGCAGGGTCGGGCTTTGTGCACGTGTTTATTTTAGTACATTGTTGCGTGTAGTCTGAGGTCCGTTGTTTTTACTGCATCCTTCTCAGCACTGTTAACTCCCCACATGACACAGTTGGGTGTCTGTACATCGTCAGTTCATAGACAACTGTGGGCCCCCAACTGTGACCTGTGGCTCATTCTTACCCATTGTGAGTGAGTGAGTGAGTGAGTGAGTGAGTGAGTGAGTGAGTGAGTGAGTGAGTGAGTGAGTGAGTGAGTGAGTGAGTGAGTGAGTGAGTGAGTGAGTGAGTGAGTGAGTGAGTGAGTGAGTGAGTGAGTGAGTGAGTGAGTGAGTGAGTGAGTGAGTGAGTGAGTGAGTGAGTGAGTGAGTGAGTGAGTGAGTGAGTGAGTGAGTGAGTGAGTGAGTGAGTGAGTGAGTGAGTGAGTGAGTGAGTGAGTGAGTGAGTGAGTGAGTGAGTGAGTGAGTGAGTGAGTGAGTGAGTGAGTGAGTGAGTGAGTGAGTGAGTGAGTGAGTGAGTGAGTGAGTGAGTGAGTGAGTGAGTGAGTGAGTGAGTGAGTGAGTGAGTGAGTGAGTGAGTGAGTGAGTGAGTGAGTGAGTGAGTGAGTGAGTGAGTGAGTGAGTGAGTGAGTGAGTGAGTGAGTGAGTGAGTGAGTGAGTGAGTGAGTGAGTGAGTGAGTGAGTGAGTGAGTGAGTGAGTGAGTGAGTGAGTGAGTGAGTGAGTGAGTGAGTGAGTGATGTTTTACACCGTACCGACAGTCAGGGTCATTTTCATGGCAAAAACAAGTTAGGATAAATTATGACTTTACAGTCTTTGGTGATGGTATCTATGAGATGAAGGTGACAGGGCGGGCAAACAGCAGGGAATCAAAACCTGAAAATCATTGCTGTACCTCATCCCTTAGTGAACCGAGCACGGACTGGGAATTGAACCCAAAGAACCACTTGGTCAGTACTTGGTTCCCCCCCCCCTAGCGTCACATTTTATGATCAGCAGGGGCTACTGGGGGCTTATATTCCATCCTACACAGCTCTGAGTGCACATTATTAGTACATTAAACACATAAACTACGTCTACTCTTTTCACACCTGACCCACACATTATCAGTATGTTAGACATCGGTCACCTGGGTCCATCCTATACAGGTCTGACTGTACATTATAAGTATATTAGACACATAACCTACATCTACTCTCTACACGTCTGACTGTATATAATCAGTATGTTAGACATTGGTAACCTGGGTCCATCCAATACACATCTGAATGTACATTATTAGTACATTAAACACATAATCTACGTCTATTCTATACGTTCCTGACTGTTTATTATCAGTATGTTAGACATCGAGGAACTGGGTCCATCTTATATTGGTCTGAGTGTACATTATTAGTACATATAACAAATAATCTACGTCTACTCTATACACGTCTGACCCACACATTATCACAGTATGTTAGCAGTGTTCGAAATTAAGGGTGCGCACTGCGCCCGGCACGTTCATTTCCGCGGCTGGGTGCACGATTTTCGGCAGTGTGCTCCCGGTGTGTGCACCTTTTTTCAATGGATATTCATACCTATATGTTACGGGTGTGCATCAGCAAGGTCCCAGGTGCATACTTTTGACTGTTATGCACCCAGATGGTGCACAAAATAAATACTCAATTTCGAACACTAGTTAGACATGATTGATAACCTGGGTCCATCCTATATAGGTCTGAATGTACATTATTAGTACATATAACAAATAATCTACGTCTACTCTATACATGTCTGACTGTATATTATCAGTATGTTAGACATCTGTCACCTGGGTCCATCCTATACAGTTCTGAGTGTACATTATTAGTACATTAGACATCACATGAAGTCACCACTGTACACTGAGTGTATAAACTTGGCTCTAACTTGTGCAGTGACTAACCAGGCTGTTTTTATATACATCAGGAGGCTGAGGGTCTATCTGTATCAGACTAGTTTTTTGTCCCTGTTGTACTCCCATTTATATGTGTCATGGGGATGGGATGGTCTCATGATGAAATACAGAAGATAGGTTTCATTTCAAAGGCTAATTCTTAGAATTTAAAAGGCTAATTCTTAGAATTTAAAAGAGAGATATTAATTTCACCCAAATGTTGGATGGCAAATGTAGCCAAGTATATAAAAACAATATCTTTTGATAAGTATTTTCGGGTCCCACTCAGTATATTCAAACTTCTGGTCCTTCTGTGGGATTTGTATTTGGTAACCACAGGGGTGGACATAACTAGGGGTCCGGGGGGCCGAGGCCCTTAAAAAGCAGGTTGGGACCCTTAATTTTCTGGGTTAGGGGCCTCACTGGCCCCTAGAAAATCATGAATAACAAAGACTAGTGTAATGTGAGGGCCCCTAGATTTAGGTGAGGGCCCCTAGGTTTGGAAAGCTAGGAGCCCGACTGGCCCCTGGATTTTTAAACTTACGTCCACCACTGTAACCAGAGTTAATGGTAGCCCCTCTTAAAGCCACAGTCTCGTCCCCCTATTATTAGGCTTACGTCCGCCAATGTTAACCTAATGGTGCGACGGCTGGTGACGTGTTTTCCACTTTTGGAAGGTAATCTGGCGACGTTATTGGTCACGTCACAAATTTGGTGACAATGTACAGGAATTACAACGTAGCCAGTGGCGACGTCATCAGCCACGAGAACGCGGCTTTCACGTTAATTTCAAACACTTGCTAACAGTTGATATAAATATATAAGATTTATGTCTGATCATCAGTGATAATGTTAGAAATTTTTTGGATATGACAATGGCGCTCTCCCTATTAATTTTAGGGAGACATTTTCACTCTAATGCGCCATTTTGGGTTAATTTTGATTACATTAAAATTCCTAATGTTCCATGGGCGCATTGGTCTCAAAATTAATGTGACATTTATGATTTTAATGCGCCAAGGGCGCATGGCGCGGCCCTAACATTTTCACTGGATCATGAAAGGCATGTTTGTGCATTTTCTCGATTGTTTTTAAGTGGTCCACAAGTTACCAAAGGCTGTGGTTGTAATATTGTCTCTGTCTCTAGTATAAATCTAAGGGAGTTTTATCAGGTAGCATTTCACACACTGATCTGTAAGATGTGAAGATAGCGAAAGCTGTTTCATCACCAAAATATTTTCCGTTTCGTAAACATCAACCTTCCATAAATCTGTTTAGTTCAGTGGTAAATTTGAGGAAATATGATTAATTATATAGCTATATACAAGATCAGGTATGTTAGGTTCTAAAGAACCTAAAAGCTCCGTCTTATCCACTTTGTTAAATAGCTGAGAGGGAGAGGGAGGGGGGAGGGAGGGGAGGGAGGGAGACAGAGAGAGACAGAGAAAGACAGAGAGACAGGTACAGAGAGACAGAGACAGAGAGAGAGAGCGAGATTGAGCATGGATTGAGAGTCTGAGGTCATTTGTGTGAGGAGATTGTATTGGTAATATGCAAATTTATTCAATATGGCCGCCCCCAGTGGGGGAAAGGGGTATTCCCGACCTACTTTCGTTCTATTTTTAGAATATCATTATGACATCATCTCGTCACTCTCCTGATACAGACTTATTTATGTTAATGAGTACACTCTCAAGGCATTTTCTATGGAACGACTTTCAATCTCCATACAGATGTTTCCTATCAAAAATAGCACGATGTGTCCCCCCCCATTTTTAACATTGATCTCTATGGGAGTTGGGACAACCTATTACTCCGATATATCGGACTATCGATGTTATCCACTCATCGAAGACGGAGAATAACCAGTTTCCAGCGATTGATGACTTTACTAACATTAACAATAGCAGTGTTTCCTCTTATATGACAAGGGACGTCATTACCTGCCAGACGCTCCACTCTTGATCAATTTAGTTCAATCACATTAACAGTTCTAACTACTGCACTCCAGGGGCTTCTCCTTAATTAATGGGCAGACAACGTGGGAGTTTCTCCTTAATTCAACTTTGAATTAAAATCTTTCTCCTTTTCTTTTTTATTATACTTTATGTCTTTAGAAGTTTAGTATGAAGAACAGTACAACTTGGATCACGACAATAAAGCAAAGAAAGAGTCTATAATTTGTTTCTGGGGAAACCTTGTAATGTAATTCCGATGAAATCCATAGTCAGATCCTCACTTCAATAGTTTCTTGTGAGATAGGGCATAGCCTCATAGGTATCACTGGTATCAATTCAAATCAGTGATTTCTTTAATCAATGCGAGTTCAGTCTCTATATGTGACTGGGCCTTAAGACTGTTGAGTTGAGTTCACTCTCTATATGTGACTGGGCCTTAAGACTGTTGAGTTGGGTTCACTATATGTGACCGGTGTGGGTAGACAAGGCGTTTGGTTTCTCCCGGGTCAGGACCACAAGTGAACAAAGAATTTCAAATTTGGCTCCAAACTCACCTGTTGGTGGTGGCCAAAGGTCTCTAGTATCTGTGATTTCATTGGTCCCCCTTGTGTTGCCTCCTCTGGTTGAGGGTGCTGGGGTGGGTGCACTCTTCCCCAAAACAGGCCAAAGGGACTGTAGACTGTCTATATGTGACCGGGCCATAAGCCTGTTGAGTTGAGTTCACTCTCTATATGTGACCAGGCCTTAAGACATGTTGAGTTGAGTTCAGTCTCTATATGTGACCGGTCCTTAAGCCTGTTGAGTTGAGTTCACTCTCTATATGTGACCAGGCCTTAAGACATGTTGAGTTGAGTTCAGTCTCTATATGTGACCGGGCCTTAAGACTGTTGAGTTGAGTGCAGTCTCTATGTATATACGACCGGGCCTTAAGACTGTAGAGTTGAGTTCAGTCTCTATATGTGACCGGGCCTTAAGACTGTAGAGTTGAGTTCAGTCTCTATATGTGACCGGGCCTTAAGACTGTAGAGTTGAGTTCACTCTCTATATGTGACCAGGCCTTAAGACATGTTGAGTTGAGTTCAGTCTCTATATGTGACCGGGCCTTAAGACTGTTGAGTTGAGTGCAGTCTCTATATGTGACCGGGCCTTAAGACTGTTGAGTTGAGTTCAGTCTCTATATGTGACCGGGCCTTAAGACTGTAGAGTTGAGTTCAGTCTCTATATGTGACCAGGCCTTTAGTCCATTATCCAATTAGATAAAGTCAAACAGATATGCCTCTTTTTCCTACAATTCATTTTAATTATAGACAGAGACAAGAACACTTAAAACTATCAAGTGTTACATCCTTAAGCCTGTTGAGTTGCGTCTCTATATATGCCACCAGGCCTTGAGAGCGCTGGTGTTTTCTCTGCAGAGTACACATCAATAAGTGGGTACACGCGGGTAACGCGGGTTCACCCGTTACGTACCTGATACATCTCCCTTTGAAGTTCACTGAGCAGGAATACATCGGGGAGGTACAGGTACGAACGACTCTATACTTAGCTCTTCACTTACATCTACATACACCTTTACTTATGATTTAGGGTGCAGCACTTCAGGTGTTATGACAGCTCCCAGTAGAACAGGTGCAAAGTAGTGTCAATGATTAACAGTGCACCCAAAAGTGCACAATTGTGCCGCTGTGTGCACCAATTTTTTAACTGTGCACCCTGAAATGCATCACTTTTTCGGGGGAATAAATATCTAATGTAAGAATGGGATATTAAAAAATGTGCACCCAAGACCAGAATAATAGGGCACTCTTAATTTCGGACGCTGTCAGGGGTTTATGTGTGTCCAAAATTAACCTAAGTCTGCACCCAATGTGTGAACCAAAAATGTCTCCTATTTAAATAAAAGCACGGGTGCAACCCTCTTGCATCAACATCAAATACGTCTATTGAAGGCCACACGTTACAAAAGTGTTGTACTGGGAGTATTGTGTGGCCGAAAACTGCTTCTCAGTCTGCCAGGCACTTTTTTATTTCATTAATCTTATTTTCACTTTTCAGTTTTGGTAAAGAGATTATTGATTCATTTGACCAAAATAGAAATTCAAGAAAAAAAGGGGGAAAACGTGAGACTCGGTAATAAAATCCCCAGTCTGAAGTTCTCTCTTTAGTCTTATATATAGTGTGTAATACTCCGAAGAAGTAATCCATATCATTGTTCACAGAATTCAGAACCCATGCACCCGGCAGCCAAATTATGCACCGCTGGGCAGGGTTCCCCCTTAATTTTCTATGATACAGTTGACCACAATTAGTTGAGGACACAACTGACAAAAAAGTAAAGGTATGGACAGCAGAAAAACTTTTCTCACAAGATAACAGGCGCCGGCTCTTTCCCATTTTGCTTTTTTTCTATTGAATATTTACCCAATCCTTAGAATGTAATATGGGCATGGGTCACGGAATGACAATGTCAGTGTTAAAGCCCTGCTTTATGATTTGTGGTCTACTTTTATTTTCTAGAGGTAAAACATGGTATTTTGATTCCAAACCGCTATTGACCCGTGAATATATAAACACTTTAGTGACATGATCCATCAATTTTTAAACTTTACATAAAAAAAATGTTATGATACAAAGGTCCCAACCAAGTTTATTTTGAAAGCCAGGTTGCGGGGGAATTAATTCACGCCAAATTTAACGGATTAATGTTTCAATTTAAAAATCTGTGACCTCTGCGTTTTCATTAATGTTGTTTTTGTGCGCCTTATTTCAGATTGTCATTCACTTATTTCACATGATCAATCAAGCGAAGTCTGGGCCATCGATGCATGAACATTAAAGTTGCTTTCAAATACATTTCAAAACATGAGAAAACTATTCAGGTGTGAACAATTTTCCTTCTGCCTACATCTTGATTATAACATTTTAAGTTTCAGATTCTGGATTCTTGCATTTAAAACGTTACCTATCCTTCATATAGGCGAGCTAAATTTATAACTTCATTTTAAGTCAAGTTAAAGTTAATCAAAACATTTCATATACACCCTATGATGGTGCAGTCTGGTGCCATCAGGCAGCCACAGAAACCTGAAATGCCTATTCTTATTGTATAAGACCGGAACTAGTTAAAACATTTCTTTTTGCATTTATCAAAGAGAAAAAAATATATATATTATATCTACATTAATGCTTCTATTATTTAGAAATTGGTTGGATATGTAAAAATACCTTACACTAGCCTGCTTCTAATAGGGTTCAGGACATGAAACCTACTTGTAGTAGGGTATGGGACTTAGAGCTTATGTTAGGATAGTCCATATTAGATATCCTATATAGATCTAACTGTGGGCCTGCAAGTAGAAACCATTCAGAAATCTTACTTGCAGTAGTGTCTAAATGTAGCACCCTCCTACTTCTAGTAGCCTGGCAGACAAATACCCAACTTCTAATTCCATGCAGAAATTAGTTCAAGCACATTTCATAAACTTTAAGTTTTCATATGCTCGCTGATTCTAAGACTTAAGACTCTACAATGTAGTGGGCTTTGAACCTCCCCTGAAGTAGGGTCTAACGTCTTATAGACCCCTTACCAGTAGTAGCACAGCCACCCCTATCACAGTATCAGACACGCGGAATTGATGGCGAATTGCTGAGTTCCGGCCTGTAGGCGCAATGCTTAAGGATCATTTATTGTCATCCTGTATCTGTTATTATCAATTCTTAGAGAAAATATTGATATTTTTGAATAACACTGGCCTTTATCTATGATATATTAGAAAATCAGAATTAAGTTACGAGAAATAACTAAGAAAACCAATGTTTTCTTCCACCTCCAATGCTGAAGCATAGGGCGGATGTCTGCAGCAAAAGGGATCTGGCACAGGGTCTATTGGACCAACGGGCCGCCTGCTCAGGGTGTGTGGGGGCCCACCTCACCCCCCCCCCCCCCCCCCTCACCACACCTTTTGTCGTCTCGGTGAGAAAACAAAGGTCTGTACTGTTTGTACAAACATGTGGCCCTCACCCAGCACACTCATCAACACCTCACCAGACCCGCCTAGACTCAGGCCAACTCTTTTTTAATAATGAACAAGTGGCTTTGCCAGGATTCGAATCCATAACCTTTGGGTTTGGAGGTGAGGGTCTTAACCACTACACCATGGAGGAAGAGGCTTGAACTAACAAATGGGGTCATGACCTAATTCACTGGTTCCCTTTTGAAAGCAGTTTAACAAAACAGCAGCCAGATGGACAGGTTGGTTATGGCCCATTTCGCTGGTTCTTGGTAAGACCTGAAGAAAGTTCAGTATGAAGGCAGCAACATGCGAAAGGATATCATTTTAGAATAAGTAGGGTAAAAAAGGAAAAAATGTTTGTTTCCTGTCTACCGCCCCGACTGAGTATTTTTGGACCAATTGGATTTTTTTTCTGTTTATTGGGAAATAATGACGGTTTTACCTACCAGATACAGAATAAAACAGTGCCTGAAGGCTATTCATTTAAGGCCACCGCTAGATGGAATATTGATATTCTTTTAAGAATGACAATTAATACTTTCATTTATGCAAATAATAAACAGGTGCGGTACCCTAACTTTGGACCAAAATTACTATTTTTACTCTTTTTACATATCTAAAATATTATGCAGGCTTTAACATATTTGCCTATTAATAAAAAATATAAAAAATAATCTATCAATGCTGTTAACTTTCAAATATGCTTGAAGTAATAGGGATGAAATAATTAAACTATAGATGGCTTTTATATTTGAAGAAACACGATTATATTCCACACCCTCCCTTTGTGCTTACAAATTTGAACCCAACTACCGATTGATATAAGTCTAGGCTTCTAAAGGGAATTTACAGTAGAACAGTTTCTGTGAATAGAATGTCCAGCCTCACTAGGATCTACTACAGAAGAAAAGGGTTAGAAAAACAGAGACTATGACCAGGACCTTATACGCGGCCACCTTCTGAATAGACTATGTGATGATGTGTGACCAGGACTTCTCAGTTGACGAGGGGAGTCATGGTTGGGAGGTAGGGGGGGGGGGGGGGGACGTGATACAGCAGGATATGGCACCCTGATTCCACTACATTGTTAGTGTACAGCACGTAAGGTCAAAAAAAAAATTGTTGTGCTCCAGTTTCCCGACCAACTCTATTATTCTGCCCCGACCCTAAAGTTTTTTATAAGAAAATCTTGGGTAAATTCATTAAAATATATGGCTAAAATGAGCCCCCAATCTATCATTGCAGTTTAAAAAAAAATTTTTTAAAAAAAGCCGACCTACCAATCTACCGACTCTATTTATTTTAGGCATGAAACCTGAACGCAACTATTTTTTCTGGCCTGAGGATATAAATTCCATCTCATACACCATAGATTATTTCATTATTTGGAAATCGACAACCCATAACTGTATACATTACCCTCACATGTTTTGTAAACCGAAGGTAAGTTGGGGTAATGGTTAGGCATGCTTGACCTAAATAGAAGTAATGATTTAAAAAAAACAAAACAAAAAAAAACGGATACATATCTGCAGCCTGGAGAATCCCCTTCGTGAGCCCATTGCATGAGGCCAGGCTTAGGACCCAGTCACAGGGCTCTAGTCTAGATTGGGGGGGAGGGGTGTGTCCTTGTGTCACATCTCAACTTTTGGAAATAGCCATGTCGCCTGCCATTATTAAATTCCAATGCCCTTGTCGAATTTAAGAAGGGATCTATCATAGTCTAATTTGTTGCTGTCCCTTAAAAATGTCGCTTGTGAATTTAAGAAACGGCCCAGTCGCGTTGTTGAATCTAAAGGTCTAGACCCATAGTATAGCCCTAGACCCCTAAATTTGACAGGGCGACATGGCCTCTTCGGGCTAGTGACATGGGACAGGGCTATTTCTTAAATTTGACAGGGCGACATGGACGTTTCTAAAATTCAACATGCGACATTGGGCCCCCCATCAAGGGCCCCCATAGTCCAACACATTCACCTCTTGGCAGGATAAACTGACTGATATATGGGAGACATGAAAATAGGAAGAGGGATGTGTCAGAGGAAATAAGACTCCTTTTCACACTAAATTCTCATCTACCGAGAGTGACACTCATTTCCACAAAACTCCAGGGGCCGGGTAAGTTCATATATATATATATATATATATATATATATATATATATATATATATATATATATATATATATATATATATATATATAGGATCTATGCTAGCCTTTTTTGTCTACACAATTTTAAAACGTTCCGTTTTTTATGATGGGTATAGAGACTACAAGAATATCCATCTACATTATTTTCCCTACAAAATGACATAAATACCTCTAGATGTAAGTTGCCTACAAGCTGAGCAGCTTTCTAAATTCACATACATTTTTTTTCCAGGGCAAATTCATATCACTTAAAGAATTGAATGTACCGTTTGGACTAATTTTACATTAGAAGAAAATAATCTAAAAGCATATTCCACACACCAAACTTGGCTGGCTATGCTCCTCAGGACTTTTTTTAATGAGTATACAGAGCTTTATTTACCGATAAACTTTACCGAGATACTTTTTAAATCCGCTTCCCTCCTCTGACCTCAGCATCTTTAATTCTAATGTTGCAGACCTACCACTGAGCCCAAAGCAAAGCCCGAATATATATATATATACAGACTAAACAGCTGAGCTTTGAGTGCAAGTCCCAGTAGACCCAGGACTGAGTAAGCAGTGACTTTGAACCCTCCCACACCACCACATTGCAGCCCAACCCCCTTCTTCAGATCAGACCTCTCATGAAAATTCCTCGCAGGCGGGGTGGGTACAAACTGAGTCTAACACCAGTAGATCTAGCCATGGAGGTGGTGGTGGTGTTTTGTTGGGAATCATTCCTCGGCCGCATTCCTCGGGCTGGAGGAGGAGCATGAGCTGGAGGAGTCTAGGGGAAGCGTGGGCGGGGGACCCGGGAGTGGAGGCCCGCCTGGAAATAAAACCACGGCCGGGGAGGGGTGGGGTGGGGGTCCCCCAGTCCCTCCACTCAACTTAGATATACAATAATACACATCATCGTTCTGAAAACCAAGAATAAAGGGTCCATTTTCATGGACTTTGTATGTCCTTGTTTTGGGGAAAAGGGCTACATTTCTGCACATTTCTCAGTGGTTTGGGGGAAAAAAGGGGATCATTTTTAGGGAGAAAAAGGGCCATTTTCAGGTACAGAATATCCGTATTTCAAAGAAAAAGGGGCCATTATTTTTTTGAGGAAAAGATTTGTGAATAGGGGGTGCTTTCTACTTTGAAGAACGATGCTATGTCCTGCTTGTTTGACAAGAGTGGTGGGCCCCTCCCCTCCCCTGCTCCCCTCCCGGCCCTGCCCGGCCCTTCCCCCCGGCCTCCCCCGGCCCGCGCCCGGGGTCACTCCCGGGGGGGGTTCTGTCCCAAAATCACTTCTAAAATCTATCAAAATGTTCTTATATCGGACCTAGCGGAGGTGTATACTCCTTGAGATGTCCTGGACGAGTGGGGATGTTTTAAAAAGAGCAGAGAATCGGGTTATAGGGATCGTTAAATCCCTTGATTTGAGACGACTGAGTCAGCGCCGTCCGAACCTAATCTATGAACTTCAAAGATCGATCAATATTGGAAGGAAAGATAAGACACTCACCCGACTTCTCCCGCTTTCCCGACATTCTGCCGACGTTAAGCCGGATACGTGTTATGCACAGACATCTTCGGGTGGTGTTATATCCGTCATGTGGTTGGCAGAGAGGAGAGATTCCCTGTTTATAGACCTTCTTTGGCGAGCCTCTCGACTCGTTGTGTTTTCCGACCGACTTTGAGTTAATTTATTTACATTCACCAGGGGGCGCATCGGACGGGCACCTGCGAACGAGGCCTGCTTACTTCACACAAAACACTCAATATCTACAAAATTACGCAACTGTTCATCCTGCAAATGAAACTACAGATTAATCATAGTTTGGGACATTTATTTAATCATTTTCAAGCATATTCATTGGTTTTGAGAATGGGAAAACGGAATGAAAAGTCAGTGTTTTGCTTTAATCGATCGCACTGATTTGCCTC
This sequence comes from Lepidonotus clava, assembly GCA_936440205.1. NCBI lineage: Eukaryota > Metazoa > Annelida > Polychaeta > Phyllodocida > Polynoidae > Lepidonotus > Lepidonotus clava. The sequence goes on from OW387143.1 coordinate 3,898,371, forward strand.
GTGGAGGCAGATGCTGGGATGTAGTTCAGAGAAATCCGCGAGATGGCGCTTCGGTACAGTAGCCAATTGGTTAAATTTTGATCAGGGATTTTGATATCAAAATGTTCTTATATTATTATCAAAATACATTCAGTATATTTGCATCCTAAAATGTCAGGTTTTTTCTTTTAGTAACTCATTTAACCCTTTCCTGACGACCGAAAAAAAAGAAGCTGTGTTCATGTAACATAGATCGAAAATATAAGGGTATGTAGGACAATTTTTTTCCTTATTTATCTGAGCATCTTTGTGCCGTTTTATGGTTTTATGTTTTTTTCATGAAAATTCTTTTGGATTTTGAAAAAGAAAGATTAAATCCTCTCCCCCCCCCCCCCCCCCCCAAAAAAAAAAAAAGAAAAGAAAAGAAAAGAAAAGAGAAAGAAAAGTTAGGGTAGAGCCAAAAATTGAGGTAGGTCGGGTTACCTGAACACAACAATTTCTTTCTTTTTTTCTTTCTTCCTTTTTTTTTTTTTTTTTCGTTTTGCACAATGAAGTCGTATATCATGGTTTAGTCAAGGGAAGCAGAGAAATATTATTTTTTATTTCTTTATTTGGTTGTCATGGGCACGATAGGTTTACTGTCACCAGTTTTCTCAAAAACTATATTTTGGAACGCATTTTATACAATGTGAAACAAAATTATGCATATTCTGTGGAAAATACATAGTTCTGATAGCTTTAAAAGAATGGATCATAGAAATGCATCTTTATTCTGAATGCCATTATCATCATCATCATCACGCCCATTGCAATGGTATATTATGAACAGGGTTATTCCTTAAAATAAATAAAGTATCAACAAATAAATAAAAGTATCAGGTCATATTCCAATGGGCCATTATATAGCCTAGCGCGCACGGCCAGGTCGGAGAACACAGGCCTAGTATTAGGTCCCTGCCGGAACTACTTGAAAATGTGGTGGTTCTGCTCAATCCTTGGGCCAACTTTTTTTGTGTCAATAAATGACTTAGTGTTCGATCAACAAATCAGAAATAAGTTATTTTAGGGAATCAGTGTGTGTTAAGAGCACAGTTAATGAATTCCAACCCTGTTACAGTGTCCCAATTTTGGAACTATTTTCAATGGCATCATGATTCTAGGTTACAGGGCACTACTTTCTGTTGAGTTCCAATTTTGAACTTCAAGGTTTAATTGCACTGGAATTAGATGAAATAAAATTCTAATTTTTGGTTCATTTCTTAGTTATATCATATTGTATAACCTCGTAAAGGGAATAGCCTGTAGGGTTCTTCTGAATATGTGAACACCCAATGTAAACAAACCCTAAAAAGTTACGAAAAATCAATGGCGGACGGGCATCACCTTGGTTACGCCGACCTTGACCCCAGACCCGCTACCGGCCGGTTGTTGTAAACCCGGCCGGTCGACCAGCCTAGCCATTATAAGGCAATTGATAACAAGCAATGCTTGGTTGTTTTGTTGTTGTTTTTTTTAAATAGATTCACATAATAAAAAAATAATGCAAGTCCCTACAAGCAACGTTATTTTGTTTTTTTTTAATGGGAAAAAATATATAAGAGAGAAAGGGCTCTTCTATGACGATCATAATGCAATTATTTAAACATGAAGGGACTAATGCCGGCCCCAACTACCTCTCTGTTGTCAATAAAATACTATATATTAACCTTCCAACAGGATCGGTTTTGTGGGTTGGTGGGTGGGGGAGGGGGTGCAGGAGAGGATCCAGGAATTTGAAAAGAAATAAAAAGAAAGGAGAGGGTGGGGGGGGGGGGGGGGGTCGTGTATAGCAAAACCTTTCCCCACGCCCACCAGGTGCTTGAATTTTATATTTAAAAAAAAATCAATATTTGGCCCAAATGGGAGGGGGGGGGGGGGGGAGAGGAACAAAAAAAAGACCAAAAAAACAGAGACACCAGGTTTACACAGATCTTCAAATTGCAAACATTTTCTGGCTCGAGTGTAGGGCAATTGCCCCTTTTGCTCCCTCTCCCTTGGAACCGTCACTGGCCATTTCAATATTGGCAATCAGTATTTAGAACACTAATAGAAATTGAATTTAATCTGATAATTAATTTCTTCAAGTCACCCACCAATCAACTTCGAGTATAGAATAACAAAAATCAGCTGGAACCGTGGTAAGATGATTCTATAGGTACACATAAATCTTTGTTTTTATAAATAGGCCCTTTAAGTCTTGAGTAAATGAGTCATTAGTAAAGACCTATAGGGCAACATGGTCTTTTCTAGGCAAAATATAAAAAAATGTTGTGTTCAGGTAACCTGACCTGCCCTAAATTTTTGGCCCTAAACCTGATTTCTTTCAGGACCATTTTTTCAAAAATTGTTTAAAAATCAATAGAAATTCACCAAAAGAACATGGAACAGTCTATAGATTCCCAGGACATGTATATTTCAGGTGCTAGAAATTGTTTTTGAGAAGGTTTGAACTAATATCTCTTTTTTTCAAGATTGCCTGACTATGTTTGTAAGTTGTTTTTTTTTTTTGTTTTTTTTTATAAAAAAGAACAAATTAAATCAATTTCGATCTATGTTAGCTTAACACAATATTTTGTTATATATTATTTTGCCCTATCTTTCGTTCTTTTCTGTTTTTTGTTTGTTTGTTTTTTCTATATTTTTTTAATTTTTCCCCTACATAGATTTTGCAGGGGCTGATTTACAACGATCTTCCAAATTTACGGTCTCAATTCTCCCAACCACGGATAGCCAATTTCTTGAGTTTTACCTGCAGGTTAGCCTGGATCAGAATGCATGCTGGGAAATATGTTGACAAAGCACAGGCCTTAAGTATAGAAAATTTCACTAATCATGGCATTATTTGTGGTTTATAAGGTGTATATCAATATCACCTATTTTTTCATTTGTCATTCGTATATGTTTATCATTTTCTAAGTTGGTTTGGAAATTTCTTCATTATATATAGAAATATGGCAAATATATGTATATTTTCTATATAGTTCTATGTGTTTTTGTCGACACAATTGCTCAAAATTAACCTGCAGGTGCCTAAGATACTGTGAAACAGCTATCTGTGGTAGGGAGAATTCTTCCTCTTTGGATCGGGAGGGGGGGGGGGGGGGGGGGCAAGTGCCCCTTTTGCCCCCCCCCCCTCTTGGATTCGCCCTTGTAAAATAAATAATTATTATCTTCAATAATACCAATCCTGCCAATATCTCACCAGATAATCGACATTTGATCAATTGCCTCAAAAAAAGGGTGCATTTATGGACTGCCCCTTTTTCCTTTATATATTTCTTTCTTTTTTGATTCTGTTTTCTCTTTGTTTCCCCCTTTATATGATAGATATTGTCTTCAATACTGCACCTGCCAATATCTCACCGGATAACCAACACTTGGTGGCACCAAAAGAGGGCGGGAAACCTCCCGCCACCTGGCGGTTTGTAGCCCAACCACCCCGACGTGCATCTGTGCGCGCGAGGCAATCTAACACTCCCAAAATTCAAGATGGCGCTCAAGTCCGCGGTCCACCAGAGTAAGTGATATTTTTCTCTTATTTCTACAAGTTTCACAACATCCAATCAAAAACAACCGATAGAAGCCAAAAGAAAACATGTTGTTCTAGTAATGTTTCAATTTTCAGCTTCTGTTGACGTGTAGTTTAGGTGCAAGCGGGTTTGAGAGGTGATGGAACCGCGAGCGTCCACCATTTATTTATTTACCGACTGGTTTCATGTTTGACAGTTCTTAGCCCAGTTTCCTTGTTGACGTTCTGTTCTGTCAATAACTCGTCTCTGTTGACTTGTTCTGTGTGCCTATAATGTAGAGAATTCATCGGTGATAGTACCGTAATGATGACAAATTATTGAAGTGTTACGTTGGTTTGTTGGAGGAGAACAGGAGGCGTTGCCCGTATTCAGAGTCTCTCTAGATGGACTACATTTGGTACAGCCTACAGACCTGTCAAAACCATATCACGACATTTGTTATGACTCACATAGACTATGAAAGGTAATGAAATCACTGAATTAAATATACTCATGGAGACGTATGTAAGGCAACGCGTAGTACCAATCCAATCTTTACATCACATCACACCTATTTTCAATACTAAAATTAATTGGTGACAGGGAAGATGTATCCAATCAGACCAATGTCATGTCAAAGATTTAAAGAGGAAGTATTTTTTATCATATCTACTCCCTAGGGACTATTCAGGTTCAGTAATTAAGAGTTTAATGATACAGGCAGGGTGATAACCAAAGTATAAAAGGGATATTTTGGGTGCATAGTATGGATTTGATACATGTTATCAATAATGTTATTTACAAGTCACAAATCCAGAAAAAATAGTCAAAAAAAAAAGTCTTTTTTCTCCAAATTTATACAGTTTCTTACTGGGATACATACAGATGCTAGCAAGACACTAGTACTAGTAGTACTCTACTCCTAAGTAGCTTTTAATAAGTGGAAACACGTTTAACGTGGATTGTCCAAAGCCAATTCAGTATATTTTATTGAGAAAATAGTAGATGTATAATTAGATCGGGCCTTTTTAACATTATTCCTTCGGTTAACGGTTAGGGGCCATCCACAAATGATGTCACACTTTTTCAGGGTATTTTTAGGACCGACCCACCCCCTGTCACACTGAATTGTCTGTTTTAAACATAAAAATAAGGGCTGATTTCAGGCAGTGTCACAATATTCAACCTACCCACCCACCCCCTTGTGTGTGACATCATTTATGGATGGCCCCTTATTGCTAATTTCCAGTAATGATTTGACGTTACCGGTACTGGAAGTTACAAGGAAGTTGTTAATTTTCATCGCTATCTGAACTTCAAAATATGTTAGGAGAAAGCTAAATCCGTTGAGCTCAGCATTTGCACTTGCCCAGGTCACACAGGAGCGGATCCAGTGGGGGGGGGGGGGGGGAGGACAGGCCAAGCCCCCCCACCCCACCCCACCCCTTGTAAATCATATTTGTCATTTTGTTGGGGCTCCCCTCGTGTGGGGTGGAGTAGTGGTTAGTGTATCCGCCTGTTGCGCAGGCGGCCCGGGTTCAATCCTGGGCTGGGGTGGGCTGGCTGCTGCTCCCCTCTACATGGCTCCCAGTGGCAACAACTGGGTTATCAAAGGTCCTTAGAGGACCACCGGCTGTTGCATGTGATGCCCTGCCTATGGGACATTGCATATAAAAGACCCCTTGCCACTCTTCGAAATGAGTAGGGTGTAGCACCCGGTGGCAGGTTTCTCCTCAAGCATAACCTCACAGAAGGGAACAGCTCACCATACAAACCATACAATCCATACTACCATACAATGCTGTAAACCCTGATGTGTGAAAGGGTCCTGGCAATCCGGGAAATGTGCATGCAGAAATGATGATAATGAATGACTCCCCCGTACATTTATGTTTTCGCCCCCCACTCTATAAATTCCTGGATCTGCCCCAGTCATATATCAGTAGCCTGACCATAGAGGATCATGTTTAGGTACAAGATTCTATTCTAGATACCAGATTTCAGGTAAATTTTCAATGGTTTGGTTTTCATTAGTCCACGGGACTAGTTCCTTGCATTGGCCCAGCATGACTTCCATAGTAGACTACCTGGTACTAGCAATTACTAAATGGACGTTAGGTTTAACCCTGGTCTCAGTCAATTAGATATTCGCGTGCAAAAAAATTATTTTATAGTATTAGCCATACCATAACCCCTGAAAAATCTAGGGACAAACGATGGACTTCCTTATTTTACAGGTTTCAGGACAGAATTTTTTTTTTTCTATAACGTTTCTAATTCTGACATAGAAAGACCAGTGCTACCAGATAAATAGTGTTCTTCTTCTTTTTAATCATACAAGATTATAGGTTTATTAAATTATTTCATATATTAACACATCATAACGTTTCTAATTCTGACATAGAAAGACCAGTGCTACCAGATAAATAGTTTTCTTCTTCTTTTTAATCATACAAGATTATAGGTTTATTAAATTATTTCATATATTAACAATAACAAAGATATAATAAGACAAGGTTAAAGGTAGCCAAATGCAATGTAGGGTCAAAACTTTAAAAATTCTATTAACTATTATAATACATTCTCTGGCCATAGCTAAGGCCTGTGGTAAAATATAGACTGTGAATATAGACTTAAACTACCTTAAAATACATTAAAACTAATCTCCGGTCAATGTTTGGTGACCCGCCAAAATTGGTTTGTTTACAAACATTGCCTTCTACAGCTGAACTGAACATGACAGGAGTATTATGGAGTTCAAGTGAACTTATAGCTAGTTATCATTATCTATACTGTACCAATGGCTAAAGATAGACTCTTAGGATATTTTTTCATAGTAATTTGAGTAGTGGAATTTTGTCATATTTTGACACAACATTGCTTTTGGCACTGCACACGCACATAGCATAGGCAAGGTTTACCAATTCTGTGAGCCCTGACCATAGAGCCAGAGAGCAAGTGCTGGGGCCTTAATTATGGCATCGGCGCCTGTCTGAGGAAAGAGTTTCGCAAAAAAACTAAACGCCCCTTCATTGAATATTTTTTTAGGGAAATCTGAAGTCACCTTTTGATCAAGTATTGTTACCCGAGTTCTCGTAAAACATTATTAAATCAATATCACAACAAACTTAGCTTATGTCTCGACCACTGCCACCTAAATACATTTAGTTTTTCCCAGGAATTTCATGGGACCAGTCTTTTTTAAAGCTCACTGTTACCCATGGAATGAGTAGTGAAATAAATAAATAATGTCTGAAACTAAAGCCCCATTCTCGTCAATGCAACGGACATAAATCGATACGTTGTAACCTCCTGAGCGTGGCGTCAAATACATGACGCGACCAATGACGTTGTGTTATGACATCCTGAAAGTGAAAAATACGGCACCAGGCCGTCGTGTGCTAAGGCTTACGTCAATGGACGTTAACCTAACAACGCACAGACGAGACAGCCGCTTAAAGATTTCAATTTGTGCATTCACTGTGTGCACAAGTTATAAAAGTGTGAACCCGGGGAATTTCTGTATGTTCATTTCTATACTTACTTAAAAGGTTGAAAAAACATGCACCATCTGGTTGCATACATTTGAAAATCAAAACGCTGATATGCTGTTAAAAACTAACACGACAAGTGAAATATTCAGAAAGTTTTTTATTGTATATCTTATATATAAATATTATATATTTAACAATCATGCCAACTGTAGAACCATGCCCTCTGGGTACAGAGCGCACTTTCGGACACTTGATATAATATTATATCAAAAAAGAGAATTAACCTGATATAACCAGCTTTTCTTCAATATAAAAAAACCCTTGGGGGTTCCGGGTAAGAATAGGCCCCCAGTAGCCCCTGCTGATGGTATGAAGCAGCGATAGGGGGGACCAAGCACTGACCAAGTGGTTTGTTGGGTTCAATTCCCTGTTGGTGCTCAGTTCACTGAGGGATGAGGTACAGCAAAAATGATATCCAGGTTTTGATCCACTGCTGTTTGCCCGTCCTGTCACCTTCATCTCATAGATACAATCACCAAAGACAGAATTTGTCCCAACTAGTTTTCGCCATGAAAATGACCTTGGCTGTCAGTACGGTGTAAAACACCCAACACTCACTGACTCACTCCAGTCCATATACTACTGTATCGCTGATGCCTTCGTCATAATTATAAAGGCGAACAACTCAGAAGTTGTGCCCAGACAGTCACCTGTCGTGATGTCCGTTTACCCGGGTCACGTCTCTGGTTAATGGGTTTGGGATTACAGACCTTTTGACGCTTACTGTTATACCATGCAGTTTTAATTCAAGCCTTTGTTATATAAAGGAAATATTCAAAATAAAAGATGTAGTCTGGGTCTGGCATTCGTGATTCCAGAAACAGGCGCCCAATTCTCAGCATTGTTCACTCCAGTTTGTTTTTTTGTTGTTTTTTCCCCGGTATTCAGAACGAAATGTATGTTGTGTAAGTAATTCAAATCCCCAGATACATAGTTAAAAAATATATGCACACGACTGGCGCACAAAATGAAACCTTTATTTGGAACACAGAAAGGCGGAGAAGTTGTGTCCAGACAGTCACCTGTCGCGATGTCCGGTTTACTCGGGTCACGTCTTCGGTTAATGGGTTTCGGATTACAGACCTCTTCAATGTATTACGTTGCCACAATCTAATTCTGGAGCGAACCAATTAAGGTCTCCTTCTGTTGACGTTAAATGTCCTTGGGCACTTGATAAGACTGAGGACAAAGAGCATCACTCATGTACGTACAACGTCACGAATTGGTTGGAAATAATTGTTAGGCCAAGGGAAAAAATTGTTGTGTTCCAGTATGAGTAACATGCGTATAAAAAAAAAATAGAGTAGGTATGTTGGATACTTTTTTCTGTTTTTTGTTTAATGTCTGTTAGTGAAAATATGCCCCCAATTCTCTAATATTTTATAAAATTCTAATACTCTTTTTCTAAAATGTCTGCAAAAAACAAAGAAAATAGGGTAGGTCGGGTTACCAGAATACAACAGTTTTTTTAACTAGCCTTATTTCACTCAGTGGGGGCTCAACACGAAGTTTCTCAAGTCAAGTAGATAGATAGGTGAACCCCAAGTTTTACCTGCTCAATAGACAAAATTACCTTTCCCAGTTTTTCAAATTTTGATTTTACTGGATTATAAGACAAAATGTGTTGAATTCAGAACAGAACTGTCGAGCCCTGTATCAGTAGAACTCAGGCATTTCTATGTTTAGGAATGTAGCATAGGGACTACACACTGTCACTGAATGCCTATTGTTGACTATGTAGCTCGTAATTAATTGTATACTTGATAGTTCTTTCAGTAGTAAAGTTAAATTTAGAATCGCAATCTAAATTTGTCTCAAGGTCTTTTAATAGTTGATGTCAAATACACATGCACTTCAGACGTACAGCTTGTTTATACACAGTAAGGTAGAGTTCTGAAATATGATTCATTATCAATTCCAATATTAAATGCTTCTTGAAAGGGAAAAAAAACATGTAGCTCATGTTTGATTAAGAACGCCACTTTTCCAGTCTAAGGCCATTAAAGGAGTTGCAATAACTCGAAATTATAACGTCAGCCTGTCAGCCCCAGGCTGATAGTTTTGAATCAGGGCCGACAAATTTTGAGAGAATTACATTAAAATCAGCCCGGATTTTTTACATGCGCTGACAGCCTGAAAAGTCAATTTCGACCCCTGAAAAATATGAAAATATTGGTAAATTATGTTTAAAATGTCCGACACTGTATTGAAAGATGTCCGATGATAAGCTCATGAACTTCGGACATTACGTCCAGTTCTTCAAAAAATTGTTCGCATACTGAGGTACCGTGTCCCCATACCCACTAGGCGATTTCGACCAAGTCAGCCGACTGATTGATGCTAAAATCGGCCAATTCTACCCCAACTATCAGCCGATTTTACTTTTTAGCACCGATTCAGATCAAGCATATACATTGCAATATGGGATACTTACATGAAATCATAGGAGTCGCCTGATTTTAGCAGCGACTTGTTGGCTGACTGTGTAAAAGTCGGCTAATGGGCATAGGGCTTAAAAAGACAGACTGAGACTTAGTCTGATAAGTAAGCTGTGCACCAGTTGGGGGTCTTCAGCAGGTTTCAGTACTGGGAAATCTAAGTAGTATATGAATAAGGCACTGGGCACGGGGTAGGATCTAACGACAGTGTTCGAAATTAAGGTTTAATTCTGTGCACTCGCCGGGTGCACAGCTCTGAAAATCATGCACCCGGCAGCCCTTCCCTGCACCCTCAGCAGTATAATTCTATTTATTTTCTCAAAAATGTGTGCACTCACTGGGTGCACAGCTCTACAGAACAGTGCACCCTGCAGTAAAATCATGCACACCGGGTGCAGGGTGCGCCCTTAATTTCGAACACTGAACGATATTATATCTGGTCCATTTTAGGAACTCCTTTGGCCATACTTAAAAAAATAGTCTGTTTCCTGTCTAGCGGGTGGGCTTTAAAAAGATGACCATTTCTTTTTTTTTTCCCAATATTTCTTTATGTTGGTAAGGGTATAACGTAAAATTTTTGAAAAAAAAAGATTTTTTTTGAAAAATTAAAAAAAAATCGTCCCACCCGGCCATACAAATTAGTCCCCTGGCCGGTCCGTCGGAAACAAATTTATTTTCAAGTATCGCCTTTGGAAAATTCACCAATTTCGATTTTCATTATTTTAACATGACATATTTTGACTTTACTTCTTTGACAAACACACATTCACAAGAAGTGAAAGTTTCGGTCAAAACAGGCATGTCTATCGTCAATTTTAACAACCAAACCAAGGTGAACAACTAAGGAGAAGCGTCCTCAGATGACGTCATAGGTGATGACGTCACGAGGCCAGGAGCTGAGTCCTATCACTGCCCCAGTTTAGCAAGAAATCGTAATTTGATAAAAGGTGTAAAAAATGTAATAGCTGACGCTGGGCCGAACTAAAAAAAAATTCTGTTTCCGGTGGACCGGCCGGGTGGGTATTTTATAGCCGGGTGGGATGATTTTTTTTTGATTTTTCAAAAAAAAAATTTTTTTCAAAAAGTCCACGTTAAACCCTTACTAACAAAAAAAAAATATTAAAAAAAAAAAGAAATCGTGGCCGCCCGGGTCGTCTTTTTTAACCCCACCCGCGGGACCGGAAACAGAAGTTTTTTTAAGGACGGCCTTGTCGTAAGCAAATAAACAAAGGTGTGTAGCATCATCTTATGTCAGAAAATTCGTTGGCCTACTTTTGTAGGGTTTCCGGCATACCAGTTATTTCTGAAAGCAAAGAGGAGCTTTTTTAATAGTAACTTGATTACCAACATTTATTCATTGCTGGATAGATTCTGAGCATTTCCTAAGCTCTATTCCTAGGGGTTATTTTCACCCATATTGATGGGGAAGTTGGGGAATCTTTTTCGGACATAGTACGATACAGTCAGTTACTATCGAGTGCTTGACCCCAACAATTAAGATAAATCTGTAAAGTACCTTTTTTTGGGGGAGCTCACAGAGCTTACAATCTGACTGTATTTTTGGAGTCTCTTGGGCCGCACTTAAAAATAAGTCTGTTTCCGGTGGACTGGCTTTTCAATTTTCAAAAAGAAATTTTTGTTTCAAAAATTTCCATTATAGATCTAGCCTTTAAAAAAAAAATTGCGGCTGCTCGAGTAATCTTTTTTTAATGGCCACCCGCTGGACCGGAAACAGACTATTTTTTAAGTATGGCCTTAGTAGAACAATTTTTGAAGTCCCAAACATCCAAAACGTCAAAAGCTTATTCTCAGACATCTTTCTAATCCTGAGGGTAGGGGGGGGGGGCACTCAGTCTTGGACTGTAGGTACCAACTGCGAAACTACCCCATTTTTGATGCCTTGCGCCATACAAAGATATAATCATATAAATGTAGTGTAAGTAAGGCATCAAAGGAGGCATACCGGATTTGAATTGTTCTTTTGCTGTTGTGCACTGGGGCATGTAATTGGGCTATTAGCACCTCCCCCCTCCCCCTCCCCCCTCCCCCTCCCCGTCTGCACCCTCTACCAACCCAGTAGTGTTCAGTGCAGCTGCACACTCATTGGTCAGCCAGATTGACCAATTGGATTCCCTCCTATACCACCGTCCGTGCGCCCAATCAACCATGACGGGGCAGTGGGCAAGGAGTGAGTGTGGCGAAGGCAGGTCTGAGGTGGTGTATGGGGGGGGGGGGGGGTCAAGCAGAGGGGAGCTTTAGAGGCCTTCCATTAAGTACGTACGCACCAAGGGGGGGTGGGGGGGTTTCAAATTTTTGAAACTTTGCGTACATACCTGTACAAATCCAATGCGTATTTTGGCCCAAGGGGGGGTGGGGGGGTCTAGAATTTCAGAAATTTTGCGTACGTACTAAATGGAAGGCCCCTTAGCTGTCTAGTGTTTAGGCCTACCTCTTACACTTACAGTCCGCAAGGCATCTTCGGCCGGCTCAGATTTCTAGTTTGTGATGGGCATGATCTGACAACCCCCCCCCCCCACTACTTTTCAGGATACCTCATAGACTGTCCCTCCAGAAAAGCATCTATTTACAAATTTCTTCGTCCCGATCTGATTTCAGAATGTGATGATTGTTTTAAGAGGCATCATAGAGGAATCGAACCACATACTTTTGACTTTTATTCTAGTATCAAAGATAATCTACTAAACTGCCCTCCTAAAAGGTGGTTTGATTAACTGACAGTGGAATTGGCGACCGACAGCTCCCGACAGGACAATTAAAGGCCAGGTTTCCATAAGGTCGTCAATGCAAGGCAATGCGAAACCGTCGGACATATCAGGCAAAATACTGGCATTTTCAAAACCACAAAAACTTGCCTTGATGACCATCGAGAGTAGGTAGATGTGGGATTGAGAGGTGGGTATGAGAGTAAAGTAGGTTTGGTAATGGGGGGGTGAGGGGGAGAGGGGGGTCGAAGTGTAGACATAACCAATAAATCAATACACACCCGTTCTGTGTGATTGTAGACAGTGGGGGGGGGGGGGGGGGGGGGGGGTAGGGGCTCTGGGGGAGGGGGATACCGTGCACACAGTGCTTTACACAAACATCACAAAACTTTTTTTTCCTTTTTTTTTTATTTCCCCCTCGCCGTCCCCCCCCCCCCCCCCCCCCCCCCCATGATAAAAATGAAAAAAAGACAAAAGAATCGATACTCTCAGATTTGGAATCTAAGTATTGGTTCTCATTTTATGGAAACACAAAAACAGAATTACTGAAATACCCAGGAAACCTTTTCACAATTTGAAATATATATTGGGATATTGTTTGAAAGTTTATAAAATGAAAACTACCCAGTGGTCTTCATATCAAAATCTTAAAAAGGTGCTAAGTTGACTTTTGAAAAAACGTGGGCACCCTGTAAGATATTACTATTAAAACGTCTTACTCTTAGGAACTTAGTTGAAATATCCATTAGGGTAATGTAATTTATTTTGTAAGTTAGCCTTTTGTTGGTATTATCTACAGGAGGCTTTTGACAAATGCCTACACAGTAATTGGGGATTACAGGGTTGGAGGCCTCAGTGCTATTCAGAGTAAATCGCCCGGTGCTGAGTTACCGCCACTCATTTGGCTGAAAGAGGCGTGAAAGATGGATCTGCCAAAAAATATGAACAAAAATAGAAACATTCAATCTCAAAACTGATCATTGTCCACGATAATAACAGTGCACCCTCCTTCTGAAGTGCACTATTTTTCTAAAGGGTGCATATATTTCTGGCCCTGTTACTCGAAATGTGCACAGATTTTCTTAGGTTATGTAGACAAGATTATGAAAAGATTTTATTAAAAGAAACTTGAGCTTGTTTAGAGGGCCCTGTACTTTAGGGGGGTGGACAGGACACCCAAAGGGTCCTGTCAGGGTGTCCTGGGGCTTTAGGGGGTGGACTGGACACCCAGAGGGTCCTGTCAGGATGTCCTGGGGCTTTAAGGGGTAAGGACAGAAAACCCAGAGGGTCCTGTCTGGGTGTCCTGGTGCTTTACAGGGTAAGGACAGGACACCCAGAGGGTCCTGTCAGGGTGTCTCGGGGCTTTAGGGGGTGGACAGGACACCCAGAGGGTCCTGTCAGGGTGTCCTGGGGCTTTAGGGGGTGGACAGGACACCCAGAGGGTCCTGAGGCTTTATCGTTGCTGTTATTCAGGCCTTGTTATGCTGACCCAGACAGGACACCCAGAGGGTCCTGTCAGGATGTCCTGGGGCTTTAGGGGGGGGGGGGGTGGACAGGACACCCAGAGGGTCCTGTCAGGTTGTCCTGGGGCTTTAGGGGGTAAGAGCAGGACACCCAGAGGGTTCTGTCAGGGTGTCCTGGGGCTTTAGTAGGGTGGACAGGACACCCAGAGGGTTCTGTCAGGGTGTCCTGGGGCTTATGGGGGTAGACTGGACACCCAGAGGGTCCTGTCAGGGTATCCTGGGGCTTTAGGGGGTGGACAGGACACCCAGAGGGTCCTGAGGCTTTATCGTTGCTGTTATTCAGGCCTTGTTATGCTGACCCAGACAGGACACCCAGAGGGTCCTGTCAGGATGTCCTGGGGCTTTAGGGGGGGGGGGTGGACAGGACACCCAGAGGGTCCTGTCAGGTTGTCCTGGGGCTTTAGGGGGTAAGAGCAGGACACCCAGAGGGTTCTGTCAGGGTGTCCTGGGGCTTTAGTAGGGTGGACAGGACACCCAGAGGGTTCTGTCAGGGTGTCCTGGGGCTTATGGGGGTAGACTGGACACCCAGAGGGTCCTGTCAGGGTATCCTGGGGCTCTAGGGGGTAAGGACAGAAAACCCAGAGGGTCCTGTCTGGGTGTCCTGGTGCTTTAGGGGGTGGACAGGACACCCAGAGGGTCCCGTCAGGGTGTCCCTGGGCTTTAGAGGGTGGACAGGACACCCAGAGGGTCCCGTCAGGGTGTCCTGGGGCTTTAGGGGGGTGGACGGGACACCCAGAGGGTCCCGTCAGGGTGTCCTGGGGCTTTAGGGGGTGGACAGGACACCCAGAGGGTCCCGTCAGGGTGTCCTGGGGCTTTAGGGGATGGACAGGACACTCAGAGGGTCCTGTCAGGATGTCCTGGGGCATTAGGGGGGTGGGATGGACACACAGAGGGTCCCGTCAAGGTGTCCGGGGGCTTTAGGGGATGGACAAAACACTCAGAGGGTCCCGTCAGGGTGTCCTGGGGCTTTAGGGGGTGGACATGACACCCAGAGGGTCCTGTCAAGGCGTCCTGGGGCTTTAGGGGGTGTCAGGACAAGACACCAAGAGGGTCCTGTCAGGGTGTCCTGGGGCTTTAGGGGGTGGACAGGACACCCGAATGGTCCTGTCAGGGTGTCCTGGGGCTTTAGGGGGGTGGACAAGACACCCAGAGGTTCCCGTTAAGGCGTCCTGGGGCTGTAGGAGGGTGGACAGGACACCCAGAGGGTCCTGTCAGGGTGTCCTGGGGCTGTAGGAGGGTGGACAGGACACCCAGAGGGTCCTGTCAGGGTGTCCTGGGGCTGTAGGAGGGTGGACAGGACACCCAGAGGGTCCTGTCAGGGTGTCCTTGGGCTTTAGGGGGTAAGGACAAGACACCCTGTTTACAGGACGCTTTTCCTACTTTCCACAGTTTGGAGTGGCATCTCTGATTATAAGGTCGACGTTCAACCCCACCATTACCATTGTCCCTCCTCTTCACCCAGCGGTGTGTTCGTTTGGCAGCGGCAGTGTGTAAAACCTGTTCAGAGGACACCTTCCCCATCCCACACAAACGAACACAGACTTGCAAGTGCTCCCAACAGTTTTTCCAGCACAGGGGAGTTTTTCCCCTCAAATGCTTGGCGCACAAGCAGCCATTGGGCTTCTTAGTGACTCTGTAAACTAAATCTTGTTTTAACTTCCTCTGGTCTTTAGTTTGTAGTTGTTTTTTTTAATCAATGTCAAAATTAAGCTTTTTTTTGTACATCTTTTATGATTGAGAAAATTGTAAATCGATGCACCCGATAATGCACATCAAGTGCACCGTAGTATATTTATGTTGGCACAAAGTTATTAGCGGTTTGCCCACAGAATCTAAGTGGGGTGGCCAGGTTAACTTCTTTAAAAAAAAAAGAAAGAATTTTCTTTGAAAGGGATGCTATCAACACATTGCAGTGTCAGAAATTAAAGGTGTACTGTGCACCCGGAGCGCATGATTCTACAGCTTGGTGCACAATTGTTTTTAAAAGGATGGTTCATGATTTTTCACCCCTTTAAATAGGTTACCGTAGGAATGTACACTGAGAAATCTCCCTGGGTGCACAATTTTTTAATATGTGCACCCAGTGAATGCACAGAATAAAACCTTAATTTCGGACACTGTATTGAACGGATATTATTTCTTGTTTACAGTCCTGCTTCCAAACTCCAATATTTTAAAATGTTATTTTGGATAAGGTTTATTTTGGAAAAGAAATTTGACCTTTGAGTTAATCAAATCACGAACAAGATAACACCAGATGTCAACGATAACAAAAACTTTGTTTACAATTTCGACCACATCAAATAACAACAAGTGACACAACGTAAAACCCTTAATTTCGCCGCACCCTTACTTTAAAGTATTTCTTTTTTTAGAGGTGCCATTGTATGCAAGCTTATGTAAAACCCTAATTTAAGTAGTACCCTTAAAGTGGTGGCTTCATTGTCTCTAATTTATCAGATTAAAGCGAGGGTTTCGTCCGTGAGAAGGACGTATTTTGCTACGTTGTAACCCCCTGGGGGCTGCGCCAATTTCGTGACGTGACCAATACCGTCGCCGGATTACGTTCCAAAAGAGGAAAACACGTCGCCGGCCGTCGCGTTGTTAGGTTAACGTCGGCGTACTTAATCTTAACAACCGCAGGACGAGACTGTCCCTTTAAAGCCAGTGGATCGTCCGTGTGGCGGAAGTAATTTTCTGTGTTGTTACTCCCTCAACGCTGCACCAATTTTGTGACATGACCAATAACGTCGCCGGATTGCGTTCTAATGTCGCAAAACATGTTGCCAGCTGCAACGTCGTTAGGCTTAGGGGTGGAGTACCTAACAATATGGATGATACATTGGCTTTAACCCTAATTTAAGCCGCGGCTTAAATTAGGGGTTTTACTGTTATAAGAAACCAAACTTTTTTTAAAAACAAGAAACAAATTAATGAGAAATATAAAAACAAATGCCAAGAGACCGAAGACAAGTCTAGCCCAGCGTCCAAGGTCCCGGATGATGGGCAGCACCAGCGCCAGCCGGAAATCAATAATCCGCTGGTGACCAGACGGTAACCCAACCCGGGCTACAGGGGAGGCCAGGAACCAGCAGCCACCCTGAGAGGGACGCTGTCAGACAGGGGGCGTCATGGCTGTGACGTCACGCCGATGACGTCATCGTGACGTAACAGTTATTGGCGTTGTCATAATCCTGACCGGGGATACCTTTAGGTTGCTTTTGTGACTGGATTGGGGGTTTGGTGACCTAGTTATGTTAGACATTGACCAATGTAGAAATCCTAAAGGTTAATTAGATATTAAAAATGCTCTTAGACTTAGTCTGATATTCAAACTTTATGAAGACAGGAAAAATTCTTTGAAATAGATATGTTTGTTTCTTTTGTTTTTGTTGTTGCTTTTTGCTGTGTTTTTTGTTGTTGTGGTAAAACAGTATTTTATATATGTATTATCCTCAAGAGAAAGAAGTTGTAGGTTTGGACAGCTTAGCTTTAACATAGACTTGGTTTGAAAAATGTTTGCCTTTTCCGTTCAAATGCAGGAAATTTACATCTGAAATTTTTGGGCTAGTATAGTTGGCTAGCAACAATAAATGCAATGGCAATGTCTAAAATTCACCCCCCCCCCCCTCCCCCATTCAAGCTATCTAGATCCGCCAGCCTTGGTACTATAAGACTAGGAGCTAGGCCTCTGGGGTGTGGTTGGGGGGTCGGCAGGGAGGGAGGGAGGGGTTATAGTCATTGTTGTGGGCAATGGAGGATAGAGCGAAGCGCTTGTTCTGCGACAAAATCAATAATTATAACACTGTATCAATAAAATCCCTGAGGTACTAACACAAGCATCATTACGGGCCACCCGCCTTGTGCTAAATCCCGTGCCCTCCCCGCTCCCCGCCCCTTCACTCGCTTTCCCTGGTTTGCTGGCCTCTGCCTCCCTTGTCGCTTGCACTCTCTTGCACCATCCCTCCCTTCCTGCCCCCCTCCCCCTCCCCTCCCCCTCCCCCCTCCCCCTCCCCCTCCCCCTCCCTGCCCCCCTCCCCCTCCCCCTCCCCCTCCCCCTTCCCCTCCCCCTCCCCCTCCCCCAATTCAAGGACAAGACAGGTATAATCATACCGAGAACTGAGAAATCATCAACCGCCCCCACATGTAATTTCATAAAGCGTAATGTTGATTTCTGAGAAGTGTTAATCTAACTGCGACTCATAAATTGTCCCCGAGTAGACAGCAGAGACCATCAAAGGGGATCACTTATATCCTATAACCAATAATGCATACGGTTTGTCCTTCGGTACATATTGGGGATTTGAGAGCTTGTATATGATAAATCAAGGTTGATAATAATCATAGAATAAGCATGGTGAATTGCACTTTATTTGTTCATGTCAATGGTTTAGAAGTACTCGTGTATATTTTCCCCTGATATTTTTAGCCAAACTATGCATATTTATTTACTAAAATGGCTATTTCCCCATGCTGTTCATAACGCACAAAGAAAATTAGGGTAGGCCAAAAATTAGAGTAGGAAGGGTAACCTGAAGATACCAATGTTTTTGGTCTAAAGGTCCAGAGCCCAGCCACTTGAAATCATCAGCCCACTCACTAAATGTAGTTATTAGGCCAAGATTGTAGTAATAACATTGTGGCTTGATAACCTTTGAGTGACCAGCATTACCAGGGGTTTCCCCTTACGGAGGCGGTCAGAGAAAAACTTTTTTTTTAAATATATTTTTCTTCTTATGATATTGTCATTTATATTGACAGATCAATGTGGAAGACGTGGCTAAGTGGTAGTGTGCACAGCACACAGCGATTGAAAAAATATATATTGACAAATTATAGGCTGAAAATGTGGCTGAATTTTCGCACAGGAAACAGGTTTTTTTTTTTTACGATGGCCTTGCATATTTTGACAGTGTAACACCAGAATAGTACTAAAAGTATATCACTTCATAGTGAATTGTCTCACAAACCTATCAGTAAGATAGAAAAGACAAAAGAAAGGACCTTGAGTCTGTGGTGTTCACTTAAGGCCAAAAAAAAAAAATTGTTGTGTTCAGGTAACATAGGTCGAAAAAAATAGGGTAGGTAGGTCGAAAAAACTTTTTTTTTTTGCTTTCTTTTTTTCACTTGCCAAAGAGACCCTGCCAGTGTTGGAAATAAAAAAGATATTCCAAATATTCTCAAAAAGCATTTTTAGCATCTAAAATACATGCCCTGAGTATCCACGTGCTGATTTATGGTTTTCAATGGTACTTAAGGTCAATTCTTTGGATTTTGAAAAAAAATAATTAAAAATTTCCTAAAAAAAAAGCTAGGGTAGGGCCAAAAATTTAGGGTAGGTAGGGTTACCTGAACACAACAAATTTTTTTTTTTGGCCTAATCTCCCTGAAGTCTGGAAAGAACCCTGGGGGGTTGGCCAGACATTATCCAACAAACAAACTTAATCTCCATAATTACATATCTGGTTTGACGGAGCACAACCATAATTATGGTATTTTCCCAGAATTAATCCATTAGATTTAGACCCAGTGGGACAACGGATGATAGTCTTTCTTCCCTGTCCATTTCTTATTGTGTTTTTTTGGCCCACATATTGTATTATTTTATATAATATCCTACACATTCATACCTAATGATCCTTTTATCCCCGTGCAGGTTCTGGGGAAGAATAGGCCCCCAGTAGGCCCTGCTGATCGTATAAGGTGATGATAGGGGTGGGACCCAGCACTGACCAAGAGGTTCTTTGGGTTCAATTCCCAGTTAGTGCTTGGTTCACTAAGGGATGAGGTACAGCAAAAACGATTTCCAGGTATTGATCCCCTGCTGTTTGCCCGTCCTGTCACCTTCATCTCATAGATACAATCACCAAAGACAGAATTCGTCCCAACCTTTTTTCGCCATAAAAATGACCCTGGCTGTTGGTGCAGCGGAAAACATCCATCACTCCCTCATTCATCAGGTTCGTTGAGGTGTTGATGAGTGTGGTGGGTGTGGGCCGCATGTTTGTACAAACAGTACGGACTTGTTTTCACCATGAAAATGACCCTGGCTGTCGGTATGGCCTAAAACATCCATCACTCACTCACTCACTACAGGTAGAGCTTCCTACTAATGTCAGATCGGATCTTATCATAGGTGTCGTAAAGCACATCTGAACCCCCTCAACACCTGGGATTTAGTTATTTTCAGCCTCAAGTTATTTTATGAAATGAATTTATAATATATAACTGCCATGAAGAATAGGAGAGTGGACCTCTTCAGATTTTTAATTAAATTGAAAAATTGGCTGGACTTGGCACTGACAGGGCTAGTTGATTGTAATTGTTGAAAGAACAGTCAGTAATTAAGATAGTTTTGAATAACATGTTTTGAAGGTAAGAAGACTCTAAATTATGAACTTAGATTAA
The DNA here is from genome assembly GCA_936440205.1 of Lepidonotus clava. Classification (NCBI taxonomy): domain Eukaryota; kingdom Metazoa; phylum Annelida; class Polychaeta; order Phyllodocida; family Polynoidae; genus Lepidonotus; species Lepidonotus clava. The sequence goes on from OW387143.1 coordinate 3,918,544, forward strand.
AACTGCACTTCTTTAATTGAAAACATGTAGAAATGGTTTGCATGGACTGATGGAATCTTGTGGGAAGTACTGCAAGCCAAAAAGTCAACAGACATCCTGAGGGAGCATTTTATAATTTATTTATTTTTTAATTCTTTTATTTAGACTGGCAATCAAGATACCAAACAATACTCTTTGTGTTAGCACAATTTTTTGCCATGTCTCAGTGATGTCATGTGGGACTGAAAGATGACAAAACAGTATAGATGCAACTTTTATGTAGAACTAACTTTATAATTCATTTCTTTATGTGTTGTACAAAGTAGCAGGATGTCATTCGTGCGGTTAAGAGTAAAGACCTGAGGACAAAAAAAAACAGACACATGTTCAAACTATAACATGTTACTTTCTGTGTTTCGGAGATTATGCATAAGACCTGAAGACGACAACACAGTGTAGACACAAAGTGCAAACTGTAAAATTATATCGTATTTCTTTTGTGCGTTTCAGAGATTATGCAGGATGTCATCCGGGCGGTTAAGAGTAAGGACTGGAAGGTACTCGTGGTGGACCAGCTGAGTATGCGCATGATCTCCGCCTGCTCCAAGATGACAGAAATCATGTCTGAGGGAATCACCCGTAAGTCATCATGTGTATATATTTTGTAATGTGTAATTAATTCATTAAAAAACTTACCATAACTTTTTTTTAAAGAAAATCAGTTCTGTCTTTGACACTACCCTTTTGGAGCATCGGCTTGTCATATTTTGAAATTTGAAATCTGTCAGCCATTTGGGCCGACTTTGAAGGGATATAAGTTTTCAGATTTTTGTCGGGTTTCCAATTTTTTCTCTCTTTAACTCGCTTAAAGATCAATTTCAAAATTTCATGTTTAGAACGCGTTTCACAACATCTAAGCATACCATCAGATTTTATTACTGCTATTTCCAACCGTTTCACTGTCCCCAACTTACATCCCTGTTAATACAGTTGGTTGCACTCGGTCGTTCTGTGGTGACCCGGCTATAATCTGTTATGCTGTATGATACAAATGTCATATTTCCGTACAGTTGTTGAAGACATAAGCAAGCGTCGCGAGCCCCTGCCTCAACTGGACGCTGTGTACCTGATAACACCCACCGAGAAATCGGTCCACGCAATGATCAACGACTTCCGCAACCCCAACAACACCATGTACCGGATGGCTCACATCTACTTTACCGAAGGTAAGGGCAGTATCACCATGCTAACAGGGTTGCCACTGGTCAGGGAAAAGTCAGGGAAAAGTTATTTTTTCAAGGTCAGGGAAAAGTCAGGGAATTTTGGAATTGGTCAGGGAAAACTGCAAATCTAAAAAAGGTCAGGGAAAATTGACCCTGGTCAGGGAAAAATGGAATTTCCAAACCCATGCGTGAACCGCTGGCCAACTTTGACACTCTCAAAATCTGTGTATTTCTGGTTGTCATGAAAAATAACAATAGAATTTTGTAAATTGTGGCCTCGTGATAGGCATGTTGGGATTTTAAGGGGCGTTGATGTGAGCCAGGAGCATGGCCTTGGCTACAGGAGTTGCTAAGAAAAAATTATGGTATTGTGTTTCGAAGGTTCCAGCCTAAATTGGCAGAAAGGACTGTTCTATGGGTATTTCAAGGCTGTTTATTGAAAATAAAATTTGTCACGGAAAAGTCGGGGAAATGTCAGGGAACTTTGACGTCTCTGGTATGTGGCAACCCTGACTAGTCAACAAGATTGTAATGATTAAGAACAACATGTTCATTTAAAAGCCCAGTCACATATAGAGACTGAACTCAACTCAACAGTTGAGTTGAGTATCTCAACAGTTGAGTTGAGTTGGGTCTCTGATAGTCTTGATATGTGACATAGGGTTAAAACTGTAGTTTTAAGCTTTCTCAAGACTGATCAGTCTAGTCTCAAATCTTGGGATGTTGAAGATTTAAAACTGGATAGTCTTGAGTCCTTAGGAGTCTTAAGACCCAGTCTCAATATGTGACCGGCCTTAAGACTAGATAGTGCTCAGTCTCAGGCAGTTTTAAGGTCCAGATCAGTTTTTCATTAAGACTGGTTAGTTTGCAACCATTTAGTCTCAAATCCTTAAGACGGTTGAGTTGAGTTCAGTTTCTGTATGTGACCAGGCCTTAAGGGTTGAAGAAGGGGCCTTTTAATTACTCATTTTTTAGAGAGTGATACACCAGATACTTGAATATGATATAGATTTAATAATTTTTAATGAGTTTGATAATTTTTGATAAAGTGAGATGAATACTAATAGATTGTGGCAGACTGGGGACACAGCCCCCACTTTTCCTAAGTCTGGAGCAAAATGTTTTCAACTTTGAACGGTCCTCAGTTTATTTAATATGAACGCTATTCTAAAAATAGTAGTGCTGAAGAACTGACATAGAAAAGTAAAAAATAGTTGGCCAACTTGTATTTTATTATGTCAAACCTGACTTATCTAACACAATCTGCTAAACAAGTACTTCTTGATTTGCAGCTTGCCCAGATGAATTGTTCAATGAGCTGTGCAAATCAACGTCATCCAAGTTCATCAAGACCCTGAAGGAAATCAACATCGCTTTCCTGCCCTATGAGAACCAGGTAAGGGATTCCCCTGTTTGCTGCTTCTTGGTCTGAAATAGATCTAAAAAAATTGTCTTAAATTGATTCCCCCAAAAGACCCAGAGATACTTACGTACCGTCAGGTCCCCACTGCACAGGGAAAACAGATAACTTGGCAAGGAAAATGACCTGTCAGGGAGAACACAGGGAATTTGGAAATTTTTACAGAAACACAGGGAATTCTGTTATTCCAACTTCAGGATTTTCGTATTTGTAAGATTCAGGAGATTTCACTTTTCTGAAAACGATATTTCAATTTTTTTCTGACATGTCATACATCTTTAATGATATTTTCAAACTTGGACACCTTGAGATCAGAACAAATCATCATGAACATGACAGGGAAAATTTACCATGGCCAGCTGTGGGAATCATGGTCAGGTTGCAGAGGTGGGGAGGAGGAGAGGGGTGTCACTTTAGTTCACAAGACTCACAGTAGGGACAATTTTCAGTTGTAAGAGCCCCTTTAAGAAGACAGATTTTATTCAGAAGACATAGGAACAAGAACTATTTTATCTATAAGTTAGAACTGTGAACATAAATACCCTACAATAGATTAGATTTTCAGAGAACAGTTAAGTGGTGGAATCAGATCGCCTCTTAGGGAGCTATAAGCTCTCTTAATGCTGACTCATATCCTTGTTTAATGCGACTCTCCTTCCTCGTTCCCCTAGGTGTACTCCCTGGACTCGCCCGAGACTTTCCAGTTCTACTACAACCCGATGAAGCAGACCGGGCGCACCATGAACCTGGAGAGGATCGCTGAGCAGATCGCCACGCTCTGCGCCACTCTCGGGGAGTACCCATCTGTACGCTTCAGAGCGTAAGTGTTCGTGCGTCTTATTAAACCTATCCAAGTTTATACCAACATTAAAATTAACCATGAAAAATTTTCAAAATTGCTTCTGTGCTTATTCCATGAAGACAGTTACATAATACTAAATTAACCAAATCAGTTTGGTTGACAAATTGCTCCTAAAATTGGTAAATTTGCAGCTTTATACATTGGCCTTATTCCCATTAGAACCAATGTTAAATCCTGTCAGCCCAGCCTATAATGTCCAACCCCATTTTGCACTGAAATACAACAATTTGATTGGCTAGCAAATCTGCAAATCTGTCAATTGATGAAATTAAACTTTTTTTTTTTTTTACCAATAATTGGGGATATAGGCAAATATTATTGTTGATTATTTAGTAACCTCAACTCTAGGAGACAAGGATGGCTTATACTGTTATTTTATTTGACCCTTGTCCAACCTTGGGGTGTACCCAATGTGGGATGTACTTATGCCAACAATAAAAAGTTTTCATATTTTGGTCTGAATTCCAGTTATCTTTCTGTGTCTCTCGAATGGAAAAATTATTGTTGCATCCTCATACTAAAATTGTTTGAGAAAAGGGCATTTTATATGAAATCTGAAACAATATTTGTAAAATTCAGATTCGAATAGAGTTAAGCATAAGAACAACAGAAAAATTCACCTTGTAAATATACAACTATTCATAGAATACAGTGTATGTGAAAGATAGAAGTGAAGATATTTCTTTGCGTGTTTAACGGCTCACTATTCCCTGTTTCAGTGAGTCTGACCGTAACGCTGAGTTCGCTCAGCTGGTTCAGCAGAAGCTCGATGCGTACAAAGCAGATGACCATACCATGGGACAGGTAAGATAACATTCGACTCAGATAACTTGTGCCACCCTAGTCTAGTCCCTACTTCATACTTTCTCCACTAGGTGGCAGCTCCGTAAGCATGGACAGTGTTAGTCTGGGTACTCAAATAGCTCAAGTTTAGAAAAAAATTAGTGAAAACCATCCGGTGTTACCAGCATCAGTATCTCCATAACAAACATTATTTTTGTAAATGAATTAAGACTTTGCTAAAACCAATATTTGGAAATGATGAGATTTAACACATGTTACACATTGTATGGGCGTGGGTTGGTTTTTCGTTGTTTTTTTGTGTGTCTGTTTTTGTTATTCTAATTCCAAATACCTTGCCACGTCTTGTCATACTTTGTGTTTTCCGTTCCCCAGGGCCAACAGAAGATGCGCTCTCAGTTGATTATTCTGGACCGAGGGTTTGACCTGACCTCTCCCCTTCTCCATGAACTCACCTTCTATAGAGAATGACGTCTAACCTCATTACGTCTTGTCATACTTTGTGTTTTCCGTTCCCCAGGGCCAACAGAAGATGCGCTCTCAGTTGATTATTCTGGACCGAGGGTTTGACCCGACCTCTCCCCTTCTCCATGAACTCACCTTCTATAGAGAATGACGTCTAACCTCATTACGTCGTGTCATACTTTGTATTTTCCATTCCCCAGGGCCAACAGAAGATGCGCTCTCAGTTGATTATTCTGGACCGAGGGTTTGACCCGATCTCTCCCCTTCTCCACGAACTCACCTTCTATAGAGAATGACGTCTAACCTCGTTACGTCTTGTCATACTTTGTATTTTCCATTCTCCAGGGCCAACAGAAGATGCGCTCTCAGTTGATTATTCTGGACCGAGGGTTTGACCCGATCTCTCCCCTTCTCCATGAACTCACCTTCCAAGCTATGGCCTACGACCTGCTCGCCATAGAGAACGACGTCTACAAGTGAGCAACATTTTTTCTTTAATTTTTTTTTTTTCTCAGCCATTCTGGGCTACGTATCCCGTCTACATTCATACTTCTTTCCAAAACTATGGAAAAGTACTGAACTTCATAAAAGAGAGCCGCCATCTTGCCTACTTTTTTTTTAAAAAATTGCTAAGGATTTTCTACATGTACTTTTTACTGATTTCTGGGCCTCCCATTAACTATTTAAGTACATTTTCAAAGATGTCATACACCCAAAGTACAAAATTAATGGGCCAAAGTACGATTTTTAGTTTCTTTCTCAGCAATTCTCATCTAGGCATCCCATCTATATTCATATACACGGAAAAAGGCTGAATTTCAGACATCATAGATGACAATTTTCCTCTTTTTCTTTTTTATATAACTATATATGGCATCCTACTTTCTACTGATTTTAGGGGCATTCCATTGAGTATTTAACAATTTACAAAATAGCAGTGACCGAAAGTCGGTCATACGCCTAATATTAGCATCATTAAAATATTTGATAGAATATGTGCCCATAGTTTCGCTGTTTTTCCATGAATGTTACCCATGTTAACATAAGACGCTGAGAAGTTAACATTAACGACCATATGTTTGCCTTCCCTCAGGTTTGAAAACCGAACGGAGAACGATGTCATAGAGAAAGAAGTCCTTCTTGATGAAAGTGACGACCTTTGGGTTGAGCTTCGCCATCAGCACATTGCAGTTGTGTCTCAGTGAGTAAAACCTTTTTTTCCCCTTTTTTTAAATAAAAGAAATATCTTTTTTTAAATAAAAGAAATATAAAAGAGATATATATATATATATATATATATATATATATATATATATATAATCTGGTATATCTCTACCAAATTACCATGGACTTGTTTACATAAAATCTATTCAATTCATAAAGGAAAAAGAAAGGAAAAAGACGAAATTATAACGTCACACAGAATCCTGCACTCTTTGGAAATTCCTCGGACATATTCAGCTCACTTTTCAGATGAGTCTCAATCCTGGAATAGGATGTTTTTTCTTATGGGTTGAGAGTGTTCGCAAAAGAATAGTAATCTTTATATAGTGAAGTAGTTATTTCCTAAAAAGCAAAAGAAGCCTTGTTACTGTAAGTACACGACGTCCAAGAAATATCAGAGAAGTTTTATCCACTGTGGCAAATTTATTTCTAAAATTTCAAACAAAATGTGATTTCATTTTGTTGATCTCCCCTCAGAGAAAAGTCTCCATTATTGTAGCTAATTTATTTTCTTAAATTTCTAACAAAATGTGTTTTCATGCTGTTTTGTCCCCAACAGACAACACCACATAGCTGCATCATCATAATGGAAAAGTTATTTCTAAAATTTCAAACAAACTGTGATTTTGTGATTTTCATTTTTTTTCTCTGCAGACAAGTGACCAAGAAACTGAAGGAGTTTGTTGACACAAAGCGCATGATGCGAGGCACGGACAAGCAGAGCGGAACCATGCGAGACCTGTCGCAGATGATCAAGAAAATGCCGCAGTACCAAAAGGAGCTGAGCAAGTACTCGACCCACCTTCACCTGGCCGAGGACTGCATGAAGCGCTACCAGGGCAACGTCGACAAGCTCTGCCGCGTCGAGCAGGTCAGGCCTAAACAAGCGCTTTACATACTTTATGAACATTTACATTATTTACGAACACATAGGGGGTCAGATAATTTGGGGAATTGTAAGCTCTACCAGGGAAAGGTTGACTAGCTCTGCTGGGTTGAGCAGGGCAGGCCTCAACAAGCGCGTTACGTTCGTTAAAGATACTTGTAACTAGTCCCAGCACTGCCACCTAGTGCTTCTCAGTGTATGGCTCTAAATGCTATTTACCTACTGATAAAAAAAATCCAATATTTTGCGCGTTATTTTCAGACTTTACCCCCCAAAATATTGAAGAATCAGGGAATTAAACAATATGGGGTAGCGCGGGGCACTTCAAAGAATATTAACATTATGGTCAAATTGTATGTTTCAGGATATATATACATGTAGTACCTAAAAAGGTGGAAGAAGTGAAAGTGGAACCGCTACGGTAGGTTTTGGTTGGTTCGCACAACATCTGCTAGGGGTGTACAAACTGTGGAATAGGGACGAGTTAGCCATTTAGGTATGAATCCTAGAGACCTATCAGAAGAGAGGGATATGTATTTAGTTTCCTCCCCACTACAAACCATGGGGGACCGTCCGCTAATCCCGGTCCTTCCCCTAGTGGGATTTGGGTGGAACTAACAAAAAGGCACTGTAGCGGTTCTACTTTCGTAGCTACCACCTAAAGGTGATGAACTGATTGACAATTTCTGGGTTCTCATATGTAATTGCATGTGTCCATCTGCAGGACCTTGCCATGGGCACTGACGCTGACGGCGAGAAGATTAAGGATCACATGCGAAACATCGTACCAATTCTGCTGGACCAAAACGTGTCGGCTTACGACAAGATCAGGATCATCCTCCTCTACATCATCCACAAAGGAGGTAACGGGGAAAAAATTAACAAAATATATCGACCGAAAGAACCATCAGTTTATAAAATCTCATTGTCTAATACTCATTTAATTGTATACTCAGTTGACATTATTTCAGAGTTTCACAACCAGAATTTCCACTTCACTTGATTTTATGAGTGCTTTCATAATTATCAAATTGTTACCATATTAAAGTACATTACCTCCCCTCCCTTATTCTAAAAACTTGTAATTTTATAGAATTTATTCATCTACAACAGATATAATCTTCAATATAGCACAATCAAAATTCATATGAAGGGACAAATGTAGATCAGTTCTTTATAAATACATAACTGAATTGTTTAAAATTTTGTGAGATCAAATTATCTTTTGTGGGTTAGGTGGGAAAAAGTCCTTGATCGGGGAATAAAGCGAATAGATTGAACTGTCTTGCTGATACAACTGTGCTTGATATTACATATGCTTCACATCCCTGCTTACCTCCTCTTGAGCTAAGGCAATAAGAAAATAGTATGAGTGACCTGCCAAAAACTTCTGATTATCCTTGAGATTTAAATCTGTAAGCAACAAAACCAATCAATTACCGTAGTGGCCCGTGAAATTTCCGGGTGCGGTTAAGCGCCTCAGATAATTTTCTAAATCTGTACGCGCTGGGTCTGAAATAACAGCCTAGTCTCAGTATTCACTCTACATGAATTAAATATTTCTGCACCATCTCCCACCATTTCAATTTTCCGTTTTCCACAACCAAATTCATCATGTAGTATAGTGAAGGCACTAAGTTAAGACTTCAAGTGCTGGGCATCAAATAAGTGCCGATTTTGAACTAGCATCCATATATCCAGGGTCGGTCCCCTACAAAATTCATTAGCATCAGGGCGCTTACTTGGGCCATTGTGGTAGGTGTTGTCGATATGGCTTGATTGTTGGGGGTGTTCGATATATATCCGATCAGCCCAGAACCGCTCTTTGACTGTTTGATTGACTCTCCGACTGAGGTTTTTTCAGCTGCCCGTGTCTTCTCTGTGATTCTCGCTTTGTGATTTTTGGTCCGTGTTCTCTTTCTGAACGCCTGTGCTTCACAAACCACCTACCAATCCTTGTCCTCCGTCCGAGTCTCGCTTTGTCTGCTTAATCCTGGGCCCGCCCCATCGGCCACGGTCGTCCCGTATCATAATTCGATAAATAATTTTTTGAAGTGTATTCAATAAAGCATGTAGTTTGAAACTTCACAGGAAGATTTGGATTTAAATTTCAAAAATTGAAGAAATGATAAGAACTGTGCAGTGCGCCTTAGGGTGGCCGTATGACCCAGAGGGGATCGTAATGTACCGAGGGCGTAGCCTGATGTATGTATGATCCCATGGGTCGTATGGCCATCAGAATATGTTCCGAAGGTTTTGCTATGTTTTATCACCCAAGCAATATTCAAACTTTAAAAAAATGAAAGCGAGGAGCATTACATACGGTCTGTCAAACTGCATATGAAGTATATATGCATGTGTTATATGTAACAGAAAATTAGGGAAGTTTCATACTTTAGAAGAAAACGCTACCTGAAGTCATTTACAAACTCGATATGACAATATCTTTCAAAGCAGGCTAAAAAAAATTGGTTAATCTCTGTAGGACAATCAATATAATAATTGTCTTCTAGGATTTCTTGTTTATAACAATTTAGCCTTTCTTAGATATCGAGAACTTGATTTGGGGGTATTTATCCGGGACATGTTATATTACTTATCATTATCACCCCGAACCACTATACCCTAGAGAATTAAGAATCAATTGTTATAAAGTATAAGACAATGAGTTGATTGACGACTGTGTGCCTTTGCCAAAATTCCTTTATAAAAATCTTTCTTTTCTTTTGGGAAATTTACACTCACTGGCCTAACTAAATCTGAATTGGTTTTCTTATGATAGAATCAATCTCTTTACTCAACGTATCAAACTTGTACGGTTAATTACTACTTCAACACTTAGATAAAACTAAATCACCTTACTTATAATCAACTATTTACACTTCAATCAAAGATATTTGTGTGATTTTTTTCAATGCTTACATAATTTTCAGACAAAATTCGCACTTTGTGAATCTTGAAAATTTTTATATTGTTAAACACCTGTTGCCGCTAATGTTACAGTTATATTCAACCTTTGATAGAAGCCAGTGTATAATTCTGAAAATCAGCGCTTAGCATTGAGAATTGTCTAACTGCTTTTTTTGCGAAATAATAAAAATAAAAAAAACCACTTCCTGTATCATTACCCCACACATCAAACCCCAATTTAGATAAGCTGACAATAAAAACTAGGCCTTAATCACAGTCAACCAATACCTATAGAATAAGCGACATACATCATTTACACGTAAAGCAAAAACACCTAGGAGTAAGTACACAAAGACGTAGCAACTGTTACGCGGGAGTGGGTAAGGTTGGTGGTGGCTGTGTCCGATGGCTGCGCTGGCACGCGAGTGTGGTGTGAGCGCATGTTGGGACGTTGGTTTGTGTTGTGCAGGCATTACGGAGGAGAACTTGGCCAAGCTGGTGCAGCACGCGCAGATCCCGATGGAGGAGAAGTGCATCATACCGAACATGCAGAACCTCAACGTACCCATCATCAACGATGTAAGTCGTTTAAACTTGTGCAAGTGTTTTTTGGTTTTTTAAAATTGCTTATTGTTTACAAGCAAAATTCAATTTCAGAAAGGAAAAACACAGGGAACTTAAAAATAGATCTGAGTGTTAACACTGGCAAATGATTGTGACCAATTTAAGCGACCTTGGATTTAAAAAAAACCAGAGGGGGCATAAAATCTAATTTATATCTGCTCAGATCAAACTGCTGGTCAGTTTTGCAGTGAAAATGTTAGGGCCGCACCATGCGCCCTGCAAAAAAATCAAATGCCACATTGAAATATCAAACAATGTTAAAATGTATTAAAAGAGCACATTTTCTTGAAAATATCAGGGTACCAACCACACAGGGAAAACAGGGAAAATGGCAAAAATAATTCCCTGACAGGGAAAATACAGGGAATTTGCCAATTTTGCCAAAACACAGGGAAAACACAGGGAATTTCATTTGGCCAGGTTCTTAAATTCCTGATTTTCAAGATATTAGGGATTCAACTTTTTTGTTGTTGAGTCGCGCAAATTTTTTCTGCATGCAGAGGATTTTAAAATTGAACAACTTGCTGGATATGATACAGGGAAAAATTGCCGCGGGACGGAAATCTCAGGGAAAACACAGGGAATTTGAAAATGGAACTTTTGTTGGTACCCTGAAATATGTTTCATTTAACTCAGCGTTGTATTGCATTTTTTCCTGACATAATCACTGGTATATATTAATTATATTATCAAATTTAAGGTATAAAACGGTCTTTAATTTTCATTTATATAGAAAGAAGTTATTAAAAGGTCAACTTTGGTATTAAAGAGGTTTTAAATCATATTGGAAAAATATGTGGGTTCCCTGTATTTATGTAAAGCTTATTGTCTGGTCCTCGACATGGCTGATCAGGCTCAGCGTCTAATCCAGAGGTCATTCAAAGGTCAAACAATTACTAAGAGCTCTAAAATATGGATATATATGAATATGAGAATATAAAACTCTACTAGTGCAAAGGTTGGAATTCTTAAAAAGAAGTGAATATAGCATGGTGCAGATGACATCATAGTAGCCAGAAAAGACCTGGCCGCCATTTTGTTGATCAATCAACGTCTTGATATCTAAAGACAAATAGGTTATATTTCCAATATTGAATGACATACTGGTATTCTTTGGACATATGTTAGTCATTATATTCAAATTTAGATATCTTGATTCAAGTTCTTTTTTCTAAGGACCATGAGGTTATAAATTCCACATGGTGATCGCCAAAATCTGGTCACGTGCCCCTGTCTGCACAAGGTCTATAGCACCAATATGTAATTGAATGGAAACCAGCTTAAAACTGAGTACAGCACTAGTATGAAACTGCACTTCATTTTCTGACTGATCTTGATGTCGTCTTCAGGGCGGGCGCCACAAGCCGCGTCAGTACTACCTCCCATGTAACCGGCGGGAGCGTATTGCAGAGCAGACCTACCAGATGTCCCGATGGACACCCTATATAAAGGACATCATGGAGGTGAGTTGTTTTCACTTCTTAGTGACCTAGTCTTAGTCTTTCATCTATGTATATCTTTTTGTTTATTCAAATGATATTGATAAAGAAGAAGTAAGACTGAAGAATCTTTATGGGGCATACCCTGGATTAGAATAAGCCAACAACTGAGAGTCACTGATCTAAAAAATATTGAAATTCTTTTCTTGAATATTTTTATCTCCACCAACACAACCCATGGGGAAACACAAGTCTTAGTGTCAAATAGGGGCATAACATAAAAAAACAAAAACACTTATTATACATGGTCAACATTTTTAAAAGAGTAAACACAATGGATTTTCTCCTTAGGATGCGATTGACGACAAGCTGGACACTAAACGGTTCCCGTTCCTGTCCGGCCGTTCCTCGTCCATGGGCATTGGTGCAGCTCCAGTCAGGTACATAGCGTGTTCTTCCACAGTGATGAGCATGTTTTATACATGAACCTTACAACCTGAAATGTGAAAACCAGTTATGGAAAGGTCATGGAATTTGAAAAACTCTAACAAATCCTACAAAATGTCATTACTTTTACAATGAAATTGCCTGGTTACTGCATTTTAGCAATAAGTTCAAGAAAATGTCCATCAGCACTGCATACATGGACCTAGAAGTAATCCTATTTTAATCCAGGAGTAGTTTTCTTTTTCTTTTTCACTAAGTAGATCATTCTACCTCATGAGAAGTATTGAAGTGTGCTGCGTTCAGTGTGGTTAATTACAAAACATAGACAAATCAAAGGAAAATTAATCGGCTGTCGTGTGTCTAGCCCTGTCTGTGGGACCTGGCACATTCATTTTAAGAACACCTGCCTCGGTAAAAGTGTAGGGGTACGGTCTCTACTTTCTCATAGATTCGATCACCATCACTGCCCTTGATATGACCCTGACAGTTAATTGAGGCATAAAGCCACCAATAACCAACCAACCAACTGAAAGGAAAATATTACATCACATTTTACGAATGTTGTCCTTGTCATGCAGCGCCCGCTACGGACAGTGGCACAAAGACCGCGGACAGCAGAGTTACAAGATCGGCCCCCGGCTGATCCTCTTCGTTGTCGGCGGGATGTCCTACTCCGAGATGAGGGCGGCCTACGAGGTCACCAACGCTGCCAAGAACTGGGAAGTAATGATTGGTACGTATGAGGTGCTATAAAGGTTTGAAGGGTCTGTTGAGGGAAGGAGGTTATTGATATTAAATGTTACAGTGCCTAATGAGGTTGGTCAAGTTTGACAAGTTTTCAGGGTAGCAAATGAAGATGCCGCCACAGTTCCTGTTTCCTGAACAATTGTGCAAGTCGATTTCAAGGCTTCAGCATAAAGCATAAAGCATAAGGATTCAGTCGTGCATGTGTGATAAGTACATGCAATAAACGCTGCTTGCAAGCTTTACAAAGTGATGAATTTCAATTTAAATAGGTTTTGAATATACTTTCTTACACTTTCGAGGGAAGCTAGAGGAAAGCTAGTGCATATGAATTCCAAAAATAACACTTTCACGATATTTGCCCTTGATCTGCAAAGGGATCTGCAAGTTCTGTAAAGGATCCATTAAAAACTGCAATCTGGCATGGCAAAATATTCTTTTTTCATGTTGTACTGATATCTGTTCATGTTGCTTTTGTTTTTCCCAGGGGCAACTCATATTTTGACTCCGGAAGGCTTGTTGAGTGACCTCCGTGAGCTCAGCAGCTAGACGGTGTGCAGACAACCAACACTTCCTGATGCAATGACCCGCACCCCACGTGCCATCGCTGGTTCCTGGCAACAACCACACAGGCACTAGCAGGTACCCAGAGGCCAGACCCTGTAGTAGAGACATTGTTATCGCAATACCACCACCACCGTCTGTATCATCACAGACTCGCCGGCTGCCCAACCACGACAACCATCAACAACGTTTTCCTTCATCGATCCCAACCTGTACTTGTGGCTGTTATTTGCAATAGAGGTTTTGTTGACTGAGCATAGGTTCTTCCAGGTATGATTGAGCTGTGCTTTCTATTGAGTTGCTTTCATTGTTGCACCTTTAATAAATTCCTTCGCATTATCAGTAGTAATAAAAGGAAAGGACTAAAATGGATCAGGGCCATTAGTTTCAGAATCTGCATAAATATATATTTCAAGAATTTGTCAACTTTATCACAGTGTTTGAATGGACGAAGGAAAATGCTGATTTTGTGGCGAGCCGGTGTTTTTTTTCTTAATTCAGTGTAGTCTTTCCACTTGTTCTTGTTATAACATCTATGTGTGGAGAAACACAATACTAAGAGGATCTCTTGTTATTCCATTATTACTACCAATATCTTGGTGGCTTACCAATATTGATGTTTTAAGCACAAGGTGTGATTGTAGCTTCTAGTACATATTCACCTAGAAATAATTCCAATTAAGGATTATAAATGAAAAGTCTAGAATTCAAATCAGGATAAGAGACCCATGGTATGTAATATAAATCATGGGTAAGCTTTCATTCAGTTTAGTGAGTATAAGAACTAGTTTTTTTGATGCTTGGTTAACATGATGGCATATGTCTTTCACTTACTTGGGTGAACCTGGTATCTAATGAGTTCCAGATGCCTCCGCTTAAGACAGAAAACAAAGCAAACAGAAAAGTTATCTAAATAGAATCTTGAAAAAAAGCTGCAATTATCTGGTAAGTGAACAAAACACTTGCTTAGTGTACTGAATGTACACTACACTGTTTCAAGAAACAGCAGAGTCTCTTTCTTTGGTACCTACTTATCTCACAAAGGAGGTTTTAATAATTGAAGTTCTGACAATAAGTTACAAAAAAACTTTAGAAATGTATGGACTGATATATTATTGCCTACCAAAAGTTATGAATCAGTTCCTCACTTCGTATTTTGAAATAATGGGGTGATAACGTATCCCAGCACGCATTGATTCTGTCATTTTGATTTGGACATTCTATAAACTGAGTTACCTTCTTGTATGATATGGGAGTACTAATATTCTGAAAAATTCTGCAGTCACATTTGCTTTCTTAAAAGATAATTCAAGCATTACGATAAAATGTATATTATAAATAATATTTAAATGCCATTTTGAGACGTTTAAGCGTTTTGGCGGTCTACAGGTGAAAAGTTACAAGGGAGTAGACTATTACCAATCCAGATTGACTCAAATCTAGTTTTATGTTACATATACTGTAAATTGAGCATTGATATGATAGATGAGTTATAAAACAAGAAGCTCAACTGAGGCAAATTTCTTAAAATTGAAAAATTGAAAATGATCAGTAACTTACTGAGGCAGTTGGTTTAAAAAAACAAACATGTTAATTCACTGCCAGATTGAAAGATTTACCTCTTACATTTAGACCCAAGTCTAATAAGTTCTCTTGTTTCCTGACTCCTGACAAAGTTGTTCTATAGTTCAGCTATTTCCTTCATTTTTTCTCTCATCACCAATCAATCCCTGCAAGTTCAGATTCAGCTGTTTTGTAAATATTTGTTATTATTGTACCTATTTTGTTGAAATATTCTGTGAATATGCAGAAGTTGATATGTATTATAAAGAATCCCTGAACAGCACCCTAATCCCAAGAATAAGAAACTTAACAAGAACAGTAGGAATTGATAACTTCTCTAGTCAAGTAGCAAGTATATATATGCTGTACACTGATGGTACCCAAAATGTATATAGTGGAACCATACAGACAACATATGCTTTGTAATTTGTTTAACAAAGGAAACTAGGTGTGCTATTCATTTCCTTAAAGATAGCTGAGAGGTGACAAAAAAAGGATGGTTCCAGTGCAATAATATAGAATAAGGTTGATGTGAATGTATTTAAGGTAGATTTTAATTGTCTTGCTACCTTGGAAACTGACAAGTGCAGATTTAATTGTTGACAATTTCCATGTCTAATTCTCCTCTTTCTGTACCCTCTAGCCTTTTAAAAATGTTTCCGTACGAGTGTTGATGACATATTGGCTAAAACTGATTTTGGTTGGGGAGCAATTCAAGGTCCTACGAAACATTCCGTGTGTGACAAATCTTCCGAGTTTTCTAATGGTAAAATTCTTTGGTTCAATTTTAATTCTTGAAAATATAAATAAATTTTGTTGAGAACAAACTTATAGGTTTTTCTTAAGGTTTCAAAAATCGCAGAATATTAGAACTTTCGGTTGTTAGCATAAAGCAACTTTTTCATAGAATTTGAAACACTCTAAAATCTTGAAAATACAATTGTTGGACCAATATCTATAGATAGGTTAACAGATTCAAAAGGCTAAGAATATTAAAGTAGGAAAAGTGATGTTTTCATAGATGTTTTAGTCACTGTTACATTCCTAAAAGCCATATTTTCAGATGTTAAATGATTGCGACACGTTTCAGCTTCTGATTTAGAAATCTAGTGCGCTTTGAAATCGATGTCTGAAATAGTTACTGACTCAATGTAAGAGTATTCAACTAGATGGTCACATATTTGAGCTTGGTAGACTTGGTAGAAATAAGTGTGTGCTTGTAAATATTCGAACGATAAATCTGCAATGTGTGTTACTTACATCTTACATAGATATTTATTGCTAGGGAATCCCCAAACTTGAGCAGAATTCCGAAGAGGTGTTGAGGGAGGTTGTAGCCTTGTAAAAGCTGCAAAAATAAGAAACATGCTGCTACCAAAATATGCACCAGTATGTTACGTACCACACTGATGGTATATTTCACATACGCAAACATCAATTTTGCACTTCGTATAGATGTTAGTAATTTTAAGCTAAGGAGTTTTCTATTATAAGATGCTGCATAAATGTATCGTACCAAGCGAGTATCGAGTTATTTTATCCCGGAAATATGAAATAAATTGTATCTTTTCTTTTTTTGTAAACATGGCTGAAGAGGGTATAGTTTTGTTGAATTCCCTTATCCACTTTCTATTGCAAGACTATCTACACAAGTTTTGTTATTAGTTCATAATTCACAGATTTTTGTATATGAAAACCTTAAGTGACACTCTGCATTAAGAGAGTTGAAAGCAAACTTACCCAAATGAACACTCTCCAAGCAAATGTCTCATATTTATATAAAGCCATATTTGTACAGCCAGCAAGGCGAAGAGTGTCAACAAAACTCGGTCCAAACTTTTGTTGAACCCAGGTATCTTTCCCTTCAATTCGTTCTCTGAAAATTACATTTGCTTTGCAATAGTTGTGTACAATTTAGTTATTACTTTTAAAGCGTTTTTTGTTTTCTTTTACGGTTATAGAAGGAAACATTTCCTCACTGTAACTGCCTCAGCTTGTGTAAATATTGTATATTATTGATTTAGGCTTTTAAGTGAAGGAGATCATTTAAGTAAACTCTCTACCCTCTGCAGCTCCATGTACTCACAAGGTGGCAGCTCCCACCGGAAGTGAATGACGTCGTAAGTGTGACGTCATGGAAAACTAAGCAGCGTCACAGTTCGAGATTTCCTACTATGACAAAAGTTCCGAACCAGCCTTAACGCATAACTATGACCTCTTGGATCCACTCTGTGCTTTCAGTACAGTGCCAAAAACTTAAAACATCTCAGTAATGAAGGAGCATAACCTGTGGAATTCTTCGCAAACCCTAACTTTCTCGTAATCAAAAGTTGAAAGGATATTTAAATTTTAATTATTTCCTCATATTTCTTAAAGGGACGTTCTTGTCATTGAGTTTTTAGAGATACACCCGCCGACGTTAGCGTGGCAACGACGTTACTGGCGTCGTGTTTTGCCCTTTCAGAACGTAATAACGCAACGTCATTGGTCGCGTCGTGAATTTGGTGGGGCAGTCAGGGAGTTGCAACGCGTCAAAATACGTTCGCCTCACGGACGAGAATGTCCCTTTAAAAGAGTGGTATTGTGCAATTGAGAGTTTAACATCCACTGACATAAAGTTAGCAACAGAACAATGGCAATATGTTCTCCACTTTTAGAACATCATCCAATGATGCTGTTTGTTGTGTCACAAATGTGCCGCGCCTTCGTGTGTTAGCGAATGCTGTCGTTGTCAGCAACAATAAAGCTCCTTTAACTGGTTCGGAAACTCTTGTCAGTAGGAATTTTTGACATGCTGCACCACCCATCGACATGTAAACATTACACTATGTATATCTTATCTTAGCCGTGATCGTCATAGAATGTACAAATCAGTTTCAGTGTCAAATATAAACTCGACAAACAAGAAACAGTTGTCTTTGTGGTTATTTGCAGTCCCTTGTTATATTTACATAGGTGAGGCTCCCTCGATCAGTCATGTCCTTAGTTATCTCTCT
Source organism: Lepidonotus clava (assembly GCA_936440205.1). NCBI lineage: Eukaryota > Metazoa > Annelida > Polychaeta > Phyllodocida > Polynoidae > Lepidonotus > Lepidonotus clava. Next base: position 3,936,691 of record OW387143.1, read on the forward strand.
TTGTTCTTAATGACTTAATTTCTCCCTACCATAGATAACTTGTTTACTGCAATGTACCTGCAGCTTAGCCTAGATCAAGATGCACACTGGGAAATATATAGAAAAGTCCCAGAGCTTAAGCATATCATTTTTCATTAGTCATGGCACTCTTTGTGGTTTGATATAATGGGATATAATGCGACCCCAGTATCCCCTGCTGATCGTAAAAGGTGACAATAGGGGGGACCCAGCACTGACCAAGTGGTCCCTTGGTTCAATTCCTGGTTGGTGTCTGGGTTCACCAAGAGATGAGGTACAGCAAAAATGATTTCCAGGTTTTGATCCCCTGCTGTTTGCCCACCCTGTCACCTTCATCTCGTAGATACGATCACCAAAGACAATTCGCCATGAAAATGACCCTGGCTGTAGGTACGGCGTAAAACATCCATCACTCACAAGCAGTGAGTATCTTTCCAATTTGTTTCTATGTAAACCTTACATTTTATAGGTTGGTTTGGAAATGTATCCCTAATAGACAGAAATATGGTAAATAATTGTATATTTTCCTGTTTCTAGTGTCTGTCTACAAATTTAGCCAAATTAACCTACAGGTACTAAAAATACTATAAATCAGCTAAAAGAAAAGAAGAGAAGGACATACACCTTTCCCACGAACCTGCGCAGTACCCCAGTCTGCTCACGTTTAGGGCTTTTGGTGACTTGGTCACCTCACTTCATATACTTTAACTATGGGAAAGCTCTAAAGAAGTGTTTCAATTTAAAACCTCCAGGGGGCGCCACCTTAATGAAAAAGATGTATAGGTGCCTATATACATTAAAAGAGGGGACCATGTTACATCCAGTGCTCGGCAGGTGGGGCAGTGGTAGAGCGTTACAGGTAAACCTATACAACTTTTTCAAAAAGGTTATCATAAATTTGAAGCAATTCCTTGGCTGTTTTGCTATAGGTAACCTTTATATGGTGAAGAGACTGTTACCAAAAGTCCCAAGAGGTAGGCAGAGTGTTTGACTGTAGGTTCATGGGAAAGGTGTATATTTGCTCCTACTTAGTCTGAAGTTCATTCTCCTTATTACGGTCCGCCGATATGGCGACTATCGTGCGTGACACCGCATGGCTGAAGCAGACTCCGGTCAATTCTTTAGCATTGGTGGCCGACGTCTTTCATCAATAACTTGCCAAAATGTGATAATTAAACTTAGATTTTCCAGTATGTGAGAGGTGAGCTCATAAACTTTCGATTGGTATCACTTTTGATATTTACTTTTTCCAATTTCGATTGCAAGAGCTCATAACAAATATTATAACACTGCCAGCATAGGGTGGGAACCTGCTCCAAAGCAAAGGATTTCGGGTAATCTGGAGGAACAGTAATACGGCAAATACAGATTATACTAGTCTTTCATGTGCAATGTCCCATAGAAAGGACACCACACACTCGGCCTTTGATGACCCTGTCGGGGGCACCAGACAGCACTGAATATCTCCGCACTGTCCTCCCAACTGTCTGCTGAATGATCGCCCAGACTAACTCCAATGTAACTGCAACTGTTCTCCTCACTATCCCCTGGACTATGTCTTGGAAACCGCCATGACTAACCACATGACTATCCCTATGACACAATTTACATAGATTATCCAGAATCCCTGCTGACTAACTCCTGACTAACCCGCTGGAATCCTTCGACTATCCCCTCTATTTCCATGACTATCCCACAACTGACCCCTGATTAACCCCAACTAATCCTGACTAATGCCCAACTAATCTCCCAGACTACCTCCTAACTTGCCCCCAACTATCTCCCACGAACTTCTCCAACTAACCCAACTAACTCTTGACTATCCTCTCTATCACCTGCATGGACTTTCTATCAGAAAGCCTGCTGACTAACGCAAACTAACTTCCCATAACATCTGACTATCCCCTGGATTATCTTTCAAACAATGCCCCAGACTATTTCTTGGACAGGGACTAACCCCAACTAACCCCCCCACTATCTCTTGTCCCCGGTCTGTTCACTCAGATATAAAAGTAGGACATCGTTCTTCAAAACAGAAAATACCCCCTTTCCACTGACTTTTTATCTCCAAAAAACGACCCTTATTTTGCAAAACGCTGACTTTTTGAGGTTATAAATTACCCTTTTTTCCCGAAATTACAAACTATCAAGGAAAAAGTGACCCTTTTTTCCATATCACGGATATTTGGGTGGAAAAGGAACCCTTTTTTCTAGAAAAAAGGAAATGTGAAGTTTGTAAAAATAGACCTTTTCTTTGTGATTTTTAGAACAATGATGTGTGTCCTTTTACCTTAGGAGTGGACTGACTGGGCTCTTGACTACCCCTCACACTATCTCCCGACTATCCACCTAACTATCCCAATGACTAGCCCTGAATCAATCATCTGAACTATCTTCTCAAAACCCTGCAGACTAAACCCAACTAAGCCTCGGCTGTGCCAACGATGATCCCCTGAACCATCCGCCAACTAGCTCTTAGGAACCCTGCTGACTAACCCCCACCTTACCCCTGAGTAACCCATGACAAACCCCTTGATTATCACTATGACTATTTCTAGAATAATTCCTCAGACTATCTCTCAGAAACCACCCCATGTGGGTTCCGGGTAAGAATATGCCCCCAGTAGCCCCTGCTGCTAGTAAAAGGCAACGATAGGGGGGACCCTGCACTGACCAAGTTGTTTTCTGGGTTAAATTCCCGGTTAGTGCTTGGTTCACTAAGGGATGAGGTACAGCAAAAATGATTTCCAGGTTTTGATCCCCTGCTGTTTGCCTGCCCTGTCACCTTCATCTCATAGATACAATCACCAAAGACAGAATTTGTCCCAACTGGTTTTCGCCATGAAAATGACCCTGGCTGTCGGTACGGCATAAAACACCCAACACTCACTCACTCTCTCAGAAACCCTTCCATCTAACTCTTACTATCCCCATGACTATCCACACCTAAACAAACATATTATTTTATTCACATGTATACACACATACATCATGGTGTCTGCTTTGCATCCCTGTCCCTTTATGAGGCACTAAGAACTTGGACCCCAGAATGCATTGCAGATCTCTCAGAATTCCAAAATCTTTTGTTTTACGACTGGAATAGGAATCAGATCCTCCAATGAGAACCTAGCTTGTACCTGCATGTCTTCTAAGCCTATGAACATGAGCAAGCAGTTTGCAAATTGCCCAATTGTGGGCTCGTCATTTGCTTGTCACGAAGAGGGCATTAACTAAAGTGTGAATCATTTCCTGAATACCGCTAATAACATCACGAGCCACTCTTCTACTGCAGATTACAATTAAGTTACTAGGTCCTCTTTTTCCAATGTCAACTAATTTCTCCCATTTAATTTTCCATGATTGTAGGTGAGAATTGGATTATTACATAAACTACCCACGGAGGTGCTTTTAGTGGTTAGCAAATAAATGGAATTAGTGACTATTGCATCAGATATTGTTCTGTTCTCAGGTAATGAAAGAGTTGATTTAAAGCTATTTAATGGCATTAGAAGAAACTTCAGTTTGAATTAAATTGAAAATGGCCTAGCTGTGCTCAGGTCCTAATATCCGGTTCATAGAAAAAAGCCTAATGAAACCTTCTTTTGAAATCTCTTATCTTTGCACCTTATAACTGGAGTGACAAAATGAGTCAAAAAAAGGTGACATTTTTATTCAGCCAGGGTCATATTCACGGCGAAAACCAGTTAGGACGAATTCTGTCTTTAGTGATCCAATCTATGAGATGAAGGTGACAGGGCAGGCAAACAGCAGGGGATCAAAACCTAGAAATCAATTTTGCTGTACCTCATCCCCTAGTGAATTACACTTGGTCAGTGCTGGGTCCCCCTATCGTCGCCTTCTACAATCAGCAGGGGCTACTGGGGGCCTATTCTTACCCGGACCCCCACGGGGTTGTAAGCAACTAAATAACAATCTTCATTATAGGGAACATAATAAGCCCATCCCACATTGGGTATATCCCAGGCTTGGACAATGGTTGGACAAAATTACTCTATAAGTGATGCTTGTCTCCAAGAGTTGGGATTACTGGAATAACTAAGAATTATGTTTTTCTATATCCCCATGTATTGCTAAAATATTATGATTTCTTAAATTTTACCAATCGACAGATTTACAGGTTTGCCATCGAATCAAAATGCTGTATTTTAGGGAAAATAGGGTTGGACATTATGGGTTGGGCTGACAGGCTTGAACATTGGTTCCTATGGGGAAAATGCCAATATACAAAGCTGCATTTGATAAATTTTAGGAGCAGTTTGTCAACCAAAACACCATGGTCCATTTTGTTTTACACTTCTATCTTTGGGGATTAAATCAGAAAGAATTTGTTATGTAATTTCATGCTAAAATTTGAAGTTCATGTATATCTTGGATGGGCTTATTATGTAAGGTTACTACAGCAGTGGTGGAGTAAGAGGGGGGAGGTGCATGGGATTAGCTCCCTTCTTTTATTTTGCAGAAACTTTCTTTTTTTAGTGTGAAACTCGGAAAAAATCATCAAGAGAACATTTTCCCAATAGCACCCCCCTTATGTTCACTGGATCTGCTACTGTATCTTTCCAACATATTAGTTTTGAGAAGTTTCCCTCAATGCATATATTAACATGCATAGGTACTTGCATTGCCACAATGCAAGTACCACCCTGTGGGGACCCGGGATGGGGGTTCCTTGAGGAACTCCGTGGGAAAAATAGGTTCCTAGCACCCCCTTGCTGATCGTAAGAGGAGAAAAATTGGGACCTCATGCCCCCAACAGGGTCATCAAAGGCAGAATGTGTGTTGCCCTTTCTATGGGACACTGCACATAAATGTCCCCTGCCACTCTTCGAAAAGAGTAGGGTATCGAACCCGGTGGCAGGTTTCTCCTAAAATATATCATAGATACAATCACCCAAAGCTAAAAAGCATTAACTTGTGTAGTCTGGAAACCCTGATGGATTTGTCAGACTTCGTCTACCCCAACAAATAAACAAAAAATGCAAGTACCAATGAAATCAAATTGCTTGTGTTTCTGTCAATATACACAAGTAAAATGCCCGATGCAGGTCAAATGGTGTGTAGTGGAATTAAAGGTGGTGTTAGGCGGAGCACCCCAGGCCCAGATACAAGTTATGCCATGGGGGGAGGGTGAAGTCCTTTCATAACCTAGATACTTCTTGCATAATAAATCCTTACATCCACAAGAGTCCATGGCTACTAGTGCTGTAAGGAATTCTTTTATTGGATCTCTATGAATGCCATGGAGGTTGTTTTGATGCTGGCTGGTTTATGGTCCTACCTGCCATAAACAAATGTGCAAACCATACTAGGAATAGCAGGGGCCGATGCAAGGGGGAGGGGGGAAGCAGGGGGTCCCCCAGACATAGGGGGTGTTTCACATTGGTCGTAACTCTAAAATCATATAGATATCTAATAAGATATTTTGACTTTTTCATTATTGTATTTCAGACTTACCATTTTTTTTTTTTTTATTGAATTGTTTTTATTGCATCTTCATGTAGTACATGATCTTCCAGGTGCGTTACAAAATATATATACATTACAAATACATATGACAAATGATGAGCGATGGTATGAATAAATGAGACAGAGTTACCCACGTTTCAAACAGACTTCTACCTTTACATAATTCAAAGTCCAGCAGACATAATGGAGTCTTCTCAAGTCATTGGCCAATTAAGCACACAGGAGTTTTTTAAATTTTACCTTAGTGGTTGCTCTTTGATGTTCTGAACTTAATCTGTCCCAGAGTTTCTTCCCCCTATATAGAGGGCTCTTCTTGAATAGTGCAAACTTCCTATTTCGTATCCTAAACTTAATTTTATTGTCACTCCTTAGATAGATGGTCTGTGGAGGACTTTCTATTTTTGCCTTAAGCTTGCTCTGCCTCCGCATGACACAGAGCATGTGATCCCTCCTACGTGCTTTCAAGGCCTTTACCCCATATAGTTCTTCCAAAACACTGATATCAGCATAAGGATGACTTCTATTATCTACTATTTTTAGGGCTCGATCTTGCAAGGTATCTAGCCTATTTACTCGCTCCACTGGTGCACTTTCAACGACAAAATCTCCATAATCTAACTGTGGCAAAATTGTTTGCCTATAGATTGTACTTGATATGTCATTTGATATGTACTTGCGCAGTTTTCCAAGTTGATTCACCTTGAGGTTTACCTTGTCATACTTAGAGTCTACAAATTTACGAAAATTCAATGTGTTATCTACGATAACACCTAGATAATTATAACTATCCACATTATCTAGTTTCTTATTTTCTAGGATTATCTTCCCTGAGCTATGTACACATTTTCCCTTACCCCTTGCAACCATGTGTTTGGTTTTTTGCAAATTTATGCTCAGACGATTCAGAAAACACCATTCACAAAGTAGAATCAATGATTCATTATTATATGCAACAGCTCTAGTTTCACAATCATCAGACACATACAGAATGGTGTCATCGGCATAAAGTGTTATATTAGATTTAGCTACTGATAATACATCTATAAGATCATTTATATACACTAGGAAGAAAAAAGGGCCCAAAATGGAGCCCTGTGGTACTCCCATGGATACATCAACACAGTTTGACTCTATTGTGCCTATTTTTACATATTGTTTCCTATTGGAAAGGTAATCTTTACACCAACAAAGGGCCATATTACTAATTCCATACAATTCTAGCTTGTTGCACAAAACAGTGTGGTTAAGCGTGTCGAACGCCTTACTATAGTCTATAAATATTGAACTAGAGACTTGCTCACTGTCATAACTGTCATACAGAAACTGTACATAATCAAATATAGCAGTCGCAGTGCTAAGGCCAGGCCTGAAACCATGTTGCCTGGTGTCCAAATATCCCTCACTTTCAAAGTAGTACAATAACTGATTATAAACTAATCGCTCAATTAGTTTACTTGGCAATGGCAATACAGACACTGGCCTCCAGTTACCCGGGTCTAATGACACTTTATTTTTAGGGATCGGGGTAATGCAACCAACTGACCACTTTTGTGGCATGATGCCCTTTCTGAGACATTCATTTATCAGAAATGTTACTTCAATTGGCATGCTCAGTAAACAATCCCTTATATAACAAGAGCTCAAAGTTGGTATACCTGATGATTTATTAATTGGGAGTGTTTTGAGAACATTAACTGTTTCCTTTACAGTTACAAACCTAAACTCAAAGTGTCCCTTCTTGATTTTACCAAAATATGCTGATGGTTTCCACTCATCCTTGAATTTATCAGCTAACTTCCCTCCAATATTCTTATAATAATTATTCAGTACATTGGCAGCGTCTCTACCAGAGACAACATGCCCTGCATCACCTTTGATCTTTTTACATTGATAGGATCCCTTATGCTTACCAATTTTTAGAAACTGCCCTATATCCTTCCAGAATTGCCTTGGGTTTTTCTCAGATTTCTTAAGTTTATTCATAATAAACACTTTCTTTCTTTGTAAAATCAAATTCCGGGCACGTTTCTTAGCTTCCCTGAAATTACACCAATTCTCATCGGTAGGATTTTTGGTAGCTTTTTGATAAGCCATGTTTTTTTGCCTTATCTCATTAGATACCTCCCTTGAGAACCATGATGGTTGCTTATCTCTAAAATTCCTTGTGCGCATTGGGTAGAGTTTATTTGCTACACTTGAAAATATACTCAACATTATATCCCAAAGTGCACCAGGACTGTTTTCTCTATGCCAAAAGTTGGCCCATCTCCCATCCCGCTCAACATGTTCCTTAATCATCCCTTTGTCATAGCCCTTGTAACATCTAAAGGTATACTTTGTCTTTGTTACTCTCTCCCGTGGCTTCTTTTTGATAACAAATATGGGCATATGGTCAGAGATAGCTATGTTGATTACCCCACTCTTGGCAACATTGCTCATATTTGTAAAAAGTAGGTCTATTATGCTGCTTGCTTTTCCAGTAACACGCGTTGGTTTTGTTATAATTTGTTTTAAGTCAAAGTGTTTTTCAAAATCTTTTAGCCTGTCATAGTTTGTGCTACTTTTATCACGATAATTTATATTAAACATATGTTCCTGTTGTTAATTATATGTTATGTAAAGTTAAATGTGTTGTCTGTTAGAAACAGTCTATCTTAAATTATAGGATGTGAGAAACATATTGTCCTAGTGTGAAACTCGCCATCATTTTGGGAAACATAAGATCATAGAAAAAATTAGAAGTAAAGGGGAAATTACAAAAAAATTTCCCCATACAAGCCTGGCTGTCCATCAAGTATAGTAAACCCCCGGAACCCCAACTTCCCATGAGTCTAGCTACAAATCAGCGTTCTAAATTTTGTGGAGATAGGGGTCATCTTGGTAAAAACTCGCAGGTCCGCAAAATTAAGTAATAGGTGTCATTTAAATATTCGTGAATTCAAGAAAAAAAGGGGCAATTTTAGGTATCCATAGAGGAAAACTTGAACCATCGGAAAGATAATATCGGAAAATTTGAAGAAAACTGTATATTATGGGGAAAATCCATGTCTCAAATCATATAAACCAATTAATGTCTTCTGTATCCCCTGTATATTTTGAAATATAAGACAATAATGAATTTATGGTAAATGTAGTATTATTGGGTTAAAATAATATTTAGTGAAGTGACCCCTGATGTTTAATTTATTCATATTTACTGTTGTGATACCTGAAGATGACTCAGCCATGTTTCTCTGGATCTATAAAGATGTTCTCAAGAGTACTCCTGTATTGTTCCTGATATTTCATGGTGGCAGCGGTGGGATACCTTGTTCTACGTGGTAGTAGGATGCACTAAGGACCCGAGCACCTGGAGGTACTGTGAGTAGAACATTTACTTCAGTGAATTCCTCACCTTACCGGTGCAAAGTTGGAACCTACATTTGGGAGCAAGGAGAAACCAAGATGGTGGTGACCAGAAGCCAGGTTCAACTGCCAGGAGAGTTCAAGGGTGGTGCTGCTGCTGGACCCAGACAAGCAGGCCTCTGGACTACATGGCTGGAGAGGTTTGAGAGGTACAGGACTGCATCTGGGCTGGATGCACTCTCAGATCACAGGCAAGTCAGCATGTTACTCTACTCCATGGGGGACTGTGCAGATGACATTTTACTTACTCTGGGGTTGGATGAGGATACTTCATCTTACCAGGAGGTTGTGGCTGCACTGGACAGATACTATGGGGTGAGGAGGAATGCTATCACTCAGTGGCATTCGGCTGAGGCTAGGAAGCAGAACTGTGAACTTCTTTGTGGGGAACCTAAGGCTACATCTCTGGATTATGTGGAGAGCCATGCTGGGAGCCTGGGCCAGGGAGGCACACATAAGGAACAGTGGAGCCAGGGTGAGGAACAGTGTCCATACTGTTCCAGGTCATACCACGAACGTAAGTGTGGTGGATTCGGGCATTTCAGATGTGCCTGTGGAAACCCAAAGAAGAAACCATTCAAGAAGGTCCATGAGGTGGAGGCAGAGGAGGACGTCGAACCTTTCCTAGGGGAAATCTCAGGCCAGAGGGACTTTTGGTCAACCAAGGTGAAGGTGAACGGGTACCTGACTGACTTCAAACTGGATACAGGAGCTGCGGTGACAATTCTCAGCGACTCAGTTCCTTGGCTGGAGGGCCAGGAGCTGAAACCTGTGACCGAGACTCTTCGTGGACCAGGACACAGTCAACTGTCAGTGGTTGGCAAGCTGGATGCTAAGCTGATTACGCGTGGCAGGGAACTTCAGGAGGTCGTCTATGTCCTGAAGGACCAGGCATGTTCTCTTCTGAGTAAGCGGGAATGTGAAGGACTGGGACTGGTGACAGTCTCAAAGGACGTGCATGAGGTAAAGGAGGAAACACCGAACTTTCGTGCTGAGTACCCAGAGCTGTTCCGAGGTTTGGGGAAACTGAAGACGGAGTACCACATTTCTCTACGTACTGGGGTGGAGCCAGTATGTCTTTACGTGGCGCGGAAGGTACCTCACCCTTTGCTAACACAGGTTGAGAAGGAGCTGAACTCCATGGTGCGTCAGGGAGTTATCTCACCTGTGACTAAGCCTACAGATTGGTGTTCCGGGATGGTACCTGTCCCGAAACCAAATGGAAACGTCCGGATATGTGTGGATCTAACTAACCTTAATATAGCAGTCGCGAGGGAGGTACACCCGATGGCTTCAGTGGATGAGAGCTTGGCGAAGCTAGGCCGAAGCAGGATCTTCACAAAGTTAGATGCTAACAGTGGGTTTTGGCAAGTCCCACTGGACGAGCAGTCGAAGCTGCTGACAACTTTTGTGACTCCATTCGGGAGGTTCTGTTTCAACAGGTTACCTTTCGGTATTAGTTCAGCGCCAGAAATCTTCCAGAGGACAATGTCTACCATTCTGGAGGGCTTGGCCGGTGTAATCTGTCACATGGATGATGTGCTAATCCATGGAAAAGACCGGGCAGAACACGACTCACGTGTGCACAAGGTGCTGCTACGGTTGAAGGAGGCAGGGCTTACACTAAACGCGAAGTGTGAGTTCTCAAAGGAGCAGATGAAGTTTCTGGGACACATCGTCGATAGTGCTGGTCTCCGAGCAGACCCTGCTAAGACTGCAGCTATCGAGAACTTCCCAACTCCTACCAACATCACGGAACTACAGCGCTTCAATGGTATGGTGAACCAGTTGAGCAAGTTTCTACCGGGGCTCGCCAACTTCAATGAACCCCTGCGCCAACTTCTACGGAAGGACACGGTGTGGTGCTGGGGGGATAAGCAGCAGGAGGCTTTCCAACGCATCAAGGACTCACTTGTATCTCCTGAGCTGCTGGCCCACTATGACCCTCAGAGAGCTACTGTGATCTCTGCAGATGCGTCGGGTTATGGTGTGGGTGCTGTGTTGCTACAGGTGCAGGACGATGGGACACGCCGTCCTGTCTGCTATGCTTCACGATCGCTCAGTGAGACGGAGCAGCATTACGCAGTGATCGAGAAGGAAGCACTTGCCGCTACTTGGGCGTGCGAGAAGTTTTCGGACTATGTGTTAGGACTGAACTTCACTCTTGAGACGGATCATTGACCACTCGCACCATTGCTGTCGACTAAGGATCTGTCCAAGATGCCCCCAAGGATACTCAGGTTCCGTCTGAGGATGATGCGCTTCAACCCTGAGGTGGTCTATGTGCCGGGCAAGGATCAAGTGACAGCTGATACGCTTTCACGGGCACCTGTGGCAGTGCCAAGACAAAAGGATGAGCTTCTTGTCAGGGAAGTGGAGTCGTTTGCTTCACAGGCAGTGGATATCCTACCTGCAACAGAAGTCAAGCTTCAGGCTATCAGGGAAGCCCAGAAGGCTGATGAGGAGTGCTGCCAGATTAGTGACTACTGCATCAAAGGATGGCCTGTGTATATGCCCCATACACCGGTGTTGCGACAATACTTTGAGTATCGTGGACATCTCGCAGTGGTTGACGACTTACTTTTATATGATGACAGGATTGTCATACCTCGTTTGATGAGGCTAGACGTTCTTACGTCTGTTCACGAGGGACATCTGGGGATAACTAAGTGTCGTGAGCGAGCACGAACTTCGGTATGGTGGCCTCACATGTCGCAGAGCGTGGAGGAGACGGTGAAGAACTGTCCGATCTGCGCTAAGGCCTTACCAGAACCGAAAGAGACTTTGATGGCTGCATCTTTCCCTACCCGTCCTTGGGAGAGAGTTGGGATGGACTTATTCGACTTCAAAGGGAAAGTGTACATCCTCGTTGTGGATTACTATTCGCGATGGGTGGACATGAAACCGTTGTCGGGTCAATCTTCGGAAGCGACAATTAATGTGCTGAAAAGCATATTCGCTACACACGGGATTCCTGATGTTGTGATGTCTGACAATGGACCCCAGTTCAGTGCTGAGCTTTTTGCCGAGTTTGCTAGGGAGTACGGCTTTGTACATGTGACTAGTTCACCTCGCTATCCTCAGGCGAATGGTGAAGCTGAGCGAGCGGTGCGAACAGTGAAAGCATTGCTTAAAAAGAACTCGGACCCGTACATTGCTCTGCTGAACTACAGGAGTTCGCCATTACAGAATGGACTTTCTCCTGCTGAGCTGCTTATGGGACGTAAGCTGCGCACCCGTTTGCCTATTCTTCCTAGTGTTCTACCAAGGAAAGTTGAGTCTGATGAGCTCAACAGGGCTAAGGGGAAGGAGGAGATGTATAGGTCTAACCAGGAGCGAAACTTCGACCAGCACCATCGCGCTAAGGACCTACCACAACTCGACCGTGGGTACAGTGTATGAATTAGAGACCAGGATCGTCAAGGAGAAGTCCTTGGGCGCATGAACCATCCGCGCTCATACCTAGTAAGGACTGACATGGGAACTGTTAGGAGAAACAGATCAGCCTTGGTCCATACTAGGCTGGTCTGCGACGAACCTCCAAGACAACGGTCTGACTTCGCTGGTGTTCAGAGTACACCAGTGCCTCGCCCAGTTGTGACTACACCGAGAGTGTCAGTACCTGGTACTCCCACCAGACCACAGACTCCAAGTCCAACAGTGCCTGAGCGGGCACTACCCCGTGTACGACTACAACAACCATCACCAGCTACTAGTCCGGTCCCTACAAATATGACCAGGGCTGGTAGAGTTGTTCGTCCGCCTAGGAGACTTGATCTGTAGCACTATGTGTGAACTTTGACTGTTATAATATGCTAGTGGTTTAAAGTAAAAATAATCATATTGAACTATTACTTTAAGGTGCTACAACATAGTAATATTTTAGCCTAGTATTTCAGACTTATGAACACTGGACTCAGGAAGAAGACTGAAAAAGACTTTTTATCATAGTGGTATATATTGAGATATCTCTAAGGGTAAATTTTAATAGTAGAAGCCTAACTACAAGAAACTCAGAAACTAGAGGATAGAGACTATTACTTTGAATAGAGTAACTTCAGAGACAGTAAGGACTCGGGGGGAGATGTAGTATTATTGGGTTAAAATAATATTTAGTGAAGTGACCCCTGATGTTTAATTTATTCATATTTACTGTTGTGATACCTGAAGATGACTCAGCCATGTTTCTCTGGATCTATAAAGATGTTCTCAAGAGTACTCCTGTATTGTTCCTGATATTTCAGTAAACACTTTGTGGAGGGGGAGGGGGGGGAGTCAGTGGCTAGAGAAAAAAGTTTTTTAACCTCTTAATGTCAGCGTATTCTGGAATATAAGGGTGTTTTTATGTTCAAAAGTCTACGAAAAGAGGTACTCTTTAAGTTGGGGAGCACTGATGGGATACAAGTTCTGTATCGGGAGCGGACCCTAATGGCAGAATGATAATAGCCAGCCCTAGCATGCCGAATAGTGAGTATACTTAAGGCCATATTCCACATACCGAAAGTGCGCCACCGATAATACGCCGATGTACTTTCGCCAGTGGCGATGTATTATCGGCGGCACTTCCGATAAAATTTACCAACATGTTGGTAAATTTTTCCGGCCGATTTTGAACTGCCTACTGACAGAGCACTTTCGGCCGCCGATAGAACACTTTCGGCCGCCGATAGAACACTTTCGGCCGCCGATAGAGCACTTTCGGCCGCCGATAGAGCACTTTCGGCCGCCGATAGAGCACCAAAAGTGCGGCCTGCAGATAAAGAACGTTTCCATGGGAATGGTCGAAATCGGCGCCGCTCACTTTCGGTGTGTGGAATACGGGCTTTAGCAAAACAGGTGTTAATGATACAGAAAAAGCATTAGCAATGCTATTTTGGCCTTCTGGGTAATACTTCCATTTACTAGGCATCAGACAATTATGTAGACAGTCATTTTATCATTGTCTACTGTATTGGACAGGTTTTCCTGATTCCAAGCAGTGTTTTTTTAATAAAAGTGGGGAAGTGAGAGGTTGGGCAGGGTTGGTGATGATGCTTCAAGTTGTTGCATCAGTCCTAATTACCTTGAAGATTTTAATGAAAAGTTGTTTTCATAATGGGCATGTTGTCTGTTATGACAGTGGGACCCATTGGAACAGCGATGTCATTGTTGCAAGGCATTGAATTGTTTTACCAATTCATATTGTTTTACCGATTCATTTTGCGAAGGGTCACAGGAGGTTTTGAGAGCACAGCAATGAACTATTGTCTAGGCATGTCAATGTACAGACCCCCTATAAAGGGAGCCAAAAGCAATGTTGGGTCAAAATTTTGAAAATTCGGTTAACTATTGAAATTTGTTCTATGGCCATAGCCTAGGCCCATGGAAAAATATAGACTGTAAATTCAGACTTAAACTACAACAAAATACATAAAATGTTGTCCCTGGTCAATTTTGGTGACCCACCAAAATTGGTTTGTTTACAAACATTGCTGTCTTCAGGCATAAAAAGCATGAGTATTGTGGGATTCAAGTAAAGTTAAAGTTACACAGTATCCAGCACCAAAATTTCCCCAATTTTATTCCTCTCTCTGTGTGCTGAAAATCTCAAGAACCATAAAATGGAAATATCTAGTTTTAAGAATGATTTGCAGAACTGAAATCGGCCTTGTAGAACAGTGGGACAGGCATAAGTGCTCACAAGTACAATTGAACAAGTATGATAAGTTAATCTATGGCCTCCACTTTACGGATTACCTGAAGATGACATGGGCACAAGCTATGGTTCGATACATACACACCAATCAAAGGGTGGGGTGGTCTAGTGGTTAGCATCTTGGCATTTCATGCGGCCGGCCTGGGTTCGATCCCAGTTGCTACCCATTAGACCACCTTACCTTGCCGTTGTTTCCACCCCCATAGATTCGATCATAGAACTGTGAAGTCAAAAATCAGAGTTAGTCCAAAACCAGATGTAGCTGAAAAATTGTTGAATAGACAACTCCAACACATCATTATCATATATACATCAATCTAGACATTCATTTCTAATAAGTCTAAATGGGTAAGTAATGCAACTATGACTTTCTCATTATGCTGCAGAATACTGTTATAGCACCAATTATGTTAAATTTACTCAAGCCTAATTGGGCGAATTTCTCTATATGAATATAATTTTACTATAAGACATCAATTAACTTGTACTTATACTATGCCCAATTGGGCAACAGAGACTTTCTGAATTGTTATAAAGACTTAATACTTACCTCATTGGGCAATAACTTCATCTAGAGACTTACATTCATATGATGCCTAATGGGGCAACAAAGTACAATGACCTCTTGAATTCATATATACATTTATGCCTAACAAGCCCATCCCACATTGGGCATATCCCAGGGTTGGACAAAATTACCATATAAGCCACCCTTGTCACAAAAGATCGTACAGAATGATGTTTTTCTTAAATTTTACCCAGTGACAGATTTGCAGGTTTGCCAGCCAATCAAAATGCTGCATGTTAGGGAAAATAGGGTCAGACATTATAGATTGGGTTGACAGGCTTAAACATTGGCTCCAATGGGAAAAAGGCCAATATATAAAGCTGCATTTACAGATTTTATTAGCAATCTGTCAACAAACCCACCATGGTCCTGTTTTAAACTTCTATCTTTGGGGATTATATCGGAAAGAAATTGCTATGTAATTGCATGGTAAAATGTAATGTTGATGTATACTGGGATTATTGGGGGCTACTAATTATATCAAAACTAAGCAGTCATGTAAATGTCTTCTTGGGCAATGCCTACTGATTTTCTATACAGTATTATTATGTATCTCAATATCATAGCCTGAATCTAAACCTCTCAATACCTGGGAGGAGTGCCTTTGTATCTTAAATTGTTCACAAAAATTACTCATACATAGAAGACCCATACCTCAACCGGCTCCATCAACCCGAGCCATTTCAGCTGGCAAGCACTAATTTGCATTATGCTGGACGCAAGGCAAACACTATCCAAATGTACAACCAGTATTTCACAAATCTATGACTCTTCGATCTCGAGACTATATTTTGAATATAAAATTTTCGCAATGATTGATAAAAATATTTTTAATTTTGTTAAAGGAATACACAATCATAGTACATCTGAATATCAGAAGTCTTAGTAGCAATATAGATTTATTGAGAGACTTTATGTTTCATAATCTGGTTCACCGTGTCACACTCTTAGAAATCTGGCTTCATCTCAGAATACAAAATACTGTTAAAACAAGAAGCAAATGACTATCAAAGTTCCGATCGTTGGAACGATCGATGTTCGCCCTTAACATAACAATGGACATTTCATTGTGTTTGAAAGGTAATTGAACGAAATGTCAATATATCTAATGTATGTAATCTATAGCAATGGTTGTCCTTCAATAAACTGAAGGCCTTCCTACAACCTGAAGGCTATATGGGCTATGAGTAGTGATCACCACCACCACTCCTGCTGTCACACACAACTCAGGCAGGGGCTTAGGAAACCTAGATCTGCCCACCTGCAGGTGACAGTGGAGGTCCTAATGTAGAGAGGTGAGGCTTGATTGGCTCAAGTAGGCCTACTGGTTATGTAACCCACTTCTGGCTTCTCAAACTGCACCCTCCCCCACCCCCACTCCTTGAACTGAGTTCAAGGAGTGGGGGTGGGGGAGGGTGCAGGGGAGAGGCCTGCCCACTCAATAACACTTGATGCACACTAATTGTCCTTGCTTACAAATGCATGCCGGTGGACAAAGGCCTGTAGCTACTTGTATGTAAGATTAACATAACCGGGCAATCAGATCAAAGCCCAAATACCTACAAAGGCATGACTGATTGAGTGAGCCCTTCCCCTAAGCTACAATCCTAAAAACTATAATTAAGGGCTCACAAAAAAGAATTTCGGATACGGGGGGGGGGGGGGGGGGGGGGGGAGAGACAGGGGTATCAGAGGGGAGACAGGGCTATTCACAATATGGGATCATAATACAAAATGCAATATGTCAATAATACAAAATGTCACTTCCTGCGATAAATTGATCGCAAGGGCTCGATGTTTGTTGCAAGCATGAGAAAATCAATAGTAGCTTACACCATATGAAAGAAGGACCCCTGTGATCAGATGCAACTATTTTCACAATAGATGTCTCAATACAATCACATGGATGAGACATAACAGATTGAATGTGTTTGATATTGTCTTGTCCCATGCTGTAGACAAAGTCTAATGTTCAAAAATCGCAGCGAACCCAAGCTTGAATAGCCCTTCTTCCTCCCTTTCTATTAAGACAAGTTCCTAGCACAACTTGAGACAAAAGATAAGGGTTGGTAAATTAAGACCACTTCATTACCTGCACGACTAACTAGAGGTGCATATTCCGAGCAATGTGTATTGCCAGGCTGTACATACCGTTAACAGTAGACTCTCTTTCTCAGCAATTTGAACATGTTTTGAATATTGCTTCGGTTATAGAATAAAGAAGGACCTTTGGGGGCATCCTCCTGTGGCTGTACGACCTATGGGGATCATACAAACGTTGAGCTTTGCCCTCGGTATGTGATGATACCCTATGGGTCATACGGCCACCCTCGGATGCCCCCTGCAATCCTTCTTATGTCAAAAATCAACTATGGTAGGTTCTCTGAGACAACAATTTATGTAAGGGGCTCCCCATAAATAATACCACACTCTTTCAGGGTATATTTAGGACCCCCCAACCCCGCCACACTGAATTATCTATTTTAAACATGACTATAAGGACCGTTTTTCAGGCAGTGTCACACTTTTCAACCTACCCACACACCCCTTTGTGTGTGACATCATGAGGTATAGAAGAACAACTTTATTTCGTATGTAGGCAGGGGCGGATCCAGGAATTTTCAAAGGGGGCCTTGCAATTCTGAAAATGTCCCCCTGCCCTGTGGGTAGGACTATTTTATATTAAAGAAAATCTAAATTTTGGCCAAATGGGGGGGGGGGGGGGGGGCGAGGGCGTGCACCCCCCTTAAATCTGTGACTGATAGGTAAAAACCTAGAAATACAAGTGCAAATACTACTATGTATAATTAGAAATTTACAAAATTGTTTTCTTAACCAGAAGGAATATCTGAGGGAAACACGCACCACCCACGCACTGAATGTTCACCTACCAATACCTAAGGCTGAATTGTTCTAGAGATCTGTGTTTTATTATGGTATACTGAATGGAACAAATTACCTGTGGGTATGAAAAGCTGTGAAAGTTTAGTTCCAAGAAATGTTTGTGCAAACAAAAAATTGCTTGAATAACTTGAGAAAAGTTAAGTTCGTTCAATCTCATTTAGTGTTTATATGTTCACTATGCGTACAAGGAATGACACTCATGTGTCTATATATACATTAAACAGGAATACAAAGGGAGAACAGACAGCAGTTTGATTTGAACCTGTATATAAATAACATGAAAAAAGGAGAAATACGAGCACAAGTGCATATTTCTGAAACCCTGAAATAGAAAGCTTTTGTGAAACGCACCTACTGAGTCTATCAACAATAAATAACAGTCTTATGAAACCATGGAGCACATATGATTATCATTATTATGAAACGAGTCCCATAATGGGGGTCTAGACAAGGGGGGTCCCTATGTTGCATATCGAATTGAAAAAACAGCAATGTCGCATGTCTCTGTCACTTATTTTTCTCAATGTCACATGTCGAATTTAAAAAATACTTAAGTCGCATGTCACTATATTTTTAACCCTCCCTGTCATTTCGTCAAGCCACCATGTTGCATGTCGATTTTAAGAAACGGCTGTGTCGCCATATCAATTTCAGTGGTCCACCCCCATCATAATACAAAGATCCCAACAATACAAGCTGCCCTATTATGACCGAGGTGACAAGGGCAGGAGGCTGACATCATTAGTCTTATGTAAACCTTATTAATACAAGTTCTCAAAGCCAGCTTGCCCTTACTGCCATGGACATATGTGTGACAGTGCTATTGCAATACTAATGAATCAACCTGCCAAGTTCAATGTCAATGTGGTAACCTTTCTACACCCACCCAAGTTAAGTACTACAATGTCAGTAGGGCAGTCATACTACCTACCCAAGTTAATGAGAAAGTGGAAATTCATATCAAACCCAGCAAGGAAACTGGTGGACAATGAACTTTTATTATGCTTTGTTGAATTTTAAAGAATCAACATGTTTCAGTAAGTAAAGACCAGGTTCCCAAGACATAATATACCTTCCACTTTTAACAAACACCTGGAACTCATCGCAAAGCTTTGTAAACATGCAATTTTCAGAACTACAAACACTGTAAGAAATCAGAATCTCTAAAACAAAATTTCTCATTTATTCTTTAACGCTTGCCCTTGAAACCTTTAATGTACACATGTCAATGGCATTTACAAAGAAAAAACGTTTAAGCTTTATTCAAAGATACATGATGTAGTGTTACCTTCCTAATATGCCTGAATTGTCTTTGATATAATGATATTCTTCATACATTATGTTAACTATTTAAGTCAAAAAAGATTATATGGGCGTCCCAACTTCTAGCTCACTCCAATAAAATGAATGGTTGTATACTTATTCTAACTGTACTATAGAGTTAGTCCTAACATTTAATCTTCGTCAGCACCATAAGCACAATGAATGCCTTGTCTATCCTTCATGTCAAAGTTATTCTAAAACTGAAGAGAATCCGCTCCAAATCTGCTTTCTTGTCAATTATTTGTTATATATTTTGGGCAAATTGTTCCAAAGTTTTATAATTTACATACAGTCTTATTCAGATTCCAAGTAAGTAACTGTATTAAGTAACCTGTTGGCCCTTCAGGTCCCACTGCTCCTGGTGGGCCTGGTAGTCCAGGGGGCCCGGGGGGTCCTACCATACTAAAATGTGGTATCAGGTACGTATCCAGGAATTTCTGCAGGGGGGAGACCATATCAAAAAGTGGACCTTTTCCGAGATGGATCCAGGGGAGGGTGGGGGGTCCTCGGTCCTCGGTCCTGACTCCCCCCCCCCCCTTTTTGCTGGACCCCTTAACTATAAAAATAGGGGGAATGTTGCATGTGTATCCACAAATACATACTGTTTTAGTACTTAACCTTTATGCTGACCCCAACTTCTTTCAAAAATACTGTATCTGCCCCTGCTTTTTCAATAACGAAATTCAAAGTATAGGAAGAGGATACACTAGGTTTTTCTAACACAATGAATGTGACACAATAAGGTATGCAGATTTGTTCTAGATTAAGGTATGCAGATTTCTTTCAATTTAAGCATTTTATTTAGACTGGGTAATTACAATTTGGCCATATAAAGCCATTTTTCGATGTACCCCAGTAAAAACATCTAGATATTAGAGATATTAGATATTGGATACTAGAGATTTTACTTAACGTTGAACCCCATTCAGACAAGAAAATTAAGTTTCAAGGTATACCAAATACAAAGAATATAATAGCTTTTGATAAATATAAACAGATAATGGAAACCTTTTTCCAGAAAGTGGACCTAGCCTAGCCAAGGAGGGGGGGGGGGGTGCATACCCCACGTCATCCCCCCTGGACACGGGCTTGGGTATACACATCTCTCGAGTTCCACACTGATTCCTCATTGTATGACAGTGGTCAAAAGCACTCACTGCATTACTTCATTTCCCTTACACTGATAGCTAATTTACAGTATTTTAAGCACCTGCAGACTAATTTGGACTGATTTGTCGAACAAATCACTTGAAAAACAAGAGAAAATAAACAAATAATATATTTGTTATTTATATGTATAATCAGTGAATTTTCAAACAATTTAGAAAATATAAAATGTATAATGGATAGAAATTTTAGAAATAAAGATGGCTAATTTTTCATCACATTTAACTACAAATAATGATAAGATTCATACAAGTTATAATGCTAAAACCTTGGGTCTTGTCAACATATTTCCCAGCATGCATCCTGATCTAGGCTAACCTGCCGGTTTACCTCATGAAATTGGCTATCCGTGGTTGGGAGAATTGTTGGACAAACATTATTCAAATCATAGGTGTAGTGTTTACTGCTGTGAGACCTGAAGGTCGGGCTGATGTAACTTCTGGTTCACACGGTGAACAGTCAGTGGAGCACATGGCCACATTTAGAGTGGAAGCTACCTGTATTTCTGACCTGTAATGCGTCCTACTAATAGTAATAAATGTATATAGCACAACAATAGGTTATTGATGTATCATGATGTTTCCAGTGAGAATTTTTACCCATTGTTTTTACATAGCGGTATATGATACCTACTACTGATTTATGACATTTCAACACTGTAGTCAACTTACCAAAAGTAGTGGGTTTAAAGAAAACAATTCTATACTACAGATGTTAAGATGCAGTTTTATTTCAGACAATTTAAGGCTGTGGTTAACGCAGGAAGTGGCAATTTGTTTAGCAAATAATATTGCAGTATCTGTTAAAAGTAATTCAATTACAACTTTCCAACATTTCATACTGACTTCCTTGTATTTGAAGGAGCCAAAACAAGTGTATAGTAATAGTATTCACCTACATTAGCACATATTGGAACACCTAAATAGAGGAGTAGCATCATCCACATTATCATAAAGAGCAGCATAATTTCTTACTTAAATCAATGAAAAGGAGAAAAAGATTTGAAAATTCCAATTATAATTAAATTGGCCTCTACTGTTGAAAAACACAAAGCTCTTCTAGCTCAGGCTGCTTGTATCATATCAAAACTACTTCAACTGAATAATAACATTCAAGAAACACTGGACTTGTTCTCTTATGCTCTAACAGGTTTCAAGTAATTAGTCATAATTATAGAGCATAAGAGACGATTCCAGTGTAACCTGATTCTTTCAATATTTTATTATTCTCAGATCCAGTCAAACTACATATAGTCTATTTTTACCTTTCAATCAGAAGAGTTAGAGTATATGATTATAATACATAGATCTCCTAAAACAACTACTGGTGATAATGACGATGATGATTAGATGAGATTGTATCTAATTAATCAAATGCACCTTCAATAGTTGTTTGAACTTGTTATAATTAAGTTCTTGACGAATGACAGCAAGTAACCTATTCGATAAATTGTTAAAATATATCCAGGGTGATTTGATAATACTATGAATAATATCATTATGAGTTTGAATGCTATTCATCTTCGGGATATTTACATTTGGCATTATACTATATATTTCATATGTATAATCATATATATATAGACAAGCAGTCTCTTATTATGCAAAGCTTCAGATCAGTTATATATATATATATATATATATATAAAACTGATCTGAAGCTTTGCATAATAAGAGACTGCTTGTTGAAAAAAAAGTGAGGTAGATTCTCGGGGGGTGGGGGGTGGGGGGGGGGGGAATACCCCACATGACAACTCCTCCAGACCATGGCCATTTTACTGTATGTTAAGTAGAAATCAGTGTATTTTTTAATGTTTTTTTACCATTCTACATGGTTTAGTACATTCGACCGCTGTTTACAAATTGACTGCATGCTCTGTTTGACCCAGGCATACAGCGGTGTACCCATCCCTAAAATGTGAGGTAGTTCAAGCAAATCAGAGGGGCTTCCACATTAAAACAAGGGGGTTCCAACTAGGAATTTTGACACAGATTACTATAATATTTTCAGTCTCACTATATAAGCTTTATGGGTAGGCCACTGGCATGCCAATTCAATGGGGGCCACATACTCTCAATCTCAGGTTTTCCTTTAAACATATGTAAAGTTTATGCATGGGGATCTGAGAGGGTTAATCTCCATATTGGGAATGTTGTTGTATGTCACAATGGAAGCTAAGTGTGATGAATCTGTAGTATGAGCTTTTGATGCCTTGTAGTTATAGTGGCATGAGTTTTGGGGAATCAAATAAGGTATGCATTATATTATAACTTGGGTTTAATATGCTTTTAGAAATACATTTAGATGGCTAGGCTACACGCTCCTCGTGTTCCCGGGAGATCGGGGTTGCAGCAACATGATTGCGTTCATAGATAAGGGGTGGCCGTCGGAGGTGCGGAGGTGACGCCGTTCACGGAAAACGCGTTCCCGCGTCTAACACATTATATGTTAAAGTATGGTACAAGTTGTTTGTTCACCATTTGTAACTGTAAACTTTAGTACAATTTAACATGTCAAAGAGAGCATAATGTCAAAAAAGAGACTACAGCAGATACTGGATTGTATCCAGCCATTGATCATTTCTGTGTAATCATTGTTTGTTTGTTTGTTTGTGGGATTAGTTTAACATCCGGCCAACCCTTCAGGGTTCTTTTACCAGACTGCACAAGGTAAAGCCTTTCAGCTCGTTTTACGCCACAGGGGCGGTGACCGAATCTATGAAATGAGGTGCCTATTTGTAGCAGTGGGACCCAATGCCCTCTTTATAGTGCTGCCACACTGAGATTTCATGTCATAGGCCCACACAATACCCCACCCAGTCACATTATACTGATACCAGGCTGACCAGTTATGTTTTGTGGTTCTTACTTTATACCGACTGCCTGGCAAGCAGTGACCACTACCATTGTTAAAGCCTTTGGTTTGACTCCGCCAGAATAAATCCCAAGACCTCCCAGACTCAGGGTTGGCACTCTACCAAAGAGCTACTGGTCCCCCCCATTTGTCGCCTTCTATGAACAGCAAGGAGCTGCTGGGGACCTATTCTTCCTAGGAGGCTCCCGAAGGAACCCCCACCCTGGATCCCCACGGGGGATGTAATCATTGTATTGCTCATTATGATATAACAATTGACACAAGGAATACAAGGTTGTTAGTTTGAAGTTGTCTCACACCCACATTACTCCCACATGTAATGTACTTGGCTTTGGTCTTTGCCAGTTCCATGCAAAGGCAAAACCCAATGAAAATGTGGCATATTTGGAATATTTTCATGAGCGAAGAATTGTAGGAATTCATGAGTTGCCAGTGGTCCGGCACATAATTAAGTTATCGCAGTACGAGGGTTCACTATAGGGACATCATTGTTGCAACGGGTCCTGTTGTTGAACTGTAGCTGTTCTACTGGGCTAATTCTAATTATGTAAGTGGTTCTGAAATATAGATATTTATTTCTGAAATTAGAAGTAGGGCAAAAATAATGCTGGAATTTTAACAAAAGTGGGTGGTTTGACCAAACCATCATTTGCTGTTGCAAGACTATTATGTGACAGGCCACCGATGAGTGAATTACAAAGCCAGACCACAAGTGAAAATACTTTTGTGGGGCTTGAGATTTTTTAACAGTTATGGACCTGATCCTAAGCTTCAATTTGAAATTTTATAGTTTTAAAGTTGAAAAAGTAGAAAAGCTGCAATTCATATAACAATACCTCAAACAACAACCACCTCGCAACAACTATAACTGTAGGCGCAAGTTATCACAACAGCATAAATTGCTTGTGGTGCTAAAATTGAGCAACGCAAATGGCCACCCACCAGAAAATGGAATATGGCCTTTAAGCTCATATTCCACTGTGCAGTGGGTGACCAGTTGCAGTGGTCCTTTAGGGCACCACAAAGGATTCATATATCAACATGTTGGTATCCCCCACCACAAGCATTCCATAGAAAACCTACATAAATAATTTATGTAGGTTTTCGTTGGGTCAAGGCAAATACCTCTGCAAGTGAATTATTCACTTGCAGTGGTACTTGCGTTGACCCAATGCAAGTACCAATGGAAGTAAATCCCTCTATTCCACCGTGCTTGGTTTACTTGCCATGGTGGTGAACACCCTTAGTAAAGTGCCCACTGCTTGAAAAATACCACACAGGAATACAGCCTTAAAATCATTTACAGTGGCATTTGTGTTGAGTCAACGCAAGTGCCAAATTCAAGTAAATTCTAATATATTCCATCTTGCGGTGTTTCAAACACCACATATATACAGGCAAAACACTGGATAGTGGAACATGGGATTAAAGTGTAAAGGCCATATTCAGTGATTTGCTCACATTGGGCAATTTACTTGGGGTGTTTGACCCCGCTGCTAGTAAAACCGGGGCCTCAAGATGATAATATAGGGATTCATTTGCGGTGATACTTGCAGTGATACTTGCAGTGACCCAACGCAAGTATCACTTCAAATGATTTTATGTAGTTTTCTATTGAATGCTTGTGGAAGCAGGAACCAAGATGTTTGTATCTGAAACCTAAATTGCTTACAGTGGCAAAAAAGGTCACCGCTGATGTTTACCCACTGCATAGTGGAATATGGCCTTAAATTTTATGCGTGTGGTACAGCCTCACTGTTTCATAATGAAGGGAGGGGCCTCCCAGAAGCAATCAAGTCAATAATTAGACCCCCTTCTAAGAATGTGAAATTCAAGTCCTTGAACATATATGACATAATAATGTGCGATGTGGGTGTGGTGTTAAGATTCGGCATACATGGGCGATATAATAACCCAGCCAGCTTGTGACGAAGCCAATCCTATGTTGACCCATGATACATGTATAGAGAGGCAATTGTATTTTGTTTTGCTGTAGACCCATTATAAAATATAAAAGAGCTCTAAAGTGCGACTTTAATTTGTATTAGCGCTTCATCATTATAATGAAATGTAAGATATAAAAAAGCTATGACTTAACAATGAACTCATCACAATTAGATATCTTTAGAACTATGTGTCAAAAATAGTATCCCTAATACCCAAATGTGAAACACCATATTAAAAATACTCAATGATATTATGATTATACCCGTATTTCTGTTAATAACTTCTTCCAAAACAAAATATTAAATAGCTAACCCCAAAACCCATTTGAATACAAGTCTACTAGTAACTTGTAGGTAATAACTTTTTTTCATTTGTTATGTTTTATTGACTGCCTTCAGAGAAATCTGAGTGAGCGAGTGTTGGATGTTTTACACCGTACAGGCGGCCAGGTTCATTTTCATGGTGAATAACCAGTTGGGACGAATTCTGTCTTTGGTGATTGCATCTATGGGATAAAGGTGACAGGGCGGGCAAACAGCAGGGGATCAAAACCTGCAAATAATTTTTGCTGTACCTCATTCCTTAGTGAACCAAGCACTTACCGGGAATCGAACCCAAAGAACCAGTTGGTCAGTGCAGGATCCTCCCTATTGTCGCCTTATACGATCAGCAGGGGCTGCTGGGGGCCTTTTCTTACCCGGAACCTCCACGGGGTCAGAGACATCTGATCTTCAAGACAAAACAAATGAAATTATGAATTTGTCCATATACTTTCAATCACGTCATATATAATACCATTATCATTATGAATAATGTAATGAATGATATGTATGAATTAATCAGGTTAACTTTAATAGACGAATTGGGTACAGAACTAACTGTAGGTCTATAAGGAAACAAATTTGAAAGGTGGTATCTGAGGGCCAGTTCTATATCCACCTCCAGCAATCGCCTCAGCTCCACGAGTGGCCGTTGACATCAGTGATTTCTGTCATTGTGCGTGGGCATAGTATCTTTGCGCGTGGGCATCATGTCATTGTGTTTGGCTATCCTGGAGGCATGGAGGTGCAAAGCCATGGGCAATGATTTTTTTTTTTTTTTTTTTTTTTATTAAACCATACTCAATTACAAGAATTGATCTTCCGTATAGGTATATAGGTGATACATACAATTAGATGACACATGAACACAATTATAGGAATAGTCTCATATAGTTTTGCTTAGCTGATATCAGCATTGGCAAACACATAAGACCATCCATATCAATGAGCAAAATGAAATATCAAAAATTTTGTCTCAGATATAAGGTTAATGATAACAACATTGATTATCAATACATCAGAGTTTAGATAAAGCAATTCTTTCCTGTTTCCACCCCATGTGATCAATCAATAGTCAATCATAAATATTGTTTTAGGGCTGTTTTAAACAATTGTTTAGAGGGTGCAGTTTTAATTTCAACTGGTAATGTATTCCACATCTTAGCACCTCTATAGTATGGCGATTTTTGATAAATTGCAGAACCGACCAGGTTTATCTTAAAATTGACCTGATCAGCTTGTCTAGTTTGCCTATTATAGGTCTGCAAAAATTCCTCATTTTCATGATAATTATATAGCTGCAATAACAATTGGACATCCCGGCGCATTTCCAAAGATTGAATCTTTGCATTCACAAGTAATTGAATAATATCTATTTCTCTTGGATTTACAATATCAAAACAGATTCTTAGAGCCCTATTCTGGAGATGTTGTATTCTGGAGACGTACCTGGCTTTCCAGTGGAGGTTTGGAAGTGTGGAGGTGTGGAAGTGTGGAAAATAGACAGTTCCGAGGATGTGTGGTTATTATCTATATAAAACTATATTACATCATAATTCTTATACCTTAAAGTAGCAAAAACATACCTAAAGTGTTCAACATGGCTTATTATGCATTTTGGATGGTTGCTTTATACTGAGTCCCAACGCAAATTCCATTTTCAAATCCCTGTGTTTTCCCTGAGATTACCCTGTCCAGCAGCAATTTTTTCCTGTGTCATTTCCAGCAAGTTGTTCAAATTTAAAAGCCTCTGTGTACCTAATAATTTGGACAACCCAACAACAAAAAGTCAAATCCCTAGTATTTTGAGATTCAGGAATTTCGGAACCTGGTGAAGTAAAATTCCTTGTGTTTTCCCAGTTTGTTGGTAAAATTTCCAAATTCCCTGCATCTTCTCTGTCAGGTAATGTTTTTTTTTTTTTTTATCTGTTTTCCCTGTGCTGTTAATAGTTTGCCCCATCCTTCAAACAGTATCTACACTGTGCAAACATTTCCATGAATAGTTACATGACTGCCAAGGTATGATGTAACAGGTACATTCTGCAATAACACCTTTTGGCCAGTCGGTTACTTGTAAAACCTCATGTAATGGTTACATAATGGTAGGTAGGAGGGTGGATGGTACATGAATAAAACAAAAGAATGTCATACAACCAGTGTCAAGTTTCACAATGCTGATTGTAACAATGAACGGTCGGTCAAGAGCGAACCCTTGGGTTGTTTCACACTGGTTTTAACTGTAAGACTGTATCTTTAGTTGAGATATTTTGTCTTTTCCATGGTTTTGTTTCAGACTTTTGATCTAATATAATTCTTTTTCTTATCTATATATTATTAGAGTTAAGATTCTTAATCAATAAAATATATTTGATTTTGTGAGATGTGAGAAACGCATTTATGATTCCCCTGATGTGAAATTTGCCTGTAATCTTTCCCCAAATTTTTAATGTAGAGTGTTATGTGTGAGCTGCAATTCTGACATATACAGATATCAGCTGCAAAACAGCCATCAGCGCACGAAAATCAATGTTGTAAAATAGAAATGTACAAATGTCTTTCTCAGCTTAGCACAATAATTGAAGGATAACATTTGAATCAAAATATCTTAGAATGATTTTATTATGAAATTTAAGATATGATGGTTGTCCTAAGAGCATATTAGAATTCCCTATATGCCAGGATAACTGAACTAACAATATAACTAGGTTTAATAAGCCCATCCCAATTTACACCAACATTAAAGTTTACTATGATATATTTTCTCCATGCTTATTCCATGCAGAGAGTTGCATAATACAGATTTAACCAAAGCAATTTGTTTGAAAAATTGCTCCACTAAAATTCATAAAATGCAGCTTTGTCCCACAGGAACCAATGCTTAAAGCCTTTCAGCCCAACCTATAATGTCCAACCCTATCTTGCTCTTAAATACAGTATTTTGATTGGCTGGCAAATCTACAAATCTGTCATTTGATAAAATTTAAGAAATGATAATGTTTTAGCAGTACTTGGGGATGTAGAAAAACACAATTCTTGCTTATTTAAGTAATCCCAAGTCTTGGAAACAAGGATGACATATATATATGTATGTATATATATATATATATATATATATATATATATATATATATATATACATATATTGTCCAACCCTTGTCCAACCTCAGGATATACCCAATGTGGGATGGGCTTTATTGGGAGTTTCAGCAACTTGTTATATTATTGTTCATCTGACTTTACTGGTGAATCCGGGATTTTGAAATGATTTTCTCATGCTTATGCATTTCCCCCCATTTTTTCAGAATTTTGAAATGATTCTTTCATGCATAGGCATCCCCCCCTCCCCATTTTCTTTGAAATGATATCTTATGCATATATGTTTGCCCTCTTTTTAAGAGGGGATAGGTGAGGCAAAATCTTTCCCACTAAAATGTGGAAATGGGAAATATACATACACCCTTCCGTTATCATTTTATTAAACAAGAGGGGTTCTAAAATTAGGGAAATATTGACACTTAGAGAGAAGCCTCTCAGGGTCTCCTATAGTAAATGTAAAAAAGAATCTTTTTTTTTTTTTTTTTTAATCACTTTTATTTACCCTGGGGGTGAATTGGATTTCTCCAGTATTCCTTCACCCCCAGCCATATCTTAATCTAATACATCAAATGATTCCTTTACAGTGATTCACGTTGTATGATTTTGGGTGATTAAATTTGATGTAATTTAACTCCGTTAAAGTTTCGACACAATTCTACATAGGTGAAATCACATTAATGGTTAGGTGATAAGTATGGTAATGTGATGATACATCCTTTATTTACAATATTTACAAGAAGAGTTATGAGAGAAGTATTTGGCCTGCATACAATCTCACCATTTCAGTATCAACATATTCATTCATAAGCACTTGGCGTAATGTGCTTTTGAAGACATTATGATCCTCTATTGATCTTATTAGTACAGGTAAAGTGTTCCATGCATTGCGGGAGTAGTACACAGATGATTTACCTATAGTTTCATTTATGGGTACATGAGTTTTAACTAGTGGCGCTTGTGATTGGCGTGTAAAGGCACAGGGGGGGGGGGAGCAACTGCAAAACTACAGCCCCCCTTTTTGCTATTGTTATGATCTGACAGCCCCCTTTTCAGGATATCTCAGGAACAACCCCTCCAAAAAACAGTATCTATTGACAATTTTTTCTGATCACTGCCTGATTTCAGAGTGTTTCTATTTCTTCTTAGAGACATTATAAAGGATTTCAACAGCATACTTCTGACTTTTAGTGTGGTATCAAAGATAATCCATCATTGACAGCCCCACTAAAAGGTAGTTGGATTATCTGACAGCCCCTATTTTAACCCATATTGGCGCTTGACAGCTACAATTTAGAATAAAAATTCAAAACACTGATTTCCCACCACACGCTCAAAATTCTATCACCTAGAAAGGTTAAATCATGTTCGTGAGACGCCGTAACAAACCCATTTTAGGGTTACGGACAATACAATGTCCTACCACAATAAGAACTACGCAATTCTCATTTAATCATAAACATTCGAAGTTTATAATGAGTAAAACTAACATTTACTTGGGATATCATGCTGAAACATTCATAATATACAGCGAAGGTGATCTGACTTGAAATATTGACATCAATTCACTTTTCAAATTCACACCTGAAGATTTAATTTATCAATGAAACCACAATCATGCCATAATCGACACCAACACAGGGTCATAACTACAAAATGCACCTAAAATCGGTCTCAAATTCTTTATTCCGAACATAAACAACTGACTCTTCTCTGTTGTCAAGGTAGATAGGCAAATTCCAGCCTAACAACTTAGTAACTTTCAGTAACATAGCAACTCATTGCCCCAGACCATGGCAACTACTCAGGTATCCATGACGTCATAAGCATGATGACGTAGACATTCTGAATGTCTTAAACATTCTGTGGTATTGTTTGTCGAGGTCGGCAACATTTGCTTGCTTTTCCTATATCTTTATTTCTAATTGATCAAATTGAGTTCTGTCAATTGACATATGAAGGGGCACTGTAGGACTATTTCCTGTAAAGACTACAGCTCATTTACAGCCTTCTAAATAGGTTTAATTTAAGGGTGAAAACGTGCGTAATAACATACAAAGTTGCTACGAATTGTATCATTAATTTGCTACCCATTGTTATAACGATAGGTATTGTGCAATGGGCCACTGATTAATTTTTGATGAAGAAAGGGACAACTATGCTTACAATGCAGAATTCCGAAGCCCACTATCTTGTTATGCTCATAATTAACAGGATGCCTCCATTAACTTGTATCAATGGGCAGTTAATTCACTTTGTCCTATATACATGTCCAGAGGGGGGTCTGGGATACAAATGACGTCATAACCAAAGTACCAAAGTACTAGTTTTAAGATGATAACTAATAGAACATTAGTGGAATTATACAAATGTTATACAAATCGCTCTATTTCCTTAGGAATTTATTACAATTATCAAAAAACTGCACACAATTTACAGGTAGCAAGGAATACCTAAAGGCTAATAAATGCTGTCATAATTGTAAAGAAAAAAGGATGACCCTAATGGTTCTTCTATATTTCATCACTCATATGATATTTAAGCTCAAAACCATGAAAATTGGGAGCAGTACATACGGCCCGGCAATACACGTTGCCCCTTTTATCACCCATGTGGTAGACGTGTGACATGTATTTGTGTCATATTGCCAGGCCATGCGTACCCCTCGTCATTCTCGTTATTTAAAAACAAATATTAGAATAATGCTTCAGTGATAAAATAAAGAAGGACCTTTGGGGCCATCCTCACATGGCTGTATGACCAATGGGGAATGTAAAAACCTTAGGCTTCACCCTCTATGGGTCATACAGCCACCCTCGGATGCCCACCCCGTGGGGATTCCGGGTAAGAATAGGCCCCCAGTAGCCCCTGATCGTAGAAGGCAATGATCGGATAGGGGGGACCTAGCACTGACCAAGTGGTTCTTTGGGTTCAATTCCCTGTTAGTGCTTTGTTCACTAAGGGATGAGGTACAGCAAAAATGATTTCCTGGTTTTGATCCCTTGCTGTTTGCCCGCCCTGTCACCTTCATCTCATATATTCGATCACCAAAGACAGTATTCGTCCCAACTGGTTTTCTCCATGAAAACGACCCTGGCTGTCGGTACATTGAAAACACCCAACACTCGCTACGCGCCCCCTGGAGTCCTTATCATGGCATGTACCATTCCTCAGCAACGCGGGCGCTAATCTGTAAGAAGTATGTTAGTGCCATGTAAGGCTTCCATGGCAAAATGGACACCTGATATGCAGGAATATCCCAGAGCTATTAGCATACAATATCATAACAGAACGTGCCCTTATACTAGTTATAGTTAATTGATAATTCACATGGCAAGAGTTGCTGCTTCCATATTGAATTATCACACAAATGGATCATATCACAAGATATTGGCAATGTTGTTATATCAAGCACAATGCCCTCCTGCTGTTATTCTCATCACTTGGTCACACGCTGTGACATGCATGGACATTACAGATATTTTGATGTGTCATTTGTAATACATGTAATGAGTGAGTGAGTGATGGATGTTTTACGCCGTACCGAGATCCAGGGTCATTTTCATGGCGAAAAACCAGTTCAAAAACTGTCTTTGGTGATCGAATCTATGAGATGAAGGTGATGGGGCAGGCAAACAGCAGGTGATCAAAACCTAGCAATCATTTTGGCTATACCTCATCCCTTAGTGAACCAAGCACTAACCGGGAATTGAACCCAAGGAACCACTTGGTTGTACTGGGTCCCCCCTATCGTTGCCTTATATGATCAGCAGGGGCTACTGGGGGCCTATTCTTACCCGGACCCCCACGGGGTTGTGAGATGCATGGACATTACGGATATTTTGATGTGTCATTTGTAATACATGTACTCAACACATGCATGCCTATGGTTGCCCTTTGGTGAATGAGTGAGTGAGTGAGTGAGTGATAAATGTTTTACACTGTACCAACATCTCATACAAGCTCAAATCAGTTACGAATGCCCCACACGCGGTGCTACGGTGGAGTGAGTCAGTGAGTGTTGGGCGTACCGACAGCCAGGGTCATTTTCACAGCAAAAACAAGTTGGGACGAATTCTGTCTTTGGTGATCGAATCTATGAGATGAAGGTGACAGGGCTTGGTACAACAAAGGCACTACAAATATTATCTATTGAAATGTGAATTGGTAGAGTTTGTATGATAATATCAATATGTCACACTAGAAAGGAGAAGTATAGTGTACATACAAACATAGTACTCATACCAATCAGATACATAATACCATAGGTTCCAATACTAAGTACAGTTATCAGAAGAAAGTACCAAGGAACACCATGGATAGTCTCAGTCATAATTGATTTTGTGTAGTGAGACATCCACAGCAAAGCAGCCATGCATATGGTTGGTTGGTTGGTTATTGGGGTTTAACGCCATAGCAACATCTAAGGTCATATCACGGCGAGAACAGAGTTTTTGACAATTCTGTCTGGGATGAACGGATCTATGGAATGATCGAATCAATGAGAAGGTAGAGACCATACCCCTACACATTTACCGAGGCAGGTGTTCTTTAATGTGCCTGGTCCCGTAGACAGGGCCAGACACACAACAGCCGGTGGTCCTCTAGGGACCTTTGATAATCCTGTTGTTGTCACAGGGAGACATACGGAGGGGAGTAGCAGCCAGACCACCTCAGCCCAGACTTGAACCCGGGCCGCCCGCACAGCAGACGGACACTCTAACCACTTCACCACCCCGCACGCCGACCATGCATATGACTGTGAGTACAGGTCGCGTGACGTTGCTTACTATGTGGCCAAAGTTTGCAGCTGCCAAATTCCATGTCATGTTTACATAATCCCTAATTAGACCTCATTCTCTACTTCACTTCTCCCAAGCCTGCAAATTAGTATTCATGTTTACCTTTCGGCCTATATTCCACATTGCAGCAGGGGACCATTTGCAGTGGTCTTTTGTGCCACTGCAAACAAATTATGTTTCATATACCAGCATGTTGGTATCCCCCACTTCATGCAATCCACAGAAAACCTATATAAAATCTGCGGTCTTTCTTGTCGTGGGTCACTGCAAGATACACTGCAAGTGAATCTCTATAATTTTTCCACCTTAAGCCTATATTCCACTTTGTGGTGTTTTGCTTTTGGTGGCTATTTTACGATCACCGCCACAAGTAAAATAGGCACTGCAAGGTGGACTATACAGATATGCTTGCATTGGTACATGTATTGAACCACCGCTAGTACCACCACAAATGATTTTATATAGTTTTCTATTGACTGCTTGTGGTGGCAGAAACCAACATGTTCGTATCTGGAATGCAAAGTGCTTGCAGTGGCAAAAAAGATCACCGCTAATGGTTACCCACTACATAGTGGAATATGGCCCTTACGGTCCTCAATTTTACTTGCGATGAACACCACTAGAAAATGCCCACTGCCAGGGAAACATTGCATAGTGAAATATGGCCTTTATCCTTTGGAATAAAGATGTTGAAAGTACCCAACTTGAAAACAGTGCTCAAGGACGACTGGTTGATTTATAAATGACCACTGGGCATAAGAATAGAGGCCTGACCATATGTTTTAACATTTGGACTTTATCAGGCTAATTCTATCCTTTGAGTGTTTAACAGATAAAATCCGGTTATTTCTGCAGTGTTAGGGTCTATGATAACGCCATTTTAAGTTATCTCAGGGAGTCATAACTAACTATTCCTATTGCTTGGAATTAATAAATTCTACGTTTACTTGTAAGACACATGGTTGTGATGAGCACATGGTGATCACCAAAAAGAGATAACATGACCACGTCTGCATAAGGTCTATAAACATTCAGTTTTGTAACTGTTGGAATTTCTATCTAGAGCACTTTTAGGTACTTGTCTGATACAAACAACACGAAATGACAAACATGTATGACGTTACAGAACAGAGAGATGCCACCCAAGAGTCACAAGATTAATTAGCTATTGACGTGTTTTTGCTTGTGATACGAGGTCCTGGTATGTGATTCATTTATAAAGGAGACCTGTAGAGAAGAACAATGCCCAAAATATTCACTATGGGGGGGAAATGTACTCATTAGTGTGATGGCAAACCCTCCCCTACCGGGAAATACTTAGGCCTTAGTTTCTCAGCTAGGTGGGACTAAAGCCCCATACCCACTAGGCGATTATACCTGAGTCGGCTGACAGATCGCCACTAAAATCGGCCGATTCTGCCCATAGAATCAGCCGA
This sequence comes from Lepidonotus clava, assembly GCA_936440205.1. Lineage (NCBI taxonomy): Eukaryota > Metazoa > Annelida > Polychaeta > Phyllodocida > Polynoidae > Lepidonotus > Lepidonotus clava. The sequence continues at coordinate 3,971,730 of OW387143.1, forward strand.
TTATGGTGGCAATTCATATCAAACATGCACAGTTCAATATACCGTCCTGACAGGCGATCATAAGAATCGGCCGATTCTCCCAGTTGCCCATCACCCATCGCTGGTAAAATCGCCTAGTGGGTATGGGGCTTAAGAGTTGGATGAGGAGTGAGGGGTCCTGGGCAACAATTTAAGGACATTTTAAGCAATGCTTTGTATTTCACATCTATGAAATAAGAACTGTATGATTAATCAGCCAGGGAATATGTAAAAATGCATGAGAAGAATGCTTTGTTTGCGAATTAAAAAACATTGAAACAGCTAGTCTAAACAGAAAATAGACATCTTTTGCATCATAAATATTCCCTGGATGAAGAATTTGCTTTGCATTTCATGATTTTTGAAAATGATTTTTTTGGTAAAATGTCCGTAAATAGGCCTGTGGCCCGTTGCACAATAGAATTTCGTTGTTAGGATGAAACAACGAAAGCACAACGAACTTTTGCTTAACAAGGAAATGTTTCGTTGTTACGAAAATATTCCACTCTTACTTAAATAGTAAATATCTCAGCTTCTAATGGATGGAATTGAATTCTGTAAATTGATATAAAAAGGCAAGGCATTAGAGAAAAAACAGTAAAAGTTACAACTCTCTGAAGGAATTCTAAATATAGAAAAAAAATTGTTAAAAAGTTTCGTTGTTACGAAAATAACTGCAAATAATTTATTAAGCAACAACGAACTCTTTCGTTGTCTATCATATTTTCGTTGTTACGAAACCCATTGTGCAACGGGCCACTGTCGAATTTAAGAATTAGTCATTGGGACCCCCCCCCCTCCCCCATCATACATCCTTAACCCCCATCTGAGTTCCAGTTATTTCAAAATTAAAGCATCCACTCAACCATTATGATAATTCTTTCACACAAGAGGTACTAAAAACAAGGAAAAAAGCTATTTACTTTTCGCCCATGCGAGATGGTGGTTACTTGATAACATCTTGTAAGGTCGGTAAATAGTATTAAAAACAAAAGCATTATCACCTACTACCTTAGCTCCAAAATAATATGATACCAGTCTAGGAAGATGTCCTATCTTTCTAGATGCTACCACTTATTTGAGCTGGGATGCAGGGATCCTGCCCAAATGCCTACATACCCTTGTGCTGGGATGCCGCGGCATCAACTCACGTTCGCTAGGCTACACTGTACGTATTGAAGAGCCGCAGGTTCAACCCATTTTTTCTGGCCATCTGATTGGTTGAGCAGTGGCAAGTGACTCCAAATTCGTCAAAATCTGATGAACTCGGTGGTAGGCTGAACCTGCGGTCTTTTGAGTGGTCTCTCCCTAGTGAGTGACCGGGGAACCAGTGTAACATGCCCTCACCAAGGGAGTAATGACACAAAGGGAGGACTGTGTTGCTAAGGGTCCATCCAGGGGCCCCGACCAATTTTCCCTGGCTGGGGGGGGGGGGGGGAGACAGAGAGAGACTGGAAGAGATGAATGTTGGGGGGGGGGGGAGGGGAGAGAGAGAGACTGGGAGACATGAACGTGTGGGTTCAGTCAGAGACTGAATACAACAAGAAGTAAAATAGCTACAAAGTTTCGTTCATGCATGTGTTTTACAAAGGAGCAATTGAATGGAACTCGTCAACTACTGAACTAAGAAACACTGATAACTTTTCTCACTTTAAAAGTAGTCAAAAGAATTGGTTATTAAATACTATTTCTATATAACTTGGTTATATTTTTAACAAAGGTTACCAAGGTGTTGTGGATTAGTATTTCTCTGCAAGATTTCTTTGGATATGTTTTTCTTTTTTGATGAGATTTGATCTCTTTGTCCTGATTGTCGAACTGTATATGTTATGTATATAGTATTAATTTATAGATCAATCTCTTGGTTGAATACTTTGTTAAACATTAAATGTATTATTACTTATGTTATTTTCTGTGATGAAAGATGTATTAATGCACTTGGACTGATATTATGCACACTGGAGTATGATGTAAACAAGCATTACATTGCCAAATCATGTTTCAGTATAAATAAAAGAATTTAAAAAAAAAATAAGCAATGGTTGTCCCTCAATAAACTAAACTTATTTAGCATGCATTAAAAACATGATACCATAACCCATTACCCTCACCAGGACCCCTTCCCCCAAGTACACCCTTCCTAATACCAGAGAGTTGCATAGGCTACGAGCACTGACCACCATTTTTTTTTTTTTAAGTAGATTTTATTTTCAAAACTGGTTTACAATTTAGCAAAAGTTTGCTAGTTTTCATTGTTTACACCAGTACACAACATTTATATATTAATTAAACTATTTCAAGACATGAGTTGGCGAGATATGCATAATATATAGCATGCATGATACAGTTGCTTATAGGCATTTGTATGCCATAAATGGATCAAAATTCCATAAGTCTTTAATCAGCAGTACAGTATAAAAATAAACAATACAAAATAACTACCAATACCATAACCCAACAAAAGTCCCAACACATATATAACTACCAGTTTTAAGAGTATGTAACCATGGTCAATAATTTTTCAATTTTTGGAGCAGTTTTTGTTTTTGTTTTCTTTTAAATTCATTGTGACATACAATGCCCCTCTCTTCAACAGGTAAAGAGTTCCATATTCTTGATCCATAGCACATGACACTCCTCTCAAAACAGGCATTATTACACCTGTACTCTCTATAAATCACCTCATTGAATCTCCTCAACATCCTTTCCTCCTGGTGAATATATGCATATTTCTTCGTTTATGCATATAACTCAAAGTATGGTATTCCCTTCTATCCGACAGATACCCAATGTTATTGTCTTTATGTAAAGCTGCCACATTTGCTCTTTGGTTCCTGAGTGTGCATATTCTAAGTCCCCAATTCTGTAGCTTCTGTAATTTATCCTTAGTTTTAGCAGAAATTTTATTCAGAAAAATATCTCCATAGTCATCACTACTTTGCTGTCACTAACAGATGGGGAGGGGTGCAGAAAGGCGATACTATTAATTAGGTCCATATGTACTGCCATGCACTTAGTACTGACCTATCACTCACACACCTAGACCTGCAGCCCATCTGCAGGTGACAATGGAGGTCCTAATGTGAAAGGGTGAGGGCTGTTTAGTTCAAGTAGTGGTTATGCAACCCACTCCTGGTTAATCATGCTGCATGACTCAAACAACAATTAGAGACAATTACCTTCAACTTTAGAACATGACATTGTGTAACTGGTAATTAAGAACAAAGAGAACTGGATGACTAAAGACATGGCTGATGACTAATAGCTACAATACTATATAAATATTGTTAAAAAAGTATCACACAAACTGTATGTATTTAGCAATATTCGTTATAAGTTGACTTTTACAGCAGCTCTGTTGGTATACAAACAGATGGTATTGCCTTTTTTCGATTATTTGGATATTCTGATAGATGGCGGTGGGAAAATATTGATAGAAAAACTTCAGAAATTGCAGTTTAGAGGATTAAGAATTGTTTGTAATTATTTATTAGACGGAAAATTGATAAACTCTGATAATGAGGAACGAGTACATGCCTATTGTAAAATGGAAATGTTATATGTTAGACGAATTCGACGTTTGTTATTATTTCTTTATGAAATAATGAAAAATGAACCTATGGAAAAACAGGATGATAATATGTCATTGCGCAGTGATATGGGTAAAAAATGGAAACTGGATAAGCCGGTATTAGAATTGTATCGAAAAAACATCAAATACCGTGCCTATTCTTACTGGAAATTGTTACCTTATGAAATGCAACATAAAGAGACAAAAGGTGAATTTGTAGCGTGTTTGAATACTGAATTTTTGAAAGATTTGAATGTGTTAAGGGAAAGAAATTTACAGAAATAATTGTGTAATTATTAATTGAATTGTTTATGTTAATTTTCATTTAAATGTACAGTTCTTTTGACATCGTGAAAAGCACATGATTGTATGTGATGATGTTTGATCAATAAAAAAAAAAAGAAAAAAGATGTGACTAGGGACTCCCAAAAAGCAGTTCCGACAAGTGTCTCATCAGGCATCATATCGATTTAAATTGGTCACCTAAAAGTGTTTTTTTATAAGAGTTTTGCCTCAGAAGAGGCCCAACACCCTGGTGTAAGAAGAAAAAATTATTACCTTAGGTCTAGAAAACTGAGAGTGACTGTTAAACCGTTGATGGGCCACCACCACTAGGCTCAGTGTTATTATAACGTTGCAGCAATGTTCTGTACTGATTCTTTCATGTTATTTTGATGGCACCCAATAACGTTGCTGCAACATAGTGCTGTTACACTTCACTGTGTTGTTATCATACCATGCTGGTTATGTTCTTCAACCTAAACAGAATGTTCTTATAGCGTTCTGATTTGGTTTCGTCCTAACCTCACCAAAAGAAATGTCATAATAACATTCTGTTTGGTGAGGTTTAAACCTCACCATCAATAATATAATTGTTGCATGCCATTTCAGTAAGTATCAAACCGACTAGAAAAGTATCGCTGCAGAATGTTTCTGTTACGCAAGTTGGCTGGGACTTGTAGGCGACAATGGAGATCCTAATGTGCAGGGCTGAGGGCTGATTGCCTCAGGCAGTGGTTATGTAATCAATTCTGTCTTCTTACATTCTTAGTCCGTTCTGATCCAGATTAGCTATTACATAATGGGTCTGTACACAAACAACAGTCCATGGCTTTTATTGGCCACTTCATATCTGTTAAGATTTTTTTTGACCCTTTATAATAGTATGGGGAATCCCTTTGATGGTTGTTGGGCTGCTGGCTGGTTTATGGTCCTACCTGCCATAAACCAGCGGCTGCAAAGCATGCTGGGATGCAGGGTGGAATTCCCACCCAAAATGGTTGCTGTTGTACAGACTCACTTTGGGAAAAAAATGGGTCTGATTTAACAGACTACTCACATTCTTTGATTCTAATAACCATATGGCTGATTGCCTAAGGCAGTGGTTATGTAACCAATTATATCTTCTCACATTCTTTGATTCTAACAACCATATGGATGATTGCCTCAGGAAGTAGTTTTGTAACCAATTATGACTTCTCACATTCTTTGATTCTAACGACCATAGGAGGAAGGCACCCTACACATGATGTTGTGTGACCAGTCTATGAGATCGGAGATTTAATTCCCCCTACCACAGATAGCTGATTTACATTATCTTAAGCACCTGCAGGCCAATTTGGAATGAATTTATAGACAACACCCCTAGAAAAACACAGACAATAATAAATAATTGTTGTAAAGTCATCTATAATGAATGGATTTCGAAAATACTTGGAAAATATTGAATGTATATTGATACATATTTAGAAAAGGATTATCTCTACATTACATTATGTTAAACTTCTAACTATGATAGTTTTCACTAAAGACTTGTGATTTGTCTACATTATTCCCAGCATACACCTTTATGTAGGCTAACCTGCAGGCAATTAACAACTCAAGAAATTCGTGGTTGGGAAAATTGGTGGATGACTGACTGAGGGAGTCCTAATATTTTACTATAATACTGAGGAAATATAGTAAGGGACCACCACCAGGCATAGTTGGGAGACTTTTGTTTTGTATCTAAAATTGTTTTCTATTAAAAAATATTGTGCGCCTATCCTATCTATTTGGCGTTTTGAAATTAAGAAAATTAGAATTAAGAAATATCTAACTGATGCATACAATTCAATTGCAACGCGAAATCATAAAGATGATGAATGGTCTATTTATATGAAAATTGAATGGTTTAATTAAATATCAACTCATCTCATCCTCATTCCTTTATTTTATTTCTTTTCAATAAACTTTTCTTTTATTATGTCTTTTGAAGAAGACTCCTTAAAGTGTTTGTAATAGATTAAGTTATGGCTGGAGATGAGGGAACACAGGATTCATCCTACTCATCCCAGGGTAGATAAAATTATTTTGAAAAAATCATTAGGGTTTTCGTTTCTATAAAAATAACACTTAATTTGGTACTTGTGACTGTACCAACGTACGCATTATGAAGACATGGTCACGTGACCAGCTTTGGTGAATAATAATAAAAAGCTTTTTCATAAGCAACATATTTCATAAGCAATTCTTATGTAAGTTTGCCATTCTAAAGTGTATTACACGTTTTTGAATGGCCAGTTAATGACTGACAATATTGGGTGTGGTTCTTTGCTGGTTTCGAGTGACATCTTTGATCACGTGAGTAGCAAATGGTATGAGTGAGTGAGTGATGGATGTTTTACACCTTACCAACAGCCAGGGTCATTTTCACGCTAAAACAAGTTAGGACGAAATCTGAGTTTTCAGACACATGTTTTGACTTGGCCAGTCTTTGGTGATCAAATCTATGAGGTGAGGGTGACAGGGCAGGCAACAGCAGGAGGACTTCATGTTGATCACTTGTGTAGCAAATGCAACGTGAAGATGGTATACACCCTTCTTTTTAAAGGTGGCGCCCCCTCTTGGCAGTACCCCGGTGAGGGGCGTGCAGTCCAATTCAGTCTGCAGCACTGACCACTGGGCTTGGTGCAGAGCTGAATGAGAGTTGGTGCCCACTTAGAGTGAGTGAGTGAGTGTTGGGTGTTTTACGCCGTACCGACAGCCAGGGTCATTTTCACGACGAAAACCAGTTGGGACGAATTCTGTCTTTGGTGATCGAATCTATGAGATGAAGGTGACAGGGCAGGCAAACAGCAGGGGATCAAAACCCAGCGATCATTTTTGCTGTACCTCATCCCTTAGTGAACCAAGCAATGACCGGGAATTGAACCCGAAAACCACTTGGTCAGTGCAGGGTCCCCCCTATCGTTGCCTCGTATGATCAGCAGGGGCTACTGAGGGCCTATTTTTACCTGGACCCCCAAGGGGAGGTGCCCACTTAGATGGTCAAGGGTCTGCACTTGTTACCAGAGTATCGGACATATATAGGAGAGTGGGTAGTTGTGGTTGTTTACACCAGTTAGGTTCCACAACCCAGAGCCCCGAAACACTCACTCAAGCTGAAGTGCAAAACAATCCCTGTTGGTGAGTACCTGTAATAAGCCCATCCCACATTGGGCATATCCTGGGGTTGGACAAGGATAGGACGAAATAGCCATATATGTCATCCTTGTCTCCAAGACTTGGGATGGCTTAAATATACAAGAATTGTATTTTTCTATATCCCCAAGTACTGCTTAAACATAATCATTTCTTAAATGTTATCATTTGACAGATATGCAGGTTTGCCAGTCAATCAAAATACTGTATTTTAAGGCAAAATAGGGTTGGACATTATAGGTTGGACTGACAGGCTTTACCATTGGTTCCTATGGGGAAAAGTCCAAAATGTAAGGTCACATTTAAAACATTATAGGAGTAATCTGTCAACCAAATTGCTTTTGTTAATTTTGTACTGAACAACTCTCTTCAGGGAATAAGCACAGAAGCAGTTTGATAATATTTCACGGTAAACTTCATTGTTGGTATAAACTGGGATGGGCTAATTGACTTACCTTTAGTGTTGACTTCCTTTCAAAATAAAAGTCAAGCAAGGCTGAAAGATTCCTTAATGTATCTAAAATGCATCTTTTGTCATGAAAGACTTGAGCTGCAATATAACAATGTCACAGAGAAGTCACACATATTAAAGATGAAATTCTTTGTTACACATACATGAGATACTCCAAATTGCCACTTTTAACAATTATACCACTCCTTTATGTGAATTGTCTGTAATATCATCAAATCGCAATAATATCGCAGCCCAAGTTGCGTAGTATAATACTGCCTTGAGCCTGGGTCAGTGTCTGCAGACACAACCCAGCCCTCCATCGGTCCCAATGTTGCATGTCAAATTTAAGGAATGCTTAGGTCATTGTCGCTTATTTTTTCTTATATCGCTTGTCACATTTAAAAAACGTAATGGCCCCTCTCACTTCATTTTTGTGGCCCATGTCTTTGTGACTAGGGCTCATGTCGTCCTATAAAAAATTAAAAGAAAAATGCTTATGTTGCTGTGTTGGTTTGAGGGGTCTGGGGCCACAGAGAGAGGTGCTACTAATGTCACATTCCGTTGTCACTTGTTTCTGTCATGTCGCATGTCGAATTTAAGAAATGCGTATGTCCGCTGTCACTTCATTTTTTAGGCCCATGTCATTGTCACTAGGGCCCATGTCACATGTCAAATTTAGAAAAATACCCATGTCGCCATGTTAGGTTTAGTGGTCAAGAGCCATTAGAGTGGGGAGTTGCTCGGATTTGTACAAATCTGACATTAATCTGACTTTATTAGGTTTCACTTTTTTTTAATAGGGGGTGGGAAGGGGGGTGCCCCTGGTAATTCACCCTACCACGGATAGCCAATTTCTTGTCTTTTACCTGCAGGTTAGCCTTTATCAGGGTGCATGCTGGGTAATATGTCGACAAGTCACAAGGCTTTTGCATAGGAATTTTCAATAATTATGTCACTATATCTAGTCTGACATGACGAAAACCTAGAGCCCATTATTTTTCAAATGTGTATCTATATACAAAACATATTTTCCAAGTTTTTAAAAATTCATTCATTATAGGTGCAAATATCACAATTATTCACTAATTTTCTATAGTTTTTCCAGGGGGCTTGTCGACAAAATTGGTCAAAATTAACCTGCAGGTGCTTAAATTACTATAAATGAGCTATCCGTGGTAGGGAGAATTATCTGCCCATTATCGCTAAATTTTGTAGGGCACATGCCATTGGGACTTGGGCCCATGTCGCCTTGTCAAATTTATGGGTCTGGACCACTAAATTCGAAATGGCCGTTTCTTTAAATCGACATGTGACATGGGGCCTTAATGACATAACAGACATGGTTAATTATCTTAGTGACATAAGACATGGCCATTTCTTGAATTCCACATGCGACATTATGATAAATAAGCAATAAAGACATGTGACATAGGCGTTTTATAAAATTGACATGCAACATCGGGAACCCAACTCAGGCATTAAATGAAAACAAGTTGTATAACTAATTTTATGTCTGAATAAAGGAATGAATTAAAAAAAACACAAAAAAAAAACACCCCCATGTCCAGAGCCCCAGTCATGTAGTCTAATACTGCTTTGAGGCTTGTATTGCCCAGTGTCTGCAGATGTAGCTAGGGTTGTCGATGGGAGGTCCCCATACCCTAGAGCTGCGAGCCACTCCAACCTGCTCTCACTATATGTATATAAGGTGACCGCTCCGGCTGGACCCTCCCATTCATCAGCCAACAGCAGCCACACTCACACTACCACACTCTGCTTAGGACTGCCTGAAGGAGGCACCAACGGCCAGGGCCGCCACAGCATTATCACAGAGACCAGGAGTATCAAGGTAGGCATGTTATTATATACTTTAATTTAGTTTTAGGACTGAACGTTGCAATAAGATAGATATCATGGTGTACGTGTCTAAGTGCTGCACTTAGCAAAACAAACACGGAAAAAAAGATAGATATCATGTAATTGTGTGTAGGCCTAAGTATACAACAGGGTTGGGATTTCTTTTTTCTTTAGTCTTTTTCTGCAGTCTTATTTTTTGGAGGGGGGGGGGGGGGCATTGGGTGGCACGACAGACCAGGGCTACCACAACATAATTAGATAGACCTGAAGTATCAAGGTAGGCGTGTTCTCATTTATCTATTTTATTTCTTTAAACATTTTGATTTTATACTGGGCAGTTTTCAGTATACACCTGCAGACAAAATCAATGTACATTCTGAGTAAAACATTGACGATACCAATCCCCCCATAGTCTTTGGGGTCTAAGGTTAGATTACTATATTCATCAAAAGTTAGATTTAACGACTTTCTCTTCTATCCATAGCCATATGAACTTCAAATTCTACCTAAAATGTTTTACAGTTGTTATATATTTAGTTCCTATGATTCATAGCTACTACTTCCAGAGGTCAAGAATCATATGTTAGAGTGTTGATGTGACGATGATTCTATTTTGTACTTCAGTTCACAGACAGTTACAAAAGAAATAGTTCTGACAAAATGACAGTGGCGGATAACGGATTTTCAAAAAAGAGAAAAGAGAAGGGGGTGGGGTCAGGATAATGGTTAACTGCTAAGATTGCGTGAATTCCTGCGTATACATGCCACATTTTCCGCTCATGTTTGTAGTTAAGGGGGCCAGGCAGCAAAGGGGGGGGGGGTGAGAATATTAAGCAAAATGCTATGCTTCTACTGGTGTACACCTCCGTATGGGTGTAGACCCCTAAAATCGACAGGGCGACATGGGACCCCCCCCCCCCCCCATCCACACCCCCACTGTAAAAGTTCTATGGGTCGTTTTTTTACAGGGCCGTATACAGATTTTTCTTGTGCGGGGGGTCCAGAGATTTCAAAAGAGGAGGGCGCCCTCATGTACAAATTTGAGGCGCCCCATCCATGGTCTAGAATTTTACATTATAAAATATAATTTTGGGAACATGTATTGGGCAGAGATGACACTGTATACTCGTGACAAATCCGAAAAATTGTGAAAGCAGCATTCCGTATTTTAAGTAGGAAAATTTGAAAGTAGGAAGTCTTCTAGTTTGTACATTCTGACATTGAAAAACAACACCGATATACGCCATCTATTGCCTGGTTACAAATATGTTTTAGTATTCCAATAGCTCCTGATCAGAAATACTGAACTGAGAAAAATCATGGTACTATCCAAAATCAAAAAACGAATTTTGCGCGGCCGTACGGGAGTTACAACATAGCAAATAACGTCCACCTAACCACTATACTAGTGAAATCCGTGGCAAGGAGAGGTTTAGAACCAATAGGGGTATTGAATGCACATACACATAAATGTATTAGACAGTATATATATATAATATATATATATATATTCATACATATATATTATATGATATATAATCTTGATTCTGCTACCTACAAAGATTCTGATTGCCTCTGATGATTATGGGATGTAGTATAAGCTTGTAAACCGCACAGCTTGTGAGGCATACTCCTTTGTCACTTCAGATTCCTATGTAATAGTTAGTTTCTGCGAAAGCAGCCTTGTGAGTGCAGTATGCTTCTGAGGCCCTGGCAAGTGCATTTGATTAATTTTGTGTTTAATAATTTATAGTAATCGGCAATGACATCCGTGGAATGTGATACCTCTTACGTTGTACATCTCGGGGGCTTCCACGTGAGACCCCCTTGATTGGAGTCTTATATTTGTGTGGTATTATACAGTTGCCCGTGGGCCGTTGCACAATACCGATCGTAACAAAGAAAATCAGCAAAACAACAAAACCTTTTGTTGTTACTTTTATCGTAACAACAATGATTTTGATACTAAAAGAAAACTTAAGGCAACTTTAGAATGGTCTCAATGACCTGTGCCCCGTTGCACAATGGGTTTCGTTACAACGAAAATATTGTAAACAACGAAAGTGTTTGTTGTTGCTTAATAAATTATTTGCAGGTATTTTCGTAACAACGAAATTTTATTTTAACAATTTTTTTTCTATAGTTAGAATGCCCTCAATGAGTTGTAACTTTTAATGCGTTTTTTCCAATGTCTTGCCTTTTTATATCAATTTACAGAATTCAATTCCATCCATTAGAAGCCGAGATTTTTACTATTTAAGTAAGAGTGGAAATATTTTCGTAACAAAGAAACTTTTCGTTACTAAGCAAATGTTCGTTATGCTTCCATTGTTTTATCTTAGTAACGAAATTCTATTGTGCAACGGGCCACTGTAAATTTTACTGATTTTTTTTCTTATTTTCCCCCTTCATATATCATTTCATCCAGTAGAAACAGAGATATTATGATTATCGTAACAACGATAACTATTGTTGTTACGAAAACAATCTTAAATTATCTTAAAGTTATTGTAACAATCAAATGTTATTATGAAATGGGCCACCCGAGGGATATTTATTAATGTCTTCATGCGTCACACATGACCTTCCATGGGTCCGTTGCATAATCAAAAGCTCGCAACAGAGACCACAGTTAGGACTTAGAGTGAGTGAGTGTTGGGTGTTTTACGCCGTACCGACAGCCAGGGTCATTTTCACGGTGAAAACCAGTTGGGACGAATTCTGTCTTTGGTGATCGAATCTATGAGATGAAGGTGACAGGGCGGGCAAGCAGCAGGGGATCAAAACCTGGCAATCATTTTTGCTGCACCTCATCCCTTAGTGAACCAAGCACTGACCGGGAATTGAACCCAAAAACCACTTGGTCAGTGCAGGGTCCCCCCTATCGTCGCCTCATACGATCAGCAGGGGCTACTGAGGGCCTATTCTTACCCGGACCCCCACAGGGCGTGAGGACTTAGATATGGGGGTCTTGTAACAGTGACGCAGCTACCAATTGCTGAAAACAAGATATTAAAATAATGGGTCCTATTCTTACCCAGACCCCCGCGGAGTAAGAGGAATAGGATACCTTATAGGAAATTCCTCACGCGCTCCACATTTCTTATAGGCCTAGATGGTATAATCGCTTCAGCAATGTACCTGTGAAACGCACCATTAGGGTGTCGGGTTTAGGAAAATAATGACCATGTCTGGTAATTGACAGACCTCCTGTGGTATCATTAATAGGCCATGCCCTCTGCCTCAACCCTTATTATGAGTGAGTGAGTGAGTGTTGGGTGTTTTACGCCGTACTGACAGCCAGGGTCATTTTCACGGCATAAACCAGTTGGGATGAATTCTGTCTTTGGTGATCAAATCTATGAGATGAAGGTGACAGGGCGGGCAAACAGCAGGGGATCAAGACCTGGAAATCATTTTTGCTGTACCTCATCCCTCAGTGAACCACAGCACCAACCGGGAAATGAACACAAAGAACCAGTTGATCAGTGCTGGGTCCCCCCTATCATCGCCTCTTAAGATCAGCAGGGGCTACTGGGGGCCTATTCTTACCCAGACCCCCACAGGGTCTTTATTTGACAAGTGACATAGCTTATGGTGACAATCGACAGGGGATTGCCTTAAATACAACACAGGGACAGAGCTATTTCTTAAATTCAACATCCGACATCGGACTCCCCCGCCCCATCTAGAACCCCCTTATTTCTCTAATTTCTTCATCATGACTTGCCCTCACGACAAGCAGCAACATAATGGACACGTTCTGTGACCATTCTTTGTTGGTCAGTCTGTTACTTGTAAGATTTTCACATAACATTTATGTTATTTCAGGTTAGGTTGAGACTTGACTGAAAAGGAATTTAAGAATAACATTACATTATAGTGATTTTGAACCTTACTCATACCAAATAGTATAATGATATTAATTTTATGTGAAGTAGCATAGCCAGAATAATAAAGTCACAGAGCACCATCAACATCACAATGCTTGGTTCTAAAGACGTTTTTTGGTGCCACCAAAATAATGTAACAAGAACCAAAGCAGAATTAGATAGACGGTTGCTGCAATGTTATAATGACACTACATTCTTGCATTGTAAATTCTCAATCAACTCCTTTCTAGCAAATAGCCAGCTTTCGAGCCTTATCTTCATTTGATGAATAATGTTTAGCACTGCCTTTAATTCCTGTTGCACGTACAGGCCATCTCGGTGTATGAATATCTCCCTGTGACAAGCTAGTGAAGGGGCAGTGGCGCGTCGCATAACCAAACCGTCGCAACAAGGACGTCCTTAAACAAGGACGTCCCTGTAGCGATGGGTCCCGCTGTTCAATTGTGGCTGTTCTACTGGGCTGATTTTGATTCTGTAAAGGGTTATGGAAAAAAGACATTTAGATCTTAAATTCCTGAAATTTTCAGCATAGAAAATCGATTAGAAATGGGTGAAAATCGATGCTGAATTTTGGTACAACAGCGAGAGTTTGACCATGTGCCAAAAATTGTTCCTTATTTCTGTTATGCGACGCGCCACAGGGCATACGTTTGGGCACAAGTTCTTACGGAATAATTTAATGCATTAAGGCTATAGTCCACTATGCGGTATTTTTTTTTTTAATTCGTTTATTTCATCAGACACAAAATAAGTTTTACAGTTGTTTACATGTTATGCCTGAAAGCACAGTGTGCTTAAAATGTACAATAAAAGTCACAAAAGTGATTAATACAAAGTTCTAAAACCAATATATAATCCGATCGTTTGTATACCTATGATAACAACACAAAGATATAACAATAAAAAACACCATTTGCCAGGGTAAGAAAGGAATATTAATAAAAGTAGTTGAATAACAATAAGATGCAGTTCTTCAATATGTATACTGACAAAAGGAATATACAATGAGCATACTTAGAATACCTATCTCGTGATAACAGCAAGTATTCAGTTTATATTCTTCATTGCAGTTTTAATTCATTGAGATTTCTATTTCTTAGATCAAAATCTAGTGAATTCCAGGTAACTACGCCTCCTTTCATAATATTCTGTCGAGCCTTTTCATTATTAGGCTTATAAGTCTTAAAAACTGGTGTTCTATGATGTCTTGTGGCATAAACATCATGAGCTGACAAATTTGCTTCTGACACAAGCAAACTTCCGCAAACGTGTTTGTGGTAGGGTGTTGCAAGGTGGAATATAGGTACTTGTGACACCTGCTTGTGGCACCTGCTATTTTATAATATAGGTTTTCTATGAACTGCTTGCAGCTGGGGATACCAACATGTTGGTATCAAAACCTAAAATTGCTTGCGGCACCTGAAAATAGTGACCGCAAATGCTACCTACTGCATACAGTGGAATATGGCCTATAGCTTGTTGGGGTAGTTTAACATCTGATCATCCCTTCTGGGTTCTTTCCCAGACTGATGGCCTTTAGTATCTCGACCCTTGCACTTGCAAAACCAGGCCACAGTACCAAGGCCCTTACATAGGCCTAATAGTGTTATGCCTAGTGTTACATGACTCCAACGAGCCTGAAATGTACATAATGTCTTGTGACTGTAATTGTCTATTCACCGATTTCTGTGGGCATTCAGCGAAAGAATCAGCGAACCTTGGCCCTCCCTTTTACGTGAAAAATATGAACGATTCCAATGAGCAAACGTGTAGAAGTGCTTGAGATGCAGGGTTAAATACGGACATACGGACTTGGGTGTGTGTGTGTGTGTGTGTGTGTGTGTGTTTGTGTGTGTGTTTGTGTGTGTGTTTGTGTGTGTGTGTGTGTGTGTGTCCGACATTGTATGGGGGGAGGGGGGAGGTTCACACTAGTTGGAACTCTAAGATCAGATTTTTAAGTACAATATTTAAACATTCTACATTTTGTATTCCAAACTAACTTAATGTTCCTGTTGCTAGCTTTAAGTCTAAAGTACAGGATACCGATGCAAATTCCATTTTCAAATTCCCTGTGTTTTCCCTGAGATTTCCCAGTCCTTCAGCAATTTTTGTGGGATGTGTGAAGTGCATTTCCAATTCCCCTACTGTGAAACTCGCCCTCAGTCTACTATGCTATTGTCCATATTGAAATGGTGTAATATGGAGTGAAGTCACACATGTTAGAGGTAAAATTCTTGAGTATACATATGTGAAATACTCAAAAAAAAACTCTGTAAATTTTCCGTGATATCCTCATATCACAGCGATATCGCATGCAGCTTCTTGGTTATACATATGTGAAATGCTCAAAATAGTCTGTGTGTGATTTTCTGTGCTATCCTCATATCACAGTGATATCGCAGCTCAAGTCGCATAGGTGGGCACTTGTCTCCCACCCCTAAACCAAGGGGACATTCTTTCAAATAATCTGCGATTGTTGATTAGTAAAAATCTGACATTATTTACTTTCACTTTTATTTTATACTTTATAAGGGGGTTAATTTGACCCCCCTAGATGACTACCTAAATATATATATATTTAAATATATATATACCTATATATACACCAATATATATATATATATATATATACCAATATATATACCTATATATATACACACATATATACAGGCATGCCAGTCATTGATGGGCATTTGGGCAGAATTTTGTGAAATTCACTAAAATGGGATATAATCCTTTATTTCCAAGGGAAAAAAGAAGGTTATAGGCTCATCTTATCGCCTGATATTCTATATAACGTTTACAAAATGGGGAAAAAAACTAATATTTTTTTTCATGTAAATGATGCATCAGCAATCTAATTTGAACCCCCACCCCCTATACTATAGGAAAATTATTTTTTCCTCGGATTTGCACTGATCTCAAAAATGACCCAAAAATATTCAAAAAGTGTGGATTTCCGCCCTTGTGCGGAAGTCTGGCATGCCTGATATATCCTTTATATATAGCTATATATACCTATATATATATACCTATATATATATATATATTATATATACCTATATCTGAAAAAACCACTTACCCTCGACTTGCCCTTTCCAATCAGATTGGCTGCAGGGTTGAGTTCACCAATTGCTGGTGAAGAGGGCGCTGATTACCGGCGCTTGTCCGCTGGTCGTCGTGTAAGCTCCTGACCTCTAGTGGGGGGGTCAAAGATATAGGTAGAGGTCCAGGAGCTGACAAACAGTATCCCATTAGGGAGTCCTTGGATAGAGGGGAGTGGGGGAGTTAATCATTATGCGATTAACATGGGGGTTGATCACTAAAAATGGCCATAAATGGGGCTATGGATGGGGGGGTTTCTATGTCGCGTGCCGAATTTAAAAAACAGCCGTGTTGCCTGTCCCTATATCCCATTTTAGACTTATGTACCTTGTCAAATTTAAGAAATAGCTATGTTCCATGTCATTATCTTTTTTAAGCCCCTGTCCCCTGTCGAATTTAGGAAAAAGGCCATGTCATTTGTCACTTATTTTCCATGTCGCCTGTCGAATTTAAAAAAAAACAGCTGTGTCAAATTTAAAATATGGCCATGTCACACTGTCGATTTTAGGGGTCTATACCCCCATAAATGGATGGGGGGATCCCATGTTGCTGGTCGAATTTTTAAAAAATGGCTGTCACCTGTCACTATATCACAGTTTAGACCCATGTCACACGCCAATTCAAATAAATGGCCAGGTTGCATGTCAGTATCTTTTTAAAGCTGCATGTCGAATTTAAGAAAAAAGCAGTGTCATTTGTCCCGTAGTTGCCATGTCGCTTGTCAAATTTAAAAATCGGCCTTGTCGCCGAGTCAAATTTAAGAAATGCCCATGTCGCAGTGGCGAATTTAGGGGTCTAGTGACAAAGACACGCGATATAGCCGTTTTTAAAATTCGACATGCAAAATCAGGACTCCCCCACCAATCCAGAGCCCCATTAAATGCTTTGATGGCATTAAACCTTGATTTTTAAGGTAGGACAATTTGGTATCTAAAAATATCATTTTTTTTATTTCTTTTTATTTTGGGGTTTATGTTGTAAAAATGATTAGAAATAGGTAGAAATAACACTAACAATATAAATATATATATATATATACATCTCTTTTATTTTGGTAAAATGTTAAGATGTAACATGGGTTGGTATTCCGATACAGAGGGGGGGTGTCCCCATGTCGCACACCAAAATTTAATTTAAAAAATGGCCCTGTCACCTGTCTTACTCAGTTAATACCCATGTCCCATATCAAATTTAAGAAATAGCACTGTCACAAATTCTACTTATTTCTTTAAATTAAAAGATTTGATATCTATGTGCTATCTCCCTATTACTGCTTGCGTTTATATGAAATCACCAATATAATTGACTAATGGAATATAGGCTGCTAGTCTTGAGGCGTTTGAGAATTGTTTGGTAATCACCATGCAGAGAAATCATGGGTAAATTATATAAAAGTTCTAATGTCCAATTGGAGTGAATAATGAGTGGAACCTAAGCAATTCGTGAGCATTTTGAACACCTTGTCAAAAGTTGATGATCGTGACCTGCGTGCCTGGGCATCTGAAAGGCGCTCTAATTGCAACTATTTCTGATCTTATAGCTACTTCTCTATGAATGAATCAAGTATATTGGAGCTCATAACATAATGAAGTTATGATCTGGTAAGAAAGGGGAGTAGATGAATAGACAAAGCAGATGTTAAATATCCAATCACGAGCGAATGGCAGTCATTTTGAATGATTGCTATGTACATTCACACCAGGGGTGGATACAGGAGTGAGTGAGTGATCGCCTAAAGACAGTGGTAATGGGGGCCTCACAAAACTAGCATATTAATCCCGGTCTGACTTAAGCTTAATTCAAATATAGCAACGAACAGTTTCAAAACGATGAATCCTTTCATTGTGCACATTGATCGATGTTTGGAGCTGAGTACAAATGGAAATGGCACTGTCACAAATTCTACTTATTGCTTTAAATTAAAAGATTTGATATCTATGTGCTATCCCCCTATTTTTTTTTTTTTATTTCTGAAAACATCATTCAGGGTTACCCCTGGTCTTCCATGATAAACGATACATCAAGATAGGAGAATATACAATATACCATTACTGCTTGCGTTTATATGAAATCACCAATATAATTGACTAATGGAATATAGGCTGCTAGTCTTGAGGCGTTTGAGAATTGTTTGGTAATCACCATGCAGAGAAATCATGGGTCAATTATATAAAAGTTCTAATGTCCAATTGGAGTGAATCATGAGTGGAACCTAAGCAATTCGTGAGCATTTTGAACACCTTGTCCAAAGTTGATGATCGTGACCTGCATGCCTGGGCATCTGAAAGGCGCTCTAATTGCAACTATTTCTGATCTTATAGCTACTTCTCTGTGAATGAATCAAGTATATTGGAACTCATAACATAATAATAGAGACCACTTATGATCTGGTAAGAAAGGGGAGTAGATGAATAGACAAAGCAGATGTTAAATATGCAATCACGAGCGAATGGCAGTCATTTTGAATGATTGCTATGTACATTCACACCAGGGGTGGATACAGGAGTGAGTGAGTGATCGCCTAAAGACAGCGGTAATGGGGGCCTCACAAAACTAGCATATTAATCCCGGTCTGACTTAAGCTTAATTCAAATATAGCAACGAACAGTTTCAAAACGATGAATCCTTTCATTGTGCACATTGATCGATGTTTTGAGCTGAGTACAAACAGCCCGCTGAATAACATGTGATCAAAATGCACTTTGAAGTCGAGTTTATTTTGGGTTATTTAGCAATGTAATCACTCAATCTGACATAATTATTATAACAGGAAAACCAACTTCAGATAATTGTTTGCAGTTACTAAATTTATCGTAACCTTTTTAATATCCGTCCTAGAACATTAATGAATACACCAATTCAATGCTTAGGTTTCTTTTTGTTTAACCCTTTCCATACGCCAACATTTCATTCATGATTTATAAGATTGCCGAGGTACTCTATTAAATATCCTCAAAATACACCACATATAGCACACATGAGCCTATCTAGGCCTTATATAAGCTCCATATGCCATATAAAAACTTATTTTCATGGATGGTATTATGGATGTTTTCAGTGTTTTGGAACGGTAACTCTTCCCTTAATACATAGCTTGAAACACTATTTTGGCATTCACTAAAAAGATGCCTCAACACATCTGGCGTGTTATTGCTGGTGATGCCTCAAAGCATCTGGTCGGTGGAAAGAGTTGAGACGTCTTGTATTGTTAATCTGAATATAAGATCTTCCATCTAAAGAAATAAATTGGCTAAGAGAATTTTGAAAGCTGAAACAGATGCTAGCAATTGCAACCATCTGTTACTATGCAATATTGATTAAATTCGGTTTTACCCAAGGTAATCGTTTTAACACACCAATGTATTGATTTTTATTTCAACGTTTTGATTTTTATTTCAAGAACGGTAAAATTAAACAGTTTGTATGATTGAATGGTCTTTTGGAATGTCATTCTAGTGACTGACTATGGATTTATCTAGACTGCATGGCCAATTCAAAATATAGTTTCAATTATGTTTTTGATAACTTTAATATATTACTTCAAGTTGCAAGTACATATTGGAAAATTGAACAATTTATAGTTGATATCCAGTCTAAGGTATTGTTTCAATGTGTGTAAAATTTATGGAGTAGCGCATGATGAGTTTGGAAACTATGTTATAAAGATTCATAAAACGTTACATGTTTGTTCATTTTACTTTCAGCGTTCAAGTCAAGATGGCAACAATTTCTCTTCAAGGTGACTTCGCGTCAACATTTACAGAGGTGGAGGACATCATAATAGGCATCTACATAGTCCTAGTTGGTGAGTCTTGTACTATCCTCAACACAGAGATTTACATAATCTTAGGCCCCACACCCAAAAGGCGAATTTGACCAAGTTGGATGACTAACTGGCTCTAAAATTAGCCGATTTTAACACCAATTTGTATCAGACATGTACACTTCAATATTGGTATCAGTACAAATTCGGTCAATTCTTTTGGTAATTTTTTTTTGGGTTTGTTGGTGTAGTACAACGTCTGGCCAACCCTTATGGGGGGTCTAGATGGGGGGGTTCAGTGTCGCGTGTCGAATTTAAAAAACGGCCGTGTCGCCTGTCCATATATCTGGGTTTAGACCCATGTCCCCTGTCGAATTTAAGAATAAGCCCTGTCCCCTGTCGAATTTAAGAATTAGCCCTGTCCCCTGTCGAATTTAAGAAAAGACCATTGTCATTTGTCCCTTGATTTCCGTGTGGCGTGTCGAATTTAAAAAACGGCCGTGTCGCCGTGTCGAATTTAAGAAATGGCCGTGTCGCGCTGTCGAATTTAAGGGACTACACCCCTTATGGGTTGTTTCCAGACTGCACAAGGTAATTTAAGAAATGGCCGTGTCGCGCTGTCGAATTTAAGGGTCTACACCCCCCTTATGGGTTGTTTCCAGACTGCACAAGGTAACACCCCCCTTATGGGTTGTTTCCAGACTGCACAAGGTAATGCGGGTGATCGTAGCAATATTTCTTTGTTTGTTGGGGTAGTTTACCGTCCGGCCAACCCCCCAGGGTTCTTGCCACACTGTGGTAGTAATAAGCCAATCTTTGTGCTGATTTAGCCAATTGGGTATAGGATAGTGTCTAAACATTTAGAGCACAATACCAATAAGGCATGGCCAATTACCCAAGATGGCCATGGGTACTTAATTGACAGGAAATGGGTTTTGGCATTTAGAATTTGCTATTTGGCTTTTTGGTTTTGGGAGAAGTCAAATAAAAATAAAGCAAGGCCACATTGAACAATTTCAATAACTTATCTTTTTTCTATCTTTTACTTATCTTTTGTCATTTGTAATAAACGTTTGGGTATTTAGGATCTGATATATCCATATAACAGAAGTTAAATATACTGAATTTATATGGAGAAAAGGTAGATATAGAGCTATTTTGCGTGTAATATTTCACTGCAACGATGAAGTAATATTGTAAAAAGGGCTATTTAGATCTTGTTTATATTTTGTGATTGGTTTGGAGTAAAATACAAGTGCCACTCTGTACACGCATCAACCTAGTTCTCTTTACTTTACCAATGAGGATTTAGTGAGTGAGTGGGTGTTTGTTGTTTTACACTGTTCAGGTCATGTTCACGGCAAGAACAGTTGAAATGTTGAAATGGATGGAGAAGATGAATAACATGGTCGCACAGCAGGGAACTTAACCCCAAATGCAGTTTATCGCAAAAGCCAATGAAAAAATACTATGACCTATCTTTGTGACTCATAACGTAAATTGAACTTGTCATTTGTACAGGAAAAAGAAAAAAAATACTTTTTTTCCAAATGATAATTATATTAAAGAAAAAAAGTTAATTAAAATAAAAATGAGTTCATATGCTTAAGGATTGTCAGGAATATGACTTTATTGAGAAATTCCCAGAAATTATAATACATGGAAACAATAAACAGCATTTATACTGTAATGTTTGGGAAACTTATTTTATCCTTACAAATATAAGTGCACAAGGTATAGGTAAAACTCAGGTACATTATAGGAGCATAAAGGGATATTGTGATAAGAATTGATTGTGATAGAGTACGAAGTATCTCTTACTGTGTGGTATGTTATACTACCAAAGACAGACAGGTTAAGGGTCATATACCATAGAAAGTTAGTATTTGGCTGGATCCCCACGGGATGCTACTATAACTGGTTACGGCGCAACGCACCAGGCGACGCAACCTAGCAACGGTGACGTCACGGACACTCCAAGTGATGACGTCACCGCAACCGCCGCTTCCTTCAAGCGCCAGCCCCGGATCACTACGGACTCAATTTGACTTTGTTTGCCATTAGAGAACCTAAAAATGCGTCAAAAGAAGTCCAAGAAGTCTCAAAAACAGGCGACTCGTCGCCAAGAAGATGGGAAAGCTCCCCGTTACATCATTCCGCCGTTTTCACCGCGAGTTACGCGGTCTGCTCGGGCCAACACGTCGGGTGACACATTGTCAACACCCCCCCCGGCCGGTTCGTCAACAACCAACACGGCCTCGTCGGACAAATATCCTATCACTCCTGGAGTCTCTAAGAAACCTACTACTTCTACCACGACTCCCACTCCAGCTCCTGAACTGACTGTGAGTGACTTATCACGTATCATGGATGTCAGATTTACAAAAATGGAGGAAGCAATCCGCACATCTTTGGCAGCGACAGCAGCGTCGTCTTTCTCCGCGGCAGCGGCTTCGGCCCCGGCTCCGCCTCAGCCGCCAGTTCAGACCTTCCAGTATCTACCGACTGCTCCATCCTCGTTTGTGTCTCCCACGCCACTCGTTGGAGGCCCGGCCGTGTCGATGTCAGTTCCTGCACCTCAACTTCTGACTACCCCTGCTCCTACCCCTTCCCCGGCTGACTCAGGCTTTGACCAGTCCAGGGGCAGGCCTACCGAGAAAGTGGCCGCCTCATCTAGAGAGTCCAGCGTGGCCTCGCCGTCCAGATCATCGTCCCATCACCACCGTCGCCGTTCTCCCTCTCGTGTTCGGAAACCGGGTAAATACGACCATCGTAGATTCCTCAACGAGGGAGAGAAAGTCACTTCGTACGAGAAATTGAGCCTGTTAAATCTCCGCATTCTGAAGGATATGTTGTCGAAGAAAAAGGATGTGTCTGGTTTCGTCGAACATATAATACTACTCGCCGAGAAAGCTGACACCAAGGTCTTCACCTCGGAGGCACTTATCAAATACGATTACTCTGTTAAATGTACAGCCGCTGAAAAAGGTTCAAAATCTTTCTCTCTTATTGACCCAGCTTCCATTGTCAAATTCTTAAGTCATGATGGTACTCAAGGCGCTGTAAAGCAACAATCTACTGTAAAATCAAAGAGCAACACCTCCAGTTCTGGAGCCAGTAATTCGGGTGGTACCTGCTACAAACATAACTTTGCCTCGGGGGGTTGTAAGCGTTCTCACTGCACTTTCCGCCATGTCTGCGCTGCTTGTTACGGCAGTGGTCATGTCCTGGGAGATTGTACCAATGTTAAACGTTCTGACAACAAATCTGGCTCAGCTAGTAACTCTAGGTGAAGCGAGGAGGTCAGCGCCGTCGACCTCTCCCCAGATCACAACCATGTTTTCCTTGAGGTCACTGTACCTATCGAGTTAGTTACTGATTCTGTGAACACCTGTGGTACAACAGGTGTAGATAGCGCTGACATTCAGCTACCTTCTCTAGCCCCTGTTCAGGCAGAGATCTCTCAGTCATCTGACATTGTTGAAGATGAATTTCCAGCCAACGATACTTACACTTCTCATGTAAATGTTGATACTATTCCAGTTTTTGATGTTAACAATGCTTTTACAGTTGATGGTATCGTAATTTCCGACCTATGTCTTAACGGAATCTGTGATTGTTCCTTTTTAGTGGGTCCGAACCCAGCCCAACTCCGCCCCTGCCGTGTGGCGAAGTTTCTTTTTGATGATTCCATTTGTCCACGCGATGTTGATAAAGATTACCTTTGGCGTGGCTTCTGCGAGGGTTTTAAAATTCTAGACGAGGTCTGTCCAGTTGCTTATAGCTGTGACAATTACAACTCCATCCTGGAAGCCGACTGTGCTTCGAAAATGTCCGATATCATTAAGGATGAATTATCTTCCGGTAAAGTCTCAGTCGTTGATGATCCCCCTCGCTGCATCCACGCCTTAGGGGCAGTCCACAAAGCCAATGGTAAACTCAGGCCGATCACAGATTGTAGTCGGCCTGAGGATGGTAGTATAAATGATTACATGTCCTCCACTTACCAATCTTTCACATACAATTCTGTGGATGACGCCGTAACTGTTCTAAACCAGGGTGATTATATGTGTGTTGTTGACATCCGTTCTGCCTACCGCAGTGTTAATGTTCATTCTGATCACACCAAATTTCAAGGGTTTAAATGGGATCTAGGGGATGGGCCAAGATTCTATACAGATAATCGTCTCTGTTTTGGCCTTCGTTGTGCCCCAAATATTTTCTCATCAATTTCAAATTTTGTAGTTGCTATTCTCAACAACCTTGGTGTCAGCAGGTTAATCAATTACTTAGATGATTTCCTTGTCATCGCCGATTCTGCCGAGACTTGCCTTGCCCACCGGAACATCCTAACCTCAGTCCTAGAATACATTGGGTTCGAGGTCGCGTGGGACAAGGTCACTACCCCAGACACATCCACAACATTCCTTGGCATAACGATCGACAGCATCTCCATTGAATTATCCCTACCAATCCAAAAAGTGGAAAAACTCTGTGATGCCATCTCCTCAGCCAAAACCAAGTCGTTCGTAACCAGGAAGGAGCTAGAGCGCATTGGTGGTCTCATGTCGTTCTGTTCTTATGTTATCCATGCTGGCAGAACATTCAGCCGCCGTTTGTTTGACTTGTGTGCGGCGGCCCCCCGTCATGGTAAGGTCAGAATCACGGAGGAGGTTGCCCTGGACTTCGAGTGGTGGACCAACTTCTGCGCCATCTTCAATGGTCGGTCCCTAATTCTAAAGTCAGCGGCTCATCTCCCCATCACCTCAGACTCGTCTTTCAGGGGTTTCGGTGCTTGGTGCGGCCAGGATTGGATCTACGGTACTTGGGACGGCACGGATCCCTTTACCTCTGGCTGCGGACACTACCAACCGCCCCCTGTTTTCGATGAGACCTCCCAGAACATCAACGTTTATGAACTTTACCCCGTAGTGGTTGGGGTCAAACGTTGGAGCCCTTATTTGTCTAATCGTCATGTGACCATAGTGACGGACAACATGCAGGTGTTGGCCATGGTCAACACTGGGCGAAGCTCAAACACCACCTGCATGCGCTGGTTGCGCGAACTCTTCTGGGTGTGCTTCTGCTACAACATGGAATTATTTGCTACTTACATACCCTCCGCAGACAATGTTCTAGCAGACCTCCTATCTCGTCTACCCTACCCCGGTATACTGGAGAAGTGCCATACCCATCTTCTTGATTATAACATGTGTTGTTCTTCGTTGCAGGAAGTGACTGGTCCGCCCTACAAACCAAACAAGCAGATCTCCAGGGTTCAGCCCTCTCCCCGAGTACCATTAGGACTCGCTTAGTACAGCTTAAATGCTACTCAAACTTTTGCAAGGACTTCAACCTGCAGGAGTATCCCTGCTCCCCGGACCAGGCGGCCAACTATGCCGCCTTCCTCTTCGGAAAACTGTCCCCGACTTCCATACAGAACTATATTTCTGCCGTGTGGTTTCACCAGAAGTCACTTGGGTTCCAGGCCTATGCTTCAGAATTTTCTTTACGCATGACCTTAAAGGGTATTCAGCGGAGGGGCTCTACCTTCAGACAGGTTCGCCACCCCCTCTCCCCGTCTGACCTTAACGGGATTTTCTTCCATATTAACACTATG
This sequence comes from Lepidonotus clava, assembly GCA_936440205.1. Classification (NCBI taxonomy): domain Eukaryota; kingdom Metazoa; phylum Annelida; class Polychaeta; order Phyllodocida; family Polynoidae; genus Lepidonotus; species Lepidonotus clava. The sequence continues at coordinate 3,997,473 of OW387143.1, forward strand.
CTCCTAAATGACTTACACTTCTGGGCGGGCCTCCTCTTATCTTATCGAGGCCTACTGCGGAAATCTCATATTACCTGGTCGCCACACGTACTCCGGAGGCAGGACGTCCTCGTTACTGATGGCCACCTACTTGTAACCATAAGAACCTCCAAGACTGACCAATATGCTCGGCCTCAACAGCTGTGGTTCTTCCCGTCTGACTACCGCCCTTTGTGCCCAGTTTATTATTTATCGGAGCTCCTCAGGGTCACGCCCCTGACACCGGATTCGCCAGTCTTCTGTACATCTTCAGCCAATGGTTTAGTCCCCATGACCTATTCCTACTTCAACTCAAGGCTCAAAGACCTAGCTGACGCGTCTGGTTTGGATTCAAAGGCCGTCAGCTGCCACTCCATTAGACACGGTGGCGCTTCTTTTCTTTCATCACTGGGGCTACCCCTCCAGGCTATCATGGCCCGGGGGAATTGGAAGTCGGACTCGGTCCATCGCTACTTACACCAGTCCCCTCAGGATTCTCTCGCCCTGGACAAGCTGGCCTCTCAGGCCTTATCTCAACTATTTTGAGGCTCTTAGCCTGTGGTTTGGCGGGTGTTTTGGCCTGTCTAGGTCATTTGTATTCCGCCAACCCCAGTCTCCTTCACCTGTTATTGCCCATACGAGTGGGTGTAGCCGGTCACAGCTTATTGGCTGGATCCCCACGGGATGCTACTATAACTGGTTACGGCGCAACGCACCAGGCGACGCCACCTAGCAACGGTGACGTCACGGACACTCCAAGTGATGACGTCACCGCAACCGCCGCTTCCTTCAAGCGCCAGCCCCGGATCACTACGGACTCAATTTTTACTCTTACCTGTAATTGTGTTTATCTACTGTAATAAAGGGCCTGTCTAGGTCATTTGTATTCCGCCAACCCCAGTCTCATTCACCTGTTATTGCCCATACGAGTGGGTGTAGCCGGTCACAGCTTATAACCGTTCATAAAAAAAATCAGAAACTTTTGTTGGGAAAAAAAGTATAACAATCAACAATAATATTTGTCTTCTTGACACTGACTTTCATTTTGTAGAATCTAAACACATAACTCGCAAGTGATGTTGCTTCATAATCCATAATAGTATACATGTAAAGTGATCACAGCCTTTGACAGTGAAATCTTTTACTACTCTTTCAGGGTCTGTGTCTCTATTTGCCAACATTGTGGTACTGCGGGGTATTTTGACGAAGAACACGCAAATGACTGACATGGACATCATCACTGTCAGCATCGCCTTTTGCCAGGTGGCACCGTCACTACTCAGCTACCCTCTTGTACTTCTCTCCGCTTTCTCCCATGGCTGGTACTTTTCTCAAAATGGTAAGGCAATAAGGCCATCTCAGTGTGGGTATATGATCGGGGTATAAAGCGTCAGTTGCGTTTCACCAATACACTGTTTCACCTTTTCCCCTCTTCTTTTGAACTTTTACCCATTTATCATAATCAAAATTCCCTGTAATAACCATTTTGATATTGAAGGTAATTATGCTTTGTATGTTAAAGTGAGGAAAACAGAGGGAAAAATTGAGAAAACAAGGCAAACAGTGTTACAGTTAAAAGCAACTGACGCTTTATACCCTAATCGTATATCCAAGGGTTGGAGAAAATTACCATATATCCCATCCTTGTCTCCTAGAGTTGGGGTTACTGAAATAATCAAGATTTATATTTTTCTATATTCCAAAGTATTGAAAAAAACATGATTTCTTAAATGTTACCTATTGACATATTTGCATGTTTGAAGGTAAACAAAATGTCATAATCAAGGCCAAAATAAGGTTGGACATTAAAACTTGTTGACAGGCTATATCATTGCTTCCTATGGAAAAAGGTCAATATGAAAAGCTGCATTTTACCAAATCTAGGTGCAGTTTGCCAATCACATTTCTTTGTTAAGTTTTGTTTTATGCAACTGTCTTCACGGAATAATCTTGGAGGCAATTTTGAAAAACATCATTGTTAATTTTATTGTTGGTGTATACTGGGATGGGCTCATTTACTACTTGTCCTTGGTTTACCCACTGTACACTGCTGTCAGCCTTTTACAACAATACCTTCATTTGTGGATTGAAATTGACATCCTGTTCTGGTCACACAGTCATAGACAAGAATTGATATAATGTGAAATAAACTGAATACCGTACTCATTCACACAGGGATCTTGAAAATTGTTTTCTATGATTCAAATTAATTAGAAATCAGAATAACAATAATGTATAACCCAGAGGAAGCTAACTCAGTTAGATTTCTTTACTCGTGCTGCTTAATTTTTGCTTAACCTGCCATCAATGCTATTGATTTCCCTAAACCTTGAAGTAATGTTGTGCAATGTGATTAATGCTGTGCAAATCCATGACATCTCACTTTTTTATCTTACCAATGTTTCTACTTTACCATAACAGTTTGCAACCTTGATGGTTTCTTCATCTTCTTCTTTGCCATGACGACTATTGGTTCACTGTCGTTAATGACAGGATATAGATTTCTTCGAATGTTTCAGCCACAATTCTGTAAGTTTTACAAATTAACAATATTTTGCCTTTTTGAATAGTTCTATACCAAAAAAAAGTTTTTATTTAATCCAATAATTTGAATGATTATCAGTTAGTATACTTAATTCTAGGGATTTAGAAGTAGTCATATTCAGAACCTTAAAGATTGTGCTCACGTAATTTAGAACATGCTCATTGACAGATTAAAACTATCTATACTTTTCATGCAAATCTTGAAGAATTGTCTGTAAGGACACATAACTATCACATTGTCACGTCAATCCAAAAATATATTATTGCCAATTTAGCTCTTTTCGGAAACCAAGATCCAATGCAAGATAGGATAAAAGATTGTGGCAGCATATAATAGTAAAGAAGTGGTTTAAATTTCTATTAACCTTTTTCAAATTTGTCTCTCACAGTTTCCCGCAGGAATACCACCCGAGTGAAGTGCATGGTCATCGTAGGTGTCGTCTTGTCCTATGCCTATGGCATGGTATGGGCCCTTCCACCTATCTTGGGCATCGGCTCGTACATCCTCGAGCCACATCACTTAGCCTGCTCAATCAACTGGGAGTCCATTCCGTTCTACTATGTTATCTTGATCCTTCTCTTCGGGTACTTTACACCAGTGGTATTAATGACAGTCAGTTATGGAAAAATTGTTTATTCAGTGAAGTCGTCTGTTATCAATCAGGGAACAGGAAAAGCCAGGCATTCATCAAGAAGAAGGGATTTCCAAGTTACTGTGGTAAGCATAGATTCTGCATGAAAAGATACAATTTAGTTTGAGACAAAATAAGTGATTTCTTTTGTAAAAACGTAAAATAAAATGTTATCGCTAATATGGAATGTCAAACAATATGTGAAAAAAAGAACATCACAAAATGATTGTAGGAGGGTCGGGGACTTACCCATTTTACTGTGGCTTCAGTATCATTTGTTTACTTAATTGCAGGTCTCAATCCTGCACTGCGGCTGTTTCATCCTGGTGTGGACACCATATGCCATTATGTCCGCCTTAGCAATGTTCAGAGTGCCTTTTCCAAACTGGCTTTACGTGTCCTCAAGTTTATTCGCCAAGGTTGACACGCTTGTCAATCCCTTCATGTTTTTTGTCATCAGTAAGTGGTTTGTAAAGAGACCCGGCAATAGTTCGACTGATTGTAAAGGCGTGAAGCTGCAGCTTGTCAAGAAGAAAAAGGTGCATATCCAAAAGGCGACTAGTCCACATGCAGAGGGCGTAAACTTGCTCAATCCCTCCACTGAGTAGAGATAATGATAATTTAAGCATTATTATGGTGTGAAATTGATTGATTTTGGTGTGGACTGTAACACTTGATTTAATTCAATTTTTGATGGAATATTTTGAATTTGTAGTTGAATACGGATTTCATTTAAATGAGCTAATTGTGAAGATATCCTAACTTTTCTGAGTCAAAAGGGAGAGCAGACTGCTTTGTAGTTTGACTGTAACTCAGAACATGACCTAAAGCAAATAATAATAAACACAAAATTGTGAAACATATTGATAGTGCTAATGAGTGGGATGGCAACACGGCAATTGTTTCAGTTGGATGGCATAATATAGTGCTTAATAGCACTGAGAATTACATTGACAAGGATATAGGCATTTCTAAAAATTAAAGGTAAATATGAGTTAGGATTATGCAACATTGCCATTCATTAAACATGTTCGATCTCCAACCATTTGACAACATTTGCTGGCTTTATTTGTAGCAGTAGCAGTTAAAATTTGTTGTTTTAACCATATCTTGATGACTTTTAGAAATTTTAGTGAAGAGACATAAAGAACAATTATGTTAGTGATTAAATCATCTAACAAATAATCCGAATCATTCACAGCTCATCATCATAATGTATACAATTTGCCATCAAGTGTGCATATTCAAAGGAATTCACGTCAAATTAATAATGTTTTGTATATGATTTTCGATAAAAAACAAAAACACAAAAAGCTAAAAAATTTACCAACATGTTGGTATATCTTTTCTGGTGATAATGTATTGGCAGTTATTTTACGTGTGAAAATTGGTAGCCTTTGCTTTTGGTGCAGTTTTGGCACCGAAAGTGAGTGGTGCGGATATAGAACATTACCACAAGAATCAAAAGAACACTCCTGCCCAATGTTTGAAAAAAAAAGATAGTGTTTCTTCTTCCTTATGGTTTACACTATACATCTCCGCAAATCAAAGGTAATGGGTGACCGCAGCAGAGCCACCTGGCGACTTTATTTTTATTGCAGGAATTCCTTAAAATGTCAGAAATATTTCAGGAAACACTTAGGAATGATGAGTGGGAATTTTTGAAAAAAAGAAATAAGGACAATTAGTCAAATGTAGTTAATTAGGCAGTTTTTTCTCAATTTGTTTTCTTATTTTTAAGGATGACATTAAATTTCCCATGGTGACCTAAGGCATTCTTTGGCATAAATTACTCATTGGGGTCCTACCCACAAATTTTCAGTATTTAAAGTAAAAATCACTATTATTCATTTCTGAATGTTGAAAAATCTACTTATTCCCATAGACTCCAATAGTAAACAGTCATTTTTTCAGATACTCAATCTCTGAAATTGATATGGTGAAATGATTCGTAAAGTTTCTTTTCGTTCCTTATACATCCAGCTAACCATCCTGTGTGTTTCAGAATTTTGTCACAGTTTTTAAGAACTCACCCCAAACACCTATACTTACCTTTAATGTCTAATTCTGTTCTGACAATGCCATGAGCATCACTGTCATCGTAAACCTATTCAAAAGGGTGCTTGATACATACCAATCAATTATGCACTATATCTGAATGGTAACAAGCCACTTCGGCATCAATCCTGGTTGATACATTATGAAAGGTAATCGTGTCAGAATCTGTCAGTTATTACCTTTCTAAGAATTTGTAGATATAACATTAACTGCTGGGTAAAATAGCATACAAAGAATCATTGCCTATTCTGCTTCTTGGCCTTAGATGTAGTTTCCTTGTTTTGTAGATCATGTTATTTATGTACTTATTTTAGTTCTGAATTGTAGAAGATAACACCATAATCATAGTGGGTTAGAATAATTGATTTGTATGGTGTTATCAATGGGTTAATTGGAAGAAATATTTTCGTGCAATAATTCGAATAGTTTTATTTAAGTGTTACTGAATCACGAGGCGCTTCCTGTCGCGTGGGTACGGTGCGCATTTTTTTGGTGACAAGATCAGCAGTAAAATATCGAAATTGGTTGATATTATAGTTGCCTATCGATGACGATGGCCATTGTCCCAGTCGCCCGGCGACGGTAAAATTGCCTAGTGGGTATGGCCCTTTAGGGTTGAATCAATGATAATTCCAGTGAACATACAGTGAACGCTTATGCAATAGCCCACTTGTGCAGGATAAAGCGTGGTCCATCACATAAAGGCTCTGCTGTTGTAACAGTATTACAAACAGGGAGATTTATTCTTGTGCTCAACCTTTTGCTGTTACCATAACAAATTATTGTTTTGTGTGCTTGAAATTATACCTACCATTTCTGAAGTATACCTAAATATAGCAATTTACACAATTCAAATCTCTGAAGTATTAAAGCTGATATTTGTGTATAAAAAAACAACGATATTGTTTGCAGTTGCATCTCATTGTTTTAAGGATAGACTACCGTGGTTGGGGGCTTATTTGGTAAAATTGTGATATCTCAAGAGACACTATGTCCAGTGATAATGATAGAAAATATTGGGATACGACAATGGCGCACTCTTCCTTGAATTACGTAAGACATCTTTTCACAGAAGTGTGCCATTTTGGGTACATTTTAGTTTTTCACAAACCTTAATGTTCCATGGGCGCATGAACTTGTTTTTAATGCGCCCAGGGCACATGGCACCACCCTGACATTTTTTTTCCACGTGTAATATATCATTTAAAACTTTGTATTTTTCCATATCTGGAGACATTATCAATGTTTCAATTTTATTTGAATTTGAGAAAAATGTTTTTAAGACTAATCTTTTTACTCAATTTTTTTTTGCCAATGGTTTTTCACTTACTACTCAATACAAATTAATGAAATAATTAACCATATGTGGATAACATTCCTATGGAGAGAACTTGCCACAGATTTTTTTTATTTTAATAGGTCCTAGTTCCTATTTTATACCAAAGAACTACATTACAAAAACTGCGACATACATTACAATTTTGAGACAGTTCTCTCATAAAGTAGATTAGCTACATGCTTTCAGAATTTTAAAGGTTTATGGGCATTACCGGTGGAAATTGTAGGAGAAAATGTGTTTTTCAACTTTCAGATAAGCTTATATATATTCCCATACCCATAGTTCTGTTTTATACCCTTATATTTTTTTAAAGGCAATCATGACATATGATGCATAGCTGTAGCATATATAATGATGATTAAATATCAAATAAAAATGGGAGTGCCACAAAATTGCACCTAACCATAGTAGTCTATCCTTAAGTACGTTTTAAACTCAGGTTGTTCTGATAAGTAGCTTATGCAATGGGCCAAGCACATTGAATTGTTAATTTGTCATTCATTAAAAACAAGCAAAAAGAAAAATAAAAATAAGTGAGGACTACTTAGTCACAGAACACTCTGGAGTAGTACATTGGAGCCTACAAAGTGGGTCACCAGGTTATGACTGCTATCGGATCAAATCACAGTGGTTCACAATCGTAGGGTACATAAACTAGGTCATTATGACCTACTTCACAGACTTTATACATGTGACGAACGATATATTATGTTATATTGTAAGATGGTATAAATGCATTTCAAACTTACTTGTGACCAATGATATGTGTTAATCTTATGAGATAGCTAATGCTATAAACCAAAATAAACCAAAATAAGAATATTTGTTATACTTTGTTTTTCCTATTAATACCAGATCTCTATATAAGCAAAGCACTGTTGACCATAATCATAAAGAAGATCGTATAGTGTGTTCCCGGCTTTTTCAGACTTATGTTATTTCATCTTCCTCCTATGAATCGCTGCACTTCCCCACCCCCATGTTCTTTCATGGAGAACCAATGGACAATTTCTTCTCTACTTCCACTGAGTGGAGTGAGTGATGGAGGTTTTACGCCATATTGACAGCTAGGATCATTTTCACAGCGAAAACCGGGAATTGAAACCAAAGAACCACTTGGTCAGTACTGGGTCCCCCCTATGATCGCCTTGTACAATCAGCGGGGGCTACTGGGGGCCTATAGTCTTCCCCGGAACCCCCGTGGGGTCTTTCGCTGAGTGGATTCAGGTTGATGTACCTTATCGTGTTTCGTGAGAAATAATACTGAGTGGCCCAACAGGTAGTAGTTCCAATAGCTTTGAGCAGGCATGCCAGTCACTGAATGCCATTTCCTTGTAAAATTAGGAAATCAATTATAAATACATTTAAACCTCTTTTTTTTAAATGAAGAAATAGATCTATTATCTCATATATAAGATGCAAATACTTGTTTTCTCTTGAGTGAGTGAGTGTTGGGTGTCTTACACCGTACTGACAGCCAGGGTCATTTTCACAGCGAAAACCAGTTGGGATCAATTCTGTCTTTGGTGATCGAATCTAGGTGACAGGGCGGGAAAACAGCAGGGGATCAAAACCTGGGAATCATTTTTGCTGTACCCCATCCCTTAGTGAACCAAGCACCAACCAGGAATTGAACCCAAAGGACCACTTGGTCAGTGCTTGGTCCCCCCTATCATCCCTTCTACAATCAACAGGGACTACTGGCGGCCTATTCTTCCCCGGAACCCCCACAGGGTTCACCCCTGGATGAAATCCACTATTGTCAGGAGCTAGGTGGGGTCTGTCGTCCCCATACCATGTATATACCACTTAATGGTTTGTGCACACCCAATAGGCCCTAGTTTATGTGATTGCCCCTTGTGACACATTTACCAGTGCCCAACCTCAATGAACAGTTTGACAAAGACACGACAAAGATACTTGAATTCAAGGAGCAAGCTTCCTCCTCCAACGGCTAAACCCATCCACATAGGTTGAAATCAACTAATTCGCAAGAGATTTAGAACTGCGCTGAAATTAAAGATTGGGAACCTACTGCATGGCCAGTTTGCACATCTCAGTCCTGCTACATTCAAGTTCTTCCACCTGGGAATGAACTATCTCAAGAAGAAAGTCTTTGACACTCTTTGATGCCCATTTGAGGAGGATGAACTTGGTTCATTGCAAGGAGAACAAGAAAAAGAAAGGATCTTTAGAAAATCAGTAGACCCAGATGTTTGAAGGCGTATGAAGCAGACAAACATTTTTTCAAGAACTGTTGCGGCACACCTGGTTGAAGCTTGTTTGTTTGTTGGGGTAGTTTAATGTCCAGGCAACCACACAAGGTTCTTTCCAGACTGCACAAGGTAATGCTTTTTAGCTTATGGGTGATTGTAGAGTGAGTGATTGTTGGGTGTTTTACGCTGTACCAACAGCCAGGGTCATTTTCACGGCAAAAACCAGTTGGGACGAATTCTGTCTTTGTTGATCGAATCTATGAGGTCACAGGGCGGGCAAAAAGCAGTGGATTAAAACCTGGAAATCATTTTTGCTGTACCTCATCTCTTAGTGAACCAAGCACTGGCGCCTCGTACGATCAGCATTGGCTAGTGTTTGTTTGTTTGTTGGGGTAGTTCAACGTCCGGCCAACCCTTATGGGTTCTTTCCAGACTGTGCAAGGTAATACTTTTATGACACCATGTGAGCTCCTATGTCGCCCTGAGCTTTTGAGAGACAAGGGGGACGGGAGGAGGGAAGGCGGCATGACAATATGATGCTTCTTTATGTTAAGGCAGGAGATGGGTGAAATGAAGAAATAAATTGAAATATGATAAATTGATATCAGTTATATTCTACACTGAAATAGGACTTTAAGTGGTCTTTAAGTCAGGTGGTCTCCTTAGTGATGTAGAGTCTAAGCTTACCATTAAAGGGGGGCAGGGGGACAGTTTTTCATAGGCATGGTCAGCCATGAAAAATGGTCCCCCCCCTTTGGAACAAAACTCCTTCCCATGTAGAGTCTATGCTTTTCCAATGAACGGGGGGCAGGGGGACAGTTTTTCACAGGCAGTCAGCCATGAAAAATGGTCCCCCCCCCCTCAACCAATCTGTTCCTGCCATGCATGCTTGGAAAGAAGTGGGGAGGGGGGACAGTTTTTCACAGGCATGGTCAGCCATGAAAAATGGTCCCCCCCCTTTTTTTTTTAACTAAACTCCCTTGTACAGTCTGCTCATACCAATGAACGGGGGGGGGGGGGGGGGGCAGAGCTATATATTTAGCTAAATATTGACACAAAATCTCCCTTTGGGATTTATAATAATAAATCAGCAATTGATCATGTAAATATTTGGAATAAAACAATATCATAGAAAAATATCAAATTGTATTTATAAGATCCCAGTTTTACTTAAGGGGCCTTCCATTTAGTACATACGCACTGAGGGGGGGTGGGGGGGTTATACCAAATGCGTATATATGCGTACATAGGGGGTGGGGGGGTCAACACATCAAATAATGTACGCATTTTGTACGCAAAATTCACCAGAATGTTGTCACTGATAAACAACCCTTTATGATATTGATGTAGGACACAATGCACTGTAGATTGATCAATTGATGGAGTTTGAGGGGCACGGGTGGGGGGGGGGGGGGTTAATTTGAAAGATGTAAGTTTGCTGGGGGGGGGGGGGTACTTTAGTTGCGTACAAGATGCAACAGGGGGGGTGGGGGGGGTCCAGAATCCTACCAAAAGTGGGTACATACTTAATGGAAGGCCCCTAACTAAAATATTTGATGTCTGCAAATTTATTTATTTACACATTTGATAAAAACATACTGAAGAAAATGTCATAGATCTACATCTTATGAGGTCAGTTTTTTCATCATTCAACATCAACATTTGAAATTAACAATTTCACTTACATGTATATCCAATTTTCCTGTCACTTTATTTGAATTTCCCAGCCTTTATAACTGTCACAGAAAAATGGCTGTTTGTTTGTTGGGGTAGTTTAACGTCTGGCCAACCCTTATGGGTTCTTTCCAGACTGCACAAGGTAAAACTTTTCAGCTTATTTTACGCCACAAGGGCGGTGACTGAATATATGATATGGTTTAGGAGAAACCCGCCACCGGGTGCGATACCCTACTCGTTGCGAAGAGTGGCAAGGGGTCTTTAGTGTGCAATGTCCCATAGAAAGGACACCACACACCCGGCCTTTGATGTTTGTTTGTTTGTTTGTTTGTTGGGGTAGTTTAACGTCCGGCCAACCCTTATGGGTTCTTTCCAGACTGCACAAGGTAATACTTTTCAGCTTATTTTACGCCACAAGGGCGGTGACCAAATATATGATATGGCTTAGGAGAAACCCGCCACCGGGTGCGATACCCTACTCGTTGCGAAGAGTGGCAAGGGGTCTTTTGTGTGCAATGTCCCATAGAAAGGACACCACACACCCGGCCTTTGATGACCCTGTCGGGAGCACAGGGTGGCCCCTGGATCCCAGACTCTTGGATCCTTTCTTAGATTTTATCTATCAGTTGGCATTCTCGAAGGAATTGCAGGATCTTTTTACTTCTGTTGTTGTTAAACACGTCCTTCATCGATGTTCTGTTTTGGAGATGCCGCTTGCGACTGTCATCCGTCTTCTTACACTTCAATATGATGTGCTCCACCGTTAGTTTGGTGTTACACTGTTGACAAATAGGAGCACCTTCACCTTTCAACAGGTGTTCATGTGTCAGCCTGGTGTGGCCTATCCGAAGACGGGCCAGTTTCACCTGTTCTGACCTTGTCAGGCACTCTTTTTTGCTTTTGTCACTTTTCTCTTCTAATTTGGGTTGGACAGAGTGTAGAAGATTGTTCTCCTGTTTGTTCCAGTCGCTTTGCCACTTAGACCGCAAATGTGTTTTGCTTAGTGGCAGTAAGTCTGTGTGTGGGATTCTAGCAACCTCAGGATCTAGGGCCAAGGCCCCCTTGGCTGCTTGGTCTGCCTTTTCATTACCAGAGATTCCAATGTGGCTAGGTAGCCAGCAGAAAATCACTTCTTTGCCAACCGATTTCAGGTTGGTGTGACTTTGCTGGATATCTCTGATTATGGGATTGTTAGGCTGATGTTGTAGGATAGTTTGTAAACAGGACTTTGAGTCTGAGAAGATGATAAACTTTCTGTATCCTGATACTTTGATCCAGTCTAGTGCACGCGCCAGAACATGTGCTTCAGCAGTAAAAATGCTGGCTTGGCCGTGAAGGGCACCGGTCAGGTCCCCATATTCTGTATGTACTGCATAACCCACTCTTGTTTGTTGGGGTAGTTTAACGTCCGGCCAACCCTTATGGGTTCTTTCCAGACTGCACAAGGTAATACTTTTCAGCTTATTTTACGCCACAAGGGCGGTGACTGAATATATGATATGGTTTAGGAGAAACCCGCCACCGGGTGCAATACCCTACTCGTTGCGAAGAGTGGCAATGTCCCATAGAAAGGACACCACACACCCGGCCTTTGATGACCCTGTCGGGGGCACAGGGTGGCCCCTGGATCCCAGACTCTTGGATCCTTTCTTAGATTTTATCTATCAGTTGGCATTCTCGAAGGAATTGCAGGATCTTTTTACTTCCGTAGTTGTTAAACACGTCCTTCATCGATGTTCTGTTTTGGAGATGCCGCTTGCGACTATCATCCGTCTTCTTACACTTCAATATGATGTGCTCCACCGTTAGTTTGGTGTTACACTGTTGACAAATAGGAGCACCTTCACCTTTCAACAGGTGTTCATGTGTCAGCCTGGTGTGGCCTATCCGAAGACGGGCCAGTTTCACCTGTTCTGACCTTGTCAGGCACTCTCTTTTGCTTTTGTCACTTTTCTCTTCTAATTTGGGTTGGACAGAGTGTAGAAGATTGTTCTCCTGTTTGTTCCAGTCGCTTTGCCACTTAGACCGCAAATGTGTTTTGCTTAGTGGCTTGTTTGTTTGTTTGTTTGTTGGGGTAGTTTAACGTCCGGCCAACCCTTATGGGTTCTTTCCAGACTGCACAAGGTAATACTTTTCAGCTTATTTTACGCCACAAGGGCGGTGACCAAATATATGAGATGGTTTAGGAGAAACCTGCCACCGGGTGCAATACCCTACTCGTTGCGAAGAGTGGCAAGGGGTCTTTAGTGTGCAATGTCCCATAGAAAGGACACCACACACCCGGCCTTTGATGACCCTGTCGGGAGCACAGGGTGGCCCCTGGATCCCAGACTCTTGGATCCTTTCTTAGATTTTATCTATCAGTTGGCATTCTCGAAGGAATTGCAGGATCTTTTTACTTCCGTTGTTGTTAAACACGTCCTTCATCGATGTTCTGTTTTGGAGATGCCGCTTGCGACTATCATCCGTCTTCTTACACTTCAATATGATGTGCTCCACCGTTAGTTTGGTGTTACACTGTTGACAAATAGGAGCACCTTCACCTTTCAACAGGTGTTCATGTGTCAGCCTGGTGTGGCTCATCCGAAGACGGGCCAGTTTCACCTGTTCTGACCTTGTCAGGCACTCTATTTTGCTTTTGTCACTTTTCTCTTTTAATTTGGGTTGGACAGAGTGTAGAAGATTGTTCTCCTGTTTGTTCCAGTCGCTTTGCCACTTAGACCGCAAATGTGTTTTGCTTAGTGGCAGTAAGTCTGTGTGTGGGATTCTAGCAACCTCAGGATCTAGGGCCAAGCAGTAAGTCTGTGTGTGGGATTCTAGCAACCTCAGGATCTAGGGCCAAGGCCCCCTTGGCTGCTTGGTCTGCCTTTTCATTACCAGAGATTCCAATGTGGCTAGGTAGCCAGCAGAAAATCACTTCTTTGCCAACCGATTTCAGGTTGGTGTGACTTTGCTGGATATCTCTGATTATGGGATTGTTAGGCTGATGTTGTAGGATAGTTTGTAAACAGGACTTTGAGTCTGAGAAGATGATAAACTTTCTGTGTCCTGATACCTTGATCCAGTCTAGTGCACGCGCCAGAGCACGTGCTTCAGCAGTAAAAATGCTGGCTTGGCCGTGAAGGGCACCCTTCAGGTCCCCATACTCTGTATGTACTGCATAACCCACTCTATTTCCTTCCTTGGAGCCTTCAGTGAAGATGGGGAAATGATCACTGTATTGGTCTCCCACTCTATTTCCTTCCTTGGAGCCATCAGTGAAGATGGGGAAATGATCACTGTATTGGTCTTTCAGGGCTCCATATTCGTTCCTGAAAGCAGAGGGGTTGGTTTCATTCTTCTTGTTATTGCATAGTTCCAGGATGACCACCGGTTTACTCTGGGACCATGGTGGGTCCTTTATAAATATGATGACATAAATATGATGACATAAAGAGTTTGAATAGGCCAGGGAGCAATTACTGAATGGATACCACGTCATGTTGGTATGTTGAAAGGAAATAGTGAGTGAGTGAGAGATGGAGGTTTTACGCCTTACTGACAGCCAGGGTCATTTTCACGGTGAAAACAAGTTGGGACAAATTCTGTCTTTGGTGATCCTATCTATGAGATGAAGATGACAGGGTGGGCAAACAGCAGGGGATCAAAACCTGGAAATTATTTTTGCTGTACCTCATCCCTTAGCGAACCCAGGACCCAAAGGACCACTCGGTCAGTGCTGGGTCCCCCCTATCGTCGCCTTATATGATCAGCAGTGGCTACTAGGGGCCTAGGCTTCCCTGGAACCCCCATGGAGGGGGGGGGGGGGCTATACAAAGAAGCCTCACTGGTGGAATGATTGTATGACCTTACAAGCAACCATCTTAGCACTGCCAACACATGTGGCCTGATTCTGAGTCTAAGCATGAAGCGGCTTGGTTCTTATGAAAATGTGCATGAGATGCGTAAGCTGCGCGGAATCAATAGGCTTTGGTATTGCCTAATTTTGTGTATTCCATAACTAGACTCTGTTGCACCTTGGGTGACTCAGACTTAGAAATATGGATTACCTTTTGCTAGTAGAATCAGCTACAGCTAGTTGACTAAAACTATTTCCCAATCGGAAAATAAATTTCTTTTTTTTAAACCCTTTCCACACACCACCACCATTTCATTTAAGGTTTTTAAAAGTGCCAATCTAATATAATAGAAAGGCTCAAAAGACGCCACATAATTCGAAATGACCCTATCTGAACCTATAATTTAAGCTGTAAAATAAAGCACATTATTTCTAAACTTTTTGTTGTAAGATATTACATATATTGGGTTGTTCAGTGTCTCAAAACAGTAATTGTTTATTTTTCTTTTATAATTAGCATTAAATCCACTAAAATTACATATACGGGAAAGATGCTTCAATGCATCTGGCGTGTTTTGGGTGGTGATGCATCAATGCAACATGTGTGTTTTTGCTGGTACTGCCTCAGAGCATCTGGCAGACAGAAAGGGTTAACTATTTTCAAACTTTATTGACCTTATAATGGGAATGAGAATATCTAAGTTCAATTAAAACAAATTAAATTAATTTGTAGAGTTTCAGTAAATAGCTTTTTTAATTGCCTGGAGATAAAAGCTTAATCCTTATTGAATCCTATACAAGTGTACTCCATGCCTTGAATTGACATTGTTGGGCTAGTGAGTGAGTGAGTAATGATTATTGTACGCTGTACCGACCACAAGGGTAATTTTCACGGCGACAACAAGTTGGAAGTGAGTGAGTAATGGATGCTTTACGCCATTTCGACAACTAAGGTCATATTCACGGCAACAAGAAGTTAGGACGAATTCTGACTTTTCAGACATGTGTTTTGATTTTGTCTCTGATGAGTGAGTGAGTGAGTGTTGGGTGTTTTACGCCGTACCGACAGCTAAGGTCATTTTCACGGCGAAAACCAGTTGGGACAAATTCTGTCTTTGGTGATCGAATCTATGAGAAGAAGGTGACAGGGCAGGCAAACAGCAGGGGATCAAAACCTGACAATTATTTTTGCTGTACCTCATCCCTTAGTGAACCAAGCACTGACCGGGAATTGAACCCAAAGAACCACTTGGTCAGTGCAGGGTCCCCCCTATCGTCACCTCGTACGATCAGCAGGGGCTACTGAGGGCCTATTCTTACCCGGACCCTCACGGGGCTTGTCTCTGATGAGTGAATGACTGAGTGAGTGAGTGTTTTTTTACGCCATACCGACAGCCAGGGTCATTTTCATGGAGAAAACAAGTTGGGACAAATTCTGTCTTTGGTGATTGTATGATTGTTTGTTTGTTGGGGTAGTTTAACGTCCGGCCAACCCTTATGGGTTCTTTCCAGACTGGGTGATGGTATGAAGGTGACAGGGTGATTGTATGAAGGTGACAGGGCGGCCTCATTAATTTAGCAGGGGCTACTGGGGGCCTATTCTTCCCCAGACCCCCACGGGGTATCAGGGAAGGGTAACAGGCCCAATGCCCTAATCCACCTGTCTCAGGAAGAAGTTGAGATGCTGTGGGCCAGTGGTGGCTTTGGGCCATCCCACCCATACACATTATAGCAGCTGTCTGGTGGCTCTTTGTCACCCATTTTGGGCTTTGTTGGTTGTTGGATTAGTTTAACATCCAGCCAATTCTTAAGAGTTCTTTTACCAGACTGCGTAAGATAAAGCTTTGCAGCTAGTTTTACGCCACACGGGCGGTGACCGAATCTATGAACAAAACTTAAAAAATATGTTGATACACCTTCTATGATACGACTCTTTAAAGCATATATCCAACCGTTTTTTGATTACAATGATCTGTTTACGGAAACTACAACGGCATATTATTATAACAAACTTCATAGACTTCACCTCAGATGTTTACGGAGATGTTTACCTGATAATTATGAATATACTCACCATGAATTATATAATTTTACTGGTGTAAATTCAATTCAGGATAGAGCTCAGAGTCACTTATTGAAACTTATGTATAAAAGAGCTCAGCAACAAGATTACATTTCTATGCAAGAGAATCGAACCAGGGCATATGATGCTCCCATTCTAAAGGTGCCTTTCCCTAATAATGAGTTATTTAAAAAGAGTGTCTTATATAGAGGTGCTACTGCTTGGAATGACTCTCCTCCTGTACAAAGAAATATTGGTACATTCTCGGCTTACAAGTCTGAATTAAAAATGAGACTCCGTGATAAACTAGACTAGGTTGATGTTGGTACATAGATAGGTTCATGTGTGTTTGTAAGTTTATTAAGAATGTTTCTGGGTTCCTTTTCTCCTTGATGGTTACTAAAATGTTAAAATAAAAGGTATTAAAAGGTGATTATGTTGGTTGTTAGATTCAACCAAGGAGGTATTTGTTTACTAAGATTTTGTTTGTTTGTTGGGGTAGTTTAACGTCCGGCCAACCCTTATGGGTTCTTTCCAGACTGCACAAGGTAATACTTTTCAGCTTATTTTACGCCACAAGGGCGGTGACTGAATATATGATATGGTTTAGGAGAAACCCGCCACCGGGTGCGATACCCTACTCGTTGCGAAGAGTGGCAAGGGGTCTTTTGTGTGCAATGTCCCATAGAAAGGACACCACACACCCGGCCTTTGATGACCCTGTCGGGAGCACAGGGTGGCCCCTGGATCCCAGACTCTTGGATCCTTTCTTAGATTTTATCTATCAGTTGGCATTCTCGAAGGAATTGCAGGATCTTTTTACTTCCGTTGTTGTTAAACACGTCCTTCATCGATGTTCTGTTTTGGAGATGCCGCTTGCGACTATCATCCGTCTTCTTACACTTCAATATGATGTGCTCCACCGTTAGTTTGGTGTTACACTGTTGACAAATAGGAGCACCTTCACCTTTCAACAGGTGTTCATGTGTCAGCCTGGTGTGGCCCATCCGAAGACGGGCCATTTTCACCTGTTCTGACCTTGTCAGGCACTCTCTTTTGCTTTTGTCACTTTTCTCTTCTAATTTGGGTTGGACAGAGTGTAGAAGATTGTTCTCCTGTTTATTCCAGTCGCTTTGCCACTTAGACCGCAAATGTGTTTTGCTTAGTGGCAGTAAGTCTGTGTGTGGGATTCTAGCAACCTCAGGATCTAGGGCCAAGGCCCCCTTGGCTGCTTGGTCTGCCTTTTCATTACCAGAGATTCCAATGTGGCTAGGTAGCCAGCAGAAAATCACTTCTTTGCCAACCGATTTCAGGTTGGTGTGACTTTGCTGGATATCTCTGATTATGGGATTGTTAGGCCGATGTTGTAGGATAGTTTGTAAACAGGACTTTGAGTCTGAGAAGATGATAAACTTTCTGTGTCCTGATACTTTGATCCAGTCTAGTGCACGCGCCAGAGCACGTGCTTCAGCAGTAAAGATGCTGGCTTGGCCGTGAAGGGCACCCTTCAGGTCCGCATACTCTGTATGTACTGCATAACCCACTCTATTTCCTTCCTTGGAGCCATTAGTGAAGATGGGGAAATGATCACTGTATTGGTCTTTCAGGGCTCCGTATTCGTTCCTGAAAGCAGAGGGGTTGGTTTCATTCTTCTTGTTATTGCATAGTTCCAGGTTGACCACAGGTTTACTCTGGGACCATGGTGGGTTCTTGGGTGGTCTTATTTCTCTGATGATGTTCAAAGGTATCTCTGCTTCTCTGATCACAGATTTAGCAGAGGTAGAGAATGGTTTGGCCACCCTTGGATTGACCCGGAACAACTCGCTGTTATGTCTGCGGAATATGGTATCATGTGTTGGGTTTCTCTTGTCAGCTTTGACCTTTATAGCATATTGTAAGGACAATTTTTCCCTCCTTAAATGTAAAGGTGGAACATTGCCCTCCACGTGTAGGCTTTTGGCTGGTGATGTTCTGAAAGCACCAAGACATATTCGTAGGCCCTGGTTTTGGATGGGGTTTAGTCTGTCCAAGTAGGATTTCCCTGCTGACTGGTATATCAAAGAACCATAATCCAGCCTTGACTGGATGTATGCTTTGTACAGGGTCAGCAGGATCTCTCGGTCAGCACCCCATTCTGTGTTGGACAGTACTTTCAGGAGATTCATGGCCTTTAGGCATTTTCTCCTCAAATATTCAATGTGAGGTTTGAAGGATAAGATCTTGTCATAGATCATTCCCAAGAACTTCACCTCCTCCCCTACAGGCAGTTCAGTGTCCTTGAGACGGAGTGCCGGATTTTCCACACACCCCCTTCTACGACAGAAGTTTGTTTGTTTGTTGGGGTAGTTTAACGTCCGGCCAACCCTTATGGGTTCTTTCCAGACTGCACAAGGTAATACTTTTCAGCTTATTTTACGCCACAAAGGCGGTGATCGAATATATGATATGGTTTAGGAGAAACCCGCCACCGGGTGCGATACCCTACTCGTTGCGAAGAGTGGCAAGGGGTCTTTAGTGTGCAATGTCCCATAGAAAGGACACCACACACCCGGCCTTTGATGACCCTGTCGGGAGCACAGGGTGGCCCCTGGATCCCAGACTCTTGGATCCTTTCTTAGATTTTATCTATCAGTTGGCATTCTCGAAGGAATTGCAGGATCTTTTTACTTCCGTTGTTGTTAAACACGTCCTTCATCGATGTTCTGTTTTGGAGATGCCGCTTGCGACTGTCATCCGTCTTCTTACACTTCAATATGATGTGCTCCACCGTTAGTTTGGTGTTACACTGTTGACAAATAGGAGCACCTTCACCTTTCAACAGGTGTTCATGTGTCAGCCTGGTGTGGCCCATCCGAAGACGGGCCAGTTTCACCTGTTCTGACCTTGTAAGGCACTCTCTTTTGCTTTTGTCACTTTTCTCTTCTAATTTGGGTTAGACAGAGTGTAGAAGATTGTTCTCCTGTTTGTTCCAGTCGCTTTGCCACTTAGACCGCAAATGTGTTTTGCTTAGTGGCAGTAAGTCTGTGTGTGGGATTCTACCAACCTCAGGATCTAGGGCCAAGGCCCCCTTGGCTGCTTGGTCTGCCTTTTCATTACCAGAGATTCCAATGTGGCTAGGTAGCCAGCAGAAAATCACTTCTTTGCCAACCGATTTCAGGTTGGTGTGACTTTGCAGGATATCTCTGATTATGGGATTGTTAGGCTCATGTTGTAGGATAGTTTGTAAACAGGACTTTGAGTCTGAGAAGATGATAAACTTTCTGTGTCCTGATACTTTGATCCAGTCTAGTGCACGCGCCAGAGCACGTGCTTCAGCAGTAAAAATGCTGGCTTGGCCGTGAAGGGCACCCGTCAGGTCCCCATACTCTGTATGTACTGCATAACCCACTCTATTTCCTTCCTTGGAGCCATCAGTGAAGATGGGGAAATGATCACTGTATTGGTCTTTCAGGGCTCCATATTCGTTCCTGAAAGCAGAGGGGTTGGTTTCGTTCTTCTTGTTATTGCATAGTTCCAGGATGACCACAGGTTTACTCTGGGACCATGGTGGGTTCTTGGGTGGTCTTATTTCTCTGATGATGTTCAAAGGTATCTCTGCTTCTCTGATCACAGATTTAGCAGAGGTAGAGAAGGGTTTGGCCACCCTTGGATTTACCCGGAACAACTCGCTGTTATGTCTGCGGAATATGGTATCGTGTGTTGGGTTTCTCTTGTCAGCTTTGACCTTTATTGCATATTGTAAGGACAATTTTTCCCTCCTTAAATGTAAAGGTGGAACATTGCCCTCCACGTGTAGGCTTTTGGCTGGTGATGTTCTGAAAGCGCCAAGACATATTCGTAGGCCCTGGTTTTGGATGGGGTTTAGTCTGTCCAAGTAGGATTTCCCTGCTGACTGGTATATCAAAGAACCATAATCCAGCCTTGACTAGATGTATGCTTTGTACAGGGTCAGCAGGATCTCTCGGTCAGCACCCCATTCTGTGTTGGACAGTACTTTCAGGAGATTCATGGCCTTTAGGCATTTTCTCCTTAAATATTCAATGTGAGGTTTGAAGGATAGGATCTTGTCATAGATCATTCCCAAGAACTTCACCTCCTCCCCTACAGGCAGTTCAGTGTCCTTGAGACGGAGTGCCGGATTTTCCACACACACCCTTCTACGACAGAAGTGAACGCATGTAGTTTTGTTGGTGGAAAACTTGAAACCATTTTCAGTACTCCATCTGTCAAGGAGATTCACTGCCTGTTGTAGTTTCCTTTCTATAGTTGTCATTTGTCTCGATCGGTAGCATATGACAAAGTCATCCACATAGAGACAGCAGTTAAGGTCTTTCTGCAGGGACTTTGTAATGCTGTTAATTTGTACACCAAACAATGTCACAGAGAGGACACAGCCTTGGGGTACACCCATTTCCTGGTCGACTCTCCGCGACAGTTTGGTACCAAGACGTACGCTAAATGTTCGGTTGGCAAGGAAATTGGAAACGAATGTGGGCAGTCTGCCACGCAGTCCCATTTCCTGCAGATTCTGTAAGATGCCATATTTCCATGTCGTGTCGTATGCCTTTTCGAGGTCAAAAAAGACAGCCACCACATGAAGTGAACGCATGTAGTTTTGTTGGTGGAAAACTTGAAACCATATTCAGTACTCCATCTGTCAAGGAGATTCACTGCCTGTTGTAGTTTTCTTTCTATAGTTGTCATTTGTCTCGATCGGTAGCATATGACAAAGTCATCCACATAGAGACAGCAGTTAAGGTCTTTCTGCAGGGGTTTACTAAGAGTTTGACTCAATTTAAAACCCTTTATGGGTACAGGTAAATTTCTGTAAACTAGACTTTTCTTGAATTTGTAAAGTGATTTCACTATACTGGTTAAACCCAAATTGATATTAGTATTGTTTCTTTTTATGCTGGTGTGAAATGAAAACCGAACAACTGTCTGTACGATTTCATATCAGAAATAAAAATTGGAACCTAAAAAAAAAAAATGAAATTAGGTGCCTATTTGTAGGAGTGGGACCCAATGCCCTCTTTATAGTGCTGCCACACTGAGATATCATGTCATAGGCCCATACTATACCCCACCCAGTCCTAATATACTGATACTGGGCCAACCAGTCATGTTTTGTGTTTATTACTTTATACTGAAGTCCTCTGCAACTATCAGCTGAATTCCAATGGCTTAAGTGAATAAGGGTAATGTAGCTTCATCATAGCCAGTGTCTGAAATCAAGCTCAAAAAGTGTCTGCCTGCGGGGTGCACTATTCTTGAAGCTGAAATATAGTCTTTGAACCCCTCTAATATAGAAATGATAAAAGACATTGAAAATGTGCACATTACGGGTGCACATCTTAAAAAATTGTGCACCTGGCCATTAAAAATGTGTGCTGGGTGCAGGGCACTGATAAGCAACAGGGAATCAAACATAAGTAGGGTCTATCCATTTACCATGAAGAGCTTTTATCATGTACTCAGAGAATTCATTTCAAATTTAGGATACTTGATGTAGTTCAATTAAGCTTGCAGTAGTCTACCCTGTTTATTTGCTAATTAGCTGCTCATTTGATGCTTGTTTGTTGGGGTAGTTTAACGTCCGGCCAACCCTTATGGGTTCTTTCCAGACTGGCTCATTTGACGCATCACAAATTGCTAGACAAATCACTTTTAGAAAGTATAAAACATATTTTATTCAAAATAATAACAATTTCAAAAAATGGGGGGAGAGGGAGAAAAATGTACTTTACAATACAAGAAATTTTTTTGCGGCTTCCCTGTAAGTGTAAGGAAGTTGCTCCTCAAGCATGTTGACGAAAATAATTTTGTTGCTCTCTTATAGCATTGTTCATACACTTCTGTGGACAATGATCATTAATGTTGCACACCAAATATAATGCCTTAAATATTTATACAAATGCCTCACTAAAAACCAAGATGAAAGTTGCACCATTCTCAAAGCTAGAATTCTCTTCCAATATGAATAGCAGGTGCTACTCTGGCACAAGCTGGAAATTTATTTCCAAATGTAGCACTTTAAACATACTTAACACAGCAGTGGTAATACATGTCACACAGTGGTATGGCACCAACCAGAGCATTAGGCTGTCTTTCTCTTTTCTTTTATGTCTTTCAGACACAGCTCTGCTTCACTTTCAGTGTCACCATCCTTCCTTTCTTTTGCCAGTTTCAAAGCTTTATTGCAACACTTCTCTGCTGTTGCAAACTCTTTTGTCTCAATACAAATCAGGCCTTTGTTGCACAAGAATGTTGCTAAATCAGGAGAATTTGTTTTCTGGCCAATATCTATGGCACTATCAATGTACTTCTTTGCAGCCTGATGCTTTTGTTGCATGCTAGCCACTGTGGCTAAATCACTAAACAAAACGGCCAGCTGTTCATGATCCTTACCTAGAGCACGCTGAGCTATGTCAATAGTCTTTTTTAAGGCATCTTCTGCTTCCTGCAACCGATCATGTATTATCAGAAACCTAGAATAAGAATTTATGCACATGCCATATAAGGCAAGTGAATCATCATCTACTTCCTTCATGGCAGCAATTTTGCTGTCCTGTGTACTCATACAAAATTCATAGCCTGCTTCAGCGTCTGCATCCCGTTGCTGCATTGCATATATCATTGCCAATTTCAGAGATATTTCTACAATAGCATTGTCATTTTTCTCTTTCCCACTATTCAGAAGTCCTTTCACAGTTTCCTTGTAAAGCAATTCAGCCTCCTTTAAACGGCCTCGTGAAAGGGCTAAGTTAGCCATGTTGTCATAAATGTACACCTGTTGAAACAAAGAAAAGGAAAAACATAAGTTTCTTGACAAAAACATGCTTTATAGATTCCAAATATTGACTATTTCAGAGGACTTCCGGAAAGCATTTATCAAAGATGAGGTCATTGGAACATATCAAAAAATCTTTTATAATTTGAATCAGAGTTTAGAAAGCAACTTTTCCTTTTCAAAAAGTAATATTTATGAATTTTGAATGTTGATATTGGTTACAAAAAATGTATGCACACATTTACTTGAAATCACATCCCCCTCGAAAACAATGGAAATACAAGTTATTCACCTGTGACTGCACAAAACGTGCTTCGTCCCACGTTTTTTGCTGTCTTTTTACATTGAGCAACGCCAATGCCTGGTGGTAGAATTCATCTGCTTCAGCCCAATCTCTTTTACTTTCTGCCAATTTTGCTCGTCGTAGAAACATTTCCACTTCATCTACATCCTTTGGGAGAAATAACGAGTAATAACTGATATGACATACACACATAGGATCACACTTTTCATTTTGTTGCTGCTTTTAGGCAAGTTTAATTCACATTTTCTACCAAAAGATTATGAAGGACATGGTGAATAACTGCTCTAGGGAAAAAATAAATCAACCATCATAATGTACTTAACCGAAATGGCAGTATTTCAAATGATAAGAAAAATAGCAGTATTTGTCACGGGAATTGGATCTTGGGCCCGACCAAGTTTTGAAATTTGACACTTAGAGCATCTGTTTGTTGTTCAACCAACAAATATTAATCAAACCTTTAGCTTATCCAAAGCTTCCTGAGTTTCATCTTTCTTCTTGGAAAATAGTGAGAAGGCGAGGATACCAGCTGGCATACACAGATAGCCTGACCTGTGGGAATAAAAAGTGTTTCCAATGAACTGACATGAGAGAAAAAAGGTACCTGAAAAATCTCTGCACTGTAGCGGTCACTGGGTTACCCACTACAGCCCGGACCACAACAGTGAAAAAATGCTGGACTACTTATGAGCCACAAGAATAGTCATCTCATAATGCCAATGTCTGTAGGTGTTTTTTTTGTGTGTGTGCCGTGAAACGAAATGCTGGGCCCCCAAAAAAATTGTTTAGGTAACATAGGTCCAAAATATTAGGGTAGGTAGGTGGATTTTTTTGCTTTTGCTGTTTTTTTCTCTTTTCTACTTACCAAACAGACCCGGTTAAAGAAAGATTTATAGTACGGCCAAGAAAATTAGGGTAGGTCAGGTTACCCGATGAAGACAATTTTCTAGCTAACGAATCTGATCTCCCCATTTGTCGCCTTCTATGAACAGCAAGGGGCTGCTAGGGACACATTCTTCAGGCATGTAAATCATAGGAAGTCATTTCTGTGTAAAAAAAAAAAAAAAATTGATAAGAAACAGACATAAACTTCATTTTTGAAGTGGGAAATTAAGGTATCACATGTTTACTAAAGAAACTATCATGAATACATTTTTAAAGACCAGAAAAACCTTCATATAATGTTCTTCTTTTTGGCAAAAATTATTGAAGCACCTCCCACCCCCTATATACAATTTAAAATTTAAAATGTGGAATTCCGCATTTCTCTGGAATTCATACATGCCTGATTCTTCCGGGACGGTCTATTCACACATCCACGGGCCACATGCGATGATTTCTTCACATCAACAAGGAACCCATAGTGTCGCACCTCCATGGCCCATTTGGCTGATGTGACGCCCATGTGCGCTGATTCCGTCAGCGTGAATGGGACGTGGATGTGCGACCATGCACAATGACTTTGCATCCATGCATGCTGAATCAACACCCTTTTGCGCTGACTCAACGCACATTCGCACTGACTCAACAGCCATGCACGATGATTTTCATTGGGGTGGATGTGAGATGATTGGTGGATATGAGAATAGAATCACAAATCATTGCACGTGGGCCGCTAATTATCGTGCATGGGGAACCGACACCTTCACACCTCCATGCCTCCACGGGTACACCCAGCCTCGTGCAATGATGGAAATCATTGCGCTGTGGGTTCAAAGTCATCGCGCATGCCCTTACACATGGGCCTGTGGATGTGTGTTTTTTTGGATGTTTGATCTTCGGTGGATGTGGGAATAGAATCGGCCGATTCTTCCCAGGAGGCCCTGGAGGAAACTCCAACCCATATCCGCCCCCCCTTCCCTGTTAAATAATGTTTATGAGCCCCCCTCCCCCGTACATTCAGGTTTGTGGGGCCCCCCTCTTTCAATTTCTGGATCCGCCCCTGCCCTCGCTAAAGAAATCAGAAGTGCAGAATCCACCATTGCAGACCATGAGAATGGTTTCCATGATTTGTTCAGAACTAAACGTGTTCAATTTTTTAAAATGTCATTGGGCTAAACTGTAAACAGTGTGAATTTTTTTAAACAAAATTAAAATTGTCATTCTCTGAAAAGTACAATCTGCTGAATCTTAAAGGGACGTTCTCGTCCCGCTGCTGTTAGGCTTACATACAGCGACGTTAGTCTAACAACACTGTCACTGGTGATGTGTTTTGCCCATCCGGAACGTAATAATGCAACGTCATTGGTCAGGTCGCAAAATTTGCGCGGCCGCACGGGAGTTACAACGTATCAATTAACGATGGCCTTACCGATGAGAAAGCCCCTTTAAAGGGACGTTCTCGCCCGTGAAATGGCTAATTTAGCTAATGGTAACCCCCTGCTGTCCACACCAATTTCGCAATGTGACCAATAATGT
This sequence comes from Lepidonotus clava, assembly GCA_936440205.1. NCBI lineage: Eukaryota > Metazoa > Annelida > Polychaeta > Phyllodocida > Polynoidae > Lepidonotus > Lepidonotus clava. The sequence goes on from OW387143.1 coordinate 4,023,369, forward strand.
TGTGTTATTACGTTCTAACAACGCGAAACATGTCTCCAGCCATTGCGTCGTTAGACATACGTTGACGTATGTATCTCTTTGTATTCACGGACGAGAACGTCCCTTTAAAGGGACTGTCTAGTCCGTGCGTCGTTAAGCTTTTGTTTACCGACCTTAGCTTAACGACGCCGTCACTCAGGACATGTTTTACCCTTTCAGAACTTAAAAACGCAACATCATTGGTCATGTAGGGAATTTGGCGCGGGGCTAAGGGAGTTACAATGTAGCAATTTACAACCATTTCATGGACGAGAACGTCCCTTTAAGATTGAAGTTCTGAAATTCAGATATTGGGCAAACCATAGAGATAAATCTTATATATGTCTATTGGCAAACATATTTCCCTTGATTTCTCCTAGTTTGGGTCAAATAAAATGTCCAAGACAGTCCCCCTGTGTTATCCCTGACAGTGACATTATAGTGACAGTGAGTGACTGATTTTCTTTTGCCATTTTTTCCCTGGGCTGTGGTTTGTGCCTGGGCGGGCACTGGGGGTTTGTGCAGTGCAGTTGGGGACCCTGAAGAACTGCAGTGGCATAACTTGGCTCCATGATACTCACCCTCCCTTTGACTTATGGTTTTTATAACCATGATCAAATTCCGGAGATAATGTAGCAGGTTCTTGCGAAAAACGTCCTGCAAACGCCTGAAAAGGGCGGATTGTCTCCCTTCCTGCAACAGGCTGCGTTTGTCGAGCAGCCGACATTTGATCGGTTTGACAGCATGTTTTCCTTTCGAAAACTCCACCTCGCTGAGAAAATTTAAATGACAATTCTCGCCTGAATGGAAAGCATTGTCCTTTTTGACTTATATCGCCGAGACGCGATCTCAATTGTGATTTTGCTAACATTGAAGGCACAGCTCGTTGCAAGAAGGTCCGACAGAACGCCATTTTTGGAGAACGCTAGTAGTAGACGCTGATATTCGCAGAAAAAAGTTATGTAAAAACGAAAAATAACTGAATTCATTTGAGTTTTCTGGACAAGATTTAAACGGCAATGGACGGATATATATTCATTTATTTTAGATTAATCCCTAAAACCATTTCTTCATCTTTATTTAGATTCTATCGATCAATCAAATACTTGTACAGTCGTCGCTGCAATGTTTCGCTGGTTAAATTGTGGACGTTGAGTACAGATACTTGAAACTTGCGAGAAACCAGCTGCGGCCGCAGCTGGTTCTCGGCGTCTGTTTATTTTCTCACTTTTAAATCTCCTAAAACCAGCGTAAGAGGCGCATGGAACGGAACTGAACTTGCCAGAAGGAAGCTATTATTCATATTCTTATTGCGAATTATATTAATTCAATCATTCTCTGAAGGTAGACTGGACTACCAAACGCATCCAGAATGTCCGAGAGGGCAAAGCTCATCGAGGAGACCAAGAAAGAAATCTTATCTCTTCTGATTTCGCTTGGGGCAACGCGGCAAAATCCTGGGATCCCAATCAAAACTTTCAACAACGATTACCGGGGGCTCATTGGATCCCCAATCCCCTTCAAGGAGCTGGGTTTTGCGACTCTAGAAGACTTCTTCCACCAAATCCCAGATACAGTCTCCCTTGTCTGGAGTGATTCCGGTCCTGCAGTGAAGGCGGTTGAAAATGAATCCGTCTCGCACATTGTGAGGCTGGTTGACAACCAGAAAAATAAAACTGCGGTCACAAGGAGTAAGAAAGCCGCGAGGGGAGGCTACAGGGGAGGGTACCGGGGCGGGGGCGGCTACCGCGGCCGGGGGGGTTATGTCGCGGGCTCGGGCCGCTTGGCCCCCGGAGGGGGAGGGGGAGGATGGACAGGGGGATCAGGAGGATGGGGAGGACCAAGTGTTCGTTACACAGTCCCACCCCGCTTCCACGAACGTTTCCACCGTCCCCAGCCCCAGCCAAAACCCACTCCCCTTATCATGCAAGAAGAGCCTCAACAAAAACAAGAGGAGAAGTACATTCCACCCCCAGAGAGACCCCGGCCCTCCTCAGGACCTCAGCCCAGTGCCCCCAGTGTCCCTGCCCTGACTAGGGGGATGATCAGGGAGTTACTGACCGCCTACCCTAATGGTATCTATGGGGAGAATGTGGACATTGCCTTCTCAAGGCGCTTCGGCCAGACCCTGAATCCTTGCAAACTGGGGTTCAAAAACATGTACACGATGTTCGCAGCACTGAAGGATATTGTGGTTTTAGAAGACATGGACGACGATTTCCGAATTCGCCAAGTCGATCTGAGGCCCATGTTGAGAGGGCAAAGAACACCAGGTAGTTTTTTTTATATAATATCTTTATTTTGTAATTTGTTGTTATCGTTGACAAAGTCTTACAAATAAGTATAGAAGTAAGGTCTTCAATAGGACAGGTTTGAAGTTATAAAACTGTCCAGAGATTCCATCCCCTCCTCTGGATTTCCCTATGTTTTGGCTGTACCAGAAATCAGAATAGTTTTCAAAGTCCGCATTTTTAGCAGGTTACGGAAATTCTCAGAACCCATTACTTACACAGAGAAACTGCAATATCACAAATGTTTCTATACTTTTCAGAGGCGGATAGTCAACCGATTTCTTCTGGCGCCAAGAAACCTGAACCGGTGTCCTCGCGTACACCAGAGAAGCGCTCAAGTCGAGACTATGTGGACGAGGACGTTCTTAAAATAGATATCAGAGAGGTCATTCATTCAAGATTCAATTTTCTTCAGTATTTTCTCAGTTGACAATTTAGATTTTCTTTTTAAGATAAATACCAGGAGACCAGTAAACTGTCTATTGTTTAGAGGCGAAATGATGTTTTGCCTCTGTACTCTAATAATGACAAAAAAACTTTGTTATTTTAGGATTTTACTTGTCCTGTCCTCCCTTTTTTCTCAGACATGTGAACTCTTACAGAGAAATTGATACATCCAGGTGAAAGTTCCAGATCTGGGGAAGAATAGTCCATTCCATTTTTTCTCAAAAACATCATATAAAAGTCACATATTGATGTTTGAAAATGATGAAAAATTTCAATTTTTGCCAAGTCATGGTGCTTTCAAAAAGCACCGGTACAAGTTGAAAAATACCGGCACCCGGCGCCCAGCAACAGTGCAAGTGCATGTGTACTAAAGGTCAGACATAGTCTTTGGGTCTTTGAGGCGCCCGGCAACAGTTACATATGCGTTGAACCAGAGAGAGTAAAGTTAAAAACCGCCGGTGCAAAAGCAAAAACAGCCGGCACCCGGCAACAGTGACGTTGTCTAATGACCTAAATATGGAAGATAGAAGTAAGTGCATGGTAGATGGGGAAAGGGCGGTGGTCAGTAACAGTGGCGTAGATTTTGAATATTAATTTGGGAGCTTCAAGTTAGTGCGCATTTACTAATGAGGTGACAGAGGAAGTGCCGGTGCAGAGATGTTTGACAGTTTGACGTGTTGATCGGAACTCCGACATAAACGTGAAATATATCATATAAAAGTGACATTTTGAAGTTTGAAAATGATGAGAAATTTTTGACAAGGTGCTTTCAAAAACTACCGGCACCCAGCGCCCAGCAACAGAGCAAGTGCAAGTGTACTTAAGGTTGGAGATAGACTTTTTTTTTTTTTTTTTTTTATTGAAATTTTAAATCTCATACAACACTTCGGCTTTGGTTATAGCCGATCTTCCAGTGGTTGCCAGTCTTCTCTTAGCAACAAAGATGCTAACATGGAATTAGAAAAAACCTTAAATCTAATTAACAATGTAATATTTCATACAGAACGGTACTAGACATTCATCAAATTGGAAGTCGACTAATATTAACAAAAGGAAAAAACATTTGACATGAAACAGATGTACTTTTCAAGTCAGATAGGTAGTAGTAGGTCTAACAAGATCGTATAACTAAAGAAGAGATCCTTTCTTTTCCAATCAATATAGAGGGGGAAATAAAAATAAATTAATTAATTAGTAGGGAGTGAAGTTGATTGGGAAAAGTGATGAGATGAGATGTGAGTGATTGATGATAATAAGTGGTAATAAGTTTTGCTAGGGTTGGGGTGTTTTAGCTTGATTTGGCTTTGTTCCCAGTTTTATTTTATTTTTTGTTTTGATCTTTTTTGTTTTCTTGCTATTCTTGTTGAGCTGTCTTGTTTGAGTGAAATTTTTCAGGCTCTTCAGCTGGGCCTTGAAAGTATGAAATGAGCTTATGTTTTGCAGTTCAGGAGGGAGGTTGTTCCAAAGTTTTGGACCTTGGTACGAAAGGCTTTTCTTAAATTTTTCATTTTTGGGTCTTTTGAGTTCAAGAAGTTTTTTCTTACTAGACCTAGTTTTAACAGCAGTTGGATGACTTTGGGACTTTGAGGCGCCCGGCAACAGTGACGTAGACTTTGAACTTGAACTTTGACCCCACGCTATGGAGGGGGTGTATGCTTTTGTAGTGGTCAACATTTGATAGATGTTTTCACATAGTTCTATTCATACTTAATGACAAATTCCTAAGACTATTTCGCCTCTCATGGAAGCTCTGCTCCAGGACGGACATTATGACTTGTATTATCCCCCCTCACCCCCCTCACCCTCTCAATTACCATTACCAATTTTTTGGCATAAAATCTAGGGCTCCACTATAAATATTTTATATAAAAAAAAGTACACTCAAGACGAATTCTATGGACATGCACTTAAATTTTCAAGACAATGAATCCTTTGGAAAGTAACCGAGATATCTGTGTTCGAAAATAAAAGATGGTTGATGTTCATCTTCAATCTTGTTAGGAAAGAATAACATTCAGAACTACACATTTTGTTTACATATTAAACCCAAATTGTGGTAGAGCGAGGCTAATAGTTTTTGGCAAAACAAAACACAGACTATTTAACACGAATTGTTCACCGTTTGTAGGTCTTATCACATCACTTGAACACAGGGATCTGGGCTTCTGAGTTCTCCAAGTACTTCAAGGTAAGAAAAAAACAAAACCTTTTTGGTTCAGTTGCTATTAGATGAGTCGTGGAACTTTATGTATGTAATTGTTGAAATGAAAAATCAATAAAGTTTTAGCAGTACATGTATTAGCACTGATTTGTATTGGTTTTTTTTTGACAAGTGTTTCAACTTTGATAACCTTAAAGTGTTTCCCAGTTATGAGTAATGGCGGCTGGTAATTTCTGTAGATGTGATAAAAGAGAGTTCAGTTTCCTTCATTAATGCTTCTGAACAATGTGATGCATAATTATAATGCTGCAAATCACTTTAGTTTTCCAGACTTTCTGTACATTTTAGGTTTTATGTATGTTCCCACAATGACGCACATCAAGACCTTATCTCATGAGAATTTGATGCAACAAAAAAAAGTAACTAAAAATCATGTTATTTTTGTGTCCACCTCCAACTTAAAGATGTATCTACGTATCTGTATTTCTATAACCCACTAAATATCACTTCCTTACAGGACATAATTGGCGTGGACTTGCCCCTCCGACAGTTAGGGTACACGAGCGTGATCGAGTTGATGGGTGAACTGTCCGATGTAGTCGTCATTAAACGCGAGTCTTCCCACGACTGGAAGTTGTACGACTGCAAACACCCGCCCGCCAAGAGCAAAGTCACATCGCCAGCGGGTAGGGTCATCTTGTGCTTTTTGTATGTTTTTTAAGAACAGAGTCACGAATTGCCCTTTTTGACATCAAGCCATCTGGTTTTTAGTTTGTTTATGTGCTAAATAATTAGCCAGCACAACGGCTTTTACCATAGTGATTCTTTATTGTATGCCCTGATTGTGCCATTTATAATGATTTCTGTGTGAATTGGTATGCCTCCAGCTGCATATTTTCATTGCACCTTGGAAGCACATTACTTGAAAAAAAAAAACTATTTCAAACTCGAATTCTGTATGTACATAACATTTTTGATCAACTGTTGATTTCCTTGTGTCTATAGGTTCGGTCAAAGCATCCTCAGTGCGGTCAGACCCGACATCCCAGACGCGACTCCCCGAGCTAAGTGCGGGCCTGCGGGAGGCCGTGCGGCAGGTGGTCAGTAGTCACAGTGACGACGGACTCCCTTTCTACGAGCTGCCAGAGATCTTCAAGGTAAGGCATGAGGAGTAAAAGGGAGATCGCCTTTGTCAGATTTACAGATGTTTTTAGATTTTTGTCTGATTTCAGATTATTATCTGATTTCTTTCTTCTTTTTTTCACGTTATCACCTCTTTTCAGAATTTTCACAATATATATCCTATATTTCGTTTCAACAGCATATAGAAATGATTTTAAATTTTCTTTCTGGAGTTGGAAATGTTTCATTAACCATGATTAATTGAAGTGTTTAATAATCCTACAGTTACACTATTCATATCAGAACTTTTCTTTTTTATAATCAAAAAGGGGATATCGTTACTGAAACACATCATTTTGTGGGAATAAATCCAGAGAAATCCAGAGTGCCATTGGTCCAATATTCCAGAGATGCCATTTTTCGCACTTTTGTAGGATTTCCTACTTTTTGTAGATGTTGGATTGCGTATCCGATTTTCCTAGTACATTACTTTATTATCTGTTTTGGAGTATTTTTGTGTTTACCTTGCCCTAGTTGCTTCTAGAATGAGATCAGTCTTCTCTCACCTGACTCCGAAGAACATATAATCAAAATGTACTATTTGAATTGTACATACGTTGTAAATACTGAGTCAATTGACTTTTCGGGACATGACGATGAAGCAGTCTGACTTAGTAAACTAATATAATTCAGATACTGAATTTCCAAGTTGTAAATACTGACTCTGTTGACCTTTCAGGAGATGGTTGGGAAGCCGTTACCGATCCTCGAGATCGGTTACCCCTCACTCGACTCCCTGGTGCAGAGACTGGTCGCGACCAACGTCCTCAGACAAGAGGTCAAAGGTCAAGGTGAGTCCCATGAGGTTAAAAAGAAAATTAAACTTGTTTCTTCTTTGATATGTTATCATGGACTCACGTAGTGTATCCACAGAATTCAAACTTTTGTTTGTTTGTTTGTTGGGGTAGTTTAACGTCTGGCCAACCCAATAATTGAAAGGTTTTCGGTTATTCATGAGATGGAAAACTTAATTTTTCTAATCTGTATTTTTTCTTAATTTATTTACATTTCTTCAAAGTCTAATACTTTGTAATTAGCCGATTTGGACCTTTTACTTTATTTTTGAAAAAAAAGTTTTTTAAAAGTCACAAAACTTTCTCACAAACAGCTGATTTGAATTATATTTGGGATGTTTTAGATGTATAACGACAGTGCATCAGTAGAAAGGTATTGTAGCTAGAATACAAAACTGTGAATGCTGCATTTCAGGTTTGATCCTTCTCCGTGCGGTGGACCGAAGCCCGAGTACAAGTCACCTCCTCAACAAGCCGGGCCTGGGACAGGTAACTACCGCAAAACCCCTCCAGGCTATATGCAGGGTACCAACCACACAGGGAAAACAGGGAAAATGCCAAAAAAAAATTCTCTGACAGGGAAAACAGGAAATTTGCAAATTTTGCCAAAACACAGGGAATTTCATCTGGCCAGGTACTGAAATTCCTGATTCTTAAGATATTAGGGATTCCACTTTTTGTTGTTGGGTTGTCCAAATTTTTTCTGCACATAGAGGCTTTTAAATTGGATCAACTTGCTCTATATGACACAGGGAAAAATTGCCATTGGACAGGGAAATCTCAGGGAAAACCCAGGGAATTTAAAAACAGAATTTCGGTTGGTACCCTGTATATGGTATTTCATAGACCTAAAGAGTCCCCATGCCAGTATAGGGCGGAATAACGTTTTTTGTTCAGGGATGCAGGTTTTCAGATTGGTGCCAAAGGGTAGCCAAATGCCAATAAATACTAGGGAACTACATGATGATTACCAAATAAAAGCTAAATGATGTAAAATGTCCCTGAACCTTTAGAAAACACCTCATTATTCTTATCATCCATGATCTACAGATTCTGAGATTCTGTTGGTAACACCAACGATGTTTTGACATGCAAAGACTGATAATTCGTTAAGTTTCACTGAGAACGTGGTAACAGTGGTGCCCCCTATGAGAGTCCGTACAAACCGTAACAAAGGATACAGAATCTCTGGCAATCGTTTTCAAAGTATAAACAAATGTTCAGTGACATCAGGAAAACGGCAAATGCGTTTAAACGGTTCTCATATACTCGCTCACAGGGCACTCCCATTGCCAATGTAACGAAAATTGTGTAGCCGCCATTTGGAGTTACATATCTTAGTGCAGGGATGTAAGTTTCAGATTTTTGTCTGATTTCAGAGTTTATTGAAAAAGAATAAAATCACAGTTAGAATGTACTAAAACTACAGTAAAGCAAGAGTCAAGTAGTACCTTAATTTCAGATTAAGTTCAGATTCTATACAAAATCTGAAACCTGTAGAAGGCAGTGAATAAATACTGCCTTCTGGTTGGTTGATATTACTATGAAAATTAACTTTATGGTGAATATGCCTAAGTCTCTTACTCTCCAAGCATAGACTTTAGTTTTCAGATTTTTTAGTCAACCCTGACTTACACCCCTGCTTAGTGAAAGTATGTTACTGTTGTATCTCCCACAGCCCGTGCGTCACAGCGTGCCGGCTGATGCAGTGGGACCGGGAGTCAAGTACACGCTGATGGACCCGCCGCGGGCCGATCACTACGTGGGCGTGTTCGTAGGCCACGTCACCACCCCGACCCACTTCTGGCTCCAGATCAAGGGCGACATGACCACGCTGGAGCTGGAGTACCTCATGGACGACCTCGAGTAAGAATATTTTTTTTCTTTTCTTTTTAAACCATCAAGTTCCTTCTCTACGAATCCTAATTCTCGCAGACGGGCTGAAGTCGTGGTTTTATGAAGGTCAGCAACCATAGGCCACGCCTCCGTCATGAAGGGGAAACTCTTTGATCTCTTCCCCTCCATGCATATCATTAAGTGGGTGGGGTCTGTTGTCAACGAATTTCCCCTCCACTAATGCCCGGCGTGAAAATCTTGTTACTGGAATCACAGGACCACCTCCGTGCGACTGAGAATATTGGAGTTATACCAGGGTTCTGTGGAATTCTACGGCTTTTGAAGAGTGCAAGTTATTTTTGTCCTTCGTCCAAATTTGAGGAGAAAATAATTTTTGTGTAGGGGGTTATTTGGGCCGTGATACATTGGAAGACCAAAATACAAAAGGGTGTTAAATTTTTAGGAGAGAATTTATGTTGTACTTTGAGAGGGAACCGTTCCCTCCCTTTTGTAAATCATATAATCAATCTATTTTTTCTACTTTGAAAATGAAGTTTTAAAGGTTTTGAATAATTTTCCTCAGGCTTTTAGAACATATTTTACTATTCATCATGCGATTTGTGTTTTCCCCCATTTGTGGTTGATAATGCAACCCAATGGCAAAATGTGTGTAAAAAAGCACTTATGCTTTTATTCATGCTGTGATTCGTATTGGAATACGCCTTTTTGCTGATAAAATTTATTATGACATAGATTTACACTATGAAACCATATGCACCAATGGTATAATCTACCTTTCTTTTTAACTTCTTGTCACAGAGATGTGTATTATGGAGTAAACTCGGCAAAATACCTTGTTCCCGAGTCGCTTCTCGCACCACAGATGGTCTGTGTCGCCATCTTCCCCTCTGACAACAACTGGCACCGTGTCACCATTGAGCGTATCGTCAACGAGGACTTTGTCGAGGTGTACTTTGTGGACTACGGAGGGTCCTGCAGCATCCACAAACAGAATCTCAGACTTCTCAAGTAAGTACATTAAACAGGGTGTCCACACAGATATCAAAAATCTTAAAGGGTCTTGAATTGTTTTTCTCAAATTTAAGGCATTGAAAAGATCCTAAATCCAGGGTCCCCACTGCACAAGGAAAACAGGTTAAAAAGTATAAAAAAATCCCCGACAGGGAAAACACAGCGAATTTGTAAATTTAGGCTTTTAAATTTGAACAACTTGCTGGAAACGACAGGAAAAAATTGCCGCAGGACAGGGAAGTCTCAGGAAAAACACAGGGAATTTGAAAAAAAAACTTCACTGGGGACCACGTAAATTTCACATGTTTCTTGCAGGAGGTCTTCTAAAATTGTATCAAATTAGAAAATGAAAACATATAATGATAGGTTGAGTAATAATTCTTCGTTTTGCCGAGTGTGATCAATTTTGTCTTAACCTCTGGCGTAACGGTTGTAAGTTTGCTGTAACTTAGGTCTAAAAAAGGTCTTTAATTGCTTCTTGAAAATGCGGCACTCTGATTGTAGCACAGACATAGTGGAGTCGAAAGAATAAGCATAAAAGGGGCCTTCCATTAAGTTCCATTAAGAGGTGAAAGTGGTATGGACTCGTTAGATGTGCGTGGGACCCTTTACAAATCCAATGGGTACTCTAGCAGAAAGAGTAAATTGCTTTTTGAAAATGTGTGTACATACTTAATGGAAAGCCCCATACTTGTATTTTTCCATGAAATATCATTACAAAAGGCTCATAACCATAACCCCCAGCTTTAGTTGCATAAAAAGTTTGCCTGAACCATTTTATTTCCACAAAAATCATGTTTGTGTTCAGAAAGATAAAGGTAAACATCATTTTAGCAATGATAGACAACGATCATAGATGATCAGGTAAGTCTACCACATCTCAGTATGTATTGACTGCAACAATCTGAGTTTGGTTTTAAACAATTTCTTTTTCTTTCAGAACCCGTTTCCTGAAGCACCCGGCGCAGGCCCTGCTGGCGCGGCTGGCGTACATCGAACCCACTTCACCCTCAGGGGTGAGTACACATGCACCGAGGCACAACTTTTCAGTCACTGTGACAGAAATGTTTCCAATGGGTCATTCTTGGGTCTGGTTCTCTTATTTGTAGTTTGAAATTCCCCTTCACTGCCCATTTGTTATGCAAATCTGCTCAATTGGTTATTTTAATTTTAATGTGTTATTTTCTTTTTTTGTTTTTCCTTACTAAGTATGATAATGATTGATATCTTGTTCTTAAATTCAACATTGAAATTTGTTAGTAAATATACATTATATGGTAATTTTATGTTTCACAGTTACAGTAAGATCAGTTCATCAAATATTTCCTTTCTTAAAAAAAATGTCAGGCATAAAATAGGTTTCAATTTACATTTCCCCTTTATCAATGAAAAATTGTCTTCTTTAATAGAAGCACTTTCCCTGAATGGCAGAGGTTCCATTTTTCCTATCTTCATAGGATTCTTAAGTTTTTGGTGATTTTGGACTGTGAAACTGATATTTCCTATGGTGCTTTTTAAGACTATTGTAGTTAGACAAGTTTAATGTCAAGACGGTATCTCAAAAGCTTATTTTCCTCATAGTTGCTTCTGCAAAAAAAAACGTAAGAAGGGTGTTAGATATTTTATCGTCGGTTGGGAGGGGCATCTCTTCCTTGATACTGGTTTAACGGTAGTCCTTGTTTCAGTGGTCTGCGGCAGCGACCCGGCGCATGCTGAACTTGACCGCTGGTCGGACCCTGCAGGCCTTCGTCAATAGTGTCGACCAGGTAGGCAAGATATTAGACTCAATGATAGCTCCTGTCTCATAAGGGTCTTTTTTTTATAGCAAGTCCATCCTTCGTTCCAGTGGTGATTCAGATAATAGTCTTGAATAGTCCCTACAACTAATTTTTCATTTTGTGTTTATTAGAAGTGTTTAGTAGGTTTATATAAAAATAAAAATTCCCTCCTGGCTTGATCTATAATATGACGTTTTCTCTCCTCACAGTGCGAGCGCTGTCATTATAAACCAATATAATTTTTGTTGCAGAACCAGGTACTGACCGTGTGTCTGTGCGACACTAACGGTGAAGAGGATGTACACATCCAAGACCAGCTCGTTGACGAGGGGCACGCCAAGCTCACCTTCAGTCCAGATGGAGAAACAAAGCGTGAGTTTTCTGAGTGGCAGTCTAGTGAACTAGTATAGAAGAGCTTCCACTGCACAGGGAAAATTGTGGGGGGTGGGGGGATGGAAATTTGACCAAAAAGCAAAGAAAACAAAGAATTCGGCCTGCTCAATTTTAGGATTTTCTGATTCTTAAGATTTAGGAGTTTGTTTCAGAAATCTTTACCAAAATTTCAAAACATGAACGTTTACACACCAGAAACAAATAATTGAAACTATGAGAGGGAAAATGTACAATGGGACAGTGAAAACTATTTCCCGACTTATTCACTTTTTTTTTTTTTTCCAGACAAATTTGACCTTGTTTAAAAGTATCAGATTTTGTCAAGTACCAATAGGGTGTATTTTGTGCTTTTCCTCATTTCCTGTTATTCTGCAGTGGCATACTATCTTTCTTTTCCCACAGAACAAGAGGGCAGCCACAACCCAGACCTAGGCGAAGGACAACAACCAGGCCAAGCAGAGACATTGGCGCAAGAGACTCGCGAACCTCCGGTAGACGAAACCGCAGCCAATGCCCCAGGGGTGAGCGGTTCAGAGAAGCCGACATCATCGCAAGAAGAACCAACCAACGACAACATCGCGTATGTGTCTCCGATGAAGCGGGTTGCTGGGTCAGAAAAGTAGGTGGATTTGAATTAAGGGAAGTCAAAACCAATATAATTGACAAAATGTTCAAAACTCAGATAACTATAGAAATATGTTAGATGAGTCTAGTTATGGACCGGTCACATGCCACTACGAGTATGCCTCAGACGTCCTCACGTGACAGGACCATTCTAAGAAGAGAGTCCACCTGTAGACCTAAAACGTTATCAAGGAGGGGTGTGGGGATAGGGGGATGGGACATATCCCTTGAAATGCTCAAAATACAGCATGTTTACGGGATAACTTGGTATCCCCGTGATCCTTGTCACATATTCTACCCAAATATCATAAAAACAATGGTTCAAATCGCTTATTTCTGCGAAAAATGACGCAAATTCGTGGGGATATCCCCCTCCTGCACTCACCGTCTTTACTTTTCTTTACTTCGTGCGTGTTGCCCGGATGGCCGGGCCGCTCACATTTAGGTGTCACTGCACTAAATATTTCCTAGGTAGTGCAGGTTGTTCCCAAGTGGAGCTACGCTGTTGTCCAGTCCTTGATGGTGTCTTGTATTTTGATTAATGTTTTTCCCACCTTCTTGGCTGACTGGGTGTTTGTTTGGAATAGTTCGTTTGTTTGTATTTTTAAGTCTTCGTTCTGGTGTATGGTCGGGCATTCTACGAGGATGTGTTGTTGGGTTTCTTCGTTGTGGCCACAACCCCTGCATACTTGGTCTGGGTACATCTTTTTGTAGTTTTGTTTTATTTTTAGCATTCTTGTCCTGGCCATGAACAGGGCTCTAGCTTGTTCCCTGGTGAGGTATGTCAGATAGTTCGCCATTTCGTTCTCAGTTTCGCTTTTGTTTGATGTGAGAAATATGTATTTAGATTTGGTTTGGGCCTTCTCCTGGAGTGATCGCTTCATTGCCATGGCAGTTGCTCTGTGACTTTTCCTTTTGGTCTCTTTTATTGTCTGGTATTTTAGGTCTTCATAGTCTAGGCCGATCGTGTTCATGATTGATTTGGTTTGTGAGACCCACGATGTTGTCTGCTGTTTGTCTAGTATCTCGGTCATGGCTGTGCTCGTCTTGTCCTGCAGTTTCCTGGCATAATTTATTCTCCTTTCGATTATCCTGTGATGGATGTCAAGTATTTTTAGTTCTTCGTATATGCATTCCCTTGGTGTTGATTGGGGGATTCGGAGCAGGCGTTTGATTGCATTGTCTAGTATGGTATTTAATGTTTTCGTTCTTGTTTTGTTCAAGTTCCATGTTTCGCATCCATATAGTATGATTGGTATTATACATGTTTCTAGCAGGGTCCATATTGTTTGTAGTTGGATGCCTCTGAAGTTGTCATCTCCAGCTATGAATAGTATGGTTTGTAGGGCTGCCTCTACTTTGCCTTCAGTTTCTTGTATATGGGTATCCAGGTTGTTTTTTGTGTTAAGGGTCTCTCCTAGGTATTTGTACCGTTGGCATGTTTCTAGTGGGGTATTGTTGATAGATAGTCCCGGGTCTTCTTGGTTCTTCCCTATTATCATGGTATTTGATTTTGCCTGTCCAAATTGTATTCTATATTTGTTTGCTGTCTCCTCTGTTATTTTCAATAGGGTCTCTTGGTCACTGGTGTTGTTTGTGATGATGGCAACATCGTCTACCCATAGAAGGCATGTGGAGGTTTGTTCTATCTTTGTGTTCTCTTCCCTTTTTTTTGTTTGGATATCTTTGTTTATTTCATCCATGAGGGTTGCATACTGGGTGACTGCGAGTACACCTCCTTGTCTGATACTGTTACTTATATGAATAGTTCTGGTGTTCCCTATTGATGTTCTTATGGTTGCTGTTAGGTTTTGGTTTAGTTTGTCAGCAAGGTTCCATACTGCTCCAGTGCATCCTTGTTTGTCCATAGTATACATTATAGCATCTAGCCAGGCCTTGTCATACGCTTTAGTGACATCTAGTAATGTTATGTAGGTTGGTTTCTTTCTATCTTTGTTGTCGTTTATCAGTTCTTTTATTCTGAGGATGTGGTCAACTGTTGCCATTCCTTTTCTTCCTCCAGCCTGTTCATCTGATATTTTGATTGTTTTGAGTATTCTCGAGTTGAAGATTCTTTCATATAGTTTGCCCATGTTGCTTGACAGAGTGATCCCGCGTTCGTTGCTGCATTTGCCTTTGATGCCTTTTCCTTTGTAGAGCCTGATTACTTCACCCTTCTGCCATTGGGTAGGGATCTTTTTTGTTTGGGATATGTTGTTCAGGGTCTTCAGGTATAGGGCTCTTGTCTGTTGGTTCGCCTCTATGAAGGCTGTGTTGGGTATGTTGTCTGGGCCGGTTGCTTTGTTTCTCTGTAGTTTTGAGATAGCTGTGTTGAGTTCTCTCATTGTGAATGGTTTTATTTGTTCTTTCTCGGTGTCCGCTCTTAGCTGGCTGATTCTTGATTCAATTTCCTTGTTGTTTTCTTCTTGTCCTGGTGTTGGTTCTCTTGCCTGGTAGAGTTGTTCATAGAAGTTGGCTTTGTGTTCTTTTATTTTTGTTGGGTCCTTAATTTCATTGCCTTCTTCATCTCTTGTGTGTTGTTCCAGGTTGTCTTCTGTCTTTAGTAGCCTTTTTCTAACCTTCCAGAAGTTTCTTGAGTGTGTTCCTCCTTGTTGTGCCATTCTCTCCATTTTGTATTTTGTTTGTGCCTTGACTTCGTTATGGATTTCATTTTTCAGGGCTATTTGGGCTTTGATATAGTTGTTCTTGGCCTGTAGTTTGAGATTTTCTGGGGCATCATTCTTTAGTATTTGTTTGAGTATATTTTTTGTGCACTTTTTTTGTTGTCTCAGGAGTTTTGTCTGTTCTGATTCTTTTTTCCTGCCTTGTCCTCTTATGGTTATTTTTCCTACTGTCTTGGTTAGGCTATCGATTATCAGGTGCTCGATTTTGTCGTAGTTCTTATGAGTGTTTTCTAGGGTCTTCTTCATTAGGTCGTTGAATGCCGACCAGGTCTCCTTGGTGCCTGGTGCCCATATTTTGGTTTCTTTGGGTTTCGTACGTTTGGTCGCAGCGGTGAGGGTGTAGGTGATGGTGTTGTGGTCTGATGGTCTCTTTCCTGATATCGTGAGTAGATTTGCATCGTCTATTTTGAGGTCTTGGATTTCCTTTAGCAGGTTTGGGGATGTCATGATGTAGTCTATCACAGATTTCTCTTGTTGGTTTTTCCTATTGACCCTTGTCCAAGCTGCGGTCTTCTCTGTGGTGGATGGTATTTGGAGCTCTGTGATGTCAATCATTGTTTGGAGAAGTGTTCCGTTTCTGCTCTGATCTTGGTTGATCCTTGTTGTGTTGACCTTGAGTTTGGCATTGAAGTCTCCCACTAGGATGACTTCGCCTTGCTGTTTGAGGTGTAGGATTGTGGATCCTATTTCTTGGTATTCCCTATTGACATTGTCTTTATCACATTTTTCCTGTGGTCCATAGTATGCTCCTAGGAATATGGGTCTGTTGGTGGTGTTAATTTGGAGCCATATGATTTCATGTTCATCATGCGTTGGGAAGTCTACTCTTTTCGTGTTTTGGTATAGTTCATCAGAGATAAGTATACCTACTCCTCCGCCTGAGCGGTTTGACCTTGCCTTGTGGTGCCATGTAAAGCCGTCTATGCGGGGTGCTTTCTTTGCTTTTGTTTCTGCTATTACGGCAATGTCCGTCTGCTGAGTTGCTAGTATCGTTTTGAGGCTTGTTGTCTTCCCTGAGATTCCGTTGGCATTGGCATATAGTATGTTGATATTTGGTTTGTGTTTGCTTTTTTCTCTTGATCTCCTCTTTTTCCTCTGTGTGGCTGGCTGTTTGGTTCTAGTGGGTGATCTGAATCTGACATGTTTTTCATTTTGGTGGGGTTTACATTGGGTTCTGGACCTTAGTATGCTTTTCGGTTCGTTTGGTCTGTTGTTTGGGTCGCGTTGCAGGGGTCGTTGGCCTGTTATCTAGTATTGGCTTTGGTGGTATCTCCTTTGGGTTGTTCCTGTGGTACGGGGTTGTGCCTGGTAGTTGTTCGTTTGGTAAGTGGGTGCTCTTGGGTTAGGTCTGATCCTCCCTGAGTTTGATGCGGGGCTACGTCTTCTCTGGTTTGGTCTGATTGGTGGCGAGTCACGTCTTCTGTAGTTGTCCCTGTGGCCTGATGGGCTGCGTGAGGGGATCCTGGTTCCTGATCGGCCTCGTCCTCTGTTTTGGTTGTGCACACTTTGGTGGATCGGTGATCGGCTTCGTATGTTTGTCTGCTGTCTGATTTGTCTGCTGTCATTTTTGTTTGTTTGGTTGGGTAGTGGTGTTGGGTGGGTGTTCTTGATTCTTTCTATTGTTCCGTCAATGTCATCTATGGTGCTGTCGATGTTGGTTTGGTCTCCTCTGATCGTGATCGTTCCGTTCTGTTCATAGTGGATGTTTACTCTATGTGTGGCAGTCAGTCTCTTAACGTTTTTCGCTTCTCTTCCAACAACATGTGGCATCATCTCGACAGGCACAAAGTAGTCTGTGGTCTGGTCTTCCCTGCGTTGTTCAGGTCGTTGCTCAGGTCGTTCCTCTTTGCGCCGTTGCGTCTTGTTCTGTTGGTTTGTGGGTGCTGTCGTCGCTGTTGTTAGGATGTGGTCCTCTATCTTCTGTGCCGCATCCTTGGCTGACTGGTCGTCGATGTGGATGCCATCACGTTTGAGGCCACATTCCTCATGGATCGTGATGGTCGTGTGTGGGTTCCTTGTATGGATCAGTCTTTTTAGTAGTCGGCGTTGCATCTCGTGTGAGTGGGCGGTCTCTATAGGGGGCGGGGTGATGACGGTTATGGTGGCTGAGGTTGTTGATTGGATGTTGTTCAGGGCTCTTTCCAGGTTATCGTATATATCTGCCGAGTGTGTGTCCTCTTTTAGATCATTTGTCCCTATGTGGATGGGAATGTGATCGGTGTCGGTGAAGGTGTCATATTGGGTGGTTGAGTAGCGTAAGAGGTCCTTGGGCGTGTAGGTCATTCTTACTGTTGTCTTGATATTTTGGTTGCTTTTTAGTCTTTCGCCGATAGTTGTCATGTTTGAGTCACCTAAGATAGTGACATTGATGGTCTGTCGGGTTGTTTGGTTGTCCGTGGTTGGTGTGGTTTTCTCCTGGTCGTCCATCATCTCCTCCAGTATCTTGTTAGCCTGCGCGAGTCTGTTTTGGAGGGCCTGAGTGCGGTGTTGGTGCTCTATTTGTTGTTCTTCCAGGCGGTCTTTGATTTTCTCATCGGTCTGTCTCGCTTTAGTTTGTGCCGCGTTTAGCTCGTCGGTCATCGTTGATTTTTGGCCTTGGAGTTCCGTTATTGTGTTTTGGGCCGTTTCCAGGTTCTTTAGGGTGTCCTTTAGTAGTTGCTGGCTGTCTTTCAGGGCTTCTGTGTCTTTGTGGGTTAGCTCGGTCCTGGTCTTTGCCACTTTTGCCTCTACCTTTGCCTTCCGGGCTTGTCTTTTTTCTCCTTCCAGTTGGGTTTGTGTCCACTCCAGTTTTGTTTTTAAGTCTATTTTATCCCGTATTTCTCGGTCGAGTTCCTCTTTCTGCTCTTCCAGTTGGTTTCGGAGGTCCTGTATTACAACGTTTTGGTTTTGGATCTGTTTTACTGCCTCCGATACAGTCAGTTGGTGTTTCTTACAGTCTTGGCATTCATCTCTGGTCTGGTTGGTCTCGGGCTGGTCTGTTTCGGTGGTCTGGTCTTTGGTTGCTACGCTCTTCGGTTCGTCTTCGGTTCGTCTGGTCTGGTCTTTGGTTGCTACGCTCTTCGGTTCGTCAGCGTCTGTTTTTGGGTCTGTCTTTGAGTCTGTCTTTTTCTCTTTGGGTTTCGTGTTTCTTCCTTTTTGTATGTCGGCATAGTTTTTTGCCTCTTTTTTGCGGTGGCTTCTTCGGTTCTGTCCTGCTTCGGTTCCTTTCGCTTTAGTGGTCGTGGGGTCAGTTGTGGTCGGTGTTAGGGTAGTCTCCATCTCGTCGTTGGTTCCTGTGTGGTCGTCCGGGTCTTCGCTGTCTATTAGGCCATCGTCGGTTTCCATGTCCGTGTCGATGGAGTCTACAGCGTCGCAGTAAGCGTCCGTGTCGCTGTTAGGTTGTTTGGGTTCAGGGGTCGACATTATGATGATGCTCGAGTCAGCTGAGTCTGTTGCTTCCCTTGTCTGGGTGTCCATCCTGCGGTGTTGGTTCTTCGTTTGGAGTTCTTCGTTTTGTTTTATTTCCAGAGTTGGTTAGGTTTAGTCTTGGTCCTTGATGTATGGTGTATGAAATGGTTTGTGGTTTATTTTCTCTAGTTTATTTATTAATTAATTAATTAATTAATTAATTTATTTATTTTTTTACTTATTTTAGATATATTTTATTTTATTATAGATATATATTATTTTATTTATTTATTTATTTATTTATTTATTTATTTATTTATTCTATTTTATTTTTTTTATATATATTTATATATTATTATTATTATTGGTTATATTGGTATAGTTTGGATGGTTGGGTTTGGTAAGGGTTTAGTTGTTGGTAAGGTATGGTAAGGAGGTGGTTGTTTTGGTTAGGAATGGGGTTTGGGGTTTGGGTTGGTGAGTTGAGTTGGAGTTGTTTAAGGTTGGAATGGGTATTTTGTTTGGGTTGAAAGTTTGGTCATTTGCAGATTGCACTTAGCTCTCCCTGGTATGATGGTTGTGAGTTGTTCTTCTGGTGGGATTGCTTTTTAATTTTGATTTGAGCAGGACAGAATTTCTCGCGTGGTTGAGCTTCGCGCCACCGGAAGCACCGGAGGAATTGTGGTGTATGTAACGCGTATAGTGGCGCCGCCTGGTGTGAAGCGGCCAAACTACGGAGTCTGTAGTTTGGCCGTTTCACACCAGGCGGCGCCACTATAGAGTAGATGTGCCAGTTTTCGCGCACTAAGCATGGAAAATTGCATAATGATTGAATACTTTAACAGAATATAGTTTAAACAATATTTTTTCACGTATACAGAATGAAATAAGGTCCATAAACAGATTTATGAGAAAAAATTGTGATAACAGGAAATATTTTGCATTTAACCTGCTATATGATATTTAGAGGTAAAGTAGCCAGTTTTCGCGCAGTGTAGCCGATTTTCGCGCATTTTGTAGCCAGTTTTCGCGCATTAGACCTTATTAAAGGTGTATTAAAAGCAAAATGATCAATTATTACAAAAAATTGTTCATTGGGCATTAGAAAACGATTATCTTTTGATATCGACTATTTGACATGACTGTCGACCTTTACACCATTTTTAAAATGCATAGTTAGTATTGTATGTTGTCTGGCAAACATGCAAAGATCAAATTATGGTAAAAATAGAAAATATCCTTATTTTGTGCATTTTTCATGACAAAGAAAAATAATAATTCACGTAAATGAAATACCCAAAATGTATGTAAAACCTTGTTGGTTACCAATATTTCAGTAAAGCATCTTCACATGATATTAAACCTTTTTGTTAAACTTTTTTGGTGTTTTGAATGAGAAAAATCTCGGAAAAATTGGAAAAAAATGGTAGAAAATGCGCGAAATCTGGCAACAATCAGATTTTGTGTCATCAGTTTTCACGCAGGGGTCTATTTTAAAAATTTTACATATAACTTTAAGTATCTGATTTGTAAATGTTGTGATATTACTTTAAACTAATGTCCAGAATATTTGGGATGTTTAGGTCGTTCTTTTTTAAAAAAATATCATATCATGATTTTTAATTAAGAAAATATTCATTTATAAGGCCCCCGACGTTTTTCCTAATTTAGGAAATCATTTAACCTATTTTTGCCTCTAATATACACAATGTTTGCTAAATTATCCTGAAAATTGAATGCTTAATTCATTAGAATGCCCTCGTGGACTCGTGGAGTATATATGGATCTTTTAGACATAAGTTTTTAAAATGCGTTCAGATAAATGCGTACAATGTGCGAAAACTAGTGATGCGCGAAAACCAGCGCCCCTACTCTAGGCGTTTGCTATACCTGATTCTTTTCCTTTGCTCCGAAATGGGCCGTGAATAAACATTGTATTGTATTGTATTGTATTGTTATTATTGTATTGTTACAATTCCCGGTCCATCAGTAGCAATAGCTACTAAATAAAATGTGGAATGTTAACTTGTTAAGGTCAGTGGTATTTAAAATATTAGCTGTGAAAATGGGCTCAAACCAAATTAGAATTCCGCAAGAGATGGTACTATTTCCATTTGTTTGTAAACAAACCCGATTTTCGCAGATCCACATTAATTGTGATGAGCAAGGAAAATATGTTTTTAATGATTTTCTACCATATTTCATAGTTTATATTTTAACATGGGCTCAAGGAATAGATTTCAATGATTATTTGAGTTTGGAAAATTTCTTTGAATTTATTGGTTTTGGCTCCCTTTAAGGTTTTGAATGGTTAGTTTTCTTCTCTTTGGGTCTCCCTAGGTAGGTGAGTATCTTTACTGAGGAATGTTACACAAATTATTTTGACAATTCTACAGTGGTATCCGGTGTTTTGACCAGAATGTCCAACACAATGCCTAGAACTACACAATGTCCAGCAAGAATATGAAAATAATGATGAATTATGTTCACAATGTATATAGAAGATTGTCCCATTGTGAGCTCATGAATGTTGTGCACAACGTCCGGCATTCCAAAAAGTTTTTTTTTTTTTTTTTCAGTGTTGATGCCGAGGAGGCTGAGGTTGAAGAGGAGGAAGATGATGACATGGAGCCCCGGCCCATGTGTGTCAAGTTGTAAGTGTTAAGTTTAATTGGAGCATAGCGAGGTCTATCGTAATATGGTGACTAATGATGTGGTGATGACACAAACACTATTAAAATATAGAATATCAAATAGGTGTGACCACCACGAATGCTTGCTAAAATCAATAAAAGTTTGGAAGAATAATTTTGGTTGCCTCTACTGGCATGGGCCTAAATCTCACCGACTAAAGTATGACCTCTGCTCCCTTTCATCGTCTGTCACCGTGTGTTGATTTCACGGCTACCCGTGCCTCTCCCAGTTGGTGGTGGGAGGGGGCCTCCTGGGCCACCCAACCATGACTGAGGGAGGGGGGGGGGGGGTGATGACTATGTAAGGAAGGGTCTAGATTGACCGTAAAAGGTCCCCCATGTAAATCCCTTAAATAAAAATGTTACTATTAACCTAATGTAAGTAAAGGCTTGATTCTATATCCGAGACAGTGTATCCTAACATCTGGACATATCCGACTATTTTCCATCAATGTCTTATGTTTTAAGGCCATATTCCACTTTGCTGTGATCATCAGAGAGTCCAAAAGAAGAAGATTCCTACATAAAATGTTGATTGTTACTATAATGTTGGCAGTCATTATTGCTATGAATTGATAATGATATTATCTGTAACATTGACATTGATAGTTATGAAAGTAAAGTTGAATTAAGTAGAACTAGATTAAATCATTTACTCAATAAAATCGAACAATTACATATTTTTGTCAGTAATATTAATTTTGTAGAATATACTTCGTGATTCACAACACTATTAATAATAAACATGTGCTAGTGTTTAAAAAGTATTTAAATGAAAAATCCAAAACCTGTAAGCACCATGACATAATATATGATTTCCTATGTTGTAGTGTGGAGCTTACCGAGGCACACTCAATCCACATCATAAACTACGAGGACTGTCCCTACGTGCTAAGTAGTGAGATCTCAGCATTTTTGTGGGACAAGGATCTCCTCAGGAGTATGGTAAGTGTTGATTAAACCAATCCCAATATACGTGAACATCAAATTTTTCCATGAAATTATAGAGCAATTTCTTTTTTATTTAATCCCCAAAGGTAGATGTGTAAAACAAAATACGTGGATTGATTGACAAATTGCTCCTGAAAAAATGCTACTTTATATATTGGCCTTTTTTAACCATAGGATCCAATGTTAAAGCCTGTCAGCCCAACTTATAATGTAAAACCCTATTTTCCCTAAAATTTTAAGAAATCATATTGTTTATCAGTACTTGGGGATATAGAAAAACATAATTCTTAGTTATTCCAGTAATCTCGACTCTAGGAGACAAGGATTGCTTATACCACTATTTTGTCCAACCCTTGTCTTACCCTGGGATATACCCAATGTGGGATGGGCTAATTTTAAGTATGTACTATGTAGACATGAGTGATTACAAGGACCGTCAATTCTTGGTAACTTTTGAGATCTTAGCCTTTTTATGGGATAAAGGCCTAGTCTGGAGTATGGTTAGTGCTTTCTGAAGTATGGTTAGATACTATTATAGGTATGACATTGTCCAGTTTTAATCTTGTTAACTAGTTGTGTATAATGCAATGTTTGTGATGCATTGCAAAAAAGTTTTTTGTCTATTTTCCTTTGGATATTAAGAGATACTGAATTAATCTTTATGTTTTAAGTTACGGCAGAAGAGGATTGACATTCCTCGGAAGGTGTTGCCGTGTGACGAATACACCAGCTTATTCGAAGAATTCATGTAGTAAGTAATATGGTTCCTTGAACACTTAGAAAGAAACTTATTTGCTTTTATCTTTCTGAATTCTGTGTAACCATCTGAAACATTGATTTGAAAATAGTTATTTCCATAAATAAAACTTAAGCTGTCCACTACAATGGATTTGGGATTGATATAGTTTACCACAAGTAATGCGCTTATAACTCAAACCTTACTGCTGAGATTGCCTCTCTTTCCTTCCCTTTGAAAAAGTAGATTATATAACAAATAAGGCTATCTTGTTATAAAACTATCACTGGATTAGAGACAATGAATGTTGCCCTTAGAATAGAAAATGCCAAATGACAGGATGAATAGTGAATGTAAATTTTTCAGCTATGGGATCAGCGGCGTAACTGACCGTGACGGCAAACAGAAATCTCATCTCACCATGTACAGCCTCAGACAGTAAGTATGGAGATTAAACTGTATAGCCGTCTTATTTGGGATGGCATAGTTTTTCTATAATTTTGATTTGCTGCAAACCATCTTTTTTTTGTTTCTATTAAAATGTCAAAATTAAAAGAGGTCCAATTTTTCATGGCAACATTCCTTGAGTGAGTGTAGAGACTGATGTGTATTGGAAGTCATATCTTAACATTTACAGTCACTGAGAGTATAGAGACTTAACATTTACTGTAACATGCACCTAACCATGTACAGCCTCAGTTATTGAGTATAGAGACTATATCTTCTGATGTGAAGCCACAATCAGAAGGTAGAGTGGCTAGGTTCAGATGTATTACGAACCAACTGATAGATAAAATCTAAGAAAGGATCCATGGGCCACACTGTGCTCCTAACAGGGTCATCAAAGGCCAGGTGTGTTATGTCCTTTCTATGGGACATTGTACATCAAAGACCCCTTGCCATTCTTTGAAACAAGTAGGGTATCACACCCAGTGGCGGGTTTCTCCTAAACCATATCATAGATACGATGACCCGTAGGCTGAGAGCATAGGCTTGTGCAGTCTAGAAAGAACCTTGTGTGGTTTACCGGACGTTAAACTACGCCAACAAACAAACAAAAGTATTACAAACCATAAATCATCGGCCTTAAAGTAGATGTGTTTAAAGAAGAAACTGGATACTTAGGCCGAATTGCAAGAAAGAACACAGTAAAATTACCAGTTCATTGTACAAGGTTATCTGAATTTCGAAACATTCCTTATCGCGTGAGCTTTACTCATTCGATATAAGAATTTAAGGTGGGAAACTGCTACCTGTCCTTATTACTACAAGCAGATCGAGCCCCCTCTCTATTCTTTCTAAAAGAGAGAAAAACACTTTCTATCTTTAATCTACATGTTCTTATGAATGCTAATTTAGAAAGTACAAATAAAAATGAAGAAGTTTTACTCCTTAACGAAATATATTGTAAAATAAGGCGATCACTTAAACTATATTATTTTAAGGAGTTCATTAAACTATATTCAGTCTGAAAAGAACCGTGAAGACCAGACGTTAAACTATCCATACAACCCAAGCCAGCTTAAACTTTTTATGTTTAATGTTAAAGAGAGGAGCCAGTGAAATTTATATTTTGTCAAAATTACATTTTACACTTTAGATTTAATGCTAACTAAGATATTCATCACATTCCTGTGCCTTTAAAAACTCCTTTTTATATGAAATTTGGCTTTATCTCTAGAAAACATTTTGAGTGTTCTGTGCTCCTAAAATGGACGTCTGTGTATGTCGTCACACAAAAACCGTATTGTTTCACATTTTCTTTAATAAATAATTTAATTTGGTGATTTTAATCTCTTTTAGACTTAGAAAGTACATTTGATAACTTTCTTATTGCATTTTTATCAGTTTTATAATTTTTCATCTGTTCTGCTTGAGACGTCACACACAGATAATGCTCTGTGCAAGCACCAGGATGCACACAGGGAGACCCATTATCATTGAGAGAAGTTTGAATAAAATCATAACTGTTTGAGATAAATGTATGAAAATTGGTATGGGGACTACTCAGATGGTCACGGTCATGACACTGTACTAATTAAAAGACACTGGCCCCTCCCTTTAACTTAATTATGCTTTGTTTTTTTTAATGGTAATTGATAAGTTTCAATTTTTTAACCTCACAGTATACCTGAAATCCTTGATGTGTTCAATCACTCAAATCCTGAACTCCGGGCGGCTGTTGAGCAAGAGATAATCAACTTTAACCCAGAAGACCCATACTGGAGGGTAAGTGTGAACCCAAGGTACCCCCTAAGTGTTTGGTAGTTTACTACCACTCTTAGGCAGATGACAGTATACTATCCCCTGAGTACTGGCATCATCTTCATTATACAAAGTGGTAGGCTTTTGGGAATCATTTTCTTAAGAAATGGAAACTTTAGATTGTTGGTGATCTGATAAAACTAATTCTAACAAGATCCACTATTTTATCGAAGACAAACGAGGAGCATAGACCTTTATACCAAAGATCTCCATGTCTAGTTATGAGCTTGGAAATCGAACAACTTTTTTTAAAGTGAAACAAGTGGCTGCGCCATCTCGCCAATGGCAGCATACATTTTTCAAATCCCAGCCCTGCCACTGCTATACATTAGAATCATCTTCTGTTAGGCGATATGTTATAACCAGACCCTAATCAGTCGGAGGCCAGTCCCGTAATGAGAGCCGGCCCTGGGAAATGGAACCACCCGCCACTACTACTCCTCCGCAATGACTCCTCCGCATCCCCTCCCTCCATCCCCCGCACCCTCCCTGGCCCCTCTCCCAAGCTGATGGGTCCAGACCCATAAAATCAACAGGGCGACATGGGCATTTCTTAAATTCGACACAGCGACATGGACGTTTTATAAATTCAACAGACGACATGGCAATTTAGTGACAAATGACATGGCCATTTTCTTAAATTCGACAGGGGACAGGGCTTTAACCTGAGATATAACGACAGGCGACAGGACCATTTTTAAAATTTGACACGCGAAACAGGACACCCCCATCTATACCCCTAAGCTGACCTACTTCCTCCTGATGCTGACCACGCGACCTCCACTCCGTCTCTCTGACCTCATGATCTTAAGCTTATATAAATATCCACTTATTTGTTTTAAAAGGGAAAAGAAATTGAAAAGAAAATATAAGGTCCAGATGTATTCCCTTTCACTTTTGATTAGCATTTTTTGGTGCTTTAAAATGTGTAGATAGGATAGAAAATATGAACCAATTTTCACATGTGGTCATGGAGGCAGCTTTGGCCAGTTTTGGGGTGTACACTCTCCCCCACAGCAGAGCAGAATGGCCTAGAATAGGACAGGTGTTGTGGTGGAGAGTGCTCGCAGGCCCACAGTTTCTTATATTAGGAGAAATAGACAATCTAATTCTTTTATCTTTTTTAATGTCAATACAAATTATTTTGTTATTGAAAAGATTGAATGATTCATTTTAACTGTGACTTGATCATTACTATTTCAGGGTGAAGACGAGGTGGTCAGTGATTTAACAAGTGATTCCAGTAGTTACACATACCGCACAACTGATCTCCAACTCAGCCTGAAGAGTCTCCAATACCGCAGGTACTGTATTCATAATACACCAGTTAACGAACCACGCCACCTTGTGGAAGCAATAGCAAACATGCAATATGATTATACAAGTCAAAGGAAAAAAGAAAAGTTGTGTTCAGGTAACATAGGCCGAAAAATTATGGTAGGTTGATTTGTTTTTTGTTCTTTTTGTTTTTTATTTTTTCAGTTTTTACTTGTCAAAGAGACCCGGGCAGTGTTTTTAGAAAGAGAAATACTCTGTACATTCTCTTAAACAATCTTCAGTATCTAAAGTACATGTCCTGATCATTTATATGCTGTTCCATGGTATTCCATGCTTTTCAGGTTAATTCTTTTGGGTTATGAAAAATAAATATCAAATACACTTCCTAAAAAAGCTTAGGGTAGGGCCAAAAATTTAGGGTAGGTCAGTACCTGAACACAACAATTTTTTTTATTTTTTTTTATTTTTGGCATTTGCTGTATACTATAATACTTAATAATTGAAATGTGAACAGTTGAGAACTTTTTCTGTAGATATTGTATGCAATTTTAGTGCATGTTTAGAATTGTTGATTAGTAGAAATAAACTAGAGATGCCATTTTTCCTACATTTTGTTTATTTCAGATTGTACAGAGAAAATTAGATTCACATACACCAAAGTTTATTTGGCTTACCCTACTTCACCATTTTCGTCCTAATCAAAAAATTTTGAGCTGTACATGGTGAAAGATAAAAAGCCAAATAAAAATCTCCCAATATATACCTGCCGCACCAACCTTATGTTTTTATTTTCAATGGGAATTCCCAATTATACATCGTCCCAGGTGGAGTTGTTGGGAAACCTTATTTTTCCATAAAAGGGAATCCACCATCTTCAACAATGTATCGTAATAAAACAAAATCAAGAAGATTGATGTTCTGCCTGATGCACTCAAATTTTTAATTCTAACCTTTAGTTACCAAAATCTTTCTCAAACCTGGAATTCCCTTTCACTTGAAAAGGGAATTCCCATTGTTTTGATGTAGCAAGGACAGTTTTCAGCCCTAGATTCCCAAATCTAACTTTGTTTCCTGTGTAATTCACTTTACATTAATTGTTTTCCTTGTTTTCATTTAAAATATTTTTAGATTATTGAAGTAAAGTGAAAAACACAGAAAATAGCAATTTACGCGCTGTGACACCCTTAAACAATAAACTTTTCTACTCTTTCAGGTATCATATGGAAATGCTTAGGTACGGTCCCAGTGTTATTAGCGTACCTGGTGTATTGAATTTCGTGCGGGCTTTCTCATCTTTTATCAACTTTTGCTTATTTTTTATGATACCTCACCTAGACTTCAGAGATGCCACTTTTCCTACCTTGGTAGGATTTCCATCTTTTTGGTTGTTTTGGATTGCACAACCATTTTCCTGCATCTCTTTAATATCTTATTTAGGGTATTTTTATATTAGTTTCAAGCTATTCAAATATAAAATCAGAGTGAGATCTTTATTCCTAAAGGCTATTTCCCTACTAGTTGCTTCCAGGAAAAAAGTAGGAAAAGTGTTTCCTAAATTTCCTACTTTTTCATCAGTTGAGAGTGGCATCTCTGCTTAGTACATAGTCCATCTGACGACACACACTGGCATACAAACATATCTAACTTCCCTGGGATAGAGCACTTATTCAAGTATAGCAAGTCTAGTATGATATTATTTAGAATATTAGAAAACTCTCTCCCTAGACTCTTGACACATTAAGTAAATATTTTTTATAAAGACCAATATTTTCGGAGATAAATCACCTTTTCTTATTACTATTTAATGTAAAGATCACTTTCCCTGCAAGTCTCAGCCCTGTGCACCAAAGTATTTAATACCAAATCAAAGTAATTTAGCTTAATATTTGATGAAAAATTTGTTTTATGAGCAATACAAGGACATAAAGGCTGTTTGAAAAATTGATTTAGCTAAGCTACATACATTTAATACCAAATCAAAGTAATTTAGCTTACTATTTGATAAAAAGTTGATTTATGTTTTGTCAGCACTAAACGGACATAAAGCTTTTTTTAGCGAAATAATTTAGCTTATCAAGCTCACATGCACATTCTATTTCTTTATTTCTGAAAGATACCTTTAGCTTCTAGGTCTCTAGAATAGAAATTTACTTAAGCCTTTCATAGTTTTGGTTTTTTAATGTGTTCACAATTGTATCTCTAAAATGAATTTTGAAGTCAACAATAGAAACAGACTTTCTCATTTAGACCTAGTATCTAGTACTCCTGTTGTGTTTTTTAGTGTAGAATTGATTGATACAAGAGCTTAGGATTAGTAATTTCAGTCTTTAATTAGGGAAGTATTATATATAAGTAAATGCTGGTGCAGTTCATATCTTTATACATTTTATTTTTAAAAATAAATTATTATTACAAAGGATATATCCCTTTACATTTTAATCAAACTAAATACTATCTAAAATCGGATATTCCAGATCTATGAATATTGCTTGATTAAATTACTTGAAATATTTTATATTTGACTTGGACTGTGGAGGTGTTGTTGAAAGATTATGTTCACTTCAATTAATGATCGTGTCCATTTGTTTCCAGGCTGAGGTAGGCATTTCTTATCATGTCAAGCATGGGTTTACATATGCAGGATGCCCACATACTGTCTTAGATCTTTTCCGGGGATAGCGCTAAGCGCTCACCAAATCAGTGACAGCAAATGCAAATTGAATCTGGAGAATTCATTTCAGAATAAATTTGCCAAAATTTCATGTTAAGGCGAATGATTCTGACCAAAGTTTGCTCAGTAACTACTCAAAATCAGACGCCAGTCTCGTCCAAAATCTAGGTGAAATATTGAATATTTTATTTCGATTGAAAAAGTTGGCTAATCATTATAGCATTCGGATATTCAAAATCATCAAGAATTCGCCATATTGCCAGCTTTATAAGAGGGCTTATTGCGAACCCATTTTTCCAATGTTCAAGAGTCAAATTTTACAATTTTGCAAATCATTCTTATTTTGATATCATCTATAGCATAATTTCTTTTACCAAATCATCAACCCAATCAATTCGTTTTTATCAAATAGTTGATTAATCCATTTAAAGCATGGGGCACCCTGTATGGTAAAGCAGTGTAACCACTTCAGAAGGATTCAAGCGGCCCTCCTTGATGTCTTTCGTGACTCTCCGGTTGCTTGCGGTCCTCATTTTCCCAAGCTTCCCACGTCCCTTCACCACTAGTTTCACTATTGCATCTATATGTCGTTAATTAACTACAACTTTCCACCTTGATTTCTTGACTTCATTTTGTCTTGTAGATGACTGTTTCTTGGCTTTTTCCTTTTTTTCATGATCCAACAGGTTTAGAATTTTTGTTCTTGATATTGTCGATAGAAAAGTATGATACTCTGTTTTTCTGGGCCTGAAGTGACCCCGATGGTGTGGAATGTTAATGTTGTGATTATGACCAGATAGGAATGCTGGTGGAAGCCTGTTTTGCTCTAAAGTCATTGTTATAGGGTAAATGGTGTGTAAACGGAAGGTCCCACCTCCTTGTATGGCAACCATGTAATAGCGGAAATGCCGGATACAATATTTAGGTACATTTCTGCTTCGGCTTTTCCTCTCAAAAAACAAATGATTGTTGCATTATGGTTGCCTCAATGCATGCTTGGTATTCAGGTCTCACTCAACCCTTGTATTTTCATATGGGGTGAAGGGGTAGAGGGATGTTTCCAGGGATTTTTCCGGCAGGAGTTCCACCAGGGTGTCATCGTCATTGCAGGCCAGATTCATAATTTGTTTTCAAACTTTTTATCATACCCTAGGGTGATAGAGCCTCAGAAGTTAACCCTTTCAAAGTGTTCTCAGCCTGCAGGGTGATAGATTAAAGTATTTCCATTCACTCAGTTAGTCTAGGCTTTGAATATTTCACTTTAACATATTGCCTGGCATAAAAAATTCATAACCAACCAGGGAGAAGGTCTTTAGTGGGTTTTAAACCCAAGGTGTGTTAGGCTGATATCCCTGACACACCTACTTTTAATACTTTTACATCAACTGACATCCAAGTCCCTTGTATAGAAAGTAAAGATGTTATGCTCACATCTTCATGGAAATAGTTTTTTTGAAAGATTTTTACTTTTGTTTTCAGGAAGAAGATTGTGGAGCAGATGACAGTCAAGGGCGACACGCAGGACACACAGAAACTTGTTGGGGAGATGCAGGACGTAGAGGCGAGCATTGCTCGAGTACGCAGTCTCATGGAGGATGCACAGAAACGGGGTAAGTAATTCAAGCCGCAGGTGCTACTGAAGGCCAGCCTTGCCTTTGTACAAAGTTGAGTAAAGCAAGGTTCCCATGCAGGTCTCAAAAGGTCTTAAATGTGTTTTCTTAAATTTAAGGCCTTAAAAAGGTCTTAAATTTGACAGTTTGGTAGATAGAGATCTTAAAAATGTCTTAAATTAAATTTTTTGAGAAGTCAAAATGAAGTAACTATGAAAACTCCAAATCCCACTTTCAAACAAGTACACTTCCTTGAAATTTAAATCATATGATATATTGTGACATTTTTTCTTCGCATACGGTCAGTAGGTCTTAATTTTTCCGAATCTTGGTCTTAAATTGGTATTAAAAAGGTCTTTAAATGATTTTCAAAAATGTGTGGGAACCCTGTAAAGGATGTGAAGAAAAATGCATAAATAACAGCATTTTCCAGGCATGCAACCTCACAGAGAATGTATATAACATGGTTGCTTAACACTTCTAGTGATGACATAATGGCTGTTTTGGTGCTATAGCATATTCTATGTGCTCAAAAAGCTTATTGTCTGCTGAAAATGATAAGCTGAGGTTATTGAAATATGAAAAGAAATGGTTTTATTGCAAGTAAAACCTCATGCTCACAGGCTGATTTTCACAGATTTAGATCAAATATGTACACTTGGCAAGCTCCAAATTGCCCCAGTGGGTATGGGACTTAAAATCTAACACATGTTAATTGTTCATCTTAAAGGAAAGCTTGCTCATAACTGCAAGATGGTGATTTTTCATTGAATTCAATTCAGTATATTATTCACAACTTGCACTACCCATGTCAGCAAAATGGAAGGAAAATATTTAGTTTACACACAATTATGGGACATTAATAAACTCATATTTTATCACATTTTCTAAGAGAAATCTACCCAATTTATGATGTAGCAAGGGGAGTTCTTGGGGAATCTCATCTTCCCTTAGAAGGGAATCCCCATCCCTGTAGAATTTGTAAAAAGAGTTATGCACTGTAACTGGGTGTCTCGGTTCACTAAAGGATGAGGTACAGCAAAAATGATTTCCAGGTTTTGATCCCCTCTGTTTGCCCACCCTGTCACCTTTATCTCATAGATACAATCACCAAAGACAGAACTCATCCCAACTTGTTTTCGCTGTGAAAATGACCCTGGCTGTCAGTACAGCGTAAAACACCAAACACTCATTCACTCATTGGACTCCAACACTCGTAGATTTGAGCAAATTGCTAAAAAGACTACGTTATTTGAAATTTCTTTGGGTCGGCTAGTGAAATCTATCATGGGCTAGTGTAAAATCCTAAGCACTAGCCCGGTGGGCTAGTAGAAAAATATATTAAGGAAAACCCCTGATTTGTTATTCCAGAGGCTAATACTGATGACGAGTTTATCCAGCAATGTATTTCTGAGCAGTACAAGACTACGGACAGCAAAGCAGCACAGGTAACTAAGCTGAGATTTGAATATAGTTAACAAAATTATGTCTCTAAATTTTTCATTACAAAAATCATCAAAGAAAATTGTAGGAATGAAACTTAATTAAGTTTTAATAGGATTTTGTTAACCTAGTTGGCTAAGCTAGTTCCAGAAATGGTTTTTCAGAATTTCAGGCTGGTTTTTATTAGCCAATTTCTTCATCACAAGTTCTCAATAACTTTTATCAGAATAGTGATTAATAGAACATAATGTGTTACTTCATCATAAGATGGATAATTTGATTACTTTTCTCAAACACTCTGTGCTGTGCTACTTGTTTAGATACATTGATCATACGGTCTCTTTTTTTCTCCAAACACAGGCCCCGAAACTGAACCCAGGCTATTTCAACACGCCAGCTGCCCCGACTGCCCCGTCAAGCAACTCCATGCCCTTCATGCCTACAATGAACCCTGGCCTTGCCGCTGGTTACGGAGTCACTAACCCCAGCTTCGGCATGGCTGGCACTGGTTTTGGTGGAGTCCCAACCAGCAACCCAGGAAATCCCATGGACATGTCTCTAATGATGTCCTCCCTGCTGATGAGTACCGGCGGATTGCCGAACGTCCCCGGCGCAGCTGGAGGGATTCCGAACTCAGCCGGGCTTTCCATGGATCAGCAGCAGTTCCTTCTGTATTACCAGATGTTGCTAGGTCAGCAGGCTCAGATGCAGCAAACACAGATGCAGCAAACACAAATGCAAATGGCTGGGAACCCAATGATGAACATGGCTGGGTTTGGCTTTCCGGGAGCGAACCTTACAAACCTGCCAGGAGGATTGAACCCCGGGCAAATGTCGATGGCCGACATGTCAGTGTTGTTGCTGGGACAGGGACGAGGCGTCCCCAGTCATCTCCAGTCCCAACAGGGCCCTAGACCAGGTGGACTTCAATAACCTCAGAATGCAGACTTCAATCACTGCAGAATGCAGTATTACAGACTTTGAAACTCTGCAGAAGTTTACTTTCTGTTTTCACATCAGATCAGGATTATTACTTGATAACAATTGAGATGTTGTTTAAGCAAACTTCTTCATCATGTGATATTTTGTATGTACTTCGTTCGTTTACTCCATTTCGTGATCATGAACAAATTTCTTATAAACCAGATCATGGTTAAGGGAGTTCAGATTTCAAAAATTGTACGAGAAGTATTACCCTTAGGTGAGGAAAATGTGCACAGAAGCACTTACTAAAGTATCTAAGAGAAGTCTTGTGAAAAGCAGACATAAAATCATTTCATAATTTGAAATAGCAAATTGTGTTTACTCAGGTAGTTTGTAAGTCATTTAGTCCAACTGGTTGACAATATCTTTCTTTCAGGTTTCTTTAACTGATTACAATTGCCAGAAAGCCTGAAGAACAAGAGGGTGGGGAAAATGTTTAGAAAAATGTTTTCTCTCCAATCAGTTTCTTCCACTACAACATGAGTGGTCCTCTTTGAAGTCAGGTTCCAGTAGCTGTTTGTCTGGGCCATTATGTTGGGGGTCCCGATTGTGTTCAGGATAAGGCACAAGTTCCTTGACGAATTGGCTCCCATAAAGAAGATTGATTGCATATCTTTTGCAATGTGAGATTACTTTTTTTGGCAATGTAATAGCTGTGGTGGTTAACTATGGTCAGGGCAATTAAAAGTGTGACCTGACATTGTGATGGTGCAACAGATGCGTGACAGTGCCTGAGTCATCATTATGTTTAAAACTGTACAACGCCTGTCTCACAAATGTGTTTTTCCTTCCAGTGATGACTCAGTTAATAGTCTTCAATAGTCCCTACAATTAATTCTTTAATTTGTGTTTATTAAAACTATTTAGTAAGTTTATATAGAATAAAACCATTTTCCCTCCTGGCTTGATCTATAATATGACGTTTTCGCTCCTCACAGTGTGAGGGCTGTCGTTCTACACCAATATCGTTTTTGTTTACTGTACAAAAGCTACTCTTTTTTTCAAATACAAAAGCTACTCTTTTTTTCAAATATGACATCTAGCAAATTGCACATAAGATTGAACGCATTGTGAGTTGACATTTATTGATTAATGTTATATATAGTTACACCATTTCTACTTGAACAACTTTGTGGCAAAGAAACAGACTAGTGTTTAATTCAGGTATTGCTGGAGATTTACTATAAGTATTAGCAATCTTAACATGTAGCTGATGCACAAAGACTCAGTCAACATATTTTTTAGACAAAGGATTGTATTGCCAGCCAAATTATATTGTGCAAACCTGACCTTGTTGGGACATATCACTCTTTTTGTTCGTTACGATGTTATTTTCTTGTTAAGCATATAAAAACCAAATGCTACGAAAGTTTCTATTTCAGGGATAATTTGACGTAAAAGTCATGGTGCTAGCAAAGAGGTTTGTGTGCCCTATCAGGCCACCCTTGAAAATAATTCTTTTCTGTGTACCACAAAGAAAACACTCAGTAGGGAGACTTTTTTTTTTTCCTTTGTAAGAGTTAAAATGACACAAGAAACATTTTTTTTCAAGAAATTCAAGTGCAAAGTGATATGATCAATTGTGACCCAATGTTTTCAATTGTGTTACTATTGGGCTCATTTCAAATGGTGCAAGAACATATTGTACAACCAGTTCTTATTTTTGTACAGTTTGTAAATGTTTTCTTGTAGATGGCAAATTGTCGAGCAATATGTGATTTAAAATCACCTTACTATGTATTACGTTTCCCTGCAGTAGATATGCCTTCCTTTGGTGTACGCTTCTTAAGTCTTCTACTGCATATCTTCATTAAAATGTCATTACCTCTTCATAGAAGTTCATGTAAAAGTTTTTTAACTTTGAACTTTTGCTTTCCCATACCAACACGCTACATGGTGTTTGCGCTTTGTTGACCCCATGTCAGTTTGCAACATGACCAAATGACAGAGATGTTATAATACAAGATATGGATTTGACTGATTCATTGAAAAAAAAACGAATCTCTTCAGTCTTTTTCACCTCAGCTCCTCAAAGAAGAGGAGAAAACAGTACTGAATTGTACAAGTAGTCAAGCAGTGTTACCTCTTTAATACTGTTCAAGTACCATTAAATCTCTATTGCAGTTCAAGTACTGATAAATCAATAATTAAAGCTACACTCCAATACAACCACATTCTGACTTATTGCAACTTATTATGGAATATCCATAAAATCATTGAAATGAGACACATTTCCATGCTGGGTTCCCATTGGGACCATGAAAGCTGCTGACTAACTTTAGTCGGTCTTAACCCTTTCCATCCCCTTTCGGATTAGAGCTTCTTTGGTGGAACTAGTCTCTGAAAGACTGAAGATAGTCGGCTATGTTTTGGTGCCCAATAAGGGCCTGGATTTACATACATTCTTGCCATGGCTTTAAAGATAACAGGATCAGTCAGTTGTACTTAACAAGATACTCAAGATTCTTATAGAGTCTAATAAGTTATGTCTGGCTCAATTATCATAGCCTTTGCTATGCAGAGAAGCCACTTTTCCATATAAATACAGATATCCATATTTTTTGCCATCACAACAAGTTTGAAAAAAGTTCCAAAATCTTTGAAGGAAAATATTTCATGTATTCAATTTCAGGTAACAAAAAAATTAAATATAAATTACATTACATGAACATATGATTTGTTTCAGGATCAGATATTTAATACAGAAAAATATACTACCATAATTATTTTTGTATCAAAATATGAAAATGTGGTTCAGTATTTTTCATGTTTGAGGGGTGGCATCTCTGGCTATGTGATATATAAGGTAAGAAATATGAATGTATATCACCCCTCTGCCATGTAACAGTCAACTTTCGAGTTGGCTATGTATATTGGCAGAACTGCCAAATAAAGATATCCTTCTCAACACAAATCAGAGGACCTCCAAATGATGCTTCTTTTTTCCATCAATGTTTAAACATAACTTGAAAACAACAACAAATCAGAAGAAGGGAAGATGGGTTTTTGTTTTCACTGTTTTGCGAGTCAAGATTCTACCCAATATATGGGTGGGAGGTGGGGGGAGGGAGAAGTGGAGAGGCAGGTAATTGTCAAGTATTAGAGGCTCAGCAGGCTGAATGGTGGATTTATGCATTCTTTTTATGGTTCATATATGCATGTTTGCATGCATTATGTATGTTTATGTTTGATTATGCATATTTATGCTTGTTTATGTATGATTATGCTTGATTATGCATGCATATGCAGGACTGAATTTGTGCATGATTATGCATATTCATGCATGATCCATGATCATGCATGCTCATTTATAATTATTCATGTTCATGCGGGAAATGTAATGTTTATGTATAGTAAAGTGTGTAGTTCTTTCTTGTTTCATAGTCCCCACTGAAACATTGGCCAGTCTCCAGCCAAAAATCTTTAGATGTCTAGTTAATTTCAGAATATACATACTATATTATAATATAGTTCCCTCCCATTGATGCTTCCAACTTTCAATCTGGAATGTATGTTTTGCAAAGTTCTAGTTTCTTTGTTTTTAGAGTGGCATCTATGTGAGTTTCTTAAGGTTAAGATGATGTAAACCAAGAAAAATCCTATAGCAGTTAACGTAAGCTACTGCACCTAGAGTAAAAATATGGCATTGTCTACATTACAATGTAAACTAAATATGCCATTGATACTATTGCCATTCTGCATCACTGATCCCCTCACACTCACAGTGGGGAGAGGCTACATTGAAATAAAAGTGACTACAAAGTAAACAACACATGAGTGCAAAGGCTGGCCAGCAAATATGAACAATAACATCTGCCAACAATGAAATGTAATAAAATGAGACTTTTGTAAACTGATTTGTGTGAACTTCACTAAAAATTTGTGAATACATACATAGCCTCTATATACCCACCTTGTGATATATTTTGTAGTGCTTGCAGACAGTATGGGAGACACTGACAGTAGCTCAACTAAGGCACATTTCAAGATCACCATAGGTAAGCTAATGTTCAACCACGAGGAACTGGAAAAAAAAGTTGAGCGAGATAGTGCAAGAATAAATCAACTAGAAAGCGACATGACAAGAAACACTACCGATATTGATGTTCTTAAAAAGAAGATAGAAGGCTTAGCTGTTGCCAGGTCTGAAAACATGGATGTTGAGCTTACGTCAGACTTAGCAACACTACGCGATGAGCTGAGAGAGTACAAGCTAATTGTGGGGAAGCTACAAACCCAAAATGAGTCACTTAACAAGCTCCTAGAGGAAAAAGAGCAAAACAAAAGTCGGGAAAAGTTAAATTCAACAGATTGCATCAACCAACCAAATACCAGTGCCATAGTCGAGGGACTATATGAATTTCCAGATGAAAATCCCTACAAGCTGATAGTAGATATGGCACAAGATCTGCTGATGCAAATGGATGAGTCAGTGATTCATGCAGTGAACCGAATTGGTCGACCGACAGGTAACCCATGGTCGAGACCATTAAAGGTAGAATTTGTGTCACGGCACATTCGAGATATGTTTGTGAGTAAAAGCAAAGTACTCATGTACACAAGAGTCATCCCATTACATGAGCAATAAGATTTTTTCATACTGCATTGTATAATTATGTTTTCTATACGAGAAGATTTGTAAGAATTGGCCGTAATAAATAATAAAAGAAATTGAACATTGGGGTGCTCTGTGTAGTGTGAATGCAAATTGCAGATAATTCACGTTTGCATTCTTGATGTAATGCATACACTTGTCTCGTTTGATGAAAAAAAAAAAAAAATTCTTTTTCATCAAACGAGAATATTCATCTTAACATATTATGTTAAGATGAATATTTCATGATGGTGTAGGCCCTATGTATCTTGTTACAAGGTGTAAAAACTTGTTATAAGACCCTTAAGGAATAAACTTTGTTTGAATGATTAAACTGAGTGTAAAAGTAGAAGTATAATGATCAGCAGAAACACCTTCTGGTTGCTAAGACTGGTCAGCTATGGCTATTAACTTGGTGTCAGCCTCCACTGCCAGATAGGTATGTATAAAGCCCCATATCTATTTGGCGACAGACGATGGGCGACTGGGAGGATCACCAGTAAGGTCACCAGGTGACTGGATTATAAATGGATTGCCGGGCAACTCCCCGTGGGTATGGAGGCAATTCTGGGCAACGGCAGACAAAAAATGGGATCACCGGTAAAATTGTCGGTAAATTATCAAACTTGCTTGATATAAAGCGCCATACCCATTAAGCGATCTGACCATTGATGGGTGACTGGTCTAATTGCCAGTAAAGTTGCCGGGTGACTGTAATATCTAGAAAGTTTGATATTTTCCAGGCGATTTTCCTGGCGATCCCGTCCCCCATTGCCCAGAAAAACACCATACCAACGGGGAGTCACCACTGATCCATTGTCCCCCAGCAAATTCACTGGCGATTCTCCCAGTCATTCATTGCCCCTTGCCACTAAAGTCGCTAAGTGGAATTGGCCCTGTACAGTTGCCCTGCAATGATGACGATGATTCTCCCAGTCGTCCATCGTCGCTATAGTTGCTTGGTGGGTATGGGGCTTTAGCTACAGAATTCTAATCTATGTTAGCCTCTTTTATGGAGGTCTGAATCTAAGGATTTATTTTACTATTTTTAGAGAATCTAAAGAGTGTAAACCTTATTGCAAACTTTAAGAGTTGAAGACCATTATTGAGATTATTCAGTATAACATGAACTTTTTATCAAATATAATGGGATCTTGGACAATTTGCCGGTTTGTGTATTTCCTTTGCAGAATTGTCTCTTTTCTGAAAAAAAAACATTACACATTGATGAACATTGTTATGTGACTTGACCTTCTGTGTGTAGATGTAGGTATAGGTGTGGGCTTCAGCACGAATGGACAATGTAACTGCTGGGTAGGTGTCATAGTGTAAAGGCCTATAACCACTAGGACATTTTTTACTCCGTCAGGTGATGAATCAGTGCTAATATGAGCCAATTCTACCCCTAGAATCAGCTGATTTAAGTGCTGACTCAGATCAAACATGCACATTTCAATGTACTATACAAACTTGTGATCATAATGATTGGCTGATTTGAGTGCTGAGCCATCGGCCAACTCTGTAAAAGTTGCTTAGTGAGTATGGGGCTTAAGCTTATAGCAAGATTTGCTGCCCACAGAATAGCACATCATCTTGAGGAACTGAATGTGGTGGTCACACAATGACTGTCTTCTCAAAGGAAAAGAAAATGTTGCACTATAGGGAAAAACCACACCCTTTGTTTTCTGGGAGGCCAGGCTTGTTTGCTGTGTTTAATAATAGAGACTTTTCCCTCCCAGGGCAGCCATGTCTCAGGACACAACCTGTTTACCCAGGATTAACAGGTCTACAAGACACCCTGAATAGTAGATGGTCATACGACACCGCAAACGTGTTACTCCAAGGTTGAGATATTTGTATGGCAAATAACTTTGTTGTTCTGTTATCAGCAGTATCGGAGTGGGGTTGGGTGGTTTAGTGGTTATCGTCTTGGCATTGCACACGGCTGGCTGGGGTATGACCCTTGGTTCTGCCCATTAGACCACCCTACCAGGGGCGGATCCAGGGTCTGTCTTCTAGGGGGGGCAAGACATCTGCCCCACCCCGCTATGATTTACCTTGCAAAATTTCTCCTCGGATTTGGCAAAACTACAAGAGTTCATTTTTTGTCTAGGGGGGGCCAATTGCCCCTTTTGCCCCCCCTGGATCCGCCACTGCCTACCTTGCCGTCGTTTCCATCCCCATAGATTTGGTCATGACAAACAAGTCAATCAAAAATTGTGAGTTGGTCTTGATATAGCTGAAAAATTGCTGAGTAGACCTTAAACTCCTACAATCATCATCATCATCAGTAGTAGTATTGGGGGTGTAGATGAGAGATCCGAATGTTCCATGTCAAATCTGAGACAGGTTCCTGTTGTTGATGCTAATCCTAATCAATGATTGATAAGCATTATTAAAAAATGCCTATCTTTTCTATTCCCACCATAACACATTGCAAAGTGCTTCTACCCTTTGGAGACTAGGCCCAAAGTGCACATTCGGTTTTTACCTGTAAATCTGTTAGAAGGTAGTCATTTCAGGTTGATCTTTTACAGACTAGACTCAGAAGTCAAATTATGCCTGTTTTTAACTATTAACATAAGGCCTAGTGTGTAAAGTGTCCTGTTCACTTAACAGAAGACATAGAAGCTAGAAGCAACCCCAAGCAAGAATACAATGTTATTATAATGTTGCAGCAATGTTCTGTTTAGTTCCTCTTTGGTTCTTGTTACATTATTTTGATGGCACCAAAAGACGCCTTTAGAACCTAACATTGCAATGTCACACTGTAACGTTATTGTGATGTTCTTGTAACATTCTTTCATGCTATAATAATGTATTATAAAATTCTTTATTAGTAAGGTCTCAAAATTAATGAAATACAATGTTATTATGGCATTCTTTTTTAGTGAGTCTCAACTTTACCTAATATAACATAACTGTTACTTGAAAAGTGGGCAGGTTGCAGACTAACCAAAAGAGAATGGTCGCAGAATGTGCTTGTTACTTTACTGCTTGCCTGGGCTGTCTTTACCGAGGTCCTAGTAAAAACATTACATAGATCTTGTGTAAAACCAGCTTTAGAGTCTTATGGCCATCCTTAGATGCTCACCATAGGTGCTATCGGGTGGTGTGCAAACATTTTCGTTTAAAGCCTGACAGCATTTTACAGATCGGGAGTGTAACGCTCTTGATCTGTTTATTTTGCAAACATAAACAAAACTGAACAAAGATTAATTTATACCTTTCACTGTCCTCTCAAAAGCTTCAGACTAGAATGGAACCTGGCATGGATTGTTTAGAATAGATGAATAATTAATTTCATAATCTGATCTTTATCTTCATACAAAAGGTTTATAAAAATGCTTAGTATAAAGACTGGCTCATGCATATAGAACACCAGTACCTGTTAAATTTTGCTCTAGTTCAGGCTATTAACATTTGGCTGTATCGATTTCAACAATGTCAATTGCACATCCATTACCTTGAGTTGATTTTTCTTACAACTTTAACACTTCATTTCAGGATGCTAAATTAGTAAAATTTTCAGAGTTTTTTCCCCCAAACAATGTAGGCATAATAGGTTAGGGTTATATCATGAGGAATAAATAATCCATGTTTATATTCAGAGAAAAGCATTAACTGTATGCAAATGTAATTAGGATAATTATCCGACAGCTTTTCCCCAGGGATCTTAATAAACAAAAGTGTTTACCTTATCTCAAATTATTTCCTAAAAATATAGGGGCAAAAGCATTGACTTTATGCAAATGTAATTAGGATATTTTAGAACTTGCCTACCTGCAATTTTCCACTCTGATGAGTTGTTTGAAGCAGCCCTGCTTAAGCTTATAATGGACAAACTCATTGAATTAAGGCTGTATTCCACTGACTGATCTCGTTCTCCAACCGGCCAAATATGGCCATATTCATATCATAAGAAAGGATTCAAAATTGTCTTTCAAATGATATGTTGCACGCATGTATTTTTATTATACTTCTGATAAATATTTAGAAATTTCAAAGTATTAGTGGTCAAAATCGCCTAGTTGAATACATGCTTAATACATTATTCATTGCCGACATTGGGAAATGTTTTACGCGACATCCATCTGTACATAGAGCACCTGGGAGTCTCATTATTTCGTCAATTTGAATCAATCTTCACTTTTTCTGTTGCCCACTATCTGCTAGTATATTGATTTAACAACTACAAGGGAGGCCCCTTGATTTGTATTTAGGGCTCCTGCATAATACATCAAGATGCATGATGGGTAAAAAGCTGACAAATCCATTTCCCCTCAGAAGCTTAAGCTCATATTGTGTGTGTGTGTGTGTTTTTTTTTACCTGCCACCATCGCCTCTGTAACGGGCCTTTTGTCTGAGGACCATGGTGACACATGGTGACGATACTAGCGGATACCCTCCATGGATCTTCTTATATTAATATAAGAAGACTCGCGGGGGTTGTCAGAGGGCAGAAGGACAATCCGCAGGGCAGCATACTGTCCAAGGGCGAAGCCCAAGGGCAGTATGCTGCCCAGAGGGTCGTCCGTATGCCTGAGGACAGCCCCTAAGGGTCTTCTATATTTTATCACCCAAAAAAACCTCTAAACAGTTACAATGAGGAGCGGTACGTACAGCCTGGTTATACTCTCTGGTCTCTGTACGCGCCACTCGCCACTCGCCGGCCGTGCAGGTGATAATAGTATAGATGCCCTGCTTTGCATCAATATTCTAGTTGGAATATAGACAACAGGGTTAGATTTATCTTAAAAGAGAAAACTGAGTGCTTAAACTTTACGAGAAAAATCAATGACGTATTTGATTGCATGTGCGTATTTCCCTGCTGGCAATTGATCCTTCAGAACACAAGAAAGATGGCAAAGGTCTATACAAGGTTTTAGATATCCCTCCCCCCACACCCTTGGGACCTGGGTTGGGGTTCCTTTGGGAGCTCCATTGGAGAATGTGTCCCCGACAGCCCCTTGCTCTTCATAGAATAGGGAGACCAGTCGCAGTAGCTCAGTGGTAGAGTGCCCACTCTAAATCTGGGGGGTTGTGGGGTCAAACCCTGGCTGAGTCACACCAAAGACTTTAACAATGATAGTGGTTACTGCTTGCCTAGCACTCGGGGGGAGTGGTCAGGACTCCGAGGACTCACCCTTCCTGGATCCACTGATACATACATACTTTTTCAAAAATCTCAGACCCCCCATCGCACCTTGGGCAAAAATACGCATTAGATTTGTACTAGAATGTATGCACATTTTCAAAGGTTCATGGCCCCGTGGGGGTCTGGCTAAGAATAGGCCCCCAGTAGCCCCTGCTGATCGTAAGAGGCGACAATAGGGGGGACCCAGTACTGACCAAGTGGTTCTTTGGGTCCAATTCCCAGTCAGTGCTGTGGTTCACTAAGAGATGAGGTAGAGCAAAAATGATTTCCAGGTTTTGATTCCCTGCTATTTGCCCACCCTGTCACCTTCATCTCATAGATGCGATCACCAAAGACAGAATTCATCCTAACTGGTATTCGGTGTGAAAATTACCCTGGCTGTCAGTACTGCGTAAAACACCCAACACTCACTCACTCACTCAAAGGTTCTAGACCCCTTTGATACATTAATGAACGGCCCCACGCTGAATTGACATATGAATCAGATTATTCTACCATCAAAATTGGCAGATTTTAGCACTGATTCAGACCCACAATCAATAGTAGGCAATATTGAAATGAACATGTCTGATATAAATCATTGGAAAAATTGGGCCAGTTTTAGCAATAAGTAATCGCTCTAGTGGGTATGGGTACATAAATCCATCCTACATTTGAGAGCGTAACTACACAAAGCGTTTGTTTACATTCCATATTTTATGCCCTGAAAATCATTTCATAACACACCCTTAATTATTCATTATGAAGCACACCATCATATTTAAAGCAATTACCTAATGCACAAAATTAATCTCATTTCACCTTTTTATGCTCATAATCGTTCTCCTCATCTCTAGGGTATTGTCAACTGATAGTGCTATTCATTGTAATTGGTTATTTGGCCATAATAATAAAAAATATGTGGGTCAACAGAAATTCTGTGACGCTATATAAAAAGGTCAATTGATAACAAAATCTGTCCAGCAGCTGCTTTAGTGGGGTGGTGACAGGTGGATGCACCCCATTTGTTATTTTGGACAAATTTATAGATCATTAAAGAGAGAAATTTGAATTCTGACTATTCTATAATTCATAGGTTAGATTTAATGCTAATTTAGAAGCATGCCAAGTTTCAATGGCACTGATTGGTTCCTTCGTATGAAAAAATATATTATAAAGAGAAATATAATCTC
This sequence comes from Lepidonotus clava, assembly GCA_936440205.1. Lineage (NCBI taxonomy): Eukaryota > Metazoa > Annelida > Polychaeta > Phyllodocida > Polynoidae > Lepidonotus > Lepidonotus clava. The sequence goes on from OW387143.1 coordinate 4,067,551, forward strand.
TCTGATCCCAAGGAAAACACAAATCTGTGTGTGACATCACACGAAAAATATGTTATTCTAAAATTTTAAAATAAAGATTTCATGAAAAGACATTTGGAATGCAGATTTTTGCCTAAGATAAATATATATTGTCATTCAAAATGTTATAGGGTTGAGAAAAATAACATAACTATGATTATATTATGTTATTTCTGCATTTCAAGAATTTTATCATATCTGACAGGTGCACTGGGCAAGGTGCTCCAGGTGCATTCAGACATGAGTTCTGACAAGTTAGAAAAAGATACATAAAATGGAAAGTATCATAAGTAATATGTAAAACTTGGTATAAAAACTCCCTGCAGGACATGGATCACAACAACGTATTGTTTCATATTCACTGGCCCCTCCCTTTAATGGAAAAAGAGGGTGAGCTCACCCTTCTATAGTTAGATCTGCCCTCGCTGTCCACAATAGTGTCACGAGTCTGACAATTTCACAATGGGTTCAAAATTGCCTCTGAATTACTACCCAGCCAAGGATATGACACTCTAATAATGTTCCAGCATCATTCTGGATTAATTCTTGTTACATTACATTGAAAGGTTGTATCGACGTTCTTTTTATGACTCCCAAAAACGTTTCTGCAACCAACTTTTGCACGTTACATTGTGACATTCTGATTATGTTTCGGTAACTTTATCAATGAGGCTAATATTGTGACCTCACCCAATAGGAATGTTACAATAACATTCTGTTTAGGCTAGGCTGAAACCTCACTTAAAGAGGGTGTCACAATAACATTCTGTTTAGGAAAGGTTAAGACCTGACCTAATCAGAATGTCACAATAACATTCTCTTTAGGTGAGGCTAGGACCTCCCCTGGTGGGGAGGTCACAACAATGTTCTGTTTAAGTGAAGACCAAATCCAAACAGAACGTTATAGTGACATTCTGATTAGGTGAGGTCAAGACCTCACTTACAAAGAACATTATTGTAACTTCCTCATCAGGGGAGGTCTCAACCTAACCTAAACAGAATGTTATTGTGATATTCTGATTAGGTCACGTCTTAACCTTACCTCCATGAAAATTCATGAAAACTTTTATGCTAAAGCCTTGAGTTTTGTCGACATATTACCCAGGATGCATCCTGTTTTACTCTAACCTGCAGGTAAAACTCATGGCTATCCGTGGTTGAAAGAATTGCAATAGCACATCCCCTTTTCAATACTCTAGAACCACTGCTAATATCACAAAATCATTTTCTCTGTCAACTATCAATTATTCAAATTTAAGGGGCCACTCGTGCCCCTTAAACATTAATACATAGTAGCATTTCCCCATGCTTTGGGATGTCTCGACCTATTGCTATCCAAAAATGTCCATGTACTGATTTGCAAATTATGTTCATGGCTTTATTTACATTTTTACCAGAGGTGTGACATTATAATAATGTTGAAGCAATGTTCTGTCTTGGTTCTTGTTATATTCTTTTGATGACTCCCAATAAATGTTCAAACAACACAGGAATATTAAAAGTATATGGATCCTTATTTAAAAAATAATCATGGTTAATTCACAGTGTTTTTTTTAATTGAGCAGAGCTCCTTCTATTTAAGTTATAAAGTGTACATAGTGGTCAGATTCTGCTCCAATTTGTTTTCTCTGTATATAAAACTCTCTTTTTATGATCATTATTAAAAACTTTTGCACATACAGAGTTTTTGTTTTAGGGGTACACAAAACACAATTGAATATCAACATAAAACTATATAGAATCATAAATTTTCTGCACTGTTAAAGAATATAGAACAAAATGATACACACAAAACAAATCTAAGAGGTCTTAAACAAAGCTCAAAAAGTTTCAGCTGTATTAAAGACAATGTATTCTAGATAGAAATTCTTTGCAAGGTACTTTTTCCTTTCTTTTATCTTCCAGCTGATTTATGTAATTTTCTACAGCTAGTTTACAACGTAATTCAAAAATCTACTGATAAACATCAAGTTCGTGAAAAAGGCGCTGTCTGTATGTGTAAAACTTGGCCCAGAGGAAAATGAAATTAATAGTCCTGACTTTTCTTTCACTACGCGGAAGGCCTAGGTGATTTACTTCATACCGTAAGACATTTTCAACCCTGTTTTTCATTCTATTAAGAAATTCCTTCACTAACGGGCAAGTTACAAAGAAATTAGTTATGGTGTCTGTCATACCACAAAACTGACAGTCAGGGGTATCAATAAACTTTCTTTTGAATAGATAATCTCGCCAAGGAATAATTCTGTGAATGATTTTAAATTGGAGAGGTTGTACCTTTGTTTTTCTTGAGGCAAGATTTGCCATACTATATAATTTTTGCCACTCTTGTAAATCCAAGTTATTCAAATTAGAAAAATCTTTACTCCACTTATCATGAACTTTATATTTCAGATTGGCATTTCCACCCATTATAGTATACAAGAATATAGATAACAGTTATAAATATTCAAAGGTTTGGTATCATGATTGATATATAGATCAGTAGGAGACATATCTTGTACAACCACTGAGCTGGATCTTATCCATGGGGTAGCATGTTAATTCATAGTGTTAATTCACAAGTAATGGCACAATTCATGAAAATTTAGATGCTTAAGCCCCCGCTTAAGCCTTGAGTTTTGTCGACATATTACCCAGAATGCGCCTGGATCTAGGTTAACCTGCAGATAATAAAAAAAAAACACGGTTATCTGTGGTTGGGAGAATTGGAAAGCACTAAGCTGACCCTTCCAAGACCTCATGCAGACAAACAAGACAAAATAATTTTGAAAAAAAGCCCCCAAAAACATACAAACAAAAACAATTTCCCGTTAAACTGCTCTCACTGTCAATTGTATAAGACATCTTCATAGGTCAAAAGAGAGGGAGAGTTTACTGTAAACTGAAAACAGGAAATTAAAAATCATAGTTGCTTTCTAACAACCTACACTTGAACCATTAAAAAGAGCGGAATATTTTGTTCTCCCTACTGATTTTGCGGAAGAAAATCACAGTGCTTCTCAGTAGGAAAGATAACTTTAGCAAAGAAAGTGGCAAGAACTTGAAATTTAATCAAAGCACTGTCAGTCGTGTTTCTAAATCGGGCAAACTGCTTATGGGAGTACATGCCATATACCTGATGTAACAGCTTATAACAAAAAAATATCAATCTATATATACATCTACTGTCGCTGACTTAGAATAAACAGAGTGATATTGTTATAAAACCCAAGCAAGAATATGATGTTATTATAATGTTCCAGCGATATTCTGTCTAGTTCTGCTTTGGTTCTTGTTACATTCTTTTGATGGCACTCATAAACGTCTTTAGAACATTGCGATGTTGCACTGTAATGTTATTGTCACATTCTTGTTATGTTCTTTCCCACTATAATAACATTATTTTAACATTTTTTATTGGTAAGGTCTCAAGTTCACTAAAATATAATGTTTTATAACATTCTTTTTTAGTAAGTATCAACTTTACCTAAAATAATGTAAGAGTTATGTGAAAACCGGGCAGGTTTCAGACTGACCAAAAAAGTACGGTCAGAGAATGGGCTTGTTATGTCAGCGAAAATATTCATAGTTACTGATAGCCATAACCAAAAGCTACAATATATTAAAAAATAACCGTATATTTATGGAGGAAAGATCCGAGTTGTTTGAGCCCTTCAATGCTAAGGCATACGGCGGAAATCAACAACTTCCTGGTCATACGCAACAACTGGCAATCGCTCTATTGGTTAATATCTATATTCGTGGTGATGTGTATCACATGGCCCTCATGTTTCATCATGCGGCCCTGGATCCCCCCCCCCCCCCTCTAGAAATGACATCATGTCAAGCAGGACCCCCCCACCCCCCCGCCCCTCAAATCACAGAAATAGTATAAAAAAGAATGGATAGTTTTTGCCCAGAAGTTTCCTCTGGTCTGAAATTACCAGAGCTAGACAGTTGTCGAGGAGGTTGCAGTATTTTTTTTTTTTTTTAAATTCATCCACATAATCCATACATGGACAGTATATTCTTCCATTGCGAGGTATAGTGTTAACATCAAGAATGAAAGTTTAAGAAAAGTATGTGGGTACTAAGCTACATAGTAAATTTTGTTGAAATCTTTACCGATTGTTGGCTGTGTGTGAAGGGGGTTCGGACCACCTGGATCCCCCTCTGGCTGTAGACCCTTAGAATTGACAGATTGACATGGGCTTTTCCTAAAATTGACAAGGCGACATGGGTTTTCCTAAAATGGACAGGGCGACATGAGCTTTTCTTAAAATCAACAAGATGACATGAGCTCTTCTTAAAATGGACAGGGCGACATGGGCTTTTCTTAAAATCAACAAGGCAACATGGGTTTTTCCTAAAATGGACAGGGCGACTTGGGCTTTTCTTAGAATCAACAAGGTGATATGGGCTCTTCTTAAAATGGACAGGGTGACATGGGCTTTTCCCAAAATCGACATGGCAACATGGGCTTTACCTAAAATCAAAAAGGCGACATGGGCTTTTTTCCTCAAATAAACAGATGATATGGGCTTTTCTTAAAAGGGACAGAGCAACATGGGCTTTTCCTAAAATCAACAGGGCAACATGGGCTTTTACTAAAATCAAAAGGGCGACATGGGCTTTTCCTAAAATCAACAAGGCAACACGGGCTTTTCCTAAAATTAACCAGGCGTCATGGGCTTTAAAAAATATGGACAGGGCGACATGGGCTCTTCTTAAAATTGACATGGCGGAATGGGCTTTTCCTAAAATCAACAAGGCGACATGGGCTTTTCCTTAAATGGACAGGGCAACATGGGCTTTTCTTAAAATCAACAAGGCGACATGGGCTTTTCCTAAAATCAACAAGGCGATATTGGCTTTTCCTAAAATTGACAGGGTGACATGGGCTTTTCCTAAAATCAACAAGGCAATATTTGCTTTTGCTAAAATTGAGAGGACGACATGGGCTTTTCCTAAAATCGACAGGGCGACGTGGATTTTTCCTGAAATCGACAGGGCGACATGGGCTTTTTCTAAAATCAACAGGGCAACATGGGCTTTTCCTAAAATCAACAGGGCAACATGGGCTTTTCCTAAAATCAGCAAGGCGACATGGGCTTTTTCTTAAAATCGACAGGGCGACATGAGCTTTTCCTAAAATCAACAGGGCGACATGGGCTTTTCTTAGAATTGTCAAGGCGACGTGGTTTTTCCCTAAAATTGACAGGGCAACATTGGGGGCCCTTGATGGGGGGTCCGGATGTCGCATGTCAAATTTAAGAAATGGCTATGTCGCCGTGTCAAATTTAAGAATAAGCCCTGTCCCATGTCACTAAAAGCTATGTCACATGGCGATCTTAAGCATAAGCCATGTCGCCATGTAAAATTTAAGAATAGGTCCTGTCATATGTCATTAAGCCAAAAATGGGCTGTATCGAATTTAGTGGTCTAGACCCATACATTGGGGGCCCCATCTATACACCCACCCCTTGGATATTCACACGGTCTACAATCTAACTAGCCTCTCATCGCACCTGTTATATTGAATAAAGACATTTACTGAGTGTCCTTGGTTGTCCTTGGTTGTCCTTGGTTGTCCTTGGAAGTCCTTGGTTGTCCTTCGGTGTCTTTGGGTGTCCTTGGGTGACCTTGGGAGCATCACATCCGACAACCATGAATCAAATGAGTCTGGAGTCTGGGGAGTAGTGGCGTGGATGGATCAAGGGTTGGGAGTGTGGGCGGGGTCCATAGTTCATTCTCACGGGACCCCCTGAGAATATTTTCATCTAAAAATATCCAACTCCCATGCCTAAAATGGCCAAATGTTTACAAAATATCTTATATTAATTGGGGAATTCATCATGATCATTGACATAAGTTTTGACAGTCTGCTCAGTATTTTCTTAATGGAAATATGAACCGTTCAACTTATGAACCTATCCCACAACTCCATGGTTAACTCATTATTCTTGAAGTAATGCAATGCAGCTTTCAGAAAGTAAAGGCTATTATTCCACTATGCAGTACTTGCTTTCAGTACCATAAAATGACACAAGCAAACTTACACAAACTTGCTTGCAGTAGGGTAACGCAAGGTGGAATATAGGAAATACTTGTGGTAGGTCCTACCGCAAATGATTTTCTATGGGTTTTCTATGGATTGCTTGTGGTGAGGGATACAAACATGTTGGCATCTGAAATGCAAACTACTTGGAGTGGATAAGAAGAGGGGCAGCAAATGTTGCCTATCACATGGTAAAGTATGGCCTTAAATATCTATGTTTCACATGTTCTTGTCAGGGGGATTTTATTGTATGTTTATGTAGATGTTATTTTTAATTTCATGAAAAAAGGGTTGTTGTCCTTCAATTTCATTAACCCTTTGACATAAACCAACAGTTAAGCCCGTTCCATAGAGAAATCTGTTGTGGGAGGAGGGGGGGGGGGGAAGAGTCCAGAGGGTCCTGACCCCTCCCCTCCCATTTTGGTGGACCCTTAAGTTTAACACAAAGAAAAGAATGTCACGTGTGTGCACACAAATAGTTCATAACATATATCATATATGGGAGTCCCCCTTTCCGAAATCCTCTATCTACTTCTGCTACTCCCATCCCTTGAGAAGAACTTAACAAGGCAAGCAGCAATGTAACAAGCACGTTCTGCTACCGTATTTTTTTTGTCAGTCTGTAACCTGCCCAGTTTTCATGTAACATAATTTTAGGTTAAGTTGAGACTTACTTAAAAAGAATGTTATAATAACATTACATTTTAGTGAAGCTGTGACCTTACCAATAAAGAATGTCATAATAACATTATTATAACGTGAAAGAACATGACAAGAATGTCACAATCTAACATTACAGTGCGACATCCAATGTTAGGTTCTAACAATGTTTTTGGGTGCCATCAAAAAATTGTAACAACAACCAAAGCAGAACTAAACAGAACATTGCTGCAATGTTATAAAAACGTCATAATTTTGGCAGTGTGTAACCCCAATATCACAGCCCAACTTGTACAGTGTAAAACCAGCTTAATAGTGGCAGTTATAGCAGTAGTGGGATGATGACTACTTCCCCCTTCCCCCACCCTCTAACCCCCTGTGCCTTCAGAGCCCCCCCCCCCCCCCACCCCCACCCCCTAGGCCTGTAATAAATGCCCCAATTCCTGCTCCCTCCACCCTTGTCACTGGTGGCTTCCGCTACCTGTAAGTCCATGGTGTGTAGGGCCAGATGAACTGCCCACTGTCATGGCATGCTGAAATACTATTTGGGGGGGGGGGGGGGGTACTCCACTCCAAAACAGGTAACAACCCACTGGCCTTCTGGCCCATCACATAATGGCACTTGTAACAGCGAATGATGGTTATCTCAAATCACTGTTGTGCAAAATTTCACGAACGTATGATTACTTTTCCCGGCTGAAAATCTCAGGATCTTTAGATCTAAATATCTTTTCTGAAAGAAAATTAGAATAGTAGCTTCATAAAATGGGGTGGTGGGGAGGATCTGTAGTTATGCAGTAGAAACATGAGGGCGGAATACAGGGTTTTCGAAAGGGAGGCGGGGTCAGCATAAAGGCTAAGTACTAAAACGGCGTGCATTTCTGTGGACATATGCATGGCATTTTCCTTTTTGTAGTTTAGCGGTCCACCAAAAGGGGGGGGGGGGGGGTTGGGAGCTCCCTACTTTCAAAGACTAACCGAGCCAAAGGTGTGACGTTATTATAATGTGTACTTCTGTATTGGTACTTGTTACATTATTTTGATGGCTCCCAATAACATACTGCTGTGATGTTGCACTGTGATGTTATTATAACCTTCTGGTTACATTCTTGAACCTAAACAGAATGTTTTTATTATGTTCTGTTTTGGTTTCGTTCTAACCTCACCAAAAGATAATGTTATAATAACATTCCGATTTGGTGAGGTTTCAACCTCACCATAAATAATGAAATTGTTACATGCCATCTTAGTAAGTAACAAACTTACTCAAAATGTATGGTCGCAGAATGTTTCTGTTACATTCTAAATGTTTGCAAGTTGGCTGGCAGTGCCCCCCCCCCCACACACACACACTAGGGATAGTGATTGTTCTGCCATAAAACAAACAGCTCCAGGGTACCTTCAGGTCCATTCTGTTTGTCTGATTGCTTCTGCAGCTTTTTCTCTCTATTTAATGGCTGCGATAAATACCTCCCACCTGTGACAAAATGAGTGCATATAGTTGTGATCATTGTTGCAAACTTGAGAAAAGAAAAAAAAAGAAAGCAATTGGGCAGTGATAAATCTATTTTTCTAGCAACCCAGGCAAGCAGCAACGTAAAGTTCATTCAAAAGATGCCCAAGGAAGAATATGACGTTATAACAACGTTACAGCAACGTTCTGTTTAGACCTGGTTTGGTTATTGTTAAGTTCTTTTGAGGGTTACCCAAAAACGTCATTAGAACCTAACATTGCAACGTCACACTAGAACGTTGTTGTGACATTCTTGTAATGTTATTTCATGTTACAATAACGTTATTATAACATTCTTTATTAGTTTGGTCTCAACTTTACCAAAATAGAATGTTATTATAACGTTCTTTTTCAGTAAGTCTAAACCTTACATAAAATATTGTTATTGTTACGTGAAAATTGGCCAGGTCTCGGACCAATTAAAAAAGTACAGTCACAGAACGTTCTTGTTATGTTGCTGCTTGCCTGGGTGCTTTGGCTATTCCATCGGTGCACTGCTGCATTTACCAGTGGTAACCGACTCTTGTTATTGTGCTGAAAGCTTTGAAATGTTAATTTCCAATTCTACTTTTCTTTGAATCAAGGCAGATGCGAGGGAATTTCTACCTGTAAAGAATCAGGTGGAAACTCTTTTATGCTATCTGTATTTGAATACTGAGTGTCAAAACATGTAAAAAAAAAATTAGCTTTGAACACCATTAGGACAATTCTTGCTACCACGGATAGCTGATGTACAGGATTTTAAGTACCTGCAGGCTAATTTAGACTGATTCTGTCGACAAAAAAAACTTGAAAAACTATAGAAAATAAACAGATAATTGTTACATATTCATCCATAATGAATGTATTTTCAAACAACTCAGGAACATTGAACGTATATGGACACAAATGAAAAAAATGTTGGTCGCTAGTTTTTCATCATCTTAAATTCAAAATAATTACATGATTTATGAAAATAAACATGCTAAAGCCATGTAATTTGTCGACATATTTCCCAGCATGCATTCCGATCTAGGCTAACTTGCAGGTAAAAGTAAAGAATTTGGCTATCCGTGGTTGCGAGAATTTCTTCAGCCCCCCATTGATTGTCATGTACCCAGTCAGTGATTGTTAAATGTAGCCTATTAACACCTCTACATAGAGCTCAAAAAGAGATATCCAGACTGCCTATCCCGCCACCTCTATTGCCAATAGGTGGCAGCACGCTTACTGAAAAGGGTGTATAGATTTGCAGGTGAGCACTGGACGTTGCACGCTCCATAGGCCTAGTAAGACGAGGTATACCGACATAGCGGGACACGCCAACTACAGCATCCCACAGGCGGAAGTCGTGGGTGTAACACATGGGAGAAACTCACTCTGCCACTTCGACGTTCACTGTATGGCGAATCATCTCTGCACTGTAGCTGCCACTGGGTCCGGCCCCAGCAAAAAGACTTGGGACCTATTTTTAGACTGAGGGGCGTAGTGATACTATAATACCGGTGTATAGTTAGCGCCCTACATAGCAGAGAGTACTCTCATGGACTATTTTTCCTGGCGCGGAGGTGCGATCGCTGCAGAGTGACCCATCTTGGACTACTAGGGAGATGGTGCATTTTGATTGGTTGACTCTTCATTGACAGAACAATCACCCCAAGATTCACACCCTCTATTGCCAAGGAGGCAGGGTCGGACTGCTCTTGTGCTCAGCTGATTCCATGGGATATCTGAAATGTACATGGTATGTTCATTGTTTTGTTAATTGGTTATTTATTGATTTATGCCCTATCTAACTGCGGAGGTCATACCAAGGACATTGTTGGTGACCGAATCTATGAGAAGGTAGACACGCTGCCCCTACGTTTTTACTGAGGTCAGTTTTATTCTACTTCCAATACTGCACAGGCCTTTGATAGTACTGAAAGGATGTAAGGATTAAAGGAAGCCAAAAGTAATGTTGGGTCGAAATTTGGTAAATTTTGGTAACTATTGAAATATATTCTATGGCCATAACCTAGACCCGTGGTAAAATATAGACTGTGAATACAGACTTAAACTTCATTAAAATACACCAAAACCCATCCCAGGTCAATTTTTGTGACCCACCAACATAATTGGTTTGTTTACAAACATTGCTATCTTCAGGCATAAAAAGCATGATTATTATGGAATTCAAGTCAAGTTATAGTTAGTCATCAGGATATATACTCCACCAACGGCTAAAGTTAGACTCTTAGAACATTTTATAGTTATTTGAGTTTGGAATAATTTGCCATATTTTGACTCAACATTGGTTTTGGCTCCCTTTAGGGAAGCTGGACCATAATTCAAAGGGAACCGGACTATAGGCCTACGTACTATACCTTTAGGACAGGTTGACACTCCAAGACAAGATGTGAACCAGGGTAATTATGCCATTACATTGCACTTAAAGGTAAGCAATCTCGTACCTGAATTCTTTTCTAAGAAAATATATATATGCTCTTATTTTCTCTTAGCATATGGACTTCAACCATAAATGCAAAATACCACATGAAATTCAAAAAGAGAATCATACAACCGTTCTAGTTAGATATAACATGTCTATATATCTAATTTCAGTTCCCACTGCCGATTTTGAAAAATGGCAGGTGGAATAAAGTTCATAGATGTAGAGTCTTTCAATTATTATCTTCATTAATGAATTTCACGTGAAATTTGTTTATGCTCTTCCATTGCCAGTTTTAGTGTAAGATAGTAATAAATATTGATTAAAACTGTTTAAAATTGGATATGTCCATGTACACAAGCTACAGCTAAATCATGTCACAGCCTTTTTCTATGTAATGAACCAGGTAAAATGCACGAGGCATACTTTCTAACCTTTTCATCTGTCGTGATGTAATATGGGGCACGCGTGTTACACACGGTTAAGTGTCATTATGTGACAAATGCAAAACGTGTTTTCCTTCCAATGTGTAATTAATTTTACTGAAAAAGTAAGTCGGCAACCCCCTAATTTCTGCTCAGGAAACGCTAGCTGACAATTACAGCAAATCTCCTAACCACGGATTGTCAGGGTTTATTTTAGTTTTACCTGCAGGCTAGCCGAAAACAGGATGCATGCTGGGTAATATGTCGGCAAAACTCAAGTCTTTACTATATGAAATTTCATGAATTGTACATTCTTTGTAGATTTACATTGTGAAAACTTGGCCCCATTATTTCTTAAATTAGTTTCCAAATACATTTAATATTTCTGAGTTATTTGAAAATTCATTCATTGTATATTTTCCATAGTTATTCCAGGGATTTTGTCGACAGAATCAGTCAAAATTGGCCTCCAGGTCCTTAAAATACTGTAAACCAGCTATCCGTGGTAGGGTGAATTACATTAAATTTTTAATTTTGACATTTTTTTTATGACTAATTTCATGAGAAATGACACTTTTTTTAAAATAAAACTATTATACTAAATAAAACTCACTTTAATCTCTATATTTTTTAAAAATATTTTTGCTGAAAAATACATATACTAGTATAAACATTCATACCTTGGCTTTATATTAAAGTACTTAAGCCTTGTGATTTGTCGACATATTATCCAGAAGGCATCGTGATCTAGGCTAGCCTGCAGGTGAAGTGCAGGAAATTGCCTATCTGTGTTAGGGAGAATTGATTGATTGGACTGGTGTTCATCTGATCCACAATGGGGCAATTTAGATGTACAATTAATAGTTAGTTGTTGGCCATGCATCCTACCTGTATATAAATATATATGTATATATATATAATATAATATATATTATATATATATAATATATATAAAAACACAGCGTGAGACCGGTCTCACCTGGGTGAGGGAGAGAACGTGTGTTTTTTGGCTCTAACATTCGATAAACCACTCGTCCTTTTATTCCACTTGGATTTCTTTTGTTCTTTTGATGCATTCTCAGTTGATAATGCACTGCTACTATGATAATGCACTGGTAGTCTCAAATAATGCACTGTTGCTGATCTGTAGTTTATCTAGAATGCCAGAAACACCCAATTTCGAATTTATGAAAGGTTTTATCAACCAATGTGCACAGCCCAGGATTGAACCCTGGACCATTGGATTCAGAGAGCCACACTCAAGCCACTACCCTATTGGGGCAGGTGTTTGACTTGAGGTGAGGCAAACCTTTATAGTGGTGAAACGTGGGGTGGTCTGGTCCGTCTGACGGCTACCGCAACAATGGATGCATTCATCCAAAGTTACCACTGAGACCTGTATTGCCTCACTTTCAGACGGGCTCCTGATTGGTCCATAGTGCCCATAGTAGTTCTAACTATGGTTTGAACAATCCCAATAGTGAAGGTGTCTGGCAGTACTGCCACCTGGTGGTTTGCTTGGTATGATGTGATCATTATACTCATAGCTCTTATTAACCAGGTTTCACTATTATGGAGGGGAGCCCTTGAAAGTAATTGTTAGTACTGCTTGAATGAGGGAAAACCTTGTTAAAGGTAGTCCCAGGGTGATCCAATAAAATGGAAAACTAAGCTAGTACTGTCATTGGTGCGGTTTCGGTGCAATACCTCATCAGGCCGTGTATTACAGAGCGGTGTCCACAATATTAGGGATCTTACTGTCGTCGGTTGGTACTTGTAAATATAGGCGGCGACGTAGATCTGGTTCCTAATGGCAAGGACTTGTTGGTTGTTTATATATGAGGCAATAGTTTCATAGGTCTGTTCCATCTCAGAAAAATCCGGATTTTCCGGATCAGTTTATGATATCTCATTATTCCACTTCAGAAGTTAGGGTATACTTTGTTGTATGGTTTGCTTACGTGTGGTCTGATGCGGGTAATGAGATCGAAGGTTGATTTGATGTCCGTATGTGGGACATGATTTTAGCGGACAATGGTTTTCAGTACGCACTATCGATCGAATTTAGGCCCATCGGTATCTGTGTGCGTAAGCGATGTATCCAGTCAAATTCTACCTGTAGCCGTAGTTTGTTTGTAGGCTCCAGTTTCACATTTGAATGGATAAAATCCAAAACATGTATCTCGACATCGCTCAGACCCTCGTGTCCGGGAGAGTTCAGGTGTCGAGAGACTTCGTTGTTTTCTTTGTTGTGGGCTATGTGGTAGAAGTGGCTCTTGAACCTCTCCTGCAGTGTGTTTTTCGTTTGACCAACATACTGTTTACCACACTTTCTGCAGCTGATGCAGTATACCAGATTGTTACTTCTGCAAGTGACGTTGTATCGTGTGCGGTACTCCCTATTGGTCACATGCGATCTTATGGAGCCGCTATGATTGATCTTTGGGCAGTACCTGCACTTCAAGTTTTTGCACCTATCAGGCGCTATTCGTGTCCCGACACTTGTGGTCTCACCTCCAGACTTCAGTTTTGATTGCACCAACAGGTCGCGCAGACTTTTTGGCCTCCGGTAGCCCAATTTCAGGGTGCCCTTATGTAACTGTCGAGTGCTGTTGGCTCGATCGAGGAGATCCCAGGTTTTGTTTATCTGGGACCGTAAGCCATCATAGGAGGGATTGTAGGTTGTAGCCAGGAAGATGGTATCTTCAACTGGGCTTGCGTTCGGGGCCTTTTCCGTCACTGGATGGAGTAGTGTTGCTCTATCCTTTGATGATGCGCGATGATGCGCTTCGATTACCAGGTTCAAAGGATAGCCCCTTTGGATCAAGTTCGCCGCCTTTTTCGCGCAATTCTTATCGAAGTCACCGTCCTCGCTGCAGATTCTACGTAAGTGGATAGTGTTTGACTTGAGGTGAGGCAAACCTTTATAGTGGTACAGACAGACCTGACAAAATCCCTCACTTCCATTCATGTAAGAGGCTTTCCTGTCTTAACAAACAAGATGACCCACATTTTCCATACAAATATAGGCTTTTAGGACCAATGTCTCGTTTGTAATTTTTCTAATATCAAAGACAGTCAGAAAATATTCAATTTCAAAATACATCATTGTTTGCATATGTGCAAGTGTGCACAATAAATGCATAAAATCTATTGTAAAAGGATCGATTTAATGTAGATTATACAGCATTTTACATCATGTTTAGCTCATTTTTATGCTGCTGATCTTAGTAATAAGCTTATACCAGCTGGGGTTAAACATGTGGAATGGCAGCAGGTGGTTGAGCGAGTGAGTGCTGAATGGTTTATGCCATACCAACATCCAGGGTTATTTTCACAGCAAATTCTGACCTTTTAGACACATGTTTGGACCTGGTCAGTCTTTGGTGTTCGTATCTATGAGATAAAGGTGACAGGGCGGGCAAACAGCAAGGGATCAAAACCTGGGAGTAATTTTTGCTGTACCTTATCCCTTAGTGAACCCAGCCACCAACCAGGAATTGAACCCAAAGAACCACTTGGTCAGTGCTGGGTCCCCCCTATCGTGTTTTTTTATGATCAACAGGGGCAGAAGCCCCACCCCGATACCCCCGCGAGGGGCAGCAGATGGCTGTGCACACAGAAGTTCCAGGATGTATCCCAGGCAAGCAGCGATGTAACAGGCATGTTCTGCTACCATACATTTTGGTCAGTCTGTTACTTGTTAAATTTTCATGTAACAGTTATGTTATTTTAGGTTACATGAGACTTTTTTTTGAGACTTACTTAAAAAGAGTGTTATAATAATGTTACATTTGAGTGAAGTTGAAACCTAAAGCATGTCCCCATTTAGGCACTAAGATTTTAGTTGCCGAGCAATTAGTGTTAACACTTTCCAACCACGGTGACCCAGACATAAAATAAGTAGTAGTTGTACATGACTGAAAGGGTTAACACTTGCCAGGCTACTAAAATCTTAGTTGCCCAAGTGGGGAAGCAGCTTTACTTATACAGAATATTATAATAACCTTATTTTTAGGTGAAAGAACTTAAGAAGAATTTCACTAAAACATAACAGTGCAACGTCACAATACCAGGTTCTAAAGACGTTTTTGGGTGCCATCCAAATAACATAACCAGTGCCCCGTCGCATAACGGGTCTCGCTGTAGCGAACATTGGCACATTTCAAAAGACCTCTCCCTGTTCAACAGGGAGCGAATCCACCTTTCATCCTTACAGGGATGGTTTGACCACCCCTTTTCTTTCATGTCCCGGGGGGACATTTTGGGGTGTTAATTTTAATATTCTGTTTTCAGCAAATAATAGCAGTGTCCCTCATCTTATAAAATATATAGGAGGTAAGTGGCGGAAATGTATTTATCAATCAATTAAATTAACTTCAAAGTGTGTGCAAAACCATCACAACAGGGACAATTGGCACATTCCAAAAACAAGGAGAGAAAAAAACAGCGAGAAAAAAACAAATCCATCCTTAATCGCTCCCTCTTGCGAGAGTTTGGTTATGCGACGGGCCACAGAACCAAAGCAGAACTAAATAGAATGTGTGGACCTATTTCATCCTTAGAGGGATGGTTTGACCACCCTTTTTTTTTTTATGTCCCGTGCCGCATCGCATAACCAAATGCTCGCAACAGCAAGCCAACAAAAAATGGTTTAAAGTTTTTTCTCTCCCTGTTTTCTTTTTTTATCATTGTTTACCTCATTTTATCCTTGTTTGCCTTATTTGGTTCAGATACGAGATTTTGGAATGGTTGGGTTCTACATACAGGTTAAGTACTAAAATGGCGTGCATTTGCACATATACAAGCAATGTCTTTTTCTCTTTGGCAAGTTTAAGTTCGCACAAAAAAAATATAGCCCTCAATGACTCAATAGTAGAGGCCCTATTACACTTCACGAAATTGAGCTGTGATATTGGCGCAATATGATATTACAGATAATTTGCACACAGGAGTAATATGATTCTATGAAAATGGGCATTTTATAAATGTTTTACAAAGGATGTTGTCTCTAGTAAGGGTGACTTCTCTGCCACATCGTCATCAGCTCATGTCATGCAGTGTAAAACCACCTTTAAAAAAAAACATTATATTGAACTGCAACATCAGCTTTTCTTAAACCAAACATGTGAAAATGTTGTTACCAAGTGACATAAAGACGCATATACAAACGTGACCATGGACTTAGTTTGGAATTACAACACTGCCATGCCCTCCCAAGTAAGAATATGATGTTATCATAACGTTATTATAATGTTCTGTTTACTTCTGCTTTGGTTCTTGTTATGTTATTTTGATGGCATCCAAAAACATCTTTAGAACCTAACCTTGCAAGGTCACATTGTGCCTTTATTGTGACATTCTTGTAATGTTGTTCTTTCACATTATAATAACGTTTTATTAGCAAGATCTCAACTTCACTAAAATATAACATTATTATAACATTCTATTTTAGTAAGTCTCAACTTTACCTAAAATAAAGTAACTGTCATGTGAAAATTGGGCAGGTTACAGACTAACCAAAAAAGTATGGTCACAGATCATGCTTGTTATGTCGCTGCTTGCCTGGGTTAGATGCCATGCGTAAATTATGTGTTAGCCTGTGTATTGACTGAATGCTGTGATGAATGCAGATCTGTCAGCCACATGTTAAATGCATTGTTAGCAGAGTGTGAACATCTATATTTGATCACTTTGTGGGTTGGAGGAATGCACAGGTGGCCTTTGGGGTGCTGCTGGCCTTTCACATACTAACCCAACATAGGGGACTCTGTGGCCCGTTGCACAATGGGTTTCATAACAACGAAAATAATTTTATTAACGAAATTAATATTTTCGTAACAACGATGGTTTATACACATTGTTTTTCTACATTTAGAATGCAGCCAGAGAGCTGTGATCTTTACTGATTTGTCTCTAATTTTTTACCTTTTTACATCAATTTACAGAATTCAATTTCATTCATTAGAACCAGAGATTTTGCTATGTTTGTAAAATCGTAACAATGATATCTTTATTAAAGATATCTTTGTTTGATCCTAACAACGAAATTCTATTGTGCAACGGGCCACTGAAGTCACAGTGGCCCATCACATAACCAAACCCTCGAAACAGTGAGGACTTAGTTATGGGTCTCGCAACAGCGATATCCTTAAGGTTTTCAATGTACCAATCCTCGCAACAGGGATGGTTTTGTACACATTTTGAACACATTTAATTTATTGAAAAATACATTTCCGCCACTTGCCTCCTGTATATTTCATAAGCTTGAGGGCATAGCTATTTATTTTTTTTTTATATTCGTTTATTTATCCAGACATAAAATAAGTGCAAAAGCACTTGTTTACATTGAATCATTATCATGCACTACATGTTGCTGTTGGTGCCAAACCTTGCAACAGCGAGAAGATTATGCGATGGGCCACAGTGGCCCATCACATAACGGGTCTCACTGTTGCGAGAGTTGGCACCAACAGCGAGACCCATCCCTGTTGAACAGCAAGGGAATCCAACTTTGCCTATCACAGCGATGGTTTGCACACCTGTTTTTTAAATGTGTAAAGGGGACATTTTGGGATCATTATTTAATATTCTGTTTTTAGCAAATGATAACTATGTTCCTCAGCTTATAAGATATACAGGAGGTAAGTGTTGAAAATGTATTCATCATTCAATTAAATGTGTTCAAAATGTGTGCAAAACCATGGCTGTTGCAAGGGATGGCATTTTGAAAACCATAAGGACATTGCTGTTGTGAGACACATATCTAATTCCTTGTTGTGCTCTCACTGTCGTGAGGGTTTGACGGAACACTGTGGTCCGTTGCATAATCTCCTTGCTTTTGCAAGGGTTGTCCACCACCTCTCGCAACAAGGACATCGTTGTTGCGATGGATTCCGCTGTTGATTTGTGGCTGTTTTACTGGACCGATTTTAATTCTGTAAACAGTTCTGAAAACTAGACATTTAGATCTAAAAGTCCTGAAATTTTAAGCCTAGAAGAATTATTAGAATTGGGTGAAAATTGATGCTGAATTCCGTGTTTCAGCAAGACTTTGACCAAACCCTTGCTGTTGCTCTCGCTGTTGCGAGGGTTGGCTTATGCGACGGAGCACTGTGGCCTTTGGGGTACTACTGCTATTTCCCATACAAACCCAACATAGGTCTCCCATGACCGGTCACATGATAAAACTATGATACAGATCAATGTGTCGCAACGGGGAAACTGTTGGGTAGATATGAGGGATGAGAGGAATCTGATAGATCTATGTTGGGAGGGTGTGAGAAATGTAAATGAAAATAAGAAGCTCTTTCAGGGTATCAGGGGCCTTCCATTCAGTACCTACATATATTTTCACAAATTTCACCCCCCGCCCCCTTAAACTCTTAATTACTCAACGTGTATCACCCTAAGGTATAATAACCAGTCTTATTGACTGGGTTAAAATACCATCAGTTCAAAAAAAGAGTATTTAGTTCACAATCACTACATGTGATACTTAGTAGATACTGACCAGGCTGGGATCCTGGGCGCCCTATTTTGTCGAGGGGTCTAGTTCCCCCAGGGTCCGCTAGAGGGCCTGCCAGGGCGAGGGCCTTTAGTGAGTACCTGGGCTGTACAGCCACCCGAGGACTGCCCCTGCGGGCCTTCTTTATTTTATTACCCGACATTAATGAAAATATTGTAAAATATGGTGAAATTTTGTAAGAAAATGTTGTAAAAACAAACCAGAAATGATGTAGGGCGTATGGCCTGACAATACGCCCGGCTCATCGATCCAGAGGGTAATAAAGGAATGTACACACATTTTCAAAGATTTCAGAGCTCCCCCGACTCGCTAATGTGTACGTACTTAATGGAAGCTCCCCATTGATAAACCTTCACATCATGGATTAGTGTGAGCCCTTTGGGGATAACAGCTAATCCAAGGTCACTCAAGGTCAACATGTGGGTCAGACTCTCTGCTCTCAGCACCCTGATTCTTTTCACAGTGCATTCCTGTTGTGAGTTAGTTTTTTTTTTCTTGTTTTTTTTATTAACCACAATCATTGCTTAATGTTCTTCCTTGTAGGTATTTGACTGTTACATACAATTTTCATCAATAATGGATATACAAAATAATACACAAGATAACTCTCCTGCAAGGAAAAAATATATAATTATACATAGTCAATCATCAAATTGGTATTCATTTAACCAATATACCCAGTATCCCATGCTAAGATAAGCAATGGCATTTATACTACATGCAGATATATTTTATATGCAAGTTGAAAGTTGGTCTTGTCCTGTATCCTGCTCAACCATTCTTGGAGCTTGTTCCACAATGTTGCTCCAGTATAATAAGGGCTACGTCTGTATATTTCCAAATTGACAATATCAGTGTTGTAATAGTTAGCATCTCATTATTAGTAGTTCTGTCAAGAGCAAAATAGATTTAATGATCCTTTTTATGGGTTAGTTTGCAATGACGTCAGAACGTTTCGTGGAATACAGAATCTCAACAAATGAGGCTGTAATCAGCCTAATCTGTTATGAAATAAGCCGATCCCACACAAGGTTCATCCCAGGGTTGGACAAGGGTTGGACAATATTACCATATAAACCATCCTTGTCTCCTAGAATTGGGATTAAAGAAATGACCAAGAATTATGTTTTTCTATATCCCCAAGTACTGATAAAACATTATGATTTCTTAAATTTTACCAATCGACAGATTTGCAGGTTTGCCAGCCAATCAAAATGCTGCATTTAAGGGCAAAATAGGGTTGGACATCATAGGTTTGACTGATAGGCTTTAGCATTGGTTCCAATGGGAAAAAGGCAAACATATAAAGCTGCATTTTAAAAATTTTAGGAGCAATTTGCAAACCAAATCACCATGGTTCATTTTGTTTTACACTATTATCTTTGGGTATTAAATCAGGAAAAAATTGCTATGTAGTTTCATGGTAAAATAATAATCTTGATGAATACTAGGATGAGCTTATGGCTGTTGGGATGTCAATGAGATGTCACGAATGTCGCAAAGCATATTTGTGGATGTCATGAGCATGTTGGGAATGCATGCATATCATGGACGTATCTTAATGACACAGCCAGAAGTTGTGAGTCAGCCTTTAGTTGCCAGTGGTCAGTTGCATAATCAAACCCTCACAACAGTGAGAGCACAGCAAGGGTTTAGATATGGGTCTCGCAACAGTGCAAACCACAGCAAGGGTTTGGTTAAAGTCTTGCTGTTATACACAAAATTCAGCATCAATTTTCACCCATTTCTAAAAAATATCCCAGGCTGAAAATATCAGTCTTGTTTTCAGAACTGTTTACAGAATAAAAATTGTTTCAGTAGAACAGCCACAGATCAACAGCGGGATCCATCGCAACAGCAACGGCCTTGTTGCGAGAGGATGTATTGTTTCAATTTTTGAACAGGGAGGGGTCTCGCTGTGGCGGATAACCCTCGCAACAGCGAGGATATTATGCGTAGGACCATAGTGGCCTGTTGCATAATGAAATGGTGAAACAATTCATTGTCTTGAAATAAGGCTGTTCTACTGTTTGATTTTAATTCTGTAAACAGTTCTAACCAAATAGATATTTGGTTAAGCAAAACACTAAGATTTTCAGCCTGGAAAACTCATAAGTTTGTGAAATTTCATGCTGGGTTATTGCACAGCAGTGCGTGATTTGACAAAACATCGTTCGCTGTTATATGCACCATTCTGCAACACGCAAGCTGGAAATGATACATGGGGTGGTGCTCACCGTCCGTTGGCTACTGTGATAAATCTGAAAATGTTGTATGTATCTTAAGAATGTATCTTTGGTACAAATCTTAACAATGTATGGTTTCATAAGCTTGTAATATTCCTGGAACACTTTGCCTTACTTTGAAAGAACAGGTTGTTTTATGGCTCTCAGGTATTAATCTATATCATTAAGAATGGTACCTTGGCCATTTTTTCATCTCATCTCATCCCATTTATCACCAATGATATAAGTATACATGTAAATTGAAATACCATTATCACCCTGGAAGATGATACAAGAAAGTAGTTCCAGCAGTAGGATATAGTTCTGCTCGTTCAGTAAAGGTCATGATCCACATTGCAATTTTGGGCCGATTTTGAACCAATTATGAAAATCGGTTTGTTAAATAATCATTTTTCATATACAACATACACTTTTCCAAAGAGTTTAGAATAATACATACATACAGAAAAATTGTATTTTCATCAGGAAAATTGATTCCAAATATGTGAAAAATGCATTAGAAGAAAATCGTCGGCCCAAAATTGCAACGTGGATCATGGCCTTAAGTCTAATTTCTTTCTTCACATTTCTAGAGATATGTGGGGTGTTTCATAATAACCTACGACGTATTGGGGAAATATTTGTGTTTCATAACCTTACGACGAGGTCTTGCCTCGTCTTAGTTACGATGGTTTGGTTTTCCTTACTATGGTTTGGTTGGGCCTTACTATAGTTTGGGGGGTGGTTTATGATGGTTTGGGGCTGACTTACTATGGTTTGGAGCTGACTTATGGCAGAGTTTTTATGAAACACAGTTTACAAACTGTCATAAGAAAATTGTAAGGATTCTTCAAACTGTTGTAGCTACGACAGATTTTATGAAACAGGCCAATGTTCTATTATCAATTTTATAGAATTATCAAGATCTTTTCTTGTTCTTGAAGATTCTCTGGCTTTCTCTTCCAAGGACCTCTCAGCCCATTGTTTTGTTGAGTCCTTAAGGGAGCCAAAACCAATAAATTCAATGAAATTTTCCAAACTCAAATAATCATGGAAATCCATCCCTTGAGCCTATTTCTGGCCCATGCTAAAATCTATCCGTGAAATATGCATATGGTAGAAAATCATTAAAAACACCATTTTCTTTGCTCAACTCAATTAATGTGGATCTGCATTAATGGGGTTTGTTTACAAATAAATAGGAATATTCCTTTTGTGGAACTCAACTTCAGTTTTAGCTAGTTTTCATACTACTTTACCACTGACCTTAACTAGACTCATAATCTGACCCTCCCTGTAGTTGTGGGAGTTCTCGGTGTCGGTCCAGCGTGGACTGTGTCCACCTTGTGCAGCCATCTAAAATGAAAATGAAATTTATATTAATCCACATACAAGAAAATTTCGCTATAAACAGAATTTCAATATAAATCAGTTAGATAAAATGCTAATATTTACTCTAAATTAGCCCAACATAAAGCTCTACCAAATTCAGGAACAGGCAAATGCAGTGATATTGAAATTAGGCTTCAATAAGAAAAAAACTGAAAAAGTTTTTAAGTCATAAAATCTTTAAAAACCCAGTTTGGGTTCTCATATGAACTGAATTTATGTAAATATATTGCCCAATCTGTCTGGTATTATACCTCTGAGTATTGGCAACATGATAAAACCATACCAAGCACTAAGTGTTCACAAATAAAGTAACAGTAGGGCTAGCAGTACAAAAAATGTTCAATTCTGGGTTGACAAGTCAGTCAGATTTCAAGCTCTCAAGTTCACAAATGAAGTTTCTACCTTATATAGCAGGTTTACACATAAAGGCTAACCTCCTAGGAATAAATGTGAACAGTAATCACAATCCGAACATGCTTATTCATGGAATTACAGCGAAAAGTTAAGTTTTTACATTATATGCTAGTTTTTACGTTAGCTTCACTTCGACAGAGCTTTCCTGCCCGCCGGTGACAAATTTGAACCTACGCGATTGATTGTTTCGGTTTTATCTCCTCCGCAACTCCTCGACACATCAAAACGGACCATTATTTCTGGTCTACAACATACTAGCCATCTTATAAATGAAGTTTTTAAGGCAGAGATGCAGAATTACCCACCTTTTTGCGGTGAAAACAACGTAAAAATTCCAAATTATGTCCTTCGGATCTGCCAAGTTTGCACCGTGAATGCTACGGGATGTTGTTCTCCGAGAGTGGAGGCGTAAAACACGGACCAGCTACTACGTGTGAGGGGCCTAAGCTGTTGCAATAATAATTTTCCAGCGCCGCTTATGTAAAAACTTATAACGTAAAAACTTATAACGTAAAAACTTTTTGGCATTTTGGATCGCCTATAACTACTGGAATAAATGAAGCCAAGTTGATCTGATTGTTTATATCTTATTCAAATAGCTTTCCATCTAGTTGGAAATTAAGTACCATTGTCCCATTACCTAAGGTTACTAATCCGAGGTTGGCCTCAGAATTGAGACCAATTCTCCCTACCACGGATAGCTAAATTCTTGACTTTTACCTGCAGGTTAGTCTAGATCAGGATGCATGTTGGGTAAAATGTCGACAAATGACAAGGCTTTTGCATAGAAATGTTCATTAATCCTATCATTATTTGTCATTAAACATGGGGGAAAACTAATGATCAGTATTTTTCGATTTGTTTACGCATATATTTGATGTTTCCTAAGTTTCCTAAGGATACCAAGGTCCCATATTCCTTCTTATACACTACCCACACCCATATGTAAAAGGAAACAATACCTTTGATTTAGGTAATAGTCATTAAAATAACTAAAATATTAATGTATTCAGATGCACTGGTGCTGTGGACATTTAAAAAGTGCCACTTTTCACACATTTTTTCAACTTCGAGGCCAAATTTCACCCAGAAATATGTATCCCACATATAGAAAAGTATAGTGTTCCGAGTTCCTCTGGATGTCCTCTATCTATTTAGATAGTTTTAACACATATTGGAGCAAATCTGTAATGATTAGGAGGAAAAGACAGAGAGAGGGTTGAGAAAAATAGAAGTGGAGCCGATTTCGCGAGCCTATACCATATATCATATTTCTATGCTTATCTGAGCTTTGAAAATTGAGCCTATTGAGTCTATAATGGGCTGTTTGTACTCTCGCTTACAGCCAATTAATTCACTACAACCGGATATAGCGCTCCCTCTAGGCCATGGGAGTAGCCACTGTGCATGAAATAAGTAGACCATTTGCTTACCTGAGTTCTTTGATTAGAGTCGATTCTGAGAACTCAGCCACTGAGGGGCCGTCCATAAAGGATGTCACAAACAAGCGGGTAGTAGGTCGAACAGTGTGCCACTGCCCTTATTTTCATGTTTTCAATTGCAGATTCAGTGTGCCAGGGGGGTGGGTCCTAAAGAATACCAGTGAACTGGGCCCCGAGGTGAACTAGGCCCCAGGTGAACTGGGCCCCTGCACACACAAGTGAACTGGGCCCCCAGGTGATCTGGGCCCAAGGTGAACTGGGTCCCCACCTGAACTTGGCCCCCACCTGAACTGAGCCCCATAATTTGTAACATAACTGAATTATTAAAGATATCGACATGAAAAAAAAGAGTGAAAAATGTAGGAAAAACTGATTTCTTTGCTTTTTTGAACACAGATTTCTCAGTTAATAAGGCCTCAGTGGATATAAGACTTTAAAAACGTTCTTCCCAAGGGAGGGGTGTCTCAAAATTTTGATTTAGGGTTTTGTTATGTTTGTGATGAGAAACGTAGAATATTTGATAACAATTATTGATCATTTTGTCTTCTTTGAAAAAAAAACCATAACTAGCACCTATATCAAAATTTCGAGGCACATATCCCGGGAAAAGAATGTTTTTAACATACATGAGATGATTCATAATAACAGTAACTAAGTCATAATAAAATAAGAAATCTTATTAACAAAATTAGAAAATTAAGACAGAAGTGCTGATAACAATATGCACATGCTTCTTTGCTCAAAACTATCTTGCTTTTTGTGTATTAGATTGGTCCAGAGTCTAATATGGTTGTCTGTTTTCAGTTTTTTTTTTTTTTTTCTTTATTAATAATTTCATTCCATTGTGTATATTCATTTACCTCATATCTACAGTACTAATGCCACTATCAATTATATAGAAATTCACCAGATATGTATAATCTATGAGTGATTATTCAGTTGTAATGTCTGGAAGAACAGAGCTATCTGAAGATGTTCAATAAACATATTAAAAATATCTTTGTTTAAAACAATAAAAGTTGAAAAACATGAAGTTAATATATAGAATCCTGTCTCCAACTCATGTTTCTATGACTTATATGACAGTTAATACTACATACATTCATTTTTCTCTAAATGTTCCATCATAACTTTTTTTCCTCTCCAGTTCACTCAGGGGCCCCAGTTCACTTAGGGGCCTAGTTCACTTAGGGGGCCCAGTTCACCTAGCAGCCCATATCACCTGGGGCCCAGATCACTTCGGGGCCCAGTTCACCTGTAACCATCCTAAAAGTACACAGAAAAAGTGTGACATCGTTTATGGACAGCCCCTAACACATAGGTAAGGGTATAGGGCTCCAGCTGATGTATCAACATTCTCAAATATATCATTGCCTAGTTGAGTTCTATCAATGATGATTGTTAGAGATTAACGTCGCAATTTTTCAGGTATATCAGGACCACTAATGTTTGCGTAATCCAGTTGGCTGACCAAATCTATGGGGGTGGAAATGACAGTAATGCAAGGTGGTATAGCAGGCATAGCCCAGGCTCGAACCCGGGCCTCCTACATGGGAGGCGAGGACCCTACCCACTATACCTTCCCACCCCCATTGAGTCCTATCTTATAACACTTGCTTCACAAACTAACGGTACAATAAAGGTTCTACATGAAGTCTCAAGGTTAGGTTTTACAGCATACCATGCTATATTCATTCCTCAGTATTCCCGATTGGGAAGCAGGGTTTCCAAGGTGGAGTAAAGTCTGCTTCTACTGGATCAAATTAAGTTCTGTAAATTGATGTAAAAAGGGACAAAAATATAGAAAAAATCCTGTAAAGATTACAGCTCGTTACAAGCATTCTAAGTAGTTTTTTTTAGTGTCAAAACGTTTGTTGTTAGAATCAAAGTAACAACGAACTGTTGGTTATTTAATTATTTGCGTTGTTATGAAACTCATTGTTCAACAGGCCACTTGATCCACCACTGAGATGAAACCTATTCACCTCATGGAAACCAGTGGCCCGTTGCACAATGAATTTCGTAACAAGTAACGTGTTCATAACAACGAAAACGTTTCTTGTCCACTTTGATTGTTGTTAGGCCATTTTCTGCCCCATCAGAAAACCTATTTGAAATGCTGTGGCAGTATTGAGACCTACAGTGGCCCATTGCACAATGATTTTCGTAACAAAGAAATAAAAAAAACAACGAAACATTTCCTTGTTACTTTTATCGTAACAACGAATGTTTTGACACTTTTTTTCTATATTTAGAATGCCCTCAAAGAGCTGTAACTTTTACTGAATTTTTCTATTTTTGTCCCTGTTTATAACAATTTACAGATTTCAATTTCATTCATTAGAACCAGAGATATTGCATTTTTGTTACAACGAAACATTTCGTTGTTAAGCAAAAGTTCGTTGTGCTTTCGTTGTTTGATCCTCACAACGAAAATCCATTGTGCAACGGGCCACTGTGTCCCTCCATATATCAATTTACCGAATTCAATTTGATCTCGTAGAAAAACAGATATAGGATTTTCATAACAAAGATATCTCAACAAAGAGGTTGATGTTAACCACACGTTCTGAATTGATCTGAAAAGTTGTTGTTATGATCAGTCATTGTGCAACAGTGGTCCGTCTAATAATCGGTCTTGCTGTTGCACCAACAGCGAGACCCTTTGCTGTTGAACATTGAGGGTATCCAACTTTCCCTCAACAGCGACAGTTGGCACCCTAGTTCTTTTAATATGTGAGTGGGACATTTTGGGACCATTATTTTAATATTCTGTTATCAGCAAATGATAGCTCTCTCCCTGAGCTTATAACATATACAGAAGGTAAGTGGCAGAAATGTATTCATCAGTCAATTAAATGTGGTCAAAATTATCGAAACAGCGAGGGTTTACATTTTGAAAACCTTAAGGATAATGCCGTTGCGAGACCCATATCTAAACCCTCGCTGTGGTCTCGCTGTTGCGAGGGTTTGGTTATGCAATGGAGCACTGGCTTCAAACTCGGTTCCCCATACTACAGTGAGACAGAGGACATGTGAGAGCTGTAAGTGCCTCTCATCATACCTGTGCCTCTGACACGAAGCACATGCCATTTGTCTAACTCCCAACAAAGAACTTGTAACAAGAAGAGTTGTCACTCACTCGCAGGGCTAGTGTTACCTACTATCACTGCGCCACCTGTCGGCCATTGCACGATACTGATCGTAACAAGTGGAGTCTTACATGATTCTCTGTAAGACTGACTTGAACTAAATATTCCTTAATCATTACTTATCATTGCTCATCATCATCATAAATTCTCTTATAATTGCCATGGTTACAGATATGCGGCACAACTGGAAGATCATGTAAATACATGAAGCTGCAATAAACATATTCAACCAAAAGAAAATAGTGCAGTTGTGGGCTATCACTTCAGTCTTAAGACCGATCCCTGAGTGGCGGCTAAACCCCAGCGATTAGTTGTCCCATCCCCAATGATGAGTCCCCCATAATGTACTATAAAAAAAAAAGATCGGAGCAGCAAATTGGGAACTTTGGACTAGCCACATTCAAGGCCATCTTAAACAAAATAAAAACATAATTTTTTAACCTAAATAGATTTTAAAAGGAAATTACAGTCCTTATATTTGATATCATACAATGAAAATCTAATTCAAAGATGATTCTTGGGTCAAATTATCAGTATAATAGCAAATACCCATGTCTAAAGCCCAAAAAGCTGGTCCTTTCCAAGACTATGATTTAGTAAATGTCTTATAAATCCATTGGATACATTCCGTAAACACTCTCCAGGACCCTCGATTCATAATGGTGGGGCTTGTAAACAATATTATGTCTTGAATAAGAGTTTTAGAAGTATGTTTGAATCCATAGAAATATAAGAGACAGACTTAATTTATGTTTCCAGACATTAATTTCGGCTTTCCTGATCAGACTGTGCTACCAATCTGTCATGACCAGGCTATGACTCAGATAATTGGGTCATGACCTTGACCTCTATTTCTTAATTCTTAACCATAAAAACATGACAACATGTCATGACATCAAATATTTTCTACTATGGACCTGCAAACATGTTTGTAGTTGACATATTAGCTTCATGTGGTTTGATTAATTAAATTATCATCAAATTTATCATGAAATGCATGGAAATAGTGTACATACAATCAATGACATCAGTGTCAAAAGGTATCAAAATAGCAACGTTTTGGGAAAACGTAATTTCTAAACAAATCTTGATAAATCAACAAATACAAGGTGCAACATAAAAAGACAGACATTAATAGAAAATGTGTGTGACAGTTGTTAATTTAAGATGTAAAAAATTGAATTCATAGGAATTAATTATGAACTATGACGCCAGCTGGACATATATGTCATAACGTTTTGACGTTTTTTCAATATTTTACATTCAATTCACATGGCATTATGGGTAATATCTGCTATTAATACCATGGTAATACATACTATGAGATGTATTACATAGAATTTCATAGGCTTTCTTATGATACCTTTTTTGTAAAGATCGATTGAAAACTGACTGTGCTACTACATTTTTTGTGTTTTAAGGTTTGAAAAGGTACCTTTTAGTTCCCAATTTGCTGCTTCGATCTTTTTTTTATAGTAGCTGGGGATGGGACAAGGTTGGCAGTCTGAGCCACCATATACAACTAATAGCTGACCTTTAAGGCCATATTCCACTATATGGCGTTTTGCTCGCTATGGTCAATTAATTTCACCAACACTACTGAAACCTGGTGCTGCAAGGTGGAATATAGGGATTTACTTGCGGTGGTCCTTGTGGTGGTCCTTGCAGTGATTTTATATAGTTTTCTATTGAATGCTTGTGGAGGCAGAAACGAACATGTTTGTTTCTGAAATGCAAATTACTTGCGGTGGCTGAACAGGCTCAGTCACCAGCAGATTGATGGTGGTTGTGTCCCAACCTGGCGATTAAGTTGTTTTCTCACTGGCGACTTCCTAGTTGCCCGGCGACATACTAGTTTGTCAATCGCCAGGCAACTAACATTCATTGCTGGGGTTTAGTCACCATGTTGGGACCAGGCTTTAGTCTTATATCTTGAAAAGTAGATTTACAACTCCTTTTTAGGGTTGTAGGGGGTGCACAAGATAAAACTGTCAGTTGAATACATAAAGACAGTTGAGCCATATCCTGTGTTGTACAGGTGAGGCTTTACCAAGACCAAACAACCTTCTTTGTTAATCAATGTCCTTTAATATGGCCATTATATGTGATGGGTTACTGTGGGGCCCTGTATGTGGTGGTGGGGGTTGGGTCCTGATGTTGTGTGCAAATTTTTAAAAAGGTCCTCTCGAATGTCCTTGTCGCTTATCTATTCCAATATTGCATGTTAATTTCAGAAATAACCCTGTCACTAGTGGGAAAATAATGATTTCACATGTTCGAACAGAGGCAGATCCAGCTTTTTGAAAAGGTTGGGGCGTGCTAATAAGAAAGGGGCCTAAGGTGCTTTTTCACATGTCAAATTCAGGTATTAGCCCTGTTGCTGTCGGGTCTATGAAAAGGCGGTGTCAAATTTAGTGGTCTAGAAACATTAAGCTGGGTCGCACATGGCGACTAAACCCCTGCAATTAGTTGTGTGTGGTGGCACAAAATGCCAAACCCATCCCATCCCCAGCATCGAGCGTCCCGTAGAGAACTAATCTCCAGGAATGGGATAGGTTTGGCACTTTGGGCCACCATACACAACTATTCGCCAGGATTTAGTCACCACGTGGGGACCCGGCATTTCTGTTCACCCACCACGTTTACTGAACTGTGAAATCTGTGCTTAACAAAGTTAACTAAAGGTGGCACTGCTTAAAGTGGACCTTTACAAAAGCAACTTTTGTTTTGATCAAACTATACATGAGATCCCTTACAACAATGATATATTGTCAATTATTTTTCAGACAAGGGTCCTGATTCTCAACAGTCTGAAGCATGTTGTGTAAAAAAACTAACTATCCTAAAGGCCTGCCACATTGCACAATGAGACTCGATACTCCCAACCACGGATAGCTTATTTATTGAAGTGTACCTGCAAACTAGCATTCTGGGAAATATGTAGACAAGTCACAAGTTGGAGTATAGAAATTTACAAAAAATCATGGCATACCTTTAGTTTAAAATAATGGAAAACTAGCATTCACCATTTTCCCATTTCATACCATAAATCTCTATCTGTCAAGTTGGTTTGAAAATCCATTCATTTTGCATAGGAATAAAGCAAATATTTGTACATTTTCTATAGTTTTTCCTGAATCTTTGTCTACAAAATCAGTCAAAATTAACCTGCAGGTGCCTAAGAGTAAGACACAGTAAATCAGGTATCCGTGGCAGGGAGAATTCAACTCATAGAAACAAAAGGTATTCTTTTTCAAAACTCATATATAACAACACCAACAATATATCACAACAACAATATACTAGAAACCTTTTTATTGGAAATTATTTCCATACTTTGCTATTATTGTCATCCACTGTTTCTACTTTACACATTACCAGTCAAAGCAGTAAAATTACTTAAATTCCTGTCATACTAGCCTATGGAAGTCCTTGTGAAGAAACACGTGTATTGATCAAAGCTTTCATTGTATTGTACTACTATGGGCCACAATAAAATGTCAAACTATTTATATGCATACTAGACTTGAATATTGATAAAACATTCAGGACACCATTATGCAAGGCAGCAGTAGGCAGCTTGAGCATTCAATTAATTTTACATGAAGGCTCTTTTTCAACTGACAGGCTTCACTTTTCCATAAGCAACAACCCTTACTTGCAAAACAACCAGTAAACATTTCATAGGTTCAAGGCGGGTGTTTCATAAGAGAGCGAGAAGCATGGCATGTGACAGCATTAAGGCCCTATTACACTATATACCTTGGGCTGTGACATCAGCATGATATGAGGATATCGAAGAAAATTCATACAGTACTATTATTTGAAATTTGCAATCTGGAGTATTTTACACATGCGTAACAAAGAATTTTGCCTCTTGTATGTGCAACTACATACTATGTACTATTATACTATGTATCAATACTATGTATCTATACTATGTATCTATACTATGTACTATGATACTATATATGATACCATGTGATACTTTATGATACTATATGATACTATAGACCTTGTGCAGACGTGGTCACGTGATCAATTTTTGGTGATCGCCACATGATGATCATGACCATGTGGGTTTTAAATTAATTCAAAATGTATAATTTTTAATTGTTCACAATGATTTAGTGAGTTTGTTTAAAGTAAATATGGCATGAAAAATTGTTCTAAATGTATCAACATTGTAAATAATGACAATGATAAATTGATCACCAATATGGTGGACATCCCATTCTGGCTGATGTGACGTCATCTGCACAACGTCTATACGACACTATATGATATATATGATACTTTATACTATATGATATGATATATATGATACTATGTATCAATACTATGTACTATGATACTATGTATCATCATATCATAGCTCAAGTCGTGTAGTGTAATACCACCTTGAGGCTCCCATCCGTATACCTGTATGCGCTCCCCGCTGCCTGCCTGCCATTCGATGGGTAGCAGTCGATAGGGACGGGCATGGAGTAAACATCGGTCCATTTGGCGCTGACATCAGTCCCACGCTGTGCATGCGCACACATACTGAGTGTGATTTTCCCCAGCATCGTGTGTGCCTATGCGCATGACCGGAAGCACATACAGTTAGGGTTTGTTGTGCTATGCAGATTATCTTTTAAAAGCTGGACACTGTTGACAACTTGAGTTTGGACCCATCAGGGGGAGGCAGAGTTACAGGCATATTCTGCTCCCTTACAGTATTGGATGGATTTCTTAACAATGTTACACACTTGAAACACCTTTTTTGAGGTGTGGTCAAGAAAAATGTGTTAAGGAGAGAACCAAGCTTCAGGGTTCACAGTAAAGTACTATATCTATGTCTTTTTATGACTGACAATCAGTGATGCTCATAGGAATGCTGTACTACTTCCATTCATAGTCAAGGATCTGCATACTTGATGGATACACACTTCCACTTGGATGATTCATTATAAAATAATGGAAAATGTAATGGTTTTCGAAGGTTAAAAAGGTAGGTTATACTTAGGTTAGATGACCATACAGTACTTTGAGTTTGCTAAGAATAATATATTGGCAACAAAGTTAAAGACATGGCATTGTGCATGGGCTGCTTACATTCAGGGCTCCACATTTAAGCCTAGTATTGTTGTAACTGGTCATGTGTTTTGCGACTATATAAAGTAATCTGGTGATGTTATTGGTCTTGCCACGAATTTTGTGTGCTTATCAAAGACTTACAACATGTCAAATTTTAAAATTCCCAAAGACTATCGCATGGCTTCAAAGTATAGACGTTGTGCAGATGACGTCATAACTGTAAGAAAGGGTGTGGACGCCAACTTGGTGATCATTTGAAAATAATGATTTTTCACAATTTTGAAATATCTAGAACAAATCTGCCTGCTGAATTTATTTGATTTAATCACACTTAGCCCATATAAGAAAGTTTTATTATTCATAGTTGTTGAATTTTGGCCACGTGGATGTGATAAGCACATGGTGATCACCAAAATGTGGTCACGTGACCCTGTCTGCACAAGGTCTATACTGAACTTAAATTGTCTGTCTTGTCCATGCCTTGTTAGGTTAATGTCTGCTGACATTAGCCTAGCAACGCAGCTGCCGGCGACATGTTCTGTGACATTAGAACGTAAACCTGTGATGTTATCGTTCATGTCGTGAAATTGGCGCGGCCGTATGGGAGTCACAACTTAGCAAATAATGAAGTTCTTATGGAAGAGAATGGGGCTTTAAGGGGAAGCTTTTAGTTTCTCCATTACATGAAGAACTATTAAACAGCAAAAGGCCAACCATTTGTTATGTAAGCCCCAATGTGGGGGAGTCTCAGCCCTAGTAAATTCTTAATGCGTATGTAGTAGTATGATAGATACGCAGTAAATTCTTAATGCATGTTGCGAATGAAGATAATCATTCATCTCAAAACCGACAGATGACAACATGTACAGGGACTTTCCATTAAGTGTGTACTCACATTTTGAATAGTTTCAGACCCGCCTCCCCTCTTGGTGCATACACACTTAATGGAAGGCCCGAAAGATGCAATGTATGGATTATAAATTGACCCTACCACGGATAGCCAATTTCTTGACTTTTACCTGCAGGTTAGCCTTTTTCAGGGTGCATGCTGGGTAACACGTCGACAAAAGTCAAGGCTTTACTATATGAATTTTCATGAAATGTATCATTATTTGTAGATTAACATTGGAAAAAATAAGTCATCATTATTTTTCAAATAAGTGTCCATATACATTTAATATTGCTGAGTTGTTTGAAAACTCATTCATTTTGGATGGATATATAACAATTATTTGTTTATTTTCTATGGTTTTCCATGGGTTTTGTCGACAAAATTAGCCCAAATTAGCCTGCAGGTGCTTAAAATACTGAAAATCAGCTATCCGTGGTAGGGTGAATTCGCATATTCATGTGCATTCCTGTTAAACACAGAGGGCAAGCGGGACATCTGCAGTGTAGTATGGTTCAATCGATGCACTATCTTAGTATTCTGAATACTGCCATAAAATACATTTCTATTCTGAAAACTGACATTATACATCATTAGTATTCTGAATACTGACATATAAACATATAAAATTGATATTCTAAACACTGCCATAGTATACAGTGAGTGAGTGAGTGTTGAGTGTTTTACGCTGTACCGACAGCCAGGGTCGTCCCTTATCGAACCACAGCACTGACCAGGAATTGAACCCAAAGAACCACTTGGTCAGTGCAGGGTCCCCTCCTATCATCGCCTCTTATGATCAGCAGGGGCTACTGGGGGCCTATTCTTACCCAGACCCCCATGGGGTGCCATAGTATACAACATTAGTATTCTGAATACTGAAATAGTGTATGACATAAGTATTCTGCATACTGCCTTTGTGTATGAAATCAGTATTCTGAATACGACCTTTGTGTACCACATGCATATTTGGAACACTGCCTTTGCATACAACATTGGTACTCTGAATACTGCCATAGTGTACAGGGGAGGATCCAGAAATTAAAATAAGGGGGCCCACAAAAATGAATGTACAGCAGTGGCAGATCCAGCTTTTTGAAAAGGTGGGGCGTGCTAATAGAAAGGGGGGCACCCCCCAATTTTCAGAATTTTACATTAAAAAAATCTAAATTTGCCCCAAAAAGGTGGGGGCGCGTGCCCCCGCGTGCCCCTCTAAATCCGCCACTGTACAGGGGGGTGGGCAAGGCCCGCTGCCCCCCCCTGTATCCGCCCCTGGTGTATGATATTAGTATTCTGAATATGGCCTTTCTATATGACATTAGTATTCTGAACACTGCTTTAATGTATGATATGAATATTCTAAATACTGCCATAGTGTATGAAATAAGTTTTCTGAATAGTGAAATAGTGTATGACAATAGTATTCTGAGTACTGCCATAGTGTACAACATTAGTATTCTCTATTCTGCCATCGTATTTGACATTAGTATTCTGAATACTGCCACAGTATACAACATTAGTACTCTGAATACTGCCTCAATGCTCATTATTTGTATTCTGAATACTGCGGTTGTGTACGACACTGTTATTCTGAATACTGCCATAGTCTCGGGGAACGTGCAGGTATTTTATCACGTACAAATACCAGCAGGGATCTGGCAGCTCCTAATGCTGATCCTGGTCAAAGCTGCATTGATTGATGCTCCAGATATAAATCTGTAGATTATTTGTGTCCAATACATGAGGGTGGTCTCATGAAGTTCATGCAATAGCTGCAATGATTCACGAGATAACTAACTACGTGGTTGTCGATGTGTACACCGCTGCAATGGTTTTTCTTTTTTCCTCCTGTTAACAATATACAAAATGATCATCCATGTAGGTGAAAACTTCTTTTACTTTGTTTCAATTGGTGTAAGATTTACAATAGACACTGTATGATGAATGGTTCGATGATAGGTTGCCCATCTTTATATCTGGATATACTTAATTTTGTTGGCTGTTGGTTGGTTGGTCATTGGTTGCTTTGTGCCCTAATTAACTATCAGGGTCATAATTATAAAGTTTTGAATCTATGAGAAGGTAGAGACCATACTCCTATACCTAACAGAGGTAGGTGTTCTTTAATGTACATGGTCCAATAGGCAAAATACCAAAATATAATGTTATTTCAACGTTCTTTTTTTTAATAAGTCTTTCCTCCACCTAAAATAACGTTTCTGTTACGTAACAACTGGAAAGGTTTCAGATCAACCAAAGAAGTACAGTTACAGAACGTTCTTGTTACGTCACTGCTTGCCTGGGCAGTGGTTGTGATGGGGGGGGGGGGGGTAAAAGGTACAGTAGTACAACAGCCCAGAAAAAGTCACTCGTAATGTGTCTTGCAAAAGCAAACGATGGTTCAGTCAAACCACCCACTGTTGTGCAAAAGTCCAGCATTGATCTTCACCCACTTCTAATAATTTTTACAGGTTGATAATTTCAGGAACTTTAGATCTAAATGCCTATTTTCCAGAACCATTTACAGAATTAAAATCAGCCCATTAGAACAGCCACAACTCAAAGGTGGGACCTATCACGACAGCGGCGTCCCTATAGTGAACTCTCGCTGTGGAAATGACTTAATTATGTGACGGACGACTCATGGTTCTCATTTGGGCTTTGGTATACTTAGTGTTGTTTTGTATGATTGCATCGTTTTGTTTCTAGGCACCGCTTTAATGACTCTTGCATCATGATACCTATTCTGTTTTATCTTTCAGGAGACAGCCATGACAGTCTGAAAGGGAGGTGGTGAACGTCAGTATCACTAAGACCACACTGATCGTCAGGAATATGGTCTACCAGCATACATTGATGGTCATATACCCCAATTTCTCCGATATACATATTTGCGCTCGTGGAACAATGAGATATATCTTTTAAGGTACTAACAACAGCTAACAACAGTTCTTGTCTGTGAGGACATCATTATTTGATCTGCGTAACTCCCTGACTGCCACTCCATATTTGTGATGTGACACAATACTGTTGCCGGATTACATCTTCACATCACAAAATACATCACCGGCTGTGCCTTTATTAAGCTTACGTTGGCATACGTACACCCAACAACAGGAAGATGATACTGTGGCTTTCAGAGGGTTGAATAATCTCTCACCAAATCACAAATGTTATGTAGCTTTTTGTTACCAACTTCTGTATAACTTTGTGCAATCAGCAGCTTGACATAGTACTGAGAATTGATGTTCTTATTGTCCATGAAAAACGTGTAACATTGGCACATAGCATGTTACAAGACGCAACATGCCAATTAACACCGGAAGGTCTTTCATTTCTGCAGCCCAGCTGTGAAGGCTGACATAATACTGAGAATTGATGTTCTTATTGTACAATAAAGAGGTGTAACGTTTGCACAAAGCAGGTGACATGATGCAACATGCCAATTAACACCGGGAACTCTTTTCATTTCTGCAACCTGGCTGTGGAGGTGATAATTAATACTCCGTTCACATAATAGTCTTGTCGTCGGAGAAATTGATACTCAAAGGACTGTAATTAGTATGTGTCATGACCTTTCACATGATGACGTCTGGACCAAAGATGCATAGCTTGCAATGTGAATAGATGAGACTGTTACTTTAAGACGACACTGAACCATCTCCTTTCACATAAAGAGGTCCGGACCAAAGATTACATCAAGCAGTATTACAAAACGGTGATTGGGCAACAAGTTGTAACATATACAACAGTGAGTGCATAGCTGCCATTATGGATGGATGAGACTGTTTCTTTAAGACAGCACTGCCTGAACCATCTCCTTTCACATAAAGAGGTCTGGACCAAAGATTACATCAAGCAGTATTACAAAACTGTGATTGAGCGACAAGTTGTAACATATACAACAGTGAGTGCATAGCTGCCATTATGGATGGATGAGACTGTTTCTTTAAGACTACACTGCCTGAACCATGTCCTTTCACATAAAGAGGTCCGGACCAAAGATTACATCAAGCAGTATTACAAAACGGTGATTGAGCGACAAGTTGCAACATATACAACAGTGAGTGCATAGCTGCCATTATGGATGAATGAGACTGTTTCTTTAAGACTACACTGCCTGAACCATCTCCTTTCACATCAAGAGGTCCGGACCAAAGATTACATCAAGCAGTATTACAAAACGGTGATTGAGCAACAAGTTGTAACATATACAACAGTGAGTGCATAGCTGCCATTATGGATGGATGAGACTGTTTCTTTAAGACTACACTGCCTGAACCATCTCCTTTCACATAAAGAGGTCCAGACCAAAGATTACATCAAGCAGTATTACAAAACGGTGATTGAGCAACAAGTTGTAACATATACAACAGTGAGTGCATAGCTGCCATTATGGATGGATGAGACTGTTTCTTTAAGACTACACTGCCTGAACCATCTCCTTTCACATAAAGAGGTCCGGACCAAAGATTACATCAAGCAGTTTTACAAAACGGTAATTGAGCAATAAGTAACATCTACATCAGTGAGTGCATAGCTGCCATTATGGATGGATGAGACTGGTACTCTAAGACTACACTGCTATCTCCTTTCACGTAAAGACTTCCGGACCAAAGATTACAGCAATTAGTATTATAAAACGATGAAAGATGACCCATGGCACCGAGGAATGTGTTGTACCATCTACATCAGTGAGTGGATAGCTGCCATTATGGATGGATGAGACTGTTACTTTAAGACTACACTGCCTGATCTATCTCCTTTCACATGAGAAGATCTGAATCAAAGATCAATTAGTATTACAAGGTAAAAGATAACCCTGTTGCATCCAGGAATGGGTTGTAACTAGCTACATCAGCGAGTGCATTGCGTCCGATGTAGAATGATGAGCCTGTTACTTTAGCTAACTTCACTACCTGAACCTCTAGATGTCGTCAAGGCAACACGAGATGGTTTATTATACCTAAATGACAAATATCTTAACCAAGGAAGGGTCAGTATGACTTATATATATGCCCTGATGGACTAACAGAAGAGAAGAAATGTCCATTGGTCGTTCTCTTTTTTTTACATGTGGCTTCACCAGACTGAAAAACACTGACAATGACAAACATTTTCAGGATTCAAACCCACAACCTTTGGCTTTGGAGGTTGGGGTCATAACCACTACATAATGAAGAGGATGAGAGCGGAACTAAATAAAGGGATCACAACCAAATTTGCTGTTTCCCACAGGTCCTTTAATAAGCAGTTTAACAAATCAGCAACCAGATGAACTGGCTAGTAGCAGCCTATTTCGCTAGTTCTTGGTATGACTTGAAGTAAGTTCAGTGTGTAGACTGCTACATGCAAAAGGACATCATTTTAGAAGTAGTTGGGTAAAAAGACAGAAATGTCTCATTGGAGAATACATCCCAAGACTCTTGGCTTCTGTGATGTCATACAGACTATACCGGAAGTCTATGTTCTGGTTGTGCTCCTATTGGCCGCGGCTCCTTCTGGAACCGGAAGTGACGTCACGCAGTCAAAGGTCCTTCTCCGGGGAGCTGGAGCTAGTTTCCCGGTGGCGGTCTATGAGGAATGGGTAAGTGCTTACAGGGACAAGCGGAAAGGGCAGGTTGACCTTGAGATGACCTACACGGCCGTGGGGTCGACCTCGGGGAAGAAGGCGATCACAGGGCAGAGTGACCTTATCGTTGAGTATGGGGCTTCGGACTACGAGCTGAGCGCGCTGGAGAAAAAGGACTACCCAGACCTGAAGCTACTCCCCACCATGGCAGGGTAGGTAAAACTGACTAAATACAATGATGCCACACAATACAG
This sequence comes from Lepidonotus clava, assembly GCA_936440205.1. NCBI lineage: Eukaryota > Metazoa > Annelida > Polychaeta > Phyllodocida > Polynoidae > Lepidonotus > Lepidonotus clava. The sequence goes on from OW387143.1 coordinate 4,106,564, forward strand.
ATACGTTAATTTATGTTAAACGTTTACATCCATGGCCGGGTTGGTAAAACTGGCTAAATACAATAATGCAACGCAATACAGATAAGTTTATTTATGTTAAACGTTTACATCCATGGCCGGGTTGGTAAAACTGGCTAAATACAATAATGCAACACAATACAGATAAGTTTATTTATGTTAAACGTTTTACCTCCCTGGCAGGTAAGGTAAATCAGGCTTAATACAATAATCAAACACAACACCGTGGCCAATAGAAGCCGTGGCCAAAGAATGCCTTGGGCAAATAAATCTATTGTTTTTATTATATCTATTGAAAGCTACTCCCAACCATGACAGAGAAAGTAAAACTGACTGAGTACAATAATTTGAAAAATAAAGTTAAAAAATAGAAGATATTGTAGAAACACAGTTACGAAGGAGACCCAAGATTCTCTAAGCGGGTGTCCGAGAGACAAATACACCCTGGGTATTACTGCAGTTGGTTGGCCAACCAGTGTTAACCCTTTCTAAACCAAGGCGATAAGTGCTGCAAACAGTTCTCTTAGCTACAGATACAAGGCGTTAACACTGGTCACCCAATCAACTCCACTTTTTGCAGTCATTATTTTGCTTAAGCCGTATCTCCACAGGGGACTTGCATTTAGTACGTACACACATTTAGCAAAATCTCAGACTCACCATCCTCCCTTGGGCTAAAATAAATTTTAAAGTATACAAGAACTTATGCACATTTTAAAAAATTTCAGAAAAAATAGAAGGCACCCAATGTTAATTTCCTGCACAATAAGTGGTTAGCCGGCCAAGTAAAGTGACAAATAACAAGACGAGTTAAGAGATGAATAACAAGAGGAAATTGTTGGGCAACCCAGTGCCTTAAGCCCCATACCCACTAGGCGATTTTACTGGCGACTGGCGACGGGCAACAGCAGAATCACTGGTCATATCATTACCAATTCAGATCAAATGTTAGTATGTAACATTTCAATGTTAGATACTAACATTTGACCTGAATTGGTGACGATTTTACCAGTGATTCTGCTGTTGCCTGTCGTCAGTCGCCGGTAAAATCGTCTAGTGGGTATGGGGCTTAAGCATCAGAGAATAAGGTGAAAATATCGGACACATCCGATATTTTTGCCTTGCTCATTGATGATTAGTGCCCCTAATAAGCCTATCCCACATCAGGTGTATCCCAGGGTTGGACACAGGTGGACAAGGGTTGGACAAAATAACCATAATAAGTCATCCTTGTCTCCTAGAGTTCAGATTAATGAAATAGCCAAGAATTTATGCTTTTCTATATCCCCAAGTACTGATAAAGCATTATGATTCTTAAATTAAACCAATTGACAGATTATTTTCAAAATATAAGAAAAAAAACCTAAAGAGGTTAAATCCTATGTCGAAAATAGTCAAAGAGTGAGAGCTCTCGGGCTGTCCATAAATGATGTCACACACTAAGGGGTGGATAGGTAGATTAGACAGTTTGACACTGCTTGGAAACTTTGAATTTGGTTTAAATTAACATTACTAACTGCCTGGAAAAAGGCCTTATTTTCATGTTTAAAACAGAAAATTCAGTTTGACAGGTTTGGTGAGGTTTCTTAAAAGTACCGGGAAAAAGTGTGACACAACAAATGGATACCCCCTTTGCATAAGGTGCAAGTTGCTGTTGATCAGTGTCTTTCTTCAACAGGCCACTAACTTTAGGTTTTTCAACAATTAGATTTTTGCTTTTGATGCAACACTGAGAAAATGCATACATGTTTCTGGGGTTAGGCAATGTATGATGACACTCATGCCATTTCTCCATGGGGTGACTAAACCCCACTGATTAACATTGCTCACCCATCGGTAATGCCTAGTCCACACTTGGGCAACTAGATTTCAAAAATCGGCGTTGACTAACATTGTTAATTGTCCGGCGACCAACTAGAAACTGGCGCTTTGATGTCTGGTGACCAAACCATCAGTCGCCATGGGTTTAGAGCAATATATTTGACATGTTTAATATTTTTCTGTACCCACGGGCCACAAGTTAATCACCAGGCGACGTACTAAAGTGTCCTATAGTTGTCCAGCGATTAACTACAAGAGCGTCCCAATGTGCTGATTAATGTTTTAGTAGCCCAGCGATGTACTAATTTATTAATCAGCGGCCGACTAACGTTATTCACCATTGTTGGTTGCCCAAGTGGGGACGCAGCTCCAGGAAGTTAGTATGTCATAGGCCGACCAGTTAGTGGCCAGTGAGAAAAAAGTTAATTGCTACATTGGGACGCTCTTGTTACAAATCTGCCAGCGATTACTGATGACTTTAGTTGCCCAGCCTGGCAATTAACTGCACTAATTGCCGGCGACTAGAGAAAATATAAAACATATTTCTTCACAGTGACTAGCGGTTTAGTCCCCAGACATCACGGCACCCCTGTATGGTAAGTCGCCGGCCAACTAAACCACTGGTTATCACGTTGGTCGTCTTTTTTGCAAACTAATCACCTGTGGGGACCAGGCTTAACAGCTTCTAAACACGTCAAGGGTTCTATGTAACTTATAAGGCACTGACCTCATAGGCATAATATGTAGTCCGAACTCATAGGAAGAAATGTCAATTAATTTCTATATCGAAGGCCTCTAAACCGACCTCCTGAGCATAATGTAGGCCAAACTTATAGGAAGAAAAGCTAATTAACGTCTATATGGAATGGCCTCAAAAATGCCTATGACACCAAGGTATGAATTAATATCTATCTTGCACGACTTCTAAATGTCTACGCAACCAAGATGCGAAGTAGTGGTCACATACTGTTATTTTCTAATAACGTTCTGTGACATTCTGTGACATTATTACATTATCTGGAATGCCACATCATTTGCTAAATAACTCTATGACATGTCCGCAAACGATGCATGGTATGTGATATAACTTGCCTGAACTGTTTTCTGGTTTCTGGTTGTCCAATAATTACATATAGTTACATACACTCACGATTGGATATAGATAAAACTACCAGGGATGCAGCCCCGTGGGGGTCCGGGTAAGAATAGGCCCTCAGTAGCCCCTGCTGATCATACGAGGCAACGATAGGGGGGACCCTGCACTGACCAAGTGGTTCTTTGGGTACAATTCCCGGTCAGTGCTTGGTTCACTAGGGGATGAGGTACAGCAAAAATGATTGCAAGGTTTTGATCCCCTGCTGTTTGCCCGCCATGTCACCTTCAACTCATAGATTCGATCACCAAAGTCAGAAGTCGTCCCAACTGGTTTTTGCCGTGAAAATGACCCTGGCTGTCGGTACAGCGTAAAACACCCAACCCTCACTCACTCACCAGGGATACATCCAAAGATTAAAAGACAAAAAGAAAAGGGGGGGGGGGGGGTGGGGGGGTGGGCACCCTTATGTACACATTTGGGGTGCCCCATCCATGGTCCTGAATTTTCCATAAAACAAATCTAAATTTGGCAAAAATTAGGAAGGCGCCCCCGTCTAAATCCGTTCCTGACTACTATCATATACAAGAAAACAAAACACATGTGTATCTTTATCCAGGTTATTTCCTGTTAATTGAATATTGTCCTTTTGCACACTGCATTATTCTAACGTGCAATTTACATACAAAATTACAGTGGTTTCAATATCTCAGTGTTTGTTGGGCTTAATATTACAATCAACTAGTTATAGATGCACAATAAAATTTGCAGAAAGATTTGCTGACAACAAAGTTACCAATAAATCTTACTGTACAATGACATCGCTATTATAAGGTTTATAGCACACCCTAGGGGGCCATCAATAAATGATGTTCCACGCAAGGGGACGGGTGGGTAGGTCGGATAATGTGACACTGCCTGAAAACTGGCCTTATTTTCATGTTTAAAACAGAATATTTAATATGACAGGGGATGGGGGCACTTTTTGGGGGCACGGTCCTAAAAGTACCCTGAAAAAGTGTGACATCACCTTAATGGATGGTCCCTCTGGTGTATTAAATATGTTTAGATTAATACATAATGTCAAAGAGTTTCATGCACATACATTTTCAAGAGCCAAATCTTCACTTAAAGATAGACCCCAGTGATGGAAGTCACGGCTGCCTTTAATTACGATCATTATAATTGTTTTTTAAAGTATTTAAAACAGAAAACATCATTAGATAACCATTAGATAACATTATCTACTGATATAACTTATATAAAAATAGATAGGACAGTAGCTCTGTAAATGGGTTGCAAACCTGAAAATCGTGATATTGAAATTTAATTTTTGAACATGAATATCTCAGTAAATTTTTAACTTACAGCCCTGGAAATTTTGGTGTGCAAATAAATGAATGTAGTTGAGAAGAACAAATAATTAATAAAAGCTTTCATTTAGCCTAACATAAATATTTTATGTTTCAGGTCAGTTTCCTATCTACTCATTTTATAGAGCGGGGGATTCCCCTTTTTAAAGCTGGGAATTCCCAAATAGTGTCCTTGTGACATCACAAATTCCAGGATTTCCCTTGAAATCAGATAAAGTAGACTAAATTTAAATGTCTCAAGCCTAATGTCTTAGACATCTCAAGCATTATTAGTTCTTGGTCTAATTACCATGATCAAAGAATTTGATTGGAAAATGTTAAATCTGCAAATATGTGCAAGTATCCCTTTATTTAAAGCTACATCTCCATTGATCCACATATTGGTGTTTATTGTCCATCAAATGCCTGTCTTCATCCATCATACATTTACACTTCTTATTCTTTACCATTGTTTGTCCGTCATCCATCAAAATGTGCTCTTTCAGTTATTTTTCATGCATGATATAGAATGGAGGATCAAGGATGGTTGACAACAGAAATGTAGCTTTAAAGGGAGCCAAAACCAATATAAATGACAAAAATTTCAAAATTATCAAAACTCAGATAATTATAGAAATATGTTAAACAAGTCTAGTTGAGGTCAATGGTAAAGTATTACCTGTGAAAACTAGCTCAAACCAAAGTAGAATTCCATGATAGGTGGTAATATTTCCATTTGTTTGTAAACAAACCCCATTTTTGCGGATCCACATTAGTTCAGTTGAGCACTTGAAACATGTTTTCAACGATTTACTACCATATTTCATGGTTAATATTTTAACATGAGCCACAAATAGGCTCAAGGAAAGGATTTCCATGACTGGTCACCGTTGATGGAAAGGTTTATCGCTAGTCATCTGGGACACAACTCAAAAACTGGAACATTTTCTGTCACCTCCTTTTAGTCCATCTTTTCCTATGTGCTTGTAAATTCACCAAAATGCAACTCTAATGGTACATTCAAAGTGTAATGACAATATGTGTCCTGTTAATGTACAACACTTCATATAAAATAACATTTATAATATCTAGCCAGACTCTTAACTATCACTATGTTACAATAAAAGGAACACAACATGAATGTTTTTGGCTGACCAGATCTATAGTAACTAAAATCTTTGTCAGCAAAGTGGGGATCCACTTTTGGATTAACAGATTTCAATGTGTGTTACCAGCAGATTTGGATTTAGATTTACAATACTAACGTTTTACAATGTATTCAATTGTGTTTGGCAATATTGATTATTAAATCATTGAGAAAATTATCGACTCCTCCTTTTTTAATCCCTTACCTCAGGTATGGATCGATTTTATTCACGATGAAAATCAGTTGGAATAATGGTTAATTTTCATTTTATTTGAACAACTTTGATTACATTAAGTTCATGTTCTCCCAATTGTATGATGAGGTAATAAGGGAGAATGGGGTTTGGTTAAAGTGAGTTGTGATGAGTTAATGATAGGTTAACAGGTCCATAATAAAAGCAAGCTATATCACATATCATGTATCTCATTGATCAGGGGGATAAATACAATCCAGTCTACACAACGAGCCTCCAAGATAAGAGTCCCAATTCGCAACATTTTGCCGTGAATGTACTGAGCGGAGTGCCCCCTGTGGGAGTCTGTGCAACTAGGTGCAACATGTCTTCTGTTTTGACATTTTTGTGACGTCATCGTCGTATGTTTACATTTAGAAAAAGATCAAAATAGACGCATTGTTGTTTCAGTTGTACCTGGTTGCAGAGAATCTCATAGGGGGCGCCAGGAGCGTCAACATCATATATATTGTGCAGGTGATTGTCATATATCCTAGTGTAGCTATAATATTTTTGGTCTACATAAGTCATCCAAGGTGCTTATAACATTTTCTTAAAATTTACTTTCATGGTGGCCTTTTGAACCTCTTCAGTCAGCCTCTCCCAAAGTTTGACGCCACAATAGAAAGGGCTGTTCTGAGGGGCATTCCATAAAGATTTCGTGATAATCTAGTTTGAAGAAATGGCACGATACAGACAATTGTTATCGTCACATAACATTTTTGTTTTTCTTTTTTTTTGTTCAAATTTTTTTTCAATCAAACTCAAACTTTACAGGCTTCTTCTTTGGTCACATATATACATTTTGATATATAAATATTTGTTAAAATGTATATTTTTAAAACCGCGATATTTTGTAATTATCGCCACGATACTGATTTCAGGCCTTGGCGATAATATTTTGAGTATCGCAGATCTTTTATGGAAGTGCTTTAAATCGCGATAATTATCGCCAAATTTTTATGAAATGCATACCTGAACTTCAGTGAGCCTTTTGTATGGTGATTTGAACTTGAGTTTGGTGTTGTTCCTCAGATTTTTTTCAGGATGAAAAATTTCCACCATAGTAATATCTCTACTCTGCCTATACATTATCTTATTTCCAAATATACACAGTTGTATCCAAGTAGAAAGTAGAAATAGTTTACCATTGTGAACCATTAGCTTCATATATGATTATAGGCTGGTTTCCACAGGAAAATTAATGTGAAAACACCCGTCACCAACTTAAGCAAATTATTGGTGTTAATCGTTGACCATTCGGCAACTTCGACGCTTGCTAACTGCGAATCATCTCTGTGCTGTAGCTGCCACTGCATGGGCCCAGCCCATCCAAGTTGCATAACACCAGCAAAAAACGCAGGACTATTTTTAGACTTAGGGGCGTAGTGATACTATAATGCCAGTGTATAGTATATGACCTACATAACAGAGAGTACTCTCTCGGACTATTTTCCTGGAGCGGAGGTGCGAGTGCTGCAGAGTGATCGCTAACGGGTAATCCAAACTGGCACTATTGTTAGCGAGCAGCAAACAAAGTTAATCTTAAAACTTTTAAGTTAATCAGCAGGGCACCTTTAATTCAGTTTTCAGAAGAACAACTTCGTATAATCTTCCATGTAGGTGACAGGTAAGGCACAATTGATGGAGAAAAATAAGGAAATCAAAATATCACGTGAACCATATAACGATACAAAAACACTTGTAAGTCTTCCACAGATGCATTCAAACAAGCCAATTAATCAAATTCAACTCCTATGCATTAGTGTCCATCGTTGAACATTTCAGAGGTTTCCCTGGCTAAGAATCAAACTTTCAAACACTCCCATAGTTGCCATGGTGACTGATAATTCAGCACATATATCAGTTTATATAGGAGAAACAAAAGTATTTAAAATCAATTCTTAAAGCAAGTGCGCTGTCTCAGCCTATTGAGTGAAGTATCCAAAAAGGTGCTATTCATTGACATTAAAGCCCCACTTACCAATTTTACCATTGCCCGGCAACAGCATGGGCGTCAAATTCCCTGCAAAATTGCCGGGCATTCACAAAGCGCCAGGCGCTTCTCTATCGATAATCTATGCATTCTGGGCAACGGGCGAAAGGGGAACAGAATTGCCAGTAAAATTGCCAGTAAAATAACAAACTTGCCTGATATTACCGTCGTCTGATGACGACGACACCGATTCTCCCAATCGCCCGTCGCCCAGTGACAGTGGGTATGGGGCTTAAGCCCATATTCCACTATGCGGTGGGGGGCCGTTTGCGGTGGGATCATTTCCCACCGCAAGCAATTTGCAATTCAGAAACCAACATGTTCGTTTCTGCCACCGCAAGCACTCAAAAGAAAACTATATAAAATCATTGTAGACTATGAATATAAAATCATAAAAAAATCATAAAAATCTTAATAAAATCATAAAAAAGTAATAAACATTTTTTAGAACCATATATAAGAATATTAAATCATTTGTGACATTGCTTGCGGTGGGTCTTGCAGAGGGTCACTGCAATACCCACCGCAAGCAATGTCTATATTCCACCTTGCGGTGACCTGATTTACTTGCGTCAGGTCTAAACACCGCTACTAAAACGCCCACCGCGACCAAAACGCCGCATAGTGGAATATGGGCTTGAAGATAACCACCGCTTGGACAGCTACATTGGGGACAACTACCAAGGGACAACAAACCCTTACAATAAGCCCATTCCAGTTTACACCTTCATTAAGGTTTACTATGAAACATCTTCAAAATTTCCGCCATGGTTATTTCCTGAAGACAGCTGTATGATACACAATGAACCAACACAATGTAGTTGACACATTGCTCCTAAAATTTGTAATTTTAGCCATTTTCATATAGGAACCAATGTCAACCTGTCAACTTAGTTTAAAATGGCCAACCTTATTTTGCCCTGAAATATAGCATTTTGATTAGCTGGCAAACCGGCAAATCTGTCAATTGATAAAATCTAAGAAATCATAATGTTCAAGCAGTGCTTTGCTGTTCTGAGACCCAGATCTAAGTCCTCCTTAACCTCTTGCTGTTGCGAGGGATTGATTATGCGACAGGCCACAGAGGAACTAACTGCAAACAGAGACTAGGGCATAGATAAACTCGCTGACAATAAACAAATCGCAAAAGCAATTAGCGATTAGCGCAGAAATGAGGTCAACACCTGATGCATTATGAATGGCCCATGCATTAAGCTTATCTCTTCACTAATGGCTCCATTCATTATTTCTAAAGCCACCTTATATGAATAGCACACAAATGAAAATAGCCTTTTTTTCTGCTGGTGTAGCAGGATCAAATATAAGTGAGAGTCAATTAAGGTCCCTGGAGGCACCATAATGGAGCATCCAGGAAAGGCCATGTAATGCTATGCATTGGGTCAAGGGTCAGTTTGTTTGTTTGTTTGTTGGGTTAGTTTAATGTCCTGCCAACCCTTCTGGGTTCTTTTACCAGACTGCACAATGTAAAGCTTTAAAGCTAGTTTTACATCACATGGCGGTGACCAAATCTATGATATGATTTAGGAGAAACCCGCCGCCCAGTTCAATACCTTACTCTTTTCGAAGAGTAGCAAGGGGTCTTTTTTGTGCATTGTCCCATAGACAGGACACAACACATCGGGCCTTTGATGTCTCCCTTTAAATCACCTCTTACCACAAGCAGGGGATACTGAGGGAACATTCTTCCCAGGGAGCTCCAACAGGACCCCCCTACCCGGTCCCCCACGGGGGAGGGTCAAGGGTCGTGTCACATGTTGGTGCCCATGATCATGACGTCTGATTTGCATGACTTAACAAAATGCTAAATTTGCCCAAAAAAGGTGGGGTAGCGTGCCCCCACGCCCCCCTCCCCTCTAAATCCACCACTGAGTTAAAAGTTCTGGCTAGATATCATAAAATGCTATTTTGTGTGAAGTGTTGTACAGTAACAGGGCAACACATATTGTCATTATACTTTGAATGTGCCGTTAGAGTTGCATTTTATTGACTTTATGCATGAGAACATAGGAAAAGGCGAACTAACAGGAAGTGACGGAAAATGTTCAGGTTTTTAAGTTGTTCCTTAAGAGTATTAAGGCCTTTAGAGGGGTGCAGGTCAACCGGTCTGCAACAACCCTTCCCCCCCAACCTTTGGCGCGGTCTATAAAAAGTATGAAAAATTCATGTGTGTGCACTAAAGCCCCATACCCACTTGGCGATTTTGCCGGCGATGGGCGATTTGAAACAACAAAAGGTTGTCTCAGACAATTGCTGCTCATAGGGCTTCACTGGGCCAAACTGCAATAGTGTGAGACAACAAAATGTTTCGCTGTTTTCTAACTGTTCATATTCACAGTCAGTTTTCTGCAACAGGTCACTGCTACCAAAATTATTATAGCTACACAAAGATAGGTGACTCGGACCATCCCCTATGGGATTTTCGTGACTGGTTGTTGAGAGGGCCGCCCCTTGGAGAGTCTGTGCCCCCCGTTACGACGCGACGTCAATTTTTGCAGTTTTCGTGACGTCATCTATAAACAAAGGGTGGTGATGTCACAAAAATAGCAAAAATTGACATCGCGACATAACGGCGCGTACGGATTCTCCTAGGGGGCGTCCCTCTCAACAACGTCACTTCGAAACATAATACAGTCATTAATCTTTCCTTTGTACTATCATTGCTGCTACTAGATCGTCCTGGTGAAAAGACCCATAGTGTTTTGTTGGTACCAGAGAAGTGTCCCCATCCCATTAGGCTCCAGTCCACATTGACCATTCCCTGGCACTAACTGTATACTAGGCCTTAGAAGTCTGAGCCAAGCCAAATGCACCACCCCCATAGGATGGGATGGCTTTAGTGGCTAGGCTCCAGACCTCCACTTACACACACAACTATGTATACAGTCATACCAACGATTCTGTAGGCAAACAAAGATATGTACTTTGTGACATTTCGTTGTGTACATTGCTATGCTAGCGCCCCCTATGAGGGTGGAGAGTTCATGCAAACTGCTTGAAACATTTGTCTCTTTTACACTTTGCTACAATATAAACAAATGGTGATGGTGTCATGAAAATTGCAAAACAGAAGACATGTTGTAGCAGTTTGCACAGACTCTCATAGGGGGTACTAGCATCATTGACGTCACAAAAAACGATGGTCCGACTTACATATCTTTGTGTAGCTATAATATTTTTGGTGATACTTTGTTATTCAGACACACAGTCCATAGATATATTGTTTGTACCATTAAACCAAGTACTAACAAGGCGATTTCACCAGGTCAATCCACTGATTGGTGCTTAAACCAGCTGAAAATACTCAAATAATCAGATTTTTGCACAACAGTGTGTGTGATTTGACAAAGCCATTGGTCACTGTTATACGTCCCACTGTATGATGGGCCACAGACGATAAGTCAGATAACCATGTACAGTCAAACCACATCACCTTGGAAAATAATAGCTGGGCATCTTGATAGGACATGGCTAAGTGACATGTGACAAGGCCATTTCTCAATATTGACAGGGGTACAGGGCCATTTCTTAAAATCGACCGGGCCACAGGGCCAATTCTTAAAATCAACAGGGCAATATCGGGACCCCCCCCCCATCTCCATCCCCAGGATACCGATATTTCCTAGATTGAAAGCCCCACATGATGATAATATCAGGAGTGTCAATGATAAATAAACTTGTTGACATTTGTTCCAGTGTACATCTTGATTGTCTTGATATCATCAGTTGTGGTAATGGAATCTAGACTTGTTGACGTAGTTTCCATTATACTTCGTGATTTTATCTGCATGGTACTACAAGGAAATATGGATTCGCATCAGGGAGAATAGAAAGTTTTCCGTTCAATTTAAATGGTCCCTGATGTAAATCACTCTCTATTGTTATAGCTCTTTTGCTGATATGATCTGGCTTAAACAGTGTAAAGCTGCATCTCCATATTATATACATGTCCGTCTTTTGGCCTATGTCATCCAGCATACATCACCAGTTATTCGGTTCATGTCTTCCATCATAGATCACTTCCAGAGCAATTTTTTAACCCTTTCCACCCGCCCGATGCGCTGAGGCATCGCCGCCGTAATCGCGCCGGATGCGCCCAAGCATCGCCGCTGAAAACACGCCCGATGCTTTCAAGCATCTTTTCGGCGATTTTGGCTAAATTTTACTTAAAATCGTTCTAAAATCGTTAGAAAAAGCCAGAATTGCCCAGAATTTTTACACAATAAAGCAAAATATCAAAATATCATAATTTCTTGAGATTTTTTTTTGCTGTAACCATGGCAACGGGGAGCATCACGGACATTTCAAGCATCCAGGCCTGAGGCCCGCACTTGTACACTCCCTGGCGAAACCATTACGGATATTACGGATTTCAGCTCAAAATCCATCGATTTGCACCAAATTTTCGCGATATACACAACAAGCAGAAATCCTACCTTCATAATGTGATCGCCATATTGTGATAAATCCATTATTTTCTGCATTTTGACCACTTCCCCCCACCTCCTCCTTGTTCGCCGATCGCCACCATCCCGGGGAGGCTGGTGCAAATATCCAAAATGACCGATGATTTTCCACTCGAAATGCGAAAAATACCGCATGTATACTAGTAAACTTGATATCCCCGTGATCCTTGTGACATATTCTACGCAAATATCACAAAAAGAATTGTCCAAATCGCTCATTTCTGCGAGTAATGACGCAAATTCATGGGGACATCCCCCTCCCTTGCTCGCCGATCGCCCCGCGACCGGCGCCATGCTGGAACAGGTGGCGTCGTCTGGCGGATCCTTCCATAGCTAATACGGCGTCGTAGCTCGCGCGCTTCCCGCTAGGCGCGGCGGGTGGAAAGGGTTAAAGATGACAACAGCCAGTGGTAAAGAATAGAATGTATCAATGAATAACGGATGATGGACGACGGATGACAAATGACAAAAGGCGGATGAATGGAGACATAGCTTTACCAAGTTTGGTGTGTGGGGCCCTGTCTAGCTGTGGGAATTTGCAATGACTGAATGTAGCAAATTAAACCAAATACACCTCCTCAAAAGGTTTACCTGGTAAAGCACCTGGTAAAGCACCTGGTAAAGCACCTGGTAAACCTTCATGTGATCAGACCCTGAACGTTACGCCCAGAGACCGACTATCTGAACAATTGTTTGTTTGTTTGTTGGGTTAGTTTAATGTCCAGCCAACCCTTAAGGGTTCTTTTACCAGACTGCACAAGGTAAAGCTTTTCAGCTAGTTTTACTCCACATGGGCAATGACTGAATCTATGAGATAAGGTGCCTATTTGTAGAAGTGGGACCCAATGCCCTCTTTATAGTGCTGCCACACTGAGATATACATATAACCAACCAAGAAGGGAGTACGAGGGTGGTTATCACCCTGAGTCGGGACCCCGATATCAGCCCGAGGCCAGGGCCTGCAGGGCCGGCCGAGGGCTGATATCGGGGTCCCGGCGAGGGGTGATAACTGCCCGAGTACTCCCTTCGAGGTTGGTTATGGATTTATTATACCTTTTCTGTTAGATCTGAGCTCCCAAGGAAGGATGCACAGCAATCAGTGATGGTGGGACTGTGATGCTGCACATTTTTTATGTTTTTTTTCATATAACTCTTTTGATATCCATCAAATCCACAAATAGTAAACAGTAAAATGTAGCTAAGAACGTTGTACAGATAATGCATATGATAGATTTATTATTTCTTAATGATTTCATTTTTTCATGATTTTTTGAAAAATAAAAAGTTTTTGTATCACACTGCAGTGCGATACAAGGCTGGTTATCACCCAGATTTGTATCACCCTGTGTTAAACTCTTAACTACTAAACTTGTATCACCCTAAGGTGTAATAAATCATGTTATAGGCCCACAGAATACCCCACCCAGTCACATTATACTGACACCAGGCCGACCAGATATGTCTCGTGGTTCTTACTTTATACCAAGTGCTAGGCAAGCAGTGACCACCACTAATTGTAGTGACCACTACAATTATCAAAGTCTCTGGTGTGACTTGGCCAGGGATAAATCCCAAGACCTCCCAGACTCAGAGCGGGCACCCTACCAAATAGCCACTGAGTCTGGTCTCCCCATTTGTCACTTTCTACAAACAACAAGGGACTGCTGGGGACACATTCTTCGCAGGAGGCTCCCAAAGGAACCCCCTACCCAGATCCCGGGGTCTGAACAATAGAAGCATGGGCCTGGACTAGTATAAACATAAAAGACCCAGGCAAGCAGCGATGTAACAAGCATGTTCGGTGACCCTACTTTTTCGGTTATTCTGTTACCTGCCCAATTTTCACATAACAGTTACATCTCTTGACGTTAGGTTGAGACTCTCCAAGACAGAGTGTTATAACAACGTTATATTCTGGTGCAGTTGAGACCTTACCAATATAAAATGTTATGATAACATTATTTGCATGTATTACAACATAACTAGAATGTAATGGTAACATCATAGTGCAAGCACACAATGTTAGGTTCTAAAAATGCTACTATGTGCTATCAGAATAACGTAACAAGAACCGAATTGGAACCAAATAGAATGTTACTGCAACATTATAATAACATTACATTCTTGCCTGGGGAATCCCTTATGTCACCCCTTAAAGCCTCATTGGCCACCCCATAATGCCAAATTTTTACCCTGAGGTTTATTTCTATCTAAACCATTTTTTAGATCTCTTCCACTTGAAATATTAAATTCGGAAAAATATTTCTACAAATCACCATGGACTTATGGATGGCTGTTATGATTTTTTTTTATTGAAAATGACATTTTTTATACTTGCAATTCTGAGATTGCAATGAATCCCAAGGAAAATATCGCCTACAGTGAATGGGGCTTTAGTCATGTATTTTGTTGAGATGTAATACAATTGCAATTCACCACAGCTTGTCATAAAAGCTAGCCTCATGTATCTATTTGTAATATCAGTGCACCCCACAATAAGGAATTCTATGTGATGTGTTGTTAGTTACCTTCTTTTATTGCCATCAATGATATTGCTCCTATGTGATGTATTATTAGTACCTTATTGCCTCTAACCTCATTAGTGTGACCAAGCTCAATGAATGGGAGAACCTGGGATTTTATGAATATATGGGTGCAATTCTGCCTATGTAATAAAAGCATCTTTGGAATATGCAGGTTGATTTATGTGTATTGGGCTCATGGAATGTGTTTTTATCGTTTCTATTTAGTTCTCAAAGACTATAATCATGATGAAAATATGTATTTATGGCACTAAAGTATTGCTATAAATCTATAATTTCATCAGTTAGAGTTCCATTTAATTTCCTTTTTTTGCCCTGCAAGATTTTAAAACTATAAAGATTTATTGCCACATAGCGTAGAGATATTTCTTGATATCGAGACATTCCGCCTGAGCAAAGCCTGCCTGGTCCCCGCTTGGGCAAGTAGATTATAAAAATTGGTGGCGACTAACAGGGTTAGTCGCCTGGTGACATACTAAATAGCAAGTCACCGTGGTTTTGTGGCAAAATATTTGACATGTTTAATACTTCCCCCAACTTGCCGGCAATTAGTGCTCTTGATCACCTGGGTGGGGGATTGATGTGACCTCAAATCATCAGCAGTTTGATGGATGTTAGTTAGTCACCTGCCAATTAGTTTTTTGTCCTTGGTCGCTGGTGACAGGTACTAATATTCACTAATCGCTGGCATTGATCGCCCAAGTGGGGACGCTGCTTAAACTTTACTGAAAGTTACCCAAATTAAATTCCATCACCATAAAATCATCCAATACAGAGATTTTCTATTAAATCTGACATCAAATATGTTTTGTTTGTCATTTCTAAACTTAACTATAGCACATTACCAAGAAACATGCTTTCATAACTGACCAAAAATACACAAAGTTCAAATGCAGAACTACTAATTCTCGACAGAGAAAAATGAATGCACTGCAATAAGCCTAAGTACTAATTTACAAACCATGATGACATAGAATAATAAATGTGGTATAAAATGATGAGTATGATGGCGAAGAATGTTGATACGCATGTTGTGGAATGGTAGGTTCTCAACTGATCGTTTAATCATGTTTTATAAATTAGCTCTGACGCTAGGCTGTGGTATCATTGTATGTAACCGAAGATGTATGACCTCCTGTCAGGCTTCGGTGATTGCCTATTGACACGCAGTGAATACGGGTTATTGATTCGTCCGGCCTGTTTTCACATTACGATAGCGCCCATTATGACAACACTCACAAAGCGATGGACAAATATACAGGCAGAAGTTTGATAAATGTAAACGCTTAATGGATTCACAATCACCAGGACAACTTCTTGTAGATAAAGAGATGGTGCAATAAAAAAATAGCTGACAGTTGAGTTTCTAACCAGCATCTTTTTTGACAATTTGTATAAAATAAAAAAGGCCTCTTTCAGTAGTTCAAATCTTTAACTTCTTGGAGGGGACTAAAAAAAAGTCAAAAATATTCTTTAGGTTGGCCTTCATGAGTAGAGGGAGGTAGGCAACCCACCTATCTGAAATGGATAGGATTAAACTACCAAAGAATCCCATGGGAGATCAACTCAATGATTTGAACAGGAACTTTCTGTTTGGATCTATAATAAAAACAATGTTAATTTAGCTTCAGGGCTCTTATGAACCATTTATTATCATTCCCCAGCCTAATACCATGGTGTATTGCTATTTTTGCACCTATAAATCATCAACAAGCATATCAGTCCATTCAGCTCTTTGCCTTTCATTATCCAGGGTGCTGCTGAATTATATATCATAAAGGATGTCAAAAACATGCCCAAACTTCACCCCTGTTGTCACCATGTAATTAATCAAGATATTTTTGTCCAGGAGATATCTATCAAATCTGCATATTGAAAGTTTCAGAGTAATTATATGTAAATTATGCATATGAAGGGAAGCGATAGATTAGAGTTATTACATTGAAAAGTGCCTATCTTTCTGTTTTTTTTCCTGTTGGATTGAGCATGTACTCAATATGTTCTCATACATATCTTTAAGAAGGGCTTCTTCCACTTCTTTCTTTCTACTTATTGAATTGAAGGTCTCACATTTAAAGAGAGGAAACACATGCATCAACTCTAACCAAACGACCAGTGTTTCTTTTTTAATGTAATTAGGTTATATCATGCTTGTGTCACAAATTCCATGCTCATTAAAAGGCTACAATGTATAAAATGACGACAGGACTTGCACAATACCTATCGTTACAATGCAAGGTTGCAAATTAATGACACCTCTCGTAGCAAATTTGTAATAACGCACGTTTTGACCTTCAATATAAACCTATTTAGAATGCTATTAATTAGATACTATTTTCATAATTTATAGCCCTACAGTACCCATTTTTACATCAATTTACAGAATTTAATTTGATCCAGTAGAAACAAAGATATTAGCATTTCGCAACAACGACTTCGTTACCAATATCTTTGTAACGACATGTGTCTTAAAGTTATCATAAAGTTATCATTGTGAAGATAGATCATTGTGCAATGGGCCACAGGTATAGTGCTTATGATCATTTATTAGTTAGATAAGGATGTCTTTGAAGCTTAGGATCATTTGAAGCCGAATCATACATAACTGAGGCGTATCCTTATGATTGTTGAGATCATACGTGCAAATGCATGTGGTTTTAAACTCTAGTTTTAACATCAAACTGTGCATACTTAGAAATTGCTTTCACATTATTATATAAGCGTATGTGGTCGGTTAGATTAAAGGATAAATTTGTATGACCAAATTGGGAGCAGGTACGAGGTGGATTAGGGCAGGGTTCACAGGACTGCCCAAAGGCTGATAACCCACCGAGGACCTTCTTCCTGGTTGGTTATGTATTTATCATACCTTGGAAATATATTAAGGTGAAATCTTAAAGCTTAGACTAACCTAATGAGTGGAACTATTTTCTTACATGAATCCCATCCCTTCAAATACTGTAAACATGAGTCATTCATACATGAACACAATGTACTATCAGATATGAGAATATCTATAGAGTTATGAGGTATAACTGGCTGTTGATAGTCCTTCTAAGGTTAGCTTGGGGTTAATTCCCAAGATTTTATGCACTCCCCTTCAGTAAAAGCATCTGAAAAAATGACAGTTAAACATTACCTTCACTGGGAAAAATAGCATGTTTGTTTGCTATTTTAGATGAAGATATCCATACTTTAAATATTAAAAGCTTTTAATGTTTGGATAGGACCACAGTAAATCTTTTAAGAAGAAGAAAATATGGGATCATTTTTTGTTTGAATAATTATATATACTTTGAATTAATGATGATTCAATCAAACTGTGGTGTGATTCTAATGAATTAAGCAATGAAAATGTATTAACATCAGGTGGCACTGCATTGGTTACTCATATTTACATTTAATGATTTTTTTTCTTTTCCAGGGCGGTTGTATTTGGCTATAACCTGGACCTGAGTGCGAATGAGTCACTTGTTCTGTCGATGGAGCTGGTTGTGGGCATCTATAATGGCACTTACCGTTACTGGAACGACTCGGCCTTCCATGACCTCAACTCCAACATCACTCTGCCACATGAGAGGATAGTTGTTATTGCACGAGGCGACAGTTCTGGTACCACACATACATTAACGACAGCCTTTTCAACTATCGATGGGTGGAGGAAACAATATGGAGTTTTCACAAAGGGTGCTCAATGGAACCGAAACTTTGTTACTTTTTTGGCAAGAAAGAACAGAGGCATGTCTGGTATGTTGCTGTCTTTTAAGTACAGCATTGGGTATCTTGTGGTTGCTGATGCCCTTGATGCAGGATTGCGATATGCCAAGATGTCGAATAGCTTTGGCGTAGTGGTTGATCCTACGAGCAAATCAGTTCAGTTAGCAATGGACAAAGCTGCTGAGGTCATGCAAACAGAACTCACCGTACAACTCGCCAACCACCAGCAGAGAGAATCCTATCCCATAGCAAGCTTCACCTACATGATCGTCAAAATGTCAACCATGTCTAACTGTGTATCAGCAGCCGAACTGCTTCGCTACATCCACTGGTTTACAAGCGAAGATTTCCCAAGGCAGGCTTGTTCCGAGAAACACATGGTACCGATAAGCAGCAGTATCGTAAATAGAATTGAGGAGCTAATTATGTATAGACTTGAATGTGATGGTAAGGTGTTGTGGCCTAGTGTCCAGAAGCAGATTGAGGAAGAGGAAGAGACAAAACCAAGCAATGAATGGATGTTGGGTACCATAGTTGGCCTGACCATGTTGGTAACAATTGGCTTCACTGTGGCCCTGTATGTCACAGTGATGAGAATCAGAACAAACAGGGAATTGGATAATGATGAGTGGGATATTGCTATAGAGGACATAGTGTTCTACACAACTGCAAAGTCTTCAACTACTGGAAATTCGCGTTTCGTCATGTGGTCCTCAGTGAGGACTTTGACCGATATCGATGAGTTGGAAGATGGATATCAAATGGTGAAGCATATACTCCAGTGGCCTGGAAAATGGAATGCACAAACTGTAGGACTCAGGCTTCTGGAAGTTAAGAACCTCATCAAAGTAAAAAGAGAAACAAAGAAGCTGCTTCTTTCGATGAGAGACAACATCATTCATAACAATGTGCTTAATTTCTATGGGCTGAGTGAGCTACAAAATGATCGCTATGTTGTGAGCGACTATTGCTCAAAGGGTTCCTTGAGTGACCTTCTAAAGGATACGAAGTATTTCTTTAACAAGGACTGCAAGCTTTCGTTGTCACTTGAGATACTGGGAGGCTTGGTTTTCTTGCATTCAAAGGGTATCGTCCATGGAAATCTTCGCACAAGCTCTTGTTTGGTTGACTTCAAATGGACAGTAAAAATAGCAGATTGGGAATACTGTCATTTATATAGTCACATGAACCCCAAAAGAAATCCATTGCTAGCTCTTAGGAAGACAGCAGATGATGTGGGCAAAGATGAAGCAGCCTTCTTAGAATTTTGGACAGCTCCTGAGATTCTAAAATCTGAATATAATTTACATCCTACAGTATCATGTGATATCTACAGTTATGGAATCATACTGCAAGAGATATTCACAAGGAAAGACCCTTATCATGAATATTCAGATACAATGGAACCAAGTGAATTAATCAAAGCGATATTAGGTAATAACCTCCGTCCGTCCCATGGGGACGAGACCCCGACAAGCATTCGTCAGATAATGGAGTATGCATGGAGTGATGTGCCAGGGAGCAGGCCTTCAAGTGAGCAAATTCAGAAGATGCTGAGAAATGCTCATAACCTGAAGAAGTCAGTGCTGGACCATATGGTCGAGGCTTCAGAGGAGTATGCAGTAGGTCTGGAAGAGCAGCTCCACTTCAAAGCTGAGCAACTCACTGAAAAAGAAGCCCAGCTGTCAGAACTCCTCAATAGTAGAATACCAATGTGCCTTCGGAAGAAACTGGAGGCTGCTGGTTCCAATGGCACAGATATTACATCCTCAGTCTGTGTTATTGCACTACGAGTTGCCACCAAAGCCAAGCAGCTAGATCGAAGGCGCAAAGGTAGCGGCTCCATGAGCCAGTGGATAGAGAAAGTGGATCATCGGCTCAGTGAGATTGCAGCCCGATACAATGCTTTTCTCATAAACTATACCAATGGTGCTTACATCATGATATATGGTGTTGGCATTCGAGAAAAGCGAAAAGCTCTGCAGGCAGCAAAGATGGCCTTGGAGGTCATCTCGGAGGAAACAGATAATAGCATAATCAAGGTGGCAGAGGACACCATTAATGAAAGTGCGAGTGGCTCCAGCAGTTCGAGTAACAGACCTGTGATTCTTCCCACCTATCGCTGTGTCATACATCACGGGTCTGTTTATGCTGGCCTAGTTCAGGGATCTTTTCCAAAGTGCCACATTATGGGAGAGGTGGTTGAGGAGACCTACAGACTCCTCCAACATGCTCAAGCCTCCAGGGTTCTTGTCTCCAAGTCCTTCAAAGAGGCCCTTTCAATCTTTGCCTTGGATTCCATCAGACTTGAAGTCAATGAGAAGACTTTGTGTGAGGTAAGTGTTCCTGGTGATGAGGGCAATATAAATCAATTAAATGCACATAGCTTCATGAATAATCCCCAACATTTACAGTAATAGAAATCATGAAGAATAAAACCTGAAGGTAACCATGTAATTTATTGAGTAGCGAAATCATGATACATATATATATATATACATATATACATACATACATACATATATGAAAAAATAATTATACATGGGTACATACAACAAAAGAATTCATATTACTCTTTGTAGAATAGGGATCTGTGAATAGTCAAAAAATACATCTAAAGGTTTTGGCTTTGGTGCGAAGAATCTAGACCTATGTATTTCTTAATGTATCACTACCCACCTTCACTGGGCACTACTCAACTAGCTATATGATATGTTTTCAAACATTATTGTTGTCCCTACAAAAGGTAAATGAACATAGCTAAATGTTTAAAATTATTATGGTCTCAGAGAACTTTGGAACAATGTAGGACCAACCTGCCTTTGAAATAGAATAGTGGTAGCCCATATTTTTAAAGCAGATTCGTATTAGTGAAATTTTAGAAACTAGATTCCTGCCAGTTTGTCTTTTATACACCATAGAAACATGTGTCAAATGAACTGTATCAGAAATATGTCTTGTGCCCGAGTTGCAAATTCTGGCCATTGGCAATAACTATCCTGACTTGATCAGTTGGTAGGCATTATCCTTTAGGCCCTATTACACTACATGACAGGAGCTGCGATATGACAATGTCGAAGGGAAGTGCACATATTAGAGATAAAATTCTTTGTCTAACATAATATTATGTGACCTGCTGCAAATTGCCAATTTTGAACAAATATATCACTTCTATATGCAAATTTGTCTGTAAAATCATCATATCAAGCCCATATCACAGCTCATGTCATGCCGTGTAATAGCGCCTTCAGAGCGATGGCATCATCCTGGACTGAGTTGCCATTTGATACAGTGAGTGATGGAGGTTTTATGCCATACTGACAGCCAGGGTCGTTTTCATGGTGAAAACAGGTTGGGACAAATTCTGTCTTTGGTGATCGTATCTATAAGATGAAGGTGACAGGGCGGGCAAACAGCAGGGGATCAAAACCTGGCAATCATTTTTGCTGTACCTCATCCCTTAAGCCCCATACCCACTAGGCGATTTTACCAGCAACTCGCGACGGGCAACAGCAGAATCCCTGGTAAAATCATTACCAATTTGGATCACCTGTTAGTATGTAATATTGAATGTTATATACTAACAGGTGATCCAAATTGGTTATAATATAACCAGGCATTCTGCTGTTGCCCGTCGCGAGTTGCCGGTAAAATCGCCTAGTGGGTATGGGGCTTTAGTGAACCCAGCACCAACCATGAATTGAACCTAAAGAACCACTTGGTCAATGCTGGGTCCCCCCTATCGTTGCCTTATACAATCACCAGGGGCTACTGGGGTCCTATATTCTTTCCAGGAGCAAAGGCCCCACCTAGGTACCCCCATGGGGAGCAATTTGAGACATTGTAATTGCCTAAGCAACTTGACAAATTAGGGAGGTGACCATTGGCGATCTTGGATTAAGTTCTTAGTTATAAGCGTTGTTAATCTAAAGGGTGGCATCCTTATCTGCTTATTCGTATTACCAATGATACTGTCAATTTATAGGGCCCAAGGATTAGTATGATCTATTAGTCTGATACTTGCTGCAACCTTAAAGGGAGCCAAAACCAATATAATTGACAACATTTTTCAAAACTCAGATAAGTATGGAAACATGTTAGATGAGTCCAGTTAAGGTCAGTAGTAAAGTATTAGTTGTGAAAACTATAGCTCACACCAAAGTAGAACTCCATGGGAGATGGGGATATTTCCATTTGTTCGTAAACAAATCCCATTTTTGCAAATCCACATTGATTTCGTTGAGCAAGGAAAATATCTTTTTTAATGATTTTCTGCCATATTTCATGGTTTAGATTTGACCAAAGACCAGAGATAGGCTCATGGAATTGATTTCCATGAGTATTTGAGTTTGAAAATTGTCATTGAATTTATCTTTTAGTTATGGCTCCCTTTAACAATAACTATTTACATCCTTAATTCTGAATATCTGAATGTCTACATATTTTATTCCATTCCCCTGTCACGGTTTTACATAAAAACTTTACTCCAAGATTTCCCTTACATCCAATGATAATATCTTTTTTAATGATTTTCTGCCATATTTCATGGTTCAGATTTGACCAACGACCAGAGATGGGCTCATGGAATTGATTTCCTTTGAGTATTTAAGTTTGAAAAATGTCATAGAATTTATCTTTTAGTTATGGCTCCCTTAACAATAACTATTTACATCCTTAAATCTGAATGTCTACATATTTTATTCCATTCCCTTTTTCACAGTTTTACGCAAAAGCTTTACTCAAAGATTTCCCATACATCCAATGATACACTAGCATTCTTTTCTGTCAAAATAACATTCTGACAAATAAAGTCTTGATGCGTAGTAAAGCATAAAAAATAGTTGTCCAGTTGCAAACACAGAATATCAAAGGATTATAGGCTTTTCGATTGTTATGGTTCCAGAATTAGGGTGTACACACTATTGAATGTGCAGGTAAACCATCCCAGTGCTATAAATAGAAACACCAATACCTGTCCAGCCTTTTTCCCTGGCAACTGCAAACAACTGTCGCCTAACTGATGGCTCTACCAGACCAGAATAGATTAAAAAGTTGATATGCAAACCTTCTGAATCAGATAGTTCTTTTTGTATACATTATAGGCTAATAGCTGCCTAGGGGTCTTTTGAAAACTTGATCATTGGTGCTAATGACTACCTTATTGGGGCAGAGACCTTGTATGTATATATATAGGATATATTGAGACTGGAAAGCTTCTCTATGGCCCTATGTGCCCATTTCCCCGGTGGCTGGTTGGATCCCAGCTAGTCAACTGTGACCAGGGGCTGATCATTACCAGTGTATTTTTGGTATAGCAAGTGGTTACCACCCATGCCATTTTTACCATAGGCATAATGGTCAATCCAAATCCAATCCAACCAGTGGCCAGGTGGCAGGCCTGTAGTGCATAACAGGTTTCCCTCTAGCTTTCCAGTCTCGATATATCCTATATATATACATACAAGGTCTCTGATTGGGGGAATCAAACAGATATTTAGATATACTTGCATATAATGGCCCTTTAAACTCTTGCTTATAATAAGAGCTGTTATGCATAAAATTGCAAATATGCAGGATTCAAATATCATGATTTCAATTCCTATACCTCTTGTGACAGGTATACAATAGAGTCCATGTCCCCTGTATTCCAACCCCAAGCAAGAATATGGCGTTATTATAACGTTATTATAAGATTCTGTTCACTTCTGCTGTGGTTCTTGCTACGTAAAATGTACATGGAGAAGCTAATAAAACTCCCTTTTATTCAAAATACTATATTCTTCTTCGCATAAAACCTGAACTGTGGCAGGTGTTTGAACTTGGTATATTTTTCTGGTATTTCTGTGAATTTAGGGGAAATTCTGTATAAATCATACAATCCCAGCCAAGATGTGATGTAACAATCACATTTGGTAGGGTTCTTGTAATGTGTTGTGATGTTCTCCAACATTATGTGAAGTTTCTGCTTCATTGCATCCTGACTGGGATGTCCTTTGCAAACATACGGGGTCTGAATGATGACTGCAGTGATCTTGGGAAAATATTCTTTACATAACAAGCACTTTCTGCGACCATGCATTTTTGGTTATTCTGTAACCTGCCCAATTTTCACGTAACAGTTACGTTATTTGGCGAATTACTAAAAGAGAATGTTATAATAACATTATATTTTAGTGAAGTTGAGACCTTACTAATAACGAACATTGTAATAACATTATCATAACATGAAAGAACGTTATAAGAATGTCACAATAATGTCACAGTGTGACGTTGCAATGTTAGGCTCTAAAGACGTTTTTAGGTGCAATCAAAAAAAGGTAAGAACCAAAACAGAATTAAACAGACTGTTAGAATAACGTTATAATAACGTCATATATTTGCTTGTGTAGTCATTCATGATCATTTGCCAACTACGGTTTCCGAATGTGCCCAGTTTGGCAGATATTTTTTTGCCCGATACTTGCTGAATTTGCTCGCCGCGCAGTATAGGAAAGAACAGGTGGGTCAATGTTGAATCAGTTCCAGCTATTGATTAGTTCAAGCCACCCCTGTACCACAGACACAGTATGCCCACAGCCTCCCAAACAAAGCTTGCATCCTATCCCAATCATGTACTATCGCAGTCTGTGCCTCGCACTGTTAAAATTTATCCTTTTGTATTTAGATAGCATTCAAAGATAATATTTCATAGTTTTGCAAGTTTGGAAAGTTTACCAAATGTAGCAGTTTCGATTGAATTTTTATTATTGCATATTAGCATTTCAGTTATGCCAGGTTTCATGTATTAGTTTGTAAGAGTACTTTACAAACTAATTAATTCTCCATAAGCCTCTCATAGCAATATGGTTACAGTTTTCAAAGCAAATTTAGCAATGCCATTCATAAATTATCTACACTGAAGGGAATATGTAAATGAAGGGAATATATAAATTTGTGCTGCATAAATCCTCTCTAGAATTCATAATTAAAGAAAAACTTTATACATGTATAATTCTGAATTATGTCTCAGAGTATTCACTACATGCATGGACTTGGGGTACCACTGTCGTTCACACCTCAAAACGAGGTGAAGTTTAATGTAAGTAGGAGAGTGATTATGCAGATCACTTGGTAATATCTAAGTTTAAACTAAGTGTCAGCAATCGTTTAAGACCTACCTAAGTCCATGTGCAACACCCATTGTCTCCCATGTGCAAAGGCTAAGTATTAACCCTTTAGACCCCAATCCGGCCATAGCCGCCCGTGGGTGTATTCCCGAATCTGGCCATAGCCAGCTGGAAAAATGACAATTTTTCCATAGTTTTTCCATATTTTTCGAAGCAGGACACTTTTGTGAAAATTCAACATACAAATTGACCATTATATCTTTTAAAAGCTGATTTAATTTCCTATCCAATGCCACAAACCCTTTGCTTATAACATTTATTGTTAGGGGCTGGTTAGACTTTGAAAACTCCCTCAATTAAAAGCAGATAGGGAATTCTGGAGGGAAATCCATGGAAATCTTCATTAATGCAAACTGTAGGGTCTAAAGGGTTCATGCATACATGTGCAACAATCTTCCTTTATTTGAAGTGTAAGTTACCAAATGGGGTGGGAGGGGGGGTCAGTACCCCCACCCCCCAGATCCTGATATCAACTGCTTGCAACTTTGTGGAGCCAATTTATTATAACAATAGCTGGAAACACTCACTTAAATTCACACAGATAGTTCAGGTTCCAAATCAGATAAGTGACTGATTCAATATTCATAAATGAGACATTGAAATATTTAATACAGATATTCATGAGCCCATATCAAATGACGAGAAGACCTATGCCAAAGCTGGATTTCCATTTCCATTTGATTAAAAAAGCATGTTAAGATAAAACAATAGCATTGAAATTTGAGTGGACATTTTTGAGATTATCATTAGCTTTTCAAAGGAAGATAAGCAAAACATGAAAGTACAATAGGCCTATCACTTTTTGTAATACAATAGTTCCAGTAGGTTGTTTATTTCTGGAAATTCGTTTTGTATAATATTATAGGTCTAGACTACTAAAATCGACACAGCGAAATGACCAATTTTTCTGCATAACAACATGCTACAGGGGCTATTCTTAGATTCAACACAGCAACAGAGCCATTTCTTATATTTGTCATGCGACATAGTAAACAGTTACATTCGTAATGGCGACAATGCCATTTCTGATATTCTTATCTGTGACTTCCAAGTGCGTCTACCTCTTCTATTTTTTAATTTAAATAAATTTTCATTTTATCTTCATAGGCCTAAACATGTTCAGGGGCAGCTACAGGATTTCGGAAAAGGGGGGAATCTGCATAAAGGCTAAGTACTACAATGGCGTTCATACTTAGGCATAGGCACATTATTTCTCCACTAAAAGAGGGTCCACGGAGAATGGCGCCATCTTGCTGCTTTCACCCCATGGGGTGGGGCTTTTGCTCCTGGGAAGAATGTAGGCCCCCAGTATCCCCTGCTGATTGTAAAAGGCGATGATGGTGGGGGGGGGGGGGGGGACCCAGCACTGACCAAGTGGTTCTTTGGGTTCAATTCCTAGTTGGTGTCTGGGTCATTCCCGGGGGGTCATTAGGGGAGGAGGTACCTCAAAAAATGTTTTCCAGGTTTTGATCCCCTGCCATTTTCCTGCCCAGTCACCCATATCTCATAGATATGATCACCAAAGTCTGACCAAGTCAAAACACATGACTGAAAAGTCAGAATTTGTCCTGAGTCGTTTTTGCCGTGAAAATGACCCTGGCTGTTGGTACGGTGTAAAACATCATTCACTCACTCTTGCTGCTTTGTTTCAGAACGGCGTCACGTGGTCAGGGGAGACCTACTGGATGTACCCGCAGCCTCACTCTGACGTCACCAAGTCGACGTCTCTCCTCCCCTCCACCAGGGGGCACCACCAACCCGCCAAATCTTGGGGAACCTCACTCAAAACAAGACCGGCGAGAACAGACGCTGACGAGCTTCCGGTGCAGTCCAAAATCACATCCCTGCTCCACGAGCGGAAACAGAGGAGTGTGAGGAAGCACACGGACATCCAGGCAACTGTGTCACTTCCGGCTCCTTCAGTAGGTATGTTACATTCCACCAGTTTTCCCATTAAAAAGTATCCACTGTTTTTGAGGTAAAAGCTGTGACCGAGTTTTTCACTTTCAAGCTCAAGATAATATTTGATGAACCTGCAAGAATATTTATGTACATTATTTTCCCTTCAGAATGACATATAGTTTTGCTTTGTAATTTGCCCTCGAGCTGCACAGTGAGCCTTCTAAATGTCATTTTGACAGGGCAAAACCAGAGTACCATGTATAACTGGCTGTAGCTCTTGAAGTTGAACCAATGCAGATAGAGATAAAATTCAAAAAGGATATTAAACTAGATACTAAATCCGACTGATGTAACATTTCTCAATATTTTTTGAGTATTTTAAGATTTTTATGTAATATACCTACCTTCAGACATGCGCAGTCCGTGGGGCAGTATTGGCGGGAAGCTGAGTCGGAGCCGGTCCTTCACAACGGGAACCATCGCCACCTTACGTCACTTCCTGCGGCGCACGCTGCCCCCGGCGCCATCTTACAAAATGAACGTCATTTCGTCCAATGATGAGAGGATATCAGATGACCTTGACCTTGACCTTGAGCCATCTCTCGATGTACTTCCTGTCTAGGAAGCATATATTATATAATTTTTTGTTGTTAAACTTTTCTCCAATTGTAATGACATTAACTTAAAAAAGTATCTCCTATAGGCCTACCTCTTCCTTTGCATTAGAACAATATTTGAACATGATATCGGAAAGTTAATTGAGACTATGTAGTATACAATAGGGGGCCCTATTTATCCTGAAGTTATATCTATTCTTTTTGCTTCAATTTTATACAATGGCTTCGAAAATTCTTATGTTATCCAAGTGTACTGGGAAATTACACTAACCCCCCCCCCAATCCTCTCCCATATATATATATTCACAAACATTCACTGGAATATGGGGTGTTCTAATCATAATTTAACATTGGTAAATTTTCACTCAAAATTTGCTCAAGGAATACACAAAAACATATATGATACCAATAGGCCAAGTGCAGAAGTAAAATGATATTTAAGTACTTTTTCTTAAAGGGGCAGGGGGTATATAAAGGACGGAACAGCCATAACTTCAGTGGGGGGGGGGGGGGGTCTATCATTCCAACAGTTCAAAGGTCTCCTGGAAATTTAGGGTTTTTCTCAAATATCTGAGGGACAAATGATTTTAACCATTTTTTTATGGATGGGTTAACACATGAATATACCAAGACCCATTGCTGAGAAAATGGAGATAAATAACCATTCTACAAATACCCCTATCAGAAAAATTATTTTGAAAATATTTCAGTTAGATTAGAAAGTTGGAGGCTGTTCCCTGATTAGGATTACACCCCTCCCCAGCAAACAAGGCTCGTGTTTTCTTTCACTTTAACACGTGTTTTATTAGTTGTAAACTAGTTTAGGACCAAACTCCAAGTTTACCCCATGAAAACTACAGGTTTATAACACGAGTTTTGATTTGGTGATCAACTAGTGCTTTACACATGTTTTACAGGTTACATTAAACTAAGGAAACTCACAGGAAACACGAGATTAACACACACCTGTGAAAAACACGGGAAATGCTGTTAACAAAATCTCGTGAATACCACCTCTTTTTGCTCCCTGTAAAACACGTGTTAACACGAGTCTTTGTTTCTTGGGTCCTGTGTTGAGGCTGTTATATCAAAGGGGACACTGTTCAGTAAATGACACCCCTCTTACATAACCCCCCTCACTGACCCCAAGATTACAAAATTAGCATATCCGGTACTCCAGGAGGGGCCCAAGAGGGGCCCAGCAGGGTGCATTCGTTAGGTACCTAGCAACTTTTGCCCTTTTGACCGTTGAGTCTGAAGCATACCTTACTGAAATGGCGAAGCATGTTTGTAGGCTTAAGGGGTATGGATTTGAGGGGTTCCGTGTCGTGTGTCGAATTTAAAAACACAGCCGTGTTGCCTGTCCATATACCTATCTCAGTTTGGACCAATCTCGCATGTCAAATCTAAGAAAATGGCAACGTAATTTGTCCCTTTAATAGTTGCCATGTTGCCTGTCAAATTTTTAAAAAATGACTGTGTCGCCTTGTTGAATAACGTCATTAATGATGTTTTCAGGTATTTTTCTGTTTGCCTTGGACAAACGGAATGCATTTTGGAAGATTTTCCCCTAGTTTCCAATGTTATTGTAACAGATTATACCTTAAATGTTTTTGTTACGATTTTGTTTACCATGTTTATGATGCGCTAAACCAATTAACTTATTTGCACAACAATGTTACCCTCTTGATTGTATAAAGACAAATGGTGTATACGCTGGTGCTATAATTATTGTTAAAGTATGTATGGCAATAAAAGTTTGTCTTACTTAGAAAGTGAGTTTTTAATTCAGCATATTTTTTTTAAACAATTTTATTTATAATGAAGTGGCTTGAAGGGAACCAAAAGCAATGGTATGTCAAAACATGACAACATTTTGCAAACTCAAATAACTATAAAAATACATTCCAAGAGTACAGTATAAATCGTGATAACTAATCACAACTTTATATGAGTTCCATAATAATCATGTCATGTATGCTTGTAGACAGCAATGTTTGTAAACAAATCAATTTTGGTGGGTCATCAAAATTGACTAGGGACAAGTTTTAATGTATTTTGATGCAGTTTAAGTCTTTATTGACAATCTATATTTTACCACAGGCCTAGACTATGGCCATGGAATATATTTTAATAATTAATAGAATTCACAAAATTTTGACCGAACCTTGAACTATTTGCTCCCTTTAATATCAATTGTTGAGTAGTTGAATATCAAATAAACTTTAAAAAGGGAATATTTGGGTACTAATTCTTTAAATTATTCATAAAAGCTAGCTCTATTCATATTGACATTTTGGAAAAAGGTTCTCCCTTCATATTCTGATACAAAAAACTGCTATTTAATTGCTCCAAAAAGATGTTTCTCTTTAGTTCTGGATATCCCTCCCAGGTGGCACCCTGAACAGCCGTAGGTTACCCAGTCACTTTCAGAAGTTACAATAGACCTTTTTCATTAGGGTGTGCCACCCCCTGGTGAATTAAATAGAAACACGTTTTTAGGTCTTTTCCTATAGTTAACCTATATGAAGTGAAGCATATAGGTTAACTATAGGAAAACACCTAAAACACTGTTTATATTTAATTCACCAGGGGCGCCACACTCTTAATGAAAAAGGTCTGTAGTCTGGACTTTTATACACACATGCATGCACAAACACACATGCACACACACTCACATACAAACATACACACATCTAGACAAACAAACACACATACATACCATTAAAGAGTGAATGGCAAAGAATGACTAGTTTTGGAAGTACAAGACAAGTACACATTGGAGTGTATACATTTTATCACTCCCATATTGGTAATACAATTTACAAAAGAATTATAATAGATAAGATGTATACAAATGATAAGATTGTGATAAGATAAAATTTGATCGTAATTAGGGATTATGTAATAGATGTTTAATATAAAATTTATTTATGTATAGATAAGGGGTGGGATGGTGGCAAGAAACAACTGTATGGAAGGAGTGTAAAGCCGTGTGCCCACTTGGGCCACGAAGATTTAGTCCCCGGGTGATTAGTGTTGACCTTTTCTTCCATTGGCGAACAGAGCTTGATTTTGGTCTTGGTCACCACGGTTGGAAAGGGTTAACACTGGTCGCTCGGCTACTAAAATCTTAGTCGCCCAAATGGGGACGCGACTTAAGAGAGAAAGTGCGGGAGAATGAATGGTTTGACGGGAGTGAGAGTGGTCACATGGCATGTGACATGAGTGGTTGAGCGGGCTGGGGGGCCCTGAGATTGTTGTAATGGCGGCACATAGTGTGGACGCACCTTACTAGCGGTTGGAATGTTTTGGACCCCATAGTTGAATTTTCGGCTCCCATACGGGTCAGGTGTGAATGATGCAAGTATAAAGGTACTGTGATCACATTTATTGTTTGGATGATCTATTAGATAGCGAAACCATTGACAAATTGATGATTTAAATCAGTTGCATAGCATATGATACGCTAATCGGCAATGTCCTCGTCGGCAATAACACAAAGTCAAAAGAGAGGATACAGTGAAATTAAGTCACCAGATAAGCCGGATAAAGAAAAGATAATAATTAGCCCGGAAAATAAGAAGAAGGTGATATCTTTCACAAATACGATTGCAAGTAATACAAAGGGTTATATGTTGCAAAACCAGAACCAGTTTGAAGAAAACAGTATCAGTATAGGTAAACAAACAGACCGCGTAAAGGTAAATAGCCAATCAATGAATACGAGTATCCTCGTTGAGGATGACGAGGCCAAGGTCGCGGACACGGCCACCACCAAAACAAACTGTGAAAACTTACCCACCGACCCGGGGCCAGGTGCAACCGCTGATGACGCCAAATCCGAACCACTGGGTGCGTTCGGGAATCAAAACTCAGAAAAAGTGGCAAAGGAAGGAAATGTCTTAGAAATCCTGTTGGATATGCAAAAAAAAATGTCAGAACTGAGTATCATGAAGGCAGACATAAAACAAATTAAAGATGATATGAGAGAAAATTTTGTGACAAAACGTGAAGTGGATGAAACATTTGATGTTTTTGATCGGAAGATAAAGGAAAGAGAGGTAAAGAGAGACCGAGAAATGAGGGAAAGCGTGGCTAAGGTTGAAACAGCCTTAGAAAATGACCAAAAACAACAGGATGAGATCAGTAAGTTGCGGGAAGAATTAGGCAACATTAGAGACCAAGTACAAGAACAACACGAAAATTGGCAACGGACATATGGTAAAGTATTGGAAATGGATAAGATCCAAGAAGGACAAGCCAGTTTTATAGCCTCTGTTGTTCCGGATGACATTAGCTGCGAAAAAATGAACACTTATGCACAGGCAGTTAAGAATCAAAGTATGGAGAACAGAAAGGAGAAGATAAAAGAGGAAACAGGGATTGAAAACAACCTGATTTTCTTGGGAGTTGAAGAGGATAAGGAAATGCAAGATATCAATAAGATCAGAGATATCTTAAATAGTATAGGATTGGAAATTGCAAGAGGTGAAGTGAACAAAACTGAACGAATAGGACAGATAAGAAAAGGGGACACTAGGAAATCCCCTAGACCATTGCGAGTTAAAATGGTATCTATGGTAAGAAAAATGGATGTTCTCAGAAGAAAGAAATATCTGAAGGAGAGCAAATATTTTCCCAAGATTATGATCTCCCCAGAAGAGGATAAGAGCACGAGAGAAGCCAAGGCAATTCTATGACAAGCTGCCTATCTAGGCAGGAAAGCAGGAATGAATATCAGGCAAAGGCATGATATGATTTGGATAAATGATGCCAAATATACTATAGAAGAAGCAGACATCATTCCAGAAAACCTGAGAAGAAAGAAAGGAGATTGGATAAAGGAAGGTGACCAACAGACCAGCGATAAGGGAAACAGGCAAGGTAAATACGGCACACGGGAAAATGAGCATAAAATAGGTTTCTTTGGAGAGGAGAGCGATTTCAGCAATTTCAAGAAATACCAGATCAAAATAGATGGAATCACCTACGATAGTGCAGAAAAGGCTTTCCACTGTTTGCATGCATTATTTGCAAAAGATACAGAAATGTTTGATAAGATTTTTGCTGCCAAAACACCTGCGGAGGCCAAGTCATTATCAAGATATATCAAATTCCATCCGGAATGGAAGAATGTACGCGAAGACAAAATGAAAATTGTACAAAATGCAAAGTACAGACAAAACAGAGAACTCAAAGAAAAATTGCTGAGTACAAGAGGAAAGCGACTTTTCGAATGCGCCCCTGATTCCCTTTGGGGCACAGGCTGTTTCCTAAATAGCAAAGAATTTGAGGAAGGCACCACACAAGGCCTGAACAAGCTTGGGGAACAACTGGAATCAGTTAGAGAAGACCTATATAGAGAAGAGGAGGCCATTAGGCTATCAAAGAAAGATGAATAGAAATATCCGGTACAACACTGACTGTGCCCTTTTCTGTGATTCGCGTGGCAGACACCTTGAAGAGGCCTTATATGAAGTGAGTGGAAATTATTATCAGGCCTTTTTCTTTCCTGGTTTTGGAATTGAGAAGATTGAGAATGCAATTATTCATCGGCTTCAGGTCCGCAAATTTAAATACATCTATGTACTCGCTGGGATCTGTAATATCACATCAAAAACCGGGGTTGTAACATATGACTGGGAAGACAACGAAGATATGATATGCGATCTGATGGCCATGTACAACCATTTAGTTAACGAAGTGAAAGAAAAAGGCTTCCAAACAAAGGTAGTTATTTGTTCTGTGACTGGAGTACACTTGAATCTGAGTAACAATCGGGAACAAGACAATGAGCTCCAAACCAGAGAAACAAGAAGGGCTCTGATCAGTGATCTTGGGGATCATGAAAAACAGCCTCAGCTAAATACAGGAATTATTGAGTTAAATAAGCTCATTATAGGGCAAAATGGATCGAAAAAACTGGCAACACCTATTTTAGATAGGCATGTGCACTACAAGGAGGGAAGTAAGAAGAAGAGGATATCACATAAGTATGCCAATCTAAAAGACGGGATACATCCGGACGATCAGCTTGTGAAGAAGTGGAGTCAATCATTACATGCTGCAATCAAGATCAATGCGGTGCGACAGAAATGAACAAGTAGTATACAGGTAAATATGAGGGATCTTTCCCTTATATATTTATATATAGATATAAAATATGGGCAAAGGGATCTTTCCCTACACCCATTCTTGAGGTAGTAGAAGGACCAGCAGAATCTAATACATCTCTTTGTTATGAAAAAAGTAAGCATAGAGGGATCTTTCCCTATATGCTATCAGAAGTTATATAAATAAAGAAACAGAGGGATCTTTCCCTTTGTTTAACGTACTGAGGATGGGGGTCCTAAACATGCCGACTATGGTTAAAATATTTTATATACTAGAAAACTTTTTTCTTAAAGATCTGTCTGTAAACTTTTTCCCACTGGGGGATTAAAGGGAGATATCTTTGACTATCTTCCTTATATAGACACACAGGAGGGGTCATCTATTTTTCATTTATATCATTACCTATCAATTCAAACGATATTTTATGTCCTTAAATAGAAGGGGTTTTTCAATCCTAAGTCTAAATGTGAGAAGTATTTATAGAAAGTTAGATGAACTTTTTCATCAATACGATGGATATGACAACTTATCTTTTTGTGAGACATGGTTGACAGAAAATTACTCGAATACGCTTTTACAAAGACCAGGATACACTATTTTTAGGCAAAATAGGCAAAGGCAATTGGTAGATAAGAAAGGAGGAGGAATAATTTATTTTGTGAAAAATAAGTGGGTTCCTTTTATTAGGATTATCAAAGAGGTTAATGAAATACATGCTTCTTTAGAGCAATTCTGGATTTACATAGAGGTCCCAAAGCATAGAAGAATGGCTATTGGAACTATTTATAGACCACCGTCTAGAGATATGTTGGAGGGAATTAATAAAATTAGAAATGCATTGTCAGTAATTAAAAATCTGTTAACAGGAGACATATTTTTAATGGATGATTGTAATATTAATTTATATAGAAATAAAAATAGGGAATCAAAATTGTTACGAGATATGTTAAATGATTTTGGGCTGAATCAGCTTATAAAACTTCCGACTAGAATTACACAGAAGTCAAAAATGTTGATTGATATTATCGCCACAGACTCTGATTTTATTTTAGAAAGTGGGGTTTTAACGCATATGATCAGTGACCATTTGCCTGTTTATGTTATTAAGAAGAAACCAAAAATTAAAATCATAAAGGTTAGTACTGTTGGACGTTCATACAAAAAT
The DNA here is from genome assembly GCA_936440205.1 of Lepidonotus clava. Classification (NCBI taxonomy): domain Eukaryota; kingdom Metazoa; phylum Annelida; class Polychaeta; order Phyllodocida; family Polynoidae; genus Lepidonotus; species Lepidonotus clava. The sequence continues at coordinate 4,141,934 of OW387143.1, forward strand.
TATTGTAAGGATAAGTTACAAGACCTTATTGAACATAATAATGATTGGAGATATTTCTGGCAAAAAGGGGCAAATGTTGATACGTTATGGGATATAATGTACAATATTTTTCTTGGAGCCATTGAAGAACTATGTCCATTGCATAGAATGCAAGTGGAAAACAAAAAACCTGAATGGCTGAATGCTGAAATAAGAGCAGAAATAAAACAAAAACATTATCTTTATAATCTTGCTACACTTAAGAATACTGAAGAGGCTTGGAATAGAGCTAGGAATTTTAGGAATAATTTGAAGAAAAAGATAGCAACTGCTAAAAATGAGAGTATCAAATCAATATTAGATGAACATAAAGATGTTCCCAGAACTTTTTGGCGTCACATAAATAAACTTACTGGTTCGAATAAAGACAATGATTCGTTGAGCTGCCTGAAGGATACAGAGGGTAACTTACTACATGGAATTGAAGCAGCGACGCTGGCAAATGAATATTATGCGAATATAGCTGGGAAACTCTCTAAAAGATTTACGAGTGAATTGGATAGAAAGTACCTTGACGCTGTGAATTCCCATGAGGTTTTGGATTTTGGAATTATTACTGAGGAAGAAGTTGTGAGATATTTGAAAAGAATTAAGACAAATAAATCTTCAGGTGTTACAAATTTGAACACAAAGGTCTTGAAAGATTGCTTTTTAATATGTTCTTTTGAGCTTACGTTTATTTTCAATAGATCGATAGAGACAGGAGACTTTTCAGTGGAATGGGCGAAGAGTACGGTTAAACCAATTCCAAAGGAAGGAGATTTGACTTTGATTGAAAATTGGAGGCCCATCAATATTTTACCATTACCAGGAAAAATTTTGGAATGATGTATTCACTCAAGACTTTATAATTACTTAGAGGGCAATAGTTTACTCAGTGATTCTCAACATGGTTTTCGAAAAAAACACAGCACACAGTCAGGTATCATGAATTTTGTAACAAATCTTTATGACAACATGAATGCTAATTTAAAATCATGCTGTTGCTACGTCGATTATTCTAAAGCATTCGATACAATAGATCACGATTTGTTGCTTTTGAAGATGAAGAAATATGGAATTAGTGGGAATAGTAATAAATGGTTTAAATCATATTTGTCAAACAGACAACAACACACTAAGGTAGATAATGAAATATCATCGAGTATTCATATGGAATATGGTGTTCCACAAGGGCCTATTATTGGCCCTTTGCTTTTTACATTGTATATTAACGACCTATTATTATGAAGTGAACAAGAACATTTTAATATAAATGTCTATGCCGCCGATACGGTGATTACAACAAAAGGACGTACTATACAGGAGGCCAGGGAATTTTTGATCTCTGCAATATCGGAACTTACTAAATGGTGTAATGTAAATAGGCTGACCATTAACTATGGTAAGACAAAGTTCATGAATATATGTTGTAAAGGAAACAATGATAGGGAGAGAAATGAGTTAGAGGGAGAAAATTGGTCAGTTCAGAATGTAAATCAATACAATTACCTAGGTGCTGTGTTGGATGAAAATTTGTCATATGTAGAATTTGTTGGAAATATAGAAAAGAGGGTAAGAAGGAAATACTTTGTATTAGCAAAGATTAAAAATTATATTACAACTGAAACATGTCTTTTGATATATAAACAGACTATTTTACCTATATTTGATTATGTAGGTATACTGACTGACAGCTGCAACATTCAGTACAGGAGGAAACTACAGAAGCTACAAGATAGGTGTAATAAATTAATTGCAAAAGACTATACCCTGAAAGACAATGATATATTAAACAAACATAAAGAATATCGACTAGTTTCTTTGGAGGCCCGAAGAAAGAGACAGATGTTAGTACAGATGTTCAATTTTAGGTTGAACAATATTAGGTTACAAATTTATCGTCCAGACATGTTATTAAGTCGTAATGATGCTATAAAATTTATCAAACCAGTAACTACTAAAGAAAAAATTATGAATAGTCCGTATTATCGTGGATGTACCATATGGGACCAATTGGCAGTGGAAGTGCAAAGACTGGAAGACTTGACGAAATTTAAGAGTGCTTTAAATAAGCTTGACGTTAGTCTGATGAATTGGCGATAGAGTGAAGAGTAATATGCTGAGGGATCTTTCCCTCACTTTTATTTCTGTACTCTGAAAATGGGTTGTTGTACAGTTGTTTATGATCAAAACGAGGGATCTTTCCCTTGTATAATGATGGTAAACAGATGATATCAATGCCTAAATGCTAGTGTCTAGGAGCGGATGAGGGATCTTTCCCTTGCCTAATGATTGTTAATTAAATATCAATATGATTAGGACTTAAGATTGTTCGTATGAACTGTATGTTTGAGACAAGCTATATGTATAATTGCTGTCAGTTTTGAATTGATACATTCATTATTTCATCCATCATATTTACGGCTATTTGAAAAGCACGATGTAAATTGTGAAATAGTTTTGTTTCAATAAAAAAAAATTTAAAAAAGGGAGAAAAGAAAAGAATCCTTCAACTACCAGCCATTCGCACCAAACACACACACACACACCTAGACAAATAAACACGCACACAAAGAAACACGCACACTCACACACAAACATACACACACCTCGACACACACACAAACACATATACATACATGTATATAGGCCTCATGTGAATTCTCCCTCCCACGGATAGCTGATTTACAGTATTTCAAGCACCTGCAGGTTAATTTTGTATAATTTTGTCGACAAAAATGCATAGAAATGCATAGTAATTATACAAATATTTGCAATATTTCTATGTGAAATGAATTAATTTTCAAACCAGCTCAGGAAATGATAAACATAGACAAATATCGAATAAAATAATAGTTGATTCTGATATGTACAATTTTAAAGCACAAATAATGCCATGATTAGCGAAAATTTCTATACTTAATCTCTATAGTTAGTCGACATATTTCCCAGCATGCACTCTGATTTAGGCTAACCTGCAGGCAAGAAATTGGCTATCCCTGGTTGGGAGAATTGGCCGGCTCCATAACATGCACATGTATCACTCGGTGGTCTTTTGCCCTGAAAATGGGCTGTGAATAAAATATTGTGTGAACCGTGTTATGTTAACCCACATAGCAAGAGGGGTGCCAACATTTGACCACCCACAAAGGTACAAAGCTCTGAAAATTAAGGCACTTTGGGCAGAAAAAAAGACTTTTATGCAAGATGTGCACTGTTTTCCATTTGTAGAATTTAGAGCTGTCGTATTAATTCAATTTTCTAAAACGAAACTAAAGAGAAATACTAATTTTTCCAAAAGTGTGTGTTTTATCTACAGATAAGGCAGTGTGGGTGTGTTTAGGGAGGGGGGGATCAGGGAGAGTGGGTGTGTTGAGGGAGGGGGATCAGGGAGAGTGGGTGTGTTGAGGGAGGGGGATCAGGGAGAGTGGGTGTGTTGAGGGAGGGGGATCAGGGAGAGTGGGTGTATTGAGGGAGGGGGATCAGGGAGTGTGGGTGTGTTGAGGGAGGGGGATCAGGGAGAGTTGGTGTGTTGAGGGAGGGGGATCAGGGAGTGTGGGTCTGTTGAGGGAGGGGATCAGGGAGAGCAGGTGTGTTGAGGGAGGGGGATCAGGGACAGTGGGTGTGTTGAGGGAGGGGGATCAGGGAGAGTGGGTGTGTTGAGGGAGCGGGATCAGGGAGAGTGGGTGTGTTGAGGGAGGGGGATCAGGGAGTGTGTGTGTGTGTTGAGGGAGGGGGGTCAGGGAGAGTGGGTGTGTTGAGGGAGGGGGATCAGGGAGTGTGGGTGTGTTGAGGGAGGGGGATCAGGGAGAGTGGGTGTGTTGAGGGAGGGGGATCAGGGAGAGGGGGTGTGTTGAGGGAGGAGGATCAGGGAGAGTGGGTGTGTTCAGGGAGAGAGGGGGATCAGGGAGAGTGGGTGTGTTGAGGGAGAGGGATCAGGGAGTGTGGGTGTGTTGAGCGAGGGGGGATCAGGGAGTGGGGGTGTGTTGAGGGAGGGGGATCAGGGAGAGCGGGTGTGTTGAGGGAGGGGGATCAGGGAGTGTGGGTGTGTTGAGGGAGGGGGGATCAGGGAGTGTGGGTGTGTTGAGGGAGGGGGATCAGGGAGAGCTGGTGTGTTGAGGGAGGCGGATCAGGGAGAGTGGGTGTGTTGAGGGAGGGGTGATCAGGGAGTGTGGGTGTGTTGAGGAAGAGGGATCAGGGAGTGTGGGTGTGTTGAGGGAGGCGGATCAGGGAGAGTGGGTGTGTTGAGGGAGGGGGGTCAGGGAGAGTTGGTGTGTTGAGGGAGGGGGATCAGGGAGAGTGGGTGTGTTGAGGGAGGGAGGGGGATCAGGGATGGTGGGTGCATTCAGGGAGTGAACACTGCAGTCAAAAAGTGTAGGCAATATTTACTGCAGACAGATTTTGGTTACATATGTTACAAGGTTAGTAATGTACATTACCAAGGTTTTGGGAACTTTATTGAAATGATTGTAGGATTTACTTGTCAGGATTCTAACATTTGAAACTATCATGTGAATGTTCCTGCAGCCAAACTTCAAAAAGGCTTCTAACAATATTTGACTAAAAGGGCTTGGCTCTTTATTTTACAACCTTGGTTCTGTACTTGACATAGGAATTTTAAGGCATTATTTTCAAATTCAAATAGAATAAAGAATAATGTTTATAAAGTTTCCCCTTTTGAATATTGATTACAGACCAATATGTCCTTAATAACATAATACAGTAACTGATTTCATGGAGTTTGACTTTTTATCTACTTTCACTGAAAGAATTTTCTGGAGAATGGCCCATAACACATAATAAATTTATTAGCAACATAGTTCAACTTTTTTTTTTTTTATTCAAAGCATCTTCATGTAGTTGATAATACAAGAAACAAACAAAATAATAATAGGGAATACAATTTAAGATAAAGTGATGGTATTACAGTCAAAAGTAAAATTTATACATTAATAGCCTTTATATGTTGATCTAACAAAGATATAAGGTTACGCTATTGTATTAACATGCCTTTTCTAAAAGGTCTACCAAAAAGCTTCACATATACCATTCTATAAGTTTTCATATAGAGTATATTGGTGGGTATAATTGGCAGGCATCTATTATCAGCACCCCTGTAACATATTCTGATATTACAGAGAAATACAAATAATTTCATTGAATACAATTCTGATATATTGGAAGAACATTATCACTTTATCATTTAGCACTATACTCATACTGTTTTAATGTTGCATAGATTATGTACCAATAAAAGAATATCCATGTTCATTATTTCCTATCAAGTTATGGCCATTTTATTTCCCTCTATAATGAAAGTAGGTCCATTGAATTGATGTGCATACCTTCAAAATATCATATAAGCTTTTTGCACCAATTTAGATGGGCCAAGTTTCATCTAAACTGAAATGATTTGCAAAATAAAGTTAGTGAAACACAGGGATAGGTTAAACTACATGGGTGCCGGAAATACAAACCAATTCATGTCTATGTCTTGTATTATCAGCAGGGTAACAATATTAATTGTAATATTGGTCTGGATAATATATTAAAATTGTGAAAAACCAGAAACCATTATTCAGAATTAAGAGAAAAGTCATGTAGTTATTTGATAGATCTGATTTTTAAGATCATTTGACTGCCATTATATATCTTACATAAGAAAAAAACATTACTGACTTTGCACAATGGACCCACAAAGAATAAAATGAAGTTTATGTTTTTGATTAAATTATGTTAGGCTGGAACTTTCTATCAGTTAAGTTCAATGATAAACTTGAAATCGGTTGGATTTCTAAGGAAACATGATGAATATGTTTTTTCTTGATTTTTTTTTTATGTATTTCTACCATAAACTAGAAATGATTACATGTTAAGATGCCGATAATACATGACAGGTGCCGATAATACACTCCAAAACATGAAAACTTAATCAAATTAATATTTTCTATATTATTTTCCGAAAATCATATACTACACACGAGAGGGTTTCAAATATGTACAGACTGTGTCATTGAACGAGTTTTCAATATAGACAAGGTATACTAAGCCTCCAATGCTATAGTATGCCCTAAGGTGCCGATAATTCAGTTATCCAATCATAAAACTAGTCTTCCTGTATTTCAAAAGCCTGAACATCAACTATTTTCTTTGGAAGTGAGAAAAGTAGGTTGTCCCAAAATCTCACAGAGTTCTTCTCCACATAAGTTTTCTTAGAGAAGAAGCTTCTGGTAGAATCATCTAGTTTTTTAATATCTAGATCTGGATCCTTGATGGTAACCAATCTGTAGGTACCTTCACGTTTGTCCTTGTTTAATGCTTCAGAGAACTCCCACCTGCAGAAGTTGCTTTGCCAGAAAGAATCTGAGAAATAGACCACTGTTCTTTTGCTGTTATTTATACATTCTGTTATATTTTCAGTTATTGTCTTTCCTGGATGAAAGTGCACCCGATGGAAACAGACAGTAAAGTTGCGTTGCTCAAGTTCAGGTATGAGGTATTCTAGTACATAATCCTCATCCTCATTAGCATACGATACAAACACATCATATGTCATATCATCCTCATTCAAGTTTGTTCGTTGCCTAGCCCTTCTTTCCTTTATCCATTTTCTAATTCCTAAGATTAAAAGAGTGATACAGAGAAGTGCAAATACCAAAACAGACACAGTCCATGTAATAATGGAAATGGGTATCTTAGCAGTGCAGAAATCCACACGCGTAGTAACCATATGTATGTTAAACATGCTTTGTGGAGAACGGCAGGTAAGGTGTTGTAGATCTCTTGTATAATGTGCATAATTAACCATCCAACGCTTTGTATTTAATGCTTTGCAATCACAAACCCATGGATTGTTACCTAGTTTCAAATCTTCAACATGATCAAATTTCATCTTTTCCAGATCTACTGGCAGCCTCTGAAGTTCATTATTATCTAGGTGCAGTGTGCGTATTTTTTCTAGAGCTAGTAGAAAATGTATTGATACCTCTGAGATAATATTGTAACTGAATCGTGCTTCTTTGACCTTTTGTAGATAACCTGTGGTAGAAAGTTCTTGTAAATTTCCACTCTGGAAATTAAGACAATACCAATAACCTTGAATATCTAACTCAGGAAGAGTTTCTGGAAGTGTTCTTTCTGTATAGTTTGTACATGTGATGGTCATATTTCTATACAATGCACTGCTGACACACTGACAACCTGTAGGACATGTGGCATAGTCATTACAAACAAACTGATCAGAGCTTATTCTTAAGGGATACTTCCCTCTCAATTGTAGTGGTTGTTTACACTCTATATGGTTATATTTTCTGTGTTTTCTTTTAAGTGACATGTAAAAGTCATAGTCTATGCAATCACAAGTTAATTCATTCTCATTCATTATGGGAAGGAAAATTTCACTGCATTTCAATACAGACTCTGATGTATTGATATTGATATTCCAGCCATTGAAAATATCCATGAAATGTTTAATTTTGTTGTTTCTCATAGAAAGGAAATTGGGATTTAAGTCACTGCATAAAGTATCTGATACTCCCAGCTGATTTGTAAACTTTGAAATAACATTTTCATCCAAATGTATTTTTATTGTGTTATTTATCTTGAAAAGATAAATAGGCCATGAATCAAGAACTGATAAAGCATTTGAACTCAAGTCCAAAGAGTTGAGCTGAGTCAGATTTGACAGATCACAAGGTATTGACTGAATATGGTTGGATGCAAGATTTAGAGTGGTGAGCTTTGTTAAGGTAGAAAGTTCACATGGGAATTTGGTTAAACGATTCTCACTAAGGTCAACAGTAGTTAGATGTGTCAGATTTGACAGATCACAAGGCACAGAGTGCATAATGTTAGGTCCCAGGTCCAGAGTGGTGAGCTTGGGTAGGGTGGACAGTTCACAGGGGAAAGTTTCTAATTTATTATAAAAAATTTCCAGAGTGGTTAGATGAGTGAGGTTTGACAGATCACAAGGCACAGACTGTATTTTGTTCTGATACAGGCCCAGAGCGGTGAGCTTGGGTAGGGTGGATAGTTCACATGGGAAAGTTTCTAAATCATTAACATTAAGGTTCAGAGTGGTTAGATGAGTGAGGTTTGACAGATCACAACGCACTGAGTGTATACTGTTCAATGACAGGTCCAGAGTGGTGAGCTTGGTTAGGGTGGATAGTTCATATGGGAATGTTTCTAATTCATTACGCCTAAGGTACAGAGTGGTTAGATGAGTGAAGTTTGACAGATCACAAGACACAGAGTGTATTCTGTTCTCATACAGGTCCAGAGTGGTGAGCTTGGTTAGGGTGGATAGTTCACATGGGAAAGTTTCTAAATGATTACCACTTAGGTCAAGAGTGGTTAGATGAGTGAAGTTTGACAGATCACAAGGCACAGAGTGTATTCTGTTCACTGACAGGCTCAGAGTGGTGAGCTTGGTTAGGGTGGATAGTTCATATGGGAAAGTTTCTAATTCATTACCCTTAAGGTACAGAGTGGTTAGATGGGTGAGGTTTGACAAATCACAAGGCACAGAGTGCATACTGTTCACTAACAGCCTCAGAGTGGTGAGTTTGGGTAGATTGGACAGTTCACATGGGAAAGTTTCTAATTCATTATAAGTAAGGTCAATGCTGGTTAGATGAGTGAGATTTGACAGATCACAAGGCACAGAGTGTATTTTGTTCATTGACAGGTACAGAGTGGTGAGCTTGGGTAGGGTGGACAGTTCACAAGGGAAAGTTTCTAATCCATTACCCTTAAGGTTAAGGTTGGTTAGATGAGTGAGGTTTGACAGATCACAAGGCACAGAGGGTATTCTGTTCCATGACAGGCGCAGAGTGGTGAGATTGGGTAGGGTGGATAGTTCACAGGGGAAAGTTTCTAAATCATTCTGCCAAAGGTACAGAGTGGTTAGATGAGTGAGGTTTGACAGATAACAAGAGACAGACTGTATTCTGTTCCATGACAGGTACAGAGTGGTGAGTTTGGGTAGGGTGGATAGTTCACATGGGAAAGTTTCTAATTCATTACCCCTAAGGTCCAGAGTGATTAGATGACTGAGGTTTGACAGATCACAAGGCACAGAGTGTGTTTTGTTATCTGTCAGGTTCAGAGTGGTGAGCTTGGTTAGGGTGGACAGTTCACATGGGAAAGATTTTGTGCCAGTATGACAAGATATAGATGTAATTTCACCACACTCAGATTCACAGGTACAAGTACTGGGGCAGCCAACTACACTTCTAATCATTCTGCTCACATGTCCATCCCTATCTGTAGGTCCAAGATCGGTTGCACTTTTAAACAATCCTGATGCTTGTGAAACCGTTAGAATTACAAACAGAATATGTGGCCAAGTTATCAATACTGATCCTGATCCTTTCATCGTGAGTGTGTTTGTCATCATGGATTTCATCCACTGAGAGTCATCCTGGAAAAATCAAAAGGTCATAGTTACTGGTGGTATGAAGAATGAACTCACGGGTCAAAATAGCATGGGCCAAGGAACCCTAGGGCCCTAGAAAATCAGGTCCCCAGAAAGTCAAAAACTCATTTCTGCGACTTATGCCTCATTATGCGGTAGGGGGTCACACATGTTATATAGATTTTTTTTTTTTTTAAATACAAAGAGGTATGGGTTGATAAGCGGTCTTGGGGCTGTGCGCTGGGTCCAAGCACATACACTTACACTTACAAATATGATTGAAATATAACCACATCTTATAAAAGGCAGATTTGATGATGTAAGAACTCATAGAATTGGCTGATAATTATGAAGTAATGAATTTAAGATCAATTTTTTCAAATGCTATTTTTGAAAACATCAACATCTCATTTAAAATTTAGGTTTTTAATCTAAACGTTTATGTTAAGGGAAGATGGTCTCACTTTTTGTATGTATGCATTAGTTATTATTTTATGACAGAAAACGAGTAAATGGGTCCCCATCTCAACAACTTCCTATGTCCCTACCTCTGCCCCTACCTCTACCTCTACCTCTGCCCCTCCCTCTGTCCCTACCTCTACCCTTACCTCTACCCTTACCTCTACCCCTACTTCTGTCCCTACCTCTGTCCCTATCTCTCCCCTACCTCTACCCCTACCTCTGTCCCTACCTCTGCCCCTAACTCTGTCCCTACCTCTGTCCCTAATTCTGTCCCTAACTCTGTCCCTACCTCTGCCCATACCTCTGCCCCTACCTCTACCCCTACCTCTGTCCCTACCGCAGTACCTACCTCTGCCCCTACTTCTGTCCCTATCTCTCCCCTACCTCTGCCCCTACCTCTATCCCTACCTCTGTCCCTACCTCTGTCCCTACCTCTGTCCCTACCTCTGTCCCTACCTCTGCCCCTACCTATGTCCCTACCTCTGTCCCTACCTCTTCCCCTACCTCTGTCCCTACCTCTGCCCCTACCTATGTCCCTACCTCTGCCCTTACCATGACCCCTATCTCTGCCCCTATCTCTGTCCCTACCTCTGTCCCTACCTCTGCCCCTACCTCTGTCCCTACCTCTGTTCCTACCTCTGTTCCTACCTCTGCCCTTACCGCGACCCCTATCTCTGCCCCTATCTCTGCCCCTACCTCTGCCCCTACCTCTGCCCCTATGTCTACCCCTACCTCTGCCTTTACCTCTGTCCCTACCTCTGCCCCTATCTCTGCACCTAACTCTGCCCCTACCTCTCCCTACCTCTTTCCCTACCTCTGTCCCTATCTCGCCCCTACCTCTACCCCTACCTCTACAGAGAGATAGGGACATCGGTAATGACAGAATTAGGGACAGAGGTAGGGAGAGCTAGGGGCAGAGGGAGGGGCAGAGGTAGGGGTAGAGGTATTAGAGAGATAGGGACAGAGGTAGGGACAAAGGTAGGGAGAGGTATGGGGAGAGGTAGGGGCAGAGGTAGGGATAGAGGTAAGGGAGAGATAGGGACAGAGGTAGGGGCAGTGGTAGGGACAGAGGTAGGGACAGAGGTAGGGACAGAGGTAGGGGCAGAGGTAGGGGCAGAGGTGATGACAGACTTAGGGACAGAGGTAGGGAGAGGTAGGGGTAGAGGGAGGGGCAGAGGTAGGGGTAGAGGGAGGGGCAGAGGTAGGGGTAGAGGTAGGGACAGAGGTAGGGACAGGGGTATGGAGAGAGGTAGGGACAGAGGGAGGGACAGAGGTAGGGACAGAAATATCGACAGAGGTAGGGGCAGAGGTAGGTGAGGGTATTGACAGAGGTAGGGGTAGAGGTAGGGGTAGTGGTAGGGGCAGAGGTAGGGACAGAGGTAGGGACAGAGGTAGGGACAGAGGTAGGGACAGAGGTAGGGGCAGAGGTAGGGGTAGAGTTAGGGGCGGAGGTAGGGCTAGAGGTAGGGGCAGAGGTAGGGGTAGAGGAAGGGGCAGGGGTAGGGGCAGAGGTAGGGACAGGGGTAGGGACAGAGGTAGGGAATGAGGTAGGGGCAGAGGTAGGGGTAGAGTTAGGGGCAGAGGTAGGGGCAGAGGTAGGGTTAGAGGTAGGGGTAGAGGTAGGGGCAGTGGTAGGGGCAGAGGTAGGGACAGAGGTAGGGACAGAGGTACGGTAGAGGTAGGGGCAGAGGTAGGGACAGAGGTAGGGGCAGTACTTCAACCTCTGCCCCTACCTCTGTCCCCACCTCTGTCCCTACCTCTGCCCCTACCTCTGTCACTATATATATCATCACATCCTTGGCAGTTTATTTTTCACCTAACCTGTTTTATTGTAAAAGCTCCAATGTACTTTAGAATGCCTTACCTGCCTCTAGCCCACGTCCAAGGGTTGTATGGTCCAATGATTGGATTGAAGGGTGCTTCTCTGCTAGCCACTCAAAGCCACAACGCCATGCCAGAGTGCTGCTTTGGTGGTGATGTGCTGTAAAGATTGAGAAAGAATAAATTAATTGGCTAGGCCCTCTTAAATATATGAATACAAGAAATTACTGAACAAAATCAGAATTCTAAATATACAAAAATATACAGCCGTCTTTTACTATATGTGACATAATAGGATGAAAAAGCAAACATTTGAGATTTACTGTCACATCAAAACATTTAATCAAGCTAATCTATTTTTCAAGGGTAAAAGGAGGAAATTTTTCACCATGTTTCATAAAACAAAACGTCAGGCCTCCAAGAAATCTGTGAAATAATTTCCTTCAAATGACTTCAGTAGAAACCCTCTAATGCGACCACCTTAGAGACTGAGCTAAAGCTTGTTGCTGGGTGAGGCAGTTGCCTTAGTGAAGGGGTAGACCTGTGTGTGTGTGTGTGTGTGTGTGTGTGGGTGGGTGTGGGCGTGGGTGTGTGGGTGTGTGGGTGTGTGGGTGGGTGTATGTGTTTGTGGGTGTGTGTGTGGGTTTGTGTGTGGGCATGGGTGTGGGTGTGTGGGTGTGTGGGTGTGTGGGTGTGTGGGTGTGTGGGTGTGTGGGTGTGTGGGTGTGTGTGGGTGTGGGTGTGGGTGTGTGGGTGTTGGTGTGGGTGTGGTGTGGGTGTGGGTATGGCTGTGGTGTGGGTGTGGGTGTGAGCATGTGTGTGGGGTGGGTGTGGGTGTGGGTGTGGGTGTGGGTGTGGGTGTGGGTGTGGGTGTGGGTGTGTGGGTGTGGGCGTGGGTGTGTGGGCATGGGTGTGGGTGAACGTATGTGCACAGGGGTGTAGAGTGGACAAAGAGCAACATACATGACTTTCCTCCTTGATTAGAGGTCAGCAGTGGTGTTGATCGAACAGGGGGCGACCTCAGGACTTCTCTTGTTGATGAAGGGCCAGCAGGGGTTGAAGTGGACAGGGGATGATGAGCAGGATTTGATGAGGAGCCAGCAGTGATGTTGAGTGAAGAGTGGCCGACTGACACGACTTCCCTCCTTGATGATGGGACAGTAGATGAGTCTGGAATGGACAGGGAGTGACTTGCATGACTATTTCTTTCAACAAATTCTGTAACACTGAATGTATTCTATATCATATAATTATTTGATCTAGAAGACCAGGGGAAACCCTGAAGATTGATTCAGAAATTTAAAAGAGAAGAAAAGTTGGCAGGGTGTTTAAAGCATTCACTTAGAGACTGGTCTCATAAGTAAAGTTAAATCAAATATGAAATATATGAAAATATTTCGTTCTGACAAAAAAAGTAGTCTTTAAATGTGGGATGGTCCCCTTAGTGAGGTGGCCGTTAAGTGGGTTTCTACTGTATATATATATATATGAGTATAATTAGTGAACAAAGAAGTGAAGAATAAGATACAGTACATACAGATACATGTGGACACTAGCCACAACCGACTGGTAACTACACAGTGTTGTCTGTTGGTCTATTCTTGTTATGACCTTATCTGCCAGGTGACAGTGTCAAGGCTGTACTATATGTACATTCCTAATCTATAATTGTATATAATCATGCATAATCTACACATAATTTTCAAAGTCCATGTATATATTGCTGGCTGAGATATGCTTGCTAAAAAATGATTTAGCAACCATTTGGATGTATCTTCTTACCATTGCTTATGTGATACATACCTACAAGTAAGATGTTAACCCTTTGCTGACGGCACCAAAACGGAAAAGGTGTATCTGAGATTTTCATTCTAAAATTTGACTTTTTTAACTTTTATTCTACAATAAAGTTTCATACCAAAATACAGTCCATTATTACAGGATTTAGAAGGGATATTTTTATCTTCAATTTTGGTTGCCATGGTAACCATAGAACCTTTATGCTAATTATTGAATTTCCCAAATGAGCATTTTTAGGCAAATTTTTCAAAGGTTGCCGAAAAATTATAATAGATATTGATTCTAGAGAAAATATTTGAATTAAGAAGTTGTTCTCCTCCTCATTTCCTATCATTTGATAACAAAGTTTAATACATATTTTCATCTTTTAAGTATCTTCTGTGTAAAACTGATGGGGACACTCTCCCTCAAAAAATCATGAAATTGCCATTATTTAGTTATCTATTGCTAGATATGTCAATAAATTGCCACAAATACAAGTTATTATGGAATGATTATCTAAATTATTGTCGTGATCAGTAAACTACACTGCAATGCACTTACTTCACACATTTTTTATAATATTGATGAAGAAACCAATAGAATTCAGAGTAAAATCTCTAAAATGAGTGGCCATCTTGGATTGGCTTGAATAATGGTTAATTTTGAACATTTTTCAGAAGAGAGAGGTCAATTGCTTTGAAAACAACCTAAAGAAAATAGATGTAAAAAATGCTTAAGTTTGCAAGATATAAACCTGTGATGGTGTTGTACAAGTTTCAGTTAAATAGAAAGAAAAGAATATATTTTGAATCATCAAAACAGCTTTTTGATCCTATATAATTATCTTTAAAAGGTGAATAAAGGTGGCCTCATTAAGAAAATGCCACATTTTCCCAATATACCAACCATCAAAGGACTACAAAATTAACATTGAAGTATTCACGAGCAAAAAAAGAATCATTATAGTTGAATATCGACTTCGATTAAATATTTCAAAAATTAACTTTGAGATATAATAATTATAAGAATTGTATACCAATTAATGACCATCGATCATATATCGATTTCCTATGGGGCCATCAGGAAAGGGTTAAAAAGCTATTTTAATGATACATAACATAAAGGATATTATAAGGGGAAGCAATATACTTGTACTTATTTAAGCGAGCCTTATATATGTTATGCTTTTACCACAGCATAATGATAAGTAGCATACGTCAATTTGAAGAGCGGTAAATAAATTATCGTTGATACTAGATTAAAAGTAAATTTTATGCAATTCAATTCCTTCATAATGGCCCTCAAATCCGTTATCACATTCTGAAATCAGATTGTGACAAAATATTATGGTTAATACTTTTTCGCAGGGGCTAGCACTGTCTATGGGGTATCCTGGTAAAAGAAAAAGGGGCTGTCAAATTCTTAAATAGGGAGGGGGGCTGTAGTTTCACAGTTGTTATTTACGTCAGTGCCTTCCACCTCCCTCCCCCAAGGCAGTCACTGCTTGTCCTGATACATCAGGATTCTGAGAAGACAGGAAAGCAGCAGTCCTTGGAAAACATAACAAAAAATAAAGGCATTCACTGGAATAGCGCACACTCTCGATTTCCGTTTACAGTGTATTTGTTTGCCCTTAAAGTAGAGTTTCAAAGTTCAAGATATGTTTAGTTTTTTTTTATGAATGAATAGCAAATATAACTTTCTTTCAAACATATTGGTTTGTTCATTACCAAATGCAAATAGATCAGTCATTGAATTCCATCTATATACCATGAGTAGGCAAAATCTATACATACGTAATTCAAACTCTTTACATATACATTGTCACAAATAACAAATTAATATCTAACTTTATGACACTTCCTCCTTGCAATATGTTTTATGATTCAGTATATCTGAATTACAAAACAAATATCCACATCCTGACCACAAGGTCTCACGTTTCACCACTGTCGCTGACACGCCAGGCTCTGAGTCTGGTTTATACTCTACATAGGCGGCGAAATGGCGCCTTTACATCCTGACTAAATTCCTTGAACTTATATGTACATGTGTTATGTCTTGCAGACATTGTTTAGGGATAAGGTTTTGTACATTGCTCACATGGGAAAGTTATTGGAAAACGCTATAAAACGGTTTTATTCCATGAAACGTCATATAGGATCCTTTTCCTTAGTTTGTCTCTTAGCTGTGACAAAAGAATAACGTTGAAAATGATCGTCATTTTCTAGAAATAGAAACAATAACTTCAATTGATACATATGACTGAGGCTTCTCTGAGGAAGAAAATTAAAAACACATATCTAAAATTGTTGGGGAAAAAAAGAGCTAATCTGTTAAAGAGAGGAGCCAGTAATTTCAAATTTTGTTAAATTGCCTTTTCACACTTTAGATTTGATATGATCTTAAAGGTACATTACATACTTATTCCTCTGGAAAGAACAAATTGATATAAGGGTCTCATTTAAGAAAACATACAGTGCTCCTTGCACCTAAAACTGGACATCTGTGCCTGATGTCACAAAAAAAATGACTGATGTATTCGAATTTGAAAAATGTACAGGCCTCAATATTGACCACGTTCACTGAGGGACTCACTATTATTCAGAAAATGTTGAATAAAATCAAAACTGTTACAGATAACTGTATGCAAATTAGCACGGTGAGTACTCAGATGGTAATGATCAGGACACTATGCTAATTTACAGTCACTGGCCCGTCCCTTTAATTTAATTTTCTTTAACTGAGGATGGATTATTCACCTCACAACCTTAGTACAACCTCACAGCCTAAGTTCCAAGTATTCGTTAGCACTTTCTTTGGGGCCTTCCATGAATCAAGTACATATCAGAAACATTATTATGTATTTATGTATTTGTCCTTCTGGGCAATACTTTTTGTAATCTCAGCACGCTAGAGATTCATATCAGTGGGGTTTCAGAAACTATAAACTGTTTTTAAAATGATGTTTTCATCTGGTCTCCATTTAAGCTCTTCTATGATTTTCTCACGGGATACGACTGTTCATTGAAATAGATGCTAAAGTATTGTGAATAGAGTCTCTAAAATTGAGTAAAACATGCATGTGTGATGGGACTCCTACCCATCTCTCTTCCGACCCTACTTGTCTCTTTCCTCCCCCTACTTGTCCTTCCCGCCCCCTACCTGTCCCACTTCCCTCTACCTACTTGTCCCTCTTCCCTCCCCCTACATGTCCCTCTTCCCTCCCCCTACATGTCCCTCTTCCCTCTACCTACCTGTCCCTCTTCCTGTCCCCTATCTGTCCCTCTTCCCACCCCCTACCTGTCCCTCTTCCCTCCACCTACCTGTCCCTCTTCCCTCCACCTACTTGTCCCTATCCCTCTATCTACCTGTCCCTCTTCCCAGCACTACTTGTCCCTCTTCCCAGCACTACATGTCCCTCTTCCCTCCACCTACCTGTCCCTCTTCCCTCCACCTACTTGTCCCTCTCCCCGCCCTGTACCTGTCCCTCTTCCCAGCACTACTTGTCCCTCTTCCCAGCACTACCTGTCCCTCTTCCCTCTACCTACTTGTCCCTCTTCCCTTCCCCTACATGTCCCTCTTCCCACCCACTAACTGTTCCTCTTTCCCTCTTGTACCCATCCCCCTTCCCGCCCCCTACATAGAAATAAATTTAAACCAGAATTGACAAACCTGACATTGACTTTCAATTTCAAGCTTTTGATTAGATTTTGGACGTATTTTCATGAAAATAAGTCATAGTGAGAAGTGTAGGTATCTGTAGTGGTTGAGATGGATGCGGGAATGCCTTCCAAGCACTCCAAGTGGCTAATCCCAGTACTACTCCACTACATGGTGGCCCTGACATACCCAGAGCATCACAGCACTGAATAAATCCCAGTATAGGGGCTGTCCATAAATGACACCATGCTGGTTTTTTTTTTTTACCATTTTTGACCCCCCCTCCCATCCTTGTCATGTTTTGTCATGCAACTGTTGACCTCCCCTACTTTCTTTTTTATGTACATGTTTCGTAATGTTCTCCTTGCACCTGGAGCACAGTGCATCTTTCTTTGTGTGACATCACAAACAGATTAGATAAAAAATATCAAAATCCAAAAGTAACACAATCATATTTGTAGGAAGCACAAATATGTATACAGCTACCCAATACTAAAGACTTGTAAGTTAAAAGGTTCACTAAAAGGCATTAATCAAGAATTGTAACTTTAATTGGATATGGCCAATTGGACATGGCCAGAATGGCCTAGTTTGCAATTCTTTCCACTTTCAGGGTAAGATATTTTTAATGGGAAATATTGATCTGATATATACAAAAGTATATATGTCCTAGTTTATATCAATGATATCTCTCTATCTATGTAGGTTTCATTAACACAAGGATAAACTGGAGCAACTGCTGAGCAATGAACCCCTTTTTTAGCTAATGGTGCCCATTCCATGAGCCTTACCCACACACACACATATATATATACATACATATATATATACATACACACACACACATATATATATATATATGTAATGAGGTGCCTTCCAGTAAGTATATCACTGTAAAAAATAACTGTAAAGTTTACGGGGCACTACCTTTTTTTACAACAGTAAATTACCGTTTTTTATTTTATGGTAAAAAGCTGTATTATCATTGCATATTATGGTATTCAACTATTATTTAAGCCATAATCATATAAACGGTTGAATACCGTTAAATGGATATTTTTAACTGAGCTGCATTGGACTTAGATGTAAGGTTTGAATCAAGAATGCTATCAAACCTGAATACTATGCATAGATAGAAAGGGGTACATCCTATGTGATTAACTGACCACCATGCTGACCTAGTTATAGCCAGAGGGTCACCATGCTGCCATGGAGAACGAGCCGGTATTATGGGAACATAGGAAATTGGAGTTTAAAGGCCATATTACACTACGCGTCGGGTCATGTTCATGTTGGGTCGCGTTGGCCAATGCGTCTGATTCACGTTATTTTACAGACATGTTTGTAAATTTCCGACACTGTTGGCCGGATCGTATAATGGTGAACAAGGACCAGTTGATGTGGAATCACTTCTTTTATTTTCCAGGCTCTGTAGTACTCTGATGTTATAGTTGCCCCACACTGGGCTCTGCTGGTGAGTGACCCGTCCGATCCCTCTCCCTGCCGCCGCACCTCTGACTATCCAGAGACGGTACCCGGCACGTAAAGGGACGCTAAGTCACGTGGGGGGATCCCTAATTAATATTCATGCATGGATCCCCACACACCAGTCATATTGGGCTTGTAAAAGTAATATACATAAATAAGCATACACTGTGTAACAAGACGAACTGGGTCCCCAACGTGACCCAACGCATGCCAACGTGACCCAACGCCACACCTAATGCGACCAAAACGCTTGGTATAATATACTTTGCATTGGGTTGCAATGGCACCCAACGCAACCCAACACATAATGTAATACAGCACCCACATAGTCTCAAGATGGCCCCAACGCAAAATGTTCGCGTTGGGCAACACCACCCAATGTGAGCAGAGATCTGCAGCATAGTATAATTAGGGCTTAACCTATCATGTATATATGCATATAATGTGATGTAAAATCCTATGTTTCTTTGTCTCTACCCAAGTGGGAGGATATGGTATGGACCGGCACCTCCAGCATCCTCCCGGCGCTGGAGGATGGCCAGGGGGCCTCTATGGGGTGGGCCGCTATGAGGGGGGCTGACTGCTGACCCACTTACACAAAGACTTCAATTTGTTCCGTAATAACCCACTTGATATCTGACAGAAAATCTTTTAGAATCTGTCAATGATGGGGCAGTGATAGCCCGACCGCAGGAACCTGCCTCAGTGGAGGCGGCCAGCCACCTGTGCGGCACAAACGATGCACGGGTTGGGACAGACCATCGCTTGGGGCAACACACTGCCCATGCATGTGGGCTGATTTCCTACATTTTCTCCCCTTTTCCCTCATAACTCTTTTTGATATTAATGAATCACCAAACAGTAAGCAAGTAACATGTAGCTGAGAACCTTATGGATATCCATGAGTCATAATAGTTCTTAAAAGATTTTAAGTTTTTATGATTTGAGGATAGACAACACTTCTCAGCGTCAAATTCGCGGGTCTCTCTTTAAATAGACATATATTTTTCAATATCTATAGAATAAATATGAGTGTTATATCACGACCCTATCTATTGATATAACTCATATTTTGATGTGTAAATATATGCCTGTATGAGCAGGTCAGGAATACAAAAAACACATTTTGCACTTTTATTCTTTGAACATGAATAACTCACTTAATAATACTTTTATAAAAATTCTTGAAATTTTCACAGCATATAGACAACATTCATCTGGAGGGAAAAGTTTCTCAGATTTTGTATTTATGTATTAGTTTTTGTTTTATAAAATCTAGAAAATAATACTGCAAAAATAAACAACAAGTTTCCTGTTTTTTGACATAAAATGAAAACCAGGATCTAAATAACAAATCTGAGACACTGTTCCCTGCATGCAAATGTAATTAAGGAGCTCCCCAAATTTTGTGACAATCCATTGAGCCGTTACAGAGATATCCATGTTCAAAAAATAAAGGTGAAAAAATAGAGAAAAATATATTCTATCATTTGATGCACACTGCATAACTGTAGCCTAACCCTTATAAGAGACAGGGAAATGTTAATCAATGTAAATGGGCACCGAGAGGTTATGAAAAATAAAAGTAAATTCGTCCCATAGGATCCAATGTTAAAGACCTGCAAGTGCTTTCTTGAATATCACATCATCACATTTTGTATCGTGTATTCCCTGTTCTATTGAACATGAATATTTCAGTTTTTGATATTTTCTATGTTCTTTACTGTTAATTGCTATTACAAAAGGTCGTTAAATATCTGTTGACAAAACAAGCCTTACTTTCGTTATGGGAATCAGAAATGGGCTAATCTACAGAAATTAAAGCAATTGTAATCCATTTGATTAACATAAAATCTAAGGAATGGCTCTTTTCAATCAGAATTGCATGTACATGGGGTTTTAAGTATAAATTGTCTCGTTCACATATATTAAATGGGAAAACTCTATGAACTTTATTATCTTACAGGTTTTGTGCTAATGATATTTTCTCTTTCATTTTAAGAATATCACAGATACATCAGAACAAGCAATTGATTAAGATGTGAATGGGACACCACACTTTCCCTGGCCCCAACGATTGGATACATACAAGATCTAATGAACATAAGATTTTTGTGCAGGACATAGAATCCACAGATATTTATATTCGACTATAATGTTGAAATATGAATATATTAAGAATGGGCACATATACATTTTTTTTATGGGAGTGTCTGTAATTATTGATCAGCTGAATATTTTACAGTAGAATATGGTGAATAAAAAAAGGATTTATTCCGTAAAGTTTAAAGTTAACCAGGTCCGGGCTAACACGTAGATTTGGAACGTCCCGTGATATCAGGACGTCCCATTATCCTGGGTCACAAATCGTCCTGTTATTCAGGAACGGTTGTATAAAAATAACAATATCAATGAATAGAGAGATTTGCTGAATATTCGTTAAAACTCGGTAAAAAGAAAAATAAAAAAATTAGTATTTCTACTTACATAGCTATTAAAATCTAAAGTTAATTGTGTACATTTTTTCACAAAGCAAAGGCAAGTTCCCCTATGGTCTGTTAGTACTGTGGGACTGGGCCGGTCGGAGGGGTGGCAGGGGTCACCTTACACAATCTGCCCCGGGTTCTGTGACATCCTCTTTTAAGGCTATTTATAGTTAGTCCTCCCAGTGACAAGCTGCCCAGAGCTGTCAGACAAATCAATAAAAAGGCGGGGAATATTAATTAGCCCATGTTATCAGGACGGTCCTGCTTTACAGGTCGTCCCGTTTAACCAGGACGTCCTGAGATTTCAGGACGTTCCTGTTTTCCTAGGTTAGCCTCAACCTGGTTAACTGTAACTTTCTACAGATTATTACTGTGTCTTGATCCGTACAATCTATGGCCGTGTAGTAATTACGGTCAGTCATTAATTTTACGGTATTGTACTGGCAGAGCAGTTGTCAGTATTTTACCGTAATATTTATGGTTTTTTTTTAAAAGGAGAAGGTGATCAGATGTGACACATAATGAGTGTATATGCCACTCTCGACTTCTGAAAGATAGTAGGGAAGGGGTGGGGGCTGCCAAGATGAGAAGATATGACTCATAGTGAGCAAATGTGCTGCCCTAGACTTCTAAAGGGGTAGGAGACGGTTGGGGAAAGATGAGCGAATATAGACTCGTGAGAGAGTAATGGAGGTTGATCACCACTAGGTTTGGTAATATGATGGGTGTAGACCCCTAAACTCGACACAGCGAAATGGCCATTTCTTAAATTTGACAGGGCGATATGGCCATTTCTTAAATTTGACAGGGTGACATGGCCATTTCTTAAACTTGACAGGGCGACATGGCCATTTTTTAAAATTTGACAGACAACATGGCAATCAAGTGACAAATGACATTGTCCTTTTCTTAAATTTGACATGTGACAGGAGCTTTAAAAAGATTGGGACATGCAACAGGGTTATTTCTAAAATTTGACATGCGACAAGGGTCTAAACTTAGGTATAACGACAGGTGACACAGCCGTTTTTTAAATTTGACACTCGACATCGGACCCCCAATCCATACTCTCAATATGAGTAACCTCGTCATATTAAAGATGAGAAATGGCGGTTTCTTTTTGGGGCCCTTACTAAAAGACCAGTCTCATCAGTGAAGCAAAATCAAATATGAAATAGAGAAAGTTCTGATCTGAACCAAAACTAGTCTTTGAATGGGGTGGTCTCCTAAGTGGAGTGGTCGTTAAGTGAGCCTCTTCTGTATTTCATGATAACCATAGATGCTCCTCTTATTACTACAGACTCTACATTACAATTAAATTAGATCTAGTTTGAATAAAAGTAATGACCATTTTAAGACCTTACCATGATCTGTGGAGTAAACCGCAAACACCCTCTTGGAATCTCTTTACGGGTCGCCCTGAACACCGCTGTCAGAAGACTGCGGAGACTGGTTTGAGAGAGTATGTGTGTGTCTCGGAGTGGGGGACGCTTGTCCTGTTATTCCGTAGTCTCAGAATCCTTTTGTATCAGATCACGTGGTGAGAGACCAGGAAGCAGAGGGGGGGGGGGGCACTTGGTCTTTAATGTCGATACCCACTGCAAAACTACACCCCCTCTGCATTAAGGGTTTGACAGCCCCATAAAAACTAGCATACTCTGACAGCCCCTCTTTTCATGCAGAGCTCATTGACAGCGCCTGCGAAAGAGCATTAACCAGCAAATATTTTTACACAATCTGATTTCAGAATGTGACAATCGGTTTGAGAGCCATTATGAAGGAATTGAATTGCATACAATTGACTTTTTATTCTAGTATCCAAGGTAATTTATAGACAGCTCTGCCAAGCAGCGGTTTGGTTATTCATCACTTTCTTTTTAAACTAAACTGGTTATTGGCTAGATTATCCTGTAGTGTGTTCACAGGAAAACCTAAACTTTCAATGCTGTTAAGATTATATCCAGTGTAAACTGTATGGCATAGTACCATAGTAGTGTTTTACTGTGAAATCTATGGTTTTATTTTACACATAACGTTATATTATTGTTAAGTTTATACAGTTCTCATCCATAAGAATAAAAGTAAACTGTAAATATTAGCAAATTTATAAGCTTGTCCAAAGAGCAGCTCCATGGCTAAGCTCCTCCCTTTTTTCATAAAATGTTTGTATTCTTAATGTAATATTCAGCTATGAATTAATCAAGGAAAAAAATTTCCAATATCCCCTCCCCTTTTCAAAATCCAAGATCTGCCAGTGTATACCCAATCCTGGCATGGGCTTATCAATGAAGGGTTAATAATTTCAAATGCAACCAATCTTTACCAAAATGTTTATTTCCTGAAAGCAGAGAACAAGAGAAATCCGAAACGTGATACATTGAATATTGGGAAAGTTACTGATTATTTTTTATATAAAAAGTAATTTTTTTTTCTGTCACAGTATGTATATTCTAGATCAAAAGTAACCAAATAAATGTTGAAAAAGAATTCCCCCAGACGCGATTCTCTGGTGTGTTGTATTTTGGTATACCTGCAGGCTAAATTAAGATGCATTGTGGGAAATATGTTGACATGTCCATTTCCTGTTATAAGCCTTGAGCATATTTCAAATAATCTTGTGTGACATTATCTTGGGTTTGTAGATAATAAACAGGTAAAATTAGATACTTTTTCTTTTTGTTACCATATATACTTCAAATTTTCAAAGTTGATTTAAAAATATTTTCACTAGATATTTTTATATTGCCATAAGATGCATTATTTCTATTGGTTTTTCCATGTTTTTGTCAACAAAATATGCCAAAATTAGCCTGCAGTGCATAAAATACAGGAAAACTTGGAATTGTGTCTGCCTGAATTGTTGGTCATCAACTTAGGAATATATATGCAAAAAAAGCAATTTGACCTTGGCGATTTGGTGTTTATTGACCTCTCATTGTACATCTGCCAGATGATCTGCTACCCTCTCCATGTCTCAGGCCGCAGTATCAGCGTTTTGATCCCTCGTCTCCTGTCTCCCTCGCCCTCGCCTGCTAGCTATTAATATACCCTGTATATATCAGGGACGGTCTTTTGCCAAATTCAGATTGTTTTGATGTAAAATTCTAGATCCTGGATGGTGCGCCTCAAATTTTACATAAGGGCGCCCCCCGCCCCCTTTTTTTTTTTTTTAAACTCTGGATCCATCCCTGTATGTGCACTATCATATTGTGCATTAAAGGCTTTAATTGAAAATGATATGTATGGACCGTGCATTTTTTGAGAATTTCAATTTTGCTTTTATTTCATTTGATTTAACAAGTTCGCTTCGTTCCTCCAGCAGCTTTCAACTTGAGAAGATGGTATTAACCCTGACGACACCCCCCCACCACCACCTTCCCGCTCCCTGATGCCTTGGGACTATTTTTAGCACAGGTAACTCCCTGCCTCATCCCACATCCTCATGTAGGTTTCCTATATCGCATTCAGGAGATGTTGTGGGATCCATACACACTAAGACTAAAGGCCGTATTACATTGCACGATGCACTAATTTGCCAAAGATCAGGATGGATTTGGACCAAAAATTGTGAATGTGTCAATTATAGCAATGAAAGATCGAGAGCTGTGCTCCAGATATTTACCAGCATGTTAGATGGTAACTTTCTGTAGGAAGACTCCCAAGATTTGGCTCCTTACATTTTTTTGGATAACCAAAATTGTTAGCTATTGAAGATATATTCCACCTCAAGATGTTTGGAAGCACCATAAAAATCAAGAGTGACTGTCGATCTTTGTATTATTTTTCCAAACATCGGCAGAATTTCCATAAATATTGCAGCAAACATCATGTAATGGAATATGGCCTTAAAGGGTGGACAAGGGGAGACACCTGATTGGCAGAAATAGCATGCTTGACCACCCGCAGGGAGTGGCGGGAAAGGTGAAGGGCCGAATCATGCTGTTTATAAGTGCGCGAACAAGGACTCCGGAATGCGGTTATTGCCCAATATGGATTAGTATTTATTCAGCTCTGTGTTGTACACTCTGTTATACCAAATCACTAGTACATTGACATGGTCAAGCGGGAAGTATACACAAACATATAATAAAAACCTCCAGCCCGTATTCTGCTCCATCCAAAGATCTAAAATTACTTCTTTTCAATACCACATCCTCACCCAGTTTCCCTATAGGGTTCGCACAACAAATAAGTATCAAATGTATGGAGTAGAGTCGAGAAACTATTAGAACGCTATGGGAAAATAATTCTCTTCCGTATAGCTTACAACAAATCAGCGATGGATCTAGGGGGAGGCACATGGGGCGTGCGACTCCCCCCCTTTTTATTGGTGCCACATTTAGATTTTTTTAATGTAAAACTGGCATTCCCAGAGGAAGGGCTGGGACCTTTTTTAACATAGGCGCCCCCCTTTCAAGAATCCCTGCATCTGCCCCTACAAATATCTAAAATTAATTTCTGATATGATAGGGAGAAAGCTTACACCTGACTAAACATTTGTCTTGCTTATTGTACACCCGGGAATGTATGAAGTTATGTTTAGTAATATGAAAAATACAGGTCAAAATGTAATGTCGACTGCTGCACGCAGTGGTAAGTGTCGGACCATTCTATCCCGGCTCCTGGGCAGTCCGCACTTTGAGTGAGGCCTCAGGGAGAATGTAACTAGATTCAGAATAGCATCTAATATATCAAATGAGAGCGAATTTCATGCCTGTTTCTATCATGTAAATCCTCTAAAGAGTCTATTAAATCTAAGCTATGATAATGTAACAAACAATTTATTGGCAACAATTTATTTGAAACATATTTGATTTTTAGTTTTTAAGAAAAATATTAGTGCAGGAATGGCATATTAAAGTTGATCAAATTTCAGAAAATTGTTTTGATGCAGCAATCTGGCATCCCTAAACCCTAGGAATAAAGTTTGTTGATGGAAAATCTAAGATACCCGTCCGGTCCCTCTATTGGAAAGTTGTAAATATGTATGAGCCATAGTCATGTTCAAAAGGGCACTGAACTAACTCATGAGATTTCATGAAATGGAGAATCCTCTGGATGCTGGAGACATATACCCTGTCCTAAATGTATTCTGAATTTGATATAAATCAAATCAGGAATAGTTGGAGAGCATCCTGAATTTTCCCTTAGTTTTCACTTGATTTTTCAAGTATATATTATTCACTGTGGTCCGGATTTGTTTATAACATTACAGATGTTACCAAATTTAGTTCCCCGAGACCCGTACCTGAAACACCTATAACTGGCACACCAGTAAGCTTGGCTATGTGAACACAGCACGTCAAACGACTGAAAATGAGTTATATACTGCAGTGTAAAGTGTAAAGCCCGATCCCCATATGGCGACTAAACCTCAGCGATTAGTTGTCTATCGTGGGCTAAAGTACCAAGTCCGTCCTTCCCCTGGCAACTTGTCTCCCCCATAGAGCCAAGGAAGGGACAGATTTAGCTCCATGAAACCTCCCCCCTCCCCCTCTCCTTACCACATCCCCCTCCCTAAACCACGTGGCTGCTGCTGTTGCCCTAGACCCCTCACTTTGAGACTCCAACATAGCTACTTCTTAAAATCTGTAGGGGGAATCTGTAAATTCTACTGATTGTATGCATTATATTGCGCATGTCATGCTGAAATTGTACATCTAGCATGTCTAATATCATCCATCATACTTGATATAGTTCTATAAATAAATTGAAAATTGTAAATCTCAGAATTTTGTTTTATGTCAGCTCAAGGTTATCATTTTCAATTAAAACCTTTCACATTTTGTTTGATAGTTTAAGGGGTGTAGATACCCAGCTAGGTCCCCATGTCAAGTTTAAGGAATGGCCATGTCACATGTCATAACATCTTAAAAAGGCCTGTCTTTGTCACTAAAGACTATGTTGCATGTCGATTTTTAGAAAAGGCCATGTTGCTGTGTCAAATTTGGGCCATCCATAAATGACCTCATGCTATTTTTGACCATTTTTGCCCGCCCCCCCACTTCCACCTCCGTCATGCTTTTACTTTAGAAATGTATAGGGGCCTGGGCCTGGACCTGCCCCCCCCCCTGCCTCCCCCCTCCCCCTCTCCTTACCACATCCCCTCCTAAAACCACGTGGCTGCTGCTGTGGCCCTAGACCCCTCACTTTGAGACTCCAACATAGCTATTTCTTAAAATCTGTAGGGGGAATCTGTTAATTCTACTGATTGTATGCATTATATTGCGCATGTCACGCTGAAATCAAGCATGTCTAATATCATCCATCATACTTGATATAGTTCTATAAATAAATTGAAAATTGTAAATCTCAGAATTTTGTTTTATGTCAGCTCAAGGTTATCATTTTCAATTAAAACCTTTCACATGTCTATCATGCCACCCCCCCCCCCCCCCCCCCGGATGCATGACGGCCCCATTTAAGAATATCCCAAACCATCATAATGTAAACTATAGGGTGCCTTACAGGACCCCATAGAATACTTGTTCAAAACCAAAGGATAAACTATAGGTGGCCTCTAGGGCCCCATACAATACTGTCAGTCATAGCCAGGCCATACTGGAGATGGCTGGTGCAGCAGCAGCAGCATGGTGAGGGTGAGTCAGTGAACAAAGAACAGGACAAGTCAAGCTCAGTGGGTAGACTGATGAGTTGGAGAATTTGTCGCCAATTTATACAAAAACTAGGCACAGGGCCACGGCTGTCAGAAGTTGGACACGTTGGACACGTATAGTTCTTCACAATTGTGAAGAGAAAATCCATAATACACGATTCATGTGTCCATCCTCCAGTGGGTGGAGGATTATTGACCACCCCTACACAGCCGGCAAAAAAACAGATACAAAATTGATCTCTGGGCTTAGTGTTGTCCCAACTTACACAACAATTTTACATTTCTATAACCTTATAAATGATATAATCTTAAACATACTCATAGTACTTTTAGGTTTACATAAAGTTCATAAATAATTACCAACATCTTAATAAGACTCATACAATAAATTCATACTACATCTAGGACCATTTAAAACCAAGAACAATTTCAACACTAAAATACAAAGTACACATAAAACAACCCACAGTACTTTTAGGTTTACATTTAGTTCATAAAGAAATATCCACACCTTAATAAAACTCATATAATATTCATATGTATGTAGGCACAATAATATCAGTGAATGCTTTCATAAACACATACTACATCTAGGACCATTTATTCCAGTGACTACCATTAAACTATAAAAACATTAAATAGATCCCAGACTTCTACACAGGTCATCCATTTCTTAGATTTAAACATATTTCCAAAACATGGAGAAATCTCAAAATAAAACAAAAGAAGTCTGAGGATCTCAGGTCATCGCCCTGTTTATAATTAATGACCAAAACTTATTATAGCAGGGAAGTCTTATACCCTGGATCTCACCTGACTGAACAAGGCTGCATGAAAAACCTGGGCTGGATCCTCAGCGCCAAGGCTCACGAGAGGAAGAGTCTCTGGTTTAAGAAAAGGTCTTTGTAGTCTGGGGTTAGTTGGGGGATCACTGAATTATTTGAAGATGGGGGTAGTGGTGGGTACAGCGTTGGGGGCCTGCTCCATCATAGCTGCAGGCTATGACTGGGGCAGTTGCTGCTGGGGTTGGGATATTAATGTGATAACTAATCTGATTGTATGAATTGTTACTAGTATCAGCGGGAGGGACTTCAGGACCAGACCAAAGCACTTGAAACTCTTCCTTCTCTTGTATACAACAGCAATGCTTGCTACCAATAATTTTGATAATAATGATAAGTAATAAAAGGCAGGTACCCTGTCACTACACTATGGTCTATGGGTGAAATCCCTATTGTGATAGACATTTTAACTGTTTATAAAGGTGTTGTTTTGTTGTTGTTGTTTTTTGTTTTTTTTTTAAATCAAATTTTGCAATCCAGTGTAACTACTTTAGGTTCAAAAAGCTGCCAGCACCACAGTAGCAAGGTGATCAGCCTTGCGACATGCAATGCTAGTGCAATTGTTCCTTTGAACAGCAGTAAGTGCATGGGAGCTTCTCCTGATAAGATTAGCATAGCAGGCTGATTTGAGCTGCTCTTATTCAACCATACACACCCTAGGGCTGTTCCCAGTACATCACATTGGAATGAAAGTCTCAGGCGTCCCTGAACTTTCCTTAGAATTAATTATGTAAGTAAACCATTTAAAACATTATTCAGATTTATGGAAAAACATCACCAAAAATATGTTTTACCTAGAATGTAACCACAATTCTAACCTTCATAATATGGGGAGTTAAACAACTGCCACCCATTTAAAGTGACATAAAGGGAGTCCCTGCAATAACCTTCAATTATGGGGAGTTCAACAACTACCACCCATTTAAAGTAACATAAAGGGAGCCCCTGCTCTAACCTTCAATTATGGGGAGTTCAACAACTACCACCCATTTAAAGTAACATAAAGGTAGCCCCTGCTCTAACCTTCTCTTATGGGGAGTTCAACAACTGCCACCCATTTAAAGTAACATAAAGGGAGTCCCTGCTCTAACCTTCAATTATGGGGAGTTCAACAACTACCACCCATTTAAAGTAACATAAAGGGAGCCTCTGCTCTAACCTTCAGTCACTAATCTTTATAAACCAAGATATGACAGGGAAGTTAACCAACTG
Organism: Lepidonotus clava; assembly: GCA_936440205.1. Taxonomy (NCBI): domain Eukaryota; kingdom Metazoa; phylum Annelida; class Polychaeta; order Phyllodocida; family Polynoidae; genus Lepidonotus; species Lepidonotus clava. The sequence continues at coordinate 4,171,745 of OW387143.1, forward strand.
CAACCCTATAACAGCAAAACATACAAATATCAAAGCAGTAAAAGCATAGCAGAATGCTATAAAATGCTATAGGCCTCAATCTTGGATGAGCAAAACACCCAAGCATACATAATACAAATTGTCTATTCAATTCTCAGGTTAAAACAGGACCGGGCAGCCTTTATGGGTGTACTTACTTTCCGTCTAACTCAGAACATTGATATCCATATTGCTTTGGGATAATGCGCCATCCCTCATACCATTAAAATGATTATGGGAGAACAACCTTATTAATGTTATTCAAAATGATCAATAACGATAACCAATAATCTAATAATATCTTCACCCTCCAAGGGATGAAGAAAATGTTTCAACTGCAGGAAATGTACATAAGAACAACATGCACAATAACATCATACAACATATACAATAGAAAGCCAAGGCACGTAATATATATTTAGACAAGTCTAATGTGTCCCTGTAATACTGTCCATCATCAGAAAATACTCTACTGTCCCAAGTTTGTTCCTCAAGCCAGAGGGGCTATGGCATGTCCCAGGATGTCCTCCATGAATTCAGCTGTATGGGTGAGATAGGTGTATATAATGTTCTAGCTCCATGTCGTCATGTCTCTAAGTCTCTGGTCAGGATATATAGGTACAGGAGGGGCATCAGACAATGATCACCAAAGTAATGTCCTATACCCAATTTGACCAGAATATCTGTAATCTAACTGTAAACCCTCCTGTACCTTACCTTAAATACTGCTGAAGCAGCTGCAGATCCTCCATGTACGCTGCAGATGCCCTATGCATGCTGCAGACCCTCAGTGTATGCTGCAGACCCTCAGTTGACACTGCAGACCCTCAGTGGACGCTGCAGACCCTCAGTGGACGCTGCAGACCCTCAGTGGATGCTGCAGACCCTCAGTGGACGTGCAGACCCTCTGTGGACGATGCAGACTGATGTAGAGGCCACCAGGACGTTGTAGAGGTAATCAGCACTTGCCTGATGTTATCACCACTTGCCTGATGTTGCCACAGCTTGCCTGACGTTGCCACAGCTTGTCTATAACGTCAACCACCTGTCTATAACTGTGAGTCCTTCCCTCTCATGATACTGAGGGAAATGTCTCGCCGTGGTGCGCCACTGTAAACTATAGGGTGCCTTACAGGACCCCATAGAATACTTGTTCAAAACCAAAGGATAAACTATAGGTGGCCTCTAGGGCCCCATACAATACTGTCAGTCATAGCCAGGCCATACTGGAGATGGCTGGTGCTGCAGCAGCAGCATGGTGAGGGTGAGTCAGTGAACAAAGAACAGGACAAGTCAAGCTCAGTGGGTAGACTGATGAGTTGGAGAATTTGTCGCCAATTTATACAAAAACTAGGCACAGGGCCACGGCTGTCAGAAGTTGGACACGTTGGACACGTATAGTTCTTCACAATTGTGAAGAGAAAATCCATAATACACGATTCATGTGTCCATCCTCCAGTGGGTGGAGGATTATTGACCACCCCTACACAGCCGGCAAAAAAACAGATACAAAATTGATCTCTGGGCTTAGTGTTGTCCCAACTTACACAACAATTTTACATTTCTATAACCTTATAAATGATATAATCTTAAACATACTCATAGTACTTTTAGGTTTACATAAAGTTCATAAATAATTACCAACATCTTAATAAGACTCATACAATAAATTCATACTACATCTAGGACCATTTAAAACCAAGAACAATTTCAACACTAAAATACAAAGTACACATAAAACAACCCACAGTACTTTTAGGTTTACATTTAGTTCATAAAGAAATATCCACACCTTAATAAAACTCATATAATATTCATATGTATGTAGGCACAATAATATCAGTGAATGCTTTCATAAACACATACTACATCTAGGACCATTTATTCCAGTGACTACCATTAAACTATAAAAACATTAAATAGATCCCAGACTTCTACACAGGTCATCCATTTCTTAGATTTAAACATATTTCCAAAACATGGAGAAATCTCAAAATAAAACAAAAGAAGTCTGAGGATCTCAGGTCATCGCCCTGTTTATAATTAATGACCAAAACTTATTATAGCAGGGAAGTCTTATACCCTGGATCTCACCTGACTGAACAAGGCTGCATGAAAAACCTGGGCTGGATCCTCAGCGCCAAGGCTCACGAGAGGAAGAGTCTCTGGTTTAAGAAAAGGTCTTTGTAGTCTGGGGTTAGTTGGGGGATCACTGAATTATTTGAAGATGGGGGTAGTGGTGGGTACAGCGTTGGGGGCCTGCTCCATCATAGCTGCAGGCTATGACTGGGGCAGTTGCTGCTGGGGTTGGGATATTAATGTGATAACTAATCTGATTGTATGAATTGTTACTAGTATCAGCGGGAGGGACTTCAGGACCAGACCAAAGCACTTGAAACTCTTCCTTCTCTTGTATACAACAGCAATGCTTGCTACCAATAATTTTGATAATAATGATAAGTAATAAAAGGCAGGTACCCTGTCACTACACTATGGTCTATGGGTGAAATCCCTATTGTGATAGACATTTTAACTGTTTATAAAGGTGTTGTTTTGTTGTTGTTGTTTTTTGTTTTTTTTTTAAATCAAATTTTGCAATCCAGTGTAACTACTTTAGGTTCAAAAAGCTGCCAGCACCACAGTAGCAAGGTGATCAGCCTTGCGACATGCAATGCTAGTGCAATTGTTCCTTTGAACAGCAGTAAGTGCATGGGAGCTTCTCCTGATAAGATTAGCATAGCAGGCTGATTTGAGCTGCTCTTATTCAACCATACACACCCTAGGGCTGTTCCCAGTACATCACATTGGAATGAAAGTCTCAGGCGTCCCTGAACTTTCCTTAGAATTAATTATGTAAGTAAACCATTTAAAACATTATTCAGATTTATGGAAAAACATCACCAAAAATATGTTTTACCTAGAATGTAACCACAATTCTAACCTTCATAATATGGGGAGTTAAACAACTGCCACCCATTTAAAGTGACATAAAGGGAGTCCCTGCAATAACCTTCAATTATGGGGAGTTCAACAACTACCACCCATTTAAAGTAACATAAAGGGAGCCCCTGCTCTAACCTTCAATTATGGGGAGTTCAACAACTACCACCCATTTAAAGTAACATAAAGGTAGCCCCTGCTCTAACCTTCTCTTATGGGGAGTTCAACAACTGCCACCCATTTAAAGTAACATAAAGGGAGTCCCTGCTCTAACCTTCAATTATGGGGAGTTCAACAACTACCACCCATTTAAAGTAACATAAAGGGAGCCTCTGCTCTAACCTTCAGTCACTAATCTTTATAAACCAAGATATGACAGGGAAGTTAACCAACTGCAACCCTATAACAGCAAAACATACAAATATCAAAGCAGTAAAAGCATAGCAGAATGCTATAAAATGCTATAGGCCTCAATCTTGGATGAGCAAAACACCCAAGCATACATAATACAAATTGTCTATTCAATTCTCAGGTTAAAACAGGACCGGGCAGCCTTTATGGGTGTACTTACTTTCCGTCTAACTCAGAACATTGATATCCATATTGCTTTGGGATAATGCGCCATCCCTCATACCATTAAAATGATTATGGGAGAACAACCTTATTAATGTTATTCAAAATGATCAATAACGATAACCAATAATCTAATAATATCTTCACCCTCCAAGGGATGAAGAAAATGTTTCAACTGCAGGAAATGTACATAAGAACAACATGCACAATAACATCATACAACATATACAATAGAAAGCCAAGGCACGTAATATATATTTAGACAAGTCTAATGTGTCCCTGTAATACTGTCCATCATCAGAAAATACTCTACTGTCCCAAGTTTGTTCCTCAAGCCAGAGGGGCTATGGCATGTCCCAGGATGTCCTCCATGAATTCAGCTGTATGGGTGAGATAGGTGTATATAATGTTCTAGCTCCATGTCGTCATGTCTCTAAGTCTCTGGTCAGGATATATAGGTACAGGAGGGGCATCAGACAATGATCACCAAAGTAATGTCCTATACCCAATTTGACCAGAATATCTGTAATCTAACTGTAAACCCTCCTGTACCTTACCTTAAATACTGCTGAAGCAGCTGCAGATCCTCCATGTACGCTGCAGATGCCCTATGCATGCTGCAGACCCTCAGTGTATGCTGCAGACCCTCAGTTGACACTGCAGACCCTCAGTGGACGCTGCAGACCCTCAGTGGACGCTGCAGACCCTCAGTGGATGCTGCAGACCCTCAGTGGACGTGCAGACCCTCTGTGGACGATGCAGACTGATGTAGAGGCCACCAGGACGTTGTAGAGGTAATCAGCACTTGCCTGATGTTATCACCACTTGCCTGATGTTGCCACAGCTTGCCTGACGTTGCCACAGCTTGTCTATAACGTCAACCACCTGTCTATAACTGTGAGTCCTTCCCTCTCATGATACTGAGGGAAATGTCTCGCCGTGGTGCGCCACTGTAAACTATAGGGTGCCTTACAGGACCCCATAGAATACTTGTTCAAAACCAAAGGATAAACTATAGGTGGCCTCTAGGGCCCCATACAATACTGTCAGTCATAGCCAGGCCATACTGGAGATGGCTGGTGCTGCAGCAGCAGCATGGTGAGGGTGAGTCAGTGAACAAAGAACAGGACAAGTCAAGCTCAGTGGGTAGACTGATGAGTTGGAGAATTTGTCGCCAATTTATACAAAAACTAGGCACAGGGCCACGGCTGTCAGAAGTTGGACACGTTGGACACGTATAGTTCTTCACAATTGTGAAGAGAAAATCCATAATACACGATTCATGTGTCCATCCTCCAGTGGGTGGAGGATTATTGACCACCCCTACACAGCCGGCAAAAAAACAGATACAAAATTGATCTCTGGGCTTAGTGTTGTCCCAACTTACACAACAATTTTACATTTCTATAACCTTATAAATGATATAATCTTAAACATACTCATAGTACTTTTAGGTTTACATAAAGTTCATAAATAATTACCAACATCTTAATAAGACTCATACAATAAATTCATACTACATCTAGGACCATTTAAAACCAAGAACAATTTCAACACTAAAATACAAAGTACACATAAAACAACCCACAGTACTTTTAGGTTTACATTTAGTTCATAAAGAAATATCCACACCTTAATAAAACTCATATAATATTCATATGTATGTAGGCACAATAATATCAGTGAATGCTTTCATAAATACATACTACATCTAGGACCATTTATTCCAGTGACTACCATTAAACTATAAAAACATTAAATAGATCCCAGACTTCTACAATAAGTCACCCCCAACCTATCACTGGGAAAACCAAACCATCGTCACTAAAACGAGACAAAACCTCATCTTAAAGTAAACTGAAATATTTTCCAAAACCATCTTTTCCAAAACCGCTAAATTTTGGGGTGACCTGCAATGCTTTGTTGGTGACTTATGATGTTTGGAGGTGAATTATAGCTCTTTTTTTATGAATATTTCCCCAAACCATATTTAGGTGGGTCTGTTAAGGTCAATTTTTAGTGAAATCTTTACACAGTGGATAAAAGCATCAAATTTGGAATGCGACACCTCTGAGGCATAACTATAAAATCTGGAAGGGGAGCCACCTTGAAATATTAATAGGACGGATGTGGGAGCCAAAAAAACAATATGGCTGACTTTTGCTACAAACAATCTTATATCTCTGCTTCTAAAATGACATGGTTGGTGTCAAAACTGGGAGATAAGGGGTTAGGGAATTGAATTATTTACATTTGAAGTCAATGCGGAAATCCTAAATCCAAGATGGCTGACCAATATTGAGAAATAACAGGATTTTCAGCTGCTAAAGTATCTAGACAAGTGGAAATGGCTCCAATATCAGTTGTTTATACCCTAGAGGGCTCAAATGATGTAATATTGATCCAATACAAAAGTTCAAAATGGCTGAATTTATTAGCATGATACCTTTGACAATGACGGCTAGATTCCAAAAATGATTAAAAAGAAAGGATATAGGCTTTACTCTTTCACCAAAAGATTTCTTGATTTCATTTGGTATGATGATCCCCCATGACCCCTTCATTGAATTCAAAAGGGGAGCCACCTTAAAATATCAAGATAACCCTGATGGGGGCCAAAAATCCAAAATGGCAGACTTTCAGTGAAATGATCTTATATCTCAGCTTCTAAAATGCATAGAAACACATTTTAGTGTCAAAATTGTGAGATAAAGGGACAGGGAATCCAATTATTCGCCTTTGGAATCAACACAAAGGACCTCATCTAAGATAGCTAATAAATTAAGTTAAATAACTCAAATTCCAAATGCTAAAAACATAAGAAATTTGCCAAAATTTGTTTTGATATTTCAAGGTGGCTCCCCTTCTAGATTTGATAGTTATACCTCATACCAAATTTGACCCCACTAATATTGTCTGCAAGACCCAACTTGGTTGGGGAAGGCAGGATCATTGCTGAGACCTGGTGTCCCCCACATACCTAACCCATTACAAAACCTACTATTTGACCCGTAAACCCAATCTATGTCTTCCCTCCCCATTCTCAACTCTTCCACCATTACCAAAACACCTACATACCTTCTACAACCACTTAAATCTCCACACCCCCCACCCTTCATTCTCATCATATGCATATTTTATTAAATTTTATCTATATTCCATTCTACTGCATAGGGTGGGTATTATCCCAACAACTTCATTTTAAATTCCTCATTCTCTAATGAATACTATAATCTAATATATATATATGTCTATATTTTACTGAATAAAATTTAATTTCCCCAAGCCGGCCTCATCTCCTTTATTCAATAGACCTGTCAACTTTGGGATGTACTGCTGGCATGATACAGAGGTCGGACATAATTGCATTTTTTTGCAAAGTCAGGCACTGACATGAGTGAATGAGTTAGTACTTGTGTGTTCTAAGTCAATTAGGTGTTGATAAATGAGGATGAATTATCATTTTCTCTCGATTAGGTAATTACCTCCATTTAAGGTGAACCAAAATAAGGTATGTTTTTGTGATTCTAGAGTTGGACATTATGAGCAAAGCTAAAGGGCTTTAACACTGTTCTCTATGGGAAAATGCCATTTTTGCTTTCCAGTCCTACAGCTACATATTTTACATCATATTGAAAGAAAAACCTTATAAAGTTTAGTTTTGGGTAATAATACTAGGAAAATTACTGTGAATCAAGTATGATGAACATTTTTCCAAAAATGTTGATATCATAGAAATAAGGAGTGGGCTAGCTGGCCAAGTGGACAGTTCTGTTATCACCGAGGTGGGCAGCAATGATGATATACGGTGCGAGGTATCCTGCTGTCTATATATATATATATATATATATATATATATTCTTTAAAGGAAATTTGGATTGCAAATATTTACCATGAATAATTATTATAAATATTATTGTATATTCTAAAACACTATAGGCTTGAGAAACAACCAGTGGGATAATCAAATTGCATTATTTCAGGATTTCTAGAATTTTATCTGTCTGTGACGTCACACATGCACACATGCACTGTGCAAGGTGCTCAAGGTGCAGAGCGGATGACTTTTCATATTTTGAGAATAACATACATAAAAAAGAAATTTTGATAGGTATGGGCACGAAAATCGGTATAAGAACTCAATGGGCAGTTAGAATTACGGCAATGTATATATAGTTTTACAGTCACTGGCTCATCCCTGTAAGGGACGAGAGTTAAAAACTGGTACAGTGCCGGCAGATAGGGTACACATATGGGTCTAGACCCTTAAAATTGACACTGCGACAAAGGCATTTCTTAAATTCGACACAACGACACGACCATTTTTTAAATTTGACATGCGACATGGCAATTAAGTGACAAATGACATGGGCCATTTCATGGGACAGGAGCTTTAAACAGATACTGACATGCAACAGGGGTATTTTTAAAATTCAACATGTGACATGGTTTTTAACTAGGGTATAAGGACAGGCGACATGGCCGTTTTTTAAATTCGACACGTGACACAGGACCCCCCCCCATCCATACCCCCACACATGACAGGCCTGATTTTATATCCAGGATGTGGTGAGGTTTGCTAAATTTAGGCTACAGGGAATGACTAAGCCCAGGTCCCCATACCAGGGGCGGATCTAGGAATTGAAAGAGGAGGGGAGGACAAACATGAATGTATACGGGAGAAGGGGGGGGGACCCACAAACATGATTTAGTGGGGGGGGGGGGGGGGGGTGGGGCTAGATCCCCCACTGCATATCGTTACTCTCAATAAGTATAAAAGTAACCCTGTCGGTTCTGGACCCTCACTGTCAAAGCATCACTTCACAGACACTGAGAAAGTAAGTGCGATTTTACCCACCTTTTATGTGCATACATATTAAGTTAATCAAAGATGAGTCCATTGAGTAACTGAAATATATGTTGCCTTTATATGTTTCATATTAGAAACGATCAAATCAATACATGTTGCACTTATCAACCGTGTATCCAAAATTATGTATTGTTTTAAACCAAAAGTCCTTTCCAATTTTTTAAAAAACAAAAGCTTTTTGAATGCCTAGAATTGTAGTTAATATTCATGTCTCCAAGTATAGTGATTTCATTTTTACTCAAATCAAAATCATCAAATAATCTAACTCATCTATATTCAAAATGAGTTAAATTTCTGTTCGGGGGTCAATATACAATCATCATTTTGGGGTGCCTTTTTTTTTTTTTTTTTTTTTAAATTTCAAATCGACATCACGTACAAACATGTTCTTCCTGTCTACGGTGAATGGGTGATCAGTGTGATAGATGGTTAATAATGAGAATGAAAATGTCTTGACAATATCAGGTCCAGTTCAACAAAGCATAGGTACGTGAATTTTTTAATTGCCTACGTGAGGTTGGGTCAAGTTACGTGAGTTTTGGATTGATTTACATGAGCTTTACGTTGATTTAGATTTGGGTTGATCCAGAAGGGGGTGTGTGTCCAGGGGGTCCTGACCCTCCCCCCTTTTAGTGGACCCCCAAACTACAAAAAGAGGGGAAATGTTGCTTAGGTATGCACGATTGCACATGGTTTTAGTACTTGGCCTTTATGCTGACCCCCTTCCCCTTTTTTTTAAAATCCTGTATCCGCCGCTGGCGGGGTCAACAGGGGTGGATATAGGAGAGGAGATGTGTCAAGGTGGTCCCCCCTTTTGGTAGACCCCCAAAATACAAAAATAGGGTAAAATGCAACATGTATGCGCATGCATGCATGCCGTTTTAGTACTTAACCTATTTGCTGGCCCCCTTTTGGAAATGTTGTATGTGCCCCTGCGGTTCCCGTGTCCTGTTTCAAATTTCAGATCAGCATATATAGGTTAAGTAATACAATGGTGGGCATTCTCACACGAGTGCATGGCATTTCCCCTCCCCTCCCCTTTTTGTGGTTTAAGGTTAGACTGCTGTGATGAGGGGCCATTTCGCTGGTCTTGCTAAAATTTAGAATAATTATTTTGCTGCTACCTATCTTTATTTTTATTATACATCATTGGATACATGTTGGAATTAGCTATCTTGTGATATAAACTCTATAATAATGTATAATAGCATAGAAATAGAAATTGATCGGAAATGGGAAAATCACGTTTTATACTTATTTTTTTTTAACTGAAATATCTCAGTCAATATTGAAGGAAATCTCATAATATTTTGTATGCTACTAGTTCATATTCATATGGAGGGAAGCGTGTCTCAGATTCTTTATATTGGCCTTAGTTTTGATTTTATGAAATCTAGAAAATTAAATTGTAAAAAATCATGAAAAAATGCAAAAAGTTTCCCGATTTTTGTCATAAAATACAAACTAGGGCCTAAATAAAAAATCTGAGACAAGGTTCCCTTTAGACCAATGTTATTGACGATATTGCGAAGTTTCAAAACTATAACAATGATATTGAGTAAGAAATTTTGGTTCAAAAAATAAAAGTAAAAAAATACAATTTTAATCATTATTTTCTCGAATGTAGAACTTTAAATGCAGCAAGAAACGTCATACGATGGAGAAAAATAAGAGCTTTTAAATGATATATAACATGTTCAAATACCGTCAATAGCCCCGGAGATATGGCAGTTTTAGTAAATTTGCTACTCATCACCGTAGTCTAACCTTAAAGCGAGCCAAAACCAATGAATTCAATGAAATTTTCTAAACTCAAATAATCACTGAAATCCATTCATTGAGCCTATTTCTGGGCCATTTTCTAAACCATGAAATTTGGTAGGGAATCTTTAAAAAACTTTCCTTGCTCATTTCAATTACTGTGGTTCCACAAAAATGGGGTTTGTTTAAAAACAATTGGAAATATTTCCATCTCTTGTGGAATTCTACTTTATTTTGAGCTAGTTTTCACAGCTAACACTTTACCACTGACCTTAACTAGACTCATCCAACATATTTCTATAGTTTTCTGAGTTTTGAAAATTTGTCAATTATATTGGTTTTGACTCCCTTTAAGGGTCCACCAGAACGGGGGGCGGGTGGGGTCCTGGTCCCCCCCTTCCCCCGATCTGCCCCTGATGCATGTCTTTGTTGCTACATAATGGTCATGTCCCATGTTGACTTAAAGAGCTACAATGTCCTCAGAACATCCTCTTTAACTATTTAATTTTACCTCCTGTCACATGTCACTATTGCTATAGATGTTATGCAGATGACATCAAAATAGTCAGAATGGGATTGGTAGCCACTTTAATTATCATTTGACCATTTGAACTTTTAAAGCAAATAGGTTATATTTTCATGCATTTTTATGTTATATTTGATTTTATAGCTTTTATGATATATTTTATTCTATACCATATGTGTACATGTTCATCAGGCATGTCTCAGACACTATAATATCTCAAATATGGTAGCAATCCACAGACAATATTTACGGAGCATTGGTATCTCAAATCCTCAAATATTCACGACTGAATAGGAGTGGCGTAATAAAATCACACATCACCAAACGTAGTTACTATACCAGACAGAACGTTGACTGCAACAGTAACAACTTGATCTATGCGATCGAGTGCAAGAGGTGCGGGAAACAATATGTGGGCCAGACCAAAAACAACCTTAAGACCAGGTTTAAAGCCCACTTCTACTGCATCACTAGAGATGCCAGGAAGACTGAAGTTTCCCGACATTTCAACTTGCCCGGACATGATGGCTTGGACGACGTGGAACTCTATGTCCTCCAATTCTGCAACCTAGCACCAGACAGGGATCTTTCCCTCAATCGGAAGCTGAATGCAGAATTCCAGTGGATCCATAGGCTACGTAGCCAAATCCCAATGGGTCTCAACGCCATTGACAACAGTTATTAATAAACCTAGCCGCCGGACATTGGATCACTTGTAATTACGTCTAAACCTCTGACTTACCCAGTCATCCAAATCGTGATCTAATGCCGCCGACATGCAAACAAAGGATGGAACGTCACACTGCCTAGTTTTTCCTTAACACACATATCCACATTTGGGATTTTGGTCAATCAGCTCTTTATGTTCTACCATATGCCTGAGGATTGCGTGTATGTCACGCTCCCAACCAAAGATCCTGTGTGGACACCGTGTTATTCAACCTTACATACGGCCTGATGAGGTGTTTACCGAAACCGTGCACACCACCTGTTGACCCCATTTCTTCCTTATCTAAACCCGTACTGTGTAAGACGGGTTTGGGGTTACAGACCTAAGTCTGTTGGTCAACCTCTATAAGATGTCGGCTAGCTGCCTAACCGAGACTTTCTCATTAGTGTACCGTGTAGGACACTGTGAGGCTAGCCCCGAAAATACGACAGATATCTTAGGATGGCACTCGGACCGTGTAGGACGAGTGACTTTCCGCCTTATTGATACAGGTTATTTCATCAAAACTGGGATTGGGGGACCAAGAAAAATCGCCTACCGTTACCCTCACCAACTCCTGTAGCAGAGTGGCCCTTGCCGCCGCTACATCATTTTGAGACTGCCCAGTGTGGCCCTTGCCACCGGCTATCCACTTCTTGTACCCCACCACCCAAGATCCCAATACCCCTTACCAACCTCAGAAGTTGGCGGGAACAGATATGAATATTCATGACACATGACCTACACTGACCAATCAGGTGCGCCGCTAGGCAGAGTGCAGTGTTGAACAGTGGGGAGTCCCCCACTACACGGTTGCCGTTCAAGGAGAGAGGACCCTTCGTCACCACCATCAAATCCTCAAATATGTAGCAAATTCTTCAACTAGGGAACATTTACAACTAAAAAGCCAGCAAAATGCATAATAAATTCTAAAAAATATGATCATGAGTATTGGGATCATACATTTTCAAACGTCAAAATTAAACAGAGATACCCCAGCCAAGGTGAGACATAACGGTCACGTAATGCAACCATGCTTGTTTGGTTTGTCTGTTACTTACTAAAATGTCATGTAACTGTTACATTATTTTTCTGGGAGGTTGAGACCTAACCAAAACAGAACGTTACCATAACATTCTGATGAGGTTATGTCAAGACCAATTAAAACAGAATGTCATTGTGATGTTCTGATTAGGTGAGGTCCAGACCTTACTTAAACAGAACATTGTTGTGACCTCCTCACAAGGGGAGGTCCCAACCTCACTTAAACAGGACATCATTGTGACATTCTGATTATGTCAGGTCTTAACCTTACCTAAACAAATTTTCCTCTGACCAGCTCATTAGGTTAGAATGTTATTGTCTCAACCACAACTAAACAGAATGTTATTGTGACATTCTTATTAAGTTTTAGCCTGATAAATAACATTAAAAGAATGTTATTAGAATGTCACAATGTAACATCGCAACATTTGGTTGCAGCAACGTAATTGGGAGTCATTAAAAGACCGTCACTATAACCTAACATTGTGACGTAACAAGAATCAATCCAGAACAATGCTGCAACATTTTTAGAACGTCATATCCTTGGCTGGGACTCTTCCAAAATTACAGAAACATATTATTTTACTATTTTGTAGAGTGCACATCAAGCCACATGAGATCTAAACTGATTCACATAATGTTTTTAATTTTGCAAGTTGTCATTCCTAAATTTACAAAGCATTTACAAAGCATTTTCTTCTGCATTTTTACAAATTTGGGCTCTCCCTGGTTGAAAAATCTTAGAATACTTGCGTTATATATATATATGTGTGAAATACAAATCATTTCTTAATTTTTTCTTGGATTGTTTCATAATTTCCACATAACCACATGGTTATGTTCATTTAATGATCACCAAAATCTGGCCATATGAGCCTGTCTACACAAAGTCTATAGATTACCCATGTCAATGTCAAATTTAAGGACAGGATGTATCACAGAGTCGATTTCAGTGGTCTGACCCAACCACAGAAATAACTGAGCAATGTGACCTTGATTTCTCCTACATTTTGTTCTATAAATTGTTAACAAATTTATCCTTTATTAGGATTATTATAATATTCATATTAAAGTCTTAGAGAGTTTTTTTTGTCATTCTCCTTGTCGATTGCTAAATAAATCTACATATGTTAATTACTGTTTAATTATTGCTATTTTGACACTTGATTTTATTTGTATACTTGCATCATTTCTCATTATATTACTGCAGACAACGACAAATATTTCACTGTATCATGCTAAAGTGAATTCATTATGTAACCACTATATTGATATAGGTTTGCCTATAGAACTCAGACATCTAATGAAAACAAGTTGTACAACCTTTTATTTGTCTGAATAAAGAAATGAATTTAAAAAAAGAAAAAAGAAAATAATAATAATAAAAATCCACCCAACCACAGATCTAATTTCTTGAGATTTACCTGCAGGTTAGCCTTGATCAGAATGCATACTGGGTAATAATATCAACAAGTTACAATGCTTTAGCATAGGAATTTTATTAATCATATCATTAGTCATAGATTGACATGATCAAAAACTAGAAATCATAAGTTGTTTGAAAACTGATTTATCATTATAATAAGAAGCAGCGCGGGTGGCGTCCGAGGGTAGCCGTACAACTAATAGGGGATCGCCACATACCGAAGGCAAAAGTCATACAGCCATCTGAGGATGACCCCTAAAGTGCTTCTTTATTTTGTCACCCAAACAAAATGAAAAATATGTTAAAGTTACTGAAAATAGGGTGTCTGCAGTGAGCGGTACATACAGCCTGACAATATGACCTGCTCCCAATACGCACCGCTCGTCGGCCATGCAGGTGATAAAGGTGGATATGGTACAATTATTCATTAGTTTTTTTTATAGTTTTTCCAAGGTTTTTGTCCACAAAATTGATAAAAGTTATCCTGCAGATGCTAAATTACTATAAATTAGCTGTGGTAGGGTGAATTGTGTCGATGGTTCTCTAATAACTCAGCAGAGGGCACCACTAGTATGTCTCCACCGCCCCTCTTCTGGCCCATTGCATAATACTGAATGCAACAGTGAACAATAAACCCATCCCATTTTACACCAACTTACTTAAGTTTACTTGCACTATTTTCTAGAATTGCCTCTCTGCTTTTTTTCCATAATACAGTATTAGCCAATACAATTTGGGTGACACATGGCTCTGCAACTTTGTAAAATGCAGCTTTACATTTTGGCTTTTCCCCGTAAAATATTTTTTTATAGCCTGTCAGCCAAACCTATAATGTCCAACCCTATGTTGTTGGCAAACCAGCAAATTTGTCAATTGGTAAAATTTAAGAAATAATGTTCCATCAGTATTGTGTGATAGAAAAACATAATTCGTGCTTACTTCACTAGCCCCAACTCTTGGAGGCAAGGATGGCTTATAACAGTATTTTTTTCCGACCCTTGTCCAACCCTGGGATATACCCAATGTGGGATGGTAAACAACAAAATACAGGCCCGTAGCCAGCTTTTTCTACAAGGGGTTCTTTTTTTTTTTTTTTTTTTAACAATATTAAAATGATTATGAAAATAATTTGTCGAATGAAAACGATAATTAAGCACAAGAGATTGTGGATTCTGTTTTAGCTGTTCACCCAACAAATATTACCCAGCGTATTGCTGTTCAAAAAATAAAGTAAAAAAAGAGTCCAATCTAAGATTCTTAAATCTTACTTTCAAATTCCTTTCTTATTTTATTGACATCAATAGATAGAAATAGATATGAGCTTTTAAATGGTGTATAGTATGTAAGGATCAGAGTGATAATTAAGAAATTCATTCTTGGAATTTCAATATAAAGAGATTCATAAATCGTTTATTTCATCCTGGGTGAGGGGTGAGGGGGGGGGGGGGTTCATATATCTTAGTAGGGGATTCGTCCTAGCGGGGGTTCCTACAAACCCCCGAACCGCCCCCCCCCCTTGGATATGGGCCTGAAATATTTCCTTGTCAAAAACGATTGCTGTTGGACCATGTTTTGCACCCCTGAAAACCCCATTAACACTGCTGTATTTGAGCTGTGAGATGCTTTATAATCATTATGTTATTTGGTTGATTTATGAATGGATATTAAATTTTATAAAAGATGCTGTTTACTCTTTGCACATAGAAGTGTTTGAAATTGTATGATATTTCAGAAAATAGCAGAGCAGGTCACCTACACTAATTGTCAAATACACCAACTTGAAAACTGGAAACTGGTGTCAAATGTAAACTAGCTTTAATTAGTTAATCTTTATTACCAGATGAAATAAAGGACATTTAAAAAAAGAAAAATTCATAGTATATTGGCATAAACTATCCCTCCATAAATCAATTTATAGACTCTAAATAGAACAAATAGAAATGTTTTCTTTGGGGTGTTTCAAAAGAAGCTCCGTGTTTACGGGAGTTTTATTTGAGCTTATTGAAACTGTACCCTCATAAATCCAGCCAAAACCCCTGTAGATATAGCCAAAACTCATGTAAATCCAGCCAAAACTCACATATCCCCAGCCTAACTCACGTGAGCAAAATCAAAACTCACATAGCTATGGCAGCCAAAAAGGTGATCGTAACTTTATGAAACGCAAATCTTACTGAGGTTTGTTATGAATCGGACCCCAGAGATCTTTGTCAACAACAGTTTCGTAACGTTATATCATTGTTAAGCATACAAATTTTTAAGATGATCACTGTTTCAATTGGTCATTGTGCAAGAGATGGATTTGGAGGGGGGAGCCTGAGGTGCACGCCTCCCCTAATTTGTGTCAAATTGCTTTTTTTTTTAAATGTAAAATTCCAGCCCCTCAAATTTTTACACAAGGGCGCCCCCCCCCCCTTTTTTGTTGTTGCAATCTCTGGATCCCTCCCTGTGTGCAACGGGCCACTGGTAATGACCAGTCATTTCTTTCAGATATATACGCCCAGTATGCAAACAGCAGAAGACTGGTTGTTCAAGAATCAACAAGCTGAACTGCCAGACCATCTCTTGTTGAGAGTATCAAAGATGATTGCAGAGGACTGGAGAATCTTAGGGCTTCAACTTGGGCTCTCCAAGGTGACCTTGGACAGAATTGGCCCTCCTCCTGTAGACCATGCTTTTGAAGTAAGGTTGAACACCTATGGTTGTAAAGGCCACTGAATTTGTAGATATATAACTGCATTACGTTTAGAACTGCAGTTATTCTTCTCTATTTTCATATGTTTGATTAAATCAAATATGTACTGGCCTACTTGTGTAATAGCTTGAAAACCAGGGGTATTATATTCTATATCTCACTTAACCTATACAACCTGCTTGAAAAAGAATAACTGTTTGTTATTTTGATATATTTCAGTTTCTTCTAAATGTGACCCAATCTGACAAAATGAGTCGCAAGTCGCACACGGTCAAACTGAGATATGGGCCTTTGAAGTCGGAAATCAGCCCCACCATCGAAAATGACTTTTTTGCATTTTCTTATTCTTTTATATCAGGACTATCATTTCCTAAAATATTTTGATAATATTCAAATTCTAAGTGTGTTAGAATGGCCCCCAAAGTTGTTCTTCTGCTTCAGTGAGTTAGAACAAAAGGCTCCAACTTTGCCGACTTGCAAGCCATTTTTAGGAGTCGATAACCCACGAACTTTGGGTACTGCTGAAAAGCGTGGGATCTCTTCTAGCCAATCGCATTGTGGGATTTTGAATTTGGACGGGGATGGACTAATGAGAAGGTGGATCGCGAAAGCCGTCGCCGTAAACAAACGTTGTCGTGGAGGTCACGTGGTGCGATCCGAGTGCTCTGATTGGCTAAGACGCCCTCGGCATGCCGGAAGCGGGACTGTTTATGAAATTTAAAGGTCCGATCGGCAGAAGCAGGTGCGTGTTCAATGAGGCCTGGCGTTTAATTGTTCTAACTGCAAGTACAGTTTGGATCCCAAGATTGTTAGGATTCGATGGCTACCCCCAAGGAACGTGAGGAGGCAGTGGCAGCAGCGCTAAACACTATTGTTCAGACTAATCTTCATGACGGCGCCAACAACGATCAATGGCGAGAACTCGTGGAGGATTACTTCTTCTTTCCCAAGGACGATGGGGACTTATCGGAGGGGGAGGAGGATGCTACCCTGTCTGAAAAAGAGATAGAGACTTTGGATGGGCCTTAGGATCCACGGGAGGACGAGGATGAGCCCCTGATTATCCCTGATCCGACGGAACAACTGCTGCAAGAGGAGACTGACAGTTGCGAAAACTGTAGGTAGGCCATGCTTGTTTGGGACTTGTGATCGAAATTGTCCGAGTTGTGTCGTTTTAAAATTCCTATTAAAAGTACTGAACCGTTAGACCTGTCCTGCCATCAGAAGTTGCCCAAACATGTTTTCTAAGATATGCCGTAATTATTTTCATGTTTCTAACTGTCTTTAGGTTCAAAATCAACAATTACTGAAAGTATGACGCTGTGACCTAGTTAATGGCATCTTGCATATAAACGATGGATGGCGTCGACCGTTATGCTCTCAGGCCTAATTAAAAGTTCTTAGTGGCCATCTAATGAACCTAATTCATTCTATAAGGGTGCCCTATCTTTGACATTAATGTAGACTTTCGTCATGTTTAGGTGCTCGTGTAAGTACCACAACGACAGCCCATGTTCTGTCCAGTTCTCGACGGCGGAGCGCCTTGACAAACGGCAGGAGGTCACGCAGCTGACTCCAGGTGCGGCAGATGTCCATGCTATTAATGGTCTTAAACACAGATAGTCATCTATAATACCTGTATGACCACCTAGAGGCTGTAACTTTACCTTTGTGATATCGACATGAGATTTTAGGCCCAGTAACCTCAGTGACCTCGGGAGTAGACCAGAGCGTACAGTTCTTAAACATTTTTTTTTCCCCAAAGTCGGTCGCTCATATATCACTAAGGTTCTGTGTCGGATTTCTATTCTGGGGGAGAAGGACATGCTCCTGTTGGGCATCACAAGTGCCTGTACTGACACCTCAGCACGGCTGTCGACCTGGAAGAAGGGGCCAAAGGGCAAGGGTGAGAGGTAGCACCAACGGAGCCACTACACTGTCGGGGGCAAGAAGGTCTGCTGGGACACCCTGCTCTTTCTCTACAGGTAATTATTCATCTCTGCAGCTAACGTTCTCTGTCTAAGTAGTTCCCAAACCTGTGTTCTGCTGTTACTTATTAACATGTACACATGTAACCCAACCTGTTATGTCAAAGCTTATTCCATTCCCAATTGTAAGTTTTGTGTTCTTGTTTTTCAGCTGCAGTATCAACAAGATGACTGCCATCAGCCAGTGGTATCGGGAGAATGGGGTCGTATCCCATACTAAGATGTCCGGCGGACGCAAGGCCAACACCCATTCCCTCGACCTCAAAGATGTCCGCCACATGGTCGACTTTATCAACTTATACGCCGAAACCTATGCCCTCGTCCTCCCCAGCCGAGTCTCCACGCACAAACGCGACGACATCCTCCTCCCCTCTAGCACAAGAAAGGTATATGTGCATAAACAGTATCTAAAGGCGATCGGGGATGCCCATTGTCAGGTTGCCTTGACCACCTTCCGTAACCTCTGACGCCAGTTGCTACCCCGTATTGTGTGTTCTCGCCCCATGACTGACCTGTGCTGGGAGTGTCAGAGGAACAACCGTGACATTTCCTACTCCTCTAACCTCCCCGAAGTAGTTAAGCAGGCAAAATTAAAGAAGCAGCAGAAGCACCTAGATGTGGTGGCCAAGGAGTGGGAGTTCTACCAGAAAGTGACTACCGCTGGCAAGCAGGCATATGCTGAGGCAGGCCGCCCGGCGCTCGGGCCACACGCTCCCTGCTCCTCTGACATCAGGGTGCATGTAACTTTCAACTATGCACAGCAGGTCCACCTCCCCTCCTCCCCCATGCAGCCAGGACCCCTCTACTTCCTCGTCCCACGTAAAGTAGGCATCTTTGGCGTGTGTGCCAAAGCCATCCCACTTCAAGTAAAATATCTTATTGATGAGTCCCACTGCGGCAGCAAGGGTTCAAACACTGTCATCTCCTACCTCCACCACTACTTTGCCAACTACTCCCTCGGTGAACGTCTCCTCCACCTCCACTGTGACAACTGCAGTGGGAAAAACAAGAACAAACATGTGATTGGCTATCTCATGTGGCGGGTCCTGACTGGTCTGCATAAGCAGATCACTTTGAACTTTCTTATAACCGGCCACACCAAGTTTGCCCCCGACTGGTCTCCTCAAGCAGCGGTTCCACCGTGCCAAGGTGTCCTCCCTTGCTGACGTGGCCAAGATGGTCCGGGACAGCACCCAGAAAGAAGTCAACATCCCTCATCTGTGTGGGTCAGAAGATGGGGCCATCTATGTCCCAACCTATAACTGGCAAGCCTTCCTGATCCCGTTCATCCGGCCAATAAAAGAGATCAAGCAGTATCACCACTTTATCTTTTCATCAAACAGCCCCGGGAAGGTGACCGTCCGACAGTGCTGTGACTCTGAGCCGGAAGAAATGGACGTGCTCACTGTGGACCCTGGAGCCGTCCCAAAGGTCCCACCACTGGTCATACCTTCCCCGGGGCTTCCCCTTCGATGGCAGTGGTACATCTTCAAAAACATCAGAGACTTCTGCACAGAGGAGACCAAAGACGTTATGTGCCCCAAGCCCACAGAACCTGAGCCTGCAGCAGAGGTACCGAGGCACTGGGACCCATCACCAGATGCAGGTGCAGGGCCCTCAGGAGCAGGTGGAGGTGGAGATGCAGGGGAGGAGGAGGAGGAGGAGGAGGAGGAGGAGGAGGAGGAGGCGCCACGACGGGGACGTGGTAGAGGAAGGGGGGGAGGGCGAGGTCGGGGGCATGATAGAGGCCGAGGTCGAGGTCGAGGTCGAGGTCGAGGTCGGGGTCGAGGGCAGACCCTAGACTCGGGCTCAGACTCAGACACTTCCCCGGAGGCCACTCCCCCACCCAAACCTAAATGCAGCCAAAGTCGGGGGCGGGGGCGTGGTCGGTCCACATCCTCTAGCAACTAGAATCATAGACTAGAATATACTTTTATATAGTTCAAATCTTCTACCTTATTGGTACTTTTGTGCCCTTGGGGTTGTTTTAGACTCCCATTTTAATCACCAAGACGTTTCATGATGTTTCAACTTTTATGGAACTTTTATTAAACTTACTTGGAACTGTGACACTTGTTATTTATGGTAAAACAGGCTGAAATACACTTGAACATTTTTTATAGACTCTTTACAAGTTGACTTCAATTCAGCCTTCTAGAACAGGTATTGTGACTGTTTGAGCTTGCCCTCTAGGTTAAGTTTTTCATTTTCAGATGCAGATTTACTGGAATTGTACCCTATCTTTACAAGGCCGGCATGATTAAAGTTTCCATTTCTAAAGCATGATTTCAGAGTACTTTGTAGTTCAACTAGTCTAAAATGTATATTCCAAGTCTCAAGTTGGTGGGACATAAACTTCTAGTGGTATCCCAGGATATAATGAAAACCGCACATAAAAACTTCAAACACGTTTTTCTCAGAATCGAGTTTCCAGCCTACCGCATATAGGGAAAGAACTTAATCATCATACAAACACAATCTTGGTATCAAAATGAAGCTCTTTTTGAGCTGAACAACATATCTAACTAACTCAAAATCGTAACTCGGAGACATGCGACTCATTATGTCAGATCGGGTCACAAATTATTATCTTTACATCTTGGAAGCATTCCGTTAGAACACATAACAATGATTTAGATGTGTGATGATTACAACGTAATTGGGCCTTCAGTCTCCTCTGGGTGCTTCAGTCTCCTGAGGTGCACTCCACTCCATGTTACTCCACCCAAATCAGCTAGGCAGCAGCACCAGCACAACCCTTCTGATTGGCTGATATGCCACTTCCCTCCAGCTATTTTCATGCCAGTGTAATGAATTAGAGGAACTGTTACGAACCAGAAAAACATGTCTGCAAAGTAGCCACCATGCAGACATATGTCTGTCCAGTAACCACTATGTATACATATGTGTCTGTGGGCTAGGAATCCTCATGAGGATGGATCCATCAGAGAATTCATTAATTATTCTTAATGTAGTCATCATAGCCAATTTCTATTTATTAAAACTGGATTTTGTCAAATTTGCTGAAGGCACTTGTATGTTAAAGCGGCTGTTTCGTCTGTGAGTTGTTAGGCTTACATACACCGATGTAAGCCTAATGAGGCAACGGCTGGCGACATGTTTCGTGACATTAGAAAGTAATCCAGCAACGTGATTGGTCGTGTCACAAAATTGGCGCGGTAATTAGATGGCTACAACGTAGCCAGCGGCAACATCGTCAGGGACGAGAAAGCCCCTTTAATAAAAATGTAAATTTACCTTTCAGTATAGATGCTGATGGTGTGGACCTCGGGCAAACTGGGGCAAACTGAATCTTCAACTGAAGATGAATTCAAGCTTGAGCTTGCAGAAGCATTAGAGAAGGAACAGCTCCTAGAGATCAAAGAGAGCGTGATAAGTACACTTGGTCAAAAAGGTAAGTGTGGTAGAGTCAGCAGGGGCAGATCCAGGGGTACAATGCTCTGTCGCAAATGGGTATCACTGTTGGGATAATTGGCACAAACAGCGAGATCCGGTGCGGTTGAACAGCAAGTGAAACCACCTTTCATAACAACAGCGACGGTTGGCACACCTGATTTTTCAATGTATCGGGGGGACATTTTGGGATCCTTATTTTAATATTCTGTTTTCATCAGATGTTAGGTGTGTCCCTTCACTGTGACGGAAGTGACGGAAATTGACAGAAGTGACGGAAATGTATTCATCAGTCAATTAAATGTATTCAAAATGTTTACAAAGACGCTGCTGTTGTGAGAATTGTAACAAATCAAACCTTAAGTAATAAACTGAAAAAAAGTCCACAGAATATATTTCAGAATTATACATCGTTACTTGCTCGGGAGTCCACCACACTAAAGCCTGTATTCCACGTGCCGATTTTGCTGACGAATTTTAAAATCGGCAGTGGAAATAATGCTCAAATATAAAAGTATTATACATCATTAGATAGGTCTCACGGTTCTGATATATACCGAATGATATAAAGGATGTAGGGTTTCATGCTATATTCTCAGAGAAAATCAATGAAATGTAATTTAATCGGCAGCATCAAAATAAGTATGTAGAATACGGCCTTAAGTCATTAGTTTGGTGTAATTTCCAAATCTTTTTGTATGACCAATCTACCAACCCAATCATCTGGCTTGTCATTTTATTATTGAAAATTGATGTTTCAGAAATCACAATACAGCATGTGTGTGTTGACATAGCACCTAAACTTGTCCAGTGCTGGGAAGCGATTGCGGTCCACCTTGGTGTTGATATGCACAAAAGAGAATGCATAAAGACCCCAAGGGAAATATTAATGTCATATGAACCTGCACTCCGGGTCCTTCAACGATGGAAGTACAACACGATGGATGAAAAGAAAAATATTCTGATTCACGCTCTGCAGGAAATGAATAGGAATGACATAATCGAGTTCATTGGTAAGTAAATATTTCATATTCATTAAGTTTTACTGAAAAGAACCATGTAATACTAATAATTCTACATAGGTTCAGAACAATCCCAACAAAGAGGAGGTTTTTACACAGCAGAGAATTAAGGCCATCGTCCGCTATATGGTTATTTTGTTTGCGGCACCATGAACAAATGCAAACAAGCTACCGCTAACTTCCTTGCGGTAGGGTGCCGCAAGGTGGAATTTAGTGGCCCCTGCTATTTCATTATGTTTTCTATGGACTGCTTGCAGTCAGGGATACCAACATGTTGTATCAGAACTGCAAATTGCTTGCGGCACCCATAAATAGCAACCGCAAATGGGCCCTACCACGAAGTGGAATATAGACTTTGTGCAGATGACCTCCCAAATTGTGATGGGTGCCATATTGGTGATCAACCTGAATTTACTAATTTCTATAGTGCTAAAGCATTTATTATGTAGTTTTTTTTATCAAAAGAAAACAAATTTAATCATAATAAATGGGTATAATCTATAAATTGTGGATATTTCTAAAGGCCACATGGGTGTGGTGAACACATGGTGATCACCAAAATTGGGTCACGTGACCCTGTCTGCACAAAGTCTATAGATCTTTGCATACGTGGTCACATGATCACTTTTTGGTGATCACCATGTGGTGATCATGGCCACGTGGCTACACAATTCATGAATCCTAAAGCATGAGGAATGTTGATTATGATTGACTTGGTTTGTTCTAGCAGAAATATGTATTCTAAATAATTCAGATTTGAGAAGAATACTGATAATAGATTGATCTCCAATATGGCGGCCAGCCTATTTTGGGGGATGTGACATCATCTGCACAACGTCTATAGGCTTATGTATCTCAGCGTGAAACACAGGGTGCTTAGCCAAAAGCAATGTTTTTCCATATTCAATGGTACTCCAATCACTGTAAATACAGTATGTTCAAAGTAGATATTGCTAGTTCAGCATTTTAAAATATATTATGATAAATTGAATTTACATCAGCTGTTGTTTTACTTATCTGCAGAAAATTACCAAAAACCAAACGGGAGTGTCAAGCCATCATTAAGCTTCGATGATGTGTTGAAGTCAAGCAAATATCCTGGAGTACTCTGAGGGGTGGATCCAGCCAGGGTTGGTCCAGGGGGTCCTGACCAATTCAGTACTTAGCCTTTATGCTGACTCCCCTTGCCACGGCGTTTCAGTACCTAGCCTTTATGTTCAACCCCCTGCCATGCCATTTCTCTACTTAGCCTTTATGCTGACTCCCCTTGCCACAGCGTTTCAGTACCTAGCCTTTATGTTCAACCCCCTGCCACGCCATTTCTCTACTTAGCCTTTATGCTGACTCCCCTTGCCACGGCGTTTCAGTGCCTAGCCTTTATGTTCAACCCCCCACCACACCGTTTCTCTACTTAGCCTTACGCTAACCCCAAGCCCCCTACCATGCCATTTCTCTACTTGGCCTTTATGCTGACCCCTGGCCATGCAATTTCAATACTTAGCCTTTATGCTAACCCCCCTGGCCATGCAATTTCAATACTTAGCCTTTATGCTGACCCCCTGCCACGCCATTTCAATACTTAGCCTTTATGCTGACCCCTGGCCCTGCAATTTCAATACTTAGCCTTTATGCTGACTCCTTCCCATCATGCCATTTCATTACTTAGCCTTTATACTGACCCCCCTGCCACGCCCTTTCAGTACTTAACCTTTATGTAGTCCTGTCAAATACCTCAAATAAAGTTGAAAACAAAAGTTTCTGCCTCTGTTTAAATACTAGAATTACATTGCAATTTTAATCAGCAGACAAAATTGAAACATTTCGTCTTCTTTTCTTTCTTTATATTGTGATTTGGGTAATGTGGCAAAATATTTTTATTGAAATGTTATCTTGAGCCAAGTAGTGTGTTCGAGTTATGTATTATTTCTACCTCAGTAAGATGAGTCAAACTACAAAGAAAGAGATCAGGAAATCTGACTGTTGTTATACTTACGACAAAACACTGTTCATGAAAGTCAAGGTGTTAAAAAAGAACTTTTTAAAATTATTTTTGCCTTATCACTTTTTTTGTCATATTCACTAATTACACGTAGAATTGGAGAAAAATGCAAAACTGCAAAATCGTCATCGTTTCCTTTTTTGATGATGTGGTGAATATTTAATTGAGATCCAAATAGCATGTCATGCAACATGAGGCCTTATCAGAATCAAGATGACTATGAAAAAGCCATCTTGATCTACACTAGTCTGCTGGGAAAGTACAGGAAATAAGTTATTTGTGGTGGTGAACAAATGTGACTAATCGTGGGAATTGGTGTCCTAGAGGGGACAAGTATGAATCTGAATTTACAATCCTACCTTTCAGACAATGCAAACCATTTTTAAATACTCCTATTGTATGCTGAGATATGGGCATTTGTAACTGCCTACTTGCTATACCCTGGTACACCCCTGTTTTGCTGTTTGCACTCCATTTCCATATTAGACTCACTTGATCCAAATCATATTTTGTGAAAAAAATCCAATTTTCCTAAGTATCACAATCATTCAAAATACAATGTCCATTCAAATAACAGTTTTTTACTACTGAAAAGTGAAAGACTTTATCAAACTTAACAAAAATATTCTATGCAATCTGAACATTCCTTTTTCTGTTGCCATGGTAAGACAAGAACATTCTTAACACTCTTTTTAAAAAGGACATTTCTTGCAAAATTACCCATAATGCAACTTCCATAAATAAATAAGATGTGTTTTTGCTCATAATCTTAATCTTTGGGGAAAAATATTCATCAATAACTCACTTAAAAATAGACTAAGAGCAAAATGACTAATATTTCTCATGTTACCGTATCCCGTGACTGGTCACGAATGTTGGTTTAAATTATATTATGTGTCATTCATGGGAAATAAACTAAGAACTTATTTATCATTATGTCATTTTGCCCAGTCTATGTTCTTATCAAAGAATTATTTCATAAAGGATAAGTAATGCTAGCTTCTTTATTTTAGGGTAGGGGTAATCTTCACTTAGGGTTTTCAAATCCAAATGAAGACACTCGTTTAGCAGAGGTTCAAATATTTATTTGAAGAGACCCTTCACAGCCAGAGAGTACAGAAATCTTTGTTTGCATCATAGCACATCGCCAATAGACTAAAACCACTTGCTGATATATTCCATATAAGTTCTACCTCACTTAAACCCCTTCTCCATTAGGTTTATGTATAGAATATTGTTCCTAAACTCCTTTCAGCCTAAAAGGTAGCCCACTGCTACCAAGCATAGCACTAATTGTTCTAAAGTACTCCAATAATAGTCACCGTAGAATGCACCTAACACCAGCGTACTATCCCACCAGCTCCTATGAGGTTTCAGCATTCATGTTACAGGCCTGCAAACCTGTAACCTCCAAAATTCGGGACACCTTCCCGCCCTAGGAATTTTTTTTCCAGAATATGGGAAAAATTCGGGACTGTCCCGGGAAATTCAGGACACTTGGTAGGCCTGATGCTACTTTTTCTTTATTCCCATCTTATTCCCAGCCATTACTTCCATATCATTATTTTTATTAATTCTACTCTATCCCCAAACAGCACATGCAGGCAGGTGGTAAGGTCAGTCATGCAGTCAATGAGCACACTGCCAAAAACTTAGCAAATATTAAGTGTATGTGAATACAAATTTTTAAAAATAAAGTTGGAAAATTTTCCATCGCGTTTAACTACAAATTAGGATAAGATTTATGATACTCTCTATGCTAAAGCCTTGGTTCTTGTAGACATATTACCCAACATGCAACCTGATCTAGGCTAAGCTGCAGGTACAACTCAAGAAATTTGCTATCCGTGGTTGGGAGAATTGGTGATCATCGTTTTCTTTCAGCCTAACTATTTTCGACTATCTTTACAATTTTCTGGAATCAAAATAAATCCTTTTAGCTGCAAAGCAAACTAATTCAACAACCAAAATTAGTATAGCCAAGTATCGTTGCTACAACTAAAGAGTATTGTGCTGCCCTCTGCTGAAAAGCAGTGTAACTATTATTGACATACCTTTCCTACCCCTGCTGGTTATATGGGGTGGTTATAACACTCCTATAACCACGTAACTGTAATGGGATGAACCCCCACACCACCCCTATGCCAACAGGGGTAGATGGGGGTCCTCATGTCTCGTGTTGAATTTAAAAAAGGGCAATATCGCAAGTTTCTGTCACTTATTTTTCTCAATGTCGCTTATCGAATTTAAGAAATGGTCATGGGTATTATCAGTTAAATCATGTCACTAGGGTATTATTGGTGCCTTTCATGCCGTTAAGGCCTCGAGATCATGACGCATGTCGATTTTAAGAAATGGCCATGTCGCTGTGTCGAATTTAGTGGTAAACCCCCATAATTCTTTCAGTATCCCTGGAATCTCAAGTATCTAAACAAGGAATATCCATATTAATGACATAGGAAGGGGAGTAGCAATTACCTAAGACTCCAGGCAATTCACAAATCTATTTTTCTATTTTTTGGTAAATAGTGGTTAACTTATTTGTTTCATACTGTTTCATTTGAATTTCATTTCAGATGTAGGAATGAAATTAAAAAACACGTATATGAACAATACGTGCATTCATGTGCAAGAAAACCTTTAAAGCCGCTTTCTCCTCCTGCAATGGGACATAAATTGATACGTTGTAAACCCCTGATGGCCGCGCTTATTTGCGACGTGACAAATAACGTCGCTGGATTATGTTCTAGCACTGCAAAACACATCGCCGGCCTTAGCGTCATTAGGCTTACGTTGGCAGATGTTAGCCTAAACGACGTACGGACGAGACAACGGCTTTAAAGAAATCCCTTTGTTTTTGAAATTCCTGACACACCCTTGGAGTATAGGGGGATCCATCTAGAGCCCCAGAGGTAGGTGACTAGTCATCACAGAAAGTGGGTCAGTGTAGCAGGCCAGGCGACACAGTAACAGTGGCGGTATAGATCCCTAAAATCGACAGCGCCCATGGCCATTTCTTAAATTTGACAAGACGACCCAGCCGTTTTTTAAATTCAACAGGCGACATGGAAAATAAGTGACAAATGACACGGCCTTTTTCTTAAACTCGACAGGGCACAGGGGCTTTAAAATGATGACATGCGACATGGCCGTATTTAAAATTCGACATGTGACAAGGGTATTAACTTAGTTATAACGACATGTGGCACAGACATTTTTAAAATTCTACATGTGATGAGGGACCCCCCCCCCCATCCAGAGCCCGAACAGTCTGGTCTGCTCAGCCAGCACTCTGCCACTTCAACGCTCGCTATATAGCGAATCGTCTCTGTACTGTAGCTACCACTGGGTCTGGCCCCGTGCAGTCGCTTCCCACAAGCAAAGACCACAAGACTATTTTTAGCCTGCAGGGTGTAGTGATACCATAATGCCGGTGTATAGTATAGGACCTACACAGCAGAGAGTGCTCTCTCGGACTATTTTCCCGGAGCAGAGTGCTCAGCCAGAACATTTCTGTCTGGGGCCCTTATTGGAGAGGGGGGGGGGGGGTGGAGAGCGATATCTGTATATCGCATGTCGAACATAAGAAATAGAAACGTCATATGTCACTTAACTCCCCATGTTGAATGTCACCTCTAAGACGCTGCCATGTTGTATGTCAAATTTAAAAAAGCATGCTATGTCATGTTGTTTATTTTTTGACTTATGTCTTTAGGCTTCATGTCGCATGTCAATTTTAAGACATGGCCATGTCGCTGTGTTGAATATAAGGGTTTAGGGCCCCCTAACTGGTCTTGACGCTGTCTGTACATGCATGGCCACAGTGTCAACAGTTCCTACTGGCTACACTGACAGTTAGTGCTATGAGAGGGGCATTCTCATTGGCCAGTTTAAATGCAAGTTATAACCACTTTGCTGTGGCAGGCAGTAACGGTTACAGTGTGGTGGGGTGTAGATGGGGGGTGACTATGTCGCATGTCAAATTTAAGGAACATCAATGTTGCATATCTTTGTTGCTTATTTATCACTATCGCATGTCAAATTTATGAAATGCCTATGTTGCATGTCTATGATTTTTTCCCTGTCTGTCTCATCGTTAGGCCCCCATGTCGCGTGTGGAATTTAAGATATGACAATGTCACCGTGTCAATTTTAGTGGTCAACCCCCATGGTGCGGTAGGAAGAACACCCACCAGGATGTACGTACCGGGCCCGATTTGACTGGTTGGCTGCACATAGTATTGCACCACCTTGACAAGTACCCCCTCCACAAACTGGGGAATAACGACATAATAGCCATTCAGGTATGAATCCTAGTGAGGTAAAAGAGGAAACGGATATATTTACAATTGTTACCCATTGTACTTTTCACTGGCATTATTGACAGAACATGCTTTGAGACTATCTGATAATGAGATCTGCATGGGACTGGACCACTAAATTGGCACTGCGACGAGGCCATTTCTTAAAATTGACATGCAACTTGGAGCTTAAACAAAATGACAGGGAGAAAACCAAAGCTTTGAAAACCAAAGGGACATGCAACATGGACATTCCTTAAATTTGACACGCGACCGAGATAAAAATAAGTAACAGACACATGTGACATTGCTGCTTTTTAAATTCTACATGCGACATGAGAAACCCCCATCTAGACCCCCATCTACCCCTACGTGGGTGGTGTAGGTGGTGCCGGGGTTCATTCTGCCACAGTAACATGGTTATACGAGTGGTTATAACCACCCCATATAACCAGCAGGGGGATGGGATTCCCGCCCAAATGCAAATGGAAACTTCCCCCAGCCAAACTGCTACATTGTGGTGGAACCTTCCCCAGCCAAACTGCTACATTGTGGTGGAAACTTCCCCCAGCCAAACTGCTACATTGTGGTGGAAACTTCCCCAGCCAAACTGCTACATTGTGGTGGAAACTTCCCCAGCCAAACTGCTACATTGTGGTGGAAACTTCCCCCAGCCAAACTGCTACATTGTGGGTGGAAACTTCCCCAGCCAAACTGCTACATTGTGGTGGAAACTTCCCCAGCCAAACTGCTACATTGTGGTGGAAACTTCCCAGGCCGAACTGCTACATCGCAGTGTGCTGAATAAACAGGGTGACAGCAGCTCAGGCCTAACATATGGAGCCTTCAGGTGGTCGGCTTATCTGATTGGATTAACCTGTTAACCATAGGTCAAGCAGAGGTCAACCAGAGGTCAATCAGAGGTCAACCAGAGGTCAGTGAAGGTCAGTGGAGGTCAGTGAGAGGTCAGTGGAGGTCAGAGGACCATGCTGCTCTCAGAGACGACCCGTCAGAGGCTGGCGTCGGCCGGGCCGGAGCTGTTGAGGCTGGTAGAGCCGTGTAACGTCTTCCTAAGGTGCCTCCTCGCCTATGGCGTCATCCCTGATTATGAGCACCAACAACTCAAGGTGGGTCAGGCATTATTAGCCCTTTTCACCCACCAGATGCATTGAGTCATCGCCATCCAAAATATGCTAGATGCTTTGAGGCATCTTTTTGATAAATCTCATTATTGCGAATTTAAAGCTGAGTATTCATGGAAATGTTGTAATTACTTTTTTTATGATACTGAAATCATCGATATAGTGGCATATCTAATGATGCAGGCTTTGGATTTAGTTTTTTTCCATTTCATGTTTAGTTCAATATATATTAATATAGTCTCTATGTTGGTATCACAATATATGTGGCGTATTTTGGGACTACCTATTATAATGGGTTGACAGTATTTCAAACTTGAATTCAAGATCAGGTGGTGGAGGGAAAGGGAGTTTCAGATACTACAACTCCCCTCGAAACGTCGACGTATCTCAATATTTTCCAGTCATATTGTGGGCTACAAGTGAAAAATTTGATAATCATATCTCATTAATTTTTTCTTAGACATAACTATAAATATACTCATAATGCGACTTTTATTAGATTAATTAAAGTGAGATCATGGATACGTTACATTTACGTTGCACCATGCATTGGAGTATCTGAAACTCTCTTACAGGGGTGTCGGGGAGGGGGGGAGGTCGTCCAGGGTTCCTTTTCCCCCCTACCCCCAAATTTTGGTGTTGACTATAACTTGACAAAGAGAAAAACAACATCGTGGCACTGTTTTGATACGTATCAAACTAAATCAGAAAAGTAGGATAACCAATTTAAAGGTTAAAGCTGTCATTGTGATAGACTTCATATACATTCATTGTGTGATTCATATCGAAACGAAATTGCTATCCCAGGCAAGAAGCAACTTAAGAAGCATGTTCTGCGGCCATACTTTTTTGGTCAGTCTGTTACCTGCCCAATTCTCACATAACAGTTCTTTACGTTAGGTTGAGAATTGACAAGACAGAATGATATAGTAATTATTATATTCTGATCAAGTTGAGACCTTTCCAATACAGAATGTTATGATAATGTTATTCTTCCCTAAAATAACATTATGGTAACGTCACAGTGAAATGACGCAATGTTAGGTTCCAAAGACGTTATTTGGTTATACCAAAATAACATAACAAGAACCAAACCAAAACCAAAAAGAAATGTTACTGCGAAGTTATACGTTACATTCTTGTCTGGGATTAAAAGAGCCAACTAGATCCTCTTCATATACTGAATTACTATCTGACCGTTTTCAATATCTTTGTATTAAAACATCACACCAATAAGAGGTTTTGCCACTGAGAAAACAGTTAATTCCACGGATTTGCAGGCTAATTTGGGCTAATTTTGTGGGGAGCAAAAACTAGAAAAACAATAGAAAATAACAAAATAATTGTTATTTATCCATTATGAATGAATTTCAAACAACTGAGAGAATATGAATATTTTTGGGTACTAATTAAAATTGCTATGCTTAAACCTTGAGTTTTGTCGACATATTACCCAGGATGCATCCTGTTCTAGACTAACCTGCAGGTGGAATTCATAAAACTGGCTATTGTGATGAACGGCTATTCAGCCAAAATACATAGAGGTTAAAATAATAAGAAATAAGGTAATAATGGAAATAGATGTAAAGAACGAATATGTAAAGAACGAATAACGAATATGTAAAGAACGAAGAACGAAATAGATGTAAAGAACGAATATGTAAAGAACGAATAACGAATATGTAAAGAACGAATAACGAAAACGTAATGGAACGAAACCCGGAAATATGTAAACCGGAAGTGAAATGTAAACCGGAAACGGAATATATAAACCGGAAGTGACGTCAATTGTAGGTCACGTGACCGAAGGCAGCCAATCAGGGCTGACCTCTCTAGTATATAAAGGGGCGGTGAGGCCCGAATAAACAGAGTTCTTCAACAGTTCTCCTGGTGTCCAGACGTGTCCTCTTTCCTGAAACAACCACTAAAGATGAGCCGAATAGAGTAATTAAGTCGAAGTTAGGACAAAACAGTCGAAGTCCGAGATAGGTAGTCGAAACATAGGGTGAGGGGCCCGAAGGCCCGAAGAACGAGGAACGAGGGAACGAAGTAGGGCACGAAGGCCCGAAGTAGTACCGGAAACCGAGGCGTAGTATGGTACGAAGACATGGGGAGCGGAACGAGGGAGCGAAGTCCGCGGGGACGAGGGCGCGGCGTGCTCGGCCCCACGCTACCAAACAATAGGCGACCGTCGGCCCGTCACCCCCGCGGACCGGAACTCAGGGGTGGACCATTCCCCGGCCGACCCGTACCCCTACCATAATTTCCCTCCCCCGCAGTCCTCCGTCGACATCGAGTGCCGATCGATTCGCTCAGCCCCCCCTCGTGCGCGAGGCACGACTCTAGAAACACACCTCGGTTCTTGGCCCGGATTCCCCGTCCGCCCCGAGACCCGAACAACCCCCACGTTCCTCTGTCGTAAGAATCGGCAACCCCGACTTACCAGAGAACGTCACACTGGTGGCAGCGGTGGTGCTGAAATAGGCACATACGGACTTGTGGATCTTGGGTGTTTCATCGGTATTGGATACTCATGGCGACTGCGGCAGTCTTCGAGCAGATGGATTCTGACGTCGCCTTCAAGGAAGGTGGGGAGGAGAAAGGAGGTGCGAAAACCGAGACAAAAGGGGAGGACACGACCATCATGGGTAGGCAGTTTAATTTTATGGGAACGTCCACCCCGACGGATGAGCAGAATGTGCGGGCTCAACAACAACAGACCGGTCAGGAAGGAGCGAGTTTGAAGAAGTTCAGTTTACGACCAGAGAAGTATGACGGTAAACCGGATTTCGAGGGATGGATCAACCAGTTTGAGGAGTACGCAACATTGGGACGCTGGACGGCCGAGGAAAAAGCGGCGATGCTTTTCCTCTCGCTGACGGGAACGGCACGAATGTACTTTGTCGGACTCCCGGACAGGGAACGACTCCGTTACTCGGCGAGGGTGGATGCGTTGCGCCGGAGGTTCGGTCAGGAGAAGGACACGTGTAATGCTCTGCAAGAGTTGGCGGGCTTGAAACGTGTAAAGAACCAGACAGCGAAGGAGTTGGCCGATAATGCCCGGCGACTGGCATCGAGAGCCTACTTCTCCAACGACTACGCTAGCCAGGAAAAAGCAGCATTACATGCGTTCCAGGCTGCAGTTGGGGAAGACCTTCAGCTGAAGTGTGCAGAGAAAGGATGCAAGACACTAGAGGAGGCGGTAGAGGTGGTAGAAATACAGGAACGATACTCACGCCGCCTCCTGCGGGCAGTGAAGCCCGAGGAGGACGCCAATACACAGATCATGGCCTTGAACGGTAAGTTGGAGGAGATGATGAAAGAATTGGCAGAGGAACGGGAAGCTAGAAGACAAGCAACGGCCCGGAGGGAGGCGTTTAAGAAGCGAAAAGAAGATTTAGAGTGTCATCACTGTCACCAGAAGGGCCATTTCGCAAGAGAGTGTTCTCAGCGTCAGGGAAACGGACAGTCGCCGTCGCAGTAAGCGCGGGGCCCCCTTCGGGCGCGGCGAGAGAAGTAGTAGGCATGGGAGAATGTGGACTTTATGTGGCCGGGACGGTGGGAGAGAGTGTCGTCCGTTTTTTGGTTGATACCGGATCTATGATCAGTCTGCTGTCGGAACGCCTCTGGAGAGAGTGGGGACGAAAAAGAGAAGAACTGGATGGATATGAAGGACGTCTCTGCTCGGTAGATGGTAGTCCGTTGCGGTGCTACGGATGCACGAACCTGCCAGTGAAATTGGGAACACGCGTGTTGAAGTGGACGTTCATGGTGGCAGACATCGGTAGAGATGAAGGGATCCTGGGAAACGACTTCGCGGTGAAATACCGGCTGACAGTTAAGCCCCACGCGAGTGCCATCTTCCTGCCCGCCGAGGGGGAGGGAGAGGGGGAACGAATCCCGGGAGTAGAACAGAGAACGGATGGGATTCGGGCAGTTACCGTCGGAGGACAGGTCGTGCGAATCGAGAAAACGACGGAAATACCCCCACTCCAAGTGACCCGAGTAACAGTAGTAGCGAGAATGGACATAAGACAGGGTGGACAGCTGGCTGTCATCACCGGCGCTGGATTACCTATGGGACTGGAGGTGATCCCAGGAACGGTGACATTGGGAGAAGAAAATGAAGTTTGGGTGGCCAACCGAGGGACCGAGAGCGCGAAATTGGAAACCGGCGGGGTACTCGGAGAAGCCACCTTCGTACAAGAGGTACGAGGAGTAGGAAGTGAAGCAAAAGAACCCCCAGGAGCGCTCGCTGAAATGATAGGGGAGGCTAAGAAAGACCTGACCACGAAGGAGGGCGAAGAGCTGGAGAAAGCCATCATGGCCCGGGAACAAATGTTTGCGACCTCGAAACATGAGTTAGGACGGACAGATTTAGTACAACATCGAATTAAAACGGGAGATCAGATGCCGATCAAGCAGAGGGTCAGACGGTATCCGGCCACCAGGAGAGAGGAAGAACGAGCACTGGTGGAGGATATGTTAAATTTAGGGATTATCCAAGAGAGCGGGAGTGCGTGGAGTAGCCCGACCGTTCTAGTCAAAAAGAAGGACGGAGGAACGAGGTTCTGTATTGACTACCGAAAACTGAACCAGGCTACGAAAGTGGACGCCTATCCGCTCCCGCGGATAGAGGACAGCCTCAACACTTTGGGAGGAAGCCTATTCTTCTGCAGTCTGGATCTCGCAAGCGGATATTGGCAGGTGGAGATGGCACCGGAGGACCAAGAAAAGACGGCCTTCGTGACTCAAGGAGGATTATATGAGTTCAAAGTGATGCCATTCGGGCTAGTGAACGCCCCAGCCACCTTCGAGAGACTGATGGAAAGAATCCTCAGAGGAATCGTGTGGGAGGAGTGTCTGGTATACTTAGATGATATACTGGTCTTTGGACCAACGTTCAAAGTGACTCTGGAAAGATTGGTACGGGTTCTGGACCGACTGAACGCTGCAGGACTGAAGTTAAAGGCGCGAAAATGTAAGCTGTTCCAGAAGAAGATTCCGTTCTTGGGGCACGTTGTCTCGTTCAACGGGATCGAACCCGACCCCGAAAAGTGTCGGCAAGTAACCGAGTGGCCGGTCCCGCGGGATCTCCACGAGGTACGAGCCTTCGTGGGATTATGTTCGTACTATAGAAGGCATATAAACGGCTTCACGGAGTTGGCTGCCCCCTTGTATGAATTGGCAACGAAGGAGGAACCATTCGTGTGGAGCGCGAGACGACAAGAGGCATTTGATGCGATGAAGAAGGCGCTAACGGAGGCCCCGGTGTTGGGATTCCCGGAGGAAGAAGGACAATGGTGGCTTGACACAGACGCCAGTGACGTGGGAACGGGAGCCGTGCTATCACAAGAGCAGAGAGGGGAGGAACGGGTGATAGCTTACACGAGCAAAACCCTGGAGTCAAACGAACGAAAGTATTGCACCACGCGGAAAGAACTGTTGGCGGTGGTGCGAGCTTTGAAGCATTTTCGGTGCTACATCTATGGTCAACGCGTGATAGTCCGGACGGATAACAGCGCGGTTAGTTGGCTGCAGAGAAGTAAGGAACCGATGGGGCAGGCTGCTCGGTGGATTGAGATTATCGACTCGCATGATGTGTCGTTCCAACACCGACCGGGCAGGAAGCATGGGAACGCTGACGCGTTGTCCCGGTATCCGTGCAAACAATGTGGAGAGGAGCACGAGAATACCGAACAAGTGAGAGTAGTGACGCGGGCCCGGGGGTACGAGCCCGGATGGTCCCCGCAGGAGATAAGAGCAGCGCAGAAGAGGGATCGAGATATAGGGCCGATTGTCGCACGGATGGAAAAAGATGCGGACCGGCCAGGTTGGGAGGCCATATCTCCGGAATCCCGGGAAACAAAGATCCTATGGAGGCAATGGGAACGATTAAGCCTCAGGGATGGCGTGCTGCATCGGAAGTACTGGGAACTAGAAGGACATGGTTGGAGGAACCAGTTGGTCGTTCCCCGAGGGGAACGGGCCAAGCTGGTAAGGGAATACCATGGAGGCGCGGCAGGAGCGCATTTAGGAGTCGCCAGGACGACGGCCCTGTTGGAACAAGGGTTTTACTGGCCGGGACTCCGGGAAGACGTGCGGAAGGAATGTCGAGAATGTGATTGCGCGTTGCTGAAAAAGGGAAGAGGAAGACGGGAGCCGCTACATCAGTACATAGTGGGGGAGCCGATGGAACGGCTGGCCATGGATGTTTCGGGCCCGTACCCAGTCACCAAACGAGGAAATAAGTATTGCCTGATGGTAGGATGCTATTTCACCAAATGGTTGGAGTGTTTCCCGATCCCGGATCAAAAGGCAACGACAGTGGCGAACAAACTGGTTGAAGAAGTAGTAGCACGGTACGGCGCGTTTCGGGAACTACACTCGGATCAAGGAACGAATTTCGAATCCGAGGTGGTGGCTCAGGTCTGTGCACTATTCGGGATTCACAAAACAAGAACGACGCCGTACCACCCCAGGAGTGACGGGTACATAGAACGAAGTTTCCGTACTTTGGGGTGTTGTTTGAAAGCCAGCTGCCGAGCGACAGGTCGGGAATGGGACGAGATGGTCCCGCTCGTGATGATGAGTTATAGAGCAACGCCGCAAGCCAGCACGGGAGTGACACCGAACATGATGATGCTGGGCCGACAGACCATGATGCCGCGACAGGCGATTTATGGGAGACCTCTAGGACCAGAGGAGGAACCCCGACGGGTAGGCGACTATGTGGAAAGCCTGGAGGAAGGGCTAGTCGCGGCCTATCGGGAGGCCCGGACGGGGCTGAAACGAGCCGCCATCCATCAGAAACACGAGTATGATGGGAAGGTGACTCGGCGGGAATACCACGCCGGAGAACTGGTCTGGGTGCACGATACGGTAGTGGATAGGGACAAGGGAACGAAGTTGCGATTTCCATGGATAGGCCCTGCACTGATCGTCAAGGTGCTTGACCGAGGACGGGTGGTAGTACGGAAGAAACGAGGGAAACCGGGGGGGGTGGTCCATGTGGACCGCCTGGAACCCTACCGAGGACACGCTGCGCCAGCTTGGATGGTAGCTGACCAGCAAGGATACGAGGCTGCACAGTAAATGCTTGGGGTGGGGCGCGCTAGGGCACGTAAGGAAACGGGGTACCCCCTTTTTGTGATGAAGTCGTTTTCGTGTCTCGATTCCGCAGGTGGAAGAGGACCAAGGGAACGACCAAATCGGCGCTACACAGAAAGGCTTTGGCCAAAAAGGACTGATCAACCTGGGGCCATTGAGTCGGGGCGGTGCGTTGACCACTACAGTAGGAGTGCAGGTCGTTAGGCTGTAGAGATTCGCTACCTAGCTGAAGATTGGTTCTCTTGCGGATGTAATATAGGTGGGAAATGCGGGGTTGGAACGAAAAACGGCGTTCGGGAGCCACGACGGCCCGAATGTCTAAAGTAGTCCCACGGAGCCGCTTTCCGGTCAGTTCGGAGGAACCACAGCGTGGAAAAGATGGTTGGGTTACAACGGAAGACAGACCCGGTGGCAAGCTGGTGAAGACTTCTGAAGTAATGCCGACTTGGTAATACCGCTTTACAGCGTCCAGGAGACCGGAGGAGAGTAGATGCGGCACTCTCGGGAACGCCGGAGGAACGAACGGACGGCTGTAAAAGGCGAGGCCTGAAACGAGGACGGGCTTTAAAGTAGGTCGTAAAAGGAATAAAAGAGGACAAAGAGAACGGGGCTGCGGCGAGGAGATGATAACGCCGAGCCCCTGTGTTCTCCGGGAAGTGTGCGGAAGCACTGTGAGGGCCAAGATGAAAAAGGCAAGAAAAGGCGACGAGGGATGAAAGGACCGAGGGCGTCCGGTGGGGCAATAAAAGGCCTAGGAAAAACGCGAGGACGGGCGAAGGGCCGCGAGGTAAAGAAAGCAGGCGAGGCGGTGACCAGCGGCGGGCCCCGGGGACCGGAAAATAGTAGGGGGCGCCACCGTAGAAGTGGATGGTGAGTCTGACGCTAGGGGTCGCTAGTGCAGGCCACGCCCACTTCCGCCTGCGGCGGCTATAAAAGGCAGAGCGCTCGCCGGAGCAGGTCATTCTGGTCAGCCGACCAGGATTCATCGAATCGCAGACGAGCAGACTGAGCTAAGGAGAAGAAAACAAGAAGAAAAGCAGAGAAGCGAGACGAGCAGCATCACCACGAGACAAAAACGGAAACGGCTGACGGGACGAGCTTCAGGATTGGAACGAGCCCCGAAAGCCCGAAAAACAGACACGATGAGCGGACAGTGCTGGGAAGGACATTGTCACGGAAAGGAGTTTAAGCACTTGGCCAAGCATATTAAAGGCCAGCACGATGGATTACGGAAGCAGTACTACATGTGCCCGGTGTGTTCGAGTCGAGCCTATTCGACACACCAAGACTGGAGAAAGCACATGACGGAATCACACGAAGGGAACCTGCAGAGGGGGATGCCGAAGCAAGACCCCCTTCTGAGGCTGGAGTATGCTGCGGCGTTCGCCTTGGACCCGAAAGGACGACCGCCGTACACCAGTTTCGCTACTGGGGATGAAACGGCGGCCCGGGTAGCCAACATGGAACGGGACTACGCGGTGCGCCATCCAGAGGGGTTTCAACCCCCTGAGAGGGCGGTGGATAAGGAGGCACCGGAGAGGCCGCGACGGCAGATCCGCATCCCTTACTACCCGAGGGCGTCAAGAGGATCCGAGGACAGCGACGCCGAGCAGCTGGAGCAGGTAGCAACCGAAGAAGGATCAGAGGCCGACGAGGCCGGCGAGGGAGCCCAAGCAGCCAAAGCAGCAGGGAAGGGACCCCTGGCCGAGGTGGCGGAACGATCAACACCCACGCGTCGTTCCCCTCGGAGGGCCGCGAAAGGAGTACGGAAGGAAGACACCGAGTCGCCGCGAAGCGCAAGCCGGGCCGTGGTCAACCCGAAACCACTCCTGACACCAGACCAAATATCAGGGTTAGTACAGAGCGGAATGGTGGATCAGCTTCTCGAGCTCCCCGCTAGGGAGGAGAGGCTGTTGCTGCCGATCCGACGCCAAGAAGAAGGGTGAAGTAGATGCTGCTCGAGGTCTTGCACGGAAGAAAAAGCGCGACGGAACCAGAGGCGGAAGATGGCGCGTCGCGACTCGGGTGGGGAGGGATTACGGGGCGTTGGCTCCTCACCCATAGTGTCAAACCCCCAGGGAGAGAACCGGGCCGAGGCGGAGGTACCTGAGCCGCACAGGAGGCCGAAGCCTGGATAAAAGACTCTCCTGGAGACCGCTGGACGGGCCTGAAAACTTTACTTAAACTCATCGGGAACGGACTGGCGGGCTCGAACATTTTTATCTTAATTTATTCTTATTAGTTTCTTTATGGAAACCTTCTTGCGGAAGTGAACGAAACCACATGTGTTAGGAGGTGTTGAGCGTAATCAGCGAGCTGGAGGGTCCATGACTGGAATGAACTTACCAAGCCTGCGGGGCGAATACGGGACGGAAGGAGGCGCTAGGAGGAAAAACAAGTTTGTAGCTGTTCCTCTTCTTCCCTGGAGCCCGCTGCGTTGGTTGGGACCGAGCAGATGGAACGGGATCGTCCGGTCGCGGAAATGGATAACGGGCCGGGCGACCCGGGAGCGAGAGTGAAAGTTGGGAGGCGGAATCGAGGAAAGGAAATCAGAAAGGACGGATAGTGTTGTCATTGTAGTCTTTGAGTCGAAGGTCGTGCCGGGGTAAATAAGGTACCGGTGGGCCGGCGACTCGCCGCTGGAGGAAAGGCTGGCGCGGGCCAAGACTGAAAACCCTTCTCCCGCGCTGCCTTGAGCGATCTGGAGGCGAGGAAGAGACGACCTCTGTCCTCTAGCGGCACTTCTACTTCCTGCAACCTTGTCTTCTTGATCTTGGATGGATCGATCAGAATGTGGATGAACCCGGATTCATGTACCATCATCTTCTGAGTTTCCTTGTCTTCAGCCTCTTACCGCATACGAAGAGCGGCAAAATGGAATTTTTCGACCTGAATGCTGGTTTTATCGTGCCAGAGTTGATGCAGCGAGTCGTGAAAGGATTGCGGCGAGTCGTAGATGTCTCCCGGAGGACCAAGGCACGAGCAGGGACGATAACTTAGGGGCCCTGGCTCGTGACCGACCGTGATATATAGTAAAAACAATACATGAACAAGAAACGGAAAAAAATTTAATAGACTTACTAAAACTTATATTAATCTCTCACCTGCTGTAACGACAGAGACTCCTTCCATGTCGTATTTCCTGATGTCTTCTTCCCGAGGAACGAAACAAAATAGTCTTTGAAACATATAGGGAAGTAATCTTTGCAATATACAGGGAGGTGGTGCTTGGAACGTCGGCTGCGGATGCCCTGATAGACAAATCAAGAGGTCTGCAAAGAGCGACGAGGAGCGATCCTTCTTGGAGTTCATCGGATGAGTTCTCTATACATGCTATTTTATTGTGAATGGGCCCGTTCCGGATCTCAAACGTTGACGTTGGGTGCAGGTCCCAGTTGATGTCGTCCATCTTCACTTTCTACGGCTTCTTCTTCTCCTTCTCACTAATATCTTCAACTTACCAACTTCGAACCGTCGTACCTAGGAGCAGCCCGGAACGGCTCGGAGCTGTTGTCTCGGCGTTCGTCATAGGCATAGTGTCTCCATGCAATGTGACATGGCACCATGGACGACTGTGGCCTTACTCCAAAATCAAACCAGACCGGATCTTAAACTTACCTCTATTAACGAACTATTTGTTGGTATTACAGTCTTACGAAAATCGTCAATAAGCACGGTCCTCCGGGAGGACGAGGAGAAAAACTTAGTAGGCGGAGCGAGGCCCGAGAGCCTAGGAAACGAACGAGGGCCCGAGTGCCCGAAACAGGAATCCTCTTCTTAGGAAAATCATCTCATCAGTAGAACGAAGGAGCCTCCCTCTCGCCCCAAAGAGGACTGTCTTCCTGCCGTTGTTTACGGGGGGGGGGAGGGATGAGAGGCACCGGCTCCTGTCATCAAAAAGAAACTTCATCAAAACTATCTTCTTAATCAGGTCTCCGTTCCGGTTGTTGTCATGCCACTTGGGCCCGGAACGGTGACGGAAATACTTTACTATGGTGGACTCTCTCCGACATCTCTTTCTGAAATCCTGAAATCTTCAAATGTGTCGACGTGGTCGAGGACGGAACATCTTGATGCTGGGTTAACCACGAGGACATGTGTCGTAAAAGTCAAACTTCAGTTCCTGTACGGAAAACGGACACTTCATCAATAATTAATGATTCTAATCCTCTCAGTCTCACCTTCACCCGAACTCCATCTCAAAGCTTCACCGTAACAAGTAGCACGAAACCCGCGACGTCGTCTGCTGAAGCTTCCACTCTAAGCTTTAATGAATGAAGTTAAGTTCCTTTCCACATACAACGCCATCTTCTTCTTTGGGTACCTTGGCCTCTGGCTCGAACATGTTGTCCTTGCCAACCGTGAAAAAGTCACTGGGGGGCTCTGAATGCCGAGGCGACCGAGGGTGCGAAGTCCAAAAAGAACATTCTATCTACAAAAGCTTCAGTCTTTCTTCTTCAACTCATCCTTAAAATCATCATCATCACCTAAGAGAACGCAGAGAAGAGTAACAGTTACGGAAGAACGAGGGGTCACGACCGACCGGGTAGGAGAATCACGACCGATTCTCTACCCAAAAACAAGGGAGAACGTCTGGACGACGGTAGAACGGACCGAGGGTCGAGAGGACTAAGGGTCACGACCGACCCTGGCCTCTGGGTGAGAGAGTCACGACCGATTCTCCACCCGAACTAGGGGAGAACGTCTGGACGACGAAAAACGAAGGGAACGGGGGCACTGCGGGTCACGACCGACCCATGGCCCCGGGCAGGAGGACCACGACCGGTCCCTCTGTCCTAATGAGGGTAAAAAGGCGAGGAAAAACGCGCCGAGGGGCTAAGTAAACAGAGCCCAGAGGAGAGGAGCGGGGGCGACGGGGTCACGACCGATCCCCAGTCCCGGGTGGGAGAGCCACGACCGGCTCGCTCATCCTAAAAGACGAGAAAAACAGGAGGTCCTAAATAGATCAAGGATAAGAGAACTCTGACGAAGATAAAAAGAGACTAAGATATATAAAAACGAATTATATGAACTTTTAGAAAAACGAAGAGAGAAAAACGAAGAAAGAAAAACGAAGAAAGAAGAGAAATAATAATTAGCCGGATAGGCCCCGGGGGCCCTCCGAAGTTGACCGGGGAGGACAGAGGGTGACACCTCCTCCTCTGCCGATAAGGAGCGTAGGATTGAAATGTTTCTGGTTCTAGAGTATGTTCTGTTGTCGTATGAACTGTGTTGAAATTTTGTATAACGTGTTTTCCCACCTTTCAAGAAGGTGCGGGAGGGTGTGATGAACGGCTATTCAGCCAAAATACATAGAGGTTAAAATAATAAGAAATAAGGTAATAATGGAAATAGATGTAAAGAACGAATATGTAAAGAACGAATAACGAATATGTAAAGAACGAAGAACGAAATAGATGTAAAGAACGAATATGTAAAGAACGAATAACGAATATGTAAAGAACGAATAACGAAAACGTAATGGAACGAAACCCGGAAATATGTAAACCGGAAGTGAAATGTAAACCGGAAACGGAATATATAAACCGGAAGTGACGTCAATTGTAGGTCACGTGACCGAAGGCAGCCAATCAGGGCTGACCTCTCTAGTATATAAAGGGGCGGTGAGGCCCGAATAAACAGAGTTCTTCAACAGTTCTCCTGGTGTCCAGACGTGTCCTCTTTCCTGAAACAACCACTAAAGATGAGCCGAATAGAGTAATTAAGTCGAAGTTAGGACAAAACAGTCGAAGTCCGAGATAGGTAGTCGAAACATAGGGTGAGGGGCCCGAAGGCCCGAAGAACGAGGAACGAGGGAACGAAGTAGGGCACGAAGGCCCGAAGTAGTACCGGAAACCGAGGCGTAGTATGGTACGAAGACATGGGGAGCGGAACGAGGGAGCGAAGTCCGCGGGGACGAGGGCGCGGCGTGCTCGGCCCCACGCTACCAAACAATAGGCGACCGTCGGCCCGTCGCCCCCGCGGACCGGAACTCAGGGGTGGACCGTTCCCCGGCCGACCCGTACCCCTACCATAATTTCCCTCCCCCGCAGTCCTCCGTCGACATCGAGTGCCGATCGATTCGCTCAGCCCCCCCTCGTGCGCGAGGCACGACTCTAGAAACACACCTCGGTTCTTGGCCCGGATTCCCCGTCCGCCCCGAGACCCGAACAACCCCCACGTTCCTCTGTCGTAAGAATCGGCAACCCCGACTTACCAGAGAACGTCACACTATCAACGGTTGGGGGAATTAGATGGAATCATTTAATATATCTTAGACATGTGTTTTTGTTAGTTAACAGGAAGGATTTCTATATTGATCGCCAATATGGAGGCCTATCCCATTCTTTAAACTGTCTACTATGCCCACCTTCACCTCAGCATATCAAACTAAGAGCGGTTACTCAACTGATATTTTGATAACGTCAGAGTTAATTTATAGTTATTTTGTGGCTGAACTGTATATCAGAAACCGCAAAACGTTCCTTAAAAAAGTCAGTCGTAAAAAAGCAGCGGTGTTAGTTTGCCAGTGGGTAGTAATCTTCAAAGAGCCTGTCCCCCCCCCCTCCCCGACAACCCCTACATGCCCCTATGGTTGGAGAGGCTTGAACCACCACAGCTGTTTCTGTTTCATATGCAATTATTGCCCTCGTACAAGCATATGGTCTAAAGTTCCCGGACGTCACAAGTAATGTCGCAGTCTGCTTGGAAGCAAAGAAATAAAACCTCAATAGTGACTCTTTGTCAGTTACATCTTGAGTACACTGTTCAGAGTAACCATTTCAATCGTCAGGGACATAATGACGTTTTAAATCCTATTTCATATATATTTTTGTTATATTTTTATTTCATATTTCTTTTTATTTATTTATTTTTTCGTACATATTTTACGTTTTTACATCCTCATACCTTCACAATCAGAAGTGATAAAATATACACGTGACATATGAGGAGTTAGATGTTTTAAAGATACACTGATGGATCCAACATTTTCAAAAGGGGAGGGAGGTGTTTTTTTCTCTTATTTTTTTCTTATTGGTTATAGATGTTTTTGGGTGCCATCTCAGAAAAAAAGGTAAACTGTAACTCACATACAGGGATCTCACAGAGCTGTTATATTGCAAAACCAGGGCGGGGGTGGTGGTGTAGTTTTTCAGTGTGTACCTACCATTAAAATGTCAGTACCTGCCAGGACGTTGTGGCAATGTTATAT
The DNA here is from genome assembly GCA_936440205.1 of Lepidonotus clava. Taxonomy (NCBI): domain Eukaryota; kingdom Metazoa; phylum Annelida; class Polychaeta; order Phyllodocida; family Polynoidae; genus Lepidonotus; species Lepidonotus clava. The sequence goes on from OW387143.1 coordinate 4,216,496, forward strand.
AATTACATTGAATTCTTGCTTAATAAAGTGAAAAGATGTTTACACCATACCCCAAGTATGTTGATGAATGTTATCTTTCAGGAAAGGTCGAAACAGGAGCGCACTAACTGGCTGTTGGATTACATAACGACAATCGCAAGATATGTAGGGTTCATCCGAGCCCTGTTGAAGACTAACCAGCTGAACATTGTGACCGATGTCCTGCAAGAGAACCCAGAAGACTACAAGGAGGAGGAAGAACCTGAATCTAAACAAGGTGGGCATATGCTATAGGGACAGATCAAGGGGGTTCCAGTGGCCTGTGGCCCGTTGCACAATAGACTTTTGTTGTGAGGATCAAGTAAAGATAGCATTACGAACAGTTTCTGTTGTTACGAAAATAGTAAAAACTCTGGTTCTAATGAATGAAATTGAATTCTGAAAATTGATATAAAAAGGGAAAAAGTTAGAAAAAATTTAGTAAAAGTTAGAGCTCTTTGAGGGCATTCTAAATATAGAAGAAAAATGTTGCAAAACGATTATATGTTATGAAAAAAGTAACAAGGAAAAGTTTCGTTAATAACATTATTTTCGTTGCTAAGAAAATCATTGTGCAACGGGCCACTGTTGCACAATGATTTCTTGTAACAACGATAACTCTAAGATAACTTCAAGACACATGTCATTACAACGTTAACTATCATTGTTGCAATACCCATTATATCTTTGTTTCTACTGGATGAATTCTTTGAATTGATGTAAAAAGGGGCACAGTAGGACTAGTTCCTGTAAATATTACAGGTCATTTACAGCATACTAAATAGATCTATTTTGAGGTTCAAAACGTGAGTTATAACGTGCAAAGTTGCTATGGAAGGTTTTGTTAATTTGCTAGCTTTGGTTGTAATGATAGGTATTATGCAACAGGCCACAGGGGCCCCTGATCCCCCCCTCCCCATTTTGATGGACCCCTTTACCACAAAAAGAGGGGGGAATGTGTACTGTTTTAGAACTTAGCCTGTATACTGACCCCCTTCCACTTTCTGTATCCACCACTGTGCTTTTTATTCTTGTTACACACTTATAAATATATGTACATTCAAGGGCTGATACAGGATTACTGAAAAGTGGGGGGGGGGGGGGGGCTCAAGCTAAGTACTGAATAACTGGAATTCCATATAAAATGTACAAATATTTGCCATATTTCTAAATGTCATGCATATATTTTAAAACTTACCTAAAATGTCCAAGTAAATAAAAAGAACTAAATAAATACTTATTACTAGTTTTCCAGTAGTTTAAACCACAAAGAATGCCATGATTGATACAAAATTATATGCTTAAGGCCTGTGACTTGTCTATATATTTTCCAGCCTGCATCTTGAACAAGGCTAGTCTGCTGGTACAATGTAGTATATAAGCCATCTGTGGGGGAGAGAATTATAGTTGACCTATGGATGTTTCGTGACTTGGTTAGCCATATGCCTTCATACAACATATTCTGATAGGCCACAGTGACCTAACTAGTATAATGCTTGTATATATCACCACTGACATAAATGGAGCAGAAACATTAGAGCGGGGTCTAGATAGGACTTGGCTGACCTAACTTTTAACAATAGATCTACTGTGAGTGATGATATTTATGGCTAACAACCAAACTGCTATGTAGTTTGTGCCTGTATGTAATATGTTTGTGAACATTGTCCAGAAAATATATCAAATGCAGATGTAAAGTATATATACGGGGACTATAATTTACGCCCTGAGAGGTTTTAATATTTCATCTTAATCTATGGGGTTTGTTAACCGGGAGTGAGTAAGAGTGCAAATGAAACAGTGACAAGGCAAATATAGTTGATAAGGTGTAGAATAGGCTATTCAATAGTTGTGACCACCACGAATGCTTGCTATAAAACTTCAGAATGATTTGGAATCCCCAATTTTGAGTACTTATACTGGTCTGGGCCTAAATCTTACTATGTGGTGTAGATGACTGCTCCCTTTCCCAGCCTTTCACCGAGTGCCAATCTCACGGCTACACATGCCTCTCGCTTAGTCAGTGGTAGGAGGGTGGCCTCCGGCGAGCCAGCCATGACCAAAGGAGGGACTGTGAAAGGAAGAGATTTACCGTAAAAGGTCCCTCATGTAAAACCCCTTAATTTAAAATGTCTCTATTAACTTACCACAGACATAGATGAACCAACCCTTGGATATACCCAATAATAATGTGGGATTGGCTTATTTTTATGTATATAATGATCTACTAACCAAAAAAGTATTAGTATTAGGTGACATATAATGTCTGGAAAATGAATATTCTTACAATGGGGCGATACTTAAAAATAAATCTGTTTCCAGTGGACCGGCTGGGTGAGTATTTTATAGCCGGTTGGGACAATATTTTTTTCATTTGCCAATTCTTTTTTTTTCAAAAGTTTTACGTTATACCCTCACCAACAACAAAATCTTATATAATAAAAGAATCGCAGCCACCCGGGTAATCTTTCATAAGCCAACCCGCTGGACAGGAAACAAAAGTACAGCCTGGGGTGAAGCTGGGGGTTCCCTATGTCGCCCTGTCGATTTTAAGAATTGGCTGTGTAGGCTGACTATAAAGTCAAGGCCATGGGCATTTTGCCATAGCAAAACTGCAAAATCAAGGGTGAGTGAATATTTAGGGATTATGCTTAAAAGAGCCAAGGTAAATCTACCCTGGATCTTTTTACATTCTACATGTATGAAAGGGGGTTCAATTGATTTCTGAATGCTTTTTGGGCAAACGCTCCTTGCAAATATTTGCATTTTGAGCAATGTTCTATATCTAACTATACAGGTTCTCCCTGAGACCTTGACAAATATTTTATGTTTTACTATTAATACTTTTATTATTAGTCATATAAATTTGACAGGTGACATGGTCTTAATGATATATTTTGTGATTAATATTGTGTCTCCATTCTACTTTAAAAGAATTATAAAAAAATTTGTAGGTTACCCTTTCTTTTTTCAGTTGAGTACAGAGAGCATATTCAGTACACTGAGGAGTCCGTGGGATACCTCGATACGTATGAGGGGCTAGCTGGACCGCCCATCCATGTGGACGACGTGTATATCAAAAGTAAATTCACCAAAAATGACCGTGAAATATCGTGAGTAATTAAGATTTTTTTTCTAAATTCATGGCATGAGAACCCAATGTAACTGCTGATGGATGATGAGTTGTATAATTGCACTTCCCACAATAACCCATGTTCTACCACTGACAAAAAGAAGATATGATGTCAATAAAGGAAGGGTGAATACTACAGTATAACCCGATCTACAATACTTAGGTTAACCAATATTCCAAAAACCATGGGGGCATTTAGGAGGTTTTATGAGAAAGTTATCTTCCAATTACATGAAATTATGCAGAAAAATGCTTAGGAGTAGAATCAGCATAGAATGATATTGTAAAAGTATACAAGAAAAGTTACATCATGGAAATAGCTCATTTCTTCATGTACTGGCTTGATTTAACGAAATAGATATAAAATGTATTTACCAAAAATTCAATCTGTGGTTCAAAAGTGGGCTAGTGCAAACTTTAAACCACTAGCCTAGTGGACTAGTGCAGAAAAAAGTTAAGACCTACCCTGTTATCTAATCATAATATGTGAGAGACCTACTTGTGGAACTACTTTTCTGTATGATGCTACTTTTTTATCATGGAACTTGAAACCAGTCCATTATCCCACCCCATAATTATGCATGTAAAAAACTAATCATCTGTTTGCTTTCTTAAATATCTTATTGTTTTCTCTTTTTTTCAGTACGGATGACTTACTGGCATATAAAACAGGTTATGTGCTTGCGGTACTAATCGAGGGTCAGGTGGGATCAGGATCGACTGCTTTTCTGAAGTACCTGGCATCTACCTGGGCAATAAACAAGACCTGTCAATGGCAAAAGCTACCACCTGATGAGGTACCTTACCATCTGCTTGAGGATGTAGAGCTTGTAATTTACCTTGACAGTTCACATGAAGGTGACACGTTGAAGGAAACGCTTTATCGTGCTATCAAAGGCACTAAAGCAACAAAAGAGAGAGTATGGAAGGCAATCAAGAATGGGGAACACACAAGTTATGCTATTCTGGTGAGTGGCATCAATGAATTCTCCAATGATGCAGTCATCAAAGATATTTTCAACCTGGTGGAAAATCGCAGATGCCATATGGTGGTAACGTCCAGGAAATGCGATTCTGTGCTGACCAACAGGTACAATCTCTTCCGCCATGTTGTTGACATACGTGGAGTTGACGAGTATGATTTGATACCCTACTTTCATCAATATTTGAAAGTATTTCTCAAAGAAGATGGACCTCACCTGGAAGAAGAAGAGGAAAGGTTGTTTTCACTCTTAGACACTACCGAACAACCATTTTGGATTAACCCACTGAACTGTAGATTCTTATGTGAAGAGTACAGCAAAAATCGTAAAATAACTGAATTCTCACTGAACAACACAGAGACCTGTGAGCAACATCAAATGTATATCCTTCTGCGAGAATGCAGGAAGGTCCCAGCCAGGTTTTGGATGGAACCCAAACTCAACCTGGATTCACCAAATGTGCGTGCTATTGCCTGGGCAGCAAAACAATTACATCAAGATGCTGATGAAGTTTGGATCGAATTTCCACCAGAGAACGATGAAGTAAATGGTGGCAATGATGGCATCGATGTTGATCAAAGGAATGATGGTGATCAAGGGAATGCTGTCAATCAAGGGAATGCTGTCAATCAAGGGAATGCTGTCAATCAAGGGCATGATGGCAATCAAGGGCATGTTGACAATCAAGGAGATGATGGCAATCAAAGGAATGAAGGTGCCCAAGGGAATGATGGCAATCGAGGGAATGGAAACAATCAAATGAATGAGGGCAATCAAAGGAATGGAAACAATCAAGGGCATGATGCCAATCAAGGGAATGATGGCAATCAAGGGCATGTTGACAATCAAGGGCATGATGGCAATCAAGGGCATGATGGCAATCAAGGGAATGAAGGTGCCCAAGGGAATGATGGCAATCGAGGGAATGGAAACAATCAAATGAATGAGGGCAATCAAAGGAATGGAAACAATCAAGGGAATGAGGGCAATCAAAGGAATGGAAACAATCAAGGGCATGATGCCAATCAAGGGAATGACGGTGCCCAAGGGAATGATGGCAATCGAGGGAATGGAAACAATCAAGAGAATGAGGGCAATCGAGGGAATGGTAACAATCAAGGGAATGAGGGCAATCAAGGCAATAATATGGATGAAAGCACCTCGACTCTGTATTCAGACAAGGACTTGAAAGACTTCTGTGTGTCGAAGAAATCAAGAGCAAAGGTGTTGCTGTACAAAGTAGGTGAAGATGAGTATGCGTGGCCCAGTGAAAAACTCCTTGAATTTCATGCAAATCGCACTGTCGCAAAGGTCACGGAAGCTGAAAAAGTCAAGAATGCATTGGGATTCACCATAAAGTACATCTTTTTTCGTGATAAATGATTTTCTCTGATAAATGATTGTTTAAGTTATTCCTGCATGCATAAAGCAACATGTTCCTCTAGCTTTCATATCAGTCAATGAGGATAAAAACCGTTGCCCTGTAACAACAAAAGACCGTCACCCAACTTTGAAAAAGAAAAACATTGGCATTTATCCCTATGTTGAGATGCTCCTGTTGAAGAAACTGACAGTGACAATTAGGTTTGTCAACCAGGATACAGGCACTAATGTAATAGCCAACAAATCCAGTGAGTTGCAGTTACCCTGGTTTGTTGCTCAGCTACATGTGACTTCCATATCTACTTGGTGTCACCTTTTACAACAAACCTGAAATTGTGGTCTGAAATTGCCAGCCAATTTTCTTAATATCAATTGTTTCATAGGGACACATCTTTGAGCATAATCAACTAGATATTCCGGAGAAAACACTTTTTGTTTATCCAGTTATTATCATATCAATCAGCAAGAGACATATATAATCATTGTTCTAACTAACATTCACATTTATTTGATTAAAACGCATCCATCACAAGCCTATATCATTGCAGAGAAAGGTCACCAAGCCATCATCTAAGCACGTCTTTAATCATGGGATTCACATATTGATACCCTTATGTGAATCGATCTTTGTTTTAAAAAGAAACACTTTATTATCCTGAAAATGAATGTGCTTGACTGAAGTGTATATGTATGTAAATAACTGAAAGAGAATACATTTATTGAATCTGATATGATAATTTTTGTTCTGTTGCTAACAATTTCATCAAAGAATTATTCAAAAAAATGTTTGATTTTAAGTGTTTAATAATTATAGCTAAGGAATATTCCAACAATTAATGTGTATAAGCGTGTAAACTTTCATTTCTAGCCAAGAAGATGTAGGGTCACCATATGAATTAGCCAGAAAATTCAATTATCTACCTCCATTATCTGGAATTCCCTTAATATGTTTTAGTGCCCCCTAAACCTGTCAAAATACAAAATATCTTGAAGTAATATATTCTAATTTTATTCCATATATCATAATGATTGTTTAAGTTGCTTACTGTGTGAAGATAAAATTTAATATTGAAAAGGTTATATCCATTAATGCACTGCTACCTCCCAACTTCCAATAGGTGTCCATGCAAGGCCAGTGATGATCATGCTCCACTGCACACTCATACAGCTAGGCTGCATGGCCAGTATGTGCAAAAAAATTGCGACTGTCTTTAATATGAGCCAGAAAAAGGCTCAATGAAGGAACTTCCATAATTATTTGAGTTTGAAAAATTTCATTTAATTTTTTTTTTCCTCCCTTTAACTGGTCAAAAGGGAGGTTAAACAACTCCAATGGCTTTCAATACATCAATGTATCCCTAAATTTACAGTCTCTATGTGGGACTACAGCTAAAGAGTTTCTAAAATTTGAACTAGCTACGGGAGTTTTATGTGCCCTTACAGAAACTGTACACAAGTTTGAAACTCCCGTATCTCACCGTTTCATAACCAAACTGCTGTATATCAACCCAAATCTCCCGTAAATCCACTCTAAACTCATGTAAATCCACTGAAACTCAAGCAAGCAAAAACAAAACTCACGTAGCTACGGCACCCCAAAAGGTCATCATAACTTATGAAACGCAAAAAAATTACGGAGGTTTGTTATGAAACAGCCCCCTGATATCTGATATGTGACAAGAGCTGAGATAAAAAAAATGTTAGTGATGCATTGGGGTTGCTAAACCAACCTATTATTTTGCCCAAGGGCTTTTATATCATAACCCCTTCAACCCAATAAGGACACATTTAGCCAACACATGGGTGTTACCCATAAATAAGGTGAAACTAAAAAAAAGAATCTGTTTCCAGTGGACTGGCTGGGTGGCCGTACTTTGGCTGGGTAGGAATTTTGTCTCATAATTTCAATAGAAATTCTTGTTTCAAAACAATTGTCTATATATCTACCAAAAAGAAACAAAATTGAGAAAAAAAAAGATTTTTTACGGCCGCCAGATTTTTTTTTCTTTTTACAGTCCACCAGACAGAGAATTTTTGACCTAACGAGGAGCACATTTCAAAGGGTATCTGTTGATTTAGGAACACTTATTGAGGTTTAACCCTGGAGTAATGTGCCATAACATTCTTGCAGTCTTGAGGACTCTTTTAACCTTAGTTTAGTCACATGGCAAATAACTATTTTAGAATGTTTTGTGCAATATACAGACCATTATGATTGATTTAGGCCATTTCTAGCCATACTGGGAAATCAGCCTCATCATCTTCATATTCAGGAATTATGGGCAAACTACATTATATTAATTTGTTTTATGCAAAAAATTTGACTTAATTTGTAATTTCATTATGGTGCAATACATGTTGCAAAAACACTGGTAAAGGCTTCTTGTGAGGTTAACCATGCATCTCCAAGCCTGTATTATTATCATAGAATGGTCTGAATGAATCTTTCCAAACGCAGGAGAACGAACAAAATTCAAGGGACTCTAAATCTAAAGATGAAGGAAATATTGTATAAAACTACAATGCATTGTACAAATGAATGTTTGCTTATTATGTAACATAAGATATTTATATGTCAGCTTATGCTGTTTTCCTAGTGCTGTTTGTTGTAAGGTATTTATCTCTTAACTTTATAATGTAAAAATGCTTTTGGAAAATTATATAAACAGATACATTATTGTATATGAAATAGTGAAATTGAGGGGAAAATAGGACAAAAATGTACCTGTAGCTCACCAAACCTGATAATTGTACCTCCAATTCTCCCTACCACGGATAGCTGATTTACTGTATTTTAGGCACCTGCAGATTAATTTTTACTGATTTGGTATACAAAAATTCAGGAAAACCTATAGAAAATTTACAAATATTTGCTTTATTTCTATGCAAAACAAGTGCCTTCCGCACTAAAGTTTATCACTTGCATTTGAGCATATCAGATAGATTTATATGCAATTTGAAGGTATTGTCAGCTTCCATCATACACTCTTCTTAATAAGTCTACACTACAGTGCACTCAACAGTTGGTGTGTGTACCTTGCACACTGAGTGTATTCATGTCTCCAACCTCCTCCAGGGGGGCATGCAGAGCCACCAGTACTATGGGGATCAGGCGTCAGCTGACCAGTACTACAGGGTGTCCCAGAGTAGGGCCCCCTCTCCCCTGACCTCTCTGCAGACGACCTTATTTTGATTTGAAAGATTCCCATATTTTCTGTTCAAAAAGGGCATAAGAAACTCAAAGAAAAACAGGGAATAGGTACATGTTGCAAGTTATAATTCTATAACATACTAGGTTGTTCTAATAATGTGTAAAACTGAAGGGAAATATCTTTATTTAAGCATGGGTCAATGCTAGGCAGTTTTGACAGGTTTTTAGGGACCACTGGTCACTCTCCCCCACAGACCTCTGTGGTCTAGATGACTCATAGTGAAACTGCACTGTGTTGGAGAGTGCTCGCAGGCCCACCCTTTCTTATATAATATATATAGTGAAATGAATGAATTTTCAAACCAACTTGAAAAATATTAACACTTATAGGTATGAAATTGATAAATAGTGAATGATAGATTTCCATTAACTTAAACCAAAGTTACGCCATGATTTTTGAAAATGTCTATACTTAAGCCTTGTAACTTGTCTACATATTTCCCATAATGCACCTTGATTTAGGCTAGTCTGCAGGTACACTTCAATAATTAAGCTATCCGTGGTTGGGAGAATTGTGGCATTGTCCTATAGTAATATATTCTCTTGATTCTAGGTTCATTTCATTGAAAAAAAAGGGGTAATAGGCCCCCTATGATACTGTGTGCATTCTCTCAGCATATGAGTTGACATTGTCTATTTCTAAAGTTTAGCTACTGATATTGTACAAAATTATAGTTCTAGGATGTAAAGCTAGATTTCAAGAACATTGTTATATATGTGACTAATATCACAGCCACTCTGGTAGTTTATAATCTGTGTTTAGTTTTTATGATACTTTCAAAAGAAGATATTTGAGGAAATTTAAGTTGAATGGTTCACTAAATGTTTGTTGTTCTTTGTTTAAGGCTGAATTTTGTCAAGACAGCCGGGAATTTCACGAAATATATAATGTACATCAACTCAATTGCATAATAATATGAAAATGTTAAGAATACCGTGCTGCCAATTTAAATTATCTGACACAAGTTGTGGTGTCCATTCTGTTTTTAGCCCTATAGCCCTCCAACATTGAGGATCACTTGAGAGAGTTTTTTAGAAATGAAAAGGCATGCGAGTTTGGATAGCCATCTTAGATCTCTCTATTTCATTATGCTCCTTTATCATACTTCTTGACTGGAGAGTTCCACTAGCTAGTACCCTCTGGAATCACAAGGGGCTTCCTGCCACAAAGCTTCTACTTAAAGGCCATACCCAATTACCAACGGCCCTATGGTCGACTGTCAGCCATCGGCGTCAGTGTCAAATTATCAAACACGCTTAATAAGGATCAGCGTAGCCATCGGCATTGACGTTTGTAGTTGGCGCAGAAAGCTGTGCTGACGGCCACACCGATTGTGTGGTATGGCTTGTCTGGTCAGAGTCAGCCAATGGCCACGCCGATGGCCACACTCACAGCTGCACCAATTCAGCAAACATCGCTAAGTGGGTATGCGGCTTTAAGCCCCACTTTGGTGACTAAAATGTTAGTAGCCCGGCGATTATTGTTAACCCTTTATTTCAACGGCGACCAAGACCAATTAAAACCACTAGTCGCTGTGGTTGTAAAGGGTTAACACTGGTCACCCGGCTACTAAAATCTTAGTCGCCCAAGTGGGGACGCAGCTTAAGAGTATGGTCATCGACACATTCCCTTTAAGAATGAATCTTATGTCATTAAATTTCAGGAATGAAAGCCTTCCATGTTTTCATGGATTTCAATGAGTTCTGTTGATTTCACTACCTCAATCAAAACTCTACCCTTTATAACATTTTGAATCTCTAACTGAATCTCATAGATGCATCAGTATATATGTTCTAAATTACTTTTTTGAGTTATAATGTGTAATTATTTTTCCTCAAAGTATGTATGCTTTGATTATGGTCAATCAACTGAGCTTTCAAGGAAAATTTGCCAGAATTTGATTTCAAGAAAAACCTGGAAACAAAAAAATGCAGCCTTTATTAGTGACTGTATTGTACTATTGTACAGATTCAGATTATATCAAATCTGTGAGATACTACAGATATGTGAGAGATGCGTGAAAACCAAGTGTATCCTATGTAATGTATAAGGGAGAGCCAATCCCTATTTTGGTGGATGAGGTAATCTTAGTTCTAAGTAAAGATAAAGGTAGTGCATGTGCCATTTGCACCGTGAAGTAGACGTAATAGAACGCCGGTCCAAGCATAGGTTAGTGTAAAGCCCCACTCGCCGTGGTGAATGTGGGTTTTCGTAGAGCTCTGCGATCTGTGAACGTTGGAAACGTTGGCTGGTCGCAGCCATCAGCGACGTGGTGCTCTGCGAAATTATTCAACATGTTGAATATTTTCGTAGACATCCTGTGCGATTCTGGTTGAGATTGCTTGCGAAAATGATCGCAAGGGACCCAATTTTCCAGTGTGAATGCTCTACGATGAATTTCTCTAGCTTGCAATCAATTTGTTGCACCTGAGATTATTTGCGAATCCCTAAGATAATTTTTTCGTGGGTCTCTGCGACAGAATCATTTACCACGGCGAGTGGGGCTTGAGCTTTGCGGTCTTTGAATAAAGTCCACAATACGGTAGTCTTGGTAGAAGTACATTCAATTGTGAATCTGGATAGGAAACGGTTAGGTTAGTTGTACAGGGACTATGATGTTACTGTATTGAGTGGATGTATGCCATTGGTTGAATTACTTGAATGATGCACTGACTATCATGCCTTGAATCGAATAAAGAAAATCCTTTCACTTGTTTGCCATCATTTGTTCCATCGAACTATTAGGATATATGAATGAAAACGGAAATAAAGATGACATCGAACCATTTATTTAAGGAACAAAACATCAGAACTAAGAAGTGTTCAGCTCGTACATTAAACTCGATTATTAAGTATTTAATTTACTGATGCACGGTTTAGTGACGATTGATTTGTCAATTTTTGGGGGTCATTGTAGGTCCAACCCTTTGAGACCACAGATCAACTCTTGGGATTGGGGTCCCACATCAGTTTAGTCTTGAATAATCCTACAATGTAAAATATTTCATTGCTAAAATATGTATGATATAGTTTTATAGTATTTTTTTTATTGGATTTTTATACAGGCTGATTTCACTTTATTAAATGTTCTTCCACTGCAGTCCTGCGGACCATTTGGGCACCATTCCGTGCAGGGGTCATCCAAATGTCCCTTTTCCATGCTGCACTCGTGGGTTGCCGACCAAAGAAATTTTACAAAGCTTCGTGAGTGACCACGCATCAAATTTGGTTCCAGAGAAACATCACGCATCAAAATTTTGGTGCGTCACGTTCCAAAGAAATCTCACGCATCTAACTTTTGTGTCCACGAAGCTGCGCGGATCGTTCAGAAACCCGTATCTACGAAGCTGATTTTTAGCATCGTGATAAGTAGAAAACAGTGAAAAACGCATCCCATCGCCTCCAAATTAATTCTGGACATTGCCACTAGGGTCAAGAACCATTTCTCACCATGGGTAAGCATACAAAGCTGTTTAAGCCTAATTCAAAGCTATATGTCAATTTCCCTACGAATCTGTATGTAATGTGAACAAATCATCACTTTAATTACTGAAGTTAAGAGTTAACAAAATCCTGAAACCTGAAGAAGTAAGAAATGGATCAAATTCAGTTAATTTTAATGTCATTTGGGCGAAAATAGAGGTATTTGCAATACAGAAAATGACAAAATTGTTTTCCCTCCATAATATCCCAAACCATTACTTGCGTCAGTGCTATATAGAAACAATTACTGTTCGTTTTAACTCTTCCCAAATATATAGGTCATAATAATTTCTAACGAAAACGTTTAGCATATGATAAAACATAATTATTGTCAATTTAACAATTTTTTATTCTATTTTATTTATTCAGCACCTGCCAAGAGGGAACGTAACACCACACGCTGCAGACCCTTCCAAGACTTTGCCTTGGCCTCAGCTCTGAAGGTCAAGAACTATGCCAGGGCGCTTGGATTGAAGAGGTGCAAGAGTCAACGCATCATCAAGAAGCGTATTGACCCAAGACAAGAGTGGCCACGCATCCAAGATTTCATGAGTCGCTTCAGACTTCCTCCTGCCTGTGTGGAGGAGCTAACAAGGGAATTTGAAGCCAGCCGTTTCCGTCCCGGGTTAGGAGAGGACGAAATGCGTGGTTCTCCCATTTCCCTATTCAGCAAGGTAATATATAAATTACAAGAAAAAACACTTATTAAACTCCATATTGCGTTTCTCTTTCTTCTGTCTAATAATTATTGAACGATTTGATGCGAATGAAATATTGGAAATTAAATATTTAAGCCACGTAACTAAATATAAATTGTTGGTCTAAAAAATGAGAAATAAAAAAATATGTTTTTTTCCGCTTTCTTACACAGGTTTGCTACGCCTTGAGGTATCTGGGGACCAGCTCCTACTATGCTGTAGTGCGTGACACGCAGGGAGGCGTTTCGCGGTCAAGCGTGGGTAGAGCTGTGGACGCCTTCGTGAAATTCTTAGTTTCACGATACCATCGTTACGTGAAGTTCCCCAAGGTATATTATTGTAGAGATGAAATATAGTCGCACTTAGTGTACTTTTAGATCTCAGAGAATAACAACATAATACATCTTTGTTTGAAATCGTCTTCACCTTTATTTAAATATATTAAACATCACTTTCCATACAACCACTGTGAAGTTTTACACACTTCAATACTATGTGCATGTTAAAGTCTTAAACCCACAAATAAATAATATTCATTTTCCAACACGTTGCATTTCAAGGGACAAAAACTTCACGAAGCGGCGATCCGTTTCTCTGAGAAACACGATGTGCATCAGTGCGTGGGTTGTATTGACGGAACGTTGATTCCCATCAAGCGGCCAGTGCGCAACGAACATGCCTACGTCTGCCGAAAAGCCTACCATGCATTGAACGTCTTGGTATGTACTAATGTAAAATAGTTGAAACATTACATCCCTGTTAACAAACCAGACAGTTTTAAAAACCTGTAGATTAGCATAGAAAACTTTCATAATACATGACTGAAACAGTAAGTATTTCCATGCAATTATCTAGCAGTGCACACTGTACATTTGTACTCAATAAAAATATTCTGCTGACACCTAGATGTATTTCAGATTTTTTTTTTTACATCACGAATCTACATCTACGTCTTATTTTCTATTTCAGCTTGCATGTGACCATGATGAGCGCATCATGTTTGTTGAGAGTGGGATGGCTGGATGTCACCATGACCAGTCTGTTCTGGAACAATCAGACTTGGGTCATCACCTGCGCTACCGGAATCGTCTTGGAAATTACTTCCTTCTTGGTGACTCTGGGTACGTTACTAACATTCTATCACCCTTGATTCCAGCACTACTTAAATATATTTATATCATGACCAAAGAAACACTTTTACAATCCTTTAATGAAAACAATTTAAATCCTAAGTTCGATTCGTTCCTTCTGCACAGTCCACATAATCATTACCGTGAACAAACATTATAAAAACTGTTATGACTCGATTACCATTTGTTACAGATACGCATTGAGCCCGCAAGTGCTCACCCCATTCCGTTGTGACGTGTTGTCTGACCTCACCGAACCACAACGCAAGTACCAAGTCGCGCATGTTACAGCACGAAGTTCAGTTGAGCGCTGCATAGGGCAACTGAAGGGACGTTGGAGGTACGTACATCAAAAATAATTCGATACGTGGCAAAATATTTATGTAATCCTATAATGCTGTTTGAAAGACGGTTATGTATTTCTTTATCAATTTTCTGACGATTCTAATTGCTTCCCCAAGACGTAACGAAACATTTGTGATCATAATATCTCAAACAAATATGAATTATTTTTTACAGATGTCTTTCTCGCTCGGGCGGTGGGGTCATGCAGATGGAGCCCCTACAGGCGTCTTGGGCAATCAAAGCCTGCTGCATCCTGCATAATCGGTGCATTGACTGGGGGCTACGCAAGTTGAAGCCAGGCCAGAATGTCGACCCTGTCAGTGAACAGCACATCCAGGAAGAGGCAGCTAAACGCTTCCGTGTCAACAACGCTGGAATCGATGCGGAGAATGTTCCCAACGCATTCGAAGAGATCAGCGAGACATACGGGCCTTACCACGCTGGTCAACTGCGCCGCAACACCTACATCTACAACCGGTATGGAGGTGAACGTCCAGCCATGGTACGCACTAGGCGAGGACGGGGACGTGGCCGTGGTCGACGCGGCGGTGCGCGTGATTAGACACAGAGTTAACGTCTGTATATAGTAATATGATACGTCAGACTGTAAGGTTCGTGAAAGACTCGTGAAAGAAAATAAAAGCTTATCTATTGTACAAACGGTGTTTCACTCTCTCATTACATTCCTATAAGTACACATCATGATATATTTAAAGATACAAGTAGAGAGGACGCTCCGTTTTTCAAAGATACATATTTAACTATCTAAATTTACACATAGCTTCACTTGGCCTCACCAATATTGTATACCTGTAAAATTAGAAATTCTAATGGGAAATAGATAAATATTCTATGCGCCATACATGAACAAGATAGTCACGCATACCCATCAGCTGTTCTTCGTTTTAAAAACCACGTTAAGAAATACATATATCAGACACAGTATTGAAAACATAAGCAAGATTAACTGTCACTAGTGCCAGGCTGTGGTTTGTCAAATGTAGGTTCTTCCAGGTCCTGCGATTCATCAGCCGAATGTGAGATATTGGGTCGGGAGGGTGTGGGCCATGAATAAAGGCCATGTTCTACCACCGGGCCTTGATGTGGAGGAGGAGAATATCTCCTCTCCGAATTATCTTCAAATAGACTACCACTTCTAAGATTTTGCGGACTGATTACTACAGCTTCCGTTTCGCTAGTATCCTCACTCGATGCCCTACTAGTTACGTACTTAGGATCCCCTGGCCTGGGTTTGAAAGTAACTACTGTGGTGTTTTGAGACTCTACGTTCTGGCTTTCCTCCCTTTGCGTACTACTTGCTGCAGGTACCATGTCAGATTCGTTGGCAGGATCGTCTACGTCACTTTTAATTTCCACCGGAGTTACTGTTTGCCTTGTACCCTGCGCAACTACCAGCGCTGCTTTGATGACTTCGGCCGCCTCCTCAATGCGTTTCGCAGTGCTGCGTAGCGCTATCATATGACTATGTACCTGATCAACTTGGGATTTAACACTAAAAACTTCATTGCGAAGGGCTTCTACATTTCCCTTAACGGCGAATAAAGTTGCCTCCGATGTCTGCTGATCGTTTTTAATTAAGTTTATGTCTGAGTACATAGTTTGAAGATCTACACGTGTACATAGTAATTCATCTTTTAAGGATTGATTAGCGTTATTCTGAGTGGTGTGTTGCATCTTGGCGTTGTGTTGCTCGGCTTTTAAGCCCGCCATATCAACACGGACGTTCATGACGGTGGCTTTCACTGCTTTGATGTCCCCCTCACAAGTACTTGTACTTTGCCGCATCGATGAAACGTTGGTCTTAATGTCTACAACTTCTTGGCTGATAGTACTCAAATCCGACTGAAAGACCTCCAGAACATTTTTAATGTCATGTACATCCATAGGCACGTTGGTGGTCCGACTCAACTGACTTTGTAGGGCTGACATCTCGTGTCTGGTTTTCTGCAGCTCCTCTACGAACATCTTATGAGTTGGTACGCTGCGTGAGGTTGCATCCCTATCTTGATTTGCTGGGTTGCTCGATTTCTCCAAAGTTGTCCGTGTCTCCCCGTCTTTAGGTACCGCACCAGAGTCACTTTTTTGCGGTTTGTCCTCTTCTTCGTGGTCCGACGGAGGCCTTCCTAATGCTGCGGACACTGGCTTTTTCGTTTGACCACGCATCCCCACCGAATCCTTCACGTAGTATGCGGGAAATCGAGCGCCGGTCAGAGAGTAGTTGAAGCTGACGTCCAAATCGTCATATTCGGCTGGCATCTTGAGAATTGGAGACAAAGGCACGTTTGAAGATGGAGGATCTGAAAGCAGGAATGATTACTGTAGTGGTATTTGTAACAAGAAATGATTATCAGGTTCTGAAATATTGTTAGACATTAATGTATTTCCTACCATATTTTTAATAAAAGAATTCTCTACAGATCTTCAATAATGTTGTTACACACTTTTAAATATTCTTGTGTTAAATGATTGATTTTGTATCTTTGAACATTACAAACCTATATATTTATTTAAGTACGTAGCATTTACAAATATCACACTTACCCTTGAACGCTTCTTTTGCAGCCGTTGACGCCAAGTACTCGAGTTGACGTTTGGCAACCGAGGAGTCTTCCACATCCGAAGCCACCAAGGAGATGGACTGTTGAGAAACATCACGGGTAGGAGTTGGAAGTTCTTCCCTCTCTATCTTCTCAGGTTCGGCCGGACGTTTCACCTCCCCGCCTCTCTCCAACGTTTCAAAAGATGACTGAGGTGTCGTGTTCACAACTGTAAAAGCAAGTCAAAATAGTAAGACAATAATAACTGTCATCCGATTACATTTTCACGCATCGAAGAATGTTTGTACGAATCTATTTTAGTACTGTTTTTAGTAAGCGGCGCCGATAATGTTCATAATATTCATAGAAATTTGTGTACCTCAAACATTGATATCATGTAATTTCTAATACTTATTATTGTTTGAAACTGAAATGATATAAAAGTTAATTATGAACCACGTGTCTTATTAATTGTACAGTTAATATTTTGATTTTTTACCTTTAGCTGGGCTGTAATCATCCTGGGCGAAGTCGTCACCGTCGCTTTCCTTACCGGAGTTCGTGAAGACATCGCTGCGGTCACGTTTGGTGCGTACTCGTCTCCCTGGAGGAAGTGACGCAGCCCTTGCTTTCTCCTCAGCAGTCGGAGCGGGGATGGTTAAATGTGTCGCTGACGTCGTTAGACCTTAAAATAAACGTGAATTTGTTTAGATTATTTCAAGTCGCTCAGCTAGATTAATAAAATGTGAAAATAAAACTTATAACCCTCCAGATTAATTTATTTTGATCATATAGACCTGTTTTCTTAGTAATAAACCTGTACGTATACATTCAATTTGTGTTTAGTATTGTTTACTTCTAAAGTGTCATTGATAGTTATAGATAACAAATTTATGCAGATAATGATGCCCTACGAATCTATTTACATCAACGCAACAAATCGTCAATCCTAAGTGCAACAAATTTTTCAATTAAGTTTTATGGCATTGCGTTAAATAAAGAAAAAGGATGTTGTTTCCTACTAATGATTATATCTGTTAACATTAAGGGTTTACTATCACAATTCTTAAATTTAGATTTTGATGCTAGTTTTTTAACATGGTTAGATTTTTTTTATTTACGTACCAAACTGTTTTTTTAATTCTTCGAAAGTCTGGTCTCCTGTAGACGTTGACGGTTCCTGAGGCACTGCCGAAGCTACTTTTGCTCTTTTCTTGGGCGGGACAGACTTGACATCTGTATACGTCTCGATGGCTTTCTTCTGTTCCTCCTCGGCCTCTTCGAATTGACGTTCCTCCACCTCTGAATCGTCACCCTCTTCTGGTGTGTCGATGCTCGTTTTTTTTACCCCTGCAATAACTTCAAATATTAAGGGAGACATTAAGTTTAGCACAGGATTTTTTTCTGTACCACGGATGCACAATTGCTAACCCTAAATTACTTTAAATAGTTATTATTTCTGGTTTCTTAGACCTAGAATAAGGGCCTAATTCTGTCAGTTATGTACACATATGGATTTTTATTTTGCTTAATATATATTAAGTGTATGTGTATGGTTTGATTCCTTCAGTTAAACGGCAATACACGAAGCTGTATCTAATTACCTTGTATACAATAACTCGCCGTTCTCAAATACCAATAATACCAGGCATGATTACCAAAGTAATTTTCTGATGCGTACGATGTTTCATTAAGTAGTTTTTTCAATATTTAGACAACATATATACTCACAGCCAGAGCATTCGACGCCCCAAAACTCCAAGCACAGAATTTCTATCTCAGTGAGGCCCTCACTCTCAGGCATAGGCGGCGCTCCCGTCCCACCGTACTTGCTTTCCAGTTTACGTTTCTGTTAAGATAATATTAAACTAGTTGATGAAAAGATCGTATTTTTGGGGGGTAGAAATGAACAACGAATCTTCTTTTGCAAAAGTACTGAATTGTAATTGTGGATGAAAAGATCGCATTGTTCCTGAAAAGATTGTATTTTTTTTTGGGGTAGGAATTAACAACGAATCTTGTTTTGTAAAAGTACTGAAGGACATTTTTTAACTCATTGCCTGTAATATTTAGTTCAGAGATGCATTTATTTTTTTATAGCGCTAACATCTTATTTGACGCATCTATAATTTTTGTGAGTACTATTTTGAAGGTATTTTTCTCACCTTGTCTTTTGTCTTGGACTTGTGCTCACAAATCTTTTTCCATATGTACTTCTTCCGCCGATGTATCCCAGTTCGTGACTCTGAAGCCCGCTGCATTCTCTTGTAGATCTTCTTCCTCCGGGCTTTACGTTGCTCTGGACTGACTTCGTCTCCAAAGATATTGATAACCGCATTTCTGAAAGGGGAAACAAAAAAGTTATTTTTGGTGGTCTCTTTTTTATTGTGCTTTATGAACAAATGTGGCATCACAATAATAAGATTTTAATCTAAAGTCCTTCTTCAATTACGTTCATTTTCTGTTAAAATAATTTGTAGTGGGTAAGTTATATTGACGAATCATATAACATATTTACATCATTATAAAACGAGAACGGCGAGTTATTGTATACAATGACATTAGATAGAGCTTCGTGTATTGACAGTTAATTCTCATACCTGTCTTCGCGGCCGGTCTCGTAGTAAGCCCGCATCTCTTCGTTGGTGAAGTTTGCGTGCGTCGGTTAACCCTCGTCTTCGGTGTTTGAGCTACACCAAGACAGGGGCTTCAGACTTTTCCGGGCCGCTCCCTGTGGTGTCGCCTTGGAAGAGCTGCGGGTGGTTTTTTTCTCGGTTGGGGTTGCTTGCTGTGCCTTTGCTCGCTGACGAGTGGTAGGTGTTGAAGTTGCTGCCTTACTTTTGGATCTTCCACGACCATGCCCCTTTTTTGGTAGAGTAGGTAGAGGCGAGCTCGACTCGTCAGAGGCAGGGGCTCTCACCGGTGAGTACGTAGGGTCACGATGCTCATCGTCTTCCTGAACTTCGGTTGTCTTTTGTCTTTTGGCCTTCTGTTCTGCGGCGGCATCCTGGGGCCTTTTTTTACCATCTATTTTCGTGGGCGGGTGTCTACGACCGAACTTCGCCAATGCTGGCGATCCAGTATCCGGATTTGAGTTCTTACGTGTGGTCGAGGGTGGGTTTTTCTGTGGGGTGTTCTCGTCGACGACGATGACTTCCAAGTCGGGCGCTTTATCCTCGGACGGCTTGGAGTCGTAAGAACTCATCATCTTCTCCAGTTTTAGACGTTCGGCCGCCCTCTTTCGTCGACGCGAATCTTTGAGCATCATCTCGACGTGTGGTCGGTCACAGTCCTTTACCCCTCGGCCGATCAGTTTGAGGCAGTTGGCGATGGTTTGATTGCATTCTGCAATTTCTTCGTCTGGATCAGAGTTGACCATCTCAAGCGACGACATCTGCAGGGAAAATGAAGTCAGATAATTAGGTCACCATCTAACACAATTTGACCATGTTTTTTACCGCGAAATTAGGGATTTTCGTGATATTTACAGGGTTTTGGCGGCCTATTTTGAAATCTATGGATTCAGTATAGTCATATAGGGTTCATCACAACGTTACATGTTCTTGATTAATAAGATATTTACCTTGATGAAGTTTCCGATGACAACCACCGCGAGTAAGTTTCTTCGTCCCAAGCGTCACTCCACGTTTACGTCACCTTTCGCTGGTTTCAACTGTATTACTATTAGTTTAGATGTACGCTTGCCGGGAACAAGTTCAGCGGAAAGGTTTCCGGCGGTCTGCTTCGTTGATTAATGCGAATACGCTGACTACCAGCGAATGCCCGGCAAAACCGGAAGTGACGTATCGGCAAAATTTTTGCCGCCATTGTTGACCTATTTAAAATGATGCGTGGATCGACTCACGAAGCGACGCATCGATTCGTTGCGTGAGTGTCTCACGCATCGATTTTGGTCTTTCACGAATCAAAAATTACACGCATCAAATTGGTCACGCACCGTTCTCTGGAAGCTCCGTGAAAAAAGATTCGTGAAAATGTCACGAATCTTTTGTACTAAAAGACGGATTCGTAGAATTTCTTTGGTCGGCACTCCAGAGACTTGAACCCATGAGGTGGCAATGCCAACAAGTGGTACCAACGCCTTAACGACGTTGGCCAACCCAACCCCCTATTAATGAAATGACCTTCATAAACTGGATATAGTATATAAGACTCCACTTCCTCCCTTTAGCTGCACGGATAGTTTTTGAATTCTGGGGTGTAATTCTTCCAATTTTACCTGGATTTCCATTTTTCTTATTTCCAAAGTTTTTCTTAGGAGTTTTCTGGCTCTATATCTTTGAATATCAATATCTTCTCACTTACCCAAGGTATTAAACTGAAAGCTAAGATTCATGTTTTAAATGTTCTGTGTCAGGGAACTATGTCTCAGATTCTTGATATAGGACTTAACTGTTATTTTATGATACAAAAAACAGGTAACCATTTTGGGCATTCATAAGTTCATAAAATCAAAACTGAGACAGATATCAGAATTCTGATACATGCTTCCCTCAAGAAGAGACCTGAGAACAAGCATCGAAATGTTTTGTATTACATAGTAACTTATCAGTGTCCATGTTATGAAAAATGTTAATTTTAATTCATCCAAACTGTATTTTATTTTATCCCATTCTTTTTGAAAGAAAAATACATTGTAAAATAGTCAACTATATTTCAGGCCCTGTCACCTTAATTAGCATGTACCTACCGATATAGTGCAAGGGCGGATACAGGATTTTCAAAAGGTGTGTGTGTGTGTGTGTGTGTGGTGTGTGTGGTGTGTGTGTGGTGTGTGTGTGTGGTGTGTGGTGTGTGTGTGTGGTGTGTGTGTGGTGTGTGTGTATGTGGTGTGTGTGTGTGTGTGTGTGTAAATAGGCTATGAACTAAAACGGTGTGCATTCATGGGCATGCGGGCAGCATTTTCCCGTCTTGCTGTAGTAACGGGGTCCACCAAAAGAGGGGGGGTGGTCAGGACCCCTTGGACCCCCCCTGTATTTGCCCCTGGTAGTATCATCCTAAAGCCCTTACCAGAGTAGTAGCATTACTGTAACAGTAATTGTTAAAACAGTATTTGTAATTCTGTAATTTTCCACCAGATGTCAGGCTCTCATTGAAGAGTGCCATAATTGTAGTTCCCATCAAATCCACCAGCTGGCTCCAGCATAACTAGGATTTTTTAAGAAACCTAAAGAGCTATTCAGGTATAAAACTTTATTTCATAGGGTTATCTCATCCACTTCGGTTTATAAGTCACAGTTAGCTAAAAGCATTTAAATAGATAGATAAATAAAAATATTTATTCATTGACAAGGTTACTGATCAGATTTCATCTCATTCAGTCTGTATTTCCAAAGTCATGGCTTAAATTTGGGACTTTAAATTAGGGAATTTTTTTTAAATGAATGACCAAGGTTGGTCATGAGAATTATTTTTATTATAGCATGGCTTAAATTAGACTTTCTAAAATTCAGGAGTAAGACTAGAAAAAAATGACTTCATTTCATTCTAATTCCTAAATTATTCTTTACCTTGCTCATACAAACTAGCCCCCTTAGGAAGCTCCCTCTCCATCATGATAAACTTTTTACCATAGATAGTAAATGCCCCTTAAAATATTTAGAAGTAGTCCCAAAGCCCCATCTCACTCCTTACAACACATTAACACCCTGGACCTTCCCCCATCTTAACCAGACCCCTAGGATATCAGAAATTTCAAGACCATTTCAGGAAAAATTCTTTGCTTTACATGTATACAAAAATATATAGGATACAACTGAACTCCAATTTTGACAATATGGAGAGGATGTCTCAAAAGGTGAAACTTAGTCAGCTATTTCATGTGAAAATCCATTTCTTTGCTTTTCATGAGGTAAAGACCATCTTCAATCATCTGAATATTCATTTACACAATGAAAAGGTACATTTACTCTCTAACAAAAATTTCTTGTTTCTTGATATAAGCCATGGTAGCAGCTATCCCTGGTTTAGAGCACCAAGATCTGTATCTTGGTTGGGGTTATGAGATTAGTGGGAGTGTTGAAAACAGTTTCATACCCTACTGAGTCACCACAAGCACAAAATGGTAAAATGCTTCCCGAACTAATTTGACAAATTAACCTCTTTTCCATTTCATTATTGTGGCTTATAGTCTGAAGACCAAACTAAACATATACTTGTGTGACAAATTTTGGTTTTACACTAAATATTGATTAGCAGATTAGATCTTCATGGGGATGGAAAATTCAGAGTATTACATGCACATCTCGGAGAAGAGGGTCTTGAATATTATGTGATATCAATATGTGATTGAATTATGTGCTTCATGTCTATATTGTGTATCCCAAATATTACATACACCCTGCCCATCTCGGAGTAGAGGACAGGTCCTGCTATAATACGTTTTGTTGTAATTGAGTACATGCGACCATTGTATGAATAAGTAATACATTATGGTTGAAAATTATTTTGTGATCACGCCACCTACATAAATCTACTCTTAAGGTATAAGCTGTACCTAGGAGTGTACATTTAGATTTAGCGGAAAATATATTTGCACAAAACTTTCTATCATTTTTTAATTATTTTGGATGGTGTTAAACGCAATTTCTGAAATATGGACTAACTTAATCACCATAAATATAGAAGATGAGGAAACCACTTTACACTTAACTATATTATGTCTTTGGATGATGTGATAAGTCAGAAAGGAATTCATCTGTTACATCTAAATATAAGGAGTTTATGGCCAAAGCTTGACTTAGTGAGAGAACTTTGTAGAAAGGGCAGAGAGGCACCATGCATTTATACTTTCTCAGAGACTTGGTTACACCCCGACTTATCTGATGCAATGATTGATATACCAGGATATAATGTTATTCGATTGGACAGAGTGACTTTAGCTGAAACTGGAAATATAAAAAAGGGAGGAGGAGTATGTATGGATATTAACAACAGGCTAAATTGTACAAGTTACGACTTTGAACATCTAAATCAGAGCGCCAATTTTACTGAGACACAATGGATACGTATTAAGAACTCACATTGCAGAGATCTAATCATTGCTAACTGTTATAGACCACCTGATGGGGATATTGATAAATTTCTTGAATACTTAGAAAATTCAATAGCCACATTAAATCTAGACAAGTTTGACCCATTTCTAGTTGGAGATCTAAACATTGATCTTGTTGACAATACTGATCCTTGTACTAAGAGGTTAAATTTATTATTGAAAAACCTTGGTTTGATATCTCTAATTAATGGAGTTACACGATTTGGGAAACAAAAAAATAGTTGTCTTGACGTGATCTATACAAATTCCAATTACATTGCTAATTATGGCATTGGTAACGTGAATTTGAGTGACCATGAATTAATTTACTGTACAAGGAAAAGATACAAAATTAAAAGGGACAAGGTGGAATTCACAGGCCGTTCTTATAGGCATTTTAATGAGGAAAGATTTATTCAGAATTTAATTGATTGTAATTGGTTTAACTTTTATGAAACTACTGACCCCGAAGTTCTCTGGCAGATTTACATAAACAACATCTATACTGTAATTGATGAAATGTGCCCTGTTAAGATGTTTAAGATAGCCAGGAATAGGGACCCCTGGATAACTGATGAGCTAATTGAGGAAATAAAAATGAAGGACCATGCTTTAAAAAGAGCCAAAAGGACTAACAACCCAGATAGTTGGAAGGAAGCTAGGATGTTGAGAAATAGATGTCTGGGGCATATACGAAGGGCGAAGGCAGATTTAATAAAAAATGAATTCAATGTAAACAGGAATGATTCACCGAAATTCTGGCAAAATGTTCAAAATATTATGCCTAAAAAATCCTCGAATTATAGTATTAACCTCAGAAATAGTAAAACGGGTGAGTATATTGAAGATAACGTACTGCATCATATATCAATTTCTTTTTTGCAAATATCGGTGAGAAATTAGCTGAGAATTTTACAGAGCCATGGCAGTACTATGCGCCTGACATAAATTGCAACATGTCTGTGGTTAAGGCCACAGTGGAGGATGTGATTAAGTGTGCCAAGGAAATCTGTGATCATAAGGCCTCTGCTGTAAAAGGGTTATCAAGTAAGATACTGAAGGTAGCTTTTTTAGCAACACCAATAAAGCTGTGTGAAATATTTAATGCTTCTTTGAATGCAGGTGTAGTCCCCCAGTGTTGGAAATGTGCCACAATTATTCCCTTAAAAAAGGAGGGAAATTGCCCAGATGTCAATAACTTGCGACCTGTGTCACTGCTACCATTGCAAGGTAAATTGTTGGAAAAAATTGTACAAGCTAGAATAAGTACTTATCTTGAGGAGAATAATTTGTTGGATGAAAACCAAGGTGGATTTAGGCAAAATCACTCGACTGTTGACACTGCTGTAGAGTTTACTGAAGATATTTATTTAAATATGAACAACAAGAAGTTCACTATAGCCCTATACATCGACATGAAAAAGGCTTTTGATACTGTTAACCACAACATATTGCTTCGAAAATTGGAAAGAATTGGATTCCATTTAAAACTTTGTAAATGGCTTGAAAATTATTTGTTTGGGCGATCCCAGGTGACTTTTGTAAATAATGTTATATCTGAAAGCCTACCAATACATCACAGATTACCACAGGGCTCAGTATTAGGGCCAATACTCTTTCTTATTTATGTGAATGATGTGAAGTATACTCTACAGCATGTGAAGCATAAATTATATGCTGATGATACCGTGTTGTATCATGGTGACTCTGATATCAGAAGAGCCTCTGAGTTGCTACAAAGTGATATTGACAGATTTAATAAATGGTGTATCCAGAATAGACTTACCATAAATATTAAGAAAACTAAATATGTGGTATATGGTACCAGCAAAAGGCTAAGTAAACTTGGGCAAATAGTGCTGAAAATCAATGACAATTTAGTATACGGGATCAATCATATAAGTATCTGGGAATTTACCTAGATGCTTCCCTGAACTTTAATAAACACACAGATTATTGTAATAAAATTGTCTCCCACAAAATCTACTTATTGTCAAAGATAAGGAAATACATAGATACGGAAACTAGTATTAATATTTTTAAGACAATGATTGCCCCCATTATAGACTATGGGGATATAATATATGCTGGAGGCAACACGAGTAATCTGCACAAACTTCAACGAACTCAAAATAGAGGTTTAAGGATTGCTTTGGGAGTTCAGCACTACATGCCTACAATTGTATTACATCAAAATGCAGATATAGCCAATTTGCAAACAAGAACTTGCTATAATTTGAAGAAATATATGTACAAACAACAAAACAACATGAAATATGTCGTACAAAGAAACCTGTGTACAAGACAAAATGATGCTGTCATTTTTGAAACCTGTATTCCCAAAATAGAAAAATACAAAAAGGGAACGCTGTACAGAGGTATAAAACTTTGGAATTGCCTAACTCTGCAAGAACGTGGCATAGAAAATTATATGAAATTCAAAATTGTGCAAAAAAAATGGAAAAAAGATGTAACATTTTTGAGAAAGAGATGTCCTAACATTGACTCATTGGTTTGATCTTGCTTCATCTAGTGTATTTTTAAGAGTGGAATGTTAATATCAACAATGTATGGCGAAAGTGGGACTGTATGGTAAACTGTGCTAATATATTTATTGTACATAAGATTGTATATAGTTACCCATTGAGTGTTTATTTAGTAAATTGAACTGAATATATGAAGTCAATATCTACCTCTACCTAAACACAGACTAGAAGACAGGTTTGGAGAGAAACCGACGTGTTTATCATATGCCAACACAAGTAACAGTTACATAATTCAAACTGTAATAATAAAAAAGTTTTACACGTCTGTTCGGGACGAGAGACGAGCCAGAAAGTGGCGTCCTAGAGTTCCAGATGACGTCAGAGTGACGTCACGGTCGCTGGGTCCCGGTCGTCGTCAAGGTAATATAGCCAGGGAGACGGGAGCGCTCACTTCCCCATATCTACCTCTACCTAAACACAGACTAGAAGACAGGTTTGGAGAGAAACCGACGTGTTTATCATATGCCAAAACCCCAAACCTGAAGAAGTCAAATACTTGAAATGTAGTTCACAATTTTTCTATCCACTAAAATTTCCTGGGCCAGAGGTGGCTTGATGTATTCATTTACGTAGTCCGACGACCACCTCCCCCGGGCCTTAATCTGGTAGAGGTCAAAACCCAGAGTCGCCATCAGTGTGGCTCCCCCACGACGGAGGGAGTGGGTGGCAAAATCACCAGGCAACTCTGCCGCCTTGGTGAAGTCTTTCAGTTTCCTAGCGAACAAATTATACGAGAGGGGTGTAGCCCCTGAAGATACAAACACAGGGTCGCCCGGTTTCAGATGACGAGATGACCAGGCCCTGCGCAGCCAATAAACTGGGCATAGTCTAGTGTCGCTACACTTCACCACAGGAAGGATGTCTCTCGATGAATATGGCTTTTTCGTTTTAGAACTGCCAATGAAGAGCAGGATACCCCAGTCTTTCAACGCTACGTCTTCCACTCTTAGGGTATGTGGAGAACTCACTACGTGAGAGGCCCTCAAGAGGCTCCTGAACAATAATAACATAGCTGCCCAGACTTGAACATTTAAGTCAACAGAACTGTCTAATACAGCAAACATCCTCAGGAGATGCTCTGGTGAAAGCGGATCTTTCTGTCTCTTCCTAGTAGATTGTCTGTTCCTTATCCCGTTTAGGACAGAGCGCAACTGCTGATCAGACAGGGCTGGAGGCTTCACTCCTTTCAGTACATGGAAGAAAATCACTCCCTGAAGGTATGCCACTATGGACGAATGTAGCATGAAGTCTGATAGGAAGGTCGCATATAAACCTGCCTGCTCTACCGAGCATGGAGTTTGAGGAAGGTCAAACTTTTCGCAGAATCTCTGGTAACACTTCCACTGGCCTGTCCTGGTCTTCAAGGTTGAGGGGGCCACCGACTCCAACCTCAACTTCTCCACCTCCCTCATCAACGACTCCAGAGTCTGATCTGCAATAATCAAACAACTCCTTAGCGCAACACAAGTTAAATGGACCTAATAGGCCCTCCGCCGCATTCCTGGTTGACCTATACCGAAGACGTGAGAGGGTATCAGCAGCAACGTTCTCTGCTGACCTGACGTATTCCACGTCCACTCTGATGTTGTGTAGGGAGTTTATCCAGAATAACTCCCTAACCCACCCCATGCAGTTCCTGTTAACGCTGCGGCCTTTTTCCAAGGCGAACAACACCTGGAGGTTGTCTGTGAACAGAGTGACTCGTGAACCCTTCAGAGTAGCTGCCCAGCGCTTAATCGCCACCACAACTGCCCACATGTCTAGCTCGTTAATGTTCTCTCTGTCTACTAAGCCAAGTAACGGTGGGGAGCAGGAGTGACAACAGTCTCCTACCAACTCGGGTGGGACGTCCCCATCCCACATGCCAATCACCCAGTCAGCTCCGTGTACTGCAGCAAAGCCTAGCTTCGAGGCATCCGTGAAGATAGGGATCGGGTAGATGTAGCTCATAATCATGGATTTTCCGTTGAACGATCTTGAAAACGACCGCCACCACTTTACATCCTCCCTTGTCTGGTCATCCAGCTTGATGCGTTTCAGTTTATTCCTGACCATGCTACTGTACAACCAGAAGAGTCGTTGGCAGAAGATCCTACCTCCTTGGATACACTGAGCGCAGTGGGCTAAGAGTCCCGTCAGACTCTCCAGCTCCTTCTTACCTATCATCGACGCGTCGGCATACTTTTCCAGGAGACCTGCCAGCTTCTCCAGTTTATCCTCCGGGATGCTAAGCTCCATGTTTTCCGAGTCGATTATTATCCCCAGGTACTGAGTCCTTCTCGACGGGGGGGATACTTTCTGCCAAGCCACATGAAAGCCAAGGTACCTAAGCATAGAAGTCACCGTACGCTGAGCTTCCAGGCAAGTGTACTCACTCTCAGACCACACTATGAAATCGTCCATGTAGTTCATGACGTTTATGCCTTTCTCACGTATCAGACTTTCTGCGATAAAGTCAGAGATCAAGTTGAAGTAATACGGTGCCGTTTTGACTCCAAAACACAGTCTATGATCCACATAATAGCTTTTCACATCACCTTCTGACCACGCAAACCCCTGGTACTTCCAGTGGTCTGGGTTGATTGGCACCGCTCTGTATGCAGCCTTTATGTCTATCACCGACATGAATGACCCCTGTGTAAGGTTGTCGGTCATGTAATCCAGGCGCTTGAACTTAAATTTCTGAGTCCACTCAGACGCCGCATCGTTTACCGATTCACCCTGGGGTGAGCTACAGTCTGTTATTATCCTATGACCAACTTCACCTTTAGGCACTGCGCCAAGCGAATGAACACATGTCGGTACTGTTTCGGAGATAGAAATGCGGCCCTCTGCCAGATCCTCACGGATGTTGCTTTCAGCTACAGCCCTAGCGCCCTCCTCCAGTACAGAGTTATAGTTCTCACAGGTGTAACCCTCCAGGTCGCCCTTAACAATGTCGAAGCCGTCGACTATGCCTTCAAAGAGCTCCCAGTCGCTTGAGCCTAACTGGTCATCCCTAGCAAACATGAGGGCAGCAAATCTACAGGGTTTTAACTGTGTGGCGATACCTCCTATACGATGGATGCACATACACACACCGTCTACACAACTCCTGTACACCGCTACCACCGTTCCGGTTTTCGTCGGGGGACACTCAAAACATAACGCCTCAACAACACATTTCATGTCCACCTCGACATCCGTCACAGTCTTATCCATAACACCATTGCATGAGCCTGAAAATTCTGGGCTGCCGGCCCGGACAAGCTCACCTAAGCATGTGGACTCACGATTTGTAACCAGATCCGAGTCCGAGTGCGGGGTTTCAGGATCTTCATGGCAGTCACCGCCCCGCTCGGTCGCCTCATCCTATTTATTTTCTTTTTTCTTGAGGATTTTGCAGGTCGACTTCGAGTGGCCGGAATCGTCACATACCACACAACGGTGCGCGTACTCACAACGCTCCAACGTGCAACCCTGCTTGGAGTTGAATTTTATGCAGACTTTGTCATGTTTTTTCCGGTTCGATTTTCCTCCAGCCGCTCCTGCTGAGTAGACAATACTGTTGTCAAAGCAGAAGTGGCGAAGTACGTCCTCCTGGCAAACCTTTCCAAACTCACTGACACCATTACGCCCTGCCCTCTTACGTAGTTCCTCGTCGTACGCAAGCAGGGCCTCTGCCTTGTAAACACTTTTGCTGGCCTTCTCCGCCAGCAGGAGACCGTGCTGAATCAACCCACTCACGTCCTCCTCGTCCTCCAGGAGCTCAGTAATCGTACGGAATGTTACCACCATTAAACTCTCGAAGTTTGTAACCTTCTCACCTCTTTTCGTATAATTCTTATGCCTGTAGGGATTCTTCTCCTTCTCCTTTTTACGCGAGGACTCTTTCTCCTCGTCCTCCGTGTCGTCGCTGTCCGAGACGTCACCCCAATCTTTTCGCGACGCTTTCTTTGGTGACGCCTTCCTCGGTGACGCACTCGGTTTATGTTTAACGGCCGTCTGCTCCGTCGCCGTTGTCAACGACGCTACGCTTTCAACGAGTTTACCGACCATGTTCTCTAAGCCTGTCATCCTAAGATCCATCCTCTTCTCAATGCGGATGACATCCTCCGACGGCGATCTCTTCGACTCGGCGACTATTTCATCCGCGTAAACCGTGGCCGCCTCATGAGCCCTGACGTCGTCGGAAGCCTCCGCGCTCATCGGACTGTCCGCCGGTTGAATCTCGTCGCTCAGGCCTTTCTCGATTTGCTCTATCATGGCCTCCTCCACATCACACGTGTTGCCGACACTAGCCGCGTGGGAATAACCGCATGTTGAGCACGACTTTTTCACTCTTCTCCTACCCATCGCGGATGAAAGTTTTACACGTCTGTTCGGGACGAGAGACGAGCCGGAAAGTGGCGTCCTAGAGTTCCAGATGACGTCAGAGTGACGTCACGGTCGCTGGGTCCCGGTCGTCGTCAAGGTAATATAGTCAGGGAGATGGGAGCGCTCACTTCCCCGTAAGATATAACTGGCAGATTATGTAAACTAGCGCATGCGCTAACATTTTGTCAGTATAAATAAAAGTATTAAAAAAAAAAAAAAAAGAGCATGCTCGGTGAAGAACTAAAAGTGTCATATGTGAGATGAAACTAAATAAATTCGACAACTGCAGAGAAGTACAGCTGCCAGAATATTACCCTTTTGTGGTTTGTTCTTGCCCCAACGAGATACGATCTGGAGGCTTAGTCTGAAAGTCTGAAGGCCCTAAGGAGTTTTTGTCTGGAGACAGAAACTCCCCCTGGCCTCTTTGAACATAAATTTACCTAATCCAAAATTGATGAAAGTTTATAAAGTTTGTTATAGGTCCTACTGGCAGAGATGTCTTTTATCCTACTAAAATTGGAAAAAAATATTTTTCAAACTGGATTAGCTCAGAATGCAACTATAAAACAAACCAGGGCCTACATGTACATACCAATGAACATTGCGATGGTAGTGCCCCCTATGAGAGTCTGTGCTTACTATTACACAAATTGGCCCTGAATATTTTTCTGTTATGCCTTTTCTGTAACATAAACAAATCCCTTTGAAATAATAAAAATAGCATAAGATACCACAAGTAGGTACAGGTTGCACGAACTTTTATAGGGGCCTCAACCATCAACAATATTAAAAATTATAAATCCCATACGCAAGGGTTCCAGATCCAGATCTTAGTGTAGCTATGATATTTATCAATTTTGTACATACTTTCAGAGGCAAATGTGAGCTAGTATATGGAAAACAGGCTTTTATCTATCAAGGCATGGAATATCTTTTATTGACAAATAGCAAATAGCAATACAAAATAGCAAATTCAGTTATAACAATCAAAGTAAGAACTTTTGCCTCCAGACTGCTATAATATTGTGCTGATGGATATAGCATCACACGTCTTGCCCTCACATCTCCTATGCCTTGAGGATGCATGGCAAACAATATAGCTATGTGATGGCTATACTTTACACTGTTGGGCCTACACCCTTGGGCCTATTCCTGCCTATACATCAACAGGGGCAGATTTAGGGGGTGGCGCCCAGGACGCACGCCCCCCCTATTTTTGGCAAAATATTGATTTTTTTAATCTAAAATTCCGGGGCACAGGGGTCCGGCGGAAATTTTTACAATAGGGCGCCCCCCCTTTTGAAAATGTCTGGATCCGCCCCTGATCAATGAGCTTTGTGTGAAAACAACAGTTTGGTTTACTTATCAAAAATTCTATGCTTTCATAGTTTTTGACTTTTAGATTTGTGCAACATGAGAAATAGAAGAGATAAGAGTTTGTCATTTCAAATGTTATTCCCCTCATCAGCAACCAATAAACACTTTTTTTTTATTGTGAATTTTTGATTTATGACACACCCTGAGTGGTTTATAACAATGATTGTACAAAGACAATTGCACTTGACATTTTTGCTCTTAATTATCCAATGTCTCCTTACAAATCTATTAGGGTGATATCAAAAGAGTAGAAATGATACAAAGAGTAAATAAATTAATTGAATGAAAGTGTTAAAGTTAAAGAGCAACAGGTACACTGAGCTAGCTGAAATCTTCAAAATCATAAACTGCATCATTATATTGACTAATTCAGATTTGTTACTGGCTAACTTGCCTGTACAAAGTGACCTGAAAATTCAGGAAAATTCCAGATAAACCTTATTTCCTGTAAACACCAATAACCTTATTGAATAAAACACAGTTCATATGGCCTCATGGCATCCACTGGTATATATATGTTATTTACCTTTCTTTCTATTGTCAAATAAGGATGACTTTTATCTGCCCCATGTAGCTTAACAAATAAATTTGTCGTCACTAAAGAAAATGACACATTTTAGTATTTCATTTACACACTGCATTTCTTTAATAAGTCTATATTGAATCAGTAATGTTTAGCTGTGCAGCACCATGTTTAATGGAAGCTAAAATAGTAGCATTTCAATATTAAGAAAGTCTTATGTAACCCATACAGCTCTAAAGTTCTATGCCTAAATTAAATTGTCACATGCAAGGTTCAATACTCTGAAATAATTGTCCATCATAATAACTTTAAGGAATGGCAGCTTATACTGATGATTCCCTAGTCAGAGACAGTACAATATCATCACGCATTTGCTCTGCTATTATAGTGGAGAAAACACTTTTTACGTACACCATATTCCAACAAAGTCTCCCATCAACAGTCTGTAAAAAGTGTTTTATTAGATCATCCTTGCTCCCAACTGCAGCAATTCCATAGGAGGCAACAACTTTGAGAGAGGAGGACTTCCTATTAATGAAGTTGCAATTTCCCATATTAGCTATGAGAACTGGCAGAGGTACTGCCTGAAAGGTGTCAGCTGCGAATCTTTTAAGAAATGATATTAAAGATTCTTTATTTATATTTTCATGGACAGCATCTGAAAAATGCTTTGCATCTTTCCAAAAATTATTCTGTTGATTCTTTGACCACTTCTCCCTTATATCTATCACAAAGGAATATGTTCCTGATGCATTATTTGGTATTTTGTGTTTGAGAAATGGTCGAGCATTGGCAGGAATCTTAAAGTTGATTTCAGATGAAGTATTTTGTAATATTTTCTTCACAGCAAGATTGCTTGCTGCCATAACTGCCCCCTGAACAGTTGTGCTATTATTTTCACATGATGTCACAAGAGCCTCTGTTTGCTCTTTTGACAGTTCAAAGGGTAAAATGTCTAATTTTGCAATAGGATTACAATCCAATTTAAGTTCTTTCAAAGATTGGCTCATTTCACATGGAATCATTGATTTGGGAAGTAGATTTGACACAACACCAATTTCAGACAGACTTGAAAACAGTTTGTCTTTAATGGATGTGAAGTTGATAGATTCTTCTATTGGAAGGTAAACAATCTTGCTTGGTAGACTGGGTATGTTGTTCCCTCCATCAATCTCATCAATTAAATCTATTATCTGAGCCATTACCCTCATCATAGCAAAGCCATCTAAAACGGCATGATGGCTTGAGAACAAAATGACAGATTCATGAATAAACTCTTGTTCACTTCTGTTGATGTCAACATTAGGCAGAAATACTAGCCTCCATAATGGTCCTGTGTGCGTCCTATAGTTAAGAGTCACTTGATGCTTGAATTCTTCTTTCCAGTCCCCGGTTTCTTTTTCTTGTATATCATATTCTTTCTTATCCATAGGAACAAACCAGAGTTCTTTCTCATTGCCAGATTTTGGACGTATACAGCTCCTCAACAAAGGCTGAGAGTCAGCAACCAGGCATGCAGCATTTTTCACTGTTGTAAAACTGATTGGGTGCTTTGAGATAATGTGGAATGCATGTGATGTCATGCCAATATGGTGTTCATGAAAAAATGTAAAATAGGTCTCAAAGGAGCCTAATGGTCTTGAGTTAATATGTTGATTTGTTATTTTTCTGTTCAATAACTTCCACAAAATCAAGGCTACAAACAAAACTGTGACAGTGATGATGGTTCCAGCGAGCTCCTAAGTGTAAAAGATATGGAATTAACTTAAGAGACCTTCAACATGCAAAAAAAAAAGAAATTATACAACTTTACAGCAAATAGCAATCAATCAACATAACATGATCTTTCAAGGTTTTGAACTGTGATAGAAGCAATTTCATTATGAGAACAGGGAGCGTTTTTGGGAAAAGGTACCTATTGGCATAATTATTTGGCCACTTTAGCCATCAAGTTTGGAGTTGTGTTCTAATCATAAATAATTATTTGACACTCAGCCAAACGCTATGCACTATAGTATTGCTGAAGTAACAGGGATCCTTGGACTCTTTGTTTCATCATTCTACAATGTGTAGTTCCTCTACAACTGTATATACAATATTGCCCGTTACATCCAATTCATTTCTTAATCTGGTAGTAATGCCAGTATCGAGAAATAAGCCTCTTTGTTGCATCAAGAAATGTATGAATA
The DNA here is from genome assembly GCA_936440205.1 of Lepidonotus clava. Classification (NCBI taxonomy): domain Eukaryota; kingdom Metazoa; phylum Annelida; class Polychaeta; order Phyllodocida; family Polynoidae; genus Lepidonotus; species Lepidonotus clava. The sequence goes on from OW387143.1 coordinate 4,251,484, forward strand.
AAATCAAATAGTAAGTTATTTTCTGGAAAATGTTGACTTACATGAAATCTTGTAGAGATGCTTATAACAATTCTGAAAATGTCAGAATTTTTAAAACAAAGGCATCATGGGATATTCTAAATGGGAATGTTTCTTACCAGATTTTTTACTATAAGGGAGGTTAGCGGGTTGCCATGATTGCAGAAAAAATAATGAAATGAATAAGAAAAACATTTTTCATTGGTAATCTAAAAATATTTTACTCTTCTTAATATTGCTCACAGTAAGTGGAACAAGCACCCCTATCCAAAATTATTGCACTTTTGCTATTTGTAATAATCAGAAAATTTACTTTTTTGATGAAACATAGATAACTTTAAGTTGCCATATTACATGAAAACAAAGACCACAATTGAAAATAGGGAGATCTTAATGTGCAAGAGTTAGCGAAGTTCCAATAAACATATCTCAGCGTCTATCAGGAATATCTAAAAATGATTTGTAGCAGTTGAAAGAGTACTTTCTCTCCAATCATGTAATTTTTCATGATACAATTAATTGCCAATAGATCCCTTTTCCCAAAAAATGCTCCCATTACATTAAATGAGTTTCAGTTATTTTATGGCATTTTTTTGTCCTTTATATACACAAATTATCTCAGGAATACCCTCAAAATCTGGCTATTTATCATGAAGGGGTAGAGTGGCAAGTTTAGTATCTGTATATTCATTTCTAAGTTCTGTATTTTTATACAAAACTTTTCATCTAATATTGCAAAGGCAATAAAAGTAACAAATAACACAATATTACTTGAAATCATTTTCAATTTTCTATGAACTTTCACCTTATTGCTTTAGATGTTTAGATATAGCAGAACTGTCAGATAATTAAAATATGCATAAAAACAGAAAAACAGAAAACTGGAATCAGACTTAATATGCAAATAGTTGAGATGATTGACAGGTATGATCAGCCCTATCAGGTGGTACCCCTGTCAATGAAGGGGTAGAGTGGCAAGTCTAATGTCTGTATTTTCATACTTTCTTTTTTCTATTTTTTACACAAATTATTTAATCAAATACATCAAATGCAATAAAAATGAAATAACTTCATCAGAACTTAAAATCACTTTCAATTTCCTATTTTCTTTCATACTAATACTTTTGATTTAGAACTAATGTCATTAAATTAAAAATTGTAATCTTTTTCTGAGGTCCAACCAAACAATAACCACAAATGGTGAACTAAATAAGAAATATAAAGATTTGTTAAAAAAAGAAGTTTATGGAATAGATATTCAACCGTAAAGTTTTATCCATACAAAGATATTGCACTCCTTGAAAATAATTATGAAGTTCTTCATGCTCCCCACTCATGCATTCTTCCTTCTGGGCCTTTTTGAGTATTCAAAGGGGGACCATCATTATGACCATCATTATGACTAGCTAGGTCTAATCAATCATGAATCAACTAAGACTAATACTTTCATTTCATGCCCTATTTCAATTTCATTCCCAAACAGTTGGCTAGCAGCTATCAATATACATCATTATAATGCCTGATATTACAAAGGTCTAGACTGTTAAAAAAACAATAACAACGAATACAATTATTTCAATACTATAGCTTATTGATAGAAAGATGATACATACCATTCTCAATGTTTTGCATATATCTGCAGAAGGCTAAACAATATTTTACGATCAGACTAGTGCAATTGATGCCACACACTGCTGCAATGAAACTGTAAATAGACAAGACCTAGGACCAGCATTTAACCTGCAAAATACAATGGTGGGTCTTCCACATTTTAGTACATGTTACGTATTGGAGAGTGATGAGGAGATAAGATCAACCACTCAAGCCTATCAAAGGTGAAAACCAATCAGCATTCTTGATCTCAGTGTTGGTTCTTACACGAGTAGTGATACAATGTACCTGTATGAATCTATGGTTGCCGCAATACAGGTGGTGGTCTGAAGGAACGCATACATGGAAAGGAAACAATGATCAAGAATTGCAAATAGTCATACCTATTTTGATGCATTATAAAGTACAGAAAAAAACCATACAGAAACTTAATTTCACCACAAAACCGTATTCTGTTTTTACATTACATAGACTTTACACCTTAGGTTATGTTATTTCAAATATTCTATACAATGCTTAAATTCTAAACCCTTTCATTGTCAAACCATGAAGTATGGGGAGGGTACATTGCATCTTTCAGTATAGGTAACATACTATTTCATTAATTTACAGCCTGTTGTTAACCCAGCCCATGATATGATGTTCTATTAATGTTGCAGCAACATTTTGCATTGATTCTTGTTACATTACACTGTTAAGCCCGTATTCCACATACCGATTTTGCTGCCGATTTTGAAAATCGGCAGTTGAAATAAAGGTTTTATATACATATGTTATACATTAATAGAAAGCTCTTACAATTCTCTTTTGAATGCTATATTGGATGTAGGGCCTCATGCCATAGTCTTAGAGAAATTAAAACAAATACAAAATCGGCAGCATCCAAATTGGTATGTGGAATACGGGCTTGAGGTTGCTGCGACATTCTTTTGATAACTTCCAATAGCATCACTGCAATCAACTGTTGTGCCATTACATTGTGACATCCTGATAATGTCCTTGTGGGTTATCTATGAGGCCAGTATTGTGACCTCACTTAAAGGAAACCTTTCACATAATTACAGAATGAATATTTTCCAATGAAATTCCTTGAACATGGTATTTGCATCAAGAACTAATGATACTGGAGATATTTTAAGAATATTCCAAGTGTAGGCATGTTTATGAGACTTCAATATCTGGTCTATTTTATGTGTATTTCATGGAATTCCCCCAAATTTGTGACGTCACAAGGACAGTTATTGGGGAATTCCTGGTTCAAGAAAAGGGAATCCCCAAGTCTAAACAATGAATAGAAATTAATTTTAGCTTTAGCATTAAACAATATTATTAAGCCACATACAAGCTACAAAATACTTCTATCTTTGCTCACCTAAATTCTTTTAATTACCTGGGATTCCCAAATTATTTTTAAAAGGATTTCTCTTTATCATGCGTAGCAAGGACAGAAATGAAATTCCAGAAATTTGGGAATTCCCAAATTTTATTTTATATCCTTCATAATTCACTAATAAATTGACATTTTCAATTTTTTTCTTTTGAAATATCTTTAGAAAACCAATGAGTAGTTTATTAGATAAAAATTATGCTCTTGAAAATTTATGTACAAGGAACCCTTTAAGGATTGACACCGGTGGTTGGAGCATGATTCACATTTTGGCATGTACCTCCGCACCTAATTTAGCTACAATAATATTATACCATTTGAAAGGTCTGATGTTTCACTATTCAGTGATATACGTTATTATAAAATCAGGGGGGACTTTGAAAAACTATTACTTAAAAACCTATTTTCCCACTTTTATTTTTTGAATAAGGATTTCTCAAAAACTAATGAAGCTACCTGCCCCATCTTTTTCAGACATGTCAATAACTTTCATATGCAGGGAAGCGTGTCTCAGATTTTTGATTTTGGGTTTAGTTTTTATTCTATGCCCCAAAACAGGTAACTTCAATGTGAATTATTTCTAATTTTTACATTATATTTTTTTAAAAAAAGATTGAAAAAAGATATCAACATTTTGAGACACCCTTCCCTCCAGTAGAATGGTTCAAAGAAGCATCCAAAGTTTCAAAGGTCTATCCTTAATGGTTCCTGAGAAATCCTTGTTCAAAAAATAAAAGTGAAAAAATAAACTTTTCTCTTTGAGCGACCACAACTGAAAAGCATCATAATACTATTATATATAATTTATACCTTTGGATAGACCATATAGTAGGCATTTGAACTATATCTTTTACACCTGTGTAAATGGATAAATACTTTAAGAAAAATGCAAAAGTCCAAAGTACCGCGAATCACTGCCCAACCACAGGTGTCAATCCTTAACAAGAATGTGACAATAACATTTTGTTTAGATGTGGTTAAGGATTGACACAGTGGCCCATTGCACAATGGGTTTCTTAACAACAAAAAATAATTCATTAAGAAATTAATATTTTCGTAACAATGATGGTTGCCACACAATTCTTTTCTATATTTAGAATGCCCCCAGAGAGCTGTAACTTTTACTGAATTTGCTTTAATTTTCCACCTTTTTACATCAATTTACAGAATTCAATTTCAGTCATGAGAAACAGAGATTTTACTATCTTTGTAAAATCGTTACAACAAAATCTTTTTTTTAAAGATATCTTTGTTTGATCCTCACAACGAATATCCATTGTGCAACGGGCCACTGGTGGTTGGGCAGTGATTCCGGTCAGTCTGCAACATTTTTCATAAAGTGTATCCATATCCACATAGGTATGAGATAGTATGAAATATAGTTTAGATGCCTAGTTTATGATTTATCTAATCATATAAAATGCATTTAAGAGTATTTGAATGACTCTAGGCTATGCTTTCAGAAAGAGAAAAGTTATTTTTTTCACGTTTTTTTGAACAATGATTTCTCAGTAACCACTAGAGATAACTCAAACAGTTTATTATTTTCAAATGATACTGTTTTATATTACTCTAATCATGGTTGTAATAATAGCTTATAAAAATATGCAAACAGATCTTGAATAACACTGAACACGAAAAAAAGCGAGTTTATTCATTGTACTTATAGGAAAAATGTGCCAGATATATTTGCTCTACAGTTGGGTGGTAGTAATGTTAAGTGTGTAGAAAAGTACAACTATTTAGGTACAATGGAAGATAATAAATTTTCTTGATATGCCCAGTACAATAAGTTAATAGTCTTATTGACAGCGAAGAAGGTGACATTTTCAAAGAATGGACACTTGATGAATACTGAAACAGCCTCGTATTTATTTAAAACCACTATCTTACCATTATTTGTTTATAATGATTTCTATTATAACTTTCTACCTATTGATAAAAAGACCCGTCTGCAATCCTTCTATAATAGGTTCACCAGAATTATGTTTGGTGCGAAGGTTGGCACCAAAGAGAGAATTCATAGAGTGGGTATGGAGATCTGGCACAAAGAAGATTTTTGCATCTCCTTGGTCTAATGTATAAAAGATCTTCAAATCCTGAGTATAGACCTTGTGCAGATAAGGTCACGTGATCACTTTTTGGTGATCACCACGTGGTGATCATAACCATGTGGCTGTGGAATTGATTCAAAATTTAGAATTCTACAGGGTGAGGATTGTTGAACGACTTGATTAAATATAGCAAAGATATTTGTTCTAAATGTTCAAAAATTAATATTAATATTGACAATAAATTGATCACCAATATGGCGGCCAGCTATTTTTGTAGGGTATGACATCATATGCACAAGGTCTATATAAATACTCACGATTTGCTGACCAGACAGTATAATAAGGTTGTATTAATATTGAAGACACCTGTTACTGTTTTAACTAAAACCCAATTTCCACCCATATATAAGGGTAATAAAATGTGGAATGGTGCTCCTGTACATTTACAGCAATCAGATTCTTATGTTGAGTTTAAATCCAAGTGCAAGACCTACCTTGGAATTACATGATACTGAACTGTTTGCTGTAAATAGTGTTGTCCATAGTTCTGGTATATGTGAAATCTATTGAGATGCCTCTCACTCATTGGGACCCCCCCCCCCCCCCCCCCACATCATACTTTTTTGTATTCTCTAAACATGTTTTATTAGTATTTATTCTAAAAGCCAATAGGAATATATCAGTGTTACTGTATATACATTTTCATATAATCAGCATATGATTCTGAATGGAAGCACTTAGCATTCAGAATTGTCAACTACTTTTTTTGTAAAAAAAAATTAATAAAAAAAATAACACTTTGTAATGTTGTGTGATTACTCTTAACATTCTTATGATAAGAAAGGTGTTTCAAAATAAAAAAATAAAATAAAAATTGGAAATAATTTTCCTTTAAGTTACACGTTTTAGGACATAAGATAAAAACTAAGGTCTAAATAAGAAGGTATTCAACATGCCTGAAAAAGGTTCGCCATGTAGCTCTTTTACATAGTGAGTAATCCTTGTTCAAAAAATATAAGTGGAAAAATAGATTTTTAATTGATAGTTTTGCACGCTTTTATTTGATTTTTTTTATAAATTGTATTGCTGAATAGGGAAAAATCGCCCAGAGTTACACACCAAAACATGAATCACGGTCCAACTACTGGTGCCAATCCTTAAGACCTCACTTAATGAGGATGTCACAACAACATACTGTTTAGATTACGTTGACACTTAACCTAATAGGACAGTTACTGTACCATTCTGTTTAGGTAAGATTAAGACCTGACATAATCAGAACATCACAATAACTTTCTGTTTAGGTAAGGTTGGGACCTCCCCTGGTCAGGAGGTCACAACAATGTTCTGTTTAAGTGAGGTCTGAACCTCACCTAATCATAATGTCACAATGATGTAATGTTTTAATTTGATCTTGACCTAACCTCACCAGAATGTTATGATACCATTCTGGTTTAGTTAGGTCTCAACCTCCCAGAAAAATAATTTTAGTAAATAACAGACAAACAAAAATAGTATGATTGCATAACCTGGCTGCTACATCGAACCTTGGGTTGGAAGGCCCCTTCCTATTACCATTTCCTCTGATATTACATGTTTTCTGTCTTTTCTTTTCATCACCTTGTACTGGATGCACTTGTTCAACATTGTTACAAACCCCCCAAATTGTTTTGCCTACAAAAGTTATTTATTATAATAAACTTGGTCAAATGGTCTGAGAAATTGGTATTCAAAAAAACACTTATGAAAAATGTATAGCACATATACGTACAACCTTATGCCTAGTGACATATAGAATAGATTGATGGTGGTCTGTCTAATATTCCTTTGCTTTCACCATACTAATGAAGATAAGAAGGTATTTGTGTGTGCTGTTTACTGAGTATTAGTTACTACAACTATGCTGGGAGCACAAAGTGCACCTATGCTGGGAGTGTGGATTGACCACTGGACTGGGCGACCTCTTCCTTTCACCCTAGTTAGGTTATATCACCTGACTGCTTGTTGATTGCTTTGGTGCAATTGTGTTACAGATGGACATGTGCCAACAACTCACCACAGGACTACATAAGACTGGCATCAGCTTGGCTTCTTCAGAGGTCTTCTCTCACTGTAGAAGGTGCAGGACTGGGCTAGCTCTACAGGAACATCCCTCAGGCTATTAAAGTGAACTGTATATTCAGAGTAAAGTACAGCAAAACTCCTCAAATAACTGAATTCTCACTGACCAACAGAGATACATGTGAACAACATCAAATGTACATCCTTCTGCGAGAATGCTAGAGGGTCCTAGCCAGGCTTTGGATGGACCCCCAAGTCAATCTCGACTCAGAAAATGTGTATGCACGTGCCTGGGCAGCAAACCAATTACATCAAGATGCTGATGAAGATTGGATTGAATTTCCACCTCATAAGAATGAAGATCTCAATGATAGCAATGATGACCAGAGTCAGTCATCTAAGGGGGACAATCTATAGGTCTGCAGGGCAAGAAAGGGCTGGTTTTGTTTTTCAGTTCTATTTTGAGTTTGTTTATATCAATCACATAAGTTTACTGTTAGGGGAATATGTTTGAAGACTTTTTGAATTTTCTAAACATATTTTAAGTGTCATTTTTGGCCATTTATCATCTGAACGTATTTTATATTTTTTCCCTTTGTTCCCATTAATTATTATACTGATTAGCAATGTCACATGGGACAATGCTTATATTTTGAAAACTTGTGCCGACTTTGTCAGATTCTTCTCCCATTTCTTTATTAAAATACTTGTGCATGGCAAATAATTTTGGTATTGAATGATAGAAAAAAATAAACTGAATCAAAATATACCACTTTTATCTTTATCATAACATTATTGACAGCCCTACATTTTTAAGACAGGTAGAAGGACCAGATGTTTCAAGTTTTTCAGTCCTTTCTTGCCCTGCAGACCTATAGGGGGAGGGGGGCAAACTAGGTGGGGGTAGGGGGGCTGGGGCTAATCACTCCCCTATAGGAAAGTGAAAATAGATAATGTCAGATTTGTATGAATCAACAAAAGTAGATTATTCTAAAAATAATCCACTAAGTCTAAGGGGGGCAATTGCCCCTTTTGCCCCGCTCTGCATCCGCCACTGATGACATTGATGCTGATCAAAGGAATGATGGTGGTCCAGGGAATGCTGTCAATCAAGGTCATATTTGCAATCAAGGGCATGATGGCAATCAATTGTTACTGGCACTAATTTAGTAGTTCATAAAATCCTTTTTATTAACAGGGAGTTGCAGTTGCCCTGGTTTGTTGCTCAACAACATGTGGCTTCCATATCTACTCAGTGTCCCCTTTTACAACAAACCTGAAATTGTGGTTTGAAGTCAACCAATTTATCTAATATCTATTGTCTCATTGGGATACATCTTAGAGCATGATCAACAGCATATTCTAAAGTAAATACTATTTGTTTATCCAGTTAGTATCATCTCAGTCAGAAAGAGATATATATATATAATCATTGTTTTACCTAACATGTCACATATATTTAACTAAAAAACATCCATCAGGAAAAATTCTTGGGTTTACATGTACACACAAACCCCCGGCCTCTTTGAACATGAATTTACCTAATTCAAAATTGATCAAAGTTTATATCAAGTTTATTATAGGTGCTACTGGCAGAGATGTATTTTATCCTACTAAAATTGGAAAAAAAATATTTTCAAACTGAATTAGCTCAGAACACAAGGGGCCTTCCATTAAGTATGTACGCACCAAGGGGAGGTGGGGGGGTATGAGATTTTAGGAATTTTGCGTACGTTCCTATACAAATCCAATGCGTATTTTAGCCTGAGGGGGGACGGGGGGGGGGGTCTAGAATTTGATAGATTTTGTGTACGTACTAAATGGAAGGCCCCCAACTATAAAATAAACCAGGGCCCACATGTACATACCAGTGAGACTCCAAGATAAGAGTCCCACGTTTTTTCTCTTATGCCTTTTCTGTAACATCAAAAAATGCCTTTGAAATAATAAAAACAGCATAAGATACCAAAAGTGGGTACAGGTTGCACAGGCTTTCATAGGGAACTCCACCATTGACCATAATATTACAAAAATTCCACATGCAAGGGTCCCAGTTCCTTATCTTAGTGTAGTTAAAACATTTTAGTACATACTATCAGAGGCAGGTGTGAGCTATAGCTAGTGTATGGAAAACAGGGCTTTATTCATGAAGACATGGAATATCTCTTATTGACAAATAGCAATTACAAAATAGCAAATTCAGTTATAACAATCAAAGTAAGAACTTTTGCCCCAGACTGCTACAATATTGTGCAGTTGGTTATGGCATCACAGATCTTGCCCTCACATCTCCTATGCCTTGAGGATGCGTGGCAAACAATATAGCTATGTGATGGCTATACTTTACACCCTTGGGCCTACAGCCTTGGGCCTATTCCTGCCTATACATCAACAGGGGCGGATTTAGGGGGTGGTGCCCAGGGCGCCCCCCCCCCCCCTATTTTTGGCAAAATATTGATTTTTTTAATGTAGAATTCCGGGGCCCAGGGGGTCCGGCGGAAATTTTTACAATAGGGCGCCCCCCCTTTTGAAAAGGTCTGGATCCGCCCCTGATCAATGAGCTTTGTGTGAAAACAACAGTTTGGCTTTCATAGTTTTTGACTTTTAGATTTGTGCAACATGAGAAATAGAAGAGATAAGAGTTTGTCATTTCAAATGTTTTTCCCCTCAAGCTCATCAGCAACCAATAAACACACAAAATAATTATTGTGAATCTTTGATTTATGACACTCACTGAGTGTCCTTACAAATCTATTATGGTGATCTCAAAAGAGTAGAAATGATACAAAGAGTAATTAAATGAATTTAACAAAAGTGTTAAAGTTAAAGAGCAACAGGTCCACTGAGCTAGCTGAAATCTTCAAAATCATAAACTGCATCATTATATTGACTAATTCAGATTTGTTACTGGCTAACTTGCCTGTACAAAGTGACCTGGAAATTAAGGAAAATTCCAGATAAACCTTATTTCCTGTAAACACCAATAACCTTATTGAGTAAAAAAAAACTGTTCATATGACCTCATGGCATCCAGTGGTATATATATGTTATTTACCTTTCTTTCTATTGTCAAACAAGGATGATTTTTATCTGCCCCGTGTAGCTTAACAAATAGATTTGTCATCACTAAAGAAAATGACACATTTTAACATTCTATTTATACACTATATTTTTTTAATAAGTCTTTATTGAATCAGTAATGTTTAGCTGTGCAGCACCATTTTGAAATGTTTAATGAAAGCTAAAATAGTAGCAACAATATTAAGAAAGTCTCATGTAACCCCTACTGCTCTAAAGTTCTATGCCTAAATTAAATTGTCACATGCAAGGTTCAATACTCTGAAATAATTGTCCATGATAAAAACTTTAAGGACATTATACAGCTTATTAATGAAAGTGCAGCTTATACTGATGATTCCCTAGTCAGTGACAGTACAATATCGTCACGCATTTGCTCTGCCATCATAGTGGAGAAAACGCTTTTGACATACATCATATTCCAACATAGCCTCCCATCAACAGTCTGTAAATAATGCTTTAATAGATCATCATTGCTGCCGACTGCAGCAAGTCCATAGGAGGCAACAACTTTGAAAGAGGAGGACTCCTTATTGATGAAGTTACAATTTCCCATATTAGCTATGAGAATTGGCAGAGGTACTGCCTGAAATGTGTCAGGAACCAATATTTTAAAAAATGATTTTAAAGACTCTTTATTTACTTTTTCATGGACAGCATCTGAAAAATGCTTTGCATGTTTCCAAAAATTATTCTGTTGATTCTTTGACCACTTCTCTCTTATTTCTATCACAAAGGCATATGTTCCTAATGCATTATTTGGTATTATGTGTTTGAGAAATGGTCGAGCATTGGCAGGGATCTTAAAGTTGATTTCAGATGAAGTATTTTGTAATATTTTCTTCACAGCAAGATTGCTTGCTGCCATAACTGCCCCCTGAAGAGTTGTGCTATTATTTTCACATGCCATCATAAGAGCCTCTGTTTGCTCTTTTGACAATTCAAAGGGTAAAAAGTTTGTTTGAGGATTAGAAACCAACTTTGATTCATCCAAAGATTGGATCATTTCACATGGAATCATTGATTTGGGAAGTAGATTTGACATGACACCAATTTCAGACAGTCTTGAAAACAGTTTGTCTTTTATGGATGTGCAGTTGATAGATTTTTCTATTGGAGGGTAAACAATGTTTTTTGGTAGACTGGGTATGTTGATACCGCCATCAATCTCATTAATCACATTCATTATCTGAGCCATTACCGTCATCATAGCCAAGCCATCTAAAGTGGCATGATGGCTTGAGAACAAAATGACAGATTCATGAATAAACTCTTGTTCACTTCTGTTGATGTCAACATTAGGCAGAAATGCTAGCCTCCATAATGGTCCTGTGTTCGTCCTATAATTAAGATTCACTTGATGCTTGAATTCTTCTTTCCAGTCCCCAGTTTCTTTTTCTTGTATATCATATTCTTTCTTATCCATAGGAACAAACCAGAGCTCTTTCTCATTGCCAGATTTTGGACGTATACAGCTACTCATCAAAGGTTGAGAGTCAGCAACCAGGCATGCAGCATTTTTCACTGTTGTAAAACTGATTGGGTGCTTTGAGATAATGTGGAATGCATGTGAGGTCATCCCAATATCATGTTCATGAAAAAATGTAAAATAGGTCTCAAAGAGGCCTAATGGTCTTGAGTTCATATGTTGATTTATTATTTTTCTGTTCAATAACTTCCACAAAATCAAGGCTACAAACACAACTGTGACAGTCATTGTGGTTCCAATGAGCTCCTAAGTGTAAAAGATATGGAATTTACTTAAGATACCTTCAACATGCAAGAAAAAATGCATTATACAAGTTTGCAGCAAATAGCAATCAATCAACATAACATGATCTTTTAAGGTTTTGAACTTTGATCGAAGCAAGTATGATCATTGGGCATAATTATTTGGCCACCTTAGCCATCAAGTTTGTCAAATCATAAATATGATTTGACACTTAGCCAAACGCTATGCACTATAGTATTGCTGAAGTAACAGGGATCCTTGGACTCTTTGTTTCATCATTCTACAATGTGTAGTTCCTCTACAACTCTATATACAATATTGACTGTTACAACTAATTCAGGTCTTAATCTGGTAGTAATGCCAGTACCTAGAAATAAGCCTCTTTGTTGTATTTATTACAGAATGTATGAATAAAAACCAAATTGTAAGTTATTTTCTGGAAAATGTTGACTTACATGTAATCTTGTAGAGATACTTATAACAATTCTGAAAATGTCAGAATTTTTATAACAAAGGCATTATGGGATATTCTAAATGGGAATGTTTCTTACCAGATTTTCTTCTATAAAGGAGGTTAGAAGGTTGCCATGATTACAGAAAAAATAATGAAATGAATATAAAAAGAACATTTTTCATTGGTAATCTAAAAATATTTTACTCTTCTTAATATTGCTCATAGTAAGTGGAACAAGCACCCCTATCCAAAATTATTGCACTTTTGCTATTTGTAATAATCAGAAAATTTACTTTTTGATGAAACATAGATAACTTTAAGTTGCCATATTACATGAAAACAAAGACCACATAAATACCTTGGTTTTGCACTTGATGAGAATCTTACTTTTAATAAGCATGTATCGGAAATATGTAAGCAAGTTGCTCATAAATTATTTTTGTTTTCAAAAATTCGTAGATATTTGAATATGAATGCAAGCATTCTTATTTTTAAAAGTATGATTTTACCAATTTTAGAACATGGTGATATTATATATCGAGCTACTTCTAACTACAATATTACTAAAATTACTAAATTGTTTTTTAGAGGCCTACGTATTTGTACTGATTTTGATAGAAATTTAACGCATAGAAAATTATGTCAGAATTGCAGTATAGCAAATCTTGATGATAGATACAAATGTCATTTACTGTGTTTCATGTTTGATTTTAGAGAAAATGAATTGTTTCTTAAAACTTATTGTAAAACTACTCGTTTACAAACTGCACCTGTATTCAATACGTATAAACCAACATTAGAAAAAGCTAAAGGAAATGTATTTTATAGAGGAGCGCTTGTTTGGAATGACCAAAGTAAGGTTATTCGTAATATGGATAATAAGAAAGTATTTAAAAGTAGTCAGTCTAAGTTGCTAAAAACTATTGTTGAAAATTATTTGTTTTTAGTTCTACTCTATCTTTGAATATGTCATTTGTTTTAGTGATGTATTTCTAAGCCTTTGATGCTATATCACTAGTTTATAATGATTGAAACCCATTATGGATTATCAGCAAATTTGTTGGTGATGTTTTTCTAATTGTTTATCGAGTTATAATTTTAATTATATTCTGTGTAATCTGATGTATTAACCTGTTTTATTGATTATGTATTTATTTTATTTTAAACGATGTATATTATTGTTATTTATCAACATGATAGATGTTTATCATGTAAGCAGGCAGAAAAGTGAGACAAGTTTGTAAAAACTTATTTTTTGTCTGGGTAAATAAAAGAATTTAAAAAAAAAAACAGTTGAAAATAGGGAGATCTTAATGTGCAAGAGTTAGCGAAGTTCCGATAAACATATCTCAGCGTCCATCAGGAATATCTAAAAATGATTTCTAGTATTTGAAAGAGTACTTTCTCTCCAATCATGTAATTTTTCATGATACAATTAATTGCCAATAGGTCCCTTTTCCCAAAAATTCTCCCGCTACATATGAAGGCCTTCGAATGAGTTTCGGTTATTTTAAAGCATTTGTTGTCCTTTATATACACAAATTATCTTAGGAATACCCTCAAAATCTGGCTGTTTATCATGAAGGGATAGAGTGGCAAGTTTAATATTTGTATATTCATATTTCCAAGTTCTGTATGTTTATACAAAAGTTTTCATCTAATGTTGCAAAGGCAATAAAAGTAACAAATAACACACTTCATTACTTGAAATCATTTTAAATTTTCTGTTAACTTTCACCTTATTGCTTTAGATGTTTAGATATAGCAGAACTCTCAGATAATTCTAATATGCATAAAGACATAAAAACTGAGAACTGGAATCAGACTTAATATGCAAATGAGTAAAGATGATTGACAGGTATGATCAGCCCTCTCAGGTGGTACCCCTGTCGATGAAGGGGTAGAGTGGCAAGTCTAATAGGCCTATCTGTATTTTCATACTTTCTATTTTCAATTTTTTACCTAAATTCTTTAATCAAATACATCAAATGCAATAAAAATAAATTAAATTCAACAAAACTTAAAATCACTTTCAATTTCCTATTTTCTTTCATAATAATACTTTTGATTTAGAACTAATGTCATTAAATTGAAAATTGTAATCCTTTTCTGAGGTCCAACGAAACAATAATTGTAAGTGGTGAACTAAATAAGAAATATAAAGATTTGTTAAAAAAAGAAGTTTACGGAATAGATATTCAAGCATAAAGTTTTATCCATACGAAGATATTGCACTCCTTGAACATAATTATGAAGTACTTCATGCTCCCCACTCATGCATTCTTCCTTCTGGGCCATTTTGAGTATTCAAAGGGGGACCATCATTATGACCATCATTATGACTAAGTCTAATCAATCATGAATCAACTAAGACTAATACTTAACAAAATTCAATGTTTATACAAGGTATGTTATGATTTTCACAATTTCATTCCCAAACAGTTGGCTAGCAGCTATCAATATACATCATTATAATGCCTGATATTACAAAGGTCTAGACTGTTAAAAAAACACTAAAACAACAAATACAATTATTTCAATACTATAGCTTATTGATAGAAAGATGATACATACCATTCTCAATGTTTTGCATATATCTGCAGAAGGCTAAACGATATTTTACAATCAGACTAGTGCAATTGTCATACACTGCTGCAATGAAACTGTAAATGGACAAGACCTAGGACCAGCATTTAACCTGCAAAATAGAATGGTGAGTCTTCCACATTTTAGTACATGTTACGTATTGGAGAGTGATGCGGAGATCAGATCAACCACTCAAGCCTATCAAAGGTGAAAACCAATCAGCATTCTTGATCTCAGTGTTGGTTCTTACACGAGTAGTGATACAATGTACCTGTATGAATCTATGGTTGCCGCAATACAGGTGGTGGTCTGGAGGAACGCATACATGGAAAGGAAACACTGATCAAGAATTGCAAATGGTCATACCTATTTTGATGCATTATAAAGTACAGAGAAAAAGCATACAGAAACCACAAACCCTATTCTGTTTTTACATTACATAGACTTTACACCTTAGGTTATGTTATTTTAAATATTCTTTACAATGCTTCAATTCTAAACCCTTTCATTGCCAAACCACGAGGTATGGAGAGGGTACATTGCATCTTTCAGTATAGGCGATATACTATTTCATTAATTTACAGCCTGATGTTAACCCAGCCCATGATATGATGTTCTATTAATGTTGCAGCAACATTTTGCATTGATTCTTGTTACATTACACTGTTAGGTTGCTGCGACATTCTTTTGATAACCTCCAACAACATCACTGCAACCAACTGTTGTAACATTACATTGTGACATTCTGATAATGTCCTTGTAATGTTATCTATGAGGCCAGTATTGTGACCTCACTTAATAAGAATGTCACAATAACGTTTTGTTTAGATGTGGTTAAGGATTGACACAGGTGGTTGGGCAGTGATTCCGGTCATTCTGCATCATTAAATTTTTCATAAAGTATATCTGTATCCACATAGGTGTGAGATATATAGTTTAAATGCCTAGTTTACAATTTATCTAATCATATAAAATGTATTTAAGAGTATCTGAACGACTCTAGGTTATGCTTGCAGAAAGCGAAAAGTCAGTTTTTTCACTTTTATTTTTTGAACAATGATTTCTCAGTAACCACTAGGTATAGAAATTGTGTGAGATTGCTCTTTACATTCTTATGATAATAAATTATCTCAAAATTTTGATTATGTCTTCAATCATTTAAAAAAAAAATGAAGTGTAAAAATTGGAAATAATTTTCCTTTAAGTTACCCATTTTAGGACATAAGATAAGAAATAAGGTCTAAATAAGAAATCTGAGACACACTTCCCTGCATTGGAAGGTGATCTACACACCTGAAAAAGGTTAGCCTTGTAGCTCTTTTACCTTTCAAATGGAGTATATCTCAACATTATAGCTAGCATACACCCGGAGTTACACGCCAAAACATGACTCATGGCCCAACCACCAATGTCAATCCTTAAGGATAGACAACACCTCTCCGGGGGTCTTTTGCGGTAATGCACATTGCGTCCTTATCAATAAGAGTACATTGATATGGTGAACATCACACGATAGGTTACATTTTTCTTTATCTTTTGATATAAACTACATTTTTTCCCTCGAAGATTCAAAACAATAGAGATGAAAAACTGTTTTTTTCACTTTTATTTTTTGAACATGAATATCTCACTTACTAATAGAGGTAAAGACCTGAAATTTTCACAGGGTGTAGATAACATTCATTAGGAGGGAACTGTGTCTCAGATTCTTGATTAAGGTCATAGTTTTAATTTTATGCCAAAAAACGGGCAACTTTTACTATTTTTTTTCAACATTATTTTCTACATTTCATAAAATAAAAACTAGGACCTAAATCAAAATTTTGAGACACAGTTCCCTCTTGACAAATGTTCTCTATATGCTATGAAAATTTCAGATCACTATGTACAGTAGTAAGTGAGATATCCTTGTTCAAAAAATAAAAGTTAAAAATGCATTTTTCCAATTCCTTAAACAGTCAAACAGGCCTCATTATACATATTGTAATATGATTTATATTGACAGGTAGGTTAATCCAAGGGCATTTAAATCATATAAGACTCACATTTATGCCATGAGTTTCATATAATTTATGCATTTTTAAAGGGAGGCTCGCAAAGTAGCCCCTGAGAGGTGTTGTCTATCCTTAAGACCTCACTTAATGAGGATATCATAATAAAAGATTCAATTAGGTTGACACTTAACCTAAAAGGATGGTCACTGCAACATTCTGTTTAGGTAAGATTAAGACCTGGGGGGCATTCCATTAAAATATCGCGATAATCTGGTGTAAGAGACGATGCAATACCAAAAATTGTTATCGCCATATAACTTCTTTGTTTTTCTTTTTTTTTCATTAAACTTTTATTTTAATCAAACTTAAACTATATAGCATTCTTCCTTGATCTCATACATATATTTTGATATATTAATCTTTGTGAAATATATATCTTTAAAACCGCGATATTTTAAAAATTATCGCCACAACACTGCTGTGATGCCTTGGCGATAATATTTTGCATGTGATCGGCGATAATTATCGCCAAATCTTTGTGGAATGCATACCTGATGTAATCAGAACATTACAATACTTTTCTGTTTAGGTGAGGTTGGGGCCTCCCCTGGTCAAAAGGTCACAACAATGTTCTGTTTAAGTGAGGTCTGAACCTCACCTAATCATAATGTCACAATGATGTAATGTTTTAATTTGATCTTGACCTAACCTCACCAGAATGTTATGATACCATTCTGTTTTAGTTAGGTCTCAACCTCCCAGAAAAATAATTAGTAAGTAACAGACAAACAAAAATAGTATGATTGCATAACCTGACTGCTACATCGAACCTTGGGTTGGAAGGCCCCTTCCTATTACCATTTCCTCTGATATTACATGTTTTCTGTCTTTTCTTTTCATCACCTTGTACTGGATGCACTATATTCAACATTGTTACAAACCCCCCAAATTGTTTTTCCTACAAAAGTTATTTATTATAGTAAACTTGGTCAAATGGTCTGAGAAATTGGTATTCAAAAAAACACTTATGAAAAATGTATAGCACATATACGTACAACCTTATGCCTAGTGACATATAGAATAGATTGTTGGTGGTCTGTCTAATATTCCTTTGCTTTCACCATACTAATAAAGATAAGAAGGTATTTGTGTGTGCTGTTTACTGAGTATTAGTTACTACAACTATGCTGGGAGCACGAAGTACACCTATGCTGGAAGTGTGGATTGACCACTGGACTGGGCGACCTCTAACTTTCACCCTGATTGGGTTATATCACCTGACTGCTTGTTGATTGCTTTGGTGCAATTGTGTTACAGACAGACATGCACAACCACTCACCACAGGACTACATAAGACTGGCAACAGCTTGGCTTCTTCAGAGGTCTTCTCTCACTGTAGAAGGTGCAGGACTGGGCTAGCTCTACAGGAACATCCCTCAGGCTATTAAACTGAACTGTAGATTCAGAGTAGAGTACAGCAAAACTCCTCAAATAACTGAATTCTCACTGAACAACAGAGATACGTGTGAACAACATCAAATGTACATCCTTCTGCGAGAATGCTAGAGGGTCCTAGCCAGGCTTTGGATGGAACCCCAACTCAATCTCGACTCTGTGTATGTAAGTGCCTGGGCAGCAAACCAATTACATCAAGATGCTGATGAAGATTGGATTGAATTTCGACCTTATAAGAATGAAGATCTCAATGATAGCAATGATGACCAGAGTCAATCATCTAGGGGGGATAATCTAGGGGGAGGGGGGCAAACTATAGTCCTATGCTCTAAGAAAGGTTGACTTTTTCATGTTTTTACAGCCATTTATGAAGCATGTAAATAACATCATAGGAACCTTAGATTCATTTATTGGATGCCTGAGGATGTAGAAGACATTACTGTCTTTCCTTTTAGTGGTTATACAATATTATAGTCCAATTTTTAATGATTTGATGCGCAAAAAACCTTTCATATTCCAAATTTTCACATTTACAACCAAATCCTATAGTAAATCCCCGTAGGGAATCTCTGAAATCATCAATTTTTGCACTTTTTGACCATTTTGAATTTTTAAAGATTTAGCTGTAAAATCATAAATATACATAACAGCCACTAACGTTATACATCAATGTAATCTTCAAGTAAAGACAGATATGCCTAATAAATTTATTTTAACATATCACAAACATTACATTCTTTCTATAGAGCCTCAAATCAGATTGTATGAGGCAATGATATTGCAATAGATGATAACTTGGATGTTTTTGTTATTGGGGATTTTAACATAAACTACCTTGACAAGAACTCTGACCATATGAAACAACTAAAATACTTTGAAACTATGACAAATTTTAAACAATATATTAATTTACCAACACGTAAGGGCAGCTGTATTGATTTGGCTTACACAAATTGTGATAACATCTCACAAGCAGGAGTCTTAGATGTCATGTTTAGTGACCATGAATTAATATACATTTCAAAGAAAAAGAAGCAGATTAAGTTTGAGTATAATGAATTCATAGGAAGATCATACCGTAACTATGACAAAATACGTTTCCAAAATTCCCTCTCTGAGCTCAACTGGGATGAGTATTGGCACTTTGATGATCCCAACACTTGTTGGAATTCAATGTTGACGCATATTTCACAGATTATTGATGAGATGTGCCCTCTTCAAAAGAGAAAGGTGAAAAATAAACAGGCACCATGGGTATCAAATGAAATTTTGGAAGCTATCTATGATAAGGACTTGGCCTGGAAGAGAGCAAAAATGACCCAATCCCCTGATGATATTTCTATAGCTAAGAGGTTACGTAATAATGTTAAAACCATAGTCAGATTGGCTAAGTCACAATTTGTCCAAGATTATTTAGTTGATGAAAATGTTTCCCCTAAGAAATTCTGGGAAAAATTAAATTATATCACATCTTCCAAAAAGGAGTCAGTTGTAAACCTAATTGATAAGGACACAAATACTCCTGTTATGAAAAACAACACTGCCAATTTTATCAATACTTTTTTTACTGAAATTGGTCCAAATTTATTGTCGACCTTCACAGATACATGGACAAATGATGATTTATTTAATGATAACTGTGTGTTAGATAAAATTAGGGTTGAACAGCATGATGTTCTTAAACTAGTTGAATCCATTGAGACTTATAAATCATCAGCTGTGGACAATATATCTTCAAATATTTTAAAAGATGCTTTTATGGTCCTAATTCCCCAACTGACTTATATGTTCAATTGTTCACTTGAGAAATGTATCTTTCCTTGTGCATGGAAAACTGCCACAGTTATACCATTACCAAAACCAGGAGACCCTACTGATGTAAATAACTTACGACCAATCTCCTTATTGCCATTACCAGGTAAGCTCCTTGAAAGAATTGTCCAATCTAAAATAACTTTATACCTGGAGGAGAACTCGCTATTAACAAACTTACAGAATGGCTTCAGGAAAAACAGATCTACCATTAGCACTGTAGCTGATCTTACGGATGATATCCTAGAGGGTATTAATACCAAAAAGTATACAATAGCTGCCTTTATAGACCTCAAGAAGGCCTTCGATACTGTTTCACATCCGATCTTGGCTAAGAAATTAAATAATTTTGGCTTTGATTATGAAATAATTCGATGGTTGACAAGTTATCTCTCTAATAGGAATCAGAGATGCTTGGCCAATGGCAATCTTTCTGAGCTACGAATTATTAAATGTGGTGTACCCCAGGGGTCCATTCTTGGACCTACCTTGTTTTTGATATACATAAATGATTTATATAAATGTTTACACCATTGTAATACAAGGTTATATGCCGATGATACTGTTATTTATGCTACCAACTCATCTGAAGCATTGGCACATGCTGATGTATCCTCTGACCTGCAACTGCTGTGTAATTGGTTCTCCAAAAATCAATTGACTATTAACCTTAAGAAAACTAAGCTGATGCTTTTTGGTACCAAAAATATGTTGAAAAAAGCAAACCATTATCCCATTAGGGTGATGAATACTCCTCTTATGTATGTCAACCATTTTAATTATTTAGGGATTAAATTGGATTGTAAATTGAATTTTGAATTGCATGCTGCAGAATGTATCAAATTGGTGTCGCATAAGATTTACCTATTGAGTAAGATTAGAACATATCTTGACAGGTACCAATCTATGGCAATTTTTAAGAGTAAAATTTTACCTTACTTTGATTATGGTAATATCTTCTTTACAAAACTTAACAGAAAAACTCTAGACAAAATGCAAAAATTGCAGAATAGAGCCATAAGACTGGTACTTGAAAAGGATTCCAGATACAATGTTTGGAGGTTACATAATGAAGCTGGTGTTCCCTTTTTGAAGGATAGACACTATTCTCATTTAAAAAATTTTTGTTTTAAAAGAAAGAATAACCCAATATATACTCAGCAACCAAATAGAAATTTACGTCGTTACAATGGCATTGTTTTTAAGGAAGTGCTACCAAATAATACCTCCTTCGAAAGAAGTGTTCTATTGCAAGGGGCTAAATGTTGGAACAAATTACCAGTTGCTATGCGTTCTGATATATCTGAATCTGAATTCAAAAGGTTATCCAAAAAGGACATGTTGTTGCCCATTTTGTGAAACTAAGTTGATACTTTATTATCAGAAATGTTTAAGGATGTATAATTCTAAAGCTCGGTTAGATAATGTCCCCCTTATAATTTTTTAACGAAGGGTCGGGTTTTAAAGTGTTTTTTCTTCATGTAATTGCGTAATTTTTTTTGGGTATATATATTGATTATTATATTGATGATGTACTTAATTAATACTGAGACTTTGTTTCTTACCGGGAGCTTCAAACTACTGTATTACAATGCTGAGGTGACAACGAAAACAGGCTTTCAGCCTACTTGTATACTTCAGGATAAATAAACTTGACTAAAAAAAAAAAAAAAAAAAAAAATAGTAAAAGTTTATTTCGTTTTTCCGAATTTGGTTCTTAATAGAAAGTTTTCATTCAATCATATGTTTTACAAAACAAGTCTGGATGGATTGTCCAATTAATTCTGAATCCTATGGTATATGAAGTAATACTATGGCTCATTTACTTATAAAGTTATGGTTGTTTGAAAAAAATGCCTTTTTCCATAACTTTTAAAGTCACCCTTTCTTGGTGCATAGGTTGTTTTTTTTATATAGGTGGGGGTAGGGGGGCGGGGGCTAATCACCCCCCTATAGGAAAGTGAAAATAGATAATGTCAGATTTGTATGAATCAACAAAAGTAGATTATTCTAAAAATAATCCACTAAGTCTAAGGGGGGCAATTGCCCCTTTTGCCCCACTCTGGATCTGCCACTGATGACATTGATGCTGATCAAAGGAATGATGGTGGTTCAGGGAATGCTGTCAATCAAGGTCATATTTGCAATCAAGGGCATGATGGCAATCAATTGTTACTGGCACTAATGTAGCAGTTTATAAAATCCTTTTTATTACCAGGGAGTTGCAGTTGCCCTGGTTTGTTGCTCAACAACATGTGACTTCCACATCTACTTGGTGTCCCCTTTTACAACAAACCTGAAATTGTGGTTTGAAGTCACCAGCCAATTTATCTAATATCCATTGTCTCATGGGGATACATATTAGAATATGATCAACTGCATATTCTAAAGTAAATACTATTTGTTTATCTAGTTAGTATCATCTCAGTCAGAAAGAGATGTATATAATCATTGTTTTACCTAACATGCCACATATATTTAACTATAATACATCCATCACAAGCCTATATAATTGCAGAGAAAGGTCACCAAGCCATCATCTAAAAACATTTTTAGAAAAATAGATATGATATTTTATACTTCCTCATCTTTAACTATCTTAACATTCATTTACACAATAAGAAGCTACATTTGCTCCCTAATCAAAATTGTACCATTAGGAATATTTTCTATAATTGTTTCAATCTAATGATATGATGTTTGGATTATATCACTTCACTGGAATTGTGTATTGTTACAGAATGTGGTGTTATCAGGTGGTGTAACTAGTGTCCTTAGAACATTATGTATACTGAGGGGGGTTAAGCATTAGATGTATTTTGAAAAGTAAGAAAATACATTACATTGTGATCCAATAACATTTTATAATGTTATTATATAGCCAGTGGTTATAAATGTGTTTATTTCATTCTACCCCATTCTATATATTATATGGGACTGCATGAAGTAAACATCACAGTACGGTTAAACATTAAGCTTATGTTAGCCTTAGTATAAGCATATAAAATATCACTTTTTGTATTTAGACAATTATGTAGACATTCATTTTCTTTTGGTCAATTATACAAATATGTACAACACAATTGTTAATGGTATAGCAATACTTTATGTGGTGTTGGTGTGCAAGGAACCTGTTCATATGATATATCTTTAAAAACATGTCAACGTATAGAGACGACACAGCAACACTGGCCCACACGCTCCACTGGCTGTGAAACGTGCACCCTCATCACCAGGCCAATGACAATATATCATCCGCCTCTGAATCAGACTCAGCCAAAGGAGCAGCTCAGCCGCCACCCACACTGACTCCTGACGTACCAAATCCAACACCTCAGAATGGTGGACCTCCACATTTTGACTTACGGACCCTGGCACACCCAACCACTTCATCTGTCCACCTCTCTGAAACAGAGGTCAGACAGAGGATAAGCCTCAGCGCTTGCCAGGTGGAGGACATTCTACCATGAAGAGAGCAGTAATGGGCGAACTGCTTTTATTCCAGTACATCCTCACAAGGAATCTGATTTTCGAAATACTTAACAGACTTTTTAATTGAAAGTGTTATTGTTTCTACATATCTGACCACTTGTAATTGTATGACAGGACAAATGTTGTAACTTTTTGGGGAGGTGTTAATTCCCTTGGTGCTTGAGGATGCTGGATGCACAGAAAAAAGATATATGACATTTTCTTCATTTATCCAACTTATGTAGTGTTCACTTTCAGTAAATATTCACAAAAACATGGACAATTTTAATTAGAGTACTTTTATTACTAGGTACCAATTCAACATAATTTAACGATCTAACATGTTGATTCATAAAAATTCACAGTGTAACTTTTTCTACATTCCAACTTTCACTTTCTAAAATCAACCGTTTGGAATATCAACAGTTTGGAAATCAACACTGCAGATTTCGAGTATATGTAATAAACTAGTCTGATTTAGAATGTCATCCTGATGAAGACTGTCAAAAGTAGAAAGATGTTAATCTGCCGCAAATTTATTGAAATGTCTAATTGAATAAATATCAACATTGTCCATCAACATTGTTGTTAAGTTTGGTGTATCTTCAAGATCTTTAATTTCTACAGTATTTATGTAGATACTTTCAAAGGCAGAAATGAGCTAGTCTATGGACAGAACTTTATTCATAAAGACACGGAATACCTCTCTTTTTTTTTTTCTTTTTTTTTTCAAAAAGTCATCCTCAGGGTTACCCCCTGGTCTTCCAGATGATACATGATAGTGTATATACAATTTAAGTGAAATAGAAATACTAAATATTAAGAGATAACAACAACAACAATATACAGGAATGGAAAGAAAGGGAAATAATATTGGAATTACAAGTACCTCTTATTGGCAATAACAAAATAGTAAATAACAATAATTTAGTTACAACAATCAAAGTACAAACATTTGCTTCCATACTGCTACAGCATTGTGCTATCAGTTATTGCCCCATTACATATGACATCACACATTATGATGTCATGTCGCAGACACCTTCATAATGCAAGGCAAACCATATAACTACAACATGATTACACTTAATATCTTTGGCCAGTTATTCCTTCACTCACTGATTGTGCAAAAGACATTTTGAGATATCTAATTATACAATATCTATTTCAAAGTCTATTGTGGTGATATCAAGGGTGTAGACAGGATACAAAGGTTAGAACACATCTTAACAATTAATTAAATGAAAGTGTTTAAGAAAAAACAACTCCTGATAAATCTTTTATTTTTTTGGTAAATTTTCTATAAATATGCATTAACCTTATTGACTAGAAAACATTTCATATAACCTACCGTGGTATACATTTAACATTTGTCTTTCTTTCTATTGTCAAACAATGAAGATGTTATTAGCACTATAATACTTGGTATATTAATGTTTTCGTTATAAAAGTCATAATTTTAGTATTTGATTAACACACTGCTTTTCTTTAATATGTTCATAGTGAATCTTTAATGTTTAGCTATACAGTATAATCTAGAGAGGTCAGGGGTGGATCCAGGGGGTTCCAGGGGGTCCTGACCCTACCCACACCACCAATTTTGTTGGGGACTTAAACTTGCCAAAGAGAAAAAAAAAAGTTGCACCCAAAACCACACCATCTTAGTACTTAGCCTATATGCATACCCCCCCCCCCCCCTTTCTGAAATCCTGTATCCGCCCCTGGATGTTTAATGGAAGCTAGAATTGTAGCATTTTAAAAGTAGAAACCCTTACGTAACCACCAATCCTCATAAGATAGATACCAAAGTTGAATTGTCATGCAAGGTACAATAATCTGAAATATTTGTCTGTGAGAATAAGTTAAAAGAATAGCAATTTATACTGATGATTCCCTGGTCAAGGAGAGTAAGATTTCATCATGCATTTGCTCTGCCATCAAAGTGGAGAAAACGCTTTTTTCGTACACCATATTCCAACATAGCCTCCCATCCACAGAGTGTACATGGTGCTGTAGGGGATTACCATTCGGATTGACTGCCACAATCCCATGGGAGGCAACAACTTTGAGAGAAGACAATTCCTTATTAATGAAGTTGCAATCTCCCATATTAGATACCATAATTGGCAGAGGTACTGTCTGAAATCTGCCAGCTGCCAGATTCTTCAGAGATGATATTAATGATTCTTTATTTACATTTTCATGGACAGCATCTGAAAAATGCTTTGCATCTTTCCAGAACTTATTCTGTTGATTCTTAGACCACTTCTCAGATACATTTATCATAAAGGAATATGATCCCAATGCATTATTTGGTATTATATGTTTAGGAAATGGTCGGGCATTGGCTGTAGGCTGTAGGGTGATTTCAGATGAAGTGTTTTGTAAAATTCTCCTCAAAGCAAGATTGCTTGCTGCCATAAGTGCCCCCTGAACAGTTGTGCTATTATTTTCACATGCTGTCACAAGAGCCTCTGTTTGCTCTTTTGGCAGTACAAATGGTAAAATGTCTAATTTTGCATTTGGAGTACTATCAAATTTTAATTCTTTCAAAGATTGGCTCATTTTCATGCTCATTTCACATGGAATCATTGACTTGGGAAGCAGATTTGACACAACCCCAATTTCAGACAGTCTTGAAAAGAGTTTGTCTTTTATGGATGTGAAGTTGATAGATTTTTCTATTGAAGGGTAAACAATCTTGCTTGGTAGACTTGGTATGTTGATTCCTCCATCAATCTCATTAATTGTGTTCATTACCTCAGCTATTAACTTCATCATAGCCAAGCCATCTGATATGACATGAAGGCATGAGAACACAATGACGGATTCATGAATAAACTTTTGTTCACTTCTGTTGATATCGACGTTAGGCAGAAATACTAGTCTCCATAATGGTCCTGTAGTCATCCTATAATTAAGCCTCACTTGATGCTTTATTTCTTCTTTCCAGTCCCCAGTTTCTTTTTCTTGTATATCGTATTTTTTCTTATCCATTGGAACAAACCAAAGCTCATTCTCACTGCCAGGTTTTGGACGTATACAGCTCCTCAACAAAGGTTGAGAGTCAGCAACTAGACATACAGCCTTTTTCACTGTCGTAAAACTGATTGGGTGCTTTGAGATGATCTGGAATGCATGTGACGTCGTCCCAAGATAATACTCATTCAAAACTGCATTACATTTCTCAAAACATCCTAATGGCCTTGAGTCCATATGTTGATTTGCTTTTTTTCTGTATGTCAACTTCCACAGGATCAAGGCTCCAAACACAACTATGGCAGTCACAATGGTTCCACTGAGCTCCTGTATGTAAAAGATGGGGTAAAAAGTGAGTATATTGTTCATTATTTATTCATTTAAGTCACACTTTTCTCTTGCTTATATCAATAAATATTTTTCTATTGGAATATTGTGTTTTGTTTTGTGTTGTACAGCCTTGTGATCCGTATCTATTGATAGTATACTTTTGTTTCTAAGCCTAAACTTTATTTATAAGGGCCATATAATGTAATATACTAATTTTAGGGTTACTATTGTGCATGTGAGGGTAATTTTGCAAATTTACTAGACCTAATATTGAGCATTATACATTAAATAGATATGAAATATAGGAAAAAATAACTCAAAAAAAAGATTCGTCATGCCTAATATTCTATGTCAGAAAGTCCTACAAAATATTATTTTTATTTTGCAGTAATATCTATGCAGGGTTATATCACCATCCTGTATAGTTCATGGTTTAGTTCAATGATTAAGGCCAATTCTTCTATTTATGTACTATTTGTTTCTTGTGTGGTGAAACTCTGTTTTGCCCCATGAGATTTATTCCAGAGAACCTCAACATAAATGAAAATGCATTACTTGCAAAATTGTGATCACTTAATTAAGTTATTAGAATAAAGCAGGAAGAAATAATCAATGATATATCCAGAGAATCTTTCATTCCCAAATAGTTGCTTAACAGCTATCAATATACATCATTATAATGCCTGATATTGGAAAGGTCTGGACTGTCAAAAAACATAAAACAAAGAATGCAAGTTTTTCGAGCTTATAGCTGATGGAAGTGATACTTACCATTCTCAAGGTTTAACTTGTTATGTTCAGAAGTTTTAATGACGCATTACAATCGGACTAGTGCAATTGATGTAACACACTGCTGCAATAAAACTGTAAACAGATCAGACCTAGAAACAACATTAAACCTGTAAAAAAGAGTGGCAAGTGTTCCACATTTTAGTACGTGTTATGTTTTGGAGAGTGATGAGGAGATGAGATCAACTACTCGAGTCTATCAAAGATGAAAACTAATCCACATTCTTGATCTTAGTCTTGGTTCTTACAAGAGTAGTGATACAATGTACCCGTTTGACAAATTCTAATGAAGATTGCCGCAATACAGGTGGTGGTCTGAAAGAACATACATGGAAAGAAAACAATGATCATGAATTGCAAACAGTCATACCTATTTTTATGCATTATAAGGTACAGAAAAAAAGACATACAGAACATATAGAGCGAACCAACATCCCCCTAGGAAATGGTTTTCTCCAATTTAAGATCCCTATAATGTGGACACCGCCTTACATATAAGACACGGCCTGATGAGGTATTACACCAAACTGTACCAATGACCTGGACCTGGATGTACTGGTACTATACCCCTAACCAGGTCTAGTCACCAACAGGGACACATACACAGCAGTGAGTACAGAGAGACCCCCTGAAGTCTAGATACAACATTCTCCACATGCAGCCCAATCAACACCTGG
Source organism: Lepidonotus clava (assembly GCA_936440205.1). NCBI lineage: Eukaryota > Metazoa > Annelida > Polychaeta > Phyllodocida > Polynoidae > Lepidonotus > Lepidonotus clava. The sequence continues at coordinate 4,279,972 of OW387143.1, forward strand.
TGGCAGCACCAACAAGTGTTGGTAACACCTTGGGATTGTTCCAACCTTACCAGGGGAGTCACCTGTCTGGCATTGACCAATCAGATCACTGACTGAAAGAGAGACACACAGGTCTTGAGTGGTAACTTTGGGTGAATGCATCCATTGTTGTGGTAGGTGTCGTCTACACAGGACTCCCCCACGTTCAACCCAATCAATGATATATCCAATTACAAAAAAAATGCAGATGAATGAATAGTTTTAGCAATATTAACAATAAAACACTGTATTTAGCAACATTGTAGCTTTTCCCAAATCCTTTCATACTGTAAGTCATTACATCATAGTTCAGGAAGTGGACAATTTAGGAATTTAATGCAATAATCAAATGAAAAGTTATTACTATGATTTGAGTTGTATTACTTGTGGTCTCTGTCAAAGAGCTGCACTTGGTCTTTTGTTTTTACTAATTTGAATAAAATAAAGGACCCATATATGATCCTGTGGTTTTGCTAATTAATAAATAATATATTAGTTTGCAACTCTCTGACACAGCTAGATTTGTCTTTCAACCTTAATTTGATGACGGGGATCAATCTATTATTCTGAGTCAGAAATCTGTCAAATATATTTAATGATTATAAGATTTTATGAAATTTCAGAGACATGTCTGAGAGGGAAATACTTCCTCAAGATAACTTTCCATCTTTTAGATCACTAAGAGATATATGCAAAATACTGATTCTGTTCCAAGCATTCGAAAATATTTTTTGCTAATTCTTCTTTTTTGTTTTTAAGCATCCTATGATAAGGTTTATAATATAAAGGTATATTCATGTGAAGCAGATCTCCAATCAATTGAACTGAAAAATTTTAATTTTGTGTTAATTAGCTGATATCATGTTTGCTAGTGCAAAAGAAGACTTGTTTTCTATCTTACATCATAATGGTGAAATAGGATAATGGGATTTCAAGTCTTTTTTGGATGGCCTAAATAGTTTATTTAATAGTGCACATTGAATGTCAACTGCCTGGTTCTTTTCTTTAGACTATTAATTGCCATACCCAGCAAGTATCATAGTCATCCATCCCTATTCATATATCTATCATGAAATCTTTTATATTAACCAAATTTAAGTGGAGACTGCTCTATAAATACCATTAAAGCCATATTACACTATGGGTCAGTTGGCTTGCGTTTGGGTCATTTTGGGCCAACGTGAGTACTCGACGCATGCTGGAGCTCCCAATGCATAGTGTAATACAGGAACATTGACATCAAACACGAACTGGATGCCCAATGCGACCCCAACACGTGCCAAAACACGTAGTAAATGGGTAAAACGCTGAGTGTAATATAGCCTGAATGCAAATTGATCGCGTTGGGCAATAGCACCCAACACTACCCTAGACCCGACGCATAGTGTAATTAGGGTTTTAGATTATTCAGAGTTAACATTGCAAATCTTTAAATTGTTTCGTGATATTTACTATGCTTGTGATTAAATAGACTATCAAAATCAGTGCAAATCTACATGAAAAGTAATGCATCAAGTTAAAACCTGTACGTAAATGAAGTTATCACATTTATCGTAAGATCTAGAATAAGGTAACCCCTCTTTGAAGTCTACTGCAACAATAACCACAAATGGTAAATAAAGTGAAAAACATAACAATCAATAACAAAGTTGTTTATGAAATAAATATCTAAACTGAACATCTTTTCCATATGAAGATATTGCGTTCCTTGAAAATAATTGTGAAATTCTTCAGGTACTCTACTCATGCCTGCATCGATTTGAGTTTTCAAAGGAAGACCATCATTTTAACTTAGTCTAACCATTCACATATCCAGGCAACTAAATGCCCCTTACAACCAAACATTTAGCTAATGATCATAAATAACAGTCAAAAAAGTTACAAATCTTTGGTGGCATTAGTGTGGTTGTTCAGTGTAAGTTAACATCATGTTAATGGTTTTGACAAATCTACAAACAGCTGTAAGATTTCTATCCTCTGATTTCTTTAGAAATCAATTAAGACATCCATTGTGTACTGTGTTTCCTGACTCTTGTCTTAAGAAATGTTAATAGTCATCCATAATATCCCAGAATTGTCCAGACAATGTTATTTCAGTTGTTAAATTGAAACAAGGAGTCTTTCATTTAAGAAAGACAAAATTGCAATTTATTTTTTCCAAATAGTTTGCAATTTATATTCTCAGTAGTGGAATATCTAATATTGTTTGGTAGGAACTGGACTTAGACTAATTCTAGATATAATTCTAGATTTATTAGTCCAATTCTTAGACTAATTAAACTTATAATGTTTATGCCAGGTATGTTACAATTATCACAATTTTATTCCAAAATAGTTGCCCAAGCATTTTTAATATACATTATTATTGTACTAATGGCTTAGTACTTTTAATATATTGTCATGATATATAATCCAACAAGGATCAGGCTTAGCAAGTCTACTTCTAGTCTAAATATCTTGCGCTCCTAGCGCCACCTGTTAACCAGTATAAAAGGTGTTGCAAGGTAGAGAGCGAGCAGTTAGTGGTTAGCAGTCACTAAAGTTTAGTAGGTTTAGCCAAGGAGTTATACTTGGAGTAAGTACATCGGCTCCGTGTAACAGACTGGAGTTTACCAATACCCATTACCTCGGACATAGGATTGTGATAGAGCTGAATACTAGAATGGTCTAGAAGGTGTTGGAACAACTCGTGTTCTAAATGTGGTTGATTGCTGATAGGAGATGGGAGGTGGACTGATGAAGACTTATACATGGTGGCTTTGACTCGGGATGAGATGTTTACTGAATAAAAACCCTTTCATATTAAGAAGCTCCCTCATCGTTCATTTCTTTTGAACTATTGGGAAGTGAACGGACAAACTTTAAACGCAGTCTGAATTACTCAGACATTCTGGAAAAACAAATCATGAAGACTTGGATATACACGAACCTTACGCAGTCTTAAATCAAACATCAACAATAGTTCATTATAATGCCTTAAATTGCAAAGTTCTAGACTATCAGCCCCGTGGGGGTCTGGGTAAGAATAGGCCCTCAGTAGCCCCTGCTGATCGTATGAGGCGACAATAGGGGGGACCCTGCACTGACCAAGTGGTTTTTGGGTTCAATTCCCGATCAGTGCTTGGTTCATTAAGGGATGAGGTACAGCAAAAATGATCGCTGGGTTTTGATCCCCTGCTGTTTGCCCGCCCTGTCACCTTCATCTCATAGATTCGATCACCAAAGACAGAATTCGTCCCAACTGGTTTTCGCTGTGAAAATTACCCTGGCTGTCGGTACGGCGCAAAACACCCAACACTCACTCACTAGACTATCAAAAATATCCAACCAAATAATAAAGGTTTCAACACTATAGCTTATTGACAGAAAAGTGATACATACCATTCTCAATATTGTATTTATATCTCCAGGAGGCTATGATGTTTTACAATCAGACTAGTCCGAGTGACGTCTCACGCTGTTGCAATGAAATTGTAAGTAAAACAGACCTTGTAATAGCATTTGATGTATAAAATAGAATGGTGAGTGTTCTACATTTTTGTGAATGTTACATTTTTACGGATGATGAAAAGATAAAATTTGTGCAGAAAACATATTGTTCAAGCCTATCAAAGATGATAACCAATCAGCATTCTTCATCTTAGTCTAGTTTTTAAATGCAGCCAAAAGCAATATTGTGTCAAAATATGACAAAATTGTGCATACTCAAATAACTACAAAAATACATTCTAAGAGTCTAACTTTAGCGATTGGTACAGTATCAATCATGATTACTAGTTCACTTAAATTCCATAATACTCATGCCATGTATGCCAGAATGTTTGTAAACAAACCAATTTTGGTGGGTCACCAAAATTGACCTCAGATGAGTTTTCATCTATTTTAATGTAGTTAAAGTCTATAGTCACAGTCTATATTAATTTTGGCCATAGTCTAGGCTATGGCCATAGGTTACATTTCAATAGTTAACAGAATTTGCAAAATTTTGAACCTACATTACTTATGACTCGCTTTAAATTAAGGTTGTCTCATTACCATGGTTTAACCTTTTCCTGTTGAGCTGAAAGAACACAAAGATGGAAAGATGACAATGATTATGAATTGCAAACAACCACAACTATTTTTAAAAAGAGACAGAACATGAAAACTACTGAAAATTGGTGAATTAATGAGTTATTAATTACTGGTACTGTATTTTCATTATCAGACTTTATCTACAATATGGCAGCATTAGAACTTTCTATACTCGTCAAATATAGGTGACCAGACTATCAACGACAGTTACTCAACTGTATACAAGTATTTAATTTGAAGAAAAATGATTTCATCCCTATTCTCTTCATAGGAATCTACCTTAGTTTACATGATTTCAAATATTCTTTACAATGCCTCAATAGACCTGTCCACTTTGCCAGCTAGCCCACCCCTTATTTCTATGATATCAACATTTTTAGAAAAGTGTTCGTCATACTTGATTCACAGTAATTTTCCTAGTACTGTAACCCAAAATGCAACTTTATAAGCTTTTACTTTCAATATGATGTTAAATATGTAGCTGTAGGACTGGAAAGCAAAATGGCATTTTCCCATAGGGAACAATGTCCAACCCTAAAATCACAAAAACTTGCCTTATTTTGGTTCACCCAAAAAGGAGGTAATTACTTAATTGAGAGAAAAGAATAATTCATCCTCATTTAAAAAACACCTTATTGACTTATTGAAAACACAAGTACTAACTCATTCACACAGCTTTGTGTCAGTGCCTGACTTTGCAAAAACTACAATTATGTCCGACCTCTGTATCATGCCAGCAATACATCCCAAAGTGGACAGGTCTATTCTAAACCCTTTCATTACCAAACCATTGGTATTGAGAGGGTCCATTGTCTTTCAATATAGGTGATAATATAGTTAAGGCCCCTATCTATTGAAATGTCCTCTCATATCACTGTAACAGGTTTCCATGTCTTTCCATTTTTATCACCTTGTACTGGATGTAGTATGTCCCACAACTATGCTTAAAATATCAAGACAATTTTATCTGTACTGACATTATCTCTTAGATACACTCACCTCTGATGCATTTACATAGCTTTTGTGTAACATGACATGCACTAAAGATCGCACTCCTTCTCAGAAAGATACAGACCATGCTGGCAAAGGGAATGATCCACTAATATAATGGAAGACAACTTACAGAGGGAATACTATTCTATATTCATACTTATTCAATTATTTTTTTCTAGTTTTTCTGTGTTAATTGGGTTTTGAAAGAGGTACCAATTTTCAGGCTATATCAAGGATTTGATAATTATATGCAAAAATATTATAGCTACACATAATTTGTGCAAGTGCGGCCATCGCCTATGGCATTTTCATGATGTCATGGATAGGGGCGCCCCCTATGAGACTCCATGCAACCCATAACGATGCGGCCGTCATTGTCGCCATTTTTGTGACGTCACAAAAAACGAAAACGACCAGTGCAGGCAATTTGCATTTCAGATACCAACATGTTGGCTTCCGTCACCGCAAGTATTCCATAGAAAACCTATATGAAGTCGTTTGCGGTGGTAATTGCATTGCCCAACCTGAAGTAACAACACAAGTAACAACGCATGTAATAACTATATTCGCCCTTGTGGTGCCTGTTTTCACTTGCGGTGTTGGTCTTTTAGGCTGCAATATCTGTGCATACATATTTGCATAAAGTAGTTATATAACTGTTAAAAATTGACAATTTGGAATATATCACATATAGACTCTTTTGGTTCCCTTATGATACAAAAACATGAGACATGAAACATGTTGGCTGATCAATGCTGGCGTCAATTGACTGCCGAGTAAAGGACAAATTTTATTAGATCAATAGATCTGGTCAGCAAGAAACAGCTCATTTCATTTTAATTTTATTGTGACATAGCAATAGTTAAGAGTTCTGGCTAGATATTATAAATGTTATTTTAGATATGAAGTGTTGTACATTAACAGGATGCATTATTGTCAATACACTTTGCATGCACCACGAGAGTAGCATTTTGGTGAATTTATGAGAATGTAGAAAAAGATGAACTAACAGGAGATGACAGAAAATGTTCAGGTTTTTGAGTTGTTTCTTGTGTCCCAGATCTATAGTTAATATGAACATAATAAATTGAAGATGAAGCCAAAGGGAACACCTGCCCCTGCTGGGATCTGATGGAGTACTAGTACTGAGAGGGTGTCTCCAAGGTGATGAGGTCTTACGGAACTAAATGTGGCGCCATCTGCCAGTGTCCCACAACTTTCTGTCCCGAGGTGAAGGAGATGCCAGTCTCTGAGTGACTGATAATGGGATAAGATAAAATGATAATGCAAAAAATGATAATGTAAAATGATAATGCAAAATCATGTATTCACATGATACCCCCTACTATATCTGAGTTATTTAATGAAATAGGATCCATGATATGGGGTGTTTGGTAAATGTCAGTGGGGTGATAAATGGGCTCTGTGTTCCATGAATGCGGTCACTGCAAAACTGCTAAAATGAGGGTAGGTCAACATCTGGGACTCGTGCGAAAAATTTCCATCGTCAACCTACCCTCAGATTTTGTTACTGATTGACTTCAAGGTGTTGCAATGTTTGAGTGTTTTTTTTAATGATATGCTTTATTAAAACTATACAGGAAAACATTTGGTTCCGTGAGACCATGAGTCAACTTAGTCAGTTCTTGTCCTTCATCACAGATGGCAGCACCTAGAAGGCCATTAGTGGTTATAGTTATTGTAGTCTCCTGTACACCAAGTAGGTTCACGTTATTAATAAAATAATACACAATTAATTTTTTTAAAATTTTTATTTGGGTATTAGGGTTCGCCATAGGTGATCTTCCTTCCCCCCCCCCCCCAATAGATACATCTAGATAATCTAGTCCACTCACTGGCTGTTTAGAGATGTTTAGGTCCTCGTTAACAAGGGGTGAAATCACATTAATTGAGCATTACAGTTCTAAAGTATATAATATGAATATCATTGAAGTGATATGAAAATCATGATAGATGAGATGAATTCCATGTTATAACCTTTCGGTCTATCACATCGTTTGACTGTTATACATTTCCAAATGGATTTACTAAGCTATGCCCCAGTCTTGGAAGAAACATAACTTTTTTCCCTGACATTTCTAATTTCAACAGGCAATTTCTAATTTCAACAAATATATGTGTGAAACAACAAATTGTGTCTCTTATAATTATGTGGGTTTTCTCTATGACATTGTCATATTGCAGCTCAAGTCATGTAGCATAATAGGGCCTTTACCAAAGGCCTGGTTTGTGGGGTCTGTAAAAAAGAGAAAACGTTGCCCTCCTTAGCGAAAATAGTAGGGTATTGATCTAGTTGATTTTTCTGTATCATTTCTTAGAGTCGATGATACCAGACAGAATTGTCAATAACTTTGTTCTTGCCTTTGGTTTGACCTTAGATTTAGATATGATGTGATTTTTTATTTGTGTTGGCCAAATTTAGATATTTTTTTAATGTGAAAGTCTGGAGAGAAGAAAGGGCGCCCCTCCCACTTTCTATTAGCGCACCTCCACCTTTTCCAAAAGCTGCAGTCGCGGATTTAGTGGGGTCCGTGGGGGGCGCACGCCCCCCCTTTTTTGGCCAAAATTTAGATTTTTTTAATATAAAATTATCCTGCCCGGAGGGCGGGGGGAAATTTTCTGAATTGCACGCCCCCCCTTTTGAAAATTCCTGGATCCGCCCCTGAGCTGGGTGCGCCACTGAATAATCCTAGAATAATGGCATATGTCTCGTTTTGTGAAAAAATTAAAGAAAAAGAAAAAAGAAAAAAATGTCTAGTGGAAGGCCAGTAGAAAGTGGGCTTTTCCCCGGCAATGTTTGTACACAGAGGCCAACCACAACTGTTTTTATGAAACTCCAACGGGGTGAGTCAGTGTCTAGGATTAGAAGATATTTAAGGCCCTATTACATTACAAGATATGAGCAGCGGTATTGTTGATGTTGCTGAGAAATGGCACATATCAGTGATAAAATGTCTTTGCTACACATATGTAGCAAGCTCCAAATTGCCAATCTTTAAAAGTCATATGACTCCTTTATGGGAATTTGTCAGTTATATCTGGTAATACACATTATCTAGTGCATCTCTAGTTCATCCATTATAGCCCCTCATCTAAATGAGTATGGGGCTCCTATTTCATCCGTTGTCATCTCAGTTTAACATCTCTTTTCACCCATGTCATGTTTGGTAAGGGGATAGATTTAGTCTTTTGGAACATAAGAAGTCTCTGGGGAAAAATAGATTCTGTCAGACTTAAAGTGGGTGACAGAAAACCATGTATACTAGCCCTGAACGAGACCTGGTTACAGGACTCACTGCAGGATGAATTGATCCAAATAGAGGGCTATAACTTAATAAGATCGGACCGGACAACAGCTAACGACTCTGGATATGTAAAAAGGGGCGGTGGCCTATTGTTGTATTTTAAGCATGGCATGGATATTAAAAGAGTGGATGGCAACGACTTTTCTATATGTAATAGTGACGCGGAGATAATGGTGGTGAAGCTGACCCAAAAATGTAGTAGACCATCATATATTATAAATGTATATAGGCCCCCGGATGGACATATAGCTACTTTTATAGAATCCCTAAACGACATTTTATATAAAATATCCCAGCTAGGTAACTGTCATTTGTTTGTCGGAGGGGATCTAAACATAGACTATAATAAAGCTGGCACAGTTAAATGCAGGGAGTTAAAGAAACTCTTTCTCAAATATTCACTTCAGCAGAAAATCAAAAATAGCACCAGACCACTGTATGGTGAAGCTGTCCTGGACCTAATTGCGACAAACTGTAGTATAATTAATGACCATGGTATCTTGGACTGGGCACTAAGTGACCATTCACCTGTCTATATTAACATGAAAAAGAGTAAGGTCGCTAGGAACATGAGTGAGTTTACGGGCCGGTCCTATAGAAACTTCCAGGAAAATGTATTTATAGATAGACTTAGAGAGGTGGATTGGGCTGCACTTACTCAGATGCCGGACGTTGATGAGTTCTGGAGCTTTATCTATGAGAAGGTACTTAGTATTACAGATTCTCTGATTCCTGTTAAAACCTTCAAGTTTAGGAGGGATAGGCCTGCATGGTTAACGCAGGAACTAATGGAGTATATGCATGATAGGGACGTGGCCCTGAAGAGGGCTTCAAAAACTAAACTGCCTGGGGATAAGAAGGAAGCCCGACGACTTAGGAATTTAACCAACAAACTTGTCAAAAATGCTAAGTCGGATTTTGTCAAGGAACAACTGGAGACACACTCCAAAAACCCAAAGAAATTTTGGGAGGTTATCAACACGTTAGTACATCCAAAAAGTGACGCCCCTGTTAATCTTAAGGACAAAGATGGTAACGATTATGCTCAAAATGACGTATCTGATGTCATAAATAACTTTTTTGCAAATATTGGCACTAACTTGGCGAATGAAATTCCACAAAATCCAGAGGTGACTGACGGTAATGACCAACCACTGATACATAATGCGGCAGCACCTTTTGTTTTTGGTGAGATCACATTAGATGAGTTTAACAGGGAAGTCAATAAGATCTCCTTGCATAAGTCTTCGGGTATACCCTTGATATCCACACGTATTTGGATGCTTGTTTTTAGAACCATTCCAGACTGTTTTGTTTCTTTATTTAACAGATCACTTGTTACATGTGTATATCCCAATAAGTGGAAACATGCTACTGTTGTTCCCATCCCCAAGGTCACCTGCCCTGGGGAGCCTGGCGACTTTAGGCCCATCTCACTGCTGCCTCTACCAGGAAAAATTCTTGAGCACTTAGTACATACACAAATAACCGCCTTTTTAGTAGATAGCAATATCTATAACCCTCAGCAGTTTGGTTTCAGAAAGGGACTCTCAACATTAGATGCAATATACTACTTCACGACTGACATCTACAAAATCTTAAACGAAGGTAATCATGTTGAAGCAGTATACATTGATTTTAAAAAAGCTTTCGATACGGTAAACCACGAAATTTTATTAGACAAATTATACAAACTGAATTTCGGACACAATGCGGTGAGATGGGCGGCAAACTACTTGGTTGACCGCATGCAATGTTCTTGTGTAAATAATGTCACGTCATATCCTCTTCCTGTCCCCTGTGGAGTACCCCAAGGTAGTGTACTTGGTCCTTTATATTTCCTGCTTTTTGTTAACGATATTACCATGGGTGTTACCCGCTCTAAATTTTACATGTACGCTGACGACCTCGTGCTGTTCAGAGGTATTCGACAGGGAAACCATGTTGATTCCTCTCACCAATTGCAGCTAGACCTGAACTATATTACTAACTGGAGTGACAGGAACAAGTTAACTATCAATATTAAAAAAACCAAGGTGCAGATTTTTAGACCCACGGTGGTCGACCGTAATCCAGCTTGGCTGAAAGACGTGAGATTGTTTATTAAAGGCATGCCACTACTGTTTGAAAACACCTTTAAGTATCTTGGGGTGGAACTGGATAATGCTTTGAATATGAAAACACACTTTAATAATGTTTGGAAATTAGGAAATCATAAATATTCTTTGTTGAAATTACTAAGACCTCAAATTACTACCTATGCTGCAACTAGCATTCTCAAAACTATGTTCACAGGAGTGATTGACTATGGTTCCATTTTCCTAACGCCTTTACCTGTAAACTGCCATGATCAACTGCAAAAATTACAGAATAATGCTATTAGACTTTGCTTGGAAGTGAAAGATCCGAGAGATGAGCATGTGGATGATTTACATGAAGCGGTGAATATTCGTAAACTTCATCACAAACGTTATAAGATGCTAATGGTTCAAGTTTGGAAAAGTGTATATAGCAATAGGGTGGATCTTGTTGATCATGGCAGGATCACACGCCACAACGATGGTCTACGAATAAAGCTGCCTGTCCCTAGATCACGAACTGTACAACTAGCTCCCTTTTTCATAGGATCACAAATATGGAATAGCCTTCCTTTAAATATCAGACAAATAGATTCAAAAGAACTGTTTAAAACACACATAGGACAAATGCTGACAAATGGGACATTGCAGACTGAGTTTGGAATTGCCTAATAATACTTATGTTGTATCACATATCAGAATCCATACCATGTTGTGGACTGTATCAGTCATCATTTGAGTCTGACAGGTTGGTTTGTAATTTGACTCGGTTTATAAGTCCATGAATATACTGACTCTATCTAGAATCTTTGTGTAATAGCAATCTGAATTGTCATCTCATTTCATTATTCATCTTACATATTTATGCTGACACTATAATTTTCCAAGATACTGTGTATCAACCCATATATGTATGTATCTCCATTGTTTTCCTGTATACCGCCGTAATGTAAAAACCAACTGGCTGGGCGGGGCCGGAAACCAGTTGCTTAAACTGAAACTCATCCAGCTAAATAAACACGTTTCAAAAAAAAAAAAAAAATCATAATATCACACTGATATCTCAGCCCAATCATGTAGTGTATTATCACCTGTAGTTTTAAGGTGGTATTTTACTATACAACATGAGCTGTACATATGATAATTATGACGATGTCGCAGAGAAATTGCATATATTAGAAACAGAATTCTTCATTCCACATATCTAAAGTACTTCAAATTGCCAATTTCAAGCAATCATATCATTAGTGGGTACTCTGTCTTTTCTTGCTTTTGCCTTGCGTGCTCTTGATGAAGTAGTTAAGGCCATATTCTACTATTCAATATTATTCTCCATTTTGAAAATTGTGAGGATGTACAAACGCTTATCATAGACATGTTAAATATCATTAGAAAGTATTTCTAATTATCTTTCAAATGGTATGTAACATTACGTGGTTCTTGTAATATTCATGAAAATCTAAAATGGAAATGACACATAATATAAGCCTTCGTAGACTTTCAGCTGTCAGTAAAATATCATTATTATCAAGGAAGCTTATTAAAAGCCAGATTTCATTCCAGCAAAAATTATAAAAAGGTGAGTTTCTTACATATTAAAGTTTTGTCTATAAACCATCAACCATTCGCATAGGTAAAAATTACTGAGCAACATGAGGTTTGAAGTATGAAACCTAACCGCAATTATTATTTAAGTCAGGAAAACGTGTTCTGAAAATCCAAGCTCTGACCTGGTGTGAAACATTCCTTTAAATAATCACCATCAAAAAGTTGTTTACTAGGAGGTGTCTGGTGCTGACATCAGTACTATCTATAGACACCTAGAGAGGTTCTAGAAGAATATACATGGGCCCTTGATGGCAGATCTGATGTAGCATGTCAGTTTTACTTTTAAGAAATTTAATATGTCATGTGTTGTGAAACAGTGGTACATGTCATATTTAAGGAAAGGCCATGCGGCCATCAGAGGCAAATACAGGATTTTCGAAAGAAGGCGCAGATTTGGGGGGGGGGGGGGGTGCCAGGCGTGCACCACCACCCCTATTTTTGGCCAAATTTGGAAACTTTTAATGTGTAATTTTTCTCTAGCAAATCACCCTTTTTCAAAATCCTGGATCCGCCCCTGGAAAGGGGGAGGGGTTGTGGTAAAGGTTAAGTCCTAAAACGGTGTGCATTCGCAGATAAATACATGTGACATTTCCCCTTTTTTTTCATAGTTTAAGGGTCAAGCAAAAAAGGGAGGGGGCATCAGGACCCCCAGGACCACCCTCCTGGATCTGCCCTTGGCCATTTTGCTTCTAAGAAAGACAATTGCTATGTGCCACAAAAAAGCCTATTTCAGATGTTGAATATTAGAAATGCCCCTGTCACTGAATCCATTTCATGTGTTTAGAGCCATCGCACAGCTTGTGTTTTATGGACTTTCTACCGTGAGTCATCCCTGGGAATACCAGGTGGGCTACTGATGGGGAGAAGGCCGAGCGTTGGGTAGCGATTTCTTAAAGGGAACACAAAGCAACACTGTTGGCCAGATTGTATAGTGGTGAACAAAGACCGGTTGATGTTGAAATCAGTTCTTTTATTTGCCAGGCTCTGTAGTACTTCTGTTGTTATAGTTGCCCCACACTGGGCTCTGCTGGTGAGTGACCCGTACGTTCCCTCTCCCTGCCGCCGCACCTCTGACTGTCCAGAGACTGTACCTGGCGAGTAAAGGGACGCTAAGTCATGTGGGGATCCCTAATTAATATTCATGCATGGATCCCCACACATCAGTCATATCAAGTTTGTAAAAGTAATGTAGCATACACAAATAAACAAACACTGTGTAACAACACAATGTCAAAATTTTGGAAATTCTATTAATTATTGAAGTACATTCTATGGATATAGCTTAGGTTCATGGTAAAATATGGACAGAGAAAAATGACTGAAACTTCATGAAATTCATTCACACTTTTCCCTGTTCAAATTTGGTGACCCACCAAAATAGGTTTGTTTGCAAACATTGCTGTTTAAAAGAAGAAATGTCATGGGTTTTCAGGTAAAGTTAAAGTTAATTTTCATGGTTCATACTATATCAATAACTGAAATTAGACCCCTATAATGTATTTTTGTAGTTATTTGAGTTTTTAGATTGTTCTCAATTTTTAACAGAACATTTGCTTTTGGCTCCCTTTAAAGGAACAATGTCGTCCATAAGACTGACGTAAACTGAGACGTTGTAATGCCTAAAAGTTGTACCAAATTTATGACAGAACCACTAACGTCACTGGACTACATTTTGACATCACAAAACACGTTGCTGGCAATTGCATCATTAGGCTAACGTCAGCAGACATAAACCTAACAACGGGAGGATGAGACTGCTCCTTTAACGTTGTCGTTGACGATGGTAGTGCCCCCTATGAGAATCCATGCAAACCATTGCTACTACCTCTTTTGGCATTTTCGTGACGTCATAACTGGTTTGTTGACAATACAGAAATGGGTAAAGCAGATGCTGGCATATTATTTGTTTGCTTGGAAACATCATTGAGATCATTGCACTGCATGCGCTGCTCCTTGATTTTGGGAAGCAGCCTGTATCTTGTTTTTTACTAGAGTATAATATTCTCATAAATCATAATAAAATCTCATTCAAAGGCGCTATAAAATCAATATAATGTTGACCGTTTCATAATGTTAATTACTAGATAAATCTTGTAAATAATTTTGAGGTGTTGCAGCATCCCCCTGCTTTATTCTTATTGCTCTGTCGTTCAGAGTACATAGGTGTTTTTGAATGTCTCCTTTATCATTCTTTGGCTTGTATACTAATATTGTCTGACCGAATCTTAATTTAGTCGGTCATCGTTCATTAATTTTTCTGGGCTAGATCTTACCTTAGACTAGCCTTACAATTTTGTGTTTATCCAGTATTATTGTTACTATATTGTGACCGAATCTTAACTTAGACGGTCACCATTGATATAATGTAGTCCTATACCATTGTGAAATCTATACCTTCAAGGAAGAGCATGTAATATGATTGTGGTTGAAATAAAAAAAAAATGTTAATAGGGTTATCAATTGTACTGTAATTAGTGTATCGCAACCAGTAGTTCTGTCACAACAAAAAGTTGTAATATAATTGCATGAATAACATATATAAGAGATTATAAGCTGTAATTATTGGGTGATTATAAGGTGAATTTTTTTGACAGATGTAGTTACTTATAGTGAGCTAACAATTTGAAAAAAAAACCCAACTAATTGGCTTAATCAGTATTGGACATATATGGTCCCTGATGTTTATTTTGTATGTCCATTTATGAAAAAGTCATATCGCTGTGTGCATCTATAGGGTCCAGTGCCTCAACATTTCCTGCTATCACATCTCGTGAGTTGCAAAACTGGAAACGGCAGACTTTAATGTCTCAACTTACACACCACACACAATCTGTCGTTAAAATCCAATGTTTGGAGAAGTTATTTGCAAACAAACATGGATATCTATGATGATATCTACATATGAACTAGTTGGGAGTACCTGTAATACATAAGGAAATACCAACTATGTTATCTGAGGAGAAGAAGAGGGTCCTACAGCGGAAGGGTCCTGAGTTGCTGAATGTGATCGACCCGTCCGATATATTTTTGAGTTGTTTGAAGGCGAACGGAGTTATTATGCACATAGATCATGCAGATCTAATTGTAAGTATATTTAATTTTTTTACACAGTAAGTTAGCCATTTCAAAAGAGTATGAACAGTTTTAACATTGGCGTATTCGAAAATTCTACATTTTTCATTTTTGTTAAAATGTCAGGGCCCGCTCTGTAGACGTTGTGCAGATGACGTCATACCTCCCAAATTGGAGTGGGCGCCATATTGGTGATCATTTTTAAATCTACGATTATTTACATTTTCAAAGCACATAGAGCACATTGATTTTTGTCTATTTTATTAAAAGGAAGCCCACTGAATCAACATAAACAATTACTATCTACAAACTGTGGATATATCTAATAGCCACTTGGGTGTGCTGACCACGTGGTGATCACCAAAATCAGGTCACATGACCCTGTCTGCACAAGGTATATAAAGGTGCCAGGTCGCCATTAGCTGCACTTTTCTGCATTTAGAGACTCAAATCATGAGATGGCTTTTCCTTTTGGCAATAGTACTCATAGCAAAATACTAAAAATTGCAACTAAAATCGGAAATTGGCGTCTTTTTGGCGATCAAATCTAAAAGGCTAGGGCGGCCCTGGAAGTTTGGGTATCAATTATGTACACACCAAGTCTTAGATTCTTAAAAATATGCATACATCCCTGTATAGATGTAAAGTATACGGAATGGCTGGGGAAGGGATTGGTGGGTCCAGAATAAATGATTGTCCGGACCACGCCACCTAGTGAGGAACTCAATTAAAAATGGGCTATTACATTACAAGCTTAGGGTTTTTCTCTTTTTGAGCACATGTAAATTGACTAAATTAAGCCACCTATAACTTAAATATGTTCACGTTGAGTTAGTTTTTTTTGTTTTTCTTTTCTGACAAAAGTATCATTTGTCTCTCCTGTGGCAATGGCTAGTCGATTGATGATATGTATTCGAAATAATAGTATTTTGAATAATGAAAAAAAGAAATGAAAACCAAATGTTCGGAAAAACTAATGTTTGGTTAAATTTGAGATGCTAAACAAAGCACATATGCTGTCGAGGGGTGTTTTTGCATTGTCCCCGTAGGGAAATTCAAACAAGCATCCCAGGTAACAAGGACTCGAGTTGCAAACGTCTCTATCTCGTGATCTAGTAGGCCCAACACGTGTTTAAGACTCGTGTTATACTCGGGATTCTGTGGACCTCATTTCTGGTGTTTCCCACGAGTTTTAAACACGAGTTTTCATCTCAGAGTATTGTCCTGTAAATCTCGTGTTTTATTATTTTATAAAATGCAAAACGCTGGGGATTTGAACCCTGGACCTCTCACACACAATGCCAGAGCTCTACCACTGAGCTATGCCAAATGAACTTGGAATCCAGAGCCATTTCATTGTATTTAGATAATGGGCAGCATTAGTATTTGATGCAAGACATTCCAATTATATATCCTTTTATCAAGATATATTTCTTTTCGTTTTTGACAATATTCCTAACTCATGAAAATGCAGAGATAAAATTCATTTCAATTTTGGTAGAGTTTATACAGAGAAATCCTGGTGTAAGCATATTATCTACCAAATGTTATCTGTGTGATTCCATGGTGAAATCCCGGTAAAAACACATGTTAAACTAGTGTAAATTATATGTAATACTTTGAAATTACACATATCAAAAACTGGTGTCATAGAAAGATGGTTTTCTCATGTAAAACCCCTAGTTTTACACAACACCAGTATTACATGAAAATAACACGTGTTTAAACTAGTGTAATAAACATGCTTTTCACAGAATTTGTCACCACACCAGAATGTTACTAAAATAACAATGAAATATGAAAATATTAATACACATGAAAAAATGTTCAAGTAGAGTTCCCATGATGGATAAGAGCCTGTCATTAACAAAAATAATGTTGTAATAATGAAATTGATAAAGAAGCATTTCTATGTGAAAACACATGGTAAAGCCCCCTTAGATACCAACATTACACAGGGATTACCACCACACCAGTATAACACAAATTTAACACGTGGAAAACTGGTAAACACACGTGTCCTGTTTGCTGGGATATCATAACCTCTAATAGGAATATCTAAAAATAGTTTGCACCATTTGAAAGAGGAGAGTGTAAAATACCGAAGCAGGAAGTTTGATATAGTCTTTTAAGTCATATTTTTCATTTTATCAAACATATGAAAGTTGGTGTCGATATAGCTGCAAAATTGCTGAGCACAACTTGAACTCCAACACATCATCATCATATGAAAGAAACTTCGAAATATTCATAATTGACATTTATCTATCCCTAATCTACCCAAAATGATATATCTACTCTTAGTGGCCATTCCTTATATAGAGTATTCTAAGGGGAAATCTTATGGGGGATATAATGCCTCAGCATTATGACTGTATAGCAGCCGGAATTATGGACTCAGTAGTGACCTCTGCCTGCTATGTGGAGCACAAGATACACTGACTGCTACTAGGACTCACGTAACTAATTGTGGCGCCATCTGTAGTGTCATATACCTTTCTGTCCCGAGGTGAAGGGAATGACTTGCTTTGAGTGGCTAATAATGAAATAAAGAAAACTGACAGAATTGAATGAAAATTCAAAGAGCACCCCTAATCATTTCTGAGTTATTTCATAAGAAAAGAATCCATGATGCAGTGACTCAAGAAAATGTCAGTAGGTTTTTTAAATAGGCTCTGTGCTCCATGAATTTGGTTGCTGAAAAAGTGCCAAAATGAGGGTAGGTCAACATCTGGGGTGCTTGCTCAAAATTTTCAGGGTCAACCTACCCTAATATATTGATATTTTGTGTGCCAAAGAGGCCACAATAGGCCACAATGTGGTGCAACGCTCTGAATATTTTTTTTCTCAGGATCCGTTATATTTAACTATACAGGAAAACAATTAGTTTCGTGAGACCCATTACTTCTGCAACCTGGTTGGTACCAGTACTAGTTTCTATGGACAGATGGCACTGACGGTTGCCAAGTATATAAACATTGCCTGCCTGTCAGAGGGTCTCACTTCCGTTTGGCCTTCAGAGAGCACAGATGTATACCACAACATTCTACATGTTTTTCTTTTTTTTCCTTTCATTTTGGGCATTTGATTATGTGCCAATGAACGACATAAACCACCCTCCTTTGTCAAGTATGATTTGTCCATGTCAATTGGGGCCCCTAGAAGCTTTATCACATTTTCCATATTCATCCCTGATTTATTGATGGCTATCAATGGGTTTCAAAAGAATTTGATTTAGACCAAAGGTTACACCAAGTGTCAATTATTTAGGATTTACGGCATATCATTCAAATGAACAGTGGGCCCTGTTGTTTGAGTTGGAGATTTTCTAAGTAAGACCGTCTTTTAAAAAAAAATCTGTTTCTGGTTGACCTGCAGGTCAAGTATTTTACGACCTGGTCAGAGGTTTTTCTTTGCATTTTCACTCCATTCTTTTTTTCAAAATAAGTCATGTTATGTTCTTACCAGACCAAAAGACAATTTTTTAGAGCCCAGCCTCCTGGGTCATCTTTATTTACACCACCCACTGGACTAGAAACAGATTTTGTTAAAGGTCAGCCTGAGGCATTGTTGATCAATAATAAAATCCATTATATCAAGATTGCTCCATTTGATCATGATCCATGTTTTGCATATAATATCTACACCATCTGACTTGTTATATTTTCCAGGTACAGAAACCATCAGAGAAGATTTCCTGGTTACTGGGACACTTGGAGAGAGGACCAACAGAGAGGTATGAGGGGTTCATCCAAGCCCTGAGAGACACAGGCCAAATCCAGAGTCTCTGCCTGCTTGAAGGGAGCTCTGAAGCTCTACAAGGACCAGCCTCTGGAGATGGTAAGTAATACTGATGGTCTTCTGGCCAAGAAAGAACTGAAAAGCATTAAATTGAAATGTGTTTTGCCCGATAATGGTAGCTGATTGCAATGTCATAATATGTTTCTGTGAGTGTCTAATCTATATCTGAGAATTTTCAAACATATTTTCCTCGTGATTTGGTCTCGGTGGTATATTTAAGTGCGCATAGTTTTGTAACCAGATTCATTTGATTATTTATTAAATAAAATCACATGAACAAAATCGGCCCTTTCTTAACCAGCAGACCTATAGATGGGTAATACAAAAATATGCCCTTAGCAATCAACCTTAAAGCAATATGATGCATGGTATTTTGCCATATCATTGAAGTGAGGTGATATTCAAAACATTCTCCAGCAGTCAGGTTCCCTTAGTGATATACATTCACTATTAATGAATTATACATAATTATGATAATACTAAATGGAATAATCATCTATATTTCAAAAGTCCTATGCATATATAATGTCCAGTGTCAAGAATATATGGATATAAAAACAGCTTTCAAAGTCAGTTCTTTTGGGTTGTCTACCTTCCAAGATTGCTTTCTCGAGAATCTTTCAGGATATCTTATATAACAACAAAAACAACATTTCCTGTATCCCATTTAAGGAATCCTCCTTCCCCTCAAAATGATGGGCTTGGTCTTCCCGAGGTGGAACATTTATATTTCAGTGCATTCTCCACTGTCCCAATAACACACTAATGTGGCTATATTCATAAAGGTGACTTCATGTGAGCCATGGTTAGCATTTTACTAAGCACACACTATGTGAACATAAACAGAAGGCATGACCAGTATAGATACAAAAAGACTAATGGCTTTTTAAATGTTTTTTTCTTAAATTCAGTTCAAAAACCACAATTCCGAGCACATTGCCAATACTACAGGGAGTCCCTGGGAAACATCCCTTTCTCCAAAAACCCGGCCACAGCCTGTTTTGATCTGGGGGATGTGTTTACAGAACCGCAGTTCAGGAGAGTGGGGACTGTGAATAAGTAAGTACTGTTGAATTATTTTTCTCACTTTTATTCACTTTTATAACTTTTCAAAGATTATAAGTCTATATTTAAATAAAAACACTCAATATTTTTGTTCTCATCCACTATTTTGGTTAAGAAGTTTTTGCTCAATCCTCCAGGGGTAAAATTAAGTATCAATTAGAATTTCTTTCTTGCCATGAGTTGCTAACACATTAAACATTCTAAAACAACGAAAAGGAAAAAAGCACACTCCTAAAAGTACATAAAATAAACATATAACAGAATTTTCTGCTCTGTAATGTGATTGAGCTCTGCACAATAACTGAACATACTGAAGAACACAATGTTTAATGAACATCTGAATCAATACAAAACCTTTTAACCAAAACTCTATTTTTCTTTATAGGTCTAAGTTTTTGACTTGGACAGAGATGCTGCAATATGAAGATGACAATACATTAGCTGTTCTCATTGTTGGGAGGAAAACTGGCAAAACAACCTTCTTGAAACACTGTGCAGTCACTTGGGCAAAAGGACACACGTCTGAACATGCATTTTTCCCGAACACTGACCTTGTGGTATTCATAGACAAGAACGATGAAGGAAGGTCATGGAAGGAAACATTCCTGAAAGCGGTGAAAGGAACTCTACATGTAAAGGAACAAGCATGGAAGATGCTGCAATGTGACAGGCAAAAAGTTGCCATCTTTGTGGATGAGTTGAATGGATTCACCAACCCATCAGTTGTCGAGGAGATGTTCAATCTGGTTATAAACCGACATTGCCACATGGTGATTGCCTGTCGACCTGGAGACGAGTGTCTGAAGGGGAGAGCGAGACACTTCAAGTTACACGCAGAAATACTTCCATTAACACTTAACAATCTGGAACCGTTCGTCACAAACTATGCCAAGGCTTTCATAAAGGATGAACACTCTGCAAGACTACAAGGCATGTTTGCCTTGCTCAACCCCCTTAATGAAAAAGGAATTTTGATCAATCAAATGATTGGTTATCAAAAAGAAGGGAAATATATGTGGTTGCAAGGGAACATGTTTGACTTCCTTGCAACTCAGTGGGAAGAGTGCAAGAGATATAGTGGATGTTAGTTTCTGGGACGACGTTGGCGCCATGACCAACGGCGTTGTGGTTCTTAGCGAGCCAAAGATGACATATGTGTACAGCTTTATGAAGGTCCTTCAGCAACACACTGGTCATGGTTTTGTGTTTACTTGTGTTCATATATCAATTTTCTAAAAAAGGATTTGATTAATTTGAACAGATTATGAATTATGGTTTACATGACTATGACACAAAAATGATGACTACTGTGTAGCAAGAGGATAACTTCATGTAGCAGTAAATGATACTGTCATTTTGGTTCGCAGGGATCCCAACTCTTGGTCATGGGCTCACGTTTTCTGGAAATTAATTCACATCACACCCAATTGGAACAAACTGTTATGTATATGTATGTACATGTATGTATATGTGTGTATATATGTATATGTATATGTATGTATATTTATGTATGTGCATGTATACTTATGTATACATATGCATATATGAGTATAAGTATGTATATTTATATGTATATATGTGTGTATATGTGTATGTCCTATATATACATGTATAGTTATGTGTAGGTTTATGTAGGTGTTTGTATATGTATATATGTGTATGTAAATGTATGTATATGTATATTCGTTTATATGTATGTTAATTTATATATATATGTCTGTTCATATGTATGTATGTATATGTATATGTATATGTATGTATATCTATATGTATATATATATCTATATGTATATATATATCTATATATATGTATATGTATAGGTATAGGTATATGTATATGTATAGGTATATGTATATGTATATGTATATGTATATGTATATGTATATGTATATGTATATGTATATGTATATGTATATGTATATGTATATGTATATGTATTAGTATATGTATATCTATATGTATATGTATAGGCATAGGTATATGTATATGTATATGTATATGTATATGTATATGTATATGTATATGTATATAAGTATGCATGATATAGATTTATATGTATGTACATATGCATGCATATATGTATGTATATGTATGTGTATGTATATTATGTTAATCTATATGCATGTCCCCTTGGTAAGATGCCAAGGTGGAAAGCAGGTTTTAGAAGTTACACTTTTGCCAGGGTCTGTTGTTTAGACAATGGGTTGAAAATATATGTTGTGTTACAGCAAATGATTTATAAATCTAAGAAAAATATAAAATAAGTGTTATCTATGCTGAGTTATAGTTAAAGCCAAAATCTATCAGAATGAAGAGAGCTTAAAGACATATCATATGTGAATTATAATGGTTGTTTTCAGCATTAACATTTAACATGCTGATTTAAAGCCTGATTTAAAGCCTGTAAAGAATTTGATAACCTGTAACATCCACATTTTGTCATATATTAAGAGAATCATTGTACTGATGTTGGACATTACACATGATATTAAGAAGGACGGAATGCAGGGTGGTGAAGTGGAATGGGCTAAGCTCGGCTGACTGTTACTCCCCTCTGTTAGGGTTATCAAAGGTCTAGACCCAGCCAAGGATGCGATGTTATTATGACGTTTCTGCAACGTTCTGGTTGGTTCTGTATTTGGTTCTTGTTACATTCTTTTGATGACTCCCAATTGCATCGCTGCAACATACTACTGTGATGTTGCAGTGCGTTGTTATTACAACGTTCTGGTTATGTTCTTCGACCCAAGTAGAATGTTCTTATAACATTCTGTTTTGGTTTTGTCCTAACCTCACCAAAAAATAATGTTATAACACTCTGAATTAGTGAGGTTTTAACCTTACCATCAATAACGTAATTGTTATGTGCTGTCTTAGTAAGTAAGTAAATGCATAGGGGGATGATTTCTATCTTGTCACAGATACAATCATTTCCTAGGTATGATTGCAAAATGACATTGTTAAAACCTTGTTCTCACCATGATAAGACTAGAAATATTTATACAATGTTAAACACCAGAAACCAACTAATGACAGCAAGGGGCATGGACAGGTGGTCGGTTGGTCTTGTGATATGTTCCATGTATATGCCCTTGTTGAATAGGTTTATGAAATAGCTCGTTAATCGCACTCATGAGCTATGATGCGCCACAATGTAAATGGGTGCAGTGGTAGCAAATAGGTAGAGAGAGAAGGCCACCCTTTGGCTTGAGCCCCATACCCTCTCGGCGATTTTTACACAGTTGGCCGACCAATCAACGATAAAATCGGCCAAATCTTAAGGTAGAATCAGCCAATTTTAGCCCCGATTAAGATTAAACCTGCTTGGATTAATGTAATGTACTAACAGGCAATCATAAAAATAAGCCAATTTTAGTGTTTATCCGTCAGTCGACTCTGTAAAAGTCACTTGGTGGGTATTGGGCTCTAGTGGAAGCTTTATTACAACAATACAGAGCTTGGTGCATTGTTTACTTAAAGGAAACCTTGCACATAATCGCTGGATGAATATTTTCCAATGAAATTCTCCGAGCAGACCCTTTGTACCAATAGCTAATAGTGCACACAATTTCTTAAGAATATTCTAAGTATTGACTGGGTGATGAGAGTTTAAGATTTTGTCTTTTTTATGTGTTTTTGAGGGAAATCCCCCAATTTATGACGTAGCAAGGGGAGTTCTTGGGGAATCCCATCTGTCCTTAGAAGGGATTCCCCATACCTGTAGAATTTGTAACAAGAGTTATGCTCTCTAACTCAAACTATATATATTTGACCTAATGCAACTCATAATGAATTAAAATATATGTCAATCTACAAGCATTTATTAATCAGGGAATCCCAAAATAACTTTAGAAGGAATTCCCATGGCTGTGACGTAGCAAGGGGAGTACTGAGCAGCCCAGCATTCAGGGAATTCCCTAAATCAAATTATTTTATTGAATAATTCCCTAAGATCTCGACATGTTTTAAGATTACTTAAGTCAGGTTAATTTCACAAAAAATAGAACTTTGTGAATTTATGTGCAAGCTTTCCTTTAAAGGGACCCAAAACCAAACATTTTCAAAACTCAGGTAATTATAGAAATATGTTAGATGAGTCTCGATAAGGTCAATGGTAAAGTATTAGCTCTGAAAACTAGCTCAAACTGAAGTAGAATTCCATATACAAGAGATGGTGATATTTCAATTTGTTTGTAAACAAAGCCCATTTTTGTAGATCCGCATTGATAGAGTTGAGCAAGGAATACATATTTCTAACAGTTTTCAGCCTTACTTTTCTTGTTTAGATTTTAACATAGGCCAGAAGTAGGCTCATGGAATAGATTTCCATGATTATTTAAGTTCGAAAAATGTCATTGAATTGATTGGTTTTGGCTTTCTTTAATGGAGGTAAAGACTTATTAAAGTGATGAAGGTTAGATATGGAGAGTGTTCAGTTATTTGTACTGAGTGGGAACTATTCTAATCAACTTATATTTGAGCTTAGATTGAGCACTATGACAACTATCATTGAGAATTGAATAAACGTTTTATGTGTGAGTTAATGGGTCTTTCTTGAAGCTGAAGTACTCTATAGAACAGTTGTCTTACATTTGCTACCATGATCATATCGAAAGAAGAAAAACTGTATTTAAGCTCATAGAATAATTACACATAATTATCACAATAGCTTTTACTTCCCACATCATTCTCATTCCAATAATAAATAATAATAACCCACAGTAGTTCAATATTGCTTTGTTAAATAGAGATTTCTTTTTATTCCTACCTGCTTTTAAATGTTGCTGTGCTTATAAATTATACGCACACTAGAGCTTATGAACTTCGATGGCCTTACTTTTGCCCCTTTAATACAACTTAAATGTTAGGATACATATTAGGAAACACTATAATTTGTTTTAACCACAAGCAAGTAGTTCTCTGTTTATATCTTAGATTTGGAGGGGCTTGATTGGATTGTAATTAACATGAAGGGCCAGCAAACATTTCATCCTTACCAAACCTCTATTCAACTTTGAAACCCTCAAGGCTTGAGCTCAATGAATATAATAACCGATTAAAGTTTTTCCACTGGAAACAGAAAATAACACTTGATTTATCTTTGCCAAGATGTGTGTTGTGGATTCAGAAAAAGACCCATTTTGTGGGACCTCAATTTTTACAAAATATACCCATAATGATGGGTTCACATGTAAAACATACATCTAACCCATGTTGAGGGACTGAGACAAAATGAGATTGCAGTGCAGATAACTTTATTTTCCAGTGGTATCAACAAATATTAGAAAACCATCCTCCTGAAAAAAAGAATCCTTTTAGACCCTGGAGTAACTCACTATTGGTGGCCAACCTTCTTAAGTTGGGCCATTATAGATGGGTATCTCTTACAAAAATTGACACATTAAAAGGGACCTCACTAAATTTATAGCCATTTTTCGGAAAATTAATGTCCTCAATTCCCTCAATTATGGCCAAAATAGGACCCATTTCACTCACTTTCAACACACACATTGGGGCATAGTTGAGACCGATTAACCCCCGTGGGATCAGTCTGTTACACAGTGTGTGTTTATTTGTGTATACTGCATTACTTTTACAAGCTCGATATGACTGGTGTGTGGGGAGCCATGCATGAATATTAATTAGGGATCCCCACGTGACTTAGCGTCCCTTTACGTGCCGGGTACCATCTCTGGACAGTCAGAGGTGCGGCGGCAGGGAGAGGGAACGGACTGGTCACTCACCAGCAGAGCCCAGTGTGGGGCAACTATAACATCAGAAGTACTACAGAGCCTGGAAAATAAAAGAACTGATTTCAGCATCAACCGGTCTTTGTTCACCACTATACGATCCGGACAACAAGTCACCCAAGACACACTTTTCCTTTTACTCACAAGATGGTATTGCATGATCTATATTTGGGTAATCATGAAAAAGAATTCATGATATGGGGTGTTTGGTAAATGTCAGTAGGTTTTTAAAATGGGCGCTGTGCTCAATGAATTTGGTTGATGCAAAAATGCTAAAATCAGGGTAGGTCAACATCTGGGACTCTAGTTAAGATATTCAGGGTTATGGTACGCCCAGATTTTGATATATTGTGTCCTAAAGAAGTCCCAGATTATTTAGTCACTTTAAGGTGTTTCAATGTTTGGCCCCAGGGTATTTTTTTACAATACAATACAGGAAAACATTGAGTTCTGTGAGACCTTTGTCAGTCGCCCAATACACACTTATAGTCACATGATCGCAGCACACAATCATTATTTGGTAAATTGTGTAAGTCTGTATTGAGGTTGCCAAGAATTGAATCGACCTGGTCATTGCCCTATCAAAGCATGTGAATGAATTCCGTGGTATGTTTTCAAAGCCATAAAGATTAATTGTACACAATGTTTTCATCCTCAGTTAAAGGGAGGGGCCAGTGAAACTTGATATTCTTTCAATTTGTATACTATACCTTAGTTTTAATGATAACAAAGAAAAGCATACCAATTATTGTAGTGTAATAGATAGATTTCTTTCATTAAAAAAATGAAGTCTTTTTAACAAAACGCATCCTGTATGCCCTGTCATCCTAAAAAATGGACATCTATGTGTGATGTCACAGAAGCTGTTATCTTAAATTTTTGAATTTTCAAAATCCATGTAAATTACATTTTCACATAATTTTTTTGATACATAATTCAACTTAGTAGCTTTAAATATTATTAAATGCATCGAACTAGAAAGGCAAAGTTCAAGTTTTCTGTTTTTCACCTTAGGTTGTCTGTTTGTGATGTCACACTCAGAGAAATCACACTGAAAAAAGTGGGCATTAGAAAGTTAGTCAAATGTCCGAACTTTTTGCCAAAACCTTAGGACATTTGACGGTGCATTGTTGTCCGAACTTTCTAACCCTTTTTTGACTAACCTATAGTCATAATGACTAATTCATGATCTAAAGGTCAGTCATCCAAAATGAAAAACGTAGAACCTGAAGGGGACACGAACAGGGGATCTCTCGCATACAAGTCGACCACCCTAACCACTACCCTATTATAGTACTTGGGGTCGGGTTGGCCAAGGCGGGGGATACTGTAAAATGGGGGTATATCAACTTTGGGGTATATCACGCATTTAATTTGATAACCACAGAATAGTGTCTCTAACATAAGATTTTTCAAGGTGATTTCCCGGTTTTATTTTGTGGTATATAAGACTATGAGATGTAGGCCTATCTATTGTACTTTCTTTTTCAATAGCCTTTACCTACAGGCCTATCAACTAGGTTAAGGTGATGCAATAGGCCCTATACTTTAACGCATGTCAGGCTAATATCGCGCATTTACCATGCCTATTACCGCTCATTATACATGCAATATTCCTGAGATAAAAGTAAAAATGAATATCTCATCAAAAAATTGTTTTATGAATAATCAAGGTCGATATATATATTGATACTTTTTAAATGAAACCCTTCACGCATTTCTTGCTTGGGTGAACAACCATGTCATAAAATTCCACAAAATGTTATTTCAATTTCATAGTAATACTTATAGATCTATATTTTTATAGTTCAAGTTTTGTATTTATTATTATTTAGGGGTGGCCTCCGATTTTATTTTATCATATAGATCCATATTAAGTGTATATGCCGGGGATATTTAATATTTTCTACTTTTAACCCTTTGTGGATAAAAAGAGGAAATGTAATGTATATCACACATGTCAGGTTTATATCGTGGATAACATAATGTTTTTATCGCGCATTTAAAAAAAAACGATCAGAAAATATCAATAATAATTTGTCAATGAAAAATGAGTTGAATTTTGAATATAGGTATATATATACGTTGATACCTTTTATTGATATCCTCCTTTCTCGAGTTGATATGATATGTGCAAAAACGAGAGATATGATAATTATATCATTAAATTCTACAAAATAATGATTGTATTTTACAGAAATATTAAAACAAGGTTATATCGCTCTCCCCTAATATGAGAAAATAGGATTTTGTTCATTACTCATTATCTATAAAGGATATAAAGTTTCATCATAATCATTATTGAAGCTAACATGGGGAATTTATTCAGGGGCTTTGCACCCACACCCATTTTATAATTATTATTGAAGCTAACATGGCGAATTGATTTAGGGGCTTTGCACCCAAACCCATTTTTCTTTTCTTATTTCTATGTTTGATCTAATTTCTGTGCACATATATAAGTTTCTGTGGACTTCGGGCTAATAACCGAATTCCTAAAGTTAAGAGACATAGGAAAAAATAAATAATATCCTTAAGTAGGGATACACATTCCTGAAAATCGTCGGTAATTATGTGTGTTTGGCGGGAGCCAGACAACTAATGTGTAGAAAGTTAGTCAATCTGACTAAGGAGTACGTCAAATTTGAAATATCATTAAATAATCATAATTGTTTCGTAATGTTTATGTGTTAAATTTAATTTTGTATAAACATGAAATCTGATGATAATTAGGTTAATTTAACTATTGACTAACCTTAGGGTTAGAAAGTTGGTCAATATGACTAAGGGGTTAGTATCATGATAGAAATATGCTTATAGACTAGAGCTAGAAAGTTAGACAACCAGTGACCAACCCACAAATTTGGTGGTAAATGCCAGATTTGACTAACTTTCTAACTTTCCACTTTTTTCAGTGCAGCACTAGTACTGTGCATGCTGCATCAGCAGCACTCAGGGATACTCACTATGAATTAGAAAATTTAGCATAAAATCCAAACTAATGCATAAAATCCTATGAAATCCGGGATGGTGGTAACTTCGAAGGGGGGACCATGGCACCACAGAAATTTATATTCACTGGCTCCTCTCGTTAAAAGGACAATTATTTATATCTTTCTCTAAACTTTATTAGTTTTTCGAAGCATATAAGACATAATGAAAAGCCTAATTTGTTTTACACTTTCTTATCAAAACCAATAACAACTCAAAAAATCTATAAAAATGATACTTATTCAAAGTGATGAAATTAGATTTAAAATAAAATAAAAAGGTAGATGAGTATTAATAAGTTTCAAGTAAGGTGGATCCAGTTAGAGCCATGGGGTTCTGACCTCCCCCCCCCCTTTTGGTGAACCCCTAAATTACAAAACGAGGGGAAAATGCCATGCACGGTGCATGCGAATGCATGCAAATACACGCCATTCTCGAACTTTGCCTATGCAATGACCCAACCCCCTTTCTGTAATCCCTTATCTGCCCCTATAAAGACATGTTGATTCAATCGATAGATGTTCATGCCAATTCCGCGTGGAGGTTAATGAAATATCACAAACAAACCCGGGCAAATGTGAAAACATCTTCATCTCTAAGAAGAACATGTCTGAGTCATTCTTCAGGTCTCAAAACTGTTGATAAAACATCAGGGGTCTTCCATTTAGTACGTAAGCAAAATTTATCAAATTTTAGACCCCCCACCCCCTCCTTGGCTTAAAATACGCAATGGATTTGTACAGAAACATACGCAAATTTTCAAAACTTTCAGACCCCCCACCCCGCCTTGGTGCTACATACTTAATGGAAGGCCCCTCAATGATCACCGCACAATAAGATATTTACAACCCGATAATGCTACAGCTAAAGTGTCCTGCTCTCCCCAAATTTACATAATTAAACTTATAGCACAACTACACTACCCTCTTGATATCAGCCTAGCTTACTGAGCAGTTAGTGCTGCCACCTAGTATTACTTCCTTGCATCAATAAGCTCATACTTAGATGGATCCCAGCATACTTCTATCTCTTTATGTTCAATAAAGAAGAGCACCATCCTAGAAACTATCTACTGGTTACAATCCTCATTCCTGCTTCTTCTAAGCCTCCCTATGCTCACTAAACCATGAGTAGTATAATGGAGTCGCTGGCGCGCATAGTCAATGCTACTAATTATGTCAGTAGGTCAGTACGAGTGAGCATCGGGGATAAATAGGTTCATAGACTAATAGAGACTTTGAATAATTAGGTCATTACGACCTACTTTCGTGACCTACTTTTTAAAAATACGTTTAAGGAATGTGTTATTTTGTTATTTTTTCATTTTTTCATATATATTTTCTACGTATATTTTACCGGATAATTTTACCGGACGTTCTATGATTTTCGTTATTTTTTCATTTTTTTTGTATATAGTTTGTATAAGTTTATGTCATTTATTATTCATTACATATAATAAATAAAACAAAACAACATTTTTTTTAGTTATTTTTTATTAAAAATCGTAAAAAGCAGATTATAATGCATATATACAGCGCGCATCCACATGAAACACCTGATTTGCTGAGATAAAGATTGAAAATATCCAGTGAGTACATTTAGGGCATTTCTTTTTTTCATTTTTTTCATTTTTTTTTTTATTTCAAAGCTACATCTTACAAATAAGTTGTTCATGTAGTTGGTTTTAAAGTAAACAAAACATAGAACAAATAAGTTAACATAGTTACAGGACATACAAAAGAGGTGCTGAGTTCAGTTCATCTCAGTGTGTTTCCTTCATCCAATCACTTTTTCATCTCTTTTGGTTCCCCTTGAAAACTCTTTTGATTTGTCTCAGCACCTCTTTGGGTGTGGCTAGTCACCTGCAGGCCTATGATTTTTTTTCATACAAAAAAACTACTTAGGAAGCTGTAAAGAAGCTGTAACTTTTACAGAGTAGGAATCTACAATATCCCTTCATACATCAATGTATGGAATTCAATTTGATGCAGTAGAAAAGAGTAATTTTAACATAGGTTTTACAACAAAGATGTCATAACTAAGATGTTGCTGTTGACCACATGTGCTACAAGTGTTTCTTGCTATGATAAGCCATTGTGCAATGGGGCACTGAAGTTCCAGCTGTGATTATAGCAAAATTAAACTGGATTAAATTCTAATTCTGGTATTATCTTATATTGAAATCATAAAGTTTTACCTTCTAAGATTGGCAGTCTTTGAGCGTTCTGCACTCCTATATGAATAAACCCGGAAATTGTAGAAATGAGAGATCTGTAGTTCTACTCATAGTTATCGACATAAGAATCTCAAACCTTTTTTACATAGAAACATATATAGGTACAGGCATGGAGTTTGGCATTACATTAACGAGAATGCTGGCAAATGGTAATGGTCAAGCGACATAATAGAAAGTGATATGCATGAAATCTGAGACAATTTGTCATTGTTCATAACAGGTATTTAGTCAATTCCAATACATTTACATTGAGGCCGGTATTTATACAAGCAAGTATATGGTATGTCCTTTTCAACAATTACAATAATGTTGCTATAGCATGAGTTTCTTTTTGGTTGATTAATTAGTAGCTTACATTCATCATTTGGCATCGACTACAGAGGACATTCTTTTTTTTAAACTACAAGATATTTTTTAATTCTGGATTTATTTTGTTCAAAAAAAAATTACATTAACATTATAAATATGCTAAAAATTGCAGTATGTTAATGTTAGATAAAGATAGTAAGGCACTTGCACAACTTTTATGGTTCTCTTTCACAAAATACTGCAACATCAGTAACAGCAATTAAGAAGTCATTTTATATTCATCAGGAAGCTTATTTTCTCAGTTTTATTGAGCACCTGTGTATTCATCTTAAACACTTCCCTTTCTATATTCATTATAAAGTCTTTTTCTAAAGTAGTATTTGTGTTACAGGTCTGTGAATCTCTGAAGTGAACGATAACTGCAATTTTTGGATCTAATACTCGATGTCTCAATGAGAAGAGATATACAGTACTGACTATAGCATGAATGCCTACTGTTGAAACAAGTTTTGGTCTTACTAAGGGCTTTCCCTCTGAAAGTAAACATACACTATTCAATTTCCTTTGTTTTGTTATTTGCATAGATGTTTCCAATTGTGTTCTAAGGATTGTTACACCAGCATCTATCTTCCAAAATACATTACTTAATAGAGCTGTGTAGTTACTGTGGGTCATTGGAATAAGAACTTCATCTAAGTCTAAAAAGGTAAGGTACTGAACTTCATTCATATGTCGGTATAAACAGTCCATATTCTGTAGCATTTGTCCAAAATAGAAAAGAGAAGTAACATCTCTTGGCAAAGTCCAGTCGTATATTTTTAGCACTCCTTTGTTTTCATAATGTTGCAACACATTCATTATTGTGCTGTCAACCATATAAGTACCATAGAGGTAAACCCTTTCACCTCCATAAAGCAAGAATCGTTCAAAGAAATTCACCACTTTTATCAGATCAGGAGCTTTAAGATTGTACATATAGTTCAAACAGACACCAAGAACAGCTTTTGGACTAGAGTTGGTGTATGTATCAGATATATACAAGTAGTTAGTAGGAATTATGCATGGATGGGATGTTAAGGAGATAGATTTAGCTTCACAGGTCAAAGGTAATTTACAATGAAGTATATACTGATGCCATATACACTTCTCAATTTCTTGAACGAAAGAGTAAAGTCTTTCTATTCTGCCTGGAATTGAGATGCATTTCTGGTTACATGATGTTTGACAATATAAAACGGGACTGTCTAATGGAAAGATGTACATAACCTTGACGTAGAAGTTATTTTGATCTCTTACATGAAATGCAGACACTACATACCCTTTTGTGAAGTCTATTGGCTGAAAATTAGGTACAAATCTAAATTTGTATTTCTGTTGTAGTTGATGACGCAGTTTAATAGTATAAAACTCTTTTGACATGGTTTTCACAGAAAGTTTTGATTGTTGTAGGTTATGTTTCATGTCACTAATTTTCTGTTCATAGTCCTTTACATAAATGCATTCATTTCCAGTCAATATTTCTGAGGCATTGACATGAGCACCAGGATAGCTCATCGTGTTTGGCCACCATACAACTGTACATATTCTATTCTCCAAACTGTAGCCTGAGAAGTTGACATGGTATATTTCTTGATACTTCATTTCTCTGTACACCTGATATCTTGAATATATATGAGATGTAGTGTACATAACACCATACATCATAAGAAGTAACAGCAGCAACCGTAATATGAACTGTGTCATTCCTGTCCTGGAGGGAAA
Organism: Lepidonotus clava; assembly: GCA_936440205.1. NCBI lineage: Eukaryota > Metazoa > Annelida > Polychaeta > Phyllodocida > Polynoidae > Lepidonotus > Lepidonotus clava. The sequence goes on from OW387143.1 coordinate 4,313,055, forward strand.
AAGTTGGAAGAAATTATAAATTTGTAACATGGAAAATGTTCAACTGTGAATAAGTATGCATGAGAATTTGATTTCACATATATAAAGCTGTAAGATTATGTTTATTTTTTGCAAAAATTATGCTTTAATCTGATAGGTTTTTACAGTCATTGTTGTATAGGTTGTAATACATTAATGTTAATACAATGCAGCCAAAAGTGGAGTTCCATATAGCCATGCAAAGGTAAAATTAAAAAGTAAGTTTAAAATGTCCCTACTACAGAGGTCTATTACTATGGGACAGCAACACACTGGTCATGGTTTTGTGTTTACTTGTGTTCATATATCAATTTTCTAAAAAAGGATTTGATTAATTTGAACAGATTATGAATTATGGTTTACATGACTATGACACAAAAATGATGACTACTGTGTAGCAAGAGGATAACTTCATGTAGCAGTAAATGATACTGTCATTTTGGTTCGCAGGGATCCCAACTCTTGGTCATGGGCTCGAGTTTTCTGGAAATTAATTCACATCACACCCAATTGGAACAAACTGTTATGTATATGTATGTACATGTATGTATATGTGTGTATATATGTATATGTATATGTATGTATATTTATGTATGTGCATGTATACTTATGTATACATATGCATATATATATGAGTATAAGTATGTATATTTATATGTATATATGTATGTATATGTGTATGTCCTATATATACATGTATAGTTATGTGTAGGTTTATGTAGGTGTTTGTATATGTATATATGTGTATGTAAATGTATGTATATGTATATCCGTTTATATGTAAGTTAATTTATATATATATGTATGTTCATATGTATGTATGTATATGTATATGTATATGTATGTATATCTATATGTATATATATATCTATATGTATATATATATCTATATATATATGTATATGTATATGTATATGTATATGTATATGTATATGTATATGTATATGTATATGTATATGTATATGTATATGTATATGTATATGTATATGTATATGTATATGTATATGTATATGTATATGTATTAGTATATGTATATCTATATGTATATGTATAGGTATAGGTATATGTATATGTATATGTATATGTATATGTATATGTATATGTATATAAGTATGCATGATATAGATTTATATGTATGTACATATGCATGCATATATGTATGTATATGTATGTGTATGTATATTATGTTAATCTATATGCATGTCCCCTTGGTAAGATGCCAAGGTGGAAAGCAGGTTTTAGAAGTTACACTTTTGCCAGGGTCTGTTGTTTAGACAATGGGTTGAAAATATATGTTGTGTTACAGCAAATGATTTATAAATCTAAGAAAAATATAAAATAAGTGTTATCTATGCTGAGTTATAGTTAAAGCCAAAATCTATCAGAATGAAGAGAGCTTAAAGACATATCATATGTGAATTATAATGGTTGTTTTCATCATTAACATTTAACATGCTGATTTAAAGCCTGATTTAAAGCCTGTAAAGAATTTGATAACCTGTAACATCCACATTTTGTCATATATTAAGAGAATCATTGTACTGATGTTGGACATTACACATGATATTAAGAAGGACGGAATGCAGGGTGGTGAAGTGGAATGGGCTAAGCTCGGCTGACTGTTACTCCCCTCTGTTAGGGTTATCAAAGGTCTAGACCCAGCCAAGGATGCGATGTTATTATGACGTTTCTGCAACGTTCTGGTTGGTTCTGTATTTGGTTCTTGTTACATTCTTTTGATGACTCCCAATTGCATCGCTGCAACATACTACTGTGATGTTGCAGTGCGTTGTTATTACAACGTTCTGGTTATGTTCTTCGACCCAAGTAGAATGTTCTTATAACATTCTGTTTTGGTTTTGTCCTAACCTCACCAAAAAATAATGTTATAACACTCTGAATTAGTGAGGTTTTAACCTTACCATCAATAACGTAATTGTTATGTGCTGTCTTAGTAAGTAAGTAAATGCATAGGGGGATGATTTCTATCTTGTCACAGATACAATCATTTCCTAGGTATGATTGCAAAATGACATTGTTAAAACCTTGTTCTCACCATGATAAGACTAGAAATATTTATACAATGTTAAACACCAGAAACCAACTAATGACAGCAAGGGGCATGGACAGGTGGTCGGTTGGTCTTGTGATATGTTCCATGTATATGCCCTTGTTGAATAGGTTTATGAAATAGCTCGTTAATCGCACTCATGAGCTATGATGCGCCACAATGTAAAAGGGTGCAGTGGTAGCAAATAGGTAGAGAGAGAAGGCCACCCTTTGGCTTGAGCCCCATACCCTCTCGGCGATTTTTACACAGTTGGCCGACCAATCAACGATAAAATCGGCCAAATCTTAAGGTAGAATCAGCCAATTTTAGCCCCGATTAAGATTAAACCTGCTTGGATTAATGTAATGTACTAACAGGCAATCATAAAAATAAGCCAATTTTAGTGTTTATCCGTCAGTCGACTCTGTAAAAGTCACTTGGTGGGTATTGGGCTCTAGTGGAAGCTTTATTACAACAATACAGAGTTTGGTGCATTGTTTACTTAAAGGAAACCTTGCACATAATCGCTGGATGAATATTTTCCAATGAAATTCTCCGAGCAGACCCTTTGTACCAATAGCTAATAGTGCACACAATTTCTTAAGAATATTCTAAGTATTGACTGGGTGATGAGAGTTTAAGATTTTGTCTTTTTTATGTGTTTTTGAGGGAAATCCCCCAATTTATGACGTAGCAAGGGGAGTTCTTGGGGAATCCCATCTGTCCTTAGAAGGGATTCCCCATACCTGTAGAATTTGTAACAAGAGTTATGCTCTCTAACTCAAACTATATATATTTGACCTAATGCAACTCATAATGAATTAAAATATATGTCAATCTACAAGCATTTATTAATCAGGGAATCCCAAAATAACTTTAGAAGGAATTCCCATGGCTGTGACGTAGCAAGGGGAGTACTGAGCAGCCCAGCATTCAGGGAATTCCCTAAATCAAATTATTTTATTGAATAATTCCCTAAGATCTCGACATGTTCAAGTTTTCACTTTAGAAATATTTTTAGAATACTTAAGTCAGGTTAATTTCACAAAAAATAGAACTTTGTGAATTTATGTGCAAGCTTTCCTTTAAAGGGACCCAAAACCAAACATTTTCAAAACTCAGGTAATTATAGAAATATGTTAGATGAGTCTCGATAAGGTCAATGGTAAAGTATTAGCTCTGAAAACTAGCTCAAACTGAAGTAGAATTCCATATACAAGAGATGGTGATATTTCAATTTGTTTGTAAACAAAGCCCATTTTTGTAGATCCGCATTGATAGAGTTGAGCAAGGAATACATATTTCTAACAGTTTTCAGCCTTACTTTTCTTGTTTAGATTTTAACATAGGCCAGAAGTAGGCTCATGGAATAGATTTCCATGATTATTTAAGTTCGAAAAATGTCATTGAATTGATTGGTTTTGGCTTTCTTTAATGGAGGTAAAGACTTATTAAAGTGATGAAGGTTAGATATGGAGAGTGTTCAGTTATTTGTACTGAGTGGGAACTATTCTAATCAACTTATATTTGAGCTTAGATTGAGCACTATGACAACTATCATTGAGAATTGAATAAACGTTTTATGTGTGAGTTAATGGGTCTTTCTTGAAGCTGAAGTACTCTATAGAACAGTTGTCTTACATTTGCTACCATGATCATATCGAAAGAAGAAAAACTGTATTTAAGCTCATAGAATAATTACACATAATTATCACAATAGCTTTTACTTCCCACATCATTCTCATTCCAATAATAAATAATAATAACCCACAGTAGTTCAATATTGCTTTGTTAAATAGAGATTTCTTTTTATTCCTACCTGCTTTTAAATGTTGCTGTGCTTATAAATTATACGCACACTAGAGCTTATGAACTTCGATGGCCTTACTTTTGCCCCTTTAATACAACTTAAATGTTAGGATACATATTAGGAAACACTATAATTTGTTTTAACCACAAGCAAGTAGTTCTCTGTTTATATCTTAGATTTGGAGGGGCTTGATTGGATTGTAATTAACATGAAGGGCCAGCAAACATTTCATCCTTACCAAACCTCTATTCAACTTTGAAACCCTCAAGGCTTGAGCTCAATGAATATAATAACCGATTAAAGTTTTTCCACTGGAAACAGAAAATAACACTTGATTTATCTTTGCCAAGATGTGTGTTGTGGATTCAGAAAAAGACCCATTTTGTGGGACCTCAATTTTTACAAAATATACCCATAATGATGGGTTCACATGTAAAACATACATCTAACCCATGTTGAGGGACTGAGACAAAATGAGATTGCAGTGCAGATAACTTTATTTTCCAGTGGTATCAACAAATATTAGAAAACCATCCTCCTGAAAAAAAGAATCCTTTTAGACCCTGGAGTAACTCACTATTGGTGGCCAACCTTCTTAAGTTGGGCCATTATAGATGGGTATCTCTTACAAAAATTGACACATTAAAAGGGACCTCACTAAATTTATAGCCATTTTTCGGAAAATTAATGTCCTCAATTCCCTCAATTATGGCCAAAATAGGACCCATTTCACTCACTTTCAACACACACATTGGAGCATAGTTGAGACCGATTAACCCCCGTGGGATCAGTCTGTTACACAGTGTGTGTTTATTTGTGTATACTGCATTACTTTTACAAGCTCGATATGACTGGTGTGTGGGGAGCCATGCATGAATATTAATTAGGGATCCCCACGTGACTTAGCGTCCCTTTACGTGCCGGGTACCATCTCTGGACAGTCAGAGGTGCGGCGGCAGGGAGAGGGAACGGACTGGTCACTCACCAGCAGAGCCCAGTGTGGGGCAACTATAACATCAGAAGTACTACAGAGCCTGGAAAATAAAAGAACTGATTTCAGCATCAACCGGTCTTTGTTCACCACTATACGATCCGGACAACAAGTCACCCAAGACACACTTTTCCTTTTACTCACAAGATGGTATTGCATGATCTATATTTGGGTAATCATGAAAAAGAATTCATGATATGGGGTGTTTGGTAAATGTCAGTAGGTTTTTAAAATGGGCGCTGTGCTCAATGAATTTGGTTGATGCAAAAATGCTAAAATCAGGGTAGGTCAACATCTGGGACTCTAGTTAAGATATTCAGGGTTATGGTACGCCCAGATTTTGATATATTGTGTCCTAAAGAAGTCCCAGATTATTTAGTCACTTTAAGGTGTTTCAATGTTTGGCCCCAGGGTATTTTTTTACAATACAATACAGGAAAACATTGAGTTCTGTGAGACCTTTGTCAGTCGCCCAATACACACTTATAGTCACATGATCGCAGCACACAATCATTATTTGGTAAATTGTGTAAGTCTGTATTGAGGTTGCCAAAAATTGAATCGACCTGGTCATTGCCCTATCAAAGCATGTGAATGAATTCCGTGGTATGTTTTCAAAGCCATAAAGATTAATTGTACACAATGTTTTCATCCTCAGTTAAAGGGAGGGGCCAGTGAAACTTGATATTCTTTCAATTTGTATACTATACCTTAGTTTTAATGATAACAAAGAAAAGCATACCAATTGTAGTGTAATAGATAGCTTTCTTTCATTAAAAAAATGAAGTCTTTTTAACAAAACGCATCCTGTATGCCCTGTCATCCTAAAAAATGGACATCTATGTGTGATGTCACAGAAGCTGTTATATTAAATTTTTGAATTTTCAAAATCCATGTAAATTACATTTTCACATAATTTTTTTGATAAATAATTCAACTTAGTAGCTTTAAATATTATCAAATGCATCGAACTAGAAAGGCAAAGTTCAAGTTTTCTGTTTTTCACCTTAGGTTGTCTGTTTGTGATGTCACACTCAGAGAAATCACACTGAAAAAAGTGGGCATTAGAAAGTTAGTCAAATGTCCGAACTTTTTGCCAAAACCTTAGGACATTTGACGGTGCATTTTTGTCCGAACTTTCTAACCCTTTTTTGACTAACCTATAGTCATAATGACTAATTCATGATCTAAAGGTCAGTCATCCAAAACGAAAAACGTAGAACCTGAAGGGGACTCGAACAGGGGATCTCTCGCATACAAGTCGACCACCCTAACCACTACCCTATTATAGTACTTGGGGTCGGGTTGGCCAAGGCGGGGGATACTGTAAAATGGGGGTATATCAACTTTGGGGTATATCACGCATTTAATTTGATAACCACAGAATAGTGTCTCTAACATAAGATTTTTCAAGGTGATTTCCCGGTTTTATTTTGTGGTATATAAGACTATGAGATGTAGGCCTATCTATTGTACTTTCTTTTTCAATAGCCTTTACCTACAGGCCTATCAACTAGGTTAAGGTGATGCAATAGGCCCTATACTTTAACGCATGTCAGGCTAATATCGCGCATTTACCATGCCTATTACCGCTCATTATACATGCAATATTCCTGAGATAAAAGTAAAAATGAATATCTCATCAAAAAATTGTTTTATGAATAATCAAGGTCGATATATATATTGATACTTTTTAAATGAAACCCTTCACGCAATTCTTGCTTGGGTGAACAACCATGTCATAAAATTCCACAAAATGTTATTTCAATTTCATAGTAATACTTATAGATCTATATTTTTATAGTTCAAGTTTTGTATTTATTATTATTTAGGGGTGGCCTCCGATTTTATTTTATCATATAGATCCATATTAAGTGTATATGCCGGGGATATTTAATATTTTCTACTTTTAACCCTTTGTGGATAAAAAGAGGAAATGTAATGTATATCACACATGTCAGGTTTATATCGTGGATAACATAATGTTTTTATCGCGCATTTAAAAAAAAACGATCAGAAAATATCAATAATAATTTGTCAATGAAAAATGAGTTGAATTTTGAATATAGGTATATATATACGTTGATACCTTTTATTGATATCCTCCTTTCTCGAGTTGATATGATATGTGCAAAAACGAGAGATATGATAATTATATCATTAAATTCTACAAAATAATGATTGTATTTTACAGAAATATTAAAACAAGGTTATATCGCTCTCCCCTAATATGAGAAAATAGGATTTTGTTCATTACTCATTATCTATAAAGGATATAAAGTTTCATCATAATCATTATTGAAGCTAACATGGGGAATTTATTCAGGGGCTTTGCACCCACACCCATTTTATAATTATTATTGAAGCTAACATGGCGAATTGATTTAGGGGCTTTGCACCCAAACCCATTTTTCTTTTCTTATTTCTATGTTTGATCTAATTTCTGTGCACATATATAAGTTTCTGTGGACTTCGGGCTAATAACCGAATTCCTAAAGTTAAGAGACATAGGAAAAAATAAATAATATCCTTAAGTAGGGATACACATTCCTGAAAATCGTCGGTAATTATGTGTGTTTGGCGGGAGCCAGACAACTAATGTGTAGAAAGTTAGTCAATCTGACTAAGGAGTACGTCAAATTTGAAATATCATTAAATAATCATAATTGTTTCATAATGTTTATGTGTTACATTTAATTTTGTATAAACATGAAATCTGATGATAATTAGGTTAATTTAACTATTGACTAACCTTAGGGTTAGAAAGTTGGTCAATATGACTAAGGGGTTAGTATCATGATAGAAATATGCTTATAGACTAGAGCTAGAAAGTTAGACAACCAGTGACCAACCCACAAATTTGGTGGTAAATGCCAGATTTGACTAACTTTCTAACTTTCCACTTTTTTCAGTGCAGCACTAGTACTGTGCATGCTGCATCAGCAGCACTCAGGGATACTCACTATGAATTAGAAAATTTAGCATAAAATCCAAACTAATGCATAAAATCCTATGAAATCCGGGATGGTGGTAACTTCGAAGGGGGGACCATGGCACCACAGAAATTTATATTCACTGGCTCCTCTCGTTAAAAGGACAATTATTTATATCTTTCTCTAAACTTTATTAGTTTTTCGAAGCATATAAGACATAATGAAAAGCCTAATTTGTTTTACACTTTCTTATCAAAACCAATAACAACTCAAAAAATCTATAAAAATGATACTTATTCAAAGTGATGAAATTAGATTTAAAATAAAATAAAAAGGTAGATGAGTATTAATAAGTTTCAAGTAAGGTGGATCCAGTTAGAGCCATGGGGTTCTGACCTCCCCCCCCCCCCGTTTGGTGAACCCCTAAATTACAAAACGAGGGGAAAATGCCATGCACGGTGCATGCGAATGCATGCAAATACACGCCATTCTCGAACTTTGCCTATGCAATGACCCAACCCCCTTTCTGTAATCCCTTATCTGCCCCTGTAAAGACATGTTGATTCAATCGATAGATGTTCATGCCAATTCCGCGTGGAGGTTAATGAAATATCACAAACAAACCCGGGCAAATGTGAAAACATCTTCATCTCTAAGAAGAACATGTCTGAGTCATTCTTCAGGTCTCAAAACTGTTGATAAAACATCAGGGGTCTTCCATTTAGTACGTAAGCAAAATTTATCAAATTTTAGACCCCCCACCCCCTCCTTGGCTTAAAATACGCAATGGATTTGTACAGAAACATACGCAAATTTTCAAAACTTTCAGACCCCCCACCCCGCCTTGGTGCTACATACTTAATGGAAGGCCCCTCAATGATCACCGCACAATAAGATATTTACAACCCGATAATGCTACAGCTAAAGTGTCCTGCTCTCCCCAAATTTACATAATTAAACTTATAGCACAACTACACTACCCTCTTGATATCAGCCTAGCTTACTGAGCAGTTAGTGCTGCCACCTAGTATTACTTCCTTGCATCAATAAGCTCATACTTAGATGGATCCCAGCATACTTCTATCTCTTTATGTTCAATAAAGAAGAGCACCATCCTAGAAACTATCTACTGGTTACAATCCTCATTCCTGCTTCTTCTAAGCCTCCCTATGCTCACTAAACCATGAGTAGTATAATGGAGTCGCTGGCGCGCATAGTCAATGCTACTAATTAGGTCAGTAGGTCAGTACGAGTGAGCATCGGGGATAAATAGGTTCATAGACTAATAGAGACTTTGAATAATTAGGTCATTACGACCTACTTTCGTGACCTACTTTTTAAAAATACGTTTAAGGAATGTGTTATTTTGTTATTTTTTCATTTTTTCATATATATTTTCTACGTATATTTTACCGGATAATTTTACCGGACGTTCTATGATTTTCGTTATTTTTTCATTTTTTTTGTATATAGTTTGTATAAGTTTATGTCATTTATTATTCATTACATATAATAAATAAAACAAAACAACATTTTTTTTTAGTTATTTTTTATTAAAAATCGTAAAAAGCAGATTATAATGCATATATACAGCGCGCATCCACAAGAAACACCTGATTTGCTGAGATAAAGATTGAAAATATCCAGTGAGTACATTTAGGGCATTTCTTTTTTTCATTTTTTTCATTTTTTTTTTTATTTCAAAGCTACATCTTACAAATAAGTTGTTCATGTAGTTGGTTTTAAAGTAAACAAAACATAGAACAAATAAGTTAACATAGTTACAGGACATACAAAAGAGGTGCTGAGTTCAGTTCATCTCAGTGTGTTTCCTTCATCCAATCACTTTTTCATCTCTTTTGGTTCCCCTTGAAAACTCTTTTGATTTGTCTCAGCACCTCTTTGGGTGTGGCTAGTCACCTGCAGGCCTATGATTTTTTTTCATACAAAAAAACTACTTAGGAAGCTGTAAAGAAGCTGTAACTTTTACAGAGTAGGAATCTACAATATCCCTTCATACATCAATGTATGGAATTCAATTTGATGCAGTAGAAAAGAGTAATTTTAACATAGGTTTTACAACAAAGATGTCATAACTAAGATGTTGCTGTTGACCACATGTGCTACAAGTGTTTCTTGCTATGATAAGCCATTGTGCAATGGGGCACTGAAGTTCCAGCTGTGATTATAGCAAAATTAAACTGGATTAAATTCTAATTCTGGTATTATCTTATATTGAAATCATAAAGTTTTACCTTCTAAGATTGGCAGTCTTTGAGCGTTCTGCACTCCTATATGAATAAACCAGGAAATTGTAGAAATGAGAGATCTGTAGTTCTACTCATAGTTATCGACATAAGAATCTCAAACCTTTTTTACATAGAAACATATATAGGTACAGGCATGGAGTTTGGCATTACATTAACGAGAATGCTGGCAAATGGTAATGGTCAAGCGACATAATAGAAAGTGATATGCATGAAATCTGAGACAATTTGTCATTGTTCATAACAGGTATTTAGTCAATTCCAATACATTTACATTGAGGCCGGTATTTATACAAGCAAGTATATGGTATGTCCTTTTCAACAATTACAATAATGTTGCTATAGCATGAGTTTCCTTTTTGGTTGATTAATTAGTAGCTTACATTCATCATTTGGCATCGACTACAGAGGACATTCTTTTTTTTAAACTACAAGATATTTTTTAATTCTGGATTTATTTTGTTCAAAAAAAAATTACATTAACATTATAAATATGCTAAAAATTGCAGTATGTTAATGTTAGATAAAGATAGTAAGGCACTTGCACAACTTTTATGGTTCTCTTTCACAAAATACTGCAACATCAGTAACAGCAATTAAGAAGTCATTTTATATTCATCAGGAAGCTTATTTTCTCAGTTTTATTGAGCACCTGTGTATTCATCTTAAACACTTCCCTTTCTATATTCATTATAAAGTCTTTTTCTAAAGTAGTATTTGTGTTACAGGTCTGTGAATCTCTGAAGTGAACGATAACTGCAATTTTTGGATCTAATACTCGATGTCTCAATGAGAAGAGATATACAGTACTGACTATAGCATGAATGCCTACTGTTGAAACAAGTTTTGGTCTTACTAAGGGCTTTCCCTCTGAAAGTAAACATACACTATTCAATTTCCTTTGTTTTGTTATTTGCATAGATGTTTCCAATTGTGTTCTAAGGATTGTTACACCAGCATCTATCTTCCAAAATACATTACTTAATAGAGCTGTGTAGTTACTGTGGGTCATTGGAATAAGAACTTCATCTAAGTCTAAAAAGGTAAGGTACTGAACTTCATTCATATGTCGGTATAAACAGTCCATATTCTGTAGCATTTGTCCAAAATAGAAAAGAGAAGTAACATCTCTTGGCAAAGTCCAGTCGTATATTTTTAGCACTCCTTTGTTTTCATAATGTTGCAACACATTCATTATTGTGCTGTCAACCATATAAGTACCATAGAGGTAAACCCTTTCACCTCCATAAAGCAAGAATCGTTCAAAGAAATTCACCACTTTTATCAGATCAGGAGCTTTAAGATTGTACATATAGTTCAAACAGACACCAAGAACAGCTTTTGGACTAGAGTTGGTGTATGTATCAGATATATACAAGTAGTTAGTAGGAATTATGCATGGATGGGATGTTAAGGAGATAGATTTAGCTTCACAGGTCAAAGGTAATTTACAATGAAGTATATACTGATGCCATATACACTTCTCAATTTCTTGAACGAAAGAGTAAAGTCTTTCTATTCTGCCTGGAATTGAGATGCATTTCTGGTTACATGATGTTTGACAATATAAAACGGGACTGTCTAATGGAAAGATGTACATAACCTTGACGTAGAAGTTATTTTGATCTCTTACATGAAATGCAGACACTACATACCCTTTTGTGAAGTCTATTGGCTGAAAATTAGGTACAAATCTAAATTTGTATTTCTGTTGTAGTTGATGACGCAGTTTAATAGTATAAAACTCTTTTGACATGGTTTTCACAGAAAGTTTTGATTGTTGTAGGTTATGTTTCATGTCACTAATTTTCTGTTCATAGTCCTTTACATAAATGCATTCATTTCCAGTCAATATTTCTGAGGCATTGACATGAGCACCAGGATAGCTCATCGTGTTTGGCCACCATACAACTGTACATATTCTATTCCCCAAACTGTAGCCTGAGAAGTTGACATGGTATATTTCTTGATACTTCATTTCTCTGTACACCTGATATCTTGAATATATATGAGATGTAGTGTACATAACACCATACATCATAAGAAGTAACAGCAGCAACCGTAATATGAACTGTGTCATTCCTGTCCTGGAGGGAAAAAGTTGGAAGAAATTATAAATTTGTAACATGGAAAATGTTCAACTGTGAATAAGTATGCATGAGAATTTGATTTCACATATATAAAGCTGTAAGATTATGTTTATTTTTTGCAAAAATTATGCTTTAATCTGATAGGTTTTTACAGTCATTGTTGTATAGGTTGTAATACATTAATGTTAATACAATGCAGCCAAAAGTGGAGTTCCATATAGCCATGCAAAGGTAAAATTAAAAAGTAAGTTTAAAATGTCCCTACTACAGAGGTCTATTACTATGGGACAGCTTACCTGACTCCATCCAAAAGGAAGAAAATGAACAGAGTTTCAAAAAACTTAAAATTAATATGGACTTTTAGTAAATACTGTATGATATTTGATGTATGAATTGAAATTAAATGTTGTACATGTTGTATTGAACTATTATTTCAAGTTTGTGACTAAATAGGATTGTATTACATACCATTCATCAATAAATCTTATGGTTACTCTTGGAAGGTCCTGTATTGTATGTGAAAACAGTGAAATAATAATGATAAAAAAAATGTAGGGCCCTGATTCTTTCAACAATTTTATTAGAAAAACCTGGAATAGGCCAATTTAATTTTCCATTGGGTTGTTTATGGTGGAACTTGTACCATACACCTTACTCTTGGAGTGTTCCACTACATAAAAAGGAGGAAATAAGGCCTGCATCGTGGACATCAATAAAATGGGGAGCTGCACTATATACCTTAAATAGGCAGATAGTGCCTATGTTGATACCAACATGTTGATATCTGAACCGTAAACTTCTTGCAGCACCTCAAAATAGTAACTGCAAATGCAACGTACAGCGTAGTGGAATATGGCCTTAACACTCTCCAGGGCCAAAACCTAAGAGGGGATTCATTAAAGGAAAACTTGCACATAAATTAAGATAATTCCATTTTCTGTGAATTTCATTTGACTAGATTATCCTATAAATGTTTCAAATGAGTAGTAGGCAGAATCTCAAGGTATTAACAAATAATGCAGGAAAAAAAATAAATTTGGGAATTCCCTAAATACTAGGCATTTTAGTGCTCCCCCTGCTGCATCACTGTAATGGGAATTCCTTTTTAGAATAACTTGGGAATCCCAGGTTATTGAATAGATTTAGATGAATGAAAAATAGAATTAATAACAGGCTGTATGGGGCCTGACATGAATATTTCAAATAATATAAATACTTATGTGCAATTTTTCATTTAAGACCAGACCCATTAATCAACAGAACCTTTATCGTTGGCTACTACTATAATTCAACCAATAAGAGGAGATGTTTGGCTGTTGCTTAGGTGTTCTCATATCTTTGTCTGAGAGAATACAAATAAGGGCCTTTTATAACTATTCAGTCAAAATTATGGTGATTCAATGTCATTATATTGAGCTTTAACTCTGTTAACAAAAGCATAGAAAATGTTGCCAATATATGCTAGGACATTTGCTCAATTTTTTACTTTATTGTTCAAAATTTGATGGTGCTAGTCCAAAAATACAAACATAAATTACAGATCTGTTTGTGGTCATGTAGAGGCTTCTTTGTACTTTTAATTTTTGTTTTGTAATTCAACTTCATCTAAAAGTACTCCCTTTTGACAACTCGCACCAATCTCATTTGGCTGCTACAAATAAAAAGAAGGATTCCTTTACTCCCCTGGCCTCAAACCAAATGAAGACAGGTTAAGACTTCTATGGTAAAATAGTGGGAATGTCCGTACCCATTGTAAGAATATAAATACCTTCTGCACTTCATTATTCTCCTGACAGGAAAACTCATGCCTTATCCAACCAGCCTGAAAATACAAACATGTCGCAATTTTCAGAAAATTGATATTGTCCTTAGTGGCAAAATGGTATTAAATGTGAACACTCTACGGCTAATGGTTTCTAAGTACTAACATTGAAACATAATGTACAGCACTCTTGGGATGTGTATGGGAAGAAGAAGGATATTTGATTGAGTACAATCTCAATGTAAGATCAGTATGTCCTTGACTCTTTCATATCATACAATATTGTGATATGTGATGGCAATCCCTACGGCATTTTGTTCACTATAACTGTGAACTATAACCCCTATACTTATATTATATATCATTAGATAGTTAACAGTAAAATCTATCTATTGAAATAAATCATATAAGTGCGTATGAAAAGACGCCTTTAAAAACAAAGTCTAGAATGTAGAAAAAGTGTTTTTGACGAATATTTTTTAACAAGGAGGAAATTTAAAATATTTGTATTTTTTGATAACAAAATACATTTTGATAAAATTGTCTATAACCATATGAAAATTTTGATAAACATAATTTTTCATTAAAAGTTGTATTCATCAAATCATTAAAAATTGAAAACATCAAAAATTTCTAAATCTGAGTGAGGAGTCTGATGGACAAGGTTCAGATCTTCATTTAAATAACTTACTGTTCATAATTCTGATGAATGTTAAAAAGGTTGTAAGCAGAAATGTGAAAAGAAAAGCACCACCATAGATCCAGTGTGTGCAAGGTGTACGCTGTGAGATTATAGGGTTCTGCTTCAGTGGGCCCAATACATGATATATTAATGGCCTAGTTCCTTTGTTCTCCCTGCCTACCATGGTTTATAGGGTAACCGACGCGCTCGGCCCCATACTCCTTATCTTCTGATTCTCTTGTAATCATTAAGCTGCTTCCCCACTTGAGCAACTAAGATTTTAGTCCCTGGGCAATTAGTGTTAACCCTTTCTTTCATGGGCAACTAATGCTTGATTTCAGGCTTGGTTGCCCTGGTTGCAAAGGGTTAACACTAATCGCCGGGCTACTAAAATCTTAGTCACCCAAGTGAGGACGCTGATTTACTCGGGGAATGTGAAGCGACGGAGGAGTATGGGTCGGCCCCACTCTTGCCCTATCCCCTCCCTGTGTTGTGGTGCTGACCCCAACTGCCCATCCATAACTGGGGCAAACCAAACATGAACATACCACCCTACATTTAAAGCTTAAGGTGGAGATCAGCTTATACACAATGGCTCAATATATTCAGAATAGTGCAAGGAAAAAACTTAGAAATGCACTAAAAGGTTTGGCTTCACATTCCATTTAAAAAGCAATGAAAATTATGGATCATACAGTTCGAGTAGGACTTTACGTTATGCATTCCTAGATTCTGGCTCAAGTTGCATTTAAATTATGTAATAAACAAAGAAAATTGGTTACAGCCAGCACAATTTTAAGTATGTAGTTATAGCTTTGCAAAAACAATAGCGAAAACTGCAACAGGCAAAAGTACCTACCTGCCAATGGCTATTCCTATCTCCTAATGCAGCCGTAGGAAACATGCTGGTTAACAGGGTAGCTAGGGTAATAAATATCAATTATGG
Source organism: Lepidonotus clava (assembly GCA_936440205.1). Lineage (NCBI taxonomy): Eukaryota > Metazoa > Annelida > Polychaeta > Phyllodocida > Polynoidae > Lepidonotus > Lepidonotus clava. The sequence continues at coordinate 4,328,604 of OW387143.1, forward strand.
ATGCGCTACTTAGTGAGTCACAGCAGAGGGAGGTGGAATGAGCACTGGCATGCAACAGAGGGTGCTCTTGATCGAGTGTCCAGCTTATTTGGACACACTAAACTTCTATCTACACCCTATTCTGATGAAGAATATACCCTTTTTGATAAATTTTAGGAGGGCAAGTGTACTGATCATACTCAATGTTATACCATTATTCCAATAATAAGAAGCATAAAAAAAACCAAAAGATTTTGTCAGTTTAGTATGATTGGATATTGACTACAGAGAGAGACCTGTGGCCCGTTGCCCAATGGGTTTCGTAACAATGAAAATAAAAAAACAACAAAACATTTCGTTGTTACTTTTATCGTAACAACGATGGTTTTGCACAATTTCTTTTCTATATTTAGAATGTCCCCAAAAGCTGTAACTTTTACTGAATTTTTTATAATTTTTTCTTAGTTCACTTTACAGAATTTAATTTCATTCATTAGAACCCGAGATATTGTATTTTCATTACAACGTAACTTTTCGTTACTAAGCAAAAGTTTGTTGTGCTTTCGTTTTTGTTGTTACTTTGTTCATAACTACAATTGTTTTGTAACTTTTTTTTCTATATTTAGAATGCCCTCAAAGAGCTGTAACTTTTACTGAATTTATCTAATTTTTTCCCTTTCTATATCAATTTACATACTTCATTTTCATTCATTAGAACCAGAGATTTTAACTTGATCCTCACAACGAAATTCTATTGTGCAATGGGCCACTTGTAAAAGAACATACTTTCCATGATATCTTGATAGTGAATAAAGGTAAGGCTGGACACATATCACCCTGACCACTTTAGATTTTTGAAGATCATCAAAGATTGTGGAGAAATTTTCAAAATTGTTGGATATTTCTAACAGTAAAAGAATGTCCAATAGTTATGAGTTGTGCATTAGAACAGACCTTTAAACAAAAAGTCTGAGGTGATGTTTTTCATCAACAAAAGGTCAAGTTTTACAGTTTCAGAGGGGCAATTTTGGTATCTTGCAATAGGCTATCCATCTCTCCCATGTAGTCATGTCTATTCTCCTGTCCATCTGTCTGAGTTGTGTAACAAAATAAATCTATATGTAATCTCTTGAACAGTTTTCTGAAGTTTGATTCCCTTTTTTTCCTTCTCATTTGCATAGGTTCTATATGTAGAAATGACAAGGGAGGTTCGAGTCATCCTAGGCCTGACACCCCCTCCCCTTCACATTCCTGACCCTTAAACTAGAAATGTCTCTGTCGCCGTGTACATGCAAATACTTGTCATTTTATTGCTAGTACTTTGCCTACAATCAGATGTTGCCAAGTAAACCCTTTACTTTGGTGACTGAAGAATTGCATCTGAACTATAGTAGGAATCCTCAGTAATGTACAATGTATCCAGTCTGTCACCAAGCTTGGCCGGCTTTGTGGTTGTTTCATTAAGGGCCATATCCACTAGGTGATTTTGCGTCGGCCGACGGGAATCAGCGTCGGCATACTCATCGGCGTACGCGTCGGCGTACGCGTCAGCGTAAAATTATCAAACATGCTTAATAAGGATCGGCAGTCCCGTTGGCAGTCCCGTCGGCACCGACGGCCGACGGCGACACCGACGGGACCACCGATTCTGTATGGGTATGGGGAAAAGGGGGACCGTCGCCGACGCCGACGCCAGCACCGACGCCGACGCCGATTCAGCAAAAAGTGGCCTAGTGGGTATGGGGCTTTAGTATTCTTGGCATATTCCTGTATGTATGATGAAAACCACCACTTCATCTATTTTTAAATTGATCCTCCATCTGTGGGGCCCTTGATGGGGGGTCCTAATGTCGCATGTCAAATTTAAGAAATGTCCCTGTCGCATGTATGTGTCACTTGTTTATTGTTCTGTCCCATGTCAAATTTAAGATTTGGCCATGTCACCATGTTGATTTAAAGAAAAACCCATGTCATATGTGACTAAGGTCTATGTCGCATGTCAATTTTAAGAAATGCCCCTGTCATTGTGTCAAATTTAGGGGTGTCGCGCCATATCTGTTACCTATCTGTGTCCCAGTTGTTCCATATATAATTCATAACCTCAAAGTAGTATTGACCAGCATGATCAATAAACACACCAAATATTTACCTTCACCTAGTTCAGAACTGGGAGATAAATTGGTTCGATACGTGAGGTATAAGTTTGTGTTTTATGGTCAACCTTTATGTAGGTCATAAATGGGCCATAAAGATTAGGGTGGATGCCTAAAGTTGACATGGGACATAAAGTCTAGGGACATGCGATTAGAGGTTTAAAAAGATAGTGACAGGGGACTTGACTATTTTTTTAAATTCAACATGGGACATGATCATTGCTATACAACAACGACATGTGATATTACCATTTCTTAAATTAGCCTCAGGATGTTGGGACCCCCAATCTATAAAGAGGGGCCCCGAGAGAAGGGTCTACAAGCTGCATGTAGATAAAAGGGGCCCTGGAAGGGGTGGTCTCCATGTCATATGTCAAATTTAATAAATAGTGATGTTGCATGTCTTTTGTAATTATGCTCGATATTACTTGTGTAAATGCCTATGTTAGCCTACATGTGAATAAGCTACATGTGAACAAGGAGCTGGGTCAACTAGAAGAATTTAATACTGTGCTGACATAGTTGTACTGCACATTTCCAAGTATTTTTCACGAATCATAAGACTATGTACAAAGAAGCACAGAAAGACAAAAGGACTATGTCTCTACTCGAACTATTTTTACTAAACTAAATCAAAAAACATGTATACAATGCAAGAAAACTGGTGGCATCAGAAAATTTCTGAATATGTAATATTAAGTACCTAATGAACCAATCATGAAGTAATAGACCTTATCTCAATATTGATAGAAAGAGGAATTCTCCTCAGCACTCATAGCTGATTTACAACATTTTGAGTGCCTGCAGGTTAATTTGGGCTTAATTTTATAGACAGGGAAATCTACAGAAAATAATTATGTAAACATTTGCCATATTTCCATCTGTAATGAATACATTTTCAAACTAACCTAAAAATACAAACAAAATATAGAAACAAATCATAAAAAATACTCTATAGCTACAAAAATATATCAAACCCATGATAAATAATAAATTATATGCTTACGGCCTATGACTTGTCTACATATTTCTCAGTATGCCTCTTGACCTAGGCTAGTGTGCAGGTACAATGCAGTAAACAAGCCTTCTGAGGAGGGGAGAATTACAGGTGGCAGGACAATAGCCCTGACTGAACAGCCCCAGATTACTTGGCACAGAATTAGATTAGTTATCGAAGATATGGCTCTAGATCCTTAAATTTGACGGGATGACATTGGCACTTTTTGGGCTGGATGATAATTGACATGGGATTTTAAAGAGATAATAAGGAACATTGCAATTCACTATTCCATGGATAGCTGATTTACAGTACTTCTAAGCACCTAATTTGGCTAATTTGGACTGATTTTGTCGACAAAATCCCATGAAAACCATTACAAAATAAACAAATATTTGTTAAATATCCATCTATAATGAGTGAATTATATAAACACCTTAGAAAATATCAAATGTATATAGCTATGAACTAAGAAATAATTAAGACTAATTTTTCAGCATGTTGAACCACAGGTTATCCTGTGTTAATTGTATGTGTTTAAGCCTTGCGACTTCTTGACATATTCCAGAGCATGCATCCTGATTTAGGCTTACCTGCAAGAAATGGCTTTTCTGGCAATACAGCCATTTCTTAAATTCAACAGGGTCAAATTGCCCTTTCTTAAGGTAGACAAATGACAACCCCTTCCTGTCCAAATCAAGGGCCCAACAGATACTGCAGTGGTGACACCTGGTACAAACCATACCAACCACAACAAGCTAAGCAGGAGGGGCTACAGGTCTCAGGGAACTAAATGTTTTCCTGTATAGTTTAATGTAACGCGGCATCCAATAAAAAATATTCAGAAAGAGTGTTGCCCAAAAATTCAATTCTAAGCCTCTAGACAGACCTTTCATACACAACATATCAAAATTTCAGCATAGGTTAACCCTGAAAATCTTGAATAAGGGCCAAAAATGTGTACCTACCCTCATTTTGACAGGTCCACACTGCCAAAATGCACCTAGAATACACCCTGTCCTAAAGGCATTCTCAAAAATTCTAACAGTCAGATACCAGACTGTATGATATATAAATCAATTCAGGAATAGTTGGGGAGCATCCTGAATTTTTCTTTTGTTTTTCACTAGATTTTTCATTCTAATATGGACCAACCAGAGCCCAGTAAAATATTCACTGCAGTCCAGAAAGGTATATGACACTACAGATGGCGCCACATTTAGTTCTCTGAGACCTACACACACACACACACATACACGTATATATATATATATATGGGATGATAGACTCACCAGGCCTATCAAAGTATCAAGGACAGTCCAGAGGTGGCACCACAGCTGGTCAGTACTACTCAGTTACCCCATTTGTCAACAGGGGGCTCTTACCCCAGGTCACTGCAGGTGACTAGACAGGCATGATCCCTGGACTGAACGGACTCATATGTACACACCAACTACATAAAAAATTTCTTTTTGCATATTTGTTCCATGTGTTGCAGTAATAAATAATAATGCCTAATTGCTGCCAAGGAACTGGCCGCCCAACCAACTGCTTGTTGCCCTGTTTTATTATATTTCAAGTTTCCGTTAGTGCCAGACGACAGCGCATTGATATATATATATATATATATATATATATATATATATATATCTTTCTGGCAAGCTTCAAATTATAGGCACTCTCATAGTCAGGAAATCTGGTTTACTAAGAACCAATATCAAGAACTATTGATCTCCGTGTTAGAGCACAAATTCTTAGTATAACACAGATATGAAAATTCCCTGCTATGAATACTCTGACAGGTTTTTATGTTGGATAGTTTCTATTCATAACATTAGATGTCACCACTTTTTCATTTTGCCATTATCACTTATTCCCATTCATTCTGATGCCTTACCCAAGATGTAGTCTAACACGCACCTGAAATATTGATTCTCCATTTCAAAACTCGTATCTAACAGTTTAAATAGTTTTTCTCAGTATGCCTAAACTCACCACTTATTTTGATGGCCTTCATCTTAATTGAAAAGGGAACCATTCTAATGTGTTTTAATGTGTCATATCTTTCTTAATAGGCAAGATAGGAACAGAAAAAAGGGGTCAGATTGATATGGGTAGTGGGTCCTTTTGCCTATAGAATGACTTTGAGGCAATTACTAGTGAGAAAGGGTTAATAAATATGACATCAAACATCAAGTTGATGCAGCTAGTCTTCAATAGTGTCTTGAGATTGTATTCTTTGATCCACCTCTCGCAAAGTCACGTACGGGTTCTGGTTTATTAAATTCTGATTCTAGAAATATCTTAGATTTTATTCATGAGCTTTTATCTCATAACATATGCCTTCTGTGAGTGTCCTCTGTGAGTGTACTCCAATATAGATAAACCCAAAAACTTTAAAAGTGAGAGATCTGCAGTTCAAAGACTCATATCGTATCCACATAGGAAATTCAAGCTTTTTTAACATAAAGAATCATATATACAGGCATGGAGTTTGGCACTACTCTAATAAGAATGCTGGCAAACGGTATTGGGCAAGCAACTAACTAGAAAGTGACATGTATGAAACATGCCCATTATCATCCATTAAATCTGACACCTTTCAATTTGTCATTGTTCATTAGAGGCATGTAGTTGATACATTTACATAGAGAAAAGTTTGAAATAGAAAATGTGAAACATCGGCCTTTATTTAAACAAGCATGTATGGTATTTCCTTTTTAACAGTTATGATAATGTTGCTATAACATGAGTTTCTTGATCGCTTAATTAGTATCTTATCGTCATTGTTGAACATCACCTACAGAAGCCATTTTTTTAATCAAAGATAATTTAAATTCTGGATTTTTTTTTTGTATTCTGTAGAATTCGAATTTTTAGGTAAAGTACCTATATACTTAAGAATTAAATCTACCATTATTAACATCGTTTGTGAGGAAACAATAATTCAAGGTCACAATGTATGGTACAGTCAACTCTGATTTCAGAGCAAGCCATTTATTTAATCATCTCATTGAGTAAATGTTAAACCAATAGCATACAATTTGGTGTATTGAGGAATGAGTTCCACTGACTAGAGCATAAATAAATAAGTCTTTGAGGACGTTGTCCATAGGTTCAATCCACACAGCAAACCAATAAAATCCTCCAGAACATGAGAGTAATTTGTCTCACACTTCCAGTGCGTCAGGGCAGAGAACAACTGATGGAAGTAAGATGCTGGAAGAACGTCGGACCTATAACTGACGGTTGGTGGTCCTTGCATTTCAATCAAGGAGAACCTTTGTAAACTTAACTGTAAGCCAGATCCCTGAATGGACATCTCATTTGCCTTGCTGTGGTTACTTTGTCTCACTCATGCAAATCTCCAGTTCTTTACATGGACACTCTCAGCTGTCCTGCACACTGGGATGTAATGCAGACAAAGGAATGAGAACTTGAGACTCATAGCCACTGCATGACAAAAGGATGCCCATAAAGGTCTGAAATACTGCTAAGGGTGCAAAAGTTCCCCAAGCTGGAACGCTAAGAACTACACAAACGTCGGTCATGGAGCAGACGGGCTTCCAGAGTCTAACTTCCATCACAGTCCCTCTTACACAGTTGCCACTTGGTCACAAGGAATTTAAAAAGTTCTGCTTGAGGCCAGAAACAGGTCCCTCCTATCTGGTAACCAATTAATTGGTTGGTTCCTCTTTTGGGGTCAAACCAGGCAAGCAGTTCATCCTTTTTTTGGGCAACATTCTCATTCTCAATGAAAACGTTTGCATAGTTTGTGATGAATGGCTTCAAAGTATCATCTTTCAGGGCACATATTTCTGCTTGAAGTCTGAAGTGTCCTACTCTCCCCTTCAACCACTCGTGGCCAGTTTGGGAGGCAATCACCATATGACAATGTCGGTTCACCACTAGTTCAAAGATGTCAGCAATGACTGTCTGGTTGGTGAATTCATTCAATTCATCTAGGAGGATGGCAACTTTTAGCCCATCACTTTGCAACAGGTTCCATGCTTGTTCCTTTACACTGGTACTTCCTTTAACTGCTTTCAAGAAAGTTTCTTTCCATGTCTCCTCTTCGTGGGCCTTTTCTATAAAGACTACAAGTTCACACTCTCGAAGTGCAAAGCCTTCCACTACGCAAGTGGTCCTCTTCGTCCCTCTTGCCCAATTGGTGGCGCAATGTTTCAAGAATGCACTTTTACCAGTACCTTTTTTACCCACGATGAGAACTGCTAGTGTATCCCCTTCTTCACATTGCAGCACCTCAGCTGTAGTCAGATGTTTTGCCCTGTAATGATTACAAAGAAAATTGATGACCGGTTTTTCAAATGATCATTTTACTCCATGTAAAGCCTTGTTTGGTCCAATTCATACTTTTCATGATTGTTTGCTTTCCTAACAATATTTACATTGTGAATAATACTTTTTTTAGAAGAGTATGCAAATTTCAAAAAATGTATTATCTACTCAAAAGACTAAAAGATATTAGTCATGAAAATGCCAGCAAGAGAAACATTTTAATGATTAGATTTTTCATTTTGTGCCATGCTGTCCCAGTCAATTAGTGACTAAAATCATTGACAATGTTCAAAATGTGTGCACAATCGTCTTGCACACATGGACATTACACTTATCAGTACAATGTATAACTTAGTACTTGCTTTGTTACTGCTCCTACTTTCATGAAGTGGGGGTCTGTGAACACATCTTCAAGGTCAAAACAAGCACGAGATGAATTCTCACTGAAGGGAATGTTCCCTAATGATTCTTTGTAGTACTGTCGATGCGACCTGAATCTGGCACCTTGCGCTGAAATAACCATATTATCATATGGGTTAAATTACATTTAAAGGCTTTCAGATATATGTAGTAATTAAAGTGTAACATGGAATATGGAATGTATTTACCAATTTGAAACAAATATATAATCTGAGTAACATTTCATAGTTCTGGCAAACAAATGTTATTTTGGTATACATGCAATGTGGGGCCCAAAATACATGTAAACAGTTATAATTATTGAAGGTAGTACATAGTAGCAATTCCACTGAAATATAAACTGCATTTCTCTAAATTGTTATTATGAACATAGTAGTGTGTGTTCCTTGCAACAATATTACTTATAACAGTTACTAGTTGTTAGTTTTAGCCCAAACCCACTAGGCAAATTTGAACATAGTTGGCTGACTGATTGACTCAAGAATCGGCAGATTCTGCAAGAACAGTTGACAGATTTTAGCATTATATCATATAGAACAATTATATTTCACTATTTTATACTGATTGCCGTTGTGAATCAGTGTAGAAATAGACTGATTGGTGCCAAATTCAGCCATTTCAAATTGGTCAAATTCACCACTGGGTATGGGGCTTAAAATTCAGGTAGTTATACTCACCCTCACTGTAAAAGCTTGTTGTATGAAGTGTGTTGCTCTCCTCAAGAAGACAAAGGACGCCGAGTTGATCAGTGTCTTTCAGTGCTTTTATGAAGCCCTCATACCTGTCATCAGTTCCTCTCAACAGATGGTCCAATATTGAAGAAGTCTTTCCAGATGGTGCCAGTTCCTAGATAAATCAGAGGAAAATTGTAGCTACACAGAGACGGACATCCCTACAGAATAGGGAGTTTCAGATCCCACAACGCATCTTGATATGTCACAATCTCTAATCTACCTAATGATATTCAAGGCTTAATGTGCAAAAAATTGTAATTATGATTACATCATCATGTATGATTGAGGCATAGTTGTATACCAATAATGAAATATTTTTAAAATACTTTATAAAAACGGCCTAACCGGAATATCAGGGACCCATCCTTATAAGAAGAATTTAAGAATAGTTCGACATTTCTAAACTGTCTTACATGAATTATGAAGTGTTTATCTCAAGGATTATTAACAAAACAAATGTGGATGGTTATTCTAAATGATTAAATCCAGCACTTTAAAACCTGACCATCTCCTACCTTCTCTACATGATCGCCATTTGCATTCCTGTATTCCTACACCACGTATCACGTCAGTGACGTATATTCCGTAATGAAGGAATATAGTTCCATCACATAACAATGTTTTAAATTACAAATTGACGAATAGGGACGAGTTAGGGTTAGTGTTGAATCCCCAAAGATGGATCAGAAGAGAGGGATATATCTTTAGCTTTAATATTTCATCAAATCTTATATTTTCTTACAAGTTAAAAGGGCTGTGACTTCATCAAGGTAGTCCCTGCACAAAAACCAAGATGGCGACGTATTGACATAAACAGAAGGACGTATGGTGAATGAGGAAGATTATTATTATTTAGACATTAATTCTGTATCTGTTGCTTGTCAATTGGGGGAGCTAAGTACCTGGTTTACGATTCCTACGTCCTGATATGTGAAATTCTTCCCCTAGTGGGATGGGTCCTGGATTTTCAGGTTAGGCCATAAAAACTGATATAGGAGATATGGTACGTATGCGTTACATCTTGCCTTGGAGGATCTGAAACTCCCTAATATTTGTGACGTATCCTATAAACCTATTTCAGTCACGTGGCACTTTTCTAGTGGAATAGGCCTCAACAAGTGATTGGGATATGGGTTTTAATAGGAATCATTAGGAACAAGGATTCTATGGGATGATTCACTGTGATGGGTCTAGACCCTTAAAATCGACAGGGCGACAGAGGCATTTTTTAAATTCGACAGGGCGACAGGCCCGTTTTTTAAATTCAACAGGCGACAGGTGTATAGTGGCACCCCACAGAGCGTGTGAACACATGATTCCTAAGCATGATCTCTTTTTTCTTTTCTTGTCTTGATAGAAAGTTTGTTACACAGACAACAGTTTGTCTTTTTTCTAAAAATGTGTGCATATTTTGTGGTTTTCAAGGGGGAATCCCCATTATTATGACATCACATGGTGACTTATGGTGGAACCACTCAGACCATATAGAGGACTCCTCAGCTCTGAAACAAATATTTCTGGAAATTCTAGATTTATTTCTTTACAATCAAAACATTGCTTATTCCTTAAAGGGAATTCCCTTATAATGACATCACACACTTAAATATACAAAGTTGACAAGATTCCTTGATCAAACTTTCTTTTCTATTCTTGTTGGTACAAAGCTAATTTTGGCCATTATGTTTTAATTTGAGTATTACGATTATATCAAAAAGGCGTCAGAAATACAAAAAGTAGAAAACCGCAAATTTATATGAAAGGAACCCTATAAAAGTTTGAGTAAGGGTCCCAAATATGGACATAAATTCACTTTGGCAGCTATACAGCCACCATATTCATGGAACCCTTTTTAGAACATGACTGACACTGAAACCAGGCTTTTCGCTTCATCTCAGGACACAAAGGCATTTGACACTGCTAGATGGGCCATTTCTACACAAAGAAGTATTACATGCTATCCCTTCAACCACTCCTCCCCTTTCATGTTTTAAGCATTTCAGTTAAAGAAAGGAATTTCAAGCAAACTCACTAAAATACTTCTTTTCCATATTCATTTCATTCTGTGCAATGATACAATAGTGTTTTACTGTAACTTTAAAGCTATATGCATGTGATGTGCCACTAGCTATGTTGGGAAATAGAAAAAGTCATATACTTACCTTTAGATCTTCTATCTCAGAGGTTTTGTACACACCATTAGCTATTAAAGAGCCGAAAAAGGCCTCTGACGTATGAATCTTCTCCAGCAGATCAGGCCGTTTTAGCGTTAACCGGCTCTTCCTTGCCTCAGATATTATGGTTGGCATGTTTGAGTCTTGTACATGGCATTATTCTGTGTCCATGGTTTTAGATTAACCCTATTTGGGTCCATTTTGACTTCTCGCTTTGACGAAGTATAGAAAACTAACCGTCTAGCCGTTATGATCATGTATGGTTCTATCGACTAAAATCATGTGACACTGGGATTTTCCACCGATAAGTTGGGAAATTCCAAGATTGGACAACCAATAATACGTCTTTAGATATTGATTCTGATAAGACTGGAAATATACAAACATAACCACCTTATCATCTCAGCCAACACTTAAAACAAGAAAAGGAGTTTCTCAATGTGTCACATTGTTGCTACAAGTAGGCATACGTAGATAAGAATTTGGATAGATGAACTTTTTTTTCTTCTTTTATTACATTAGACTTGCAAAGGACAAAAAAGCCTGCATAACGTTTTCTCGCCACCACTGAATTTCTGATATTTCCTCACTTTTAATTTGCAGGCAGATGTAGATCAGGTTGCATACTAAGAGATTAGTTGACAAGTCACGATTCCTTGAGTATATTAATAGTTGTATTATGCACAGTGGAAATTGTTTGTATTGATTTCACCATAGATCCCTTTGAAGTGTTGTGACATGCCATGGCAACATACACATTGATGTATCCCAATATGCCAGTATGTCAGATATATCAACTGCCAAACATTTCTTGTGCTACGGCAAATAAATCAAATGAAAAAGGTAAATTTGTAAGTTTTTTTAACATGGGAAGTGTTTTTCTGAGATTATTAAAAAGATATTATATATCAGAAACATTATGCATACATTATAATAAGTATTTAAGGTTGTAAAATTATACCTTTTTCCTATCATAATTATTATGCTTTTGTTACCATATAAATGAAATCTTTGTGTAGTCCTAATAATACTCTCTGGCTTCGGAGACCTATCGGCAATGGTGCCTCTAAAGGTTAGAGATGACATCAGCTGCATGTCTCAGAGATAGCTAGGTCTATCAATCTTAGAGAAGTACCTGCAGCTGCTTATCAGTACTTACTCTCTACTGCGCAGCTGTTTGGTGCCAATAACTAGTCCTGGCTTGTATGGTGTTTTAGAAGATATTTTTTCCATGTTTTACTTCAATGTGTTTTCTGTATAATACTATTTTCTTCCACGAGACATAGTAATGGTTTGTTTAAGACATTGAGCAGATTTGAAATGTTTCATGAGTGGAGAAGCACAGTAAATTCCAAGTCGTCAAACAAATAAATAAGCCCATCCAAGTCTACATCAAAATACAGGTTAACCATGGAAGAGCAAGTCAATTGCTTCCCTGGTTATTCCCCAAAGACAATAGCCTCAGACAAAATGAACCATGACAATTTTGATTCACAGACTGTTTTGTGAAATGCAGCCAGATATAACAGCCTTTTTCTCATAAGAACCAATGATAAAGCTTGCCATCTCTACCCATAATGTCTAACCTTTTATTGTCTTGGAATACTGCATTTTGATTGGTTAGCATACCTTTAAATCTGTCAAATGATAACAATTTAAGAAGTCATAAAGTTTTAGTAGTACTTCGTGAAATAGAAAAACATAGATCTTGCCTATTCAAGTGACCTAACCTATGGAAACTAGGATGGCTTATATGATGTTTTTATCCAACCCGTGTCCAACCCTGAACATACACAATGTGGGATGGGCTTATTACATAGAAAATATTGTATTTTTGTGATGGAAAATATTGTATTGTTGTGATGGTGAATACACAAGCTAGTAATGGCTTAATTCAGAAACTACAATGTAAACTACACTCCATCTAAACTACATAAAACCATTTAACTATCTTCAAATGAGAACCTTGATTAATCAGGTGATTCATCAATTTAAAGATTGGCAATGCCTGCAAGTTCAATGTCGTTTTGCAATTTGGCTTTTTTTCCTTTTCTGCTCGCCATCATAACAATCTCATTCGTCAACCAGGTCTCGTTTTACTGAAAGTAAACCTTTTTCTTGGAATTTGTAAATCTAATTCAATAACGATTATTATCCATTGCATATTGACATGCTCAGAAACAGGTTGAACAAAAGCTATTTCTATTAAGACGTCTATTACATGTAACCTTATCAAATGTTGTAGGTTTATTTTCGCTTTTTTGGATGAAGGCATGGTTTGAGGTTGGGTTAGTTTTGATACTATTGTATGTAACTTAAGTTAAAACAGTTCTCACAATGTTTTTATTCTTGTTCAGTTCTTCTTATCACGGACGTAGGGTTCACAATATTTGAAGTACCTGCGTGTTAATTTTGACCATTTTTGTAAATAAAAACACAATGGACTCTATAGAAAATATGCAACTATTTGCCATATTTCTATCTGTAATGGAAATATTGTTAAACCTACCTAATGATGTATATACAGATACAAATTAAAATATACTCCTTCCTAGTTTTCCATCATGTTAAACCACAAAGAATGCCATGATTAATGAAAGATATATGCTTAAGGCCTGTACATTGTCTACATATTTCCCAGCATGTATCATGATCTAGTCTATCTGCAGGTAAAATGTAGTAGACGAGATACATAGGCAAGCATCCCAATAACCTCTGTAGAATTCGAACCTGACATTACAATGTTGCAGTGTGACATTATTGTAACATTCTGGTTACGTTATTTCAGATACAATAAGGTTGTTTCAACATTCTATATTAGTAAGGTTTTAACTTCACTAGAATGTAATGTTATTATTACATGTTATTATTACACACCATTTTGGTAGGTTTCTAACATAACAGAATGTATCTGTTGCCCAATCTGATTTGATCAAGATCTACAAAAAGAAAAGACAGCAAACGGCTCTCAAACTGGCCATAATTCACGGTCAGAACTTATCTATTCCCTAAATAGAAAAGATGTAATGCCATATTCCACTTTGCGGCGTTTTACTCGCAGTGGGCAACTCAGTAGCGGTGTTTCTCACTCCCAGCGTCAAAGCTGGCCAACGCAAGGTGGAATATAGAAATTGCTTGCGGTGGTACTTGCGGTGGCCCACCACAAGGGCCACTGCAAATGATTTGATATTATTTTATATGATTAAAAATTTATCTTTTTTACTTTTTTATGATTTTATTATGACTTTAATGATTTTTTTATGATTTTATATTTATAGTTTAAAAAGATTTTTTCTTTTTTTCTTTTGAATGCTTGCGGTGGCAGAAACGAACATGTTGGTTTCTGAAATGTAAGTTACTTGCGGTGGTTGAACAGCCCACCGCATAGTGGAATATGGCATTTACGTTCCTGATTCATGATATAATTGTAAGGCAAGGTTTTGGTTAAAAACCATTTTCCTTTAAGGATTCTCTAACACAAATATCAAAAGTATTTTGAAAAAGCCCTCGTACACCACCTGACCCCCTTATGGGGCCTGGGTAGAATCTCAATCTCGTTTGAATATATTGCTGAAGATATAAAAGGGCACCATGAGAGAACATGCTATACTATAAAAAGTAAATGCTGTACATTTACAGCAAACCTTTCTGTAAAATAACAACACATGATGTACTGTAAATTGTACTGTATGTGGTATTATAGATGTCTTACAGTAAAATAAACAGCCAACTAAGTATTATATTTTTACAGCAAAGTTTGCTCGAAACAATCTTTCTAGCAAACTTTGCTGTAAATATACAGTGCACTGTTATTTTACAGCACTTTGAATTAAAAGCCCTTTATCATCTAATTCATATAGAATGTTCCCCATAAATTAAATTAAATGTTAATTCCAAACCACAAACCAATGTATAGAGGTTGTGTGATGTAATTCTGCTAGATTGACTTGCACATACATGCATTGGGTGATGTTACAGCAGGTTTGAGAGATCAATACTTACCTATAAACTGAATTTAGTACCAAAAAGGTGTCTATGTATGAAAATTATCATTATCTCATAATTATAACAATTATTTGGAAGTATTTCAAAAACTTAATAGATTATTATATATAATGTGTATGGAATTTACTATTTGACATCATTAGAATTTGTTAATTCACCCTGAAAAAATGGTTTTAAGGTAATGATGCTAAAAATGCTTTTTATTTTCTACTTTTGCACTACTGGTGGTCACTGTTTTTTACGGTAAGATGTACTGTAAAAGTACATACGCATCATGTAATTTTAGATTTATACTACAAATATTGCAATCCTACAGTAAGTTCAACTGTTTATTTTCTGGCAGCAAAAAATGCTTTAAATGAACTGTACAATTTGCTGAAAAAAAGACATTTCCTTTTTACTGTATTGTAACAGTGAAATTCTATAAAAAGGAGCGCGGACCGTGCATTGTTGTCATTTAACTGAATAAACCTGGGACATGCAGTCAACATCTCCTGCCTCTGTGATCTCAATGTGCAGCTGTGTGCACACATATTACACATGAAACAGGTATATATTAGGGCCCGATAACATCAAAGAATGTTACAGTATACTTTAGGATACCAGCATCTCAACTGCTTATGCTTTGAGTTCAAGTTTGCATGGAATTGTAGCAAACTTTTATGTGGCTATATATATTTTTCATGATCCATGCACTGCAATAACACTATTGCCCTTGAATTCTCTGGCACACAATGTTTACATAACATACTGTAAAATCAGGTGCCCTTGAGGCCCATGATCTTAAGAAATAGAAATGAGAAGTCTGAAAACAGGTCTGCTTCATTCAGGATCCAAAATCAAACTGTTTATTTCTATTAGTGGGGACAGGTAAGTGCAGGCAAAGGCAGGTCCATAGTCTAAGCCTAATCAGGCTAGATATAAGTGCACAAAATGGGCTGGTGAGCTAAGTAGTAATCTCTCATTATCAAGGATTACATACTCTCAGTCCCAAACTCAGCACAACTGTTCCCACGCATACAATTTGTACATACAAAAATTCCACAATCTATATATTAATTGTACCCAGAGTTACCATCATTACATCACTTTAAACAAGGTAAAACCTACTTAAATATTTCTAATCAAAAAGGGCACCATGACTTTACATTTGTCCCATATTCCCAAGCTTTTTTTTAAAAAAGATTTTTGTTTACAGAATCACATTCACAAGATATGATCGTCCATGTAGATAAGTCAATAGATACAATTAGATATGAAGTAAATCACTTGAAAACACATAAGTACATAAATCCAGTTATTCTGTACAATGAATTCTCATAGACTTCCAATCAAGTTGTGAGTGCTATTATTAGAATTAATCAACTCACAAGCTCAGAAAAATAAAAACAAAGTCATGGCAGCTTACAACCAATTAAAAGATTAATACATTTACCTTACACTAAAATTTAAAACTAACAATCAATTAACCAATACATCATGATATCTTAAAACATAAAGGGTATATGTTTAAACATGTCATAAAATGTATAAACTGATAATGTGCCATGATAGTTTTCAATTAAACCTTTCTCAAGCTTACTTAGCAAACTATTTCGATGCTTTTCAGTCTTGGGTCCAACCATGTAAAACCACAGCTACACAAAACTATTTACAGACATTATCAAAGTAATCACATTATTGAAACCACCAACTAAATAAAAAAAAAACCAATCAGGTACAAGTGTATTTAGCTGGATTAAACATTTCTCCCCACCACCATGGTTCAAAGGCCAATTACTGATTACAAAGTAATTGACCCTCTGAACCAAACAAAATATCAAGAATCCAGCAAATATTAACACACACTTATCCTATAAATCAAATAATATGGACTCATACATTACATGCTTCATTTCATCCTATGAAATTATGTCAATCCTAACTGCCATCTTCCAGGCGCCTTACCAATCTAAGGTAAACCAGGTAGGGTAGGGAAGCCCATCTAGTTATCACCCCAAAATACAGACAACATATAGTAGGGGACCCCACCCAGTCAACCTCTTAAGACATAAAACTGAAATAAAAGGGGAGTTAACCTAACTGCAACCCTATAATACTTCAGACCTGAAGATAGCCCATGTCTATCCTTCAGAAAATACTGCCACTAGGGGAGTTCACCAACTGCAACCCTAAATCTGCCTAAAAAGCACAATACTACCTTTTCATAAATGGGGGAGGCCGTCCTCAAATCACATATCATGTAAATATTGAAAAACACATTTTCGTCATAATTAAGAGTCTAGCAGCAGAGCATATTACATGTAACCACTAAGCAGCAACAGGCCTTTTGGCCTATAACATCAACAACTTCTCCTGCCTTCAAGTCATCATTTAATTCTACACTTCAAAACCCAAGTCTCACAAAATGGCCTGTACATAAACCACAAAGGCCACAACGACTTAAAAAGCAAATTGATTATAACGATTGATTAATTATATACTGAAAAAATTACAGCATATTCTTTTGAACAGAAAGAACTATAGGCAGTGGACTTTCAACATTTAGAATTCAACAAAAAGGTAATCTAATTGGAAAATAGGGACAGAGATCCTGCGGTGGTGTTCCCAGTGATCTTTTATCATATATATAAGGGGGGCATTCCATAAAGATTTCGCGATAATCTAGTTTGAAGAAATACCACGATACCAACAATTGTTATCGCCACATAACATTTTTGTTCAAATTTTTTTTGTTCAAATTTTTTTTCAATCAAACTCAAACTTTACAGGCTTCTTCCTTGGTCATATATATATATGTTGATATATTAATATTTGTGAAAATATATATTTTTAAAACCACGATATTTTGTAATTATTGCCGCGATACTGATTTGAGGCCTTGGCGATAATATTTTGGGTATCGCAGATCTTTTATGGAAGTGCTTTAACTCACGATAATTATCACCAAATTTGTATGGAATGCATACCAGTACTAACATGGTCGTCATCCTTGGTTTGATATACACGTTTGTCAATCGACTGCATGGTGTTTCGGTTAACCAAGTAAGAGATATGTTTCCCAGGTTGACTCAGATATATTCTCTGTTCCATGGGAATGTTGGTCCAGCATGCCTCAAACAGTCATCTGGAAAGAAAATATATAATCACTACAAAGTTAAACCTAGAATTCCATATATTTGCATAACTAGTTTCTGATAATGAGCCAAACAAATGTGGAATTGTGATGGATATTTAAAGGGAAGAGCCAGTGAAAGTTATGGTTCCATAACCAGCTTCGGGACACAATGCAAATTTGGGGTTATTGTTTTAAATGAGATTGATGCTGTATATTGCATCGTGATCATTGCCTGGTGTACGTTCTCCAAGCAGAGATTCTGAGCTGAGAACTACTGAAAACTAGACATGAACTGCTTCATATAAACTAATGGTGCTCTAAACAATAGTTTGGTTTCAAAGTAAGCAGGGGACACATTGATCTGAGGAGGGAAAATGTAACAATAGGTCCTGAATTTGGCTGACCAACTGCATGGCCAGAGCCACCTTCATTTACCATGTGTGTAGTTGAACTGTACTCTACCAAGTGACACTGTATGCCAATGCTCTTAGATTTCTTCTAAATGTTGATCTGGATTCATCATTTAAAAAATGGAATTTTCTAGGTAATGCAGATTGTTTAAGAAGTATTATGGAAAACATTAGAAGTATTTTGAGTTTAAGGAAAATCATCTTGTTTGAGGTTTTGAAGATGTACTTTGTTTAGAAACTTTGTCCATTTATAGACAGTCATAGGGATTAGGGTATGGGTCTAAAGGTTCTGGGACCTACTAGCTAAGCCTTACCTGATTTCAGAGGTCAATTCTGCATTTCTCCATGCATAATATTGAAAGAGGTTTAACTCTAGGGTTGAACTTTACCTTTTTGTTGATCAATTGAGATCAGGAAACACGTTTTTCTCTCTGAATTGTAGGTACATAACATTCCAGAATAATATCAGTGGAAATTACCAAAGAAATTAGTTTTATTGACTCAAATACCATATAGTCTAAATACTTTGAATCTACAAAGTATTTGCTAAACATCAATTAAATCCTAAGCATTTAGACTACAAACACTTTGAAGACCTAAACACTTCAAGGTAAACACCTAAACATCACACATTTCTAAACAATTAACCCTAAACACCAATACTTTTATACATGTTTAGGCAAATAAAGTGTTCCAAAACTGGATGCGCCAAAGTGTTTAGGAAAGTGTCTAGGTTCTAAATACTTATTTTAACAGTGTCCTCTTAAAGTTCAGTTGCGGATGAGTTGTTAACTTGGTCGGCTAATGAATTACTCTTTTCTGCCTCACTGGGACCCAGCCTTGGATTTTAATTGGCTTCACTTGGTCATCCTGTGAAAACCTTTCTTTTTTGGGAGCTAACATAAAATGGTGTTAAAAAGCACTAGTCATTGATGATGAAATGGATTGAGACCAACTTAACTAGTCTACAGCATTCATCAATCATGTGTGGCTTTAATAAAACCTTTACTACAAGTATTACTCACTAGGTTCTGCCTCTTCCAGGATGTTCCTGACAATGTTGTCTTGGCCAGTCTCAAGCAGAGCCTGTTTGAAGCCTTCATACCTTGCATTTGTACCCCTCTCCACATGGTCCAACATCTTTGAAACATTCTCATTATTTGTTTCAATCTGAAGTGATTGTAAATGTGTTAAAGTAACTATGCATCTAGTGGGTACAGTAAGGGGTTGTTATTCACATTGAATGCCCAAAGCTAAATATATTGCACAAAAATCCTGTGATGGCTGTGATGTATGATTGTGTCTAGCGGGTAAAGCATCCATCTACAGGATATCTACATGTCAAAAGGCTCTCTACAGACCTGACATAACTATATCATTTCCCTTTTCCCTGAAGTTCTCTAAGGCTGTGTTCTCTGCTAATTACAATACAAAGGAATAAAGAGAAAACTGGCTAATTACTCTTTTTTCACTTTAGTAAATGGAACATAATAGATGCCCATTGACAAAACCATATTGAAGTTTGTATGGTGGCACATACAATATTCCAAGTCAAGACTTATAAATTCCAGTGATTAGAATAATATGTACACTTAAGGACAAAGCATTAACTAGTCATTCTGCAGAAGATTATTACAAGAACCTGAGAATCAATAATAGATATCCACTAACAGGGGAGGACACAGGATTTTGGAAATGGGGGTTAGCATAAAATAGCTAAATACTAAAACAGTGTGCACTTGGCCTTGGACTGTCCGGCTGTCATGTTTTCCCGTTGTTTGGAGAGTGTACTGTTCCCTGCCTTGGGCTTTGAGTGTCCGGCTGTCATGTATTATAACATAATGTATATATATTAGCTGTTGAGAGAGATAAGGTGGTCCTGAGGCCATACTTCAGTGTTTTGTTGGATTTTAAAACCAAACATTTTTAATGAAACAGGAACTTTAAACTGTGCCACAATTTTGAGAAAGCTTTTCTTACAAACGTATCATTTGAAATTTGAATATTCTATGTACCATGGTAACTTAGATATCCATGTGAAATGAAAATTGCACAGAAAAAAATTTCAATTTTAGTTTTTACCAAACTGCAATCACATTTACCAAATAAAGCCTCAACACTAAGCTTTAAAGGGGATATTATATGGTTTTATTACATTTTAAATCAATTTAGTAACAGCTAATGTATGTTTCCACTTGTCTATCCTTAGAATTCGATGGGTCTTGATCTTACACAATGCCTTGCATGTGACAGAATTGCATTTGTAGAAATCATGTACAATCTTTTAATTTGGAATTTGCTCTAGTAATAGATCTACAATTTTAGATCTTTTTAGATATCAAAATTATGCTTTAATCGAAGAAAGCGACTGATATAGCAGAAAGTTTGGCAGTATAATTATAAATGAAATGCTTACCTGGATCACCTAGCTGATCCTGTACACCATGAAAATCTTTAGGGTTCTCCCCCAGTAACACAATGATATGCTTTTGGTCAGTGGAGTTCAGTGCTCTTAGAAAATTATCATACTTGAGATTGTTGCCCCTTTCTAGTCTGTCAAGTAACCAATCGATTGCTTCAGTTTGGCTTTTTTCCTAAAGCAAACAGCAGAAACATCTTAGTTAGGTGTTAGATGTATCAATTTCAATAATTGACAGTGTTTCCAAATGATCTGTATACTTGATGATTAACATGTGTGTTTGTGTGTGTGTGTGAATGTGTGTGTAAGTGGGTATGTTTTTGTGAGTGTTTGTGTGTACATGTGTGTATGTATGTGTAAGTGTGTGTATGTATGTATGTGTATATGTGTATGGGTGTATGATGTGTGTATGTATGGGGGTGTGTGTGTGTGTGTAGACGTGATTCTTGAGGGGGGGGGCATGCCAGGTGTGTGCCCCCCTTTTTTGGACCAAATTTAGATTTTGTTAATGTAAAATTCCTGGCGCCGAAGGGTACAGGTGAAGATTTTGCCGTAGCATGTTACCTCTTTTGCAAAATCCAGGATCCACCCCTGGTGTGTGTGGGTGTGAGGTGTGTGTGGTGTGTGTGGTTTGTTTGTGGGTGTGGGTGTGAGGTGTGTGTATGTGAGTGGGTGTGTGTATGTGTGGTGTGTGTGGTGTATGTGTGTGTGCATGGTGTGTCTGTGTGTGGTGTGGTGTTGTGTGTGTGTGTGAGTGTGTGTGTGGTGTGTGTGTGGTGTGTGTGGTGTGTGTGTGGTGTGTGTGGTGTGTGTGGTGTGTGTGGTGTGTGTGGTGTGTGTGGTGTGTGTGGTGTGTGTGGTGTGTGTGTGGTGTGTGTGGTGTGTGTGTGGTGTGTGTGGTGTGAGTGTGGTGTGTGTGTGGTGTGTGTGGTGTGTGTAATGTGTGGTGTGTGTGTGGTGTGTGTGGTGTGTGTGGTGTGTGTGGTCTGTGTATGGTGTGTGTGGTGTGTGTGTGGTGTGGGTGTGGTGTGTGCGTCGGTGTGAGGTGTGTGTATGTGTGTGTATCTGGGTGTAAGATGTGTGTGTGGTGTGTGTGTGTGGTGTGTGGGTGTGGTGTTTGTGGTGTGTGTTATTTGTTTGTGGTGTGTGGTGTGTTTGTGGTGTGTGTGTGGTGTTTGTGGTGTGTGTGGTGTGTGCGTGGTGTGTCTGTGGTGTGTGTGGTGTGTGTGGTGTGTGTGGTATGTGTGGTGTGTGTGTGGTGTGTATGTGGTGTGTATGTATGGTGTGTGTGTGGTGTGTGGGTGGTGTGTGTGGTGTGTGTGATGTGTGTGGTGTGTGTGTGTGTGTGTGTGGTGTGTGTATGGTGTGTGTGGTGTGTGTGTTTTGTGTGGTGTGTGTGTGTGGTGTGTGTGTACATGTGTATGTGTGTGTGCTGGGTGTGTGTGGTATGGGTGTTGTGCGTGTGTGGTGTGTGTGTGGTGTGTGGTGTGTATGTGGTGTGTGGTGTGTGTGGTGTTTGTGGTGTGTGTGTGTTTTATGTGTGTGGTGTGTGTGTGTGGTGTGTGTGCATTTGTATGTGTGTGTGTGCTGGGTGTGTGTGGTATGGGTGTGGTGTGTGTGGTGTGTGTGTAAGGTGTGTGGTGTGTGGTGTGTGGTGTGTCTGGTGTGTGTCAGGTGTGTGTGTGTGTGGTGTGGATGTGGTGTGTGTGGGTGTGAGGTGTGTGTATGTGTGTGTGTCTGGGTTTGAGATGGGTATGTGGTGTGTGGGTGTGGTGTGTGTGTGTGTGTGGTGTGTGTGGTGTGAGTGGTTTGTTTGTGATGTGTGTGGTGTGTGTGTGGTGTATGTGTGTGGTGTATGTGGTGTGTGTAGTGTGTGCGTTGTGTGTCTGTGGTGTTTGGTGTATGTGGTGTGTATGGTGTGTGTGTGGTGTGTGTGGTATGTGTGGTGTGTGTGTGGTGTGTGTGTGTGTGGTGTGTATGCGTGGTGTGTGTGGTGTGTGTGTGTGGTGTGTGTACGTGTGTATGTGTGTGTGCTGGATGTGTGTGGTATGGGTGTGTGGTATGGGTGTGGTGTGTGGTGTGTGGTGTGTGTGTGGTGTGTGGTGTGTGGTGTGTATGGTGTGTGTGTGGTGTGTGTGTGGAGTGTTTGTTTGTGGTGTGTGTGGTGTGTGGTGTGTGTGGTGTGTGTGTTGTGTGTGGTGTGTATGTGTGGTGTGTGTTTGGTGTCTTTGTGTGGTGTGTGTGTGGGTGTGAGGTTTGTGTATGTGTGGGTGTTGTGTGTGTGGTTTGGTGGTTTGTTTGTGGTTTGTTTGTGATGTGTGTGGTGTGTGTGTGGTGTGTGGTGTGTGTGGTGTGTCTGGTGTGTGTCAGGTGTGTGTGTGTGTGGTGTGGATGTGGTGTGTGTGGGTGTGAGGTGTGTGTATGTGTGTGTGTCTGGGTTTGAGATGGGTAAGTGGTGTGTGGGTGTGGTGTGGGTGTGGGTGTGGTGTGAGTGGTTTGTTTGTGATGTGTGTGGTGTATGTGTGGTGTATGTGTGTGGTGTATGTGGTGTGTGTGGTGTGTGCGTTGTGTGTCTGTGGTGTTTGGTGTATGTGGTGTGTATGGTGTGTGTGTGGTGTGTGTGGTATGTGTGATGTGTGTGTGGTGTGTGTGTGTGGCGTGTATGCGTGGTGTGTGTGGTGTGTGTGTGGTGTGTGTGCGTGTGTATGTGTGTGTGCTGGATGTGTGTGGTATGGGTGTGGTGTGTGTGTGTGGTGTGTGGTGTGTGGTGTGTGGTGTGTGGTGTGTGGTGTGTGTATGGTGTGTGGTGTGTATGGTGGGTGTGTGGTGTGTGTGTGGTGTATTTGTTTGTGGTGTGTGTGGTGTGTGTGGTGTGTGGTGTGTGTGTGGTGTGTGTGGTGTGTATGGGTGGTGTGTGTTTGGTGTGTTTGTGTGGTGTGTGTGTGTGGTTTGTGTGTGGTGTGTGTGGTGTGTTTGGTGTGTTTGGTATGTGTGGTATGTGTGGTGTGTGTGTAGTGTGTGGTGTGTGTGTGATGTGTGTGTAGTATGTGTGTGGTGTGTGTGGTGTGTGTGTGGTGTGTGTGGGTGTGTGTGATGTGTGTGCTGTGTGTGTGGTGTGTGTGGTGTGTGTGTGAAGTGTGTGTGTGTTGTGTGTGTGTGGTGTGTGTGTGCATGTGGTGTTGGTGTGGTGTGTGTGTGTGTGAGGTTAGTGTATGTGTGGGTGTTGTGTGTGTGGTGTGTGTGGTGTGTGTGGTTTGTTTGTGGTTTGTTTGTGATGTGTGTGGTGTGTGTGTGGTGTGTGTGGTGTGTGTGTGTTGTGTGTGTGGTGTGTGTGTGGTGTGTGTGGTGTGTTGTGTGTCTCTGGTATGTGTGTGGTGTGTGTGTGTTGTCTGTGTTTGTATGGTGTGTGTGTGGTGTGTGTGTGTGGTGTGCTTGTGTGTATGTGTGTGCTGGGTATGTGTGGTATGTGTGTGGTATGTGTGGGTGGTGTGTAGTGTGTGGTGTGTGTGGTGTGTGTAGTGTTTTTGATGTTTGTGGTGTGTGTGTGTTGTGTGTCTGGTGTGTGTGTGGTGTGTGTGTGGTGTCTGTGTGGTGTGTGTGGTGTGTGTGGGTGATGTGTGTGTGTATGTATTTGTGTGTGCTGGGACTGTGTGGTATAGGTTTGGAGTGTGTGTGGTGTATGGTGTGTGGTGTGTGTGTGTGTGTGTGGTGTGTGTGTGTGTGTGGTTTGTGTGTGGTGTGTGTGTGTGTGTATGTGTATGTGTGTGTGCTGGGTGTGTGTGTGTGTGTGTGGTGTGTCTGTGTGGTGTGTGTGCGTGCGTGCACCTCACCTTGATGTCCTGAAAGTCTGTTTGTTGAAGGACTTTAAGTCTTTTCAGCACAGACACGAATCTTAAAGATATAGTAATCCCATCCAAAAGATCTCCTCTTAAAGAAATTAGTTTCTCTTTCCTGGAGGCAGAGAGGCGTTGGTGAGATCTTGGCAGGGTGGACATGCCCTCGGTCTTGTATGTCAACTTGGACAGACTCCCAGTTGGAGTGAAACGCAGACCATTAACTAAGTGTAGAATGTTAGTAGTAACTTAGGAAGGATTTCTTTTGTTATGAGTTCAGTATCGAAAGTACAAACACCACGGATGTGCAATCCAAAAAACAATGCCTAGGGTTAGGTAGGGATGGGACCCAGGTGACATTCAGAGTAACTGACCGCCATGACTATTCTTTTGGATTTTCTTAAGCTAATATGAATTTCTATTTATTCCCTTTTTTCTGTCTTGCAATTGTGAAAAGATAATTTATTGTTTATTTATTTAAGCATAATGCACATTTAATCTAAAAGAAATTGTCATTGTTACACATTTAGTAGTATACAGGCTCTATTAATTTTGTCCACTGAGGTCCGGATTAAGTCAATAAACTGCGTACATCGATATCGAGCACTGTCAAATAGTGGCTGCGCATGCATACTTCATTGATCAAAGGGCTGGTTAATTGTTTATCTGTTTATGATAAGTAGACCTGTGTCATTCTGCAGTATGTGCTCAGTTATATTTACCGCTGTTGTGATTTAAAAAGGTGTCAGAGATGTTATCAAAGGTTACAGATTACTTCTGACCTGGACTATCCTTTGTACTTAAAATCATACAAGTGTTGAATCTACACCAAACCAAACGATGGACTGTAGTTAACTTGATTGTATTAATCAGACATAGAATCAGTGGCAAATTGACTAGTTTTGGCGTGTTACTGCCTTCATCATGATTGAATTAGAACCTCAAAATTAGTCTGGTACATCAGTAATTAACGTTGTTGATTTAAATGTTGAATCAACCCGATCAAATTAACAGGGTGGAATTACACTTTCCAAAGGAGCCAAAAGCAATGTTGGGTTAAAAATTTTGCAAATTCTTTGAACTATTGAAATCATATCCCATGGCTTTAACCTAGGCTTGTGATAAAATATAGACTGTCAATAAAGGCTTAAACTACATCAAAATACATTAAAACTTGTCCCTGGTCAATTTTGGTGACCCACCGAAATTGGTTTGTTTACAAACATTGCTGTTTTCAGGCTCAAATGACATGAGTATTATGGAATTCGCATTAAGTAGTTATTAGTTATCATGATTTATACTGTACCAATGGCTAAAGTTAGACTCTTGGAACATATTTTCATGGTTAATCTGTTGGTATTTTGAAGAAAGGTAAAGTTGAGAATATAGATAGAGTCTCCAGATGTCTGTGTAAATAGTATCTTTGGTAAATATAAATATCTGGAACTAACAAAACGTACATACAAGTTATTCAACACATTTGAGGAAGGTTAAAGTTAAATTCTTTTTATCATACTTATGGGGAAAATAGAAATCTTTTCTTACCGTGAACGTGTCATTTTCTACTATGATTTATTTTCAAATAAAATAATATCTTATTATATTTGCGGTTCTGAGATCACAAAGTGAACCTTAATGATTTGCCTACAAAAATTGCATTACACTTAAGCTTCATTGGAGACATGTTCCTTATCAAAATAGAACTATGTCCATGGTGTCTTATCATAATGTTGTGAGTGGGATATGTTTCAACAAAGAAGAGATTAATGAAAGATAAAATCCCCAAAGTAAACATAAGCCTGTAGATAACTCGATTCCAAGGATCAACAAGGTCGATATTATAGATTTTATCAAACTTCAGTGTGGTCTGAAAAACCAAAAGCTCCGTCTCATCCACCTTGTTCAATAGGACAAATGATAAAGAATTTGAAAGAGATGTTCCACAAATAGGCTAACAAGGAGGAGAAATAATTTGAACATAACAGTGATGTCATGTTTGCCTTTCATTTTCACTAAAATGATTCAACAAAATCACCTACACGCTGAAATCTATTGGTAGCAATATCTATTTGACAGGACTAGAAAACGCCGAAAAAATTCCGGACTCTTTTTTTTAATAGTAACATCATCTGATCAATCTCCAGCAGCATTTAGTTTCTATCATATCCTCATCTTGAGATAGATTTTTCAGTTTTAAAGCCTGAAATCTCCAAGCAGAGCAATGGTTGTAGATCTCTGCACAGTGGAAACTCATGGAAAGTGTCTCGAGAGTGCAAGCATAGATGTGTTAGATTGTATTGTGTCATTTTTCAATATGGCTGCCCCCAGTGGGGAAAGGGATATCCCAAAACTACTTTTAGAATATCGTAATGACATCATCATCACATCAATCTCCAATTTGAATTGATCACTTCCTGTTTTTGTCAGTCTTTATTCTTCATACAATTCCTATGGAAAAAGCTACACTCTCCAAATAGAGCGGCGTTTGTAGCAACATGCACAGTGTTCCCAACTACAGACTTAGAGTATCGACATATTTGACTAGACGATCATGGAAGAGAATCAGTTTATCTGCTACTAAATTGCAATGACTCACTGTAATGTATTGCTATTAAAGGAAATAGTTCATGAATCTGAGATAATCAAAATAAAAAGATACCAATTGATAACACGTAGTACAGGGTAAAACTTGCTTCCCGATATATTCTCATATTAAAGAGCAGTATTGCTGGTCATATAAATTAAAAAATGTGGGTAAAAGGTCCTCAGATTGCCCGAAGCCTTTGCAGTGGCAGTCTACAGCTGTTTGAAAAGGTGGGGCGTGTTCATGGAAAGGGGGGGGGCAGCCCCTATTTTCCAGAATGTTACATTAATAAAAGCTACATTTGGTCCCAAAAGGTAGGCGCCCCTGCACCCCCTCTAAATCCGCCCCTTGGATGCCACTGCTTTGTCGAGGGTAGATTAAGAGATTGTCAAAAGCGTGGGGGGCCCTATTGTAAAAAACAACAAAAATGAACTACCGTCGAAACTTCTGTCAAACCATCTGGGACAGATAATTTTACAATAGAGGGATTAACTTTTGGTCACAATTAGGGGCCCACTATAGCACCCCTCCCCCCAAATCCACTACTGTCTATAAAGATGCAAAACCGCATGACTATAGTTCACTGATGTTTGTTATAAATATTATATGTATTTATTTTGTGTCTGTTGGATGATAACATTAATTGAGAGAGACCGATTTTCTGGTGGGGGTAGGGTTCAGATCTAGAATCAAGAGGATGATTTTTGGAAAATGTAAAGTGTCCAGAGACACATAAGCACTTGAGAAATGTATAATGGCTGGTTGGTCTTGAAACGTTATTATAGCGTACCGCAGTGGTGACATCTGGTGCAAAATACCTTCTATTCACAGGATACTTTGGAGCCTTCTGCTCAAGTATGTAAACATCAAGGTGGGGGAGGTGGGAGGGGGGGTTCTGACATTTTTGAAAATGTGCATATTTTCTAGTGCAATGCTAATGCGTATTTTTTTACGAAGGGGTGGGAGGGGGTCTGAGATTTTTGAAAACGTGCGTACATACTAAATGGAAGGCCCCTTTAGGCAATATTGTTTTTCATTAAGGTGGCGCTGCCCTGGTGGATTAAAATTGAAATAACTTTTTAGGTTTTTTTTTTTTTTAGTAAACCTATATGAAGTGAAGTTACCACAGCCCCAAAAGTTGGCAGACTAGGGTACTGCGCAGGTTCGTGGGAACGGAGTATACACCT
This sequence comes from Lepidonotus clava, assembly GCA_936440205.1. NCBI lineage: Eukaryota > Metazoa > Annelida > Polychaeta > Phyllodocida > Polynoidae > Lepidonotus > Lepidonotus clava. The sequence continues at coordinate 4,356,913 of OW387143.1, forward strand.
TTTTCGATGGTGTGGCACCCTGCTAGCAGATAGACCTGAACCAGGGAATTGGGATATGGGTTCCAATGGCCCCAGACTTAAATGGTTGGCAACAAGGCATCTAATGAAGGGTTTACTGCGCAGGTTCATGAAATAGGTGTATTCATTAATGTTGTTTTAGACTCTGCTGCATTCGATGCCTATTTTTCTGCTTTAACAATTTGCTACAAAGAAAGAAGAAGAAAGAAAGGGAAAAAAATCATGAAAGTTTAGAATACAGGATTTTGTGGTTTATCAACATTTTATTTTCACCAAGCTCAGACACAATGTACAAGGGGCGGGAGGAATAGGGTCAGTCTCCCTTTACTGCAGATATCCCGAATCGAATGCAGCTTACGGGCTAAAACACCCTCTGCTGGAAACTAAAATGATACAGAAAGTACTTCGGTTGACCCAAATCAGGAGATGAAGGACTGGAGAGACTTGGATGGATAATGAGGGGAGAAGTATCTGAGAGAATACCACCACTGACAGAGATTCTTTGGATGGAAGTTTTCTTCAGAGATTTTGCGAAAGGTAAATAGTACCAAGATGTATTGTTTACAATTAAAAACAAAATCTACTCAACTGTTATCAAATATGAAGATTTTGATAAGCAACCTTTTTCATGTCTTATTCAAATGCATGGTTGCTATGGGAACTAATCAGTGCATAACTTGACTGTTTATATAGAATTTTAGTTTGCAGAGTAATTTGCAAGTTCTTCATAATTCTGGAAATTACAAGTTGGTCTAAAGAAAACAACAGGGATTTTTTGAAGATTGCAATGAATAACCTGGAAGTGCAGAACTCTCTAATAGAAAAAGGGTGGTCTTAAATTTCCAAGAAGGGCGTTTCATTTCCACAATTTCATATTCATAGCACAGTTTCCATTTCCATAGATATTATCCCTTACGTTTTGGACCTAAACAGAAATCAACACTATGTCTAGCATAGAAAAATAGGTACAGCCAGTTTATAGATAATTGTCAATGCTATAATGTTGGGAATGTGTGAAATTGTTAGGAAAATTATTAATCATCTTTATTGTTGAAAATCATTTATTTTCTATTTTTTTAAGATTGTTGGTAAAAAAAAAAGATAATTTGAAAAAGTAAACATGGATAAATTATTTTCAAAATAAAATTCATTTAGAAATAGGTCTTGGTAAATCACAAACCTATTTTCAATGGGCAAAAATTATTTCTGAAGGAATCTGTAATAGTTATGTTTAATGTGGTGTCTTCCAATAAATGACCAGTAACCTTTGACCTTTCAAAAAATGTGTGTATTAGTAATGGTACATTTGTGCCATATTGTATTACCTAGAATTGGTAAAATCCAACAGTATTGGATATCATGTAATTTAAGTATACAAAGAATAATTATTCTGGCCGTTTCAAATTTTGGGGTTATCTATGATAAAAATGAAACCCCTAAACAATGCATAATCAGAGGGGGGTGAGAAATATATTTTATCAATATTTGGATAAGTCGATGTTTCATATTATGGGCTGTCACATGGGCGACCAATGAGGCAAAGAAAAGGGAAAGAATTAATCAAAAATTAAAAGTAGGGTGGAGAAAACCATTCAACTGTTTCAACAAGACAGGACGCTTGGTGGCCCAGGAGTATGGAATGTCCTGTTATCAAGGGCTGTTGCTAATTTTTGTTTTGCCTGGGCCTGTCCATAGCTTTTGATGACATCAGCCAGCTCAGATCTAGAGGTTATGAGATCTGTCAATCTTAGAGAAGTGTCTGCTTATCAGTACTTTCTTTTTACTCAAATTACTGCGCAGCTGTTCGCCGTTTTCAATAACTAATCCTGGCTCATATTGTGTTTGAGAAGATATTTTTTTCCATGTTTTACTTCGATCTGTACAATCCCATGTCTGTATACTAGACATAGTACTGGTTTGTTTAAGACATTGAGCAGGTTTAAAATGTTTGGTGAGCAGAGAAGCACAGTAAATCACAAGTCGTCGGACAAGTGAATAGGCCTATAAAAATATTTCAATTGCTTCCATGGTTAGCCTCAAGCAAAATGAACCATGACGATTTTGATTCACAGACTGTTTACTGAGGTGCAGCCAGATAAAACAGCCTTTTTCTCATAGGAACCAATGCTAAAGCTTGTCATCTCTACCCACAATGTCCAACCCTTTATTGCCTTGGAATACTGCATTTTGATCGGTTGGCAAACCTATAACTCTGTCAAATGATAAATATCTAAGAAGTCACGAAGTTTTAGCAGTACATGGTGATATAGAAAAAAATAGATTTTGCTCATTCAAGTGACCAAACCTGTGGAGAGGGTGGTCTATATAATGTTTTTATCCAACCCTTGCTCAGCCCTGGGACATACACAATGTGCTTATTACATAGAAAATCTCACCATTGACAGTTTCCAAATATTATCATATACATCATAACAATCTCATTCGTCAACTGGATTTGATCAAGATCTGTGACAAGAAAAGACAGCAAACAGCTCTCAAACTGGCCATAATTCATGGTCAGAACTTATCTATTCCTTAAATAGAAAATATTTATGTACCTGATTCATGATTAGTACACCTTCATGATGGAATTGTGAGGCAAGGTTTTGGTTAAAGACCATTTTCCTTTAAGGATTCTCTAACACAAATATCAAGAGCCCTCGAGCACCACCCGACCCCCTCATAGGGCCTGGGTAGAGACTCAATCCTGTTTGACTGATCATACCCCCCCCCCCCCCCCCTGCATCCAAAAAATCGTGTTTGAATATATTGCTGAAGATATGAAAGAGCACTAGAGAGAACCCCCTACACTGTAAAATGTAAATGCTGTAAATTTAGAGCAAACTTTGCAGTATTATTACAGCGCACGATGTTCTGTAAATTGTACAGTACATGGTACTGTAGATGTCTTACAGTAAAATAAAAAGCAAACTAAGTACTGTATTTTTACAGCAAAGATTGCAAGCAACACTATTCCCAGCAAAAATACTGAAAAAAGACATTAACTTTATACTGCATTGTAACAGGCTTTGCTTCCAGGCCGTCTTCTACGGTATCCCTCATTATGCAACTGCAGCTGCAGCCAAATTCTATGAATAGGAGTGCGGACCGTGCATTGTTGTCATTTGACTGAATAAACCTGGGACATGCAGTCAACATCTCCTGCCTTTGTGATCTCAGCGTGCACACATATTACACATAAAACAGGTATATTTTAGGGCCCGATAACATCAAAGAATGTTACAGAATACTTTAGGATACCAGCATCTTGACTGCTTATGCTTTGCATGCAAGTTTGCATGGAATTGTAGCAAACTTTTATGTGGCAATACATATTTTTCATGATCCATGCAGTGCAATACCACTAGTGCCCTTGAATTCTCTGGCACACACTATTTACATAACATACTGTAAAATCAGGTGCCCTTGAGGGCCCATGATCTTAAGAAGGAAATGAGAACTCTGAAAACAGGTCTGCTTCATTCAGGATCCAAAATCAAACTGTTTATTTCTATTAGTGGGGACAGGTAAGTGCAGGTAAGTGCAGGTCCATAATCTAAGCCTAATCAGGCTAGATACAAGTGTACACAATTGGCTGGTAAGCTAAGTAGTAATATCTCATTATCAAGGATTACATACTCCCAGTTCCAAAGGTTGCCTGTATGTCCCAGTGCACCTGTTCCCACGCATACAATTTGTACATACAAAAATTCCACAATCTATATATTAATTGCACCCAGAGTTACCATCATTACATCACTTTAAACAAGGTAAAACCTACTTAAATATTTCTAATCAAAAAGGGCACCATGACTTTACATTTGTCCCATATTCCAAAGCTTTTTTTTAAAAAAAGATTTTTGTTTATAAAATCACATTCACAAGATATGATCTTCCATGTAGATAAGTCGATAGATACAATTAGATATGAAGTAAATCACTTGAAAACACATAAGTACATAAATCCAGTTATTCTGTACAATGAATTCTCATAGACTTCCAATCAAATTGTGAGTGCTATTATTAGAATTAATCAACTCACAAGCTCAGAAAAATAAAAACAAAGTCATGGCAGCTTACAACCAATTAAAAGATTAATACATTTACCTTACAATAAAATTTAAAACTAACAATCAATTAACCAATACATCATGATATCTTAAAACATTAAGGGTATATCTTTAAACATGTCATAAAATGTATAAACTGATGATGTGCCATGATAGTTTTCAATTAAACCTTTCTCAAGCTTACTTAGCAAACCAGTTCGGTGCCTTTCAGTCTTGGGCCTAACTATTGGACAACCACAGGCACACTAAACAATTATTATACAGACACAATTATAAATGTTTTAACCAAAAGGTAAAGTAAAAGTACTATTCAGAGTGAAAACATGCTGTAACGGTACACATAGGATTATGCACACTGTCAATTGTCAACTAAACCATTATCAAGCTTACTCAGCCACCTATTTCTGTGACTTTCAGTCTTGGGTCCAACCATGTACAACCACAGGTACACAAAACTATTTACAGACATTATCAAAGTAATCACATTATTGAAACCACCAACTAAATACAAAAAAAACCAATCAGGTACAAGTGTATTTAGCTGGATTAAACATTTCTCCCCACCACCATGGTTCAAAGGCCAATTACTGATTACAAAGTAATTGACCCTCTGAACCAAACAAAATATCAAGAATCCAGCAAATATTAACACACACTTATCCTATAAATCAAATAATATGGACTCATACATTACATGCTTCATTTCATCCTATGAAATTATGTCAATCCTAACTGCCATCTTCCAGGCGCCTTACCAATCTAAGGTAAACCAGGTAGGGTAGGGAAGCCCATCTAGTTATCACCCCAAAATACAGACAACATATAGTAGGGGACCCCACCCAGTCAACCTCTTAAGACATAAAACTGAAATAAAAGGGGAGTTAACCTAAATGCAACCCTATAATACTTCAGACCTGAAGATAGCCCATGTCTATCCTTCAGAAAATACTGCCACTAGGGGAGTTCACCAACTGCAACCCTAAATCTGCCTAAAAAGCACAATACTACCTTTTCATAAATGGGGGAGGCCGTCCTCAAATCACATATCATGTAAATATTGAAAAACACATTTTCGTCATAATTAAGAGTCTAGCAGCAGAGCATATTACATGTAACCACTAAGCAGCAACAGGCCTTTTGGCCTATAACATCAACAACTTCTCCTGCCTTCAAGTCATCATTTAATTCTACACTTCAAAACCCAAGTCTCACAAAATGGCCTGTACATAAACCACAAAGGCCACAACGACTTAAAAAGCAAATTGATTATAACGATTGATTAATTATATACTGAAAAAATTACAGCATATTCTTTTGAACAGAAAGAACTATAGGCAGTGGACTTTCAACATTTAGAATTCAACAAAAAGGTAATCTAATTGGAAAATAGGGACAGAGATCCTGCGGTGGTGTTCCCAGTGATCTTTTATCATATATATAAGGGGGGCATTCCATAAAGATTTCGCGATAATCTAGTTTGAAGAAATACCACGATACCAACAATTGTTATCGCCACATAACATTTTTGTTCAAATTTTTTTTGTTCAAATTGTTTTTCAATCAAACTCAAACTTTACAGGCTTCTTCCTTGGTCATATATATATATGTTGATATATTAATATTTGTGAAAATATATATTTTTAAAACCACGATATTTTGTAATTATTGCCGCGATACTGATTTGAGGCCTTGGCGATAATATTTTGAGTATCGCAGATCTTTTATGGAAGTGCTTTAACTCACGATAATTATCACCAAATTTTTATGGAATGCATACCAGTACTAACATGGTCGTCATCCTTGGTTTGATATACACGTTTGTCAATCGACTGCATGGTGTTTCGGTTAACCAAGTAAGAGATATGTTTCCCAGGTTGACTCAGATATATTCTCTGTTCCATGGGAATGTTGGTCCAGCATGCCTCAAACAGTCATCTGGAAAGAAAATATATAATCACTACAAAGTTAAACCTAGAATTCCATATATTTGCATAACTAGTTTCTGATAATGAGCCAAACAAATGTGGAATTGTGATGGATATTTAAAGGGAAGAGCCAGTGAAAGTTATGGTTCCATAACCAGCTTCGGGACACAATGCAAATTTGGCGTTATTGTTTTAAATGAGATTGATGCTGTATATTGCATCGTGATCATTGCCTGGTGTACGTTCTCCAAGCAGAGATTCTGAGCTGAGAACTACTGAAAACTAGACATGAACTGCTTCAATATAAACTAATGGTGCTCTAAACAAAAGTTTGGTTTCAAAGTAAGCAGGGGACACATTGATCTGAGGAGGGAAAATGTAACAATAGGTCCTGAATTTGGCTGACCAACTGCCTGGCCAGAGCCACCTTCATTTACCATGTGTGTAGTTGAACTGTACTCTACCAAGTGACACTGTATGCCAATGCTCTTAGATTTCTTCTAAATGTTGATCTGGATTCATCATTTAAAAAATGGAATTTTCTAGGTAATGCAGATTGTTTAAGAAGTATTATGGAAAACATTAGAAGTATTTTGAGTTTAAGGAAAATCATCTTGTTTGAGGTTTTGAAGATGTACTTTGTTTAGAAACTTTGTCCATTTATAGACAGTCATAGGGATTAGGGTATGGGTCTAAAGGTTCTGGGACCTACTAGCTAAGCCTTACCTGATTTCAGAGGTCAATTCTGCATTTCTCCATGCATAATATTGAAAGAGGTTTAACTCTAGGGTTGAACTTTACCTTTTTGTTGATCAATTGAGATCAGGAAACACGTTTTTCTCTCTGAATTGTAGGTACATAACATTCCAGAATAATATCAGTGGAAATTACCAAAGAAATTAGTTTTATTGACTCAAATACCATATAGTCTAAATACTTTGAATCTACAAAGTATTTGCTAAACATCAATTAAATCCTAAGCATTTAGACTACAAACACTTTGAAGACCTAAACACTTCAAGGTAAACACCTAAACATCACACATTTCTAAACACTTAACCCTAAACACCAATACTTTTATACATGTTTAGGCAAATAAAGTGTTCCAAAACTGGATGCGCCAAAGTGTTTAGGAAAGTGTCTAGGTTCTAAATACTTATTTTAACAGTGTCCTCTTAAAGTTCAGTTGCGGATGAGTTGTTAACTTGGTCGGCTAATGAATTACTCTTTTCTGCCTCACTGGGACCCAGCCTTGGATTTTAATTGGCTTCACTTGGTCATCCTGTGAAAACCTTTCTTTCTTGGGAGCTAACATAAAATGGTGTTAAAAAGCACTAGTCATTGATGATGAAATGGATTGAGACCAACTTAACTAGTCTACAGCATTCATCAATCATGTGTGGCTTTAATAAAACCTTTACTACAAGTATTACTCACTAGGTTCTGCCTCTTCCAGGATGTTCCTGACAATGTTGTCTTGGCCAGTCTCAAGCAGAGCCTGTTTGAAGCCTTCATACCTTGCATTTGTACCCCTCTCCACATGGTCCAACATCTTTGAAACATTCTCATTATTTGTTTCAATCTGAAGTGATTGTAAATGTGTTAAAGTAACTATGCATCTAGTGGGTACAGTAAGGGGTTGTTATTCACATTGAGTGCCCAAAGCTAAATATATTGCACAAAATCGCTGTGATGGCTGTGATGTATGATTGTGTCTAGCGGGTAAAGCATCCATCTACAGGATATCTACATGTCAAAAGGCTCTCTACAGACCTGACATAACTATATCATTTCCCTTTTCCCTGAAGTTCTCTAAGGCTGTGTTCTCTGCTAATTACAATACAAAGGAATAAAGAGAAAACTGGCTAATTACTCTTTTTTCACTTTAGTAAATGGAACATAATAGATGCCCATTGACAAAACCATATTGAAGTTTGTATGGTGGCACATACAATATTCCAAGTCAAGACTTATAAATTCCAGTGATTAGAATAATATGTACACTTAAGGACAAAGCATTAACTAGTCATTCTGCAGAAGATTATTACAAGAACCTGAGAATCAATAATAGATATCCACTAACAGGGGAGGACACAGGATTTTGGAAATGGGGGTTAGCATAAAATAGCTAAATACTAAAACAGTGTGCACTTGGCCTTGGACTGTCCGGCTGTCATGTTTTCCCGTTGTTTGGAGAGTGTACTGTTCCCTGCCTTGGGCTTTGAGTGTCCGGCTGTCATGTATTATAACATAATGTATATATATTAGCTGTTGAGAGAGATAAGGTGGTCCTGAGGCCATACTTCAGTGTTTTGTTGGATTTTAAAACCAAACATTTTTAATGAAACAGGAACTTTAAACTGTGCCACAATTTTGAGAAAGCTTTTCTTACAAACGTATCATTTGAAATTTGAATACCATGGTAACTTAGATATCCATGTGAAATGAAAATTGCACAGAAAAAAATTTCAATTTTAGTTTTTACCAAACTGCAATCACATTTACCAAATAAAGCCTCAACACTAAGCTTTAAAGGGGATATTATATGGTTTTATTACATTTTAAATCAATTTAGTAACAGCTAATGTATGTTTCCACTTGTCTATCCTTAGAATTCGATGGGTCTTGATCTTACACAATGCCTTGCATGTGACAGAATTGCATTTGTAGAAATCATGTACAATCTTTTAATTTGGAATTTGCTCTAGTAATAGATCTACAATTTTAGATCTTTTTAGATATCAAAATTATGCTTTAATCGAAGAAAGCGACTGATATAGCAGAAAGTTTGGCAGTATAATTATAAATGAAATGCTTACCTGGATCACCTAGCTGATCCTGTACACCATGAAAATCTTTAGGGTTCTCCCCCAGTAACACAATGATATGCTTTTGGTCAGTGGAGTTCAGTGCTCTTAGAAAATTATCATACTTGAGATTGTTGCCCCTTTCTAGTCTGTCAAGTAACCAATCGATTGCTTCAGTTTGGCTTTTTTCCTAAAGCAAACAGCAGAAACATCTTAGTTAGGTGTTAGATGTATCAATTTCAATAATTGACAGTGTTTCCAAATGATCTGTATACTTGATGATTAACATGTGTGTTTGTGTGTGTGTGTGAATGTGTGTGTAAGTGGGTATGTTTTTGTGAGTGTTTGTGTGTACATGTGTGTATGTATGTGTAAGTGTGTGTATGTATGTATGTGTATATGTGTATGGGTGTATGATGTGTGTATGTATGGGTGTGTGTGTAGACGTGATTCTTGGGGGGGGGGCATGCCAGGTGTGTGCCCCCCTTTTTTGGACCAAATTTAGATTTTGTTAATGTAAAATTCCTGCCGCCGAAGGGTACAGGTGAAGATTTTGCCGTAGCATGTTCCCTCTTTTGCAAAATCCAGCATCCACCCCTGGTGTGTGTGGGTGTGAGGTGTGTGTGGTGTGTGTGGTTTGTTTGTGGGTGTGGGTGTGAGGTGTGTGTATGTGTGTGGGTGTGTGTATGTGTGGTGTGTGTGGTGTATGTGTGTGTGCATGGTGTGTCTGTGTGTGGTGTGGTTTTGTGTGTGGTGTGTGTGTGGTGTGTGTGGTGTGTGTGGTGTGTGTGTGGTGTGTGTGTGGTGTGTGTGGTGTGTGTGGTGTGAGTGTGGTGTGTGTGTGGTGTGTGTGTGGTGTGTGTGGTGTGTGTAATGTGTGGTGTGTGTGGTGTGTGTGGTGTGTGTGGTCTGTGTATGGTGTGTGTGGTGTGTGTGTGGTGTGGGTGTGGTGTGTGCGTCGGTGTGAGGTGTGTGTATGTGTGTGTATCTGGGTGTAAGATGTGTGTGTGGTGTGTGTGTGTGGTGTGTGGGTGTGGTGTTTGTGTTGTGTGTTATTTGTTTGTGGTGTGTGGTGTGTGTGTGGTGTGTGTGTGGTGTTTGTGGTGTGTGTGGTGTGTGCGTGGTGTGTCTGTGGTGTGTGTGGTGTGTGTGGTGTGTGTGGTATGTGTGGTGTGTGTGTGGTGTGTGTGTGGTGTGTATGTATGGTGTGTGTGTGGTGTGTGGGTGGTGTGTGGGTGGTGTGTGTGGTGTGTGTGATGTGTGTGGTGTGTGTGTGTGTGTGGTGTGTGTATGGTGTGTGTGGTGTGTGTGTTTTGTGTGGTGTGTGTGTGTGTGGTGTGTGTATACATGTGTATGTGTGTGTGCTGGGTGTGTGTGGTATGGGTGTTGTGCATGTGTGGTGTGTGGTGTGTATGTGGTGTGTGGTGTGTGTGGTGTTTGTGGTGTGTGTGTGTTTTATGTGTGTGGTGTGTGCGTGTGGTGTGTGTGCATGTGTATGTGTGTGTGTGCTGGGTGTGTGTGGTATGGGTGTGGTGTGTGTGGTGTGTGTGTGTGGTGTGTGGTGTGTGGTGTGTCTGGTGTGTGTCTGGTGTGTGTGTGTGTGGTGTGGATGTGGTGTGTGCGGGTGTGAGGTGTGTGTATGTGTGTGTGTCTGGGTTTGAGATGGGTATGTGGTGTGTGGGTGTGGTGTGTGTGTGTGTGGTGTGTGTGGTGTGAGTGGTTTGTTTGTGATGTGTGTGGTGTGTGTGTGGTGTATGTGTGTGGTGTATGTGGTGTGTGTGGTGTGTGCGTTGTGTGTCTGTGGTGTTTGGTGTATGTGGTGTGTATGGTGTGTGTGTGGTGTGTGTGGTATGTGTGGTGTGTGTGTGGTGTGTGTGTGTGGTGTGGATGCGTGGTGTGTGTGGTGTGTGTGTGGTGTGTGTATGTGTGTATGTGTGTGTGCTGGATGTGTGTGGTATGGGTGTGTGGTATGGGTGTGGTGTGTGGTGTGTGGTGTGTGGTGTGTGTGTGGTGTGTGGTGTGTGGTGTGTATGGTGTGTGTGTGGTGTGTGTGTGGAGTGTTTGTTTGTGGTGTGTGGTGTGTGTGGTGTGTGTGTTGTGTGTGGTGTGTATGTGTGGTGTGTGTTTGGTGTCTTTGTGTGGTGTGTGTGTGTGGTTTGTGTGTGGTTTGTGTGTGGTGTGTGTGGGTGTGTTTGGTGTGTGTGGTGTGTGTGTGAAGTGTGTTTGTGTTGTGTGTGTGTGTGGTGTGTGTGTGCATGTGGTGTTGGTGTGGTGTGTGTGTGGGTGTGAGGTTTGTGTATGTGTGGGTGTTGTGTGTGTGGTTCGGTGGTTTGTTTGTGGTTTGTTTGTGATGTGTGTGGTGTGTGTGTGGTGTGTGTGGTGTGTGGTGTGTGTGGTGTGTGTCTGGTGTGTGTGTGTAGTGTGGGTGTGGTGTGTGTAGGTGTGAGGTGTGTGTATGTGTGTGTGTCTGGGTTTGAGATGGGTAAGTGGTGTGTGGGTGTGGTGTGGGTGTGGGTGTGGTGTGAGTGGTTTGTTTGTGATGTATGTGGTGTATGTGTGGTGTATGTGTGTGGTGTATGTGGTGTGTGTGGTGTGTGCGTTGTGTGTCTGTGGTGTTTGGTGTATGTGGTGTGTATGGTGTGTGTGTGGTGTGTGTGGTATGTGTGATGTGTGTGTGGTGTGTGTGTGTGGCGTGTATGCGTGGTGTGTGTGGTGTGTGTGTGGTGTGTGTGCGTGTGTATGTGTGTGTGCTGGATGTGTGTGGTATGGGTGTGGTGTGTGTGTGTGGTGTGTGGTGTGTGGTGTGTGTGGTGTATATGGGTGGTGTGTGTTTGGTGTGTTTGTGTGGTGTGTGTGTGTGGTTTATGTGGTGTGTGTGGTGTGTGTAGTGTGTTTGGTGTGTTTGGTATGTGTGGTATGTGTGGTGTGTGTGTAGTGTGTGTAGTGTGTGGTGTGTGTGTGGTGTGTGTGTAGTATGTGTGTGGTGTGTGTGGTGTGTGTGTGGTGTGTGTGGGTGTGTGTGATGTGTGTGCTGTGTGTGTGGTGTGTGTGTTGTGTGTGTGAAGTGTGTGTGTGTTGTGTGTGTGTGGTGTGTGTGTGCATGTGGTGTTGGTGTGGTGTGGGTGTGGGTGTGAGGTTAGTGTATGTGTGGGTGTTGTGTGTGTGGTGTGTGTGGTGTGTGTGGTTTGTTTGTGGTTTGTTTGTGATGTGTGTGGTGTGTGTGTGGTGTGTGTGGTGTGTGTGTGTTGTGTGTGTGGTGTGTGTGTGGTGTGTTGTGTGTGTCTGGTATGTGTGTGGTGTGTGTTTGTTGTCTGTGTGTGTATGGTGTGTGTGTGGTGTGTGTGTGGTGTGCTTGTGTGTATGTGTGTGCTGGGTATGTGTGGTATGTGTGTGGTATGTGTGGGTGGTGTGTAGTGTGTGGTGTGTGTGGTGTGTGTAGTGTTTTTGATGTTTGTGGTGTGTATGTGTTGTGTGTGTGGTGTGTGTGTGTGGTGTGTGTGTGGTGTGTGTGTGGTGTGTGTGGGTGATGTGTGTGTGTGTGTGTATGTATTTGTGTGTGCTGGGACTGTGTGGTATAGGTTTGGAGTGTGTGTGGTGTATGGTGTGTGGTGTGTGTGTGTGTGGTGTGTGTGTGTGTGGTTTGTGTGTGGTGTGTGTGTGTGTGTGTATGTGTATGTGTGTGTGCTGGGTGTGTGTGTGTGTGTGTGGTGTGTCTGTGTGGTGTGTGTGCGTGCGTGCACCTCACCTTGATGTCCTGAAAGTCTGTTTGTTGAAGGACTTTAAGTCTTTTCAGCACAGACACGAATCTTAAAGATATAGTAATCCCATCCAAAAGATCTTCTCTTAAAGAAATTAGTTTCTCTTTCCTGGAGGCAGAGAGGCGTTGGTGAGATCTTGGCAGGGTGGACATGCCCTCGGTCTTGTATGTCAACTTGGACAGACTCCCAGTTGGAGTGAAACGCAGACCATTAACTAAGTGTAGAATGTTAGTAGTAACTTAGGAAGGATTTCTTTTGTTATGAGTTCAGTATCGAAAGTACAAACACCACGGATGTGCAATCGAAAAAACAATGCCTAGGGTTAGGTAGGGATGGGACCCAGGTTACATTCAGAGTAACTGACCGCCGTGACTATTCTTTTGGATTTTCTTAAGCTAATATGAATTTCTATTCATTCCCTTTTTTCTGTCTCGCAATTGTGAAAAGATAATTTATTGTTGATTTATTTAAGCATAATGCACATTTAATCTAAAAGAAATTGTCATTGTTACACATTTAGTAGTATACAGGCTCCATTAATTTTGTCCACTGAGGCTCCGGATTAAGTCAATAAACTGCATACATCGATATCGAGCACTGTCAAATAGTGGCTGCGCATGCATACTTCATTGATCAAAGGGCTGGTTAATTGTTTATCTGTTTATGATAAGTAGACCTGTGTCATTCTGCAGTATGTGCTCAGTTATATTTACCGCTGTTGTGATTTAAAAAGGTGTCAGAGATGTTATCAAAGGTTACAGATTACTTCCGACCTGGACTATCCTTTGTACTTAAAATCATACAAGTGTTAAATCTACACCAAACCAAACGATGGACTGTAGTTAACTTGATTGTATTAATCAGACATAGAATCAGTGGCAAATTGTCTAGTTTTGGCGTGTTACTGCCTTCATCATGATTAAATTAGAACCTCAAAATTAGCCTGGTACATAAGTAACTAACGTTGTTGATTTAAATGTTGAATCAACCCGATTAAATTAACAGGGTGGAATTACACTTAAAGGGAGCCAAAATCAATGTTGAGTCAACATTTTGCAAATTCTATTAACTATTGAAATTATATCCCATGGCTTTAACCTAGGCCTGTGATGAAATATGGACTGTCAATAAAGGCTTAAACTACATCAAAATACATTAAAACTTGTCCCTGGTCAATTTTGGTGACCCACCAAAATTGGTTTGTTTACAAACATTGCTGTTTTCAGGCTTAAATGACATGAGTATTATGGAATTCGCATTAAGTAGTTGTTAGTTATCATGATTTATACTGTACCAATAGCTAAAGTTAGACTCTTGGAACATATTTTCATGGTTATTTGAGTTTTCAAAATTTTGTCAAATTTTGACAAACTGTTGTTTTTGACTCCCTTTAAGATATTCTACAAGTCAATCATTAAGTATGAAGAACAATCTTTTTGGTATTTTGAAGAAAGGTGAAGTTATAGATAGCGTCTCTGAATGTCTGTGTAAATAGTCTCTCTGGTAAATATAGATATCTGGAACTAACAAAACGTATAAAAATTATTCAATGCACTTGAGAAGGTTAAGCCCCATACCCACTAGGCGATTTTACCGGCGACTGGAGATGGGCAACAGCAGAATCACTAGTAAAATCGTCACCAATTCAGATAAAATGTTAGTATGTGACATTGAAATGTCACATACTAACATGTGATCTGAATTGGTAGTTATTTTACCAGTGATTCTGGTGTTTCCCGTTGGCAGTCGCTGGTAAAATTACCTAGTGGGGATGGGGCTTTAAAGACAAAAATATTTTATCATAGTTATGGGGAAAATAGAAATCTTTCCTTACCATGAACGTGTCATTGTCGACTATGATTTATTTTCAAGTAAAATAATAATTTATCATACTTGCGATTCTCAGATCATAGTAGATTTGCCTACAACAAATAGACTTAACATTAAAATTGCATTACACTTAAGCTTCATTGGAAACATGTTCATTATCAAAGTAGAACTATGTCCATGGTGTTTTATCTTAATGGCGTGAATGGGATAATGCCGTCAAAGAAGAGATTAATGAAAGATAAAATCCCCAAAGTAAACATAAGCCTGTAGATAACTCGATTCCAAGGATCAACAAGTTCGATATTATAGATTGTATCAAACTTCAGTGTGGTCTGAAAAACCAAAAGCTATGTTTTATCCACCTTCAGAACACCTTTAATAGGACACATTAAAAAGAATTAGAAAGGGATGTTCCACAAAAAGCCTGACATAGAGGAGAAATAATTTGAACATAACAGTGATGCCATGTTTGCCTTTCATTTTCACTAAAATGATTTGGCAAAATCACCTACACATTGAAGTCTATTGGTAGCAATATATTTGATCTATTTGAGATTACTAGAAAGCACCAAAAGACAGGGGCATTCCGGACTATTTTTTTTAATAGTAACATCATCTTATCAATCTCCAGCATTTAGTTTCTACTATCAAATCATTTTGAGATAGGATTTCCAGTGTTAGAGCCTGAAATCTCCAAGCAGAGCAATGGTTGTAGGTCTCTGCACAGTGGAAACTCATGGAAAGTGGCTCGAGAGTGCAAGCGTAGATTTGTTAGATTGTATTGTGTCATTTTTCAATATGGCTGCCCCCAGTGGGGAAAGGGATATCCTAAATCTACTTTTAGAATATCATAAGAATGCACAAAGGTAGTTAGCAAAACACCTTGTGCATATAATTAATAGTATATAAATAAAGTAAAGAAATAGTCACCAGATTGTAGAAGACATATTATAAACAGTATTCAAAGTTATACAAATTACTGCGCTATGTAATGTAAATATGGTAGGTGCTTCTGGTAGGCATAATAAACCAGTCCGGCTGTGGCAGACAAGCTAAGTCTACCAGTAAGCAGCACTACGTGGGAGAAAATCAATAACTAAACTAATATATAAGGGCAATGATCTGCGGTTAAGAGCAGAGCAAGTCGATACGAGTATCAGGGATTCGGGGATTTGGATAGCTATATATATACATGACATCTAGTGACTAGCAAAGGAACTGTACTGTTTGCATAGACATAGAGAGTCAGGCGGACTTTATTGAGGAAGCTTGTATCTGGACGGTGTCTGTTTGTGTACATAGGATTAAGGCATCTTGTAACTACACCAGCAATTGTGAAGCAGTTGATATCCACTAATTAACTTGACTTTCAACCAAGCGTGGTCTGCGTTATGGATATGAGCGCCCATCTCGTGGACTAGTCTGCCACTTGACTAGCGAGGATAAAAGAGGATTAAGTTAAGACAATTTGGAGAGTGAAGTGATAGAAGTTCCCCAGTTAATAAGTAAACACCCTAAACAAACAATAGCGTTCAATGACATCATCATCACATCAATCTCCAATTTGAATTGATCACTTCCTGTTTTTGTCATTCTCCATTCTCCATACAATTCCTATGGAAAAAGCTACACTCTCCAAATAGAGCGGCGTTATTAACAACATGCACAGTGTCCCCAACTACAGACCTAGACCACTTTACACTAGTAGCAGAAATTTGGTACAACTTTCTATTCTGATCTATCGGAGTATTGACATATTTGACCAGACGATCACGGAAGAGAATCAGTTTATCTGCTACTAAATTGCAATGACTCACTGTAATGTATTGCTATTAAAGGAAATAGTTTATGAATCTGAGATAATCAAAATAAAAAGATTCCAATTGATAAAACGTAGTACAGGGTATAACTTGCTTCCCGATATATTCTCCTAAGAGCAGTATTTCTGGTCATATAAACTAAAAAATGTGGGTAAAAGGTCCTCAGATTGCCCGAAGCCTTTCAGTGGCAGATACAGCTTTTTGAAAAGGTGGGGGTGCTCATAGAAAGGGGGGGGGGTTGCCCCTATTTTCCAGAATGTTACATTGATAAAAGCTACATTTGACCCCAAAAGGTAGGCGCCCCTACACCCCCCTCTAAATCCACCCCTTGGATGCCACTGCTTTGTCAAGGGTAGATTAATAGATTGTCAAAAGCGTGGGGGGCCCTATTGTAAAAAACAACAAAAAAGAACTACCGTCGAAACTTCTGTCAAACCATCTGGGACAGATAATTTTACAATAGAGGGATTAACTTTTGGTCACAATTAGGGGCCCGCTATAGCACCCCTCCCCCCAAATCCACTACTGTCTATAAAGATGCAAAACCGCATGACTATAGTTCACTGATGTTTGTTATAAATATTATATGTATTTATTTTGTGTCTGTTGGATGATAACATTAATCGAGAGAGACCGATTTTCTGGTGGGGGTAGGGTTCAGATCTAGAATCAAGAGGATGATTTTTGGAAAATGTAAAGTGTCCAGAGACACATAAGCACTTGAGAAATGTAAAATGACTGGTTGGTCTTGAAACGTTTCTATAGGATACCGTAGTGGCGACATCTGGTGCAAAATAACTTCTATTTATGGGATACTTTGGAGCCTTCCACTAAGTATGTACGCATCAAGGGGGGGATGGGGGTCTGAGATTTTTTGAAAATGTGCATATTTTCTAATGCAATTCCAATGTGTATTTTTTAACAAGGGGGGTGGGGGTCTGAGATTTTTGAAAATGTGTGTATATACTAAATGGAAGGCCCCTTTGGACAACGATGTTTTTCATTAAGGTGGCGCTGTCCTTGTGGATTAAAATTGAAACAACTTTTTTATTATTTTTCTTTATAGTAAACCTATATGAAGTGAAGTGACCTAGTTACCAAAAGCCCCAAAAGGTAGGCACACTGGGATACTGCGCAGGTTCATGGGAAAGGTGTATACACCTTTTTCAATAGTGTGGCACCGTGCTAGCAGATAGACCTGAACCAGGGAATTGGGATATGGGTTCCTATGGGCCCAGGCTTAAATGGTTGGCAACAAGGCATCTATTTGAGGGCTCACTGCACAGGTTTGTGAAATAGGTGTATTCATTAATATTGTTTTAGAATGTGCTTACATTCAATGACTAGTTTTCTGCTTTCACAATTTCCTACAAATAGAAAAAAAAATCATCATGGAAATGAAGAAGACAGCATTTTGTGGTTTATCAACATTTTATTTTCACCAAGCTCAGACACAATGTACAAGGGGCGGGAGGAATAGGGTCGGTCTCCCTTTACTGCAGATATCCCGAATCGAATGCAGCTTACGGGCTAAAACACCCTCTGCTGGAAACTAAAATAATACAGAAAGTAGTTCGGTTGATCAATTAGGAGATGAAGGACTGAAGAGACTTGGATGGATAATGAGGGGAGAAGTATCTGAGAGAATACCACCACTGGCAGAGATTCTTTGGATGGAAGTTTTCTTCAGAGATTTTGTGAAAGGTACATAGTACAAGATGTATTGTTTACAACCAAAAACAAAATCTACTCGACCGTTATCAAAATATGAAGATTTTAATAAGCAACCTTTTTCATGTCTTATTCAAATGCATGGTTGCTATGGGAACTAATCAGTGCATAACCTGACTGTTTATATAGAATTTTAGTTTGCAGAGTAATTCACAAGTTATTCTTTATATTGGAAATCACTAGTTAGTCTATAGAAAATAACAGGGTTGTTTTGAAGGGTACAATAAATGACTTGGAAGTGCAGAATTGGCGAATAGAAAAAGGGTGGTTGCGCAAAAAGGGTGTCTCATTTCTGGAATTTTATATTCATGGCTCATATTCTATCTACATAGATTCTAGCCCTTAACTAGTGGTCTTAAACAAAAGTCAACACTCTGTTTAGCATAGAAATGTACTACTCCTTTTATACTATAACTTATCTTCTCTGGCGTGAGACTGAAGAGTTTGAGTCAATAAAATAACACTGATGTGCATTACTGGTACAATATGCCTTCATGGTTTGGTGCATTTACACATACATATGAATGTAAGAGGTAACAGCATTTAATTTCTGAAATTTTGGTGTAAATAAGTAAATTTCTTTTAACAAAATGAAACTATTATTTTTGATAATAAATCCCTTTGAAACGAGTCACTTTTGAAAGCGAGTCTTACTGTTTTAAAAACATCACCTTGAATGTAATACAATTTGTTGCTTTAATGGACATTTTCATACCATTGCAAAAACATGTTGCTAATTTTTTGGTTGTAATGCTTTTCAGTCAGCAAAATTACCAACCGTACATTGTCAATTTCCTAACTGTTCCAGCCACCACTGTCATTAGATATAAGCAATAACCTACTATGAAAAAAGTAGCTTACATATAATACAAATAATATTAAAATATTAAGACAGGTATCCCATTTAGAAAAAATCCCCTTGTCAACTGTTATTTGTGTACAGATAAATAAGAGAATAGAATATATACATGAAACACAACATACTACATTTGAATTTACTGTTGTAACCAAGGGACCATCATACTAGACGAAAGGAGAATCCACGATATCGATAGTAACGACTGATATCACAAAGGGAGCTGTAGGGTATGATCCTTGTTTGATGCACATAAAACATCTCTCAATTTTGTGAATTCAAACCATTGATTTATGAAATACTTAAATATCCTTGTACAACTCTTTCTTCTTGGTAATTACAAAAATCAGTAAATTTTACAAAATTTTAACTGTAGGTGAAGAAATAAAGTAAAAGATACACCAATATGCATTGCAGAAATTATATTTAAAATTACTGTGTCATAATCTAGAAGAAGCAGAATCATATTTATAAGCATACGTTTTTATGGTACAGCATAATACATTTTTATATAGGTGGTCTATGATACATAAATGAATGGACCTTAGGTGTTTCATAATTATCATAATATATCCAGCCATATATGACTTGCTCTTACTACAATACAGCTAGTGTTTTTCACCTGGTATTTTCCACAATTATTTTTTCTTTTTTTTTTTAATTATTTTTTTTCTAAAAATTACAATCAAGTTTACATTGTCCCCATCTATGCAAAGACTCACACAGTCATTTCTTGAATTCATAAATGGTTTGCACACACACAGTTGCTCATCTTCTTCAAGTTGAAGTGTTCCCTCCACAAATCATCATCTGTTACTAGATATTCAATGGGTGCTTCTACTTTATATGGAACTGTACAAAGCCCAAATAATTGTTCAGCGGCAAACTCGCATACCCCGTAGATAAAAGATGAATTGCTTTGTCACTTAACAAACATTAGAAAATACGAAACAGATGAGTGCGAGTGAAGGCCATCTGAGATGACTTCAAGATTAAAGTCAATCAACCGAATCCATTATTTTCAAATATATTGTGATGTTTATGTATATGGTACAAGCTTTATTACTACAACCATAAGAGTCCATTCACTCACTTTTACTCATGCCAACACATGCCATGGCCCTTCTGATGCCTGGCGAGCAATAACTGACCTTCGAAACTTTGACCTCGATACCTCAATACCTGACCTCTTTCCCTACATCTCAATACCTGACAAACATTTCATCGGGCATGAAAGAAATCCTCGCTTTACATTTTGAGTTCTTTTGTTATTTATAATATTATGTTTCAAATCTGTCTCACAATACATCAACATCCATTAAGACATGGATTTGCTGTAGAGAAGAGTTTGATATCTAATTACTATTTAATAAACTACACTTTATAAGAAATGTTGGTTAAAACTAAACAGACCGATGTCACTGTCAATAGTCACGCAGTAGAATTTGAATGACAGTACTGAGAAATCACTTTTCATGAATGCACTCCTTACATTTACTTAAATCAAGACATAAATTCCATAATTCATCATGTAAACCCATCAAGTATCTTCAGCAAGGCAATGTAAGCTCCACTTTCTGTCTTACAGACAGGTCCCAAAAACTGCTATAAACCTTTACAGCTATTGCAACACCTTTGTCCCAGGAGACAAGATTAAGTTGTGCCATTGCATCTAAAAGGCAAACTATGAGTTCACGCGCTTGCCACCAGGCGGATCAGTAGAGCCCTCGGTCGAGGACGGTTGCGACATCTTACAGCCTTCGCATGATCTTGTTCCATAGGAACCTGTTTTTCAACATCTGTATGTCATGGATGTAGACTTGAATGCTCATGAAAATGAAAGCGTGTCTGTGAAAATCCTTAATTTGAAATATCTCATAATTTAATTTTTCCCAAACAGAACATATGTTTCAGAATATATCAAGCCAAAATATTGTTTATATTGGATTGGTTACTGATAGAAGAAACTGAAATTCATTTGTGTTTGAAGATTAACATGACATATTCTAATTGTATTCAGCATTAAATAAAAATCCCACACAGACACATGATATGGAAATTTTTTTTTTTCCTTTGAATCTTTTTTTTTTTTTTTTTTTGAGATTTGCATGAACATTCAACAGACATGTTTACTCTTGCTGTTGTATAACAGTATGGGAGTCCTCCTGGTCGCATGGCTCGGTCACAGTTTCTGGCAGCGAGACGCTCTTGGTCACACACAACTCACTGAAGTAGTGCACTCACACACTCACAAGACGAAGAAAAGAATGATGACGATCACCATGATCAACAGCAAAACTCCGATGGCACACCATTGTCTGCGATCTGTAGAGGGAAAAAAAAGCATACGGAATTGGTCATCAGTAATCTATGGTATCTGTTGATGTTGATTTCTTTGATTATCTAGAGATCTGTACAGCACAATATCAATGATTCATTTATTTTATCCTATGATACACAATACCAGTTTCGCAAAACTTTCTTTTCTGATAATGCCAAAGAAAATTCAGGCTATTCAATTTCAGATATCAAAACCATAAGAGTTATGGATGGAAGATGCACCATGTATGTGCATCTATCAAAAGCATTTTTCGATATCCTGATTTATATCAAGAACTCTCAAATACTATTGTTAACATAGTCTTCAAATGCTACCTAATAAATGAGAAATATGTTTTGGGAAATGTATAATAACAAGTTTTAGAATCTATAATACAATAGAATATATTCCATTGTACTTCTTTTCTTCTACTCTCTAGATCTTTAGCACTGAGCAAAAAGTATCTTAAACACTCTCGTGGACAAATCTGGTCATCTAAGTAGGTGACTGCAGGGTTTAATTTCTAAATTCTGTTTGTTTAACCTACCATTGGACATGTGTAGAACTTTAGCCATCTTTTTCATGACATTATCCATTTTACTCTCTGTCGTGTCCATCTCATGGGCAAAGTCATCAAGCATTCTGAAAACAAAAACAAACCTGTGGTTAATTACAATATATCTAAGCACCATTTACGAACCATTTATGTATATATGCAGTGAGGGGATGGGTAATCTTGCAGAAAATGTGAACATCTGTACATAAACCCAATGAATAAGTAAATCCAATGGCGGCAGTGAGCAGGGGGGGGGGGAGTGAGGGGCAAACTCCAGCCAAAGGTGTATGTTTGACAATTGGAAGGCCACTTAATCAATAATGACAAGAAATTGGATGTTATAACTATTTGGCTAAGGTTTTTCCTGGAAAGTATGTGCAATTTAAAGTGAATCATAGACAAACCTAAATTTCCAATCAATATGATTAAAGAATAATGCAGGTAAAATAATTATATTTCTGTGATGACGATGATAATTAGAAATGGTATATTGTACCAGCAGAGCTTTCGAGGGGAAATTTCCTTCTTTGTCTGTATAATAGGGACACTTATAAGCTTCTCATATGACTTAGACCTAAATTAAATAGTGGATCACAAAAAGTTGGTCCTTTCCTAAGAATCATTCAGAGTTAAAAGGTAAAAACACTGCATTGTGTGACTTTAGATGATAGGGAGAATAGGATATTAAACTTCTCTAAGCCTCACAGTTTTTCCTTTTAATATCCAAGAGAGACAAATGATATCTAGATCTGCCTTTTGATTTCGACTAAATGGATTGTCAAAAGCTTTAAGGAGGATTGTCTCTATCTTAGTCTTATGTGTTCCCTGGGAAATTATATTAATATCACCATTAAAGTTACTTAAGCAGGAAAAGCAGTAAGCTTTCATTTTAAGCAGGTTATACAAAGGTGAGCAATCATTAATCTTCTTTGGTACTTTTATGGCTGTATGTGAAAGTATCAAAGTGGAGAAACTTTGATTCGACTGATTTCTTTTTAGTTTCTAACTATTGTAGGAAATATACCCTACTAATGTTGGTTTGAGGAAATTCTTTAAAGGGTCATTGTGTTTCAAAAAGATTCAGGAAGAGTTCATCATTTTTTACTTGCAGCTTTACTCTCAATGGCACTACTTTCAGTGGATTGTTTGTTTGTTGGGTACGTTTAATGTCTGGCCAACCCTTTTGGGTTCTTTTACCAGACTGCACAAGGTGATGCTTTCTAACTGTGGGTGATCGTATCTATGATATGATTTAGGCAAAACCCACCACCATTTAACACCATAGTTTTCATGATTTTCAGAATTAGGAGGCATATCCTATAGACAGAAACAGTCCAAACTGTATGAATGTTAAGTTTCAGCAAAAATAACCCTGACAATGCATAGTAATACCACAGATTATGTGCTCTAATCAAAGGTATAAAACTGTTTGTCTTTGAGTAGTCAAGTGGTTGATAATAAACCTGCAATTATATAACTAGAATTAGCTGAATAGTATTGCAGAAGTGATACTTTTCTTAAAATTGGTGCGGTTGACTGATAAAATGGAAATATGATGAATAACTGTCTCGCTGTAATAATTACCCTACTACTTCTAAAATGATGTCCTTTCGCATGTCTACACATTGAACTTACTTCAAGTCATACCAAGAACCAGCGTAATAGGCTATCAACCTGTCCATCTGGTTGCTGTTTTTTTAAACTGCTTATTAAGGGACCTGAGGGAACCAGCAAATTGTGTCACGGCCCCTTTATTTAGTTCCACTCTCATCCTCTATGTGGCTTCATGGTCTAGTATATCTATAAAGCAGCTTTGCATACTCTTCTCAACTCCTTGGAACACCTTCAAGTAATATGCTTTAAAAAACCAGCAATATATCTCAGAAACTAGGTGCCTTCTGGTTTAAGGAATTAAGGAGGTTCTGTATACAGAAGATTTAAGTACGCGGACTGTGGATACCTTCTCAGACAGAACCATGTTTCACGCTTCTCAAAGATCACGAGACACATCTCGGCCATAATGGAAAAGGATGTCTCACAATGCAGAAGGTATGTTCCTCCTAAAAAGGATGCTAATTCTGTTAGTTGAATATAGCGGTAGGGTTTAACCATAGCGCTCCTGACTTGATGGGTAGTCTAAAGCCAATAAGCCGTGTAACATGAAAAGTCAATCAGGCGGAGTGACTAACCAGGCACTTTAGCCCGAGCACCTCTCAGTCTCTCTATCCAGTTACCCCAGTACTGCGTTAGAGGCTCCATCTACTCTGAAGTTAAGGATAGACACCTCTGATACTTTGGAATTTGTAACTAGTTTGCCTGTGCTTTTACCATGTATATAAGAGTGCCTAAAGAAATAAAAGTCATTTGAAAAGAATAACATTCAAAATATATTAAAAAGCTTTGTAGTCAATGTATGCAACTATCCTTATATGTGCTCTCTGAGTCCATCAAAAGGAATACTCATACAAAAATGATATTCCAGGGGTGTCTAACAGACTTGTTCTCTGAGCTCTATCAAACCAAGTGCACAGCTTTTAATAGGGATAAATAGTCAAACAATCAATAGACAATCAACATGTTTCAGTCATTTAATAACCTTTGGGATTCATGTATTTTTTGACTTTTTTGAAATGAAAGTTCTTTTCTAAAGTATTTTTCCACAAGAGTTTAATTTCTGTCATACCTATCCATGGGTAACCTATACAAATGGATCGCTTCTTACAATGCATCTGTGTTTCTACCTTTCTGGAGCAGACTTTAAGATAAAATTGTGAAGATGGCTAAGTTGTTTAAAGGACACACTGTCAAACATACTGACCCCAATAAGATACTCTGACCTATTTCCTTATAGAAGGTCACCCATGAGGCACCTGCATTAGAACCAGTCATGTTCTGACAGATTTACTGTCTAGTCTTCCGAATCTGTTGTCAGCCCACTCTGACCGGAAGGTGATCACATAACGACAACCTGTCAATCATGCGCTAGCCCCTCCCCTTCGCGACATCTATCGTATCTGTCAGGGGGTCATGTGATCAAATAAGGGTACCCCTTGCATTGTCATGGGCGGTGCTATCGCTTGTTCTCGGTGACGGGTCATGACAGGATTTGATCATGAGGTGGAATGAAGCGACTTCAGGATGGGTGCCAGCGTAAAATGGGAAAAGGCTATTCAGGTGAATAGTGACAGAGAAAAATGGGCATTGGTTGAACAGGTCAGAGGAGACAATAATATGATGCACAAAGTTGGTTGACTGAATGATGTGACATAAGACATAGTTGTTAATTATATGATATAAGACATTTTGCAACTGTGTCCAAAAGATTTACTATATTTGTGGGATCACAATTGTCTGAACTTTGCAATTTTGTCAGTGTATACACTTGTGTAAATCATGATTGTGTTTCTCATGTGCATGAATTATCTTTAACTTCATCATTTCGTGTGTGTATTGGATAGTGTAACAAGTCCTTAAAGGTATTTGTACCTATTCAGCAAGATTTGAAATTCCAGGGATATTTCTTCTGCACCTCCTCATAATTTTCTTTAATAATTGAGGAAAAGATATCCAGAAAGAAACAACAATTTACTTTTTTCAGCTGGAGGATGGCAATCATTTGATATTTTTACTATAATTTTTTATGGGAAATACATAAAAAATCCTAGAAAAAAGGAATTCAGTGTTTTTGCCTACGCTCAGGAATAGCACTCATCCATTCATTGCAAGGGATTTTTATCATGCAGTGTAAACTAAGCGCAAGAGACAGACCAGGAAAGAGCTATAGAGGTGATTTCTCCGAACAGGACTAATAATGAGAGTAGCTGGAACATACATTCCCTCTAACACAGACCATTTGCCTTGTTTTGCATAATCTTATACATTTATTGTTTTTGTTGTTGCTTTTGTGTAGTATATGAACATGGGCCAAAGGCTGTGTTTGTCGCGAACAGGAAGTGGGACGACAAGAAAAGGACTTGTATGTAGAGGGTCAGACAGCGTAGAATTATTTGTCACGTGCTTCACAGAGCAGAGCTGTGGATGAGAGGAGTGACTTGTAGTGTTCTTGTAGACAGTGACATATGTGACCCCCCACCACTAAATGAGGCATAAGTCACTCAGTATAGTTCTGAGAAAATGGCAAAATAAGAGGAAAAAATAAAAAATAAAAAGAATCAGTTTTCTGCAGAAATCACATGATCAAGATCTCATCCATACAGTTTAATCAGAAATTTATAGAAATAATTGTTTTTTTATGCCTATTTGATTGGTTTCCACATTGTCATAATTAGGTTCTATGGAAATTTACATTGCCATAACATTCTGTCCCATCTTTAAGACTATTTTTCTTTGACTACCTTATCACATGCACTATACTTCAAACATTCACAACTCGAGATATAATAATGATAAAAACTCAATTCTTTCACCACTGAAAAGGTCCTATCACCTTCTCCTGGGATCTGCCAACATCCCAAATTTTATCTCTCCAATTTATGCCTCACTATGTGGTGGGGTTCACATATGGTACATATGTCATACACTTGGTGGTGGTGGCCAGCTGGGAGTCTGAGCTTATGATGTGTACTGGCTATACAAATACATAGAAGATGAAGGTATTCAGAGGGTTCCTTGCATAAAACTTGATATGTTGCCAAGTTTTGAACTTAACAAAGGCAAAAAATTAAGATATTAGAAAATTATTCAGGAAAGATATGAATTGAGCTAACCATTTTGTAATGCTCATCTTTAAAGCTCGCCTATTTTTCACGAAGCAGAATGTGTCTTAATTCAACTCATTGCAGAGGCAACAAGTGTCAGGGTACCAATGATTTTTTTTTACGAGAATTAGGCCTCTCTTAGACCTACAGTGAAGAAACCAATGTTTCCGGAAACATACATTTTTTCTTAGTGCCTCAGTAAGTATGCATGGGATTCCTTGCCCTTTTCACTGAGGCATGTTTCACATGTTTGACGAGGACAACCCTTCACCAGCTGAAGTCCAACCCCGACATCAGGAATTCACCCGATCGCCCCTTTGGTAATGCCATTTTCATGTCTAGGTCAGTTATTCGCCCCGCCTCCTGTTAAGGGGGCATTGTAGGGGCGGCCAGGGTGGGGAGGAACCCGCTTGAGGTGGCTCTTTACTCCAGTAAGTGTTCATGATCTGCCCCGTAGCCGCAGAATTGGTATTGGTAATTCTTAAGTTGCATCCCCACGTAAGTCGAGATTCAACTATGCAGTGGGGTAGCATTTGCAGTGGTATTTTTGGGCACCAAAAGTAATTTGCAATTCAGATACCAGCATGTTGATATCTGTTATAGTGCAAGCATTACATAGAAAACCTGTGTAAAATCATTTGCAGTGGGTCTTGTGGTGGGCCACAAGACCCACCATAATTATAAATGAATCCCTATATTCCACCTTGCAGAACCCAGTTTTACTATTGGTGGTGGTGAACACCGCAAGTAAATTCCCACCCACGAACAAAACACTGTATAGTGGAATATTGCCTTTAGCCAAAACATTTTTTCCCCCTATGTTTCTTTGTGTTAATCCCATACAACCACAATATAACTATTTTCTATCTACTTGTTTTGAAAGAGATTTCCTGCTTTCAGAGATATATATCTATCTCTATATATATCTATAGATCTATAAATCTATATATATATATAGAGATTTATGGTTGATATATTCAGTCTACTCAAAGAAGACAGCCTCCTCCTTCTTCCTATAATATATATTACTTATATAACTAGACTGTATCTTAATCTGCACAACACAAGCTATGAAGCTGGAATCCCCTCAAATACCCCCATTAATACACCCCTTCATAGGGACTAGTTATGATCATTATGGCAGGAGAGGGAGGCAGTTAAATAGGGCCCATATTCCATTAGGCGATTCTACTCCTGATTCTGAAAAATCGCAAGAAGGAAAATGCATGGACCATAGACATAGTACATTTCATTAGAAAGGATTTTGAATTATCTTTCAAATAATATGTAATATGAATAGGTTCCTGCAATATTTCTAATGATAATTTGAATTTACCATATTCTCAGTAGTCAAAATCGCCTAGTGGAATACAGCCTGAAGACAAGAGGGGCGTAAAGGAAATTTGGACCAGGGAAAAAGAGCGGCATCTTGGGACAATTTACATTTTGGTAGTCTCGGGTCCATCCGTATCTCGTAAACCGTATTATCTCTTAATGAATTACTCAGGGATTTATTGCTAATTAAGGGACCCTTCCATTGGCCAGCCTCCCTTATCAGTGCAACGGGGAATAAGCAATAGGTAATTAATTTGGCGAATAGATTACCCGCTTCTATCTTTTCTATACAGACAGTTTTTACTTGGTTTGCCACATATTACTTCTATACAGCAGCTGCATCTTTTTCTTGGTAAGGTGTATGATACCAAAAAAACATAGACATAGCTGTATGCATACTGTTCATATATTATGCTATTTTTTGTAGTTATCGGTCCACAATGTATAACCTATTGTGAGACTGTAGATCTACTACAAGGCACCTTTTAAATTAGAATTCTTTTGGTAAAACCTTTCTAAAACCTTTTTATTAATTGATTTGTAGAAAAGTATTTCATTGGAATAACCAATTTAAGAATTTATCTCAATTTTTGTAATATCTGTATGCATATGACAGCGTGACCATGTTGCCATAGTGATGTGATTGGGACACTCAATTTCAGCAGCATTATTTTCACCATACTTTCACTACATTTTCTCCATGAAAGTGTACCGAAAGTGTGCTGATTTCGAGCACTGCCTATTCTAAGTGTCAAAATTGGCTGCCAGTACATAATTGTGAGGAAAGTTTTACCAACATGTTGGTAAGTTTTATTGGTGAAGCCGCCAATTATGTATCACCATTAATGAAAGTATATCTGCAGCAAATCACTATTGCACTTTTGGTATATGGAATATTGGCTTAAGTGAAGGATTCATATTCAATGAATGTAAATAGGACATATATCTACTCACACTGCTTGTTCATCCATCTCGTTCCCAATTTGATGGCTCATGTTTTTGAGGACGCCGACGCTGGTCCCGATCATGTCGATCTGGTCGTCCTGCGACGTCATCATCAACTGCGGGAACAAGCAAAAGTTGGGGTTACATCAAATGTCGTCTGAGTTGAGTTGAATAAACAAGATGATCCTTTTGACAAATTTAAAACATGAAAACAAGAAAGTGTTTCGTCTTCTTGAGGTATGGCTTTCAGAGTGATTTTTCAGAGAATGGAATGTATCAGATATTGTTTGAAAACATTTGTTTGAGGAGTGCACACATCCAAGTCCGAACATAAAAAGTACTTCCGGACTGCTACTATAACAAAACGCTGCTGGACAGATTCTACAATGTGAATTTCTTAAAAAAAGTCTTTTTTTCTTTCTATGAACTATTTCATCAACATTTTCCAATTTAGTTTGCCCCCCCCCCGAAAACGCCATCTATAGTCTCTTACTATCTATAGTTCAAAGCTAAATTCTCCATGAAACTACGAAATTTAAGTTTAAATAACATTACTTTATCATCTATAAATGAATCAAATGTACAAGGAAAATCTGCAATGACACATTCAGTTCCCTATCATTTGATTTCCCATGCTTTCAGAACCTGTAAAAAAAAGTTGGTGGGTATATATTATATGGATAGGGTCTATAAACGTGTTGATTTCTATCTAAAATGCTGCTGAAAACCATATCTGAAGACGTGTATATTACTTCTCCCTACCACAGATGTTCAGTATTCTAGCTAACCTGTAGGTTAATTAAGACCGATTTTGTGGCGAAAACATAGGAAAATCTAAAGAAAATACACAAAAGTTTGCTCTTTATCCATCTGTGCCGAATGAGTTTTATACCAACTTTGGAATAACAAACATTAATGGATACAAGGTGAAAAATATTCAATCAATGTTTTCAATCAAGTCGAAGCACAAAATTAGTATGTATACATGGGTTTCCGCAGAATGGCAAACAAAAAACAGTATTAACCCTTTTTAACCACAGGGAACAACGGAACCTAAAATTCTTTGGATGGAAAGGATGAAAAGGGTTAACACTGAAAGGCTGATAAAAATCAAACATGATTTGTTGTAAAAAAAGACACGGTTTGTCATTCTGCAGAAACCCACCTTGTGGTTTGCCGACATTTCCAAGAATACACATTAATCTAGGCTAGCCTGCAGGTAAACCACAGAAAATATGCTATAAGTAGAGGGAGAATCATTCTATCAAAAGAAATCCAACAACAACCTTTTGGGTTTGTACACATGACATTTGATTTTGGCTATATTACACATACCGATTTTGCCCCAAATTTTGAAAATCAGCAAGGTCAAATATAGATATGTCATACATAGAAATAGAAATGTCTTAGCATTCTCTTTTGAATGGTGTATAAGATGTAAGGTCTTAAGTCATGTTCCCAGAGAAAGTCAAACGAATAGGAAATCAGCATATCAAAATCAGTATGCTTTAGGCGATGGGCTATACAATGCCACAACCCCATTCCTGTGTACCTATTAATCTACAGCTACATTGGCCAGGTCATTTGTAAGGATGGCACAGCTTTGACGGTAGCATGGGCTGTTCCTGTCATAACTAACATCAGTCTACAGTATCCCCCATCTATGATGGACAACGATTCTAGATCTGTAGCTACAGGGTTCCCACGCATTTTTGAAAATCAATTTAAGACCATTTTAAGACCAAAAATCGGGAAAATTAAGACCTATCAACCGCGTGCGAAAAAAAACAACAGAACATATTGTATGACATAAATTTAAAGTAATTGTACTTGTTTGAAAGTCGGAATTAAAATAGTCAAGGTGACTTCATTTCATCTTCTCAAAAAAATTCAATTTAAGACCTTTTTAAGACCTCTAGCTTCAAAATTGCCAAATTTAAGACCTTTTTAAGGCCTTAAATTTCAGAAAATCAATTTAAGAGCTTTTAAGACCTTTTAAGACCTGCGTGGGAACCCTGAGCTAAAGCAAAGATTGATAATTTATGGCGTTTGGCTGTGAATGTCGCAACAGTGGTACCGTCTATGAGAGTTCGTGCAAATGGTTTCAGAAAAAACGACGTTTGTCTCTTTTACACTTCTCAAAAATAAATAAACAATGATGACATCACAAAAACAGGCTTGCGGGGTGGTGAAGTGTTTAGACCGTCTATCTGCTTTGAGGACGGCCTGGGTTCAATTCTGGGCTGAACTGGTTACTAATCCCCTCTGTATGTCTCCCTGTGGCAACAACTGGGTTATCAAAGGTCTCTAATACACCAGCGACTGTTGTGTGTATGGCCCTGTCTATGGGACCATGTACATTAAAGAACACCTGCCTCGGTAAATGTGTAGGGGTATGGTCTCTATCTTCTCATAGAGTCGATCATTCCATAGATTCAATCATCAAAGACAGAGTTTTCAAAAACCTTGTTCACGCCATGATATGACCATAGATGTTGCTACCGCGTTAAACCCCAATAAGCAACTAATCAACATCACAAAAACAGCAAAAGAATGTGAAAATCTCATATCTAATACGTAAAAATTTCATATCTAATCTGTGACATCTTCCCTTCCAAATGGTTGTTTTCCAAAGAGTTGGGAAGATCCAAATGTTTTAATAATCTGGTTTAAAGGTTATAACAAACAAAATCTGATTTTATTGCAGTACAATGTACGTCTTATAGAGGGGCAACTGTACAATGCATAATATATGGGCAAGTGGGTCTGCACATATGGAAATCGGCATCTGGACACCTTAAGGTGATGTGACCTTATCGTATAAATAAGAGGTTTTTGCTTGTAAGATGTTACCGGAGACGTGGCAATATCACTCAGTCTGCTACCTGACGCGACCGAGAAGGACCTCATCGCAGAAAATGTTCACCAAACGGTATGTAGTTTTCTTTTGTTATCGTCACATCATATATGTTGTATTGAGCTACTTTCATCTTAATTTTGTTTTTCTCTCTCTCATGTTTTTGATCATTTACCAGAGGGGTCTAATCTAATTTTTTTGGCAAGAGGAATATGAGGTCTAAGGATAGAGACCGGTGAAGAAGTTGTAATGTCTTGTCATTCATGTCAGGGGCCTTCCTTTATGTATGAACATTTTCAAAGAATTCAGACCACCCATCCCCTTTGGCTAAAGTACCATCGGGTTTGTACAGGAAAGTATGCTCATTTAAGAAAATACCAGACCACCTACCCCCACTTAGTTTGTATATACTTAGTTGAAGGCCCCTTGGTAAGGTATCTTAGACCTGTCAGGCTGTGTATATTTATACTGGTATAATAAGCCTATCCCAGTTTACCAGAAAATATATCAAGAATTGCCTCCATGCCTGTTGTCTAAAGATAGTTGCAGAATACAAAATTAACCAAAGCAATTTGGTTAACATATTACATCTAACATTTTTA
The DNA here is from genome assembly GCA_936440205.1 of Lepidonotus clava. Classification (NCBI taxonomy): domain Eukaryota; kingdom Metazoa; phylum Annelida; class Polychaeta; order Phyllodocida; family Polynoidae; genus Lepidonotus; species Lepidonotus clava. Next base: position 4,389,061 of record OW387143.1, read on the forward strand.
AAATGCAGCCTTATTATATTTGGCCTTTTCTCCATAGGAACCAATGTTAAAGCCTGTCAGCTCAACCTATGATATCTGATCCTATTTTGCCCTGAAATGCAGCATTTTGATGGGCTGCCAACCCTGTAAATCTGTCAGTTGAGATTATAATATAAGATTATAATTCTTGCTTATTTCAGTAACCTTAACACTAGGAGACAAGGTTGACTTATACTGTTATTTTGTCCAAAACCCACCACATAATGAAGCATAAGTTGCAGATGGTAAATTTGTTTTTTTTGTTAGATCCCATGAGAAGGTGACACAACTTTTAAAATGGTAAAAGAATTATGTTTCTATCATTATTAGAACTCAAGTTATGGAAGTTGGAAGTACCATGCATCAGGAAAGGGTAGTCATAGAAAACTGGCCTTTAGGATGGGACTCATCTTAATTGCAATACACATCTCTATAGATCCTAACTATGACAATCCAGAATACCCATCTAATAGGCTTGGAAAATCAATTATTATAAATTTCCAATTACTATGTATAGCTGAGGTCTTTATCATGTGATTTGTGCAGACAACTAAATTTTTTCACCTTATCATCTGATTTGATTTCTCAGAACTGCATATAGTGTCTTATGCCTCTTTAACTAGTGGGGGTAACATACTTTAATGTATTTAAAATGTCTATACAATGGTTTAGAACATTATATTTATCAGTGGTTATCACATTGCTTTGACTGACGAGAGGGACGTAAGTCAGATTTCAACTTTGAAGTTACCTTCTTATGTTGCTAAATTATACACCTTCATACAAAATGCATCAATATCATATTTCCATCGATAGGGAATTATCAGGTACCTCCAAACTTTGACTCCCTTCTTTTGTTTAATGAGTTCTGGCTCCCTCAGATTTCAGAAAGCAAACATAAGTATACTTATGTATATTAAAATTTGGATTTTATTTTTCAGATTTGCACCGTTCCTACTTTTGGGGTGCCTAGTAGGGTACGGAACGACACAGTCTTATCCCCAATATAACCAAAGGTCTTCACACTTCGGAACATACAGCCAAGATTACCAAACAAGTCAATCGCAGTGTACCAGGGTCAACCAGTGCCACGAATACATGCTCATTCTGAGTGTGACCGGGGGCTCCGCGTTGACAGGAAACGCAACTAAATTTAGGCAGCACTACCAAAACGCTGGATTCGACCGAGAAGCCATGATCCAGGAAGGAAGGAGAGCTGCTTGGACCCTAAAGCGTCAGTACGGTGTGGATGTAACAAATTTGGCGGGTGAGACCTATCTGGCTCCGTCCGTCAAGTTGTCCAATGGCGTCACCTTCAACTTTGTGACAGTGAGTCCTATCGTCTACATGGGGGCAAGGAGGGATCAGACTCAGCTGTATAACATCCCTGCTTCCGTTGGCTGGTGGAACATTGACTTTTCGGAAGACTATAAGTCCACTGGCACCTTTAGAGGTACAATCCCAGCCGGTGCAAGGGTCTACTACGGGAGCTTGCTGGTTGACACATGTCCGAATGAATCGCCCTATAACCCTTGCAACAGCGTGTTAAGCAACAAACCCAAAGGTCAGGTGTTCATTCGATTCTACACTGAGTCCTATAACGTAGAGGTAACGCCTGGACCATTTGTCCGCATTGATTCTGTCCTCGAACACGAAGAGTGGGGCAGGGGACGTGCACGTGGGCTCTTCGTAACAAACGAAGCTACGGGCTTAACTAATGGTAATGAGGTTCACGTCTTTCCTGAGGTGTGTGATCGCAATGCAAAGTGCTATGCACAGGCCTAATCCAATCATCATACCTTGCTTTATTGCTAGGCTGGTTACAATGTATAATCTTAATGAGTAACTTTAGAAGAAGTTTTACACTTAGAGAAGTAGCTTGCAAAACCTAGAAACTAAGATTTCTCTTAAAATTTAACTTTGTGAAAAGTAAACAATGAAAACCTGAAATACTATCTAGATACCTTGAAATATTGTGATTCTTAAAGCTACAGTCTCGTCCTCTTGTTGATAGGTTTACATCCGCCGACATAAGCCTAATAACTGAATGTCTGGTGACATGTTTTTAACTTTTGGAATGTAATCTGGCAACGTCACAAATTTGGCAGGGCAGCATGTGAGTTACAATGTATCAAATTATGCCTACCTCGGGGATGAGCATGACTTTAATGGCGATTGAAAAAGTAAGTTTGAAAGAATAGTTATCACTCTGATCCTAACTCCATTTTCCATTGAAATAGGCAATATCAAGGAAAAAAACTTTAGTGAACATAGATGACATAACTTCATGATATAGTTTATCTTTGATGGATTTGCTTTTCAATGGAATAGAAGTAGCGAGCTGTGCCATTAAAATAACTTTAGGGCAGGGGAATAGTCAAACTAAGTTAAACTCTCGTTGGGTGTTATTGAAATATTTCAGGTCGAGCCATCCAAACTGGTGCCAATTTTGCATTGAAAAAAGATATAATGATTTGAATGTGTTTTATTTCCATATGTGTACCAATATACTTTATTCTTATGAACTAAGTTAGACAATAAAACATTAATTGAATAAAAAAAACAAGGCCTGAGTTTGTCTGTTATTACCAGTAACTTTGTAACATTTTATGATTATAGCATTGGCTGCTATTTCTTCATGCAAACATATTCACATATCATCTGCATGAGATAAAGTTAGAAGATGACTATTTCTATGATTTAGAACGACTTTGCACTTAAGAAAATGTTCACCTTAATTGTATTGTAACCTGTAAAAAGTTACAATAATTTTAACAAATAATATGTCAAAGTTGTGTTTTTTCATTGGTGTACCAAATACTTTTCTTCGTATGAACTAGGTTGGACAATAAAAAAGTAATTGAAATAAAACAGGAAGGCATGAGTTTTTGTCGATTCTTATGGTGTAACATTTTATGATTATGTCATTGGCCGTGACATTTTCACACTAACTGCAGCAGCTTTTATAAGTTTTTATATAATAAAGTACTTTGAGATGGCTGTTTGGAATGGGATTAGTTTATCAGGAGGGATGAATTATTTATCACCCAGTGGGATACTAGAGTACTAGTGATTAGTATGATATCACTAGGGAGGTTATAGAGTCTGTTATTAAGTCATAAATCTGTAAACATGTAGTAAGTGCCATACTCGAGACTCTTTACATATGTGATGAAACTTTAACTGAAAAACTATATTTCATGTAAGTCCAAAGTCCTATTCCTCAATATGGAGCTTATTTCAGACAAAGAAATTTTACTTGAAACGAATTCTTTGGTTTCCCCACATGAGCAGTGTACAGCTTTTCAATTTTACTGTAAATAAGATTAATTTGATTAACCAAGCAACTTAGTGGCAACGAGCAACGAGAAAATGGCCGCCGTCATTGCCAGGCAACTGTCATATCAAGCAAGTTTTGCATTTTACTGGTGATTTTACTGGCAATCCTGTCGCTAGTTGCTTGTCGCCAAGAACTTCCACCATACCCATAGGGATTCGCCTGTGATAATCCAGTCGCCCAATAATTAAAGTCGCTAAGTGGGCATGGGGCTTCAGTACCTTACAGCAAACACCAACTAAACAGAGGAGACCATAAAGGCTCCAGAGCAGGTGCTCTCAGTGTTGTTTAACAATGTGAGTATGAGGCTTTCACTAAGTAGATGTAGACATTTATAAATAATCCCAGAACCACCCACCCCTTGCACCAATGTACACATTTGAATTTGTTCTAGAACATATATGCACATTTTAAAAAACCTCATACTTAATGAAGGTCATGTTAGGCTTGTTATGTTTTAAAGCACACAAACGTCCATGGCCTACATGATGGTATGAAAACAAACCAAAAATATATATGGTCATAAATGTAAACTTGAATGGTAATTTATGTAGTTCTTTTTTAAATGTTGAGAAGAGTTCTGCTTTGTAATAACAACATATAAAGAAACATAATTGGCTAAATTTCTTCTGCAAGTGATTACATTCTTTCCTGGGCGATTGCATCACTCCTTTATAACCATTTAAGTGGTGCCATTAAACGACAAGTAGATACCAATTGTTTTTTAACTTTTAAGTTAGCTGCAGAGAAAACAATTCCTTTATAATTTACTATATTATTTAGGAGAGTACCATAAAATCAGAAAATTGGTTCCTAAATGTATAAATGGCCGGCGTGGTGGGAGAATCTGAGATGATAACAACGTGATCACATATATATCACATTACCTACGCAAGGGACATTTTCAGTCTTCATTCAGAGTACACTTTACAACACTTCTTTCGACATGGTGGCCTTTAGGTAGGTGTCTCTGTTATTATCATTATACATGACAATAACAATCGCTCTAGACAAAGGATTTACCTTGTACCATTAAGGTGAGAATAACTAGAGCCTCTTACAGCAGGTCTCAACCAGCTGTTGCAGCATCTAGGAGCTACCCAACATAGAATGTGGCATTATTTTAACATTGCAGCAACGTTCTGTTTAGTTCTGCTTTGGATCTTGCTATGTTATTTTGATGGCACCCAAAAACGTCTTTAGAACCTAACATTGTGACATTGCACTGTAACGTCCTGTGACATTCTTGTTACATTCTTCCATGTAAAAATAGCATTCTTCCATGTAAAAATAGCAACATTTTGTTTAAGTAAGGTCTCAACTTCACTAAAATATGTTATTTTAACACTCTTTTTCAGTAAGTCTCAACCTAACCTAAAATAATGTAACTGTTACGGGAAAATTTAACATGTAATGGACTGACCAAAAAAGTATTGTCCCAGAACATGCCTCTTAACATTATATGTATCATCAGAACACCTTTCTATTTTGTTAGAAGAATAGTGTTATCACCTTTTCACCTAAAACTAGTAATATCCGCTTATCCAGACTCCAAATAGGTAAAATGTCCCAACACAGTTAAACCCTCCTTTATATTGTATTTTAAAGCTAACTTAATTAAATGACACCATGCTTCCCCACCCCCATTCGTGCATAACTCAAAAATACCAAAGTAACAACTATTGAATCTGATTTTTTTGGACGATGCTTAGTTTGAAACATAGAGACTACAGGATGCAACCATTGAAATCTGATGACTACCCATGCTATTTCTAGTATGAAGTAAGTCTATGCTGTTATTTTTCTTGAATTCTACATTAGATTTTCATTTTGGCTTTATGTTTTTCAGAATCTTACTCGTGTTGCTTTCGATCTGCTTTGCTGCGAGCCACAGAGCAGGTTATCCAACCACAAGTTGGAGACCCGTCTGTAACAGAGTCAACCAATGCAACGATTACGTGATCATTCTACAGGTGGCTGGAATTTTCGAGTTGACAGGAAATGCGACTCAGTTCAGGTTGCACCATGAAAAGGCTGGATTCAACAGAGAAGCAATGATCCAGGAGGGAAGAAAGGCAGCTAGGATCTTGAAGTTCCGTTACGGAGTGGATGCGACTAGCCTGCCTGACGAGACCTATCTGGCTCCATCCGTCAAACTGTCCGATGGCATCACCTTCAACTTTGTGACCGTGAATCCTACTCTCTACATGGGGGCAAGGAGGGACCAGACGCAACTGTTCAACATCCCTGCTTCAGTCGGCTGGTGGAACATTGACTTTACAAAAGACTTTGAATCCACTGGTACCTACAAGGGCACAATCCCAGCTGGGGCAAGGGTGTATTACGGAAGTTTTGTTGTCGATACATGTCCCCACGAATCACCCTATAACCCTTGTAGGAGTCTGTTGAGCAACAAACCAAAGGGTCAGCTGTTTCTACGCTTTTACACCAACTCCTTTGTCCAGCCACTAATGCCTGGTCCCTTTGTACGCATTGATTCTGTGCTGGAGCATGAGGAGTGGGGCAGGGGGCGTGCGCGTGGGGTCTTCATAACAAACCAAGCCACCGGTATTACTAATGGGAACGAGGTGCATAATTTCCCTGAGAGTTGTGATCCAACTGTGCACTGCTATGCAAAGCGCTTCTGGTGGTAAGGCCAAAGTGGCCACACTGTACCATGAAAACGTTAACTTGGTTTCTCAATAAACTTTAACCACATTTTCTCATGTTGAAATTTATCAATACATGTGCACCTTCATAAAGCTGAAATACTACACAAAAAATGTAACATTTAAAAATATAGTTTCACTATGTTATTGTACTTTTACCAGTTATTCAAAAGTTTATATCTTAAAAATTATCGATAACAAGTGGCTTTGTCAGGTAGAAAACATTGTCCAGGACAAACATCTTTAAGGATTTGAACCCACCATTTTAAAGCCACCAGTGCTTCATCACATAACCAAACTCTCGCAACAGCGAGAGCACAGTGAGGGTTTAGATATAAGTCTTGCAACAGCGATATCCTTAAGGATTGCACTGTTACAATTCTTGCAACAGCGATGGTTTTGTACAGTTTTTGGACTCATTTATTTGCCTGATAAATACATTACTGCCACTTGCCTCTTATGCATTTTATAAGCCAATGGACACATGTAACAAACAGTGAAAGCAGAATGTAAACCCAATATGCCCCCCCCCTACATTGAAAATTCAGGTGTGCCAACCCTCGCAACATTGAGGAAGGTTGGATTCCCTCCCTGTTCAACAAGGATGAGTCTCGCTGTGGTGGACAACCATCGCAACAACGAGGGTGGTTATGCGACGGACCACAGTGGTCCGTCGCATAACCAAACCCTCGCAACAGCGAGAGCACAGCGAGGGTTTAGATTTAAGTCTCGCAACAGCGATATCCTTATGGTTTTCAATTTGCCAACCCTCGCAACAGCGATGGTTTTGTACAAACTTTGAACACAGTTAATTTATTGACAAATACATTTCCGCCACTTGCCTCCTGCACAAATTTAAGAGCTGAGGAACACATCTAAAAGTTAGTGAAAACAAAATGTAAAAATTCCAACCCCAAAATGCCCCCCCAATACATTGAAAATTGGGGTGTGCCAACCCTCGCAACAGCGAGGAAAGTTGGATCCACTCGCTGTTGAACAGGGACGGGTCTCGCTGTGGTGGACAACCCTCGCAACAGCGAGACCCGTTATGCGACGGACCACAGAGGATGAGGGTAGAAGTAAATAATGGGTCATGATCTAAATTGCTGCTTCCCACCAGTCCTTAAATAAACAGCTGAACAAATCACCAACCAATTGGGGTGTGCCAACCCTCGCAACAGCGAGGAAAGTTGGATCCACTCGCTGTTGAACAGGGACGGGTCTCGCTGTGGTGGACAACCCTCGCAACAGCGAGACCCGTTATGCGACGGACCACAGAGGATGAGGGTAGAAGTAAATAATGGGTCATGATCTAAATTGCTGCTTCCCACCAGTCCTTAAATAAACAGCTGAACAAATCACCAACCAAACACACTGGCTGGTAACAGCCTGTTTCACTGGTTCTTCATGTGATGTGAAGCGAGTTCAGTGTCTACAATGCTACATGCGGAAGGACACCATTCATAAGTAGCATTTAATGATACACGCAACAGCAACATCCCTATTGCAACACATAGATTTCATCACTGCAATATGCATTACTATGCGATGGGCCACTGACATCAAATACATGTCTTTAATATTGTGAAGGAATGTGAAATTAAGTAAATCACAAAACATTAAGTACTAAACTTTGTCTCCTATTATGGAAACTAGATGTTTAAATGCAGAACTAGGTATGTATATACAATCATAAAGTGCATAAAATGTTCTCAGATTGTGAGGAATATGTAAAAAAAAAACAAAAAAAAAACAAGTCATGAAGTATGAGGTAATTTATATAGACCAGACATGTTTTGGCCAAAGGCTGTTAAGCATTGCGCTATAGATCACCAAAGGTGAGAAACGCTTTTGAGTATAACATGAATGTCACTTATTAGATTACTTGTTTTGCAACAAATAATGAGTTATAAGAATTAAGCCACAAGTCTAATAAAAAAAATCCACCTAGGCTGAAGAAGTGAAGCATAGTCTTTCTTTAACTACAAGTCCACTAGTAGTAAATATACATATCGCTCATGGCAATGGTATAATCTGTGTCGCTCATGGACAACTACAAAACCAATTCAGAGAACATTGTTGGGCGATGAGGTAATGACAAGATAATTACTACAATGAAAAACTTGAAATTAAGTTTTGTCACATCTATCTGGAATGTTAATCTGAATTATTTTATCATTTTCTTTAACACTTTACATTCATTCAGAGTCTAAAGAAGGCAGCATCTTTCTTTTGAGATTTGTATACAGTACCTACAAACATGTTTAACAACAAATGACTTTGTTTATGGCAAAAACTGGGGTGCCCTCAAGACATATGCCCTAGGTCCAACAATTGTGAGGTTGTCTGAATAGGGTTGACAACAGCTGATAAAGTTACGTTCTCTCTACCAATGTTTGTGTCTGTGTAATAATGTTAAGCGGAATCTTCTGAAGAATAAATATCATAAGAATGTCTTTAGATAATCTTGATATGACCTTAGAATGACCCCTGTGTCTAATGCATATGGCTCACATATAGAAACCTTCTGACCCTCAAAGGTGAGTGAGTGAGTGTTGGATGTTTTATGTCGTACCGACAGCCAGTGTCATTTTCACAGCGAAAACCAATTGGAACCAATTCTGTCTTTGGTGATCGAATCTATGAGACGAAGGTGACAGGGCTGGCAAACAGCAGGGGATCAAAAGCTGGAAATCATTTTTGCTATACCTCACCCCTTAGCAAACCAAGCGCTAACTGGGAATTGAACCCAAAGAACCACTTGGTCAGTGCTGGGTCCCGCCTATCATCGCCTTCTATGATCAGCAGGGGCTACCTGGAACCCCCACGGGGTACCCTCATGTGTGTAGATTAGAACTGAAGGCTTGGGTTCTTCAATAAGCCTTTAAAACCCTGAGCTCAAGTGAAACAGCCTCTGGCAATTTTTCTTAGTTTGAGAACTATACACCACTATCTGTTCCTGACACCCATTTGTTTATTTCCTTCAGGGTACCCTTGAAAATATACCAAAAATTATAATATGCTTATCTTAACCAACTGAAATCAAACTAGCACACAATTTCCTGAAATAATAGTAATGTTTCATGTATTTCACTTCCCTTTCTTTTGTCCATAACAATCACCTCGGTCACATTTAACAATGCAGAATATTTTTGCAAATCAATTTTTATCTGAATGTCTCAGGTTTATTCGATGCCTGAGGTTGACGTCTGCCATCCCTCACATCAGGGCTCTGTTTGAAACCTGCACCAGTTTTTAAGAGCTCTTCAGGGATAAACGACACAAAAAGACCTAAGGCAAATTATTGGAGACGTAAATCTTCCAACGCCCTGCAGAGAGCGGCAGAAAAAGCGAGCGAAGCATTTAAAGAAAACGGGCTGCGGTGAGGAGAGGAGCATCACAGGAGACATGAACATTGGTGTCAATCGTTAAGGGAAATAAATATATTCGCGTATTGGCAGCGACACTGACAGATCAGTGGGAAATAGAACCTGACAACTGCTTTTTGGACCTTACGGTGGGACACAAGATGGTGACAGTCTTTATCTAAGAAAAGAAAGATAGAAAATTATGTTAGAATTCGAATATAAGGGGTCTTTCATTGAGTATGTACACACACTTTCAAAAATCTCAGACCCCTCTATCCCCCTTAGGCAAAAATATGCATTAGATTTGTACTAAAACATACGCAGATTCAAAACAATTTCAGACCCCCACCCTCTCCCCTTGAAGCATACATACTAAATGGAAGGACCCTTATCTTTATATCATCACATTTAATTCTGTTAAAAATATGCTAGTCGTATCAAACTAAAATAAATGGAACATATTTAAAATATCTGTATGAGGGATAGCATTCTTGAGTCATAACTAACTAGTTAATAGGGAAAAATAAGCCAATTTACTATGCATTGTAGAAAACTAAAATACATAAAAGTTTTAAACATTTTGAATGATAGTGTGGCCTCAGGAATGAACTGAGAAAACATGATTTGAGATCATACTCAGAACTAGTACACTAGTTTTCTTCATTGGAAACTTTTGCATATTTAATGATTGTATACTTTAGTCCATTTGTGGATCTAGTATAATAAGAAATCCAATTATAGACAATTGCTTTTTCATATATCTGTAGAGTATATTATGTTTAAAGTTCTCCTGTTCACAATCAAAATATAAATTCAACCTTTCCTTGGTTGAACTAAGGTACTATGCAAAGTGCAGACTAAGGTCCATTTTCCAAACTGTCCACTCACTATAACTGACAAACACTTTCTCATGATGTTTGCCATTTGGGACCCTTTGACTGTGGTCCGGACTTGTAATGGGAAAACACGATTCGGAAACAATGTTTTATTACCAACCGCTCTCTGTAATTAGTGTATCGTGTCTTTGGACAATTACAGGACGAGAGGTAGAATTTATTGATGCCACTTTCCTCTGCCAAACCGAATGGTGACCGAGCCTTTTACACACAAGCAGGGACAATCTTATCTTGGCCTTTAAAGGAACTGATTTGTAACTTTTATAAGGTTGTTCTACTTGTGAATGGTGCAGACAAGTTATTGAGCTCAGGCATCATACATTAGCCTACAGAAATGATCCCTTCTCACTGATAAAACAGTACATTGTTCTGTTATCATCATTGAGAAAATCATAAGAACGAATGATTGGGGGAATAACTCATATAATGAAAAAGGTTAAATTATAGTCATCTGTCTATTCAAGATATTGCAATAAATATTCTTTGGTCTCATCTTAGTATTAATGTTAACAGGCCATTAAAAAGAGATTAAGTAAACACTATCTGATTTTGCTGTTGAAATTGCCAATGAAAATTTAAAAGCAAAATGTCATAACAACATGTAAAAAGTATATGAGAGTGATACAAACACTGGTGCTATAACCTTTCATAGATATCCATTATATCTTTTTCAAAGTACACCAGATCTATATTGTTCTTTACTTAACTTTTTTCCATGCCCTTACTTATGCAAGTCATGTTTTTGACTTGTGCGAGCAATCAATCTGCCACATATTTAATGTATGAGTGACGCAGGTGATGGTGAAAAGAAATAAGGTGCAATCAGTGACAGACTGCTGCTCGGTTTGTCACTGATTGAGTGAGTAATGGAGGTTTTATGCTGTACCGACAGCCAGGGTCATTTTCACATTGAAACCAAGTTAGGACGAATTATATGTCTTTGGTGATCGTATCTATGAGATGAAGGTGACAGGGCAGGCAAACAGCAGGGGATTAAAACCTGGAAATCATTGTTGCTTTATCTCATTCCTTATTGAACCCAGACACCAACCAGGAATCGGACCCAATGAACCACTTGGTCAGTGCTGGGTCCCCCCTATTGTCACCTTTTACGATCAGCAGGGGCTACTGGGGGCCTATATTCTTCCCAGGGGCAGAAGCCCCACCCCGGTACCCCAAAAGGGGGTTTTCTCTTGGATAGCTTTGCCATTACCCCCACAGTGGCTGTTTGTCACTGACTCAATCTCTCCGGGTGCAGGACGACAACTGAGATACCAAATGTAGGACAGGCAGACAGGAAGCTGCAGAACTGATGCTATGAAAAGGGATACGTTATAAGGTTAAAGGGAGCCAAAACCAATAAATTCAATGAAATTTTCTAAACTCAACTAATCATGGAAATCCATTCCTTGAGCCTATTTCTAGCCTATGTTAAAATCTAAACCATGAAATATGGTAAAAAGTGATCAAAAACTTGCTTTTCTCGCAAAAATAGATACAAATGCAAATATTACCATCTCGTGTGGCATTCTACTTCAGGTTGAGCTAGTTTTCACAGCTAATACTTTACCACTGACCTTAAGTGGACTCATCTAACATATTTCTATACTTATCTCAATTTTGACATTTTTTTCGATTATAATTGGTTTTAGTTCCCTTTAAAAAATAATCCAGCTGTAGATTTAGATCTGAATATCATAAAATCATTAACTCAAACCATCCCATATGTCACTCATTATGCAGTATATCTCAAGATGAGGCCATGGGAGACTCAATGAATACACCTAAATATGCCACCTTTAGCATTCATATTGAACACTTGATATATCATTAAAGTGTAGTGTGAAAATCAGCATTTCATAGGGTTAAGTCACACTCTGACTTTGGACCTGATTAAGTAGTATGGATATTCTAAATTACTAGCGCTGTAAACAGGTACAACACTGAGTGTATATATAAAGTGGGTTGATCCAATGAAATGCCAGATAAAATTATTAAAATAATAAGCCACACCAATAAAAGAAACAGAATCTCTTTAAAACTCAAAGTTTTTTCCTTTAAAAAGTTTCCCTTTCTATCTCTCAGTGATATAATATTTCATACAAAATTATGTTTTAAATATTTCTTTCCTTTTGTGATCCCTAGGCAGCTCTGCATTTGCCTTTCTCCTATTCTCTGTGAACACTCAAAGCCTCTTTCTCGCTCCACTGGGCGCTATTATCACCTGACCAACAACTTCCGGTTCCCAGCATACCCCATTCAGCCCCTACTTCCGGTGGTGGTGCCACCTAGCAGATAGTGTCGGAAGTAAGAAGTCGTTAATGGTTTACGGTAGGTGGGAGAACCACTTTGGGTTTTTAGTACTTCCCGGTGTTACTTTCAGTGCGTTTTGAGTTTACGACCCCCTGCTGACCACATTAAAAGGTGGCTTATAGTAGTCGGGATGACTGACAATGGGGTGCTCAGGACTTTTGTGATGGACGGTTTAGAGACTAAAGTTGTCTGAATAGTAGACTGCTGGGCTAAATGAGTGGCTGAACTGCGGGCGATGGAAATTCGGTTTTCCTTATGCAACTGGATGCACTTTCAATATTAATACAGAGAGTTGCCTTTGGTATTTGATTTCAAAATAGCCTTTTGTAAATTAAGGCAATAAGCACATCCAGGTCTTTTCATTGAATTATTTTTTTGTAACAGGCATTTTTTCCTACTTCACAGAGTAGCTATTGCAACTACTTGCCGTAAAACAAGGAGGAATTAAGGAAATATTCCACTCTATGGTATTTGCTTGCGGCACCATGAAAAATTGCAGGTCAACTCACAAACTTGCTTGCAGTAGTGTGTCACAAGGTGGAATATAGGTACTTGCAGCCCTTGTATTTTATATAGGTTTTCTATGATTTGCTTGCAGTAGTACATACCGACATGTTGGTATCAAAACTACAAATGGCTTGCGGCACCTTGTTAAAGCTGCCGCAAATGCTAACAACCACAAAGTGGAATGTAGCTTTTGTTGCCAGGTGACTGGAAATCATTGTCCGTTTGGACGCACTCGCCAAGAACCTGCCAACCACTAGAGGATACAGGGGAATCTCTAGGCAGCTGTGTTTGTTTGTTGGTTTGAACCACCAGTGGTTCTGGAGCACTGGGATATTTCACCCTTGCTGCTGGATGACCAAATCTTTGAGAAGGTAGAGACCATACCCCTAAACTTTTACCAAGCCAGGTGTTCTTTTCTTGCTCCTAGATGATCTAATCTATGAGGAGGGAGAGACCATACCCCTACAATTTTACTGAGGCAGGTTTTCTTTACTGTGCAGTTTCCCATAGGCAGGGCATCACATACAACAGTCGGTGGCACTAGGCCTTTGATAAACTTGTCATTGACCACAGGGTAATGTCTAATATCACAGCAGCAGGACTGAGACTTGAACTGCCAATCTTTGGATGATGAAGCCAACACTCTACCACTGTGCTACCAGAAAACCCTCTCTAGGCAGCTGACTAACTAACAGTATTTATAGATGGTCTCTGGGCAACTAAACCATATAAGTCACTGCTATTTTCTTGTTTTCTTTTTTTACCTTAGACAGCCAAGTAGGCTTTAGGTATGGAGAAGTCATTCTAGTTCAGTCCACCCCTACAGCAGCACCTCTTGGCATTAGAATCCCCCAGAATGCCTTACGCTGAAAGGGCAGGTCAGATATAGCAGGTTAATCTGCATGTCCTTCGTATAACTACCTATTGGGCGGCCATCCAGGGGCTCGTAACAGAAGATTATACATATCTGTGATGGTGTGAACTAGTAATGTATTTTGGAACTTTTCATACTCACACTGTTGGCTGTGCATTGAAGAAAATAACAAGATCAAGTATGTTAGGTTCTAAAGAACCTAAAAGCTCCGTCTTATCCACTTTGTTAAATAGCTGAGAGGGAGAGAGGGGGGGAGGGAGGGGAGGGAGGGAGACAGAGAGAGACAGAAAAAGACAGAGAGACAGGTACAGAGAGACAGAGACAGAGACAGAGAGAGAGAGAGATTTATCGGAGTATCAAGGTTATTGACTGGACAGTTACAGAGAACTGGATTGAGGTGATTGATGGATAGCATTGACGATCGGTTTGAGAAACCGAAGAGCTTCGGTTATTCGATTTTGTTGAAAGAACTATATTTTGGATATAGAAAAGCATCGGCATGACGTCGGCATGACGTCGGCATGACGTCCGATGACATCCCCATGACATCCCCATGACATCCCCATGACATACCGATGACATCCCCATGACATCCCCATAACAACCCCATGACATCCCCATGACATCCCCATGACATCCCCATGACATCCCCTTTACCCCTTCACCTTCTTCACCCCCTTACCCCCATACACCATGGATGAAGAATCTGAGCTCATTTGTGTGAGGAGATTGTATTGGTAATATGCAAATTTATTCAATATGGCCGCCCCCAGTGGGTGATGGGGGCATTCCCGACCTACTTTTGTTCTATTTTTAGAATAGTATTATGACATCATCTCGTCAATCTCCAGACACAGACTTATTTATGCAAATTACTACACTCTCAAGCCATTTCCTATGAGAACCATCTCAATCTCCAAGCAGTTTCTTTACTCCAGAAATAGCACAGTGTCCCCCCCCCCCCGATTTTTAACATTGATTCCTATGGGACTTGGGACATCTTATGACTCCGATATATCGGACTATCGACGTTATACACTCATCGAAAACGGAGAATAAAGCTTCATGTCAGAACTCATTCCTTTGGAAGTTTATGAAATCATCAGAGGTGTTAAAGCCTATATCCCTGACTCAAGAACCAAAAGTGCGCACCAGTGGCTCTCCAAACTCATCAACCAGTGTCACAGCCATTTCTACCAGATGAAGTCACTGTGCAATGCCAGTTTTATCTACCTTTTCCATTAGCGCATGGGTTATATACACGCCTTTATTCGCGCAAAGTTATCACACTTGTATTGATGGTTGATACTAAAGCAGCATATAGACAGAGGCCACTGGTAGGATGGGTGGCATTAAATCAGCCTCGCACAATCCATGTTCCGGGCCACAAGTATAAAACACTAGCTTGATAGGGGATTGCACATGGGGCCCATAACCTGTATATGGACTATGAGGCTCATACCTTAAATGTCAATGAGACCAATATGCAAATGAGCAGTCAGGGCAGGTCTGCCAAACTGATAGAGTACCACACACAGCTTTACAAGATAACATGGGAAAGTAAACTAAAAGTCTGATAAATACTCTTCATTCCACATTTGGATATAATTGAGAACATGTGATATATAATTGTTTGAGAAAAATAGTTCTGTTCAAAATGGATTTAGATCCTTCTGGTGATTAAGCTGTTAAACGGGGCACATGTACATGTATTGTTGTGAATCGAGATAGGACATTCAGTTCAGAATAAGTATCAGTTCGATTGAGCTACACATGACCACACATACTTAGCTATTGGTAGTGTCCATTTGGAAGTGGCAGGGACATAGATGAATAGAATATTTAAAAAGAGTAGAGAACATCTTCTTTGAAAAAATATGCGCATTATTATTTTCAGGCTCAGGCATTAATTGTCACATTTTATCATAATAACAAAGTATAGGTAGTGATTTGGATATTTCAAAACCACTTGCTATATCTTTTTTATTATTTATCTATAATCATTATTTGCTGATTCCAGTGTACACCAGTTCTTTCATCAGTCATATATGACATGTGATACTGTGATGACAGAGAAATAGAAGTTGAAAAATCCTACATTCCTCAATTTCATGATTCTCTATCTGTCCCATTGGTCATATGGAAGAGATGAGGTCTCACAGCCATTATTTTACCAACATCAGACTCGTTTGTCTGTCATACTGTTTTTCATGACTCCTCGGTCAGTCCAACCACAGCTTTTACGGCTGCCAAGTCACCATGTTATACGGTATGCATGAGGTGTATGCCCAGTAATGTATGCGGTGTATGCTGGGTGTCCAGGGCGCATGCGCGGGTTGCGACAGTGTGTCCGTTCTCACTGAACATGACACAAAACTGCCTCATGCATAATTCTCACCTAGTTCTCCATTTCCCCACCAGGAGGCCTCAAGGATGGATGACACCTATACTTCACCAAATGTTAGTTTGTTTGATTGTTTGGTTACAGTTTATTCCTTGAAAGACATGATTTGTGACTATAGAATCTGTCTGTGATACCGATCTTAAAGGGAGGGGCCAGTGACAAAAAATTAGTATACTGTCGTGATCCTTACTATCCAGGGAAAAACCATACCAAATTTTATACTTTTATGTCTATTATTTTTTATTTTATGCACATATTTGTGTATCAAACTTAGTTTCTCTGCCTGCATCTGACAGTGCCTGCACAGACCATTTATCTGTTTGTGACGTCACAAGCAGAACAGTTGAAAAAATATAAAACTAAGAAAAAACGCAAAAAGAAATTTGTCAAATGTCCTTCATAAGTCTAAAAGAGATTAAAATCACAAAATTAAATAATTCATGAAAGAAAATATGAAAAAATAAAATTTTTATGGAATTTAGAAATTTGAAATTTGAATATAACTGTCATTTTAGTGACGTCACAAACAGACGTCCTGTGTCAGGTGTACAGGGGCTTCAATATGTGATCTGATAAATAGACTAGATATCCCATGCATTATATCAATCTATAATTAAAAAATTGTTTTGTATTCATATTAAAGCATCATATGTATGGTATAAGATGAGAATTTTACCAAATTAAAATTTCACTGGCCCTTCTCTTTAAAGTTCTCCATGGCTCAAATCTCATTTCTTTGCATTTCAAACTTGGGAAGTACACAGTATATATGAAGACTGAATCATGGTTGAACAGTGAAAGAATCATGGCTGAATAATGACTTAATTTTAGCCGAACCATATCTGATAAATCTGTCCATTTGCCCTCACAGTTGGCATTATACAAGCTCTATAAATACAGCTAAGAATGAAACCTCCCTAAATTACGTTTCCTTAGACTATCCCATGTAAGTTAGAATTATCATTCTCATGTACATTACTCTTTGAGTGTTTAGCGTTAACCCATTAACTCAATGATCATATAACAGGGTCCCAACACAAATTGTATTTTCAGATTCAATGTGTATTCCCTTAGAACTCCCTGTCCCACAGCAACATTTCCCTGCGTCATCTCAAGCAAGTTTTTCAAACTTAAAAGCCTTTGCGGGCACAAACAATTTGGAAAACCCAACAACAAGGAGTCAAGCTTACATTTTGTGAATCAGTAATTGCAGAACCTTGCAAAATAAAATTCCCTGTGTATGGTAAAATTTGCCAATTCCCTGTGTTTTCCCAGTCAGGGGATTCATTTTGCTGTGGTCCCTGTTTTCCCTGTGCAGTGGGGACCCTGATACATTTGGCTGTTTTCACATGACAGGGTTGCCACAGACTGGAGGCTTCAAATTTCCCTGACATTTTTTTAAATTTCAATTTTCCCTGACCAATTCCAAAATTCCCTGACATTTCCTTGACCTTGAAAAAATAAATTTTCCCTGACTTTTCCCTTACCTTGGGCAACCCTGCATGAAAATCCCACTTCCACTTGGTGCACCATAACATATAGGGGTCACGTGGGAGGGACGCCACCTGGTAGACAAAAAGTGCAATTAGCAGGGACTAATTGGATAACTGCTCGTCAATGTGGTCAGCCCTCCGACCCAGAAATGGAGATGTATTGGTCTCCGCGCGCTCTAACACCCGATTGGCTGGATGATGGTGCAGGAGTTAGCGGGATTTCTTGGCGGGTGACTAAAGGCCAACCCAAGGGTGTGGTGGTATGCAGAGGGCTTCTGCAGGAGTCTTAAGCAGGTATTCCACTACACGACATGAGCTGTGATATCAACGCGATATGACTATATTATAGAAAAATTTGCATACAAGAGTGATATCATGGTTTAAAAATGGTAATTTGGAGCATGTGTCATAGTTGTAAGGTAAAACTTTATCTGTAACTGTGCAATTTGCTTGCGATATCATCATATCACAGCCCAAGTCGTACAGTAGAATACCCCTTTTAAGCCCCATACCCACTAGGCGATTTTACTGGCGACTGGCAACTGGCAGCTGGCAACTGGGAGAATCGGCCAATTCTTAGGGTCGCCTGTAAGTATGGTATATCGGAATGTGCAGGTTTGATCTGAATCGCCAGTAAAATCGGCCGATTCTGCCCTTAGAATCGCCCGATTTTAGCACCGATCTGTTGCCCAACTCTGCAAAAGTTGCTTAGTGGGTATGGGGCTTTAGTAAAAGTAGATGACAAATGACAAGGGGGCTCTTTTGTCATCAGGGTAAAGCTGTGGGTGGTACAAGTTCTACAGAAGGTGTTTTGCTGCAATCTGGATTTAAATAGCGATTATAGCAAATCTCACTCATATTGGCAGTTGAGCAATTCGGATCAAATATGATATATTCATAATAAGACACATTCTAGCATTCTATTCTAGCAATGAACTGCTTCTAATACTATTAAGAGAACTAGATTCATTACCTTAGCATAACATTTTCACTTCAATCAGCTGGTTTACTAACATATGGCAAGGAAATTATTAAAAGTATGAAACAATTGATAGGTTTTTATAAGATACTATAAGGCTTGAACGATATGTATTGCACTGTCAACATACATGCAATTGTATGATGGTCTGTAAAAGTTGTTAGCAATACCAAGTTGTTAGAGAACCAATTCATTTTTCAGAATTTTGGATTCATGTCATCATTTGATGGTAATTTCAATCACACAACTGTTGCTGTCTATCATATATGGCTGGCAATGGTACTTGCTGCATAGATATCATGTTCATTGGATACATGGTGAGACTAGATACATTTATATTGGTCACTGTCAGCTGAATGTGGCTTAATGACCATCATGTTTAAAGAAAGCCCTAAAAAAAAAGGTGATTATCTCCAAAAAGAATCTTTAATGCTTCACTGACTCATTCTTCCTGCTACTCCAATGAACACCCTGCACAGAGTCCGGAACAAAAAAGTGACTTTACCTTCTTGTTCTGACAGAACGGGGATAATTTGACCGGCCGCCCTGAGAGGCCATCTGAGGCCGAGCCCTCATTACGGCCTCACCAGGCCTGCCGAGTGGGAAATAAAACCAGAGAATTGCCTTTGTCCACTGCCACAAACCTGCCAACTTTTCCTTTCCACTTCGGTTCCCCTGCTCATTATCTACGTGGAGCGCTCGTTCGACCAGGGTGAAGTCAATAATTGGTACAGTTTCCCTAGTGAAACGGGTACCTTCGCGGATCCAATGGTGCTATTCATTAAATGCAAAGTGACCAGTGTGTCCTATTTATCTTGGATTTTTTAAGTAAACTATGGGTGGATATAATTGATTAAAGAAATTAAGTGGAATTCTCCAAAAAGAATAATGAAATAGAATTTTGATAGCTTTCCTAATCTTAGATATCTACCTGGGGTGCGTTCCAACCTACACAATAAGAATTGCGTAGCTTCTGCAAGTGTGTGCATGGCGAACTTGGGGACCTTTGGGTTCCAAAGTACCCCAAAATAGCAAAGTTATTTTAGTGTGAAGGCTGCTGGTACTACCATTACCATATATAAACCGTTGCAAGGTGTTGCTAGTGCACCTGTGTATGGGTGCCAGACAGTGCATTCTGCATGTAAAGTTATGGGGACCATTTGAAGTGTCCACAACTATAAGGGTGTCCTCAGGTGATAACAAATGTATGTGTTAATAAAAAACATTTAAACTAAATTAAGAAATGTAAGTTAGTTAAAACATATGTGTATGTTATGTTAAAGGGAAAAAGAAAACAAAGTTGTAGAAGTAATGTTTAATGTATCAGTAAACATGAGAACTATTTTGTAGGTTGACCCTGTTGCAGATTGTCCTCAGAGAGAGCCACTTGGCCCCGACTGATGCCAGTGCCAATTAAGCCAATTATAGCAAGCAGACAGGTGGGCACCAGGCACCTATAGGGTCAAGTCACCTGCAATTCCTGAAGCATGGTCATGCATGAGTACCCTCAATTCAATTTTTCTATGCACTATTTTCCTCTATGTATACCAAAATAACTAATAAATTATGCACCTAAAGATGGCTAATTGCATAATTCAATTTTAGGTATAACCCTAGGTGTAAGTTGATTGTCTATTTTCTGTAAAATGAATAAAAACTTGTGTTATTATGATCATAGGTGGTAGGCATCCCCCTCAGTGGATGTTTGACCCATGAATGTTTTTGGCTAAAAATAGTTATGGACTTTTGGCTTCCTGTAGCTATAGACCTAGCAACAGCTTCCCATAGGGGCTGCACACCTCCACAAATATATAGAGTGTGAAACGGCCAATAGTTTGGAACGCACCCCTGGTCTTGATTTTGAATAATCTTTGGCTCAAAAGTTTAAATTGTCATACATACTGCTCTATAGAGTAGTCAGGGGGTAGATAACACAGAATAGAGCAATAAGAGTGAATAAGCTCTATGGTTGTCAGGGATCATAGATAGAGGGTCCAGCGGGCACGTTCAGCAATGATGACTCTGGTGGACCCTTGTGGTATGCGCAAAGTGGTACATTGTCTTTGACAGGAGCGGCCTTGGCTGAGGGGTCACTGTGTGGTATGACTTTGGTTAGGTTAATGCGGTTATCCGAACGTGCTCAGGGTGTGAGGTCTCCTATTGGATCCTGCCCAAATATAGCCACAAGGTGTGATTCCTTTTACTCAGCGCTGAGAGTCATTTGAACCTTGACCTTATGCTGGGTCTGGAGCCAGAGCTGTGTTTGGAGCCAGATCACATTTAACCAAAACCTACCGAAAGGTAAGATTCTAAATGCAATGACTTCAGTGAAGACATTAGGACTATATCTATCAGAATTATGTAAGGGTAAAAGAAAATAGAAACATAAGGAAAGAGCTAAATTTAGGACAAATACAATGCAGCATTTGTTATGCTTAGGTTTTATCTCTTCCAAATTAAATCCTAACATAAACCAAACCTTCAGACCCATCTTAGAACATAGGGTTAAAGCATGTGGGAAATGTCTCCAAATTAAGTCAGATCACTGTGAAGAGCATAAGAAACTAAAATTCTGAATAAATGGGTTTTTTTTTCAGAAATACTTGGCCGATGGTCTCTTTTTGATTTGGTCAGCACGAGAGATAAGGGAATGGAAGAAAATGACAACAGCTTATAAGGGTCACTGCTTTAAGGGTGCCAAGTACAAGACCACAATTCATTTGACCTTGAAGTGAAAAAAAATCCTTCAACAAACAGGACAGAAGGTTTAGCTGGGTTAGTTGGGCACAGCCAATGGTCAGCGAGCAGCCTGCATAGACATCTGTTTACACACGGTTCAGTGCACAGTTTTCGGCCAAATGACATTACTGCGTGGTTCGGTCAAAGGGGTGAGCGGCTCAGCTGCAGGGGACAACAAGTAGGTTAACACATGTTAGCTCTTTGGAAGGCTGGGCAGATAGACCTTGTGCAGACGTGGTCACGTGAACACATTTTGGCGGTCACCACATGGGGATCAAGAACATGTGGCTATGGATTATATCAAAATTTATAAATTCTAAACAATGAAAATTATTTGATATTATTTAGGGAGACCTTTTCAATGAAAAGTAATATACAAATGTATTCTAAATGGTTCAGAAATGAAAATTTACATTGATCACAAATATGGTGGGCAGTCTATAATGGGCAGTTGTAACATCATCTGCACAACGTCTATAGCACTTTCACACTCAGCGACAGATGGGAGCAGAGCGCAACAAATGGAGATGCTCTGGTTCTGACTTTGGCACTTTTCCTTACATCATTGTTAGTGTTATAAGGTTCCATCCTATAACTGAATTTTCCTTTTCATATCTGGAGCTTACATAATTTATTTAACCCAAACTAAATGATTTAAGTGTCGACTGATCTTAAGATGCACCAGTGACTTACCGAGCCCTAAAATCTGAGGGAAATCCAGGTAAATCTGGGGGCTTCCATGCATAACTGAAGTTCTGACCTGTTATTTTTATAAAATCCCCCATTTCTGTATAATATATAGATTGAGAATTCTGACGGGGTCCCTGATACCCTCGGAAGCCCCTGTGGGTGAGCCGCTATGGTAGCGCTTTAATTCCTGACCAAGTTTCATGAATAAATATACAAATAGAAAGGAGTGGATAACATTTTCCAAGCAATAGGTCATAATAAGTACCTTGTTGACCCACAGCATGAATTGGCTATGAGTGATATGTCTGCAGCGGGTAAGCCCTATGTCGCTGGTTAAGTATATATGGTCATAAAGGGACTTTCGCTATAAAGCCAGATGGCGTGTAGTGCTCACCGAATAGCCTTCTTACCTACAGTTACCTCCACTCTAGGTCATATAATGTATTACCTGATTATCATCTCAAAGGAGAGGTCTAGTCAAAGCACCAAGATGTTGAATTTTGCATCCTGGGAATTACTTTTAGCCACGATAACAGAGAAATATAGCAACATGGGGCAAAGTTTGACAACTTGTAATCTCTACAACCCTGACAAACTGTGTTTTTCTTTTTCGAAACAGGGTCTATAATGTTATGTTTAAAGGAAAAGTTGAATCTCATTCATTTTATCATACTAATGTAAGAGAGATTGGGGCCACTTTTGATACTGCTAGAAATGCAGGGTGCATAAAGACTGATAACCTTACAGACTAGATACAGAATGAGCTGTTTTTAAAGATACCCGCATCCTAGGGCAGTCAAGGGTATAAGGCTTAGCTTAAGATATTTCCTATGAACTCCCCTATTGTACATATATACACTACATACAGATATTGTGCATGACACTTGTCAGCGATTTATTCAGATTTAACTTTTGATTTTTCCAGCAATTTTTCCAACCATGAGGTAAAACATAAGACTATTATCAGGAGACTATTACCAGAATTTTGAAGAATTTACGGTCTTCCTTATCGTTACTTAAGTACAAAAGTTTGAATCTCTATCTAGGAACAAGTAAGGGTTACAACACCAACTAAAACAAGATGGCTACCAGTCACATGACCTGGCCTCAGCCAATCACAGACTACACCTGTCTGCTCATTGGACAGACATCCCATAATAGCCTCTCCAACCTGTAACATGAGCCCTAATTGGTCAGTGCAGGTCACATGACCTCTGCCATTTGAATGTCAGGTTGGGCTGAGGCAGAATGTGTTTGGAGAGTGTCTGAAGGGTGTTTGGGTGGCAGGCTATGCTTGGAGAATGACATGACCTCAACTATTCCTACCTGTCCATCATTTCAATTGTACAGTGTATGGGACAGCACTTTCCCAGTTCTTTGGAAAATGTTAAGTTCTAAACAAGATTATTATTGAAAAGTGATTACCACCTATATGTTGAAAATTTAAATGCTATCGGTCTGTGTCAATTCCATCCAGGTAATTCACACTTGAAACAGATAGGAGATTAATTCTGTTAAAATCAAAGCCTGCCTATTCAGATAAAAGTCTTTTGTATATTCCCCTATCTAGAATGATCTGCCGATTGGCCGTAAGTTAAGAAGCCTGGCAATGTACAGTAAAGCATAAAATTCATGTATATTGGTGCATGGATCCATTTTCTTATATGAGCCCAACTTGTTCAAACTTAGCACCTACCTGTTGTTGCTGATGCGTGTCCTCGATGTACTTCTGGTTCGCCCGCTCGATCTCATTTTCTAACCTCATGTACTTGTCTTGAGGTTTCTTAGGACCATTGGCAAGGAGACCCTACAAAGACAAGGAAACAAGATGTCATTTAAACATCAATGATTCAAATATTTGTATAACAAAATCAATATCATATTCCTATAAACAACATAGATGATCCAGTGTTATAGCCACATTGTCATTTTGTTGAGGGATCTGTTTAATATGAATAGGTTATGTTTGAGTAAAGAATAGATGAATCTGGAACCTTTTGAGAACAGCAATATTATTTTTGCTCATTGCTAGGGCAAAGGGTTATCCATCATCATGTCAATATTTCAAATAAAATGCAAGACAAAGTTATCTAATCCTGAGATCCTAGGGCCGGGGTTAAATGACAATTGTTCTACATCGAGCAATCATAAGGGCACACTTCCATAAAATGATCGGCCGAAGGGCGGTGTTTACCCTTTCAAACCATGGCAATTAATGGGACCAAAAAAGCTTTGGTCAGACGGAAAGGGTGACAATGGCTGACAATGATCACAGTTCGTTGTTCTTTGGAAACCCTCCATAAGACTTTGAAACCTGGTATTTTAGGATCAATTTGACACTTCACTCTCCCCACGGCTGCAGTATTGTACATTTCTTAAACACAACCTTACCAGCTTCCTGACTCCAACAGCAGCCCAACTGACACTCTATCTCTGCATTCTTTTACAAAATACAACCTCTCATAATTAAATGTTGAATAATTGAGACCAACAACCGACCTGGGCCCCACAGGCTAGGTTAAATCTAATGAAATATTTTTCCTACAAGCTCCTTGGTTGCCTCAGTTATCAGATTAAAGGGCCATACCCACTAGGCGATTATCCCTGAGTCAGCCGACAGATCATTATAATCTGCCAATTCTGCCCTTAGAATAGGCTGATTTTTCTGGGGACTCAGGTCAAACATGCACATTCCAATATACTATACTGACAGGCGATCATAAAAATCAGCTGATTCCCCCAGTAGCCCGTCGTCCGTTGCCGGTAAAATCGCCTAGAATGACTGTTGTTGTCACTGGGTGACTGTAACAACAAGCAATTTTGATATCTTCCTGTCAATTTTACTGCCAATCGCATCGTCCATCACCCAGAATACACATCATACCCACAAGGAGTTGCCCATGATAATCCAGTTATCTGACAATTTGACTGGTGATCCTCCCAGTCGCCCATTGCCCATCAACAATAAAATCGCCTAGTGGGTATGGGGCTGCAGGTATGGTCTTGTTATGTAGCGGCTGCGGAAGGGGACATCTATTTTGGATAGGGAGGAGACCGTAGAGATGTTAAGGCGAAGGGTCTTTGGGTGATAAGTAAGGCATTTAAGGGATGCCTAAGCTACTCCAGCCATATATACTATACTGGAGCCCTTCCATTATTCATCAAAACAGGGAATGTAAGTATTCATACATTTATGATGCCTTTCAAGTAGGTGTGATTTCTCTATGGGGACTGTTGAAGATTATTTCTGTTCTTATTTCTTGTTTGATGCTATGCCCTTCTACTTTTCTGGCCTTTTTTAATAAGGCCATTCCAATGTATTCAATTGAAATAGTAAAAGAATGGACAAGGAAAGTAATGTAACTGAATAGACCTTTCAGGTTTTAGGTGTGCTATCTATTGGCCCTTTACAAGAATGATGTTATCCTCATAACACCCACACCCTTGTCTTCACTATTATGATTCTGAGAAAGTAACTTCAATCTCCCTACATAATTGTCATTTTTATTCACTTTTTTTCCTGTTTTTCCCCCAAGGTGCAAGCTAAGAGCACAAGTCATATCCGGGCTTAGCACCTAGAACCAGGGTACGATATAGATGCCACTGAATCGCATCCACTGCTCCACCCTTACGTGACAAATTAATTGGCTGTGGCATCCCGCAAGCTTATTATTATGTATGTCATCCACCATAGTGATGCATTATAAAACTACGACCGAGCCTCATTACTCAGGACAATCGTGTTCATCCACCCAACCAGATGCGGGACTATTTTCGACATATGCCGCATTGCACGTTTATACAGAATGCCCCGCACAGACAGAAATTGGGTTTGCGATGATAAAAATCCCGGCCCTTTTCCGAAGCCCTTAGAAGAAGACCCTGGCTTGAATCAGTTACTTCGTCCCCACCATCTAATGACATGAGTGAGGCAGGATAGGGGTGGGCGAAAGACGCAAAGGCTGCGTATGCATCAGGGGCTTCCTTGGAGGGGCTTCTGTTCTGCCCCCAGGCCTCTTCACTCACATCTTTCCCCTTAGATCACTCCGCGAGATAGGGCCGACGACAGCGCTCCTACTGGCCTGTATGGAATTTACAATGGCGATAATGTCAGCCTCTAGGGTGGGAAAGTGGCTATTCGGTGTGGGTTGCTGAGTATGGTGGCCCCCAAGTGAAGTAGTCTTAACCAAATCTAAAGTAGTCCTTCAAGAAGGAAAATTTTCTTTTAAACAAAAGAAAGATATATTTTGTGAGCCATATCTTTTACTGTCACTTTTCACATATATGCATAAGTATATTTCATTCTGTTTCCTACCTATAGCTAGCACTTTGCCTTTTCCACATACAAATCTTTGTATTTTGACAAACTAATATTAGATGAATTTTCATTGCTATTCATCAGAGTGGTCATTCTATCTATAGAACATGGAAGGTTTGTTTTTTTTACTTATTTTCTGGACAGAAGTATTAAGGCAGTTCAAGAAAGCTAGAAAAATATGGGAAACAAGCCTTAAAGGTAAATTTAACAAAAAAAAAACCACTGTGTGACTACAACAACCTGCCTATCCTGCAACAACAGACAAATGAACAATTCCATTGGCTTAAGATATGGCACTTCATATGTTAGGCCAGTGACAGTGTGTAGTGTCTCGCCAACGAGGCTGCATGGCAGGACTAGGTGCTTTATGCAAGATTTTCCAAATTAGATTCAAATTAATGCAAACTTACTGAGTGCATCTTTACAAATTTGTGACTATCACAGGTCATAAGGGATACAGATAACATTTGATTTTAAATCAATGAGCACACTATACTATGAAATGTATGATGATGTGTCAGAGTTTAACGTCTGCTCTGCAATTTTTCAGCTATATCAGGACCACTCATGTTTGTGTATACCAGCTGGCTGACCGTATCTATGTGAATGGAAACGACGGCAAGGCAAAGCGGTGTAACAGGCACTGCCCAGACTCAAACACAGGCCCCCAAAGTACAAGGCAAGAACCTAACCAACTACACCATCCCACCCTCCTAATATAAGATGTATCCTCCATGAGCTTTTGATTATTCTACTATGCAATAGAACACAAGATGGTTAGTATGTTAAGTCAAAAAATACCAAATAATGCTATTTCCAATCAACTCAAGATCAAAAATTGACATTGACAGTCATCCCTCATAAGGCATTACTTCTTGATTATTTGCATTCAAAATGGAAGCGGTGTCCATGAATAAATGAATAATTGATGCTGTCCGATACCTGAGAGTATTACCATCTATTTGTGTTTTAACTAGAAACAATATTTAGAGTTAAACCATGGGAAATGAAAGAGCTATTCCAGATCCTGTTAGAGCTGTAAAGAAGCGCAATATGCATTGCTATCAATTCTGTTTTTAATCTGAATCTCCTCCCTCACTGCTTGGTATTCCATTTACATGCCTCCTTCGATGGTGCGTTAAACAATGCGATTTCCTCTGTAAGCTTGTAACCGGCTTGCACCACCTAAAGGCATTATAAAAATAACCAGGCCCCAGCAACACACCAGGAATCAGCACAGCTCACTTCCTGTTGCTGGTCCCCAGCCTGTAACCTTCACTGTACCCAGGGGACACCGGTAGCCAGCGCAGGGGTATGCAGGGCCCCTCGAAACTATCCATCACCACAGCCTCTGTAATCTACCCAGAGTTCCTAGCGGCTTTCATTGTCTTTATCTGGCCTGCGAGAAAGCTAATTATCCACCTGGCCTCCCCCACTTCCCGCGGCTCCCGGCACCATCTATAATCTTGTCTTTAAGTATAGACAACAAGGACCTCTATGCACTTAAGCTCTTTCTTCTGCAGATTTCCCAACCAATTCTCTCAAATTGGGTACTTCAAGACTAAGCAGGGTCCCCACTCAAAACATATAATCAAATTCCCTATATTTTCCCTGTCCCACACTAGATTTTTTTGTCATGTTTCTAATAATTTGTTCTGATCACAAGGTGTTCAAATTCAAAAAGTCATCAAAGATGTATAAATTGAAATATCATTCTAGGAAAAGTTCTCCTGATTCTCATAAATAAAGTCCTCCAGAATCTTATGAATAAAACAATCCTGAATTGTCAAGTTTACAGAATTCCTTGTGTTTTCTGGTGTTTTGATCAAATTTCGAAACTCCCTGTGTTTTCCCTGACTGTCATTGTTTTTGCAATTTCCCTTGTTTCCTGTTATTCAATAACACCTTATTTGCCTTTTGGATGCTATAATTGTACCATTAATACTTGGTATTGACATTGTTTTCAATATTTGTGAGTGTAACTAACATCTGAGGCATTTAATTTCATTATGTGAATTTAGTATTGAGTCAAACAAAACATGAGTAGATGATATAAAGTAACAGCATATCCTATCCCCGATACCCAATTATGTATTATGTCTCTTACGGGCCATATTCCACATACCACTTTTGATGCTGCCGATTTAGCATTTGGTTGATTTTTTCTGAAAATGTGGCATGAAACCATTTGTCCTACATATCATTTGAAATGGAATAGTAAGACCTTTCTAATGATGTATAATATTTGTCTATTTGAACTTTATTCCCAGTGCCGATTTTTAAAATCAGCAGCAAAATCGACATGTGGAGTACAGGCTTTAAGTTATACAATATACACCTTTCTCATCAAAGTGTGGTGCCCCCTGGTGAACTAAATTGAAACAATTTTTTAGGTCTTTTCCTAAAGTTAACCTATTTGCTTCGCTTCATTTAGGTTAACAATAGGAAAAGACCTAAAAGATGTGTCTCACACACAATCCAGGGCAGGGCTACCTCAGTGAAAAAGATGTATAGGATGAAGAAAATAGATGCAGACCCAAGGAAATGTGCCCTAACCAACCATCCATCCTTAAACTTCACAGTCTTTACCCGTTGGCTGGCTCACGACTGGCCTAGAAGCCACAGAACCAACGCGAGCACTAATGTCTTCGAGACAAAATTTGGTCATTAAGTCAGACCTTGCTGGGCTGCCTGAGGAATACTGCAGTACATTTTTGCACCCAGGCTCATAATTAATTAAGGATATGGATTGGGTTGTTAGGAAAACTCCATGACAGTGCTTCGTTTGGCTGCGAGTGATGCTGATTTGGCTTTCCCAGCACATGAAGCAAGATAGGATTCCCCGATTACTTTTTCCATTTACATTAGGCAGTTTAATTTGAGTGTACCAAATTTCAAAGAGTGTGGCTTTGGATCGATCCAGCTCTAAATCTGAAACTAATTTCTAGCGGTGTGTTTCCGATTGAGAATTGCCTGTGAAATTTGAGCTTATCATAACAGGAATTCAAAACGTATCTGATTTACTTAAACTCTTTTTCAAACACATGCAATCAAAGTCCAGTGGTATACAGTGTCTAAGTCCCAACACAAAAATCCTGCAGATCAGTGAGAGAGAATATCCTGCTCTCATATCTATACTGGGACATCAAACTAACATCAAAGCTAAAATAGCAGGAGGGGACCGATAAAGATTTCCACCAAACCATCTGGAATCAGATACACGGCTGAAGA
Source organism: Lepidonotus clava (assembly GCA_936440205.1). Taxonomy (NCBI): domain Eukaryota; kingdom Metazoa; phylum Annelida; class Polychaeta; order Phyllodocida; family Polynoidae; genus Lepidonotus; species Lepidonotus clava. The sequence continues at coordinate 4,418,897 of OW387143.1, forward strand.
TCACTAAAACACCAACACTCCCTGATGGCAGTGAAACCTGGATCAAGAGTCAATAAAACCAGCTCTTTTTAAACTTGTCTATTTTGAGCGGAAGAGGGATGAGGCACATAAAAAAATGTCTAGGACATCATTATATCTGCAATTAGCTTCAAGTCATGTGAGGGTGAGAGTAATTTTAATCAGGGTTAGGTAGACCCAGATTATAAGGGTCTGCAAGTTTACTGGGCTCTAAGGACCTTTCATTAATTCTCCCTACCACGGATAGCTGATTTACAGTATTTTAAGCACCAGCGGGTTAATTTGGACCAATTTTGTCGACATAAACACAGAAAAACCTATAGAAAAAAAACAAATAATTGCCATATATCCATACATAATGAATGAATTTTCAAACAACTTAGAAAATGTTAAATATATATGTAAACAAATTGAAAAATAATGATCATTAGTTCTTCTCCATGTTTGGTAACAAATAATGATAGTATTAATGAAAATTTCTATGCAAAAGCCTTCTTATTTGTCGACATATTACACAACATGCATCCTGATCTAGGCTAACCTGCAGGTACATCTCAGGAATTTGGCTATCCATGGTAGGGAGAATTAACAAATGGCTGAAGGGTAGCTAATGTATGTGTAGAACTGCAGGGGATGGCCGTATAACCGAAGGGGTTGTTCAAGAGGGTTGATGATGATCTGTTGGAGTTTAAGGTGTATTCAACAATGTTTCAGCTACGTCAACTCCAACTCCCGGTTTTTGGCTTTACAAAGTACTATGATTGAATCTATGGGAGTGGGAATGACGGCAAGGCGAGGCGGTGTAGTAGGCAAGGCCCAGACTCGAACCTGGTCTGCCACATGCCAAGGGAGGACTCAAGGACTCGAGGTCTACCGATGAATATAAAAGTACTGAAGGATGATACTGTTGCGTTAGAGTTTTATTAAATGCCATTTAATTGCTGTTTTATGGTAGCATTCTTTCTTTTCGAGCTAAAGGTTGTTCCTGAGGCACTAGGTTGATCCTGGGATTTAAAAGTGATTCTCATATCTTAATAAAGTTAACCAAAATGTCATAAAGGTTACTAGGTGTTAGGTTACTCCTAAGTATCTTAAAGATAAGCACCAACAAAAAGGTTTTCTCCATGGCTTTGGTCTTAGAGCATAGATAGGCCGAGAGGGAAATATCCATGGTACACTGCACCAATGAGAAATCATCTTCTCAGTAACACTTTTACTTATCTCTTCCCTATCCAATCCATTTGTTTCCCAGACAAGCAGCCATTGACCTCAATTCCAACAACCACTTTAGAGTCTCAGGGGCACAGGCAACAACTCAACAAAAGGTCTCCGGTTTCTTGCGAACAAGTTGAGAAGAAAGCGATACCGGTTGGTTTATTTTCGCCCTGGGAAAACCGGCTGGATTGGTTGGGTGGCAGAGAGGACGCGATGACGAATGGGAATCAATAGAGGTACTTGGGGAAGGGCTGTGTAATATGGGGGTATGGGTCTTACATCTAGAACAATAGGCGGATAGGAAAATCAGTATTGTCTAATTACGTTGTGCATACAGGAAATGGCACATATTTTGCAAAATTAAGAAGTTTGGCATTATTGGCTTGGAGGTTGCATTTATAAACAATGAATTCCTTATATGGAGACCTACAATGAACTGTATATTATGAACTGTGACAGACAGGCGAATTTAACATGCAAACTTGTTTCTTCAACCAACATTCACAAAAGAAAAGAAAAAGTGCATGTACGGTACTCCCAAGACCCAGGATACTATATACTAGTAACCTCACAAGAATTATTCACAGTTCATATCAAGATGTTGAGCACCAAATGTTTTGAACTTGGATTTGAGACGATATGTTCTACATCCTGGTTCATATCATATTCCTATTAAAATGCAGACAATTATGAATAAAACAAAGCAGAGATAATCTTAACCAACTAATTTTAACCTTGTATTTAAAGTAATGTCAATGCAGATATCAAAATCTAAAAATGTAAAACTCGAGGCTCAGTTCTCCAGGCCTTAAGGTGCAGGTCTGACAACAAATGTTATTTGTGTCTTCATAGATGAGGCTGACCAAACTATTATTTTTTAATAAATTTATCTAAATGTCTTTGAAAATGAGAAAGTACTTCTCTTGGGGAAAAAAGACAGAATGCCAAAAATAACTACACTAATTTTAAGAAATAAATCGTTGGGTTAAACTATCAACCAACACGAAGAGTTGAATAAGTGAAAAGTTTTAAACAGTTTTATTAACCAACATGTTTCGCCCTTTTACAGGCTTCTTCGGGACTGATAATATACAGATAATTACCTCATAAGGTGCATGTTTCAAGTGTTGAAGATTCATACACATTGAATAAAAGCTAAGCAACGGTGAGGCAATGGAAATTCTAAAGCGGGGCTGGAACCCCTTATAAATTTAAAGAAAGTATGGTGTGTCAACACTGTAAGTTGCACTTAAATATGACATCAAGCGATAACAAGATCTACTTCATCTTGTTTCTTTTCCACAATAGACCTAGCCAAAGGCAACAGGAAATATCGATGGGAAACATAACAATACCGGCCCAAAGGCTGCGCATCTACGGGCTTCAGACAAGTCGGAAATCAATAGCAATAGATACAATGTCCTCCAAAAGGCCGGTCTTCAATTATCCAAAGATTTACCGATTTCTAGTCGTAAAACAGCAGGAAGTTCCTGTTACAACTCCACTACGCATTTCTTTATCTGTCGCGAGTTTACCGGTGGTGTCATAGATCATTTATCGCTTTTACAAAACGACCGCCCCGCTGTTTTTATGGAGCAACAAATTGCCTGCAGTGATGCAGATGTCTTTGTCATTTCCTGAGCAGGCCATAACAGGGTGGGCTGAGGTTTGGTGGGGAAGGCTATGGCAGGCCATTCAAGCAATACATTACATTGCTTTCATGCTTCAAAGCATAATTGTTTCCCTTATGTTTGTATCTGTATTTTAGGAATAAACTTTATTTTAGGAATAAACTTTATTGCCTTATGAATCCAACAGGTCAATTGTAAATGTGTTTTTTTTTCTCATTTGCAATAAACATTCCCCATATAAAAGCTGTGCACATTCTGTCATATAAAAGGTAGTCCTGAACAACAGTGTCTTAGGGATATGATGCATCCTGTAAACTCCATTCACTCAACAAAAACATTGCTTTGAAGCTTCATTATGGATTTCTATTGAACAAAACCTACCTTTCTTCATGATTGATCATTATTAAAGAGATTCTCATCCTATCAGTGTATGTTTCTTGAAACAGGACAGAACATTTTACCCCTTCCTGACACAATAAATGGCTTTGATGCAGAAAAAAACATATTTCTTTCTGAAATGGCCTATCATGTAAATCCTGGGTGAGTGAGTGAGCGGCCGGGTGGGTTTGGGCAAAGGATGGGCAAGTGGGGGCGAAATACGCAGAAACCAGTGGCGACTGGCCGGGCTCTGATAACACAAGGAGCGGAGGGTTGTGAAAGATTGAAAATCAATAGAAAGTTTTCAGCGTCTGGCGAGAATAAAAGGCCCCAGTGCTGTATCTTTGCTTAGCCGGAGGAGAAATGATTTCTCCTGGGGCCTGATGAAGAGCAAGCGGGGTTACTGGGTTGGGGCGTGTCGCTGTTTTATGGCAGGCCATTGTCTCGGGACCTGGTTATAAGGCGGTTGAGGGTTTGCGTTGATCGCGAACCAAGGGTGCACTTGTAATAAGGGTCAGGGTTCAATGTGAAGGAAGAATAGTGTAGTTGGATGTATAGGTTGTTTTGATCAAATATGAACAAAAACAATACAATGGAACCTGTGAAATAGATGTAAATAGAGATAGATTGCATGACTGACAACTAAAGATACCCGATATCGGCTTAAACATCCTTGAAAAATGAAAGTATCTGGAAAGGACATTTAAGGAGTCAGACTATGAATATAAACACCTAAACAGGAAAAAAGAACGACATGATAAATTACCAATTTATAAAATTATTGAAGTAAATAGACTAGCTTACACATATTAGAAGTTATAGATTTTGTTCTACTTTAAGTTTGTTCTACCTTAGTGTAGAATAGCTCTCATTGATCAATTGTGCAATCTCTCTGTCTTTAGATAAGTGTTCTTATATCTTTAAGCACTGTAAAGAACATGACCACTTGACTGAATTGTTGCATAAAATCATGATGCAGTTGTATAATGGGTCGATTTCTGTTGTTATTCTCTTCAAACGTGTTATTTCTCATACTACACATCAATGGGCTATCGTTTAAATATACGATTGGCAACAAAATGACTAAATACCTTATACCCAAACCACTTCTAAAACAGCTTTAATGCTGGATACCTTTCCAAAGCTATGCATCTGTTGTTTCGCTTTCTGTTTGAACGCTTTTTTTTACCAACCTATTCATACTTTGTATCATTTTAAGATTCTAGCCTCTATTCCTTATACAAAGAATGAATCAGGAAAAGGGAAGAGAGGTCTGATTGTTCAGGATGTGCTGTGTGTAAGACAACAGGGCAAGGTCCTGTTTAAAAATGGCTGACTTGACCTTAAGCCCCAGACAAGGCAGTCTGGGCAGAGGTCAATGGGGGGAGAGGGGATTTACGACCTTTCACTCTCCCTACACAACTTCCCTGCGTAATCTAATAGAGGCGTCAAGTGCGCTTGTCTAAAACAAAATGAACAGAACCAGAGTAAGGCGGAATGGAAAGCGCTCAAGAAACTGTAGCCGTGAACTGTTTGGTAGCACACCTTTGGGGGTGATCGGTTAGGTTTGTTCAAAGAAGCTGGTGAACTCTTGTACTGTTGTGTCATGCCTGATAAGTGATTGCTTTGTCTAGTCCATAGAGGGCTAGCATTTCTTAGGAATGTGTTATAGCACTTATTGAATGGAAAAAAGGACTTGAACACCACAATATGTATAAGGGATAGGTATTATCAGGGTACCAACCGAAGTTTCATTTTCAAATTCCCTGTGTTTTCCCTGAGATTTCCCTGTCCCACGGCAATTTTTCCCTGTGTCATATCCAGCAAGTTAATCGAATTTAAAAGCCACTGCACGCAGAAAAATTTTGGACAACCCAACAACAAAATGTTGAATCCCTAACATCTTAAAAATTAGGAATTTCAGAACATGGCCAAATGAAATTCCCTGTGTTTTCCCTGTGTTTTGGCAAAATTTTCCAATTCCCTGTGTTTTCCCTGTCAGGGATTTTTTTTTTGCCGTTTTCCCTGTTTTCCGTGTGTGGTTGGTACCCTGTAATATCTATGTATACATATATATATATATAATTATATATATACATATATATATACATATATTTATATACATATACATAAAATACACATATATATAATTATACATGAATATAAAAAGAGTATGCATAGGATAAAATTAGTAGATTGACAACAGTTTAAAAAATGAAAAGAACATGAGTTATCTTGAAAAGTTCTTTACATGATGATCATGTTCTATGTGCAAATAATTGGAAGACTTTTCATTTCATTCATTCTTGGAAACAACTAATAATAAATGCCAGACCATGAATACACATCTTAACACTGTCAACCTATTGCTGCAATAGGAATCTTGTTATCCTTGCAATAAAGATGCCCTACAGATATTTAGTAGCAGAGCTGCTTATAGACAAATAGTCCTATTAACCTTTGGATGCAAATCAAGGTGCAGGAAGATTACACAAGCGGACACATTGCGTATCGAGACAGGTAGATAAGTGCCTTCTTTCTGAACTTCCTAGTCTCTTATTCATATCAATGAAATGATCCACTCATCCTTCCATATTTCTCTAAGGCTCATTCCTCTGGCCTCCTCCATCCATGAAACAATGATACCTCCAGGGCAATGAGGGAAAACAGAAAAGCCTCTTATAGAAATAGGATCACCTGGAGATAACAAACTGTGTAGATATCCTTTACAAGGAAAATAACATTCTCCTTTGCTGGTCCTTATTGCATATTGATGGAAGAGACCCCTACTTACAGAAACGCATATCACAGTTATACTTCACAGTCCGAAAGTGTCCTTGTGATTTGCCACTGATATAATATTATGAAAGTTAGCAATACATAAAAGCATTGCTGACAACATTCACTAACTTGTTGCTAAAAGTGTCCTCAACTAATAGGCAAAATACATTTAAATAGGCAAAATACATTTACATCCACAACCAAAGTGTGATAAAATCGTAAAGATATTGTATCAACATTGCCTTAAAATTATTCTGAAAGGGTTTGGATAGGTTGGAACAATGATGATTCTTTCCATTTTCTTAGATTACTATGTTAAAGTTGAAACGGATTATGACTTACACTTACTTACTGTTTCTAAGATGAGGCAACATAAGCATTGAAATGTGTTAATTTCTATGTTCTGTACAATGTGTTGCAATAACAAAGAAAAGGTTGAAGTTATGGTTAAGAGGGAACTAACTTTAAACATTTTACCCTAGCTTTGATAATCCTACATACTATATTTAATAACACAGGGCTGTAATATTCTGGGGGCTAGCTCTGCCTGTAGGCATTTGGACTAGAGGTCTTTCTTGTAGTAATCTCTTTCACAGGCCAGTTCCTGATTTGATAGCTGCAAAGGTCCCACATTTTGTAGGTCTTCCTGCAATTCCACATTTTTATGACTGATAAGTTCTGCTTCACAGACCCACCACTAGATGGCCATGGAAAGTGGGGTCAAAAGGTCACCTGATGTAACTTGCCTGGTTCCTGGCAGCCCTTCTGCTCACCTGCCTCCGAGAAATGCCCTTTTCGCTGGTCACCAGCAGGGAGAGATAAAAGAAGGCGGCTTTTTGTTGGCAACCGGCAAAGGCGAGAGGTGTTCTTTTTTAGGTCGCTGCTTCCAGCCTGTTCTTATCACAGGACCGTATTGCGAGAGACCTGGGACTGTGAGAATGGGTTCATTTCATCGAAAGAGGTGCTGTGGACAGACGCCAGAACCCCGAGCCTGTACACTACAATACATTCAGGATATGAAATATACTACTCCCAGAATATGCAGACATGACAAACTATGAGGACAGCGTTACAGCCGTCCTTGGCTGACATTTTCTGTGTAAAATATAAGATGTACTCTAGTAATAGCACTATGTTCTTTTATGTAACTCAAAATATTTACCATTTTGTACATCAGTGACCACATTAACCAAATGAAAAAGAAAGAATCTCAAACATTTACAAAAGTTTGGGTGACCTTTGCAATGCCAATGGTTTGGTGCTAATCTAATGGATATCATCCGGGATATTTTCATACTAGCTGGGCATGGGCAGAAATTAGATGGATAAAATTTAATGTTTGAAGAGAAAAAGGTCCTGAATGTGTAATGGTTCTAATTCTCTTATCAAAACAGGAACCAGCAAGTGGCATTCTGCCACTTGGGCTTAGATGTCAACAAACCAGAAGTGGAACAAATAATGAAAAATGCCCTCTGAAAGAAAAACTTGAATTGACTAATACAAATCAAATTGGGTTGCCCAATTGCTAAATCGGCCAAACCACCTCAACCTACAGAAACTTGGTAGTTTAGATTTTCATCTAGATTTCCAAAGGAAGTCTTTATCCCGTATGTTTCACATATTCTCTCACTGTTCAATTTTGACTTTTGATTTTATTCAGTTAAGGTTTGTAAGAAACAGGGCTACCCTGGAGTAGGCGTTAATTGGTGGGACGTTGCGGTTACAGCCCACAACACGAGGCCTGATAAAACAATCAATTTATCATTTTCCTGCAGCAGCTTTTCAAATGCCCTGTTTCCCATTTTCTCCCTTATTATCTTTTTTTGATTCAGTTATTATTCATGGATGAGAAAACAGTGTCAGCATATTAAAGAAAATTAATCAAATGTAAAGTTTCAAATTGAAATTAACCTTTTTGTGCGCTTTCGAATTGAACAAGGGATTATTTGTCTTTGAAATTTAAAATTTTGTTCAGTGTGAATCTCATTTATGTTTACCACCTTTTAACAACTTTTCTCCCTCTTGCTATATTAATAATAATAATATGAAAAGAATATAAACAATTTACAGTACAGTACAGTAAAGATAGCGTTTTATTAACAGGTGTCTTCCTAATGTGTTATTTGTGCAACTCATCCATGTTTGTGTTTTTTTTATTCAGGTAATTTGTACAGCATTGAAAAACCTCAGTGTACAAGAACACTGGTTAGATGCTGTGCCTTGTATCGGCACTTTACAGTTTAGAATGTTTTTGAGGCTACAATACAGCTCATATTTCATAGTTGCCTACTTGAGAAAAATGAAATGAAGCTGTTTTTAAGAGGACAGCTGTCAGATGCTGTGTCTCTTTTCTCACGTTTGCCAGGCTTAAGGTGTCTGTCTTGTGTGCTTTTATCTTACTCCTGTGGAATACACAAGATGATGAGCTTAAAGTTAGCAGGGGAACAAACTCCTCTTAAATATCACTGATGAAAGACTTCATCTGTTGAAAACTTTGACTTTGTCTATTTCATGAAGTTGTCTTAAGCTTTATTGTCTGTGTCAACATCCAGTACTTTGTAGAACTCTATTCCCATTAAAATACAAAACTAATTTCTCTATTAAGCACAGAGGAGTACAAAGTATAGTATAAAGTTTAAGGCAAATTTAGATTTCTTGAATAAAGTTGTTTTCTCTTCACAATATACTGATGAATTGAAGAATCTTTACTTTGTCTGATATTTCTTTAAAAAAAACTTCTAGTTTTGTCTTTAGTAACAGTCTGGCAACCGGTGCTGCATTAGCCACAAAGGGAAAATGACATTTTCAACTTAGACAAAGGAAATGACATCCCTGCATTTTGTAGGATATCCCTCTCAGGATCAGAGATGTGCGGGTTTCTCGGCGTTAGCTTCATAATTCAGGTTTCGGGTATGCAATTTGGGCGGTTTGCGGCACAGCCGACCGCCATTCATCTGCAAATGAATCTGAATTGAATGAGCCTGGGATGAAGAGGCCCTATCATGCCCAGAGAGAGGCACTGTGATTGGCTCCCTGTGAGGCGCATTCCGATTGGTCCCAAGGGTTAGTTGTAATCATGTGATCCCCACATGTAACCCATACAACTTTACCTCTACGTTATCCGTTTCTCTCCTCCGCACCCCTTTCTCGCCCACTCCGCACCCCATCCAATCACCCCTTATCCCTCAGTACCTTTGATTTAGTATCGGCCCAGTGGGAAACACCCAGAAACCCTAGAGATTCTCCCGGCAGCTTAATACCCCATCAAAATGGCCCCGCCGAGTGATAGCAGTACCAGCACATTTTGGTAATTACTTTTCCCCGAGACCAATTTGAGGCTGAAATCCTACGCAGACCTTAAGCATAGAAATGTGCAATTTCTCTGAAATCCTATTTAGGATGGCTAGTCCGAGCAATGGAATTGCCTTGGACACAGCAGTAGGTCAGTACTGATCGGTTTGGTTATTCTATATGTGTGGTTGAGGCTTCAATAAAATGGTAATCATGCATTTTTATTATGATTTCATAGATTTTTTTTTATTGAAATCCATATTCTTTAATAGTAATGACCTGAGTCAGTATGCTGCCTTTGTATTTCACCATTCTTGATACATTCTGAATTGGCAGACCCAAGAACTAGGTGGAATAATTTTCTAGGTAGTTTAGTGCAGTTCTAATGCAAATATATAGGAAATGGATGGATGGATGTTTGATTAGTTTACCATCCCGCCAACCCATCAGAGTTCTTTTACCAGGCTGCACAAGGTAAAGTTTTGCAGCTAGTTTTACGCCACATGGGCAGTGATCGAATCTATGAGATGAGGTGCCTATTTGTAATAGTTAGGAAAAACAATAAGAACATATTTTCCTGTTTCGAGAAAATAATTCAAAACAACATCTACAAATACCAAAAGCTGCAGTTATTCCTGTGAAGACGAGAAATCCTTGTGAGTGCTAATGTGATTATCTCAGCTTGGCAGCTTTACCAAGGGAACCCCACCCTCTCGCCCGCTCACACATGTCCCTCGCTTGCGGGCACCTGCACCGTCCCAAGGGTTGACACTCTGCTTCTGGCAATTTTTGCCAATGTCACCCAGAGAGTGAGTGAGTGCTGGACGTTTTATGCCTTACCGACAGCCAGGGTCATTTTCATGGCAAAAACAAGTCAGGTGAATTCTGTCTTTGGTGATCGTATCTATGAGATTAAGGTGAAGGTGACAGGGCGGGCAAACAGCATGGGATCAAAACCTGGAAATCATTTTTTTTGCTGTACCTCTTCCCTTAGTGAAGCCAGACACCAACCAGGAATCGAAACCATTGAACCACTTGGTCAGTACTGGGTCCCCCCTATCATCGCCTTTTACGATCAGCAGGGGCTACTGGGGGCCTATTCTTCCCAGGAGCAGAAGCCCCACCCCATGTCACACAGGAGATCTCCCGCCTCTTCCTCTGAGATTCCCATGATTGTGAAGTACAGAGCTGTTGTGTTGCTTCATGCATCTCTGAGAAATATTTATAGCTATTCTCCTCTAAAGCTCTTAGCCCTAATTGAATTTCATAATGTGTCCTGTCTATTTTTTATCAAGACCAGTTTATTTTACTTTCTGAATTGTCCTTATCTGTATGTAAACTATTTTCAACTTTATAACTGGATACATTTATGAGGCACTATTGGGAACTTCATCTACACAAAACATTTTCAAAGCAAAACTTGTATTTAACATCAAGACAAGTTTGTCTTGATGGTTCTAAATCATGGTAAACTTCGGTTATAATGTACAAGTGGGGTAGACCTATTGTTGTCTGAGAGATTACAATTTCAAAGTATTTTTATTATGTTTAAAGCCCCACACACTACCCTTAATACTGGATATTGCATGAATATATTACTAAACATCTTTCAAAAGATATTGAGAGGCATGGCTCCTTTAAATGCAGACTACTGAATCCTAATGTGGTCTGGGTATTCCTGTCATTATTTAAGTAACCACAGCGACTCAAAGGCACGAGGCCGAGACGTGGTAAATTTATTGAAAAACGGGTCTTGTGAGAGATGATCATGGAACCCCTAGGGGTATCAACACTGAAGGGTGTTTGACATTCAATTTAGGGAGTGTGTGTGGCCTCCAAGAGCTATGTTTTATTCAGTTTTCATCGGGCTTAGTTGATGATATTTGGTGTTTAAAAATTCATGGTGCACCCAGCATTAATATACTTTATCATTTATTATGTAAGCTCTATACATCTTGTTTATTCACCTATGTTCTATTTATCTATATCTGACACTTGGATTACACTTGAAATTATTTGTCTGAGAGTTTTTGTGGAAATAAAAAAAAAATTCAATTTTCCAAATCAATTTTCCTGAGTTTCTCTAAACTTTCAATGCCCAATGATAAATTTTCCCTGTCATTGGTTTTGTTGATCACAAAACGTTCAATTTGAAAAACTTCCTTGAAGATGTCCAAAGCTTTCATATTTTTTTAAGAAGATAAATTGCAGTCCCAAGAGGGCAATCCCCTCAACCTTAAGAGTACAGAAATTAGGGCGACAGAATTTCCTGTGTTTTGGCCAAATTTCCAAATTCCCTGTGTTTTGCCCTGACAGGGAATTCTTTTGCCATGTCCCTGTTTTCCCTGTACAGTGGGGACCCTGTTTAACCCATTCATATCACACAACAACTTTAAAGCAGCATGTTAGAGCCCATATGTTGCCCAACCACTGACCCCTCTAACAGCTCGTCCCCAGCGTAAACGCGTATCTGTGACACACAGGCTAGGGACATTGATCAACAGTCCATTAAGGACGAATGGGTAGGTAGTATATGGGTCAGCCGGTGGGTACAAAAAAAACAAAAACATGTGTTGGAGCTGTAAAATAGTTTGCACATGTAATTGTTGCTGAAGTTGGTGGTAGGGCTGGCGGTAGAGCCTACAGTGTACAGTTTTAAAACTGCAGATGTTTTATAGTCATTTCAATGTTTGTGTGTGCAGGGCCCATGAAAGAAAAAGCAGGCCACATGACATTTGAAAATCATGTACTGCTCTATTTCAAAGGAGCATAGGCATTTTGTAATTGAAGTGGTACTGGGTACCAAACTGCTTGTTTTCGTTTTAACTAAACATTCGTTGGGTAAACCTTTGACACACTGCAGACTTAGACCAAAGACTGATTGATTCCTAGAACTTCATCTTTCCCTTACTTCTAAGCTGAACCAGACCTGGAATGCTGATGTTATGGCATAGGGTGGGTTGGCAACATCAAGGGTAGACAGGACATGATGAATAGTATAAGCGATCCCATCTCCTTTTGTTTTCTGCCAGTGGACAGCCCAATTTATCAACCAACTTTCACTTGGGGGTTCCAACACCAGATGGCCACTACATGTCCCACGTATAAACCCAACCTTCTCATACATCATTGTAGTCGCCTTCCATCATTTTACCATTTACCACCTGCCAAATGCATGTATACATCTCCTTTTCATTTTCTTTACGAATGAAATCTGGACAGCTGGGAATTCTCACAAGACAGTAGGAATGATAAGGGTATCAGGAAATGTTTTTTCTATTTAGTATCACATCAGTCTTGACAAGATGTAATCTCAACTCAACTGATATATGGACACTTCATAAACCAATCATTGCAAGACCATTTAGAACAAAAATACTCTACAATTTGCATAATGTTCTGCATGCAAAAATCACAAGGTACTTTATCAAACATCTATTGATTGTATCGTAAGGACCTAAACTCCAATCACACCATCTCAGGAAAAATCTTGCCGCTTACGGACACTTGATAACTCTTCTTCAGCCATCATTATCGCTCACTACAGATCACTGGACCGATGAGAAGTAGAAAAGGGTCTCACTAGGTGTCACTACTGATGACTTCTGGTATGCCAAGGCTAAAAACTGATACACCATGATTTTATCAATTTATCATAACGCTTTAATTTTTTACTGCTATAATACTATAAATTTGATTGAATTGGTTAATTATGAGGAGCCATCCATCAAAAATGGGTCTTCTTATTTGCTATCTGACAATATTATGCTTTTGCAATGGCAATAAAGATGTTCAGGACAAAGGATCAAAACAAAGGACCTACAGTTCAGTGGGCCAGTACACTATGGAGACTATCTTTATTCCTACAATCAGGCAACCTTCATCGATATCTTTGATAATCATAAATATGACTTGCAGTATTAGCTATAGTAAGCCAGATTTAAACGCTATCCTCAATTTGTGAGGATTCAAAAGCCATTCTAGATTATGAACATAAAGAGATGGGGGTACAGTTGAGATGCTGGAAGGAATAAAGTGGAATAACTCTGCGAAAGACAATATATCCCGCCATAGATAGCTATCGGGCGAGCAATCAGAGCAAATCTTATCTATAGAGACAAGAGTCTGAGGAAATTGCTGCAGGGATGAAGCCTGATAAAGGGGCCAGGGGAAAAGGTATAGATTAAGTCTATTATCTTTTCTGACCAAAAAAGGGAGAAAGACAAACATGGTACTTTATCACTTGTGATCGGCTTGAGGCCTGCAATGGTCCTATGTGTTATTTTACTAGGGATTCAGTGATGTCACCAAGGGAATTTCATTGTAAAGTAGGCACATTGGTAGTGAACATTATATAATTATCTTGTATTTTTCATACTCACTGGGCAGTTTTGTACCAATTGATTGGCCATTGTAACAGCTGTATGGAGATTTGGTACAAATATGTGTACTTCAAAGCTTAGGACAAAATATTATTAGTCAGAAAACGAATCATCAAGCTTTTACATGCCCATGGATAATAAAGTGAACAATTTCCTTAAATGCCTGTATTTTCCTCTTGGCACAAAAAAGAGAGGTTTACTGAAGAAAATACAAGAAACCCTAGCATGTGCCTATTCACTTACAGCCCTTAGCCTACAAACTCCAGGTCATGGTGAGAAGGCCGCGAGGTCAGAATATTGACTATCAATCCTCGAGAGAAACACTCGCTTTTGACGCATGAGCAAGTAAGCGCCCTGCTACACACCGAATTTAGGGTTCATGTCCCAATAGGTGAATCCATCTGGGGGCTTAGCTTTCAACCATGAATGGAAAATGGGAAATGGGGTAGCAGCTTTCTTTGCTTAGTCAAAGTCCTTTTGCAAAGCGATATTGGCATCTTGGTGTTTATCCTTGAGACGGTACACTATCAGAGGTTTCAAGGCATGACATGAGCCGAGAGAAAATCAATACAATTTTGTAAGGTCAAACAAGTCATACTTCACTTATGTGATAGTCCATTTCTCCTAAAATCACACCATACCATCTGTATTATATTAGTAATGTTATTTAAACTTGAATAGTTAAAAATGTTACACCTTAAATAGAAAATGGAAGTAATCTAAACTTGCTACATGTCTAGTTTTCATAAATGATTCACATATTCCATTAATATCTTAAAAATGAATTTACTTGCATTTCCTCTGTTAAATAGTGGATTTTAATTTGACTCTGAAGAGAGGATATTTGCTTCAGATGATGAAATTCTAATAACAGATCTGAAATGTGTGTAATTTGAAAGAAATAACCATTACTGTCAATATCTAACCAATATTATAATAATATGAGAAAAGCTACTTCTTTGTGACTATCACTGGCTACAATGGAAACCACGTGGGGAACCAAGTGAAATTTGGATATGAATTTTTAAAGGGGCAGATCAGGAGGAATTCCTTGTAAGTGGTCCCAGTGTCCCAGGCCTGTAGCCCCCAATCTGAGCGCACTAAGTAACAGGTCACCCACTCTACCCAACAATGGTAGGGCATTACAGGGGTAGGGGAAAGGACAGAGAGGGATAGAAAATACTATGTTCCAGTTTTACCCATTGGGATTTAAAAGATGTGTACTGAATTTACCATAAAAACATTATAAAAATATTATTCAAAGAGCCCCTTTATCTATTAGATAAATGTAAAGAAGGGAACTCACTAATTTTAGACTTTTTAAGCTCATGAATTTTATAAAATATCACAAGGGTGTTCTATGTTCAAAGATAACAAGCTATACAAAAAGTAGAATATTGTATGTAGTGGATTTTGAGTATCTGTATAGACATACACTATCTGTATATTATTTCCTGACGAGGATACGAACGAAGAAACAGCCAAATTTGAGAAACATGTATACCATAAGACACTAACCATATACCTCTATATAAGAGGCGAGAAACATACATAGTGAATGGAAGTTCCCAATCAAGTAGCCTTCAGTGCGCGTTACCAGAGAATGTGTTTTTCATACAATATTCTTTCCTCACAAGGAATGGAATAATCTCTTTCCAAACCAATACGCAGTCAATTTTTGAAAAACATGTACAACCCTTATAGATCCTAACCATATCCCTTCCTGAAAGACGCGCAAAATACATAGCTAGCGAATGGAAGTTCCCAATCAGGTAGCCTTCAGTGTTTATACATGATAATTCTTTCCTCACAAGGAATGGTTCAAATGGCTTCACAAACAAATATACAGCCAAAACAGGTATAACCCTCATAGATTCTAACCATATTCCTTTCCGAAAGAAGCGCGAAACAGACATAGCGAATGGAAGTTCCTAATCAGGTAGACTTCAGTGGAAGTGTTAGCGGGGCAATCCAGTCTGACGGAACCACCTGAGCCCGTCTTCTCTCAGGGCTTCGTTAACTTTGACCTGACAGACCCCATGTGCACCTCCTGGTCTCACCTGCCACACCTAATCCTGTGCCCCGCCCCACCATGCGCTCCCAGCCTGTCCCAGGGGCATTGCCTGTTTCAGAGTGGAAGCGACTGCTGGATAGGTTAAAGTTAACATTGGTTTTCTGCTACCTGGAAAAGTAGCTTGAAGCTGATATCTACTGCGATGAGGTATCAGTGTGTTGTTCGCAAAAGAGTAGGAGATGGTTTTGGTGGGTTTAGTTAAGCGTGTGTTTCGATGTGTCTGTGTTAGTGTATGTGAGTGTGCATGTGTAAGTGTGTTTGAACGTTTGATTGCGCTTGTATGTGTGCAATTCCACTGTGATTTCTATAACTTGCCTTAGAATCACAACCAAAGTTTAAAATATACTTGGGAAAAAAAGCAGAATTACTTTTTAGCCTGACTTGTTGATACATTTTTTAATAGCTTTATAAAGGACCACTCAGCCAAGTGCATGTTTTGGACTACATAACAAAGGTGGCAACGTAGCACGACTCTTCAGCGGAAGAATGTAAAAACCTCCATGCATGATGTCATGTGTGTCCCTTTTCAAATTTGAATTTTAAATGGCTCGCTTTTCAAACCCATAGAGGCACCTCCTCATACAGCCTTGAGTAGATCATACCTTGAGAGCACTGGTATGAGCATTTATGTTCATTAGTGGATGATGAATGGAGAGTGGCTTAAGCCCTGATCACACCTATACAAGAACCGACTAATTCGGCAAATGCATGCCATGCATAAATGGAAGTACAGCAATGTGGCTTATGTTTTGCGACACATGCAGGAACCTTATGGAGAACATACTCAGAATGGCTGCGAGTCATGCAAACCACACAAAGGCTTTGCCGATACTGGATGTCCAATGCTTCAGCAAGCCGATCGCAATTCATGGATACCATTATTGCTCTCTTAGCCCCCAGCCTCTCCAATTCAGAATCTGCTGAATGAAAGCGATTCAGGTATGGAAATCTGGAAAAAAAGTCTTTATGGTGGAGCATTGCTCACTTCGCTTAAATCGGTATGGTATTCAATGGCGCCACTGTGGGTGGGCCTAATATGGGACTTTGTATATGAAAGCTGTGTGGAAAAAACTTGACAAAAGATCAGATATCATGCATACATGTAGAGCTGTTGACTTTCATTAAAAAGTCTTATTGTGTTTTACCATTGAATATGAGTCTTGAGAATAAACCTTTAATCAGATGTCTTTGTGAAATAACCTGAAATGTTGAGTACTATGTTGACATATAACCCAAAGGCCTGACCCTAGAGCATCACCAATGGCAAGGGGAAGCAATAAAAGCTGACATATTTGACCGTCAGTTAATTATCCCCGATAAAAACTCTCGAGAGTGAGAACAAATAGCACGCGGGCCAAACCTATTAACCTGGCATCCCTAAATGTTTCCCCTATGGACCAGGCTGCTGACCTCCCCCATTTGATAAGCAGCCCTGGAATTGCTGGCTATTTGTCTATATTTTTGTTTGCTGTACAGTGTCTCTTACGACTGGGGCCCTGGATGGGGGCTTGGAGTATCCTGCGCTGAATTCAGAAAATAGGCAGGTCGCAGGTTATTTTCTCGATAGAAGTTGTGCAGATGCCATCATACCTCCTTGAATGGGCTTGCCACCATATTGGTGATCAATTCATTATCCTTGTTATTTACATTTCTGGAATATTTACAAGAAATATTTTTGTCACCTTTACTTAAAACAATATAGCCAAATCACAATTACCAATTATTATCAGTTAAAAATTCAGTCCTGAACTACATTCTAGCCACGTGGCCATCATCACCACACATGCAAAGTGATCACTTGAACACGTCTGCACAAGGTTATTAAAATGTCCAATGTTGAATTCAACAAATGCTGATGTCTAATTTCATTATCTGCATGAATCTCTCATTGCACATCATATGTTACATGTTGTATCTAGTAAAGTGGCCATGTTGCTGTACAAACTTAAGAGGTCTCGACCAATGATCATAAAAGTAGGTAAGGGCCGAGCTACAAACACTGGTATGCGAATGTTATTCCCAGTTCATGAAAGGTGTAGAGAGTGTGTGGTTGCACATCACATCACATGCTGAATTTAGTGAATGGCCATATTGCTGGGCCAACTTTACTGATCTGGACACATGGCCATAAAAGTAGGTAAGGGTAGTGCTACAAATACTGGTATGCGAATGTTATTCCCGATTCATGAAAGGTGTGGCGGGCGGGTGGTTGCAGCTGGGCACTATCGCCTGTCTGGATCTTAATGGTGTGGGTCTGGGTAAGCAGTTAGCTAGCCAAAGAAGCGGAGCGTCTTCGGTGTTAGCTTGCATCAGCAGTTTTTACTCCGCCCCAGATGTCCGTAACTCATGATCACTGTATCGCTCTCCTTCAGGATATCTAAGGTACCCTAGGCAAGAAGACCTGGCTATTCCTGCTGAAGAAGTCTTTATGATGAGATCCAGTGCTATTAACTATTTAGTGGGGGGAGGGGGGCTAAGGCAGCATGCTCACTCCCTCCTCCCAAATGGGGCCAAGTATTATTTTTTAATGTAAAATTTGTGAAGATTTTACATAAGGGTGCATAATAAGAGCCAAATCTTGCTTCCATGCTGGAATTTACATCTCATAGGACAAGCTTGATTTTATTAAAAGAACTACATCAAGAAGAGTAGATGTCTCCACAAATTATCTATGTGTTACAGGCGCTAGCCATCCACGCTTGTGGGCCCACAGAGATGGAGCATACGCGGGTTACACTGACTATATTTAAGGAGCATTCGCTGTATTTAGGAGACCACTGCTCCCATCCTGCCACACTATAGCAGTACCTCAGTGTCATTGTAGCTGTGCTTAAAGACAATCACGCCATTATAGATCTAATACCCAGATTTTCTCAAAACTTTCCAGGATGCAAGTTTTACCTCTAAAGGTCCCAAAATGATCAAAAAAAGTATGGGTCACCGTGGAAACTTTTCAGTGAAATCAGTTTCTTTGTGTGGTGATTTTGAAAGAAATCAAGTATTTTGAATCACATTTAGATATCTCAATTCTATATTATTTTCATATAAAAGATACGACAAACAGATTGATGTCAGTAATAGAAGGACATAGATGCAGGCAAGTGAATTAGAGAGCATTATGAGATATTTCATGGGGTAATATGCATTATAATCTTTAAGATCTTTAAAATAAAATAGTAAAAAATGGTAAAAAAAAAATGAAAAAATCTGAAAACAAGCATGCATACAAAAAATTTGAATACCCAGAAAATCTTAAAATCAACATATGTTGTAGAGGAGGCTACAGGCCATTATTTTCAGCCAAAAAAATAGGGGGTCACCAGATGAACTTGGCCAGAAATATTCATTTTGAGATCTAAAATTACTTAAAATGGGTATTTATGAGTTTTCTCCATAAATTCACCTAAAGATTTACATGACAGGTAATTTTGGTATTTACTATTATGCTCAATACACTCACAATCATATAGACATATATCATGTCATTATACAACATGAATTAAAAGAGTTACAGAAAAAACTTAATATTTCCTATTTAAAAACATTTTTCAGAATTTGCAAAAATTTCACAAAATTAGCCTTATTTGGCCATATGTATCTACAAAAGTATTCTTGATGATCCATTTTCCTATTTCACTTATGATAGACCAAACATTATTGAACATTTCTGCACGATTTGAGAACAATTGAAGGATTTTTTCAGTATCTGGATAATGGAGCGATTGTCCTTAAATCCCAAGCACTAGTGGTGAAAACCATACCCATATCAGGCCCATGGCCGGGGGGGGGGGGGGGGTCATATGAACCCCACCTTGGATAACCCTCCTCTAAAGAAAACTGAAACCCCCCCTCCATTAAAATGAAATGAATTATTTATAAAGAGTTACGAATATTTCTGCCTGTTATTCTACAGGATATTTTCATATGTAGTGTATACCCCCATCCACAAGAATTTTTAATTCCTAGCTATTCCAAAAAAACGAACCCTCCTCTGAAAAAGCTGACTATTGGCCTGCATGTGGGTGGCAGCATAGTCTGGGTAGGCTTATGTGCGTTACCAACACGTATGATCTTTGTTGACCACATATACCCATCTCCAATTTACCAAGATACCACGTACACGTTTCCATTTCGATAAATGTAGCAACATGATCTACATTTGGGCATTTTGAATTTTTAACATATGATAGACCCAATAATGATATGCCAATTTCTATGTGCTATTTTGGAAATAATCATACAGTTGCTTCGTATCAAACAATATAATTCATCTCAATTCAATGCAGTGCTCACTCTGTAACTGGAAAAAAAACACAAAAGTTATGTCAATAAGCTCATCCCACAGTGGGTATATCCCAGGGTTGGACAAAATATGGAGGTAAGTAAACCATCTGCATCTTTCAGGCTATGTAAAATATGACATTGCTTTTGAATTATTATAGTCCAATCCTGCAACACTGATTTTAAGGCAAGGATACATTATCTATACTAAACTATTTTCTTCTAGATCCGCTGTGAGTTCTAGAGTTGCCATTCACAGACAAACCAGTACAGAAAGCCTCCACCAAAACAGGTCATTATAAGCCCTGCTCACCACAACAGCTGGCTGCGGTTCCCGAGGTGGCTGCAGCCGGGGCTGACAAACTACATGACAATCGACTGGGGGCTTGGCCGATTGCCCGACCCCCTGTCAGGGCCGAATCACCCCGGATCCTCACCGGATTACCACGTCGGGCCACTCGGGTGCCATACGGAGCCGCAACCGCCCCGGTTCATCCATATGGGGCTATGTATCATACAGTGCGGTTGTGAGTATGGGGGTTTCATGAAGCCTTGCGGCTTCCACTGTGGCTCTATATTGATTTCTGATTTCGCTTGACCTGTATTCATAGTTGGGGTTCCAGTTTCAAGAACGTAAGTCAGGGTTAATGAAAAAATCTGAAATCCCAGAAATGAAATTTGAAATCATCTTAAAATACTTTAAAACGTGATGTAAGAAATTAATTTTGAAAATTATTATTTGAGTTGGAGCTGTGAAAAAATCTGAAATCAGACAAAAAATCTGAAAACTTACCTGAGTTTAAAGGCAGGAATCTTGCAATGTGTTACCACTGAGTAGATTCTTTATATTTATTTGTTCGTTCTATATGGAGACGGGTTGCAAACAATTCATTGTTACCCTGAATTATGACTGGAAACATTTTGAACTTTAGGAACATGCGATTTCCCAAATGCCATAAGGTAACATTAGAGTAATGTCGAGTAACCTGAGAAAAGTTGTCGGTAAGGTCATAGTGCGATTGGGCCAATAGGTCAGAGATGAGTAATCCCTGCAGGTCATTACAAGCAGGTGGGTATCGTGTCATCATATACAACTCTGAGCTGCTCAGGCTCTAAATATAGACGGCCGGAGTAGATCACTTTCTGTTGGTCCAAAGGTCAGGGGTCTGTACCCTGGAAGTGCAGTGCAAGTATTGAGACTGTCAAACCAGGAATATTTTTAAGGTTTAGAAAAAAATTAGGTGTTTGTGGTTTGATACAGCAGCAACAGCTCAGACTATATAAAGACAAGAACATGATTTTGAACTTATACAGTATCTGTGATGAGCAAATCTATGAGCAACTAGTATGGTCTGCCTAACAAGAGTTACTTTATTGTGTGATTCCACAGACATGACACAACATACTTTACCTGTGATAAAACTGCTTGGAGCAGAACCCAGTTAAAGCAGGGGCACCACCGGGATTTTACCCCATGGCCACCGCATGGCCTTTCAATAACAAAGGGATGGGGGTACCTAGTCCCCACCATATATTCTCTGATAAAACTAGGATTTTGGGGTTATTTTTGTTTTCTTATCTTTTAAATATATATATATATATTTATATATATATATATTTATATATATATATATATATATATATATATATGATATTTCACAAAAGGTGTTTGGGTTGGTTGCTTCCAAAATGATGGACAGCAAAAGTTTGAATCCAGAACGTTCCCACTGTTTAGTTATTGAAAACTGTTTGATATGCTTAAGATAAAACCTTGATAGATAACGATTAAGCACACAAATAAAAGTGACCCATGAATGACCATTTCTACACATGCTACTCAATGAACAACCACCAGTCCTCAATAAGGTCACAACAAAGGTAATCAATTTACATAAAGCCCAATAAAGTGGGGCAAAACAGCATTAAAAGTGGCCACAGAGACCGCAGATCTGTCCCAATCAGCGACAAGAGTGGGAGGACAGGGTCCTGGCGGGGCTCGTAATGACAATGAATGGGAACGGTCGGGCTAATCCAACATCAAAGGGAATACACCCCGAGTAGAGCGGGAAGGGAACGGAGACGAAAGCCGGCATGGTCCATTACTGGAGAGGATCGCTGAAGGATTATGAAGATCTAAGGGTGGTTTGGGAGCACCCGCTTAACTTTTCCCCGTTCCGCGGTGAGCCACTAACTGCCAACACTAACCACTGCCCGGTATGGACTGTGATTGGGTTACCTCATGGTGGGAAGAGAACTTGGATGAACAAGGAGCATGGACACTTATGGGGCTTTATTGTATCTTCTACTATTGCTCCGTATGGTTTATGGTATGACTGTATTGGGGCTAAGGTTGAGACTAACTGCATTAATTTACCTCCAAGGAACCATTAGATTATTGGACAATTAGAATTCATTGAAGAAGTAGAAAGGGACAGTAACTAGTCCTTCCATTGTCATTTTTACCAGGAATTCTCACTCTGATCCTCCTAGGCTAATGTAAACTAGGCTTTTGTGACATTGGGTTTTCCTTGCTAAATGAATAAGAATTCAGGATAAACTCTACCACACATTTCATTACTAGGAACTGACCACTCCATTCTCCTGAAAACAAAACCTCTTTCCCGTCATTTACCATATGTCAATTTACACAAGCTGCCCTCTTCAGTCTGTCGGTGCTGTTTTAACACTACTTGATGGAGAAGTCTCTTACGGGCATGTAAATTACTTTGTGTCTGTACTTGTCGGAAACTAACGACTCTCGCTAAAGCTGCTGGTTTCCTGAGTGCATCAGGCCACTTGGGACATCTACTTGTTTTAGAAGTGGTGCCTGACTGGTAACAGTCATGTTTCCCAAACATTAAGAGCAGTTGATGTTAGTGCATGAATTGTAATTTTAACTGTTTGAGATTCAATTATGTAGGGTTATCTTGCTTCCTTTCCCTCAAACATGGATATTTTTAGTACATTACTGATAATATATTTTGCTGTGATGATAGAAAAGGTTCCTAGAATGGATAAACTACTGCAAAATTACTGCAACGGTACATTTAATATGATATGATGGCAAAACTCATACTTTAAACTTCTACCTTGGACTTACTTTGGTACTTATGTAGAGAAGACAGCAAGGGTAGAATTTATTTGTAAGGTAATAAACTAAATTATACACACATTAATATACTTTCAATGCCATTTAACTTCAATCATTGTGTGATTCAATGAATACAGACCATTACTCTTAAGGACATAAAGGAGATGTGC
This sequence comes from Lepidonotus clava, assembly GCA_936440205.1. Classification (NCBI taxonomy): domain Eukaryota; kingdom Metazoa; phylum Annelida; class Polychaeta; order Phyllodocida; family Polynoidae; genus Lepidonotus; species Lepidonotus clava. Next base: position 4,442,209 of record OW387143.1, read on the forward strand.
TGTGGTGCAAAACTTTCAATCTAGAAATAACTAATCTATTTACAATAGGACGTGTCCAAGTCTAGCGTTGCCTGCTGTGGGTCCTTTAGGTAGTGTTATACAGTGTGAGTAGTATAGTGGGTTGTCACAGGGATGTCAGGGAGAGGGTGGGTGAAGGAACTTTATGGCTAGGGAACACTTCCCTACATCTACATCATGTACAGCAAAATGTATACATATTTGATTATTACTGGCCTTAATATTCTGTGATAATTACAATGGGGTGTTAAGCTTGCCACTGGTCTATTAGATAGGGGTCCGAGGCCATGGAAGAATGGTTGGGCAAGTGGGATTATAAGGACATTAGGAAGAGTGGCCGGTGGCTTTTTCTACAAATTGAAAGTTTTACATGTTTAGAAATGAGGTTTGTTCCGACTAATTGAAGGTGGATCAAATAACTTTTGTCAAGGCCACTGTCCCATGGACCAGTGAGATAAAGATTTAAGGGGCCTTCTCATAACTACATAAACATATTTTCCAAAGCTTGAGACCCCGAACTCCCTTTTTCTTGACGTGCACATTGGATGGGCACGTATGCATATTTTCCTGAATTTCTGAACCAGTGTTCTTTTGTTTTTTTTTCAGTATTTTTTACCCTGGGTTTGCTTCGGTCTAGAAATAGACCAGTTTTCAAGATTGACCCAGCTTACATTATTTATTTGAATCTAAATGGGTATACGATGGGTGATGGTGTATTTTTCGTTGGTGATTTATCAGATATAATGTCACAATGGTAATAATGGTATAATAATGATGAGATGGTAACAAAAAAAAATATAGATTCAAATGTTACTCACATTGTATTGACCTTATATATGATTATCTATACACCACTGGGTCAGTATATTCAAGTCATTTTGTATGTTGATTGCACATTTATCAATTCTTTCAGACGAAAAACTTATCACAGTGTCATCTGTGTTGTAAGAACCTGAAGGAAAGTATCTTAGGTCACAGCCAGTTACTAATATATAAGAAGACCCGCGGAAGTTGTCCGAGGGTGGCCGTACAACTCAGAGGGGTTTGTCGCGTGGGTCGGACAGCCATCCAAGGACAACCCCACAGAGTCTTCTATATCTTATCAACCAAGAAAAATACACAATAATTTTGAAAAACATGAATTCATGGAGCGGTAAGTACAGCCTGTCAATACACACCACCCCTTTTACTTACCGCTCCTCAACCGTATGGGTGATACAATATAGCTCTTAGATACCAATAAACTAAGGCAAATAATTTTGTTTGTTATTTTGATTTCATGATAACTCATTTAAACTGTTGATGGGAGGACTTGGTCAAGTTCAGCATTGCATGATGCAGATCATTTACTAAAGCGTGTGATATACCGGAACCAGACTCAGTGACCGAGTGAGCCTTTGAGGTGGGCGTAAGGATTTGGTTTGACTAGGATGCTTTCTCGGTTGACCATAATAGATCCAGCAGAATACTTCTTGTTCCAGCATAGCGACATAGTTGTACACAAAACAATATAGAGAACTCCTTGCCGGTTCCATTTCCCAACACCCCTCATAGACCCAATACCCCAGTATCTTCAACTCCCAATGTTACCCCTTCAGACCTCACATGGGCCCAAAAACCACCAACATGGATATGAAAAAAAACCACCTGACCCCCAATTGACCAATCAGGTGAGCCAAACTAGGCAGAGTGCTGAGTTGGAAAGTGAGACACCCCTCACTTTACGGTTGCCTTCAGAGGATGTAGGAGCTTTTCGTTCACAACATAGCTCAAATCAGTCTACACTTTGCAGGGAATGCTTTCTAGGACTATGTAATTACAACAATAATCAAAACAAATTTAGATACCAATAAACTGAGGTAAATAACTTTGTTATTTTGATTTCATGAAAACTCATTCAAACTGTTGATGGGAGGACCTGGTCAAGTTCAGCATTGCATGATGTAGATCATTTTCTAAAGCGTGTGATATACCAAAACCAGACTCAGTGACCAAGCTAGCCTTTGAGGTGGGCGTAAGGCTTTGGTTTGGCTAGTATGCTTTCTCGGTTGACCATAATAGATCTAGCAGAATACTGCTTGTCTTCATTCAACAACTTATTCTTGATATGCACCCCAGAATGACTCACACTGTATGAAACAATCATAGAAACTTATTTCTGGATAAAGGCTATGTGAGGTGTGTGTTTAAGTGAGGGTTGTCCTATTTATAGTTATATATTTTCACCCTTATGCCTTGGCTTACAGTTATTAGCATCTTGGGTGCTTGAAAGAAATTACTGCTATCAGACCAATTGCCACTGCTTTGTGTACAGCAATTTGTTATGCTGAAACATTTATTTCATTTTTACTCTGAACAATAAGTACCTTGGCAAATAAACTTGACTAGTGTTCAATGTCATATTTGACCTAAAACAATAATTATTTTTTCAATATCATTTTTTCATTCATTATTGGAACTTTGTTATGTACAAATTTGTACTACTTTACTCTCTTAGACAAAACCTAGATATTACATTTCTACTATAGTTCTCAATTTAGATCACTTCTTGGACAATTCAGTTCTTACTTGAGAGTCAAGCAAAAGAAACCTTATAAATCAGTTACATGGTGAGCCTTTCTATGGCAAAGTGAGCATCCCAAGCATTCCACCATAAAAAAAACAGCTTATGAGGAAGTGACGTCATCTCGCGATTTCAAAAGTCCTTCTCAGACGTTACGCCCATTCAACGGACAGACAACTGAAATGACTAATAACCAAAGATAAAGGCCTGAAATTGCCTCAATCAGACCTCCTTGTTTTGCCCAAGAAATCAGTTTAATTTTCTCTGAAGAGACTTTCAAAGCAATGTGCAGCGTCACATCACATCATAGGCAAAATCTGACGAACATAAAACCTGCGCTCCCAGAAGGCACCATTTGGGATCAGTCAATTGCGACAAAGGCGTTTCATGAATGATACTCAGAAAGAGAAAGGGCCATATAATAAGTTTAAAATTGCATGAAATTGACTTTTGAATCTTTTGAGGACTTAACCTACATATCTCTGTATCTATAGTATGCTTTCATTCTTAAGTAAGAGAACAGTAATTTATAAGTGCTTTTTGCAGGACGCCTTCCAGTTGATTATTATTATCTTAGCATCCACAAACATGAGATGAAGGATAAAAACCTGTTACTGAGGTGGGATTTTTATCCTCCAGCACTGGCAATATCTTGACACAATATGAATGGGATGATAACTCAGATATGTCAAGACAAAATACTTGACAAAATATTTCTATTACACTGAAACATGAGTGTGTAAAAAGAGTTTTTCTATAAAGCGCTTCATTTTAAGACAGAAGGAGGCCTATTGCCCAGTGTTTTTCACAGTTAAGTCAAGAAAATGAGATATTTCAAAATAGAATGCTTTTTCTGTTTGTTGGGTTACTTTAACGTTCAGCCGACCCTTTAGGGTTCTTTTATCAGGAATGCACGTAATTACCAAGAATGCACATAATGTCGAATTGATATTTTTTCAATGGTGTACCACTGTATCAGGATAATACTAGAAAGACAACTGAACGGAAATACTGTAGAGAAAACATGAAAGCATGGAACGTGAACCCTAAATCAAAATATATATTAAGTATGGTAGAACCCGCATCTCGGGATTGAATCACAGACCCGTAATTCAATATCACATACTGTTGCGACAACATCAAATGTGGATTAGCGGCTTCTGCGTGTATGTGTGACAATGCGGCCGACAGTAGGACAGGACTAAGTGACAAACAGTGGCTTATAACTAATGCATGAGTCACCCATTACCTCGCAGTGGATCTCGTGACCAAACCCGAACCGGCATACAAAACCAACATCACAGAATACAGTCTTCCTTTCATCGGTATATGGTCAGCAAATATCTAGGTGGAATATGACTGTGGCTATATTGCAACTGTGGTTACATGGCACTTGTCCTCATATCATCTCTAATGTTTCAAGAACAATCTGTTCCATAGAATTGGCTTTTTCATCCTTAGATTATTAAGAGGGACATATTGAGACTGATACTACGATAAAACCTACACTCAAGTTAAAATTTCAAATAAAGTAGATATTGGAAGAAAAAGACCATAACTTATGAAAAGGAGCAAATGTTTAGCACTGCAATACAAACAATTTTAATATGAACGCATTCAATTTATGGACAGCTTGGGATGTGACAGGGTTAGGTACATTTCAGGAATGTCCTTTCATGTAGCCTATTGTATTAGGAACAGACCAAAAATGCTAAGAATTCCCATATATACATTACTCTCCACATATCCATCTGTAAATCAAATACCAGTTTGCTTTAACAGTCCACAAGAACTGTGTTGTAACTTGGCTGACCCTCTTTGCGACCCTGTGCACCTTTTACCCCCTACGCCTCAGGAGCAGAGCCCCCCGCGGGGCGAGACAGCACACAGGGATCACCATCAAACAAGAGGGCCACTCTCCCCCGGGCGGCAGCCACTTTTATTTCCTAGAAGTGACAGGAAAATGATGGCATGCCTCCACCGCAGACCCCGCGGACAAACGGGCAACAGCCAGACACCATCTCTGATATGAGATATGGTTATTTGCGAGTATTTTTCACTGTATTTAGGTTTTTATGATTTTGCATGACTCATGTTGAATGGTCTCTTAAGAATGTCTGATTGTATTATTCATAAATATTCCCAAAATATTTTCCAAAAATTTGTTTAGGTCTCCTTTCGTCCTGCAATACTGGATATTTGTCAAAAATAGTTAAATCAGGTTGGCTGTGAAAGTCTGCGATACACATCGACAAAGTGAGAAAAGGCCATATTGCTGCTGGGTACGGCGGGTCGCCGCAGTAAGGCTAAAGGTAGGATGGGTACCAGCTCAGCCTGATGAGAAGAGTCTCAGCTGTTAACGGAGAGTGACCGAGGTCAATCTCTGCTGGTCCCTGGCAACCAGCTGTGCTGCCAATTAACTACCACAGAGAACCAGCAATGGTTACCATGTCGCTTTTGACGCGGGATATTGCGATGGATGATGAACGGATATTGCGAAGCAACAGTCGTGTCAGTCATCAGGGTTTCTGGACAGAAAGTTGATTTTCCATTTATCCGAAGGCACCTTTATATCTCATTGGTATGCAGTGAGGTTACATGGTGATCCTCATTCTAAACCCAGTCATGTCACAAATATATACACCCCTTATCAACCCTGGACTCTAGCTGGATTCAGCAAATAAATTAAGGGAGTGAAGGGAGTACCTGCAAGGGCATATCTAGACATTTACAAAAGGGGGGGCGCCCTAATTTGCATACAAAAGATTCACTTTTACTTTGTCCTCCAGACAATACACATGCTGCGGTAATACAATTTGTAAGAAGTCTGTATAGGTCTTTATATATTGTAAGGGTTAGGCTGTAATTACACTGTGCATCAGGTCTTCGTCTGCATCAGGTCGGGTTGCCCAATGCATCTGATTCACATTAGGGCCGTATTAAGGATAGACACCAGTGGTTGAGGTGTGAATGGCATGTCTCTCTTTAATGAAAATCATAATATTTGATTCAAATAATATTACTTAATAGACAATACCATTCTATGACCAATAAACAACCACATTTATTGATATAACTTATATAAAAATAGGAAGATCGATGGCTGTAGCATATGGAAGCAAACTTGAAAATCATAATTTTCAAATTTATTTTTTGAACATTGATATCTCATTTAATATTTAACCTAGAGCTTTGAAATTTTTAGCACATGTTATTGACATATAAAGGGAGGGAAGCGTGTCTCAAAATCTTGATATATGTCTTAGTTATGTTTTTATGAAATGTAGAAAATTGAAATACATAAAAATCTAAAAAAGTTTCCCGTTTTTGGACGTTTTTGGTCATAAAATTAAATCTAGGGCCTAAATAAAAAAATTGAGACACGCTTCCCTGCATATGATTGTTGTGAAGGTGTGTGAGAAATCTTAGCCCTGTAGGTTAAGTATTAACCAAGATATCGCTGTTCAAAAAATAAAAGTGAAAAAATGAGTTAAAAATTTATGAAATCTCAGTTTTTAATCATTTTATAATTCTGTTATAATCAGTAGATAGAGAAAAATATGAGCTTTTGAATGGTGTAAGATTTGTTGGGATCAGTCCAATATTAAAGAATTCACTGATGATTTCGTGAAATGGCCGTTGACCACTGGTGTCTATCCTTAAAGCCTTAGTACACTATGCGTTGAGTCGCGTTGCATACTAATATATTACACTATGCGTTTTGGGTCTAGTTCCCAAGGCGAACGTTTTTTATATTATAGTACACTTCACATTGGGCATCAAGATTCTCATTTGTTATTCGCATTGACAAACCGCAAATAAAACAGCCCCAACAAGCGCCAGCCGACACGTAGTGTAATATGGCCTGTACTCTGCAATTAATACGACTGTGGCTCTATATGAGACCATAATGTGCCCGTCAATTAACATTCTGTTTAACATCTATATTATAGTGTATGGTATCTGCCTCATTGCAGTATGCATTACACAAATAAGTTGTTATGCAGTGTGACCCAATTTACATATAAAAACCAAGCTATATATCTTACAGTATCCCTAATTTCCTTACGTATCTCTAACTGCAAATCAAATTTCCCCCAAGTTGTGTTTACAATTTCCTTTTGCCCATATAACACTGTGTAAGTGTGAAGAATAACCTATCTTGTTCTATTAACTCTGAGTTGTTTTTCTCGGCTCAGCATTTCGCTGAATGCTTATTGCATGATTTCCTCCAATTTCCCCCAACCATACAATCCAAGGTTCCCCATGTTTACTGGAAAGGATTTTCATCTCAACGTTCCATACACTATACAAAAGCTCATTTCCTGCATAACCCCTCCTACTAGACATCCTCATTGTCATATTCTTCTATGACTATCTGGTTTCCGGACCATTTTCACATTCGCTCCTTAACTCGCTTCGTTCGGAGAGAAAATGATGTCACCATTCTAATGTTCCTTCCACTTCCGGTTGGCCCTGGGCCACTTCCGCCCTGAGGAGACCCCTACCGCAGAGTCCTGGGCCTTTAAGTGGTTGCCATGGTAAAGGTAATGAAACCTGGGCAACGATGAGCCATTTCTGCTTCAAGCAGCCACCATTTCCTGGTTTCCACAGGACGATACTGACCTTCAGCTGTGACCTTGGGGTCAAGTAGCATGTGTCCATGGTGACCTGTAATACACTGGAGGAGGGTTTGCTTTCTCTTAATGGTTCTCTCTTATACAGAAAGGATATAAATGTGAAATTTCTAGAAAGTCAAAATGAGATGATGATGATGATTGTTGGATTTTAAAGTCAGGACCACTCACATTTTATACAGTACACACAGTTGTATGACCAAATCTATGGGAGTGGAAGCGACAGCAAGGCAAGTTGATCTAGTGGGCCTAGTCCAGGCTCGAACCTGGTCCAGCCATGTGTGAAGCAAGAACCTAACCCACTACACCGTCCCACCCGCCTAGTCAAAATGAGATCTGGGACCCTTCGTGTAAAATGGTTGAATTATACCTTTAATGACTTCCAGTTTAAAATAACAATTAGAACCATGTGTAATTAATTGTTGTTTCTACATAAAGAAAAACTGAATTGATTGAGTGGCACATTTGTTTAAAACTGGCCTGTATCAACCCTAGGGTCAGAACAAGAGACGTGTTCAATTTCACACCAGAACAAACTTTGTGCTTAAGAAAAGAGCACTACAAGCTTTCTCAAAACAATTTTGAAAGTGGGGCCAGAGGGTCATTGTTAATTATTTAAAGGAAATCAAGAGCGCTTTTTTCTCAGATCAGTTTGGGTTAAAACCTTAATGCTCTTCGGCTTAGGCCTGTCGTGTTATTAAAGACGGTGATGCACGCTTGGCCTCAGGGGCCCCGCAGCTGATGATGGATGGTGGGAGGAGATTTTGGTTTGTCGCGGATCTTTTGGTCTGATTGTTGGTTTGGTTGGGTTGTTCTGTTGCTTTGAGCTATTTTAACGGATGAGGTAAAAACAAGGGTGCTAGTTGTACCACAGTCTATGTAAGAAGGTCAGAATGGATCCAGGATTGTGGAAAATGAAGATGGATGGCAGAAGGAAAGCTCAGTTTGTTGGAAATCTTTTCATTTGACTGTTGGTTTGGTTGGGTTCTTCGGTGGCTTTACACCATTTGTAACAGATGGGGTGACAATAAGGGTGCTAACTCTATCTGGGTCTATGTGTCTGAAGGTCAGGAGTGAATCCAGAATTGTTGAATACAGGGGACGTTGGGCTATGGCTTCAGCATAGGCTAGGTACTGAAACGTCATGCATTTGCATGCTTGCAGGCAACAATTTAAATCCCCAACAACAGGGGAGGGCAAGAGTACAATCCCCTTGATCCATCCCTAAAGGAAGATATGCTAATTTTACACATAAAATCCCATACTGCAAGATCTGAACTAACACTTCATCAGTTCTATACAAGTCCTTAAGGCTGTGTTCTTCTACCCGATTTTACTCATGATTTCAGAACTTGGCAGTGGGGCGATGGGTTAGATATAGACATGTTACATATCATCAGAAAGGTCTTGAAATTCTCTTTCAGATGATATGTAGCATGCATGGTGTTTTGCCATAAAACTGGGAAAAACATTAATAACCTGCAGTCAGAATCGCTTAGTGATACAGGCTTTAGTCTGCTTCGTCACCTCTCTCCTGTCTATAACTCTATTGCTCTCAGAACCATGACAGCATCATTGTGACTTGTTTCAAACACCAAATGAATAGTCTATGACTTATGATAAACACTGCCAACATGTCGACATGAAATCAACTAAACTGTCCTTGCATAAATGACAGACAAGAGGACCAACTCATCCAACACTAAAAGCAGCTGAGCAGATAGAGCGCTTCATGTATTGACAATGGACTTACTAAGGGCTTGTTCTCGCCGAAAACTGAGTCGATGTCAGTGACATGCGAGCCACTTCTGCTCACAACATACAGAAAGCCACTCACAGGAAGCTACTTATAGGAAGCCACTTGTTAGAAGCCACTTTACAGCGAATGATTGTCTGCGGCTTAGTTCAGGGGCCTTTATAGCTTGGGGTTACTTAGGGTGCAAGGATGAGTACCTTTATCTATACGGGTTATCTATAAGTTCTGTCTTGTCTACATGATTGTCTGCAGAATTTTCTATAAAATGTGTATAGAATAGGCAATGGAGATTTTGTTTATGTATACAGTTGTAAATACAGACGACTGAGTGGGGTCAAATCTCCTTACATATTTCTTTTTTCTAAATCAGAACCTTTTCTGTGTCTCTCTTAAACTGAATGTGGGTAAGATATTTGGATTCACAAAAGTAGCTGAAATGCTGCAGCAAAGACCTAACAATTCACCTTTAGAGGCAATAATCCTGAGGGACCTTTCCAACATTGACGGTAGGAGGTCAGCGGTTAGGGATAAATCGTTGCAGAAGTGATCAGTGGAGGCAAATGTCAATGCTGTCAATACAGTCTCGGCTTGGCCTGAGGATACGCCCTCCACGCCCTTCAGTTTCAGAGTCGGGCTGGAGTCGAAGGTCAATAAGGGATGCGTGTGTTTGTGACATTACTGAATTTCTATCCTTTGAGTCCCATTAAAACTCAGGCTGCATACTGATAGGCATCCATGCTTAGTTGGCAAAATATTGCAAAATTATAAAAAAAAAAAAATGTTCATTCGTCAGAATTTGACTTATATGAACCTGGAGTTGTGCAAAGGGGACCATAAAGGTTAATCAAAGGTAATGGAAAGGTCATGGAAAGATTTTAAATCAAAACAAAAGAACCTTTTGAAAGTTCTATTGAATTATTAATATGTGTTTGAATAGATTAGACATACTTCCAATGATCTATGGGATATCTGTTGACATTGTGTTGATTTAATGTAATAGGCTGATAGAAAATTGTATAAGATCAATGAAGGTTTTTTTCTGTAAGCTTTATTAAAAAGCAATAGATGTTAAGATGTTACAAAAATGTTACAATCAAACCAGATGCTGGAGTTAGACGGAAACCGATGTAAATCGAGAAAACCCAGGATAAATACAAGATCAAGTATGTTGTGTTCTAAAGAACCCAAAAGCTCCGTCTTATCCACCTTGTTCAATAACAGCTGAAAGAGAGGGAGAGGGAAAGGGAGAGGGAAAGGGAGAGGAAGAGGGAGAGGGAGAGAGATTTATTGCCATGACAATGCCATGACATCCCCATGACATTGCCATGATGATGCAATGACATTGCCATGACATTGCCATGACATCCCCTTCACCCCTTTACCCCCTTGCCCCAATACAGCATGGATTGAGAGTCTGAGCTCATTGGTGTTTGGAGATTGCATTGGTCATATGCAAATTTATTCAATATGGCCGCCTCCAGTGGGTGATGGGGGCATTCCCGACCTACTTTCGTTCTATTTTTAGAATATTATTATGACATCATCTCAAGGCATTTCCTATGAGGAGACCATCACTCTCCGAGCAGATTCTCTACTTCAGAAATAGCACAGTGTCCCCCCCTCTGCTTGTACCCAGCGACTGCTGGTCATTCTCCATACACATTTACGCTGGTATCAGCCTTTTGGGATGACCTAAGACTCCGATTTATCCAACTATCGACATTATACACTGGACGAAAACGGAAAACAACACCAGCAGATTTTCGATATGCCCGCCTCCAGTGGAGGAAGGGGGTATCCTGACCTAGTTACAGTCTATTTTTAGAATATTATTATGACATCATTTCGTCAATCTCCACATACAGACTTATTTATGCAAATTTCTACATTCTCAAGGCATTTCCTATGAGGACAGCATCACTCTCCAAGCAGTTTCTCTACTTCAGAAATAGCACGGTGTCCCCCCAATTTTTAACACTGACTTCTATGGGATTTGGGACAACTTATAACTCCGATATATCGGACTATCGACGTAATCCACAGATCGAAAACGGAGAAAAACGAAATAATAATAAAATCTGTCCAATACTGAAACAAGACTTTTTGAAATGGCCTTAAAAATTAAGGAAAGATTTTTGGCTACTTGGATTAGTGGTATATATTCTTAAACGAACTTACTGCCCCCATTAGATACTTAAAAGTCAAGGCCAACCATCGAGCAGTGATTTCACAACAAAGCTTTGAGAAAATATGTATACACTATATAGTGATTAGGCACCAACCTATAGAATATATATATGTGAATATCTGCCCAATATATTACATATGTGACACGATGGCTGACTAGAAATATCATTTTTAATGGGGAAATTGTGTTTACCTATTATTTTAAGAGAAATATCCATGTTCAAAAAACTGAAGTGGAAAATTATAGTTTACCTATAAATGAAGCTCTAGTTCTGTGTTTTCATTGGATGTATTGCATTTAAAGATTGGTTGAATAGTTCTTGAGATATCTAAGAGTTTGTAATAACAGTATAGACACTGGTGTATATCCTCAAAGAAATAGAACATAGTGGGACTATAAGTAAAAGAAATATCTTGAACCAAGCTTACAGCACCAGACAAGGAAACTAAATGCGAAACTGAGCGAGTGACAGCCAATCAGACAGGATACGAGACAGCCTTTCCTCATCCCGCCCCCACAGAAAATGGCTTCCGAAACAAAAGGGAATTGGAAGGAACACCAGGAGAATGATGTGCATTACGACTAGCCTTATTTCATTTGCTGCAGCCACGGCTCTTACAGACTCCCCGCGATGGCTCGCCCGGGCTTTGGCTTCTTTCAGAGTGGGCGCTGTGCATTATGGAGGGCTTCAATTTATTAGTCATTGTTTGGGGAGTTCATCCTGTTCACCTGGTATTCATCATACTGAGTGAGATCACATTTGCCGAATAGCAGCCTGCTTCGAAGACCCATCATCTTTGCGTAAACTATTCACACTTCTCTACCTCTCCGTGTGAGTTACACTTTACACTGTAATAGCTTTACGTAAAAACAGTGATTACTTCGGGATACTTTTTAGAATGGAAGCTAGCATATCAAGCTTCCACTAAGACATGTCCGTAAACTTGTTCGCTATTGAGTAAACTGTAAGTAATGTATTTCACATACACACATTAAATGACACATTCATTTTCTGATGGTGTCCATGTCTTTGAGTAAATAGTAAAAAAAGTATTGGATGTTCCGACTTTTTAAAACTTGTGTCAATGATTGCATTACATGGGAGTGTTCACTGAATGATGGCCCATCAATGACCATTACAATTATTTTATTCAAGCTTACAGTTAACCCTATGTAATATGATAATCATTTTTGATCGCATCCATATCTTTATGTATATAGTCAGAAATCTGGGAAATATGAATATAAATCAGTGCAAGGAACTTCAAATTCTTTGGGAAAAAAACACAACCTTTCAAATTCTATGAATGTAAGATTGCTTAAATTTATGTAAGTATTTCTAATCAAAGTTAAGATTCACATCCTATGATACCATTAAACATTGCTTATGGCAGTCTCAACATAGTCAAGGGGAAGTGAACATGAATTGCTGCCATCTTTGATTCTTCTCTATGTAACAGAAATGCTGTGTCATACTCAGCGACAGATAGACAGAAACACTTTGTTTCGGAATGACTTTCCCAGCAGCAGACATTATGCAAATGCAAAAGCTATGTCAACAAGCCTGAGGCAATTGCAAACATGCGACAATCTCCAGCTCGAGTCTTCTCGGAAAAGCATTTGCCGTCTCCACCAGAAGTCGCGGAGTGGTCCTGCTTTGCATATTTTCAATCCTGCGCTGGTTGATGACATTCGCTTCCGGCTTTGAGCAGGAGGAACCACTCTTCGTTATTTGTCGGTGGCACTGATTGTGATGCTATGCATAAACATAGGTTTGTTGTTAAATTGCCAGGGACAAGCAGCATTTGAAATGAGATGGCAGGACATCACACATCAGGGAGCCTTATCTTATGGTAATGTTTGCTTTGGTTGTGATTTTAAATAATACTAAGGTTTTAAGGTAAAATATTTTTCTGAAGAAGTCCTGGGTATTAATCTTAGAATTTTGTACTCTGTACTTTTGTAGTTTGTAATCTGTAATTTTGTACTCTGCCTCTAATGACATAATTATTCTTATAAGTTCATCCCTTTGAAACCATTATATATCTAGTGTAAACAGTTTCCCTTTCTCAATAATACCTATAAAACTAATGCATATTGTATATGAATATTTCTAAAATGCTTTACAGATATACTAACCAACGGTATATAGTCACCAAACAGTCACTGTTATTAGCTCTATAGTAACGATGATGTACATTATCACCTACCTCACCCAACAAAGATTACAAAAATAATTGCAAATTTACCCACATGTGGTCAAGTTTATTAGCACTACATGTAAATATTCATAACAACCTCCCTTGTCTTTTCTGTAGCAAATTGCAAAGACAATTTTGCAGAGTGGAAGATAACATGAACAGACAAAATCTGTGAAAGTTTCCATCCAGCACACCCTTGATAACATTTCATAGTTCTTCTCACTACCCCATCAGACACAAATCATTTCAAACTTACGATTCTGTCTTTGAAACGAGACAAGGAGAAGACATGCCGCAAGCGCTAATAGTCCCGCTCTTAAAAAGACGCAGTAAAAAGGATCCCCTAATTGATCATGACAAAGCGTTCCATGGCGTTTCGCATCAGGGAATTAAGACGTCAAGAGGGCGAGTATCATTCATAATCCACTGGACGGTTGTTAATCGGAATGTATTTGGACCCACTCTTCTTCTCTCCAGCTATCTGTATTCCCGGAAGGAATGATCTCTTCCATTATCATGGCATGTCAATTAGGCAGAAATATAGTCACGCAAAAGGTTTATGCTCTACTTTAAAGGAAAACAGGCACAAATAATTTTGTTTCATAGCAATTTTTCAAATCATTTTACTTGACTCACTTTCTTCTCGTAAATTCTATGGTGAATGAAAACAAATTCCAAATGTCAATTACTCATAGTTTTAAAATAAAGTTCATTAAGCTGTTGTATGTATACACAAAATCAAAAAAGTTAGATATAGAATTAGGTTAGTTACGCCTTAAACTCATTGACATTGATCTCTATCCAACAGAATGTCAGCGTTGTCACTGGCGGTATGAATGATTCTTAATTCTCACTAGGATATCTAGTTCACAGATAACATTTTGGCTCTTATAGTCTGGGGTCCAAGGTATGAAATTGGAGCTTCTGGATGCCATGAAAAGTTTAAACCTAAAACCCTTTTGGGGTCCTAGAGGGGTCCTTTGGCAATAAAAATATGCCGGTTGTCACCCTGTAGAGGTGTGCGTAACCATGACAACCACCATTTTGTATGGCAACCCTCATTAAAATTGAACCCCTTCAGAAATGTACTGAATATGAAATATCTCACTCAATTTTTGAGTTTGGCACTTTATATCTGGTATACAAGGAACCAAGTATTAGGTGCATCTGCACAAAAGACAACATTGACCTTGGCCAAGGTCAAGGTCATCTAAATTGAGGTCGAATATCAAAAATGGTCAAAAAAATGAAATTAAACTTCTTTCAAAGTGTCCCACCCTTTAGAATATGAAAGTTTATACCCAAACCTCTTTTGGTGCCCTAGAGGGGTCCTTTGGGTAGAAGAATATGCCAGTTGTCTCCCTGTAGAGGTGTGCGCAACCATTACCCACGCGATTTTGCTTACTGACCTCCTGAAATCTCATCCTGTCAGAATAACACATTCTATGTGATATCTCATTTATTTGATAAGATAACCTTTTAATATCAGAATTCCAAGTAGTACTATAGAAGATGTTTCTAGATAAAAGACAATTCTGACCTTGGCCAAGGTCAAGGTCATCTAAATTGATGTCAAATGTCAAAAATGGTCAAAAAAATGAAATTAAACTTCTTTTAAAGTGTCCCACCCTATAGAATATGGAGGTTTATACCCAAACCTCTTTTGGTGCCCTAGAGGGGTCCTTTGGGTAGAAGAATATGCCAATTGTCTCCCTGTAGATGTGTGCACAACCATTACCCTAACTATTTTGTTTACTATCCTGAAATTTCATCCTTTCAGAATAACACATTTTATGTGATATCTCATTTATATGATAAGATAATCATTTAATATCAGAGTTCCCAGTAGTACTATAATTATGAGATGTTTCTAGACAAAAGACAATTCTGACCTTGGCCAAGGTCAAGGTCATCTAAATTGATGTTGAATGTCAAATATGGTAAAAAAAAAGAAAGAAATTAAACTTCTTTTCAAATTGTCTCACCCTTTAGAATATGGAGGTTTATATTCAAACCTCTTTTGGTGCCCTAGAGGGGTCCTTTGGGTAGAAGAATATGCCAGTTGTCTCCCTGTTACCCTATCTATTTTGCTTACTGTCCTGAAATTTCCTCCTTTCAAAATTACACTTTTTATGTGATATCTCATTTATTTGATAAGAAAACCTTTTAATATCTGAGTTCCAAGCACTATCATACGAGATGTCTCTAGATAAAAAAAAACAACTTGGGCAAGGTCAAGGTCAATTTTATATAGATTTATGCAAAACTATGAAAATTGTCAAAAAGTTGAAATTACTTCTTTCAATGTGTCCTACTCTGTAGAATATAAAAGATTGTACCCAAACCTGTTTTGGTAGCCTTGAAGGGTCTTTTCAACAGAAGAAAATATCTTAATTATCTTTCTGTAAAGGTGTACACAACTATTACCCACACTATTCTGTTTGCTTACCTCAAATTCCATCCTTTTAGAATAGCATGATTTATGGAAAATTTCATTTTTTAAGATATATATTAAAAATCTATGTTCCAAGTAGTGCTTTATGAAGTGTTTCTGGACAAAAGACAACTTTGACAATGGTCAAGTTAAGGTCATTCAAACTGACATCAAATGATAAAAACTACAGATAAATTAAAATTCCACACCTTCTCAAGTGTTCTTCTGTTGGGAATATGAAATGTCATAGCAATACTCTTTCAGGGTCATGTACAGGAGTCCCTAAGACTTGATGATACACTAGTTTTCATTCTTTAGAGGTGCACATAGTGACCTATGCCATTCCATTCCCTTTTACCAGAAAATCTGATTTGTGTAGACTGCAACTTTTTGCATGTGATGTCTCTTTCATCTAAAATCAATAGTACATAAGTCACATATCTGCAAGATATGACTTTGACTGTCATGAAGTTCAAGGTCAACAAATTTATAAACTTATGCCAAAAGATGCAAATCATTGGAATTAAACTTCTGCTCAACTGTTTAATTGTTGGAATAAAACATCCATAATTTCTTTGTACTCCTATAGAGGACCAGGAGAAATTCAAAATCTGAATTGCCCATGCCATTTTGTGTCATGCTATCCATTAAATTTGACCAGTTCAGAAAAGCAAACCCTAGAGTTGAAACAAAATACTTTGATTACCAGTTCTTTGGCACAAATGTTGTTCAGTGAATAGAATTTACATACAAACAACGATAAGAGGTATAGTTGTCATACCTTCAAACCTTCATAGTCCACAGAAATACGTTTTTATGGGATAAGTGAACGAAATGGCATGGGTCACCATTATGTGCACCTCTAAAGAAT
Source organism: Lepidonotus clava (assembly GCA_936440205.1). Taxonomy (NCBI): domain Eukaryota; kingdom Metazoa; phylum Annelida; class Polychaeta; order Phyllodocida; family Polynoidae; genus Lepidonotus; species Lepidonotus clava. Next base: position 4,458,877 of record OW387143.1, read on the forward strand.
GAAAAATGGCATAATACCAAGTCTTAAGGATCCCTACATGATCCCAGTAGAGTATTGGCTATGAAATTTCATCCTTTCGGAATAACACTTTTTATGTGTTATTTCATTTATTTGATAACAATCTTTTAATATCTGAGTTCCAAGTAGTACTATATGGGATGACTCTAGATGAAAGACAGCCGGGGTACCAACTGAAGTTCCATTTTCAAATTCCCTGTGTTTTCCCTGATATTCCCCTGTCCTACAGCAATTTTTCAGCCTCTGCGCAAAGAAAACATTTGGACAACCCAACAACAAAAAGTTGAATCCCTAATATCTTGAGAATCAGGAATATCAGAACCTGGCCAAAAGAAATTCACTGTGTTTTCCCTGTTTTTTGGCAAAATTTCCAAATTCCCTCTGTTTTCCATGTCAGGGAATCTTTTTTGCCATTTTCCCTGTTTTCGCTGTGTGGTTGGTACCCTGGACAACTCTAACCTTCATGTTCCCAACAGAAGAACACTTGAGAAGATGTTGAATTCTGATTCTCTTATTGCAGTTTTCGGCATTTGATGTAAATTTGAATGACCTTACCAAAGTCAAATTTGTCATTTGTTCCTGAAATAGCACTACTTTGAACATCGATATTTAATCATTATCTTATAAAATGAATGAAATTTCCCATAAAATATGCAATTCTAAAATGATGAAATTTGAGGTGAGCAAACATAATAGCGTGCGTATTGGTTGTGTACACCTCTACAGGGAGACAATTGAGATTTCATTATGCTGAAAAGACCCTTCTACACTACCAAAATAGGTTTGGGTATAATTTTTCATATTTTAAGAGTAGGACACTCTGAAAGAAGTTTAATTGGACAATCTTTTTGACAGTTTTTTTTGTCATTTGACATCAATCTAAATTATATTGACCTTGACCTTGGCCAAGGTCAGAGTTGGTTTTTGTCAAGGGACATCTCTTATAGTACTACTTGGAACAGATATCAAAAGGGTTTCTTATCAAATAAATGAGATACCACATGAATAGTGTCATTCTGAAAAGATGGAATTTCAGAAGGTCAGTTAATACAATCACTAGGGTAATGGTTGCGCATGTCTCTACAGGTGCATAACTGGCATATTCTTCTACCCAAAGGGCCCCTCTAGGGCACCAAAAGAGGTTTCGGTATAAACTTTCATATTCTAAAGGGTGGGACACTTTGAAAGAAGTTTAATTTAATTTTTTTGACCATTTTCGTCATTTGACATTAGTTTAGATGACCTTGACCTTGGCCAAGGTCAGAATTGTCTTTTGTCTAGTAACATCTCCTATAGTACTACTTGGAATTCTGATATTAAAAGGTTATCTTATCAAATAAATGAGATATCACATAGAATGTGTTATTCTGAAAGGATGAGATTTCAGAAGGGCAGTAAGCAAAATCGCGTGGGTAATGGTTGCGCACACCTCTACAGGGAAACAACTAGCATATTCTTCTACCCAAAGGACCCCTCTAGGGCACCAAAAGAAGTTTGGGTATAAACTTTCATATTCTAAAGGGTGGGACACTTTGAAAGAAGTTTAATTTAATTTTTTTGACCATTTTTGATATTCGACCTCAATTTAGATGACCTTGACCTTGGCCAAGGTCAGTGTTGTCTTTTGTGCAGATGCACCTAATACTTGGTTCCTTGTATACCAGATATAAAGTGCCAAACCCAAAAATTGAGTGAGATATTTCATATACAGTACATTTCTGAAGGGGTTCAATTTTAATGAGGGTTGCAAAACAAAATGGTAGTTGTCATGGTTACGCACACCTCTACAGGGTGACAACCGGCAAATTTTTATTGCCAAAGGACCCCTCTAGGACCCCAAAAGGGTTTTAGGTTTAAACTTTTTATGGCATCGAGAATCCTTAAATAAGCTCTTTTTTGGAGTCTGGACCCCAGACTATTAGTGTTTCATGATGTTAGCCTAATGCCTTTGGAAGTGTTCATTTCACGGCAACCACTTCATAGCTTTTGAACATCTCACTTAGATGATCCACCAAACCAGTGCAGAGTTCTAATTGTCCCTCTTCATTCACTTTTTAGATTTTGCTCGATGGTTTCGGATCTGTGGCACTGCCCTTAAAGCATCTGGTAACTGCTGCTCACTTTCTGAGAGGCACATTCAAGCAGGGATAGGCATTAAAGCGGAGCAAAGCAGGGAATATAAGAGGTTTGGAATGCGCATGAGCATGGCAGTAAACTTAACCGATCCAAGGTAACAATCTAAAGCCAGGGGACGCAGGGGGATGTCAATTTCTGTTTGATGAGTGAGTGAGTGAGTTATGTTTTAAGCCGTACCAACAGCCTGGGTCATTTTCATGGCAATTACAAGTTGGGACGAGTTCTGTCTTTGGTGATCGTATTTTATGAGATGAAGGTGACAGGGCGGGCAAACAGCAGGGGATCAAAACCTGGAAATCATTTTTGCTGTACCTCATCCCTTAGTGAACCCAGACACCAACTGGGAATTGAACCCAACCACTGAACACTAAATTCTAAACCACTTTGACGGTGCTGGGTCCCCCTATCATAGCCTCTTACGATCAGCAAGGGAGACTGGGGGCCGATATTCTTCCCAGGAGCAAAAGCCCCACCCCAGTACCCCCACGGGGTATCTGTTTGAGGAATAACTTTTTGCAAACACTCTAGGGGGTGTTTTAAGTCTGCTGCAGTACCTTATAGGCTTCATTCTGGATAATAATCAAGGTGTTAATGATGGTTGTGAGTTTGATTTTTTTTATTCTTTTTTACATTTGAAATTACTTTCAGATCCTGACTCCTACAGCTGATGTTCAGCTATCTTTGGTCAAACAAGTTATTTCTGCATTCACCATAGTTTAAATCAATTCCATAAGCAAAGGCCAAAGCATAACTATGTAGATCCATGACTGAATGTACAAGATGCCTATATCATCTAAGTTTATATTATGGAAATCCTCGGTGTCTGGTGAATGTACATATGATGGTCTTATCCATGGGAAATAGACTCTCTACCCCATTACTGATGCAAAGTGTGCTTTTTTAACTTTCCATACTGTATATCTTTTTGCTGAACATATATACTATAGACAAGCTCCAAGTATTTGTAGCTAATGGCATACAACAGGAAAGGTATATTTTTTACCCTGTCATAAAAAGTCTACAAACCAAAGGCGAATATGGATACTTTATTGAGAGCTAAAGATTTCCCCTCTCCCGACTCAGGTACCAGGAGAGCATTAAACCATTACCCACTCCCTCCCTCCTCAAGACCTCCACCCCGAGCGTTCTCAGTTCTATTTCTTCGGTCATCCATACCCTTCAGAACGCCAACACCATTCATCATTGCCAACATCCCTTCTAACCTGCAGGTTGAACCTCCCCTTCTCTCACCAGTCTACTTCACACAAGCCCTGACCAAATTCAAGGAAATAACAGTTTGTAATGCTTTGATATTTCAAACCCCCCTTTCCCCCTTGACGCGTAAGTAATTAATGGAAGGCCCCGTACCCTTTGGAACGCCCACACCATTTATCTTTGGCAACACCCGCTCTAACCTGCAGGTTGCACCTCTCTTCCTCTCACCAGTTCATACAAACCCTTACCAAACTCAAGGATAATAAAGTCTTTAACACTTTAAATTGTGTCTGTGAAAGTAGTACAGAATGTGTGATCTTTGATTGGGCATTGAAGCCTGGTTTACACACAGGCAGCATAGGTATAGCATTGTCAGCTGGGCTTACTTTAGGAACTGGTCTGTCTGCAATACTAATAGTTTAGCCTTCAGGAGTGAGAGTGAGTGAGAGTTGGGTGTTTTACACCGTACCGACAGGCAGGGTCATTTTCACGGCAAAAACCAGTTAGGACGAATTCTGTCTATGGTGATTGAATTTTATGTGATGAAAGTGACAGGGCAGGCAAACAGCAGGGGATCAAAACCTGGAAATAATTTTTGCTGTACCTCATCCCTTGATGATCAATATAAGATTTGTATCAATTACATTTCTAACACATCTAGAACAAATATTTGTGCAGAACATAACGAAACAAATTCATGAGACTACGATGGATAATTTATATCCTCTAGATTTGAATATCAAGTGGTTAATAACAAGAAGTGATCTGGTGATCATATGCATGCAATACCTATAAAATACTTCTCCAACAGTAGGTGTACAACTACCAGTATGAGGTCCTTGTTAATAAGTGGGGACGGTCAACCGCTATGGCCACGATGGCCCTCAATGGTACCAATGAAGTACGGCTGACCACCAGCGACTCGCATATCAGATTGATGGCTCATAGCAGAGCTTGCAATGCATACATACTCAGTATAGGGATATGCATTACTTTCCCAGCTCCTAATTATAATATTTTATAAACTCATGTTTCATGGCCACTGATACACACAAAAAAAGACTCTTTTTTAAAGTGCAACCATAGCAGGAAAAGCTGTACAAGCTATCATAACTGTGTTCAGTGTTGTATCATATTTCTTTCTCTCTATATATTGACAGCTTTCACACATCCTTTTTACACTACAGAAGAGTTTTCTGTCACCTGAATCAATATTCTGTGCACCAAGCAGATTGAATACAAACAGTGGACTTCATATACAGGGTCCAAAGCTGAATGCGAAAAACACACTCCTCCATAAATGTTCTTTTGCATTCATATTTCATGTCAAACATACAGCAGCAGAATATTTCATGAAATATCGTCAAGTTGAAAATAGTTCATGAAAATAAAGTTCCCATCGCCCTTTTTCCATCGCCATGTTTGCTGTTTTCTATGTAAACCATGTGCATTGCTGAAATACTTGAAGCCAATTTAAGCAAAATATGATGTGTAAGCAGCAATAAATCTTTCCCGTGTCCGTAAAATACCTGAATTCCATGCTGGGATGCCAGATAATTGAAATATTTCTGTTTTTGTTGGGTTCGTTTATGTACTTCCCCCAAACTAAAAGGAATGGCTGCACCTAGGAATCTGCATAGAATGTTTCCATTTGTGTATAAGCTTTGCAATTCACTAGCCTGCTGGCTTGTGAATTACAACACTCCTTTAACCGTGGAAATATTTACGATAGGAAAATCACTCTTTGAATTTTGTCTATATATGTTGTGGTGGCAATGCAATAAATGAGGAGTTCCCATCTTCTGCCACGAGTCAGATTTATGCCTCTTCAGCAGTCTTCAGCCAAGGCCCATTGACTCAAAATAGTGCCTACAAATCAACCATCTTGACATAAAGCAGAAGAAAAGATGAATCTGGTTTTCTTCGGCTGATCGAAGAAAGCCATTTCAAAAGATTTACAATTGCAATATAACTTTATTGTCCCTACTTCATTTCCCAGCTACTGCACTTTATCAGCCATGGTTCAATAGTCTTCTACTTTGTATGCTTGTTTTGCGGGTGTAGTAAACTTATTTTGTCGCCCTAGAATCAATGATTCAAGTAAATTGCACCATGTTAACACACATGTATTTGTCTCTTCACACTTATCTTTCTTATCTTAGGATGCAAAAATCAGTTGATCAGAAGTGTGAAATAAATTTTATCTCTATGGCCCGTGCCGCATCGCATAACGGGTCTCGCTGTTGCGAGGATTGGCACATTTTAAAAGACCTGTCCTTGTTTAAAATCGAGTGTTTTGATGTGTTTTTGATATTTTTGGGGTATGAATTTAAGATTTTTTTTCAGCAAATGATAGCAGTCTCCTTCAGCTTATGATATATATAAGAGGTGAGTGGCGGAAATGTGTTTATATGTCAATTAAATGTGCTCAAAATATGTTCAAAACAGCAAGAGAGAAACTAAACCATTTTTAATCCCTCGCTGTTGCGAGTGTTTGGTTATGCAACGCGGCACCGTTGCACTATGAATTTTGTAACAATGACTGTTATCATAACAAGGAAACCATTCCTTGTCAACTTTTATCACTGTTGGGCTATTCTTCAGACACAAAAAAGAATACCTATGTGTTTAGAATGCTGTGAACGAGTTGTGATTTATACAGGATATAGTCCTACAGTGTCCCTCCAAAACAGAATTCAATTTTATACAGTAGAAAAGAAAAATATAGGTGCTTCGCAACAAAGATATCTTAACAACAATATCTTTGTAAGGAAACATTTCCTTGTCGTTATTTTAAACTTATCGTTGTTAGAATAAGTCATTGTGCAACGGCCATAGGGTAAGGACAATAAAATTTGAATTTCACTCCAATGCAGTACTGCAGTAAGAGAACCCAATACATGTCTTGAGATTTGAAATCCATAAAAAGATGAAAGTCAGAAAGCATTCTCGATCAAAACATTAAGCATAAATATAGTTTTAATAAAGTGCGCAAGCTGGAGTGCCAAGCTTCTAGAGTTATACATTATTCCCTCCAGTCTCCTGGAAAACTCTAATTACTCATTAGTCTCTGTGAAATCAAAGTTAATTAGCTTTTACTGCAGGCCTCTGAAACCATATCCCTGTTCATAGCTGAGACACTTCATTATCAGCTTACATTTTGCAATAAAAAAGAAACTCACAAGTGATAAAAGAGATTCATGAGCAATATCTGTTATTTGCTTGCCTGTTATTACTTCAATAGTGCATTTTCCAAGGCAGCATATTGCTCAGATATGAGTATTCCTCAGGCATAAGAAATTATATATCTCTTGTGTATCTTTTTTTCAGACTCAGTCTTTCGTTAGTACACACCAAATGTATAACCACAAACGAAGTATAACTTTAAAAGATGATACTAAAGTTAAAACGATAGTAAATCAGAATATAGTTGAGGCCAAAATAGGTTTGAGTCATGAATACAGAATGAGTGAAAAAGTGCAAAGCAAACTGAAATAGAGAAAAAAAGATCCCTTAAGAGCCAGGATAAACATTGCCTTTAGGGATCAGTCATTGTCTGTGGCCAACCAAGCATGAAGCCGCAGACATTGGTGAGTGGCTGAAGTATGGACGGTTCTGCATGACCGCTCTCGGAAACCCACCCGCTGCGGCTTTAAATCAATGGCTGGTTACTGGCTGGCATGGCTGTTTATATTAGAAGAACAGCCGGGAACAGGCTCACTTAGGAAGACTCGTCACGTGGTGACATGTCTCAATCAAGGTTGAGGCAGCTTTGACCTTGGCTTAAGTATGCCCACTATAGATCTGGTCAGAAAGAAACAGCTCATTTTGTGTTCCTTTTTTGTGACATAGCTGTAGTGAAGAGTTCTTGCTGGATATTATAAATGTTATTTTAATTCAATATTGTACATCAACAGGACACATATATTATTGTCATTACACTTTGAATGTACCACGAGTTGCATTTTGGTGAATATTTGAGAACATAGGAACAAACTAACTAACAGGAATTAAGTGATAGAAAATGTTCAGGTTTTTTAGTTGTTTCTTGCGTCCCAGATCTATAGGTGACGTGACCTAAGTCGTCCAACTTGTCTGCACTGAAATCTGTCGACTCTACCAGAAGAGTTTAGCACCAATTAAACATGCATCTTTTAATATTACATACTGACTGGTGATCTGTATCAGTGCAAAAATGGGTCGATTCATCTGCCGATTTTAGCGCCAATCCGTCAGTTGATTGTGTAGAAGTAGCCTAGTGAGTATGGTGCTTTACAGTAAGCGAGTGGATTTGGTAAAGTGCCTGGCTTAGTGTAAGCCTTGCTAAAGGGTGACAAAGCCACTAGAAGACCTCTGGAGCTACAACCGCGTCATTGAAGTTTATAAGATTAAGGTATCTTAGGTCGAGAAAGAATGCTTTTATACCACATTGAGTACACATAATGATTCAACTTAACCATTCAGAACAAGATAATTAATATATAACTACACTCAAATAAATAACACTACCCAACAAATATGGAGTTTGGTTTGATGTAGATCACACTTTGGTTTCTACAAAATTATTCATTCAGCCCACCTAATGTTAAACCCTATTGTGCCCTGAAATACAGTATTTCCATTGGTTGGCAAACCTGAAAATCTGTCAATTGCTAAATTTTGAGAAGTCAGAATGTCTTATTAATAATTCTAGCTTACTTCTTTGAGTTTAACTCCAACTCTAGGAGACAAGGATAGCTATACACTAATGTTGTTCAAATCTTGGATATACCCAATTATCATTATACTGTAGTATACAGCATTGGAATACCATTCAAGAAAGGCAGGAAGGCAAGCAGCACAAGCAGGTACTCATTAACTCAGTCGGGCGGAGGGAGGGGATTATCTTCAAGGGTTACGGTGTCAGGTCAAAGGTCATCCGCGGGCCCTGGGAGACTGGCCGAGTAACAAGGGCCCCTCGTAACAAACCTCATTAATCTAACACGTTGTAAAATTACAGCGCCCCCGGCTGAAGTAGTCACAGCACAGGGTATGGTAAATAGGGTTGGTTGGTTGGTTATTGGTGTTTTATGCCGTATCAACATCTATAGTAATATCACAGCGGGAACAAGGTTTTGACAATTCTGTCGTTTTTAATGATCAGATCTATGGAATGATTTAATCTCTGGGAAGGTAGAGACCATATCCCTACACATTTACTGAGGCAGGTGTTCTTTTATATGCAGTGTCACACTATATACAACAGACGGTGGTCTGCTAGAAACCTTAGATAACCTAGATGTTGCCACTGGGGGAAACGCAGAGAAGCATAACAGCCACCTTGGCCCAGCCCAGAATCGAACCCGGGTCTCCTGCATGCCAAGCAAAGGCTCTATCCACTTCACCACCCTGCGGCCCCTGGTAAACAGTGTAATTCACTAATTTCCTACGGATATCTATTAGAGACACTGCAATAGTGACTTCTGATATGATCTTACAGACTTTACATCATTTACTGTGTGTCTGGTTTGACCATCCTGTATCTTGATGATTGAATCTATGAAATGATCAAATCTATGGGAAGATAGACAATATCCCTACACATTTACAGCGGCAGGTGTTCTTGATTGTACCAGGTTCCACAGACATTGCCAAACATACAAGAACGAATACCAACTTGAAATATGGTTTAATATCAAATGTTATTTTCTATGAACATACATGAGTGGGAGAGAATAGAAACCCAATAAATGCCATTCGCAATCTTAATAGTTACACGAAGCTGAAGCCACTTGCGAGTGCATCATTATGACAATGATGATGGAATATCTGCCTCCCATACTACAACAGACTTGATTGGCATTTTAATTAAACAATCAAGACTTGAAATTGAAAAACTTTAATTAGTACCACTGATATCAGCACAAACTCATATTCGTGGAGCGCCTTAAAAAATGTGTTTAACACAAACTGCAATACAGCTGAACCTCATCACTGTAGATTGCCTCACAGTGCAATTCTGAAATTAGTTCTGTTCCCATTGTTAATCATTAGGCTCATTCCATGTGATACAGAATTATTTTCTAATTTATGAAGCTCTTACAAACAAGCTACAAGAATCTGCAATTCCTGTTAAAGACGGGGGCCCGACTGGGCCATTGGGAGTGACTTGGTCAGATGACTAAGGAAATAAGCCGTAGACTAAATTGAATCATCCAGGCCAACTAAACACCTGCAAAACCCAACATCTCTGATGTGTTGGAGTTCAGCTGCTGACTAAAAGTCGAAAAACAGGGTTATTCGTCTGCAAGCCTGGCGCCAGCGTACTAATTCAGCTGTCGATCAGTAGGCCAGGTACCAGGATTTAATCTTTTGTTTAATTGAGTTATCTGTACCTGGTAATGTTTAGTACAGTATGTCAAATTTATTTGTGAGTAGCTTTAGGAAATAACTAGGAAATATCACTTTTGCAGTGGACATCCTGCACTCTGTAAATCCTCAAACTTTTCACTCTTTAATACTAAACTTTGTGCATCAAACAGACTTCACAGCTATGGACCTTTACTAGTTTTGGAGCTTCAAAAAAAATGGCCTCCTGGGCCTGCAGCTTTAGGTCCATGGTTATTACTGAGTCGCTCGCGTAGAACTAAGAGCAGTGAAATAGTGGTGGTGGCCTCTGCTATCTCAGAGTTATGGCCCTTTTGCTCATTCTGCCCTTGCCAGATGCACCTCACCCCATTGACTTCTACTAAACGTGTGCCATTTTTCATCCTCAGGCAAGGCGTGTTTACATAAATGCCAACACTGTCTGATTTTGCTCAGTCTACGCTAATATTTTTCTCATGTTAAACATGACTTTTACACTCTTTACAATAATCTTGGGACATAAACTGATGGCATATGTAGTTTACTATACTTCATATTATAATTTACTATTACCTTTTAACTCATTTATTTGAATGATCTGCTCAAGATGGAATACATTGTCAGCCATAGGGTCTGTTGCTGTATTTTGTTAAAACTGGCTTCAAATGGGCATATTTACAAAATATCATAACAATTTATACTTATTGTTTTGGAACTAAAAATTCATTCTTCACTTGTATTCTGAAAGAACCACTGAATCAATTCCTGAACCACTGAAACTCTCCTCACCATCAGAACATAGATAATGTTGCACATAGTGTGGTTGCACATAGTGTGGTCAATGTGGAGATCTCCCGAACCAATTAACAGGCTCAGTCAACTGACACAAAATCAATCTTACCCCGAGACCGCTCTCACCGCAATGCCTTATTCTATTGGACAGGCCAACATTATAATAAGCATAGACACAACACTGCTAGAGTCTTTCTCCCACACTGCCTCCCCTTTTAATTGAATACAAAGGCAATACAATTGATGTTTAAAGCAATTTTTGCTGTAAATGCTGTCCTGTAATTCAATGGAGTATAGTGGAGTTGCCTCTCCTTTAAAGTTTTCTAGATACAGGATGTGTTTCTCTCTATTTAATCTAAAATTGTCTTTGACTTTCATTGCATTATTGGTCTGTAATTTCTTAGCTAGGGAAAGCCTACCAGAGAAAGTGTAGATTAAAGAAGAGATGGTTCTGGTGAGTACATACGATTGGTATCACATTAAAAACTATGGGATAGTCTAATTGCACTGGATCCCACATTTCTGGTAGGTTCTTTCTTTAAAGTAAAATATGAATAGTCTCAAGAACTTTCAGAAAATCAATGTTATCATTGAACAATGCAGAGCAAATAAGATAGAGAGCCAAAGTTACAAAGCATCAGACAATAACAGAAAAATATCATCTTGTGAAATTTAGTAAAAATATAGTTATACGGATAACCCTGGAGGTATCAGATTGGCCTGAGCTGTCCAGATTCTATTCCAAGTCTGACTTTAGGTCATTCTATCAAGAGAGAGGGATGAGGAAATGAAGATATACAATCACTCCTCTGAGAAAAATACATCCTTCTAAAGAAGTATGGTCATATCCAAATTAAGCAGACCGAAGGAGACAGTACAGCTATGAGGGAAGATGAGCCTTAGTAAAAACCACGCCTCGCCCATTTGCCCTGATTCTATTTCCCCAAAAGGGCTGTCATGTGGCCTATACAGACCCCCAGCAGAGCGCACCCCGGGGGGTAACTACCCGCTGACCCCGCGGGTCCTCCTGGGTCTCGCCATGGTTACCAAGGGACAACACACTTGCTGAACCGACACTCAGTTAAAGCCCGCGGGGCAAAGGGTGGGATAGCTTGGGAAGGAAAATGAAGCTGTTTAATGTTATGGAAATATTTCTTCTCTACTTTGTGGGCTTGTATTGTTTTGGGACATCTTTGGCAATCACACATGATGAGGAATTCAAGTTATAGAAATGCTTCTCATTTAGGATGATGGCAAAGGAATTACAACTGTAATTGCCATTCAGAAAATATATTCAGTATCCTCAAAAGTCAACTCAATAGTCAAAGTCAAACGCAGTTCACAGTATCAATAGAGTGTAAGCAGTGACTAAAGTAAAGCATCACTTTAACCATATCTAGTTTGTATCTCTTTGGTAAAAAGAAAAAGAACCATCAACCTAGATTGTCATGCTCACACAATGGAAATGAAGTCGGTTTAAACTCAATGCATCATGCTTCGGCAGGACCTCCAGAATTGCAATGAACATGCAAGTAATTTACAGGGTACCTACCTAAGTTCCATTTTCAAATACTCTGTATTTTCCCTGAGATTTTCATGTCCCATGGCAATCTTTTCCTGTGTCATATCCAGCAAGTTGTTCAAAATTAAAAGTCTCTTCATGCAAAAAAAAATCTAGACAACCCAATAACAAAAAGCTGAATCCCTAATATCTTGAAAAACAGGAATTTCAGAACCTGGCACAATGAAATACCCTGTGTTTTCCCTGTCAGGGATTTTTCTTTAGCCACTTTCTGTTTTCCTTGTGCGGTTGGTACCCTGAATTTAACAGTTGCCAAGACAGATAGCAGTATATATACCTGCATCAGTAACGTTAGCTGATAGGAAGATACATCATAACATCGGCTTAGGGGAAGTTTTATCAAGGCTGATACAGACCCGATAACCGAGGAATCAACCCCGCTCCAACACCCTCAGGGCTATCTAAGCCGAACCCAATCCCAGCCACCGCAGAGCATTAAAGCTGTCTGTGAGGGGCACAAGCTCTCTTGTGTAGGAGGGAGGAAGAAGGGCTTTTGAATAATGGTGATAAGCACTGGCCTCCCTGTAGGGTGATTTGGGTCAGGGGCAACTGGCTGTGGAGTGCCATGGGGTACATACATAGGCAGAAGTAGAATTCAGGCTTGAAACTCTCAGAGACCAGATTTTTTTTGTATGGCATATCATGGCACAACCATACCACATACCTTTTTCTGACATACTTTTCTAATGATTGACAAAAAATATTGTCTCAAGTAAGTGGAGACCCCAAATCATACCAGAATATCTTACATCACTGCCAAGAAGGTACCTTTTCCAAAATGATTTAAATTTCACTAAGTATTAGTATTCTTAGGGTGTACAGCTCTTGTTTCATTAATTAATGTGTTATTTACATTATACTAAATTTACACCATGGTATTCAAACTAAAATAAATGGCATTTAAATTTTTTACAATTGGTGTCTCAGCAGCCCTGGTATGAAATTCAGAGAGATATTATGTATTGCAAAGGATCCTAAAAGCTGAAAGTGGCATCAAAGGTTTAAAGCTACAAGCAATAAGATAAAAGTGGGTGAGCTTATGTGTAAGGGAAAGCGGGTGCGATCCACTATAGGCTCTTCGGAGGGGAGCATCAGTGGTACCGCTACAACAGATACTGATCAAAAGCATAGACGGAGGGCAATATTTATTCTACTCTGATTAGGAACTTGTGTTGCATGTTCCTGACAAACCTCAGAGCCACTGATACGTGATCGGACTGGAATGTCAACACCTTTACGTCTGTATTATCAAACCATGTTTGCACGAACCAAATAGTGCTGGTGTGGGAAGGCTAAGGGGTGTGGAGGAGGGATGTGGAAGTGTGAGGTTCTGAAGTCCCATAGAAGCTTGTGTCTGACAAAGCTAGAGGTTCCAGGTTTAAACAAATGTCTGGTACAACTTTCATGAAGGTAGAGACTTTAAATGTGTCTAAATCTGACTACACTTATTAACAACGGATTCTTATATATCAAGGGAGTGAACAAGAATCAAATTAATGTTACTCTTTCTTATTCTTTCAACTCAATATGGAGCATAACACGGTTATCTGTTTTTGAAAGGAGGATGTTTTCAAAAGCCTCTACTCTATTCTTTGTAGCAGCCATTTTCTCTATTGTTTAACTTGTACAGTGTAAACTGAAAGTTATTAGATGTAATTGAAAGATCTAGCACTTAAATGTAGTTTAATTGATTATGCAAGTCTAACCTTTCCATAGAGCAGGGTTCAAAACAATATTAAATTGGTCACAGTTTCCATATATGGCTCAGGATGCAAGAAATTCAGATTGATTTCCCGGTATTAAAAGTTCCTCGTCCAAAATGAGTGAGAAAAAAGACACTTCGCTTCACATCTTGGTATGTTTTAGGAGCTACTGTGCAATACTAGTCCCTTGAGATGAATACCAAACATTTAATGTCTTAGACTGGGACAAAAACATAAGATATATTTCTAGTACCATGGGGGTGGAATTACTTGTGAAATGTACAGGCATGGTAGTAGGTTGTGTGTTGTTTTCAGGCCTCAGACCACCAAGTATGGTAAAATGGATCTAGAGGTTGAACCTATTTTTGTGGTAGATACATCAGAAAAATCAACATTTACAGCCAACAGAAATGGATTTAGATGGTGTAGGAAGGAATGCATGTGCCATAATTTCTTCTAGGGGCCTTCCATTAAGTACGTACGCAGATTTTCAAAAATGTCAGACACCCCCCCCTTGGGTCAAAATACGCATTGGATTTATACAGGAATGTACGCAAATTTTCAAAATTTCCAGACCCCCCCCTCCCCCCCTTGGTTCGTAAATACTTTATGGAAGGCCCCCTATATAATCATAGAAATGTAAAACAAATTACAACTGTTGACATATTTTTTGTCTTTTTACCTAGGTTGATGTGCATTATGTCATCAATCTATTACAAATTAAATGCTACAGTGATTATGACATGTATAAAATGAAGGAATCCCTAAAGAAGAAGAAAGGTTTTGCTCATCCAGAAAAATAGGCCTAGGCCTTTACATGATATGCCTAGTAAGCTAAAGGCATTTTCTTCTCATATAGAGATGGTATGAATGCACTCTATAATTATTCCTAAACTGGTCCAAGGGCAGAAATATAGGACCCGTCTGCGGATATAAAGGAGGCTATTGAAAAGGGGTAGGCTGATGAGCGGTTGAGCGAAGTGGGCCAATAGGGGCCCCCATTCGCCCTTAAAACCCCTTTAGATGATCGAATAAAAGCCTACCAACCACAAACCTTCCTGACCTACTGCCATGAAAACACATCCCCAACACTAGTAATGGATCCAGGATTTCCCGCCGGATCCGGAAACCCCTGTAATCACGTGACCGGGCAATGTGGGACGCCCCGCAGGAAGCGTGCAGCTTATTCCCGGCAGCCGTGAGTGGAATATATTAAATAAAGCCAATCTGAAGCCGGTACCAGTGAAATGAAGGAACAGAATTGATTTTCCTGAATGGAAATTATGCGAATGCATGAATTCAAGCGTGCGGCTGGATATCATGTCTGCTATGTTTTTTCGTGGGTGCTACAGGATACAAATCATCTTCATGTCATAGCTTGATTTCATGGTGATGCACCTCTTTATGAATGGACTCAACAAAGCATCGTTCGTAAATTGCACATCGAAAAAAGGACTGCATCTAATCTAATTCTTTAGAAAGTGGGATAGCTGCTTACCCTGGTCATCTATAATTATTATGTCAGGTTCTGAAACAAAAGCTTGCCTCCTAATAAATCCCTTATTGTCAATAACAGAAGGAAATAACAGGTTCTTGCTTACAACATGTTTCAACAAAGGTACAACATTAAAGTAAAATAAAAATACAGGTTTTCACATTTTCACAAATACACATGTGCACATAAAAACAGAAACAAACAATGGCTATAAAACTATATGCACAAAACTGACCTTTCTCTATACAATATGGGGAAGGTAATACATATTAGTAGCCCCAAATATGTACATTTCAATTATTAGTATCCAAAAATATAACAAAGTTTAAGGCAACTCTCAATAAAATGGATCTCAGTACTTTCAGATGGAGATAACTCTGGTTGGATTATAAGCTGACGGATCTTTCCCTCACTTTTTCCCAATGAGTTAGATAAGATATTTTTGGTATTTCTAATAGACTGTAAATGGCCAAAAACGAAGGATCTTTCCTTTATTATTGGCTGGATATAGAACATTATTGACTATTGTATATAAAGCCTAAATAAGTTTATATAATTTAGAGAAAGAACATTGGTTGAAAACATGAATGTTTCTTTTGATTGGAGAACTTATTCATATTCATTCATATCCTGTACGACTATTTGAAAAGCACGATGTAAATTGTGAAATAGTTTGATTCAATAAAAAAAAAAAAAAAAAAAAAAAAAAATGATTAATGAAATGGACTTGGGGTAATTCTAAGACCAGATATTCTCTCAGTACCTGACCAATAATGAAAAATTTGCTGGTTTGCCATTTCGATTGGCTGGCAAACCAGCAAATCTGTCAATTGGTAAAATTTAACAAATCATAACATTTTATCGGTACTTAGGGATATAGAAAAACAACTATTAGCTATTCCAGTAATACCAACTCCAGGAGACAAGGATGGCTTATATGCTAATTTTGTCCGACCCTTGTCCAACCCTTGGATATACCCAATGTGGGATTGGCTTATTAAAGGCCTATAGAAAGAGAAATTGAAATAGATTCCAAAATAATGATGAAAGAAACAGTACATCAATATATAAAGAATTATTGCTTCATCAAAAAGTCAACTTAACTTCTCTTCCCATTTATTCCTTGTCTCCTGGAGTTGGTATTACTGGAATAGCTAATAGTTGTTTTTCTATATCCCTAAGTACCGATAAAATGTTATGATTTGTTAAATTTTATCAATTGACAGATTTGCTGGTTTGCCAGTTCCTGGTTTGGTTCCTATGGGGAAAGGCCAATAGATAGAGCTGCATGTTACCAATTTCGGAAGCAATCTATCATCCAAACTGCTTTAATTAATTTTTTATTACACAACTCCTTTGAGGGATTAAGCATGGAAGCTATTTTGAAAATATTTCATGGTAAACTCTAATGTTGAAAAGTAGAATGGGCTTATTAATAGTACAGTCCTACTGATAAGGATGTCCATTAATTAGATACACATTTGTTCCTGAATTCTGAACCCTCCACACCCCTTATCCTGATGAGCACATTAGCTTTTACAGGGACGTATATATTTTCCAGAATTTCAAACCCAGACCCCCTTGGTGTGCATGTAATTAATGGACGTACCCTGAAATTAAGTCAGCAAATAGAAAAATCAGTATAACGTATAAGTACAATGTCAAATGTGTGTTAATGTTTGTTAGTAATATATGTCTGTGGTGTCACGTACCTGTCTCTCACTCGCCGCCTGTTAAAACCAAGAAAAATGAAAGACAACTTAAACTAACATAACATAATAACTACAGGTTGGGCAAAGAATAGGACATGAGGGAAAGGGGAATAACTCTTTGGACTTAGGAACTGCGAAAATGTTACTTAACTTACAGGAAAAGGAGTATTGTAAACCTTGAAATAAATTGCTCTGGTGATATATTTGTATGTGTCTCATTGTCTGTTTTTGTTTGTTTGTGTATGGTTAGTACATGACATTGTGTACGCTCAACCATAAAAGACATTCTTCCATACAACTATCAAACATGTTTTCAGACATAGTTTGTGGCCCTAGACACAAACCTTTTCATAACACCAACAGACTGATACTGTATGTGGGAGCGGTGCATGACACACCGTAAAAACCATAAAGCGTGTGATGGAAATTTCTAAAGGTAGAACCTTTCACCAGAAACAAACTGGAAACATTAACCACTTCTGAAATGTTACAATGTTTACAGAAACACCCTCATCTTTTATGTCCATTGTTATTTTGAAGTATTTATTTAGCCTTGTTAAATACTGGATTCAATTTAAGTTAAGAATCGCTATTCCAATTGATAAGGGGCAAAAATACACAATTGATGTACTAGGTTGTATGCACATTTTCGAAAATTTTGGAACCCCCCTTCATGCATAAAACCTGAATGGAAGGTCCCTAAAACCAACTGTACTATCCAAAAAAATGTTTCCAAATGACCAAACCAATGTCAGAGGTGTCGAAAGTCAAGGCACAGCCCAGTAAGCTTGTTCATATATGACCACAGCCTGGGTACCAGAGACATGCTGCTAATTCCCCCTATCACCACTAGGGGGCCAGGGAAGTCACGTGACCTGCATGTGTGTGGCCTTGACCTACACCTCCAGGTGGCAGAGTCTGATAGGGCCCGTACAGCGAGTCACGAGTCACGAAGGCTGAGACTCCGCGGTACTGGACGAGAGAGCATGCGTTATTGAACCAGAGCGTGGTATTGACCCATAGCTCATCTTAAGTCTACTTCAGAACGTTATCGCACCATGTTTATTTCTTCTTCCAACCAACAGACACATTTATAGAAAGACAACAGTTCCTTGTATCATAAAAACATTTTTGAAAAGAGTTTTTATTTTTTTATTTATTTTTTTGGGAGGGGGAGGGAGATATTATTCCAATTTCGTAAGTGACATTCAGATAAAGATCTTCTAACACAGTTGACATTTCTTAAGCAAATCAGCAGGTAGGTGACTTTCTGTTTAAATGACCAATAATTGGAAGGTTTTTGAAGATAGAACACCAAGACAGTCTAGACCAATTAATTTGCAATCGAAATCGTTCTTGTAGCTATAACAAATGAGAGCAATCTGAGTCATGCTTATTCAAAAGCAAACTCAATCAGATAGACTGACAAACTAGAGCGCACCATGTTAACCATTATGTCAGTCACTACCCATGTGTGGAATGTTGAACAGCCAATAGAATATTCAGTGCCCCGTCGCATAACGGGTCTCGCTGTAGCGAACATTGGAACATTTTTAAAGACCTCTCCCTGTTCAACAGGGAGCGAATCCACCTTTCATCCTTACAGGGATGGTTTGACCACCCCTTTTCGGTCATGTCCCGGGGGGACATTTTGGGGTGTTAATTTTAATATTTTGTTTTCAGCAAATAATAGCAGTGTCCCTCATCTTATAAAATATATAGGAGGTAAGTGGCGGAAATGTATTTATCAATCAATTAAATTAACTTCAAAGTGTCTGCAAAACCATCGCAACAGGGACAATTGGCACATTCCAAAAACAAGGAGAGAAAAAAACAGCGAGAAAAAAACAAATCCATCCTTAATCGCTCCCTCTTGCGAGAGTTTGGTTATGTGACGGGCCACAGGAGGTATTAGGGGTTGACTGATTAGTTTCCCAGTGCTAGGGGTAATGGGGTCAGGACCCCCTGGGCCTATCCGGGGTCCTGACCCCTCGTGTAAAGGTTAATGAGGGTAATCCTAGGGTTCGGTCAAGTAAACACAAACGAGAACGGATGCACCAATCACCATTATATGAATACGGATCATTCGAAAAAACGAGGATTTTGGGATCTATTGATGACTCTAATATGCATTATAAAAATATTATTGTTTCGCTGCTATGTGAGAAAAGTCATTGGCTTGATGAAAGAAATCCCCTATTCTTTGTGAAAAGGACATATGTTTATTTTCTTCTACCAAACATCTGACACATTTATGCCCTTACAGAGAGATTTCAATATTTATCGTGTATACCGATGTTTATGTAATCAAATAAGGTATGTTTCAAATTCCTGAAAATACTATAATGAACAGTATTGGCGTCTGGGATTTTTACTATCGTTTAGTGAGTCAGCTAAATACTTGTATGGAAATAGTTTTTGAAGTTCTGTTTTCGAATTCAAGAAATAATAAATTCGGTGAAAAGTAGGAGAATACTGAAAAAAGAAGTGATCTAACCACTGACTGATATGTTTTCAATAATAAAACTCCCAGCTTGAATGAAAAGCCTTATACCAAAGTTCTTAAAAGCATAAATATCCTTAATGAATTAAAGATAATATAATCGTTCCTACCTGTCTGGTCTTCTTGTCCTCGCGAGATCGCGTCTGTGGGGAGGAGAGGTGGTCCTTCATATCCTGCAAGTCATCACCAAACACGTAAACAGACGCCATTTTGGAAAGTTAATCACAGGTATGGAAAGTCTGAGAAATCACTTAGTTCAGACAGTTTGCGGTAAACCCGATATCTGTCTGGAAAGGTCAATTTCTCTGTATCGAGTTTTTAATTGTCATTTGATTGGCGGTGATACATCCATACTGAGTGCAATAAGAGTGGCAACATATTGATAACTTCGGCGGTGATGATTATGCTCCGAATGTTTTTTTATCATTAATGATGAAGTTTTCACAGGAATCGCTATGCATTTTGAGTGAGGGCAATTCCAGCGCACATACAATTTTCAGTTAATCCATGATATCTTATACGGCGCTAGAGCAAAGCGTTCATTAAGTGTAATCTCAGTGTGTTTTCCAGGATGGTGACAGCAATGATGGATTTGCACAAAACTCTCGAGAACCTTTCAAGATGTCAGACATAGTGGCGGTCCCCGCATGTCCCTTGAAAAGTAGATAACAAATAAACTGTAAGCTCCAGCTCATACATTTATGTATACATACAGAACGCAACCGTCCCCTACATAAAATCACCCTGACTTGTGACCCTCATTTTGCATACCATTTTCTGATTACTATAATCCCAATATTATACACCGGTACCCTTTTCATACAGCGATCCCTTTTGGAGAACTCAGCCACAAGCTTAAGGCTCTTTCCCCTTAAAAAGGTTTGCAAGACTGCCAATGCTAAAAGAAAGTTTAGGAGTTATATACTATGCCTTGAAAGCATTAACGGAATGATGTATAGGCAAAGAACACTTGTATCCCTTCACGATGAGAGCAATGGTCAAATCTATCTATATTCCTCCAGGCGCTCGTCTGAGGGCCTACTTTCAGAACACTCACCTTTAACTTGTGTGCTACAATAGCACTTTGCAATCTTGCTATGCTATGCTGTTTATGCTTTTACTGATTTGCAGGGGTACAATGCAAAGGGTATTTTCCAAAATATATCAACCTTACCTAAGAAACATATTGGTAAAGGCTACCATAAAACAACTTTCTGTGGTTGAAACTTAAATGGTGTGGTGGCAGAATACTCAATAATCCCAAACTGTTTACAGCCTCTTTTAAAAAATAATTACTGTGAAGATTACTATTTCTAATGAAGATATTGTTAAGGACACTCTTTATTGGTTGTGAAGTCTTTTTATATTATTGATGCATTCATTAAGAATACAAGATACACTGCTGAAGATGCTAAGATACCTGCTAAAGATTAAAAAAATTAGTCCGGTAGAAAGGATAAGTGAAAAATCTCTTAGTGTAAGAAAGCTTGCAAGCTTCACCTGCCCCTGAAAGCCGAGAACCTCTCCATCATCCATCAATGGTAAACAGCTGGGCCGGAGTGGAACTGTCGTGAAGCGACAAGTGTATTCAGGCTGTTTGTATTTATCGCTCTACTGACTGAGTGACAGACAGAGAGCTGGTAAGAGCGATGTCATTCGCTTTAGATATACGAGGTGTTGGCATCATGTTTAATTCATGTCCACAGAGGTTGAGAATGAGGGGTTTTGGTATAAGCAGAAGGGAAACAGGGAACATTGGATGGATATTTCCCTGGTTGGCAAACTGTCTAATCTAGTTTGAAACACCAAGAATGCTGCTAATATCAAACAGGCACAGTTCCTATTAGCTCTATTACACTCTGTCCAAATCCTTCTCATGTTCCTGTTTCCCTGATGCCTGCCCCAATCAAAATACCTAGGTTTTTTCTTATGGTCACGGACTTATGGTATGTTTGTATCAATGATATGACAACTATCCTTTATGTTGAGCCCTGGTCAACATTTATCAATTTCATATAGCTAACTTAAGCCTGTTATAAATGATATATAGAAAGCTATATCATGCAAAGACATTACAACCCTACAGTTCCTAGGTGATGTGAAAGAGCCATCTCGGTGTCTGTCTAAACCGTTTCCACACCAATCAGCTAGAGCCCTGGGGAGAGTTGTGGGATATTGCTCACCCCCTTACCTTAAAGCCTTTCCTCAGTCTTAAATGGTATATAAAAAAGAAAACAAAAAACTATCATAGCTAGATTCTTTCCACTAATGTCTTCAGCAAAAAAAAGCAGCAACCAAAAAAAGCAAAAATAGATGTAAGGAACAGATGGGCTACTCCCATTCCAGGCTTTGAAAATATAAATAAAACAGGAAAATAAATCAAAACTAGGCCTCTCTAAGCAGATAAGCAGAAAAGCCATAAGTTCCTCTACATCGTATGCCTCCCCACGACTGTACGCACTCAATGAGGAATCACCCAGGTTTGCTCAGCAGCGATACCCCTCAACCTCCATCTGCCTAACTCAAGCTTAAGCCGGGTTCTCCTTCAATCCTCACTCATCCCCTTGGGAGGTTTAAAAAAAACTTCAAATTAAAAAGAAATTCAGAGAACGCAATAAGCTTAGGTGCCCGTGCGCTGCGCTAGTTGGTTTCTACTAGCAGTCTCTGTTGGGGATTGTGCGGAGAGCTTGGTACCTCATCTATATACATGAAGGGGGTCTGGGTGGAACTTGAGTGGGGTATGAAAAATAATGTAACTCGACTCGGAAATAGATTAAGAATAACAATCTGAAAAAACTAAATGCGGTAGATAAGGAATGATCAAGTCAAAAACAAAGTAATTGACTTCTCTGCTACTTTACATCTTAGAGTGTTCGTAATCTTGCTTTTGACATTAAAAATCCATAACCCAAACATTAAGCAAAGAACATGTGTCTCCCAATCATGAAAAAGAATCATACACCTTCTTACTGCAAAGTGGCATTACCTATCTTGAACTATTTAAGATACCTTTTTCTATCTTTTTTTCTTAGCTATAAGTACATCTTCAGGTACTACTAATCTTCCTTGTGTGGCATAGGATTATACAAACACATAATAAAATGATATATACCTTTTCCCTATCAGAACAACTTGATAATTTAAAAAAAGTATCTTTTTTCTGGCTATGTTAGGTTAATAGCTTTTACAATAGTAACAATCTCTGTATTCTACAGGTTGCAGTGCCCTGGGATTCAGCAGTGAGGGTAGAAGTCTCCCAGCTTATCTTAATTCCCCTGTTGAATGAGTGTTAGGCCAGTGAATGGCTGACGGCTGGACTGGGGTTTGGATTGCCCTCTCCGGCCTGCAAAACATTAGCCTTCGGAGACACCGCGAGATCCAGCCACGTACCACGAGGATCAACACGCTAATGGCTTCTCGAGCCTTCTTCATCCCTCATACACTGAAGGATCTTTGTGAAAGCATGCCACATTGTGGTCAGATGGGTCTTTTTTGCACATCTTAAGCAGGGGGTATCTTCCCCATTGTAACACATGAGCTTACCCTGGGTGTCTTGTTTTTTACAGATCTTCTTTGTTGGTCTCCTGAAAAGTTATTCAACTTCTAATAGTTGCGCTTAATTTGATTGATTTCTCCTGTTTCTGAGTTATTTCTTTCTATAGAAGAACTTTCCAAATGTATGACACGAGGCTCTCTTGAACCCATATGTCATGCTAATTATCATCTGCACCTTTTCAACACTTTGTAAGTTTGTTTCTACTTTCATTCATTACCCATCATTTCTAACAGCTTAACTTTAGGAAAGTAAATTTAGAAAATCCCTAAAAAAATATTTTCTTTTTAGAATAGATTGGGAGTGAGTGAGTGAGTGTTGGGTGTTTTGCGCCGTACCGACAGCCAGGGTCATTTTCACGGCGAAAACCAGTTAGGACGAATTCTGTCTTTGGTGATTGAATCTATGAGATGAAGGTGACAGGGCGGGCAAACAGCAGGGGATCAAAACCCAGCGATCATTTTTGCTGTACCTCATCCCTTAGTGAACCAAGCACTGACCGGGAATTGAACCCAAAAACCCCTTAGTCAGTGCAGGGTCCCCCCTATCGTCGCCTCTTATGATCAGCAGGGGCTACTGAGGGCCTATTCTTACCCGGACCCCCACGGGGCAGAATAGATTGGTCTTTTAGAGCTATATGATTTAGGCCCTTAATGAATATGGAATCAAAGCTAAGCAAATCAGTGCTTCTTCATGGTGAGAAGTAACTAGGCTCAAATCATTTTCCTTCAGTGTCGGTCAACTTTTGATTCAGTCCTGAGAAGCCCCTAATTGCTCACCTGTGGATGGAGAGTGAACACCAGCCCTCTGCTTGGAGAGCCCCCAGGAGTCCCAGATGTGATTAAGGCCCATGCCCCAGGGGGGCGCCCCAGGTCTGACGAGTGTTTAAAGCGGCGTCAATCACGCGTATCGAGGCATGGTGCCAGGCCCCTAGGGCAGGAGGCGCGGGGCGGCCGGGCATTTAACCTTATCGCAATGCGCTCTTTCAGGCGAAACCAGCCAGGTAATGACATTAACAGCTGTGACAGAATTCATGATGAAAGAGCTTCTCAATGTGGTACAGTTGTTGACCTTTCTTGAAGCCATTACAATATGCCATTTCAGTCAGGGTTATGATGACATATGTATGTGTCCTTGAAACGTTAGTATACTCTGTAATTTGGAACTTTACATGAGGGGCAAGACTATGGGATCTGTGAGATGGTTTCTTTCAGGAATATGTACCTAGGAATGACTGAGTCATATATATAACAATGGTCTAAACTCTAATTCATGAAATATCTTTTTGGGATTCTAGAGAGTAAGAAATGTTACAGCCAATATCTCATAATTAACCATTGTTTAAACCAACTGGCAGGCGCCCTTATACCTATGCCATGAGTAGGTCTGGGTCACTGAATTTCTAGCAAATTGGAATGAATATTGCACAGTTCATTAGGAAAGTAACCTTTCGTCATGATTAACCAGTAGACTGTAGGGAAGAAAACATTATATAGCTTTAAAAAAAGCCAATTGCAATTGGTTAGAAGTAAGACTGAGCTATTTGATTGTAATACTCCATGGTAATCTCAAGTTTGTTAAGAGTTATAACTACATTATGAGGTTTTAAAATATGGTGTAGTTCAGGAAAACCATGAAATTTCAACTGAGTTTCCTTTTAGTTTCCAATCAGTATCCCTAGCTGTAACAAGGCAAATAAACTAAGAGTAGGGCTTTCAGTGCATGAGACCTGTATTCAAACATATCAGATCCTCACAAAAACAGCAGAGTAACTTGAGCTATACAGTGACAGAATAACTCAAATGAATAACAGTACACATTAGCGATACTTCTTGCCAGCAGTACATGTCGAAAGTACATTACAGCACGCTAGGTTTCAGATAGATGGCCACTTTCATTAAGGTTTCGATCCCCCCTAGATCAGAGATTCTAATGCAGCAAAGTGGCCAAAGGATGGAAGACGGAGGGCGCTTGGCACAGTCAATCCATTGAAGCTAATTGTATTTATTAAATCCTCTGCGTCTAATGTAACTTTACGGGCTCTTTATTGCCACTGTAAGAGGGATAGGTCTTCTTTTGTAAGGCGAGGCGAGAGTAGAGAGATCGCCTTGAACACTTAATTTTCGCTAAATACTATATTTCTTAGACGTTTTATATTCTAAATGTGCCTAAATATGTCTAAATGTTAAAGACAGATCACATGGCCTGTCCATGTGCAGACTTTGGCAGGCATTTTAAATGCTCTTTCAGGCCATCGGAATACTTGTTGATTTTTGCTCTGAAGACAACCAAAATGGTTCTTCTTTTAATTTCACACACTTAGTGGTCTAATCCATGGGACACTCCCATTAAGCCACTACTTAAGATGACAAGAAGGATTAGAATCCATACACTTTTTGCATGTTTAAGAATCCCCTTGAAAGGGCCCAAGATCTTAGCTTTAATAAAGCTACAGCAGGTTATTTAAGTTTTAAAAAGCACTGATATGTTTTACTGTACATCTACAAATGTGTATACATCTACTTATGTACATGAGCATTATATTGTGTACATAATAATTATATCATATTTTTTATGGTTTGTCATTGTTAAAGGACAAGTTAGTCATAAATGTTGGGTGTTACACAAAATTATCTTTATAAATAAATGCTATGGTATCATAATGCAGGAATATGAGGCCTGAGCTCTGGCCTGAAAAGATTTCAGTCTACTTAAAAATATTGAAAGCGAGTGTCGTAAACAGATCACTGTTTCCTGGATGAGATGATAGATGATATTGAAACAGCAGATGATTAAGAAGTTATTTTGCTTGGCAATAATGACTAATTGCAATAAAATGTTCTGAATAACTATCACCAACAATGTGCTTACTCAGAGAAAAAGGCAAAACTTTAGCTGTCTACAATGCTTGATAAGTTAATATACCCCAAAGAAAATCAGAAAGCAAACGTGTATACATGATAGTCTTTGAAAAAAGTTTGAGCATAAAAGTTAAAATCAGGAGAGTTTTACTGCACTGGGGGTGCATTCAGTATACTTATACAAGCTAAGCGGTCACGACCTTGTAGAGCATATATGCTCCAAAAAGAGGCGATCGCAGTATAAGACCATGGTAACAATTTGGACTGAGCGAACACAGCCCCTGCCCTAACCATGCCAGCATTTCACTCGCTGATGCAATACCACCATCTAAAATCCCCACACATTGCCTCCCAGCATGCTCTAGTCAGTACAACAGTTTCTATACCCAACTTTCTGTACCTATTTCTCAGCCATGACTCACAACAGCCCCTGCCCTAACCATGCCAGCATTTCACTCGCTGATGCAATACCACCATCCAAGATCCCTACACATTGCCTCCCAGCATGCTGTAGTCAGTACAACACTTTCTGTACCCAACTTTCTGTACCTATTTCTCAGCAATGACTCACACCATACCTTATTGGCTCTATTACAGGTTACACTTCACCATTCTCAATACATATCACCCAAAAAAAGTAAAATCTACTGATAATGCCAATCCGAGAAACACTTACAAACTTTCTCTTTTATCAGCATGCAATCTGCTGATATCCAGCCTAGAACAAACACCACCCCCCTCCATTAGTCACCACCAGTCTGTGGCCGCCGGCACCAAGCTGACCTCATCCCAAAATAAAGGTGACTCAGACCTCACGCTGCTCCCCATTACAAAAGAAAGGCGATCACTTACAGTGATCGCCTCTTCTAATAAGTTTACAACAAACAGTACATCTCTCAAACCCCTAAAAAGTCAAGGGCTGGCGACGTTCTGTCTAGCAAAAGCAATTTGTCCTGCAGTAATAAAATCCACTTCACAGCGAAACAAGCCTAGCTAAACGCCTAAATCACAAACTTATTTTATTCCCTTAAAGTGATGGCTCATTTAGGATTTTGCACCACAGTCTGCTTTTAAAGCACATCTCCACCTAATTTGTCGGTATTAAATCCCGATTGCTGCCGGTTTGCAAAAAAAAGAAAGCAAAGTGGGAGGTTGGCGGTTGGCTGTGCCACTGGATGAATGATTGAGAGCGAAGAGTTTGTTTGAACTGGTTTAGAAAATCGAACCAAAAATACTGAACTACTAAAGGACCAGCAGGCTCGGAAGACTTCTATTAAGGGTGGTAGAGCAGGACAAAAACAGAAAGTGTTCTTATGTCTGGCCTTAGCGGTTGGAGAATTAGTAGGCAGAGAAATGGTGGTGTTTCTTTTTATTCGTGACAAGGTGGTTTTGCAGTGGTTTTCGAAATGGTGTTGCATGGCAAGAAGTTGGAGCTTCCTTTCGGTCAGTTTGCATGTGGTGTTTTGGGGCATAGCACAAAGGGGGAAATCGGGGAGATTTCTGCCTTATGGTTTCTTAAGCCGGCATCACTGATTAGGTCCCTTAAGTTGCACAATGAATCGTACACCCCACCTCCCAGGGGACCCTACCCCTTCTCTTACCCCACTCTCCCCCTTCTCACTCCCACTTCCAGTACCTCCTTTACAGAATCCCCCTTTTCCTTCCAACCCCATTCAAGCCACTACCCCCCCTGCCCACATCCCCCACACCTCTACACATTCAAGGGGCCCTGAATTCCCTGGTGTATTATTGGCTGTTTTATTGGCCAATCAGCGAGCCCGGTGGCCGACGTGCCCATGGCTGTAATAGGGGGGTTTGTAGTTTTTTCCTCTCCCGGGGTAGGGGGAGGCTAGCGCTCGCTATGAATACGGACAAAGTCCAATCATTGCGGATTTGTGTCCAGTATTGAGCTGAGCCCGGGGACGGTGGGTGGGACTAGGGATGGGAGAGGCTGGAGACGAGGGGATCCATGGGACCCTCATCCGTCTCCGCATTATGGGATAACTAGCCTCAATGGTTGTGTCGCCACCATGAAGGATTCTGAGTCCAGCCCGGACCAATTTCTCCCTGATCCCCTCCTCCTAGACCCACTCCCCTCCTAGGGGGCTATTCCCACCCTTAATCAGACCAGAAAGCTATATCCAGCCTTAACCCTACTCATAGATTATACATAACCTTAAACTATACTAAGTTCTTCTTTAGGGATGTAAGTAAGGGCTAATGAAAAATTCTGAAACAGCCTAGTTAAATCTGATATATATCAACGATACATAAATGCTATAGACCTTCATGTAAGCATTTATTTCTGAAAGTTAACATGAGAGGTGTTGAAAAAAATCTGAAATGATATAAAAATCTGAAAACTTGATCCTTGTATACTTGTACTATTCAACACTTGTTCATGCTTAGCTTTATAGAAATTAACTGCAAATGCTGCTTCTACTTTTCCACCTATTTTCTATATTATTCTCGTTGATCTTCAATTTTCCCTTTTATTTCTTAAATAAATCCGTCATTTCATAAAGTTAGTTTGCTGCAGTATTTTCAAATTCTCTCTGCTATACAACCTATCATCCAACTATCCAATATTTCTACTTGCAGTCAGTAGAGGACGATGTGCAGAGTACTGCCTTTGCCTTGCATGATTTAGTTTCAAAACTTCGCAGTACCTGATATAGCTATTCACCCTCTGCAATTTTAAAACATATATATTAGTATTCTGGATTTTGTACACAGGGAAAACGTGACTGGTCCTGATATTGCAGCAATATAACTCAGGGATGTAAGTAGGGGATAGTAATAAAAATCGGAAATAACATAAAGAAAATCTGAACATATCCTAAAATGTTTTGAAACTGGCTCCAAACATCAAATTTTGAAACTGATTCTTAGGGCTACTGGAGGAAAAGAAATCAGATAGCCAACAAAAATTGGAAAACTTACATAACTAAATGGATATTTAACTCCAAAGATCAACATAAACAGCTACTTTAACTTATAATCCTTCTCATATACAAACTCTATGGTAGTATTTGCCCTTTGTTATCCTGTACCCTAATCTAGCCTTCCATCTTATAAATCCCTATTTTTAAAACCAACTTTTGCCCTTGTACCCAATCCCCAACCCCTGAGGCTGGTCCCTTGTTGGTAACTGTACATTACACATATTGTCTCCGGTAACCAGCGCCATCCGTAACAAACAATATCAACCTCCACCTGCCCCAAGGTACCGTCAAGCGGTGACCGACTGCCAGTGGGTAGGATAACTGGGTTACGAAGCAGAGATTTAATCAAGGCAATGCACAGCCCCAGATACTTGTACATGTATGAAGGGTAATGAAAAGGCATTCAATATCCTGCTAATATAGAAAGACTGTGATTTTCCACTTGAATATATTCTGTCAACTAAAATACTGTATACAGGGGCACCGGGGATATCATCTCTAACAAATTGGTACAATTATTTAAGGAAAACCAATCAATTCCAATGAAGCATCACATGGTTAGTAAAACCAATCATAAGTTGCCTGCAAAAGGGATAATGTTCTAAAGGATATCATATACCTATAATAGACAACACATATTTTTGTAATAGTACAACATCATTGAGGGAATAACATAAAATTCATGAAATTATTCTTCGAAATCAAATGATAAAACTGAAGTGGGATCCTGATTTCTCCAAACCCAGCCCTGCCATGTCAAAGCCCTTAATTCGGGAATAATGATGTGTCACTAGATCATCCGTATCCCACATCCTGTAACATTATTTCTGGGTGCTATAACACAATAGTCTCCTGAGTTACCGCCCCACTCTGTTACCAAATTCTATAGGCTCCTGCCAAAAGAAAGTGCGATAACTCATATTGGGTATTGATTACGCAGTGTTTATATGCAAAGCGTGGTGACATATCTTTGTTCACAGCAAGCCATAACTTGCTTAGTCTTGGTATCATTTCGTATAAACACATTCCTATGGTGATGTGACCTAGTTACGCGTGGTTATATTCACCCGGCAACAAACCCCCATGGCGGCATGAAAATCAATACGCTGGTTTTACAGGGTTTCATTATTGGGCAATTATTCTGTTCTACAATTAGCTGCCTATCAAATATTTGGTGATGTGGTTTTGGAATTGGTAATGATTGTGGGAAATGACAATTGATTACAAGTGCATATGAATAAGTAATATATTTGTGTCGGTTCCATTCTCTATAGTTTACATCATGATGTAAGTACTCCAATAATTCAGTCAGACCCCACAACATTATTGAAATGTTAAAATATATCTATATAAGGATCAAAATGATAGAATCTCCTTCTTTTAGAAAACATAGAGGTGCACAAGAGAGGAGTGGGGTGTGCCCTCGACCTTAAGTTAGAACAGAATAAACTGCATTGAAATGATTCATTCTTGTGCAACCTGAGAATGTTAGGCCTCACCAATGTAGCTTTTGAATATCAAAAGTGGTTGCTTTACTACAGTTGGATGCTTTTTTGACACCTTACCCTTAAAAGGTTACTAATGAAGCAGTCACTGCTCACATGAAGCATTCAGCGAGACTGTGCGGGGGCCTCAATGTTGTCGTGTGACAATAAAATCAACATAGAGTCCTACGTCCCCCTATTTTCACCCTTACTGCCACCAACATCAGAGAAACCGACTCAGATCAAAGGGACCGAATGACGGTCCCCGCGCCCCGACAATCCACTGGTCAGATGAAAGGGCTTGGAGAGCTGAGCCAAAAGGGTCCGACCGCCTGAGTCGCTGTCGCGACAATATGACAACTCACAGGTGGGCCTCTGTGTATGCTATGTGTGGTCAGGAGGTTCAAAGTGGGTCTACTTAAGGGGTATTAATATCAGTAGATCATAGCCAAACTCATGAGTGGTCCCTGCAGGTGAGCCAGGATCAGGATGCATGCTGGGTAATATGCCAACAAATCACAAGTATTTAGTAAATTAATTTTCATTAATCCTATCATTATTTTGTATCAAAGGTGAGAAAAAAACCAGTGACCATTATTCTTCAATTTGTATACATATGTTTCTAATATTTTCTAAGTGGTTTGAAAATTCAATCATTATATATGTATATATAGCAATTTTCTACTTTATAGTTTTTGCTGTGTTTTTGTCAACACAATTTGTCCAAAATAACCTGCAGGTGTTTACAATACTTAAAATCAGCTATCCGTGGTAGGGAGAATTCTCTCATATTTGAGAATGGACTCTATTTTGTTTGATGATCCTCACCTAAAGAGGCTGACGGGGGGAAAGCTTTGGTTTAAGAGTGTTCCAAGCCAAGAGCAGGTGGTAGAGATATTTATGAGGGCAAACCCCTTAATTTGACAGCAAATTGCACCATTTCTTAAACTCAACAGCGCAAAAGAGTGCTTATAAACTGCAACAGCAGGCACAAAAAGAAAGTAATGAGCAAAATAGGTATTTTCTAAATTCAACATGAGAAAATGAGGTAAATAAGCAACAGAGACACCTTACATCTGTATTTCTTAAATTTGATATGCAACATTGGGACTCCCCATCCAGACTCCCAGTCCCAGCATGGTACACTGGAAAAAACACTATGATGAACAGTACCCAGCAGCCAAGAAGAGTATGAATACTTCTCTCAGTATCGCCCTGTATAAGATCTGAGCCTTATGTAAAAAATACGTGTGGCTGGAGCACTGACTATGGAGACTGCATATAGGGCATCTGTTATATACATGTCTGAATTTAGATTCCATTTCCCATCCCCCGTTGGGGTGACATGCCCATCAAATGCCCATCAAAAGTACACATAGATGTATGCACATTTATCTGATTTTTAACCCCTGCATTGCTTTGTGTGATTGTTAATACCCTAATTTGAAATCATACAAAGCTCCTCTTATATACTATTAATATGCTATTATAGACTGCAACTACTCTTTAACTACTCTTTAACAACTGTATGGGATGTTGAATAGGTGTCATTCTGATACTTATAAGCACATATGAGTGTGTCTAGGACTTAATTTTGAAAATCATTCCTGACCAACCCAAAAATATAATGTGAGCCAAATCATTCTTGAATGACTTGTTCCTTAATTTCAGAATAACAGACTATGTCATTGCTAAATGATTGGTCAATTTTGAAATCTTACTTTTGTTAAGAGGTAGTATTTTTATGATAGTTATTGCATCTTTCTTCCCCCTATATTTTGATTTACAAGATCCCTTGCACAACAAACCTTACCTAAGTTTTCCTCTAAGGAGTTTACATGTTAAATCCAAATAAACATTCTCCTTTACTCTGCTCTTTTTGTCCTCTGCAGTGGAACTGTTGCATGTAGGAGGTATGCGGACATACCTCATTCAAATGAAAGAAGTTTTGCCACACGCCTTGCCAGATTTTACGACAATGTCGCGTGCTGCGGGACATATGGCACCGAGATGGTCCTCTGCGCCAGCACTAGCCTCTCAAGCCTTGCCAACATGGGTATTTATTTCGTCTCCTAAAGTTTTTCTCAGTTCTTCCCTCACACTAAAAAGAGATTTCTGGTTGAGTTGGTGGGAATTCTAACACTACATATATGGATCTTCCGATGTATTGATTTTTTTAATGCTTTTTTATTCAGGCATACCCTGATCCTATCAGCATATTGCATTAGTCTGTTTATTCAGTACACTCATGCCATTGTACATATGCTGGTTCTGTTAAAAAGCATTGTCACAGTATATCATATATATGGCATAAACCCATTACATTTTGCAAATGGGCAGTGTTAAAATCCACTTTGTAAAATAAGCTTTAGCAGCCATGACTAAGGTCTAGATAGGAGTAAAATTACAAGGACATTGAAAATGGAATTGGACAATAGCATATAAGGGCGAATATGGGAAATGTTAGCAGTCAATGTACAGCGGGCAACCACAAAGGTTAAATTTAAGAAAATGATTTAAGTTGATTTGTTGCTGATGAAGAATCGAATGCACATTGACCTTACATTGACATGACCCTGGACTATGTTTTGAAGAATCTGTAATTTATTCATTGCTCATTAACCATGTAAAATTCATCTTATATTCCTATATTATTGTATTATCATTCATCTAATCTTTGGAAGATCATGTGTTCCGCATGAAGAGGTTAATACAATTTGCAAAATAAAAAAATAAAATAAAAAAATAAAAGGCTATACCTGATTGGTTTATGGCAGGCAGGTGACTGGTTATCAGCCAATCAGAATTATCAAGCAAATTAGATATCAAGATGCCCATTATACCTAAATAGATTGCGATTAACTGGTTGATCATCTCAACAGAGCGTAAGTGTGCGTGGTTCGATGGCATATTTCCTTAATTAGACATGGGATATGCTGATCCTCACTTAACCAGAACCCTTCAAATCAATGTATATTAGTATTGATTTGTTACTCAACTAAGATTTATGTCTTAAGGCAAGGCAATAGAAACTATAATTGGAATATAAAAGCATAAATCAATATTGCCCCTATATATTCCAAATGTGGATCAAACAGCGACATATGAAACGATCGCTTTATGAAATTATGATTGACGAATAGTGATATACATGGATTTGTGTGCCTCATGAAACATTCCAATTACTCTAGTGCCATCCTAAGACAATTAAACCTCCATATTACAACGTAAAGACCAAGTCATTCGGCGATATACTTTGTCGAAGCAGACAGATATCTGTAGATGGCTGGGCAAGATAGGCGGGGTGCTTGCAATGTAAGCCTAGGGCTTAGGTGAAAGTAAGTGATACATAAAAGAACAACTTGAATGTCTATGCGGAATGCTGGATTCCATGCCAATGGCACTGCTATTGCGTTATTTTCTTATTTTCTCACTTCTAACTATGTCTAGCTCACCATTCATATTTCGACAAGTTATTTCAGCAAGATTGTAACATTTGCACATAGTATGTCCAAGTATGCAGAACTCATCGTTATATTTGATTCCTGTGCATTACACTTGCTGAATGCAAGATCCACCCTGTGTTTTTTCCAGCAGGCCCTCCCGACTGAGTGTTTTGTTGGTTCTTTTGCTGATTGAAAAGATTTTTATGCTTTTCATTTTTCATGAACATTGTTTTTAAATTCGGACCTCCCAACTGCCTATTATTTTCCCTCCCCCTGGCAAAACTTTTTTTCACTGGTGGCATAGTTTTAGCAAGTTAGCACTTTGAAGCCATGTAGGTTCTTAAGGAGGTAATAGAGCTTTTCAAGGGTATCGATAGAAGCTTTAGGGTTTAAGGGTTCGCGAAGTATACCAAAAGCCAATGGGTTTACTGAAGAATCCTAGGAACTGGGACGACTGAATTTCTTTGCCGAGGGAAGGATTACATCGGAAGAGCTTGTAGATTTAGTGGGTGCAAAGCACAACCCATTTGAAACTTGGGTTTCAGGCTCTGGCTTTTGGAAACCACCGAGGTAGAAAAGGGAGAAGCCGGTCCTTGTTCAGGGTTCTGAATCGGTGGGAATTAATGGGTTGGAGGCTGTGAGGGTTCCAAATCAATACCTTCTACCAGAGAGGTGGAGAGCGTACAAAACAGGGTCCCCACTCAGATTCATTTTCAGATTCCCCGTGATTTCCCTGAGATTTCCCTGTCCTGTAGGAATTTCTCTCCATGTCATATCCAGTAAGTTGTTCAAATTTAAAAGCCTTCATGTGCAGAAAAAATTTGGACAACCCTACAACAAGAAAGGATAATCCCTGATATTTTCAGAATCAGGAATTTCAGAACCTGCCCAAATGAAATTCCCTGTTTTTTAGTAAAATTGGCAAATTCCCTGTGATTTCCCTGCCAGGGATTTTTGCCATTTTCCCTGTTTTCCAAGTGCAGTGGGACCCTGACATAATTATACATTCACAGCAGCAACAGTGTGTGATTTTGTTCTTGTGTTTGGTAGGTCTCCTCTTGGTAGCATTTTAGCTCTTCATTGTTCAAAGTATCTCAAATGTAAACACATAAAAACTTTAATATTTGAATTGTTAAAGACCTGGTTAGCAAGAAACGATTCATCATATTTAATTTGTTGGTTAGGGTTCGAGAGCAGTTGAAGTAATATTTTGGCACTATTCCAATTACTGTAGCTTATTTTACATCAACAATACCTATATTGTCTAAAGATTTTGCAAGCACCCTCATATTTTCGTTGTGATAAATCAAAAAAGTTATTGGTTTGTGGGCAAATACACTTCAAACCTTGTTAAGGTCCTTGAAGAACACCCCCAGCTGAAGGAAAGAGAGGCTGGTACATGAAAAAGGAGGCCTTCAGTGTTTGGTACTCACCTCACACGCTTTGACCCAACCCGGCATCAATGTTGGGGGTGGTCGGATAGGGCCCTATTACACTACACAACTTTGAGCTCCAATATCAAACCGATATGATGATATTACAGAAAATTCATTTGGATGAGTGATACTTTTGACTTTTGTTTGAATATGTTTGATTTGGAGCATTTACGCATGCATAACAGCAAATTTTGTCACTGTTATGCGTGTTTTATCCGCGACATTGTCAAAGCCCAGCTTATGTCGTGTAGTGTAATACAGCCTGAAGGGTCGATCAGCTTGGAGGGCCAGAGGGCGGAGAGGGCTGGAATGAGGAGGGTGGGGATCTGTGCACAAGGAGCTGAGAGGGAATGGAGCAGAGAGGAATGAGTGGAGTTCAAGGGTTCGGGCTACAGTTCGTATCTTGTTAACACAGTCCCAGGCTTATTCGGTACAGGTTGGGGCGTACTTTCGCTATATGAATGGCTCCTTCGGGATAAAGAGTACTAAAGATTCAGATAAGGCTTCCTGCAAGTCAATTATATATTTCTAATTGTAATAACTCACATCTATCTCTCACTGAGGATTTGCTACGTACTATGTATTTTTAAGAATGTACTCAATTTATTCACTTACAGGGCAAAGATAATATGTAATTTTTGTAACTAGATAGTTGCATTATAATGTCTCCAAGTGAACGTTATATCACAAATATGGAATGCTAGTTTTATTCCTGGGTGTCAATATCAACAATCTTTGATGTTTGCAATTTGCCCAGTTTTGCAATACAGAATTAATCAATTTCAATCTCATCACTGAGGCAATAACTACAGATATTCATGTCATCCAGCAGAATTCTCATTCAAAATCCACCAACGAGCCCCAGCCGGCTCGGAGACCTGAAGAAAACCAGCGAGCCAGACCAGACTTCCTACTGTCATGACAACAACGTCCCGCAAGAAACACTTGACATGCGCGCGGCCTCCGGGGTGCCACCAACGACATGCCAACATGTCGCGCCACCTGCCCAGATGGGCTTCTTTAACTGGGAGGATGGAGACTCGGTCGGTCTCTGGAGAAATCGGCCTAAATGGCTGGCGGCATGGCTCCCCCATGAGCCCGCGGGAAGGCGTGATTCATCGCACGTCTGGGGATTCCCGCAAACCGCCAGGAGTGGTTATCAATAAGGGAGGTTTCTAATATTAATGGATTGGTGGTGCTTTTTAATCAATTTTAAATGGGAATTTCTTAGGTGATTACCAAGGACAGGACTACATGAGGGGGACATCAGGCCACAGCGATAGATCTTCCCAGTGTAGACTTTGTTCCGATAACCACTTATTATCTCTAAATTGGTTTGACACAAGATTGATCAGATGAACATACCACTTCCCCATCCTACTTCATAACTCCATAAATAACATTAAACTATTATAACCTAAGCCATTACATGATATTATGATCACCAAATTTGATAAAATATAACCGATGAACAAATTCTTAATGATTTTTTTCCCTACTTATATTCAGCCGATTTATTAGTTCAGTCCAATGGGGCTCAAGTTCCCACATATTAATGATTTGTCCCAATTATTGGACTACTGAAAAGGCCTACCCTGCCTGTTTCCAGGTTAACTGGTACCATTTGGCTCCTTCTTAGTCTTTCCCCGAGAGAATGAGAGCAATGATTCTTTCCTTTGTGAACCTTCCAAACTCAAAATGGGACATCAATGTCTCCCACTGTGCCCCATTTAACACACCATATTCTTCAATTATTTTAATTATCAATGCAAAAGGCATTTATTAAGTTGCTTAGTTCTTAACTGTTTACTGAAACAGGTGGCTCCACAACTACCAAAAGGCAGTGATAATCTTGTATACTGAAATACCTACCACCATTTTTGCTACCACCTTTAATTAATATTCTAGACAAACTGATTCACTATAGATTCAACCGCTGGATTCCCGCTTAGTTCTACTGATTCACCTCTAAATTTCTACTGCAATCCCAGGGCTTCTGTTTCTGTAGTCATTACACTCTGTATTCCCACTGCACTTTGTTCTTGGCAATAAAGAACGATAAATTCAAACAAATAATAATCCTAGCTCATTACTGGTGCTCATGTACCATTACATTGTAAACGTGGTGACAGAAAAAAGGGCATCTGGTGGAAGAGCAAAAGGTTCGACTTCATAATGGATGATTTGTTAGAACTACAGCCGTAACCTGACAAGCAGGTGCAACACCTTTGCACTGAACTTTGTCATATTATCATTTATCGCTAAAACTAAAAAGTCAAAGCAACTATCTATCTTAACTGCTCTGTATAAATACACATGCAAATAATGTGTGTGTACACATGAAAATAATGATATACAAAGAAGTGATCTTCATAAGAAGTCAAATGAAGCATTTCTTTATATAAATGAGTATGGCCTATCAGAATCGTTTTCTCTCAAGAATGATATTTTCTCAAATTCTATCCAGGAAATTTACATAAACTCCTAGAATATCACTTAAGTCATTTGCATTATGATTATGGTTGAACTAGCTTCTATATAATATTATTGCATGGCTTTTCACTACATATCTAGATCAATAATACTAGTCTCCTATCGTTAATTTTTGTATTAAGTAACCTAACTGATATATTTCATATACACCTCTCCTCCCGACAATTACTCAAAACACTAAGGTCTGTTTGAAACCTATTCTCCTAAAAACAATGTGCTAAATGATACCAATTAGCCTCATTGATCAAATAACTTCAACAAATTAAACAAAAGAAACACAGAAAAACCAAACGAGCCCTTCCGGGAATTAAGGGCAGTTGCTCAGGGGCATTAATCCCTACATGGTGATTAATCCGCGTTCCGGTGATTCCGGCGATCCCTTTCGCCCCATCCGGTAATTAACAGGTACTCCGTAATTTGTTTAACGCCAACCAGGCAATCCTTCAGTTGGACCGATTTAATTCCTCTGGTGAAGACAAGAATAAGTTGTAATTGGTGACTCCTTACTGGTGGGAAAGCGAACCAAGCGGCACGTAAATATTGGGTTTTATGGTTCGATTGTGACAAAAAGTTGAAGGTTCAAACTAATCCCATAGTCCCAGTATGATGTATTCAGCAGTTATTTCCCACAGTGCATTAGGGTTAGGGTGTTATAATCTGCCAATAGCAAGCTGTATTGATACCAATGACAAGTCCAAGAGGTCGTTTTGAACCAAAAGTAGTTTTGGACTATTACAGAAGTGTATGTGTGTCAGATGAGGGTCTGCATACTATATATGATACCCCAGTAGACAGGCAAACTGGTAGGACAACCTCATAATGTACATGTATACAGTGTCTTAGGTGAATCTGTTGAATTCCACTGCTCTCACACACTGTAACACCAGTAGAAGTATAGCGGACTGGGGGTTTGTATACACCAGGGAGGTAACGTGGTCTTATATACACTTTGTACACTTTAAGATATGAGATGATAAGGGGTCCTTGTGAATGTAAGCCCCTATGGCCCTATGGATAATAACTCTGCTTCATCATGAATATAGGTAAATCTGTTGAATTCCACTGCTATAGCACAAACTGTAACACCACCTCACTGAGCTGGTTGATCCTGGTATCCACGAGTAGTATAGCGGAATGAGGATTTGTATACACCGCTCCGGATTGGTGGGGTTCTGTAGTTTACTAACCACACTCCGGTGAGGCGAAGAGAGGTCGTCTATAGTTTAACCTCAAACCAATTTAACATCCGGTTCCCGGGGACACCTGTTGCTATGGTGACCCAGGGTTTGCTATGGTGACCCAGGTGTTGCTATGGTGACCCAGGTGTTGCTATGGTGACCCAGGTGTTGCTATGGTGACCCAGGTGTTGCTATGGTGACCCAGGTGTTGCTATGGTGACACAGGTGTTGCTATGGTGACACAGGTGTTGCTATGGTGACACAGGTGTTACTATGATGATCCAGGTGTTGCTATGGTGACCCAGGTATTGCTATGGTGACCCGGGTGTTGTTACGGTGAGATAAATGTTGCTATGGTGACCCAGGTGTTGCTGGGACACCTGTTGTCGTGGGGGTGCTTAGATAACTCATCCACTCTCTCCTTCTATGGTTGGGTTATGTATTCAAGTATCATTCACCCTCAGTTTGATTCCTGTATGGCTCCACAAGAATGGTCGGTTTTCACGATGTCTACCAAAGCACTTGTCTGGACTAACTTAATGCTTCCCACCTATTTCATCCAGGTTTATTATACAACCTGATGGCTAGCAGTGTAAGATAGAGAGTAAGGTGTAACTATGAGAGGCAATACCAAGGTTCCAGAAGTAGTTATCCCAATGCTGACAGGCTGGTATAACGTATCCACCAGCCCGCCCTCTCCACACTCCCCTCTCCTCCTGTAGCTCAGGACGGAGTGGCGGTAGAACAGGGTGTGAGGGTAGTATACATATCCTTCACTCCGCCTCCAGTGGTTTTAAACCCCCTCCAGTGGTTACAGACCCCCTCCAGGCCTCAGCCCGTCCTCCCGCTGTCTGCCCGGCATGCAGGCCACATGGCGACTGGTACTGGAGAGATGCCCTCCTCCTCTACCCCCCCCCTGCCCACCCACCCACCACCCTGCCCAGCCACCGCCCCAGCCGACGGGAGGACACTAGCGCCGCCAGTGGGGTAAGGCGGTACTAGATGGTTACCAAGATGTGGTGGTTTAGGTTTAAAAAGAACTTCTGAAGTTATAAGTGGTTTGAATGGTGAAATGAGTTTTAAGGTTATAAATATATGTGTGTTTTTGTTTGATATCAATGTTAGTTTAACATTCTAATCCTCTGCAGTAAAAGCTTATAAAGTTTAGTTTTGGGTAATAGTACTAGGAAAATTACTGTGAATCAAGTATGATGAATATTTTTCAAAAAATGTTGATAGAAATAAGGAGTGGGTTGGCTGGCAAAGTGGACAGGTCTATAACTGACAACCTACACAGATCTCTAGTCTCTCTTTTAAAAAAAAGTTTTGCAAAACCTGTATGATTTCTTTTCAATGTAAAATGGGGATGAAAGGGTCATGACTTTTAGTGTGGATGTTGGTTTAACATCCTTTGTTTCTTTAACGCCCCCTTCCTCCCGGGAGCGGAGGCGGAGGCCGGACTGTGTCAGAATCAATTTCCCCTGATCTGGGCTAAAACACAGGGGGAGGTTTTTGGTCTGTGACCTTGAAGGGGTGTGAAGGTCTTTACATGCAGTCTGGTGGCCCCGGGGACCTCCCCCTGGTTCAGAGTTGACTGTGGTAGATCGGGGGATGGAGGGGGGGTGGTTGATGTACAAAGGTGCACTCTCTACAGGGGCAGAGCAGGGCTGTGGCAGTTTAAGGATAGACCCCAGTGATGTGAGTGTGAATGGCGGGGCTGTCTTTACTTATAATTTTTATGATTCTTTTTTAAAGTACTACTAAACAGAAAACATCATTAGGTAGCCAATGAATAACTTTATCTATTGACATAAGTTATATAAAAATGTACAGAACAATAGCTCTGTATGTGATTCGTAAACCTGAAAATCATTATATTCAAATTTATTTTTTGAACATAAATATCTCACTTATTTTTTTACTTACAGCAATGAAATTTTTAGTGCATCTTCTTGAGATATATAGGGAGGGAACCGTGTCTCAGAATTTTGATATACGTCCTAGTTTTATTTTTATGAAATGTAGAAAATGGTACTTAAAAAAATCTAAAAAAGTTGCCCGTTTTTTTATCATAAAATTAAATCTAAGCCCTTAATCAAGAATCTGAGACACGGTTTCCTGCATAATTATGAATCTTATGAAAATCTTATTTATGTCAGATGAATATTAAGCGAGATATCAATGTTCAAAAAATAAAAGTTAAAAAATCGATTTTTATTTGATTTAATTCGCAATTCAAAAAACATTGTTATCCTATCTATATCAATGGGTAGAGAAAAATTGGAGCTTTCAAATGATATGTAACACATCATGATCAGGCCATTGGTAAGGGAGGCATTGATGCTTTCCATAATGGGCCGCCCATCACTGGGGTCTATCCTTAAGCTCTTTTTGAAGACTGGTTTTCAACTAAAAGGAGTGGAAATAGTCCAGAAAACATATATACATCATTAAATTTTCTGTTTATTTTGAGTCATTTCAATGCAACAGTCGTTGGTATAATAAATGCACACAGTGCTAGTTGTGGAAGTAACTGGAAAGAAGGCACAGCAATGTGCGTTTTATTTCCATTTAAATTTAAGGGCGATATACCCTAGGAAAGGTGCATTGAACCCTTTCCACATGTCTAATTTCACCTTAGCCATGACGCAATTTGAGGACAAAGGTGCCCTTGCACTTATTGGTCATTTTTTTTCTCAATAATATGTATTACGTTAGTTGTTGATACAGACCCATGAGACCAAATGTACAATTTCATATCTGATCTCTAGAGGTTCTTTTAAATCATTAAGTTGAAGTGTGTCAGTGATATCAGCCTGAGGGCAGGGCCCTGACACTCTTGACTACTGAAACTCTTAACTACTGAACCTGTATCACCCTAGGGTATGATAAAAGGTCCAATCCTCTCCAGCCCCCCACATACCATCAAACCCTTGTTATATTTGGCTGAAGCACCAAACCATGTTTACACTACCGCATCAGGATACAAGATATGTCGCGCCCTCTCACAGCGAAAAGCAACAATGTACCTGCTCTAACGGAGCCTCACTTTCATGTCCCCAGACCTGGCTGCTAGCTGATGTGTGCCTGTACTGGAGGGACATTTAACGCATATAGACCTCATGGTCAATGTTTATGTTGCGCATTGACAGTATGTATGTACCTCTCTATATGGATGTATGGACCTATTATGTAAAAGCTACGTAGGTGAGGGACAGACTAAACCAAACCCTTGTTTTCATTGGCTGCTGCACCAAACCATGTTTACCCATACCACATCCAGGTACCAGACAGTCATGTGATGCCCTCACATCGAAAAGCGACAACAAACTGCTCTAACGGAGCCTCGCTTTCATGTCGTCAGACCTGGCTGCTGGCCGCCCTTTCCTTTTGGTGTATGGGGATGGAGCACTTTGATGCGGGCCTGTACTGGAGGGACGTTTAGCGCATATAGACCTCATGGTCAATGTTTATGTTGTGCATTGACAGTATGTAGGTACTGCCCTGTAGGGATGTACAGACCTATTATGTAAAAGCTAAGTAGGTGAGGGACAGACTAAATCAAACTCTTGTTTTCATTGGCTGCTGCACCAAACCATGTTTACCTATAGCACATCAGGGTACAAGACATGTCACACCCTCTCAAAGTGAAAAGCGACAACGAAACCCGTTTTAACGGAGCCTTGCTTTTATGTCCTCAGCCTCCCTTTACTTTGGGTGTATGGGGATGGAGTGCACAGATGTGGGTCTATGCTTGGAGGTGTGTATTGACAGACTGTATGTACTGCTCCTCATTTTCAGTATATTAAACATATTTTGAGTATTGTTTCCGTGATAAAATGTAAAGGAAGTTTTGGAGACATTTTGGGGTGACCCAAGACTTGGCAGTTTTGTAGTTGGGATGTAACAGCCACAAGCACATGGTGATTCTTATAGATTAGGTCTTACAAAGGTAAGGGCTACATTGAGTAGAGAATGGCTTTCATCTCTAATCTCCAATAAGGACAATTTTACATCCTAGAACCACCACCCCCTCCCCCGGACCCCCATACTGACCCACCCCTGTTCCAGACTTCATTCCATTACACATCTATCATAAAGTATAATCCCCTACCAAGAACTACCACTTCAGAGTGTTACTCCTATTACATGGACAGACATATATCAATATGTAAGCTCACATGCAAGTGCCTGCTCTCACAAAACCTGCAGATAGATTTCTTTAGTAGACATACTGAGCTAAAGGGCAATACCCACTAAGCAACTTTACTAGCGCCGGCAACTTGGAGAATTGCTGTTGTCGTCTTCAGGCAACTGCAATATTAAGCTAGTCTGATATTTTACCAGCAATTTTAACAGTGATTATCAGTAATTCCATTGCCCGTCACTCAGAAAAATGGTTATACCAAAAGGGAATCGCCAAGCTATCCATTGATAAACCAGTTGCCTGGTGGCTTCAGCGGCGAATCTCTCAATCGCCCATCACCTGTTGATGTTAAAGTCGCCTAGTGGCTGTGGGGCTTAATAGTGGGAAAAGCTTGGATTGTATGCGTTGGGATATAACAGACTGTATAATAGAGCGTATTGTGTGGTTCGAGGGGACAGATTAATTGTGTTGCCTGTTCGATTCGCACATTTTGCCCCATTGATGTTTGTCTTAACGACAACAGACATGCACCGCAGCAATTTTTAGCTACGTTTTACAACTGCTTCTCATCAGAAACACCTTGATTGCAAGTTTGTTTGATGATGCATCATATTTTATACAAAACAATGAACTATCATGGCATATGTCACTTTAAGTTGAAAAATGTTTGATGTATTGCAAATTGCAAAGTTGATACAATTTTTTAGCCATGCGGCAGAATTGGCAAATGTACAGAAATACATTGCTTTACACTATAGCTTCCTACCAATATTTAGGTAGTATGTCAACTTGCACAGTTGTATAACTGCATGTGCATTACCTTTGCCTTCAATGATTAGAAAAATCAGTAAGCACAACATTCATATTTTACCTATTGCTCCTGAATTTTCCTAGCCTTAACATTTACCTTTGTATTGTAATGTGGTGTATGAATATAGTCTGTTTTATATTATATATATATATGTATGTATGTATGTATGTATGTATGTATGTATGTATGTATGTATGTATGTATATATATATAAAGTGTTGAAGCTACACCAAAACGCAGGAGTGTTGTTGACTTGTATCATTAATCAGACGTTAAGATCAAGGCGAATCAACTAGTTTCGGTGTGTTACATGTCTTGTCTGACATTAAAACTGCCTGCGTGACTTTATTTATCCCTCAGACTACCTGATGAAGACCTGATTGCCAGGATCTTGTTACTTGTGTCTTATCAAAGGTTGATGCAGCTACAATTAAACCTTCCCAGGCTCCTTAATTCAAAAGTCGCCTATTCCCCTAAACCCCCATTACCCACTACAACTATGGCCGAACAATTTTGTGAAGATTCAG
This sequence comes from Lepidonotus clava, assembly GCA_936440205.1. Lineage (NCBI taxonomy): Eukaryota > Metazoa > Annelida > Polychaeta > Phyllodocida > Polynoidae > Lepidonotus > Lepidonotus clava. The sequence goes on from OW387143.1 coordinate 4,503,259, forward strand.
CCAATAGCAGTCAGTGGTCAGTGTCAAATTATAAAGCATGCTTAGTATGAATCTGTGCTCCCGTCAACCAACTCTGACTAGACAAGGCATACCCACACGCAGTTGGCATGCTGATCGGTGTTGCAGTCAGTACTATAATATAGTATTACAGCTCCAATCCCACATCCACACGCCAATCAGCATATTGATTCAATCCAAAATGCCTAGTGGGTAGAGCCCTTAAAGCCCTATACCCATTAAGTGATTCTACCGTCGCTGGCCGACGGGCGACTAGGAGAATCAGCATCAGCATCATCGGGTGATGGTGATATCAGGCAAGTTTGATATTTTTCCTCAGATTTCCCCGGTGATCCCGTCATCTGTCGCCAGTTGCCCAAAAAATACACAATACCCACAGGAATCGCCCAGCGATCAGCAGTCGCCCAGCAATTTCATAGTTGATTCTCCCAGTTCCCCATTGATTGTAAAATTGCCTAGTGGGTATGGGGCTTTAGCAAATCTAGCAACAGGTTTCAATCCATGTACCGAGCAATTACAGCTGTGGCTTACTTTTATTCGGTCAATGTATCAGGTAACTATATCTGTACCTCCACTTCTACTAACCTCCTTTTTACCAGTTCTGTATCAAAGAGATAAAGATTTTGCAGATTTTAATCTAAAGTCATAAAGCATTGTTTTCTATGGAAAGGCAGTATCAGATTCAAGCTACAATGTCATTGTGTCTACCTCATTGTTATTACAATGCTGTTTTATACAGATATTAAACTTTTCTAAAGTCGGCTAAACAACATTTTGCTAAGAGTTTCTGCGCTTCTTTCACAATGTCAATTATAGGAGGTAATTGGGAACATCGGAGTCGACCAAATTGGATTGAATAAAGATTATAAAATCACCAAGCGGATTGCATGACTCAAAGTTACCTATTTGATGTTATTACCTATCAAGACATGAAGCTTTTAAAAGGTTTCCTTTGAAATTACTGATTTAATCACCAGGTAAATGTATTGAATGGGAAACGAGTTCTAGGAATAGAAAGGGGAGATGGTGGCAAAGTGATACGTTGCGGGGAGGGGAGTAAAACAGTTAGATACTTACTTGAATATAATTCTTTCTATTTCTCTATATTTCTACTCAAAATAAAGTCAGATTCAATTGTGAATGTCTAACTCTTTCAATTTCTAAATTATCAAACATGACACCATTTGGCTAAAGTGATTCAACTGACATTATGTGTTATTAAAAGCGGTTTTAGATCAAATTTGCAAGTGTGTGAACCTGTGCCAGTTCTTCGGAACGGCACTCTTTAAGATGAAATCCACTTGGTAATTGTAATGTGAGATTTTGTCATGGAATTATTATTGTTCTGCTGATATTTAATAGGAAATGAGAACCTGGCTGATTGGAATGTCTTTAGTGATGTGATACCATATGACATAATCTGTTTTCTAGGTAAAAGTATGGTGTAAAGACATGAGTGGTCATGAAAGTACAACAATGGGCCCTCCCTCACTCTCCATTCACATTTCCCCAACTTCTCTCACTCTCCCCCCATGATCCATTCATTCTCCTCAGCAGACGACTTCAAGACGACGTTTCCTTCGAGACGCCCGCCCAAGACGCGTACTAATGTCGTTTCCTGGAGACAATCTTACCGCTTCAGCCCGAATCACTCCAATCCATCCCGGGCAAATAGCCCCGATTGTCCCACAGCTAATCACATGACCAAGGCACTAATCACATGACCCGCAAGCCATCCGGAGAATCCCGATGAGATCCGAGCGGGCTTTTGTCGCGAGGTGTCATGGCGGTAATGCACGCCCTCTCTCGGAAGGCCCGCCCACAAAGACGCATGACGTGTATGTCGATAATAATAATGGCCTTGGTGACTTGGGGAAAAGGGAGAGGAATCGATGTGCCCCCACTCCAACTTTAGACCCCTGGTGGTGGAGGCTTTAGTCCACTTCCAGTTTGAGATTGACGCAGACCTCCTACTGACCACAGACAGTGCCTTTCTATTTAAATGTAACGTGGTTCAAATAGTAGTGTATGTAAAAAAACATGTCCGAAACTTTTAAACAGTCTCTAATGTTTTACCCTTAAAGGTCAGACATTTTGTCCGATGATACTTTTAAATGTTGTCCATATAAGATATCTTTCTTTTAAGTAGTACTTTACTCAATCCTTGTAAATATTCATTTGTTTATGTCATGTCCAGCCAACACTGATGTCACAGGAATTCCTTTAAACTATTCAAAAACACTAAACACCAACCATTGGAAACGTCCACCATGTGATTGCATCTTCCCAAAGTCTTCCATATTCAAGTAGTGGCCACCGCTCTACTTTCACCTCTCGAAATGAGCACATAATAGGGCCATTGACCCCTAATTTTGTCCTTCCAATGACAAGGTCAACTCTTTATCCTTTAACCATGCCCATAAAGGACACAGATTCTCCATGAGGACGTCTTAATTTGATCCCAACCAGACTTCCATCTTAACCAAACAGCCTTCCCCCCGCGCTTAACCATAATTAAAACGGCCGAGGCAGTTAGCTCCCTTTTTGGCGGGAAATGGCCTGACGATTGTCGTCTGCTCGGATCCTCCTCGCCTACAAATGACCGTAGAGGGCGTCACTTGTCTCCTTGAGAACGAGGCTGCTGAAAGATAAGTCCTTTATAAAGGTGGGTGGTCTTCGGGGCGCTGCGGTATCTGAGGAGCGGGCGGAAGTGAAAGGAGCGGGGTACTTTATTCAAAGTTTCAGTGGCTCCAACTATTTGTTCTGCTGTTCTAGACAAGTGTGATGCATATTCATGTTGATGCACTTTAAAATGAAATTCTGTGGGTGCATAATATTCTCTTGCCTAATCAATAAAAGATACCAGATATCTTTTTTGATTTTGAAGGGCTGGGGAAAGAGCCAAATTTGGTCTGACATATCAACTGTAGTGTATTACCAACCCAGAACAATGTGGAAAACAAGCTGAATAATGATTCTAGATATAGTGTGTGTGTGTGTGTGTGTGTGTGTGTGTGTGTGTGTGTGTGTGTGTGTGTGTGTGTGTGTGTGTGTGTGTGTCTGTGTGTCTGTGTGTCTGTGTGTCTGTGTGTCGTTGTGTGTCGGTGTGTGTCGGTGTGTTTTTTTATCTTCCTTAATTGATCAGGGATGTAAGTAAGGGCTGGCTAAAATATCTTTAACTAGTCTGTGCTTGGAGACTGAGATCAGAAGGCAGTGTTTTTGCACTCCTTCTACAGGTTTCAGATTTTCAATGTGATGTGAACTTAATCTGAAATATATCTAAAGTTCTGAACAGCTTCTGAAGACCTGTCAGGTGCTTCACTGGGTTACATTGCTGACTAATTCAGGTCTGACTCACACTAAACTGTTCTATAACACCCTTCTAATTCTCATTTCACTTTTTTTCTTAAAATCTCAAATCAGGCAAAAGTCTGCAAATTGACATCCCTGATTGATTAGGAAACATATGCTGCAACAGATCAAAAGAAGGTGATGTTCAGCAGGCCATAAATATTTAGAAAACTCAATTAATACAAACCCTTGTATTACAGCTGTACAAATAGTACACATTTCATTCCAAAAACCCCTATGAAGAAGCAGAGGGAGCAGAGTATGTCTATAGTACTGACCTGGGCCTAATTGCCTCATTAAGAGTGCAATCAATTCTTGCAAATTGATCGACTTAATTAGTCGCCTATCTCTCCACTACGCCAACCGGTATACAGAAAGTGGGAGAGCGAGGCGCCGCGACAATAGAGATTGTCACCAGATATAAAATTACCAATTACCTACTAAGGGAATAGTGACTATATAGACTCTGAGTATGATATGGGGTCAATGTGGTCTACTCAGTGATTATTTAGTCTCTGGAGTTTAAGCTTTTTAACCACTGGGACCAAACCAAATAGAAGACAAGATTCTATGGTAATGAATTGGTCCGTGGTTGAAGCCATATTTGTTTGTTGTAGTGATCATATTAGAGAAGTGAAGAGCTCAGTGCATGCCCTCGAGTATTTGTTGATCTCACATTCTTAATGTCAGATACTCACAATCTGTGATTTAATAATCATTACTGTGAAAGGGAAATAAGAATTGATAAATAGAGTGCAAAGCCAGTGTTTGATAGTTACAGTATTATTTCAATCAATGAACCATCCTCAAAAGTTCAAACGCTCAAATGTAATATTAGACAGAAACTAATTCCCTAGACCTAGTATGGTGACGTAATCCTCCACTTATTTCCCCAAAGAGGCACCTTCTGGGTCTGTTGAATATAAAACATGTCTTTAACATTCTCATAAACTAGGAATATAGCAACTGCAGTCTGCCAGAAGCTACTCATCATTATTCTCCAAGAAGGACCTGACCACAAGACAGATGAACCTTTTGATGACACTTAAGTACTAACCCCAGGATGTCCCTTAAACCATGGTGTGAACCCCATAGACAGACCACTTTACACCATCGACACTGGTCAGCCCTACAAGTGACAATGTCGTAAAAAGCGATGTCGTAAAACAGAACACTTCAGTTCGGACAAGACCCACCAAGACTACCCATCCTTCGCACCAGCGACCCTATTCATCATCCCTACAGCCTCTTCTGTTTCCGTTCAGCCTACAGCAAATCCATGTTTTACGGCAGGTGTAAAATGTGAAACCTGTGAGGATGAACTGAAAGTGACAAGGGAAGACATTTCATGGTGGTCTAAAGCCAAATACCCACTAGGCGACTTTTACAGTCAGCTGACAGGTCGGCGATAAAATCGGATCACTACTATGATGTGTTTAATATGAATCAGTGTTAAAGTCAGCCAATCCTACTTTTAAAATTGGCTAATTTTATAGCCAATACACCTGTCCACGTTGCCAGCTAGCCCACCCCTTATTTCTATGATACCAACATTTGTAAATCTTCATTATACTTGATTCACAGTAACTTTCCTAGTCCTAGTACTATTACTAAACTTTATAAGCTTAATATGATGTTAAATATGTAGTTGTAGGACTGGAAGGCAAAAAAAGGTGTTCCCATAAGGAACAGTGTTAATATTGAGCTTTGCCCATAATGTCCAACCCTAGAATCACAAAGACATACCTTATGTTGGTTAACCTTAAATGGAGGTAATTACCTAATTGAGAGAAGATGATATTCATCCTCATTTATCAGCACCTTATTGACTTAGAAAACACAAGTACTAACTCACTGATTGAGATTTGTGTCAGTGGCTGACTTTGCAAAAACTGCAATTATCTCTGACCTCTGTATCATGCCAGCAAGACATCCCAAAATGGACAGGTTTATTAGTTGGCCGACTGTGTGAAAATTGCCTAGTGAGTATGGGGCTTAAGCATGCTGCTCCGGGCTTATACTACACGTGCAGGTAGGTACATGGCTGATGGCTGATGTACTACAGGCAGGACACATCCTGCGAAAAAACACCATTTCCTCTTACGCCCTGTTATTTGTGTCCGAAAAGGCGAATGATTTTGCTGATGGGTGTTCTTTTGTCGGTGCATTGCATCCAGACAGAGCACAGCTTTTTCTGAGGATAAGATTCTTTATTCAAACAGCATGCCCATGTATTCAGCCAAGGCAACTGCATTTCGGGGCTGTTCCACCAGATGTCTACAAAAATAGCATGCCTAAGTTTGGACACTGGCAATGTAGTAATTTTATTTTGGGAAATTTCAAATTTAGAGCCCCTGCAGAAACATTCGTAAAGGATAACATTGTTTTCTTGCACTTGAGATTCATCTTGATGAAAAGGAATATTATTAGAAATGTTATTATTTTTCCAATTTGATTTTTATACTTTTGACTAAACTCATTTTGACAACCAAAGTGGTGTCTATAGTATAAGTGGAGTTTTTGCTGGGGCTTCCTTTACGTCAGTTTGTTTGATCAGAAGAAACCTGTTCCACACTGCAAACATATCAGGAGATATTATTTCAGGACTTTCAAGAATCTGGGCCAATGCTAACACCAATGCATGACTAATTACAATGTAACTTTTTAAACCACAATCACAACCTGATGCGATGAATTTGTATTTATTGGCCAAAGTTTTGAGCCAATTGCCACCCTTCTCAATGAACAATGAAAAGTTCTGACAAGCAGTGATTTGTCGCGAGAAACTTAGCGACAAGGCACCAGTATATATGTGACTGCTTAAAGCAAGCACCACCTGGCGGAAGTTCTAGTTGCGGAGGCCACCTGTGCATGTCAAGCCGGAAGTTTATGCCTTCAACAGCGGAAGTAACGGTGTCGTCCCACACCACAATGGACTCTCCCAGCCCCTTTTGTCAAGAGTAAGTCCTAACAAATAGCGATTGTCAAGCCCTGGTCCTGGGGACGAACTGGTATATGTTTCCCTTTTGTATGCAGGAGGAAAGGCCTAAACTACTGGAATTGACATCAAGTCATAGAAAAGAGTTTTCTAAAGCAAAGTTTTGCTCCACCTTGGAGAAATAAGACCAAGATGTAGGGAAAGTGCATAAAATATTTGTTTTGAGTGGCTCTGAAACTTTACCGTGATAGAAACATTATAATATAATGTTTCTATCAAGGTAAAGTTATTCCATATTATCAGGGGTAGACCTTAACTTTTTTTCCCACTGGTCCACCGGGCTAGTGCTTGTCTATTTGCACTAGTCCCAAAAGTATTACACTAGTACCAAATTTAAAGGAATAAATGGAAGGTTTCCAGGTCAATTATAATAATCATGTTCTAGATATCATTAAATACAAACAATAATTTGGACATTATACAGTTAGAACAAACTCGTGGCAGACAACCCTCAATGCTATAAAAGACAACAAAGGGCCATAATTTGCACTAGCCCACTGGGCTAGCTGTTACAAAAACACACTAGCCCGACCTGATTTGCACTAGTGTCGGTACTAGCGGGCTAGTGCTAAGATCGACCACTGATTATGGTGTTAGTCTAAAACATACAACTTCTGATAAGATATCAGAAGCAGAGTAAAAGACAACCAAGACATCAAGGTGAACAGGAGACAATTTCTTCATACAAATTTCTCCACCAAAAATATTCTTGAGTGAAAATGGGTATCAATCTTTAAAGTTTTGAATGGTTCAGCTTCGGTGGAAAATCTCCATACCATCATGGCCCGATTAGCCAACAACCTGTCTATGGATAACGAATAGCACACAGCTGACACCGATCAATATTATGACAGTCTGCGATCGCTACGCACACACCTCATTAATAATGAACCCTCATACAGGGGGATTGTGCCTGTCCCTAGCATAGGGGGGAGATTTATTGGCATAGTTATGGGAAACTGATGGGCTGTGCTATCAATCACACCTAATGAGACCGCTAATCGTATATTTCATATTAGAAGTTTATAGCGTCTGCCATGTTTTATTTTTGCATTGACATGTGGAAAGAAAAAGAGGTTATTTTGTATTGAATATGATAATCTATATTCAAAATCCATGAATCCTCTTGGATATAAAGATGTGGCTGTAAGCAATTGTTTTAAATGTTTTTAAGACCTATTTTTCAGACATGCTGATTGAAGTACAGATAATGGGCTATGAATTAAACTTTGTATCTCAACATTTGTTTTCCTTTTTCCGATCAGGATAGGCTTGACACCTATTTACGAACTTATGAATGTAAACTGTCAGATCTAAGAAACTTTCAAGGCTTTCAATTTCATATAATCAATATACATCCTTTGAAGACTTACATAGGTATCATGAAGATATAAAAAAAGAGAAAACTAGCATCTTCTAATAATTCTGACTCCCAATTTGTATTTCTTTCTTACAATGTAGATAGCTCTCATCAAAACTATAAAGGCAAAGAGATTTAGGCAATCGCATATCGTACATATTACAATAGACTTTCGCATATGGCAGATGCACACAAACCAGTCAAAATTGGGGGGTAAAGTAGCAGAGAGAAATGGTTACACAAACAGCAGACCATGTAAAGCACTAACAAACACAACACCCTGTCCCTGTTTTCTTCCCTGATCGATGTGATTTTTGACACCCCACATGTGACGATATTATCTCAGTCCGCGTCTCGCGAATCGCAGGCAGCTGGTAAGGCCTGATGGATGTAGCCCGATGGATGTCACTCGTACTGCTAAGAAAGAGTCCGCTCAAAACCAACACTTCTACAAAACCAGCAATATGGGACTTTTGGGGGGCTGCAGCAGTGCCACCTCCTGGCAGCCTGTGTGGTTGATGGGCTTCCGGTGTTGGCGTTGGCAGTGATATGGCTCATGGGGGATCGCGGATTGTTGGCAGTATGAGTCGGGTTTTGCGAGAGGCATTTGGGTATGGGAGTGAGCCAAAAAGGTGTTGCATTAGTTCAGGGTTTATTTGTGGTGTGTGTACAACAGCATTGCATATTTTGAATAGAAAGGTTTTGTTGGGAAGGTATTGACAACCATTTTAATTTTTAGAATTTTTCTTTTTTAATGCGGATATCACTTGTCAACATTACTTCAATGTGGCTCTCGAATTGCTGTCTTGCCCGAGACAATCATTGCTGAATACGAAAAATTCACTCTACAAAAAGCACTTATTTTTAACTTCACAGAAAAGGCTACTCAGACCAGAGACTATGCATATGTTAGTATGATAATGAGGCGATAAAGAGAGCATGGCGAAAATTCCAAATAAGCCTTGAATGTGGGGGCATATTTTATTCAAGTATGGTTTTCTTGCAAAATTTGCAAAATCTTACCCATAGACCATTCTACTGATTCCAACTTAAATGTACATCATGGTCTTCCATTCATGCTGCACGTCCTCATGGTTTTGGTAATTAAATGTTTTGCTACACTCCGAAGTTGAGTTGCTCTACGGCCTCCTCCACACCCAGCTCAGACCAACTCAAAGCCTGATTCATCGCCTACTGAGTAGCTCGCTGAGTAGCTCGCTGAGTAGCGGCATCTCAGTATTGACACAGGGCGAAGCCCTCAGCCCGCGCCACCCTGTTGACCGACCTACTCAAGACGAGCCGGGCCAGTTTTACGCTTCTCCATCACAAGGTTAGAGGGTGAGCCCAACACTGTCCAGGGGGCAAATCTAGAAAGGGGATAAAACCCAGAAAGGGTGAGAGGCTTTGGTCCTGATCCTGACCAAATATAGGCTTCTCCTAATGCTCCACACTTTACAGTGACAGATATTTTCAAGGTCTGACCCACATTGAAAAGACACCAGCTCATTGCATATGACCCTGGGACAGTGAAGAGTTTTATAGTTAATTATCTTCATGCATTTGGGGTTATATGATTATAGATCATGTGTACCTTATCTCTTATACCGTATTTCAGAAAATGATTCTGAAGTTTTTGTTAGAATACATATTGGGTAATATTTCATTTCCCACTTGGCAGAAATGTTTGAAAATAGAACCTAATATTTCGTCAAGCATTAAAGGTGCATCATGAAAATGCATTTTGAAGCTAAGAATAGCTACTTATTTCCCAACCATTTTCTACTGTGAGCCACAGAAAATATAAGTTTTCCCATGGTTATTTGAAAAGATGCTTATTTCCTGTTGAAGCTATCACCCCAGTGCACACACAAAATAAACGGCCAGCTGCATGCGCGCACACCACTCCTGCCCCTCGTTCCCATTCAGCCTTCGGATATTGCCTGCGCATGTATGTCAGTGCGCGGGACATTTGCCCTGTCAACTTGTACCTGGCAGGTTGAGCGAAGGCCTCACAGATTGCTGTAGATATTACCCCTTTCACGCTGGGTCCAGACCAGAATACAAAAAGGCGGCTCCGCTTGACTTACAAAAGCGCCCATAATATTGTGATTGATAAGGATATCTCTCTTTGTAGCACCATGCAGAGGCTATTCATCCTGGCTTTCATTTCTCTTTATGGCCCGCTGAGAGAATTTAGGGAATCGGGTTACAGTACTAGTATTTCTAATACACGGCAAAGCTGTAAAGTTTTATGGTTTCTGCTCCAGTCGCAGGATCGCAGGCTGGTTTCGGGTTTCTCTTGCAACTTAAACCAGAAACAACGGAGTATTAACTCTAGTATGAATAAAGTCCTTGTAAATTAGGATAAGCTTCCCTCTCCCATTTTACTTCATGGCGATATCTTACTTCTATTCTAACAAAGGAAATCAACTGACATGTTTTGCCCTAAACCCTTGTCTGTTTCCTCCCCACCAATTCAACCCCTCAGCCTGACATATGTATTGCATTTATATAGGGGAATGCAAATCTTGTTCTGAATTTCTCACCACCTGTTCCCCTTGATCCAATAGCTGATGGAAGACCCTAAAACATAAATTTCAAACATAGGAACCACATTCTATAGATACTGGAGTGATGTTCAACAGTGTGAATGATGTCGATAGTGTTCTCATGACATTACAATGTGACATGGGTCTGACAGTGAAGGGTCGGTCCCATTAAGGTCACGACCCGGTGTCAGATGGTCGGTCCTCTCATTTTGAGAATGACAAAGACGAATCGCCCTTTTTCTCTAGCGCCTGTTCACCCGATGGATCGCTGCTGATCGATTAGCTTGCAGGATGGAGCGATCAAATAACCTGCACTAATTGATGGCCCTTTTGTAAGTCCTGCCACAGGTTGAGATAGATACGCTTTGTCGACAAATAACTGCAGCAATATCCACACTCTATCTACGGCTGTTTATACTGAATTCCTCAATTAAATAAGAGAAAGTACTATCAGTACTTAAAAGGTGTGTGAAATTCTTAAAGCTGCTAGTGTAAATTAGAAAATATAATGTTATTAGGAATGCAAAGGTACCCTTTACTGGTCTAGATAATCAACTCAAATCCAAATCCTTTAAGACTATATTTAGGGACCTCCTCTCAGTGTGGAAAGTACAAGAGATTCAAACATTGCTTTAAATTCAGAATAGGCATAATTTCAACTGTGCTTCAGGGAAATAGCTTTAAACTATGAATCACACTGCAGGAATAATAAAAGATTAACTTTGAATGACGAAAAAATGAGGAAAAAGCCTAATAAAGGTGACTTTGAATAATGGTGTATTAATGAGAGGGTTCAGACTATGACCTGACATTACACCGGGTGCAAGCAAAGGTCCAAAAGGGCTGCGACTGTGATGGAGAGGTGGTGTGTTATATGGTTCCCCATCATTCATACAATACTGCACTATGCATGCAATAACTCATGGAAGTACATAATGGCTGATTGGTCAAACATTGCGATGAAGAGGATAAGCTAATCCTGACCCCTGTTTTCAAACAGAATTATCAACATCATGTCTAGAGACATGGCTAAGGCAATATGGTTTTCAACACTACCAATATTTTAGAAACCTACCAATAGAAATGATTTCTAAATATCACATTTCATGAAGTGAATGCTAATTGCTCTTTCCTGACATTCAAGATGAAACCATATATAAGATATAAAGTAAAACCTTCTGGGCAGTGAACTTCATCAGACATTTGCCTGACCCTCTAACATGGCACATCAGCTGGCTATCGATAGCTAAATCAAAGCTTATTGTATAAAGTATAGACAAAAGGCAATTCCAGGTTTTTCTCTTATTGAATAATGTTTTCTAGCTCCTATCAATTTTCTCCCCATCAATTTCCTTATGACTCGACCACATTTTCCTAAACTCTTCCAAATTAATTTCAATATTCTTACCATTTCCTATTCATATAAACATCAAGTAGAACTTTGGCTATACTCTCCACCATACAACCTCCTTATACCCCTTTCTGTATTCCCTATACGAGGCCCCCTACTGTGTCTAAACCAGTCATCTGAGAGTCTCTCCGCCAGTATTAACAGCGCGCCAATAAAGAAGATGATATCACACGTCCTGACCCGGGCCAGCCTCCCTAAATCACCACCAGGTGGCATTCAATAACCGCCCTTCCCATCATGCCCGGACGGGTAAATCAGGCCTGAACTGGTTACCGGCATATGACTTGAACCTCATGCAACAGGCAGCAGGCAGGTTAGGAACCAGCTTCAGCCATTGTATAAGGCCCGGAGGACCCCCCTGGGAGTCGTAGGAAAACCCGAACCAAACGGGCTTTCCCTAAGGGCCAACCAATCACGGGCTGAATAAGTGGTCACATGACAAGGTCCTTTGTGTCAGGCAGTCAGCTGGGAAATACATGTTTTTGAGCGTATGTCATGTGGCACGGTTTACGAGAATTTTACGTACCTTTCCTTATCCGCCGAAAAATAAATGCAAAAAAATACCTCCTTTCCCCCTAATACTATATCAATAAGGTTTATGAGACAGAGAAGAGCACTGATGGTCACTTCTATTGGCATATATCACATGGAGTACTTCCTCATAGTGTAAGGCTAATACCAGGTAACGCTGATATAAACTGTATTGGACACGGCTGAGACCTCATATCTGCGAGTCACTAAAATAGCAGTAGTTTGTCTTATTTTTGACTGGCAGAGGTGTATAGCTTGCTTAATTGGAATCATACATCTCACAAACAAAGGCAGTGACTTCCCTTAAATTCACTGTTAAATATTTTCAGTTTTTTTTTCTTTTAACTGTTTGTTACAGCAATGTCTAGAAAGACTGACTTTGTGGGTGTGAACTAACAACCTTCAGACCTTATGCACATCAATAACTTCCTTTTTGAACCAACCCTCTTCCCACATGCACTGAAAAAGTACTAGATATTTCCCCATATGCCCTGGATCAGATTAAGCAATGTCCTTTAAGCACAGAATATAAAACCAGACACTGCGTAATAGTCGGATTTCCTTATTTCAACTGCGCTCGCATAAAAAAGATAAGCATCTTATCTAAGGTTTCATTAATTCAAAATGTACCCTTCGTATTGCCTCCCTATCCATGCCACACTCCAGTTAAGACTACTACAGTATATCCCTAAGGAACTGTAATGTGTGAGAGGGTAAAGCCCCATACCCACTAGGACATTTTAACACAGTTTGTAAACGGATGGGCGCTAAAATCAGCTGATTCTTAAGGTCGCCTGTAAGAATAGTATATTGAAATGTGCGTGCTTGATCTGAATCAGCACTAAAATGGGCCGATTTTACCCATAGAATCAGCCAATTTTACCGCCAATCAGTCGGCCGACTTGGTCAAAATCGCCTAGTGGGTATGGGGCTTTAGAGTTTCCAAGTCAAATGGGACCCTGTGGAGCAATTATACAGTGGGTAGGAAAGTAGGATGTGTAAAATGAAGTTCAGAGGGTGAGCTTTTCTCAGGGAGAATGATTCATTTCAGGAGATAAGGCAGATAGCGCAGCTATAATTGATTTCCCATGTGCATGCTGGGGAATGGAGAAGGCAATTTGACATACACCACAAATAGGAGAGGATCGTCTGAGCTGAGCGATTAGGACTGAGATTATGCTGCCAATAACACTTTTTTTTTGTGATAATATTTTATTTTTTGAAAAGACTGCAACATCAGATGCACACATACAATTAATTTTTGGTTGGTTGGTTGGTTGGGTATCCGGCTTTAACACCGTAGCAACATCTAAAGGTCATATCAAGGCAAGAAGAAGATTTGACAAATTTGTCATTGATGATCGGCGATCATCTATGGAATGAACGAATATATGAAAAGATAATGACCATACCCCTAAACATTTACCAAGGCAGGTGTTCTTTAATGTGCAGGGTCCCATATATAGGCAGGGCCCTACACACGACAGCTGGTGGTCCCTAGGGACCTTTGATAGCTTTGTCTTCTTTGGTTCTTTCCAGACTGCACAAGGTAATGCTTTTCAGCTTAGAGGTAATCATATTTATGATATGATTTAGAAGAAACCCGCCACCGGGTGCGATACCCTACTTGTTTCGAAGCGTGGCAAGGGGTCTTTCATAAGCAATGTCCCATAGAAAGGATGCCACACAGCTGGCCTTTGATGACCCTGTCAGGGTCACAGGATAATATCTCTGTCGTTGTCACAGGGAGACATGCAGATGGGTGCAGCCAGCCCGACCAAGCCGGTCCAGGATCGAACCTGGGCCATCTGCACAACAGGCAGTCGCACTGACCACTTCACCACCCTGCATGCATCCCCCAATTCATTTTTGTAAGTGCATCAATCTATATGTGAAAGGATTAGAAAGATTGTAATATTTATGATGAATTATGATAAACATTACTTTCCATCCTCCCGTGTATAATAGGTCTATACATACTATTTGCTCAATTTTGTATAAACTGCACCACAAAATGTTGTTACAGTTTTTGTTTGACAGACTTGGCTTATTTCACTCCATAAGGAGTGATTAGACATTTTCTGGAGGTATAAGACAGTGAATTGAAAATGGTGATTGAATCTTAAACCAAGATGGGAATTTTCAACTAGGCGTACGAAGCGCCAGTTTAAACACAAGCCCGATCTAAATGCAAATGAGGAAATTAGGCAAGCATTCGCATGCAAATCAGGAACGCCATCAAGCTGCATTGAGTCGAAAAATCCAAGAACAGTGGGTGGTGTTTGAGAGCAGACAATTGTCTTTGGTTGGAGCGCTCCCTCTATAGGTCCCCGGGGGGAGCCACTTTGTTGCGCCTGCATGGGCTAAGATGGGGACCCAAATTAAGTCCTGCGGATAGAACTTGATCCTTACTTTTTGTTTAACCTAAGGCTATATTCCTATATGCAAAAGAAGCCATGTGATTTGCTTCTGATATGCTACCTAAGTGTGACATAATGCTAAGATGGGGACCAAGATTAAGTCCTACGGATAAGACTTGATCCTTACTTTTTGTCTACCCTAAGGCTGTTTTCCTATATGCAAAAGTATTCTTGTAATTTGCTGTTGATATGCTAGCTTAGCGTGATATATTATAGGAAAACATACAGAGGTTGACAGTGCAACCCTGAATACGAGGTGGGTGTCAAAAAATTACTGCCCGAGGCCGTTAGGCTGAGGGCAGTAATTTTTCTGACATCCCACTGAGTATTCAGGGTAGTACTGTCAACCGAGGTAATTTTTCCTTATATTATATACCATATTTTGTAAGTTATAAGCAAAAGAGAAAGGAAACTACCAGTGGAGCAAAGTGGGCAGTATTCCAATGTATTGATTATGCACACACTTTGACTGGTGTCAAACAGTTTTCCCTAATATTCATTATTTTCTCTTAAATTAGGATTCTATCACTATCTTCATTTAATTAGACTGCTTTATTTTACCTGAAATTAAAAAAATAATCATGCAAATCCATTCAGAATTCACAAAATAAGGAGAAAAACATTTTACACAGTAAAGCAAGGTGGGCAGTATACATGAATACTGCACACCGTGCCAATACACCAAAAATACTGAATGGCAGTGTCCAGTTAGTATTCATCTTGTATTTTGGCATTGGTATATAATATAACACTAAGATGGGGACCCAAATTAACTCCTACAGATAAGACTTGATCCTTACTTTTTGTCTACCCAAAGCCTGTATTCCTATATGTAAAAGTATTCTTGTAATTTGGGGTGGATATGCTATCTTAACGTGATATACAATGCTAAGATGGGGACCCAAATTAAGTCCTACAGATAGGAGTCGATCCTTACTTTTTGTCTACCCTAAGGCTACATTCTAATATGCAAAAGTGTCCTTGTAATTTGCTTCCAATATGCAAGCTCAATACATGTATAATCACAGGCATTAAGAAAAGAACTTACCAACATGTTGGTAAATAATTCTTCATGATTATCGTCCAGCAGATGATATCAACACTTCATATCTGCTGTTCACAAATCACTGCAAAAGTGTTCCTTAATGAAAGTGAGATGATATTAATAGTGATTTCTCTCCATTATTCCAAAAGAAACAAAATTGGTATGTGGAATACAGCCTCAAATTGTTTTATTGATATGATGATCAACATCAGTGTAGAGAAATATATATAGGGCTGAAGTTTTAAACTTGGGCTTCAGAGAACATAAACTTTACTGACTCATTTCTGTAGTTGATCTAATCAGCTTCTTTTGGCTAAGTCTAGTTCTAGAGCATCATTTCTTTCACTTACACCTACTGAACACCTCAACAGTTCACATTAGAAAAGACAATTTCAAAATGTCGCACAGTGCAAGCAAATAGACCCCCATCGGTCGATAGGTTTCGGGAAACACCAGTCTATCACCATTTACTTTGCGCGTAAAATAATTCAGACCCTCCTCCCCTTGGGGCCATTAGACAGAGTCTGGGTAGGGCGAGAGGTAGTCCTCTCACAACCTAGATACCTCTTGCATGATAGGTTCTTACACCCACAAGAGTCCATGGCTACTAGTGGCCACTTAAAATCTGCAAGGAATTCTTTTATTGGCCCTCTATAAATGGCATGGGGAACCCTTTGATGGTTGTCTTTTTCTGATGGTTGGTTAATCGTCCTTCTGGGATTTAGGTGGAGATTCCCACCTAAAATGGTTGCTGGTTAACAGTCCTAGTTTGAGCGACTAGCGGACTTGGAAGAAACTACAGTCTAGGCGAGAGGCAGCAGGGGGTGCTATAGGGTTAATTTCCGGGCGGCCGGGTGAGGGAAGAACTGTGACGGGGAGTGGGTTGGTGGGGACAGGTTGGGGAGGTGGGGCTAGGTCAGAAGGAATTCCTTAAAGCCTCATACCCACTTACCGATTTTAATGGAGTCGGCCTATGAATCAGTGCTAAAATAGGCAGTGGTCTCTGAATGCCATCGGCTGACATCAGAATTTAGTACCAATCTGTGTGTAGGTATGCCTTGTCTAGTCAGAGTCGGCCTACAGGTGCACTGATAAGTGCACCCATTATGAGTGCAACGATCCATATTAAGCATGTTTGATAATTTGACGCCGAAAGCCATCTGGCGACTCTGTGCTCAGGAGGTCGGCTGTCGGTGTATCAGCTAGTGAGTATGGGGTTTAACTTTAAGGGTCAGCATTAGCACAGGGTGCCCACGCTTTTTCAAAAATCAATTTAATACCTTTTTAAGACCAATTTAAGACCAAAATCTGACAAATTTAAGATGTAATTGCCACATGTAAAGTAAAATCTCTTCGGATAAGCTTTGATGTACGCTTGACAAAAAAGCGTCATTTTGCTGAACCGGTATTTGATTGTCAGTTTCAAATCAGATCCAATTGAAGACGTTTTTAAGACCTCCTGTAAGAAAAATAAGAAATTTAAGACCTTTTTAAGGCCTTAAATTTGGAAAAATGAATTTAAGACCTTTTTAAGACTTTTAAGACTTGCTCGGGCACCCTGTAGCATCAGCAGACTCTGATGGACAAGCCATACCCACACACAATCAGCGTGGCCGTTGGTGCAGCAATCAGTGGTTGGCGCCAACGGACACACTGACAACCACACCAGTCCATGTTAAGCATGTTTGATAATTTTACGCTGACGCCGACGACAAACAGGCATTGGCGTCCGCAGTCAGTAAATCATCTAGTGGGTACTTAAGGTTAGGCAGTACAGCAGGTGTATATGAAGTGTTTTAGGGAAGCTTAACAATTGCCTGAAATGTCATTCAATGTTATTACTAAGGTACTGACAATGTAAAGCTTTTGAACGACCAGAGGCTTGCAAGTTCGGATAGCCGTTAATGGCCTATTTGGTGCAATTTGATTCAATTTCATCCATTTTACTGAACAATAATGGAAAGTATTGACTTATTCAAATGTCATGGATTTCTAAAGTTGCAAGAAATGTGCTGAAAATTGAATCATTTTGTTCGAAATTTTTAGAAAATATAAATATTTGGTATTAGATAAAGAAAATGTTATATATTTTTACAAGCTCTAAAAAATATACTTGTTAAGGCCAAGATCAAACATTTCAATATTGCTTCATTACTGCCAAAGTGTAAGTGTAAGTCAGTATTTATGTTTTCAAATGGTCTTAGTTTTCTGAGCATTTCTTTCATTAAAAGACAATCAAGAATATAAACATATTTTAACTCCTAAAGCCATAGTGCACTTGCTTAAAGTGAGCGCGGCTGATTTTGAGCATTTCCAAGGAGATTTACCAACATGTTTGCCAACATGTTAAATTCTATCGGCAATGCTGCCAAAAGTATATCTACCCTGCCGAAAGTATATCGGCTGTCAATTGGCAGAGCACTTTTCAGTATGTGGAATATGGTCTTAGGTAAAATAGGTCACCGGTTCAATATGGCCAGACACCCGTGTCAACGGTCTACACTGGTAACCGTCAGTCTGACTGGTCAGATGACCAGACCACGCGGGGAACCAGCAGAGGTCACGTGACCCTCCTCTACACTCTCCACTCTCCTTCCCTCTCCGACCCTCAATTTCCTTCCAGCGGGGTAGGATGGTGGGGAGGGGGCTGGGTAAGACAGGCGGAACCCTTGTCTAAACAATGACATGGATTTTTCTTTCCAAATACCTCTATTTCTTGGAGAGGGAGAAGGAATTGGCCCTTCTTATTTGTCTACTATAACCTTTCATAATTATCATAAAGTTTTATAATTCACATGTATAGCATAATGATAAGCTTTAAGTTTTAAAGAGAGGGGCCAGTGAAATTTAAAATTTTAATAATTTGCATCTAGTACTTTAGACATGATTCTGAAGAAGAGATATATAATATTCCTACCTAAATAATTCATTTCCTATATACCAAACAAGGCCATCTAACTATTAACTGATCTGGGTTTCCTGTGCACCTGAAAATGGACGTCTGTGTGTGACGTCACACAAAATGACAGTTATATTCAAATTTCAAAATTCCATAAAAAACATATTTTTTCACATTTTCTTTTATAAATGATTTAATTTGGTGATTTTAATTTCTTTTAGACTTATAAAGTACCTTTATTAAATTTCTTATTGCATTTTTTTCAGTTTTATAATTTTTCAGCTGTTCTGCTTGTGATGTCACACACAGATAATGCTCTGTGCAAGGTGCATCAGAATGCACAGACACAGACTCATTATCATTCAGAAAAGTTTGAATAAAATCAAAACTGTTGGAGATAACTGTATGAAATTTGGTATGGTGACTACTCAGATGGTCATAGTCATGGTAATATACTCATTCAAAGTCACTGGCCCCTCCCTTTAAGAGTCTTTAAACTAAACCAAATATACATCTTACAGATATTAAATTCCTATTCTAGAGAATAAGCTAAAGCAATAACACTAAACCACTAAACCACTCAATCTACTGTAAGGCATGAATCATTTGTCTATTCTGCTTCCGTACAATAAGAACAAACCAGCCTTTGAATATATAAAAACAACACCAAAAATGAGAACAAAAAAGAACTCTTTAAACCCCCGCCCCCCGCCCCCCGCCCCCCGGCGCGCTTCGCCCCAGACAAAGACCCGATTCCTATACTACTCCGTGGGAAGTTGGCAGGTGGGGCAGTAGTATATGGAAAAGGGGCACAGGGGGTGGGGACAGGCCCGGAGAGAAGTATACCCCTTTCTTCTGAGTCTGCGCAGTGGACTCTCCCATAGACGCCTTCAGCCCAACGGCGACTGGCTGGGACAGAATTATATATCACTGCCGCACTGTGCGTATAGGGGGAGGGTGTATTCACGGGCTGTCCAGACTGCTCCTTTTTTTCAGTATTTTCAACAGTTTTGGAATATTGCTTGGGTGATGAGATACAGAAGAACCTTTGGGATCGTCCTAGGTGGCGGGACGACCTGTGAAGATCGTACGACCCTTGGCCCATGATGAACCCCTCTGGGTCATACAGCCATGCTCGGATGTCCCCCCCCCCCCCCCCCCCGACCCCGACCGGTTCTTCTAATAATATAACCTTTCCACTGATATGTGGAATATTATATATGGGTTCCTCCCATAGACGCCACTACACTTTTAGACTTGGCCCATTGGACCCCAAACTCCAAACCATTGGTTCAGATTTTTGGGGGGGTTTTTCAGTATTGAAAATAACCTCAGGTTCCCCTGATCATCCAGATTTAGGTGTGTACGTTTGAGTCAAGGAGGCTGTGACAGGTGTGCTTTCAGTACAGCACTTCGGAATAATTCCCTAGAATGAACCCATTCATTAGATTTGATCTAGGACAGATTTATTTCATCAGCAGGTACTTTCACCAGTATTAATCAGCCATCAGATGGTGTGAACGGGGTTTAAATGTCCAAGTATGAAATATCACTTTTACACAGAGTGGGATCCAAGTACCTGTGCCTCACAAGCGCCATAACAGTGGCGCCCTCTGAGAAGAAACGGAGGAACCACACAACTGTCATACACATCAAAATCTGATGTTTAATGTTTATTGTTTTATGTCTTAATCTCTTATCATATTGGAAAAGTGTATTTCTTTCCTTCCTGTGTAAGCCCTCTGAGGGTAGGGTCCCTGCTTCCTTTTTGGACAGAATGTTTTGGTGTTTTTTTTTTATGTATTATGTAACAACTTCATTTTCTCAAAAGATTCTTCCTGCTCCAGATTCAATCAAGCCTGAATTTCTATATTGAATGGCATGAAATATGAATTAAGATTGAACAGCAAGATTGAAAAACCATAATTATATCGAAATTTCTAAACATAAAACTCTTGTTTCTACCTCGTTCTTGCTGCTGCACCAATGCAAGGGGTGGAAATTTCGAGGGTGTCCAGAATGAATAACTTTACAGTATAAATCATGATAATTAACAATAACTTCACTTAAATTATATAATACTTGTGTAATGTATCCCCTTAGACAGCAATGTTTGTAAACAAACCAATTTTGGTGGGTCACCAAACTGACCATGGAAGGGTTTTGATGTATTTCAAAGTAGTTAAAGTCTGTATTCACACTCTATATTTTACCATGGGCCTAGGCTATGGCCATAGAATATATTTCATTAGTTAAAAGAATTGGATAAATTTTGACGCTTTAGTCTCAACACCAAATAAAAGGACCTCGTATTTAAATTGATGGTGACAGAGCAAAAGAGGAAAGGCCTCTAGATCTCATACTGCAGTCCTCAGGTAGTTGTAGTTCCCCTGTTTTATACCAGTCGGCGCCACCCTTCCCGCTAGCTCACACCCCGCACTGAGAGGTCTCCAGCTGTATCTATGGGGGTGGTCTGGTGCCTGGATCAGTCGATCAATATACACCTTTTTCACGAGTCTGCGCAGTGAGCCCTGTTTCAAACACCTTGATCACAAATCTTTCAGTCCCAACTGGTAGTAATCTATTTTTCAACACATAGATTGAAGCCTATATCGCTGGAAGGCTGCCACGCTACTACAAAGGGTTTATAGCCTAAGAAAGTATATTTCTTTATAACGTTGAAAGTTGTTGAATAGCTTAACCACTATTTGTTTCCATTTGCAAGAGTTTTATTTTTCTCATCAATGTGGCCACTTCAATGGTCAGCGACAGAAACATCAGAATTCAGACGAAAATCTAAAAACTTATATCTGCGATATTTATGTGAAAATGATATGTTTTTGTGTTCAGGGATACAGGATGCCATTCACACAGACCACAAGGTCACATTATGTCCTGAAGTTTGATTGAATGGTGACCTTTAAGAGGGACCTGGTGACCTTGGCATTCGGGTACAAGCACTAAAACCGAGCCCTGGTGAATGCCCCTCCTCTGGATAAGGAATCACCTTCTCAAAGCCCCTACTCTGGATAAGAAATCACCCTCTGAAAGCCCCTACTCTGAGTAAGGAAGTGGTCCTTTATGCATGAAGCACAAAACATGACTCCTGCGTTCCCAATGCATGACAATGTTAGCTCACGTGCACGTGCACGCGCACATACATCAATTGGTAACCATTCCAAGTAGCAGCGGTTTCTGCATGCATGGGTCTGAATAAGATCTATGGATGTTCCATGTCACATGCGATGTGTCCTATTGATAGGCACAATAACTTCTAAGCTATAACTACTCATCCCAGAACCTACATGCAAACTACTCTATACTGTCATGCATGCGAAGGATAATGGTTACCTTTGAATAAGAGGCCGTCCATTAATGATGTCACACTTCTTCAGGGTACTTCTAATATACTCCCCACACACACACACACCGTTGTTGCACAGAATGTTTGTTTAACACAATCATGAAAATAAGGCCCATTTTCAGGCAGTGTCCCAACATTCAACCTATCCAACCACCCCCTTGTGTGTGACATCATTTATGGACAGCCCCTAAAACTAGCATATCCACAAGCATTTCAATTATGCCCCCATCAGTTTCAATTTACTAGCAGGCTCCTCCTAATCTAAAGGAGAGTCCCATAGTACAGCCTTAAAGGTCTCTAATTACTGTTCCAGAGTTGACCTTTTCTACTGGAGATAAGATCATAGTGGTACATAAAACTACTTCACACAATCAGATTCGCCGTACATATATATACAGTACTTCATTTGCTGTACATTTACAGCATTCTTTACTGTAAAGTGAAGTGATATGTACTTTACACTTTACATTACATCATGTGCCTTAATTGTAGAGCAAGGTTTGCAGTAAGCCGTCTTCAGTACTGTATGCACTATATGATTCTTAGTACAGCATGGGCTGTACATTTTATCAATGATTTCTGAGAATTGGTGGCTCTTGCATAAAAGTGACAGCAACTTATTTTACTAGAAACTAACTAAACTTGAAGTAAGATATACACCTTTCTCATTAAAGTGGCACCCCCTGTTGAATTAAATTTGAAACAATTTTGTAGGGCTTTCTCTATAGTTAACCTATATGAAGTGAGGTGACCTACCTACCAAAAGGCCCAAAAAGTAGGCAAGTTGGAGGACTGCACAGGTTTGTGGGAAAGGTATATAGGGGCAGTATTTGGGATTAGAAAATCAAGATGCCACTAAGTCCTAGATATTGTTAAATGTAAGAATACACATAACTCTATGACACTGAGGTTATCAACATAGTCATCTGCACTTTAATAAATGTTCATGTGTACTGCAATATCATATTTTCAAACTCAGACATCTCAAATTGACAGTGGCATATGGCATTAACATTTCAATAAACCATGTAGCCTCCGCACAATGTGATTGCGCACAATACCGACCGCACTACTTCAACTTGCTTCGTATTCCCAAGGCGATAACAAGGCCTCAATGAAACCTGATGAGACAAGACTCCGACTGACAGCTGCCGCCACAAAAAGACTATACATGCCTGACAAAGGCAGCCCGTGTAGCATACTGGAGTTCCTCGCTGAATGAGAGTCCCCAACCCATTTGACTGGTCGGCTGCACAAAGCCTTGGGCTAACTGGGGCAGGTGCCCCTCCACAGACTGAGGAGTAGGGATGAGTTAGCCATTTAGGTATGATTTCTAGTGATGTAAAAGATGTGAGGGATATGTATTTAGTTTGTTACCCATCACAACTTTGACTGGCATCTTTGACATGACATGAATCAAGACTATCTGTGGCTGGAATCTACCACAATGTGTGTGTACGAGGGACCGGAAGGAACCTACATTCAGGTTGGAACTCCAGTCATGTTACACCCGCGCCTACTTAAGACCTGCACGTCCCCCAGCCCAATGCCTTATTAGGGGGATTTGTCTGGGGTTAGTGTATTGTAGGGGGCTGGCAACTGTCTATGACATATTAAGAGTGTCCCTGGGAAGTTGCAGTATGTATTGTAAGTGAGCTGGGAAGCAATTAAATCTGAGGGCAACTTGGGTAAAATGGCTCTACGCCTTGTCACTTACATCTCTTTAGAGTTCCTGGTAATGGGATTGCAGTGAATGAATTTGAACCTAGTCAGACCTGATGGTTACTCAGGGAATGGCACAAAGATATTTGTGAATGTATTGTAATTAATGAGCTATATTTTATGACCTTACATATCTTGAGAATCTGGAATTATGCTTTCCATAGTGTACTTTCAATTTCTACAACTGCATTTGAGTATCTTAATAGTCCATTCTTAAGACTGAACCATTGCACATCCTCTGATATTGATCATACTATACGTATGATCCTTAAAAGTTGTCTTACAGTTTAATGGAACAAATAATTTAAACTGTTTCACTTTTTATCTTCATGTCTATCAGCAAGGATCCCCCAGGATGGCCAGCTCCGTGTTGTTCTGTCGATAAAAAGCGACAAGGTCAGTGTAGCGTAGCCTTCGCTTTGCCGGAGATAGTATCAGCATTTAACATGGCCAGTGCCCAGCCAGACTCTATGGGTGCTCAATAGACAGCCGCGGGCCGATAACATCTCTATACTGCACTCGAACAGACAGAGATGCCGCTACAGAATGGCAAAAAATAGAAAGTGCCTTTCAAACTTGTATTTAGAAAAACTTTGAGGGAAATTACCTTAGGGAATTGAACCATGACCTCTACCTGGCACTTGCAAGTCTTAAAACTAACACAAGACTGATATAGATGTTTGTGGGGTAGGACTTTATTCCCTAAGCAATCGGAAATCACCAAAAACTAAAGAAATGGTCACCCTGTTAGACCGTATCATTCCATGGTCTGGGTGTTCAGGGATATTACTTAGCAGGTATAATATGGTCAAATACCACTTTTCTTTGCTAAATAACCTCTCAATGATCACTGAGGGTTAACTCTGAATATTGTCAGCTGACTCAATAATGTATTGCCGATCTACATGTGGGTATGCCTAGTTAATTCCAGGTCAGGTGAGAGAAGCACTAATGTAAGCACCAACTGTAGCACCAAATGTTTGATAATATGATGCAGATGACCAACTGCCAACAACCGACTCTACACAAAAAACGGTCGGTCATCGCACTATCAACCTAGTGGGTATGAAGCTTAAAGCCCCATACCCACCAAGTGACTTTTACTCAGTCGGCAAACAGATTCTTATGATCACTTGTTAGTATATAACATTGAAATGTTCATGTTTAAACTGAATGGGTGCAAAGTTGGCTGATTCTACCTCTAGAATCAGCCAACTTTGGCACAAATCCGTCAGCCAAATGAGTAAAAATTATCCTAGTGAGTATGATACTTAAGCCTTTCACAATATGCCACTGTGGTCTGCTGGGATTGAGACGAGTTGGCTGTACATAAAACACGGATCGCTGACTGAGGCAGGTGGAAAGGACCGTCCTAACCAACTCAGAGCGCCACCATCAAGGGACTTCTCTAACTAATGGGGTGGATATCAGGTCACCGCTGACACCACCAGAATCATGACGTCATAAATCAGCCTGTGACGTCATGCAGACGCACACAAGGCCTTGGTCATGGGTACTGGTATTGGGGTAAACATTATGGTACCATGAGATATAGCACACACTTGCTTACTTACTAGTCTTCCAGCTCAAACTAAAACAGTTGAAATCAAAAACACTTGTAGGCTTACATATCACTTCTTCACATAATTGGATCAAACCTTGATATCCATCTAACCCTTGTCAAGTAGACCCATATATACAGGCTAGGAAAATTCCTCCAATTTTCTGGTCGTCAGAGTAACAGAAACTTGGTTGTCCAGATGAAATATAGGTTGTCCACAATCCACAAGTCATTCATAATAGAAAAAACTAGACATTTTGGTGGGGAATTTAAAATTTTTGCTTTAAAATTTCTGGTCGTCAGGAGGACAACTGAAATTCGTTTTCTGGTCATCTACAATAAATTTCTGGTCGTCGAGGACACACGGACTCGCAAATTTCCTTAGCCTGATACATATTACATATTACATACTTTATGATGCATGTTTTGATTAAATGTTCCTTACAGAAAACTTATATGCATGTCCTATCAAACCGGCCGCTAAGGTTTTTCATTTTCTATTACAGTTGATATGTTTTGTCAAACATGAGTCATCCTATTTGGTATTTTCCTTAAAAACATTACAGCACAGCTGCAAGGATTTGTCAATATCCATACCAACTCACAACTCAAAGTAGAAAAACCCATTTAACAACACAATTGAATCATATGTTATACAAAAAGAAGCTGCAACCATCATTTGAGTTTTGTGCAAATCCATCATAGATCAAACCATTTCTAATATGAATATGTACACATGTATATTGGATACTGGGTCGTTTTACCTGAAAAGAAGCTAACAGTTTTATGCATATCGACCATAGCCACAAGACAACACATTCTCCAACCTTTACAACCTGCTAAATCAGGTTTACATATAAGCCACACTTATAATGCAAAAACTGAAGTTTAGACCTCTCAATTCTCCCTACCACGGATAGCAATATTGCAGGCCCCCTCAGGTTAATTTTAACAGATTTTGACGACATATCTACATATCTATGTGTAATGAATTTCCGAAAAAAAGAAAAGAAAATAGACATATACCTAAACGAAATCAAAAGTGGTCAAATTAGTTTTCCATCATGTTAAACCACAAATAATGCTATGATTAATCAAAAAAAATTGATTTGTGATTTTTCGATATATTTCCCAGTTTGCACCTTGATCTAGGATATTCTGCACGTTATACGGAAGATATATGCTATCCGTGGTAGGGAAAATTGTTTATAAAATTCATCACAAAGTAACAGTAAACAGTGACTTACCTGGACTGTGTGCTTTGTGCGGGCGACGAAGGCCTTCCGGTCGTTCAACTCGACATCGTCTATTTTGAACTTTTTGGGATTCCGCTCGACTATACTTGAGAAAGGTTAAGGATCATTTTGGTACAATATGATGAGGGAACATTTTTATTAATCTCATATCAATATCTTTATCTAATCTATTATGAATTAAGATGTGATAAATTATTTATTATAACCTCTTGACCTTTCCAATTTGTTTCTCTTATTTTTGGTATTAAATATAAATGTCAGATTTAAATATCTAAAATAGACCTTTATAACTATCAATACCCCATCATAAAGGTAACATTTGTATATACTACTCTATACACAAACAAAGAGTTGTAAGCCATTGCAAAGGCCATCTGAGGCAGGCATAACAATGATTATATAAAATATGAACTGTTCTCAAGAGACACAGGAACCAGAAGAATAACTCTTTTTTATCAAATCTAAACACAATAGTCAGGAAACCCCTAAAAGGTTGTCCCAACCTGTCTAATGTTATGCTAACATGGCCAATCTAGTGTGGGACTGATGAGGGCAGTACAAGGTGATAATATGCCCCCAGATGCATAGTAATATGATGGTGGGGGCAGTACAAGAGGATAATATGCCCCCAGACTTGAAGCAATGTGATGATGGTGACAGTACTTAGCGCAGTCTGGCAGTTTAGTGCTAAATGGTGCGCTTCCACCATTAACTCGCTCTTTATGAGGTTCACTGCGAACTTTTGTATCGCAATAGCCACCAGGCAAGGAAAGGAAAGTAGCCTTTCTCCAACATACTAGTATCAATTCAAACACCATTTAGATACTAGATTCATCAATAATGATTTTCAGGAACATTGTCCCTATTACTGTGAGTCAAATATGCAAAAAGACTAATATTTATTTTGACTCAGCAGCAATATATAAGAAAAAAGTAGGTTATAATAGATGTAGCTACAACACTTTTTAAGAGTGCTTTGTCTGTTAGTACTAAGCCATAAACCTTCTTCCTTTAGGGGAAGTATGAGAACATGAGTACTAAAATACATACTTAAGTACATCTACAGACTAATGCCTGGATAAAACAGACAGAAATTCATACACAATGTATACACATTGGTACAAAGAAACCATAGGCATTTCTATATATCTTAGAATAAAAAAAGATATATCACTTTGTCTGTATTACTAACAGTCCTTTCTTTTGAATTTTTATTCTGAATTGCTTGTAATCTTTATGTTGTGAGGGGTCTCAAATAAAATGTCAAGTAGCTATTCCAAACTTTCTTTTGGAGGAACAGGGATTGAGGACACTATCCTCTGTGATGTTAGAATGTCATCCCCTCTTAGTGGCCCTCACGGGTCAATCTTTAATAAGGGCAAAGGGTTACCAATGAAAGGCGGTGCACAGTGCTAGGATAGCGCGTGCTATAGCGCATGCTATTCTAATGTCTGGATATTTCAAGAGGACTATAATAAATCTATTATTAAAGATAAAGTGTATTGGAATAATAAAATAACATACAACATTATTTCTGTGACACATACAGGAGGTAATGAATGAGGTTGTAAAGCCATAATGCAACTGCCACTTACTTCAAAACAAGTCAGTAGGTAGGGTTGTATAGGTCAAGATAGGAAGAAATAGTAGTTATTCAGGGTTACATGAGCCTGTCAACAGCTGTGCTGCCACTTAAAAGTACTTGCACATCTAGCAGGTTCTCAAATTCCTGTGATGTTTCTTCCACATCCTTTATCTATTCACAAAAATTGATGCAGATCTATAGTCTTCAAATAAACAATGTTCTGACGAAATTGTATTGAAGTAAAGATGGAAAGGGGAACTGGCATAATATAACAAATTGAAATTTAGGTGCCAGGGATTACATAAGAGTTTTTCTTATTGGTCAGATTGCAAGAAATATGAATGAATTTTAAGAGGATTCTTTTTTAAAAGATCAGGAACTTATAATAGGCTGGGTCACCACTGGGCCAAAGAATGCTGGCGACAAACTTTTCGTTATTAATTCTCTCCATCTTGGCGAATAGTGCCAACAAAGAAGCAATAATCTCAGAGTTTTAGAAGGGTTGAGACCAACTGAAGTTGGTTGGCAGTATTCTTGGGCCCTTAGCTATAATTATTAAAAAAATAAAAATAAACCAAAACTTAGTAACATGACCATGATATACAGAACTCTTGAGCGAAACCTTTGCAGATGTGACCAGTGGTATGTCATTTTGGTTGAACTTGCGCAGTTGGTTCAGTTTCTGATTGGATCTTGGCTGAGTCACAAATGTCATTCGCTGCAGAAGGATTGCATCCTGCAAGTCTTTTATGTGCTCTGCAGGCTTAACGTTCCCATACTTCACATTCAGCCTTCGAAAGGGCTTCCAGAAGAGGTAGAACTTTTGTCATGGAGCAGAGGGTTGGAATTCTGAATGAAACCTTTTATATTGCCTCAAACATGAGGTGGATAGACAGTAGGTCCATAGAACCTTCTTAGAAAGGCTTCATATATGACTGGGATCATCTTGGGTTTGCTGGGAACTCCCTCTTATTTGCCTTGATTTTGGGGCTAGGTATGGCAAGACACAGCATTCTGCTGCAGAACTTTTATTCCTGATTGAGAGCAAACTATACAAGTGAGTCAATGAAGAAATCTGTTTCAGTACACTGTAGTATACATTAGTTGAATATTCTACCAAAATAACGATATTATGATACTAAAGGTCATATCATAATACTAAAGGTTATTTGCCTATTAGATCACCATATCTACAGAAGCATTTTCTGCAACAGGACCACCACCAAAGACAACAGAAACAAAGGAGCCCAGTCGTCTCATGACAGCTGCCTCGCTGCCCCCCGCCGGACCCCTCGCAGGCATCTGACAAATGTCACGATGTATGAGGCCGGACAGCGCTGTCAGGCAGCCATGCCCCCTGGTGGGGATAAGGGCAATAACATCGGTCGTCACCAGAACATCAATAAGTCCACAGCCCCCGAGACCCAGGGTGATATCATGAAGACTCGAGTGATGGAACGCTACACCGACATATTATAGTGGTGGTGTTGAGGCAGTGGGAATTTTGTATACATGTGTATGATGCTTGGAGGCTCTCTGAGGCTCACTGTTGGTAATATTGATAAAGGAGGTAGCAGGTTATAAATAGGGGGAAATTCCATCAAAATAAACCAGTTAGACGTATTTGAAAGTGGGATAACTGAGGAAGACACAGTATATATTCCAACATTGTGCGAAAGATCACATTTGAAACATACATAATCCCTAAAGTTTAAACCATTTCTTTACATGGATTGATCATGACTTTTCACTGACCTTTTCTAATGCTAAGATGCATTTTAAAGAGTTCCAACAGTGAGCTCTAAGTGATACTCCATCCCTTGATAGATTATTTTCAAATGAAAACTTTCACTTCCCAGAGTTAACAGGATTTACAGACTTCCCACTCCATGTACAAACCCTGATGCAACACCCCATACACCTACTTTCTCCTTATTTGAGAGAAGAGGAACGTATAACCTCTTCCTCTTTAAGAGCAGACATTCTCCCTGTTATATCTCACATAAGGCTTATAAGGTGAGGTTTTCTTCTTGAGACATAGAGGTTTAGTATTGATGTATACCACCAGGGAATGCGTGTATGTCCTCTTTTACTTGAAGTGAAATCCCTCACCAAATGAGTACAAGATCAAGTATGTTAAGTTCTAAAGAACCTAAAAGCTCCGTCTTATCCACTTTGTTAAATAGCTGAGAGGGAGAGAGAGGGGGGAGGGAGGGGAGGGAGGGGGACAGAGAGAGACAGAGAAAGACAGAGAGACAGGTACAGAGAGACAGAGACAGAGACAGAGAGAGAGAGCGAGATTTATCGGAGTATCAAGGTTATTGACTGAACAGTTACAGAGAACTGGATCGAGGTGATTGATGGATAGCATTGACGATCGGTTTGAGAGACCAAAGAGCT
This sequence comes from Lepidonotus clava, assembly GCA_936440205.1. NCBI lineage: Eukaryota > Metazoa > Annelida > Polychaeta > Phyllodocida > Polynoidae > Lepidonotus > Lepidonotus clava. The sequence goes on from OW387143.1 coordinate 4,533,729, forward strand.
TCGGTTATTAGATTTTGTTGAAAAAACTATATTTTGGATATAGAAAAGCATCGGCATGACGTCGGCATGACGTCAGATGACATCCCGATGACATCCCAATGACATCCCAATGACATCCCAATGACATCCCCATGACATCCCCATGACATCCCCATGACATCCCCATGACATCCCCATGACATCCCCATGACATTCCCATGACATCCCCATGACGACCCCTTTACCCCTTCACCTTCTTGACCCCCTTACCCGCATACACCATGGATGAAGAGTCTGAGCTCATTTGTGTGAGGAGATTGTATTGATAATATGCAAATTTATTCAATATGGCCACCCCCAGTGGGTGATGGGGGCATTCCCGACCTACTTTCATTCTATTTTTAGAATATTATTATGACATCATCTCGTCAATCTCCAGATACAGACTTATTTATGCTCATTTCTACACTCTCGAGGCATTTTCTATGACGACAGTCTCAATCTCCAAGCAGATTCTTTACATCAGAAATAGCACAGTGTCCCCCCCCAATTTTTAACACTGACTTCTATGGGAGTTGGGCCAAGTTAAGACTCCGATATATTGGACTATCAACGTTATCCATTCATCAAAAACGGAGAATGAACAATTTTCGATTCCCATAGAGATCCTATGTTAAAACCTACACTCTCTGAAGGACCATATCCCCCTAGCGAGAGACCGAGGAACCAGCAGATTTTCAATATGGCCGCCCCCAGTGGAGGAAAGGGGTATTCCCGACCTACTTTCGTTCTATTTTTAGAATATCATTATGACATCATCTCGTCAATCTCCGAACACAGACTTATTTATGCTAATTAGTACACTCTCAAGGCATTTTCTATGAGGACAGCTTCAATCTCCAAGCAGATTCTTTACTCCAGAAATAGCACAGTGTCCCCCCCAAATTTTTAACACTGATTCCTATGGGACTTGGGCCAAGTTAAGACTCCGATATATCGGACTATCGACGTTATCCACTCATCGAAAACGGAGAATAACAGGGAGTAAAAGGTATGCTTCAAAAAGATGAGGAAAACCCTTCTCTTTTCCTTAAAGAGAAAGAATTCAGGTGTATGGGTTGCATGCCAACAGATGTCTATTACAAGAAAAGTCTGCAGTATTGTACAGTCAGCTTGTAATTTTGAGGCAGCCCTTCCTAGAATGTACCACCAGGCAACTAAATCATCATATTACGAAGTCCTACCGACACTGCTTAATTGAATGTTGTGATATATCAAATTATATCTACTACTTGTTGTCCCGAAGCCTGTAGTAGCTCTTTCTGGAAGGGGAATCTTTACCAATACATACACCTTGTATCAGCCATTGGTCTTTGCATTTATATTATACATCGATCACAGATAATACAAGTAGGGACATGTTAAAAATATATTCTATCAACTATGCCCTTTATTCTCACTGAGCCCTTATGTGGATACTATGTATTGAGTAGGCACTAACGTTTTAAGTATTGAATTATCATACACAACGGAAGTTTCCCAGACAGGGATTTTCTTACGCTAATCCGATTAAGTCTGCTGTATAAGGGCGTTAGGGAACAATGTCGAGTCTGCGATACGAGTCACACTGCACCTGCATGTGTCTCCAGGAAATTCATAATTTATAGCCGCTATGTCTCAAATCAAATAGACCCAAGACCACCTGCGACCAAACCAGGCATATGCTACCCACGAAAACCTTACGCCTAATCCTGGGGTATTAGACAGGCAAGGAGAAGCTATGGAGTGTACGAGCAGCCATAAAAATTCATTAATTCATTTCATATCTGAATTCTATGGCTGCATACTTTACCAAACTGTAGCTCTAGATGGCTGTATATTTTTATCACAGTGGATATCTTGCCTTGTAAATTGAATTAATATGTGTTGATTTGCCTGTATCTGTGCCTGTATCTGTATTTATACTCTTTTTACCATTTCACACATTTGCAAAGATTGTGTGTTTATTCTAGTTCAAACATATCTACTAGTGCTTTTAACAATATAGAAACATGAATTTGTTAACATAAAAGATTATGTATTGCAAATATGGAAAGAGGGTAAAATTCACTATTTTGAATATTAATATTTTTTTCCTGTAGAAGGTCCCATGTGAATATATTTACAAGTAAAACAAGCAAGACTAATGAAAAATTAGAAGTGACAATTATGAAGTATTGTCCCTGAAGCAGAAGTGAATAGAAAAGGTCCAAAGAAGAATTTATGTTTGCGCTGTATACAATTCTGTACATTCCCCTCATTAAATACCCAAAAGCAAAAGTATGTCTAAGTGAAAATTTAGAATACTGTAGAACAAAGTAAGAATTGTTGGAATTTTGGAACACACATTTGCTTCTTTGAGGTTGATGTGCAAAAATCTAACCACGTGAAAATATATTCGTTTATGGTATTACATCTTTCACCGAACACTGTAATGCTCTCTTCTATCTCCTGATATCAGCATTTCAATTCCCCCTTTGGCCACTTTCAGCCCCAAGAGCTTAAAATGTACTTTAAACATATTACTGTCATTTCATTTTCTCTAAATGCCATTACAAGTCTATACTCTTGATGTTACAACAATGAGCACTAAAGCCCATACCCACTAGGCGATTTAACTGTCGACAGGAATCAGGTCACCCAGCAATCCATTGATAATCTAGTCACCCGTCCATTTTACTGGCAAATCTCCCAGTCGCCCGTCGCCCATATACATAATAAAATCGCCCTTTATTTCAAGTAACTTGAGGGGGTTTATCAAATATCAATTTTCTTTATATTGAAATAGTTAGAGTCTATGAAATAAAAAAGATGTGTATCTATTGACAAACGAAGTGGCCAGTCTGCAGCTAATGTTGCGGAATTAGTCAGCTAAGCAGGGGAATAACAATGCAATTTCACACAGTTTCCAATTCTACAGAAAAAGTTGGTGAAATTGCCCGCTTGGGAAAATGAGCTGTGTTGCAGTGGCTGGCATCTAGGCAATACATCAGCCTTTGGCTATCTGATCATTATTCTCAGTGGTGCATGGTCCATTAATGGGACATTTAGGGTAGAGTTTGGTTTAATTCTCCCCTGAGGGAAGGCCTCTGATGAAGTTATTGATCACAGTGAATAATAGAGAGGTTTGAAAGTGGATCTTTCTGGACCGCTTCTGAAAAGACTACTTTTGGACCAACTGCCGAAAATTACCTTTCTGTCCTAAAGGCCTTGGAACCTTATTCTCAGTTTACTATTTTGAAATTGATTAATTTCTAAAAAGCAAGTTCGACTTTCTAATGTTTTCCTCAAAAACCACAGTTAGAACCTAGAATACTTATTTTATATTCCTTTTCTTTAGGATGTGCAATTATGTAATGATTTTTCCTCTAAAGATTAACATTAAATACTCAACCAATTATCATTCAAGTGTGTTGCTTACTTTTTATTGTTGTAATTTGTAATAAGGATCCCTTAATTTATCGTAATTAGGTCTTAATAAAATGTTAGTTTTATTTTCACAACGTTTTGAATTTATTTGTTTGAATACTAAGGTAAAAGATAAAAATAAGTTTTCCGCCCACAAAGTTTTGAATTACTTCAAATTCATCACCTAGGCTTTATTTCTCCTAAATTAAGAATGTGCAAGAACATTCAGTTTTACGGTAGGTCGGTGCCAATAAAAGATACCCGCGAATGTAATTATCTACTCGGAGAGGAGCCAGACCGCATTCTGCATGCCTGACACTAATGCCCAGTGACACACAAGGCTTTCGTTGGTCTGCTTTTATTTCACCGAACCTTAAGAAAGAAGAACGTAACAATAAACTGGCGTTAGGTGTTCTCAGAGGAGTTCGTAAATTTGATTCGCAGCCCATTGAGGGGGAATATAGAATGAATAGTCTTCGCATTGTGGATAAGTTTTGAAAGAACAAAACATTGTTCGGAGGTAACTTAATGGCAGTATAGAAATATGGCTTCTGTGAACAGTAAAATGACAGAAAGCATGAGACTCATTTAATAGCACTCATTCATTGACCAACATTATACTCAAGTAGCTTACTCTTGGCCTTACCATAAATCAAGGTATCCTTATTACAATCTGATAAAGTGTGATTCTGATACTTTTTATGGTATTTTTTTTTGGAATCTCATACTTTTCCCCCACAATCAAATGCCTATTTATACAATGATAATCCTCCAGACTTTTCTGTAGTGTAGTTTTTAGTTAAAAAAATATCTCAGGAAAAGGATCTGGTATATCTTCATCCCATTTAAGGACAACTTTATCCTAGGAATCATTTCTGTCTTAGACACATCAAATCTGAGTCGGCTAACTCGGTGGACAGTTTAACGTCCGAAGTTGACACTGAGCAGGCGACAGGGCTCAGCCTCACCCGGACCAAAAGTCAGTGTATACTTCCTGAATCAGTATGTCCGAAATATTTAAATGAGCTACTGAAATGTTACTGATTATACACTGAGTTCATACCCTAGCTAATTTAAATATTTCGGACATACTGATTCCCCACTGATCAGCCACTGTATTCACACTGATTTCTACTGATTTACTACTGAAATACTACTGCAAGCTGACACTGATTCTCCACTCAGTGTATACTGTTTTTCCGCTGCTTTTCGCTCCGGGCAGGCATGGATGAGGATCAAGGTGTCAAGGTCAAGGTCACTCCAAAGCTGACTCAGCTGTTCTAGAGTATGATTTCTGGCAACTGTTTGTCACTGTCTTTTACTTTAACATGTTCATTCATCCTTGTATAGCATTGGCCACAGCACCTGTTATCGCTTTTCTATCGTTATCAAGTAACGAAATGGAATGTGAAGTGTAAGATATAACCTCAACTTAAAGAACTAGCCATGGTTATATTCTGTCTCCCTATTTCCTTTATCCCTGTTTCTTTGAATTTACTATCATTATTTTGATCAGAAACTTTCAGAAGCATCTGTAATGAAGAAAAAAAGATAATATTTCTTGGTTGATGAATACAAAAGTCTGTCTAAAATTCTGAAGATCATGACATTTAGTTTGCTACCAATCACCTTAATTCATAGTTATTACAGAAATAGACTAGAAAATGCTTTCTGGTAAATCATGCTTTTTGTGGAACAAGTTTCTGGGACAGTAGCACTGCTCAGGACAGTCCCTGTTTTGTAGCACTACCCACCATATAAAATTTCATTACTCTGCTGGTGAGAACCCATTGGGGGCGGCAGGCAATGCACGCCACCTGCAATAATCCATTTAATGGCGCAGAACGGTGAGTCGCACTTTATCACCTCTCGCATTACATCAGTTTCTCCCCGCTTGTCCTTGTCGCACTCTCCCATCATGAGGATATAAAAGTCACCAGCGCCTGAAATTCCCATCGTCTTTCTGCGTACAATACCATCTAACCTAATTTGGAGCAGGCTTCGATTGTTATTGTGACAGATCCTTTCAGCCATTGTTATGTCATTGGTTGCTCTGTCATCTGTCTTGGTGAGGCTTTTGTTTGTCGTGTGATTTTAACTAAGTTGATTTCACTTGATACAAATCCCTGATCGCCATAGGTTAGTTCAGAGGGAAAATCAAGTCAAATGAGTGCATCCATTTTGAATATAGACTTTGATCTGGAATCTGATAATCCTGATGCCAAAATCCTATTTTGCTTTACAGATAACCTTAAATGCCTTACTGTTGTGACAGTTAATCACTGGTGATCAATCCAACAATATTGATACCTCCATATATAAGGATCGCAGTGAAAAGGACCCCTGGTTGTCAGTACGGCGTAAAACATCCATCACTCCCTATAAGGTCATGTCATAAGTAACTTGAATTTCAAAGGCCATACTAACTAAGTGATTTTCTTTTCACTGCACGAATTTTGGAATTTACTTTATTTTACAAATTGCTGAAAGGTCATGGCAACTTTGGTAAATATTCATGCTTACCCTTTAAGCAACTTTAGTTGTCTTTACAAGAAAATCATATTTAAAGTTTGTCTAAAGGTAATTAAATGATTTCAGGATGTTTTCATAGTATTTACTTTCCTCAGTATAGAAAAGTCAACTACTGCATCAGTTTTACTCTGTCACCTAAAAGTCCATATTGAACTCTTAATTCTCCTTGTGAAGTTTACATTATAAAGTAAAGCCTACTCAACAAGAACTCATATTTACTTACAGTTAATTGTGTGCAAAGATTCATGTCCTGACATTTACTTTTTCAGTAAAGACTATTTTCTGAGATTGTCATTAGAGGGCACCACATGCTTATTTGAGTTTTTGCATATTTTATGCATTAATGCATATTCAGTTTACAAATAAAGAGATATTTAGAGAAAAATACAGTAATCATAATCATGATCATGATATTCCAGCTTTTAGCGATAGAAAATCAGATTTAGGTGAACATCATTCTTGAATTATGTCCCAGATCCTTTAGAAATATGATTTCTGCTTAACCTATCCAATATACACGTACACAGACATTTAGGTGTTATAATGTACCTATCATGTTTTTTTTAGACAGACATTAAATCCAAAACCATATCATCATCTTGTGGTGGTCAATAATACTACAAGTGAAATGTTGCATATCAGTGGTTTATGTCAAAAGTAAATAGTAATAGTGTGTCATATTTACTTTGAGTATTTTTGTGTAAAGCCTAGTAAAGGTATATTACATGACCTTTATATTTTCAGTAAAGCTAAGTTTCCTAACACAGATGTTGTACTATAGGGGGCACCACATACTTACTTCTGCTTTTTAGGAAAATCGTTTTTATAAAAGTGGTTATTTTATGCACATTTTCTTTGTACATAAAGCAACACAACCTTGTTTTATAAGAACAGATATCAAGCAATTATCACATAAATGTTGGTTGTTGAAATGATTGCAAAAAAATGGTTTTACATCAATATTCAAAAATGTGTGGTGGATAAACACCTTTTCTGTCTCAAATGTTGAGTAAAGGCTTCCAGCCAGAGGCCTACTATCAATGTATCCACTGCCCATGCAGTCTGTTCTATGTGAACTAAGACTGAGTTTATCTTGCACTATGATAAACTTCAATAGATGGGTTTAATTCACAGAAATTGCAATTTTCTGGGCGGGGAGAAATTATTTACTCAATTTTGAGTAAAATGACTTGAAGCTTTGCCTTTCAAAGTAAAGTCCTTAAATGAAGCTTGTGTACTGAAACCACACTAAACACTTAATAGCATTTACTGCAATATATAGGAGACTGATGATAAAGTAAATGTGCTTAAAATTACCTAAATTGTCTCAATGTTCATGCTTGTAAAGGTCTTGTACAGCTAGTATAAAGTAAATTCAATTAAACCTGATCTACTCAAGCCCATTTAATTATTTTAAAACATCTTTACTAGGATTTAAAGATAATTAAAGTAAACCTTAACATGAAATATCAAGTACCTTTATAAAACTTTACAAAATGTTATAAGCCCCTTTATTCATCTGTTAAAGTTCATGCAATGAGAGCCATTACTTCTTTTCAGCAGCATTTAAAGAAAAGTAATGTTTCAACTTTAAGACCATTACATTTTCAGGCCAAGTTGAAGTAAATGTCTGGTAATGAGCCTTAAATATGGCCATTACTGAGATGTACTGTAAAAGTTTAGGCCTTGTAAATCCCAAAATTCGTGCAGTGTTTGTTTCTCTTAAAAGGGCTCTTTCATTAGATGTTCACCCAAGAAAAGTAAAATAGTATAAAAAACGAAAAACTTGACCATACCTCATCTGCACCTTCGTGCATAATATCTCATTACATTATTATATTCCTCTGGTTATTCTCAACATTACTTTGGCAATTAATTACACAACGAAGATTTGTATCCATTAATTCTAGGTTAGGCTTTTTAATTTCCATATCAAATATCAAATTAAATTGTTTTGGAAAGCTGTGTCCTGAAGGTCAGCATATACAATGAAACACACACAATGAGAAACTCATACAAGAGAAAATATTTTTTCAGTCCTGTGGACTTACTTTGGTGGTGAAAAATAATCGTCTATATTGATCAATGACTTGTGACACCACCTGTGCTCCCCCCTCTGACAAGGTGTTAGCCAGGTGGTCTGGCCTATTTGTGTCCATTATAGGGTAGTGGAAGGTGGTGAGGGGGAGGGGGAGGGCTGGGAGGGGAGCCAGTCAAGGCCAAAGGATATTTTAATTTCTTTTTCTTTGTTTGCCCTTATTAAAATCCGAATAAAAATCTATTTGAAATGAAATAATATTACATGATCAAGGATTGAAAAAATCAAACACTTATCAGTAAAAAGTAGTTTGAACATTTATATATTCAGGATTTGTCAGATATCAGGATTTGTCTGATATGAATACATGAGTACATTTATTAGAAACAAAATATTAATGTTTTTTTTTGCTTCCTGGTCTCTCAAACCTGACACACCTCTATATAGGTGATGTTAAAACTTCAAAATATCACTGAAGGTGCTATTAAGCCACAACATTACTTCTTATTTTCCCTATGTCGGTCGGATAGACCAGACACTGTCCGACCACCATAACTAACTTCTACGTCGCTCACATCCGAGTTATGACCCCGCTGCTCCGGCCGAGTCCCCCAGCGTGACCAATCCGGAAGTAATTTGTCAGCACTGCAGTCGCCACAATGGATTTTTATTACCATTCTGTTGGCTTTTGTAGTAGGGCGCGAATGGTGCTCCGACAATGGACTGTGCAGCAATAAGTCTGGTTGGAGGGGAAACCCGCAGCGGGCGGTGGTCACTTGTAGGGCTGACCAATCAAAGGCACACCTAAGGGTGCAGTGGTCAGCTATGACAGGCCAATATTTCAAATTGTTTGATCTCAAATGTATGATTTTGAATTCTACCTGGAATTGGCATAAAATATAGAAATGTCTTACATCTACTTTACTGAGCATTTTCCTAATGAAAACTTAATTTTCACTTAAGATTTATATGGTTCCAAATATTCCCTCATCTATATATCTATTTTCTAATACTGGCTTAAAAACACTATTAAGATTTTGCCTTTAAAATGCAATTTAAGGATGATACTTATATTGTAATCATTGCACATTGCAAAACATTTCACAATAAGAAACATAAAATCCTGTGATATATGAAAGACTGCAAACTGCAATTCGCCAAAACACACTACATGTTTATGTAAAATACTGCATGCTTTTATCAATTTTTCTCTTTCAAGCATACATTCTGGGAACTTCAAATACTTTGTAAATCAAACATTGTGTAAAGGAAGACCTTAATTCACATAAAAAAAACAAATAAGACTTTATCCTTTAAAGGAACATTTATCAAACACGAACCATCATATATAGGGTTAAAAGCTTTCCACTGCCCCTCTGCCTCTCTCCGTCTCCTTGCTCCAGCCCCGGGTCTGCCGTTCCACTGCCCTCTTTCCTTTTCGATCCCTTCATCTCTTACCATCCCTTTTCAAATGCCTCTCCCACTCCTCTGACCCAACCTCATCCTGCACAAAAACCTGCACAGCGTCCCCAGCCACATCTTCCGGTGCATTTAGCTTCGTCTTCAAGCACCGGAAGTTGGCTTGGAGCAGCGAGCACGCGTGTCAAAAGGTTGCCTCTGGTGAACAGAGGACTCTCATCATGGCCGCCATTTTGGGACGCGGGCTCGGGAATCCCAGACTGTCGTCTGATGTCGCGAGGCAATCTCAGGGTATGGAGAGTCAGCGAAGCAACAATGATCCACTTTTTGAAAGTGTCTGATTCTTGATTCAAAGTGTGTGAAGGAATTAGAATGAAACATTCTGGAAATTTGGGATCCTTTAGTTGGTCAGTGCACCTTTGGGTGGGTGTCAGAATTGATTTTGTATCTATTTACTTACTAGCAGCATCCCACTAAGAGTTACAGCCAATAGAATGAGGTACGAAATTTTGAACTCCTTGAGTCCTGATAATACCTCTAATTTAAAGGATCATAAATATTTCACTGGCATTAAACTTCAATATTGAACTACATATTTTAATCTAACCTTTATTCAAAAAGCATTCAGAATAGTCCAGAATGATGTCATTTTAGCAGTAAATACTTCTTGAAATACACATTACAATTTTATTGGGAGTTCATTTTGAACTTATAAGCTATATGTACATTTCCTTGGGTTTAAAAAGAGGTTTCAACATGAATGGCCATTCACAGGACCTTGATGTCATCCCGAATCAACCCCAACATGGGATTTCCTGCTGACCAATGGCAGGCGGTGAAAACAAAAAGGGCGCCATGAAGGATTGGGAAATGGGGGAATCTTTGAAGACCCGAGAGAGGGCAAAAAGGGCCCAGGATGATTTATGTTAGCCGGCTTCACATGATGACCGATGGAATCGAAGGGAATTGGGTGGGCCTTTGACCAGCGGGTAGGGCGGTGGGGGGGTCAGTGGGTGGGATGGTTAAAGGGGTTCAGAAGGACAATTCTTTTTTATAGTTTAATGTTTTCTGTTTACTGTTTATATTAGTAGCATCATAGCAAAATAAATGGAAAAATGGTCTGAAACCAAAATCGCCAAGTTGGAATAAAGAAATTAGACCATTTTTTATAAGATCTCATAATGCCCAGTGGGGATGTATAGTACTATCTATCAAAAAACCCTGTGATCTAAAGAAATAATGTATTTTTGTCCTACAAACCTACAAACATGCAAACAGGTGTTTCTCTTATGACTTGAATTATGACATTGGAGGTTATAGTAAAATAATGAAATCAGACCAGAAGAGTGAAACTAACATCTGTAATATCTGTCCTAAAATGGGGTTTTCCCTTGGAGTGAGTGAGAGAGTGAGTGAGTGCTATTTTACGCCATACAGACAGCCATTGTCATTTTCACAGTGAAAACAAGTTAGGACGAATTCTGACTTTTCAGACACATGTTTTGACTTGGTCAGTCTTCGGTGATTGTATCTATGAGATGAGGGTGACAGGGCAGGAAAACAGCAGGAGATCAAAACCTGGAAATCATTTTTGCTGTACCTCATCCCTTACTGAACCCAGACACCAACCAAGAATCGAGCACAATGAACCACTTAGTCAGTGCTGGGTCCCCCCTATTGTTGCCTTTTATTATCAGCAGGGGCTACTAGGGGCCTATATTCTTCCCAGGAGTAGAAGCCCTACCCCAGTACCCCTAAGGGGGGTTTTCTCTTGGATAGCTTCACTCACACCCCCTCCTTCCCCCTTCTGTCAGCCATGTCAACTTGGTTTGGGCCAGAATCTCTTGCATTTAAAATGCGATGGTCATCATAAATATTTGTAATCAGAACAAAAGACGGGTTCACTGACCATCAGGAGAACTGAAGCAAAGAACTAGAAGAAACTCTTACCGTAGAGAGAATTGCTTTAATTTCACTTTTTTCATGCCTGTTACACAAGCCTTTGGCTGCCTTGTTCAAAAGGATGACAACCATGACTTGAAAGATTGGGAAGGTATGAGCATCCATTTGGTACATTCACTGGACACTCACATATTGTTATATATTGTGAAATGTAAAACTTGTTTCTTTTCCAGCACTCACTTTGATTGGCTTATGTACAATGGATTATCTATGGGAGTCTTGATAAAACCTTTGGACTCAATGTTGCACGTTATCATGCTAATTGATCCACATGTTCCCTTTTAAGTTTAAAGAAGCACAGTATTTAAAAAGGTTTTTTTTAGTTTTCGGTAGCAGGATCTCTAGTTTGCAAAAAGGCTGTTTTGTCATCTCTACAGGTCTTGACCGACAGTCATTCCTACATTTTAGAAATATACACCTATCACTATCATGGAGCGGTACGGTGCAGTGGTTTACATTTTCGCCTTGCATCAGGCTTTACTGTTGAGCCTGGGCTGAGACCGATTGTAATGCTTTGCCTTCTGTTGTTCTCACCCCAATAGTTTCAATCGTCATTACTTTGTAAAAAAAACAAAAAACTGAATTGGTCTCAACATATCTGAAAAATGTATGGACAGACCGTAAACTGCAACAATCATCATCATTTATCATTATCTACATGAATCAGCGACAAAATCGGTATTGAAATTCTCTCTCTTTACATGATCAACATTGTAAAAGCTCTGAGATGCAATACAAAGAATATGATGTAAATGATGAAATCTGACATTTGAATTGTGCCCAAAGAAACAAACGCAGAGGATGGGGTCAGAAAGGGTAAAGTTTATACGGATATACCACAATGCCTGCAGAACCTCCATTCTCCACGAGGCGCGATAAGGCAACCTCATGTCACGAATCATTTTACACAATCAAGATGAAGCCGTTGTCTGGGATAGAGCGTGGCGATTCAATCTTTACAGAGGTCTATAGGGTTGGGTGGTTGGTTGGCCCTATCAGGACTGATCTACATTGCCTTGTATTTTTCCTCATAAAAGGAAAATGTGATATTGCTGCTGTTAGCTTATCCATTCTGCTATCTATACAAGCCAACAGTTCTGGTAAATCACAAACAGATTGCATAATAAAATACTGAGAACAGGCGTTTCGGGTCATAGATTCTATCATATGTTTTCACACTAAACTATTGGGGATTTTCAAGTTACTTCTCAAGTTTCTTTAGGAATTGTTTTAGCAGGAGATTGAGAGACAAAGAACATAGAAATTGTTATTAATTGTAACCTAGCCTCTTAAATCTTACAATAAGTCCACCTTACTGTACTGATGTTCATTAGGAAAAGACACTAAACCTGTGAAGCAAGGAGATCACAAGCTCAAGATGATCTATTTAGAAAATGTTTTTTCACAAAAAAATGAATTGACAGAATAATGACACTACAAGTTTCCTTAAGGTAAAGTCATTTTGTAGGTTATGTCCTAGTCCTTTCATGGCCTAGATACTTCTTGCATAATAGGTCCTTACACCCACAACAGTCCATGGTTACTACAGCTCACTTAAAATTTGTAAAGAATTTTTTATGGGTCCTCTATTTATAGCATGGGTAACCCCTTTGATGGTTGCTTGGGTGCTGGCTGATATATGGTTCTACCTGCCATAAACCAGTGGCCCAAAAGCATGCTGGGATGCAGGGTGGATTTCTCACCTAAATGGTTGTTGGTTAACAGTCCTAGTTTGAGTGACTAGTGGACATGGGTGTAACTACAGTCTAGTTATGCCCTTGAGTAGCACCTCCATCTGTGGGACATGCTGACACGTGACCTATGACAGCGTCCTGCGAACGCCCGGTCAGCGTCTCCTGGTTCCGCTTGTTACTGGTGATAAGGCAGTGACCGAGGAGCATGTACCGCAGCCCTAACGAGAGGCTGTGGTGCCCCCTGGTGGTAATAGGGCAGGATGGGGGCTGGTGGTGGGGTAGTGGGTGGTACAGCATGTCTGGAGTGAGTGAGTGACTGACTGAGTGAGTGAGTGTGTGAGTGAGTGAGTGTTGGGTGTTTTAGGCTGTACCGACAGCCAGGGTTGTTTTTATGGCAAAAACAAGTTAGGACGAATTCTGTCTTTGGTGATCGTATCTATGAGATGAAGGTGACAGGGTGGGCACAGATACAGATCATATCTATGAGATGAAGGTGACAGGGCAGGGTATTAAAACCTGGAAATCATTTTTGCTGTACCTCATCCCTTGGTGAACCCAGACACCAATCGGGAATTGAACCCAAAGAACCCAAAGAACCCAAAGAACCCAAAGAACCCAAAGAACCACTTGGTCAGTGCTGGGTCCCCCCTATCATCACCTTGTACGATTAGCAGGGGCTACTTGGGGCCTATATTCTTTCCAGGAGCAGAAGCCCCACCCCAGTACCCTCAGGTGTTTGGTGTAGAGGTAGGGGTAGTCCAGTATGTCTGGGGTTTATAGTGCTGAAGGAATCTTAGGGACCGACCATAAAAGATGTCACACCCAAGGGGATAGGTGGGCAGATTGAACAGTGTGACACTGCCTGAAAACAGGCCTTATTTTCATGTTTAAAACAGAAAATTCAGTATGACAGGGGGTGGGGGGTCCTAAACGTATGCTGAAAAAGCATGACATCATTCATAAATGGCCCCTTAATCCTGTCACACCTCCAGATGCCCAAAGCATTCCTAGGGTAACATGGCCAATACTGTCAAACCTACCCATGCTGTCTACACTGAATGCTTTCAGACATTGTTCTATGCTTGATCTAGAGTATCTATAAAGCTAAACACATTATTATACCATTAAAAATAAGACAAGTGCTTTGGAAAACATACTCCTTTCACTATGTGGGGGGTGGTATCTGGGGGCTGTTGGGAAAAACATTAAACTTGGATAGCTTTTTTTTTAAGCAAGTCTGACTGATAAAGGCCCAGAAATATTGCTTCAAGTTGGTTGTTTTCTTACATCTGATAGCTTCACTGAAAGGAGCTAGCCATGCAAGTCTGGGTGGCGCCGAAGCCTTGACATCATGAGGTTGCCGTCACAAGTTATTAGATAGTAACACAGTCTGCGTTAAAGAAATTGTGATTGCAATAACTTGGGAGGCACGATATGGGCAGGCAAGGGCCATAACGCTCACTCGGCTGACCCTTTCCTCCTGTAAAAGTGGTCATAAATCACTTCTCGATCGACAAACTTGCGCTTTGGGGTAAGAGAATATGAGTGCAAGATGTAGAAGCAGTATGAAACCACCATAAATGGACAAGCCATAACTGCAATCCTTACAGTATGGCAGATTTACCACAGGAAGCTATATGAAAAAGGACAGAAACATTTTAATCAAAAGTGCAAATTTGTATCATGTAACATGAACTTCAGAATAGATGTTTGGGCTGAAATAATGACTAATATGGCCAAGCTAAAAATATTGTGTTTGGATAGCATCAGTCAAAAAGAAAAAGAGTTGGTCTTTCAGGAATTTGTATCTTTGTATTTCTTTAATGTCTTTTAGTGATAAAATGTCGCTGCATCTGTGATATTTTACAAAATATTCATATTTTTCACTTAAATGTGCAATTTTTTCACTTAAGAGCAATAGATTCATATTATGAAGCCATTTTGTGGGCTTATCCTTTCAAAGAGGGATCCATAAAGTTTGACCATGGAATATAAAAATTCTTGTTGCATTACACTTGAAAGGCATGCCAAGTAATGTCCTAATCTTTTGGGTCTGAGCCACTTTGTTTCTTTAATGGTTTCTTTTTTAAATCCTTTTTTCTTTTGTTGCTATAGTTAAATTTAGGAGCTATCCGCCACATTTTGGGAGTACAGTTTTGGTCCTAGGGTCTGCCTCTGTATATATATAGGCTACGTAAAACTTTGAGTCACATTTCATTGAGTTGTATATCTTTGGTTGGTTGGTTGGTTATTTGCTGCTTTATGCCCTAATTAACAGCTAAGGTCATATTAAGGGTGATGATGGTGATCGAATCTATGAGAAGGTAGAGACCATACCCCTACAATTTTACTGAGGCAGGTGTTCTATAATGTGCCTGGTCCCATAGGCAGGGCCAGACAGACAACAGCCGGTGGCACAAGGCCTTTGATAACCCAGTTGTTGCCACTGGCAGGAACGAAGAGAGGTGTATATCTTTGTGCAAGTGCAGATGAGCAACAAGCTCAGGGGCATAGCCTGCCCTTAAAGGGGTTTATAAGCAAAATGAGCCTCTGGGTTCGCGCTAAGCCCCTTTTTAAAGTTGCCAAATTGGCAAATTCATAACATTTTGCATAAGCCAAATGTTATATTGATCAGCCAACTTTTCTTCTTTGGAAACATATTTTAAACTCATGTAGATTTTTGACGAGAAATGGGCTATAATTTGACTTAATTCTGGACACATTTTGGCCAAAACAATTCACCAAATCTTACAAATTTGGCTAATATATCATGAAATCCAGTCGCCAGATTGATTCAGCATTCGCCATTGGTGATTTGGTGAGTGGTTATAGCGCAATCCCGGCCTATAACAGTTAAATTAAAGGGGCTGCATCATAGATTTTCCCCAAATGTTCTCATATTTTACTTATGTCTTGCATAGTCAAAGAGGGTTGTGGACCTCCCCCCAACCACCCCACTGACTATGCAGCTAATGGCCCAGCTGTACTACATTTTAAATATCATCCCTAATGTTCATTTCATTTGCACAGTCAGATATCTGCTTACTGGTCACACACACCCTTCTAGTATGAGGAGAGCTGTG
Organism: Lepidonotus clava; assembly: GCA_936440205.1. Taxonomy (NCBI): domain Eukaryota; kingdom Metazoa; phylum Annelida; class Polychaeta; order Phyllodocida; family Polynoidae; genus Lepidonotus; species Lepidonotus clava. The sequence goes on from OW387143.1 coordinate 4,549,883, forward strand.
TCTTATCATATAACCTTTTAAGGGATAAATAAACTAAAGACCAATGTTGCATTTGGGGCCAACACTGCAATACAGCAGCAAAAGCAATCAGTCCAAAGGCGAACAGGAAATTAATACTCCGTAAGAAAGATTAGCATTCACTAAGAAAGCCCGTGTGGGCTTACCAGTACATCCATCTTTACGCCCGCTTTTGCTTCACAAAGCTGCTTTCTTTATATCATGTTTTACACTCTTTTTTTAATGTCACCAGGAAAAAGATAGAGGACAGGAGATTGAAAGTCTGCTTTGTTCGGAGTGTTTTATGGTGAGGAAATCTGATTCAGGCCACATGAAAAATTATCAAACGACTTGTGATCGATCGGATAAATTAATTTTTGGCGGTTTCCAATTCAATGAGATTGTTAAATCCAATGTTAATTACCTTTTTTGTTCTGCATTCTATCACTTGCACTTTCTAGAAGGCATTATAAGATCTTTCCTCTAACATTCATCACAAGGAAGTCACATAGATCATTTGTTTTATCACCTCGCGACAAAACAGGCATGATTAGAAATCTCATTTATCTTGATCTGTAATATTTGCTTGTGGACTTGACATCAAATAACACTGCTTTTCATAATAAGAACTCAAGATTAATGGATACAGATTTTATGAGATAGTTATATCAGTAAAACAGGACTTCATTAACTTCTGAACTTGTAAAAAGAAAACAAAGATATGCAATGTAAAGTATAAAGGAGTAATACAGTAGTATGACAGAATAGTCCCTGAATTATGCTAAATTGTATTATGAGTTATATTATGCATTGTTATCATCTTTAAAAGCAAAATAAAATGGGACAGGTCATTCAAAAAAATTGTATATATACTCACCATGTGATAATCACAAGCCTCTTTTAAAGGAAAGGAATCTAGGTAAACAACCACAAAAAATATGAATCAAACTTAAAGAATTGAGTATTTTCAAATTCTGATAGTACCTCTGGTTTGAGCTGACGTAACTTAATCCAGAGAGAAACCAGCATGTTTTGAGTCTCTGTATACTATGCCAATGGGTTTTCTGCCTACCAAGGCCATACTAAAAAAAAATTCTGTTCGACCGCCCGACTGGGTGTAAGGTTTTTTTCAGAATTTTTTCAGAATTTTAGTTTTTTCTGAAAAAAATAAGTACTTTCCCTACCCAAAAAAAAAAGAAAATCTTGACCGCCCGACTGGCCCTTTGAAAAGCCAGTCGGTCCACCAGAAACAGAATTTTTTTAGACTGGTCCCACACGTAGGTGGGAAGGGCCCTGGAGGGTGGCTGTGATTTGTTTGTTGGGTTAGTTTAACGTCCGGTCGACCAAAGGGTGGCTGTGAAGTGGACTTGGATCTGTCTATACGATATAGCTCTAACAGCTTAAGAGTTAACTTAGACCCAAAGCAGTGTTCTGTATGCAAAGACAGCTTCAGCTGACAAAAGCTATTCGGGTTTACTGGTGAGACTATTACGCTGACCCTGCCCTCACTGCTTGGCTCTATCTCGGCTCGCGGCTCCTGGTCAGGTTTCATTCGGCCAATGAACATGGAGAATACCAATGATGTGGGAAGTGCCGGGTCATAAATTTTGGGCGGGCGGTTGATGAAGGTTTCAACCAGGTACAGATTTTATTGCGATTCTGACTGGTGCAAATGAATGGGAGTTTATTATCCATTACTATCCTGGATGTGTTTGTACTTAGGCTGACCAGAGTATAGCCTTCATGCTCAGAATACTCAAGTTTACTTATCCATCTCCCTTGTCTTTTTAGGGGTAGGGGGTCTGTTAAGGATAGAACAGCCTTAAGCCAAATGAAATGTATTAGCTGCCCCAAGTAATTTTGATTAAAGGCCAAAGGAAACATTGATATATGTATGAGTGAAAGCCACTTGCAAGGTGGATCAAGTATAAGATATTTCTAAAGAATGTGTGAGCTTTTGCTACTGGATTTACATCTGCTTGAAACACCACTCTTAATGCTATGAAATACCAGCTCTCTATTTCTAAAACAAGATGTCTTCTTGGGAAGAAAGTAGAGTAGCACATTAAAAATTGCAACAACTTGTACACTCATACAGCATCTGTCTATGGGCCTTAGTTACAGTACAGACAGCAGAAAGGATCTCTCACGGCTTTATTTGCCGTTAAGTTCTAGAGGCTTTGGACTGCAGTCGACAAGCAGTAGTCTGTATGCCCAACCTTAGACAAGCTGACAAGGGATGTTTGGGTTTACAGACTGGACTCCTCTCGGTTCGTGCCCTAACCCTTCCCTGACCACAATACCTTGCTGCGTGTTTCTGCAGACCTGGTCGGGCCGGGTTCTGTGGGACGACATGGAGAATACCAATGAAGTGGGAAGAGTTGGACTATAGACTACTGAACAGCTGTCCTAAGGAAACCAGTAAAGGCCCATACCCACTACAAAGATGGGCCGTTGGCCGACATTTTTTGGTGCAAAGTCGGCTAACAGTGGTCAGTGGTGGGCGTCAATTTATCAAACATGCTTGATATGGATTGATGCTCTCATCAGTGTTCTCATTGGTGCTCTGAATGGACAAGGCATACCCACTCAGCCAATTAATTGGTGCAGAGACCAATGAAAAACAAGGTAATAACACCAATCTATGCATTATTTTATATACTGAGGTGATTTCTTATCGAATTTGTCTTAGTTGATGTGACACCAAGGGAATTTTTACCTTAAAATGTCTTTCTATATGTGTGGAAAATGCATGAAAAGAAAATCGGTTGGCTTTTTGTCACATCATGTATCACTGGTATTACTACTGCCTGACTCACACAGTAAAATGCCTTCGGCCGATCCCACGTAAGTACCCTTATGTGGCTGTACCCGCACAATAACGGCAGGATTGCCCCTACCATCAGGAAAAAATCCTTCTCTCGCTGGACCTTCTTTTACAACTCAAAGGTCTAGCAAAGGCTCATTTATTGAGGTTTTTACTGGTCTCTTGACCTATTTCATTCTGATCGCAGAACTTGTTCCGACCAATTTATCTGCCGCACTGCTGATGAGTGGTGCATACAAGGGGTAGTGCACAATTAGAGAGTGTATGTGCCGCTCACTATTCTCTTAGTTTTCAGCATTATTTCAAATTTCGTTTGGGTGATGAAATATAGAAGAAGCTTAGGGGTCGTCGTCGTGTGTCTGTATGACCCATGGGGATTGTATCTAACTTTGGACTTGCCCTTGGTACGTGACGATCCCCTATGGGTCATACAGACACCCTCTGACGATCCCCCCGGTTCTTCACATATTATTAAGAGGGCTAGTGTCCTAGGCTCAATTAAGAACTTTGAGATGGAAGAGCTGAAAGTGATTATAAGATTCAAGTAAGTTTTAGACATCTAAGAGGGCATAGCACCAAAAAATGTATTTTCTTGGCTATAAATCTATCAAACATCTCATATTTTCAATCCAAAAATAAGGTTGGTATTCAATTCATGTCATGTCATCAGAATTATCTTACAATATACTGTTTGTCATATTATATTCAGTTTGGAGAAACCCAAACACCCTTTTTCACAGGATTCTCACCTTGGGTCCCTATCTTGGTGTGCTCCAAAGCAAGAATATGACGTTATTATAACATTGCGGCAATGTTCTATGTAGTTCTGCTTTGGTTCTTGCTACGTTATTTTGATGGCACCCAAAAACATCTTTAGAACTTAACATTGCGACATCGAACTCTAACGCTATTGTGCCATTCTTGTCTTTCACATCATGACATTATCATAACATTCTTTATTAGTGAGGTCCCAACTTCACTAAAATATAACGTTCTTATAACATTGTTTTTTAGTCTCAACTTAACCTAAAATAACGTGCCTATTATGTGAAAATTCAGGCAGACGCACTTCCAAGTTTTCCTGTATTTACTGCTCCTGCAGGCTAATTTTGACATATTTTGTAGACAGAAGCATGGGAAAACCAATTGAAATAATGCATCTTATGGCAAAATAAGAATATGTAATGAAAATATTTCTTAATTAACTTCAGAAACTGAAGTACATACAGTAACAAAAAGAAAAAAATACCTAATTCTACCTTTTTATAATCTCAAACAAAGGAAAATGTCATAGATGAATAATTATGATATGTTAAAGGCTTATGACAGGAAATGGACTTGTCAACATATTGCCCACAATGCACCTTGATTTAGCCTGCAGGTCAGCCAAAATACTACTAACCAGAGAATCGCGGCAGGTTACAGACTCACCAAAAAAGTATGGTCGTAGAATGTGCTTGTTACGTCGCTGCTTGCCTGGGCTCAGGAGTTCCGCACCATCACGCCAATTGCTGGTCATTCTTATCCCAGACCAGTTTGGTTTAAGTGCGATAGAGCGGTGGCCAATTTGCTACTCTCGTCCAAGGTCAATAGCGACAGACCATAAAAGGACTGACCACCTGTGGCAGTCGCTGAATAAAGGTCCTTACAGATCAGTCAATGTTGAAGACATCACACCAGTTCATTATAACAATCTCTTGTTTCACATAACTTTGACTATTTTATGTGAGCTCTTCTTTCATTAAGGAATCCCATTAATAGTGTTTGAATCAAAAGGGGCCAAGATGGCATTTGGTTACTAAAAGGAAGTTTTCTTGCTATTTTTTGCGGGGAATGCAAACTTTATCAATGTATTTGCCTTGGACAAATATAATTTGGCTTAATCTTATGTTTTTCTATTTTTGTTTCTAAAAAGGATGTCGATTCGTGTACAAATGATTTTTAAGGAAAGTACAGAACAATCAGATATATTGTAAATATTTTAACATACACAATTGTGAACCCAGAAGAGGACTGTAAGTTTTTCTGGTGTTCTCTGCACATCTACTAGGACAAGTCTTCCACAGTTAACATGTTTCCATTAACAAGGCCAAGTATCCTCAAGGCCATAGACAACATACAGTAACAATGTCTGTGAAACACGAGCTCAGTACGAGAAGCCTGGAGCAACCTCCCATTGTAAGTAGCCATATACTGCGGTCTACGCCCTGCTTTGTCACATGCCACAGTACGCTTCATACACGCATGGCGCTTTCAGGTAACACGATGTGGGCATGGTGCATAATGTTAATACTCTCTGCGAAGATATAACATATTTGTGATACAAGAATATAAAAGTGTTGAATTTACACCAAACCAAACGAAGTACTGTGGTTGACTTGATTTTAATAATCAGACATGGAATAAGTGGCGAATCGACTAGTTTTGGCATTTTACTGCCTCCATCAGAATATTCTGCAGCAGTTGATGCAAACTGGAATTTCAGTGAATTTCTTCGCTTTACCTAATAAGACCATTACAATGGTGATTTATAAAGGTCATGGTTGAGTGGGTGCTATCCACTCTCCTACAATTTTGCTTTATATTAGAACTGTAAAATTAAGTATTTATTCAGGGTCCCTCCATCCCCTTTCTGTGTCTCTGTTGCAGTAAATTATGTTATTCACTGCCAAAGATTTCCTAGATGATTTGATTGAAGAACATGAAATGTAATCAACTTTACTGCATGGAAAATAGAATGATCAAAGCGCTGATAGCATTATTTTTGCCATGCATATATTGTGCAGCGTTATAGTTTGGAAAATTAAATTGTCTTCATATATCAAGAATTTTCCACCTTTAAGAAGTATAATGGATAAATCAGATTGAATATACAGTTAATCTTCTAGGGTGAATTCAGGTCAAATTCAGAGATGAAATGCAGTAAATTTCTATATTCAAAGCTGAAAATATGACATCAGGCCTGACATTTGGACAATTTATGATTGACATCAGGATAATAGATGTCAATGAAGCATGCACAACTGAACGGAATCAGCTAATATCATGTTTCTATGTCATAAACTCTAGGTAGGTTGGCGCATCATGGACTCACAACCCTGGAATCGGTTACTGAACCCGACCCCACATTTCACCTATCCGGCCGGCCCACTCGTTCCAACGCCCCCTCAATGCTTGACCTGTGACACCTATAAAGGGTCCGGGATCCCCCAGAGTCTCCTATCTCCAGGATTCATTTAGATTAATGCTCCGGGCAATCTTCAAAGTGAAGGCAGGTCACGAACCTCAGGGACACGCGTAGAGGGGAAATTGGCATCTCTTTGGCAGCGCCAGTCACGCACTTGTCGCGAGGTCGTCACGAGCTTTTCATGAGCTATTTGTGTGCTTGTCACCAATTTGTTGCTCGATGGCTGTAGATTTACCGTAAGTTTGTCATGTGCTTGTTGCATGCCAGGTTATCATGACAAGGTTGACATTACTTGCTTTAAGCATATTTCCAGCATGATAGTTTTGAAATATACCTCCAAATCTATCTCCAAAAGATTGGGCTTTTTGCACACACTAAATCAGTATTTAAGCTTATCAATTAGACCTATAGCACATAACTAACAAAAGTACAGATGTTTATATTAATATCAATTTTCCCAATGTCTATCATTTTTTAGCAATTGGGCATATATTAAAAAACTTATGTTTAGGTTTAGTGAGGAGGAACTAAGTTTTCGGATGTCATTGATAGGCAAGTATTAAATTGTTTGTATTAAAGGGGGCCAAAACCAATAAATTCAATGAAATTTTCCAAACTCAAATAATCATGGGAATCCATTCATTGAGCCTTTTTCTGGCCCATGTTAAAATCTAAACCATGAAATATGGTTTAAAAAAATTAAAAACACGTTTTCCTTGCTCAAATCAATTAATGTGGATCCACAAAAATAGGGTTTGTTTACAAACAAATGCAAATATTACCATCTATTGTGGCATTCTACTTCATTTTGAGCTCGTTTTCACAGCTAATACTTTACCACTGACATTAACTGGAGTCATCTAAAACATTTCTGTACTTATCTGAGTTTTGAAAATTCTGTCAATTATATTGGTTTTGGCTCCCTTTAACAGCACTTTTGATTGATCACTTTGCCTTGAATACAGCTGTAAGAGCTAGCTATATTGAATAAGAAGAGTCTAATGGATGGGATAGTCTTCACCAAGCTTATATTTTATAATCACGAAGAAACATAAGAGACAAAAGCCATTGGGTAGAACTCCCTGCCTCACCGACCAATCACAAAGCGGCAAGGTGATGTATGGAGATGGATGGCATCTTCGAGTCTAATGAGGGAATAATCAGCGATGGTGCGATGACAAATGATGACAGCGTCACAGTAAATTCTTGAGACATTTGTATGTGGGGTAAATACAATTGAAGGAGGTACTGCAAAGCTAATGGGTATGCTCATGAACTATAATTCCTAGTTATTCTCAGAATATCCATGCTGTTTTTCATCAACTGTTTAAGGATAAATATACATTTTCATAGCTGATTTAATGCAAATGTTTATCTCAATTTCTGTATGTGAGCTTCCCTTTAGAAAGATTAGTCCATTTCCTTCCTTGTTGAATAACTTGATGTGGGTATATCAGAATTTCATTGGAAAGAATAGCTTTTGTCCTTACTTATTGAATAACTTGATGAGAAAATGTTGTTAAAAATTCAAAAGATCAAACACTGTTAAACTATATGAAACTCATCTCCCCAAATCAGTGGACAGTGGTACATTATTTTATTGAATTATTGTGCAGTCAATCTATACATTCCAGTTTTTTCAAACCTTCAAAAGATGTAGGTCACAATAATGCTTGAAGGGTTAAGATGTGGGGTAGAAGATGTGATTTAGATGAAAATATCATCAAGAGTGAGCATAATGAGCTACTCTATCTGAACCTGTCTGATGGAGTCCAAGACAGATCTGAGTCATTCGTAATCGCCCGTATTTGTGTCAGACTGCGATTTGTCTTCTTCTCCGTTCAGGAGTTTGCAATCTTTTGCGGCTTGTTAATGAGTCTCACTGTGACTGATGTGGTTTACTTCACTACAAGCTAAGGCTTTTTATGAAGGGTCGAGGCATGAGGTATGAGGTACTATCAACAAGGTGAATTAAATGCTTAGAACCAATTTTTATATTAAAGGTTGGGTATGGAAATATATCTTTTCTGACAGTAAAGGTTTATATTGGATAAACTTTCTTTATAATAGGGATTGAGAAAGATATCAGGGGCTCAGTAAGATATACCCATGTTGTTATCTAGATGTGTTTCCTTGGCAACAAAGCAAAATGGCCTATTGCTAAATTGTAATTCACAGTTGAAATAAAATATATCAAAAGAAACACTAATCCTTCCTAATGATGCAGATTTATATTGATGTTGCCTATAATTCAAGAGATTTTCTTGAATAGCATGGATGTGAAATAGGTGCTATCTTACATCATCCAAAGACTTATAGGATTATCTCACTTCGATATTGGTAATTGAAATATTGCACCTTTGCAAAAACTTGTTTATCAAAGAGTCTTGAAACATGCCACGGAAGCCATATTTTCTGCATACTAATACAGATGTTTTTGCACCATCAAACTGGAACTCAATCTTTACTTTGGTATGGTGACACTAATCCTTAAAATCCTTTTCTCATACTTGAGAAAGTAACTGGAATGTATATACACTGCTCTGAACTTCCATTACATGATAACTTTTATTTTGCTCTTTTGTTTAAGGATAGCTTCATACAGTAGAAACTTCACTTCCAATCACGCTCTTGAAACCAGGGCCGGGGTTGGGACCGCTGCGCACAAATCACACATCAATGAAGAGAAAATGTGAAATGATTGATTTACATTAGATATGCCCACTGAATTTGAAAAGATTACACTATAGATATAGGAACAGGTCCCAATATTGTACATTGTGAAAATCCCTGACACAAACCTTGAGATTTTCAGAAACTGCAATTTAATTGCAGTTTCAGACCAGCCCAGATTCCTACTCCTACCCTGCACCCCATACACCTAGACTCTTTCTCTTCAAGAAGAGGAGGAAGGTATAGCCTCTTCCTCTTTAAGAGCACAGATTCTCCCTGTTATATCTCACATGAGGCTTATAAGGTGAGGATTTCTTCTTGAGACATAGAGGTTTAGTATTGATGTAAACCACCAGGGGGTGCATGTATGTCGTCTTTTCCTTGAAGCGAAATCCCTCACCAAATGAGACAAACATAAGTATAATAGGGAGTGAAAGGTCTGCTTCAAGAGGATGAGGGGAAACCTTCCTCCTCTTCTTAAAGAGAAAGAGTCTAGTATTGGGTGCACCCTGCCATCCCCCTCCAAACCCCATATCCCTGGGGCCATGAAAAAATGGGGCCATTTACATGAGGTGTGCCTGCCCGTCTGTCACCGCAGCACCGAATGACGCATGTCCAACCAGTGGAGTCCATCACGAGCCCGCCCGCGGCATGTCTCACTTCCTGTCACATGGCCCCGTTAGTTCATCACATGGGCAGCTGAGACGGTTCTAACCCCACGGGCGATTTCAGGCATGGTGGTCCACTGTTTTTTAAACAGGTGGATTTTGTTGAACAAAACTGTGATTTCCCTACAATATTCTCAATAAACTTATAAAATATGTATTGCATTGATACTACATTAATGTTACTAGAGAATATAGGACTATTCCCTTTGGTTCTATACTGCAAATCAAATGTAATATTCACTATTTGAAGACACAGAGTGGGTAAATCTGAACAGATATCATTATTTCGATACATTACTGTAGAAACCACCATAATGTTTTTAAATTCTGGATTTAGTTACCAGCTAATCCAGGGTAGGCAGACCCAAAAGGTTTTGCTTTTGGTATGCATTGCATTTGTTCGTCAAATTGACAATACAGTTGTTGTCCAGTTTCATGGTATTGTATGTGATAGTAATTCAAGGCCGGAGTAGCACTGTAATGGCTTGCAGTATTGCAGTTGTACCAGAAAGCAATTTCCAAAATTGAAGTAAAAAACAGCTCATAACCGATACACACATTTCAGTTATATCCAAAATGGAGTCAAAAATCTTTGGAAGCTTTCTTTTTTTCTGGATATAGCTTTCACTTCTATTCACCAGAAAATCCTTCGCCCTACAGAAAAAAATATACTTTCTCATCAAACTTCAACTACAGATGACATTATCAATTAAAAAAAAAACATGGAAAAAAATACTGCGGCTCTGCCAAGAGTACATTTAGTTGAATGTCAGTCTGATGGTGTATCGGGTGTCGCTTTACGTGTAACCGTATATGCCGACTGCCATCTGACTCACACCTGTGCTGAAGTGGGACTGTGCCTGGGACTTAAGGCTCTGTCTACATTCATTACTGGACCTGTCGCGAACAGGAAACTGTTTCCGCGAACTGCGTTTCACCTTTATGAAGGGATTTTGGCCAGTTTAGGTGTCACATGTATGGGATTTAGTATGCTTTTTGATTGTTGGAGCTTGCTGTAGTTATGATATATCAAGAGTTGGTTCACAGAATAATTGTGGCTAACAATAGTGTTTCAATCTGATATCGGTCCTTCTCACAGGCTTAATTGAGACCCTCACCTGCTAATGGAGTGAGTGGTTGATGGTTGTTTTTCCCCATACTGACAGCCAGTGTAATTTTTTAGGGCAAAAACAAGTTCTGAATTTTCAGACACATGTTTTGACTTGGTCAGTCTTTGGTGATTGTATCTATGAGATAAGGGTGACAGGGTGGGCAAACAGCAGGGGATCAAAACCTGGAAATCATTTTTACTGTACCTCATCCCTTAGTGAACCCAGACAGCAGCCGGGAATCAAACCAAAAGAACCACTTAGTCAGTGCCGGGTCCCCCCTATTGTCATCTTATACGTTCAACAGGGGCTACTGGGGGCCAATATATTCTTCCCATGAATCTTTCCCACCCAAGTACTACCACATGTTGTAAAGAATGAAGCGAGAATGGTAAGGTTTGGTACTTGCCAGGAGTATCGAGATCTATGCAATTTCACTGATTCAACCTATCATTGCGGGGAGGCAATTTATTGTGAAAACTGTGCATGATTATTACAGAGCAGAAAAGCAGCACTTCATGACTGTTGGCATGACTTCATTTACTCATTTACAAAAACCAGTCTCTGTAAACAAAGCAAAAGGTTTTGTAACTAGATCAAAGAGTTATTAGACAGAATTCAAAACCAAAAAGGAAAGATGAAAGCGAAAGGAATCAATGCATTGGTGCATGTACTGAACTAAAATCAATGACATTTCAGCATAACATCTAATACAATAAGGAAACACTCATAATATTATAAATCAAATAAGAATGAGAATTTTAGAATTCTTATATATTATTGGTAGTGCTAGTTTTGTACTTGCCTTCTTACTGCACGACTTGAAAACATAAAAAGAAAATTGACGTTAATTGAAATTCAGGATATTTTCAAAGTAGCAAAACCTAATTATAACCCCAAAGGACCACAGGCAATGCCTTTTTTAATGGAGAGGGGTTCCTTCCTTGTTGCCGTGGTGACCCAAACCCTGCAGGAGGGGGTGTGGTCAGGAGCTGTCAATCACTCACCCCCATCAGTAAGGTAAAGAGGGGTGGAATTAGACTCATTTCACCCCCTCAAAAAGGGGGCATTTCCCATCAAACACTACCTGAGGCACTGTCCTGCCTTAAGCCCCGTACCCACTAAGAAACTTTTACACAGTTCAGCGATGGTTCAGTGCTAGAATCGGGCAATTCGCGTGATCGCCTGTTAGTATGGTATATGAAATGTGCATATTTGATCTGAATCGGTGCTAAAACCATCCGATTCTAGGGGTAGAATCAGCCGATTTTAGTGCTGATCTGTTGCCCAACCGTGTAAAAGTTGCTCAGTGGGTATGGGGCTTTACTGGGCACTTTCAGAAACTGTCATCAGCCTCAGGGGAATCTCCGCTCGATCAGTGAGGTCAATCAGTGAAAGGCGCTTTCGTAAACTGATTTCAAAGGATTCTGAAGGATTTCCTTAAACAAACTTATTCCCTCCTTTTGAAGTGAGTCAACATTGACTTGGTTGTGATTGAAGTAGAAACATTCTAATTTTTCTGATCAATATTTGTAAACAGCTCAAAGTTTTAAATCAAATAAAAGTGCTTAGTTTTGTTCTTATTGAGTGAAGCATGAGCGATTCACAGCTTTCAACTGGTCTTTTGTATGTTACCTCCTCACTTAATCCTGCATTCTAAAGTCCGGGTAATACTAAAATATAATTTTATTTCTGGTGGACGGCCTGGGTGAATATGTTACTCCACTCAGACACATTTTAAATTTTTTTTATTTATTTGGCAAGGATACATTGCCCAGTGCTTGATATTTGTGTTATTGTCAAGTGTGACTGTTACCAACGCACTAAAGCCAAGGTGTGTGCAAATTTTCACCCCTTTTAAAATCCCCTCTCCAACAGAATATCATGATCATAGACGTTGTTAAAGTTCTGTACCTTATCAGGAAAACAATATTTTAGGAAAACGAAATCCGGGTGGCCGGGTGGCCAGGTGCCCTTTTTTCCCCATCTGCTACACTGGAAACAAAATTATTTTTTAGTGTGGCCCTACTTCAGTTAGGTACAACTTTCATACAAAATGTTATGAAACCTCCATCTGAGTTCCCTATTAGAACAGGAAAAATATGAAGTAAAAATTCAAAAAATAAATGAAGACAAAAAAGGTTCAGTACTTAAAAACGACTCATGGTTCCCTAAATGACCGCTAGGGGAGCTGTTATGACTGACGGCTGTCACGTGACCTCAACTTGACCCCTTTTTGTTCACTTCCCCTCCTAATTCCCAGCAGACTCCTATCTCCTGCCCCCCTCCTTCCCCCTGCCTTTCCCCTCCCCTGCCACCTCTCTCCCAACCCAGCCCATATGGGTCACTCCCGATAGGCTTTTTCTTTCCAGGTCAAAGCTCAATATTCCTGATTCTTCCTTTTGATAATTCTATGTTTCCGTTGTTTGTTTTTTGTACCACTGCTTCCTTCCTGGTTATTATTGGACTTTTCTTGGTTGTCTAATGCTACCAGGGGCATGCTTGGAACAAGGGGCGTACGGCCTTTAAATAGGGTCTTCCCTTAGCTCTGGGGTGATTTTAAATTGGGTCCTGATAGATTATAATCCTTCTCATCTGCCAACAGCATGGCCATGCTGCTAAATAAAACACTGGACAATAAGAAAGGAAGAAAGTACATAACATTTGCCAAAGATTTTAGGAAAAAAATGTTTTTACTTTTTGTTAGACAGAAATATGGTCCTGACAGTGAATTTGTATTTAGATCAATTAAACCTAGCGATTTAGAGATATTCTAGTGGAAATAATATAGAAAAACTGGCTGCTGAATTCAAAATCACTAAGAGCTAGCAAATCCTCCAAAAAATAGGTAAAATTGTATCTCCGCCTCGAACACGCACCAACTTCCCTTAGACTACCCCTTCCACCCCTTTTCCCAGGAGACAGTTTAACATGAAACATCGACAAAGTAAAACCTTCCCGGTGAGATCACGACACCGTCCATCCCCAGTCACTGGGCACGTAACACATCGATCACCTCGGGACGGGTCCCTGGGGTCGCGACTCCGTAAAGGTCACCATGGTCCATTTGGTCCAGCCCCAAATGCTAATATTCCCACTGGCCCATGGTCAGGGGAGTGCAAAGACATAAATATATCATGCTTGGAGTGGCTACTGTGAGGCTAGAGGCTTTATTCTGTAACAGGATTCCACACCCTATATCTTCACCATTGTCCTACCCTCTCCGAAACCAGTGAATAAAAGATCTGTTATTGCCCAGAGGACAATAATGCCTGTCTGTGAATGCTAATGGCAATTTTTGTGTTTTCAGTAAAAATGTTCAATATTTTTGGTGTAACTGATATAGAATAAATCAAGTACAGACTGCAGGGGCACTCAGCAATTGTTATTGCCCCAGTTTGCACACACCTATGTCTCAGGCTTAAGCCCTCGGTGGCATGTTCAAACCAGGGCAATAACAGTTGCTTTGTGCCCCCTTGGTCTGTACTTTGTACATTCTACTAGCCAGTTTTTATCACCAGTAATTTATTTTTTTGGTAAATTTTCATGAGCAGCATGACAAAAGGCTATACATCCTACATTTCATTTGAAAGAGAATTAAAAACTCTCTCTAATGATATATAACATATCTATAATCAATTGATATTCCCAGAGTAAATATATCGGTTCCAGAATTTGAGTGCTTAGACAAGAATAGGATCTGATATCACTTAATGATATGCAATTGTTTTTTTAACTACACTTTAATCATGCCATGTTGACCACTGAGCAGGATCTGCAAGGTGTATTAGTTTACACTAGTGACCTTTCTAAAGCAAGGTGCCTGTATATGCTCTCTTGTAGCATCAGCAGACTTCGATTTTGAAAGACAAAATACTATTATACAACATGGCTGAATAATTATTCACCTATTAATATATTGCATTTCTAAGAGAGTATTTCGGGCTGGTGAACATGTTGTTTGGTTATGAGTTTCAGAAAGGTAAGCAACCATCTGGGAACTGTATGTGAAAAAAAAAAAAAAAATTAAAAAATTAATTCATTTTGCAGCCTGACTAGGAAAATTTCAAAAGACTGAGCTCTGAAAAACTTTAGGTAAAACTAAAGTGTTTCTTTTTACTTAATAATTCCTTGCATCACCACTTACCCTACTTTACTATTAGGCTGTCGGTTGGGTACTTTAGGGCCGGGTAGAGAACTTTTTTTTCATTTTTCAGCAATTCATTTTTTGTTCAAAAAATTGTATTATATATTCCTATCAACCCCAAAAATAAAATTGGAAAAAAAAATCCTAGCCACCCAGCTCACCTTTATTTACACCATTCACTGGACCGGAAATAGACTTTTTCCTAAGGACAGCCTTATTGCAAAGCCATAGAGGATATGTCGCTATTTCCCACTACAGGATCCCCAGGCACCCCTTTGGACCACAGGCCGCGACAGAACGATCGTCCCCGATGAAAAGTGAGAACAATATCAGCCATGACACGCCAATGATTGGTCAGCAGTGTTGTCAATGGCAACGCATCTTATTCTGATTGGATAAGAGCGTGGCGAGGTGGTCACGTGGTTGCGCATGCACTGTAATCTATCGGTGTAATAACAAGTCGCTATGGTAATGGCATCTCACGCTGGGACCTGCGATGAAGAAATCCATCTCTGTCGGGTCGACCAGGAACCAGCAACACCCATCTTTGCACCATCTCTCGCAGGCTGATGGTTACAATATTGGATGCCGGTCCCCACTTCTGTCCCCTATTGCTACACTTTTTCACCCCGAGGACATAAAACAAAATGGCATTGTGACAACAAAGGTGGTTGCCCACTGGTACAATCTGCTGTTTTTCCACTGGCGATTTGGGTGCACATTCATTAATTTCAGCTGGCTCAACTGAAAATTTTTTTTTTTTCTTTTTGTGGTTGTTTAACTAATGTTACCTAATCTAGCTAGTATTGATAATCAAGGTTAAAGACCTCTGGAATGGATGTTAAAAGGTACAATTTTACTGCTTAGGTATGATATGGTTAGGGGATGGTCAACACATTTTCCCATTATTGATGAATGGAAATACCATATAAATGTCCTTTATTGTAATACATACATTTCTCTCATTTAAGAACCAAAAGGTGATTTAGATGTTCCTTATTGGATAAACAAATGATAATATCTAATGTTTAATGTTTATAGCATGTGTAGTATGGGCAATATGGTTTTGATATTGCCTTGTCTCACCAAAGTGTTTTTCATGCCTCACAGTCTGTAGTGAAAGAATAATGTTTTCAAGGTCAAGTTAAGCCATTTGTAACCTTGATGCTGGAAGAATAATTTAAGCATCGTCGGCTTCGTTCTATTAGAAGCCGATACAGCCTGACAGAGATACCGGTTGGTGCGCTTGTCTCGGCTTTGATCAATACAATGACTGCTACAACGATGTCTCTAAAAAAAACTCCCTACCGCAGATTACACACGTTATCACAACTACTGCTCTGTGCTGGGCTGACTGTTGTATTTGAAGCACTGGCTTCAAACAGAGTCAAACGGATGAGGTATTTATAAAGATGAGTCTAAATTGTGTTGCCAACTTAAGACTAACTTTTGATTTTTAAATTTTTAAATTTCCTATGATGTCCTAATAGGGAGGCTGTGTAGCAACTGAATGTTAATGAAATTGAATATAAATACTGTATGAGACATAATGGCAGAAGAATACAATAGTGATACAAAAATTCATAATTTTTCTCCATTTTTTGGCTGTTATATACATATTCAAAGTCCTCAGAGGCTATAGGACTAGAATAAGGGGGCACTGTATGTGTTTATTCTTGTAGTGTGATGTCAGAGATTTCAAGCTGCTCAATCAAATTGCAAGAGCAAAAGCTGTGGTCTAGACTGCATGATTTAAAGTAATTAACTCTCAGATCAAATCAGATCACGTCACCTTCACATCCAAGGTGTGGTTTATGTGGTGACCAGAATAGCAGTGATTAGAATACCTTATTTATACAACCAGTATACAGTTATATATATAAAATGAAGTCCATCATCATGTTTTTTTTCTTAAATATTTCAACCATTGTCCATGAAACTGTCTGAAATTATGGGTTAAATTTGTGTTCCTGTATGAATCCAATGTGTACTCTAGCCTTAGGGGGATTGAGAGGGATCTGTCATTTTTAATACATACTAATTGTAAGGCCCCTAAAGATGCAAACAAATTCAGAGACACACTATAGGAAATTGTGCTACTGGCTGCAGGATTTTGTTGGAGGTGCCGAAAGTTTGATATGGGCCGCCAGTACAAAATCAGCCAGAAAAGTTTGCCAACATGTTGGTAAAATTTATCAGCAAGGCTGCCGAAAATATATTGGCATTGGAAATGTGTATTGGCTGCAAATCAGTAGCACACTTTCAGTATGTGGAATAAGGCCTTTACTGCATATATATGCACCCAATAGGAAATGCAGTAACGCTGACTACATACTGCGTTACCTTGGTAAGCGCAATAGCACTGAACATTGCATTAATGCATTGTGTAAACATGGGTGCATAGGATGCACCATGAAGTCACACTTTATAGGAAAAAGCCTACGAAAGGCAGTAAATAGGTGAGAACTTTGGTTCACTTCATCTCTCTTAAGCCCCATACCCACTAGGAGATTTTAACATCGCTGGGTGACGGGCAACTGGGAGAATGGCCGTCATCATCGCGGTGCTACTGTAATATCAAGCAATTCTCCCATTCATTTCTCCCAGACGCCCATCGACGGTCATATCGCCTAGTGGATATGGGGCTTAACAACCAGGTCATATTGCTGTCATCCCCTAAGGGGCCTTCCATGAAGAACATACATACCAAGGTGGTTAGTGGAAAACAAAATGTTGTACATTCACACAAAATGCTCTAGTAGAAATCCAATGCATATTTTTACTCAAGGGGGGGGGGGGGAGGGGGGGGAGAGCTGGAGGGTGGGGGGTCTGAGATGTGTTGAAAATGTGGGTACATACCAAATGGAAGGCTCCAAACTGTTGCTGAAACATGATCTAGAGAGTCGGGTCTCTTTTTTGCCCCAGAAAGGCAGATATTTTGATCCGGACCAGTCTGTAACAATCAATAACTGAGGGAGACCAGGTCGAACCAGGAAAGACCGGAATAAAAATACGCACCATGGAGAATGATCGATGCAAAACTCACCACGCTTGGTGATGCGAATGTATTCCAAGCAGGCAAAGAATACCAGGAAACTCAAGTTTGAAAAATGATTTGTTGTGGAAGTGTAGAGTTCTTTTTGAAACATAGTTTAATCATTCAACATGTTTCCTATGTTTAAAAATACTAACTTACTGCACGTTTAAGCTGAAAAATATTTTAGGCAAGCTGAAGACAGGGTATGTTGAAATTTATAATGTGCCTCTAGCATGGTAGATTTGCTTCTTGACAAACCAAAAGTATGTTAGCAATTTCCTGCAAATATAGTTTTGATTGTATTCATATGCATTGCAGACAAAATTTACCAACTTATTGGTAATCATTTAATGCCAGCAATCTATCACCAGGCGATACTATTTATTTCAAAAAGTCAAAAGTCATGACAAAAGTGGGTTATGCTAATGTAAAACTTTATCATGGAAATGCTCAATATCAGAAACACAAACTTTCAGTACATGAAATACAGCTTTAAGGGCCTAAGGTTCTGGTGAGAGCCCCCAAGTTGACAGGATAAGAACCCTGCTTGTTCTTTAGTTTAGTTGTAATCACAATGCATGGCTGGGCTGGGCTGGCTGCTACAGCCCTCTGTATGTCCCCCACAGGCAACAACTGCGGTATCAAAGTTTCTCAGGGCCTCTGGTTGTTGCATGTATGGCCATGTCTATGGGACCCTGCACATTAAAGAACACCTGCCTCTGTAAAACTGTATGGGTGTGGTCTCTAACTTCTCATATATTGAATCACCATCACCACCCATCCAGTGGCAATGAGTGGGTTATCAAAGGCTCCTAGAGGGCCACCGGCTGTTGTGTGTAGGGCCCTGCATATGGGACCCTGCACATTTAAGAACACCTGTAGGGGTATGGTCTTCACCTCCTCATAGATGTGATCATTTCATAGATACGATCATCAAACAGACAGAATTGTCAAGACCTTGTTCTCACCGTGATATGACCATAGATGTTGATACGGTGTAAAACCCCAATAACAAACCAACCATCACCACCCAATAACCAACCAACAGCAATGCATAAAACAGCCAACACAGCCACACAAATGCCCCCTTAGCGGTTGACTTTCGGGTGTGATTTTACCTCACCCTTTTACCTTCCTAACTGCTTTTGGCAAATGCTACCTGCAATTGCTTAAAGGCAATAAAATGTGGTTTTGCAAGAAAGCAAAAAAACTGCGCAGCAGGTGTTTTGGAGGGATCACGCGTTGCCTCTTGTGACAGGTGCTCGCGTTTCTTTGTCGCTTTGTTGCCTCCGGCTGACAGATCCTTTTACTCAGAACAAAAGATAATCAAAAACAATTAATAACAAAATTGTGAAGAAACGACAAAGACCTTTTTAGTAAATTGCCAAAATGCATCTTTTTCCCTTCACTGACTTCATTTCTTTGAACCGAAGAAATCCAAAATCTTAGTCTCCTTATGAACTCCTATGGGCACTATTCCTTATCAAATTCTCTTCTCTTTATTATGATTTTCTTTCACATTTTCCTAGAACTCTGACAAATGTGACAAGTTTTGGATACTGTCAAGAAGTATGTACTCAAACTACAAGTTAAAGATCACTAAAGAAATCCACCTTCTTGCTTTTCTCAGGGACATGAAGAGACAAGGCAATTGCCATTCTCAAAGTGTACATGTTCCAGCTTTTGTATCAGCTTTCAATGGATAATTTCCTCCGCAGCAGCAGCTGCATTTCCTAAGAGCCACTTTGCACAAGATGTTCCAAATCAAACATTATGTTTACTTTCAATTTGCAAAGAACAGTCTTTCAGGTAACCGAAGGACATTCGTTTTTTTTCTACTGTCTCATTCAGCCAGACAAAAATCGCTGACTCGTATTTGAGTGGCTTCGCACAGGCTGAAGCATTCCATCTTACAAAAACTCACTTTTTTACGAAAAGACTACTTGAGAATCTTGTAAGCCACTCTGCCATACAAAGAGTATCAAGGGTCTGTGATGTCTTGACTGAAGGGAACTTTTTCTTAAAGGTCAACCCTGACTTGGAAGTTTTTTTCCTTCATCAAAGACTTAAGGCTTATAGATGTGGAGCTCTATTTAAAACCAGTGTTAGAATAAAAGATAATTATATGAAAATAGCTATGTATAATCCTATATTATAAATCACAGCTCATTAAAGTAATTTCTTCTTATATGATCTTTCAAATGAACAAACAACTTTCTAGAACCATTGGAGGAAGGCAGTTACTTTTTGAACATCCTTAAGCTATGAATGAGGGAGTGAACATTGGGTGTTTTACCCTGTAATGAAGGTTAATTTCAAGGCGAAAACAAGTTTGGACATTTTCAGTCATGGACGAGAACAAGTTTAGTTCATATTCAGTCTCGAGTAACAGGATCTATGAGATGAATTAGGAGAAACCAGCCACCTGGATCTCTATGATAAAGTATAACTTGGTGTAAACCTTGTAAAGGGATACAACATTTAAAGCTCCTTCTTTGAGTGGCCCTTGCACTTTTAGCCGTAAGACCTGGGCTGCTCTGCCCCGAAGGCCGGGGACGATGAGACCCAAGGGGCCACTCAAAGAGACTTAGGGGCCTGCCATTAAGTACACATGCACCAAGGTGGGCTGGGGGCTCTCATTCTTTTTTGAATGTGCATACCTTCCTGTACAAATCCAATGCATATCTGAGCCCTGGCCGGGTGTAGGGGGGGTTGCTCTTTTTTTAAATGCAAGTGTGTTACTATCAGACCTAGATTTACAGGGTTGATATCTTATTTGTACAGTCAAGAAATCGAGACGCGCTTTACAAGTCTGGATTCTACTATCTGTTTTAACTTATGGAATCTAGGCAGCTCATAATTCTGCACTGAGAATAAAAGCAGAGGCTGAATACATATCATGTTAAAATTTTATACCACATATCATTTACAATATGACTGAATTGCTACGTAATGGCACATACTTCAAGCATAATTTTATCTTCAGCTGACAGTTCATGGAATTGTGAGGAGAAATGAACTAGTGGAATATGGTCTTTAAAGGCAAGCTCACATTCATTAGTGGATTGAGTTCCTGCGAGAGTTAAGCCGAAGTAGAATAAAGCGTGGAGAAAAAAGGCTCCTTAGTGAAAAGGGGGGCATTAAACTGGTTTCAAATCAATGAAGAACTGGGAATGCTATCGCGCAACCGGCATGGAATTCTACTTCTACTCAGCAATCTGCACATTAAGGCTTTCTAATGGTGTAAAGGAAAATCGTTACCTGCCATCGTCTCAACAGCCACATTATACGCTACTTCCCCGATTATTGCACTGGTCTACCGCCCCAATGTACATGACAGAGAAAGGTGCCTCCAAGAACCAGCACAATACAACTGGCTATCCCATAATACTTTTTAATTTGTCCCCACTGACCTTGGCACCCATTCATGCCTCTGACCTTCAAGTCTACAACATTGACCTTTGACCTTTGTCTGGCCTACAAACTCGCTCTCCTTTCATTGGGCGAGACAAGCTCGTGGACGGCTGTAGTAACCAGAGCAGCAATTTATTGATCGATATTCAGTTCGGTGGTGCTATAATGTGTTTCTTTTTCATATATTCTTCCCCTCATACTCGGCTCGGTAATTCTACATCAAATAATTGTGAGTGCCATTGGTTCAAAGCTGGTGAGAACATAGAGCCTTGATGAATATTGATGGTTGTTATTCTTCCTTTTCCATCCCGCCAATGCCCACAGCTAAAGGTGCCAACGTTGTGTTTCATAGCATTACAAGAAATTTCCATTCATTTCACATTACTACATTAAAGATATTACTCATTGGATAAAGGCATTTAGATCAAAGACTGCTGTTTGCATGAAGATCCTGTTCCTTTGATCAAGTCATTTTTTCTAATATCCATATGGCCCTCATGTCTCTTTTACATGCTTGTTTTATGAGGTGATTTTAATTCTAAAAGGGAATTACAAGCTACACAAACACGCAGAAGTGATGTTTCCATACAAGCACAAATGTGATAGAGATGAAATCTTATGGGGAACAACAAAGAGTCTTGATAATAAAGGAAATCCTAAGAGCAGGAACAGGCTCTGAAAAATGTATGAGTTAGAAGATAAATTTCTACAACCAAGTTTAAATGTATTTTGGGCCCAGGAATAGGCACAGAGAGATGTCTGACTCTGATTCAGTGTCAGAGGTTACCTAAGAACAATGTAATTCTGAATTTATGGAGCCTTATCCCTAGAGTAAAAGATTAAACTTGAATCAGAAATCCTTTATTCACCAAATACTCTGAGCTTATTACCTCATATTTGTATTAGGCTCAATGGAAAAATGTGATAAAGAATTATTATAAAGCACTTTTAGTGTCAGCGTCTCAGACACTTTAAGGCAGCCTGCATACTACCCCGAGCCGGAGTAAACGAAGCCATCAGACAATATGGTCACATCACATGTAGAACGCTCATAGATAACCCGCCACATCACACAAAGATAACAGGCTTCTATGACAAGCCTTTTCAGTAAAAAGTGTTTTCCCTTCCTGTTTGTTTGCTTCAGAGAGATACTTCTATTTTTGACTTCAACTCTCAATATTAACTCTTTGCTTGGTAAGTATGTTGACAAAAAATGATTCTATGGCTAAGGTATAAGATAATAATAACAATTTTATTCTACCTGCTCTAAGATTAAACTGGCAATGCAACTTTCAAGGTGGAATAATTTAGTATAATGGTAACAACTTCCCAGGCCCTCGAATCTTATCTTTATTAAGGCCAAACCTAATTTTACCACAAATGATAGACAGCTGCATTCACAGCAAATAGAGAGTTGTTTTCTCTAAATATTTTGCAGATGATGCATTTGGGAAGATATATTCTGCCATATTGAAAGAGGAAAAGACTCCTTTATGCATGGCTCAAAATCTTAACTATCTGGTTTTCTGGCCTAATAGATTTCACAAAACCTCTCCACACGCCCCATAATGGCCCAACCCATCACTCGCTCCCCATGCCCTGTGACCAATGCAATATTCACCACCTTTGGCTGCGACTTTCCCACCGCCCCTGTGAAACCTAACCCCTGCTGTTTCATCAACACTATCCGGCAGCTGCTTCGCTTTGTCTGAGTTTCCGTTCGTTTGAAGCTGTCGCTGCCCGCCGCCATTGAGGATCTATGTCAAGGTTTAGGGAGGGATTAGGGATGTGGTGACTGCTGGGTGCTACAATGGGGCTCTGAGAGGGGGTGTGAGTCACTACATTGAGAGTGGGATTGGGTTTAAAGAGCAAGGTTAAGGCTGCCAGATTTGGGTTGCAGTCATCTAAAACACCTAAGACTGTATTCCAAGTATTGAAAGTATGTGTTGCAAATACTGAGCATCTCCATGGTAACATTCTATATCGGAATCATTTACTTTCGGCGTACTTTCGGCACATTTTTGGCGCCAAAATTGCGCCAAAAGTATGACAAAAATGCATTCAGTCGATTTCCACTTGTAAAATCAGCTGCCGCTACATAATCGGCAGGAAATATTGTCAACATGTTGGTCAATTTTAACACCAATGCCACCGATTATATATCGGCAGTGGCTGAAGTAGAGCACCTGCAAATCGGTATGTGGAATACGTCCTCTTGGGTGTGGACATACCAAATTGTGTTTATGTTCCAAGTAATTCAAAGGTGTTAAAATGCAATTTGAGGGAGTTCAAGATGAAAACTTTTGATAATTTCCTAAACTTTTCAAACCTGAGTCAGGTTCCAGATACACTCTGCAAAGCAAGCCCATCACCGCCCCCCCCCCCCCCCCCATACTGTGTAGTATCATACCATGTAGAAGCTCACCAAATCCAGCGTCCTGGGTGTCCTGTCCATCCCCCTTAAGGGCCAGGACACCCAGACAGAACCCTCAGGGTGTCCTGTGGACACCCTAGAAATCATACCTTAGTATCAAGGTTGAGGCAATAGGACACCCTGTATCATGGTGCAGGACACCCACAATGCCAGTCAGGGTGTCCGCAGGACACCTAACCATTTCAAAATTCTGTGACCCCTGAGAAGATACATCTGGATGGTTATTGTTTTCTAGGTTATGGATTTATCCACACTTAACAACACATCTGGCAAGTTTGTTTTATATGTTTGTTAATATCTTTAGAAGCCTTGAATAGACACATAAAGGTAAATGGAAAACATAGTATTAGAGCCTACAACCATTATGAGTAGTAATGCAAAGAAGGAACAGCTAAGGCCCTTTCTTTCAAGAGCTTGGAGAAAAGGCATCATCAGTATGAAGGAATCTGAATAAGGATGGCTCAGAAATTCTTGAGGGAAGATGGTGAAACTGTGTGCAAAGCAGAGATGGAAAGGAGGATTTATCATCTGACCGAACGGAAGGGGACGCGGCCTGGATGTGAGGGGCGGAGGGCGAAAGCTGCAGCTGCGGGCTAATCACACGAGAGGGCTGCGATTTCCATGTCGTGTTAGCGGCAGGCCGGAGAAGGGTAATAGAAGCCCAGGGGATGCTGGGGTGATTAGCAGCTTTTAATCCGGGATCAGATTTAGTCCCCGGAGCATGTCGGATAATCCCTACTCGGACCCAGCATTAACGGCTGCGGTTCAGAGTCTGGACAACTGTCTGGCAGATCTGTCATTGTCTATGTAGGCAACCATGACAGAGCTGTATATGCTTATTTTCTGTATTTGGTGTTTTGGTGAATCATAAGCAGGTACAGATCTATTTATATGGTATTATCTGTCATTGCCTTGTAGCCAATCATTACAAAACTATATATGTGTATTTTCTATATGTAATAGAAAGCAAAGATGTCTTTACAAATGTGAAACTGAAATTTAGATGAACATAGGGAAAATATTGAGAAGGCAATAATTCATAGCAATAGATTTGCGTTAATCCAACAGTTGTTTTGGGTCAAGCATGTTTATCCTTCACTTATGGCAAACAGACAAATTACTGATTGAACACATTTTTAGATATTCTTCTCAATACATAACACACATGAACATGAACATAGTCATCTTCATGATGCTTTTCTTGTTCTTAATTTCATTAATTTAACAATGTCATTCTGACCTTTAGTTGTGATCTGTATTTACTTAACTACGATTTCAACAACCTACAAGAGCTGAGTTTATGCATTGTTGTACAGCCAGAAATTTAATACCATTATGGAAACTGGCAAGCTGTAAACTGCATAAATTGTGAATTCAATTTAGAAAGGCGGAACATATTTGTTACCTAATCTAATTCCATCCTATAACTACAACTTTATTAGCTTTTTTAGTCAACTTCAATAAAAATGTCACATAAAATAATCCTCGACACCTCAGAATCTATCCCGAGAGGCAATGTCGTTCGCTAACATCATAAAGACTCTTTTTTTCACTAACAAAAGCATTAATACACAATAAACTCTAAATGACTGTTTCCAAGAAACTAATTAAAGGCACGGCCTATATAGAGGCCTCGAATAATAGAGCCAATGTCGCTGATTACGATTAGCGGCCTCCGTGTCCTGCCTCACACATACAATACAAATACACAGTGGCCATACATACCCATCATTAATATGGGAGGTACTACTCGAATGGTGATCGCTGATGATTAGGGGAAGAAAAGGTATTTTCACCCCCGTAGGGGTACTGGGGTGGGGCTTATGCTCCTGGGAAGAATATAGACCCCCAGTGGCCCCTGCTGATTGTAAAAGGCGGCAATAGGGGGAACCCAGCACTGACCAAGTGTTTTTTGGGGTTCGATTCCCGGTTGGTGTCTTGGGCATAAAATATCCATCACTCACTCACTCACTCAGGTATTTTCAAATTCCAATGCAAATCAATGTGTTCTCAATTAGTAATACAACATGATTTTAGGTATAAAATCCATATAGAGTATGGGAGACACCAATGAGATCATATAGATATCTTTAGATTTTTGTTTGTTTGTTTGTTGGGTTAGTTTAACGTCCCGCAAACCCTTTAGGTTTTTTTTACCAGACTGCACAAGGTAAAGCTATTTAAGCTAGTTTAACACCACAAGGGCAGTGACCGAATCTATGATATTGTTTAGGAGAAACCTGCCACTGGGTTCGATACCCTACTCTTTTCGAAGAGTGGCAAGGAGTCTTTAAGGTGCAATGTCCCATAGAAAGCACACGACACACCTGGCCTTTGATGACCCTGTTGGGGGCATATGGTTCCCCTTTTAGTCGCCTCCTACGACAAGCAGGGGATACTGAAGAAACAGTCTTCCAATGAAGCTCCAACAGGAGCCCCCACCCCGGTCACCCACTGGGTATCTTTAGATTACACTCAACTAGTCCTGAACCTTGGAAAACAGTCAATACCTACTCTAACTGATCACCCTATCTATTTATCATTCTGACATCTCTGACAAGCATCAAGAGCAATATTCCTCCATAGACAATAGACATTCAAAACCCTTTTGTCACCTTGTGCAAACCCGCCTTGCAAAAGGAGTTGGCTTTCTGTTTGGCGACATTATACACATACATATATATGTAGTATGCGGAGAGCCTACCTTAACTTAGATTAATTGAAATTGGAGTCCCTAGCTAGAGGAAGCCAAGGACACAGTCTTTTGTTGTTCTTGGTAAAGACAAACATACTGCATCAAACAAACTTCTACTTTACACCAAACATGACATAATCGCTGCAGCAAAATGCCCTAATTACACTATGCGTCTGGACTAGGGTCGCCTTGGGTAGTGTGGCCCAATGCAAACAGTTCACATTAGGGCTGTATTAAGGGCATATCAGACTACGTAAAGTATATTATACTATGCATTGTGGCACATGTTGGGGTCTCATTGGCACAGGTTGGGTCATGTTGGCATGTATTGGCACACGTTTTTTTTTACAAATATGTTATAAAGTAATATAAAATAAAGCAAATCAGATGTGTTGGGCATTGCAACCCGATGCGAACGTGACCCGGTGTATAGTGTATTATGGCCTAAAGTATCATTAGTTTTTACGTAATTATTAAAAAATCATCAATGAGGTCATCAATTTCTGAGCCAGTGGGGATCAGCTATAGTTTATCACTGAACACACCAGGAACTTTCTAAAATGAAAGCAACAGTCACTTTTTCCCTATCTCTTGAACTCTCTTTTTATTTGGGCTTCAAACTGTAACAGTGGATATGCCAGAAATATCAACAATGAGCTATTTTTGAGTCCAGTTCTTCAACTTATAGTTTGGGCTGTTATTGTAATGTGCAGTTTCAATGTAAATCTGCTGTACCAGAGCGCTATTTCTGTTTTAACTATGACGCGGACTACATGGCTTTAGTCCTATCTCTGCAGAGCATTGTTGTATTTTGTTCACCATTCCATCAATGGCCCTCTCCATCCTCCCAAATAGCCCAACAACAACTGCTACTCAGTTGCCTCCCAAACCAATCCCACACTTAATAGCATTTAACTTGTACCAGTAAAAAAGTAAACAACCGTCTGGAGATGCGCGTCTTCTTGTTATCACAGACATGTTTCAGAAGGGACGATACCAACATAAAAAGGCCTCACTAGATGGGAATTGGCCTTAGAAGGCATCCAAGGATAAGAAATGCACTTTTTGAAGTACAACACCACTTAAAGCGTTCATCTCTCTGAAAGCCCTTTCAATGCCGCATGGCGCATTGCCGAGCCGATTCCCTCGGGGAAAGCCCTAGATGCCAATAATCCATCAGGATTTCAAATGGCATCGATTCAGGTCCAAATTGTAGCTCTAGATTTCCCCGGTTCTGTAAAGCAGTCTGGTTGAACACCTACCCATGGGATGTTAGGTTATGCGTCTGAACAACAAGGATGTCTTGGATGATTTGCCAGTGTTGTTTATCTTTAGGCATGTGATGTTGTTTTACTTAGAAGTCTCAGGCTCTGTGGTGGTTCATCTATGAAAATTTTCTTCGTGGGTTGCACCTTCATAACAATTGATCTTTTTTTAATTCTTTTTTTCCATAAAGCTTTCAAGATGACTTGATCTTCATTGACAATGATTCTGCCTGATCATGACATATACTTAGTCTGCATAAGATACTGGTTGCCAGGCAAGCAAGCCAAACGCATTATTCAGTAGAATCAACGAGTATAGACAGAAGAGAGACGTGACTGTTGAGGCCCTTTCAGGGGCGCCTGTCCCGAGCTTACGTTCAGGATTAACATGGATCATTAGCACTTATCCGGGAATCTGGAGGACCCCAGGAGGTGGATATCAAAGGGCTGGTGGTCAGGTTACTATTTAACGACCTGATGAGTGGTGTAGGCGGTGGTCAAACCCTCATCGTTTCTATGATTATGTTATTTTCTGACTTTTAATTTTCAATAAATATTCAGGAATAGTTCCGCAATGATTACACCCTATATGCATATAGTGTTGAATAGCCAGTGATCCAAGCATTGATGTGGTGTTAGGCTTGTGAGTGTAATCAATGCGGAACAGGACACAAAATTAACTTTTCTTTTGAACATGTTATTTATTCCATAAATAGGGATATATACAGATTTTGTCCCAAGTTAGTCCTATAGTGTAAGGCATGCATAATGCATCTGTATTAGAAAAAAATTGATCTGAGGGAGATATTTAGAGTAATCTTAATTTCCTAAAATTATGTAGGTCAGGGGTCTGAAGGGGGCCCCTGAAATGTCCCTCATCCAGCGAACGTAGGTTCGGACTTGTGAGGGACCCGACCCAGCAGGGGTCTTGGTGTGTCCCTGGCCGATGGTCAGGGTGTGAAATAGATAAATAGCCCCTGATAAGGGCCAGGAAGTTCTCAGATGATTCCCGGCCTGAGAGCTGCGTCTCTCTTCTGTCTATACTCGTTGGTAGAATTAAGCTTCACACATATTAAGATTAGGTCTGTTGATTTAAATTGATTTTAATGAATCATGATGTGATTTATGATCTAAAGCTCGGCGGAATATACTTGCTTCTAATATATTGTACTCTGTTATGCATGTAAGAACCCTGGTGATGTGTTCTTGCAGCCAGGATTTACATTTATGTTAAATGCATTGATTTCGAAAGGCTCCCACAAGACTCAAGTCTGTAAATTAAAAAAAAACAGCAAAGAAAGTATTTGGCAGCTACGTCTATGGATGTGCAGTATGGACGTCTTGCAAAATACCACAAATGCTTCTGCTGTGATAAATATTAAGCCATCGATTCATCTACCAGCCCCATGCCTAAATACCTTCCATGGGCAATTTTCTACAATGTAATCAAATGCCTGCCACACTAAAATTAAATGACTCGAAATTCGAAGATATCGAATAAGAACTTTCTATGAGAAAGCGATAGCGTGATACAGTTGCACCGGTTGACCCCCACAACAGGCGCATCACTCGTGGGAATCTGTTGAAGTTTGAAATGAGGAAACTAATTGCTACCTAAAGTTCTGGGGAGGACAGGGGTGGGCTGAGTGTAATTAGTCATCTGTTACATCAGACCACCGTTTTCCAAAGTGTGTCCGTACACCGGCAGCCATTTTAGGTGGGAATTCCCACCTAAATCCCAGCATGCTTTGCAGCTGCTGGTTTATGGCAGGTAGGACCATAAACCAGCCAGCAGCTCAACAACCATCAAAGGGGTTCCCTATGCCATTTATAGAGGGCCAATAAAAAATTCCTCACAAATGTTTATTGACCAGTAGTAGCCATGGACTCTTGTGGGTGTAAGGACCTATTATGTAAGAGGTCATAGAAGGACTATGTAATTAGGTGTCTGCGTGTGGAGACTCAATGTGAGGCGGGTACGGCTTGCCTCAGAAGGCCCAGACTGCTCGAAGGTCTCGCGATGTGATTCGAGGCACGGAAGTATCATCGGGAGACTGCCTCTGTGTGTCTGGAATCTAATCGATTCTTTCACCCATCTGTCATTGGGTGTTTTTCTCTGAGGACAATCCAAAAAGGTGTTGTCTACACAGTAATATCAATGTGGTTTCCCTATGCATTTCTCTTTATGGAGATTAGCTTCTATATTATCATTTAGGTCTTTGACCCTTTATACAAAAATAAAAACATTATTTTTGAAATTTTGTTTGCTTGAGACATTATCTATATATAGATATATAAGGGCTGAATATATCATAGTCAAAGGAACATCTCTAGAACCACATTTGAAAACACTAACATTCTATGTTTGGTTGTTTTTTTTTAACTAAAAGAGCTACCATTAAGGAATCAGCATTTCAATTCAATCTAAGCTTAAGATAGTTTGAATTATTGGCACTCACAATCTCCCACCGACCAGAAGACGCTGCGTTCAATACTATTAGCCCCATACCCACAAGGGTGATTCATATCACGCTGATGACTATCCTGTGAATGCCCATCAATTCATGGCTGATCATTCATAGCCATCCATACCCAGGACAAATCTTTGCTTTAGTGAAAAGCCCCTATCAAATCCTGAGACGATAAAGCCAGAATCAGCATTTAGATATCAAACCTGTTTAATATTTCTGATTGACCCAGTTTACTGAATACCTCCTTGTGGGTATGCAATCCTAGAGTCTGTTCTTTAAATAGAGACCAGGGAAATCGCACTGCTATCCTATTTCCGCCTTTTGCACTGCTCACCAGTACGGCCGGCCTCTGACCTGCTACCTACACTGAGACCACCTGCAGTGGTTAACGATAATAGGTAGAATAAACATTTAAAATATCAAACCGTAAATATTTCTGCTACAAATTGGTAAAAATTCCCTATTGAGTATGCCTTTTTAGAGTCTATTCTTTAAATACAGACCAGGGAAACTGTACGACTATCCACATTCCGCCTCAACAGAACAGCCGGCCTCCGACCCGCTACTTATCCTCAGACCACCTGCAGGGGTTAACAATAAAAGAAAAACCTCATTACTGCTTCGGTCATTTCTATGCCGGCCGCTCCTTCGGGAGCCGAACCACTTGCCTAGCTTCACCTGATACCCAGGGTGCACTGCGGCTGTCAGATTTAAGCCACTCCTGGAGCGTGAGGAGCGCTAGGTCAGCGGAAGTCTAGATATCCACTTTGCAGGGTTTTTCTTCATCAAATCGCACTGGGGTTTAGGATTAGAGCCCAAAGGGCTTGAATTTGATGATTAGGGAATGTTTTTAATGTCTGCATCTGAATATTGGCCAATAGGAGTCAATATTATTGCTTCACAGCATCTGTCAATAATATTCATTAATCACAATTAATTTAAATAATCCAGACATAACCTAGATTCCTATCATCCTGAGAGGACACTAAGGAGACATGGAAAATCAGGAAAGTAGGAAGGACATTTAAAAACTAAAAGGGAGGAAATATATAGGAATAATTTGGTGATGTATGCTGTACTGTTTACATTGCTGTCCAAGAGGACCTACATATGAAACAGCTTCAGTATTGGCAACTGCTCGTTCATGCAACAGTAACATTGTACATAAATTATGTATGTTTATCATGAACCTCTTTAATTCAATGAGACTTATGAAATGCTATCATAAAGTAAATACAGTAATACTTGCCAATTATTATGTGTACTATATACAACCTTACTGGTAATATGATTTACATGACCAGGACCAGTGTACAGTTGTCTGTATGCCATACAGGCCAAAATAAGGGTAAGGTTGTATATAGTAGACATAATACGCAGCCTCGGTACGAGGGGGTTGCGTTTAAATGTCCTCAGATGAAGTGTATGATACATCAACTGGTGTGAAAACTCTGCGGGGACGTGAAAGCAGTAGCTAAGGTTAGAGCATGGGTGGCAAAGGTCAGATTGTTGAGAGCAGAATGGCCAACAATAGGCTACCACTATAGGTCTGCTGACCAAGAAAGGACTGAAAAACTTAAAACTTAAATTGTGTTATGCCCTATAATATTTTTTTTCCTGGTGGTATATTTAAGCACTCATAGATTTATAATCAGATCCCTTTGATTATTTATAAAATAAAGTCATATGAACAAAATCGGCCCTTTCTTAACCATGCAGTGGACCTATAGTATATTGCATGCTGAGGGATGTAAGAGTAAACTAAAATTTTCAAAAGCAAAGCTCCCTCAGTATTAGTCTGTAATGGGCTATTTAAACCCAGTTAAGGTTCCTCTAAAGATTTATTCCATTAAAGATTTTGTATTATTATTGTCATTTTCAGTTGCAACGCTTGATGAAATGTTTTCCATGATTCTCAACAAGGAGATTTAAATAGTAGAAGTAAGCAGTCCATGGCATTGTGCAGAGAATATTTATAGTGTAAAAAAAAGTGCCAATATAAAAAAGGAGACACTGCAGCGATGAAGAGAAACCAAACATAAAATTCAAGAACAAATAAACACTCATATAGAAACAACATTTTCAGAGGGTGGCCCTAAACATTCAGACGGAGGGACCTGGGGGTAAAGAGTGGACGGGGTGGGGTGGCACTCCAAGGCTTTGATCAGCAATCCAGCATAGAACTGATACAGCGAAGGATCGCGTATCACCGCCAAAGGCCGAGGCTGGCCTCAGCCCCTTATCCCAGCCCCCATTACACTGCAATGGCCACTGTATCGGGAACTCTCTTGCCTTTACCGGAGGGGAGTTCTGTCCGGGTCTGATATCACTGCTATATTTACCCTGAAAACACAGTGTAAGATATCGGTCTTGCTGTGTTAGGGTACGATATCCGGTTGTATGACTTGGCGGGGCTAATTGTGTTCTTCTGTATGGACTGGGGGATCGGTTACAAATGTACAGTGATTCGGTAGTCATGGACATGAATTGCAATTCCAAGACCTGGGTGCTGTGTTCTGATGAATTTGTAAACATGCTGAATGGATAGTTTGTCCATTTTGTGAGCTTGTGCCCACAAAACTGAAATGCTGGTACATCAAATACCATTTACACTTGAAAAATAATCTGTATATAACTTTGGATGAACTCTAATGGACATTTAGAAAATTTGGAATATTTTGAGTAATTTATGACTAGGACTGTATTTCAGATGTGATCTAATCAATAATTTTCCAGTAAAATAGGTTCTTTTGGGTAGTGACAAATGTGTAACCACATGAGATCTAAGTTCATCAAAGGCAAAAACGTGAGTCACTTAATAATTTGATGCTGATTTTCCATTACATACCTAATTCTTTGAACTCAGGACTGTTGATAAGGTAGACCCAAAATAATTGTCTAGAAACAACTAGGAGCAAAATACCCTTTTAGAATAGATTCCTGATATGAAATTTAATTTTAATTACCTTCAAACTCAAAACAATAAAAAAAAAATTCTAGAATACAAGAAATCCCAAAAGCAGGGCAAATGGCATCTGTAAAGCTCCAGCAAATCTTCCCATATTTGAAATGCCTTGATACATATGGGAAAAGGTGGTCCTGCATACCATATCTCCCAACATTGCTGCGGTAGAAGTTCGTGATAGATACAGTAAGTGAGAGGCCCTTGAGGCACATCCTCCGACAGGTACGTGGCCGGGAATCGGGTTATGAAGGAGCAATAAATCTGGGCACGCAGAGAAATTGACACCGGCTCACCACTACATTCAATTTGTGTAATCGGGTAAGACTGCCAACTGCTTGCCAAGTAGAAGTGATCAGGGTATGGGGAGCATTGGTGGCAACCTTTATTTGTGACAAATGGAAATGGGTTGCTCCTGCAAGTACTGTGAGGTGGTTATTCTACAAGTAAACAGGTTTTCAAAAATACACTGCATGTTTATATTGTTTAGAAGAAGCAGTGTGTTTTCTTGAAATTCTGAACATTTGTTTTCATAAATATATAAATATGTGCCATTTCTTTACTATAGACGTTGTGCAAATGATGTCACATTGTCCAGAAATAGGCTGGGTGCAAACTTGGTGATCAATTTAGAATTCTTATAATTAACATTTTCCAAACATCTAGAAGAAGAACAACTATTGTTGGTAAATGTATCTTGAATATAGATGTGATATCATAATAAACAACTTTTGTCCTATACTTGGACAAAAAAAATACATGGTGATCACCAAAAAGAGCATGTGTGCACAAGGTCTATTGATACATTGATATAGCCAATGTGTCATACTTTACTTGTCTCCTGCTGTATTTTTTAAGGAAAATTGTTTACTTCTTAATGGACACTGCATGATGTGTACAGCTAACTATCAGAAGTATTATGTACATCAATATATGAATATAACACTCATACTATGTGCTACAATATGCAGAACTTACTTAGCGCGTATCACCAGTAAGGTGCTCTCGTAGATACAATGATGACCATACAGAGTCACTTTATTACTGTACAGCCGGGACGATCAGGTCATTCACCGACCCCCTACCTCCCACGATACAGTAGGCCATTCGCTCTCATGAATCTTGAACACATGTGATTACCGTAAACTCCCAGCGGTGTGTGGGCAGCGAGATGGGTTGACTGGCAGAGGGAGACGAAAGGACGAACAGACACCAAGCGACAGATGGATATTACAGACACTGAGTGGTAACAGTGAGGAGGCCAATGACCCTTTGACGTTGTTGAATACAGATTATTGGTTATCATCTTATCCAGAGCACCAGGAAAAAAGACAAATGTTAGACAAATGTCCAATGGCATCTTCATTAAATCATGAAGTAATGTAGGTTTACTAATCAAGATGTGGCCAGTTCTCCCTGCTTGAGGTTACCACATAAAGATAACTAAAATATGATGTAGAATTAAGTTACTACATTTTTTATCACCTAGTAATTTTACCTGAATTTTCAAGGCAAGAAATCAATGCAGTTTGATATTTCTTAGTCTCATCTTCAGTATCAGAAAGAATCTGTTTTCAAAAAAGAGGAGAAAAGAACCCCATAAAAAATGTACAACATTTGATGGAGAAAAAAGAAGAAGAATTACAAGTCTCATTAATATCAAGAAATATTTGCAACACAAAGCAAGCAAAAACAATGTTACACGGGCTAAAATTTAATTTGAACACTGTCACTAGTACTGATGCTGTACATGCATGGGGCTTTGTGATCTCCTCTGGCTCCAATTTCAGAAATATCATTGGCAGATCTACCGCGCAAAGCGGCAGACCGAACAAGCGACCTACACATCCTGCGCATGCCCAATGAGCGCAGGGAGTGCAGAGGCCACATATCTGCCAGCAGGGTGCTAGCAGGGGCCTTAAGGGCAACAAGCTTTGTAACGATGGAATATTTCCTGCTGTGATCATGCAAGAAAAAGTAATTTACTCTGGCCACTCACAAGGTGACTTTCAAAACAAATGGTCCTAACTGAGTGAGAACAGACTGCTATGAATAACTTATATTTAGTCGTCTCAGTTGGTGCCACTTTCGTGGACGACAAAGTCGGTTTTTAGCAGTTAAGTTGGCCTACTAACACCAAAATTATCAGACATTTCTGATGTATTCAGGCTTTAGTTCGCTAAGACGAGTTTTGACCTTGGGACCTGTCTTTACTGTTCATTTAGTACGTCTAACTGGAATATAGTTTTGATTAACAGTTTGATTAAAGCATTTATAAACATATTTCAAATGGGTCCAGTGTGTTACTGAAGCCAGTGTGCCATGAAACCTTACAGTTTTACTTCTGTACTGATATATGGTAAAATCTGACAACCTTCAAATGGCACTGAGTAAATGTAAGTGATACTCCAAAAATTATACCTGCCTTGACAGGGATGTCAACTGACAGCCTGAGAATTAGACTCATTCCACTATACTGCTTACTTCAAGTGGTAGTGCTACCTTATTCATAAATATGCATTATGCTTGATCCCCATGTCGAACACCTACTGACTTCACATAAGGCCTGCAATCATTTCCTTAAATTGTAAATCAAAAGCTATTGCCAATTCTCCCAACCACGGATGGTCATTTTTATGAGTTTTACCTGCAGGTTAGCCTAAAACAGGGTGCGTGCTGGGTAATATGTCGACGAACCTCAAGGCTTTAGCATATACATTTTCATAAATTTGGTCATTATTTGTAGATTAACATTGTTAAAAACAAGCCATCGTTATTCTTTAAATTAGTATCCATATCCATTAATATTTCCTAAGTATTTTGAACATTCATTCATTGTAGATGGATTTATAACAGTTATTTCCTTGTTTTCTATAGGTTTTCCAGGGGATTTATTGACAAAATCAGTCAAAAAATAAGCCTGCAGGTCTTTGAAATACTGTAAATCAGCTATCCATGGTAGGGAGAATTCTTTACAAACAAAACTTTTGGCAAGTGTATACAGCAGAGTTCCAAGTTTGGGTCACCAAGTGAAAAAGGAAATAGCCAAGCAGCCTTTACTTTATTCCCTTTCCCAGACACTCTCCCATTTTGTAGTCAGTCTGAACTTCATCGGCAAAATATTAGATGACGTTTTCAACATTTTCAAATTGGTTAGTGTCATAAATCTTATGTCTGGCCACAATTTGGCAACAATTTTGCTGTTATTTGGTGGCCGAAAATGGCAACAGACAACCGAAAACCAACAATGTCAGAAAACTTGCATTCCTGACAGAACAAAATGGCAGTGCATGTCTCCAAATAGACTCTGCTCTTAACCACTTGCAGGGTTCTCCCTAGGCGTGCGGGATGCGGGATTCCCGCACAAGAAATTTAATTCCCGCATTAGGTTGACTCAGAAGGGGCCATTCCCGCATTAAAATGACAAAGTGCATCATGAGGTATAAAGAAAAGGGCCCACTATTTTCAACAAATGGCCCCCTAAGAATGAGCTAAATTGGGCTTTTGATACTCGACTTTTTTTTCTAGGAAGAACCCTGCACTTGCCGTGGCTCTCGTACAGATTCTCTCTCGTATCAGTCAAGCACCTCTCCCTGAAGCTCTAAAGCATGCTCTCAAATGACAAAAAGGCCAATATCGCCTTGCAAGCTCATCGTAGGCTTTGTTATATTCGGTTGCCTCTTCAACCATATGGAATTCCTGTCACGCCAGGCTAAATGCACATCTAGCTCTACGCTCGGTTCTATTTACATTCATGATACTAAGTAATAGCCATGTAGATATAGGCTCTGGCATGCTTAAGATACATGCACACCGAAAAGGTTTCATTGTTCCCATGGCCAATTGCATGAGCATGTGTATACCATTTAACCACATAAACATTTCTTTGTTAGTATTTCACCTACAGATAGATAATGCTTTACCCCATATGCCCATGTGCTGTAATTGAAAAGAAGATCAGGTTTCTCAGTTTTTCTTTTTCTGACAATAAATTGTTTACAGGGGCAAAGTAGGAAAGGAACTCTTTATTAGCCAGTATCTTGCAACAAAAGTTTGTATAAAGCAATACTCCATACTGGTGATATAGGCAAGTGCAATATGATACCTTAACATTTATCACATGCCCGACAGAACAGGTATTGGGTTCAGGTTTCACAGAATTTCTCAGGTTTATTGCCTTGAGGCAGAATACAGTATTTCCCAAACACTGCTGTTCCTAGATATCGAGGCGCCCCTATTTCTCAGAGCTGCCCATAGGGCACAATGAACTGGAACCGCCTCACATAAACAATCCGCCGCTCTCTCGTACACACGCTACCTCCCCGTTCACCCCTCGCCCGGCCTGACCCATTACCTGCTTCCCCTGCTCCAGCCCCGGCTTCCAATTGCCTTTCTCCTGCAGGCGGGCTGCTGTCTGGGCGGTCCGGCTGCTAACGTTAATGGTCAAAAATCTCTCCTGATTGGGCCCCGGCTGGGCAAATTAGGCCCCCGGTGTGACAGGTTTATGTCACCATTATCCCCTATCTGGCCGACTCACAGGGCGTCGGGCCGGAGAAGCAAAAGACACTGAGGACTGAATGGGGGTCAAGCCTGTCAGGGTGAAAAGCGCGTAATTTGCTGACAGAGTAGTGGCTGTGGGGACTGTAGCGGGTGGTGGTTCGGTGGGCATCTCTCCGGGCCGAGTATTTGGGGCACTGCAACAACAGGCATTCCTGTCTGAAAAGCAATGCATTAGGGAGCAAAGGGGAGGCGGAAAAGGGCCCGGGGACGGTATCCATCACCGTACACTGAGGTATGCCTTTGTAGGCAATAGGCTAATAACCATAGTACGGCCTCTTCCATTGTACATGTGAAACCAATAGTCGACACCACAAGAGGAACATTTGCTTTGTGGTATCTAAAACATGTGCATGCTATGTACATTTTAGACATTGTCAGAGCTGTTATCTGCTTAATAATTATGCAGCTCTCAAAAACTTCTATTAATCTACTGTTTCTTAATTGATTATAAGCATACAAGTTCGAAAGCAAAATCAGGAATTGCAAAGACATTCTACCATACTTTGTAAAATAAAGTTGTAGTATTTCAATTTCAATATTCCTTGGTGTTCTTGGCCCCTTCTTATATAAACGATATGGCGATACATGAAACATCTCCTATTAAGGAGAAAATACTAGCAATAAAACTGTTGAAGAATGTAAATTTCACAAATTAACAGCATAAATCTAAAGCACTGAACCTAGAGAATTGCATTGTTGAAAACAACCATGCATGAAGCTCTTGGTATCATCCTATCGACTCAACCCCTAACTGCCCCAGGCGACAACCCTCCCACCTAACATCGTGAGCATCTACACAGTGAGTAACGCGTAGGATGACTCACCTCGCGAGCATGTGACAGGTCACCATACTTAAACATGGCAAAACACATTAACGGTAATGTCGTTATTGAGGCTTTTTGTCTGAGTGTGTTTGACAGCCATCAGATAGGCATTCTGTAATGCGCGACTGTCATGCTTAAGGATAGGATCTGAGATGTTCAGCTTAAACCTTACACTGCAGCAGTATAACCTTGATTTTGATATTGCAGTGTTCAAGACAATTTTCTTTGAAATTATGTCAAAATTGGCATCGATGGTCGATGAATTTTCAGTTTTAAACCTGATGGCCAGTGGCCGATGCCCTCAAAAATTAGTTTCAATCACTGTATTGGTGACGTGAATTAAGGTGCTATTTGAACACAAAAGGAAATGCTAAATATTCAAATAACAGGATCATATATAAACCTTGTGATATGGAATACATCTGACGACAGTTTTTTAGGAGGAAAGGCATTAAGATTTACTGATTTGAAACTATAACCACCCACCAATTTAGGAAATCCCCCAATTACTGTAATTGATTATTTCACCACCCTAGTAGTGTTAAAAGGACCATAATTTTGGTCTTCCTAATAAGATCTTTTCAGAAGGTGTTAGGTTGTATGGAGTGCTCAGACACACACGTCTTCCTGCAACTGACACGAGATAAGCGACGTAATCCCACTAATCCCATGCAGAAGACGGCCCGTAAACCATTGCCAAGAGCAACAAAGCTTTCAGTGGTATCCATCGTATTTGTTTCGCTGTCCAAACACAACACCTTTCCCCAAGACAGTATTGCAAATGCAATAGGGGATGATGGTTATGTTTACACACTGCATTTTGAGTTCCACTGAGACCGAAGTGTTCAGACGGCTCTTTGCTTCAAAACTGAAAGTGGTTTTAAAAGTTTAACAAGAACACAAATATATCTTTTTGATTATTCACCCGTGATTTGACAAACCCTTTTCGGTCATAATTTTAGTTCTTGCTACTATGTAAATCATAATTCATCATTAAAGTAACTCCAGAATACTTAATTTCTCCTGTTTTGTAGAGATTATGTTGATAACATAAAAGGTTGAAAAGCTGTCCAGGTTTTCCATGGTGCAGTTCACTTTTCCTGATGTCATTAACAAAATCCATGTACTTTCAGGAAAATCTCAACGTTTTCTGAATTTTCTTTCATCTTACTTTACTTTACTTTTTTTGTAAAATATTTTTCATCCTTGGTTTTGGAAAAATATGAACGTTGTTTTTCACAATTCTGGGGGGACAGAAAAGTTTGTACTTTACTTTCCTTGATGCATAATGGCCTTGTAGAAAAGAATCCATTGCCCTGATAAATCTGAATTTTCCAATAAAGGAATTGGTAAACAGTTTAATAAGACAATTTTTAATGATTATCAATCCCCAGAACAATCTTGAGAAAATCATTCCAGTGTAACAGATACCCTAATTGCCTGCCCTTAGAGAAAGACCGAAGTTCAAATGTCAGACCTCACAAAGTGAAAATCGGAAAAAAACACCACTCCTTATTGTCTTTCATTGAAGAGCCTTCTCAATAATTCATGAAGGTGTAGGGTTACAATCAATTCTCAGACTCAGAACACTTAAGAAGAAAAAAGGTCCCCGCTCTCTCATTATGTTTGCCAACAGAAGAGTTGCAGCGTGTTATTTATGCATGACTCTTGACCTTCAGCGACTCGGCTCTAACCCGATTAAAGGACAGGTTGCGACTCTGGTGTGGCCTGCATGCAATATCACTTAAGTCATTGCTTCAAAGAGTCTGTTGTTTAGATATTTTTTTATCATTTCATTTGCAGTATTAAATATTTAGGCATGAATTCCTAATTATGTCATAGTCTAGAGATTAGCATCAATGTTTGTTTAGGAATATGAATATGACATTCTGAAAATACATTGATATGACATACTAAAGATATAGTGTCTTTTTAAGTAATGTAATGATTCAATCAGTTACTTTCACAAAATTATATATCATGTAGACTCAGTAGTCCTATAACTAGGACAGTTACTCCTATCCTTTTTCAGATCCAGAATCTTGTACATCCAACCTTCTATATGATAATTAGCAAGTTGTTCAAAGTAATGCAGGTTCAATTGAGGAAATTTGCAACGTACTTCAAATGGTAAGCACAGTTGGTACAATAGCTCCTAAAAAGGAATTGTTTGTAGAATATCATCTGTTATGATCTTCCACATCTCATTCACATTTTACTACTTTTACTAAAGTTCACATTTAACTACTTTTATCTAAGTTTTTGGCTTTGAGAAAATCCATTCAGAGTATAGGAGTGGTGTAGTAACTAGTCTCATGAGTCAACATAAACCCATGTCCCTGTCCGAAGGTGCCGAGAGCCCAACACCGACCCCTTCACACAGCTAGTTCCCCATCAGAGACATTTCTCAATGTATACTGCCACTCCAGTCCTCCCAACACCAGCAGAGCCTCTATGGCAAGCCATTCAAGAAGAATTCACGAAAAAGAAAGCATTTTCCAATTTTAGGCTGCAGACATCCCAGCAATGAGAAGTCATATCTTAAATATTTTAAGAATTTACGGAATTTATAGAATCTGGCCAAATGAACTTCCCTGTGTTTTCCCTGTATTTTGGTAAAATTGGCAAATTCTCAGTTTTTTTCCTGTCAGGGATTTTTTTTACTACTTTCCCTGTGCTGTGGGGACCCTGAAAAATTCACTGCCTTGCTGATAAGGCCTGTCAATGTCTCCCCCACTTAAGGTGCATGCTGCATCGTGGGCACTTAACAGCGATGCTGTGACAGCGACACCCCCCTGACAGGAGCGCTCCCATGGGACGCTATCTTTATGAGGGATACATGGATCCTGGTGGGGGACATTATTGGAGGTGACAGGAACCAGACAGGAGGTCCAGCAAGAAAGGAACATCCCCCGCGGGACGGTCAAGGCCTCTCACATAAAATACCTTAGTCCGTCTCATGATTATGAATTTACATCAAGATCTTTTATAATCTCTTTTTTTTTTACAATTATGGGACACTTGAGATAGATACACCTTGAAAGTATCATCACCTTCAATCAAAATATTCCAGTCTCAGGAACACAATGGAGATGTAAAGATAACATTCAGTTGACATCCTACTCATTTATTGAAATAAGTGGACCATACAACTATTAGGTAATCAATCCTGATGAAGGCCTACCCAACCAAAACATGTTGATTGCTAATTAATTATCAAATAATATAACAACACTCAGACCATTAAACTAGATCTATGAGGCAAGTAAAGTATTATTCTAGTGTGGCTGGTCACCATCCTTCAGTATAAAAGCTCCAGTATGTGGGCAATAAAGACAACTTCTCAAAAAGGCATTCAAGGGTCCAATTTTGAAGATTGCCAAGCTGCGGCATGGACTGAACAGCATCCATGTTTACCCCTTCGGTCCACTTCGAATGTGTTTCGAGTGTCTACATGTCTCCTGCTGAGACCTAACCTTAGCCCTACACCATTCACACATTCAGACCTCTACAGAAACAGCCTGACAGCCCAAGAGCTGTCCAATTCCAAGGCCAAGTTTACGGCCCATTTCAGTGGTGAGGGCGTGGGATGTAGCACTGTATTCCAGGCGGGGCTACTCAGCCTCAACTATGCCTGCAGTCTGGTGTATGTGTCCAAGAGTGAAGCATATGGTTCCTTTTCAGCTCTATTGTAAGTGATGAAACCTGGGAGGTTTAAGTCATGTTGGATGAAATATTTGTTTCTTCATTGTATACTGACGCTGGATTATAACGAATAAGCTGTATATAGTTCGCAGATTTAACATATCTAAAGAAACAAACGAATATGAAGAAACTATTTTGTTCTAAATATATCCACCTGACATGGGTGTGAACAATATTGAGCATCACTTCATTATGGTGAAGTCAAATACCTCCTTTATAATGGATCAATTTTCAAATCACCGAGATTAACTTTTTTAGCTCTCAGCCATCAGGGCTGACAGTGTCAAAAAGTTGTCAGCCCTCGTACCTTTCGGTCAGTCTATAAAGACAGTGTAAATGACGGCTGAAGAGAGCATGAAATGAGAGCCCAGAAATTTTTTTTATGACAGTCCAAAAAGTCATCTGCCATCCGGGCCCACTTTACAATGCTTTCACATTTTTTCATTGGCCCTGTTACAAAATTGTCAGCGTATGATCCGAGGGCAGGCATTGGTTTAGAACAGTAAGTTACAGCAGTGGTCGATCTTAGCACTAGCCCGCTAGTACACCGTCACTAGTGCAAATTAGGTTGGACTAGTGCTTTTTTTGATCAGCTAGCCCAATGGGATAGTGTGTTATTAGTCCTATCATAAGGTAATAATCTAAAACTTTTAATATCATACACAAATTACAGAACGTCTTTATAATGATATGTACATACTGGGAATCTTCTCATGTTTAAAATGCTTTTCTTGAAGACGCAAGAAAAATAGGCATTGAGCACTACCAGCCCAGTGGACTAGTGCAGAAAAAAGGTTAAGATCTACCCTGTACAGGCATAGATAATGCAAGTTGCCCCCCCCCCCCCCCTCTCTTAACACACACAGTGTGTGCTACTCTCCAACCTACTGTGCCTGTCCCAAAAGCCTCATACCC
This sequence comes from Lepidonotus clava, assembly GCA_936440205.1. Taxonomy (NCBI): domain Eukaryota; kingdom Metazoa; phylum Annelida; class Polychaeta; order Phyllodocida; family Polynoidae; genus Lepidonotus; species Lepidonotus clava. The sequence continues at coordinate 4,592,773 of OW387143.1, forward strand.
ACTAGGCGACTTTTACACAGTCGGCCGACTGATCAGCGCTGAAATCAGCCGATTCTGCGCCTAGAATCGGCCGATTTCAGCACCAATTCAGATCAAACATGCACATTTCAATATACTATACTGACAGGCAATTTTTAAGACGACGGCCATTCTCCCAGTCGCCTGTCTTCCAGCAACGGTAAAATCCCCTAGTGGGTATGGCCTTAAAGCTTCAATCCCACCTCCCCCAGCCAAGTCTTATCACCAGCAGGGAGCTGACCTTTCCAGGAGCCCCTGGCTTAGCCTCCCTGACCCCCTGCTGCCCCAGGCCAACCCCAAGTCCTCAGCATTAAATCTCCCTTTGCCATCAGCCCTTTGAATGTGGGGCACATTTGCCTCAAGGTATAGCTCTATATGTCTTTAGGAATGGCTATTTTGGCTATGCATTGCCTAATCTAAATTTTGCCATTTTATGCTTAGTCTGTTTTTCAAATTTATATTTTCAACTCTTTTTTTCGTGCTGAGTTCTTACCTTTGAATCTTAAACTTCCTTCCTAACTGAAGCTCTCTTTTTCAGGAAACAAACATATACAACTAAAAAAAACCTATTTATTTATCTTTAAAAGCATTTTGATTCTTCATTTTTTCTTTGCTTTAATCTTTAGGAATGAGAGCAAACCATATTCAGTTGTTGGCTCTGAATCAATATGAATCTGACTCAGCTTTTAACCACTGGATTTGCCACACCCTACTGACCATCCTTAAGTTACCCGATGTCAGTATTCAACACGCGTGCCTTCTCATACTATCTAGAAAGTCAATGGGATTGATTTTCACTCCATATGTAATTTTGTCTGATTTGGGTAGGCTGCTTTGTGCTTCTAGACAAAAACAATTTGCGTAATATTTCAACATTATAAGACAATTCTACAGTTCCTGCATATTCTTTTGCTGCTGCATATATGCTTAGATCATGTGAAATTAAAACATTTTCTTGGTATAAAGTCCTGAATCCTGAAAATGTACACATTTACAGTATTTGCTCCTCCGCCGTCCCTCTGTGGAACCACATCAGCCAGCCCACCATCTAACATCTAAGCCCAAGGACCCTCTAGAGTCCCTTTCCGAGCCTTTACGTGTACCCTCTACTTGCCCCGCCTAGACCGTCTGCCCTCGCCCTTCTGCCCCATCTCCCTATTTCCCACATGTAACAAATCCTTCGGCCAAGGTCGATACCATGTTAACCTAAAGAAACATCCCCTGGGTCTGCTGCAAAACAACTTCTGAAGCTAACTTCCCATTTATCTTTTGTAATTTGTTGAAAAACAAATTTCAATATATTCTACTCATCTCTCAAAATATAAGCAAATCTATTAGCATGTTATTGAAAATTAATTTCTTTACATCATAACTTTCTCTCAAATCATAAGTGAATCTCCTATCAACATAATGGTTGACTGAAGCAATGATATTCTTCCTAACAACCTTTAAGTCTTTTGCTTTGGTACATTAAAATGTCAACTTTTGCTTAACATTGTTCATATTGCCAAAAGAAATGGTTTGCACTCTATTGGCCTCAGCAATCATATTTTAATCTGATCGCCTGTCAGTATGGTTTATTGAAATGTGCATGTCATATCTGAATCGCTGGGAAAATCACCAGACAATTCTACTGGCGATTTTATCAAACCTATTCAGTTTTATACACCATGCTGAAAGGCGATCAGAGTAAAACAATCGCTGAGGTCCAAAATATCTAGCAGGTATGGGGCTTAAAGTCACAGCAGGAACCTCATCTGAATAATCTTTGATGAAGAACGTCCCAGCGAAAATAACACACATCCCCTGCCTTTCAATTATCAAATTACTTGTGCAAAATTGATTTGTTCTTCAAAACAAGAAATAATACATGTGCCTGCAATCCCTTTAGTCTGGTTACAATGCTTTATTCACATAGTTGTACTACTGCAGTATGAGAATTCCTGCCTATTTCACCCATGAAAGTCCCTTAAATCACATTTGTTTCTCATCATTTGCAGTTTTGCTGACCGTGGTCAGCCACGGAAGGCTCACTACAGTCTTCATTGGCAGGAAAACCTATCACACTATCATCTCTCAATATGGAAATTCAAAAGTGGATACTATTGGACCTAGAGTATCACTGTAACAAGTAAAAGTTGCTGCATCATGATCTGAATGGCAAACTTTTTCTGATATTTTGCCAGCTTCAGTGATGAAAGGGTGGGGGGGGGCAGTCATACATAACCATATCCAAGGCCTCAGAAAGTGGACTGAAAGTTGAACTGATGACATTCTAATCAACCGCCTAGAAATCTGCCACTATTCTCATCCCTAGCAATCTTTAAGGTGGAGGCACAGGAAAATGAAGTCGGTAAAGGAGTGGCACAAAGGTAGATGAAAAGTTACAAGTGGGGTCATAATGAGACAGCAGGCTATGTGGCGCTCATCTTCGTGGCCTATTGTCGCTTGCTCCCAAAGTCGCAGGCTCCATCCATTGAGCTGCCCGGCTTATCGTATTAGCGAGCTGATGGGAACATATAGGGCGGAACCTGAGGCTACAGGTCCAAGACACCACCTTTGTGTATATGAATGGGTTGTGATGGGAGTGCAGTGGCTCCTGTTCTTGAAAGGAGGAAAATCTTGTTTGTGTCCATCTTTTTGAGATTAAGCCTGGGGGGAAAAGTATGAAAGGAGCTATATCAAGAGGGATTGCTTTCTTTTTTCATTGTGTTTTGGCCCCTTTGTATATAACAAGGGCCATGGATGGCACCTATGAAATAGGGGTGGAAACTCTATATCAGGTTTATAATACTAAAGGCAATACCTTGGAAGTTATGCCTCCAAATTGCAAGTTGGATGAAGTTTATTTTTATGATTTTCTCATGTTACTGAAAGAGAGGTATACAAAGTGACAGAGGTTAATTATATACATAAACACTGTATACATTGGGAATGGAACAGCCAGTTTACACCTAAGATCTATAGTTAATTTGCAATAGAACAGCTTCTCCCTATTGTTCTTCTGAAAATAAGTAGATTCTTGACAGCAGCTTATTCTTATACATCCTCTACCTAGAGGCTAATGGCACTCATATGAAAAACTGGTACTCCATCATCTAAAGCAAATACCGCAGAAACTACAATTAGCATTAGCGGGTAATTTCCACATCTTCGGCTAATACATTTTAAGTATGCCGTACAAAGTTAACCCTTTCCCTATGCCACCATTTCATTTCAGGTTTTAAAACATGCCAGTCTACTATAGTAAAGGCGCCACATCTATTACAATGAACCATTCTAGACATACATTTAAAGCTTTGCACGACATAATTGAAAATTATTTTCAACATTTTCATTGTTAGATATGCGACATTATGGATCATTCAGGTTCTCAAAACAGTAATTGTTATTTTTCTGGAATAATTAGCTTTAAATCCACAATATATTTGGAAAAGATGCCTCAATGCATCTGACGTGTTTTGGCTGGTAATGCCTCAATGCATCTGGCGTGTTAAGGTTGGTGATGCCTCAATGCATCTGGGGTTGGAAAGGGTTACATCTAAAGTATGCCGTACAAAGTCAATTCCCAGCGAGTATGCAGGTGTTATCAGTTTAACCCCTCATCACACGAATCACTGTGGGTAAATAAGGGGACTCGGGTTTGACTAATTACCCGGCCGGGCTTCTGGGGTTTAGGCGCGGCATCCTCAATGATTAATGGCTCCCCTGAGTATAACGAGTAAATGTGTGGTGTAATCTCAGGCTTTTGATTAAATCTGTTAATTTGCTCACAGATCACAACCCCTTTTGGGTCCATATGCATACCGTAAATTGTTCAATCTATAGTAGGGCTGTTGCAATTATCCCTAAGGATTTTATCATGAGGTTCATTATCATGGCATCTTTCAATATGTTGTAATTGTTAATGGGGCATGATATGGTTTACGTGCTTAAAATATGTGGCATCAGATATGAAGAGTTCATTGGAAAATTAATTCCTTGGATACAACATTAAGGGTCGGACAAAAAGTATCCTGAAGTACAACCCACATTATGCAACCAGATTCTGATTATAACCAAATTCTGATTAAAAATATTGACATGTCAGTATGAATCGATTGAATGATTTATAGGGTTGCATTTAATCAAAATTATAAATTATTTTTTCTTGGCAACTCCTGTAGCCAAGGCCGTGCTCCTGGCTCACATCAATGCCCCTTAAAATCCCAACATGCCTATCAGGAGGCCACAATTTACCAAATACTATTGTTATTTTTCATGACAACCAGAAATACACAGATTTTGAGAGTGTCAAAGTTGGCCAGCTGTTCACTCATGGGTTTGGAAATTCCATTTTTCCCTGACCAGGGTCAACTTTCCCTGACCTTTTTTAAAATTCCAGTTTTCCCTGACCAATTCCAAAATTCCCTGACTTTTCCCTGACCTTGAAAAAAAAACTTTCCCCTGACTTTTCCCTGACCAGTGGCAACCCTGCTGAAGGCTATGCAACTGCAACAAGCAAATTATCAGGTGTAACTTTGAGAAGCCACAAATTTGTGGGAAACTGTAAAATATTTGTTAAATACATCTTAAAAACATGTTTAGCCGAAATTGAATCTATTACTTGATTAGAAATGGATTTCCGTTTTCTGTAAAAGGACCCATTAGGAATAAAAAAAGAAATCCGCTTAAAAAACCCTATTTATTTGCCACTAAAGAATACTCCAAAAACCTTCCGAAATGTGTGATCCCTGGATGAGTGAGTGAGTAATAGATGCTTTAAGCCAATTCAACAACTAAGATCATATTCATGGCGAAACCAGGTTGGGACAAATTCAGTCTTTGGTGATCATATCTATGAGATGAAGATGACACGGCCGGCAAACAGCAGGGGATCAAAACCTACAAATCATTTTTGCTGTACCTCATCCCTTAGTGAACCCAGCACCAACTGGGAATTGAACCCATCAGTGCTGGGTCCCCTCTATCGTCACTTTTTACATTCAGCAGGGGATAATAGAGGCCTATACTCTTCCCAGGAGTAGAAGCCCCACCCCAGTATCCCCACAGGAGTGTGATCCCTGGATGTCTGGCATACCTCTGTTGTTTCAGCATAGGACTCCACCCCTAACCTTCTCGCCCCAATTCTCTGACCTTAACACATTAAGATCAATAGGTACCTTCATGGGTCAAGGCCACCGGCGGAAGGTCATTGAAGGTCACTGAACATCAAGTAGAAGCTGCATTAGCCAAGCTGGCAGCAGAGTGAGTGACTAGTGTAATTGCACAATCCATTAAACATTAGGTTGAACCAGAACAATGTTTATAGGCTTTGGAATGGAGTATGGCTATTCACCTGCGTATCCCTATCCGTACACCAAACAAAAAAGCAAACCATGCCACACTAAAGATACATTGTTTCTTCAGGTAACTCAATGAACTGAAACATGATCTTTGGTAAACTCAGTACATCAAGAAAATTCACAAATATAAAATAAGTGCCCCGAACAGCTTTCCAATCCACCAACCTGGAAACATTTGAAATTAAAGATAATGAACATTGCTTTCATGGATGTTAAAACTAAACAACAATAAAGTGTAGCACCAAATAAAACCTTAATCCATCACTATCACCCTCAAGGGATTTCATGCCACTTGCAAACCATCAAATCAGGGATGAAATATTGGTTAAAATTCTCATGAAATTGATCTGCCCCTTTGAAAACACCGCGAATCAGTCGCAGACAACAAGCACAGTGCCACAAATCTTCTGACGGGGTGAAAAATGGCGAAGGTGAGAATTCTGGGAAATGCGAATAATTGGACAGATTGCTGAACCAGCTGATAAATGAGTCGTTGATTGGATCTAGCAGACGGGCCAAATTAACCTTCAGCCTTTCTGCGCCGAGTTATTAGAAACCGTGAAAGCTTCAGTTCTGGTTTGGTATTAATTTTGCTTAAGTAAATTACTCTAGCAGTTTGGTAATTCAGTATGGGGACTGAGAAATATTGGAAGCAATATTGGAAACAACATTCATTTCCAGATAACATGTTCTTTAACCTTTGTTACTCCTTTAAAAAAACTAAGTTACGTTTGAGAAGAGATCTATTTGATGCATGTTTGGTGCATGTTTGATTGATGAACAACTGAATTCAATGAATTTATCAAACCTAGTACAGAATGATTGATAAAGTTCTGATGAATCTGAATCAAATTATTGAAAATACCCCGAATTAGTTGCGGGAAATGGGCGACAAAAGACAAAGCCTTTCTTTAACAGATGTCCCTCTAATCATCTACACCCAAAAATTGTAGGTATGTTGTCATTATCGTTCAGAATTACAATTGAGTGGGAGTGAAACGCCTCCAAACTAACTTGGTTCAGTTGAAAAGCAATACCCAATTCATAGATAATTTTTCCATATTATGATTGATCTATTTGAATAATGCAATTACCCATCAGCATGGGTTTGAATCAATACAATTACATTGGGAGCAAATATGTGACCAAGGGCAACCAATTTGTCTTGAAGGGCGACAAAATGGTATCCATCAAGGAATATTGGCGTAATCTGCCGCAGCCAATCCAGCCCCCGTAATCTTACTTTGTGTGTCTGTAGGTATTAGCACCATCCCTCGTGGCATGATTAACGGTGTGAATAATTTAGTCGAAGTCAACTGGCGCCCATGCCTCATCTACACCCACATGATGAATCGACGTCTCGTGTGTTTAGGCGATGGCCTCTTTTCATTCCCTCACATTTTTGTTTGAAACCAGATTTAGCATTAAAGACAGACTGTGTTTAGACTGCAAGAAGGAAGGAAAGTTGATATTTGGTTTAAGGAAAGTGGCTGTTCCATCATCTCAAAAGCTTATCGTGTTCCAAATTAAGTTTCTGATAATAACGTTTATTAATCCAGATGATAATTTAATACCATAGTTATTGTGTCATGTGTCACGCAATTTTGGCTGACTGAATGAGTAAATTTGGTTTAGTTCTTTATTTCTAAGAAATGCAGATAACAGGCTTTCCAAAACATCTATTTGTAGGAAGAAGATAATAATTCAAAATAAAGTAAACACCACAGTATTTTTTTCAAACAATACAAACCTAATTACCCACTATTAAGCCATAAGTATCAGTAGCTCGTCTTTACTCTGGCAGAAAATAGAAATCGGGCAGAAAAACAACCAGGAAATGAAAAGATCAACAGCATAGTAGCTGTAAATCAATTAGTGTCCCGCCCGCGTCTGACAGCGACACTTATTAATGTAGCCTGACGTTAAAGCCGCATGACCTTTTATAAGGTTGGCCAGTTTGTCGCTTTTTATATAGCAAACACCGATCATAGGTTACCGACGCAATGCTTCATACTATTAGGATGAACAAAGATGTGCCAATTAAGGGGATATTAGTAGGAATATGAGTTTATATATTTTTCTCCATTGCTGTAAAGGTATCATGGTGGAGATTCATCACTTCTTTTAATCAACCATGAACTGACCAGTGAAATATGAAGTAATGTGTAGAAAATTCTAAAGGGAAATTTTGATGCAGTTTTTTTAACACACTTAATTGACTTCATCATTTTCTAAGGCTTGAAGGATATTACCGAGCTATACGAGCTTTTCTTGTAATTGACATTGAGATATGTTTCAATCTCTGTATACCTTGACTGTGCATACTATGATCAAGTATAGGTAAAGCTATAAATGTAACATTTCAAAAACAAATTAACATTTTCAAAACTCAGATAAGTATAGAAATATGTTAGGTGAGTCTAGTTACAGTCAGTGTTAAAGTAGTAGCTGTGAAAACTGGCTCAAATCTAAGTAGAATTCCACGAGTGATGGTAATACTACCAGTTGTTTGTAAACAAACCCTATTTTTGCGGATCCACTTTCATTGAGTTGAGCAAGGAAAACATGTTTTTAATGACTTTCTACCATATTTAGATTTTAACATGGGCCAGAAAAAGGCCCAAGGAATGGATTTCCATAATTATTTGAGTTTGGAAATTTTGGTTGAATTTATGGGTTTTGATTTGATAATTTTTTATGGGGGTCCACCCAGAGGTTGTTCTCTGGGTTTTCTTTAATTGGTTTTCGACCATAAAAAATCTTTGGGTTTTGGCTCCGTTTAAGAAATATCATGAAATGTGGGTGTCTGTCAGGGTCTATCCTCAGGGGTGGACATAAGTCTGAAAATCCAGGGGCCAGTCGGGCCCCTAGCTTTACAAATCTAGGGGCCCACGCCAAAATCTAGGGGCCCTCACATATATATAGTCAGATTTTCTTGAAAAACACTGTTTTATTGTAAAATTTATAGAAATCTGGAATTGTATATCCATGAATTTCTAGGGGCCAGTCGGGCCCCTAGGCCAGAAAATCTAGGGGCCCTACCTGCTTTTTAAGGGCCTCGGGCCCCCGGGCCTGTGGTTCTGTCCACCCCTGATCCTGACAGGCACGGTATAAAGAACCTCCTCAAGTCTACAGGGTGGCGGGGAGCTCCCTACTACCAGGACCAGGACTACACAGTGACCCTTGGGCCAACCTTTAAAAAGAAGTTGTTTCCTGTCCAGCGGGTGATCATTAAAATACCCAGGCGGGAGGTCGGAAAATCTTTTTTTCTTTTTTCTTAATTTATTTTTGTTGGTAAGGCTAAAACTGAAAATTTTGACTAAAAAAAACAGAATTTTACCAAAAATGAAAAAAAAGTTTCCAGTCGGCCCTAATATACTCAGTCGGGCGGTAAACAGGAAACAAACTTTTTTTTAGGTTTGGCCTTGGGGTTACAAACCACCAGGCAGGAGGTCTCATTTACCTGATAGCGTCTTTCTTCTATCGTTATCATAATTATTTATCAATGTGAGAGACACATGATGCTTATGAAAATCAAAAGACCTTTAGTATTTCTACCTGATGTTGTTACTTATAACTGCAGTGTATTTTAACATTTGCTTACAATTATGGCTGTTTTCCTAGAGTGAGAGACACCAATCTACATATCCTTAAGTAGGTTCCCTAACCTCGAATGTCATCATATGTTTTCTAACTATTTATGTAACCCCCTCTATGGTTGACATCATGATAACCAGGGGGCAGCCCTAAACGTAATGTCATGCGAGAATAGACCTGACAAGTGACCTTTGAACTTCAGTCAGATCTTTTTTGACCTGAGTGCTGTGGAAACATCATAATTCAAATGATAAAAAAGTTCATTTCCTTCCCTGTAACACCGTCACCTCCTATGCATTCTCAGTTTGTGAATGAAAAGTAGAATTCAAGTGTTTTATATAATTATAACTCTTTACCTTGTCTGAGGGATATATTTACCATTCTACATAGCCTAAAATAGGTTCCCTAACCCCGAATTGTATTGTTTGTTTACCCTCTAATCGTGTAACACCCCTGCATTGTTCACATCCTAATAACCAGGGGGCAGCACTTAATAAAAGGTCACATGAGACGAGACCTCACACATGACCTTTGAACTTCCGGAAGACCTTTTTTGACCTAATTGTTAGCGAAAACATCTGTACTGACAAGCTGTTTTTTATTTCCGTTCTGCTTTTACTGTTCCTGCATTTAAAAAAGGCATTCTCTCTAGAGATGTCTGCGTAAATAACATTGACAGTAATGGTCCACTTTTTTGTTTGAATTAGGAAAATCAAACTAACTAACCTATGAATGCCTCTCCCTGTCCTTTTAAACTAGACTTCGGAGATTAAAAACTGTTCTTGATCCGAGCTATTCACCTTTGTTTATGGGTTTTCATTCTCTTTGTTTCATCTAGTTCAATGTTGGGTTAGAACATTGAAAGTGAGCTCTTGCTCTACACAATTTATTTCAGTGTATCATTAAAATGAAAACTAAAAAATTTATATATTTTCATTAATTCCTGGAATATACTTTTAATGCACAGCATTTCTTCAACATAGAATCTGAATGTGTATGAAAATGTATGGGTCAGATTTCTATCTTTTTGGTTTTTCTTTTTTGACCTGATAGGTTAAAAGAGTTGTGTGAACTAGAGCTGTGCCTCCTTATAGCAGTAGAGACTTTGCCTCCCTCAGACAGATGAAGGCAGGGCATATAGTGCCTCGAGACCAGATGCCGGGCCCAGCGCTGCACTAGTATGTAAGAGGGAAGGTCCTCCGGGCAATATCTGAGCTGGATAGAGGGTTACAAACAAGGACTGAGTAATAAAATGAAAGGTGCTTCACACCAGTTCTTGGCTTAAAGGGGGGGAGGGAGGGGGTATCACACCAGTTCCAGTGTTAATGGGGTATTGCACCGGTTCTAGGGTTAAAGCAGGAATCGCACCAGTTCTTAGCCTTTAATGAGAATCGCATCAGTTCTTGGCTCAAAAGGGGTTTCACAACAATTCTTGGCTTAAATGGGATATTGCACCACTTCTTGGCTTCGCATTAGTTCTTGGCGTAAAAGGGGTATAAACCCAGTTTTTGGCTTAAAGGGGATATCACAAGCATTCTTGGCTTAAAAGGAGCGTTGCAGCTAAATCAGTTACTTTAATCTTTAGAATGTCACTTAAATCTTGTGCCAGGGTATGATAAATAATTAACTGTTGTGGTGGTCCTCAATCGGTTTTATCAACTCTCAGTCATATCTGTGATGCACCTTCAGTTTATAACCTAACTTGGACCCTTCCCCAGTTGGTTATATATGATATGGATGAGATCTTTGGCCACTCCCTACCATATGTATATGTAACCCCAGTAGTACCAGACCCTAACACCAGGGACCTATCCCTCATTCGGAAACACCCCGGGCTGGCTTTTACCATGGCGAGGCAGGAGGTGAGTGGTAAAGGTGCCTTTCACGCCAGTATTACACTACACCAATTTGAGTAGTTATATCATTGCGATATGACGACATCATACAAATTTTGCATGCATGAGTGACATAATTGTTTGAAATTGGCATATTTTACACATGTTTGACAAAGAACTCTGTCTCAAATATGTGTGATTTCTCTGACATTGTCATATCACAGCTCCTGTCGTATAGTGTAATACCATTTTCACTATAGGGAGGCAGGAGGCGAGTGGTGAAGATGCCTGAGGGTACAGGACCTCGCGGGGCGGAGGGGACTCGCAGAGGCTGGTAGGGCAGAAAGCAATGCAGCCACTCCATGAACCTTAAAACTGACAGTATTGCATTTGATATGTTGTTTCTGCCCCACTCCAATGCCAAATTTGTCCCATGAGATTTACTGTTTATGCACTATAATACCCATGGGGACTCACTCTGGGTTACTAAACATGGAACACATTTAAAATGTGTTAATATCTATAAATACACACAAAAATAAATCTAGGATGGCCCGTACTATGATCTGCATGGAACATTAAAAATGTGTTAATATCTATATTCAGGCTGAGGGGACTCTGAGACGCTGGAAGGGGTAGAAAGCAATGCAACCACTCTCCAATGCAACCACCCTACCAAAACCAACAGTTTTGCATTTGATATAATGTTTCTCTCTTATTACAATGCCAGACCAACTCAGTTTTTGGCTTGTACAATGTACTGTGATCATATCTAGGAGGGTGAGAACGAAGGTGAGGCAAGGCAGTGTTGCAGGCAAATTCCCAACTGTGGAATCGAACCCAGTCCAGCCACGTGCAAGACGCAGAGGGCCAGTGCCTAGAGTGATCAAGTATAGGTGAACTACTTATATGTATAGTATTTGGTGTAAGATCTAGGACAGAACATGCTATGAACACAGGCTAAGAGGACACAGGGAGGCTGGAAGGGCAGAATGTAATGCAGCCATTCGAAACACTTTAAACCGATAGTATTACACTTGCACTTGCAGGAGTCAATACTGCATGTGCCCTAGGGCTTGAGGCCCCTAGATAATCCATAGGACCTTAGCTTCGAAGTCAAGGTGCTTGGCTGGCTTCCAAATATATAAATTTTAGACTAAGGATTAAGCGAAGGACCCTTTGAACTTGAATTCAAACTTGACCATGAACTCCTGTACATTCATTCAGACCCCTGGTTTGATATATTGCTTCTGTCTTACTGCCATGCAAAATTTGTGACATGACTTCTATGAATGTATTCTGATAGAGCCAAATACATGCAGCACCCACTGAGAATACCTCTCTGATGTCAAAGACATGACTCCTGCTTACATTTTACATCTTGGAAATTTATAGATAATACACTCTATGTTATAGAAATCTTGAAATTCTACAACTTATCTATTCAGCCCTGAAAGTAAGTTACAATATGTATGGAATGGACTATCAATGTATGCGGATAAAAATCAGTCTTTATAACGGTGTCCTGAAAACCGGACAACACGCTAATCTAGATGTAACAGAGTAGCAGCAAGATCATCAGCAACATACTGAGTGACTGCATCTGTAGGCGATGTAGGCGAGAGGCCAAGAAGGCGAATCAGGGTCTATTGAACCATGATTCATCATGGTGGGAGGGCAACACTCCGACAGTCAGTCGATACTCACCTCCACCCTGCGCGCTATCTGCACAACCCCCATCGTCCCCACCTTACTATCTTCTCTCCCCGTCTACACCCTGCTGGCCCACTTAAAACCTGTGGGAAAAAGTAAGTTTTGGGCTATCGGGCCAATTTTAATGCTTTTTCCACAAAGATTCTGAAATGGTCAGTTGTTGGTTGATGAGCTAACGTTAGTTTCTGACACTGAAAAGTACTGAAATTGAATTTTGGTATGCAACATTGCATTTTGAATTCATTCACCATATGTATTACATTACATTTTCATAGTATCTCAGTGCTGGTAAGTGGTGTGCCCCATACTTTACACAGTGATGTTATTCATATAAAATTATAGGTGCATTTAATTGAGTATATTGGGAATACATAATATACCAATTGTAAATATTCAATCTCTTTATGCATTCATAAATAGTATTGCGCTGAATATGCCCCATGTATGAATCCCACTCAGGCTTACACTAAACTGACCACACACTGTAGCGAAAGTGATCTGTCTTGTTTACGGGAAACTGATGCAGACTGCGGCTGACAGTCGGTCTGTCTCAATAGTCTTATAGGAGTATAGTAGTCAAAGCTTGTATGGCATGAAAGGGGTGGTCCACTACCACTGTACTATTTCATATCTATCAAGACTGACTAGCATATATTTTATTTCTATCAAGACTGACTAGCATATATTTTATATCTATCAAGACTGCCTGTCATATATTTTATTGCTATCAAGACTGACTAGCACATATATCATGTTCTTGGAGGTCAGTGATGACAAATAGTTTATTATGTGGTCTGTCTAGGTCCAGAGGTGTAGAAAAGCCTGTTATAAAGCTTTACTTAAATTACTACCTTAAACAACACCTCTTCCTAATAAAAATCTATTTTCTTATTAAAAAGTCTAGATGATGATTAAAAACTACTGATCATATTTTTAACTTTGACTGTGTAGTTTGTTTCCTTATTACAGAGTAATGGATAAATACTTTTACTGAAAATTGGCTGTTCTTTATAGGTCTATGGGCACAGAGCGCTTGAAGCAGGCAGCAGCCGACTAAGTGTTTGTTTCTTCTATGCAACAATACCCCTTTTGTAGCAGGCTAATTGAGATCAATCACCATCAGTTTGATCTTTTTACAAGTCCAGCTGATTACAGTAGAACCTACAGACCACAGGTAGTCAGAACAGAGGGTCTTCTGGTTGTGTGTGTTCTGTGTTCTCTGACAATAGACTGTGATGAAGAGGCTAAAGAGGCTGGAGAGGCCTTTGGGTGCGCAACAGTCAGATTGAGTGGGCGATAGATGACTGGTTGGAAACGATAGTTGGGAACGACCTGATCTCATAATAATTCAAGGTGGTTTATAAGGTCATCTTTGTGTAGCAGGTTTTGTTGAAGCAAGTGTATTTGTATATCTTATGCTAAATACTGGGCTTATTCAACATTCATTCTCTATAATATACTGACTAGGCATTGACTCTTTGCACATATATGTGATCAGTTCCCTAGATGCTGTCACGTTAAGAAGGACCAGCAAGGCTTGGCTGTTTATTACTTATGTATGAATTTCTACAGTATAGTAATACCCCTATTGTTCAATAAGATGAGACCTAATGGTTATAAATCTATGAAGGATAAATAATCTGTAAAGTTATATATGTAACGAGATGAGCCTTTGGTAATTACTGAGTATATAACTTGAGATTCAACTTTATTTTGCTGCATGAACAAGACACTGAATATCTGCATGTCTAGTAATTGGTAATACAATATCGAACAAATCGCCCTCAAGGATATGCGGGTAAACAAGTGAATATTTTGCCTTATCAATTCTCTCTTTAACACTAACCTAAGATCATCTTGCATCTGTTAGTCTAAGTTCCTTTTTTAATAGAAAGAATCCACTGGAATAAAAAAGATGGGCCACTTTTCCTTATTTTTTCCTGAATACAATTCTAAGGCTATTTTAGGATGTACTGTAAAAATGGCAAGGTCAAGAAGTTATAATAAATATCTTCTCTTAACTAAAAGATAAACCCACCTACCTGCAGACCCAATCCACAGGTCCAATCGGAGAAACGGCCAACCCCAAAAGTAATCCACGGGGTATCTGCTCCGCCATTCACTCGCTCTCTATTCGCCAAACCTTTCGGCCCACTTCAAGAAACAGACATAAAAAAGGATATTTATGGTCTCCTCTAGATCCTCCAGGTCCCATTCTATACTGCGGAGGCTGTTTCGTAGTTCGTTCGTCGTCCAGTCGTACTCCTCCTTGGATACGGTGACGGGGTCGTCCAGCAGCTCGCACCATCGCTGGTAGAGACTGCGCGCTGTCTGCACTGCTTTTTGTACCTCACTGAAAGAAAAGGAAAAATAGTCATTAAATAACTGGAATGTATCAATATAGCCTGAATTTAGCTGTCAAAAAACAGGAAAAACTAATAAGATATCGGATATACACATAAATAATGATTGAAAATAATGATGTGTATTAAAATAAAGACTAAGTAGCTATCTGAAATGGTCAGATTGCCTTTTTCTGAAAACACTTTTTCTACTTTAGACAATGAAATCAGTATTGCAGAGTTGGTTTACCAAAATTGGCAAATATTGGTTACATCACCAAGGTTTTGCTGCTTAACAAAACCGAGATAGCAACATTGGGATTACATTTAGCAGAAATAAGAACTATAGAGGGCCCTCATATGAGAAGTCCTTTTGTAGTTTACCAAATACTGACGTTTTTTTATTAGTGAATAGGCAACCAGGAGAGAAGTAGATGCGTTCTGAAAGTTATTTAGAATGACCCATCTTCACATAGCAAGGGATAAGTTATGGATACGGACATATATGCATTGGAGGACTAGTTGGTAATGACATACATGTATCCCAAATACGTAATAGTCTAAATTTCTTATATTAAGTTCCCTAAATAGTGTTAAAACAGCAAGCTATAATGCAAGAGGATTTACTCACTGGAAATATAGCATTTCAAACCAAAACAAGAAACAAGATTTTTCAATTATGACAAACTCTATCACATCATTCCATTAACTTCTTATTGCCCAATGAACAAGAAATCCCCATCAAATCCCCAGGCAATAAAGAAAGGCTTTCAGTAAACTTGTTTACCGAAAGGAAAAGGGGCGATTTATCTCCAGCGTAATCCTTTGAAGGACTCCATCCTAGAGAAATATAGAGCCTATAGGCGCGCTGGTTCAGAGGGCGGTCGCCTGGGCTTCAATATGAGGCGACTCGATGGGAAACCCGCAGCATGATATATTGTTGTGGGCTGTCAAAGGGACTTCACCCCACCATAAACAGGTATCTAGTACCATCATTATCAAGACGAGATCAAAGCGATGCCGCCAGCACCCGGTGCCATTCCGGCCCGCAGGGGGTCCCAACTGGTGCCCGGCAAGCATACCGCAGGCAATGTAGTTAGCTACTATGTAAGGCTGGGAACCAGCAAACTAGTATCTATAGGAAAATATGGTACTCCGAAGTTGAGTCGTATAACATATATGTAGCCAATAGACTTAGTCTATGCGACAAAAAATAAGGCTTGGGAAATAACCGCTGGGAATTCTGCAATATGGTCTGACGGCTCCTCTCCGCATGTTATTTGAAGCAAATGGAAAAAGCTTGCTGTGCTCGGCAACTAGAGTCTGTCTCAAAACATTCATTACTTCCTGAGTAGGAAACAATAAGCGACAACTAATACTAGCAGTTAACAAAGTTTTTTCACCTGAAAGCCCGTTTGAGAGTGCTTATCGAGAGAAAAAGAACGCTTTTATTTGATCCGCCTCCAGTTTTCAATACCATTAATTGTTTTTGGTAATGTTAATCTCTATAAAAGCGTGAAATTGAAATTTCACGTGCAAATAATTGCTTTGTGGGATGAAATTTCAATTACCCAAAGTACTCTATAACCCCTCACCTGGGCCCAGTGCATTGTGGGACAGGGGGCCTCGTGACACTGTAAAACTGGGTCCCCATGGGACCCTTTAATAATCAATGACAGTTTTTATTTTTATCAGTTCTACTTGCCCAATATGTGCAATACAATTTCTATTCCATTATGACTTTGAATGTATTCCCTCTAATCAGGCCATTCAAACTACATTTTTTAATAATTCATATTTTTCAAAAAATACACACTAATTTAAAAAAAAAAAATTCTGACTTGACACAGCCCAGGGGGCCTAGTTAGTTCTCTTCATTGCCCTGATCCTTAGGTCAGTTGTAAACAGCCTTTTTAAAATTTGTTTTTGAAGAATAAAACCCCAAAGCAGTTACACTTCTTGGCAAATTCAACTGAAAGAAAGTAAAGTTGATCTTGACAGTTTCCATGAATACATTTAGCCTATTGCAGTACATGTTTGACATGTACATTTCCTCATTATATTTCTATTCCGAACAGACCTCTGCTACATGTCTTGATGGGTTTTACCTTCAAGGCACCTGTTTTGAATGCTTTCCTGTGTTCACAATCTTGAAGTGTTCAATACATAGGCGTTCAACTAGGAAGGTGAAAGAAAAGGTTGCCCAGCATGCACTTTAACTAAGTCTGTATCACAAAGCAAAAAGGCAAAACTTTTTATGCTGTTACATATGCATCACAGTTTTCAGATGATTATCACAATTTTAACTCTCTATTATTATATTCAATCTGACCCATGAACTATTGAGAAAATCATCTAGGAAATACAAAACAAATACAAAAAAAATAAACAAAGTTTAATAAATAGAAACCAATAAAGCCTTTGATGACTTGTAAATGTAAGGGGCAAATGCCATTCCGCAAGATGAGATTGGCCTTTTTCTTGAAACAATAAGGACCTTCGCCTTTTATCACTCACCCCGCATGGACCGAGGGACGTGGCACCTCTCAATCAGTCGGGCCTCACCGAGCACCAAATGAGCAGGACCTCATTACTATAAATAGCTCCTGAGAGCTGCTCAGCTTCACTCTCCAAGCAGAAGCCTGCTAGTAAATTGTGATTGGAGAGTGTAGTTGGAGAGTGTTTTAAAGTAGTGACTGTTTCAAGAGTGCTGCATACAGAGCTAAGCCTATATTCCAAGTTTGCTGCCAATTTTAGAAAGCGAGATTGGGAATATAGGTCAAAAGACATTTATATATCATAAGAAATATTCATAATTCTCTTTAAAATGGTATATAGGAATGGCTGAATGTGTATGTTTGAAATCAAAAGCCTTACACAAGAGCATAAGAGCAATAAATAAATGCATCATTAAAAGAAATGAACGAAATTTGTTGGAGCTTATGTTTGTACCTCTTTTAAGAAATATTTTATGAAAATTATACCAAAAACCCTTCTTTCAAGTATGAATAAAAACAAATTCATTTACATTGTAAATAAAACTAACATTCCAGTAACTATCAGGGTCCCCACTCTAATTTCGTTTTCAAATATCTTAAGTTTCTATCCCATGGCAATTTTTCCCTGTGTCATATCCAGCAAGTTGTTTAAATTCAAAAGCGTTCATATGCAGAAATAACTTGGACAACCCAACAACAAGAAGTCAAATCCCTAATATTTTGAGAATCAGAATTTTCAGAACCTGGCCAGAAGCAATTCCCTGTGCTTTCCCTGTGTTCTGGTAAATTTTATAAACATGTTTTTACTGTCATGGAATCTTAGAATGTAGAAGACAGTTACTACTTGGAAATAGTTTTCAGATGTATCATGGAACAGAGATGCCCCTCCTGACTGATGAAAAAGTAGGAAAACTAGGAAATACTTTTCTTACATTTTTTCTATAAGCAACTATGAGGGAAATAACCTTTAGGAATAGAGACCCATTGAATTTGTATTCAAATAGCTTGAAACTAACACAAAAATACTTTAAAACAGATATTTAAGTGATGTAGGAAAAATCAGTTGCATAATCCAAAATCACCAAAAAGTACGAAATCCTACAAAAGTAGGAAAAATGGCATCTCTGCAGAACCAAGTTGATTTTTTCTTTTTATTCAGACGAAGCTGCACAAACAAACAAAAAAAGTAGCACCAGCAAAACTAGCCATATCTGCCCAGTCAGCTCTTGTAGGGATTCAGAGAAACACACCAGGTACCAGATTAGGGATTCCTGCCCACACGCCAGGAACAAGTGTAGGGATTCGTTCGCAACATGTGATCCCGGTGTCGATCGAGGATGTCTGGGTGACAGATTGCAATTAGTTCGCGTAAGGTTTCAGTCAATAACACTGATGGGTCACACCGAAACAAAATGTTGGTTGTCAGATATGAAAGGAATATCAACCATATAATATTACCAAAACTAAAACTATTGGATGGAATTTATAGAGAAATTATTTTATTAAAAAAAAAGAAGAAAAAAAAAGGACTGTGTACATGTTAGGAATTTAATGCCCTTTGAATATCCCTTCATGAAATACAATATCCAATTACGTCGAATCTGTCTAAGAAGGTGAGTTTGGCACGGTTCATTCCGAGAGAAAATATGATAAATTCGAGCACATTGGCCTCCTCAGAATTAAACCATAAAAAATTCATCTTATCAGGGTCCTCACTCAAATTTAATTTAAAATTGCCTGTGTTCACTCTGAGAGTTCCCTATCCCGTAGCAAGTTTTCCCTGTGTCATATCCAGCAAGCTGTTCAAATTTACAAGTCCTTACATTCAGAACAAATTTGGACAACACAATAACAAGAAGTCATATCTCTAATATTTTAAGAATCAGGAATTTCAGGATCTGGCAATATAAAATTTCCTGTGTTTTCCCTGTGTTTCAGCAAAATGTACACATTTCCTGTGTTTTCCCTATCAGGAATATGTTTTTGCCATTTCCTTTGCTTCCGTTTTCCCTGTTATGTAGGGACCGTCTTATAACTGGGGTAATTTAGAACATAATTCTCAGAATATGCAAAGAAATCCAAAGAAATGCCTGTTCGTTTGTTTGTTTGTTGGGTTAGTTTAACGTCCGGCCAACCACGCAGGGTTCTTTCCAGACTGCACAGGGTGATGCTTTTCAGCTCATGGGTGATCGTATCTATGACATGGTTTAGAAGAAACCCACCACCAGGTTCAATACCCTACTCTTTTTGAAGAGTGGCAGGGGGTCTTTAATGTGCAATGTCCCATAGAAAGGGCACCACACACATGGCCTTTGATGACCCTGTTGGGGGCAATTTGCTCATACTTAGAGAAATTCATAGATGGTTACAAAGTCGCCGCACTTGACGTTGTAACCATCTAATTAGGGCGCCAAGTTCGCAATTTAACCAAAAATGTTGGCGGATCACGTTCTAACATCACAAAACACGTCGCTGGCTATACATTGTTAGCCTAACATCAGTGTATATAACTTGTAAGTGTAGCAACTCACAGAAAAGAAGGTAGCTTTACTTGGCTTTCTAACTGAATAAGGGCACTTATCACTGTGGATTTTTACCTGTATTCTATACAGCCTGTCACAAAATAGCTATTACCTGGGGGCGGGTGGTTTAAGACTCTTCCTAGATTAGCATGAATTAGCTCACTGATATTGGCTGCCTCAATTAGCTGTAGGAGGATACCTAAGTCTTGTCTGAAAACCTACCCTGCATTAACCTTTTATACAGACCTTAGAACCGCATCCCCACTTGGGCGACTAAGAATCTAGCAGCCGGGCGATTAGTATTAACCCTTTTTGTCTGTGGCAACTTGTGCTTGTTTTTGGTCTTGGTCGCCGTGTTTGAAAAGGGTTAATACTAGTCGCCTGGGGATTAAAATCTTAGTCGCCCAAGTGGGGACACGGTGTAAGTTTCCAGTGTGGTTGGAAACGTCGAATAACATTCTGTCATCCAAGTCTCTGCTATAAGTTTCTTCCTGATAATCAAATATTTAGTAACTTGAATAAGTGATAAATTGGCCAAAACCAGGAAGTTCATTCAAGCTAATCCAAGAAATAGGTTTGGATTATGTTAAATAATAAAGAATGTGCAAGATTAGGTAAGTTTCCAAGAAAATGTCTGCTCCTAACTTCATCCCGGTTTACACTGAACACCATTCCATACACTTTACAAAGTACAGGTGGGTTGCTTGGTTGATTGTTAAATGCCTTTTGAACTGCCAGGGGCATTTTAAGGGTGGTGATGGTGGTCCAATGTACAAAAATGTCCCTCCACATTTACCAAGGCAAAACGACACAGCATGAGAAAGAGCGAGAACACAGAGAATATAGAGTGATACAAATCTCAGATAATACCATAATTTATCCATTTTTAAAGCGAGGCATGAGAAATCTTCCTGCAAACTAAAGTCATTAAAGAATACGACATCCTAAAGTTCAATGTGGGACAGGGGGCACTGCTGTATTGTTTGTGATTTGTTGGAAGATTTTATTTCTCAACAGCATTCATTCAACTATACCTAAAGACATTAATGTCTGATTATCATGAGTTACAGTCTCCCAGGTCTCGGTGAACACTTTAATGAATTAAAACTTTAATATTTAATAGTTTTAACTTTGATAGTTAAATTTAATAATTTTAACAATTGAACAACTCTCATGAACATCACATTCAACCTTCCATCTACATAAAGAGAAATTCAGATTTTTATTACAGTTTTGAACTTCTCAGTGCCTGGAGACACAGGTGAAGTTTTGCTCAACATGCAATGTTCTCCACCTGGCATATAAAAACACTAACAATTGCATGTCATGCCAAAGGTGTCTAAATTCTCCCCACCACGGAAAGCTTATTTCCTCTGTTTTACCTGCAGACAAGCCCAGATCAAGATGCATGCTGGGTAATATTTGACAGGTCACGAGCATTAACTATATACTTTTTCATTAAACAGGGAATTATTTGCAGTTAGTGTGATGGAAAACTAGCATTGCATTTTTGTTCAGTTTGCTTTGGAATATTTAATATTTCCTAAAATTTGAAAGATAGATAGAGAGAAGATATGTGAATATTTGGCCAGTACTCAGATAGCCAATATTCATTTTTCACAGCCAAATTTGTTTTTCTTTACTTAATGTTTATACAGGCTGAGTTCACTGCAGACCTGTGGTCCATTTGGGCACAGGGGGTCATCCAAATGTCCAATTTTCCATGCTGCACTGCATGGGACTCAAACCCATGCAGTGCCAATACCAGCAAGTGGTTCCAACGCCTCAAGGATGTCGGCCACCTGAACGTAAAAGGCAGAAAGCTAGCATGTTATGATTAACACATCATTACTGTATTACCTTATTACTGACTAATTGTAGATGGTCATTTGTCAAGCCAAATTATCATTCTGGTTGACAACTTATCACTCTATTACCTGAGCTTGCTGATCAGGTGACAATTACACCAATGTTCATTTGCAGAACCAAATATTGCACTTGCCATGAAATTGACAGATATGAAAAACCACGCTTTATTTCTAATTAGGTAACTGGTGAAGTGTTAAGCATGCTGATGAGCAATTGCACACGCGGTAATCAGGCAAGAGTGTTGTGCAGTGCATTGCATGTTAGTTGCAAACCTGGATCGCTTAGTTACGTACTATATCTGATGTAGCCTTATGTCGCTTTAAGCATGTAGCCCACTGAGCAATGTTTTCCTTGCGAGAACAATTATTGCTAATGATGATAGATAATTCCTGGTATGCTCATTAAAATTTAACAAGTTGGTAAACGATTACTGCTAATCATCAAGCAAAAATATGTTGGCAGCACACAAAATCATGAGGAACTCACATGTATATTCAAAGGAAATTGTCACAAAATTGTCGCAATACTGATGTGATTGCAAATCGTTCTAATATTGCATGCCACCAAAATAGGTATGTGGAATACTGCCTATAAGCCAAAAAAGTCAGGAATGTTACATATAAAGATTGATATTCACCATTATTTTAATTTACTGTTTAAATGTTATTCAAACTAGTGTCCATTTTTATGCACCATGAGTTCTCTTTAAAAGTCACAACCATAAGGATCGGGGAGCAGTTCTGGACTGCCTGGCTCAATACGGTTCCCAGCTGAATAACACAATATATTTCTTTAAGCCAAAGGCATGAGGAAAGTTAAATATAATGAGTAATATCCTGGCATTGCTCCAGTGCCAATCAAACTGTTCATGTTGATGAACTGTGAGAGTAGGGTGTAGAGCACTCTGTTGAGCCTTGCACGTGATAAGGGCAGAAGGGCTGGATCGGCCCATACCCTACTGTTACGAGGTCAGACATTAAGCGTTCCCTCTGTCCCCATAATGCTAGCTGCTTAACCCAAGATGCCTCTTCAAGCAAATTCAATATAATCAGTCACGTCCGGTCAACTAGCAATCAAACGGTTAATATCAATGAACCATGAGTGTTGTGTAGAGCGTTATGTAGACCCTCACATGTCAGGAGGTCTGGATCGCCCGTACCCTACTGTTACGGAGTCAGACATTAAGCATTCCCTGTGTGCCCTGGGACCAGGGGCGGAGCCAGACACACACGCAACCTTCCTAACGCGGGCTGACTCAAGGGGCGGTTTACGGGTGATAAGGTAAGTAAGGTTTTTTGGTCCGGGAGCAAGGCTGCAGGAGGTATTCTTAGAATATCAAGCCTGAAGGGGTGAATGTTCTTTGTTCATAATACACACTTGTTCTAGAAATGGCACATTCAACACTTGTTCTAGAAATGGCACATTCTATGCAGCAATATGGGGTTTAACCATATATTTACAGTATGTAATATCAAGTTTGTAAGTTTGATACAAATATCAGTGTTTTCTAGGTTGATTTATTTTTCCTAGTTTCCCTTTTACTTCAGCCTATACCTCGACCCACACATACTTCTTTTTTAAATTTCTTACTTATCTTAGTCTTTGTTATACATAAAGGATCTTAGCTCTTAAAGAAAATGCAATTAATCTGTTGCTTTCAATGGCAGGAAAACCTTCACCAAGAAAAAGCAAAGAGAGCTAGAAGAATACCTTTGTGTATAACAATTGCCAAATGGCTAATACATTGCACATGACCCAGTAAGTGCTCCTGACAACCCGGTGAGCGGGCCAATCGGGACAACCCGTACACGGAGCCAAGCCGTGTTGCCTCATCAATTATGGAAATCGGACGATGGGATGGAACGAGTACATAGAGAGACTCAATAAACATAGGGGCGTGTGACGAATTGATGGGCGAGCGGGTATGGGTTGTAGGGAATGATGAGAGACTGAACAAATACTTGAAAGGGGATATTTCATGGTGCGGGGGATGCAGGAATCCTGCATCAGGAATTTCCTTTATTTCCTTGAAGGCCTTTGGAGAGGCGGTCTCTGCAGCCAATCTCTAAATCAAAAAGGAAAATAACTTCATCTACTTAAGGAGATATGTTCGAAATTGACCAAATTATGTCCGCTCAGAGATGTATGCTTCGGCAGTCTGAATTAAGCCAGCTGTAAACTAGCTTAAACCATGTTTTAATTCCTTCATAGTGCTGCAATTTCCATTTGTTTGTAAATAAAGTGGAACTGTGGCGGTCTCATCAATTTAAATGGATGTTAAATATATAAGGTTATTTCATTTCAGTTAAAACTAGATTTGATATTATGCTATATTCTGATATTTTAGTTTTATATATCATTTTACAATGTACCTGACTTTTGCTAATGGAATGTATTTTTATAGTTACTTGAGTTGTGTCACTTTCCAACACTATGTAGCTTTTTTGCTCCCCTTTAAGCTTAGTTTGTGTTGTTCTGTATTCTTTGTAGGTGTTTCTTTGACCATAATTATAACAAACCTTGTTCATTCATATCTATAATACAGGAAGTATTATTGTTTCGCATCATAATCAAACCTTTAATACATGCATGGGTAATAAGTAACTGTAAAGACTATAATTATTGCAGTGCAAGGATTATATTGCAATGCCTTTGAAAAACCGCATCTCATAAGGCTTTACCTAGATTAAGTCTAATTCCATTATGACCAAAACAAAGGAACATAGTAATCTAATATCCTTGACAACCCACTGATGTGTTCATTTAATCATTGTCAACCTTAAAAGCATTTGGTGACAAGTGTTCTGCGCAATCTTTGAAGTGAGATTGTTTTCACTATTTTTTATTTGTACGGCCATGGCGGATGTCAGGACAATATCGATTAATGGCTCCGAGACACTGAATACTTTATCAATCGCTATATAATTTACGTGCTCTACATTGGCATCATGTGAATCCTGAGTGTGCCTCTTTCATATTCAATGAACCAAGTCCTATGTCAGACAGCTTCCCTTTCGCTCATCACGGGACGTTTACAAGAAGGGTCGACCAAGGTAATGTCTGTTGGGACCAGATTTACCAAGGGGTTCTGAACCCTAAAAGCTACATAACCAACAGATGCTACATCAAAATAATCATTACATAACTGGGTGTATATTTGTTTGTTTGTTTGTGGGGTTAGTTTGACGTCCGGCCAACCCTTCAGGGTTCTTTTACCAGACTGCACAAGGTAAAGCCTTTCAGCTTGTTTTATGCCACAGGGGCTGTGACCGAATATATGAAATGAGGTGCCTATTTGTAGCAGTTGGACCAAATGCCCTCTTTATAGTGCTGCCACACTGAGAGTGAGATATCATGTCATAGGCCCACACAATACCCCACCCAGTCACATTATACTGACACCAGGCTGACCAGTCATGTTTTGTGGTTCTTACTTTATACGGAGTGCCAACCCAGTATGAAATCTCTCAAAAAACTAAATGGTCAGTCTTGACTTGGGTCATACATTTGGGGTATGAATCTGTCTAACATGAGACTGAACCAGTAGCATCAGACATGACTCTTCGGCTATCTTTATTTACATTTTAAGGTAGATTGTAAAAAGATTTGTTCCTTAAGCCTTTCATCCTACCTACTCTACTTAGGAGCAGTTTTAAGAGAATCCTTACTTTAATTTTGAATTTTAACAGCTAAGATTATTAAGAGTTTGTATTGACTGAATATGGAGTGAACAATATGCAAACCTAATGTTTCTACTATTTACTCCTACATGAAAACAATCGTTACTTCCAAAGCTATCCTGTATCGCCAAAGCTATTACTATTATTACAGTATTCAAGCATTTGTCACAACTGTAACAGCTCCTCTTTCATTGACCCATTTAACACAGAGATATGTAATTAAATGTTGTAAGATAAGAACAATGTTGCATAAGCAACTAATAATCAAACCGTCCTTTACAAACTCAAGTGAAGACGCTAATTGCAGCTTTTTCTTCTGGTTTTACTCTCGCAGTCCTTCATTGTTCGCTCTCCGATGTAATTTGTCATTACTCACGATACGTCTTCAACTGCTCCGGGCACCATAATGTGGATTAGCCTACTGCTGTACTTTAAAGCCACAGTATCATATGGTGTTGCTAATGTTAAGGGCTTCATCCCTAATGCCGTCCTTTAAAAAAATCTGTTTCCGGTTGACCAGCCAGGTGGTATTTTATAGGTGCGTGGGACTATTTTTTTCAATTTTTTAATTTTTTTTTAAAATTTATTTTCAAAAATTTCACGTTATAGCCTTACCAACCCCCCCCCCCCCAAAAAAAAAAAAAAAACATTACGGCCTCCCGGGTCACCTTTTTAAACCCCACCCACTGGACCGGAAACAGAATGTTTTTTAGGACGGCCTAAGCCTAGCAACATCATGGCCGGTGACATGTTTTACAACGTAAGAATGTAATCCTGTCCTGTGATGTTATTGGTCACATCACAAATTTGGCCCGCTTGTCAGAAAGTTACAACGTATCAAATTATAGTCATTTCATGGACGATAGCCTGGCTTTAAAGCTCGCATTCCAAACGCTGATGGTGATGCTGTCATTTCATATTTGTTTGTTTGCTAAAAGTATTGCCTGGCACCATACATACTATACAAGATTTTAAGAACTGTTCTGATGATAAGTTATCTGTAAGAAACATTTCTTGGGACCATATGTTCATCTTGAGGCTGTCGATAAAACATGCAACGGCGCCGAGAAAAGAACAGCTGCTGAATGTTCCTGGCAAGACGCCACTGTGAGTAGTACAAAGAGATGGCCCTGAGAATCAGGCGGGAACCAGCGAGCTCAAAAGTCGTCTGCTCGGCTGCCAGCCAAACAGAGCCCAGTAATCTGGGTCAGACGGCCGCAGGTGGGTAAGGTGACGTATGTAGGACGCCTGGAGGTCTTAGGTCACGTGACAAGGGATATTGAGCTGTCAGACCATGTGATCCCTCGGCGTCTCAAAGTGACGGTTGGGGTGTGAGGGATAATAGGCAGGATACTTCTAGTTACATCAGTATTTCTGTACGCTTTTAGCATATTGAATTTTGATAACAGTTCTGTTACTGTTACCTTGGAAACCCTGGCCTGGTGTGAAATTACAGGCTGGAACTGGGACACAGGGACATGGGGTAGATATGGTGACACAGGGAGCCACATTTGGAAAGTATTTGTTACATATTCATTTTCTAGAATGTAGCTGCCTATAATATGTGTCTTCTGTAGCTCAGAAATTTAAGATTACTATAATACATTGCTGACACCACAGATTCTATAATAAGAAGAACCACAGAGTGCGTCCGAGGTTGGCTGTATGACCTATTTGGGATCGTCAAATACTGAGTGCGAAGCCCAAGGTTCGTACGATTCCTCATAGGTTGTACCCACAGATAACCCCAAAGGTTCTCCTATATTCTACCACCCAAGCATTATTTAAACTTTGTTAAAACAACTGATAATGAGTAGCGATACATACAGCCTGTCAATATGCACCATGCACAATACGCATTGCTCATCAGTAGTGCAGGTGATAAAGCGTTTCACATCTGCCTGCATGCACTAATATAAGTCTATATATATAATATAGATCTATGTTCGTTAGATGAAGAGATGCGTGTGTGTAGATCCAGGCTAATAATAGTCACAGGGTGAGGAGGGTGGTTGATGTGCCTTGGGCGTGGTACCGATATGTCACTGTGTAATGTTACTCCAAAAAGGACTACAAAGGCTTGGCTTACCCTGTGGGGGGTACCGGGGTGGGGCTTCTGCTCTTGGGAAGAATATAGGCCCCCAGGAGCCCCTGATGATCGTATGAGGCGAGGATCGGGGGGACCCAGCACTGACCAAGTGGTTCTTTGGGTTTGATTCCCAGTTGGTGTCTGGGTTCACTAAGGGATGAGGTACAGCAAAAATGATTTCCAGGTTTTGATACCCTGCTGTTTGCCTGCCCTGTCACCTTCATTGACTCATAGATACGATCACCAAAGACAGAATTCGTACTCGCTTGTTTTCTCTGTGAAAATTACCCTAGCTGCCAGTACGGCGTAAAACACCCATCACTCAATCACTCACAAAGGCTTGGTCTACAGACAGTTTGTTTCTTGTATGATGAGTCATAACAAGCGCGTTCTATCCATGGGTATATCATATTTTATCCAAGTTGGCTGAGAACAACTGGTGCTTTAACTATAGGGTTTTTCTATGGCAAGGTCAGGGGCTGTCCATAAATACACTTTTTTAGGGTACTTTTGGGACCCCCACCCCTGTTAAATGAAAATAATGCCGTTTCCAGGCAGTGTCACACTGTTCAACCTACCCACCCACCCCCTTGTGTGTGACATCATTTATGGACAGCCCCTCATCACCGATTGAGGATGTAATATTATATATTATGTGTACAGACCAATGACTCTGAAAATACTGCAATATCCCTATATTTCCCATTTTCTTCTGGCCTACTTCTAAGCACAGTATTTTCATGTCTTTAGTCTGTAATTACTAAGTTTCCTATGGATACGTTACATCTTTAGATGGGCTTAGCAATCTCAGATCAATGGAAGACTATTCAACTACTCTTTCTGTTTTATAGATATAGTGAAAATGATTATAATTTAGTAAAAATCCCACGTGGAAATTTCATACAAAATAATCTATGGTGCCTTCGCACATTGGAACACATCATAAAAACTGTTTGAACTTATTTTTCAAAAACTCACTTTTACAGAGGGACATTGATTTGAGCTCTTCAGAAAAGGATTTACAACATTAAGAAACAATATTATTTGTCAACTGTTGAGTGAAACTATTGTACAATGAGTATCGGGACTTGCACAATGAAGTCTAAAACATTTAATAAAGAATGGGCAACCGAACGATTATTGCAAAAAAAGGTCCTTAAAAATGTCCATCCTGTGCAATAATTGCAGTGTGCCTCCGCCGTCTTTCTCAATCCCCTCAGAAATATTTCAATATGAATCAGCTATTACACTTTAAGTGTAAAGAAATCTCGGAGACGTTCGCAACAACAAATCATTATGAACAAAATATATCGAAAAACATCGTGACAAGCTCAGTTTTCCTCATAACATAACAGCATCTCATTCAATACGAGAACATTACTTTCGTCTTCCCACATAATAACATCACTAATGCACTATTTTTCTCCGATAGTTCTCTTATTAAGCGACTCAAAGAATAAATCACTTCAAATTTCCTTCGCTTTATCTTCGTTGTTCCCACCACGATGCAATTACAGCAAGAGGAAAAGGCGAACGGAGCGAATTTTAATCTCACAAAGAAAGGGTTGGTTTCTCATTTGGGGGACGATAATAGGAGTAAATATCCACCTTAATGACACTGGAGTAGGGCTGGGATGCCCTAAAGGCCACAAATCAGGGGGAATGATGGCAAGGTTTAAAGGAGTTAACCCTATCAGTGGAGAGGTGTTTTAGTAATAGGATGAAAACGATGAATTATCAAATGAAGATATCGCAGCCTATGGGGAGTCATTACAGTTTATGACCATACTGGGTGGTTGGGTGGTTTAGAAAACTTATTATCAAGTTCAGAAAGTTTGCATACCACATAACCTTTACAAATCTATTGTTGGTTTTAATGCATGACCATATTTATCAGGAAACCATATTTGGATGTTAAACATCCATTTGTAATTTAACTGTATATTCATGTTTTGTTATTTCGGATAATCACATTGGCTTAGAATTAGCTTAGAAATACCTTAGAGTTGATATAGAAATGCTAATATTTGGAAACATTAATGAAAGTAAATAATCTGCTTTGCCAAATCTTATCACTAAAAAGTATGAAATTTAAAACATGTAGGATTGTTGAGGTAGTTTAACGTCTGGCCAACCCTGATGGGTTTTTTCCAAACATGTAGGAAATGTGGCTTCTCTGGATCATCATTTCAATTACCTTTTCGCCTCGAAAATATCTAAAACATTAAAACTTTCAAAATGTTCAGCTCCAACCCCGACCTACTTCCCTGTCGGTGACCCATTGACCTCAGTGAGTAAAGCGGTGGACCCTAATGACTAGGGTCCTGGGTTCAATCCCCCCGCTGACAAGTTTAAGCCTGGTGAGGAAGGGTTCGATTTTAGGCGTGGGACCTGTCAGGTCCAGCCGGATTTAAATTGTGACCATGTGGGTTTAGAATTATGCAGGGTTATTTTACCTGTATGCATAAGGCTCAGCACATGCAGCTGTGAGTTTTCAGCCTGCATGAATAAACCCAAAATAGCAAAATAGAATTACCATTTTTCCCATAAGAAATAATGTTCGAACCTGTTGACCCAGTTTAACCCAGTTTAAGCAGTACATGGTGATACAGAAAAACATTATTCAAAGGAACTAACTTGTAGAAACTGGGATGGTTTGTATGATGTTTTGTGTCCAACCCTTGTCCAGCCCTGAACATACACAATGTGGGATGGGCTTATTACCAGCGTTTAACAGGGGACAGCCAACGACAAGCATGGTTTGTCATTCTGTGGAAACTGCCTTTACGCTTATGCATGCCATTGGCAACGTGGAAACACAGCTTATTTTCCTTTTTCCACAAACTATGCCCTTAAAGGTAGCGCATAGGTGACTGATGGACCGAAGTGATGGATCGCGCCCTGAATATTTATGAGCCTGTCAATGTTGTATGAAGGCCGATAGAAAACCATGCCTTTATAATTATCTCATACATCATTAAGCCCTCAAATTCATCCCTGCTTCACTTTAAAGGGTGCTACTAACAGCCAATATCAACACCGCGGATAAACAGTCCTTGTGGCTCAGAACTGGCCCATAATGCACCCCATACACCTAGACTCTTTCTCTTTAAGGAGAAGAGAAAGGTTTCCCCTCTTCCTCTTTAAGAGCAAAGATTCTCCCTGTTATATCTCACATGAGGCTCATAAGGTGAGGTTTTCTTCTTGAAGCATAGAGGTTTAGTATTGATGTATACCACCAGGGGGTGCATATATATCCTCTTTTTCTTCAAGCGAAATCCCTCACCAAATGAGCCAACCATAAGTATAATAGGGAGTGAAAGGTGTGCTTCAAGAGGATGAGGGGAAACATTTCTGCTCTCCTTCAAGAGAAAGAGTCTAGGTGTATGGGGTGCCATAATGCACCTCTTTTTCCACCATGAAAAGGGTGGAAATATGTAATTTCTGTATCTGATCAGCAAGAATATTATTGTGAGATTAATGCCTGTACTTTACATAACAGTTTGATGGTGTTAATTTGGTAGACCTCTACCCACAAATTAGAACCAAGGTGCATTATGGGGAAACTGTAAACAATTCCATTTCAACCTTTACGCCTTTAGCACATAACATTTCATAATCAATGGAAATATTGGTTTTCTTATATAAATAGGTACCATTGGGTATGTCTTTCCTCATGCACCTGTATATGCTGTAGAGTGAGTGAGTGTTGGGTGTTTTACCGACAGCCAGGGTCATTTTCACAATGAAAACCGGTTTGGACGAATTCTGTCTTTGGTGATCGAATCTATATGAGATGAAGGTGACAGGGCAGGCAAACAGCAGGGTATCAAAACCTGGAAATCATTTTTGCTGTACCTTGTCCCTTAGTGAACCACAGCACCAACCAGGAATTGAACCAAAAGAACCACTTGGTCAGTGCTGGGTCCCCCCTATCGTCACCTTATACGATCTGCAGGGGCTACTGGGGGCCTATTCTTACCTGGAACCCCCACGGGTATATGCTGTAGATGTTTGATTGTATTTCAAACATATAAAACAGTATGCAGAATTGTAGCCAAATCAAATGCGGGCCCTTCTGAATTTTCTGCCAACTGCAAAGCTTTTGATGTCATTAATTTACCATCATTCTGGCAAATTGCCTTGGTGTCAGAGAGTTTAATGAGAAACTAAAATAGAAGACGCAATGTTTTGGGAAGTCGTGACTCGAAATCTGATGAATGCGACCTTTCAGCTTTCGGGATAAATTGTTTTCAGATCTCATTAAACTACATCGGTTTGGTTGGAGGAATATGAGCGAAAGGTTATGTCCTACTTACGAGTGAGTTTGGCGAAACATAACCCAATAGCAAAGGTTTAAATGTGTGAAGCTGTAAAATTGAATGTTTTACGCCAAATGGATTTGAATAAAGCATAGAAGGAAAAGGTTTAGAATTCAGGTTTTTTGAACAATGGCTGCTGAAGCACAAATCTCTCATGAAACTTTAAAACTGCCAAGGAAAAGGAAAGTTGTGCTAAGATATTCAAAATCTTAAGGCTCTTGCTCATCCATTAAGCTGACGTTTATGGCAATTCTATAGATTGTATTCTCACAGCTAAATGACCATGTGTAGTTCCGCTCCCTATAATATACCCTTAATAGGGCTCAAAATTAAGCCTTTTTTGTGTGTGGAATCTAATCACACAATTCTCCCTACCACGGATAGCTGATTTACAGTATTTTAATCACCTGCAGGCTAATTATGACTGAATTTGTAGACAAAACCCTATTAGAAAAACATAGAAAATAAAGAAATAATTGTTATATATCCATCTATAATGAATGAATTTTCAAGATACTTTCAAAATATTAAACATATATGGAAACAAGTTTAGAAAAATGTGATCTGTAGTTTTTCATTATGTTTAACTTCTAATAATGAAAATTCCCATAACAAAGTATTGTGATTTGTCTACATATTACCCAGCATGCATCCTGATCTAGGCTAACCTGCAGGTAAAACTCTAGGAAATGGCTATACGTGGTAGGGAGAATTCCTGATGTTGCACATTCATGAAACTTTTAATTAACAGTCAAATATTACAGAATGTACAAATGTGCTGAGGTGAGATGAATATATACTTCTGTAAAAAGCATGCCAAGCGCACCATTTATGTCAATCATTGCCTGTAGTCACAGAGGCTTCATATATTACCTCTTCTATGCCTCTCACTTTTACTTAGTTTTCTCTAAATTTAATTCATTCACATGAGCAAATATTGCCATTAGATGATCCATCATCATTCTGATAATGTAAATCCTGTCTGGCTTTCGAATTGAAAGCCCAACCTGGTGGTGGGTCAGCGTTTCCATAAGCCCGCGATGCAATACAAAAAAAAGCTGGGTATCAGAGAGAAGCTGGGTATCGAAGAAAAGCTGAGTATCAGAGAGAGATCTAAGAGCAGGAAAACCAACATATGACCGCCTTAAAAGATGGAGTGCAAGTAGAGATAGTGCGGCTACCTCTACCGCCCTCTCTAATCATAGCGAATGCCCCTTCCTGCCACAGGGCGCTATTTCATGGCCATTAGGCTACCCAAATTACACCTCAGGTGCCTAAAGCAGTGAAAGTGGGGTACTCTCTGTATCTTATTTTGATATAATACTGGTTTTATGTAAGATCTACGCAATACAAAGAAAGGCTGGGTGTCGGAGAAAATCTTGGTATTAGAGAAAGATCTACGAGCAGGAAAACCAACATATTTTTTTTTTTTTTTTTTTTTTTTTTTTGTTCGGTTTTTCTACAGGTGCAGTTCAGCTTTGATATCAGCTGGTCTTCCACTTACATCCTGCTGGATTATTGAGGCACATTCTGTGCAGGGGGCATCCCAACATCCATTTTTGTCATTGATACCTTCACCAGAACTCGAACTGGGTCAGTGTGACTCAAACTGGGTCAGCATGACATAATCTGGGTCAGTGAAGCTCGAACTGGGTCGCCATCACCGGGACTCGAACCGGGTCTGGCCCAATGACAACAAGAATATGACCGCCTTAAAAGATGGAGGGCAAACAGAGATAGTACAGCTACTTTTACCGCCCTCTCTAATCATAGCGAATGCCCCTTCCTGCCGCGGGGCACTACTTCATGGCCATTAGGCCACCCAAAATACATCTCAGATCCCATAAACAGTGAAAGTGTGGTACTCTCTGTATCTTATTTTGATATGATATTAGATTTATGAAACATCAAGAACCTGAAATATCTCTTGAATAGCAAAGTCCCTGCACCTTTGGAACTTCATTAGGGTTAAACATAATTTTACATTACCTAATGGGATTTCAAAATTTAGATACAGCCAATCATATTTTCTTCTATTTCTTCTTTTATCAGTGCTAGTCACTCCAACATGAATAATAATTTTGTCACTATACTTTATCTTATCATATTGCTCCCAATCTAACTACATATATGCACTTTTGAATAATCAACCACATGGTCAGTTGGTTGATAATCGGTGTTTTACGCCATATCAACATCTATACTATGGTCATATCACAGCAAGAACAAGTTTTACAATTCTGTCTTTTTTGATGACAGAATCTATGGAATGATCGAAACTATGAGAAGATAGAGACCATACCCCTACACATTTACTGAGGCAGGTGTTCTTTTATATGCAGTGTCCCATAGGCAGGGCACTACATACAACAGCCGGTGGTCCTAAGACCTTTGATAACCCAGTTGTTGTCACTGGGAGAAACGCAGAGAGGTGTAGCAGCCCTGCCTGGCCCAGCCAAGGATTGAACCAGGCTCTCCTGCATGCCACGTAGGAATGTTCTAACCACTTCACCGTCCCGCGTCCCCATCACACAGCCAGTGCCAGCAACAAAGCTAACTGGAAAAACCTAACCAATATTATTCATCTGGCTTCACTTCAGTCTTTAGTTAGCGCTTGGTGGCTTAACAAAATGAATGACCTCTTGAACAACCAACTACAGAACAAATGCCAACAAGTAACCTAAGTAAAATACAAGCTAGTGTTAACCAGTTTTCTATGTTTTTCCGGTCCAGAGGGTTATATTTTTTTTTGAAAAATGAAAAAGAATCGTCCCACCCGGCTATAAAAAAACTCACCCAGCCAGGCCAATAGAAACTGAATTTCTTTTTAGGATGGCCTGATGGCAGGAACCTAACATGGGCCGTCCCTCCTTAAAGCCAGAGATCATAAGCCAGGCCCTGACCCTTCATTTATTCCACTTAGTCTGTGGGCAAACAAGCCCGTAAGGAGATGGGATAAGACGCGGAACACGTGCTGGGTACAGCAACCCCAACCTCCAAATTGAGTCTATTATCGCCCACCCTATCGGCTGAACTGGTGTCCGGTGGGTACTCAGGCTAGTTTATAGCTCTAGCTGGGGACCAGCGCTCTATGTCAGCCTTTCGGGAGCAGTATAGTACTCCAGGGCTCTCTAGGGGGCCTTTCTCTATGCAGGTCCTGTTGCTTCCACTCCTTTCTTTTTAATAATCTTTTTAGCTATATTTGTTTCTTTTGCATATGTAGCCCAAGGTTTCTTTTAAAAAAAAGCTACAACTGAATATTTTTCTTAATGGAGTCTTATTTTACTCAAGGTGCTGTCTAGGGTTCCTTTCTCTGCACGTTTTGGTGCTTCCCCCCCCTCCCCCTTTTTTTTTCTTTACCAATATTTCTTTCTTTTCCATATGTACGCCAATAATTCTTTCAAAAGATCAGCTACAACTGAATGAAGCACATGTTTCCTGAGCTAGCATAAAGAACTTATTAGGTTAGAAATATGTTGCTGATCATAAAGTATCAGGGGATACCCTATGAATTACTGCTTCTTGGGAAAGCACTCCAATATGAATTCACATATCATGAATATCTGTGTTTTTCTTCTACATAATTACATAAACTAGTTTAAACGTTTAATCTTTTTAAAGTGTAGCAAAGCTACAAACTGAGGCGGACTCTTCAATCTTTTAAAAAAAACATTTAGGGGGTTTGTCTTTTATGTCTTTTACATAGGCTTGAGGTGGGTCTGACCTGAATCTAAAAAAAAAGTTAACTTGCAAGCTTGGACACTGACAGCAGGAGAGAACTTATTGACAGTGTGATGCCTATGTTTTACCATTAGAATGTAGCCATACCATATATTGGAGCATGAGCTTATCAAAACATAGTTTCCAGTATTTTCTTCATTTTGATAGGCAGAATATGACCTATATAATTATTTTTTGTAATGCCAGTGACATTGCCCAAACCAAATCTGAAAAAAAGTCATCTGGCCTCTAGGCCTACAGGCCTATTTCGGGCGCTAAAGAATAATTTGAATCTTTCATGCCAGAAATCCCCATGACATCCCCCATGACATCACCCCATGACATCACCCCATGACATCAACCCCCATGACATCAACCCCCATGACATCAACCCCCATGACATCAACCCCCATGACATCATCCCCCATGACATCATCCCCCATGACATCATCCCCCATGACATCATCCCCCATGACATCATCCCCCATGACATCATCTCCCATGACATCACCCCATGACATAACTCCATGACATCACCCCATGACATCAACTCCCATGACATCATCCCCCAAGACATCACC
Source organism: Lepidonotus clava (assembly GCA_936440205.1). Classification (NCBI taxonomy): domain Eukaryota; kingdom Metazoa; phylum Annelida; class Polychaeta; order Phyllodocida; family Polynoidae; genus Lepidonotus; species Lepidonotus clava. The sequence continues at coordinate 4,628,904 of OW387143.1, forward strand.
CCATCACCCCTTTGCCCTCTTCACCCCCTTACCCCCAAACAACAGCCCTATTTTCCTAGCCCTAGCTTTGCCCTAGTTTTTCTCCTCTGCCCTTTTCACCCCTTTGCGCTACAGATTGGTGAACTTTGGACTAGCCACATTGAAGGCCAATAAACAAATCAATACATAATTTCTAAACCAAACAGTTTTCAAATTTAAAAGAGGCTCAAGCATCCTGACCCAATTCACTATGTCCACCACGGATGGCAGTCCAAAACCAAACTTCTAACCATGATTCCACCATGATTTCACTAAATATGTCAATATTTGACATTATTCAGGAAAAGTATAACATGTTTTCTTAATATTAAACCAAAAATTAGAATTTATTAGTGTTTAATCTCTGAGATATTTGCATTTTCCGAACTGGTGGACATGTTTTTGGTGGACATGTAGATGGGACAGATGTCCACCTGCTTTTCCCCAACTTGCTGGTTCCGGCGAGCAAGCCTTTAAATCATATATTCTTTGCTGGTTATGTGCTGTCCACCTCCCCTCTCCTCGAAGTGCGAGCCCACTCTAAAACTGAGGCGGAAACGCTTAAAACATTTAAATCTTTTACTTTTGCCAACAGTTTCCGCCTCAGTAATAATACTGCCCTGTGTCCATTCCTTCTTGAACATTACCTGTTCATCTTCTTTTTCCCAATGTTCTTCTTTTTCACCTAGGCCAAGAACTTTATTCTAGAATATTTGATATCACAGAGGGTCCACTAAAAAACAGGCAGTCTCAGATATTATTTCAGGCCACTCTTAAAAATATACGAGTCTGATTCCTATCCCCCATGTTTTTTTCTTGAAATGGGGTATTCATTCAGAAAAAGAATTCCTTCAGAAAAAAACTATCTTTGACAAAAGATTCTAAATAAAAAAACTCAGTCTGCAAAGAAATTGTCCATTTAGATGGCATACAGCAAACTTATTTTTAAGTGTGGCCTCAGCATGAATTGTATGCGCTATGCATGTGAATGCATTGTAAGAAACTGCTTAACCAGGCATGCCAGTCACAGATTGTCATTTCTGCGGAAAATCATAGAATTAAAAAAAAAATTAAAAAAAATACATTTAAAACTCATTTCTAAGGAAGATACACACTCAGTTTGGTATTAGGAGGACCTCTATAACTGTTTTCTGACTAAACATAGCAAGAAATTCCTCCCAAAATTGATCTCATTTTTCATTTTGTCATTAAAATCTATCAGGGTATCGCTACCCCGCTATATGAAAAAAAAAAAAATTCTGGATGAATTTGGGCGGATCTCAAAAATGACCAAATTTGTTTCAAAAACCGCGGAATTCCGCGGATCCGCAAAGTCTAGCATGCCTGTGAACACACTTTACTCGTACAGTTTTGGGCCCAACCTGTTAATGGAGTAGGGGAAAAAACTGGAAAGTGGGTCAATTTTTAATGAGCTGTTTTTGGCCTATCAATGCACATGTTCAAGAGCAGGGTGTGAAGTGTAAAAGAAGGGATCCTCCGGAGTCTTAATTAGTGGCACAGGACACCCGGACAGCAGGAGAACGCGTCAGCAACTGTGAGCTAACAAACAAAATCATGAATGAAGGAAGGAAATAATGAATGAACGATTTAATGATTATCCTGACTGAGATTGTGCATGCCAAAACTATTATGAATGGAAAACTTTGGGGTCATTTGTTGAGTTTAATGTTAAATTTCAACATTTACTGGGTGAAAACATGTATGTATAGTTTGCACATCTCTAATTGGTATGTGGTTATTTGCCATGTTCATATTGTGCACCTAACCATTTCTTCAAGTCCGATCAAATAAGGAGTTATTCAAACATGATGAATATGTATGCACTGTAATAATATCTTGTCACAGAAAAAGAGTAAGCTATACTTATCAATCACAATATGTTAGGAATTACCATTAATTATTTTACTATATCAGTCACAATGTGTTAAAAATAACTGCTAATTGCGATACACTGCAGCCCTTAAGGCAGCCACACATAGATGTTCTGATATACACTAGTGCGGTTCCATGCCAAAACGACAATACTCATTAAGACAAATCTGTGCAGCATTAATATGAACGAATGGGAAGATCGCTCATTTGACATATTAACGTACTGCTGGGGTCACGTGAGAGTCCGCGAACACACATAAAGACTAAAGGCCACTGTATCAAGAACAAAACTAATCATTTTTAATGAGGAAAAGGTAGTTGTGGAGCAGGGGAGACTCCCTATCAGTCAAGATGGGGCTTTTTGGGTGATACTTCAGGGAGGCTTCTCGGAATAATTACTGCGACGAAAACAAATAGGCAATTGTAAGGTTTTACTCTCTGGATCAAGAAGGGGATCACCAGGCATATTTAACCAGTGGAGAAACAACAGAAGACAGGTACAATCAGTTCAATTTCTATTCACTGTAACTGACTTAGGTCTAAAACAAGGTAGTTCTTTTTCTCATTTAATCTGTATCTGGAAGATTACAAACAGATATAGTCAAAAGAGTGAATGAGTGACTGAGTGATGGAGGTTTTATGCTGTACCAACAGCCAGGGTCGTTTCCATGGCGAGATTTAGTCAAAAGGAGAGAGATGTTTTGTATTTCATCAAAAAGATCTAAGGTAATGGTTGATCTCAGTTTGGGCAAACTAAACCTAGCCAATTTTGAATGTTTACTATTATTTGACTGCTTGTACACCCTCCACCCTCAGATATATGATATTCCCTACCTTGGGTTACGTGAATGGATACTGCACTCTAAAGCCTTTATTTCACAAAAATCAGCAGGGGATATGAAGATTATGTATTGACATCTTATATATCATTAGAAAAGTTATAATTCTTTTTCAAATATCATATAGGGTGTATGGTTCATGCAATATTTCCAGTTAAAATCAAACAAATCCAAAATTTGCTGCATCAAAATCGCCCTGTGGAATACAGACTTAACCTGTTCCTAATGCAGGCAGTTGAAATGCTGTATGTGCCACAGGTTGACCTTCTCCGATACCGACTGTAGGAAATTGAACATTGGTGGCAGATGCAGCAGCTAGATGACAGACATGGAGTTTTTGATTGTGAATCAATGGCAGGCAATTCCAACAGGCGACCCGGGCCTTCGGTGGATCTGTGGGAAGGGGCCTGATGGTGGGGTGAGCGGGTGGCTGTTTCCGCACCCCTGGATGTCTCTGTTAGTGTTTGAAATTAACCTTTGATTTTGGGTCGCTTACAGTGACCCAGTGCTAGAGTAAGGGAGCTGGAGTACCGTGGCTCAGTTGTCAAGGCTGTACCTGGTCCTAAAATCTAAGGGTGTTCCAGGCACATAAAAGTGTGCTCCTCGCCAATTTGAGAGTGTTCAAAGTAAATCTAAGGGTGTTGCATGTAAATAAGAGGGTGTTCTAGGCAATTCTGAGGGGGTTCGAAGTTAATCTGAGGGCTTCCAATGATATCTGAGGGAGTTTGAGATGAGAATCTTAACTAAATTTTGCCATATATCATGTTCCATGACCTAAACTTTTCAAATCTGAGGGGGTTCCAGACACCCTCATAACCCCCCTGGCTAAGGTACTCAACACTTCTCCCTGTGTAACCAGTACAGGGTGTTCTTAAAGGCCACTGCTCTTGATATATGTTATCTTAATCTTAGTTTTTATAATCCCCTCACTTACTAGATAATTGGGATCTTGTTTTATTTCTTTTTTTCTCCTCTCAAACCCACTTTTTTGCAACCTCCTTCCCCCTCTCCCCTTCTCGACTCCACCCCCCATCCCCATCATTTATCCTCCATCCAATCATACCAACCCTAAACATCCCTATTGCATGCTGGGCTTTCCGCCTTTTTTAATACTAAGTTTAGTTTTTCTAATTCCTCTCCTTACTATCTAATATTTTATTTTTCATTTGTTTATTTTGCTCCTCTCAACCCCTCATTTTCTTGCAACCTCCTTCCCCTCCCTCCCCTTCTCCACCCCACCCCCCAACCCCATCATTTATCCTCCATCCAATCATACCAACCCTAAACATCCCTATTGCATGCTGGGCTTTCCGCTTCCGTTGACACTTCCGGCGTGATTTACGCCTGGGTACCCACTGCGCGCGCATCCCGGAAGTACCACTCAATACGGGATGTTTGGCATGTATAGTGATTGGGGTAGGGGGAGGGGTGTTCTGACTTTCCATGCATTTCCTGCACGTGCTGCATTGAAATCAGGGGTTGCGTGAGGTCTAGTAGATCTGCCTTGAATAATGATGATTGCGGGTTCCACCAACTGCTCTGTGCCCAATCCGAGTATTGTGACCTACATTGGATTGACACTTGCACAGCCAACTTTTTGGACCAGCTGCAAACCTGCAGGTGGGTGTGATAATGTATGATATAGGACAAAACAGGACACTTATGCCTCAACAAATGTTTGCCATTTAGATATACTACTCAGTGAGAGGGGCTAGGTGGAAAAACTGACTTTTTCTAACACATCGAATGAATGGCTTCGCTTATGTGAGGCAGGGCTATATTGATTCAATGAATATCAGTGTAAATCTGATATTTCTATGAGACTCAGAGTGCGAACATTTATAATGCCTATTGTTATAGTTATGTATAAGGGGCTGCAGGACATTATTCAACAGACAGTTTCAGGAACTCTGCACCTAAAAGAACTGCTACAATAGCTGCTAACATAGGTCGCTTGAATCATTTGTTCCGAAAATCTGCCATATATAGTTCTACAGCCAAGGGAAGAAGTTGTTTGCTTGGGAGCTAAACTTAGAGAGAGATAAACAGCGATTGAGAGATTGCATTAGACATCATTAGCAATTCTTTTTAGTTGATTGCACGCAATGGCTGATGACCATGTCAAGTAACTGTACGACAATAACAATAGTTTTATTCTTACCCTTCACAATGTAGGCTTACCATTATTATCTGTTGCGAGCAGTAACGAATTACAGCGTGAGAGCGAACAATGAAGGACGGATAGATTAAAACCAGAAGAAAAGCTGCAATCGAATCAAGTTGGTAAAGGACTGTCAAGCTATGAGTTGTTTGTTTCTCGTCTTACTCCATTGGATAACTGTATGGCAGGTACTTTTAGGCAGGTTGCTCATTGAATGCTAAATGGGAGAAACAACACGGCAGTAAACTTACAAAAATATGGGGATGGTTCATGCCAACATTATCATATACATGTGATGGGTAAATGTGAGTATGCACTCAAATGTACATGCTCTCACCCTATGTGTGGATGCCAATTTTTTCAAAAATTCAAGGTCTACTTTGGTTATCAGAAACTTTGTATGGCACTGCCACATGTGCACATCATCTAATTTCACCGAAATAAATTGCCTAGAAAATAAACACTTGCATGAATACTAAAAAAAAATACACATTCCATCTCCTATGATAATGAATGAGACCTAGCAGTCGTCCCAGCTCCTGGAATTTCCCAAGCTGAGCCGAGCGAGCTGATGTTTCCCATTAAAGCGCGTTTTTCCAGGCCCGGAAGCTTCATTCGCTCTGGCCGCCTGCGATCAGAAAGGCAAACAGAACTCTGCAAATGTCAACACCTGGTGAGGGCGGGTATCACCGGACGAGCTGCCAGACACAGCTCGGGATTATGTCAGCCGGCCTGCCAATCCAACCATGTGCTGGCACAGACTGTAGACTTAGATATAGGGAGTGGGTACTTTCTCTTTGGGGTAATGTGATCAGTCCTATGGTTGATAGTATGAAGCAGGCATGCCAGTTACAAATCATCATTTCCACAGAAAATCATAAAATTCACTAAAACACATTATAAAATCAGTTTTAGGGAAGAAATACACATGATATGATAATTGGAGGACCCCAACAACTGTTTTCTTACTGTATAGAGCATGAAGTTTCATCTAAAATTTATAACATTTTTCATATTTCCAACAAAATCGGTCAAGATGCCCTAAACCCCTATATGAAAAAAGAAATTCTCTTCGGATTTGGACAGATCTCAAAAACGACCCAAAATATTTCAAAAACTGCGGAAATCCACAGATCCACAGAAATCTGGCATGCCTGTGAAGAAAACCACTGAGGGGGGACCATGAACTTGTATTCCTACATATACCACAAATAGCTGGTTTACAGCATTCTAAGCACCTTCAGGTAAATTTGAACTAATTTTGTACACAAGACAACATTTATCCATATTTGCCTATATATCTATATGGAAAGAATACATTTTCAAACCAGCTTTAAAAATTATGAATATATACAGACACAAACAATGCCCATGTTTATTTTTAATCGGCAAAACTACAAATCATGCCTTGGGTGGGTGGTGGGTAGCATTACTTATGTGAGCAGTTGAAATAGGCCAATTGCACAATCAATTTCAACCATGGTCCTAATTGTCAATGGTATAGTAAGGGGCCTTCCATTAAAGGGAGGGGCCAGTGACCATACATTAGTATACTGCTGTGATCTTTACCATCCAGTGAATAACCATACCAAATTTTATGCGTTTATCTCTAATAGTTTTTGTTTTATTCACATTTTGTTTTCATCAAACTGAGTCCCCCTGCCTGCATCAGACACTGCATGCACAGAGCAATTATCTGTATGTGACGTCACAAGCAGAACAGCTGAAAAATAATAAAACTGAAAAAATAACAATATTTAATTTATCTAAGTGTTTTTATGAGCCTAAACTTATTTGAAATAATCAAATAAAATGATTCATGAAAGGAAAAATCAAAAATATATTTTATTATGGGATTTATAATTTTGAAATTTGAATATAACTGTCATTTTGTGTGACGTCACACACAGACTGCCTTTGCCAGGCTTACAGGGGACTCAGTGTGTAATCTGATATAGATACACAGTTTTCTATTATAAGGAATCACTTCAAAGTTATGATAATGTCATATATTTATACTTAAGCACTATAGCAACCATATGACATGAGAATTTAACAATATTGAAATTTCACTGGCCCCTCTCTTTAAGTACATGTGTATGAAGGGGGAGAGGGGGGATCCGAGACTTTTTAAAATGTGCATACATTCTTGTACAAATGTAATGCGTATTTTTACCCAATGTGGGGGGGATGGGCTGAGGTTTTTGAAAAAGCGCGTATGTACTAAATGGAAGACCCCAGTTACAGGAAAGCCAGTAAGTGTTTAGTCTGTATATATAAGTCTATAGTCTGTGGTGTAGGTCTCAGAGCCGGCCCCGGGGCATCCTGCATATCCTTGGTTTTAATATGATCCCGCCCGACTGGCTCGGCAGGCTCTAATCTCCCCGAATTGGGACCTTGTTCCTATACTAATGGATAATACCCCTAAGGGAATGAAGACTAACTTCCATAGCTGACAGATCCTTGGCCCTGACTGGCCCTATATTAATGTTCCCTCTTCACAATTTATATACATATTTCTATATAAAAGTTGGTTGAAACGTGGAGAGGGATATTTCTATATCAAACACCCTTTTGAAACCTCTGTAAAATTAAATATCTCTGAAGGTAGGGAGGTTAGCATGAAATCTTGACATCGGTATTGTTGACGTTAACGCCCTGTTTCCTGGCCCCTACCCCCTCGTCCCTCGTCCCACCTCTCCCTCATACCCCACACCTGTGTTAACACTGTGAGAAGGCCCTACCTCCACCAACCCACAGCCTCCCCCCTGACCCCTTAAAGGGACAGTATCGTTGACGTTAACGCCCTGTTTCCTGGCCCTACCTGGCCCTACCCCCTCAGCCCTCGGCCCACCTCTCCCTCATACCCCACATCTGTGTTAACACTGTGGGAAGGCCCTACCTCCACCTCCTCCAGCCTCCCACTGACCCCTTAAAGGGACGGTATCTTTGACGTTAACGCCCTGTTTCCTGGCCCTACCTGGCCCTACCCCCTCAGCCCTCGGCCCACCTCTCCCTCATACCCCACCCCTGTGTTATCACTGTGGGAAGGCCCTACCTCCACCTCCTCCAGCCTCCCACTGACCCCTTAAAGGGACGGTATCTTTGACGTTAACGCCCTGTTTCCTGCCCCTACCCCCTCGGCCCTCATCCTAACCTCTGCCTCATACCCCACACCTGTTAACACTGTGTGAAGGCCCTACCTCCACCTCCTCCAGCCTCCCACTGACCCCTTAAAGGGACGGTATTGTTGACGTTAATGCCCTGTTTCCCGCCCCCACCCCCTCGGCCCTCGTCCTACCTCTGTCTGATACCCCACACCTGTGGTAACACTGTTTCATGGCCCTAACCCCTTGCCCCTTTTTTCTGATGATTATATATGAAGGAATGCATTATATTTTTTTGTTTTTGCAAAAGGTAAAAAATCACTGATTGTGCACAATTTTTGCATGACTTTGCACCAGGCGTATGCATGAAAATATGTCACAGAATGAAAACGTTCTTGTTTTTGCAAAAGACAAAAAAGCGACTGAGAAATCGCAATTTAACTCTGAACTGGAGTCATACTTTTGAAGATCTCCAGTACAGCAGTTATCAGAATATCTAAAACTGTTGACTTTACAACAGAGATTTGAGATCAGAGTATTTGAGACCCTATATGACTTACCTTGCCACGCTGCCAACAGACTTGTGTGTTGGGGTAGTTTAATATTCGGTCAACCAGAGAAGGTTCTTTCCAAACTGCACAAGGTAATGCTTTTCAGCTTACGGGTGATCGTATCTATGATATGGTTTAGAAGAAACCTGCCACCGGGTGCGATACCTTACTCTTTTTGAAGAGTGGCAAGGGGTCTTTTATGTGCAATGTCCCTTAGAAAGGACACCACACAACTGGCTTTTGATGACCCTGTCAGGAACACAGGGTAAGCCCACATACTCACTTACTTGGGAATTCAGGAACAGGAAAGGGAGTGGAGTGATACTTACCTAGAAAAGAGAAAAGAGCAACATTAATACACATGTTACGAAAGTGATCGTTTCAAAATCTTCATTATATTCTGAATGATGTATCAAAAAAGAGATTTCATTACTAAAGTTTCAATAAAAGATATAATGCATACACATACATACACACACACACACACACACACACACACACACACACACACAGATAGATATACACATATATAAGCAACAATGTCACTTGTTCAGTCCGGACACAAGGTGCCATGCATTTATTTGCACAAATGTCTTATTACTCTAATAGATGCATAATTCATATGGGTTAGATGTGTCTAGATGCGAAGTCTTTAATATCTTCCAGCTGTTTCAGAGAACAGGAAAACAGGGAAACGTGCCTATGAGAATTAAAGTTTGAACTAGAGAAATATTGAACATGAGAATTCCCATTTAATCAAAGCAGGCACTGAAAATATTGATTGAATTTCAATGAAATAATTCAGTGTGGGTTTAGATAATTGGGTTGGACGTGGGACAATCATACCTTAACTAGCATAATTAGGGCTCGCCCATTACCCCGCCGGGCTGGTAAATTCATTAATTCCACTCGCCCAAAAGGGAATAAGTCTCCCATATTTCAAACCCTGATGCCTGTGAGTGAGTGAGTGAGTGAGTGCCGTACCAACAGCCAGGCTCATTTTCACGGCAAAAACCAGTTGGGACGAATTCTATCTTCTTTCTGCGATATGGTGATATTATAGAAAGTTTGCATGAAGGAGTGATACAACTGTTTGAAATTGGCAGTTTAGAGTATTCTACACATGTGTTACAAAGAATTTTACCTCTAATATGTGTAATTTATCTGCGACATCGTCATATCCCAGCTCACATCGTATAGTATAATAACGTCTTAAGGCACTTCAGGGTAGTGCCATGAGATTGAAACATTACTTTAGAACATTCATTTTTTCATCTATGATGGTTTTAATGGGTTTATATGCTTTTGTAATAAAACCTCCTTTTCTTAATCATGTCCTTTCATGGGGAAATGCCCTGTGGTACAATTTATGACTGGTCGGCCTATTCCTTACTCCAATTCAATTACAAAGGCTTCACATGAGGGTACCAGCTAACTCAACACCCTGACCTACTTCTGACGTCACGTGAGGGCTACTATTCTGGGATGGTGTGACCTACTTAAATGTGGGACTTGGGAGATTGGAAGAAAATGAGATTGTAAGGCAATGCTGAAACGTCCAACTTATCAGAGGGCTAGGCAAGACACAATAAGGGGTTGAAGAAATATTGTTTCGTTGTTCTTGTAGCTAAACTTCCAGTAAGCCCTTCAAATCTTTGATGTTCTCACTCACACAAACAGATATGTAGAGCACACCAAAGATTCTTTCTCATCAATGATTTGATTTTCTCCAAGAAAATGCAGTTTTCTTTAATCTTCATTGTTGTTAAATATATCCTTCATCGATGTTCTATTTTTGAGATATCTCTTTCTACTATCTTCCATCTCCTTACAATTTACTTTGATATGTGGCAAACTATCAATCACATTTTACATCTTGCTGCATCTCCTAAACTCAGATGGGAAAGTAGACAAAGTATTCGTCTCTGTATATTGCCATTCCAGAGACAAACAGGACCCCTCTAAAAAAGATGTACTACCATTTGCGTTGCAACAGGTTTGTGCCAAGGGAGCAACCATCATTGGGAAGACTGGCAATCTCCTGTACAGGAGGTACCCCTACTGTTCTATAATGAGCCACAAACTAACTGCTCCCTATGGCACAACATGGCGGGCGCCATGTTTAAATCTAGAGATCGATCCAGGACTTTAACATCCTCGTTTGAGGTAAATAAGTAAAATGGCATATCCAAAACAAGTGCCCCGTCACTTATTTATGGGTCCCAACGAGTAGACAAGCAAATTTCAAGTATATGCCTTCTATTAACGCTGCCCCACCATCAGCTGAGAATTACTCCTCGTTTGAATCGACGTTACAGGCATGCCCTACCTAGCGGGGGTGGGGGAGCAGGGGAGGGGATGCGTCGCAGGCTAATGGGAAAGATGCAATCATTACTGGTTTGTTTAACATTATGTACAGCCCTACCCCCTGGGGCAAGATGTGTGTGTAGGGGGGGGGAGGTCATAGGCTCAATTTGATTATTCACGGAATGCGATTATTCTAATTGGTCAACTTGGAATCTGATAACCGCAGTCATTGTGACACCTCTACTAGCATAGCGCTGGGTGAATATGCACATCACAGCAGCCACATGCTGTAGCCAAGCCAATTTTTCCTTATTTCTCCATTTTGTAAACCATCAAAAGAGTGTATGTTAACCCTTAGGATAACCTCATGGGGTGCTGCAAATAAATATATGAGTTTCTGTTTCATACTCTTACTGCATTATATATAATTGAAAATGAAATATTTCCTATGAAAGGTTTCTGAATTTCTAGCACATAATCCTGCACCCAACACAGAAATAGTGCGCCTTGTTCTATTTTCAGAAAGACTATCTGTGTGTGTGTCTGTGTGTGTGTCTGTGTCTTTGTCTATGACTGTATATTCCACATCCATAACACTGAGAAGTAACCCTCAAGAGACTGCCAGAAATATAATTTTTTGGTCAAAATACATTCTAGGAACCTTCAGGGAATTTCATGAGTCTTGTGACTGGAAATATCCCTCTTAAGGAAGGGAATAAAGTTGTGCTGCCTCATTAAGTTACATGGCACATACGTTTAACTTTGGCTACTCGTCTGTGCCAACAATTAGTCACAGACACTTGCTTGTGGGTCGGAGGGGCACACGCAGGTAAAGTTATTGCCAGGTGCCCACGCTTTAAAAAAAAATAAAATTTAAGACCTTTTTAAAACCTATTTGGTCCTATGTTTTACCTAACTGACAACTAGTTATGGTAATGCAAGGTATACTATGATATATAACTTGTATTCTGTGTAATTGTCTATTTCTTATATCTACTATTATATTATTATCAAAGGTAGTGCTTTAGTTGTACCAAGAGTGGCACGCTTGGAAGATCAGGTTATTTACCTGAAAGTTTTGCTATGAATAAACGCAATAATAATAATAATGTTTGGTAAAATTTAAGACCAATTTGCTACATGGAAGGAAATAGCCTTTGCATCGTGTTTGATGTAACGACATTGGACAAAAAGTGGAATTTTGGTTACCCTATCATTGAATTTTCTATTTCAAATCAGGTCCAATTTGAGATATTTTCATGACCTCCTACAAGAAAAATGTGAAATTTGAGACCTTTTTACAGCCTTACATTGGAGAAAACCAAAGACCTTTTAAGACTTGCTTGGGCACCTGGAAACAATGGGTAGGGTCTTAGGGCTATGTATCAGTTCTTGCACTTTACTTAACGATGGGTGGTGGCCAAAAGGCGATGCCCCCAAAAGCACATATTAGTTCTTGTACTTACGCTTAGCAATAAGAGGTTGCCAAAAAGGAGGGGATACCCAGAGCCTTGGCAGCATGTAGAATAAATGATTATTTTTCATGAAATACTGATGCACAGTGAGCGCAATGAAGATCTATGTAAATCACATTTTGATAATGATGCTAATGAAGGTGTCAAACTGATTCCGTTAATCAGATCCCGAGCCTATCTATTAGAATAATTAGATAGGTCAATTTGAGGGTCATTTCCGCGGAAATTAAGGAAATTTATCAAAAATGCCTTTAAACCCCCTTTTTAAAGGAGATTTTAAATAATTATATGATGGAAAGAGTGGGTTCCTATCAAAATACAAAAACAAATTGCCCCTAAAAACTAAAAATGTTTGTAATTTGGTCATTAAATTTATGAGGCCAACTCTGCCCCCTATACAAAAAATATTTTCTCCTCAGATCTGGACGAATCTCAAAAATGACCGGAAATATTTCAAAAATATGTGGATCTGAGGAACTCTGGCATGCCTGTAATACAAGAAGCACTGTATTTGTAACTGACCATCCCTGACAGATGTTTCTCATTGACGTCCTCTCCCCGTGAGCAGCCTCTCTGAGACACCCCAGGTGTGGGTCAGGTGGGTGCCAGCGGGGGTTTGACCGACCGGGGCGTAGGAGGCTCCCCGACCCTGCTGCCACACCTCCCATGGCCCATTGGACCTGACTCCGACAGCTTCGTAACATGTGCCAATCTCTACAGGGCAGATAACTCAGCCGATCTTTTTAATCCTTATCAAAACTTATTTTCTATTGTATTTTTTACACAAAGCGAAGTAATTTAGGTAAAATAAGAGCTGTTCTTTGTCTTTTAGCAACTTTACGTGAATCCCAGGAATATATATAACCCTAAATCCCCATACCCACTAGGCGATTTTACCGGTGATGGGTGACGGGCGACAATAAACTGGCAGAATCGGCAGTAAAATTGTCACCGATTCAGATCACCAGTCCGTATGTACATGTTTGGTATGAGTCGGTGATAAAATCGGCTGACTTTTGTCAGAATTACCTACCGGGTATGGGGCTTAAAATATGAGGGTATTCCAGATATCATTAAATAGGTTTCACAGGAATTCAAAGTAACAGTTGCTTTTGGATGAAAGCTATGGCGGTTCTCAAACCCATAAACCTTCTCTACTATGCATCCACTTAACTACTATGATATCATAAGATGGGAGTAGACATTAACAAATGGAATGCATTCTCATACATGACAGGGGGGAGCATCTAACGAACTGACAAAAAGGTGTGAAAAGGAATTGGGTGCAACAGAAGCACATTTTTTCCAAGCAGCTTCACCCCATGTTCACCAAATACCGATCACTCCCACTGACTCCTGACTTCCGCCTCCTCTGACATTAACCCGACCACCCAAAAACCCCACCCACTCAACCGACAGCCCCCGCAGGGCTCACCCCTAGGGCGATGCCTACTGGGGGTCGTTTAAAGGTCATGTCAGACACAGAACAGAAAGCCCAGCTATTGCTCATGACGGACTCATGGTGAGGCATCATGAGTAATCATCGCGAGCGTCTTGTAAAATTGCAACATGTGTTAATCCCTGTGGTATGTCATGTTAGGGACTGGTCTCAGAGCTGAGGGCAGTAAAACTGAGACTGTGCCAGCGAAATGATAAACAACTGGCCCGAGTTTAGCCCAACATTTAACTGGATCAACCAAATGAGCAATGTTAAGCATTATTTATACACAAGATCTTAACAGTTGAAATGTTGATTTCTGTAATTCCGTTGCTAGGGTCAGTGGAAAATTAGGCAGGCCACCAGACTTCTAAAAGCCACTGGCCAAGTGAGTAGTTGTGTTTTTTTAGAATGGTTTTATTAGTAATAATCATATGGGTTAATTTGTATCCTCTTGGAAGCATTCTCCATTAACATTTGCTTGCTCTTGGTCATTGTTTCTTGAAAATCCTCACTAAATCCAACAACTAAGAGGGGCGTGGCTACTTACATTTTTGGCAAGATTTCTTCTATTTTACTTATATTTTGGAAAACTTAAGGGGGTTCCAGACACCCAGGAAACCCCCCTGTCTACGCCACTAAACTAAGACTCTTTTACTCCTATAGAAATAGTTCCATATAAGTATATAATACTGAAGGCATATAAAGGCTCTTTTCCAGGCAATGTATTCTTCTCCATATGATCAGTTGATTTAAGAGTTATCCTCCACAGCCCCTAGACCCAAAAGACATAAAGCTTTATAATCATGGCTTGCACATAGTTTACACCCAATAAACAATCCCCAGCATAAGGATCTGAATATAAAAGGCCCGTAAACCATGGCATACAATGGTACGAACTCAAGAAATATGGAGGAACAACGACATGGTATGTAGTCGTAAAGTTCTCATTTAAAGTGGCTGCACAGGTTAAGGGCCCTTGGGTGTCCTGGATCAGTCTTGAGGTTAAAGAAGCATTTTAGAGCTGTTTAACAACAGTTTATGTAGTCTTAAGACCCATACCCACTAGATTAAATCAGTGCTCAACTCAAATGATTATTGCCAACACAATCGGCCAATTTTAGCGCCGATCCAGGTCATCAGTCTGTATGAAGTATTGGAATGTAATAGTTTAATCTGTATCGGTGTAAAATATTATTATTTTGGTATAATCAGCCTATTTTAAGACCGACTAGTCAGCTGCCTTGGTTAAAAATGCCTAGTGGGTATAGGGCTTTAAGGAACTAAGTAAATCAGCACCTTTTTGATGAAATTTTGGGCATAGTTTGTAGTTTTGTGTAGACATTTTGCCCTTTAACCCCTTCAACCCTCTATTCCTGGGAATATTAGGTAGAAAATATCTGTAGACAGGAGAAAGTATGCTTTCAAATGCTGCAAACCTTTTCAAAATATTCCTTTTAGAAGCGAAGATATGATTGTATGAAAAGCCCTGCCTTTTGCATAATAGAAACACCCCAATCCTGCTTATGATATTACTTTCCAAGTTACTTGAACTCTACCATATTTAATAAGGAAAAGAAGGCATATATAATTATAGAAAATGATAGAAATGTAATAACTTTTGATTCAGAAGGTTATTTCTCTACCTGTTTGAAGTATTAGGTGAACCAAGATATTTTCTACATTATCCATGACAAATGTTCCATTGACCCTTAACATTCTTTTTTCCGTAAGCATGGTAACATAATAACCTTTTTTAAACGTAGAATTTGCTGTAAAAAATATTCTATTGCAAATTTCCCATAATGCTTCATTCATGAAAATTTGGTTAATTCTGTAAATGCCATTGAATTCTCTGCAAATTTTCAGATAAGTCAAGTTTTCACACAAAATTACATAAGAAATATGTTTTTTCCAAATAATTCCTTAATCATTGCAATTGAGAGGGTGATTTTGAGGTTTTGCATATTTGCCCTAAATCGGACATGATGTCCTGTAGTTAGATATGTGTTCTAAAGCAACTAATTATCTTTGAAGGATAATATAAAAAGCTGAAGATTCCTTGGAGAGCATCAGGAATATTCTGATATTTACCTTTTGACTGTAGGTGAAACACACATTTTGCAATTAGAATATAACCATAAGATTAGGTCCAATTTATGGGTAACAGCCATGTGGTGGCCAAATATGGCCTTATGGGGTGGAAGGGGTTAAGCAGCACACAAAATGATTGACCAAATATCAGCTATGAGCAGCATCTATAATCGCGAGTGATCGGACTACATTCCACACAAGAAAATCACCTGACAACTGATTACGACTCACAATTGTGATTAGATCATGGCCAAATAACGAGTGAATTATGGGCAAATTGTGAATGGATCAAGGAAAAATCTTGAGCGGATCAATTCATGAGTGGATATTCAGTTTATCTCAAGTGGATTATAGGCAAATTGCGAGTGGATCATGGGCAAATTGTGAGTGGATCATGGGTTATTCGAAAGTGGATCATGGGCAAATTGTTAGAGGGTCATGAGTTAATCGTGAGTGCATCATGGGCAAATCGCAAGTGGATCATGGGCAAATTGCAAGTGGATCATAGGTTAATTGCATGCGGATCATGGGCAAATCGCGAGCAAAAACAGGGTGTTCCTCTCACTGTCTGCTATGGCCTAAACTAAACAGCACGTAAAATGACCGACCCTCGAGCATAGTTAGAGAGGCCGAGAGAGAAAAGGTCCCACACAAGCATCTGGAATAAAGCATGGGTCTTTTTATCATTTCCCTTTTAACCAGAACCAGCTGGCAAGGCTGAAAAAGGCTCGGCAAAGGAAATGGTTTGTTTTTCCTTTCCTGCCATCTGTGGAGGGGCTTTGGCTCGTACAACTATAGATCTGGGACGCAAGAAACAACTCATAAACCTGAACATTTTACGCCACCTCCTGTTAATTTGTCTTTTCCTTAGTTCTCGTAGATTCACCAAATACAACTCTAAAGGCACATTCAAAATGCAATGACAATATGTGTCGTGTTTATGTATAACACTTCATATAAAATAACATTTATAATATCTAGCTATAACTATCGCTATGTCATAATGAAAGGAACACAAAATGAGCTGTTTCTTGCTGACCAGAGCTATAGGGATGTTCGTGTTGTAAGGAGCTTAGGGTAGTTTTTGTTATGTGGACAGGAGAGCGTAGATTATTCAGCGTTAATTCTATAAGTGTCGACATTACATGTACTTAGTACGCGAAGCCGCGGGAGGCTATTTATATTGAATAGTGACAGTCTTAAGGGAAAGCTGGTATATACATTGACTACCTACCGATCTAAGCATTCTTTTTATTATTGGATTCATTCAAAACATTTACAATAAGTATTACATATATGATTTAATATTACATGACGTTATTGGTGAAGTTCAAAGACCAAGAAAAAACCATGAAACGTTTGCTCTTTTGGGAATCTGTTATCAGCTGTCTTCTGTTTCAGAAAATGAGAATTATATTTAGGGAAGACCCTGAAAAATACATTTATTTTTGCTGTATCACCCACAAAAAGGAATCTTGCGAAAATTATATCCCTCTCACAGGACTGAGAATAATTTTCCCCAGTTCATGTTGTAAACGGATCTTTTTAATGTTGCCTAGACAAGGAGGAATGAGATTTTAAAAAAAAGAATATTATTCCATTAAAATTTAAGAAGCTTGAACGTTTACACAAACTACATGAAACCAGGACCATTTTGGAAGACCAAGTCTATGCTAGAGAGACTTAGTGGAAATTTTTAAGATACAAATTGTTTATTGTATGTATGTATGTACATGTACGCTAGACAAATTTCAGGCCCCCACCTCCGCTTGAGCTAAAGTATGCATTGGACTTGTACAGGAACATATATATGCACATTTTCAAAAATCTCACCCTCCACCCCTTGAAGCATAATTATGTACTTAATGGAAGGCCCCTAAACAGAAATTGCCAGTGTGGCCTAGGATTCTGAAAACCTATTCATTCCATTACAACTAAACAATTCTGAATGCTTCCTAAACTCCACATAATTTTTAGAAACACTCCCATGTTCATAACCAGAAGCTTTTGTCCTTTTAGGTGGCTTAGAAATTGTAAGAGTGACCTAGGATTCTGAAAACACAGTCGTTCCATTACAGCTGAACCAACCTGATTGTTTACACAAATAACATGAAAACAGATGCCCTCCCAGGCTCATAACTAGAAGGTTAAGCCACCTAAACCATTGAGAACCCATTGACCTCCAACCATCAGCCCTGTATATAACATGACCTAAGCCCATCAACTCTGTTTATTGAGTGTCTGCTAATACTTAGGTCCCTTCAGCCCCATACCCACTGAGAGATTTTACCTTTGACCGGTGACGGGCGACTGGCAGAAGTGGTAGTAAAGTTGCCGGGCAACTGAATTATTAATCAAATCGCCGGGCGACTCCCCATCAGTATAGTACTGATTCTGGGCAATGGACCACTGGTAACAGAATTTTTTTTTTGCAGGTAAAATTGCTGGTAAAATTGCTGGTAAAATATCAAACTTGCTTGATATTCCAGTCACCCGACGATTTCACTGGTGATAATCAGCATTGCCCATCGGCTGTTGCCGAAAAAGTCGCTTAGTGGGTATGGGGCTTTACCCACTAGGCGAATTTGGCCAACTCCACTATAATAGTCAGCATATTTAAGCATAGACTCATCCTAAACATGTATATTTTAACATTACACACTGACTAGTGATCTGAATTGGTGCTAAAATCAGCTGATACTCAGTTGCCGTCCAAGGGGAGAAGACCTTTTCATCCTTACAAAATCAGCCGATTCTGGTGCCGATCAGTTGGCCAACTCCAGCAAAATCACCTAGTGGGTATGGGGCTTAAGGTCCCTATCCCAAACCTAACACCCCAATAACAGCTGGTCCTCCAGTCCCTAAACAAACAGGGTTAAGGGTCTGGGGTGCTGGGGTGTGTGTTTTAGGAGCCTGAAGTGCACATCTTATGACAACCATGACCTAGCCTGGTTTCTGGTTCTGGATTGCTGCTGAACATAAAACCCTAAACCACTAAGACGCTCCTCAAGCTTACATTCCAAATACCGATTTGGCTCCCAATTTTAAAAATCGGCAGTAAGAATTATATGGAAGGGTCAATAGATAATAATTTAACATGATACAATAAAGCCAGACAATTCATGACATTGTAATGCTATGAGATAACTGTATTTATTCTGTCATTAGTAGGGTTGGAAGGAAGGTACTCCAAGATCCCTGTTATGATACAATAACTCTTTGCCTTATTGCTCTCAAGCTGCTCATATCTGTAGTTACCTCAGACCACTATTCTTAGGGCTTGACAAATCAGGTGCCTGGATGCCAGGTACAACCAGAAAATGGTCCTGGGCAACCAGGTTTGAGGGGCTAGTTGCCCGCGGGCAACCACGTTTTATCAGTGCTTCCAAAATATTTGGAAATTCATTTCATATGAATGAACTCATTTTTTGCTGACTTTTAGGCAACTGAAATAACATCTTGCTAATAATAAATTCCTGGGCTACCAGATTATAGCTCCAGACAACCAAGTAAAGATCTGTGGTTGCCCAATGGACAATCATGTTTTGAAATGATTTGTCGAGCCCTGATTCTTTACATTATCTTCTTCCCTCAACTTACAATTGAATTCCTGCCAATAATAAAGATGGAAAAGAATTGTAAAATCGAAATCAGTGATTTGTTTTTTTGTTTCTTGGTATTTCAAGCAATGTTCTTTCTCTTTCTCTTTCTCTTTAAAGTTAAATTGGAAAAAGTTAGTGCAAAGTAAAGGATAACGCCAGGAGCAGTAGAAGTGGCTTTCAGCAGAAGAGGTCAGACAGCTTTTGGAAGCAGCTCTAGGATGTTTTTAGTAGCTCTTACTTATTTACCCACCAGGCCAAAGTACAGATGGCTGCACTCCAAGATGATTATGGAGGACAACTGATCAAACAAGGTTAATATAATGTTAGAGTAGAACTAGATTTAACATAGGTCTTATAAAGGAGAAACTCTAAATGCAGGCTGCGACATTAGCATTTTTTAGTATTGGTCCACGGGCCAGTCCTCTTCAAACATGCACTGGCCCAACCACTTTTTCACTGGACCGAGATATATTTTTAGATGAACAACAACAAAAATATTTTAGAAATGAGTGATGTGTTGCAGAATGTAAGAATATAATCTGTAAAGGTATTCTTAAAGCCTGTCTATTAGATTTTAGAAGTTTTCATTTTGGGGAAAAGCTACTGGCCACTTGGGCCAGTAGGGTTATACAACTCACTGGCCTGACCACAGGTGCGTTGAGTTGAGTTGAGTTTGTAGGTGTGCCTTGCTTTTAACAGACAGCCAGTTCCAGCTAGACTCACAAAATCAACCCGCCGGTGTCAGGTGGTCATGTCATTACGGCTTCAGCAATGTGATTCGCTCTCGTAACATTAGTCTGCCTTCACTGTTTATCCAATGGCAGGATGGTTGCGCATATTTCATACTTGGAATAAAATGCATACATATTTCAAAGCTGGATTTAACTGCAATGAAAATACAGTGAGCTCTGAGTGCAGAATCATTATGAGGCTGCAGTAGCATTCCAGTGGGAAATTGGTGGAAATGAGCGGGAAAATAGTGGTTCATTATATCAGAAATATCTAAATGAGCTATAAATATTCAAAATTAGATAGCAAGGCAATAAGTAGCATATCAAAGGTGCATTTAGCTATTTCAAATATATCAACAGAAGTAGCTGTCACCTTATTGAATAGGAGCATTATTTAGATGCTATGCTTGTCAATACAAATCGTATATCTTAGATGTCTAAGAATACATTCATCGATCCCATTCCTCAAAATAACCTCATTCCTTAGCATGCACATTTTTCCTCAATACGCTCCCTTTAATTATTCATCTCGAGTCTGGCATGATACCTTGCTCACTAGACCGGACGAGCAATTTGGATCAAGCAACCAGCCAAGCACAAGCAAATTAGACTTTCGTACTTGATCAGCCCATAAGCCGGTAACTTCATTATGATATGTAGATTGGTTTTATGAAACTGTCTTTGGAGTGAGAATAAGAAACTCAAATGGAGATCATGTGCATATTTTCATCAGAGATTGCAAAAAATGTCATGTTCAGGCAAAGATGTAAAATAGCTAGATGATAATTAACTTTTCAGTTTCATTCAGTTCCTTTATCAATATAAGAAGATTATTATTACTTATTTACCTTCCTCATATTAAAACTGCAATGCTTCCAATCCACACCAAGCCCCACCTGTTCAATGGTAGCTACCATTGGACACAAGTGAGTCAGAGCAGGAGGCAGAGTGCCAGTTGAGATATATGCTGGTATCTCAACTCATACATGTCACTATGAAAATACTAGGCAGAACACCAGAACCCAGCAAAATGAGCTCCCATACCCCTACTGAAGCCACTGTCATAGCCCCATCAGTGTTGGCCTAATGGGTAAGGTTCTGCACTCCAGCGTAGAAGTCCCAGGTTTGCCTCCTGCTGGCGGAACACACTTGTAGAGACTATATAGTTAGTTATACTTATAGGCTGAGAACTAGGTTAATACTCTCTTGTACTCTACCATTGCTGCTCTGGTTAGATCTAAACTTGCTTCTCGTTGAATTGTCTTGTACTCTGATAAGGATTAACAAGAGAATATCTTAACAATCGGCCAGAAGACCAAGACGTCATGCTGTGTTTCTACTGAATATCACATTATTCAAAACATACACATCAAGCTAATTTTCAGCAAAAGCATTGTCCCTACAGAAATGACAATGGTCAAAACTTACTTTTCAGACTGTAGACCATCAAGGCCGACCGACCTGATAACCCTTTTAAATTGGAAAATTTATTGGCCATCTGGGCTGATTTTAATGCAATTTTCCTGAAAATTCTAAGCCCTGATACAAAACTTTCACCAATGGCTGGCGGGCCGGCATTAGTCTCAAACACTGCCCACTCTATAAAGGTGCCAGGTAGCCAAAAGCTACATTTTTCTGCATTTGGCAACTCAACTCATGAGATGGCTTTTCCTTTTGGCAACAGCAATTGTAGCAAAATATTAAAAATTGCAACAAAAATTGGAAATTCAGAGACATACCAACCCCAACCATCAAAATGTAGGAAATATGTAAATGGTAGAATTTGCAGTAGTTAATACCTTATAATAACATTATATATAGAAGCAAAATATTATCAAAACAAATACAATCTCAAGTTTCCTACTTTTGTGTAGGAACTATAATGATGGCTATGCTGATTTCCAAATGAAAGTAGCTGTCTATTTTGCCACTAGGGGTAGACTCTATGCTAGAGATTTGGTTTTCTATACCCTTGGTGGCAGAAAGGCTGTACTAATTCCTACTTTTCTAGTAGGAAGACCATATACTTTGTACAGTAGGGTTCCTACAAAAAGTAGGAAATTGAGAAATGCCATTCTAATCCATTCCAGATCAAATTTTAAACATATAATTGACTAAAGCAATAGGGTAATGAGTGTTTAACAGAAAAATGTTGGGATTTTAACACTTTTTCCTATTTTTGAAAAAGTAGGAAAAATGGCATCTCTGGAAATTGGCACCTCTTTGGCGACTAAATTTAAATTGCGAGGGCTGCCCCTAAGAAACCTACTATTGTGACCTAAATAACACATAGAAACCCTCTAATGAATACAATAGCAGGCCTCAGGAGCAATATACCCTCTGCCATCACCCTATCGAGGTGGGGGTAATCAGACTACGATTACCATTAACACCGGGGACGCGGGGACTTAGCGCGCCCATTAATGGCTCGTACCTGACTGAAGAGTCTCATCCACCACCGCCCTAATTAGTGGGATGAGCCATGCATATTGCCCTAATGAGACTCGTAGCCGGTCATTGTTTCCCCGCTGCCCATATGTAGCTGGCATGCCACCTTCAAGACCATGGTTCTCTCTTTGATATACCACATGCAAAGGGTTTGTAGTAGGTTGATGTGCTACATACAAAGGGTTTGTAGAAGGTTGTCTTGGGATTCACCAAATAGGTGGTGTTATTACTAACTGTATGGATATTCTCTACTTGATTATGCACCCAGAAGCAAGTAATTATCTTTGATAATGAAACTCATACTCAAAGCAGACTAGTACTTTATGATAGTGAAGGTACATTTGCCTGTCCATAGACATAAATACATTTTAGAATATCAATATGCTTTTGCATATACATATATATGTATGATGATGACATGTTGGAGTATAAGGTCTATTCAGCAATTTTTCAGCTCCATCAAGACCAACTCTGGTTTTTGATTCCGCAGTTCTATGATTGAATCTATGGTGGTAGAAACAACAGCAAGGTGATCTAACTGGCAGCAACCTGGATCGAACCCGGGCCAGCCATGTGTAATGCCAGCATGCTACCCATTAGACCACCCCACGCCTCTATGTATACGTAAATGTATGTATATGTGTGTGTGTATACAAAAGGGGCTTTAGGTCAAAGTACCTGGAACAGACTGTAAAAAGTGCTGCTGGTGCCCGCAGATCCAGCAATACACTTATATCATTATATCGGCCTGTATGTCAGGTAAACCTTTGTACCGGGTTACTTTTAGGTCACCCTGTACTTGGAACTAATTCATTTATGCTGGCTGAAATAGAATTCAATAATGATACATACAGGTACTGGAAATGGTTTCCAATTGGTAAAAGTGGAACTTTTTTCTATCTCAAATTCAATAGAGGATAAAGACCTCATTTCAGTTAGCATCTAAGATTTTTCACATATTCTTTGAAATACTCACAATTAGAATTGCTTTCTATTGAATGTATCAGGTGAGGTATGAATTTTATAAAAGCTTTTGTAAATATCAACCTAAGTAATAAGAGTATTGGCTGCATGCAATATGATATACGGATACAAAGTTGCTAAGAATGTAAATTCTTACAGTATTATTTTATCTGAAGTTCTTTCTTTTTGTGGTTCACCTTTTTTATATCATTTTGCATAATCAGAGGTAAATACATGGGAAAATAGAAAGTGTGTAAGTCACTTATCTAGAACAAGTTAAAATACTGAAATATGAGCTTTTTGAATTTAAGCAAAATAGCATTTTTCCTAATTACTCAAGTAATGCCTTCAATTAAATTAAAGTGAAAAATGTATTTCCAACCATTCAAATAAGACTCCTTAGTATATATATGAGAGAAACAGCCATCTATAAATGTGCCCTAGGGAAAAAAACCTGTACAAGAAACCAATTCTAGGTAGTAAAAGAAAACCCTACAGGAAATAACAAGTAAGGTCTAAGTCCTGCCTGGCTATAAAAACTACCTTAACACAGAATCACACATCTGAAGCAAATTGAATTCCCTTTTAGAGGAAATTAAAAGGATATTTAGAGCCTAACCACCACCCATCTAATAGCTATCATTACCTCAGAGGCACAAGGCATTGCCTGTTCACTAACATCTATAGAGCGAAAGTCCACGCGGCGGCAGTATAGGAACCCCTGCCAAGCCTAATTGATATTGACAATATAGATCGGTCGCTAAGGCAAATAACCCGTTTGTAATGGACAAGTTGACTCGCAGGCCATCAAAGGTACGCGAGGCTGTCTGAGCGTGTGGAATCAGGTTTGTACAAGGAGAGAGGGAGGAGTGCGGTGAGCGATAAAGGACAAAATGATGTAAATACTACATCAAAGTTGGCATACATAAAGCATTGATGCAAGGAAAAATGTGGGGTTTTTTTTGCCTTTGGGACAACATGGGGTGTTTCCATTCAGTTTTTGTTATACTTGGGTGCTCTTGTTTAATGAGTAAAACATGACATGGGAAATAGAATTGAAATGACATCCTTTCCTCTACCCTATTTTTGTATGTCTTTTTTCTGCAGAGTATTCATAAAGAGTGCCGAATCCTTTACAATAGCATAGCTGCCAATTTTAGCGTAAATCTGAAGCCTATACCTATACCTATAATCAGTGAGCAAATTATACAGTGTTGAAATTATAGATCCAGGATTTCAATAGTATGTTCTTGAATTTAGACAGCTGTCTTCAACAACGCATTACTCATATTTTATGACCTACTGTACTTAAACATTAACAAATTCAAGACATTTCGTAATGTGTGGCAGTGTTCAAGACTAACTCATGCCCTTCAGCCTATGGCCATCAACAAAATCAGCCGGGATGGCCGACAAATTTTCAGATATAAACATGGACATAAGACCCTTCGGTCCTGATGGCCGACTACCTACAATGTTGGTTTTGACCATTTCTAATATAGAAGACACCCTGTATGTGTAGAGTTAACATATTCTTTGCTTCATCAAGGTGGTGAAGACTCAGTGCATTCTACTTCTGCACAGACACTGTTAATCCATAATGTATCTCATGCAATTGATTCGCCTCCGTTTCTTTTTCCGTTTCCTTGTCCTTTTCGAGGACAGGTGAGAAATATGAAACCGTCACCATATTGAGCATATTGTGAAAGGCGAGTAGCCATTAAAGAAACCAACATCTTTCCAACTGCAAGCCAGGAAATGTTAGTTGATTGCTCCTAATATTTCAACTGACATTTTGGCTTATTTGCAGAGGATAAATAAATTTATGTAGTTTGTACAAACTTGTCTGAGCCACTATTCAATAACCTTGTGCACACTCAATACTGATTGCAAATAATGTTGGCAGTTCCACATACATCATTTGAACATGTTGGTTACACATATATGATTCGACGTGACCAGTTGGTTACAGCCAGACAGTAAACACCTATGCATTTAACCGATTTAGGAATCTATTCATGGGTAACCTATATTGCGATTAAAGGTAGTCACACCCATCAAAGACCCCATTACCTTCTCTGTCAGCCCCCTCCCCTCCCCACCCTCACCTACCACCTGCAGGCTGTGTTCAGGTGAGCCTCATACCTGGAGGTAATTAGGCCCACATTCACAGGTAACTAAAGACTGTAGTTACATCCAAGTCGGCTTAGCGCTCAAACTAGGACTGTTAACCAGCAACCATTTTAGGTGGGAATTCCAACCCACAAACCAGCCAGCACCCAAATGACCATCAAAGAGGTTCCCCATGACATTTATAGAGGGCCAATACAAGAATTCCTTGCAAATTTTAAGTAGCCACTACTAGCCATGGCCTCTTTTGGGTGTAAGGACCTATTATACAAGAGGTATCTAGGTCATGAAAGGACTACTGGTAACTAAGGCTGGTCAGGTGGGTAGGAGTGGGGAGGGGAGGTATATACCTCAGGGGGTTCTGGGTACTGAGGATGAAACACATAGAAAGAGATGAATAGAGTAAATGAACCGATTTTTGGATTATGGGAAGAGCCAGGGTTGGCCACACAACAGAGACTATTATGGACCTGTGGAAGTACACATTCATGGATACCCTTTAGACAAACTTCCGCAGAACTTGCTATTCGCAAAAAGATAATGTGCTCTCATAATAATTCAGGCATTAGTGTTATATTCCAATTCAATGGCTAACATCATGAATAATCTTTAAACAAACTTTCGCAGAAGTTGCTATTCGCAAAAAGATAAAGTGCTCACATAATAATTCAGCCATTACGGTTACAAGCCCTGTCAAGTCCCAGTGGATCCAATATATGAGTGGGATGTATGTAATATGGTTATTGCCATGGTAACCATTTGGCGGTTGGTTTTAAAACACACTCCCCACGCCTGTGTACACAGCAATGAATCATAGGCTATATACAAGCCATGACTTATGCATCAGAATATTGTTCATACTCAGTATTACATTAGCTGTGGAGTGCAGTGGAGTGATGGTATGAGACCTATCAATAAACAGAAGCTTTTAGTGAGGGGTTTGCTTACACAAGGGATTGGAAGAAATTACATCAACCAAACTATGAGTGCGCACATTTATGGAGAAAAATTGATTACATACTTTGGGACTATCTGTCTATATAGCTAAAAACTTTCTACACTCTGTGGTATGATTTTATAAAGATATGACTGAACCTCAATCATGAATTAAATAGTAAAACAGGTCTTACAAGACATTACCTAAAGTGGATATTGACGAATTACCATGATATGGCTGAGACAAATCTAAAAGTAAAAGGTTACACTTTTCAACACTGGTGCCCTAAATTCCTGGAAGAAATGACAGTGGACACTTCCTGAGTCAGTATGTCCGAAATATTTAAGGATAGACAACACCTCAGAGTGGCTTCATTTGCGGTAATGACAATTGTGCAGTAACCAGGAAATCTAGGATAATGTACTAAGTATCAAATGAAAGGGCACATTTTTCTGTATCTTTTAGAACATATTTTGTTTTCAACATGTGAAGATTCGAGGAATTATTTCTGAAAAACTATTTTTTTCACTTTTATTTTTTTACCATGAATATCTCGGTAACCACTGGGTGGCTTATAATGAAATGTTTTGGACATGTCCATAATGATCCCTCAGAGGGAAGAGTGTCTCAGAATTTTCATTTAGGGCCTAGTTTTCATTTTATGACAAAAAACTGGAAGATTTTGATTATTTTTGTCAACATTATTTTCTATATTTTGTAAAACAAAAAATAAGACCTAAATCAAAACTCTGAGACACGCTTCCCTCCACATAATTGTTATCGACATGTCCAAGAAATCTCATGCATTTATATACAGTAGTTACTGAGATATCCTTGTTCAAAAAATAAAAGTGAAAAATGCATTTTTTCAATTCCTGGTCTACTTACAAAGGTGCCGTTTTTCACATTCTTATATGATTTATATCATTAGATAGGGTTTTGCATTGGCTTTTAAGATACCTATGGTATATGATAATACCAGGAACAGTATAGAATTAATTCAAAATGTTGTCTATCCTCAATGAGATACTGAAATACTACTGATTTCACACAGATTTTTACTGACAGTTCATTTGAATATTTCAGATATACTGATCTTCCACTGCTCAGCCACTGGATTCCCACTTATTTCCATTGATTTACAACTGAAATACTACTGCAAGCTGACACTGAGTCTGCGGGTAGTATACACTGTATTCCCACTGCATTTTGTTCCGGGTATTATCTACAACTTCAGTATTATTTCAGCATGTCCTGATTGCACTGATCTCCCAAAACACAGAGTTTTGATGTGCATGGGTTCACAGACATCAGTGCCATGCCATGCAAAACAACTCAAAGTTTGATTCTAATTTTAGAAATGCAACACAAAGCACCAACATTGATAAGTTTGCTGTGCCAATCCGTTGTTGGTTTGATCACAGTCCAACATGCAACCAGCTTGTTTTATTGGCTGGGATGGAAAACAGAACTTTCGATATCATGAATTAATTTTAGTTTCAAGTTTCTCCATTTGCTAACTTGCCAAATTCACTAACTCTTCCTGATTCTACTATTATCAACTCTGGTAAGGATGCATTTAGGATTTGAAGACAATCCTTGATGTGATTAAGAAAAGAACAATGTAGCTTAATTTTGGTGTACTGTAGATAGGGGCATTGTACTATATCTGGCGTCTTTTGAGACATGTCAAGTTTAAAAATGTCATTAATGATGTGTGAAGTTTACAGAAAGAATTGGAATTTTATTCTCCGAAAAGGTGCAATCACCTAAAATATAAGAACCAGATAATCCAGCAACTGGGCAAACAGAATATTCTGTGTTTTGGTCAAATTTCCAAATTCCCTGTGTGTTTTTTCCTTGACAGGGATTTTTTGGCAAGTATTCAAGTTTTCCCTGTACAGTGGGAACCCCAGTGTTTGAACCTGAGAAGCGAGTCGCTCCCGGTTCTAGCAGAGCGGCTGACAGAGAGCGGCTCGTTGTCCTGCAGAGCGTTTGTTCTGGCAGGTGGCCAGAGCCTGAAGGGAGCCAGGCCATGGATCTACTACAGTCTCACTCTCTTAAGTTAAACTATCACCAGAACACCTGTTAACAGTTTTTTGAGTCAATCATAGCATTCTATATACCTAAAGAGTAATGGATCTTCTAGTCTAGTTGAGCAATGACTAAAGCACTTGTTAAGAGATTTCTGAGGTAATAATTCTATATACTTACAGAGCTATACCTCTACTACAGTCTCACTCTCATAAGTTGAACTACCACCAAAACACCTGTTCACAGTTTTTTGAGGCAATCATAGCATTCTATATACTTACAGAGTAATGGACCTTCTAGTCTTACTCGCACAAGTTAAGCAATGATTAAAACACTTGTTTGGAGTTTTCAGAGGAAATCATAGCATGATATATACTTACAGAGCTATAGCTTTGTTACAGTCTCACTCTCACAAGTTGACCAATAACTAAAGCACTTGTTCAGAGTTTTTTGAGGTAATCATAGCATTCTATATACCTTCAGGTCTGTGGATGTACTGCAGTCTTACTCCCACAAGTTGAGCCACTTGTTGTCTGAGGTCATCAAAGCATTCTATATACCTACAGAGGTATGGATCTACTACAGTCTCTCTCTCACAAGTTTAGTCACAACTAAAAAACTTGTTATGGGTTTTGATAGCATTCCAACTACCATTCTATACACCTCGAAACTAAGAAGTCTTAGGCCTACTGGTCACCCAAGAGACCAAATATCATGAATACTTTTAGAAATTTGAACAACACTGCTGAAAGAACATGTATCCACATAAAGAAGTTGATAAACACATTATTAGAAAAATAAGAAAAATTAATGAAAATGTTTAGGCAATGACAGTTGGAGTGAAGCTACTTCAACAATTTGGAATTTTACGTTAGCCTTAAGCAGCCTCCAATGGACAATGTCCCCTTACCAATACATGTAAACTCTCAGACACATGCACTGTCCTACAATAGCCATGCACACAGCATTGACCAAGATCTGCCACACACAAAGGACACGGCATCCTTTGGCCATACGCCTACATCCAATAAACCCCGCAGCACTTGACAAACCCTCCAGGCGCACACCAACTCCTCTTGAACCCAGCTGCCAAGAAGCTTTAACCCTTCGCTAACCCGAGTCGTGAGCGCTGTTTTTAACAGAGTTGCTGTTTGATTGGTGGAAGCCTGAGCGGAATCAAGAGTAGCCCGGCTCATCGCTTTCTGAGTTAAGGCTGATTGAAGATCAACTGTTTTTACTGTGGCAAAGGCCTTTTTATATCTTGTAAAGATCATGATTTGGAAGTTATAAAGCTTTTCTATATGATAATCTTTGGGAAATTAGTTCTTCATAGAGTCTGTTGCATAAACTTATCTCACCTAAATAAGATATTTAGGCAGGAAAAATCACTATTAGGTTCTTGGAAGACAATCATTATAAAACATGAAAGGATATTTTGTAAATTTCCAAGAGCAAAAATGCATATGAACATTGTAGGGCAAATAAATACCTATACTAGAATTAAGCTGAAATATGTTTCTACATCATTTGAATTTTTGGAGTAATATTTCTGATTTTCCATAATATCAGGAAATAAGGTAGGTGAGGTTAGATTTTCCCAGTTCCTACTCAGAAAAAAGACTCACAGTTGTTAGACCAGAAGCAAGCAAGTGGCAGAGGAGAGTCAGTAATTGTTGGGGGGAGTCCAAAGTCAACCTTCATTTGGCTCGCTCACCGCCAAGATCTGCTTTGTCCTGGCCTAGGTGGAGGTGTAACATGCTTAGCTCTAATCATGAGGCTTAGCTCAGGACATCAGCCAAACCAGGACTTCAAGTGTCTCACAGGCATGCCAGTCAATGAAACTCATTTGGGTGGAAATTTAGGAAATTGATTAAAAACATACATATATTTTACTCGTATGAATGAAATTAAGGTAATGGCTAAGGTCCAGTAATCTAGAAACCCCCCCCCCCCTTTTTTTTTCTCTTTTTTTTTTTTTTTTGCCTGGGAGCTCACATTCCTTTGAGACCAGATCTCCTTGGAGATGGTGATTGTCAGACACCATGGAGAGATTGGTAAAGCACCAATCAGAACCGGATCCCTGATCCAGGCACCACAAGCGGTAGCATCAGTAATTTGAGAACATCTAGCCACGTCTCAGCTACATTTAATCTAGAAAAACCCTAAATGATAAGGAAAAATATTTTATGAAATTTACAATAATTTTCACTCTCTATTGTAAATTCTACCAGAGGCCAGTTTGGTAACCCCACCCCCTATAGAAAAAATATTTTCTCCTCAGATTTGCATTGATCTCAAAAATGACCTAAATGTTTTCAATAAGTGTGAGATTCCACACTTATGCAGAACTCTGGCATGCCTGTCTCCCAGAGCAAAAGGTAGTGGATACTTCTTTTATCAGTATATCCAAAATATTCAAATGAGCTACTGAAATGCTACTGATTGTACACTCTACCTCATTTAAATATTTCTGACATACTGATTTTCCACTTTTCAACCACTGGATTCCAACATATTTCCAGTGATTTTCCACTAAAATGCTACTGCAAGCCCGTACTGTTTTATTGCTCAGTATTCACTGTATATTCACTGCATTTTGTTCAGGGTTTGTCCAAAGTATCTAGAACCAGATGATTGGTCGACGTAAATTAGCTGTTCATAGAAACAAAACATGCAATACAGCTCTATTTGAACTTTGTAGTTGGACTATTGTTTTTCTCTTGATTAAACAACACATTTTTTTGATTGATTTAATTCTTATCTATTGAATTAGCTGTTGTGTTGTTTCAATTTGTTGATATCTCGAGCATTACCTCGTTTTTGGAGGTGCTTTCAAATTAAGCCTTTGAAACAACTCTTTTGAAATCTACCTTCTTTAAAACTTCCCAAAAGTTGAAGCATTAAATATTGTCCAAATGGCTAACACAACATGCAGGAAAATACAAGAACATCCGGGAAGGCTTCGATAATTCTCTGAGCAAGGCAGTTAGACTAAGCAAGCACGCCAGGGCTCAAATTCTCCGAATGTGGTTAAAAAGCCATTGGACCATTACAGCCTCTCCGGTCCAAGGAAATTAGCTGCTTTTCTTTCAGATCGCTTATCCCAGACTCTCATAGAAAAATAATCCGCGAAGCTCTGACTCATGACAGCCCTAGCTCGCTGGCTGGATCACTAGATATGTTCCGCTCTAGTTGAGCCATTAAAGAGAGAGCTCTTTTTTCCTGCTCCTGAGAGCTTGTTCCTCATGGGACATTTGTGTACACTCTCCAAGCAGATGGGAGGACATCCCCCTGTTTGTGTTTGGAGAGTGTGCCACCTACCCCCTGCAGAGGTGTTGTGTTAGTCTCCAGGGGGGAGTGATGTTCCTCAGCCATTAACATTAGAGCCCCGGCCGACAGAATCTGGCGGTTTTATGGCTGAGATTAAACATGAATTTTTCCTCTGACGTCAAAGCCCCATACCCACTAGGACATTTTTACACAATCGCCGACAGATTGGCGCTAAAATCTCTTGATTCTAGGGCTAGAATTGGCCAATTTTTGCACCAATTCAGATCACCAATCAGTATGCAATATTAAAATGTATGTGTTTGATATGAGTCAGTGTAAAAACCGGCTGACTCTGCTGCTAGAGTCAGCCGAATTCAGTGCCGATGGGAGCCAAAACCAATATAATTGACAAAATTTTCAAAACTCAGATAAGTATAGAATTATGTTAGATGAGTCCAGTTAAGGTCCAGTTAATCTGAATCCTGACACGGGATCTCAAATGATATTCAAGCTTTCTCAATAATCTGTATTCAAATATGCTGTATAATCTATAATATGTACTCTTAATATATATGTTGAGTTCTATGAACTCCAATATACTCAATGGCATTACCGGGACTGCATACTGGTAATACGAACTATGTAGCCAACAATTATCAATATAAATAAAAGAATTTGAAAAAGAAGGTCAGTGGTACAGTATTAGCTGTGAAAACAAGCTCAAACCCAAGTAGAATTCCATGAGAGATGGTAATATCATTTGTTTTTAAACAAACCCCATTTTGGGGGATCCGCATTAATTTAGTTAAGCAAGGAAAACATGTTTTTGATGATTTTCTACCATATTTCATGATTTAAATTTTAACATGTGCCAGAAATAGGCTCGTGAAATGGATTTCCTGGTAGATTTACAGGTTTTGGCTTCCTTTAAGGTCATTTTACTCTATTCCATCACCCCTCTGCTTTCCATTAAGGCCACTCCCATATCAAACCCCAATTTGTTTATTTTTTCTCTCAGCTACCTGCTCTTTCCCTTCTAGGCTGAGGCCATCTGATGCCATCCTTAAACAAATTCTGTTTCTGGACTACCACCCAGGTGAGTATTTTAGCAATGTTTCTCTGCCATCAACATTACAGCTCCAACTGGAAGAATCCAGGGGTTTTATGGCTCAGATTTAACATGATTTTTTTCTCTGACAATAAGGTCATTTTACTCTTTCCGATCACCCCTCTGCTTCACATTGATTTACTTTTTCCCACAGCTACCTGCTCTGTCCCTTCTATTTGTCTTGCCCTTAATGTCATAAGAACCTACTTTCCTCTTCTAACATGCTTTTACAATCCGCATCACTTGTTTCGTCCCTCCACATCTTATGGTACCTCCTTCGCTCTGACCTTTTTCAATGGCCAAAACTAACTTTTCAGGGTGTCGTCCCCTTGGGCCAAGTGGCCTTATATTCAAGTTTAAACAGGAAATGTGTTGGTCATCCGGGCAAATTTTAATGCAATTCCCCAAAAATTGTCTGCCCTCATATGAAATTGTCAGCGATTGGCCCCTGGGCAGGCATTAAGTCTCAAACACTATTTTTCTCTGAAACCAATACAATCATGTACATCTTTATTCATTTCCCAAACCAATTCTTCACTTTTCCCTCTTCTACTCTTCTTTTCCCCTCTTTTCCTTCCCCTTCAGTATAATATTTACCTCCCCAACTACCCACCTTCCATCCCTCTCTTGTCTCATGTTTCCTTTTGCTAGACAACCCTACCCCTTCCCATCACTCTAACCCTGTCGCCCATATTTGCCTATCCCACAGTGTGTATCCTCCAACCGCCTCGCTATCGCGCCTACCCCCCACTCGCAGGCTTCTTGTTTGCCGATTCCGTGCCTCATTATGACACATTCGCTAAGTGGGATATTGATTCTACCCCCTGCAAAACGATTCCCCTACCCTTATCCACCTGACCTCCTTTCTAATGCCACCAGTCTCTACCCAGCCCCATTCCCAGTGGTTGTATTGTCAATGGTTACATTTGGGGCTCTCGATAGGGCAACCCTGAAGTCACATGTCAATTTTAAGAAATGCCAATGTTGCATGTCTTTGTCGCTTATTTTTCTCAATGTCCCATATCAAATTGAAGAAAAGCTGATTACACAGTCACTGTATTTTCTAAGTCAATGTTGTTGCCACTGAGGCCAAAATCAGCCTGTCAAAATTGTAAAATGTCCATGTCGCGGTGTCAAATGTAGACATCTAGGGCCATACATTTCCTATGTACAGTAAAACCCCTGCTAGAAGCCACTGCCTTCCCTGACCATTCAGGCTTTGAATATAGGGCTTATAAAATTTGGTCTATTTTTTCCAATAACAGACTAGTTTTTGGAGGATTCTGACCAAATTTCTCAGCCAGAGAACAATTAACAAATTGATAGGGGCCTTCCATTTAGTATGTACAAATAAAGGCATAGGGGTGTCTGAAATTTAGGAAAATATGTGCATGTTCTAGTACAAATCCAATGCGTATTTTCACCCAAGGTGGCTTGGGTAGGTTTTTAAGAATATGCTTACATACATGTACTAAATTAATGGAAGGCCCCACACATTTGACTTTGTGGTAGCTTAATGACCTAATACCATCGTTATAAATTATGTATGTGAATATTTCATGTGAGTAGAATCAATACCATGTGGTATTGCCTAAACCTTAATACAAAGGTATATACATATTGTGAGAATCAATGTCGGAAACCGCAGAAACAATGAGGCATTATGAAGAAAACCGACAAGTCGCGAAACAAAACACGCAAGACACTAACAATCAGAGGAAGGGGATTTCTTGCTGACCAGAACCACAATAAAGAGGGATTACCCCTGGTGGCACACAAAAGAACTAGGGATCGAACTGCAGACAGGGTGCTCCAATAAATCCTAATAAAGCTTAAGGCGGTCCAACGAGGCCTGGTGCAAGGCCCTTAAACCGGCTTCCTTATGGCTCCCACAGTGTTAAATGCAGATTCAGGAACCTGTAGGGCTTGACTCGGCTCATTTCCTAAATGGTGTTTCTCTGGAGTTGTTTATGTGTCAAAAGGTGACTGAGGATAATGGTATGGTGTATATATTATTGTTAATCAAACAGCGTCAATTGTTGCACTCTGCAATAGTTGTGAATATTTTCCCTTTCTACTAGAAACAAAAGGACATTCAGCAAAGTGGTTTAGATGCAAACTGAAAAACATGAAGTAAAAGGTTACATTTTTTCCTAAAGAATCATCATTGATGCTTCAGGTTAAAATTAAAATAATAAAAGGTTACATGGGTGCCTAGAAGGGGCCCTGGATTAGTTACAAATGCACATTTAACACCTTCACGCCCTTCAGTTGTCAAATATACATATGACATTCAAACAAGGACATGAAGATTTATTCTAGAACCCCCCTTCCCATTACTCATATGTGTACCTAACTAAAAGAAAGGTCCAACATAAAATTCCTCATGAATTTGCATTATAGTGGACTCCCTTTCTTGCATGCATTTCCGGAAAGCTTGACCCCCCCCCCCCCCTCCCACTGCTTTCAATATGTATCCTTAAAGCTGATCCTAGCTCCTAAATGATGTCCTCCCCTTGCTGAGGCCACACGAGAGCCCGATTCGGGAGCCGGGCGGGGTGTGTGAATGAGTCTGGGGTTGTCTCATTTGGGTAACGACCCGGTGGCCGATTGTTTGGCCCGGTTGTCCTCACAATGGACCGGACACCGCAATCAATAACGGACTCCGTAATCATGTTAGCGCCAGGCCACCGCCACACACACTTGACTGCATCAAAAAGGAGGAAAAATAACAGAATCATCATATTAAGGAGTGCTGTAAGTCACCTAAATGTTGCATGTTCCATTTTCACCGCTTTTTTTTTTTACCAAGCTGGGAAATCTATTCTTATACGTAATTCGTTTTCGTAATTTCCTTAAGGCTTCTGTGACTGAACCTTTTCATGATAGGATGGTTTGAAATAACAATTTGAATGCTGAAATAAATAGAAAAACACAAAATGGCAAGTTTCATCAAATCATCATCTGATTTCCCAAAAAGGGAATTTTCTGGTTTGCCAGAATTGGCATTGACAATAGATAGCATTTTCACCTTAAATCAGACCAGAAAAAGTGGAGTTGGATGGGTTGTCACCACTGGATACACTGTTACATGCTCAAAATACATACTTTTCCTTCTCTATTTTCCAGAAGCAACTAAGAGCAAAAATAACCTTAATTTATCAAATCCTTACATTGAATTTGTACATAAATAGCTTGAAACTAACATAAAAATTACTGTAAAACATATCAAAACAATATAGGAAAACACAGTTGTGCAATCAAAAAGTAGAAAATCCTACAAAAGTAGGAAATGCCTTTTCGAAAACAGAAAAAAAGACCAAGGAAATATCAAATAATGTTCTTGTTTATATGTCCCCTAACCATGTACCAGGTCATTATAATCCTGAATGACTGAATAACCAATTGTTCATCCACATTAGCAGAAATGAAGCCCGCAATAGAGCATCCGTAAAACACAGACTCACAAATCAATATCTAATAATTCCTTCTCAAGGTCTTCCCATGCCATCTGAATTGAATATCAAACTTCAGATTCTGATTTGCTTAAGACCCATTCAGCTGCCAACTTGAGGAGGAAGAGACTGATATCGGGGCTAACAGTAGTCTGTTAAGTCAGACCCACTGTTTCCCAAAGTGAGTCTATACTCCAGCAGCCATTTTACGTGGGAATTCATGCCAAAATTCCAGCATACTTTGGGGCCACTGGTTTAAGGCAGGTAGGACCATAAACCAGCTAGCGGTCCAACAATCATCAAAGGGGTTACACATGATAATTATAAACCACCAATAAAAGTATTCTTAACAGATTTGAAGTGGCAGAAAGAAGCCATGGACCATTGTGGGTGTACAGACCCATTACATAAGAAGTTATCTGGGTCAGAAGGGACTAGGCTATCGGGAATCCATAGTTTGTGAAAAGGGCCTGCCATAGCCGGGCACACTTCATTATGTCCCACAATGCCCCAGTCCACTCTCCAAGCACTGCTGTCAATTACCACTCAGACGCCTGTCAGGGGGGTAAGGAAAACTCTGCTGGGAGAGTGAATGAGTCCATATAGGAGGAGCAGTGCACTCTCCAAGCCACTATTTGTTCCCATTTGTATTCCTATAGTTCCTGTAAAAATGGTGATGCAAGAGTGCCAGTAATACTGATGCAGACTGAGAGGAAGCAAGGAGCATCACCTCAGTGGTCAACGTGTTGGTGGTGGAAAATCTCACATTTTTTGTGTTGGGTCAGTTAGTTGACCAGCTTTGTTGGTCATAGATTATGGGGCAATTTATAAGAAAATTTTTAAAAAAAAGAAACAGAAATTAGATATCAGGGGCTGTGACCCCAATCTTAAACAAATATTTACACCATATATTCATAAAACCTTAAAATCAAATAGGCATAGAATGAAGAGAGTGCATCATTGGGTATTAAGATGCTACCCCAAATAATCATATCAATATTCTTGCCTGAATTATTGTACAAACTTTGACCAGCACTGCCACCCGACCCTTATTCTTCGTCATTGTGGTTGGTTGACCAGCGAACGGAAGTGAAGTGGCAAGGAATATGGGCCATGTAGAATCCCTTTGTGGGTACTTGCCCGCTCGCTCTGCTAGGTGCATGGATTATGACCAGTTTCAATCCATCGGGCTAATTAATCATCGCTGATTACCCTGATTAGCCATCTGGCCTCACTGACCACTGTCTGCTGCATATTGATTTGGGAGTGAGTGAGTGAGTAATGGATGCTTTACGCCGTTTCGACAACTAAGGTCATATTCACAGCAAAAACAGGTTTGGATTGTCTTTGGTGATTGTATCTGTGAGATGAAGGTGACAGGGTGGGCAAACAGCAGGGGATAAAAACCTAGAAATAATTTTTGCTGTACCTTATCCCTTAGTGAACCACAGCACCAACCGGGAATTGAACTCAAAGAACCACTTGATCAATGCTCGGTCCCCCCTATCGGTGCCTTCTATGATCAGCAGGGGCTACTGGGGGCCTATTCTTACCCAGAACCCCCACGGGTGCATGGATTATGACCGTTTCAATCCATCGGCCTAATTAATCACTGATTACCCTGATTAGCCATCTGGCCCCACTGACCACTGTCCACTCCATATTGATTTATCATCCACAGCTCAGTATAAAGGTATAGAACATTATCTTCCGATGCCAGCTTAACTCCGTACGCTTCCCACTCCCCCTGCTCTCCCCTTTCCCCTGTTCTCCCATCTGTCCCTCTTGAAAGTGTAGATAATCTCAGTCTTCGTGCTCTGGTGTTCAGGCTGTCACCAAAAAAAAATCTTTTTCCGGTTGAGCAGGTGGTGGAAATAAAGATGACCAGGGCGGCCAGAAATATCTTCTTTTTTAGATTTTTATTTTTGGTTGGTACAACATAAATTTTTACCAACATGTGTTTTTTTTTTAATGAAAACAAATTGTCCCACCCAACCATACCAACCAAAGTCACCCAGCCTTTAAAACGGAATCAGATTAGTTTGGCTTCAGCTTCATCAGGAAAACCTTCCTATCCAGGTCCTTATGACAGCAAAGCCTCTGCAAATCATCTAAGTCCGATGGCGTATCTCTGACATCTTACAACAAGTAATTACTCCTGCTTCTTACATCACTACATGTAGGCATATCAGGTGTTGTCATGGGGGTTGGGGGGTACTCTCTTGGATGTTGAGTAGGAATGGACAAACCATCTGTCCAGAGGGCCAGGTCCACTACTGCTGGTCAAGTAGAGAATAAGCCTGAGCTATTCTGATTAAGACTAAACTGAGTGAAAGGCAATTGGAAATATTGCCCATATATTTTCCGACCATCCACCGGACCGATGCCTATAGCCTCATGGGTCAGAGTTGTAAGGGCTGAATGTAATGCAGACACCCAGGGGTGTACTGGACACTTTGGGTCCTGGAGTTTGTGAGCCAGAATTCAAGTGTTACTTATTTCTGGATGCACACGCACATGCTTGTCCACTGAGTTTCCTGCTTAGAAAAAAGTTATTAATATATTATGGATCTTCAGAAACAAATCAATCAAATATAAACTTCTAAATTACGAACTACCACTAGCTGCTCAGACAAGCCTGGCTGGTTTTACACTAACTAGTACCCCCCCCCCCCCCAATCTCTTCTCTGCGAGATACAGCAGGCCTGTAGCACCTGCATCATTATCATTCAGGATTTTACTTGGAATCTGAAAATCTCCAGTTAGCACAAGTAATTATTGCAGTGAGATGAGTAGCAAGGGGCCCGTTACCTAAGCGTGTAATGCCTCTTACCACATAGACCCAGGATGGGATAACAGTCTTTTTTTTGTACTAAGTATCCCTCTCCCAAACTCCCTACACTGTGAGATACATGCTGGCCCTGTATCATTATCATTAGGGATTTTACCAAGAATCAGAAAATCTCCAGTTAGCACAGTCTCATTTTTGTACTCAGTAACCCCCCCCCCCCCCCCAACTCCTTATTCTGCAAGATACAGAGCAGGCCTGCAGGCCCTACATCATATCATTATGGATTTTACCGGGAATCAGAAAATCTCCAGTTAGCACGAGTAATTATTACATGGAGATGACACTGATGAGCAGATAAGAATACCTCTTACTGCAAGGGCCCGGTATGGGATAACGGTCTGTTTTTATACTAAGTAACCCCCTCCTGAACTCCCTACCCTGCCAGATACACCTAGCCTGGAGGCCCTGCATCATTATCATTAGGGATTTTACTGGGAACCAGAAAATCTCCAGTTAGCACGAGTAATTATTGCAGTGAGATGAGTGGGAAGGGGCCCGTTACCTAACGCGTGTAATACCTCTTACCGCAGAAGCCGAGGATGGGATAACGGTCTCTGGTGGGCTGGGGAAGCCTTAAAGGTCATCGTATAATGAGCTGAGAACAGGCGAGAGCTGCTCTGAATGGTACTTTGGTGTGAGATATCTGGTGACAATACATACTGTACTAGTTTTGTAGGTCCTTCTCTAAAACTAATATAATTATGTGTTTGTTTATATTTATGTGTATCTGTGGGTACATGTCTGTGTGTGGGTGTGGGTGGGTGCGTGTGTGGTGTGTGGGCGGGTGTGTGTGTGTGTGTGTGTGTGTGTGTGCAGGAAATAACATGAATTTTGGTGAAATATCTAGTAGCTCTGATATGCCAAAGTAAAATTAAGTATTTCCTTTGCTGTGATATAGTCAAGGCTCTTCAAAAATGCATATTGAACCATAAAAATGTTTCTATTGTTTTAAACTGATAATATATCAGTGTCCGCCAGTCTTGCCAAAGTGACAATACTAAATGTTATACATACAAAGATAACCATATTTCAATAAGACGGTTATGAATGCAATAACTAATCAATTCCTTTAGAAAATAAGATATAGCTATAGACATTTCATTTATTATCATTACACCCATTCGCTCACTGTGGGTCCCAGCTTACTTAATATATGTCAACCCATGAAGACTTTGTGTCCTTGATGACTTTATCCTCCGCTGAACCCAATACCGGAGAAGTCTCATCTATCATATATGCCTGTAATGCAATTATTTCCGACAAACAATACTGATCACACACAATAGCTGAAAGGATCCCTGGGGCTCATATGTCTACATCCATAGACAACTTAATTTGATTATGTTACAGTAATTTAATTTTGTTACAAACCCATATCGATTTCTGGGTTAAGGGAAACGAGGATGCTTCCTTATATTTCAAAATTACAGCTCTTACACTTTGAGTTCATTAAATACCTTTTTCAAGAGTCAATGGACCTTCCCATAGATGTCTTGTTCCCAACCTTTTTAGCCTGGGCCAATGAGAATCCAAATAAATGGTTGGGAAATGGGTTATACACCTTTCTTCAATGAAAAAAAAATACCCAATATGTTACAAACTAATAACAAAGCAATTAAAGAAGGTAACTTTTTAATTTCCATAGAGATACAATTACTTCATTTTATTACTCTTTTCCTTTCTCTTCAAACTCCATTGCTTGTTCACTTAGAAAACTCCTTATTTAGAATCGCACCTGACATTTGATACTAAATTTTTCATAAAGCAGGACTAATATCACCAATAACCTTCTCTTTAGTCACTGTTATCATAGCGTCTTTTTTGCTCCCCACATTGAATTTCCTACAGTAACAATACCTCTGGGTAGGGATGTTTGCAAAACATTTTCATTATGTAATGTTAGCCGTAAAGGGCCATACCCACTAAGCCATTTCAGGTCGGCCGACGGCAATCAGCGTCGGCCTACTCGTCGGCCGACTCGTCAGCCTACTCGTCGGCCTACTCGTCGGCCTACTCGTCGGCCTACTCGTCGGCCTAAAATTATCAAACATGCTTGATAGGGATTGGCGTCCTCATCGGCGTCGAGGACGCCGACGAGAACGCCGATTGTGTGTGGAGATGGGTTGTTTATCAGAGTCGGCCAACGAGGACACCGACGAGGACGCCGACGCCGACGCCGATTCAGCAAAAAGTCGCCTAGTGGGTATGGGGCTTTAATGTGTGGCACTTAAAAGGCTTAACTCCAAAATTCTGTTTTACGATTCCAAGTTCATTTATTTTGAATAAACAGTCCTGAGCTCTTTTAATTTGACCACCAATTTGACCTGTAGTTTGACCTGTAGTTTGACCTTCAACTTACATTTAATACTGTATAAGTAAAACCTACAAAAATACTGAAATGAAAATAATGTAGGAAATGTCCTCTACTGTACAAAATCTATAAAAAGTGTCAAATCCTATGGGGGCATAAGTAAGGATATTATTTTGCATCTTAGATTCAGTTGTCCCATGAAGAGCCAAAATCCAGTAAACTCTAAGACACTATCCCAGTTCTCATGAACTCTTCGTACTTTTTGTTTTTGTCGGGCTTCCATTGGTGATGACTCCGGTATCGTGAGCCCAGTCAGTAACACGCCGCGGGCTGTCAGTCGTGTTTGTCCTCTATCTCCAGGATGAGGGGCCGAGCCGGATAAACCTGAAGGACTCTATCTAGACTCACTCTGACTCAACTGAATGTCTCAGTCTGTGAGCAGCTTTCTCCGAACAGATAATGACTAAGGGAGTGAGCACATGGCTCTCCAAGCAGATAATGGCTGAGGGTCAGTGAGCAGCTCACTCTCCAAGCAGATAATGGTTAAGGGGCTGAGAGCAGCTCACTCTCCAAGCAAATAATGCAGGGCTTGACAAATCATTTCAAAACATGGTTGTCCGCCGGGCAACCACATATCTTTACTAGGTTGCCCAGAGCTAAAGTATGGTTGCCCAGGAATTTTCTATTAGCCAGATGTAAAGTTAAAAATGCCTAGAATGTGGCAAGATTAAAAGCTTGTATTTAAAATGAGTGGTTTAATATGAAAGGAATTTCAAAATGTTTTGGAAGTTAAGGATGAAATGTGGTTGCCCGCCGGGCAATTAGCCACTCAAAGCTGGTTGCCCAGGACTTTTTCTTATTGTCCCTGGCGTCTGGACACCCGATTTGTCAAGCCCTGGATAATGGCTGAGGGGCTGTGAGCAGCACACTCTCCAAGCAGATAATGTCTGAGGGGCTGTGAGCAGCACACTCTCCAAGCAGATAATGGCTGAGGGTCTGTGAGCATCTCACTCTCCAAGCACATAGTGGCTGAGTGTCTGTGAGCCACTCACTCTCCATGCACACAGTAGTAAAGGGTATGTGAGCAGCTCGATCAAGCAGATAAAGGCTGAGGGTCTGTGAGCCGCTCACTCTCCAAGCAGATAATGGTTGGGTCTGTGAGCAGCTCACTCTCCAAGCAGATAATGGCTGAGGGTCTGTGATTAGCTCACTCTCCAAGCAGATAATGGCTGGGTCTGTCAGCAGCTCACTCTCCAAGCAGATAATGGCTGGGAGTCTGTGAGCAGTTCACTCTCCAAACAGATAAAGGCTGAGGGTCTGTGAGCCACTCACTCTCCAAGCAGATAATGGCTGGGAGTCTGTGAGCCACTCGTTCTCCAAGCAGATAATGGCTGAGGGTCTGTGAGCCACTCACTCTCCAAGCAGATAATGGCCAAGGGTCTGTGAGCCGCTCACTCTCCAAGCAGATAATGGCAGAGAGACTGTGATTGACTAACCCTCCAAGCACATAGTGGTTGAAGGTCTATGTGCACTTCACTCTCACAATGGCTGGGGTTCTGTGAACAGTCACTCTCCAAGCAGATGATGTCTGGGGTCTGTGATTACAAGAGTCCTTAACTTGAGTGGATCTTGAGTGGATCTAAAGTTATTTATTGCTTATAAGTAGCCGATAACAATGACATAAACTAATCCAAAAAGCTTGAAACTACCTTCCTCTAGGCAAACCTCCTGTACATTTCATAAGTTTTATATTCGCCAATCTTGATGATGACTCCGGTATCATGTAGCAGTCAGTTACATCCTAAGCCATCAGTTGTGTTTGAGCTCTATCGCTGGGATAAGGGACAGAGTCTGATCGACACCACATACTCTATCTACT
Organism: Lepidonotus clava; assembly: GCA_936440205.1. Lineage (NCBI taxonomy): Eukaryota > Metazoa > Annelida > Polychaeta > Phyllodocida > Polynoidae > Lepidonotus > Lepidonotus clava. The sequence goes on from OW387143.1 coordinate 4,672,506, forward strand.
CTCACTGACTCAGATCAGGGTGTTCCAGTCAGTGAGCAGCTCCAAGCAGTTATGGATATGGATATGCGATAAGAAGACTATCCAAGCAGATCTCTTTGGTTGTCTGCTGCTTTAGTTTCGATGGGATGGGACTATTATTTGGATAACTGTCCAAGCTATGGCTACTAGTCGGTTGTTATGTTTGTTTATCGCCCTATAACAATAAAAGTAAGGGTGACATAAAGAGAAGTGAAATTTTGTGTTTTTATAATGTAAAACTCAGCCAAAAGGTGATTAAGGAACATTTTTCCAATAACGCACCCCCCCCCCCCCTTTTCAAAATCCTGGATCCGCCAGTGCTTTCACCCCAATTTCTGTCTGAATTTGTGGTATGGACACAACCACTTGATGGATTATCACAAGTACTTCATACAAAACAATAGACAACCAGCAAAGAAATGTGGATTTTTCTAAAGAGTTTAAACTACCAATCATTTTTTTTTTTTAAATAAGAATCATATTTTTTGCTTTTGAGGGTGGGAGAGGAAGGAAGGGTCCTATGGATGAGTACATGCAAGAATGCAGAGCAGGAGGTAGAGGGAATCGGGAGGAGAGGGGGGAGGGGGATGAGAAGGAAGGGAGATATTGAGTCACAATTTTTGGTGTGGCAGATATGCTCTTTTGTTATCACCTACTATAATTATAGTGAATGATTGCAAGAATATCATATACAAATCAACGGTCAACCAATCCAAAAACATGGATTTTGTTTAACCTGAGCTACCAATCCTTTTTTTGGCAAAATTAATATATTTTTCGCCTTGGGGGGGTGGGGAAGGATTTAAGAATCCTATGGAAGAGTGTATGGAGGATTGGAAAGGAGGGGCAAGCAGGAGTGGGGAAGGGGAGAGGGGAAGGAGAGGGGGAGGGGGTAATCCTCCCTTGATACCTCCCCTGATACCCCCCTGTCATAATGACACGCCCACAGCCCGGCGTCTGTCAACTCACAAAAGCAGACGACAATGAAAACGAGGCGGGAAAGTGGCGGGTAAAGACGTGGGAGCTGGGTGCCGGCGGGTGGCGTCTCTAAAGGGACGGGGAGAGTGAAAGAGGCTGAGTACCAGCCTGTCTCCACGCGAATCACCGCTATTTGCAACCATAAAAAGAAACAATATGAAAAAAGGAAAATAAAACTAATTTATCCACTCTTTTGCGGGATGGCAAGATGCCAGGGGAGGCCTGATATGAGTGAGAAACCCAGCGTAAATGGCGCCAAAATAACCAGACATCAAAGAAGTTTTGACGGGTGGGGAATGGAGGAAAAGAAATGAGAAGCAGATGGGAAAATAAAAACTAAAAAGACAAACCAAAGCAAAGTTCCATGGAGTTGTTTTAAAGATCAATATTGCTGCATGTTACTACCACTGCATAATGATACATTGAGGTAATACTGAATCTCATCCACAGTCCTGTATCAGACTGCACATGCTAATTTGTGGATATTTACACTAAAGGGGACTATGGTAGGGTCGGATATATGACTGGATTCGGATTGCCCTGGTTGGGTAGAATTTTTCATGCATGAGTGTCACTGTCAGTGTATCCCAAATACCGCCAGACATCTGGACATGTCCAACAATTTTTCATCTATATCCGATGTTTTATCCTTTAACATTGGATGTTATGTCCAAAGAACTTCTTATATACTTTGCCCTTCTAAAATGAGTCTTTTTGTCACTTTTATTTTGCGAAATGCTCCTATGTGTCCATATGATTATTACATGTTACATATATAGGAATCGCTATGATGTCTGTATGTCATGTAAATGTCCGATGTAACCCTTTTAAAGTCGGACGGTATCAGAAGATTTTTGGGGATACATTGCTGAGAATAAGCAGCTAAGATTTCTGAAACCTCCTAATATTTGAAAAAGTTTAGCTACCGTATGTTAAAACATATCTGATTTGGCAAGAATCATGTGCTATGACCCCATTCAGATTTGTTTCACTTGGAACTGCTTCAGACTTGCTTAGAACCACCAGACTATGGAACTATATCAAAAATTGATTAAAAATGAAAGTAGGTGTTTAGGCCGAAAAAAAAAATTGTTGTGTTCAGGTAACATAGGTCGAAAAAAATGGGGTAGGTAGGCCGAAAAAAAGCATTTTTAGCATCTAAAATACATGCCCTGAGTATCCATGTGCTGCTTTATGGTTTTCCATGGTACTTTAGGTCAACTCTTTGGATTTTGAAAAAAAATAATTAAAAATTTCCTTTAAAAAAAGTTAGGGTAGGGCCAAAAATTTAGGGTAGGTAGGGTTACCTGAACACAACAATTTTTTTTGTTTGGCCTTAGTACAACCTACACCATTGTCTCTATATCCAAGGTCACTGTAGAGGTCAGACCTGACTGCCCAAACAGACAGGTGTTAACCCTATGATGACGCATTAATCTGTTTACTGAGCGTCTGCCAGATTATTTCACTGACAAAGGGTTAAGCCTGTATTAAACTTGCCGATTGTCTACTGGGAATTTGCTAATCTTTAAGTTTTCGTTAAAAATATTACAAGACCACCTGCATGTCACATACTATTTAAAAGGTAATTCAATATCCTTCGCAGTAATAAATATTCATGGACGTAATTCAGTGTTAATGAAAATATCTGAAATTCCAGAAAGAAAATTGGAAATATGTCAAAATGTTGTGAAACGTGATGTAAGCAATTAATTCTGAAAATGTTTGTTAGAGGCGATGATGTGAAAAAATCTGTAAATCTGAAAAAAGAAATCTGAAAACATGCATCCCTATATATATATATATAAAATATAACATGTTTATGATAAGTGCTTATTCCTCCTCGCGATGTTAGAAATCTGGAGTAAAATCGGCTAGTGGAATACGGCCTTTACACCAGACTTTGAGGTCGAGCAGCTGGACTGCTGCCACCGACCTTCTGAACTGGGCACAGATAGACCAGACCTAGAGGTCGAGCACCGGTGGGTGGCCAATGACCTTTTTGTAATGACCTCATGAGGTCATTACATTATTGTGAAGTGCTGGCACGTACATATATATGTGGGATTTTTACGTGTCCCCAGTATGCACCTTGATGTAATCTATATGCCAGGGATCTCCGATGAAATACTTAGAGCATCAAAACCTGCTTGAGCTCATTTCTGTGGTATAATTTTCTTGAAATCTGGGGGCATTTAAAAATGATATCTTATTTTTAAGAAAAAAAAACATTGATATATTGTGCTCACGGTGCCTTGCCAACCACAAATTCCCAAGTAATCTTGGAAAACTGCCTACATTCTGAGGGAATGAATGTACATCAAGTTTTATCATGCTAGAGCCTTTTTTTTCCACACAGACTTTTCAGGCATGCCACCCATATTTAGGCCAAACAAAAAAAATTGTTGTGTTCAGGTAACCCTACCTACCCTAAATTTTTGGCCCTACCCTAACTTTTTTTAGGAAATTTTTAATAATTTTTTTTTCAAAATCCACAGAATTGACCTAAAATAACATGGAAAACCATAAAACAGCACATGAATGCTCAGGGCATGTATTTTAGATGCTAAAAATGGTTTTGGAGGATATTTGGAATATCATTTTTATTTCCAACACTGGCCGGGTCTCTTTGGCAAGTAAAAAAAAAAAAGCAAAAAAAAAAAAGTTTTTTCGACCTACCTACCCTATTTTTTTCGACCTATGTTACCTGAACACAACAATGTTTTTTTTTCGGCCTTAGAATGTTGGTTCCCATTGGACAAATGTATCCCATAAAATGCCCATTCTTACAGATACTCTTGTTCGCACTCTGAAGTTGACAGTTCTGTTAAAGTGGTTCGAAGAAATACACAAGAACATATAAATAAAACAACTTACAAGGGCATGCATACCCCATACATACATGTTACATGGTGCTATATAACCTATTAGATTACACCCACTCGGCCATACCCCCGTAAGCGGTAAAATGTCAATACCGTGTACTATTGGCACGAGGTGATGCTTTTAAAGGGACGTTCTCGTCCGTAAGATGCACATAATTTGATTAGCTGTAACTCCCTTACGTTGGCGCCAAATTCGTGACGTGACCAATAACGTTGCTGGATTACGTTCCAAAAGTGAAAAACACGTCGCCGGCTGTCGCGTCGTTAGTCTTACGTCAGCAGATGTAAGCTTAACAACAGCAGGACGGGAATGCCCCTTTAAGCTTTTGAGTGATCGTATCTATGATATGGTTTAGAAGAAACCCGCCACCAAGTGCGATACTCTACTCTTTTGAAAGGTGGCTAGGGGTCTTTCATGTGCAATGTTCCATAGAAAGGGCATTACACACCCAGCCTTTGATCACCCTGTCGGGAGATGAGAGAGTGGTTTAAGAAATACACTAAAGTATATAAATAAAACACTCTACATGGGCATACATACCCCATACATACATGTTACATGGTGCTATATAACCTATTAGATTACGACCACTCAACCATACCCCCGCGAGCAGTAAATGTCAATACCGTGTACTATTGGCCATGGCGGCCGGGTAATGTAATAACCAAGGATCATTGAATTTGGCTAATTAAGTTTGTCATGGCCGATCATTCTCACGTACGACATCGTTCTCATTTAAACTGACAGGCCTGAGTAAGCTAATTTAGACGATACCGGGCTTGTTCGATCCGTGGAGATATGGGAAGGGCTGATAATAGGGAGGTTTAGATATTCACTCGCGACAACCTGAATGTGACGCATGACATCATTGGTTTCTTTCCTTTATGCCACTCCCAAATTGAAGAAAAAGTAGGAAAAAAAGGAAACACTTTTCCTACTTTTTTCTAGAAGCAACTAGGAGGGACATAATCTTTAGGAATAAAGATCTGACACTGTATTGTTATTTCAAGAGTTTGAAACTAACATGAAAAAATACTCTAAAACAGAGGTCTCACCTATCCACTCATATGAGTATGACAGTTCACCCAGAGCATGTTATATTCTCAGGATCCATGGAATTTTAAAATGGTTGTGTGTCCACAAGACACCCAGACTATGACTCGTGGGTATCCTGCATATAAACATGGGGGTCCAATAAGCCCATCCCAGTTTATTATACCAACAATAAAGTTTACCATGAAATATTACCAAAATTGTTTCTGTGCTTATTCCCTGAAGAGAGCTGTACAATACAAATTAACCAAAGCAACTTGGTTGATAGATTGCTCCTAAAATTTCTAAAATGTTACCTTACATTTTGGACTTTTCCCCATAGGAACTGATAGGAACCAATGGTAAAGCCTGTCAGTCCAACCTATAATGTCTAACCCTATTTTGCCCTGAAATACAGTATTTTGATTGGCTAGCAAACCTGCAAATCTGTCAATTGATAAAATTTAAGAAATGATAATGTTTTAGTGGTACTTTGGGAAATAGAAAAACTTAATTCTTGCTTATTTAGGTAATCCCAAGTCTTGTAGATAGGGATGGCATATATGTCTATTTTGTCCAAACCTTGTCCAACCCTAGGATATACCCAAAGTGGGATGGGTCTCAGCTTTGATATTGGGGGTATGGTTTATCCTAAGATACCCAGAGGTTCCCGTCAGAGCGCCCTGGGGCTTTAAGGGGTGGACAGGACACTGGATTTGGTGAGGCCTGAATCTATTCTCCGTTTTACATGTATACACCCCTCACCTGCCCACTCCTATGACACTTCACCCTGAGCACACTAACGTTCTCCTAACACAACCTATCAGTTCCTATTAACCCAATACAAAGGTGAGGCACAGTGGACCTGGATCTGGAGCGGTGAGGTGAGTGGACCCATTCTCCTCAGCCTAGATCCGGGCTACACGTGTTCGCCGACTTAAGAACTTAAATGGTATTAGTATGGCAAGACTCCCAATTTCCTTACAAATTGAAAGTGTTGGGTTTTCTAACCAGAGAAACGGACTTCTCTATATTCAAGCAGATGGTCTTAGATATTATCGAAATTATTTTTCAAAGAGTCTCTGTCATGGATGTAAATTTTGGACGGTCCATTAAAAAGGGAAATTGAAATAATGTACTTGATATGAAAATAAGGCAAAAACTACCCAAAGCCAAACATTAGAATTTAAATTTAATGGACAAATATTTGGCTATGTTTAGATTAATCTAATTCTTAGTTGAGTTAGTTAAAATAGACAACAGCAGTGAAATAATAATTAATAGAATCTGTGTTGAAATTTTACTTACTGAAAAGAACGAGGATTTTAGAGGCGTATAGGAAACTGTTTGAATTAGTAAAAGATGAATAACGATTATGATTTTCATGAAATTAATTGAAGGCTAAACTTGTATACTAGTCCGTGTCAGGAGTTGAGAGAGAGTGTTGTTTACTTTTATTCTTGGTCCAGATATCTGTTTTTGTTTGCTTTGTTCTGGGTACATGTAGGTCTGGTCTACACACAAAAGGTCCACGCCAAACATGTCAACTTCGTGATATCATCACCTCGGCCACAGGACAAAGGAAAAAAGGTCTCCTTTATGAAATATTATTGTAGGATTAATTCTTTTTAATTCTTTATTTACTTTTTTTTTAATCAACATTGTAGGATAAGTGCAGGTGAAGCAGCTTTTCACTTTTACGATTTTCTGGAATAAACAGTCAATTATACGACTATTAGAAAAAGGTTAGTACAGTTGTTTTATACTACATGTATCATAAAAATCTTCACGTCTAACACAAAAGATGAATATTATAATTATTATAATTTCTGGACTCAGTTTTGTGGTGATTAACTTTATTTTCACTATAATTATGTAAGTACACTAATAGTGAAATGAACAAAAATGATTTGTAAAATCATTATATTGAATTTGTCAAATTGCTAAAATCAAACTACACATAGATTCCTACTTAGCTTGGGGATTCGGAATTATCATTTTCCTTTTTTTTACTAAGGGTAAGTCAACAATAGTTTTGTCGGTTTAGGCCAATGATACGGCTCCAAGGCACACGCTCTTCTAATACAAGCTACAGTAAGATAAGAGATTAGGTAAAAACCAAGTCAGCGGAGAGCTCTGGTTGATTAGATCAGAGAATAAAACACGTTGAAGCAGCTTGGAGGTCCTTTTCTTGTGGTCGGTTTGAGATATGATCGGATTGTTGTGGCATTAACTTAGACTTAGTGACTTTTGCCATGCACGAAGAACTTATAATTATGGCTGACTTAGTAATAGGAGCCAGCCTAGAAAAAAAAACTAGCCTTCGTGCTATTGTTAAGCTAAAGATCTATCGGCCGAGAAAGGACATAAAAACTTAAAACTTTCGATAAGTTATGGAAGATAGACTAGTAGTAAGGGGTAACTGTCATTTCATAACACATTTCTTTGAATATCTAATCTATATCTGACAATTCACAAATATATTTTCCTAGTTACTATTTTACCTTTAATATTGTACATTTAAGCACTCATAGTGTTAGAATGAAATCCATTGATTTTTTGTAAAATAAGGCCACAATCACAAAATTTATCCTTTCTTTACCAGCAGGCCTATAGTTTAAGTTAAAACATTGTTCGTGTACTTAGAGGTTTTCTTTTGACATAAATTGTTAAAAACTACCGACGAAGTACAATAAGGATGGCAATAGGCATATATACCCCTGAATATTTAAAATCAAAGTGTATTACATGAAGGGGGACTGTGATATCATTAAAATGTATTTCTTCGATGAAAAACCAACGTTAGTCTGAATGAAATAACTTTAATTGTCTGATCATGAGAGCACTGCTGCATGCAATTCCAGTTGAAATGGCACCAAGAGAAGTTGATCATTATAAAATCGTTTTTGTTCGTCTAATCACAAGTAGATCTAGATGTAACGTCACAGAGGGGGATATGGTTTGCTCATCAAGGCTTATATCTCTCTACTTTTTCTTATTCCAATTAAGATCCACTGAACAATTCAACTCACTTTTGTCAATATATTATTTTCCCGAGACGAGCTTTTAAACCCTTGCTATAGGTTGTCTCTTCAATGTTGAGCAGAATTATAACACCTGCAACCCATAAGGGGCCCGGCAAGGGGATAAGGTAGTAAGTGGATAAGGTATGATAAGATACGATAGTGGAATGATGAGTAAGGTGGAGTTGGCGAACAAGGGTGACCTAAACTGGCCCTATTTATTAACAAGTAAGTTTAAAACTTTCAACAGCGACGGGTGCGGTGGTAACTATGAATGAGTTCTTTACAGTTGGATCGTGACGTCAGAGGCCGTGACGTCATTGTTGATGTGCGCGCCCCCTAGTGGGTAGTGAGTTTATAACCGGAACAGACGATGTTCCCGCGCATAACACCTGCAACCCATAAGGGGCCCGGCTAGGGGATAAGGTAGTAAGTGGATAAGGTATGATAAGATACGATAGTGGAATGATGAGTAAGGTGGAGTTGGCGAACAAGGGTGACCTAAACTGGCCAAGCTGCCCAACTACACATACGAAGTAATGTCAATTAAATCCTGGATGAAATAATGGAGTCTTTTAGACGTAGAGTTTCGTCACTGTGATGGAGGTAAGTGAAAATAGACGAAGAGGCCCAGGATCCGCGCGAGCGGATATCTAAGATGTCCGAACCCAGGGCAGACATGAGGGAGGCGCCTCCATGGCGTAGGGAATGGGAGCTGACAGTAGTAGGATCAAGTCCGATTGCCCCTGCAAGCGATTTAAGCTTGAGATTGAACCAGCAGTAATCCATCGGTGAAAGTCCGCTGGCAGAGGGGACACGGAAAATAAAATCCGACTCCAGTGGATTATGGACTCTGGAGAGCTCAGCGAGCCAGAAGACTGGGCAGAGCGGAGACCCAGGTGAACTGTTAAGTATGATCCGATGTGGCCTCTCTGAAAATTGGTCAGTTTTAGATGAAGGGAGGACCAAGACCAAATGGTCTGGGTAGAGGGAAACATTATCCCAACGTAAGTTGTGTGGAGACACGGTGAAGTGGCACTTCCTAAGTAAGGCCCTGAAGGCTAGGGTGACGCTAGCCCAGAAGGCTAGATCACAGGGAAGGATGGTGTTAAGTTCCGGATACATAAGTAGGAGCTCTGTCGCCGATAGAGGGTGACGAGGGAGGCGGGTAGAAGCACAGAGACGTTTTGCACCTCGGAGGGTGAGGCGGAGGGAGTAGTCATTGGAGTGGGAAGGCCAACCCGCCGATTTGTGGTGAGCCCAAAGGGCAGGTAAATAGTTAGAGATGGAACTTGAAGACATAAAACTGCTCAAGAAGGCAGCATAGAGCTTGGCCTGGGCGGCCGAGCATGGGAAGGGGGTAAACCCGAATTTAAGGCAGAACTTCCTGTAGCAGTCAATTTGAGTAGCCCGGGTCCTCCTGGTCGATGGTGCTAGGGCTGCGTCTTGTAGAGTTGTCTGACGGCGGATGACTTGGTCCAGCGACGGATCTGAGGGGAGATGAGCAGCACATGTTGTTAGACGTAAGTAGGTCGAGACACTTGAGTGACATGCCTGGATAAGGCGCCCGTGAGAGGGCGTCAGCCATGACGTTCTCCGCGGACTTGAGATAGGAGGCGTGGATGCAGGTATTGTGGACAAAACAGAGCCAGAATATCTCCCGGAGCCATGTCATGCAAGTCTTGTTGCAGCTGCGGCCGGTGTTCAACATCGCCAGGACTTGCATATTGTCCGTAACTACATGTAGCCGGGAGTTTCTGAAGTGAGGGGCCCACCGTTTAATGCCTACGACCACAGGCCACAGCTCATAGACGTTGATATTCTTCGGCGGCGAGTCGAATCCGGGAGGATCAACCTGGTGAGTACAACCTGGTCCTGATAGGGAAACGACATCATCTGGTGACCATGAACCGTATAGCCAATCACAACCCATCCAGGCACCAAAGCCACGAAAGGAGGCGTCCGAGTAGAGAGGGATGGGGTGAATGTCCCGGATAATACAGGCACGGCCGTTGAAAGATGCGGTGAAGGCCAGCCACCAGTTGAAATCCGCCCGGATTGCGTCGTCCAAGGGGATAGCATGGGATCTCCTGGAGTAAGAGGCGGCCAAGTCGAAGATACGACGGCTGAAGGTGCGGCCGCCCCTGACCACATAGGAACAGTGTGAGACGAGTCCACCCACTTGCTCAAGCTCCTTCTTGGAGGCGGAGCCACGGTCGAGGAGCTTAGTCAAACAGCATTGGAGTTTTTGAACCTTCGCCAATGGCAGGGACAATTCCATGTCAACACTATTGATAGTTATGCCGAGAAAAGTGGTGCACGTGAGGGGTTCCGTAACTTTCTTCCAGGACACTCTAGCACCGAGCATTTCAATGGCGGAGGTCACCAGGGAACGATGGAGAAGGCAGGTCTCTTCTGTATCGGCGATCACCAGGAAATCGTCTAGGTAATTAATGACACGAGAGGCACCCCAGGAACTAGCAATCTTCACAATAAAATTGGAGATGGTATCATAAATGTTCGGTGCGCACCGGAGGCCGAAACACAGGCGGCGGTCGAGTAGCCATACAGGACGGTCTCCAAAGTCCCAGGACAAGCCTTGGAATTGGACATGGTCTGCTGCGACGTTAACAGACCTGTAGGCTGAGGCAACGTCAACAACTGCCATGTAGTCACCTGGTGCTAGGACCTGCACAGCGTCCTCAACGGAGTTATAGGTAAAACTTTTGAAGGTGTTGTTCATAAAGTTGTTGATGGAAGACCCTTCGGGGCGGGAACAGTCAGTGATAGGCCGAAGTTTCCCATTGGCCTTTGTTACCGCACCAAGGGAATGCACACAGCGGGGAGCGGTGTCAGAAATGGTGACCTTGTGACAGCTGATCTCTTCACGAAGTAGGTCCGACATTTCGTCATAAAATACCGACCCTGTTATGGAATCATAATTGGGACAGGAGTATCTTGATGTACAGTCATCATCCACAATATTAAATCCAAGAACAAGGCCGCGCCATAGGTAAAGAGCGTCGTCCTCTGAGATATCAGGGAGAGCTGACTCCCCAAAGAGGAATTGGGCGGCTCGACAGGGTTTTAGATCACAGGGGTGACCACCGATTAGGTGGACACAAGTACAAGTTCCGTTGATACAGTGTTGATAGACATCAATGGGTGGAATGTCATCAAAAACAGGGGTAGTGAATACAACAGAGGGAAGGACGGCAAAGTCAACGTCGAATTCCACAGACGGAGAGTTGGTACTAACGGCAGAGCCAGAGACAACCTGGACTAAATCCTGGGAAGGGGAAACTCTGCTAGCAAAGCCGTTATCATCATTTCATTTCTGGCGCTTGACGTTAGGGCAGTCCGCGTTAATGTGGCCCGAGTTGTTGCAGGCTGAGCAGACGTGCCGGTGGAAACAGTCCTTTCCTCGGGGACAACCGCTAGGATCAAAATTAAATTTGATACAGACATTGGGGCCTTTGTTGTTAGAGGAACGTGTACCAGTGTTCTTCTTTACGGTAGCCGACTTTGCGTTTGAAGCGACCGTCGTTCCGTCATATGACAGGTGCTTTAACAATGCTTGCGGGATCGACTTTGCTGAAGGCTTCTAAACCAGAATCTCTCGCTGACTCTTTCACAGCCTCGTCGTATTTGATGAGGGCTTCTGACGTGAAGACACGGGTTTCTGCTTTTTCTGCGATCAGCACCAGGTGTTCCAAAAACCCGGTGATGTTCTTCTTTCGTTTATACAGGGCTAAGGCCATCCTGGTATTGGCAAGGACTAGACGTTCGTAAGAATTGAGTTTGTCCCCCTCACGTAGGTACTTACTGGTGTTGTACTTGTGATGTTTTGATTTGTGGCTTCTGCTCCTGCTGCTGCTCCTGCTATCCTTGGATCGCCGACGGCGGTGATGATGGGTTGAATGATGATAATCCGATGAATCACCACTGGAGCTGGTTGAGCGAGGTCTTGCAGTTCTGGTAGAGGATACTGAAGATGATCTAGAAGAATGACCAGCAGCCGCTGGCACTACTGGGGGGGGAGGGGCCGCTGGCACGGCGAAGACGTGAGCCGCCGGAGTCGTCACCGGAGGGGCCGAAGGGGCCGAAGGGGCCGATGAGGCAGCAGCCATCATGGAAGAGTTGAGCATAGACAGAGTTGAACGAACCGCAGACTCCATCTTGGACATTCTAGCATCTAAACGCTGTTCAATTGATGAGATGTCCGACAGAGGTGGAGGAGGAGGGACAGCTCCAGTTGTCGGCGTTGAACTTTGTGGCTGAGCAGCCGCCATGACAGTTGTTGACGGGATTGGTGGCGGCGCCTGACGAGGAGCGGACGAAGAAGATTTCTGTGAAAGCGAGCGAGTAACCACCGGAGAAAACGGCGGAATGTTGTACACAGTGGCGTCCGACTTCTTAGTTGACTTTTTGCTCGATTTCTGAGATTTCTTCTTCTTAGTTCCACCCATGTCAGGGGAGTTTAAAACTTTCAACAGCGACGGGTGCGGTGGTAACTATGAATGAGTTCTTTACAGTTGGATCGTGACGTCAGAGGCCGTGACGTCATTGTTGATGTGCGCGCCCCCTAGTGGGTAGTGAGTTTATAACCGGAACAGACGATGTTCCCGCGCATCAACTGTTTGTTGTTCATCAGTTTCGTTTCACAAAAAAGTTATTGAATACAGATCTTAACGGGGTCTTGACAAACGGGAAACAATGAGGAACTATACTTCACTTGATTCACGGTAGATCTACTTGATTATGGTGATTCTATTCTTCTCGTGTCCAGATTAGACTCAGCTCACACAGAACAGAGTATAGATGGGCGGTGCCCCTTAGTACATGTTCATGTCTGGCAGTTTTATGCTTTTCTGGTTCTAGGGATTGGCCTAAGGGGTTGTGTTGCTAATACCAAGAGTTTCTCTCTTTTTTCCAGGAGTTACTTTAGTGACACTGACAGGGATGTAAAGTTATTTCATAACCTAAAGTTACATCATGATGATGCATTGGAGTGTAAGGTCTATCTAGCAATTTTTCAGCTTTATCAAGACCAACAGCGGTTTTTGGCCTGTACATAGTACTATGGTTGCACCTATGGTGGTGGAAACAACGGCAAGGCAAGGTGGTGTAGCAGACATGGCCCCAACTCGAACCCGGTCCCGCCAAGTGAGAGGCGAGAACCTAACCCACTACACCATCCCGCCCCCCTCCTAAAGTTACATGATAGTTATTTCTATATAATATTTCTTCATTAAATTCATGAGTTGAAGAAAAAATTACTACTCATCTCATTACCCAGACGAATGATTCCAGTAGTAATAAACAAATATCAAATCTACCTACAGCTTGAGCTTTCTACTTCACCCAGAATATTATCCATTAGACCTATAGCTCTCTAATAGCAACCTATCGTCCAGTTGAGGGCAAATTTGATTCATACCACAAAGTACACCAATACCAGTGACAAGTCATAAAGGAACGCGTCAAGAATCCACAAAAACATCAAGTGAGTAAGTACTAGGAGGGGCGGCTGTACATGACTTATCAATGATACTCGTGACTGTACACTAAATAAACACACAATGTGTTATCAGTATAGTCTATCAATTGGGTTTCAATCATGAAAACAAAGACTTTATCATTTAGCCTATGCCAACGAATAAATCACTGTTCATATTCACCAAGTTATCTAATCCTTCAATTCATAAATCTAATTAATTTCACCATGGCCTTTTAATCTGACAGTTACGTGTATAGACGAGTATAATTAGGTTGGTTAAGGAATAGTACTTATGTACCCTGGCCCTAGTTCTAGGCTCAGGCGTGATTCAATTATTTATGATTCTACCTGTATTTACAGGAGCGCATTTGGCTATTGTGGAGAAAATGAATGCCCAGACTCTCCCACTAAGCACATTCACAAACAGTTATGTCAATATGGCAGCTGGGCCATTACCAGATCAATGCCCAACATCCACGGCTAACAGTACGCCCAATACCCAATTAACAGTAGCCATCCCTTTTGATCACTAATTCCATTATTGATTATCAATTCTCCGCCAGATGTGCCTAACAATGCCCAATATTTATGTTCATATCTAACAAATTCCACTTGGAAATTTTACAAATACACTCTGTATGGCTTGGGATGGGGATGTGGGAGAATATGGTAGTAAAACTTGACAGTTTTTGAGTAGAATTGAGTAGTTTAGTAGTATATAAGTTGGGAGTTTGAGAGCGGGTTGGGAGAGCTGTCACTGGCGGACGTCACCTCGACCAACTCCCGTCAGACTGACAGCCGCCGAGCCGGGAAAACTCAGAAAATAAATGAACGTTTACTCACTCTTTGACGACAAAGAAGGGATCCTCTAGTGACATGGTACATGGATTATAGGTAAACTCCCTCTTGGTAAATCCTCGGGCGCTCACTGGCCCCACGGGTAGCGTAAATCCACCGAGTTTGGTTGTTTGTGGAGGCTTGGTTGAACCCACTCGACCAACAACAAGAAACCAATATGGCGAGGACTCACGTGAAGTCGTGACGTCATTTGAGGGGTTTCCCCATCGGCGGGGATTCCCCCCTCAGGTTTTACAAAGACTCAGAGCGTGGCTTCCCATCTACGAATAACAGCCCTGGTTGTACCAAAAATGAAAATTCTATATATATATATATATATATTGTATTTATAAATACTATATTATATTATAATTATTATCATTTATTATAAATATGATCATATTATTTATTATTATATTATATATTTTTATTTATATTGTCAAAAATAAAAATATCAGCTTCAAATTATCAAGTTCAATGAAGTGGAACTGTACATCATTTACATTAAGAAGCAGTAAAACAATTATTGGTGGAGAAATATGATCTATTTTGACAAAAATGCCCTGCCATAGTGGTTCAGAGATTGCCCACTAGGTTTGGGGAATTCCACTCTGGATTGTTACAGTTGATCACCACTAGGTGTCAGCACTTTACATGGACGTTCCCGCTTCTACATTTCATGTATTTTTCTAATTGACTCCAACATTATATTCATTATTTAGTTCATTAAAGGTTGAATTTTATCCTATTGTGTTCTGATTCATTTTGACTAACTGATTCTCACCTACACATAAATTAATAATTTCATGAATCTAGAATTGTTCATGGGGAACTCATAAGTTCGGCTTATTATGCTTGAGGTGAGTCCTTAGAAAGGCATTGTTGAAATAGGAGGTATTTCTTGAGAAATTCATAAATTGATTTTAAGGCGTCTACTATAATTGCTTGATCTTGTTAGAATTCTGGAATTTGAATGGTATTTGAAAGGTCAAAATTTTCCAAAACACCGTGGGAATTATATTTGAGCTTGTGTTTCTGTACGTCCTATATTGTTTTCTTTCAAACTCGAATATGCGACCTAGTAGTCTCGAAAAAAAGAAAGTGTATTGACTTCTTTTATTGGGCTACGTCTGTGAGAAATAGCCAAAAAAAATATATTCAATTATATTTCTAAGTAATTTTTATGCTGAGAAATGTGGAACCAACAGCATAAACATATATTGGAGCATAGAAGATTAATATTTTACAGTTTTCATGGCAACAGTATCTTTAAAAAAAGCAAATTTGTTGGTTTTGTATACGGAGGAAACGGGTTTTGTGTTTCAGGGGCAATCTACAGCATTTTTCGCAACACGCAGTGAAACACTGGCCGCCAGAAGTGACCCTCTTTAGCATTGGCGCCTATGGAGAAAATGGGAATTTTCACGATTGTGCAAAAGATTTATGAATTGGAAAAAAATGAAGGATTGCATGGCATGCCTGGGATGAATTCCAAACTTTTTCTCACTAACTGCATGAAGATTAGAGCGATATTTAAAAAGTTAGAGCAAAATAAGATGTTTTCTCCCATAGGAGCCAGTGTTAAAAGCACCACCAGCCTCCAATCACTATTTCCCCGAAATTTCGGTGCGCGATGCTTTCTTTTGAGACCCACATACCCGATATACCATAGCAAGAAAACTTTTTTTTATTTTATTTCATTCCTTTCTCTTTTTTGCAAATGTCATGTAATGAACTAATTATAGATCATATTATCTGTAGCAATCAGGTTAAATTAATTTAATCTCATTTGGTCGTGTAGAAATTACGAAATAACATGTAGAAATATAAGAGTGGACAATTTTGGATGTTAGAACGTCATGTTCATGACGTTCTAACTATGACGTTCTTATTGTCCTTTGGCCTTTCCATGGAATCTGATGTTCTTTTAATATCAATTTCCTTAGATAAATGCTCGCATAATCTGGGTTAATGTAATTCAGGCGGACACGTTAGTCGGCATCCTGTATTCCTGAAGAAGAGTCGAAAGATTAGATTCTGATCATTCATAAACTGTATTCCTTTTTATTTTGCATATCATGCGGGGTAAATAGTGGGCAAATCAAAATGAGTTTTACATCTATTGATTATATAAAAATGTTATCTGAAAAAATACTGAAATTAGCACCTGCATAGACTTAATTCGTTCTGAGACGGAAAACAGATTTTATTATCATTATTTCAGTTTTTTTTTTTAGAACACATATGGATTGGGAAATCTGTCAGGTAAGACACTGCCGTTTTGGAGCTTATTTGCACGAATTGCAATTGCTCTATCATGACTATGAATAACGGTTTCATTTTAGCATATTGTACCTCAATAAGAGGGTCGGGCTCCTGGAATCCCAGCGCCAACAAATGTTTTTATCAAAACTATTAATTTCCCCTCCAATTTAAGTCTAATGATTATGTACGGTACCTTTCAGACACAGGTTATGATCCCAGTAAGAGATATCCTAGATAATTTTGTTTTCATGTCTCTGATTTGATAATTGATTCAGAGAATTGGGTTCCTAGATTTTGGCGAGGGCCCTGAAATCTCCAAACATTTTGTGGACATTGTTTAATGTACCTGGTCATTTCTCCATAGCGTGGATAGCTGTATTATAGTATTCTAAGCACATGCAGGTTGATTTAGACTAATTTTGGAAAAGACCTTCTTTCTTTTGGAAATTATTGTACTTCTTTCAAACGCAGCAGTAGGTCTTTTTAAATCAAACATATTTGGTTGGTTCTGAATAAAATCAATGCAGTTACCGGTAAATCAATTCTGACAATGAGCTCAATTGTCTTAAGACCCAGTCACATATATAGGGACTGAACACAACTCAACAGTCTCAAGGATTTGAGACTGGATAGTTGCAAACTAACCAGTCTTAATGAAAAACTGACCAGTGGTCACATATAGAGACTGGATAGTCTTAAGTCTTCTTAGCCCTGTGTGTAAACACAATGACATACATGCAAAAGAGGTGTGTCTATTTTCCTTTATCTGATTAGATAGTGGACTCAAGACAGCTGAGTTGAGTCTTCAGTTAGGTCACATATTGAGACTGGGCCTTAAAACTGCTTGAAACTGAAGACTATACAGTTTTAAATCTTCAACATCTCAAGATTAGAGACTAGACTGATCAGTCTTGAGAAAACCTAAAACTGGTGGTGTACACCCTTAAATTCGACAGTGGCGGGGTGGGGGCAGACATTTTGCCCCCCCTAGCAGACAGACCCTGGATCCGCCCCTGGGGGACATAGGTCTAAACTGAGATATAGTGACAAACGACAGGGCTGTTTTTTTAAATTCGACAAGGGACATGGGACCCCCCATCTAGACCCCCAAAACTCCAGTTTTAAGCCTATGTCACATATCAAGACTGTCAGAGACCCAACTCAACTCAACTGTTGAGTTGAGTTCAGTCTTTATATGTGACCGGGCCTTTAGACCTCATGGGGAGTTGAAAAAGAGGGTGGGCATTATCAAGCGCACTCATAATATCTTCTTTTTTTCAAGTTTTGGAAAAGTATGCACATTTGAAGTGGCTACGAAAGTACTTTGATTTTATATTGATATGCAGTAAATACCTAGATAATTTCTTGAGTTGTTTTATGATTTTTTTTAATGTTTTCTAAAATTATGATTTATTTTTGATGTGCCAAAAAGTCTACAGGGAAAAAGGAAGGTTTTAAATAATTGATGCATTAGGCAGATCTCTACTGTATTTTTGCGATATTCTTGAGAAAGGCACGCTAATTATAGACTTTGATATATACATTTTGGTTGCGCTCAGGTAAAACGTTTTATGCATAAATACACTTTGCGTCTGGGATAGGAGGTTGAATATGTATATACCAGAAAAGAATTGTTCTAAATTTACAGCTATATGATATGAAATATTGTTTTGAAGTTAACAGGCTCAAAGATGGACAATATTTCCGAGAACTGTTATCTTTTATATTTTGAAGTACTTTAAAGTTTGGTGTAGTACTTCTGATTATAGTTGAGGGGAGTAATGAAGATGAAGGCAGGAGTAGTATTTAGATGTTGTATTGATTCTTCAGTCACAGGTTAGAGCATGGCCCCAAGCCAAAGCTCCATGAAAGTTACATGTGCATAGCTCTGTGTCTCCAGCCCCACTGTCCAGAGTGGAGCATTCAAGATTCCCTCCACAGGCCTCCAGGGCCCTGATTGGTTGGTCAGGTTCCAGGTG
The DNA here is from genome assembly GCA_936440205.1 of Lepidonotus clava. Taxonomy (NCBI): domain Eukaryota; kingdom Metazoa; phylum Annelida; class Polychaeta; order Phyllodocida; family Polynoidae; genus Lepidonotus; species Lepidonotus clava. The sequence goes on from OW387143.1 coordinate 4,691,024, forward strand.
GACCCTGTGGCTCCACCTGGACCCTGTGAGGTTAGACCCTGTGGCTCCACCTGGAGCCTGTGAGGGTAGTTAGACCTACTTTAAGGGTATAGTTTTAGTATTTGTTAATTTTGAATATATTGTGTTTAATCTTATACTAGTTCTCACTTAAATATATTTAGAAGATAATATGTTTTATAATACTGAAATGTCCTACCGATTTTATGGTATGACATAATGCCCCCCTTCCCCACAAAAATTTGCCTCTGCGCAAATCTAAAAAGTAGGGTGATACTTAATGCCGAAAACACTATACCCAAAAAGTTTGTGTAGATGTTAAATTTGGTATTCTAAACAATGATAGCTATCTTCTAAATGATATCAATTATATAATGATAGTATGTGATTTATAAAACAATGAAAGCTTTAACTTTTATAGGGTAAACTAGCTTTTCTAATTTAACTTTTAGTTTATATGAACCAAGTCGCAGTTGACGAGGTTATAAATTCTAATACAACATGTTTCACCTAACCTTAGAATTAAAAGGCTTTTGATGATAATTGTATAGATTATTAAGTAGAGTTAGTATCCCTGACTGTTGTCCCTTGTCTAAATCACTGAAAGAAAATGCAACATCAAGTACTTAAGTCTAGCTGAAAAAGAAAGTAGATAATTAATCTGCAATTGATAATTTTCAAAACCATAGTTCTCTTATTTCTAAAGAACTTATTTTCTACAATTAGGTCTTATTTTGTAATAATGTTATAATGTTCTTTCCTTTTTGCCAAATAGAACTTTGCGCCTAAAGCACTAAATGGTAGATGTTAAATTTCATTGGTTTTTGAAAATTTTGAGTAGCAGTATATTTGGGACCGTTTATGTCAAGGACATCAACGTAGCTCTCTCTTGGAGGCATGTCCAACATATGTACAGAAACTAGGGTTTTGAATTCATTATTAGTATACAAGAAAACATATAAGTAATTTTTACAATTTCAAGTTTTGCATTTAAGAATTGTTCGTCGTTGAGTTTCGATTTTTAAGTTTGTTCTTTTAGCTGTGGGCTCCTACAGCTTATCATTTGTTGTTGTTGATCGTCTGTTCTTATCCTTTGTTGTTGTTGATCGCCTGTCGTTTCAGTCTGATGTGGTTTGTTAGCACTTATGCATTTGATTTTTAGATTTTAGTTTGATTTAGTTTGAATAGTTCATGGTTTGTCCTGCGTTAGATGTGTTGAGGTGTATCTGGGCGAGACGGGTCGTGCTTGTCCGATGCGTTGTCCCATCGGTGTTGGGTGGTTGTCGGCTGACTGCTGCCGTCCCAACGTACCGTCTCGCAGCAACTTGGATGAGAGATTTGAGAAGGATCAGGGTATGCATATAAAAGAACGCAGGTTGTAGTGAATGGTTTAAAGTTATTGATTTTGTTTGTGTGTTTCTGGTTTGAACTCCATTAGTTTGTGAAATTAGGTATTCTCCTTTTACATTTTACGAAATTGTTCTACATGTTAGGAAATTTGGAATATCAATAGTAAGATTAATTTTTGCATGGTCGGTCCAAAATACTTAACGTTGTTGTAGTTATAGATCACTAAAGATCTAGTTGATCCAGGAGCCGTTAGTCGGAGAGCTAGGTTATCTGCATAGTGTTGTCCCAGTTGTTTTCCCAGGGAGATGTTAAGACTCTCAATCAGTTGGCAGCCTGGATGGACCAGTAGATGTTGATGAAGCTTGTTGTTGACCACTTCAGTAGCAATTTTTCCTGTATGGAAGAAATAGAAAAGTGTTTGAATGTGTATCGGAGTGTTTTGTAGGTCAGGAAAGTGTATGAAAGTGAAGAATTTGTTAGCTACTTTTTGTTTCGTTTTGTTTTGCGCCTACATTATCTACCTTTATAGTCTAATAGAATTTGTCTTTCATTTGACATTTTCTTTTTGTTTGAACTACTTTTAGTTTTATCTACTTTTTGTTTCTTCACTTAACATACAATAGACAGCATAACGACAAATTGAGGAGAGTTTCAATTTTGTTTTGATAATATTTTATGGGGGTCTGCCCAGGAGATGGTCCATGGGTTTTCCTTCATTGGTTTTCGACCATAAAATTTTTGTTAAGATTAGCATATTGCTATTCTTTTTGTAGTCGCTGCTGAAAAGAAGTATGAGGTTAATGTTAGTGAATACGCCCAAGTCAACCTTTACGTGAAACCACTTTGAAAAATCAGGCTCAAATACTGTCCAAAAGGGTGTCACTGGGAAATGTGTAAGTCATAATAGGTTGATCCCAGCCAAGTTATCGGCTTGGCAAGATCTACTGTAATTGTGAATGTTGAGCCTATTGAACCTTAGGGCGTGTGGAACTGTCACACCATAGGGGTTTGGCTAGGACCCCGGAGCTTTTGCTCCCTGAGGGTAGACTTTTAGTGTAGGGTCTGTTTCTATGAATAGCAGGTTGCTGCAAGTGGACATGAAGGATGGCCGTCCGACAGTCCCAATCATCATGACTTGATAGGTCACTAGATTGTCTGCTTCACCATCTATATAGGGTTGGCAAATTTGCCTCGTAAAATTATGATCATTTAGTTATATAGTTTGGAAATGACATGAATGAAATGTCATGTATATGGCCAGTGACAGTGGCCGAAAGGATCGATGGTATCGGCAATCAGAGTGTCCGTTTACAGGTGACTTGGGGATGAATTATGAGGATGTGTTGACCTTATGTGTTGTGAGTGTTGGAAAGAAAGTGGGTTTTTTTTATATTTTTTTTTATATTTTTTTTTTTTTATTAGGACATTCACATTGCAAATTGTTGATTTCACTCTTTTAGTTTACGTAGATTTTGTTCCTCTTCTTGATTTTCTCTTGAGTTTAGAGTGAGTTGGTCTTGTTTTAATTGTGTTGTCTGTCCTCAACAGTTGTTCTGTTGCTTTGATTTCCTTGTTGTTGATTTTCCACATTTTCTTCAGATGTTCACTGTTTGGCGTTATCAATCTTCCGGCAAATTGGTTGTTCTTGATTTCCGTTATTCTTTTTAGTCGGTCGACGTGGACGTTCCGGGTCAGCAGCTTTCCAGTTTTGATGTCCCTGAGGGTTGCAGTGTGTATATTAGGTCGCTTACAAACCAAATAAGGACCTGAATAGATTGGTTGTAATTTCTTTGAAGTTCCTTGTTTGAGGAGATTGGGAATTTGAACATAAACTATGTCCGCTTTCATTATTGGCGACTGTTTTGTTTTAGGATCATATCTTGTCTTCATTTCCTGTTCAGAAAGTTTAAGGTTCTTCTGGGACATTTCCCATGCTAGTTCCTGTGCAAGAACAGTATCGGTGACACTCTGGAGGATGTTTTTCTCTTTGTCACCAAGGTTGATCGTTGCATCAAGAACTGTTTTGGGGTTTCGTCCGTAAGTCAAAAAGAATGGACTGTAGCCAGTAGACCTGTTTTCGGTGTTATTCATGGAGAATACAATTGATGGCAAGTATAAGTCCCAAGTTTCCTGGTTACTCATACAATACGATCGAAGAGCATTTCCAATGGTCTTGTTGTTCCTTTCTACAAGTCCATTTGACTGAGGTCGGTAGGGTGAAGATAAGATGTGCTTGATGTTATATTTGTGACACATTTCCTTGAATTCCTTTCCTGTGTAGGATGTACCATTGTCAGTCTGAATGCTGCCAGGTACACCATGTTGGCATACAACGTTCTTGACGAACTCATAAGCAGTTCGATGGGCAGTCAGATCAGCTGTAGGATAGGCTACACAGAATCGGGAGAAACGGTCTATAGCAACTTGAATGTATTTGTTTCCTTCTGGTGTTTCGGGAAGAGGACCGATAGCATCTAGGTTCCATTCTGAGAATATTGCTGGTGCTGGTGTATGAAGGGTCATTGGACTGATTGAGTTCCTGACGGCTCTTTTAGCTTTCATACAGGTGTTGCAAGTATTGACAAACTTTTGCACATCAGACGTCATTGATTTCCAGTAAACTCTGGGTGTCATTGCTGATAACATCTTCACAGCTCCCAGGTGACCAGCGAGTGGATCATCATGGAAGTGGCGCAATGTCTTTTTGACCCAAGTTTCTGGTATGACGAGTTGAAGTGAAATGTCACCAAACTTTTTCCACAGTCTGTGGTTGATATGCACCAATACATTTTCAATAAGAAGAAAATCTTTTGATTTAGTCAGAATTTGTGAAGCATAGCCTTTGTGGTCTGGCAGTTTATCTTGTTCTAAGTAGTCAATGATGTCTATGATCTCTGTATTTGAACGTTGATCTCTTTTGAGACTTGTGATGTTGAAGTCATTTCTTGGTAGTGAATTTAGGAAATGCATGATATTTTCTGCTTGGTCTTTCGATTTCTCTTTCATTGTCTTTGGATCTAAATTTTCAGTTTGTTTGGGTTTTCGTTTTGGTTTGTCTATCACTGGTTGTTTTCTTTTTGGTTTCTCTTTTGTTGCACAAATCTGTTGTTTCGTAGTACTTATAGGTTGAGCATGTTCAGTTGTTGTCTGAGTTGATTGTTCCTCACATTGTTTTTGTTGGACATTGGGTTCACTTGAAGTTTGAGTTGATTGTTCTTCACATTGTTTTTGTTGGACATTGGGTTCACTTGAAGTTTGAGTTGATGAATCAGAATATGTGGTTTCTGTTAGGCTTTGAACTGTTGATGTGACAGGAGTCCTGATCACTGTTGTAGACTTGAAGTCAACATCTTTGGCGGCAGTAATGTCCAAAGTGTTAGTTTGAACGGGAATGAAGCTTTTGTCCCCTGCTTGTGCTTTGTATGTTTCCTCACAGTCACAATAGTGGTAATGAGTTGTTTCTTTCAGGATCGGTTTTGTTTTACTCTCATGCCTTACAATCTGAACTGGCAAATCCTCGTTTTCAAAGTGTTGAACTTTCGTGTTTTTGTTGAAATTGATTCTTTTTGACACTTTGATCTTTGGTGCTGGTGGTGGAGGGTTTGTCAGTCCTGGTTGATCTGGGTAAGGACGTCTTGAAAGAGTGTCCGGACCATTCATCATTTTTGATTTGCCTGCTACATGAGTTATTGTGAAAGAGAATTGTTGGATATCTAGGGCCCAGCGTGCCCATCTATGCTGGTTATCTTTCTTAGTCAGAAGCGGGATCAAAGCTGCATGGTCAGTGTATAGTTGAAAATGTCTACCTTCCAAATAATGCCTAAAATGTAGAACAGAGTATACAACACCTAAAAGTTCCCTTTCTGTAGCACTGTAATTTCTTTCATGATTTTTGAGACAGCGCCCAGCAAAAGCTACGGGTCGTAGAATTCCGTTGTCATCTTTTTGAGATAGTGTACTTCCTACACTAATGCCTGAAGCATCTGTTGCCAAAATGAACTCTTTTTCAAAATTTGGATAGTGGAGTAGCGCTTCTTTGCATAGAGCATTTTTGAGTTTATTGAAATTTAGATCACATTCTTCTGTCCAATGAAATTTCACTTTATCTTCAGTTAATCTATACAAAGGTTTTGCCAAAGATGCGAAATCTTTGATAAATTTCTTGTAGAACTGACACATACCGTTGAATGATCTCACTTGTTTGACTGTTTTTGGAGTTGGGAATGTTTTGATTGCTTGAACCTTTTTGGGACATGGTTGTAGGCCTTGTGGTGTTACGACCATACCTAAGAAATCAATCTTGTCCATGAAGTACTGACATTTTGAGGGCTTCAATTTCAAGTTACCATGTCTTAAACTTTCGAAGACGTCTTTAAGATCTCTGAAATGGTCTTCTTTGTTTTGAGAGAGGATCAAAATATCGTCTAAATATGGGATCGCACATTTATACTTTAACTTGTTCAAAATTAAGGTTACCAGGGCGCAGAATGCTTGAGGCGAGGTAGCCAAACCCTGAGGCATCACTTTATATCTATACTTTGCATTTGGTGTTAAAAATGCAGTAGCATCTCTGCTCGCTTCCGATAGAGGAATTTGGAAGAAGCCTTGTTGCGCGTCGAGCTTTGAAAAGATGGCTGGTTTTAAGTCGCCAATCATTTCTAAGCTTGTGTCGGCACGTGGCGAACCTAGAGACTGCTTGATAATAGAAGTGTTCAAATGCCTAAAGTCTGAAATGAGTCTGACACCTGACTTATTGCCATCGGAGTCATATTTTTGAAGGAGAAAAGCCCTACTGGCCCAAGGACCAGAGGTAGTTTCTTCTAAGATCCCTTGTTTTACATAGTCTTGACAAGTTTCTTCCATTAACCGTGCTTTGTCCGGGGCCATCCTGTATGGGAGGAAGTGGCAAGGAACAGCATCAGGTTTCAATTCGATGGTGTGTTCGTACAAGTTTGTCAGACCGATTTTACCGTCTTTGCCTACAAAGATGTCATCATACTCTTTTAATAGGTTGTCTAGTTTTACTTGTTCTTGATCAGTAAGTTGTATTGAGGACTCTGATTGATTTGAGTGGTCTATTTCAGCATTGTGAGCTACAGACTCCTTTATAGCATTAATACCTTCTTCTGGTTTGTACTCAATGTCTTCAGATTTTTGTTCAAGTTTTTTGTTTGAGAATTGGTCAGAAGGTGTGATAAAGTCATCATCTTTTGTTTTACAGAAAATGGCAACAATTTCGCCTTTGTTAATCTTGACATAATTTGGAGTGACGTTGAGTAACACAACAGGATGTCGGTTTTGGCTATTTGGGTTTACAAGAGCTCTTTGGACCAAAAATGGTCGATTGCTGTCAGATTTAAAGTTTTCAGTTACACCAGGATTGTCTGAAAGTGAATTTACACAAGTGATTTCTCCTGTCAGGCAGATCTCTGAATAAGGAGGGATTGTTGTTCCTTTGATTGCTCTTACTGGTTTGTTTTCCTGTATTATATCCTCTCCAAAAGATATCTTAGATTTTGCTTTCTTCAAGAAGTCCGTTCCTAAAATGAGAGGTTCTGCACATGATGGCATTACCACAAAATGGTGAGCGAAGGGGATATTGTTTATTTTAAACTGGATCTTTGCTGATTTCCGGACATGGCAAACGCCTCCATCTGCAAGAAAGATCTTCATACGGATTTGCTTGATAGCAATTGTATGAGACCTAGATAGAGACTGGAACAATTTCTCACCCATGCAGCACACTGAGGCGCCAGTGTCTACAAGAACTGGTAATGTGAGATGGTACACTGAAGCTTGAACGCACCCATTTCTAATCGGGACTGTAACAACTTCTGGTACCTTGTTGCCTTGTTCACCATGTTGATTTGACCCATTCAGATCTCTCTGAACAGTGAGGGTCGCCTCAATCGGATCCGCAGCCGGCGTTTGAGTGGTGCCGAGTCTGTGGTTCTTTGTCGCATCGTTGGTCGTTCCTTTCGTGTTTTCAATCGTTGTAGCTTTGTCCGAGCCAATGGGCCCATTATTGGTCGGACATTCTAGTTTTCCGCCTGTTGTTGTTCCATCTTTTGTGCCCGGTATTGGATGTTGAATGGCCGTCTGTTCTTCGGCAAGTAGTGGGGATCATAGTTCCAACCATGATAATTTGGGTTTGGGTTGTTGTAACTTGGCCCAACTTGGAAGTCATTTGATTGGTTCCCTTGGTAGAATCTTGGTTGGCCATATTGATGGTCACATGGCAGCTGTTGGCTTGGGTTGTGGTCGTTTGAGTATTGATAGTGTTGGTCATTTGGTTCTTGGGTCGATTTCTCCTTTCTTTCTGTGTGTGCTGCAATTCTTATCGTCATCTCTTGTAGGAATCTTACATAGTAAGCCCTGTCTATTTCATCATGCTCATCAGGATCACTTATTGGAGTGAGCTCCATAAGGTCATATGCAAAATCCTTGACCAATTTCTGTATGTTTCCATCCTGCTGTTTGGACCAAGACAGGAGGTTTGTAATGGTATGTGCCATCTCCATTTTCAAAGTTGTGGCTGTCAAAAGTCCAAAAAATGTTGGAAAAATCCAAGTTGTGGTGAAAAATCCAAGATGATGGAAAAGTATCCAAGATTGACAAGAAATCCAAGATATTCAGCTTGGTAACCCTTTGTTGGATTTTTAATTTTGTTTTCAGATTTGAAATCCTCACAAAGTTTTTTTGGTCAGGGAAAGTCTTTATGCAAAACGGAATTGCAGCTAAAGATATAAGACATATACTTCAGAATTACAAAATTCAAAATCGAGTCACGCCATTTCCGTCATAACTCTATGACCGTTGGTTTGAGGTTAATTCTGATTTCAGATTTGGAATTAGCACAAAATTCCGAGTCAGATATGTCTAAAGATGTTTTGTAGAATTTTTGTGAAAAATTCCAGAATAATCACATGAAATGATATTTTACTGATTTGAGAATGTAAGGTTACTCAAATTAAAAACCGCGTCATGATTATTTTTGTTATATCTCTGTAATCGTTAGTGTTAGAACATTTCTGATTTCAGATTTGGAATCAGTACAAAATTTTGGGTCAGAAAGAATGAACTTTATTCTGCACTGAATTGTGTGTAAGGCTGGTTTGAATTGAATTCCGTTTTAAGACTCAAATGAAGAAAAATTGAGATGAGAGTAGGCCGACTTGTGCAGAAATTGCCAAAATTTTGAGAATAGTAGATGTTTTGTGTAAAAGAAAATTAAAAATCAAAAACGCGTCACGTTATTTCCGCGATATGTCCGTAATTGTTTGTTGAATTTTAAATCTGAGTCCGGATTTGGAATCCTCACAAAATTTTGATGAAAGAGAATGTCCTTGGTAATGTGAGAATTAAATTAAAAATAGTAGTCTAGTAGGTAAAACGTTTTGAATATACTAAAAATGCGTTTTGTGTATGATATATGATGTTGTATGAAAAAGATTTGTTGTTTAATCAGAACAATGCTTAAAGTTGGATAAAAATAAGGGGCCGTCTGTAGATTACAAGCTGGAGATGAGGGGTTAACGTTGGGTGCACTTGAAACAAAGGCGGGAAGAATAGCGTCTCTCCGGCGGCGTTTTTCGCGCTGGTTGATCGAGAAGTGCCTTGATAATTTTAATAATTAGAGTGGGGCGTCTTGTTAAGGTGGAGCCGAGGGATTAACAGGAGTGTGGGGTCTGCTGGTAAAACAATGAAATGCCGACGGTTAGGTACAGGCGTCCGGTCAATTGTCGCTGCGAATGCAGAGTGCACGTCCGATTAATTGACCGGGGATTTACCGACGGCTTGATTGTAGAAACGGGCGTCTGGTTAATTGGTCAAAGGTCGGGCCAAAGATGCCGGGGATTTACGCTTTGGCCGGCGGCCGCTGGTGGTTGGATAGGGGTTCGTTGTTGAGCTTAAAACAATGCCTTAAGGTGAACAGAAAAGGTGTAATTGGCGGCAATAGTCGCGTGGGTGGCCGGATGTGCGAATTTACCTACTGGTCGGGAAAAAAAATGCCAACCCTTAGATGCAACCGTCGGGTTAATTGGCCGTGGGCGAGGGGGGCAAAGGTGGCGGCCTCGTCTGGTTGGGTTCAGTGGTCGCACCATGTAGTCAAGATAGGGGTCCGTTGGTTAAGTTGAAACAAAACCTTGGATACACTGGTCAGGGAGATGCCTTGATAATCTCGGCCGTTAGATAGGGGCTTTTTGTTACAAGTGTTGATAATGCCAACGCTTAGATGCGGCCGTCTGGTTAATTGGCCGTAGTTCGGGACAAAGTGACGCAGATTTGTTTTGCATTGGCCGCCGCGATTTTTGTTTTTGTACCAGAAAGGTTTCAGAATTGATTAGGGGGCAATTATCGATTTGTATCGTTAAATTTACTTCAATTTAAGGGAGTTTTGGGCGACATACTTATGATTGTGAATTAAGCAACATCTTATCCACAATGACGTGAATCGTGACAGTATTCTTCTGTTGGTATTTTAAGTTTACAAATGTTATTCCTTGATAACTCTGGCAGTATGTAACTAATTTAAATTTTGCTTACACTTTTTGAATCGTCATGAAATTTAGGACTTTGCCTGCATTGTTATGAGTATAAAAGGCGGCACTTGAAATGTCAATTGTTGCCGTTTCTTTTACAAACTACTTAGTGATTTTCAGCGTAATTTTTGCATCTAATCCTAGAAACGGTTAGAGCTTTTATCTGGGCCGGAAATTGCGACAGAACAGTTAACTTGTGTCAGTAGAAAGCTAATTTTGAGGTCCGCATGGTTATTGGCCTTAGAATAAAGAAAACGCAGTTGGAAGTTGGGGCCGTTCTCACACAAGTTTGCACGGGTTTTTCTGAAAATTATGAAAATGGTTAGAGCTTTATATCTCGGCCGGAAATTAAGATAGAAACATGCACCGTACGTTAATTGAAAGGGTTCATTTGTAATGGTGATCCCACTTGTGAAGCAATATAAAGATAGGGCCTCCTCAGCTAAGCTAAAAAGGAACGCCCAAATATGGACTTATGTAATACGGGGGTCTGGCCAACTGATCACTAGGATCATTGGGACGACAGTATGGGTCGCGGCCGTATTTTAGTGGTTATTTCAAAATAGATATAGCAACTTATCCTTACCTGTAATAAGAACAGAAACGTGCATTTGCATTAAAAGATAAGGAGGATTGCACCACGTGCCTTGAACAATATTGGAGGCAGGGTCGTGTGGATGGCAGACGTATTTCTGCACGTATTTCCGAAAATGTTTATAAATCTTAAATTTGTTCTAACTTTGCTTCTACTGTAACCAGAGACTTGCCGTTTTCACTGAGAGATAGAGAATTCGATAGAGAAATATCAGGTTATGAAATAGAAACTCTGGAATAGGGGAAATCGCGGCCGTTTCTAGTGCCGATTTTTTTCTGAGATAAAAAAAAACGAAATGTCAGGGGATGTTGTTGTACACGTGGTACGTGCCAAGTGGCGGCAAAGTCGCGTGGTTGGCGGACGTATTTTCTCTGTATTTTCAAAATGCTAATTGCGGTATAACTCGGCCTAGAATAAAGATAGAAGCTTGCAATTTTCACTGGCAGATAGGTAATTATGAGACCTACGTTGGTCAATCAACAGAATGCCTTAGTTCCTGGCTGGAATAGCAAAAATCACGGCCGTTCCTAGTGCTGATTTTTCTTAAATAAAAACAAGTGCCGATTTTTCTGAAATAAAGTTTCACAGATTAATTATTGGTTACAAAATACTCTCACCGGATTTGTTGTGTTGGTAGTCTTGTAGTCTTGTAGATGTTGCCCTGGACTGAAGTAGTTTGCTTGGAACTTCTGCTTCTTTGTTCTTCTTTGTTTCTTCTTTGGCTTGGCTGTGATGTAGAGGTCAGGTACCCGGATTCTTCCAGCAATGAAGTACTTTAAAGTTTGGTGTAGTACTTCTGATTATAGTTGAGGGGAGTAATGAAGATGAAGGCAGGAGTAGTATTTAGATGTTGTATTGATTCTTCAGTCACAGGTTAGAGCATGGCCCCAAGCCAAAGCTCCATGAAAGTTACATGTGCATAGCTCTGTGTCTCCAGCCCCACTGTCCAGAGTGGAGCATTCAAGATTCCCTCCACAGGCCTCCAGGGCCCTGATTGGTTGGTCAGGTTCCAGGTGGACCCTGTGGCTCCACCTGGACCCTGTGAGGTTAGACCCTGTGGCTCCACCTGGAGCCTGTGAGGGTAGTTAGACCTACTTTAAGGGTATAGTTTTAGTATTTGTTAATTTTGAATATATTGTGTTTAATCTTATACTAGTTCTCACTTAAATATATTTAGAAGATAATATGTTTTATAATACTGAAATGTCCTACCGATTTTATGGTATGACAATTTCTTATATCCTCGCATAGTTAGCATATTCACTTCTTAAAGTTACATTCCATAGCAATCTATTTCTAAATATAAGGTAAAAATACATGTATTAAGATAATTTACTACCACGCAATACTCCCAAACCACCTTTGTCTAACTCTTTAGGCCATACATATTGTGTTCATTAATTGTGAAATTTTACGAGGATTTCTATGGATTTCTAAATATTTGTTTGTCCTTTTTCATCTTTTTTGGAGAAAGGAGAAGAAATGTTAAGCTAATCGTTCTTCTAAGTAAAGATAATACTATGGTAAAGTCCATTTGGATTACAGAAATCGTCATTTTAAATTTAATTTGATGTAAACTAAAATTAATGTGTATTTATTGTCTGCGGCTTGCCGTGCGGTGCTGACATCTAGCGGTAAAGGTTGGAACTAAAAATATCCCCAGTAAGTCAAGGCGCAGTACTTCCTTGGTTCAAGCAAGGAGCCGAGTTTGTCAATATCATTTCAATCCCGTAAAATTCGATGCTAAATTATAACTTTAAAATATTGCAAGCAAAAAATATCGGGTTATATATTTTACAGTGGGCATAGTATCCATAGAAATTTGAAGGTGAATTACTATTTTTCACCAGTTCAATATATATAGTACGTATGTATTAACTATCTAATGATTTGTGCGCAAGGACCTATGCTTCATTGAAATTATTCCGTTTCAAATTCGTTTTTATATTTATCGATTGTAAAAGTTAATGGAATTGAAATAAAGTTATCTATTAACAAATGTATCTATTACGGTTACGAATATGTTCTGTATAGTATTACTTGTTTTATTTGTATTATCTTTCGTATCGTTCATCTTTATTAAGAAAGAGGATTCTCAACAACATCGTAAATGTTATTTTAATGTAATTTTTTTTTATTGAGTTTTCACCTTTTTTTCAATTTCTCTCTCGATCACGCTCAACATAAAGAAACTCTCGTGATGACGATGAACCAATGGTGATGTGGATGAAGTTTACGCACTCAGACCCCGCGCTACAAATGCCCTGCGAACCCTTCCCTGAAAGCCGATTTCTAATCGAACCGACAAAATATTCGACTCACTTAATAATTATTACAGTCAGTAATCACGTGATATCCCATAAATATCACGCCTGGAATATCTTACATGTATTCGGCTATTGTTATGGGAGACAATTACACAATCATAACCTTTTTGCTGGTTATTCCCTATTATTTTCTGAACATTTTAGTTCTATGAAACAGACGCTTGGACAGCACACTTAGATTGTGGCACGTTATCTAAACACAGTTTGAAATATATTACATCTTAGACATAGAGACAGATCGTAGAACAATGTATATAATACATCAGTCAAAAGCAGTCACCAGTGCTCGTTTCACGCACTTTGTAATATGAATGGTTGGGGGAAGTACAATTTGTCTGAGAACTATGAACAATGAGAATGACATTTCGTTGCATGTCAACTGAAGCCTACACTGAAAGTGTAAAACAGTGTGCCAGCATTTATGTACATCACATATTTACAAATATTTATTACAAACCTTCATGCACTATACAGCAGATGTCCCAAGGCTTAAGCGTGCTTTAAATTAATATGAAGGGAGGAAGAGGTCCTAAGACCTTTTTAAGTTATCTAATACGAACGAGGTGAGGAATGCTTACTGTCGATAAATTGCAATCATGAATCTTTGCACTAAGATACAAGTTTTTCAGTGAAATTCAACCCTAAATTACAATGTTTGAAATATTTCAATATATTTTCCTTTTTTACATTCTCACTCTCACACTTGCTCTCTCGAGCAATGATATACTCTTTCCTGTCACTCACACAATCGATGGATTTAATGGGTTATGCAGTGTTGAGACTGTCTTTTGAACGAATGAAAAAATCCCTAATAAACTTAAGTTAACATAGATGGTCCTATAGTTCGTCGTGGTCCTCCTCTGGTGCCTCGCCACCTTCGCTTCCCTCAGGGGGAGGGGCGTTACCGTAAAGCTTGGTCATGATGGGTTGTACGATATCTTCGAGCTCCTTCTTGTGCGCCTTGAAGTCATCGACCTCTCCCTCCTGGTTGGCCTCGAGCCACGTGATCTGCTCCTCCACCGCCTTCTCGATCGTCTCCTTGTCCTCGTCGGAAAGCTTGGCGCCGAGCTTTTCCTTATCGCCAATCTGGTTCTTCAGGGAGTAGGCGTAGCTCTCGAGCTCGTTCCTGGCCTCGACGCGCTCCTTCACCTTCTTGTCCTCGTCGGCGAACTTCTCGGCATCCTGGATCATGCGCTCGATGTCTTCGGGAGACAGGCGGTTCTGGTCGTTGTTGATCGTGATCTTTTCCTTGTTTCCGGTGCCCTTGTCCTCGGCGCTCACCTTCAGGATACCGTTGACGTCAATCTCGAAGGCGACCTCTATCTGGGGCACGCCGCGGGGGGCAGGGGGGATGCCGGTCAGATCGAACTTTCCGAGAAGATGGTTGTCCTTGGTCATGGGACGCTCTCCCTCGAAGACCTGGATGGTCACGGTTGGCTGGTTATCAGCAGCGGTGGAGAAGATCTGGGACTTCTTGGTGGGGATGACGGTGTTACGCTGGATGAGTTTGGTCATGACACCGCCGACGGTCTCGATACCCATGGTCAGGGGGTTCACGTCGAGAAGGACAAGGTCTCCGGTCTCCTCCTCTCCGGACAGTACACCGGCCTGGACAGCGGCTCCGAAGGCGACAGCCTCATCGGGGTTGATACCACGGTTGGGCTCCTATAAACACACAAAAGGAAAACAAATTAGGATCATATTCTTTCTAATATAAATGAAATATTTCAATTTCTAAGTATCAAGATTTAATTCTTCATCTTATGTTAGTAAGACAAGTCCTTCTCGACGTACATTTTCTTAATTAAAAAAAATATTACTGTTAATGTCTTTTGGCACTAACGTTGATTTATATTGTAATTAAATCAAAATATTCCAAATCAGAGCCTGTCATGATTGTATAATGCCAATAAGAATGGGTTAATATAGAATAAAACTTTCCGAAGAAAACTAAAAAAATCTGTCAGGATTTCTTAATCTGTGTTGAATGTCTTACCTTTCCGTTGAAGTATTCCTTGACGAGTTGCTGGATCTTGGGGATACGGGTGGAGCCTCCGACCAGCACAATCTCATCGATGTCGGTCTTGGCCAAGTCGGAATCCTCCATTACCTTCTGGACGGGCTTCATCGTGGAACGGAACAGATCCTAGAGGGAAAACAGTAAATTATGTTTAATCGTTGCATTTAGAAATATGAGATACAACACAAGAGAACTTTGATAGAGTTGATTTGTTGTCGAACCTAAGTCTTATATTACCTACAAAAGAGTATTACTGGTTTTTTTTGTTGGTTTTTTCCCTGGAGGGGGGGGGGGAAGGAGAATATTACTGAGATCAACTGAATCAATAGTACGGTTAGCAGCATTAATAAATATGACTGTCATATTTCTGTAGCATGTTAAAGGGCGTCTTACTTGACGTACAGGAAATTTATACAAATATAGCACGAGATGATGTTCTGTCCTGGGCAGCGCTGACTTTGAAAGAAAAAGAAAGAGCCTTGTCATCTACTTACCATGTTGAGCTCCTCGAACTTGGCGCGGGTGAGTGTCTCGGAGAAGTCCTCTCCATCGTAAAGGGACTCAATCTCGATACGGGCCTGGTGCTGGGACGACAGGGTCCTCTTCGCCTTCTCGACCTCACGACGCAGCTTCTGGACAGCGCGGTTCGACTTGCGCATGTCCTTGCCCTTCTTCTTCTTGTACAGTTTGATGAAGTGCTCCATGACGCGCTGATCGAAGTCCTCACCACCTGTGGGCCGAGTAAAGTTTTACTAGTCGTCATGTCTTTACTGGAGCTAAGCATCCATGAGAGGCGAAATTGTATTTGTCAATATTTCAAACTCAGGGTCTAAATAATTATATATTTCAACATTATTATTCTACAAATGTGGTGGGTACAACTCGGCACTAATGTGTCAATCTATAAATAAAAAAACATTAAACAGTACAATTTCCTTGAAATTTTGGACATGTCAGACTATACAATTAGGCCTATAGGGGCATATATACGTCTACATATATGTTGTGTGTCAACACAACAGGGGCGTAACCAGCACCATCGTACAGTGTGCTTTAGGAGCTGGGCTGAGTGGTGCAGATCCTAAATCTGGCGAACAATTTTTTTGTTCTCAAACTTTCGATTATCATGCAAAATCATCAAACAATTGAGCAAAAATCAAAATGGACTATTCTTCCTGGATACATTTGGCATCATATGACCAAGGTTTCATGTCCCTGTCTTTTGTGAATTCTGAGAAAAATGGGTGGACAGCATCCAAAAACACAAATATTTGAAAATGTCGCTGGTTCCTGGTGTCAAGTGCTTTGAACCTATGTCTTTCTCTCCTGTATGCTGATAACCAGCGCAAAAAGTCTATATTACAAAATTTCGGCGAAATGTCATTTCGCCTCAAAATAAGTTATTTTGTGCGGATGAGATTTAATGTTAGTGATACAACTTTATGTGAATTTATTACACAGGACTAAGTTATATTGATCTCGTTATTATCTTAGATTAATTATTACTGGGGAATAAATATCTGTATTTTTAACTTCCTTAACTGGATAGGTAACGTTGATACCACAGTTTCAAAGGAATAACTATACGTAAAATATATTACACAGGATCAAGTTATTCTGATCTCGTTATTTACTGGATAAATTATTATTGGGGAGAATATACGATTTTTGAGCTTCCCTTTCTGTATAAGTTAAGTTGATATTATAATTTTAAAGACACGATGTGAACTATCACCCAGAAACTATTTACTTCTGCGAAATATGATTAATAGGATTACTCTTGCTTAGATGGACTCATTGAGTGTTACTGTATGTTTAGTTTGAGCCAGGGAAGTTACTTACCAAGATGAGTGTCTCCGTTGGTTGAGACGACCTCGAAGACTCCGTTGTCGATGGTCAGGAGGGAGACATCGAAGGTACCGCCACCAAGATCGAACACAAGGATGTTCTTCTCTCCGTCACGCTTGTCAAGACCGTAGGCAATGGCAGCAGCGGTACTGAAAACGGATAAATGAAGCGCTTATCAAACATGTCCTATCAAACACGTCACTGTTTTCATCTAGACTCTATGAAGTAGTTAAACCATGAATGTTTGTTTGTATGGAGAGTCATAAATACCACGCTATTTTCAAAGACCGGGTACGTCTCACATTATTATCCCTCGAAATTATTTTAAAGTTGTTCTGCTAATTAGGTCAAGAAAACAAACTAATTCCTATTCCAGAAGGCAGTGTAGAGATACTTACGGCTCGTTGATGATACGCATGACAACCAATCCGGCGATGCTTCCGGCGTCCTTGGTGGCCTGGCGCTGGGCGTCGTTGAAGTAGGCAGGGACGGTGACGACGGCGTGTGTGACCTCCTTACCGAGGTAGGCCTCAGCGGTCTCCTTCATCTTAACCAGCACCATGGCGGAAACCTCCTCGGGGGCGAAGGTCTTCTCGTCCGCACCGACAGCCACCGTGATGTGGGGCTTGCTGTTCTTCTGCACCACCCTGAAGGGGAAGTACTTGATGTCGTGCTGCACGGAGGGCTCGCTCCATGTGCGACCGATCAGTCGCTTGGCGTCGAAGATCGTGTTCTCGGGGTTGGTCGTCAGCTGGTTCTTGGCGGCATCACCGATCAGACGCTCGCCCTCAGCGGTGAAGGCCACGTACGATGGGGTGATACGGTTACCCTGGTCATTGGCAATGATCTCAACACGGCCGTTCTTGTATACTCCAACACTGGATTGAACAAGAGTCAAAGGATTAGATTCAGATTTATTGACGATTAGGCAAGTCGTCTATAATAAATTAAGTAGTTATCTTTAATCAATATTCTTATACAAATAATACCGGTACATTACAGGAATTCAATTCTGTGACAAGAATTTGAAAATTACATTTGACTTGGAGTTGGAAAACTTAATAATACTTTTAGTTTATAATCTTAAACTTTATGTTCTTCTTGGCATTGCTCATGAGCAAGTGAGAAATCATTTATCACTGGAAAACTTTAACATCTAACTTACCATGAGTAGGTGGTTCCCAGGTCGATTCCGATGACTGTTCCGACAGCAGACTCCTTCTTCTCGCTGGCCTCCTCCTCCTCGGCCCATACAGCCGCAGTGCTCAGAAGCACCGCCAATCCCAACAAGTGCCACTTCATGGTCTGAAATAAATAAGACACAAATTAGTATATATATCCAATTAAATGCACTGAATGATAAGTGACAGTGTCACTGTGATCCAATTTGAAAAACAAACCTCGTACATCTCCCTGGGTGGATCAGAGTAAGAGTGGGTTCTTACTTCTGGTATTTAGCCTAATTTTAGGAACCTATAATTGGAAGTCTAGAGTAGTGGCGTGTATTATCGGCAGGGGTGTATTATCGGCACCCCCAACTGTTATTCTGGTATTACAAATAAAATTTAAGTTTTCTTTTTAATAATGTGATACATATGTGTAAGGGAAACTTGTACTCTACTATTTACCATTCGACCTTTAAAGTCCAGCCTGCGCATAGCTCATATAACATTAAAAGAAATATTACTGTACATTATCACCCATCTAGAAATAGCCATTTTATGACATTGGATAACGTACATGGATGAACAGAATTCTCTTCTGTATCTAAAAGAATTAACATAATGGTTTTATTTTGATTTGTATGAGCTAAAATAGGTCAAAAAATAAATAATTAGGGAAAAACAATTTTTAAAAGTATAGATACATGCTAATTACATGGGTGCCGATAATACCCTCCATTTCATGTGTATGTCTTGTATTATCGGCAGGGTAAAGTCATTGTTTGAATATTAGACTTTGATAATATCAATTGAGAAAAAAAAGTTTGACAAAGTAGTATTCAGTTATTCTAGAGGTAAAAAAACGCTCCTTGTGCAATTTATCTTACACAAGGAAAAACCAAAGCCTAATTTGCTAAGGATGGTTAAGTAAGGCATAAGATCCAAAGGAAGAAGTACAGAACTTGTTTGCATAATTTAGGACTGAAACTATTGTCAAAATATTGACCACGATTTTGGCTTTTTATTTTCAAGGATGCCGAAAAGACTTGAAAGATAACATTTTGAGACAGAAATAATAAATTGTAGTGTTGTACCCCAATTAGTGTTGATTTACATTATATGGTGCCGATAATACAAGACAGGTGCCGATAATACACCCCAAAACATGAAAAAGTAATTTCACTACTATTTTCCAAATCAAAATCTGAAAATGATCTACCACATATTTAGGGGATGGAAATATGTTCAAATTATCTTATGGGAGACTTTATGATTAAATTGTAGGTAAAATAAGCATGCAGTGCTACGTTTTGCCCTAAGGTGCCGATAATACACGCCACTACTCTATATTTTTTGTAGTCAAAGTTGAGAAATAATTAATTAAAAAAGTTCCTCAAATTTCACCTCACCTCATAATTGAATACTGAGTTTTTGTCTTTAAACTTAAAATCGTGAATGTGGACAAGGAGGAAAGTGGGTCTAGGGCTTGGGCTAGCTCTGCTCTAAGACAGCTACACGTCAAATGTATGTCATGGAATTCAGATCCGGGTGTTCTATGAAAATGAAAGGTTATTCTACATAGGAACAATCATTTATATAAGTAACCAAATCCGATTGTTAATCACACCACAATATGTGACGTTTGGGCCTTGAAGTAAGATTTGAGAAGTCGTAGGTGAACGCCCATTTTCTGGTCAGAGCCAGAGGCAGAGGACCTAAATTAGTAAGCTGCTAAAATGCTCAATAATTTAATATTTCCTCTATGTTCACTGTCATAAAACCCACTCCTAGTTAACAAGTAACATGTCTAGACCACCTATGAATAACTAGCCAAGGTTTAAACGTCCTTCTTTAACAGAAGACATGAAATTCCTCAACCAACATCTCAAGTCAAATTGATCAAGCAAATTCAATATGGACGAAACTCGTGAGACGATCTACCGGCAAGGCAGAATGTCAGAAAATGTCCCCGAAATTCACTGCAAGTACACAACTTATACCCCAATCAACATATGAATAACTTACCTTAGATTGTCTCCTATCCGTCCTTATTTGTTTTATCGATGATAATTAGCGGTGATCTCCAAATTTCGGTACTTGAAGCAGGTTTGACGTTGGTTCTGTTCTGAGTGGAGAGGCGTGGGTTCTTCTCTTCTTTTCTCTCCGGGAGATTTCGGTCGTGGCCCTTTCTGATTGGTCGAGCCGCCTCCGCATGGCGCCTTCTGATTGGTCGAGCCAGCGCTGACTGGGGAATCCCCCTGAAGGCCACGTCGGTCTAAGAAATGACGTCATCAAATTGGGGGGATTCCCTATCACGACACGTCATCAGACGCGGGGATTCCCTCCCGCCCAGGTGAAGGTTCGCGTAACACCTGGAAGTGTGGTTAAATAATCATGGAAATCGTTGCGGATCGGTGGTTTGAGTCACCTGTAAGGACACGACGGGTGTTCCTATTGGCTGTCGGGAGATATCGGGATTTGAGTCGATAAAACTAGGCCTAGATCCAAGAAATATCTAGGCTCAATTCTAGACGTAACGGGGGAGGGGTTTCCCACTCTGCTCTGACTCTGAGACTGGAAAGGGGCTTCTTTTTTCAATTTTTCCTATTCATTCTTCATGTGAACTTTTATTTGAGTTCAGATACAAACCGACATACTTATGTAATTCAGATCTTGTCTGAAATTAGCTTTAATTAGGAAATTTCAAGCAAATTCTCGGACCAGGAAGAGGATTTCCCGGGTCGTTTCGCTGGTCCGCTGCACTGAGACACGTTCTCGTTCTGCGCCGCGGGAACCAGTTCTAAACATCCGGGTTCAGACACTATAAATAGCCTAACCCAGAATATTTCGTCCCATTTCCCGCACGTTCGTCAGGATGAGAACATCAAATCATCCATCGCCATCCAGGACCGCAATGCAAAGGTGAGCTTACTTTTCTATGCCGAGAGAAGCAGACATACTTTGTGCACGTAGTAGAGCTGTTATTTTGCGAATGCAATCCGGATTTTATGGACATCTTGTCAATGTTTGTGACTCGAGTTTTGGCGGTCGGATTGCAAATGGCGGGTATATTCTGAGTATGCTTGTAACTAGAGACAACGGTCTCTTATTAAATACTTTAAAATTAGTTAGAGTGCTTCTATGAATGAAGAACGAGAGTAACGCTTTTAAGCTAGTAGAAAAGAAATTTGATAAACAATTTAAGTCTGAACAAGCACGTGTGACATCATCCGGAGCCATGTGAACCTGCCAGAGCTCTGCAAAAAGATAGAAAAAGAAATTCGGGTCAATGATGAGATTTAGTCTACGAATCTTATTCACCTTGATGAATACACCTAGGTCGCTGAGACCCGAATTATTTCTGTAGAGTAATACTAAGTTTTTTGACAGTGTTTATTGACAGTTGTAGCTTGACAGCTGACGTCACTGTGTGACACTCGTTGTGACAGCACATGGCTTCACTAACCTGTTAGTTTGCAAAGTAAACAATATTTTAACTAGCAATTTGGCTAGATCAGTGCAGTTATATGCAAGTTCAGACAAATTGTGAAATAGTGTATCAATCATAGACAATTAAGCCTACACGGCTACAGAATATCTGCATTAGAACATTTCAATGATATGATAAATATCTATGAGCCTGTCTTGTGTTAATTTCTTATTAATTTAGGCCACTATTAAGTTCTGCTCCTAGCTTGAAGTACGTTTTGCTTTTAAGATAAAAACTTTCCATTCAAAATATAACCAGGTCCATGGCGATGATGAATTTCCATATCCATCATTCGCAGTTTCCACTGAGGGGTAGATCTCGCCCCAAAGAGGGCCTAGACCTTCCTTGGATGTCTGAGCCATGAGTGCCTACAATAATTTGTTAGCAGTGTTTGGTGTCTTCCTAGTACTTTCCTAGTAATAAAATAGGTAATAGCTTATGTTTTTATGATGTATTTCAGCTTTGCGGTTGGAAATCCTGGATGAAGAGATGACAAGTCGCATTGCTGATGGTTTGTATTTCTTTCACATCATAGCATTTACTAGTAGCATGTTACATCGACTTGCAGGTTGGTGTACCAGTGATGTTCTCATATTTGCTACTACAGATTCGTTTCTGACGATAACACTATGTCTGAGGTACACTCAAAACTCGAAAGTGCTAGATATAAAATGAAATGCATGTTTGGTATTTAAAATAGAAGCAGAAATATGAAAATATTAATGGAACACTCATTTCCGTTGTAATATATATTTACTATATACAAGGTGATATCTTGATAAATATTAAGGCTAATTACCCTGAAGTAGTAAGCTAGTGGACTGAGATATCGAAATATCTGGTTTGCATTTAATTGTAATTGGCCTTGATTTTCTCAAACTATTCTAAACGATTTTGTAGCTGTGATGACCAAAACATAATGGGAATCTCTCTGAAATAACCATGAAAGAGTTATGGTTCTGAGCTACATATCACATGAAAACGTTTCAATTTTTGATGTTATGGTCATAAGTTCAATTGACATTTTTATAAAATCAGATTATTTCAGACAATTACAATCCTATTCATTCAAATCTTTGGATAAGCACTCTTAAAACCATTACTTGGGGAAGCACTATTAAAACCCATTACTTGGGGAAGGTAACTCACCTCAGCTCAATTAAGATGGGTAGGGTTATAATTTTACATGACATTTTTGGATCAAACATTTATGGTGATGATGAATTTCCATATCCATCATTCGCAGTTTCCACTGAGGGGCAGATCTCGCCTCAAAGAGGGCCTAGACCTTCCTTGGATGTCTGAGCCATAAATACCAAAAATTGAATTTATTTCATTAGATTCCTGCTAAATTTGCCACTAAGATTAGCCTTTTAGGTGACATGATTCCCTTCAATAAGTTGGGTTACAGTATTTTAAACCATTGACACTGATCAGCAAAGAGTCATTAGTTAACAGATTTATTTAGCTGAAAAAATATTTGAATAATTAAAATTTCTCGATTCTGGGCAGTCTGAATTTGTAGTCCTTGCCCAAAATGCTTGAAAAACTTGCCTAACCTCAACTAGAATTCTAAATAGCTACTTGTCAAGGATGACCACAATAATGCGTGAGTGTAGACAAAGTCTGCACCTGAACATTCACTAGGACGGACTGAGACAAGCCTAGAGTAAAATACAATTTTGAATTGTTTTAAAATTTATGACGTGTCTTAAATATTTCAAATAACGAGTTTTTTTTCGTATATGTTTATATTCAAGCCAGCTTTCTAGGGTGGTTTTAAGTGTCGCTTGACCATATAGAATCGTGAATTTCATTGTTGCATCAATTTGAATAGGGGAATCCAATTTGTAGCTTTGATATTCAAAATTACAAATGTACAAGCTGTGAGTGATGATTACATAGTTCAACAGAAACTACCGTGTCGAAAATTTTTCGCCCCTATCTGACACAGCACCTTAAAATTGACCTTTTTGTTTTGTCCTCCAAAGAATTTAATTTGTATTTGCGTTTTTGTTGTCACAAATCAAAATAACCGTTTGTTTCCTTACTCTTCCAGATGATGCTAAATGAAGATCTACGGAAGAACATTGTATCATGACAGCTGTCTGATACTTGGATTTCATAGGTATTGGGTCAAAACAAATTTTTATTTTTTTTATCCTGTGCTCCCGACAGGTTCATCAAAGGCCGGGTGTGTGGTGCCCTTTCTATGGGACACTGCACATAAAAGACCCCTTGCCACTCTTCGTAACGAGTAGGGTATCTCACCCGGTGGCGGGTTTCTCCTGAATCTTATCATAGATAGGATCAGCTGTAAGCTGAAAAGTATCACCTTGTGCAGTTTCGTAAAAGAACCCAAAAGGGTTCGTCAGACAATAAATTTAGTCAACAAACTTTGTCCATTATTGGGCAAATTGTAGCATTAGCATTTCATGTAGAAATCTGGCTTAAACAGGGATGCCATTTTGTTTTCCGGATTTTATTCCACTTTTTTGCACAGATTTTAAGGGGGGTAAAGTTGTTCTCAGACAAGAGATAGGTTTCAATCTGCTCAGAAAAATAGTGTTAAAGAAAGGGGAAACATATAAATGGCGGCCTTGCCGCCTAAAAAAGGCATAAATGACAGTCGGAAAGGTTGTTGGCCATCTTGGCCAATTTAACAATGATTTCTCCATATTTCGTCGGCCTTGTTCAGGAGTCGAAATAAATGTATATGAACTTGGGGGGCCAGTTGGACCCCTAGCCTATCATGCTTAGGAGCACAGAGAAACTTTTAATGGTCCTTCCCTTTATCAAGTCAAATTTTGTATTTTATGGGGGGCCACTCAGGCCCCTTGGACTTGGAATCTTGGGGCTCTACAGATAATTTAGGGGCCTCTGGCCCCCGTGCCCGTGCCATTTTGACCTCTGTTGTTTCGAAAACGTTGGATGGCCATCGAGCATGTGTAAAGTTTTGAACACTAGTCAGAAAGAACATAATATGATTCTATTGCTATAATTCATTTTCCTGTCTTAAAATCTGGAAAGACTAAATTCTGGATTGCAGAATGGCATCTCTGCTTAAACCAAGCTTTAATGGATAGGTTTTTTATGAGCTTTCATACGCAACAGCAGTGAACTGTTCTTGTTGTATTGAAGTGATGTAACAAACTTTATCACGTATTAAAGAATATCTCCGATATTCAATGACTTCGTGGCACCAGAGCTGATCTTTACGACAAGTAACAGTTCACTTCGGAAAGTACGAAAAATGACTATCTTAGCCTTGATGCTACACAACGAAATAAATTGTAGGAAGACTTTATTAGTTTCATGAGTTGTGTACAATTAGATCTAGTTTGCCAATACAAAACAATACAACTTCACGAATGCTACCTTTAAAGAAAATTGAGTGAAATAATCCTTGAAAGAAAGAAATTTAATTTTATGACTTGGGTACAATTTGCCAGGGAAAGATTAGATCTCACGCCTGCTGAGAATTTGTATAGAAATGTTAGTAACGCTAAAATAATTCAGGAAGAGAGGTTACTGCTAGAAACAAACATTGGAAGACCTAGTTCAATGGGTTTTATAATCTTATAACTGCCAAATTTTACCCAACCTATTGATCTCGCTCTTGCTGAGATAATTATTGAAACGTTTAAGCATTTCAGAGTCACAATAACTGCTAGAAATCTAACCTTGGAATAAATATTAGTCTTGGTGACTTGAGCAGAGGATGACAATTCCTTCCCTGACCCCTGAGGGTTTGATCGATAGGCCTGATGCTCGCAAGTCAGTAATTAGGTACTCTAAACACAATTTTTGCTACGAAATTATGAGAAGAAAGTCCCGAATTTGTAATGTAGTTTCTTTTCCCCGATTGTTATTTTAGTAATATGTCATAACTTCAGAAGAATTCACTTTTGTCAGATGTTTGCAGAACTGCATTGGTCGAATGATGATTTCATATAGATAGGGACAAATGAATAACCCTGATTCGAACTCTATATACTGATGACCACATCTGACAAATAGTGCAAGAAACTGAAATAGGAAAGGAAAGTATAAAAGAATAAATAAGAATGAGGTTAACCTGCAAGTAAGTTGCGTTTATGAAATTTACGCGAAGATATGCGCAACGCCAAAATACTTTTAAACATGCTATTTACCTGGCCTAACCCTTGGTAGCGCAAAATTGAATCCCGACTAAACGGCCCTTAAGGAAAATCTGCGAAATATGTACGCGCGAAAATACCCATGTTCAGTTTCAGATTTAAGAATGTTTCACATGACCGTAATTTTCAAACTGAACTTCCTCCTACTAGCATTAACTAATTTTTCTAAACTGTCTACACAACTCGGCAGGCCTTTAAAAACGATGTATTTTGTTTCAGAAGCATCGTCCATGTGCTCAGAAGTAACACCCATCAGAAGTTATGTCAAATAAAAGTCCCACAAACTGCCCTTGGTCCTACAACTGATGCTCCCTCCACCTTCCAAAGACTGGCAGAAATAATGCCTTACTTAAAATTCTTGAAATGTCTATCTTGACTAGATCAAGGTGTTAAAAGGGAAATGAGGGCCTCGAAGTAGTAATTGACAACAGAATTCTTGGGAAGTCCATGGCTATGTGGCCGAGCATTCAGATTGACCTGACGAACCAAAGGTACTTCGTAGAAAAACAGAACTAGCAAAGTGCACGGAGGGTAGTTGGGCAGGTCCCTCTGGCACAGCAAAAGATAGTCCGTCACTGACCTACTTAGCTCTTACATAATCACTTTGGGAAACAGTGGGTCTGACTGCAACCATGGAGACTAAAATTAAACTTAACTCTGCTGCAACAGAATAAGCAAAACGCTGCGACTGCAAATTCTACCAGAACACGGGATTTCTTTAGGCCAGGTTCTGAAATTCCTGATTCGCAAACTTTTAGGGATTTGATTTCTTGTTGGCTTTTAAAAGGACCCAGAAGCAATAATATAGGCAAAATATGACATTTTGCATTTACCGCAGGCCTAGGTATGGCCATAGAATACATTTCAATACTTAACAGAATTTGCAATTATATGACTTGATTTTGGCTCCCTTAAAGGGACATTCTCGTCCGTGTGACGGACGTATTTTGATGCGTTGTAACTCCCTGCCAGGGCCGCCAAATTCGTGAGGTGACCAATAACGTCGCCGGATTACGTTCCAAAAGTGGAAAACACGTCGCCGGCCGTCGCGTCGTTAGGTTAACGTCGGCGTATGTAAGCTTAACGGCAGGACAAGAATGTCCCTTTAACATCTGAAAAAATGGCTGGATTTGACTCAATTTTCCAGGTAATTTGAAAAAGAAATTTTAGTGGGGGGGCCGTCCATAAATGACGTCATGCTATTTTTGATCATTTTTGACCCCCCCCCTCCCCCCCTTGGTCATGCTTTTACTATAGGAATGTATAGGGGACTGGACACCCCCCCCCCCCCCCTCCCCGGCACATAACGTCATTTATGGACGCCCCGGGGACGCTTTAAAGGGACGTTCTCGTCGCTGACGACGTCGTCGCTGGCTACGTTATAACCATCTAATTAGTGCGCCAAATTCGCGACGTGACCAATCAATGCTGGTAGTTTGGACAAAATAAATTGGGGTCTGCACGCCGTAAGTTTCAGCCAATGGATCCCCGCCAAAGGCCGACTTTGTTTGTCGGGGCCGGGGCCCCCGGGCCTTGTCCCTTCGGGAGTACTGAAGCTCTTTGACAGCTTACTCTGACACACACCCAAGAATTTTTCATTAAAAAAATGTAAATTCGACCCCAAAAGTAGGGGGCGTGTGCCACCCCATTATTAAATCCCCCTTAAATATGGGTCTGAAAGGGGTGATGAGCAGTAATAAGTAGAAGTTTTAGATATGGTATAATAGTCTTATAGTAGTTTTAGAAGTTATTAAAATTAATGTTGGGAAGAAAAATTTCTTTTTTGGGGAGGGGGATTCGGTCTTTTGAATTAAGAAATGCCCATCTCTTGTCTTTGTTACTTATTTATACCAATGGCATTCTTTCTGTTATTAAATAATTCCATGGCGCCACCTGGTTTCGAAATTAATTGATTTCCTCATAACCAAAATATCACTCATGGGGCAATGGTAAAACTGTATTGAACTATTCTAAATTGAAATTTAAGAAGAGATTGAAAGGAAAAGGAAAAATGCTTTTAAAAAAAGTACAAAACAAAAGAACCGTTAGCGTAATTGACAAGGGATAGAAGGAACTTTGGAAGAGGCACACTAACACCACCTGGTGAGAAAAATGTATTTAATCAAAATTAGATCTGTTCTCATTAGTTAGGATAATAGGTCGAATTCTAACAAGGAAAATTTATTTAATTAACTGTACTATAAACTGGAATTGCAAAGGTTTTATTCACTCAACCATAGTGGATTCATTCCATTGGTGGTCCCCTTTTTTGTGTGTAAATTTATCAGTTTCTCTTTAACAATTATACCCTGATCCTGAGCCTGTAATGGATATTTTAGGTTTCTAGGAAGTTTAATTTTCAACAACAATAATACCACCTATCCCTAAAGATGAACTATAATGTTTTCCTTTGTTTGGTGTCAGATTAAAGGTGTTCAGCATAAATTCTAATTACCAATATGGGTCTGGACCACTTAAATCGACACAGCGACACGGCCAATTTTCTGCTTACCGACATGCGACAGGGGCTATTCTTAAATTCGACACGGTGACAGAGCTAATTCTTAAATTCGACATGCGACATCGGGACCCCTCCATCAAGGGCCCCACCAATGCAATCTCTTACAAATTTGTAGGTAATTTAGCTTCTATAATATAGGATTATATAGAAACAATTATGAATACAAGATCAAGTATGTTAGGTTCTAAAGAACCTAAAAGCTCCGTCTTATCCACTTTGTTAAATAGCGGAAAGGGAGAGAGAGGGGAGGGAGGGAGACAGAGAAAGACAGAGAGACAGAGACAGAGAGAGAGAGCGAGATTGAGCATGGATTGAGAGTCTGAGGTCATTTGTGTGAGGAGATTGTATTGGTAATATGCAAATTTATTCAATATGGCCACCCCCAGTGGGTGATGGGGGCATTCCCGACCTACTTTCATTCTATTTTTAGAATATTATTATGACATCTCGTCAATCTCCAGATACAGACTTATTTATGCTAATTTCTACACTCTCAAGGCATTTTCTATGACGACAGTCTCAATCTCCAAGCAGATTCTTTACATCAGAAATAGCACAGTGTCCCCCCCAATTTTTAACACTGACTTCTATGGGAGTTGGGCCAAGTTAAGACGCCGATATATTGGACTATTGACGTTATCCACTCATCAAAAACGGAGAATGAAAAATTTTCAATTCCCATAGAGATCCTATGTTAAAACCTACACCCTCTGAAGGACCATATCCCCCTAGCGAGAGACCGAGGAACCAGCAAATTTTCAATATGGCCACCCCCAGTGGGGGAAAGGGGTATTCTCGACCTACTTTCGTTCTATTTTTAGAATATCATTATGACATCATCTCGTCACTTTCCAGATACAGGCTTATTTATGTTAATTTCTACACTCTCAAGCCATTTCCTATGGGACGCCTTTCAATCTCCATACAGATTCTTCCTTTCAAAAATAGCACGATGTGTCCCCCCCCATTTTTAACATTGATTTCTATGGGACTTGGGCCAAGTTATTAATCTGATGTATCGGACTATCGACGTTATCCACTCATCGAAAACGGAGAATAAACAATTTTCACCATCTGTGATAAGAGTTAAAAAGCCTGATGAAAATGTATCTTTACCATTGAATTCAATGAAAAAAATCTTCCATTATTTTGTCTGTGGAGAAAACTATCATTGGAATTCTCATGAAACTCCTAGAATATCTAGCATTTACCTGAGCAAATATTGAAACCAAGATAGTAAATATTCAGTCTTAAAAAGAAAACAATGTAATGAAGAAAATTGACAGATTGAGGTATTTTGATTATTTATACTATGGTAATTTGATACTCTATTATTCTAATTGAATAAGAAACACCTTGAAGTTATTTCTCCTAGCGTCATTGGACCTATGACAAGTTTGAAACAGCATTAAAAAATAGTTTCATAGTTCTTAATATATGAGCCAGGTGGCGCCCTGAACAGCCTCGTTATCTTTGGAGAAATGCTGGTTGCTATGACGATATATACGGCGTCTAGGCCCAGAATGTGTGACCCCAAGATGCTTTATTACACTATTTCATGATTTGACCCAAGATTCCAGCTCGTTATTCTTTTTTGATTCAGTGAACTACACTTAACTAGTTATCAACTCAAGAAATAAAAGTCGAAGTCATAGTTTGTCGTTCATTTCAGTCTGTTGAGTGTTCCATAATTCCACTATCCACTATCAAAGTTCTTGTGCATGCAGTCGGTTACCATTGTCTTACACCTCCAAGATTCAATAGTTACCAACTTTCGATTTTGCCAGAGCATGTACCGTACTCTTATCATGTCTGATATGCGGCTTAGAATTTAATGCGAAATAATCTAAGCAGAGAAGGGATTTCACCCTTATGGTAACTACGCACTCTAAATCTATGGGTTGGTTGGTTGGTTATTGGTTGCTTTACGCCCTAATTAACAGCCAGGGTCATATCAAGGGCGGTGATGGTGATCAAATCTATGAGAAGGTAGAGACCATACCCCTACACTTTTACCGAGGCAGGTGTTCTTTAATGTGCAGGGTCCCATAGGCAGGGCCCCACACACAACAGCCGGTGGCCCAGGGGCAGTGGCGTACCCAGGGGGGGTTCCGAGGGTGTCTGGAACCCCCTCAGATTTATCAAAGTTTGTATAATTGGAAAACAAATATAAGGAATTATAACAAAATATCTAGTAGGAATCCCCTCACTTTTACATTGAACCTCCTCAATTTCCCTGGAACCCCCTCAGATTTTAGAGCTGGGTACGCCCCTGAGGGGCCTTTGATATCCCTGTTGTTGGCACCTAAATCTATGGGTATTCTATTGTTACACTAGGTGGTTGGTTCCTTTACACCCTAATTAACTGCCAGGGTCATATCCTGGGCAGTGATAGTGATCGAACCTGTGAGGAGGTAGAGACCATACACCTACACTTTTACCGAGGCAAGTGTTCTTTAATTAATGTGCCTGGTCTCATAGGCAGGGCCTATTGTTAAACTATGTCGGGAAAGGGAAAATACTTGGTAAAATCTAACACCTTTCTTCTTTTCTGCGTGCATATTTCCCGGATGTCGGGCCGCTTTCACACATTAGGGTTTACAGCTTTGTATAGTAGTACGGATTGTATTGTGCGCTGTTCCCGTCCGGAGCTATGCTTGAGGAACCCGCCACCGGTAACCCAGGTTCGGCCCAAATTATAGATTTCAGTCACTAGTACTTCAATATCGCACATTTTAGAGAAACGTCAACCAGATGCCACTCTTCAAAACATGGAAAAAACAGAACCGCATTTTAATACGGGAAAATAAGTTCTCTTCCAAGAAATTTAATAAAAAAAACTATTTTCCTTCTAAATTTTTGCATTTTATAACTTTTTGTCCAAGCAAAAAATACGGAAATCCGTATTTAGACGAAAATGTGGCATCTCTGAATTCAACGAATTGTGATTCGCTGCGGGTGCTCAACTGAACTCTGAACTCGCTATCCCCCATCAACTATACCAATGAAAACACAAACTCCACAGATCCTCTTGTATTTTTTTTTTATTTAGCGCAGTAGAGCCCGATGTTATGATGTTTGTACAAGTCCTAGTCTGTTTAACCAGCCCGGTGGGCGATCTCCTTGGCCTTCGCCTTCTCCAGTTTGGTGACGCGCGCCTGAGACTTGGAGCCCATGACACCACCGCCCCAGTGACGGCGGATCTGAAACGCAGGGGGAGACAGGGTTTTACAAAATAGTTTTCAAAGCTACAGTAAAGATATTAACACTTTTGTGTCTAGTTAAGTTAGCTCAATGAATGCATATTTAGATTTCAAAAAGAAGGCGGATTCATACATCACAGCAGCTAAGCTTTTTCTTATTTCTAATCGTATGAAGACTATTTGAGACCAATATGTGGAAAACATAATAAAATTCTGGATTTTTTTTGACGGCATGATAGCCAGCTGTAAGTATCGTTACACGTTGAAAACTTTTAAATTTTCGAATAACTTAAAATTCGTAGACAATCTGATTGGTGACAATCTGATTGGTGACAATCTGTAGCATTCTCTGTAGGATTGACTCAATTGGCTATAACGAATTTTAGAGAAAACGTTAACTCTATACCTCAGCTCCTGATACGGAACATAATCGTTTGATATTAACCTTATTCTAATTCTGGAGACGTCAACTATTAGTTGTAGGCATCTTGTTACATTCATAAATAGTGGAACAATCCTTATTAATGCCTTAGCCAATCTCACCTCATCGAAGCGCTCGTTGTAGTTGGTCTTGACAGCTTCAACCAACTTGTTGAGACCGGTCCGGTCCTCGCTGAAACGGGTAAAAACACAAAATTAGTCAACTATCAATTAATTTATTTTCACAACGTGTGTGGGGAAATCGCGCACCTGCCTTGAACGCTTTCTAATGGCAATGTTCAAATCACTTGAAAATGAAGGCACATTCTGCCTCTAATTTAGGGTTTAATAGTGTATGAAATAACTTTTTGGGCGTCAGCCATATGGGCTGACATTTATGAAAATATGTCAGCCCTGCTCGAAAACTGTCAGCCCGGATTTCGTATACTGAAAACACTTGACGATATGACCACTACAACTAGACCTCCACAGAAACAGGAAATGGAAAAAAAATGGAAAAAGAAAAACAATTTTACATTTTCTCCCATACTGTTGTCAGCTTTCCGAGCTGATAATCTGATATTTCTTTGCCCAAAAGTGTCAGCCATGACCAAAAAGTGTCAGTCTGGGGCTGACGTTAATTTCCAACACTGTTTAATATCGGGTTAGTCACTAAGAGTGGTTTCTGGTACAAGGCTGTGTCAGATAGGGGCGAAAGTTCCTTCGTTCTACATGATAGTTTCTGCTGAACTATGTCCTCATCACCCACAGCCAAGACCACTTGGATTTCTTTTTATTTTAAAAGACTTTGATGTAAAAGAATCTGATCATGAGTGACAGACTTTTAGCTATGTAGCACAGTACAAGGGTTTTCTTTTGGATATGATGGACAAATATCGAGGGTATATACCGCACAAAAATAATTATAGAAACTTTTATCAGTTTTATATATGTACTTGTTATACTGTAGACGGTTTATAATGCGGGAATAACTTAATACTTATGTTTGAGATTTAAGTTCCTATGGATTAAAGTCAAGTAAGACTCAATTTACAAGTCTAAGGTCTGACTGCATGATGAAAAGATGTTAAGATAATCTAGTTGTGGCTCAGACATCCAAGGAAGGTCTAGGCCCTCTTTGGGGCGAGATCTACCCCTCAGTGGAAACTGCGAATGATGGATATGGAAATTCATCATCGCCACAACTCATTGATTTCTTGTGCATCTTGATTAGAATGTTCTCATTAGATAATTCGCACAGGTTTCAAAATCATTTTCTCTCAACAAGATCACAATCACCCTGTCTGACTTCTCTAACGTAAGTTTTTATCACTCATGAATTGTTAAATTTGAGGGAACTTCGCCATTTTTTTGCCAGGACTATAACTGGTTTTTTTTTTATTTTTTTTTTATTTTTTTTTATCTAGATACGGTAATTTTGTTAACCAGTCTTAAAATCACGGTGACCTTTTCTGAGAGGTACTTAACCTTTTTACATTTCCTAAATTAAAGGGGAAATCCTTTACAAGTTTCGAGAATATCTATGCACATATGACTATTTCTACTTACGGGTTGACTGTGGTGAGGGCGAGGCAGGTGACGGTCTTGCGGCGGACGACACGTCCCAGACGACCCTTGTTCTTCACGATACAGTACGGTACGCCCATCTTTCTACACAGAGCGGGCAGGAACATGACAATCTGAAACACGGGCAAACAACGTCATTACTACAGGGATGTAAGTCATGTGCCTTAAAGGGAGCCAAAAACAATGTAGGGTCAAAATTGTGCAAATTCTGTTAGCTGATGAAATAAATTCCATGGCCAAAGCCTGGGCCTATGGTAAAATATTGACTGCGAATACAAACTTAAACTACCTTAAAGTACATGAAAACTAGTGTTGGAGGAAAAAAAAAAGGAAATCTGACTAAAATCGGAAAACTTACGTCCCTGATTAGTAACCATGACAAAACATGAACTGAAGAGTTTTTTCCTTTCTGGTTACAGATTAATTTTCCCAACACCTGAGAATTTCATTGACTAATATTTCAAAGTTATGGGATATATTAAGTATGATTTAAGTGATGTAGGCTTGAGGCTTGTCTCAGTCCGTCCTAGTGAATGTTCAGCTGCAGACTTTGTCTACACTCACGCATTATTGTGGTCATCCTTGACAAGCCGAGCTAAGTTAAGTTTTTCAAACAAGTGAATTTGTTGGATACTTTGATATCAAAAGCAAAATATTCGATTAGGTGATTTGAGGTTGGTACTGAATTTCAGCACCTTTAGATACTTTTAAGCAACTACCCGGTAACATAAGAAAACATCTTCCTGGAATCTGAATCAGCTTTTACAATATATCCCATGGATTCCCCCGGATTTCAAATCAGAGATTGTATATAAAAATAAGACTTCTTTAAGAGGATAAGAACGATCCAAATGGTAGATGAGAAACTTTCCATATGCTTGGCTCAGGCGTCATAGCTTCTACATTTTAGTATCAGGTGAAGAAATTCTTACATCATTGCCAGCCTCAACAGGAATCTTTCCTATCAAGTTTATATCGGAATTCTCCCTACCACGGATAGTTAATTTACAGTATTTTAAGCACCTGCAGGCTAATTTTTACTGATTTTGTCAACAAACAAGAAGCAAATGACTATCAAAGTTCCGATCGTTGGAACGATCGATGTTCGCCCTTAACATAACAATGGACATTTCATTGTGTTTGAAAGGTAATTGAACGAAATGTCAATGTATCTAATGTATGTAATCTATAGCAATGGTGTCCCTCAATAAACTGAAGGCCCTCCTACAACCAGAAGGCTATGTGGGCTATGAGTAGTGACCACCACCACCACCTGTCACACACAACTCAGGGAGGGGCTTAGGAAAGGGGCTCCTCCTCCTCCTACTAGTACCAGGTCACCTGCACCCACCCACCTGCAGGTGTCAGTGGAGGTCCTAATGTGGAGGGGTGAGGTTGATTGGCTCAAATACTGGTTATGTAACCACACTCCTTGAACTGAGTTCAAGGAGTGGGGGTGGGGGACGGTGCAGGGGAGAGGCCTGCCCACTCAATTACACTTGATGCACACTAATTGTCCTTGCTTACAAATGCATGCCGGTGGACAAAGGCCTGTAGCTACTTGTATGTAAGATTGTGTAACCGGGCAATCAGATCAAAGCCCAAATACCTACAAAAGACATGACTGATTGAGTGAGCCCTTCCCATAAGCTACAATACTAAAAACTATAATTAAGGGCTCACAAAAAACTATAGAAAATAATCAAATAAGAAATAATGATAAAATTTATGAAAATCTCTATGCTAAAGCCTAGGGTCTTGTCAACATATTACCCAGCATGCATCGTGATCTAGGCTAGCCTGCAGGTATAACTTAGGAAATTTGCTATCCGTGGTCGGGAGAATTTCTTCAACCTAGCATTACACTCACCTCGATGGGGTCGACATCGTGGGCGATGATCACGAGCTGAGCCTTCTTCTGCTCGACGAGCGTGGTCACCGTGTTGACGCCGGAGCGGACCACGGGGGGCCTCTTGGTTGGCGTGTCAGCCTTACCCTTCACGCGCTCCTCGGCGCGGGCTCCCAGACGAGCCTTCTTCTCCTGCTTGGTCTCGGGCCGGTACTTGTCCAGCAGGCGGAACAATTGTGTAGCTGTCAAGGAAAAGGATACATTGTTATATGGTTCACAAGGACTGAAAATTGTGGTCGATAAAAATGGGAATAGAGTATCAGCTATTATCTTCCCTCACTACTTTCAGTTTTTAAGCATGTACTGATAATTTAAATAAACATTTTTTTGGAAGCTTGTTTAGCCGAACTGTAACTAGTATGTTTTTCTGTCTGTCACAGTTCACTCAGAGATCTAGGTGGTAGATTGTTCGTCATCAGGACGCAGATAGCAAATCTGTTTTCATCACCGTGAACTGCAGATCGACGCTTAATTTTCCAGAGTTTCATGTTTGTCATATTTGTACGCATGTTTACAACCTCGGTTCATCACTTTACATAGTAGGTTTTTTTTTTGCAAACAATTTATATTAATTACGGAGGTAATCAATAGCACACTTCTAATGATCTATACATATATAGTTTTCAAAGCTGAATTCGACCATGTGATCATCTGGAATGGATGCACTATATTTCTTATTAAATAAATATTGCTCTAGAAATTGTTTTGAAATTTTGCATATACATGCTTTTGAGCAATACGTCTAGTTTAAATAGTTAATAGACTGCTGTATGTGACTCATAGGTGGTAGAAGTTTGTCATCAGCGGATCATACTGATAGCAAATATTGTTTTCATCATTGTCACAACATGCAGGAATGAGGTACTTATGTATACAATTTAGTCGCTTTAATACGATAAATCTTGATTGACACTGAATGGAAAGCACTTATAACGACTTATACGAGTATGGGAAAACTTGACTGGAAATATATATTTCTCCCTCAATCAACTATGAAAGTTGACAGATGGCTTTGGTAGACTTATGTGTTTTGTGAAATAAATCGCGAGTCAAACTGACAAATCTTAATTTCCCTTTTGTCAGCCAAGGTTTTTTTTTTAATTGCATAAATCTACAGATTTGAAATATTCTTCCCATTCACCCATCTGATGAAGTGGAATTTGAAAAATCAAAAGCTTATGGAAATTGATAAAGATTTTGCTTTAATTTTTTCAAAACATTTAATTTAAAACGTGGCTCAGAGATCTAGGTGGTAGATATGTTTGTCATCAGCGAACTTTACTGATAGCAAATATTGTCTTCATCATCGCCAAAACAAATCATTCAAGAATTGACTCTCAGCATATTTTTACCTCAATAAAACGTTAATAAAATTCTGGATAGCCGTATTCCGTACGATCCACATGTGTACCATAACAACACATCCAAGTTAATGTGAAAAAGAACAGAGGCTGGTATTGAATCAAAACATCTCTGCGTGTGCTAAGAGAAATGGTT
This sequence comes from Lepidonotus clava, assembly GCA_936440205.1. Taxonomy (NCBI): domain Eukaryota; kingdom Metazoa; phylum Annelida; class Polychaeta; order Phyllodocida; family Polynoidae; genus Lepidonotus; species Lepidonotus clava. The sequence goes on from OW387143.1 coordinate 4,727,654, forward strand.
GATTTAGAAAACCTTTACATTGAAACTTATACCAGGTAACATGTGGATTAAGCTAGAAACATTTTTTCCCACAAATATCCTAAGCATATCAGGGTACTTTTTAAAAGTTATCTAATACTATTGTGGCTCAGAGATCTAGGTGGTAGAATTGTGTGTCACCATTGATACTACTGATAGCAAATGTTTACATCACTGCCACTGCAATAGGATCTTGATTTGTGGCTATTTACATACTATAAATTGCGGAACTAATTAGTTATTTTGTCTTGTATGGTAGTCGAAACTAACTACCAGGACTGGGCCTTGATTTTCATGTTTAAAACAGAAAATTTGTCGGCTATCCATAATTCATTGATCTTAAAATTCCACATTAATTCCCATGATTTACAGCCTTTGAATAAAAAAGATTTCCTGAAAAGGAAAAGAATGGTCTAAATGCTAGAAAAAAAAAGTTCCAATAGGCTTGGCTCAGGCGTCTTAGCTTCTACATTTTAGTATCAGGTGAAGAAATTCTTACATCATTGCCAGCTTTTCTAAAGGAATCTTTTCTATCAACTTCACATTTTAGTACTCTATATCGTTAACAAATGAACATAACATTTCTTTTCAATTCTAAAAGAAAGCAATTTTACGGTTTAATTCTGTTCATAAAGAAATCATCGTAAACTGTTTCCAGAGATACCACTCAAAAATCCTGGAAAATCTGGAAATTCGTGAAATACAACCTATCTCAATTATAGGCAGGTTATATCAAAGAAATAGATTCATATAGTAGTATGTTCCTTCTGACATTAAAAAGAGCTTTTAGAAAGGGAAATCTGTTGTCTGAACACAAATGTGATGGGGTTTTTTTCTCAATTTTTTTTTTCCTTATGTAAAGATTATTAAACAGAAATAAATCCGGAAATCCAGAAAAGCAGGAAAAATGGCATCCCTGTTTTATCACGTACTTTGGAGTTTAATGGAAGTCTCAGTTTCGTGTAGTCCACATGCTTGTATTTCAGACAGGGATAACTAGATTCATCACAGACAACGCTTTCCAGACTTAATTAACTTTTAGCATCTATATTGTTTATTTATAATACGGAGATACCACTACTGACTGATGAAAATGTAGAAAAAGTAGGAAACAATTTTCCTACTTTTTTTCTATAATCAACTAGGAGGGAAATTACCTTTAGGAAAAGAGAGCTGACTTTGAATTTGCATCTGAACAACAGACTCTTGTAAACTAAGAAATTCTTCCACAATTTTAGACAATTTTGAATGCTAACAACATTTCTGGGCCACCCTGTAGACAGGGGTGGGAATGCTAACTGACGTGAAGGTGGCTCAGACTCTTCCTTAATCAAATTCTGCATTTTTACATCAGAATGATCTTAATATGCATCATTGCCGACCTCTTTCAAATTTGGAAAATCTGATCAGATTCCTATTTTTTTTTGGATTGGGGATAAAAAAAAAAGCTGGGGAACTGAAATAATTGTGTTCTAGACACTATCCAAGAAATGTAAAGGTTGTAAACTTTACACAATTAAAGTACATTGTTGGAAAAACATCGTCATTAGACAAACTTTTCTTTTTTAAATAAAAAAATACATCAAAAAATTGTGTGGCAGTTGGTTATAAAAGAGGGAATTATTTCTGTAAAGTAAATTGTCATTTCATTTACAACAAAGAATCTTCTGGTGGTCCATCTCTCTTTTTTTCTTTTCTTTTTGGTTGGAAAACCATGACCTGTTAATACAGCTCAAGGTGGCTCAGACTCTTCCTTAATCAAATTCTGCATTTTTACATCAGAATGATCTTACTATGCATCATTGCCGACCTTTTTCAAGCTGGGGAGGACCACTTGAAACAACAAATGTTTATCTCAGTTCCAAGAATTCTCAAATTGTAATTATGACATGCCAGTGTTTATTTTTTATTTGTTTACTACACGATTTCGAGTATGTACAAAACATCTGTTTGTTTGGGAAGTCGAACCTTCAGGCTCTTTGCAGACTACAAGAGGTCTAATGATTTTCAAATTCATACGAGATGATTTAGGAGAACCCAACACCAGGATCACCAGCCTACTCTTTTTGAAGTTTGATTGTTGGGGTAGTTTAACATCCAGCCAACCCCCCGGGTCTTTAACCAGACTGCATAAGGTGATGCTTTTCAGCTGGGGGTGATCGTACCTATATGATTTGATTTAGGATAAATCTGCCACCAACTTCAATAGTTCATTATACCCTACTCTTTTCAAGGTGTCCCATAGAAAGGGTACCACACATCGTGCCTTTGATAACCCTATTGGGGGCACAGGGTTCTTTCTGAAGAACAGCTTGAATCTGCTAACTCTCAGCACGTACCTGTTTGCCTGTCGAGGGCCTGTGTGAACTGGTTGATGCTTGGGGGCACCTTCAGGCGCTGGTAGAGGATCGCCTTTTGCCGTTGGAGACGGATGTACTTGGGCCACTTCACGAACCGGCTCAGGTCACGCTTGGGCTGGATATCCTGGCCTGCAACATGAGAAGCGGGGGAAATAGTGAAAGATGCAAAACTTAATCAGGAAGAAGCATTTATTAAATATCTGTATTGTTGCGGAGTAGGTTAATAACATACATACAAAATGTGTCGTTGAACCCAAATTACATTTTGCAATTTAGGTTTTACATGTTTTGAGACTTTGTTTCCCAACTGTACACAATACACATGACATATGCCAAAGCCATACATTCGTTATTGTGCCTATCTTAAAATAGGAATACCTTTGGTTTTGAAATTATATAATATATTCACTTATTTGCCTGGTAAAGCTTCTTCATCTTTACATTTTTTTTGCATGGCATTAGATCTATGTATTGTAGTAGTTTTAGACATGTGACGTAACAATCACTGAGGGAAATGACATTTAAAATTAAAGACTAGACCTGAATGGTTTACGTCTAGTTTTCTGACGTAAACATTTTGGCATTTAAATGTTCAGCCATAATATTTTATGCTGTAATCAAGGCCCACATGTGAACAGGTGAAGGTAACCTAAGGACCATGCTGGTTGAGTCAACCTGTCATGAACACAAACAAATCATTCAACCAGTTTCAACTCACTGCACACATAACAATCTAATTTAGATCGTCCTGTCAGAAACTTGCTGATCACTACAAAACGTGGCAAATACATCTTACTACAGTATAATTTGGCTGCTGTCACCCCTCAAAATATCCCCGGTTCCCACTTTACAATGCACATAGTAAGTCAAGTGACAGCCACGACGATGGAGAAAAGTGTTTTGACAACTCACCGATTCCGAAGTTCTTGGGGCGTTTCTCGAAGAGAGGGTTGACGACCTTCTTGGGCTCGGACTTCTTGGCCACGAGCGGGGCGGCCGCCACCTTCTTCTTGCCCTTCTTTGGTTTCGGCTGGAAAAAGAAGCAAAAGTTGACATTTCCACCAAATCAACACACGGAAAGCGTGACACCCGGCCATGACAGCGACGAGATCCATGTGTACGTCCTCGGTTCGACAAGTCCAAATAATCAAAATATTAGAAAATCGGACATAATCTGAGTAGGAAGATATAGAAGAAACATTGTTCTTTCGAAATATACCACTTTTGTTGCATGATGTTAGTAAATTTAGGAGATAGAGACGGATTTGTTTTGGTGTATCCATAAAACTATACGCACCATCTTGATGGATTGAGAAAGAGGCCGGATGGAGAACCCCGAGATCTAAACTAAACCGGCGAGACTTCGCGAGACTCCGCGAGACTCAAACACCGGTGAGCGATATTGGGGGAAAACTCGCCGATAAGCCGTGGAAGTTCTGGTAAATATTTTGATTGTTTTGTGGTTTGCGTCAAGGCAGAATAGCTTTGTGGCGGTCATAAACAAAACTTAAATACTTCTTACAGATATCTACTTTGCATCTGTGTTAGACTGTCGTTTATGAAGGTAAATCTGGCGAAACAACCAAAAGTCAAAATTAAAAATAACAAAACCAGTCAAACTCAAACTTTGAGTTAAAGTGAAAGTCGACTGAAGCCACAATTCTCAAAATACACTTCAAATTGAGACTCCTTTTCTTACGCTGAGTTGTTGCACGTCATCTTCTGACGTCCAAGAAAACAATGAAATTTATTTATTTTTTATTTTTCGTATTAATTGCCATTTCCTGTATTTTTTTCTTTTATTTTTTGATATTTGTTTAAAAATCATAAATGTCATAAAAAAAAGGCTAGGGTAGGGCCAAAATATTATGGTACCTAAACACCACAACTTATTCATATTAATCATAGCCTTACCAATCTCCACTGATCAGGGGTGGACTGAACCACGGGCCCGGGGGCCCGAGGCCCTTAAAAACAGGTCGGGCCCCTAGATTTTCTGGCCAAGGGGCCCGACTGGCCCCTAGAAAATCTTGGATAACAATTACAGATTTCTATATATTTTACAATAAAACATAATGTTTTCAAAGACAATCTGATTATATATATGTGAGGGCCCCTACATTTTGGTGCAGGCCCCTACATTTGGAAAGCTGGGGGCCCGACTGGCCCCTTGATTTTTAGACTTATGTCCACCCCTGCTGATACACTAGTAGATCTATACACTGGTAAACATAAGATAAAAATTATTATTCGCCAAGCAGAGCCTGAGAGGTTTCCCATAAATAAGGCAAAAAAATGTTGTGTTCGGGTAACCCGACCTACCCTAAAATTTTGGCCCTACCCTAACTTTTTTTTAGGAAATCTTTTATTCTGTTTTTCAAAACCCAGAAGAGTTAACCTAAAAAAAAAAAAAGCATTGACTATAGACAGCACATAGATGCTCAGTGCATGTCTTCTAGATGCTAAAAATGTTTTTAGAGGATATTTGGAATATTTTTTTGTGATTTTCAACACTGTCCGGGTCTCTTTGTTAAATAATAATAAAAAAAATCGACCGACCTACTCTAATTTTGTTGACCAATGTTACCTGAACACAACTTTTCTATTTTTTGGCATAATACCTTGGGTGATGGTGATCCATGTCAAAATGCTAAGGGATAAACTTTTTTTTAAAACTAGAAAGGTGATTAGTATATCTAACTCGTTCTTTCTTACTGTCATAATCTTATTTTTGTAGATAAAACTCGTCCACCATGTCTCAGGCTCGGGCGTTACCGCAGAGTAAAGAAGCGTTACTCAAACAGTACCAGAAGCGGTTAAAGGACAGCATCCGCTCCATGGTTGACAACTTCATGGAGATTGTCAAGGCTGCAAAGGTAGGAAATCATCAGGAATTCTTTAATGTAGAGGAAAAGTAACTTGTTACCATTGAGCTTTGTGTGTGTGTGGGGAGGAGCAGGGGTCCAGACAGTATTGAAAATAAACAAGTAGTTTGAAAAGTAATTCTGTTTAGTTCTAAATGTAAGTTCATTTTACACATGATTTATGTAATACATTCATGTCACTGAGGAAGGTGTTATACAATTTGACAGACACTGACAAGAATACACTAGTTTCCTACAGTCTTCCGGTCACAAAAATAGTTTTCTTGAAAACAAAGTCATGAGCCTACCAGACGGATTTATATTCATATTTTTTCCAAAAATTGAATGGCTGAAAATTTCTTTCCAAATCATTTCAAACACAACCCTATGGAAGTAATAAAAAGACCCAATAAATAAATTAAGTTCCTTCTGTTACAGATAGAGGAGGATTCACAGTTGTCGCGGCCCACCCAGGCCGAGCAGGACCAGTACGAGATGCAGGTCCGGGCTGCCAACATCGTGAGTTATTACCGTAAACTCTCAAAGACAGGCTGCTGTCTAGGTTGGGGAAACAATAAACAATAAAACAATGCCTACAGTATGAAACTTAAGATAGAACGGTAGACTTTAAATTTACCAATCTAGTCAAATCTAGTACAGGTAATTGAGAAGTTTCTGATAAAAAAAAAAGCAGTTCTATGTGGCGTCACCTATCTCAAATAAATCTAATTAAAGTTAAAAAAAAAGACCAATCTGATAATCTATAGATATAAAAAGAACCATGCTTGGAACTGTAAATTCCACTAAACAAATAATTTCATGAAAAACATTATTAATTTTTGGAAAATCATTTTTGTATCTCAGGTGCGTGCGGGTGAATCGCTGATGAAGCTCGTCTCCGACATCAAACAATTCCTGATCCTGAACGACTTTGTCTCGGTCAACGAGTCGATCACGCAGAACACACAAATCTACCAGAAGATGCAGATGGAGCTGGACAGTAATCTGCACGCACTCCGCGATGACATGGCCGCCGACCTCTACGAGTTGGAGGAAGAGTATTACTCCTCAGTTTATAAATGATGTGTCAGTGATAAATAACGTAAATAACTGGACAGTAACCTCACGCACTCCGCGACGACATGGCCGCCGACCTGTACGAGCTGGAGGAGTATTACTATAGTCTATGAAGATCTGGAGAGAAATTCTGCTCTTTTGGTCCGTAGGCAACACAAATTTGGACTGAAAAGCTATCAATCTTTGGTTGCTAAATGACATAGATGTGCATTACTATCCCAGCAGTGTCTGTTACAGAAAAAGTCTGTGGGTGACACTGACGTGTCAGGTCCTGTCTCTATGAACAAGAACCAATTGTTGGACCGGTGGATGAGTGATGAATGAACGTCAAGTAAACCTGAATTGATTGAAACAGGATAGTTTGTGACAATCAGTCATGCAGTTTGTCAGGGGCGGATACATGATTTTCAAAAGCGGGGGTCAGCATAAAGGCCAAGTACTGAAACCGCACGCATTTGTGCAAACTTGAGCGGTATTTTCCCCTCTTTTTGTAGTTTAGGGGTCCACACAAAAAAAAAAGGGGGGGGGGGTTGTTCAGGACCCCCAGGACCCCTTCCCCCCCCCCCTCTGGATCCGCCCCTGTTTATCTTGTTCCTTAGATGTCCATTTATATTTCTAAAAAGATGGAAGACTTTTTACAATAATATATTTTCGGTTTTTGAATAATGACCACTTCAGTCCACAAGAGGGAGACACTGCGAGTGTCACGTACTGCCCTATGGTACGTGTACGCCGGTTACCCAAATTGAAATAAAAGTTCAAATTCAGAATCATCAGAATTAAGGACGTTATTCCGACTATATTTCTATTCATCAGATAAAGTGAACATGATACGGTAATAAAGAATATATTTTCATAATAAAAGTCATTCTTGTTTTGTGTTTTTTCTTATTGCGTTAAAATAAAATCAGACCCCCAGCATTACCTTGTGCAGTCTGGAAACAACCCTGAAGGGTTGTCCTGACGTTAAATGACATGAGTTTTATGGAATTCAAGTAAAGTTTTAGTTATCATGATTTATACTGTGCCAATATTAAATCCTTAATATCTTGAGAATCAGGAATTTCAGAACCTGGCCAAATGGAATTCCCTGTGTTTTGGCAAATTTGCAAATTCCCTGTGTTTTCCCTGAAAGATTTGTTTTTGCCATTTCCCCTGTACTGTTGGTACCCTAGTTATTTGAGTCTGCAAAATTTTGTCATATTTTGGCACAACGTGGCTTTTGGGTTGCCTTTAAGTTCACTCTCTTCCCCAGAGAAAAGCATGGTGACTTTCTGTTTTATCATATTCTTCTTGGTCTAGTGTACCCATTTACAGACCTGTCAACCCTCCCGGATTTTCCGTGAGTCTCCCGGATTTTGACCCAATCTCCCGACCTCCCTGAGAGGGGCAAAATCTCACGGAAATTAACTAGAATGTGCCTTGGTAATGCTACAAATAGAAATAAACCTATATGTACAGATGTAATTTATTAAAAGAAAAAAGATTAATTGAAAAAAATATAGAGTAGGGGAGCCGCTTTTGATGCAGTAAGGAGGGGAAATTGGATAATTACATGATATCCAATGTGAAAGTAAAATCATTTTTTATTGTTTCACCTATAGGTAGTGGAATAATACCTGTGGACGTAAACATTCAAGAAAAATATCATGTTTGAATTTTTTTAATGATATTTCACTGGTATTACTTTAATAGGTATATTCTTCAGTTTTGCCGCACCTGGAGCATTTTTTGATGCACCTTAGGAGCTTATTATGGCGGATCTGATGTTTTTGTCTGCATTTCACAAACATGTTGATCATAAATATAAAAGAAACTCAGAGGTTTAAACTTTACAATAATTTTTGTGTGGAAATGTGCAATAATTCGATAAATGTAATCATATATCATTTTACAACACATCCCTTGATGGCTATGCATTTCATAAATACAAGCATATTCAATAGGGCATTAATTGCTTTAAATATACGCATTTTTGATGCAATTGATGCAAAGACATGGGTGTTCACATCCGGGGTTCACATTCATGAAACTATAGATATATTCAGTCTTAAGTGTTTCTATTGGCAGTATCTTTCCTTGCCCGCACCCCCACCACAAAAAAAAAAGAAAAAAAGAAAGGGAGAGAGGCAAGAGAAAGGAAAAGAAGAGAAAAACGGAGGGGGCCGACCTGTGAGCGCTTGGAGACCTTAGATAGGTTAGGCCTAAAAAAAAAAATTGTTGTGTTTAGGTAACCCGACCTACCCTAATATCTTTTGCCCTACCCTAATTATTTTCGCAATTTATTTCATAGAAAATATTAAAATTCATTAGAAATGACCTAAATGACAGGGAAGAGCATATATTTTACCAAAAGATGTATTTTAGCAGTTATAAACTGTTGTGAAGGGTGTCTTCTCTATAAATTCTTAATGTTCCAGAATGCCAGGATTTTGTTCAAAAATTAAATCGACCTACGTACCCGAATTTTTTCAACCTATGTTACCTGAACACAACTATTTTTTTTGGTCCTGTGCCTCCTCTGTTGGCCCTGAGGTTCCCCTGTCGACCCCGTAGACTACCATCCCTGCACACCTTGTGCCTCCCATGTCCAAAATGCCCCAGAATGCCTCAGATTACATGAATGAGAGGTTATCTTTTCCAAAATTTCCTGAGAGGTTTTCCCCCTGGGGTTATCTCCATGTACACAAAAATTCCCTGGAAAAGTTGGTATTCAAATTAAGATAATTATTAGAAAAAATTACTATCCCTTAAGGTTACCAAAGTAACAATCAGAATGGCTCAGATTGCATGAATGAGAGGTAATCTTTTAAAAATTTCCTGCGGGAGGCCCCCCATACCCCCCATGGGAGGATACCCTCCTTCTGGAAAAAAAGATATTCAAATCAAAATATTAAAAATAATTATTATTCCTTTAGGTTACCAAAATTACCTCAGAATGCCTCAGGTTGCATGAATGAGAGGTAATCTTTTTAAAAATTTGCTGCCCCCCCCCCCCCCATACCCCCCATTAGAGGAGTGACCTGTCACATACTGTCCCCCTGGAAAATATATTCAAATCAAAATATTATTATCCCAGTTACCAAAGTACCTCAGAATGCCTTAGATTGCATGAATAAGAGGTTATTTTCCCCAAAAATTTCTGAATGTGTTATCCCCATGTACACCATAATTTCCTGGAAAATTTGATATTCAAGTTAAAATATATGAAAAAAAATATTATCCCTTGAGGTTACCAAAGTACCTCAGAATACCTAAGATTACATAGATGAGAGGTAATCTTATTAAAATTTCCTGGGGGAGGCCCCTCTTACCCCCCCCCCCCACCCCACCCCCCACCCCCAATAGGAGGGGGCCCCCTCACAATCCCTCCCCCTGGACGGCTCTGCTGTCCACATATACTGCTCAGCTCTATATACTTCTTACACTATTTTGAAAATCTTGCCCCCCCACTTTTCCAAATCCTGGATATTCCCGCCCCTAAAAGGCATCCTTAAATGTCAGAAAAGTAGCCACTTTAAGGTCTTAACCCCTTCCTGATGGCTTCATAGTTTTTCTCCTCATGTGATACATATCTAAATTCACTCAGTGTCCCAGATTCCCTAATTGTAAGATAGATTTTTCAAAATTTTCCTAGGGGTGGCCCCCCATACTCCCCAATGCACAGGTATTTTCAAGGGTTAGAAATGCACAGGTATTTTCAAGGGTAAGAAATGAATCACAACAAGTTATGGACACCTTAAGTACCTCAGGTAGTTATAAGTAGAATGAATGAGAAGTTTTCTCCTCATGTGATACATATCTAAATTCACTCAGAGTGTCCCAGATTCCTTAATTGTAAGGTAGATTTTTCAAAATTTTCCTAGGGGTGGCCCCCCATACTCCCCAATGCACAGGTATTTTCAAGGGTTAGAAATGCACAGGTATTTTCAAGGGTAAGAAATGAATCACAACAAGTTATGGACACCTTAAGTACCTCAGGTAGTTACAAGTAGAATGAATGAGAAGTTTTCTCCTCATGTGATACATATCTAAATTCACTCAGAGTGTCCCAGATTCCTTAATTGTAAGGTAGATTTTACAAAATTTTCCTGGGGGTGGCCAGTCATCTCGAGGATTATGCGGCAAATCTCCCTGATTTCAATTCTCAAAGGTTGACAGGTCTGCATTTAAACATTTCTGTAATGATCTGTAATGTATTTCAAATTTTGGTTAAACACTAGGCCCGTAGCCAGGGGGGGGGGGGGGGGGGGTTCGGGGGGTTCGTTCCCCTACTAAAATACGAATCCCCCTCTGAAAAAAGATGGCAACGAGCCTGAACATCTCTTTAACGGAATGCCCCAAGCTTTCAGAAAAGCCCTAATCGAAAAACGGTAAACAAGTGAACAAGCTTTGTATTTTATTTCTCATGCTAGAGGACAAATATACAGTCAATATTCCACATACGTTTTGTGTATAAGCATGCCTGTTTTCATTTTACTTCTTGGAATATATATACATTATAAGCTGCTGCCAATATTGCATGATTATTCGAGGAGGGAATTCAAGCAAATTTCAAAAAGTATTCAGGGTGAATTAAATAAATTTGTCTCATTTAAGATGGCAATATAACTTTATAAACTTACTTCAATTGATAATCTCTTTAGGAAATTACCCTTTTAAACTTACTTCTATTCATAATGATGAATTTGTAATGCCCTGCATCTTCAATTAATGACATTTCATCTCGATTACATATGATAATTTTCTTTTTTTTTTGTAAAATATTTTACATCTTTATTTTCAAGTTATTTACGCCTTTATTTTTTCTTTTTACACGATTAAAAGAACATTTTTTCAGAAATGCTGAGATTCTGTCAAAACACATACAAAACAGAGTCTTCGGACTTGACCGAATATATTCCCCTGTTGCGTAAATTTAGCTGCGTTGTGTGACTGTGAGGACGTTGATCGACTAACTAAACATTTGCCTCATCCCTCTTGCCAACTGACCCAGCTTTTCCTGCTCCTTTCTCTCCCTCAGCATCTGGTGCACAGTCTGAAGCTCGCGTATCGCGGCTTTGTTTCCATTCTCCAGATTCACGACTTCCCTGAGATCGGAAGCCGCATTATCCCAATCATTCTGTCGCGAATATGCCAACCCCCTCCGGTAAAGTCCTTTCACATTTTTAGAGTCGTTCATCAGAGCTTTCGAACAGTTTGTTATCACACCTTGGTAGTTTTCAAAGTGGAGTTGGCATGCTGCCAGGTTGAGGTAGACCTGCATTTTGAGGTTGGCACAGTCCTGAAGTAAGTCACTGGGGGTGGCCTTTGGAGGGCCAACGCTGATGAGGTACTTCATTGCCCGACTGTAACGCTGAAATGCTGCCTCTTTGGAATCTGCCTTGAAAAGCACGGTGCCCTTATCTTTGTGTTGTTGCGCGTATTGTAACTTGGCCCGCGGATCCATTTCCCAGATGCATTCGCGGGTGAAGTTCATTAAGTGGATTTCCACGGTAATGAAAGTGGCGTTCTCTGTGTCTTTACCTTTCACCACGCGACCGTCCACGACTGGAAACATGACTCCGCTCATTTCGTCGCACTGCATCGTCATGACGCACTTGTCGATGACCTCTCTGACGTCACTGTCCCCTTCACCAATCACAATCTGGGTCTCTTCCCCAGTGACCAGGTTAAAGTGCAGGTTGTTAAGAGCCTCCTGATTGGCCAGTGCTATGGTGAGGGTACATTGTGATCCTTCGGTGGGGGTGTAGAAGCCTGACCCCACTTTCCGTACTGCCTTAACGAAGGACCCATCAGGTGCGTTGAGTATGCTGGAGACTGCCATGTTTAATGACTGGTCTGCAGAAGTAAAGGTGACAGTTAGAGCTAAAAATAAAAGACAAAAAATACAGGAAATTTAATACATTTTATTAAGAGACGTTTTTTTAGATGCTACAAATTGTTGTAGAAGGGGTCTGGAATGGTTTCTGAATTTTCAAAAATGTCTACGTCTATTTGTGTAAGTTGAAAAAAAATCGATCTGCCCACCCTATTTCTTTCGAGCCAAACACAACTATTTTTTGGGTGGCCTTCGATTATCTTCTCTTTATTAATCTTTAGCATGGATTCTGGTTCTTGGTTAGGTTTTAAAGGCATAGATCCCTCTTTCTAATCCATCCTATGATTCAAGACTAGCCCTAACCCTAGGTCACAATATTTTCCAACATTTTAGGTTACAATCTTATGTTTCTCCACGTCACGAAATTAACGACTCCTGAATCAGAATGTATTCTAAATCACAACTCATTTTCTAATTCCCCCTGGGCTTTCCCTGTCATGTGTCAATTTTCTCTGTATCAATTTATATATTTTGAATAAGTCAAAGCGTAAAGAGTGCAGTGACAGGAAATTCAATTAAAAAGTGATCCTTGTCAGACCTGCGAACACGTCACCGTCACCACGTCACTGAAGACTGAAGCCAGCCTGCCAGGGGCAGCGTGGGTTGCCAAATCAAAACAATGAGCGATAATTCAGGATTACTCGAAAAACTCCCTGATAGAAACACAAGAGTTATAATTCCTGTTAAAATAAAGCGTCCTAATCATACAGAAATACAAGTTTTACCTGAATGTGACAATTTTTAAGGATTAAAAGCCATAAAGCGTCTCAATTTCGGCGAAATCTGGTCACATGTTGTTTTGTTTTGGCGTCGACTTAAGCACCGGAAGTGGCGATGTCATACGTGCGCGCGGAGGATGCGCAGTGGTAAAAGGGTGAAGTGAGTGTTGTGTTGGCATGAAAATAGGGAAATATTGACGTTTAGGTAAGTTATTATTACTTTTATTACAAAATGGAGGAATTATATGGGATGTATTCATGACATGTATGTGTAGGAAGTTGAAGATTTGGACCTCATGGCTTAGAAAGGTTTAATTTCGGCCACAGATCTGTCTCCAGTCTGGTTTTGGGGAGAGAGCAGACAGGATTCACTGTCACTTTTGGCAGCTTGTCATGTTCCAGGAATTTGGGATATTCCCTTCTCTAATCATGAACACAAACGTTATGAAACATTTGACTCACATGACTAGAAGAAGGCGTGATTTACTTTACTAAGTCTTTACTGTCGTCAACTTTAGGGTGGAAGAGAAGTGAAGTTTTACAATCAAAACAATCAATCAATCTCAGTCTGTTTACTTTTGACATTTGTTGTGATCAGATTCATCATCAACAGATGATTCTCACATGACTGTAAGTCAGGAGGGGTAGATGAAGAATTAGCCAAATAATGATATTGTAACTTTATTTGTCTGTGATGTAACTATACTGATATATTGTTATTATGTAGCTTTTAGGCAAATTAGGCCTTTGCTTCCCGTGATCAAATTTTGTGATGTGATGTGAAAATTTAATTATCTAGATTTCTATCTCACAATGTTTGTGAAGTTCTCGTGAGACCCTGAATTGAGAACCTTGCGTGATTTGAATAGAAACTGAGCTTTTATATATATATGTATATATATATATATATGTATATATATATATATATATGTATATATATATATATAGAGTAGAGGAGCCAGTTTCCGCGCACTAAGGACCCAAAAACGGAATTTCCTGTCATATTTCTGTAAAAAACGCATTTCTGATAATTACTGTTCATTACTTGTTGAGAAATATGAAGGGTTATTGTATTTGATCAAAATTTTTTTAGAACAAAATATTTATCTTGGATATTTCATTAAATCTATTTCCTGTGTCAATTCTTCAGTTTCCGCGCACCTGGAGCCTATTTCCGCGCATTTTGGAGTCAATTTCCGCACATTTATGTACATTTTAGCTATAGAATGAGTAAAAATCTTCAATAGATAGAACATGACATCTCTGAAGAATCAGAAAAAGATTTATCTTTTAATATTTGCTACTTAAAACAATAATTGAATTCATCTTAATTCATTATATACACATCAGAAATGCTATGTTCCTTGGAAAATCTAAAGAATGGGTATCACAATAAATAGTAGAAAATACGCATATTTGTGCATTTTTATTAAATGACAGCATCCAGTATGAATTCGCCTAGATAAAAGAGAGAAAAAGTAAGCATTGGTTCTTGGGTTTATATGGTTCAGGGAAACTGTCTTAAAAATATATGTAAGCTTGCTTAAATAATTTTTCAAGTTTATATATGAAAAAAATGCTTGGAAATTCAGAAAATTCGGGAAATGTGTGAAAAATGCGCGGAAACTGGCAACTGCCTTATTTTTTGTCTTTAGTTTCCGCGCAGGGGTCTATTTTCCAAAATACATTCAAAAAATTATATTTCTGATATTAATATGATGGCACATTACCTTAAACTAATATCCATAACATTTTTGAGGGTTTACTCATTTTTTTAATTTAGGAATTCATATTTTGATTTCTTATTTGAGAAAATATGATATTATAAGCTTCCCGCCATTTCTCTAATTAAAATAGACGTTACTACATGTTTTTGCTGCTAGAATACTTAAATATTTACAAATTATCACCAAAAATCTCAAAGATTATTTAGCCTTGATGTCCTGATGGATCTTAGAGGTAAATAACATGTTTTGGATGAGTTTAGAAAAAATGCGTTCATAAAAATGCGTAAAATGCGCGGAAACTAGTGCCGCGCGGAAACTGGCTCCTCTACTCTATATATATATCTAGGCTAACACACGGTTTTTAGGGAAAGATTATCCTATGATAGTGTTGTTATTCTTTAATTTTCAATGTTTATAAACTTTTTCCATTTACAAAAATATTTGTACTTCTATTGTGGATATTCAATAATGACACTGAGTTGAGTGTATTCTCTTAGACTATTATTCTGTGATTAAGAGAGACTGTTATTTTCAGAAACTATTTATTTTGCTGTCGCTCAATTAACAGTTGGATCTATGGTTGAATTTCTAAATTTTATTTGCAATGAATAATATCCAGCGATTTATCAGACAAATTTCATTGAGTACGAGTAGATAAATTATATGAAATAACTGCCTAACTTTTAATTGTCTATCAATGTACTGCACTGTGTCAATTCTCCCTACCACGGATAGCTGATTTACAGTATTTTAGGCACCTGCAGGATAATTTGAGCCAATGTTGTCGACAAAAACACTGGAAAATTGATAGAAAAAAAAAATTCTTATATTGCCATCTATAATGAAAACATTTTCAAACACGTTGGGAAGTAATTAATGTATAGATCTATGTGTACAAATTAAAAAAAGAAGATAACTTTTCACCATGTTAAAGAACAAATAATGATAAGATTAATGAAAGTTTCTATGCTAAAGTCTTGTGATTTGTCAACATATTACCCAGCATGCATCCAGCTCTAGGCTAACCTACAGGCAAAACACAATAAGTTGGCTATCCGTGGTTGCGAAAATTGTTATTAGATGTGTCAACTCATGTGGATTGAAGCATTGATCCATGTCGATCATTGCATTGCCTCACATCGATCTTCACATTCACGATGATCAATTGACACAGTTTGGCACATCTGGGTACTATATAAATATTAAGGGGCCATTCAACAGGCACTGGTTGTTGTTTGGCCTATTAATAAATTCATAGAGTCAGTCATTATCTAAGATCACTGGTCCAGGGGTCAACATTAAGGGTTTTAGCTTGGCCACCTGTCGGGCAGGAGTGTGTGGCATTTTAGACACACCTTTATTTTACCTGCCCCAACTTTACTATGTTATCATTATATGGCAAAAATCTACCTGCCCTTTGGATAGGTGAATGTCCCCAACATTTCCCTGCCCAACCTCAAGTTTTACCTGCCCCGGGCAGGCGGGCAGTGCTTAATTAGTGGTCTCTCTCCCTGAGTAGCAATTTGACCCTACCCATACATGGGTCCGAAATTAAGGATGCACCCTGCACCCGACGTGCATGATTTTGCAGCAGGATGCATGATTTTTAATTGTCTGCACCCTGATAGTGCATGATTTTTTAACCTTTTAAATAGATTATCATAGCAATGTACACACAGAAGTGTCCCCGGGTGCACAATTTTAAAAGCTATGCACCCGGTGAGTGCACAAAATAAAACCTTAATTTCGGACACTGATGGGTTGACTTTAACATATAGCTCCTATTACTGGGTACTAGTGGAGATCTAGTGCCTGTCATATCCCGAAAGCGCATCATATCAAAAGTACCTGGGAATGAAGTTGCCTTATGTTGAACCTACCTCAGGCTCAATGGGTACTCCCTCCACAATCTGTGGATTAGAGACGAGTTTGCTATTTGGGTATGAATCCTAGCACTATCCTGGGTGTTCAAGATTAAGGGTGCCGGATTCTGTGTGTCACCGTTTGGGTGTCCTGTGGAAGAACCCTGTGGACACCCAGTCAATTAAAATTCCATGAGCCCTGGTAGGCTACTGATCCTCCGATTTGTCAGGCCCTGTTTTTATGTAACAGAGCTGTCCTTCTGTTAATTGATTTTAAAACGACTATGACTCCTGGTTGTCCAGCATATAAACTTGTCAGGTGCGGATCCAGAGTCAGTCATCTGGGGAGGGGAGGGGGGCAATCCAACCCCCCCCCCCCTATACAAAAGTGAAAATAAATAACCTCACATTTGTACAGATCAACAAACATAGGTTATTTGAAAAATATTCTACTCGGTCTAGGGGGGGTAACCGCCCCTTTTTTCCCTTCCCCCTCCCCCTCTGGATCCACCACTGCTTATCCAATTGGCTCTGTCCTGATCCTGTCAGGGTGTCCCAGGCCGTGAGGTGAGCAGGACGCTTGATTTGGTAAAGCCCCCTGTTTTAATTGCTCAGTAGCCCAGGACAACCAGAAAAATGCTTCTGGGCAACTAACTGAGGTATATTGGTTGCCCAGTGGGCAACCTGGCCTGAACAAAACTGTCTGCCCCTGTTATAATTTATTTTCTTTTTTTCCATTCTTTTTTTATGGGGTCTGATTGTATTGTCATTTTTTGCCATACAAAAAATAATACTTTCTGTTGCAGCCTAGAGGACGTTGACCCGAGGACCTACCCAGCCCGCCGGACCCCATGTTTAAAAAACTCAAACAGAAGATCCCCAAGTACTTCAGTATTTGATATTCTGTCTTATATTTTCCGTTTCAGCCCAGAGGACGTTGACCCCAGGACCAAGCCGGCCGGCCGGACGCCATGTTTAAAAAACTCAAACAGAAGATCCCCATCAGTACTTCAGTATTTGATATTCTGTCTTATACTTTCCGTTTCAGCCTAGAGGACGTTGACCCCAGGACCAAGCCGGCCAGCCGGACGCCATGTTTAAAAAACTCAAACAGAAGATCCAGGAGGAGACCGGGGCGCCCCCTGACGGCACCTTCAGCAGTCACGGGGGGCCCGGCCTCGCCAGCCCCATCTCCAAGGACGCCCCAGGTAGGTCAAAGGGCAATCGGGGAAGGGCCTTTTTAGGCTGAGGAAAAAAAATAGTTGTGTTCCAGTAACCCGACCTACCCTAATTTTTGTCCCCTACCCAGCATTTTTATAGACCTTTAAATTTATTAAAAAATATTTGAATTTTTTGAAATCACACAGAACTCTGTATATTTTCTTACTGTAAGCCATTGAAAAATTCAAACAACCAAAATAATCCTGACTTACCTACCCTAAACTTTTTGGCTGATGTTAGCTGAACACATTTCTTTTGTCCTTGGCCTTAGCCTTACAAATATGATTGCCTTCTCTACCCCTAACGTCATGATGAAAGATTTTAAAAAGATATCTGATGAAACACAAAATTAGGTAAAACTATATAAAGCGCACCAGGTAGGTCGAAAGGTCAATCTGGATAGGGCTTCATTTTTAAAGATTTGTTTATTGAAACAAAGTTATATCACAAAAAGTTGTGCTCTTTCAATAGCTGTATTGCCCCTAAAACAATTGTTGTGTTCCCTACCCTTAACAACTGTTGTGTTCCCTACCCCTCCCTAAAAAGATGTGAAATATTTTAAAAAGATATGATGAAAGTTTATAGTTCAAAAACGCACCAGGTAGGTCAGTCTTGAAAGGGTCTCAATAGTCCTACAAAAATTGTTATGTTCAGGCATATTCTGATTGCCGCCTTCATACTTCATACAATATGAAAAGGATACTGTCAAGTCATTAAAAAGAGTGACAAAAATCTTGGAATATTTAAAAGCAAAATTCAAGATATTGGAATTTTCAAATACCTATGTTTTCTCTTTTAACGTGGTATGTAATACATTTAAGGTTAAGTTCTCGATTTTCGGGCCAGACTGTCGTATGTGACAGGTGTTCATGTTACAGTGACTTTTTAGAATTCAACGCGTCGAATTTGGTGCACGCTGTACAATATGACAGGTTGTTTGTGCATGCAATTGACTTGATTAGAATCTACGCTCCATTTACTACTAAGAGCTTTAGCATACGCTGTCCTTCATGTGTGTATAAGCGGGACGGGTGGGCCGGGTGTGGAGAAGAGTATTGGTGCATTTACTTTTAGGTGCACGTCTAGAGATAACTGATCGGTCGTCTTGGAATTAAATCTGTAGTTAGAATTAGAATTTGTAATATTGCATAAAAGCATGAATGTTTATAAGAGAATATAAATCAAAACGTGCATACGTAAAGCAAATATAAAGGTTAAGATAACATTTCGTTATCCAGTTTTCCAAATGTGCATCACTTCACTAGCAGCCATTAGTAATATCAGTTTTTTTGAAAACAAAACGCAGAAAAAATACATAAAAGATATGTAAGTTTTGTTAGTGAGAGTGAACACAGTTAACTTAGCTACGTGGTTAGGGTAAAAGTGTAACAATCATTCTCTTATTTCAAGGCGGTGGACTGGCATCCTTGACGAAGGATTCCCCGATGAGAGATGCCGGACGGAGAGATAGCATCGACTCGACTGCCTCCACCGAGGGATCGGTAAGTGTCATACAATTACACTAATCATGAAGTATGCTGTGATGGGAATATTAGGTGTCCATGAGCCAGGGACAACCAGAAAATACTGCCAGAAAAGTAAAACAATAACCTTAAAGTCTACTTGACGTAATTTTGTTTGATTGTCTAAAAGCTGAAGGGGGGGGGGGGAGAGGGTACAGCCTGAGTCTCTGCAAATCAGATATTAGTCTTGTCAAGCATTTTCTAATAGAGACTTACAAACGGAAATACTGGGACGCTTTAGCAGTGGTTTCTGTGGGGAGGAAATGGCCTTCTATTAAATACTCACGGAGGGGAAGGAGGGACAAGACATCTAAAATAATGTGTATTTTCCTGTTCAAATCCAGTGCTAGAGTTCTAGAGCTAGGATAGGGGTGAGGGTGAGGGTCTTAAATTTAGGGAAAATAAGTCTACATACATAATGAAAGGCCCCATATGTGAGTATATAAATGATACAGTTTAAGTATTTATCCGATGTTCATGCAGGAAGAGAGAAACTGTTTTTCAGCGGTCCCCACCCCGCAACTGGTGTAAATGTCACGACCTTAAAGTCATGATGCCAGTAATAGCAGATATAGGGTAACGCAGAAACAGCATGCCACGATACAGCATACACATTAGGTTTATATGATCAATCACGCGAGTCGGATAACATCCCTAGTTTAACACAATCTAGTTTATGCTAATCTGAAAATCTTGGTCTTGACGAAATCAAATTTTTCTAATCGGGCAATAACCCTAAAAATTTGATCAAAAAAATAAATTTTATAATTCTCATTATTTGACGACGTTGTATTATTTAACAGATTTTACATTGATTTAATCAATTCCAAATTCGTAAAGAGTAATTAGATTTGAAACTTTTATAGCCAGAACTCTAAAAGAAAGTTACTCTTTTTGATGATTTGTAAAGCACAAAGTCAGATATTGTAACAAGTCTTTCCCGATGGATCCTAAAGTTTCCAAAATATAGTAATTAAAAATATGGCCTGCAAAATACATTGAATGTGTTTCTCAAACACCTAGTACTTTCAAGCACTCTACTCTTGAATAAATATTTACCCCCACTGATACTTCAACTTGGTAACCCACAATTTTAGAAACTAATACAATCATATTTCTATGTTCGTGTGATATTACGAAGGACAATCTTAATATAAATATATCTATATATTTTCCCATCCGACAGTCGCGGTCAAAGGAGGAGGTGCTGGCGCTGCTGGTGAAGAGGACGGACCAGGTGAAGCGACTCGAGACCAAGGTCATCGGTAAGAGGCGTCACAGGATTTTATAATTTGTTTTATATCTTTATCTATATCAGAGATGCCATTTTTCCTACTTTTGAAGGATTTCCTACTTTTTGGTGATTTTGGATTGATCAACCAATCTTTCCTACATTGCTTTAATATCAGTTTCATAGTGTTTTAGTGTTAATTTTAAGTTATTCAAATACAAATTCACTGTCAGGTGTCTACTACTAAAGATTATTTACTCCGTAGTTGCATCTAGAAAAAAAGTAGGAATAGTGTTTCCTACCTTTTCATCGGTCAGGAGTGGCATCTCTGCTATATCTACGAGAAAAAAGTAACAATTATTTAATGGGTTCTGTCAGGCTTTAAAAAAGTAACATGTAGTAACAGGTATACAGTTTAAGAATTTTAAATGAATAAATGCTTGTATGGCATTGGACTTTTGGCTTTTTATTTCTGGAGCAAAAAAAAGAAAAATGAATTGATAATAATTTCCAATGTCAGTCAAATTCATTTATAGAGTATTCCATAATCTTCGAAAGTATTGTCATAGAAAGCAGGCTTACATGCCTCACTTATTTTTCACCCTGATAAAATGCAACATATCGGAGACGTAATTCTGTTAGTTATAAGGTTTGTGGCATTCTGTCTTCAGACCTGGCTGCAATGGTAAAGGAGAAGAACCGACAAATTGAACGGTTAGAGGGGGCGCTCGAAAAGTCTGAAGAAAGTAAGTGGATTTAATTATTTTGTGATGATTTTTCCTGCTAAATATGGTTAATATAGTGAACAATTTACATACAATTCTTCTTGTAAAAAAAGTTGTTTGAGATTAAAAAAACAGGAAGAGGACGAACAACTTTTATTTGTGAAACGAAGCGAACAGTGGGATTCTTAGCGTGATTTACCTTAATCACTTGTACTAGGCTATTCATATTCCCTCACTATTTATGTTTAGATAAATAGGTGGTAAGAAATTCTCGTAAAAACATAATTTAATTCAATTAGAATTTTAATTGAAGGCAAGCTTTAAAAAGTTCCATTTTATAATGCATATAAAGTATGTAATAAAGATTTCATGAGTATCGGTCTTTTATCTTTCTTACAGCTTCAGCACAAAAGGTCCAAGAGCTGAATGAGCAGTATCAGAGTAGTCGAGCGGCGGTAGTTGAGAAGAAAGGGGAGGTAAGATGACCGAGTGGGAGAAATGAGGGGTCGGGCGGGCCGGTATAGATCGACCACCAGTGACACCTATGTGTGGCAGTTAATAAATGATGTCACAAACCAGGGGGTCGGTGGGTAGATTGAACAGTGTGACACTGCCTGAAAACGGGCCTTATTTTCATGTTCAAAACAGAAATTCTGGTGACTCGGGGTGGGGGGTGGGGTCCTAAAAGTACCCTGCAAAAGTGTGACATCATTTATGAACAGCCCCCGTATAGTCCTTGCAACCCCTTCTCACCCACATTTAGTTTTACCAATCTTAAACTCAGTTTGGTCCCATTAAGACTTCATATAGGCATGGAAAAGGTAGAATGTTTAATCCATTGAATTAATAGTTATGTTTGTATTAGTATTAACTATTTACGCCTGATATTTATATGAGTTTATTGTATTTGTTACGTAGCTCTTAATATTTAGAGATTCTTGTTGTATTTTAACGAGGACATTGCTAAGAATTGTAGCTCAAGACGGCAATTTTCATGTAGGTTTAATTTTTGATGTTTGGCTTATGTGGTACCTTAAGGGAATTACATACATTGTACTAATACATTTGGCAAAACAAATCTTGATACAGCTGTCGTGAGATATGTTCAGGAATGTCCCCGTATCTTACCGCTTGATTTAGATCCATCCAAAACCTTAGGTTATTTTTTGTGATTTACTCAAAGTTTGTCCTATTTATTTTTATTTTTTGTTTAATAGGAGTTTAGAGCAAGGATAGAAAAGATTGAAAAGGTGAGTTGTATTATCGATTATAGCATAAGCAAAAAGTTCTATGTTAAGCGTTCTTTATTTGCAATATCAGAATACTATCTCAATATGCATATTTAGCACAAAGTCTTTAGGCGCACAGTTTGAAAGCGCATAAAAACCTGGCTAACATGCAAACACCAGAGGTATTGCTTCGCTAAGGCGCAGAACTCTTTTTCGGCTTGCTGGTTTCCTTGTCAGTGTTCAAGACTAACACCTGCCCCTCGGCCAATGACCGACAATTTTGAAACACGGGCAACAAAAAAAGGAGAAATCTTTGTTGGATTGGCCCGGATGGCTGACATCTTTTGGGCCTTCATAAAAAAAAACAAATTTCGGCTGTCATTAATGCAATATTCGCCCGTCATTTACATGATTTTTCTAAGCCTTTTTTGGCCGTCATAATTATATACTTTTTTGGGACCGTCTTTAATAATATTTTCGGCCGACTAAAATGTACCAGGGCCAACAATCTTCTGACACAGTCGGCCCTGATGGCTGAGTGCCCAAAAAGTTAGTCTCAACACTGCTTGTCTTATTGTGCTGTTTTTGATCCGGTTTCCTCCTATCAAACCTAGTGAACCTATAAGGCCAGCGCTGTCGGTTATCTCCCCTTATCAACAGGCATAAAGGACTAATACTGTTATCCTGATAACCTTTATCCGCGAGAAACATTCAGATTGTTGTTAATAGAAAAAATATTGAACCACTGATAACGATTCGAGTAGAAAACTTACGTCAACAAATCTGACAATTGAAAATAGTGCATTTGTAGAAGAAAAATAAACTTGGTTCATTATCAGCAAATTAGGATTAAGTAAAGAAGCAATATCTCATAAATGAAACACTTTATAGAGTATATCCAAATTGCAAATGGAGAAAAACACGTACTTAAATATAATGACACATTTTCATTAATGCTTCAAAGAAAGGAGTTGTACATATAAAGCATAACGGATATGAAAATGCAGTCCTTAAAAGTACTATTGCAAACATAATGAATATAAGACTTTCGTGTTTATTGATTGATAGAATAATTTTATGAAAAATCTCATGGGTGACTTCTTTGTATTTTGCAGGCAAATGAAGACTTAAAAAAGAAGTTGAAGGAGGCGGAGGAATATCGAGACAAGTACTTTAAATTAGCGGAGGAAGATGATGAGTTACAGGGTCTGAACACACAGGAGTTGGCCAAGGTCAAACACATGGTGAGTCAAGGTCATAGTGTAAGGTCAAAGTTAACACAGAGACAGGTACTTTAAGTTAGCGGAGGAAGACGACGAGTTGCAAGGTCTGAACACACAGGCCAAGGTCAAACACATGGTGAGTCAAGGTCATAATGTAAGGTCAGGTCAAAGTTAACACAGAGACAGGTACTTTAAGTTGGCGGAGGAAGACGATGAGTGACAGGGACTGAACACACAGGAGTTGGCCAAGGTCAAACACATGTTGAGTCCAGGTCATAGTGTAAGGTCAGGTCAAAGTTCACAGAGAGAAAATAAGGTTGGCCAAGGTCAAATCATGGTAAGTCAAGGTCATACTTTAGGTCTGTTCAAGTCACATAAGTTTTCAAATGTCGTAGTTGGGGGAAAATATGTTTACTTTCTCGGCAAACAATAAAGATAGCCTGAAGAAGCTTGCAAAGGTCAAAACATGTCGGTTAATAAAATTGTTTAAAATCCTTCCCTTACTAAACTCTCCTTGTTGGTTGATAGTTAATCTCAACTTTTAATAAAGATAGTTGTATTGGCTAGATACTGTATATCAAAAAGCAGTAGCATATTTTCCAGTTGTCCTTATCAGGCGCAATCTATGTAGTAAGGGCAAACAACCACTGAGACACCCTTCCTGAGGATATACACATTCAACCAGCATACATGAAGGCAAGGTTATGATGAAATATCTGAATATAATAAAAAGTAATCATGAAATATGAAAATGTCAGCATCTATACACCCTGTATGTGAGGCTTGATATCACACTACAAAAGGGAGATATTAAAAGTTTTCTTTGCTTTTGTGGTTTCCATGCATTGTTTACATTTTGGTATGTTATTTTCTTATTTGAATTTTACATTATAAAAGATGTTTTTATGGTATTTTGAAAGAAAATGAAAAGACAAAATTAAATCATTTTACAGAATTAAAAACGAATTAATAGTAAGTAGGTGAGATATTTGTACTTGAAGTTCAGTGTAATAATGCAGTGAATCACGGCATAGTAAAGTGTACCCTGGTCGCACACAGACCTTGAGGGTGTCGCAGTGTTTGCAACACCTCCATACAGAGATAAGAGCAACTGGAAAATACCCTATTGAGCATGTATATATATGACACTGGTTTAATATCCTTTTTTTTTATTTCCAGTTGTTAAATACACAAGAAGAACTTGCGCAAAAGAGAACAGAAGTAGAAGAAAAGACAGAACAACTTGAAGCCTCAGAAAAACAAGTTAAACAATTAGAAAACGAAGTCATGCAGCTGGCCCAGAAAATATCAGAACAAAAACTAGAAAGGTCAGTTGTTTTACATAATATTCTCTTCATATTTGTTATATTTGTTGTTCACTGTCGGCATGTTGGTTTCAGGGGATATGACCTACTGATTTTCCTATTGTAATTACCTCACCAAGTATTATGTAATGATGACTATCAATGAAAAAAAAAAAAAAGAACCATGGCAAAAATGAGCGTCTCCAATTTATTCCTACGTCATAAGAATGATAATTTATTGCTAATTATTGCAAAATGACTATTATTGATTAAAAATCTTATAGCTATTAATACTTGTAATGGAAATCATTATTTTCTGAAACACTGTACATTATATTGTCGTGATGTAGTACTGCAGTGCCGGGCCAAGTCAAAATACGCATTTCGTTCACTATTTCTTTTCTCCTATTTTGCAGTGAGAAACTTGCAGTTGAGTTTAATGAAGAGAAGAAGAAAAGTGAGCAGTTGTTTACGGAGCGAACGTCGCTCAAGTCTCAGCTAGACTCAGCCAACTTACAACTATCTCAGGTAAGGGGGCGCTCATTTGTAACATTCGCTGCACCGGGATCAAAGGAAACATTTCATTGATTAAAGAATAATGAAGTTTTGCACAAATCTTTCTGACTTGATCACCATCTGCTTACTTTTCTTGTTCGTAGCACAGAGTGTTTCTGATCTAAATAATGAACATGGCTATGGGGCTCTGCCCTTGGATGCTTTCAATAAGAAATAGGGTGAAAATCTTTCTTCAATACACAAAATGCAAAGTGTTAGGTATTTTTTATGTGTAATATATCTTATTGTAAATAAAAGTGCAAATAAGTATTCATATATTTTCAATTTCAAAAAGTTAACAAAGTTGATTGCATTACTATAACCCTGATTCTCATTCTTAATTATGCCCATAGACTAAGGTCCAGATTTCGTAACTAACTTTTCGTCACAAATCTTTAAGGTTAGAGACCTGACCTGAACTTTTAAGGTTAGGGTACCTCATCAAATTGTCCTAACCTTAACTTAACCATAGCTGACCTATAATTTTCAAATGTGGGGAACTTTGAGTGACCTTAGAAATGGGTTAGTCTTCACTAAAACCCTACATATTTGCCCGTTGACTGAAACAACTTGACCCTTTCACCCCCTCCGCAGACCTGCATATTACTCTTTTGATCACTACTAAAACCATACGTATTTGCCCGTTGACCAATCAGAAGTCGTCTCAGTTGAATACCCCACAAACTTGTAATTAGCATTACTAGCTGAATCTCCACTAAAACCATCCGTATTTACCCGTTGACCAATCAGAAGTCGTCTCAGTTGAACGCCCTCCAGGCGTCCTTTCACGAGCTACAAGATGACCACATGACGTCACAGCGGAATAGTGACCTACACCGACAAAAGGTGGCGCCACTGTTTTATCTCACCATCCGTACACCGAGGTGAAATGTGGACCGTAGAAATCTCAGGGTACCAACCACAGAGGGAAAACAAATTTTGCCAAAACAAGGAATTTCATTTGGCCAGGTTCTGAAATTCCTCATTCTCAAGATATTGGGGATTTGATGAGTTTTTGTTGTTGGGTTGTCCAAATTTTTTCTGCATACAGAGGCTTTTAAATTTGAACAATTTGCAGGATATGACACAGAGAAAAATTGCCATGGGACAGGGAAATCTCAGGGAAAACACAGGGAATTTGAAAATGGAATTTGGGTCGGTACCCTGAAATCTAGACCTAGCTGAGTTTCCTTATTAGAGCATTTTGTATATGGCTAATGTAAGCAGCATAGTGCTGCTCAATTTTAGAAAACATTCATCAGTCTCTTTAAGTCTTTTATTGTCTGTCCTTGTTTTGTTTGACATTTTCTTTTTGGGGTCTCTCTGTACAATATCAATGCAAAAAGAAAACCTTTTGTAAGAATCACAACTTTCTTTTCCATAAAACATCACAATGTCAGAGAGGTATTTTTTCCTGGGGAAGATTTTCTTGTGAAATATTGAAAAATATACTTTGTAACAACTGTCTTATTGACTTTTATGGTTCCACGTAATGTATAAGCCATATGCAATGCGTTCATAAGGAATCTTGTCACGTTATTATTTTTCTGGCTCTTAGTTCAAACACGCTTACCTTATTTAGTAGATGGGCAGTAAAAATAAAAAATTGTGACCTTTTTTTTATATAAAAAAATATAACATATAGCTCTAAAAAGACCCGTTTTTTAGTCCTTTCAACTAAGATAAAGGCACAACTCACAATAACCGTGTTTTAATTCCACTGTACAGTGATTTGGATGGATTCTCGGTTCACATTTCGCACACTTCGGTACGGGTTCGGTCGCAGGCTTGGTGTCGGGTGTTTCGGAGGTGGTGACGGTCTAGTGGTGGCTTGTGGCTTTCTGTCTGGTGGTTGACATTTTTAAGGGAGCCAAAAGCAATGCAGGGTCAAAATTTTGCAAATCTAGTTAACTATTGAAATATGTTCCATGGCCATATCCTAGGACTGTGGTAAAATAAAGAGTGTGGATACAGACTTAAACTATATTTAAATACATTAAAACATGTCCCCAGTCAATTTTGGTGACCCACCAAAATTGGTTTGTTTACAATCATAGCTGTCTTCTGGCATAAATCACATGAGTATTATGGAATTCAAGTAAACTTAGAGCTAGTTATCATGATTTATGCTGTACCAATGGCTAAACTCTTAGAACGTATTTTCATAGTTATTTGAGTTTGCAAACTTTTGTTATGTTTTGACACAACATTGCTTTTGCTTCCCTTTAAATAAATTGGTTTAAAAACAATATAAGTGCTCTTCCGTTAAGTATGTACACAACAAGGGGAGTTAGGGGGTCCGAAATCTTTGAAAATGTGCGTATGATTCTGTACAATTCCAGTGCACAGTTGAGCCCAATAGGGGCGGGGGGTTTGAAATTTGTTAAAATGTGCGTATGTACTTACTGGAAAGTCCCTTGTTTAGAGGGTTCCCACAGAGGTTCAGTGGTTCACAATACCATTTATATCATCAATGACCGTAAAATTTTGATTGCGAAAATTGGGCTTTTCCTTTTCTTTTCATTTAATGTTCAACTTCAAAACATTTATACAAGTTTTTCTCTATAATCACACATGCTTAGATGCATTATTGTAGTATTCCTGACCTAGAAATACGCATTCATAATCAATTGCGCATTTACACATTAAAAACACTGCCACTGCGGTCACTGTAATGTTGTGCCACTCAACCTAGAGTTAGACTGCACATTGTAAAAGGCAAAATATCTGCAATAACCTTTTGTTTATATTGTTTATGTTGACCACTTTCATGAAAGATAATGATTCAAAAGGATCAGGTTTCTTAAACTCTAATACAACTATGATTAACATTCCCATTATGTTTCTAAACTTTTGAATTAATCTTTGTTGGGTATACGACAATAACCTAAATAATGCTACAAGGTATGAAGAATCGTGGAACCCTCTCTCTTGCCCTGAAAAGATTAATCAAACAATTATGCACATAAGGCCTAAAAATAACTGTATATACGTTACTTTCAGACGTCCAGTATGATCGAGGAGAAAGACGACCAGATCTCCCAGCTCAAAGAGCGTGTTGCTACGTTAGAGCAGCGTGTTCAGGACGCCGGTCTGCACGGGGACGAGCGACTCACCGCAATGGAAACTGAGGTGAGCGGAACATTTAGTACAGGTCTTGGAAGGTCTTATTTTGGTTAGACCATTCATAAGGCTAAATATTAGAAAGGCCTCATTTTGCAACTTAAATCGTCCCGGCAATATTTAGTTATATGAATATTTCCATTTTCAAGTTTTTCTTCCATTGAAAAAGTGTCAAAGGAACTGAATAAATCAGGACCATCGGATATGAAAACAATGCAATGTAGTGGCAAGCCGTGTCCCATTCCTGTAGTAGCATAAGATATTTCAGCCAAAGCCTCTTGTTTCGCGTGTCTACATAAAACTTCACTTAAATAATTGGCGAGACTACTTTTGTATCCACCATATCTGGACGGCAACGGAGAACAGAGCTTTTTACATCTCAGAACTGTCCATATATTCAAGCTGAGCGGGGAAAAAAATTACATTTGATACTGATATTCTTCAGCGTACGGCGATGGAGACCCGGCTACAGGAGACGCGTCAACAACTGACCGAGGTCAAAACCACGTGGAGCGACAAAATCACACAGCTGGAGAAACAGGTTAGTTATAATCTGTGAAAATCACTCGCTTAAAGGCTATGAATAACCTCAGATAAAATCCAAATAAAACATCTCTATGGAGGAGATCATCATAGCTCTAAAAGTATTTGTAATTAAGACAGGGGCGGATCCAGAGCCAGTGCTCTATGGGGGGGGGGGGGGGCAAACCCTGACCCTCCTTATGAAAATGAAAAATAAAATCACCAGATTCACACAGATCTTCCATTCTAAAATGCCAAAATCTTGTCCTCTGGGTCTAGGAGTGGCAGTTGCCCCTTTTGCCGCCCCCCCCCCCCTTTTTTTTTGGGGGGGGGGGGGGGGGGGAATTATCGGTGATTCACACAATCACGAGGAAATATATATTTATTTAGAGGGTCGGCCGATTTTGTTGTCAAAGATTAAAGAATTAGAAAGGTAAAAAAAAAAAAGGAAAAAAGAAAATTCCACTGTTTTACTTTACATAACAAATCTTCCCTCAGATCTCAAACTTGAACCAGAAGATATCGGAGGATGCGGAGGAGCTGTCGTCCAAACAGCGCCAGCTGGACGAGGTGCGGGCGGCCAAGGCCCAGGAGGTGGAGAGCGCTCGGACAGCGGGGAGCGAGCAGGCCGAGAGGACCGAGCGGGAACTCAACGCCAAGGTAGGACAAGTTTTTATTTCAAATATGTGCTTAAGACACAGTAAGTATGTTAGAAAAGTTGGTATGTTACAATGGCTGACTCCTGGTCTAATTTACCGAGGTATACTATCACTGCATTGCGCAATTTTGGGTACATATCAATGATTTTCAAAATCCTAATGTTCCATGGGTGCATTGATTACATAGTTTGTGCCATTTCAAATACTAATGCGCTCAGGGTGCATGGCGTGGCCCTAACATGTTCATGCATATCGATAACTTTTACTTTTGAAATAGAAGTAGATGGGTTATCTTGCAGGCTTAAAAAACACTGATATGACCGTATGAAATCCATAGTGCGTCTAGGTTATGAATAACTTGGGGAACTTTGCGTTTTATAAAACTGTCCTTGGCCCCCGCAGCCTTAACAGCACAGAATTAAATTTTGTGAATAAATATATCAGCGAATAGGGAAATAAAAAAACAAACCTAAATGTTCACTTTGAAAGTATTTTAGAATAAATGGGATAGTAATATATCTGTTATCAGCCGTCATATTTCAAAATAACTTGCAACGACTCAACGGAATCGTTTCATTGTTTTCAGCTAAAGAAATTAGAACTAGAAATGAAGTCGTTGAAGAAAGAAGCCGTGCGGAGTCTAGATTTAATACAGACCAAAGAAGACTTATTACAAGAACAGGTAAGGTTGAGAAGTGCAGTAACTTTTCAAGAAATGAATGTTCACGGTGCACCATTTCTAAGCCCAGGTTTTATACCGTAAGCCACTGATATAAGCTGCGACTCAAATATTTTTTTTATTTTTTTTATTTTTCAAAAGCACATACAACACTTCGACAGTTTGATACTAGCCGGTCTTCCAGTGATTGCCAGTCTCAGACCTTACAAATTTGTACGGTAATGTTGATGAAAACTAAATTAACAATAAAACGTAAATAGAACAAATATACAATGTTTGTTTTCGATAGACAGACTTCGATTCTAACCATGTGGTAAGTTAATTGGAGTTAAAGAGGAAGTATGTACAAGGAATAAAAAGGTGAAGAAGTATGAGATGGAGTGAGATGGAGTATGAGTAATCAAGTCTGGGAAAATATGGTTTATCTAAGATAGCTTATCACTTTGTTAGTGCGGCTTTCCACTCCATTTACGTTATGCACTTCTGAGAAAAGGTTCTTAAAAGAAATAAGCAAACTGAAACTCAACAGTAAGGGTGCAGCATAAATGAGGAGTTTTACGGTAGTTTAAGCCGTACAGTGTACTAATTACCATTACTTGGCCATTTGGACATTGGCCCTATTCTTATCGCTTAAAGACTTCTAGAATCTGCAGATTGTGTGCTTTGGATTAAAATACTTATATTTAGTATTCGTTCCATCGTACAATCTTTGGTCAAACCAGCTGATTGTACTTTTGAAAGAAATTCCATGGAAGTTAGCCGTGTAAAGTATTTTATGTGCATTCACAGTATAACACAGTTTAAATGTCGCCTTCAGAAAAAGTTGCAGGAGAATGAAGCAAAGAAGATGAAACAGGCTTCATCTGACCGCGAGCTGGAACTGCAAGACGCCATCCGCGACTTGGAGGCCAAAGTCGTGTCGCTAGAGAAAGCGCGGGAAAAGGACCGCCAGACGCTACAAGCCAAAATAGTGAGTTCCTCCATGGCAGTTTTAGAATAGACAATTTTTGGAGTTTTAAGGCATGGGAATAGATTGGATGATGTAATTTGAACACATTTATTTCAAACTTTTCTACTAAATCATGTGTTGAAAATAGGCCAATGGACAGATAATCAATTTTCTAGGTCCAAAACGTTATACATGTGTATTTTTCGAAAAGAAAAAAAACATAAAAAACTTGATAAGGTCGCTGTAATATGAAACACATTGGCCTTACAAATCTATGTTTACCACAGGGAGAAAACGTTATGGTTTGATTAATATCCCAGAAATCACCCATAGGGTACCACATATTTCTTAAATAACGAGTTCCAAATATCTAATACGTTACTGCCTGAAACCCTAAAAGGAATTTTTAAAAGGTATCTCAATTCTACTTCAACTTTTTCCAAGATAAGGGGCCTTCCAATAATTACGTACGCATATTTTGAGAGATTTCTACCACCCATATCCCCCATTTATATTACATAGACGCCTCCTTCCCCATGAAGGCTTGCATTATTTCAACATAAGAATGAAAAAAAAGAAGTTATTGCTTAAACCAAAAGATATTAAACACAAGTTAATAAGACTGTACCCCTATTCAGGCAAACCTGGAGAGATAGCCTTAAATAATCCTTAATTTCGGGAAAATTAAAGGGAGCCAAAAGCAATGTTGTGTTAAAATATGACAACATTTTGAAAACTCAAGTAACTATAAAAACATATTCTAAGAGTCTAGCTTTAGCCATTGGTACAATATAAATCATGATAACTAGCTATAACTTTACTTGAATTCCATAATACTCATGTCATCTATGCCTGAAGACAGCAATGTTTGTAAACAAACCAATTTTGAAGGGTCACCAAAATTGACTGGGGACGAATTTCAAAGTATTTTGAGGTAGTTTAAGTCTGTATTCACAGTTTATATTATACCACAGGTCGAGGCTATGGCAATAGAATATATTTCAATAGTTTTTACCCTGCATTGCTTTTGGCTCCCTTTAATAACAATTAATTCAATAATAATCCACTCATCAGGCGACCCTGGAGAGCGGCCAGGACGAGTGGTTGGAGAAGGAGATCGACGTGGAGCGTCAGATCACGGGGCTCGAGGAGGAGCTACAAAAGGTGCGCACGGAGAACTCGCACCGCGAGCGGGACAACGCGCGCCTCACACAACAACTCACCGACCGCCTCGCAGAGGTCAACACACTCAAGGACAAGGTGGGCAAAGCATTTGAGAATATTGATTCATGCAATGTATAATTACTATAATGTAGTGCTCAAATGGGAATTTTGACTTGGATTGTCAGGCCCGTAGCCAGCTTTTCTCAGAGGGGGGTTCGTTTTATGACCTTTTTTTTCCCGGGGGGGGGGGGGGGGGGGGGGTCGTTTTTTATAATATTTTACATTAAATATTAGAGAAATGTTCCTCTAAAGGGTGGTTCGTACGAATCCCCCGAATCCCCCGAATCCCCCCTGGCTCCGGGCCTGATTGTTACGAAGTACATTTTTCTGCAGACATTTTACAAACATAAATTAAGTGAAAATATGTACAGTGTGAATGTGTCACAATTACATTACGCAATCTCAATCCCCCTGTAGGGACCTGGGGTGGGGGCTCCTCCTGGAACTCCCTGGGAATAGGTTCCTAGCACCCCCTTGCTGATCATAAGAGGTGGCAAATGGGGACCCTGTGCCCCTAACAGGGTCATCAAAGGCCAGGTGTGTGGTGTCCTTTCTGTGGGACACTTCACATAAAAAACTCCTTGACACTCTTCAAAAAGAGTAAGGTATTGAACCTGGTGGCGGGTTTCTTTTTAAATCATATGACAGATACAATCACCCAAAGCTGTAAAGCTTTACCTTGTGCAGTCTGAAAAGAACCCTGAAGGGTTGGCCGGACTATAAACTACCCCAACAAACAAACAAAGGCAATCTCAATATGATATTTGCACTACAAGGGAAACGACAGAGTATCAGGGAAAATCTCATATACTTTCAGAAACAGAAATTTACTTTGATCGTGTATACATAATTTGTTGATATATTTATACGTCCTCTCGTTACCGTCTTCAGGTATCCGGGCAGCTGCGGGCGGTCCAGTCGTCTCAGGACACGATCGAACAATTACGGAAAGACTTACAAATATTGGGCACCGACTTCCAGAGTGTCACGAAAGGTGAGTTAATTAAAGCGTCATGTCATTCCTTTATTTCAAAGAAATTTCCTTTAAATTCTTTTGGTTTTGTGAAAAATGATTTAAAACTGCATCATTTGTTGAAGGGAGGTATGGCGCCTTTTATGCAAAATAAGAAATCAAACTTCGTTGATAAAAACATAGATTGGACTTCAACGAAATAGGTAATTAAATAAAGAATATTACGCATTAAAAATCATGCAAGATAGTCACCTTTTTCTAGAAGAGCCATTTAATTAGATTAATTAGATTTTATTTAGTGAACTAGTTTATATGAGTTAAATTTCATCAAAGAATAACAACACAAAAATATTGGCTAGATTCATAGCTAAAAATAGACATTTGGACATTTAGAAATATTGTGATGCTTTAATGAAAATCACTTTGCTACATCTCCCGAATTAACTAACATAAAAGATATAATGATATTATGGTATTCACATTGCTGTATTCTTGCTGATTATTTCAGAGAAGGACAGTTTGTTGCTGCGTAACGCGGAGCTCTTCCAGAAGTCGGAGGCTCACAAGCGGGACATCTCGGAGAGCGGGGACAGTTACCGCGCAGACCTACAGGCCAAGGAGACGGCCATCGCGGGCCTGGAACAGTCGCTACAGGACATCACCGCAGAGCTCCACACGCAACAACAAAGGGTGAGTTAAGGGGATGCTGGACAGATTTTGTACCAACACACTAGCAAAATATTATTAAATACTTGTAAATTAAAATAGTCATGAACGTCAAGTGCCCACAAACTATGGAATTTTTCTCCTCTTGTTCTTGAATACTATTTTCACTATATTATTGGAACTAAGCTTCGGGCCGTCCATAAATGACGTCATGCTATTTTTGACCATTTTTCACCCCCCCCTCCCCCCCTTGTCATGTTTTGTCATGCGTCCCTTGACCCCCCTCTAAAAATGACATCATACAAAGAGGACTCCCCCCCCCCCCCCCCTCCAATCACAGATAGAATATATATAAGCAGGGATGGACATAACCAAGGACCCAAAGACCTTAAAATGCAGCTTTTCTTGTCTAGGAGGCAATCTGACCCTTAAAAAGAAATTTCAACATTGAAAAATACCAATTTCACCTACAGTTTTCCTCTGAAATTTAAAAAATTAAAAATTTTCAAACATGATGTCATGCACCACATGACCCCCCCCCCCCTCCCCCCTTTGTCATGTTTGGTCATGGAAGCATGAACCCCCCTCCCCCCCCCTACTGCATGACGTCATTTATGGACGGCCCCTTCCGGTATTGTTTTGCACATAACGTATTTTCAGATATTATTGTTTCCAAAATAGATCATTCATTTCCAAAAAAAAAGAAGAAGTTTTAAAGTAATTCAAAATTAGATGCAATGCTTGGACGTATGACAATTTTAAGATACTAGATCTCTAGTTTTGTCTTCTAAACAAGTTGTTGGCACTGAAAAAATATGATATATGTTAATTTTGTTCTTCGTCGCCCGCAATTTTCAGGTGGCGGAACTAGAGGCAGAAGCCAAAACTGCCAAACAAGAATTTGAGAGTGAAGAGGCAACTCGGTTGAAAAAAGAAGTGTCAGGGTTGGAGGACCAGCTTGCAGACAGAAATAAAGTGAGAAAAAACTTTAAGTGAATAAAATATTTTTAGTGAACGCAACAAAACTAATAATTTTTCTCAAGTAAGTAAACAATTGCAAATTAGTTTGATTGAAAGAAATTTGATAATGTTTGGATAATTTCTGTGGTGATAACATTATTCACAAGAAAGCATTTAGAGTAATTTTAACGCCTTGTGTATCTACATTTATTTCAGGGCGTTCCAAAATTCAGTCTAAAGTGTTTGGTTCCAGCAATCACGCTCATAAATCTTCGTTTTCAAAATATAACAGACTCATCCTTCACCTAAAATTTGGTTGACGATCCCATTTTCAGACAATCAAAATACAACAGCAGCGGTTGATCGACCTGAAGAAAACACTACAAAGAGAGCTCAAAGTTCAATCATTACCGAACGACGAACCAGTGGACACAAATAACCGAGACTCGGGCTCGTTCGACATCTCTGCTGCCTTCATGTCAAACAAAGCCAATGCTAAAGGCATTCCACGGACTATGTCAAACAATTCCTTATTTGGGGGGAACGGGGGGCTGCGGCCGGGGACCAAGGTGCCCGCGGCAGCTGAACGGACTATGACGGTGATGACACGGTGCGCAGCAGGAAACGACTGTTTGTGTGAACACGTCAACTTTGAGTACCTGAAACATGTGCTCATCAAGTTCATGACAAGTCGGGAGCACGAGGTAGGTTGACCGACTATCGTAAAATCCCTGATTTAAGCCACACCTTAAAATTTGGTCAATTAGACTCCAATTTTAAGAGTGCGGCTTAGATTAACAATGGCACTTAGGAAAAAATGTTATGGAAAAAAGTTAGGGGTTCAGGTTATGCAGGTTTAACCATCTTGTTGTAATTGTTTCCTGTCACCATTACTAAGGCCACAAAGCATTAGTCTGAACAGACTAGATCTAATTTTCCATTCAGTATGTGGGATAATTAGAAGGGCTTTGTTTTACCATCTTGTTTCAGTCAGCAGGGTCCCCACGGCACAGGGAAAACAGGGAAAATGGCAATATATATTCTCTGACAGGGAAAACACAGGGAATTTGGAAACTTTACCAAAATACAGGGAAAACTATTTTTCTGCAAGTGAAGGCTTTTAAATTTGAACAACCTGCCAGATATGTCACGGAAAAATTAGAAAAATTGATATTTGAGTGGGGACCCTGTTATTTTCTTTTTTCATACTTTTTTGTTCCCAAGTTTATGGATACGGTGAGATATTTGTTTCACTTCCCTCCCACCATTAATAAGGCCTAAAAGCATCTATTCGAACATCTTGCCTCTAACAATAATTCTTAGATCAAATATTATTTTCTCAAGGTTCTTGTCATTTATACATTTCTAATCCCCACTCTTCCTGATTCCAGGCGGTACACCTTATCCGGGCGGTGGCCGTACTCCTCCACCTCTCACAGGACGAACAGCGCGTCATCAGGGACACCCTCGAGTGGAAGATGTCGTGGGGGTTCGCCTCGCGACCCAAACTGGGCAAAGGTCAAATGGCCAAGGTCATTCCGCCCTCGTATTGATTTGACGACAACGACCGACCCTCGTAGTGTACATGTATTGCAATAGTCTGTTTTTCGTATCTTATCAAATTTGGCTTTTCTGGCGTTTT
Organism: Lepidonotus clava; assembly: GCA_936440205.1. Lineage (NCBI taxonomy): Eukaryota > Metazoa > Annelida > Polychaeta > Phyllodocida > Polynoidae > Lepidonotus > Lepidonotus clava. The sequence continues at coordinate 4,764,570 of OW387143.1, forward strand.
ATAATTTATTCTATATAATTATTATTTATCAAATGACCTACTCTTTAAATGATGAACCTCTAGCAGTGTTTGTAAAAAGCCTTAAAATGCCGAACATGTGTGGCGTTTGAACTGCTGTATCCAACAGATTTGGAGAAAACGTCAGACATTTGTCCAACGAAGAAAAAAAAAGAAGATGCTAAATGAAATGCCCAATGTCAAAGAGGATTTACAAAAATGTCTGATAAAAAAACTTACAAACATCGGATAAATGTCCGGTATTTCAAAGAAGATTTCACAAAGGCTGCTCTAAAAATAAAAGGGAACATCTGCTTCCCAATGACCTGAAGAAGAACAGACTATCGTAATAATTGTACTTCCGAGCAGCCGAGCGCAACCTACTCCGAGATTTCACTTCGTGCCAGTAAATCGCCAAGACCCGTGTTCAAGAATCTTTGGTCAACAAAATGGCACTGCATCATTCTTCTAGAGATAATATAGAGAAACTATTTTTGCACAAATGAACAGCTTTTTTACCCCGAATAAAAATATGTGTAGGCTGCGGAGTGGGTTGGGTTCGGTCAAAGTGTCGCGCGGCGGTGTAGATAGGTAAATGCAAGCAATGGGTGATTCGCCTTTTCCCGAAGGACTTATTTAAAATGATACTCTGTACAAATATGATGCCAATTGTAATGGTGTAATATAAAATTGCTATAATTATGTTAATATTGTGTCAAAGTGTATGAAAGAACGGTGGGTGTATATAAATGTGAAAACATGTCTTACATGGTAAGCTGAAAACTTGTGCAGGCTCTGAACACTAGGTTTGTCCATAATGATTGACATCGGAGCCACAATTTTTTGAGTGAGAATTGTAAATAAATGGTTGAATAGTCCAGCTATCTGTGACCAAACCTAAGGGAGACACGATAGTAAGGAATATAAAATCAGGGAATTAGCCTTACCTGAATTGAAATCTGTACAAAAAAATATACTTTTACCATCATGCTCCTGATTGAACACTTCTTGGCTACCTTAATTTTAACCACGTCGCTTTCTTTCATCCCAAAAATGTAGCACTATTTCATTTTAAACGCTATTGAAATATCCTCCGATACGTGAAGATTGTTGGGGCAAAATCATGAGAATGTGTGTTTTTGTAGGGGATTCTATTTTGAACTTCTTTTAATTAGGTTCCTAACGTATTACAATATTGGAATTTTCAGAACTGTAAAGAAAATTTGCAGTTTTCTCTACGCCAAGTCGACTGAAATCCTCAAGTGCAATATACCTTGCATTTTAATATATTTCTTTCAATAGATCAAGTTGCAGCTGAGAAAAGAAACAATCAACTGAATAATCTTTTGCCTAAAAGTATATCACAATCATTTATAGCGACCAGAACATTGAAAATAAACGCAGTAACAAGAAATGGTCAGAATTCCAGTGTTACTAAAACAACTGCTTACACTTGATAACAGCTTTTTTTTCGGATTTTTTTCCCTAGTATTTATTTGCAATAAGTTCTAAACTTTGAATCAATGTATTGAAGGTTTTTTTGTGTTTTCTTTTAACAGTAAAATCCACATGAAGGAATTGTTTTCTCTCATCTGCACAGAAAGGGGAAGTTAGTTATATGATGTGTAAAGCTTATGATATTCCACGTGCCGAGTTTTGCTGCCAATTTTCAAAATCAGCCTTGGGAATTAAAGTAAATATAGACGTGTTATATGTCGTAAGAAAGGTTTACGATTCTTTTTCGAATGGTATATGAGATGTATGATTTCATGCCAGATTCTCAGAGAAAATCAAACAAATAATAATATCTGCAGCATCAAAATCGGTATGTGGAATACAGGCTTAATTCTATTGGTTATAGTAATGTACCTATGTGGTATTAGTGTATATGGTTTCTGAACCAAATGGACTTTCTTGTTTTGGCGCAAGCTTGTTCATCGGTTTCGTAGTAAGTTATTGAGGACCAGTTTCTGCCCCGTGCGACTTCGCGACAAAGGGCGTGGTTCTCGGGTTTAAGCACTGTTATCATATTCCGCACAAGAAAGTCCTAGTCAAAGTAATAAGTTCCTTATTAGTTTAGTTTCCTGAAAAAGTGTTGTCTTGTATCTGGCATAAGACTGAAGATAAGCAGAAGTGGCAAGCATTGGACTGACCTCTAAATATCTCATTGAGATAAAGTTCTCATGGAGCAAAACTCCTGAAATGGCATATGGTTTATTTGAGCCCTTCCCCCAACACAAACCCCCACCTGTATTATAATAAGAAGCAACGCGGTGGGCATCCGAGGGTGGCTGTACAACCGATAGGGGATTGCCATGTACCGAGGGCAAAACCCAATGTCCTTACAATCCCCATGGGTCGTACAGCCACCCGAGGACGACCCCTAAAGTGCTTCTTTATCTTATCACTCAAACAACCCTAAAATTGTTGAGAAAATACTGGGAATATGGAGCGGTGTGTACGGCCTGTCAGTACGCCCTACCTACAATACACACCGCTCGCCGGCCATGCAGGTGATAAAACTCCTGAACGACCAAAAGATAATATCACAATATCCAGAATCCTGAGATCTAATTTTGCCCATTTTCACCATGTTTTAGACGAAATATTTGTTTTGCCAAGCATTTCCTTACCCACTTTGTGAAGCCCCATTCCGATATTTTAGCCGCACCACTTCTGCTAATCTTTGATAAATATGTGAAAGTGTCTCCAGTAGTAAAAACCTGTCTCATTGTCCAAGGAACAGGTCCGGGACCTTCACTGGTTGGTGAAGGTAAACCTTTGGTTATCACTGCACTTTCAGGTACCAGCAGAATAGAAAGTTCCCGGCATGTACACTATAGATCTGGGACATAAGAAACCACTCCAAAATCTGAACATCTTTCTATCACTTAATGACAGTTCCTCGTTTTCTGTATTTTTATAATCACAATGGTCAGCAATGGCAATATCATAAGTAAATTCTACCAATAGAATAATAGGCATTCTGTTGATGTTCAACACTTAACATTAAGTGAAATGAAACATAGTATCAAGCCAGCACTCCAACTATTCTGATGTCACAATAAAAGAGAACACAAAATGGGCTGTTTCTTGATGTCCAGATCTATAGTATCAGTGTTCAGTAAACAGTCATGCCGTTGCTGAACAACCAGAAAGGTCCTGTGAACCCTCATTGGATACTGGGAACAACAGAGACTGGAAGATACAGACACACTTAATCTTTAAATCATGTTGCTTAATTTTCCTAGTTTTTATTTTATAGGCAGGGATATTCCTCGTATGAACTGTCCAAAATAAACAGCACTGACTGATAAACCTTTCAAACGGTCACTTCTCTGTGGCCAACACTTGGCTTTTGGAGATGAGATGTGGTGTCTGCCTCTTGTCTGTGAGAGGCGCGTTAAGGCCATATTCAACTATTCAGGGGGGGGACTATTTGTGGTGGGCGTTTTTGCCACTGCAGGCAATTTGCGTTTCAGATATCAACATATTGGTATCCCTCACTGCAAGCAATCCATAGAAAACTTATATGAACCTACCGCAAGCAAATACCGTATTTCTTATATTTCACCTTGCACTACCCTACTGCAAGCAAGTTTCCATCAGTTTGCTTGCGTCATTTCATGGTACCACAACCAAATACCTCAGTGGAATATAGCCCTTAAAGCAAACCACAACGCAAATCAGTTATATATTGTCAAATAAAATTTTCAGTGAACTTTGTTTGTTGACAAACCATGTATGATCATGCTTCATCTGATAACAGAATGGTATGCAAAATTCTATTCAAAAACAGATTTAGACTGTCATGAATACTCATTTTCTGACTTGTTTTGGTCTGTTGTGTGGTCCACACAAATACCTAGATTGTTTACCCAAAAACTGATGATGTCATCAAAATGTCATTTCCGGAATCCCCCCTGCATTTTCACTCTGCTAGCAGAGACTCTAATGAGTATTATTTTTGGTGGAGAATGATGTGGGAATTGAGAGGAGGCAAACATGGATGAGCCTGGCTTAGTACAGAAAGGAAAGGGGAGGAATTGACCTATTGACCCTGAAGATGACATCACTGATTATGGGGGGATTCCCCAACAAGTTGATTGCAGACCAGAAAACAAAAACAAACAGATCCTCTTTCCAAGGATCATAATTATCAGACTTCTAGCCACGAATATTTGATTTTAACTGGCAATATGATTTATATGAGTGTTGTTGAAGATGTCAGGATCGATTTTGAAAATTTAAAAAATTTAAAAAAATTTGATAATTTTGCATTGTGGTTTGCTTTAAGGCCATATTCCACTGTATGGTGTTTTGCTTGTATTTGCGATGTTTGAAACAGCGCATGATGGAATAACGGAATTTGCTTGCGTTGGGTCATTGCAAGTGCCAAAACAAATGACTTATAAGGGTTTTACAGTGGGGGATACCAACATGTTGGTATCTGAACCGCAGCTTGTTTGCGGTGGCAAAAAGGACCACTGCAAACAGTCCCCCACCACAAAGTGGAATATGGGCCTTACATCTACGTAAATCAAAACCCTTGACTATTCCCTGTGTAGAAATATGTTACTCGCTGGCGACTCTAATACTTCTTTGCATAATAATACACTGTGTTATGGTTTTGTAGTATTCACTATTTCTCTTATATGTATCAACGATATACATAAAAAAAAACTGACTGTTAATCTGATGAGAAAAACTGTATTTGCTTTAGGGATGTGGGCAGTTTTACCTGAAGTTTTAACAGACTTAACACCTTGGAATATATAGAGAACAGAGAGTGCCATATAGCAGTCACTTGGACTGGTTCAGTTGGTATTCAACATGTATGATTATGCAGAATATGTTGTATAAAATCTTAAAATTATTTAAAATCAAATGTTGAAAATGAATATTGCTGGTGCCTTTGTGTGTTGCTTAGAAGGAGAGCAGAGTTTTGGGGCTCAGGGTTCAACTACCAACTACAGTTCATATTGTATCATAATAGTCAGGTCTGGCACTAAGTGTTATGAAAATTGTTCAAGTTATGAATACCTTAAATCATTTTATAATACACATGAGAAAATAACTTGCCAAGAAAAGATGGTACATTCAGATAAAAATGTGTTTCCATATTATGTCTAAAACTTTAAATCTGGAAAAATATCTGAAGGAAGCCTTTTTAAGTAGAGTATAATTAGAGAAAAAGCCAATATAATATCTAAAGAGAGGGGAACGAGTTGTTTGAAAGATAAATATCAAGGAAATATAAGTTATTGCTCAAAGCCACATGTTATATCAAAGTTGTACTTTACTTGTAAACTCGATAAAACTAACAGTAAAACAGCTATTTTCTCACTTGGTCTCAAAGAACAAATCAGAATCTATCGTCTTAGTATAACCTCAAACAACCCCAAGGAGATAGTCCTTTACAGGGAGCCAACACCAATATAATTGACAAAATTGTCAAAACTCAGATAATTAGGGAAATGTGTCTTAAAAATGAGTCCGTTTGAGATCAGTGGTAAATTATTAGCTATAAAAACTAGCTCAAACTAAAATAAAATTCCATGGGAGTATTTCAGTTTGTTTGTAAACAAACCCAATTTTTGCAGAAAATTGTATTTTCCCACGAGTTATTGCCATATTTCATGGTTTAGATTTTAACATAGGCCAGATATAGGCTCATTGAATGGATTTCCATGATTATTTGAGTTCGTAAAATTTCGTTGAATTTATTGGTTTTGGCTCCCTTTAATCCCGCTGGTGATATTTGCCAGGGGAAAACACTTTGCGTACCAGTAATATTGTTCATCAGGGGAGTGCAGTATGCCAACTGAATCCTCATAACCAGTGGTTTCCTAACACTCGTGTACAGATATGTATGTTATTAAAGTAATGTGCCTACAAAATTGTATACAATGTCTTTGTGTAATGATTTTTTGTTCCGTCTGAAGGAAAAAATACGTAGTTTGCATTCATAATGGAATTTTAAACATTCACATTGCTATAAAGAAGTTACTCTACGTGGTTTTTTTCCTATTAGAAAACATCTTCATGTTAAAAAAATGTCTCCTTCCAGTCACACCAGAGGAGGATTACAATTCGCATTGCTCGTTTTCAGAGGCCTGAACGTTTGTCATATGTATACCTCAAGGTTAGCACTTGCGTCGATACAATTATTTCCTTGATTACAGGGGAGGATCCAGATTTCGAAAAGGGGGGTTGCAGTGGGGGATTTGAGGGGGTAGGGGGTGCCCCCCCTATTTTTGGCAAAATATTGATTTCTTAGATGTAAAACTCCCGGACCCAGAGGGTCCGATGGAAAATTTTACAATAGGGCGCCCCCCCCCCTTTTGTTGTTGTTGTTGTTGTTGTTGTTGTTGTTGTTGTTGAAAATCTCTGGATCCACCCCTGGGTTGTTACCTGGACAAGATACCTAGATCAAGGATTTCAGATCCAAAAATAAATAGTTCCATTAAAGCCACCAGGTGCCGCTGCTAGTAGAGTAGTGCACGTTTTCCCAAGACAATTCTACGAAGGTCTTTTTTAATCACGCACATGATACGAAAAGAGAACGTCTGGTTCACATTTCTCCACAAAGAAAGTATGCGGTAAGAAATGTTTTTTTCTTTTTTTTTGTAAAGAAAAACCATATGTAAGATTTATGAAATACATGTAGGTTGGCATAAGATTTCACAAATTTTGCCTAAAAAGCTATTGGGTTTCCGACCCTAGGGTTTTCCGTAGAAAAGAAAATCTGGCTCAAATGTGGGAGAAACGGGAGATGTAAAGAGGGCCGCTCTAAATTAGTAAATATGCCCCAAAACGGGGAAATCTGGTAACTCCAACAGTCGTCTTCCTCACACCAAATCATCCCACCGTCTACCACCGTCAGTGGGATATCATAGAATTTAAAAAAATTGAAAACCACTTCTAACAGGTAAGATCTTCCAGCAGTCGATTTGGTTTTAGTATTAAACTAATATCATATTTTACAAATAAACAATTATTCAAATGTACTAATAGCTTAGCACTTTTAATATATTCTCGTGTTATATAATCCATCAAGGATCAGGCTTAGCAAGTCTACTTCTAGTCTACTTCTAGGAGAAATATCTTACACTCCTAGCGCCACCTGTTAACCAGTATAAAAGGCGCTGCAAGGTAGGGAGCGAGCAGTTAGTTGGTTAGAAGTTAGTAGTCACTTAGTTTAGTGAGAACATCAGCTAAGTAAGTTTAGCCAAGGAGTTATACCTGGAGTAAGTACATCGGCTCCCGTGTAACAGACTGGAGTTTACCAATATCAACTACCTCGGACATAGGATTGTGATAGAACTGAGTACTAGAATGGTCTAGAAGGTGTTGGAGCAACTCGTGTTCTAAATGTGGTTGATTGCTGATAGGAGATGGGAGGTGGACTGATGAAGACTTATACATGGTGGCTTTGACTCGGGATGAGATGTTTATTGAATAAAAACCCTTTCATATTAAGAAGCTCCCTCATCGTTCATTTCTTTTGAACTATTGGGAAGTGGACGGACAAACTTTAAACGCAGTCTGAATTACTCAGGCATTCTGGAGAAACGACTCATGAAGACTTGGATATACACGAACATTACGCAGTCTTAAATCAAACATTAACAATAGTTCATTTGGTGGAGATTACCCGAAACATGACTTGTGCCGTTTTGCTCATCCTTGATGTCAGCCACCGGTGACTTTGAGGCTTCTTCTAACCCCAAGCCTCAATCTTTGCGGCCCGCAGGACACGATGTGTCAACATCATATACAGGGAATGTGGAAAACCGCCACCTGGTAGGTAATCCCTTAGACGGGGAGGCACAGAGACAGGAGGTCGCAGCCAGACCCAAGCAGCTCTGCCCCGAAGGTGCACAAAATTACCAAACCCGTGGCAAAGGTAAACCATTTCCCTGGCACCTAGGGTCCAAAGATAGGCCGGTTCTTGACGAAGGACTTGAAACCCTAACACACTCGGGACGAGTTGAAGGGAAGAACCGTCTCACGGAATATCAGCAATATTGGAACCCAGGGTACGTACCACCTACGGACCACGAAACTGGTACTAGCTCTCGCTCCACCTGTGAATCTGATGTGAACAATCCGTGGTGTAACCAAAGTGTTCCTTATCGTTTACTACCCGCAGCGGGAGGTGAAAGCGAACAGGAAGTTTCCAATGAAGATAACCTATTTTCTTCAGGAAACCTAAAACAACGACAAAACACCGCGGATAACTCCAGCCCATCAGGGGGAAAACGCCCCGAAAATCCGGTAATCCTACCTGATGGGAGCTCTCTCACCTATCCATTACCCCAACGACTTGAGTTTATCAGTCACCCACTGGTAACACCAACTCACCCCAACCCGGGGGCGTCCATTCCTTATTCCACTGTAGCTAAAGGAAAAACAGTGGGAGGGGATAGGGGAGTGGGAAGGGAAGCAGAGGGAAACAGCGAGAAAGTAGGCAATTTACAACCCTATCGATTAACTTACGGTGTAGAAACGAACTTAGACCAAGCTGGTAAAAGAGCGGAAGCTCGGGCCTTTGATCCAGCCGAAATATTAAAGCAGTGGGCAGACTCAAGCCCCGAAAAGCACATAGATTTAGAGAGGCTAAGCGATCAGGATAGTGAAGAAAATGTAACGCTTAAAGCACAAGATTTTAACACTCTAACTCATGAATTGTATGAAGAATACGAGGACGAGTACGAGGAAGAAAATAGCGAGACAGAACAAGCAGCCGCAGATGTCAGAGGGGGTAGTCCTGATAGAAAATTAGCTAGAGAAGATAAATCAACCTCGTCTTCATACGAACTTATTACCGAGGATGTTTTAGACACAGGTAAGAAAGCTAAACTAGAAAGTGAGGACGAAATTAGTGTAGAAGAAATACCTGTGAAAGAACAGTGGGACGATCACGATATACAAAACCTCCACGAAAATAATATGGCGGAAGGAGGCGTTCCTTTGAGGGATCTAGTAGAAGAAAGAGAGGATAGAGATCAACGCCAGCAACCCGGTGAAGGGGGAGCTGGGGGTGTAGATCTGGGGGCATGGCATCCTAACCGTGGGATGGACCCTGGGGGACCTCAACAAAACAATGGGAATGGCCAGATCCTAATCCAGCAGCCGGGCCGAGGCGTGCAGGCAGGAGGTGGGATAGACCTTGGGCCCATACAACAAAATATATTGTACCCTTTCATAAGGCAGGCAATGGGAGCCCCTATACAGGCAGGTCAAGGAGGAAGGGGAAACCAACAGGGTCAACAGGCCCAAGGAGGCCAAGGTAATCAGGCCAATCCTCCCCTTAATCAACAAGTTCAAGGGGGCCAGAACGATCAGGCCAACCCTCAAGGACTTATTCCTCCTCTTAATCAACAGGCCCAAGGAGGCCAAGGTAATCAGGCCAATCCTCCCCTTAATCAACAAGTTCAAGGGGGCCAGAACGATCAGGCCAACCCTCAAGGACTTATTCCTCCTCTTAATCAGCAGGTCCAGGGAGGCCAGGATAATCAGGCCAACCCACAAGGGCCTAACCCTCCTCAAAACCTTCTCAACAACCCTCCCCAAAACCTTATTAATAATCCCCCTCCGAATCAGCCCAATCTGGGGATAAACCCTGGGGGACTCCAGCAACCCGGTGAAGGGGGAAATGGTGGTGCGAATCCGGGAATACAGCAGCCTAATCCTGGGGTAAACCTTGGGGGACTGCAACAAGATGATGGGAATGGCCAACCAGGCCAACAGCCTGGCCGAGCCGTGCCAGCAGGGGGTGGGGTCGAGCAAAACATGTTCCCTTACTTAATGCAGGCGATGGCGATCGCAGCCAATCTTAACGCAGGCCGAGGTAGAGTGGGTGACCAACAGGGTCAGCAAGCTCCGGCAGGCCAGAATAACCAGGCGAACCCACCAGGACTTGGTAACGTTCCCCCAAACCAACCTAATCAACCCAACCCGCCAGGTCCGCCGGACCCGCCGGGTCAGAATAACCCCCCAAATCCACCGGGGCCTCCACCGCCCGGCCCGCCGGGACCGCCAGGTCCGCCGGGCCCACCAGGTCAGAACAATCCTCTGAACCCTCCGAACCAGCCAAATCTCTGGAGTATCTTCCCGCAACTAAACACGGCATGGGGCCAAGTACCCCCGCCAGTGCGGGAAACGTCCCACAATGGTCATCAAAGGGGACCAAATATTAGATTACCATGGTTTAGTGGGAAGGAGGATGAGCAGATAGAAAAGTATTTCAGGGAACTGAAGCGACTGAAAGCTATCTATGATTGGTCGGACGCCCATCTCTTGAATATGACGCTATTAGGCCTGAAGGGACGGGCAGATGACTGGGCAGGAGCCTTAGCTGAAAGCGAGAAAAATACATTTGAGAAATTAGAAACTCAAATGACAAAGATCTTCGGCGATCGAAGAGCTAAGTGGCAGAAACACGCAGAGTTCTGTGGCCTTAAACAAGGAAAAGACCAGAGCGTGATCGAATTTGCAGGTGTTCTGAAACAAAAGCAAGTTAAGGCAGAGGCGAGTGAAAGCATGATGTTAGCTGTGTTTTTAGAAGGATTAAAACAGGGCGTAGCCAGGCAAGTAGCTATACTGGACCCTAAGTCGTTCACCGAAGCGGTGGATTGTGCAACGAGACTAGAATCGTTGGACAAAGGCAAAGGGGGAACTAAAATATCTAATGCAGTGAGCGAACTGGCTGGAAGCCAAGAATCAGAGGAGACCGCGGCCCTAAACTCCATCTCCGAACGATTTGGAGTGGTGCTGGCCCGACTGGAGGCCGCTCCATGGTTCCAGAAACCAAAGCCAGGGCAAAGCGGGACTCCCCAGAGTGGTGGTAACTTTAAACAGCAAGGTTATGAGAGAAAAGATAGGTACGAAAACCAGAAAGGTGAAAGAAATTCAGATCAGAAGCCTAAATCCAATATCGCCCCGAACAGAGAGGCAGATAAGGGAAAGAATCTGCCAACTCAACAGAAAGTAGAGAGACCCAGGTTGCCTTTTGATGAAAGTAAGTTTTGTATCATTCACCAACAGCATGGTCACTCTACAGAAGCGTGCTTGTGGTTGAAGAATAGGTTGAGGGAAAAAACCCCGCGGATCTACAAAGATAGCAAAGCCAGTGGTACCGAACAAAAGAATCAGGGAAACTAGAGGAAGGGTCCGTTCATTCCACGATAGAATTAGGCGCAGTGGACAGACCGGCTAGGAGAGAGATAGGAGACGAAGCATTTTTCTTAACGTTAAGATTTGATGATCAGAAGGAGGTTAGATCTTTAGTAGACACAGGAGCGAGCGATTGCTTCATGTCCACCCATTGTAAACGGCAGATCCCTAAACAATGCATTTTAGATGAATGGAAGGTATCGAAAGGAAACATCAGTCTAGCAGACAACTCGTCTCAAGTAATACTAGAACAAATTAGATGTAAGTTTTCAATCCAGGGATCGGTGGTCTGCTATGATTTCAACATAGTGGACGATCTATGCCACCTAATAGTAATCGGTAGAAACTTATTAACAGTGCTTCGATCAGATTTATCTCTACCAGGCGCAAAGATAGAAGTGTTTTGTGGAAACCCTATAGTCAGCAAAGAAACAGTGAAAATTCCACCGGGAAATGAATGCATCATACCGGTTACCACCCGAGAGCCGCTGGGATTAGACTCACCAGTGGCTTACTGCGCACCAGCAGTCACTGCCCCGGTCCTAGTGGAGGGGTGCGTGAATACGGTGGGAAGTCAGTGGTGGATCAAAGTCATGAATCCGCTAGATGAAATGCAAGAAATCACTCCCCAGGAAGTATTAGCTTTTGCGGAAGAATGCGCAGTGCCTGAGGTAAACCAAAATCAGATAGAGGAGTTCCTAGACTTGTGTTATCTAACTAAAACAGAGACCCCAATGTCCATCTGTAGGATTTCTGTAGAAGTAATGAAAGACGCAGTGCAAATGGAAAGCCAAACCTCTGAGGAGAAATCCCGAGGTAAAATGGATGAAAATGTAAGTAAAATAGATCTAACCGAGTCGTGCTTAAACGAAGAACAACAGGTAAGGTTTAGACAAATGCTTAATAACAACAGAAATGCACTAGCGTTCTCAATGGAAGAGTTAGGTCACTGTGAAATAGCGCCGATGAGAATCATTGTGGATGAGTCGCAGGGAGTCATAAGTTCTAGACCATACCGATACTCTCCACAGAAAATGGATATCATCGATGAACAGGTTAGGCAACTCATAGATATAGGTGTCATAGAGCCCAGCGAATCGGCTTGGCGAAGCCCGCTGGTGGTAGTGCAGAAGAAAGATGGCAAACCTAGGCTCTGTACAGACTTTCGCATGCTTAATCAAGTCACTTTTAAAGATAAATTCCCCATGCCCACGGCTCGCTCGCTTTTCCTATATATGGCTTACAAGAAACCCACTATGTGGACAGCTTTAGATCTGTTGAGCGGCTATCATCAGTGTGTAATCGAAGAAGACAGTAGAAAATATACCGCTTTTGAAACCCCGATGGGTGTGTATCAGTATAAGCGTGTACCATTTGGCTTAGTTGGCGCGCCTTGGCAGTTTACCAAGGTAATGGCCATAGCGCTAAAGGGATTGATTCCTAGAACATGCTTAGCATATTTAGACGACGTAATCGTCTACGACACTACATTTGAAGAACACCTGGCAAGTGTTGAGGTGGTTCTCCAAGCTTTGGCGAGAGCTAATCTCAAACTGAAACCGTCAAAGTGTGAGTGGTGCCGCAGTGAAATCAATTTCCTCGGCCACGTAGTAAACGCGGAAGGAGTGGCTACACAAAGGGTAACCACAGAAAAGATTACAGCCTTTAACCGTCCACATAATGTGAAAACCATTAAATCATTTCTGGGACTGTGTAATTACTACCGATCGTTTGTCCCAAATTTTGCCGATCTAGCTAAACCATTAAATCGGCTGTTAAAGAAAGAAGTCTATTTTGAATGGACGGAGGCTTGCGAGGAAGCGTTTCAACAGTTAAAGAAACTGCTCACCTCGCCACCCTTACTAATCCATCCGGATATAGGAGGGCATTTCTATCTGCTGACAGATGCATCAGACGCCGCGTGCGGTGCAGCGGTTTGTCACAAACTAGATGAAATCTACCGTCCGGTTGCTTTCTGGGGATGTACTCTCCGAGACGCCGAATTAAATTATTCGGTAACAGAAAAGGAGGCTCTGGCAGTAATTAAAGGCATTAAGAACTATGAGGACATGTTGCAGGGAGCTAAAATCACAATAGTGACTGATCACAAACCGTTGATTCCCCTGCTACAGAGTGCCTACAAAGCCCCGTCAGCTCGGCTGAGACGGTGGGCTTTAGCGTTATCAGATTTTGATTTTGAAATCATATATGAGCCAGGAGCGACTCATTTTCTACCGGACTATTTGTCTAGAGTCTATCATGAGCATGTCCCAGGTGAAGAATATGAGCCCGCTGTGGGATGTGAGTTATTTGAGGCCGAAGTTCAGGATGAAGAGCTTTCTGTGGCTACGGTAATAAACGCGCAACTCCAAGATGCAGAGTGCGCGCAATTGATAGACTACCTGCAGGACGGAGACCTACCGACAGATCCCCTTGAAGCTAGGCGAATAATGGACCAAGCCGATTTTGTGGGAATGGTGGCACCAGGAGTACTCTGTAGGTTCAACGTCAAAAGGTATAACAAACACCAAGACCAATTGGTAAGGCTAAAACCACGAATGATAGTTCCGGGAAGGTTAATTCCCAAAGTCCTGAGACTGTTACATAATGACATATTAGCTGGGGGACATGTAGGGATCAGTAACCTCACTACCAAAATCTCTGATAAATTCTACTGGCGGAACATGAACGCCGATATAGTAGACTATGTGAAAGCTTGTGAGACCTGCTCTCTGAGGAGACGGGCTCCGCATTTCAAGGCCTTAGCTAAGTCTTGGGAGAGACCAACCCGACCCTTTGAGGTGGTACAGTGTGATTTCATCGGGCCACTAAAGAGGGCTAGGGATGGGTCAAAATATATCATGACCTTCATAGACCTACTAACAGGTTGGCCGGAGGCTTTCACCACGAAAGACTCCACTGCGCAAACCGCGGCCAACTGTTTCCTAACCGGGATAGTGTGTCGGTATGGGCGGGTAAACCGTCTGCACACAGACCGAGGGGCGGCCTTCCTCTCAGGGCTATTCAGGGAAATCACCACCCGACTAGCGTGCAAACAAACGTTCACTACCGGGCGAATGCCGACTGGCAACGCTCGAGTAGAAAGACTACATAAAACCATTGAAAACCTGATTGCTTATTATATCCCTGACGACCACTGTAACTGGATCGATCTACTTCCCATTGCATTATGGACAGTTAGATCCACAATCAGTGTACGGTCGGGATACAGCCCGCACACCCTGCTGTTTGGCAGAGATCCAATCAGTATGGGAATGCCTGAGCAGGGAACAATTCCTGAAACGCTGAACGACTGCGAGTTTTTCATGCAAACCAAGGATAATATTGCTATGTTTAGGAATATGGCTGAAAGGGTAGTTCAAAACTACGAAAAAGATCTGAGGCTGCGAAATGATGAGCGAGCGCGGACCACTCAGATGTACGAAGGTGATATGGTATACATGTACGACCCTTTAGCTAGTAAAAATAAAGCGTCTAAGTTCTCAAACAGGTATACTGGGCCATTCAGGGTAATTGAAACAAAAGGAGACCACCTTGTTAGACTAGTGTCGTTAAAAACTGGAAAACAGGTCCCACATCTAGTAAACATTTCGAAACTCAAACCTGCACATGGGCCTTGGTCTCCCGCCATCCCTCATAACATTCCCAAACTGGTGAGAGAAGCGAAAATCACTAACTCAAAAGGGGCAGATCCTGACCGAAACCCTGAATTGCATCACACTCCGACGGGTGAAATCGCTGAGGAAGATGGCGAAATAAGGGGTGCTGAGACTGAAAACTCAACGGGAACGACCGGTCCCCGTGAGCATGATGTAGTTCCTATGACCAGGAAGGTACCTACACAAAAACCTGGTCCAAGTCCCACTGATTTAGCAGAAACGGATGGGCAAATCACTGATGGTCAGGGCACCAGTGCGGACACCGCGCTGTCAACAAACTTATCCTTTGTTCCTAATAAAGCCGCCTGTGAACGGGGAACAGCTGGCGCTAATGGACAGAGGAAACGCAAACGAGCTAAACGAAGGGGCAAAAACCAGCCGTTGGAGGGGAGATCCCCTCCAGGCAACAACAAGCCCATAAAACTACCCTGCGGTGATGTGCCGATCTTGGATACATCGGAACAGAGCCCAGAAAAAACAGTAAAGGACTATGTCCCGACGAAAGGTGGCTATAACCTACGTCGGAACCGCCGCCCTAACTACGTCGCTCTGTCCAACGGCGAGGGAAGCGACGACATGGATGATTAATGCAGGAAATTTAGCCGCCCTGTGAAAATAAAGGTTCGGCGGAGCGGCACCGTTAGCGTCAGCGCTAATGGAACAGGTGGTCTACCTCACGGCCACCTCGCCGCGCCCAGGGGCGTGGCAGAAAGGGAGGGTGCGCACACCAAGAGAGATGCCAGTGGTTTGGCGTCATCTCTTGGGACCGGAGGCAAGCGTTCCCCCCCCCACCTGAAACAAGATACAGCTCCAAATATGGAGACGGCATGGACAAGCGGATCGGTTATAGTTTCGTGGGATCCGCGCCGATCCACCAGTCGGTCCGCAACTCTGCTCCTAGACGGTCACCTCTGCTACAGGTGATTGTGCGCACAACCCAGCCCGGGAGGAAACGGAGATAGATATTGATTCTATCTCTGAACAGAAGTTGGAGATAGAAATTGTTCAACTTCCGACTTCTCCTGGAAGGAGCAGAAAGAGAACTTAGCTGGGACACTGATCCACCGACTCATGGGGAATTGTCTAGCCCTCCGGCCACATAGCAATCCAAAGGGAACCACTACTTTCCCTGCGGACACGGAGGGAAGGATCATCGTCCCCCTGAGAAGGAAACGGATTAGCCGCCCCCACCAGAGGGCGCTACCTACCAAGGGAAGGTTCGTTGGGCCATTCTTTTAGGATTTTACCAAATGAAAGAAAAGACAGTCGAAAAGGAGAGTGCTAGGAAACAACCGGCTCAGACCCTTAGGCGGTGGAGTTGGCCGGGCCGGGGGGGTGTCCGTCCGGACTCAACCGACGCCGGGATTGCCCGGAAGAAGCCAAGGACACCAGCCCGGCGGCCCACCAGAACGACCACAGGCGGAGCCAAGAGGTCCGCTAAATCGGCTCCAGCCAAAAAGAAGACAGCAGATAAAGACTTCTACAATTTATCTGAGGTGAGTGACTTGGAGCCCGAGCCAAGGCTAACGGCGTTGGCCAAGCCGGTTCAGAAGGAGGAAGCGGCTAACCAACCGGTGCAGATTCAGGCCGGCTGGTTCTGGGACCTTACGCAACCACTGTTCCAACTATTTGAGACTGTTGACGAAATTAGAAGGACAGTAGGACTGGATGTGCCAAAATCAAACAAACAATTAGCTGAGATTAAAACTCAGGTAGCTCCTTTCATTCAAAGGACCACACAAAACTCTAAATGCGTCAAGGAAAGTACCAGCCTACAAACAACACGAGGCGGCCGACGTCTACCCATTCTGGAAAGGCGATCGGGAGGGGAACAGCTAACCGTCGCCGCTCCAGGACTAAAAGTGGAGGTAGCACCCGTTCAACACGCGCCAACCCCACCGGTGGGGAACGGGCCGGCGGGAGCTCCCCTCCTCCACCACTTACAGCCTGCGGACCCCGCTTGTTTAGACTTGAGCAGCTTGACAACGAGCTGCAACGCCAATCCATCACCACTGCTATGGAACCAGCAGCAGTGGACGCCAACCAGCCAGCCGGGGGGCCCACTGTGGCCGAGCCCACTCCCAGCGACAAACCCACCGCAGGTACCGAACCCATACCCCTCGAGCCAACCGTCGTACGATCCAACGGGGGTCGTTTCGGACTGGAACCTACTAGGCCAAGACCCCTCAGAGCAATGCGCCCCTCGTCCTGCGAACGTATGAGAGGCTTGAGGATCACGGTCACCAAGGACGAGAGCGGGATCATCAGGCGAGTGGTAAATGACAACGGGCAAAACCTCTACGAGCATGTCCCAAACTAAACAGACCAGAGGACCCGGGAGGAGAGCATATTTCGGCGCATGGATGATAGTAGTGCGCAGGAAAATAAGGTAACTTTGCTGTGAACATGTTTTAGATAAACTGCAAAATTAACTTTCTCAAACTATCGCTAAGGCCAAAACAAAGACAATGAAGTGGCTAGTGCTGTTCGTATTAGCTATAATAGGGGGCATTAGGGGAGTGCATAACGACTCCAGCCCACCTGAAGGGCTAGCCCCTAACGCTGAAGTGATAGCTTTAGAACAATATGGAGTAGTGTTAAAACCAGGGAAGTTAATGTCCACCGCGGATATAACACACGTCCGACAAGGCTTCCTAATCACTATTCCAAGGAGGCGCTCCTTCAACAAAGCTACCTTTGGCCAGGTCTGTCACCGATATCTACAGGGAGGAGACGCCCTCGATCGGGCCTGCTACCATATCAGGTCGCTGGTCAATTGGATGGATCAGACGTCGCAGGCGCTTAAGGGTCGGTACCGAGAAGTTCTTAATGAAACCTTAAGTTCCCTAATAAAGAACACTCAACAAGACCTTCAAAATCAAGAGTCGGAATTAAATCCAGGTGGAAGGGTTAAGAGAATGAAGAAGTTGCCCACAATGCTGGACGATCCAGGGTGGCCGACCTTTCCTCTTCCCACCTCTTGGAATCAAGGGCTGGCAGCTGATGTCAAATATAACAGAGAATTGATTAGAGTATTGCAAGAGTCTTCGAACCAAATGATCGAAGACTTGGCTCTGATGAATGAAAAACATGACGAGGCTGTCGAAAGGGTTAACCATGTCGTGATAGGCCTACTGGACAATCTAAGATCACTAAATAAGGCACACAACACGACTCGCCGGAGGATGAAACTCGTGCAACATAAGGTGGATTGGATGGAACTGTACCTGAATATGATACCGGTCGCTCTGGAAGACAAGTTAGGAGAGATGGTGTATCTTCAACTGATGGTAGAGCAAACTCGCGTGTTCAGGAAAGGTGTACAGCGCCTGACGCGGGGCCAGCTGACTATGGACTTGGTACCCCGCCAATATATGGTCGGAGCGGTCCAGGAAGTTAACAGATATCTGAAGGGGATCCACCCCAGGTTCCATGTCGCGTTCACAGATCCTTCCTTCTATTACGAGAACAGTCAACCCTCGTTCAAATTCGATGAAACCACTCAGGAATTAATAGTGTATGTAAGGGTGCCTGTGGTGGCTGATGAACATTTGTTCAGGGTCTACGAAGTACTAACTTTTCCTGTGCCAGTGACGGTTAGGGGGCGACTTAAGAAGGACGCTCTCCAAATTGTTAATCTACCCAAAAGTGTCGCCATGTCCATGTCCCGCCAGTATTACGTACCATTGGCTAGTGGCAGTTGGTCAGGTTGTTATGGACAGACCATCACGCTCTGTAAGGATCTACCCTATATGAAAAAGATTACAGACAACACCTGCACTGCTGCGCTACTGAGGCGCGACGACCTAGCGATCCAAGAAAAATGTGAGCTGGACTATCTACTGGAAGCAGACTTCGGAGAGATGGCAGTGTACCTAGACGACGGAGATATGCTAGTGGTCAGCGCCGACACCAGAGGCCAAATGATTTGCAGAAACCAGCCTGCGGTCGGAGTGAACATAGAAAATTACGCAAGGGTTCAGGTGGAATGCGACTGTGCATTCCAAACACAAGGAGCGTGGATACCGTATAGCTTGCGAAATTGTGACCGGCACACCAGGATCACCACGGTTGTGTACCCACATAATGACCTGTTGGAAGCAGCAAGTCGTGTGAAGGGGTGGGACATGAATTTCACAACGTCCAAAAACGAACCCACTATGTTAGAGTCAGACCCTATCCCTGAAACAATTAGGAAAGACCTGCTGGAAATCGAGGAAAGCCTGAAGGTCAAAATACCTGTAACCTCCTTGGCCAAACGAATACAAAAACACCGTAAAGACTTGGCCAAGGGCATCAAGAAAGCGACTGACCGTTACGAGGTAGAGAAACACGCCCCGTGGTTCTCTATAGGTAACTTCGGAGGTGGTTTTGGTCTCCTCACCATCTTCTGCATAGTGGTGGCTGTGACAATTATTGGATGTGTCCTCTGGAAATGCTGGCGGAACCATCAAGGTAAGGCTGCCCTAGCCGGACTAACCATGACCTTACCTCGGGCCATGGCCTTGGAGACGGCGGACCCGGAGAAACTGTTGCACCATGAAAAGGCACTAACTGGGTGTCCAGACGCGACCGCCAACCCCACTGCAGTGGCAGTGCTGGCTATATTATTAGCAGTACTAGTCATCGCTATAGTGGTCCTCGTGTGGCGAAAGTGGAGAAATATTAGAAGAAAGACTGTGGATGGGTTGTACGTACAATTTGCCAATCCACATATGATAGAAACAATCTTCCTAGGCGAACTGGCTATGCCTTCAGACCACACTTATACGGAGGGCTATGTGCTCATTAGGGATCTACTGGTGACCCAGCTGTGTCTGAAATATACTCTGACAGTAACCTGGGGGGCGCAGCTGATGGGAGCAGCGACTAGACCTGGACAACACCCATCTAAGGTGCCACTACCCGACACCCTGAGAGTGTCTAAAAAACTAGCCCGTCTGATGATGAGTAACTTAAAATACAATACCAGGGCCAGACTACTGAGATATTCCTCGGGGCTAGCCACTCCTGTACCCATGGGAGTACCTCGCCTCATCGACGCAGGGTGGTCCGATGTCGGAGCGGACTGGCCTCAACCGGTGTTGGGACATGGAACAATGCCTAACGCTCCTCCTAGATCGACCACGCCCACCTCAACAGCGACCGGAACAGGATCTGCCCGAAAGACAATAAGGCCAGGGACATCCGAAATAAACCCAGGAACGGTTTATGAAGTTATCATATGACAATGTAACGAGTGTTAAAACCTGACCTAGTGCTGTACTGGTAAAATTGGTGAATTAATAACAC
Organism: Lepidonotus clava; assembly: GCA_936440205.1. NCBI lineage: Eukaryota > Metazoa > Annelida > Polychaeta > Phyllodocida > Polynoidae > Lepidonotus > Lepidonotus clava. The sequence continues at coordinate 4,784,720 of OW387143.1, forward strand.
AAAGGTACGAATACTAAAACTAAAATGTTACAGGAAGTTCGCTGGGCAATACCTGTTTGGGTGGGTAGGGTTCTGTTGACTAACCTGATCAACAAGGATTCACCAGTCAGGGAAACCTGGGTCGGGTAGGCTGGTCCAACCGTCTCTCTATGGACCCATGGGTTATCTAAATTTCTCTCAAGTCGAGTGCCCCATGCCCGGTAGCCTAGCTCAACACTCTCATTGTTAACGATTTGGCAACTCTTTTAAAGTAAGGAACCATTTGGAACCGATCCTAGTGTCGCGAAATTTTAGCATTTAAAAAAAGAAACTCAAAATTCTGTATAAAACCTAAGAGCGCTCAACGGGACCAATGCTCCCAACGAGCGAAGTGAACTTCCTCAAGCAAGTACCATCTACACCTGACCCCTGTGCTGTTGTTACCGCTAGGATCGGGCTGCAGTACAGGAGTCACTTGAGGAACGCCACTGTCTATTCTTTAGCATGCTTACATATATAATCTTCTCAAAGATGAGGGGGCTGCACAGGCAGCAGGAGCCTGCCCACAGGCCTGGTGTCAGTGGTGCCTGACAGGAGGCAGGACGTTGGGGTTACGCGTCACTGACGCTGCGAAGGGCACTGGGGTGGACGCCCGACCATGGCAGTCACTATGCCCCGGGTGGATTGGCTCCTGACAAGCGGTCTCTTCATCACAAAAAAAATCGACGAAGAGAAAGAAATTTACCTAAAAACTAATATATAAAGCAAACCAATATTTGTGTAACTAAGAGCTCTTCCTCAGGGAATTTTGGGCAAAATATAATAAGAAAGCAGTATAATTAGTAATATTCTCAGGGGAGACGCTCTGTGACAGCACACGAGAGTACCTTATACGTGGCTCGTTTGCTCCTAGTATAGACACGCTGCAGCGGCAGGGATATGTGCAAATCCTGACAAGGCGTGCCATAGTTGGGAGCTATAGCGGAGGTCACAAGGAAATGTAGTTACGGGACAACGGCGAATTGGTGACATTCACAGGGTGCTCGGCTCTCTCTCACCATATTGCGACTTCCTCAGACTGGACAAGCCATCCCTGGGGGGGGAGAAGCTGTAGCGAAAACTCACAAGGCGGTGGAGCGAGGTGCTGTCCTTATTAATAGCCCCGTCGTCTTGGTTATGTGTAAATGACCACCGGATCACCGTATGTCTTAGGTCAAGGGATCCTGACTTTAACATAAAAGTCAGGATCCAACGACAACTAGTATCAAGAAGAAAGAAAATAATGAACAACTGCCCATAATTCAAGACTAAGTTATTTAGACCATTTTTAGACCAGTTTTTAATCAGGACAGAGACAAAACGGCAAGAAGTCAAGTTTCGACCCGGGTAAAAAATTAGAAATAACTAAAATTAATAAAGGAAATGAGCGGCTTCAGAGCTGACCGCCGTCGAGAAAAAAAAAAAAAATAAATGAATGAAAATTAGTCTTGACCGCCGTCGTGGCGCTAAAAGTATCCAGGTCTCCGCTCAACAGTTGAGCTGAAGAGGGGGGACATGGACTACTGATTCCCTGATAAACAAGCTACAATAAACTTGGTTGACACCCAGAGCTAATAAGTTTACCCGATCTATTAGAAAGGAGCTAAAAGTTCTAACTCTGTCTTTAGCACTACCTATCCCTGCCCTGCATGCGCATAGTTAGGATAAGCTGGGGGCGGAGTCTTTTCAGGAGTAGTCTTGACTCTCCACAAGAAAAACGGGCATAGACCTGAACAAGAAAACGGGTTTAACCTTGTACTGTACTTCGGTAAAGGCCCGACTTACTAGGTGCTGTCTGGAAGTGAGTGATCTAAGGAGATGCATTTACACATCTCTATAATTTAAAGGGGGTGTAGGCTGCATATTAAAAAAAAAAAAAAAAATATATATATGCAGTCTGCTCCCAATTATAACAATGGGAAACTCGGTGCTGCCCATTCTGGTCCTATGAGTGGGAAGGTACCGACAAACCACGTTACCAAGAGGGATGAGCTCCTCGACGGGTAGCGTGGAACAGGCGGCAGTGGGCTCGCGAGAGTCCGGGGACACGTTAAACTATCCCTATAGTGCAGGGGAGAGAACTACCTAAGGCCCCCGTGTCTAGCGAAGGATGAATTAACATCCTACTGTGGTACCGTCTAGTCGGCGTACATATCGGGCTGCTGGGTCACAAGGGGCACATACGACTAAAATTTAAATCCGATTCAGAGCTAATGGGTGCGGGGGAAGGCCAATCCCATACGGCAGAATCAACTAAATTAAGGTCTATTAGGTGTGCACCCGCCAGTAAGTGGTATGTACGTGGTACGGGGCCGACAGACCCCACCTAGCTCCTGACAGCTCAGGAGTGAACAGGCAAGGCCAGTGAAAACGGTCAAAGTTCAGTGTGGGTTGGCAGATTCACCTGGATCAGACCGTCGGTGACCACCCAGGGTGACTTGGGACCGGTAATCGCTATCGACTGGGTCACTGGCCGGTCGTCTCTGCTCTGCTGGTAGGTCCAAGATCTTCCGGTAGCAGAGAGGGCTCAATGTACAGTCAGGCCATGGTAAAGCTAAATGCTGCATGTCCAATACCCTATTATTGGATATTGTGGGTTTAGTTGAGCCATGCTCTCTGTGATCAGAACAAGTTTGAAAAGAACATTCTGGGAAGCAGAGAGAGCCTTATGGCTGGAAAGGATCCCAGCTCAGGTTGCAATCCACTATGTCTAATGACATAAGGGAAAACCGAAGGGATCAAGCGGTAACTAATGAGGACCGGGAATCAGATCAGAAATGAACCTGAATCTGAGACCCGATCCTCTGGTGATAACTAATGAGGAACGAATAATCTCAACCTCCTTTGTACAGTTAGTACTTAATGTCCTTTAATGACATTTATACCTCACGGAATGAAAACGCTACCCCCACCGCTTGTCATGTTGGTTTTTCCCATGTGATGTAGAGTATAGGGTAGACAGTGAGATGTTACTGTTAACATAGGTATAATATCTATTCAGTGAACCGTTTGGAGTTAGTGGCGCACCCGTTTGCATTGTCAGAAGGGCGCCACTACCCAATATAAAGTGGAACTCGGTCTTCAAACCCCAGGCTGAATGTAGGGGGTGAACGCCGAGCTACCACCTGTAACTAGCAAAGAGAGAAGGGATTTTGTCGTAACATAATCATTCAATAAGAACAAACTGTGGTTTTAAAGCGGATGCTTCACAAGATGGAGTCAAATATGTTAGAACAGTTGTCACCCTTGAAGGGGGTGTTAACTTGTTTACGAATAAATCCTTGGAGTGTATTGGGTAATTATTCTACCACACTGTACAGAAAGAGTGTTATCAAGAGTATTGACTCTTGTAAAAAAAAAAAAAAAATGACCTCTTAAGGTAAACCACCAGGGATCCAATTCCTATCATTATTCTTATCTCCCCATGAGGTCGGTTAGGGAATCTGAGCGGGACAGTTTTGCATCACATCTCGGGCACTCATGGAGCCTTTGCAGATGGATGTTCTTGTAACGGCTCAGCCCCGACCTGTGGGCATAAGCTTCCACACATTCATCGCAAAGATATCACTGTCTGAGATGTTTGGCAATCTCAGGCACTGATAAGCGTGGCTTCTGTGTTCAATGGAACGGCGCCTACTAAGGCCTGATCTATGAACGTACGAACTCCCGCAGTGTTCACACATGTATCTCTGCTTGGGACGCTTGGTAATCTTTGTGGTGCTGGTGCCTTTCTAGCTCTTAATAAGGATACCATTCCTTCTTTCACAGTGACACATACAGGATCTTCATCTGGGAATTCATTCAGTGTCTTAGAGACTTCATCTCGGTCTCCTCACAGTAGTATTTTTTCCTCTTCGAGACGACTCTGTACAATAATACTCACTCTAAAACTTATTCTAACACAATGGCACTGACGCAGTCTTGCTGTTAGACTAAAACATGGGATGGGTATCTGTGGCCTTAGCCACTACATCTCAAACTTACCATGGGAGTCGCCAACAACTCGTTGGACGGCTCCACCTATGGTGTCGCCTCACGTGGCCGACACGTCAATATTTCCTGTAACCTGTAAGGGGAACAACTTATCAAAGAATTCTGTCACAGCCAATCTAATGCTGGGAAGTCTGGACCAAAATACTTGGTCACCTACTGTCACCTAAACTTACCAGGGTGAACACCCTAGGAAGCGCTTGTTACCTAGGGCACCCCATGTGAATTGTTTCCAATGTAGACATTTACACTAATGTCCTGTACGAATAACGACTAAACAAAGAATCCTGTTACAGCAAATCTAGTGTTGTACAACTCAGACCGGAATCTCTGGCCACCCATACCTGATTCTCATGTGCAGTGTCAGTCCCCAACAGTTAATAGTATCAAATAATAACAATACGATACAAATTACCCACACTCCAAAAAGCCTGCTTGAATCGGTAATGTCAACAAACCACTAGTTAGGAAAACCTCCTATTATCGCCCAACCACGCGCGAAGTAAAATGTCTGATCATGTTCGCCTAAGCAATCCCTCCCACTAAAATAGTAAGCCGAACGTTATTCAGTGTCCAGCCGTGTCACCTCATTTCATTTACATCGTCCTAACATACCACAGGACCTGGAAGAGATAATAAGTTTAGTACGCAAGGTCCTGACTCTCGGCCCGCGTCCACCATCTTGGAACCAAAAGTAAACACTAGGTGGCCACCCACGCTACCCGTTACTAAAATCACCAGCGAAACACAGTTTCTGGTTCCGGGAGTGACATCAGCTTCCGGAATACAACCACGTGAAGGCGAGCCGAGAACCACCAAGAAGAATTTGGCCAACAATCTCCTTAAATCCTACGGGTTAGTAGCCTGCCTAACATGCTAAGAACAGTAGAAAGAAGGCTGAACTCACCAAGTCTCGGAGCGGTCTGGACGAGGGGCCGTCTCTACGAGGAGGGCGGTGTCCGACGACAAGCCAGCAGGGCGGTGAAAATGTCTGTGTTTTCCCATAAGAACAGTCTGGAGCTCCGTCAAAAGTGTGATCTGCTTCTCTTGGATATATGAACTTAAGTGTACCAATCACTGGCCGGGAATTGGATCGGCAGAATCACTTGGCGAAACCAACCCGGAAAATTAAGTGTTCTAGGCATAGGCCGGGAATTAAATCATAAAATCACTTGGGAAAATCAATGAAAATTAATATATACAAAAGAGTGCCGGCGGCCTACTGCTGAAGAGGCAGTCTGACAAAAACTCGGCCTAAAGCCCGGGCCCAACGACGAAGCAACCGGGTGGACGGCATGTAGCCATCTGTCAGCTCGCGGAAATCGTTGACCGTCATTACCCCGTCCGCGACTACCTTGGGCCGGTGGAGTGCGTGACCAGTGTCAACCGTCGGAACCGCATACCACTCGTTAGCTCTTCTGACCTCTCTGCTGACTCGCGGGATGATCCGGTTAATCCACTTTTGTAACGAGCCATCACTGTCAGTCAACTCCCAACTCCGGGCATCAAAACCGGAGGAAGTGGCCAAGATCAGGGTGGCTGGGATGGGATGGGCTCGCAGGTTCAGGAACGCCTGGTTAAATAGTTCCGCATAAAAGTTCACTACGCCATCCGGGTTAATGAATAGTGGCAGGTAAAGCTCCAATTCTCTGTCCCAAGTCAAAATGTCGAGGAGGTTAGTCATAACTATTAGCACGTCTTCCGGGTAGAGCATGTGATGGGCGAAGGCGTGCCCCGCCAACTCCGCTGTCGTTGCGTCCTCGCTCGGAAAAGTTACAAAGTAATGGTCGGTGCTGCTCCGGATTAGATCAGGATAATCCTGGAGTCCGGCCTCCCGGTTTGAAGAGAAAATAGCCACTCGGACCATGGTGAACTTGTGGAGGATAGAGTAAAATGAACGAAGATATAAAAAACACGTCTTGACTCTGTAAAAATACCGCCGGCACTGATTAAAATGACGTCAAAACGAGGCTAATTTGGGAAACCCCTTTTTGATCCAAAAGATCCAAATTCTGAAATCGGCTAGCATGATCAATCCATCGTATAATTTCTTATAAAATCTGTGCTAAACTAAAGTTTAGGTCCCCAACCAACATAATCAAGCGACAGAATTAATTCATATCGGCCCAAAATATCAGGTCGAACCATCAAACTTGCAAAATTGTTCGAAACAGAAATTTGCCATCCGGGCGCTTCGCGCCTGGAGGATCCAAATCGAGGTCAAACCTTGGAAGGGAACTCTAGTCAAGCGACCCACTAAGTACACATGTACTAAGCATGACTGGTGGGCGCGCGACGCGGATGGTAATATTTACTAGACCTAACTGCATAATGTTGCTAGATCAGATGCAGGGACCTTGTATTTATTGTAAATAATGTTGTTATGGTTGAAGTTTGATTGAAATTTGACACGCATTGTATAATGAAATTCGTTCGTTCAAAATGTCCGAATCATCTGTATTGACTTATGTTGTGTTAACTTGTTCTGAAATTAGATTTGATGTGTACTTGTTACTCTTAAAAGGTTAAGACAACTTTACACTGTATATATGTTGAGTTCTGTTGACTTGTGTTACAAATCATAAATATCAGAAACTGTACATGCATGTACTAAGTCAAAACTGAATTGGTCACCTTATGCACGGGTGTCGTTATCTCTAGGCCTTAATATGGGCTGACAATTCTGTGAACTCACTTTGTCACCTTATGCACGGGTGTCGCAATCTTTGAATCTTAAAATAAGCTAACGATGCTGAGAACTTACTTTAATGTACAAGGCACGTACTAAGTGAATACCTAAGATGACGAATACTTCATCCTCTAAAGTTGACTTTGTCATTTTGTAACCATGATTATGTCATCATTTACGTTGTTATCCAAATAATCATGTTATCAATTTTTAACACTTACCTTGTCATTTTATGAACGGGTTCTGCTAACCTTGAGCTTCAAGATGTGGAAATCAACTCAATGAATAATTTCACTGTGAATTTGTGTTGAAACCGGATCTACAAATCTATTAATACTGTGTTGAATGTACCACGAGAGTCAAGGCCACCCACCATGGTTTAACAAATATATCCAATCATCAAAATTGGGAGTTCATTATATTCATTTGGTTTGAGCTATGTCGTCCACCTCCTTAAACTCAAACACCTGACCGCCGTCGAATGTACTAATAGCTTAGCACTTTTAATATATTCTCGTGTTATATAATCCATCAAGGATCAGGCTTAGCAAGTCTACTTCTAGTCTACTTCTAGGAGAAATATCTTACGCTCCTAGCGCCACCTGTTAACCAGTATAAAAGGCGCTGCAAGGTAGGGAGCGAGCAGTTAGTTGGTTAGAAGTTAGTAGTCACTTAGTTTAGTGAGAACATCAGCTAAGTAAGTTTAGCCAAGGAGTTATACCTGGAGTAAGTACATCGGCTCCCGTGTAACAGACTGGAGTTTACCAATATCAACTACCTCGGACATAGGATTGTGATAGAACTGAGTACTAGAATGGTCTAGAAGGTGTTGGAGCAACTCGTGTTCTAAATGTGGTTGATTGCTGATAGGAGATGGGAGGTGGACTGATGAAGACTTATACATGGTGGCTTTGACTCGGGATGAGATGTTTATTGAATAAAAACCCTTTCATATTAAGAAGCTCCCTCATCGTTCATTTCTTTTGAACTATTGGGAAGTGGACGGACAAACTTTAAACGCAGTCTGAATTACTCAGGCATTCTGGAGAAACGACTCATGAAGACTTGGATATACACGAACATTACGCAGTCTTAAATCAAACATTAACAATAGTTCACAATCTTATAATCCGATGTAATCGTTGGAATATTTTCAGTCTATACAGAGATGGATGGTTGTTAGTATATTACTCATACATTGGCATAACATAGCTCTCCATATTATTTCGCTAACATTCTAAAATCTAAGTATCTAGTCATTTTCTGTAACCACCTGGTGTCTCCGAAAGAAACTAATGACTTGACTTATGAAACTGTAAGTGACTTTGATATTTGATTCGATTATTTTCTCTAGATTTTATGACTCGCTAAACGAAATATACAGGGTTATAATCAAACCGCTACCATAAAGGGATCTCAAACAAAGCAACAATTGACAAATTTAAAGAACGAAACCTTTTTATTAGGCATCTATATTCATACATCTTGCATGGATAAAAAGTCCTGATCATCTATATACATTCTTCACATAAATATGGCATACCTTGATTTCTTCCATACAATGAACTTACATTATTTGAACAAAAGCGCGTTTTTATACTGGTTAGCATTCCGATACATACTGATCTTAACTTGATCATGGATTAGTAGCTTAAACAATTTATCTTATTAAGTAGGTGCTGTAACCCTTAATCAACACAGAAATTATTTTTCTCATTAATAGTGCGCTAAACTTACCAAAAAAAAGAGTAATAGATTAAATGATTTTTAGTAGAATCCGTTTACATACTAGATTCAGGATTTATCTCTTATAATAACTCTTAATAGTTATCATCATAGTACAAAGTCTCTGTTCCGATTTGTCGATGACGAGTAATTCGTAGTGACTTTCAATCTTTCAGGATTCGATCGGAGAAGTGAGGTTAATATTAAGTCTGTAAACATTAATTGTATTCCAGAGGGCTGATATAGAATAAGTTTGTACATCATGCACAGCTCTTGAAGCAACCTTATGGCTATGAATAACATAGAGGAAAGAGTCCCTATTATAAATCTGTTACATTATCTATTAGCATGTTCAAAAATTATTTAGCTACGACATAACCTCATGTATTACTGTAAGACCACTTATTTAAGCCGCAACCTTTATAAAGTGGTAGAATTATTTCGCTACGACACCGCCTCTACTTTTGAAGCCGTAAAACTGCGGCCTTGTTTAAACTGTACGCTCACTTCTCAGTTTCTATTTATTTTCAGAAGCCTTTTTTCATAATTACACAATAACAAAGTGGGTGGAAAATCCTATCTTGGTTCGCACCCCTAAAGTGGAGGCATGACAAGCTCTCACTTCTGAGATTAACCCTTATTTAAGCCATGGCTTATATGAGAGATTTTACGGTAATTTGTGAGGTTAAATCATTCAGAATAGTAGACAGTTTATAAACTGGCATGTCGGCAACGCTGAATCGCATGTGGCCATCATGGAATATAACAAGTCTCTAATGCAGCTATGTAACGTCTTTCGCACCATGGGAGTTATAACGGTAAGCGTCAGACCCGCTTTCGGTCGGTGAGCACCCGGACTATGCAACCTAGCCCTCCGACTGCAAACGCCTGCAAAAAAGACAAAACAAACGATTATTCAGGAGGCTTAAACACAAATGGTTGTCAATCATTGCTCTAGCACATATTCGAGATCGGGTTCTAACTTTAAAAGTTCATCAAAGTGACTGTTACACTGTGTTCATTTAGAAAAATATCTGCAATGCTTCAGTAGAATACATGCATGAAAACAGCAGATATATATCATGGAAATCGCACATCAGCTTAATACTAAAAAAGAAAAAAGTGTACATAAAATCAACAATCTTTGTAGCAGGAAAACTAGAAGAGTTTACAGAAAATGAACACTTTTTTGATGTGTGACCTCTTACTCATAATCATAATTTTTTTTTTCCCTGTTACTTTTGATTTTTTACTATTGATCAATTTATGTGGTTGAACATATTAAGTATTTTTTGGACAAATGACAATCCTAAGATGACGCTCACCCTCTCGTGCCACTTGAGAAGTTGTGCACTGCTGTCGTCCGTGATACACTCAAAGCCACGGTAGATGTACTTCATCAGCACGTCCAGCGTGGGCGAGTCGAGCGAGTTCACGACACCATCGATCTCACTCGCCTTGAAGGAGAGCATCACTCGCATCACCAGCTGAATGGCCACGTCCTAGGGAGATAAAATAGGGAGTGAGTGATGATGTTTTATACCATAATGACAGCCAGGGTCATTTTCACGGTGAAAACAAGTTGGGACGAATTCTGGCATTGGTGATCGTATCTATGAGATGAAGGTGACAGGGTGGGCAAACAGCAGGGGATCAAAACCTGGAAATCAGTTTTGCTGTACCTCATCCCTTAGTGAACCCAGAACCAACTGAGAATTGAACCCAAAGAACCACTTGGTCAGTGCTGGGTCCCCTTATCATCGCCTTATACAATCAGCAGGGGATACTGGGGGCCTATATTCTTCCCCAGAACCCCTACGGGATGAGGTACAATAGGGAGAGGTTAATACTGGGGAAAATATCACCTCACCTTGTTACCATTACAATTAACATAATAATGACCAGTATGACTGTTTAGTTTAGCATTAATTTATCTTACCTTTACGGCTTGGTTTTTCGTGTTCACTGGAGCTTCCCGAAGAACCAGCTTCAGTGCGTCAATATTTCGGTTTCTGATAGTGGTTAAGTTTACAATAATCAGGGCTAATGTATGAAGAGTTTGAGAGGTAAATCTATTTAAAACATCGACACATTAATTCCATCCAATGAGGGCTGCCACTGAGTATGTAGATATTTAGGTCAGGTTGCTATGCGTTGTTACGGGTTGCTAGGATTGGTAGCTAGATCTCTGAGCTGAATGTTTTTTCCCTGAACTGTCTGTACAATTTAGATCAGATCTTCTTGAATATTGATCTAATCCCAATACAGTAAAGTTGTTGGTATTCACTACATGAACTGGCCTGGGGTGCCACCATTGCTAAATACCTCTGAACGAAGCAAACTAAACCAGGATCCGCTTAACAGGCATGAATGCAACAGTAATAACAGACAATTACACCCATGTGTGGCAAATTTTGCGGTTGAGATATAGCATGATACTACACCACTGTTATCATATTAATTGTCAGAAACAGAATGTAATGATTGCAGCGATAATGCAAATAGAAGAGGATAGATCTCTTGGTAGTGGCTTCATATATAAAACTAATAACATGTCCTTTTCTCTTTCTCTTGTATAGCTATAGATCTGGTACACAAGAAACAACTCAAAAACCTGAACATTTTCTGTCACCTGCTGTTAGTTCGTCTATTCGTATTCCTATGCTCTCGTAAATTCACCAAAATGCAACTTTAATGCTACATTAAAAGTGTGATGACAATATTTGTCCTGTTGATGTACAACACTTCATACAAAATAACATTTATTATATCTAGCCAGAACTCTTAACTATCGCTATGTCACAATAATAGGAACACAAAACGAGCTGTTTCTTGCTGACTAGATCTAGATCTAGCAAATTTCATCTTGCCATTTTCCCTAGTCTATATCGTATGGCCATTAATATAATTTGGCCATGATTGCAATTAATTGATGGACCATTCATCCATTGCATTGCACTGACATCATTCAAATTAGGTATCACAGATGATTTTTTCAAAATGGATTTTGGCCCTATTTGAAAAAAGTTATCAATAGAATAGACCAAGAAAACATGAAAAAGCCTTTGATTGAACAAAATTTAATATTTTTATAATACTTTATCAACTATTTTATGTCCAAAAAATTGACAGGGTAAAGAAATTATACTATCCCCTTGCGCACTTTCCCCATTAGTTAAGGAAACATGTAAAGGATTTAGTTGGATGGTTAATGAGAAAAGTTTTAAATTGTTACCAGATATGTATATAGCTTTGTGGCTCAGAAATGCCTTTAAAATTCGAATTTAAGGTAAAAAGTGGGACATTTTCACCAAAATGTAGTTTTTTATGCCATTTTTCCCCTTTTTACTTCCCTTTGCGCTCTTTCCCCATGCAAGATACTTACATGTTACTCATATAGCTGGATAGGTCACAATTAGAGCTACAATTTGATACCAAAAATATTTATATTTGTGACTTACAAATATCTTAAAATTTAAGATGAAAAAGGGCAAATTTTGATTTTTCCCAAATGCCTGTCGTTGGTTGTGTTAACCTGTTATAATTCTGGTCTGCCAAAATAAATTTCCCTAATTTGATAAAAAAATATATAGGAAAATGGTTATTTTTTCATTTCCAACCACCTATTAAAGACTAGTTTTAAACAGATTACCAGCATTGGTATGTTTCTGGGTTGGACCCCCCTGTAAATGCGTCTGTTGGGATTCTCACGGTCCGCAATGGCCGATTCTACACTTCCGATTTGTTTTATGAGGCATCTTCCCCAATTATCGCCTCTAAGAGGCTTTTATTAACTCCTTCCAAATTGTATGATTTCACAATGAAATATGATTTTAAGGTATTACAACTTTTGATATATTTAAGATGTAGTAAATATCAATATAAATCGGGAGATTTGGGCCAGGAAAAGTATTTAGTTTACAAGATTTCATTGATTTCATTTCATAGGATTATAGAGGAAAACTTCGCCGGGGAAGCCAGACTAAAAACCTGTCAAAATATTACTTTCTGCTCATAAAATACACAAAACTATCTCTGATTGCATTAAAAGTGTACAATTAATGTATTGAAGGAGAAAAATTGAAATAAATTTCATCAACATGATCTAGAAAATATATTTTGCCAGAAATATGAGGCACACCGGAAGTAGAATGACGTTGCATGGACCAAGAGAATACCTATTCTCGCAGTCAGGCGGAACTGGTCCTCTGATTCCAGCGGACAGTAAATAGATACTCACGCCGGGCACTAGTGGAGGGGGAACTCCATAACAACAGGCCCCGCCCAGTTAATGATATGCATGAAGGGGAAGAGATCAAAGGGTTTCCCCTTCGTGATGGAGGCGTGGCTTATGGTTGCTGGTGTTTCCCCGACCTAGATAAATGTGTGACATCAGCCCGTCTGCGAGAATTCAAATTGGCTTCCTGCTTCTTATCTAACCTAAATCACGGGCCCAAGACATAACTAATATGCATCCCACAAACTGCAACACCTTGCAAGAATCCTTGCAGAACTAAATCAACATGAATATCTTGAGTTCCGCCTCACAGTCACAGTAACAGTAATTTTGACACTCGAGTGACAACAACAAGGATACGCTGCGAGCAGACTGGACACCTCCCCCTCACTCGGGCCCTGCTCTCCATCAAACTGGGGCTCCTCCTCGTACTCGTCATCGCTGTAAGGATTCACATTAAGTTTCCTGAACTGTGTGTTGCCTGTGTTCTTCGACATGTTGATTTATTCCCGATAATTCACTCTTATTTCCACAAACCGGCAAGAAATCTCCGCCCCGAAAAAGCACCCCGGAAGTGGCCAAAACAAATATGGCGGCGTTTACCTTAGTTTGTGCTGAACCCATTTTTTCGTTGTTTCTCATTACTTAGTCGTAATTCGTTAAGAAAATTGTTATAAATTATCTGGTAAAATAATATTTCATGTTATTTGGGTGTTAGTTTGGTTAAATAATTGTTAATTGGCGTAAAGTCAGAAACCAGTTCGGACTGAGGTAAAGCCTCGTAGCCTCGTTTTCGTTCTTTCTAGCAGCCACTGACATCCAAGATGGTAGGAAACTTTTTGATAAGATTTTGAAATCCTTCAACATCTGCCTTAATATAAGTTGTCTGGTATTTTGATGTATTGAGATGGATTAAGAAGATATCATACTTGCGTAAAGTTATAGTTTGTTCGCTTTCACCATTATATGTTTTGAGTTATTAACTCGTAAAAATGTATATTTATGTGTGACACCCGACGTCCATGCATGTGTCAGTCGTCGGTTCGCATATTATCGCTCACCCTCGCGAGTTATTTTCTTGCTGTTTATTTCACACATAGACGACTTACAAGTTTATGCAATCATTCTTCGACACAAATAAATCCTTTCTCCTGGTCATGATGTACTTTGTCTGTATTTGGCACCCATTTCAATGTAAATTTATCAAGTAAGTTGTGAATGTGTTTACTTTGGACGGAGGTATAGTGACAGAAGATTCAGCTGGAATCCACTGTCACAGGGGTTTCATCTCGAAATTGACCATTGCTAAGTCGGTTCTAGTTGTCTCTAGTGTACAGTATATTCTGTTAAATGTTAGCGTTTTGTGGGCCTTAAAATCATGGTGTCAATTGGGAGCTATGGCTACAGTCTACAACCCACAACCAGTTTTGACTGTCAACTATGTTTACTGATGTTGTTATCATTTCTCTCCCTTCTGCCAGGTTAAGGTAAAGGCCAAGGATCTTCGCGGGAAGAAGAAGGAGGAGCTGACCAAGCAGCTCGAGGAGCTCAAAACTGTAAGTAGATTGGTTACTTTATTTCCAGCTTAGATGTAATGAAAGAAAATCTCTCCCAGGGTCCCCACTGCACATGGAAAACGGGGATAATGTCAACAACAAAACTTCTTTGACAGGGAAGACACAGGGAATTTGCAGATTTTACCCGAACACATGGAAAACAGGGAATTTCATTTTGCCAGGTTTTGCATTTACTGACTCAAAGTATTGGGTATTTCACTATTTGCCCTCTTGTTTGGTTGTCAGATTTGTTTCTGCATGCAGAGTTTTTTAATCTGAGCAACCTGCTGGAAATGACGGCAGTAAAACGTGTTTGTGGGACAGGGCAATCGCAGGGATGTAATCATCGAGTATAGGAAAAGACTTGTCTTACGAGCTATTAGAAAGTTTTATTTCTAAATATAGTCGGAAGTAGCAACTCTGCAAACTACTGCGTGGTCTTACCCTCAAATTTTGCCAAAAATTGCGTCTGATGTTGTGATAACTTTTGAAGTTTAAACAAGATTACTAGAAATGATAGTTAATTTCATAGAAATAATAAAATATTATTAGGGTAGGTCGGATTATTTGAACACAACCATTTTTGGGAGGCCTTATTTAAACAGATTCGTGTTTCTGTATTTATTTTTGTGCAGCATTTGTACTCTCACCTTTTGTCGGTCAAATCTGAAAAAATAATCCCATATATAGTATACTGATCTATATATATATTAATCTCATTTATCCTGAGCTAGCTAGGCGTCTCAGCTGTTCATACAGAATAGGATTCTTTTAAAATAAAAAGAAATCAAGTGGTCTTGGCTGTGGGTGATGAGGACATAGTTCAGCTGAAACTATCATGTAGAACGAAGGAACTTTCGCCCCTATCTGACACAGCCTTGTACCAGGAACTACATTCAGACACTAAGCTGTATAAACAGGGAAAATGACAAAGGAAAAAATTCCCTAACAGTGAATTTGCAAATTTTACCAAAACACAGGAATTCCATTTGGCCAGGTTCTTAAATTCCAGATTCTCAAGGTTTTAGGGATTTAACATGTCGGGTTATCCATATTTTTTCTGCAAGCAGAGGCTTTTAAATTTGGAAAACTTGCTGGATATGACACAGGGAAAAATTGGTGCTGGACAGGGAAATCACAGGGAATAAGAAAATGGAATTTGATTGGTAACCAGTAACCCTGACAATAGTAGTCAAGGCTATATTTCCAGTTGAATTCAAAATGTAAGCCATTTAAGTGCAAATATTAACCTGGGATCTTCTTAAATGTCATTTTCCTCCTCTCTGAATCTGAAATAATAAAAGAAAAGATCGTCCCTCATTAACTGTTCCAAAGTTGCAAAGGTATCCCCAGCTCGTAGATACTCGTGACATGTGCAGTGGTATTTTGTATTTTGGAATAATGCTTACCTTACCTGTAATCTTGAGAAGAGCGAACTTCAATATTACCCGTACATATACTTGTTTGACCGGCACTTTAATAACACTTCCCTACTTTCCCCCTCCAGGAGCTGTCCGCCCTTCGCGTCGCCAAGGTTACCGGCGGTGCTGCCTCCAAACTGAGCAAGATGTAAGTAAAGTCACTCTGATAACGTGGGGTGTTTGTAGCTTGGGGATAACACTGGGTTCCTATACAGGCCTTAAATAGATTTTCTCAAATTTAAGGCCTTAAAAAGGTCTTAAATTTGACAGTTTTGTAACTAGACATCTGAGAAAGGTTTTTATTATATTGATTTTTTTGAGAAGTTAAAAGTGAAAAAACATGTAAATTCCAAATCACACTTCCAAACCACTACACTTACTTAAAATCTAAATCATAGAATATATTCTGAAATCTTTCTGCACACGATGTTGATAGGTCTAAATTCTAAGCAATTTTGGTCTTAAAATGATCTTAAAAGGTCTTCAATTGATTTTCGAAAATGCATGAGAACCCTGTTAATGCTGGAGTTAATGTTTATTATCGTTGACTTAAAAATTACACTGAAGAGCGCTCTACTTTTGAAATATTTTGATTCAGTATTTTTTGTAAAGTAAAAGAGGTAAAGTGGGAAGTCATGAAAATCGAGAACCATCCTTGAGTGGACAGTCTTAGTTTCATTTTGGGCTAAGTTGTCCACTTTAAACCAACACGTTTCTGTCCTTGACGACCTACATCAGGAATTATTAAGATGTAAGCCCAACTTCCTGTTCGCCTCATGGATCATAAATGTGATGACAATAAATGTATTTAACTATTCTTTACAGTATGTCTGTGAAATATTGCGCTTGTCATGATTCAAAGACTAATCTTTCTATTATTCACTGCCAGCCGGATTGTACGCAAGTCGATCGCTCGCGTCCTCACCGTTATCCACCAAACACAGAAGGACAACCTGCGCAAGTTCTACAAGGGCAAGAAGTACAAGCCCAAGGATCTGCGCAAGAAGCAGACCCGCGCCATCCGCAAGAACCTCACCAAGCACGAGAAGTCCGTAAAGACCGCCAAGCAACAACGCAAAGAGCGCCTTTACCCCATGCGCAAGTTTGCCATCAAGGCCTAAATAATGTTGTAATAAAGGATGCAGTAAATACAAAACTATTGTTTGGTTTTGTTTTAAAACGATCATAATGGTTTTCATCTTGAAATAACTTGATGTGGAAATTGATATCATCCACTAAGCATGCAAAAGCTGCAAAAAAGCTAAGAATTCCTATTTTAGTTCCAAGTCCTTATAAATTTGAAGGAAAAATTAGCGATGCCATTTTCCCCGCTTTTTCTGGATTTTGGATCAATTCAGTATGGACATGAAATTTACTTTGTCTTTTCTCTATTTTCAAATTTGAGCATGTTTCCTATACCAATTCTAAGCCCTTTAAATATTTTCTTGTGAATTGGTATGCCCATATATTTTCAAAAATGAAAATCCGGGAATTGCCTTCCTGCTTTTCCGGAATTTATCTCCTGAGTGGCATTGCTGAAAAACATACTTGTAGCAGATTTTTTTTAATTTCAATTCTATTTCACGCGAGGAGGCATCGACACTAGATCCCTACAGGGTTCCCACACAACCTGGAAAATGAAGGTGGTCATGGAAAGTCATGGAAAAGTCATGGAATTTGAAAATTTGACCAAGAGTCATGGAATTTTGACCTGAGTCATGGAAAATCAGCTTGAGTGAAAAAAATATTCAAATGTATTATAGGATTGTGAACTATGTAGCATCTGCTAATGGGTGGATCCAGGAATTTGAAAAAGGGGGGCGTGCTATAGTAAAAAATTTTACTGCGCCCTCCGGGCGCTTGAATTTTACATTAAAAAAATAAATATTTGGTCCAAAATAGAAGGGCGTGCCCCTGGCATGCCCTCCCCCCTAAATCTGCGCCTAACTCAGCCTAAGGAGGGTTATAATTATACTTCTCCAGAATGGCATCTGGCCAATGGCATGATTGATATTAGGCCGATATTCGGCTTGGCAATGTGCATCTTAGGAGCAGAGTTTTTGGCCACATTAAAATGCAGTAGAATAAGGAGGGACTAGGAGTCTTGTAGTAAGAATATATGATTAGAAAGTCTGAGTCTGTAACTATAATATTGTAAATTATTTGAACATGTCTTACAACCATAAATGTGATCGTTTAAAAAACAATCCCATTTATAAGAAAACCCCAAATATAAGATGCACTCCAACTTTTGGCTTAATTTTGTCCCTCCAATTGGTCCCAGGAAACCCCATTTATAAGATTTTTCAGGTCTCAAAAGGAGAAAATAATGTGTGTTTTTTATTTACCAGTAAATCATTGTTTTTCCATCATCACTTTGTAGAAAGAATATCAAAACATCATAGGGTCTTGTAATATTAAGCATCACTCTCAATAATATATGACATCAGTTTAGGTATCAAACCCTACCCTAGTTTCGTTTATAAGACGTGTCTTATAAATGGGGTTTTATGGTAATCAATATATTCCTGTGTAATTGGGGGGGGGGGGATTGAAATTCCAACACTGATCATGAATTCATTTGATATCTGTCAGGCAAAGGCACCCTAATTTTCTTAATATTAGAAGAGATAACCAGTTTTACTTGCCTTACTTCCATAGGTATTTGGATCTTTCCTGGAAAGCACTTGCACCAATTGAATTGTCACATACTGGTGTGGATAGAATGGTTATAGGGTTGATGGGAGGCCGTTAATTGTATAATTTTTATAATGGTTCTAATTGTTTAAACCTTGGAAAGTCAACCTGGAAAATAAGAATTGGTCATGGAAAAGTCATGGAAAAGTCATGGAATTTGATTCTTCCAAGTCCGTGGGAACCCTGTCCCTAACTGATTTTTTCTGGGAAAAAGAGTAATTTGTTTAATCTTTGATAGAATATTTCCTAAAGGTTTTCCGCCCAAGTTTTTCCTGGGGAATAAAAAGTTGGAAAGTATCTCCTACTTAGTGGAGAGTGGAATCTGATCAAACAATTAAGAAAAGAACACCTACCATCCCTTAAAAAGAACCAAGAAATCGTCTAAAATTCAGGGGTTCACACCCTCCTGTTTAAAGATATTCTCCCCGGATTTGAACCAATCTTAAAAGTAACCCCATGTATTTAAGAAAAAAACAAAACGCACACTTCAGTATGCCTGTTAAGTTTTATGTGGACACTCGAAACTAATTGAGAAATATTTGTTGCCAAAATAATAGTTGAAAACAAAAATTGTATTTACACACATCTCTAGTCTTAGAAGTATCACTGCAAAAATAGTTTTCTTAAAAGACAATAAACACGAGTATTTAGTATAGGTAGGCTTTATTGAACCCGATTCAACCTCGTCGGTAACGGTTAGTTATCGACTCCTCTGTACAATCTCCCGGCCTTCGTGTCACAAGTCAGAAGACGCCACATCTCATCCACATATTCTACCTACTACATTAATAAATAGCAAAGCATAGCATACAGGGAAAATCATAGATTAGAAACAGTTTGTTTTCTGTAAGTTGATTTAGTGTTTGTGACGTTTACAAATTATTAACTATTAGAGATAAGCAATTAATTTTTCTTTTTGGAAAGGAATATGGAGATCCTTTCTGTATATGTGAATACTTTACCGGATATATCTTCTCAACATAGTTTCCATGTTTGATAAATTTAAAGTATTTAAGGGCAAGACATAAAGTGACAAATGAGATAAGAACAGAGAGAAAGAATAAACTTGAAGAAAGCGACAGCCAAGTTTAAACTAAATAAATCACCGAGAAGTTTTGAAGAAAATACATATCACATCATTTTACACTAAGTACCTTCATTTAAGTAAAGTTTGTCTTATCACAGTCAACATGATTCTTCACGGTAGTATAAAAAGAAAACACCTCAAAACCTACCGAACTGATCATTATTGTTCGCAGTTGCAACTTAATTAATTTACTTAAAATAACAAAATCAGATCTTAATCGACTTGCACAATTTACTGAAAGATTAACTAACATTCCGAATACATATTTACAGTGAAATATCTCCGCTATATTCTTTTATGAACATTTCTATTTTATCTTTGCCATTGGCTTGAGGCACTTTGCAGATTCCCTACATGGAATAAGATCAGATTAATCAGAATGAATTGCGGCGAACACCTTTACACAAAATATTTTCTCCTCGGATTTGGGCGAATCTCAATAATTACCCAAAATATGTGTCAAAAACCGCGGAATTTCGTAGAGCCACGGAATCTTTACATCCCGGAGATTTAAACTAATACAAGTATGATATTTATTTTTTACCCAGATTTTATGTATACATGTAAGTATATATTTTTCGACACTTTTGTTGCTTCCACACTGGTGGCTCCCTTATAGGTATTCGAGATTGGCCTTAGTATATAACACCTAATATATACAATACAAAACGTAGGCATGCAATACATAACAAATAAACATTACTTATAATATCCATGCAAAATCGACCATTTACGATCCCTGATTTGAACACGCTGGCGATATGACGAGGAATGTTTGTTGGCGATATCGAGATAGTACGAGAACCGGAGCGGTTATGGTACAGATCTTGGCAAACAACCAGGGAACGAAAAGGCCTCGCGTATTATATTATATTACATTTTTCATTAGCACCTCTTAGCATTGCGGTCTCTACCAACCTGAGTATATGAACCCTTAATATTAGAGCCTTGACTACTTCTATTGTTACCATTATCATAGCAGATACATGAATATACTAAATGTGTTACCGCATATATCTAGCTCTTAACATATTACATTCACGAAGTATCGAGAAAGATAGCGATCCTTCTTTGACATGTTTTCTTAGGCCCTTCAGAATATGCATATCCCATTGAGGTAAAGTAAAGGCATTTTTTATGCGAGTTTCCTATGTAAATGCACTGCGAGTAGATTTAATTTTTGTTTTGAACGGCGGACACTCAACAACATACGGTTAACATTACTAACAGAGCCCCTACATTTTACAAAATCTTAATCAGTAACGATAGGTTTAAACATGTCTATGTTGAAACTTAACACATACTTTACAGCTTATGTCACCTTATACAACAGAATAATGTCATGCAGCTTTCGCAATTTCTAATACATTTTGGACATATCAATAAGACATGCAATATTAGCTTCAAGAGCATCTAAGCCATTTTAGTAATCTATCTGGTTTACTCCATCGTTGTTGTTCGACTGACAATAAATTTCACAAACACAGAAAGGAAAAAAAAAAAAACGCAAATAATTCTTCTATTAAAGAAATATTTGTAAAAAAAAAGGACTAATTGTAATCTGTTTTCAAAATCCCACTTTGAAGGACACATTTAGTTAATTTATTCTCTGCATTTATCATTCACAAACATTATATGCTTCCCGTCACTAGTCGGGCATCTTTTTCGGTACCAAAAATAATGTTTGTGACAAAAGGAATTGCCATAATAAGGAGACCGGCTATTTTGGGCCAATCAGAATTTATACGAGCAAACCCAATCCTCTAATTCACGATTCTCCCCGATTACCCATCGCCCGCCGTGCATCAGGAGCCATTCTCAAACGCCTTCCTTAGAGCGTGCACCTTCTGCTGCGTGCTGCGCTCCGAGAACGAGTTTCTCCGAGTGACTCCCGTGCCTTTGACCGGGGACGTGGGCAGTACCCGTTTGCCCCGTCCCTGCCCGGGCGGCGAGGGGTTGCTCTCCAAGCTCTGCCGGGCCAGCCCGCCCAACGAGCTGCTCGCGTCTCTGACCTCGTTAGCCGCTAACTCGAGCTGCTCGACCCGGTTCTCGGAGAGGATCGACATGTCGGGCGAGTCGGTGATACTCGAGCTGCTGTTACCGAGGGCGGCCGGGTCGGTGTTGGAGGTCACGAGGAGCTTGGACGCCGACTTCTGGATTAACTCAGAGCACCGGATTAACTTGCGTAGATCAGTCACGTCAGATTCTGAATGGAAAAGGAATTTTTCTTAAGTCTCCTAAAGTGATGAATGTTACATATTTGTTTACCTGTTTCATTTTTAAAAAAAAGGTTTTTTAGAACGATGACTTTCTAGAAATATATATTTCAAATGTGCTAGTGAAACAAAGGACACAATTGTTATAGAAAACTTTATTTGGGTGGTAAATTTTCTTTACAATTCTCAAATTTTACAGCACAGTCAGGTGACATGAATGAACAAAGAAATTAAAAGTACGTATAGGAAAAATGTCGAAATTACGCTGTTGCAGTCTATTGCATAGACCACTTTATTTGATATTTATGACTGAAAATCAAATTGAACCCATCCCCAATAGTGGGACTCACTAGCACTGCCTCACAATTTATAGGTATAGATCTACTTCATATCACACATCATAAATACAGATGCTGTGACCTGCTGTGATAAACTTCAACATCTCACTTGGAGAAAAAAAAAGACGATCCCCCCAAACTAACATTGTAGATTCTCACCTCGTACGTATCCGTTGGTGGCCTGTGTGAGGTGGGTGACGGTGTCGGTCAGGTTGGTGATGTGACTGATGAGGCCCTGCGCCCGCTGGTAGCTCCGACCGTAGTACCACTCGGGTTTGGTCTCCGTCAGCGACTCCTGCAAGGTCGTGTCAAGGTCAACCTGCAACAAGTCAAGGTCAAACTCCAGCTTCGTTGTTAAAGACACATGATTGAAGGTAAAATGATAAAAATTATACTTTTGGAATATCTAAAAATCCAAAAAGGCTTTAAATACCTGACATTTAATCCGGGAAAATACCCAAATATTTCGATAAACTCCTTCCACTGAAACTGTATTTATACCATGTCCCCCCCTACCCCCCCTTTTGATTAAATTTGTCAGCTGCAATCTAAACAGAAAGGGTTCAAAATTACCATTCTTAGAGAGCTGTAGAATCTTCAAAAATAAAAGATTGAGTGTGGAAAGGAGAGAAAGGGTAAATGATAACCGGGATTTTAACTTGCGGTAGAAATAGGCGCCTCCTTTACCTGAAGTTGTTGACAGCGAACTAACATCGTTTTGGCACAGGCGGTGGTGAGGGCCACTTGTTGCGCGATCGCCTCAATGTCAACCTGCAAAGCAAAGTAGGAATTGAAATGTCTGCGACTAGACATTAACATTAACATTGTTTGGCACCCCTTTTCCCCCCCAAATGTACGGGGTGTACTGTCACATCTACAACCACTGTTCCAAGCTTTAACTATCATTGAATAAAAATATTGAAAGTGATAGCCACAATTTTACAAACCTATATCACCTTAAAGGTCTCTGAACTACATTCATCAAATTTTTGTGAACAACCAAAAAAGATCATAGTACATTTTTTTTTTTATATCCCCGAGAACAATCTGAGGATAAAATGAATCTTATGATAAGTGACTTATATTTTCTCATGGCATGCACTATCCACTTACTGGCATATTCTGCGACATGTCGTCGTTGAGTGACTGGAGCCTCAGTTCACACTCCTCCACCGTCCGCAGACCCCCGTGTAGCGTCTTATCGATGAACACGTCGCACCCACTGAGGAACGACTGGCGCACATCGTGACCCACCTACATACAAAGAGATGGTAGGGTAAAAACAGAGGCTGGAAGCACCAACAAGAAGACGTTGGGCTAGGTACCAAGTTTTTTGATATGTTAGTTCATGAAACATGCAATCTTACATAACATCTTGAAAATTCTTTATTTCACCAAATCCTCTAGAACCAGGAACATGAATACTTTTAGCTCAAAATGAAATGTCAATGTAAGCATGCACCTCCCTTCTAAAATGTCAGGAACGGTTGGTCGGTTGGATATTACAGTTTAACACTGTATCAACATCTAAGATCATATCACGATGAGAACCCGCTTTGACAATTCTGTCTTTTTGAACGAATTCAAGAAATGATTGAATCTATGAGAAGATAGAGACCATACCCCTACACATTTACTGAGGCAGGTGTTCTTTAATGTGCAGGGTCCCATAGGCAGGGCCCTACAAACAACAGCCAGCTGGATCTGTTTACCGATATTTTAAAATTGTCAGACGCGACACCTGACCCTGACTGACCTTGCTAGGTGTGTCTGTCTCGGCATCCTCCTCACTGTCCGTACTTCCCCTGGTGGTCGTCAGACACATCATCGCCGTCTCCGTCGCCAGCGCCAACTCCCCGCAGTGTCGACTCAGTGAGAACAAACTACTGAGAGCTTGACCAGCCGACTCCTGAACCAACGTGTCTAAATCGTTCTCACACCCCTGTAATGTTAAAATGTGGGTTATTACGTAAGTTAGTTTAAACATTTAATACAGTGTCGGCTCAGTGAGAACAAACTACTGAGGGCTTGACCGGCCGACTCCTTAACCAACGTGTTCAGGTCATTCTCACACTCCTGTAATGTAAAGGTGTGAGTTAGTATGTAAGTTAGTTTCAACATTTAACTCAGTGTCGACTCAGAGAGAACAGACTATTGAGGGCTTGACCAGCCGACTCCTGAACCAACGTGTCCTGGTCATTCTCACACGCCTGTAATGTACAGATGTGAGTCAATATGTCAGTGAGTTTTAATACTTGCTACAGTTTAAGCCATCACTGAAATATACTAACAAAGTTCATAATTATTTGAAAGATATTTTAAGAATACTCATAATAATTGACATGTTGGTGTTTTCTTTGTTGGATTAGGTTAATGTCCGGCCAACCATTCAGGGTTCTTTTACCAGACTGCACTAGGTAAAGCTTTGCAACTAGTTTTACGTCACAGGGGCAGTGACCGAATCTATGAGATGAGATGCCTATTTGTAGCAGTGGGACTCAATGCCCTCTTTACAGTGCTGCCAGACTGAGATATCATGTCATAGGCCCACATGATACCTCACCCAGTCACACTATACTGACACCAGGCCAACCAGTCATGTTTCGTGGTTCATACTTTATATCAAGTGCCTGACAAACATGTAATTGTTAAATACAAGGATAACCATCTCACCTGTAGAAAGAGGACGAGTTGTGAGCCCAGTTTCCGCGTGGTATTGATGATGCGCGTACACAGGTCCCGAATCAGGCCGGAGGGCAGGGACTCGTACGACCCTACCCACAATGCACTCTGTCCCAGCAGCACCTCCAGGTGAGCCGTCATCTGAATGCTGTTGACGCGAACCACTGGGGAGTCGATGAATACACCTGGGGACGGAAAGCGTAGGAATTGAAAATGAATTTAAGGGAAGAAGATAAGTTTAAAGCGGTTTCAAAAAACACTCAACACATTTTGTAAACTTTCTAAGAACTACTGCCGTTGTATTCCAGTGCAGTTTACTCAAATGCATAAATTTAGCAATTTTTTTTTTTTTCAGAGAAAATCTATCAAAACTGGATTCATACAAGTGCACGTGTATAATCTCTTATAAAACTGAAATCGTTATTAAAATAACGAGATTCTTCGCTTGTTAATGAAAAAGAAACTAAAATATCAATGATTATTTGTAAATAAAATATATGCATGTTTCTCTGATAAAAGAGGTCGTAGCCCTTAGAAAGGAATTGGTAAAAATGGGAATGGGATGTTAATATATTACATGAGAATATCAAATGTAAGAGAATACATAGTTTTATAAATGCAATTTTATTACAACGATTCATCATAATCAAAGTAACGTGGAAGTAAAAAGAAATTTCATGAAAATAAAAAATTTTGAAGTTCTTTTTGTGCACTTGGCGCATCATAAAAACATGGCCGCCATGCTGAAAAACATATCTGATGACCTTGTCTAAAACTTGTCTTTAACTTGGAAGTAAAAAGAAATTTCATGAAAAAAAAACTTTTGAAGTTGTTTTTGTGCACTTGGCACATCATAAAAACATGGCCGCCATGCTGAAAAACATTTCTGAAGACCTTGTCTATAACTTGTCATTAACTTGGGAGTAAAAAGAAATTTCATGAAAATAAAAAAATTTTGAAGTTGTTTTTGTGCACTTGGCGCATCATAAAAACATGGCTGGCATGCTGAAAAACATATCTGAAGACCTTGTCTAATACTCGTCTTTAACTTGGAAGTAAAAAGAAATTTCATGTAAATAGAAAAATTTGAAGTTGTTTTTGTGCACTTGGTTCATCATAAAAACATGGCTGCCATGCTGAAAAACATATCTGAAGACCTTGTCTAATACTTGTCTTTAACTTGGAAGTAAAAAGAAATTTCATGAAAATAGAAAAATTTGAAGTTGTTTTTGTGCACTTGGTTCATCATATAAACATGGCTGCCATGCTGAAAAACATATCTGATGACCTTGTCTAAAACTTGTCTTTAACTTGGAAGTAAAAAGAAATTTCATGAAAAAAAAACTTTTGAAGTTGTTTTTGTGCACTTGGCACATCATAAAAACATGGCTGCCATGCTGAAAAACATATCTGATGACCTTGCTTAAAACTTGTCTTTAACTTGGAAGTAAAAAGAAATTTCATGAAAATAAAAAACTTTTGAAGTTCTTTTTGTGCACTTGGCGCATCATAAAAACATGGCTGCCATGCTGAAAAACATATCTGAAGACCTTGTCTAATACTTGTCTTTAACTTGGAAGTAAAAAGAAATTTCATGAAAATAGAAAAATTTGAAGTTGTTTTTGTGCACTTGGTTCATCATAAAAACATGGCCACCATGCTGAAAAACATATCTGATGACCTTGTCTAAAACTTGTCTTTAACTTGGAAGTAAAAAGAAATTTCATGAAAAAAAAAACTTTTGAAGTTGTTTTTGTGCACTTGGCACATTATAAAAACATGGCTGCCATGCTGAAAAACATATCTGAAGACCTAGTCTATAACTTGTCATTAACTTGGAACTAAAAAGAAATTTCATGAAAATAAAAAAAAATTTAAGTTGTTTTTGTGCACTTGGCGCATCATAAAAACATTGCTGCCATGCTGAAAAACATATCTGAAGACCTTGTCTAATACTTGTCTTTAACTTGGAAGTAAAAAGAAATTTCATGAAAATAGAAAAATTTGAAGTTGTTTTTGTGCACTTGGTTCATCATAAAAACATGGCCACCATGCTGAAAAACATATCTGATGACCTTGTCTAAAACTTGTCTTTAACTTGGAAGTAAAAAGAAATTTCATGAAAAAAAAACTTTTGAAGTTGTTTTTGCGCACTTGGCATATCATAAAAACATGGCCGCCATGCTGAAAACAATTTCTAATGACCTTGTCTAAACTTGGAAGTGAAAAGAAATTTCTTGGAAATTAAAAATTTTGAAGTCATTTTTTAGCACTGCATATCATAAAAAAAACATGGCCGCCATGCTGACAAACATGTCTGTTGAACTTCTGTAAATGTTGGAATTGAGAAAAAATGTTATACAAATTTGAAATTGTCAACTTGTTTTTTCTCATTTGGCACACCATAACAACAGAATCTA
Source organism: Lepidonotus clava (assembly GCA_936440205.1). Lineage (NCBI taxonomy): Eukaryota > Metazoa > Annelida > Polychaeta > Phyllodocida > Polynoidae > Lepidonotus > Lepidonotus clava. The sequence goes on from OW387143.1 coordinate 4,811,796, forward strand.
AAGGGATTTGACACTTCTGTTCTAGTCTGTTCCGGTCTGCCGCACAGCACATGAGAGGCAATTGACTTTCACCTAGGGTACACTCTCCCACTAGAGCTGCCCAAAACTCAAAGTTATTATTATTTTAACTATCCCGAAACTTGTAAATTTTAATCAAATAACATGAATACAAGCGAAATACATATAAACTTATAAGAGAATTATGTAAAATACATTTAGGGTATTTTTTTAAAGAATTATAACACAAAATCCATTCTAATGTAAAAATTGTCAAAGGCCATAGGACACATCTACACGTAACTAAATGTAACTAAAATCTCCTCTCACAAGAAAACCCATGCATCCACTCTCCAAGCATAGGACAGGAACCAGGAGATTAAATGTGTGATAATAGGGTGAACTGGCTCTTTCACTTGTTCAAAGAAAAAGCCATCCTATACTTCGCCTATCAAACTTTATACCATTGGTGAAACTTAATACAACGCGAAGAATAACTGAGTGTGTAAATACGAGAAATTCTGCTTCTCTATTCTTCAATATATGGCCCCTCGACAGACTAAGACCTTTTCTAAAAAATAATTGAAAACTTAAAACCACATACACACTAGGCCATTTTTTGCTGAATCGGCGTCGGCCAACTCTGATTGACAACCCATACCCACACACAATTCGTGCTGCCATTGGCGTCGGCCGTCAGCACCAATCCATGATAAACATGTTTAATAATTTTACGCGGACGCCGACGGCCGTCGGCCAACGGTAATTTGCTTAGTGGGTATGGCGCTTAAAGCAAATCCTTAATTTAGTCAGACGAGGGATTTTGCATGGAAAGACTTGACTATACCCTTGAAAGATCTCAAATACTCACTGCGCTGCACGCCAGCCTCGGTGGCCTGGTTGAAAGCTTCGAGCGTGGACGCTATACACGTCTTGATCACCTCACAGTGTAACAAGATTTTGTCGGCCACGCTCTCCTGTAACGATGACTCTGAAAGACAAGAATTGATAAATAATTAATCATGTTCATAATCAAAAGCAGGTGGATACTTCCCCCAGATATCAATGGAACTGGGAAGGAATGTTTCTTTTGGAATGAAAGCAACTGAATCTGAAAGTCTTAGGGAAGCAGCATAAATTGTACATGAACTAACTCTTATTATTGCGATATAAATTATTCTAACCATCTTGTCGTTTCAATCAAATTTTTAATTTCTTCTATCTAATATAAGTAGTAAACTTTTATCCCATCCCCTCTACACTACTGGAGTTATTGGCTTCAATAAAACATTATTATTTCAACAGGACAACCTGAAAAGTGTTAGAACCTGGTAGTGATATACATGTATCTGAAAAAAAAACCACAAAAAAACCTGAAAAGTTAACACTGCAGAACCTACCTGTAAACCTGCCGAGTGCGGATGAGATGAGATCCCGACATAACTCTGGGATGGTGGGCATCTCTAGTTGAGACGAGTCGTTTGCGTCCTGTTCCTGGATGGTATCCGGCTTATCACCCCCGCGAGACGCACTGTCTGCTCTCCCACGCGGGGAACCAGCACTCGACACCGAGTCAAACGACAGGCGTGACTTGAGGCTGGGCTTCTTACGCAGATTCTCCAGGCTGTGAATAGGTTAGAAAAGTCAGACTATAACAATATTTTTTTATTATTTTCTCTGTTTCATATGATTTCTCTGTTATAATATAGGGACAAATGCTCACCTCAATTTATCTGATAATAAAGAATTGTCACAAATCAAATTTAGACTCAAAATCATAAGTAAAATTAGCAAACAAAAGGTTTTTGGAGAATTTTAAAGGGATCATTCAAGAAAACGTAATTGATAATTCCTCTAGAATTATATATGTCCAGAGAAGTTCTGTGTATTTCTCAGTTCAGCCCTATAGATCATAAGTTCTAAGGCTAGAATACCACATAAGAACTGGTAAGCTAAACGACTAAGCAAATAAATACTTCAATAGCTTCAATTAATACACACGTACTTGGGTGCAGACGAGTAGTTTGTTTTTACATGTCATTGTTAATTCTGATGACTCCATAATGACTTACACTTTGGGTGAGACGCCGCGGTCGGCCTTCTCCCATGTGTCGGTGACGTCACAGAACACGTCATCGGCCTCGGCAGGGTTAGCTTCGGGCTCACAACTCTGAGATACAAAGATAGGAGAATGTTTAGTAAGTATTCTTTAAGTAATCATAGGTTGTTGAATATCTCATAACAGGATAATTATGAGTTGTATATCACTGCAGTGCCATATCTTAGCATAAATCTCTTAAATTACCGTTGAAATTGATTCTTCTTTTTTTTTAATTCTTTTATTTCACATGAGGACAAGATAGCTACACAGTGTGCTTGTATTCTCTAGCCTCCAGGATTTTTCAACTTGTAACATCAATGTCTATTTACATGCAAAAACATGTTTGTCGCTTTACATTCAATATCCAACGGTAAACATGACAACCAAAAGATTGTAGATATCTGCCGTCTATAGCAGATATGTAGATACAAATATTATGTTCATTCAATTCAGTAAGCAGAGTTATTTCAAATCTAAAATATATTTACATGTTATTTACCAGATTGGCAAACATAATAAATTCATATTGGTGTGTATTAGCCCAAGATAAAAAGACAGATTTAAAAATTTAAAATACAAAGGTATTTAACATTGATTTCAATTCGTCATAAGTATAAATATTCCGATGTACGGGGTTCAGTGAACTCCACAATACCGCTCTCCGATAGTAGATATTGTTTTTTGATTTTTCAGATTTTGGTTTAACAGAAATATATACAACTGCATCATGTGCTCTTGTACGTATTGGTCTATTTATTTCCCGTTTTTGCTGTAAGTCAGTCAAAATCTAGGCCAGCAAAGTACATTCAGAACTGAATTGTGGTTTAAGAACAACGTTAAAGTTGTGCATGTTGTTTAAACTCAGTTATTGGAGATAACAATCATGAAGAAGATATGATGTAACAAATACGAATATCCGGAAAATGAGAGAGAAACCAGTCATCTCTGCATTTAGAGTTTGGCAATGCTTTAGATATGGAGACTTCATAATCTCTGAGATATTGAGGAATTATCGTTATTGCATGATTTAAAGTGCACACCTGGAAGAGTTCCCTCATCTGTACGAGGCGGGCCTCAAACTTGTGTCGCGGCCAGAATGTGGAGATGTCCAGCTTGGTGTTGGTCACCTTCACCAGCGTCTGCGGGTCGTCCGCGCCCTGACCAACCACCTCGTAACCATACGTCTGAAACAACGTTAAAGGTACAGGTGCACTTATTCTGAAATATTTGAATATTTTATGTCTATTTCAGCCCTGGGCTTTCGTAAATTCATTTTTTTTCTCAAGAAAACCATTTTATAGTTTGAGAAGAACAAGATGATGCTTCAATTCTTCACTCCTAAAACAACATGCATATTTCTAATGGAATGACTGAAAGACTGTTACTCACATCAAAATGTTGATATTCAGTTTCTATACAAATTTGCACATGAAACTATTAATGTCTACGCTTGGACTTATTATGTTCTCAATGCTCATATTCCACATGCTGATTTTGCTGCTGACTTAAAAAAATAGGAATTAATTAGGAATGCAGGGTTAAATATAGACATGTTATATAACAGTAGAAAGGTTTTACAGTTCCCTTTTGAATGGTACGTATAATGTATAATTTTATGCTTTATTCTAGGAGAATATCAGTTAAATACAAAATTGCCAACGTGTTGAAAAAATGTGGATAACAGGTTTGAGAGTGGAATAAATTTACCCACCACGTCCTTTTTGAAGTACTGGCTGATCTTGTTGGCTTCCCTCAATAGTAGCGTGAAGCGGTACAGGTTCTCTCCGGCAGGCACAGCTTTAGCGGGGGTGAACCGCGGGGTGGTCGGGGTCGCCCCACGCCGCTGCCGGATCTGCTCAATACGCTCCACGTCCTTCTGGATCTTCTGACGCTCTCGCTCCAGCTGGTCCACCAGACGCGAATGTTGGTGGCGCGACTCGGCCATTGTCTAAGGGGAGAAGGGTAAAAGTTAAGTCTTTATTCTTTTATTGAAAAGGTTGAAAAAAGCTCCTAAGTGCCTAAAAATGATCAGATGGCCTGGGATCCAAATCCGTTCAGATTTCCTGAATATTCATTGCAAATTAAATGAAATGGAATTTACAGGTACCATTCAAGGTTAGATCCCTCTACATTGGTGGTAGCTTTGAAAAAGAGTTTCCTAAGATTCACTATGCAGAAAAGTTTGATTTTGCAAAGTCCGTATTAATCTTTTCCCTCAATGTAAGGGGCATTTCATGGGGTAAATATGGGCAGATAACGAGGGTAAAGTGCCCTACCAGGGTTCCCACGCACATTTGAAAATCAATTTAAGACCTTTAAAAGAACAATTTAAGACCAAAATTCTGAAAAATTAAGACCTATCGACCGCATTCAGAGAACAATTTCAGAATATATCATATGATCTAAATTTCAAGTAAGTGCACTCACTTGAAAGTGGGATTTGAATCAATTTAAGACCTATTAAGACATTTAAAGACCTGCATGGGAACCCTGTCGGAGAGCTAGTCACATTTACTACCTGAACAGTTTGGAAAACTTTCATGTTTTTGATATCTGTCTTAAATGACAGATGGTCCCCCGTACCTTCTGCGAGGCGCGGGCCTCCTCCTCCAGTTTCTTCATGTTGGACAGGACCTCCGTCTCCAACATGTCCTTCTCCTTTTCCAGCGTGCGGATACGCTGCTGAGCCCGGAGTCGGTCGGCCGCCGTCTCCTGGTGCTCCTGCTTCTGGTCCCACTGCGTGGTAAATTATGAGAGTTAGCATCTATATAACCTTTACAGGCTCAGGGCTTGACAAAACATGGTTGTCCAGCACGCAACCACAAACCTTTACTTCGTTTTCCAGGCATAAGATATAAGTAATTTCATCATAATTTGACCATCCAACTTCTTTTTCATCATTTCTCTACTAAATATTGGTATCAGATGGCCAAAATTATGTAAAATCTCATATTTTCAAATACCCATGTAATTTATAAAAATAGTGTAGAAAAGTAATGGTAACATGTGTTAGATAAACTGTTGTACAATTATTCAAAAACACAAAAAACAGGCAGTGATCTACGCTATTATTCACTTAAAGGGCCTTGTTAAGGTATTTCAAAACCCCTTAAATGTATCACTGAGGCATCTGGCGTCCTTAAACGGTTAATTAGTTTTTCTCAATTTATCCTTAATATTTCACTCACCAGTGCCTTTTCTAACTGGGCGAGTCTCTGCTCGTATTCCTGCTGTTGTCGCCGCAGCTCGGCCTCGGCCTCCTGCCGTTTGCGGGCCATCTCCCGCTCTAACTGCTGCTGGGCCACGCTGCGCTCACGCTCCAACTTCTGTTCCATCTCCTCCAGATGTTTTCTCTTCGCAGCCTCCAACTCCTCCTGAAGCCTGTGGGGGGAGAGTGGAATATATCAAAGTCTGTGGGGGGGGGGGGGGGGGGGGGAGTGGAATATATCAAAGTATGTGGGGTGAGAGTGGAATATATCAAAGTCTGTGGGGGAGAGTGGAATATATCAAAGTCTGTGGGGGAGAGTGGAATATATCAAAGGCTGTGGGGGGAGAGTGGAATATATCAAAGTCTGGGGAAAGAGTGGAATATATCAAAGTCTATGGGGGGGGGGGGGGGGGAGTGGAATATATCAGTCTGTGGGGGGAGAGTGGAGTATATCAAAGTCTGTGGGGGGATAGTGGAGTATCAAAATCTGTGGGGGGAGAGTGGAATATATCAAAGCCTGTGGGGGGAGAGTGGAATATATCAAAGTCTGTGGGGGGGGGGGAGTGGAATATATCAAAGTATGTGGGGTGAGAGTGGAATATATCAAAGTCTGTGGGGGAGAGTGGAATATATCAAAGTCTGTGGGGGAGAGTGGAATATATCAAAGGCTGTGGGGGGAGAGTGGAATATATCAAAGTCTGGGGAAAGAGTGGAATATATCAAAGTCTATGGGGGGGGGGGAGTGGAATATATCAGTCTGTGGGGGGAGAGTGGAGTATATCAAAGTCTGTGGGGGGATAGTGGAGTATCAAAATCTGTGGGGGGAGAGTGGAATATATCAAAGCCTGTGGGGGGAGAGTGGAATATATCAAAGTCTGTGGGGGGAGAGTGGAATATATCAAAGTCTATGGTGGGAGAGTGGAATATATCAAAGTCTGTGGGGGGAGAGTGGAATATATCAAAGTCTGTTGTGGGAGAGTGGAATATATCAAAGTCTGTTGTGGGAGAGTGGAATATATCAAAGTCTTGGGGGGAGAGTGGAATATATCAAAGCCTGTAGGGGAGAGTGGAATATATCAAAGTCTATGGGGGAGAGGTGAATATATCGAAGTCTGTGGGAGAGAGTGGAATATATATAAGTCGGGGGGGGGGGGGGGGGGGGGGGAATTTATCAGTCTGTGGGGGAAGAGTGGAAGTCATCTGGCGACTTAAATCATCGCCTATAGCATTAAGAGGAAATTCTGAAGAACTGTGACTAAAACTAAAAATACAGCAGAACTATATTTCAACAAGACTTCTAAAAATCGATGAAAAAAGGGTTTCAATAATGGAGACTGTCTTTGTTCAGACTAGTATGCCTCTCTGGACTGATTTAAAAGTAGGAAATACTTTTCATGCTTGTATCTGAATGTATTTATAAGAATGACGTTTAGACATAGACTCTAAGATTCATACTCTAATATCAACAAAGAAGGTATTGCAGGAAAATCATGTGCAATCATAAACCAGAAATACAACACTTCAAAAATTATTATTTCTCCAGTGTTTAAAGACCTTTAACAGTGCGCCCTGGATTCCCTATCCACTTACCCGTTACAACTCTGACAAAGGGGATCATGATCAGTGTCGTCAAAGCTGTTCGTCCCGTCCCATGGGAGGTCGAGCTCACCCTTCTCAGACGCACAACCTCCACACTTATCTATACCTCCAAAAATCCCAGTGGGTTTCCTCTGTTCATCATCTGATGGCAAGTCAGATGCAATTTGCATCCGGGCAAGGGCTTGGGATGCACTAGAGAAAGCTCTTTCTACTGCAGAGTTTTTACGAAATCGAGTGAATTTGGGTTCATTTTCAGGGTCAATATCCTCATCGTCAGAGTCTATCAGTGAACCCGCATACATACTTGACGGGTTAGGTTTCAGCAGCTTAAGAGTCGCCTGGCTTTTAAAAACTGGCTGTTCTTGAGATTCTACAGAGGATTTTGTAACCACTTTCTTTGCCTTTGATGATGTTGGAGACATTTTCATAGTGTTAGAAGTTGAGAAGAAATCATCAGAGGCATTTCCCAAAGAGGCTGTTGTCCATCTTGACTTGTTCTCTGTTTTCTTGTGAGTTGTGTCATGGAACACAGTAGCCTCAGTTGCCTGACTCAAGATAACCTTTGGCCTGCTCTTGGAGTCAGAACTCTCCTCCTCATCACTGCTTTTCATCCAATCATCATCGCTTAAATCCTGCAGCGTATCATGTGCAGTTTCTTCATCATCTTTCCATGGGTCATCCGCTTCTGGTTCCACTTGCTCGGGTATCCATGGATCATCAACTGCTCTGTTTTCCTTCGCTTGAAGGCCATGAGCAGAATTATGTACCTTAAAGTCTTCAACCAACTCATTTTTAAAGTTATCTGATTCTTCTACAATCTCTTTAACTTTGGTTTTCTTCTTCCATTTTGAAGCTGCTAACATCATTCTAGCAGCTTTGAACATTCCCTTGCCAGATGACTTTTTACTTTCTAGCTTTTCATCTCCAACACTGCCATCTTTGCTGCTACTGGAATCTTCCTTTTTCTCTGGGAAAGGGTTGCTTGTTTGCATCCAACTCTGTCTTCTCATGGTAGGTGGTGAGTTATTTTGGGCTGGACTGGGATCTATGGAAGGTGAACCCAATGATCTTTGAGATGAAAAGGGACTTGCAGATGACAGATCAACTGACGGTGAAGATCTTCCAGGGTTTTCATCTCCTCCCTGAGGTTGTGGCTCAACTTGTGGTTGATCTTTGTCCCGTTTCTTTGAGGATCTCCGTAAATGTATGAGACGTCTCTTTTCAGGCTTGGCGACTGCCTCCTGATTGCTACTTCCACTGTCAGAGGGACAGAGAGATACAGCAGTGGACACAATCGAATTAGATCTTGACCGTGACGGTTTAAGTTTTGATTTCAGTCCGAGCTTTAGCTTCCATTTCTTCGCAGCCATAACTGTTCCAACAGCCTTTTGCATGTCTAGATTTTTCTCTGGCTTTGGTGGCTTTTTACGACTGAACATGCGTTTCAAAATCCCCTTTTTTTCTTTCTTTAAGCTACCATCATCTGAATTTGAGCCATGTTTCCCATCCTGTGAACTTGTTGTCCATGACTTGGGCAAAGAATCACTGCTGGCAACAGAAGACCTTCTCTTGGAACTGCTATGACTATCACTTCTTCTATATCCTCTATCATTGTCGAGGATATTTTCTGACTGAGAGCGATGAAGAGGAAAGTCAGACGATCCACTTGAATCACTAAGCATCTCCGGGGAGTCTTCTTTGCCCGATGACTGTATACTCTGGAAACACGGATTAGTGAGTCCTTGCTGATTTAAATTGGCACCTACTTTCTTGATTTGTTGACCCTTTTCTTGTGCTCTCCATTTAGTTGCTTCACTAGCTTCAGATTCAGTGCTTTCCTCATTTTCAAATGAATTCCAACCCACACTATCCATATTCATGATTTTCTTTGATTTCTTGCTAGTAGGGTCTGGTGGCTTCAGGGTCTGCTGTTGAGGAGTCCACCCCGGTCCATAGCAACTCATGAGATGTGCAATATCCTCCTGCATCTTTTTATTTTGTTCCGCTTCCTCTGCAATTTGCTTTTCTTTATTTTTCTTTTTCTGCTTTTTTTTGGAAAGCCTCCCTTTGCCACTACTCTCTGAATCAGAGCCTAAGACTTCCTCATTCTTCTTTTTGCCTTTTTTCTTTTTGCTTTTAGGCCTGTCATCGTCAATGGTTTTAGATTTATCATTAAGATCACTCGCTGGACTGGGTTTATCTCCAACAGTGCACCAGCCTTGGACCGAGGGCCAAGGAGGAGGTACATCCCCCACCGTAGCGAGACTTCGTTGTGAAGCCTCGAGGCCCCTTCCTGAGGAAAGGCTTCGACTCGATTCACAAGGAGAGCTCCTTTCGGATAAGTCTCCAGACAAGTCTTCCACCTCATCATCATCATTGAAGTCCTCAACTAACTGTATGACTTTGGTCTCTTTACTCGTTGATGCTTTCCTGGATTTGATTTTCTTAAGGGCACGCTTGAATATGGGCGCATACTTTTTGGTAGCTTTGGGTGTGGATTCTGCTGAGGAGTCGTTGCTCCCTATATCAAGGCAGGTACTCTGGCTGTGGAAGTCTTTATGAGGAGTAAGTTTTGCGGTGTTAGTTAGGCCCAGGGGTACCTCGGCCTCCATCCAACCCCCGGAGGAACTACCCCTCCTGACCTCAAACGCCATTGTAACGAACACTGTCCAGATAGTCTAAAATCATATATAACGTAAATTCACATAGGACATGTCTATTAAATGGCCTTTCTTCCCAGTGGCCACGTGAGCCGGAATTCTTTCAAAATCCTATTATAAATTTAGCATTTCACAGCTAAAGTTTCACTGGGCCAATCAAATTTTCAATGGTCTTGAATCCCTAGATAATTGCCAATGTTGCATACTCTAGAGTAAAAAATATATTCTATATTTCAAATCTTAATCATTAAATGATTCTTCTCAGTCGCACAGATGGTTTATAAATTTATCATGAATAATATCAGTCAGGTGTTCTTCCATGATTCAGACAGTACAAAAATGATATTGAAAGCATAACTCAATGAGGTCCGTTATTTCCTTCCATGTACTTAATCAATTAATGCATTCTTCAATGTTTAGCAAAGCCTGTAATGTAATATGATTTCCATAGCAAAGACGACGTTGTTTTATCACTGCCTTTTGTAAATCCATGTAAGATATAAAGTTCAATTGTGAACTAAATGATTAATATAATTTTCAAGATAAATCTTGAAACAGTTGTTCTCTTTGGTTTAAAACCACGTTATTTTGGAATCATATATGGTACTTGTTGATTCACAGACAAATCCGAGGTGCCCAATTTTTTATCTTTTGCAGATATAACATTCATAATCATAAGATTTGAAGGAGTTTAAAAAATCATTGCATCCTAATTTATAGAGCTTTGATAAAGTATACACACTAATAGTAATGCAGTAACTGTGCTAATCCTTCTGCTGGTCTTCAGAAAAGATCCGAGATTTTTGTTATGGGGTGAACCTCACACCATACTAAGTAAATCACTCTGTACTTTTGACAACTAAATGGTATAAGAAAAACAGTTAGTTCCACAGCTGTCTCTGGCCTTGATGTTATATCCGATTAAATATTTACGCTCCATGCATGCCTGATGTACTTCCAATATTCCGTACAGGTTGGCTCTATCACTTAATATGCGGGGTGGTTGTATCGCCATGCAGTATCACTACCACCTGTTGCTAGTTTCTCAGTGTAATCCTTGAGCCCGTTCCGTATGTGTTGTTATCGCTCTCAGTTCTCCGCTAATTCAGTCTGTATAAGCCTGGAGGCTACACCCACACCCCTGAGACATCCCCCGTTACCAGCACGTGCTGCAGCCTCCGCTTTGTTGTTGGCCTCTGATCGCGTGCGTTCCGAGGGGGTCGGGCTCCCCGCGGAGTATATGCAGGACACAATGTGCTTCATCTGACCAGAACTAATACTACAGGCCTCCCCGGGCTTTTTCTTCCGCTCCATATTAAATGCACTGCTGACTCGTGTCGCTAATTGAGTTCTGCGATTGACAGCATTGGCGATATGTGTGACCACTTTTCCCCACCTCTTTATAAAACGTTCTATACATGTTGATTTACACCTCCTCGCTCCCTTTGTTGCATTCATGGGCAAGCAGAAAGCCACAATCACATTAGAACCAAATTAACCTTTTCTCCCCAGAGAAATCACAATATATATTTTTTTCACATCTAAAATCTTTCTCATCTCCCACTAAACACACAATCAGCCTTTTTCATTACCTAATTCACTATTTGGCACGTGCTAATGGGCTTTTTGTGTGAGTCCTGTCAAGTGCAGATCACAAACATTTCTCTGTCGGAGAGGCATGTTTATTGGCTATCGCACAGCATGCGAGCTCCCCCGTAACCCGGGGTTACGACCATTTAATATTCAGTCCTCTCCCAGGTGGCTGACATCCACCGGCAAACATCCGCAAATTGTAAATGCGAATAATTCTCCCGTCTGCAAGTGTCATGTTTTTCGGTTTCTCTCGCTGGGGCACCAAGTCACTTTAATTTGATGTCATTTTGATAAGGTTACTTGCACTTTTAATGAACCATAAGCCTGGTAATTTTTTTCTCGAGGTATCAATACAAACTCTACAAGGTTAATCTTTTTCACCTAGACTTGCTGAATAAATGATGATACATCTTTGGTTATTTCCCCCCCATTGTACCTTTTTTTTTTAAAGCCATTTTTTCTATGTCTTTCTTCGATAAAGCCAAGGAATTACAGAAGTGCCATTAAAAAAAGAGGCCTTCTAATTGCCTGTTCTATGCATTGGTTCAGTTATCAATGTATCTGTACGGCGGAATTTGAAGATTTATTGCAATCAAAAGTGCTGAATCGTAGATAAAAGCAACATCAATTTCATTATTGATTTTATATAGAAACTTGATTGTGCACTTTCAGAGAACCCAACTCCCAACTCAATCTTAATTAAATCCACCAACGCAGAAGCAGCACTTTTAGTTATTCTCATTTAAATTAACTTCTTTTAAGCTAACTTGAAAAAAAAACACGAAAAAAACACACGGATATTAACCAGTACAAAGTAATGTCCACGCGCCAGTTATCGATCTGTATTGATCCCCTATTGACTAATTCAGTAACCTGATCTATTTTTAGTACCCCTGGACTGGCCGGCCGGGAGTTGGCAGTGTGCCAGTTCGACTCCTTATATGGTAAACGGGAAGTAGAGCAGCGCACCCAAGGGGGAAGACATCGAACAGATCCTCAATGATCAACTGGTGCTTTTTACAGGGTACCCACGCTTTTTCAAAAATCAATTTAAGACCTTTTTGAGACCAAAATCCGAAATATCTAGACCTATTTAACACATGTACAGAAAAATCTCTTCATGTTATGTTTGATGTATGAATGCATCGGCAAAAATGTGACATTCTGCTGAACTCATCATTTGATTTTCATTTTCAAATCAGATCCAATTTAAGACCTTTTAAAGACCTCCTGCATTAAAAATTTGAAATTTAAGACATTTTTAAGGCCTTAAATTTGAAAAACATCATTTTAAGACCCTTTAAGATTTTTTAAGACTTGCGTGGGCACCCTGTTTCTATGCAATTTTACTCTTCCCCCCTCCCCCCCCCCCCCCCAAAAAAAAAAAAAAAAAAGAAGAAAAAAAAGGCCAACATGCTACCACACTACTTTCTTTGGCATGGACCCGAGGTGCATTTTCCCTGCTGTTGGCTGATTATCTGAGTAGAAGTCAAGCCTACACTACCTTTCCCTTCCCCTCTGCATCACTGTAACTTTAATGTCAAAGGAGCTCTGACCGCATCTTACATGCCTAACAGTATCCTTGCACCCACATCATGTATCACAAGCAGGAGAATCCGAGATGAACCGACCGGTGGTTGGCAGCGAACGGGGTGGTGGGGAAAATGACCGGGTTCCCCTGGGACGAGGGGAATGGTTAAAGTGTTTTGAACACGTATAGACATTGTGCAGATGGCGTCACATCTCCCAAAATTACCAGTGTGGGCCCTCCTTTATGCTAATTACTATTGACAATTATCAAATATTTTAGACAATTCTTATGCCAGATTTACTTGAAGCAATCTTACTGAATTGTAATCCTAATCAGAACATATCAACTACCACAAAGTCAACATGGAATGCATAAACAAGGGGCCCTTGATGGGGGTGCCATGTCACATGTCGAATTTAAGAAATTGTCTGTCATGCCCTTTATTTTTTTCTTCATGTCACTAAGCCTCATGTCACAGTCATGTTGATTTTTAGGAAATGTCCACATGTTGAATTTAATGGCCTAGGGCCCCATAGTAGGGGTGGTGTAGGAAGGATGGAAATCACTCAACTAACTGGCACTGAGTCGCCCCCTACTGTGATTTGGAGAAACTAAACCCAGAAGTTCACACCTCCTTTCCCACAACAACCTCTGGTGGATTCTTTCTGCACTAAACAAACCCTTTTTCTACCCTGATAGTCTCATGGAACTAAATGTTTTCCTGTATAGTTTAATATAGAGCATGATTGTTGGAAAATAAATATCCAGAACATTGTGACACCTTAAAGGGACCTCTTTAGGACACAAAATATCAAAATTTGAGAGTAAGTTGACTGTGAAAATTTTTCCCAACAGTCCTACATATTGACCTACCCTCATTTTAGCAGCTTTGCAGTGACAAAATTCATGGAGCACAGAGCCCATTTCAAAACCCCACTGACATTTACCAAACACCCCATATCATGGATTTTTTTAAATGCAATAACTCAGAAATAGTGGGGGTATCGTGTGAATTCTAATTCTGCATTATCATTTTATCTTATCCCATTATCAGCCACTCAGAGACTGTCATCCCCTTCACCTCGGGACAGAAAGTTGTAGGACACTGACAGATGGTGCTACATTTAGTTACGTGAGACCTCTACTCTGACAGAGTAACAGGGGGGTAAATATGGAGGCATCTTATATCAGTGATCACATGGTTTACTCCAAAGGACACCAAAGATCCCTGATATTTCCTACCAGGGAATACATCATACAGTGGAAGATTTACTAACTCCGCCTTCTGACCCCACATCATGAGCCCTTGAGGTGTTATCTCAGTGAAAAAATGCATTATACACTAGAATGAAATACAACATTCAGGGCAAGTCCATCAAGGTTGTCACAGACCAGAGACATCAAATTCCCTGACATTTCCCTGACAACTTCCATTTATCCCTGACTAATTAGATAAGAAAATCCTTTCATTAAACAGATTTGAACAATCCCTAGATCAGTCTTGTCCTCCCATATAAGCTCAAACTTTTGAAACACAATAGCTTAATTTTTTCTTGGCAACTCCTGTAGCCAAGGCAATATTGCTGGATCACAGCAACGCACCTTAAAATCACAACGCATTTCAAGGGGCCACAATTTACACAGGGATGTAAGTGAGGTTCAATGAAAAACTTTGAAAACATATGAAGTAAATCTGTAAGTATCCTATAATGTTATAAAACAGTTTGACCAGTGTTGTGGAAGTCGAAAGAAATCTGATATCAGACAAAAAAATGAAAACTTACGTCCCTGTTTACAACAAAATAACATTTGCCAAACCAGATTCTTGTGACCTGATGCACAGATTCTGACTTTGTGATTTTCCTGACCAGTGGAAACCCTGTATATTCACTTAGCCTTCCAACCATGCATCCGGAACCTTATTTTAACAAACTAGTTAAATTACTCACTTGGCCTCCTGGACCTTCAGTGAGTCTGGACGACCCCTATTTAACGTAATTCTTTGTGTACTCACTTGGCCTCCTGGACCCTCATCAGCTCCTGCTTTGCGAACTCAAAGTCCTTCAGGACCCCACGACTCGGGGTACTGCCGAAGTCTGATTTACGGCCAGTCTGTGCCTCCACTGGGTGGTTGAATCTGAGAGAGGAAAGAATTGTGTGGTTAAGTTTGAGTCTATCAAGACAAGTCTCTAAAAGTCAGTTATTTGGCATGTTTCCAAAATCTGATATTATTCAATAAAAATATATCTGATCATTGTTATGACTGTCTTGGAATCTTTAGGATGATTAGAGCTGCACATGGAGAAAATACCACCATTAAAAATCACTTAATGTATATGGTAGTGATTACAAGTGTGACTATAGTTTCAAGGATAATAAATATTTTTCTTTTCTAGCCATCAAGAGGTTGACAATTTCTCATATGAGAAAAAAGGGTGAATTATAGTTTTCATTTTTCTAAATATCCATGATTGAACTCAACTGCTCTGTGATAAAATAATTTTATCTTAGCTTTACCTTCAATGCTATAGTAAAACTACCAGAAGAACTGCTGTTCCGTGAAGATAACCTTTATTCTGTTTTACAGGTTTCATTCTGTTTTACAGGTTTCGTTTTAAGTATGGATTACATGCAAGGTTTTGCGACAGTGTACAAAAGTTACCTGAAGTAATGGTCTCCGCCTAGGATTACTCGGTCTCCGTGATGCAGCACTGTGTCACTGCTGATCAGACTCCCGTTAACGTAAGTTTGCGCCTCACCTAGCGGCTGGATCGTCACCACGTTAGACGTATTGTTGATCACACTAAAGAACACAAAACAGGTATCCACATATTAAAATTATCGCAAAATTAAATGTCAAATATAAATTTGATCTTATTTTCAATCCTTTTGTGATTTTTAATCCTGTTTAGACATGCCAATAGCTTTCTCTAGCACATTTTTTTCTGTTATTCATGTCAAAAAATATATGATATTTGGGATGTGTTGGGGACCTGGAAAGGAGGCAGATATAGGAGGTAATTTTATCAGTAGGTAATTTTATCAGGAATAAGTTGCTATTAACTTGCATGCAAACAGTATCCACATGTGTGACACTGTTATTAAGTAATGTTATAAGGTTCCCACACTTTCTGGAAAATCAATTCAAGACCAATGTTTGGAAAATGTAAGACCTACTGAACATGTAAAAAATAATAATATTTGGAACATTCTATTTGATGCAAATCTGCAGAAGGTGTATTTCCTTGAAATTTGCATTTGGGATCTCACCATTCACTCCTAAAAAACATTCAATGAAGACTTTTTTTTTTAGAAAGACATTTACAGAGATGCCACTCCCAACTGATGGAAAAGTAGGAGACACTTTTCCTACTTTTTTTTTCGAAAAGCAACTAGGAGGGATATAACCTTTAGGAATAGAGAACTGATATCAATTTTTTTTTTAAATAGATTGGAAGTAAACAAAAATACTCTGAAACATATATTAAAGTGATGTAGGAAAAATTGTTTGTTCTATCCAGAATCACCAAAAGGTAGGAAATCCTACAAAAGTAGGAAAAATAGCATCTCTGCATTTAGCTTCAAAACTGTCAGATTCAAGTTTCTAAAGGCTTTAAATCTGAGTAAATCAATTTAAGATTTATAGCTCAGGCCTCACCAGTGGTTTTCGGCGATCAGCGGCCCTATGAGCTGAATGTCATGGCTGACCCCCGTCTGTTGACGACCGATTCGCGTCTTGTCCTCTTTTAGGATGTACAGCAGGGTCTCCGATAACTGGGGGTCCTCGTTTAAGTTCACCAGGCTTGGCCGCTTGTTGTCAACCTAGGGCAGTAACAAAACTGTTTTAATACAGTTCCTATATAGTACATTAAATAAGACATTCACTTTCAAAAACCTTGAAATTTCATGTGAAACACTTCTTTTAAGTCATTAATTACTACTCGGCAAATAAATGGCAAATTCAAGAGATAATGAAAATATTCCTTTGTTGGACTGAGGCAAATCAGGCTTAAGTTTGACTTGTTTGTTTGTTGGGTTAGTTCAACGTCCAGCCAATCCTTTCCAGACTGCACAAGGTAATGATTTTCATCTAGATTTATGCCACATGGACGGTGACCAAATCTATGAGATGAGGTGTTTATAGGAGTAGGACCCAATGACCTCCCAGACTCAAAGCGGGCACTTTATCAATTGAGCTACTGAGTCTTGTCTCTCCATTTGTCGCCTTCTCCGAACAGCAAGGGGCTGCTGGGGACACATTCTTCCAAGGAGGCTCCCAAATGAACCCCCACCCAGATCCCCATGGGGCAAAGTTATAACTATAAAGTTTTTGCATGCAATGCATTCTGGGAGACCATTTGTTTGAAATCTATTCATCTAACTGGTTTTCCTTACTTCTTTCAGATAATATTTTTTTATAAGTTTTCAACTACAACCTGAATCCATTTGAAATTTTTATATTTGAGACCATCCACAACTATTGTAATGAAAGGTAATATTTCTTACCTGGAATGAGATTCCAGACTGTTCTAGGAGGCGTGCTTCTTCCATCTTTCGCTCTTCAGACCGCAAAAGACGCTCCTGCCATGACCTGTCAGACGCCAATAAAATTAATGATTATTACACAGCATATACAAACTTTGTATACCATTGGATTGACTTATGGTTTTTGTTGTCATAACAGGGTCCCCACTCAAAGTCCATTTTTAAATTCCCTGTGCTTTCCCTGTCTCATATCGATCAAGTTGTTCCAAATTTGTGTGAAGAAAAATTTGGATTACCCAACAACAAGAAGTTGAATCCCGACTATTTTGAGAATCATAGATTTCAGAGCCTGGTCAATTGAAATTTCCCATGTTTTTCCTGTGTTTTGGTGAATGATATTCCCCGTGTTTTCCCTGGGAATTATTTTTGCCATTTTTCTCTGATTCCCTGTCCTGTCACAGCTAAAGACAAGCCATACCAGGTCAAAAGTGTTCTTCAGAGATGAAAGTAGTCAGTGACAAAAATACCCAAAATATCTAGACCATATAGATAACCTTAAATTTCTTTTCCCTCTATATTTGTAAATCTCCCAGGTTCTGCTTTCCACCAGCCTATGTTGACATTTTAAAGAAACTTGGCTTATAAAATAAACCAGAAATTCAGGAAAAAAATAAGAAGACTTTGCATCTCTGTTAGCTGTTGATGACCCTTAGATTTGGAGAACAGAAAAATTATTAGAATTCCATGACTCCTGAAAATATTCCAATGACGTTTATGCACTTTCACTAAACTTTCTTGAATTACAAATTTGTTTAACCACATTTTTAAACTTCACCATTATGGTTGCTTTCTGCATTTCAGTACATGTTTTTCCCTTTTCATTAACCTGAACCATAAGCTTTGAAAACATGAAATCCACAGGACTCAATTAACAAAATGATTGCCAAGTTCCTGTTTGCTATTCATCTGTTAAAACATTTTTCAATGATACTTGATGAATGAAGAGAGGGGGGTGAAGCACTTCCCAATACAAATGAGTATGTTTCAAAGTAACATTTCCCACAATAATGCTGCATTGGACTGCATCAAATCAATAATGTCAACATGAAACCTGGGAACTCAGTTTACTCTGTTAATGTATCAGTGTCCTTGTACACACAGAAGTGCATTACCACACGAACTATTTACACAACGATCGGGTTTTCCTAGCGACATTTCATTGCCTAATGGGCAACAGAGATGGTCCAACAATCAGCCTGATCACTGTAATGGCTTGGGTTGTCTCGGCTATGTGTGCCAAATATCAACGCGGGTTCACAGACCTTACTCGTTTTTCCATGTCTGTGAGAGGGCTCAGTCATATGATAAACTTCAGCGACCAGAACACCGCAAATCAAGACTCTTATACTATTGTTCAGCACATTGTTCCTGCATCAGGCCTCATTGGGAGGCTTTTTAGTGTTGTTCTCTCAGAATACAGACAATATTTCTGAGAAACCGAACGGACAAAATGGCTGTTGAACAATATCCAGATCTCTATGCAGATATTGTATCAAGGAGCCAGGAGGCATATGAGCCCAGTGATGATTGTGTGGATGGCGGTAAAGTGACCCTATCCCGCCTTGTACGATTGAGACCTTGTGACCCTAAAACTAAGGCATACAAACCTGGCGCATGCTGGAGTACTATTCTTCGGCTTCCTCTCAGCTTGATAAAATTTGTAGGAACTCTTCCAAATTACATCTCTGTTGTAATCTTTGCAATTGGAGGAATATTTTTTAAAACCAAAGAGCATTGCAGACTTGACCCTCTGGCAATCAACAGGAAACGCAACTTGTTCGACATTGTCATTGCTGAGGAATTTGTTGAAATATGGAGGGGAGATGTAGCTGGGCATCAAGAACATGAGTATGTTCAGCGATTGACAGCCCTGATGGAAAAGTCCAACATGGAGGGTTTCCCAAAGCTGATGCGTGAGTTTCATGAGATTTGCATGTCTAATTATACCAAGCGATTGGAAATATGGATAAACACGGTTCTGACAAAAGAGAACAAATGGATCAAGAATGTGATGTTAAACATCGTCTTGTCCTGCCTGTTGCAGGGCCATCATTCTACTCTGATTCCCTCAATGAAACACATGCTGAAAGTCGACTCCTCTTTCTGTACTGAGGACGAGATGTTTGCTGGGAGCGCAAACATTCTACACATGAGCATTGTTAACATAAACTCTGAGCTCCTGGAACTTGTTCTTGATAACATAAAACCAGAGGACAAGTATTGCATCTTACACACAAGCAGTTGTTTTGATAGCGCAATAAAATGTACGGTGACAGCACGGTTGCCCTTAACAATGGCAGTGTGGGTGGGAAACACTGCTGCAGTTAAAATGCTTGTTGATGCAGGTGCTGAAATGTCTATGAAGGACACAAATGGTTATAATGTGTTCCACTTTTTGGCTGTTCTTGAGGGCTATGCCCCTGAAACTGTGGAAGAAATGTATGAAGTGCTGCTTGAGTGCATCACAAAATGGATTAAGATGTCTCAGGAATATTCATTTCTTGGCATTGCTGAGGAGAGCCAGGCTCTTCTCTATGCTAAGTGGCTGTTGATTCGCGAGCAAAATCAGGACGGATACACTCCTCTTCAACTCGCGGCAAAACTTGGTGCAGTTATGGTTTTCAAGAAACTTATCGACACAGAGTATGTGTATTCTTTCCCTTATGTCTGTTTTGGACCACTTTCCAAAAGTTTGTATGACATAAGTGACATAGATCCATTCTTTAAATGTGAAAGACACAGTAAATCTGTGTTGGAGATTATTGGTCTTAGCCCAACTGATAAAAACATGGAGTGTCTGAGCATTGAGCCTGTTGCTTCCCTGATTGAGCAGAAGTGGAATAACCACAGACCAACTGTGATGATTTGGGGAATATTTCACACTATATTCATGATTGCATATTCTTACTTTGGGTATGAAAGTCTTTTTCCTAAAGTGTTTGGTAATATCTCCACTATAGATCAAGATAACCATACAAAAATGGTGCATAAGATGTTTGAATTTCAATCCGTTGACAGTCTGGTATTTTGCATGACTAGTTGGTATATCATTTTTGCAAGCCTTTGTATTTCAGCTCTGATCAGTTGTTCATTGCGCTTGAATTTCACATTTTGGCAATGGTTAGGAACACTGGGTATTCTACGTACAGATGGCATGATTCTATTTTTGTTTTTTTCTTTACTTTACCTTTTTCTTAAATACCTTGAATGTGAGTGTTATCCATGGTTTCTCTCTGCTTCCATTCTAAGCGGATGGTTTCTTATGCTAGTTTATATGCGGGCTGTTAAAAGTTGGAACTTTTTCAACGTCATGCTCTCTCATATGGTGAGAGGAGATGCACCCCAGTTCACTCTGGTTATTATCCTACTTGCCGTAGCCTTTAGTGTTTCATCCGCTCCAATCTTCAACTCTAAGGACTACTCAAATGATCAAACCTTCGTTTGGTCGTTAATGAGTTTCTTGCGTCTTGGTCTTGGGGTTGCAGATTTTGAGAGGTTATACAATGAGGGTGTATCGGATCGTCCAGGTGTTTTGGTTTTCTACGTAGGTTTCATATGTTGTGCAAATCTTATTCTTTTGAACATGCTCATCGGTTCTATGTCCGACTCCTACTCTACGATGTCAGTGAAGCGTGACCTCCTCTGTACCTCTCTGACTGCAGGCGATTGTGTTCTGCTGGAGTGGATTTTGCCACTCCCTGTACTCTACTTAAGGAACTCTTCACATCTTCACAAAGTCATTCGGATTCACTTGCCTTATGGGAAAATTGCAGACAGACATGTTTATCTGTTTCCTGCACCTATATGGGATAAATAACATTTGTGTCTTGGACTTTCAGATATGCAGAGATGCCACTCCCAACTGTAGGAAAGTAGGAAAAGAAGGAAATGCTTTTCCTATTTTTTTTTTTTTTTTTTTTTTTGCAGGAGTAACTAGGAGGGAAATAATTTTAAGGAATAGAGACCTGACATTGAATTTGTAATTAATTAGCTTGAAACTTGCATAAATAGGCTCTAAACAGATATCAGAGCAAAGTACATAAAATCGATTGTGCAATCCAAAATCAATGAAAAGTAGGAAATCCTACAAAAGTAGGGAAAATGGCATCTCTGGATATGTCAGTGACTGATACAGATTGCCACAGAAAATTCAGATGTATACCTAGTTGTCAGTTTTTTTCTCCAGAAAATCAAGAGGGCTTGCATTGCAGAGTTTGATCTTAGCACGAGGCTACTAGTACCTACACTAGTGTAAATCATGGAGGGCTAGTGCGTTTTCTAAACAACTAGCTGGGTGGACCAGTGTAATGATATCTAAATGTAAAACATTAATGATGTATTCCACTGCTGGGCTGAGTGGAAGACCGGTTCAGGAACCGGTAGATCGGCCCAGGGTATCAACTGAGATTACTATGGAAAGTCTGTTGAAATTCCAATATATCAAAAATGTACTTTGTATTTTGCATACCATTTATGCCTCTTACATGATTTTTGAAGGAATCTATAGGTTTAATTTTCATTAGTGAGAATTGGTTACTAATGCCGAAAAAGTTAAGATCAACCCATATGTTGGCCTTGTCATTGACCACGGGGTCTGCTGCGGCACTGCCTGTGGTGTCACTATCCAATGAACTATAGCCTAAGGGATAATGTTCAGAAAAAATAGAATGAGACATGGCACAATCACTATTTCATTTCAATAGGGATTCTTTACTTCAATGAGACATATGATAAATGCATATGCTTGGCCCTGTTCATTGCTTTACATATTACCTAGAGGATTGCACTGCAATACCTATCTTCTCTACTTCTGCCTGAACCAGGGGTTGACATAACCAGGGGTCAAGGAGCCCAAGACACTTAAAAAGCAGGTTGGGCCCCAGGATTTCCTGGCCTAGGGACCCGACTGTCCCCAGGAAAATCTGAACCCATCGTTCCCTATATGTTGTAAAATAAGTTGATTGTTTGTTTCCTTGTAACTTTGTATGTGTGGTATACAGATTCACTGATTTGTAACCTTTTCATATGAAGTTCAGGCATAAATTTAAAACTTGCAAGAATAAGAAACTTGCAACAACAGTGTACATGCTTCATTATCTTATATTGTAATAAAAAGCAAAATAAAAAGTTAATTTTGTGTTGAAGATGTTGCAATTTGATGTGTAACAGCAACCGCATGAATGACTGCATGAATGACCACAAGAATGACCCAGACCAGGGTTGCCTTAGTGATGTGTAACTTATGGAATCATGTCATGGTGACATGTACTTTCCAAGCAATTTTGACCCCCCCCCCCCCCACCCCCCGCAAAAAAGAAGAAGAAGTAAGTTTTGCGTTCGTTAGTATCAATCATTTTCAGCATTTTGTTTTGATACATTTAATATTTCACACAAATCATATTTTGTCCCAGTAAATAGTATGTAAAAAAATGTAGTCATTATCATTAACATTTATCTTTAATGTGTACATCCATTGAATGCATCAGGTAAAAAGGTAATGCACTTGGACAGTTATGATAAAGATTGACAAATAAAGAGATACGGTGATCAAACCGAAACTTCTTATTTTCTTCAAATACCTTACCTGGTCATTTCAGCCATTTCTCGTTCCTTTGCGTTAAGTTTGTCCTTCAGCGCGACAATCTCAGCCAGGCTTGCCCTGATGGTTGGCCCGTTCAGGTCTGTGCTGGTTTGTGTGCGAAGTTTATCGATTTCTGCCCGTAGCTCTGGAATCAAATCACATTTGTGGTTATTTTTCTTTACAAAATTCAAGTTAATATTGTGTAGATTTTTTATTTTGAACACCTCCATATTTTGGACTTTCCTTCTAACTTTTTTATATTTCAAATGCAACAAGAGATATATTTTGCCATGATTTTCAATCATTAGAAAGTCAAAGACACATGTGAGCAGGGCTCAACATTAAGCGATTTAGCTTTGATGCCCGTCCAGAAGGTGTAGATAAATTTACCTGCCTGACCCGTCAATTCACTTGCCCATCTTTATGGAATTATTATGTGACAGAAATGATACCTGCCTTTTGGGCAGGTTAATGTCAAAATTTACCAGTTCTACCTGCCCCGGGAAGGTAAACATTGCATAACATTGAGCCCTGTCTGAGGCACATAAATCAAAGGCTTTAATTCATCAGGCTAAAAAAGAAAAAAAAAAGAAAATGAAAACAAAGATTTTTTGTGTTCAGGTAATGTAGGTCGAAAAAATCAGGGTAGGTAGGTCGATCCCCCCCTCCCTACCTTTTTTTTTAAACTAACCAATCAGGCCTGAGCAAAGTTGAAAATTCAAAAAAATAATCTAAACATCCTCTAAAAATAGTCTTTAGCATCTAAAATACATGCCCTGAGCATCTGTATGCTATTCCTATTTTTCTGGTCAATTATTTTGGATTTTGAAAAAAAAAAGGAAAACAAATACCTAAAAAATTTAGGGTAGGGCCAGAAAATTAGGGTAGATTGGGTTACCTGAACACAACAATATTTTTTTTAGGGCCCAGTAACTGCAAAATGGTCAGAGTAAAGCCCTAATTACACTATGCATTGGGCCAAACGACGCATCAGGCCCCTGTGCCCAATGTGTGTGGTTCGCGTTAGGGCGTTTTTAAGGCTAGATCACACTATGCGTTGGGTCTCTTTGCCTCCCAACACGACCCATTGCGATTTATATTATACTATGTGTTCTGGGTCGCGTTGGGGGTTGCATTGGCCACCTAGTTCGCATCGGGATTTCATAACATTTTTTTCTCTATATTAGATTACTCGTTGGGCACTTTGGTACCCATCGGGTTCTCGCGTCGGGTCGCGTCAGGCCCGACGTCAGCCAGCAGACCATTGTGTAATATGGCCTTAACTGGGAACCATACCTCGTATAAGTCTGGCGTTGGAGTCCTCGTTGACCCTGGCTATGTTGATGATGGATCGCGCCTGGTTTGCGTACCGCAGCGTGCTCAGCGTCTCCTCGATGTAGGTGTCGGATGGACCCACTGTCGCCAACATGGCTGTCTTTGAGTTACCGCCCAGGCTTTCCTTTAACAACCTGTTAGGGGGAAGAGTGAGTGAGTGAGTAATTGATGCTTTACGCTGTTTTGACAACTAAGGTCATATTCACCGCAAAAACAGTTGGGACTCCTGAGGCCCTATATTCAACCCCGGAACCCGCTCGGGTGTGAGAAGGGAGAAGTACAGAAGTTACAAAACTGTGCTATTTAAGTTTGCTTGAAGTAAATGAGTGGTGGGATTATAAGTTAGAGTAGCCACCTAAACTGTATTTTTGAATTGCCTGTGTTTTTCCTGCTCTGCAACTTATATTCTGTGTGTAATTTGGTCAAATCTAAAAGTTAAGCAAAATTTGACAAAAAAAAAACATTGACAAAAAGTAAATATCTACTAGAAAACCTGTCTGCACATTACGTACCAGGTAAGAACAGAGTCGCGGTAGGGGATGAAGATTTTCTTCTTCTTGTTCTGTGTGTTGGACTGTTCCGACAGTAGCGAGATGACCTTACCAAGAGTGTGCAGCGACTTGTTAATACTCGCTCCTTCCTGTAAGGGCGTAAAAGGGTTAACATGAGTCGGTCATAGTTTCTGTGATATTGAGATTTCTATGTAAAATGAATTTTGTGCGAAGACCTAATAATTGCTGCTCCCATGTAATCAAGAAGTAGGTGGACCAGTGCTCTTCCACTGAGCTAACTTCACTTTATACAGAGATGCCACTCTATAGTCATGAAAACTCCGGAAAATTATTGAAAAAAGACTTTCAGGATTTTAAGCAGGAAATATTTAAAGGCAAAGAATTACATATTATGTACATTCTGACATTATAAAACAGCTTTTATGAATGCTATCTGTTGTCAGAACACAGATCTAAATGTACTGTGCTTTTTTTCTTGAACATTACTTCTCTGAAAAATTGTACTATGTCTGTAAAATCCGGAAATCCGGAAAAAGAAGGAAAAGTGGCATCTCTGTTTATATCCTGCTATTGGGTCTGAGATTAGAAAAAGAGTAAAGGGAATCTTCCTTCACTCCTGGTGGCAAAGGGAATGAACTGATAAGTACTTTGAGTAGGAGATCAGTAGGGCTCAATGGCTTTGGGTTCCTACATAAATGTAGGAGATTCATTTTCAATATCTTTAGTTAAAAGGTAGAGTTTCAGAAAGATAAACTTGGGGCTGTGTCATTCATGAAAAACAATCTTGCCCCAAGAACTTTCAAATGAATGAAATTGTCATAAGCTTCCAAAATTACATCATATCTGGCTAAACCTAAACTTCTTTTATTAAATGCAATATTTGGGCCCAACAGTCCACTGTGCATAGTCGAAGATATTGGCACAAAGAATGCAATAAATTTGAAAACTAAATCATATAACATTTGAACATATTATAAAACAGTAAAGCATTAAAACCATAACATGGTTAGGTAACTTTGTTAGGTAGTCACCCTTCTGATGTACTTGGATATCTCAGCTTGCTTTAGATGAGGAATTACATTGCATTTTATTAGAGAGGGTTTAAGAGGTAAATAGGCAGTTCTAGCAACCCCAACGCATTTTGATACATTAACTTATCCCCTACTTTGATGACGACCACAAGCCCAAGATTTATAAAAAATACCCAAACATACTTAGTGGCAAAGAATTGTTGGAATCTTTTATTTAAATTGGATTTGCTCATTTTTATGCATATAATAGTTTATCTGCAGTCTCAAAGTATCTTAGAGAACTGATTACTATGGCTTCTTTTCAACACAACTTCTCAGTCATGATGGAAAATTCTAAGCCGATGGCAAAAGTCTGTTGCAAACTGGATAACCACAATTCTAACATGAATCTTTCTTATAATGTAGTTCATTAATTTTTCATTCACAGAAATATATCAATTGCAAGTACAATTGATATACTTTCAAAAAAAGGTACACACTGATTCCCCCCAACGTAACTTACCCTGAGACGGTCCCCGCTTGTCTTGGCGTGTGACTGTCGCTCCGACCCAGCAAGATCCACGAGGTTTATTTTAGATGTAATTGAACAATCGTGACCCTCGTCTTCAATCCAGTCAGTCTGATGAGAGAAAATAACACCTGAATCATTTGTTTTTAAAACATTGACACCAGTATCTGATTTGTCTATAAAATGTCATTCAAGAGCTCATTTGTAAACTCATAAAGTTGCTCTCCCCTTTGAATAATTTACAAATAAAATATTTAGACACAACCTACTTATTTTGGAATCTATTGCTTTTAACATAATGGATGAAAATTGCTATGTTTCAAATGAAATCAGTGTATTTTCTTAAAGTCTAGTTTTTATTCTCAAATCTAGAAATCTAAGTTGGTGATCCTACACAAATGTTCAATTAAGGCACAGGTAAATATAAAGTGTGGTAGCGAACAGGGTGATGTTTAAACATACACACGATAGAAACACACAGTTTAGAACATCTAATCTAATGATATCAAAACTGTTACTTTTATATGGTTTTACATTGACAAGGAGTAAAAACCTATCATTGAGTTAGAGTTAGAACATGAAGATAAATAGAATTCAAATACAATATACAGTTGTAAATTAATAAAAAAAAAAATCTACTGATAAGCAGCTAGATCTAGTTACAACAATTTTGGTGGGTAGTCTAATTTTTGTCTTTCGAGACCGATTTCTCACTAGTTTTCAGTATTAGTATGATAGCTTTAGAACACACGAAGATAAAAACACTCAAAAATGTTTTAAAAAACGCTGTGCTAGTTAAGAAAACTTATCAAAGTCTGATAAAGATCAAACCTTTTTCTTTTTGTCATTGGCCTAGGTAGACAAGTACATGAGGATAAGACACACAGAGAATATCTGAACAGCAACTTTGAAATGGAGGAAATACAGTGAGAGGTTTCTTTCTAACAGAAATCTTACAGTTTGCGATCTTATCAGAGTGAAAAACACATTGAATGTATGAAAAGTCTGATGCTTATTTACATTTTCCAAACGTTCACTATAAGCATGATTGAGTAAGACAAAAGACATGTATATTGCAGTTTCTACAGAGGTCTCTTTAGCCACACAGCGAGTCTTTTAGATGCGTGTCAGATACATAGTAAATAATACATTCCAATCTGCATTCAGATTTACCATAATATGTATAAAAAAAATAAAATTGTTTTACCTAAGCATTACATTCTTTATTTAGATAGATAGATTGTTCATAAAAATTGCAGAGAAATGAAAAACTTGGTCACAAAAATATGTACATGTACAATATAATCCCCGGGTCTCTAGCTTCAAACTTGCATACAGTCGAAACTAGCTTATTCGTCTACCAGCAATTCAGACCTACTTTTCCTACATTCATGTTTCATACAGAAAAGGCTGTCAGCCATCCTAGACAGATTTAACGTTTTTTTTCCACAAACATGTTTGGTCACGATGAACAAGTTCTTGGGTGAGTTTAGAAAGCTGTAAACCGTGTTGACTTGCCTGCATCGGAACGAGTACCACGGTGAAGGGATTCCTACATTATGTTTCACTTAGAAAATGTTCGCCATTTGTGACAGTTTTAATGTATTTCCTGCCAACAATTTCCGTCTTTATGAATATATTTCGGCCATTGGCCTACATGCTTGCGTGAGTTTCCAAGTTGCAGACTAGTGTTGATGTGCCTGCATCTGGCTGGGGACCATGGTGAAGGAAATTCTACAAATGTGTTATTCAAGAAAATGTTTGCCATTCAGGACAGTTTTGATGTATTTTCCACCAACATTTTGGATCCTGATGACAATATTTCGGCAATTGGCCAACATGCTCTGGTGAGGCCCGCCTTGGGGAATGTTTCCTGTCCACCGCCCGAATGTATCTTACGGGGCCGACTGAAGGGTCTTTTTTTCCAGATTATATTTATTTTTTCTTTTTACATTAAAAAGCAAATAAAGAAAAAATTGACCGACCTACCGACTGATTATATGCTTGGCCAACTGCTGGACAGGAAACGATGTATTTTTTTAACACCCTTCACCCACTTAACCATTCGCGTTGGTTTGATAGCATTTCAACAACTAGTTATTTTCAGGGTACCAACTCAAATTCCATTTCCAAACTCCCTGTGTTTTCCCTGAGATTTCCCTGTCTTGCAGCAATTTTTCCCTGTGTCATACTATGCAATTTAAAAGCCTTCGAGTGGAGAAAAAATTTGGCCCCAAAAAAGTCTTATCCTTACTATTTTGAGAATCAGGAATTTCAGAACCTGACCAAATGAAATTCCCTGTGTTTTCGTAAAATTTGCAAATTCCCCGTGTTTTCCCTGTCAGGGAATTTTCTTTGCCATTTTCCCTGTTTTCCCTGTGTGGTTGGTACCCTGTATTTTCTAAAGCCGGAGACTCGTGTCGACTTACCCGTGTCTGCGTGAGGACCATGGTGAAGACAGAGTGGGAGCGGCTACTCTTCTCGTTCATACCGGTCGCTGCCGTCGCCCGGTGCTTGTTTCCCACACTCAGCCAACCCTGTGGAACACGAGGTTCAGTCAATGATTCGTTATCACAGAACACGCAATATCAATGGATCTTTCATTTCGGAAAGTGGAATAATACTTAGGCCAATAGGACTAATTCTGTGTTTCAATGCGCAATGATACAAAGTTCAAAGAGAGAGGTTGAATTTGATTGAGTGGCTCTTTGACTAGCAACGCTCCTCCTCAAAAATTTCGCTTGTCAAAGTCTTTAAATTTTATCAATTTAAGAAGAACATATCTAAACCAGGTCAGGTTATGTCCAATGCTTTGTGTGGATTTGTTATGATAAAATAAATATGAAAATAATATGGAAATATAAACTTATGGGAATAGCCATCAGAGATCAAATGATCTTTACCTTGACATCGTCAAATGACCGAACCACGTACTTTGACAGGCCTTCGACAAAAGGTCCCAAGACAGGGTCTTCGCGGACCTTTAACTGCAACAAAACAGGCAACTTGTAGTAAATATAATAGTTAATACCCACAGAGCTAGGCGGTTTTAGACCCAGGTTCCCAATGGGCTCTCAGGCCTTGTGGTGGTCAATTTTTTCCCCCAAATAATTTCATTTGTTGGTAAGGATTATAACATGATTTAAAAGAGAAAAAAAAATCGTTCCATGTGGCCATAAAATAGTCATCTGGCTGGTCGACTAGAAACATTTTTTTTTAGGACGGGCTTAATGAGTTATACTTTAGTTACTGTCACCTAACTCATGGATAATTACACTCAGATTACAGTTATTCCACACGAATTTTCAATTTCAATTTTCATTGAATTACCATATCATACTGCTCGAAAAAAAATTGAATGACAAGCCCACAATATGAAACATGACAGCGATAAGAACCAGGGCACAGAAATATAATTCATTTTTGGGAAAAAAATAAAAATAACATTGACACGCAACTTACGTTGAGTCTCTTGCCCGGGGCGACCTTACTTGTGTTGCCAAGTGCCAACAGGTCGTGGATCTTCTCGTTGTAAATCTCGAAGAAACTGATCTCCACGTTGATGCTCACCTGTTATGATCAAATGAGAGTATTAATCTTCATTGAGTTTAATGATTCAATAAATGTGTTTTTTCTTTAACATTAGAAGAATAGGTGAAATACTGCACCCTCTATAATTTTTCATGCTGGGAACTGAAGAAGAAAAAAATCAAGGTAGGATGAAATTCCTAGCGGTGAAGTTATCTGTGATAAATGTAAGGTAAAAGGGTTATCACCTAAATTCAGAATATATGACACACATTTCAATCAAACAACAACAGAGTTTGAGGTTACAACATGTTATTCTTAGATACATTCCAGGATATTTGACCTTTCTTAGATACATGATGCATATTTGATTTTTAATTTGTAAACACGAGTGATGTTTTTGTTGACTTACGTTATCTTCCACGTGATTGCCAATCCGGCCGAAGAGCTCCTCACAGAAGCGGGGGATTATTCCTGGCTTCTCCGGTGAACCCATAATGCTGTGAGAAGAAAATGTCACACGATAGTACATATTTTCTTTCCCTTTACAATACCCAGTTTACCCTCTCTCATAAAATTCTTTGAATAACAATAGCTCAACCATTTAAAGGCAATATTTTACAAGTGTGTCAGTGATTTATGCACAAAATAAAGAAATTAATTGATAATTAATTCTTTTGAAATAAATTGACCCTTTTGCATATTTGAAACCCAAGAAAAATTCTCCTCGAATCAAATTTGATAAGTAGACAGAAAGGTTAAAAAAGCCGCACTTTTGCAGACCCAAGTCATAGTTATTTACCAGAACTTTCCATTTTACCAAACGTTATAAGCAAATTCTTATTTTCCGTGTTATTCTGTCTTTCACAATGCAAAAATATTGGTCGAGTCAATTATATTTTATTATGTTTAATCCGTCCGCAGTCTTTGTGGAATCTTTTTTGAACTGCCAGATTTTGTCCAACGTTTGTTAGCTTTTTATTGGACATTTCTGTAATTCCTCTCAGACATCGTGTATTTCATGAAGCACATTTTCGTGTTTTTTTGTGTTTTTTTGACAAATGCCCAACGTTTTCGCCAAATCTGTCTGACATGGTGGTTCAAACATTGGACATGTCCAGCATGTAAAGGCTTCTCACAAACAATACGCATGACATGTTTCCCTCAGTCGACAGACCCACCTGTAACTCTTTCCGCTGCCTGTCTGGCCGTACGCGAACAGACACACGTTGTAGCCCTCGAAGGCGCGGCCCAGCATGGGCTGGGCCAGGGTGTTATAGACATACTCCTGGTCGGCGAACACCCCACCCACCTTGTCACAGGACCAGAAGGAGTAGTCGTACGTGAAGCGACTCACCGCCCCGCTCTCTGACGTTACGACGGTCTCGCTGTCCACCATGGACAGCACGCATCGTGATGGGTTCGTCTTAGACTGCTCCCTGTGGGAAGAAATAGGGAGAAAAAGGTTGTGCGACATTATTTCAATTCATTGAAAATAGTACAGACATATTCAGTCAGTGCCCGAAATTAAGGGTGCACCCTGCACATGAGATGCACATTTGACTGCTGGGTGCATGATTTTTCAAAGTGTGCACCCGGCAGGTGCATACAATTTTAATAGAATATTTAGCCCTATACTACTGAGGATGCAGAGAAAGGCTCCCGGGTGCATACTTTTCAGAGCTATGCATCCGGCAGGTGCACTCATTTAAACCTTAATTTTGGACACTGTCATTGTTCCAAGTTAACCACTGTTTTTTGTGTACTATTTGAACATTGAAGCTAACCAGGCTAGTGGTTGCGTCTGAAATACCCAAAATGCTGTAGCCCATTGTATGATTGTTGCAGAGGTGCCACTCCAAACTGTTCAAAAGGTAGGTCAAATATTTTCTATGCTTTTTCCTGGAAGCAGCCCGGGGAAAATAAGTCCTGATATCAAATAGCTTTAAACTAAATCAGAAATATTTTCAAACAGAATGCAGGAAAAATCGGTTTTGCAATCCAAAAATCAATAAAAAGCAGGAAATCCTGAAGAACTTATGAAAATGGCATTTCTGTTCTTTGTCATTTTGAAACATGCTACGGTACGTTCAATCCCTTAAACTTGTCTTCAACAATAGTGATCCAAAGTCAGATATGTGTTAAAGCCATATCAAAAAAGATCATGCCACAAAGTTTCATAATGAACGTTGGTATTATAACTGAATGCCCCTGGTACTTTTAAAGGAGTATTGAATTGGCTTGTCGTCTTAAATCTGCATAATGTTAGGTACTTTCACGTGTCAATATTGCCCTCTAAGCCCCAAAACAGGTTACACTAAGTTACAGTGCTGTAACTAACCCCCTGTATAAGCCGCCACTCGAGGTAGGCTTAGTCAATATCAACACGGCCAAAGGAAACAGTAGACTTTTAGAGGGGTACCAAAACAATAGAACACACTGTAGGAGTTAAAGCAGTTCTACTCAGACTGGTCTTGGAGTCTGCCATTAACTAAGGACGCACTTTTTCAAGATAATTCCCATACTTCCTAGGGCGAAAGTCCGCATCGGATTCGAACAAGAACATACGCACATTTAAAAAAAATCAGTAAGCAAAATATTTGTTTTTATCAATTATGCTATCAGTATCCTCCTAAACTACAATTGTAGTACGTGACCAAAAAAAGGCCTTTGGAAGGATAACTGAAATTTTCATGAGAAATAATATTCCCAAAATGTATTAGATAATTCAATGCATGTCCCGTTAACTCCTGGTCATTGTTACCTGTAATAATTCAATAGCAACCCCAATAAATCGATACCCACATTGAGGCGCTAAACGACTCTATTCAATATGACACTCCCTGTTGACCCTCACTCTAGTATTATTAATTCCCCAGGTGCTAATGGCCAAACTCGATTCACACCGCGGGGGTATGTCGCGGGTTAGAACCAACCTCTCAGGCTTTCCTTTAAAAAACTCAGTTTCTGGCCAGTTTTATATTATAGCCAGGTGGGACAATTTTTCCCCCCCAAAAAATGTTGGGCACATTTCACGTTATACCCTTACCAACAACAACAAAATATTGGGGGGGGGGGGATTCTTTTCTTTTTTCCCAACCCCCTACGCTGGAAACAATTTTTTAAAGGACGGCCTCAATTCTACTCAGTTTTAATTAATTCTTTGTTCACTAATGGTCAAACTCAATTCATACTGTGGGGGCGTGTCGCGGGTTAGAACCAACCTATTAGTTTGGAGTCGACCAGAGTGCTACATTAGGGTGCCTGAGTAAAGTAAACTCTGCCAACTTTTAGATTGCTTCCCCTCAGTAAACCAAACAAACTTTGTTTAGGCCTGTTTGTAGGCCTATAATCCAGCTGGGGCCTAATTGAATAAAGCCTAAAGTCAACACTAGAACCTAGGCCTAAGAGGGATTCAATGTCCTTCGGGTGTTTTCCTTACATTGTTTTTTGAACCCACAATAAACAATCATTATTTCAAAGGGTATATTTTCGAGTAAAGTTCTTGCTATAACCATTATTCCAAATCGAACTAAAAATGTCAAGTTTTCAAAATGAAGGTTAATTCTATTTCATGCACCTGTTGGGTGTTTGCATTATCTAACTATGCACTCAGCAATTTTAGCAATTGTGTGTGTGTGTGTGTGTGTGTGTGTGTGTGTGTGTGTGTGTGTTTGTGTGTTTTAGTAAACGATTGCTCCCTATTGCACATGTATGTATACATATATCCAAGGATACTGCCCAAAAACTTGTGCACACAGGGTCGCAAAAGTGTGCAAGTCAGTGGAATTGTGTGTGCCGAGTATAGGGTGCATTGATAAGTTCTAACACACTGCGAGTTAGGGTTTAACTAAATACGAAATCTGTATCAATTCTTAACCATTACGTGGCCCGGGTGACTCGAACCCTTTTTATTTCTCAGATTTAGTTCTTCACATAGGATGTTCAAAATCAAAATATCCTTATGATAAATCAGACTTCCATTCCTGAATTTATCAACTACATCCCACAACTACACCCCCCGGATCTGTCAATTCCAGGGGTTGTTAAATTATTTACCACCTAGCCTTTTGTGACTAAGATCAAACCAGTCAATGACATGAGTGCACGTGGGAGGCTCAGGGAAGGACGGGGGGCATGGAGAGGGGGGCAGTGGTTAATTGTGCATCCCCTACTTTTTTTCCCCCTTCTTTTTGATAGGAAAATAAGGTGGCACCCAGCCAGTCCACTGCAAAAGGAATGTTTTTTAGTCTCGCCTGGTGTTTTATTACTCTACGAGCCCCGCTTCGGTCGACACCACCCCGGTCACATTAATGAATGCAGACTCAGCTGTTGGTATTTTAACCAAACATGGGGCAGTCGCTGTGTCGGGGTAGGTGAAAGGTAACAGCTAGAGTCCAACAGATGACTTTTGGGGTCACGGAATGGAAATACTACCAGACATGATTTACTGTAAATTTACAGTAGGAGTGGACATACCTAGGCAGTGTCCGAAATTAAAGTTTAAAACTAGGCACATACCGGGTGCATAGCTTTGATAAATATGCACCCGGGAGCCTTTCAGTGCATCCTCAGTGATATTTATAAAGCTATTTCTTCTTTCAAAAATGTGTGCATCTACAGGGTGCACACTTTTAAAAATCATTCACCCTACTGCAAAAACATGCATCTCGGATGCATCAGGGGCCTAAGGGCCTTCGTCCGGTCTTGGGTACCTAGGTTTTCTAGTTTAGGGGCCCGACTGATCGCTAAAATGCATGCCCCCCCCCCCCCTCCCCCCACCTAGAAAGGTGTCTCGTGTGTCAAAGGATTCATCTGAAAAGTATCCCTATTTTGTGCATGTTTTCTATGCGTATTTCGACCCCTGGCTATTACCATCACTGCCCAGTCTGACTTTGGGTAATTCCCACTGAAGGTGCATGTATTGATCTACCCCCCTCCCCCTCCCCCCGGGTGTCGGGTATCCCTACTCTCAGGTATCCGTGAAACTGAACCTTGCCCAGCTGTATGATGATCACCAACTGTAAAAACCCTACTTTAAGTCGAGTTTTCATTTGCCCATCTTTATCCAGATGTAAATAGGGTGACTGGGCAAAAGGTTGTGGAAAACCACTTACTTAACCCACACCCCCATAGTTAAAGCCTGTCGGATATGTTCTTATTTTTTAGATGAATCCTTATTTAAGGTGCGGCTTAGGCCGCCCTGGAAAAAAAACTGTTTCCAGTCAAGCGGGTGGGGTAAATAAAGGTGGCCAGCTTTTTGGGGGAAATGGTAAAATTATAACATAAAAATTTTGATTTTTTTTTTTTTCTGTTTTTTTTTTGAAAAATGAGAAAAAATTCTTGCCACCTGGCCTCAAAATAGTCATTCGGCCGGTCCATCGGAAACAGATTTTTCTTTTTTAGGATGGTCTTATATTCGGGGTTTTACCGTAGTTAGGTAACCTAGTCAGGTGAGAGGAAGGGGCAGCTTTTACCACAAGTGGATTATTGATACAGGCCCATGGCGTATTGATGATCCAGGCTGCCATGTTAGCCGTTGGGTTAGGCCCAAAGGTATAGTATAAAAGTGGCCCGAGGCTAGTGTATTTGAGGATGGACCATTTGAGTTTTAAATAAAAGAGATACCACTCAGGAGAGATAAAAATCCAGGAAAGTATGAAAAACATTTCCGGATTTAAAGGGTGAAGCTAGTCATAATGAAATGTTAATGTATTTAAAATGCATAGAATTGATAGAAGTATACCCTTAAATGTTTAAATAATTATTTAGAAAAACGAAAAGGGATTTTCATTTTCATGCTGATGAAAAAGTAGGAAACACTTTTACTACTTTATTTCTAGAAGAAACTAAGAGGGAAATAACCTTTGAGAATCGACCTGACATTGCATTAATATCTTAATAGCTTGAAACCTTGACAAAAATACTCTAAAAAGATCATGTAATTAAATGCACAATACAATTTCAAATTCACCAAAAAGTAGGAAATCCTACAAAAGTAGGAAAAGTGGCAACTGAAATTGAAACACAAAGGCACAAAGTCCCTTCCCCCACCTCAAGTTTAGAAATAGCCCTGGTAACTCAACTGTTTATGCTAGCTTTGTTCAATTTCTTTATTGTCTGAACTGCACGTTGAAACTAAGATATTAAAAGACAGCAATCTATCCCTGACCTAGGTCCAACTGATGCTCTGATGCTGTGAATTCCAACGGCAGCCCCCACCTTTTTCAATTACCTTTAACAATTACCACGACTCGCCGTTTTCAGTTAGTACAGAAATAGCCCGGGGGGCATTTCATCTGGGCCTATTAGGGACTAATCCACTGAACGAGAAAACAAGTCGACACAATGCGAGGGGGGCGGATATATTGAGGGAGGTGGGGGGATTATAATAGGGAAAACAAGCCGACACAATACGGGCACCATAAGGGGGCGTGAAGTGGGGGTGTAATGATAGGGAGATTATGTAACAGTATCAATGCTACAGCCTAAGGGGGTGGGGGGTAGGGGGGGGTAAGGGGTAGGGGTTGGGTGAAGGACGGTGGGGGGGTTAGTCTAGGAGCATCCGACGGCCGGATGGGGGAGGGGCGGAGGATAGTCAGTTAATTTCCTTTTTTTAAATTTTTAAAAAAACAAAACAAACTATAGCTGAGTTCTCTGTAGGTAAAAGCCTAATCTAATTCTTTCACTTTTGATTTTAGTCTGAAGACTTTAAGTTCTAATACTTACGGAATTCATAATTGAATACTTTTTGGCGATTCTGAGATGGCAAATGTTGGTAGAATCCCATTGTAACGTGCATTTTGATTGATTGAATTTTTTTTTTTTTTTTTAATCAGAAACATATTTTCGACTGGTAATGGAGTTGATTTCAAAACTAAATCTGTTCAGAACAGCTAGTTCAGGGTTGAACTGTTACTACGCTTTTCTTGTTTGAAAATCAAATTGACCTTAAATATCAAGACCTATGCGCGACCAAAAGCCAGGAAAAAATGAAGATTTTCGGTATTTTCGACTATGATTTAATTGACGACTATTTTAAGACATTTTACTGGAGAAATAAGAGCTTTTAAAGACTTCAAGTTGATGAAATCAATTTAGACCTACGTGGGAACTCAGTCAGTTTATATGTAAGGGCCTTGCAGGGTTTTTCCCCGGGCCCTTATAGCTGGCTGCACCGACCACCTTTAAATTCTGCTCGACCGGCTTTAGGAACCTGAAGGTGGTCAAAAAGGTATTAAAAATTTGGAAAATATTCTTTAAAAAGATTTCCCCTGGTCAGCTTTTAAATCTTTGGTCACGAGAAGCCGGCTTTAATTCTGTCCCAGGGAAAACCCTAGGCCTCGGTTTAAACACAGAAAAGAGTAGCCTCAGGGAAGAATCAGTTACAGATGACACGCTCGAGTGGGAGATTAGGTTAACAATAGGGGCGGACGACGAGGGTGGGGGGTGGGGGGGGGGGGGGGGTGTTACCTGGACCACAGACATTATCACATACCTCTATACCTGGGCAGGTGGGTGAACAGGTGCGAACGTCGTTACGGGAACAATTCACCTCAAGACGGTAACAGTAAAGACACCTGTCTCACTCTTAGGCCAAACCAAAATAGTGGGTTTCTTGTCTTCAGTATTTGTGTGTTCTGTATTAGCCTTCGGAGTTCCCTGGGCATCTCAATTTCTCCCCGCCCCCATTTTGTTTCATATATTTATATTTGCCTTTACGTTTTGACTTATAAATGCGAAATTTAAGAGAAATAAGGGTTGCACATGACAAGTGTGATCCGCAGAAATATGTGAATGGAAAATAGAAATGTGTCCTTTTTTGTCATTTATATTTGATAATCAAGAAATCCATCTACATTATTGGAGCAAGTTTGCTTCTTTTTTTCTTGGGCATTCGAAATGAGCAAAGAGTTGATTGTTTAAGAAGGGAAAAAATAGGTTATTTCTACAAAATTTCTGGTCGTCAGTGGACGATCAGAAAGGTTTTACTGGTGGCAACCAGATTTTCCTATCCTAAAAACATTGCCTAGAGTCGTGTGGCTTAAGAAAGGAATTTATGTCCAGCGGAAACCACCTGCGGCTGTAGGTATGGTGCACAAGAACTCCTGCCCCCCCCCCCCCCCCTTCACCCCCTCCCCCCTGGGCGCTGACCACCTGCTGTCCACTATCAGTGCACCTGCCTTGACCATCTCAGACAGTGATAATTTTTTCCGCGCCTGCTGATAGTATGTATTTTTAAACTATGCATCTGGCGATTTTAGTGTATGCCCACCATTTCATTTTTCTTTTCTTAGTACATACTGCTTTGAAAACACTTGGCGCACAATGACGAATTTATCACTTTTCTCCAATAATTATGTAGGACCCCGGAGGATAAGCATCCTGCATTCCATTTGAAAAAGTATTGGAAAATAAAAAACTTTCTAGTGATGCCTATGATCAACTCCTTTCCTTATTGGCGATATCAGACGAAATTACGAGTAAAAATAAAGTAGTGGAATACCGCTTTTAGAAATTAGACAGACCCAAGGACTCATTCCGACTACCTGAGACTTTAGGTAAATTACTATTTAGGTATATATCAATGAACCATAAGAGCTCTCTGCGATAAGATTCTTAAGAAGTCCGTGTACACACAAGATCCACTCAATACCACTTCAACCTGTCTTATCAGGGTGAAGGAAATCCTCACAACTGTAACGTGAGACGAACAAGATAAACGTCTAGTAATGGTGGTAGATCATTGATCAAGGATAAAGTACATGTAATTAATCAATGAATTTCCCCCTGGATCTATAAAAGCGGATTACCTTCCTTTGTTTTACTGTCTTTTAGTGAAAAAAAAGATAATGTTGGTAGATCAATGATAAAAGAATTAATCATTGAATTTTTTCCTTGATCTATAAAAGCGGAATATTTTTCTTTGTTTTAGATGTCTTTTTGTGGAAAAAAATATCCCTACTAGGCCTACTGTGATATTTTATTTTTTGTTAGGGCGGAATTCAGTGTTCGAAATTAAGGGTGCACCTGCATCCGAGATGCATGAATTGATTCTGAGGCAGGGTGCATGATTTTCAAATGTGTGCACGAGAATGATGCATGCTTTTTCATCATTTTATATAGCTCTTTACAGTAATGTACACTCAAAAATGTCTCTGGGTGCATACCTTTACAGTGTCGGAAATTAAGGTGCGCCCTGCACCCGGCGCACACATTTTCGGGGCCGGGTGCACGATTTTTTGAGGTATGCACCCACAAAGTGCACATTTTTAATCTTCTATATAAATGCTATATAATAGGAGGGTGCACTGACCAAATTTCGGGTGCATGCATTGAGGAATTGTGCACCCGCCGGGTGCACAAAAAATAAG
The DNA here is from genome assembly GCA_936440205.1 of Lepidonotus clava. NCBI lineage: Eukaryota > Metazoa > Annelida > Polychaeta > Phyllodocida > Polynoidae > Lepidonotus > Lepidonotus clava. The sequence goes on from OW387143.1 coordinate 4,850,899, forward strand.
CTTAATTTCCGACACTGCTTTAGAACCTCTGCGTCTGGCGGGTGCATAAGTTAAAAACTTAATTTCGGACACTGGAGGATGCATGAGGAAAGGCCAAAATTTTAAAGAACGATTGAACATAATATAAAAGATACTCACTTGGCACTGAATGGTCTGACTCGCACGGCTACTGTCACGCTGCTCCCATCCTCATCTGTCGTGGTATCCATCTCAGCACTGCTCGAACGACGATGCTTCAACCCACGACTCAATGGAGTCTCAAAGTCAACCGAGCGGTAACAGTCAGGAGTAGCCCCCACCCCTTTCTCCAACAGCCGGTTCGCAGATACTGGAGTACTCATGCCCTGATTGCGGAGAAACCGAGAACCAAGAAGTTTCCTCGCGGGTGAATCTCGGGATGGGTTGGCGTCAAGACGGGGAACAGATGAGGGTACTCCATTGGTAATCACTTTGGGGCGATGTTCTAGCGGAACCTCGATAACGCTGACTTCATGCTCGCTCGTCGAGCTACACGTGCTAACCGACATCGAGCTGGTATCTGTGGTTGTATCCATATTGATGTGTCCTGTCGTTTCGGTGCCTCCTATCGACACATCAACTGTCTCAGGATTGAACTTTACTGAGCGACTCGGGCCCAGGTGAGCTGGGGTGGTATTCTGCTCACGGTTTTCCATGGCCTTACGGAAGTTTTTGGAAAACTTTTTGAGCAGCTCATCCCGAGGGTCTGAGCTTTTGGCTGAGCCCGGTCTGGCTAGCCTTGGCTTTTGTGAGGCTGGTGGAACGGAGGACATTTTCTCAACTTGTTCCTGAAATAAGATTAGAAATACTTTATTTTAGGAGATTCAAACGTTATTGTGGAATCTTGCTTCTTTCCTGTCTAGCCTAAGCTAGCCCCCCCCCCCCCCCAAAAAAAAAAAAAAAAAAAAAAAAAAAAAAAAAAAAACATAGGTTAAAAAGAAATTAGGGAAGGTAGATAAACAAAAAAATTACCAAAGGCAAAGTAAAATAGATCTGGGCAGTGTTGAAAATAAAATAAATATTCCAAAAATTTGAATATCCTCTTCAAATATTTCTAGCATCTGAAATACATGCCCTGAGCATAGATTTTGAAAATAAACAAAATCATAAAAAAAAGGTAGGCTAGGGTCCAAAGTAGGTCGGGTAACCTGAATACAACTTTTTTTTTTTAAATCCTGGTCAGTGGCGCCTGCGATATTCTTTAATCTTATAATTATGCTTTTTCAAACGACATTCAGCTGCATTCACTAAGTTCAGGGTCAAGATCAAGATCTACTTCACTCTACAGTTCATTTTCTTCTGTTTTTTTTTTCTGATGCCCAGTGATGGGAAAAAAAGTTCTTCGAGACTTCGTGGACTGGTAACGTACGGTACGTATCTCCTAAATTACTTCAATATTCAGTATTGAGATCAATATTGAGTGCATTGACTTCTGTTTCGGAATACAGACCGACAAAGGTCAAGAAACTAAACAAAACAAACAATTGTGCGAGCTGTCAAACAAGAGTAATTGATAACTGACACGCAACGTCACCTTCATTCAATTCCAACGTGTTGCTCTTCATCAAACTTTCCAAGTTGTCCACGCGCACAAACCACATAAAAACCGAATCCACCCACAAACGCACATCCCAAAAACCTACCTGGACAATCAGTGAGCCAAGTTTCGGCCCCAAAAGGCCATAAATCCGTGTAAAGTGGGGGTCCGGCCAAGGTCCGATCTCTGTTTACGTCCAGTCCGCTTCGGAATTTCGAACGCGGCTGCAAACTGTTGATTGGTTGGCGCCAAGCGGCCGCCGCAGCAACCCGAAAAACCACCTGTCAAAGCTACTTTTAACCACTTTCTACCCAAAATACATCAAAAACACAGCCCTTGCAACAAGTCTACACCTCCGGGAACTCGATGGTGTTTAAATATTTCAAATTTGTCTTGTTTTTGGGCTGAAATCGTCGTTTGAAAATGCTGCTTGCGTTGGGGAATCCCTTTTGACGCTTTCGCTGGTTGCTATTGGGTTTCTGTTAGTTTCAACAGCGCGCGCTGGGAAGCAGCGAAAGGGAAATCCTGACCTACTTTTGGCTCCACTCTTCAGGCGCACCTTGCATCACTTTGTGTACGATTTTACCACCAAACATCTGCTTGAAGACAAAAACGTTGTTTTTAGCTGGTTCTGGGCGAGAGGAAACGTCTTTCTTATTCGTCACGTCGGAAACTGGCCGTGTAATTCACGTGACCAAGCATGGTCGGGTAAACACCAGTTTCAGGGGGCGTGAAAAATTCTGGACCAAAAAAACAGTTTTCCATGCTTGATTTTGAAGGACTGTAAGTAAGGACAAAGATGCAGAGAGTTTGGATATTAGGTAAGATGTGCGATGGTCAAGGTGGTAGAGAAAATTTGATATGTGGCAAACAAGATGGCAAGAAGTGAAGCCAGTCTTCTTGTTCCAGATTGTTTTCAAGAGTTGACATCTTATGATGTTTTTATTTTATGTGACAACATGCCAAGCAGTACTGAAATTTTCATTTTTATTTGTTTAGAATTTTGTCTGAGTAATCTAAGAAAGATTTCCGTGAATGACACTTGCCAAGACTTGGAAACAAATTACCAAATTGTAGTGGGATTGGACACTGATAGATAACAAATCAAACGGATTCTATGGCAAAATGTTTTTTATTCTGATCTGTTTTAAATAAGTTTAATAGACTAATTATAATTTATATCATGAAAAATATTATAAACAAATCATGATGATCCCTGCCTGCCATTTCACAGAAATCAGAAGCGAGGGTAGTACGTTATCACTACATGTATCAGAAAACACAAACCTAGCACATATTCACATTAGATCTTTAGCCATTTTTATGTAAACGTAGATCTAGAGTTGTGTTCGTTAACTTTAAATATTGAAACGATCAAGTTGAAACGATCAAGTTCCCCTAAATAATTACCTAAATGGTAATATATCTATAAAATGCGATTTTCTTGAATAAATTGAAGCCAGAAATATAGCCAAAGCTGTACATCCTTTATGCTTTTCAAGATGAATGTGTCACTGTTAGGCCCCAGGTCTTCAGCTTATTCATCAATATAGATCTAGATCCAAGATCTAACCAACCAAGGCATAGGCAATGCTTGAAAACTGATTTATCCGTAACACAATAAATGTAATCGATATCTAATTATTTGTATGTTTCGTTTCTACTTTCTCAGTCTGCCTCGTGGCTCTTGTGCCGCTCATCCGTGCTGAGGGTGAGTATTTTTTTCATTTGTTAGGCCACCAAAAAAAAAGAAAAAATTGTTGTGTTCAGGTAACATAGGGTAGGTAGGTCGATTTTTTTTTATCCAAACAAACCCTGCCAAGATGGAAGTTAAAAGAAATACTGTAAACATCCTCAAAAATCAATTCTTAGCGTCTAATATACATGCCCTGGGCATATGTGTGCTAGTCTATAATGTTTTTCTGGTCGATTCTTTTGGATTATGAAAATAAAAATTGGGGGGGGGGAGGGAATCCTTAAAAAAAAAGAAAAAAAGGTTACGTCGGGTTACCTGAACACAACCATTTTTTTAAGGCCTTATCTATATCATAAACCCAAGTAAATATCAAATATTTACAGATATAAAATAAAATTAATTTCAGAGAGGTTTGAAAATTCATTCATTACAGGTAGATTTATATCAATTAATTCGGCGACGGATTTAGGGGGGCAGGGGGCGCCCCCCCCCCTATTTTTGGCAAAATATTGATTTTTTTAAATGTAAAACTCCCGAGCCTGGAGGGTCTGGTGGAAAATTTTACAATAGGGCGCCCCCCCTTTTGAAAATCTCTGGATCCGCCCCTGATTATTTATATACTTCCTATAGTTTTCACTGTGATTATATCGGAAAATCAGTCCAAATTAACCTGCAGGAGCCTAAAATACTGTATCTTCTATCCATGGTAGGAAGAATTGCTTTTTTTCTCTACTTCTGTAATCTTGGATCATCTCATTAATTCCTATTCAGATGAGGACGTGGACCCACTTCCCTGTGGTGACGTCAACGCCAACAAGGGAACGCTGGACCTGTCAAAGCTCGGTGATAACAACACGTGTACTTGGCGCTTTACGTCCAATAAGACCGAGCGATTCTTCACCTTCAAGACCTTCGACCTCGGCCCAGGGGAGCAGGTCACGGTGTACGACAACGACCCCACGAGTAACATCGTCAAACTGACCGGCAACTTCACTGGCAAGCTCGGTAAGAAACTTACGGTGGACTTACCTATGATAATCCTATGCACGTGGGATGGGCCATTCCCATTCCTGTTACAGAAATTAAATTGCAGCATAGGGATAATTTTTAGGGAGCTTTTCTGGCGCACCCCTAAGTCCACCACTGGTTGTTTTATAAATTTAGAAAGTATCGAACCTATTACCATCAACTTTGATAAAGTACGTGTTACCATTTACTAACATACAATCACTCCGGGTAGGCTACTTTTCAGAAAAGACATTGACAATAAAGTCAACAACTGAACGTTTGGAATATGGAGATATGCATCGGAACCTCCTAAATAACTTAATAAAAATGTATCAAGAAAATTCAAAGAATATTCACTAGTTTTGGAAACATTTTTTTTTCAGTGATAAGAAAGACCTCTCATAGATCTGTAATACTAATAAACAGAAACAGCATAAGTAAATAGACTTGTTTTCTCTCTTTTAGACCCGTTCCTGGCTGTGACGTTTTCCAATGTGTCGGCGATCGTCTACAGCAGATCGGGCAAGTCAAACACGTCAAAGCTGGTCGTTCTCTACAATACTGCTGGTAAGTTGACTGCACTGTTTCAGTGTTTGCAATCTGCAAGCAAGCCCTGCAAAAGAATACATTTTTTCTTTAAAATGAAAAAAAAAAGATATACTTTGTGAGTTTTGTTATGCTCCACGATGCATAATTGTGGGTGGTTCCATTTTTTAAAAGTATCAAAAAAATATATCAGAAATTTATCAATGAAACGTAGGCCTCTAATATCTAAATTCCATAGGAGTACTTAATCCTTGATTGATATTGAAGAATATTACTTCACTGCTGTTGAAATACAATTCAGAACCCACTGTGGCAAAACTTTCCCAAATTGTTGATCACTGTGTTTTTTGTGATGATCCATAGAACGCTGACACAGTTTAAATTGCTTTTACATGTGTAGATGGGCCATCATATAATAAATTTAAATCTAATCCAACAGCATGCCAGATGCACGTAAAGGGGAAGTCGGGCTTGATCCGCTCACCGATGTACTACCCGACACCTCAGGGAACGCTGTCCTGTCTGTACCACGTCATGACCAACATCACCAAGGGCAATGTCGTTTTGACGTTTGATGATGTGAACATAGCAAAAGGCGACATCACGGCCTGGGACGGGGACGCCAAGAATGGGTCGGTGCTGCTAAATGCCACAGGTGAGTTGGTTGGGGTGGTTTTATGAACATCTGTAGAGCAGATACTGAATGGGTAAGGGTGGTCAATATCTCTAATCATATTTTTTCAAAAATGATCATAATTTACAGTATTTTATGATGATTTTATTTGTGCTTTTTGCTTTGGGGACGTCCTATAGTGGTTATTGTGAGCCCTTAATTATAGTTTTTAGTATTGTAGCTTATGGGAAGGGCTCACTCAATCAGTCATGTCTTTTGTAGGTATTTGGGCTTTGATCTGATTGCCCAGTTACACAATCTTACATACAGGCCTTTGTCCACCGGCATGCATTTGTAAGCAAGGACAATTAGTGTGCATCAAGTGTAATTGAGTGGGCAGGCCTCTCCCTGCACCCTACCCCACCCCCACTCCTTGAACTGAGTTCAAGGAGTTGGGGGTGGGGGAGGGTGCAGTTTGAGAAGCCAGAAGTGGGTTTCATAACCAGTACTCCACATTAGGACCTCCACTGCTACCTGCAGGTAGGCAGGTCTAAGTGGAAGGGTGCAGGTGCCCCTTTCCTAAGCCCCTCCCTGAGTTGTGTGTGACAGCAGGACTGGTGGTGGTGATCACTACTCATAGCCCATATGTCCATTGTTATGTTAAGGGCGAACATCGATCGTTCCAACGATCGGAACTTTGATAGTCATTTGCTTCTTGTTGGTAATGGTGCCCCCAAAGGTTTTACCATCGGATGTTCTGCATTGTATAAAATCAGGGAGCCATATAATTAGTCTTTTGCGTCTATTGGATCAAATTTATGATAATTATCTCTTGATGGGCCTGAGGTCTTGATACCTGTTGATCACTATTACTGCCAGACAATTGATCATCTGCCCTCTCATTGGCTGTCTGCAGGTAGGGGTCAGTGGCACAGGGATGTAAGTTTTCAGATTTTAATCTGATTTCAGATTTTTTCACATCATCACCTCAAATAATAATTTTGAAAGTGAATTCCTAACATGACGTTTTAAAACATTTTAAGATTATTCTAAATTTTCTATCTGGGGTTTCAGACTTACATCCCTGGTGGCACTTTGCCTGTGGGGAGGGGCCATGTACCCTGATTGACAAGTACCCCCTCCCATCCCTACATCTGGCCTATTGAGGTAAAGGTGGTGCCACAAGTCATTGATCAGTATAGAAGATTATATTTTGCCACCAAAGCAAGTTTTTTCAGTCCAAAGGACGGAAGAATATGTATTCTCTTGTTAAGATGTTTTCATTTACACTGACTTGCACCATTTGGGTTTGAATGTGGGGAGATTGGGTACAGATTGGATTGGTGGGTGGGTCTGAGACTGAGTAGATGGGATACCAGTATTGTCTGAATTGTAAACAGTGATCGGTTTCTAGCTAAATGCTGCAACTCTTCCACCAGGCCCGGTAGCAACTCTCGGTGACGTGATGGCTTCGGGAGCGAAGGCCCTTGTACAAGTCACTCTACCGACTAGCAAAGTGGAGAATTTCACCGCAATGTACTTCGCCGCCAACCAAGGTAAGGAACAAAGTCAATGCCGATTTGGGGTCTTTGGGACCAATTGATAAACCATATAATATTTGAATATTTGAAAAGCAGAGATGGTAATTCTTTTGTTTAGGTTTGCAAGTCAGTGTAATAGTTTAATGTAGGTAGTCTGTAAACAGTGGAGATTTACTCAAAGTATGGAATGTATTGGAAAGCCCCTCTGTCTTTTTCTTGTTAAAGCGTAGATAAACCTCTGAATTCTGAACATAGAAGTCATATCTTTTATACATGTCATGATACTTCAAGTATTTCCACTGCAGAGACCATCTAAACATGAAGCCAAATGGTTTGTATTGTAAGGACCCTAGTGTAAATAAGGTTCATAAGTTTCGGTTTTATTTGGATTACAATGTACAGACAGAAAGTTCCTCTTAAAAGAAAAAAAATCAATCAACTGGGCTAGGCCACCTAATAATGATGATATAAAGACATATCCACATGTACAGTTCCTTGGCCAAACACAAATAAGATTCTTCCATGTATTCGTTAGTAAAGATCTGCACGATAAGTACCTGTTAAAGGTAAATCGAATAAGGTTTATGGGTAGAACAAATCAATCATGATGAAATCTTAATGGTTTGATCACCATTGACTGGTTTAGTTAGCATTGATCTATAGTATTCAATAAGCAAATGTGCAAAAAGTTGAGTCAGCATGATAATTCAGAATATTAGTGGGAAGACTAGGATTTTGAAGTGGTGCCTCTTCAGTCCATAGACTGTAGGATGGTAATGGGGTGCCCCCATAAATTGGGGAGGTCTGGGTTTGAACTTTTCTGTACTTAAGCTTAGTTAACCTTGTAATTGGATATTTGATGGGTTAGACTGAGATTTTCTGGTACTGTAATTGGCTGTGTCTAACCTGTCCTTCAGATGTGAATGTAAAGTGAGCCTCTGTTACCCACTGGCTACTAATCTTGGAACCCACCACCACAAGTCAAGCTAACTGACTGAACATGCCATATTCAACCTAGCCCTGGTTACTGGGGTGGTTGAAGGACCCCTCCAAGTGGTTACGGTCATGATTCACTGCCCGATCCCTCTCACACTTCACCTCCACAGCCCCAACCCTCCCTCAAATATGTTTCCTATTAAAAAGAGGTGCTTGTCTGTGGAGAGGGGGGTGACTGGTGATGCCAGTTGTGGTGGTGTTGCTAGTGGTGATGGCAGTCATAGCTTGGCTCAAGCAGGTCAGACTAGCCATCCAGATATTTCTGATAACATTAGATTTTAGCCACCACCTAATTTGTTATAGACACATGGACATTTCTTACCCTTACCTCATCAGGCTCCTGCCATCAATTTTCATGTATCTTGAGGCTTATGCTTAAGTTTACATACAAATTTTTTTTTTCAAAAGTCACAAGTTATTTCTCAAAACAACTAGGAAAGCAATAATATATCTAAATCACAATGCTCAAAGGTAATAGGCAGCATGCCTATAAAACAGCCATAAAATAGTTGACTCCAGTTTTCTTTCATTCTTCCTCTTTTTTTTTTAGACTTCATTTTATTTATCCTGGGTTATCTCAATACAAATCGGTTTTCGTTTAACACCAGCCATTCAGACATGTACATAATGATATGGTTGCTGGATCAAGGGGACAGCTCTTATTGATGCCTTCCATTCTCCCTATGGTTACAATTGAAACTAGAAATAAGGTGACTAAGTCACTCAGGAAGGGGTGACTCCCAGGCTTTTCTTGTGACTTGATAGCTTGCAGGGTAGTTGCTCACTTGTCTTTTTGTATAGATGTAACTCTTCTCTGTTTGCAGCTTGCCCGAAAGGGGCAATAACTTTAACAGCAGCGATGAACCTCACCAGCCCCGGTTACCCAGCTAAGTACCCCAACAATGTCGACTGTCGCTTCCTGATCACGGCACCAGAGGGCACTACCATTGACGTCAAGGTCACTGACCTTGACCTTGGAGACACAGTTGATGATGTCGTACTCAATGATGGCGATAACAAGCAGTCTCCGATGCTGGCTAATCTCAACGCCGACTTCAAGCAGGGTATGTATTTTATGTCTGCATTAAAATATACTCAAATATAAGGTTAAACAATTTAGGCAATGTTATTCATGTTTTGTTGTATTGATGGTTGTTAGAGTTTTGTTATTAATCAATTATTAATCAAAATCAACTTCAGGGTTGCCCCTGATTTTCTAGGTAATACATAACTTCCACTTAAATATGTTTAAGTTTAGGCATCTTAAAGGTAAATACGGGTGTTAGGTATGATTTCTTGAAAACCGTGACAAAGTTTTGAAACTCACAGGGTAGTTAGAGGGATACATTAGCAACATTAAAACACTTTAAAAATCCTATGTCACCATATCAATTTTAGAGATAAATGCATATGAAAAAATCACTCTTTACTATTAGGGACTATGGCAAAATGTACATTTTTCCTCATTTAAAAATAAATAACCGTGATTTTTACTTAAAATTCTGTAGATGTGTGGGTGGGACCACAATGGGTGATATAAATGAAAGAAAACCATGGGTCACCGTGGAAAATCTCATGTTATTCTTGAAAATAAGGGAAAGGTGGGGAAAATCTACATCATTATCTACAACTGCCTACTTTTTCTTTCAAAAAAATTCTTTTCTTCCATTCATATTTTCACATTTGTCATTCTTAAATACTTAACCATGTTTGGATGAGATTTTAAGAAAATCCTGCAATGAAAATAAAATCACACCAGGTGGCGCTGCATTGGTCACCCATATTTACCTTTAAAAAAGAATACACTTCTTTTGTACTTTTTTCAAAGGTATTTTGTACTTTTTTCAAATGTTTATTGACAACACTTCTTAAAGATGGGAATAGATTTTTGAATTTGTCAATGCTGGTGATAGGTATGTGATATGTTTGGGTTTGATTCGGTAGGTGCAAGGATAATGGCTTGTATATACGGTTTGATAAATATATGGTATATATTTCAGGTGGTTTCCTATTGACGAGCGGTAACAAGCTGTGGGTGCGTATGAGGACGGATGAGAGTCGCACCGGTCGGGGCTTCAGCCTACTACTCACACCCAAAGGTAGATAGCTGTCTGAAGTAATTTCTCAACAACATCTTACAGAAACAAAATATAATCTAATGCATCTGGCTTCAGATTTTTTATAATATACTTTACCATGCTCCTGACAGAACATTTACAAAACTATTATTGGAAATTTTGTTCTTATGAAATCGGCACCGCTGTGGCAGTAGAAAATTGATTTGCATAGAGTTTGTACATCTATACTTTCAAGGTGTGCTAGCACCTCAAACTGAAATTCAGAACTTCTTGAAATGAAGAATATAATGAAAATGTTTCACCTGAAAATGCAAAGCCTTTCTATAATGTTATTATTCAACAGATTACGGTGGCGCAGGGCGAGGTGAAGGTCAGGTCACCTTACGGCAGAAACCTACTGGTGATGTCATCGCCAGGTCAGGGGATGTCAAATTGCCAATAGACGTGTACTACACTTTCTATGCCACAGAGGGCATGCAGGTGAGATATATATATATATGAAGCTTAACTTTGTCCAAGTTGCCCACTCTGTCCCTCAATATAAAGTGCCCTTTCTTGTGCCCCCAACTTTTGGTGCAGATCCCCAACACCAACAAACAAAAACTGTTCCCTAGATATAAATGGATATCTGAACTTAGATAATCATGAGATGAAAAAATGTACATTATTAGGGATTATTTGATTGAATACAGATATATTTACATGATTTCTGAAGACACAATGGATCTTGAAATTGGAGTGAGGCTATTCACATCCTCCGAAAAGTTAGTAAACATGTAACCCTTCAACATACCTAGACCTATTGCCAGTACTGTAAACTCATTTTATCTCGGTTAGGTACGGCTGACAGTGAATGAGTCAACGGTCCACCCGGTGTCGCGTATCGAGGTGCGGGATGGGACAGCGCTCTCCTCCCCACTGGTTGCCTACTTCAGGTAATGTTTTGAAAGTTATGTCATACGTGGCTAGAGAAGTAACTTAGTGGACTTTTGATTGTATATTAATCGAAAAGGAGACCAGACTCGGTAGCTCAATGGGTAGAGTGCCCGCTTTGAGTCTGGGAGGTTTTGGAATTTATCCCTGGCAGAGTCACACCAAAGATTTTAACAATGGCAGTGGTCACTGCTTGCCTGGCACCTGGTATAAAGTAAGAACCACGAAACATGACTGGTGAGCCCAGTGTCAGTATAATAGGACTCGTTGGGGTAATGTGTGGGCCTATGACATGATATCTCAGTGTGGCAGCACTATAAAGAGGGCATTGGGTCCCACTGCTACAAAAAGGCACCTCATCTCATAGATATGGTCGCCACCCTTGTTACGTAAAATAAGCTAAAAAGCATTACCTTGTGTAGTCTGGAAAGAAACTTCAAAGGGTTCACCGGATGTTTAACTAACCCAACAAACAAGCAAAGGGAGATATACAATATCAGGTAACAATCTGTCTGTGAGATGTTAAAATGATGTTATCAGTTATGTGGTTGATGTATTGGGGATCAGTAAGTTCTAGGATGCTAAGCTCAATTGAGTTCAGACAAACATATTTTCGCTTAGCCAACCTACATTGACACATCAGTACCCAAATAAACTTGTTTATATGTTGGTGCTTTCAGAACCGACCAGCCATACTACCCTGTGGTGTCCACTACTGGCAGCCTGCTGCTAATCGCCAAGGGCTTTATCGAAACCAACCGCACAACTGAGCAGTCATTGATTGTCAACTTCAACTCAGTCACATCAGGTAACAAAGCATCTACAGTGTAGTTAAAATTTATGTGAAATTCAGTGTTGTCCTGCTGGTAGTATGATGTCATTCAGTATCAAATGTGTATGGGAATCGCTCAGCAAATATAACTTTGGAAAGATATACGATACTCTAGGAAGGAGTCAACCAGGTATTTATTGAATGCTAAATCTAAAGAAGCAGTTTCCCCAGTTACCAATTATCTTTGAAGGGAGGCATCATTATCTCACAAAACATCATGGCAAAATCTTGAAATAATAACCTTTTTCTCCGTTGTCGTCCAGTGGATAACGACGATAGTCCAATATATCGGAGTTTGCAGTTGTTCCAAACTGCTGGAACCAGCGAAAATCTTTGTACCCTTTGTAACCAGCGGAGGGGGGGGACACTGTGCTTATAGGTACTAACGCGCATCTGGTTGGAGATTGTAGGTTTTCTCATAGACAGCATTGAGAGTGAAAAAATTTGCATAAACCAAATCTTGACTGGAGATTGACGAGATGATGTCATAATAATATTCTAAAAATAGACTGTAAATAGGTCAGGAATACCCCCTTCCTCCACTGGGGGCGGCCATATTGAAAATCTGCTGGTGTTGTTGTTCTCCGTAACTGTCCAGTCAATAACCTCGATACTCCGATAAATCTCTCTGTCTCTCTCTCTGTCTCTGGTTCTCTGTTTCTGTCTCTCTGTCTCTGTCTCTCTGTCTCTCTCTCTCTCTCTGTCTCTGTCTCCCTCCCTTCCTCCCCTTCCTCCCCCCTCTACCTCTCTCTCCCTTTCAGCTATTGAACAAGGTGGATAAGACGGAACATTTGGGTTCTTTAGAACCCAGCATGCTTGATCTTGTTTGAAAATGGAAAGAATACGCTTTCCTCATTTCAGAGGGAGAGTACAGTCTGAGTGGAGACAGTGGAAGTGCCACGCTGAGGGAGGCTGCACTGAACAATTCCGCCTCATGGGTCATTGTCAACCCATCAACACAGAACCGTGAGTCACATTCATCAATGTCCAATGGACTAAAGGTGTATTCCACTAGCTGATTACCTGCAGATTTCATAAATCACCGTTGGGAATGTGCTGTATATCATTAGAGAGGTTGTTTAATTCTTGTCAAAATGATATGTAGGATGCATGGTCTTTATATATCTTGTTGGGGAAAAGTTATGAATAGACAAATTGCAGCCAGTCAGAAAGTTTTTGAAATCAATTTAGTTTGAGTTCTTAATGTGCCCTTTTTAGAAGTATTTCTCAATTGACCAGTTGGTGTCAAATAATGCAAATATAAGCCTTAATAGTGCAAAAGAATTTTATTTTACATGTATGCACAAGCTAGTCAAACCTGTTACATGTATATGCCTTAGTCAAATTTTGATACATGTATAATTATTTAAAGGAATTCTAGATAGAGTCCAATGCATAAAAACAATATCAATATAACACAACACAGTAAACCTCTTTCTACAGGTACGGTGGCCCTTGAGATCCACGAGTTGTATGTACCTCAAAACGCTGTGGTAAAGATATATGGAGGGTCCAAGATTTGGTGGCAGTTCATCAGCTACACAACCGGACCTTCTGAGAACCCTGTCAAAGTCGTACCAGTCATCTACGCACCACAGTTCAAGTAAGGTCTACTAAAACCATTGTTAAAGAAATTAGAAATTAGAAAAAAACAGTGACAGCTGTTTTCAAATTAAATGTATGCATTCCAATATCCATTAACATCTTTAAAAATCTGAAATGTACATGACTATTCAAATTAACAAGTTAAGGTATTAATAGTTGTTTTGTTTATTGTTAAGGATTGTGTACGAGGTAACAGGGAAACCAGCTGTGGTTCCGGAAAAGGTTCTCCTCCGCTTCTCCTTCCGCATCATACAAGGTGAGCAATTACCAACAAAATAAGTGTATTCAGTCTTAGACATTATAGCCAGGGGAATCATTCAGTGTGCACTGACCCCCTGATATAACTGCATCAATAGGGGAGGGATGTAAGACCAGAAGGGATTGGCCAAAACTGTCAAATGTAACTAACATACTTTCAAAAGAAGTTCTCAGTTGGGGGTAGCTATAGGGGGATATTCCCTCTGGTATTCATAAATGTTATACTTGGTATGTTCATAAGTGGTATGTTCATAAGTTAGTCAAATTAGACTAGTAAAATCATCTATTATTGAGACATTTGAGATATACCAGGTGTCCAGGAGCCCTTTTAACTGTTAGAATGATGACTTCCCCCTGGGCTTTTCTACCCTTTAGATACACCTCCTTCCTCTCAAAACAACTTTTCAAACATTTTTTTTAATAAAATTTGCTAAATTTAAAAGATTGAACCTTTCCCATAGTATTAAATGCATGGAACAGTATCTGAATAGAACGTAACACCTGTATTTGAAAAAACCGTGGGAGACTAAAATTATATGGTGCAGGTACAGGCCATCCTAGGACTATCAAAACTATCAAAACTAGCTCCTTTTATGATACCCAATATTTGACTTTTCCTCGGTACCAGGTTGTGATGGTGCAGAGTTAAGTACGCCAAGCGGGGATTTCATTGCATCCCCGCTCTACCCAAACCTGTACCCAGCCAATGCCAAGTGCAGCTGGACCTTCACCCCAGCCAAGGACAAACTCCTGCGACTTGCCTTCAGCGTAAGTTTTTTTACTCTCAACACAAGCTTTATTTGTGTGTTCTCATATATACAGGGTACCAACCACACAGGGAAAACAGGGAAAATGGCAAAAAAATTCACTGACAGGGAAAACACAGGGAATTTGGAAATTTTGCCAAAACACAGGGAAAACACAGGGAATTTCATTTGGCCAGGTTCTGAAATTCCTGATTCTCAAGATATTAGGTATTCCACTTTTTGTTGTTGGGTTGTCCAATTTTTTTCTGCACGCAGAGGCTTTTATATTTGATCAACTTGCTGGATATGACACAGGGAAAAATTGCTGTGGGACAGGGAGATCTCAGGGAAAACACAGGGAATTTGAAAACGGAACTTCGGTTGGTACCCTGTTAATGTAACAAAACTTTTGTAATAAATGTAAATTTGTTTTTTCTATACATATTTTATGTACATAGCACCTCACATTACTCCCCAAATAGTTTTTTAAATTCATCTTATACATAATCCTAAAACTGAAACTAAAAGATGGTTATTCTGGGAGTTGACATTTTAGGCAAAATTTCTGAAATTGCCTCTCTCCTAAATGTACATTTAAATGGCTCAAACCCCATACGAAAGGGATTTGTGTTGCTGTATATATATGTCTGAGAGAAGAGTTTAAAAGGCCTTGTGATATAATAATGAAATATCATAGTGGTCAGCGCAATTCTAACCCTATTCCTCACTCACCCAATCTTTAAAGCATCTAAAGGCTTCTCCCCCGTGGGTTCGTTTGGTTCGATTCCTGGTTGGTGTCTGGGTTCACTAAGGGATGTGGTACAGCAAAAATTATTTCCAGGTTTTGATCCCCTGCTGTTTGCCCACCCTGTCACCCTCATGTCATAAATACTATCACCAAAGACTGACCAAGTCAAAACACAAGTCTGAAAAGTCAGAATTCGTCCTGACTTGTTTTCGCTGGAAAAAAATTACTCGACGTAAAACAACCATCAGCTTAAGAGTTTACACTAGCCTGTGAAAGATTTCACTAGCCTAACCAAAAAAACTTTCAATTGATGTATTACATGTTAAGATCCTGTCTACAGTTTTGGAGATTTTAGTAATTTTACTAAACAGGTTATGCATAACTTTATTGTTAAGGATGTTCTGTTTTCCAGTAGACCACAGGGCTAGCTGCACGAAATTTGCACTAGCCCGACTAGCTTTTAACTAGTACCCGGTACTAGTAACTCTATGTTAAGGTCAAACCCTGCTCACTCACTATTTAGTAACCACCTGCTCTATATTTAATGTTTCTCGTGTTTCTCTCAGGATGTCTCACTTGCTGCAAACCACTCGCTGACCGTTGAAGCCGACCATTACTCCATCATCACCGTCGGGAACAAATCGGTGGTCAATGTGACGACAGAGGTCCTGAAGGTTATGTCACATGACTTAACTGATATACCTGACGTTATCATTCCCATGAACAACGATAGCCCCAACACCACCAAGGTCAAGGTCACATTCGACTCCTCCTTCAATGGTCAGAGCAGCGACCTTCAGGTGTCCTCCGGGTTCAAGGTCAACTATGAACATCTACGTAAGTGTGATCTAATCTTTTTCTAATGGACAAGTGAATCTATGTTAATGTTTAAGCATGGAAGTTTGGTTCCTTTTTTTCCAGCCAGTTGTTTGTATTAAGATGGAACATTCAAATTTACAATTGTTATTTTCTTATAAGTCTCATGACTAAAACTGTATACAATAACATGTAGAAAATGAAATGCAGAAACCAAAAACTATACACCATGATAATTTACATTAAGTGAGTTAAAAAGAGGGGGGGAATGGGAATTTGGAAATTTGACTGTATCTGAGAGAATTCTATTTCTTAGATTCAGGAGATTGCATTTTTTCGACAGAAACTTTTCAATATTTTCCACATCAATTTTGAAAACTTGAACACTTTGAGATCAGAAGAATTCATCAAAACCATGACAGGGAAAATTCCCCATGGCGATGATGCCATGGGATAAGATAAACAAAGGGGTTCAATTGTGAATTTGAGTTAGGGACCCTGTATCTACTCCAATTAAACATAAAAACACATGTCCTTTCAGAGTGCGGAGGTAACATCACTGACCCTTCCCAGGCTCTAAGCACCCCTGGCTGGCCGAAAGCAATAAATGCCAGTATGGTGCGGTGTATATGGGTCGTAAGTCTCCCTGCCCATCCAGCCTCCTCCAACACTTCCGTCAACATCGTCAGCTTCAAGATCCACATCAAGGACTTCACTCCCAACACTAACAAGTCAAAGTAAGTTCAGTGCTCTTTTTCTATGCATCATAAATGACAAAATGTTGGGAATGTTAGTGTTATTTCCATAAAACCAAAAACAAGGATATAGATTCGTGAGACTTGCTTCCCTAGATTATAACATTTTCTGTAGCACCTCCTTCAGTATCAAGTGAGCTATGTTAGCACAAAAGATATAATATTGAAAAATTAACATTTCCAAAAACTTTTTTCTTGGTTTCTATTTTCACCTTACATGAAATATTTCATAAGGCTAATGTTACATTTCTCAAACTGAAAACAGTTGAGGAATCAAGTAAGGAGCATCTAAATGTATCGTTAAAGAAAAGTCACCTGTCTAAATGTTCATTTCAGGACCCTTATTCAGATCCGTGACGGTCCCTCACAGACTGCGCCTATGATCCCCATACCACTGAAGGATGGCGACAGTGCTGACATTCTTTCACTGACCAACCAGCTGTGGGTCATGTACACCTTTAACCGAATGGACAACAAAACATTCGGCTTCCCCTTCCAGCTGTCTTATAGCACTCACGGTAGGCTTGAAGATATATGCTCTTTTTATATCCTTAGATAACAAAGATATGAATTATTCAACATACTATATTCTTAGTCAGATTGTGAAAATCTCCCTGGGGAGGATCAAGTGTGATTAATTTAGAAATTTTCCTAAAATTATGATAACTATACCTTTTAACAGGTTAAAACTACCCTTGACTTCTTTCACATTTATGGTTATTCAAAGTAAAGCTGCAACTGCATGTGCCCTCACTATTACACATTGAACAAATGTTGGTTTTTGCCGAACAGAAGAAACATCAATGTTGTTCTAGCAAGCTAGATTTGACAATTTGTTAGGGTTCACCATGATCATCAAAGTATTAAATATAGAGCATACTCATATTGGAAACTCATGCCATATGATTTTCAGCAAAAAGAGACGAAGAGTGAGTTAATGTCTTGTCTAACGAGTGAATATTTGAAAGAATTATATTTATTACATGTGATAAATGCGGCTAAATGAATGATTGATATTGTATTTAAGTTTGTTTGTATATGTATATATTGTTATATGTGACCCGATCTGACATAATGAGTCGCAAGTCGCGGAGATACGAATTTGAGTTAGTAAGATATGTTCCTCACCTCGAAAAGAGCTTCATTTTGATACCAAGATTGTGTTCGTACGATGATTAGGGCCAAAGTTAGGTTTTTCCCTATACGCGGTAGGCTGGAAACTTGATTCTGAGAAAAACGCGTTTGAAGTTTTTATGTGCGGTTTTGGTTAGACTCGGTCGGAATTCCTTGGATACCACTAGAAGTTTATCTCCCACCGACTTGAGACTTGGAATATACATTCTAGACTAGTTGAACTACAAAATACTGTGAAGTCATGCTTTAGAAATGGAAACTTTAATCATGCCGGCCTTGTAAAGATAGAGTACAATTCCTGTAAATCTGCACCTGAAAATGAAAAACTGAAGCAAGAGGGCAAGCTCAAACAGTCACAATACCTGTTCTAGAAGGCTGAATTGAAGTCACAACGACTTGTAAAGAGTCTATGGGAATGTTCAAGTGTATTTCAGCCTGTTTTGCCATAAATAATAAGTGTCATAGTTCCAGGTAAGTTGGATAAAAGTTCCATAAAGTTGAAAGATCACAAAACGTCAGTAAACTGTGAGTCTAAAACAACTCAAAAGGCACAAAAGTACCAATAAAATATTAAAATTCGAACTATATACAGGTATTCTAGTCTATGATTCTAGTTGCTAGAGGATGTAGACCGACCACGCCCCCGCCCCCGACTTTGGCTGCGTTTACGTTTGGGTGGGGGAGTGATCTCAGGGGAAGTGTCTGAGTCTGAGTCTGTTTCCATTTCACGTCGCATTTGGGCTGCTGTCTCTCTGTCTGAGTCCTCTGAGCCCGAGTCAGGGGTTTTTCCTCGACCCCGACCGCGACCTCGCCCCCGACCTCGCCCCCGACCTCGGCCTCGCCCCCGACCTCGCCCCCTTCCTCTACCACGTCCCCTTCCTCGCGCCTCCTCCTCCTCCTCCTCCTCCTCCCCTGCATCTCCACCTCCACCTGCTCCTGAGGGCCCTGGACCTGGATCTGGCGATGGGTCCCGCCGCCTTGGTGCCTCTGCTGCAGGCTCAGGTTCCGTGGGCTTGGGGCACGTAATGTCTTTGGTTTCCTCTGTGCAGAAGTCTCTGATGTTTTT
Source organism: Lepidonotus clava (assembly GCA_936440205.1). Lineage (NCBI taxonomy): Eukaryota > Metazoa > Annelida > Polychaeta > Phyllodocida > Polynoidae > Lepidonotus > Lepidonotus clava. The sequence goes on from OW387143.1 coordinate 4,869,825, forward strand.
GAAGAGGTATCACTGCCGACGAAGGGGAAGCCCAGGGGAAGGTGTGGCCGGTGGTAGGACCTTTGGGACGGCTCCAGGGTCCACAGTGAGCACATCCACTTCCTCTGGCTCAGAGTCAATGTACTGTCGGACGGTTACCTTCCCGGGGCTGTTTGATGAGAAGATAAAGTGGTGATACTGCTTGATCCCTTTTATTGGCCGGGTGAACGGGGTCAGGAAGGCTTGCCAGTTATAGGTTGGGACAAAGACGGCCCCATCTTCTGACCCACACAGCTGAGGGATGTTGACTTCTTTTTGGGTGCTGTCCCGGACCGTCTTGGCTAGGTCAGCAAGGCAGGACACCTCGGCACGGCGAAACCGCTGCTTGAGGAGACCGAAGCACCAGTCGGGGGCAAACTTGGTGTGGCCGGTTATAAGAAAGTTCAGAGTGATCTGCTTATGCAGACCAGTCAGGACCCGCCACATGAGATAGCCAATCACGTACTTGTTCTTGTTTTGCCCACTGCAGTTGTCACAGTGGAGGTCAAGGAGGCGTTCACCGAGGGAGTAGTTGGCAAAGTAGTGGTGGAGGTAGGAGATGACAGCGTTTGAACCCTTGCTGCCGCAGTGGGACTCATCAATAAGATAGTTTACTTGACGGGGGATGGCTTCAGCACACACGCCAAAGATGCCTACTTTGCGTGGGACGAGGAAGTAGAGGGGCCCTGGCTGCATGGGGGAGGAGGGGAGGTGGACCTGCTGTGCGTAGTCGAAAGATACATGCACCCGGATGTCAGAGGAACAGGGAGTGTGTGGCCCGAGCGCCGGCCGGCCTGCCTCGGCATACGCCTGCTTGGCAGCGGTAGTCAGTTCCTGGTAGAACTCCCGTTCCTTGGCCACCACCTCCAGGTGCTTCTGCTGCTTCTTTAACTTTGCCTGCTTAACTACTTCGGGGAGGTTAGAGGAGTAGGAGATGTCACGGTTGTTCCTCTGACACTCCCAGCATAGGTCAGTCATGGGGCGAGAACACACAATACGGGGTAGCAACTGGCGCCAGAGGTTACGGAAGGTGGTGACGGCAACCTGACGGTGGGCGTCCCCGATGGCCTGTAGATAACGTTTATGCACATCTACCTTCCTTGTGCTGGAGGGGAGGAGGAGGATGTCGTCGCGTTTGTGCGTGGAGACTCGGCCGGGGAGGACGAGGGCATAGGTTTCGGCGTAGGAGTTGATGAAGTCGACCACGCGGCGGATGTCTGCGAGGTCGAGGGAATGGGTGTTGGCCTTGCGTCCGCCTGACCTCTTAGTACGGGGTACGACCCCGTTCTCCCGATACCACTGGCTGATGGCGGTCATCTTGTTGATACTGCAGCTAAAAAACAAGAACACACAACTTACAATTGGAAATGGAATAATGTTGGACATACCAGGTTCGGTTACATAAAAATAATGTTTGGTTACATAAAATAATTATTGTGTACATGTTAATAAGTTACAGCAGGAGACAGGTTTAGGAACTACTTAGACAGAGAATGTTAGCTGCAGAGATGAATAATTACCTGTAGAGAAAGAGCAGGGTGTCCCGGCAGACCTTCCTGCCCCCGGCGGTGTAGTGGCTCCGTTGGTGCTGCCTGGCCCCCTTGCCCTTTTTCCCCTTCTTCCAGGTCGACAGCTGTACCGAGGTGTCAGTACAGGCACTTGTAACGCCCAACAGGAGCATGTCCTTCTCCCCTGGAATGGAAATCCGACACAGAACTTTAGTGATGTACGAGCGACTGACTTTGTGAAAAAAAAAAAAAAAAGTTTAAGAAAGTTTCATACATTACTCTCGGCTGGGTCTACCCCCGCGGTCACTGAGGTTACTTGGCCGAAAATCGTATGTCAATGCCACAGAGGAAAAGTTACAGCCTCCAGGAGGTCATACAGGTATTATAGATGACAAACTATCTTCATTTACGACGGTTAATAGGATGGTTATTGGCCGCACCTGGAGTCAGCTGGGCGACCTCCTGCCGTTTGTCCAGACGCTCTGCCGTTGAGAACTGGACACAACACGGGCCGTCGTTGTGGTACTTACACGAGCACCTAAACATGACGAAAGTCCACATTAATGTCAAAGATATGTGAGGGCACCCCTATAGATTGAATTAGGTTCATTAGATGGCCGCTAAGAACTTTTAATTAGGCCTGAGAGAGCATAACGGTCAAGGCCGTCCATCGTTCAAGTGCGAGACGCCATTAAGTAGGTCACGGCGGCATACTTTCAGCAAATGTCGATTTTGAACATAAAGACAGATAGAAACATGAAAATAATTACGGGATATCTTAGAAAACATGTTTGGGCAACTTCTGATGGCCGGACAGGTCTAACGGTTTGGTATTTATAGGAATTTTCAAACGACACAACTTGGGCAATTTCGATCGCAAGTCGCAAACAAGCATGGCCTACCTAAATTTCTGGCAACTGTGAATTTCCTCCTGCAGCAGTTGGTCCGTCGGATCAGTGATAACCAGGGGCTCATCCTCGTCCTCCTGTGACTCCTCAGCCTCCTCCAAATCCTCTATGTCCTTTTCCGACAGGGTAGCATCCTCCTCCCCCTCCGATAAGTCCCCATCGTCCTCGGCAAAGACGAAGTAATCCTCGACAAGTTCTCGCCATTGCTCGTCGTTGGCGCCGCCATGAAGATTAGTCCGAACAATTGTATTTAGCGCGGCTGCCACGGCCTCCTCACGCTCCTTGGGGGTAGCCATGTAATCCTAACAATGTTTGGATCCAAACTGCACTTGCAGTTCAAGAAATAACACGCTAATTAACACGTTAGGCCTCATTGAACGCGCACCTGCTTCTGTCGGTCGGACCTTTAAATTTTACAAACAGTGGCGCTTCCGGCACGCCGAGGGGGTCTCAGCCAATCAGAGCGCTCGGATCGCAACACGTGACCTCCTTGACAACGATTGTTTACGGCGACGGCTTTCGCGATCCGCCTTCTGATTGGTCCATCCCCGTCCCAATTCAAAATCCGACGATGCGATTGGCTAGAAGAGGTCCCGCGCTTTTCGGCGGTACCAAAAGTTCTTGGGTTGTCGACTCCTAAAAGCGGCTCGCAAGTCGGCAAAGTTGATAAAAATCGGCGTCTCAGGAGCCTTTTGTTTTAACTCACTGAAGCAGAAGAACGACTTTGGGGGCCATTCTAACACACTAAGAATATTAATTTCATCAAAATATTTTGGGAAATGAAAGTCCTGATATAAAAGATTAAGAAAATGCAAGAAAGTCATTTTCGATAGTGGGGCCGATTTCCGACTTCAGAGGCCCATATCTCAGTTTGACCGCGCGCGACTTGCGACTCATTTTGTCGGATCGGGTCACATATGTAAATGGCATCTTGAAAAGCACATGATTGTATGTGATGATGTTTCAATAAAAAAAAATAAAAAAAATAAAAAAAATCCCAAAAGTGGTGTGCCCTATGAGAGTCTGTGCAACTATTAACTACGTATGATCTCATATGCTGTTTTGGGATTTTTTATGTTTTGGAAAAGCATGAAAGAGAGAGGCAACTTTCACTTGTAACCGGTTGCATTGACTTTCATAGTTGATTGGCCAAGTTGTACCAAGATCGGCCATCTTAGAAGACCAGGATATTTTTCCTGAAAGATATGCTTCGGAATATAATCTTGAAAAAAAAAAAAAAGTGGCAAACCTTTGCAATGTTTATGAAAATCAAGCAGGAGACTATACTTAGTGAATCTATAATATTTTTTCAATATTTTTAGAAACATTTCACATCAATTGATTTTTTTTCCTTATGGCTTCCTCTATATCTCCAGAATGTGGTCAGAAGGACTTGTGTGATAACGGAATCTGCATGCATTCGGACTGGCGCTGTAACGGGAAGGACGAGTGTGGGGACGATTCTGATGAGCGCGACTGTTTCCATGCCACCAACACTGGTAGGGAGACTTATATACCTCATTTTCTGTTCTGTCCCTTTATTGGTGTCCCTCTACAAAAGAACTTTTTCAGTCAGCCCCAAAATTAGGCTGTCATGTACTGATGAGGCTAGTTCTTAGGCTGGGGCTTATATTAGGATGAGTCTGAAGGGTAAGTACGCTGTAATCTCTATCATCAATTTAGTTTTCAAGCACCAAAAAGTGCGAAGAGGCTGGTGCTAAGAATGAAAGGGTCCGAGAATACATATAAAGTTCTGTGGAAAGTTTCCTAGTTATCATGCGATACTTGATTATCAAAATGTCTATAAGAATCTTGTTATCCTTCTTATATAAATACTTAAATATACCTTTTGTATCCTGTGTCCTGTACCCTGTACCCTGCACCAGCCGCACATTTTTATGGCTGGGTGCACAATGTTTAGAGATGTGCACAATTTTTAGGTAATCCAATATTGGTAGATATGTAGAGGTGCAAGGACAAAGCCTTGATGGCACAATTCTCAAGATTGCACACTCATTGGGGACACACCATATATCCTAAACTTCAGACACTGATAATGTAATGTACTAGTGATGAGTAATACTTAAATGACAAGGTAATAGAAAAAAAAATCATGAAGGGTTAGTTCTTACCCTACTACTTCTAAAATTATGTCCTTTTGCATGTTAGTCTACACACTGAACTTATTTCAGGCCATACCAAGAACCAGCAAAATAGGCTGTTACAAGCCAGTCCATTTGGTTGCTGATTTGTGAAACAGCTTTTTAAAGTACCTTTGGGAACCAGAAAATTAGGTCATGACACCATTATTTAGTTCTCCTCTCATCCTCTATGTGACTTCATAGTGTAATGGTTAGCAGCCCCCTCCAAACACCTATGTTGTGGGTTCTAATCCTGGAGGGACTTGTCACTATCAAACTGTAATCCTTGACGTCTCTCTTTCTTTCAGTGTCTCGGCTGGTCCTTGGCCTGGCCATCGTAATAACCTTCATCCTGGCCACCGTGTTGGCTTGTGTGTTACCGGCCCTCTACAAGCGTTTCAAGTACCCGAACTACAGCGAGCTCAGGGATCTAATGACCCCCGTTCCCACTTAAACTATCTCATTGGAATCATTACACCTGTTTATGCTTCTGCATATTGATATGTGTGGCACCTGCCCTCTACAAGCGTTTCAACTATTGGAATTGCTAGAAGTTTAGGGTTCTTATGACCACTGTCCCAGCTTAAACTATCTCATTGGAATCACAAAACCAGTTTATGCTTCTACATATTGATATGTGTGGCACCTACCTTGTTCAAGAGTTTCAACTATTAGGAGATTGGGAGAACAATGACTTTTCTGGGCCACTGGGCACCAGACATAGGTTATAGGTGTACACGCCGGGTACCAGCGGTCAAGAAAGTTCCTGGCGTGCTACACTGATAACCTACTACTGGTAACCAGCAGTCCAGAAAAGTAGTTCTCCTTTTTGCTGGGAGACCCCTGTCCCCACCTAAACTATCTCATTGGAATCACTACACCTGTTTATGCTTCTGCATATTGATGTGTGGCACCTACCCTATACAAGCGTTTCAAGTATCAGAACTGCTGGGAGCTTAGGCATCGTATAGCTGACTGTTCCCACACAAACTATCTCAATGGAATAACTACACATGTTTATGGCTCTGCACATCAATATGGATGGTACCTACCCTTTCAAGTATCAAAAGTACAGTGTGCTTAGGGATCTTATGACCCTGTTCCCAATCTCAATGGAATCACTAGAGCCGTTAATGCTTCTGTGTGTTGACGCGGTACCAACTCTGTACAAACATTACAAGTACACAAAAAAAATTCCTGCAAATTGAGGGATCATAATATTATAACCCATGTTCCAACATAAATGCAATGGAAAAAATTAGCTTTTTATGCCACTGTACACACCACTATCACTATCACTGTTATAAATCAGGGGTGGAAATAACCAGGGGCCCGGACACCCGAGGCCGTTAAAAAGCAGGTCGGGCCCCTAGATTTTCTAGTCTAGGGGCCTGACTGGCCCCTAGAAAATCATGGATTACAAAGACTAGTATATGTTAGGGCCCCTAGATTTATGTGAGGACCCTAGATTTCCAAATCTCGGGGCCGGATTGGCCCCTTGAATTTCAAACTTTCGTTCACCACTGATATAAAGTTCACACTCTCTACATGTCCATGTCCCTAGAAGGTACTTTGTAAGATCATAGAAGGAGTCCATACAAGTAGGACCCTCAATCCTCCAAAAGTTTTAATTTAGTGTTCTTTGAAGATTCTTTGACCTCAAATCTGTGATGTGATGTAAATGTGTAGAAAACAAGTTTCTATGGATGGATGCAAGTGAAAACTTAAATTTGTCATTTCATCCAACCATTTCTTTGATACAATTTCTTTAAACCTTGGTATATTTAATGTCATGGTATGACATTCACAGGGTGAAGTGAAAACCAATGTTGGATATTCCATTTTGTTCATCTCAGTCTTAGAAGACTTGCAAAGCAGTGTGGATATGTTTTTGGAGCCCTGCAGTAGGATATAGCAATAACCACTGCCAAAGAACTATGATTTTAGTCATAAAGGAGAAATAACATATTACAGTAGAATTTCTCTAACAACAGAATTCATCTTAAGTCTCCTCTTAAAAAAGAAAGTAAAAATGACTAGAGAACTATTTAACTGAAATAGATAGGAATTCCTATGTTTCTAAAGCATTGGTGCTCTGCAAACTAGAATGATCATTGGATAAAATTATCTGCTTTAAAGAAACTAAAACAAACAACTGAATAAAGTTGGCGTAGAATATGCCGCTGTTAATAATTTGACATCAAAGTGCTATAGCTGTATTATCAGTGGTATATAGCTGAAGAAAATGCTCACAGAGGTTTGGGCATTTTAGTGAGGAATATTGTGTAGACCTTGGATTGTGCTTAGACAAGGATTCTCACCTTTGAAGTTTTCTGACAAGGTTTGGTCATTTTCTTGCGAACTGTCTTGTCGTTATGTTGTATACTTTTAAGGAGTATAATCTGTTTTGTTTGATATGATGTGTTGCAAATAGACTTTGTATTTCTGATTTTCCTATGTGCCATTCCCTATCAAATTCATATTGGTCTGGATTAGTTAGTGTTTTTGTGCTTAAAGAGTGTAAATTTGGACATATCTGAGGAATGGAGTGCTTAGTTGTGTGATTTTTCCAAGATTTTACTGCTTTTTAAAAGGTACTTGTAATCACCAAGGTCATTAAATGACCCTAAATTGATTAGCATATTTAATATAGACTAGAGAAACTAGCAGTGTTAATAGTTATTTTATTTTCAATTTTTAAGAAAAGTGAAGTTGGTGTAACATTCAAGATAACAAAAATCACTGATGTCAGAAATTATGATATACTATTTGACATTCTTTGTATATAAGACCAAGGATAAGATAGTTATAGACACTTTAAGCGAGTGCTTCAATTTTGTATATGTAAAGAAATGCCATGTGTTGCAGCAATTTACTTCCATAATGCTACAGATATAGAGAAGTTTTCAAGACTAGCACCTGGCATGTACACTTCACCAACATTGTAATATTCACTTTATTATTGTTGCCCAAGTTTCACCACATAGACATACTGCTAAGCGCCACCAAGATTTTGAATATGTGCACCTGATGTTGAACATATGAACAAGTTTTAAGCTTAAAATTTATCCCTGATCTGCTTTGGATGGATCTCAAATCAAACAGCTGCTGTGTGTATTCTTGCAAATTGTTTTTCTTTTATGTGATTAAAAAATGGCATTGTACATAGGAGAAATATTTCTCCATCTGATCCTTTGTTCAATAATCAGTTTTCACTGAGATACTCAAACTTTGAATAGTTCAGTGATTACTGAAGAACTACTTTTCTTGGCCTTTGGGTACAAGTGTAAGGTTATCAGTGTACCATGCCAGAAAAGTCATTCTCATTAAAATTCAGCCCTTCAGATCATTGAAACACAAACATTTCTGATGACCCCTGTAGCCGGTCTATCAATGTGGTCAAGTTGTTGTTACGGTAACATACCCTATACCCTTGTGATGCTTGACACCTTCTCTTAAAGACCCAAGTTGACACAACCCTGTAACTCTTGTTGGGGATGTTGATGATTATGTACAGGTTATATCATTGGCGCCTAAGTATCTAGGATTGACCGTTTTATTTGCCAAGAGATGCTATAGCAGTGTAGCGATAAGATTTTCCATTCCGTTATAGAGACCTTATACGACCATGTTGGGCTGCATCTGAACAGGTTTAAATACTAGTAAAACAGTAATTAAGCATTACAAATTATCAACATTGTTTAAGACTCAAATATCAACATTATTAATGGTTCATTGTTCTAATGCCATTGGACAAGACAATATTGCAAGTATACCAAGAACTGCTTGGCTGGATATGGTTTGCTGTCATTATCTTGTTCAAGACGCTTAACTTGCTGGATTTTTGTTGTATTTGCATTGAATTGTGGGATGCATTTGTGGTCATATTTGTACTGGCTGGTATCACAGACCAGAAAGATTCATAGCTTACCAGGTTCATCCTTTTACTTGCCATCCTTGTAATCCAAGAATATAATTAGAGGCATAAAATGCCAAAAATAACCTAACCACCTAGAAGGCTATTTTGATTTCAATATGGTTTGTCATGAATCATCATTATCAGAAAATTACAAGTCTATCTTGTATCCTCAGATTCCTAATACTGAAAGTTGCACCATGTGAAACACCCTGATTGATGATACTGATAGTTGCAACTTGTGAAACACCCTGTACTTCAGATTCCTAATAGTGACAGTTGCAATATGTGAAACACCATATATTCAGATTCATGATACTGATATTTTCTATATCTGAAACATCCTTTACTTCAAATTCCTAATACTGGCAGGTGCAAAATGTGAAACAACATATATTTGTATATTCAGATTGATGATACTGATATTTGTAATATGTGAAACATCCTGAACTCAGATTCTTAATACTGACAGTTACGACATGTGAAACCCTGTACTCAGATTCCTAATACTGACACTTCAATCATATGAAAAACCTGGTACCCAGATTCATGATACCGATAGTCACAACATGTGAAACACTGTGTACTCAGATTAATGACACTGATTGCATTATGTGAAACACCCTGTACTTTAGATTCCTAATAGTAACAATTGCAATATGTGAAACACCATATATTTAGATTCATGATGCTGATATTTGCAATATGTGAAACATCCTTTACTTCAGATTACTAATACTGACAGCTGAATCATATGAAATACATTGTACTCAGATTCACGATACTGATAATAGCAACATGTGAAACACCATACATATACTTAGGATTCAATAAGCGATTGATTGTACATTGACATTTTCTGTATGGTTTGATGGAAATTACTTTGGTTGGATTCTTTAAGGATAGAGATCAATAGTTGACTATTGCAGAGCATATGAATATATTTCTAATGATATATGCACCACTAGCAGTGGGGTTAATATGTCTGCTTATACTAAAAAGCCCACTTCTCTTGGGGTATGGTGAAGTATGATATATGTATAGCACATCTCTAGGGCTATATCGTCTTACTTTTATTAACCATGCGCTCTATAATGCTTAAGGCTGTTAGGCTGCTGGCATTGGGGACAATATCAGTTGTTCAGTGGTAAATGTACCCACAGAATCTTCAATACAATTTTGCAAACCCAAGTCAGCTTACAATAATGTGGAATATGAGATGGTTGGACAAGCCCAGCCTCTGATGCTACTGCTTCCCTTTGTGTTAAACATACATTAACAGTAGTACTATGTAACAGTTCACAGATGCTTTGCTTACACACATTTACATTTATATACTATGTGTATATTCTTATACTTAGCTGCCATGCAAAAGGTACCCACACAAGTCTTAAAAGGTTTCAATTTGTCTTATCAACTTAAGGCCTTAAAATGGTCCTAAATTAGATTTCATTTTCAGCCAGAAGTCTTAGAAGGTCCTTGCTTTGTAGCCATCAACATAATAAAACTGAAGGCCTAACAACAAATCCTGTGTTCAGAATCAGATCAGAACATTTCTGATAGGTCTAACACTCCAAAATCAAGACCTTTAAAGGGTCTTAAAAATATTATTTTGACTTCATGGTCACCTTGCTTGCATGCCACAAAAGCTACTTGTGATGGAATCTTGACAAACTTGACACTCCCTGGGTATGTAATTATGATAAGGAGGGATTGGAATGTTAGCAAACTACTAACCACCTTGTAACAGTATTCAAGAGGCGCCTGCCCGGTCTGCTGTAGGGCATTGGACCTCGGTAATGACGGGTCCCCACAAGCGAATAAACGCCGGCGAATGATGGAGTTTGTCAGGCAACCAGTGTTAACCCTTTACATCTGCAGTTACTAGAGGCTATTTGCAGCACTAATCATTGTGGTTAGAAGGGGTTAAAGGTACTTGTACCTATCTAGCTAGAATTGAAGTTCTAGTGATAATTTTATCGGTCTTTATTCGCCTTGTGCAGACCCACCTTAAAAGGGAAACCTCCAAATCTCAACACAGCTGTTAGAGTTAAGTCCCATACCCACTAGGCGAATTTGACCACAGTCGGCCAACTCATCGGCGCTGAAATCGGCTGACTCTACTAGAAAAGTTGGCCGATTTCAGCACCGACTCATATCAAACATGTATTCAATATCACACACTTAATGCTGATCTGAATCCTGCTAAAATCAGCAGATTCTCTTATAATAATCGGCCGATTCTAGTGCCGATCAGTCGGCCAAGTTAGTTAAAATCGCCTAGTGGGTATGGGGGTTACGTAAGGAATATTGCATTTTTTAAGGACAATTAAATACCACTCAAAACAAAAACAGTTTTACCACCTTCCCAAAAAAAGCCAATGCAATTTGGGGAAATTTGGATGTTTTAGAAAACTTGTTATTCTACCATATGAGGTGTAAAACCCAACAGATTGGACTGGGCAGAGTCTCTAATGTATTCAACATTCCAATGATGTAAGAAATCGATGGGTAATAAAGTTTATCCAGGAACAGAACGATGACTGTTTACAGTTACGGGAAAGAACTTCTTTCTCTTCACGATATCCGAGAGAAATAAAAGCGAACACGACTTCTTTGAGTGCGGTCTCTTGTTATTACTCTATGAACTATTTTAGCTTATAATAGTTTGTTCTATCACTGTATCAGGTTCCCTACTGTAAAGGGAAACAGGGAAAATGACCAAAAAACAGGGAATTTGGAAATTTGACCAAAACACAGGAAATTCTGCAGGGATTTATATCAGCAATCCATGGTAGGGAGAAATACAAATGCACATGGGCCATATTTTCGTAACTGATTTCAGTGATTAGGCTAAATCATGTAAAGGTTATTCATATTTATTCTGTTTGTCAGTAACTACCCCTAACGAACCCTCTTCAATGTTATTTTGAAATGGATCCATACCCTTGGAAAAAGACAGAATCAGGAATTATAAGACACTAATCAAATTTCAGCTGATTAGCCTAATCACGAAAATCAGTTATGAAGATATGGGCCCAGATAGTTAAGGAAGGTAATTGTCCCTATTCCTACTTTTGCTACTACTGGGTCCTGCTTCTAACTCTGGGTGTAGACCCCCCTTAAAATTGACAGGGCGATATGGTCCTTTCTTAAATTCGATATGTGACATGGAGCTTAGCGACATGAACAAAAAAAACCGACATTACATAGGACATTCCATTCTACATGCAACATAGGGGGCCTTCCATTAAGTACGTACGCAAATTAAAAAAAAATTTCAGACCCCCCGACCCCCCTTGGGCCAAAGTACGCATTGGATTTATACAGGAATGTACGCAGATTTTCAAAAATCACAGACCCCCCCCCCTCCACCCCTTGGTGCGTACGTACTATATGGAAGGCCCCTAAGGGTTTTTTAAATTCGACATGGACATAAAAAAGATAGTGACATGCGACATAGCCATTTCTTAAATTCGACATATGACACAGGGATCCCGCATTTACAATTATCTAATTAGGTAATTAACATGTCCCATATCCACGTGGCAGCAACTACAATAAGGTCACGTGACTCCGTCCTTAGAGTGGAGGAGTCAGACTCGTTGTGGCTGCCAGCAATAGAGGGGAGAACAGATTGGACTAACCTAGGACAAAAACAGACAGAAGGAAACTCGAATAAGTACAGTTCTAGACATTAGAAAGCAGGACTGAGTACAATTTCAGACATTTGGAAATATTCGTATATTCCTCATTTCTGAGAGTCTCACGGTATGTAGCTGCAATGAATTAGGTCACATAATTATGCTCATATCTAGCTCATATTTAAAGAGCTGCTCATCAACAGAAAAGTGAGTACACACCACAAAGTGAATAATCAGACAATTGGATTGACTTACCAAACGACGCCGAGGGATATAGGCCAGTAGGTAATAAGTACAACACCAGAGGTAATTATGAGATTTTAACTTTTATGTTTAACTTTCTTTTAGAATAGCCTACGCATTAGATTCAAAGATTTAGAAAACACAGTAGCATGCTGTTACTAACGTTTTTCTCTGGCGAAGGTTTTTACCATAACAAAAATGACTCAAAAATCTATGTTTTGAGCTTTAAAGAAAACACCCAAGTTGTTATCTTAGGTCACATCAGTCACGTCGTTATGAACTGCTCATACTAAATTCAGACAGTCCTTCTTATTCATAAATCTTTAAATAGGTGTTATATAGTCCAATTTTACAAGTTACATGTATTTTTTAGAATGGTTGAATGAGTCAAATCTGTGCGACCTAGTTGGCGCTGAGTTTCTCTATATGAGCGTGTCTAGCCCTCATGGACCTCGTGGTCCACCATTTACATATATATATGTTACAATGGGGGCGGTCCTGTTGTGGTTCCAAGTCACGCAATCCGTGCAAACCTTATGGCTTATAGCTGGGTCCTCTGCTACCATGCAAAGGGATACCAAGCATTACACATTCCCTACTTCCATCATTTATGAAAATTTGATGTGCTGCGATAGGGTATATTGGCATAATGTATACTAATCTCTCTTTATCGAATAGTGTTGCTACTTTTATTTCACTGTCCTCCTATTATTAGAAGTAATTAATGAGTGTGGTTACTAAATAGCTGGTTGAGCCATGACATGGAGAAGGGGTGGGGTTCACATTCATTTATACAAAGAAATAAAAGTTTAAATTCAGTAAATGAGTTGTCAAAAATATTCATGGCATTTGATTGAGTAAATATTACAAGTGGTATACTTTTGTACACAATCGGATTTACAAAAATTACAGCTTCTCCAAAATAGGGCGCTGAGGGTATATTTTGACATACAAAACCCTATGGACATTGGTATACTACAATTACATACAGATGGCAACATTGATATGCTGGAAGAGCGAAAATATACTCAGCTTTTGATGCAGTTTTATAACTATAGAGAACATGATGATTTCATCCAAAACTATAATAGGTTAACACGACAGGCTGATCAAATAAATTTTAAGGTGGATATGGTTAAATCAATGGTATATCAAAAATCATCCTATTATAGAGGTGCTATGCTCTGGAATAATTTACCTGTGGAATTGAAAAATGCACCTTCAAAGCAATCATTTACAACAGCCATAAAAAAACTTAGAACTGTGACTTAGTGTTGGTCCGTGTTGGTATAAAGGTGTGGTCTTTAAGCATGGTTATCAGTTGTGATTGCTGATAATATATATTATATATACTATAACACTTATAATTGACATGTCATGTATGAATCATAAAGTATATCATCCTGATCATTCTGGCTTGTCTCCCATGTTTGCCGATGCTGATACTAGCTAGGCTAAATATGTGGTGGCTATGTTATGTATATTATACATAAGTCATTCATTGTATTATTTCCTTGTTTACACCTATACACCTCAACTCATGTAATTAAGTATGGTTTAATAAATAAAAAAAAACAAAAAACAAACTTTAACAATATCAAATCTTAGAGGGATTATTGAAGTGGTTAAGCTATCAATTTTTGTCGTCAGAAGAAAGCAGAGATTCAAAATCTATTTCCATTTTATTGGGCATGTTACGTTTACATCGTCACCATAGCACCCTGTTACCGCCCCCTCAGACGGTTCCTTCTCTACCCATTACCATGGTAACCTTATGTTTACAGTGTTACAATGGAGCCCTGTTACCGCCCCCTCAGACAGTTCCTTCTCTACCCATTACCATGGTAACCTTATGTTAACAGTGTCACCATGGCACCCTGTTACCGCCCCCTCAGACAGTTCCTTCTCTACCCATTACCATGGTAACCTTATGTTTACAGTGTCACCATGGCACCCTGTTACCGCCCCTCAGACAGTTCATTCTCAGCCCATTACCATGGTAACCTTATGTTTACAGTGTCACCATGGCTCCTTGTTACCGCCCCCTCAGACGGTTCCTTCTCTACACCATAACCCTACTGGTCCCGGTTACCATAGTTACCTGCAGTCTCTTCCTCCTGTGGCACCTGCACCTGTTGACCCTCAGCACTACCACCACCCCCAGCGCCCTCACCGGCCACCAACAGTACTACACCTCACTCAGGTAAGAGCAAGTGTACCAAAAAAGGATGGTTATCAAAAGATATGTCTGTTATTGTGATAAATAGATCTCAAATTGCAATACTCACAAGCATTCTTAGATGGTAGTAACACATACCTGCCTTATCCAAATAACTAATAAATGGGACAGTCCCTCAAAAACAGGTTAATATTGTTCATCAAATATTTGCAAGATTTCCCTTCAGCAATTGTATAGAAAATCATAGGACAGTGTAAATAAGGTATATTCAATTTGCAACCATTATCTTAGTGCAAACACTTTAAATATATAGGCCCAAACCCTAATGATTTTGCACCTTTTGTCAGGAATACATTGCAAGGCATGATGGGGGAGGAAACATCAGAAGTCAACAATCTCCACCAGAGAGTCGTTGCAGACCTTGAGGCTAAGTGTGTAAACGAGGCTCCCCGCGAGGACCCGGATGAGGACCGTCCCACGTGCCCCTGTGTGCCCCCTGGTCTAGGTAGGTAATACCACCTGGGCAATACCACCTGGATAAAGCTTTATAGAATACAGATTTTGTTCCCTTATCTCTTTACATTTATAAAGTATATCTATACACGGGTCCCCCGGCCACAACTCCTGATCTGCTCCCCTCCTCCAGACGCCATGTACAGCTGCAGGTCCATCCTACCCTTAGATTTTGATGAATTTGGGGTCACGTGACCAGTTCTTGACCAATCAGATCCCTGGAAAAAATGGGGCGAACCTGCAGTCTCCCACGCCAAGTCCCCTAGCAGAGGGAGTGGGCCGCAGCACAGTATATATGTTTAATCAATGGATGGCCTATCTAATATCTATTTCTAACTACACTAGAACTGATTGGTGGGCAGCCATATTTTAAGATAGAAGGAGGAAACCACTGTATCAGTTTTCATTATTTGTTTCAAATATATGTAGCATCACCATTTGTTTTTTGGGTTGTATGCTATTAGAGTTATTCTTTTATGATTGATGAAAAAAGAAACTGACAGCAAGATTGTCTGTCCAATCCAATAGGCTTACTCCCACCATTACTACAATTTCAATAGGCCCTTACAAGAAAACCCCACTTAATTTTATTTTTGAGTTTCTTGCTATTAATTACTTTATATTGGATCAAATGTTCTAATTGAAAGAAAGAAGAAGCGTGACTTGCCAATTTGATATAACTCATATAGGATTTTGATTGATGAATCTAAATCTCCCATTTTAATCAGGGCTGATCAGTGTCCATCTTTGAAAATTTCAATCTGTATGATGAAATGAAAATAACCCAGGCGGAGGCGTTATATTAAAATTACGTCGTAGCAATATTCTGGCTTGGCTAATGTTACATTATTTTGATGGCTCCCAATAGTGTTGCTGCAACGTACTGCTGTGATGCTGCGCTGCTATGTTATTATAAAGTTCTTCAACCTAAACGGAATGGTCTTATTACATTCTGTTTTGGTTTTGTCCTAACCTCACCAAAACATGATGTCCTGATTTGGTGATGTTTCAACCTAACCATTAAAGACACAATTGTTACGTGCCATCTTAGTAAGTAACAAACTGACTAAAAAAGTATGGTTTCTGTTACATCACAGGTTGGCTGGGAAGAAGGGTTTCATTTACCCTAAACCCATTTGTAATGTGATTGCAAAGATATGTGTCTATTTCCCTTCCAGTTGGCCCAACCCTGGACCTTCGGTTCAATATCACAGAACGTGACGTCATTGACACCCACCCGGAAGTGACGTCGGGCGGTCGCTGGCGCCCGGCAGGGTGTGTTGCTAGGCAACGCTTGTGTGTGCTGGTCCCCTACAGGAACAGGTCGAGCCACCTTCTACCCTTCATGGACTACCTACACACCAGGCTCCAGCGACAACAGAGGGACTACAGTGTCTATCTTATAGAACAGGTACTCACCCTAGCCTCTATTCATTTTAAAAGCAGGGGCGGATCCAGGGGGTGGGGACCAGAGGCTCCTGAATCCCCCCCCCCCCCCCCTTGCATGCTGGTTTTGTACTTGGCCTATATGCTGACCCCCCATTTTGGAAATCCTGTATCCACCCCTGAAAACCCCATGGGGATCCGGGTCAGGGGTTCCTTCAAGAGCCTCCTGGAAGAATGTGTCCCCAGAAGCCCCTTGCTGTTCGTAGAAGGCGACAAATAGGGAGACCAGGCTAGGTAGCTCATTGGTAGAGTGCTCGCTTCGAGTCTGGGAGGTTTTGGAATTTATCCCTGGCAGAGTCACACCAAAGATTTTAACAATGGCAGTGGTCACTGCTTGCCTGGCACCTGGTATAAAGTAAGAACCACAAAACATGACTGGTCAGCCCAGGGTCAGTATCATAGGACTGGGTGGGGTATTGTGTGGGCATATGACATGATACCTCAGTGTGGCAGCACTATAAAGAGGTCATTGGTTCCCACTGCTACAAATAGGCACCTCATTTCATAGATTCAGTCACCACCCCTGTGGCCTAAAACTAGCTGCAAAGCTTTACCTTGTGCAGTCTGGTAAAAGAACCCTAAACATTAAACCAACCCAACAAACAAACAAACCCCTGAAAAGCCATATAACTCAGAGTGTCATGATGCGGTTTCTCTTTCTTGTGCAATTCTCAAACTAATGACCAAACTGTTTCGATGACAGACTATTTTTCAACAAAGTCTAATTTAAAACAGGGAAGAGTCCAGAAATTTTCAAAAGGGGGTGCCCTAATGTAATATTTTCCTGCGCGCCTCTAAATCTATGACTGAATTACATTTCTTGGTTTACAGAGTGCTGGAAGTCGGTTCAACCGAGGTTTGCTGCTGAATGCTGGCTTCTGGTATGCCACCAATTCCACCAGAGGGCGCCCCTGTGATTGTGTGGTGCTCCACGACCTTGACATGACCTCTGAGGATGACCGGAACCTCTACATGTGTCCACCAGCGGGTAGCGCACTGCACCTGGCCGCCTATAGGAAGCATCTCAACTACAGGTGAGGGTCATGTAGTTTTCAATATAGGGGCTGTCCATAAGAGATGTCATACAACAAAGGGGTAGGTGGGTAGGTTGAATAGAGTGACACTGCCTGAAAAGGGGCCTTATTTTTGGTTAGTCATTGCTGTGATGTGAT
The DNA here is from genome assembly GCA_936440205.1 of Lepidonotus clava. NCBI lineage: Eukaryota > Metazoa > Annelida > Polychaeta > Phyllodocida > Polynoidae > Lepidonotus > Lepidonotus clava. The sequence continues at coordinate 4,887,513 of OW387143.1, forward strand.
GTTCTTTGCCAAATGTAATTGCTGGAGAGCTGTAGGAGTCTTCTCTTCATCTCATCAAAAGTATGAACTTAAAAACCAGAGAAAAAGTGGAAGATGATAATCAAAAGTAGCCATCAGCATTACAGCACTCACAACTGACATTATGAGAATAAAGAATTCTAATTTGAAAACAGAATGAATGAACAGAAAAGACGGTGCTAAAACGGTGCAAACATTTGTCCATTTCTGAAAACAGATACCACAATATGTACTTTGTTTGGGGTTCAGTAAACAACATAAGTTATCAGATGTCACAGAACAGCTATCAACTATTGACATCTCCCTTTACTCTTCTTGCCTATAGTCTTACATATGTGGGGTTCTTGGGGCTGCAGACTTCCAGTTGGACATCAACATTTGTTGGAGCTCAGTAGATAATATGTTTTACTGATCTAGTAACTCAACTGTTGACATATCCCTTTACCGTTCTTGCCTACAGTCTCCCATACGTGGGCTACTTTGGTGGGATCACAGCACTTGGGGTTGCAGACTACCAGGCAGCCAATGGGTACAGCAACATGTACTTTGGTTGGGGCTCAGAAGACGATGAGTTCTTACAGAGGTAAGTATGTTATCTTAATATAACACAATTTAATGAATATAGTTATTGTCCTTTATTTTACCTTTCAAGATGCAACATGAAGATATACCTATTTACAAAGGAATTGTGTTGATATCTTTAGTCAGCCGTAGCTTTGAGATGTCACAATGAAGATGTTGAGCAAAGATGTTGAATCATATGTACCATATTTTCCTGTAATTTCTGATGCAGAAAATCAAGAGTTATAAAAGAATAATTGTGGAGTTTATCTCATCATAAGCAATTATTTCATCAAACTGTATACTGCATGCTGATTGATTGAGTTCTCTTCTCCCTCCTCCAGGCTGTTTGCTACTGGGGTCAAACTGATGCGCCACCTACCAGAAGTCTCCCGAGTCAGAATGATGGAGCATGCGCAGTCCACAGCCAACAGGGAAAGGTAACTTTAGCAATATGATGGGTCTAGACCCCTAAATTCAACATGGCAACACAGCTGTTTTTGGCCTTAGTGACATATTTTCTCTTTTCTCAAATTTGACAGGCAACAGGGCCATTTCTTAAAATCAACATGCGATACAGCCATTAGTGACAAATGACAGGGCTTTTACTAGATATAATGACATGCAACATGGGTATTTCTTAAATTTGACATGTGACATGGGATACCATCTATACCCGCAATATAGCTTTCACCACACTTTAAACACACACATACAAAACACACCATCAACATACCTATGAACACACACATCATGACGACAAACACAATATACATACACGCATAACACATGCACACACACACTATCTATACATCATACATATATACACATACACCATACATGTACACATGTACACACACATACAGTACATGCACACACATACATACACTGAGCATGCACACACACAATACATGCACACACACCCGCACCTAATAAGCATGCACACATAATACACATGCACAGACACACCATGCACACACCATACACACATACATGAACATCCACACTTACTAAACATGCACACACACAGACAACTGGGGGATTATGGGAGGGGGGGCACAGGGGGTGTGGGGGGCAAAGATCAATATTCTGTTTGTAAAGTACCACAATGTTTTTTGTTTTTATTCATTTATCAACTACATTTATAAATATAACATTAATGATCTTCCATGTAGGTATATGGATACAGGTAAGTTGTTACGAAACAGAAGGTAGAGACCATACCCCTACACTTTTACTGAGGGAGTTGTTCTTTTATATATGAAACAGCCATTGGCTCTATACATATAACCAACCGAGAAGGGAGTACGAGGGTGGTTATCACCCCGAGCTGGGACCCCGATATCAGCCTGAGGCCAGGGCCCAAAGGGCAGGCCGAGGGATTTATTATAGCTTTTCTGTTACATCTGCGCTCCCAAAGAAGGATGCACAGCAATCAGTGATGGTGGGACTGTGATGCTGCACATTTGTTTATGTTTTTTCATATAACTCTTGTGATATCCATCAAATTCACAAACAGTAAGCAGTAAAATGTAGCTAGGAACATTGTACACATAACGCATATGTTAGATTTTTTATTTCTTAATGATTTCAGTTTTTTTTTATGAATTTTAGAAAAATAAAAAGTTTCTGCATCACCCTGCAGTGTGATACAAGGCTGGTCATCACCCAGGTTTGTATCGCCCTGTGTTAAACTCTTAACTACTGTGATGAACGGCTATTCAGCCAAAATACATAGAGGTTAAAATAATAGAAATAAGGTAATAATGAAAATAGATGTAAAGAACGAATATGTAAAGAACGAATAACGAATATGTAAAGAACGAAGAACGAAATAGATGTAAAGAACGAACGAATAACGAATATGTAAAGAACGAATAACGAAAACGTAATGGAACGAAACCCGGAAATATGTAAACCGGAAGTGAAATGTAAACCGGAAACGGAATATATAAACCGGAAGTGACGTCAATTGTAGGTCACGTGACCGAAGGCAGCCAATCAGGGCTGACCTCTCTAGTATATAAAGGGGCGGTGAGGCCCGAATAAACAGAGTTCTTCAACAGTTCTCCTGGTGTCCAGACGTGTCCTCTTTCCTGAAACAACCACTAAAGATGAGCCGAATAGAGTAATTAAGTCGAAGTTAGGACAAAACAGTCGAAGTCCGAGATAGGTAGTCGAAACATAGGGTAAGGGGCCCGAAGGCCCGAAGAACGAGGAACGAGGGAACGAAGTAGGGCACGAAGGCCCGAAGTAGTACCGGAAACCGAGGCGTAGTATGGTACGAAGACATGGGGAGCGGAACGAGGGAGCGAAGTCCGCGGGGACGAGGGCGCGGCGTGCTCGGCCCCACGCTACCAAACAATAGGCGACCGTCGGCCCGTCGCCCCCGCGGACCGGAACTCAGGGGTGGACCGTTCCCCGGCCGACCCGTACCCCTGCCATAATTTCCCTCCCCCGCAGTCCTCCGTCGACATCGAGTGCCGATCGATTCGCTCAGCCCCCCCTCGTGCGCGAGGCACGACTCTAGAAACACATCTCGGTTCTTGGCCCGGATTCCCCGTCCGCCCCGAGACCCGAACAACCCCCACGTTCCTCTGTCGTAAGAATCGGCAACCCCGACTTACCAGAGAACGTCACACTGGTGGCAGCGGTGGTGCTGAAATAGGCACATACGGACTTGTGGATCTTGGGTGTTTCATCGGTATTGGATACTCATGGCGACTGCGGCAGTCTTCGAGCAGATGGATTCTGACGTCGCCTTCAAGGAAGGTGGGGAGGAGAAAGGAGGTGCGAAAACCGAGACCAAAGGGGAGGACACGACCATCATGGGTAGGCAGTTTAATTTTATGGGAACGTCCACCCCGACGGATGAGCAGAATGTGCGGGCTCAACAACAACAGACCGGTCAGGAAGGAGCGAGTTTGAAGAAGTTCAGTTTACGACCAGAGAAGTATGACGGTAAACCGGATTTCGAAGGATGGATCAACCAGTTTGAGGAGTACGCAACATTGGGACGCTGGACGGCCGAGGAAAAAGCGGCGATGCTTTTCCTCTCGCTGACGGGAACGGCACGAATGTACTTTGTCGGACTCCCGGACAGGGAACGACTCCGTTACTCGGCGAGGGTGGATGCGTTGCGCCGGAGGTTCGGTCAGGAGAAGGACACGTGTAATGCTCTGCAAGAGTTGGCGGGCTTGAAACGTGTAAAGAACCAGACAGCGAAGGAGTTGGCTGATAATGCCCGGCGACTGGCATCGAGAGCCTACTTCTCCAACGATTACGCTAGCCAGGAAAAAGCAGCACTACATGCGTTCCAGGCTGCAGTTGGGGAAGACCTTCAGCTGAAGTGTGCAGAGAAAGGATGCAAGACACTAGAGGAGGCGGTAGAAGTGGTAGAAATACAGGAACGATACTCAAGCCGCCTCCTGCGGGCAGTGAAGCCCGAGGAGGACGCCAATACACAGATCATGGCCTTGAACGGTAAGTTGGAGGAGATGATGAAAGAATTGGCAGAGGAACGGGAAGCTAGAAGACAAGCAACGGCCCGGAGGGAGGCGTTTAAGAAGCGAAAAGAAGATTTAGAGTGTCATCACTGTCACCAGAAGGGCCATTTCGCAAGAGAGTGTTCCCAGCGTCAGGGAAACGGACAGTCGCCGTCGCAGTAAGCGCGGGGCCCCCTTCGGGCGCGGCGAGAGAAGTAGTAGGCATGGGAGAATGTGGACTTTATGTGGCCGGGACGGTGGGAGAGAGTGTCGTCCGTTTTTTGGTTGATACCGGATCTATGATCAGTCTACTGTCGGAACGCCTCTGGAGAGAGTGGGGACGAAAAAGAGAAGAACTGGATGGATATGAAGGACGTCTCTGCTCGGTAGATGGTAGTCCGTTGCGGTGCTACGGATGCACGAACTTGCCAGTGAAATTGGGAACACGCGTGTTGAAGTGGACGTTCATGGTGGCAGACATCGGTAGAGATGAAGGGATCCTGGGAAACGACTTCGCGGTGAAATACCGGCTGACAGTTAAGCCCCACGCGAGTGCCATCTTCCTGCCCGCCGAGGGGGAGGGAGAGGGGGAACGAATCCCGGGAGTAGAACAGAGAACGGATGGGATTCGGGCAGTTACCGTCGGAGGACAGGTCGTGCGAATCGAGAAAACGACGGAAATACCCCCACTCCAAGTGACCCGAGTAACAGTAGTAGCGAGAATGGACATAAGACAGGGTGGACAGCTGGCTGTCATCACCGGCGCTGGATTACCTATGGGACTGGAGGTGATCCCAGGAACGGTGACATTGGGAGAAGAAAATGAAGTTTGGGTGGCCAACCGAGGGACCGAGAGCGCGAAATTGGAAACCGGCGGGGTACTCGGAGAAGCCACCTTCGTACAAGAAGTACGAGGAGTAGGAAGTGAAGCAAAAGAACCCCCAGGAGCGCTCGTTGAAATGATAGGGGAGGCTAAGAAAGACCTGACCACGAAGGAGGGCGAAGAGCTGGAGAAAGCCATCATGGCCCGGGAACAAATGTTTGCGACCTCGAAACATGAGTTAGGACGGACAGATTTAGTACAACATCGAATTAAAACGGGAGATCAGATGCCGATCAAGCAGAGGGTCAGACGGTATCCGGCCACCAGGAGAGAGGAAGAACGAGCACTGGTGGAGGATATGTTAAATTTAGGGATTATCCAAGAGAGCGGGAGTGCGTGGAGTAGCCCGACCGTTCTAGTCAAAAAGAAGGACGGAGGAACGAGGTTCTGTGTTGACTACCGAAAACTGAACCAGGCTACGAAAGTGGACGCCTATCCGCTCCCGCGGATAGAGGACAGCCTCAACACTTTGGGAGGAAGCCTATTCTTCTGCAGTCTGGATCTCGCGAGCGGATATTGGCAGGTGGAGATGGCACCGGAGGACCAAGAAAAGACGGCCTTCGTGACTCAAGGAGGATTATATGAGTTCAAAGTGATGCCATTCGGGCTAGTGAACGCCCCAGCCACCTTCGAGAGACTGATGGAAAGAATCCTCAGAGGAATCGTGTGGGAGGAGTGTCTGGTATACTTGGATGATATACTGGTCTTTGGACCAACGTTCAAAGTGACTCTGGAAAGATTGGTACGGGTTCTGGACCGGCTGAACGCTGCAGGACTGAAGTTAAAGGCGCGAAAATGTAAGCTGTTCCAGAAGAAGATTCCGTTCTTGGGGCACGTTGTCTCGTTCAACGGGATCGAACCCGACCCCGAAAAGTGTCGGCAAGTAACCGAGTGGCCGGTCCCGCGGGATCTCCACGAGGTACGAGCCTTCGTGGGATTATGTTCGTACTACAGAAGGCATATAGACGGCTTCACGGAGTTGGCTGCCCCCTTGTATGAATTGGCAACGAAGGAGGAACCATTCGTGTGGAGCGCGAGACGACAAGAGGCATTTGATGCGATGAAGAAGGCGCTAACGGAGGCCCCGGTGTTGGGATTCCCGGAGGAAGAAGGACAATGGTGGCTTGACACAGACGCCAGTGACGTGGGAACGGGAGCCGTGCTATCACAAGAGCAGAGAGGGGAGGAACGGGTGATAGCTTACACGAGCAAAACCCTGGAGTCAAACGAACGAAAGTATTGCACCACGCGGAAAGAACTGTTGGCGGTGGTGCGAGCTTTGAAGCATTTTCGGTGCTACATCTATGGCCAACGCGTGATAGTCCGGACGGATAACAGCGCGGTTAGTTGGCTGCAGAGGAGTAAGGAACCGATGGGGCAGGCTGCTCGGTGGATTGAGATTATCGACTCGCATGATGTGTCGTTCCAACACCGACCGGGCAGGAAGCATGGGAACGCTGACGCGTTGTCCCGGTATCCGTGCAAACAATGTGGAGAGGAGCACGAGAATACCGAACAAGTGAGAGTAGTGACGCGGGCCCGGGGGTACGAGCCCGGATGGTCCCCGCAGGAGATGAGAGCAGCGCAGAGGAGGGATCGAGATATAGGGCCGATTGTCGCACGGATGGAAAAAGATGCGGACCGGCCAGGTTGGGAGGCCATATCTCCGGAATCCCGGGAAACAAAGATCCTATGGAGGCAATGGGAACGATTAAGCCTCAGGGATGGCGTGCTGCATCGGAAGTACTGGGAACTAGAAGGACATGGTTGGAGGAACCAGTTGGTCGTTCCCCGAGGGGAACGGGCCAAGCTGGTAAGGGAATACCATGGAGGCGCGGCAGGAGCGCATTTAGGAGTCGCCAGGACGATGGCCCTGTTGGAACAAGGGTTTTACTGGCCGGGACTCCGGGAAGACGTGCGGAAGGAATGTCGAGAATGTGATTGCGCGTTGCTGAAAAAGGGAAGAGGAAGACGGGAGCCGCTACATCAGTACATAGTGGGGGAGCCGATGGAACGGCTGGCCATGGATGTTTCGGGCCCGTACCCAGTCACCAAACGAGGAAATAAGTATTGCCTGATGGTGGGATGCTATTTCACCAAATGGTTGGAGTGTTTCCCGATCCCGGATCAAAAGGCAACGACAGTGGCGAACAAACTGGTTGAAGAAGTAGTAGCACGGTACGGCGCGTTTCGGGAACTACACTCGGATCAAGGAACGAATTTCGAATCCGAGGTGGTGGCTCAGGTCTGTGCACTATTCGGGATTCATAAAACAAGAACGACGCCGTACCACCCCAGGAGTGACGGGTACATAGAACGAAGTTTCCGTACTTTGGGGTGTTGTTTGAAAGCCAGCTGCCGAGCGACAGGTCGGGAATGGGACGAGATGGTCCCGCTCGTGATGATGAGTTATAGAGCAACGCCGCAAGCCAGCACGGGAGTGACACCGAACATGATGATGCTGGGCCGACAGACCATGATGCCGCGACAGGCGATTTATGGGAGACCTCTAGGACCAGAGGAGGAACCCCGACGGGTAAGCGACTATGTGGAAAGCCTGGAGGAAGGGCTAGTCGCGGCCTATCGGGAGGCCCGGACGGGGCTGAAACGAGCTGCCATCCATCAGAAATACGAGTATGATGGGAAGGTGACTCGGCGGGAATACCACGCCGGAGAACTGGTCTGGGTGCACGATACGGTAGTGGATAGGGACAAGGGAACGAAGTTGCGATTTCCATGGATAGGCCCTGCACTGATCGTCAAGGTGCTTGACCGAGGACGGGTGGTAGTACGGAAGAAACGAGGGAAACCGGGGGGGGTGGTCCATGTGGACCGCCTGGAACCCTACCGAGGACACGCTGCGCCAGCTTGGATGGTAGCTGACCAGCAAGGATACGAGGCTGCACAGTAAATGCTTGGGGTGGGGCGCGCTAGGGCACGTAAGGAAACGGGGTACCCCCTTTTTGTGATGAAGTCGTTTTCGTGTCTCGATTCCGCAGGTGGAAGAGGACCAAGGGAACGACCAAATCGGCGCTACACAGAAAGGCTTTGGCCAAAAAGGACTGATCAACCTGGGGCCATTGAGTCGGGGCGGTGCGTTGACCACTACAGTAGGAGTGCAGGTCGTTAGGCTGTAGAGATTCGCTACCTAGCTGAAGATTGGTTCTCTTGCGGATGTAATATAGGTGGGAAATGCGGGGTTGGAACGAAAAACGGCGTTCGGGAGCCACGACGGCCCGAATGTCTAAAGTAGTCCCACGGAGCCGCTTTCCGGTCAGTTCGGAGGAACCACAGCGTGGAAAAGATGGTTGGATTACAACGGAAGACAGACCCGGTGGCAAGCTGGTGAAGACTTCTGAAGTAATGCCGACTTGGTAATACCGCTTTACAGCGTCCAGGAGACCGGAGGAGAGTAGATGCGGCACTCTCGGGAACGCCGGAGGAACGAACGGACGGCTGTAAAAGGCGAGGCCTGAAACGAGGACGGGCTTTAAAGTAGGTCGTAAAAGGAATAAAAGAGGACAAAGAGAACGGGGCGGCGGCGAGGAGATGATAACGCCGAGCCCCTGTGTTCTCCGGGAAGTGTGCGGAAGCACTGTGAGGGCCAAGATGAAAAAGGCAAGAAAAGGCGAAGAGGGATGAAAGGACCGAGGGCGTCCGGTGGAGCAATAAAAGGCCTAGGAAAAACGCGAGGACGGGCGAAGGGCCGCGAGGTAAAGAAAACAGGCGAGGCGGTGACCAGCGGCGGGCCCCGGGGACCGGAAAATAGTAGGGGGCGCCACCGTAGAAGTGGATGGTGAGTCTGACGCTAGGGGTCGCTAGTGCAGGCCACGCCCACTTCCGCCTGCGGCGGCTATAAAAGGCAGAGCGCTCGCCGGAGCAGGTCATTCTGGTCAGCCGACCAGGATTCATCGAATCGCAGACGAGCAGACTGAGCTAAGGAGAAGAAAACAAGAAGAAAAGCAGAGAAGCGAGACGAGCAGCATCACCACGAGACAAAAACGGAAACGGCTGACGGGACGAGCTTCAGGATTGGAACGAGCCCCGAAAGCCCGGAAAACAGACACGATGAGCGGACAGTGCTGGGAAGGACATTGTCACGGAAAGGAGTTTAAGCACTTGGCCAAGCATATTAAAGGCCAGCACGATGGATTACGGAAGCAGTACTACATGTGCCCGGTGTGTTCGAGTCGAGCCTATTCGACACACCAGGACTGGAGAAAGCACATGACGGAATCACACGAAGGGAACCTGCAGAGGGGGATGCCGAAGCAAGACCCCCTTCTGAGGCTGGAGTATGCTGCGGCGTTCGCCTTGGACCCGAAAGGACGACCGCCGTACACCAGTTTCGCTACTGGGGATGAAACGGCGGCCCGGGTAGCCAACATGGAACGGGACTACGCGGTGCGCCATCCAGAGGGGTTTCAACCCCCTGAGAGGGCGGTGGATAAGGAGGCACCGGAGAGGCCGCGACGGCAGATCCGCATCCCTTACTACCCGAGGGCGTCAAGAGGATCTGAGGACAGCGACGCCGAGCAGCTGGAGCAGGTAGCAACCGAAGAAGGATCAGAGGCCGACGAGGCCGGCGAGGGAGCCCAAGCAGCCAAAGCAGCAGGGAAGGGACCCCTGGCCGAGGTGGCGGAACGATCAACACCCACGCGTCGTTCCCCTCGGAGGGCCGCAAAAGGAGTACGGAAGGAAGACACCGAGTCGCCGCGAAGCGCGAGCCGGGCCGTGGTCAACCCGAAACCACTCCTGACACCAGACCAAATATCAGGGTTAGTACAGAGCCGAATTAAGAAGTTAAACGCCCAGGGAGAACCACGGGAACCGAGAGGACGAGGACTCCCAGGCAGAGGAAAAGGACGAACATCCACACCTACCCCGAAGCCGGGTTGCTCAGGAATACCACCGGGGGCTGAGGTGGTGGAATTGGTGAGCTCGTCCGACGACCAACGACCGAAAGTCAAAGAAGAAGAAGAGCCGCTCGCTTTCAAGAGGCCCCCGACGCAGGGATGCCCGACGGAGGAGCCGTCGCGAAAGAAGAAGTGGAAAAAGGTCAAGAAAGTCCCGAAAGAATTGGAGGAGGGAACGAGTTCGGACCAGTCGGAGTCAGGCAGGAGTATGTCGGCCCGAAGCGATCGGTCTTTGATTATCGCTGAGTCTAGCAGCACGGGAGAGCTGGGACCATCACAGCCTGAGACCTCGACAGGAGTCAAACGGACCACGGGACTAGAACCACCTTGTAGCGACGCACAATTTACTATGATGACAGTTCATAAGAAATCGGTGATATACGAATCACGACACCCGAGGTACCCCGGGTATTTAAAAGGAACAATGAACCGGGAGGGATCGTTCAGGGGTTACCACGAGGCGAGATCCGACCGGGAGCTGGAGGACAGCATTCGGGAAGCACAGGGAGGCCGGCTGGTGGAAAGAGAAGCATTGTACCTAGGGAGGTTTCTACGTGAGATGGCAGAAAGGCAGGGACTCAAACCGTCGGGGCGAGTGGAGAAAGTAAAGTATGTTCGGCATGCGGCCAGGCCGGAGGACACGGCGTCGACGGCCTCGACACAGCCGCTGTTCTCTACCCCTACCCCGACGAAAGCAGATTCACCCCTGGAGAAGATGGTATGTAAGCAGCCGATAGTGCCGCCCCCAGGATTGAAACGAATGAGAGACATTACGGTAGCACCAGACACGCCAGAGACACGGGCGGCGGTTGACAACCTGACTCGGGCCAGTTTGGGGAGCTCGTTTTTCGGGTCGCAAGGATCGGAGGAGACCCCGGGACCACCGTCGCCCGAACGTATGGGATCGCCGCCAGGACCGGATACCCCACTCAAGGACGAGGACAAACACGGGCGGGCGCTACAACCGCGGGTTGTGATACACAGATTACAAATGCCGGCTGCCCAGTCCATGGACGAGGAGGTGGAAGACTCAGAGGACATGGAGTTGGGGCAGGCCGAGACCAGAGGATACGAGCCGGAGAAACAAGAATTGGACGAGTCGGGAGCGGATTCAGTGTTCGGGTCTATCGGAACGGAGATGCCGACGGCAGGACCATCTAGAGAAACACCGAGACTCAAGTTATTACGGACACAGGCCGTTCACCAGGTCTTACAGGGACACTTTCCGGTAACGGCGCGAGCGGTACGAGACTGGGACGCGGAAAAGGCCATTCGGGTGCAACTGACGTGGCCCCCGAGAGAGGTGCGAGGAATGACGGCCAAGACAAGAGCAATGGCTTCGGCGTCTATGGCGTTCCTGATGGCACTAGAAACGGGCCGCAAGCCAGAGACATTTGAAGAAGCGATGGCGCAGTTCCCGACGGCGGCACTGGGGCCGTTGACCAGGGAGTTCCCGGGGGTCGACCAGCTAGTTAACGAACACAACCGGACCGTCCAATTGGCTCAGACCCTAGTGATGCACAAAAACGAGGATCAACTGGATGACTTGTTGAAGGCGACAAGAGAGGCGGAAAAACAGAGCGGAATGGTGGATCAGCTTCTCGAGCTCCCCGCTAGGGAGGAGAGACTGTTGCTGCCGATCCGACGCCAAGAGGAAGGGTGAAGTGGATGCTGCTCGAGGTCTTGCACGGAAGAAAAACAGCGCGACGGAACCAGAGGCGGAAGATGGCGCGTCGCGAGTCGGGTGGGGAGGGATTACGGGGCGTTGGCTCCTCACCCATAGTGTCAAACCCCCAGGGAGAGAACCGGGCCGAGGCGGAGGTACCTGAGCCGCACAGGAGGCCGAAGCCTGGATAAAAGACTCTCCTGGAGACCGCTGGACGGGCCCGAAAACTTTACTTAAAACTCATCGGGAACGGACTGGCGGGCTCGAACATTTTTATCTTAATTTATTCTTATTAGTTTCTTTATGGAAACCTTCTTGCGGAAGTGAACGAAACCACATGTGTTAGGAGGTGTTGAGCGTAATCAGCGAGCTGGAGGGTCCATGACTGGAATGAACTTACCAAGCCTGCGGGGCGAATACGGGACGGAAGGAGGCGCTAGGAGGAAAAACAAGTTTGTAGCTGTTCCTCTTCTTCCCTGGAGCCCGCTGCGTTGGTTGGGACCGAGCAGATGGAACGGGATCGTCCGGTCGCGGAAATGGATAACGGGCCGGGCGACCCGGGAGCGAGAGTGAAAGTTGGGAGGCGGAATCGAGGAAAGGAAATCAGAAAGGACGGATAGTGTTGTCATTGTAGTCTTTGAGTCGACGGTCGTGCCGGGGTAAATAAGGTACCGGTGGGCCGGCGACTCGCCGCTGGAGGAAAGGCTGGTGCGGGCCAAGACTGAAAACCCTTCTCCCGCGCTGCCTTGAGCGATCTGGAGGGGAGGAAGAGACGACCTCTGTCCTCTAGCGGCACTTCTACTTCCTGCAACTTTGTCTTCTTGATTTTGGATGGATCGATCAGAATGTGGATGAACCCGGATTCATGTACCATCATCTTCTGAGTTTCCTTGTCTTCAGCCTCTTACCGCATACGAAGAGCGGCAAAATGGAACTTCTCGACCTGAATGCTGGTTTTATCGTGCCAGAGTTGATGCAGCGAGTCGTGAAAGGATTGCGGCAAGTCGTAGATGTCTCCCGGAGGACCAAGGCACGAGCAGGGACGATAACTTAGGAGCCCTGGCTCGTGACCGACCGTGATATATAGTAAAAACAATACATGAACGAGAAACGAAAAAATTTAATAGACTTACTAAAACTTATGTTAATCTCTTACCTGCTGTAACGACGGAGACTCCTTCCATGTCATATTTCCTGATGTCTTCTTCCCAAGGAACGAAACAAAATAGTCTTTGAAACATATAGGGAAGTAATCTTTGCAATATACAGGGAGGTGGTGCTTGGAACGTCGGCTGCGGATGCCCTGATAGACAAATCAAGAGGTCTGCAAAGAGCGACGAGGAGCGATCCTTCTTGGAGTTCATCGGATGAGTTCTCTATACATGCTATTTTATTGTGAATGGGCCTGTTCCGGATCTCAAACGTTGACGTTGGGTGCAGGTCCCAGTTGATGTCGTCCATCTTCACTTTCTACGGCTTCTTCTTCTCCTTCTCACTAATATCTTCAACTTACCAACTTCGAACCGTCGAGCAGCCCGGAACGGCTCGGAGCTGTTGTCTCGGCGTTCGTCATAGGCATAGTGTCTCCATGCAATGTGACATGGCACCGTGGACGACTGTGGCCTTACTCCAAAATCAAACCAGACCGGATCTTAAACTTACCTCTATTAACGAACTATTTGTTGGTATTACAGTCTTACGAAAATCGTCAATAAGCACGGTCCTCCGGGAGGACGAGGAGAAAAACTTAGTAGGCGGAGCGAGGCCCGAGAGCCTAGGAAACGAACGAGGGCCCGAGTGCCCGAAACAGGAATCCTCTTCTTAGGAAAATCATCTCATCAGTAGAACGAAGGAGCCTCCCTCTCGCCCCAAAGAGGACTGTCTTCCTGCCGTTGTTTACGGGGGGGGGGAGGGATGAGAGGCACCGGCTCCTGTCATCAAAAAGAAACTTCATCAAAAATATCTTCTTAATCAGGTCTCCGTTCTGGTTGTTGTCATGCCACTTGGGCCCGGAACGGTGACGGAAATACTTTATTATGGTGGACTCTCTCCGACATCTCTTTCTGAAAATCCTGAAATCTTCAAATGTGTCGACGTGGTCGAGGACGGAACATCTTGATGCTGGGTTAACCACGAGGACATGTGTCGTAAAAGTCAAACTTCAGTTCCTGTACGGAAAACGGACACTTCATCAATAATTAATGATTCTAATCTTCTCAGTCTCACCTTCACCCGAACTCCATCTCAAAGCTTCACCGTAACAAGTAGCACGAAACCCGCGACGTCGTCTGCTGAAGCTTCCACTCTAAGCTTTAATGAATGAAGTTAAGTTCCTTTCCACATACAACGCCATCTTCTTCTTTGGGTACCTTGGCCTCTGGCTCGAACATGTTGTCCTTGCCAACCGTGAAAAAGTCACTGGGGGGGCTCTGAATGCCGAGGCGACCGAGGGTGCGAAGTCCAAAAAGAACATTCTATCTACAAAAGCTTCAGTCTTTCTTCTTCAACTGATCCTTAAAATCATCATCATCACCTAAGAGAACGCAGAGAAGAGTAACAGTTACGGAAGAACGAGGGGTCACGACCGACCGGGTAGGAGAGTCACGACCGATTCTCTACCCAAAAACAAAGGAAGAACGTCTGGACGACGGTAGAACGGACCGAGGGTCGAGAGGACTAAGGGTCACGACCGACCCTGGCCTCTGGGTGAGAGAGTCACGACCGATTCTCCACCCGAACTAGGGGAGAACGTCTGGACGACGAAAAACGAAGGGAACGGGGGCACTGCGGGTCACGACCGACCCATGGCCCCGGGCAGGAGGACCACGACCGGTCCCTCTGTCCTAATGAGGGTAAAAAGGCGGGGAAAAACGCGCCAAGGGGCTAAGTAAACAGAGCCCAGAGGAGAGGAGCGGGGGCGACGGGGTCACGACCGATCCCCAGTCCCGGGTGGGAGAGCCACGACCGGCTCGCTCATCCTAAAAGACGAGAAAAACAGGAGGTCCTAAATAAATCAAGGATAAGAGAACTCTAACGAAGATAAAAGAGACTAAGATATATAAAAACGAATTATATGAACTTTTAGAAAAACGAAGAAAGAAAAACGAAGAAAGAAAAACGAAGAAAGAAGAGAAATAATAATTAGCCGGATAGGCCCCGGGGGCCCTCCGAAGTTGACCGGGGAGGACAGAGGGTGACACCTCCTCCTCTGCCGATAAGGAGCGTAGGATTGAAATGTTTCTGGTTCTAGAGTATGTTCTGTTGTCGTTGCTGTATGAACTGTGTTGAAATTTTGTATAACGTGTTTTCCCACCTTTCAAGAAGGTGCGGGAGGGTGTGATGAACGGCTATTCAGCCAAAATACATAGAGGTTAAAATAATAGAAATAAGGTAATAATGAAAATAGATGTAAAGAACGAATATGTAAAGAACGAATAACGAATATGTAAAGAACGAAGAACGAAATAGATGTAAAGAACGAACGAATAACGAATATGTAAAGAACGAATAACGAAAACGTAATGGAACGAAACCCGGAAATATGTAAACCGGAAGTGAAATGTAAACCGGAAACGGAATATATAAACCGGAAGTGACGTCAATTGTAGGTCACGTGACCGAAGGCAGCCAATCAGGGCTGACCTCTCTAGTATATAAAGGGGCGGTGAGGCCCGAATAAACAGAGTTCTTCAACAGTTCTCCTGGTGTCCAGACGTGTCCTCTTTCCTGAAACAACCACTAAAGATGAGCCGAATAGAGTAATTAAGTCGAAGTTAGGACAAAACAGTCGAAGTCCGAGATAGGTAGTCGAAACATAGGGTAAGGGGCCCGAAGGCCCGAAGAACGAGGAACGAGGGAACGAAGTAGGGCACGAAGGCCCGAAGTAGTACCGGAAACCGAGGCGTAGTATGGTACGAAGACATGGGGAGCGGAACGAGGGAGCGAAGTCCGCGGGGACGAGGGCGCGGCGTGCTCGGCCCCACGCTACCAAACAATAGGCGACCGTCGGCCCGTCGCCCCCGCGGACCGGAACTCAGGGGTGGACCGTTCCCCGGCCGACCCGTACCCCTGCCATAATTTCCCTCCCCCGCAGTCCTCCGTCGACATCGAGTGCCGATCGATTCGCTCAGCCCCCCCTCGTGCGCGAGGCACGACTCTAGAAACACATCTCGGTTCTTGGCCCGGATTCCCCGTCCGCCCCGAGACCCGAACAACCCCCACGTTCCTCTGTCGTAAGAATCGGCAACCCCGACTTACCAGAGAACGTCACACTACTAAACTTGTATCACCCTAAGGTATAATAAAGGGCTTTGATAACCCTTTCATTGACCACAGGGAGAATGTCTAATACCATAGCAGCAGGATAAAGACTTGAACCGCCAACCTTCAGATGATGAAGCCAACATCCTACCATTCTGCCACTAAAACACCCTGAAGCTGTTACAATTATCATATGACTTATACATCTTTTCAGGTTCATGCTGTACTTGCGGTGGAAGGACAGGTGGGCGACCGACGGGTTACGGAGTATCGGGGCAGTGGTCAATGTAATGCGGGCCGAGGAAAGACCACTTTATACATGGGTCAAGGTCGAGGTCAATGAGGCCAAGGTCAAAGCAGTCACCTCTGAATTGATGTATCAAGCACGCAACTGACAGGTTCTCATATTTGCACCACCTAGGTATATCTTTTTTCCAAACAGTTCCAACAGATGAGACATCAAAGTAGTTGAAAAGACATATCAGTGATATTTATGTATTGTATTTTGATAATGACTATTGTTGTTAAAAGAACATTGGTGTCTTTAGAAAACATGCCTTCTATGAATAAAATTGATCATATATTCATGATTCAGTTGTGTTTCTGTAATGGTCAAATGCCTTTATGGATTGCCTAATAGTAGGAGAGATTAGGTTGCATCAAATCACATAAACTATATTGTCCAACCTGAGTTGTTAAACCTATGGGGCCGTCCATAAATGATGTCAAGCACAAAGGGGTGGTGGGTAGGTTGAACAGTGTGACACTGCCTGAAAACAGGCCTTATTTTCATGTTTAGATTAGAGAATTTAGTGTGACGGGGGGGGGGGGGGGGGTCCTTAAAATACCCTGAAAAAGTGTGACATCATTTATGGAAAACCCCTATCTTGCAGGCACCTAGTTAAAAGACACATGTCACGTGACCTCAAAAATCAACATGGCGTCATAGATGTTTCTAAATCTGATATAGCAAGAAAATGCCAATCACAGAAGGAATAAAAATTAAGATAATGACATGGGACTTTGACATTTCTAAAAATTTGACTTTCAATGTCTAGCTGAATAAGCAACAAAGTCTTGTGACAAGTCATATGGGCCATCCATAATGATGTTACGCTTTTTCAGGGTACTCTTAGAACCCCATTCCCCGTCACACTGAAATTTCTGTTTTAAACATGAAAATAAGGCCCATTTTCAGGCAGTGTCTCTGTTCAACCTACCCATCTATCCCCTTGTGTGTACATCATTTATGGACAGCCCTTCGGTGATTTTTAAAACCAACATGGGATATCCAGAACCTACTGCCCTCTTTCAGGGGCCCCAGTCGAGGAACAGTTCTATGGGTCTACATCCCTAGAATCAGCAGGGGGATATTAGTTAAATTCAGCAGGGTGACATATATAATAATAAGGTTTAACAACAGGTGGCAGCAGCTTGACAAGATAGTGGCATATAATATGAACATTTCTTAATGATGTATGAAGTGACAACAATATGCAATATCAAAACATCTTTTATCATTTGCTATGTGACATCAGACTCGTTGTGCGAACTCGTTCTGACATCACTCAGCAAGTCATTGGTTCTGAGCGACTTTAAATGCACGTCCCAAGCAATACTATCACATTGTTTTAATGATGCAGCAGTATTCTGTTTAGTTCTGCTTAAGTACTTGTTATATTATTTTGATTGCACCCAAAAAAGTCTTTACAACCTAACATTACAACATTGCACTGTAATGTTATTGTGACATTCTTCTTATGTTCTTTCATGTGAAAATACAATTATGATAACAATCTGTATTAGTAAGGTCTCAACTTCACTAAAATGTAATGCTATTATAACGCTCATATTTAGTCTCAAGCTAACCTTAAATAACATAAATATTATGTGAACATTTTAAAGTAACAGACTGACAAAAAAAGTGTGGTCGCAGAACATACCTATTACATCACTGCTTGCCTGGAATACTTGTTTTACCTATAAATTCATCATGGCAACATGGGCACCCCACATCTACAGCCCAGGTCTAAACCTCTCCTGCTACTAGCACAATAAACTGAGTCAATCTGTGCAATCTGAACAAGTGGTGTCCTTTCCAGCCCCCCAGATAAGGGGTCTACATCCATCCATATCATTATTAACAAGTGCCCTTCTGTCTCCAAGGCGACCACCTCAAGAGACTTATTTACACAACTGATTTGGTAAAGCCCATTAATTATTCTACGAAAAAAATGAATTGATATTTTTTGAAGTTATGCAGAGTTGATTACATAATATTTATATCATAACAGTACAATTAAAATACTGCAGGAATGCCAATTAATGGAAAAGTAAATTTGTATCTACAAATAGATGACAATTAAGCGATGTGAAATAAAATAATTTAATAAACACTCTTTTATGGAATTAATTCAAAGCTTTATTTAATTTAAAGATCTACATTATAATCTAGTGGGCCTTCCTGTATGAACGCTCCGTTTATTGGAGTGACTGCTTAGTAGAAAGTGATTAATCAAATGACAATCAATAACTTAAGTTGTACTTAAATTCCATAGTTTCTATATTTATTTCAGTAGTACTTAAATCTGTAATAACCTTTCTGGATCCACTTTAGCAGCATTACTGTCTGTGCTATCTATCTAGGTGAATGATGTTACTATATCTATCTATCATCTATATCTATAACACCAAGACTCCAACCATAAATCAGTTGGCCCATGGGCATCACATATGCCAGGACTTATATACACAGTTGGCAGTATCACTATCATTATTTTTGCCAATATAATAAGGAACAATTATAACACATAACCACGCAAGTGAGGCTTCTACTCTGTGATTGGATTGGAAACCCCACTTTTCAAGACGACTACCTTAGGATTTGGTTGGTTGATGGAGGTTTAGAGCCTGGACCCTTAAAATGGAGAAGTCATTGTGGGTGTTCCTCCTGGGTGTGACTCTCTGTACCCTACCCACCCCCTCCAGGCTGGACAACAGTGACAGGAGGTGCACCATCGCCAACGTACCCACACACCGAGGGTTTGACGTCAACAGGGTATATACACGCTCACACTTATATATATTCATATATGCATACATACATGCATGCATACACATATTCATGCATGCATGCATGCATACGTACATACATTCATGCATATATGCATACATGCATGCATACATACATACATGCATGTATACATGCATACACATATGCATACATCCATACATACACAGCTGACATACATACATACATACATATAATATGCATGCATACATACATACAAACATTCATGCATATATGCATACATGCATGCATACATACATACATGCATGTATACATGCATACACATATGCATACATCCATACATACACAGCTGATACATACATGCATATAATCTGCTTGCATACATACATACATACAAACATACATACGTACATACACATATTTATTCATGCATACATACACAGCTGATTCATACATGCATCAAATATGCATACATAAATACATGCATACATACTTTCATGCATATAAAATGCATGCATGCATGCATGCATGCATACATATTTACATGCTCACATGCATACACAAATACATACATGCATACATGCAAACACACATACATGTATACATACATATATACACACATACATACATGTATACATTCTTTGGATTGCCTTGCATTGCCTTGTGTTCCTTGCCCAAACACAATTGAAATGACGCATCACTGAATATGGCCTTTGGGCATAACCAGTCTGCCTGAAGTAGTCTATGAGGAAGAAGATTACTGGATATTACGCATTTACTATTCATCAGATTAGAGTCTGATTCTGTATCTGTAACAAGTTCAAACTGATACTTAACATACTTGAAGCTCTGTTTGTCTTGTATCGGTGAACTTTGTGAGAAGTCACTTATCTTTTTAGATGGGCAAACTGAACTAAACTCAAGACCATGTCTCAAGTTGCAAGGGACATTATTTTTATTGAAATAAGGTCATGCTAGTTGTAAGTTCATCATAAATAAGACTGTGTCTTAAGAACTGTGACGTTTTTTTCATAATTATTGTTGCAGTTTGTGCCATATATCCTTCAGGGTACTTTCAGGACCCCCCCCCCCCCCCCTCCAAAAAAAGCAACCCTTTGTCACACTGAATTTTCAATTTTAAATGTGAAAATAAGGCTCATTTTCAGGCAGTCAGCCCAACTTATAACGTCCAACCCTATTTTACCCTAAAAAAACAGCTTTCTGATTGGCTGGCAAACCAGCCAATCTGTCAATTAATAAAATTAAGCAACAATAATATTTTAGCAGTACTTGGGGTCAAAGTTCTTACAGTAGGATTTAGTGTAATCACACAAACCGATACCTCCAAAGGAACTAGTTCGCAGAAAAAACAATTACCTTGACTAAATAATCAAATAACCTTATGCACTGAAAGCTCCTTTTTTTAAAACCAGAAACATATTTTCGAAGAAAGAAATCTAAATACAAGTAGATTGCAATTATATCTCAGATCGCAATGGAAAACCGTCCATGGTGAATGGGGCTATTATGATAGGCTTAAAGGGAGGGGCAAGATAGATTTAATTGTCTTTCATTTTGTATTCTATATCTTAACCACGTTGATCAACTCCCATTTTTCCATAAAATCATTTTAGATTCAACCCTGGAAAATTCACCAATATTCCCAAAAAAAATTGGTATGGGCCTGCTTTCAAATATTAAAAATTTAGATAATCATATAATCTTATTTTTCATTAAAAACATCCGGTAAAATTATTTTCATAATTTATTATGAAATTATTCAGACCAAACTCGCACCTGATGAGCAAATTAAGGTGCAACCACTACATACCAACAATAATTTTCATTTATCATACTGACTCCATTCTAAATGCTATATAATTTCAGTTTGAACGTTGTACTAAAGGTTCATACCCCACTTGGTATAGTTCTGTATGTTCACCTATCAGCCCCAGTCGCGTCTTACTTGTGTATTGTTTAGGTGAATTTCAGGTTAAGTGCCATACAAGAGGGAAATCCAGCCTGATAAAGAGATAACATGTGGCATGTTGTTTTATCAACCACAAAAGTAGACAACATATGTTTTACAGCAATCGATCAAAACAAAAACTTGAAGCGATGAGGACCTTTTTTTGATTTTGATTTACATTTGGGGCATACTAGCCTGTGCTTTTGATATTATGGTGTCATGGTAGATATTTGAATCTAGATATTTGAATATTTTAATGGAAAAGCTTCATAAATCTTTATCCTTGGAACATTATGAGAATTCCTTCAGCACCATTGAGTGTCCAGGATGAGTCAGTGATTACCAATAAGCCCATACCAACAATTAGGTTTACTATGAAATATTTTCAAAATTGTTTCCACACTTGTCCTCTGAAGACAGTTGTATGATACAAAATCAACCAAAGCAGTTTGATTGCCAATTTGCTCCTAACATTTCTAAAATGCAGCTTTATATATTGGCCTTTTCCCCATAGGAACCAATCTTAAAGCCTGTCAACCCAGCCTATAATGTTCAACCCTATTTTGCACTGAAATATAGCAATTTGATTGGCTGGCAAACCTGCAAATCTGTCAATTGATGAAATTTAAGAAGTCATAATGTTTTAGCAACATTTGGGGATATAGAAAAATATAATTGTTGCTTATTTCAGTAACCTCAGCTCTAGGAGACAAGGATGGCTTATACTGTAATTTTGTCTGACCCTTGTCCAACCCTGGGATGTACCCAACATGGGATAGGCTTATTGTAGCCAATTATTACCTGTATTGTAAAATGGCTTACTACTGTAAGCCATTTTGCGGTTACAGTGTAAATAATGATATCCAACTTTGAGTGGTTTAGTTCCAGTAGCTTGCAGGAACCTGTTGCATTCTGAACATACAGTATGGAACAGCTGAATTCTACCAAAAATATCATAGCTTCACTAAGATATGTGACTCGGACCATCGCCTATGTTATTTTCATGACGTTGTTAAGTGAGAGTCCATGCTACCAGATACAATGCGTCGTCTGTTTTGCCATTTTTGTGATGTCATCGCCATTTGTTTATGTTTCGGAAAAGAATAAAAGAGACAAACCTGGTTTTGTTTGATACGGTTTCACAGACTTTCATAAGGTGTGCTATTTATAGTGTCGTGACGTCCATGCTGAAGTATCATAAATTACATATCTTTGCTTGCCTACAAAATCATTGCTTCTACACTGCTGAGAGACATTTTATGGATACTGCATAATAATGACATCTAACTGTGAATATCTTATTTCCTTCAGTTTGCGGGGACCTGGTATTTTCTGTCCTTCTTGAAAAACACGGCTGAGTTCTCCAGCGCTGTCGTTCATTTTGTCGTCCGCAACCAGAACCTTATGAATTCATACTTCACGCCTGTCGTGTAAGTCTTTACATCTTTTTCAATAAAATGGGGCTGCCCTGGTGCATAAAATTCTAAACAACGTTTTGGGATTTTTCTTACAGTAAACCTCTATAAAGTGAAGTGATCTAATTATAAGAATTTTGATGCCCCAAAACTCAGAGTGGAGGACTGTGCAGGTTTGGGTAAAGGTGTATATAAAAACTTTCATGAGCTTGGGTGGTGTGCTGGGCATTTTGCACTGTACAAATCTTCATCATAATGAAAAATATAATCTTAAAGAGTGTAATTAAATAAGAATTAAATTTAAAATCTTAATTGTGCTATTGCTAAGGGGCAATTATTACTTTTAGGATTATGCAAACATTTGTCAATTCTGGACTAAACTCTGAATAATGTAGAACAATATCAAATCATAATTGTTTTTCTAAATCATATGTAACCATCACAAGAGAGAAGTCAAAAACTCTCTTTATTTTGTGTAGTAAGTTGCTAAAGCAGTGCAATTTCTAGCCAGAAAAGATTTAAGTTTTACTATTGCCAGATTGTTTAGTTCATACCTTCTACACTAGATGGTATAACTGTCTAATAGTGGTGGGGCATATAAAACCAAAAGTGAATATACATATCCAGCCTTAAGGAAATACATTGGCAACTAGATATAGTTAATTCATTGTGAGGATTTATCATTAAACATTAATAAAATGGGTTGAATAAACGAATATTTGAATGTTATCTTTTATCAGAGATTATACATTATCTTTCAGCTCCATACCCACTTGACAATTTCTTTTCAACTTATTAGCACTATAATAAGCTGATTCCTCTACAATAATTAGCCACATTTTAACACTAATTTAAATCAAACACATACATTTCAACCCAGTATGCTGATATGCTATCATCCAAATTGGCTGATTTTAGCACTGACATGTTGGCCAACTATGTAAAATTGCCTTGTGTGTATGGGGCTTTAAAGGAAGTCTTACAAAATTCAGGAATACCAGGGGTGGATCCAGGTATTCTAGAAAGGGGGGCGCCTATATTAAAAACGTCCCGTTGCGCCCTCTGAAGGTGTCAATTTTACATTAAAAGAATCAATAATCGACCAACAAAAGGGGGGCCGCATACCCCATTTGCCCCCCCCCCCCCCCTGGATCTGTCCCTGAATATAAACTGTAACTAAAAAACGATTTTTCAGAAATGGCAACTGTGGGGACGAAATCGTAGGCAATTGGCACGTTGGGCATCGACCAGGAGATATGTATACTGACTTTGGTGAAGCCAGAGGTAAGGCTTATAAAAAGAACTGTGGGGATTGTAAGGTTTGGACAGTATGAGGGATGTGCTCTGCCTTTGGGCTTGTTACAATAAGCCCATCCCAGTATGCACGAATGTCACATTTTACCATGAAATTACACAGCAATTTGTTCCTCATTTAATCCCCAAAGATAGAAGTGTAAAACAAAATGAACCTTGGTGGATTGGTTGAAAAATTGCACCAAAAATTTCTAAAATACAGCTTTATATATTGGCCTTTTCCCCAATGTTACAGCCTGTCAGCCCAACCTATAATGTCCAACCCTATTTTCCCTTAAATGCAGTATTTTGTTTGTCGGCCAAACCTACAAAGTTGTGAATTGGTAAAATTTAGGAAATCATAACATTTTGTCAGTATTGGGGGTATAGGAAAACATAATTTTTAGTTATTCAAGTAACCCCGACTCTAGGGGAAAAGGACAGATTATATGGTAATTTTGTTCAACCTTTGTCCAACCCTGTGATACACTAATGTGGGATAGGCAGGCGTGCCAGTCTAATAGTAACCAAGATATCACAGTTCAAAAAATATAAGTAAAAAAATCAGTCTTTATTTGATAAAATTGAGAATTCCAAATATCTTACAACTTTGTTTATATCAGTAGATAGAGAAAAGTCTGATCTCATTGAGGTTGGCAAGATGTGGAAGATAAAACAATTTTCTTTGCAGTTCCCCTACAGTATCCCACACATAGTGCCATCTTGCAACTTGCCCTGCTACCTTGTATTTGACTCTTAAAGAGCTTTCTGTTGAAAAAAAAAGTTCCTTTAACTCTTTGAAGATCTTTTTGAATTTCTTTAACAGGTCCAGCTCGAATTGCTTATGTAAATGCTGACTATACATATGCAGTCACCTACCAGTGTTTCCAGGTGTGTATTTTAGTTTTTATCATGTAATTATTATCCTCAACACTGATGATTGTTATTACTATTACTGTATGCAACTTTAATTATCATCACTATTTTATGCAAATTTAATAATCGGTATCATAATCATTGTGCAAATCCATTCAGGATAATGAAATTGACTTTTTTTAAAGGAAAAAACAACTTTGTATGATAACAACATCAGTAAAATCATTCATGAAATGATATTTCATCATTTCCCTTCTCCACTGAATACCCATTAGGTTAACAATAATGGCACATGCGCAGTCAAGTTTATCGACTTTTTGGGACGAAGCCCTCAACTCCCGGCGCATGTACGGAGACAGCTACTTCCGCACCTGCGCAGGATGTGTGTCAGAGGGAGTGACCTCACCTATCTGTCCCCAAATGGTGAGAGAATCATTCTGTTTGTGAGTGCCCACTCAGGCATGCCAGTCACAAAATATCATTTCCACAGAAAATCATAAAATTCATTAAAAACACATTTTAAATTCATTTTTAGGGGAGAAATACACTTGATATGATAATAGGAGGACCTCAACAACCGTTTCCTAACTGAATAGAGCATGAAATGACTCCCTAAAATTCATCACATTCTTCATTTTGGTCTTTAAATTTTATCATAACTCCCTAACCCCCCTATATAAGAAATACTTTCTCCTCAGATCCGGACGAATCTCAAAAATGATCCAAAATATTTCAAAAACCGAGGAATTCCACGGAGGTCTGGCATGCCTGCCACTATATTAATTAATTAGATTGTACATTTGCTGTTACTATTGCTAATGATTATGTCGTGTATGATAAGTCTTGATTACGATTATTATATTGTTACTATAGACATTTGTATCGTTGTTTTTCACTATGTTATTGTACGCTTCATGAAACTGTTGGAAGATCTTGTACTACAGGAAACAGTTGAAAAAAGAAAGAAATATAGATTAACAAATAGGGCAGGGGATATGTCTATTATACTTATTGCACTAATTTTAATCCAAGTATCTAATCTTAGAATCTAAAAATCTTTAGAATTTGAAAAGAAGAACCCAATGGATCATCAAATGTCTGAAATGTAGCAATTTATTCTAAATATTGATGGATCATTTATGTTCATTATGGGAACAAATATTTTTTTCCTAATATAAATATCATAAAAAGAACTCTTGGATTTGTAAAATTATAGTTACAAAACTAGTTATGTCACTTTTGCATTCGAGATTGTTTATAACATACTTTATTCTCAATTATTCTATTTTCTCTCCTATCTCCTATATTACATACTGTAAAATGGTTCTGTTATTCAGTTCCCCGCTGTCTTCGTAACAAGGCTCAGCAGTATGCCCGCCTAGATAGCATGATAGGAGGTAAGAAATTATATTCATCATCATGAAGAAGAATGTTACATAGTTGACACATGTTAATCATGCTAAATCTTTTATTCATATTCATGTCTTCGGCATTGATTGCGCGTCTACTGTTTACAAGAAATAGCCTGCTTGTTTCTGCTGTTTATTTCTGATCAATTGGAAATATAAAATGTTATTGATATTGTCCATTATATAAACCTGAATTATCTTTGGGCATTTTATCATACTCATTCAAACTTGTGTAAAACACTAATTTATTTGCACCCTTAATGTTGAGACCTCATGGGCTATCATTTCTGAAACTAAACCTTATTTAAGCCACAGCAGTAGATACCTTTTGACTATACCAATGAATGGCCTTTTTATCATAATAGATTATCATAATGGATTAGACAAAAGTAACTTGTAAATGAACATACGTTAATGTTCCATGTACAGTGACTATACTAGTCATAGGACCGGCTATCACATGACCAATGCTTGTGTTTTATAATTGATAATTATAATTGTTCTAATTGATTCTATATTTCATCAGTATACATTCCTTACACCATTGTAACTACTGGAAGATCATGCTGTACTGTGAAGTGGTTTTTGAATTAAAAAACAAAAAACAAAAAAATTTTTTTTTTACTTTTCAACAGATGCACCCATTATGCCAGTCCAAGGACAAAGGAAGCCAACACAAGACCAGCTCCTCCTTGACAGTGACAGTCTCATAGACACCATCCTCCAATCAGACGAAGTCCTTGCACCAGGCGATAGAAGCCCGATTATCAAAAACCCGGTCTTACGAAACCCGGATGGCATTATGGGTGAACAGAGAGAGACTGCGGATGGATCTGTACTTCCAGAGATAAGAGGCAGAGGAGTTCCTGCGAGACCGAAAGAAATTCACACCTCTGGAGTTTTGAGGGATGATGAATCAACTCTTGAGCAGCTCGAAGAGACTGAGGTGCTGTCTGGTGCACCTGAAGGAAAGATCCACACTGAGAAGAGGGACTCTTCGATACCTGCTGGACCGAGTGATGTTGGAGCAACTGCCAGAGCTCCTGAGGATGGTGAGTTTTTGTTAGAAGTTGGGGGTCTGGATGGGGGGTCCCATGTCACCAGTTGATCTTAAGAATCAGCTCTGTTGCCGTGTCGAAGTTAAGAATAGCCCCTGTTGCCTGTCACTAGGCACAAAATGGGCCGTGTCGCGGTGTCGAATGTAGGGGTCTAGACCCATAGCATTAGAAAAATATTATAGTCACAACAGACAAGTAAGCAATGAGAAAGTCCCAGTGTGACACCATGAATTTGGAGACTTCCTACAGAAAATCACAAAAGTGAAATGGTCAACTATATTCCTAATTTTTTTTAAGACTTTTCTAGAACCATTAGTATGTAATGTAAACAATATGTAAAGTTCTTTTTTTTGTAGAATAATTGCGTTATTTTTATATACTGCTAGAGGTTGATATACCATGTGCAACGCCCATGTGTTCCGAGAGATGTCCTAATGGCTATGTCTACACAGAAGAAGGATGCATGACATGCAAATGTAGAGGTAAGCTTAATTATTTAATTGATAGATAGATGTTGACTTCAATCATCCATGTTAGAAAAAAACATACAAAAGTTGGAGTTAGGGTTCTCTGTAGTCCTGGCTACCCTAATAGGGTTCAATCTGAATAAGTGTTAAGAAGTCTTTCTGGGTGAAAATATATTTGATAAAGATTTTGCCACAACATCATGATATGAAACAGTAATTTGTACTTTGACAGAAGGATCTATAGAAGAGAATGCCCCAGAGCCAGTTATCAGGATTGAACCAGACCCTGAAGTTGATATACCATGTGCAACGCCCATGTGTTCCGAGAGATGTCCGAACGGCTACGTCTACACAGAAAGAGGGTGCATGACATGCAAATGTAGAGGTAGACTTGACTTCTATCATTCAGTTTAGAATAACTAATCAAAAGATTTAACATTAGGTTGTTATCTACTTTTAACTACCTCAATAGGTTCCAATCATGTCAAGCCCTATACCCACTAGGACACTTTGGACCTCAGCGATTGTGTTTTCCTCTGATTGCCCATCAGAATGGTATATTGAAATATACATGTTTGATCCGAATCACTGGGAAAATCACTGGATGAATTGCCAGGTGATTTTATCAAACATAATTGTTTCAATATACAATACTAACAGGTGATCTGAGAAAAACATGATCGCCGAGGTCCAAAGTGTCCTAGTGGGTAAGGGGCTTTACGAAATCTTTCTGGGTCAAAATCTATCTAAAAGAGGTTCTGCCACAACAGCCTAACATCATGACATGAAACAGTAATTTTTGATTCAACAGAAGGATCTACTGAAGAGAATGCCCCAGAGCCAGTAATCAGGATTGCACCTGACCCTGAAGTTGCTATACCGTGTGCAACGCCAATGTGTTCTGAGAGATGTGTGAACGGCTATGTCTACACTGAACGGGGCTGCGTGACGTGCGAATGTAGAGGTGCAAAAGACACAACTATTCATGCTCTGAATAATTTTCTTCACATCTTATCATAGATAGCATAAGAAAACTGCACACATTTTTCTATTTGATGATGTATTTCTTTTTTGAGTGTCCAGTGTATCTTGTTCAATGATGTATGTTGCCAAGAAGAATTTGTTAAGATCAGCTTATAATGCAATGCTGTTCTAAGCAGAATATATTTGTCATGAGAGGAATTTTTCTTTCACAAAAAAATATTGATAGATTAATGCTTCATTGTTTAACAAAAGTATCATTTGTAATCAAGAACAGGATATAGAGAGATTTCACTTCCACAGCAACTGCTTTGGAAGTGTTAGTTGTGATGTAACAACAGCAACTGCTTTGGAAGTGTCAGTTGTGATGTAACAACCTTCTATGAGAGATCAGTGGTGCCATGTGACAGAATGATAACACATCCTGTTTACATGTTAACATGTAAAGCCCCATACCCACTAAGGAACTATTCCAGAGTTGGCTGATGGATCGGCACTATATATATTAAATCAGCCGACTCTGATTCACACCTGTTAGTATGGTACATTGAAACATGCATGTTTGATATGGGTCGATCCTAAAATTGGCCAACTCTTCTGGTAGAGTAGGCCGATTTTAGTGCCGATCTGTCGGCCGACTCTGTAAAAGTTGCTTAGTGGGTTTGGGGCTTTATGTTTCCAGCCTTTTACTCCAGGCATCGGCAGGTTGATGAGGGTGGTGGTCAAAGTTTTCTTAGGGGCTAATGCTATTAAAAGTAGGTATTTATACTTGATAATGGAAAAATGAGATCATTATTCAACAGGTGAACCCATATGGGATGAAGGACCAGAGGAGGTCATCCAGAGAAGGCCAGACCCTGTGGTTGAAGTACCATGTGCAGTGCCAATGTGTTTAGAGGAATGTCTGAACGGCTATGTCTACACCGAACGGGGCTGTATGACATGTGAATGTACAGGTATTGAGAGTTTTATGTCTATTCCCTTTTTAGAAATGCAATTTCTTCTATTTTCCTTCTACCTTCTTTTTAATTTCCTAAATCTTTTTCAAAGATAGAGTATTTAACCTTTTCACAAAATATTGTATGGTTGATGCAAAACTAATAAATATTATGAATTCTCAAATACCCCTACCATGTTTAGCTGATTATATGGTATTTCAAGCACCTGACAGTGAATGTGAACTCATAGTATCTTAGATTTATACAGATATAAACTTAAAAACTATTCTATGCTATTCTATGCAAGAATTAGTCAAAAATTGTATGTTTCAGCCCCGTGAGTGGTCTACACTTTTCCTGGCATGCATCTTGATTTAGACTAGTCTGCAGGTGAAATATATGAAATTGCCTATTCCTAGTGGGGAAAATAGATAGCATTCTTGATTTCTGATCTCATTAAGGTATTTACAACTTGGCGTATATCTTTTTATTTCAAATTAAAGAAGATGATCCTGAGGATCCATCCCTACTTGTGGACCTTTCTCCTGAACCAGCTGAACTCTCACAGAGCTCAAAACAGGAAATTTCTGAGGAAACTGTGGTTCAGTCTGGAGACCCTGAGGCCACTGTAAAGCTGGAAGAAGTCCCCATAGTCCGGACTGTAGAGCGATGCGCTCAGCCACTGTGTGCAGAAAATTGTCTGAATGGATTTGTTTACACTGAAGATGGGTGCATGACATGTGAATGCAAAGGTAACTATGTTGTAATATTGTGAAATTTCCATCAACTTAAGTGTCTTACTGTAACACAGACTTGTATAAGATAACCTTTAATGTTTCAAGGATCATATTACAGCCCTATGCAGCACCAATGATAAATCTCTTAGATTGGGCATAATCAAATTCCAACTGATTTTTGGTCATCATGCTAGGAGGACACAATTCTGTGGAAGGATGTGCAGCATTTCCTTAGCCAGTTTGCATTTCCATATGATAGTGACTCATGAACTGTGATAAAAAAGATTTTTCTTATCTGTTTCTGTTACCCTAAGGCTTCAAATAAATAGAAACCTAACAATATTTGAGTAACTTTGACGAACATTCCCAGTAAAGAAGTGTAAGATGAACAATGTGTTTTTTTCCTGTTATAGAGGCACCCACCACCCCAGCCACCAGTACTTCATGCAAGGTTCAGGACATCCCTGTGGCCACCAACCTCAACATGACAAGGGTAGGCTTATTGTATGGGCTAAGTGGGTTCAACCCTGTTTATCTTGTTTATCTACAGCTTTTTATTTATAAGGTTTTAGGTAGAACATATATCCACATTTTGACATCTGATGTTATTTGGGCCTAAATACACATAATAAATTATTTCAAATTCAATTAGCTTCAATTCACAAAAAGAGAGGAAATATTAGATTTAATGCAAAAGTGTAGATTTAGGGAAAAGTTATCATTAAACAATGATTTTTCATGTTGCCTCAGATTTACACCCTTGAAACAATCACACTGTCTACACCGATTTCTTTGATGATCACAATATTATTTTTTATCTGCTAACAAACACAGCACACACAATTAAGTGCACTCAAGAGCACCTTCATTTATTGTCTCAGTTAAGAGTGGTGTTGTATTCAAATGCATGTAGGTATCTAATTTGATTTGATCGGTGACCACTTTTAACAGATGGTCATAGGCATTAGGCTATGTACAATTACCAATCATATATATTATTCCCTCTTGGAAACTAAAGCCCTATACCACTTAGCAATTTTACCAGCGACTTGCAACTGGCAGTTAACTAGAATCAT
This sequence comes from Lepidonotus clava, assembly GCA_936440205.1. Classification (NCBI taxonomy): domain Eukaryota; kingdom Metazoa; phylum Annelida; class Polychaeta; order Phyllodocida; family Polynoidae; genus Lepidonotus; species Lepidonotus clava. The sequence goes on from OW387143.1 coordinate 4,918,552, forward strand.
CTGATTCTTATGATTGCCTGTTAGTATAGAATCTGTGAGTTTAATCAGAAACAGCTAATTTTAGCACTGGTTAGTCGGCCAATTGTGTAAAAGTTGCCTAGTGGGTATGGGGCTTTACCCAGGTTTTACATCTCTACCTCCACATATAAGATGCTAACTACCAATTCATCAATAAAGAACACAGGTTGAACATTAGAAAACTCTAGAAACATTATGATGTGTTATTTCAGTTTGCGGGTCGCTGGTACCTTCTGTCGATGCTGAAGGGAACTGCCCACTTCACTGCGGGAACCATCTACCTGCATGTGCACAATGACTCAGCAATTTCCTCCTTTTTCTCTGCTTCATCTCAGTAAGTAAGAGATGATGCTGTGTTTTTTGTTTACCATGACTCTCAGGACTATACCCAGGTTATGGTGTGGGGGGTGGCAAGTCCCACAAGTGGAACGTTTACCTATATTTTCAATAATTTGAACTGGAAAAAGGGGGGTGGCGAGCGTAAAAACTTTTCAACATTTTCCTACTAATTTTAGGGGTTTCTACATTAAATTTTGTAAGGTGGAACTTTTGGAAAGATTTCCTTTGTGGAGGGGTGGCCTGCCATCCCCACCAGTCCCCCTAGTTATGGGCGTGACTCTGCCATCTCCTTTTCTTTTTGATTTTCTTCCAATATCCCCAATACAGACCTTTGATGACAATGACTGTTTCCTTTCCCCTTATGAACTCACCACAGGTAGTAGAATATGTAACTGTGAGCGACTAAGCATTTTCTTCTGCCTTTACATCCAATCTCAAAAGGTAGAAGGTGAACTTATACCTAAAAAGCATCAGCAGTTTCCAAATCTAAATTGATCACATAAAGTACAACATCCAAACATATAATAGGGAGGCTCACCCAAGCAAGAATGTGACATTAATCTAATATAGCAATCTTCCGTCCAGTTTCGCTTTGGTTCTTGTTACGCTATGTTATTTTGATGGCACCCAAAAAACATCTTTAGAACCTAACATTGTGACATTCTTCTTATGTTCTTTCACATAAAAATAATATTACAAAATTCATAACAATTAAGGTCTCAACTTCACTAAAATGTTATGTTATTATTACAATTTCTTTTTAGAAAGTCTCAATTTAGCCTAAAATAATGTAACTGCTAGGTCAAAATATAACAAGTAACAGACTGACTAAAAAGTAAGGTTGCAGAACATGCCTGTTACATGGCTGCTTGCCTGGGTAGATATTGGTCTGCATCAACATAAACTTGATTTGTAGAGCAAAGGTAGAAACATTTTTTAAAGTAAAATTTAATGTTTGAAACTGGTGACATCATGTGTCACATTCACATTGACACGAGTACTAGTGAATAAACCTCAACTAAACAACTAAGTGATTTTCTCTGTCTTAAAAACTCATCTCAGGAAGTGCAGGCTGTACCTCTATATCTCTATGATAGCTCAGCAGTTTTCTTCTCCTTTAAGGCTGATATTGGGTGGTGCAATATGCCTCTCAGGGTTGGATCCAGGAAGGGGTTCTGCTAACTCAGCATTTTATAATAAGCCCATCCCACTTTGGGCATATCACAGCTAGGGTTGGTCAAGGGTTGGACAACATAATTGTATAAGCCATCCTTGTCGCTAAATGTTGGGATTACTGAAATAATCAAAAATTGTATTTTTCTATATCCCCAGGTACTGATAAAACATTATGATTTCTTAAATTTACCAATTGACAGATTTCCAAGTTTACCAGCCAATCAAAATGATGTATTACAGGACAAAATAAGGTTGGACATGATGGGCTTGGCTGGGAGGCTATAACGTTGGTTCATATGGGGAAAAAGCCAATACAGAAAAGTTGCATTTTACAAATTTTATGAGCAATTTGTCAATCAAATCAACATGGCTCATTGTCTTTGGCGATTAAATCAGGGAGAAATTGCTATGGAATTTCACGGTAAAATTTGATGTTGATGTACACTGGGATGGGCTTATTGCAGAAACAAGCCTTGTTTTCCAATCATGGAAGGAAGCTGGAAAAAGACTGGTGATCAGACTGGGCAATACTTAGTCAAGTACGGACAAAACTCAGGTTGGTTTACAGATAACTAGACCCAGATAAAATTACCACTGGGAGAATCTTTTCAAAATAACATTGTCCATCTGCGGCTCTCAGATACATATAATAGAATATTATTTTTCTGGCTTATTCAGCTGTAATTTTGATTTTAGACTGACCTAGTTGATTAGAAAAAAATGTGGTCCATCAAAAATTCTAGAAACGAATCTGAGGAATCTCACTTTAAGAAATCATATGAATATTAATTCTTTAAAAAAAACATTTGTTAGTCTTTCTTAATCCTTGATAAATGAATTTGCTCTCTGTTAGGACATTTGCTTAAACTATTTCCCAAGTTTGATTCAGATAGACTCAAAACAAGTTTCAATACATTTTTTATGGTTTTCAGGACCCCTGAAGGTTGTTTATGTTGACCCTGGATATACATTTGCAATAACCTACCAGTGTTTCCGAGTGAACTCCGGTGGCACATGTCAACAGGTTTACATTGATCTGATTGGCCGAGAGCCCATTCTTCCTGCTACGGCTAAGACGACCCTCATGACTCATGTCCATAAGACATGCGCGGAAGCCAATGACTTCTCCGATTTACCTCAAACAAGTACGCATCCATTTACCTTGATTCGCCTCATACAAGCTTACTTACTTTTAGATTAGCTCATTAGTATAATATTATATCAATATTTGAGTTGTATATCTAAACCTCAATGGGAAAAAAAATTGTTAGGGCCCCTCTTTATATTTCACAAACCTTTATGTGGCAAAACTTGAAAGAATACTTGTGTGTCTTACACTATTTGAATTAAAACTCACCAGAAAATTAAGTATTTTTTTAGACTCTAACTGTTGTTAGTATGTTCAGAGCAATAGTGAAGCTGTTTGATATTGTTTAAATCCAAACTGTATAATGACGAAGGCTCAAGTATAAACTAATTATAAAAATTAACATCCATACAAAACTTGGTTGAAGTGATTTTCAATCACTTGAATAAACTTTTCTACTTTCCCTGCAGGAAAGTGCATCATTGAGCTTCCAGACTGGGTGACAAGATCATGTAAAGTCAGTGATTTCCAATCTGTCAGTGATCTTAACTGGACAAGGGTATGTATGCTTTTAGACCAAGTGACTACAAAATGAGAGAGAGCCTTGGAATAATTTTCATACCAGTGTACATATTTTTCTTATTTGAATCAGTTTTACTTTTCTGGGCGTTTGGGTGCCAGCAATTGGTTATCATTGTACCACATTGGGAAGTTTCATTGCTGCTGGTTTCTGGCAAGGTACACCATTTGTCTATGGCTGATACACAGTGGCCCAGAAAAAACTTTCTTCACCTCTTTGGTTCTTCTTTGGTAAATATGCCATTATTCGTTTTGTTTTCTGATATTGAGCCACTCCAGAATGGAGATAACATTTCAAAGGGGAGTAATCAGTAAACTACATCTATAATCTGAGAAATAATCCAGATGTAACTCTACATGTTCTGTCTTTAGATGTTGGGCCATTGGTACACAGTGGTCCAACCCCGGGACGGAGAGAACATTCAGGCAGGGGAGTATGTACTGAAACCCCAACCTAACGGAGCAGTTAGCATTGTCTTTCATGCTTACAGGTATGATTACACATTTCCCTTAACAGTGGCCTTCGATTTTCAAATATTGCAGTCATAAACCTTGAAGAACAGTAAGTTTAATCCAAATATCAAGTTGAAACCACTCTGTATTCCACACAACCATACAACGTGATTTGTATTAGTAACCTCATTAGGTTTGTATGGAACCCCCAGGTTTTAGGGCATCTTTTGCTACTGTACCTAGGAGTAGTCTTTGGCTATTCTTTTTAAAAATTCAATTTGTTTATTCAGATATAAAATAAGCTGGTACACTTGTTTTAATTTTACATCTGAGTTGCTTGAAACCCATGGGTTCCAAACCAATAAGTATACACAGAATGCAAATGAATTCAAATGAATTAATAAAATTTACATGAATAATCAGAATAAAAAGACCAATTCAACATCAAGAATAAAAAATATTGAATAATTCTCCTGAACTTCATTGATCCTTTATATTCAGGCATCAAATTTGCACAGTTGTCTATTGGCTCTCCTGACATCTATTGATAAATTGAGTTAAGACATACAATGCTATGTTATGTAAGAAACCTTTAATAAAAATTCTAAAAATAGATAAAGGGCAATGTTGATAAGTTTTCTTCTTCTTCTCCTCCTTAATTTCTTGAAATAGTGAAGGCGAGTGCATCGAGCCCCGGCGGGCCACCATCTACCCAAACCCCACCAACCCGGGTGAACTGACCCTCCAGGTGGGCCACTCCAAGAGTAAGTGGGAGTACATGTACTTAAATCACTCAAGGCCAGTATCTCAACTCAAATGACTCAATAATTAAAAGGACCTACAAGTGTCAAGCAGCGACATAACAAGTATGTTCTGCGATTATACTTTTTTTGCTTAGTCTGTAACCTGTCCAATTTTCACACAACAGTTACATTATTTCCGGTAAAGTTGAGACTTACTAAAAAAGGAATGTTATAATAACATTATATTTTAGTGAAGGTGAGACCTTACTATTTAAAACCGTTATAATAATGTTATTATAACATAAACAAATGTTACAAGAATGTCACAATAACAAGAATGTCATAGTGTGATGTAGTTCATAAATTGATCAACAATATGACAGTCATCCCAAATTGAGAGATGTGATCTATAGATGAATGTATATAATGTTTATTATTGTGTTTAAGAATTTTGGAGATGAATAAAAAGCTGTTAAGCTGAAAACTGACTTTTAAGCACTTGAGTTCCACTTGAATAACTAATCATATTCCTTTAATCCCCCCAGCTGAGGGTCGAATCATCTTCACCGACTACAACTCCATGGTCTTCTACCAGTGCAGTCGGCTAGACGCTGATGGTGCATGCGCAGTGGGTCAGGACACGGTGGAGGTCTTACACCGCCAGCGACATCCAACAAGACACCTGGTGGACTACATGGGAATCATTAAAGGACTGTGTATACACGCTGATAGGATGGCCAATGTCAGCCACGAGGGTAAGTAACGGGGAATTTTCGATGATATATGGTAAAGACAGGATGGCCAATGATTAAGTACTTGGGGATTTCTTTTATATATGGTAGTAAGAGGATGGCCAATGTCAGCTACAAGGGTAAGTAACGGGGAATTTCTATTATATATAGTAATAACAGGATGGCAACAACATCCACAAGGGTAATTAACAGGGGATTTCTATTGTATATAGTAATGACAGGATGGCCAACGTCAGCCATGAGGGTAGGTGACGGGGTAGGTAACTTGAAGTTTCTATTATATATGGTAATAACAGGATGGCCAACATCAGCAAGAAGGATAGGTTACGGGGGATTTTTATTATATATAGTAATAACAGGATTGCCAGTGTCAACCATGAGGGTAGGTGATGGGGAATTTCTATTACATATGGTAATGATAGATGGCCAACATCATCTATGAGGGTAAATAATAGGGGTTTTCTATTATAAAATGTAATGACACAATTGCCAACGTCAGCTACACGGGTAAGTAACGGGGAATTTCTATTATATATGGTAATTCCAGGATGGCTGGTGTCAACTGCGGGGATAATTAATGGGGGATTTCTATTATATATGGTAATGTCAGATGGTCAACATCATCTATGAGGGTAATCAACATAGGATTTCTATTATATATAGTAATGGCAGGATTAGCAATGTCAGCCATGAGGGTAGGTAATGGGAGGTTTCTAGTATATTTGGTAATAACAGGATGGCCAATGTCAGCTTCAAAAGTAGGTAACGGGGAGTTTTGATTATACATATTATATATGGTAATTCCAGGATGGCCGGTGTCAACCAAGGGGATAAGTAACAGGGGATTTCTTTCATATATGGTAATGACAGGATGGCCAATGTCAGCAATGAGGGTAGGTAACGGGAAGTTTCTATTATATATAGTAATAAGAGGATGGCCAATATCAGCTACAAAGGTAAGTAATGGGGAAAGTCTATTATAACAGGATGTCCAACATCAGCCATGAGGGTAGGTGACAGGGATTTCTATTATATATATGAATATGACAAAGTTTCTATGATGTATGGTAATAATAGGATGGCCAACGTCAGTTAGAAGGGTAGGTAATGGAGGATTTCTATCATATATAGTTATAACAGGATTGCCAGTGTCAACCATGAGAATAGGTGATGGGGATTTTCTATTACATATTGTAATGATTGATGGCAAACATCATCTAAGAGGGTAAATAATAGGGGTTTTCTATTATGTATATAGTAATGGCAGGATGACCAACTTCAGCTGTGAGGGTAGGTAGGGAAGTTTCTATTATATATATTAATAAGAGGATAGCCAACGTCAACCACGAGGGTAGGTAACGGGAAGTTTCTATTATATATAGTAATAAGGGGATGGCCAATGTCACCTACAAGGGTAAGTAATGGGGAGTTTCTATTACATATGGTAATAACAGGATAGCCAACATCAGCCATGAGGGTAGGTGATTGGGATTTCTATTATATATTGTAAATGAATATGACAGGTTGGCAAACTTCAGCCACAAGGATAGGTAAAGGGAAATTTCTATGATATATTGTAATAATAGGATGACCAACGTCAGCTAGAAGGGTAGGTAACGGGGGATTTCTGTTATACATAGTAATAGCATGATTGCCAGTCTCAACCATGAGGGTAAGTGACGGGGAATTTCTATTTTATATGGTAATGATAGATGGCCAACATCATCTATGAGGTTAAATAATAGGGGTTTTCTGTCATATATGGCAATGACAGGATAGCCAATGTCAGCCATGCGGGTAAGTAATGGGGAATTTGTATTATATATGGTAATAGCAGGATGGCCAACGTCAGCCATAAGGATAAGTTATGGGGATTTCTATCATATATGGTAATGACAGGATAGCCAATGTCAGCCATGCGGGTAAGTAACGGGGACTTTCTGTTATATATTGTAACACCAGGATGGCCAATGTCAGCCATGAGATTAAAGATCACCTTATTTAGGAATCTGTTCTCTATTTCAGTAATATGCCCTTTTCATAACTTCTGTAAGGTGGATGCCTTACATTAACAAATGATAATACAGTCTCTGGCATTACCTTATTTGGGCTTCTGTCCTATATTTCAGTGACCTGCCCTATCCGTGACTTCTGTAAGGTGGATGCCATACCTAGTCAGCCTGGCCTTCAGCTCTCCCAGGTGAGAAGGACAGTTCTAAGATTTATTTTTATTGTACTGACGTGGATGGTCAGTCCATGCATGAGTTTAGACATTCTGTGTTTACACTACAGCAGGGCTAAAGGTAATTACTCTTTATCAAAGGTGAAGAGCAGGGGGAGGAGTCAAGTGATGACAGCTCTACCATCTATATAATTATAAAGTGCCATACGAGCAGCACTCAGTCAGAGAGCTGAAAGTTGTTGTGAGTTTAACATCCTGGAAAGGTTGGTTCTAGAAGCTTAATCCTGGAGTTGGAATTGAAGCTGATAGACTGTTTAGCTTTGGCGGGAGTGTTGGCTGTGTGTGGTTGAGTGGATCCTACCCTTTGGAACTGATTCATTGTCATTGAGATCTTGTTACGAATACATACATACATATAGGATATAATAAAGAACAATTTTTCACGCGAATGTTATGTCTTACAAAATACCAGAACTATTATTGAAGAGGAAAACTGCGTTAGGAGTTGGCTAATATCCAAGGCAATATATGACTTAAAATAAGACCTTAACTTTAAAGGATATTTAAACCCTTATAGTTCATTATAATGGACCTATGTATAACATGGTACTTTCGCAGTAGCACCTAGCACCTAGAAAAATGCTATATGTTATCAAATTGAAGTCTTAACAAGTAGGGTTACTTTAGAACACCTCCTGATGGGTGCATACTTGATGAAAAGCCTTATACTTACTTTTCCTTGTTAAGCAATTTCATGAAATATAAACCAATCATGATATCCAGGTTCAGCTGTCATAATCAAGGAATTTTTGTTTTAAATCTTTTGATAGTAATTATACTCCCCCTAATAATACCCTGTGACTCTGTTTCCCCAGTTGTCTGGTAGGTGGCACACATTGGCAACCCTCAAGGCAGATATGACGTGGGATGACGTGACTGCCATTTTCACCCAGGAGGGTCCAACCAATATGGCCGTGTGGTACACCGGAGCCAGGTAAGAAATGGGAGGGAAGGGGGTGTAGGATGAGGGATATGACATGGAATGACTTCATGGCTATCTTCAACCAGGAGGGCCCCACCACCATGACCGTCTGGTATGCCCGAGCCAGGTAGGAGACTGGAGGGAGGGGGATGATGAGGGATGATGTCACGTGCATCTTCAACCAGGAGGGCCTAACTACGGTAACTGGAGAACTCGGGTCGCTGTCGAACTCGGGCCGGGAGAACTCGGGCCGGTAACAAACTCGGGCCGGGAGAACTCGGGCCGGTAACAAACTCGGACCGGGAGAACTCGGGCCAGTAATCAACCATCTTGAACCCATATTTGAACTTTGTCTTAGAAATGAGATTTGAACTAAACTTCTCTCTTGAACGATTTTGAACTAATCGTTGGTTCAAAATCGTTCAACTGATAGACATTGGTTCAAACTTGGTTCAACTTACAAGTACACCGTTACTATTCTGATACGTCTTGAACGTAACTTGAACCAGTTTTGAACTTCCCTTGAACCTATTTTCCGTTCAAGAGGGATCAAACAATGAAAACGGTTCAAATCCCGTTTCTAAGACAAAGGTTCGATTATGGTTTAAATTTGGTTCAAAGTTAAACCACCTATGGTGGGTGGTTCAAGGTAGGTTCAACGTTGCCAAACTACTCTGGTTCAACGTGGTTCAAGAATGTTCAACGTGGTTCAAATGAAAAAGGTTCAAATTCGTCTTAGAATTCGGATTTAAACCTTAAGATCAACTGATCCTTTTTTGAACCAAACTAAGGAAATGTTCAAAACGGGACTCTCTGAGAATACGAGAGGACCAGCGGCCCGACTTCACCCGGCCCGAGTTTGTTAGCGGCCCGACTTCACCCGGCCCGACTTCGTTAGCGGCCCGACTTCACCCGGCCCGACTTCGTTAGCGGCCCGAGTTCTCTAGTATTCCTAACTACGATGGAGGTCTGATATCCTGGGGTCATGTAGGAGACGGCAGGAAAGGGGGTGTATTAAAAGGGATATAACCTGTAATGACTTCATGGGCATCTTTACCCAGGGGGGCCAAACCACTATGGTCGTCTGGTATGTTAGAGCCAGATAAGAGATGGGAGGCAGCGGGGAGTGTATTATTAGGAATATGACATGGGATGATGTCACAGCCATCTTTACCCTGGAGGGTCCCACCAACATGGCCATCTGGTACACTGGAGCCATCTAAGAGACCGGAGGGGAGGGTGTGTATAATGAGGGATATGACATGGGATGACTTCATGACAATCTTCAACCAGGAGGGTTCTACCATCACGGCCATCTGGTATGAGGTAGGACGTTAGGCTAGTTAGTATAAGATAGGAGACGAGAGGGGTGTGTGTATAAAGAGGGATATGACATGGAATGACGTGACGGCCTTCTTTAGCCAGGTGGGTCCCACTGCCATGGCTATCTGGAACGCCATGGCCAGGAAAGGAAGGAGTAGGGGGGTGTATAGTAAGTGATATGACATGGGATGACGTCATGGCCATTTTCACCAAGGAGGACACCACCAACATGGCTGTCTGGTTTACCAGGACAAGGTAAGAGATGGGAGGGTTGGGTGCATAAAGAGGGATATGATGTGGGATGACATGATGGCCATTTTTCACCCAGTAGGGTACCACCGCCAGGTAAGAGATGGCAGGAAGGGGGGTGTATAATGAGGGGTATGACATGGGATGACTAGACGGCCGTCTTCACCCAGTAGGACCCAACCATCATGGCCATCTGATTTTTTTTATTGCTTTCAATAAATTGGGTTGACAAGCTTGGTTTACAACCGTTCTTTCGCAGGCTCCCACTTTAATTTTGTGAATTACATAACTTTGTGGGAGCAGCAACTAATATAATTTCTAATAGTAATATATACATCTGGGTGAAAACCCATTAGTGCATTTTATGAGATGGGATGAATGATGTGCAACAGAATATATTACAATTTCAAATATGGGTACTCAATCCTCTTATTAATCAATTTAATCAAGGTAGGAGACGTGAGGGGTGTGTGTATAAAGAGGGAAGTGTGTATAAAGAGGGATATGATGTGGGATGACTTGACGGCCTTCTTTAGCCAGGAGGGTCTCACTGCCCTGCTATCTGGAACACCATGGCCAGGAAAGATATGGCAGGAAGGGGGGTGTCTAGAGGAGGACATGACGTGGGATGACGTCACAATAGTTTTCTCTCAGGAGGGCCCAACCACCATGGCCATCTGGTTGCCACTGGGACAAGGTAAGAGATGGGAGGGAGGGGTGCACGTATAATGAGATATATGATGTGAGACGACATCACAACCATCTTTACCCAGAAGGGCCCAACCACCATGGTGTTCTGGTTTACCAGGACAAGGTAAGAGTTGGGAGGGATGTATGTATAATGGCCGTCTGGTATGCCGGAGTGGTGAGAGACAGCAGGAAGGGGGGTGTATAGTGAGGGATATGATGGGGATGACATCACGGCCATCTTCACCCAGGAGGGTCCAACCTCCATGGCCATCTGGTATGCCGGAGCCAGGGAAGAGACTGGAGGGGAGGGGTTGTATAATAAGGGATAACATCATTGCAATCTTCAACCAAGAGGGCCCACCACCATGGCCATCTGGTACACCGGGGCTAGGTAAGAGATGGGAGGGAGGCATGCGTGTATAATGTGGGATATGACGTGGGATGACTTCACTGCCATCTTCACCCAGGAGAGTCCCACCACCATGGCCGTGTAGTACCCCGGGGCATGGTAAGCGACGGGAGGGGAAGGGGATGTATAATGAGGCCATGGCCACCTGGTAGGCCGGAACCAAATGTGTGTAATGAGGGATATGACGTGGGATGACTTCACGGCCATCTTCACCCTGGAGGGTCCCACCACCATGGCCATCTGGTACACCGGGGCTAGGTAAGAGACGGGAGTGAGGGGGGTGTATAATGAGGGATATGACGTGGGATGATGTGTCTGCCATCTTCACCCGGGAGGGTCCATCACTATGGCCATCTGGTACACTGGAGCCAGGTGCCAGAAGTAAAGAAGGAACTCTGTGGCTTGGTATTTTGATGTAAATATGTGCAGTATCATGTTTTTACTCACATTTCACTTTATCATACTTGTATACTATACTTAATATGTTATAAAACTTTGTGTAGTACCTATAATTACAATGTCATTGTCACCTTGTCCCCATCTAGATCATAGTCTGTAATAAGTAACATCAATTTTTCTATTTATACCCCTAGGGGCGGTGAGTGTCAGCCCACGTCCCGGGCCCTGCTGCAGAAGTCACCCGGGTCTACCAACATGACGCTCGCCTTCGGACGGACCAAAGGTAGGGACAAAATCACTATTATCAAAAATGATATAGCTACACAAAGATATGTGACTCGGATGATCGCTAATACGCTTTTCATGACGTTGTCATTAGTGCCCCCCCTTCGAGAGTCTGTGCAACCAGATACAAATAAAACAACAGTGCATCTCTTTCGACCTTTTTCAAAATGTCAACTAATGGTATTAGGATATCACAGCAGAATGTCTGGAATTACTAAACTTTGCTTGCTATATGATCGTTGCTATTATGTTATATTAGATATATGTGTACTGACACCTAGTGAAAGGGTTCTACAAGTATAGAGGTTGCTCAGTATGCATAACAATAAAACTACTTCCTGCCTTCCTTACATCTAAAGCACATGCATATTATCTACCAACATCCTGATTCATAAGACATTATTTTGAAGGGATAATTTATCACTTTGCACCATTTTCACGGGTCGAAAGACCCCTTTTTAACAATACTTTCAGCATGGGCTGATTGGAACCCATGTCTCAATACGTAATTGCAGGGCATCACACTATTAGACAAGGGGTATAACTGTGGTGGGGCTTGAATACTTCCCACCCAACGAAAGACGTAATAATGACATTCTGCGACGTTCCACTAACGTTCTGTGACATTCTGCGATGCTATTAGAACATTCTGTAATCTCACAAACTGGCTTGGTTTTGAATATAAACATGACAATATCACGTGGATTGCTCACGTTGTGTTTGCAACATGTTAGTAGTATATGAAAATTGGAACATGTACCCCCATCCTGGGTACAATGACTTCACTTTGGCCTTCCCCCAGCCATCTTCAAGGTCATCAGGGCTGATGACCTTCTCGCCATGACCTATGAGTGTGAGTGTGTGTATAAAGTCCTTAATGCCAATAACCTTCACTTTGACCTTCCCCCAACCGCCTTCAAGGTCATCCACACTGATGACCTTCACGCCATGACCTATGAGTGTGAGTGTGTGTATAAAGTCCTTAATGCCAATAACCTTTATTTTGACCTTCCCCTAGCCATCTTCAAGGTCATCCACGCCGATGACCTTCACGCCGTGACCTACGAGTGTGAGCGGAAGTCACGTGACGGCCATTGTTCCCGGCATGCCGAGCACGTAGAGATCCTGTCCCGGAGGGAAGGAGAACGGCTGACGGAAGAGCTGCTGGAAGAGCTGGCCCCCCACCTGCGGGTGGCCTGTAAGGAGAAGGAGGACCTCAGGGCCACCGTTAAAGAGGGTGAACTTCTAACACTAATCAATATACTATAAAAGAAATCCCTTTAAAATGTTTCTTTTTTTTTCTATTATTGGACCTTATATCATCTAGGTTATCAGTGTACCTGCGAATTATCCAAAATAATACGTACATTCACAATGAAATAGTCATTGTGTTTATTAATTTGTTGGATAGTAATGGGTAGTTCCGTATGAAAAGGACAAAACAATTTGACATAGATTTATAAAACATCCTCTCATTTAGTTATTGTCCTAATTAAGCCCATCCCACATTGAATATAATGCGAGGGTTGGACAAGGGTTGGACAAAATTACTGTATATCCTTGTTTCCATGAGTTGGGGCTGCTGGAATAAGCAAGAATTATGTTGTTCTATGTCTTCGATGACTGCCTTTCCATTACGATTTTATTTAAGTTTCATCAATTTACAGATTTATAAGTTTGTCTGCCAATCAAAATGTTGCATTTCAGGGCAAAATAGGGATGGACATTAAAGGCTAGGCAGACAGGCTTTAACATTGGTTCCTATGGGAAAATTGCTCAAATATGAAGCTACATTATACTAAATTTAGGAGCAATCTGTCACCTAAATTGCTTTGGTTAATTTTGTATTTTGCAACTGTCTTCAGGGAATAAGCATGACAATAATTTTGAAAATATTTCAAAGTAAACCGTAGTGTTGATGTAAACTGGGATGGGCTTAATGATATCGGGACCACCCCATCCATGCTCTTTTTGGTTATTTGTACTGACTAATTACAAAGTAGACAGTCCTCAACACAAAGCACTTCTTTTTCCAATGTCACGATACAATACCTTGTTTTTGTAGTTGACTGCCCTATAAGACGACCTCCCAGTGCCTGTAAGCTGGACTACTTGCCTACCCCGAGGAACTTTGACGTTGAGAGGGTAAGTGTAAAAAAATCAACATGAAATATACTTTTAAAAGGGTATAAAGATAACCAAAATCTTCTTGTAAAGTACTTTGAAACGCAAATAACTAGGTGAATACATTACTTGAGCCTTTCGCGGGCATATGTTAAAATTTTAACAACTGAAACTGAGACAAGATCATTAAAAACATATTTTTCTTGCTAAATTCAATCTCTTCAGATTTGCAAAAATTGCATTTGTTTCAAAATAAATATAAATATCACCATCTCTTATGGATGTCTAATGAGGTTTAACTTAGTTTTTACCCAAAGGTTTTGAACATGATATATTACACGTTTCAGTTTATGGGGAGATGGTACACAATCGCCAAGAACAAGCGAATCCATGGTATCTCGTCAGTGTTTGTCGAAATGACGCTGGTTGGTACAACTATACAGACCACCACGCATCTAACCAGGTACGCCGATAGGTAAACCCAGCCGAACATGTGACGTTATTATAACGTTGCAGCAATGTTCTGGTTTGGTTCTCGTCACATTATTTTGATGGTTTCCAATAACGTTGCTGCAACAAACTGCTATGACATTGCACTGTGGCATTATTATAACATTCTGGTTATGTTCCTCAACCTAAACAGAATGTCCTTATAAGGTTCTGTTTTGATTTTGTCCTAACCTCCCCCAAAAAATGCTTTGATAACATTCTGATTTGGTGAGATTTCAACCTCACCATCAATAACGTTATTGTTACTTGCCATCTTAGTAAGTAACAAACTGACTAAAAAAGTATGGTTGCAGAATGTTTCTGTTACGTCTGAAGTTGGTTGGGAAGGCTATGCGTTATGTGGAAATGATAAATCTAGCTAAAAGTTCATGATATAACACTCGAAACATCACAGGTTGTCTGCATAACTAATTACTTGTCTGCAGGAGAGGAGTCTGCATTACTGGTACCCAGAAAACGATGACGTCACTTCCGGGCCAGCCCTCCGAATTGGTGTCAGTCTACGGGAGGCAGCAAAGTAAGTCACGTGACCACAGATGTGCAGCTAGATTCTATAGTTAAGCCAATACGCCCATCCCAGTTTACACCAACATTTAGGTCTACTATGAAATATTTTCAAAATTGTCTCCATGCTTGTTCCCTGAAGACAGTTTTAAAATTCAGAATTAACCAAAGCAACAGATTGCTTGAAAATTTCTTAAATGGAGATTTATATTTTAGTTTCCCCCCCCCCATAGGAACCAATGTTAAAGCCGGTCAGCCCAGCCTATAATGTCCAACCCTATTTTGCCCTGAAATACATAATTTGTTTATTGATAAAATTTGAGAAATCATAATGTTCAAGCAGTACTTAATGATATAGAAAATATAATTTTTACTTATTTAAATAACCCCAACTTTTGGAAACAAGGATGGCTTAAACAGTAATTTTTTCCAACCCCTGTCCAACCCTAGAATATACCCAATGTGGGATGGGCTTATTGAGTTTCAGCAACAACAATATCCAGTTATAAACACCCAAAGTAAAAGATCGAGTAATTTTGTTTATGATATTTACTCATTCTTTGGAACATTTCAGAAAAAGTGATACACCTTAAATCTGAAATTATTTGATGTAGGTAGTTCCATATTAAATTTTGGTGGTGCTTTCGCCAGTTTTGTTACAATTTAAAATGAGCGAAAAGCAATATAAGGTCAAATTTTTGCAAATTCTGTTAACTATTGAAATACATTCTATGGCCATGACTCAGGTCCATAGTAAGATATGGACCATGAAAAACAGATGAAACTTCATGAAAATCACTCAAACTTGTCTCTGTTCAATTTTGGTGACCCACCAAAATAGGTTTGTTTACAAACATTGCTGTCTAAAAGCAGAAATATCATGGGTTTTCTGGAATTCAAGTTAATTTTCATGGTTCATACTACACCAATAACTTACATTAGTCTCATAGAATATGATTTTTTTAGTTATAGGAGTTTTGTCAAATTTTGACAGAACATTGCTTTTGGCTCCCTTTAAGTCGTATGATTGCCTAGGATACTAGCTAGCTCCTATTGGTAGTCTACCTCTCCAAACTGCCATCGTCCAATACATAATAATAGTTCCGTATTATGAAAGACATAACACTCCCGTGAAAGCATGTTCTTTTATTGTATCCAGTATATGCGTGTACTCTTGACAAGATCTCTCGATGACAATGAACAATCCAAATGTTAGGATCCATTCAACCACAGATATGTGGAGCATCGTGATCTTCACACTATGTAAAATACATATTTACAGTAGTAAGAGTAAGTTAATAGTAACGGAACAATGGAACTAGGAAAATAAAGGCATACTAGGAAATGGCATACATTGTCAATATTTTCTTGTCAGTCAAATGACACACACACACACACACACACACACACACACACACACACACATATATATATTTGAATTTCTCATCCCATCAGTTCATGCCCGTGTGATCTATATATGGTCTGACTACACAGCCTCTGTGTTCTACCAGTGTGGTCTTATAATCATAAATTGTATGAAAATATAAATTTATTATTCTCACCTCACAGTCCGAGTCCATGTGGTGTATGTTTCCTCTGACTACAGAGCTGCTATAGTTTACCAGTCTTATAATTATAGATTATATGAAAATACACATTCATAATTATCACCCCATAATCCGAGCCCAAGTGATCTACGTATCCTCTGACTACACGGCCGCTGTCATCTACCAGTATGGTCTTATAATTAGATGTCATGTAAAAACATAAATCTGAACTTCTCACCCCACAGTCTGAGCCTATGTGATCTACGTATCGTCTGACTACATAGCTGCTGTGGTCTACCAGTGTGGCCTTATTATTATAAGTCATGTAAAAACAAATCTGAATTTCACATCCCCTAGTCAGTGCCGGAGTTATCTACGTATCGTCTGACTACACGGCCGCCGTGGTCTACCAGTGTGGTCTTATAATTATAAGTCATGTAAAAACATAAATCTGAACTTCTCATCCCCTAGTCCGAGCCCGCGTGATCTACTTGTCCTCTGACTACATGGTCACTGTAGTCTACCACCAGTGTGGTCTTACTATAATAAATTGTACGAAAATATGAATTCATGACTTCACCTCACAGTCCGAGCCCATGTGGTCTAGGCCTATGTATCCTCTCACTACACAGCTGCTGTAGTTTAGCAGTGAGATCTTATAATTATAAATTGTATGAAAATACAAATTCATAATTCTCACCCCCTAGTCTGAGCCCGTGTGATCTACATATCCTTGGACTATACGTGGCCTTATAATTATAAGTCATGTAAAAAATAAATCTGAACTTCTCACCCCCTAGTACAAGCCCATGTTATCTAAGTATCGTCTGACTACATGGCTGCTGTGGTCTAGCAAATTAAATGTGGTCTTATAATTATAAGTCATGTAAAAACATAAATCTGAACTTCTAATCCCATTATCCGAACCTGTGTGATCTATGTGTCCTCTGACTACACAGCCGCTGTAGTCTACCAATGTGGTATTATAATTATAAATTGTATGAAAATCGAAATTCATGATTCTTACTCATAGTCCATGGCTGTATGATCTACTTTTCCTCTTACTACACAGCTGCTGTAGTTTACCAGTGTAGTCTTATAGTTATAAATTGTATGAAAATACAAATTCATAATTTTCATAATTCTCATCCCCTAGTCCGAGCCCGTGTGATCTACGTATCGTCTGACTATACGGCTGCCGTAGTCTACCAGTGTGGTCTGGAGGATGCCCAGGGGTCATGCGGTCAAGGTCACGCCAAGGTGAACATCCTGAGTCGGACAACGAGCATCACGACGACAGCCCGGATGGAGATAACGGACGCCCTGCTCAGCGCATGCGTGCACCCGGCCTCCATGCACGACATGACGCAAACAGGTAGTAGTCACAGTTTTTTTGTGTGAAATAGAATTTTAAAGTAAGCAAAATGTTGTTACATTTTGTCATGCCATTGCTTTTGGCTCCCTTTAAGGCTATAGTCCACTATAGGGTATTTGCTTGTGGTACCATGAAAAGAAGCAAGCAAACTGCTGCAAAATTGTTTGCGTTAGGGTAGCGCAAGGTGGAATATAGGTACATGTAGCACTTGCTCGCGGTACTTGCTCGCGGTACTTGGTATTTTATAAAGGTATTCTATGGTTGGCTTACAGTTACAGATACCAACATATTGATATCAAAATCACGAGCGATGGTGGGTAATTATATTGATGTCAGAGATCTCTGTGTAAATATAAATTGATATCAGAGATAGGAGTATTGAAGTAGAGGTCAATGATACATCTCATATGTATATTCGAGCTAAGAAGCCAAAAGAGGTGAGTACTTTTTCTCTTGTTGAATGTCTCAGTGTCCTAAAATATTTTGAGTGGCTTCCAAGAAAGTATTGGTGGTTATCAGTCCCTATAAAAGAGGCCACTGACTTCCTTATCTTTCTTATTGAAGTTTATTAACATCTTCATGTGTTGACAGTCCTTCCAGGTGTCAGCTGGGCAAAAATGATCAATAATATATATTAACGAATTATGACATGATGAAGATAAGCAATTCACAATTACCAATGTCCAATTCAATAAACAGTTGTCATAATAAAAGTTGAGAAGTCAGAGAGGCTCATGTAATATATTTTAGTCAAAACATATGCCAATCTCTTAACCTTATGTTCCTCAGGAGAGTGTACCCCTGCTACATCAGCTCCCCCTGGTGAGACGCCCTGCTCCATCGACAGCATCCCCGCCATCAAGAAACTCAACGATAAACAGGTATGATAATTTAAGCCAGATATAATTAAGAAACCTAATAATAAATAGGTATGATAGTTTAAAGGTACTTGAGGCTGTTCAGGGCGCCACCTGGGTCATACATTAAAAACTACAAAAACTTGTTTTTAAAAGCAGCTTTAAACTTCTTATGTGTCTTATAATGGTAGGAGAGGTAAAGTTAAGGTGTTTTTGTTCAATTAGGATAACAGGGCATCAAATTACCATAGTACAAATTCCCGAAATACCTCAATTTCTCACAAACGGTGAATATTCATTATTTTACGTTTAAACATTTACTGTCAGGTAAATGCTAAACATTCCATAAGTTTTATGAAAATTCCATTGGTGGTTTTTCTTCACAGAGAAAAAACCCTGATATTTCCCATTGAAATCAACGGTACAGATCAAATTCTTTATCAGGCAGTAACTTTTATCATAAACGGTGAAAATTCTTTATATTGGTATTGTAGTTTAAATTCGATATCATAAAGAAACTCAATGATAAACAGGTATGATATTTTAATCTCAATATAATGAAGAAACTCAACGATAAACAGGTACGATAGTTTAATCCGGATACAATAAAGAAAATCAACTTCGTATCGGTAGAATGGATTGATCCTGTTGTCATAAAGAAACTTAACGATAAATAGATACAATTAAATGTTATGAATGATTGATCTAATGTAACAAAGAAACTCAACAATAAACATGTAAGATAGTTTAATGCAGATATAATAATGAAGCTCAACTATGATCAGGTATAATGGATTATATCTGATATAACAAAGAACTAAATGACAAATAGGTACAGAGTGGAACTAAATAATAATGTCATAACCTAATTTGCTGGTTCTCACAGGTCCTTTAAAAAGCTGTTTAGCAAATTAGCAACCAAATGGACTGGCTTGTAACAGCCTATTTTGCTGGTTCTTATATATAGACCTTGTGTACATGGGGTCACGTGATCAGTTTATGGTGATGTCTATGAAATTAATTGTAAATTTAAAATTCTGAAGGATGAGGATTGTGCATTATGATTGAATTACTTTGTTTCAGTTAAATGTAGCAAAAACATTTGTTCTAAATATTCAAGAATTGAGAATAATATTGAAAAGAAATTGATCACCAATATGGCGCCCAGTCCATTTTGGGCGATGTGACGTCACCTGCACAACGTCTACATTATCACCCGTATGGCCGACAAGTGGTGCGTATTGGGGGCAGGTCGTATTACCACGCCATACGTACCGTTCACTGTGAACCCCTTGTTTTCAGAAATTGTAACATATTCTTCATTTTGTTTGGGTGATAAAATAAAGAAGAATCTTAGAGGGCATCTTCAAGGGGCAGAGGACCCATGGGGATCATAGAAACCTTGGGCTTCGCCCTTGGTACGTGACTATCCCCTATGGGTCATACAGCCACCCATGGACACCCCCCGCAGTTCCTCTTATTATAGTATGGCCTGAAGTAAGTTCAGTGTGTAGACTGTGACATGCGAAAGGACATCATTTTTGAAGTAGTAGGGTAACAAAAATAAAATAGACGTGTAGCATCCCAGCCAGGGATATGACGTTCTAATAACATTCTAGTAACGTTCTGGATTGGTTCTTGTTACCTTACACTGTTAGGTTACAGCGACGTTCTTTTGATGACTTCCAATAACATCGCTGCAACCAACTGTTGCAACGTTGGTTGTGATGATCTAGTAACGTTCTTGTAACATCATTTATGAGGCTGAGACTTAATAAGAATGTCACAATAACATTCTGTTTAGGTGTGGTTGAGATATCATTGAATGAGGATGTCACAATAACATTCTGTTTAGGTTAGGGTGACACCTAACCTAATAAGATGGTCACTGTAACATTCTGTTTAGGTAAGGTTAAGACCTGACGTAATCACAATAACATTCTGTTTAGGTGAAGATGGGACCTCCCCTAGTCAGGAGGTCACAACAATGTTCTATTTAAGTGAGGACTGGACCTCACCTCATCAGAATGTCACAATGACGTTCTATTTTGATTTCATCTTGACCTAACCTCACCAGAATGTTATGAGAGCATACTGTTTTGGTTAGGTCTCAACCTCCCAGAAAAATATTGTAACAGTTTCCTGAGCATTTAACAAATAACAGACAAACCAAAAAGTATGGTCGCATAATGTGGCTGCTACGTCCCACCTTTGCTGGGATAGTAACAATTGCAACTGGAAATAGTTCTGCAGTATAAACTTATATTTTCCTTATTGACCTTGCAGCTTCTGGGACGCTGGTACATCCTGTGGCGCATGCGTGGTTCGCCCACCTTGGACGGAGACGCCACCCTCACCCTGGCGGCGGGAGAGGGAACCACGATGAGGGCGCGGTATGCCGGGTCAAGGTACGGGGAGAATAACTTTTTCTAAAAGGGGGTATTTCACTAGACGACATCAGCTATGATAACGCTGCGACACGACTGCGATATGATCATAATTATCGTGGTCAAGTCGTGGACCCCTACGATATTGTTGATGTCGCAATAGTGTTATAGGATATATCACGATTGACTACAACTTTTAAAGTAGTGTGATGTTTGGTGATCACCATGTGGTGATCACGACCACATGGCTATGGAATAAATAACAATACATCAATTATTATTAATGATAATGGATGAACATTATTCAGTAAGACTGTTTGTAATAAGTGTGCATGACGTAAAACTGTAATTTCAATGTTTTGGAATTATTAATAAGAATTATCATCAATTGATCACCAGCATGGCGGTGACCCCATTTTGGGCAATTGTGACGTCATCTGCACAATGTCTATATTATAGATATTCAAAAACATGCAAAACTATCATTAAGCAATTTGATGATCTTTGAAATGTTTTATATATATATATATATATATATAAATCCTAAACTGATACTGTCTCTACATGCCTAGTTCTGTTTTTCCCCACCAGGAGGGGTACGTGTGTGCCCCCGGTGGACGCTGAGTGGCGCGTGCGCAGTCCGGACCAGCTGTCTGACTTCACCGTGACGTCACCAACCACCACAGGTAGGACTAGGGAAACTGGGAACTCTGTATCTGATTCAGTAGGCCTAGGGAAACTCGGAAACTCTGTGGGGGTCTGAAATGACGGGAGTAGTTGCACCACAAATCTCAAATTAGAGGCGTAGTTGCACCAAAAATAATATAGCTACACAAAGATGGGTAACTCGGACCTTTGCCAACGTGATTTTCGTTGTCGATAGTGGCACCCCCTATCAATGTCCGTGCACCCCGTTACGTCGCGTCCGTCCCTTTTGCCATTTTCATGACGTCACCGCCTCTTTGTTTATGAATGACGTAACGAACAAGGACATCATGCCGAGCTGTAATAGCGTCATTAATCTTTCCTTTGTACAATCGTTGGTTGTGCCACAAATCTGAAATGAAGGGCGTAGTTGCGCAACAATTCGACTCCTGACACTTGGCTATGCACGACGTTGTGTATATCGTTTATACTATATATGCCTATAGACAGTGTATACGCGACATCCCCTGTGTAAGAGAAACTATGAAGCTAAGTGATCTTTTCATATACTACTCAGACTATACATGAAAACAATGTCTCACACTTATGAATATCAAATAATAATTTATAGCGTGAATATCACATACTGTGTACGCGACAAGCTCGAAAGTTCTAATTTCATATACTACTAACATGTCGCGTGTACAGTGAGAGCTATGTACAGTGAGAGCTACCCACATAAGTTATTACACTATTATGGGCGTTGCTTAGCTGGTACCCTGTCTTACTCAAAGGGGGACTCGGCGTGATAGACGGCAGGTACAGCCTAATTTTTCTGGCCATCTGATTGGTCGAGAAGTCGTCACGTGACCCGGAGTTAACCAAAATCTGACTAATGGGAGTAGGCTGTACCTGGAGCTGTACATGACGTCTAGAGGAGCGAAGCGGAACAGGAGTGGTAGCCGTGGGAACCAGCGTAGCACGACTTTGCACAAATAAGGACAGACAATGTACTTGACATGCTTAAAACTATCATTTTTAGATACTATTTTCACCATTATGAATCTTTAAGCCCCATACACACTAAGCAACTTTTACACAGTTGAGCAACGAATAGGTGCTAAAATCAGCCGATTCTTATGATCGCCAAATAGTACAGTATATTGGAATATGCATGTTTGATCTGAATCAGTGCTAAAATAGGCCGATTCTCGGGGTGGAATCGACCAATTTTAGCATGATCTGTTGCCCAACTCTGTAAAGTTGCTTAGTGGGTATGGGGCTTTACATATACAGGAGAGCTTAATGATGCGACATTCCGGATAGAGGCAGTGCCTTGACAGAGGGGCACAGGCACCACACCCTCTCCAAAAACAAAGCTGAACCCGCCTCTGATTATATGTAAAGCCTTAAGGCCGTATTCCACATACCGAAAGTGCGTTGCCGATTTGATGGCGATACAATTTCGGCAACAATCGGCACCCTTGCTGATAAAATTTACGAACATGTTGGTAAATATTTCCGGCCGATTATATGACGGCCGCCGATGACGCACTTTCGGCCGCCGATGACACACTTTCAGCGGCCGAAAGTGTGAAATTGGCAGCCGAAATTGCGGCCTTCAGACAAAGAACGTTGCCATGGATATGCTCAATTTCGGCGCCGCGCACTTTCGGTATGTGGAATATAGCCTTTACTATAAGGACCTATATCTTTCTTTTCTTCTTTTAATGAAATTAATCTACCTTCTAATAATATCTACGATAATATGTGATCTGTTAAAATAATAAAATGAATGTAAATGTAAAAATAAATCTTTTACTCTGACCCCAGGCCGCCTGAAGATCATCTACACTGACTACCAGCACGCCCTCATCTACGAGTGTCACCAGGTTCTGCCGAATGGCCAATGTGTCGAGGGCCAGGATTCGCTGGATCTCTACAGCCGGTCACGTGACCTTCCCGTCACTAAGCGCAAAGAGCTGTTTAAACATGCGCTGAATCTGTGTGTGGATGCCCGTAAACTAACAGCTATAAGCCAGAACAGTAGGTTATATTGTAATTATATGCCCGTAAACTAACTGTTATGAGTCAGACTAGTAGGTTATAATGTTATTATATGCTCATAAACTAATGGCTATAAGTCAGAATTGTAGGTTATATTGTGTATATGCCCATATTCTAATGACCATAAGTCAGAATAGTAGGTTATATTGTTATTATATGCCCGTAAACTAAACATCTATAAGTCAGAATAATAGTTTGTATTGTGATTCTATATACCTGTAAACTAATGGCTATAACCCAGAATATTAGGTTATGATTGTTATTATATACCCGTAAACTAACAGCCATAAGTCAGAATAGTAGGTTATATATTTATTATATTCCAATAAACTAACAGCCATAAGTCAGGATAGTAGGTTATATTATAATTATATGCCCATAAACTAACGGCTATAAGTCAGGATAGTAGGTTATATTGTTATTATATGCCCGTAAACTAAACATCTATAAGTCAGAATAGAAGGTTGCATTGTGATTCTATATACCTGTAAACTAACGGCCATAATCCAGAATATTAGGTTATGATTGTTATTATACACCCACAAACTATCAAATAAAAGTCAGAATAGTAGTTTATAATGTTAGTATAAGCGCATAAGCTAACAGCTATGAGTCAGAATAGTTGCTCTAAAATCAAAATAATTAATTCAAATGCCCTGCAGTGGATGATATGTCACATTGAAACCCTCTTTAACTGCCTAGAATGTTTGGGTCAAATATGACCTTATCTATCTGTCAGCTGATTGTGAGAACGTGCAGCGTCAGTCATGTTCCATGGGACGAGTGCCCGTCGTCACCCAGGTTGATCTCCCGAGGGTCAGTCTTTTTTATTCATATTTTTATATTTATCTATCAACCATGTATGTAAAACATACTTCCAAGTAAGTTTTCTTCAAGGTGATTTGTCTGTAAATTATATATCCTATCATATATTGTAATGGTGGTCTGCAGTCGTAAGTCAAATTGATCATGATCATTGAAATAGAAAAAAAGAATATATTCATATGTAAACTACATATTGTTATATGATCATGGTTTAAAGCTTGAGAGATGTATATACATAGTACAGACCAAGGGGCGACAAAGCATT
This sequence comes from Lepidonotus clava, assembly GCA_936440205.1. Taxonomy (NCBI): domain Eukaryota; kingdom Metazoa; phylum Annelida; class Polychaeta; order Phyllodocida; family Polynoidae; genus Lepidonotus; species Lepidonotus clava. The sequence goes on from OW387143.1 coordinate 4,943,324, forward strand.
TATTATTGGCCTGGGTTGTACACACCTTGAGGGCTTAAGCCCGAGACATAGGTGCGTGAAACCCTGGGCAATAACAATTGCTGAGTCCACCCCTGGCCTGGACTTGATTTATTCTACACAGAAAGTACGCAGAAAACTTTAAAATATCATACTGACAGCACACAAATGGCATTAGAATTCAAAGACAGCCACATTTGCTCCCCAGGGCAATAACAGGTCTTTTATTCGCCCACTTTTGAGAGGGCAGGTCAATACTGAAGGTGTTGGAGTCATGACATAAAATAAATGATATGCCTACATTGAATATCATTGTCTTTATAAATGTGATTACAAAAAATAACCCACTGGGTGGGTTTAATTCGATGCACCAGCGTGTGCCACTATCCCATAATAATACCAACAATGTAATGCAGCGGATCCAGAAATCAATGCTAAAAGATTATAATTTCCGGATCTGCTACGCTGCATTATTGATTATTGCATTGCATTGTTGGTATTATTATGGGATAGCAGTGCATGCTGACGCATCCAATTGAACCAACCTAATCTCTTCCCCCTTTTCGCTGGTTCTTGGCAGTTGATGGGCACGTGGTACAGCGCCTCCCGGTCATCAGCGTCCTCCTCATGGCACGCAGGCGTGGTGACCTTTGACCTGTTGGAAAATGGTGACGTGCTGGCCAAGCACACGGGGGCCAGGTGAGAACCTTTTTTACTACCTGCTGACCACCCCTTTCCAATATTGTTTTTCCAACCCTGGATCAATGGTACAAAGTTATGAGTAAAGTCTAGGGCCGTCCATAAATGATGTCACACAAAAGGGGGTGGGTTGGTGGGAGGGTGGGCTGAACAGTGTGACACTGCCTGAAACAAGGATTGTTTTCATATCTAAATCAGAAAATTTAGTGTGACAGGGGGTGGGTGGTTCCTAAAAGTACCCTGAAAAAGTCTGACATGGATGGCCCCCTATGTACGAACATGTGATGTTGTGTGTGTGTACAGACATAGTGTAGATGACGGCACAATACTAACAAGGTCTATACTAGGTAGGGTCTGTGCACGACCTTGCCTGAATAAGGTTAATATGTATGCGACAAAAGTCAAACCATCTTTAAATTCCATTTTCTGTCTACTACTAACATATTGTGTATGCAATTCAATTCACATGACATCGTCACATGGATAGTACAGCCTATTGATGTGACATTGCACATATGGGCAGTGTCATGTATATGGTGCTGTGGTTGGTTTGTTATTGGGGTTTAACGCCATATGGTCATATCACAGCAAGAACAAGGTTTTTGACAATTCTGTCTTTGATGATCAAATGTGTTGAATCATCTATGAAAAGATAGAGACTATACCCCTACACATTTACTGAGGCAGGTGTTCTTTAATGTGCATGGTCCCATAGACAGGGCCATGCACAGAACAGCCAGTGGTTCTCCTTTGATATCCCAGTTGTTGCCACTGGGAGACATGCAGAGGGGAGCAGTAGCCAGCTCAGCTGAGAATTTAACCCCAGCTGCCCGCACAGCAGACGGACGCACTAACCACTTCACCACCCAGCATGCCCATATGATGTTGTGTGTACACAATAAAGTAAACATATACTTGTATATGCAAAATTGAAAACCAGTTTTATGTATGTATACAATAATTATTCCTTCTCCTTTCCCAGAAAAGGCCGCTGTATGAAGATGACCTCTACCCTGCTGAAGGTCGTACCGGGCAGGGCTGAGTTCAGGACGCCCAATGGAGGTAGGCGCTATGTTATAAAAAGTGCTTCCTAATGGGAAATACAGAAAAAAAACTATTTGTTCTATGTAATACACTCAAAACAACTGTGATCAATTCAAGGACAAAGGACAACTTGTTGGCCAACATACCAGCATCAACAACTGAAATGCAGTATCTTTCATTTTTCAGTGCAATGTCAATAACTTTTCTTGATTAGTTGTAAAATGGATTAACAAATGTCCCAATGCCTTTTGTTTCAAGGATTAAGAGGGACACTTTCCGTCAGTTCTTAATTAGTTGTTGGGGATCTAGCACAGGAACCAAATGTACAATTGGGATACAATTGGGAATAGTTAAATTAGTATCTTTTGGCATTACATTGGTCCTTTCATCACTAGCCACTGATCATGTGACTGATTTCCACCAATCACCTTGCAGGACTCATCAAGCTGGTGTTCACCAACTACCAGCAGGCTCTCATCTACGACTGTGACCTTATCGTGGATAACGAATGCTCCCCTGGTCACATGACCGCTGATGTCCTCAGCCGGTCGCCTGATCCACTCCCTGCGACCTTCACTACCCCACTGCTGCCCTTCCTGAGGGACATGTGTCTCAGAGAGATCGACTTCAGGACCACGCCAACCGATGGTAAACCTATGGATCTAATATAAATATATATACGATAAATCCCCCCTAGTCACATGATGGCCGACATCCTCAGTTGGTCCCCCATCCCACTCCCCGCAACCTTCACTACCCCAATACTGCCCTTCCTGAGGGACATTTGTCTAAGGAAGATCGACTTCAGGACCACGCCAACTGATGGTAAACCTAGGAATTCAATATAAATCTACATGTGATAATGCTCCCCTGGTCACATGACGACCGACGTCCTCAGCCGGTCCCCCGACCCTCTGCCCGCAACCTCCACTATCCCACTACTGCCCTTCCTGAGGGACATGTGTCTGAGAGAGATTGACTTCAGGAACACGCCAACCAATGGTAAACTTATGAATTTAATATAAGTATAAAAATATACATAACTTTCATAATGTTTCCCAAGTTATATGACAGCCAATGTCCTCAACTGGTCCCTTACCCTCTGCAACCTTCAGAGGAGATTTCAGGACGACACCGACCAATGGTAAAACTATTAATTTAGCACGCATGTAAGTGTAACGATACCCCTCCCCCAGGCCTCAGTCACATGACTGCTGATGTCCTAAGCTGTCCCCTGATCTGCTACCCATGACCTTCCCTACCTCACTGCTGCCTTTCCTGAGAGACATGTATCTCAGGGAGATTGACCTCAGGACCAGCTGATGGTAAACCTATAAATTGAATTGAACCTTTTTACAATATGTAATATATAGCCAAACTGCATTTATATTCATTAACATGGCTCTTCGTGGACTCTGCTGCATTAGCTACTCTACTAATTCTTAGATATAATGCTTTGTAATGTTCAGAAGAATTTCAATATAGCTCTATTAACATATGTTTGATAATATAAGAAGACCCACGGGGGGCGTCAGAGGGTGTCTGTACAACCGAAAGGGGTTCATACGTTCCGAGGGCGAAGGGACATACGATCCTCATGGGTCGTACAGACCCCCCAGGACGACCCCAAAGGGTCTTCTATATTTTATCATCCAAACAAGATTAAAAAATGTGTAAAAACACTGAAAACAAGGAGCGGAACTTACAGGCAGTCAATACTCACTGCCCCTTATATGCACCGCTCGGCAGACGTGTGGGTGATAAATTTCTTGTCTTTCTGGTGTTCCAGTTGACTGCACCCAGACCCTGTTTGAGCAGGAGCAGTGTAGCATTCAGATGGAGGACATCTCCCTCCAGAGCCACTTCGACATCAACATGGTGAGCAGAAATTGTTTTGGAAAAGGCGACCATGAGCCCCTCAGTTAAGAGCACAAAACATGTGTTAATAATCCCAAAATATCTCCTGGGGGTCTTCTGTCTTGTATGTATGCATCAATGGGGGTGAAGGTGGGGTTGAAAATGTGTTAAAGGTTGCATACTGTCCTATAATCCAGTGGGTACTATAGCCAAAGAGGGGTGGGCTGTCTGACATTTTTTAAATATCAGGGGCGGATCCACCAGGGGGGGGGTCCTGACCCCTGCCCCCCCCTTTTGGTGGAGCCCTAAACTACAATTTTACTAAGTTGGTCAACTGATCAGCGTTAGAATCAGCTGATTATTCTAATAGAATTGGCCAATTTTAGTGGCGAGTCAGATCACCAGTCAGTGTTTGATATTGAAATATACATGTTTGATACGAATCAGCGCTAAAATTGTCTGACTCTACTAGAAGAGTTGGCTGATTTTAGCGCCGATGAGTCGGCCGACTTTGGTCATATTTTCCTAGTGGGTATGAGCTTTAGGGTGTACAGTCCACCTTAGACATCAATAAAGGGTTTCCTTCATAGAATAGTGGACCTGATGTGTCTGAAGTGAGAAAAACCTTGTGTCTTTTCTGTCACCAAGTTTTGAATATGGTCAAAACATTTTGAGAATATTCACTCAAATTTATGTCATTGGCATTGCTTTAGCTAATACCATTATGTATCAAGTGGGAGTAGATATGGTTAGTCATCATTCATGTATAAATGTGATATATATTCTATTTTAAATTCCTGTATATTGAGGGCAGAACCACCCTGTTCGGTAGCTGGAGCTGGTATGTCCAGTCAGGTGACCGCCTATTTTCAGGTGGTACACAGGCACCCCCTAGTGTCAATTGGAGGTGGTGCCTAGACTCCAGCTCCCTCTGGTTTATTGTATAAATGTCATATATTTTATCAAAAAAACAAGATAATGATGCTCACCTATGTTAGAATATGATATTTTACCCCTAACAGCTACTCGGTGAATGGTACGGTTACGCGCAGACAAACAGTGACAACACCCTGACTTCCACCAAACACTTGCTCAGCCGAGATGATGAAGGAAACCTGAAATTGTATCGTACAGGTGCAAGGTAACTTTTGGATTTGACATTTTGTCATAGTAGGCAGAAACCATCATAAACTACAAGACCATTCATGTCTAATGCTGATAGAGAGAGGCAGTTAGGGTTAAGCTTTTAAAAGGTCTTCATACACACATAGACATACATACATACACACACACACACACACACACATACATACATACATACATACATACATACATACATACATACATACATACATACACCAACACACAAACTCACACACACATTTTTTATTCATGAAAAGCTCCATAGCTATGGAGCTTTTATGTGAGCTTATGGAAACTTGTATGGAAATCTTGTAAATCCACCCAAAACTTCCATAAATCCACCCAAAACTCCCATAAATCCATCCAAAACTCCTGTAAATCCACCCTAACTTACGTAAGCACAAACAAACTCACATAGCTAGGGCAGCCCAAAATGTGATCATAAATTTATGAAACACAAAACTTACAGAGGTTTGTTACAGGCCGCTGGTCTTGTTTACTTGGCAAATCATACATGCTTACTTCTGCTGTTCCCACAGATCTGGACAGTGTATTCCCATGACTGAGGCCACTGTGGAGGTGACCGACGACAACCCTGCTTACTTCATCATATACCACAATGGAAGGAGGGGTAGGTCAAAAACATTGGAATGGTCTAATACACTCTTAGAATACCCGTATCATGCCCAACAAGCATGTTGTGGGTTGAAAGAACAAAATTACTGTATAAGATATCCTAATAAAAAGTTAACCTATACAGTCAGTCAAAAGTCAACCAGACATGAATTTATGTCATCAGGCCATTGAAAAGAATGTTTAAAATTTTTGTTTTGTTTTTGATAACAAATTTTCAATAGAGATTGGATAAAGAACGCAGAAGTTTATTTTAGAATTTGGATCTGGACTTCTCCAGACAATTTTAAAAACTGGCTTAGCAGCACTGAAAACAGATGCTTCTATAACTAACATAATACTAGAGAATGGGATTTGAGAAGAAATAAATGTAGCAGCTAACAATATAACCCAATATATGGTAACTGCCGATAGCTTTTAAGATATTTCCCATCAGCTTGCTGTACTGAATTGTACATGTTTGATCAGAATTGATGCAAAAATGAACTGATTCTTGGAGTAGAATTAGCTGATTATGACCTCGATTGGTTGACAAATCACCTAGGGGGTGTGGGGCATATACACCTTTCCCACGAACCTGCGCAGTCCCACACCTTGCCTACCGTTGGGGGTTTTGGTAACTGGGTCACTTCACTTCATAATATATATAGATTAACTATAGGATAAGTCCAAAAAATCTATTTCAAATTTATTCCAACAGAGCGGCGCCACTTTAATGATGTACACTATTTGTAATTCTCAGTGATTGACCTACATCTTGATACCTTTTTATTTTACAGAACATGTGCTTTTTATTCTACAGAACATGTGCTCATCCTTCATGCCTCTGCCAGTGAGCTGGTGATGTATGTGTGTGAGCTGAAGCTCCCTGATGGCTCCTGCGGCCCGGACCACAAGTCGGTGCAGGTTTACAGGCGCAGGCACAACATGCTGGCCGCCATGTCAGCGAGCGCGCAGCAGGCTGTCACACGAGCCTGCTTCACACAGGCACAGCTCATTCTTACAACACATGATGGTGAATACTTTAACTAATTAAAATATCTTAAAGGGAGCCAAAACCAATATAATTGTCAAAATTTTCAAAACTCAGATAAGTACAGAAATATGTTAGATGAGTCTAATTAAGGTCAGTGGTAAAGTATTAGCCGTGAAAACTAGAATTCCATAAGAGATGGTAATATTTCCATTTGTTTGTAAACAAACACCATTTTTGCAGATCCACTTTAATTCATTTGAGCAAAGAATGATTTTCTACCATATTTCATGGCTTCGATTTTAACATGGGCCAAAAGTAGGCTTAAGGAATGGATTTCCATGATTATTTGAGTTTAGAAAAGTTTGTTGAATTTAATGGTTTTGATTCATATATTGAGAAAACTAGGCACAGTTCAGTCTTACCACACACGATGGTGAGTGATTGAAAAACATTGAAAGATATATTCAGAAAATTCCCAGAATATTTTCAGATAAACGACTGTAAATGTTTATTTAGGCATTGGAGGTATCAGATATTCTTGGCCATCCCTTTATATGAGTATTATATCTTTGGAAAGCATTGTGGAAAATATGCTTATGTAAAAAGTTGATGATTTTGTAGACCTTGTTTGGACGTGGTCACGTGATCACTTTTTGGTGATCATCATGTGGGAATGGATAAAAGTACATGTATTCTAAGTGATAATAATTCCTTCCATGATACTATTATTAATTAGACTGTAATTTAATTGCTTCAGGATTTTAAATAATGATGACTATAAACTGATCACCATTATGGCAGCCAGCCCATTCTAGATGATTGTGTCATTTGCACAAGGTCTATAGATAACCTGCCCTAACATACTGTAAGTGGATAATGGTCCAAACTGTCACATAATTTCAGCTGACTGTAGCCTTCGAATTCCTCATGCCAGATGTGCCTTCACAGATCTACCCATGGACAAGAACTTTGACATCCGTGCAGTGAGCCTTTTGAATTCTACATTTACATAATTTTTATATATAATACTAAATATTTTACCATAAATATTACTAAAACTGGTATGTTTTAAATAACTAAACTTATCTCATCTGCGCTTTTTCTTTGATAAATTGTTTTATGATATTTTGAGTAATATAATTCATAGTTATCCTAATTACATTACTTGTAAATTATATTGTACTTTTTGAGTAATCTAGATGTATCCTATATACCATGGAGGACCAGGGGGAAAGCTGATTGATTTTTTTCAGAAAAAAAAGTTTGAATTAAAGTTTGAATTTCAAAATTTAAAATGTTCTTAATTTAAAACTGTGTTATCCTCATTTTACATACATGTCTTTTCGATAATAGCTACTTTAACTGTTCTAACCTTAAAGGGCCATACCCATTAGGCAATTGTATATACTGTTGTCAGGAGAGTCGGCGGTGAAATCGTTGGGTGACTGTCCAGTTTAATTTATTACTGGTGATTTTACTGCCGATTTTACTGATGATCCCGTCACATGTAGCCTCTCGCCCAGAATCTGTACCATACCCAAAAGGTGTCGCCTGGCGATCCTGAGTTGCCTGGTGACTTTACCGGTGATCATCCCAGTTGCCCGTCACCCATTGCCGTTAAAGTCACTTAGTTGGTATGGCCCTTAAGAATTTCCTCCCTGCTATAACCTCTAGGTAACTGGTCATTGGTACACCATCAGCCGTCTGACCCCTCCTGGAGACACGAAGCGCAAGTCAAGCAGGAACTATGTCGTTTACAAGTCACGTGATTCTGTCACATCTATATGGACTGCCAAAATGTATGTCACACATTTTGCTTACCAGTATATATCATATAGCAGTTTCTCAATCAGTTTAATCAAGTCTGAGTATGATCAAACCTGCCTCTTCTTCGACTGAGATTTCATATGTTTTTTTAGACTTACCTAATAGCTGATCTTCCACCCACTCCCACTTTGTGACTTACATAAACAGTTTTTGTGGGCTGGGTCACTTCATGCAGAAGACACTTAGAGATGATGCCTAGATAATGAAGTATGGTAATGGATGAGATATAATGGTGAGAATTTGATAATAAGATGTCAGGATTGAAAATGTCTCTTTGTCTAATTCTTCCCAGCCAGAGGTGTGACATATTAATAACATTGCAGCAATGTTCTGGTTTGGTTCATGTTACATTATTTTGTTGGCTCCCACTAACGTTTCTGCAACGTACTGCTGTAACCTGCTGTAACATTGCACTGTGACATTATTATAACATTCTGGTCATGTTCTTCAATCTAAACAGAATGTTCTTATAACATTTTGTTTTTGTTTCATCCTCACCTCACTAAGAAATAATGTTATAATAATGTTCTAATTAGACTAAAAAACTATGGTTGCAGAATGTTTCTGTTACGTTGCAAACTAGCTGGGTTTATTTCCTCTTTTGATACTTCTGAAAAATTGGTTGATATGAAGTATCAATGTATTATCTATTAACTGAATATCATCCTTTCATTTGTAGTGGGACAAGATGTGTTGAAAAGACTAAAGGATCTATGGAAGCCCTACCAAATTACCCTCCTGGGATATTTAGATCAACCTTTGGAAGCTGGACAAGTAAAGCCTTTAATAATACTCAAATGCAGATTTGGTTTTGTGGCCTAGCAATTTCAGAAAACTGATCCATATTTCCATCTAAGACCAGTTTAAAAATTTGAAAAAAAAAAAAAAAAAATCTGTCATTGATCACACCAAAGCAGGGCATCAGTAAAATCATCTCCTGCATCATACTCCAATAGTTATGTTGCATGTCTAGGAAATATTGGTTTCATACCCTCTGATATAACAGTTCTCTAGCACTCTAATGCATGAACCAAAAGTGTTTTATACATGAAACCTTAGATTCAGTAAAGAAAAAAAGCTTTGATACTTTCAAAAATAAGTTCTAACGCGACGTCCAAAGATAGCCAAATGTTTTGATAATTTAGAACCAAAAAAAATCATTCTCTTGATTATTTCAAGGTATCACAAAGTTCCTCCACCTAAGTGACAACTATGCAATTACATTTGAGTGTGTCCAACCCACTGGAAGCACAACCTTCTTCAGCGAGTGCCCATTGGAAGACGCGGAAGTCGAGATTCACTCGCGGCGTCCTCAGACCCCGCAGGCTGCCATTAATGTTCTGAAGGACATCCTAAGACAGAAAACTTGTATCGATGTAAATCGCATGGAAGACATGCTTCCTGCAGGCAAGTGCAGAATTTTATCTTAAGGTGTTTACAGATTTGATATTTTACCTGTATATAAGTTTGTTGATTTAATATCTTATTTCTTTGGTCTGGATAAACAAAAGAAATTAAAGATAAGTTTTATCCCTTGATGATTGATAAGGGACCTTCCATTAAAAAAATGTCAGACCCCCAATACCCTTGATGCATACATACTTGAAGGAAGGCCTCAATGGAAAAAAAAGTCTATTGTATAAAATTTCATGAAGCTGTGTGTACTGATATCATGAGGCATTTTTATTATTATATCAGACAAGAAACTTCAAAGTTTAGCCAATTTCCATTTAGGTGATTAAGGACTTTGATTTTTGCAGACACGTGCCCGCTTAATGTGAGACGACAGAAGTCATGTCATGTGGATGAGATACCGATGCACCCCAATGTCACTGTACCTATGGTAAGAAGTATGGATGCATATATTATCTGATCAATTCATTTGTCCACTTTAATCTAAAAGAACACGGTTGTTGATATGGATTTCAGATAAAATAATTTCAGTCAACATTGTACCTATTAGTTAACCAATCAATCTGCTGCAAACTTGATTGTGGTAGGCCAGCACAAGTTGGAATATAAGTACACTGTACTTGTGGTACTTGCTTGTTGCAATTGCTTGCAGAACTTTCTATTATATTGGTTTTCTATGGACTGCTTGCAGTCGGGATAACAACATGTTGGTATCTGAGATGCAAACTGCTTGCGGTAGTTAAAAAAGGCAATTGCAAATGCTACTTACCGCATCGTGAAATATGGCCTTGTTATTTTGTCAATTCATTTGTCCCACTTAATCTAAAAGAAAACTATTGTTTCTATGGATTTCAGGTAAAAATATTCAATCAACATTGTAATCTATTAGTTAGGGTTGAGGATGGTGGTAGTGTGATGAAGAACCTTTGTTTGCTAATGAATAGAGTTTAAAGGTCATATTCCACTTTGTGGTTGTTAGCGCTCGCGGAAGCTTCAACAAGGTACTGCGAGCCATTTGCAGTTTTGATACCAATATGTTGATATCCTCAACTGCAAGCAATCCATAGAAAACCTATACAAAATCATTTGCAGTACTTGTAAGTACCGCAAGCAAATACCAAAGAACCTATATTCCATCTTGTGCTACTATACCGCAAGCAAGTTGACGGCAGTTTGCTTTCATGTTTTCATGGTACTGCAAGCAAATAAAGTATAGTGGAATATGGCCTTAACTATTCTTTTGCGGCAAATGACATGTAAAAAGGGAACTTATTGTATCATATTCTCACATTGATGCACACAGAGAATCAGTCTTTTACTAACTGTTAAATACTTTTGATCACCCTTTCCTAAATTTCAGAATATACTGATTAATATCAGACTTCTCACTGATGAATTTTTAAAAAAGCTGTTACAGATACCCTATGTTTATGACAATGGCATTGCTAGTCATGATGTTATGTTCTTTCCCTCGGTTCAGCTGGCCGGGGCATGGTTCAAGATTTTGCAAACCGAAACAGCTTCCTTCACAACATGGAGAATCTTTTTATATAATATTCACATAGTGACACTGAGAGTCAGTATTTTATGAACTGTTAAAGATGCCCCTATGTATTCACAACAATGATATCATTGATAGTACTACCAATGCTCTGTCCTTTTCATCGGTTCAGCTGGCGGGGGCGTGGTTCCAGATTTCGCGAACCGACACAGCTTCTGTGCTTCCTCGACAACATGGAGAGCTGTTTATAGACGCAGACAACCACCACCTGGGCACAGTCACCATGCTGCTCAGGGGGAAGAGTGGGTAAGGCAGGACTCTTTTTTTTTTTTTTTTATCTATTTGTTGTTATTCAGTTATCTAGAATGGCCTGTTACAGAATGACCATCTCGCACAGTGAAAAATTTAAGATCATTTTTAGCATGTGGTTAATAGCGATGTCACTGTTTTCCAAATAAGAATAACTGCTGTTTTGCTGGTGCAATTTAAATCCCGTAAGTGATAATTTGATCCAACGCCTGAAATAAATATACACACACATTTATACATACATGTGGTAAAAATGTCTGCTCAAAAGTAACCTTCTAAACTGTTCATGTTTGAGTATCCGAAAGGGCCCAGTGCCCCGTCGCATAACGGGTCTCGCTGTTGCGAACATTGGCACATTTCAAAAGACCTCTCCCTGTTCAACAGGGAGAAATGTACCTTTCATCCTTACAGGGATGGTTTGCACACCCGATTTTTCAATTTATCAGGGGGACATTTTGGGGTTAACATTTAAAGATTTTGTTTTCAGTAAATGTTAGATGTGTCCTTCAGCTTATAATTTGTATAGGAGGCAAGTGGCGGAAATTATTTATTAGCCAATTAAATTAAATTCAAAGTGTGTACAAAACCATCGCAACAGGGAGGATTGGCACACCCCCAAAACAAGGAGAGAAAAAAACAGGGAGAAAAAACAAATCCATCCTTAATCGCTCCCTCTTGCGAGCTTTTGGTTATGCGACGGGCCACAGTGATGATCATTTTAGACAAAGAAAAGATTTTACTATTTACCAGTTGTTTGGAACTTGCATAAGCAAATCACAAGCAATTCCATTATCCCATTTAGCAGATAGTGATTACACCATTTTTGTGATTTAATTGTTGTAGGTAGTTGAGGCCAACATTTTTGTTATCTAAAGGAGATTCTTTGTATAAGTCATATTTCAGTGTATCAAAAAACATACTTGATACCAACTTGATCCCATGGAGGTCTAACCCCATACTTTTGTCTTGTCTCTGGCCCTGTTTCTATATTCTCAACAGTCTTAAAGAATTATCATGTTTCATACATCTTCAAGGGACTCCCTTGAGGATTGCGATCCAGTGTTCCGGGTTCAGACCTACTCATCTAGCCTGGACCGTGCACACTGGTTCTTCGTCACTGACAACTATGTGGGTGTCAGATCAGGTAAGAATAAAGGGAACCAAATCCAATATAATTCACAACATTTTCAAAACTCACTTTAGTATAGAAATATGTTAGATGAGTTTAGTTGAGGTAAAGTATTAGCTGTGAAAACTAGCTCAAACTGAAGTAGAATTCCATGGGAGATGGTAATATTTCTATTTTTTCTAAACAAACCCCATTTTTGCAGATATACATTAATTGATTTGAGCAAGAAAAATGTGTTTTTAATGATTTTCTACCATATTTCATGGTTTATATTTTGACATGGACCAGAAAAAGATTCAAGGAATGGGTTTCCATGATCATTATTTAGTATGGAAAATTTTGTGGAAATTATTTGTTTCAGCTCCCTATAATTTGAATGACTTCATTTGAATGACAACATAATTATGTAAAAAGTGCCCACCATGTAGCACAAGGTTAGAAATATTAAACTGAGGACCTCTTCTTTACGAAGGCTTTATGGAGGTTCATATGCTATGCTAATTTGTTATTTGGATGTCATTGTTTGAGAAAAATGAAGACAAGCAAACATTTACATCTGCATAACTTAGCTCAAATCTAATGAAGTGATATAACCTTTTCAACTTATCATTGATCAGTCTGTAACATGTTTTTGTGAAGTAAAAAATATACCATGAATGTAGATATAAATTATTATCATTTGCACAGCCAAGGAGCAGTACATACAAGGGGTAGTGTGTATTGAGAGGCTGTATACACTGCTCCTCATTCTCACAGTTTGCAACATTATTTCGGATTTTATTTGGGTGATAAAATATAGAAGAACCTTATGGGTCATCCTTGGGTGTCTGTAAGACACATAGGGATCATATGTAACCCCCCTATGGGTCGTACAAGCACCCTCTGACAACCCCCGCGGTTCTTATTATATTATTATATATCATTATACTTAGCACCCTGTTCCATCCCCTTGCAGGAACCCTGAAGGTGGTCCACGTAGACCGAAACCTGCTGGTTCTCCACACCTGTCTCGGCCCGAGCCCCATATTCGATGGCCTCTGTGACAAGGACAAGGAGGCAGTTCAGGTGAGAAGGCTGAGACCTCACAACTTTCTATTGATACAGCTGTATTCTACATACTGAAAGTGCTCTGCCGATTTGCAGTTGCTATACTTTTAGCATTGCCGATGCATAATCGGCAGCATTGCCGATGAAATTTACCAACATGTTGGCCAATATTTCTTGTTGATTTTCTAATGACTACCAATATTGCACTTTGGCTGTCGATATCACACTTTTGGCGGCCGATATCACACTTTTTCAGTAGCGCACACTTTCTGTATGAGGAATACCACCTTTACATTCCCTTAGTAAAGGTAATGTAGCTGTATGTAGTGTAGCCTAGACATTAAAGGTCATATTCCAATATAGCATTCTTTTACTTGCGTATAAAATCTTAAGGCCACTTACTCCACATTGTGGTTATGCCATGATTTTTAATACATCTTATATCAAAAACCTATGTCTATATATTTCCCAGAATGCACCTTGATTTAGGCTAGTCTACAGGTCAACTATAATAAATAAGCTATCCATGGTGGGTAGAATTGCATACAATAGGACATTGAGGTTATGAATGTGGTTTTATTAATTAATTTATTAATTATAACTATCTTTTTTCAATCTCTATGATTATAAAGGTTTACAGCCACAGACGGTACCTCAATCAACATGACCACAAGGTTTTGAAGCACGTTCTAGCCAACAAACTCTGCGTTGATGAGCTGGATCTTCATAGAATAGGCCACACTGGTTCGTTGATTTGAATTAACCGAAAGTCTGCAACATGTTTGATTTATGTGACTATGTGTACACCTAAGTAGATTTCTAATTTACTAAATCATCTAATTGTCAAATGTAATTCATTGATTATATATTCAACTGATATTTGAAGACTATTCATTTAAAATATCTCATATATGCAGGCTACTTATTGCCAAACTTAAAGGGACGTTCTCGTCCTTGACGACGTTTTTGCTGGCTATGTTGTAACCATCTAATTAGTGTGCCAATTTCACGACGTGACCAATAACATTACGTTATAACATTCTGAAAGGGCAAAACACGTCCCCAGTGACGGCGTCTTTAAGCTTACATCGGCTTATGTATCTCTTTGAACTCACGAACGAGAACGTCCCTTTAATCTACAAGAATGTTTTAATCTAGATGATTCACTTCTCTTTTATTTCAGAAAGATGTGGAATACCAAGATATGTCAACAGACGTAAGTATGGATGAAATGGAGTGATGTTTACTTAAAATCAATATCAAAAAACTGAAGACTTATCTTATGGTAACAGATGTATACAGGCAGTTTAATGTTTGATTAACCCTAAGTTGAATAATATGAAGGCAACATAAAGAATTCAGAAGAAATAGCAATCGGCTGGTGAACAGAAGAGTTTTTCCATACTGACCAACTGACCAATAAGCTGCAGTACACCTGTTCGAAGTGTTTAAGATGGCTATCCAAGCTTGTGTTTATATTTCATAAATGATTTTGGTAATCCCTTGATTTCAGAGCGAGGCCCCAAGTCCTGCAGAGTTGAGGATTACAAGGCACAGGCAGACTTTGAACCACAAAAGGTAAACCAAGTTAATAGTTTTTAAATCAACAAACTGAGACTTTTCATGGTTTATTCTTAAATTATTTCATATGTTTGGGATGGCAGGGAAACCAATGTTCCAGGCATATTCCTCCCTTGATTTTATAGAAGTTGTGCAGATGACGTCACACTTCCTAAAATGGACTGGGCGCCATGTTGGTGATATATATTTAAAATTAGCATAATTCACAATTCTAAAACATTTATAAAAAAAGTATCTATACAAAATCTATCTGAAATAAACTTATTGAATTCTAATAGACACCTATGATTATTTGCAAAAATTAGACAAGTGACCACGTCTGAACCAGATCTACACCCAGATCTTAATGAAAAGACTTGTATATTTATGTGATGACGTATTGATGTGTTTCTGAATCCCGAGTCACCTTACACTGATTCTTAAATTATTGCCAATCTGTATTTATGTTATATAATTGATACATTTGCACCTGTTTATTCTGTTTATATGTGACAATACTTCGTGGTCAAGTATATTTATAAAGAGCTAACAAATTAATGTACAAGGCTTCCTTTGTTTCTTGGCTATAATGTCTAATTTTCCTAACGGTTCTCTTTTAATCCTATTTCTGATTTACTATTGACTTTCTATTGAATTAAGAAACAGTAGTAATAAACTATTCTGATAAATCAACAATTAGAGTGTCCTAACAGTCAAAACCTTTCAGTTTGTAGGAGTCTGGTATGAGATAGAACGCACCCGCTTTTCACGCTTTAATCATTGGGAGTCTACAGTCAGCCACATATCGCACCAGCCACCACATGGACTGGTTTTCTCACATGCTGGATCAAAGTGAGTCTCTTAACCATTTGTACAACTTGACAGAACAACTGTTGATCAACAAACAGTGCACATTTCTTTTCATTACCCACACATTATATTGTTTTATGTATATTTGGGGTAGTTAGTAAAGTTGGGTCATATGAACTGCTCCTCATGTTAATCAATTTCCAAATGCTGTTGAAAACGTTTCAGAAATGAAATGTATAACCTTTAGAGATATCCTCAGGTGACTGTGCAATGGCTTAACATCATCTTGGTCCATGACGATCCCCAATGGGTCTTATGGCTATTCATGGCACCTTGACGCCCCTGCGGTTAATCTTATATCAACATGTCTCAATCATATCCCACAACTTTATTGGTTGTGAAGCCTTCCTCCAGTAGCAGGGAAATGACTTGAGGCAACTGTTATCTCTGATAAGCTGCTGCTCTTCTTACACTAAGGTTTTGTATACTTTATCAATGTGACCTACCACTTTTCACGGTGCAGGGCAGTGAAAAGACAGAATTGTCAAACCCTTGTTCTCGCCGTGATATGGCCATAGATGTGGATATGGTGTAAAACACCAATAACCAACCAACCAGGGGGACTCAGGGCCACCGTAGTTGACAAAAGACGCGTTTTCCGGCGGACCTCCGACGGCCGACTTCTAAGGCACTTTTCACCAGCTTCCCCACTTCTGATCACAACGCCGTTCGGTAGGCTACTAGAACTCATATCAAGGACTTCACAAAAAAATTTCAGAACTTTTGTGCGAAAACTCTGGCCGTGGCATTAACTTAACTTTTCTGATTCCTGGTGAGTGGACAAAAGACGCGTGTTCCGACGGACCTCCGACGGCCGACTTCTACAACACTTTTCAACAACTTCCCCTCAACCAATCATAACGCCGTTCGGTAGGCTACTAAAACTCATATCAGAGACTTCACAAAAATAATTTCAGAACTTTTGAGCGACAACTCTGGCCATAGCATCAACTTCTGTGATTCTTGACAGTGTAACATGTGACACCAACAACTGCTAAAAGTGGGTCAGGCATCAACGGACAGCTACGGTGGCCCAGAAGCACAAAAGCATTTTCACACCATCAAGTTGAAGTTGAGGTTGAAGTTGAATACATAGGAGCCGTGTGACAATGTAATAGACACAATCGGCATCCCGGCAGATTTAGGACGAACAGAGAGACTGACCTTTTAACTTCCAAAACATAAAAAGATTCGCTCATTAACAACAGAGGCTACTGATAGTCAACTACAACTGCAAAACATCAACATGTCAGATAGTGAAGTGGACACGGAAGTGGAGATGAAGGACGCAAGCATGGCAGGAGTCAAGAGAAATAGACCTAGTTCTGAGGGATCAGAGGGGAAAAGTCCTGGAGGACATAGGCAGGACGAGCCACGATCAAAATTGACGAAGGGAGAGAGAAATGTCAGAGACGAGGGCAGCACCAACCTGATACTCGAAAAACTAGAAGCGCTGAGCAACAATTTCAACTCTAGACTGAGTGTCATCGAAATTGCCACGAAAAATACTGAAGAGCAATGCAAGGCCTTCTCCACCATGCAAACAAATATAGATGAAATAAAGGCCACTGCAGACAAAAATGAAAAGGAAATACAGGGAATTAAGGAAAAAATGGAAAGGGTTCCAGGCAAAACGACGCTGAGCAAGCATGAAGTAAAGGAGATGCACAGCAGACTGAGGGCAGAGTGCTACCAGAGAAGGGTAAACCTAATCTTCGAGGGCATAGAAGAAGGTGGAAACAGAGAAAACGACAACACTCTACGACAGCTGATGAGCAACATATTCAACAGAGAAATGGGAATCACCAATATCGATATTGACGTGGTCCACCGGGTAGGCGCTCCATCACAGAGGGGGCTGAGGCCTGTTATTGTAAGGTTCGCAAGGCTGAACGACCGCAACAAAATATGGGCAGCAAGGGCGACACTACGTTCAAAAGACAGACGAACCTTATCCAAGGTGTGGATCAAAGAAGACCTGCCAAAAGAAGCAAAAGAGATGAACAACGTACTCTACCGGTCACTAAATGCTGCAAAGGCCTCCGGGAAGTACGGAAACAGCGTCTCGGTGAGAAATTTCAAGTTCTACTTAAATGGTCTTAGCTACACATCTGACGAACTGGAGGAGCTCCCAATTGAACTACGACCATCCACCCTTGCCCCACGCCAAAATGAAAAAACAGTAGTCTTCTTCTCTAAGAAAACGGCCTTCTCCAACCACTTCCAAAGGGAATTCACCGTAAGAGGACGAAAGTACACTAGCATCGAACAATTCATGGCCCGTGAAAAGGCTATCTACGCCAATGCAAGCCAGGAGACCCTTGACAGAATCATGAAGGAAGATGACCCTGTCCAGCTGAAAACCATCATGCACTTCCTAAAAAGAGACAACAGACAAAAGGAATGGGAATCTATTGCCCCGGAAAAACTCCGACCAGCCATCTTTGCCAAATTCTCTCAAAACGAAGATCTAAAAGCGCTTCTCATCGAAACGGGGAAGAAAACGCTAGGAGAAGCGTCACCACATGACCGATTCTGGGGCATCGGCTTAGCACTCACAGCCAGGGACGTCCTGGATGAAACAAAATGGTGCGGCAAAAACATGCTTGGCCTTCTTCTTATGGAGGTCCGTGACACTCTACTGCGACAAAATTAACACCATGAAGCGGATCCATATCACAGAGAGAACGAACTATGTCACACCGAACTTATAGCTACTACAAATATTTGAAAACGTGAAGCTACGTGCTTTTGCCTAATTGTTGAATTTCATTTCAGCCATTCTAACCATCGGCTCTCTTTATTTTTTCAGGTGCTGGAAAGGTTGATTTACTCAGAACAAAAGTCAAAACATCATGTGAAAGGACTAAATGCCAAATGCTAGATTTGACGAAGATATTATTATAGACTGTCCTATATAACAGCTGCATGTTATCGAAAGTGGAAACGTAATATAGGAACTTACTCAGTAGTCTAGTCTAAATGCCTCTAGTCTAAAGGTCTATAAACAAACCAAGTCATTTATTTTTATACTTATCTATATTTTTATACTTAGTTGCATGCTCCCAACCTCTGCCGGGAACCTTTAAGTGTGCATGTCTGCAAATATTTACTTTAATGTTTCCATGTTCTATGTTTCCATGTTATACATTTTTTATGTACAAAAATGCCACTCCACAAATACCAAAATCTCCCGAGAACATAAGCCAATTCATTTTGCAATTACCAACCTCTCAGTACCTAATACAGGAAAACATTTGACTGCAAACTCAAAAAAGATATGTAAAATTTCTAAAATGCACTTGAAATGGAGTATTGATGTTGTCTGCCACAATGACCTAAATAGACTCAGACAGAGATGCCCTAGGAAATCACCTACTAAATTGCTATGACAGAAACACTAAAACTATGCACCTTTAATGTGAACGGGTTGGGGGATAAAGTCAAGCGAAAGGCCATTTTGAAAAATATACGAGATAAAAAGATAGATATTTGCTTACTACAGGAAACGCACAGCACTCCACAGACACAACTATTGTGGAAAAATTAATGGGGAGGGGAAATTCGATATGCACATGGCTCCAGTAACTCGTGTGGAGTAGCAGTCCTAATAAAGAGAGGTTTAGATGTGCAGATCCAGGAAGAAATAATTAATCTACATGGTAGGTTCCTAATATTAAGAATGAAAGTAGGAGACCTACAAATTACCATTGGGAATTTATATGCACCCACTCAGGACAAAGAAAATGATCAAATGGTAATCTTAGACCAATTCAAAGAACAACTATTACCCTTCAGTGATGAACCCATCTTGCTTGGGGGGGACTTTAATATCGCACTGGACCCGGGAAAAGACAGAAGAGGCAAACCCACTCAGACTCACTCTAGAAGGTATAGGCAGGCACTACAGGAGACCATTAAAACTCTTGACCTTACAGACTATTGGAGAGAAATCAACCCTGATAGTTGTAGGTACACCTTCCATAGGAAAAATCAGGGCTCAAGGATAGATTATTGGTTTATATCAAACTTCTACAAGAATAAGGTGCACAGCTGCACAATAGATGTAGGCACCCACTCCGATCACAGTAAAATTATCCTAAAAGTACTTACACAAAAAACTCAAAGAGGGCCTGGGCTCTGGAAGTTAAACAATACCCTCCTGCAGGACTCTGAATATGTCAAAAAAATAAAAAATCTGCTTGAAGATTTGCAAAGCGAAGCAACTGAGTTAAATCCTAGTGCTCGCTGGGACTACATTAAATATAAAATAAAAGACTGCTCCTTAAAATATAGCCGAACCAAAGCCAACAAAGAAAAGTCACAGATAAAAGACTTAACTGACACTCTCAATAAATTGCTAGAAGACCATGACAATGAGCTAGATCATAGCCTAGAGATTAACTCAATCAAAAAAGAATTAGAATTTCTGCAAAACAAAAAAGCACAAGCCTCAATATTTAGATCTAAATGTAACTGGTCGCAACATAGTGAAAAACCAAGTAAGTACTTCCTCAACCTAGAAAAGAAAAACTATAGTAATAAATTAATATCACATCTACGGATGGAAGATGGAACAGTCTCAAGTAATAAGGCAGAGATCCTAGATTTGATGGAGAACTACTACAAGAAATTATACAAGGGAGAAGAAACTGACAGTCTGTTGAGCCAAAATATATTTAATAATACAGACATTCCCAAACTGACAGATAGTGAAAGGGAAAACCTAGAAAGACCAATAACGGAAGGGGAACTTACTGTTAGCTTAAAACAGCTTAAAAGTAATAAGTGTCCAGGGAGTGATGGGCTGAGTGCAGAATTTTATAGAATTTTCTGGGAGGAAATCAAGCACTATGTTCATGAGAGCTTTCTCTTCGCACACGACAATGGAAAACTTAGCGCTGAACAAAAGAGAGGGGTGATCTCACTCATTCCAAAAAAAGACGCTGATAGACTGTCATTGAGCAATCGGAGACCAATTACATTATTGAATGGTGACTATAAGATACTAACCAAAGCGCTAGCACTAAGACTAAAAAAGACTATTTCTAAATTAATATTTACAGACCAAACAGGTTATATAACGGGAAGATACATAGGTACAAATATAGGGATAATAGAAGACATTATCAGTCACACAGAGAAGACTGGAGAGCCCGGGTACCTAGTAGCACTGGATTTTCAAAAAGCCTTTGACTCAGTCAGCTGGTCCTCCATAGCAGATGCTTTAAAATTATATGGATTTGGAGACGCATATATTCAATGGGTGCACACAATTTATGGGGATGCCGAAACGTGCGTTAGCAATAATGGGTACAACTCAAAATGGTTTAACCCGAAAAAAGGTACTAGGCAAGGCTGCTGCTTGTCCCCCTTTCTTTTCATCTTGGTGCTTGAACTATTAGCCATTGCAATACGCAAAGAGGAACACATTAAGGGCATTTATATAGGACACAAAGAAATTAAACTAACAATGCTGGCAGATGATATCACTTTATTCCTAAAAGATCCACAATCAATAAATATAGTCTTGGATTTTCTTGTGAGATTCAGGAGATACTCAGGGCTTAAAATTAATAGAGAAAAATCCAATGTCTTGCAGCTGGGGGAGAACATTGGCGGAACAATGAATAGTTTATCAATTCCATGTTGTGAAAGTCTAACCATACTCGGCATTAGAGTAGGTAATTACAGAAGTGAAGAGGCACATTATGAATGGAACTTCAAAAGTAGACTGGAAAAATGTGAAGCAATATGCGGGGATTGGAGAAATCGAACTCTATCTCTAAAAGGCAAAATCACGGTTGTTAACAGTTTAATCACATCCTTAATGTTATATCCCGCCACCACGACCCTAGTCCCAGAAAAGGTATACATACAATTCAGGAAAATTATTAACAAATTTATATGGGATAGCGATGTCAACAGGATAGCATATCAAACTCTATGTTCTTCTATTGAAAATGGTGGTCTTGGGCTTTTGGATCTTGCGTGCATGGTCAAGGCTGCTCACATGAAATGGGTCAAAAGACTGTGTTCATCAGACCAAGAAAGATGGACTATGTTTCCCAGACTTGTATACAATGTAGATGCATCTTTGTACCATACATTCCTGGCAAAAGAAAAGAAAAGTATTAAAACTGTATCCTCACCATTTTACCAGAAGGTCCTTGAAAACTGGCTAGAAATTTATTATGCTGAACCAAAATCAGAGGAAGAGTTCCAAAATGAAAGTCTCTGGAAAAATGATTTTATAAAAATGGGGGATACTCAGTACGGGAGAAAATGGGCCAAAGCAGGTATAGTGCATATTTATGACGTTGTATCAAACAGCACTATCATGTCAAATGACCAAATCGAGGAAGAGTATGGTATAAATTGCAATTTCTTGCAAATGTTGCAAGTAAGGAGTGCTATCCCTTGGATAAAACATATGCAACATCAATGATGAACCAATCAATGTATTTCAAATGTCTAGCAAAATGATCTATAGTGTCACTAGAAAAAAATATCTTAAAACACCTACGGCACAACTATCCTGGAAGAAGATATACCCAAAACTGGCTCCAGACTCTGAACTGTGGAACAGACTATATGTAGCTGCCTTTGCATGTACTAGAGAAACAAAACTCCAATCTCTACAATACAAAATCCTCCACAGAATTGTGCCTTGCAACAAATACCTTTTTAAAAGGAAAGGCATAGATACTCCTGAATGTAACTACTGCGGACTTGAAGATGATATACTGCACTTCTTTTTGTACTGTCCGAATGTAACTTTCTTTTGGAAAACTGTAAAGAAGTGGTTAAAAAATGTTCTTGCCGTATCTATTGATAGTGAAATAGAAGAGGGCCTTTTGCTAAATAATCCAGAGAAAACTATCGAAGCAAAAATGGAAAACTTTATTGTATTAAATGTAAAATTCTATATTTACAGACAACGACTTTTCCATAAAAATCATCTAGATGTACTGGAATGGGCTTTAGAATTTAAAGGGAAATTACAGGTAGAAAAGCAGATCTGTATACAAGAGGGAAAACCAAGGAAGTTCAAAATGTGGGAAAATATTCTTGAGAAATTATCTTAAAACCACAGAGGTTATGCTAATGCAGCAAAAGGGAGTTTTTCTGGAGAGCTAACTGCAAGTTTTGTGTTGCCCTGTCTTGTCTTGTATTGCGTCAATGTCCGTCTTCGTTTTGTCTTTATGTTCTTATATACCAAAAATGATGATGTTAGTAGATTATAGATGAAGATTGTAAACAACAAATACCCAAAAAAATAGCAGAAGAAACTATCACATGTATATCCTCATATTTTGAAATAAAGTGAGCTCTGCTCTTTAAAAAAAAAAAAAAAAAAAAATAACCAACCAACCAACCTACCATTTTCAGAGATTGCCAGGGTGTGGGGCCATCCCAGGCCCATATCTACTCAGCAGCCAGTAAGAACAGCAGTGGAGAAATTACCATGGCACTGAGGAAGAAACCCAGGCAGATACAGCTATTGTTTTCTAAAATAAGTTTGGCATACTATACCAAAGTGATGTATTTTCAGAGACGGCCAGTGTGTGGGCCCATTCCAGGCCCATATCACCCCTGCAGCTGGTACAAACAGAAGCGGAGAAATGACCATGTGGTTAGGGCAGAGGCAACTCGTTGGCAGTCCATGGTCCATACACTGTAAGTTACCCCTACCTACATTTTGAGCTAATTCAGATGGAAAAATATCTTTTTCGAATTCTAGTAGGATCAAATACATCTCAGTAACACCTATAGTGCCAATAATACCTTTATCAAACTTGATATAAGTGTGATGAATGTCTATTCATCAGGTGTCAAAGCGAGAATGTGAAAGATGAAACGATGCGGTAGATTTAAGTACATTGTGTAATGGGACCGAAACCCGAAACCCGAGAAATAATGTAAACCTGAAATGACGTCAGTAGGACTGCGTGAGGTCACTATGACCACGTGACATGAAATAGCCAATCAGAGTTGACCGCTAAGGTATAAAAGGGGCGGTGAGGCCTGAAAATAAAGAGTTCCTTCGTAGTACTCCTGGTGTTCACACGTGTCTTCTTCTTCTAGCAGCTCCTTAAGAGGGTTCCATGTCGATAAGATGGTCCAATATGGACTAAATAGACAGAAAATAGAAGAAATATTAGTAAAGTTCGAGGAAACTTAGACATAAAATAGTGCGGTGTCCGAAGGCCCGAAAGACCGGAAATCATGGCCCGAAGGCCTGAAACTGCCCGACCGACGGCCCGAGGAAGGAAGACCGGCCAGGTGAAGAAGCCCGAAATAACAAGCGGCAGTCCCATGACCGGAGGCGCAACCGGCTCGGTCCCACACTACCAAAACATAGGCGACCGTTGGCCCAAGACTTCCGGCCAGGGGACGAAGGAGTAGAGCTTCCCTAGGTGGCCTGAGAGAGACGTAGAAGAAATGGCCCGGACCCCTACCACAACACACTTTTGCCCTCCGCCATCCTCCGCGCTTGATGGCTGCAACCCCTCGGCCCGACCTGACCAACACCACCCCCCTTCAACGAATACCTATCCCCCGACCGACCCACTCAGCCCCCCTCGTGCGCGAGGTACGACTCTTGATCTCACATCTCGGCTTCTGGCTTGGCCTCCGTGCCCAGCTGAGAACTGAAATAACCCCCATGTCCCTCGCCGGTAGAAACCGGAAACCCCGAACTACCGAGGAACGTCACATAAGCTTCAATCAACTCTGAAATAGGCAACTATTGTGTTTAAAGATGCCAAGGAGAGTTTTTGTCTAAAAACAAAGACTCCTTTGGCTTTTCAAACTTTCAGACTGGGCCTTCAGAATTTACCTCTTCTGGGCAAGACCAAACCACAAAAGAGTAATCTTATGGCAGCTTTACCTGTCATCAGCAATTGTCAAATTTATTTTAGTTTAATCTGATATGTGACAAATTTGACATTGTTACCTAGCATATTTTCAATCAAAAATAAATATTTTCCCCTTTTCTACCTAAGACAGGTTGATTACATAAAAATAGCCATTTGTAAATCTATGTGCAAGGAACCCTTTAAACTCCAATAACCAACCAACCAACCAACCAACCAACCAACCATCCAACCAATCAGTCACAGTTGACATTTCAATTTTCAGTTCCTCATAAGGTGATCTGGACAGACTACCAGGCGGCTGTTGTCTACTCCTGCCACCAGATGGCTGACGACGGCCGGTGTCGCCGCCTGGCGGAACAGGTCCATGTCATCAGCAGGTCACCGGAAGTCGACAAGAGGACGCGTCTGCGCATGTACAAGATCATCTCCCACAGGCTCTGTGTGGATGTGGTGGATCTCGTGGAGCCGGAACAAGAAGGTTGGGAAGTTTAGTCAAAGCAAATTTAAATCGACCATTCAAAGGGACCCAAAACCAATAATATTATAATTGACAACATTTTCAAAGCTCAGATAATTATAGAAATATGTTAGATGAGTTTAGTTAAGGTCAGTGGTAAAGTATTATCTGTGAAAACTAGCTTAAACCAAAGTAGAATTCCATAAGAGATGGTTATATTTCCTTTTGTTTGTAAACAAACCACACTTTTACAGATCCACATTAATTAAGTCAAGCAATAAAAGTGTATTTTTCAATGATTTTCTGAGATGTTTCATGGTTTAGATTTTAACAAAGGCCAGAAATAAGCTCATGAATCAGTGATAAACATTATTCTGCATTTAGCATGCTTCAAAAGCCCTTATTCCTTATTTTAGAGTCTAATGTATCTATATTGGTGTAATGGAGACAACTAATATTGTAAGGATGCTGCCTATAATTATGCGCCTATATGGATGCGTGTATAGAGTGGCAATTGTATTTTGCTTTGCTCCAAAGCCACCATAAAGTATTAAGATCTAAATTGCTCTAAATCTACCTTTTCTCACTATGAATTCATTATAATTAAAACCAAAACCAAAATACCAAATACTAAATAGCAAATAGCAAATACTAAATACAAAATACAAAATACTAAATACCAAAACCCTTTTCCTGTAAAGTAAATACAAGTGTACCTTCGGCTTTCCTGGGTACGTGGCCATGCATGCCTCTGGGTGTGACCAATCAGTATTTTGTTTGGCCTATATTGTATTTTGGGGTCATTTTGGTTTGTACCATTTAGTATTTACTATTTGCCATTAACAAAATACTAAATACCAAATACTAAATTTTAGTATTTGGTATTTAGTATTTTGTTTTGGGGAGAGGTTATTAAAACAAATGCAAGTATGACCAGGTTGAGTATTTTCAAAATGATACTTATGTTTTGCCACTTTCCATAAAGGTCAGATTTTGACTAACTCGGCGTCACGTGACCACCTCTCCACCATCGGATGGCTAGAAAAAACAGCCTGTACCTGCACTCTCTCACACCCCTAGCTGAGAGAGAAGGGGCACCAGCATAATGGCTTTCCTGGGTAATTGGCCATGCCTCTCGGTGTGACCAATCAGTATTTTCTTTGGCATATAGTACTGTAAATGGTTCCAATGAATAATCATTTAACCATTACAAAAGGTGATATTGCATTTTGTATTTAGGTTTTAGGTTTCTGTTATATAAGTGATGGATAATGGGAATTGCTTAATGTGAATTGAAGACTTGTGTATATGGTATTTGGTATTTAGTATTTGGGTTTCAGCAATATGTTAATGTAAATATAATTATAGGAATTGGGAGCATTTTTTATTTTTTTGTTTTTTTTTAAACATTTTATTTATACTGTATCAAGATCAAATTATAACAATCTGGTCTCCCTCTTGAGTACAGTTCTTATTAGCTTATATAATGATGATATAGAGACAGCACATAATGGAAAGTATGCAGAGAATAGGGGTGACTAGTTATCCAATATGGTTATTATAATGGTAATGGTAATGAGATGGCATGTATTAAAGGGAGCCAAAACCAATAAATTCCTTGAAATTTTCCAAACTCAAATAAACATGGAAATCCATTCCTTGAGCCTATTTCTGGCCCATGTTAAAATCTAAACCATGAAATATTGTGAAGAAAATCATTAAAAACACATTTTCTTGCTCAAATCAATTAATGTGGATCCGCAAAAAAAGGGTTTGTTTACAAACAAATGTAAATATTACCATCTTTTTTGGCATTCTACTTCAGTTTGAGCTACTTTTCGCAGCTAATACTTTACCACTGACCTTAACTGGACCCATCTAACATATTTCTTTACTTATCTGAGTTTCGAAAATGTTGTCAATTTTATTGGTTTTGGCTCCCTTTAACATAATTATTTCATGTCAAATAGTTAAGTTAATCATTACGAGAAATACAAATAAAGTCTAACATCAAAGGTAGTAATATTAGGGTTGTTGATTGTCTATTTTGTACCGTTCAGTCAACCATTGCTTTATGATATTTCTAAAATTGTCTATTGTCGGAGACAATCTAACTTCACAAGATAAGTCATTCCACCGTCCAGCAGCAAGGATTTAGGATGTACTTTATTGGTGATAACTTTTATGAATGATATTAAGTATTTCATATCAAGTATGTTATATTTTGTATTTTGTATTTTGCAATTACATTATTAGAAAAATATATACAAAAAAGGGGTATTTACAGGTATTTGATATATGTGAATGGTATTAGATGAAAGCAAAAGTGTATATTTTGAGGTATTTGATATATGGGAATGCTATTAGATGAAAGGAAAATACAATTGCCACTCTATACACTCATCTATATGCCTTTGGAGGATCGACTATTTACCTGATAATATTTCGTGAATAGAAATAATTGTATATGGGACAAGCTATGGACGCAGCAGTAGTATGATCAAATCGACATTTACGGCATTTATAGAATTTATGTTGTAAGTAGTAGATGGAAAGCACAATTGTGAAGCATGTTGCGTACGTTGGATTTCCTGTACACAAAACCTGTATTGACTGAAGCATACTTGCAATAGTCCTCTTATATGTATAACACTGTTATTATACGCCACATTGCCTGCAGTGAATTCATAATATCTATAAGCGACCTTAACATGTCAAGTGGATTAATCCGTGTATAGGCTATAGTCAGTAGTATATGGAAATAGTACTTTGGAGGTTGTGTCATTTATCTTATGCGAGTGGTGTTGTGTATGTAGGGGGTTCAGTATTGTAAACTATAAGCATTTAGTTCTTATATTTTATATTTAATTCTTATATTTCTATATCTTATATTTCAGCGGATTGTGTGGGCATCTTCGGCCTAGACTGTAAGTAAACAAAAGTGTGTTACTCATCACATATAGCATATAGATGTATTGTACTTGGTAGTCCATGAGGTACTTTTGGTGTGCACAGTGACAATTCACACCACTTCACGAACTAGTTCTCCTTTTCTGTCTCTAAGTCTATTCTAAGAGCGTTGTGCAATATGTAGTGACTTTACAGTATGCGAGTGATATGGTATAGTTGCCATTAAACACTCCTGACGTAAAACCTTTAATTTTTCCAGTACCAGCACGTCGCAGCCAACCAGTAAGTATACAACTTGTATTTTGCTTAACAGTGTTCTCAGCTTTTAACTGACCAAGATTCCCTATACCGATTCACTTATATCATAAGGTTGAGGTGGTTGATACGTACAACAACCACCACAAATGATATTATTCAGTTTGAATTACGATGAATTTTATTGAGTACTGACTTTTGTCAAGGATATTTTAATAATATGAATTTATGTTCTGTACAATCTCACTATTTAAATATTTATTTATATCTATTGTATAACTAACTTGTATTACTGTCATTTTAATTAGCATAGATTGTTTTTATGTCTGTCAGGCAAAAATGTGAGACAAGTTGTAAAACTTAATTTTTGTCTGATGAAATAAACGAATTAAAAAAAACAACAAAAAAACAAGAAATGACTACAGCAGCCTTCAATAGTCAATTTAGTGTTTCTCTAATACAAACATACAATTCTATACATTCTACAGCATGAAAGCAATTATCCATTCCATATTTTGTTTAGTGAAGTCTCAAGAATCATTCCAGAGGGTTGGTAAATGATTGCACCAATAGTCACATAATTCACAATTCAGCAGTAAACATATGGGTAGAAAGGAAACAGGCTTACTATCGTCCAAAAGAGGGTATATTTATTTTGTCATGATGAACAACTTTTGCGTTTCTCCCTAGGCTCCAGGCTGTAAGGTCACAGAGTGCAGTTTGACCTGTCGCCATGGTTACGCCCAGAACGAGGCTGGGTGTCCGGTGTGTCAGTGCCGCCACCTGGCGGACAGCGATGGAGGTAAGGGGAATCTGAAACTTTGGGGGCCGTCCATAAATGACGTCATGCAGTAGGGGGGGGGGGGGGAGAGAGGAGGGTCCATGTTTCCATGACCGGGCATGACAAGAGGGGGGGGGGGGGCATGTGTTGCATGTTGAGAAAAATTCAATTTTAAGAATTTCAGAGACAATTTCAGGTTAGTTCAGGACATCTTGGTTGAATCTTTTATTTTCAGTTAAGATCACAGATTTTCTAATTGACAGTCATGTTCCTAGCCAAGAAAAATATCCATTCCTTTTTATACTATTTCTACGATTTCTTTTTTTTTTTTTTTTTTGGGGGGGGGGGGGGGGGAGGAGCTCATCTTGAAATAATGTCGTATTTAGAGGGGTGGGGGGGTCAAGGGTCGCATCACAAAACATGACAAGGGGGACAGGGGGAGGGGGGTCAAAAAAGGTCAAAAATAGCATGACGTCATTTATATATGGCCCTTGACTGTGAATAAGATGAGGTTGTGGCAGCATTCGTCAACTGCCCGTCTACCGCCTGCATGCGTACTGGGGAAGGTTCTAACCTCAGATAGTCTAAAAGTGTGTTCTGTGAGTCATGCCAGTAAAAGTTGTAATCATGGGTAGCAAACTAAATATACGTTCCTCTCATCTTTTACCTCACTAGGATTCATACCTAAATGGCTAACTCGTCCCTATTCCACAACTTGTTAATGGGGTACTTGTCAAAATGGATTCAAGATTATGTGCAACCGACCAGTCCAAATGTCTATGATCGCGCCCAGTGCATCCATCCTGGCAGAAGGTTCTTCCTTTCACAAGGTCAATGGTGGGTGCAAGAGTGGATGTAGGATTTCTGAAAAGGGGGGTCAGCATATAGGTTAAGTACAAAACTGATGCGCATTAACACATACACTTGGTATTTACCCCTCTTTTTGTAGTTTAAAGGTCCATCAAAAGAGGGGAGGGGCCAAGACCCCCTGAACTTTCTCTTTCCACTCTCCAAGTGGATCCGCTCATTTGGTGAGTTTGTTAGATCAAAAGTTCGGTCCCAATTTCCTGCTAAATCTGATCCATGAGACAGGAAATGATTCTTTCAGGCTGCTAACATCAAAGATGAAATAAGCTATGCTGTAAGATGTCCAGAACAGCTCTGCAACAGCGAGATGTAAGGCAAAGGAAGTGATCTCAAACCTAACCTATCTCAATGCACTGGTCACTTCCTGAAAGTAATATGTGTGTAAGCAATTCGCCGGATACAAGGTAAAAAGGTAGAGCGGAAACACGTGACTTTCCTAAAGATATAACTGGTTCCTGTGTGATATGTAACAGGCCGTCCATATTAACCAGCAAAACCCTATCATTGCATCTATTGATCAATGAACATCACCTTGTGTAGTATCTGTGGTTAACTTCAAACACTTGTTATAGTTGTTTGCAGCAAAAAGCAATCAATCAACATAATGTGATCTTCCAAGTTTTGAACTGTGATATCGTATTTTATGATGGGAAAACATATGAAGGAACCTTCTGATGAGTTATAGATATTTACAGCATTTTTTGTCCTTTAAATTCCCAAATTATCTTTGGAATACCCTCAGAATCTGCCTGTTACCGCCCCTCAGATATCAAAATCAGGGCCTTGAAATTTTCTTTCTCAAAGCCTGATTAATGGATCTATAGAATAGTAATTTTCGTAGGCAATTTTACCATATTCCCTTCATATCCCTTGGCCTCCGTGGGCATAGATTACATACCTCTTATAAATCTCTTGGGTTGTTGTAATTTGTACAAAAGCTATGCATCTATCCCTGCATTTGGCTATATTAGTGCATATTAAAGACATGATAACTCTTATGTTCAGCCCCCTCACATCTGGCCACCTCACAGGTCTATATGGCCCTTCAAACTTTTTTTTCCAATCCATTCCAGATTCTGAGACGGACGTGACGTCACAAGATGGCGACGGTTCGGGGGAGGAGGACCCGGTGGTGGTTTCCATGGAGACGGAGGGTCACATGGTCAGTGACGGCAGTGGGGAGGTGGACCGCCCAATCACAGACAGAGGTATTGGACATGACTTATAATTGTAATTTTTCACATAGAGTAAAGTTGTGTACAACACATATTTATTTTTTCTAAAAAACAAAATGCTTTGTCCATTCTTGATGTTTAGCCAGAAGAGACAGGGGCCTACCAGCTCTAAAATCTGAGGGGGTTCCAGGGAAATTGAGGAACTGAATGTAAAACTAAGGAGGCTCCGACTAATTATTTTGATAAAATTCCCTATATTTGTAGTTCAATTATACAAACTTTGATAAATCTGAAGGGTGTGGTTGTGTGAGATTCCAGACACACATTGTTTTGATGTAATTCCCTGTATTTGTAGTTTAATTATGTAAACTTTGAAAAATCTGAGGGGGTTCCAGGCACCCTTGAAAGCCCCCCTGTGTACGCCACTGAGCGATGCGATACTAGACACAGAGTTCTGGAAATACAGTGCTGAATCTTTCCACACTCATCGGATGTTCAAAGTAAATGTTTATAATTCTTATGTGTACAACCATTCCCTGCTATGTAATGTTCCTCTGAGACTGCTTTCCATTAATTGCGGATCTAGGAATTCAAAGTCCTTTTTCTACATAGTTCAGAAGACTGGATCTTCTGAGAATAAAGTCATAAACAGGCACATGTGCAAAGATGAATTACAATGTAGTTAATTTTTTTTTTCAGATGGTGATGCGATTCACTTGCCCAATGTTGTTGTCTGCGCCCCTGTAAAGTGCCGCGATCATTGTGAGGCGGGTTACAGGAGGGACTATAGAGGGTGTTTAACGTGTCAATGTAGGGATGAACAGACAGACTCAGGTATGTAAATTGTTGAATTCAATGTGATTGGGTTTACATGAGGGATTATAGAGGGTGTTTGATGTGTCGATGTAGGGACGACAGCCCTGACGCACATACACACTCAGGTATGTAAAGTGTGGAGTTCTGTGTGATCCAGGTGACATGAGGGAATATAGAGGATGTCTGACGTGTCAATGTAGGGACATACAGACAGACTCAGGTACGCAAAGTGTCGAGTTTAGTTTGAGGTTGGTTACATGAGGAATTATAGAGGGTGCTTGACATGTGAATGTAGGGATGCCAGCTACATTAGCGAGACAGACTCAGGTACGTAAAGTGTCGAGTTCAGTGTGATCTGGGTTACACGAGGGACTATAGAGGGTGCTTGACAGGCAAATGTAGGACGCCAGCTCTGACATACAGACAGACTCAGGTACGTAAAGTGTCGAGTTCCGTGTAATCCGGGTTACATGACGGAATATAGAGGATGCTAGACGTGTCAATGTAGGGACATACAGACAGACTCAGGTACGCAAAGTGTCGAGTTCAGTGTGATCCGGGTTACATGAGGGATTATAGAGGGTGTCTGACGTGTTAATGTAGGGACACACAGACAGACTCAGGTATGTAAAGTGTCAAGTTCAGTGTAAGGTGGATTACAGGAGGGTGTTTAATGTGTGAATGTAGGGAAGCCCTTATCATGAGAGAGAAGCCATAACGTCCCGGTTAAATTTCAAGCTATCGATTCTGATTGATTTGTTTGAAGTTTTTGAAATACAAATATTGTCTTTAATTTCTGGGTTAACTGTATGTATATGTTCATTCAGACAATAGTTCAATCAGTATTTCTCAGGCAGCAACTATCATTGACCATTTATAAATAGAATAAATGAGCTTTAAAGCCAGGGTATCGTCCGTGGGTTTTGAAGGTTAGGGGCTCCACCCTTCACACTAGTGACGCCACAGCCAGTGACATGTTTTGTGATGTTAGAATGTAATCCAGCGACGTTATTGGTCACATCATGAATTTGGCACAGCTGTAAGGTAGTTACAATGTAGCAAATCACACCT
Organism: Lepidonotus clava; assembly: GCA_936440205.1. Classification (NCBI taxonomy): domain Eukaryota; kingdom Metazoa; phylum Annelida; class Polychaeta; order Phyllodocida; family Polynoidae; genus Lepidonotus; species Lepidonotus clava. The sequence continues at coordinate 4,976,543 of OW387143.1, forward strand.
ACCACATGGACAATACATTGGTTTAATTGCTTCTGTGTAACAACCGTCCCTACTCTACTTTTTAAAAAACTAAAAAAGTTTGGTCTGTTATCACCCTTTCAGATTCGGCCCCCTCGGACACCCAGTGCAGACCCACCTACTGCATGTTCCTCTCCTGCCCCTTCGGCTTCCAGAAGGATGCCAACGGATGTACCATCTGCGCATGCGCCGAGGGCCCGGCCGCCTCTTCCGGTCAGGACACCAAAGTGAGGCTGTTCTGGGTCAACAAGGGCCTGGGCACGTATGGCATCAGGAGGGCCATTGTCAAACCCTACCTCGAGGGTCCTGGGGCTGGGGCTGATCTAGTATCAGATGAGGCCAAAGGGGAGTCACAAGAGGGGGGTGTAGAGGGAAAAACCGTTGTTAAAGAGGAGGGTTCAGATTCTGATACAGATATGGAGAGTGGTAGGGATGGAGAGGACGAGAGAGGCGGAGAGAATGGTGGTTCTGATGGGGAGGATACTGATGGAAGGACTGAGAAAACTCCAACTAAAGGGCCGGAGGAAAAACAGAGCGCAACTACAGAAGCTAGCAGCATTTTGCAGAAGATACTTTCGTATCTGTGATAAATTGCAGGAGCTTTAAAGGGAATAAGTTTCCCGGTTCATAATTGTATATGCCAATTGCACAAATTATGAGTTACGAAAAACAAACCGTGCTTTCATACTTACTGTTTTTCATGTTGACAATACGGTAATAAAAGCAAATGATATATTTCTATGTCAAAGGACATTAGGCCTATATGAAGCGATGTCCAAGAAGGTAATTTCTGAATAATTGTTTACTATATTACGGTAAATAAATCAACCTCCTTATATTAACCAATTAACAGTATATGTTCAGCAGACTATGGCAGAATTCCTGTAGTTCATAAATGTTTGCATTCATCAAAGCAAATGTAAGATCACGATGTCAATTACTTACAGGATAAATATAACTACATTTTATAAATTCTTTTATCATTTTAATGACGATCAGCTGTTACAAGAACTTTCTTATGTAATATATATTCTCAAGCATATGAACAAGTTAATTGCTCTCAATCAACATAGTCATTTCACATATCTGACAAATGTTTCTGCATGCTAATTCCCAGTTGACCAAATTCCTGGGGTCTTATGGTTTTGTGTAATTTCTAAATCAGAAGAACGGTGCAAAACATGAAAGAAAACCATATTACTTTTAAGACCCTTTAATACCTATGCGTGCCTCGAACTTCGATATCGGTATAAGGTATATATCAATATATTTCTATATTGGTATATCGCGCCTCGAACTTCGATATCTCAATATAAGCATATTACAGACAATGCATATACACCGGCGATACAGTTGTTTGAAAATGCCAATTTAGAGTATTTTTCCTATGCGTAACAAAGAACTTTATCTCTAATGTGTGTGACTTCTTCGCAACGTAGTCATATCGCGCCAATATTGATTATTGTAAAAGGCCCTTTAGTGTCTGATTCGCATAGAGGGTGTTTTCTCAAATGTATTTTTTTCCAAAATAATTGGCATAGGATAAGTCAACTAAAACACAAAATATAAGATATGAAGAAAAAAAACAAAAGAAAAAAGGCAACTAAAACAGTTGGTCGTGATTTGCGTTGTAACTTACATGGTAGATGTAGTGATGATCAAAAAATGCTGAAGAATAGTTTTCAGTACTCCATCATGAATAAAGACACTGCTATCTACTATCTTTTCATCTCCAGTTCTTTTTCTTCTCATTAGTGGTGAGTATCAAATTAATGGCTTCAATAGAGGTGCCTTAAATCACAAAACTTGTCGCTGGCTACCCAGGCAAGCAGTAACGTAACAAGAACGTTCTGCGACTGTTCTTTTTTAATTGGTCTAAGACCTGGCCAATTTTCACGTAACAATAACGTTATTTTAGGTAAGGTTTAGACTTACTGAAAAAGAACGTTATAATAGCATTCTATTTTGGTAAAGTTGAGATCAAACTAATAAAGAATGTTACAATCACGTTATTGTAACGTGAAATTACGTTACAAGAACATCACAACAACGCTCTAGTGTGATGTCGCAACGTTAGGTTCTAAAGACGTTTTTTGGTGCCCTCAAAAGAACGTAACAAGAACCAAACCGGGTCTAAACAGAACGTTGCTGCAACGTTATTATAACGTCATATTCTTGCATGGGTACAACGGGTGGAGCCCCTAACCTTCACAACAGAAGGAAGATGTCCTAGCTTTAATGTGAGACTGTACAGTTAGAAACCACTCCTCCATACGCCTGGCTGGGGCGTGTCTCCAACGTTAATTACCGGTATGATATAAACGTTCTCTAACTTGAACCCTGCGTCTATAGACGTTTTTCAGATGAAGTTACTCATAGCAATGCAATTGATGAGTGTTAAGACCACACATGCATGCACATGCACACACAAACACACACAGGCCAAATAATTATTATGTATCCCCAGCAAAGGTGCGATGTAACGGTCATATTATGTGACCATACACTTGGTTTGTCTCTTACTTACTAAATTGTCACATAACTGTTACATTATTTTTCTGGGAGGTTGAAACCTAACCAAAACAGTACGTTCTGATAACATTCTGGTGAGGTTAGGTCAAGATGAAATTAGACTAGAACGTCATTGTGACATGCTGATTAGGTGAGGTCTAGACCTTACTTAAACAGAACATTGTTGTGACTTCCTGACCAGGGGAGGTCCCAACTTTACCTAAACAGAATGTTATTGTGATGTTCTGATTACATCAGGTCTTAACCTTACCTAAACAGAATGTTACGGTGACTATCTTATTAGGTTAGGTGTCAACCTAACCTAAACAGAAAGTTATGGTGACATCCTCATTGAGTGAGGTCTCAACCACACCTAAACTGAATGTTATTGTGACATTCTTATGAAGTATCAGCCTCATAAATAACATTGCAAGAACGTTATTAGAACGTCACATTGTAACGTCGCAATAGTTGGTCGCAGTGACGTTATTGGGAGTCATCAAAAGAACGTCGCTGTAACGTAGCAAATACTAATCCAGAACGCTATTAGAACGTCATATCCTTGGCTGGGGATCACGATATCACCAACCAAAACATGAAGATTTTAACACTTACTGATTCTCTAAGAAAAACAACATGTCCACCAAACTCTGGGAATTGAGTTTATACAATTTTACCACTTTTTAAATTTATGTATATCATTATATCTAGTAAATTATACATGTTTGGCGCTTCACTATACAAGTTCTCAGAGTGATGGGGATCCTGTCTGAACAAGGTCTATAATAGTAAAATCTCGAAATACCATGAATACCTTAAGCCCCATACCCACTAAGCCAATTTGAACAAGTCAGCCGGCTCACTGGCGCTAAAATTGGCCAATTATACCAAGATAATTGGCCGATTTTTGCACCGAGTCAGATTACCAATTAGTGTGCAATATTGAAATGTACACGTTTGATATGAATCTTCGCTGAAGTTGGCTGATCCTTCTTGTAGAATTGGCTAACTTTAGCGCCGATCTGTCTGCCGACTTTGTCAGAATTGTCTCGTAGGTATGGGGCTTTACCCATCTACTAATGAACGCAGACTGGTGCAATAAAGCCTATATTCCACGATGCGTTTTTGAGCTCGCATTGCTCATTTTACTTGTGTCAACATCGCAATGTGTTGGAGCTCAAGTGCGATGCATTGTGGACTATAAGAAAATGCTTGCATTCCCGGCTTACGTCAGCCGAGGTTGCGTCGTGACGCAACCTCGGCAGCTTGCATTGCGGAACCAAGTGGCGGGAACGCATCATGGAATATAGCCTTAACGCAAGTTTTACTTGCATTTCAAGGCAACTTTATTTGTGTTCAACTAATTATTATGTTTCCCAATTCCCCACTAGAGGCAACACAAGTGCCCCTGAATGCATCGTGCACTGTGCGAAATAAGACCTTTAGTGACCTTTAATTTTGTAAATGGAGCCATTGAGGTTCATTAAAGGCATAAGATATGTCACGTTTCCAATACCTTTGCAAGATCTTTGATGAATTTTTAAAGGTCACATGAAAAAGTTTTGGAAAGTCTTGTAAAGGTGACTTTTCCATTACCTTTAGCCCACCTCAATGGCTCCATTTACAGTAACTTAAGGGTCTTAAAAGGTCTTTTTTCGTGCAGTGGTGGAATATAGCCTTTAGGTGACCCACCCAGTTATATTAATACCAGAATATATGGGAGATAGCTGGTGACCTTTCATTAACCCACTCTTGCTGGGTGGGTCCCCATTTCCCATTGATTTGGCCTGTAACTGGCCCTATATTCGCTCATGTCTTACAATAACACACCCTTTACAGCTGCTTAAAGTAATAGTTGTCTACAGGCATGTTTGATCTTGAAAGTCATCCTGCCGTATCCCAACCCTGTTTCTGTTCCAGTTATATTTATACATTTTTACAAAAGTGCAAATGTCAGTGAAAATATGAAATCTACAAATAATGTACTTTTTGTCCATAAATAAACCTGACTCCAAACATAATAATTCGAATCAAACCTTAGTTCAAGCATGCAAGTCCAAACCAAAAGCACAAGATTCTTGCTGCCCGGAACTTTAGCCTGTGAATTGTGTAAGTATACTTTGTTCCCAGAGGTGGATCCAGGAGGGGTAGGAGGGTCCAGGGGGTCCTGCCCCCCCCCCCCCCCTCCCTCTCACCCCACATGCGCATGCATTTAGCCTGTAGTTTGCAGTCATAAGGGCCATACCTATTAGGCGATTTTACCAGCGACTAGTGAAGGAACGAGAGACAAATCGCCTGGCAAAATCGCCTAGCGATCACTGTTGCTGGGCGATTTCCCCTGGGTATGGTCTGCTTTCTGAGCGACAGGCGACAAGTATCAGGATCACTGGCAAAACCGCTGGCAAAATTGGTGGATGCCCAGAATCTGAATCATACCCACGGGGAGTCGCCTAGCAATCCTAGTTGCCAGACGACTTTACTGGCCATTCTCCCAGTCACCCGTCACCCGTCAACAGCAAGATCGCCTAGTGGGTATGGGGCTACAGGTGTGTAATGGTTATTATCAACACATAATTTCCTTATTAGGAACTCCCACCAATGGCAATTGACTATCTTTCGAGAGGATATGGCTACAGACACTGTACATCATTGTTTACATTACGTTTTCTAATGTCCTAATTCTTCTTGTTTGATATGTCAGAATCATCGTTATATCAGCATTACATGATTTATGGAAAACAACATAATATTATATTCCAACAATCCTTATTGAGAATACGTTTAACTATTGTCATAAACTATATACATGGTGCATGCTAGATAGTCACTTTTCAGTGCTATGATACATTTAAAACGTGCATGAACTTGTTTTAACACTTCTATCTTTTCTAAGTAGGCATGGAAGATCTGTATGAATGTCTATTACACAACACACATTACATAGCACAGTGCATATATATATATATATATATATATATATGAACATAATATATATTCCAGCTCCCAGTATAACGACTGAACATACTCTACCCTTCCCAACATGCTCTATCTCAGATTTCTTTACTAAAAGGTCTCAAGGTGAAGTGTCCTACAACTGCTGACTCATCATTTCCCTGCTGAATAGTCTCAGGTGCTGCGGCAAATGTCACCATCGATTCTTATACTGTCTTTTGTATATTATAGGGATTGTAACCTAAAGGACCTACAACCCGTATACACCCACCACAGGGAGATCTACGCCAAGTGGGGAATGTATGTACATGCCATGTTATAGATATAAACAATTGCGAAGGGGGGGGGGGGGGGGGCGCATAGGTAGCTCCCGCCCCGATCTTAGCCGAATACTGATACTGACAGGAGAGGCATCCAGAAACTATTACATTAGCCCCCCCATCGCAACATTGGTGCGAATTTGCGAGCATTTGCACACCCCTGTAAATTTAATATTATGATGATCAGACATACATACACACATGCACACATACAAACATACACACACACACATACACGCACGCACGCACGCACACATACACACACACACATACATACATATATACATACATATATACATGCATACATACATATATACATGCATACACACACACACACACACACACAAACACACACACACACACACGCATACACACCCACCTACCTACCTACCTACCTACATACATACATACATACATACATACATACATATGTATACATACATACATACATACATACATACATACATACATACATACATACATACATACATACATACATGCATACAAACATACAGACATGTAAATAAAGGCTGACATCTCTGATTATGAAGTAGGCAATTCCTATATGTCCCCTGTAAGCACTGCGCATGCCTCTTACCAATTAAATGAACCGCTACTAGGTGGCACTGCTGCCAAACCTCCGCGGGTGTCTCAGGCATAAATACCCCACGTATATCTGTAGCCGGCAGAGCTGGGCTTTTACCTAAAGCGGCTCGCCACTAAAACATAGAAGTAGATCTACTCAGGTGGATACTTGGGAAAAACTACATTAGACAACGTGTAAGAAAGGGATCATAGGCTGGTAGGCACACACATCGTTATATCTGACTGTTATATCATATAGGAAGGGATCTGGAATCTGGATGGAACATATATATATTCTTTTGGCAGTATGTGAAGCAGTCTAGGTTATAGTATTTAGACAAATATACCAGCTTCTGGATAATTTGTGAGAAAGGGATCATAGGCTGGTACAGACCGACTTAATTATTTCTGACTGTTACATCAAACAAGAAGGGATCTGGAATCTGGATGGAACATATTATTTTGGCAGTATGTGAAGAAATCTAGATTATAGGATTTAGACAAATATACCAACATCTTTCACTACATAACTACATGTAAGAACATAGAGATACATAGTCTCATATACAGCTATAGTAAGAACGACCTGAACGTCACCCACCTACCAGGATGATCTCCCTCCTCCTGGTCCTGCTCACTCTCCACTCCTATCCTTGGAGAGTGACCCCGGCCGCTCTCCTAGTCCCCGGCCTGCAGGACAGAGATTGCTACGCGCGGCCCGGCGACCTCTACATCGGCGGGCTGCTCCGCGTCACAAAGAAGTCCGCACCGGAAGAGCCGACGATGTGCAGCGACGTGGTGGGCGACGTGTTCCGGGCACAGTACGTCGAGGCCGTGGTCCTTGCGGTCAACCAGGTATGACCACCAACAAAAATTTCACGAATCTTAAAGAGAGGAGCCAGTGAAAATTTCAATTTTGGTCATTTTACACTTTATACGTTAGGTTACATGCTGGAATAGATGTATGCCAGGTTTCTTTGCCATGCATTATCTCATTCACATGGTAATTAGGGTTTTATTTGGGTAGCCAATATGTCCTATTCCTTTGATCCAAAGAGAATCACACATCTGTGTGTGACGTCACACACAGACAGATGCCCTGGGCAAGGTACATCAGCTGCACACAGGACCCACTCAGTAGGATTTAGAAAAATATGAATAAAAAGGGAGATATTACAGGTAGGCAAATAAAAATTGGCATGGAAACTCCATGGGTCGTAGGGATCATAACAATATATCATTTTATAGTCACTGGCCCCTCCCTTTAAGCCCCATACCCACAAGAATCCCACTAGACGATTTTCCCGGCAACCAGCCATGGGCGACTGGCAGAATCGCCGGTAAAATCGTCACTGTTTCAGGTCATCAGTCAGTGTGTAGATTTGAAATGTACATGTTTGATATATTAATTGCTTCTAAAGTCCGCCGATTCTGTTGATAGAATCGACCAACTTAAGCGACGCTCAGTCGGCCGACTTTGTCAGAATTGCCTAGTGGGTATGGGACTTTATGCCCAAGATTCCAAAATTTGGATTCGTGAAAATACACAAAATTTTGATTCATGACCTTTTTTTGGCGGTTAAAAACACTCTAATTGAATTGCACTTTGTTTCTGATAGTTATAATGAAGTATTTTATATGAATACTTATACTTAAACATGATTTTATATGGAGATTTTCATTCACGAATCCCATCACGCATATATTTCACACTTTCACACATCATATTTTAGATGCGTGACTGTTTTCTGGAGCATTTTGGAGGAAAAAATTGACGCCTAAAATTGCTTTGGTCGTACCCCTAGGTCAATGCAGACAACCGGAAGTTGCCAAACATAACCTTGGGATTCGTCCTTGCCGACACGTGCGGCCTTGACCTTGCGGCGCTAGCCCAGGCGACGCACTTCCTCCCCGACGACGGCGGCGGGGACCGGAAGTTGGACCGGACATGCGCGTCGGGACCGCCGGATGTGCCGATCGTCGGCGTGGTGGGCCCGGCGTCGTCCAGGGAGGCGGTGCTAGCGGCGTCCGTCATGTCGGCCTTCAGGGTGAGTGATCAAGGTCAACTACTATTTATCAATTATGCATGCAATGGCACTAATATCACTGATGCTAAAATTACACTGAAAACCCAGCCTCGTCATATACTTCTCAAATTGACAAGTTTAGCCTTGTCAAAGTGACGATGGCAAAATCAACGAGTTTGAAGATGCAACCTCGTCAAAAACTAGTCATAAATCTGCAAATTGGTCAAAAACTTGTCAACTTGTCATAAACTGGTCATGTTGATGAAGCATCAATTCTTCCATGTTCTGCCCCTTGCTGCCCAATTCTGCCCACCATATCCCGTCACCTAACCTCCCCTTATCTTATTATCAATTAGATATATCGTTATTGCAGGAAATTTTATGTAACATACATACATTCTCAACTACATTTATTATTTGTGACGCCTAGCCGTATGGTGTCCTAGTCCTAAACCTTTTTTACATACAGAAAAGGTGTTTTAATGTGACAATCATTTTATAATATCAATGGAAGGAAAAATACAACCATCTGGGGGAAAAAGGTGATATTAGAGTAAACTCTAGTGATTAGCACACTGTTAAACACTAAATTTTAATGAAATGACTCTTCCAAATGATAAGTAAAGAGATTATTTGTCAATTAACTAGCCTACGTTGTGGAAAACTATCTGCAGCGCCCTCTATGATTTGATAAGGCTTGTGACGAGTTTATGACAAGCCTTTGACAAGGTGAAAATGCAAGACTTGTCAAAAACTCTAAAAGTTGCTTGACGAGGCTAAACTCGTCAATATGACTAGTATTTGACGAGTTTAGGGCCTTTCAGGTTTTCAGTGTAATATGCTACATTAGCTTAATCGATGTGTATACATTCAGTTATGTTAAACAGTAAACATGTATCAGCTATGCTATTTCGACATATGAGTGAACAATATTTAATCTATGCATGATTCATCACCTTATGTTCCCAATATTATCCCATATTCAAGTATAATACATACTCCGTATGTAGAATCCCACATAAACTCGGTCTTTAAGCAACTAACAAAATAATCCTTGATATATATTCTTTGTATAGCACAAAGTAAAGTGTCCAGTGTGCCAGCGCCCTATATCAGATAGGTCATGTACAGACAATTTAGAACAATTTATAGCAGTTATCTTAAAGATCAGCTCTTTGAAATCAAAAGGCCTTAGGTCCTTTGGTAGGAAAATGTCGACATTCCGTGCTAAATCTCTGTCACACATACAGGTTCAGGTGCAACAAGTTAGAATCACTCAATTTTCAGAAAACGAGTATACAAGAGATTAATGAACCTCAGACTCTGAGTTTTTAGGGACCATTACATTCTTTGAGACTATTCAGAGAGCCAAGTGCAGAAATCTTTCTGTCTGAAAAGAAAAAGGAAAGTTTCTCATTATGAAGAAGTCCCATACCTGAGATGTATAAGGAGAGTGCGTGATGGAAACTCCACCTCCTTAAACTTGATCAGTGGCAAAAGTGAGTTAAAAACGTGCCGCGGATGTGAGATTCAGAGTGGATTATTCTTCAAAACGTTTTTCCTGTGCCTTAAACCGCCTGCACGAAACTCGTTAACCAACCACTACCGTAACACGCGATCAGCTAGTCACATATTCTAGGGACACCTACAGTGGTTTCAGTGCCTTATTAGCTCTACCTTTGGACTATGTTGGATATCAAATTGAGCTCTAATGTTATATATATATGTATACTGCGTGTGGTTTAAAAGTTTAGAAAACTGGGAGTCCTGAAGCAAGGTAATTAATAATGATCAAATAACGATTTTCAATCAAGATATCTCCGTGAGTTCTGAAATGAATATAAATTTTATTGAAAGCGTCTCTCAGATCTTAGATCATAGTTTTTATCTAATCGAATGCAGAAAAAGACGTTTGAGTATAAACACGTTAAAATGTCTGAGTAATGTGAAAAATAATTGAGACAATTATAACGCATGGTTTAAATTTACAATTCATAACCAAAGGAATTTCAAACAACAACATGCTTTTAGTTGCTTTAAATATTTGATCTACTTTTCCTTATAAACTTTCTCTTATCATTTACAGATTCCTATAATTGGAACAACAGCAACAAGTGATGAGCTCTCTGACAAAATCCGGTTTGAATATTTCCTGCGCATGGTGCCCCCAGACAAGTTCCAGGTGGAGGCCATCTTGGATCTGCTGGTCCACTTCAACTGGACCTATGTCAGTCTGCTCTACTCTGATGGAAGCTATGGTGAAGGCGCAGCGAAGGCGGTCAGTCGCGGGGCAAAGAAACAGGGTATATGTTTGCCAGTGACGGACATGATTTCTTCCGATATAACTGCATCAGATATGGGGTACCATCTGGGGAAATTGGTGCGGAACAAAGAAGCGCGTGTTGTGATTCTCTTCCTTGGGAGTTATCAACTGAAGGTGTTATTCAAGAGTATTGAGCTGGAAAAACTCCAGGGGCTTTTTATATGGATCTCAGGGGACTCGATGGTGAATACCAACTATGGCGAAGCGGCGGATGGGGCGTTCGTGATGCATCACGTTCTTCCGAAAGTCCCCGCGTTTACCGAATACATACTGTCTTTGACACCTGACAACAATCCAGACAACCCTTGGATGTTGAGGCACTGGGAGAATGTTTACAACTGCAAATGGGCAATGGGTAATGATTCAATGGGCAATGTTCCTTGTGAGCCATATCGAAACACACCGAAAACCGACATCCGCATAGCGTCTTACGCTTCAATGGCGATGAACAGTGTTTATGCTTTGGCTTATAGTCTCCATGATTTGATCACCGATCTATGCCCTGAGGCTTTCCATGACCAAAGTCTCCTGAGTAGCTGTATCAATGGCCCCACTCATCTTAAGTATTTGAGAAATATAAGTTTTATAGGTGTCGGAGGGGAGACAATCCGATTTGATGAGAATGGCGACATGATGGGTCGCTTTTCAATAAAACAATATGTGGCCACAAGAAAAGAGCAATATCTACAGGTAGCATTTTGGGACAGAGAAAAAGGGACTTTTGATGTTTATGAAGAAGATGTAAATTGGAACATGTTTAAAGGAATCAAGATGTATGAGGAGGAAGAAGTGGGAGAAGAAGTGGAAAAAGAAACTGACCAAGCAAAAGACTTCCAACCTGAGTCTGTCTGCAGCAAGCCTTGTGCGGAAAACCAATATGTGATCCAACGAGAACTCCCTTGTTGCTGGGACTGTTATCGATGTCGATCCAACGAGCGCGTCAACGACAACAAAACTGGTTGTGAAGTCTGTGAGACCTTCACTTGGCCTGACCCTGTCCTCCAGTCCCACTGCCTGCCCATTGACCCCTCCTACCCCCAAATGACCTCAGCTGCTGTCATTGGAATAATGTCCCTTGCCATTGTAGGCATCATCGCCTCTCTAGTGGTCATTGCTTGGTTTATCGCCCACTGGAACAACAAGTTAGTCAAAGCCTCTAGCAGGCAACTCACAAGCATTCTTCTCTTTGGCGCCCTCCTGGCTTTCCTAACCATATTCGCCTTTTTAGTTCGTCCGGACATAATCGCCTGCACACTTTCTCGCTATGGTTTCTTCTTCTCTGTGACTCTCATCTATGCTCCTTTGGCGGTGAAGACCAATCGCATCTTCAGGATCTTCGCTGCAGGAAAGAAGGGCACTAAGAAACCAGCGGCTATTGGGAATCGGGCACAGATTGTCTTCACTCTCATCATTATCTTAGCCCAGGTAATTTTTTGCATACACATAATATCCATTCATTAATATAATAGAATGTCCAATGAAATTCAATAACTTTACGCATAAATAAATTATAGTATTTTGTCGGTAATTTTAACAAATTGCTCAATCATACAGTGAAAAACAGTAATTACGGTGTTTTGAATAGAAATGTTTTATCCTGACTGTTACCACTGTATATTGTTTTTGATATAATCAAAAATGGCATCACAAATAAATTAACAATACTTTGAAAAACTCCATTTTCAAGAAAGCTTGATTATACACTTGCTTAACTTATCGTCTCGATATAGGGGGATTAGGAGTCAGGAAGTCATTCTTGTAGCCACCATGACACAAAATTGCAGTGCTTAGACTCAATCCTCAAAGTATTACATATTTCCATTATGGCTTATGGGAAAACCTGCAAGTGCGTACAGTCAATTTTAGTAGAAATTTAATGTACTGCAACCAAGACCCAAGGCCCGGTAGTGAGTATACTGAGTTATAGGGCTAGCTATGCCCCTGAACATAAATGACATCCCAAAACCCTTACATGGCTGAATTTTAAAAAGACCATGGTAATTAAACAAAAGCTGAGATGCTGCTTTATGTGTGGAGACCTTTCATCCTGTGTTCATCCCGTTTTACTCATTGTGTAGAGGAAAGCATTGTTGTCCCTTATTGTGTTTGATTCAAAGATGATCGATCAATGTTTTCTTTGTTAGTCCCCGATTCACAATGGTCACTTGACGTATTCATAATTAAGGCGCACCTGTGATCTGACTTTAAGGCAGGGGACAGTATGATTTGTTATGATCAAGGGTTAATAATTAGTGCATACCCTTAAGCCCCATACCCACTAGGCGACTTTTACCCAGTCGGCCGACTGGTTGCCGCTAGAGTCGGCCGATTCTGCCCTCAAAATCGGCTGACTCGAGTGCTGATTCATATCAAACACACACGTTTCAATATGGTATATTGACAGGCAACCTTAAGAGTCGGCCAATTTTAGCACCGACTCATCGGCCGACTGGGTAAAAGTCGCCTAGTGGGTATGGGGCTTTAAAATCGAAAGTGCCATTCTTTAGCTCTATTGACATGTGACCTCAGACTTTAGGGAGATAAAGGCTTGTGACATTGTGGTTTCCTACATTGGACAGGGCAACATTTTTGTAATTTCTTAAATCAGAGACATCTATGAGAAGTGTCTGTCTGCTGTAGTTTAACAAGGCGAATGGGGACCCCTCCCATCCCATCATACTGAAATATAGTTCCAGGGGGAGATCCGGGGTAGGGGCCCCATTTGGTGAGGATTTATACTTAACAAAGAGAAAATATTGTGCACATATATGTGTCTGAATGCACAGCGTTTTGGTGTTTTACCTATACGCAGACCCTCCCCCCCCTCCCCCCCACATTTCAAAATCCTGTATGCGCCCTTAGTTGTGTACGCTTAATACTAGTAACACAATATATCAAGTTTGACATGATGATATAGTAATGCCAAAGATTTTGTCAATTTTTCACTCTCTGGGTTGATTATCAACCAATCAGTTACAAATACCTGTGAAATACAAACTTCCTTTCCCTACCACCAGGTGGCGATGAGCGTCCTGTCTGGTGTCCTTGCCCCACCGGAAGCCCGTCTGCGCATGCCCGTCACCACCGAGCGCTTCGTCGAGTTGTTCTGCCACCTGCCGCTGGTGGCGCTACTGCCTCCATTATCGCTCAACATCCTGTTGGTCTGTGCATGTGCAGTGTATGGCTTCCTGTCTCGGAAGCTGCCCGAGAACTTCAACGAGAGCTGGTACATCTTCGTGTCGGTGGCCACCACACTGTTCCTTTGGTTGGTGTTCCTTCCCACCTATTTCACCGCCTTCTACGCCTCCCATCAGGTACGTTACCCAAGAAAAAATATGACGTTATATTAACGCTATTATAACATTCTGTTTAGTTCTGCTTTGGTTCTTGTTACGTTATTTTGATGGCACCCAGAAACTAACATTAAAATTTGGGATGTTACACTGTGATGTTATTGTGACATTATTGTGACATTCTTACATTTTTATATAACTTTCTTTTTTAGTAAGGTCTCAACTTCACTAAAATACAATTTTATCATAACATTTCTTTTTAGTAGGTCTTAACTTTACCTAAAATAACGTAACTGTTACTTGAGTATTGGGCAGGTTATGGACTAACCAAAAAAGTATGGTCGCAGAATGTGCTTGTCACATCACTGCTTGCCTGGGTATGTAGCAGGGGGTAGTGGGGGTCGTGACCCCCCCCCCCCTTTTTTTTTTGTCGATAAACTAAACTCAGTGGCCACCACGTTGTTCCTGTGACTTATGTTCCTCCTCACCTATTTCACCGCCTTGTATGCCTCCTACATTGTATAGTGGAGGCAGATCTGGAGGGGGGTGTCCTTGGGGTCCTGACCCCCTTTTGATTGACCCCTAAACTTGATGGCCACCATGCTGGTCTTCCTCCACACTTCACTATTTATAACAAGGGCCAACAAGAAAGCCTCATGTGAAATTCAATGTACTTTATTATGGTAATCAAATAATAACATAATTCTTTATTTGCACACGTCATATGTTATGTGCTAGTGGGAACCCCTCAATAACACTTTGGACAAACCATGTAGTTATTGAGATTGATGATATGCCCCTGAACTCCCAAGTCGCCTATCTTAGCCAGGGTAATATTAGTGAACCTTTTCTTGTCTTGCATTTGCAGGTGGTCCTGCAGAGTTTTTTTGGCTTGTCAAAAATTGTCACCGCTTAACAGCTTAATTGCATATATGCACAAAAATAGGATTCGGTGGGTTGAGGGCCATATTTTTAAGCCCCATACCAACAAGGCCACTTTTTGCTGTATCAGTGTCGCCGTCGCTGCTGGCGTTGGCATTGACATTGGCCCACATTGGTCCCCATACCCACACAGAATTGGTGGTCCTGTCAGCATCGGCGTTGGCCGTCGGCGACGATGGGATGCCATTGGGACTGCCGATTCATATTAAGCATGTTGGCTAGTGGGTATGGCGCTTTAGTGTATTACATGCTAAAGGGGGGTTGGTGTTCAGATGATGTGTAACTGATGGACAGCCTCTAAAGGTTTCCTTTGTGCTATCCTTAACCGCTCTCTGTCTGTTTTCAGGTGACCCTCCTGTCCTCCTGTCTCCTCATCAATGCCACTGTCACCCTCGTCTGTCTGTTCGTCCCCAAGATCTACGCCATCCACTTTGTCGACGAGAGTAAGATCCGGGTTGACAGCAACTCTGGGACTGTTGGGACAGAGACCACCACAGCCCCAAAGGGCTAGAGACAAAGTTGTTAATGCCATCGTTACCCTTGTCTGTCTGTTTGTCCCTCAGATCTACGCCATCCACTTTGTCGAGGAGAGTGAGATCCGGGTTGACAACAACTTTGGGGCTGTTGAGACAGAGACAATCACATTTTCAAAAGGCTAGAGATTGAATTATTAATAACTATATGGATTGATTACAATGGCTATTCATTTTTAAGGTCAATGGTAAATGTTTGGCGGTGATGATCAGCTACAGATGATGATTGTTGGAGTTCACAGTCCACTCAGGAATTCTTGAGCTATCAACACCACTCACTTTTTGAATGTACATAGTACTCAGGATCAAATATAATTATGGGGGTGGAAACCATTGGTGGAATGAAAGGTGGTGTCACATGCACTAACTGGAACCTGGGTCTTCTGCATGCAAGGACAACACATTACACACCAGACAGGGGGTGGGGGGGGGGGGGGGGTGATCCATGGGGTCCTGATCCCCCCGCCCCTTTTGGTGGACCCCTAAACTACAAAAAGAGGGGAAAATGCCATGCTCATATGCACTAATACCTAGCCTTTATGCTCACCCCCCCCCCCTCGCTTTTTTTTTTTTTTTTGAAAATCATGTATCCCCCCCTCCTCCTATCAGGTAAAGATGGACAAAAACGTGACAGTCAGGATACTGTTTCTAAAATCATATTGTATGTTGTACTTTATAGTCTCCATGTGTAGGAACCAACCAGTAGTCTTATGAATTTTAAGTAATGATGCAGAAGATTGCTGATGCTCAAAATTGTCATGGACCATTGCACATAATAAATAAGAATTATACATGATAAAATATACCCTAATATTGTTCAAAAGGGCTCACGATAGTTTAGTTATGGCACCGTCAAAGTTATCTTATTGACTTCACACTCGCTGTAGATAAGTATGGGTACAATTTCATCGAGGCTCAACACCCTAGGTATATAAGCCACAAAGTACATCTTGATATACAATTCTGTATTTAATAAATTTTTACCAAATTAAAGCTAATGGCAGTAATTATCTTTCCCTGTATGAATCAGTATGAGAGATACCATGTGTGACAACCATAACAATTTCGCAATAATTATTGCAATCAAAACTCCATCCATAAAACTTTAAAGATACTCCAAAAATTATTGTAAAAGTTTTGCTATAACATTGAAATAATAGGTTGATGATATTTTGACCTCATAAGATATTTTTACACAAAGAGTAAAATGTGAAAAACATTATATGTGCTCAAGGTATGAACCTGTATAAATAAAGTTTGATCAAAAAAGGAATTTAAAACCGTTTATCATTTCAATGTATTTATTGCAGAATTGTTATTGTTATCATTCTAGCAATTGAACCATTACTACTTTTGTAGAACACCTGCTCATAAAGAACACATGGTCTTTGTGATCACCATGACCACGCCCCTACTTAACCTGAATTAGTACATCAATGGTAAACATCATCACATTATGGCTTCCATGCCTCTTTTGAATTCACCAATAAAGGCTAATTGATAAGAATTAATGGTAAGGTGTGTGTGCCCAAATAGAATATTCTCTGGGGTCAAATACAAGGTTCTCTGGGGCCAAATAGAATGTTCTCTGGGGCCAAATAGAATGTTCCCTGGGGTCAAATAGAATGTTCCCTGGGGTCAAATAAAATGTTCTCCTCGTCCACTCCATTCCTCTTAACTTTGGGAAGAGCCGCAGATACAACCCAATTTTTCTGGCCATCTGATTGGTCGAGAAGTGGCACATGACTTTGAGTTAGCCAAAATCTGACTAACTAAGTGGTAGACTGTACCTGCGCATGTCCGACTAGCGTAGAGAGCAGGAACCAGTATAAATAATCCCTCTTTGGTCACCCAGACCCTTCATTTCCTCCTGCTAAAGCTCCTCATAATTCATACCAACTAATTCATATTTCTTATTTCTGATGCAAGAGATACCCATGCTGCATGTCACTTTATATTTTCTTTGTGAGTTAAATTGGCAAATGGTATCAAGATCAGCACGGAAACAACAAGGTCAGCGCTGAAGCAGAAAGGTCACTACTGAGGTAACAAGGCCAAAAGAAAGATTTGAAGGTCGACACTGATTCATGAACGTTAGTATTGAAGTAACAAGTTAACACTGAAATAACAAGGGACTACTGAGGTAACAAGGTCAACATTGTGGTTTAAAGAGCAACCCAGTCCCTGAAGAATCAAAGTGAGTAGAGAAAGGTAACAAGGTCAACAGAAAAGTAAAAAGTCCCACTGATTTGGGTGTAGAACCTTAAAACTGACCAGTCAAAACCATTTTCTTCAGGGTTCGCATATCTGACAACTAAGACTTTCTGATAAATTTGATATAATTCTCAAAGTCACAATAATTCAATCACATGCAGATGGTGTTTCCCCATTAACTTTAGTTCAGTTTGTAGTCAAAAGATGGCAGCATTGTGGGACTTTGCAGTACCAACAAATAACACAAGGTGGCGCCACAGTTAGTCCTGAACGCCCGTAGATAGGCAGTTTTATTGTTTCAACAGTTTGTGAAGGTGTGGGGAGATTAGATAACAGAGGGAGTTATCTCTCATCTATAGATATTGTGCAGATGACGCCACACTTCACAAAAGAGAAAGGGAGCCATATTGGTGATCAATTCAAAATCTGTAGTATCTACCTGTCCACAACATTTTGAAAGCATATTTTTAGAAAGTTTCACCTGACAATAACTCCTAGAAACATTACCAACAACTTTGGTAATTTAGAATTGATAAATTACTGTTCTTTTTATAGCCACGTGGCTCTGAAAACCACATGGTGATCACCAAAATCTGGTCACGTGACCACGTCTGCACAAGGTCTATAGACATTGTACAGACGTGGTCACGTGATCACTTTTTGGTGATCACCACGTGGTGATCATGACCACTTGGCAAGGCAATAGATAAAAATAATGAATTGTAAGTTACAATAATTGCAAAGTGTTATTAGATGAGATTATTTATGATAAAAGTGTATGGCAGATGCTTCAGAATTTTGAATGACAATGATTGTAAATTGATCAGCAATATGGATGGCGGCAGTTGTGACGTCATCTGCACAAGGTCTATAACAACCACAGATTCTTCAGAGGGGCGTAGTGGGTGGTGGGGGGGGGGGGAGTTATTCCTGGGCAGTGAGTACCTTCTATTCTATTCCGCAAATTTAAGAATTTGCACACACCAAATCGTCTTGAAATATTCTGCTTCACAAATCGACTCATTATGTGCACGTTGCCCCCCTGGTCCTCCCATTTTTCATGAAAGAATGAAGGTCATCAACAAAATATCATAACCATTTTCTCGGTGTTTTAGTTTCCTTGATTTTCTCTTAAATAAAAGGAAAAGAGGTACATTTTAGCAACGATTGATTAGACTTGAAAAAAGGCTCAGAATGGCTGCTCTCCTACATGGTTGAAAGGAGGCAGTTTACTTTTAGAGTAACACATCTAGCCTATGGAAAACGCCAAGCTTTCCATGAACTTTAATAACACTAAAAATACAAACTATGAAAACTAGCTTCAACATAATTAGAATAACTTTGTTATTGTCCATTGCGATTTCTGTGTCCCCATCAAATTCCATGTACACTTTGCTGACACAAAAATATGATCTATGCCAGTTTTTATGGTAAATCCTTTATGAATGACTTTATACGGTAGGATTGTATTTATTAATAGTTTATTGAATTTAAAATGTCCTAACAGTTAAAACAATATGCATATGGCACCAACAACAAAATTACTCTTATTTTAAGTCTATGCACTGTTGTGTGTATATATGATTGTCCCACTAACCTACTTCCCCCCGTCATTAGGGTCACCTGACTGGGAGGTTAATTACCTGCCACTTTATGCCTTCTGTACATACTGCGGTGATGTGCATTCGTCCATATTTGATCAGGTCTGAATAACGCGGAGCATGTTACGGGAGCCTGCAGGTGGCCCGTGATAGCTCAGTTGGTAGAGCGGAGGACTGTAGTGGTCAAACTAATCCTGACATCCTTAGGTCGCTGGTTTGACTCCGGCTCGCGGGAGATCCCTAAACATTTTTCCACGACTCATACTTTATGTGCAAACAATTCACAAATCTGCATTGTGCAGTAAATGAGTTTTAGTAAAGAATAAAGATTTTAGTAAAGAGTGACATATATTATCACTTTAAATGGGACCTATTTGAGCTTCTTATTATACTTAATACTTAGTGTATAATACAATAAGAATCATGTTTAATACACTGGAATGGCTCAGCATGTAATCCCCCTACAAGCAGGTGGCCCCGTGATAGCTCAGTTGGTAGAGCGGAGGACTGTAGTGGTCAAACATAAACCTGACATCCTTAGGTCGCTGGTTCGACTCCGGCTCGCGGGAGGTCCCAAAACATTTTTCCACAACTAATACTTTATGGGAAATCAAGAACCAAATCTGCATTATGCAATAAAGGATAAGTAACGATGAGTTACATATATCATCACTTTCAATGGGACCTATTTGAGCTTCTTATTATACTTAGCACTAAGTGTATAATACAATAAGAATAACATTTAATACACTGGAAAGGCTCAGCATGTAATCCCTCTCTGGGCAGGTGGCCCGTGATAGCTCAGTTGGTAGAGCGGAGGACTGTAGTGGTCAAACTAAACCTGACATCCTTAGGTCGCCGGTTCGACTCCGGCTCGCGGGAGATCACAAAACATTTTTTCTACAACTAATATTTTAGATGCAATTAAGTAACAAATCTGCATTATGCAGTAAATATGTTTTAGCAAAGAGAAAAGAGTTTAGTAAACAGTTAGTGTGCTGGGGAGACAGATAAGCCATCTCGACTTGAAAGCTAGTTAAAGGGTAATATTGAGCAAAGAGGTTGGTTGGTTGGTTATTGGGGTTTAACACCGTAGCAACATCTAAGGTCATATCACGGCGAGAACAGAGTTTTTGACAATTCTGTCTGGGATGAACGGATCTATGGATTGATCGAATCTATGAGAAGGTAGAGACCATACCCCTACACATTAACCGAGGCAGGTGTTCTTTAATGTGCCTGGTCCCATAAACAGTGAGCAAAGAGGTACTTCTTGGCCTTAATACAAGTATTAAGTCATTACGCATTACATATATTATCACTTTAAATGGGATTTATTTGACTTTCTTATCATACATTATACTTATTGTATAATACAATAAGAATCACATTTAATACACTGAAATGGCTCAGCATGTAATCCCTCTCTGGGCAGGTGACCCCGTGATAGCTCAGTTGGTAGAGCGGAGGACTGTAGTGGTCAAACTAAACCTGACATCCTTAGGTCGCTGGTTCGACTCCGGCTCGCGGGAGATCACAACTGTTTTTCTCACAGCCATACTAAGATTGTAGAATATAAATAGTTTTTTATTCAGTCAAGACAAATTCACATAGAACACGTGTTCTTCCAGTCTTGTGTGATATAATTAAGTGATAACAAAGTAAATAAGTAAAAAGGTTACGGTATATAACAAAAATGAGCTTGCAAATTGCAAATGTATGGTTGCAGAAAGTTTCTATTACTTCGCAAGCTGGCTGGGTAAGTTGAGGTACCATGCGCAATTTGTTCATCTTCAGAAATGACGCATTCGGAGCTGGAATCTTCCAGTAGAACCATGATGCTACCGAATAACGAGATCAAATAAAAGAAAGACTCGCAACTAACCAAACTTTTAATCATCATGCTCGCAATTGCCTTGTTTGAAAATTACATTCACGACGTGGCCAAATTTAATTAATCCTTCTGTTAGATATCTGACTTATTAGGGGAATAAAACACTCACAAAACCTGAGGCGAGGTGCGTTTTCAGCTTAATTGGTTTGTTTAAATCCAGGAGCGGTTTCAGAAGACAGAGGAAAATAGCTGGATCCATTGGTTGGGTTATTAGTTTGCTTGATGGCAAAAGTTGGTTTCGTCAAGAAGTTGGGGTGGCAATAAGAGAAATATGAGACAAAGGTTTGTTTACCAAATCCAAGAATATCTAAAAAGCATGGATGTATTTAATAAGGACATGATACATAAATTGATATAAAATAAAGTAAAAATAATGACTACATGAAAACAGTTCTTCGTGATCCGAACTATTATGTTGTAGTGACGTAATTGGGAGTCATCAAAAGAATGTAACAAGAACCAAATCCAGAACTAACAAGAACGGTGTTGCAACGTTATAATAACGTTGCATCCTTGGCTGGGTAATGCCTCCTTGGCGTGGACAAAACATAGTGTAAATGTCCAGACAACTGTTCAGGGTGCCAACTGGAAGAGGAATTATAAACTATGAGAAATCTGCCAATTTTGGGATTGTTGTGATAATTTTTTCCATAGACGGTGTCTTGAGTTTTCAATAGGTGCCATATTACTATTATAAAATATCTTACGAATTTCAAGAGAAAATCATTGGTAGTTGTTTTACAATCTGAATTGTATTCTTTTTTCAAATGGTGAATATCTATTTTTCTTATTGTATGTACTCCTTTGGACATCATTGAAGCCACCCGAGGACGACCCCAAAGGTACTACTTTATTTCATCACCCAAAATCATGAAAATAACTGAAAACAAGGAGACCACGGTGAGCAGTACATACGGCCTGGTAATACCACCTGGACCCGTCGGCCACGCGGGTGATAAAAGGGGTAGTGTGTAGCAACTGGCTTTGTCACCCGCACGGCTGGTGAGTGGTGTGTATTGTGTGCAGGGCGTTTTGAAAAGCTGTACACACCACTGCATATTGTCAGTGTTTTCTCAAGAATTTGATAACTGTTTGGGTGATAAAATATAGACGCACCTTTGTGGTCATCCTCAAGTGGCAGTATGACCCATGGGGATCGTACGAACCTTGGGCTTTGCCCTTGGTATGTGACCATCCCCTATGGGTCGTACAGCCATTCTCAGACACCCCTGGTGCTTCTTATTATAGTATGTACCGCTCCTCATTTTCAATATTTTAGACACATTTGGAGCATTGCTTTGGTAAAAAATATAGAAGAGCATTTGGGGTTGTCCTTGAGTGGCTGTGCGATCCATTGGTATGGTACTAACCTTGGGCTTCACCCTCGTCTTGTGACGATCCCCTATTGGTCATATGGCCACCCTCGGATGCCCCTGCAGGTCTTCTTATATTATTACATACCTTCTTAATGAAGGTCCCTTATGTAGAACAATTTGACAACCAGCAGGGAACGTCCGAGGCTGATGGCGACAAGAATTCAAACTAATTCCTGCCCTACCGAGTCACATGACCAAGGTAGTAGCTTAAGAATATCAATCAGATTGCTTCGCGACCTTCCCAAAAATATATATCTATGTAATAATAAATAATAATTATATGTCATATACTTGTCCCAACGAAAATGCATTTGATGATTATTGCACCCTTATCTTGAATGACATTGGTCAGTATCACGGGCATGAACTCTCTAGATGGCGCTACCCCTGTCTCATAGTTACTTATAATACTAAAAGGGTAAGAACCTAAGACTGTACCCTGCACTTTGCACTGACATATATTTTGAATTTAAGCCTAAACTTTAAGAAATTTTGTAAAATTAAAAATTGTTTGTATCTCAGACAATTGATAAAAACCAATTGGCTGTCGTGTTTTATTGATATATATGCTCAATAAATGGGAATTGACAATTTTGTTGAAATAAATGAAACCCCACCCAGCATAGCAGCATACCATATATGGCAATGCCCTTATTTGGAAAGGACTTTACGAATGGAGGTCACATGACCGACCACATAGAGCAATGTGCATATATGCCAATTGGTTATTATAGGCAATGTACAATTGTAATTACAATTCCTGCGTATGTTAAAACCTATATTTGACCATAGTTTTCTGATTGTTGTGTTATATGCATGACTATTTCCTTCAAACAGGTCAACTAGGACATGGGAGGATAGGGGAATCCCCTGTGACATCACAATGTTAGTTATACAAGAGGCCCCAAGATGGGGGTTCTGAACAAAAGACTTCATGGTTTACATAACACAGTACCCTCATACATCCCAGGCACTTGTACATATAACATCACAGTGACCTATGGCCTAGTGGCTAAGGTGCAGGACTTCAAATCAGGAAGTTGCAGGTTCAAATCTCCTGATGGTCGTCTTATTAGTCATTTTTCCATTTCTATTATTTTAAGCATTTACTTTATATGTATTCATACCCTGAGATACATACATATATGAATTACCCTGGGATACATACACATATAGATTATAGCTTTATTTTGTGAGAGGGGTACCAGTATATATGATATAAAATAATACTTCTTGCACTTTGACATAATTCACTATTTTGTATATGACAAATATATGTATAAATACGTGTAACTGTAAAGAAGGTAGGAAGGTAGATACATATGGCCTAGTGGTTAGAGAGATCATTTGCAAATATAAAGTTGAAGGGTTCAAATCAGGACAAAAGCTTTTTATATTTCACTATACTGTAAACTGAAAATGACATTTGTGTGATGAATACAATACAACTCGTGGATAAATCAACACTTGCATACATATGATTTTAACAATTCTGTTTTATATTTTGCAAGAATAGATAATTCCTAAAATGACTATTTTCTCTTTGTTTAAAAAAGAAAGTGTCTGGTTAGCCGTGGGTGGGTCTTGAACCGCCAACTTTCAGATTTGAAGTTCTAAGCTCTAGCCATTGGGCTAGTTTGACTCTTAGAAAAGGAGGGTGTTCATGAATGCTATGAGAATAGTTTCTAACTTGCTACTTGTGATTACTTGACAGAATGTTGAAACACTTTTGTGGGAAACCCTTTTAGCACTATAAATAACCAACCAATCCATTCAATGAGTTGCATTCTGTCCAGTTAAGGGGCACTGAAGGGGAAAGTATACATACAGATAAATTTACCTGTAAAATAGGCCACACAATAATACAAGACAAACTGTAATTATCATGGTTTTATTATAATACAAATTAGACAAAGGTTATAAGTTACAATATGTTTTTCCTATATAAATTATAAATATAACTAGGTCATTCGCTGTGGTCTTGTGTGAATCCTATCAGTCTGCTGGTCATCAGCTTATAGGTTTTGGCAGGCACCAGCTAAAAACAAAATGGCGAGTGTGCTACCCTGTATATTCTTATACTTACAATCAGGAACCCTGGTGCCATCTAGAGGGTTCATGCCTGTAACTGGTGTTGAGAGGACCAGCAAAGGAAGGAGAAGACCGCAGTGTGTGTGTGTGTGTGAGTGTGTGTGTGTGAGTGTGTGTGAGTGTGTGTGAGTGTGTGTGAGTGTGTGTGTGAGTGTGTGGGTGGGTGGGTATGTGAGTGTGTGTGTGAGTGTGTGTGCATGTGTGCGTGCTTGTGTGTCAGGGGGTAAGAGTAAGTTCTAAAACGCATGCACACATATGGTCTTTCTGTATAAGGCTTATACAATTTTATTTTTCAAAAAAATATGATGCACTCTAAAGTAAATAAAACGTGATAATAGCCTCTCTTTGAAGACTAACCACATTGCAGGACACGCCGTCACATTCTACGTGTTCTTAAAAATATCAAGATGGTTCTGTGTTCTCTCTTCTCCCAGGAAGACCTCACGTTCAGAACCGTTAAATAGTGACTGGCATTTAACCTGCAGGATCTCTAAATTAAATAAAACCGTCTAGGATACACTGGGCTTGGCTGCAGGTCAACGTTCCCTAAAGGTTAGTCGATATAAGCGGTCCACTCTGTGACGTAAACGTCCTGATGGTCCTCTGAGGCACACAGTTATATTTAGTTTTCTATATCTATCTTTAATTGGAAGGAGATGTCAGATATTTAATTATCTCTAGTTTTTGTGATAAAAGTCAGAGCATTCCTGTGAAAGCGAACATTTATTTCTGAACATTGGACGGGAACTGTTCTATGGGAGATTATTTCAATAAGTTAACATGTCCCTGTTTTCCCTTTCTCTAATGCAACTGCAGGCTAACTAATTAGCAGGCAGATCTTGTAAACCAAAACATTGGAAACAAGTATGAAGTATAGATACACTGGCCTAAGCTCAGTTAAAGATATGTCAAATGCAATCCTTCCACTTTGGGAAATCTGAATATTGCCGTGCATGATAAATACTTATTATGTTTCAAAGGCTTGCAGGGGCATAGATCTTTGAAAGGATTACCCATAAGGGACCCTAATTTGGTCCTTATCTGTATGAAACTCAAGGAACCGCATGCAGATACTTTGTTATTTTACCTTCTACCAAGGAGTCTTAAATCTGCCCTGAAGGCCATAGTCCACTATGAGAGAGGGGCCAGTGAAATTTCACTTCTGGTTATTTCACACTTCATAAGTTAGATGCAATGCTGAAATAGAAGTATGCGAGATTTCTATTGCAGAGATTCAGTCCTTAATGTAAAAAGTGCGATATAATTTGAAGAAACGTCTGATTCCTCTGATACTACAGAAAACACAAATCTGTGTGTGACGTCACACGAAATAGACGTTATTTTCAAATTTTTAAATCATAATATTCTTTAATATACTTTGAATTGCAATTTCCTGTTATAAATTAGTTTATTTCATGATTCAAAATGTTATAGGATTGGGTAAAAAGCATTAGGATATTCAGATTTGTGTTTTTCCTGCATTTTCTTTGCGATGTCGTAATGTTATGTTCTAAAGACATTTTTGGGTGCCATCAAAATAAACAACTTTTAACTTGCTTATATTGACGCAGATGACAATTTCAAACCTGCAGACTGGAATGTAGAATGGTTATTGTGTTGATACGCGTGTTCGAGCAACACAAACACATTTCTATGTGTTTTCTGAGGGGAGCTTGCCTTTTCAGATACCAATATGTTGGTATCTCAAACACAAGCTCATTGCATTGTTACCTAAATAAGCCCATCCCATATTGGGCATATTCAAGGGTTGGACAAGGGTTGGACAAAATAATAATATAAGCCATCCTTGTCTCCTATAGTTGAGGTTACTGAAATAAGCCAAAATAAGGTTTTTCCCTATCCCCAAGAACTGCTAAAACATTAAGATTTTTTAGATTTTATCAAGTGACAGATTTGCAGGTTTGCCAGCCAATCAAAATGATGTATTTTAGGGCAAAATAGGATTGGACATTATAGGTTTGACTAACAGGCTTTTACATTGGTTTCTATGGGAAAATCCAATATATAAAGCTGCAGTTTACAAACTATAAGAGCAAAATGTCCACCGAATTGCTTTGGTTAATTTTGTATTGTGCAACTGTCTGAATGGAATAAGCACAGAAGCAATTTTGTAGATATTTCAAGGTAAACCTTCATGTTTGTGTAAACTGGGATGGGCTAATTGAGACAATACAGATGATTCCCAATGCAAAGTGGGTATTGCCTTTTGGCTACCATTCATTCTCTACCCATACACAGACCAATTCTCCCCAACACACATAACGTTTCTCCAGTGTTAAACCAGCGGACAAGCTGGGATCAAGATGCTGGGAAATATGTTGACAAGCCACAAGGCTTCAGTATTGACATCTTCATTAATCATGGAATTATTTGTGTATCAACTTGAAGCCAAACTACCTTTTGAGTATTCTTCTACTTTGTCCACCATATCCCTAATTCCGTCCGTACATCAACACCTGGTGACCTAGGCCCTTCAAATGCATCCGAACACCTGTTTATGAACACTCAAGACAAAAACCACTCTATCAGTGAACAAACTAAAAGAGAATTATCACCTGCACGACCGGCAAGCAGTGGGTATTGTGGCCAGGGCGTAATGAAAGGCCGCTCACTGTGTACTCCTTGTTTTCACATATTTTGATTAATGCTTGGTTGATAAACATAAGAAGTACCTTTGGGGTCGTCCTTGGGTGGCTGTACGACCCATGGGGATCATAAAAACCTCGGGCTTCGCCCTCGGTTTGTGACGATCCCCTATGGGTCATGCAGCCACCCTCGGACACTCCCATGTGTGACATCTTATTTGAGTACCCTTTTATCAGACCAGTTTGATCCACCAGTCTAGGGTTAAACGGTTGTAAACCCTGGACCCCTTCAAAGGAACTCCCACCTCAGCTCCTCTTACCACAAATGGCCCTTGAAGGGGGTATTCCAGCCGGCGGTGTGACGTTATGATAATGTTGCAGCAACGTTCTTGTTTGGTTCTTGTTACGTTATTTTGATGGCTCCCAAAAATGTTGCTGTGATGTACTGCTGTGACGTTGCACTGTGACATTATTATAACGATCGGTTATGTTCTTAAACCTAAACATCGGCAGTCAGTCACGATTTTTATGGTGTTTCCAAACATCTTGAGATGGAATATACCCTCAAAGGCTCACGATCTTTTGCATCGTAAAAATCGGGAGCGAAAGCTTGCGAGAATTCCTATCAAATCTTACCAACATGTTCGTAACTATCGTGAGCACCTACTCACGATTTTTCCTACCTGAAATTGACACACTCATGATCTTTAGCCCTGAAACCTCATGATCTTAGGCATTTTTGTCTGCTGTCTAGTGGAATACCAGATTTATGATTATTCAAAGGCTATTACCATTACCCTACACTCCAATTTCACATTCTCATGCAAACTTATGGTTAGATTAGAAATTTGGAATCACAACAAACTTTATGCAGAGAACAGCAGATTGCACTATTAAATGTGCAATGAATAGAAATCATACAAAACCTTTGCAATTGCTCAACTTAACCCTGGGAAACTCCGTTTGATGGTGATAAACATGTGCTGCGCCGATGCTTTCTTTTTTCAATTTCACGTTTTATGATACTCTACTTTCCCCTTTGAATTATTCAGTATCAAGCCTTGCCCAATTGCTCCCATCAATAATCATCATTGTGAGACCTTAAAATGAAGCTCTTAGAATCCAGGGATCAATTCGCCCTTTCTTTCTCCATCACCATGCTTTTCTTAAGGCGGTATTACACTACACGACATGAGCTGCGATATGACGATGTTGCAGAGAAATCGCACATACAAAAGACAAAATTCATTGTTATACATGTGTAAAATAATCCAAATTGACAATTATTAACAATTATATCACTCTTGCATTCAAATTGCCTGTAATATCATCATATCGCGCCAATAACACAGCTCAAAGTCGTGTAGTGTAATAGGGCCTTTAAAGGATCACAAAACGCCCGGCCCTTTCAAATCTGAATGATTAATTTTTGCCCTGCCATTTATCATTTTCACGTCCAAGTAGAATCGGCATTCATGTGACCACCACTTCCACTCTAATTTCCCTTAAAAATAATCTTTTCAGAAACCGTATCCCTTGTTATTTTTGCAGCAATAGGTGTTGCGTTTCAAATGACTTTTGAATACTTCTATCGAGTTGACTTTTGTTGCAACAGCTGATTTTATTGCAATGAAAGGGAGAGCTGATGAAATATCCGAGCTTTGACATTCAAAACTGATCGTATTCTTTCAGACTGTTAACAAACATCCCTGTCAAAAGTACATTATGAAAATTGCTAAGAAGGCTCAAAAACAAGTTCCCTGTGTGTTGTGTTTCCATCATATTTTCTTATTTATTTTTGCAAAGGAGTCTTACAACACGATATTAATAAAGAAAAGGTGGTATTTAATGTACTGTTAAATCATCTTCTTAACGGTATTACATCTTAGTGCAATCTTCTTTGTGTAGTCAGATAAAAAAATATTATAGTTTCACTAAGATACGTAACTCCTGAACGTTGCCTTTGTCATTTTCTTGAATTCAACGATGGTGGCGCTGTCTAGGGGAGTCTGTGCAGCCTGCTACAACACATCATCTGTTTTTTGTGTGTGACGCCATAGCTGTGTGTTTATGTTTTGAAAAAGATAAAAGAAAAGACGCACTGTTGTTTTATTTGTATCTGGTTGCACGGATATTTCTTTTTCATTTTTATTTCTAATTCCTGTAAATTACAAGTTCTTCTATTAGAAAACAATTTGCGTTATATGAACCATGTAACAGTAACAATTCAAAATTTGGTTCGATAAGTAGATATAACTGTGTAACAACTTTGCAACATACATACAATTACCAGCACCTTGGTGGTAAAACTCAGTCCACCATGGGTACATTACATTATATACCTTTACAATATTCACACAAACAAATGCCTTTTAATGGCTACCTTGAATCTATCAAAGTCGGGCTCATTTTGTAAATATTCTGGCAACGAATCCCATAATTTGACCCCCCGAACATAGGGGTTTTTCTGATACCTGGTGTATTTTGAAAATTTAATTTTAATTTTTACCTTTGTCGTGCTTCGCAACAGTTTACCATGCTTTGGTACAAGTATATTATTTGCCTCTAATGTTTGTTTATCTTTGCTTGCTATATAGGATTGTTGGTAAGATAGTCCTGAAATGAAAGCATGTATCTGCCGTTTATAATTTGGTTTGTCTCTAGTTAACGTTGTAATTGTCTATGATAAAAATAAGGGGGAAATGGTTAAGACAATTTCTAGATACTACATGTACTGTCATTTGACTCATGTGCCAGATACACAAATTAAAGAAATTCCGGTCTCCTGGTTAAAAGATGAGCCACGCCAACTAAAAATGCAATTCCTAGTAAGGATGACAGAAAAACCAGAAATAAATTAATTAAAATCAGACTGACAGTCCACTCATTTGCTGCGGTATTTTCAAACCGGTCGCGAGTAAAGCGTCAAAGACTGAAGCAGGATTTATCGCTAAACTGGACCAGCTGTGGGAAAAAGTAGGGATAAAAAGACTTTTGACATGATGCCCTTTTTAAATTCTGAGTTTTATTTCCCAACAGCTGGTCATTGTCCAAACATGTCTTGGCAGGAAAATTATAATTAATCAGTGTGGTCATTCGTTATAGAGCTTGAGACTAGAGAAAATTGCGGAAATGTTTGTCCATTAGCACTGCACTTCTCATATATAAACAGACAATCTTACCATATTTCGAATACTGTAATTTTTTAATTGAGTGCTGCAGTAAAAGGGAAATATATAAGCTTGAAAAATTGCAATATAGAGCCCTGCGGATCATATACAATATTAGAAATCCCATAGATATTCCGAGAGTTGAATTACTGAGACGTTCAAAATTAACAATTCTAAAAAATCGCAGGAAATGTCACTTACTGAATTTGATGTTCACTTGGAAGGAAACGGGAATTTGGATCAAGAAGCAAAAAAGAATTACCACACTCTTAAAACAAGTGTTAAGAACCTCAACACTTTCCTAAACACTTCGGCGCATCCAGTTTTGGAACACTTCATTTCCCTAATGTTTAAATGTTTAACATATTTAAATTATTGGTGTTTAGAGTTAAGTGTTTAGAGATGTGTGATGTTTAGGTGTTTACCTTGAAGTGTTTAGGTCTTCAATGTGTTTGTAGTCTAAATGCTTAGGATTTAATTGATGTTTAGCAAATACTTTTTAGATTTAAAGTATTTAGACTACATGGCAGTTAAATCAATAAAACCATTTCTTTTGGTAATTTTCACTGATATTATTCTGGAATGTTATGTACCTACAATTCAGAGAGGAAAACATGTTTCCTGATCTCAATTGATCAACAAAGAAGTAAAATTCAAGCCTAGAGTTAAACCTCTTTCAATATTATGCATGGAAGAATGCAGAATTGACCTCTGAACTGAGGTAGAGCTTAGCTACTTCTAGTGGGTCCCAGAACCTTTAGCCCATACCCTAGTCCCTATGTCTGTCTGCATATGGAAGAGGTGTCTAAAGTACATCTTAAAAACCTCAATCAATATAATTTTCCTGAAACTCAAAATACTTCTAATGTATTACATATACATTTCTTAAACACTCTACAGTACCTAGAAAATTCCCTTTATTTCATAATGAATTTATATCAATATTCAGAAGAAGTCTCTAAGAACTACAGAGCATTATCATACAGTGTCACATGGTGGAGTGCAGTTTAACTACATACATGATAAATCCAATACATGTTTAGAAGTAGAAAGTGTTTAGGTTTTAAACACCTGCAATTTCATGCGTTCAGATTCTAAGCATATCTAATCTAATATATGTTTAGGATAATAAAGTGTTTAGGTTTTAAACACCTGCAATTTCCTGTGTTTATATTCTAAACATATCTAATCCATACATGTTTCGGAATTACAAGTGTTTAGCTTTTAAATATATGAGATTTCTTGTGTTTAGATTCTAAACATGCTTAGCCCCTTAGCATGTTTAAATTCTAAACGTCATTTTTACAGTGCAGAAATCAAAGTGTGATCCAATTCCATCTTTCTAAACCAAGAACAGAAGAATGTAAGAAATCACCCTTTTATAGGGGTGCTAAATTGTGGTTGACTATACAGCATGATTTACGCAACATAGAAAATTGATTTGAGTTCAAAAATAAGATTATAAAATTATATCAGTGATTTTACTTGACATTGCAAGCATATAACTTATTCTACACGGTAATGGATTTCATGATTGTGACGGGTGGCTGTCAGTTCCATATCATAATATTCTTACTCACATTTGATATTGTATTATTAATTAGAAATGAATTACAATTTGAAATAATGACTTTCATTGTATATATCATCTCATTTATATATATATAAAATTGATAATACTGTACTGAGATTCTATATGTAGATAAAACAACTTTGTAACATCTGGAAGAGCAGACTATATCTGAAGACGCCAAATAAGATATTATCAAAAAAACAAAAAAAACTAAAGATGTTGTATATTGAAAGAGGAGCCTGAGACCACTTCATCGAGTCAAAATGTCATTTATTTAGTACTGAATGCTTAAATGCTATAGCTTTTTAATAAATTTGGTTTCTTAAGGAATTAGAGTAGAGTTTCCATCCCTGTATAAATAGTTCAATTCAAAGGATGTTAAATAAAATTATTTAGTGATCACCTAGCACCCTTTCTGAATCAGAATATGTCATTATTATTGAAATGATTACATAGTTTTATTTATAACACTGACATTTGCAGTGCCTTTATTTACAAATATAATTAAAAATTATTAAGCACTTATCATTTTCTGAAAAAATGGGTCACATGGTACATTCGAAGTCATAAGAAATATATCAAATCACATTCAACAAATCTCCATGAAATCCAAGCATATTGATACCTACAATTAGCTTGGATTTCCGATGGAGCATCACCAGTGATGAAAATATCAACAGGGGTGCAAAAAAACTTTAGCGTGAATTAGTACTAAAATATTATTCAAATTCATTAATTATCAAGGACATTATTCAGATTTAAAGATTTGGGACATATATGTCCGAAATTTGCATTAGGGAACACCAAAGGGTTAAGGTCATATCATACTATAATGTTGGTATGCGACCTAATGCAAACTATATTATATCATGTGTTTTGGGGTCGCATTGGCTTGCATTGGCTCACGTTGGCTTGCACTTTTTTTCAAACATGTTGGTAAATTAACACGAATCAGATATGTTGCGTGGTAGACCCAACATGAACATGGAGCCGACACTTAGTGTAATATGGCCTAAAGTGAAACACCTGATTGGTATGGTAATTGAATCCTGAACAAGATCCTATACTTCGTGTAAACCAAATTTTGGTTGCTTTATGTCCAAATTAACTGCCAAGGTCATATTAAGGGCGGTGATGGTGATTGAATCTGTGTGAAGGTAGAGACCATACCCCTACACTTTTACCAAGGCAGGTATATTCTTTAATGTGCATGGTCCCTTGGACAGGGCCCTACACACAAACCTAATTTAGAATTTATAATACATGGATATGGTTGGCCAAGATCGGGACACGCTAATCTGAATTAATCAAGCAATGTAAACCACTAATTTCTTCAAAATCAATAACATAAACAGATAGTGTGAACAATTTAGCATTGGAAATACCTGACCATATCACTAAGGCTACTTCTTTTACGTAGATAACTCGAAATTAAAGAGCAGCTGTTGTAAATAATCTTTTTAGTGTTATTTAACCAAATAAAAATCAGATGAAACCTTTGGCGTAAGTAATGATAAAGCTTACAGGCCCGTAGGCATGCAGCTTTTCTCAAAGGGGGGGTTCGTTTTTGAGTAGCACTATGTTTTCTTTCCATGGGGGGGTTCGTTTTTTGAAAAAATACTTATTTTTTGGATTAAGTGTCATATTTTACATTAAAATTAAAGAAAGAAATCCTCCAAGGGGGGTTCGTACGAACCCCCCGAACCCCCCCTGGCTACGGGCCTGGCTTATCTGTTTTGGTAGGAGATTGTTGTCACTGTTCTGGAGATGGTATCTGAAGGGCATAAATAACCTGATGTTTAAAGCCCCATACACACTGACTAATCAATTTTACCTTTGACGGGTGATTGGCGACCAGAAGAATCACTGGCAAAATGATCGGGCAACTGAGTTTTAAAATAGAATTGCTGGATGACTCCCCGTGGGTACAATGCAGGTTCTGAGCGACAGGTGACTGGCAACAGAATCAGCGGTAAAATCTACATTAAAATATCAAAATTGCTTTGTATTAAATACAGTCGCTTGGCAATGATGACAGCAATTCTCTCAGTCACCCATCGTTCGTATTGCCTTTACTGTAAGGGTCCTACCATCAAATATATGGGCATAATAAGGGGTAGTGATGGTGGCGGCGTCTGAATTTTTTTTTGAACGTTTGCATGTTTTTTTTTGTTTTTTTTTATCTTTTATTTAGCCTGGCATTGTGTCAGTTTACATGCACTGGCTTTCGGCAACAGCCAGGGAACTAACAGCAAGTACAAAAAGTGATATGGTGAGATACAAAATTGGACATGCACATAAAACCTTTCATATTGAACACAAAGATGGAAATAGCACATTCAAAACGAAGTACAACTATCTAGATTCTCTAAAAGATACTATGAATCTACTCTAAATACATCATAAGTCACTTATGTGTTGAGACTAGATATTTTGAATAAGACTA
Organism: Lepidonotus clava; assembly: GCA_936440205.1. Taxonomy (NCBI): domain Eukaryota; kingdom Metazoa; phylum Annelida; class Polychaeta; order Phyllodocida; family Polynoidae; genus Lepidonotus; species Lepidonotus clava. The sequence goes on from OW387143.1 coordinate 5,011,018, forward strand.
GGTTGTGCACGACAAGGAAAATATGATAACTTGTACTGAGGTTAATAGGTTAATAGGTACATGTAACATAACTGGTCTTGTAGATAAGCGTTATGGCATATGCATTGTTATGAAATACTCTTCAAGTAGACTCTGTTGGCAATTCCATGGTACAAATTGTACAAATCCAATGCATACTTGAGCCCAAAAGGGGTGGGGTAGGGTGGGGGTATGAGATTTTTGAAGATGTGCTCACTTACTTAATGGAAGGTCCCTCAACCATTGGGTCGGGGTTGACTATTTCGCTTGGGTGAAGGAAATGGTGATTTGTGTTGAGAAGTGTTTGTTTTTAATGGAAAGTGGATGAGTGAGGGATGAAGACGTTTAGCTTGTGGAATTTCAACTGTGGAAGAAAAGAACTAAACTTTGAACGATGTAATTTTCACGTAATCATTAATTATATTATAACATCACATCTCATCGTGAATCAACATACCAAGAAAGAACTAACACTGTAAGATTGATGAAATAATAAGACTTTACTTGACTTGCATGGTGACATAGTTACATACATAAAGCGACATTGGTATAGATCCACAGATTAATACCCTCTGGTTATTTATGACATTAATGCGAAATAAATAGGTCAAGAAAGATGTCAAGGACGGGAAGGTCAGGAAAGTCAAAAATGTTGAGGAAGGATGTGAAGTTCAAGGTCATAAAGGTGAGGAAGGTCAGAAAAACCAGGAAGGTCAAAAAGTGTTTTAAAGGACGGGAAGGAAGGGATGGGTGGAAGGACAGGTAATATGGGAAGTGATCATGAATGGCAGTTATGGCAAGAAGGGCAGGAGGCAGAAAGGGAAAAAAGGAAGAATAGTGGTGGGATAGTCGAGAAAGATGGGGAGGGAGAAGGGGATGGACGTGCTAAGACAGGAAGGGTGTGAGGAATGGGAAGAGGGGAGGTCACTAGAACTGCCCTGTATGGATATCTAGCAGTGAATACAAAACCTAGGTGTCCATATCGGGCAAAGAGTTGCGACAAAAGGTCGAGAAGGGGAAGGCCTGAGGAACAGACGAGGCTCGACGAAAAAGAAAAAGGTCAGTGCTAAAAGGGAATTGTAAGACGAGTAGAGCACATAGGCGGAGAGGTTAATAGAATATATAAGACAACATATTTTAATTCAACAGAGTTTCAGAAACACAAGGCATCTTGGTACGTTATTGTATCTCTTATCTTGCCAATCACGATTTCAATATTCGTGAAATCCACGTAAATTGTGACTCATCATACACGCCTTATCGTAAATTTGAGATGTAATGGGATTCTGGATGAACGATAAAAACTGAGATAAAATGTACAATACGTGTAGGATACGTGACGGATCAGAGTTTCCGAAAATCGCCATTGAGATAGCTTCGGTTATAACAACGCATATATACATGCAGCTGCCATAAAAAGATCAAAGAAGAATTAGGATATTGTATACAACACGTAAGCGTATATAGCAGTGTCGAGGGATAGAAATAGTCTCGTGACTGTCAGAAATGGGCGGAGAGTTGTCGGGAATATATTAATGCCGCATGGCAAACGGAAATACCAAAAAATATATGTATACCATATATATATATATATGTATATATATATATATATATATATATGATGACGGCAAGGAGCATGCAAACTGATGTAGTATATCCTGTAGTGTTTTTGAAGGTTCCCTCGACTGAAGAACAGTCTCTGCACTGTAGCCGCCACCTGTTCCGCAGTCGGCGACCTGGACTGGACCAGCCAAAACCGCCGGACTACTTTTGGTTTACAGTTTATAGTTAGTTCACCCATAGCAGAATCTATTCTCACACTCATTTTTCGGTGCGGAGATCGCGTCGCAGAGTGGTACTTCATGAGTACCTTTAAGAACATCCTGATTGCTAGTTCTATCCTTTCCCATGAATCTGCGCAGTCCCAGTTTTCTCAAAAAGCTGGCAGGGGTTTAGGAAAAGGATGAAGTGGGTACAATTGCTGTAACACCACCACACATAACTTAAGAGGTAAAATTACACCCAGTAATTATTATGTTAAAACTTGTCTTCTTGACATGCAGGAAAATGTGGCAATACTGAATACTATAGTTTGCCTGTATTCAGGATTTATTTAGGCTGACCTGGCTTGAAATTTCAATGGAAGTAAAAAGTCAAAACGAGTTGATTGGTGTGTTAGTGTCTTGGATCTCTGTTCAATTGTGTGATTAGGATTGTGCACCAGTGCACAAGGTAGGGGTGGTGAACGACCACTTTGCCACTCTTTACCCTTGTATAAAATTGGCCCATTGAATAGCCACCTACTTGAAATTGCCAAACATTGTAAAATGTTGCTATTCAATGTTCCTGCCATTGGGCTTTGTTCCCAAAGGATTGTTTCAAATATATGCTACCCGGGCGACGCCACATTGATAAAGAAGATGTATAGACAATCCGCAAGGCAAGAATAGATTGTCAGTGTTCCTACTGCAACTATCTTAAATATAATGTCACCCACGGCTTAAGAATAGGAAAAATAAATCTGAGTCACCAGCAAAAGGATAGGCAAGCAAATGTCAACGTCTTGTCAAAAGAGTCAATCCTTCAGACCCCTTATTGGGGCGTGTCATGAGAAGCAACAGTTCTATGCTTCAGCGCATATGGTAGGCGAGGACAAGCTGCTCCCTGGTCAGAGAGAGGATATTCGGGGCGCTGCACTCCGACTTAGACCTGGGCCTCCTGTAGCTGGGCGCCTTCCTCTCGTTCTCAGCCTTCCTGTTCCTCAGGTTCGCCTCCCGCTCCTTCTGCAGGCCTCCCTCACCCTGGGAGATGGACCTAAACCGCCGTGGAGAGGGTGGAGGGGGGCTGGGTGCCGAGGGCACTACACGGGAGGACGGGATGAGCTTATCAGCGCGGGCTGCTACATGCAGGTCAAACTTGAAGAACTCTATAGATAATCCTATGGGGTAGTGAACCCTGCAGGTGGGGCAGGAGAAGCTGCCGGTCGCAGGGTCTATGTAGATCCTCAGGCTCATGATACAGGCCTTGCAGAAGGTGTGGTGACAGAAGGGCAGGATGCGTGGGTCGGCCCGGGTGGTCAGGGGCTCCAGGCATATCGGGCAGTCCACGTACGAGTTGGCTGTACTGGTCATTGTGCTGGTCAGTTTAATAATGGGATGGTCTGCTATATACCACAGCTCGCCTTCAATGTACTCAACTGATTGACACCTTTGTTATAACCTATTGGAAATAGATTAACAATTGTGTTATCACTCGTGGCAATTATTATTTTGCTTTGAATGTCCAAGAAACATAATGAAGGGGTTAAGGCAGTGAAATATCGCTAAGGACGGCCCACTTATCTTTAATTATAAGTCGTATCACAAATTGCATTCCTGTTTGTTATTTGAATATTCTAATAAGCATCCACTGCTTCACTTTTACCCGTCTTGTCCTCGATGAAGGGACGGCGATCAGAACCTATCTTTCTAAAATGATTTCTTAACTTTCTCAATAGAATGGGGAACTTTCTTTACTACCTCCATGTGGAATGTTTCTGTTAGTAATTTAGTGTTAATAATTTACATTCTGTGATATGATTATATACCAACGTTAAGCTACTTGGAAAGAGCTGATTCTGCGTTATGTGTGATTATAATTATTGTGAGAAGTTGTAAGGAGATCTAGATATACTGATTTCAGACTTTAGCTTGATTATAGTAGGTATCCTGGAGAGATTTCAATGGTTGAGCACAGATTCATGGGATTATAATCACTTGAAAGGGCTTAAAAATAGGATGAGAACCCTACTTTGATCTACTTAATTGGTATATTACTTGATTTTCTATGATTAAATTTGTATTTAAGATTTTTGGAAACCTTTGCATTATTTCAAGAAATGCAACCAAAATCAAAGTGCTATTCATACAATCAAAAATATAAATCAGAGAAAGTTAGGTTAAACGTATACTGAATGGTAGATCAAAACTTTCTCACTGTATCCATGATTGAGACCCTAAGAGCATGGTGAAAGTATAAGGAAAATTTGAAAAATTAAATGATTGAGATAGTTGATATCATCTATGAATCTATTCAAGTGTACAACTAAAATGTTAGGTAGACAGAAGTCTGTATAGGTACCTCAGCAGCCAGGTGTGATGCCCGTGATGTTGTTTAGACTGTGGGAGCCGAGAATGATCCTTGGACAATCTCAGCCCGGGAGGATGGGCACTACTGTCTGTCTGCTAGGACCTTATCTCTCACTTATATATCGGTATACCCACATACTCACGTGACAGCTCTATCATGTAATAAATTAGGAGGGATTGGACTTGATATCTGCGCCATCTTTTTTTCCCAAGAAAACTTTATCTATGAGTGTCCTTATGATATCCGATTATCACTTAATCTCACACGTGAGCCTTTTTGTCGATCAAAGATGACTCATTACTTTACGTTACTGCAACAAGTCAAAATTTGATATGTTCTTATGGTGAATGTTTATGAACATTCACCATTCATACATGTAGTTACATACAGGTAACTACCTTTGTCTAATAATAATAGAATGCGCAGTTGACATGATCATTATTGGAATTTAGGTTGGGAGCTAAGAAACGTAGTTTTGTTCGACTGTACAAGGTGCGTGTGGATGTAGATAAATGAATACCATTTTAACATAATTATTTCTTGTTATTTTAGATTATCATTTTGCTGTAGATAGAAAAAGTGATACTAGAAATACTGAAATATAAAATTCCTTTCGAAATGCGTTTTTGAAAACGCATATTAAATCAAAAAGAATAATTGGACCACAGGATGGTTGACATAATTAGCACTTTTTTTTAAATTCTTTTTTTTTAAAGAAGTTTAAGTTGCATAAACATTTTCGACAGAGAAGTGAACAAGTAAAGATGGAAATCACTCTTTCTGGACAGGGCTATGCAATTATCGTGAAATACATATGATATTCAGGGGAGTTCAATTTTTTTCTTAATGGAAAAATGTCTCCTAAGTGTTGAAAGCTATATTTAGATTTAATGAACACCCTTATTTCAGAGGCAGAAAATAGGGCACATCACCCAACAACGACGATGGACTATATCCTAGAGATAGGATCTTTTAACAGGGGTCAATAATCAGATAAGTCAATGATGCTTCACCTTCAGGATACCGATATAAACAGTAGTGCGGGTCAAGTAAACACATTTGATTAATTAACCAAAGGTGTTCATTGGACTCGCACTACTGCTTGATAACCCTTCAGTCAAATTGAACTAATTGTTAGTTCAATTTGATGGAAAGGTTATCTAGATTTTCAGAAAACGTGTAATGTTTGCTGAAAATGCTTGGTCCGGAGAAACCGTCAATAAGACAGCCCTCTTACGAATACCATAGCATGATAGTTAACTTCTGGTATTTTTCAGATCTTCTTATTTTTTCATTGTTCTTCTGTTAGTGGTGGGTCTTCAACTACGATGTTAATATATTTCTATAGAGACACTTTCCACTTTGATTTCTTTCTTTTTGTTTTATTTCGGAGTCAGACTTTTGGTGTGGGACAAGCACTGTTGATCGTTTCTTAGCAGTAACGGTTATGGTTATTGTTGATTTTACTTCAAAGTGATTAGTCTATCAAAAACCCAGCAAGTCTACTTGTATTCCACTAAAAACAAAATCGATGACTTTCCAAAAGAAATAATGTAATTTCCACTATTTCACTGACGGAAAAGCTTTCACCAACAAAATACTGGTTGGTTCCTCGTTTGATAAACCCCTACATTGAAAACATGTTTCGTTACCATGAGAAAATAAGTGAATTTGTTGGTTGTTGGTTGTATTAAGCCTAATTGCTGTTTATCACCGTATTAACAGCAATGGGCATATCACTGTGAGAACATGGTTGGCCAATTTTGTCTTTGATTATCGATTCCATTAAATGATCGAATCTATGGAAAGATAGAGACAATAACATTTCACATTTAAATGTAAGTTTGAACCCTACTGGTAAAGATAGTCTGACCCATTTTTTATTCTCCTTTTAGTAATGCAAAGGTACTGATACCGGGTATTGATAAGACTCGCATGCCATTCTCGGACGACCCACATAGATAACTCCTCAATGACACGCAGTTAGGAAAAGTGCCTAACAAGGGATAACCTTTTGCTATCTCAGCTAATAATAGACCAGGGAAAGTCCCTCCACAGGTGTGGGATTAGGAAATCGATGGGTGTATGGGTAGGCAGTGGATGTCAAGAGAGCGTGTGCAGTATATTATACAAAGATACATCAGTACTTTCATTGATGTGATGAATTATAGTAATCAATTCAATGTCATGATACGAGGTTGTGTAGCAATCATAAAGGTTAAAAAGACAAATAATGGTCTCTGTTAAAGATACAAGTAAAGCTGTGTTTTGGGACACGATCACGGAGTACACGAGATTGTGCGGTACAATCTCGTACAGCACGAGTTGCACGAAAATGTATTCAGGTACGAAATGGTAATGTATCATGTATTCTTGACCGGAAGTGACCTCAGTAAGGGTCAAAGTGACCATGTGATGTTATGTAACCAATCAGGAGCCAGGTTATGGCTATAAATAGAAGTGATTACACGAGAATAAACAGTCCCGTCTTGGAACTCATGGTGTTCACACCTCTTCTTTATGGGAATGGGCACGAAATGACTTAGGAGAGCTTCAGAGACCAGAATAGCTGTACGAGAATGAGAATTAGACCCAAGTTCCAATAAATCAGGGGAACAGGACTTAGAAGAAAATAGGGCCAAGAGGGTATATGAATGAACTCGTCCGCACAAAAATGGGAACGACCCTGTCTGCCGTACAAACTCAGAACATTGAAGGGTATGACAACCAGAGAATGGGACCTCAGCCTACATGCTACCACCTTTTAAATTTTCTGGGCATGGTCCGTGTTGTAAACGATAGAACCACCGTTCGAGATACCTGTTAGGCGCGCTGCACGAAAAGGTCACCCCGAAGCCGACCCAACCTGAGCTGCTAACCCGCCCCCCCCATGAGAGTCTCGTGAGCCACCCTTCCTGTGAACCAAACCCCCCTGACCATACCATATCCACCACTGACCTCCGCGAGCGGGCACGTTTCTGAGACACTCTTGACCACCCGTCCCCAGATCACCCATCCCGGGTTCGGACGAGTGTTCGTGAAATCCCGTCCCACTCGTGCATCAACCGACCCAGCACGATTCGTACTCAGACCATAGAGAATCTTGATATCTCCGTCGGGAACCACAAGCGTTCCCCCGCAGAGAACATCACATTATCATGAATAAAAGGTGAAGATGAGAGGTATTTTAGTGAATCATTTATTCATGTCTATACATAATTTTAGTGTAGTTTTAAGGTTTTATGTCATAATAGCCCTAAGCTTGTTGGTTTGCCTGATTAGAGCACTTTCCTACATTATAAAAAAATGCTACACAGCTTTCCATGGATTTACGTTTCAGCAAAACTCTTTAGGAAATAAGTTAATGGATGGCTATATAATGACAGTTTAACCATGTGGGTTGCAGTGGCAAAAACGGCCTAAATGCCTTTGCCAAAAAATGAAGAAGATTGGTAAAGTTCTATCGGCCGCAAGTAAATGCAATGAATGAAAATTTTACTTAATGTCATGTTAGCAATAACGAAATGACTTAGGCAGTTTTGTTTCTGGTGATGTTCAATCTCCAATTTGAAGGAGCGTACACAATAGCAAAAGCTACCAATTTTTTAAAAAGTCGGCTGATTTGGGTGCATGGTGGACATGTCATTTTTATACTTAAAATCTTTCTTGTAGGGTCCAAAATCATAAGTGACACTCCATGGGAAATCCAAGCTTATTGCAGGTATAGATAAGCTTGGATTTCCCATGGAATGTCATTTAAAAATAATTTTTTTAATTTTAAAAATTTATAAATTTAAATTAAGTTTCCCTTTGGGTAATTAGAGAAGGAAATGTATATCAATTTTCAGCTCAAGTAATAAGCCCATCCCAGTTTATGCCAACAATAAAGCTTACCATGAAATATTATCAAAATTGTTTCCATGTTTGTTTGCTGAAGAGAGTTGCACAACACAAAATTAACCAAAGCAATTTGGTTGACAGATTGCTCCTAAAATTTCTGAAATGTGACCTTACATTCTGGACTTTTCCCCATAGGAACCATTGGTGAAGCCTGTCAGTCCAGCCTATAATGTCCAACCCTGAAATACAGTAATTTGATTGGATGGCAAACCTGCAAATCTGTCACGCACGGCCTATAGATATTGAAAAATTAAGAAAAAACAATTCTCCCTTGTAACTCACCAGTATTTACAACTATGCAAATAAAACCTGAATGAATACCCATTCCTAATTTTCTAGTTTGTAGATCTTGCTGCAATTGCAACTTTCAATACTCATGATTATGCAACTCAATTTTCACCCTTCCAAATGGATTCAAACATCAGATGACAATTGATAGTGATTATTTGTCCTAATAACTGTAATTGAAGCCACAAAAATACAAGAAAAATGCTATATTTGATATGATCAAAAGTTACACATGTTTAGAGCATGTGTAGGATATGGTAGTAAAAAACATTTAAAACTACATTTTTGTGTGTAAATGGTCGATTAGGAATGTTTTTTTTTTACATTTTCAATGTATTTTTATGATATCTAGCCTCTTTTTCATTTATTTACAATTTAATGATGTCACCTAATTGCAAATACTTACCAAACTACGATTACCACCTCAGTTAGGAATGATCCTTACATTTTACACAATTTTCCTGTGATATGAGACACTTACAACTTCCTTTTTAGGAATGCACCATTAATGTTGTCAAACATCTAACCACTATGCTATAGAGTTCGCTGCATGGTGATGTAGTAAAACAGTGCTAGATTAGGTCAGTCTCTCTCTTTCTCTCTCTACATGTGCATATACGTATATATATATATATATATATATATAAATAATATATTTATGTAATTCAAATGTGTCATATCCATGCGGCTACCTCCAGTTTAGGGGCCTTCCATTTAGTACGTATGCACATTTTAAAAAATCCCACCCCCATGTTAAAAAATACGCATTGGAATTGTACAAGAACATACGCACATTTTCAAAAATCTCAGACACTCCCGCCCCCTCGATGTGTACATACTTAATGGAAGGCCCCTAAAGGGCCATACCCACTAGGCAATTATTCCTGAGTTGGCCGACTGATCGGTGCTAAAATCGGCCGATTCTACCCTTAGAATTGGTTGATTTTAGCAGGGATTCAGATCAAACCTGCACATTCCAATATGCTATACTTACCGGTGACCTTAAGAATTGGCTAATTCTCCCAGTCGCCTGTCGCTCGTCGGTGTTAAAATCGCCTAGTGGGTATGGGGCTTTACACACTTGGGAGGACGGATTACCTCTGCGCATAAAGTAGTGCGCAGAATGCGCAGTAACATTTAAAGCATATTATCTACATTAAAGTAAAACTGTACGTGTGGACTATCTGAATATCATAGAACAAGTGAAATTAGTTCAGGACGTATTTGAATCTAGAAAATATCAGTGTTTCATGATGCGATGGTGAGAACAGAGCTGAAGGCTGCGCGCAGATGCTGCTCCAAGAACGCACGCAGAACACACATTTATGTAGGCGCTTTTGTCAGAAAGACATTGATATTGAGTTTTTATGACATATGCTTAGGTATGACTACGGTTTTCTATGGTCATACATGTGGGCCGCCTGACGTTGTGCTGCCTATAAACGCGACGTCGCCTCAATAGGCTTTACCATTTACGCGACAACGTCGCGTGGATTGATTCTATTATACACGTGACATGTAACTTGTAAGTAGTATATAGAAATAGGAATTTGAAACATGTCGCGTACATCCTATGTGGGCGACCATGCCAAGATAAGTTTTACAATATATATTACATTGTCGCGTGGATTGAGATTATTCAGGCGACGTCGCGTACACACTCTACCTCGGAGACACGTACGTAGCCAGGGGAGCGTTCCTATGTGATCCTAGGATTCACTCTTACATCCTCAGATATGTTGGTTCCAAGGTGGCCATCTTTGTGTTATAATATCTTAAGATGCGATAGAAAGGCTAACTTAGGAGCAAACATTAAACTAGATCTAGGGGGTTTCTTATCTTAGTAAATGAGTTTCTCATCTTAGTACAAGGGAAGGATGACACTGGAACCAAAATATCCAAGGTTCATTTTGTGAGAAAATTTAAGATATGATGATTGTCTTAAGATAGCATTGGAACACCACCCAGTTTCGGTGACGGCGCGGACCTCGCGCGTCCAACCAGTCGCCGTGAGGCTGACCGGGCCATGCGGCCGCTGCAGGGGGTCGGCGGCCGGCCGGTGGGACCGACCAGAGCGGCAGATGCCGGACAGAGAAACCAGGGGAGGCCGGTGACCAGGCCTGGGCCGGCCGGACACTCCCCTCATACCACCGGCCGGCCAGCACACTATAAGATCTGGTCAGCAAGAAACAGCTCATTTTATGTTCCTTTTATTGTGACAGAGCGATAGTTAAAAGTTCTTACTAGAAAGTATAAATGTTATTTTGTATGAAGTGTAGTACATTAACAGGACACATATTGTCTAAACAATTTGAATGTGCCATCAGAGTTGCATTTGGGTGAATTTATGAGAACATAGGAAAGACGGACTCATAGGAGGTGACAGAAAATTTTCAGGGTTTTGAGTTGCTTCTTGTGTCTCAGGTCTATAGTAGAGCAGCAAGTCCCCCCAAAAAGCCATTATTTCAGGAGTTACCTAAAACCGAAAAAAAGACCAAGCAGAGACATATACCAAAATTTAGCTGACAATGTCAAGAATATGAATCTTGATGATGCCATTTTGGCAAATGTGTGGAAAATGCGTGAGGGAGGCTAGAAGTAACCATGGTAACAATTTTAATGTACCTACATGGCAACCATATAGCACTGTATTACTACAGTGATTTAATTTTACAGAAAATCTGATCATACCTACACCCTCCTCCCTATATTGACCCCAAGGATTTCAGTGGCCATATTGGTTTCTGTCTATTTGCTGCTCTACTACACTTGATTTCTGAAAATGAGAGAGTGGGCAGAAGCGGAGCCGGAAAATCTAGAGAAACGTAGAGGGGTGGGGGATGGGTGGGTAAGGGGCCTTATTAAAAAAAAAAAATTGTCTGACCCCCGAGGCCCCAGACAGAGTAGGAGCACGCCCCCCTCCCACCCCACCCAAATTGCGCCCTCTAAATCCGTCGCCGGTGGGGTATGGACTTTTCTCACCTAATTTACCTTTGGCCGATAATAAAATAAGAAAAAAAGCCCCCCCCCCCTCCAACTAAAAACTGCGCTCCACTCTAAGATCCCCCGCTGTTCCCCGGCCGACCTAGGAGGGTCTAACCCAGGAGGCCGCCGGTAACAGGCGCCGGCCCGGGGCGCCCTCTGCAGGACGACGGGCGAACCACGGGCCCCGGGGGGAGAAGGCCCGGTCACAGGTACTAGGGACGCCCGGCGTCCGCCCTGGAGGAACGCCCGGCGTCTGGAGGAACGCCCGGCGTCTACTACCTAGACCTGCGTCCCTACCTACCTCCACGGCAGCGTCCGCGCGTCGATTCTACTCCCGTCCGCCCGTCGACAGTCGCCGTGCCGCCGCCTCTAGGACTCGCTCCCGGCGGCCCATATAGGCCTAAGCCGTAGTTAGCCCTATACACCCTTTTCACGAGTGAACCCTTCCATGGACCCCTTGTGTCTCACTTTTTAAGCCTGGCTCTATAGGGTAAATCCATTTCCCAACTCATTGGTTCAGGTGTATACCGCTAGCAGGGTGCCACGCAAATGCATGGAAAGGTATATATACCAGCCTGCGTGCTTTGGCCATGTATATATAGATCTCTTGGGTCATTTCTGTGGTATACATTGGGCTAAAATCGAGTGTACGCCGTCGATCCTTTTGCCATGATTTTTAAGCTGTTTATTTCATAATATATATTAGGGTTTCCCCTGGTTTTCAGGTATAGGCTACTATTACGTGGCATGAATATAGTTACAATGGTAGAAGAAGGTAATAACACACTCTTTATACCACAAAAATGAAGAAAATCTCTCAATTTTACAACAAATCCTTGGATTTGATCATGTGGTTGTCTAATACTTCCAGATTTGAATATACACACCTGCGGTTTTGGCGTCAAGGTATAGCTCCGCCCGTGCTAGCCGAGACCGGCCGGCCCGTGCTACTCCTCCCGGCGCGCCGTGGAGGGAGGGCCGGGCGGGGGGAGCCCGGGGAGCCGGCCTCTCGGCCTATACTACTTACATTACGGGAGGACGAGTAGTTTAGACGGAGGTGTCTATCACATCTTCCCGGCCGCCGCGGAATCGCCGGCCTCTGCACTGTATGTTCCTGCAGTGGAATTATCAAATAGGCCTAAATACCCTATCCAAATATTGTAGATTCTGATCTCAGATATATATTATGGTGGCCTGATGTTTACTATATATATATATTTTAACCACTGACTATCAAATTATCACCTATAAAATGTACCTAAACGGAAAGTATTGTAAATGAGTATGGTTTGATAAATATAAGAAATATAACTTCATGTAGTTAAATTAAAAGTCACAGGTATTAGAAAACATTCATCATCTATACTATATATATTTAAACAATTATGTTTATTGTATGCTTATTCATGTGCTGCCGCTTCACTGTCCACGGTGGAGGTACGATGCACTGCATTTGTCATTGCATATCTATAGTGAATAGAAGGCCAAAGGTAGAAAACATTTAGCATTTACAATAAAAACATGATTATAGATATGAGACATCCGTTATGCAAAAAGTTACGTATGCAAAAAGAGGGGTGGCGGTCAATGGATACATGGTTAATGTGTCTTACAAAGCAAATTTTGGATAGGGGTCTAGAAAACATGTGAAACTTTGTACGTAATTCATTGTCGCCCCTTGGGCATTTATACAATACATATACACGCTTATACGTTTTTCTATTCCATGTTTGTTTTATTCTAAATAAACACTTACAGTGGAGGTTACCTGCTGCGTAAATGCCCTGGAGTTATCATTTACATAACTAGTAAATAGAAAGTAATATGTAGAAAATAATGAGCTATTATTCAATACAAATACATGATTAAGTGTTTTTCAAAGCCTATTTCAATCACATTTATATAAGCACTCACGCTGAAGTTCATCTGTTGCGAAAAAAGGTTGAGGTAATAAAAGTAATTCCCTCGCTTTGGTTTTAGATGTCCGTGTACCTCAGTTTTCCTGAAAATTATTGAATAAAAAAGAAACACAATTTAGTACAGAAAACGAATTCAATGTACAACAAAATAAGAATTAAGGGACCGAACATGTGCGTTGACTGTAATAACAATGATAAGTGCCTCTAATGTGTTCAACTTCATATTAAAGCCATTACTTAGAATATCATATTTGACATTAACTTGTGGGTTTATATAGAAAGGGTTTATGGTACCTGTAGACTGTAAAGTACTGCTGAACTGTAGACTAAAAAGTATCCCACAATTTGAGCGTAACGTATATCATGTCGTACCTATTAGCATCGATTTCAAAATATAGATACGTGTGTATGTATTCTCATGTTCGTACGTTAGGGAGTTCAGATACTAAAACACATGAAAAACCTTAATGTTTTTTTCTTAATTATTAGTAACATATCCAGCCATATATTTTACTACACCAGTGAACATTGAGAAACTTTTGTACACTTTCGGTCACCATAATTATAGACACACTAGTGCACATGGAATGAAATCTATTAGAAATGAACTCAAACCGTAAAGATAAAATAAACATGTACAGTATTTATATTTTATTTAATCCATCTCAGAAGTCAAGTGCTAGAAAGGTATAATTAATAGATAATTGAATTTAGATACAATAATACGATGTCAACGCCAGGTAAGAGCATAACCATTATACCTGTTAATGAAGAAACTCTTAGAATAGACTGTTATGCCAAATATTGAATCCTACGAAGTTTCCCATATTATGTATTTTAACATATATGGCTGTTCAAACCTTCGTATACTGGCGGACCTCTTGTAGTAGCTCTTCAGTTGCGGTGCGCATGTATTACCAGCCGGACATAATCAATTAATTAGATCTTAATTATCTCTGCTCTTATGTAAAAATAAACAAATACATATTATGATTTATAAAATATTTATGTATAAACAAAAAAGGCGCCCAATAACCAAATAGGACAGAGGGTTACTGATTTTCATGTCGTAATTGTTTACTTTCTTTTTAATGCAGGAATATTAATACAGCATTTGAGAAATCTTAGTGCAATGAAGAACTGGTCTACTGCTTGTAAAATGACGAATACAAATGATGATCATGCAGTGGCTGTATATCCAATATTCAAGTAGATGTATCCAAAATATACACTGAAACACGTATGGCGAATTAATGTGTAGAGTTTATGATATCTCCCTATCCCCCTCCTTCTCTCTCTTTCCCCCTCTCCCCCTCCTCCCTCTTCATCTCCTTTCTTTCTCATCTTATCTTTCTCCCAACTCCTCTCTCCCTCCTTCCCCTTCCCTCTTCTCCCTCCCTCTTCATCTCTCCCCTCCCCCTCCCTTTTCAACAACCATTGAATATATGTTATTTGAAGAAGGATACAATTACAAAGCTGGAAGCCGATCTATCTTCTAACCTAAAGTCGTCGACTCTAAACCACCAGCCCATTCAAAGTATGTGTGACCTCTCAGTATATTTTGACTTTGACAAAAAAAGAGCATTTGTAAGTAGCCATGTGATGCCCATGATTCAACTAATTTTCTAGTCTACAGTGGCAAATCCGGGGGGGGGGGGGGGGGTTCAAGGGGTTATGCCTCCCAAATTTCATTTTGGTGGGGCTTGAGCACCATACCCACTAGTTTTTAGTGTATAGAGGGGAGAGTATAGGAGAGGAGGTAGACATCCTTTCAAAATAAAAGTCAGTCTAGGTTGGAAGATTCCTTAATGTATCTAAACTACATCATTTCTCATGAGATTAGGTTACTTGTAGCAAAGAGCAAATGTTTTTGCATGATAATATGAGTGCTAAAAATGATAAATTTGCTTTTTTGTTAGTGTATTGCATGATGAGCTTTAGACGAAAAGTTCAAAATGGTCACTGTGTTAGCCTATATAAAATCACTGACCTAACCTAAACTCCCGCCAACTTGATCTGCCACACAGTAGGTCTCCACTGCGCAGGGTCAAAAGAAAGGTGTATAGGCTGACCCCCCCTCCCCCCTTTTTTTAAAGGAATACCTGGCTTTGCATTTTATTGTAAGGCATTGCAACAAGTGCATTAAAGTACATTTGATTTTAGCCGAAGTACTTCAATCATTGCCGAGATGGCCATGGTGAGTGCTCTTAATTTTGGGTCTAGATAAGGCACAGATTGGAAATTTTGTATTGGGTGAGGTCAAGACCAAACCAAACCAAAACATCAAGAAAGTTAGTTATTGTGGTGTTCTTACTTATACATAAAGTCATAAACTTGTCTAAGCAGGATGCAGCATAATGTAGCAGGGTCATCTGAAATTTATAGTGTGTTTGGTCACAAGTGTATTTGACCAAACAAGTCTATGTTTCTGCATTGTCAAAACCTAAACAAAGATTTCATAGGAATTGTATGTAGTTTACCATATATCTGCCCTGCTGTATAAGTATTCAATGCCTAATATGCCTTGATGTCCTATTTTTGTTGTCATTTAATATAATTATACTTATTGCTTAATCAAAGAGTGATGTCATTTAGTCTTATATATAATACGATCAAGTGGTCTAAATAATGAACTTCACACGTTCAAATAGAATAACAGGATTTTTGATAAGTTCTAAAAATGCCATCAATTTTTTATGTTTACCTTATCTTGACTTCATTGTTGAATGGTTGAATGCGATCCCTTTTCATCTCGTATATTTTACACTGAAAAGAATCTGCGATAATTGTAATTGGATTTGTACCCAATCACAAGTATAGATGTCACTATTTCATCTCGACACCATTGTAATATTCTCACTAATATACATTCAATAATATTCGTCCCCCACTCAAAATATTTCTGGAGTGCCATTTTTAATCACACTTCCCGAAAAGACGCGCTTAATCCGTAGTCCAATCCAGCGGCTTATTTTCACATTCTAATTAATCAAAGCCGAGCCCTCCCCGTTTCCACATTCTCCATTGTTGGCCAAGCCTCAAGCAATAAAATTACAAGAAAAGGAAAAATAATACGATGATTTTTTGAGCTCCGGGCGTTACTTTTGATTCATTACGGAGCGGCACCTTGCTCACTAATGTTTGAGTGAAGTGGACTTTTTGGTCCAATCAGTCTTCGGTCAAACTGTTAGCCTGCCATTGTTCCATTTCGATTATATCTCAAAGGAAAACAAGTTTGGAAACATTCTCTGACAATTAATACCAAAACAAAAGGATTTTAAATCTTTGAAAAGGGATTAGGGACTGCGGATGGACTTTGACCAGAGTGGCTGGAGTGCGAGTGTTTGGTTTCAGGAATGTTTGTCAGTGTGGCTGAATGTAATGTATGCCGGGGATTGCATTACAGTATTACTAATAAAGAGAAATAAAGTTACATAAGATATCTCAAGAATGGTTTGGATCAACATAGGTTTACAGCTACAATGAATGAACAAATCCAGCTTGAATGCAGACATGAAAAGAGAGACAACACAAAGAGAATTAATTCATGATTTGTCCTTGGATATGATTAATCTTTTGATACGAACATTTGTGTAAAGTTATTTAAGATAATGAATACAAATGAAACCATTTAAGATTTCAACAAATCCAGTTGAAAGACAATTTGTTTGTCTCTAATGAAAAACATGGGCGGCACCCATGTATATAGTGACCAACAAAATGCGCCCCTCCCTTTTCCTGTAAAATTTTGCTTTTTTTTAAATGTAAAACTCGGCCAAAAAGCAATTAAGGAATTTTTTTTCCAATGATGCCTCCCCCCCTTTCAGAAGCCTTTTAATAAAGGTGGAACCCATTGAGCGATTAAACCAAAATTCTGGTCGTTTTGACTAGTGCTGGTTACTTAATTTTAGTCAAAATTACCAAAACTGGTTGAAAACAACCAGAACTGTGTTCCATTGAGCAATCCGACCTGAAAGCTATAAAAATTGCGAATCACTTGGAATATATCTAACATTATTAGACTAGAATTTCAGTTGCGTCGCTCAGTGGGTTCCCAACTTTATAACTCCCAAACAGGGATGTAGGCCTATAGGTGTGGGTGTGGGTCACAAATCCTGAAAAAACAGAAAAACTCTGTACAAAAGCCATTGATTAGTCAAGCCTAAGCTTAAGGCGGTAGTTGCTTGTAGCACCCTGAAAAACTGCAAGCAAATGGCCGCTAACCTGCTTGTGGTAGGGTGCGGCAAGGTGGAATATGAGTGTTTGTGGCACCTGTTTGTGGCACCTGCTTGTGGCACCTGATATTTTATATAGGGTTTCTATGGTATGCCTTTGGTACCAGATACCAACATGTTGGTATCAAAACCGCAAATTGCTTGCAGCACCTAAAGATAACGACCACAAATGCGACCTACCGCAAAGTGGAATATACTCTTTAGGCAGGTAGGGTTTAGAATTCAGTGAATATACATCCCTCATTTTCAAGAAATAAACATGGAGTTTACCAATGTAAAAGAAATTCTCCACACCATGGGTTCTACCTGGACTTAAGATGCATGCTGGGATAGATGTAGACAAGCCACAAGGTTTAAACAAAGTATATTCCATTAATCCTGGCATTATTTGTAGTTTAGGTGTTGAACATATATCTGTGTCTATTTAATACATACTGTTAGATGAATTTTGGATTTCAATTTGGTGGAGTGAGTTTAATGGCGCATCCCCACTTGGGCGACCAATGACAGCGAATAACATTGGTCGCCCTTGATTAAGAAATTAGTATGTCGTTGGGCGACTAACTAGTTGCCGGGCTACTAAAAACCTAATCGCCATGTTGGGATGCTCTTGTAGTTAGTCGCCGGATGACAAGAGGACACTTACGTACGTTGCCCGGCGATTAACTAGTCACAGGTGGGTATAGAAAAATATAAAACATGTCAAATATTTTCCCCTAAACCCACGGCAACTAGTGGTTTAGTCACCAGACATCAAGGTGCCAGTGTGGAGTTGGTTGCCGGGCTACTAACTACCTTAGTCGTCTGCCGACCAAGAGAATCTAGTCGCCCGAGTGGGGACCAGGCTTCAGCCTGAGACTTCTTTTTATTTTAACTATGATGTGGACATTTTTTATGAAATGGCGGATCCAGGGGGGGGGGGGGGGGTCCAGAGGGTCCTGATCCACCCCTTTTGGTGGGGACTTACACTCGATCGCGACAAAAACATTGTTTGTGTGTGTGCAAACGCACGACCTTTTAGTACTTTAGCCTATACATGGACCCCCCTTTCTGACATCCTGTAGGGGTCCACCCCCGCATGCCCTGAGTATAGTTTGTAACAGATGTTTTTCTTGAGCAATAGAGTATAGAATACAAAAAAGGTATTGGTTCAATATCAATGCCCACACGTTTGGAGACAGCTTTGGTTCAACATGTATCAAACTCGTCTTACATTTTGAGTCTAAGGAAAAGAAACTCAAGAACAGGTTATACTTAACCAAAAAGCAAACCAAACGCAATACATGAGGTGTGATATAGGGAACATGTTTTGATAGAAGTTGTAGTGAACACGTACGTTTTTATATTATATCATACACAATACCGAATTAAAATATAATTGACCAAAAACATGGTTAAATAATTGAACATGGAAAGTTGATATTATTGCATGACACTATTTCTAGTATTTGTAGCATAAAACTGCTTTGGAATTGTGTTAAATAATGATTATAAACTGGTCGCCAATATGGTGGCCAGCCCATTATAGACAGTTATGATGTCATCTGCAGAATGTCTAAAGCCCAAGAAAGCCAGAGGTCAACTTCTCTTCATTGAAATCTTACCGATATTCAATTTGAAAACAACAACTTTCAAATTCTTTAGGTGCAAAGTTTCAATACCTTATTCAATCAAAAAAGATTTCCACAAAACTGCTATAGTCTATACAACAAAAATCTAAATCCAGTATAAGAATGATTTAAATGGAAGAAAATAGCATGTTGAGAAGTAGAAGTATGCTTTTTCAATGTAAGGTATAGTTTGGTATCTTGAACATGTTAGCTCTCCATTACCAAATTACTCCTTTTGGGAAACAAGAATTGTATCCTAGGTGAGATGTGTTTGATTTCTGCTGCATTAATTCATTCATACATTCTTTCCGTGCCTTCAAATATGAATGCTACACTAGGATCAGTGCTTAACTGAGCATGGCCCGGGTATACTTAATACAAATATAGCGTACATCGCTCAAATTTGATGTTCTGATATTAAAACTTGCACGGGTCAATATCCTAATTGCTTAACTTAGCTGGAGGAATGTTATAAATTGTATTGTATTTCATAAACATAATAATGTTGACGCTAATATTGATGCATACCTACATGGAAGAACATGGTTCTATTACTGTGAATGTGGTTTAAGAAATTAAAAAAGAAGAAAAAAAAAAGATGAATTGCTCTAACAGGCCTAGCATAACTTTTGTTACAAAAAATGTAAGTTATTTGTGCTATTCCTCCCAACTTACTTTACACAGTATAATATGTCTGTTGTCCAGGGCTACTTTAAGGGGACCCAAAGGTCATTGATAACCAAATGAAACATGACCAAATGCCAGGAGTGATGACGGGGCGATAAAGTGTCAGCGCGGAAAGGTCATCTTCTTCGATATCTGTAATTAGAGATTGACTGCCCGGAGAGAGAGTTAGACTTTCAGTTAATCGCTTAAAGTTAGGCGATTAAAACTGAGGCCCCTTGATTCAGGGAGTTACCAAGGTATCAAAGAGTTGACATGATGGGATAGGGATGTTGACAGAGGTGGAACCAGGATTTTAAAACTGAGACAGGTTGCCATATAAAGGCTGCCATGCCAGCTTGCGAAGTAACAGAAACGTTCTGCAACCATACTTTTTGAGTCAGTTTGTTACTTACTAAGGTGGCACATAACAATAACGTTATTGATAGTGAGGTTGAAACCTCACCAAATTAGAATGTTATTGTAACATTATTTTTTGGTGAGGTAAGGACGAAACCAAAACAGAACGTTATAAGAACGTTCTGTTTAGGTCAAAGAACATAACCAGAACACTATAATACTGTCGCAGTGGAACGTCACAGCAGTAGGTTGCAGCAAAGTAATTGGGAGTCATCAAAAGAATGTAACAAGAACCAAACCAGAACCAAATAGAAGGTTACTGCAACGTTATCATAACGTCACACCTCCAGCTGGACAAGAACCAAAAATGTTGTGTCATTGCATGCACACACTTGATGCATTTAATAAGCCCATCCCAGTTTACACCAACATTAAACCTACAATCAAATATTTTCAAAATTGTAGCTGTGCTAATTCCATGAAGATAGTTATATACATAATAACAAAATTAACCAAAGTAATTTGGTTGATGAATTGCTTAAAAAATTTATGAAATGCAGCTTTATATATCTCTAGCTTGCAATCATTTTGTCAAACCTGCGACTAGTTGCGAATGCTTGAGATACAATTTTCGCTGGGCTCTGTGATGGGACCATAGGCCAGGGTGAATGGGGCTTGAGATAAAATGATCACAAGGGCGCGATTCTTGCTGCAAGCATTCACCCTATGAGACAAAGGCCCCTGGGATCAGATGCAATTATTTAAACAATGGATTTTTCCCTAAATGCTCATGGCTGAGGCAAAATGGATTAAACATGTTGGTTATTCTGTCTCATGCAATTTTGGAACTGCCGCAATCACCGCTGCCGATAATATAATGTTTCCAATGTTTGAAGATTGCAGCAAACCTCTTCTCATAGCATAAATGGGGCTTTAGGTCAAACAAGATACATGTTTGGTAACAATTATGTATGGTGCGATAGGGGACCTTCCATTAAGTACATACGCATCAAGGGCGGGAGGTCTAAATGCTTTAAAAAGGTGTGCATGTTCCTGTACAAATTCAGTGCGCATTTATTTGTGTGTTTTTTTGGAGGGGGGGGGGGGGGGGCGGGCTGTTTTTGGCCAAATATTATTTGTTTTAATGGAGGGTCCGACGGAAATTTTTAAAACGTGCACTGTCCTTTTAAAATCTCTTGATCCACCGTTGGTAACTGAACCCAAGGGGGGCAGACATTTTAAAAACTGTTATTAGATATTTAATGTGGAGCCCCCAACAGTGTATGGGCGCATTGGCAAAAATCTTCCTTAATGACTATTTGGCAGAAAAAAGAAAATTGGCCAAAAAAGGAGGGGCATGTGCCCCCGCGCCCTCCTCTAAATCCGCCACTGGGATTTCGGGGGTCAGTTTAAAATAATGTCCGGATTTAAAAGGATCAGTGTATGTGCGAAGTTTCTGAGTCTGTGCATACAATTTAGTCAACATACACAACTTCTGGGTCTGCGTGTACAGGGGTGATAATTGGCACGGGTATGTCTGTGTGCATAAACTCAGCCAATCCTTTTACAAAGGACATTTTATCCATACGTCATTCCAAACATCCTGTCTTCACTAACGGATATTACAATGGACATGTTGTTGAGTTTGCAATTTCTTCCTAAAAAATTTCTCACCTTCATCACATATGTTTGATTTCTCAGCTTGGTCGTTCCATATTTTGTCCTTCTTTACATCCGAATCTGAGCCTTGATACAAAATCTATGTCATCTCCTCCCTAGGCCTCTGCAAACCACTTTCTTGCATGAAAGACATTAATCACAAACTTGCAGAGTTTGCATTTAGTTCTTTTTGCAAAGAAAGCTACATGAAGTAGTACCTGCTTTTCCCCATATCTCTACATATTATATTGCCTCGCGGTTTTGGACAATTGCTTCTCTGAAGATAAAAATACCTTAAGAAAGAAACTCATAACATAAACATCTGTCAATGTTTCAGACGAAAGTTTCCTCTAAAATTAGAGCTAAGAAGTCATCTCATATTGGATATCTCATTGAACTTTCTTATGTTTTTAAATTGAGTCCGTTTTCTCCTGGTCGTTCTTGTAAACAAGATTTGAAGAATAAGAATTTTGAAGAAACTTGTCAGGACAAAATAAGCATTATGATCACGTATACAAATTGAATAACTGATATTAACTAATAAATGCAGTATGATTGCATTTTGTAGATTTTCATTAGGAAACTATTTGAAATAAAGATTTGCAAATCAAATTGAATAACAGCAAATCATCTTTATAACATCCCTGAATAAAACCCAACATATGAAATATAAAAGATATTTTCCCAGAACAAAAAGTTAAATCATGACAGAACACATCAAAACTGTTAAAACCTGAGGAAATCTGCATTATTTCCCTATCAAGAAAACCCCTGGTTCTTGTAACCTCTAGAGCCTGCTCGGTTGAATCATATCAACCCAGAGAAAAGAGGAATTGTCAAAAACATGGAAATGGCCACCATCTGTTTGAGTTATGGGCCCCCGGAGCGGGGCTGATGGGAGTTGTCGTAAAACGCCTCGCGCAGTGCCCGGCTGAGGATTTTTATCGCTGCGACAGGCGCGCGCCACCACTGCATCGAGGACTGCAGTGTCCTCTGATTGGTCAAGGCCAGGGGTGGGGGCACAGGACCTTTGTACACCCATCTCATTAACTTAAGGGTAGATAAGGCTAGATGAGACCCACCATAAATATGTTGGTTACATATGATTAACTTAGAGATAAACAAGAGCCACTGGGAATATACATAGGCTACATCTCATTAACTTAAACTTAAAGATAGATAAGGATAGACATAGGGGCACAGGGACCTTTGTACACACATCTCATTAACTTAAGGATAGATAAGACCTTCTGGGAATATACATTGGCTACATCTCATTAACTTAGGGATAGACAAGAGCCACTGGGAATATACATAGGCTACATCTCATTAACTTAAAGATAGATAAGGCCAGGGGTGGGGGCACAGGGATCTTTGTACTCCCATCTCATTAACTTAAGAATAGATAAGAGCCACTGGAAATATACA
Organism: Lepidonotus clava; assembly: GCA_936440205.1. Lineage (NCBI taxonomy): Eukaryota > Metazoa > Annelida > Polychaeta > Phyllodocida > Polynoidae > Lepidonotus > Lepidonotus clava. The sequence continues at coordinate 5,034,211 of OW387143.1, forward strand.
TTGGCTACATCTCATTAACTAAGGGATAGACAAGAGCTGCCGGGAATATACATTGGCTACATCTCATTAACTTATGTATAGACAAAACCCACCAGAAATATACATTGACTGAAACATTCTTAATATACACCTATCTCATTAACTTAAGCTTAGACAAAACTCACAAGGAATAAACATTGACTGAAAAGTTCTTGATATACACTCATCTCATTAACTTAAGGATAGAATAAGCTAGTTCCAGGGGTAGCTACCTTTGTACATATACACCTAACTTATTAACTTGAGAGCGTGGCTTTAAAGGATAGAGAAGTTCAGATGCAGGGGCACAGGGACATACATAAACCTATCAGGGAACTTAAGGATAGACCCAACAGAAATAGAGATTACCTGAAACATTCTGGTTATATAAAACCCACCAGTAATATACATTGGCTACATCTCATTAACTTAAGGATAGACAGAACCCGCCAGAAATATACATTGACTGAAACATTCTAAATAATATACACAATAACTTAAGGATAGTGAAGTTCAGGGATGGAGGCACAGGGACCTTCATGTACCCATGTCATTAGCATAAGGACAGAAAAGGCCTACCATGAATAAACTTTGACTTAAACTTAAGCCCCATACCCACTAGGTGATTTTACCGGCAACTGGCGACGGGCAACAGCAGACTCACTGGTCATATCATTACCAATTCAGATCAAATGTTAGTATGTAACATTTCAATGTTTCATACTAACATTTGATCTGAATTGATGACGATTTTACCAGTGATTTTGATGTTGCCCGTCGCAGTCGCCAGTAAAATCGCCTAGTGGGTATGGTGCTTTACATTTATATGACTTAAGGCCGCTTTCTCGTCCATGAGGCAGACATTTTTGATATGTTGTAACCCTCTAACAGCCGTGCCAAATTCGTGATGGGACCAATAACGTCTGTGGATTAAGTTCCAAAAGTGAAAAACACGTCTCTGGCCATCACATCATTAGGCTTACGTCGACGTATGTAAGCCTAGAAACTCACAGATGAGACAGCTGCTTTAAGTATACAGTCTAGTTCAGGGGTAGAGTCTCAGGGATCTTTGTGCACCCATCTTATTTAAACTTATAGACAGACCCAGCCAAGGATGCGATGTTATTATAATGTTGCAGCAATGTTCTGCTGTGACATTGCACTGTGACATTATTACAACCTTCTGGTTATGTTCTTCAACCCAACAGAATGTTCTTATAACATTCTGTTATGGTTTGGTCTTAACCTCACAAAAAATAATATTATAATAACATTCTGATTTGGCGAGGTCTTAACCTCACCATCAATAACATAACTCTTATGTGCCATCATATTAAGTACAGGCAGACGAAAAAAGTATAGTTGCAGAACGGTTCTGTTACGTCACAACTTGGCTGGGGAACCAACTAGGCCTATATATTGGGTGAAAGATTATCAATATATGGTCATTTCATTAACTCAAGGATAGTTCGTGGGTGGGGATTGGGATCTTTATATATGCATCTCATGAACTTAAGGATAGACCAAGAAGAGTTAGAGACTGCCAGAACTATTCTCAATACATGCCCATCTCGTTGACTAAATGATAGGAAAAACCCATCAGAAATATACATTGACTGAAATATTTAAGATACACCAATTAACTTATGGATAGACAAGGCCATGGATGGGGGTAAGAACCTCTATATACCATCTCATTAATTTAGGGATAGATAAATTCCACCAGTAACATACAATGACTGAAACATTCTCATAATATACCTCTCGATCATTCACTTAAAGATAGAAAAGACCAGGGGGTTGTGGCAGGAGCCTCACATACCCATTTCAACCCAACAGAAATATACATTGGTCAAAACCCAAGCAATAATATGACGTTACTATAACTATATTATAACGTTCTGTTGAGTTCTTGTTTGGTCCTTGTTATGTTCTTTTGATGGCACCCAAAAACGTCTTTAGAACCTAATGTTGCAACATCGCACTGTAACGTTATAATGATGTTCTTGTAACGTTCTTTCACGTTATGATAACATTATTATAACATTCCTTATTAGTTTGGTCAAAACTTTCCCAAAAAATAATGTAATCATATTGTTCTTTTTTAGTAAGTCTAAACCTTACCTAAAATAACGTTATTGTTACATGACAATTGGCCAGGTTTCAGACCAATTAAAAAAGAACAGTCACAAAACGTTCTTGTTTTGTCACCGCTTGCCCGGGAACGTGCTGAATCTTATTTGGATTTCTGCAAATCACTACATGATGGACTGGCCTTTTAATTAACATACATTAGCTTAAATTTCCCCAATATCTTATGTAACTCTTGCAATCTGATCTGGCAGCCTTGGGTTACAGTACCAAACAGATCATCAGAAATACATACATTGACTTCAAGTGTCCAACTGTTCTGTGTTGTTCTTCAAAAGGTTTTTTTTTCACCTGTGCAATGTTTTTACTGTGACTTGACCATCATATCATCTGTTGCGATCTGAAAGTATCGTCCATTGTTGACTGAAGTCTTAAGGCCATATTCCACATACCGAAAGTGCATGCCGCTGATATTGAGCCTCTCCATGGCAACGTTCTATACCGGAAGCCCATACTTTCAGCTCACATTAGCGGTCGGAAAGTGCGATATCGGTGGCCGAAAGTGCGATATCGGCAGCCATTACAATATTGGCCGGAAATAATTACCAACATGTTATTTTATCAGCGATGCGATCAAATCGGCACTATGAAATTTCATTGGCATGAAATTGGCAACACACTTTTGGTACGTGGAATACAGCCTTTAAGGCCATATTCCACATACCGAAAGTACTAACAATTTCTCGCAGGTAGACTTTCACTCCAGTACCAATATACTTTCGGGAGCATTGCTGATAAAATTTACCAACATGTCCACGACCTGCAGGGCCACCTGTAGGCTGATATCCCTGACACACCAAGGGTTGATAACCCACCAAGGACCTTCTCCCTGGTTGGTTATGGACTTATCATACCCTTGCAATACTTTAAATAAACACCTGCAATATCCCCTAAATTGCACTGGTCTACGACTTGCTTGAAATGTCTTCATATCATTGCCATATTGCAGTCCAAGTTGCACAGGTGTGCAAACATTCAATCAGTTCACAATGGAAGATAAACGACCAGTTCATTCTGCTCAGTGTCCTACTGGTCTGTGTTGTAGTGCACAATGTGACAGTGAAGCGGGGGGCCTGTTCACTTAGCATAGAGCACACTCTTTTATAATTTTGAATAAGATATTCAGGTATATACTAATCCTACAATGTTCCTGCGCAAACCTCAAAATGAAAATGAAAATCCCTCGTTGGAATTTCATAAGGTATCTGCCCAAACCTGAGCCTTATATGGGTGTCAATTTGCAGCAATTGGGATTGTTTACAAGCATACCCTTAATTTCCCCCTGAAAACATGATACACATTCGAGCATAAATTGTAAGATAGATTTCTAATGGAAACCCAAATACCATACGTTAATTCTCTATTGAAGCTTGGGTTCTATTTCTTTAGCAATCAGAAGTTATTGTTCTAAAGTCAAATACTAATAACCAAAATTTACCTGGCTCAGCGGCCGGCTCAAATTGCCATTAAAGTTTTCTAATAACTCCAAATTACCAATCTTCCCCGTATTTTCCCTCTTGTATTGGCCTGGAGATTTTGATGAGCGTTTTAATTCAAGAATCTAGAAATAATTTGTGATATTTTTCAGCGATAGTTATTTCGATTTGATTTGAAATGCAAGCTGTAGTTGCATTCGAAATGATTATAGAGGCTGATATGTTTTATTGTCATTCATATTGTTTGGTATTGTTTGTCTGTAAATAATGTAAAGGTAATCCTAGTTTTGTCAATATCTAGCTTTTGGAGATTATATTTCTTAAGTGAAACAACTTTATATTGCAATTTTGGATAAGACGTTTGAACAATGCTTCTATACCAACTTTGCAGCGCCTATACCTTCATCATTGTCCTGTCCTGCTAGCAAAGGGGGAATAACAGATGGCATTATTGCCCTGCTTGTTTTGCATAGGTTAATGGGTTAATGGTTATTTCTCAGGGTTATTGGTATAGAATAAAACAAGAACTGACCTCGGGGCCCTCAGTCCTGATTATTGCCCTCTGTGAAGGGTCTCGGGCAAAGCCCTCGACCCTTCGACAGTGGGGCAATAATCAAGGCTTCGTGCCCCCTCGGTTAGTTCTGTGTATATATTCCCCTTTGTCTTTTATTCAAATGAATATTTCACATTAAAATTTGGGAACATAAGATAGAGAATTTATACATATTTGAAAGTAAATCGTTAAGTATATTTACATTATCATATTAATATTCAGACAATATTTTTGATATTTCTATTCATTTCTTGTTTTTTGCTCTAAATATATCATTTTAAGACTGTGTATTAAAAACATCGCCTTTCTGAACTTGTTTCTGAAATTCCTTTGTGTGTACAACGACTTAAATATATTTATAGTAATAGACCTCTGTTTTGACAAAGCGATAAATACTGCTACAATGAAACCCCAACTTTAAGTCCATTAACTCATTAGAAGTTGAAAATCTTTCGTTACGTTATCTTCCATCTTTTGGATTCCTTTGTCCCCGTCATCTTTTTTGGTTCGCTGAGTATTTCTAATGTACATTAGGTTTCATTGTTTGAATGGTTGAATCATGCAACTTTATACTGGAATATTAATGGTTTTCATTGATTGCAATGCAGGTGGATTAAAATATAAATTCAACCTTCCTTTTGTAACGAAAACAATGAGTTTTCTAAAGCTTCCTCAAACTTGCGGCCGTGCAACAACAACAGAAATAATAACTAAGGAGAAAGAGAATCGCAAATGAATATCATACTTCTTTAATACCGACGCATCAACAGGCGACCTAGTCGACGGAAAATCAGAATAATTATTTTCTTTGAAATTAAGTTATTGGTGAAGTTGTATTGTCCGTGCCCGGTGACTGTTTTGCTAATAGATATTTGTCCGTATTTAGATTGCTTCGAAAAGTGAGATAGAAATGGAAATTTGAGCGGTTAGGTATGGAAGAAGAACAAAATTGATGCAATGAGAAGTCCAGAATTGTTATAAACAGAACATTGATTTTAAATGGAAAGTTACCAACGTTTCAGCTGAAACAAGTTAACAGTGGCGATTCATGATTTTACAAACTTACAAATATACTAGCCTAGGTAGGGTAAACTTTCTCAAACTTCTAGAATAAGAAAATTGAATAAAGCCTCACTTTTGGCGCAATTTCGTCAGCCAAAAATGCAGTATTGGCCCGCTGAAAGTGCAATATTGGGGAATAATGCATAATCGGCAGGACAATGTTTTGCCAACATGTTGGTAAATTTCATCGGCAAGACTGCTGATTATATATATATCGGCACTGGCGAAAGTGTATCAGCAGCAAATCGGTAATACACAATCGGTATGTGGAATATAGCCTTAAGGCTTAAGGCTATATTCCACTATGCGGCACTTGCTTGCGGCACCCTGAGAAACTGCAAGCAAACGGCTGCAGACTAGTTTGCGGTAGGATGGTGCAAGGTGGAATATAGGTATTTGCGGCCCGTGTTTGCGGCCCCTATTTGCAGCAACTGCTATTTTATATAGGTTTTCTACGGTTTGCTTGCGGCACAAGATACCATCATGTTGCTATCAGAACCGCAAACTGCTTGCGGCACCGTTAAATAGCGGCCACAAATGTACCCTACCGCAAGGTGGAATATGGCCTTTAGGGTTATCATAACGATTTTGAACGCATTTCTAAACCCTCCTTCACGGCCCCACTGCCAAAGTTTGTCCATAACTCACAAACAACTCTTCTCAAATCTTACAAACACAACTATCAAGGACCTTTTCTTGTCCTTCAACCACCCCCACCCCCTTCCCCACCCCCACCCACCACCCGCTGGAGGTCATTACGACATATGTTGCATAAAAGACTATAACATCATGACTAAGTTGATGACTTTGATTACTCTCGTTGTGTATAACTGCCACTCACTCCACTCCTAGGGTTCCCATATCAGTGTTTCGGTCCCCCGTCTCCCATCCACCCGGCCCGAGCCTCCTGGTATGTTCATATACATATGTGAGAGTGGGATGACCATGGACGTCACAATGACGTCAATCCCAGATCGGACCATGATCACCCCACCCTCATGCCACTAGTATTTTGGGAGGCCCAGAAAGGATTCTCACAAACAGTGTAATCAAAATAAAACCTAACAAAGGGTACTTTGTCATACAGATAAGGGCGATGGGAATCTTCAGTCTTTGTCCAAGAAGTCCCTGAAAACCGTCCTCTGATAAACGACATCAAACTGAAGCAATTTACCGGGAGATTCTGCCGGAAGGAAACGACTACATCCCTCCCCAGTTCAGACAAACTTCACTTAAATAGGATTTTCTCCTATTCCCAACTCCGGCCCACTCCCCAGCATTTTTGTGTGTTATTAATTTGAAAATGGAAACTTTGCATTACGTACTTCTCTTTATGAAAGGGATGTTTTACAAAATGGCTTCATGTTTATGAAGATTCAAGTTGTTTACTCTGAAGTTATTTTTCGAAAGGCCAGTGCTATGCTCGCCATTTTTCTATAATGTGAATTACAGTTTTTCTTGCGGCTTTTCTATGATTAGATTTTTTGTTCTCACCCTTGTTTCAATACAGTACCTTTTCTTAAGTATTGAAGATGTTTAGAGATGAAATAAATTGATATGACATCGACAGATGAAATGCTCCCTACCCTCCAAATGTTTGTATATTAATATATAGCTTAAGTCTTATTTACATGCATATCCGTTGAATCATTGAAGATGTGATATGTCATTACAAACGCCAGTCAGGGTGGATCCAGAGATTTTCAAATGGGAGGGCGCCCTATTGTAAAAGGGGCCTAGGGGGGGGGGGCAATTGCTCCTTTTGCCCCCCCCCCCCCCCCCCCCACCCTGGATCCGCCACTGCTGCACAGAGCGTCCGATCAACAGTGGCGTGATAGCTTACATTGGGTATCTGAGAGAATGGGCTGATCCCAGTTAGTCGGCAGGTAAAGTATGCTAGCCATGTTGGGGAGAATTACATACTGTTTAGTTAACCCCAAGAGCAAACACACATACACACACATACACAGACGCGCACACACACACATAAACACACGCACACACACACACGCACACACACACATGCTCGCACACACGCACACACACACACACACACACACACACACACACACACACACACACACCACACACACGCAGGCATGCACGTGCACGTGTAAACGTCAGAGGGAACCTATGTTATGCATGTATGCACAAAGTAAAACATTTTAGAGTATGTGTACATAATATTAATGTCAGTATGTTGATATAACGTAAAATCAATTTAGTTTTCGACCTAATTATTTATAGCTTGAACATCTTGTGCAGTTTTAGACCTTTGCAAAAACATGTCCTCAAGTCACAAAAATAATAAATGAGTGTCTCTATCCAAGCAGCCTTGCATGGTTATGTAAAACAAGATCTTCTTAGTGTAAAGATCATTTGAAAGATAAGAACCAACAACTAGAAGAAACACTTGAGGTTTTTGAACCAGGGTTGAACCATCTAACCGATCAAAAAGTCTGAAATACAATATGCGATGGGCAAGTCAACATGGCAACTAGAACACGCAAAAAGATTCCCATTGCACATTTTCAATTTTCCTGGATGTATTTTAGGTAGTTAAAACAGAAACAGAGCACAAAAAAAGAATCAGATTCAAACAATGAGTGCGCCCATTTCACAACCATGACATTAACTTATCTAACAGAAGCAACCTCAAAAAGAGTAAATAATGTAAAATGGCAGGTTTTGCATATCGCTAGATGTCTTGAGGCAATCTTGAAAGGTAGAATTGATATCCCGGCCCCCATTTTAACCGTTGACTACAAAGAGTGGAGTGTTGTGTTTTAGACCCAAGCCCTGTCAGAATCTGGGAGAGCATCAACCAAAGGCGACGTCGCAAGATAAAACGACGGCCTGGGAAAGTGGGACGGTTATTTTGCAGGCATATTTTCATCACCTTAATTCCCATTTTCTTCCCATTTTCTCTATTTACTCCTTTCTTTCGGCGGACTTTTCTTGGGATTCTAATGGCCGCCGACAGAGAAGCCCCCAACTCATCTTGGCTCGAAAGCGAGGCTTTTTGCCCATTTTGCGCTTGCGCAGTGATGCTGGAAGGAGGACCTTCGCTAGGATGTCTCGGGCTTTTTGGGCCCACCGCCGGGCCCTTGTTTGAAAAGGGCCCAGGTAAAAAATTCGTATTAGTTCTTCGCTCATTTGGGACTCGCGCTACCCAGATCACATTGAAGAATAATTTTGTTACCTCGGCGTCCTTCATGAATATTCATCGAGGGGACAATTGGATTGAGGGATGGGGGCAAAAAGAGGCAGCGGGAGGCGATGAAAAATGATACTGATGATGTGCCGTTATGAAAACCAGGTGCCGCCAGTCGAACCAGGCTCCGCGAAGGGGTGGAGGGATATCTGAGGGAATTCTGGGAAATGGGGATGTTTGAGTGGGAGTTAGATGTAAGGAAAAGATTTTGAGTATTTTTGGGTTAGGGGGAATGGATAGGGTAAATTAGCTGAGGGAATTCTGGGAAGGGGAATTGTTTCGGGTGAGGTTTATTTGTATGGCGAGGGTTTTGGATATACACGTAGTTAGGTTCAGGTAAGGGGAAGGGGAGGGATAGGCGGAGAGGGTTTGGGGTGTAGACTTTAGTGAAAGGGGGAGGGCAGGTAGAGTAAAATATCTGATGGAATTCTGGGAAGGGGAAATTTTTGGGTGGGGTTTAGGATTTGGGTATGGTTAGGGGTAGGCACTAGCTGATTCACGTATGTGGTTTAGGTGGTGTTATCTCCCTCAAAGTAGGACTCCTTGGCCCAGGCCCCTACTGACCCCTCTGGACTCCGCCAGGACCCCCTGAACCCCCTTGTCGTCCTATATCCCTCCTAGACCCCCTGGTCCCCTCCTGGACCCCTCCTGGACCCCTAGATCTCGTCTTGACCCTCAGACCCCCCCCCCAGACGCCCCTGGACCCACCGGACCTCCCTGGACCCTTCCTGGACCCCTAGATCTCCTCTTGGTCCCCAGACCCCCCCCCCCGGACCCCTGGACCCCCCCGGACCCCTGGACCCCCCTGGGCCCCCCTGGACCCCCTGGAACTCTCCTAGACCCCCTGGACCCCTTTCTGGCCAGATTGGACCCCTTCTGGACCCTTCTGGACCCCTCCTGGACCCCTAGATCTCTTCTTGATCCCCAGACCCCCTCTGGACCCGGGATCGCCTGGACCCCCCGGCGCCTGCTGTAAACTCTTCTTGGTCCCCCTGGACCTCTCCTGGACCCCCTGGACAATTCACCCTACCACGTATAGGATATTTCCTTTGTTTTACCTGCAGAGTAGCCTTGATCAAGTTGCATCATGGGAAATGTGTCGACACAACTCTATGCTCAACTATAGAAATTTTCATTAATCATGGAATTATTATTTGCTTAACATTATAGAAAACTAATAATGACTATATTTCATTTTGTGTATATATATGTTTATCATTTTTTTAGGTTGGTTTGAAATATCATTCAATACTATTAAAAATATCACAAATATTTGCACATTTTCTATAGATTTTCTTGTGTCTTTGTCAAGAAAATTAGTCCAAATTAACTTGCAGGTGCTTAAAATTCCTTAATTTAGCTATCCATGGTAGGAAGAACCCCCTCCTCGATCCCCTCGACTCCCTTCCCCTGAAGACAAGGTATAAACTTTGACAGGGAAGGTACCAATATGGCAGTGTAGACAAAACAGCCGATGTGAGGCTAGATGTTTTGTCTTTATACATTATTACCTAACATCGAAGAATCGTCAAAAAAAACGACAATGACTTCACCGTGAAAGGTGCGGGGGTGGCGATAACCGACAAACAGCTAAATGCATTATGCATGTTCTTTTATTTATCACATTTGCCTTCTCCGATGCGAAAGGCGCCAGCGCTCGCCACAATTCAAGGCGTTTGGAAAAAATACCATTCAAATTCAGGAGAACAAATTACAAATCTTGCGCGCTTTATTACTAGTTGCAGGTTGTGAAATAGTTATTGGAGCTTTTCTTTAACCTTACATTACCTAATCCGAAAAATCTACAATTCAGTCGTGAATTCATTTCGATGCTGAGGCTGGCTGATTATTTTCCCCTTTCCTTGTTTTTAGCCCTTACCCAGGCACGTTGCTGGGGCTTCCTTTGGCCAGGTTTCTGTCAACCTGCCTGCTCCTTCGCCAGTACTGGAGGTAAGGTGGTAGAATCCCACTAAACATGTGACGCTATGATAACGTTGCAGCTACGTTCTGTGTTGGTTCTTGTTATGTTCTTTTGATGACTCCCAATTACGTTGCTGTGACCTACTGCTGTGACGTTGCACTGTGACGCTAATATAACGTTATGGTTATGTTCTTCAACCTAAACAGAATGTTCTTGGTTCTGTTTTGGTTTCATCCTAACTTCACGAAAATATAATTGGTGATTTGGTGAGGTTTCAACCTTACCATCAATGGTGTACTTGTTATGTGCCATCTTAGTAAGTAACAACCTGGCTAAAGAAGTATGGTTGCAGAATGTTTCTGTTACATCGCAAGCTGGCTGGGTAATATATGCATGCACATAGGCTGAAGGATATATATAGATATACATGTTTTATTATGTTTTACTGGAGGTTAGTCCTCACCCAGGCACGTTGCTGGGGTTTCCTTCGGCCAGGTTTCTGTCAACCTGCCTGCTCCTTCGCCAGTACTGGAGGTAAGGTGGTAGAATGCACTACAAGAGGTTTACCTACTGTAAGCGTGTTTATTTTTGTGGTGTACATACTTTAATGGTGTACATATTTTCCCAAATTTCCTGCATTACCGTTACTGTGCAAATAAATGAAGTGCGTGACAAAAAGGTTGCCGATCGCAGTCTTCCATCTCATTACGATCAATAATCATCCTGGAACCTAGTACCTAATTCAGGGACGACAGTGAACACTCGTGTGAAAGGTCAATGTTTATTTAGTCCAAATGCAATGATATGCGCCACTGACCGCGCTTCCTTTGACCAGTGCCAGTCTCAGAGATTGACTGCTCTACTCCTCGCAAACCAATACTCCTATCTCAAGTCACCTATCTATCTCTGCTCACAAGCCCAAGTGTTATCCCAGCTCTCTAAGCCCACACATTGCGGAGGTGCCTTCAGAGGCCACTTGTTTCACTCTAACGAGTACAGGTACCAACATGCGCATCTTATTTGCCTCGTTTGTGACATCATATACTCACTCTCCAATCACACCGCAGCTGTGCATAAGTCAGAGAGTCTATCTTAGTATGGGTTTAGTTTCTAACAAACAACTAGCTAAGATAACTACTGCAAAATACGACTAACACCCGCGTCAGTACACTTTGAAGAAAACTATGGTGTACATATCTTTATTTCTGTTATTGAACATCTGACATTTATGCACTACTGCTTTTGACTCCTTGGACTGGTGTTGACACCAAACTGTATTTAGGTTAAAAAAGAGTCTGTCTACCTTTTGATACTTTCATCATATCACGGCAATGCCATGAATGATGCTGAGAAAACTGATAAACAGAGCTTATAGTATTTGTTTGTTTTTCAGCATTTTTACCGTACTGTATAAAAGGAGGAAGAACAGGTTTTATTATTCCTTTTCTATGTCCTTATGAATTATAGATTTGTTATCACTTTTCACCTCGAAAGTTTTCGATTTATTTTAATGTACACGGAATTAAGGATTATGTGTGCATGCTAGAACATGAGAGTGTAAGCGTTGTCCATTTTTCCGCAGTTATTTCTATTTATTATCTTCATTTCATGATTATGTAAAAATTGGAATAGTGTACGGTCTGAGGAACATAACAACTGCATCTTTCCGACATTTCAATACCAATAAGATATGATGGTGCGAGGAAGTCAGTAGTCCTATACCCAATACTATACGGAACTATTTCAAGTTAAATTTGCTATAGATTTGCAAGATTTCTTATTCAAACCAGGCTCATCTTAGACCGGTGCCTTAACATTAGTCCAAGTCCCTGACTCCCACACCTCTCCACTCATCCATCACGGTACCCTGGTATCTAAAAGAGCCCTGAATAATTGAAAGTACCCCCGGGGCCAAATACTTTAAGGTGAGAGATTGTGACAGGTTTTGGACAAATCTATCAAACGGCCTGACAGGGTTAATTTAGCCTACTTTATCCCACCTAACTTATTTCACTATTAGAACCCATTCCTGACCTCACTTGCCTCACTACTCGATCCTTTTAGTTAATTATTAAATCAATTAATCAATCATTCGGCATCGGGATCCATGAGAATGATTTTAATTAGACGAGTTAAGGTAGAGACTTGCTAGGCTTAAAAGCGTCAATTCGGACAGATTCGTAATAAATAATTCTGGCGAAATAAAATGATGAACGTCAAGGGCTCTGGTAAAAGATCCTCTATCAAAATCTCTTCTAAATAGGTGATTTTTCAGGGAGGAAAGTTTGAAATTGAAGTAATTCAAAGTAACTTTCTCCAAGTTCTAAGTAAAACAAGACAGCCACTTCTCACCAGCATTAAATGTTATTAAGTCCTGAATCCTACTCTGGTGTATTTAGCTATCAGGATTTCTTCTTTCTCTAACAAAATAGAGTAGGTTCATTAATGAAAAACAACTCATTTTCAGAGTCAGGATTCTATCGAAAACCAAGCTCAAACTGCCCTGGGGAGGGTCCAATTGGAGACAGCGAAAAGTGAAGTTTCAAATGAGTTTAAGTCATTTTGCCTTTGATTTTGCTGCTTAAAAGATACTCAAACAGTCCTGAGTGGAGAAAAAGATGGCCAGGATCTTGTTTGATGCGCTGGATGGAGCTTTTTTCTGCCTTTTTCCCTTGGAAATATCACAATTTTATGTTGTAACTGGACCCTCTGCTGATGTGCCTGTACGAATTGACTGAGTGCTGCAATGAATTGTCAGGAGTGGGGAGGTTTGACGGGGAAGGTTTCAGGGGGCAGGCAGGGCAGGGATGTCAGGAACAGATACAGAATATCGGAAAGCAGGAGGGGCCAGTATATAGGTTAAGTACTATAGATCTTGGACACAAAAAACAACTAAAATACCTGAACATTTTCCATCACCCCATGTTAGTTCGTCTTTTCCTATGATCTCGTAAATTCACCAAATTGCAACTCTAATGGCACATTCAAAGTGTAATGACAATATATGTCCTGTTAATGTAGTCCGAACTCTACATTATTGGTATGTCACAATAAGAAGAACACAAAATACGCTGTTTGTTACTGACCAGATCTATAGAACATGGCCCATCTTTTAAAAATCATTTCCAAAGTTTTTACCCTGGGTATGCTTCGGTCAAATATAGTAAGATTGGTTTTCAAGATTGACCCAGCTTAAGCCGGTGATCCACGATGCGACAAAAAGCCAACTGATTTTTTCACATATTTGGAATAAATTTTCCCTGCAAAAATACCATTTTCTGATATGGATCATCCAAAACTATTTGGAAAAATGTACATTGTATAAGAAAAATAAATATTTAAGAAACCGAAACCAGCAACAACACCTATATAATGTCATTTTTCAGTTTAAAGAGTATCACAATGTCTCAGCAAAAGAATTCGGATTCAGTTCATTTCATCACAAGATAAATGTGGATGGTGTAGCCTCCCCCCACCCCCGCCTTGCCTATTTTAGATGTCCACCAAAGGAAGAGAGGGGAGTGAGGAGGGGGAGTGAGGAGGGTAAAGGGGGTTCAGGACCCCCTGGACCTCCCATCTCTTGGACCCGTCCCTGTTCTATTCTCTTTGGTCATACTAAACCAGATGCAACTCATAGGGGCCATAACTGCTGTGCGCATACAACCTGGCGATCACATAAAACGTTTAATAGGCAAAAATGTACACTAACTGTATCCTTGCCTACCCCCCCCCCCCCAGTCCCTTTATAAAACAACTCACATCACGTGACTTAAAAACCAAGATGTTGTCAAGATTCAATCTTTAGAAAATCTAGCCTAAAAATCTCAGCTTTCATTTGATCTGGGTATATTTATGCTCGCCTCCCTGTTGTATTAATGTAACCTTATACGTCAAATTACTTCTTTTTGCCAACCTAGGAGATTATATTTCCAAGCAGCGGCGGCCTATGCAAAGCAAACTCTAAAAATCGAAGCCACTTTTTCCTGTCTTTCATGATATGATTTGCTTTTTCGGTGAGCTTTTTGGGACGTTATAGCGCTCTTTGCAATTCTGATAGCTTCGTTAAAAGGCTGCCTCTGTGTATTTTAAAGAGAAACTTTAAATCGACTTGATAAAGTTTTAATTTAATTACTGTGCCGAGACCGTAAAAGGGAACGCATTGAAAGAAGATATAATAAGCTATTTATCGCTATTTTAGTGAAATAGAATCGCTTCACCTTTAATTCAATCTATATGAAGTTGTTTACTCCGATTCAATATAACATTTATGGAGCTCACAGAAAAGGTTATAGAAATAAGAAAATTAAACAGGCATTATCTTAAATACTTCAAATATCAGAAGAATTACCAAATTAATCAGCTTGGTAAAAAGGAACGCGCATTGCGTAATTTGACGGAGTTTGAAAACAAGAGAAAATAGTGGAGATGGAAATATCAAAACGTGACAAGCGGTAAGCTTGGGGACGCGCGGAAAATACGACAGAAATTGGTTTTATAGGGGCCAAGTTTCTGTGCCTTTGTATGGTTAATCAGTGGCTTGACCGGGGGCGAGGGGTCCTGGGGGGTCTTATAACCAAACAACATGGCGATCGTTGGTAGTAAACATGAAAGACAAACGGGAGTGCAAGTATTGTTCGGGAAGTCGGGGGCGGATCGGGGAGGGGGGAGCCTAGGGGGTTCTACCCCCCCCCCCCCCCCCACACACACACACAATTTTGGCGGATCTTTAAAAACAAAAAGAGGGGAGAATGCTGGTGCATGCATGCAAATGTATGCTGTTATAGTATTTAACACCAGAAAGTTCAGTTAGAATAAGATTTGGTATGTTTTGCTCTGGTATGTGGGGAAAATACGACAGAAATGGTTTTATAGGGGCCAGGATTCTGTGCCTTTGTATGGTTAATCAGTGGCTTGAACGGGGGTCAGACCCCTTTGGAAACTATCCAAACAACACTGCGATTGTTTGCAGTGAATTTAAAAGAAAAAAACGAGAGTAGAAGTGTTGTTCAGGAATTGATATATTTATGATATCCGGGCAAGATACGGGGAGATTCCGGCTGATAACTAAAGTGATGTATTACCCTCGGGGGTAACATGGAAAGAAGTATAGTACCACCAGTTGGCTGCAGTTATACACGCGGACTTGGCATCAGATAGTCGCGCAAACAAAATTGTTTGTATATGCGGATGTGAGGTCCGCGCATACTAGTAGGCATGTCCGCGCGGGCTGGCAAAGTCCGCGTACACTGGTAGACAGGTACACGCGGGATTGTGCCAGCGCATACAATGATCCTTGTACACGCGGACATTATACTATTCAAATCATTAAGAAATATGTTTTAATCGGGGGCATAGCCCCCGAACCCCCTTTTCTTTTCTTTTTTAAAGGTTTAATCTAATTGCTGTGCATATAAGAATTTAGAAATATCATACACATTGTGTATCACCTTATGTCTGCGTATATAAACAGATCTGTATGCGCGAACTTTGTGTCCAAGTGTGCAAGAAATTCTATATACGCTACGGCCGCGTGCACGACTGTCGCGCGTATAGCCACCACCCCCCCCCCCCCCCCCCACCGGCTCACTTAAAATCAGATTTGAAATGTTTTGCTCTGGTATGCGCGGAAAATACGACAGAATTTGGTTTTATAGGGGCCAAGTTTCTGAGTCTTTGCACAAGTAATCAGTGGCTGGTCTTGAGGCCAGGGGTCCTGGGGGGTCAAGACCCCTTTGGAACCTAACCAAACAACATGGCGAATTAACAGTAAACAAGAGAATAATGGGAGTAGAGGGATTAGATGTTTATTATATTCTGCATGTAAGTTAGGAGCCATCAATGAACAGCATCCTTATTTCAAAAGCTTTTTTTTCAGATTTCCCACCCTTAGCATATCATGGTACGTATTAAACTTGTATTAACCAACTACTATAATAGATGGCGCGCATAGGGCCATCCAATCATCGGTCACCTGTCGACTCATATTGGTCATAATCAGACTGATTTTCCCACCATCCCCGGATTTTTCTATACACATTGTACAGATGACGTCCAATCCCTAAAAATGGTCTTGCCGCCATATTGGTGATCAATTTGTAATAGCTATTATTCCAAGTTCAAACAAATAATCAAACAATATTTCACTTTAGCAAACTTCGTCACTCAAAATCAACGTCTATTAATTTTAAGATTTATAAATTTAGAATTGTTTAGGGCCATGTGAGCATCTTGATCATCACGTGGTGATCACCAAAACAGGATGACGCGACTACGTCTTCACAAGTTATATAGGAGTAGCTTCCCCCTCGAGCTCCCACTCCTATATGTCACGTGGAGAGGGAGGGTGTATCTTCTGAATACTGGAGGACTCGGGCCGCTGACGGACTTGGGATGGGAGAACTCGGGCCGTTGGAGAACTCATGAAATTTGTAGACAACTAACGACCTTAAGCAAATAATTGTTCATTGATCATGGCATTCGTTGTGGTTTAATATAAAGGATAACTAGAAACAAGTATTTTTTCAATTTGTATCTCCATATATTATGATTAACAATGGACAAATTAACCTGCAGGTACTTAAATTTCTTGTAAATCAGATATCCGTGGTAGGGAGAATTGCTCCCCCAATTTTAAAAAATCAGCAGCAAAATTGACATATATAATGTAGGCTTTACCAGGGACGGATCAAGAGGGGGGCGCCCCTCCCCCCTAATTTTGGCCAAATTTACACTTTTTTAATGCAAAAAATTAGCCCTGGGATGGGGCACCTCACACTTTTGCATAAGGTCGTCACCCCTTTTTCAAATATCTGGATCGTTCCCTGTTTACTTCTTCGTAGGTCACGTAGAATATCCTTCTTTCGGTGCAGATCGGGCAATTTTGGTGAAAACAAAAGAAAAAAGATAAAAATAAAAGAAATACAAAATTCTGACTTGGCGCTCTCCTGTCGTCACAGGTCAGGGAAACGTCGCCATGGTTACAATTATTTAACACTAATTTATTAACAATTATCTAACACTAATTTATTAACAAACGAATCGCCATTTCTCCAACAAAACCAACCCCCTAACTACCACCCGACCAATCAGCGACAACTAAATAATTAATCCATTAATTATTTAATTAATTATTTGCCAGGGTTTTTGCTGCCTTCGTCCATTTTCCTCCACATTAGAAGGAAATTTCTGCTTGACATCCTGGAAATTTACGTTGACTAAAGGTCCGTGCCCCAAGAAATGCTTCACTTTATTTGATTAAACGTAAGAATAGTCGAGAGGGGAGGTTTCTTTTGGATGTAGTTTGAGTTCTTTTCTCGAGCCGTTTTCTGTAATTGGGAATTTGACTGCTGACGCCTTTCTGTTTAACAGAATGCGTCAAATAACGCGGAAATATTTGAGATTGGAAACCTAAAGTGAAAGTATTATTTGTATTTCTTTTTCATACTTGAATAGTTTCAAGTTCAAAACTTTTAAGTGTTATGCAGACATGGCTTTTGTAACATTTTATCAATTTGATTGCTGAAATGATGTTACTTGCGTATCAAATTATGGCAACTCTAGGCAAGCTTGAGGATTGCACTTATAACATTACATTTTATCAACAGATTGGACTCAAAAGTTAGGTATCATAAAGTCGTTGAAACATGAATGGGCAGCGTTTTTGAACCCTTTCAATCTTTCATTGAGAACTAGTTATGCAATCTTCCTGTTCATGTCTCGCCGTTGTTCCGTTTACTAATAAATTAATAAATAATACAAATTATAAGAGAACGATTTGAAAATATATATATGTTTTTAATTGGCATAATTAGCATTAGACACTGCATAGTGTCTATATTTGCAATATACCTGTATGATATAGCGACTGCAGACACATTGGTTTTGTATCCCCAACCATGAAAAAAAAATAAAAAAAATCATATGCACAACAATTCCACGCAGGTACATGCACGTGACACAATATACGATGTGATGATTCTTACGTGCTTTTGTGTTACTTTCTCTCTCATACATTGAAATAATGTGAAACAGAAAAACCTTCCTTACCATCCTCCATCTAAAACGACTATGGAAACCTTAGAGAATTGGCAGATTTCAGGGGCGGTTCAAGGGGGTCCTGGAATAACCCCCCCCCCCCCCTCCTACACACAAGCATATGGTTCACATCTAAAGTACTAAAACGAAAAAGATATCGCATGAGAGCGACTGCCCAACGTTTTAGCATTAGCCTGTTCCACATACAGATTTTGATGTACACGATTTTGTGTTCAGTTTTATAAATCTGCCGCAAACTCGGCATGTCCTATATAAACTTAAAGCTATATCTGGAATCGATAGTAAACGTAAAGTACGTTAACAATATGGAGTAATTAATCTGTTTTCTCAGCAATTACAAAAGAAGCGTTTGATTAACAGTATAAAATAGGAGCTGTGGTAGAGGTAGCATGACGTTATAAAATTGATTTCGTTAGATCACTCATAGGTATCGATTGTTATACATGAAAGGCCATTGTCTTGTCTACAAGACTACCTACATTGTCGGAAGTCTTTGCAGGCAGGCTATGATTTTTTATGTTCATATTTTACATATAGATATACAAATATAATATTTGTCGATCAAAAAGGGTCATAATCATCTCAAATCATGCATCTTGTGATGGGAGTATAGTATGGCTGGTAAACCGCCGCGGAGACAGATGTTACGCCATATAACCTGTTTCCACGACGGTTTGCCTTGACAAAACTACCAAATATGAATTAAACTAATTTAAGTCCACAGTTGCTACTCAAATCTTAAGTATTCAAGGACTGATTGCGTAACATCTAATTTGTGTTTATGATTCATTATAATGAATTGTGCATCTTGAAAATATGTATGTAACGGACAAGATACACACTGAATACTTCAGTCTAACTGATAAAAATGTATAACAAATATATTAGAGGTTTTACTTTTATCTTTTAATCATCTCCAAATTGTCTAGGTTAAGGTTTGCTACTCTAACCCTATTTTGCCCTGAAAAAAGAGGCCAAAACAGCATTTTGATTGGTTGGCAAACATATTAATCTGTCAATTGATAAAATCCAAGAAATCATAATGTTCAAGCAGTACTTGAGGAAATAGAAAAACAGATTCTTTCATATTTCAGTAGCCCTAACTCTTGGAAACAAGGATGGCTTATACAGTTATTTTGTCCAACCCTTGTCCAACCCTTAGATACACCCAACCTGGGATTGGCTTATTGCATATGAAGAAATCGAACCAGCTGCATCATAACCAATGCCCCAGAGCCCAAACCATTCATCCACAATCCTTTCCACCACTCCCAACCCGACCCTATCCTCATTAAACCCCATCCTTTTGAATTTCTTTCCACATTTCATTACATAAATTGAAATAAACGTCCAATTTCGACAATAATAACTCAAACCCCCAAAACCACCCTTTTCCTCCATAGCCATCCCCCTATCCTCCACACGCATAACTCGTCCAACTTTTTCCTCTCCCTACTCCCACTCAGATTCAGGGAGAGCCCAGGCATTTCATCAACTACCCTGCCACTTGGTCCTTTTTTCTCCCTCCAGAGGAGGTAGATTTTTCCGTTAGCTTGGTAACTAACAACTGTCATTAATGATCACTCTCCCCTCCCGCCATCCCTTCCACCTCACCACCTCCTGCCCATCCCACCATCCAGAGACTCAAATTCAAACCGACTTTAATTGAATGAATTTCAGCCGGATCTAAATTTTGCATGGCAAAATCCACTCTTAGACGTATTTCATCCGGCAAGTTTCAAACTAAGTTATACCAACTTTCCTGCCATTTTCCCCGTCCGCCTCTTTCCGCTCATAAATCCAATTTATATCGTAATATAACTCATCGGGGTTTATTTTCAACCGCCCGAAGCGAGTGGTTTTAGCTTTGTAGAGTTTTACAGTCATCAATTTCTTTCTATCGCTTGAGTCCTATCAAAGTTATATTGTCGCGACGCTGACGTTCGGAATAATTCATGGAGTCGAAACTTTTTGGGCAAACTGTATTACAGCAAAACCGGCGGCTGTGGAGCAGTGTGAGAAGTCTGTCGGGAATTTGAACAAGATGAGAGGAAGGGAAACATTTCAAATTCCCAGTTTTGGCGAATGACAAAAGAGGAGGCAGAAAATAAAAGAATGAGCGATAAAATGTGAAACCGCCGGCATCTCCACCACTCCATCTTGTGTCGAGACATAGTCGGCCTGCGCCTAGTCCGTTCTGACCCAGATAACTTCTTACGTAATGGGTCCGTACACCCACAAGAGTCCATGGCTTTTATTGGTCACTTAGAATTTGTAAGGAATTCTTTTATTGGCCCTCTATAAATCAAGGGCGGTCCAGAAACTTTAGAAGAGGGGACGCCTATATCTAAAAGGGTCCCGGCGCTCCCTTGGGAGTCTTGGCCAGTTACACATTAAAAAAGCGAAATTTGGCCCAAAAAAGGGGGCACGCGCACCCTTTGCACCCCCCATAAATCCGTTGCTGAAAAATGGCAAGGGGAACCCCTTTGATGGCTTTTTGGATGCTGGCTGGTTTAAAGTCCTACCTGCCATAAACCAGCGGCTGCAAAGCATGCTGTGATACAGGGCAGAATTCTCACCTATAATGGCTACTCAGGAACGGATTTAGGTAGGGGGGGGGGGGGGGGAGTCCATGGGGCGTACCTCCCCCCCCTTTTTTTTGGGGGGGGGGGGGGGCAAATTGAGAATTTTTTTAATGTAAAACTGTAGCCTCCAGAGGGGGCGCCGAGACCCTTTTTAATTCAGGTGCCCCCCCCCCCCCCTTTCTAAAGTTTCTGGTTCCGCCCCCTTCTGTTGGTTCACAGTCCTAGTTTGAGCGACTAGCAGACTTGGACGTAACTACAGTCTAGCTCGGCGCCGGGGTTTAAAACAAAATGGAGGCGGTGTATTACGTGTCTTGGCCGTTAAAACCCAACGACTCAAATTGTCGGGGATTATTTTCACCAAGTTTCGCCAACAGTTGTGGAAACAATCAGCCAAGGTGGAAAGTTTGGAGAGTTAGAACTTTCTGACAGGATCTGAATTAGAATCGGTGATGGTGGTGGAGGAGGGGGTGCATGGGGTGGGGGTGGGGGGTTAGAATCTAAAAAGGTTATTTTGCTCAAACTTTTGAAAGTGTTCCACTTGGATTTAGAGTCATTTGGGAATTGCCGTTCAGATTGAGCGTAAAAGTAGTATGAATGATTGCTTCATTAAGTTGCTGCGCAAGATTCGAGATTGGAGAAACACAAGGTACTAAAGCATATTCTTTATTATATAGAAATGAGTGCATGAAAAGGTAGGCAAAGGACGCGCCATGGCAGGACCTTCTTCTAACGCATCAGTCAGATTTGTGAATTGCCAACCCGTACTTTTTCTGTGTAAGTAGTATATGGACATTGGGATATTGCAACGGGCGTATTCATGACATAATATATGATTATATAGTTATATATTTCGGAGGACACCTGCATCTCATTAATATTCATGAGATCACATGTTAGTTTGGCGCAATTTCACATGTTTCCTGGGTCGCAATTGATAGCAGGTGCTTTCATGTCTTTGTAAAAATCTTTATTTATTTATCAATAAAGAAAGGCACCATTTGTATCCATACCTATTACCAAACACGATTACATACTTAAGTCAACTGTATTCCAAGCATAATTATTTTTTAATCGTTTATCCCCTGATATGAGGATGTTAGATACTTATGTGGAATTTAAAAATAAAATAAAATCATACTTGAATGAACTGTCTCAAATGCAGAAGATCCAAGATAACAGCCGTCTTGTTTATATAAACAAATAGACCACCCCATTTCCTATCATTTCATCACATTCTATCATTGTATATTGGATATACAACCCATGTTATATAAATTATATATTCTATAAAGAAGAGCATGAGTTCTACCGTCAAAGATTTGTAATATAAGTTATGGCTGGAGATAGGGGAAGGCAGGAGTAATGCTACCCATCCCAGAATAAATAAAAATGTTTTAAAAAAAATCAATATTTCTTATATTTATTTGATTAATGTTAATATAACAAAAGGGCCGGCGATTAATTTCCTGAATCGAAAAGAGCGGCAATTCCTGTGTTTCTCCTACTTTAATATAATATAAGCAGAATAATGCCCCACAACTTGCCAGTTTTTACGCCGGTTGGATAAAAACTAACAACAGCCACTAGAACCACTCCTGAAAGCCCCATCTCCGCGCATCTACCTAGCAGAAATCCTGATGAAGGCTAAGATCAAAATGGACCGAAATATTTCTGATTAGAAAGTATAATTACTCCATCAACTTGTGCGCTTGTGGAAAACATCGGGTTTGATACAGTTATTCACCAGGTACTGATGAGAGGCATCTTAGCGTCTGGAAGATGATTTTTTTTTATGTACGATAATGTCTCATCTTGATCCCCTATACCCATTGTCAGACATTCAAAATGCATAATAATATGTACTTTGTGATATAAATGTGTTAACAGTACTTCTCGCATACACGACTTGCAAACTTATTCTTTGTTGTGGAAAAAATATAGACAAATGTCATGTACATGTATATGGTAGACAAGCTATAATAGATATATGAAGTCAAATATGTTTGTGTATCTCAACCAAGTGCTTTCTCGTGTATATGTATACATTATGCTTTTTGTCTTATAACTATCAGAAGAATTTTTGTATGAAAGAGATAGTTGGATCAATAAAAAAAGCGCTTTATTGAAGAATGAACATGATGACAATACATTGTTTTCTAGCACGACTTAGTTTTTTTCATGGCCCAAGAAACCAACACTTTTATAATCTGTCTGTCGCTGTTTTTGCAGACGAGGACACTGTAGCAGCATAGCGACAGGTGAATCTAGCAATTTGAAATTGAGCACTTTCTTGAAAACTTGACGGTTTTTGCCGATTGCCGTCTGCGCATGCGCCGGCCGCCTTGTCTGAATGATGAACTGCGTTCCGTCATTAGGAGAGACTCGCCGCCATTTTCCCATTTTATGATCGGCGCGAAAACAAACCGGGCTAAAACCCGAGTCCCAGGCTCCAAACGGGCAAAGAAATTACCCAAATTGATGACTGTTGTTTAAAACCCGAGCTTTGGGTATTTCATCTAGGCTTATCGCTTATTTTATCCAGGATTAACTCCCAAAGACCGTTTTCGCTTTTCCCGCGCGAATTTGTCAAAGCTTTTGGTCAGCGCGCAAAAATGACAAAAATGTCGTCTGCTTTGGCTGTGATTTTGGCGGGAAAGGTGATAAAGAAATAAATAGACACAAAAAGGGGTTAAATCTCTGCTGTTTTAGTAGAAGGTGTATTAAAGCCCGGGGATTGTCATTCTGTCGGTTGCTTCATAACGCCATATCCTCTCACGACTTGAAGAATGGCTGCAGGGGGAAAAACAATCAGATTTGAACTATTGCAAAATGAAAAGAAATGGCTTTAGCGCAATCCGAAGCCGAGGCTCCGCTCTCGCTTGTTCTCGGCGATTGTCTCATAACGCTACACACATTTGGCGCGGGGATTATTTTTCCCGCTCGCTGACGAATTGTATTTCAAACAAAACCAGAGAGGATGGCTGTGCTCTGAGTGTGTGCGTCTGTTTTTTTCTCTTCCCAAATTTATTTTTGTGTTTCAATTTTTTGCCGGCGATTGGGAGGTGTTGGGGGAGAGGGGTTGAAACAATGCAGTTTCCCTACCACATTATAGGTGGCGCTGAACGGGGTCATGTGACCTTAGTTTTATCAGACGACTTTTTTCCGTCTCTGTGACAAACGCTGATTATTTTCTCGGCGGGATAGAAATCTCGCGAGATCTGCTCATTAACATGATGCATTCCCCCCAAAATCTCAACTCTCGTTGATGCTGCTGCTGCACCCGGAGCCGGCCCTGTGAGCACTGGTTCGTCAAAAACCAGCCGTTGCTCTTTTTTGCCCAGGCCTCCGGTTTGGAACTCTCCATCTTGAAAGGCAAAAAAGCACTGATGATGTGGCAATAAACGGCAATGGCGAATCGAGGCTATTTTTAGAGAATGCTGATTTGGAAATTTCCGACGGCAAGGCGGTGGAGGAATGGTACTGGAGGATAGGGGGGTGGGGGAGGGGTTTGGGGGGCTGCTACCTCCTCGATTCCTGCTTTTGCAATCTGTGAATTATTTCCCCCCGAAAACTTTAGCAACGGGAACATCAGTCAAATTGAAACTTGATGGCGGCGATTAATCTTTGTTAGATTCGGGCAAAATGAGTAGATCGCTTTAACCGCTCCCCAGATCCTGGGAGCCCTGGGCAAGAAGAAAAGTTCCGCGATTCACTATCTGGGATTTGAAGATGAATTATAACTCGTTTTCCGACTTTATTTCCCGACCGAGGCTGATCAAATATGCATATTCTTTCCCGCCATCTTGCCCGAGACTAAATGATTTCATCCTGAGCCCTCCAAAACCCGGCAAATGGAACCTACTCTTTCAGATTAATTGCCGATGAATTTCTTTCTCCATAGATACCAACCTTCCTCTGCACGCTGATTCATCCCCTCGCGTCTCAATCGCGCATTCTCGCGATATCTCACCACGCGCTTTAAATGATTCATTATTTTTCCACCGTATTGTTACACTCCTAACCCCTTTTTTATTTAAAATCCACAAGGTCTAAGGTAACTATCCCAGAATGCCGCATTCCTTCACATTCCCACAAACCACTGTTTACAAACCCCGCTTCCTTCCCCCGGACGATAATAGGGGTTTTTCTTCACTACCCCTATTATCACTCAGAGCTTCGTGACCAACCTTCCCCCGCAATAGAGGACAAATTGACTGACCTCTGTGATCCCTGGGACTCCCCCACTTAGACTCGGCAATTAAATCGGCAGCGTGAGACCTCAAAACTCGGCGCTCTCACAGACAATGCGAGCCATGTTTTCTGTGGGCACCGACATGCCATAAAATAGCAACAGAGCGCGGGAATGATTGTAAAATGTTTTAATTTGCATTGCGCTCCCAATTCCCCTTGCTACCCTTAGCATTGTTTCACAGGTATTTGATCAGGGGGTTGCCTGAGGGAAGGACAAAGGGGGCAGGACCTCTCTGTTTTAGATCTCTGGCCCGTTGCACAATAGCTATCATTATTACAATACCTATCGTTGTTACGATACATATCGTTGTTCCAACACCTTTCATAGCAACTTTGTGCATAATAACGCACGTTTTGAAATTTAACAAAAAAAGTGCTATTAATGTGTTAGTTTATAGCCCTACAGTATCCCTTTTTATGGCAATTTTCAGTATTCAATTTGATCCAGTAGAAACAAAGATATTGGGGGTTGCACTACAATGATAGGTATCGTTGTAATGACATGTGTCTTAAAGTTATGTTTGTTACAATCGTTTTGACAAAATTCATTGTGCAACAGAATACTGGCATCGCAAAAAGGCAAGCAAATAGGAAGAAAAATATATTTTGCATATCAGGTTTTAAGAGGAAGTTACACTTTCCCGTTTCAAACAATTATATAGATCTAACATTTCGGGTTAATATAGGTATGGCTATTCCATTATTTTTTTGTACCTGTTTAGTATTCAGGAAGATAGGTAAAAGTGAATATCAGCCATGGAACGTATGAGCCTTGATTTCCAGGGAAAAGACTATAGTTTTTCAATGATTGAAAATATCTGAAAAGACCATAACAAACTCTAAGGGACTCTTCCTTAAGATTTCCATGCAAATACGCTCCCGGCTCCCTGTCCTCACACCTTTTCCAATTCTACCTTCATATCAAAGACCTAAAATGATAAGATTCATACTCATTACCCTTATCGATACACCGTCAAAGTCCGTCCTTAAGTTACCATACAAGCCCTACCCAGCCACGGTTGCGACATTATTATAATGTTGTTGCAACGTTCTGGTTAGTTCTGTATTGGTTCGTGTTTAAATAGGTTCTTTTGATGACTCCCAAGCATGTTGCAGCTACCTACTGCTGTGACATTGCACTGTGATATTATTACAACGTTCTGGTTACATTCTTCAGCCCAAACAGAATGCTCTTATAACATTGTGTTATGGTTTTGTCTTAACTTCACCAAAAAATAACATTATAGTAACTTCCTGATTCAGTGAGGTTTCAACCTCACTATCAATAACATTGCCATCTTATTAAGATTACAAGAGGATACATGCCATCTTATTAAGCAACAGATTGACCAAAAAAGGAATCTCAGTGGCGGATTTTTTTTTTGGGGGGGGAGGGGCGGACGGGCCTTGCCCCCCCCCCTCCCCCCAAAAAAAAGAAAGAGAGAGAGAAAAAAGGGAGAAAGGGGGAGAAAAAGGAAAGAGCCCCCTCTCAGCCTTTTCATTCCCCTCCCGGCCCTTTCTTTCCCCTCTCAACCTTTTCATTCCCCTCCCGGCCCTTTCTTTCCCCTCTCAGCCTTTTCATTCCCCTCCCGGCCCTTTCTTTCCCCTCTCAGCCTTTTCATTCCCCTCCCGGCCCTTTCTTTCCCCTCTCAGCCTTTTATTTCCCCTCCCGGCCCTTTCTTTCCCCTCTCAGCCTTTTCTTTCCCCTCCCAGCCCTTTCTTTCCCCTCTCAGCCCTTTCTTTCCCCTCCCGGCCCTTTCTTTCCCCTCCCGGCCCTTTCTTTGCCCTCTCAGCCTTTCCTTTCCCCTCCTAGTCCTTTCTTTCCCCTCCCGGCCCTTTCTTCCCCCTCCTGGCCTTTTCTTTCCCAAACTGGCCTTTGCTTTCCCCTCCCTAGTGCCTTCATTCACATTTGGAGCATAATCCACCCAGTTTAAACTATCATTAACATGGGAAAATCGATTTTTCTATTCATATCAAAAAAGAATTTTGAAAATCCGTTCAATATAAGTGGAGTTATGAAAAATTCAATTTCAAAAGGTTTGTTTACATTCCTAAGAAAATCATCGTAACCATGGATCCAATGTAACCAAGATACGCCGTGGTGCATCCATAACCTTACGCAGGCACTTTGCAGAAAATAGTTCTAAATTAAATAAGAATTTTCATTACATTTAATGTAATACTCTTAATACTATATGTATATTTATGTTAATACAAGTCATATGAAGTGGAAAGTACAACTGAATTAAAACATAAACAATAATAATAGCCTAACCTTAAATTTTAAGGTACCTCCCGAGCTACCTTAAAGAATTCACCCTAAACTGCCGTTTTTTAAGGTATGGTGTTTCGAGACAGACCTTAAATTTTGGGGCCGATTTAAGGTCTGTCCTTAAATAGGCGTTAAGTCCCTAGCAACCACCTTAAATCTGTCCAAAGTTTAAGGTTTAGGTTTAGGTTTCGAAATATTGGGCCTAAGTCAGGGTTAATGAAAAAATCTGAAACCAGAGAGAAAATTTAGAATAATCTTAAAATGGCATAAAACGTCATGTATGGAATTCAATTTGAAAATAATTATTTGAGGTGATGTGAAAAAATCTGAAATCAGATTACAATATGAAAACTTACATCCCTGACTGGATAAGAAAGAGAAAGATGTGCCCCCTGGCCCTTTCTTTCAAATCTCAGGTCTTTCTTTCCCCTCCTGGCCCTCCTCCCCCCCTAGCCCTGTGAGTCCTCTCCCGGCCCTTTCTTTCCCCTCCTGACCCTTTCTTCCCCTCCCGGCCCTGTTGATTCCCTTCCAGCCATATCCTTCCCCTCCCGGCCCTTTCTTTCCCCTCCTGGTCATGTGCTTTCCCTCCCTGTATCTCAGAGTGCCTAATAAGACTGCATGAATGAGTGGTCATATTTTCAAAATATTTGTCCCCCATACCCTCCCAATGGGAGGGAAAACCCGGCTTTACCCTGAATCCCATACCCAGAGAAATTCAAAATATTAGGGAAAAAACTACTATTACTTCAAGTCACCAAAGTTCCTTAGAATGCCTAACTTTGCATGAATGACAGGTCATATTTTCAAAATTTTCCTGGGGTGGCCCCCCATACCCCACAAGGGGTACCCCACCTTACCCTGAATCCCATACCCAGAGAAATTCAAAATATTAGGGAAAAAATTCTACTATTACTTAAGGTCACAAAAGTAGCTTAGAATGCCTAAGATTGCATGAATGACAGGTGAAATTTTCAAAACATTCGTGGGGGTGGCCCCCCATACCCCCCCAATGGGAGGGGAAACCCCTCCCATACTCTCCCAGTGGACGGCTCCGCCGCCCACATATTGACCGCTCATATACTACTTACAAACATTTTCAAATCTTGGCCCCCCCCCTAAAAATTCCTGGATCCGCCCCTGAGGATGGTTGCAGAATGGTTCTGTTAGATCGCAACTTGGCTGGGTATATGTATACAGAGATAGTGGGGGAAACACATAGGTTTGCTCTTGTCTCATATAGTCTCCGCTTTGCTGTGTAGGCTATATCTCTGAAGGCCGGAAATTGAAGTCCCTTTCATTTAAATGTCCTCCTCGGGGGCATCTTTCCCACCAGTTTGGTTCAAATATTCACAATGAATCCTTTGTTATTAGGAACGAATGATCATACTTATTATTATAGGATGTCATTTAAGCGAATGCCAAGCCCGCTGCCGTCCCCTGTATTCACTATTAACAGTGGCTTTACTCAACTCAGGAAAACTATTTGTCAGAAGTGGGATTCGAACCCACGCCCACAGAAGTGGACTGCGACCTGAACGCAGCGCCTTAGACCGCTCGGCCATCCTGACAGCTTACTTTTCCCACAAAAGTGATATGACTTTCACCATTGTGTAAACTTTCCGTTTTTGCCGAGGCATATCTCAAACCAGCCTCACAAATGATAGCTTAGAGTGTCGCCACGCAGATACCACTGTGACATATATGTATATAAATCGGACTTTCCCATGCTTCAAGCATCTAAACCCATTGGTACCTGTAATCACATCTTAAACCCTTTATAGCCTAGCTTCCAAATGTTCTCATGATAACAGTCAATGCAGGCATAATTCTGGGGATAAAGGGTGTGTTTCACACTGGTCGTAAATTCTAAGGTCATAGTTTTAGTTAAGATAATTTGGCTTTTCCATGGTTGTGTTTCAGACTTATGATCTTATGGTCTATAGTATAGTATAGTCCCTAGTCTACAAGAATTCACCCTTGAACTTCTAAACACCATATGTAACTTAGGCAAGTGAGACTAACGCCGATATTCCACTTTGCGGTTGTTAGCATTTGCAGCAGCTTCAACAAGGTACCACAAGCAATTTGCAATTTCGATACGAACATGTTGGTATCTCTGACCGCAAGCTGCACTCATTAGAAAACTAATGCAAAATAGCAGGTGCCGCAAGCAGGTGCCACAAGTACCTCTCTTGCACATTGCGTCACCCTACCACAAACAGATTTGCAGCAGTTTGCTTGAATATTTTCATGCTGCCGCAAGCAAATACGGTATGGTGAAATAGAGCCTTTACTGGCCATTTAAGTCGAAATATTTGAAAATATTTCAGCCTTTTTCATGTACACCAACCCCCCCCCCCCATCTCCCCTCCCTCCCCCCTCCCCACCTCCCACCCCGACCCCTACTCCACAACGAGTGGAAGCCCACTCCGACGTCCATAACTTTGTGGAAAAAACTCCCCGATTCTCCTTGAAGGTGTTTTCAAACTTTATTAGTGTCAAGTTGTGAGTGACGGGTCTCTGGACCTCTGGACCAGTGGGTGAGGGGTGACCCGTCAGCCTGAGGGGCGGGGTTCGAGTTGTCGACACGCGACTCGAGCATGGATCACTTGACACGCGTGCAAGAGTTGTTTTTTTTGGCAAGTTTTGTGTTGCCATAACTTTTGACGATATCTTAAAGTAGGGACCTAATTTTGGTCAAATTTCTGTTTGGGGCCTTTCATTTAGTACATACGCAAATTTTCAAAATTCTAGACCCTCCCACCCCCCTTGGGCTAAAGTGTGCATTGGACTTGTATAGGAACGTACGCAAATTATCAAAGATTTTGGACCCCCCACCCCCCTGGCTGCGTATGTACTTAACGGAAGACCCCTTTTCAAAGTAAATTTCCAGCTCCTGAAAAATATGTACAAACGGGCGCCTTCCGACCGTCGTTGAAATCTCTCGTACTGTCACTATTACATGATAATGTTGGTAGATCTATATGTGTCACTATACATTGCTCGATTGCCAAGGCATAGGCCATGCAACACGCATTTACCAGTTTTCTGCAGGTTCCATGTTGACCATATGACATTGAATTAATAACCACCATTTGATGTGTGTCATTGTAAGGCCTGTATTCAACCTGCCGATTTTACTCCGATTTTTAAAAATCGCCGCTTGGTATATACCCTAATCGTATATACGGTACTTATCCTTAAAATGGGGTTTAAATTGTCCTTCACTTGATGTGTAGGATACGTAGTGTTTGTCACATTATTGGGGACAAGTTGTGAATTACCAAGTTGCGGCAGTCGGAATCGCTTAGTGGAATATAAGCTTAGGTTGCTTGATTGCTCAGCGATTAAAAAATACACAGGTTCTAGGGTAATGCTGTACGTTATTTGATGATGGTCAGGAACGGATATCTAATATTTTAGTCAAATTTTAATTTTTTCAATGTAAACCTGGCACCAGGAGGGGGCTATATAGGCTCCCCCTTTCCAAAATGTCTGCATCCGCCCCTTATGGTGATGTTGATATCTCATCAAATCAGTAATTTATTATAACCTTGTGTTTTTGTATGTAAAGATACAACCAAAACATTACAATAACGTTGCCTGCTTGGCTGAGACTATTCGCCATAAGATACTTATGCCTATCGATTCAGTGGCGGATTTCGAGTGAGGGGGGGGGGGGGGGGGCAGAGGGTGCAAACCCTCCCCCCCCCCTATTTTGGGCCAAATATTAACTTTCTCAAACCTGGAGGGTCCGGCGGAAATTTTTACAATAGGTCGCACCCTCCCCCCCCCTTTTTTTTTATATATATATATATAAATCTCTGGATCCGCCCCTGAAATCGATAGGTGTCAAACAAACCACTGATACTACGTGTCTCTGTATATCATAACCTATGCGCCCTTGCAAGAGCGTAACGGTAATTTTGATTATAAACAATAGATTTATCGTTGAATTGGAAAACTAAAAGTATTGAATTTTCCCAGTGAAAAAAAGCCTGACACGCAGAGAGTTCCGTGTTTAAATGTTGAGACTGTCGACATGCAAACCCGGGGGGGGGGGGGGGATTGATTGACGTGCCCTTTGGTACGAAGTTGTTTATTTTGGGTATGTTTTTACAATAATCTCAAATAGTTCAGCTTTTGCATCCTGTTTACTGATCCTTGAGTTGACAAGATCCATTGTTGATTGTTAAATAATCTGTTAACTCTAGAGGTGTGAATGATAACAATTAGGCACCATTAATCCGGGCCATTTTATTTTATATGGACACTTAACAACCCCTTTAAGAATAAAAATCATATATAAGAAAGGCACCCCCTTTGCCATTCCGATGCTGCCTATATATATGCGCGACGTAGCGTCAACAAGCTAAACTATGTACGCGACAATATCGATTAGATAGACTTAATTGTTTACGCGACAAGTTAGAATGTTGTGAGAAGTATACGAAAATCGGAATTTGATGCTTGTCTCGTACAGTACACCTTATCTTTAATGGGAAAACCAGTCAGCTGACTTAGCTGATATCCATTGGCTTCCTCAACATGGTTTCAATTTGCTACATATGCGTCATTGCGTCATTTCATCGTACCGCAAGCAAATACCGCAGAGTAGAATATAGCCTTTACGCGTTACCAAGAGTGGACAGTAGGGAGGTTAAGCAACCCGAACACATCACCTAACGTAAACATAACGTAAATCTTTTCTTAGCAATCATCACATAATCATATTTTTTTTTCATGACTTATTTATTAATATTGACGAGTAATTATCCATTCAAATTTCAGAAGGCCGTTAAATAGACTACTACAGAAAACCTTAGGGTTTAGAGATACGTTGACGTATCGAGATGCGTTGGTGTTGATTAACCTAGTACTGTGCATGCATGCATGCATACGTGCATGCACGCATGCGAAACACGATGTTTTAGGACTTAGCCCACCCACATGCTTATATGTGCATACATATACACATCGACAGGGGCAGAGACAGAATTTGGGAAAGGGGGTCCACATATAGACTTAGTTTTTTTTCAAAATATTTTTTTTGGGACTGTATGCAGATAAATCTGATCTTCCAGACAGTACATATGATATTCATTAATTATCAAATATGTCTTAAGCTTTAGAACATGATACTTTTCTATTCTGATCATAATGAAAAATGTTAGTAATCTTAAGTGCGTGTGTATGCTAGCGACCATGTTTGTTTAATGTTATCTTTCTATTTAATAGTCCATTAATATACCATGCCCATAACTGCCACTGGCTTTCTTTTCCCAGTATGAAGGCATACAACCAAGCCAAATATGTGACATTATTATAATGTTGCAGCAATGCTCTGTATTGGTTCTTGTTATGTTATTTTGATGGCTCCCAATAACGTTGCTGCAACATACTGCTTTGATGTTGCACTGTAATGTTATAGTATGTTTTGGTTACATTCTTGAACCTAAACAGAATGTTCTTATCATGTTCTGTTTTGTTTCATCCTAACCTCACCAAAAAATAATGTTATAATAATGCTCTGATTTGGTGAGGTTTCAACCAATCAATAGCTTAATAGTACTGTGCCATCTAAGTAACAAACTTACTAAAAAAGTGTTGTTGCAGAACGTTTCTGTTACGTCGCGAGTTGGCTGGGAAAAAGGACTCTAAAGAGAAAAGGCACATTTATGAGTATCCCCCTCTCCGTTTTCCATCTACAACTGGCTTTCTTTTCTCCGTATGAAGTCATAGAAAAGAAAGGTGGAAAACAACTGTACACTATGACACGTCGTCGCTGGACGTTTTGAGTTGTGTCAAGCACCTCTTGGTCATTTGTGTGTCAGTGTGTCAGTACGAAGGAGTCAGAATCTCAGTAACATCGATGAGATGGTGTTATGAATCAGACACAGATCAGAGAACTATCAAGATGTCCACAAACAAGCGACTAGACCATGTACTCTGACCGTGAATGTATAGACCTTGTACAGATGAGGTTACGTGATCACTGTTTAGTGATCACCACATGGTGATCATGACCACATGGCTTTGGATTTCATCTATAATTGTTAAATTCCAAAGGAGGATATGTTTTGGTGATTTCTTCATAGCTTTTTCTTAGATAAATTTAGAAGGAATATGTGATCTAGAGGGTCTCAATTTTGAGCAATAACAATTTGAAATTGATCACCAATATGGCGTACATCCCATTTTTAAGAAGTGTGACGTCATATGCACAACGCCTATTCTGACGGTCATTGCACTTGGGGCCGTAGTCCAGTACATCTACATGATGTGTAGAAAAAGCGTAAATTGCCAAAGATCGGGAGGGGTTTGGGCCAAAAATCGCGAGTGTGTCAATTTTAGCAGTGAAACATCAGGAGCATGTACATTTCAGGTATAAAAGATCATGAGTAGTGCTCCTGATAGTTACTAACATGTTGTTAACTATAGGTAGGCAGCACACATCTTTGATAGATGAAATAGACACAATTACGATCTTTGGCTAGCAATATTTCGGATGTCAAAGATCGGGAGTTTTTTTCCCCAGGTATATTCCATATTTGGCACTTGCCAAACATTGTGACTGACTGCCGATCTTTGGCTTTTTTGCCAAAGATCAGCAGGATTTCCACAAACATTGTGCCAAACATCGTATAGTGGAATACGGCCCTTACTATTTGTGCCGGTATCAAACGTTCTCCTCCTCACGATTTGTGCTGATTATTATTTTCTTGTTTTACTATATATATTCATTTATTACCATCAGCCATGTTCAATTCACTTATATGGAAGATCATTTGATGTAGATGAGTATAATGAACATCCCGCTTCCCTGTCAGCGTGAAAATGAAAAAAAAAACCAAAAAAAAAAACCCAAACAAACTAATCAAACCACGCTCATTTCAGAATTGATCTTCCGTGTAAAGGCTATATTCCACGATGCGTTCAGTGGCACTTGCGTTGCCTCTAATTAGGAAACGCAAGTAAACTTGCGTTTTTACTTGCGTTCATACTTGCGTTCCATGAACGCAAGTACAATGCATTGTGGAATATACCTTGCGTTCCACTTCAGTTGCGTTCATTACTTGCGTTGCTAGGGTGCCTGGACGCAAGATGACGACGCAAGGGGTGCACCTCAGTAGTCAACGTGTTGATAGAAGATAATCCCCTCTTGTTTGTCTTAGGTCGGTCATTGTTTATGGGGCAATTAATAAGAAAATTTAGAAATAGAAAAAATGAAAGAAAAAGGGGGGCTTGGGGGCACAGCCCCCGATTTCTAACCAATATTGACAACAAATATTCAACCAAACCCAATAATAACATCAATATTCTTGTCTGGAAAGTATTTTTGTAATTCTTGTATAAACTTTGACCGGCACTGCCACCCGACCCTAATCCCTGAGTGTTGTGTTAAGTTGACTAGTGGATGGCAGCCGATGCAAGTGACGGGAATGCATCGTGGAATACAGCCTTAAGTGACACTGAGTGTATCTATAAGTACAAGTGTCATAGCATTGAAATATGCTTAATTGGACTTGAAATTCTCATTTGATTTTTTTAGATTTCATTATTCTGCGGGGTAATTGGCGCCAATTATGCTGGTATTTCAAACCATCTCATTTGGAAGGGGTTAGTTTGTCCCAAAAGTGAGTCTTCGCGCTATCTTGGGATGTCCTGGGTCACGATTCATTACATTTAAATTGAGTATACACACTCATAATTCTTCCTCTTTTGAGAATTGAGTGTACGCAATTGCAGTTTTGCGTCATAGTAGCTATGCAAATATTTGAAATGTATGCACCTTGACCAACAAAGTTAATGTAAACATCAACCTTCACCTGGGAATAAAGTATAAATACGTACATGTGTTTTGCCACATGGTAGATTCACCAATGTTTCGACTGTATCTGACATAACCATCCAAGTTAACATAACCATCTACCTTAACATAATCATTTAACTTAACATAACCATCAGACATTGGATCTGATGTATTTTGTTTTCTTTTTTCTGTTACATAATGTTATTTCTTTATGTTTGTATAAATGTGGACTCAAGCTATAATCACATGGCTGAATGTTGACGAAAACCGTACTTGTACGAAATATGTTCAGGATAAATCAAATGAATCTAAAAAAAAAAAAAATCCAACTTAACATAACCATCAAACCTAACATAACCATCAAACTTAACATAACCATCAAACTTAACATAAGATTGATCTGTTTTCATTGTCATTGCACAGACAGATAAAATGAAATGTTTTCCAAAACCATATCCGCGTTCCTCCGTACCAGCCCTCCCGGAGTTCAGATTTTATGTCCTTGTTACTATCCAGAACACAAGCACCTCGGCAAATAAACCTGACAGATAATCTGCCAAACGGGGAATGTCGGAACCAATTATGAGTAGTGGAATGAGTTCTAGCAATTGCAAACAGGTAGATCTATACCACTTGTGCCTGAGTCATTCCGAACAACAACCATTTCTTTGTTGAATTGCGGTGATTTTGAGGAGTGGAACTTTTTTAATCATGTTTATTCCGAAGCAAATCTTTCAAAGTTTACGTGCGACTTTCACACTGGGACAATCTGAATGCGTTTCTCACATCTATAAAACTTAAGATGACATGTTTCTAATTGTCAATCATCTGAACTCTACAAACTCTAATAGTTAACAACAGGAAAATAAGATCGTAATTCTGAAACTCAACTTTAGGGCGTTTTGTTTTATAAAACAAAATAATAATTTGAATAAACTGGGTCATTCTAAAAGGAAAAGGCATGATCATTTCGTATGACTAAATGTTTGATATGAAAGGGTAAAACATCAGCAAAATGGTGGAAAAAATGTCGGACGTGTCCAGATGTCCGGCGGTTTTTGCATATGCTGTGTAGGTTACAGGGGCAGATCTATAAGGGGTGTGGGGGAGGGGGGGGGGGGTCAGCACATAGGCTAAGTACCACAACGGTGTGCGTTCACACACAAGGGCGCAGAATTTTTCTCTTTGCCTAGTTTAAAGGCTGTATTCCGCATACCGATAGTGCAGGCTGCTGCTATATTGAACCTCCCCATGCATATGGTAATGTCCTATACTGGCAGCCTGTAAAATCAGCTACCGATACCAACATGGTGGTATAATATTATTTTATCGGCAATACTAGTAGCAAAAGTAGAGAGGGTGCATATCTGCAGCGCACTATCGTTATGTGGAATACGGCTTTAGGTGTCCAGCAAAAGGGGAGGGCGGTCAAGACCCCCTGGACCCCCCTGGACCCGCCCCTGGGTTATGCTGTTATCTGTATTTCACTCTAAAATCATTCCGTCTGAAACCATTGGGAGCCGGGATGGACGTTTTGCATGTATCCACCCCGACCACAGCTCGGCGGTTTCCAGCCAGCTGCCTCCTTTTTGTCTACCTTAATAAAACAAAGCAGACAATCAGAAAAGCACAACTACAAATATCGCATAGAATACGACGGCCTTTGGGGTTTTGTAATGCAATTGTAGGACATACTGGTGTAATATATAGACTTGTAATTGTAGTTAGTAGATATGCAAACTGTATTATCATTGCTCTTGATTTAGTTACTTACTTTGTTTATAACTTTCACAGTAATCTTGAAATAATCGGTGCAGGGGGGGGGGGGGGGGGGGGAGGAGGGGGCAGGGCGTTTAAAATTGGCACCCCCAGGAGACCATTTTTAATATGTGCGCCCCCCCCCCCCCTTTCTAAAATTTCAGGATCCGCCCCTGATTTTAGCACTATTTATGCTGACTCTTCCAAAGTCCCATATACGCCTCTGCTACCCTTAGCTGGAGATTTTTCAACATTAAGGAGACCCCCCTCCTTTTTAATATTGTTTTTTTGGAAATCTCTTGATCCACCCCTGCCTACCTGTCCGCACCACGGACCATACACAGAAACTGTCCGATTCTCCGCTCCCTAGACGGACACGCCCTCTGGTGTGAAATACACGCGTTAAGGAATCCGGACAAGGCTGATGACGGGACTGAGAAGATACAGGGGGACTGTGCGGGACAAGTTCTTGGGAATGTACATGAATTTTTTAATTTAAAAAAATAAAAAATAAAATAATGAACCAAGTCTTAAAATCCAATGTGGCCTCTCTTGTGCTGATAGTATTGCATAATAAAAATCAACATCTACTGGCTGTTAAGTGTAGGGCCCTGTCAATGGGACCTTGTAGATAAAAGAACACCTGTCTCTGTAAAAGTGTAAGGTACGGTCTCTACCTTCTCATATATACGATCATTTCAAAGATTCAATCATCAAAAAGACAGAATTGTCTAAAACCTTCTCACCATGATATAACCGTAGATATTGATATGGCATTTAACACCAATAACCAACCAGCCAACCAACCATGCAACATCTAGCCATACAAAAATAGGGGGTGTCCGCCTAAGCTTTTCCTTAGATCTGTTATTTTTAGGGGACGGTTCAGATTGTGGTGACTCTTTTGTAGGTTGGGAGAAGGTCATAATGATAAAATAAGAGGAAAATACAGAACATATTGTTTAATTTACGCCGCCCCCACCACGAGCAATGGATCCCCTTCCCCTACCACATCTCGAGAATTGCATGCAGAAATGTATTTTCAATCAAAATCTCTTCTTCGTGATTACAAGTATTCACTTATAACTCTTCTTCAACGTGATTTCAGAAATGAATGCAAAAATAAATCGCTAAAAAGTCCGACACCTTTGCATTTAATATTTGTTTTGCATATCGTCAGGACTTAGGAAGCCTTTTCCTCTACTTGATATCTGTTCAAGAATTTGACATTACAACATTTGATTCGGACAACCGCGAGCTCATGATCTCATCTTAAAACTTAACGTTCACAATTTTGGTGCCTGTGATCTCATTTTCGATTTCCATAATATACTTGAAACATTAATGTTTATTTACCCACAATATCATACGTGAACAATGCACGAAATCCAATAATAGAAATGGAGGATACATAAAGGAACCGCGAGCAAATGATCTAACACACTCGCGGATTCAGTTGTGGGCGGGGGTGATTTTCTAATATAAAATTCAGGAAAATAGGATGTTTGATAGAACGCCCAACTTTTTTTTAAAAGATGGATCCGCCGCTAGGTTGAGTATGCAATTATGAGTGAATCGCCAGCATTTTGAGCCACCATCAAAAGAAATCGCATGCAAGTACACCACAAGTGAAACAGTAGGAGCGTGTGATGGACCTTGGCAAGTGTACACATTGTAATTAGAAGAGCTGTAAGATCACATTTTCTATTAAATTCTATTTTGGGTATTTTTAAAGGTGTGTATTAGTTATAATCATCAGGGTTTCCCTTGTTTTTCAGAGTTATTACACTTATAAATGTAACAAAAATATATTTCTATAAGAACAATGAATGGAATCACGAGCATTAAATGAACGAGTGGACAGTCCAGTGAAGCCAAGGGTGGCAAAGTGCTCTCGGTGTCTCGAGCAAAGTTCTCTGTAAAGTGTCTGGGTGCTTTCCCCCCCTTTTGTTTTGTAAAATAGGGTGAAATTGACCAAATATATGAGAAGAAAAAACTTCATTGCCTACTTGCCTACTGTCATTACAATATGTGCAGGGTTTAATACATAGTAATAATATATATGTAATTAAGGCTAAAACCAAACTGTACATAGATTATAAAACATTACTGTTACATATTAAAGTTATCAAAACATTTGTT
This sequence comes from Lepidonotus clava, assembly GCA_936440205.1. Classification (NCBI taxonomy): domain Eukaryota; kingdom Metazoa; phylum Annelida; class Polychaeta; order Phyllodocida; family Polynoidae; genus Lepidonotus; species Lepidonotus clava. Next base: position 5,073,442 of record OW387143.1, read on the forward strand.
TACGTTTCTAATATGAGACTGCTGTTTGTATTCCAATCTCCTATATTCTTTTTCAGTGCATCGTCGGAAAATCAGGGGTGAGGCTGATTGATGTTTTTTTTTTCTTTGTTTTTTTTTTTACTAAAAAGGCAGTCAATATATTTCTTTTTCTTACAAAATAATGTAGCAATCATCCACTCCATCAGCATTTATAACATTTGTTTGTGGGCATGCTAGTGCTGACATAATAAATTGTTTTTAGATATGTTTTGCACAAAAAGATCGACAAAATAAACCAAGTTCAACTCGATATCTATCAGTCAAATATCAACTCTGAAGTCTAGATACAACCCCGACTATTTCTACCAAAAACATTGGTATAAAATCAAAGCACTTGCACATGGTAATAACAAGAGAATCTCCCATTTTTTTGAAAAAAAAAGTAGGAAAAAGGGAAAAGAAAGTAAGAAAATGTTAATGAAAATATGCTGTTCAACCTAACCTATATCGATCCCATCATGCACTGCTGTTCAACATGGAATTTCAATCAGGCTAATAAAATCAGGGGGAAATTATAGAAACTAGAAGGAATCACCTCGAAAACCGTTAACCGAATCACAACTAAATGAGGACAAAATGGAAACGGTGGGATTGGGCTAAAACGAAACCAGGGACCTGGGCTAAAACGAAAGTGAAAGTCCTGCGGCTGGTGGGGGGAGGGGAGGGGGGCCATCAGGGAAATGAATCAGTCATCGCCAGGCATGCCTTTTTGGGAGTAATTTTCGGGGAGTTTCCTCAGACATTAGGAGGAGAAAGAAAGGAAAGGGAGAGTTGGAAAAGGAGGTGGGACAAGGAGGGAAAGTTGGAGTTATAAAGGAGATATGTGGGACAGGATAGAAGCAGCTGCAGGATAAAGGGGAGAGGGAAAGAAGTTTCAAGAAAAGATGAAAAGTGGGGGGGAAGCAGAGCCGAAATAATAGGGGGAGGGTGAGGGTGAGTAAGTAGCAGAAAAAGGAGGGAATGAGGGAGGAAGAGGTAGGGAAGAAGGGAGATATAGAGAGAGGGAAGGAGATATACAGTCTGGGAGATATAGAAAGAGGGAGGGAGATATAGAGGGAGGGAAGGAGATATAGAGTGAGGGAGGGAGATATAGAGGGAGGGAGATATAGAGGGAGGGAAATATAGAGGAAGGGAGACATAGAGGGAGGGAGGTACATAGTGAGGGAGGGAGATATCAAGTGAGGGAGGGAGATGTAGAGGGAGGGAGGGAGATATAGAGGGAGGGAGTGAAATATAGAGGAAGGGAGGGAGATATAGAGGGAGGGAGGGAGATATCGAGTGAGGGAGGGCGATATAGAGGGAGGGAGGTTTAGAGGAAGGGAGGGAGATATAGAGGAAGGAGGGAGGGAGATATAGAGGGAGGGAAGGAGATATAGAGGGAGAGAGGGAGATATAGAGGGCGAAAGGGAGATTTGGAGGGAGGGAGATTTAGAGGGCACAAAGGAAAGAAGGATAGAATAATAGAGGGAGGGAGGGAGGGAGATTTAGAGGGAACAAATGAAGGAAGGATAGAGTAGAGGGAGGGAAGGCGGGAGTGAGTGAGTGAGATATACACAGCTAGAGGCAGTGAGATAAGAAGGAAAGGGGGAAAGGAGAGAAGGAGACAGGGATATATAGGAGAAGGGGAGGAACGAGAGGGAGGGAAAGAGGGAGGGAGAAAGGGAAGCAAAGGACAGAGAAAGGGTGGAGAAAGAAAATAGAAGTAGGGTGGTAAAAGGAGGAGTTGACGAGAGATAATTAGATTATCGGCCCACTAGTGCTGTTTGATAGGAAAGAATGAATAGAAGAAGAGAAAACAAAAACAGAATTCATGAATAGGCTGGTGGGTTGGAGAGGTTGAGAATGAAACAGGAAGAGAAGAATAAAGTGTGAAGGCGCATACGCAAATAGAATAAGGTCTGATAAAAGAGAGAAGTGAGAGGAAGGCGCTAGTGCTCCTGATGAGGAGTTATCTACTACATTATAACTGAACTACACAGAGTAGAGACTGGTGATACAGCTCACTTCCCTCTACCATCGATAGCTTATTTGCATTGTCTTCAGTACCTGCAGGTTATTTTTGGCTAACTTTGTTGACAAAACACAGAATATCTATACAAAATTGACAAACATTTACCTTATTTCTATCTGTAATGGATACATTTTCAAATCAAGCTCAAACATATGAAGTATATATATACAGACAAATTGAAAATAAATACTCATTGCTCATTTTGCATGATGTTTAACCACAATGAATACCATTATTAACTAAACTGACTAAATGATATGGTTAAGGCCTGTAACTTGTCGGTATATGTCCCAACATGCATCTTGATCAGGGCTAGCCTGCAGGAACAATACAGGAAATAAAGTTTCTGTAGTGGGGAGAATAAAAATAGATAATTAAAATTCGACATAACCTTATTGTCCCTGTCAGACTATATCACTCGAGTAATGTACATAAAGATGTAATTGTTTTAGCTATGAATTGATACAATTAAAACTACTAAATGACAAATACATCATACTAATGTTAATAATTTCCAATATTGCTTAATCACTTTTTGGGACTGCTGCTTTCCATGTTCAGTCCCTGCTCCCAAAATACCTAAATTACATTACTGGAGCTCCTAAACGTGCAATTCTAGTTCTCTTCACTGCAACTTAAGGCGGGAAAGAGCGAAAGGTTGAATCAAAACACTGAGCACAAAAACGTGCTCTTGAAAGTTAATTAGCGATTTGATAATTGATAAGTCAAAAAGGGCCCGTTCGTATTTGGGCCTAATGATAATGAAGGTCGTCACAAGTCTTCATGTAGACCCCCCTCCCCCTCCCCCTCAAGTCTTAACCCTTAAACAGAGGCCTCCCACTCCCGGTGTTAACCCTTAAACGGACCCCCTCTCCCAATTCCCAGTGTTAACCCTCACATAAGCCTTCCCCACACAAACCCTCACTATCCCCTCAATACACAATACACATGGTTCAAAAACCTAATGACTATAGACCTTTTTCTTTAGGGTATGGCACCCCCTGGTGAATCAAATAGAAACATGGTTTCAGGTCTTTTCCCATAGTTAACCTATATGCTTCACTTCATATAGGTTAACTATAGGAAAAGACCTAAAACCATATTTCTATTTGATTCACCAGGGGCGCAACACTCTTAATGAAAAACGTCTATTGCTTAGGGGACGTCCATTTATTACATTCACATTTTCTCATGAATTCTGAACCCTTTCACACACCCCTTCGCCTGGTGTATGCATTAGAACTATACTAAGATGTGCGCTTATCTTCCAGGATTCAAGACCCCCATGTCACCCCCCTTGGTTTTGTATTAAAGGACAGCCTCTTATAGAAGGTGGAGAAGAAGTATATCTCAGACATGTTTTAAAATGTAATTACCAGAAATCAATTAATTTGGAGAGATCATGTTGCGTAAGTTACGCAATTCACCCTACCACAGATAGCTGATTAACAGTATTTTAAGGACCTGCAGGCTAATTTTAACTAAATCTGTCGACAAAACCCCTTGAATCACAATAGAAAATAAACAAATAATTGCTATATATCCATCTACAATGAATAAATTGTCAAACAACTTATAAATATTAGATAAATATGAATACTGATTTCAGAAATAATGGTGCCTACTTTTTTTACAACGTTATTCTGCAAATAATGATACAATTCATGAAATTTTACACAGTAAAACCTTGAGTATTGTCGACACATTACCCAACATGCATCCTGTTTTAGGCTAACCTGCAGGTAAAACTCAATTCTATTCTTGACCCCTTGCGACCCCTTTTTTCATATATTTCTAAAACTTCCAATTTGAAAAATTATCATCATGTCAATATTTCTCTAACTGTAATTACAAGAATCAAAACAAGTTAGTTGCACAATCAACTGGACAGTTAACCAGTTGAACTCTCATCTGCCCAGTTGCCCTTTTCGATGCCCAGTTGCACTACCAGCTGCCCAGTTGCAAACTTGGATGCCTAGTTTTATCTTCAGATGCCCAATTTCACTCTGAGGAGCCTAGCTGCACAATCATTTGCACAGTTGCACTATTAGCTGCCCAGTTGCACTTTCACCTGCCGGATTACATTTTAGCTTGATTGGTTGCACTATCAGCTGTTGGGTTGCACACTTACCTTCTAGTTGCACTTTCAGATGCCAAGTTTCACTTTCAGTTGCCCAGTTGCACTATCAGCTGCCCAGTTTCACTTTCAGTTGCCCAGTTGCACTATAAGCTACCCAGTTGCACTTCAATGAAGACATTGTTGCACTGTTGTCTGTCTGGTTGCACTATTAGTTAAAAGGTTGCACTATTGGCTGCCTAGTTGCACTACAATGAAGCCCTGGCTGAAAACACGAGGCTCTCAGTTGAGACCCAGCGGGCTTTCGACTATTCCCGAAAGGCCGTGGTGGGAGACCGGCTGCCTGAGCAATCGCTGAGCCATCGCCGGACAATTAACGCGGACTTAATGGGCAAGCGGTGTAATGACTCGTCTCTCATACGGCATGGGCCGAATGCTCACAGAGCCCAGGGAGTGAAGAGGCATTAATTAACCAAGGATGTTGTGTAGTTTGACGGGGGTAGATACAGGGGTCACAGGGGGTCAAAAACAACCCGCAGGGGGCAGATTCAGGATTTCCAAAAGGAGATCAGCATAATTATTAATATAGTACAAAAAGCAACACCCATAACCATGCAACGACTCAGCATTTATCTAAAGCCCCATACCCACAAAGCAACCTTTACATGGATTGATGCTAAAATCGACTGATTCTACCCCTAAAATCGGCCAATTTTGCCACTGATTCAGATCAAACATGAATATTTCAGTATACTATACTAACTGGTAATCATAAGAATCAGCAGATTTTAGCGCCGATCTATTGCTCAACTGTGTTGCTGATTGGGTATGGGGCTTAACTCTGCCTAAATTAAGCATTCACCAAAAGAAGGGGGGGGGGGGGCACAAACACTTGGATCCCCCCTGTATCCGTCTCTGACCACCTCCCCCACCCCTACCTTCACTTTTGGATCCAGTATTTTTTAAGAAATCAAGGGGGGTGGGTGGGCATGTAGGCTTGAAACAACATAGATTCAAGTGCATGTGTCTAACAGTTTTCCCTATGTGACTAGTTCTAGTCGCTACTAAAAGGAGGGTGGGAATGGGGTGGGGTCTGATTTGCAGAGATGTGACTGCGCATTGCGTCAGGAGTTTCTATTCTATTCCCTTCTGTCGTCTCTCTACCTGATATAGTGGTAAGGTAGATTGAACCAGGGGAACTGCTTCCGTCTGCTACATTGCTGTAAAATAACGTACAGTCTTTTAAGGAAAGCGAAAGAAAGTGCTGTTGTTAATTGATAGGTTGTTTAGGCATAGACTTACATCTACCTAAAGGTCACATTGTTCAAATGTACACTGAAGTTTCAATGCTTGGTTGAAAGAGCAGGGTCATTTAGTTTCCTGTGGTCTGTCATATAATGAAATGTTGAAACAATTCTCCCTACCACGGATAGCTGATTTACAGTCATTTAGGTTCCTGCAGGTTTTTTTGACTAGTTTTGCCGGCAAAACCATTGGAAAAACCAATAGCAAATAATCAAATAATTGTTATATATCCATCCACAAATAATGAATTTTTAAACAACTTAGAAAAATAATATTGAATATATATGTATACAAATAAAAATAATTATAATGATCACTAGTTAAAGTTTTTGTCCTTGTGATTTGTGGAGATATTACCCAGCAATATTTACAGAAATTAAAGGTGTTTGCTATGTTTGGCTTTTTGCTGAATATACAAGGGCACAAAGTCTCAGTCTCAATGAAATATTTTACAACGTTGCTAATAAGTGCTGCCTCTTTGTTACACGTCGCCTATATCTATTTCACAATAATATGAGACAGAGTTGGATGATGACCATAGATCCTCTTTGGGGCCTTCCATTAAGTACGTACGCACATTTTAATAAATCCCAGACCCCCCCCCATCCCCCCTTGGGCTAAAGTATGCATTGAATATGTACTAGAACGTACGCATATTTTCAAAAAAAATCAGAACCCCCCTCCCCCCCTTGGTGCGTACATACTTTATGGAAGGCCCCTTTCTAACGGGAATAATTTAAGTAAGTAGTATATGAAATTGGACATTTGTAGCAGGGGGTCTATATTCAGGTAATTCTGCCAACCACGGATAAACAATTTCTTGAATCATACCTGCAAGTTAGCTTAGATCAGAATTCATGCTGGGAAATATGCCGACAAATTAGAAAGCATTAGCATATAGATCTTCACAAAACATAACATCATTTGTAGTTCAACATGATGAAAAACTAGTTGTTGTAACAATTATTTGTTTATTTCTTATAGTGTTACTGCGGGTTTTATAGAGAATAGGCCTATCCATCTAATTTAGCCTGAAAATACTCTAAATCAGCTAAAACGTGGTAGGGAGCAATTATCATATTGCGCCATACAGATGACAATATCCTTTACATGGACTTTAGTTTATATGCGACTACAAATGAAAATAAAAAATATATATCATAATGTCCATTAATATACATATATATGTGATTTATGCGGTATAGATAAAGGGGAGTTTGGTGCGTGTCATTTATACTTCCAATTTATTGCACATTTCACACCTTCAGGCCAATTAAGTGAACATGACAGCTCCCTGTTATTTTAGAATCACCAACACAAAAAAACCATTATTTTTTGTAAATACATTGATAACTATATAGAAAGTGTAAGAAGTTATTTTCAAAGATAATAATTCTCGATACAAAAAGATGACATGGTATCTCAGGTGGCGATGAAAACTAAGCCATGAGGGCTTAAGGCTTTAAGGCTAGTCACATAGTGTAACTTGTATGTTGGACCTCATGTGTTCAACATTAAACTGCAGTAAGGGCGACGTCGTGGACCCAATACTTTCGTCCTCACCTTCTCCCCTTCACGTTTGGTGGAGACTTCAACTTGAGAATGACAAAGAAATGTTGATCACATGCCTTCAACTACACCTGAAAGCGCGACATAATCATGTATCAACTCCTGCATTACAAAGGACTCAGCTTATGATTTCGTGCATATAGCTACTCTCGTTGCGGCGATTTGACAAAAATGCAAAGCCTTTGGAATGCCTCTTTCGCTGGATGTTTTACAGGCCCGTATGCAGGTTCTGCTGCGGGTGGGTGGCGAGAATCCCTAAGTGTAACTTTTGCCTGTAGTTTCAATAACATAAACCTAACAGTTCTACGTTTCCGGAACGTTTCCTTTCATATATAATTGAAATCGTTATCATAAGGTTACCTATCGTAATGTAGGAAACTGGGCTTTAGTGGCATTATTACCTCTTGTACTAAGTTTAATTCATATACTCCATGCTATAAATAGAGGTTCAATCCCTAAATTACTTGCCCTGACCATTGGTTCAATTGAAATCCTACTTGTCATAACCGTAGGTTTAATTTATTTACTACTTGCCCTTACCAAAGTCTCAATTCCTATACTACTTGCCCTAACCGTAGATTTCACATTACCTTGTACTTGCCATTACCAAAGTCTCAATTCCTATACTACTTGCGCTTACTATTTTGTTCAGTTCTATACTTCTGCCATTAACGTAGGTTCAATTACTAAACTACTTGCCTAAACAAAAGGCACAAGTCATACACTACTTCCTTAACAATGGTTAAACTTCATTTACTACTTGGCCAAATAATCGCAAAATTTACATGATCCTTGCAACTCATGATATGATGTACAATTCCAAATGCTCTTCGTCTCTGGAACTCATTAAAATGTAAGAAATTGTCCTTTAACTCCTAGATCAAAATCGGATAATTATCATCAAGAAACGTGTGATAATCTTATAGATAGACATGAACTTCTATGATATTCAACACTTCAGAGGTGACAAATCATAAATTTGAAATCAAAGAAATTGCTTTGCGCTCGATTTCACCGCACAGAAATAAATCAGGCTGTAATTGTCATTGTGATCCTTGATGAATAGGTCAGGTTGAATACAAGGCTTGCCACAATTCTCCCCACCACGGATAGCTCATTTATTGCAATTCACCTGCAGACTAGCCCAAATCAAGGTGCATGCTGGGAGATTTGTAGACAAGTTATAATGCCTAAGTGTAGGAATTTTCAATAATCACAGCATACCTTGTGGTCTAATGTGATGGAAAACTAGCATTGACCATTTTTCCATTTGGTATCTATATAAATATTTGATATCTTTCAAGTTGGTTCGAAAATCAATTCATTTCAGAAAGATATATGACAAATAGTTGTAAATTTTCTATAGCTTTCCCAGAGTTTTTGTCTACAAAATTAACCTGCAGATGCCTAAAATACAGTAAATCAGCTATCTATGGTAGGGAGAATTAAACTGGTTGTCTTTTCTCAATAAGGCCATTCCAATTTACACCAACATCAAAGTTTATCATGAACTACTATCAAAATTGCATCTTGGCTTATTCCCCAAAGATAGATGTATATGATACATAATTAAAGAGATTGTTCCTAAAGTTTGTAAAATGCAGCCCGATATAAAAGTCCTTTTCCCATAGAAACCCATGCTATATCATGTCAGCAAAACCTATGGTGTTCAACCCTATTTCTACTTTAATTACAGCATTTTGATTGGCTGGATACCTTGTAAATCTGTCAATTGGTAAAATCTAAGAAATCATAAGGTTTAAGTAGTACAATTGAGGATAGAGGAAAACGTAATTCTTGTCAGTGACGCAGCTTGCAGAGACTGGGATAGCTTACATGATGTTTTTTGTCCAACCCTTGTCCAAACCTGAGGCATGCAAAATGTGGGATTTATTCTTTTAAACCTTATTAAATTTACATATCTCTCGATTGGTCCTTCTTCTCCTGCTTCAGATCACTAGAACCGACCAGAAGAGATGGTACTTATTATGTTTCTAAATAAATAATGACATCTAATAGGGTTTTGTGCAATTCTAGATGATGATTTACAAAGATAGGTACATAGGGCAGGACCTTTTATTGCATATGACCCTACAACTCACCCCCCCCCCCCCTCACATGTAGACCTCTGATTTCCAGAACAAAGCCTGTTATAACAAAAAGCTTTATTGCAAAAGTAACAAGACTTGAATGCAGTTCCAAATAGTCATGTTTCCTAAACACCCATCATCTATAGGGGCCTTCCATATATCTTACATCAAGGGTGTGTGTGTAGTTTTTTGGAAAATGTGCGTACTTTCTAGTAAAATTCCAATGTGTACTTTCTTCCAAGGTGGGGTGGGGGGGGGGGGGGGTCTGAGACTTTTGAAAATGTGCGTACATACTTAAATGATTCATTTAAGACCCCCTAGAAACATTACCCGTGCACTATTGATTTAAGGATGGGCAGAAGTATTTCTATGATATTAGGCAAATGGTCCTTTTGATGGAAGCAGACTTCATCAATAAGAATAAAAGTGTGCACATGCAATGAGCATAAATCCATAAGCCCTCTCGTTTTAGATATTATCATGAACAGGCCACTTTGGATTCTGCGTCTATTTTCCTGAACTTCAACTCTTAGACAACTCTCTCTAAACTCGCGCCAAGTCTCGCTAACTCTCGCTGCGGCCGAGACAACACCTCAGCACGAGACTCCCGGCCGTGTCTCCCTCCAGCGGCGCTCCATGGAACTAACCCAGCCCTTTTTCCCCTCCGTTCGCTTCCCTCCTCCTTTTATTTCTATTTCTATTTATCAATTTCTCCTTTTTCTAGGCGCAGCCCCTCCTCTAGACGATGCCATCTGCCGAGCAGCTCCAAAAGATGGCGAACAGGGCCGGTGCAGGGCGGCCATGTTGGTGATTTGGGCTTGGCTGCAGGGCGGGTGTTTTACGGAAAGTTTGAGTGGACGACTGATGAGCCTGCGCCTTGTGTAGAGTTGAATTAGTTGAGTAAATGATCTCTCGGTTAAATGGCAGAAGCCTGCGGGGAAGGTGTGGAGGGAGAGTGAGGTGGAGAGTGAGGGGAGAGTAAGGGGAGAGTGAGGGGAGAGTGAGGGAGTTGGAGGGGAAGGAGGTGGAGGAAGAGGAAGGAGGCAGAGGGGAGAGCGATGGGGCACTAGCAGGGGCATATCAAGTTGGGGGGTCCAGGGGGTCCTCCTGTCCCCTTTTGGGGGACCCCTAAACTACAAAAGAGGGGGAAATACTGTGCGCTTACCCTCTATGATGACCCTACCCCCTGAGGGGGCGGATACAGGATGTTTGAAAGGGGGAGGGGGGGTCAGCATAGAGGCTAAGTGCTAAAACGGCGTGCATTTGTAGTCAAGGGGTCCACCAAAAGGGGGTGGTGGGTCAGGACCCCAAGGACCCCCATGGATTCACCCCTGCCTTTCATATAATCCTATACCGTACCCCTGCGATAGGGATGGAGAGGTGGAAGGGAGAGGTGGAGGGGGAGGGAGGGAGGGAGGGATAGATGGTTGGTGGGGCAGTGTTCAGGGACGAATACAGGATTTCGGAAAGGGGGGCAGGGCTATTTTTTTCTCTTTGGCAAGTCTAAGGCCCCACAAAAAAAGGGGGGGATAAGGACCCCCAGGACCCCCCACCCCCCACCCCCTAGATCCTGCCCCTGCGATTTGGAGGGAGAAATGGAAGGGAGAGATTGAGAGGTAGGGAACGGAGGGAGGGAGGGACAGATAGGCGGGAGGGGGAGAGAGGGGGAGAGAGGGGGAGCGGGGTTAAATAAGATAGCAGCAGGAGCAGCAGCAGACCAGCGGCAGCAGAAGGCCGATAAAACCGTAGAGATTGTGCCTGGATCGCGGGGCCCAGCGTTATCTGACTGGTCACATGACGTCCACCCTCCCCCCTCCCCCCTCCCACCCCCCACCGGCCACCAGCGGCTAATGACCACGTCATTATGACGTCACACTGCGTCTCACTGCACCAGGGGGGAGGGGGGTTAGAGGGGGGAGGAGGGGGCGGGAAAAAGGTGAAAAAAGTCAAAGAGTGAGCGAGCGAGCAAAAAGCACTCACCTTTCCTTCATTTCCAACTAATTTCTCACGTAGTTTAGATTTTTCAGAGAGAGACGGGGAGGTGGTGGGTTGGGGGTGGAGGGGGTGAGTGGGGGGAGGGAGGGGATGATGTAGAAGTATGCTTTTATCGTGCTCAGACGACAATTATCGCAGCAGACGACATTCAAACGACGTCTTCCCGCCTCTCGCCACCGGCGGGAATTCGCGAGATTTACTGCCGACTCAATTCTCATGGCGGTTTTTTGAACGGGTCTTTTGTTTTCTTTTTTCCTGATCTTTGGGGATGAAAAATGTTCTACTTTGGTTGGCGCATGCGCAGAGGGACACGTGCTATGAGCGTTCACCCATCTCATTTGTACATCCCCACCACACACCTCATTACGTCAACACATGGGAGGAAACCTTGCAGCGCTCCACCCATATGTTACTAATATAAGAAGACCCGCGGGGGTCGTCCGAGGGTGGACGTACAACCCAGAGACAACGTACAACTCCGTCACGACCCGAGGGTGAAGCCCGAGGGTTGTATGATCCCCATGGGACGTACGACCCCTAAAGGTCTTCTATATTCTATCACTCAAACTATATTCAAAAGCTCTTGAAAATACTGACAACAAGGAGCGGTGAGTACAGCCTGCCAATACTCACTGCCCCTTATATGCACCATTCGTCGGCAATGCGGGTGATAAATTGATAAAACTTACCCACTACACTTTCTGTTAATTGCTGCATCCATGATGTATGATAACCCACTTCCTTTCTTCACACACACACACACACACACACACACACACACACACACACACACACACACACACACACACACACACACACACACACACACACACACACACACAAAACAATATATGTCTGTTTTTATATGGATATTTATTAGTATATATACAAACATACATATATAAATATATATGATCAAATCCAGGTGTTCAGAAGGGGGGGGGGGGGGGGGCACACACAATAGGCTTTTTTCAAAAGAGGAGGGGAGGGGGGCTTATGTAAAATCGTTGGCTAGACCCTCAGGGGCTGAGATTTTAACACTAAAAATAATCAATATTCGGACAAAAATAGGGGGTGCGCCCCCCTGGCGCCCTGTCTAAATCCACCACTGACATACTTATATGACAGTCCCGACAATTTGGTCTAAGGGTCCCGACAGCGCCAACAATATTTCTAGCAGTATATGGGATGGGGTTTACATTATAGTTTCTCAAATTCTGTTGCGCTTCCCTATCGCAATCATTGACATAAGAGTGGGATATGTAAAAGAGGCTTAAGCCCCATACCCACTAGGCGATTTTACCGGCGACTGGCGATGGGCAACTGCCAGAATCGCTGGTAAAATCGTCAACAATTCAGATCACCTGTTAGAATGTAACATTCAATATTACATGCTAACAAATGATCTGAATTGGTAACGATTTTACCAGCGATTCTGGCAGTTGCCCATCGCCAGTCGCCGGTAAAATCACCTAGTGGGTATGGGGCTTTACCCAACCACCTTCGCCACCTTAGTTATGACCAGATCAATAATATTCTCTTTTTGAAATGAAAAACGATGAAGTTAGCTCGACAAAGCAATCTATTTTCTTTCTGATATTTGTCTGCCAGTTACTTTGCTGCTTGCAAGAACATACCACTGAAGCCTTTAGCAAAACAGCCCGCAGGGGTGGGCCTATGATATAATGGTCAGAGGTGTATTCGTGGATGACTTATTAGAGAGAGAAAATAAACATTGCAATTGTGAGTGTATGCACAAGATTGTACTTATATGGCCTATATGTGGACCCCCTTTTCCGAAATGCTGTATCCTCCCCTGAGGGTGGTGGTGGGGGGGGGGGGGGGGTTGGAGATATTACTGCACATTTGCCTTGCTACTTGCCTTTTTGAACTTTTACCAAATTTTAGGAAGTAGGCATGCCACCACCCCAGTCGGTGGTTTGACATTATAAAAACGTTGCAGCAACGTTCTGAATTGGTCTTTGTTACGTTACATTGTAATGTTATGGAGACATTCTTTTTATGACTCCCAATAAAGTCACTGCAACCAACTGTTGCAACATTATATTGTGACATTCTGCTAACGTTCTTGCCACGTTATTATGAGGTTAATATTGCGACCTTACCCAATAAGAATGTCACAATAACATTCTGTTTAGGTGTGGTTAAGACCTGACTAAAAAAGAATCTCACAATGATATTCTGTTTAGGTTACGTTGACACCTCCCCTGGTGGGAAATTTACAATAATGTTCTTTTTAAGTGAGGTCTCGACCTCACCTAATCAGAACGTCACTGTAACGTTCTGTTTGGATTTGGTCTTGACATTACTTCATTAGAACGTTATGAGAACATTCTTTTTTGGTCAGGTCTTTACCTCTCAGAAAAATTATGTAATGGTTATGTGCTCTTTTAGTAAGTAACAGACTAACCAAAGAAGAATGGTTGCATAACGTGACAATTACGTAGCACTCCGGCTGGGACTGAATCAACTACAACTGATCGGTTGTAACACCTCCTTGCCTCCTACCTCTCTCCTGCGGCAGGCTTCAGTAGCCATGGCCATGGACGTGGGGGGAGGTAGTGGGTAGTGGGGGGGGGGGGGCAGAGCCTAGGTGTGCAGCTCCGTTAATGAGCGACCAATTGACGATGAGCAGCTCGGAGTGGGTGTGAGTGGGAGTCGCCATTCAGGTCTCACACTGCTGAATTGTTTATCCATGTTTTTTTTGGCCTTTGGATACCGTGTGACCGTTCTGGTTGGTTGATCTACTATGACTTGTATTTTCTGTAGAATGCCTCTGAGCTTATTTCCTGAACGTCAGCCTCATAGTACATATTATGATATGTATCATATGATTCATCTACCTATTTGGGATCACAGCTCTAGACTTGCGTCGTCTTAGAGAGATTGTGGATCAATCTAGGCTCCAATTGCATACAAACAGAGTCAGACATTAACATTCACAATCTATGACCTTCAAGTGGGACCAAGGTCGAACCATTGACCTTGGGATCAAAGTTCAACCTTCCGTATCATTGCTCTAAGTATGAGACTTAGTCTAATAATAAGACATTGCTTGCCTATACCTGTGTAGACCTACCTGCTGTACCACAACAGTCACACCTTTCTACCTCCAACGTCTAACCCCTAACCACCCCTCCCTAGCCCCCAACCCCTCCCAAGCCTTACCCCCCGCCCCCACCAGAATCGGGCCCCTCCCCAATCTCCCCTCTCCCGCTCACGACCGTTCCCCCCGAGCCAGTCGCCACCGTCGCGGTCGACGTTAGAAGATTCGGCTGGGGTTGAGCCAGCTTTTTAGGCAGCTGAAGGCAGGGGGAGGGTGTGGGGCAGGGAGAGTTAGAGGGAGGGGGCTAGGGTTAGGAAAGAACCAATAGAAAGAGGAGGGTTCCTTTTTAGGTGCATCATTTGGGCGCTGCTGCTGCTGCTGTTGCTGATGCCTTCACCTCCACTACTGCCGATGCCGTGACGCCACCCCCCCTCCTGGCAACTCCTCCTCCACACCACCACCTCCTCCACGGTCCTAGGTCCGCTGCTGGACCCCACCACCTCGCCGGTGAGGTAGCAGAGACGGCCCGGCGTGCATTAGATCTCCAGCCTCCTGCCAGAGAGGAGGGGAGACAGGCGAGCCAGCCAGGAGGAGAGGGAGGAGAGAGGGGGTAGTAGTAGGAACTCACTCACAGGAGGTTGTTGTGGTGGTAGACGGGAGGAGCGCACACGCGGAGCAGGAGTTGTTGGAGGAGAAGCTCGCACCCAAACTGAGGACGAACAAGAGCAGCTCGCCAGGAGGAGAAGCCGAGCGGGTCATAGTCTAGGCGAGGACAGGCGGCGGTGGGCAGTGGGAGGCCGGCCGGGGAGCGAGCCAGGGGCGGACGGCGGGCTAGGAGAGAAGGCTAGAAGTCTAAAAGTAGGCAATAAGCCTAAAGGTAGCCTAGGAAACACGCCTAAAGCCTAGAGCTGGCCTAGGCAAGCAGGGGCGGCCGGGAACAGCCTTGGAGAGAAGTCAAGAAGAAATAGACGTTGTAAAAGTAGGCAACAAGCCTAAAGCAAGCCTAGAAAGCAGGCCTAAAAGCTTAGAGCTGGCCTAGGCAACAGGCATATAAGCAGGCTGAACGGCAAGGCTCTGGTGGCAGGCCTAGAACTCATTCTAAATGCGCTCATTTTGTCGAGAGTGAGCAATTGAAACCTGAAGTATATATTATAACATTTGAGCAGTTGAGTTGCTCGGGGATAATTAGTGTATATTACTCCCGATATAACTCACATTGAGTTGACATTTATTCGATGTATTATTCAGACTTCTAGAGTCAATCTAGTTGGTTAGATAGACTCAATGGGTGCATCAATATAATCAATATTTAGCACATTATATCCTACTATATTATCCATATATCCAGTATACTATATATACCCACATATTATACATTATATATTAGACATTCTAGAACTCTAGACTGACTATACCCCGAGATCCAATCAGTATT
This sequence comes from Lepidonotus clava, assembly GCA_936440205.1. Classification (NCBI taxonomy): domain Eukaryota; kingdom Metazoa; phylum Annelida; class Polychaeta; order Phyllodocida; family Polynoidae; genus Lepidonotus; species Lepidonotus clava. The sequence continues at coordinate 5,089,030 of OW387143.1, forward strand.
TAGCATACATAATCATCTGAGAAACTAATATTTAGCCTAGCATCTACTTATTGTTAGAAACTACAACTACAAACTACAAGAAACTACAAACTACAAGAAACTACTACTACAAACTACCCCACAATCTGATACTACCCTACACCACTGCCCGCCGCCTAGCCCCCACTTCCGGTTCAATAAGGTGTCACAACGGTGAACGCCCTCAAATAGAGAAATAGGTAAGTCACTACATCTATTTTAACTCTGAATATACTTTCAATTCACCCAACCACGGATAGCCAACTTCTTGAGTTTAACCTGCAGGTTAGTCTTGATCAGGATGCATGCTGGGTAATATGTCGACAAACCTCTAGGCTTTAGCATAGGAATTTTCATTAATCGTATCCCCTTGGCCTTTGTTGTTTGACTTGATGACAAATTAGAGATTATTATTTTCTAAATGTGTATCCGTATACATTAAATACTTTCCATGTTGTTTGAAAATCCATTGAGTGATTCATTATAGGTGGATATATCACAATTATTCATTAATTTTCTATAGTTTTCCCAGGTGTTTGGTCAGTAAGATTTGTCAACATTAGCCTGCAGGTGCTTAGAATACTATAAATCAGCTCTCTGTGGGAGGGTGAATTGATTAGATTTATCTTTCTTGTATGCATGTTGACTTTACATGTCTATTGCATGTAAGTTTTTTCAACAATCAGGATATTGAAACTCTTGACTGTGCATCTAGGTTGTGAGGGAGGGGATTCTGTTATAAATGTGGCATTATTTCAAGGCAAAAATGTATTTGGATCCTACACAGAATAGTCATGAGCATTAGACAGAAATAGGGGCCAAGACATGGTATAGATCAAGCTATTTTGCAATCTGAGATAGATATACATGCATCTGGAAACTATGCTTGGGAACCGACACCTCTCTATAGTCAGTAGGTTGACTGTAAAACAGGGATTTAGAACGGAAACAGTCTGCAGTCAATTGGTTGTCTGTAAAGCACGGATTGATGGGGTAGTAGGACTGATAACTGTACTTTCCATGGTTACTTATAGTTTGGAATCACAACTGAATTAATCAGAAGGTCTCTATATTTGGAGTATACTTGGGCTTGTAAAGAAATGCTAAACAGGGACTGGTCCGTACGTAGAATCCATAGAGTAAGAAGCTTGCCAGGAATACATTTCTTGTAAAAAAAAGGATCTAACATTGTCTATAGATCTCCATTATGGCTATATATGCAGTTGTTTATTACAGTTGCATATATAAATGAAATACTCACAAAACATCTCATAGTTCTTTGAAAAGCTGCAAAAGTTGCAAAGCATTGATAGTAATCGATAAAATAATAACATGATAGAAGCATTATGTCGCACGAAAATACAAAGATTCGTGAAAAGCTTTGGGCACGCAAGGGAATATAGGTTTTAAGACAATTCAAACTCAGAATAACCCTTTCTATAAATATTGAAAGTAAGATATTTGTACACAACATCATCCCAGGCAGCAAACTTTTACTCCTATATTTTGCATAAGTAGATTAGGTAAATCAGGAAGCAAAACGAGATTATTTGGGGACGCTTCAACGATGTGTTTTGAATTTGTTATGTCACATTAACAACAACTGTATATCTCCAAGAATAGCTACAAATATAGTGTTTTATGAGTATCATTTTACCAAATATCAAAGGTAGGAAATAGTGTAATGTGTTGGCTATGAGAGACTCAGCTTAGCCTGAGCAGTAGAGAGTGGATTGGTGAGCAAGTCCTTACCGAGCTACGACCCAGTCGCACCGGCTACGGGACCAATTCTCTGAGATGAGAACGAGGCTATGGTGTGCTCTGCCCATCTACTTCGGGAGTTGGGTTTGTAGAAATCTATAGCCTTTAAACTAGCTTAAGTTCGTCTGGATATGGGGATACACTGTTACGCCCCCATCTAAATCCGCTACTCTTCACGATAGATTCAGACACAAGTTATATAATAAATCATGTAAATCAGGCCTATAAAGATATTTACCCCTCACATGGGCTCAACTTCTCTTAGATAATGAGGGATAAGTGCACAATATATACCAGGTTTTAAATAGTTCCTCAGCCCAGTAGTTATCAAGGAGAAGTGGCAATGAGCAATAGGTGAGTAGCTAGTCCTGTGTTCCCATCCCATGAGCTCCTCATTGTAGAAGTGTTTGCCCGTCAAAGTATACCTAGATCGACGGTACACTCTAGATATATCTTTAAACAGGTCTCCAACACAGTAAACAGTTGAGAAGTTCCAATAAGACATTTTGAGCAGGAGGTCCTCTCTCACTGCCGATCTCCTCTACTTGATCATTATTTATTTATTTATTTATTTATTTATTTATTCAACATCTCTCCATATACACAAAGTTCTTCCGATGTTCTTGAAATACATATATGATGATAAATACAATAATGAATACAGATGAATATACAAATTACGATATTATAGAAGTGTGTGCCACTAACACTACCTCAACCATAGCTAAATAGAGGGTGTAATTTAACAATATAAACCAAGCTTTCTACTGACACTCAGCAGAGTAAACAGGTGGGAAGTGGGGATGAGCCGTTGCTGAGCAATACGTGAGCAATAAGTGAGCACTAGACCCTGTCTCCTCATCCCTTGATATGCTCGTTAGAGATATATTTATCCCTCTTAATAGCTCAACCACACTTATTTACAAGGGACAATGGAACAACATTGACAAGACATAGACAGGTTTTCACCCTAGTAAACAGGTGGGGAGCGGCGATGAGCAATAGGTGAGCAGTTGTTCCCATCTCCCAAACATCGTGAGTTGCTCATTACCGAGCTTTGTATACCGTACAGGCCGACAAAACCACGCCTAGATACAGGAAGTAACTCCAAAATATGGAGCAGGCTTTAAGGGCTAAGTATAGGAGCGGCGATGAGCAATAGGTGAGCAGTAGGCCCTGCCATCAGACAACCAAGAATTGCTCGTTATAGAAGTATGTGACCCACACTGCAGCTTAACCACACCTAGAAATAAGGACCAACCTCACAATATAGACCATTTTTAAACAGGTTTTCGCCTAGTAAACAGGTGATAGTTACAGTGAACAATTAATGAGTAATAGGTCATTTCCCTGCCCAGTGAAATATTCATTATATAATAGAAGTATGCGTCTTTCGGAGTTGCTCAACCACACTGAGATATAAAGAACAACTTCACAATATAGAATAGGCTTTGAGGTGGGAAGTGCCGATGAGCAATAGGTCAACGGTAGGTCCTCCCTCCCAAGGTCGTGAGTTGTTTATTATAGAGGTATCAGCCGCGGACAGTATACCTAGATACAGTAAGACCATCATTTTACAAGACAACTCTAGCTTTCTTCAGAATCTCAACCTTGTAAACAGTTGGGAGGTGGTGATGAGAAAATGGCGAGCAATAGACCAGGCTATATACATACCCTCAAAGGATGGGAGGGGGGGGCATCGAGTGAATTTAAACCAAAGATCTTGTTGTTTATGTGACCAGAACTGGTTGCAAACGACCAGAAAATGTGTTCCTATTGAGCAATTCGATCAGAAATCTACCAAAAAAAGAAGAAGAAAAAATATGAAAAATTGCTTGAAAATATCTGACAATGTTAGATAGTGGTCGCTGGCGTTCTCTAAATCGAGTTGCATCTCTCAGTGGGTTCTCCCCTTAAGCTTAAGCCCCATACCCACTAGGCGAATTTGACTGAATCGGCTGACTAATCAGCGCTAAAATCACCAGATTATTCTCATGGAATCTGCCAATTTTAGCAACGATTCAGATCACCAGCCAGTATGACATATTGAAATATACATGCTTGATATGAGTCGGTGCTAAAATCGGCCAGCTATTCTAGTAGAATCAGCCAACTTTAGCAACGATGAGTCGACCGACTTTTGTCGAATTTGCCTAGTGCGTATGGGGCTTTAGTAAATAACCCAAGCAAGAATATGACGTTATAATAACGTTATTATAACGTTCTGGTGAGTCATACTTTGGTTCTTGTTGTGTTATTTTGATGGCACCCAAAGACGTCTTTAGAACATAGCATTGCGACGTCGCAATATAACGTTATTGTGACTTTCTTGTAACATTCTTTCACATCATAATAACGTTATAATCACATTCATTATTAGTTTGGTCACAACTTGACCAACATATAATGTCATTATAATGTTATTTTTTGATAAGTTGTAACTTTACCTAAAATAATGTTATTGTTACATGACAATTGGATAAGTTTCAGATTAACTAAAATAGTACAGTCGCAGAACCTTCTTGTTGCGTCGCTGCTTGCCTAGGTTGGGAGTGGTGGTGTGAAATAGGTGAGCAAATCGTGAGGCGCTCATTATAGAGGTATGTGTCGCTCAGACGAACTCAACCACAAACCACCGTACCTAGACACTAGGCGCCGGGGGAAAGGGCGAGACGGGGAAGACGTCTTTGATTTGGTCCTGATATTGAACACCGACATTCGTATTTAGTTTGACATTCATATTTAGAATCACAATTACTTGGCCTCTGTGTTTGTTCTTTTCCGCTTCGGGAAGTGTTCTTGGGTGGGCTTGTTGTTTAGACAACTTCGGAGTGTCTCATAGATAGCGTTGCCTTTTAGTATTGTGAACCAGGGTTTCAATACGTGCTTCTAATAAGCCCATCCTAGTTTACACTATTACTAAGGTTTTCCATGAAATATTTTTAAGATTGCCTCCATGCTTGTTTCCTGAAGAGAGTTGTATAATACAAAAATAACCAATGCAATTTGGGTGACAGATTGCTCCTAAATTTGGTAAAATGTAGCTTCGTATTCTGGCATTTTCCCCATAGGAACCTATATTAAAGCCTGTCAGCCTAGCCTATAATGTCCAAACCTATTTTGCCCGCAAATACAGCATTTTGATTGACTGGTAAACCTATAAATCTGTCAACTGATGAAACTTAAGGAATCATAATATCAAAGCAGCCCTTGAAGATATAAAAAAACATAAAATTCTTTCTTATTTTAGTATCCCCAACTGTAATTTTTTCCAATCCTTGTTCAACCCTATAGCATATATCCAAAGTAGGATGGGCTGATTAGTACATTATGTGCTAATTTGGCACAGACGTGCATACCATATCACTCGCTAACATTATAGAGATAACAGAGAGATCATCGTCCTTCTTTCCTCTTCTGTATATTCACAGGACTTAGATTCAGTTTTTCATTTCAAATGCTAATGTTAATGTAGATGCTAATGCTGATGCATGCTCAATGCTAATCTAATTGCTATATGATAGAAATGTTCAATGTTTCACACACAGTAGGGCCTGTTTGAAGAAAATCGATTTTACAGACCAAGTACGGTATACATAGCAATACCTTGCGTTTGAGTTTTTTTTATTTTTTTTTATTGAACCATACTCATCTCAAATGAAATGATCTTCCATATAAGTAAAGTGGTATAGACATGTTACATCTAGATAATTGTACATTTCAATTGACAATTAACATCATCAGCATTCAATCAAGGAATATAGCAATGGTAATCTTTGACCATAGCTGTGGTCAGCATTTGGTTTAGATTACAAGTAGCACATTTTATATAATATATTTGATAGTTCAAGAAGTTAGTAATTCAAGACATATCACGTCAGTGCTACTGGTAGGAAACCCAAGTTGCTTGTGTTTTAGATACTAACACATTGGTATCTGAACGCAAGCATTCCATAGAAAACAACATGCTTACGTTCCCTGAACGCAGGTATGAACGTAAGCAAACTCTATATTTCACTATGCATTCTTGACATTGCTTGTGCGTCCTTGTGTTTCATTTGCGTTCATACCAATTAACGCAAGTAAAGTGCTTAACGCAAGTGAAATGATGCATAGTGGAATATAGCCTTAACAGTAATGTATTACTATTAGAATTCAGGTGTTCATGTTTTGATATTTGATATTTTCAAGCTTCACCAATGACAGGTGTTCAATAAACTCATGGCAACTCTCTCCAGTCGAAATTAAATCATTAGATGTAAATAAACTTTCTGCGTTCATGTGGTGTCCTTCATAGTTTGATCATTATGTAGATAATAAAAAATTGGACCGGGTTTTTATTCAAATATACAATTACACCTGCCTCTTTTGTGATTATCGCTGACAAAAAATGGACATTGATTCAAAGATTGGTGCCAAATTGTAGTCCACATTCCAATCGTTTCGGAGTTGAATCAACAATGGCGGACCCCAGCCGGACTGTAATAATAGTGAATTTTGTTTTGAATTCCATCTCATTATGTATTATTTAAAGGAACGTTTTGACTTAGAGTTAAATTGGGGATCAACTAATATGAAGGAAACATAAATATCATTAAACTCCAACGGATAAATATATACACACAGACTTATTATCGCATGCTATTGTTACGTTAAGTCACTTTCACACAAACTGCCAATTCCTTCCAATGGAGGACTGTCCTGACAGAGCATGGATAAACCTACAAAGCATAATAACCTTGTGGTTCTCAACTAAAAACTTACACTTGCATCTTTTTTGAAATGTTAGAGGAAAGGTTGATAATAGAGAGCAAATATTTGTCTATTCAAAATATCGCGTGCCATGCTGTCACCACCGGAGTCTCGTCAGGAAGGCAATTGTTCAACAATTAATAATGTACGCAAAATTACATGTTCCTAGACCCCCTACATTCCTTTAGAATGTAATACTGAATATAAATTATAATCTATATTTATCAAATGCTCTAAACCTCTTCACAGTCACCCCATCCTTTCATGTGTAGGCCCTACGTAATTAATGGACATTCCTTAATCAAAGTCAAAAGTCAAACCATTATCAATACATTCAGAGAGATATGAAACGTCCAACACAATTATGATATGCATATATTACAAGGTAGGGGTAAGGTTTAGACTACTAGCCCTATCGTTGATTTAAGGGAAATTTCTCTGGTCTATGAATCTGTATACGATTATACCATACGACTTTGTGTAGCCTACGTGATTCAGCAAACCATCACACGAATTATAGAACTGTATCACAAACCTATATAGGCTATATCGCAATAAATAACTAATTCGTTCCATTGAAACTGTGATAATATGAGAAGATATTTATGATGATATGACAAAACAATAACCTATAATATACCATTTTGAAAGTCCAAATGAACTATACTATAGGGTATAATTGTATCGACATCATGTATTGTATATCCAAATAGATAATTCCAGTCAAACATAATGCTTCTCAGTAATATAGTTTAATGTCCACATTGTTGAAAGAAAATATCAATTTCTCAGTAAGTGTGTAAAGGTAATAGTGAATTTAGCCTGAAAGTAAGGTGATTAAAACATTAAAGTAACGTTGTTAGGTGTTGACATGCCATATCTAGAATTTCTCCCATGCTTTTACAATTTTGGCATAAATTCTTCCGAACGTTGTAGGCAATGATTATCGAATCTACTCCTTGAGAAAGGAGTTGAAAAATCGTTAAGATAAACCGCGGACATAGGTCGGGAAAAGGTACACTGTACGGTATAATAGTACAACATGCATTTATTTCACTAGAATATATTTTGACAACTGGGAATTTGATAATCTATCAGTTTTCATTACGAATATCACAAGAACCTATGCATGCTACATATCATTCGAAAGAGAATTTAAAACCCTTTCTAACGATATGTAACACCCCTATAATCCCCTATTCATATCGGCAATTCCCGAAATCGCGAGTAAAATCGGTTAGTGTCATGCCGTCCCCGGTAGGCCGGTGGAGCCCGGCCTTCCCGGCCGGTCAGCCCGGGGCCGGTGCCGGGCGGGCCGGGAGGGGAGGCCGGGCGGGCGGAGAGCGGCCGGCCGGCCTCCCCGGCCCCTAGCCCGGAGAGATAGACCAAACGGCTTGATTCCATTATCCGATTGTTGTTTTTTAAATGTGTTTATTTCATAATAACCATCAGGGTTTCCACTGGTTTTTAGGTATATTACTACAATTGATGAATATGATTACAGTAATGGTAGTGAAATTGTATAGGTAAATTATAATTTGAAGATTACAGATGCTATTTAATACACCTTAGTTCCATAATAAATCAATATATACTGGATGTAATGTAGTTGTAGTTGCTATTTGGAAGTAGGATGTGAGAATTATGGTTATATGGAAACATGGTTTGTGCTATTGGAAAGGATTCTAAATTCTGTTTCAAATGATATGTAGCATGCATGGATTCCTTTCATATATTTCTGTCCCATTTCCTATCATATTTCTCATGAGAAATAATGGTATTCTCGATGGAAATCGCCTCATGGAATGCAGGCTTTTAGGGCATAGTAATAACCAGGCTGAAACTGTACATGTATTGATCAACGTACAACTGCATACCACAAGAATTCTGATTCAGAAATGGCCTTGGAATCCGCGTGAAGTAAAATAACCAAGTTGATTTGGCGCGGATTATACGAAGGATGATACGGTATTCATTGCGTCCGCTTACTTTATGTATAACTATTATTGTAATATTCACCTTATGTCTTTTCTACATAATTGATGAGATATCAATCTCAATATTTCAACATTTTACTGCCGATATAGCAATAAACTATGCATAATGATATGATTTGATGAAGAATGTCCGCTATTTGTAACGAGGATTCTTCTGCGTAATTCTGGACGTACAGGAACGTATATTTAGTCAGAATGGTACTAATGCATCATTATATCAGATAACGATATATTGGTAATTGTTCTGATACAATAAAAAGGACAAAACAGGGTTATTATGATTATATTTGAATTCTAAAAATATACCATGACAATGCGACATTGCTTCTCTTCTCTAAGATCATAAATAATAACTGCTGAATGATATGGGACAACATCCAGATAACCCGAAGTACAATATTTTCCCTATCCCTTTACAATATAATGGTTGATATAACCATATAAGGAAGAGGTCAATTCGTAACAATAACAAATATTTCTCCTTTCCCCTTTGACCGGAAATCCATCGGCATTCTCGGCAGAATATTGGTACGGCGAACAGACTCCGAGACACCGTTTTGTCCACCATTGGTGCGGTATGGTTGATTAAATATTTGTCTACTTTGTTTGCACTTTTCATTCTGGATTCACCCTCTGTGTTGACGATTGTGATAAGAGGCTGTGTTTTTTTTTGTCTAACAGAGTAGCTACGAATTACAGCTAATAGCATGAAGTCTTGTACAATTGAAAGATACATAATCGGTCCATCTCAGAAAATTCCCTGCATTGCAAACAAGATGCGGAAGAGACCAAAAACATTTCTCAACTGAACATATGCCGTTATTTTATTTCTTGTCAAAGAAATATGGTGTTTATATTTCTACTCCGTGCAATCAAAATTATGCAACTATTGTATATCACATAATCAGCTTTATGTTTTCTTTTGATATAATTATCTTTCTATTTCTCCTATACCCTACTCACGCTTTACTTCTGTGAATTCCCTATTCCAAATAACTAGATAACATCTCAAAATCTTAGATAAATAACTACTAGTATTCCGCCATGAACACATTATGAAGGGGTGGATCCAGGGGGTCCTGACCTCCCGCTTTTGGTGGGAACTTAAACTTAAGAGAAAAAAAATGCCTCACGCATGCACATGAATGCGCAGCGTTTTGGCACTTAGTATAATATGTTATCCTTTTTTTATGGTTTATATCATGACTTGACAAATTACCATGATATTCCAGCCTCACCTAAAAACTGAGTGTAACTATAAATGATCCTTCATATTCTCGGAATTGTTGTTAATCATGAGATGTAGAGAATATATACAAATACCTTATCTTTATGGCATCAACGATATGCATATATGTGCCCATGAGCGATGCATACGAAGCCAGATATACCCATACAAGCAGCAACATAACAAGCGCGTTCTGCAACCATACTATTTTGGGTGGTCTGTAACCTGCCCATTTTTCACATAACAGTTACATTATTTTAGGTAAAGTTGAGACTCACTAAAAAAGAATGTTATAATAACATAATGTTTTAGTGAAGTTGAGACCTTACTCTCAAAGAACATCATAATAACATTATTATAGTGTGAAAGAACATTACAAGAATGTCACAATAACATCACACTGTGATGTCTCATTGTTAGGTTCTAAAGATGTTTTTTTTGTGCCACCAAAATAATGTAACAAGAACCAAAACAGAACTGAACAGAACATTATAATAACATTATAATAACATCATATTCTTGCTTGGGTACTACCCTATGTACGAGAGGTAAGTATGGTCAACCTACCCACCTTTGACTGTTCTATATCCACCCATAAACATATATATATATATATATTTAATTATTTTTCCAAACATGTGAGTATAATGTGAATTTTTAGTCTATTGAATTCTAATTATCTTTCCCAAAGTTAGTCTAAACATGTAAGTATAAATGTGAGTTTTTAAGCAGCAATATGAGTGTCAGTTCAGAGCCAGTCTTGAACTTTTCAATGATTATTGGACATCCGAATATCAGCCATCCCTGGTCACCATGAGCGATATTAGGTGAAAAGAAGACCCTGGATGAGTGTCAGATCCAGGTAAAAACGTCCAGGTGTTAACCTGAGACCTGGAGATGGGCAGGCAGCTCTGTTACAGGTCTGAAGAGGGGGGGGGGGCACTCCCAACCACACTGGTAATCTCTGGGCATTGTAGGCATAGTAACGCACAACTGTTATCTTAGTTGAATTGTGCTTGTCATCCTGACATCCAATGTGCAGCTTAAAATCTTGTTGAAAATGTAGGTCAGAACCCCCTTAAACTTACCTGGAACCCCCTTGACTTTAGGGCTGGCTATGCCCCTGATATTCTACTGTTGTCTAAGAATGGCAAAGGCTCTTTTATGTGCAATGTTCCATAGAAAGAGCACCACACACCTGGTCTTTGATGACTCTGTTGGGGGGCACAGGGTCTTATATAGTGGTCGCTGTTGCACCCACTTACCACTCTGCTCATTAGTGCACGACCAGCCAAGTTGCAACGCAACAGAAACATTGTGTAACCATACTTTTTTGGTCAGTCTGTTACTTACTAAGACGGCATGTAACAATTATGTTATTGATGGTGAGGTTGAAACCTCACAAAAATCAGAAAGTTATTATAACATAAATTTTTGGTGAGGTTAGGATAAAACCAAACAGAATGTTATAAGAACATTCTGTTAAGGTTGAAGAACATAACCAGAACATTATGATAATGTCACAGCACAACGTCACAGCAGTACATTGCAGCAACTTTATTGGGAGCCATCAAAGTAACGTAACAAGAACCGATACAGAACCAAGCAGAACATTAGAGCAACGTGATGATAACGTCACATGCTTGGCTGCATGGGTAGTGCTCCCCCTTCCCCGTCAACATGCCTGATTCAGCACGTTTGAGCACGCTTTGCGCGGGTCTTATGTTTCAGCAAGTGTTACAACTCAATATCTTTAGGGTATTGATACATTGTGTTATTACAAAGGATATCATCATTATCATTTCAAATTACCAGCCATTTGACTAATGTGCTACCCGCTTGAGTTGCGATATAAACATTGCAGCAGTCTTGTGAAATGCTTTTTCCAATGCAATTGGGTATATATAGAGAACGATTTTCCTTTGTCTCATTTTAGAACTTTTGTTTCTTGCAACAGACTATTTTGTCCAGGGATCAGAATGACTGATAAATTCTTCTGATTTGCACGATCATACTTCCCTACATAGGACTAGATAGGATATAATATCAAATGTCAGAGTAAGGTAAATATTTCTCTCCATATCATGGAAATGTCTTTTTAATCATGTTCATAGATTCGAGGAGTTAGAAATTTAAAACATGTATCTTATTGCTTCTGTTGCGCATCTTAGTTGAAACGTATTGTAAAGTCATAAAGAATATATGTCAAAAACTGTGAGTAGGAGGTCAGAACTTTAATCAAGGTCCTTTGTAGTTTTTATTACCTTCCGTATATGAAAACAGCATTGCTTCCAATCTTCACCAAGCCCCACCTGTTCAATGCTAGCTACCATTGGCACAGAATGAGTGAGGGCCAGAGGCAGAGTGCCAGTTGAGATAAATGCTGGTATATCGACTCTTACATATCACTATAAATAAAGTGTAGAATGCCAGCACCCAGCAAAATACTTTAATTCTTCATTAAATTGTAAAAAGTCAAAATCTTCAAGAAATCAACTTTGTAAAGCAGTGCAAAGTCCACAAAATCCTAAGTAAATTCAATGGGATCCAGGTGCAGATTTGGGGGGGGGGGGAATGCATGCCCCCACTTTCTTGGCCCAAATATTTAATGTTTCAATGTGAAATACTTGTGCCCAGAACACGCAAAAATGTTGCTATAGCATGCCCCCCTTTTCAAATTCCAGGATCCGCCTCTTGAACCTGCCACATTTCTAAATAAGAAAAAGGCAATATGGATGAGGATGTTCAAGTTGGACTTCTATTGGGCTGACAAGAACATGAATGTTTAAAAACCAAGTTTTTGTGAAAAACATCCGATGTAAAACTTGAATGTGACACTGCAGTTGGCTTTTGGTCTCAGACTTCACTTTGAGATTCATAAGCATCCGCAACACTCAAGGCAAGAATGCAACGTTTTAATAATGTTTAAGCAACTTTCGTTTTAGTTCTACTTTGGTCCATGTTACTTTATTTTGTTGGCACCCAAAACATTTTAACATTTTAACATTGCACTGTGACGTTATTGTATAAATATATTGTTACATTTTTACACATAAATATAACATTATCAGAACATTCTGTATTAGTAAGGTCTTAATTTCACTTAATGTGATGTTATTATAATGCTATTTATATGCTAATTATAATCTAAAATAATGTAACTGTTACATGAATATTAGCAGACTGACTAAAAAAGTATGGGCACAGGACGTCCCTGTTACAATGCTACTTGCCTGACATTGTGCAGAATCAGCCATGACAAATGCGCAAAAGACTCTTTGGATATGGAATAATACAATAATTGCTTGTGTCAGTAACTCCAACTCTAGGAGACATGGATGGCTTATATGGTTATTTTGTCCAACCCTTGTCCAACCCTGGGATATATCCAATGTGGGATGGGCTTATCTGCCCAATGGCCATGGTGACCACATCACAAACCAGTCTTTAGCCCCTCAAAGGTCCTTCTGGCTGCAATCTCTGCATTGCTGAAACTCCACCCAGTTGTCATTTGAAGAATTCAAACTTTCCAAAGGTCATCTGTACAAGGTGTCAAAGGATATAATAGGCAGGGTGTTGATGTTAGGTCTGAGACTTAAGCCTGTATTCCACATACCGATTTTGATGCTACCGATATTGTATTAATATACTTTTCGCTGTGAATATGGCATAAACCCATACATCCTCTATACCATTTGAACGAGAATCTCAAGACCCTTCTATTGATATAAAGTATGGCTCTATTTAAGTTTAATTTCCTCTGCTGATTTTTAAAATTGGTAGTAAAATCAGTATGTGGAGTACTGTAAAATCAGTTTGTGGAATACTGCCTTACATGGTGATAACCTGTTGGAAGTGATACATTGTTTGATATGATGAGAGTCGAAATGTGAGGTGCTGATCGAATAATGATTTACAATTTGAGATGAATGTCACCAGGTAGAAAATGAGACCTGTCTAGTTATGAGATTGACAGCTCATGAAATGAAACCTTTTCACATAACATCACAGACACTTGTTCTCTATTCTTGATATTATTCTTGTTTATATATTTTTCTGGAAATCATGGAATATATGGTATATGAATATTGACAATTTTGAATAAAAACATAATTGTTCTCATAATTTTATCAAGACAGATAACTGCATGAGACTCCATGTTGTTATCTTCCATTGAGAAGTCCATGCTGTAAATGATTAAAGAGCCATTTGCACTAGGTTCCAAAATTGCAAGAGACAAAATAAGCAAGAAGTTGGATCTATTTTGTTTCAGCCATGAGATTTGTTTGAGAAATCTATTGTGTAAATGATTGCATCTGATTGCAGGGACCTTTTTCCTACAGGATGAAAGCTTGCTACAAAATCACATCCATGTGATCATATTATTGCAGCAAGTTGACAATTGTCTCATGTATGAGACATAAAATGTTGCAGCAAAAATCACAAAGCGTGAATATGCCTACCGCATGATAACCTGTTGGAAGTGATACGTTGTTTGATATAATGAGAGTCGAAATGTGAGGCGCTGGTCAAATTATGGTTTACAATTTGAGATGAATGTCACCAGGTGGAAATGAGACCTGTCTAGTTATGAGATTGAGAGCTCATGAAATGAAACCTTTTCAGCTGTCCATAAATGATGTCACACTTTTTCAGGGTACTTTTAGGCCCCCCCACCTCCCTGTCACACTGAATCTGTTTTAAACATGAAAATAAGGCCCATTTTCAGGAAATGTCACATGGTTCAACCTACGCAGCAACCCCCTTGTGAGGGACATCATTTATGGATGGCCCCTAACATAACGGACACCTGTGTTTTATTCTTCTCTTGACATTATGGTATATATATATATATATATATATATATATATATATATATATATATATATATCAATGATGTTTAATAAAAACACAATTTTTCCTTTAATTTATGCAAACCAATAATTGTATGAAACACCATCTTGTCATCTTCCATTTAGAAATTCTTGCTGTAACTGAATAAAGCATGTATTCTACGTACCGATTTTGATGCTGCTGGCTTTTTATTTGTTTGATTTTCTCCAAGACTATGCCATGAAACCTTGCATACATTATACTATTCAAAGGAGAATTCAAAACCCTTTCTAGCAATATATGATATATTGATATTTAACATTCATTCGAACTGCCTATTTTAGAAATCGGCAGCAAAAATGTCATGAGGAATATAGGCTTAAGACATAGAACGAAGAAATAACACTGTGGCAAATGTTCCCAATAGATAAGAATAATAATGCATTATCATTCAAGAGCAGAACAAAAGTCACATTAAATCACATGAAAATAGATCAATAAGCACATGAGTGGATAAAGAAAACTAATAAACTGACAGATGAATAACAAATGAATAAACAAATGAAAATAATCAAATAATCAAATAACTAATGAGAACCAATAAACCCCTAATGAGAATTTCCACCAGTGATCACGTGACTTAGAAAGCCTTTAAAGTGATAATCAACCATTTGGTTATCTTCAACTTTTTGGACAGATTTTCTTTTCTCAGAACACAAATCAGCAAGGCGGCTGTCAATAAGGCACTCAGACTGAAAATCAATAGAACTGGGACGTCTGCCTAGAATGAAGACCGAAGTCGAGGGAGTGATTTAGAGAACTGTGTTTCTAACCAGTGAATTAGTATTATTGTGAGGGGGAGGAGTAGGAATATTAGGGAGATGGGTGTACCACAGATCAAAAGGTGGAGGTTTGAACCCAGGCAAGCAGTGACATAACAAGAACATTCTGTGACTGTACCTTTTTGGTTAGTCTGAAACCTACCCGATTTTCACGTAATAATGTTTTTTAGGTAAAAAACTTAATAAGAAAGAACGTTATACTAACATTAAATTTTGGTGAAGTTAAGACCTAACTAATAAAGAATGTTATAGTAACGTTATTGTGACCTGAAAGAATGTTACAAGAACGTAACAATAAAATTACAGTACAATGTCCAAACATTAGGTTCTAAATACATTTTTGGGTGCCATCAAAATAATGTAACAAGATCCAAAGCAGAACTAAACAGAATGTTGCTGCAATGTTATCATAACGTCATATTTCTGCTTGGGTAATCAGTGAATTAGTATTATTGTGAGGGAGAGGAGTGAGAGTAATAGGGAGAAGGGTGTGATTTACCCAAGCAAGAGTATGATGTTATTTAATGTTATCATAATGTTCTGTTTAGTTCTGCTTTAGTTCTCGCTATGTTATTTTGATGGCACCCAAAAACGTCTTTGGAACCTAACATTGCAATGTCGTACTGTGACATTAACGTGACGTTTTTGTAACATTCTTTTATGTTATAGCAATGTTATCATTACGTTCTCTAATAATAAGGTCTCAACTTCACTAAAATATAATGTTATTATAACATTCTTTTTTAGTAAGTCTCAACGTTACCTAAAATAACATAACTATTACATGAAGATTGAGCAGGTGAAAGACTAACCAAAAAACTATGCTCACAAAACATGCTTGTTACGTTGCTGCTTGCCTGGGAAGTCGTGGGAGTGATTAAGAGAACGGAGTTTCTAATCAGTAAATTAATATTGTTGTGAGGGGGAGGAGTGAGAGTAGTAGGGAGAATGGTGTACCGCAGGTCAAAGGGTGGAGGTTTGAAGTACTGTCAGAAATTAAGTAGGATATCCACTGGGGCTTCACACAATCAATGGTTACATAATTGTGTATGGAGAAAGGAAAATCTCATTTGAAGTTCTCATTTTTGTGAAATTCTCCACCCTTTTCTGAAATGATTATCTTAATTGATATCCTTAAGAAAGAGTATCCTTAACTCTTGTAGACCTTGTGCAACCGTAGTGACCACCACGTGCACATAACCATGTATCAAATACATCGAGAATTCATTCAGTGAAAAAGTAAACATGGTTAGATAAGACATCATGACATTCCTTGAGGTAAATTTTGGATACATATGTGTTCTTTCCATTTTTGAACAGTGAATAATAATGATTTGAAATATTGGTCAATTGGTTTCCTATTTCTGAAGGAAAAAAACAGTAATAGTCTGTCCAAAAGAGGCCATCATTAGAAAAATACATGTCACGTATTTTAATCAAGATGATTACGTTGTATTTAACGATTTGGTTTAGGGTCAAGTCAGAACCGCCAAAAACAATTCTTATTGCATTTATATTTGCTGTATATGCGACTATAGTATATTATAGTTCGTGGTTAGCTCTGTAGATGGCGCGGTAGTGGCGGTATATATACGAAGTATATATGTACATAGTTTCGTGAACCCACACCAGGGGGAGCTAGGTGGGCCGTAGCCTCCAGCACTGTCGTTGTATTGTACTCGGGCTTCAAAGTTCTTTTCTTTTCTTTTTATTTCTTTTTTAATTCTCCCAGACGCGGCTCTCTGCTTGGTAGTATTCTGGCCCATCTGCAGGCTAAATCAGGGTGCATTGTGGGAATTATGTTGACAAGTCATAAGCCTATCATCATATCATAATTAGTTATCTATGACATTTTACTTTGTTTGAGATTATAAAAATGTAAACTTAGGTACTTTTTCTTTTTGTTAATGTATATACTTCAATTTCTGAAGTTAATTTAAAAATATTTTCATAACATATCCTTATATTGCCATAAGATGCATTATTGCTATTGGTTTTCACTTGTTTATGTCCACAAAATATGCCAAAATTAGCCTGCAGGTGCATGAAATATAAGACAACTTAGAACTGCGTCTGCCTGAATTCCGATGAAAGATACTATATATATGGCCGTTCGCTAAATCATAATGCCATCTCATGTAATAGCATTATTCATTTATTTTTCATCCCGTTCCTTATCCTTTCTGGCTTGCTTTTGTGACGTTTTGTATCCACTATGTTATCCTCTTCCAACCAGACATAGTGGATATACTTTGAAATCCGTCTTTTAAAAGAAGCATCAAGTCTACATAGTCGACGTTGATTAGATATATTTACCTCAATTTTTCTTATTATTTATTGAACTGCAATTATTTTTACAATGTTCTTTCTTGTGGATATCTTACAGCAATTTTCGCACACATAATGTAACATATTGTTGGATTAATATGTACTAAGGGGGTCTTGACGGGGTGGTCCCGATGTCGCATGTATATATTTTAAAATCTTCTGTCCATGTCACTAAGCTCCATGTCCCATGTCAAATTTAAGGACAGCTCCCGTCGCATGTCACTATATTTGAAAATGGGCCCTGTCACTGTGTCGGATTTAGGGCTCTAGACCCATAAGTAAAAAAATAACCTCAGCCGCTGCTTTCACAAAAAAGGAAATCATTGCGACATTTAGCGATCGGTAACATTGATGTGTTCACATTTTCGAGCTGCATAGAGGGGCATTTTTTTCATAACATTTTGATCAACACACGAAAACATTTAGTCTTAGCAATGAATTAACCAATAGGTACCGTATATTAATTTTAATTGAATATCATAATTATTGAGACGTGCTCTTTTTTTTCTTTTTTCTTTCTTTTCCATTTTTCTTTTTTTTAAGATAAAGCCGATAACGATTAGGCCTACTGTTGAAACATTATTGCAATGTTTAAGACATTGAGTCAATATTCATTACAATGCCAGAAGTTAATGAAACACAGTATTTAATGTTTCGTCCAATTGAAATTTGATCACTCCACTGCAATGAATTCCACTTCAATCAAAATATGGAAATACTCGATGATATCAATACATGCCCACTTACATTAGCAATCCCGGAACAGCTTTTTAGAGTCAGGCAAATCCTGGAACGAATTACGCCTCAGCTATTTGTTTTCAAATCAGAGGTATAATTAAACATTTACTTGATAATTAGTCCTAGAACTCGCCCGTCACCTCCCAAACACCTCTCCTAACCTCTCCTCGTCTAAATAAGTCAAAAATAAACTCGTCAAAATGTCAAGTCTCACCATCCTACGTCCCCAGTCCCTCGCTTGATCATTGATGACCAAATAAAGCAAAAGAATCTTTAAACTCTAAAAATCTCCTCCCTCTCAAATCTCGTTTCAATTCTCGTGCTAACTCTCGTTGTCGGCGCGAACCGGCGTGTCTTTGTCACTGACAGTCATTTCCGAGTGTGATCAGCAAAAAATTGAGTGAAATCTGCGCAAAAATGAAGAATGAAGAATGAAAAGATGTCGGCGCAATTAGAAAAAATGTCGTCTGCTCAGGGCTGGCTGATTGCCGCGTGGTGTAGACTTTTACCGGGAGGTGGCGCCAGGGTTCGACATTCCCGCGTTTTTGTGGTGACTCGCTTGGCTGAGTGCGAATGTCGTCTGCTAACCTGAAAGCAACCAGAGAGGGACATATCTCAAAATGTTGATGTTGATGGGAATGGTAGCGAACAGTTTTATGAAAAGACAGACTCGTGTTGGGAGTTGGCAAACTACCCCGCCCCCCTCACCCCCCCCCCATGAAAAGTCAAAATAAATAATGTCAGATCATTTGTATGAATCAACAAGCGTATATTATTTGAAAAATAATCCACTCGGTCAAGGGGGGGGGGGGGGGGGGGGGTGGCATCCGCCGCTACCCATGGATCCGCCGCTGGTAGGGTTATCTAATTCTAAAAAACGGGTTTAGAAACATTTCATGTGGGACTTAATAGCTCTTCTCCAAATATTGCCAAAAAGGGGGTGGGCCCCCATCAAATAAGCCAATATAGCATACCACATACCCATTTGTAATATTAGAACAGGAACGATTTGCAATTGCTATAACGCCATCTTCACCAAAATTACTTTCACATGTACAGTAATTTCATATATCGGTGGCGGATCCAGAGGGGGCGGGGGGGGGGGGGCGCCCCCCTCCCTTTTCCTGGAAAATTTAGCATTTTAAAAGTAAGATTCGACCAAAAAGACAATACAGAGAAAAATATAAATAAATAAATATATATATATATCAGATATCTTATATTGATAGTATCAACGACCCAGCGGACAATGAACCTTGCCATGTTTGTTTACAATGATTTGCCAAATAATGTTTGCCAAATAAAATCGAAAGGGGTTGAAATATGAAACTATTGCCAAATGATTGGCAAGATTGGATTACATATGTGCTGGTACATTGACATTACATATGGCCTGAATGAGCTATTTACTAGCAGCAATTAACTAACTAACCAGGAATAAATATTTACCAATCGGACTCTATATAGAACGATTTCCCGCATATCCTATTTCTGTAGGCCTTAAATCAATACGTTTCTGAGCACACTTTGTGCATCTTGAAAGCAGAGTATAATTCCCATGATATTGTTAAAGAAATGTGATACCTTTCTCTATATACACTAGGGTAAAATATCGTAACTGTTGTTCATGCTTTAAAGCTGTGACGTCATTGCTTTATTGCTGGTTTGACTGGGGCGGATACAGGATTCCAAAAAAAATAGTGTGTGTGTGTGGGGGGGGGGGGGGGGGGAAAGGGTCAGTATAAAGGCTATGTACTAAAGTAGTATGCATTTGTGTGCATTGTAAACACTCATTATTCAAAACGGTTAAGAGCAAGCGAGTGAGAGAGTGAAAAGACAAAAGGTAAGTGAGTAAGGTAAAGAGTGAGTGATTGTATGTATGGGTGAGTGAGTCAGGTGAATGGATGCATGGTTACTTATAAATATATGGTTAATGAGTGGGTTAGTGGGTGAGTGAGTGAGATAGTGGGTAAGTAAGCAAATGGGTGAGGAAGAGAGTGAGTAAGTGAGTGAGATAGTGAGCAAGTGGGAATGGATGAAGCAGTGAATGGGTGAGTTAATGAGTTAATGGGTGAATGAGTGGGTGAGAAAGTGGGTGAGTGAATTGATAAGTAAATGATGGCGAATGGATGAATGAGTGAGTAATTTAGATAATGGGAGAATAATTATGGCTTAACTTGTCAAAGAGAAAAAATCGTTACATGGACATGCATGCGAATGCTCACCGTTTTGATAAAGTACTTAGCCTATACATGGAACCTCCCCTTTCTGAAATCCTGTATCTGCCCCTGGACTCTGAGATTGTTTTCAGGTTTTTGTCAAATTAGACCAGGTTTCGGCCAACTTTGAGTCGATTTGTAAAGGTCACCCTCTATCACCAGGAGCCGGGATGCAATTAAAATCGACCGAATTTTAAGGACTATTTTTAGAGCCATTTTTAATTAATTGTAGATTCCCAAACTTTTTTTCCTCTCCAAAACATATTGTATCAGTATTGCAATGAATTATTATTAATATAATCTGGTTTATTTCGTAATGTTTCCTTTGCTTATCATATATCAACATATATATTACATTCTGATTCAAAAACTTGACAACTCAATTTCGTCATCAACAAATGATGCAAAATTAATTTATCTGAAGGTAACTCTGGATTTTGTTTTTGTCTATCACTCAGTAAAATGATTCAGCAAAAGGTCTTCAGTACATAGAGAATTATTAAATGCATTTTCATGCATCCATATTCCTTGGAACTGTTATGGATTCTTAGATATGGCTTTAGAGACTTGATAAAACTAGACAATATCAGACAATCACAATTATGTTTGTAAAGAATTTACTCAATTCACGGTTTATCTGTTTACATCAATGTGTTCAAGATGGAGATATGATATTTGTTGACAAAATGCCCACACCTAACATTTCCATATCAGTAGTAAACGATATTAAGTCCATCTCAAAAGATAGATCTCAAAATGAATCTATGAATGGATGGTCTCAAAGTCCTCTGTCTTTTGCCAAAGTTCGCCTAATTTTATTTGTGAGATATCCTTTGTGTCTTCTCTTTTGTAAGATATAACTCGAAAGACATATTGCAAAATGAGTTCACGAATTGATTGTCTCTATATTTTGCCATAGTTTACCTAATTGCATTTTTGATATAATCTTTGTGTAGTCTCTTTTGTAAGACATAGAGATACCTTTGAGACAATGTGAGACAATATATCTGACAGATGCTACACCCACCATATCTTTTGATATCAAACTATAAGAGATAAAGATATCTCTCAATCTAAGTCTTTGAATGGATGTGATGAAAACCTTTGAGACAGATGTGATTATTTCAAAAATACCAGCATTAAACTAAAGATATTCTGATAAGTCTATCACCATAGAGGACCTACCTATGTCAAGAAGATATAATTGAAGAAACATAAAACTGTCTGGGGTTAAGGCCCTATAACTAAACCTTTGACTGAACCACCATGACCACGTTATAACTATTTTACTGGTATGGCAAGCAGTTTTAGATTGTAAAGGTGTCAATGAGCTGATTGGCTGATTGATGACTCTCTTTCTCGTTAAAGAAAAGTGCTTGTAGATAGCAAATGTATGTATATTTGTAAAAGATATTGGTTTCCTTTGTGCACATTGTAAACAGTTGCGAAGGATGAGTAAGACTTGCACAATCACCAATACAATTTTTTCTCATCTAAACTCACGCATCTTATCTTAAAATAGTTCCAACAACAAAGCAATTAGTATGTATAAATATTCAACCAAAAGCACCACCAAATTTGTGTATTTCAAAATTAAATTCACGTATATGTTTGGATTCGTGAGTATGTGGACAATCGCAGTGACACTGTTACATGTGAAAAGGAAAATAAATCACAGAAATAATTGATTTAAGGCAAACTCATTTTTTCTTGTAAAGGTGTTGATCCTCTCGCTGGCTTGTTTCTGTACAAAACAGAATTTGACGATGTTATATGTATCTGAACATTATAGGCATATGATTCAGGATAGTGAATTTACCAGCACAATGTAACATAGCAAACCCCATAATTATTAGATATTGGGAAACTGAAACAATTTTACCAAAGAAGGTCTTGTTGGTTCCTTGAATTGCCTCCATGTTTAGCGCCATGAAAGTTGGTTAATATTTACATACTTTCACAAAGGCAATGTGTTATCACGCTATTATTGAGTGGAGAAGTAAGCTATCAGCTGAACATTGTTCACAACGAGCAGCCATACCTGTAAGGCAAACATTATGACTTGGAAAGGTGTTTCTTAGTTCATTGGTTTTAGTTTTAATTTCCCGGTTCAGCGTAACAAAAGGTTGGGTGACCTCGCTGTTCAGGAAACAATCGTTAAATCATCTGAGCTCACTCACCGCACTCATCGCATTCCGCGACACCCAGGGGAGGCTGCGTACAGATAACGAGACTAATTAATAAGGCGTAAAACAAAAGATTCGCTGTGGTATCCCCTTTTCTTTCCAGTTCTCCAAGCCTGCTTGCCAGGAACTAGCTCATATGAGCGATAATTGGAGTTAACTAGACCACATCACTGAACTAGAGCTTGACTAGAGCACAGGACACTTCCCAGGTTCCCCGGGAGGGCACTTGGTCTTGAAAAGGTACCCACTGCCAAATGGACCCGTGAAACGGGGGCGGTGCACGTCAAAATTGAGGGGAAGTCAACCACTTTTTAAGTTAAAAAGGGGGGCGGTGAACTTCATATATAGAACAATATATGGGCAATAACTTGAAACTTAGCTTTATTGCTACCTCATTTCATATACACACTAATAAGATTGTATTTGAAGTTTTCCTACATTGTGATATTTATCTATTTTCTGTTATTGACACACCCTGATTTTTGGGCGGTGGTGATCTGTGTGCCCCAAAATTAGGGGGCGGTTAACTAAAATTCAGGGGCAGTCAGTCAAAAAAAAGCAGGGGCAGTAGATTGGCAGTGGGTAGTAACCGTCAAAGAGCTAGTGCCCTCCCCTGGCCAGGTCCCAAGTCCATCCAGTTTCCTGGTACTCTCAACTCAGATTTGATAATTACTCGCTGTCACGGTGCCTTCCAGTCTAAAAAAAAGCCCCCAAAATATTTTCAAAGATGTCAAAGATGACATTGCCTCTCCCATATGCTTTCACTGAATGGTGATTAGTTATTTTTTAATTGACAAAATGTGGGGGAAAAAGGATGTCCTTCCTCGAACTTTAGAAAGCATTAAGTTCACTCGATGCTAGAAAAATGAGGCGCGTGAGTTGGGGACCTTTGCCTTTGGAGGAATGCAGGGATCATAGGCATTCTTTTGTCCAGCTCTATCCACCTCCTAAAGATCACATGTCAGACAGACAATTATTTGGACAACCAATTTTGAAATAATCATCAATTTTTTCCTCCCTTTTATTCTGTGATGATTAACAATAACGGAACAGGACTCAAATCGCGGGCAATTTAGAGACAAAGGCAGAGGGAATCGCCCTTTCTGTATAAAATAGTTTTCAAAGTCTACTCTCATTTTGCTAATTCTCAGACTTGACTCCCCCTCACTAGCGATAGAAATATCCTTAGTCTAAAGGCCGTATTCCACTATGCGATGTTTGGCACATTATTTGTGAAAATTCTGTTGATGTTTGGCAAAGAAGGCTAAACATCGGCAATCAATCATGATTTTTGGGTGCCTACAAAAAATCTTGAGGTGGAATATACCAGCAAAGGCTCATGGTCTTTAGCATAATAAAAATCGTGAGCAAAAGATTGTGAGAATTCCTATCAAAATTTACCAACATATTCGTAACTATTGGGAGCACCTATTACTCATGATCTACCCTACCTGAAATGGACACATAATATTTAGCCCTAAAACCGCACGATCTTAGGCAGTTTTGTCTGCCGCGTAGTGGAATACGGCCTTAAGGTAACCTTTGACAGCTGTTACGGCTGATAATTATAGTTTTTGAACATGTCATATTAGATGATTACGGCATCTGTCAGTAGTCAGTCTGTTGCTATGTTTATTTTTGATATTACAGGGGCGGATCCAGGGGGGGGGGGGGGGGGGTCCTGGGGATCCTGGGGGTCCTGAACCCCCTCTATTGGTGGGGACTTAAACTTGCCAAAGAGAAAAAACGTTGCGAATGTGCGTGTGAATGCATGCCGTTTTAGTACTTAATCTATATGTGGACCCCCTTTCAAAAATCCTGTATCCGTCCCTGTGATATGAATATATTATATTGCCAGCCCTACAAGTTCACCTTAAACGTCGCATATTACATTATAATGATAAAAGTTACGTAGCTTAAAAGGTAGATCTGTAATCATTTAAATAGTGAGAGTTTCTGTACAACTTGAACTAATTGAAACAAAAGATCTGTATCGAGGAGGAAAATCCAAACGATTGTGTTATAGGTTACTCCAGTGCGTTCTACATTCTCCTATCTGAAATAATTTACATTAATCGTTTTAACTTAGTAAGCTTAAAAAGCTTTAAGTTAAATATTGAATTTCGTTTATTTGGATATTGACAAGGAATACGCCATTATTGTACTGCCTACCTGGCACAAGTTAACCTTTAAAATTAATGAGAAATTGATAGATTTTCGAGAATGGTTCCACAATAAACTGCTCAAGAATTAGATAAATTGCCAATCATCATTTACAATAGAATAACGATAGACAAAAAGTACGCAAAGTTCAATGATAACAATTAGAGCCATAGATGGATTTCAACGCCCCTTTTTGATCTTTTATCCCTTAGCAGTTTCAGCTAAAAATAGCTACACACAAACTCATTATATCCAGAGTCCATTAAAAACGCTAACCGCATCGGCCATGAAAGGAAAGGGGTGTGAAATATTAATAAAAAGTTAGAGATCGATGAAAAAGTAGCTTGACCTTGGTGAGTCAGAGTGACCTTGATTCTGAGAGTGGTTTGACCCGGGAAAAAATGGCGACCGCGAAAATGATTTCTAACCCAGAAAGGGAGTTCCGGCACAGAGTAGGGTTGGTGAATAACGGTACGGATTGAGGGATGAAAGAAAAGATTGTAATAAAAGGGTCCTTTCATATAAATTTACAAATTGCAAACATTTTTTTAATGGAAAGAGGATAGTAAAATGTTCATTTCATGTAAATTTACAAATTGCAAACGTTTATACATGAAATAGATGCAGGATAATAAAATGTTTCTTGCATGTAAATTTACAACTTGCAAAATTTTGTGTATCTAATATCACTTAATTATTCCAAAAGTATTTAAAGTGAAAAGGATAAAATGTTTAGTTATTACTGATTTAATGAGGAGAGCAAATAAAGTTTAGCAATCCTCTGAATTCTCACATTTTCAGTAGTCTCCTTACCACGTCCTAACTATGAGAATCCCCTCTCATACAATAAAAGCGCATTCTCAGGTAAAAGTGTGAACTTAAAAGGGTAACGGTTATAATAAAGAAAAGCGTTCTTTGGGCTACATAGAAAGGTTTGATGTCAAAGTATATTTTTCTTACTAGAAATATCTTTGAGAATCATGAATAGTAATAAAACAATCAAAACGTCCCATACATGTGTTTAAACTTGTATTTTTCCTAAGAATTCTTTCATATTGAGTTAGAAGTCAATAGCAAGATAAAGAAGTGCACAATGCAAATTAGGCTATAATACGTTTGATAAGAAAAGCATCTTCTTTTCCTTCATATAAGACATTAAAAAAAAGAAGAAGGAATCAATTGACAAAAAGGAGAAGGGTTAATTTGTCTTTGATTTTCAAGGCATTTATCCAATCATTACAGATATTGGCTCAAAGCACAAAGAACTGACTATAACATATACTCTATGATAATATTAATAATAGACTGTGGGCCTTGGGGCATGTCTAGGCCTCCCGCGTGGGGTCTTACGTCACGAACCTACATACATGTTTAACCGATATCTACCGAGGGGAGGGAGGGAGGTCCTATAGATCCTGCCGGCCTGAAGTAGACCTATATACTCTTCCTCTACTCTACTCCTCGGTCCAAACGGGGTCAGGGATATCATAGTCCTTTCATGGCCTAGATACTGTTTGCATTATAGTTTGAGTGACTAGCGGACTTGGATGCAACTACAGTCTAGGTGTATTATATATATATTATAACATGGCAAACGTGGTATTACACTACACGACTTGGGCTGCGGTATCGGCGCGATATGATGATATTACAGACAATTCACATGTAAACAGGAGTGATATAGTTGTCAAAAATTGGCAGTTTGGAGTATCTCACATGTGCGTAACAATGTATGTTATGTCTAATAGGTGTGACTTCTCTGTGACATTGTCATATCGCAGCTCAGGTCGTGTAGTGTAATACCGATTTAAATGCTAAACGGGTTCCCCTCCCCCATAGGGACTCCTGGCCTAAAGGGAGGTCATGTCCCCTATTATCGTTCACTAGCTGTAAGTTGAGGAAGTGTTGGGAGGGTTCTTTTCCTGCTTTATTTTGTGTGGGTAATGTTGTGTTAGATTTTTCGTTTGGGGATAGGGTCTGTACTATATAGCACAAGATAGGGGCCTCTCTAAATATGAGGCCTATATAGTGACATGGCTTCAAGCGGAACATTATTGACACATATATAGGCCCTAGGCCTAAACCTAGTATAATTATGTCTTATAGGCTTAAAGGCCTAGTATTTCTCAGTAATGTGTGCCAATTTATCTGAAAACTGTGCCATCAGGATCTATACAGTCATTCCTTCCTTTAATGTCTTGGCTATTTGTTTCATATCCAAATTTGTTTATTCATTCTATCTCCTTATTTAGTATTTCAATGAGGCAATTGCAAATATTATTTATATTATGCAAACTATCTTGGGGGTACGTACGTACGCATCAAAGGGGGGTAGGAAGGTATAGGGCCTGATTTTTTTTCTTAATTTTATTTTCAATTTTGTCCAAACTAAATGGATGGTCCCTTTCAGTGGGACTCTAGCGCATGCTTATCCCCTTGTAAAACTAAAGAATAACCTTTTTATCTAATTATCATTGTATTTCTTTTTCATTCCCCAATACGGGTGGAAGTGGAGAGAGATATTAAGCTGCTAATAAATACTTAAGCCCCCCCCCCCATCCCTACCTCTCACATTTTCAGGTCAATTGATGTCCCACTTTAGACATCTTTGCCTACTTCCCTGTATAGGCGGGTTGCACCAAATGTATACTTCGCTATGCAGAATTTTCTTTTAGTCTGAAAGATGGTTATGTTAGAAATTATGAGTTGGATATTCTGTATCATATATGTCAGTTCACATTAATTTGATCATCAATTGTTTCATGTGTGTATATAAATATGTATAAAGTCTTGTTGACGACATGATGGATTAGATAAACACCGGAAGTACATTGTTTCTGACCGGAACTAGTTAATGAAGCTGCTATACAATAGTATCATTCTGATAGATTTTGAAAAATAATCACATTAGAACTAATTAAATTAATCTGTTTTAGTCTAGGTAATGATTAGAAATTGGAACATACTCCAACTTTTATATATATATATATATATATATATATATATATATATATATATATAAAACTGGGACAAATAGTATGAAAAATAAAAAAAGAATGGAACCTGCTTGGTCGGTATAGTGGCTACCTGCCTTTAGCCCACACTGGTCAAGGTCATCTTTTTCCAAGATGGGGGGGGGGGGGGTGTCTCTGATTTGGTACCATAATCATTGTGCATCTTAGGTTATATGCCATCAGTTTTTTCATCATGTCTGAAATAGCCAATATGCGTGAATGCTCATGACAAACGAAATGCCCATATAGAGTTCCCAACCAAAATACACACTGAAAAAGAATTGCACACTGGCAGTCTGTGCCCTAATGAAGTAATGAATCCCAGGTGTAGAAGATATATCCAACTCGACGACTGACTGGTGGACGGTTGTTGTAAAGAATTTATTAGAATGAATCAATAAATACTAATGAAAAAATAAAATACTAATGAAGTATATACCAATTCACAATAAAAACAGTACGCTGTGAATATAGAAAAGACAAAAGAAATTGTATATATGTATCTTATTTTCTTGTTAAAAACAATCGCAAGCACTGCAAATTGTACTCTTTAAAGGTAAAAGTACCCCCCACCCTCTATATTTCCCCGTCTGCCTCTTTTCTTCCCTCCTGCATGAAGAAAGCGCATGCGCACACGCACGCGTGCACGCGTTGGTTCAGCCTCTTTTTGGTGTTTTTGCTATTTGAGTTATATGACTGTGCAATATGCCACGACCCTGTCGATAGTGGGGCCCCAGACTCTCAACTCCTCCAGTCACCTGACGGATTTTGGAAATGATAACTTCAATATCAACAGACGATCTACTATAGGCCTATATATGTATGTACACTGTAATTGTATTTTCATCTATGAAGTGCGAGATAGTAGACTATCATTGGAAATTTTGAAAAGTCTTTGGGGTTTTATTTTCAGGATATGACCTGATAGTCACTGAATAGTACAAGGTTATCACGGTATCATTTAAATATCCCGTTATACCTTACTTACGAGTTGATACCAATAATTGGTACATCCCTAACAGCCCATCTATTCTTTGTAGGCGTTCTATAATGTGTATTCTAAATAATTCCATACTTAGAGACATAGGAAGAAATTAAACTTAAAAATATCTTTTTATTGTCAACCACTTCCTACGTAGTAATACGATTTCTAAGAGGCGTTAGAATTATACATCCAACGAATGGTAACATAATATATACAACGACATTAGACAAAACAATATTATTAATAATGA
This sequence comes from Lepidonotus clava, assembly GCA_936440205.1. Taxonomy (NCBI): domain Eukaryota; kingdom Metazoa; phylum Annelida; class Polychaeta; order Phyllodocida; family Polynoidae; genus Lepidonotus; species Lepidonotus clava. The sequence continues at coordinate 5,118,344 of OW387143.1, forward strand.
CAATACAATACAAACAAGATATTAAATAATATAATATACAAGGTATTTACTTATTCAACTGAATAAACCATTGTTCTTTCCAACAAGTTTTGATATAAAGATAGAATTAAACAAATGTACATACATCTTAAAAAACGTGCTCTGTCAGCGGTTGGTTTTTATCATCTAGACCCCTTCTGTCCCCAGCCTCCCGGCCCACCTTGCACGTGTGTGGGGTGGGGATGGGGGGATGAGGAGGGGAGGGTGGAGGTGAAGGGGTAAGAATAAAAGGTGGTGGGGTTAGGTGGGTTGACATCTGCTAGGTGCTGCGAACGAGGTCAAGGGGTGAGGAAAATGACTAATTGATGTGAAAAGTGCGATTTCTAGTACTCATAATAATAATTACTGACTTTCTGCTTTGAATAAGCCAATAATAACGACTAGATTCAATATAGATTGGTTTGAGCCCGAAATTATTTCTGAAAAGCCATTATAAAGGAATTCTTCATTCTTAATAGAAATCAAAAGCAAATTTATTAATAAGTCTCCCATGCTTAAAATAAATAAAGGGTATACTCATGTAGAGGTACCCATTTAGATCTTACAGCAGTTACGGAAGTAGAATGGACATAACCGGAACTAGTTACAATCCTGTTCACAGAATAAGGAGAATGGCTGGAAACAGACAAGAGATTACATGTTACATATTACAATACTCTAGGTTAATGACAACTGCACTAGGCAATCTTCCAATGAAGTACACCTAAGCCATAAAAGGGGAATTTATTCATGACAAGTGCTATTGGGACATGGAATCCAATGTTTCACAATTGATAACAGCAACATCTGAAATAATTGCATACATAAACTCCAACCTGCATAAGAGCAACTGATTATCTGTTTATATATGGCGTGAGGTTATAGCTAGATGAATGGTTGGTTATTGGTTGCTTTACGTCCTAATTAACTGCCAGGGTAAAATCAAGGGAAGTAACGGTGATCGAATCTATGAGAAGGTAGAGGCCGTACCCCTACACCTTTACCGAGGCAGGTGTTATTCAATGTGCATGGTCCCATAGACAGGGCCCTACACACAACAGATACACGAATAGGTGTGAATTCAGTGCATGCAATGGTGAGCACAGGATTTTTGAAAGGCGGAGTTGAGCATAAAGGTTAAGTATTTAAACGGCGTGCATTCTCGCATATATCTGTCCATGTGACATTTCCCCCTCTTTTTTGTAGTTTAGGGGTCCAGCAAAAGGGGGGGGGGGGGTGGGGGTCAGGCCACCCCCCTCCAGGATCTGCCCCTGCATGTAAGCACTGTGCAGACAGGTTTTGCTGGTACCTTATATATTGTAGCTAAAACTAGTTTCTGTCTGTAGAAAAAATATGTCTGCAGTCAGAATATCATAAGAAGGAACACTGGGGGCATCCAAGGTGGCCTTATGACCCATAGGGGATTGTCACATATTATATACCAATGCCGAAATACATTATGAATACTAACTGGACACTGCCATTCAGTATTTTTGGTGTATTGGCACAGTGGGCAGTATTCATGTATACTGCCCACCTTGCTCTACTGTGTAAAATGTTGTTCTCCTTATTTTGTGAATTCTGAATGGATTTGCATGATTGTTTTTTTAATTTCAGGTAAAATAATGCAGTCTAATTAAATGGAGATAATGATAGAGTCCTAATTTAAGAGAAAATAATGAATATTAGGGAAAACTGCTTGACACCAGTCAAAGTGTGTGCATAATCAATACACTGGAATACTGCCCACTTTGCTCCACTGGTAATTTCCTTTCTCTTTTGCTTATAACTTACAAAATATGGTATATAATATAAGGAAAACTTACCTCGGTTGACAGTACAACCCTGTATACTCGGTGGGATGTCAGAAAAATTACAGCCCTCAGCCTTACGGCCTCGGGCAGTAATTTTTCTACACCCACCTCGTATTCAGGGTTGTACTGTCAACCTCTGTATGTTTTCCTATAATACCGAGGGTGAAGCCTGAGGTTTTTACGATCCCCAGGGGTCGTATGCCCACCCGAGGATACCACCAAAGGTCCTTCTTTATTTTATCACCCAATCAATATTCAAAATATGTTAAAATTTCTGATTTTAACATATTTTAATACAATACACACCGCTCATCCACCATGCAGGTGATAAAGTAGCTGGTTCCCTCAATAGTTAGGGAATAGTTTATAGTCAATCTGATACCAGGGTCTGTCCTGACAAAGCATACTGGCTCCAGCTCACTCATTGTATTCGATGATAAATGCCATGAAACATGTGGTGCTTGGGTAGAGATTGGAAGGGGTCCAATTTTGATGTAAATATGGTTGCAACTATTTACGCTGAAAGAATGAGTATATCTTTCAGCGTAGGTATATAGTCGTGTATAATTATTACCTTGACAACCGATGCAGTGTACCCCCCCTCATCTCTCTGCCTCCCTCTCAGGTTCCCAGAGGCTTAGTGCGAGAAGGTAAATAGTTGTAACGGGTTCATCCCACCGGTAAAAAGCATTTATAGTCATACATCTAACACCATTTTTAATAGCAAACCAGTGAGGATGGTTCTTCATCTAATATTTATGTTTTTAAAGGTGTGTTTATTTCCGGAGAAAGTATAAGCAACAACAAATCTGAAATGTTTGATTTTGTTCAGTCAAGTTAAAAGTTCAGGACTTCCTGACATGTTACAAAAGATTTAAGTCCCCTAATTTCTTTTTCTTAATCCAATATTCCACATACCGATTTTGGACAATAAATAAATTAATTAATAAAGGTCAAATATAGACCTGTCATACATCATTAGGATGGTCTTACAATTCTTTTTCCAATGGTATATAGGATGTAAGGTTTCATCAAACAAATAAAAGATCAGCAGCACCAAATAGTTATATGGATTACAGGCTTTGGTGTAAAACAAGGCCATGAAAATCAATAGCTACTTTAAAAAAAGACTCAAACTAAAGAAACTGTGCGGCGTGTACATGGACACAAAGATTATAAGTCTGAGCAATATATTACCCCAACACTCTTTTATCACTGCTCCACTTATGTGCTAAGAAATTAATCTAATACCTTATTGTACCTGTATATAGCCAAAAATAGTGACACAAAAGGAGGAACAGGGAAAACACTAAAGAGAATAAAAAGAGGGCAGGCATTTTTAGAATAAGGATCGCGTGTCTAGTGGAAAAAAGTATTAGACAATACAGAGCGATACGTCTAGAATGAATCATATTATATAAAATAAGCAGATAAATACACAACTTCAAATAAAAACCTACTGATTTCGCCTTTTGATACCTAATGATACTGACAGCAAGGGGAACCTTGATATTCGTTACAAAATAAAACCCTAGATAAAAAGAAAACATAGTTCTTTTGTCACATGGGTCTAAATAAAATATGTAAAAGAAAATATTAATTAGCAGGAACGTTAAACCAGCAAAAGGGGTTGGGTAAGAGGAGGAAAATCAGTAGGATAGGAAGTTAGAATAAAACCAAGGAAGATCAAAAACGTTTTCAATAGAGGATCATAAATACCAGAGGAAACCTTGAAGGGTATTCTGAAATAAACACACCTCTAAAAACATAAATATCAGATGAAAAACCGTCCTCACTGGTTTGCTGTTAAAAATGGTGTTAGATGTGGGACTATAAATGCCTGTTACCGGTGAGACGAACCCGTTACAACTATTTACCTTTCCGTACTCTGCTTCTGTGAACCTGAGAAGGAGGATTGTTGGGGGGGGGGGGGTATGCAGCATCAATTGTCAATGTAATAATTATATACAACTATATATACCTACGCTGAAAATGTATCTTTCTCAGTTTCTTGAACGTAAATGGAGAGGATTGGGGAGGGGTTCTCTGGTTGTTATGGTCAGGTTAATGTCTGATTCTGCACCAAGGCCAACAAGGAGGCTCCAGAGACTTCTGTAATAATTCTGTTGTTGACTGCTTGTTAAGAGTAAACCCTTTACTGTCCTAACCCTCTTTGGCCCTCTCCAGGGCTACCACTATTTGAGAGAGAGGGGGCACTCTGTTTAAAAATGACATAGAAGTAGTTAATTCCCACATGTCATATGTACGCATTTGGTGATTTGGGGAATTGGGGGGCATACACACATAAATATGCACCGTTGGGGGATTTGGGGATGAGGGGTGGATACATACATAAATATGCAATGTTTTTGGGGTTTGGGAATGAGGGACACACCTACATATCATATACAGGGTGATTTGGGAATAAGGAGTGCATACACATGCCAAATGCACCTGTTAGGTGATTGGGGGAATGAGGGGTGCGTACACAGATACCATATGCACCTGTTGGGTGATTGGGGGAATGAGGGGTGCATACACAGATACCATATATGCCTGTGTTTGGTGGTGTGGGGAAGAGGGGTACATACACACATGTCATATGCACCTGTTGGGTGATTTGGGAATGAGAAGTGCATACACACATGCCATATGCACCTGTTGGGTGATTTGGGAATAAGGAGTGCATACACACATGCCATATGCACCTGTTGGATGATTGGGGGAATGAGGGGTGCATACACAGATACCATATATGCCTGTGTTGGGTGGTGTGGGGAAGAGGGGTACATACACACATGTCATATGCACCTGTTGGGTGATTTGGGAATGAGAAGTGCATACACACATGCCATATGCACCTGTTGGATGATTGGGGGAATGAGGGGTGCATACACAGATACCATATATGCCTGTGTTGGGTGGTGTGGGGAAGAGGGGTACATACACACATGCCATAAGCACCTGTTGGGTGATTCTGGAATGAGAAGTGCATAAAGACATACCATATGTACCTGTTGGGTGATATGGGAATGGTGGGTGCATACACAGATACCATATGCCTGTGTTGGTTGGTGCGGGGAAGAGGGTGCATACACACTTGCCATATGCATGTATTGGGCGATTTGAGGAGGAGGGGTGCATACATATTTGTCATATGCCCCTGTTGGGTGATTGGAAAATGAGGGGTGCGTACACAAATATCATATATATGCAGGTGTTGGGTGATTTGAGGATGAAACTAAAATATAGTTATTATAAAAAGATAAAAAAAAATCAATGTAAAGCAAAAAAAGAACTATCCACAAAAAAAGAAGAAGAAAAAAAAGGCCTTCACCCTCATTCCCAAACCCAAAAACGTTGCATATTTTTGTGTGTATGCCCCCCTCATCCCCAAATCCCCCAACGGTGCATATTTATGTGAGTATGCCCCCCAATTCCACAAAAATAAAGGAAAAAGACAATTTTCAGAGTCTTCACCTTTTGGACTAAGTACCCCCTTCCTCCAGGTTCCCGCCTCTAGCTGCTAGGGTCTACCGCTGAATCAGGGAGCAGGCGCAGCAGCAGGAGAACCCAGCCCCCATTATCATAATCCATACACCCCCCCTCCTCCCGACCAAGAGACCGCCTCCGCCCCGCGCCCCTCCCCGGCCCTCCCTCGCCGCTCCTCCCGGCGACTTCCCCGCCCGGAGCCGGTCTCTCCTCCCGGGGGTAGTTCTCCCCTTTCCCCGCTCGGTGGCGCCGCTGTCGCCCGCCTAGCCTAGGTCAGGCGGAATGTAGGCCGCCTGTGTTTACATCGGCCTAGAGTGAAGGCGGCTACGTACGTACGGACGGCCTACCCCCTCTACCACCACCGCTAACACGGAGAATATAGGTCTAGATCGGAGGCTACCCACCCTGCCTCCCATCCTCCGCCGCCCTACCCACCACCACTACCACCACAGCCTAGCAGCTAGAGTCTACGACCGCGTCAACGTCGACGGCATACGGTAAATATACCCGATTTGAGTCCGGTCAGGGTGCTTCCCGTCTATCCCCCTAAGCTCGGCCGATGGTCGGCGGACAGACTGGAGGTCCACTGGAGCCGCTGTTCTCCTGGAAACACGTGCGTATAATGCAGGGAAAAAAGGGGCTGGAGGATCGTTCTCCTGTGGGTTGACGGCTGTGACAGTTGGTGTAGAACCCAGGAGGAAGGGAAGGGCTGGAGGGGTTGAGGCTGCTACTACTAGTACTACAGGATAGCAGGTTGGGGTCAAGGCTATGTGTGTGTGTATACTAGCAGGGTTTGTCCTCAGACTGGCCTTTTTGTACCGCGGCCAGGGCTGGAATAGTATAAATAGCAGGTTTTTACTATAACACAGGGTTGCTGTGATATCATTGTGATGAGTGTATTATTATTGTGGTGGTGACGGTACAGGTTTATGTATGTTGTGGTTGTGTTGCTAGACCTCCCTCCTTCCCTCTCTGGAGTGAGACTAGGTCGGTTGGTGTATCTATCATGTAGGGTGCCCACAACCCAAGCTCTGCTAGCTGTGGCCTCAACTACAACATGGCTACGTCTATTCTAGAACCTCCACGGTATCAAACATGTTATATTTCACCGGTGTCAGAGGTGGAATATACCTATAATATACCACCAAATATACGACAGAATAGCACAACAACCACCCGACCTCCCTACCACCACCACCATGGTGTATGCTATCCCCCAGCTCTATATACTGGCCGCCGCGACCTCTAAACTAGTCGCTCTAGTAGCAGGGAAAAAAGGAAGGCAGGGAAAAAGAGAGGGGCGCTGGGTTCTAACAAAGGTGGGGGCTGGATCGATAATTCCCGTTTTAGGTGACAGGTGTGGACTGTGTGCATGGAAGGTAGCTCGGCCAGAAACCTGAGTGTGAAATGATCAGTGGATGGTGTTATATAGTATAGAGGATGAGTATTACTCTATATCATCATGGATGTGTGTGTGTGGTTGTAAATGGGTTATAGGGGGTGGGGGGTGGGGGTGGGTGTAATGGCGGACGCTGTGCTACATTTTTCATGACCCAAACCTGGGTTGGCGGGTTTGACATGAAGTAGGGGGGGGGGGGGGGGAAAGAGGGGTGGGGGGGGGGGGGGGTGTATGCGTCACACTTCTCCCTGCTAGCTGGTTGGCTGGGGGCTGGGGTACTATAACATGGAGTCGTCAGTAGACTCCATGGCTAGCTGAGTCGTCTAGCCGGCCGACATATTGCTTCGATTTGTTACCAGGAATAGGTGCCAAAATAACAACAATACTACACCAGCAACCTACCGTACCGCCTCCACCTCCATCTCCCTATAGTTTATGTACGTGGACTTAGACTGCCATGCAGTATGCACTGGGTGACCTACTTTGTCAAAAAACTGGTCGGGTTCCCTTCGAATTAGCCAAGTCTATTGTCAGGCCCAAACAAAGAACTCCACCCCCTAGTTTCTACGCTCAAAAACGCGCCAGCCCTGCGGACGTTCCCTCACAGTTTTTTAGGGAACCCCAAAGAACCCCTTTTTGAGAACCTTTTTGTGCAGAGTATAGTGTGGAACACGTTCAGACAAAGTGTGAAACGTATTTAGGACGTTATCTTGGTGGTGTCTTCTTGATGAATGGTTCTTATCTCTGTTCGTGTATCGAGCATGTCTTGATAATCTATCAAACTATTCTAATTATGTTATCGTTTGATACGTTTTTATAGAATATTTGGGATAAGTGTACTGCACCAAGTATACAGAGAGATTACTTTTTTAATTTTTCTTTATAGAACATCTATCTTTATAGATTTTTATTAAGATCGACTATCTTTTTGTCATGTATTGGCAAATTTTATACAAATATGGAAACTGTATTGCGGGGATAGAATTACATATTAGGTCTGGCCATCAATAGTATGTCATATATCATTGCATAATGATATCGTATATTGCAAATGTGATAGCGATACACAATTTTAGATTTGATACCTTAGGGATCTTCTATTCTACATGTAACTACCATCTGTAGCTTTGGTACATCCACATTTCAATATCAGAACACCTATATTCTGTAATCAATACACCTCTATATTCTATCCTCCCCACTCTATATTTTACCCTAGACACTTCATATTACACCCTAAACACTCCATTTTCTATTCCCAATACACATTTATATGCTAACCTTAACACCGTTATATTCTATACTTAGCGCGCCTCTATAATATATTCTTAATACACCTCTATATTCTATTCTAAATACTCTATATTCTACCCATGTCCTATCTTAAATACTCTTTATTATACCCTTAATATACCTCTATATATTCTATCCCAAGTTCTCTATAGTCTACCTACACTCTATCCTAAATAGTCGTTATTAAATGCTTAACACATCTCTAATTATATCCCAAACATTCTACATCCTATCCATAACGGACCTCAATTTCCTATCCTTAACACACCTCTATAACATATTATATCCCTATTCTCACCTAAACACCTCTATATTATATCCCTAACACCTCTGTATTCTATCTTAAACACCTCTATATTATATCCTAAACACTCTATATTCTATCCTTATGATACATCTATATTCTATCCTTAACACACCTCTATATTCTATCCTCGGGCCTTAATACAATTCCCCCATGCTATATTTAGTCCCCTATTCTACTACTACAACGCTGACCACCACTCAATCCACAACAAAGGGTAGAGTCGTAGCATAGCGTCCAGCGTACTACAAATCCTCAGGCCAGAAAAAAAAAGAAAGAAAAAGAAAAAGTTGCGTTCAGGGTTCATGCCTCGAATACAAATCAAACAAATGGTAGGTCGCATTAAAAATATTTTTTAACTGCGATGGTAGATTGGGTGCACATTTTTGCCATTTTCTAATGGAAATTTTCCCTATATTTTTTCTAAAGTACTGGACCTGCGGGGCAAAATCAGGGAGTTTTAGATACTCGCAACATAAACGTGACGTATCTTTTTTCTCATCTTTTATAATGTTTACCAAACATATGCCTTTATAGGTATACTGTTATACAGTTATAATGCAAGACCCTATAATTTGGATCACCAAATTGTACACCTTTATCCTGATATATGGCTAGGTAGATTAGAGATACGTTGACTAATCGAGATGTGTTGTGGGATCTGAAACTCCCTAATTTAGTTCGGTCAGGAAACCTGAACGCAAGAACTTTTCTTTCTGGCCTCAGCTTTAGTTATAACGGCCGGTCGGGGGGGGGGGGGGGTTATCACATATAGGCTTCTCTAGGCCTTCTCTAGTCGTAGGTGTAGGCCTGCTAAGCCTATTGTTCCCTCTGTGTGTGAGTGTGTGTACACTAGGTGGCCCAGTCCCCTCACAGGCCGGACAGATGAGGTCAGGACTAGGGTTACGTAACCACTGCCCTCTACACTCACCTCACCGACCCCTCAGCCCCCACCCCCCCCCCCCATCCCCCTCCCCCCCCCCCCCCAGGCCGCAGTGGGTCACCGGGGCCGAGTCCACTGACCGCCGGCCCTTGGCCAAGGGGGAGAGGCCGGACCGGGGGGCTTGACCACTAAAGCTAGAGAGGTATCATTTATTTGAAAAACGTCAAAAGTTGACGATTTTTTAAAGCAAATTTACATTACATTTGTAAAAAGTTTATCAAAGTGAATGGTTTATATTTTGAATTATACGAAAAGTATAATAATTGTATATTCAGAGATTTCAGAAAAATTGTTATCATTTTATGTTATCCAAACGTTATTTCATTTTCCCTTATTCCTCTTTGCAACTTGCTCATATGATAAGGTATACAAACAGTGTTTTGAAATGATAATATGAAAAGGGGTCAGTAATTTTACATCTCCTTTATGTAACTTCAGTCGATGTTGTAGATGTAAAGGGAATAGCTTATATTCTTAGATGAATTATTCTATTTTCCGTTTTGTCAATAGGAAGGGATCTTATTATAGCAATCGATTATTAAGTTCATATTTTTACTCACGTTCTTAAATATTGTTACTTATTGCATATGGCAATCAAGGGCATAGAAATATTAATTAAAATTAAAATTTGGTGTACACAATTTTCTCTATCTTACTAAGGATACGCACATACATATTCTACCGTACATATAATCACTGTTTAGAATGATACCTATGTAACTTTTAAAGTTACTTAAGTTACCATGATATCAAGGAACTTAAATATCTCTTTCTGAAGTTGTATATTTCCAAGTCTTTTTTCATCTCACATTATTTAGACTTGTACGAAATTGAAGTTTATGCCTGCCATGATAATACTATATAAAGATCCTATTGACATGACTTGATGTAAATTGATTTCAAACTTTCTAAACTCACTTCAGTCTAATCCACTAAATTGACACTGACCCCGGGACCCCCTCAGTCTAGACCCCCTCTACTCTAATGGGACCACTAAGGGGGGGTGGGGGGGGGGGGACGTAGGGGAGGGGAGGGGGGGTCGGTTAATGTTGTCGTGCCCCCAGCTGCCCGACCCAAGTAAACATTAGGCCGAAGCCTAGGCCTACTCAGCCTAGCCTAGGCCGACCCAGCCTACACTGATAGACCAGACTCGTCCTAGGCCTGCTCACTGGATAGTCCGTCCCTGACCTCGTTGTCTTTTACATAATACTTTGATCACCTACAGACTTGGAGGTAACTACAGTCTACTCAGCGGCGGGCCAGGCTTTTCCAGTTAGGTCAGATTAGGCTTGGGTTAGGCGGAGTTATAGGCGAGCGGGGGGAGGGAGGACGTAGGAGGGAACAGCCTCTGTGACCCAGAGACGAAGCGTGACGCGTACCTTGGCGTGGGACCCTAAAACCCCTAAAACCTCGAGTTTTTCTTTCTTTTAATAAAATTTTTATTTAGTAATAAACATCAGATTTTCCCCCTGGTTTTCAGGATATTACATCAGTTGGTATGATAAACAGTTATATGTGTACAGAAAATTTTCTGCGGGTCCCAGTACCCTAAAACCCAGAGATTTTTAGGGTTCCAGTACCCTAAACTCAGAGTTTTTGGGGTCCCAGTTCCCTAAAACCCAGAGTTTTTACTAGTTTGGGTTTCTTGAAAAAAGAAATTATATTTCAGTCTTAGGAAGAAGTTTATCACTTTATGGGGTATTTGGTTTACAAACATACATCATATTAGCATAGACATACATAACACATACATAACATAACTCATATATGTCTATGATATTAGTTTACAAAGTGATATAGAATACAGCTTTGCAAATGGTTTTATCTAAATGCCACAAATCCTCATATTTGGAAAATAATGGTTCTATTAAAAGTTACATTTTACCTGTATGAAGCATAGACAGTTTGTGTGTATATTGTCCATAGATTTGAAAAGGGAATATTTCAGGTTTCTAATACATTTTTTCCTGAATTTATCTCCGTTATCATGCGGAATATTTATGTATATGTAGGCCTATATAATTTCCAGGGTTTGATAACTTTTGGCATTTTAGAAATTGGTAGGAACTAGAAAATACACCTCATTACATGACAACTCAGTTGTGAAACTAGAAAATCACACTTATCTATTTAAAGTAGGTCTTTTAATTGCTGATAAGGAGTTGATATCTAGCAGGTCCACTGTTGGGAATATTGATTTTTCAGTATGAATAAAGTTGCTAAAACTTCTTCGACTTTTGCGCACTCTCTGAGACTGACTGCTTTGCCTTGAATTACATTGAGAAACTATACAGCTTATGGTGGTCCTGATTCAGCCAATCAGCCAATCAGAGAAACCGGAACTACATTGTTTATCACCGGAAGTAGTTTGTTAAGATGGTCTAAAAGTTAAATAAATTCAATAGATATTGATATAATATGCATTTTATGAAGATCTTATGGACACCTGAAGATATAAATCGAAGGAAAAATGTCTGGTCCAAAGCCTTATATTTAGTTAGAAGACGGTATTAAATTACAATATGGTGGAAACTGAATGGCAGGTATAGTTGTTAGGTAGACCCTACAGATTGGGAGGTACATGGATGTAGAGGGAAGTCATTTCAAAAGTCTGGGGCAAGGTCCAAGTACTAACAGAGGGAAAATAATTAATACTGATAAAGTACAAAATCAGTTTTTTTCAGGGTATATTTGACCTGAAAATTCAAATAATGGGATAAATGAATATCAATTCCAATCACAAATTATGTGAAATTAGGGAATGAAGCTTCGCAAGGAAAGACTAAAAAGTAACTCTGAAGCCGTGCTTTGCACATTTTTATTCATCTCAAGTACTAAACTGAAAGCAGTTTAACTGTTGTAAGGCTGTATTCCACATACCGATTTTGATGCTGCCGATTTTGTATTTGTTTGATTTTCTCAGAGAATATGACATAAAACCTTAGATGTTACATACCATTCAAAAGAGAATTGTAAGACCTTTCTATTGATGTATGATATATCTGTATTCAACCATTATTCCTACTGCCGATTTTCAAAATCGGCAGCAAAATCGGTATGTGGAATACAGCCTGTAGGCTCCCAACTAATATTAAGTATCATCTTAGAAGTGGAATTATTTGCAGAATCAGTAACTTTATCTATATCAAGTCATTCGTTTCCTTACTTATATCCAAGTAATGACATGCCACAGAAACCTATGTAAGCAAAAAAAAAAAAGCTATGTAAAGATAACAATAAAAAAACAATCCAAAACCAATCCGATTGCTTGCTCTAGGGCACTATATATTAACTGTTGTTTACTTCACATTACAGTGTCAGAGACCCATATATACCTATACCTATATCTATATCTGTATATAAACTGTTCAGAGAAACCACGCTAGTAGTAATAGGCGACATACGACAGGTCATTCACCTGCGCCGTATACGCCATATGAGGGTACCGACTGAGTCCCTGAGAACGACCGGAAGTCGTATGTTTTTGGCCGGAACCAGCAGGGAACCACTGTACGTAAACTTGGCATTTAACTGAGTATTAAGAAAGGGATGAATATGATATTTAGTCTCGATGTATGTTTTGATATTGAGTGCAATATTTTAAGAATCTGAAATGTCTCTCACGAGGGTCGCGAATTAGCCAATCAGAAAAACCGGAACTACATTGTTTTTGACCGTAACTGGTTTGTGAAGTCACTCCATAATATCATGACTTTGATAACCTTAAAATGAAAATGTTTTTTAAATGGTTCATGTGCATATCGTTGGTTATAACTAGTATGATAAATGTAAGAAACTTTTATCGAAAAGGGTAAATTCAAACAGAATAGGACCATGCACGTTAAAGAACACCTGCCTCCGTAAAAGTTTAGGGGTATAGTCTCTACCTCCTCAAAGATTCAATCATCAAAGGAAAAAAATAAAAAATGACAGAATTGTCAAACCTTGTTCTCACCGTGATATAACCAAGGATGTTGATATGGCATTAAACACGAATAACCAGCCAACCAACCATCATTCAAAGAGGATTGGTGGAACCCTGGAGTCAGGTATAGGCCTATTATATAGAGGCGGTGTATATGTTAGACTTTACGGTGGCTCTAGCCGACCACGCTACCAGTATTGATCGACAACCTCCACTACTACCGACGCCATATTGAAGTCTCCCCCCCCCCCACACACACACACACAACCCATTCCCTACAACACAGCGTCAGAGTACAGAGCTAGGGTTGTTGTGTAGAACTCTGTGTGTCCGTGGGGGTGGGGACTGGGGGGTTCCCTGTTACTGGCCGTGTTAGGGAAATACATGTATTAGAAATAGGCGAAGGTTTTGTCATGTGCTTCTATTATGCCATCTTTCATAAGGTAATTGTAATATACAATCTGATATATATATATATATAGATATATATATATATATATATAGATATATATATATATATATATATATAGATATATATATATATATATATATACACGGAACTTTGTTTATCTGAATTAAACTAGGGCTGGGCTCAATATGAGACCTATGTCTCATGTTTATCTACATGAATATAATACGCATATATATGTGTATAAATTTATACATGTACATATATGTGTGTATACAACATAGTTATATAAATGTAATACTTGGAAAATTAAAACCACAACAATGATAGTACAAAGAATGGTCAGATGACCAGAAATAAATACTTCAGATCAGAAAATGTGTCAAACATGGACTAAATGCTTGCCATGAGTGTAAGGAAGAAATCACCCCAAACCTCCTCTCCACCTCCCCAAATAATTTCATCCACTGTCACCTGAACATAACTATTACAGGTCTTTTATTACCTGAGTGTTAGAGATGCAAGGTTCTCACGCACTTATCTAACGTTACGCTGACGTTATCTAACGTTACGTGAACCAACGTTGTTTGTATCAGATAACAGGTAGTGGTGAACGTAATACTATCAGGATGTAGAGTAAAGCCCCGGCCACACTGCCCAACTCAACTCAACTCGACGGTCGAGTTGAGTTCAGTTGAGGTCAGTCCTTAAAGGAGGTGTATCACTCAGAAGATCCGGCCAATTTCTGGCCGTAAAAAGTTCCTCAAGCTCTCAGTGGTGGCGCCCCTGGTCCTACTCATTATAATGCATGGGAAGGTCAGCTACTGACCCGACCACTCTTCCCCCTCCCCCCCCTCCCCCCATCCCCCGTCCAGTGACCCAGTTACTACTAGAAATCTGTGCCAAATCCAGCGGATTTCAAATGGGGTCAGTCACTGGAGAAGGGGATACTCCAGCCACCTTCTTAGTAGATTGTCATCACCCTCCCCCTCCCACCCCCGTGTCATAATATGTTGGGTCATTAATGACCATCCAAGGAACGCAACTGTCCCTGGTCCAGCTGATCTGGGGAAAGTCCCGATGATATCAACTGACTGGGCCTTGCCCCCCCCCCCCCCCTTACACATTGCCTATAAGTTTCTGATTTGTCAAATATGATATGTTTCCATTACAGGCCATTATATCATGATATAGATTGAGAAGAGCTTCCCCTTTTTCTCGTTGATGGTGGGGCACTGCTGTCTACTTTGTAAATCTATCCTCCATTCACCCTGGAGGGGGTGGGGGTGGGGATGTGTACAGGAGGTCCATTTAGCACCCCCACCTGGTTCCTCCACGGACCGACCGTGGGCTGGGATGGAGAAGGGCCCGGGGGGGGGGGGGGGGGAACCAACGACAGAAGAGAGATGCCACTACAGGGGCCCCTTTGACGGTGCCAGGCCCGAGCTTAGGTTCAGAATTAACATGGGTTGTTAGCACCTGTCTGCGATATAAGGGGGGATCTGGGGCGGTGGGATTCAAAGGATAGGTGGCCTCCAGCACCAGATACGGGGTCAGGTTACTATTTAAAGGTTAACTTGCAAATAAATAGTATGATAAAATATATTTAATTTAGAATGAATACATAATCTATTAGGACACTCTGTAAGTTATGCAGTTCAAAAGAGTAATTAAAAGCTTCAATTATCATTGTTTGACTTCCCATCACGATTCCCGTCACAACAGCAAGGGTAAACCACTAAGCATCTATGATGGAGAGGATATATCAGCAGGCCCGTAACTAGGGGGGGGGGAGGTGGGGGTGGCAGGCCACCCCCTGACAGGGTAAATTTGTTAAAAACAGGAGAAAAGATTGAAAAGTTCCACTCTGGGAACCTCGCCGCCCCCTTTTTAAATTTAAATTATTGAAATTATAAGCAAACGTTCCACTGAGGGATTCTCGCCACCCCCCCACAGCAGACCCTTGGTACGGGCCTGATCAGTTAGATAAAGCATTTGGTAAATATAACCAGAATACAGTTAGGGATACTCAATGACTTAGAATGGTCAGGGATTGACCTTGCATTGCACGCTCAGTGTACAGAGAGGAGAGGGTGCATGTGGACCTGGGAGGAGGTCGCACGGCCGCCCCATGCCTGCCACAGTGTACACCCAGCATCTGGAGTGACCACAACAGTGGTTTGCTGGATGGACTTTAGATTTGGCACCCTCCAGGGCTGACTGGGGCTGAGGGCTGACCAAGCCAGTGACTGGGGGTCCTGGCTGGGGGTATAAGGTTACCGCCGGTCATAAAACTTTAGGCCCCTCATCAAGTCTTGGGTGGGTGGGGGGTGGGGGGGGGGGGGAAGGGAGGGGGGGATGTATGACACACGTAGTTCTTGAGAATCACACCAGGGAAATCTTTTCCGTGATACAGCCCCTTTAAGTGTGGCATAGGATTACGACTGCAATCGCAGCTCTATCTACGACCAATCCGTCGGGTCGTACATCTTGAGAAGATGAAGATGTAAGACCCGATCGTCGGGTCTTACAAGGCTGAATCATAGGTGTGGCATACCTTAAGACCCGACTCAACTCAACTGGTCAGTAATAGAGTCAATCATGAGTGTAATTTGGTTTTACTACGTTCTTTTTTTGACTTTTTATTGGCGACTTCATGTGGACACATGTTCTTCCGGAAGCAATTTATATGTATAAGTATTTTCATGAGTGCACAATAATGAGAATGAGCATAAGCAGATGATAAGATGAGTAAATTCAACGGTACAAACTCATTAATCCGGTCCAGTACAACAGTTAAGGGTCTTCATCTAGTCATACAAATTTGTTTAATTAATTTCTTAACCTTAACCTTTGTTGTTCTAATATTATATGTATTTATGCTTATGACTGTACTAACTATACGCTAGTCTTGCAGAGACTACGACTGTTCAGTCTTCAAGTGTGGCCACATGAGGGTCTGTCAGTAAGACCAGACAGTCGTAGGGTTCTGGCGCCCTAAACAGCTGCGACAGTCGAGTTGAGTTGAGTTGGGCAGTGTGGCCGGGCCTTAAGTGGGGGTCAGGGATGACTGACCCTAAATACACCAGTCCGGTAGCTAGAAAATAACACTTAGATTGTATCTCAATTCTCATCCAAATATATGTCATTCATGTAGCTAGATAAAAACATGCTTAAACTTCACCCAAAATTACATTAGTCCAGTAGCTAGACAATAACACTTAAGACTTTATCTGAATTTTCATCCGCAAATATGGTATTCATGTAACTCACTTTACATTCAATTTCATCCTAAAATACATAAGTCCTGTCCAGTAGCCAGATAATAACACTTTTCCAAAGTTTCACCCAAAATATGGTATTCATGTACCCAGATGATGACACGCTTAACTTTCAACCAAAAATAGATCAGTTACTTGGACGTATAAGAAGACGTTTTAATGTAATTCAATATGATATACCAATATATCATTTTATAGACCTAACACATCAGACAGTTGACAGTGTTAGCGCCCTGGATTATAGGCAGCCTTCAATTGTAAAGGTTGATTTGTGGGTTACAATATCGTTAATCAATTAGCACGAAACCCAATCAATTATTAACAGTCATAGAGACCTCAGATGCCAGGCTTTGATAGCCATGAATAGCTATGTTTATCTATTGTATTCAGAGGTGATTCATAAATTTCAAACCAGCAATTTCTATTTGGATAAAAAATATTTCATTTATTCATTTCCTTTTTTAAAATTTAGCCATACTCACATTATATGTGATCTATTTTAAGAAAAAAAGCACACAAAATAATAATGCACGTTTCCCAAGAATAAAACATGCATATAATGTAAGTTTTCAAGTTGAGGGTGACGACTTTGGCCCATATCTAAGACCAGGTGTGAAAATGTCCCCACAAACCTACTAATGCTACTCTAAAATTACCGAACCCCTACCCTTATTGACTGCCAGCCTAGAAGTTTTCTATTGTTCCAGCCTGTCCGTGGGGGTACCGGAGTGAGGGAGAGAGACCCCCAGTAGCCCCTGCTGATCATAAAAGGTGATGATAGGAGGGGACCTATCACTGACCAAGTGGTTCTTCGGTTTCAATCCTTGTTAGTGCTTGGTTCATTAAGGGATGTGGTACAGCAAAAAAAAATTCAGGTTTTGATCCCCTGCTGTTTGCCCACCCTGTCACCTTCATCTCATAGATACAATCACCAAAGACTTGTTTTAGCTGTGAAAATGACCCTGGCTGTTGGTATGGCGTAAAATGTCAATTACTCGCTCACTCTTTTGTCCCAGCCTCTAGTTAGCCCCTAGACGAATTAGCCCCCCCTCCCCCACCCACCTCCCAATGGGTCGACTCATCGCAATTCACGACAGTCACAACAACGTGTTTTTAAGGGATCGAATTTCAGAATTAGTCCAACTTTTTTAAGGGAGAAATCTAGGTTAGTCAAGGTGGGGGGTGACTGGATGAGATCAATGAGTCAGGGGATGGGTTAGAAAAAGTAAAATAAAACTTGTTGGTTCAATAGCAAAACGCTGTCAATTGAATCTCCCCCTTGAAAAGTGCCTGGTTCACGGGGGGATGCAATGAGCTTCATTTAGGGCGACGATTTTTGATAATGTTAGGGAACAAGAGGGACAATAGGGGTTATAAAAGAGCAAACAATATGCAACTATTTAGTTTGAGGAAAATCGTTCCCTATTGCATAAAACCTTCTTGACCGAGTTTGACCGATCACTTAGCTCCTGCTACCCACAATGCATCATTCCTTAAATACTGATGGATTCAGGCTTTCAAAAAGCCATATAGGCTTATTACCTTTGCGCATGTTTTACACTTTCAAAATATACACATTCTTGGGCAAGTGATTGTTTTGTGGTAATGTATTTATGACTCCACTGATATTTTCTCGTGTTGCTGAAATTCAAGAAGATCACTGCCAGCAATATGCATTGATACATTTACTAGATCAGGGATTATGCACTGACTCTTTGCGCCATTAGAATTGCAATAACTAATGCTAAATCACGAGAGAAAAATATTGCTATAAGAAATAGAATTTGCATTAGCAAAATAGATAAATACCAGAATGAGCACAGAAAATACCCCTCCCCTGCTCCCCCACTCCCCCTTTCCCTCCTGACCAATCATCTTCCTTCATCCCCCCCCCCTCCCCCACCACCACCCCGAAAATCAACTCATCCCATGCTCACCAAAAACCCCTCAGCCGGCCCTGGAGAGAGCACAGGGCCCTGCAAAATTGTCTAAAAACCCTGCAAGGGCTGCTCAAAAAACTGCAAAAGCTGCAAACGTCCCCCAGACCCCCTCCCTCCCACCCTCCCACCCACCCCTGGCTGGCCGATGTTGACTGTTTTCTCGTATTATCGAACAAAAATCAGCGAGATTTAAAAAGAAACTTGCCGAAGGTTTCCACTCTAAGCATATTGATTACACGCGTTTCAGTAAAACTATGAAGTTACTTTCGTGGATATGTTTCATAGCCAACCCGGCATTTAGAAATATGTGTGATTTTTCTTTAATGCAAGTCATCAGACCTATTTGGATCACTCAGAAGTTTTATTATGTTACATTCGTAGATAAAATAACCTCTTTTTAAACAATTCAACAGAACCAGAATGCATCTGAAAGGCAGTTGCAATTAGACTGGTCGTCGAACATACACAAAACAAATGTATTCTTTTTATCTTTATAGATGCATTTCGAGCCCGTCATAACTGATAAAGAAATCTTTCCGGTCGTAACATATAAGGCTCATTTAAAGCATATAAGGTACATTACATTCAAAACATAAAAGGGACATTCGACAACTATCCCTAGCAGCACGCTGCTTTTCCAAGTGTTTTTCCCAATGTTACAATGTTTACAATGCGATTTACTTTTTCCTTTACAGTGCTCCGTACTATATTCCCTATTATTTGCCGCATCCATTCAGGTGTTTGTTTCACATATGGTTTTTGATTCCTGCCCATATATATATTATAAGTAAATATATGTTTCCTAACAAACAATGTTTTATAACGGATATCCGCTTCAGTTCTACACATTTAGCTTTTTCCCTTCTGAAAAAGGGAAGAAAGAATCGCTGTCTAAAGTTGCTGGGGCATCATTAAGCCCCTTTTTAAAGTCGCCAATTTGGCGAATTCATCATTCTTTTGCATTCGCCAAATGCCATATTCATTGGCAAACTTTTTCAATTAAAATAGTTCTTTATTTATCTTTAAAGTTTAAGTGCAACTGATGTCCAATTTAAGTCATTATAAAGCACATTTTAGCCATCACGATTCGCCACAAGAATCCAATTCCGTACACCGTTGGCGATTTGGCGAGCGGTTAAGGTGATCCCAGCTCGAAAGCTTTAAGAACACAGATACCCTGATATGAAAATCCTTGTGTTTGAACGCTCCAATAACGTCTTATCTCTAAAGTGGTCGTAAATCAGTTCGTTTTATTTTTCTGTTGGTGATATCAAAGGACTGTTTAAACATTGTGTTGGGTCACTTTGAGATTATGGCGTGTTAGTTTATAGCATGAACATAGGTCATAGGGCATGGAACGAGCGAGAAAAAATGCATTGCTGCTTATTATAGTTTGACTCTTCCTATCCTGATGAATATTTATCAGAGAAGAGGCTTTGTTTTATAATCTCACTTCTAATGGTTTGAAGAATTCAGAATTTCTTAGCCAATCATAATTAATGGAAATTGAAGGAGAATTAGTGAAATGTCCCTTTTAGTAAAAAAAGATTAATATGGAAAGTATTATAACATTTGAAAATTGCTAGGTCTGGAAATGTAACTCATCCATTTAGAGAATTATCTCTCCAGTTTTCCAGGAAAATGGTCAGAAAAAGTGTTTGGAACAACAATAAGTAATACTGGCTATGATCGCCTGTGTGGTATATCAGTGTAATACCACTCCATAGATAGCAAAGGCAATATTACACACTACTTGAGCCTCGATATGAAAATGTAGCAGAGAAGTCACACATGTGAGAGATGAAATTCATTGTTACACAAATATGTGAGATACTCCAAATTGCGAATTTTTAACAATTATATCACTCCTGCGAGCAAATTGTCTGTAATATCATCATATTGCGCCCATATTGCAGCCCAATCGTGTCGTGTAATACCGCCGTAACCCCTTACATATCTTCCACACCGGGGTTTGACCGTTTGACAGAAGTCAGTCAAGTACACCACGTGACCTGATTAAGGTCACATGACCTTATTACAGGTAGTGCTGTCATCTTATCTTATCTCTGGTTCTCAAGGACGCCACTAGGGGAGTTTCTACCTGTTCAGGTATACTCTACTCAGAAAATGTAAATCCTTGTATTTATCTCTGCTAAAGGGCTGTAAATCCTTTATTCAGGGTGCTCACACAGGTATTATAAGGTCTTAAAAGGTTTTACATGGTTTTGCAATTTATAAGGCTATTAGAAAGGTCTTATTTTGGGTCCAGAGGTCTTAAAAAGGTCCCATTTTAGCTCCATTTGATTTTATTACAAGATATAATTTTTCTTTATGTCAATTTTATCTTTATCTCATTTTGGTTAAATATTTAAATGGTAAAAAAAGGTTCTTAAAAATATCCTTTAAAGGTATTATTTTGTTACCTAACAAGGTATTATAAAGGTCTTATTTAGGTCTTATTTTGATTTATGAAAAGCATGGGTACCGAGAAATCCTTTTATTCTTTAGGAAAACATACAGAGGGTGACAGTATGACCCTGAATACAAAGTGGGCATCGGAAAATTGCTGCCCAAGGCTGTTAGGCTGAGGGCTGTAATTTCTCCTACGTTCCACTGAGCATTCGGGGTTGTACTGTCAATGGAGGGTAGATTTCCTTATATTATATACCCTATTTTGTTAGTTACAAGGAAAATAGAAAGGACATTACCAAACCTATCTGCCATAGACCAGCGGCTGCAAAGCATGCTGGGATTTGGATGGCAATTTTACCTAACATGGCTGCTGGTTTAAGCGCCATACCCACTATGACATTTTTACTGAGTCGGCCGATGGATCGGCACTAAATTCGGCCAACTCTACTGGGAGAGTCGGCTGATTTTAACACTGACTCATATCAAACATGTATTTTTCAATATTACATACTAACTTGTGATCTGGTTCAGTGACGATTTTACTGGCGATTTTGCCAGTCTCCCATCGCTGGTTGCTGGGTAAATTGCCTAGTGGGTATGGGGCTTTACAGACCCTCTTTGGGAAACAGTGGGTCTGACTCTTGTGGGTATACAGACCCATTACATAAGTTTCCTGGGTCAGAAAGGACCAACACCACCTGTGTTGTAAGGTTAGCCAGGAGTGGGTCAGGCCCAGGTAACGTTACCTGTAGATTATATTGGCCCAGGGATTTAGATTAAGGGGACACCTGGGGTCAGTAGGGAGACCTCTGGACCACAGGTCTAAAGGTCCCTGGTTTAAGGCTACTGAGAGTAAAGTACTTTTTTTTTTTTTTTACGAATGTTCAGGGCCATACCCACTAGGCGATTTTACTGTTGGGTGACTGGGAGAGGGGCCGTTGTCATCAGCGGGCGACTGTGATATTCAGCAATTTTGATATTTTACCACTGTTTTCACTGCCGATTTTACAGCCGATTCTGCCTCCCATCACCTGTTGCCCAGAATGCACACCATACCAATAGGGAGTCGCCCGGTGATTGTGATCGCTCGGTGATCGTGCTGGTAATTTTTAGATAATAAGATGCCCATGTCATCGCCAGGCAATGGTAAAATAGCTTAGTGGGTATGGGGCTTGAGATATTCGATGTTGTTAATGTTGTTATATTAAAGCAGATAACAATAAATGCAAAAAAATAAAAACCAAACTATAAACATTAACCAACATAAGTCTGATTATGTATGATATGAGAAATATCATTTAATTTACATTGCACATCAATGTTTGAAATTAAGGTTTAAATTTGTGCAACCGTCAGGTGCATAGCCTAAAAAGGTATGCGCCTGACAGCCTTTCAATGCACCCTCAGAGATATTGGCTATTTTTCATTCTATCAAAAATGTATGAACCTAGAATATAACTCTTATACAATTCTATGTAGAACGATGCATCAGAACTACAATGAAAGGCACCAGTTTGCTCTTAATTAGTTTCAATATGAATATTGGAAATATCCTGAAAAGATTGAAAGATGACATTTCTACTGCACAAAGACCAAACATCCCAAGACCCATATTATTAGGGTTGCAGATAATTAGTGTTTCAAATATTTAAACCATCATAGAATACCTACAATAAGCCCATCCCAGTTTATACCAACAATAAAGTTTACCATGAAAAATTATCAAAATTGCTTGTGTGCTTATTCCCTGAACAGAGATGCACAATACAAAATTAACCAGAGCTAACAGCTCCTAAAACTTGTTAAATGTGACCTTACATTTCTGACTTTTCCCCATAGGAACCAATGGTAAAGCCTGTCAGTCCAACCTATTATAAACTATAGGGTGCTTTCTAGGACCCCATAGA
The DNA here is from genome assembly GCA_936440205.1 of Lepidonotus clava. Taxonomy (NCBI): domain Eukaryota; kingdom Metazoa; phylum Annelida; class Polychaeta; order Phyllodocida; family Polynoidae; genus Lepidonotus; species Lepidonotus clava. The sequence goes on from OW387143.1 coordinate 5,141,481, forward strand.
ATACTTGTTCAAAACTAAAGGATAAACTATAGGTGGCCTCTAGGGCCCCATAGAATACTGTCAGTCAAAACCAGAGCATGCTGGAAATGGCTGGTGCAGCAGCAGCAGCATGGTGAGGGTGAGTCAGTGAACAAAGAACAGGACAAGTCAAGCTCAGTGGATAGACTGATGAGTTGGAGAATTTGTCGCCAATTTATACAAAAACTAGGCACAGGGCCGTGGCTGTCAGAAGTTGGACACGTTGGACACGTATAGTTCTTCATAATTGTGAAGGGAAATTCCATAATACACGATTCATGTGTCCCTCCTCTAGTGGGTGGAGGATTATTGACCACCCCTACACAGCCGGCAAAAAACAGATACAAAATTGATCTCTGGGCTTAGTGTTGTCCCAACTTACACGACAATTTTACATTTCTATAACCTTATAAATGATATAATCTTAAACATACTCATAGTACTTTTAGGTTTACATAAAGTTCATAAAGAAATACCAACATCTTAATAAGACTTATACAATAAATTCATACTACATCTAGGACCATTTAAAACCAAGAACAATTTCAACACTAAAATACAAAGTACACATAAAACAACCCATAGTACTTTTAGGTTTACTTAAAGTTCATAAAGAAATATCCACACCTTAATAAAACTCATATAATATTCATATGTATGTAGGCACAATAATATCAGTGTATGCTTTCATAAATACATACTACATCTAGGACCATTTATTCCAGTGACTACCATTAAACTATAAAAACATTATATAGATCCCAGACTTCTACACAGGTCATCCATTTCTTAGATTTAAACATATTTCCAAAATATGGAGAAATCTCAAAATAAAACAAAAGAAGTCTGAGGATCTCAGGTCATCGCCCTGCATAATTAATGACCAAAACTTATTATAGCAGGGAAGTCTTATACCCTGGATCTCACCTGACTGAACAAGGCTGCATGAAAAACCTGGGCTGGATCCTCAGCGCCAAGGCTCATGAGAGGAAGAGTCTCTGGTTTAAGAAAACTTCTTTGTAGTCTGGGGTTAGTTGGAGGATCACTGAATAATTTGAAGATGGGGGGTAGTGGTGGGTACAGCGTTGGGGGCCTGCTTCATCATAGCTGCAGGCTATGACTGGGGCAGTTGCTGCTGGGGTTGGGGTATTCATGTGATAACTAGTCTGATTGTATGAATTGGTACTAGTATCAGTGCGAGGGACTTCAGGACCAGACCAAAGCACTTGAAACTCTTCCTTCTCTTGTACACAACAGCAATACTTGCTACCAACAATTTTGATAATAATGAAAAGTAATAAAGGGCAGGTACCCTGTCACTACACTATGGTCTATGGGTGAAATACCTATTGTGTTAGACATTTTAACTGTTTATAAAGGTGTTGATTTTTTTTTTTTTTTTTTTATTAAATCAAATTTTGCAATCCGGTGTAACTACTTTAGGTTCAAAAAGCTGCCAGCACCACAGTAGAAAGGTGATCAGCCTTGCGACATGCAATGCTGGTGCAATCGTTCCTTGGAACAGCAGTAAGTGCATGGGAGCTTCTCCTGATAAGATTAGCATAGCAGGCTGATTTGAGCTGCTCTTATTCAACCATACACACCCTAGGGCTGTTCCCAGTACATTACATTGGAATGAAAGTCTCAGGCGTCCCTGAACTGTCCTTAGAATTAATTATGTAAGTAAACCATTTAAAACATTATTCAGATTTATGGATAAACATCACCAAAAATATGTTTTAACCTAGAATGTAACCACAATTCTAACCTTCATAATATGGGGAGTTAAACAACTGCCACCCATTTAAAGTAACATAAAGGGAGTCCCTGCTCTAACCTTCAATTATGGGGAGTTCAACGACTACCACCCATTTAAAGTAACATAAAGGGAGCCCCTGCTCTAACCTTCTCTTATGGGGAGTTCAACAACTACCACCCATTTAAAGTAACATAAAGGGAGCCCCTGCTCTAACCTTCTCTTATGGGGAGTTCAACAACTACCACCCATTTAAAGTAACATAAAGGGAGCCCTGCTCTAACCTTCACTTATGGGGAGTTCAACAACTACCACCCATTTAAAGTAACATAAAGGGAGCCCTGCTCTAACCTTCACTTATGGGGAGTTCAACAACTACCACCCATTTAAAGTAACATAAAGGGAACCCCTGCTCTAACCTTCTCTTACGGGGAGTTCAACAACTACCACCCATTTAAAGTAACATAAAGGGAGCCCTGCTCTAACCTTCTCTTATGGGGAGTTCAACAACTACCATCCATTAAGTAACAGAAGGGAGTCTCTGCTCTAACCTTCAGTTACTAATCTTTATAAACCATGATATGACAGGGGAGTTAACCAACTGCAACCCTATAACAACAAAACATACAAATATCAAAGCAGTAAAAGCACAGCAGAATGCTATAAAATGCTATAGGCCTCAATCTTGGATGAGCAATACACCCCAGTATAATGATATACTGCATTCTTACAACAAAACACACACCACCTGGTCATAATTGGGAGAGGCAGCTTCTATCAGTGTACCTTCCTACCCTATGGCTCAGTGTTTACATTATCTTCCATTGTAAAAATAATGAAAAGGATAAAAACATGCCTAGGTGCATCATACCCTGTATATATAAAACAATACATCTCATATATATATGACAAAGACTGAGATCAATTAGTCATAAGAATGATTTCAATTAGTCATAGAATTAGTCACTCTAGTTTTTCAAACAATTGTATCTACATAACATTATCACAAATCCGCTAGTCATGGATAGTGCAAACAACATTCATCAGTGTACCTCTCTACCACATAGCTCTAAGTATACATAATCATATACCAACATACTATCACTGAGAGAGGCACATTATACTAGCAACATCATGATGACATATCAACAATGATCAAAGTCAATCAGAAATATGTGTCCCAGGTCTGTTCCTCAGGTGGGGACTTGCTATGACATGTCCTATCAAGTCACCAAGGGATCCAGTGGGTGGGTCAATGTCATGGCTGTGGACGTTCCCACACTCCCGCACAGCTGTGAACACTCCCACATTACTGTCAATGATCCCTCCACATTGTCACCAACCTTACAGGGCACCGTCAGCTTGACCAGGGCAATGTCAGCTTGACCAGGGCGTTGTCAGCTCTACCAGGGCATTGTCAGCTCTACCAGGGCGTTGTCAGCTCAACCAGGGCATTGTCAGCTCGACCAGGGCATTGTCAGCTCGATGTGGAGGCCAGGGAAGGGCCAGGTGGTCGTACCTACCCATCCCAGAGCTGCCTGACATACAGTGGATGCTGCAGACCTTCTGTGGACGCTGTGGATGCCATGTGGATGATGCAGACCCTCAGTGGACACTGCTGACCCTCATTGGACGCTGCTGACCCTCAGTGGACACTGCTGACCCTCAGTGGATGCTGCTGACCCTCAGTGGATGCCATCAGACCTTCATGGAGGCCAGGGGAGGGCCAGGTGGTCGTACCTGCCCATCCCAGCACTGCTAAACACTCACCAAAACTGCCCACTGCTGCTGACAATTGTCAGAAGACTGCTGTGTTCGTTTCTTCTCATTTTACTGAAGAAAATGTCGCGTTCGTGGTCGGCACTATAAACTATAGGGTGCTTTCTAGGACCCCATAGAATACTTGTTCAAAACTAAAGGATAAACTATAGGTGGCCTCTAGGGCCCCATAGAATACTGTCAGTCAAAACCAGAGCATGCTGGAAATGGCTGGTGCAGCAGCAGCAGCATGGTGAGGGTGAGTCAGTGAACAAAGAACAGGACAAGTCAAGCTCAGTGGATAGACTGATGAGTTGGAGAATTTGTCGCCAATTTATACAAAAACTAGGCACAGGGCCGTGGCTGTCAGAAGTTGGACACGTTGGACACGTATAGTTCTTCATAATTGTGAAGGGAAATTCCATAATACACGATTCATGTGTCCCTCCTCTAGTGGGTGGAGGATTATTGACCACCCCTACACAGCCGGCAAAAAACAGATACAAAATTGATCTCTGGGCTTAGTGTTGTCCCAACTTACACGACAATTTTACATTTCTATAACCTTATAAATGATATAATCTTAAACATACTCATAGTACTTTTAGGTTTACATAAAGTTCATAAAGAAATACCAACATCTTAATAAGACTTATACAATAAATTCATACTACATCTAGGACCATTTAAAACCAAGAACAATTTCAACACTAAAATACAAAGTACACATAAAACAACCCATAGTACTTTTAGGTTTACTTAAAGTTCATAAAGAAATATCCACACCTTAATAAAACTCATATAATATTCATATGTATGTAGGCACAATAATATCAGTGTATGCTTTCATAAATACATACTACATCTAGGACCATTTATTCCAGTGACTACCATTAAACTATAAAAACATTATATAGATCCCAGACTTCTACACTATAATGTCCAACCCTATTTTGTCTTGAAATACAGCATTTTGATTGGCTGGCAAACCTGCAAATCAATTGAAAAGATTTAAGAAATGATAATGTTTTAGAAGTAATTGTGGATATAGAAAAACATGATTCTTGCTTATTTAAGTAATCCAAAGTCTTGGAAACAAGGATGGCATGATATTATGTCTATATTTTGTCCAACCCTTGTCCAACCCCAGGATTTACCCAAAGCAGGATGGGCTTATTAGAAAGGGGAGAGTTGAATTGATGAAGAGCCCCACATGATAGTCTCCATTGCATTTGTGTCCGTAAAGGTGGTATTACACTACACGACATGAGCTGCAATATGATGGTGTCGCAGAGAAATCACACTTATCAAAGACCAAATTCTTTGTTATACATGTGTAAAATACTCCAAATTGCCGATTTCAAGCAATCATATCACTCCTGGATGCGGATTTTCTGTAATATCGTCATATAATATTCTGCCGATATCGCAGCTCAAGTTGTGTAGTGTAATACCAACTTTATGTTGTTGTATGAACACATAGACGTCACAGAAATTATTATCATGTATAACCAATTCATTTGCAAAGCACAACTACTATTAGAAACAGTATCAAGATGGGTTTAACATTACTGCCTAGGAATATGAGGTTATTGGCTAGAAACCCAAACTGAGATAGATACCCAATAGGGTAATGGGAGGGGGGTGGAGTGGAGATGGGGGAGGAGAACAATATATAGGACTTTACATGATGTCCAAAAAATAGGTTGGGTCAGTATAAAGGCTAAGTACTAAAAAGGGCATGCATTTAGGTTTACACACATAGCATTTTCCCCTCTCTTTGTAGTATAGGGGTACATCAAAAGTGTGTGTGTGGGGGGGGGGGGGGGGGGGGAGGAGGGTCAGGACCCCCTGGTTCCCCCCTCTGGATCCATCCCTATTATGTGCGTCTTTTCTTCCTCTGTACAGTTATATGTAGGTACAATACTAAATATGAATAAATCATGGTCTCTTTCTCTGTTTAAAGTTATAATCTCCATTAAAAACCTTATCTTGATATATTAGACTTAGTATGTGGAATCCATGAATGATTATATCATGTCACAAAATTACACAGGAACATGACATGTATTTGATCAAATAATGTTTTCGGTGGACTGACGGGATTTGGCAGTCAGGATTTCATGTTTTTATTGGGGATTTCTTTTTGATTTGGTAAGAAAAGTACTCACATTTTTCAGAAAGAAAAGTATGAACATTTCTGAAAAAAGAAAAATCTTCCTGTCGTTAGTTTTGCACCAAGATGGGCGGTCAACCGGAAACAGATAGTTTTACCAATCATACTCTAGATATGACAATTTTGTGAAATTAATGCTGACTAATTCTTACATTGTGTTTTGTGTGTTGCAGCCCCTTGGACACCTTATTGGCCACGTCTCGTGGAGGACGTGTATATGACCATCCTCTAACCCCACCGAGCAGGTAGGAACAATGATTGATTGATTGATTGATTGATTTATTCATTTAAATTGATTTATATTCCAAATATCTTGTGACTGAAGTGAGAGGGGGGAGCAGTTGAAAGACCGGTTGTATAGGCTGAAACCATTTACCCTTCCTCCTCAAATATCGCTGGGTGCTGGTGTTCACTAATTTATTTCCCAGTGACATGTTGAATTACCAGGGTTTATCTCAACTGGCACTCTCTGCCTCTGGCTCTAACTCACTTGTGTCCAATGGTAGCTAGCATTGAACAGGTGGGGTTTGGTGCAGATTGGAAGCAATGGCGTTTTAATATAAGGAAGGTAAATAAACCCGGCCTAACAGCTGCGGTAATTTCTACTGTTTGATAAAACCCACTTCATATTCCTCGAAAGGCCCTCTTTTGTTATAAGTAGGGTTGTAGTAAGTAAATCCCAGGCCCAGGTTTCCCTGATTTACCTGGGAGTATGACCATCCTTTACGGTTTCATCAATTATTCACCGCTCACCTCCCTGCTGAATCACTCACACGACCCAAAATAGACTTTAGCATGAAGCGGGTTTCTCAACTCACGATATTCCTACAGCATATTAGGAGTTATTTCCGAAACCAGCTTTCTTACTGCACTATATTCCTACAGCAGATGGAGAGTTCGTTCAGAAGCCAGTTTCTTACTACATGATATTCCACGGCATATTTGAAGTTATTTCTGAAGCCAGATTTTCACTGCATGATATCCCTACAGCAGATTCAGAGTTAGTTTTGAAGCCAGTTTCTTACTACACTATATTCCTACAGCAGATTGAGAGTTAGTTCTGAAGGTTAGAATGACTTTTTAAAATAAACCATGTCCTTTGTATTTGGGACTCAACAAATTGCATTGAAACTTGGCATAATTCTAAATTCGCATTAAATCTGATGAATAAATTGTAAAATAATCAGAATTGAAATTTCACTGGCCCCTCTCTTTAATATCAAAATCCTTTTATGACAAATTTTTTCCTTTTATGTTACACTCTCTTATAGAATCACAATATACACTATGTTTCATTATGTATAAGTGAAGTATTTTTAGATTCATTGAATCACCACGTGGTTATGGTGAGAACATGGTGATCACCAAAATGTAATCACGTGACCATGTCTGCACAAGGTCTATAGGTGCTCAAATAAAAATATGATCCACGCAGGCTAGTTTCCAGGTGGAAACGAGCCTTCAAGCAGGATACCACGGCTCTGTAGCTCTCTAGGCAGCAGCTCTGTATCAAAATGTCCCTCTCCCAGGTGGTTGACCTTTGCAGTGATATTAAAGACACTCACCCAGGGACCAGGTGGTCTGTTTTCGGGGGGTGATTTCTCACTGCTTCTTGATGCCTGTGCTGGGAACTCTATCCCTGACAGTCCCCTAACAGTAACACCTTAAGCCTATAGACTTTGTGCAAACGTGATGTCATTCAAAATGTATAAATTCTTAATGATAGTAATTGTTGAATATGGGTCAGGAAGTTTGAGGCAGGGCGCATGATTTTCAAATGCATGCACCCGGATGGTGCAAGATTTTCTCCCATTATACATAGCTCTCTATAGTTCTGTACACACAGACATAAAACCGTTATTTCGGACATTAATATATCTTTTGATGTATGGTTTTAGGATGTATGGTTTACAATTACCAAATTTTGCACCTTTACCTTTAAATATGACTGGGAAGATCTGAGATACGTTGACGTATCGGACCTGAAACTCCCTAATAATCAACAATGTTTAGTTATGTCATTGTGTAAATAAATGATATGATATTTTGCGTTTGATAACAGAAGTTGATAAGGTCTCTGAATGCTATTTGCATAACACACACACACAAAAACTAACAACAGTGGTTGAGACCCAGTGCTTTAGCTATTCATGCATTACCCTGGTAGAAACCGTGATCCAACATGGTTTACAAAACACCCACAGAATTCTGCAGTGTGTGAGGCTTACGAACAAGTCTTTTATTTTTCCGTATCAAAGCACCATCTAGGATAGTTAAGGATCAAGACAGTTACCAAGGAGATTTTTACCCTCTGTTGAAAGGTCACTGGAGTCATATTTTCAGGAGGTTCAATGTGGAGAAATAGTCCAGGCAGTGTGTGAATCCTACCGTAGACGGGGGAGGTGGTTTAAAACAAGCAGCCACCCACGGCGCAATAACCTCATTAGAGGAAATAGTATTTAGCAGTTGCCATGTCTAGTACTTTGAATAGACGTTGTAGGCCTATTTAGATGTATATATCTAAATACTATGGTACTATTCCATGATCTAGAAATAAAAAAGTTTGTTTCTACATCAAACTTGATGCAATTATTTTTGGATTAATTGTGTAATTTATGTTGAAGTCATATTATTATAATTGTGTTATTCATTTTTGTTAGTAATCATATATAAAACAGAAAAGTACAATACCACCACATACTCTCTTCTGAAAGGTGTTCACTAAATTCATTCACAACTTCAAGGAAGGAACCTGATTGTATCTTAGAAATAAAATTCCAGACAGGGAGAATTAGAATAAATTAACAGAGATCAAAACGGCGGCAAAACCTAGAGTGTATATATACCCAGAATAAAAGTCCTATTAATTGCCGATTCAGCTCTTTTGGCGTCTCTTTGACCTCTGACCCGGAACCACGTGACCCGCGGTGTACTCTGGGTATATAAAGTGGACGCTGAGGACAGTTGAACTTTTGGCCCAATTTCCGGCCAAAGGTCACCGAGGCAATGACCAATCACCGGTAATAAAAGCCCAGCCTCGTTGTCGATCTAAAAACCCTCCCCCTCCCCTATTATCGTCCACCTCTGAGACGCCGCTGGGAGTTTTATTACCCCACACTCTCCAAGCTGATCTTTGGTGAGGGGATAGGTCCATATAAGGTGGTGTGACCAATAGTAGGGGAAGGGGAGGGGACGCACTTTAAAAAAGAATATACAGGGGGTCCTAACCCCCTGCAAAAACACCCAAGAAAATATAAGAGGCACATTATGACATATCAAATTTTTAATATTTTTTTTTGTACTGGAAATACATCATTTGGGCAATTTTCCCTATACCATGGACAGCTGATTTCCAGTATTTTAGGGACCTACAGGCTAATTTGAGCAGATTTTGTCGACATAAATATTGGAAATACACAAATATTTGCCATATATCTATCTTTTACGATTGGATTTTCAAACTAACTTGAAAAACATAAATATATATACAGATACCAAAGTGAAACATAGTCAATGCTGGTTTTCCATGATGATAAACCACAAATTATGCCACAAAATGTCTATACTTAAGCATTATGATTTGACGACATATTTCCCAGCATACATCTTGGTCTAGGTTAGTCTGCAGGTAAAATTTATAAAGTATGCTATCCGTGGTAGGGATAATTCTTTTGGTGCAAAATGCCCATATGTTGGAGCACAGACTATATATGTTATATATGTCTATGGTTGGAGAGTGTATGTTATTGGTTGTCTTGGGTGTAGGGTGTAGGAGGTGGTAGGTGTGGGGGGGGGGGGGTATTTAGGGGGTGTTTTAGGGGGTGTGGGAGCAGTGTCTCTGCCCCGGGGGGTACAAGGCTACAATTAGGGGTAGGGGAGGGGTGGGGGAGGGGTAGGGAAGGGGTGGGGGAGGGGTGGGGGAGGTGTAAGGGTGGGGTCGGGTGGAGCTTATTAGAGGTAGGTAGGTGTCAGGGGAGGGTTCAGGAGCACCAGGAGCAGGGGGGAGGGGAGACAGGGATATCTTTGTAAATGTCACCGACCACACGCAAAGTCAGCAACCGAGATCTATGTACTCTGATTGGGAAATTCCTAAAAATGATTTTTTGTAGGTTTTTGAAAAATTTTTGGTTTGTGTAAGAAGATTTTTTCAAAGAAAATATTTTTTGATATAGTATTATTTATATGTGTACTTTTGGAAATTGTGTTTACTATGAATTCAATCAAAATTTATATAAATCTTTAAAAAATTAAATCCCCCATATTGCATTTTCATATAGTATTGTCTAAATTATTATTTTTCTCTTTGAGTTCGGGGGAAAAACCATCATATAAACACATGGAATTATCCAGCTAAATATATATCATCATAGCTTATTTTCCTGAAACAAGTAAAAATATAAGGGTGTCATTTTTGGGTGCCATCATTTATCATTATTTGTAAACCTACTTAGCAAAACCCTCGAAAACAAACTAAACACGGGTCAATCTTGAAGCGAGTGCCACTTTTCAGGTGTGTTAATGAATGACCAGCGCTATGGGTAATTCCTAACGCGAGCAGGGTGATTGAGAAGTTTCCCCCTTTTTTCCCCCGACCCGTGTAATTTTCACGCGGACAATACCAGCATATGTTGTCCTTCACACCGACTGGGCTCCGGCTACCCATCGTGCAAAGTCAGAATTGATGAGGGGACCTTGCCATTATTGCCAACTACAGGTGGCTGCTGGCCACTACTGGCTAGACTTGCTCCAAGGCTATTGTCAATTTGTCAATTTCCTTTTAGACTATATTATAGATAGAAATGTTTCCAAGGATAAATGTTTTTTTTTTCTTTTTTGAACATCTTTATTATCCTGGGGTGAGTTGGATTACCCCAGTCTTCCCTTGCAATGTTTTGCAAGGCAACAAAAGTTATAATTTTAGAATTTACTGTACTTTTAGTTTTGTTTATAATTCAACTGATGCTTCCTTATATTTGATTATTGATACCTTAGATATAAAGGTCAGCAGGCAATTATTTTCATAAATGGCCCAAAGAAAAAAAACCCCCATCATATTTGATATATCAATCACACAGATCAGCCAGTCAGAGAACAGACAATGAGCAGGTAATATCAATTTGACGAGGGTGCTTGTTCCCATACGACTCCCCATAGATCTGGATTCCCCGTTTATTAAACATGCAACACTCTTTATTCTGAGCGAATGAAATCAATTAGCGATAATTGAATCAACCTCTGATTGAATGAGGACTAATAGGTATTCTTTAAATGTCTCTTTTTTGTCACTGCCAGCACCAACTTTTCTGTGAGTTCTAGCACCACAACTGAAATAAATGAATGAAAATCCTGAACAGGAGGACAACAGAGATTTATCGTCCTTATGGAAACAAATATCGTAAGAATTCTACATTATGTGTTCTACATAAAATAATTTCAGGTATATTCTTGGTTTTGTTAAAGGCTGATTTGTTTAAGGCAACCGATTGCATTATCCATTCATTTTTTGTCAAAAAAAGAATATTTTGGCTTAAATTAGATTGAAATGTAAAACAGTGTGAATTCCTCTTTGTCAAAATTGTGAGGCAACAGCCTACAATCAGCTAGGGACTTCTTGTACCCGAAAAAAGCTATAAACGTTTCCACTATATTGCTGCATTTGTTTTCCTCCATAAATTTTGTGAGATATTTCTGAAAAAATAATGTAAACATATGCCTAAGGCTTTTTGAACCACAATTTGAGTGCACATGAGTCAAAATGGAGTCTCAGATGTAAGATGGAGGTTTCAGAGTCGAGGGGGTCCTGACCCCCCCTCCCCGCTCCCACTTTTGGTAGAGACCTCATATTTACACAGAAAAAAGAAAAAAAACCAGGTTGCTCACGTGTTTGCAAATGCATGACATTTCAGCACTAAGCCTGTGTGCGGAATCCCCGCTTTTAGAAACACTGTATCCGCCCCCTGTTATTATATGGCTGTGATATTGTACATACAATGTCCATATCATTACCAGTCTCAGGTTGTGTGGGTTGTTGTCCACTGGACACGCTTTCCATTCCTGAAGTAACCCGATACAACGATAAGTGTAACCGAACCCCAAGGTAGCAACACCGACATAGGTATCGTGGGGGGGCGGGGGAGGGGGGAGGGGGGGGGGGGCAGTGACTCTTTGAAGGTTACTTCCCACTGCCAACTGCTGACTGCTCCTGAATTTTTGGTTGACCGCCCCCTATTTTTAGATATAGATCACCCCCCCCCCCCCCCCCCGAAAAAAAACCACACACACGTAAAATAGACAAAAATCTCCTAAATTCCTTATGGAGAATTCTGATAGTAATTCCAATATGTTTTCTAGTGAAATGGAGTATCAAGCAGACTAAGTTTCATGTTTTACTCTCGCATTGTTCTACCGTAGTATTTCACCGCCCCCATTTTTGGCCTAAGAAGGGACTGACCGCCCCTCATTTTCGACATTCACTGCATCCGTTTTGCGGGTCTGTTTGGCAGTGGGTACTTTTTCAGACCCAAGTGCCCCCCCCCCCCCCCCACGATGAAACAGCTTTCATTGTCGTTGCCTATCTGCACTTTAGTGACACTCTCAATTTTCTGCTATTGCTAATTCGATAGCTGGAAGTAAATCTAGACACGATGTACAAGGTTGAGTTCAGAATCTGTAAACGGTGATATATAAAAGGCATGTGGGTGGAGGCAAAAGGGTTGAGTAACTATATCGAAATAATACCTGAATATGAAGAAATTGCTTAAATAAAAAAAACAAAAAAAAACAGCATGTACAAGTTTGTATATATTATTATGTATTAAGTTATTATTGTGATATTTCATATCAGATATATAAAACGAAATGACTGACTGCTGTATTACCCTTATAATTGACGTGAATGAAGGGGCATACGCTCAAGTAAAGGCACATACTAGCAATCAAATCAAAACTCCCATGTATATCAAATAACAAATATCATGCCAAGAATACACATACAAAGGGATCGAATCATATTACAATGTAAGAAAAATCTATCAAATTAAAGGGTTGTGGGGCAAGTCTAGTCACTACTAGCCATGGCCGCGAGTGACCGAAGGGGGATGGCTGAACCCGCATAAGGGGTCAAACCCCTCCCCCCCTGCCCCCCCTCTCCCCCCCCCTCTCTGTTGACCTTCGCTCACCTTCTGACCCCTGCTGTCCTCTCTAGTTCCACCCCTCGCCGCTCTGTGACGCCACCACGCGTCACACCTGGGTCTCGCCGCGCGCGAGGAACGGCGAGAATCCGTGAGATTTGGCCGGGGTAGAAGGGCTTTAGGGGGTTGTTATTTATTGTAGGGCTTGAGAGGGGATGGAAAGGGGGTGTTTTTAGGCGCTGGAGCATTGGAGGAAAAAAAGGAGGCCTAAGATTTCGGATATTGTCGGTGGAATGGAGGTGTAAGGGTCTATAGACCTGTGCCATATTTGGACATTTGAGGGATCTATCTACAACTTGAATCATTGATACGGTAAGATACACTTTATTGGTTATATTAGACTGTCATGTTAGTTTTGAAAATGTTTCTAATTATTTGTATAAGAAAATGTTCCCAGGAACATTTAGAATGTTATTCGCCATTTGACCATACACATTTAGGTATGGGTATTACAGTTCTTTAGATCTGTGTATCAAAACTTTTAATTACATTAGCAAAAAATAAAACACAATAGCAAAATTAGCAAAAGATAAAATACAATAAATGGATATGAAACTTTCGAAAATGCTTCTATTAATTTGGGTATAGGAAATATTTCTAGAGGCATTCTGAATGTAAGTAGCCATTTGGCCATGCACATAAAAAAAGGTATAACTATCAAACTCTTTAGATATGTGTAGTACAACTCATTATTAAGCGCTTTAGCCAAAACAGACCCCAACAAAATGACACGTTTTTCAATATGAAGAGAGAAATGCAGAATGTCTTATAGATCTATACAATCTCAGTGTTATTTTTCCTTTCTGGTTGGATACATTTACTTTATTATTGTTATGAACCAAGTTGTTATCCTGGTCACTGTTTACCTTACATAACTGACCCCACTAGTAGGCTTGGCCCGACCAGCTATAGTACTAATACATACCATAGTACTACAGCCTTGGCAGCGGGCCATACAACCCAGCCGTACGGCCCGTAACGTGCTTATCACCTCACGTAACCGGGGACGTACGATAGATTATACTGACATGGGCAATAACAAAAAAGACAAACACAAAAAGGACATGTGGATAACTCCTGCATGGAATTGTGCCCAAATGGTCCACAGGACTGCAGTGGAAGAACATTTAAAAATCTGAACTCCCTGAACATGTAGGGCTTTAGTGGTTGGGTGACTTAACGTCGGAGGCAGCGTTAAGTCTAGTTTCCCGGGGACAATCATAGTTGCCCGAGGAAAACCATAGTTGCCCGAGGAAAACCATAGTTGCCCAAAGAATAACCATAGTTGCCCGAAGGACAACCATGCCAATTTCCGTCACTTTTAGTATTTATAGAAAAAAAAGAAGGTAAACTGATATTGGAAAAACTGCATTTTATCATCTCTTCCTTCACATAATTTAACGTAAATCAGACATGGAATAATGCTTATTTGGGTACATTTTTCTATATTACTGGTCTATAACTGGACAACCAATGGTTGTCCAGTTGTCCAGTAGTTAGGCTCGGTTCTAGCAACGAGTATACATAGACTTCTATGTATACTCGTTGGTTCTAGGTGGTCGATTTTAGGGTCAGTCCTGCCATTGACACACCAATAAATAATGCAGGCCTGGATATAACCAGATAGTAATAATTCAGAACGTCGTATATAATCCAAGAATCTCTTTATTCCCTACATCCTTTTAATTAAATATACAATAACATCTAGATAAAAGAAAAAATTCCAACTAGGCCTATTTCTGGTCTTTAATTCACACTTTGCTCAGTTATGAATATTTCTATGGTAAAACCAAGTCACTCAACCAGGGAAGTTCTGTTCTCTAAACTTACCTCTGTCAATTAAAAAAGTTGATAGTGTGATATTTTGATGCATTCCTTTTTGATTATTCAATGCTGTAGGGCTACATAATATACTAAGCCACAGTGGTATAGGCCAACACATAGAAATACGGGTGGCCAGCTCTATATAATAGTCGTGTTATTGGGTGAGTAGGTGAATGGTGGAGAGGCCTTTACTCTAGTCGGGAATTGACCTGCATTCGGCACCAGGCGCTTATATCGATCCGTCTGATTAGGGTAGTAGTAGCAGAGTGATTGGGGGGTGGGGGTCGGGCTCAGTCTAAGTCGGGACGTTTATTGAACGGTTGGGCGGAAAATGGGCCTCGGAAATTGCGGGGGAGATGGGGGGGGGGGGGGGGGAGAGGAGTCATTCGTAAAAACCTAACCTATAATGGTCAAATAGTTCGTTTTTCCAGGCATACATAAAAACATTCCCTTTACTATTATGTTTTTGTTCATGTCACACTTAACCACCCAATGATAGTCAAATTTTTGTTTTAAACATGTAATGGTATAATTATTTTTAACGATTAAGGATTTGTTTATGCGTCCTCTGTTTTATATAAGATATGTGCTCAATGTAAATTTACGTACAGAAACACAGACATAGACACAGACACACGGTCACACAGACAGACACATACACCAAAAACATAACTGAGCCTATACACATGATAAAATCAGAAGTGGTAGTTGCACATAATATTTTCATAAACCTGTATTTCTAGATAAACGGTAACATCTTTTCCTGAAAATTATTGACTATTTTTCTATTCAGATCAGATCTATATAGAAAAGATAGGCCGATAGTTTTGTGAAAACTACTCATGACTATCCATGTGTGCAATACACATTAAAGGTAAAACTAAATTCAGTGGAGCCAGACTGAGTGTACCTGTAATGCGCCCCTTTGATGGTGACTAACAGGGCCGTGTCTGGAGTAGTGTAGAATTAATGAGATAACGGCTTGCCATAAAGCTGTAGACGTGGGTTGAGATAAAAGGACGTCACACAGTCAGCTTTAAAGGGGGTGTGGGAGGGGGGTCCCATGGCGTTTGTCGATTTCACAAAAAAAGAGAAGAGGAGGAAAAGAAAAGAAAAATCAAAAAAAGTCATATTTTACATCCAATCATAATTCCGATTTCTACCGTACCAACCTCTCTTGTTTCACATGTGGGTTTTAAGAAATGTCCTTGGTAATATCGTGTGACGTGGTCTTGTAGCTTATTGCCATGTCACATGTCGGATTTAGGAAAGGGGCCTTCCATAAGATAGGTATATTAGGTAGCTAATAGGTATGTTGTTTGGTTTTTGTGTACCCCTGAAAAACTCTGTAAAGATATATGTGTTCAATGATGAATATATATTTATGTTCAGAGGAAAGAAATGAGCAGAATAACTATGTATACTTTTCACTGAAATAAAGAGCTCTGCTCAAATAATAAAAAAAGAATAGTAATGAAAAAAGGGAAAAAAATCGGCTAGTGGAATACAGCCTTTGGGAGGAAAACGAATTGTAACACAAGCTCATGACCATGTATACTTTATTACGGAAGTAAAGAGCTCTGCTCAATAAATACATTTAAAAAAATTGGCCAGTGGAGTACAGCCTTTGGGAGTCGGGTAGGGTCAGCTATGTAGGCCATCCCCCCCCCCAACCCCCAACCCCCCACCCCCCGCTAAGTATTGATCGAGATGAACCTCACGGAGCATTACTTATTTATTAGATCCTTTTTTGGAGCTGGTGGATATATTAGACCTAACATGACTGCGCCATTACCATGAGGGGTTCACTGGAACACTTCTTGGACAGTGAGATAAATTATTTACTCCACGAAAGGGATAGGTATTACTCATAGAATATTCGTCTAATTACAAGTAATATAAGAAAATCATATTTAATCGCACACACTATATATATAGTATGGTTGAGTAGTTTATCAAAAAATTATATTTGTAATATTCAAATTATTCTTATTAGCAAATCATCGATATATGAAAGTAAATATATTAATTGTTATAATCTCATCTCTTTATATATATACTCATAACAGATGATATAGTGATATGACTATTCTACAAGATATTTAAAATATTGTAATGTCTGGAAGATCAGACCATGTTTGAAAACAACAATAAGAATATTATAAAAATAAAAAACATATATAGGCCCTATAGACAAAATTTTTCGCTGTACATTTTTTTCTCTGTACATGTACATAGTTAGTGACCTACAGCATATTTTAAGTTCAACCTGGTTGATATTTTTCTTGATAACGTTTTTGCAACAGCCGGTGCCAACGGATGGGTTCTGTCCAGGTGGATTTTATTTCCTTTTCCATATCGTTCTATACCAAAAATAGATGAGGGTGGTTTGTCTATAGTTATCATATTGAACATACAGAAACATTCTCCCTCACACTTTAATTTTCACCTAAGAGAATTGTTAGAGAATAGAATAGAGAAAAGTGTTTTTTCCTCTGTCTATTTTTTCCTCTGTCTATATCTTTCTACCCGTCCCCATCCTGTCTATAGATCCGCCTTGTCCCCAATCCCCTCTATACCCTTGTCTGGCTGTAATTTAGTCTCGTGTAAGTTAAGTTACAGTAACAAGGTTACCTGTTTTCCTACCTGATCTCAATCCTTCCCCTCCTCTATGTACTTCCTCCCTCCCTCCCTCTTCCCCCTACCCCACCCTCACCTGTCTATAGATCCACCCTGTTCCCCCTTTCCCCTTGTCTGGCTGATCATTTTGTTTTTCATTCACACTCTTTAAAATTAACCATGGAGAGTAATTCTCCCTGACACCGATAGCTGAATTACTGTATTTTAGGCGCCTGCAGATTAATTTTGGCTAATTTTGTCGATAAAAACACAGGAAACACTATAGAAAATGTGTGATTATCTACTATTTTTTAAAGTGTAGTGAATAGATTTTCAAACTAACTCAAAATATGATAACGATACACAGATAGAAAATGAAAAATTGTTTATATTGATCTTCATACATTTTACCCATAAATGATGCCATGATTAATGAAAATTTCTATAGTTAAGCCTAAGGATATTACCCGGAAAATATGCTCTCTGTAGTAGGGAGAATTCTTTTACTCTCCATCGGTTAACAGACACTAGGTTACCTGTTTCGCTGCCTGATCTCAATCCTCTGTCTCCCATCCTTCATGTACCTCTTCTCCCCTCCCCCACTCTCTCACCCCCCCCCCCCCACACACACACTAACCACTTACGTATGTCCCCCACCTGCTATCCCCCCCCCCCCACCAGTCAGTAGGCCGACTAGCACCCCTCTGCTCCAGGAGGAGGTCGGCCTGACCTACTTACCGCGTCACGTGACCCGCCCTGACCTACATTAGAGATCACGTGACCTCCGTGACCTACTTTAGAGATCACGTGGGGCCGGTATCAGCTGGGCCGGGCGCAGGGGTGCTTGGGAAGGGACAAGACTGGCGCAGGACCCATACCCAAATATATTTTTTTTCAATAATCTTTTTGGGATTTTTTAAAAGTATGTTTCAATATATTAAAAATGGGCGGACATTTATTTGATCTCTATTGCTTCTTGTGAAAGGCCACTGCTGTCATAATCTGGCTGTAGCGTATATTTTCTCCAAATTATAGGGGAGAGGTTTGCTCAGGTGTTTGATTAAGGTAGTAGTATAGAAATAGAAGGGAAAAATCAGGTAACGAACGCTCTCACAATTATTTGAATCTTTATTTCCCACTAAAATAACATTCTTTACGTTGGAAGCTCACGCGTCATTCTGGATAGCTGTAAATAAGGCTAAATACACCCCAAAAACCCGGAAACAGGATTTCTAGGAAATACAACAAAAAGAAGGGGTCGTAAAAAACGCACTGGCCAGTCTAGTTCTAGGCAGCAGCGCCCGGCGACAGGGACGGTGGTAGAGATTGGGGGGTTGGGGAGGGGGGAGATGGAGGGGGAGGTCGCTGCGTACTCTGGTGACCTGAGTTTGAACCCGCGACAACCCGACAACTGGGAGAGCAGCTCATGGGGGGGGGGGGGGGGGCTCCCCAACCCCCACTCCCCCACCCAGCGTCCCCCCCCACCCAGCGTCCCCCCCCCCCTGCGTCCCCCCCCTCAAACACCCATCCGTCTAGTGACATAGGGTTGCCATGGAAACGGGCACGTTTTCTAAAGGATCCGCGTTCGGCCTAGTCGGCATGGATCGGGGGAGGGGGAGGGGGGTTGGATCCCGGGGGTGGGGATAGGGATGGAGGGGGGGGGGGGGGGGAGTGGAGGGGGGGGGGGGAGGCGAGAAAGATTTATAGACGTGGGGGGTTGGGAGCTCTGGGAAATGACTCTATTCCAGGAGAGATGGTTTTTTCTGCCAACTACCGCTGATTTTATTACATGGTTCCCATCGCTATCGTACGCTATATGTCAAGTTTAGAACAGCAGATCTAGTGATTTATCATCAATGGAGATTTTCTGATAGATTGATAAATAATTGCCTTTCTCTATTTTCTTTGTTTGAAAATTATTTTTCAATCAGTAGTGGTTCTGACTTGGTCATTGTGTAGATTGGTTCTTAATTTTTTTGCTTTTTCATTTTTTTTTTGGGGGGGTATGGTATTTTCATATATATATATATATATATATATATATATATATATATATAAATGATCTTGCATATTTATATATTGCCTTCAAAGTCTTTATTAACACTTGAATATTGAATAAAAAGACTACAAAAATGCTACAAATATTACAGATCAACTCTCCAATTGAGGTTCATGTTTTATGAATAGTACCACTTCAAAGGAGTTCAAAGTTAACTCTTCAATGTTACAATTAGGCCACTCCACTCACGACCAACAAAGAATTTTGTCCTCATTTAAAAAACAAAGAAGTTAAAAAAGCAGCCACTTGTTGGTTAACCTGAGTTGACCTTGGACTCCCCCAGAATTATAACACCCAGGTCGTGGACAATAGGCCGGTTTATGGGAATGCGCAGTGGCGTTCAACAGGGCTCTAGACTCTTAACTGCCCTATCCCCAAAACTGTCTTGAACCTGTTGGGGTTTTGTAAAAATAAATAGCTGATGGTATGATCTCACACTCCCAATTTTTTTTTCACTCATAAATCTATCTCCAAACCTTTTCCCTTTGGTACTTGATATGCGAATTGTAATATGGGATTACAGACGTTTTTTTGTCATTAGGTCCAGCTAGGTGTAGCCATGGGTGAATAGAAATCTGTGATATCATAATGCTACAAATACTAAGACACGCAACAGACAATTTAAAAGAATATCTCCCAGTGTAAAAGGAGATATAAATTGTAAATTTGATAACAATGCAGTCCAATATAAGCAAAACACATCAAGAAAAAGTGAAAACAATATTTACTTGCAATAAGTCTCACAATAGAAGACAATAAATAAAGTATAGGATTCAAAGCCATCTGCAACAGGCGCGTTTAATAAAAAACATCCGAGTAACCCCGAGCCCGCAATTCGTGACAATACAGCGCCCCACCCATTGAATGCTGCCTGTGGCCTGCTTATTGCCTGTAGCCTCCCCAACTGCCATACCCTCTAGTCCGTCCCTGACCTACTTAGCTCTTACATAATAGGTCCGTACACCCACAACAGTCCATGGCTTTTATTGGTCAATTAAAATTTGCAAGGAATTCTTTTATTGGCCCTCTATAAATGGCATGGGGAATCCCTTTGATGGTTCTTGGCCTGCTGACTGGTTTAAGGTCCTCCCTGCCATAAACCAGCGGCTGCAAAGCATGCTGGGATTTAGGTGGGAATTCCCACCTAAAATGGTTGCCGGTGTACAGACTCACTTTGGGAAACAGTGGGTCTGATGAAACAGACTATACTACCCCCCAGCCCCATTACAGGCAGCTGGGGACCTGCTATAACTTGTATTAGCCCAATACAGTATGTAGGCCATGCTATGATCCCCATTCGACATGCTTCGTACCGCCTTAATGAAGGCGGCTGGCCGGGCTTCGTGCCTTTATAACCCAAACACCCCGAAGCCATTGGCATTGTCGAATAATACTCGCTGTTACTCCGCATTGTCCTCAGAGTTCATCGCTGGGTTACGTATGACATTTACTGTTTTCAGGGGGTTTAGTTGCATGTTTCCTGGTTATTCCCACTATGGATAATTGGGAACAGTTCTAGCCTTGCCTGTTAATTTTGAATGTTGTGATTTTAGTGTTATAAGTAGAGCAACATGTGGGATGGCCAGATAATGGTAGAGTTGATGGACTGTTTCTTATATAAATATATACAATATCTCTATAAACATCAATATTGGTTTACTAAAAAGAAAGAAAAGTTTATTGAGAAACATAAAAATAATCTCATAGTTTTCATGTTAATGGTATCCAGTGATCCTCCAGAAATCCTCTTCACATATGATACCCCATAATCAGTTGCCTGTTTCATAATAACCTTTGTAACCACAGAGGTTTAATGTTCACTTACGGAAACTGTAAGGGAATTTGAAACTCTCGTACGCAGCCATTTCATAACCAAACTCTCGTAAATCCACCCAAAACTCACAAAAATCCACCCAAACTCATGTAAGCCAAAAAAACAAAGCTCATGTAACTACGATGATCAAAAAGGTGAACATAACTTCACAGTGTCCGAAATTAAGGGTGCACCCTGCAGCCGAGGTGCATGATTCTGAGGCAGGATGCATGATTTTCAAATGTATGCACCCTGATGGTGCATGTTTCTTCACCATTTTACATAGCCTTTTATGGTAATGTATGCTCAGAAATGTCTCCGGGTGCATACTTTTAGAACCTTTGCACCCGATGGGTGCATTAAAAAAAACCCTTAATTTCAGACACTGCTTCATAAAATGCAAAACACATGGAGATTTGTTATGAAACAGGCCATCTTATGGGTACTTTATGGGAAGTATATGTATATGTATTGTGATGCATGGGACAAAGATTCAGATTCAGGCTCTGATTAGATTTTCATGCAATAGAGCACACAGAACATAATAAGTCATTCACTGTGCCATTCTATCCCATAGCTGAATTCATGCATGGACAATACATTATTCAAATACTTGGCCGTGGGCCTGTGCCAGTTTACACTATTCAATACAGAATATCTCCCTTTCACCTGAAAGTACTCATATTCAGCTCAGAAATCAATTTCTTGTATATAAAATATCTTCACAGCATTTACTTGCATGATATATGATATAGGTTTCACTTCAAATATGGAGTTTGCAATTTTGTAATCTAGATGGGGAAAAGTATGTCAGGGACAATAGATTGTGATTGAAATACTTGGGCCTGTGACATTTAAAACTACAGAGTCAAGAATATCACCCTTTCATCTGAAGTTATTCATTTTTAACTAAGAAATCAATTTCTTGTAAGAGAACTATTTTCACAGTATTAAGTTCCGTGGTGTATAACAGGGGCGAATCTAGGGGGGCTTAAGGGGGTCTTGACCCCCCTCCCTCGTTGGTGGACACATAACCTTCAAAAGGAGAAAAACGTTGCTTGTGTCCAAGTGCGCAACGTTTTAGTACTTTGCCTATATGCTGACCCACTCTTTCCGAAGTCCTGTATCTGCCCCTGGTATAATATATAAGGTTTCACCTCAAATATGTAGGCTGAAATTCTAATCTAGTTGGGGAAAAGTGTCAGGAACTCCAAGCACAATCTCTCCTTCAGCTCGCAGCCTCATAAGTGTAAGCCTATGCTGGGAGAGTGTATGGTCATGTGGTAAGCGCTGCACATGCGTTCATAACCTCTTACAACCCTGAGTGTGTGTATATAATGGGGTTTGGCAAAGTAGGTCAACAAAGTAGGTCATGACCTCTGGGGTCACAGATGAGTGCCCAGGTTCATACAGTCCTACCATTAGACTGTATTTACTACCAAGTCAGCTAGGTGCTCAAACTAGGACTGTTAACAAGCAACCATTTTAGATGGGAATTCCACCCTGTATCCCAGCATGCTTTGGGGTTGCGGGTTTATGGCAGGTAGGACCATAAACCAGCCAGCACTCAAACAACCATCAAAGGGGTTCCCCATGCCATTTATAGACACTCAATAAAAGAATTCCTTACAGATTTAAGGTGGCCACTAGTAGCCTTTGACTCTTGTGGGTGTCAGGACCTATTATGCAAGAGGTATCTAGGTCATGAAAGGACTAACTTCCGTACGCACCCCCTAGACAAAGTCTATCACATGCAGCCCTATTCAACGTCAGGTCATGAACTTTAGGAAAAAATATTCCCATTCACATAGCATTTCCAACATAGATAATTTGATATAATTGAGCAGATGGATTATGATTTGAAATGACATTTTCCAGTCATGAATGTAGGTCTCAGTACGTTGAATTTAAGAAAAAATAACTGATTTTTGCAACTTAATTGACCTCTAGATCTTTGCTTTATGCTCATGATTGCCCAAATGATGACCTCAATTGTCCCCTGACTTACTATAAATTCTTAAAGTAACATTATCTACTTTAAGACTACTTAAACGAGCAAGTCTTTTCGTATGCAGCTGCAAAAATAATGACATTTATCTTAGCTCAGGATACTTTACTTTGAAAAAAAGATGCTATCAAATTTTATCACACCATCTAAAAATGTAGGGGCCAATTCTACGACCTTTAAATTTGTCATTCATATCATATTTCGCCGAATTTCATAAGAGATCAGTGTACAGAATAACAGTTTCCATAATTGCACATTCTGGGTATATGTGAAAAACATGTTACAAAAAGAACTGAATCTGATTTGAAAAGGGGTGCCCATGCTGAATGCACTGAATTAGAAATGTGGCAACGGGGTTGAATTTGTGGCCACATTATGCACACTGGGTGCATAACAGGCACAAATATGCACCCCCAACAATTGACATGTTCACATTTAAGACCTACTTATACTTGTAGCTGGAGCTGGGTCTAATGAAATAAAGAACGGGAAAATGAAAAATTATACTGAAGATATTCTCTGTCAAACAGGAATATGCCCTTATTCAAAGGAGACATGACATATTTTCTAGGTTGCTTACCTTAATCTTCTATTCCCTTAATGTCTTTAGGTATTACATACCCGTATGGATAGTATAAATATTGTGTTTTAGACACTGAATACCTCCTAAAAGTTCTACTTGTTTTCCTTATCACATGCATAGAAGATGCCAGGTTAATCACATTTCTTTATCTATTCAGTTTTCATGCATAAAGTTTGGAAAGGGCAGAAATACTACAGGCGAAAGGTTTCCCATTATCAATGACCCTATTTCTCTGGTTATACACCTATATGTAACCTTTGATCTTGACCCGTATCACAAATCCATTATGCCAAACCCCTTTTACTGCAATCAGAATCAAAGGCAGCTCGTATATGATACAAGCC
The DNA here is from genome assembly GCA_936440205.1 of Lepidonotus clava. Lineage (NCBI taxonomy): Eukaryota > Metazoa > Annelida > Polychaeta > Phyllodocida > Polynoidae > Lepidonotus > Lepidonotus clava. The sequence goes on from OW387143.1 coordinate 5,165,629, forward strand.
CCAAATGAATGCACAATAGGAGTTCTCTCCATTGCGGAACAAACAATACTGCCGCTTTAATTAAAAAAGCTGATATGACTGATGCCGAAGTGAATGACACAGTATATAGCAAAGTAATTACTCCAGTAGTCGAGTGACCTAGATCAGAGTCTTTAATTAAAGCTACGGCCTTATCGTAGAATAAGTCGGTCATATCCCAAACCCTTTCAGCTTGCCTTCCATATGAACCATGTTGACACCCAACGATGCAATGTCAATCCATTGTAACTCGGCGATCGGGGAATATTATTGGTTGTTTTGGAGCAACAAAAAGAAGGTTGTACAATTACACACAACCTAATTATACTTGTATTGTCCTTACTTTTATCAGCAATATCTTTTTTCAGTGTAGCAAGTATAGGTTACCACAAAAATCCACTTTATTACGCTAGATATCAGAGATTATTAGAATTTCATCAATATCCCTTTAGTAAACCTCCACTGCAACAGGTTTTATTGATGTAAAAATAATGTTGAAATCCTCTATAAATACCCTTGATTAAGCTCTAAGGGGTATCACACACACATCAAGGCATTGTTGGGTTGTCCCGCAAGGTACCGTTATAAGCAGCCTTTATTCGCGGTGGCCTTTAAGAAATGAAATACTCGCTAAGTCAATTGACGCTCCCTCGAGTGAATTCCATTAGTGGTGAATGACGCAGGCTTAATTATTCATATCACTTCATTTTTCTTTGTTCTCGTTTTTGATGGGTGTTCTCTCTGGTCTTCAGTCCATTTATTTTGGCATCAGGTAAATAGGTGGACAAAAAAGGGTGTTTTTCTGTGTTGGGTAGGAGGTATGGGGTTTATGAGGTAATGAGCAATTTGAGTAGAAAAGGGAGTAGTGGGTAAGCAAACTCAATGAGTGGGTCAATGATTAGGTCTGTGAGTGGGTCTGTGAGTGGGTCTGTGAGTGGGTCTGTGAGTGGGTCTGTGAGTGGGTCTGTGAGTGGGTCTGTGAGTGGGTCTGTGAGTGGTTCTGTGAGTGGGTCTGTGAGCGGATCTGTGAGCGGATCTGTGAGGGGGTCTGTGGGTGGGTCTGTGAGTGGGTCTGTGAGTGGGTCTGTGAGTGGGTCTGTGAGTGGGTCTGTGGGTGGGTCTGTGAGTAGGTCTGTGAGCCAGTCTATGAGTGAATCTATCAGCAGGTCTGTGGGTAAGCCTGTGAGTGGGGTCCGTGAGTGGGTCCGTGAGCGGGCCAGTGAGGGGGTCTGTGAGTGGGTCTGTGAGTGGGTCTGTGGGTGGGTCTGTGAGTAGGTCTGTGAGGGGGTCTTTGAGGGGGTCTGTGAGTGGGTTTGTGAGTGGGTCTGTGAGTGAGTCTATGAGCAGGTCTGTGAGCTGGTCTGTGAGTGGGTTTGTGAGGGGGTCTTTGAATGGGTCTGTGAGTGGGTCTGTGAGTGGGTCTTTGAGTGGGTCCGTGAGTTGGTCTGTGAGTGGGTCTGTGAGCTTGTCTGCAAGCAGATCTGCGAGCGGGTCTGCGAGCGGGTCTGCGAGCAGGTCTGCGAGCGGGTCTGCGAGCGGGTCTGCGAGTGGGTCTGCAACAAGTTGTACGATTAGGTTATGTCTTTGACTGGTTATTTCAGCGGTTCTGTCAGCAATTTTGGATACATTTGTGAACATATCCTCTGTAAATCTCATGAAAGCCAATGGAAGAACCATGCCTTTATCATAAAAGCAGCGACATATATACGCAACCAAAGACACATCTACATCAAAAAGCGACCCCTGCATCTATCCACAATACACATAGCTTGGGTTATCATGTATGCCCCAACACAAGATGTATCGCATTCATTTATGAGCGCCGACCTAGCAGCAGAGAGCCGAACTAAGTGCGTTTCATAATTCAGGTAGAATACAACATATAGGGTTTCCTTAAGGGTGCCCCAGCAGAATGTCTTCTAGGCCAAACCCTATATATACGGGATGTTTACGGGGATCTCCGCGGAGCCCAAGGCTTTTATCCTATTAGCGGTAAGATGCATAGAGCTTAATTACATATGGCGTAATCATCATAGAGCGACAGGTTAGGTATTTGGCCATAATGTGTGATTAATTAGTTAGTAATTATACTTTGGTCATATAATTATGGTGGTATAACAGGACAATTCCTAGATGTCTTTTAAAAGGTCCTTTAGACACCGGTAAATAAAAGAAGCTTATACAAGGGAATACAATTAAATGCAACAACAAAAAATGAGAAAAAACAAATATAATCTTTAAAAATAACCTGATAAACAATCAAACGAAATAGCATAATGCAGAAAAAAACATTAAGAAAAGACGCTCACCAAATACACAAAAACAACGACGACGACGACGACAACAACAACACATCTAAAACTACCAAAAAGCAATATTAGAATAAACCCTTATAGTTACCCACATTTTCTTAGAATGAAAAAAAAAACATAACAAAAAAAACATAAAAAAAATGTATGCCGGTGCCTTCGCAGTCCCATGTAAGTAATGCTAATGTAATGATGGCGTATATTATTAACGACAGGGGAGCAGCAGGTCCCAGAGCTGTATATAATTAACCTACATTTAGCTGTTGTTGTTTTTCTCCCCATTTTATTCCCCCCCAACCAACCCTACTAGCCAGCCTTTCGTGGGGGTGCTTCTAAAATAAGGCCGCTGGGTACCAGTGACTACACAAAAGAAGGCTTGCCGGGTCACAGCGTCACTAGTATTGATTTCTAGGAACGGCCGGCTCCTAGACTGTAGTCACGTCCAAGTCCGCTAGGTGCTCAGACAATAATGTGATAGCTGACCTGGGTCAGAACGGACTAGTCGCTCCTGCAAACAGCCTAGAAATCAGGATTTCGGGGAGCGCGCGGGGGTGGGGGGAAGGGAGGGGGTGAGTGGGTTAGGGGACGGAGGGGTGGGGGAAGGGAGAGGTAAGGGAGGGGAGGTAAGAGAGGGGAGAGGGGAGGGAGGGGAGGGAGGGAGGGGAGGGGGGACGCAGGGGGGACGCAGGGGGGAGGGGGGCCTGCGTCCATGACCGCGTTCCCAATATGGGTCGCGGCTAGTCCTAGATCAGCGCGTTGGGATCCAAGGCTAGGGCACCCGACGTGGGGGACCGCCATTTTTTCCCCAGAACCACAAAAAATAATCCTAAAAAAATCCCCCGAAAAAACCCCCAAAAATCCCACCCCATCAAAAACCACCCAACTTACCTAACCAACACCCAATGCAACATATAACACATTTCACGCATTTTCAGCGTTTTTATGCCGAAACACATGTTGTATAATGTTATACTTTTTTTTTGACAAATCGATAAAAAAGGCGGCTGGGTGGGGAGCCCCCCGGGTTGAACATTTAGGTCACAGAGCGGCCAACGACGAACGGAGGCGAAAACAGGCGACGAGAAAAACACGCTCAAGGTCGGGTTGTGGGAGTAGGGGGAAGGGATGTGGGTTTCATTATTATACATTGGCAGCATTATTATTAAATACATGCCTTATAAATGATGGGACAGGCGTGCTGCACATAAAAAAGGAATAGGGTTGAAGCTAGTTATGTATATGAGGTATATATCAATCTACATAGGCTTTGGTGGTATTGCCGGCCTATGCAGTTCATATGTGTAATAAGTAAATAAATATAATAAGAAAATAGAGAAATAAATAGAGAAATGTATACATATATGTTATAGCACCTAAAATTGCCCACTTTGCAGTTAATGCAATATAATGATAGCCCCTATTGTTCTACCGCCCCTATCATATATGATATAGATGTAATTAAAAAGGGCGCACATTAGACTGATTAGACTTCTAGCTATAATAACACCAAACCCGAGTACAGTCAGTTAAGTCAAGGTCCTTAATAGGTTAAAAAGGGTTAATTCATGTTAACTATATCATGGGTTATAACTGATTACAAGGGTTCAAAATGTAGGGAAAAAAAATCAAAAATCAAAAAAAAATTCTTTTTTAATTCAAAAACTAATCTATTGATTTCTCTATTGATAACACTAGACGTCTTACGCTGCAATATCGGCCCGATATGATATTACAGACAATTCGCATACATCAGTAATATGATTGTTAAAAATTTGCAATTTGGAGTATCTCACATACGTGTAACAATGAACGCTATCTCTAATATATACAACTTCTCCACAACATCGTCATATCGCAGCTCAAGTCGTGTAGTGTAATACTGCCATAAGACCCGTTCCTCCTCCCCCCTACCCCAGCTCTACCGGAGTAGTAGTTAGACGACCAGTAATTGGGTCAGAGTAAGCTGGAACTATAGCGGGTGTTACGTGGGTATAGTATGCACCGGGCACAGCGGGCTATAATAGTGAGTAATACCAACCCCCCTTTCCCCCCACCGTACGCACCTGTCTCTCCTCCCAGTGTTATTACACTAACATTAATTACCGTAAAGTCTCCACAGAGTTTAATTACAGAATTTCTGTTACATAACGGGGGATCATTTCGTATACCTGTAACTACGTCTAAGTATGTCAACACATTGACACATCGAATTCTTGTTTTGACATTTTCAAATTCTTAATGAATAAAATGCAAATGGCTTCTGTGAAAGATAGAAGCGGTCACTAAGTTTATGTATAGGATAATTACAGGAAGGAAAATACAGTTTAATTTTGCAGAATATATAGGTGCATTTACTAGTATAAGTAGTACACCGTGTTATAATAAAATAATTACATGTACTTTTATAACACCTCCACATCAGTTAATATGGTAAGATCCATAAGCGGTTGTAAAGCAAACATAAATGCTTCTCATAGATTGATACACAGAACTCTGGGGATCATACACAATACACAAATACCAATTCACAATTTTCACATGGTGCGTTGAAATACTAGTGTATAATACTTTACATTAATTACCATTTTGGAGGGTTTTACAGCGCCAACCTATGTGTTGTTATTACCGAATTTACGGTAGCGTCATGGTGGTGGGTTTTACCTGAAGGTTGTCGTGGTGACATGTTGGGTTATGGGTACAGGTGTGTAGCCCCCCCCCCCCCCAACCCCCCCGACAAACACTCACTCTCCAAGCACATAACCAGGTGGACATGTAAATAAAGGTGTGGACGCACTTTCCCCCCTCCTCCCCGTATCCATGAACAATGTTTGGCACGTCAAAGCATTTTTTCTCACTTTTCTGTTTCCGTATAAAGGTACATCATTTTAACCCCTATTATGTCTGTCTGTTTAGTATGAGTTACCTTTTCCTTTGTTATTTTCTACTCTAGTTTATTCCTGTGCCCTGTAGGCTTCCATGGCTTGTCCTAATTAAAAAAAAAAATCTTCTTGTTTTCATATCCCCGGTTATTCATCCACTAAAATATCCTGTCTCTAATCGTCTTTCACTTCTCGGATATGTTTATTATAGTTCTTTCAGGATGCTGTTTTCTCTTAGGCATTTCCTTCTCTTTTTCTTCTTTCATAAGCGTCTATTTGATTTTTCACATTTGTTGAGCTTTCTTTTAGAAATGTTTTTGTCTCAGCGAAGGTCTTTCACCTACCCATAATCCAGCGTAATCATCTTGTTCTCCTGGTCATGAGAGAAGGACTGAACGCCCACCTTATATAACCTATACCTGTGTGATCAACAATATCCCAACCCATGCCTCCCTCCTCTTATCCTCCCATCCCCCCACAACCTCCCACCACTCCCCCACCTCCCCCACAACCCCCTCCCACCCCTCCCTCCCCACCCACCCACCCCCTCCACACTTCATGATTACCATAGCAACGGCCCGATGCTACGGTGGCTATTATCATAGCCCTGGCATTCATGATTCGAATGGCCATGCGGTGCGCAGCCAATGGCAAAAGCGGGTTTGCGGGTTGTGGGTGGGGAGATGTTGATACTATAGCATCATGTGCCTTGCGATAGCACGCGTCGCGCACTAGTCCCACCCAATGCTGTCACTGCTGCTGCAGGGGTAGGCACTGCTAGCCCTAGCCTTTATAACAGCTTTGCCAACTGCCAAGGGGACTAGTAGTAGATTGGAACAGGCCATGGGAGGAGGCTGTGAGTGTGGGTGTGTGTGTGTGCACGTGCTGTGCATGCTGGCATTCTAACGCACGGCTGACTCTCTCAGTCTGAGTCATCATCATACGTTGGCTGCTGCTAAAGAGCGATCGAGTGAAGTAAGGATCCAGCGTGCGATCTAAGAGCCCGGCCGGCAAATCGCGGACTAATGTGATTGTGTTACTGCTGTGCTACTTTGTTAGGCCACCCAAGCCTAAGGACTACACACAGAAACTAAAGCCTAGCCTGGTTTAGGCTATTCACTCACTATATAGGGGAGCCTGGACTCAAATAGGCTTGGCATTGCCTATACCCAACCTGCTCCTACTGATCAGACCAAGTGGCCACCAGATACCAGCAGGTGTTTGCTGGTCTACTGCTTACATCTGTGGATTATAGAAGCAGCCATACAGGAACCACAACAGAACCCCTGACATCCCACCCTTAAAGCTTCACAGGTGTGTGTATACCCTTTTTTACCTTTATCGACAAGCGCGATATCACATTGTAATGGTTTGTTTACTCCTGGAGCGCCATGCTCGGAAGGCGGGCTATCGATTAGACCACGTGTCGTAATACCAGGTGAGCGTTGCACTCTGGGTTGTAATAGTATTTGCGTCATTGATTGTGATTGCCAGAAAACCCCGGCGCTGTGTAGAATAACAGAGGCGCTATGTGCATTGCCCGAAGCGCACTCTACTCTCTGTCCCTGCTTCTTTCATACATACAGCGTAGACGGCATTGCCTTCAGGGGTTTAGGGTTGTTCGGGCTGCAGCTGCTAGTGCTGCTGCCTAGAGGCTGCTGCTGTACACGGTGTGTATGCTGCGGAAAGTGGGGACAGCGGAGGAGGGGTGGCAGCAGCCCTAGCTTATAGGGTTGGCTAGGCGGTGAGCATATATTACCCATTCATTGCCTGCCTCCCCAACTGCCTACCCCTATTGCACCTCTGCACCACGGCCTTCCTGCACTCGCTACCGAGCTGACAGCCCTGATATTTTATCGTCCCTTCACATCTTACTTATAACAACCCTCCCCCATACCCACTATATAGACCTTATGCCTTCTTATATTTACATATTTACATATTCCTGTGTTCTTACCTATTAATAGAAGAAGAACTACGAGGCCCCCGAGGGTGGCCGTACGATCCCCATGGGTAGTGCGAACACCTGGGTACGGTCCCAGAGGTTTTTCTATATTCTATCACCCAGGCAATACTCAAATTGTCTAGAAAAAATACTGAGAATGATGAGCAGTGCGTATGGCCTGTCAATATGCACTGCCCCGTATATGCATTGCTCGCTGGCTGTGTAGGTGATAAAACAACCCTACCCTGAACCCACCGTATACCTTATGCCTTCCTTTGAAACAACCCCTCGCATTCATCATTCCATTCTTTCTCCTCCCTCCTTGTTACTCCCCTTGCCATAACTCTTCTCCCCCCCACTTCCCTGTTTATCCACCACATACCCTAAAACACCTCCCCTTGTCCTCAATATATGCCATGCTGCCACCTTTCACATTTATATCCCCCCTTTCCCCCACTACACCCCCCTCCCCACCCACCCACTCTGCCTTTCCTGTCCTACTCCCCCAGATACATTGCCTTCTTACCTACAGTCCCCCATTTCCCCCTCCCTTTCAGCCTGTGGGGTTGTCCATAAATGATGTCACACACAAGGGGGTGGGTTGAACAGTGTGACACTGCCTTAAAACGGGCCTTATTTTCTTGTTTAAATAAGAAGATTTAGTGTGACAGGGGGGTGGGAGTCCTAAGAGTACCCTGCAAAAGCGTGACATTTTCTATGGACGGCCCCTGTTGCTTGCTTCCGTCTTCTTCCATTACCCATTCCTTCCCCATCCCTATTCCTCATCTCCATAATACATCTACTGTAAACAATAATTTACATTGTATGTGCATTTCTATGTATTACAGCACACACTGCTAGCAACGCTCAAAAATAGATGCGAGTGACTAAATGAAACACTGTAGGACAAAAAGAAAAAGCTTACAAGGACATATTGCAATAATGCCAAATAGTAATAGACAGGTGAAAAATTGAGCGGTGCGAAATATATTTGCTCGCGAACTGTATACCTCGAATGGCACCCACTGCACCTCCACACTTGTGCTTCCCATACAACCCACATTTATCTTGGGTCCCAGAGAAAACAGAACAGACTGTATGAGCTGTTCCCACCTGCTACCTCTGTGACTGTCATTTCACAGAGAAAGGGGAGGGTGGCTCTGGAGGCTAGGGTCCCTTAGCAGGTTTGATAGTTTTTAATATTCTTTTATTTTGGTCTACATATACAAGATTTATTTGATCATATTTTTTCATATCTCTGATGTTATGTCTAAAGATGTTTTCTTATATAGCCACCCATTAAAGAATGGTATGTTTCCTATACTATTTTATCAATATCTAATAACAAGCTGTTGCTCAATGTACATATATGATTGTACAAATGAATAATTCCAGCCTAAATCTTCATATTGGCTACACATTTTGTTAGGTGTAAGAGACTACAGTGAGTGTTGTATTGTCCTGCAAATATATATATGCTTTAACAAGTATATTCATTCATTAGGTTAACTAAACTGGTCATTCCGATAGGAATTTCATTGCATAGTGGTTTTATAGCCAGTGGTTGTGAGTGGGCAATCCAGGTTCGAGCCACTCTCTATCCTCTATCTCTTACTACTGTAAACGAGAATATTCATTTTGTTGTTGTTATCAACCCACATTCTTTTGTCAAAATGTTCTTTCAGTAGGTAGTACAAAGTTATAATGATCGTACATTGCATGAATGACGCATTGTAAGTTGACTACTTTATAGATCGTCATGCATGACGTCAGGGGGGGGGGGCAGGGGGGGGGGGCAGGGGGGGGCAGGGGTTGTTGTTGTAGGACATTTCTCATATTCGGCCCAGTTTGAACAAACAAAACCCAAGCAAATGACAAAAATGCTGAGCTTGCAGAATACCCTTATAATCAACCCAAGGATATGAACGATTCTGCCTAGCAATGTGGACACAAACCCTGAATCCCCATCCTTCCCCACCCCCTCCCTGCTACCCCCTCCACTACACCAATACCACACAGTCCCACATGGCTATAGCTCTAGTCTGCAGGCATCAATCGATATCAGGGCATAGTGTACCCAAGCTGGGACGACTAACACAGTACTAGACTTGCTCCCTATGGGTTTGAGATATAATCAATGTCATTTGGGTATGGCACTGCCATTGTGGGAACGTCTATGGTTTGGTTTCCTGGAGATAGGGGACTGTCATGGTATTACAAATAGAAGATTTAGTGCAAGATGAAATATGATGATATATTTGATACTCGATAGATTATAAATATGAAAATGTACAACCACCGGCTGTCGTGTGTATGGCCCTGTCTATGGGAATAGGCACATTAAAGAACACCTGCTTTTGTAAATGTGTAGGGGTTCGGTCTCTCATCTTCTCATAGATTGGTTCATTCCACAGATACAATCATCAAAGACAGAATTGTCAAACCTTGTTCTCACCGTGATATGACCTTAGATGTCGCCACAGCATTGAACCCCAATAAGCAACCAACTAAAATTGTACATATGTTTTACTCAATTAATACTTTTCTTTTGCTTTTTCTTTGTACCTTTTATGGTTATACTTACTGAGCCCTCGTTTTTCTTTTGTGATGAGGGATCCTTTCATAGGTTTTTGTTAATGCTACACATCTTTCTTTCATTGTGATCCTATGGATTCATGATGTAGCTATCACAATTTTAGGTTTCCTTTTTCCTCCAATGGCAACTCAACCATCACACTGTTTGATTGAACTGTAACAGTGTAAGCAGATGCTACTATTGAAAGCTTTTTGGGGCTAGGATGTGTAACACCTCTGGGTTGCTTTCAATAGATATAATGGTAATAACAACTATTAGTGTCAGGGGAGAAAGAATACCAGGTAGGGCAGTGTATGGGTGAGGGTTGTTAGTCATAAGGTTAATGACCTGTCCCGACATGCAATGCGCGTGACCTTGGGTTGACCTCACCTACCCGGGTCACCCTTGTATGGTCATGTGACCTCTTCAACCCAGGTCACATGACTAAGGTGAACTGACCAGCCAAGCATGACTTCTAGGGGTGTTGTTAGTTAGTGGGTAAGTTACTTGGGTAGATGTTAGGGACAACAACCACCAGTATAGCATGTATATTGTATTTTGACTTGGTACCAGGGCAGATAATCATATGCTAGGTACTAAAACGTCACATCCATGGAATCTGACCACCCCCCCCCCGCCCCTGGATCCGCCCCCTCAGTACTTTTCCTCCACAGGTTCATGATGCATTACAAGGAAAAAAAGAAGGAAAATATAAAAGCACTGCCACAATGGGGTTTGATGAACTATGTACAGGTGTTACATTAGTTAATGTGTGGGTGTGAATAAATACCGGGGTGTGTGGGTGTGAACGGTGTGTGAGTGGGCCATCCCCCAGCCCACCATAGGGGTCCAACAATAGGAGACCCAGTTCGTACATTATACACTGAGTGTTGTGATATTGTGTCTAAGGCCAGCCTAAAAAAACATGATGTTTTCGGTGGACTGACTGGCTTTTAAAAGGGCCATTCAGGTGGTGGGGAATTTTCCTTTATATAAATATATATATATATATATATGTGTGTGTGTATGTGTAATGAATTTGGTATGAAAAGCACTAAAATTTTAATAAAAAAGCAAGTTCGTAATTTTCTTTTGAAAAAAGCGTCCCAGTCAGTGGTTTTGCACCCAGTCGCGCGGTCGACCGGAAACTTTTTTTTTTTTTAGCCTGCATGGCCTAAAGTTAGGGACTATTCATTATGGCAAACACATATAATATAGTGGGGATTTTATTCTCTGAGACTTTAGGGATGCTCAAATTTGACTCATGACTTTGTCATTTGACTGCAAACGGAAACTGGAATTGACATACTCAGAAATAATTAATCTGTGCCCATAAAGGTTGATTTAGAATGGTTATTTAAAATATTGATTGGAAAGATGCATCAAACTTTAATTATCCATGGCTGTATTTCTGTATTTTCTATAACTGTGACTAACATTTTCCTATTTTGTATAAGGAAACATGAGTATCCCGATATGAATCATCCAACCTTTGGATGTATAAAGATATCTAATGGACATACATAGTGAAATATTATTCAGCTGTATTAGGCAACTGTAAAGGTTGGTTAAAAAAGGTGAAATCCTAGACGATAATACACCTAATGCGCATTCAGCACAATTCACACGTTAAACATGTATTTTAACACAGGACAGAAAATGTGTATCTTTTAAGGCCAAATTACACTACACGACATGAGCTTCGATTTGACGACGACAGAGAATCGCACATATTAAAAACAATAGAGGCCGTATTACACTACACGCCTTGAGCTGTGATATGACGATGTCGCATAGAAGTCCCACATATTAGAGACGAATTCTTTGTTACACATTATGTTACATGCTCCAAATTGCAAATTTTTAATAATTATATGACTTTTATATATATATATGAATTTGTCTGTAATATCATCATATCGCGCTGATATTGCAGCCCTAGTCGTGTAGTGTAATACCGCCTTTGCTGTGATGCTTATTCAACTTTGCAGAGTAATAACAGAATTGTACTTTCACCAACCTCAGCTGAATCATATTACATGCATTTGACTCTACTGTGCAGTGTTTTGTATGTAAAAGCACGGCTCATAAAGTGAACCAATCAGTCAATAACCTTTTGCCATTCTCATATCGAACCACCCATATATAGAATCATATTGTTTCAGCTTTAAAGCCATATACCTTAAGGTTTTAACCTGTGCATTGCATTTATATGACATCTCATATGTCAGTAACCGACTTCCATTTTAGGATATCTTTAAAATATACTATGTGTTAATTTTAGCTATTTGAAAATTCAGAGCCCGTCTCAAGTTAGGTTTGACCATTGGCAATCAAAGCATTTAGTCACAGTTAAGAATCAAGTGCCGAGATTAAATAAGTATTACAATTATTTGTACTTTAATAGTATGTTAACTTCGATATTTTTTACCTTGAGTATGTACATACATAAACTGAATTTTGATGACGCATCATGCACTTAAAATGTAGATAATGAACCATACACTTAAATCAGCAATTATATTGGTTCCTCTCTAATTGCAATTCAGTCTGTCACCATAAAATTATTATCATTTTACCTCAGAGCAATTTGTATAGACCCTTTTCATTAGTGTGGCGCCCCCTTAGCGGATTTGTCTGAACTAAAGAAATGGGGTATGGTTTCCTATGGAGCTGGTCCCTGGGGTTTTGGGTGTATAAGGCGACTGTGGGAGGGTTCACTGCGCATACTCGTTAAAAAGGAGTATACACTTTGTCCATGGCAGCCAGGCGCATACCTACCATTTCATTGGCCTTTAAATCTACATTTCACTCAGCCAAGCAGCCTCCGGAGGGTCATTTCACACCCTTCATTTTGAATCGCTCCCAGAGATATGAGAATCCCGGAAGACCCGTTGGATGGTCGTTCTTTTAAATGTCGTTCAATAAACTAAAAGGGCAGAGCGGACACTCTATACCTTATTATGGGTAGTGTGGGGATTTTTAGAGTTTTATGCGATTATTTCACCTTTTGGATTGTGTTTATTCCGGTAGTATAATGAAGTGAGGGTATGAACGATCACGTACAGATGATAAATAGTAGTTATGCAGTACATCCCTATTCAGGTGTTTGATTTTCGTTGAATAATAACCCAAGCCATCCCACTCTCCGAGATTTTATGATTTATAAGGCCGTAATACAAAAAAAAATCTTTTTTCCCGTCGACCACCCGAATGGAGGTAATACCTCTGACTGAGAGCTTTTTCTGAAAGAAAAATTCGGATTTTCCCCCCTAAAAAATGTTAGTACTTTCCCTATCAAGAAAAAAGAATCTTAAATAAAGGAGAAAATCCCGACTGCCAGACTGCCCCTTTCAACAGACAGTCGGTCCACCGAAAACTGATTTATTTTTTAGCTTTCCTAATGAGTATTAATGTCTGACATGCTTTAAAAATATGTATGAACAATAACAATACAAGTCATCGGCGTAGGACTCCCCCACTCTCTGAATCAGCCCGACGCATCAAGCCCACTATAGTAATACATCAACGGGGGAATCCCCCTTAATGACGTCATTCTAAGAGCGCTCTGGTTCATAACATCCGGGGAGGGTTCCTAGAAATGCCAGGAATAGCATCCTCTCCGAACCCTTATCTATTCCCTCTAAAGTCTGTATGCCACTTGCGACATGGAATACAGATAATTTAGGTTAAGGGGGTGGGATGGTGTAGTGGGTAAGCGCTTCGCTTTGCACGTGGCTTGGGCCATGCGTGCTACAATATTGCCTTGCCTTGACATCGTTTTCACCCCCATAGATTCTGTTGTAGTACTTTGTCCAAGCTGAAAACCAGGAGTTGATCCGGATATAGCTGAAATACTGCTGAATGGACCTTAAACTCCAACAATCATCATCATGATTAAGGTTTTCGTTAGGAATTTAACAGGAACCAATGGATGTTAGATATCATTTGGAAGAGGATTAAAACACCTTTCTTATGATATGTAACATGTACCCATGCATGTTAGATATCATTTGAAATAGAATTAAAAATCCTTTCTAATGAAATGTAACATGCCTATGATTAGTACCTATTCATTGTGATCGAATGCTAGAATACAGGATTATTGCCGTTAATTCCCCCCTTCTCAGAGTCCAGGTTAATGTTAGAAATATAACGGAAACCCATGCATGTTAGATATCATTTGGAAGAGCATTAAAAACCCGTTCTAATGATATGTAACATGACTATGATTAAAAAAAACACAACAACTATGATTGGTACCTATTCAAATGACGATCGAATGGCAGATTATAATGGATTGTCGCCGTTAATTCCCCCCCTCAGAGTGGTGACTTTTCCGTCTAAAGGCCGTTAACCTACAACTGCTGGTAAACACCATCTTCTAGGAAATGCGGCCCGCGACAGTAAATGTATATTTAGTTCCGACGATACTCACTTAAAGAGCTCTCCTAGGTTTAATACCCTGAAGGGATTTCGAGATATGGGGGTCTAAAAAAACCAGTCAGTTCCCTGGAAAAGAAGGTGAGTAAATAAATTGGAAAGTAAAAGAGCTTCACAGAAATCCCCTTTTTCATGTGTTACTGTAAATGTATTAATTTTCGCACTGTACATACATTTGTGCATTTCGCGCACCACTATAAATGCGCGAAATATGATGTGAGTGAAATTTATCAGTATTTTGGAACATATAGAAATAACTATCAAATGCGCGGATATTCTAATCATTGCTTGATGCGCGAAAATTTAGCAGCGCGAAAATATGCACATTCACAGTATCATTTTCTATAAGAAAAAAGGTCAACGAAATGCTGACAGGTTCTCATTAAAGGTTGATCTTTAGCTTAAATTATCTATAGTTCTGTAGGGTTTTCCTTTGGATATAAGGTCGGCTCTGAAAAGATAACTTGAAAACGTAGGCCAATTATTGTAGTGGCTATAGCAAGTGGCACATACAACTGGGGACTATCTATATAAGGTTAAGCCCCGGCTCCACTGCCCAACTCAACTCAACTCAATTGTCGTAGCTGCTAGGGGCGCCAGAACCTACGACAGTCTGGTCTTAACATAAAAACTCTAGCATGCCACAGGCTACGACTTGACAGTCCTTCATACATTATTAAATGAGATATATACAAAGCTACTGCACACCCCCCTAAGACCCGACAGTCCAGTCTTAGATCTTCAACAGCTGAACATGTAAGACCCGACGATCCAGTCTTAGGAAAGTGCTAAGACTCCAGTCTTAACACCGGCTCCACTATAAGACTGAGGCCAACTCAACTCAACTCAACTCGATTGTCGGGTAGTGGAGCCGGGGCTTTAAAGTTAATTTGTTGAGCGTAGTAAAAGAGAAGAAACATAGAATGGGATTAGATTGAATCATAAACATGCAAGAATTGAAATTATACTTCTATACAAGCGTGAAGAGCAATAGATAATAGGTAATACAGTCAGTAATAGGAAGGTTTAGCAACACCAACGCATCTCGATACGTCAACGTATCTCTAAACTTTGAGGCTTTCAGTAGGAGAACTACTAAAGAATAACTGAAATTTGAATTCATATTTTATGATTACTAATCCATGACAATTAACTCATGATAAGATATTCCATAGATAAATAGTGGTAGCCGAGATAGGAGATACGTTGTGTTTACGTTTATGTTAAGTGATGCGTTGGCGTTGCTTATACAAGCTACTAGCTTATAGTATATCAGGTTTCAGTATTCAATAAATTACATGTATATCCAATATTATTTTTTTCTTTTTAGAAAAAATATCATTGTATGTTTTGCACTGTCAATGACCATCCATACGTTTAATGATAGCGTGCATTTATAATATATTCATTGTATTTGTACTGTCAAACTAATAGTATCCTATAGGTTAGTCATTGGGTCAACCCACCTCAAGATTGTATTTTAGGTGTTTATAAGAGCGGGTTTCACAAACAATGTTATATATATACTGTAGTTGTGAAAGGTAATAAGATAATTTTCTGTTAAGTTTTTGTCGCCCAAACCCTTTCGTTTTAATTGGATAATGAAGATTAATAGGCTTTAAGCTGATATCAATTAACTAAAAAAGGTGTAGGGGAGGTGTCATATTACGTGAACTAGCAATTTTGATAACACTACTTAAGTTTAGGCAAATGTTCTGAAAATCTCACATCAAGCTAGTTAATATATTGAAAGATAACTATTATTTTAATGAAGCTTCCGTGACAAATAAATAAAATGATTTCCTAAGCCAAATGTAATCCCATATCAGATTTAGTTGTAACAGATGCTATCCTTACATGAAAATAACAATTTCAGAGTAACAGAAAGAAATGTCATCATAATACAATTATCGAGGCAGATCCGTCTTATCAAATTAAAGTGATTTATACAAAAGTAATTTTCAATAAGATCACATTAAGCGACTAGATAATGCCACAATCCCACTCAACAAACCCCTTCATACTTTGCCTGTTTAGAAAAGCACTCACAAATAAAGGAGTAACCCAAAGATTGACTCAATCCAAATGACACGTCTATTAACCAATAGAATCACTTTCAAGCGAACTCAAATGATTAAGGTACTTTTGCTGACGTCTTAATTTCCTCTCGAAAAGGTGCAACCTAAATAGCAACCAAAATCATTAATCTAAGGATTAATTATCAATATCTTCATCTCTTTGGGGTTTGCGATGGCATCCCAAGAGTTAGACAGCAAATTAAGTGATTATTCTTCTTTTTCCCGCCGCTTAAATTTGCTCGCATCAGTTTGTGGAAAAAAGCGGGGAAATATCATAACACTCGATGATCATTGGGTGATAAAAACCAGCTTTACGCATGCGCCCTTAAGGCCCCGGTAGATGGCGCGGCGGAGATTGTTTTACCGGAAGTGGCTAAATGGCATGCGCAGTGGGCGCGCGGTGAATGGCGGGAAAGAAATGACATGATTGCACGGATTGGTGCGTCTGAAGAAATGACATGTTGAAGGAGCATGTGAAACATGTGAAAGGGGGGGGGGGGGGGTTGTGGTGTGTGTGTGTGGGGGGGGGGGGGGGGGGTGTTAAGAGGGGTTGCTGGGGGAAACGCGGCAATTGGTACACTGAGCCGACTAGAGGAGCGACCATTTTAACAAGGACGGGGGGATTGTGTTTACAATTCATAGGCTACATTTATTGCTATGATAATTTCATATTATGATATCTAGGTTTCGAACAGATATTCTGTAGATTATTTGACCTACACCGGGAGATATTGACTTTGAGACATAATTCGGTTTCGCAATTTCAAAACGTTTTCTTATGTGCTTAACATTTTCCCTCATATGTAAAAAGGATTGGAACAAAATTCCGTCAACTTGAATATAAATTTGTGAAGTTAGGTTGGAAAAATCAGGTGAACCAGAGAAAGCAGAAAGAAATAGAAAGGAAAATAGGAGAAATACTATGGAAATCGGTAAAACAATGAGAGATCAAGATAGAAAAGGAAGGGCAAATATGATACTCAAGTACATGTATGTTAAATGAAAATCGCGATAAACCTTAATTAAACGTAAGAACGTCGGCCCCCCTCCCCGTCCCCCTTCACATACCCAATGACCCGTCCCTCTAGCATTGGGTAGGTGGGAAGGCGGCGTTTTGAGGGTTTGAGGGTTTGAGGGTTAGATAATGAGTGCTTAATGTAATCAAACACTTCCCCTCCCACCCCTACACCCCCAACCACCCCTTACACCACCTACCCCTACAGCGCCCGCAGGAGACTATAGTCGGCACCGGGGATGTTGGCTTTAAAATGGTCAATCTGCAGCACGACGCCCTCTTTGATGAGAATCGTCTCTGTGCGAGCGGTGCAGATTGTAAAATGGTGTCAGAAGTGGGAACAAAATAGTAATGAAAATACCCACCTTGAAAATGATACATCATAAGATGGGATGTATTGTATCCAACGGACGGAGTATTGAAATTCAAACTTCCAGATTCAACTCAATATGTGTCATGTTCATAGTGATTACTGTTACTAGACCCATGAAAATAAGTCGGCTGATATTTCCATGATTGAGACATGCACATTTCTCAATCTGGTATATCCGAGTTCAGAAAGGGTACTTGATAAAGATACCATAAGATGTATAGAAAAATAAAAACGTTTAAAGTTTTGTTTGGAAACCGAGATGAGACGTGCTGTAGGCAACTCGCATATATAAATTTTCAGAAAGGGTACTTGATAAAGATACCATAAGATATATAGAAAAATAAAAACGTTTAAAGTTTTGTTTGGAAACCGAGATGAGACGTGCTGTAGGCAACTCGCGGAGCAGACTATAGTCGGTAGGGGGGATCGGGGTGTATTATTTCGACCTAATAGCTCAGACATCCTCCTAGTCTGTGACGACCCAGACTCAAACTGATCAAGGGGCTCTTTTTCCCGACAACTCAATTCTGGGTTTGAAATTATTTGTGTAAGCTTAATAATAAAGCAAACTGTCAACAGTTTAAGATCGCATATAGTTCTTATAACGAGTGATACCCAATACGCCTGTACGTTGTTCTTAATGTTCGTTTATGAATGAGATATAATTCAACCCGTTAAAATTACATTTTACAAATATTTCTTGTACAACAGACTGATCAGGCTTCTATCTACTTAACTGTAAAGTGCATTTACTGTTTCCTTTTTATTTTTACATAGTTTTTATTTCTAAGCTCAGCGCCCTCATGCCGAGTATAATGACTCATTTAGCGTTTTTATTTTTGTTTCTGACTGCTATAAAACTAATTAGCTAAAACCAATTACAAAAACCAGCTAGTGGTCTAGAAAGGGAACCGCCTGGGGCTATTACGTAACGTTAGAATCCCTGGGAAACCGGAATTCCTTTTTCACACCATGCACATTTATCGTAATGTAATTGAGTCTATTTTCTTTTATATAGAAATTTAAATAGATTCGATGGCGGATCCACTTGGTTTGGAGAGAAATGAAGGCAGTTAAATACCTGTGTTTATTCTATATCAGGATCCCAGCCCCTATACCTTCACCATTGTCCTGCCTTCTCAGAAAATGGTGAATAAAAGATGTAATTGATATAGAGTAAATCAAGTACAGACCACGGGTGTACTCAGCAATAATTGTTATTGCCCCAGTTTGACGCACTTATGCCGTCAACTGTATGTGCAAACCGGGGCAATAACAATTGCTTCGGGCCCCTTTGGTCTGTACTATGTAATAATTGACTATACCGTTCACAGATATGGTAAATCGTTTTTTTCACTTCCAATTATCACAGATGCTTATCACTAATACCTTATAAAGCTCCCTTTCCTGAACCCCAATGAAAAATAAAACCCTATCAGAATATGGCAATCTAGATTCCTTTATAAAATAATCATACCCACCACCACGACGAAAAAAACCTCAGAATATGTCAACTTCTTTTCTTGATCATAAGCAGCCGGGTTCACTGAAGCATGACGACCAATTAGCCTGTTTCTCAGTAAATAGTCAGGGTAGTGACGTTACCAATTAGCATGTGTCTCAGTAAATAGTCAGGGTAGTAAAGTATGCTCGTATCCGGCGGGTTGCACACTTGTTGTAAAGTAACAGGTCCGAGTATGTGGAGATAGTCGAGTAGTATAGGGGAAGGTGGGCTGGCTGCAGGCGTTTCTACTGAGGTTTATCATAGACGGAGTATACACCTTTTTCACGCGTCTGCGCAGTGAGCCCTCCCACAGACGCCTTGTTTCCAATCGTTTAAGCCTGGGCCCATTGGAACCCCTATATTATGTCATATATATCATAGCTGTGTTAACACATACTAATATGTTACTAACATTTACTATCTGAAAAGCGTTATTAAAACGAGATATGTTTGCTAAATTTAAAAAAGAGAATCGCATGGTTCAGGTCTATCTGCTAGCAGGACGCCGCAATATTGAAACAGGCGTATACTGACTGTCAGAATGTTACACTTTACTTCAAAGAAAGGTTTGCATTAACAATTAATGGAGCTCTGTAGGAAAAAAAGTGGACGTGGGTATAGGAGCGAACATCATTATATAGGATGTATCCCAGTAAAAAGTAATAAATTTAGGAAATATCCTATTTGGCATCGATATTTATTCAGCGTTTAATATTGGTTAGAGTTCGAAGTTTTTCAGTTATGAAAGTTTGATTTCAATTCAATGTTAGCTTTTAATTGCCATTCAGCATTGATACTATTTTACATCAACAAAACAACCCGAATGCATACACACTGATCAGATAAAAATATGCCTGCATTGTACGCTAGATTTACTTCAGACAAGAAACGTGAAACAATCACCTACATCTGAAAAACATGAATTCATTAAACAGCAGAAGGTAGCGAAAAAAATGCTATAAAATAGAAAGAAGAAGCAGGAAAATAATAAAGAAGAGAACTGTATATGAATGGGCCCAGCAAACAATAGGCCAATGTTATACAAAAAGGTGGGCGCGGAACATGTATTGTCATGTATAATTCACTAAGCCCCATTCATCTAAGCGGTGCCCTTTAAGAATAAAACCATTATACATAGTGCAGGCCCCTTCAATAATAAACCCATTATACATAGCGCGATATAGAGGGCGTGGGCTGTGGATAGAAATCTAAACAATCGGGATTTTCTCTCCTTTTATAAGATGTCTTTCTTGTATTTCTTGAATTAATCCCTCTTTGATTATATATATATATATATATATATATATATATATATATATATAGTCGCATATAATAGTTATATCTATAGTCGTATCTACTAATTATTATACGTATATGGAAATGTAGTAATATTTAGTGTAGCGAGAGCTACAGCAAAATAATTCTTTCACACATCTCCGGATATTATGCGTCGTTGTAACTTCTTTTTGAGGGTAAAACATTTCACCCACTTCCCTGCCATGGACGTCTCGACCAATGAGATTCTCAGAAAGCGTTTCAAACAGGCAAAAATTGGGTCCCTCCACCCGTTGTAACGCACACCTATTTGGATACTGCGGCTTTAATTTCAGATACAGTTTGCAACCTTGCAACAATTTTATTTTCTAATATTACCTATGGTCTTCAACTACACGATCACCTAATATGGGCCTATAAGTTACTGTTTCTCCTTCCCATAAATGATAAGAGTGTCAATGAACGATTCTCCCATTGAAAGGAAACATAGAACTCTTTCTAGATATCAATTCGTAGATGGGAAATCTCAAATGAAACCTTCCTCATCCACAATAGGTATTCAGTGTTATCACTGCAAATGCTATCGATTTCCGGAATAACCCAAAAATGTTTTGTGGGTTTCCACAATACCCATTGGGACAGTAATTTCTGATATTTGTACAGATATATTTAGTTTCTGGCCAAAGCAACTTGAAACTTCTCCCCGCGAATCATTGTACCTTTTGGGTACAGTTGTGTAAGTAACGATAGAACCCCGAGGACATGCCCAAATCGACGGGGGTTTCCTTTTATGTTTCACGGGTTTATCGACCTCGCACTGCGCACGCGCAGGTTTTCTTTTCTTTCCTTGTCCATGAGGTGTTAGGGCTAAGGGAAATGAAAAAATATGTTGTCGCTCTGTAACAATTGCGGTAGCATCCTTTTTTCCTTTTGCTTATTCAGCTATTTTCCTGATTTTTCAGATTTTCCAGATTCTAGATTATCCCTATCGATATATTGAATCAATACCTGTTTTTGCAAAAGCCGAATAGGTGTGTTTAAAAGATTAATCAAAGAATAAGGTTTAATGCAAATTAATATGCTAAATTTTTCAACTTTAGTTTTCCAATAAGCCAATATGCACAGTTTATATTTTTCCTCATTTCTTCCACGTTAGAATCGAACAAACGTCAAAATATCGAAAATTATATAAAGGAAAAATGCAATTTTTACCAAACGTGCAGTAGCCGGTATATGTATATATATATATATATATATATATACTTTTGGGTGCTTGTAACACAGCCTGGGCCAGTGTCCCAAAGTGTATACTACTTACCAGCACCTGACTTACCGAAGGGACACACACTCACACGCACACTTATGTGCGCATACATGCACACACACACACATGCATGTGCACACACACACATGCGCACATGCACACACACATGTGTGCACACACACTCACACATACACGCACACAAACACACATCCACACACACACACACACACACACACACACACACACACACACACACACATTCACACACACAGATCTGAGTCACCCCTGTTACTGACCCACATTATATAAATAAACGAAATAAAAACAATCGAAAAAGATAAGAATAGAAGGTGATGGGAGAGCAGGGGAATTCCCCTTTCTACCTTAGTCAGAGGCTCCAATTCTTTTACTCCCGCCCACCCCCTTCCCCACCCCAATTCCCCTCCCCCTCTATCGATTCTGCCTGTCCAGGGCAAGATTATGTTGGCTAGGGATGGGGGTTGAGGGTTGATGGGAGGGGGGGGGGGGTGAGACACTAGGTAGAGGTAGGTAGAAGGTATTAGGCATTGGGAGGGGGGAGGGAGAGAGGGGTGGAGGGGGGGGGGTGGTAGAGAGAGCCAGAAGTGAATCATCGCGAGTTCTCACCACCAGACCGTGATCTCGCCAACGACGAGACTTGCATGTTTTATAACAAAAATGGCCGCGAGGGCTTAACCCATGATATCCCTCCCCTTTATCATCACTTAGATTTTGTAATCATTTTGTCCCTTTTTGGGTAATGTTCTTGGTTTTAAATATGGTTTCCACAGGTCTTGCATTCTACTCTTTAACAAGACATTTTTGGATTATTTATACATTCATTGGATCAAGAGAGGACAGGTCTTGCATTCTACTCTTTAACAAGACATTTTTGGATTATTTATACATTCATTGGATCAAGAGAGGACTTGAATCTCTTGAATTAAGTTATAATCATAAGAAAATGTAATACTAATTCAATCCAGGTATTAGAAGATAAAGACCGTTAAGTTTAACGGATATCACTCAAGCTTTGTCTAGGTAGGAAACGTACACTATTTACTGGATTAAAACTTACAAATAAAAAGTACACCTCCATTTCAGTAAATAGGCCCATATTTCGTGCCAGGAGGATAGCATTGTTGATCCACTTTTCCTGTACATTAGCATACATTTTAGATGTGTTTTGCTACCTCTGCTACCTGTATATCCTCTCAGTGCAAAGAGATAGGATCACTTTTAGTTAAGAGTGTTGGTCACAACCTTTTGGTACTTTGTAAACTATCATACACACATATGCGGTAGAGCATCACGAAAGGAGTATGGTTTAACAAATTAAAAAAACAAACAAAGGACGTTTTTATACATGTGCCTGAACTAGTTTTGAGACACTAACACAGGCATTTTACACGATAATTGCTATGTATATTAAATATCGCGACATGTATATAGCATTCAAGGGCATTCCATGGGTGTGAGGGAAAGGGATGGGGATCCAGGGGGTCCTGACCCCCCCCCCCCCTCCTTTTTAGGTGGGGACTTTGACTGAACTTGTCAAAGAGAAAAAATGTTATTTATGTATGTGCAAATGCAGTACTTTTAAAAAATATTTATGCAGACCTCTACCTTTCTGAAATGCTGTACCTGCCCTATGCATTATACAGCGATATAAGAAACCGATTTCTATAGGTGTGTGTGCATGCACGTGAGAAATTTAGAGATAAAAACGAAAAAATGCCAAGAAAGAAGCAAAAGAGGGGAAAAAAGTGTAGGAGGGAATGTGTCATGACTAGCTCGTTAGCAGAGCGCATGCGCGTGGGCATGTCTAATCGGGATGACGAATAGCATGCAAATTAGATGCAAATTAGCAGGTCACGTGACTCACTGCTAAGGTTGACACAGGGCCGAGTCAGCAGCGCCACGCGTGGGCGAATAAAGAACTAAAAAAAGGGGGATGATGCGTCATCTTAGGATTAAAAAAAAAAGAAGTAAAAATAAGAAAGATCTCTTTTTGTATAATCAGCTAGGACTAGGGATCCCCTTCCAAATTTCCGTGTCAATTTTTTTCTGATTCTTAATTCAGGAATTTCAGCCCTTTCTCCAGGCACTTGAATGAGTCAAATTGTACACAAAAATGTAAAAACATTAAGATTGATGCAGAATTGCAATGCTGTCAATGTTCATTGACTAATTCTTCTTTCTTTCAATTTCAGCTTTGCTGCCTAGAATAAAGGTACGTACATGGATGCCATTTTCCTTATATTCTATATCTTATTTAGATTAAATGCATAGTTTCTGATTAATCAAAGACATAAGACTATAGGTCTGCTGACCAAGAAAGGACCGAAAAACCTAAAACTTAAAATGTGTTATATCCTATAATAAAAGCTTCTTGCAATGGTGTAATAAGTTTCTAATAATATGTAATTTATATCTGAGAATATTCAAGCAATTTCCTTGTAATATTTTATCTTCGTTGCATTTTTAACACTCATAGTGTTATAATCAGATCCCTTTGATTCTTTTTGAAAGACACATGAACAAATTGGTGCTTTCTTAACCAACAGACCCATAGTCAATCCCACGTGTAGTCCACATTCGAATTTCAAGAAATGCTTTTCCTTGGAAAAATGTTTGAAATCAGAAGCAGACGACTTCGGGTGCAGCAGCCGGGTTTTTTGGCGGGAAAACGGGACTCTCGATCAGCGCGAGATCTAGACGTGATCGATCCGCTGTCCCTGGGAGGGGGGGGGGGGGGGTGGTGGAAGGGGGGGGGGGGAGTGAATAAAAAATTGGGCCTGCTGCCTAGATCCCCAGGGAAGAACGCTGGACGCCCGGTACCCGATGCAACGCGCACCGTCCCATCTTTTACCCTTTGGATTTATTTTTAGCATGTTTTTTTCAGGGGGAAAGGGGGTAAACCCTCCACTTTGTGCGTATGTATATTCCCAATTTCTTTTTTATATAGACAAAGATATAGCTGCTGATGTCTTTGTAGACCTATAATCTCACCATGTATTGTATAGGTACACCCCAATTTCTGTTTCTGAATGACAAATGGACCTACTCCATTACAAAAAGAATACATGAAGTCAAGTTCAATGATAAAAAAGGGGATTTACCAATTAAAAAAAAACAACAACATTATTAGGCCTATTCTTAGCAAAGGTATATTGAGGGGACCTTTTGAAAACAGTAGTTTTGCACGGTGTAAGATCCTTCAGGTACCCCCTCCACCTCTCATAACCCAGTCCCTGTTTCCCGTTCCCCTCCAACACCCCCGTTCCATTCAATTGAACAACCCCCTCCAATCCCCCCCCCCCCCCTCCCCAGCCCAAATACTGCGTTCCTGCCTTCCCATGATCCCCCGGGGGACGCCGGCGTCTCCAGTCACGTGACATGTCCGATCCAGTCGTCATGGCGATTCGGGGCACGAAGGGTACTGGAGGAGAGTGGGGGAGGGGGGGGGGAGAGGAGAGGGGGGGAGAGGGGAGGAGGGGGGAGAGGGCAAAACGCGTGCAGATCACGAGCGGTCTCTTCCAGGCACGAGAAATGACGAGAGCACGACGCTGACGACCCCTTGGTGTCACTCTGCTTGTCTTCCCATCCC
The DNA here is from genome assembly GCA_936440205.1 of Lepidonotus clava. NCBI lineage: Eukaryota > Metazoa > Annelida > Polychaeta > Phyllodocida > Polynoidae > Lepidonotus > Lepidonotus clava. The sequence continues at coordinate 5,190,935 of OW387143.1, forward strand.
AGAATGCACCTCTCCATCCCCCCCCCCTCAACCCCCCCCCCCCCCCACACACACACCCCTCCCACTCTCCGCCATTTTTGTCGGTCCCAGGGACATGGCACTGCCCTTGACGGTCCACCATCAAATGCTAATCACCGACAAGAAATTAATCTCAGTTGAACGAATTAGATTATTAGCCAACCCCCCCCCCCCACCATCCCCACCTCCACCCCTCTCGACCACTTCTACCCCTAGAACCCAAACAACACCTCCTCCCCATGCGGTCTTTTCCCAGCACCCCAGCCCTGAATTTAAAAATAACCCAAAACCCAATTTCCATTCAAAACCCGGGAAAATGTTGGAGGAGGACTGGTCCGAGGCACTGGAGTGGAGAGGCCCAGGGCCTACCTATTAGAGCACCAAAAATGCCCAATAAAACTCCAAAAAAGGGGGTTGAAATTGAGAGGAATTTGTCTGGGACGTGTTCATTTTCCGAGAACTGAATCGCTGTTCTTTGCCGTGGTACTTGGATTCTTCTCATAATATTTCTGGCAGATGTGTATATTGCTGTGTGACAATTTGTAACAATGCAAACAAATTCATAACTGTTTCATATTTGTTGAAAATTATTTGCTAATAAGTGGCAATAAAAACGAATAAAATATGTATAGGACTGAAAATGTGCAGAGGGCTACAGGATTCTTTTGGGAATCCTGGGACTGTTAGGGAATCCCAGGACTGTTAAGGGAATCCTGGGACTGTTCATGGACTGTTCAGGGAATTCTGGGATTGCTCATGGAATCCCGGGAAGGCATATTGCACAGTGATCCATGCAACCATTCACCAACATTTTGTAATATTGGGGAAATTTTGGACAGTTTGGAAGGCCTAGGATGATTTGATAATCCTCAGCGCTTTAAGGTATTACCATGGACTATTCAATGATTCCAGGAAGTTCTCAGGGAACCCTTGAATTGCATTGAGAATCCCCGAACTGCCTGAGGATTCCCTGCACTGCTCAGGGATTCCCTGGACTGAAGGGGGATTCCCCAGACTGCTTGGGAATCCCCAAGCTGCTGAGGAATATGCAGACTGAATGTGGAATCCCTGGACTGCTCATAGAATCCCTGAATTGCTTGTAGGCACTGCTTGTGGAATCCCCAAACTACTAAGGGAATTCCTGCAATGCATGGAAATCCTTGGACTACTCAGGGAATCCCTGGACTTCACAGGGAATCCCTGGACAGCTGGGGAACCCCCCAGACTGCTTGGGGGAATCCCCAGATTGTGCGGAGAATCCCCGGACTGTTCATGAATCAGTGGCGAGTTTTCAACAGATACCGCCATTACTCGCGCTTTAATCACTCCTAGCCCGCACGCTCTCAGAAGTTGTTTTGATTAGAAATTAACTTAATGGAATGAAGACAAAACAGAGCGACGAGCAGGGATTATTGCCCAGTTCCCCTTTTTCAGAGGGTAATATTCGCAGAGAACGCTGATAAAAGTTGAACTTTTAGAAAAAAAATCTGGGCGTAGAACGTGTCGCGGGCCCGGTTAGCGGAGCCCAGGACTGGCCTAATCATGAGCCTGGCCAGAATAATTAGGCCTGGCCTATTAGGCTGCGTTTTCATATTTACCTCTTGTTGGTAATTAGATGACAATAGCCAGTTGAATGTTTTTGTTCGAGCGCTGGTCAGCAGGCATGCTGCTTGGCGTTCCAACGAGTTCATCGCGCTGAACAATGGTAATGTTAAGGCTGTATTCCACTAGGAAACACTTAAAAATGCCAAAGATCGGGACCAATTTTACCAATTTTACCAATTGACAGATTTGCAGGTTTGGTAGCCAATGTATTTCAGGCAAAATAGGGTCAGACATTATAGGTTGGGCTGACAACATTAGTTCCTATGGGGAAAAGGCACATATGTAAAGCTGCATTTTACAAATTTAAGAAGCGATTTGTCAAACAAATTGCTTTCGTTAATTTCGTATTCTGTTACTGCCTTCATGGAAAAAGCATCGAGGCAATTTTGAAAATATTTAATGGTAAACTTTAACATTGGTGCAAACGTGATAATTAAAATGAGAGTAATTTTCTGAAATACAGCCTCCAGCCCCCGTCCACGTTACCTACATAGGATTGTGGCCTACGTTCTCGGGCGTTGTAAACAAGTAGAGAATAGGCCTAATTCACCCTACCACGGATAGCTCATTTACAGTATTTTAGCCACCTGCAGGTTAATTTGGACCAACTTTGTCGACAAAAACGCAGGAAAAACTATAGGAAATATGTAAATATTTGCCATATATCATTGTGTAAATCAATGAATTATCAAACCAATTCAGAAAATGATAAACATATACGGATTACAATTGAAAATATAGTTGAAATTGATATCCATCACCTTAACCCACAAATAATGGCATAATTAATGAATATTTCTATACTAAAGCCTTGTGGTTTGTCGACATATTATTACCCAGCAATCACCCTGATCAAGGCTAACCTGCAGGTAAAAGTCAATAAATTGGCTATCTGTGGTAGGGTGAATTGGTGGAAAATAAGTGACTGAGAGAGCCAGGTAACACTGTGAAGTTCATGTAATATGATATCTTCACAGGTACATTTTGGGTTTGACTTACTGTCGTCATGTCGTACAAGATGTTGCACCCACATAAGCATTAAGGCTGTATACGATTTTATTCCCGATTTAAACAATCGCCTGTACGAAAAGTAATAAGTTACGGACATGTTTTATACCATTAGACAGGGTTTTTAATCCTCTTTAAATGGAATTAAATAGGTGTGAACTATTGTTCTTTTTTGGGGGTGGAAATTGGCAAATCAAGAAATTGCTGGTAGTCAGATTGCCTCCTGGAATGTAGACTTTACATAAGTTGCACCTATTCACCAACCGATTATGTTGTGATTCTCAAACTATTTCTGATTTCTATATGGATAGGGAAGTAAATTACGGATGAAACATCCCAAACCCCACAAAATGATTATGATGATTCATAACCATCAGTAGGTTGTGAAAAACCCATTGTCCTTCTAAATTCCTCAAAATGTTATGAACATTTTATCCAAAGAAAGGAGAAATACAAAAACCAAAGAGAAAACAAGGTGATTCCCTGAAAATGTATGCCATAAACATTGTATATTTACAGGTGTACAAACCCTAATGTTACACCTGAGTCCTCCTAACTAGGTCAATGTAATTAGGCCATCTAATTAGGTGATGTAATTAGGTCAGTATCAATTAGATCTCCACCTATATCCCACCATAGACATACAGAACATGTTATATATGTCTATGATCCCACCCACTATACCAACCTTGAGTGCTCCGAAAACTGAGCAAACCCATGGGTTGGACGACCGGAAATAAGGGGTATAATTGATGTATATTTTGTAACAAGCAGTCTATTAGATTGATATTATTTTCCACTGGCCCGGCAGCACATGAGCCTTCAGAATGATATATTTAAGCCCTGATTACAATATGCATTGGATGACGCTTGCAAATGCGATGCATTCACATTGGCGTCATATTACACTATGGGTTGAGTCCCAATGCAAAGCATATACTACGCGTTTTGGGGTCGCATTGAGTCAAGTTAGTTCGGGAATGCCAACATAACATCTTTTTTCTATATTGCACTTTGTGTTGGGCCACATATGGTCGCGTTCAGCAAAAACAACCCACACACGAGCCAGCTAATGCAAAGTGTAATATGGCCTTAAGTTTTAATGAATTTTCCTCAATTTTCCAACTGGCCCGGCTATAATTTCACTGGATTCAGGCCCCTGCAAGTGCACTCCGGGTATACTATATGCCCACTATAGCCGTCCACTTGGGTTTCTATGGGAACATTGATGACGTCACGAGGCGGGTTGAGGAGTGGTCTCTAATTAAACTAGTTAGTGGTAATTATAAGAGGCAAGGCCTAGATCTCAAGTAACCCAGTCAATAAGAACATCCCACTTTGGGTACATCCTAGGGTTGAACAACGAGAGTAGAAGGGTTGGACAAAATAGACTTATAAGCCATCCGTGTCCCCAAGAATTGAGGTTACTTAAATAAGCAAGAATTGCGGTTTACTATATCCCTGTACCATTCCTTAAATTTGATCAATTGACAGATTTGCAGGTTTTTCAGCCAATCAAAATACTGTATTTTGGGGTAAAATAGGGTTGGACATTATAGGTTGGGCTGACAAGCTTTACCATTGGTTCCTATGGGGAAAAGTGCAAAATGAAAGCTCACATTTCAGAAATTGTAGGAGCAATCTGTCAACCAACAAATTGCTTTGGTTAATTTTGTATTGTGCAACTCTCTTCAGGGAGTAAGCACGGAAGCAATACCTTAGTCACACCCTTAGTCACTCACACTATTTTGCATTCGCATTAGATTGATATGCATGTACACAAGTATCTGAAAATTTCCTATATATATACATTTTCCATAGAAAAACACAATATCAACTGCTTGAGTGGCAATACCTGTCAAGGTCTTTCAACTTGGAATCAGGATAGTCATTTATAAAGGTTATTCTGCTCACACATACAGTGGTTTATTTTAGTCTCTTGGGAATGGCAGTAGACCTATTGCATCCTGCAGGTTACGTGAATCAGGATGACAGTTCACATATGTCACCTTCCCACAGCAATATGCCTTATGGTGACCCAGATTAGGGACGGCAAAATGATACATTTAGCTACATTCTTATAAAAATTACATTCTAATTCAAGCCACTCCGTAACCCGTAATTTTATTTTGCTGAACTGTAAATTTAGGAATTCGTAAGATTTTTAAAAAAACACATTAGTAAAATGACTAAAATATTCTTCTAATATAATGATTATGACCATTGAGATTGTTGTTAACAAGGGCTTGTTTCATAACAAACCTCTTTACAACTACGTGAGTTTTCTGTTTCACAAAGTTACGATGACATTTTTTGTCACTGTTGCTGTGTGAGATTAGTTTTTGCTTACATGTGTTTGGGTGGATTTACTTGAGTTTGGGGTGGATCTAAGAAAATTTTGGGTGAATTTACATGAGCTTTGTTATGAAACGTTGCTTACGGGAGTTTCAAACTCGCATACAGTTTCTGTATAAAGCACATGTAAAACCTCCGTAGCTAAGGAGCTTCTCATGAAACAGGCCACAGATGTGGAATAATTTAACGAAGAACAATTTTGCAAACTTCTGTAATCTTAAATGAGCGGTCTTGTCTCAGTTTAGCGAGATACGTCCACTGACGTAAGCCTAGTGACGCAACAGCAACGACATCTTTTGTGATGTTAGAACGTAATCCGACCAATTCATTGGTCCCGTCATGAATTTGACGCCATGTTTCGGCAGTTATAACGTAACAATTCATGTTTACCACAAGGACGAGAGTGGGGCTTTAAGAAATGATCAGGGACCTAAGTCTTAGTGCGGATAGGTGAGATGGTAAAGTACATACTGCAGTCTTTAGTCATTCGTCCTTGCTCATTATAGTATCTTTATAGCGCCAACCTTCAAATCACAATATGGGGTTTAGAATAAAGGACACACAGTTCTCCCATTGTTAACGATGCAATGCCTGGATTCCTAATGGGTAGCACATTATAATGGCTGATAATATATTTTTTATTATCTTATTTTCTTATTCTATCATCTTTACAGTCATAAAGTTCTTCCGAGGGTTTCACAAAACTACACTGTCTATGTTTTGATTTTCCTCGAATGTCTTTAAGAGAAATCCTTGTACCAGTTACTTCACTGCTCTATAGCTTAGTTAAACGTCATTCTCCTAGCGGAGTCGGGGTATACATACTTCTGAGACCTGAGTACGGAAAGGGTAATGTTTTGGAGAAATAATGATTGGAGATGTTATGAGCTGGGCGGTATGGGGTAGCGCCCATGTGAGACATTGATGTAAGAATGATAATATTACTCTTTATAATTGACAATTCGTTAAACATCTTCACACAATTATATGTTCTTTCAGGTGTAGGTGAGGAATAGTATTTGTGTCATATGATAAACAACATACAGCAAATTATATGATGATGAGCGACAAATGAGCGTGCAAATATTACATCTAAAAGAGTCTTTCAGGTATATGGGGAGGCTGGGATGTCCTGTCCTTTTCGCATTAAAAACATCTCCAAAGCAGTGTTTCCGCATTGGTCTACTGCTCAGCTAAGGTGCGTTCTTTTCTCTTTTCTTTTCTTTTCTTTTTTTTTTTTTTTTTTTTAGCAATAAACGGGATTGACATCAAGCAATAGCAAGAAAAATAACGCCCACTTCTATTTTCCACATCTGTCTCTATTGTTTTAGTGCTAAGGATATCATGGGATTTAAGAACATGCGTTTACTGCACAATTTGCAAAATAGGTGTTTTTCCCCAGTATGGACTCTGATTTAGAATTACCCAAGTGTTGAGGTTGCCTTTACGGAAATCCCCAAGTTAAGCTGGAAAGTCGCCTGTCTTTTACACTTTCACAGTTCGTGCTCTGCAATATGTATAGGCCAAGATTCCGTCACGTAGAAGACACAGTATTAGCTCCCCTCAACTTCACTTTGAAGTCTCTCAGGCTCTCAAAAGAAGGCTGCATATAATCAATAGTAAAGGGTTGGGGTTGTAGGATGTAGGTGAATGTAGGTCAGAACAGTGGAAATCACATCTACTGTCATGTTTTTTCTTACTTCAAAGGCAGAATATTACAACAATATCATGTGCATGTTCCAATTAGAAATCTCTTTCTCGACGTAATTGACTTTTAAGCGAGAACCCTTATGTTTGCTTGGCGCATCTTCGCATGATGAGCACACGTAATATTACTGAAATCAGGAATTTGTGTTTTTGCTGAAAAGACAAAATAATAATCGGGTATTATTTACCAAGTCCTATTATGTCTTACTTTTGTCTTCCTGTATTGTTCTGATATTAGGACATTACAAAGTTATTGTTTCGAATCAAGCCTAGGTTTCACGATTTTAAATTGGATCTTTGACCTCGCATATATATATTTTAGTAGAACTTCGTTGCCTGCTCGGTGTCATAGTTATCATGTTCTTAAGTACATTTTTTTCATTATTTACTTTCTCTTGTCTTCATCAAGTACTTTCTACGTTTTTGTCATTTTTCTATTTAGTTCGGAGAGGTCAAAACATTACTTATTTAGCTGATATATCATGAATTGTTTTCCCTTTTCTTTCTGTTTTTTCCCTCTTTTGCACAGTGGCAAATATGTTAGTTGTTGCACAAGGTTGTCGTACAATATTTCATGAAAATTCGATCTGCCAGAGACATGATTGGCCCTACTCAAAGTCCTCTCAGCCCAAGCGAGCCGTCAGACCAGGCGTTCAGGAGGCTACCTGCTTCCACGAATTTCCTAGAAATACCCTAGAAACTGAGCCGTCTTTCCGAGAAAGGTTTCCTTCTGATCCGTCCAAGGTCACATCGATTTCACATCACTTTCAGATCTACATAGTTCAGTGGCGTATCCAGCAGGGGTTCCTTAGTGTATATTACAACCCTCTTTGATTTCCCTAAACGTAAGTAAGATATGAGATTCAGAAATTTTAGATGTAGATTAGAACCTCCTAGAATTTTCCTGGAACCCCCTTGGATTAAAGGGCTGGCTACCCTAGTTAGGTTAGTTTCTCATGGAATTTTAATCAAGTTTTTTTTTCTAAACTAATACGGTCAAATAGATAGGCCTACAATAAACAGGTATCTGTTTGGTATATAATATGTCAAGATATCTCCTTTATTAAGAGAGATATGAGCTTGAATCTATAAGCACGTTAAGCACAAGAGGGCATTCACCTTGCTACTCTATCTTTAACACAACACTATGCCTTTCAACCTGGAGATTTGTCTTAAAGTGATCTTCAACTTCAGTTGTGTCGTTGGATCACGTGAGAGGACTAGTTTTTGGGCAATTAAAAGGAAATGGCGTATCGCAGTTCTTTCTCCGAGCAGATCACTCGTAGTTCAGAGAACAATCAAAGAGGACCCGCTCTCTGCTTGGAGAGTGAGCATACATGTTTGTCACGTTCTATTTCCGCTTCCTGTGTCGCAGAAAGTTTAATTTGAGCGATCATAATTACTCCCAGCAATTCCTGGACATTGGAAAAACGCCGAACAAAGGTTGAACGCCATAAAAATGGGGCCCACCTCTCAAAAGGTGCACAGGGGAAAGGGGGAGGGGGGGGGGGGGTCTGTGTTTATCCAATTTTGTCGTAGTACTCATGAGCATTATGATAACTCAGTGCTGACACCTACCGACGATTCACCAAAACACATTCATGTTTATCCCCCTGGAACGCCGCTTTATGACGTCATCAGTCGCTAACTAGGTAATCGCTAGGTGTTAGGAGTAGCACAAAATAATTGTTGTAGTTTCTCCTAATTTGCGTCAGACGCCGTCGTTGTAACGCCGCTTAGCCGGTGACCTTTTACGCCTATATTCTTACATCCGGGCGGTGGGCGCCGCTTCAGGAGGCACAGTACTGTATTTTTTATCAGGCAGCTTGGGTTAAGATTCGCTTTGAGTGAGATCTATGTAGGGAAGCTGAAAGGATTGTTTTTTCTCCTCCAAGACTTCAGAGTAAGGGAATGTCACAGAGAAACCCACAGAAATGTCACCGGTGTTAGATTTCAAATGGATTCTTCCCACATAGTAACCTACATAGGCCTACAGGGCTTGGTTGAAAATACTCCGGGAAAATATGGATCATTTTCGCCATGCAAATTCAGATTTAGATCATGTCACCAAAACACACGCCTACAGGCAACGATCTCCTGGATGTTTTATACTAAAGCCACAGACCGTCTTTCCCCGGGTATACGGCTTAAAATGCAATACCCATGTATAGGCTGTTCTACTTTTTGTTAATCGCGCAGAGTTTTTCAATTTGGCATGATTTTTATTGAGGTAAAATCACTCTATAGGTATAGGAGATCATTTTTTGGGGAAAAAAAGTGACGACGCCAACTGCGCATCTAGCTGTCCAAAAATGTGAGCACCTCAAAGAATTTTCTCTTTTGATGCTGTTCGCCTCAAGAAATTGCTTCAGTTCCTATTGAGCTTCGAATAAAAACCCTGTATAAGCGAGTTGATATTGAGGGTTCAGAACATTGTTGTGCAGTGTTTTTCATCCGATGGTTTCAGGTGAATTACAGATTTATTTTCTACTTCCCCTTAATATTGCCGTAGGTCTACTCAGAAAGTCATCAAAGAGACTGACAACCACATTGTGTCTGTTAACAAAAGCATGTAAAGTTATAAGACAATCTCTTATATAAGACAATATCCCAAATGACAAGGGTTCTTGTAAACCCTGAGGTGGATCTCTTGCATCTGAACATGTTCCCTTCTTCTGTATTTGCTGTCCATGACTTCAGTTCCCCCACATTCCAATACGTTTTTGTTCTTCAAGACTTATACTTGGCTTTAGTGTGATAGCCTCAGGCTGTTTTTGTGTTTTACTTTAGAGATAAAAGTAGGCCTACATTAATATAATGTCTATGTTTTTTACCACAATGCGGGTAGTACATTGATATCACCTATACAGTAATACAATACATGTACCTTACGCAAATGAAAGGACTTTGCTGTTTACAAAAGGAAAAATCATTATAGTTTTTCACCCGTACCTATTAGGTCTCACAAGACATACCCCTTTCTCATATAGTACTCCGATTTTACTACATAGTTCCCCATTTGAGGCGTACTTATGCTATTTCCTTAAGCGATAATTTCATACTACTTATAGTTTATTTCATTAACAAAGTAACCCGTTTGGAAATCTTGTTCACATACCTTAGTTGAAAGGACAGTCATGATAAAGGTTTTAGTTTTGGGCCCTCTGGGGGAATGACTTGTAAAAGTCTTCACCCATCTTTGAATTTCCAACCGTCTTTGCAAGACCTTTTCATGTATTTTTGTAGATTAATAGTTATGCGAACAGCTGGCGGACATACCTCTCCGAAAAGTTGTTCATGACGTTATGCGCGCATCTCAGAGCGCACCGATATCTGAAAGATTATTGCATTATTCTCAGTACTTTTAAGATTCCATACGAAGCACATATTATTCGGAAAATTTGTATGTGGGATCATCACACATCTGATAAAGGATTAACTTTAGTGTACTATTATATCCACTTTAGAGGTAATAAAACAGCCGTTTTAAATCGTCAGCGGGGATATCAAACTCTCTGTGTCGTTTAAAAACTCAAAGAGCATATCTCCATATCAATTTATTTATTGTAAGTATTCCATATGAAAAAAATAGTACTATCGAAAACCTTATCATAATCATGCCAAATTAAAAACCCCTACACATAGGCCTAGAACTGGTGCACCGACCATTCTCGGGGGACGATGGAACCCTCCTGATACTCTATGGCCATCTGGTGTCAAATGAACGAACTACGATTTCCACTAGTGTACCGGTTATCTCCCACACATTGAGACTCTCTATCTTCCAAGGGCGGGACACAGATTTAGAAAAGAAAAGTAAAGGAGAAGAATATCAATTAAAGGGGCTAGAGACTTTTGGAAAGTATTTCTTCAAGAAGGTCTGCACATAAATTGGCAGTTAAAAACGGCAGTATTCAGTCAAAAAGTGCCTCAAATCTTAATCCTGCAGATGGTTGCTAGAATACAGTGCCCGAAATTACGGGAAATGTGTATGCAACCGTCGGGTGCATGGTTGTAAATTGTGCATACCCAGCCGATATTTCATCTACTCTCCCTTATATAAAGTGTCTAGTGCTCAGAAAAATCCTATCTGGTTACATGTTACTTAAGATCCATTTAGCCGGCAGTGGACTATCTTCATAGTGGTACCATTTTCCCGGCCATCGTAAATTTAAAAATAAAAAAAAACTGTAGAAAGAAGTTCCAAAAAAAGCACCCTCCTTACCAGTTTAAAGTATGGGCCCTTTTCGTACCAAAGTATCACTGAACCCAACTTGATAGCCAGAAGACACACTTTCAATACAAAATAATCTTAATCATTGGAGTTCTTACTCGTTTTCATTTGTGGTTCCACTTTTATTTTAAAACAAATCTTTTTTTGCTATGCATCCCCCACACACACTTTCCAGCGTGTTTTTTTTCAAAGCGAATATGTTTGTTTTACAAATTAAAGTAGGGTCGGTATAGGTAGGTCGAAAAGTGTGACACTCCCTGAAAACGGGCCTTATTTTCAGGGGCGCACCCAGCCCTAAAATCTGAGGGGGTTCCAGGTAAATCAAGGGGGTTCTATGCAAAACTGAGGGGGTTTTGACCAGTTATTTAGGGAAAATTCCCTATATTTCTAGATTAATTATATAAACTTAGATAAATCTGAGGTTCCAGACACACTAGGCACACTAGGAACCCCCTGTGGGTACGCCACTGATTTATTATTTTTTATGTTTAAAATAGACAATTCAGTGTGAATTGGGGATGGATGTGATGGTCCTAAAAGTACCCTGAAAAGTGTGACATCCTTTACAGACGGCCCTATAAGGCTCCCTTCACTGAAAATATTGTATAAGGCCAGTTCGTTTCACCGCCCGGCGGATCGCCGCGGCCAAATAGCATACATTTCGCTGCTATACCTATAGCGTTGAATCCCGGTTCCGGCGGCGACTCCCCGACGGATCAAACGAACTCAGCTATCGAAATTCTCGCTTGTTTCAAAGTTTGATGTTCGTCAACCAGCCGGAAACTAGCGGTAGTAATCAGAGCAACGCACGCGAGCCTCGATTTAGTGGACGTGTATTTAACCCTGGTGGGGCTGAAATAGGGGATCCACGTTTTTCCCCGGTAAAAAAAGAAACACGTTTTCCAGTCCCAATTGTTTCAATTTTTTACATAACCAGGAAAGTTTGTTTTAAAATGAAAGTAGAAGTAAAACGAGTTGAAACTATCACACTACTATTCAGTCAGAAGAAATCTTAGTTTGAATTCAAGATTGGATCCATATGACTTTTTGCCTTTTAAGGTAGGCCTATAGCTAGCTTGTAAAAAGACGTTCTCAAAAAGAACCAGCGTTTACGGAAATACTTGTGGATATTTGATATCATTTTATTTCTTTGTAATCAGGACTTTAATGAAAAATGTCCATTGGATCACACTAGATACAATTAGGCCTATAGCTTGTCTTCAAATTAAAGCTTGTCAGTTTTTCAGTAAGACTAACATTATGTGATCAAAGTGTATTGTATCGAGATTAATTGACTCATAAAAAAACGACGGCTAATTGCATGCTATAATGACATGATTGTAGGATGACTGTGAAATCTTGTCCTTTTTCTTTTCCATACTCGGGAAGTAAATCGTTAAACTGAAATGGAAGTTTCCCTTTTCTCTTTTCAAGTGAATCCTTCCACTATTTTGTTTAACTGCCTATGCCCTATACTTGTATTAAATAAGAATAATGATAAGAAATAAGGCTTCAAAATGCTATAATTACCCTCAAAGCGGACTGCTAACCTTCTTCAATAACCTTCTCAATGATCCCCTCCCACAAAAAGTCCCCCACCTTGACGACCATCCCATAATAAGTGGCGGTGGTGGCTGGTGCCTGGCGTGGCTGGGTGAATCAGGGGCTAAAAGGGGCCTGCAGCTGCCCACCTTCAGGGAACCAGCGAATTTCCCGCCCTCTGGTGGCCATTTGTCGTCTGCTGGGTCCTTCTGCTGGTTCCCACGTTTTGTGTCTAAGATTGGTTCTTGTTCAGGGGGTGGAAAAGGAGGGCGTGGGTGGGGGTGGAGGGGGGGGGGGAGAAAATGGGGGGTATTAATGAGGATGTTGGGGGGTTGGGGCGTAAGAAAAAGGGCAGGTGACACAACCCATAACCAAAATCTCTTCCGTATTCACATTTCCCCCGTAACAAATAAAAACAAGAGCAATGTTTCGGTTAATATCCTCGCCTCATTGAGATCAAGGTACTAAAATTCCGACCGGGTGCATGCGTGCGAGCATGCATGCCTGGTTGTCTGTTTTGCAAGTAGGACGGCAAAGACTCTGATTTCTGCTAGGTGATGGGACATGAAGGAATTCGGGATGTTTTTTCCCTGGGTCGGAAAACTAGCTGGTGCTTGTTATAGTTGTCGGGGGTTAATTACAAAGAAAGCAATTTTTCATTGAAATGAGGTTGTTTAATGCCGATCAACAGGTAGCGTGGGGTAATTTAACGTAATAGAATATTGAGTATCATCGGGAAGTAGGAAATAAGGTGCATGATTGAGGGTTGTGCAATTTGTCACAAAATTAACCTTTCATTTTGCTTCCATTTGAATGCATCTTAGTCTAGTTTGCATTTCTAACTTTGTTCCCTGGTCAATCAACAGAGTTGCCCTGGACATTTCACAGGGGAAAAAATAGGTTAAAATGCTGTGGTTTCCTGGCAATTTAGAGGGGGTGAAGGGAGCTCCTCACTAGTCAACGTGTTGGTGGAGGCTAATCTGGTAATGTTTGGGTTAGGGAGGATTAGGTCTTCGGTCGGTCGGTCCCCCTGGATGCTGGTTGTTTATATAACAATAAAATGCGTTGACAAACTAGGCCCAGAAAGTGCACCGGGGAGGGCTGGGAAACGGAGTTTTTACACACAATGCTAAGTTAACCCATGCCTGCGCATTCAAGGATTTATCCAAATCATGCACGGACATAAGGATTTGTTCCCCCAAATCATGGGCCTGAGTGTTTGGGTTATATAATAAATATGATATATGCAAAGAATTTTTTCACTATAACATATCTTGAGCATTCGATGCATCCGCCCCTTGCCTCGCATACCCACATGGTGCATCACGACAGCCTGTCAATCAGCACTGTTGACTGGGTCTGGGGCACTGGCTCACTGGCTTGAGGTCGAACAATGTAGCAAATGTACTGACCTAATTATAACTGATCCCAGTTCAGACCAATCACCTTTGTACAAATGATTAACATTAAAATATTTCTATTTGTATTTCTTCTAACTTCAACTTCAACAATATCAAAATTCACCATACTATATTGGTGCGTCAATGTGGAACAATCTCCCGAGACCTGTACAGACTACAGTTATTGGAATCTAAATATGATTTCAAAAATTCTATGAGACGTATGGAACCCGTCATCTTGGTTAATCATCATTGTCTTTGTGACTGATATACTGTCATTTGATACAATTTATAATTAATTTGATGCCTTTATTTGGATGCTGATACCAGCAACAATTTAGGCTGTGTTGATTAAAATTATATTTTTTGTTAATGGTGATTATATTGATTTATGAACTACTTTTTGTGTAATGATTGTATGTGTGCTATATATCTTTGTGCTATCATACCGGAAGATCAGTCTGTCAGATTGAGTATGGTTTAATAAATAATACAAAAAAAAAAACTGTTGTATGTTTAGGTCGCTGTCAGTGTACCAAATTTTAATTTACTTTTTTTGTTTACATGATTCATGTTAAAATGATCATGATTTTTTTCACTAATAGTTCGTTTATGCACATGCAACAGTCACGCAAAACCACCCCTGTGATTTGGGGAACAGTTCAGTGCAGCTCTTGACGGCTCCACTAGGGGTGGGGTGCCGGGGGCAACAGCTCACCAACGATGCCATATTTTGCATGGTTTTGTCAACGCATTAGTGTGTATACAGCCATCACCCTTGCTAAAGTCAACAGAGGCCGACCGAGGCTCGGAGCTTAAACCCACACTGACCGACCGGTCTTTAATCCCCTATGTTATGATACGTTGACTAGTGGATGGCAGCCGGGGTGAATTATCTCGGAAAAAAATTAACGCAAGCACATGATAGCCTGCCATGATTGAATATTAGCGGGAACCAGGCCTCACACGTTCGTTTTTGGTTGCCCAGAAGGGTTTTTGGTTTCCCGGGAGTTTGGCCATCTGATTTGCCGAGTGATGCCGCCGAGGGAAGTCCACGTGCTCTGGTTGACTTGCCGGGCTCTCGGTAATGCACCTTGCCTGGGCACTGAGAAAATGCTGAGCGTCTAAAACAAGGACTTGACAAATGCTCACTTGAGACAGGCCATGAAATGTTAAACGTGCGAACACGCCTTCTAAAACCCAGCGTCTCCCAAGTTTCCCGTAACTCATTTATCATCCGCTAACTTTTCAGCCTGGATCAGACCAGGCCTGCAAACCAATAACTTTTCACATTCAAATTCATTGTCAAAAATGTTTTGAATTTCAATGATAACCACATTTTTGCAAATAGCAGCAACAGCGCGCGGAGAATGCCTGAGATCTGGAAAACAATCCCCGAAACAGACGCGCTTAATTTTCACGAATTTTCCCAACAATTGAATTAAAAATTCATATCCTAATTTGCTGTTTTCTTGGGGCTGAGGCTGCCAGGAGGAGGAGGCTGCATGGGAGTACGGGAGTGAGATTTGGGGAGGTTGTCCCCTTTTTGGGCACTTCTGGTGACGTCACGGGCTCATGGTCTGCGCGCGCACGTATTGAGGCCCCGGGCAGACGACATTTTTTTTTGGCGGGAACCCTGGGCACGAGACAAGAAAGCCCTGAAATGCAATATTGTGGCGGGTGAATGATGCGAACCAATCAGATCTCTAATTACACCCAGCCGACCGTGGACTCCCACCCTGAGCGATAATACCACGATTTGGGGAGGCCAGCGTCCCCCGCCCCCTGCCGACCAATGAGATTAGAGCTTTAAGACGATTGCGTAATGCCGACTCTTCTTCTTCTGCTGCTCTCCCTCCTTCTTCTTCTAACTTGATCTAAGGGTGGGTTTACACTTAACGACTTGAGCTGTGATATCATGGGGTGCAATATGATGATATTACAGAGAAATCACATGTGTACATATATGATTGGTAGCTGTTTAAAAAATGGCAATTTGGAGTATTTTGCATATGTTTAAAAAGGAATTTTGTCTGTTATGTATACCATATCGCAGAAACGTTACACTTATATTAGAGACAACATTCTTTGCTACACCTATAATGTAACATGCTTCAAATTGCCAATTTGAAACAAATATAGCCTATCACTCATTTATGCGAATTTGACTTCAAAATCATCATATCGCCCCTATAACTATGGGAGCTCAAGTCGTGTAGTGTAATACCGTCTTAACAGGCTTATTAAGCGTCTACAGGGCGGTGTGGGGGTAGAGGGTGGGGAAATAGGGCGGAAAAGGGCGTTGGGGTCGTGTACAAAAAATAGTTGTATGCTAAGAGGACAAGGTGCGAGGAGAGGGCAGGGAGGGGCAGGGGTTGAAAAAATGGGTTTTGTAAATGGTGCTTGGATGTGTTGAGTTGAGGCGGACGTGCATAAGTTCTGGGGAAATAGGTTGGAGGTAATAGAGGTTAAGCAACACCGACGCATCACCTAACGTAAACGCAACGTATCTCTTATCTTAGCTAATATCAAACAATTACAATATGTTTAATATTGAATGTTCTATCATTCACGAGTAGGTACATGATATTGATTCAAATTTCAGACACCCTTTAGATGTAGTCCTACAGGAGGTCTGAAAGTTTAGAGATACGTCGACGTATCGAGATGCGTCGGTATTGCTTAACCTCCCTCATGAGAAGCAACTAGTGGAAGTAACAGTTGTTAAGGGGTGGGGTGGGGGTGTTGTGTGGACGTCTAGAAACGACTGTAAAGGTATTTGAGGCGCAAACGTTGAACTGACGTTAATATGGAGGATGAATAAAACGATTAAGAAAAAAAAAGAAAAAAAGTGGACCAGAGCAACGGGAATGCAACGGAAATAAGGCACTGGTAGTTCCCAAACATAAAGCTTACCTGACTAGATTTACTTATCTCAGAACCTATAACTTTCCTGACTAGGTTTCCCGCCCACTATTTCGATATATAAATGATTTTGGCAATAATATAGCGATCATCTCCTGTCCCCCTCCCGTCTAGCTACTTGTGTTAGGTCCTGGACCAAAACGTCCATTGTCCAATCAGGTATTGATGGTGTTAGGGGGTGAAAGGGGGGGGGGGGAGGCGCTAGAGGACATCCCCCCCACTTTTACCCCCCTCCCCCTCCTCCTCCCAAGAGGGCCAGGCGTTAGTTCATAAAAGCCCTGATGGATGGCGCTCCGGTGGCGCTGATTCCTGCGTTTTGGGGTGCGCTGGTTTTTGACACAAATCACGGGGCACGGAGTCAAGGGGAGGATTGTGGGAGGGGGGGGGGGGGGTGTAGGCGAGGGGTAGGGAGTTAAACCTATCACAGGACACTAGGTACAGGGTCGTGGAGTGTATGGGTTGAAAAAAACTTGTCATGCGGAAGTATGAACATATTTTTCCCAGTGAATGTAGCTCAGATTCCCGGAGATGGTATTTTTGTTGATTTCGTTACTTTAGAAATATTGACTATGTTCAGATAGATCTGTTCTTCCAGATATTACAAGTGATCGGCCTTTCCTGTATATAATAGATTCATACACGAATTTACTTTTTACATATTTCAAGTGTGATATACACAGACAGTTCATAAGCTTATTCCTCTACTGTCTTCTTATTCTCTACGGACAAAATACGTTAAATTTATTTTGTTGGAATAATATAACTAAAACAATATATATCTCTCAATCAAACCTGGAACCTTTGAATTAGCGAACCAGTGCTGTATCACTGAAACATGTTAAATCTCCTGGCCCCACCCTACAACCCTACCACCCCTGCTCCCTTCAAGCCCTCCACCCTCTCATCCCTGACATTTGTCACTCCGCAAAGAACGCACCCTGGCCGTTCTCCAAGAAGGAACTACAAGAAGCTCTCACTCCTCCCAGTACTCCATCAAACCAATCACACTCACAAAAATCGGCCAGAGAGCGAAAGCAACAACAAAAAAATTAAAAACCGAAAAAATTCCAGGCTCAGTCGATCTGTCACCCGCTCAGGCTTGTCCCTGTTTTAGACCCTGCATGGCAATGTTCGCCTGGCTTTTCCCTAAAACAACCCTCCAAAGTTTTCCTAGAAGGAAGACGTTCCCAGGGTTTCCTAGAAACTGGGAAATTTAATTGGCCCAGATTTGAACTTCCCAAGAAATGCTGCCTTCTTGGTGAAGCTTGAAGCGTTAACGGATGGGAAGCTAAATTCTTGAGGAACACTTTTTTTTGGCTTGGTTTTAAAGTAAAATGAAATATTAAGATGACTTTACAGTATGCGTTTTCCCCACTACCCTGATGCAAGTTGGTGATTTTGTATACTACTTAGTATAGGATACTAGCCTAGCAGACAGGTATTTTTTTATTTTTTATTATTATAAATCATAGACTTTCATTCCTATGAACAATGATTTATTTATTCGAGCGAATGCATGTCTCATGTATATTACATGGTTTTTCAATAGTAAGTTTATTTTAGAGAGAAGGTTTGGAGAAGAAAGAAAAGCATTTTTTTGCCGATGTTTTAGTATTAGAGAATACCTACGGAGATGGGGGGGGGGGGGGGGTTGTGATAGGTTTGGTGAATTTTTTTCTGGGCTTATGTCTCAACCCAAAAAAATGAAAACATTTTGAAAAAAAAGAAGCGATTTCATTATTTCCCCTCATAGCCCCCCCCCCCCTCCAACCACCTTTAAATAACACCTCATCGACGTACATATACATTCCACTTATTTTTGCCACGTTGCAAAACGCTTGGGAAGCCTTGAACTATATACGGCAACATTGGAAACCATACCCATCCACATATCACACAACAATAATTACCACAATGTGCTAAAGATGGGTTATCCTCAAGTTACTGTCCTTCTTTATTTCTGAGGTCTCCAACTGATAAGTTGAAACATATCATGTGAAAAGGTATACTTTCCTTCACAGTATATAATCCCCCACTGTCAGATTACTCAAGTTACCCAATACCCTGCTCTTAACGCCGGGCAAAGACAGCATGAACTTACCGCACTCAGAGAAACAGTTAAACTTAAAGCAGTATTGATAGAAGAAGTGCCGGGACGTACGAGGGTGTCCGTATTACCCGGGGGAGTCGTACTGACCGAGGGCGAAGGCCGAGGGCCGTATCATCTCCCACGGACCCTGAGCGCGTCCCAATAGGTGTTTTTTTAAAAATTTATTTTTAACCCTAACACTATTCGAAATATGTGGAATATTCTGAAAGCAATGACCGGTAGGTAAGGTCCTGCAGTATTCACCCCCCCCCCCCCCTGTATGCACCGCTCAGCAGGGCGTGCGGGTGGTAATACAATATGGAAATGTGTCTTTACGATGATACGAGAGATAAAGCAATTCTGGGATGATCTGGTGTGTTGATAATTGCAGCTATCGCTCTAAGAGTATATCGTGAAAATACCCTATCTCTTCCATCCTTCTCCTGTTCACTTGAACAGACACTTTCCATTGTACAATAAGATAAATAAGATACTATTTTAACACACATAAGTATAGAATTCGCTTCTTTTAACAATTGAGATACATCTAGGAGTAAGAGCTTGCAGCTTGATATCACCTATAGGGGTAGATAGTGTGTATGCAGATGAACAAGATACATTTATGAGTAACATTTGTGAGTAAAACTTCGCGGCTGTTGCACCTAGACATATAGCGGTAGATATTGTTTCTATAGATCAACCACTGAAATTATGAATATGTCAAGAGTTTTAAGTTAGATAGCGCATATCGTGTTTTAGGGGTAGATAAGTAAAAGAAAGGATATTATTCAGAGACTGTCTGAACTCTCAAATGTCCCTCACCGCCATCAACAGATGTTTTGTTATTTATTTGCATATATTCCTATCATCGTTAACAAAGCAACTTGTCTGAAAAATTGAGTCCTTGATATCACGGAGGGATGTTTATCAGTTAACAGTCTTCCATTTTACGTTTTTCTCTTAAATCTTATCAATTTGCTATACTTTTATATCTAGATGTATATCGGGGGGTAGAAACTTAAAGTGTTTTTAGGAAAAGGCGTACTTTTTAAAGTTGAAACAGTTGCTTTGTCTATACCATGTCCTGTCTCTTTTGACCTAATGATTAAAGGATCTTTTGTGAATTAAAAAACCTGCATTGATAACATTTAACCACTGACGTTGTTTGAACATTGATCGTTTGGGAAAAATCAAACTTGCATTGGAAACATTTTACAGGGCTGTTTGTGAAATTATCGTTTGTGTGTTGCAGAGCTTGATCGACGGGGCACACAGCGAATATCATTATAGATCCACCATCACAATGTTAAACTTGCATTGATAACATTTTACCCTTTTCTAACATGACTTTGTTGTTCGTGTGTTGCAGAGCTTGCACACAGTGAATATACCTTCACAATGGTAAACTTGCATTGATAACATTTCACCAGTTATGTTAAACTTGCATTGATAACATTTTACCCGTTTCTAACACGTATCTCTGTTGTTTGTGTATTGCAGAGCTTGCTCGACGACACAGTGGAGGCGCCCCCTACCTGAGCATGCAGAATGTCGAGTGGCGGGCAGCACAAGGTGATGGCCCACGAGCTCGACCTCTCCTGCATCTGCGATGGCAACATGCTCAAGCTCATCACGACCCACGCGCATGCGCTGGGCGTGCCGGACGAGTACGTCTTCTTCCCGCTGCTCTCGTGCGTGGCGGGAATCATGGGCCAGAGCGAGATCTTGATCAATGAGGAATGGCGCGAAAAGTGCGTGCTATGGTGCGGTGTGATTGGCCGACGAGGTTCAAGGCGCACCTCGACGCTGAACCGCTTCGTCAGTGCCGCCATGACACTCAAGGCCGCCAATATGGCGACGGAGGTGCACGGCCGGCATCATTTGGACTCTCTTCCCGAACTGGACGAGTTGAAGAACGACGTGCATTTGAACACGTTGTTCCACGAAGACCTGGCGCACGTCTTCGACCTGCTCGGGAAGGATAATCTTCACTCAGGGATCAACCGCATGAAGCGGTTGTACGACATGAATCTGACTCGGTCGCCCACGGCCAATCTGAACATGACTGGGTTTGTGGTGTCCAAGGACATCTACACATTCTTGCAGAAGGCCCCCATTGAACTGACGTCGCGACTGCTGTTGGCCTGGCCCAAGCCGGTGTTATTTTACAGTCGAGATTACCGGGTGCCAATGCCAGCCAACACGCCTTCGCTTCGCGACGTCTTTGAGGTACTGTGGTACAAGCATACTGAACCGCGGGCGTACCACATGAAAAACACAGCTAAGGCTCTGTTCCACCTCTACTCGGATCAGTACCTGGAAAAGATCCGGGAATTCGGCGATGAAGAGTCCAAGTATTGCCATCTGAGCAAGGCTCCCGCGCAGTTGGCCCGCGTTGGTCTCGTGCTATCTGCCCTGCGGCAGGCCCTCAAAGTTGTCGTCTACCATGAGGAGATGGCGCAAGGCAGCTGGAGCCTGGAGATCAACGAGGAAGATATCGAGGCGGCCAAGATCATCATGGACTACGTCCTCGTCACCAAGTTCGCCATCTTACGAGAGGAGTTCCGTGAATTCCTCGAGCGACAGCATTCCATGTCCAGCGCCATCTGCATGAACATGATCAACATCAACTCGCAGCACATGAACTCGCACCAGGTCAATTCACATCAGGTGAATTCGCACCAAGTCAACTCGCACCAGACAAACTCGCACCAAGGCGCCGTCTACCAGAGCCCCAATAAACGGCAGCGTCTCTCTGAAGACTCCTCCAACAGCTCCTCTCCCGTGGAGGACAAGGGCCCCGAGGGTTCCAGCAGCGGCCACGTGCCCATGAAGCTTGTGACCTCGGCGGGCGCCCACGTCCCCACTACGCTCCCCTACCACATGTCAGCCTCCACAGTGGCCAACATGTTCCGCAACATGCCGCCACCACCATTGCTGACTTCTCCGCACATGCCCCAACAATTCAGGGCCATGTCGGAAACAGAAATGCTGGCTCGTATGAATGCCAACCTCTCACATGGTGATGGTGCAGTGACACCAAGCAGCCACACATCAGACACGCCGAGTACGAGTGCGACAACCTATACTAACGGCAACACGCCAACAACCAGCACTTCTGGCCACACCAAGCACGAAGTGGACACAAGGGCATTCTTCTTCCGGTCCTCGTTGGACCAACCGCTCGGCCTCTTCTCAGAGGATCCAGAGAAGTTTGTAGAAGAGTATGCAGTCAAGCTGAAGAAGCTCATTGAGTTCCGTATGGATTATCGCATCTCCCCTAGTACGTGTGCCCAGCGACATCTCATCCCGCCCTTGTCTCGCTCGGAGATGCTCAAGTATGACACACAGACAAAATACCCCGTGCAGGTCGCCAAAGAGTTTCTCATCAAGGTGGCACAGCTCGGCTTCGGGTCTATAGAAACCGTTATCCACCCAGCCAACAAGAGGCGCTCCAGCTTCTTTCAGAAATACCCCTTTGACCAGCTGTCTGCTGAGGCCAAGGCCATCTTAGCCAAGCTGCATGTGTCCGAGGCCGACTACATGGCCGCCTTCATGCCAAGTGGAGGCCGCGACGCTGTCTATGGCTTCCCATACAACCAGGGCGCTGGCGGTCAGACGGCCAACATGTCGCCGCCTGACGGCCAGTACCCGCCCACCCACTACGGCGACATGACACCGCCTCGACCAGGCGATGCCGCCGGGCACCACCCGGGCAACAGCAGCACACCCAGCAGCACGGGTGGCGCCACTGGCGGCCATCCGCAGGTGTCGGTGGGTGCTGAAGGAAGCCAGATAGCGATGGAGGCCCCCCCTAGGCAGGACGGGCGGGTCTTACCCGGCCCCGACCATCTACTGCCACCTCTCCCGAAGACGGAGCCCATGGACATGCATGACAGTGAGGACTCGCATCTCTAGGCAGCACAGTCTGACGCCATTTGTGACGCTAAGGAGTGATTTCACATAGAGGTCATGCCAAGTGATGCCAGTTTTAGTGTGAAGTCACTGCCCTTTCCACAGTAGGGCAAACTAAATATTGGCTACTTTGATTAAATCTTACTTAATCTTATCATCTGAGGCATGTCAGATAAAGCCAAGAAGGTGTAATTCATGAAATAACCTTAAGCACATCAGAACTCTTATCAGGAGACCAACCTTGAAGTAAAGCCTTCAAAGCAATAACAAACACTAAGCCAGTAGGGTCATTTTACTGTAAATCATGATTTACTGTAGTACACTATGGCAACCACTTGGCAACATCTTGGCGACACTATGGCGACATCATGAGCTGCCTGGAGACCACAAGTCCCCACGAGTCCCTCCATGCACCATTATGGCAAACTTGACTTTGGTTACAATGGTAGTTCAGTGAATTCTCCAAGTGGCATGTGAAAAACAGGACCTTGTGTCTGGTACATAGACCGAATTATAGAAATGAAGTATGTTCTTGGACCAGTCACCGAACTTATCTCTCAGAGGATCTACAATCAACATGAGTAAGGGAGCCATCCCAACAACAGACAGATACATCCAATCACACATAAACACACACAGTACACAAAATGACTGAAGATAGTGACAGTTCACTTCTGTTCCCTGCTGCTCAACTGTGCCACATACCCCATACAAACACACATCTACAAGGGTCTATTTTCATGACTTATGGTGTTCCTGTAGATGATTTAGAAGTTTGTAAAGATGTGGGTGCAAAGTTTTTGATAACAGAAAAGTATCTACACTGACATTTGTGGCCAGGCCAGTAACAAAAAAACACACAAGTGGACAAGCAGACCACTATTCTAAACTGGCCACTGGGCCAAAATCACAGGGCAAGGGCTGCAGACTAGTAAGGTGATAGTGAACAAACCATATCCAGGATTGCAGTGAAATGTTGCATGCCTATGCCTCATGTCAACACACCCCTGCATCTCACACCACATTAGCAACAAACTGAGGGAGGCTGTCTCGTGACCGCTCCGACATCGACAAAGGCTGGGATGAGCATCTCGTTACTTTTATACACACTTCACTGGTTTCCAAATCGAGTTGTGTCCCACATTGAGAACATTGATGATGATGGTAATGATGATAATACTGACCAGCACACACTATTGTATTCCTGGACATATACAGGGTTAGGTATTTTATGCAATATTTAAGTAGATTCTCTTTTTTTCTAAAAGAAAAAGTTGTAGCCAGGTATGGAAAAAGTCTACATCCCCTGTGTGCAAGGTTATATGTTTTTTTCAAGGTTCTTTGAAAATGAAGTAGTTCAGGGAAAACCAAGGCTTACCAATAAGTAGAAAAACCTTATCATTTAGCAATGCAACCGTCAGTTACCCAAGCAGTAGCAATCGTCGAATCTGGCAGCTAGAGGACAGAAGAACTGTAAGAACCGCTCTTTGTATTATTATTGTTATTATTATCATTACTCTGGAGAATTCAGGTCCTTTTCACATTATTTTTGCAATTACTCTATTGCACCCATCTATTTGTTGAAGGAAGCAAAATAAGGGGAAAAATATCATTCTGTTTTTTCTCTTCCTTTTTTTCATAAGAGGAAGACAAACAAGGTATCCTTTGATGCGGTTTGCATTGCCATGTCGTTAGTCCCACAGAGCAAATGGAGACAATGTATTATTTATTTGCATGTTGTGTATCTAATTATTATATTTTTGACTTGTCACTGCTCACAAGACGGGTGTTCATGACTGCGGTGTTTGCTGATGTATGGGCAATCACTTACCGAATATTGCAAAGAAGACACTACGTTGCCACAAACCATCAGAGAAATTCATGCAAATGTTATATATATGTTTGTATATTGCTTTATATATGATATTCCAAAAAAGCTCATTCCATGCACACACCAGTTCAGATGATGTCTATTCCAAGAATCTTTGAATCAGAAGGAGGGGCATTATTTTCATATTTGGTTGACTCATTAAAGAAAACAAACAAAACATGCAGCTGCACATTCAAAAATTTCATAATCATTTAAAAGTGTCTCTGTCACTGATATATTGTGGTACATTCTTTTGTAGTTTGGCTTAGGCAGGGGAATAAATAGAAGCTTATACACATTCGGATATACAAACATGCACCCGGTCGTTGTATATCTTCCAGTGCATCACAAACAAGGCAGCAGAATTTTTGCAGGTTTGCATACGTAATGTCTTCTCATTTTGTCGAAGAGGAGTGATGTCATATATCATCTTCAAAACCAGGAAAAAGCGAGTTGATCATATTATTGTCCATGAGGCAAACCAATTGAAGTATGCATGCGCATGAATAACATAAATAAAACAAAACCAGTCAACATACGGGTCTTTTTTGACAACGTAGATGGCACTCAGGTACTTTGAACAGTATCGACCAATCAGAAGTGAGGTAACTAGGTCAGGGAGCTATCTAGGTCATGGAAGCTACATAACTGTGCCCATGGATGGTGGCCATCTTGAATGTAGGTCTGATTCAGATTAAAGTTTGTGGTTCTCAATCAGAGAAAGTTCTGCTAGGTCCTTTTTTTGTACATGCATAGTGATTAAGTAAGTATTTCAATTACCAGGGAAGGGGAATGTATTTAGCACATACTGATAATTCGATATTGTGAGATGTGGTTTCGATCCGGATGTGGTTATGATTCATTAATTGATTATAACTGATGATAATGAGGATAGTATGATGATTACGATGATAATGTCTCCAGGTGAGGAGTAGTTATAAATGACTTGTATTAAAGGAAGCTATAAATAATGTGTATTAATACATTCTTCCATGTTGTCCTTGGCCTCTGTAAAGGGGCCATGGCGCGTGGGCCTTGGTAGATGTAGGTCAATCGCTGTTTCTCTCATTGCGGAAGAACAGGAGTGCAGGTACATATGTAGGTCAGGGAAAACCCAACTGAGTGGACACAAACTTTAAATAAGTGTCAAGTTTTCAATGTTTCTGATCCTGAAGTTGCACACCTGATATGTTTTTTATTTTATGTCGGTTCAGCTATTTCCTTCCTCAGTGCGTATGGGGAGGTTGTTTCCCTCCATATGCAAGAAGCAAGCTAACGTGTGTATACATGTGTTGTAGTTGTTATTTTAGCATTGCTTGATTATGATGAAGATAATGATGTTGGTTAAAGGTGCATATTGACAGCCATATTAACTTAGACGTGAGCCAAAATTCAGTGTTTTTGAAAGTGCAGGGACATTTTGGGCAGTGCATCTTGATATCACAGCTTAGTGGTTTATCCTCTATTTTGTTAAATCAAAATGATTAAAACATGTTTCGTGCAATTTGTTGCCATACGCATAAGCGCTATTTAGTTAATATCCTTTTTTGGTGAGAAGATAGTCAAAAAAGACCTACTAAAGTCTTAGATAAAGTAATTCATCACCAAGACCCAGTAATATTTCAGAATAGTATAAAGTTTACATTAAATAGAGAGAAAGAGTAACTAAAAGCAATGTATGCAATATGATAATGTACTTGCAGGTTGTAACTGGATCTTTTGATTCAAGACACACAGTCATGGTGTTTATTATCCACTAATAATGTATTTCATTGATGATAAGTGTAAATGTATTGGATTGAGAGTGATAAGTTGTTAAAATGATGCTTTAGTCTATTCAAAAAACACATACTGACTTTTGAGAAACAGAGCTTTTGAAATATGTATGTATGTATTTCTTATGGAGGACTGTCTTGAAAAATAATTAGATTTCCAAATCAATTTGATTAGTTTTAGATTGGCAATATGAGATGATCTAATGAGCTATCACAATGTAAAGGAAATCTGAATGCTACAAAAGGTTTAATGAAAATTGAAATCAACTGAAATCATTTAACCTTTGAGGCAAACTAAATTTGAATATTTCATGATTAGTGGTCCATTGTTGTTAAAGATTGTACAGGACTATTTTGTTATAATTGGCAAGAATTGTCACTTCATAATATTTGATTACTTTTTACCTCAACTTCCTTTGAATATTTTAACTGTACCGCCTTTCTTTTTCAAACACATGCTTGACCGCGTTCGACAAAATGAATGAGTTTACCACTGACCTTTGGTTAAGTTATATTGGTTGTAATCACCCAGTAATGATGATGATATCAATGATGGTTATAGTGAAAGTTTGTATATTAACTATATACAGTATATGTAAAAAGTAATTCACTTATCAGTCGCGGCAAGGTGCTGCTAGAGCTCTATAGACTCTCAGGAAGTATTTATTTTGTACGGAACAGTGTGCCGCGTTCAAAGACTGGAATAGAAGACACTCACAGAGAAATAGTATCCTATATGGTATGTGATTAGATGTTTTACTCTCATATAGAACACAATAGTACAGATGGAGAGAGAGCACATGGACTCAGATACTTTGGGGTCTGATACATAACTAGAAATGAGGAAATATTTTCAATTTCCATCTTTGTAACACAAGGTGAACTATGGAATGACAGCCACCACCAAGTCAATGCTGGTTAAGTGTGCCATACAAGTAAATTCTTTAATTTTCTTAATTTTAATCAAAAAAAAATTTGGTATGAATCAAGATTGAAAAAAATTAGTGTGAACCAAGATTTAAGGAATGTCAGACTTTTTTTTGCACTTGAGGACCAATTCTGTTACTGACCAGTAACAAAGACAAAACTTTTCCTGGTTGCTTTGTAGTGGTGTCTGTTGTATCATGTGTAGCTCTAGTGCCATGCTCAAATCTTCAAATGAAGAAACAGAAAGGAGGGCAAGGAAATTGGATGTCACTTGCATTTTTATAATGACATATATATACAGATTTCAAGATGAATGGATGCGTTTTTTTGTTGAGTAATTGTCTTCTTTTGTTCCAAAACAGAAAGGGATCTCCTGGTTTTGAATACCAGCATCTGATTAACTTATGGAGACTAATGGTCAACTTACTTCCGGTTCTCGTTGGTTTCACCGAATGATGTAGGTGGTCACATTGAACCGAATTGTGGTCGGTACGTCACAAAAAATGAGGCTGTCCATTGTCATCAGCAAATAGATATTTCGATTTCTGTTGCCCCCACTTCCCAATTACTAGAACATCCCTTCTCATCTCCCACACCCATTCACTAGCATTTATGCTGTTCATATTTGTATATTTTGAAAAGAGAAAGAGAGAAATAAATATAATTCCCCATGGTATCAATTGAGAAGAAGGTACTTGCGATTGAAGGAAATCGTCAGTGTCGTAAACGGTGCTATTTCAAACCGAATTGATATCAACAATTTTATTCGTAATCATAGTGGTGTGAGGAAATTGAAACCAATATACAAATTATACATGTCCTGCACCTTTTGCCTCCCACCCCAGTCCAGCCTAGATGGGCCCCACCCAACACATATAATAGGTACCGTGATCATTATTATTGGTAGCGTAAGGAGCCCGGCCTACTTATGATGTGGTAAAAGCTACTGGTGCTCACATGCCTAGACAGATTTTGTTCCATTACCGAAATAGAAAACAAAACAAAAAATAACTCCATTTGGCATTTTGTATCCTAACAAAACCACTTAACTTTTTATCAGACTTTCAGAAACAAAATCTAATGAAAAACAGAGAAATCCATTTTCATCCCCTAGTTCTACCATTAAGCCATATACAGACTTGATGTCTCATTATTATCATTAATTATTAATTTTGCCAAGCACATAAAAGCCATGTAACAGAAATGCTAGTCTTACAAAAAGAAAAATTTCAATCGTCAAGAGTTGTATAAGGTATTTTAGTGATATATTCCCTTGTTTTAGCCGATGAGAGGACAACTAAGTACTTTGGAAATTGATTACCAATGTTGTGAGTAGAAAGATGTTAGATGTTACTGCCTGGGAATCCCCTAAAAATGGGAAATCCCCTAAAAATGGAGAATCCCTTAAAATGGGGAATCCCTTGAAAATGGGGAATCCTCTAAAATGGGGAATCCCCTAAAATGGGGAACCCCCTAAAAATGGGAATTCCCTTCCATAACTTTGTAGTCCATTTTTTTCTCAGATAGGAATACACAGCTATCAACTTTTAAAACAATAGTCATTGTAAATACAGACATCTTGGTAGTTTTTCAACTGTTTTGTTATATTATTTTAGCAGGTTTTTATTTCTGTATGCACACAGCCAAACCCATCCCTACAGAACCCAATTTTAAATGACTTGATAATTCTACATTATCATAGAACCCGATTTTTAATACGGCGATAATTATACATTGTCACATTCTCAGTTTTGACCTTCCTAGATTTACAACTTGTTTTGTTGCATATATTGCAATAGTCTCAATGGCGTTGAATTGTTTGGTTTTATGAAAAATATTGCTAATGAAATGACTATTTACATGTATAGGATTTTATTGTAACTGGTAACAATGACGACTTTGTTATTTCCTGTACATTCCCGCGCATGCGTAAAAGAGGTGAGAGGACGAAGTTGGTGCGTGCGCACCCACTGCCAGAGGAAATTGTGTTTCGTGGTTTAACATGTTTCACGTCTATTTAATATACATTTTCATGCAATGTATGACAGGTTTCGTATTGTGGAAATAAATATATACGAAGAAACGTGCAAGTGTCATTGTCATTCTATTCATATCATTGCTACGCTTCAACTTTCAAAAAACAATCTTTTTCTACATAATCCATTAGTACCACAGAATGAACGACTGGAGGATAGATAAGCTTTAAACCTCAAGTTAAGAAATTGTTTAACCATAAATAGGTCAGAAGTGAGAGTTTCAGATAGCTGTGTACAGTAAGTTATAGTATAAAGTCCAGGAGCTATGCCCTAACGTTACTTTATTTCTTTAAATTAAAGTAAAGCCAATATACATCGGCGCGATATAAAAGTAGCTTTTTAAAAGCGCTATGTGGACTTGCTGATAAACCAGAAAAGCACAATTTTAACATGGAATTAATATTTGAAGTGAAAATGTCACTTATGAATTAAACTGATCTATAAGTATTTATTTGAATTTTGATAGTTTTTCCACAGAGATGTATATGTAAAGCCCCATATCAACTTGCCTACTTTTACCAACTCGTCCGCACACTAATTGACCTTAACCACTGAAATAAACAAATTTGTCTCGATACAGATCAAACATGTAGATGTCTTTGGTGATGACCCCAAAATATCGGCTGGCAGCAGATCCACTATTTACGATATCAGCGATCGAATTTGGTTGAGTTATAAAGTAACCGCAAAATTTTGTTAAGAGCGAAGTGCAATACATATAGGTTAACACTATTCAAATTTCAACCTTATAAAAACCCACATGGCTATCTCAGTTATGATATATTACACTAAAACCTTCAGACCTTAAATCAATATTCTTTGTTTATCATTGAGTGAGAAGTCTAGAAAATGCAGTTACCCCCTGGAAATAAGAACCGTTTATATCAATTTTGTCAGGAGATTTATTATTTCATGATCCATGATGAACTTGAAAACCGATTTACTTGTATTGTAGATTGGAAAATCAGAGAAAAACAACGATAAAAATGTTTTAATCGAAAGAATAATTGAAATTTAACAAGGATTTTTGCATCAACCGCATTGATAACATTAATGCATCTAGAAATATATGACATTAATTGTGTGCAAACAGAAATAAGTGTAAAGAATATCGATTAGATAGCAACAGTAGACTGACAAATAAAGCAAAACATGGATGTGCATTTAGTTTCTTGAATTATGATGACGTTAGCAATTTAATCGACCCTAGAATGAATTAGAAAACAGCGAAGTAGATAGATTTGATAAAATCGGTTCAGAATAGATAAAAAGATATAAAAAATGACCATATATTTTGTAGTCCCCTTGACAGTTTGAAATCCTTCAGAATGTTTTCGGTTGGTATGATTGATCCAAAGGCTGATTTGAGAAAAAAGCAAACCGATTTTGGACCAACACAATTTTTCATCTTACAACGGAACGATTATGAAGTCGGTCCACTGTCGGTCCACTGTCGGTCCACTGTCGGTCCACTGTCGGTCCAGCTTTGTGGCAGCGTGGATCCTCTGCTTTAGGGGGTTGAGGGCTCTGTTTTAGGTGGGTCTGTCGATGTAATAGGGCTTTTTAATAAAGTAGTTAAAACCTCAAAGCACATCCGCCTTGTCAATCAGCGCCTTCCTATATCTGAAAACGCGTGCACAATAAGGCCATAAAACAGGAAATTGCTCTGTATCCCATATCTTCTTTCATAAATCTATACAACTGGCCTTTAGAAGTAATTCAAACACTGAGCAGGAATCTATCGCTCCATTGAGGTCAAAACCTCAGGGTGTATTCCACTACCCGATTTCATTCACAATTTCAGAAATTACCAGTGGCAATAACGGTTAAATATAGATGTGTTATATACCATCAGAAAGGATTTCATATTCCCTTTCGATCAGTATGTAACATGCGAGGATTCCTTTCATATTTCAAATAACAATTTAGAAATTGCCAAATTCCAGATGGTCAAAATCGCCTAGTGGAATAAAGGCTCTAGACCCATGGTTCCCACCTTTCAACCAGAGGTAGCCAATTTCATTTCTAATAAAGCACTTGAAATTCAAAACAATCGTCCAATAATTCAAACAAGAACAACTGAAATGACCAACAACCTCATTGGCTAAATATGTATCGTGCGAGTCATTGGCGTATTTGTTTGAGAAGGTCAATGCCCCGGAACCTTTCGTCTCTGCATCAAATATCGTGAAATAAAGGGGGGGGGGGGTGTTACCTATCGAGCAATTCAACTTTCTGGTTGCTTAAGCAAAAAGGATGGTATACACAAATGTGAGTCGGTGTCGATATGCTGAAAAATTGCTGAACACACCTTAAACTCCAACAATCATCAATTTGCTCAATGGGTTTCACCTTTAGCGTGAGACTCCTATTGATTACTCTCCTCTTACTCTCCTCTAACTCTCCCCTCACTCTCCCCTCGCTATCCTCTCACTCTCCCCTCACTCTCCCCTCGCTCTCCTCTTACTCTCCTCTTACTCTCCTCTTACTCTCCCCTCACTCTCCCCTCGCTATCATCTCACTCTCCCCTCACTCTCCCCTCGCTCTCCTCTCAGTCTCCCCTCACTCTCCTATCTTCTCTCGCTCTCCACTCGGATCTTCCCTCGCATCTACTACTCCTTCCTAGTTCCACCCTCAGAAAGGTGGGTGTGCGCATGCACTTTGTTGACCAATTCATTTTTTGCAATCTGTTATAAAGTTCAACGGTGCGTTTACTCATTAATGTAGCCTTTTCTTTTAACAAGGTATATCAAATTAGTTGAATGTATCTCGGGCATATTGGTGATCAACAAAATGAAAGAAAATTTATTTCTAAAAATTAAATGTGAATTACGTGTTAGGTTATATTTCTGACTTTCTCCGTCATAAATATCTTGTTAAGATTATCATCCTAAATATTTTTCTAACATAGATATGCTACCCTGTAAACCGAAAATCGCGATGTTGCATAATTCATGTGTATAATTCATAGATAGTTTCATGAGAGTAAGAAATAAATCTTCATAGCCTGCCAGTGGCCAATTCTAGCACACAATTACAAATATGCGTAATTGCTTATATTTTGTCAGTTCAAATAAAATTATCAAGAAAAAAAAACAGGTACTGCGCTGAGATTATGAGGGCTTAAAATAGAAAGGACCATATAGAAATTGAACAATAGGAGCTGAGAATAGAAAGGAACTGTAAGAACTAGATTTAAGAATATGGCAGAGGCAGGATGAGAAGAAACAAAAGAAGGAACAAATGGAACAAGAACGAAACGACGCCGGGTAAAGAAAGTACATTATCCCTGATACTCTCTTCAAAAGTTGGCTAATCAGGCCAAAAATAAGTTGCAGCCTAATTTTCCTTTTAGGAAAACGCTAATCAGCACAGACTGATTATCTGCCGGGGTCTTTAAAATCTAATCGCTCGGAATGTAATTAGAAAAGACGAATCCTGCCCAGGAGGAAAATTGGATCAGCAGGGATGAAAGATGAAAACCGGGTAAAAGAGGGAGCGTTTCAATATTTTGGACTGATTAGGGGCAGATGGCAGATGGGAGATGGTGGGAGAATATAAGGGACTAAAATAAGGGTGACCCTGGATGAGTTTTGTTAGTTGGTTGTTTACTGGTTGCTTTCGACTTGCTCTACGTACTGCCCCTACACTTATACCGAGGTAGGTGTCCTTTATCTTTCATTCCATAAGTAACTTTGGATCACAATGTCATAAGTACAAGGAAACGAACGATGCATCATTTTCTCATCAGGTGAGGTTAGGACAAAACCAAAACAGAATGTTATAAGAACATTCTGTTTGGGTTGAAAAATGTAACCAGAATGTTATAATAATGTTGCAGTGCAACATCACGGCAGTATGTCGCAGCAACCTAATTGGGAGTCATCGAAAGAGTGTAACAAGAACCAACACAGAACGTTGCTGCAACGTTATTATAACGTCACACCTCCGGCTCCCTTAAGTATCAGATAAGGAGGCATGTAACTATGCATCGGCCTGCACCATGCTTAATTATCCCAATCACCAGCAGCTGGTTTCCTTTATCTTATACACATCAATTGTCCAATTTTGTTAACACAAACAAGAAATAAACCATAGAGATTTGGGAGATGTTGCAAATACTGCAGGAGAATTTAATAATAGCAGTAACAAATATCCATGATTTTAAAATAAGCTTAAGATTGCCTGCTGGTCTGGTGCCATATTATTGAAAGTCTGTAGGCCTGTAGTGAGTTGTACCACAGGGCCAGCCATTGTTTCCCAGTTCAGGCTACTGGGGGGACACGCTAGACCCCTCCACCACTAATAAGCTACCAAAACCCCACTATCTTCATGTCACTGTTGTGGGACAACAATTTCTTAACAGATAACTTTATTATTCATCTCAACAGCTGCGGTACTGCACCCCATGCTTAATTTTATAATTTTTCCATAAGATTTGATAATAAGAAGGTTAGAGGTAGGTAGAGATTACCCCCCCCCCTTCTCTCCAAGGGACCCCTAAGTAGGTTTTGTGCACAGTGTCTAATCTGTAATCAGGTGAAAATGTTGTTTTAAGGGTTTAGCCAAGTACTAACTAGTAAGGCAATGCCTAAATGAGTTTGGTCCCACAACAGAGAGGTGAGAACCCTAGTCTGCCACCCTTTTCATCCCTGTCTACCACAGGCCTTATCTAGTGAGAGGTGTGAGGTAAACACTGACCACTTGGGCCTTGAATGGGGGATTTGCAAAGGTGTACCAACCTACAACTCCTGACCTTCCTTATATGACGTCGCCTGTATAAGAGAAACACTGTAGGCAACATGCTACAAATTCCCATTTCCATATACGACTAGCATGTCGTAGGCATCAGAAAATCAATGCACGCGACAATGTCGCATGAATTGTGCAATGAATCTGGGCGACATAAATCATAATTCTCCCATTTATAACATCTGGGGTCTGTTTCGATAAAGTTACAGAATAACCCAGCCAAGGTGCGACGTAACGGTCACGTTCTGCGACGTTCAAATAACGTTCTGTGACGTTATTAGAACGTTCTTCGACGTCACATCCTTGGCAGGGAATGTATCAGCATTACAATATTCTATAGCTTTATCAGAGTGGTGTTTCAATATTGTCCTATTAAGTTCAAATTCATTTGTAAATGTTGCCAATTATTGGTCGCACTTGAAGCCATCATTTTGCAACTTTATAAAATATTATATATGCATTTCCCCCCGATGGAACCAATAATACTTGATAAATAAACGACAGAGGATAGCTAATTCTTTCTGATCCTATATATTTTATAGCCTTGTCCGGGGTACAAGTTGTATAGGGAAACCGGAAATTGGGAACATTTGTTTTTGATATTTTTTGAACAGGAATATATCAATTGATATTTTATTTAGAAGACTCGAATTGTGTATAGATAGAGAAAAACGTGTCTTATTTGGTATTCAGACCCTAGTTTCTGTTTTATGAAACCTAGATTTCCTTTTGTCAAAGAATTTTCTTACCGTTTCTTGTTAACAAGAACTAGCAATGAAGTCTAGAGTGAAAATATAAGACAAAATTCCATCCAAATGAATGTTTGTAAAAGCTCAGGGGTCATTGAGGTTTTCTAATTCAAAAATAGAAATGAAAAGGCCCTAATGACATAAATAATATTAGAAAACGACAAAAAACAGTTTATATACATGTAAAAAGGCACCTTTGATCCGATAATTTTGCAGTTTTAATAGATCCGTTGCTGGTCACATTTTTTTATTTTTTTTTAAATTCGTTTATTTTCAACATCACGCAGGTTACATACATGGTCTTCCTGTTGATAATGATAGTTATGATAATGAAAAGTGATGATATGATGAATGATCATACTTCTATAAGTCCATGACATACAAAATCATAGCCATGTTTCTATCCTTTAACCCTGTGTCTCTATTATTCCAAAGATTATATATATTTTAGTTTAGAAATCTGCCGCGCGGTGGCGTGGGGGTGCGGCAGCAGACTTGGTCACGTGAGCACGCCGAGCAAGCTGAAGACTACGAGAGGGGAGATTCTCGGGATACGCAGGGGTGGTTAAACCGGCCACGTGGTTCGAGCATCTTGTTTTATATTATATCTAGCTCAGACTAAAGGCCATATTCCACCTTGTGGTGTTGTGCTCGCGGTGGGCGTATTACTAGCGGTGTCTGTCCCCACCACAAGTGAATAATCAGGGCACTGCAAAATGGAATATAGACATTACTTGCATTGTTACTTGCATTGTTCCTTGCGGTGAGCCACCGCAAGGAACACCACAAGTGATTTATATAGGTTTTCTATTGAATGCTTGTGGTGTTAGAAACGAACTTTTTTGTTTCTGAAATGCAAATTGCTTGTGGTGCCAAAAAAGAGCACCACTAGTGACCCCCACCGGATAGAGGAATATGGCCTTTAGTTTATGGAATCACTAATGCCTTTCATGCCTATCATACTAATTATGACTTACTCAATATTCACTAATTTTATGATATTCTAGGGAGACTTGTGACTTAAACATATTGATATTGTGGCGGTTCATGAATCTTCCCGGACGCGATTCTCTTTCCAAGTGATTTATGCACGTAGAGGGTACTTTTGCCTAATTTTCATCGAAAACATTGAGAAACCTAAATGTGAACTGTTTATTGCACAAAAACGAAGGGGTGTTACAATTGAACAATGCGATCTAAATTCTGGTGAAATACATGTTGGTCGCTACTAATATTTAACATTGTTAGATACTTGCCAACCCTTTGACTTGTTTCTGATAGATTTCTGGTCGAATGGCCCATTTCTAGTAATTTTTGACCAAAAATAAGCGACAAGAACTGGCCAATATGCCATCAAAATGCTTCGTTTTACAAACGAATTTTATAATTGTTCGAGAATTGACTCACACACTTGCGTAATTTTGCGTCATGGTAGCTACGCCAATGAATTCAGAGGAGCGAGTGTGATATTTCCTGTATTAATATGCAGACTATCGTAGATGAGGGTGAGTGATGGCAAATATGTCAATAAGCCCCGAGGCTTTACATTACAACTGATATTAAAAAAATAAAAGAAAAATTGATATATTGTTTGCATGTATTTCAATTCCTCCACGCCATGTATTTCAATTCCTACACGCCTGAGGGAGGACGTACATCCAAAGACAGCGCCCTTTTTTGTTTTGAAGTGCGACCACTCACCCCCAAGTCCTCTCAACACCCCTAGACCCCCCCCCCCCCCACGCCCCTTTTAGTTCGACAACTTACCTTAAGTTACTCAAAACATGCTCCCGGCCCCCAAGTGTGACCACATATTTGATTTGAATTGTCCGCTGAATAAAGGGACAATAATCTTTTGGGACAGGAAAGTTTGTCCGTTGTCCGTAGAAGCAAACTGTCCACTTAATTAAGGTTATTTTACTTTGCATTATACAGGTAGGTGGCCGGAACATACATTTTTGTCCATTCAAGGGTGATGTCCGCTGAACTAAGAGTCCGTTCAACCAAGAGTCCATTGTAGTTGAATCCATGAAGGGTGATGATTTTACTCTTCCCTCAGGCTCATAATCTTCATATTCACAGTAAATAGTCTCATACTCATAGTTGGTATAAGTGATAATTTCTGTACTCGCAAAAACCAAACACCCACCCGCACAAAATCCACGCCTCCCTCATAGCGTTAGCATATTGGTATTAACACAAATTGACGTCACTGAAACCATCCATAATTAGTTTTGTTTTTTGATTGGCGGATGGCTTGTTCAGGGGCAGTGTAAGACGACCCTATAGAATGTCGGGAGTCGCGTATTAAAAAGCCTGCCCTGGGACACCTGCGTTAATTCTGTGTCTCCTTCCAATGACAACCCAGTAAAACCGACACCTATACGTTTACATGGGGCAAGTGGGTAGTGAGGTTTGGACCTGAAGCGTTGTTCACACATAACGATCACAGTTAAAACCCGGTAAAACTGACACCTATACGTTTACATGGGACAAGTGGGCCGTGGGGCTTGGACCTGAAGCGTGGTTCACACATAACGATCACAGTTAAAAACCGGTAAAACCGACACCTATACGTTTACATGGGGCAAGTGGGTCGTGGGGTTTGGACCTGAAGTGTGGTTCACACATAACGATCACAGTTAAAACCCGGTAAAACCGACACCTATATGTTTACATGGGACAAGTGGGCCGTGGGGGTTTGGACCTGAAGCATGGTTCACACATAACGATCACAGTTAAAACCCGGTAAAACTGACACCTATACGTTTACATGGGGCAAGTGGGCAGTGGGCACGCTGTAAGATCTAATGTCCCGCTGCCGGACTAGGGTGCCTTTTATCTCACACTGCCGGATCAGAATTGCAACTGTCAACAGCTTAAATCTTTGAATTTTCATTATAATCACTCCAGGGATATGGACAAAGACCTAATATTGTAATTATATGAAAACTTAGGCACCAAATAAAAAATAAATCGTAATGATTTCCTCCATGCCAACATTGTTATAGACTGCACAAGTTGATCTTTTGAAAAATAAAATTCCCACCTCGGATTGATTTTTGTGCACTCTCCTGCAGCAAACAGTAAGCATGTACAATTATAATTTTGGTTCCCTGATACTCTAGAAACACATGTGTAATCTGCAGGAGTATTACGGTGATGAATATGTAATAATTTCTGAATATTTACCAAGATCTAGATGTCGTAAAACCAGCTGTGATCCAAGGTGGGAATGTTTCAGATCCAAGAGTGTGATGGCTAGGCCACCTTAGTCCGGCAGCGGGACTTTAGATCTTACGGTGTGGTGGGGTTTGGGCCTGAAGCGTGGTTCACACATAACGATCACAGTTAAAACCCGGTAATACCAACACCTATACGTTTACATGGGGCAAGTGGACCGTGGGGCTTGGACCTGAAGCCTGGTTCACACATAACGATTACAGTTAAAACCCGGTAAAACCGACACCTATACGTTTAAAATCGGAAGAGATTAAAGAGTTTAAGGACCAACTCTGTGAATGTGCGGCTTTTTTACATACACTTGATATGTTATTCACTCGAGGAGGAAATTTTCAAATATATGGTCCATCCAACTAAGAATTAGTTAATTTTGAGCAGTTTTCTATGTCAATTTGTATAGTGTTGGAGTGTTTCAGCAAATTTTATACCTATTTTGAGTGAACAATGCTCCCTCATTTCACTCACTTGAGGCAAAAAAAAGACCCTTCTTCTTCACTTTTGACACACACATCTGGGCAGTCTTGAAGTCAAGCCAAGAATGCGACGTTATTATGACGTTGCAGCAATGTTCTGGTTGATTCTGTATTGGTTCTTGTTACATTATTTTGATGACTCCCAGTTACGTCACTTTGGCCTACTGCTGTGACGTTATTAAAACGTTCTGGTTATATTCTTCAACACAAACAGAAGGTTCTTAAAACGTTCTGTTTTGGCTTTGTCCTTACCTCACCAAATGACAAAGTTATAATCACATTCTGATTCAGTGAGGTTTCAACCTCACCCTCAATAACATAATTGTTACGTGCCATTTCAGTAAGTAACAAACTAACTAAAAAAAGTTTGGTTGCAGAACGTTTCTGTTATGCTGCAGGTTTGCCCCCCACCCCCTTGGGGACAGGCTCAGCCGTCTCAGGGACAACAAAGGAGACAGAGTGATACCGAGACCCGATTGGGACAGGACAAACTGATTTTCCCGGTGTCAGTCAACTGCTCGGCTCAAATCCAACATGTTGCTCAATGAGAGACATCAACCCGTTTAAAAAGAAGTAAAAGGATCTGCGTAAAGTTAACGAAACGACTCGCGGGCTGCGCTCCGACCGGGCTCGGGCGCTCCTTATGGCAGACACCGATCGCTTTAATTGTGAGCTGCAAGACACTCCAAATCTTATGAAACTGTAAAATCTATAAAAAGAATTTGAAAAACACCCACAAAATTTTGAGATAATGTTAAGAAAAAGGTATGAAAACTGAGCAGCTTCACTTAATGAGGGTAACTTATCCCCGCTTAGCGGCCAGTATCAAACTGCCATTTATTTCAGGATTTATTTCAGAGTTTCTCCCCTTCTGGGCTTTTCAAATTGTCCAAAGTTTTGCATTTCATTCTTTCGTTTGATGGGATGGCGAAAACATCTCAGCCAAAGAAGCCGCTTCGGCTTTTAACTCACGACTTGTTCACTCGCAGGATTTCCGGGGAAATAAATCCGCGAGCTGCGTGCGCAGGGCTCGGAGTATTTGTACGTTTCTTTCGGTTTGTATAACATTAATTGTTTTATTAAAGGAAAACCTGGATGAAGAAAGTTAGAGCTGTTTTTGTGGGAGTCTATCAGAAGGCTCATTTCACCTCCCTCCTCCAGTCTGAATCCTGCTGCTGCTGATGTTTCAGATAAAATACACACAAACAAGAGAAGCTTAAAATGGCGGAAAAACCAGCGCAAAAATAATCAGCCCAGCGAATGTTCCCGGCGGGTACGTACACTATATATGAGACATGCGCCAAACCAGCGGCATTTTCTGCAAACTCAACAGAAAACTCGGCGCATTAGGCCAGAAGAAGTAATTCAAGGAGGGCTGCAAAATAACTAATGGCGCCCAGAAAAAGACACCTTTTCCTTGATGGACGGAAAATTATTTTGCATTGCGAGAGCGTAATGACAACATGGCGGCGGGGGAAAATCGGAGGTAGAGTAGGGTTGCACGATTGTAAAATGAACGCGCTGCAAAACCTGAGGAAAAGCTGCTGGGCAGAGTGAAAGAAACATGGAGGTGGGCAGGCTGCTGCTGGGGATGCAAAATGGAGAATTTTTTGGGAGGAGGGGGTCTCTGGACGGGGATCCCAATGTCGCATTTCACATTTAAAAAACGGCAATGTCGCATGTCTATGTCGCTTATTTTTCTCAATATCACACATTGAATTTTAGAAATTTCCATGTCGCAT
Organism: Lepidonotus clava; assembly: GCA_936440205.1. Classification (NCBI taxonomy): domain Eukaryota; kingdom Metazoa; phylum Annelida; class Polychaeta; order Phyllodocida; family Polynoidae; genus Lepidonotus; species Lepidonotus clava. Next base: position 5,231,300 of record OW387143.1, read on the forward strand.
GTCGCGAGGGTTCTAAAGTCTGTCTGTCCCGTCGTTTAGGCTCCATGTTGCATGTTGATTTTATGAAACGGCTGTGTGGCTGTGTTGAATTTAGTGGTCCAGACCCATGAAATGGACGATTTTTGGGAAGGAGGCAATGGACAGTGTGCTGTTTTGAAAGGAGAGTTAATGCAAAAGTTGGAACAATACCATGCGGGGATTGACTGGGCGGTTTTGTTGGTTGGTTGATGGGTGATTAAGGAAGTGGCGGGGGGTTTTAGAGGTGGGGTTTTGGCTGTTAGTGTTTTAAACCCATTTGTGAGATATATTGTTTCTAGGTAAGCTGATGCCGTGTTTGGCGACTTTCTGCCCGCCGTGAAAGCTTTCATTAATCACTACTCAATCCACATCTGGGGCCTTTTTGATTTAAAAACATAGCCTATGAAATAAAAGAAAACGATAAAAAACGACCAGAGAACTATAATGGCTGTATTGCATATATCCAGGGGCGGATACAGGATTTCGGAAATAGGGGAGGGGGAGGGGAGGCGTATATAGGCTATGTGCTAAAACGTCACGCATTTGCATGCATGCGCGCAACATTCCTTTCTCTTGGGCAAGTTTATGTCCCCACCGAAAGGGGTAAGAACACCCTGTAACACCCCCCCCCCCCCAACCCCTCCTATCTGCCCCTGATATCTTCTTGCCAGTCCATTGCCCTTTACCGAAACGTTCCTATTTCAATTGTCCAAAGTATGAGTTTATTGTATATTGCCTTAGCATTATGAAACTACATTAGTTTTGTATTTCATATTGAGTATTACACAACTTCGGTATTGCATACACCTAAATGGTTTGTCTTTTTTGTGTGCATATGATTTTTGTTCACTTTTACTTGTCTAGTAAAAGAAACAATATTCGAAGAAAAAGGGCCATCTCACTACTTAATGCACATCTGGGGCCTTTTTGATTAAAAAGAAACAGCAATAAAATAATAGAAAACGATTAAAAAAACAAAACAAAAACAAAAAACAACAAGAGAACTATAATGGTTGCGTTGCATATATCCAGGGGCAGATATAAGGGCGTAGCCAGCGCTAACACCAAAGGGGACTCCAAGTAAATTTAAGGGGGTTCCAACCTAAATTTTTGACAAGATTTCTTATATTTTGCTTATGTTTTCGAAAATCTAAGGAGATTCCAGACACCCAGGACCCCCACCCCTCCCATCCCCTGGCTACACCATTGGGATACATGATTTCGGAAAGGGGGGGCGTCCACATATAGGCTAAGTACTAAAACGTCATGCATTTGCGTGCACGAGCGCAACTTTTTTTTCCCTTGGTTAAGGTTAAGTGTCCACCAAAAGGGGGGCATCAAGACCCCCTGGACTCCCCCCCCCCCCCCCGCTCTGCCTCTGAATCTTCTGAATTGTTAAAAGTATGAGTTTGTTGTATGCTGTCTGAGTAGGAGGAAAAATACAATAGTTTTGTATTTCATATTTAGAATTACATAACTTCGATATTGAATACATCTAAGTGGTTTGTTTTTGTCCTCCCGCGCTCATATCGTTTTTGTTCGCTTTTATTAATTTTGTTTAGTAAAAGAAACACTTTTCCTAGAAAAAGGGCCCTCTCCAAGCAAAAAAACATACAAATGCACGTACTGCTTAAAACCAGTTTTTGCTTGCAGATTGGTTTTACTTCACAATGACACAGTTGCATGACAAGCTCTGTGCTCGCATGAGCTCAGGGGTGATAGTGCTCAGTGTCTCATTCTCCATTTAGATTTACTTCGTTTTTTTGTCCGCGCTTTATTTCTGAATATTTGAATACCTTTTGAGTATTTCATTGTCGAAGGTTCTAGTCCGTCAGTGTCGATGTACTTGGGTTATCCCACCCACTAACATACGCAATAGGGAGGGTTTAACACTAGCAATATCATAGGTGGGTTTCTCATAATCATTTCAAATATTAAGATGAAATAAATTTTGTTCCAGATTCTTTCTAATATTGAACAGTAATAGCTTAAAATTGATCACCAAATGGTGTCCAGTCCAATTTTTGGCTGTATGACGCTATCAAAAGAAAGATTGTAAATAAGAAACTTCATTGCGGTCCTTCTTATTATAATACTCATACCAAAGAAATCGTCCTCTTTTAAAGGATTTCTTGTATTCACGTTTCATGTATGACTACAGCGACCAAAGGGATACATGCATTTACAAGTAAGACTTTCCATGTAATAGGGTTTGCGGGGGGTAGTTGGATTTCCATTTGTGGTGAGGTTCGTGGGCTGTACACCTACACAGACAGATGAAGAAAACACTGGGTTCATATTCTCATTGTTCAGCAATTAGAAGCAAAACAACACAATAACATATGCAGAAATAGAAATAAGATACCATTCTAGTCCACGGAGGTTTTCTACTGGTTATCGTCAGTGTAGATATGTTAGATATGTCATGGATATATGTTTTTGCGCTAAGTGTTTCTAAATTGATATAAGGGATGCTTTCACACGAGTAACCTCACAATATTAATTTTGAGATAAGCTTATTGTTCAAGAGCCTCACAAATCATATCTGCACGTTTCACACAATCGTAAATGCGTTTTTCATTTCTCAAATTTAAACATAAGAGGTTTTGATAGTCAATAATCTTAACTTGACTAAAATACTAACAGCATGATTATATGAGATCACTAGTCTGAACTACAACAAATAAAAATGTCAAAATATCCTACTTAAAAATAGATATCATAGTTACGACCAGTGTGAAATTCCTCTAAGATAGGGCTGATAAAACTAAATTTAGATCACAAGCCCGAAACGCCCTTATCCAAAACTCCCTTTTTATTTCATGGGATTATTATTTTCACTCTTACGTCTACTTCTGGTCAGCCAGTGACCTCTATTTGACCTTGCCGTGACCCCTGTCACGTGACTCAGGGTTCAGCCGGGGACAACCTTTACCTTTTGTATCTGAGACGACACAATAACCAGATATCCTGGTCACGTGTGCAGATGTGAGTCTTCAAAGCTTGAATTGCAAACCGGCTAAGTTCGCCATTTGTTTAGATGATAATTAGATTCTTATCTCAAAGATAAAATCTACTATTTCGTCTAAAATTGTCATTGAAGTAAAGAATATAATGAGAGTAGATTTGAAAAAGCAGGCTGTGTGCTGACCATGTGGTAACAATTGCAATTCTTTATCAAATAGATACCAATTATATGTGTGACTGTTATTCTATAGTAGGAAATATCGTAGTTCTCTCGAAGATAGTTCTTTTTACTGTAAATTATGCATATGCGTGAGAAAACTATGACCTTCCTATAAGGATATATATGCTCATTCAAACTATTATCAAAAAATACGGATAATTGAAACTTACAAGTTCCCGATCATCACTTTAAAATTCGATTGAAATTCATATCGTCACACATTGAAAGAACACCTACTACGAAACAACATTAGAAAATTGCGTTTATTTTTCACTTTGCGCATGCGCATTACAATAATTTCTCACTCACATTGATATTCGAGGAAACAGAAAACAGCATATTGCCAATGTCCTATAAACGTTTTCTTCTAATTCATAGCCATAGCACATTCCAACACTCTCAAACCTAAATACACTCTCAATAGCCACAATGGCAATGTGGCAATTTAGCTGAACGCTTGTAGAATGAAACCCGATAGCCAGAAAAACACGAAATAATTATCCATTTGATACCCCAAATTATACAGAAAAGGCGGGCAATTATCAAGATGGCGTCATTTGCCTCTCACCGATAAATTGATTTCTTTTTACCTGGTATTTCAGGCTGGATGCGATTCATTGAGAGCTTAAAATGAGACCCAACAAAAACGGATTTTAACGCGGCGACGATAGTAATGCTTAATGATACAGGAATTTCAGGAAAACTTGGCACTAAAATACCTGTATAATGATTTCTTAGATGCATGCGGTTTGCAATGCATAATTGTTAAACCCAATAGCAATGCATATTCAATAAATACAAAACTCTTACACTTACTTCCCAATTCGGGCATGGACACTTTTCTGAATCCCGATGTTACCGTTTCTAGTCGTTTTTGACCAGAATTCTCCCCATCAGGGAAGACGTATTTTCTTTATTTTTTCTGCAGACTAACTTCAAACAAGATGCACGCTGGGAAATATAGACATCCAGAAGTCGCCCCAGACATATTGTTGGTTACAGATAAAGCTCCTCCCCCCACACTTTAATTACTTATCTACATGACTAGATGAATTACATAACAAAAGCTTCGTAAATTTCACAGCACATAACAGTTAACATTTATTACTATCATCTGAATGCCAGATCACGAAAAGCAATTTGTTTTCAATTGCCAAATTTGAAAGCATGTAACTTCATAACCAGTTAACATGTTGTAGAAACCATGGAAACAATGCCATTGTTCTTTACATAATCAAGGCATGTACACAAATAGCATAGGAAAACACATTTACACACCAAACACTGTTTCAACTTCTGATTGATTTTCAATTGTATGTCCGTCTCCCTTCTAGGATACTTAAAGCTCATGAATCGTAGGACTTCTCACAATCTTCTCACTTCTATCGTAAGGATCACGATAATGGTTACAAAAAAGGAGAAGATAACGACATAAGTGGCATAGATGGTTGTAATAACTTAATTATTTACTTTATTAATGTTGATGTTCTAGTTTTTGGGTGTAACTATAAAGGAGCAGACAACCATGGATGGCAATGATGGTCGGCATAACTTCACCGTTTCGTTTATGCTCTTGAAGTTGATGTTTTAAACTTTTGGAGCGACTAAGAAGGACGAGACGACTACATGGGCGGCCATGATGGTTGTGATGAGGACTCCGGCCACATGGGCGTAGGTACGGTACGGCTGGGGCACCCGGTCCGGCATCTGAAAAACAGAATATATGTTAATGTTGGCGGCCATGATGGTTGTGATGAGAACACTGACCATGTAAGCATAGGTTCGGTACGGCTGGGGCACCATGTCCGGCATCTGTAAAACAGAATATATATTAACGTGGGCGGCCATGATGGTTGTAACAAGAACTCTGGCCACGTGGGCGTACATACAGTACGGCTGGGGCACGCAGTCTGGCATATGAAACACAGAATATATATTAACATGGGCGGCAAAGACAGTGGTGATGAGAACTCCGGCCAGGAGGGTGTATGTATGGTACGGCTTGGGCACACGGTCGGACATCTGAAACACAGAATATATATATTAATGTGGGCGGCCATGATAATGGTGATGAGAACTCCAGCCACGTGGGCGTATGTACGGTACGGCTGGGGCACACGGTCCGGCATCTGAAAAAACAGAATATATAATAACGTGGACGGCCATGACAGTTGTGATGAGAACCCCGGCCACGTGGGCGTATGTACGGTACGGCTGGGGCACGCGGTCCGGCATCTTAAAATAGAATATATATTAACGTGGGCGGCCATGATGGTTGTGATGAGGACTCCTGCTATGTGGGCATACGAGTATGGCTGGGACACACAGTCCGGCATCTGAAAAATAGTATATCAATTAAGTACATTAGATCCTGTATTCCGCATACCGATTTTGATGCTGCCGTTTTTGTGTTTGTTTGATTTTCTTTGAGAATTTGGCATGCAACCTTACATTCTACATAGCTTTTGAAGGGAAGTGCGAGACCTTTCTAATGATGCAAAACATGTCTTTATTTGACCTTTATTCCCACTGCCGATTTTTGAAATCAGCAGCAAAATCGGCATGTGGAATATAGGCTCAAGTAAGCCCATCCCAGTTTATGACAGACTTAGGGTTTATTGTTAAATATTGTTACATTTATTACCATGGATAACTGATTACAGTATTTTAAGGACCTACAGGCTAATTTGGACTGATTTTACAAGCAACTCAGGAAATATTAAATGTATATGGATACTTATTCTAAAGTATGGATGACTAGTTTCATTTCTGTTTATCTACAGATATTGGTACAATTCATGAAAATTTCCATTCTAAAGCCATGAGTTTTGTCAACATATTACCCAGCATGCACCCTGTTCTAGGCTAACCTGCAGGTAAAACCCAAGAAACTTCCTATCCGTAGTTGGGAGAATTACTTAAATTACTTAATACAAATGCAATTAATAAGTCCATCCTAGTTAACAACAAAAATAAATTATCAATTGAAAGTGTAGTCTCCTTACAGAGTAAACATAAATAACATTTTCTTTGAAAATTGAAAATAAAGTTTGTTAAACCTCAACAAATGTAATAGCCTATTTCCCATAGCAAACATTGCTTAAATCCCTCAGTTTAACACGGAATGTCCTACCCGTGATTGCCCCGAAACCCCACTTTTTGGTTGGGATCACAAACCCTTAAATTCTTTTAATTAATTTAAATTCAAAAGTCAATATCTTTGAACAATATTTAATGAGACAGAAATGTGTTTTATCTTTTCCAACAATTCAAGGTACAGACAGGGGGGGGGGGCAACCCCGTTTAATCCGCCACTAATTTTTCTTGTGATTCATTGCAACCTCAGAATCGCAAGCATAGCAAATTATCATTCTAATTTGAAAATATATCATAATAGACATTGTCACTTCTATGGTAGACCATAAAAGTATTTCCCCCAAATTTTGATAATCATTGTCAAAGATTGAAAAAAAGGCTGAGATCCCAAAGAATCTCAAGGTAAAAATTGTATAGGACAAATGAGGGCTCTAGCTGTGCAACAACCATTGATACTATTGCCTCTGTGCAAACTGTCTCCTTCAGCTACCAATGCCACCTGGTGAGCTAATCTAGAACTACTCACAACGGCGTTTTCATCACCTCTATTAATTTAGATTCAAAAGTCAATATCTTCTAGCAGTATTTAATATAGATAAACACACATGTGTTTTGTCTACTCCAATAATTTAAGTTACAGGGATGTTTCTTATCGTGATCTTTTGACTGTCTTCAGTGAGAAATTGTTTACATCATAATTATAACAACGTCAACGGCAAAGTATGCAACGTTGTGTAAGCAATGTCATGTGAATTAATTGAGTGTGTACACGACGTCACCTGAACAATTATGTATGCGATGAGAAGCAAAGTGATGTTTTGATATACTACTCAGACGTTAACATTTTATGTTTTGTCTAAGGCCATATTCCCCTTTGCGGTAGGTCGTATTTGCAGTCGCTATTTTTAGGTGCTGCAAGCAATTTACAAGTTTGATATTAACGTGAACCACAAGTATTACATAGAAAACCTACATAAAATTATAGTCTGGTTAGATAAAGGAATTTGAAAAAAAAAGAGAAGAAAATAGCAGGTGCCGCAAGCAGGTTCAGCAAGCACAGGACTATATTCCACCTTGCGGCACCCTACAGCAAGCAGGTTTGTGGCCGTTTGCTTGAGTCTTTTCATGGTGCCGCAAGCAAACACCGTATAATGGAATATAGCCTTAATTGTTTTCTTTAAAAAAACAATTTACACATAAGATATACACGTGTCACCTGTATAAATGATACGTGCATAAAAAAACCTTCTCATTTCTATATACCACCAATGACGTCGTATATGCGTCCCATTTGACGCGACCTCTTGCGTATCTATAGACATTACTGGGCCGTAATTTTCCAAAAATTGCTTAGTACTTAATGGAAGGCCCTAAATTCACCCGAATACTCGGGCATCCCTTCCCCTTTTGGACTTTCCGTCTCCTAACAAGCCGAACATTCCGATTAAAACATAACCCATATTGGCGCAATGTTGCACAAAATATGAAATATGTTTATCCGGAAGATGCAACAGGTTTTTAAAGCACGCAGGGGAAACCGGTATCCCATCCGATCCTTGAGGCGCTTTGCAAATATTGTCGCCGAATGTGCGTAAATCTATATGGATAACCTTTTAATATGATACATGCGTTCTGGTTGTTCTCACTTGTATCTAAGCCCACGCAGATAGGAAAACAGATTATGATTTGCTTTCTCGACAAAGACATAAAGTTACCGTGTCGTCTTCGTAATTCGCAGAATGCCAAAGAATCACACACCCTGAGACACACACACACACACACACACACACACACACACACACACAAACACACACACACACACACACACACACACACACACACACACACACACACACACACACACACACACACACACACACACACACACACACACACCAATCACAACCTTTCTTGAAACCCCAAAAAGTCTTTTCACACCAAATCTCCCACCCCCACCCCCCTACCCCTCTTACCGATACCCGATCGGCCCGTGCACAAATCTAATAGCCCTCGGGTTGCCAAATTAGCCGCAATGGGCAAAACAACTCGCCCGACTGGCCGGCCCCTTGACCAAGAAAAGGGATCCGTTCAGCGGCTGACGGGCGCCCAGGCACCCGGAGAAGGGAGGGGGGTAGGGAGGGGGAGAGATTTATTGTGTTCTGAGAGCAATTTGAGCAAATTTTTACCAGGAGATTAAAAGATGTGATTGTCCGGACTAAGATCAGTTCCATGTCGACTGTGGTGATATTTGGAAGTTGTTATAATGTGGCGGTGCGTTGTTGGTAGAGTGATATTATTGTTTTTTCATGGTTTATGAAGTTCGATTTAGATGTAATATAGGGGAGCGAATACAGGGTTTAAAAAAGGGGGAGGGGGTCTTCAGATATATGTGGATGGCTTTCCCCTCTGTGAATTGGAGGTTGATCTTTTTATTGGTTGCTTTACACGCTACTTAACTGCCAGGGTCATATCAAGGGTGGTGATGGTGATCGAATCGAGAAGGTAGAGACCACACCCCTACATTTTCCCGGGGCAGGTGTTCAGTGGTATCCACTGATAGGAACGGGGGTGGAGTGGGGGTCTGACCCCCCTGAATCCGCCCTTTCATAATAACTATGATTGTATTGAAGCCCTCTATGTGTCCACCTAAGTCCTGCAGGCGCGGATTTAGGGTGTCATGCACACGCACTCCTCCCAATTTGGCCCCTATATTGCTCGGATTGCATGGCCAAAATTTTTGCTATAGCACACCCCCTTTTTCTGATTCCTTGATGCGCTCCTGTCCGGTCCGTTTCTCTCCATGATAGCATAGAGATACACAAGATGTTAACTATGTCTATGATGATAGGCTACTTTTCAAGCGACACTCAGACGTTATGCTTTATCACGTTTAACGTACTGAGCTGGGTCAGAGTTGCTAAAACTCCCTGCTGCTCACACAAAATATCCACACATCCCAATAAAACCCCAAAACACCGACAACTCTCATCAGGGAATTACCAAATTACCCAAAATTCCACCACCGCCCGAGCTCGACGCCCCCCGCCATCCCTGTTCTTCTCGCCCCTTCTCGCGGCCCGCGTTATTTCGCGAGGTTTTCCGACAAATGCGATTAGAATGCGCATGCGTGAAAGATTGAAGCGCGAACAATGGAGCTACGACCCATAGTGAAAAGCGCGACTTCCTCGGAAAAGCGCGTTCCATTCTAACAGGTCAATCAAGGACTTTTTGATTTTGCAGAACCCCACAGGAAAAGATTTTTGCAGGCAGTATCAGTTTTCGCACTCAATCCGAGTGACAAGGGGGTGCAAACAACATAATAGATGGTTATTTCATTTTCATTTTCGGGAGCCGGCTGGCCTGGGGTTTGAGTCCATTTTCGCCCGATTTTTGGGTTTAATTTGAATTATTTTGTTTTATTTTGGGCGGCTGGGGTTTCTGGTTCTGTTCAACACCTGCCCTGCCCTGGATGTGCATTGTTTGTTGGAGCTTTTCTAGGAAACCTAGTTAGAATCTGAGGCAATTTCATTAGGGTTGGGGAATTGGGGATGGTTTGACTATTGGGATGGCGACTGAAAAGGAGCAAAGAAGGGTCCATTGAGGGAATGCTACTGTGTGGAGGAAATTATCATAAATTAGAGGAAAAAGAGGATAAAATCCACAAAAATGACTGAAATTATGCCACTTGTGTGAATTTCAAGAAATTGTTCTGAAAGGCCCATTTTAGCATTTGACAATTTGCGCGATTCAAGTAGAATTTGACAAGGATATGCGTTCAGAAATATTTGCATTTGGCGAAGGGTGTCTTTCACAAGTACCTACTATTTTAAATAATCTTAATGTGAGAATTAGTAGCGATCGAAACACATTATTCTACCTCAATAGTTTAGATAATTCCATATCAAAATTTGTTTAAAATTCTTATGTGAATTTCAGTGCAAATTGTAATCTTTATTTCTACTAACGAAGAATACTCTTCGCAAAGCTTTCTATCTAAACATGCCGAATACAGCTATTGATTGTTCATATACATTTTTCAGAAGGTATCATTCAACACTATTCAACCTCCATAATTGTAAGATTATTTTATATGAAACTATTTAGATCTGTATATAATTGTTCCGTTGTACGAATCAGCGCAAATCAAATTTACATATTTCTGTTAACCAAGAATACTCTTTGCAAAACCTTATGAAAATATGCAGAACAGGGCAATTTTCTGTTTATTTTGGTAATTTTTAGGAGATCATCGATGCCATACCCCCCCCCTGGCCGCCGCCAACTTTGGCTGACGATTTATATCGTTTTTTTAAAGGTTTTATTGTAAAAGCCATCAGGGTTGCCCCTGGTTTTCAGATTATTACATCGATTAGTGTGTATTATAAAAAACAAAAGTGAGATTGTCCAGACAGTAATCAATGATATAACATCACCAAATTAAGAGTGGGAGCATAGATTTAAATTAAGACATTTTGTAGTCCATAATTTGTGTCTTTAAAGTTGTGAATAAGATTAGAAATGATTTTTATGTTAGCATGTGCAAAGTTAACCGTCACTTTCTCTTTAATTTTTCAGCAGGTTTACCATGAACTGGTGCTCCCGGAATTAGGCATTTTGGATTAAGTTTTGTTTTTTGTTGTTCGTACTAGGGTTAGAATACAGTCGAAAAGAATACACCTTGTTCAGACATGGTCACGTGACCAAATATTGGTGGTTGTATGATAATAACCGTGGCCGCTTGATCATGTATGATAAGTAATTAATGTAAAGAATCAGAATGATCCAAAATTTAATAATGTTCATTTTACTTTAAGCCGAATTCGAGGAAAGAGTTGTAAGGAGTGATGAGGAGATCGTGATGGTTTATGGTTGTGTGGAGTATTGTAGTACTATAGAAAGGGGATGCTTATCAAGTTGGGGTAACGACTTGAATCTTGCAATGCATTAAAATGGAGACAAGATGCTAACACGTTGTCTGATTAAACCTCTTCACTCTCCAGCCTTGGCCTCCACTCTTATGCAACTATGTCAAACCAAAGGTCAGCTTGGAGAGTGCTACGTGGAAAGTCAGTGAACCATGACGGTGCCGTCTGCTCAGGGGAGTCCCATTGACTTGTACTGATTCAGAAATGTGCACGCAGGGCTATGAATCTACACGATACGTTTTGCTGTTACCATGATATATGATTCATTATGTGAAATAAGGATTCGCAGCAAGGCCTTTAGATTTAGGCATATTCACAAACATGAGCTATTTTCATTAGAAGTTAGGCTATGTAAAACATGCATCATCATATTTTGCAATGTTGTTGTATCTTGCCTCGACTGTGGGTCAGAGGGTTGCCACGGTACCTTATAGCGGGGTACCATATTTGACTTAACGTATCAGTAGGAAGTGATTAAACCCATAATGTATAAGGGATATTGTTCTGTCAATATTAGTCCTCCTGAAAAAAGGCAAAACACACCAAGTGGCGCGCATGCTATCCTTCTCTCTGGCATAAATCCGATATTCACACTCATAAGAAAACCTCAGTATTGAGCTAAAAAATGAATGGAAAAAAGAAAAAGAAAAAGAAAAACCCTTCTACTTCTTGACTGGACGCCTGTGTTATTTTCATGTCATTTTTATTGTGTCGTTTTTACCACTATGTAGTTTCATTCTATACTGTAAACATATATATTTTCGCATTGCTAAATCTTCGCGCATTCAGTAAATTGTGGCATTTTCGCGTAATTATAATTTCGCACATCTTGTAGACATTTCCATCTGACTCATAATGTTTTAGTTCTTCACTCATTATATTTTGTACTCGTCAATGTGAAGAGGTCGAAAATTAATACAGTCACAGTATATATCTTTGTAGTGTTTTTTTCCCACCTGGTAGCTCGGAGGCGAGAAATAATAAAAAATGAAATTAAAGAAAAATCTACTACTTCCTAACTGGAAGGTTGTTTTATTTATATAATTTCTATCTATTTTTTTGGCCCACCATGAAATCTGTAGTCTTATTCGATATGATTTTTTTTAAATGTTTTTTTGTGTGGCCCACCTGGTAGCTGATGGTATGTAGGAGGCGGGAGGCGAAGAACAGCCGGAACAGCCAGACGGCGAGCAGGGGGTGGGGGTTCACCAGAAGGAACAGCATCCCCACCAGGATGAAAGGGGTCTCGTTCTCCAAGTCCTCAGCCTGCTGCCTGAAAACAAGAAATAAAAATAAAATAAAATAGAAGAAAATAAGATAAAAACACAGGACAGACAATGTCCAGAAATTACAAGAAATTCCAGGAAAAAAATGAAATGAAACGAAAGTTAACAAAAACTTAGATGAGTTTTTCGACAAAAAGAGGTTAAAGGGAACTTCTATCGAATTTGGCTGGAGTAAGATAAGAGTTCCCTACTCCTTCTAGAAAGAAATTTGAAAGAAAAGATTGAAATTGCTCCTGTGTAATTCAAATGATTGGGTCTTTGATATTCTGGTCGTTTATAATGAAATGAGGGTATTTAGAAAGTCCATAGAAAATTACACCCCATAAATTGTTTCAAAAGCTAATCACATTTGGTCCGAATAAGATAACAGTATTCTTTGTGTCTCAAGAATTAAGAAATAAAATAGATAAATGATGGCACCTTTGATATTCTATTCAGTCACAATAAAGTGGAGAGTAATTAGGCCTTTCAAGGCTAATGATAATACCATTGCTAGAGCAAAAACTCCCACCTCGATTAAATGCTCACTGCTATTTGCATGTAAATACTGCGATCGTCAATCAATAGCTCATTGGGAGCCATCCCTCAATGCTGCGGGATAAAACCTAGTCATGAATACACTAATTATCGCTCAATTTATTAGTCGCGACTGGCGCGATTCAATACTAGACGTTAACCGCAAAAGCTGGATCGGGGATAAAAGACATGCCGGAACTAGGAAAACTGACAAAGGATTTCGTCAAAATCTCAGGAATTAATCCTAAATGCCTGTCGCCTCTCCCGCCTCCCTCCCCCCTTTTCTCTGTTGTCTGAATGAATGCATGCAGCCAAAAGGGGGATTGGTGTCGAAAGAAGTCTAAACACTGGTGGTCGTCTTAAAATCTAAACACTAATGAGGAAAGGTGCACAATGAAGCGCTTGGCTGTAGATAGAAGCGAATGGAGGTGTGAGAAACGGGGAGGAGAGTGAGGGGAGAGTGTGGGGAGAGTGCGAAGGGAGTGCGGGGAGAGTGAGGGGAGAGTGAGGGGAGAGTGAGGGGAGAGTGAGGGGAGAGTGAGGGGAGAGTGAGGGGAGAGTGAGAGGAGAGTGAGGGGAGAGTGAGGGGAGAGTGAGGGGAGAGTGAGGGGAGAGTGAGGGGAGAGTGAGGGGAGAATGATGGGAGAGTGAGGGGAGAGTGAGGGGAGAGTGAGGGGAGAGTGAGGGGAGAGTGAGGGGAGAGTGAGGGGCGAATGTGAACACAGTGTGATAATCACCTTCTTACTCTCTCCACGTCTTCATCGTCCAGGATCGGCTTCTTCTCCTTGTCTTTGCAGAAAGCCAGAACATCTTCCGGCGTGGCAAAAACCTACAGGCACACAAGAAAACTTTACATCAGCGCTCCGTTTTCCCAGCCCCTTTTATTTTTCTAACATGTGTCGCTGCTCCTCCCCTCCCCTCCCCCCTACCCCCCCCCCCCTTCCCTTCCAATTTCATCCCCCAAAACCTGGCCTCACGTTTCCTCTTTACGTTTTGTCCAGCCCTGCAGCCAGGTTTTGCCCGATGACGTTGTTTTGCCCGGGCCCCTGGCCAGAGAAGAAACGAGCTCTTTAATTACCCAACACAACAGTTGGATAAGCAAGAAAGCCTTTCAAACAAAGTTCAGCCCGGCCAACTAACTTTCCCCCTCCTCCCGCCCCCCACCCGGGGTCTATATAAGGTAACGCGGGCAGAGGCAGAATTGCGAATGCAGCGATTTGATTGGCTGAAATTGGATTGGGAGTAGCTCCGCAGCCAAGGGCTAAAATCATAGGCGGAGCAGCAGCACTGTATTCTGATCATTCTCTCAAAACATTATTGAAAAAAGGGAAGATTTTGTGCGAAAAACATTAAAGATCCATCAGTGAAAACGCCAGAGAATGCTGCCTAAGTAGAGAGCCTTAAGTAGTGTAACATTCCCTGAGTGTGAACAGTTTTATCTCTCCGATAAGTGGCGGGGGACAAATAAACCAGTTCCTGTTGTTTTCCTTCACTGAATTCTGAATGCAGAAACTTGTGCAGTATTTCCAGGCAGCAAACCTGGATATTGCTTCTAAAAAGCATTGCAAGGCAGCTTTTCTTTTGCAGCTTTTCAAATTGATTATTTACAACCAGGTTGAGTGTAAAAATATACAATATTTCTATTTATATAATAGGTAAAAGTTATTAGAAATAGCAGATACAACGATCACATTTCTGAACTCTTTGAAGTAAGGACATTATTATCTACTTTAAATCTTTTCTTATTCTTTATTTGAAAGAACACAGAATTAAGGGGGCATTTAATACAATTCATTTGTCGTTTCTGCTATAATATGGGCAGAACATATTTGCATGAACATGTGTGAAATGACAACTGATAAATTTGATAAATTGACACTGAATATTGACATTTTATAATTAAAGTGCATAACAGCAATAATTTAAAAAAATCAGATAAGAATACAAACCCACAACTCACCTTTCTCACACACCTCTCAATACCTTTCACAACTCCTCATACCTCCTTACCTCGATCATAAAACATAAAACACGAAGACCACAAAGACCTCAAACAAACCTCATACTCCAATGCACATCTCTACTATATGACACAACCCCAACACCTCACACCCTCTCACCACCTTCTTAAACCTCAGTCTCAGGGCCTGTACCCCTACAAGTACAGTTTTCAGCAGACAAAACTCAGTATAAACAAGAATGCCACAAACACACCTCATACTCCGATGCATATCTCTACTATAAGACACAACCATAACGCCTCACACCCCCTCACCACCTTCGTAAACCTCAGTCTCAGGGCCTGTACCCCTACAAGTACAGTTTTCAGCAGACATAGTCCAACGTAAACTACGAAGGTCATGAACACACCCAACACTTCCTTGCTCAGCGTAAAACATGAAGGCCACAAAGGCCACGAACACACCTTATACTTCGATGCACATCTCTACTATAATCATGACACAACCACACACCCTCACACCTCCTTACCTCCTTCTTAAACCTCAGTCTCAGGGCTTGTACCCCTATGAGTACAATTTTCAGCAGACAGAACTCAGCGTAAAACATAAGGGCCACAAACACACGTCACACTTTGATACATCTCTACCATATGACACAACCATGACACCTTAAGCCCCATACCCACTTGACGACTTCAAGCAGAGTCGGCCGATTCACCGGTGCTAAAATTGGCTGATTCTACTAGAAGAATCAGCCAACTGGTACCAAACATGTAAATTTCAATATACCATACCGATTGGGAATCAGAATCAATGCTAGAATGAGCGGGTTCTATGAGAATAATCGTACATTGATGCACATCTCTTCTATATGACACAACCATAACACCTCACGCCCCTCACCTCCTTCATAAACCTCAGTCTCAGGGCCTGTACCCCTATGAGTACAGTTTTCAGCAGACAGAACTCAGTATAAACAAGAATGCCACAAACACACCTCATACTCCGATGCATATCTCTACTATATGACACAACCATAACACCTCACGCCCCTCACCTCCTTTGTAAACCTCAGTCTCAGGGCCTGGACCCCTATGAGTACAGTTTTCAGCAGACACAGTCCGGCGTAAAACACGAAGGCCACGAACACAGGGTTGTGTGTCGTCAGCAGCTCATCCGGGTCCATCACCTTCACCTTTGCCATCTTGACCTTTGAACCGCTTGCTTCGATTCTGAAGGAAAAAGACATGTTTTATTTCTCCCTACCATGGATAACCGATTTATAGTATTTTGAGCAAGTTCATTCAACAAAATTACCGCAGGTAAAACACCGGAAATAAGCTGAACCTTTTGCTGCCACCGATAACATAATTATTTCCCGTGTAGTACCTGCAGACTAGCCTAGATCAGGATGCATCCTGGGTAATATGTCGACACAGCACAGGTATTATTTGTGACAGCTGAGGATATTGGTTTCATAGAATGTTCGAAAAACGTCACAGGACGTCACAGAACATAGTAGAACATAACGATTATGGCTCGGAGGTCTAGGATTCCTTTTAAAGATTTTGTTCACAATGAGGTTTTGATTAAGTTAAATTGGAAGTTAATATTGTAGGGAAAACTGAAGGGAAAATGCTGAAAGGTCATCAGCCTATCGTTTGTCATTCACTAGTTTCTTATATATGTATTTGTCCTTAGTAAAGCCTCCTCTTCTTTTCTATTGCCAAATATTTCTTTTTCAATGAACAATTCTCGTATCTGGAGGGTTCGGTGGACAATATAACAAACCCCCTTTGAAAATCTCTGTATTCACCCTTGCTTAGTATATCACGTAAGGTTACAACTGTAATCATATACATGCATGACTTTTTCCTTCCTTTTTATCAATTTAGGGAGTGTTGGGATATTTCTTTATCTTATAGGAACAGGGTAATCATTAATCATACGGTTGGTGTTTGTTGCCACCATATTTATATATAGCCTATATATGTGTATCCACTGCCATCTATAAATATTATAAAATACATTTTGTAGTTCTGAGGTCCAACGAATAAAAGGCTCCAGCCTCCCCGACGGGGAATTGAACCCCGGTCTCCCGCGTGACAGGCGGGGATACTAACCACTATACTATCGAGGACTGCCTGTAGCAACGGTCTACAACAATAAAGGTTGTTCCTGTATAAAAGAGGTCATTCAAGCATATATATAGAGACTGTGGTAAGGAATACGTTGATCACAATATGTCAAGACTGACTTTCCACACTTTATACATCAGGTTGGTGATAACATTTATTTTTGTATCGAATTTTCAAAATGACCATCGCGAAAATTGTATGGTCGTCAATCCATATGACAATCTGTATTAACAGGCAACACGTCTTTTGAACTCAATTGCTGTTCCACTGAGTTGTACATCCTCAGGTAACTAATCCCACAACTTGGTACCTATATAAAAAGGGCTATTTTGGAACTTCGTACATTGTATTAACTTTAAAGAGGTACCTGAAATTGAACTTTTTTGACATGAACCACCCCTGCTAACATATATTATGCATATGTTAGTTATTTAGCAATCGTCATTGTAAAGCCTGTATTCCACTAGGCGATTTTGACTACTAGGAATTTATAATTTTTTCTAGTCTTTTTTTTAAAAATTACAATAACCCCTGCATGTTACATACCATTTGAAACATAATTTGGATCTCAGAATGTCAAGCCCGGGCATTTCTTTACATTTAAAAACTTTAGCACATTAGCCATTGACGACTTCATATTGGCGAATGGGACTTATTGGCGAAAAGGATTGAGGTTGCAATAAATTCTCACGTCAATCACAGAACGAGGTTGAGCCCTTCCTCAGAACAATCCAAGATGGGTTTCTCAGAACCCACTAAACCCTGTAATTCAGTCTCCTCTCTAAATCACCTTAAGTGATAACCCATAAGTTGATTGGTCACATTTCTTGGAATGTTTTTGGTCGTTGGTTGGTTGGTTGGTTGGTTGGTTATTGGGGTTTAACACCGTAGCAACATCTAGGGTCATATCACGGCGAGAACAAGATTTGACAATTCTGTATTTGATGATTAAATCTATGGAATGAACGAATCTATGAGAAGATAGAGACCATACCCCTACACATTTACCGAGGCAGGTGTTCTTTAATGTGCAGGGTCCCACAGGCAGGGCCCTGCACACAACAGCCGGTGGCCCACGAGGAGCCTTTGATAACCCAGTTGTTGCCACTGGGAGACATGCAGAGGGGAGTAGCAGCCAGACCACCTCAGCCCAGACTTGAACCCAGGCCGCTCGAGCAGCAGACGGACACTCTAACCACTTCACCACCCCGCACGCCTGTGTTTTTGGTCGTAAGAGACCTTAAAAACACTTAATTTACTGGCCTTATATATATTTGAATATGCAAAGTATGAACACCCACAATTTACCTAACATCCCATAACTGTTATGTGAAAATTCGGCAGGTCACAGACTAACCAAAGCAGTATACGGTTGCAGAACATGCTTGTTATGTTGCTGCTTGCCTGGGCTGTGACATCGTCATAATGCAGCTCATGTCACATAGTGTAAAACCGCTCATAAAACGTTTTTCTGGCCTTAAGCTATAGTGACATGTAAGCGATACAGAGGGAAATGAAACTGGAAAACACCAGCGCAGGGCCGGATCCAGGGGGGGGGGGGGGTCCAGGGGGTCCTGACCCCCCCCCCCCCCTTTTGGTTGGTTGGTCGGTTATTGGGTTTTTACGCCGTATCAACATCTAAGGTTATATCACGGCGAGAACATGATTTTGACAATCCTGTCCTTGATGATCATATATATGGAATGATCGAATCTATGAGAACATAGAGACCATACCCCTACACTTTTACCGAAGCAGGTGTTCTTTAACGTGCAGGGTCCCCCTTTTTTGGTTGGGACTCAAACTTGCCAAAGAGAAAAAAACGTCGCGCGCGCAAATGCACCTCATATTAGTTCTTACTCTATATGTGGACCCCCCCCTTTTCGATATCCTGTATCCGCCCCTGCAGCGAACACGATGATATTAATAAGATGATCTTCTCAATAAGTATGTGAATGTGTAACTTTTGTTTCTGTCTGCCAAGAATTGTGAAAAACAACCATTGGTCTGAACAAAAACAAAGATGACTATAAAGTGAGAAATAATCTTATTAACATGTAGAATATCTTTATCAGCTGTTATTTGTATCTTGATCGCAATGCTGTTATAGATCAGTGAGATCTTGGTTCTATACCTCTGAAATCTGAAAATGATTTCATATTATAATAAGAAGACACTATTATGGAGTATGAGGTCAGCTATTTTTACCGCTGGCTTGATTGGACTGCACATGTAAGGCCAAGGTCTGAAATCAAGTCAGTGGGAAATATATCTGACCGAATACAACTTAAATGTGTCTTCTTTATTTTATGTGATGGCGAAAAAAACTGAAATATCATCAGTTTTCTTGGGAAAATGGCGATGTTTTAGTCCCGATGGTGATGTCATTGTAGCATCAGTGATGTCAATATCTTGTTTATTTACCTAATGGTCGAATTTCATTGGTTAATAAAGGCCACATATTGTGATTTCTTTTAGAATTTCTCGAGTTAAATATACCCAAGCAAGAATATGACGTAATAATAACGTTATTATAACGTTCTGGTGAGTCATGCATTGGTTCTTGGTACGTTATTTTGATGGCACCCAAATACGTCTTTAGAACCTAACATTGCGACGTCGCAATATAATGTTCTTGTAACTGTGACGTTCTCTGGTAAGTCGGGGTTGCCGATTCTTACAACAGAGGAACGTGGGGGTTGTTCGAGTCTCGGGGCGGACGGGGAATCCGGGCCAAGAACCGAGATGTGTTTCTAGAGTCGTGCCTCGCGCACGAGGGGGGGGGGGGCTGAGCGAATCGGTCGGGAATCGGCGCTCGATGTCAAACGGAGGACTGCGGGGAAGGGAAATTATGGTAGGGGTACGGGTCGGCCGGGGTTCGTCTCGCTCTATCTCCCAGACCAGCATTCACCCCCACCGGGCGGTCCACCCCCGGTTCCGGTCCGCGGGGGCGACGGGCCGACAGTCGCCTATTGTTTGGTAGCGTGGGGCCGAGCCTGCCGCGCCCTCGTCCCCGCGGACTTCGTTCCTTCGTCCCGCCTGTCATGCCTTCGTGCCATGCTACGCCTCGGTCTCCGGGACTGTTTCGGGCCTTCGTGCCTTACTTCGGTCCTTCGTTCCTCGTTCTTCGGGCCGTCGGGCCCCTACCCTAAGTTCCTACTATTTATCTCGAACTTCGACTGCTTTATCCTAACTTCTGGTTAATTACTCAAATCGGCTCATCTTTAGCGGTTGTTTCAGGAAAGAAGACACGTCTGGACACAAGGAGAACTGTTAAAGAACTCTGTTTATTCGGGCCTCACCGCCCCTTTATATACCCAAGAGGTCAGCTCTGATTGGCTGCTTTCAGTCACGTGATCTACAACTGACGTCACTTCCGGTTTACATTCTCGTTTCTGGTTTACATTTCACTTCCGGTTTATATCTTTCCGGGTTTCGTTCCTTTACATTTTCGTTCCTTTACACTTTCGTTCCTTACATATTCGTGCCTCTTTTTTCGGGCTTTTTACACTTTCATTCCTTTTTACATATTTCGTTCTTTTATACTTTCGTTCCTTTTCGAACATATATACCTTTTATAATATTACCTCATTTTCTCTTATTTTGATCTCTACATATTTGGATGAATAGCCGTTCATCACACCCTCCCGCACCTTCTTGAAAGGTGGGAAAACACGTCTTACAAAGATTTTCAAAGCAGTTCATACAGCAACGACAACAGAACATACTCTAGAACCAGAAACATTTCAATCCTACGCTCCTTATCGGTAGAGGAGGAGGTGTCACCCTCTGTCCTCTCCGGTCTACTTCGGAGGGCCCCCGGGGCCTATCCGGCTAATTGTTATTTCTCTTCTTTCTTCTTTCTTCGTTCTTCGTTTTTCTCTCTCTTCTTAGTGAAAGTTCATATAATTTGTTTCATTTCTCCTAGTCTCTTTTTATCTTCGTCATAGTTCTTATCCTGGGTCTATTAGGACCCGTTCTGCACTTCTTTTTCTTTAGGATGAGCGAGCCGGTCGTGGCTCTCCCACCCGGGACTGGGGATCGGTCGTGACCCCGTCGCCCCCGTTCCTTTCCTCTGGGCTCTATGTACTTAGCCCCTCGGCGCGTTTCCTCGCCTTTACCCTCGTTAGGACAGAGGGACCGGTCGTGGTCCTCCTGCCCGGGGCCATGGGTCGGTCGTGACCCGCAATGCCCCCGTTCCCTTCGTTTTTCGTCGTCCAGACGCTCTCCCCTAGTTCGGGCGGAGAATCGGTCGTGATTCTTCCACCCAGAGACCAAGGTCGGTCGTGACCCTTAGTCCTCTCGACCCTTTTGTCCGTTTTTCCGTCGTCCAGACGTTCTCCGTTGTTTTTGGGCAGAGAATCGGTCGTGATTCTCCCACCCGGTCGGTCGTGACCCCTCGTTCTCCCGTTATTATTACTCTTCTCTGTATTCTCTTGGGTGATGATGATTTGAAGATGAGATTTAGTGGAAAGACTGAAGTTTTTGTAGAAAGAATGTTCTTTTTAGACTTCGCGCCCTCGGTCGCCTCGGCATTCAGAGCCCCCTAGTGACTTTTCACGTTTGGCAAGGACAACATGTTCGAGCCAGAGGCCGAGGTACCCACCGTTCCAAAGAAGAAAATGGCAATGGATGTGGAAAGGAACTAAGTTCATCCGTTAAAGTTTCGAGTGGAAGCTTCAGCAGACGACGTCGCGGGTTTTGTGCTATTGGTCACAGTGAAACTTTTGGATGGAGTTGGAGTGAAGGTAAGTTTGTGAAGACTGGAATTATTAATTGTTGATGAGGTGTCCGTTTTCCGTACAGGAACTGAAGTTTGACTTTTATGGCACATGTCCTCGTGGTTAACCCAGCACCAAGACGTTCAGTCTTCGACCACGTCGACACACTCAAAGATTTCAGATGGAGATGTCGGAGAGAGAGAGTCCAACATAACTAGATAAGGTATTTCCGTCACCGTTCCGGGCCCAAGTGGCATGACAACAACCGGAACGGAGACCCGACTAAGAAGATAATTTTCTTTTGCTGAGGTTTCTTTTGATGACAGGAGCCGGCGCCTCTCATCCCTCCCCCCCCGTAAGCAACGGCAGGAAGACAATCCTTTTTGGGGCGAGAGGGAGGCTCCTTCGTGCTACTGATGAGATGATTTCCTTAAGAAGAGGATTCCTGCTCCGGGCACTCGGGCCCTCGTTCGTCTCCTAGGCTCTCGGGCCTCGCTCTGCTTACTAAGTTTTTCTCTTCGTCCTCCCGAAGGACCATGCTTTTAGACGATTTTCGTGAGACTGTAATACCAACAAAATAGTTCGTAATAGAGGTAAGTTTAAGATCTGGTCTGGTTTGATTCTGGAGTAAGGCCACAGTCTTCATCGGTGCCATGTCACTTTGCATGAAGCCACTATGCCTATGACGAACGCCGAGACAACAGCTTCGAGCCATTCCGGGCTGCTCCTAGGTACGGCGGTTCGAAGTAGGTAAGTTGAAGATATTGGTGAGAAGGAGAGGAAGAAGTTGTAGAAAGTGAAGATGGACAACATCAACCGGGATCTGCACCCGACGTCAACTTTTGAGATCCGGAACGGGCCCATCTCAGTCGGCCTTAAAATAGCGTATATAGAGAAGAACTCATCCGATGTCGAACTCCAAGTCAGAGATGAAGGATCACTTCTCGTCATTCTTTGCAGACCTATTGAGGCGTCTATCGAGGCATCCGAGGCCGACGTTCCCAGCACCACCTCCCTATGTGTTTCAAAGACTATTTTGTTCCGTTCCTCGGGAAGAAGATATCAGGAAGTACGATATGGAAGCAGTCACTGTCGTTACTGCAGGTAAGATATTAACATATGATTTAGTAAGTCTATTAATTTCGTCCTATTATATATCGTTTCGGTGGGGCACGAGCGAGGGGCCTTTCAGCTACTGTCCCTGCTCGCCCCCCGGTCCTCCGGGAGACATCTACAATTCACCGCGGTCCTTTCACGACTCGCTGCATCAATCCTGGCACGACAAAACCAGCATTCAGGTGGAGAAATTTCACTTTTACCGCTCTCCGTATGCGGTAAGAGGCTGAAGACAAGGAAACTCAGAAGATGATGGTACAATAAATCCAGGCCCATCCGGTTCAACATTCTGAGTGATCCATCCAAGATCAAGATGGTCGAAGCCCGAAGAAGTCCAGACGAGCCGTGGAAAGTTCGTTTTTAGGTGCCGCTAGAGGACAGAGGTCGTTCTTCACTCGCCTCCAGATCCCTCAAGGCAGCACGGGAGAAGGGTTTCAGTCTTGGCCCGCGCCAGCCTTTCCTCCAGCGGCGAGTCGCCGGCCCACCGGTACCTTATTTACCCCGGCACGACCGCCGACTCGAAGATTACACAACACTGTTCGCTCATTCTGATTTCCTTTCCTCGATTCTACCTCCTTGTTTTGTTCTCGCTTCGACGTTCCGTCACTATCCTTTTTGTTCTCTCGTTCCCTGGGCCGCCCGGTCCGCTATCTATCCAATTTCCGCGACCGGACGGTCCTGCTCAACTTGCTTGGTCCCAACCAACGCAGCGGGCTTCTGGGAAGAAGTGGAACAGCTACACACTTGTTTTTCCTCCTAGCGCCTCCTCCCGTTCCGTATTCGCCCCGCAGGCTTGGTAAGTTCGTTCCAGTCATGGACCTTTCAGCTCGCTGATTACGCTCAACACCTCCTAACACATGCGGTTTCGTTCATTTCCGCAAGAAGAAGATTCCCATAAAGAAACTACCTAATTCATTTTTTAGTAGGAATACTTAAGATGAGAATATTCGAGCCCGCCAGTCCGTTCCCGATGTTTTTTAAAGCAAAGTTTCGGGCCCGTCCAGCGGTCTCCAGGAGAGTTTTTATCCGGGCTTCGGACTCCTGTGCGGCTCAGGTACCTCCGCCTCGGCCCGGTCCTCTCCCTGGGGGTTTGACACTATGGGTGAGGAGCCAACGCCCCGTAATCCCTCCCCACCCGACTCGCGACGCGCCATTTTCCGCTTCTGGTTCCGTTGCGCTATCTTCCGTACAGGACCCTAAGCAGCATCCACCGTTCTCTCCTTCTTTGAGGCCTTTCATCCTTCTTCCTGACGTCGGGTCGGTGGCAGCAACCTCTCTTCCCTAGCTGGGAGCTCGAGAAGTGGGTCCACCAGTTTGCTCTGCTTTTCTACCTCCGTCGTCGCTTTTAACAAGTCGTCCAATTGGTCTTCGTTTTTATACAACACTAGAGTCTGAGCCAATTGGACGGTCCGGTTGTGTTCGTTAATTAGCCTGTCGACTCCCGGGAACTCTCTGGTAAACGGCCCCAGCGCCGCCGTCGGGAACTGCGCCATTGCCTCGTCGAATGTCTCCGGCTCGCGGCCCGTTTCCAGTGCCATCAGGAACGCCATAGACGCCGAAGCCATCGCTCTCGTCTTAGCCGTCATCCCTCGCACCTGCCTTGGGGGCCACGCCAGTTGCACCTGGATTGCCTCCTCCGCGTCCCAGTCCCGTATCGCTCGTGCCGTCACCGGAAAGTGTCCCTGCAAGATTCGGTGAATGGCCTGCGTTCGTAACAACTTGAGTCGCGGCGTTTCTCCAGATGGTCCTGCTGTCGGTACCTCCATTCCTATGGACCCGAACACTGAATCCGCTCCCGACTCGTCCAATTCTTGCCTATCCGGCTCGTATCCTCTGGTCTCGGCCTGCCCCAACTCCATGTCCTCTGAGTCCTCTACTTCGGTGTCCATGGATTGAGCAGCCGGTATTTTTAGTCTATGCATCATAACTCGTGGTTGTAGCGCTCGTCCATCCTTGTCCTCATCCTTAAGTGGGGTGCCCGGTCCCGGTGGCGATCTCATCCGCTCGGGTGACGGCGGTCCCGGGGTCTCCTCCGATCCCTGCGACCCAAAGAACGAGCTTCCCAGACTGGCCCGGGTCAAATTGTCCACAGCCGCTCGTCTCTCCGGCGTATCCGGTGCCACCAAAATGTCCCTCATCCGCTTCAGTCCCGGGGGCGGTACCACTGGCTGCTTGCATACCATCTTCTCTAGGGATGAATCCGCTCTCGTCGGGGTAGGGGTAGAGAACAACGGCTGCGTTGAAGCCGTCGACGCCGTTTCCTCGGTCTTGGCCGCGTGTCGAACATACTTCACTTTTTCCACCCGGCCCGATGGTTTGAGTCCTTGCCTCTCGGCCATTTCGTAGAGGAACCTCCCCAGGTACAGCGCCTCTCTCTCCACCAGCCGGCCTCCCTTCGCGTCCCGAATGCTGTCCTCCAGCTCCCGGTCGGATCTTGCCTCGTGGTAACCCCTGAACGCTCCCTCCCGGTTCATTGTTCCTTTTAAATATCCGGGGTACCTCGGGTGTCGTGATTCGTAAATAACCGATTTCTTGTGGACTGTCATCATAGTAAACTGTGCGTCGCTACAAGGTGGTTCTAGTCCCGTGGTCCGTTTCACTCCTGTCGAGGTCTCGGGCTGCGATGGTCCCAGCTCTCCCGCGCTACTGGACTCGGCGATAATCAGGGACCGATCGCTTCGGACTGACATGCTCCGGCCCGATTCCGACTGGTCCGAACTCGTTCCCTCCTCCAATTCTCTCGGGCCTTTCTTGACCTTTTTCCACTTTTTCTTCCGGGACGGCTCCTCCGCCGCAGATCCTTGCGCTGGGGGTCTCTTGAAGGCTGGCGGCTCCTCTTCCTCTCCCTTAACTTTTGGACGTTGGTCGTCGGACGAGCTCACTAATTCCACCACCTCAGCCCCCGGTGGTATCCCTGAGCAACCTGGCTTCGGGGCGGGTGTGGATCTTCCTCCTCTTCCTTTGCCCGGGAGTCCTCTGCCGGGGAGTCCTCGCCCTCTCGGTTCTCGTGGTTCTCCCTGGGCATTTAATTTCCTTACTTGACTTTGTACTATTCCAGCCACTTGGTTGTCTGTCAAGAGTGGTTTCGGGTTGATCACGGCTCGGCTCGCGCTTCGCGGCGACTCGGTGACTTCCTTCCGCACTCCTTTCGCGGCCCTTCGAGGGGAACGGCGCGTGGGCGTCGACCGTTCCGCTACTCCGGCCAAGGGTCCCTTCCCTGCTGCTTTGGCTGCTTGGACTCCCTCGCCGGCCTCGTCGGCCTCCGGTTCTTCCTCGGTTGCTACCTGCTCCGGCTGCTCGGCGTCGCTGTAATCGGACCCTCTCGATGCCCTCGGGTAGTAAGGCACGCGAATCCTTCGTTGTGGCCTCTCCGGTGCCTCCTTGTCCACCGCTTTCTCGGGGGGGAGGAATCCTTCCGGATGGCGCACAGCGTAGTCCCGTTCCAAATCGGCTACCCGGGCCGCCGTTTCATCCCCAGGAGCGAAACTGGTGTACGGCGGCCGTCCTTTTGGATCCAAGGCGAACGCCGCAGCATACTCCAGCCTCAGAAGGGGGTCCTGTTTCGGCATCCCCCTCAGCAGGTTTCCTTCGTGTGATTCCCACATGTGCTTTCTCCAGTCCTGGTGCGTCGAATAGGCTCGATTCGAACACACCGGGCACATGTAATACTGCTTCCGTACTCCATCGTGCTGCCCTCGAATATGCTTGGCCAGGTGCTTAAATTCCTTTCCGCGACAATGTCCTTCCCAGCACTGTCCGCTCATCGCGTCCGTTTTCCGGGCTTTCGGGCCTCGTTCCAAGCTTGAAGCTCGTCCCGTCAGCCTTCTCCGTTTTTGCCTCGTGGTGATGCTGCTCGTCTCACTTCTCTGCCTTTCTTTTTTTCTTCTCCTAGCTTGGTCTGCTCGTCTGCGATTTGATGAATCCTGATCGGCTGACCAGAATGACCTGCTCCGGCGAGCGCTCTGCCTTTTATAGCCGCCGCAGGCGGAAGTGGGCGTGGCCTACACTAGCGACCCCTAGCGTCAGGCTCACCATCCACTTCAACGGTGGCGCCCCCTATTATTTCCGGTCCTCGGGGCCCGCCGCTGGTCACCGCCCCGCCTGCCGTTTACCTCGCGGCCTCTCGCTCGTCTACGCGTTTTTTTTCTCCTAGGCCTTTTATTGCCCCACCGGACGTCCTCGGTCCTTTCATCCTCCGTCGCCTCCTTTTGCCTTTTCATCTTGGCCCTCGCAGTGTTTCCGCACACTTCCCGGAGAACACAGGGGCTCGACGTTATCATCCTCTCGCCGCCGCCCCGTTCTCTTTGTCATCTTTACTCCTTTTACAACCTACTTTAAAGCCCGTCCTCGTTTCAGGCCTCGCCTTTTACAACCGTCCGTTCGTTCCTCCGGCGTTCCCGAGAGTGCCGCATCTACTCTCCTCCAGTCTCCTAGACGCTATAAACCGGTGTTACCAAGTCAGCACTACTTCAAAAGTCTTCACCAGCTTGCCGCCGGGTCTGTCTTCCGTTGTAATGCAACCATCTTTTCCACGCTGTGGTTCCTCCGAACTGACCGGAAAGCGGCTCCGTGGGACTACTTTAGGCATCCGGGCCGTCGTGGCTCCCGAACGCCGTTTTTCGTTCCAACCCCGCATTTCCCACCTATATTACATCCGCAAGAGAACCAATCTTCAGCTAGGTAGCAAATCTCTACAGCCTAACGACCTGCACTCCTACCGTAGTGGTCAACGCACCGCCCCGACTCAATGGCCCCAGGTTGATCAGTCCTTTTTGGCCAAAGCCTTTCTGTGTAGCGCCGATTTGGTCCTTCCCTTGGTCCTCTTCCACCTGCGGAATCGAGACACGAGAACGACTTCATCACAAAAAGGGGTGCCCCGTTTCCGTACGTGCCCTAGCGCGCCCCACCCCAAGTTTACTGTGCAGCCTCGTATCCTTGCTGGTCAGCTACCATCCAGGCTGGCGCAGCGTGTCCTCGGTAGGGTTCCAGGCGGTCCACATGGACCACCCCCCCTGGTTTCCCTCGTTTCTTCCGTACTACCACCCGTCCTCGGTCAAGCACCTTGACGATCAGTGCAGGGCCTATCCATGGAAATCGCAACTTCGTTCCCTTGTCCCTATCCACCACCGTATCTCGTGGTATTCCCGCCGAGTCACCTTTCCATTGTACTCGTGCTTCTGATGAATGGCGGCTCGTTTCAGCCCTGCCCGGGCCTCCCGATAGGCCGCGACTAGCCCTCTCTCCAGGCTTTCCACGTAGTCGCCTACCCGTCGGGGTTCCTCCTCCTGTCCTAGAGGTCTCCCATAAATCGCTTGTCGTGGCATCATGGTCTGTCGGCCCAGCATCATCATGTTCAGTGTCACTCCCGTGCTGGCTTGCGGCGTTGCTCTATAACTCATCATCACGAGTGGGACCATCTCATCCCATTCCCGGCCTGTTGCTCGGCAGCTAGCTTTCAGACAGCACCCCAAAGTGCGGAAACTTCGTTCTATGTATCCGTCACTCCTGGGGTGGTACGGCGTCGTTCTCGTTTTGTGTATTCCGAATAGTGCACAGACCTGAGCCACCACCTCGGATTCGAAATTCGTGCCCTGATCCGAGTGTAGTTCTCGAAACGCGCCGTACCGTGCCACTACTTCTTCAACCAGTTTGTCCGCCACTGTCGTTGCCTTTTGATCCGGGATCGGGAAACACTCCAACCACTTGGTGAAATAGCATCCCACCATCAGGCAGTACTTGTTTCCTCGTTTGGTGACTGGGTACGGGCCCGAAACATCCATGGCCAGCCGTTCCATTGGCTCCCCCACTATGTATTGGTGTAGCGGCTCCCGTCTCCCTCGTCCTTTTTTCAGCAACGCCCAATCACATTCTCGACATTCCTTTCGCACGTCTTCCCGGAGTCCCGGCCAGTAAAACCCTTGCTCCAACAGGGCCGTCGTTCTGGCGACTCCCAAGTGCGCTCCTGCCGCGCCTCCATGGTATTCCCTCACCAACTTGGCCCGTTCCTCTCGGGGAACGACCAACTGGTTCCTCCAACCATGTCCTTCTAGTTCCCAGTACTTCCGATGCAGCACGCTATCCTTGAGGCTTAATCGTTCCCATTGCCTCCATAGGATCTTTGTTTCCCGGGATTCCGGAGATATGACCTCCCAACCTGGCCGGTTCGCATCTTCTTCCATCCGTGCGACAATCGGTCCTATATCTCGATCCCTCCTCTGTGCTGCTCTCATCTCCTGCGGGGACCATCCGGGCTCATACCCCCGGGCCCGCGTCACCACTCTCACTTTCTCGGTATTCTCGTGCTCTTCCCCACACTGTTTGCACGGATACCGGGACAACGCGTCAGCGTTCCCATGCTTCCTACCCGGTCGGTGTTGGAACGACACGTCATGCGAGTCGATAATCTCAATCCACCGGGCAGCCTGCCCCATCGGTTCCTTACTTCTCTGCAGCCAACTAACCGCGCTATTATCCGTCCGGACTATTACACGTTGACCATAGATGTAGCACCGAAAATGTTTCAAAGCTCGCACCACCGCCAACAGTTCTTTCCGCGTGGTGCAATACTTTCGTTCGTTTGACTCCAGGGTTTTGCTCGTGTAAGCTATTACCCGTTCCTCCCCTCTCTGCTCCTGTGATAGCACGGCTCCCGTCCCCACGTCACTGGCGTCCGTGTCAAGCCACCATTGTCCGTCTTCCTCCGGGAATCCCAACACCGGGGCCTCTGTCAACACCCTCTTCATTGCATCAAACGCCTCTTGTCGCCTCGCGCTCCACACGAACGGCTCCTCCTTCGTCGCCAATTCATACAAGGGGGCAGCCAACTCCGTGAAGCCGTTTATATGTCTTCTATAATACGAACACAATCCCACGAAGGCTCGTACCTCATGGAGATCCCGAGGGACCGGCCACTCAGTTACTTGCCGACACTTTTCGGGGTCGGGTTCGATCCCATTGAATGAGACGACGTGTCCCAAGAACGGAATCTTCTTCTGGAACAACCTGCATTTTCGCGCCTTCAACTTCAGTCCTGCAGCGTTCAATCGGTCCAGAACCCGTACCAATCTTTCCAGAGTCACTTCAAACGTTGGCCCGAAGACCAATATGTCATCCAGGTATACCAGACACTCCTCCCACACGATTCCTCTGAGGATTCTTTCCATCAGTCTCTCGAAGGTGGCCGGGGCGTTCACTAGCCCGAATGGCATCACTTTGAACTCATACAATCCTCCTTGAGTCACGAAGGCCGTCTTCTCTCGGTCCTCGGGTGCCATCTCCACCTGCCAATATCCGCTTGCGAGATCCAGACTGCAGAAAAATAGGCTCCCGCCCAGGGTGTTGAGGCTGTCCTCTATCCGTGGAAGCGGATAGGCGTCCACTTTTGTAGCCTGGTTCAGTTTTCGGTAGTCGATACAGAACCTCGTTCCTCCATCCTTCTTTTTCACTAGGACGGTCGGGCTGCTCCACGCGCTTCCGCTCTCCTGAATGATTCCTAGATTTAACATATCCTCCACCAGTGCTCGTTCCTCTTCTCTCCTGGTGGCTGGATACCGTCTGACCCTTTGTTTGATCGGCATCTGATCCCCCGTTTTAATTCGATGTTGTACTAAATCTGTCCGTCCTAACTCATGTTTCGAGGTCGCAAACATTTGTTCCCGGGCCATGATGGCTTTCTCCAACTCTCCGCCTTCCTCCGTGGTTAGGCCTTTCTTAGCCTCCTCTATCATTTCGACGAGCGCTCCAGGGGGTTCTTTTACATCACTTCCTATACCTCGTACTTCCTGTACGAAGGTGGCTTCTCCGAGTACCCCGCCGGTTTCCAATTTCGCGCTCTCGGTCCCTCGGTTGGCCACCCAAACTTTATTTTCTTCTCCCAACGTCACCGTTCCTGAGATCACTTCCAGTCCCATGGGTAATCCAGCGCCGGTGATGACAGCCAGCTGTCCACTCTGTCCTATGTCCACTCTTGTCACTACTGCTACTCGGGTCACCTGGAGCGGGGATATTTCCGTCGTTCCCTCGATTCTCACGACCTGTCCTCCGACGGTGACTGCCCGAACCCCATCCGTTCTTCGTTCTACTCCCGGGATTCGTTCCCCCTCTCCCTCCCCTTCGGCGGGCAGGAAGACAGCACTCGCGTGGGGCTTAACTGTTAGCCGGTATTTCACCGCGAAGTCGTTTCCCAGGATCCCTTCATCTCTACCGATGTCTGCCACCATGAATGTCCACTGCAACACGCGCGTTCCCAACCTTACTGGCAAGTTCGTGCATCCGTAGCACCGCAACGGGCTACCATCCACCGAGCAGAGACGTCCTTCATATCCATACAGGTCTTCCCATTTTCGTCCCCACTCTCTCCAGAGACGTTCCGACAACAGACTGATCATAGATCCGGTATCAACCAAGAAACGGACGACATTCTTTCCCACCGTTCCGGCCACATAAAGTCCACATTCTCCAATGCCTACTACTTCTCTCGCCGCGCCCGAAGGGGGCCCCGCGCTTACTGCGACGGCGACTGTCCGTTTCCCTGACGCTGAGAACACTCTCTCGCGAAATGGCCCTTCTGGTGACACTGATGACATTCCAAATCTTCCTTTCGCTTCTTGAACGCCTCTCTCCGGGCCGTTGCTTGTCTCCTAGCTTCCCGTTCCTCTGCCAATTCCTTCATCATCTCCTCCAACCTACCGTTTAAGGCCATGATTTGTGTATTGGCGTCCTCCTCGGGCTTCACTGCCCGCAGGAGGCGGCGTGAGTATCGCTCCTGTATTTCTACCACCTCCACCGCCTCCTCCAACGTCTTGCATCCTTTCTCTGCACACTTCAGCTGAAGGTCTTCCCCAACTGCAGCCTGGAACGCATGTAATGCTGCTTTTTCCTGGCTGGCGTAGTCGTTGGAGAAGTAGGCTCTCGATGCCAACCGTCGGGCATTATCAGCCAACTCCTTCGCTGTCTGGTTCTTTACACGTTTCAATCCTGCCAACTCTTGCAGAGCATTGCACGTATCCTTTTCCTGACCGAACCTCCGACGCAACGCATCTACCCTCGCCGAGTAACGGAGTCGTTCCCTGTCCGGGAGTCCGACAAAGTACATTCGTGCCGTTCCCGTCAGCGAGAGAAAGAGCATCGCCGCTTTCTCCTCGGTCGTCCAATGTCCCAAGGCTGCGTACTCCTCGAACTGGTTGATCCATCCCTCGAAGTCCGGTTTACCGTCATACTTCTCCGGTCGTAGACTAAACTTCTTCAAACTCGCTCCTACCTGGCCGGTCTGTTGTTGTTGAGCCCGCGCATTCTGCTCATCCGTCGGGGTGGACGTTCCCATGAAATTAAACTGCCTACCCATGATGGTCGTGTCCTCCCCTTTGGTCTCGGGTTTCGCACCTCCTTTCTCCTCCCCACCTTCCTTGAAAGCGATGTCAGAATCCATCTGCTCGAAGACTGCCGCGGTCGCCATGAGTATCCAATACCGACGAAACACCCAGGATCCACAAGTCCGTATGTGCTTATTTCAGCACCACCGCTGCCACCAGTGTGACGTTCTCTGGTAAGTCGGGGTTGCCGATTCTTACAACAGAGGAACGTGGGGGTTGTTCGGGTCTCGGGGCGGACGGGGAATCCGGGCCAAGAACCGAGATGTGTTTCTAGAGTCGTGCCTCGCGCACGAGGGTGGGGGCTGAGCGAATAAGGCCGTCGTTCTTCGGGCCGTCGGGCCCCTACCCTAAGTTCCTACTATTTATCTCGAACTTCGACTGCTTTATCCTAACTTCTGGTTAATTACTCGAATCGGCTCATCTTTAGCGGTTGTTTCAGGAAAGAAGACACGTCTGGACACAAGGAGAACTGTTAAAGAACTCTGTTTATTCGGGCCTCACCGCCCCTTTATATACCCAAGAGGTCAGCTCTGATTGGCTGCTTTCAGTCACGTGATCTACAACTGACGTCACTTCCGGTTTACATTCTCGTTTCCGGTTTACATTTCACATCCGGTTTATATCTTTCCGGGTTTCGATCCTTTACATTTTCGTTCCTTTACACTTTCGTTCCTTACATATTCGTGCCTCTTTTTTCGGGCTTTTTACACTTTCGTTCCTTTTTACATATTTCGTTCTTTTATACTTTCGTTCCTTTTCGAACATATATACCTTTTATAATATTACCTCATTTTCTCTTATTTTGATCTCTACATATTTGGATGAATAGCCGTTCATCACATAACATTCTTTCACATCATAATAATGTTATAATCACATTCTTTATTAGTTAGGTCACAACTTGACCAAAATATAACATTATTATAACATTCTTTTTTGATAAGTTGTAACTTTACCTAAAATAATGTTATTGTTATGTGACAATTGGATAGGTTTCAGATTAAATAAAAAAGTACAGTCGCAGAACGTTCTTGTTACGTCACTGCTTGCCTGGGTATACTGGGATATATTTACCTCGCCTCCAGCCGTGCTTAATTTGTTCGAATCCCTTTATAAGCATCACTACAGCCCCCATCCATTACATCAAGTATAAAGTATAGATATATGAAACATATATATGTGACCCGACGAGAGAAAAGAGTACTGCACTTGGGATTTGGTTTGAACCTTGAATGTTGTACAGGGGCAGATTCCGAGGGTGGGGGGTGGTTAGTGGATCCCTATATCACAATGAGAGGGAGAAATGGCATGTGTGCCGTTTTAATATACTAAATCAATATTTACTAATTCAATATTTACCTTATATACTAAATCAATATTTACCTTATCTGGAAGAACAGGGTGACCTGAAGATATCATTAATAAAAAAAAAAAAAAAAAAAAAGATAAAAAAAAGACGATTTTGGTGTCATCAGAATAATGTAACCAAAACCAAAGCAGAACACAACAGAACATTGATGTAACGTTAACATTATGTCACATTTCTCATTGGGTAGGTACTAAAGTTGGGGTTAACATATTCCTTAAGTCCGTATTCCACAATGCGTCATTTCACTTGCTTTTATTGACAGGAACGCAAGTGAACAAAAGCAAACGCAAGCAATTTTTAAGAACATATATAGTGGAATATGGAATTTGCATGTGTTCCTATACTTGTGTTGCCTCAACACAAGTAAGAACATTAGAAAATATCTATGTGGTTTTCTACGCATTCATTAACAAACATGTTGGTATCTGAAATGCAAGTGACTTGCCTTTCTATATAATTATAGAGAAAATGAAAGTGACACCTGATGCACAGCCCAGCCAAGAATGCAATGTTATCATAACGTTGCAACAACAATCTGTGGTCTGTCTCATAATTTCCTCGCTGTTGCAAGGGTTGTCCACAACAGCGGGACCCATCCTAGAACCCTCGCAACAGCGACGTCGCTGTTGCAAGGGGTATGTTATGTTAAATTGTGCCAACTCTCCTCAGCTGTTTTGAATTCTGTAAGACGTCTTGAAAAATTTACACTAGGATCCAATATTCCTGAAAATTTCAACTCTTAGAGATGATTATAAGTGGTTGAAAATTGCTGTCAAATTTTGGCAACAGCGAGGGTTTTTACATATAACAGCGAGACCCATTTCTAAACCCTCACTGTGGTCTCGCTGTTGCAAGGGTTGGCTAATGCGACTGAGCACTGGTTAGTTATGTATTTGGTTCTTGTTACGTTCTTTTGATGACTCCCAATTGCATTGCTGCAAATACTGCCACGATGTTGCACTTTATTGCAACATTCTGGTTACATTCTTCAATCCCAAACAGAATGTTTTTATAATGTTCCATTTGCCCCGTGAGGGTCCAGGTAAGAATAGGCCCTCAGTAGCCCCTGCTGATTGTACGGGGCGACCCTGCACTGACCAAGTGTTTTTTTCGGTCCAATTCCCAGTCAGTGCTTGATTCACTAAGGGATGAGGTACAGCAAAAATTATTGCTAGGTTTTGATCCCCTGATGTTTGCCCGCATGTCATCTTCATCTCATAGATTCAATCACCAAAGACAGAATTCGTCCTAACTTGTTTTCGCCGTGAAAATACCCTGGCTGTCAGAATGGCGTAAAATACCCAACACTCACTCACTCACTCACTAATGTTCTATTTTGGTTTCATCCTAACTTCACCTAACTTCAAAATTATGTTATAATAACATTATAATTTGGCTAGGTTTCAACCTCACCATCAATAACATAATTGTTATGTGCCATCTTGATAAGTAACAAACTGACTAAAAAAATATGGTTGCAGAACGTTTCTGTTACATCGTAAGCTGGGTGGGATAGGAATATAGCCTTTACTTATCCTTTCAATGGACGTCAGCATACTTCACCTGAGATTTCTGTACCCATCTTTCATTGTATCTCTCAGTTGTGGCATATAGTGGAATATCATTTTTCTTATCCATTTATTGATTAGACCCATAGGAGATATGTCATTCCCTTATGTAAGTAAACCAATACAGTAAGTGATAAGGCAACAAGTTCAACAAGTTCAAATATTGATACATGTTGAGTGTAAAGGGAGTAAACTGATTTGATACTTGGTGTATGTTAATCGCTGTTCACCTTTTTGTACTTGCCCTCCACCTTCTAAGACAAAAATAAACTTGTAGTTTCCGTAATAAAGTTATGAGTGCAAATAGGTTGTTGTTTCCTTAAAAATAGCAAAAGAGAAAGACAAAAAGTAACCTAAACATTCAATAACCTATTATATTGTATCAAAACCATGTCAAGAAACAAAAAAACTAAATGCTACCCATGTGCAAATGTACCCAGAAAAGTAATTTTTCTCAATTTTCAGCATCTGCGAATAACCGTAGCCAATGATTGCGAATCAAAGAAGTCGAAACCGAAAGAAAGCCCCGAACCACTTATCTGATAAACAAGTGCAAAAAAGGGACAATTCAGGAAGGACAAAAACACAAGATGGTGGCAAAATACTGTTATTGGCAGATGTGCCTAAATTAAAGCGGGTAAAAAAGTCAACCATTTATCAATGACGGTTAAAGTTGAACACTCTGTCACTGGAGCCCGGCCGCATACCAAAGAGGGGGCGGACGCAGGCAATCCAAAGAACATTCCAATCGAACAGTCCTATCGAAGAAGTCAGCCTATCCATATTGTTGTCAGTTACCAATTGGGTTTTTGCATTTGTTACAGATTGTCTCAGCTTTTCATGTTTAAGGGGTCTGTGGATGATTTTGGTGTAGTAGATGATTTGACTTTTTTTTATTGCTTTATTTACACTGACAAATGTTAGCACAAGTGCTAGTTTACATCTTCTGCAAGTGTTTATCGGCAGTAATGATAACATAATATGTATAATTATGGTCTGTTCCAATTGTATATCAATGCAGCATCTAACATCATAATACTATAAGCCCAGAAACAGGGCATTTTTGGAACACAATTCAACAAATTAACAGTGTTTAGACATTCAAGGTTATCACCTCAAACTTTCATGTTTCAAGCAGGTTTTTACTAAAGTTTAGTATCATACTACTAAACCTACTATCAAACTACTAAACCTACTATAGAATACAGTGATGAATTCTTTTTTTGGGGGGGGGGGGGGGGAAGGGCGTAGAGGGTGCACGTGTCACTATTTTTGGCTAGATATTAATGTTTTCAATGTAATATTCTCAGACCTGGTGGGTCTGGTTGAACATTTTATAATAGGGCCCTACTCTTGAAAATCTCTGAATCCGCGTTGTTTATGAAAGCTCCGGCATGGAAATATAGAGGAATTTACCTGCTTCTATAACAATTTCAATTATTTCTTTTTACACGGAGGACCGAATCGGTCTCAAATTAAGCCGTCCACCTTCACGCCTTGGTTAATCAGCCTCGTTTCCTGTTGAGGTGGGAAACTGACCGCAAAACTTGTGCCTGACTCTGTCTAATTTGGGCTAAGCGGCTCGCAGCCTGTTTGTCAACAACATGTCGCATACCATGTCGGCCGTATCGCATGACGCGATTGGTCCAATTTGAGGATGGATGACGCAACCGTCCAATCAGGAAGTGGGTTACATGGAGAGAAGGTGACTTTGGTGTCACTTTTAGCTTTCGGATTTTAAACGGTTCAAATGACGCGCTCCACGCGAGTATTTCATGACATGCAACATGCTTTGCCTGGATCGGAGTAAAGAAAAATGACAAAGAAGGATGACAAAAAGAGTTTGGATTAGTTCCATGTCCAAATTTGGCAGGAGTCTGCATCCATTAGTCAAAGATTAATCATTCGTTTAATTTGATTGGCATTCAATGAAGATGTCTTCATGAGTTCGATCAATACTCATGAAGGATACTGAAAGGTACACATGTACATGCTGTGCAATAATTTTATTTTGATCTTTATCAATTGAAAAATTAATTCATGATAATAATAATTTTGATTGGGTTTGGTGCAATGTATGCATCATAACACTAAATGATAAATTTGAATGCTTTATAATAGATTGTACAAATTGCATCAAAAGTCATTGGTTTGGTCACATGTAGGCTTCCCCCCACCCCTTTAGTCATTTGATCTCATCTAAATACAAACCCACCCAATACAGTGTAGCATTAAAACAGCAATTCGTAAAGCCCCATACCAACAAGGCGATTTTACTGTTGATGGACAACAGGTGACTGGGAGAATCCACATAATGTCATGGGCGACTGAAATATTAAGCAAATTTGATATTTTCCCAGTGATTTCCCAAGCGATTTTTCTGGCGATTCTATTGTCTGTTGCCTGTCGCCAAAAACACATACCATACCCACAGGCAATCACGCAGCAAGTGCGATCACCAGGTGATTGTGCGAAGTTATGTGATTACTGTTATGTCTCCGGTCACCAAGTCGGTATAGCTATCAATATTGTAAAAATAGGCTTTAATCATACAAGTTCATTCTGATGCAATCTTTGCCATTATCTGGCAGACTGGTAGAGCAGCCCAGCCCTAACCCAGGATCAAAACCGGGCCGCCTGCAAGCGAGCCATGCATATACACTATAAGTCACTTCAGCACCCTGCACACTTTGGATAAGATACTCAAGTCCCCATGTATTTCGTTGAGCGGTAACATGATATTCATGATAATAAATATGGATATGTGTGTATGTATCGGTATGACTGTACCAATCTTGAGAGGTAGTATAGGTCAGCAGGGGTTTGAATGTTATAATATATGAGATCGCTTCAGCTGATATAATTATGCTGTTCCGTTTCAAAAATCATTTTGAATTGTTTCAATGGTAAGACGTTCTGTATGTGTTGCTCAATAAAAACGATATTACCTTTTGAAGTGCTAATCACATAATCAGAACCCACAGATTACCTTACTTGATGTCTCCTACTATAAGAATGTCTTACTCCCTGTAGTACAACCCTAACCGGATGTCCGCGCACTGCGCATGTGCAGGAATGTGGCCTTGACCTTGGGGTGCGCTGACCGGATGTCAGGGGCCCTTTTTACACCTTCATTTCCCCGTTTTTCGCCCACCCCGGAGAGACCCTGGATTCGTCAATTAATTACCCAGAATGCCGCGCTCTGCTGCTGGTTCCTGTGAGAGCGGAAGTGAAGGAGAAGAATGAGGGGTGGGGTGAGGGGGAGGGAGGAGAGGGGGGAGGGGGGAGGTTGAGGGGGGAGGGGGATTTCATTCGGTTGATTTGGCGAAAAATGAAAAAGTACATTTCGGGAAATTGAAGAAAAAGTTGAGGGGAAATCACGGATACATCGGCATTGATGGATCCAGGATTCCGGACAAAGCCGGTTCTCGTAATAGTTATACAAAGTAACTGATGGTTAAGATGGTGCATTTTTATATGCGTTCCCTAGATATTCCCGCTTATTTTAGATGATGATTGTTGGAGTTTCTTGTCCATTTAGTAATTTTACAGCTGTACCAGGACCAACTCATGGTTATTGGATTTGTACAATGTACTATGATCTAATCTATGGGGGCGGAAACGACGGCAAGGTGAGGTGGTCTAACAGGCAGCAGTGGGAACCGAACCTTGGCTCAAGTTTACGGTGAGATGATCCTCGCCGAAGTAAACTACACATGTAGAGAAGCAGGAGGCAGGCCGGCCTAAACATTGAATGTACGCAACCCTGGGTGGTGAATTCCCACTTATACAACACCAGGGAGGGATCGGGTGGGAGTAAAATATCAGATATGTTAATATAAATTGGCGGGATTTTTTTTTATAATATAGGCTCCCCCTCCACCTTTGTCGAGTTCCTGGATCCTCCCCTGAGTGCGCTACAAATTATATAAAGTCTCTTCAAAAACGTACTCATTTGTACTTCAAATCATATTTATCAATAAATAGAAGCTTAATTCTAGAACTGCTGCCTCTTAGCATTCAATCTCAGCATAACCCAAAAACCAAAAAAACAAAAACTGCCGAAACACGACGTGACGAGACCTGCCGGGAACCAGCAACTGGGGAGAGCCTCGTTGTGAGGGTAACTCAATTAGAGGCTCTAGAGTGGCGCCGCCGCCGGGCAAACGGCGAACTAACTTTAGAATCAGCAACAGGTCTGTGGAGAGAGGTGTCGACTGAACGCTTGGTCACCCAATCCATTACTGCTTCTATTAATCAGACATTTCTAGATCTCATCAAGTGTCGGGGAAAATTATCACAGCATTTTCAGAGCGGATATTCAAATTATGAGAAATTCTATCAAGGATATTCAAATTATTAGAAATTCTATCAAGGATATTCAAATTATCAGAAATCCTATCGAGGGTATTCGACTTTCTAGAAGGGGTGTTGAAATTACTAGACCTCTCAGAAAAATAGACCACTTCTTTGGAGAATATTACATTTTTCAATGGCGGCGAGGGTTCTGAAGATGTTGCCGCGTAGAAATGGAATGTTGTGAGCGTCTGTTGTCATTAGATCAGGAAATATTGGGTTAGTTATTTCGATTGTTGTTGTTATTTATTTATGGAAATTGTCTAATGACATTTAGACAGTGCGTGTTGGACGACAATGGACAAGGGGAAAACAACTTGAATAAAATTCTGGAAACTTTTATAAATGGATCACAATTCTAGCCTTGGGGAAAAGGGGAGAGTTGTGTGTGTGTGTGTGGGGGGGGGTAGTTGGGGGGTGGGGGGTGGGTAGTTGGGGGGGGTGGGGGGTGGTAGTTGGGGTGGGTGGGGGGGGTAGTTGGGGGGTGGGGGGGGTAGTTGGGGGGGGGGGTAGTTGGGGGGTGGGGGGGGGTAGTTGGGGGGGGGTGGGGGGGGTAGTTGGGGGGGGGTGGGGGTGGGTAGTTGGGGGTGGGTGGGGGGGTAGTTGGGGGGTGGGGGGGGGTAGTTGGGGGGTGGGGGGTGGGTAGTTGGGGGGGTGGGGGGGGTAGTTGGGGGGGGTAGTTGGGGTGGGTGGGGGGGGTAGTTGGGGGGTGGGGGGGTAGTTGGGGGTGGGGGGGGTAGTTGGGGGGTGGGGGGGGGTAGTTGGGGGGTGGGTGGGGGGGTAGTTGGGGGGTGGGGGGTGGGTAGTTGGGGGGTGGGGGGGGTAGTTGGGGGGGGTAGTTGGGGGGGGGGTGGGGGGGTAGTTGGGGGGTGGGGGGTAGTTGGGGGTGGGGGGGGGTAGTTGGGGGGTGGGGGGGGTAGTTGGGGGGTGGGTGGGGGGGTAGTTGGGGGGTGGGGGGGGGTAGTTGGGGGGTGGGTGGGGGGGTAGTTGGGGGGCGTGGGGGGGTAGATTGAGGAAG
This sequence comes from Lepidonotus clava, assembly GCA_936440205.1. Lineage (NCBI taxonomy): Eukaryota > Metazoa > Annelida > Polychaeta > Phyllodocida > Polynoidae > Lepidonotus > Lepidonotus clava. Next base: position 5,271,946 of record OW387143.1, read on the forward strand.
CCCCTTAAGCTAGGCAGCCGTCGTCACAAAATTTCAGCCGCAAATTTCGTCCTTTTTGCTTTGACTACATGCCTTAAGGCCCACAAGGCACAGATTACCAACTAACCCAATGTAGTCCGCGAGAGACAGTTATTAAAGAATGGATTTCCAAATGTGTCCTGTTCGTTTTAGGGATTCACACTTCTATCCCTGATTTCCAACGAGGCACATTAAGTTATTGAAACAGACAAAACCTATTCATGTATGTATACATAAAGGCTTATGTTTGGTTAGGCATTGTCTTATCTTTAACTTCTCTGATCTGAGTAATAAATAATACTGCTTATAGCGGAGTATGGCCCAGCCTGTGGACTTTGTGTTCGACGCGTGCCAAATGATAGTCATTCTCCATCAGTGCCTTTTACATAATTATGGTATTCAGTTATGAATCAAGTCAATATGAATCTTTTGAATCTTAGTGAGATCACTTTGAATGGATTTGACCTCAGATTGACGTTGACCAAGCCATGCACTCAAGAGCTGTCTGAATGCGCTTTTCAAAGCTACCATGCCCCGTGTATACCTTCACTATTATGTCTATACGATCCCCATGGGTCGTATAGACAACCGAGGACGACCCCAAAAGGGTCTTCTATAATTTATCACCCAATCAAAGCTCCAAATTTGCTAAAAATAGCACAAATGAGGAGCGGTACGTACAACCTGTCCCTATACGCGCTGCCCCTTGTACGGCCCGCTGCTCGGCCATCCGGGTGATAAATCAGGTTTTCCCTCACCTCTCCTTCGTCCCTCTCCCGGGGCCCCTAGATCCCCCAAATCCCCGCCTCACTTCTCAGACTTCTCCGTAATGAAGTGAACATCAGATTGAAGTTGGCCAAACTACTTAAGAGCTGTTTGAACGCACTCATCAACATTAACAACAATGATGCCATATATAATATATATATATATATATATATATATATATATATATATATATATATATTATATAATACCTGCACAGTGGCGGATTTACAGGGCCCTATTTTTGCAAAAATTGTAAAATTTTTGGACCTGGAGTGTCCCACGGACATTTTTACAATAGGGCGTCCCCCCCCCCCCCCGCGTTTGAAAATCTCTAGACATGCCTCTACTGCACTACCTGCATTAGATTGTGTCTTTAATATGCTTGTATCAGAAAAACAGAAGCCATTAAAATATGTTTCTGTTTCAAAATTCCTTAAAGAAATATGTAGATCTGTTGGCGTAGGTGGCCCTCACCCCTGGCAAAGTTCATATACAAATTGGGTGCCATAAATATGGTTTTCATTTTTCAGATTCCCCAAACCCTCATAATCTCTCTGCTCCTGTCTACCCCCTCCCAGGGCCCCTAGATCCCCCCCCCCCCGGCCTCACTTCTCAAACTTCACCGCGACTCGCAGGACGAGTTTTATGAGAAATCCAAGCCAAAGGTGATCAAAACATGCGTCCAACAATTAACTGAATCCAAAAAGAAATCGCGTGCGAGCGAAAAACTCAAACCCACCCCCGGTGACTCACGACTGCCCGAACACCGGCTCTGAACAAGTCGGAATTTCATTTACCTCACTGTCGAATTTCATTAAGATTAAATATTTCCCCGGCCAAAATTGGAGAATTTCTTGTATTTATGATGTCAACTGGCGCCAAAAACGCTCGGGAGGGCCCTGGTTTAAGGGTTGGGTGTTTTGTACAACGACAAGAAGTGATAAGGATGAAATATTTACTTAACTGTCTGTAGGAATTTCATGTGGCTAATGAAAATGCTCGTTTAAATCCAAATGCTGGTGATAAGCGATTTCACTTAGCTGAGCATTATAGCCATTGACATAGCTACCATGGCGCAAAAACAGAATCGCATACAGTTCCTCAAAAGAATTCTATTGTAAAACGTGGCTAAAAATGCTAAATACTCAATTTTAGTAAGATATAATTTTGAGGATAGTCACACCTAGTGTAGGCCTACATAACTGAACAAAGACAATATATCTTTTATTCAGTTCACGGTTGATAAAATAATTATTCTAGCAGTTATATATTGTTGCAAGGTGGGTAGAGGCAAATCCATGCAGGGGGCATTTTAGGGGTCCTGACCCCCATTTTGTTGGGAATGTAAACTCACAAAGAGTGAAAAACATTGCACATATATGCTTTCAAAAGTATAAGATTTGAATACTTAACCTACACATACACTGTATATTTTGGATCTCCGTTTCTGAATCCGCCTCTGGTCTGAATTACAAATCCATCAATCACTCCCACACTTTGAGCCTGGGCAAATCCTCTCCGTGATTTTGGAGTTATACTCCTTTAAAGCTGGTAGAAATAGAATTAATTAATGGCGACATTGATGAATACCAGCGCCCCCTACCCCCCACTCCCCCCTCCCCCACCCACCCCCCCACCCCCCCCCACCCCCATCCATCCCCAAACTCTCCCTTCTCCCTAATCAGGCCCGACCAGCCAAGCAGACGACTTTCAAACCGTTTTTCCCGCCATTTTCTCCCATTTTCAAGATAGAGTCCATTTTGTCAACCGCTCAAAAATCATGAGCGATTCCCTTCCGCAGGTTTTATCCCCAGGTTTATACTGGCAGCCCGGGCAGGTGCGCGGGAGGGAAAGGAGGGAGGGGAGGAAAGTAGGGATCGTTTCTACCCATTCGTCATCTTATTTACGTCTAATAATTTTCGCCAATGCGATTTCAGGGATTTTCTCGCGAGACAAAACTGGTTTCGAAATCATCCACTTGGGGGCGCGCCGGGGCCTGGCGGAAGCGGGCTGCCATCTAGTGGCACAAAAGATATCGATTGGAAAATAAAACATTTTCCTCTCGGTTTTTGAAATAAATTCTTTCTTTTCTCTTTCGCAAAGTAGGCGCTCCCTGGATTGGTGCCAAAAGACTGGAAGATTCCATCCAGCCTGCCAGTTCTGAGAGAAAAAGCCAGTTTTGACAAGCCAGGCGGAAGATATCCCCAGTTTCTTTCGGAAAGGAAAACGGTTGCAAACAAGGAAAAAGCTATGTTAGATGTTTTACGATTAGCTAAGCTTTTAACATAAAAGAAGGTATTCTTGAATTTTCTCATTTAATTTGAGTATATTATGGGATTGCAAACAGCCTATTTTTATTACTTTTTGATGTGCATTAAATGGTCAACCTTCTAATAAGAAGTCCATTTTTAATTATTCATAATTCCCTTTTTATACAGAAAAAGCTTGTCTCGATCCTTTCATGACTAAATTGTTTCTTCTTCACTTGTCAAAAGAACTTCTTGTGATAAATTGACTCTCCCAGTGGAAGGAGTTGGACATGTTTGTTTGAATAAGGCTATTTTAGGTTAGGGAGAAAACTCATTCTTCAAGGAAATAGGAAAGTGAATTGACTACTTGTCTTACACTTTTATAATCTCATATTTAAAAAAATGTTTTAAATGTGTCATGGAAGCCATATTTTTCATTTTGTCATTCATGGTTTTATCTATTGTTCCTGTACACATAGTACAATTGAGTGATTTCTGTTTATCTTTTTGTAGAAGAAGACCATATATTGAAACATGATGTGTGTATGCATTTATAATATGTATATCAACATCCTAACAAAAATGGTCATAAATATGCCTTAAACCACATGACAAATCATCTTTAAAGTTGGGCCAACCAAAAGACTCAGCAACAGTAGGGATGACCTTTTGACATTGTGTCTGTGTATTTGACCTTCACCCCAGGACCCCCCTCACCTGTACGTGCACCTATGAATATCAAATTACATCATCGACTAATATGTTGAGCACAGTGTATCCTTTGTCTAGCTCCGACTGACAGAACTATCAGATCTATACCCAGGCAAGCAGCGACGTAACAAGTACGTTCTGTGACCATACTTTTTCGGTCAGTCCATAACCTGCCTAATTGTCACGTAACGGTTAGGTCATTTTAGGTTAAGTTGTGACTTACCAAAATAGAATATTATAAAAATGTTATATTTTGGTGATGTATAGACCTTACCAAAACGGAATGTTATAATAATGTCATTATTACGTGAAATAACCAGAACATTATAATAACGTCACAATGCAACATCACAACGTGAGGTTCTAAAGATGTTATTGGGTGTCATCAAAATAACGTAACAAGAACCAAACCAGGACCAAATAGAACGTTATAATAACGTTATAATGACATTACATTCTTGCCTGGGTGGATAACTAACATGTGGATGACCTTCTAATCACCTTCGGATACCCAGGTAACAAAGGCACGTGTTGTGCACGTTTGAGGGAGGGGATCCAGGATGTCATACATGTGATTTAGACTCGTGTTATACTCGGGATTCTGTGGACCTCATTTCTGGTGTTCTCCACGAGTTTTAAACACGAGTTTTAAACACGGGTTTTCACATGTCAAACTTGTGTTTCTTTCTTTCTTTTGATAAAATATATTTTGGGATTTGAACTGGAGACCCCTCACACACCTTGCTAACACTTTACCAGTGAGCTATTGAGGAATTGGATATAGACAGTGTGAGAACAGTTGTATTTTAATTAAAGAGAATATTGATATCCGGGGGATATCTAAGAATCGCATATTTAAAATATGCAGCATGATTAGATTTATTATTCCAGATAGTAAAATAAACTGACGAAATCTTCAAGAAGTCTATTCCACCAGTTTAGACTGAGATTGACATGTAAAAAGATGGTGCAAACTCTTTTTTTTCAGGTTCATTTAGTAGATTGCCCCATGAAAACTAAGGTAAAATTCATGTTGGACCAGGGTAAAAAGCATGTATTACTCTGACTTGACACATGTCTATAGCTGGTGTTCAAGGAAGGGGGTTTTCTCAGACGATTCACAGGGTTTTATACAACACCAGTATTACATCAAAATAACACGTGTTAAAACTAGTGTGATAAACCTAGTTTACACGGGGAATGTCCTTACACCAGAATGTCACAAGAATATCATCATAATGTAAAAATATGAATACAGCTATGATGATGTGTTATTAGATATGATATAATGAAATTGACAATACGCCATGAAAAGATAGTGTTCCAAAAAAGAAAATTACAGAAGAGATTTACTCTGTGAAAACTGATAGTAAAACTTGGTCAATTGCATTATATTACTCAGAGATTTCCAATAATACAAGTATTACACCAATTAAACACGTATCAATCTGGGTGATACACGTGTCTTGTTTGCTGGGTAGCTATATGACGGGGGCGTGTGTTTCTTATTACTATTTTTATTGAGACCAATTCAATTCTGCCAATGCAGTACAAAATTCCACTAGCATTCAGCCCTTCAGTCAGAAACATCCCTCAGAATTTGACAATTTAAGACCACACCAAGCTTGCACTAAGGTTCTGATTTGGAGTGGTGGCGAGGTTCCACGAGTGGAACTGTTGCTTATATTATTTTCAATGATTTGAACTCGAAGAAGAGGGTGGTGAGCTATAAAAAGTGGAACTATTCAATATTTATCTACTATTTTTAGGTGTTTTTACATTAAATTGTGCAAGGAAAGATGGATCTCTTACAAATATGTCCGTTGTAGGGGGGGGGGGGGGCACCACCCCAGCCACCCCTCCTGGTTACGGGCCTGCACACTTCTTAAAACAAAGCTTTTTGAAATAAGTGACAACCCTCTAAGATGTTCCAGGAACCCGTTCTGATTTAGGGTCTGGCCCTGTTGGTTTACGAATGACGCTCCATCGTAGGTAGGGTGAAGGGGTGGGCCTGTAGTAGAGGGGGGTAGGGGGCTGGAGTAGGGGAGAAGGGGGCTGGCTCCTCACAGCTCCAGGAATAAAAACCCACCTGCCCCGAATACTGGCTCACCCTGTTTACCGAGCACCTCGGTACGTGAAGGGGGCACCCACAGACTCACAACTATCACAACCACTTTTTTTTTGTTACGGGAAACTTGTTTGTATTAACCATTTATGTATCACCCGCACGGCCAAGCAGCGGTCCGTACAAGGGTCAGTTCGTATTGACAGGCTGTACGTACCACTCCTTGTTTTCAGTATTTTCATGAATTTGGAATCTTGTTTGGGTGATAAAATATAGAAGACCTTTGGGGTCATCCTTAGGTATCTGTACGACCCATGGGGATCGGACATACCGAGGGCGAAGCCCGAGGTACGTACAAACTCCTCTGGGTCGTACAAACACCCTCTGACGCCCCTGCAGGTCTTCTTATATTAGTATTTGTACACAACATTCACAACGTTCAAATCTTACCATCTTAAACATGAATATAATAACACATGTCCAAATTGCCTGTATTCAGTTGGGTACAGCTATATAATCTTTATATTAGGGATTTGGTTTTCATTGCATGCAATTTGCTATATCCATTGGTCAGATTCGCTCAAACGAGAGAATTATTCAAACGAGAGATTATATACTGTCTTATAACTTAGCTACAACCATTCTGTTTTACACTGACTGGTGCAGCCATCCTCAGTTGATGTTGATGAGTTCTAAGGACATCGAAAAGAGCTGGCAACATTGCAAAAACGAAGGGGTTCCAATTGGGAAATACTCAGTGTTTGTGAATAATTAATGCTTTGAGATCCCTTAGTGGGGATTCCTCGGATTTTAACAAGCTAAGCTCGCGCAACATAAGCGTGGTAGAGATTCTCATGGAATCATTCCGATTTACTACTCTGGAACCTATCAGATTTTCTCTGAACCCGCTCTATTTAACCAACAATCATAGTTGGCAGGTAGGATGACCAAGAAAGCACAGAACAATCATGTTTTCGGTCTTCAAATTACATCAGAACCCCTTCAGAACTTAGGGCTGGGCACGGTTCTATAGGCACCAGAGTAGATATGTACTGTTTTTTGTCTGGGAGGCTGTTTACACCCTTGTATCAGTTGGTAGGGGCGTGGTGGATTATCTGTATGTATCTGAAGACGGTGTCGAACTGCTACAACAGCAGTCATATTCTACAAGGAGCTACTGCCCCCAACCGCGACAATGTAGCTTAGTACGTACACAAAAGCACGTCCACATACACATCAAAAACATAACAATAGATATATGGCAGTAATAAAGGTGTTGTTTACTGAGAAGTCGTTGAGACCCTTACCTGAGTTGGTGTGGAGTTTTGGTAGCACTGCAGCGCCCCCGAGCGAGCAAACCAGGCATCAGACGGTCGGCCCGGGGGGGGGGGGGGAGACTGGAGGAGGCTGGAGGAGCAGGTCGACAGACGAGTGGGGGGAGGGGTTACTCAGGTATGATTATGGTTGGTTGGTTGGTTATTGGGGTTTAACGCTGTAGCAACATCTAAGGTCATATCACAGCGAGAACAATGTTTGACAATTCTGTCATCGATGATCGTATCTATGGAATGAACGAATCTATGAGAAGATAGAGACCATACCCCTACACATTTACCAAGGCAGGTGTTCTTTAATTTGCAGGGTCCCATAGGCAGGGCCCTACACACAACAGCCGGTGGCCCACTAGGGGCTTTTGATATCCCTGTCATTCTCACAGGGAGACATGCACAGGGGAGTAGCAGCCAGCCCACCTCAGTCCAGACTTGAACCCGGGCCTCCTGCACAACAGACGGACGCTCTAACCACTACACCACCCCGTACGCCTAGGTATCATTATGTATTATACACATTTCAGACTTCACGGCAAAGCGAACCAAACTGCATCCTACCAAGTAATACCCCTCAAGGCCATAATACACGATGCGACAAAAGCGATTTTCTTCTCATGAATTTTCCACATATTTGGAATAATATGTCCCGCCGAAAATACAATTTTCTGATATGAATTATTCAAAACTCTTTCGAAAATTGTATATTTCATGAGAAAAACGCATACTTAAGAAACCAATTTTCTAAATCGGTTCAAAATTGGCCCAAAATAGCATCGTGGATAACTCCCCCCCGCTCCCTTTACAGGCTAGCCCCAGAATGTGCTTTGTGCCTGTTTTGAATTGTCATTATTAGCGTATAGTCTGTAAAGGGCATTGGTACAAGCATTTATCATACCTTTTTCAAACTTCACAACACTGATCAAGTACTTTAAATTGCATTGAAGGACATCTTTTGCCGTAGCACGAAAGCATTCTTCTTTTTTTCAGGACTGAGGGGAAACATCCAGCATATATCCCACTATTTTATCCCTGATTTTGATTTGGAAGATGAACTGATGATGAAAGAATAATATCATGTTTAGCTTAAAACATAGCGTTCCCACTAACCTATGACTATCTTTTCTTGGATGAAAAATGCAGCATGAAACTGTTGAATAAGGGAATGATTATAAGATAAAAGGCTTTTCTTAGAGTCATTCACTTTATCATACTTTTTGCAGACTATATAGCCCCAAAATGAGGTCATTATGGCAGTTTACAGAAGGCATAATGAGCATTTTGGGGCTAGTCTGTAAAGGGTATTAGTCTAAAAGCCCCATACCCACTAGGAGATTTTAACGTCGCCAGGCGACGGCATGAGAGTAAAATTCCCTGCACAATTGCCAGGCGATCACAATCACCGGGCGATTCTCCGTTGGTATGAAGTATATTCTGGGCGACTGTCAACGAGCAACGAGATAGGTGGGAAAATTGGCAGGAAAATAGGCAGAAAATGATTAAACTTGTCACATATACCAGTTGCCAGGTGACGCTGCCGATCCTGCCGATCCTGCCCAACTCTTGTCACCGCTAGAGTCGCTTAGTGGGTATGGGGCTTAAGAGTAACCATGTGCGTGTATTGAGATTCATTAGGAATCTTTATTTTAACAATAAGTACCCCCCCCCCCCCCCTTCCCTCCAGTCAACAACCATCGAGTCGGACTGCTCCTGGAAGTAGTTCTGATTTTCTCCACCAGATGTCAGTGTTGATAAGGCCAGCCCAGAGGGTGAGTTACAGAGGTGAGTCAGGGAGTGCTGGGGTGGAGAGTGTAGAGTCAGGGGGTGGTAGGGTGGAGAGTGTACACATGCTGAGTAGGTATATCTGGCCCAGGGTGGTGGGGGTGGTGGGGGCGGGGGGGTGGCTGGTGCACTTAATTTGTCAGGCCCTACCCACTGTTTCCCAAAGTAAGTCTGTACCCCAGCAGCCATCAGCAGCCATTTTAGGTGAGAATTCCACCCTGCATCCCAGCATGCTTTAGGACGGGTGGTTTGTGGCAGGTAGGATCATACACTAGCCAGCACCCAAACAACCATCAAAGGGATTACCTTGTTAATTATAGAGGACCAATAAGAAAATTCTTAACAGATTTGAATTACCCCATTAGAGCCATGAACTACACAGCTGAGGTGCAACATAAAGGACACATTATGAAACCATACTTTTTGGGTTTGTCTGTTACTTACTAAGATGTCACGTAATTGTTACATTATTTTTCTGGGAGGTTGAGACCTAACCAAAATAGAATGTTATCATAATGTTCTAGTGAGGTTAGGTCAAGATCAAATTAAATCAGAATGTCATTATGACATTCTGATTAGGTGAGGTCAAGACCTCATTTAAACAGAAAATTGTTGTGATCTCCTGACCAGGGGAGGTCCTGACCTCACTGAAAGAGAATGTTATTGTGATGCTCTGATTACATCTGGTCTTAACCTTACTTAAATAGAACATTAGTTTGACCATCTTTTTAGGTTAGGTGTCAACCTAACCTAAACAGAATGTTATTGTTACATCCTCATTAAGTGAGGTCTCAACCACACCTAAACACAATGTTATTGTGACATTCTTATTAAGTGACTTGTACAAGAATGTTATTAGAACGTTATTAGAATGTCACAATGTAATGTCACAACAGTTGGTTGCAGTGACATAATTGGGGGTCATCGAAAGAACGTCGCTGCAGCCTAACAGTGTAACGTAACAAGGATCAATCCAGAACGTTGCTGCAATGTTATTAGAACATCATATCCTTGGCTGGGTATGTGTGTTGTATGGACCCATTATGTGAGGGTAAATGTGGGTCAGAATGGACTATAGGATACACCTGCAAGGTGTACACAAACTCTCCAAGCATAGGTTTCTTCAGTGCGGCAGTGGTATTTTTGCAATGATTGTCTTTGGAGAGTGACGAAGGTATGACATGATGTGATGTGCCAAGAATTAGATACCATAGGGTACTTAATGTAAAGCTCTCCAAGCAGATGTTTGCACCGTGTGGCACAGCCAGGTCAATGTGCTTTTTCTTTTGCAAAAACAAGGATAGGAGAGTGAGATTTCCCAGGTACCTCAAGACACTTCAATATGTCTTTATTCTCTGTAATTCAACATTTCCATAGGTCCCATCCAAACACATGAAAAACAGATGTGGCTTATTTATTATAATTCCCTTTGTTATTGTTGATTTATTGTTGTGGGACAATAAGCCCATCCCATCATACACCAACATCACATTTTACCATGAAATTATATAGCAATTTCTTCCTGATTTAATCCCAAAGAGAGTAGTGTAAAACAAAACGAACCATTGTGATTTGATCAATAAATTGCTCCTAAAATTTGTAAAATACACCATTATCATATTGGCAGTTTCCCCCATAAGAAGCAATGTTAGCCCAACTTATAATGTCCAACCCTATCATCCCCTAAGATGCCTAATTTAAATTAGCAGGTAAACCGGCAAATCTGCATATCTGTCAATTGATGAATTTTAAGAAATCATAATGTTTTATCGGTACTTGGGTACAAGAAAACATAATTCTTGGTTATTTCAGTAAAGCCAACTCTAAGAGAAAAGCATGGCATTATATGGTTATTTTATCCAACCCTTGTCAAGCCCTGGGATATACCCTGTGTGGGATGGGCTTATTACCCTATAGGTCATTTTATACCACAGGGTAGGACAACTACCACCTAGGGACAATAACCTCCAGAGATAGGACAATTATAAATCAGTCTCATTGTATATTCAGTATGTGGAGTGTTAAGTTCATTTCAAAAGATATTACATTGATATATTGTAGTTCAAGGGTGATCAATATAACAACAATCAAGGAAAGAGGAATCTCAAAACTTTCTGTATAATAGCTTACAAATATTGTGAAAAAGCCGAACATGTTCTACAAATGGTTTTGGTGAATAATGAAATATTGATCAAAGCTTGATTAAAACTCTCTGTCATAATCAGTTGTTTTGCAGTGGGCGACAGGTCTTCATGGTGCCTATGCATTGAGAAAAAGTAGTGCCATGTGACCAAGTCAGTGTCAAAACAAATATAAAACTCAAATTATCTGGCCAAGGTATCTTGTCAATATCATTTATACTAGATGTTAATCTATGAAGAGCAAACCACAAGGCTATAAATCAGAAAGTCACAAGGCTATAGCCTATTATGTTTCATTAATTTCTTTACTCTAGGACGCCTTTATACTTGAGACATTGTTTCTATGGGAAAAACGCCAATATATAAAGCTGCATTTTACATATGTCTGAAGCACTTTGTCTACGAAATCAACATGGCTCAATTTGTTTTACACTACTGTCTACGGGGATTAAATGATGAATAAATTGCTATGTAATTTCATGGTAAAATTTCATGTTGATGTATACTGGGATGGGCTTAATGGTTCAACGCCATTCAATAGAAACTACATGTACTTGAATCACAGGGGCAGATCCAGGCAAGGGGGGGGGTGCCCATACAAAAGACGGCCAGTATTAAATCAAAATTGAGAGGAGGAGGTAGCTTTTAATTTGTTTATTGGTCATAACGTAACGTGAAATTATCATAAATATAAACATACAATACATTAATGTTATCTTTCTTAGTATATCAACATCTCATTTATCAATTTCCTTTTAAATAAACATTTTTCATTAATACTCTGTACATCAGTCAGCGAGTACATCCATAACTGATACGCTCTATATTTCCATCCTCTCTTATATGATTCTAGATCTGGTTTCTGTGGATACATCTTTTTTCCAGCATAACTTCTTCGGCTCATATCTTGTCACATTTATTTCTCAATGAAAAAAAGGTTTGTTGACCAAGAAAGGACTGAAAAACTTAAAACTTAAAACTTTAAAGTTATATGCATTTAATGTGTTATGCCCTATAGTAAATGCTGATTGCAATGTCATAATAATGTTTCTGTGAATGTCTAATCTGTACCTGAGAATTTTTCATATTTTCCGCGTGACATTTTGTCCTGGTGGTATATTTAAGCGCTCATAGTTTATAATAAGATCCCTTTGATTCTATACAAAATAAAGTCACATGGACAAAATCTGCCATTTCTTAACCAGCGGACCTTATACACCAAACATGTATGATAATAATCTACACGTCCGTATAATATCCGTCTTCTTACTTATAAATAAACAAAAACAAGATAAACACAAATAGTCTGAAGGCATTGAGTGTGAGGTCAGTCCTGGTCACCCAACCGTGTCGTCCTCCGAAATGGGGTCAGCTGGGACAGACCGAGTGTAAACCAGGGAGGTACATACAATACGGATGTCATATTATATTTGCCTATTCCAAAGACAGAATTATTAAAAACAGAATGGAATAGTTTTCCTGCATATATTAGAAATTGTGATACCAGACACAAATTTGGGGTCGGGGGGGGGGGGGGAGGGCGTGCCAGGCGTGCGCCCCCCTATTTTTGACCAAATATTAAATTTTGTAATGTACAATTCCTGCCCCTGGAGGGTGCGGGGGAAATGTTTGCTATAGCACGTACCCCCCATTTTTTTCCCTTCAAAATCCTGGATCCACCCTGGATACCATGCCGTCTTGTAAGAAGTGCCTATTTTTGTAAGTCTGTATAACACAGTTACTTTGCTCATTTCACCCCATCTCATCTCATATAATGCCTGTAATATAACTGTATATAAGCGTAGCTAAGCTGCTCAATTCAGGCAAACGTAATTCCAAGTTTTCCTGTAATTTATGAACCTGCAGGCTAATTTTGGCATATTTTGTAGACACAAGCATGGGAAAACAAATAGAAATAATGCATCTTATGCCAATATGAAAATATCTAATGAAAATATTTTTAGATTACTTTAAAAAAAAAATGAAGCACATACAATAAGAAAAAGAAAAAGTACCCAATTTTTACCTGTTCATAATCTAAAAACAAAAGATAATGTCACAAATGATTATCTATAAAATGCTTAAGGCTTACAGAGGGAAATTGATATATGTCTACATAATACCTGGGAGAATTATCTGACTAGCATATATATGTTAATGATGACTTGTAACAGGAGAACATATTTGTAACAGTGGAAATAACCTGAATTAAAAAAAAGAAGTCATATGATCAATGGGGGAGCGGGAGTCAGCAGCCCCCTCGGGTGGGGCTCGACATCTCTTAAGGGAGTGGTTGGCCGCCCCCAAGAACTGGCAACCTACCCCTCCCCCCCCCAAAAAAAAGAAAAGAAAATGCTATAAAAATATCAACAGGCCTTATTTTGCTGAATCGGGCCTTATTTTCATGTTCGAAACAGTTCTAGGACATATACCCCCAAGACACTTACTTACCTCTCCCCCCGACACTTACCCCTTAGGACACTTACCCCCTAGGACACTTACCCCCTGGACACTTACCCCCTAGGACATTACCCCCTAACCATGGCTTATAATGTTTATGTGGTAAGAACTTAGTCTTTCTAATGGAAACCAAACTAAATATATATATGCCTCTTCTAATAGATGTCTAGGATTCATACTTAAAAGACTACCTTGTCCCTACTCAACAGTTAGTGGATGGGAAAGTGTCAAAATATCATTGGACCGAGTTCTCCAAGGTTGGGAGGTAAGTGTACTAGGGGGTAAGTGTCCTAGGGGGTAGTCTTAGGGGGTAAGTGTCCTAGGGGATAAGTGTCATGTCACCATTGAAAGCTTATGGAAGTTAAGTGTGATTAGGGTGAGAGGTCCTGTAAGTATGCTGAAAAGTGTGACGCCAAATTTTTGATGGCTCCTTAAATACAATTTGATTTCACTTGAACAACCCTGAAGTAATATTGGTCATATCTAGGTATTTCAGTGTATAATGATAACATTTCCTTTTACAAGCCATTTGCAATGCCTCCACCTGGCATACCATAACCCAACCGCAGTATATGTAAAACGCCCCCCTCCTGACCCATATTTAGCTAAGGCAATAGACCATTATACACCAGGAACTACGAGACGACAGGGACACCTCCAAACTAGGCCTACACACTTTAGACTTTACCTAAACACTCTACATAATCTCACACATAACCTAATCTTACCTAAACACCCAACACACCTCACACAAACACCTAAACGCTCATCAAACTCTCACACACTACCTTAACACACACCACTCACAAGTTAGGTAGCCAACCACCTACCACTCACTATTACACAAACACCAATCAAACTCTTACACTACCTAAACACCCAACATACTCTCACCATTACACAAACATCCACCAAACTCTCACACACTACCTAAACACCCAACATACTCTCACACACTACCTAAACACCCAAACTCTCCCACTACCTAGCCAACCACCAAACTCTTACCTTTACACAAACACCCACCAAACTCTCTCACACTACCTAAACATCCAACACACTCTCACCATTACACAAACACCCACCAAACTCTCACACACTACCTAAACACCCACCAAACTCACACACTATCTAAACACTCTGTATACTCTCACCATTACCTAAACACCAACCAAATTCTCTCACACTACCTAAACACCTAACATACTCTCACCATTACCTAAACAACCACCAAACTCTCTCACCTCACCTAAACACCCATGAACCTGCACATCAACAGCCCTATACACGCCCATCTCCGCGAGGCTCTGTCCAATATCAAGGCGGATTCACCGTCAAGTTCCATCATGGGGACCTTGGTACTGGACAACCCTGCCTTCAAGGCCTTTGCCTTTTACGCCACTGTGTGTATACTGAAGATGATCGTTGTGTCCTTCCGAGTGACCTACCTGAGGCTTACCAAACACGTGAGTATAGCCCAAGCAAGAATATGATGTTGTGATAATGTTTTTATAACGTTCTAGTTAGTTATGCATTGTTTCTTGTTACGTTATTTTGATGGCACCCAAAAATATCTTTAGAACCTAACATTGCAACGTCCCATATAACGTTATTGTGACGTTCTTGTAACATTCTTTCACATCATAATAACGTTATTATAACATTCTTTATTAGTTAGGTAACAATTCGACCAAAATATAATGTTATTATTGTAACTTTACCTAAAATAACGTTTTTATTATGTGACAACTGGATAGGTTACAGAAGTACAGTCACAGAATGTTCTTGTTATGTCGCTGCGTGCCTGGGTAGAGTATAATTATAGGAGTGGAGGGGAACGGGGAAGTTCCAGGGGGTCCTGATCCCCCCCTTTTGGTATGGACCTATATGTGAGAAAAAATAAACGTCACATGTGCATGCAAATACACACGGTTCTAGTACTTAGCCTATACATGGATTCCCCCCCCCCCTTTCAATAAGTACCCAGCCAAGGATGCAACGTTATCATAACATTGCAGCAACGTTCTGTTTAGTTCGGTATTGGTTCTTGTTACGTTCTATTGATGACTCCCAATTACTTTGCTGCAACATACTGATGTTGTACGGTGACCTTAATACAACATTCTGTTTATGTCTTCAACTCAAACATAATGTTCTTATCACTTTGTGTTTTGGTTTCATTCTAACCTCACCAACAAATAGTGTTATAATAACATTCTTATTCAGTGAGGTTTTAACCTCACTATCAATATAAAAAGTATGGTTGCAGAAAGTTTCTGTTATGTTGCAAGCAGGCTGGGAAGTATATACTGTGTAATTCTAGATCCCCCTACCACGGTTCCAGTTTTTCTCCTGCAGACTAACCTAAATTTGTAGGTGCATGCTCGGAAATATTATGTTGATAAGTTCATTTCCTCCATGAGACTTGAGCAAATATAGAATTTTATTATTTGTATAAGTTTCTTGCAATTGAAGGTAGCCTCGGATTGATAATAATTTCAGATTGCACGTATAAAACATTTGATGTTTGTTTTTATGTTTGTTTGAAATTACAATCATTACATAACAATGTATTGAAGAAAAGAGTAGGGTATTGAACCTGGTGGCGGGTTTCTCCTAAATCATATCATATCATATGCAAAGCTTTACCTTGTGCATCCTGGTAAAAGAACCCTAAAGGGTTGGCCGGAGGTTAAACTAACCCAGCAAACAAACAAACAAACAAACCTCGACCCACTGGTAGCTATAGGGCCATAATTATTTTTCTCTAGCTTTCATTCTCAGTTATAGCATAGGCATATATTATCTTATGTATGGAACTCTAGATGGAAAAGGAGGGGTTCCAATGTTGCATGTCAAATTCTAAAAATGGCAATCTCGCATGTCACTAAGATTTCAACCCTGTCTGTCATGTCCTTAAAGGCCATATTTCACTATGCGGTGGAGTCAACGATAGTACAAAGGAAAGATTAATGACTGTATTACATTTTGCAGTGATGTCGTCAATACTGGCGCCCCCTACGAGAGTCTGTGCAACCAGCTACAACGCGACGTCTATTTTTGCTGTTTTTGTGACGTCACAAACTCTTTGTTTATGGATGATGTCACAAAAACGGCAAAAAAAGATGTCGAGTTGTAGCTGGTTGCACGGACTCTTGCAGGGGGCAACAGTATCGACGATGTCATGGAATTCTCGTAGGCGACGACTGCACTTGACCATCTTTGTGTAGCAATATTAATTTTGGTGGAGTATGTATCACTTGCAGTGGGCGTTTTTGCCACTGATAGTAGTGTTGGTAAAATATGTTGGTATCCCCCACCACAAGCATTCTACAGAAAACCTATATAAAATTATTTGCAGTGGTCCTCGCAATGGGCCACCGCAAGGACCACCGCAAGTTTTACTAGCAGTGGAGTCAAACGCTACAAATTAATTACCTATTGCAAGCAAAACGCCATTAGGGGAATATGGCCTTAAGCCCCATACCCACCAGGCGATTTTACCATTGCCTGGCGACAGCACGGGTATCAAATTCCCCATAAAATTGCCGGGCGATTATAATCGCTGGGCAATTTTCCGTTGTTATGGTGCACATTCTGGGCGACTGGCGATGGACGACAGGATCGGCAGGAAAATCGGCAGGAAATTTGCTTTATATTGCTGGCGCTCAGCGATGGCGATAGCCATTAACCCCGTCGCCCATCGCCCATCAACAGTGAGATCGCCTAGTGGGTATGGGGCTTGAAGGCTCTATGTCACATGTTGAATTTAAGAAAAGGCCATGTTGCTGTGCAGAATTTAGTGGTCAACCCCCTGGGGCGGATCCAGAGTCAGTCTTCTAGGGGGGGGGGGGCAATATATCTGCCCCTCCCCCCCCCCCATGATTTAGCCTGCAAAATTTCTCCTCAAATTTGGCAAAACTACGAGAGTCCATTTTTGGTCTACGGGGGGCAATTGCCCCTTTTGCCCCCCCCCCTGGATCCGCCACTGACCCCCCATGTATATCTCTATGGTCATAGATAGGGGAGTGTTGTTCACATGCGGTACCACTGAAATTAACGTTTAATAATAGGACATTGATAAAACGCAGCCACCATTTACAATGAAATACATTCAAATTTTCCTTTCAAACTGTTATGAAATTCATTATGTCCACTCGTTCCCTACATTTTTGTAGGCCTACAATTTATGTAAGATTAATTTTCTATTCAAAGAACCCACGTTTTATAAAAAATAACCCTTTTTATCATTTTATCACAATGCAGATCTAATTGCCATATTTGGATACAACCGAGAAAATTGATTTCCCCTTGATAAAAACTTAGTTCATATCAGAGTCATTTAAAGCAAACCTGTGGAAAAACAAGCGATAACTTAGAGCAAAACACAATATTTATGCTGCCTGTTATTTCACAGAGAGATGAAATCCTGGATGAAAAATGCGACAAAAAGAAATCCCCGACACAAAACTCGGAGTAATTATTAGGAAATAAAACACCTTCTTGTTAACCAAAAGAAGGATTTCATTTCTCGCAAGTGGACAGAAGAGAAAAAAATGAATTAAAATGAAGAAAATCCGCCTTCTCTTTGGAGTTGGAATGTCTTTTCTCCAACAGCCTCGTTTTGAGTAGCAATCCATCAGTGTAGTTTTTTTCTTCAAATCCTCCCCGTTTTTTCAATTCTCCTTTTGTTCATGCTTTGCCTGTTGAAATGGTCCAAAAGGTTGGCAGAAGTATTTTCTTTTGTCCCTTGGACGAATATTTACTCGCCAAGCGTCTGTTGTAGTGTCACAAATGTCCACGAGAGGGCAGTGATGGACGTAAGTTCCATTTTTACACTCCAGGGGGTGACTCAAGGTCCGTTCGGAAATCGCCCATTCTCGTTGAGAAGTCCATCTGGGTTGAACGTTTTTGTTTGGTCTGCAAGGTTTTTGTTTGTTTTTGATGAGTAATAAACTTTAATGGGAGAATACAGGACAATTGAGGTGTCAAATCCTGTGTCAGTATTGTAAGAAAGATACTTTTTTTTATGCAATAAATCATATTCGATAGACCTACTCTTTTAATGCGGTTTGGACATAATAGGATCTATTTGTTAAAACACGCAAAACATAGTCTCAATTTTACAAGTATTTGTATGACATCTGACGGCAAAATTAACAAATTCCATCAACGAATTTGCAAATAATTTTTGTATTTGCGAGGGGCACACCGGTCAGGGTATGGTCCGGCCAACCCTTTAATTCACCTGTTTCTTTTTCCAAATAACCAATAATGGTCCACTATCACCCATTTGCAATTCCTCATTCTACAAAATTATATATTTCGTATTTTTATGAGAATACAGGAATGTGGTCATTTTCTGCCCCCCTTTAGCCTATTCCTGGTTATAACATTTTTTTTTTTTTTTTTTTTACAAAATTGAGAAAACGGAAAACGGTTTGCAAAATGCAAAGCTACCTACGTCTTCCCTTCTCCATTTTCCCTTTTCCTTATCCTACTCACAAAATCACGCCCCTATCTCATTAGTATGACTACTGGCTGAAATTAATTGACTCATTAAGCACCCAGGTGATTAGGGGGCGGGCCTATGATAATTAGGGGGCGTGACTAAATGGTGGGAGGAATCATGTGAAAAGAGAAAATTGAAAAAAAGGAATAGGTCAAAATTTGAAAAAATACAAAAAAAGGAAAAGGGAAAACGAACCAAATGGTATAACACTTAAAAAGCGAAAAAGGAATAGGGTGGTAGATTGGGCAACTTGACTATGACATGATAAGGGAAAACGGCTTAGGGTATGACCATGTAAGGATGAAATAGTGTAATAAGGAACAGGGAGGTAAGAAAAAAAATAAGAAAAAAGGGAAAAGGGAAAAGGGAGAAGGTAAAATATGTATACAAAAAAGGGGTGGACACTCTATACCCTCATCCACACCCCTGGTTAAGTCCTGTACAATGTCATTCAAAAATACTAACGAAAATTAATGAATTCAAAGAAGGTGTGTGTGTGTGTGTGGGGGGGGGGGGGGGGTACATATAGGCTCAGTACTAAAACCATGCACATTCACGCGCATATGATATGTCTTTTTTTTCTTGTCAAGTTTACAACCCTGGATCTACACCGTTACAGTTAGTAGTCGCGCTTCTCTCACCATCTTTACTTGTTGTGATCGTTTCCCAACGGCCAGGAGCAGTGTTTTAACTCGCTTTTTGTTATTTTAATCTCAACAAAACATCAAAAACTGACCAAGGGCAGCGAAGGAGACTCCGGGGGAGGAGTGGGGGTGGTCTTTTTACCAACTCATCTTCCAGACAAAAACCTCCAGCAATTATAAAAAGATGAAGTTGAAAAATTCATCTGCAAAGGAAGGAGGAATGGATGACCAAAACTTGAATATTGGATGGAATTTCAAAAAGTTAGTTTTATAGAAAAAACTGACGAATGGGGATGAGGAATAGAAAGATATGGCCCTGGGAAAAAAGTTGTAATAAAGGCCAAACCCCTGTTAAGACTTGAGAAGTCTGTTAAGAATTGGTAATCGTATTTCTTTTGGAGGCGACCTGAGAAACTTTTGAACGACTGCTTTTTTCATCGTCAAATTACTGTTGATTATTTTCTCCTGGCTCAATTTGCAAACCTACCATATGCAATGGCGACTTCAACGTTGGATCCCTTAGCACACACTTATTTTCATTTCAGATATTAGAAATTGTTGTCATTAAAAAAAATAAAAAAGATTTAGCATCTAAAAACTGAGATATTGTTCCATGGCGCACTACTTTTCCCAATCAAAATCCCGGATACAGGTCGAGCTAAGAACTCATTAATTAAGCCATCATCATAAATGGGGGTTCTAGTTTTTTGTGCCTTGCTGTTATCTTTTAGTAATTACGTCATTGATGGTGAGGTTAAAACCTCAACGAATCAGAACATGATTACTACATAATGTTTAGTGATGTTAGGACGAAACCAAAACCGAACATTATAAGAACATTCTGTTTAGGTTGAAAAACTAGAATGTATGACATAAAGCATCACAGTGTTATGTCACAGCAGTACGTTGCAGCAATACCGCAATCAGGAGTTTCGCAGTGGGCGCCGCCATGTTGTATCACGTGGTACAATGGAACACTACTCATGGGCTGGAGGTCGCGCATGACCCCCAAATCTAGTGGCGCCAAAGCACCACGCATGCACAGACATAAACTCCCGACCTCGGTCGGGAGCCATCAAAATAATGTAACAAGAAACAAACCTGGGAGACATTCCAAATATTTTTCATGATAATCCAGTTTAGAATACGAGATGATACCAAAAAATGTTATCGCCATATGGAATATTTGTTTTTCTTTTTTTTTGTTCAATTTCTTTTTTAATCAAGCTTAAACTATATAGTGCTCTTCCTTAGTCACATACATGTATATATTTTGATATATCAATCTTTGTTGGATTATATATTTTTGAAACTGCGATATTTTGAAATCATTATCACAATACTGCCGTGAGGCCTTGGTGATATTTTGTTGAGTGTCGTGACTATTTTATGGAGTTGCTTTGACTCTAACTTTGACTCTGTGCTTTGACTTTGAAATTTTTATGGAATGCTATCCAGAATGTTGCCGCAATGTTAACATTAATAATAGTAACTAAACAATAAAGACGTCACCTGTTTGGCTGGGTTAGCATCCATCTAAATCAAACCCCTCTCCTTGCAGGTGTACATCGTGCCTGAGGACGTGAAGGCCTTCTCTGACCGGCCCGGGAGTAGGCCTGTACTGGACGACGAGGACGTGGAGAGGGCACGCAAGTAAGGACAGGGGGGATTCCTAGCGGGGTAGGCCTGAACCATTGAGTTGGGTATGGGTTCCAATGTACCCACCAGTTGGCTATCGCTAAATGGCACATATAAGAGGCACACAATCACACACATCATCAAATTTCACCCACTAATAATGATTTCTATGTGCTGAAAATCTCAGGATTTTTGGATAAAAAAACCTTATTCTAGAACTGTTTAGAGAATTAAAATTGGTACAGTAGAACAGCCACAATTCAACAGCGGGACCCATTGCAACAGGGACGTCCTTGTTGTGAGACATTGAATTGTTTCACTATTGCATTATGCGATGGGCCACCACAGATCTTCACACAATGAGGTGAAACAATTTCAGGTAGAAGTGGTTGAAATTTGATGCTGGATATTTGCACAAAAGTACATGATTCGACAAACCATCATTCGCCGTTATAAATGTCATTTTACGAATTTTAAGAAACATATTAGTGTCATTAGTGTATTAGAACAGCAATGTTGCTGTCAAATCGTGCCTCACTGTTGTTTCGGAAGCCCCAAGTGAGCATTTTTATTGGGAGAAATTTGTTGCTGGATCTCTTCAATGGCAATACTGATATCATTTGGCTTTATCCAATCTCTCAATTTCGAATCATACGATTGGCTTCAGGCTAAAGGTGTTTGGGTCAATTAAGTCACCTAGCTACTGTGGCCCATTGCACAATACCGAATGGAACAACAAAAATGATAAAAACAGCGAAACCTTTCATTGTTACTTTTATCATAACAACGACAGTTTTGAAGATAAAACTTACTTAGAATGCCCTCAATGACCAGTCATTTTACTCATTTTTTTCTCATTTTTTCCCTTCATATATCAATTTACAGAATTTGATTTCATCCAGTAGAAACAGAGATATTAGGGGTATCGTAACAACGCTGTTGCAATGGGTCCACTGTTGAATTGTGGCTCTTCTGCTGGACACATTTTAATTCTGTAAATTATTCTGAAAAAAAGACATGCAGATCTTTCAGACTGGAAAAATGATGAGAAGTGGGTGAAAATTGATGCTGGATTTTGTGCACAACATATGATAAACAACAAGTGGACAATTATGTAACATTTTCAACTCTATTACGGCAATCCATAGAAAACTTGAAATAGCAAGTGCTGCAATCAGATGCTGCAAGCAAGCGCCGCAAGCACCTATATTCCTCCTTGTGGTACCCTACCGCAAGCAGGTTTGCGGCAGTTTGCTTGCATCTTTTCATGGTGCCGCAATCAAATACCACATAGTGGAATATGGCCTTTAGACAAAGTCCCTCATTCTCTCCTTTCTGCAGGTGTCAGCAGAACGGACTGGAGAATGTCCCCATCTTCATCTTCCTTGGCCTCCTTTTGGTGCTGACCGGAAGTAACTACACGAACGCCGTGATGCACTTCCGGGTTTTTACGATGGCCCGCATACTCTACACAATCTGCTATCTGGTGAGTTTTTCATCTTATTGACAATGTTACAGCATTGTTATAAGTATCTCATTGACAATGTTATAGCATTGTAATAATTATCGTTTTGACAATGTTATAGTTTTGTAATAAATATCGTATTGACAATGTTACAGTACGGTAATAAGTCTCAAATTGACAATGTTATAGCATAATGATAAATATCTTATTGACAATGTTACAGTATTGTAATGGGCATCATATTGACAATGTTATAGCATTGTAATAAGTATCTTATTGACAATGTCACAGTATTGTAATAAGTATCTTATTGACAATGTTATAGCATTGTAATAAGTATCTTATTGGCAACAAACAGGTCATTACAAACATATATGTATCATACTAATATAAGGAGAACCACAGGGGTCGTCAGTGCTTTGTTGTACAGCCGGCAAGCGGTGTGTATTGAGGACAGGTCGTTTTGTCAGGCTGTACATACTGCTCGTCGTTTCACTATTTCAATTATATTTAGGTCATTGTATCGGGTGATAGAATAGACAATGACCTTAGGGTTCATCCTCGGGTGGCCGTAAGACCCATGGGGATCGTACAAATCTCGGGCTTCACCCTCGGTACGTGACGATCCCCTATGCATCTGGGTCATACGGCCACACTCTTACACTGTGCTACTTATTAAAATACGCACCAGTCATTGGCTGTACAGGTGATAAAGAAACAGTTTGAAGGTAATATAGATTGTACAAATAACGTTATGTCAAGCCCTCTATTTAAAACTCATAACAAGAAGGGAGGGGGTGGGGTGGGGTCAAAAATGTTCAGCATTACCATGACATCATTTATGGACGGCTTCTTATCTGCATGGCATGTACTCCATAATGTATTTGAGATTATATTTTTGAGTTTAATTTACATAATATTATTTTTCAGTTTGCCGTTCCGGCCCCCTCCCGGACCATCTGTTTCGTCCTCGGTACGTTGGTGAATGTGTCTATGGTTGTTCAGATACTCGTGGCTACCATTTAAAAGGCCGTTCTACCCAAGCAAGAATATGATGTTATAATAACGTTGCAGCAACGTTCTGTTTAGACCTGGTTTGGTTCTTGTTACGTTCTTTTGAGGGCACCGAAAAACATCTTTAGAACCTAACGTTGCGACGTCATGCTAGAACGTTGTTGTGACGTTCTTGTAACGTTATTTTATGTTACAATTACGTTATTATAACATTCTTTACTAGTTTGGTCTCAACTTTACCAAAATAGAATGTTATTATAATGTTCTTTTTCAATAAGTCTAAACCTTACCTGAAATAACGTTATTGTTACGTGAAAATTGTCTAGGTCTCAGACCAATTAAAAAAGTACAGTCGCAGAACGTTCTTGTTAGGTTGCTGCTTGCCTGGGTACTTCAGCTGTCATATCGGCGTGCACATGATCATATCAGAGTTTGCATACAGGGACGATTTATTGTATGATCTTTGGAAGTTGGAGGGTTTTACAAATGTATCACATATGATTTTATTGTGTACCATGTGTTGCCAATCATCATAATATGGCCATACCGATGGTCATACATATACTATTGCATAATGTAATATCATTATTAGGCTTTGGCTGAGAATTTGCGTATGAAGGCCCTCGTTGGGAAAAAAGACAAAAACAAAACAAAACAAAAATAAAAACCGGAATACTGGAAGGTTGTACTTTCCGCCCCCCTCCCCAATTCTTGCGATTTTGCACATAATCAGTGACAGATTTTGAATGGGCCCGCGGGCACGCACCTCTTTAAATGTCCCTATTGTTTGGGCAAATTTATAGTTATTATTAATATAACTTTCGGCGAATGGGAGGGGGGGGTGCGGGCGCCCTTATAGTGCACCCCTATACCTTGTCAAAAAATTGCATCCGCCACTGCTAATTGTGACATTTTCTTGGTAATTTAAAGGGTTCCTTGCACATAAATTTTCAAATGCCTATTTCTTATCTCATCAAGTTCTCTCAGGTATTCTAAAAGTATTTCAAAGGGAAAACATGGAAAATGTTTAAGTATTAGTGAAATATAAGGGAAAGAAAATAAAATTTGGGAATACCTTATAGTTTCTGGTCATTCATTCCTGTCCTTGCTACGCCATAATAAAGGGGAATCCCTTTAAAAATAAGTTGAAAATTTCATGTAATTGAATGAATTTAGGGGAGTAAAGGATACAAATTTGTATAGCCTGTATGTGCCCTAATAAAAATATTTATTGCTAAATCTAAAAAGAATCTTTGTACACTTTTTGAGGGCTGGGGATTCCCTTTTTTGAAAGCTGGGGATTCCCAATTACAGTCCTTGCTATGTCACAAATTACGGGATTCCCCTAAAAAAACCATTAAAATAGACCAAATATCAAAGTCCCACAACAGTGGATACTTCTGGGATATCCTTAAAATATTTTTAGCATTATTAGCTCATGATGCATATTTCATGCACAAAGAATTTCATTGACAAATATCTACCCCTTGATTATGTGCAAGGTTTCCTTTAATATAAAAGGACCTTTGGAGTCATCCTCAGTTGTACGACTCACGATATTCAAACCCTTCTAAAGGCCATATTCCACCTTGCGTTAGCGTGCATTTGCGACCGCTATTTAAGGGGGCCGCAAGCAGTTTGCGGTCCTGATACCAACATGTTGGTATACCTGAGCAGGTGACGCAAACAGGTGACCGAAATAGGTGATGCAAACAGCTGACACAAGCACCTATATTCCACCTAGTTTGTGGCGGCCGCAAACGAGTTAGCGGCGGCCGAAAATGAGTTTGCAGCAGCCTGGTGGCTGCAAGCAAGTGGAATATAGCAGTAGGTGCCGAGTTTGCGG
The DNA here is from genome assembly GCA_936440205.1 of Lepidonotus clava. Lineage (NCBI taxonomy): Eukaryota > Metazoa > Annelida > Polychaeta > Phyllodocida > Polynoidae > Lepidonotus > Lepidonotus clava. The sequence goes on from OW387143.1 coordinate 5,297,587, forward strand.
CCGTCGGAAACATGTTTGCGGCTGTCGCTAACGCATTAGCGGCCGTCTGCCGCATAGTGGAATACGGCCTTTAGTCGTATGACCCCCACAGATTCCGCTCTCAGTTCTTATATTTTCTATCAGAATTAATATTCTCGGAATCCCTATCCGTATCACCACAAAGAAAGACAAACTAAAACATGCAGCTTGGTCTAGCTATGCAAATCTAGCTTGCAAGTTATCAATCGACAACAATTGTTGATGAAATTGAGTATATCTGTATTATGTTATACAATTGGGCAAACGCATGCGCAAGGAATAGAAGAGTGTATATCATATATTCATACTTGTATAGATACAAATAAAGATAAACAGTTGCCATCATGGATGCAAACACTTATGTGGAATATCATAATCTGGATTAAAGGGTACCTTCTAAAGGTATTGCATATATTATCATGCTTTTTATAGGAAGTGATCCTTATATTTATACAAACTGTGCATTGTTGAGATAATGTAAATATCTTTTTTTACATGGAAAATAAACAGTTCTTACTTCACCTTTGACTCCTTTTTATTTGTTGATCATTTTCTATGATAAATAATAAACTGGTTGTATTTCTCCTATTACGGTTCTCCTACTCTCTGCATTTATTATCGACCTGTATTTTGATCATTAAATACATACACACATTGAAATATTATTCAGACCCCAACCCTTCTTGGACTAAGGTTCAAATTCATTGGATAGACACCATAAGGGAAATCGCCCCCCCCCCCCCACCCGTCAAGAAAACATGGAAAGCATAAGTTTAGTAAAAGCGAGAGCAAATTTGAAGACACTAGAAATAGGATTGAGCGATGAACAACTGTTATCTTTACTTTTTTGGAGTTTCAACGAAGGGCAATGCTCCTAAACCAGCGCCCATCAGATTCCATATTCAAAGTGAAACACTCAGAAAAAGTACAAAATGTTCAAAAAGTGTCGAGGAAAATAATCCCTCCTGTGGGAGAATCTGACAAAGGTTTTACTTTTTTAGGACCAGATGACATCTAAAAAGAAATGAACAGATCATATTTAAAAACCAGGATTTAAAAGAGTTGATGTGAAACCATTTAGCAAACCCCCGAAGGAGAAACCCTATGCCCTGATTTCAGAAGGTTTGTTCCATTTAGGTGGGGATTCCACCTGGCAACGAAATCATAGACTTAAAGTCACTTGAAATATGCAAAACAATAACCATAATTGTTGTAAGAAAAAAATGTGGTCCTCTAAATACTTCAATTCCACATTTATAATTGTAATAACCCTGAAAACCAAGGGAAAATTAAAGGCTGGGTGTGTGGTGTCCTTTCTATGGGACATTACACATCAAAGACCCCTCACCACTCTGATGAGTAGGGTATTGCACCCGGTGGTGGGTTTCTTCTAAACATATCACAGTTACAGTCACCTAAAGCCAAAAAGCATTACCTTGTGCAGTCTGGAAAGAACCTTGTGTGGTTGACTGGATGTTAAACTACCCCAACAAACAAACAAGGGAAACCTTGATGGTTATCAAAATAAAAACCTTAAAGAAATCTCACCTATATTACAATGAAAGGTTGGAAATAACAGTTTTAGATTGTTGCTGTGCTGTCATTAAGGAAAAATAAAATAACTGGGGCAATCTAAGGCAAATAGATAAAGTAAATCTACATCAAAAGGGCGAGGGGGAGGCCGCCCCTGGATCCGCCCCTGAATTGTATGATACAAGGACTTGATAAATGAATATAATTAAACCTGAATGTCATGATTATGACGTGGCCTGTATGCGTGACGTTGCATCCATATGATTCACTATTTAGGCGACAATATCACTTGCATTCTCCCTACCACGGATGGCCAAATTCATGAGATTCACTTGCAGGTTAGCCTATATATGTAATATGTAGACAAATCACAAGGCATTAGTATAGACATTTTTATTAATCATATCAGCATTGGTTATCATTTATGGGGAAAAAAACTAATGATCATCATTTTTCAATTTGCTTAGATATGCGTTTAATATTTTCTAAGTTGTTTGAATATTAATTTATTATCTTTGGATAAATGATAATAATTTGTTGATTTTCTACACTTTTTGCTGTGCTTAAATTGGTCCAAATTAGGCTGCTGGTGCTTAAAATACTATAATTCAACCATCTGTGGTAGGGTGAATTGATGCGACAAGATTTTCATGATGTGAATAGTATAGAGAAAAGAAATCCTGTTTCGTAGATTTCATCTTATAATTACAAGAAAATGTAACTGCTCTGTACACACAATTTTATTCTTCTATTTTCCATGCAACTCTAGGCTACATATTACACTGAAATATATTTAAGTATAAATCTGTAAGGTTTTGTACAGCAAATGCAATTCTTTGTCTGTGGTAATAGTTTGAATCATGTGTGTAGAAATGCATACGTTACTTTTGTCAGTAATAATTTCATTAAATATTTTGGACAAGAGATAGTTAATGACACGTCAGAAGTCTGGATATAAGTATCTTATATTTCTTAAAGCCCACCTTTACAATCAATGTTAAGTTTGGAAATATCATGGAATAACGTCAGCAGCACCAAGTCAGCAACTGGTTACAATGATTGTGGGGCTGGATATTATATATATATATATATATATATATATATATATATATAATAGGTCACATGTCAGCAAATGATTGTAACTGTGGTAATTACAAGGATGTACCACCCAAGAAAGAGAGATATTTGAAACAATATTATGATCTCGACGATACCTTAGTTGTGTTCATTTCTTCTTAATCTAAACAAAGGAATCCGATGACCTATCAGGATTCTATTTTATTAGTAGCATTAAACAAGGACTTTTTATTAGTTACATAAGTATATAAAATGTAATAGAATCAATCAGCAAAGGATGTCAGAGCATAGTAGAGCATAGTAGTTTCACTGATATCACACACTTGGCATTGGAAAAGAAATATTGCATTGCTATGTGCATACATAAATAATCTTAAAATCTGTTTCTTAGTCCATCTACTATCAGATTTGACATCCCTATATGAATTAAGCTTAACCCAGGTTGCAACATAATCATTAGAGAAGGGTTTCAATTAATAAAATCCAACATTTTTCTCCAACTTTTATCAAAGCAATATTTGTTTTATCTATACCAATAACTTCATGATACAGAAACCAGCCATCAACACCAAAATGTTCACAAATGATGCATAAATTGACTTTGCGCTTGAAGTATCATGACCGAAAGCTGCATCACTGAGGAATCTGTCCATTCCTGGATGTCCGCGATAGTCCGGACTGTCTCTGACATCTTCCTCTGTATGAGTCCCATTGTTCTGGGCCCTCATGCAGGCCCGATAGACATCGAAAGTGGGCGATATTAGGTGACACTTCTGAGACACTCGGCAGGTATCATTGCAGGGTCCATCGATGTCGATCCCACCCCTCCTTCGGCTCCAGTACCTCTGCAGCAGGGAATCATCTGCCATCATCCTAAGGGAGGAAAATCAGTGACTCTCAAATATTTGGATATATATCTTAAAATTCTATTCTTTGAGTTCGAATCACCAAAATCTATTTGGGTTTTGGGAAATTCTTTGAAGGCTCAAAGTAAATCTGAAGGGGTTACACTTCAATTTGCAGAGGTTCCAGCTTTAGGAAGAATTTAAAAGACTGTAACTGTTACTGACTCTAATTTGCAATAAATTTCAAGATTGTATTTGAATAAATTGTAAAACTTCATACCAAATGTTTTCCAATCCCGTACTTTTGGATATAATATTTACCCAAAACTTTCAGTTTTTCTTCTATTTTTCTTGAAAATTGTAGTCTTTCCTTTATTCAAAGGTAAATTGCATATCAAAATGGGAATATTTTGCTATGTACTAAACTTGTCATAGCCTTTTCAAAATTCTGGATATCCAACTGTATTGTTTTGGTGCTCATAAACCTTGTTTAAAAAATATAAAATACAATCAAACCACTTCAAACTCAAAAAAGGTTCTTGACCTGCTTATCTATTTTAGAAATATCCTGCATTTTATTGCCTTCCATAGTACACCAAGGGGACACAAAACAATTGTTTTTGCCCTAGTTTGCACACACCATTGAGGAAGATAGCTCAAGACATATGTGTGCTGAGTTTACCAGCAGTCTGTACTTGATTCATTTTACATCAATTACATTGAAAATGATGTGAACATTTACTGTAAGCACACAAATTGGCATTAGCATTCACAGACAGGCATAACTGCCCTCTCGGACAATAACAGATCTTTTATTCACCAGCTTTTGAGGGGGCAGGGCAGCACTGAAAGTATGAAATAACAAGTATCCCTGACCTCTTGTAGAAGTCCAGCATGGAGGCGGGCGACAAGTCCTCAAGGTCATAGTCCTCGGCGGCCGAGTACAGCAAGGTCACCACCTCCTCGTTGTCAGGGTCACCTGGAAACCAAGGACAAGCTGATATAGACCTGAGACAATGGGCATTAATTTCTTTCTTTTTATTTTTAATTCAAAAGCACTTATTTTCAGAAATCAATCTCTGACCTTCCCAGATTTACTTGATCAGCAGTCAGATGCGATTGTCAAAGATGACTGTGTAAGAGGCACTGTAAGGTAATAAATGATGTATATTTAACGACCTACTAAACCCTAAAATGCTTTTTCTAAAGTGAAGCTTAACAATTATTACTCCAATCTTGTAATTTTTTCTCAGTCAAATGTAGACAATTCTGCTAAAAAGGTATTTAAGATTTAATGAAAGAAATTCTCTTAATTTTCTAGTCCCCTTTCTTCAAAATTAATATTTAGTTAGGAACATCTAGTAGGAGGCACCATATTTTCTGATTAGGCTAATCACAAAAATTCGAATAAGGGTCTAATTTTGTTTGAGGTTCTGAAAGGTTTTGAGGCCATTGCAATATAATAAAGGGGATATTTGATAAACATATTTTTGGTCCTTGACAGGATTATGAATAATAAAAAATTAATCAAAATTTACATGATTAGCCTTATCATGTGAAATTTCACAAAGTTGGCCCTAGAAAGAATATGTCAATTCTCCCTACCACGGACAGCTGATTTTCAGTATTTTAGGTACCTGCAGGCTAATTTTGACCAATCTTGTCGACAAAATCATAGAGAAATCTAGATATAGAAAATTTACAAGTATTTGTTCTAAATCAATCTGTAATGGATGAAATTTAAAACAAACTGTAAAATTAAGAAATATATATGGATACAAAATAAAAAACTAGTTGATATTTATTTCTGACATGTTTGACCACAAATAATGAAAGTTCATATACTTAAGCCATGTGGTTTGTCGACATATTACCCAGCATGCCCTCTGTTTTAGGTTAACCTGCAGGTGAAACTCATGAAAATGGTTATCCATGGTTGGGAGAATTCGGATGTATCAATAGCACTGACCGTTGGCAGCCTGGATGTCGATGGAGTACTGGTCATAGTCCAGAGGGACGAAGGTGTCGGGGTCGAAGTAGTACACGCGGTACCCGGGGTTGATGTAGGGGAAGGTGTTCATGGTCTGGGCCAGTAACACCACCCCAACTGGTTCACCAGTCACTGGGTCAATGTTCTGGTAGAATGGAAAGAGAAATGTTCTCTGAGAAGGAAGGCACTGGTTATTTATCACCCGCGTGGCTCGAGAGCAGTACATATAAGGGGTGGTGGTTATTGACAGGTGCTATGTTATTGTCTGGGCCAGTAGCACCACTCCCACAGGTTCACCAGTCACTGGGTCAATGTTCTGGTAGAAAGGAAAGAAAAATATTCTCTGAGAAGGAAAGGACTGGTTATTTATCACTTGTGTGGCTCGTGAGTGGTTTCTATTTCAGGGGAGGAGAGTAACACACCCCCTCAGGCTCACCACTCACAGGGTCAATGTTGTGAGAGAAAGGAAAGAGAAAATGTTCTCTGAGAAGGAAGGGACTGAATATTTATCACCTGAATAGGTCATGAGCGGTGTCTATTTGAGGGGAGGCCAGTAGCACAACTCCTGTGGGCTCACCAGTCACTGGGTCAATGTTGCTAGGGCCAGGAGCACCACTCCCACTGGTTCACCAGTCACAGAATCAATGTTCTGGTGGAAAAAGTAAAGAAAAATGTTCTCTGAGAAGGAAAAGACTTATTTATCACCTGAATGGCTTGTGAGGGGTGTCTATTTGAGGGGTAGGTATTGGCAGGCCATAAGTATTGCTTTATGTTTCATGATGTTGAACAAATTATTGATTTTGTTTGGGTTGATGTAGGGGAATATGTTCATAGTCTGAGTCAGTAGCACCACTCCCTTTGGTTCACCAGTCACAGGGCCAATGTTCTGAGCACAGAGGGAAAGGAAGAAATTGTAAAATAATCATCAGAGTGCAGGTAAAAGCCCAAAAGGGGATAGAGATCATATATGACATCTAAAATATATTGTTCTTTAACATTTACTCATAATGATGAATATTTGTAAATATGAAAAATATATAACAATTTAGAACAGAAAACCTCAATAAAATTGCGGTCTTCAGCAATATTCTAGTGAGACTTCTCATCTAAATATTAATTAGCTGGGAATAGGACTCTGATACAGATTAAGAATATATGAGGCTTCGGTTTAAAATGTTATTATATAAAAAGCATAATATGTGACATAACATTCTGAAAATTTACATTTCTCTAATTTTTGAAATATAAAGCTGTATATATAGGAATAAATAAATATACCAGTCTGAATTCATCCCGGTGCACATGACCGACAGGGTGCCATGTGATGATGTCGCTATACTCGGCCAGGATGGGAACGATGATCTCATCGAAGGCCACCACGATCTCCATGGCACCGTACTCGTGGTGACATGTGATGAACACCTTCTCCGAGTTGTTTCGGGCACTGGCTAGTGTGTCCTTCAGCCAGTCAATCATCTCAATGAACTCTGGTTGGTTGTAGTTAAGGATGTTCATGAAGTTGCCAACTCCACTTGAAAAAGAAAGAACAGGGAAACTAATAAATGGAACTCTGTTGCATATGAGTAACTTTTGGAAACCATGTTATAATTAAGATACCTAAAAATAATCATTAAATCAAAAATGAATTTGGTTCTTCTGCACCTTGCACCTGTAGGATACACATCGGGGGATAGGCATATCTTTGTGCATCTTACTGGGTCTACTTTGGGTCTGGGAATTGAGTCTAATTGCAAATTGGCAATAATTCACCAGTGGAGGATCCAGGGGGATCCAAAAGGGGCAATTGTGCCCCCCCCCCCCCCAGACCCTGAGGAGAAAATCTTGGCATTTTAAAACTGGCAGATCTGTGTAAATCTGGAGTCTTTAATTTTCATTTTTATAAGGGGGGTCAGGGTTTGCCCCCCTCCCCCCTTAGAGCACTGACTCTGGCTCTGCCCCTGTTCACTGAAGCATGACAGGCACCCTGATAAACAGCACTGACTATATTCATACCAGAACACAGGTAATTCCCTCCCTGTGGCAATTCCTGGCTGAACTGATCATTCTGCATGTTAGTAATTGTATTTAAACAGAAAATCTAGCTCATCCATAGTTGGAGTTGTAGGCAATTATCCTGAGGCCAGGTTTCATCAACTCTGAGTAGTACCTCGCCGTGCAAATAGTATCCAGCTGATTAGGACCGAATGCAACTTGAAAGCTAAATCTAGCTAACCCATAGTTGAAGTTGTAGGCAATAAGGCCAAGTTTGACCAGAATGGTGTAGCCCCCAGCCTTGTGAATAGTGGCCAGATGGTCCGGGCCGAACCTGGCTTTACTCGTGTATATCTCACCCTATAAGTGTATTGGTTATTCTATTTAGATAGGAAATATATCTCACCCATAGTTAGAGTTGTAGGCAATTATCCTGAGGCCAGGTTTGATCAGTGTAGTGTAGTACCCCGCTTTGTGTATTGTGGCCAGCTGTTCTGCACCGAACCCAGCCAAATCTGTGTACATCTCTCCCCAAGCCTGGTTCAATGCCTGGTCAACAGAAAAGGCTTAGATTTATATATCTTTGCGATACACCAGAGGATAATTGTGTTTTTATAGTATCATTAAAACTTAGCATGTAGCTATCTTCATCAGACCAAAAGTGGGAGTATTTTGTTATCATAATCCATACAGTTCATTTCTTTTATCCTTTATTCAACTGTTTGTAATTTTGGCAATACTATTTATTTAATTATTTGATAGATATAGGGTGTTTGAGCCTATCATGTTAAGAAGCCTAACTTTTATTGGTAATATTTTAAAGTATGTTCACTGACTTGTTATACATTCATCACCTGTCAATAAGCCCCAAATTTGCAGACCAGGTCACATCTTATTAATGGAAGATTGAATAGTTTTTACTCTAATATAAATTGATAAGATATTAAATATCTAAGCACCTATTGCTGAGATACCTAACCTATCACCACTTCTTCAAGCCTCTCCAAAATCGTTATCACAAGGGATATTATTATCTTTGGTAGAATGAAGTAAAATTTAAGTAAGTTATGTTACCTTGGTTTCCTCTCTCGGCACATGGTACATATTAAGTGGGAAGTTTTCTGGAATTCAAATGCCATGTTAATACACTTTACAAAATTGATACTAAACACCCATATTCAAAATTTTAAACAAACATGGTATGACTTAGATGAACATCATCACACATACCTGGAATTATCTAGAGAATATTTGTGGTGGTAATTAAATTAAGAGCCCATTTCCCATGGAAAACAATGCCAAAACCTGTGAATAATTTAACTTGATACATCTGTTAAGTTTGCTAAAAGTATTATGCCTCAAGGTGTGTTTTAGCCAATACTGTACCCAATGTGGGAAGGGATAATGTGGGCCCAAATTTTCATTCCAAATTAATATACCAAAAGTATAGAATATCTAGAAACATATATAAGCAAAATTGCTTGTTTTATTATGTATCCTTAATCACTCGACCGTTTCATGATAAACCTCCATATTATTATGTTTTGCGTTTCATAAACTTACGATCACCTTTTTGGCTGCTGGAGCTATGTGAGTTTGATTTTGCTTACGTGAATTTGATTGGATATGGGAGTTTTGCATGGATTGACGGGAGTTTTGCATGGATTTACGGGAGTTTTGGGTGGATTTACAAGATTTTTCGAAATGGGCCTCAGTAGCGTCAAAGAAAATTGAGACTCTATGCATGCTGACCATGGTTGCCCATGTTGGGGTAGACCCTGGTGTCAGGAAAGACTGCTGCCATCTCTCGTGCTGACCATCGCGATGCGTTCAGTTGTCGTTCAAGGGTCTCTAACCACACAGCATGAGGAGGGTTGTCACCTTAGGAGAATATATCAAATTATGATTATCACACTCTCTATATAATTATTATGATTATCATTTACTAGAATGACAATAGTATGAGTGGTGTTTGGTGTGGCCATCTCTCGTGCTGACCACCGAGATGCGTTCAGTTGTCGTTCGAGGGTTTCCAGCCACACTGCATGAGGAGGGTTGTCACCTTAGGGGAATATATCAAATTATGATTGTCATACTTTTGATAAATTGTCAAATATTAGAATACAGCAATATCAGTGGTGGTGGTGGTGGTTATAGCCAGCCCTTTGGCTAAACACTGAGACTCAGTTGAATAAGCATTTCACATAAGGTCAAAATGCTTATGACAGTTTTCAACATTATAATAGACCTTATGACAGTTCTAACAACATGATAGTCCCGACACTATGGATAGCAGTTTATTTTTTCACAAAGGATTCATCACATAAGTCCAAGACCTGCTAATTGAAGTGTTCATACATAACATTTATCATCATGCCAGACAAATAAACCATACAATTTATTATGCTATTTCTATACTACAGTGTAGTTGAACTATCCAACAATTTCCATCTCCTGTACCTCGGTTTCAGTATAACATACCCAAACCACTAAAGCCTGTAGTATTTAGATTGTATCTTCTTCGATTAGTTTTGAATGCTTACCTGTAAAGATGACGAACTCAGGATTGTGGGCTGCAGCACTCTTCAGTAGTTTCCGTATGGTGGCAGGGGGCGCGTTACACTCCCCCTCACCCCACTTCCCCGCTGCACCCTGAAATTAGTTACGACACATGTTTTAGATAATTTCACATCTAAAAGATCTTCAGTAGTTTCCGTATGGTGGCAGGGGGCTCGTTGCACTCTACTTCACCCCACTTCCCTGCTGCACCCTGGAATTAGTTAAGAATATATCGTATCTAAAAGACCTTCAGTAGTTTCTGTATGGTGGGAGGGGATGCGTTACACTCCCCCTCACCACCCTGAAATTAGTTAAATATACGTAAATTATTTCACTTCTAAAAGACCTTCAGTAGTTTCCGTATGGTGGTAGGGGGCGCGTTACACTCCCCCTCACCCCACTTCCCTGCTGCACCCTGAAATTAGTTAAATATACGTAAATTATTCCACATCTACTGGAACTTCAGTAATTTCCGTATGGTGGCAGGGGGTGCATTACACTCCCCCTCCCCCCACTTCCCAGCTGCACCCTGAAATTAGTTAAATATACGTAAATTATTCCACATCTACTGGAACTTCAGTAATTTCCGTATGGTGGCCGGGGGTGCATTACACTCCCCCTCGCCCCACTTCCCTGCTGCACCCTGGAATTAGTTACCATACATGTTTGCAAATGATTTCACATCAAAAAGATCTTCAGTAGTTTCCGTATGGTGGCCGGGGCGCGTTACACTCCCCCTCGCCCCACTTCCCTGCTGCACTCTGAAATTAATTAACAATATATCGTATCTAAAAGACCTTCAGTAGTTTCCGTATGGTGGGAGGGGATGTGTTACACTCCCCCTCACCACCCTGAAATTAGTTAAATATACGTAAATTATTTCACTTCTAAAAGACCTTCAGTAGTTTCCGTATGGTGGTAGGGGGCGCGTTACACTCCCCCTCACCCCACTTCCCCGCTGCACCCTGAAATAAGTTAAATATTCGTAAATTATTCCACATCTACTGGAACTTCAGTAGTTCCGTACGGTGGCAGGGGGCGCGTTACACACCCCCTCACCCCACTTCCCTGCTGCACCCTGAAATTAATTAAGAATATATCGTATCAAAAAGATCTTCAGTAGTTTCTGTATGGTGGCAGGGGGCGCTTTACACTCCCCCTCACCCCACTTCCCCGCTGCACCCTGAAATTAGTTATGATACATGTTTGTAAATATTCTAAAAGAGTTTCAGTAGTTTCCATAATATTATGGTTGTAGGAGGTGCGTTACACTCCCCCTCTCCCCAGTTCCCCGCTGCACCCTGAAATTAGTTACGATACATGATTGTAAATAATTTCACATCTAAAAAATCGTCAGTAGTTTCTGTATGGTGGCAGGAGGTGCGTTACACTCCCCCTCGCCCCACTTCCCTGCTGCACCCTGAAATTAGTTATGATTCACGTTTGTAAACAATTTTACATCTAAAAGATCTTCAGTAGTTTCTGTATGGTGGCAGGGGGTGCGTTACACTCCCCCTCACCCCACTTCCCCGCTGCACCCTGAAATTAGTTATGATACATGTTTGTAAATATTCTAAAAGAGTTTCAGTAGTTTCCATAACATTATGGTTGTAGGAGGTGCGTTACACTCCCCCTCTCCCCAGTTCCCCGCTGCACCCTGAAATTAGTTACGATACATGATTGTAAATAATTTCACATCTAAAAAATCGTCAGTAGTTTCTGTATGGTGGCAGGAGGTGTGTTACAGTCCCCCTCGCCCCACTTCCCTGCTGCACCCTGAAATTAGTTATGATTCACGTTTGTAAACAATTTTACATCTAAAAGATCTTCAGTAGTTTCCGTATGGTGGCAGGGGGTGCGTTACACTCCCCCTCACCCCACTTCCCCGCTGCACCCTGAAATTAGTTATGATACATGTTTGTAAATATTCTAAAAGAGTTTCAGTAGTTTCCATAACATTATGGTTGTAGGAGGTGCGTTACACTCCCCCTCTCCCCAGTTCCCCGCTGCACCCTGAAATTAGTTACGATACATGATTGTAAATAATTTCACATCTAAAAAATCTTCAGTAGTTTCTGTATGGTGGCAGGAGGTGCGTTACAGTCCCCCTCGCCCCACTTCCCTGCTGCACCCTGAAATTAGTTACAATACATGTTTGTAGAATATTTCACATCTAAAAGAGCTTCAGTAGTTTCTGTGTGGTGGCCGGGGGTGCGTTACATTCCCCCTCACCCCACTTCCCTGCTGCACCCTGAAATTAGTTACACATACATGTTTGTAGAATATTTCACATCTAAAAGAGCTTCAGTAGTTTCTGTGTGGTGGCAGGGGGCACATTACACTCTCGGTTGCCTTATTTGCCCGCTGCACCCTGAAATTAGTTATGATACACGTTTGTAAACAATTTTACATCTAAAAGATCTTTGGTAGTTTCCGTATGGTGGCCAGGGGTGCGTTACACTCCCCCTTGCCCCACTTCCCCGCTGCACCCTGAAATTAGTTGCGATACATGTTTGTAAATAATTTCACATCTCAAAGATCTTCAGTAGTTTCCGTATGGTGGCAGAGGGTGCGTTACACTCTCCCTCACCCCACTTCCCAGCTGCACCCTGAAATTAGTTAAATATATGCAAATTATTTCACATCTAAAAGATCTTCAGTAGTTTCCGTATGGTGGCCGGGGGTGTGTTACACTCTCCTTCCACTTCCCAGCTGCACCCTGAAATAAGTTAGATACATGTTTGTAAATGGCCACACCTACTAGGCGATTATCCCTGAGTTGGCCGACAGATCACTGCTAAAATAGGCTGATTTTACCAGCGATTCAGAGCAAACCCTAAGAATCTGCTGTTTTTAGCGGCAATGAGTTTGCCGCCTGTGTAAAATTTGCCTAGTGGGTATGGGGCTTAAATAATCTAAAAGATCTTCGGTAGTTTCCGTATGGTGGCAGGGGGCATGTTACACTCTTCCTTGCCTTACACTCTGAAAGGAATTGACTTCAAAATCTCCATGTTAGATATTTAGATTTTTGGACCTCCAGCTAAGTTTTTGATAATGGGGACTAAACTAAATATATCTCTCTCTCTTCTGATACTTCCTTAGGATTCATACCTCGTCCCAATTCCTAGTCACTAGTTTCCACAGTGTTTAATAATGGGGACTAAATTAAATATATACCCATCTCTTCTGATAGTTCTTTAGGATTCATACCTAAAAGGCTAAATCGTCCCTATTCCTAGTCACTAGTTTCCATTATTATATACATCATAATTATATATATTCTTAAATTCAACACGTGATTGTTGGACCTCCCCATCAAGGGGCCCCTCCCAGGGGACGCCAACTGTCTTAAAGTAAACATGAAGGGGTTAACGGGTGCCATTCGAAGACATCCCAGATTTTGACAGTACTTGTAGGTTTTGGTAGGCAAAGAATAGGCTAACATGTAGAGGGAGCGGCTAAGTTTAGCCCCCTCAAAGCCTAACTTGAAGCCTTCTAAAGCCCAATATCCACAGGGCGATCTGCTTCTCACTGGTATTGCTTTTGGACAATAAGCATGTAGTATCAAAGTGCGTATGTATGTGGTGGGTATGGGGCTTAAGACAGATTGTATGGGTAAGAAGAGATGCAACAATTTATGTCTGTACCTTTCCTGTTGACTCTGGTCGGCAACAAACCGGAAGTCCACAGTCAGTGGCCGCACCCTGAAAGAAGATAGCACCAAAAATAGGATTGATTAAAAAATGTGATTTCTATGTATTATTTTGATTAAATGTGTGTACATAATTTGGGCTTTTCTTCTGTGATGTTGTACTCCAATGGAAATTTAACATTGATATCTCTGCTATCCCTGTAAAACCTCTCTTTTATCCCTTACGGCTGTCTGATGAGCATGCCAAATTTGCGACGTGACCAATAATGTTGCCAGATTACATCGTAATGTTGCAAAATATGTTTGCATGGTACCCGGACCTCCTATTTATGGATGGTACCCTGATTTGCTATCTAACCTCCAGAAAGTCCACTTTTTGAAAATGGTCACCCCCCATTGAAAAGTTCTCGATACGGGTCTGTTTATTGACCCCCCTTGAGCTCTGGCCGTTTACCGTGAGGTACTGCTGTGGTGGCAGCTTAGCACACCGCAAGTACCACCCCACCGGATAGTGGAATATGGCCTTTAAGCCAACACAGAGTACATCAAAATGAAGATTTAAAATGAAATAATAACTATCTGGTTTATTACCAAAAGAAAGTAATGTAAAACAAAATGGACGATGGTAATTTGTGAAATTGCTCCTAGAATGTGTAAAATGGGGTAGAATATAATAGCTTTTCCACCATATGAACCAATGATAAAGTGTGTCAGTCCAACCCATAATGATAAACCTTTGATTGCCTTCAAGTTATGTGTGTCCATTCCAGTGAACTAACGTACGCGTGTGGAGTCTGGGAAAACTTATCAAGTCTTTTTTTCTCCAACCCCTGTCCTATTCCTTGGGCATTCACTAATTGGTGTGGGCATATAATTAGGCAGTATTTAGTGACAGAAACCATTCATTTATTGACACAAAAAAAGAAGAAGAACATAGCATCCGACCCCCCTCTGTCCGTTTACCGTGAGGTACTCCTGCTCTACGTGCACGTCGGCCAGCTGCACCACCTTCAGGGCGTTCTGGGAACTAACCCGCCGCAGGTCTCGTCTCGCCCGCCGAGAGGTGCGCGTGATGGCGTCCGCGATCAGCACCGCCATCTGACGGGCGTTCGGCACATCGTTCTCCTGGGGGGTGGGCAATGAAAAAAACAAATACGTAAGGTTACTTAAGGGCCTAAATAAAACAATCAAAGACACGGTTCCCTCCAAACAAAATGTTATTGACAATATTACAAAGTTTCAAAATTATAGAAATAATATTAAGTGAGAAATCCTGGTTCAAAAAATAAAAGTGAAAAAATTCAATTTCAATAATTATTTTCTCTAACTCAAATCTGTAAATGCAGTTCAATATGTCATTAGATAGAGAAAAATCAGAGCTTTTAAATCATATATAATATGTTCAACTATCCCCAATGACCCCAGAAATACGGCAATTTTAGTTAATCTGCTGCTCATCACCATAGTCTAACCTTCACAGAAACACCCAAAAATAAAAATAAACACGAAAAAAACACTTTTAAAGACCTTTTGCAGATGTGGTCACTCGATCACTTGTTGGTGATCACCACTTTGTGATCAATGGATAGAAATGCGTGAATTCCAAAAAGTGAAAATAATTGCTTAGTATTAATCTGAAATCAGTGAGACTATTTTAAATGCTGCCCAATTTTGAATAACAATAAATGATTAGAAATTGGTCACCAGTATGGCGGCCAGCCCACTATGGGTGTCTGTGATGTCACCTGCACAACTTCTATATATATATACTGATTGAAAAAAAAGAATGATTAGGTATTTCAGTATCAAATCCCATAAACTTTTTAGTAACTTACAAATTCGTCCTGTTCATTATGTTTCTAATATTTGAAAAAAAAGAAAACTTATCATATAATTATATCGTTTGAAAATGATGAGAACCAGAAATTTTCTGATATGCGAGCATGAAACTGTTATGCTACAGTGATACCTAAGCAAAAAGAAAATCCGAGAATGCAAGAGCCACAGACACTATTATTTCCAACAAAAACACCAATGATATTCAAAACTATCCGTAATCCTAACTTTCCAATAAAAAAACAATATTCTCCAAATCCCCCTCATTGAAGGTCACGCCCCCTGACCTTGCTCTCCACGTTCCTCATGGCCTCGTTCAGTTTCTTCTCCAACTGCTTGCCCTGGGCCAGCAATTTCTTCAGGGGCAACTTATGTTTCCAAGTCTCGGGTGAACTCACGAACCGAGCGAACTCCGAGAACTTGCGCGAGATCTCAGATTCGCCGAGACCTAGGTCACTGAGAAGTTGGGAAAACTTTGGGAGGTCAATCTCAAGGTCACGTGGTTTGTTCTTTGTGTTTAGTTTCTGATCTTTGACCTTGACCTTGGGGTGACCTTGACCTGTGTTTGGATGACCTTTACTCGGTGAATTCAGATTATGGACTGCTTCTGAGATGATGGACATCTGAAATAAAACAAACTTTGAGATTGCACTGAAATTTCACAATGCAAAATACTTCTTATTCACCATTGACAAGGGGCCGTCCATAAATGATGTCACACTTTTTCAGGGTATTTTTATGATCCACCCACCCCCCTATCACACTAAATTCTCTAATCTAAACATGAAAATAAGACCCGTTTTCAGGCAGTGTCACACTGTTTGACCCACCTACCCACCCCCTTGTGCGTGACATCATTTTATGGACGGCCCCCAAGGTAGGAAGAAGTTGGTAGACCTTTATCTTTGACATTCCCAATTAGATGGATTGAGGTATATCATGGCTATGCCTTTTGTTCTATTATTGCTAGATGATAAAATTAAGTCTACATTCCATGATTAATTTTAAATTTAATGCAGATTTTAAAAGTCAGCAGTTGGAAATGTTGTTTAAACACATATCATATACTACTAAAGGGTTTTATAGTTCTCTTTAAAATGGAGTAAAGGATATAGTTCCATGCCTTTGTTTCAAAGAAAATTTAACAAAAACAAAATGGCTAGCATATAAGTTGGTATGTGGAATACAGGTTTCAGAATGTGGGATACAAGCCTTAATGACACCCAGGTTTAGTAGTTAAGGGATGAATGTACTGAGACAGGGAACCAGCGTGTTATCACCCTGCTACAATGTTATCCTCTGATACAGAACAGTATCTCTTGAAGTAGAAAATAGTAATAATAAATAAATGACCAAATGAGGTCCTCCCAGCCAGCTTGCGATGTAACAGAAACGTTCTGTGACCATACTTTTTTATAGTTATTATAATATTATTTTTAAGTGAGGTTAGGACGAAACCAAAACAGAATATTATAAGGACATTCTGTTTGGGTTAACATTGAAGAATGTAACCAGAAAGTTATAATAACGTTGCAGTGCAATGTCACAGCATTAGGTTGAAGGGACGTAATTGGGAGTCACCAAAAGAACATAACAAGAACAAACACAGAACGTTGCTGCAACGTTATTATAAACTTCTGGCTGGGCTTGATTGGTTTGTCAACCCTTGGTGTGTCAAGAATATCAGTCTTCTAGCAGCTCTGTAGGTCCCATCCCTTTCCCCCTTTTTTACTAACCCGTCTCATACCCCCACCCCAGTTGGTTATATATAATATTCATTTATATAGTATTAACCCACCTTTTGGTCCATGCCGTGTAGATTTATATCGTCCAGGATCTCATGTATCCGGGCTAGGTAGTTGTTGGTAGTGTCCCTCTTCGTCCGGACAGATGGCATGTTTACATTGTAAGGGTCGCACCAGTTCATGTGGATGCAGATCTTCTTAGCACTCTTTCTACTCTTTTTGATCGCATAGTATACCTGAAACACACAATTGATAATGGTTAGTGATTGTTGATAGGAGTAAGACAAAGTTTGAATATGGTAATTTATACTTGCACCCAGGTTTAATGATACAAAATTCTTTTTTTATATCAATTATAAAGTATTTCACTTTATGGTTGCCCCTGCTTTTCAGTGATATTACAATGAGTATAACTTATAGTATAATGAAAAATGACCACTATACAAGCTACGAGCAGGAGGTGTAGACACTCATATTTCTTGCTCCGAAATACTTCATGTATAAATTGGGGTGTGCAATGGGTATATGTATGTTATACATTAGAAGAGCTTTCTCTGAGTCATTAATTGACAAACAAAACAATATATTAAGTATTGATGTTCCTCACCAGGGGTCCGTAATTGTCCATGACACCGGGACAGACGACGTCACCATGCATGTCATTGGCCTTGAGGACAGTGGAACATATTGAAACAACATCATCCCGTACTGTCTCCCATTTCACTCCTACCAGGATCAAGGTCTTGATGAAGGACATGAGGCTCTGAAATACACATATAGGACTAAGGTTAGAGGACGGCCGTACCATGTCATCCCGTACCGTCTCCCATTTCACTCCTACCAGGATCAAGGTCTTGATGAAGGACATGAGGCTCTGAAATACACATATAGGACTAAGGTTAGAGGACGGCCGTACCATGTCATCCCGTACCGTCTCCCATTTCACTCCTACCAGGATCAAGGTCTTGATGAAGGACATGAGGCTCTGAAATACACATATAGGACTAAGGTTAGAGGACGGCCGTACCATGTCATCCCGTACCGTCTCCCATTTCACTCCTACCAGGATCAAGGTCTTGATGAAGGACATGAGGCTCTGAAATACACATATAGGACTAAGGTTAGAGGACGGCCGTACCATGTCATCCCGTACCGTCTCCCATTTCACTCCTACCAGGATCAAGGTCTTGATGAAGGACATGAGGCTCTGAAATACACATATAGGACTAAGGTTAGAGGACGGCCGTACCATGTCATCCCGTACCGTCTCCCATTTCACTCCTACCAGGATCAAGGTCTTGATGAAGGACATGAGGCTCTGAAATACACATATAGGACTAAGGTTAGAGGACGGCCGTACCATGTCATCCCGTACCGTCTCCCACTTCACTCCTACCAGGATCAAGGTCTTGATGAAGGACATGAGGCTCTGAAATGTAGGTCTAAGGTTAGGGGCTTAACATTAAAAAATGTATGCATTGAAAGAGGGTGGTTGGTCTGAGACTTTAGAAAATCTGCCTATGATCTTGTATCAATCCATGTATACCTTAGGCCAAAGGGGTATATGATTTTTGAAAATGTGCATTTGCCACAATAAAAATATTATCATGAGAAATATTAGATAGGGCTTTTTCCCATTGAAGGATTTTGAGCCGGCTGAAATGGGTGACGCTCATTGACAGGTATTTAAGTATCACTGGTGGTAGCTGATACAATTGCAGGAAGGTGTCTTGAGAGACACAGCAGAGGGCTGGGGGTTGGACTGAAGGGAACCGAAGGAAGGAGCCTTGAAAAGCATATCTATATACAAGATATACACAAGTTCTTTGCTGAATAAATGCTATTTCAGTTTTTTTGCTACCTAAATACTTAGATATGACAATGAATGATAATTTATCAAGTTGAGAATGTTATTAAGGATAAATAATTAAAGATTTTGATTTGCAGGGAGCAAATTGTTGAGATTAAAATAAAATTTGCTCCAAATTCTATGATTCGATCAGCCAAAGCAGATTTTGTTAAGGATGAATTAGAAAATAACAGGAATGATCCAAAGAAATTTTGGCAAAATATTAAAAAGGTTATTCCTGATAAGGATTGCAATAAAGATATTAAACTTAAAAATGAAAAAGGAGAATATTTACCTAACCAACAGGTTGCAACAAATATTAATAATTTCTTCACTAATGTAGGACCAAATTTATTGACTAAAATGAAACGCCCTACCACAAGTTATACAACTGTTCCAGATGATCAAACCCCTGATCTTTTTAAATTTGAAAACATAACAGTGGAGGAATTACAGAAAAGTATTCATCAAATCAAAATTTACAAATCCTCTGGCATACAACATCTATCAAGTAAAGTGTTGAAGGATGCCTTTGACATTTTATCACAACAACTACTGTACATATTCAACAAATCTATTGATACCATGTGTTTTCCTGATAAATGGAAGATGGCTAATGTTGTGCCAGTCCCAAAAATTCCAAATGCCTATAGCGAAGGGGAATATAGGCCTATATCATTATTACCTTTACCCGGTAAGATGCTTGAAAAACTCTTGCATTCACAAATCTCAAACTATTTGGAAGATAATAAGTTATTAAATTCAAAACAGAATGGTTTTCGCAAACTACATAACACAACAGACACGGTTTTCAACTTAGTAAACAATTTGACAGTTAACTTAAATAACGGGTGTTTTACTACAGCAGTATTCATTGATTTTGCTAAAGCATTCGATACCATTGACCATATTCATTTAGTTAACAAATTATCTAACTTTAACTTATCTAAATCAGGTATACTGTGGTTTAAAAATTATTTAAGCAATAGAAAACAACGGGTAATAGCAAATAATGTGATGTCAGAGTGGCAAAGTGTACTAACAGGTGTTCCACAAGGTAGTACCATGGGGCCTCTCCTATTTATATTATTCACAAATGATATGTCGAAATATATAAAATACAGCAAGGTCCTGTATTACGCGGATGATACAGTGTTATACTCTAGTGGTATACAAAGGAAAAATAATGACAGAAACCTACAAAGAGATTTAAAGGCAGTCTCAAAATGGTGTTTTATCAATGGCTTAACAATTAATGTAAAAAAAACAAAAATTGTTAATTTCGGGAAAAAAAACTATGTTGGACAAAATTTGCAGCTTTTCAATCAAACATTACCGGTAGTAACATCATACAAATATTTGGGGGTATTATTAGATCATCATTTAAACTTTGAACTGCATTACAATGACATTAGTAAACAATTCTCTTTTAAGTTATATCTTTTTCGGAGAATAAGGGGTTATCTAACTGATTTTGCAGCAAAAATAGTACTAAAATCTATGGTGCTTACATATCTAGATTATGGAAATATCTTTTTAACAACTAGAACACACCAGGAACTGTCAAACTTACAGGTCATGCAGAACAATGCATTGCGTACTTGTCTTAGAATTAAAAATAAAAGAGATGTGCCTGTATATTGGTTACACCAACAATTGAATGTTCAACCTTTTGATAAACGAATGCAATATTTTACACTGTGTTGTATATATAGAAATATACAAAACGGCTATATTAAACCAGTTGTCCCACAAAAGAGAACCCGTTTGCATAATGCCCCTGTACTGTATTTGCCTATACCAAATACTGACTGGTATGCTAAATCAGTTGGCTATTTTGGTCAGAAAACATGGAATTTACTTCCTAGTCGAATCCGTAATAGTGAGACAATTGATATTTTTAAGAAAAATATCAAAGATTATCTTGATGTAATATAGAATAAATTGTATACTTTTGTATATATTATTGCCCCATTTATAATAATCATTTAAACACCCTGCTCGTGGTTACGTCGGGTGAGATTATGACCTATGACCTATGGTACGTCCTCCCTCCTCCCTTCTCAATTCACTAATCACAATGATTGTTAATTTTAGAATATATACTTTGATTGTTTATTTCCTTATATAACTATAGTTAGAGGTATGTATTACACACATTACATCTTATTGGTTTTTCATTGCTCTTTCCCTGAGGTGATCGGTACTATGTATAGTAATATCAACAAGGTGTATAGAAAAGATTAGAGAGTGGATCTCATTCATATCTTTTCATCCCATCTCATTTTCATTACCATTGACCTTAATGTGAATTCATGGGCATAATGTATAGACTAATAAGCTGTACGTCACAACGATAATAAGTGTTGTGATTATAAACTACTCACTATAATTGTAATGAAAATCATAGGTATTATGTCTTCTAGAAACTGACACAGCGGGAGATCAGATCTTGTATGTATTTGAGCTGTACAGTTTTAAATAAAGCGAATAAAAAAAAAAAAAAAAAAAAAAAAAAAAAAAAAGTCCAGGGGGCAAAAGTCTGGGAGGCAAAGGTCCGGGGGCAAAAGTCCTAGGGGGAAAAAGTCCAAGGAGCAATAGTCCAGAGGACAGAAGTCTGTGGGGTAAAAGTCTCAGGGGCAGTGGTCTGGGGAAAAAAGTTCTGTCACTGATTTGCAGTGACCATGTTTTTTGGTAAAACCTAAATCAATAATCGAAAGAAAAGGATCACAGAAGACAATATATTAATGAAGAGACTTACCAGGCACCCATCACAGAGGGTATCGGTGGTCACCGGGGGTGGGACATTCCTTCTGGACCACCCATACAGCTCTGGGTGGAGGTCATTGTGAGGGTTATTAATCCTCAGGACATCTGGATGTTCCCCAATGTACCTTTAAGGGAAAACAATATTTGGTATAGTATAGAGTATAGTGTATAACTACCAGAGGTCTGTTCGATAAACTCTGAAGACTTGTGGGTGTTCTCAAATATACCTGTAAAGCCCCATACCCACTAAACGATGCACCCGTGTTAGCCTCAAATTATGAAACATGCTTAAATATGGATCAGCGTGTCCATCGGTGTGGCCGTCAGCATGGCCGTTAGCCAACTCTGACAGTACAAGCTATACCCACACATTACCAGTGCAGTTGTCAGTGCTAAAACAGTGTTGACGGCCAACGCCAACGCCGATTAATACGCTTATTCAGCAGAAATCACCTACTGGGTATGGCCCTTGAACTACAGGACAAAGACTGCTATATGACAGTTTCATAGAGAAATCACACATATTAGAGATACAACTCTCTGTTTCACATAATTATGTAACATGCTCCAAATTGCCAATTTTTAACAGATATATAACTCCTATGTGCAAATCTGTTGGTAAAATCATCATATCGCAGTGATATCGCAGCCCAAGTCATGTAGTGTAATAGGGCCTTAAGGGTAAAACATGTTTAGCAAAGTGCAATGTATGGAGGATAACTAGCAGAGGTCTGTTTCCTTGTGATGACCCTTAACTCATTGGACTTCTTTATACTCTCCAATATACCCACAAAGGCCCTATTAATATAAGAAGACTTGCGGGGGTCGCGGGGGTCGTCCAAGGATCGAACCATCAGATCAACGTATGACCCGCGGGCATTGCCCTTGGGTTGTATGTTGATCCAGAGGTTCGTACTTCAGTCTGAGGACGACCCCTAAGGGTCTTCTATATCTTATTACCCGAAAAATATAACAAATATTCACAAAATAATGAAAATAATGCAGTACTACTTTACTGCTCGCGATTTGAGGGTCCCAGATGACCAGCTCTCCAAGCAGAATCTTTCTTTCGAACGACTGAAGAGCGGTACGATCTCCAAACAGATACTCCCCTAAAGTTCCTGCCTGCTGGATCTATTTTTATTTCAATATGAGGAGCAGTACGTACAGCTACTTCATACGGAAATCTCCTCTACGTATCGCTCGTCGCACAAGAGGGTGAAAATATACTACACGACAATATGATGATGTCACATAGAAATGGCACATTCTAGAGATAAAATCCTTTGCTGTACATATGTAAGATGCTCCAAATTGTCAGTTTTTAATAATCTATGACTCCTGTATGTGAATTTGTCTTTAATATGATCATATCGCACCAATATCCTAGCCCAAGTTGTGTAGTGTAATACCACCTTTAGGGTGAACAATGTTTATGAAATGTAGTGTACTACAGCCCCATACCCACTAAGCAACTTTTAGAGAGTTGGGTAACAGATCGGCGCTACATTCGGCCGATCCTATCCCTAGAGTCGGCCGAATGTAGCACCGACTCATATCAAACACTACCATTTCAATATAGGATACCTACAGGCCATCATAGGAGTCGGCCAAATTTACCGCTGACTCGTCTACCGATTGTGTAAAAGTGTCCTAGTGGGTATGGGGCTTAAGTGTAAGCAGTATAGATCATGGTAACTAGGATAGCTTTGCAATTTTGAAAATTTATTCAAAGGTAACCTTCTAACGTACCAGTAATAACATGGAATATCACCTGATATCAACTGATATCCCGTGCCTTTATTGATTATGTGTAAACTTAATACTGTTTAGATACAGTGTACCTATTATGCAGAAACAATAATTATACCATCAAGATAGAATCATTGGTCAGCTAAGGTTTAATTAAGATAGTGAGGGGCTTAGTATAACCAGAATCTACAATGCTTACTGGGTAATATTGTAATTCATGATTTGACTTATGATGCCATCCTATTTTGGATGTTGCTGTTACATGATTTGTCAGTTCTATGCAGTGTTCTAGATATTGCTGGCACAAAGGTAATTTTTTCATACAGTATTTTAGATGTTGCAGTCAAAAAGGTTGTACATTTTATACAGTGTTTTAGATATTGCTGTCACAAAGGTTGTTAATTTTATACAGTATTTTAGATATTGCTGCCAAAAAGGTTGTTAATTTTATACAGTATTTAAGATATTGCTGCCAAAAAGGTTGTTAATTTTATACAGTATTTTAGATGTTGCTGCCTAAAAGGTTGTTAATTCAATAGACTACAGTGTTTTAGATATTGCTGTTACAAAAGTTGTTTTTATACAGTGTTTTAGATATTGCTGTCACAAAGGTTGTCCCACAAAGTTGTCCACATAGTTTTGTATTATGCTGCTGTCAACAAAGCACTAATGCTGTCACACATATAATAAGCCCATCCCAGTTTATACCAACAATAAGGTTTACCATGAAACATTTTCAAAATTGCTTCCGTGCTTATTCCCTGAAGAGAGTTGCACAATACTAAATCAACCAAAGCAATTTGGTTGGCAAATTGCTCCTAAAAAGTCTATAATGTGACCTTACATTTTGGACTCTTCCCCATAGGAACCAATGGTAAAGCGTGTCAGTCCAACCTATAATGTCCAACCCTACTTTGCCCTGAAATACAGTATTTTGATTGGCTGGCAAACCTAAAAATCTGTCAATTGATAACAAATGATAATGTTTTAGCAGTACTTGGGGATATAAAAAACACAATTCATGCTTATTTAAGTAAACCCAAGTCTTGGAGACAGGGATGGCATATATGTCTATTTTGTCCAACCCCTTTCCAACCCCAGGATATACCCAAAGTGGGATGGGCTTATTGGTCTTACACAATATGCTAGATGGTGATTTGATTATTATTGATGTCACCTACCTGATTGATTTGTCGAGGAAGTTCTCTGGGTCGGTATCATAGACACGCTCTCCGATGATAACAGTTACCAGGAGGGTGAAGGCAATGACAGACAGCTTTAACATGGCTGTTATTATATTGTTTGTTGGTAAAATAATGGTTTTCCTCAATGGTTTCTATTCACAGCGTCTCAGAGTTGAAATGAACAGAAAAATGTTAGTATCTGCAAAACTTGTTTATGAAAAACTTATTGTCTTGGTGTCAAACATGTAAGATGCGATTCCTTCAATTATATCCACATGATCCTCCTGGCATAAGTGAATTAGTGTTTTTTTCTGTAATATGATGAGAGCAAAAGTGGTTCCAATCCAATACAATGCATCAATGTCAGAAAGTGTCCATCAATGATAGATTCAGATGTTCCTAGGCCCTGCTATAATGATTCCAACATAAAGGAACCTTGCATTCCGGACTGAACCTTTACCTTTCCCAGGTCTATTCCTATATCTTTACCTATTGGGTAAGATATACACACGAAGATCCTGGCCAGTTATGATATCTAGGTACCAAATAGGTTGGGCCTATAACGATTTCATTTTTGCAATGGAGGGGGGGCTGAAACTTTTGAAAATGTGTGCATGTTTCTATGCAAATCTAATGCATACTTTAGCCAAAGGGGGAGGGGGCATCTTAAATTTCTGAAAAGTGCTTACATATTTAATGATAGGCCCCTACATGATGACACTAATTTTCTAAGGAATGTTGTAATGGAAGTTTTGCTGTGTCATGGGCAGCTGTAGACTTATGTCAATGTTATTTCCATTGTGTAAAAAAATGATGCCATGAATGATAAAAATATCAATATTCTAAATACTTCTGGGAACAAACTACTATATAACTTATTACTCATACTTCGCCTTTATTCATTCTGCAGGTACGCCTGACTACAAGCAGTTAAGACCCCCATGTTAGATGATACTCATGGCGATCTTAATATCTTATCTAACAAGTTGAAACGTATCTATAACTGACCGTATCTAGTCATCGTCAATCGAAATGGTCAAATAGAGACTCCTTTGTATTGCCAAACGCATTTCTTATCAGTAAGTGTTCATTCTGATAAACAGTTGCACTGAGGCCATAAAAATGAAGTGTTCTTAAAACGTCTAAGAAATTATTGAAAAAAAGAGAGAGAAAATCAACAAAAATTGTGTTCCCATTGAATGATGTGCTTGTTGTTTTTTCCCTCCAGTGGCAAGGGGTCACATGCTAGGTAAACTTCCCAGGCAAGCAGCGACGTAACAGGTATGTTCTGTGACCATACTTTTTTTGGTTAGTCTGCCTAAATATCACATAACAATTACATTATTTTAGGCAAAGTTGAAACTTAATAGAAAAGAATGTTATTATAACATTATATTTTAGGGAAGTTACGACCTTACTAATAAAAAATGTTATAATAACATTATCAGCATGTGAAAGAACATTGCAAGAATGTCACAATAACATTACAGTGCGACATCACAATGTTAGATTCTAAAGATGTTTTTGAATGCCATTAAAATAACATCACAAGTACCACATCAGAACTAAACAGAATGTTGCTGCAACGTTATTATAACGTCATATTCTTGCTTGAGTTGTGTGAGGACCGTATCTCGTCCTACGTGATGACTGAGCCATGTTTGTATGATTAATTGTACATGAATCAATAGCTTGTGACAGCCACTGCTAATGTCGTGAATCAGATACTGGGTCATCAAGTCAATACAAAAAAACATGTAGATAACTTAAGACCCACATAAGAAGAAATTGTGACATTTATTAATGTAAATATAAATAATAATAAAAAAACCCAACAATTTCCAAATCCCGCAGTAATGTTTGTTTAATATTTCTTTCAATGTTTAACACCCACACAGCCACACAAACACAAGGACCACCCCCCCACACACAGACACATACACCATATACACACCACTCACACAGACACACCACACACACACCACACACACCACACACACCACACACACCACACACACACACCACACACACACCACACACATACACCACACACACACCACACACAACACACTCACACACAAGCCTACACACACACAAGCCTACACACTCACACACGGCACACACACCACCCACACATCATACACACACATCATACACACACCACCCACCCACTCACACACCACACACACACCATACACAAACACACACATACACACACCACAAACATCCCCCTCATAGGCACAACACACACACACACACACGCACACACACACACACACCCACACCACACACCACACACATGCACCACACATACCACACACACACCACACACACACCACACACACCACACACATACACCACACACACACCACACACACACACACCACACACACCACACACACCACACACATACACCAACCACACCACACATACACCACACACACACACCACACACACCACACACATACACCAACCACACTACACACACACCACACACACACACACCACACACACACCACACACACACACACACCACATACATACACCACACACACACACCACACACACCACACACATACACCAACCACACCACACACACACCACACACACACATACCACACACACCACACACACATCTCACACAGACACACAATACACACACACCACACACACACACCACACACACCACACACACACCACACACACACATACCACACACACCACACACACACACCACACACACACCACACACACACACCACACACACCACACACATACACCACACACACACTCACACACGGCACACACACCACCCAGAAATCATACACACACATCATACACACACCACCCACCCACTCACACACCACACACACACCATACACAAACACACACACACACCACATATGCACACACCACACACATCCCCCTCATAGGCACACACACACACACACACACACACACACACACACACACACACACACACACAAAGCAGACTAAATTGCTTTCATCCTTCTTTGTTGACTAACGACCTAAGGGGGGAACCCATTGAGCAATTCTACCAAGATTTTGGTCGAATTAGGGGTTGCCTCCAAACCATTTTTAGATATTTTTCAAGGAATTAATGTATTTTGTGTATATTTCTGATCTCATCGCTCATGGACACACCTCCTTTTCACTATGTCTGGTCATTTTTTACTTTTCTTGATTGCTTCAACTGTGAGATTGGACCAGGATTTCAGTTGTATTGCTCCATGGGTTCTCCCCTTCATACTGGATCCCCTCGAGGCGAATACTTGAGACTAATCGTCGACTACGATGGTGAAGCACACTGGCGCCATGATGTCTGATAACTAGATGGACTAATCATTGATGAAATAGTTGAAAAAAATCAGACATTTCCGATATTTTGTGGACGACTAGCTGTAATTCATTGACGACGAAGCTGCGTCAACAAATTACAGCTAGACATTGACGTTTTATAGCTAATAGCCGACGATTATTCGCCCCATGGGGATGCAGCATAACTGTATTGAGATGCTATGAGACTTCAAATGAACCACACATCAACGACGTCTACAAAACGTCCCCTCGTGTCTAAATGCACTATCAACACACAGACATTGATTTCCTACTTTACCAATATATATCTCCGTGTAGCATATCCTGTTATTGATTTATATGTGATACTTGAGTGTTTCCCAATCTATTTCTATGGGTCCTGTCCTGACCTACTGTTATACAATATATAAGGAGATAGATATATCTGAGCTATATGTATGCCAGCATAAGAACTGAGCGACACAAAGACGTTACAGTAACTTTCTGCAACGTTCTAGTAACGTTTTGGGACGTTATCAGAACGTTACCAGACGTCACATTTCTGGCCGATGTTATTAAGCTAAAAGGATGCTTGACAATAGCAATTGAAATAAAAATAAGAAAACATTTGCGTCTGGTTCTTTATTTACATATAAACTTTATAGATCATTCGACCAATAACATACAGGTAGTGGAAGGGTTTTCCGCTAGCAATACAGAATGTATGGAAAACAAATGGGCTAAACTATTTTTTTCCATACAACTGCATTATGGGAGCCAAAACCCATATAATTGATAATATTCTTAAAATTAAGATAGGCATAGAAATATGTTAGATGAGTCTAGATAAGGTCAGTGGTAAAATATTAGCTGTGAAAACTAGCTTAAAACGAAATAGAATTCTATGAAAGATGGTAATATTTCCGTTTGTTTGTAAACAAACCTCATTTTTGTGGATCTACATTAATTGAGTCAAGCAAGGAAAACAGTTTTTTAATTATTTTCTGCCATATTTCATGGTTTAGATTTTACCATGGGCCACAAATAGGCTAATGGAATGGATTTCCATGATTATTTGAATTTGAAAATGTTCGTTGAATTTATTGGTTTTGGCTCCCTTTAGTATGATAGTATTATTTACAAAATGAGGAATAACAATATAGTCTACATGATAGATATTTCTAGTGTAAACGTCTCTTTTTGATTTACAATAATCTCACAATCTGATATAACTGTATTCTTTGAAAATGTAAATGTTTAAATCTGTTAAAATCATTTTATTTACAGTTCCACTAGATGCAGTTTTGGCGGGACGGACTGAGAGATGTAGGTATTGCTGTATTTGATATAGGTTCAGTATGGCCCAGCCATTTATGTACACATATTGATGAGAGCTTTGACAAATGTCAATATCAATTAAGTTACATTAAAACAAACAGATATACAATATGGAAAGCAATCCACACTGATTTCTATACAAAAATATAAAGAGGAAACAGAAAAAGATACACTATAATTCGATGATTTTCGATCTTTAATAAAACCTACTATCTGAAAAGCGTTGCATGTAATGAGATAGTTTGCTAAATGAAACAAAATTGAATAATGTACTTAATATCCAATAATGAATGAATTATAACATCCAAAACATACATGGAACCATAAGCATCATTATGCATGATAAAACAACAATATATGCGTATCTCATTAACATTTGACAACACTCAACAACTAACAGAATATTTTATCAGTATGAAGTATTGCTATATTTTCATAAGGCAAACTGTGAAGGATATATTATTATGTAAAGTTATTTCGCAATGATATTTTTTTCTACATAACTGCAATACAAGCCATTGGTGAAACAACTGTGTTCTCGGACAAAAATACTCTGACATCAATGTATAACTCACCCTGTATCTCCAGTATTTAAGACATGGTTAAAATGTATGTAGTTTATACTACAATAGATCAATAGTTCCAGAAATGTCTAGGACTTTAGGTAACGTGGTTCCTTCCTAGCCAAGGATGTGACGTTATAATAACATTGCAGCAATGTTCTGGTTGGTTCTGTATTTGGTTCTTGTTACATTCTTTTGATGACTCCCAATTACGTCGCTGCAATGTACTGCCATGTTGCTGCATTGTACTGCCATGACATTGTGCTGTGACGTTATTACAACATTCTGGTTATCTTCTTCAATCCAAACAGAATTTTCTTAAAACGTTCTGTTTTGGTTTTGTCCTAACCTCACCAAAAAATAATGTTATAATAATATTCTGATTTGGTGAGGTTTCAACCTCACCATCAATAACGTAATTGTTACATGCCATCTTAGTAAGTTACAAACTGACTATTAACAAACTACGGTTGCAGAACATTTCTGTTATGTCGCAAGCTGGCTGGGTTTACTATAAAGTACAACCCCAAATCATCGATTCAGCTATAACACACCATGACCAGGGCAGCCCCCAAAGGATGACCCGAAGGGTCGTATTTAATATGTTACTCGTTTTTATTTTTTATTGCAAAATAATGCTAAAAGTGTAAAATATACATGGTGCGTATGGCTTGGCAGTATGCCCTCCCACAATACGACTACTTGTAAGAGCAAGTTACACGCTTATACATCATATCTTCTTAGGGAGACCTCCCCAGTGTTAGCTATTGAATAAAACACTACATATAATATAATATTTTGATATGACAAAATTGATCGAGTGAAGTACATGTAAATGCATTGCTTTCAACGTCATTCTTGGCAGTAGTCATATCATTGATGACAAGTGTCAAACATATTTACTGTTTCCAGTTTTTTCTATACTCATATCAATATACAAATTTATTTTGAAATACATTTATACTAGAATATTCAAATTTTCGATAATATAAAAGAATCAATGTTTAGTTGTAATGCCCTTGTGCGATTCTTACAGTCTCATAAATATTTTGAGAGGATTATTCCATACCTTTATATTTATATACACTTTAACCATTTCCACAACAAATGATGATAATAACAATAATTGTCATTCCTAGAACAGCGCAGCGTCGTCCACAGATGAATCCAGTTGGTCGCCATACCTAAAATATCGAAATGCAAAGATATAACTGATAATGATAATGATCACCCATACGGCCGACGGTGCATATAAAGGGCAATATTATATACCAATGCCAAAATACATGATGAATACTAACTGGACACTGCCATTCAGTATTTTTGGTGTATTGGCACAGTGGGCAGTATTCGTGTATACTGCCCACCTTGCTTTACTGTGTAAAAGGTTTTTCTCCTTATTTTGTGAATTCTGAATGGATTTGCATGATTATCTTTTTAATTTCAGGTAAAATAATGCAGTTTAATTAAATGGAGTTAGTGATAGAATCCTAATTTAAGAGAAAATAATGAATATCAGGGAAAACTGCTTGACACCAGTCAAAGTGTGTGCATAATCAATACATTGGAATACTGCCCACTTTGCTCCACTGATAGGTTCCTTTCTCTTTTGCTTATAACTTACAAAATATGGTATATAATATAAGGAAAACTTACCTCAGATGACAGTACAACCCTGAATACTCGGTGGGATGTCAGAAAAATTACTGCCCTCAGCCTAACGGCCTCGGGCAGTAATTTTTCGACACCCACCTCGTATTCAGGGTTGTACTGTCAACCTCTGTATGTTTTCCTATAGTACGTATTGACATGCCGTACGGACAGCGCTAGCTCCTCATTTTTCACGGTTTTCCATATATTTCTTTTGAATTTTTTTGGGGGCGATAAAATATAATAGAAACGTTTTGGTAGTCCTCAGGTGGCAATAAGGCCCATAGGGATCTACGAACCTCCCCAGGCAATAAGCCACAACTTAACTAAATCAGAACGTCACAAGTACATTGTATCTATATTCTTATTACAAATCAATCTTTAGGGGTAACCCCCATGGTCTTCCAGATAATTGTATTAATAGATGATAATATTAGTTTAGCCATACTGTTGGTAGTGTTGTTTATCAACACCAGGGGACAGTATGATACTATTTCAGTTGAGATATTGTTAAAGTTCAAGATTTTGTGGTATATGTAAAAGAACTTTTATTTTCAAAAGGCACAACAATTGTAATGTTTTAGGGTCGCTGCACAAACCTGTTCCGGTCAAAAACAATGTATTTCCGGTTTCTCCTATCGGCACACTCACGGCCCATATACGTACCGGAACCGGTTGCTTTGCATGCTGGGCTTGCCGTGGACGACGGCGACGGGCGGACTACTTCCGGGGGCCGGGCGGACGTGACGTACGGGGCGGGACGACGGGAGGGGTGACGTCATCAGGTCTGACGTCACGGGGTCTGACGTCACTAGGTCTGACGTCACATAGTCTGACGTTAGAGACGCCAGGGGCTGGGCCGGGTCGGCTTTGGTCTGAGGAAATAGAGGCGCAGGTGTTTTGGTGTGAGGCTATACACAGGAACAGGTGCTTTGGTCTGAGAATACACAAGGATAGGTAATGATCTGAGGGTATTAACACGAGCAGTTAATGATAACTGTCATTTTTATATGATTTCCAATCAAACTGTGAATACAACGCTCTGAATTTACCTACTAAACCAGGCGCGGATTTGGGGGGGGGGGGGCGTGCCAGGCATGCCCCCCGCCCTTCCCCCCCCCCCCCCCCCCAAAAAAAAAAAAAAAAAAAAAAAAATCCTGGATTCGCCCCTGTACTAGCAGATTTAGAGGGAGGCACAGAGGGCGCATGACCCCTTTTTCTTTTGCTAAATATTTTTTTTGTAATGTACATTCTTCTGCCCCGGAGCATCTGGAGAATATTTTGTTGTAAAAGGGCAACCCCTCCCTTTTGAAAATCTCGGGATACACCCCTGCTAATAGATTGTGGAATGGCTAACTTTTAAAAATAAAGATAGGTGGAGCTTTTGAAATAAAAACAATACGAAAAGACAAAAAGACCAACAGTGATCGGAAAAAGAAAGCCAATCTTCTGTTCCATAAGTCAATGGTTTTAGGCTTGATATCAGTAAAGCTCACACGGAATTGGAAGATGTTATGACCAATATCTACTTTCACTGAACTAAAAGGACTTTAAAAAATAAAGACAGCACAAGATTAATGAGACATTGCATCTATTCATACCAAGTAAACAGAACACTAGTAAAAAACTTAACAACACATGTTTTTATCACTAGCATGTGTTCAACACCTCTTTTAACTCATGTTCAACACGTGTTTAGCACCAGGTGGTGCAAAACACGTGTTGAACGCAGGATTTTCTGTTCACAAATCAAGTGACTGTGTCACTTGTAAACACAGGATTTTCTGTTCACAAAACACATGTTAAACACAGGATTTTCTGTCTACAAAACACATGTTAAACACAGGATTTTCTGTCTACAAAACACATGTTAAACACAGGATTTTCTGTCTACAAAACACAGATATGCACTGGTGTTAAACACGGGTCGAACATGTGTTCAACCCCAGCTTTTGTTTACAGGGTACTTATTATACAAAGTTTATGTTCTTTCCAACATTGTCAGTTACTCCTAGACAGAAAACATGTCTATTCTACTCCATACTCCTTAGTCGCGTCGGATTCCACGTGTAATAGGAATCTGAAGCGAGAAAGGAGTTTGATTCTACTCACCAGAACCTCATCCGGGTAGTCGGACTCACGTGACGTGTCACGTGGGGTGTCCGTGTCGGGCTGCGCATGCGTGTGGACGGTGACTTCCGGTCCCTGGTCATCCGGGTAGTCCTGGTCGTCGGGCTCGGGAGGCGGGGGTGGGGGCGGGGGGACGATCTCCAGTCTCACCGCCTCGTCACGTGACATCACGCGAACCCCCGGGAACTTGGACTTGAGCAGGTCTGGGCAGAGAGAGAATACAGTAAAAATTCTTTTGTTGCCTCCAAACTAATATAAGAGGGGTCGTCATGTACTGAGGGTGAAGCCCGAGGTATGCACGATCCCCATGGGTCATACAGACACCTGAGGACGACCCCAGAGGGTCTTCTACATTTTATCACCCAAGCAATGATCTAAATATGTTTCAAATAGTCAAAACGATGAGCTGTACGTACAGCCTGTCAATACACACCACCCTGTGCATGTACCCTCCTCGGCCGTGCAGGTGATAAATGTATAAGATCTTCCAGACATTACAGTTGGCAGTACATCAAGATGTACTGTAACTGTAGGCCTAAAGGAAACTGTTTGCCTTCAGGTAACCATGGTATCTCTACGATATGAATTAATAGACTCCTATGTGCAGGAGTATCTAAATGATAAACAGTACATCTACTGATAAGGAGCAGGTGCTGGGACTAGATACAAGTGTATTCAATATTTTTCTTTTTGCCTCATTTAATGGGTACAATAATGAGCAACCAAAAACTTTGACAATAGTCCAATGTTAATATACATGTATTTGTTTCTTTGCAGGCAAAATAACCAGTGCAAAACTCAAAGCAAAATGGATTGGAATATACCAATATCTTTTGTATCTATTGTATATCAATATGAAACACCCTCTAAAGTCGGAATCAGCAGTGAATCCATGTTTTCCCCATGACGAAAACATAGATGGCCCAAAATCAAGGGGACAAAACAAAATAATAATATAAATATGAAAAAAGCAGTGACTCACTGGCCTGGTCCAGAGACATTCCCGGCACCCTGAGGATCCTAGTTGCCTTCTCGGCCGGTGGGGGCGCCCCGGTCGTCTCCTCGTCCTCCGCGCTGTCTTTGTCCTTCTCTCTATCCTTGGTCACCTTGGTGACCTGACCGGATGTGACGTCACCACCTCCAGGTTCCGGTCCGTCCAGGGTGGCCTTGTCTGTACTATCCTGGCGTGCTGCAAAGGGCAGGGAATTCACAGTTAAGCCTGGTCCCTACTTGGGCGATTAAATTACAAAGAATGGCGGCGATTAACGTTGTTAATCACATGGCGACATACTAAACACTGGTGCCGTGATGTCTGGTAACTAACCAACTAGTTGCCGTGGTTTGCGGCCAGAATATTTTACATGTTTAATATTTTCCTCTGGTGCACTTAATCGCCAGGCAGGGCTACTAACGTGACCTCTAATAGCCGACAGTCCGATGAGAAAAGCGTCTCAATGTTGGGATTAGTTTTTGTAATAACATGTGGCAACCAGCGATGTAATGGGCACGTTCTGTGACCATACTGTTTTGGTCAGTCTGCTACTGGCTAAATTTTCATGTAACAGTTGTGTTATTTTATGTGAGGTTGAGATTCACTGAAAAAAAGTGTGTTCTAATGACCTTACATTTTAATAAAAAGTTGAAACTTTACCAATATAGATCGTTACAATTATGTCATCTTTTAGTGAAAGAATGTAACTAAAAACATGTAATTATCTCATAATATAACATTGCAATGTTGGTTTCTGGAGATGTTATTGGGTGCCATCAAATTAACATAACAAGAACAAAACAGAACTTAGCAGATCATTACTGCAATGCTACATCCTTATCAGGGAGAATTCTTAAAGAGACCTAAAACCAATATAATTGACAGCGTTTTTGAAATCACAATAAGTATAGTAATGTTTTCACCAGTCTTAATATGGTCAGTTGTAAAGTATTGGTCATGAAAACTAGCTTAAAGTCCTAAAGACATCTACAAGGTATGGTAACATTTCCATTCGCTGAATTCGCATTGGTTTAAGCGAACCAGAAAAATACATTTCTTTAATAATGCCAGTTTTCATCATTTTTATTTCACCGTATGCCTGAGTACAGGTCATAGAATGTTTTCTAACAGTTATTGTAGTTTGAACGATTTTGACCACAAATTGATTTTTTGCTACTTTTAATCTAATTTTATTCACTTATGCAAAGACATGAAATGGTGTTTTATTTATCATAAATTGTGAATTTCTACTCAACTTACCTCCTCCTCCCATTTTGTAGACCTTCTCTCTTTCCTCCGTGCGCTCCTGGAGTAAATAACAAGAAAAAGGATAAAATTCCTAATCTATCTAAATTAAACTCATACTTTTCAACAGGACCACATGGCCTTTCCTACTTGACATGGGACATAACATTTCACTAATGACAATAACCGAGTAACTCCTCAATTTGACATGGGACAAAAGGACCCCTCCATCTACCTCCCCAGGTTTCTCTTTAGGTACATTCAAAACTCTCAGACCCTCCTTGTCTGGCCAAATTAAGGTTTTTTAATGTAAAATTCAGGAAAATAGGGGGTGTGCCCCCTTTTTCTATTAGTGCGCCATCACCTTGTCAAAAAGCTGCATCCCCCACTGGATGAAAGACTCCACAGAAGTGGAAGTACGATTCGACTTTCATGTATTAACTGGTGATGATGATTGTTGGAGTTAAAGGTCCACTCAGTAATATTTCTGCTATATCAGTGCAGCGTCGCATAACCAAATGCTCGCAACAGCGAGAGAAACAACGGGGGTTTGGCAAAGTCTTGCTGTTATATGCAAAAATTCAGCATCGATTTTCAACCATTTCTAATAATTCCACCAGGCTTGAAATTTCAGGGATTTTAGATCTAAATGCCTAGTTTTCAGAACTGTTTAGAAAATTAAAATCGGTTCAGGTGAACAGCCATAAATCAACAGGGGGACTCATCGCAACAGCGACATCCTTGTTGCGAGAGTGGGTGGACAACCCTCGCAACAGCGAGACCCATTATGCGATGCGGCACAGGACCAGTTCAGACCAGGGGCCATGTCTCCAAAACTGATTTCTGTGATTAGGCTAATTAGGTGAAATTTGATCAAGTATTTTATTTATATTTATTGTGTTTGTAAATCAGAGCAACTACATTTAACAATCCTTTTTCAATGTTATTTTCAAATGCCGTCACTCTTTTGGTGACAGAATCAGGTATTATGAGACACTAATCAAATTTCACTCAATTAACCTAATCACTAAAATCATTCACGAAGCTATGGGCCCAGACCAACCACGCAGAAGTGTCACATGGTACCGGCTGGGACACTCCTACCCCCTCTTCCTACATTGAAATGAGATCCCCTGCAACAGCACATATATATTACATTCTTCCTGATGTTCTATTCACCCGCCTGTCATTGTTTAAATCATTCTAGTTACAGGATCTGACCGAGTTTAATCCCCATGTACACCGGAGCAGACTTGGATTTCAGTGGTAGATTTAATGGCCTCTTTTCTATTTGCAAAATATTACATTTTTTAATTTAAAATTCTTGAACCTGAATGGTTGGCAGGGATTTTGACAATAGGCTGCCATCTTTTGAAAATCTCTGGATCTGCCCATGAGAATTGGTCAAGCCTTTACAAAATGTTTAATGTGCTATACTATTCCTTTTATTATACTTTTCTGGAATTGCTTAATAGGCATACAGTGACAGACTCGACTGTGGTAATATTTGTTCCGTATTACCACAGTGGTAACATGGCGAAGTAGTCCGACCTATTGTTTTTGACCAATCAGAGGCGTTCGATTACACTAAAGCGACCAAATTCTCCCTACCACAGATAGCTGATTTTCAGAATTTTGGTCCCTGCAGGCTAATTTGGGCAGATTTTCTCCACAAAAACATAGAAAACCCTATAGAAAATACACAAATATTTGCCATATATCTATTTGTAATAACTGAATTTTCAAATCAACTTGAAAAATAATAAATATGTACGGATGCAAAATGGAAAAATAGTCGATGGTAGTTTTCCATTATGATAAATTACAAATTATTACATAAATACTGAAAATGTCTATACTTAAGCATTATGGCTTGTCGACATATTTCCCTGTATGCATCTTGATATAGGCTAACCTGCAGGTAAAACTTAAGTAAATGGCTATCCATGGTAGGGAGAATTACAACATTCGGTACTACGAAACATAATTATAACTTTTTACTGTGTAAAAAGTAGTAAATCTGAGTAAATATATATCATTTGATCATCAAAATTCCGGAAAACTATAAAAATTCCATTTTGATAGGGGCCACAGATCAGACTTGACACCACATCACTACGTGACAATTTTCTCATCAAACCACACCATCCTGGGCGTAGCCATGAACCGGATCTTTCTGATACTGAGCCAACTTTGTTTCATTCTGCATCACCTCATCATGGGCGTTTCTCTAAAGGCCGTATTCCACATACCGAAAGTGCTCTGCCGATGCACTGTCGATTTACTTTCTGCAGTGCTGATGTAATATCAGCGGCCCGGCCAATAAAATTTACGGACGTGTTGGTAAATTTTTCCTGCCGATTTTGTAATTGTTACTGATATTGTACTTTCGGCTGTCAATATTGTACTTTCGGCTGTCAATATTGTACTTTCGGCTGTCAATATTGTACTTTCGGCTGTCAATATTGTACTTTCGGCGGTCAATATTGTACTTTCGGCTGTCAATATTGTACTTTCGGCTGTCAATATTGTACTTTCGGCTGTCAATATTGTACTTTCGGCCGCCGATAGTGTACTTTCGGCGACCGAAAGTGGCCTGTTAGTACTGACTGCCGGTATAGAACATTACCATGGCAAGGGCCAATATCGGCAGCCTGCACTTTCGGTATGTGGAATACGGCCTTTAACTTGATATTTCTATGACAGGGCTATGCTTCACCACCTCCTTCAGGTCATTCCCAAACCTGATCACCCCTCCCCCTGCAATTATATCTTGGGGAAGTTGACAATGAATTACAAGGGAACAATACAATATGTATTCCATATCAGATCAGGTTCTCAGCTACACCCAGGATAAAGTGGCATGCTACTTTCTCTTATGTGTACTTTATGGTGACATGAAATATATCTCACCCCAACTGATGTATTCACCATAATTATGCTTAACAACAAGTATAAAATGGATAATAAAGAAAAGTATAATAAAATCAGGTCCATATAAAGTTATCCGTCTTAGTTTGCACACAGCCACAGCTGAGACGCCTCCTTCCAGACGCAGACTCGTCTCTACAACTTACGTCCCCTATTTGAACATTAATAGTAAGCGGCTCAACCACGAGAATGATTGTGGAGATTTGCATATTTGCAGCTGCTATCTTCATGAACCTATTCCTTTATTTTCTCTAGTGATGCATCTAAGGAGTGCTCAGGATCAATACATTTTGACAACTTAACTGCAAAAATGGAGGACCATTTGATGGTAAGTTTTTTTCTCAATTCAAGGAGGGTAAGATTTTGATAGCTAAGGAATGTTACACTAATGTTGAGAGAATTAGATTTTATGTAAAATTTATTCACAAAAATTTAGTCTATGTTAGTGTGTACAGTAGCCCTTTGAGTGTCTTCTGTATGTGCAGTAATACTTATGTTCCATATAACTACACAGCGCGTCCATTTGTTGTTTATTTTCATTTCATGTGATTTATTAATTTTGATAGAAGACAGGCAAGATATTAAATATATATTAAACATATCAAAGGCTAAAAAAATCATGTTTCAGTAGATTAAGAATATTGATAAAGTGTTATGTGTGCACTTGATTGGGATTGATTAAAGATACATGTGTGACATATTTCAATTAATTGTTTCAAGCAACAAAAACGAGGAATATATATTTATTGAGCTATTTTCATATAGCCTACACTTGGTAATGTATGTATATGTATGTGTATGTGAATATTGATTAGTGAGTGTGCCATATCAACTTAATTGGGAACATTGTTCTGCTCCTAAATATTGAGTGGGGTAACTGCTTCTGGAGTTGGCTTCCTAGGACAACCCCCACTATTCACATCTAAACTACTGGGCCCATATCTTTGTAACTAATTTGGCTAATCAGGGAGGATTTTCATCAAGGTCCCATGATCAGAAATTCTGTCTATCATAAAATTTTTTTACAAATAATAATTCCTCTTTGACACTATTTTACAATAACACAATAAATATTGGTAAAAGGCAAAATCACTGATCATAGGATGCTGATCAAATTTTCCCGGATCAGCCAAATTAGTTACGAAGATACGGGCCCAGGTGCAAAGGGTTCTCAACTTCCTGACTACATGTCAATATTTCTGTTGCTATTCATAATGATGAAAAATGAGGCATGTCCTTATAGGACATCATGTGCATAGGGAACTGGCAAGGGATTTACTAAGAGGTTTATATCTCAGAAAAATTGGCAATACACATAGCTCATTTGGTAGACCTTGAGATTTAGAAGAAGGTATGATGCAGCATAAGGTAACATTTGATAGGAAATTATCTCAAACCTGCTCCTACATAATAAAGTTGAAAAAATATGTGCTACATCTAAATTTGTTTGATTAACATAAAACAAAAACACAGAAATAACAAAGACCATGCCAAACTGGTTCATGTCTTTATCAAATAGTCATGCATTAATTTTACCTATCAGCCTCTTCTTTTGGAATAAGTTTTTAACTGATAATCTTTCTCAATCAATCAAATATTGGAAGTTACCCTAGACCTGCCTGACGAGCCATTAAATTTAACTCTTAAGCGCCATACCCACTAGGACATTTGTACAAATCGGCCAACTGATCGGTGCTAAAATCAGCCAATTATGCCCTTAGAATCGGCTGATTTTACCAGGGACTCAGATCAAACCTGCACATTTCAATATACTATACTAACTGGGGATCATAAGAATCGGCCGATTCTGTCTGTTTCCCGTCTTCAGTCGCCGGAAAAATCGCCTAATGGGTATGGGGCTTTAACGTTCAGCCCTGTGGTTTGGCAATGTGAGCAAAGGTGACAGACATTTACATTACGACCTTAAAGGATTCATTGCACATACATTTACAATTGTTATCTTCCTGGATTTTAATTCACTAAAGTATTCTATAAACAGTTCAAACAAAGAATTTGAGATCCTGGCACATAATTCAGGGAAGAAAATAATTTGGGAATTCCCTTAATTCTGAGCCTTTCATTATTCCCCCTTGCTATGTCATGACAATGTTAATTCCCTCTAAAGATTGGGAGTTAATGGATGATTGCAGATTTGTAAAAGCTTCAATTTGTGCCATATTCCACTTTGCTACCTCTAGTTTTCTGCATTTCAGATACCAGCATGCTGGTATCCACCACTGTAAGCTTTCATCTTTTCATACAAAACCTATAAAAAAAAACTTGGTCTTGCTGTGACCCACGATAGGACCCACCACAACTATATTGTTATACTGCATATTTAGGTGCATGGTTTTACTTGTGTTGGCAGTGAACACCACTAGTAAAATGCCCACCACTACCAAAACACAGCAATTCAAATATGGCCTTTACTTTACCCCCTTTAGAATTAGGGATACCCTTTTGGGCCCTTCCATTTAGTACATATGCACATCAGGGGTGAGGGTCTGCAATTTTCTAGAATGGAAGTCCCCTTTAACCCTTTGGACCCCAATCTGGGTGGAGGTAATTAATGTTGTGGATTACTATCTTTGAATTAAGTGAACACATTGATTGTTGACTCTAGTTTTACGTTGTACTGAGAGTGATATCTTTCCTCTCTTTCATAAAGAAATAGGTTTTGTTGATAAAATAATGAAATATATTTACTTTTCTAGTCAAGATCCTAATATATTGACTGGAAAAATCACAACATAATAGCCCTATTGCTGTAGAGGATGTGACAGATTTCTTTCTTAAATCACAACATACTGGCCATATTGCTGTAGAGGATATGACAGATATCCTTCAAAACCTATCTAGTTGCATGCAATTTATATTTCAACTATAGGTCTTCCAAACCAGAAAGGATGGTAGCATTGATTTCTACAGATTCTTGGCTGACTACAAAAGAGGCTTTGGTCATCCCAGTCGAGAGTTCTGGCTTGGCAATGATTTCATTCGTTTGCTAACAAGACGTCGTGACCAGGAACTGAAGATTGAACTGAAGTACTACGGGGAGACTGCCTATGCTGACTACACTTTATTCTGGATTGAGGATGAGTATGAGTGGTACAACCTCAGTGTCAGGTGCCCCTGTGACTAATCCTCAAGGTAGGTCAATAAGAAAGTTTGGGAACTGATTTGGAATGAGAGCACTTGTCAATGGTGAACTCTTTGAGGAACAAAAATCTGAAATACAATATTCTTGGGAGAAACACTAGCAAACATAACCCATCTATTTAATATTTTTGAGCTGATGATGAAATAACACATGCATTAAGATGCAGGTGACATATATATATATATATTAAAATATAATATATATATATATATATATATATGCATTTGACAGCTAGTAAACATGTGTTGGTCCTATCAAGAAAACTCATGCAAAATGTATTGTTCATAATGCAAAGGTAAGAAGTATATTGAAAAACGTCAATTTGTAATAGCTTGCTAAACCAAGTGCCCTAATAGATGTTCTAAGCTGATACACCAGCTACAGAGATGGTCATTCGTCTATATTTACAGGTGATTTATTTATGTCGTACCATAATGGAACGAGCTTCACAACCAGAGACCGTGATCATGACCCACAGAAATCATACAATTGTGCTGTAGACCGTCAGCGAGCCTGGTGGTATAACACACACACTGACTCCAACCTCAATGACCGCTATGGAAGCTTTGAAACAACAAAGACCCTCAGCTGGTAAAAATGGAAGGGAAACAGCGTCTCAATGACAGGAACCAGGATGATGATCCGAAAGAGGAAGTGAAGTCATGATATTGCAATCAAGGACTTACATGCAAGTCTCTCCGAAATAGATAACCAATATCATATGGACAATATATTTTTCTTGGTAATATTTGTTAGCTTATAGTTTTTAAAACTGGATTAGAAATCTACAAAGGAAACAGTAAATGTTTGTCATTGGTTTGGCCCAATTCTAAAATGGTATACAAGGGTATAGCATAAATATTGTGTTGCCCTGTGGGTATTTTTGTTTATCAACCACAAGGCCAATCAGAGGTGTGTACCATGCTCGACGTTTCCCATTGGGATAGGGATGAACCCCTCAGATGCCAACATGGTTCTTCTTATCTTAATATAGTTTGTATTCATCCTCTTACTGTTATTGTAGCCAATAATAATCTGAGCAGAGCTCAAATGCTGAGATGTGAAACTAAATAATAGACTTTAACTAAACAACAACAACCAACTCAGTTCGAAAGAATTTAAATTTCAGATTTCCTCTGCCGAGAAACGAACACTTTATAAAAAAAGTCACTCAAACAATTACCACCACATCATTACTTTTCTCATTGATCATATTAATAAACCGAGTGACAAAAACATTAGACCTTACAATTTTTGATAAGTCGATGACTAAACTGTATGTCAACTAATCCATCAATGCAAAGGTTTTTCATTTTGTGTCATAAGCCATTGGTTGTCCTGAAGGCCTCAACTGAGAAAAGTTAAAACTTTGTTGTCATGGAGTGGTTCATGTAATACCTT
Source organism: Lepidonotus clava (assembly GCA_936440205.1). Lineage (NCBI taxonomy): Eukaryota > Metazoa > Annelida > Polychaeta > Phyllodocida > Polynoidae > Lepidonotus > Lepidonotus clava. The sequence goes on from OW387143.1 coordinate 5,341,115, forward strand.
GGATTTGGGTGATAATGAAATCAAATGAAATAAAGACTTAATAAACTGCAAGGAGGGTTTATCATGTATTTGTTAATAACACATCATCTCTTTATAATAGAAAGAAAATACTGAATATACTGACAAAATTTGTGGCCAAGGCCAATACCACAGCATTTCTGGAAAAAATAATAATTGAATAATTCCACTAATTCTCTACTATTCATAGAATGTACTCACTGGTCCTCTTTTCACACTTAAAGAATTTCTATTAAGTATGCCTTAATAAGGATCACAAATATAGGAACACACCTGCTGTAACAGAGAACACAGAGTACATTTTGGTTGTACGACTCAGTTACGATACATGTGCAGTGCATTTATCCTATGATATACAAGTTATACAAATTATCTATTGTAGATGAATAACACAAGTCACTCCCTAGCTTTGGCCCATTTTAGAATCAGTTCTCACAACCTTAGTGTAAAAACTGATCACTATTACTAAAATTGCTTTCATAATCTGGAATGAGGGCAAACTCACATATTGGAGCTGGTTCCGCAGATCTCGGTTGGACTCCTTGAGAGACGAGTTGAGGGACACAAGGTAGTAAATAGCCATTCTGAAATAAAAGGCATCAAATTACAGAGATCAAGTGCAAAATCATAAATTATTCCAGAGTAAAATTTCGTCAGCCATTGGCCATCGGCCATCATTGAAAACTCACGTAATATCCATTGGTAAGCACCATTGTGATTATCCGGCGATTGAGTGGGGAATTCGACAGCCATCCCGTCGCGACGGTGAAATTGTCTAGTGGGTATGGGGCTTAGCTTACATTAGAAGATTAAGTATAGTGTGCATAATGATGCCAGGGAGGCGATGTATTACAGCGCAAAGTTTGTCTGCTTGGGCAATTCATTCTCTACTGTCTTCAACCATTAATGGGTTTTATAATAACTTACATGAGTAGTAGTATAGCGGGCATGATGATTCCGGGAGAGGCTATGTAGTCCAGTGCCAAGTTCACCCACCTCGGTAACTCATTCTCGATGGTCTTTGTCAGGACATGGTAAGATCGCTCAAAGCCCCTGAAACATAAAAAGTAAATGGTATGCTCTAGAATCAGGTGATTGATTGATTTACATTTAGATTCTTTTCGTGCTTAAGGCTAAAGCCCCATACCCATTAGGCAACATTCTCAGAGTCAGCGAAAGAATTGGCGCTAAAGTACCCCTTAACTTCCTTGAAAGGCCTGCAATGGGTGGACGGAGTTCACTAAACCAGGAAAAAAAGGCGACGGGTATGGCCTCTAATGTCCCCCTTAACTTACTTGAAAGGCACACAGTCAGTGGATGGAGTTCACTTAACCAAGAAAAAGGCAACAGGCAGGGCCAGTAAAGTTCGTCATAACTTACTTGAAAGGCCCGCAGTCAGTGGATGGAGTTCACTAAACCAGGAAAAAAAACGACAGGTAAGAGCACAAAAGTCCCCTTAACTTACTTGAAAGGCCCACAGTCAGCAGGTGGAGTTAACTGTACCAGGACAGAAGTGACAAGCAGGGCCTCTAATGTCCCCCTTAACTTACTTGAAAGGCCTGCAGTCGGTTTACAGAGTTCACTAAACCAGGAAAAAGGCAACAGGTAGGGCCTCCAAAGCCCCCTTCAACTTACTTGAAAGGCCCGCAGTCAGCAGATGGAGTTAACTGAACCAGGAGAAAGGCGACAGGCAGGGTGACAAGGAAGAGCATCAGCAGCAGGGTCGCGAAGTAAAAGTTATTGGACCTGAAAAGGGAAGTGTACAAGGGAAATAAACTACTGTACATATTGATTTTGTAATGATTCACCATAAAGATACATATACATGGTGAGTTAGAAATATTTGGTGAATGCTGTCAACAAAGCCAGGTACCTGGATAGCATTCCATAGAAATTTGGTGATATTTATCATGAGTCAAAGCATTTCCGTAAAAGATACACGATACTCAAAAAATCATCACCAAGGCCTCATGGGAGCATTGTGACAGAAATTTAAAAACATTGTGGTATTATAAACAATTAGTTTTCTCACAGACAGTTATATATCAAAATATGTATGTGACCAGGGAAGGATGGTATATAGTTTAAGTTTGATAAAAATAAATTTAAAGAAAAAAGGAAAAAGAAATCATATGGCGATAACATTTCTTGGTATCATATCACATCCTAAACACAATAATCACGAAATTTCTACAAAATGCCCCCATGGTATGCTAGTGATGTCTGTTTAAGAATAAACTCACTCGCCTTCACATTGTTTGCAAAACATTTATGGTATAACTTTGCATTTACATTGTCTCCATAATTGGTACATTCATCACCATTGGAACTGATACATCCATCCCTTTTTTCAATAAGAACACAATAATTCTACTTATAAAGCTATAACAAATGGTACATTTTTTAAGATCAGGAAACTACTTTATCACATTTTTCAAAATGATTAGAGAACTTTTTTTATTAAATAGCTATACAATGTTACCTTGAGGCCCTGAAGACCCTTTCGTGCGGTATGTTACAGACGCGTACCGCCCATGACCGCACATACAACATGATCACCAGCTTGAGAATGTTCACAGCTGGTAGCAGGGGCGCAAAGAATACACCCAACCTGCAAAGAATGAATGTTTAACCTTTTTTTTTATTTCTTTATTTATCCTGGTGTATACAAGGTCGGCTATGCAGCCGTTTTTCACTTGTTTCCAGCAGTATTACATAATATTGCAAATCATAATACATTGTATATATACAAGACATGAATGCGACAAGAGGTATATATCAAACACTATCCTTACTAACCACTTGATAATCCCCACCTTTCCCTATTCCCATATCCCAGTATCCCAATGCACCACTAATGGTGTTTACCCCTGAGGACGAGCCTGTTAATGCACCACTACCTCACACACACTAACCAACAACAGTATACTTTTTTATATATGAGATATACCTAATTTGTATGTTTATATATAAGGGTGGGTTTAAAAATCACCATTGCACATTTTACACTATGTCTGGAATCATTGAGTTGAGCCAGCATTTCTGTGATAATTTAAAAGTATCATAGTTTTCAATGCTACGCGTGGCAACATCTAGGGCATTCCATTCTTTGGCACCCTTATCCAAAATGCTTCTCTGGTAAGAAGCTGAATTGGATGCATGTATTCTCATTATAGGAGCCATGTGAGCTCTAGTATTTATAGGTCTTGTGTCCATATACTCAGCTTTCTTTGTTCTCTTGAACATAAAGTTTCTAAGATGGGCTGTTCTTCGAAAAGCCAGCATAGGACATTGACTTAAATATAAAACTTCCATACGGTTTCTACGGAACTCTACATTCAAACAGATACGTAGTGCCCGATATTGAACTTTGTCAAGTTTTGCCAGTGCCAGACAACCAGCTGACATATAGAAAATGTCTCCATAATCTATATATGGTAATATTTTGGTTTTATAAATGAGTAAGGCAGTATGTGTGTCTATATATTGTCTTATTAATGAAAGTTGTGTTACTTTATGTGAGGAAATTTTAATGACTTTATTTGTATGAGCATTAAACTTCAATTCACAATCAAGAGTGATTCCTAGATAATTAAAAGTCACAACATTTTCAATTTCAATACCGTTCAATTTTAATCTTGGATTCAGATTTTGCCTTGTATACCGTCTCGTTCCAAAGACCATTGATTTAGTTTTATTGATATTTAAGGTAAGTTGATTTTTAGAGCACCATGCAAATATATTATTTAGATCTTGTTGAAGGGTTGTCTTAGCTTCAACAAATGAAGTATTAGAGACATACAGGGCAGTGTCATCTGCATACAGTCTTGTTTTGCAATGTCTTAAGTTTAAGGTTAAGTCATTTATGAACACTAAGAACAACAAAGGTCCTAGAATACTACCTTGGGGGACTCCACAAACTATATCCTCTAGTTGAGATAGTGTTGAGTTTGCCCAAGTACGTTGCTTACGATTTGTTAAATAATTACATAAAAGGTTTAAGGTGTTTCCTTTGATACCCAATTTCTGTAGTTTTTGTAGTAAAATCTGATGATTAACAGTGTCAAAAGCCTTAGTGAAGTCTAAGAAAGAAGCTATAGTACATTTACCTTCTTTAAAGCCAGAATAAATATCATCAGTAATGTACGCCACCGTGTTAGTCGTAGCTCGACCTTTCCTAAAACCATCTTGGGACTCACTCAAAATGTTGTTCTCATCCAAGTAGGAGCTAATGTGCCTATGTAATAATTTCTCTAACAGTTTGCCTGGCAATGGCAAAAGGGATATTGGCCTATAATTTGTGACATTGCCCCTGTCTCCACTTTTGAATAGAGGGATAACAGTTGCAGTTTTCCAAGAAGTAGGATAAGTACCAGTTTGTACTATAAGTTTAAAGAGTTTAGCTAGTTTATCAGTAAGGACTAGGAATGCATCTTTAAGTATACGTGTGGATAGATCAGTAACAGCTGATGCCTTATGGATTTCAATTTCTTTACAAAGTTGTAGCACTTCATGTTCTTCGATAACAAGATTATCAATTTCACTGAGAGTATTCGGGCCATCATAGTTCCAACCTTATTAACAGAGGTTTAAAGAATACACTGAACTTACAAAACAATTATTGCTGAATGGTCAATGCAAGTTGTTCTTGGAGCAAAATGTTTGTTAAATTTCAATAGCACCTTGCAAATACAATATCAATGTCATTTCTGCTTTATTGGCAGGATTGCATCATCCGCATCCTTCATGTATTCAACAAGGTCATACAAAAACCATTCAGGTTCTTCCTTTTAAACGTAAATTCACAAATAGGTACTGAGAAAGCATGTAACCCAAAGACACTTCAAAAGTAAATTAGTGATTTTAAGCTGGGTTTTAAATGAACAATTTTCATGGAGAGTTCCTAACGTCCATGAACAACTTTAAAAAATGAAAATCTTTGCTCATTTTGGTCATTCAGAAAGCAACAATTTCTTGTTTACATTGAACGACTAAAGTTACTGATTTGTTAACAACCAGGGAACATTCTAGACAACTATTTCTAATAACAAGAGGGAGAGAATAAAGGGAACAGTACACTTAATTACTTTAGCGGAAAATCTTAGAAAAGTCTAACACATTTAATATTTTGTCTTTGAGAAATCTTTGACTTTTGTCTTGAGCGAATGTATTTGCAGTCTTGAGCAAATGTCTTAACCAATGATTTTGTGTTTCCACTTTTGATTTTATGAAAGACCACAAAAGATTAGAGAATCTTGAACTGTCTTTCATGGCCCGCTTGTAACTGTACTGTCTTTAAATTGTTAAGCCCTGTTTCAACCAAGCGACATTATGCTAACGACCAAGTTTCCTAAATGCACTTGTTGATAGGAACCTAGGTGAAATAGAACACAAAATGTAACCAATGTCAAAAACAGGTCGTCTTTACGAGCAATAAACAGTCACAAGTAAAACGTATTACATACCACACAGTTGCCTGGTTGTAAATTGCATGTAGTAGGTTCTCTGCAATCTTGAATTCCCCGTATTCTGGCTGAAAAATTTGAATTGAAACATTCAGTACCTCTAACATTTAGTGTATGTTTATTCTAATACTAACCTGTATTTTTTGGTGGTAGTAACGATTCAAACTCAAAGCAGGTAAATTGATGCAAGTGGTATAAACATCTCTGCATAAATGCACCACAACAATACAGATAGTCTTCAAACAAAGCAGTCCACAGATTCCAGAAAAAAGGGATATATACATACAGGGTTACCCTTGTAAGTCCAAAAGGAATTATAATAAAGAGGTTCAAAAAGCCAACTTACAAATTTCTGTTCGAGGTCCCAGCACCAGTAGCGGTTGAGGTAGCGGACGGCGATGCCCCGGACAAAGTCGATAAAGACGATGGTACCAACTGTTACCATCAAGTCGAAGAACACCAACTTGGAGATTTCCTGGGGAGGGAAAGGATCAGCCGATTTTAGTTTCTATTTAGCTCAAACATACACATTTCAATGTGGTATACCAACAGGCGATCATAGGAATTGCCTGATTTTATTTGCCAACTCGTTGGCGAACTGTGAGAATGTCGTCTAGTGGGTATGGGGCTTTAAACTGATGAAGACGATGGTTCCCACTGTTACCATCAAGTCGAAGAACACCAGTTTGGAGATTTCCTGGGGAGGAAAGGATGGGATAATGAGTAAACTGAAGTCTATTGTATGACGATATTAAGTCGATGAAGATGATGGTGCCCACCGTTACCATTGAACACGAGCGTGGAGATCTCCTGTGGAGGGAAAGAATATGGGATTATGAGTAAACTGAAGTCTGTTGTATATGATGATATTAAGTCAATGAAGACGATGGTACCTAATGTTACCATCAAGTCAAAGAACACCAACTTGGAGATCTCCTGACAGGGAAAAGACGGGAATATGAGTAAACTGAAGTCTATTTTATGGTGATATTAAAGCCCCATACCCACTAGGTGATTTTAATCAAGTTGGCCTACTGGTCTGTGTTAAAATTGGCTGATTTTACCCCCAGCATCAGCCGATTTTAGTTCCTATTCAGATCAAACATAGGAATTGGCCGATTTTACAGCTAACTCGGTAACGGACTGTGAGAATGTCACCTAGTGGGTATGGGGCTCTAATCAATGAAGACAATGGTTCTCCCTGTTACCATCAAGTCGAAGAACACCAACTTGGAGATCTCCTGACAGGGAAAAGATGGGATTATGGGTAAACTGAGGTCTATTGTATGATGATGTCAAAGCCACATACCCACTAGGTGATTTTATACAAGTCGGCCTACTGATATGCGGTAAGTTTGAGTGATTCTACCAACAGAATCGGCCAATTTTAATTCGTATTTAAAACAAACATACACATTTCAACGTGGTATACCAACAGACGATCATAGGAATCGCCTGATTTTATTACCAACTCGTTGGCGAACTGTGAGAATGTCGCCTAGTGGCTATGGGGCTTTAAACTAATGAAGACGATGGTTCCCACTGTTACCATCAAGTCGAAGAACACCAGTTTGGAGATTTCCTGGGGAGGAAAGGATGGGATTATGAGTAACCTGAAGTCTTTTGTATGACGATATTAAGTCGATGAAGATGATGGTGCCCACCGTTACCATTGAACACGAGCGTGGAGATCTCCTGTGGAAGGAAAGGATGGGATTATGAGTAAACTGAAGTCTTTTGTATGACGATATTAAGTTGATGAAGACGATGGTACCTAATGTTACCATCAAGTCAAAGAACACCAACTTGGAGATCTCCTGACATGGAAAAGACGGGAATATGAGTAAACTGAAGTCTATTGTATGACGATGTTAAAGCCCCATACCCACTAGGCGATTTTAACCAAGTCAGCCCACTGATCTGTGCTAAAATTGGCTGATTTTACCCCCAGAACCGGCCAATTTTAGTGCCTATTCAGATCAAACATACACGTTTCTATGTGGTATGCAACAGATGATCATAGGAATCGCCCAATTTTATTGCCAACTCGTTGGCGAACTGTGAGAATGTCGTCTAGTGGGTATGGGGCTTTAAACCGATGAAGACGATGGTTCCCACTGTTACCATCAAGTCGAAGAACACCAGCTTGGAGATCTCCTGGGGATGTGAAAGAATGAGATTATAAGCAGATTGAAATATTTTCATTACATTGCATCTATTGCATGACCATACTGCAGAAACCAAAAGTAACTGATAAAAAGATTTAAACTCATGAGATTCCTTAAATTCATCAAACCATGCATAAGTTATAGTATAAACTTTAATAGAACTGTATAAACTAAATAAAGTTTTTAAACTTATTATAATAATGTATATAGTTTTTGAACGGATCCAGATGTACATTCACTGATATAGCACTTTGTACAGATTAACTAATAGAAAAGGGGCATTCATGAAATAAGAAATCTGCCTCGTTTTCTGCAAATTGGATACAGGTTCGAAATTCACAGTACCTATACGAAACACAAAGTTTAATTTGATTCTCAATTTCTATCATGCAACATTCTTATTCTAGAGAACAATACCTTTCAAACTGTTTATTTCATAACCAGATGTAGACATAATCGCAGTGGTTAGTTTGTAATTTCTGTACTAGGTGTCACCACCATTCTCCTTGGATTAGTTTCATTTATTCTCACTAGATGGTCTTACTGGGGTGACAAGAGTGGATCAAGTCGAAGACAGTACAAATATTGGGACTCTTATTACCGAAATTATATGAATGGATGATTGGGATTTTTTTGTTATATATTATTTGTATTTCATACTGGAAAAGGCTGTATAAAGTAAGGGAAGATGGCAGCCATGATAACATATATTTATACCAAACCAGGAAATGTTCCAAACCACTCTCTACAGCAGTTTTTTTTGCAATAAGGACAATTTCATTAAAAGTTTAGACCTTAATCTATTTCAGTAATTACAATATACATGCTGATTTGAAACAGATCTTCCAATTTTTTCTCTCGAAATTCCAAACAGAACTACCAGAACGGTGTCTGACATAGGCTAACAAAAATCAATATCATAATTATCTGCCTCACTTTCTTTATAACTACGTAATATGTCGTAGGGAAAACAACTGATTCTAGTACATTATGGTGCCTCCCTTTTTAACTACACTACTTCATGGGCATCCAAGGTTTAATCTCAAAATACTATGTGAAAATTCTTCCAGTAAACCTAGTAATAGTAGTTTATATACAACACAACCCCGCCATTTCTCAAACTAATCAGGATGAGAAGGGCAGAGGCAAACGATCAGGACTATCCTCACAAAATCAGGAGGTTTGGCAGGCCTGCTAGAGCTACCCAGGAAAGCATCTACGCTATTATAATGTTGCAAAAATGTTCTGTTTTGGTTCGTGTAACGTTATTTTGAAGGCATTCTTTTAAATATAATATTATTGTGATGTTGCATAATAATATTTTTCAAACATTCTGGTAATGTTCTTCTTAAAAGATAACTTTATCATTGCACTTTGTATTGGCAGGGTCTCAACTTTACTTGAATGTAATAATATACATATAACCGAATGAGAAGGGAGTACGAGGGAGGTTATCACCCTGAGCCGGGACCCCGATATCAGCCTGAGGCCAGGGCCCAAAGGGCTGGCTGAGGTCTGATATTGGGGTCCCGGTGAGGGGTGATAACCACCCAAGTACTCCTTTCGAGGTTGGTTATGGATTTATCATACCTTTTCTGTTAGATCTGAGCTCACAAGGAAGGATGCACAGCAATCAGTGATGGTGGGGCTGTGATGTTGCACATTTTTAAATGTTTTTTTTCATATAACTCTTTTGATATCCATTAAATCCACAAACAGTAAGCAGTAAAATGTAGCTAGGAATGTTGTGCAGATAATGTATCAGTTAGATTTGTTTTTTTATGAATGATTTCATTTTTTCATGAATTTTAGAAAAATAAAAAGTTTCTGTATCGCCCTGCAGGGCGATACAAGGCTGGTTATCACCCAGGTTTGTATCACCCTGTGTTAAACTCTTAACTACTTAACTTGTATCACCCTAAGGTATAACAAATTATTATAACACTCTGTTTTGGTAAGTCTCAAAGTAAAGAAATGTAATTGACCAAAATAGTATAGACCTTGTGCAGATGTGATCAAGTGATCATTTTTGGTGATTACCATGTGGTGATCATGACCATGCGGTTATAGAAATACAGAAAGATTAAGTGATGATAATTTTTAACTATAACTCAGTGAAGCCCTAATTATATTACACGTCGGATGTCTAGTCACGTTGCCCAATGCATCTGACTCCCGTTGGGGGTGAATTAAGCCTATATCACACTAAACGTTGGGTCGTGTTGGCTCCCAGTGCGACCCAACACGAATTATATTACTCTGCATTTTGGCACACGTTGGCGTGTGTTGGGTCACGCTGGGTCACATTGGCATTGGCTTTTGCGTAGGGCACTAGATTTGCATTCATTATGCGTTTGGCACAAATTTTTGCATTGATATTCACATTATTTTACAAAGATATTAGTTAGAGCAATATTGTATTTTCGTGGGTTGCTCCATGGATGGTCCTAATATAGAAAAATGTTACACATTGGGTCGCGTTGGGCACCCAGGTCACGTTGGGGATTCGTGTTGATTTACAAACATGTCTGTAAAATGACGTGAATCATTCGGGTTAGGTAACGCGACCAAACACGAATGGGAAAAAGATGCGTAGTGTAATATTATAGCCTTAATACAGACATTAAACCATATTATACTATGCGTTGGGTTAAGGTTTGCGTGGGGTATTAGTGCCAAATGTGAGTGTGGAGCTGACGCGTAGTGTACTAATACGGCCTTAAAAGAACCTGTCCCAGCATGGTCGATACCCAGCCAAGCTGTGACGTAACAGAAACGTTCTGCAACCATAACTTTTTAGTCAGTCTGTTACTTACTAAGATGGCATGTAACAATTATGTTATTGATGGTGAGGTTGAAACCTCACCAAATCAGAACGTTATTACAACATTATTTTTTGGTGAGATTAGGACAAAACCAAAACAGAACTTTATAAGAACCACGTGCCACTTCACAACAGTACGTTGCAGCAATGTTATTGGAAGCCATCAAAATAACGTAACAAGAACCAGTACAGAACCAAACAGACCGTTGCTGCAACATTATAATAACGTCACATGCTTGCCTAGGTTGGCACGTGTTGACACACATTATTTTTTACAAACATGTCTGTAAAATAATGCAAATCAGATGCATAAAGGATACATTACCTGTCCCAGCATGGTCTCCCAGCAGACGCGCCTGTCACTGAAGCTGATGTAAGAACAGTTGTTTGGTGTCGCAGTACTTATTGTCCCTCCGAACGAAGTGACGGTGTCAGGGGAAATAGTCACCGCTGCTGTACAGTTTGCTCTTGCTCCCAATATAAGATCAACTGCATCTGCCTGATGGAAGAGAAGAGCAGGGGTGTGATTTCTGGATGGGAATAGTTTCTTTAAAGGGAACCTTTCACATGATTAAAGGATGAATATCTTTCAATAGGACTCTTTGAGCATGGAATAGGCATTGATAACTAATAATGCTAGAAATATTCCAAGAGTATTCCCAACAATGTGAGACTTTATTGTTTGGGAATACTTTGTGTTTTTTGAGGGGAATCCCCTCATTTGTGACGTCACAAGGACACTGATTGGGGATCCCCAGCTTTCAAAAGGAGGGAATCCCCAACTCGCAATAATGTGAAGACAGACATTTTAGCTGTAGCATTAAATATATATATCAAGCCACATACAGGCTATAAATACTTGTATATTTTGCTAACCTTAATTAATTTAATTACCTGAGATTCCCAAAATATTTTGAATGGGAATTCCCTTTATTATGACACGGACGGATGTGTCTTGAGGTAATACCCATTTGTCAAATTAAAGCGTTCATGCTTTTGCTTATACTATTGATATCATATCATATTGATATCATTTTGTATTCACATTCTATTTTCATGGACTTTCAGTGTTGGACATGCACAAAAATGTGCACAAGAGGAAAACGTTTACTTCTGTTGTTGGACAACCAACCCAGAATGATGGGATCATGGACCGGAATGTTTAACATAAATAATTCTCTCTACCACGGATGACATATTTCCTGTGTTTTACCTAGCATTGGTCTAGGCGCATCATGGTAATGTTGACGAAACACAAGGCTTAAGTATAGAAATCTTCAACAATCGTGGCAATATTTTTGGTTAAAGATGATAGAGATCAATGAAAACTATTCCATCAATATGTATCTATATATCTTTATTATTTTTGAAGTTGGTTTGAAAATTCATATGTCACATAATGGATGTTGAACAAATATTGGTACTTTTCCCTGTATTTTTCTAGACGTAATTGGTCCAAATTAACCTGCAGGTGCCTAGAATACTGAAAATTAGGTATCCGTGGTAGGGGGAATTAAAATCATAAGCGCCATTTATTATTCCTTTTTTAAGTCCAATTAACTTTGCAAGAAAATGTAAATATCATAAAGTAGATTCTTACTAGGAAAGAACGTCAGTAAATTGGCCGCAAAGGCTAGTGCCTTTTAAGCCCCATACCCACTAAGTAAATTTTAGTGTGACACATTCAAATCAGTATTCTATACAAGAGTCAACTCTGAGGTCGACTCTGAGGTCGACGGTTAAAGCAGCCAACTTATTGTCTGAAGTGTACTTGATGGTGTAGATATTATCATGCCAAGTCTCTTTGAAAACTTAATTGCCTTGAGAGAAAATGTAAATATGACTTTAGTGTAAATATTTCAAGACTTGACTAATGGAAAGGAGGGAACTTTTTACTAAACATAATTATTTCCATGCTTTTTTTTTTAGCATTCAGTGAATTAAGATTAGGTCCATGCAGTAAGGTACATCAAGTGTTTCAACCATAATATATGTAGAGCATTTCCGTGATTTCTTAAGTAATCCTTGAAATGTAATCAATAAAACTCATACTGAGGAAAGACACACATTTTACCCGTTCTAATCAAATTACCTTCCTGATTTTCCTCTCTTGAAACTGAAAAAGTCAAACTCCTGTAATCCCCCCTTTGGTAATGTATTTTTAATATGATAGTTCAGGAGAACTGGTTTAAAAAAGGTGACAGTATGGTATTATTATGGTATTGTGATTATCCACTCTTACATCTAGCTATAAAGTATTCCTATCATTGGAGGGTACCTTTGTGGCATAAAATATCCTGCCCCCTCACACAATGAAAGGTTTTATAGGTTGCAATACACACTAGTGGCACAATAAACATATCTTTGAATAATCATATAGTGATATTTTGGATTATCTATCTTCGCTTCAAATTTGATTTCTTTACTCTGATTAGAAATTACTTTATGTAATGGCTGGGGGGTGGTGCGGTGCGTATTGTGCCGTTTCGAACGAAATAAGCACCGCTGGAGGCGAGGTAAATATATCCTGAATTATACGCCCCTCGGGCTGTTACAACGCGAAATCGCATCATGTGACCACCGTTGCCATGGTTTGGGCCAATCAGCCTCGAGATTTAGGTAAACAAACAAGATGGCGACGATGACACGGCCGCCGTGTCATCATGACGATGACGCGGCGGCTGTGTCATCGTCGCCAATAGATGTTTTTACAGCTTTTAATCCATTACATAAAATAAAGAAGACACACTTATGTCGTATTTCGGTCAGATATATTTACCTCTGATGAATTTCGGACCTTGCCCTCCGGGCGTGGTCCGAAATTCACCAGAGGTAAATATATCCGACCTCATACTCCATAAAAGTGTCTTCTTATTATAATATTACATGATTTTATCACCTGCACCGGAGGAGCGGTACATACAGGGGGTGGTGCGTATTGCCAGGCTGTATGTACCGCTCCTGCTATTCTTGATCTTCAACATTATATTGTTGTTCGCTTGGGTGATGAAATTTTAAAGACCCTTAAAGTGTTGTCCTCGGGTCGTCGAATGACCCTCTGGGCAGTGTACTGCCTGGCGGCTTTTCCCTTGGGCTGCCCAGCAGTTCATCCGTCGACCCTCGGACCCCTCACGGGTCTTCTTATATTAGTACCGTTAACTCATCAGATGTGTCTGGGAAACATAGGTTGGAACGGGACAATATATGAAAGATGATATTCTTGCATCAAACCTTATTTGGTTTTGATAACTTGATGAAATGGACCTACATACCTTGTCTACGATCTTCCAATAGAGGGCAAACATCAATGTGTATAAATTCATCAAATATAGCACAAGTATTCTGAAAAAAAATACATAAGGTCTATGAACAGCAGAACTGTCAATCGTTGAGTATGTACACTTTCATCTAATGTAATCTATCATCTTCAATCACTACGCCTCACTTATTATGACTTTGACTGTGATATATTAAAAAGACCACATATTCTACATATCACTTGCAAACTAATTGCAACACCTTTCTAATGGTGTGTAACATGTCTATGATTAACCAATATTCCCACTGCCGATTTTTGAAATCGGGGATAAAATCGGCTAATGGAATACAACCTTTACCTTCCAAGCTGAAGCCTAAGGTTGAGGCGCGGGTGGTATTTCTCCATCAGCCCAATGAGATCAAACAACGAGGGGAAGAGCGCGGTGATCAGCGACATCACTACTGACACCTGGTGGAAAGAATGGGAACCTTTGTTAATCTGAGGGACATTATGCAATATGAACATTTATCAACCACACGGCTGAGGAGTGGTACGTATAAGGGGCAGTGCGAAGTGACAGGCTGTATGTACCACTCCTCATTTACAGTATTTAAGATATATTTGGAACATTGTTTGGGTGATAATATATAGAAGACCCTTCGGGGTTGTCCTTGTGTAGCTGTATAACCCATGCAGATTGTACGACCCTCGGGCTGTGAAAACCCCTGAGTCGCATGGCCAACCCAAAATGTCCCCCGTAGGTTTTGGCAAGTTTATTGTTGGTTGGTTGTATTGTTTAATGCCATATCAACATCTATGGTCATATCCCAGGCAAGTAGCAATGTGACAAGCAGGTTCTGCGACTGTATGTGTACTTTTTTGGTTAGTCTGTAACCTGCCCAATTTTTACGTAACAGTTATTATTATTTTAGGTGAAGTTGAGACTTACTAAAAAAGAATGTTATAATAACATCATAATTATTTTAGTGGAGTTGAGACCTCACTAATAGAGAATGTTATAATAATGTTAGTATAACATGAAAGAACATTACAAGAATGTCACAATAATGTCACTGTGCAACGTCACAATGTTAGGTCCTAAAGATGTTTTTGGGTGCCATCAAAATAAAGAAGCAAGAATCAAAGCAGAACTAAACAGAACGTTATAAAAACATTATAATAATGCCTTATTCTTGCTGGGTATCACCGCAAGAACAAGGGTTGGCAGTTTTGTTTTTGATAATAAAATCCAGGAAATATTTGAATCTGCAAGAAGATGAGACCATAACATTCACTTTTACTGAGGCAGATGTTTTTTAATGTGCAGGGTCCTAGAGGCAGTGTTTTACATACAACCCGGATAATCTCTTGTGGGGAATTCATTTGAGGCACCCTTTTAGGATCAGAAATTTTAAAACAAAAATAAAATGGCCAAAAAAGGGAGATAATCGTCAGTTCTTACCCACCCTTACCCTATGCTGGGCTCCCTTCTCTCTCGGCTAGGAGGACTTGGCCTGTGAGAGTGCAGGTGGAGGCCATTGTGTCGATGGATCTGATTTGTTGAAAAGTGATCATGTGACGCCGAGTTAGCCAAAATCTGGTTAACTCGGCAGTGGCTTCAACCTGCGCCCATTTGTGACGTACAGCAATAGCGCGAGTTCGAGGCGCGGGCACCAGCGTACCCTTACCCTTTTTTTTCTTCTGAGGTCTAGAATATTGGCTAGAACATAATGATATCAAACTTGATCATCCAAAGACATACTTACCTCATTTTGGTCCCACCATCCTACATTTTCCCCATTTCTCAGTCGCTCCTCCACCTTTTGAGACCGCCCCACCACCAAGTTAATAGCGTATGTACTGGACACCAGAATGATTAGGACCAGCATGTTGGCCACGACTCGTGCAAAGATCAACGTCTTCCTGAGGGACGAAGCAATGTAAATTATTATCAAATTACATCATGTCTGTTTATCTATAGGTTTGAACCACCAGACACAGTGCTTTTGGAGCACTGGGTCATTTCACCCTTGCTCCTGGATGATTAAATCCATGACAAGGTAGAGACCACACCCTTACACTATTGCCGAGGCAGGATATACCCGATGTGGGAAGGGCTTATTATAGTCTGGCGGCCAAATTCAAGAAAGTAGCTTATTTTTGGAGTTGATATGCCATAAAAGGTTTATACCTGAAACCATTCTAGGGTTGTAGTGGGGACCTCTGGGAACCATGTATAACCGGTAGTCACTCTGTAGAGGTGTGCATGACTGTGACAACCACCTTTTTGTTTTGCGGCATTCAGGGAAATTTAACATGAAAAAAAAGGACTAATATCGAACTGACACATTCAATTTTGTACTGATTTATTTCCTATTGAACATTCTAGTAGTTATTAGAACAGATAATTTCTATGTCAAATGACTTTGACCTTCATGGAGGTCAAGGTCACTTAATTTGACCTCAAAATCTGAAAAAATATGACAAAATCAAAGTTGAACTTGAAGCAAACAGTGCTACTCTTTATATTGTCCTTTAATTTAAGTTAACATGTCTCAATCTGGCTCTTGTGATATTCAGAAAAGCAGAAAAATTGGTTAGATGAAGAAATTTGATCACCCAATTAAACATTATGTGACAGAAGTTGAAAAATATCTTAATTTCCAAAGATTGAGGAAAATGAATTTTCTTTCAATTCCTATCTCAATATGGCAGGTATTTGTTCTATACTAAGTACATACATAGCTATTATTAGGTCAAGTATATTAGCTATTTAGTTTGTCCCTAAAAAGGTCAAGGTCATCAAATTTAAAGGTTTACACATTTTTACACATTATGTATAAACAATTGTTAAGTAACCTTATGAAGTAGGTTTCTCATGCTCAAATTGTGGGAAAGACTAATACTCAATTCTTTGACTCAATTCAAAAGCAGTGATTAGCCTTATCAAAGAGCTACTAGTTAAACGAATAACTGCAAAGGACACCAAATGTGTAATTGGAATGAGCAAAATGTCTGTAATACAATGGGAATATAACTTCAAACAACTGCCCTGCCCTTGAAATCATGCTTTGATATAAAGGCTATATTCATATTTTACTCTTTCAATACCAATATAAAAAACCACAACAGACACCTACTTTAATGTAGAATTGTTTCTAAATTTTATCTCAAGGTTTGGCAAAAATTACTCTAATCATAATAGATATCAGTCTCTGATCAATCTGCTTTTTTCACTTTTGGCAATGTGCGTGTTTTGTCCTTACTTAAATATACCCAAAAAGGATGTATCTTGACCTTTAAAATGTATAGACACTAAATGTGATAGCCTAGAAAATAAAGAATAAATCAATATGAATAAAAGACCCCTTGCCTCTCTTTGAAAGGAGTAGGGTATTGCACCCTGTGGTGGGTTTCTCCTAAATCAAATCATATCATAAATACAATCACCAAAAGCAACTCATTGGCATAGATAATATGATTCTGGAAATTAGATACAACTTCAGCAGTAATTTGTTTTCATTGCACATTCTTTTTCCCAAACTTGCTGTCAATTCTCTTTTTATTTGATGTCTCTTCATGGTAACAATAACTTTTAATCCAGTAAGTTCATGAAATGAGAAATACAGCTAAATACTTAAAAGTAGTTCATAAACAGTCCTTGACTTCTAATTCTTGATGATTTTGGCCAAAAATGTAGTAGGTAAATACAGTTTGTATATTGTTCCCCTAGCATCAACAACAATACAGACAAATGTTCTTGATCTACCTAGTGTCTAACAGCATTTGTCTACTAGTGTACACCATGAGATAGCTTTTTGACATTCACCCATTTACTGAAGTAAATCTATAAATATAATCTGAATGACATTTAGGAAGGAATCTGAAAAAAAACATGCAATAATTGGAGGGTTATAGTAGGGTAGAAGTGTATCATGAATGCCCGAAGATGCACTTTTCCTGTGGGGGCATACACTCACATCCAATAATATCTTATATCCCAGTTATCTTTCTTTAATAGTTCATCCCAACTGAAGCATACTAATATACCTTGGAAGATCCCCTTGGACATGGTTTTACAGACATTTTGCTCATTCCAATTATACATTTGGTGTCCTTTGCAGTTTTTCATTTAACTAGTAGCTCTTTGATAAGGCTAATCACTGCTTTTGAATTGAGTCAAAGAATTGAGTATTAGTCTTTCCCACAATTTGAGCATGAGAAACCTACTCATAAGGTTACTTAACAATTGTTTATACATAATGTGTAAAAATGTGTAAACTTTTAAATTTGATGACCTTGATCTTTTTAGGGACAAACTAAATAGCTTATATACTTGACCTAATAATAGCTATGTATGTACTTAGTATAGCACAAATACCTGCCATATTGAGATAGGAATTGAGAGAAAATTAATTTTCCTTCAATCTTTGGATATTAAGATTTTTTTCAATTTCTGTCACATAATTTGCAATTTGGTGACCAAATTTCTTCATCTAACCAATTTGTCTGCTTTTCTGAATATCACAAGAGCCAGATTGAGACATGTTCACTTAAATTAAAGGACAATATAAAGAGTAGCACTGTTAATTTGCTTCAAGTTCAAATTTTTTCATATTTTTCAGATTTTGAGGTCAAATTTAGTGACCTTGACCTCCATGAAGGTCAAAGTCATTTGACACAGAAATTACCTGTCCTAATAACTATTAGAATATACAATATGAAATAGATTGGCACAAAATTGAATGTGTCAGTTCGAGATTTTTTTTCATGTTAAATTTCCCTGAATGCCGCAAAACAAAATGGCGGTTGTCACAGTCATGCACACCTCTACAGAGTGACTACCAGTTATACATGGTTCCCAGAGGACCCCACTACAACCTTAGAATGGTTTCAGGTATAAACCTTTCATGGCAAACACAAGTGTAAATTTCATGCTATGGCCGCCAGACTATTAGTATTATTTATACATATGATTTCTATTCAAGGTACTAAGCTTAATAATACTTAGGTGTTCAAGACTGTATTCCCCATGGGATCTATTGGTGAACCTATGCCAATATATGATTATGAAGGTAGTGTATAGAAAATTATATTGTCTTACGTCGTTTTCTTCTTTGTTCTCTCTTTCTCCTCTTCAATTGTTTCCTGAAAGGACAGAAATAGATTGTACAATATGGCTGATTTTCTTCGTGCTAGCAACCATGGGACTTATCACAAAGAGGAGGTGTCAAACCTGTATGATTATCATCACTGTCTGTGGTTACAATAAGCCCATCCCACATTGAGTATATCCTGGGTTTGGACAAGGGTCGGACAAAATAATGGTATAAACGATCCTTGTCTCCTAGAGCTGGGATTACCGGAGTAACTAAGAATTATGTTTTCCTATATCCCAAGTACTAATAAAACATTATGATTTCTTGAATTTCACCAATTGACAGATTTACAGGTTTGCCAGCCAATCAAAATGCTGTATTTTAGGGAAAATAGGGCCGGACATCATAGGTTGGGCTGATGGGCTTTAACATTGGTTCCTATTGGGAAAAGGCCAATTCATAAATCTTCATTTTACAAATTTTAGGAGCAATTTGTCAACTAAACCACCATGGTACATTTTGTTTCACACTTCTATATTTGGGGATTAAATCAGAAAGAAATTGCTATGTAATTTCATGGTAAAATTTGATGTTCATGTATACTGGGATGGGCTTATTATGATACAGCAAGTACTCTCTAAGATGGCTGATGTGATTCAGCCTTTTACCCTGGACAGTGGCCATCTTGTTTTTGGCCATCTTGACATTGTTGATTGTGGTGTTTAATTACCTTATAATTATAGTAGGATCTCTTACCATTTCAACCATTTTGTTCTTGCTGGTCTCGGCATTGTCGATCCAGATGTTTAATCACATTTCACAGTCTCTTACATTGAGAACAGTGAAGATTTTCTCACCTTGTGTCTTTTTCCTCTAAACAATACCAATCATGATGTCTAATTTTCTTTGTAAAGATTTTCTAGATTGATATAATTGTATTGCATAATTAAACCTCGTCTACCCTCTCTACATGATTATTATCATCTGACTCTGTTTGGTCTCTTATCCTGATTACAGGACTAGTGGAGATTTCGGCCACCTTTGTTTTTGGCTGTCTTGGCATTATGGATCAAGATGTTTAATTACGTTATACAGTATCATCTGTTACACTGAGTACAGTTTAGATTTCAGCCACCTTGTTTTTGGCTGTCTCAGCATTGCCAATCATGATATCTAATTACATTATACAGTATCGTCTCTTACCCTGAGTACAGTGGAGATTTCAGCCACCTTGTTTTTGGCTGTCTCGGCATTTCCGACCATGATATTTAATTACATTATACAGTATCGTCTCTTACCCTGAGTACAGTGGAGATTTCAGCCACTTTGTTTTTGGCTGTCTCGGCATTTCCGATCATGAAATTTTATTACATTATACAGTATCCTCTCTTACCCTGAGTACAGTGGAGATTTCAGCCACTTTGTTTTTGGCTGTCTCGGCATTGCCGATCATGAAGTCCCAACTGGTAAAGGTCTTCCACATAAATGTATATTGCTCATCTTTAGAAGTCAACTTATTAAGGCGTGCGTTGGCTGTCATTCTGAAATAAAGAAAAACAAAACATAGTGATCAACGTTTATTGTAGGTACAAATAAGTTTCAAATCATTTTTTTCTAGTATAGTGCATATACTTGAATATAGAAATGTGCTGAAATATTTTTCTTAAGATCAAACAATTATGTAGAAATGCATATCAGAGATTTTCTGATGTTGCAGAAAGACAAAAAAAATCAAAGATAATCTTCATATCTTAAAGTCAGGTTAATCCATTAAGTAATATAAGAATAAGAGTTATGAATTGAGAAGGAAGACTCAATTTGAATTAATAATCTTATTTGTTTATTTTCTTTAGATTTATAATAAACTATTTTCTCCCACACTTACTTTCTGAGTATTATAAGAAAGGACACAGCATATGCAGAAAGTCCAACAAGCAGGTAGGCGAGCGGTAACCGGTAGACTCCACCAATAACAGTCGTATTAGCGTAGTACCCGTAAAAAAGGTAGGAATACTCCAAATATCCCTGAAAATAAGTGCAACATTGAGGTTTCCAATCGAAGGTATGTAATAGATAAGTAACAATTGCTACAAATTTTTACTTTCTATCTCACATTTTCTGTCCACCCTCAGACAGCCCCTGTTTTTCTTCTCACATTATTATGTGTAGCCAAATATTAACTAAATATAGATACTAGCAAAGGTCATTGGTGAATTTCCAAAGTCATATACTTAGAATTTATATACCGTTTAGGCACAATATGCACCACATCTTTAAAGAACTGGTGGAATTGTGACAATGTAGCCAATGGGGGTGTTTCTGAGAGCTTAGTAAATAATGGCAAGCCAACAATAGTTGTGAATTACACTATTAATTAAAGGTTGGTAGGCATGTAATCATATCAAAAAGTGTTTGAAAGTCATAAAGGTAAAAGTCACTTGGTAAATTTGCCCAGTTTTGCTTTGTGAATAGTGATTACCAGGTTTTCTGTTGAGTGAAAAATGTTTCACATGAAATTGGCAAATGCCTATTCTCTCATAGAGATTTGCCAATTTTAGCCACCAGGTGGGAGCACCTGAGTTGTTAGGCTTCAGTTTTACTTTGTTGCTCCCAACCATTGATAACTGTACCAAGTTGGTGAATATATTGGTAAATCAATCAATTCTCCCAACCGTAGATGGCCAATTTCTTGAGTTTTGCCTGCAGGCTAGCCTAGATCAAGATGCATTCTGGGTAATATGCAGACAAAAAACAAGGCTTTAGTATAGAAAATTTCAATAAACATTTCATTATTAGAAGTTTAGCATGATGTAAAACTGACAAATCAGGTATAAACCTGACTCAGCACACCTTTAAGCCCCATACTAACTAGGTAATTTCACCATCGCTGGGCAAAAGCACAAACATCAAATTGCCAGGCAACTGGAATCACCGGATGACTAGAATCGCTGGGCGATTATGCTGGTCAATTCTGTGTGGGTATGGTGTGCATTCTGGCTGGTGGGGACAGGATCGACAGTAAAATCGGCGGTAAAATCATTGGTAAAACATCAAGATTGCTTGATATTACAGTTGCCCTGCAACAACGAGTCTCCCAGTCGACCCGCTGCCCATCGACTGTAAAATTGCCTCGTGGGTATGGCCCTTTACAATTATTGCCAGGAGCCTCTAAATGGACATACATGCATCATATCAATTAGATAATTCACTTAATATGATATAGTCCCAATGCCATTTTGTTTTTATTCTTACCTACTCTTGCACCAAGCCATGTTTAGAATGAGTTCGGACAGAATTAATGTACTGCATGACCCGGATACCATACCTCCATTTAGCAAATCTCAATGGCTCAATAGCCCAGCAGTTTTTGTTATTTTTTTCTCTGTCAAATACATCAATTTGTTGTCATATGGCATTTAAATTAATGATAAAGCCTCATTTGTCCGGCTCACAATATAATCATACATTTGGAGGCAGATTGAAAATACGATATGATTTTCCCGCGTCTAATAATTATTATTGTGATCGGTACAAAAATGACCCTAGGCCTATTTGATTCTATCTGTTTGTAAAAGTATACAGAACCAGCACAGGTCATCAATGGATAGACCTTGAGCAGATATTACCACGTCAGCATTTTTTGGTGGACATCATGTACTCATCAAAATAGTATCAATAAAGAGTATCTAGAATGTGTGAATTCAAAGTAATGAAAATTTGTGACTAGGACTAAATGGGATAGGTTAAGATAGGTTTTACACAAATGCTGATCCAGATGATTTTTGATATTGAATAGTTGTAATTTCAGAATGATCACCAATATTGCGTCCAGTCCCTTTTTGGGCATGGTGACGTCATCTGCAAAACGTCTTTACATTATCATAAGCATGGATAGGATATTGAAATGAGTTTTTGTACAAGTCAGAAAGAGAATTATGAGTTTATACATAGAGCCTAATTAGATTCTAGTATCATAATTTATGTATCTATTTACTCAATAATCCGACTGCAAAGCATGATAATGAGGTAAATCATTTGTTTATTATGAAATAAGAACCAATTGTATACACCTGACCAATCATTCCTATCACGGATAGCACATTTCTTGTGTGTTACCTGCAGATTAGCCTATAATGGGATGCATGCTGGGTAATATGTCGACAAATCACAAGGCTTTAGCATAGGAATTTACATTAATTATTTCATCATTTGCTGTTAAATAGGGTGAGAAACTAGTGATCACTATTTTTTGATTCATATACATATATATTTTATTTTTCCTAAGTTGTTTGAAAATTCATTTATTATAAACAGTTATATGACAATAATTTAATTATTTTCTATAGGGTTTTCAATGGTTTTGTTGGCAAAATTAGTCCAAATTAGCCTGCAGGTACTCAAAATACTGTAAATCAGCTATCCGTGGTAGTGACAATTAGAGAGAAGCTTGTAATGGTGAAGGTAAGAGCATTGGTGTATGATAAATGTAAAACCTTACCCCCCAGTTCATTATAGTATCAAAGTTGAGAGCACGACTCATCTCATCGTCGGGCACTGTCTTCTGCGGTGAGGAACCATACGGCGTACCAAACAGAATCTGAAACACCATAAAAGTTAATATCTTAAGAAACATTCTTAAGGAAAATTAAGGAACCTTTCAGCCTAGCTTGACTTTATTTTGAAGGAAGGTCAACTGTAAACTCAAGTCAATTATAGGTACTCAAATTCACTGGCACAGTGCATCAAGTACCATGGAGATGAATCAAATTTGTTTCATCATGCACCCTACCCCATAGATCTATCCAGACCAAGACTGAAGTGAAAAATTAGGGCCGACTCCAAATGATTGACAAAGTGTGAAAGTGTATTTTCACATAAATTTGGTTTCCATAAAAAATGTTCCACGAAAAAAAGTGCAACATATAATAAACTATTCTGTGACATACCAAGAATGGTGCCTGATGAGGAATGATACCCCGAAACCGCTCATGAAACCAAGCAAGATTTATGGACCACCCAAAACCAAACCACTGTGACCTGTTTGGTCCTCACCAGTGGAGTGACATATCAACAGTAGGGCCTCCTTCAGGGAAAACCCAACACTAAATTCTATCACTACCTGCCACCCCCCATAAGGGAGTGCACCCAACCACTAGACACCCCTCAACCAATGAAATGAGGGCATCAGGGAGAGTCCATTCTTACTTAGCAACCTGTAAACACAAACAGGACCTTGGTTACAAGGCCCCTTAGGTCTTTGGGAAGACCAAAAACTTCACCTCAGCGGTCGCACCGGTCAACACAGCCACGTCTACCACACACAATTATAGGTACTCACCCACAGGGATCGTTTTGCACCTTAACGTGAGTGGGTGTTTAGCGACCCTGGGCTGTGGATCTGAACTGGTGTGAACAACCACAACTACCCCCTCCTCCACCCCTATCCCATACATGCATTCTATACACTGCCAACAATTATAGACCCTTGACTATCTAAGTAGGCACCAGTTCTCACTCAACTCTGCTGCGAGTCCAGTGGTCAGTGCTGCAGACTGAATTAGACTGCACTCCCCTCACCAGGGTTCAAGAGGGGGTGCCACCTTTAAAAAGAAGGGTGGATAGACCTTTTTCATTAAGAGTGTTGCGACCCCTGGTGAAGTAAAAGGAACCAATGGTTTAGGTCATTTCCCATAGTTAACCTATATGCTTCACTTCATATAGGTAAACTATAGGAAATGACCTAAACCATTGGTTCCATTTACTTAGCCAGGGGGCGCCACACCCTAATGAAAAAGGTCTATAGTTTTCTTACCTCTGGTATAACGATGAAACAGACGCCCAGGACGCACATGACGATGTTCACCCAGAAGAGCCAGCGTAAGAAGGTGAAGTAGGATGCTACCACGCTGCCGAAGTAACCTGGTACACCAGAAGTTTATTCACTTTTATACTAAAATATGATGATTGTTATGTATAGTTTTAAGTAAAATGGGCAGAAAATTGGCTCTCTACGTATACGTCCTTGTGCATTGATTCTCTGAATCTTTGCCAATAGAGATGGTCATCTTTCTTTGTTAAAGAATGCTAATTACATGATAAATTTTCAAAGATGTTACTGATTAAGTCAAATTGGGAGGTGAATATTATCATAATGATGAGCTATAATATATCATATATATATATATATATATATATATATATATATAAACACAGTACGGTGAGACATTACAATAAACATTGACAACAAAATAACTACCAACACTCAAGTGACTGATGCCGGCGTCAGTAAAGACCGCCTTAAAGGATTTTTTTTATTCATTATAAATTAGGCATCCTGGTGAAAACCAGCAAAGTAAGTTGGGGAGGTGCAAAATTACCTGTTGTTAACTTGAGGAGAAGGTGGTAACTAACAACAACAGTCTGCTGACTGACTCCAGGTGGCACTCCTAGCACATATGCTGCCACCTGAAAGCACCTCCCCTATTTATACTCATATTCTGTGTGACATAATATTTCACATATATTATGTATATATATTATATAAATATATTATATTAACAGGACAATGAAAGGCCTTTTACATTCATAAAACTACTTTTATGATTATTAAATTCATAAAACTACTTTTATGATTACCATGTTTAATTTTAAGTTGGGAGGAGAATGTCATTTTTATTTGCTAAAGATGTTGATTTTAACCTTGCATTCGGAAGAAGGCATTTTGAATAAGACCTATGTTTAAGGGGGAAAAAAAGAGAAAAAAGGGCAAAATGTTAATTCTAATCTCAATGTTAAATCGTATTTCTTTCCTCAGAGTGCAAAGGGCCAACACGAAGATCATATTTCAGTAGAATATGTTTATATTTGGAGAAATACAGATGTTCTCCACCCTTTCTCTCTTAGTTTCAAGAGCACACAATACAGTAGCCGTCCCTGCACTTACTTTCTATCAATTTTATCCTCATTTCCCATGGAATTAATAACGACAGGAAATTCATGAATTCCCGCTTCACTCTTTTCCAGTACTGAAATAAAAAGATGATGTATTAGTAAGTAACAACTATATATTTTCTTAGCTTAAAAAGCCGTATAAACATCATAATTTCAGATGTTTCTTGGTTTCTCAGATTATCAAAAAACTAAAAGTAGATTCAGAAAAAAAAATCGTGGAAATCTCCCAAAGAAATTCTCAAAGGAATACAGGCATTTTGCTTTTCATAACTATTTTACAGATCTTTTGGTGAGCCCTTCTTAATTCCCCTTACAGAAACAGATGTTATGGAACATGCCTTTAAAGGGACGTTTTCGTTCTGCAGTTGTTAGGCTAACATATGCCGGCGTTAGCCTAACAACACCGTCACTACTGACGTGTTTTGCCTTTTCAGAATGTAATAATACGATGTCATTGGTCACGTCGGGAATTTAGCGGGGTTTAAGGGGGTTACACGGTATCAAAATATGTCTGTCTTATGGACTAGAAAGCACCCCCTGTCAAATGACCTTGAACCCCCCACTGACCTTGGCGCTTGCCTCCTGGTAGCCGTGACCACGTGACAACTGTCCCTCGTAACGCTCCACGTACGACTTGGCCAGTCTAAAAGGGTAGAAAGGATGTGAAAGGTGAATATGTGGAATGTGTTTTGCTCTGAAATAGAGTATTGACTAGAAAAGGCCCTGACAAAGTGACGTTGAGTCCCCAGGTGGTAGCTGCCCCTCGTAGCGCTCCACGTATGACTTTGCCAGTCTAAGAGGTAGAAAAGATACGAAAGGTGAACTTGTGGAGGGTGTATGTACTCTGAAATAGGGCATTGGCAAGAAAAAGCCCCCACTAAGTACGCCCAGTCTAAGGGAGGAGGCAGGCAGGCAGAAGATGAATGTAATTAGTCAGGGCGAATACAGGATTTCCTAATTGGGGGGTCAGCATAAAGGCTATACTAAAACTGCGTGCAATCGTGCATATGCGTGCACCATTTTCTCCTCTAGTTGAGGGGTCCATCAAAAGGGGGGAAGGGGCTTGGATTCCCCCCCCCCCCGATTCTGAGAAGCACCAATGGTTATGTACCCAGCAGGGATTGACAATTCATGCCACAAATAGTGTCTCCTCCTATGAGAGTTCATTCACACTATTATGACGCTCTTTTCTTGACATTGCAACCCTGGTCACGGGTTTGTTGACATTAATTAAGGAAAATGGTGAAATATACGGAGACTTGAATATTTGTTAAGCTGTGCACGGACTCTCATAGGGGAGGCCACCATTATGACTTTCACGAAAAACTAGAAGGACAGGGTCGGAGTTACGTATCTTAGCATAATTATGATAACACAAACTGATTCGCTTCTCATACAATTTTCATTTATTTAATACTATCCTTTTAATCATATCCTGAGGTTGTGCACTAGGCCTTTTGCTAAAATTTTAATGCGTGTTGTAAGGATAGTCTATGAAAGGAATATATAGACTAAGTATAAAGTATGATAAGAAGCTCAAATAAGTCCCATTTAAAGTGATAATAAGTGTAACTCTTTACTAAACTCATTTGCTGCATGATGCAGAATTGTTACTTAATTGCACATAAAGTATTAGTTGTAGAAAAAATGTTTTGGGATCTCCCGCGAGCCGGAGTCGAACCAGCGACCTAAGGATGTCAGAATATGTTTGACCACTACAGTCCTCCGCTCTACCAACTGAGCTATCACGGGCCACCTGCCAAGATGGGGATTACATGCTGAGCCATTCAGAAGCAGTGAACACAATTCTTATTGTACTATACACAAAGTGTAGATTAAGATGAAAACTTCAAATAAGTCGTATTTGGTGTCATTTTCAATATGTGAATGCACACTAAACCTTTGCATTAAAAATGAATTATTAATACATTATGCAGATTTTCTACTTGAGTTCCCAAAATTATCAGTTGTAGAAAAACGTTTTGGGACCTCCCGCGAGCCGGAGTCGAACCAGGGACCTAAGGATGTCAGGATTGGTTTGACCACTACAGTCCTCCGCTCTACCAACTGAGCTATCACGGGCCACCTGCCCAGAGAGGCATTACATGCTGAGCCTTTCCAGGGTACTAAACGTGATTCTTATTGCATTATATACTAAGCATAAAGTGTAATAAGAAAGTCAAATAAATCCCATTGAAAGTGATAATATATGTAACTCTTTACTTAACCCTTTATTGTTTACGAAAACTTGTTTCCTGCATTGTGCAGATCTGTGAATTGTTTGCACGTAAAGTATTAGTCATGTAAAAATCATGTAAAATGTTTTGGGATCTCCCGCGAGCCGGAGTCGAACCAGCGACCTAAGGATGTCAGTTTATGATTGACCACTACCCCAGGTAACACACAATGTTCTAAAAACGTTTTATTTGGTTCCCATCTGGTTATAACGTTATATACCAGTTGACAACGTTTTTATAACATCCCTCATGTAACGTTTTCTACCTGAGTCAATAATTATGTTTTCAAAACGTCTTAGTGAAACGTTTTTATAACATTTTAACTACAATGTTTTAAAAACGTCATATACATGTTTTTATTCAAACGTTTTATCACAACCACTTGCAAACGTTTTAAGAACCTCCATCTCAGTATGTCTTTTTGGCACTAACCATTTTGATGACAAGTTTTTTTGACAACCAATGAAAAACGTTTTCATAACGTCTAATTTATAACGTTTTTAAAACATTTACCTGTACTTTGTTACACTAGAGGGCAGCAGGGTAAAGCACTAGGTGGCCCCACTCTACTAAACCAGAGAATTTTAGAAAACAATTACTTGAATTACCCATTATTAACTATGATATATAGTTTTAAATGGTCCAATATATTTTAGAGTCTGAGGAAAAGTAAGTAAAATACATTTAACAAAGGTAAACATTGCTGATGTATTTCTTTCAATGAAAGATGTAATATTGTCATGAGTAGACACCTTTCTTGTATATGACAAGGAATAGGGACTTCAAGACCAAAGCAGAGTCCTGCCAAAGCTCACCTGCTATACACTGTACACATGGTGAATGGAACAAGTATGACTTGGCTATAACATCATGTGCTCTTGGTGTGGATAATATGTAGCTTTATTCCTTTAGGAATAAATTAATCATATTTGAGCTATACAACAAAGCAATACTGGTTTCAAACTGTTTGCAAGCTGGTTCAAAACTGGTTGTAATCTGGTTAAAAAACTGGTTATAGTCTGGTTGTAAACTGGTTGCAAACTGGATTACCAAATTGACATTAAAACTGGTTATGTGATAAGGATAAAACTTTCATTTAACAACAAATTCAAATGTTTTCACTAAGCAAAGAAAAAAACGTTTTTAAAACTAGTTATATGTTGAGTATCAAACTTTCATTTGAGATGTGTATAAAACGTTTTCCATTATTCAAAATATAACGTTTTACAGATTACGTTTCATAAAAACGTTTGAAAGACGTTCTGCAATAACGTTCTGAAAACCTACAAAAAAGCTGGTTCTATACTGAGTAGGAAACTTTCATTTTGGAAGTTTTAAAAACATTTAGGCTAACGTGTTTTAGATGTTCTAAAAACGTTACTGTGTTACCTGGGACAGTCCTCCGCTCTACCAACTGAGCTATCACGGGCCACCTGCAGGCTCCCGTAACATGCTCCATGCTATTCAAACCTGATCAAATATGGATGAATGCACATCACCCCAGTATGTACAGAGGGCATAAAGTGGCAGGTAAGTAATGCACCCAGTCACGTGACCCCTAAAGGTTTGATGGGAAAAGTGGGTCAGTGGGACAATCATACATACAACGGTGTATAGTCTGAAAGCAAGAGTAATTATAGGGTGCCAAAAGCATTGTAGTCTTTAGAATAGTCACCGTTTTGTAAAGCCAAAAAGCTACAAATAAATACCATTCCCTGAGTTTTAATCAAGCCAGTAATAAAGGGCAAACCATGAAAACTACCAAAACTTCCTTTGTATGTTAGCAAAGCTTTACGAATCTCTGTGATAAGACAATGTTGAGCATTGGATGGCATGGTATGTCTTTATCCAAAATATCCTAATTAAAAATGGGGTTGGTGGCCTTAATATATTTTCCTATTTTTTATCAACAGATTGTAAAGAAACTATACAGTATATCGTCTGAAGTAGGTGCATTGTTTCTCTGGTTTAACTTATCATAATTATCATCATTGTGACTCATAGCCCTAGTTCCACTAGTGTTTGAAGTTTGATTAAATGCAATGTTTTCATCTCTCCTTCACACCAAGGCCTAGATAAATGACGCCTGTATAAGTCTTCAGATTTTTCTTCAGGGCCTTGGTATAGATTTTTGGCCTACCCAACGGCATTATTTGTTAGTTTTAAGGAGAATTTTCTTTCATGGCTTATGCGTGAATTCTGAACTTACTGTAAAGTTTTCAGTTTTTTCTTCATGGCCCAGGGCTGTGTTCTCAGCGTCTCCATGATCTCTTTCTGAATCTTGATGTTCTCAAAGATGCGCTCCTCATCGTTCTGCTTCCCTGAATACATGTCAAGCAGATCCGCGGTCTCCCTGTAAGGAACAAGTGATGCACAGTTAGTTCTTTATTTATAAAACCTTGAGTAAATGTTGAACAGGTTACCAGTCTCCCTGAAAACAACAATCAATGCACGGTTAGTTCTTTAGTTATCATACCCCAAGTACGTATCAAGCAGGTCGACAGTCTCTCTGTAACCAACGAACAATGAATGGTAAGTTCTTGGCTAAAATTCTATTTTACCCCAAGTACACACAAAGAAGTTTGGTGGTCTCCCTGAAATCAATGCGCAGTGCATGGTGAGTTCTTTTTATGTATTACACCATGATTTCATGTCAAGTGGTCTCCCTCAAAACAACGAGCAATGCACGGTTAGTTCTTTATCTATTATACCCCAATAACGTGTCAAGCAAGTTGGCGGTATCCCCAAAAGTAATGAACAATACATGGTTAGTTGTTTATTTATTAGCCCCAAAATACATATCAAATAAGTCGACCATCCCTCTGTAAGTAAAAACCAATGCAGAGTAAGTTTGTTATTTACTATAGATTGAGTACAAGCAAGAAAACAAGAACAATTCACAGTTAGTTCTTTACTTATTATAATTAACCTTTTATCAAATTATCCAACTATCGAATGTACGATATTGTTTAGGTTACTGTTTAAATTTATCAGGTTTTGTTTAAAGATTTATCATGTAACTGCTCAAACATCAAGAACTAAAACAGCTTGCCATTGATTACATAAGACAGAGCCTGAGCTTGCTTTGGCATTATGATACTTATCATGAAAAAAATATCTTAGGACCTCCCGCGAGCCGGAGTCGAACCCGCGACCTAAGGATGTCAGGTTTATGTTTGACCACTACAGTCCTCCGCTCTACCAACTGAGCTATCACGGGCCACCTGTATAGAAGGGGACTGCATTCTAAGCCATTCAGATGTATTAAAAGCTATTCTTTTTCTACTGCACACTAAGTGTGCAACTTCAAATAAGTCTTGTTTAAAGTCATATCAAATATATGTATGCTCACTAAATCTTCACATTACAAATGAGGTATTATGGCTTATCATATATTACATTATATAGATTTGGTACTTGATTTCCCATAAAATATCAGTTGTACAAAAACAATTTGGGACCTCCCACGAGCCGGAGTCGAACCAGCGACCTAAGGATGTCAGGTTTATGATTGACCACTACAGTCCTCCGCTCTACCAACTGAGCTATCATGGGCCACCTGGAGGGTCCCGTAACATGCTCCGTGTTATTCAAACCTGGGGGGATTACATGCTGAGTCAATCACGTACATTATAGCAGGCATGAGCCCAGTGTGATTACTGTAAGACCTCTTATATAAGACACCCCAGGCAAGCAACCATGTAACAAACACTTTCTGTGACTGTATTTTTGTTGGTTAGTTTGTAAGCTGCCCAATTTTCAAGTAATAGCTATGCTTTTTTAGATGAAGTTGAAACTTATTAAAAAAGAATGTTATAATATCATACAATTTTAGTGACCTTACCCATACAGAATGTTATAAAAATGTTATTTTTATGTGATGGAATGTAACAAGAGTGTCACAATAACGTCACAGTGCTGCGATGTTAGGTTCTAAGGATGTTTTTAGGTGCCATCAAAATAATGTAATTAGAACCAAACCAGAATTAAACAGAACGTTTCTACAACGTTATGATAACATCACATTTTCGCTTGGGCTGTGATTACTATATAAGAGCAATGGACATGCCCCATGCACGAAACATAGCCTGGCAACCTAGATAACAATGGGCATGCTAAGAATAATAATATTAATTAGTAATATGTAATATAAGGCTTTTTACAGGCTATTTTAATGTACTATATGGAAGAACATATTACTATATCTGCACCCAAATAGATTTTTGGTATCCACCTAGTAAACACTGAGTAAACACCTTATGTTTTATTTCATATTACTATGCATTAAATAAAAAGTATGACAAAAACTTTTCAAATAAATATTATTTGTCTTCAATATCAATTTTCACTATATATATGCATACGCAATAAGGAAGTATGTCTTACGATTTATTACGTAATGCAGACTTGTTACATGGATTGGTAATGGAAAAATATCTCAGGACCTCCCGCGAGCCGGAGTCGAACCAGCGACCTAAGGATCTCAGGATTAGTTTGACCACTACAGTCCTCCGCTCTACCAACTGAGCTATCACGGGGCCACATACTAGGCTGAGCCATTCATCAATGAGTTTTCTAATTGTTCTATACATTGTACTCAAACAAATTGAATAGTATAAGAACTTTCAATTAGTATTATTTGAAGCGATTTTGAATGCATAATGGCTTACACATAATTAGGTAATACAACTTATTATTAAATACATAATGAAGATTTAGAACTTGAATTGGCATGTTGTACTATTAATGAAAAAATGGTTTGGGACCTCCCGCGAGCCGGAGTCGAACCAGCGACCTAAGGATGTCAGGTTTGCGATTGACCACTACAGTCCTCCGCTCTACCAACTGAGCTATCACGGGCCACCTGCCAGCTGGTGTTCAGTGCATGTTGATATGGTCACCTCACCTCAGACACCAGGCTCAAAGGTCACATGGGGAGAGGTGTGACACTACTGTAGGGGAAGGGGAAGAGGAGATGTACACTCTGCAACACAACACTCTCACTGGTCTCAGCCTCTCTGTATGGATAGTAGTCTCTGCACCGTAGCTGCCACTAGATCGGCCGTACCATGTATAGTGTTCTAGGACACCTGCATAATATTATCATATAGGCACTGTGCAGATGACGTCACAATTCTCCCAACCACCGATAGCCAATTTCTCGTCTTTTACCTGCAGGTTAGCCTAGATCAGGGTGCATGCTGGGTAATATGTCGACAAGTCACATGACTTTAGCATAGAAATTTTCATTAATCTTATCATTATTTGTTCTTGAACATGGTGAAAAGTTAGTCATCATTATTGACCCTAAAATACTGTAAATCAGCTATTCGTGGTGGGGAGAATTCCCATTAAGTGTCTGGGCGCCATATTGGTGAAAGTATGGGTTTTCACAATTTTACGATATGTTGAACAAGTAATTTCTGTAGATTTTGTCCGATGTAGTCACAATGAGTCAAAATATGCCAATTTTATTGTCCAGAATTCATACATTGTGGTTAAATCTCTTAACCACGTGGATATAATGAGGACGTGGTAGTCACCAAAACATGATCACCAAATTTATATTAAAGGCGTAGGTATGCCATTCAGAAAAGAGAGAAAAGGTTGTGTGTGTGTGTGGGGGGGGGGGGGGGGGAGTTACATATGAATTGATTTGAAACTTTGTTGCAAGCATACAGGGTATTCCCATGCACCCAGTCCCATTCGATTTTCTGTTGATAGTTTCATAGTTTCAATGGTATTATGTTAGGAAAGGGGAGGATCTAGTACCTGCAGCATTTCAATGTGCAAAGTATATCATGTAAAACCAGTGCGAACCAGTGCGAACCACAAATCTCAAGGACAAAATACAGTGGACAAAATTTATAAACAACAACGTATGCAGGGATTTTCAGGGTCCTAAGAGGTGGGCGGGATATTGGGATGTCATGAATTGATTATCAGAGTGCCATGGTCCTCGGCCAAGTTATCAGCATTTCATATTTTAAACAGTTGTCTTTATTAGTTTGAATTTTATACACAATTTTCTGATATAAACTTATTGTCTCTACTTGCAGCTTGTTCAGCATGCACAGTGCATTTCTCTGTGTGTCACGTCACAAACAGACAAGGTGATAAATATAAAACTATATAAATATATATGTAAATAGGCTATAATAGACTAAAGGATATAATATAAAAAATATAGATTTGCTCCTCTCTTGTAATGAGTCTAATAGTGCTTAAAACTTTTAAAGTGAATCATTTATGCAAAAACAAAGTGTAAACAAATAAATATTATGGATACCTCCAATATGGATAACCAATAAGAATACCTCATTGGTTATCCAAAGGAACTATCTATACAGATATAAATTTTATATACCTCTTTGTCAGACTTAAATCAGAGATATACAACACAAATTTGGAGGAGCTCGAATTTCAGTGGCTCCTCCCTATAAAAGTGCAAGGCTACCCAGCCAAGGGTACATCACAGAACATTCTTATGACATCGCTGAAAGTCACAAAACGTCATTAGAACATCGGGAACGTCACCTTTATGTTGGTCCTTGGCAGGATAAAAAGCCAACTATGAGAAATATTCTTAAAATGTGGGTACCTGTCACTGGCCTCGCTGTCGGAGCTGCGCGTCGACACACTACTTCGTTTTCGTCTCCGCTTGTGCCCGCCATGGCCGCCCTTCCGGTTCTGGAGGAACTCGTTGAGACTGTCACGAAGGTCTTCGTCCGCCTCCCAGTCTACGTCCAACAAGGATGGTGAGCTAACCTAGAGTAGGATGAGGAGTAGCCATTATTAGAGTTAATGTAAGTAAACTCATTGAGACTATCCTATAAGTCATCGTCCGCCTCACAGTCTATTA
The DNA here is from genome assembly GCA_936440205.1 of Lepidonotus clava. NCBI lineage: Eukaryota > Metazoa > Annelida > Polychaeta > Phyllodocida > Polynoidae > Lepidonotus > Lepidonotus clava. The sequence goes on from OW387143.1 coordinate 5,375,998, forward strand.
TGCTAACAAGGATGGGGAGCTAACCTGGAGTAGGGCAAGGATTAGACATTATTAGAGGTAAATGTAAGTAAATTCATTGAGACTATCTTGTAAATCTTTGTCCGCCTCGTCTACGTCTAACAGGGATGGGGAGCTAACCTAGAGTAGGGTGAGGACTAGACATTATTAGATGTAAACTCATTGAGACAGTTTTGTAGGCCATCTTAGGTCCCCTAATCAGTGCCAATAGGGATATATAACTAGAGGTAACATAAGCAGACTTTTATTGTGGCCATCACCAATGAAATTTACTGATGTGTTAGTAAATTATGTTTGCGATATTGGTGCGATTGTGTATTGCTACATGTAAAAGTGTACTTGGAAGAGAATCAAAGGATATTACTATTGTAAAATGGAATTTGGTACAGACATCATTGCTTCTTTAACGGTCTAAAAGGAGAAAGAATTGGTATATATAGAGAATGGGGTATTTACCTTAACAGGGAAAGAAATCTAAGTTTAAATTACTTTATAATAAGGAATAAAACACTGCATTGAAAATATACAACAGACAAGAGTCAATTTTATAGTGACAATAGTACCAGTTAAGACCCCATCCTTATACGTTTAGTCTCATACCCTCTGAACGGAATCGTCTCACGTATCAACTGATCAGATTAAACATGCATATTTCAATACCGTATACCTACAGATAATCTATTAAAACCGTGATCAGCCAGAGTAAAACTTTAAAGCTAGGGTGTCATCCATGGGTTGTGAAGGTTAGGGGCTCCACCCTTAACCCTAGTGATGCCAGAGAAGGCGACGTGTTCTGAGATGTTATTAGAATGTAATCTGGTTATGTTACTGGTCATGAATTTGGCACCACTCTCAGGGAGTTACAGCATATCAAATTACGTCCATCTGACCGACGATACCCTGGCTTTAAGCTTACCTTTGTAGAGTTGGACCATACCCTGGCTTTAAGCTAACCTTTGTAGAGTTGGACGATACCATGGCTTTAAGCTTACCTTTGTAGAGTTGGACGATACCCTGGCTTTAAGCTTACCTTTGTAGAGTTGGATGATACCATGGCTTTAAGCTAACCTTTGTAGAGTTGGACAATACCCTGGATTTAAGCTAACCTTTGTAGAGTTGACAATACCCTGGCTTTAAGCTTACCTTTGTAGAGTTGGATGATACCCTGGCTTTAAGCTTACCTTTGTAGAGTTGCTCCGATCGCTCCTAAAGGAAATATCAGTCAAGGCAGATGCCACAGAAAACTTTCGAGATTTAGGTCTCTTTCGATGCTTCTTTCTCACTGTTCCTTCAGGAGTCCCTAATGTCACATCGTCATCAAAGGCGTCAAATGACGACGAGGGCTCGAAGTCCCCGACCCAATCCCCATTGCCAATGATGCCATTTACGTCCCTGACAGCACTGACAATAATCGACGGGTATCCGTTCTCAACACCCTCCAAAGCGACATGGTTGTCATACGCAAAATCCTCACTATCTGTGCTAGGTTGTAGTCCATTTGTCAATCCTTTGTCTTTCTTCTTCTTCCGGTTCCGTTTAAAGAGTGACCTTTTTTCCTTACTAGTTTTTTGGTTGCGCTCATTTAATATGGTAACACTCGAATCGCCTTCGATGCCAGGGAGGATGCGATTCTCAAAGTCGAAGTTGATATCCTGACCCGGAAGCTGGAGAGCGTCGAGGTCAGCTGATAGGGATGCCCGGTCGTCACGTGACGGGATGACGTCATCAGACCGGATTTCCGGTGTGGCTTCGTCTTCTTCGTTGACGTAATCCATGTTCATGTCTTCTTGTGGCAGTTCTGGAAATCAAGAGAGACAAGAATCAGTATTCATGTATAGTTCATAGAAAAGGGAATGAAGCTTTTCCGTAATTTTATGTCAGATATAGTTATTTATTATTATATAGATATATACTATTGGGAAATGCTGCGAAATATTTAATCAATATTCATGTTATGTTAATTGGTCACCTGACCATGTTGGCGCAAAATCAGTCTCAGGTTGGTCGCCATTGTAAGCAGACGTTCCTCACACACTTGTATATATCAATATAAGCATATATATATACTTATAATTATGATGAAATGGGTAAGATAAGGGTGCAACCATATATGCATGTAACATTTCTAATTGATGAATACATAGTTCGGGCTCGTCTCAGGTGTTATGTATAACTATGATGTCAATATCTATGTTGTACACAAACCATAGTACGCGTAGGATCTTATTAAAGATATTTGAGCACGGAAAACTCTGTCTTAAGGATGATTGGTTTTGGCTTAATTCATATAACCCACCTATATCTAGGTGCATGGTCGGATTTCTAGAGGAGGGATAGCGCACCCTCACCTTCTTTTGGGGGAAATTTACATTACTCAGTCTAGAATTCGAGCAAAATGTTATTGATTGGGTACCCCGATTCATCCGTATCGTTATGTAAATCAGCATAATTCTTGCGGAATTCATCTGACGTTTTAGAAAACTAGAATGGGTTCAAGAGAAATCTTCCTACAAACAAATCCCTACAAGAAATGGTAGATAATAAAATTGCCCGTGGAAAAACAGCGTCTCTTTATCAAGGTTGATATGATGTTGATAATGAATAGTGAAAATGTAAAAATTAATACCTGCACAAATACGGCAGTTTATATATATATATATATATATATATATATATATATATATATATATATATATATATGCATTTGGAACCGCTGTGTGATATAAAGAGTTAATGATCTACATTCAGTCCATACTTCCGGGTACAAACAAATTCTGACACAACCCCCAGGGGCGGACCCAGGAATTTGTAGAGGGGGGGGCCCAAAAACATGAATGTACGGGGGGGTGGGCCCCCCATCAAACATGATTTAACAGGGGAGGGGGGGGGCCAAGGCCCGTCCGGCCCCCCCCCCCTGGATCCGCCCCTGACCCCTCCCACGCTGACACAACCCCACCCAAGTTTGTTTCAATAGTTGATCTGAAGTGAATCAGTTGATCAAGCTGCACCCACTGATCATCCAATTAGTCAATCTGTCAACAATTAATCTAGCAACTCCCAGTAATTGAAAACTAGAATGAGTTTAAGAGCAATCATATACCATCTTATAAAAGCAAAGCCAATCAAATTGATCATGGAAAAAACCGTCACTTCAATTGTGACAGTGCGTTAAGCTTAGAGATCTACTTTAAAGCAGAATTGGTTTCGTGAAAATATCGGAAATTCCTGTAGAAATATGGCAGTTTATATTTGAAATAATATTATACAGGATGTAAAGGGTAATTATCAATTCATTACATTTCTAAATCAGATCATCGCATATTATCAGAATTCACTCCATTCATACTTCCGGTATAAACAATTGCATGACTACAAGCGCTGAATTCGCACTACTGAAGTTCATGTTTCAATAGCTGATCTGAACAGAACTAGTCAATCAATCAATCAGTCAATCAATCAGTCAATCAATCAGTCAATCAATCTGTCAATCATTAATCTAACCACGCCCAAAAGGCAAACAGCGGCAGGGGTTGGGCTAATTTGTCACCCCTATCACAACAGATTGTATACATGCAGTGCACTGTTAAAACAAGTGTTTAGAACCTAAACATTTTCCTAAACACTTCGGTGCATCCAGTTTTGGAACACTTTATTTCCCTAAACATGTTTAGAATTATCGGTGTTTAGGGTTAAGTGTTTAGAAATGTGTGATGTTTAGCTGTTTAACCATGAAGTGTTTAGGTCCTCAAGGTGTTTAGAATCAAAACGCTTATGCTTTTTTTATGTTTAGCTGTTAAATGTTTAGAAAACTATGATGTTTAGGTGTTTATCTATGAAGCATTTAGGTCTTCAAGGTGTTTAGGGTTAGGTGTTAAGTTAAACAGTAATATACCGTAATATGTACAGTGTACTTTCATTCTAAAGGATGAAAACCATTTTAAATTTACCAATAATATACCGTAGTTTGTAAAAAAACAACATGTAGATCTTACATGTAAAACACTGCTATGGTACTATGCCATTCAGTTTACACCAGATGTAATGTTAACAGCATTGAAAGTTTTATTTTTCCTGTAATCACACTACAGGATCATTGAGCCAATAACCACATATGGCCTTCCTTCTTGGTTTAGCCTTGCATGGATTGTTTGATTGTTGAAGGTAAAACCTTTAGGGGTATAGCTGATAAAGTTCTTGTACTAAAAAGGTGTCTACATGTTAAACCTACTAAAAAGGTGTTTTAAAACATGTTGTAAATGTTTTAGGGGTGTTCTGGTTGGTTGACCGTACCTAGAATAGTAGGCCAATGAAGTGATTATCTTTATGACGCTACAAAAACGTAAAAATCTAACATTTTTAATCACAAAGTTCCAAATTCCTACGTGTATGAAAAAACTATTTTACCAATCATGGCCAAAAATATGGAGGGCATGTGGCAAACTACTAATAGTACAACTACTTCATAGTAGTATTTTGGTAACTTCAGTAGCCGAGATTTGAACCCGGGGCCCCTCACATATGAAGCCTATGCTCTACCACTGAGCTATGGAGGCCTGTAGATAGACACAGCCCAGCTTTGCTACTTAACTGAATAAGTAGGGATATGAAAGTAATGACCTAATGTCTGTCTCATGTTGATCACCTGTATAGTAGTACTGATCCTACTCATTGGTGCTGACTATTCCAGTGTGCACTGCATGCAGTCCAAGTTAGCTCAGTTGGTTAGGCTTCTACCTTGAATGTAAAGAATGTGGGTTCTAATCCCAAAGTGTCCATTTTTCTTTTCCATAGTATATAATTGATATTATGTGTTTAGATTCTAAACATATCCCATTCAAAACATGGTTAGAGGTTACAAGAGTTTAGCTTTTAAACACAACTAATGATGTGTTTAGATTATAAGCATAGTTAACCCAACACATGTTTAGAAGTTACAAGTGTTTAGGTTTTAAACAGATATGGTTTAATGTATTTAGATTATAAACATGTTTATGCCCTTAACACATTTAAATTCTAAACACCATTTTAACAGTGTGGGTTCGTTTCCTCTGATTACTGAATAATTCATTGTCATTTGATGATGCAGCAACATGAAAACTATTAATTGTTTGCTCATACGCATACCACTTTATACAACCGTGTATAATGCAGGGACAGATTTGAGGTGCCGGCCCCCCTATTCTTTTCCAAATTACATTGTTTTAATGTAAATTGTAAATCTTTGTATGAGGGTGCTATAGACCCCCCCCCCCCCTTTTTAATTTTCTGGATCCGTCCCTGCAATGTATACGTATCGCACATTTCAAAGTTCGTCTCTTAGTTGCATTTGACCTATTGCAATTTTATGGGAAAATCTGCATTTCAAAGCTAAAATCTGATAAAGGGATTTCATTTATTTTTCTTCGTGGTAATAGATATGATACCGAACAGAGACAGAGCCTTTTTTTTAATGGATGTTTTAGTATCCCTAACGAAGGTTTTTGGGACACTGAAGGAAATCTTGAAGGCTTTGGCAAATGGCAACTATAGAAAAAGCACACCCGGGTATGTCAATGGTATGCATTTGTCAATGAATTTCCCCCACAACATATAGCTAATCTGTGATTCACCTGGAGACTATCCTGGATCAAGAGATATACTCGTGCTAGGGAGGGTCAATAAAGATTTGCCAATTCATTTAATCTCCATAATGTTTTATGTGAACGGATCATGTCTTATTTAATTATAGAGATAATCATGATACATATTATATAATGTCCTAACAATACTATAATAAGAAGGACCGTGGGGGGCATCTGAGGGTGGCTGTTCAACCTATAGGGGATCGTTACAAACCGACGGCGAAGCCCGAGGTCTGTACAATCCCCATGGGTCATACAGCCACCCGAGGATGACCCCAAAGGTTCTTCGTTATTTAATCACCCAAACAAACATCAAATTATCTAGAAAATACTGAATATGTTCAGCAGTGCGTACGGCCTGTCAATACGCCCTCCCCACAACACGCACCGCTCGCTGGCCGTGCGGGTGATAAATGAAGGGAAGTTTGATGGGTTTTAACCTTGGTAATAGCCAAATGGTGAACGCTTTAAAGATCACAGTCATGAAAAAGTAATCCCACTGAACCCAATGTCATCCCGCTGGTCACTATACGCCACTTAACAGTTTGTACTCAGTGCTTGCCAGGAACCAGCACGACCAAATTAACCGGAAGTAGAACGCCCTTGGTTGACCTTGACACCGTGTATTGTACACCGGGTGCAGCTGTGACGTCATAATAGGAAAACGGGGGTTGGAACCTAAATGCAAGGGACAAAGCAACAGGATTCAAGGCAAAAATGAGAAAATATTGCCCACAGTATTAATTTAGAGCACCATTGGAAAACCATGACATTTATTGCTTGCATTAATGTGTATATTCATTAAGCCTGTGTATGAATAAAAACTACCATTTTGGCCGGGCGTTTTTTGCGCTGAATAAGCATTGTGACTAATGCATTTGTTTGTGTTTTTTTCTCTGTATTCAAGCCAAATCCACCAAATACGACACAACGAAATAACCAGCCATTAAAACCCCAGGGGCCTTTCACAGTTATTGGTACTTGTATTGAGAGTATTCATACGTAATGGGCTTTTAGCGAAGTGAACACAGAGGTGGAACAAAGTCGTACTTGCATGTTGCCGTAAACGTAAACGCAACTGAAACGTAAAATTGGCCTCAGTGTGTCCGTGTCCACACATATTCCAAACATGAATGCAATATCATTTCAACATTGCAGCTTTTCTGCTTTGGTTCTTTGCTAAAGGCAGTGATCAACGTTGCGACATTTTGCAAACCGACAAAAGAAATTGTGATTGAACCGATTTCAGAACCGACGGTTTTTTGTCTGTTTAGAATCGGTTTGGCAATTAAACCTGTGGTCCCAAAATCGGTCCAGAATCGGTCCAGAATCGGTCCCATATACATGATCCACTGTCAAAATGAAACCCGACTGTTTACTTGTTTTTGAGACTATAAATATGTAGTAAATGTATGAAAAAAAGATCGCATGGTTTAATAATTGAAATTTAACAAATAATTTTGCATTATAATTAAGTGCATTGATAGCATTAATACAATAAGAAATATATAATATTTAATGTGTACAAACAGAAATAGTTGAAAATGATGAATATCCATTGGAGAGCATCAAATATAGTATCAAATGAATGTGCATCAAATTCCCTAAATTATGTTGAAATTTGCAATCTGATCCACTCTAAAATGAATGAAATAACATTTAAAATATATAGCTATGATAAAATCGGTCCAGAATCGGTCCAAAATCGGTCCAAAATTATTAAACAGGTTTAATGATTTTGTCGGACCATCGTCGGTTTGAAATCGGTTTGAAATCGGTTTGAAATCGGTTTGAAATCGGTTTGAAATCGGTTGGAATAATTCACTATCACAAATGTCAGTTGGAAATCGGTTGGAAAAAATCGGTTGACATGATCCACGTTGCGACATTTTTACAAAGTGGACCGATTTTGGACCGATTTTGGACCGATTTTGGACATAGAAAATATTTTGAAAATCGGTTGAAAATCGGTTCAATTTTGTCGCAACGTGGATCACCAGCTTTACTTTGATGGCACCCAAAAATGCATTTAGAAACTAACATTGCGTTATTGCACTGTGACGTTATTGTGACATTATGATTATATTCTTTCACATTATCGTAACATTCTGTATGAGTAAGGTCTCAATGTCACTTACTTGTAATATCATTATAACATTCTTTTTTAGTCAGGTACAACCTAACCAAAAATAACGCAACCAAAAAGGTATTGTTTCAGAACATGCCAATGATATCACTGCTTGCCTGAGTGTATTCTCTGTAATATGTCCTCTGGTAAATTGGCAGGGACGAAGTTTCCTTTACCCCTGTTCCAACAAGAACCACTATCATATAAGGTATCTGCAATGTTCCACAAATGCAAACATTCAGTCAGAGATTGATCAGAAAAAGTTGCGGATATGGCTAAGGAAACTTTTGAGGAAACAGAGAAGTTCATCGGTATAGAATAACTACGAAGCTATATTTTGTGGATTATTTTTACAGTTGAGGCTGTAGAGAGTAGTATCAATACAATCACATTTCTATATTCCATTATGGTTGTCTCAAACTATTCAGGATGTAACAAGGACATTCTGTAAACATACTTTTTTGGTCAGTCTCTTACTCGCCCAATTTTCAAGCAGTTACATCTCTTTATGTTAGGTTGAGACTCTCCAAGACAGAGTGCTATAATAATGTTATTTTTTATGTTTTTTAGGTAGTTTATATTGCCGAAACATCTTTTTTGGGCTGTACATCGATTTATTAACTAGAAACATCATTTCATAAAGGGAATATTAACATCGAAACAGAAACAAAGTAATCAAACATAACCCTATGAACAGAACAATATTTTGCTAGACTCATCCTTTGATTAGCTGTAAAACTTCTTATTCTATGCTGTTGCAAGTAGGTGGGGGGTGAAATAAAGGCGCTTTATATGTTTTATCACCCGCACAGCCGCCAAGCGGTGCATATTGTGGGGAGGGCGTATTGACAGGCCGTTTGCACTGCTCAGTGTGGACTCCTTGTGTTCACAAATTGTTATATATTTTGAACTTTGTTTGGGTGATAAAATAGAGAAGCACCTTCGGGGTTTTCCTTGGGTGGCTGTAAGACCCATTGGGATGGTATGAACCTCGCACTTCGCCCTCGGTACATGACGATCCCCTATGGGTCGTACAGCCACCCTCAGATGCCCCCAGTGGTGTTTCTTATTATATTATTTCAGTTTTGTCAAGAGGAAAATAATGAGCAGGGATAAATCATTGCTTGAAGCTTCACCTGACCTAATTTTCAATATTTCAATTTTTGATATTTGTAATTTATGATAAATCATATATATAATAGCAACGTATATTAAGTCACGATAGGATGGTGTATATCGTTAGATATTTTACCCTTTATTTCATTCAGCTTAGAAACACCAACCAACCAACCAGAATTACCCACTTTCCACGCAGTAGTAGATGGAAATGTTCCTCTATCCCAGGATTAACCCAATAAACGGCCACACCCTACCCCCTACCTGCCTTCTGCGCATGCGTGACTGCACCAGCCTTGACCCTACTTGCGTCCCATTATGACGTCACACATCGATCAGCGTCCTCCAGGGTTAAGTGGTTCTCACAGCTGGACATGATAGACATGATAGGCGTGGGAGCTGGGTTCGGAATGCTGCTGGAGGTTTGGGTTCAGACAGTCAGGAGTTTAAAGCCGCGGCCCCACTTTGGTGACTAAAATGTTAGTAGCCAGGCGATTAGTGTTAACCCTTTCTTTCAATGGCGACCAAGACCAATTAGAACCACTAGTCACCGCTGAAGGAAAGGGTTAACACTAATCGCTGGGCTACTAACATTTTAGTCGCCCAAGTGGGGACGCAGCTTTAGCACCTTCAACACCATACTGGGGCCTGTTTCATAATAAATCTCCATATGGCTATGCGAGTTATGTGTTTCATAAAGTTACAATCACTTTTTTCTTAATCGTAGCCATGTGAGTTTTGTTTTTGCTTATGAAAGTTCGGATGGGTGTCTGTGAGTTTTGGGTGGATTTATGTGAGTTTTGGGAGGATTTACAAGAGTTTGGTTTCGAAACGGGTGTTTTAAACTCTTGTAGAGTTTCTGTAAGCTAACCTCAAACCTCCGTAGCTATGGAGGTTATTATGAAACACCCTATCTGAAGCAACTTAAGGCCTTATTCCACTATGCGACACCTGCCTATGGCAGCATGAATGACCGCAAGCAAACGGCCGCTAATGTGTTAGCAGCCGGGTGACGCAAGGTGGAATATAGGTGATTGCAGCCACTACTTGCGGCCACTACTTGCAGCCCCTGCTGTTTTAAGGCCATATTCCACTTGTTTGCAGCCACCAGATGCAAGCAAACGGTCGAAAACTCGTTTGCGGCGGCTGCAAACTCGTTTGCGGTAGGGTAATGCAAGGTGGATTATAGGTACTTGCAACACTTGTTTGCAGCCTCTGCTAGTGGCCTCTACAGTTAGCTTGCAGCCAGGGATACCAACATGTTGGTATCAAAGCTGCAAATTGCGGCACTTAAAATAGCGGCCGCAAACAGGACCTGACGCAAAGTGGAATATGGCCTTAAGGAGTATGCTCCAATGCATCCTGTAATGCAAACACAACGTATCTCTGCTGATATGGATCATGTCAAAAGTGTGTCAATATAGGAACACTTACTTGCCAATGTTATGAATAAATAGATGATTGCTTTTCGTAGATCCTGTATTCTGAGAGTCTGTTATGTGGCTTGAAAGATTTGAGATACTTCAACGTATCGAGATGCGAAGTACGTGGTTGCTAAAACTCCCTCCTTATGCCCTTTCCGCCTATGCGATTTTTACCCTGAGATTTGTTGCGATCCATTTCTCTCTCATCCTTTACACTTTATTTCAAAAGTAGTTCACTTTAGTTCAAAAGTTCAAAAGTTACCTCTGTGACTTATCTGGAACTATCTAACAGTTGGACATGGGGAGTTTGGATGAGGATTATCGACCTCTATTGTACCATTGACTGCTTTATTTTTACTGCAAATGTCTGAGCTTGTTGATTATTTGGAAATAAAGTTCCTGAGACAGGCCAATCAAAACCACGCTACTGTTTTTGGTCCCTGCAATCTAATGGAATACATCATGCAATGTTATATAATATCTTCAAAATGTTGATTGTGAAAAAATACCGGAAAAAGTAGAAAAAAATATCCATGTCCCTTATCAATGGTCCCTGTTTCAATGGAGTAGCTGCCCCGGCAAACAGTGACGTAACAAGCACGTTTTGAGACCATACTTCTTTGGTTAGTCTGTAACCTGCCCAATTTTCAAGTAACAGATACGTTATTTCAGGTAAAGTTGAGACTTACTAAAAAAGAATGTTATAATAAAGTTATACTTTACTGAAGTTGAGACCTTACTAATGAAGAATGTTACAATAATTTTATTATAACGTGAAAGAATGTTATAAGAATGCCACACTAATGTCCCAGTGCGACATCACAATGTAAGGTCCTAGCGATGTTTTTGGGTGCCATCAAAATAACGTAACAAAAACCAAAGCAGAAATAAACAGAGGGTTATGATAATGTTATAATAACGTCATATTCTTGATTGGGGCCTCCCATCTGCCCCCAACCTTCCGCTACACCTCCCGTGCCCCCCCCCCCAAACCTCCCAAACTCTCCAGCCTCTCTAAGTACAGGTCAGTCTGGTTTGAGTTCACAAACTGTAATGTAGTGGAGGGGCTGGTAAACGTGGGGAGTGGGTACTCAGCATGTCAAGATCTCCAGATTAAGGGATGCCTGAGGGTCTTATTGTTTAGGCTTCACTCTGGGAGCAGCCTTGGTTATAGCCTACTCCTGGAAATAGTAGGGTGGTCGGGGTAGTTATATGGGCCTAGAGTAGGGAGAGATAGAAACAACTTATAGGGGTAGAGAGATAACTTATAGGGAAGAAATATGGGTATACAGGCATGGGGAAAATAGTAGTTAAAGATAGGAGTAGGAAAATACAAAGGAGAGATATGCATAGAGAATGAGTATAGGTAAATATATGCATCCAAGATCAAAAAGAAATACCAATATAGAAACAGTGACAGATACAACTGAGAATAGGAGGGAGACAGAGAGTAGGCATAGCCAAATAGAAATATTAAAGAAATGCATGAAAATTGCGCATGGTGAAGAATTTTCATATTACACCTCCTAGTGTCCTATTTATATAGGGGTAATTGTCCTATAGGGGTAGTTGTTTTATATAGGGTAGTTGTCCTAGATAGGTGATGCCCTAGGGGTAGTTGTCCCAAATGTAATTATCCTATGTGGGTAATAGTCCCAGGGGGTAGTTGTCCTATGGCTAGTTGTCCCAGGGGTAGTTGTCCCAGGGGTAGTTGTCTCACAGGTGATTGTCCTGTCACCAGCATTTACTTTACATTATGTTTGAATACAAATACAAATGTAGGCCTAAATTAGTGTCTGATAAAAACGACAATAAGAAACAACATGCAACACAAATACAATACAACCACGTATGAGATTTGTAAAACACCACTAAACATAGCCTCCCTACTTCAAGTATAGTCTATGGCCTTTTTTGCATTATTGAATAGTGTTACTGCAGTTTTTGACCTCTGTCCTCTCACTACTTGCTCCTCCTACTCATATTGCCTGACTTTTTTCTTTTGCTTCTTTCTTCTCATTGTCCTAAAGCCGCATACCCAGTAGGGAATTCTGACGAAGTCGGCTGACTGATCGGCACTAAAGTCGGTCAATTCTACCGGACGAATCAGCCAACTTCAGCACCAATTCATATCAAACATTTACATTTCAATATTGCATACGGATTGGTGATCTGAATCGGTTGAAAAATCAGCTGATTATCCTGGTAGAATCAGCTCATTTGAGGCCCAATGACTTGGCCAACTTGGGTCAAATTCACATAATAGGTATGGGGCCTTACGTTATAGTTTTCATTGAATAAAAAAAGGAGGAATGAGGGAATTCGAATAGAGAACCCCCTTGAACACCCCGTTCCTCACTCACTCTTGGTTCCACTCCAGGATTTAATTATGTGCACGCAAATGAACCATATTTAAGTGCTTAGCCTGAATGTGCCCTCCCCCCTTTTCTTAAATCCGATATCTGCCCCTGTATATAACTTGTGGAGATGTGGTCATGTGATCACTTTTTTGGTCTTAGTTAAATGTGATTCAAAATCTTCTAGAATACTATTGATAATAAATTGATCACCAGTATGACAGCCAGCCCATTTCGGATGATGTGAAGTCATCTGCACAAGGTATATAACTACAGGTTAAGGACAATACCCACTAAGCAACTTTAGCGGCGATGGGAAACGGCACAAGAAACAACTCCCCGGCAGAATTCCCCGTGGGTATGGTGTGCTTTCTGAGCGACGATGGACATGGCACAGGATCAATGGTAAAATCACACGTAAAGTATCAAACTTGCAGTGACGACGATGCCGATTCTCCCAGTAGCCCATTGCCCGCTGGCGCTAGAGTCACTGTGGGGCGCATGCCCCTGCAGTTTTTTCTGGCCAACATTTATACTTTTTTAACATAGAATTATCCTGCCTAAAGGGCAGGGGAACATTTTCAGAATTGCACGCCTCCCCCTTTTGAAAATTCCTGGATATGCCCCTGAATAGGTATGGCTCTTTATGATTCCAGATTTTCTAATTAAATTACTGAGAAAGCCTAGGCCTCTCCGCTTCATCCACCTATACCCTCCTCACCTTCCTCCAGACCTCCTCCAGTGTCTCCTGTCGCCCAGAGCAGGTCCCGTATGTAGCGGTCACCATAGTGACGGTGGGCCTGGTGTAGTAGAGAGTCTAGGGCGTCCTCCATGGTGGTCACCAGGGGGGCGTCGCCATGGTTACTGGCTGGGGACGCCATGATGGCTGTCACTAAGCGTTAAGCCTAGTTCCCACTTGGGTGATTAGATTACAAAAATTGGCGGTGACTAATATTGTTAGTCACCCGGCAACCAACTAGACACTGGGGCTGTGATGTCTGGTGTCTAAACCACTATAGATGCCGTAGTTTTCTGGCAAAATATTTGACATGTTTAATATTTTACCTATAGCCACAGGCAGTTAGTTGGTCGCCAGGCAACATACTAAAGTGTCCTCTAGTTGCCAGCAGATCTAAAACAAGAGCATCCCAATCTTTTGATTAGTTGCTGGTTGTCCAGCGACTATCATTTCCTCCTTGGTCACGGCTGAAAACCACAAATCACCCTCATTAATCACCAAAGTTGGGACGTGGCATCAGCATAGTAGAGAGTCGTCACCAATTGGTCATGGTTAGTGCTTGGGTACCATGGTGGTGCTTTCCTTACATCAATAGAGAACCTATATCATCCTCCAAAGAACTGCCTCCATGGTTACTGGCCTGGGTCGCCATGATGTGTGTTACTGAAGTACTTTTAGTTTTGTTGTATAGTACTATCTGATTGTAGTTGTTGAGGGGATGAATGAAGAGTTGAAGACAGGAGTAGTTTGCAGATGATGACGTATTATTTCTTCAGTCACAGGTTATTAACCAAAGGCCTTAGCCTAGGCTCTTATACAAAGCACATGTGTCCACCTTAGTGTCCGGACTCCCCTGACCAGTGGAGCATTCAAAGTTCCCTCTCCTGGGGCCTCTAGGGCACTGATATAGGTGGCTCCACCTGGACCCTATGAGGGTAGTTAGACAATACTTAAATGGTATAGGTTAGTACTTGTGTGCAACAGTTTTATAATGATATATTAATTCTTACATAATTATCTAAAATATTTGAATAAATTTGTGTTTTAGAGTAAAGATACCTATTTTGAGGTATAACATTACTTAGTGTTAGTATAGCAGAGAGTCTATGGCATCTGCCAGGGTCATTGCCAGTAATTGGTTGTCGTCACTGGTTACTGGTGGGCATCATGTTACTAGTTTTCTCATATGAGTAGAATATCTATATCATCCTAAAGGAGGGTGTCTTGATGGCACGGTGGTGGGTTGTTGGCTCCATTATCTGAAGGTTGGTGGTTCAAGTCTCTATCCTGTTGCTGTGGTATTAGACATTCTCCCTGTGGTCAACAACAGGGTTACCAAAGGCCTATTGCCATCGGCCATTGTATGTGGTGCGATGCCTTTAGAAAACGGTATATAAAAGAACACCAGCCTTGGTAAAAGTGTAGGGGTATGGTATTTTTTGAAATTGGAAAGTTTATCTACCTCCTCATAGACTGGATCATCCAGGAGCAAGGATGGAATAACCCAGTGCTCCAAAACCAGAGTCTGGTGGTTCAAACCAACAAACATACAAACTTCACCAACGAACTGTTGTCATGGTAAATGCTTGGGTGCCAAGATGCATGTTAGCATAGTATAGAGTCTGTAGCATCTTTAAAGATCGTTACCTATTGGTTGTCGCTATGGTTACTGGTTAGATGTCATGGTAATATTTTCTCGTATAAGTAGAGAACCTGTTTCAAACTCCAGGGTCATCTCCAAAGAACTATCGTCATGGTGAAAGGCATAATTATAACGCCACGGTAATAGACGGTGTGTAAACGGAAAGAACCCTCTAGTAAGGGGACTTCCAAAATGATCAGACGTGGATATTAATATCATATCATCTCATGTCGGCCTGTATTACGTAGTATTTCACAGGTTCCCCACTAGAAGAGGAGCGGGGTTTTGTCACCCATCACATTATATAGACATTTTTATAGTCTGATGCCCTGAACCAATGAGTTCGGGGATGGGTTCCAGCGGGCCAGGCCTTAAAGTCAAGGCGCCTATGGGAGTATCCAATGCGCAGACGCGTGGGAAAGGTGTATAGTAACAACAATACCTACTCCACATCCACGGATCTCTAACAACACTTCTATTGTGCCACCCACTATTCAAAAGCTCTATAGCATGCATATACACTGATAATCCTCAGCTTTCAAAAGTTAGTCTGGAGTGGCTAACTTATGTTAGTCAAATTATAGATTAGTCCTTTTGACTGATATTTGTGTAACATGTTAGTCATGAAGACTACATGATTGGTCAAAATGACTAAGAGGTCACATGACCAAATAAGTGATCACATGACCACCAGGAAAAAAAGGCATACACAAGAAAACAGACTCCAAAGATTTGTAAGTTTATCCATTCTCATCCTTAGTTCACATTGTGCATCTAACTTTCAAACACATTTTATCTGAAAGCATAGATATCAAGGCTGATTTCTAAACTCCTTTCGATCAATTAAATTGACTATTTAGTTGTTAATTTGTTAACCTGAGAATAGATAGAGGAAGTGTATGTAAGGTTAGTCATAATGACCAACCTTAGTCTAAATGACTAGGGAATTGGTCATATATGACCAACTGGTAAAGTAGCATCGGATATCATTGGCTGTATAGAACAGTGTTTCTCACATTGAAACCAAAACCTTATCTGAAATTAAATATTTTCAATCAATCTATGAATTCATCTGCATTCAGATAATTCAATGAGTGTGACCCATAATATCCCAGCAAACAGGACACCTGTATTCCCCAGTTCAACACCTGCTAAATTCATGTATTACTGGTGTGGTTGGAATTTCTACATAATTCTATCCTTTCACTTTCTATCTAGTATTTCCATGAGTTTTCACACAGTAAAATGCACATGTGTAATAATCTTTTCCACAATGCTGTTTATGTATATTATACATTTCGTCATGCTACACATAATTATGCCTTAACATAACTTTATAGATACATGTATTTACACATTCTAGTGTCATTCGTGTAATTCTGGTGAAGTGATAATCCCCATTTAAACTATGTATATTAGAGCAGTTTTACACATATTATTTTCATGTAATTTTGGTGTTGTATAAAACTCTGTGAATTACCTCAGAAAGCCAAGCATACACGGTAACACCACAGTGAATAGGGAGAACAAAAGAACTAGTCTTTGATTATAACCCGTATTTGGCCCAGTGTAGCGGAAATCTATAATCTCATGTGGGTTATTTCACGTAACCCTCCTGACTCTTGCTTTATCTACCACTTTTACATACCATGGGTAGCTTGGAGGGTGGCGAGGGATACTAAACAATTTATTATAGTTGTCAAAAAAGCATGATCAACCTTGTTTTTACTATGCCAAGTTCTATGTACATCAAAGGTATATCCCCCCTAGATTTGACGCCTTAGGTATAAGTAAGGTGTAATAACAATTTGTTGTAGGTATCAAACCCTTAGTCCTCATAGACTGAGAACACCTAGCCTCTTATGACTAAGAACATTAGTCATTATTCCTGCACTTTCTAATGTGACTAGGCCAAGTTAGTCACATTAGTCACTGTTGACCAGAAAAAGTTAGTTGTCTCAGGCCCCATCAAGTTGACTATGAAAGTTAGTCACCATGTGACTAGCTTTTTTACCCCTAAGATTATCAGTGTAGAAAGGTCGGCCGGCTTCTAAATTTCCATATCAGTGGGAATACCTTGGACTATTTTAGAATAAACTTCAACCCACTTCAACCAAAGTAAATGGGATTGTCAAGTTGTTTGTGCTGTGTCAAAACATTCCAGTGTGTTTGTATCGATTCCTCTTTTGCGATTATATTGAAGTCGTGTAAGATTAGCATATCAATTGTGCTCTCAAAGCAAAATCCTTTGGATGGCATGTAGAGACGGCATATTTCACATGGTTGGTAGAGCCTCTGTGGCAAAGTCTGTCCGTCTGTATAGTTCCTGTCAATCCATTCAGAGACAAACACAGCATTCCTACGTCGATGCATCTAGTATTGAGAGTAGTTTCTATTTGAAGCTATAGTGAATGGCATCCCCAAACACAAAATTAATGTCCTCTCCAAATTAATATAAGTAATAAGCCAATATCTGTGTGTCTATATCTGTGTGTCTTTCTGTTGGTCTGTCTATCTCGCTGTCTGCGCATAGTCTGTAAAGGGTACAATATCTTTCTAAATGTTTGTCCATATCCGAATCTCATTGTCCATTTGCTCTCTATCATTGAGGTTAAAACGAACAGTGGTCCATGAACATTTAATCAATAAGGCCTCCTCTTGAAACTTTTATATAGGTTAATGAAATTCCTTCTGTACTGAGCATGATACACATAATCTGCCCTGGTCAGTGATATCCTTCCGCGTATTACCATACCAAGAACTACATCCAAACAACCTACACACGGAAGACAACCATTGAACAAGGGATACCGACTCTTTGAAAGTATAGGTAGCTTTATCAAATTCCTTCTGGATTGGACAGGAGAGACACGATCTGCCCAGCCTTGGCCAAGTGCAAACCTTTTGCATGTTACCATTCAAGGACCTGCATTCAAATCAACCAGCTGTCCATAGAAGAATATTAAAATAATTTGAGATGATGATGATGTGTTGGGGTTTAGGTTCTATTCAGCAATTTTTCAGCTATATCAAGACCAACTCCGTTTTTCTGACTGTTAACAGTTGTATGATCGAATCTATGGTGGTGGAAACGACGGCAAGGTAAGATGGTGTCACAGCCCAGTCTCGAACCTGGGTTCCCTCCGTCCAAGTCAAGCACGTTGACCACTACACCACCCCACCCTCCTACATTTGAGATGATGGTACTTTCCAAAAGCAGCAATATTTCTCCTGTGTCACATCCTGCCATCTTTCTATCAGGTTGACGCTGTAAGCTTAAGTTCGTTCATAAACTGGCAGTACCTGGCGTCTCCTCCATCCCATAATGCCCCTGTGTACCCGGTCACGTGACCCCGGTGAGTGGGTCCTTGAGTGGTACCTCTCTCCTCAGGTAGGGGGCGCGGCGGTAGGAGTGTTGACAGTAGGGGGGGGGGGGGAGTACACAGGAGGGAACAGCCTTCTGGTGGGGGTTATAAATAGCGTCTATTGTTTAGTAACAACAGTGGTTAGGTAACAAAACTCATAGTTAAATGATTCAAAGAAAATAATAACCTGTTAATATTTATAAAGTGGGTAATAGGTGGGCTAGAAACTAAATGAGACTAATAAATGACAGTTACAAAAATAGAATCAATTACACAAATTACTTTTAAGGTTGACCCTTCAGGTAGCCTGCTTGTAATTGTCTTTTCTACAGTGGTGAATTAATGATCGCAATTTTCCAGTGCTGGGAGCCCCTTATATTACAAACTCTCTGTTTATCCACGCTTTAATAGCAACTAGTTGGTTTCTATCGAGGTATCAGTACGCTTTAAGGGTAAATTAAAGGGAGCCAAAAGCAATGCAGGGTCAAAATTTTGCAAATTCTGTTAACTATTGAAATATATTCTATGGCCATAGCCTAGGTCTGTGGTAAAATATAAATTGTGAATAAAGACTTAAACTACATCAAAATACATTAAAACTCACCTCAAGTCAATTTTGGTGACCCACCAAAATTGGTTTGTTTACAAACATTGCCCTTTTCAGGCATACATGGCATGAGTTTTATGGAATTTAATTGAAGTCATCATGATTTATGCTGTACTAATGGCCAAAGTTAGACTCTTAGAATGTATTTTCATAGTTATTTGAGTTTGCAAAACTTTGTCATATTTGACACAATATTGCTTTTGGCTCCCTTTAAGTTGCACTGTGATTTTGGCAAGAAGGATAAGGGCACCAAGGGGGGGGGGGTATGAGATTTCAGGAATTTTGCTTACGTTCCTATACAAATTCAATGCGTATTTTAGCCTAAGGGGGGGTGGGGAGTCTAGAATCTGTGAATTTTTGCGTACATACTAAATGGAAGGCCCCTAAGGGACCGTCCACTAAGTACATACAAATTTGTTCTACAACAGGGAGGTTAAACAACCCTAATGCATCACCTAAAACATAAACGTAACGTATCACCTATCTTAGCTATTATGAAAGGACTACAACATGTTTCATCTTGGGTGTATTATCATTCACCAGTAGTCAGAGGAAATAGATTCAAATTTCAGACACCCTTTACATGTAGTCCTACAGAAGTCCTGAAAGTTTAGAGATACATTGACGTATTAAGATGCTTTGGTACTGGTGTTGCTGAACCTTCCTAATCTTTCTGCAATGACCTCCTGCTCGTACAAACGAGAAATACATATTAGAAAATGTCATAAGCCGATCACCCTACACCTACCCTCTTTGTGCCAGCGTAATTAATGAATTTAAAGTGGTACCATTTTAACAAAGTATCTGTGGTCAAGGGCTATTTTCATCCACACGGCTACTGCCTTAAAACTATTTCTGATTCTGATGCATGCATAATCCCCCTGACCTATTACCTCTAGCAATTCAATTATGAAGTTGAATTGTTGTTTCCATGAGTTCTGATAAGATATTCTTTATATTTAGCAATTTATGCAAAAATGCATGTTAACTCAAGTGGCGTGTAAGCCAGACGTTTCAATGCAATTGACCACGAATCGATGTCTCGTGTAGCATGTTAAGCTCTTGTCGATCAGATGCTAGCTGATCCTGGATACATGATAGTCAATCAATCACTCAGTGTTTTAATGCTAGAATGCAATTCAGCTTTTCTAATCTAAAAACTGCCATATCATGCAGATATTCAATAAAAATCTGTGGGGCAGATCCAGGGGGGGGGGCAGGGGGTTCTGACCCCACTCCCCTTTTTGGTGGGGATTTAACCCTTTCCTGACGGCCCCATAGGAAATCGATCATATATGATCGATGGTCATTAATTAGGCTTTAATTTCTGTAATTTTTATATCTCAATGTTAATTTTTGAAATATATATTAGATATCATGAAACAATTATATTAAGGCATATTTTGCTCATGAATACTTCAATACGGAATTTGTGACACTTTGAGTGATGGTATATTTGCCAAATTTGATGTCTTATTAATAGGGACACCTTTGTTAACCCATAAAAGATTAAATTATTTAAGATTAAATAGCTTTGATAATAATTCAAATTATATGATTTTCATTCTAAATGATCATAACATGCTTAAAATGTTCCCAGGTATATATATAACTCATAAACTTAAAACTCTTGTAAATCAATATTTTTTTGGTTGATTTTAGAATAATTCAAGCCGCTCATTCTCAATAAATGTTCATAAATCAGCCATTTTTATGAAAATTCAAGATGGCCGCCCTTTAAATTAAACATTTCATGGTATTGATTATAAATTTCAGAATTTGCTTTAGCTTTCACATCTAGATCACTCTGAAAGTGCATAACTATTCACTGGACTGATCTTGATGATATTTTTGAATATTTTTCTGTTATAATTGGCATTTTCATTATTTTCATAGGATTTATTATTGTTTTTTATTATGAATTACAGTAAATAATGGAAATTTGACTATTTTTGGGGCATGACATACCTCTTATCCTGGTTACATAGGTACGTGAACAAATATTGATGATTACAAAAATATGGTATCAAATGATAGGAAATGACCTGGAGAACAACTTTCTAATTCGATTTTTTTCTCTAAAATCAATATTTATTCAGATTTTCAGGCATTTGAAAATAAAATGACCCAAATATATTCATTTTTTGAGAAATTTCAATAGTATTCAAAACCTTATATGGTTACCATGGCAACCAAAATGAAAGATTTGAATATATTTACTAAACCCTGTGATAATTTGCTATAATGATGGCATAAAACTTTGTGATCAAACCCTCTTACAGAATATCAAAATTTAGAAACAAAATTGTACATGCCTGTTTTCTTTGATAAAACCCATTTTGGTGCCGTCAGCAAAGGGTTAAGCTTGCCAATGAGAAAAATGCGTCACGTGCATTCACGCAAATGCACGCCATTTTAGTAGTTAGCCTAAATGCAGACCCCAACTTTCCGAAAGCCTGTATCTTCCCCTGGAAACCTTAAGCAATGAAAGAAGTGCACTAACACACACATAATCAGCAATGGGCAGACACATTTTATTCTCAAAGGCTAGAAGACAATTAACCAAATATTTAGCCATTACTCATATTTGAGGAAATTAAAGGGGTTCCAGACACCCAATAACTTCTCTGGTTAGGCCACTGATTATGTAAGTTTAGAGCATATTAAATTGATACTTTTTTGGAATACCTTTCAGCATAATTCATATAGCAACAGAGAACATTTCCAAGGAATATAGATCTAAAGTCTATGACATAGATGGGCTAGCATTTGATAGAATTCAAAAAAGAATATTATATCAAAAGCTGAGAGCTCCTCTGATTTGTTTCCAATCATTTACCACATTGGAAATCTATGGGATGTGCCCAAGCAGACCCAGACAGGGTCGATGGTAGTGATCTGTTTGACCAGCCTGACTCAGTTTGCACCCAATCAATCAGACTGACAGCAGAGATCCATCCATGGTATACTCTAATAAGAAGCACCGCAGGGGGCATCTGAGGGTGGCTGTGCAACCCATAGGGGATCGTCTTGTACTGAGGGTGAAGCCCGAGGTTCGTACGATCCCCATGGGTTGTATGGTCACCCAAGGATGACTCCAAAGGTGCTTCTTTATTTTATCATGCGAACAATCCTCAAATAGTTGAGAAGATACTGACAATATGGAGCGGCGCATACAGCCCGTCAGTATGCCCAGCCTCCAATACGCACCACTTGCTGGGCATACGGGTGATAATATACACCTGTCGCCCCCGAAATCCTGAGTCCACCAAATGATGGTTTCATCCTGTTATAAATCCAATGCTTACATCAGGCCAAGGGGACGAGAGTCCAAAGTACAGTAGAACTAATTGTGGGAGTAACCATAAGATAGCCAGTTTTATTCTATAAAAACTTCGGAGCACCTATACCTTCAAGTTATAATCACCTTTCACCCTGATTGTAACTACATGAGTCTTGTTTTTGCTTATGGGAGTTTGGGTGGATTTACAGGAGTTATGGGTTGATTTATGCAAGTTTTGTTATAAAACAGCTGCGTCTGAGAGTTTAAAACACGCATACAGTTTCCATAAGCAAACATAAACTCATATTGTTACAGAAGTTTGTTATGAAACAGGCCACAGACTGGTGATTGTCTGGGGACACAGGATTCTGTCTGTCATAGGATTCAGATTGCTTGCCAAAGTCATAGCTGTCAAATAATCACATTGCTTGCCAAAGTCATAGCTGTCAAATAATCACATAGCTTGCCAAAGTCATAGCTGTCAAATAATCACATTGCTTGCCAAAGTCGTAGCTGTCAAATAATCACATTGCTTGCCAAAGTCGTAGCTGTCAAATAATCACATTGCTTGCCAAAGTCATAGCTGTCAAATAATCACATTGCTTGCCAAAGTCATAACTGTCAAATAATCACATTGCTTGCCAAAGTCATAGCTGTCAAATAATCACATTGCTTGCCAAAGTCATAGCTGTCAAATAATCACATTGCTTGCCAAAGTCATAGCTGTCAAATAATCACATTGCTTGCCAAAATCATAGCTGTAAAATTATCATTAAGAATGACATCACACACTTTGACCCTTTCCCAGAATAAAACATCCTGTTTTGCATTTAAACTATACAAACTCAATTACGCACTCATTCTCGAAATTCAACGTGTCAACCATGCTACTCAACTGTTGTGACTCAACTGGGGCTTTTCAGAATAAGCGGGATGATGGTGATTGTTGGAGTTTAACGACCATTCAGCAATTTTTCAGCTATATCAGGACTACCTCACAGTTTTTGGGTTGTACAAAGTACTGTGGTTGAATCTACGGGGATGGAAACAATGGCAAGGCAAGGCGGTATAGCAGGCACAGCGCAGACTTAAACCCAGGCATCCCAAGTGCAAAGCGAGGATTTTATCCACTACACCATCCCACCCCCGCAATAAGCCCGGTGTGATGTGGCATTCTGTGATAAATAACATCCTAGACATATGGCTATCTATTCAAGAGAGTCGAAAGCAATTTAGGATCAACATTTTACAAATTCTATGGACTATTTGATACATTTTATGACCACAGTCCAAGCCCATGATAAAAAATAGACAGAGAAAACAGGCTTATAATGAATTAAAACGCATTTGATATTTTTCCTGGTTAGTTTTATTTCTCATGGTTTGTACTATACAACTTACTAAAGTTGTTATTGAAAAACGTCGTTGTCAAGAACTTGAAATTATAATTGATGAAGTTTATATTGAAAATGAGTTGAAACACACGTATGAAGTTGTAATGAATATTGTGTGTTTGTCATTGTATTATTGTGTGTTATCCTTAGTATCTTTGGAAGAGCTTTTCTTGTAAAAGAGATAATTGGGGGATAATATACAAAAGTTGGACTCTTATAGAATGTACTTTTATAGTTATTTGAGTTTTGTAAAGTTTTGTTAAATTTACAACACAACACTGTTTTTGGCTCCCTGTCAGGGATGGTATGTGATTGTATTAAATGGGCTTTTCAGAGTGTTTTCTCAGAATCCTTAAGGTTCTAAAGAACTAGTTTCTGATATTTGGAGCAATATTCACTTTGCTAAATTATTCAACTTCTAAATTGATCGGGCTAATTCCTGACGTTGCACAAACTCCTCATTTATCTTCCATTTCAATAAATATTCAGAAACAATTGAAGATTGTTTAGAGTGCAACTGTTCATGGTTGTAAACAAGCCTTATACAGCGGTGACTGACCTTAAAGTACTGTATTTGTAAGCGGCTCAGTTCTACAGGTCCTATCTATGTCGGCTCAGTACAGTTTATGTAAGGTTTGGGTTCAGCATTAAATGTGTATGTGTTTTGACAATGTGGTGAGGAGGGTTATAGAAACATACACACAGACCCAAATAATGGACAACACAAATTCCTGCAAGTTACAAAACATTGCATGGTTCTCAATTCAGTGACATAGTGGGCAGATTTCCAATAAACATGTCTTATGATATTTATCTATGCAACAAGCTCCCTAAAAGCAAGGAATAAGCAAAATCTTCTTGGAATACAATTTAAATTTCAATACGGAGAAGGTTAATTTTGTTTCTGATGTCGCGTCACATGTATGTTTAGATCCATACTCGTGTGACAGCCAGTTAGACCGGTGCTTTTATCGAGATTTGAAAAGGCCATTTGATCAATATCCCATTGGGGGAATGGTGCCTGCCTCTACCCATAAAGGGCTGAGAGAACTGCCATTGTTAATTTCTGAATTCATTTAATGGAATTTTGCAAGGTGCGTGCAGAGGATTGTAAAAGGCCGAAAAGACTGGTGTGATCTGTGGGAGGCGGTTTACGACCCGGAATTCAAACGTCGCCTTTTGTAATGTTAAAGTGAATCACTCTCTGAAATTTTATTACACTTGGTGATAATTTGTATCGCGGGGTATTTTTTGTAGTGAGGTACAGAGAGTTTTTTTTATATATATGCATTATGGGATGACCAAGAGAATTTTCTTGATGTATTGCGTATCATTACGAACCATACCTTCTTCATCTGTACATACAGTGCATCTACATAATATTATGGTTGGAAATGGAAGAACTAACAATGTAATTTTTATCACTTCCCAAAATTATGTTACTGTTAGTTTCTGAATTCATTTAATGGAATTTTGCAAGGTGCGTGCAGAGGTTGTAAAAGGCTTAAAAGATGCTTGTGATCCGTAGGAGACGTTTTACGACCCGGAATTCAAACATCGCCTTTTGTGCTGTTTAAGTGCAATACTCTCTGAAATGTTATTACACTTGTTGGTGATTTGTATTGGACGTTATTTTTTGTGAGTGATCATTGGCAGAATGTGTGGGCATGTGTATTTAGGGATGACAAAGAGATATTCTCTATGTGGTGCATGCGACCTTGATCAGTTTTTTGTACTATTAAATATGATTAGAAATGGAAGAACCAATATTACAACTGTCTTTTCCTATCAAGATAATTGATTCCAATGTATAGTCTGCAGGGGCGGATCCAGGATTTTGGAAAAGGCCAAAAATATCATTCTTTTAAGGCAGGAAAATGACCAGAAAAGGTGTTCCCATTGGGCGATTTTGGCCAGAAACCTATTAAAAGAAATGGACAATCACTTTGAAAGTATCTAACAGTGTGGTTCCTACCTTTACTGTCTTACCATCTGCTTACCTGAAATGAGGTGTAAATCCTCCTAGGTCTGTCTCCCGCCAAAAGCTAGCATGGATGTCACATCACAATGTAGGGTGGAACCATCCATGTTTAGTGCAAGGACTTATTTCCCAGAATCTTCATTTTAGAGTGCTCCACTGTATTCCCATCCAACACTTTATCCTTTCTCCCTGCACCAACCTTGTGGCTATCCATCCAGTGATACAACCTGTACTACTACAGCCATCAGTCAGCTTATTTTAACACTGTTCCCCATGCTTATTCCAGACTGTATCACAGTATAAAAGCAATTCCATATTGCATATGAACAATGCTACAAAAGCCCATCCTGCTGGATAAATGATACTGCAGATCCCTTTTTGTGTATCCTGATTAGTATGTGTGGTCAGGCTGCTGGGGAGGTTTTCCACCTTTTATGGCATTAAGGTTGGTTTGGTGGTTTGGTGTTAGTGGGAATGTGTCGCGGTGTCCGTTACGCAGATTCAGAATGTGATGATCCCGGGGCGATTCCGCCTCACGATCAGCCGGCTTTAGTACCGCTAAGCTTTGGCTCATGGGCTCTAGAGGGATGAGTCCCACGCTACATGTCACTTTCCAAGAAATAGTCATTTTTTTTGTGATGGAGGTTTGGAGGCAACATGGTGTCTGTTATGCAGATTCAGAATGTGATGATCCCGGGGCGATTTCACCCCACGATCGGCAAGCTTTATACCGCTGAGCTTTGGCCCACAGGCTCTAGAAGGAGGAGTCCAATGAAACATGTGAGTTTTTAAGAAACTGTCTTTTTTCTGCTTGATATGCATTTTGCGATGTTTAGTGTCAGTTTGAAATGCTTAGTGTTGATAAATGACTGTTACAAAGTATAAAAGAGTATTCAGGGTTATTTGAAATTGCCAGTAAATAGTCATACGCTGTCTCCTCATCTTAAAGGATAATTATTGAATCAGCATTGCACACTTTGGTGAATCTCCTTTGGTTATTAGGGCTTGCCAAAAGTTGATGAAAAATATTAGATATTTCTGAGAATGGGAAGGGCGCATGCTTACTACTCCCAAAATCTTATCGATTGATATGTAAGAGTATTTTTATATTTAATTGCACTCCCAGGACTAGGTTTACAATTAATAGAAAATCACTTTGTAAGTAGAGCCCGCAATCAGGGGTGCAGAAGTGGTGAGGAGGCTAGTGTGCATGTGGGCGGACCGGGATTGACGCTGCAGGGGGCTGAACTCTTCACCTCTTTGCATTCTCCCTCTGACAAAGACAGGGTTATCAAAGGTCCCTAGAGGACCTTCGGCTGTTGTGTGTGGGGCCCTGTCTGTGGGACCAGGAACATTAAAGAACACCTGCGTCAGTAAAAGTGTAGGGGTATGGTCTCTACCTTCTTATAGGTTAGATCATTAAAGACAGAATCGTCAAAAAACCTTTTCTTAACGTAAAATTAATATGACCACAGATCTTGATTTGACGTTAAACAACAACCAACCTACCATGATCATTTCATATCACATATATAAAATGAAAGGTTTCTCAACTCTCCATTTTCCAAGCTCGTTATAGACGGTCTAGCACCCTGATCTGAAAACAGTAGGAAGTGTGAGTGCAGGAGCATTTGACTCTGGGACATGACATGGCTGTTAGAGGGAAGTGGGGTTAGGGCTGGGGGAGGGGTATATATGGAAATGGGATGCCTTGCTGTGCAGTAGAAATGTTACATAGTGATAATCGTACGGGGTTCTATGTTGAGACGCAATGGTTATGTAAGTATTGGGAGTACTATTCCAAGGCAAGCAGCGACATAACAGAGACATTCTGCGCCTGTACGTTTTTGGTTAGTCTGTAACCTGCCCAATTTTCACGTAACAGTTATGTTATTTTAAGTAAAGTTTGGACTTACTAAAAAAAAGCAAGTTGTAATAACATTATATTTTAGTTAAGGTGAGACCTTACTCTTAAAGAATGTTATAATAATATAAAAATGTTATCATAATATGAAAGAACATTACAAGTATAATAGTGATTGTTTAATGATGAAGAATGGTCAGATAGTTGTAGTGTAGAATAAGTTGTAGGTTTTATTCTGAAGTTCACACAAGTTTAGCTGTATCCTGCAGGTATACACATAGAGCACACATTCAATAATTGTCCAAATGTATAATGTTTTTTTCCTGAATGTTTTTGTACATTGAGTTCACATTGTCCTGAATGTTGCTGTTGCTTTGGGAGCATGGAGATAGGCTCATAGAGCAAAAGCCCTATAGCCTAGTGTCCTTACGGCTACATGGTGATGGCGTTTCGGCAAGACCTTCTGGGTGGTTGGGTTGTCTCTATCTCAACGTTCCGTCATTCCTGACCAATCCTAATGACCAACCTTTCAAGACTGACTCGATCGGCGATAGCTGAAGCTCTTATACGTTTGATACAGGATGTTTACGTCTGTCTCTGACCAGTCATGCCTCGTCAGCATGGCCCTGGTTCGTCACGGGGAATCCCAGCTTCTGTGGGTTATTTCCTGTGATGCAGACTGCTACGTCACTGGGGTCTGTGCGTCACATCGCTGTTACACTCATAAGATAAATGGGTACGTCCTTACATCCGGGTTGAGGGTGGATCACGAGTTGCAATGTCTCTTATGTTTCTTTACTTCATATTACATTTTAGTTTCAATAATACAAATTGTATATAGAAATTGTACATCATGACTTTAGCAATATGACACAAGAATGTCACAATCATGTCATAATGCAATGTTGCCATGTTAGGTTCTAAAGACGTTTCCGTATCTATAATATTTCTACATGAGTAGTACTTTTCCTCCCAATTTCAAAAGCCAAAGTTCTGACTATTATATCCCTAGGCTATGTTTTTTTTTGCGTTGCAAATTGAAAAAAAATAAACAAAAGACAAGATATGATTTCCCGTATTAATCAGATCATAATTATTTGTGGATAGAGTTGCTATGTGCTCCCTGTCAGTAATGACACATAGACAGCGACAATAGCGATATGACTTGCCAAGGTTTTCCTCATTAATAACTGAAATACATTCAGATCGTTTATACTGATTGCGACTTATCTGTGCCATCTACATGCTATCTCATGTCAGCCGACAGGTTTGTGTAATTGTTGCTGATGCCAATCAATTAAATCATCAACGGGGACAATAGAGGGGAGAGGGACAATAAAGTTGCATAGCTGGTTTTTCAATTTAGATAGGGCATTTGTCATTAGATTATGGAATTTTCAAGTCTTCCTAATATTAAATGAAATATTTAACTCATGACTATTAAGGCTTTTTTACTTTTTGTTCCATCAAAGAAATGCGATGGCGTTGAGCATGAATGCGGAGCGCATGCACACATTGTATGTATGCATGTATGCGATTTTGCTTGTGTTTGTATTTGTATTTGGTGTCTGTGTGGATGTTTGCGTTTGTGTGAGTTTGTGTGGATGTGTGTGGCTGTGTCTTGTGACGAACCCAGGGTTTGGATAGGAGTTTAGGGGGAGGCCAGGGGGCCGCTTTCTGAAAAAGGTATACGTACGTTGACATTGAGTAGCGTATTACTGTTTATATAAAGTTACATACAATACGGGGATTACAGCAGAAAAACTGAGCAATAATGAAAAGAATGAAGAGAACATAATGATCATTTTATAATATGTAAAAGTCAATCTGAAATAGCCCTCCTTTGGTATAAACGTTTTCGGAAGGTGAGCATGCCTGGTCTATGAGAATCAGATACCACAGGATGCATCCCCTCAACCACCCACTCCCCTATCCCTCCCTCAAGCATTAAGCATGTATTCCACTAAGCGATTTTGACATCTAAAAATTTGAAATTGTTATTAGAAATTTAAAGGAGCCCTTACATGTTAGATATCATGCATTTGAAAGGGAATATGAAATCCTTCTAAAGATACATAGCATGCCCATACCTGGTGTTTATTTCTTCTCGCGATTTT
The DNA here is from genome assembly GCA_936440205.1 of Lepidonotus clava. Taxonomy (NCBI): domain Eukaryota; kingdom Metazoa; phylum Annelida; class Polychaeta; order Phyllodocida; family Polynoidae; genus Lepidonotus; species Lepidonotus clava. The sequence continues at coordinate 5,405,654 of OW387143.1, forward strand.
CGAAATCGTCCGTAAAATCAGCTAGTGAAATACAGCCTTTACACTCTGTTTTATGCCTGTTTTCTCGCTGCGTGTTTAAACTCCAAACACTGCCCTAACCCGGGTCGTGACGCCAACCATAAGGACTGATTGGCCACTCAAATCCTCGGGGGGGAGGGGGGAGGGCACTCATTATTTGATGGTAGGACCATCTGCGAAACTATAGCCCCACCCCCTTTTTTTTTGGGGGGGGGGGGGGGGGGAGGAGGAGGGGGGATTTCATAGCCCCCAAAATACTGGGATATTTTGAGAGTCACCCCCTTTTTCAGCATACCTCATGGACAGACCCTACAAATCAGCAATACATTTCATAATAAATTTGTCATAATACAATATCAGAAGGTGACAATTTGTTTACGAGCTATTATGAAAGAATTCAATTATTCAGAATTGACTTTTAATTTAACATCATAATATATAATCTATCATTGACAGCTCTCCCAAAAGGTGGTTTGATGATTTGAAAGCCCCCCCCCCCTCCCCCCTTTTTTAAAAGGCAAATTGGCGATGAACAGTTTCAGCCCCATTTCTAGACCAAGTACCCCCTCCCCCGCGGCACAAATCGCCACTGCGCATGCGTAGGACCAGTCAGCAAGGGGCCTCAAATCTCGCCCCAAATCTCAGCGTGAATTAACGCGGGAAAAACGATCAATAAATCTATCGCAGCGTTCCCTAGTGGAGAATGGGTGCGTCGCGTGAGATCACGTGCCGTGCGCGAGACTTCCTGAGTAAAGCCAAACGTTTGAAGGTTAGTTTAACGTGTTTTTTATGTTTTCTTTTTTCCGCATAATCTTCTATATTTTGGTTAATCTATTTTAAGTCTAGATGGAATGTCTCATCGTTTTCTTTAAATATTCTTTAAATATTTCTATTTTTTATAATTTTCACATTGATTCCATTTGTAGCTTAATTGCTTCATATTCCTGTCTAACACAGACCATATTGGTTCAAAAGAAATGCCTTATAGATAATTGTTTGTAGTTTTGATATTGCATTTAGAGCTGATATGCCTGAGAATCTTCTACTTGGAGTTCATGATAATTGTTAATACAATTGAAGCCATGCTCCAAGTGCGTGTCACATACTACCTCCAGCTACGGTCATTTCGTTCATACAGTGTGCTAGCAGATGCGGCCACACTTGGTTGTAAGAGCCTCTCAGGAGCTGGTCTGGCCGACCGAGCAGCTCGCGGTGCTGTCACCTGGTGTACACCCAGAGAACACTTAATACATCTTCTCACCACACGGTGGCAGCACTGAGTCACAGGCTCACTTATCGCCAACGGTTTATGGACCATGGATCATGACGGGAACCAGACGAGTGTCAAGTAAATAAGAAGATGCAGGCGCGGATTTAGGGAGGGGGGGGGGGGGGGCGTGCCAGGCGTGTGTGTGTGCATGCATGCATGTGTGTGTGTTCATTTCGAATTTGGGCAACATTGCCATCTTAATGTTCATAACATGTGTTTATAAGATACGTATCACTCCTCTCAAACTCCTCAGGTCAAAATCAATATTGGGCCAAAGAGATTTCCTTTTGTAAGGAAGTCATGAAACTCCATTTCACACTGGTCTTAAATCTGAGATCTAATTTTTAAAATAGGACGTTTAGACTTTGAGACGGTGGGGCTTTAAATGTACAATCCTATATATATGTTTTTGGTTTTAGTTATATAGTAAGTGTAGCTTAAAAAATTGTCTATAAAAATCAGCCTATCTTAAAATATAAGATGCGAGTAACACACTTATGGGTTTGCAGATGTGAAACTCACATCCCAGCTAACTTGCGACATAACAGAAACATTCTGCAACCGTACCTTTTCAGTCAGTTTGTTAATTATACTAAGATTGCACATTATGCTATTGATGGTGAAGTTGAAACCTCACCAAATCAGGCAACCTTTTAACATTATTTTTGGGGACAGAACATTGTAGGAGCATTCTCTTTAGGTTGCAAAATATAACCAGAATGTTATAACAACATTACAGTGCAACTTCACTGCAGTACATTGCAGGAAGGTTATTGGGAACCATAAAAAACAACACAGAATGTTACTGCAACGTTATAATAACTGACTGGGATGTCAGTCCAACCTTCAAAACAGAAACTATCCCTGTGGCCAAACGGAAATGGCTGGTTAAATGTAGTGAGGTAAAACTCTGAGAGACACTTCTAAGAAAACAGCAGTCTTATGGGGGATGGACGGAACCAAAGTCTAATAAAATCTAGAAGTATGAAAGGATATGCCATAGGGGAGCAGAGAGAGAGAGTCTCTTTGGTGTTGAGACTTTTAATCTACTCCCCTTTCATCCATGGGCGTTTCCTGTCAGGGAGGATGTCTGAAAAGTACTCTTTGTAATTTTGTCAGAAAGCTATTCCAGATTTATGATTCTCAAATCCAGGAGTTGCTTCTTGTGCCTAAAGCTACTGGACAATTTGATATTATAGACATGGAGTGAAAGGAAATGATGTGTAGTAGAAGGGAAAGTGATTGAATAGCGGAGAAGGGACTGCTCTATGGTTGATGTGATGGACTGTACCTTCAGGGTTGGTTCTGGAGAACAAGGACCCCTTGTAATTCGCCTATACCTACGTCCCATTTCGATTATGAGTGGCCCTGGGTGACAAGTTTCATATAAGTTTTCATATAGTTATCACAGTTCTTACAAATCACTCTCTGGTTGTATGGTTGACGTTGCACACTTCCATTTCCGGTTGTTTATCATCTTGTTGGACACTAGTACTTCTATCAACCCTTGCAAGTGAGACAACCAAGCTGCGATGTAACAGAACTGTTCTGCAACTATACTTTTTTAGTCCGTCTGGTACTTACTAAGATGGCATATAACAATGACGTTATTCATGGTTAAGTCAAAACCTCACCAAATCAGAATGTTATTAAAACATTATTTTTGGGTGAGGTTAGGATGGAACCAAAACAGAACGTTATAAGAACATTATGTTAAGGTTGAATAGCGTAACCAGAACATTATGATAACATCACAGTGCAATGTCCCAGCAGTACATTGCAGCAATATTATTGGGAGCCATCAAAATGACGTAACAAGAACCAATACAGAGCCAAACAGAACACTGCTGCAACATTATGATAACGTCACATTCTTACCTGGGTAATTATGCTGGATAACAGTAATACAAGAAGAAAACTGCAAGCCAAGGATTAATATTCAAGTTCACTCTGATTAATATTATTTCTCCAATATCCTCCGTTGTCATATGATAGTATGTGCATAAACGCAACAATAATAATCATCAGCATAAACGAAAACTCATATTTCCGTCAGCTATTGCAAAATTATTGTCCCTGCTCAATTCCCCCCCCCCCCCAAAAAAAAAAAAAGAAAAAGAAAAAAGAAAAAAGAAAAAGTAAGCAATGCCCCCCACCAGGCCGCCATATTTAAATAAACACCGACGTGACCTTGACCTTGACCCCAGGCTGACCCCTGGTCAAGTGCCGACAAACCACGACAGGTGGCGCGCGTGTCGCCACAGCGTGGGGCGGGGTGTAGGAGGGGGGGGGGGGGAGGAGGGGGGTGTTAGGAGGGGTAGGAGGTGGGGTATGGAGGTAAAGCCTCTATTCCACATACCGATTTTGATGCTTCCGATTTTGCATCAGCCCGTATCTACATAATGATTTTGCTGCCGGTTTTGAAATAAGCATGCGAAATAAAGGTTAAAAATAGATATGCTATACGTCAATATAAAGCTCTTACAATCTCTTTTGAATGGTATATAAGACGTAGGGTCTCATGTCATATTCTCAGAGGAATGAAACAAATACAAAAATCGGCAGCATCAAAATCGCTATGTATAATACAGGCTTAAGGGTTTGTGGGATGGTCTATCAGATTCTGGTTCATCCCGGGCCCTGCAGGGGGCGCCAGGGTCGGCATGGTAGATACAGAGGTAACACCACGGGCACGTGCTGTAACGTGCGTCTGGCGGGCCGAACGCTAATAAACCTGTTAAGTGGAGATTCCATGTCATTGCGGCAACAAATTTAGAAAGTTTCATTGGCAACACTGAAAAAAAAAGAGTTGAATCCACAATTGACCACTAAATATTTAGAAATAGTATTGCTGTGTTGACACATAGACATACATAACTTTACTACGTTTATATGTTTGATTGATTTTGTTGCCCTCAGCAATACAATAGCTGGGGAATATAGATTTTATGGGCAACACTACAACAACAATTCAGAAAGGTTGTTGCTGACTGTTGCTGGACTTTAGCTGTGTTTTTGTTGCCACGGAGAATCCAAACTTTAGAGAGACGAGGAGAAGAAAATGACAAGAGAATGGCAGTACCCCATCTTAAACATTGAACCTACGATCCATCACGAACTGGTACATAAGTTTTAGAAAAAATATGTTTCAAATGAAGTGTTTTGTTATAATAAATATGACAGTACTTGTGTAATGAAGATTCGATTTATCAGCGCAACCAATAAAATACAGTGTCCGAAAGGGAAAGAATGTGAGAAAGATAAATTATAATAACAACTTTCTATCATGTTCTTCCTTCTGTAAATATGTTTTGATATGTACCTTTCCGGTCATCAACTACATGAAAAACTTAATATGTAAGATGTGGCTATGGAATGAAATAAAATAATAATAATAAATAAACGGTTTTCTGGCTGTATGAGGAAAAATATACCTGTACCCAACAATACCATAGCGCTACTGATCATACCTATACCCAACAATACCATAGCGCTACTGATTATACCATCTTTGTCTATTCACAACAGCCTAAAAACAGCACGTCATGCGCATCTATAACCTTAACCCCCCTACCAACCAAACCGGGCACGTCACTTCCTGCGGCGCCTGCGCAATGCGGTCAACATGGCGTCGGACCGGAAGTCTTCCTTTCGCTGGTATCAGCGTGTTACCGCCTGCAGTGTGGGGTAGCAGCAGCGTCTTGAGGGAACCAGCAGCCGCTGATAAGACCGAGCGTTCTGATTGGTTCCCCGCTGTCACGTGACCTCTTCCCCAGCCTCCCTCCCACAGTGCGCACGCGCCATACCTGCGTCTGATACTGGTGCTGTAGGTTATATTTCGTCTTGTATGTAGAGTACAAGTATTGTAAGAAAATGGTAAACACAGCAGAAACAGACACGTAAACAACAGGGACTGATGAAGAGGGGGGCGAAATATAGATTCTTATAATGAAAGTTCCAGACCAATTGGTATACATTGCAGATATACTGAATCCAGACACACCAATGTGCACAGTTTCGAAATTCAAAAAATAAAATTCACACTCCCGGAATAGGGACTCCCTGAATTGTGTTTCTTTCATTCAGAATAAAGCAATTTTTTACCAAATGGAAACTAAATAGCCATAACATTCTATAAAACTAGCTGTATTCATTGTCTGCCTTCCCTTTCTGCATATATATGGCGATTTGACAGGGCATGATATTTTTTTGATATTCCGGGTGTCTACCATAAAATACCCCACCAACGGTCGTTTTGGTCAAACACACACACACACACACACACACACACACATATATATATATATATATGCACACACACACACACCACACACACCACACACACACTGCACACACATCACACACACCACACACACCACACATACCACACATATCACACACACCACACACACCACACACACCACACACACACCACACACATCCACACACACACATCCACACACACACATCCACACACGCCACACACACCACACACACACACCACACACACACCACACACACACCACACATACCACATACCACACATACCACACACACCACACACACACCACACACACACCACACACACCACATACCACACATACCACACACACACACACACACACACCACACACATACACACATGCCACACATACCACACACACCACACACACCACACACACCACACACACCACACACACACCACACACCACACCACACACACACACACACACACACACACACACACACACACACCACACACCACACACCACACACACCACACACCGAACACACACACTCACACACACACACACACCATTGGAGTGCCAAAGGTGCTTATCAAATTTAAGAAAACTACCAGAAAAGACAGTGGTAGGTGAGTGGTAGGTTGAAAATACTGAATAATTTTTCTATCAAGTTTGTGATTAGGAAAGTAGGATATTTCTCATAGAAACCTAGAAACCATAGAAAGGATCCTATTGTTTCCAATACTCCAGTTTTAGGACCCAACATTTTGACTTTAACGTTTAGTTACAAATACCTCAGTGGATTGTCAATGGAATGTCCTCCCTAGCCCCACCCAGGAACCCCACCCTTTGACTCACCCCACTTGGCCAGCCGTCAGGAGTAATCAGGGAGCTCCCATCAGACCTGTGTACATAACCCTGACAGCCAGGTTTGTTCACCCTCAGTCACCGGGCCAAGTTATAGGGGGGGGGGGGGGGGTTGTCAGGCGACTCATTTATTTGACTTCATGTTATTAGTGAGGCTCCACACTGAGCTTAAGGCAATTCTCTCCCAGGCAAGAATTCAACATTAATATAACTATGCAGTAACATTCTGTATATTCTGTATAGTTTTGGTTCTTGCTACTTTATTTTGATGTCAGCCAAAAAAGTATCCAGAATCTTTCGTTGCAATATTGCACTGTGACGTTTTCGTAACATTCTGGTTATGTTCTTTCACTAAAACATAACATGATTACAACAAAATAAAATAGTATTGGTAAGGTTTCAATTTCACCGAATGTAGGGACCAAGCTTAGGTCATAATTACAAAGGTTCTTTTTATCGAAGAATATTATTTTGCTATATTTCAAGTGTATCTTAATTTCTAAAAAAAGCGTTTTATTTCAACCCAATAATTGGCAATGTTTATATAATGCCTCTTAATTGATCTTTTCTGTATAAATTGAACAGCTCACAAAGCATGATTCCCAATTATTTGTATTTTGTCAAAAGCTACATTTTGTATTGCCATTGTTTCTTGTTATGTACTTTTCAGTGATGAATTTATGAAAAAATTGAAATGTCGCCTAGGTGCTTTCTATCGTTTTGACTGCCACTGAATTTGATGGATCGAAAAGCTGCATAAACGACCCTCCCCCTGTGACAGTATCCCAGGAGGCTAGGGTGTCCTCTCCTAATAGGGACATCGGTGACTAATGTTTGACAAGCTGGGCCAGCTCAAAATGGTCAACAATATTCATTTCAAATACTCGAAATCCTCTCGCATATAGCTTCTCTAAGGAAAATGGACGGAGATTGTATTTTCTATTTATACATCACATTCCTTTTGACATATATGACATATGCCTTAAACTTCATGATTGAATTGTAATTGAAATCATTGCATCCTAGGCCGCTTTCCATGAAAATAGAAAGTTGCAATCTTGCAATTCCTACATATCCTATACTTCTTGATATTATGAAGTTCCAGAAGTTAATAGTTCTATATAGACCTCCTAAATTCTCCTGAGTTGTTCAAAATAAAGTTTCGATATAATGATTGAAATTATCTAAGTATCCCTTAGAAAGAGTTGAGATTTTAAGCTTCCCATAAAATACAATTTGGAAATAGGTCTTTATTCCATCTTTAAGTCTATATCAATTAAACTTGAAATTTGTTTGTCTCACTAACCTAGTCCCTACATAATTCATTGCTTACTTTTCTAAGATCAAGTAAACCCATGAAATTTGCCCAGCAATAAATTTCGATCCCACCCCCTTTGACTCAAAAGACCAGAGCCTTCCTCACAGGACCAAACCTGCCCTGTGATAATTTTTTTCCCACAGTCCTAGAAATGACACTCTCCTACATTTCCCCAGATCCAAACCAGTGTGATGTAAAACGTGAAGATGGGGAGGGGGGGTGGGGGCACTTGGGTCTTAAAAGGTACTCACTGCTGAACGGATCCACGAACTGGGGGCTGTGGACGTCAGAGTTTAAGGGAGGGCAAATACTTTTTGGGCAAAAAAAAATTGCGGTAAGCCATATCCTTTAACAATATAGGGACTACGACTTGAAAGTTGGTCTCATTGTAACCGTATTGTACATAAAGAAACACTAAACTAATGACATTTTCTCATACGCCTTTCTAAACAATTTGGTGGTTTTGGTATATTTCTTGGTATTAAGACACTCTGATTTTTAGGGGGCGGTGATCTGTGTCCCCAAGAAATAAGTGCCCGTCAACTAAGTAGGGGTAGTTTGGCAGTAGGTAATACCATATAAAGAGTGACCCAGCATCTTGACACGTAACAGAAACGTTCTGCAACCATACTTTTCCAGTCAGTTTGTTACTTACTAAGACGACACATAGAAGAACGTAACCAGAACATTGTAATAACACCACAATGCAACATCACTGCAGTACGTTGCAGCAATGTAATTGGGAGTCACCATTGAAAAGAAAGTAACAAGAACCAAATACAGAACCAATCAGAACATTCCTGCAATGTTATAATAACATCGCATCCTTGGCTGGGCAGTGCCCCCCCCCTCTCCCATCCCACCGCCAGTCTTCTCCACCCCCAATCCCCTACAGTTTATTACTGCCACCATCACAGGTCCCCTGAGCCCCTCAGACTCCAGGGCACCTCCGGGGTATTCAGTTCCTACCACCACAGCCCCCTGCTCAACTTTGATATATCAATATACAGAGCACTGGTGGGGGTCACGGAGTAAGGTATTAACACTCAAACACACAGAAAAACACCCAATATTAAACACATTATGACTGAAATAATACAATTCTTGACGATTTCCTCAATAAAACATTCACAAAATTGATATATTTTCCCTGATATCACTATTGATGGCTGTTTAGGTGAAAATAATGTTATTGATCATAAGTGGCAATTAACACCAAGTATCAACACTCACACATACAGAAAAATGAAGAATATTATACAAATTATAACTAAAATAACATAATTTCTAACTATTTCTTCAATAAAACCTTCACAAATATATTTCTCTGATATCTATATTGATGGCTCTTTAGGTGGAAAAATTATAATTGATCAAAAGTAGAAATAAACAGGCAATATTTAGATATTGGTAATTTTGTGAGATGTAAATTCTGTGGGAATGGCATGGTATAGACCTTATGTAGACAGTGTAACATGACCAGATTTTGGTGATCACCATTATGGTCACCACACCCACATGGCGGTTACGTATACCCACACTGTATATAACCTAATTGTTTGTTATGATTCAGTGAGTTTTAGTTTGATGAAATAGACTAAAATCTCCATCATAGATGCTATAGAATTGTAAATAATAGTAAATTTATATTGATCACCAATATGACGCCCATCCCAAAATTGTGAGGCATAATGTCGATCATGTCCCGGTACCCCAACTCCTTGCCCTGCCTGATACACATACGGATTCTAAAAACGCAGAGAAAGGGGTAGTTTTAAAGGGAGTTCGCCTGTCTGCAAAAATTGAAAAAGGAGTTGTTTTTATCCATAAAATTCGCGAAAATTTGACGGAGGGTACTGATGACGGTAATGAAGCTCTATACCAACTAGGAAATTTGTTGCTGAATCAGCGTTGGCGTTGGTGTACTCGTCGCCACGGAAGTTGGCCGACTCTGATAAACAACCAATATCCACACGCAATCAGCGTACACATTGGCTGTCGGCACCGACAAGTACATAGACGCCAATCGTTATAAAGCATGTTTGATAATTTTAACAACCTTATTATTTGGGCAACCTGGACAACACTGATGGGTTTCCAAGCAAGAATATGAGGTTGTTATAACGTTATTATAACATTCTGTTTAGTTCTGGTTTGGGTCTTGTTAATATTATGTTCTTTTGATGGCACCCAAAAACGTCTTTAGAACCTAATGTTGCGACGTTGCACTGTAATGTTATTGTGATGATCTTGTAATGTTCTTTCATGTTATAATAAAGTTATTACAACATTCCTTATTAGTTTGGTCCAAAAAATAATGTAATTATAACGTTGTTTTTTTCCTGTAAGTCTAAACTTTACCTAAAAATATTGGCCAGGTTTCAGACCGATTAAAAAAGAACAGTCACAAAACGTTCCCACTCATTTGGTTGAGTGCGTCATGTGCACACCATCTATAAGGCTTAGTAGGGGATATTCATTCCAACTGCAGATAAAACATTGGCCCAGCTTTGGGGGAGGCTTAGCACCCTAGCCAGGTGATTTAGACAGGGGGGCGGGCACTGGGGCTTAAACCTACCATTAAAGTTTGTAAATGTGGAGCTTTGGAAACACCAGATGTCAAAGCAGTACGCGACTGTACATAGTAAACCTTTCTTTCTGTGGGTGTACTGGCTTTACTTAAGAGAGAAGATATTGCATGCTTTGTCAGATCAGCTGGAATTGCTGTTCTTTTTTTCCTGGAATAGAATTTAATGTTTCTTATTGTGCACTTATTTCCTAGTATAGTTTGCCTGGTTTGGGGGATCTATGACTGCCTGTGCAGAGATTTTTTAAGTAAACCTTTCATTCTGTCGGAGTTCTGGGCTAACCCACAAAAGGAGCTACTGCGTTCTTTGCTAGAATCCTTGCTATTCACCCACCACGGATAGGCTAATTCTGACCAATGTTGTCGACAAACCCCAGGAAAACTCTAGGAAATAGATTAATAATTGTGATATTTCACGGATATATGAATTTTTTTAAACAGCTTATAAGACATGATGTATATGAATAAAAATTTTAAAAATAATGATCTCTAGGTTTTCTTCATGTCTAACTGGAAATATTGACATGATTAATGACAATTACTATGTTAAAGCCTTGTGATTTGCCGACAAGTTACCCAGCATACACCCTGATCAAGGCTAACCAGCAGGTAAAAGTCAAGAAATTGATTATTTATGTAGGATGAATTGCTGTTTTTTCTTCGAATAAGATTTAGTATTTTTGAATAATTTACTTCGTTCTTAATATAAAAAAATTGTGGCTGGTTTTGCTGATCTATGTTCATTGTACTTTTTAACTAAACGTGGTTTTGTTCGAGGAGCTATAACATGGAAGCAGAGCACAAATGGTAAAACAGGGGTGTGCCAGTATACATGTACCAAGCGAGGGATTTCAAACTCCCATATCTCAGCCTATATTTGAAATATTTTAAGATAATTTGCATAGCCTCAAAGGTATAATTTCAAATTCATTTTCATACTTTTCCCTCTAAGGCACCAATTCCCATGATTGGTCACATTAATAGGACCGTGCCTTGAATACTACTATAAGAAGGCCCTCTGGGGGCATCCGAGGGTCGATGGACGACCCGACGGTCACCATACAGCGCAAGGGCAAAGCCCGCGTCCGTACGGTGACCAGAGGGTCGTCCGAAGACCCAAGGACGACCCCGAAGGGTCTTCTATAATTTTATCACCCAACCGAAATACAAAAAAATGTTGAAAATCAAGAATACAGGAAGCGTTACATACAGCCTACTTATACTCACTGGCCTCTGTAGGCCCGCTTCTCGGCCGTGTGGGTGATAAATTTCATAAGTACATGGACACCGATTAGATACAAACACCCAGCTTTACCAATGATTGATACGTTAAAACCAGGGCTGTTCTTCTCGTTGTATCACACCAGCCCCTCTACAATAACCCCCCCCCCTCCCAGCAGCTGGGGTCGTCTTCCCACATCAACACAAACAAACCCTATTACCGCCCCAGCCCTCGGGTGGTCGACATGGATCCACCCTGTGTCTGAAGGTGGTATTACACTACACGACTGGCGCTGCGGTTTGTCAATGACGCAAAGAAATCACATACATTAGAGATAAGATACTTTGTAGGACTTGTATACAATAGCCCCTTTTTTCTGATTCCTGTAAGTACAAGTTCTTCCATCAGAAATGTTAATGAATAAATTTACATGAGTTATGTAAACCAGTTATCTTCCCCAGGGAGTCCCATAGGGAACTTCCACCTAGGATACCCACTGGGGTGCGATATGATGATGTCGCAGAGACTTTACACATATATATAAGACATAATCTTCTCTGTTATACATACATGTGGGGTACTCCAAATTTCCCAAGTAAGAATATGACGTTATAATAACGTTACAGCAACGTTCTGTTAGTCCTGGTTTGGTTCTTGTTAAGTTCTTTTGATGGCACCCAAAAACGTCTTTAGAACCTAATGTTACGCTGTCACACTTTAACGTTCTAGTGACTTTCTTGTAACATTATTTTATGGTACAATAATGTTATTATAACATTCTTTATTAGTTTGGTCCCAACTTTGCCAAAATATAATGATATTATAACATTCTTTTTCAGTAAGTCTAAACCTAACCTAAAATAATGTTATTGTTATACGTGAAAATTGGCCAGGTCTCAGACCAATTAAAAAAGTACAGTCACAGAATATTCTTGTTACGTTCTTGCCTGGGAATTGCCAATTGTTAACAATAATTATTGTATCCCTCCTGTATGCGCATTGCCTGTAACGTCATCATATTGCGCCTATATCGCAGCACAAGTCGTGTAGTGTAATACCCCTTTTAATGTCACCCCTATCGGCCCGGGAAAATAAACCCACCTCAAACAGGGGCTCTGGCAGGTGTGGAAAGAAGCAGTCAGGAGGGGGAGAAAGAGAACTAAAATGAGAGTTGACAGGAGGAAAAATGTAATAAAAGGAAGATGATGGGTGATGCCGTTTGGGTGATATTATGTAAGCGAGTATATAATTATGCCGATTGATTGGTTGAGACCATATAATCATGGATGAATCAGCTATTCATCATTGTATTTATCATCATATAATTATGTATTTCATCAGCATCGGAAGAACTTCGTGTAAATGGAGAGATGTTTAAACAACAACAAAAATCAGACAGTATGGTAGCAGTTCTTGCTAGTAGAATTACTGAAATTAGAGATAGTTATCAATCGATATCTAACATTATTATATTCATATATATTCTGAGTGATTGACTTTTCTTGATCGATTTCTGGTCGAATCGCTTAATGGGAACACATTTTCTAATTGTTTTGGAGACATTTCCTGTTGTTTCCAACTGCCTAAATGGCCAGTGTCTTAGTTGGTACCGCCCCCCCCCCACTTGAGTCTTGGTGCATGTGTGAATGTCGTTAGGGGATGTGAAGGGGGGGGGGGGGAGGGGTGATGGAGTGTACCAACATGTGTACCCAGCATGTCGCTGCTGGATAACATGTCATACATCATGTAACCCCCCCCCCCCCGCCAGATTCCTGGTCATCTGCTTTCCGCTATTTTTTTTTTTATCTTAGTAGCCCAGTTTAGAACACAGGCAATTAGGATTATAACAGATTTAGAATTTTCAAAAGTAGAAATATTGTCTCTTTGCTATTTTTGCTTCTATTTTTCAGAGTTGTTCTGACTCTATGTTGCATTTATATGCTGCATGCAGCTTTTTGTTCTTTACTCTTTTTAAAAACTGATTTGGGGGCTCATAAAACTGAAGGGAGGCGATCGTTTGCTACGTTTGCTTCGTTACCCCTTCCACCCTCCACATCCACATTTAAATGGGTTCTCTAAAAATGATTCTGAGCACTGCTCTCAGCAAATCTCTTTTTGAAAAGAGACCGTCAATATCGGTAAGCTCGCAATACAAACTAAAATTTGTGCAATTCTCCGCATAGAAAAACGTAAGACCTCATGATATGTCCAAACTGTTCCATTGCATTGTAATATTCCAACAGATGTTATGTGCAAGTATTTAAGTTATATGCTGTAATCTTATTTCAAGTTCACCAACCTTCACGAACATTCACGAATATCAGGAGTTTTTTTTTCATGTACTGTAGCTTGTGACACCCTATACCATGCTCACGATTATTCGTGAAAGTTTTTGGCCACCACCCCTGGGCCGACGCCACGTGCATCGCCAAGTGTTGCATCTCTATAGACCTTGTGCAGATTTTTTGGTTGAGTTGTTTATTCTCCACTTCATGTACAAACATGTTCTTCCAGTGGTTTACATAATTAATAATAGTATAAAATGTATGAACAAAGTTAAGTATGTAATGTGATGAAAAATGGAATGTTGGGAATCGATTACATAGCCGGGTTGTCGTTCACTATCTACACATGGGGTTTATGTAATTCTTAAACTAAACTTTTGTAGAATCTCACTGTACTTCTGTAGGTAGCATCTCCAATATCTTGTTAAATACTGTACTCCCATCCAGACGTGGACGGGTGATCACTTTTTGGCGATCACCATGTCGTGAACATGACTACATGGGTCTGAAATGATCGGAAATTGTAAATTGTAAAAGATCACAATTGCTGAATATAATCAATTCATATTGATTAAACGGCTGTAGCCTAAATATTTGTTCTAAGTGCTTCAAAGTTGGAAATGATAACGGTTATACATTGTACAACGATATGGCGGCAAGACAATTTTGGCCCATTATATTTACACAACGTTTATTCAGTCTTTTCTATCTCCAAATCCCTTTATCTTATTACATCCCCCTCTGTAGTATCGCTTGTTCTCTACTTGTACTTTTTGGGCCTACTCTTAAGACACTTGTATAATCGAAGTCGTACTATGTATTGCAAATGAGTGTATGGCTATGAGGTAAAATTATGGAAATAATTGATGAATTGATAGTATTATGACTTAAGTTATATAGAGAAATTTCCCAGTTTGTAAATACGTTGAATATTATGCCAAATGTTACGTTTGTGTCGTCATGAAAAGCACACGATTGTATGTGATGATGATTCAGATATAAAACAACAAGAAACAAAAAAAGAACTTCCTTCTCTTTTTTCTCATCCTCTTTTTGTGTGTTCTTCCGCGTCTCTTCCTCTATCCAGTACATTTCAGTTTTTTTCCTCGTTTCTGTGGTTTTTGGTTTCTTCCTGTGGTCTTGACTATTCCATCAGATCCCAGTTGGAAACAGTACAGTGAGACCTACTTACCTCACAGCGGAACCGGAACCTCGCGCCAAGCACCCTGGGATAGGGGGTAGAGGAAAGTGGGAACAACACAGAAAAACAACCAGTGTCTTGTGGGGAACAGGCCAAATAAACAATAATCGTGTCTGCCAGCAGCCTGCAGGATAGCCCAGAAACACTAACCTGCAGGCATAGGGCACAGATATAGGGTTCTACACCATTGATGTCAAAAGGGCAGAAATATAGTTTTGTTAAACCAATAAGATTAGACTAATTGGAACAATCTTGGAACACAGACAGCCTTGATTCAACTTAATTAAGATGATTTTGTAAATTCCAAGCCAGCTGTGGCCCGTTGCACAATAGAATTTCATTACTAAGATAAAACAACGAAAGCACAACGAACTTTTGCTTAACAACGAAATGTTTCGTTGTTACGAAAATGCAATATCTCGGGATCTAATGAATGAAATTAAATTCTGTAAAGTGTTATGAACTAAGAATTTTTTTTTAAAAAATCAGTAAAAGTTACAGCTCTTTGGGAACATTCTAATTGTAGAAAAAAAATTGTGCATAACCATCGTTGTTACGATAAAAGGAACAACGAAATGTTTCGTTGTTTACAATAATATTTTTGTTGTTACGAAACCCATTGTGCAACGGGCCACTTGCAACGTAACAGAAACGTTCTGCAACCATAATTTTTTAGTCAGTTTGTTACGCACTAAGATGGTACATAACAATAACGTTATTGATGGTGAGGTTGAAACCTCACCAAATTAGAACATTATTGCAACATTATTTTTTGGTGAGGTAAAGACCAAACCAAAACAGAATGTTATAAGAACATTCTGTTTAGGTCAAAGAACATAACCAGAATGTTACAATAACATCAGAATGGAACAACATTACTGCAACGTTATTATAATGTCACACCTCCGGCTGGGTTGGTTTAGAGCCAGGTCATTGTTTTGTCGCGGATGACCAACCTGAGTGATACAAATTCTTTCAGACGCGGTTCTCTGCTTAGTAGTATTTTGGCCTATCTGCAGGCTAAATCAGGGTGCATTGTGGGAAGTATGTTGACAAGTCCATTTCCTGCTATAGGCCATTCATCATATCATACTTAGGAATCTATGCCATTTTACTTTGTTTGAGATTACAAAAAGGTAAAATAAGTTAGTTGATATGTAGACAATATGTCGATATAACTTTGTAAAAAAATTATAGCATTAAATTTTGATGCAATTTTCTTTAGAATATAATACATACATTGATAATGTACTGCATCGTGATTCTTCCTTTTAAAAATTCTGTTTCCTGGGAACCCCCATAGATACCCCTAGTTTAGATTCACCTTGTCTCAGCATGTCGGCCCCTAAATCACACATCTGGCCGGGGATGTTGGCATTAGGTGCGGTTTTAGGTTCTGATCCGCGGGGCAGGTGCGCCTCTTCCCGTCCACTTTGTTCAGTCGGTTTGTGTTCTTTAGTCTCTGGGTGTAACACATTTTGATGGGGCAGGAAGCTTGTACTGTACAATGGGCATTTTGGTGATAAGACTTGTTAAGCCCCATTCACCATGGTGAAAGTGGTTTGTCGTAGGCCTCTGCGATCTGCGAACGTTGGAAACGTTGCAGTATCGTAGCCCTCTGCGGCCTGATACTCTGCGAAATTATTCAACATGCTTAATATTTTCATAGAGATCCTCTGCGATTCAAGCTGAGATTGCTGACAGAAATGATCGCAAATGATCGCAAAGTGCCCTACATGTCAGTGTGGACTGGTATTTATACAATCAATATCTCCAGCTTGCGATCATTTTAACGTGTCTGAGATCATTTGCAATTGCTTAAGATACATTTTTCATAGCTCTCTGCGATAGAAAGATCGACCAGGGCGAATGGGGCTTTTGGGTCTTTGTCTCGGGATCACTTGTATTTGTATTTTTAAAAGTTTGAAATTAAGAGACTGATAATTTTGTGTATTCTAATATAAAGACATTTCATTAACCTTATTGTTTCGTTAGGACTATTAAAATCTGATGGGAATGTATATGTGACTGGGTGAGTTAATGTTATAATAACATTCTTATTGGGTGAGGTTTCAACCTCACCATCAATAACGTAATAATTATGTGCCATCTTATTAAGTAAGAAACTGACTGAAAAGGTACGGTTTCAGAATGTTTCGGTTACTTCGCAAGCTGGCTGCCAAGGCAAGCATATGACGTTATTATTATGTTATAATGTTCTATTTAGTTCTGGTTTGGTTCTTGTTACATTATTTTGATGGCAGCCAATAACATCTTTATAACCTAACATTGCGACATTGAACTATGACATTATAATAACATTTTAGTTGTGTTATTACCTTCCTTTTATTACCTACCTTCCTAAATCGGCATTGCTTCCAATTTTCACCAAGCTCTGCCTGTTCAATGTTAGGTACCATTGGCACAGAGTGGGTGAGGGCCAGAGGCAGAGTGCCAGTTGAATTAAATGCTGGTATCTCAACTCTTGCATGTTTCTATGAAACAGAAGGCAGAACACCAGCACCCAGTGAAATGTCCCCTATACCCACATCTGGCCACTCCCTACAGCCCCTCTAGTGGTGGCCTAACTGGTAGGGTGTCCACCTCCAGTGTCAGGGGTCCTGGGTTCGCCTCCCAGTGGCAGCGCGTAGTGCACTTGTTTCACGTAAAAAAGATGTTATTATAACAATCTGTTTTGGTTAGGTCTCAACTTCATCGGAATATAAAGTTATTATAACATTCTGTCTCGGAAAGTCTCAACCTTTTATAAAATAACATAACTATTATGTGAAAATTGAGCCGGTAACCGACTGATCATGACCATAAAAGTATGGTCACAGAACGTTCTTGTTACATCGCTGCTTGCCTGGTTGGGGAAAGGGTGAGACAGTTCACGTTAAACTGGCATTTATCTCAGCCCACCATGTGACGATAACTGATGTAACACATGTTTTATATACACGGCATAAAACGCTGACAGAGGGCGCAGGTTCTCCCTAAGTAAACATGTCAGTGTTGGCAGGCCATGTTAAAGTGGCACCTTACATGGGAACACTCTCATTCTGAAAATCTGAACGGGATGTGCAGGGGCAGATACAAGATTTTGGAAAAGTGTGGGGGGGGCGGGTTTAGTATATGCCGTATGCGGGTCTTAAAAAAGAGCATCGCGCACTGAAATTTCGCGGAAATCGCGACAGGAGGTTGGGGGGGTGTTTAACATAGGATCCTATGGGAGAAAACATGTTATTTCGCTCTAACTTACACACCTTCAAATTTTCCTCAAAGGTCAATTTTCCGCACTATTGCGAAAATTCCGATTTTCTCCATAGGCCCCAATGCTAAGTAGCCAACATACAGAGCCCAAAATTTCACCACACGATGTCGGAAATGGCGAGTATACCGCTAACCCGTTTACTCTGTATATAGGTTAAATACCAAACTGACGTGCATTTGCGCACACACACACATCTATTTTTCTCTTTGGCAAGGTTAAGTCCCATCCAAAGGGGGGGGGGGTCAGGACCCCCAGGAGCTCCCCTCCCCCCCTCCCGGATCCGCACCTAATGCAGTAGGGAAAATTACAAGCTCAATGTCTGATTTTTGCAATTGCTTCTGGTGTGTAGATACTCAAATTTATATAAGATATTCATGCTGTCATGCCATCTACATGTAAAAGCACTCACACCACATATTGCTGCTTGGATATATATAATACCAATTCTCCCTACTATGGATAGCTGATTTAGGTTTATTTTGAGCACCTGCAGGCTAATTTAAGTTGACTTTGTCGACAAAATCCCTTAAAAAACTATAGAAAATAAACTATTTATCCGTCTATAATGAATAGAATTTCAAATAACTCAGGAAATATAAATGTATGTGGGTCTTAGTTTAAAAAAGAATGATGGCTAGTTTTATTAAATATTAGTCACCAAAAATTAGCACAATTTCTATGCTAAAACCTTGGGTCTTGTCGTCATATTACCCAGCATGCAACCTGTAGGAAGTATTCAAGAAATTTGCAATCCATGGTTGGGAGAATTTACCCTGTTAGCCAAGTAATGTTGTAAAGAATAGTCAACACAGGGCGAGTAAAATTAGTTAAGTTGCCGACAATTTGTAAAGTTTAATGATGTTTGTAATGTTTAATGATGTTTTCTCTATGATGATCTGTAGTTTATTTCGCTTCTCTACTATTGTATGTTAAAATATACGAGCTTAAAGAGGTAAGGGAAAACACAACACAAGCAGATAGGTTTGAGAGACAGTTAGCTGTGATCACCACGAATGAATGTTTCTTACTATTTTAGGAAAGATAATTTAGAATATGGCTTTAAGGTGATAATTTAGATTGCCTGTACTGGCAGAGGACCGAACCAACTCCGTCCGATCCTTTCAAAGTTTAAGCCCGGAGTGATGTCGTTTTCACGACGGGTCTCACCATCTCTCAGCCAGTGGTGGGAGGGTGGCCTGTGTGGCCACCCAACCGTAGCTGAGGGAGGGGGAGGTTTTACTTTGGAATAGCTGGGAGTGTCTCTCATAAACTCTTTAACGTGAATCCCTTAATAAAATATCCCTATTAACTTAACATATCCCCTTTACCTAAGCCATTTGCTTCCACTGCAAATGGGATTCTTCAGGTGGTCACAGCTAGTTAAGCTTTATTTATTCTCAAGGATGCATCAGTTATCAACATATGTATATCTTTAGCTGTTGTGTTAATCTAATTTTTTTTTTTTTTTTTTTTTTTTTTTTATTATTTCTTCATCATTGTTAGTAATATATATTTTTGTTATTATTATTGTCCTTTTTATTTATTTATTTTTTTTTTATTAGCTATAGGCAAGGTTTCTTCTCTCCACGATGAAATCTCCAGGGTCATGTCCAAGGGGATCAGGCCGCCGGATGCCTCAGACCTACTCAATCCAGCCCGAGACACCGACAGCCCTCCCCCCTATGGTCCAAGGCAGGTTATTGTTATTGTTCGTCCTCCGGGATGGCCAACACTATTTTCTCTAGGCTTCTGGCCATGGCCTCTAAACAGTCCAGGGTGGCATCCCACTGACCCCCCGGGCGGTGGCCCTCATTGGCCACTGGTCTCCCATGTCCCCTTGGTTGCGTTGGTTGGGTGGTGGGGTGGGTGCCTGTCCAAGCAGGTCGGGCACCTGGGCGAGGAGTCGGGGGGCGTGGCCTCCAATGGCCTGTGGCCTCCCCCTGGCGGAATGTTGGGGCCATGTGGGCCATGACGCCCCGGCCATGGCGTATATAAGTGTTCCCTTGGTGATGACCCTTGGGGCGTGGCCTCCCATGACCAGCTGCCTCCCCACGATGAGGTGTCGGGGCCGTTTATGGATGTGGCCCCCTCCTGCCACGCCGTTGTGCTGGTTGGCCCCGATGGGCGCCCTGTCTCCCCGGTTGTTGCTGATTTTTGGTGCCCGTTTGCCACGTGGTTGTCCGTCTCGGGTGGCCGTCGAGGAATGTAGACCTCGACACCCACCGAGTGGCATCAGCTGGGGGTGGTCCGTGGCGGTGGCCTGAAAAGCAGGAATATGCATTAAAATCATGACAAACCCAAAAAAAAGGTTGGGGAATAGAGCGCAATAAGTACCATGGTGTGGGTAACGCAGATAATAGATGGATACATGTTCTGTTCATTTTTTGTTGTTGCTTTTGTAGTTATATGTGGTGTTGGATTACATAAACACCTTAATAAGTTACATGATGATAGGTTAAAAAATATAGGAAAGGGAACTTGCTTAAAGGTCACTCTATTCCCCGATTCAATTCTTATTTCTTTTTGTATTTCTTTTCCTTTAGTGAAATATTGGGACTTGCCTGTGTGAGTATTCAAATCTGACACACCTTTTGAGTATAATTTTCTTCTTCCTTTTTCTTTGTTTGGTTTTTGTTTGTATTACAAAAATTAAGAGACTTACCTTGTTAATAATCTGATGAATAGTCATCATCAGATGATGGGGAAAAGAGAGGGTCGGTAGGCTGACTGCCCCAGTAAGTCGGGCATGCCTCAGTGCCCTCCGTTACCTTTTTTGGGGCACTTGCCACCGACATCCCACCTTTCTCTGTATTTAGCTTACCAGCCGAGCTATTATGGGGCAAATAGGGTGGGGGCGTCACTTTAACTACCACCTCCTTTGAGGTGCTGGCCCTTGATACAGTGGCCTCCTGCAGTTCCTTGCGGCGCTGTTTCTCTTGTCTGTTTTGACGGCTAATGTCAGAGATTACCCCTGTGGGTAGAACCTCTGCTTGCCTAACTGCCCTAGCGACTGGCATTTGGGAGGACTTCAGCCGCTCAGCTGTACCTCGCTGAACAAGGAGGACTGCATTTGCCGACATGTTGTCCATGTTTCCCTGCATACGGCTCAGCCTGGTTCCCAGCCAATATGGCAAAGGGAGTACCTTAGGAAGGTAGGTGGTAGTACAAGTTTTTCCGTCAGTCCTGGTGAGTGGGGTTGACCAAATCATTTTTAAAGTGTATTTTAAACAAGATCTCTCTATGATTAGGCTCAACAGATGGGGAACTTCAAAGAATGTCTGATCATCCATTTTTGTTAAAAATTCATGTAGGCAAACTGTTTCATGGGCTTCAGGGGTACCGATTTTCAAAAGTATTTTTAGGCCAGAAGGGGATTCGATGACTCCATACTTATTCTTTGTGCCAAGAGCAGCGTTGCGTTTTTTCCAAATGTACTTGAATATTTTTGTGATTAAATAGATGCAAACTACAAAGGCGGCAAGGTTACTAATGGTATCTAGGCTATGCAATTCATCTAAAATTGCAGGGTCAGATTCAGAGGTAGGCGAGGCTGTTGTCAATGTTTCTATTAGCCTCCCATAACCAAAGGTGACTTTATTTAAGACTGCCATAGCAGCGGCTATTTTCCTCTGTCTCCTGAATAATTTTAAAAGTATGTAAGTTTGGAATAAGGTACATGTAGCCAAAATAAGGAACCCTATCCATACTGAAGGATCCATGATGTCTATTGCCTTTTCATAAAGATGGTGAGCCCATGACTTTTGGGCATCTAACAGACGCTGTCTAGTCCTATTCTGAATACCCTCGGCCAACTTCTTTAAGCCAATTGCGGCATGATAGGGTAGTTTATCCTGTTTATATAAATCACTCATGGAAGGTAGACTTAACTGGTAGGATTCATTAGAGGTGTCCGTCAAAAGTGAATTGTTAGGAAGATTTAATGAAAAGGCATGGGCGAGAGCCATGTTCATTCCCTGTTTGGCTTTAAAAGTTTCCACTCTTTCACAGGTCACTGCATCAGGGTACACTCTATTGGATTGTGTATTAATTTCACAGTTGCATGGTAGAGTAACTATGCACATAGAACATGAGACCTGCTGTGTATCATTACAGGCAATAGTCAGTGGTGAGCCATCCGATACAACCAATACTTGTGAATGTGGTAGTTGGTGTATATACAGGGGAGCCCCCTGGTTCACATACGCAATATGGTCACACTGGCCAGCAGCGGTTTGTGGTAGATTTTTGAAAATTGAGAATAGACATGTAGGGTGACTGTAGTGTAGAGAATTTGGAATAATGGAGCATTGCAAAACATCAGTGCCATGACAATGATTCCTGTCATCTTTAGAAATTTCCAGGAAATATTCACCATTATATGAAATGGCGAGAAGGGTAATATCAGAAGTTAATTTCGTATAGGCCTGAAGTTCATGGGATTGTGATGGAATACCAAAAATATGGGTCTGATACAGGTAATACCATGCTAATTCCCTAGATACTGGAATTCTGAGATGGACATAAAAGTGTGACTGAGTGTACATGAATCTAGCTAATGCGTGTGTGTAGTAAAAGTCAAGATCTTTATGGACTAAAGTCATTCCTGATTTTATTGCCTTAGAGTTAACCCTGTCAAGTGTGTGTTGTAACTCTTCTGGTGACACTAACACCGAGGGAAGAAACCCCATCTGTAGTTTCTCTATGGCAGCTATAATGTTGTACAATTTAGCTAAGTAGATGTCTACTGCACGGAATTGCAAGGCTATGGTTGTGGTTAGAATTTCCAAATTTTGTAGAAAGCTAATCCTATGCCTGACACTGGATGTAATATTTAACAAGTTGTGTTCATTTATATATGTAGCTTGCCTAACATGTTCCATCTGTGTCTGTACTCTATCGGATAGGTCTGACAATGCCCCTGCTGTGGTATTAGCCAGCTTGGCCACATCCTCTGAGATTTCCACATAGTCTGTCTTTGTTTTCTCAATTTTGTCATGAAGTTTTACTATCTTATCTGCTAGTGCACGGGTGTCTGCTGTAGTAGAAACCCCAAAAAGTACCTTGGATACATATCCCACAAAGTTAAATAGTCCCCTGGGTATCCTTGCTCTCTTAGCAGAAATAGGTTTTGGAAAAAGCATTTTCATGTTAACAGATACTTTATTCAATTCTGAGCGTAGTTCTGAATGTGTTTTCTCAATATTCTGTAGAATGGGAATAACTATAGAGCATGGCGGATAGGTGTCACAGTTGGCATCCCATAGGCTGTTCATTCTAGGTAGATAAAGGACTGTTGGTCTTGGTATAATCATGACTGCACTGAAAAGGTTTTCATGCACTAATAAGTTTTGATTCAATCTTTCAAATACTACCCCATAATTCTGCCTGATCACAACACGGGGGTTGGAAGGCTGTGGACTGATGGTTGTTGACACATTGGCCTCTGGTGTAACCAAGGGGTCCGGTGTTGGCAACGGACCTCCCTGAGTGTCATTCACAAAAGGCTCAAGTTCCAGGCGATCGCCCGACACACTACCCACCAATAAGGTTAGCATCAACACCCATAATAACGAGGCTTTTAGCTGTCTTTCTAAGAGAGGATGATGGAGTATTTTCCCCAACAGGTCTGTAACGAACATAGAAATAAGAGAAGTAGGATCGCCTTATTCCCCCAACCGTGGGGATGAAAGGGCTATCACCCTTCCAACCTTACATGTCCCTCCGAGCCTTATACTTCAAGTCTTACTTTGTTACATGTATCACCAGTCCAACTAACTCTGTGTGAAACATATTCCCATTTTTTTAGTACCAACCACTACATGGACATGTACAAAGTATCCCACAATTTTGAGTTTAAGGTTGGGCCCAACCCTTTAGACTCTAGCACCAATGAGACCCTTGACATGACCAATACACTGGTACTCTACTATTTGTTTCACCTGTATTCCGACTGCAACTATAAATACTTCATGTAACCTCATCTTTTACATTGGTAAGACCTCTCCTTATTACTAATGCTCTGTCGGGACATGATACACTTGGTGTCCTCCTTGGTTCTCCTTGCATAAATCAAAGGAATCACCTACCTCTCAAGTCCTTGAAGGGGCTGGTATTCGTCTCCTTCACAATCGTCACTTTCCGTGTCGAGAACATGGCTGGGGCAGTGGGAATTCAAAAGGGCAGTTACTCAAACTGTGGGGGGTATCAAAAAGGGAAGGTTGGCTTTTGGGCTGAGATGGTTTATGTGTTTCTAAATGGTTTGATCTTTCTGAGTGGGAAGGCAAAGGCCTGGCTGCTGAAGATGGAACAGGGAGGGCACTTTCCAAAAAGATTATGTGGTGTAGGACTTGTCCTTATGGAATGGACTGGAGTGGAGGGTGAGGTGCTGGAGCTGGAGCTGGGGTCTGTTGATGACAGGTGTAGCCAGTGAGACTGTGGCCTCTCAAGATTGACCATTGCCTTTATCTTGAAGATCAGGATGGTTCATGATCTTTCTTGTCCAATTAGATTGAGTAGAGTCACTCCCTGTCAGGTGACCATTTTGCAGGCCTGTGATTGGCTGCCCCACCTGTCAGATGACCCAGTCAGGTGGTCTGATCAGGTGACCCTGGCATGTGACTTAGTCATGTGACTAGAACCATTACCTGTGATCCTGGTTTGCTTCCCAAGAACTGCTCCATTGTCACTTTCTGTGACCACCCCACATCTCTTCCAAATAACCCCCACAGATGCACGCATCGCCCCCGATTATCATAACAACAGCCGGATACCCTTCATCTCTTCCCAAGAGCCCCTACGGATGCACGCATCGTCCCCGCTCATCATAACAACAGCCGGATCTGCCGTTGCTCTTTTGATTCTGGACAATCCCTCCAAATATAAGTTATTTGTTATTCTTGGTGCAACTTAAGCCACATCCCGGACCCTCTAGTGTGGACTCTATTGTCCCTCGCGGATACAGTAAATCCTGGTGGGTCCAAAGGTGTGGGTCTGGACCCCTCCCCTTATCGAGAAATCCCCTGGATTCGAGGTTAGGAAGTCCTAGCCCATACATTTTTCAGGTGCAGTCCCATCTGGAGCCATGCATCCGAACCCCACTACCGGAACGAGTGTGGCAGCATCTTTTCACTTCTATGCTATAAACATCCTATTTGTGGTGTCTTATTCTTTTGTGCATCCTCTTCTCTCTATTGAGTTGGCAAAGAAGTACCTATCCCAGTCAGGATCCCTGGTACACTTGCCCCTGAGTTGGGTGCATGACCCCCCCCCCCCCATGGAGATGCTTAATTAAATCTATCTGAACCTACTGATGTGTATGTTCACTGTTAAGGACGTCCCGTATTTCATACAAGAGAGTTGATTTAATGGTGAAATATGTTCCCAGTTTTTTACATCTTTTCTCCTGCAATGCTGATTTAAACTGAATTACTTCTCTTTCTCTGAGAATCTCATATACCTCTAATCCTAGCCGTAAAGTGATATGTATTAAGGCTTCCACGCCCTAGATATGCTGTCCAGTTTAGTAAACCATGTATATGTATATAACAATCCTCCTGCCATAGAAGTGGTACATAAGCAAAGTGAAAGCTGGGCATTCTGTATTTTTATTATTTTGAGATATGTGCTAAAGATTACCTTCATTTTTTTTTTTTTTTTTTTAAACCTATATACCATTAGATATCCACCACCAATAAAAAGATGAGAGATACATTACATAATATGCCGTACTTATTATATATATGATAATTCCTCCACCACTCATTTTCTCCTTTGTCTCAGATTAGGTAAATCTCTGTAGGTTACATCTTCCTGAATAAATCTGTTTCTGGCAAATTCATTCAGATAAGCTATAGGAATCCACACCAAGCTGTTGTCTTTAAATCTTACTTTAACATGTCTTTCCCCATTAAGGTGTGCAAAATCCTCCACTGACTTTATTTCTTTGAGTGTTTCTGACCTTTTCCCCTCGATTGGGAAATGGGACATGGGGGCCCTTCGAGTCTTTACTTTAATGGACGTTTCAGCCAAGGTTTCCGAGGGGGCACATTCCGGCTTCTCCCCCAACGTCGGGGTGTTGGTCTCATTGTTAACCTGTTCACACAAGCCCGAACCCTCTATTCCCGTAACCTTTTCAACTCGGCTGTTGTCATCCCTGGCAGGTCCCTCCCTTTCTGCAAAGGAACCAGATTTGTTATCATTCAGTTTGTCTGTATTGGGTAATTCAAAACTGTCTAAGGGAATATCTGCAATATCCAAAGGTTCACTGGTCTCCACCAATGGATCCTCTTTGCGTAAATCTTTTGTTCCTGCTTTCTTAAGACGAGCAATCGCAACAGGTTTTGCAATATATTTGCCTGACCTAATGTCCTTCAAATACACTGTAGTGTCTGTGTGAAACCTGACTATTATGAAAGGTCCATGATATATCTTGGCCAGTTTCAGCTTCAGTGTGCGGTCCTGGATTCGTGGTGTATACACAAACACAATGTCCCCTGGGTTAAGAGTTGGTTCCCAGACCTTTTTATCGTACCTTTCTTTCATTTGCTTGGATTTTTCTGCCATCATTTTTGTTGCATATTTGTGTGCCTCATGTTGTTGTTGTAAATGGTCTGCGAATTGGTCAGAAACGGTTTGTCCTTCATCACTCAATCCTGGGACCTGGTTCATTTCAGGGAAAATTGGTTCAAACCCGTGGAGAAGCAAATACGGTGAAATCCCAGTGACAGAGGCATTAGAAGTATTGAGGGCAAAGGCGAGAGGTCCCAATAGATCATCCCAGTTGTTTTGGTGGTCATTGACATAGGCTCGGATTATATTTAGAATGCTCCTGTTGAAGCGTTCAACCAATCCTGAAGCCATAGGGTGGAGGGAACTGATGAAGGAATGTGAGATACCGTATTGGGCACAGAATGTTTGAAAAGCCTCGGAAATGAATGCAGATCCATTATCTGACACTATTGTATGTACAGCCCCATGCTTGTAAATCACATTGTCCGCAAAGCCTTTCACAAGAGTCTCAGCTGTAAGGTCTTTTTGAGGCCAGCAGATCAGGTAACGTGAGTAATAGTCTACAAGACATACGATGTGTTTATTGCCTCTTTTTGTTAAGGGTAGACGCTCTAGGAAGTCCATGTTTACACTGTAGAATGGCCTTGGAGATGGACATCTCAGAGTTAATGGTGGTTTAATAGGCCTTGTTGATCTTTTTGTTTCACAGCATATTTGGCATGAATCACAGTAGTTCTTAATGTCACTATTCATACCACACCAAAATAGTTTTGACCTCATTTTGCCAATCATTTTGTGCATTCCCATATGACCTGCATGTGGCACATCATGATTTTGTTGTAGGAAATGCAAACGCAGATCTCTTGGAACAACCAATCTAACTTCAAGGGTTGGGGTTTTTCCCATGGTGGAAGATAGTCTGAACAGTATGTTTTCAATTAGGATGTAGTCTTCCTCTCTCAATAAAAGCACTCTTGCTGTTTTGGGATCTTCTGGTAAAACACCTGTTTGTAGAAAGTTTACTATATTTTTGCAGTCAGGATCTTTGCTCTGCGATACTCTGATGGATTCAGGCTTTATTGATATCATTTTGATGGTGTGTTGCGACAGTTTCTCGGCTTCTTTCTCATGTTTATTGCGTTTCCTGTTGTTTGGTCTCCTCTTAGTGCTCACCTCACTCGTGTATACCTTTGAGTTCCCCTCTACCCTGGCCTTGTTGTCAACCGTGTGTATACATCCAGACTCCCCGGGGAGTGGTGTAATGGGATCTCTATTAGTGGTAACCTCTCTGATGTTTATTACTTTACCCTGTGACCTCTGCCCCTGATCTGTTGTAACCTGTGTCTGGCTGTTCTCCCCTTCCTTTTCCCAGTTGTCACACACTTCTGGTATGTCTGCGGGTGTCCTATCTTTATCAGCTGGTACAAATAGTCTACTTAGGAAATCAGGCACAATATTTTTGTTACCTGGGACATGCCTTATGGTGAATCGGTAATGCTGTAGATGGTCTAACCACCTTAGCATTCTAGGTGAGGCATCTAGACTTTTCTTTGTGATCCTAGAGATTAAAGGCTTATGGTCTGTCAGAATCTCAAACTCAGTCCCTTCAAGATACACCTTGAAATGTTTCACTGCAAAATATATTGCGGCCATCTCTTTGTCGCCAGTGGAATAGTTCTTTTGTGCGCCTTTGAATGATGCAGCCCAGAATGCCACGGGCCTGAGGTCGCCACTTTCACTGTATTGAGAAAGGCATGCACCCATACCATACTCACTGCTGTCAGTTGCTAGAATGAATTTTTGGTCGAATCTGGGGTAAAGTAATAGGTTGTCGCTTGTCAACAGTTCCTTGATAGTTCTAAAGGCCTTTTCCTGTGCTGGTCCCCACACAAAGTTGTCCGCATATTGTTTCTTTGTCATTTCATACAATGGCTGGGCTATCACACCGTAGGAAGGACAGAATCTCCTATAAAAACCAGCCAAACCTAAATAACGCCTAGTCTGCTTTACAGTAGTCGGTCTTGGTAATTTTGATAGTTTTTCAATGTTTTCAGGTGTAGGATAGATCCCTTCAGTTGTAAGAATATGTCCTAGAAATTTGATTTTGTCGTGCCCAATCATGCATTTTGATGCACCTAGTTTTAACCCAGATTTTATTATTCTACTCAGGACTTCTGCAAGATGGTCCATATGTTCCTGGAAGCTGTGGCTCCAGACTATTAGATCATCCATATAAGCCAAAACGTATTGATATTTGATACCTGACAGAACTAGGTCAATGAGTGATTGAAATGAACTTGGGGATTGTGATAGTCCCATCGGCATGCGTGAGTAAGCAAGAGGACCGGCGGCGTGTGCTGAATTGACCAGAAAACTTGTGAACTTCTTGCTGTCTTCGGCAATGGGTATCTGATGGAAACCCATTTCCAAATCCAGAGCTGAAAAGTATTTGGGTCTAAATTCACCTGCCGATTCACAGACTGATTCTATCCGTGGGATAACAATAGTTTTCTTGACAGTTGCCTTGTTCAATTCTCGATAGTCCACTACTAGCCTATATGATGGTGGTGCACCTGGCTTTGTCTTCTTAGGGACCAAGAAGGCTGGTGAAGTCCAGGCTGTTTCTTCTGCAGGTTCTAGGATACCTCTGTCTAACTGATCTTTGATAATTTTGTCTAGCTCTCTGCGTTTGGGTGGGGCCATATGGAATGCTCTAGCCTGCGTTGGCCGGGCACCGGGAAGTAACTCAATCTTGTGTTCAACAAGCTGAGTACACCCAAGAATTCCCCTATCGGAGAAGGCCAGTCTATGCCCCCTCAACATCCTTTGACATATTTCCTTTTCTTCTTCAGTGAAGATGGATTCAGATAGATCTATATAGAACGCATCGGGGTCATTGGAATTAGAGTTTATTTGTCCCATGTCCATTTCCAGATCTTCAGAGTCCGTGTCATTGCACTCATTTACAGCTGTCAGTACTTCCCCATCCTCATTATCTATTTCATTGTCTAACTGCATAACATGGTGGATTCCAAATAACTCATTCGTATATGTGCCTACAGAGATTCCTTTTCTCAAAGTCCTGGGGGTAGATGATGTATTTATGATACAAATCGGTATTAAACCATCTTGAATCTTAACCCATGCCATACTATTGGTTTTACAGTTATAATGATCTAAACTATATGATCTCTCAAATGTCCCTACTTGTTCATTCCAAATGTTAAAATCATTGGGGACTCTTGCTGGTGTGCAGATTTCTGATTTCGGTGGAATGGTTATCTCACTTTCTAAGCAAACCGGGACTGTCCTTTTCACAACCTTTGAATTTGAAAAGTCTAAAACCATGCTGAACTCTTGTAGAAATGATCTTCCTAAAATCACCTGGCTAGCTAGCCCCTCCAGTACATGAAATAGAACGGTATATCCCTTTCCATCTATCCTTAAAGGCAGAATTACATCGCAAAGAGCTTTTTGTCGTGCTCCGTTTGCCATTATACAGTGGACTGATGTTTCCATTACCTGAGCATTGAGTCGGGCTAGGTCTAAAGCCCTATATGTTGACCCTGAAATGACACTGTCGCAGGCGCCTGTATCGACTAGCGCCCTCAATGTCAATCCTCCACACTCTATTTCTATCTGACTATCATCACCAAGTGCATGCGACCTCATAGTTTCAATGGAATTTGGCAATCTTTCCTTTGAGAACATGCTGATGGCATTAATTTTAACCTGTTCTTTAGAGTTTTCATACTGGTCGTTTACAATCTGAAGGATATTCCTAGTCTGGGGTAACAAACCAAAGTTGTTGCTCTGAAGTATCTTTTCTATTTCATTTGGGTGCAGTTTGTGGTGTCCCTGCATGGCACATGCTGATTTCCTCTCACATCTGGGTTTTACGTATTGATAGTCTATTCCCTGTGCTGATTTTTGAATAAATTCTCCCACGCATTCTTTCTGATCTTGGCAATCGATCTTACAGTGACCATGTTCGTGTCTTTCTAATGCTAATCTAGCACACTTTAGGATGACATATTTCAGACTGTTTACACACATGCCTGCCTCCATTCTACAGTCACAGTCAGGGACGATGACTCCCTCTTCTGTTCTATAGGCCACACATATACAAGAGTTCTCGCAGTGTTTGCAGTCAAATAGCATACCATTCAGATTTTCGGAAATATCTTGATTTGGTTGTGATAAATGTTTGTTTTTGTTGCTAGCCTTTTGGGGATATAGGCGTTGTACCTTCCAAGTCTGGTATATACATTGCCTGACCCAACCTTCATGCTCCAGATCATGTGGCACGGTTGGCGAATCTAACGTATATACCTTAGGTGTATTTAGGCTGTACAATTCAGATCTTTCATTTGCCCTGTTTTTCTGCCATTCTTCCTCTAACTCCTGTGTGACTAATTGTGTTAAAACAGAATCTGACATGCATAATGGTATTTCAGGACCGAATCCATACACATCATTTTCACCTTTTCCTTTTGAGCTATCAGTATCCCCTTGTATATTTGTGTATCTCTCTTCTGAAATGGATAAATGGGTCTTTTCCTCGGATGAGTACCCATCCTTACTACAGCTGCTGCTAACTTTTGGATGTATAACTTCTCTCCGTTCGTGATCTGAATAACTTTCTAAGTGAACTACCTCAGGCCTGTATATTGGAGCGGCATTTATTGGAGCGGCATTTATTGGGTCGTCTATATCCTGAATATTGCTTGCGATGTTGTGTATGGGGTAGTCTATTTTAATCTCTGAGCTATCGCAAGTTGCAGGTTGACAACTATAACCAAATACCTCAGTTAGACCAAGTTCCACTACTATCCTCTCAGGTGGATGAGAATTTAAAGCCCCCCTGGTCATTGGATAGTACAGCGTATGTTCTGATCCAGGAATGAAAAGACTTGTATCCTGTTGCCTATCCATTATTGGTCTAACTTGGTTGGAAACATAGTCTGAGGTGGGCCTCTCAGAACACAGGATATTATTCTGAGGACCCAATCTTAGTTTCCCTGACCAGACATGTTCAGCATCATTTGGGCCACCTCCACACACTGCTCCTTAGACAATGAATTAGTTTGGCCCTGCTGTGTATTATATCCAGCACCTTGTTGTTGGTTGTTGTACTGTCCCCCATTATGCCATCCACTGTTAAATCCCCCTCTCTGGTTATAACTGCCATTGGAGTATTGTCTATTATAGCCCCTAAAGCTTCCTCTGCCATTGCCCCTTCCAGACCCCCTGAATCGGCCTCTGGATTGCTGGTTTGCTCCTCTCCCCCTTCTTGACAATGGTGGGAGGAGTGGGCACCCTGATTGGAAGTGGTTTCCTTTGCAATTCCAGCATTCAACCTGATAGCCAGACCCCTGTGCTGCTGATTGATTTGTTGCCATAGGGGCTGGGGTGAAGGCTTGCTGTTGTACAGGTTGAGCCACCGTCTGATGGATTGGGGCTAACATCTTGTCATCGATTTTCAACACTGAGACTAATTTGTCCATCACCTGGGCACTTACCTGTGACGGGACTGACTCTACCTTACCCCCAACTGATTTTATATGGGCCTCTAAGGCATTTAACCTTTCGGTATTCTCTGTGCTGCTCTTAAAGGTTTCATATGCAACCTGTGCTGCTCTAGTGAGGGCATTCAGGTTGTTATAGTCAGCCAGGACAATCTTTTCTCTGACTCCAGACAGCAAACCATCCTTGTAAACATCTAAAATTTCATTTGGCTCATTTCTTCCCACCTGGCCACAGACCTCTAACACCCTGCGACAAAAGGCATGGCAGTCCTCTCCTGCCTTTTGTGACAAACCCTTTATCAGCTGATGCTTCCTCTCTGCACTAGGCCCTGTGAGTTCTAAAATATATCTCTTTACCTCCACCCAGTCATCCATACCCCTTACGAAGTTGTACACTGTGGGAGACACGTGGGTGATTAAGTGCTCTACTTTCAGAGCGTTATCCTCCCCATACACCCTTCGTATATATTCTTCGAAGTTCGCCACCCAGGGAATGACCTCCAATTCGTTGGTGGGAAATGGGGTGGGTTGCAAGGATTTGTAAACCCTCTTAGCGGCATCCACGTGCCTCATGGCCTCCCTCTGTGCCTGATCGGCCATGTTTACCTCGTGGTCTGATTCCTGTGATGATTCTTCTCCTGACTGATTAATAGAAAGATTTAGCTCACCTTCACTTGATGAATGAGAGAGGTTACCAGGTTGATCTGCGAGGTTGAAGAAAGGCAGGTGTTGCAGTTCGACCCCCTCTGGTGCAGGATAGAAAGGCTGGAAAGCAAGATTATCAACAGGAGGGATACGGTTTGTCTCCCTCAAAAGTTCTCTGAACAATCTACGTCTCAACCTTTCGTCTGCTTGAGATTCATTCATGGGTGATCACTCCATTACCCGGGTGTGTCCACCAATGTAAAGTTTAATGATGTTTGTAATGTTTAATGATGTTTTCTCTATGATGATCTGTAGTTTATTTCGCTTCTCTACTATTGTATGTTAAAATATACGAGCTTAAAAAGGTAAGGGAAAACACAACACAAGCAGATAGGTTTGAGAGACAGTTAGCTGTGATCACCATGTTTCTTACTATTTTGAATGTTTCTTACTATTTTAGGAAAGATAATTCAGAATATGGCTTTAATGTGATAATTTAGATTGCCTGTACTGGCAGAGGACCGAACCAACTCCGTCCGATCCTTTCAAAGTTTAAGCCCGGAGTGATGTCGTTTTCACGACGGGTCTCACCATCTCTCAGCCAGTGGTGGGAGGGTGGCCTGTGTGGCCACCCAACCGTAGCTGAGGGAGGGGGAGGTTTTACTTTGGAATAGCTGGGAGTGTCTCTCATAAACTCTTTAACGTGAATCCCTTAATAAAATATCCCTATTAACTTAACAAATTAAGGTTAGTCAGTAGCCTGGTGATTAACTAGACACTGGTGCCATGATGTCTGGTGACTAAACCACTATAGAATCGCTGTGGTTTGTGGGTGATATATTGAGTGTGTTTAATATTTTTCCTGAGTTGTCAGTGATTAGTGCAGTTAATAGCTGCATGGGCTTGGGGACTAACATGTCCTCTGCTTGCAAGCAGACTGATGTCGGTGCCGTCCCAAGCTGGTTATATAATTTTTTTTCTCACCGGTGACTTACAAGTCACCTTGTAACATACTGATTTATTAATAGTTGGGCGACTAACATTAATCACCATGATTAAATTCTACGTACGGGCCAGGCTTAAAGGTACCGTTCTCGGATGCTCTTATAGAGTTCTGGTTTGAGATTGCTTCCTTATAATTTAGTTGATTCTTTTTCTTATTATCTATCTATTTGTTCAGTTGCCTATTCATTCATATGTTAGTTTCTTTCTATCAAAATTCATGTCATGCTATTGATTTCAGTGGTCTAAATGCCCTGTAGGGCCCATGTGATACTCATCTAAAAGTTCAACATGCTTTTATCTCCAGCCCCTATCCCAGCCTAGGGTGTTGATGACCAGCAGTAATAGGCTGTGGGAATGGGAGGCACTATTCGGGGCTATTTGTAGGGAGAGGGTCCCTTAATGCCACAGAGGGAGGGCGATCAGTCTCTACTCTTAAGGCCCTTTTACACTACACGACTAGTAGGCCCTATTCGGGGCTATTTGTAGGGAGAGGGTCCCTTAATGTCACATAGGGAGGGCGATCAGTCTCTACTCTTAAGGCCCTATTACACTTCACGACTATTAGGCCCTATTCGGGGCTATTTGTAGGGAGAGCGTCCCTTAATGCCACAGAGGGAGGGCGATCCGTCTCTACCCTTAAGGCCTTATTACACTACACAACTAGTAGGCCCTATTCGGGGCTATTTGTAGGGAGAGGGTCCCTTAATGCCACAGACGGAGGGCGATCCGTCTCTACTCTTAAGGCCCTATTACACTACACAACTAGTAGGCCCTATTCGGGGCTATTTGTAGGGAGAGGGTCCCTTAATGCCACAGAGGGAGGGCGATCTGTCTCTACTCTTAAGGCCTTATTACACTACACGACTAGTATTCCCTATTCGGGGCTATTTGTAGGGAGAGCGTCCCTTAATGCCACAGACGGAGGGCGATCCGTCTCTACCCTTAAGGCCCTATTACACTACACAACTATAGGTCTGCTGATTGAGAAAGGACCAATTTTGTCCCTCTGACTTTATTTTATGGAGAATCATGCATGAGTACCTAATATGCTGCGAGGTCAAAAACCCACGAGGAAAATATGTTTTGAAAATTTCAGATATGGATAAGATATTCACAAAAACATATTTTGGCATTGCAATTACCTATTTTCTTTGGAAACAACACATTGAAAGTTTTAGATTCTTAGGAGACCCATAGTAGACACTATTCGGGACTATTTGATGACACAGAGGGAGGGCAAATAGGTCTCTACTCTTAAGCCCCATACCAACTAAGCGATCTTATTGAGAGGTGATGGGCAACGGGCGACTGGGAGAATAGGTGGTGAAGTTATTGGGCGATTGTAATATCGTGCAATTATGATATTTTACTGGCGATTTTACCAGTGATTTACCAGTGATTTTACTGGCATTCCCACTGTCTTTTGCCCGTTGACAAGAATACACACCATACACACTAGGATCACGAGTCCAGTATATATACTTATATGCGACAGGCGGATCATAATATATCATACTCCCCCAGTCCGTATGAATGATGAGAGGGGAGTATTGACATTCCTGTACCTATCTATATTGCTTACATTGCCATGAGGTCAATCCATTATGCCGTAAGCATGAAATATTGACGATCAATAAAACCTATTGCATACACCCTTTTTAAGGCTTATATTTATGTCATACATAATCGTAATATAGAATAAAGTGAAACACATGTTTATAATGATGTGTCTAATTGACGGCCGGTTTCCATGGGATGACACAGCATATTTATCAGCCGCAATCCAGTGTTAACCCTTTCCACCTTCAATGACTCCTGCTTGTTGGTGCCAATAATGGCCATCCCAAAAAGGAATATGATGTTATTATAAGGTAATCATAACATTCTGTTTAGTTCTGCTTTGGTTCTTGTTATGTTATTTGATCTCAATCAAAACATCTTTAGAACCTAACATTGGGACGTCACACTGCGACATTACTGTGACATTCTTGTAATGTTCTTTTATATTATAATCACGTTATTATAACATTCTTTAATAGTAAAGTCTCAACTTCACTGAGAAATAATGTTATTATAACATTCTTTTTTTTAGTGAGTCTCAACTTTACCTAAAATAACGTAACTGTTACATGAAAATTGGGCAAGTTACCGACTAATAAAAAAAGTATGGTTGCAGAATGTGCTTGTTACATTGCTGCTTGCCTGGGATAGTTGTACGGGTTAGTACTGGTTTGCCCCATTTGTCGTTCTTTGGAAAACTGCCTTTACACTATGAAAATAATGTGTACAATATTGACGTAAAGAGTGTCACGACAACTATCAACTAGGCCATTTACATGGTAGCCATTACCATGTTTGGGGGAGTATTGAGGGGTGTAAAACATGATGAATGTGGTGTATCTGAAGGGTCTGAAATGGGGAAAGAGGCCATAAGGGTATATTGCCTTGAAGCCCTAGGATTATATTGCCTATACTGGTGAAAAAGAGGTTTGGGATTGACGTATTGTGCAGCTTTGGTTGGGCATTGGGTTTTAAGGGATACTCAGCAATTTTTATACTTCAATATGTCCGGTAGTGAACCATGCCAATTTATCTATGAAACAACATTTGTTATGAAAACCGATGAGTAATTAGCGTGCGCGTTGGCTTGTTATCGGTAGCCAATTCATCCTACCACGGATAGCAACTATTTTGACTTTTACTTGCAGGTTAGCCTTGATCAGGGTGCATCCTGGGTAATATGTCGACAAATCACAAGGCTTCAGCAGATAATTTTCATTTATCATGTCACTTTTACTAGTTTAAGCAAAACCTATAGATAATTATTTTCAAATTTGTATCCATATGAAATACATATTTTCCAAGTTGTTTGAAAATTCATTCATTATAGGTAGAAATATCACAATCATTAATTAATTTTCTATAGTTTTTCCAGGGTTTTGTCAACATATTTGGTCAAAATTAGCCTGCAGTTGCTTAGAATTCTATAAATCAGCTATCCGTGGTAGGATGAATTCAGGTAGGCACTAAAGAGGAAACTATTTCAAAACAGCATTGTACATTATAAACATATATGCTGCACCATTCAATATAAACCTTGTAAACACATCTGTACCACTATATGTCTGATTCTCTGTAGGATCCTACATCCCCCATAGGATCCCTTTACCCCTACCTCCCCCCTACCCCTACCCCTACCTTCCCCCTGCATCCCCCATAGGATCCTTTTATCAATTTGCTGCAATAAAAAAACACCACAGCAGTCAGCCTCTCCCAGTTTCCTTTTATTCCCATTCCGGGAATTGAAATCGATAAAGTCTCAGTGGTTGAAAATAGAGAAGCACTTTTTGTTTGACTGATAAAAGTTAAGGTTCACATTCAATACAGGAGAACTTGTCAAAGTCATAACATTGGTATTTGCATTTACAGCAGCGGAAGGCACAGAGCTTGTACTTTGAAAAAGGTATTATTTCATTGAAAAATAAGTCACAATTATTAACATTGTACCCTATTTGAAGTAGGAAAAACGTGATCTTATATGCCTCGTAATTGCCGAATCAGAAAAGTAACGTCGGCCCTTTTATCTAATAAACATAAACCAAATAGAAGAAAAAACAAATCAGGAGCTAGTAGGAACTATGTGGGGTCTATGGTGGCTTGCAAACAATGTTTGCTGCCAAAATATATCATGTGACTTACATGTGACTTACATGTTCTCATGAGTATTAATTAGAATGGCCTCTGATACAAATACATAAATGTTTCCAAAAACATATACTAATATAATAATGATTATTATATTACACACATATATATATAAATATATATATATATATATACCAATCACAATATACAAATATATATTCACTTTTTATTTGGGTACTTGCATCGTAATGAAAAAAAAAACAGTTGTTTTTCTCATGAATATTGTCTGCCTTTGCACACTCTCAGATGTACATATTTATGAACACCAATGATATTTGTAGACATAAGTATTACCACGGCAAATCAATCATAATGCGTGTTATGGTATCATTTCACGTTTCCATTCTAGTATCCCCACCCCTTCAACATAACCCAATATGCTCCGCAGGTAATCTTATTCCCATTGCAATTCCAACAGAAATGTGCATAGACTACCACACCCTTTAGGGCCCTATCACACTTCACCACTTTGAGCTGTGATATCAGTGTGATATGATGATATTACAGAAAACTTGCTGTGGGGTGGGGGGGGGGGGGGGGGGGTGGCGAGCTTCCACAAGTAGAACTTTTGCCTACATTTACAATAATTTGAAAGAGAAAAGGGGGGTGCATGTTGAGCAGTAAAAAGTGCAATGTTTTGATATTTTCCTACTATTTTTTTATGGGTTTTTACATTAAATTTTGGAAGGAAAGGTAGAACTTTTTGGAAAGATTTTCTTTGTGTGTAGGGGGGATGGTCCATCGACCCCCGGCACCCCCCTCTGTGTACGGGTCTGCCAATAGTTTGACACTTTTCAATATTGTACACATAATTATGTAACGACTAATTTTGATTGTAATATAAAATTATGCGATATCCCTGCGACATTGCCTTATCACAGCTTACGTCGTGTAATGTAATAGGGCGTTTATACACTATAAAGGTGGTATTTCGCTACACAACATGAGCTGCGATATGACAATGTCACATAGGTATAACGCATACTATAGAGATGAAATTCTTTGTTAGATGTGTGTAACAAGCTCCAAATTGCCAGTAATTGCTAATTATATCACTCATGTATGCGAATATGTCTGTAATATCGTCATATCAGACCAATATCGCAGCCCAAGTCGTGTAGTGTAATAGGGCCTTAACAAAGATTTGATACCTCCTCTCAGTCCCTGCACCCCCTCTCCCCAAACCCTAGATTGAATCATCTCTCCCATTGTTTATGATGGGTGGGCCCTGGGTGGGCCGGGCCCAGAGTGGGGCACTTCGTATCGGCCAGATTAGGGTTTGGGTTGGGCTACTACCGGACGGCCACTGAACCCCTACTTCTGTTTCACTGATATATTACTGCCAGGGGGGCAGTTCCACTGAACCCCTACTTCAGTGGGGTCAAGACAGAGAAATAAATATGTTGGCCCTTGCAGATGGTATTGTCCTCTCAAGGGTACATCCCCAAAAGAACCAATGATGATTAAGTCACTGTTAGGATGAATATAAGATTATAGTCCTTTATTGTTTGTATGTATCCAATAATGTAATGAACATGGTGTGAACTACGGGCCTACAACAGACTGAATCCCTAGCCCCAACATTCTGAGCTTAATATATCCTCAGAGTTCTGACAGAAGTTCTGACCAGACTTCTCACCAGGGAGTGGGCACTCAATGACCTCCAGTGGCCAGAAATATGGCCCCCTTTTCCTGCATGTATTAAGAAACACACAAGATAGGCCCTATTCTAAGACAGGTATATGAAACTACATGTATACTGTAGAATACATAGATATATAGTAACCCAGGGGCACAACAATAATGATGAGTACTGACTGATCATGAGGTTGTTCACGGAGTTCTTCCTATAA
This sequence comes from Lepidonotus clava, assembly GCA_936440205.1. Classification (NCBI taxonomy): domain Eukaryota; kingdom Metazoa; phylum Annelida; class Polychaeta; order Phyllodocida; family Polynoidae; genus Lepidonotus; species Lepidonotus clava. The sequence goes on from OW387143.1 coordinate 5,445,187, forward strand.
GAGAAAAAAAAAAAAATAAATAAATAAAAATAAGTGTGTTTGTCAGAACGTGGGGAACCCCAATAAATACTTCGAGTGGTATTGCTAAACGGTGGTTTAGGAAATTGGTCCTGGTTTGGGGCAAAATATACAAAATGTACAATTTGAAGAATTTGAGATATGATTCCTATTCTAGTGATACTAGGATGCATCACGGAAGACTCTCCTTGCACGTAAGTTACTATTTTATTGGGTATATTCGGAATTCATATATTTAAGACTTTCACTGTAAATTTACAGTGAGTCTGTAAAATCATAGCAAACTTTGCTGGCAATAATATATATGCAACACTTTCAACAGTGTACCCCTTCTCAAGGTCAATAGGTTTTCGTAGTATTCCTGAACGAACTATTTCATTACAATGTAGTGCCCTTCAAAAAGTAATGATACATTTTGAAAGTATTGTCAAATGAGATAACAAATATTAGATAACAAATAGCAAAATATGAAGCCATGATCACATTACTTGTGTCTGATATTGGAGAACAAAGGATCATTCATCATTTCAAATTCATAAACACACAAGGCGTAGGTGTGCTATTGTTTTTAATACTTTGATTCATGACCAGTGCTCTGTCGCATAACCAACTCTTGCAACAGAGAGAGCTGAAGTGAGGGTTTAGAGCTGGGTCTCACAACAGTGATATCCATAAGGATTCCAAAATGCAAACCCTCACTGTTACGATGGTTTTGCACACATTTTGAAACATTTATTGATTGCTAAATACATTTCCACCACTTACCTTTATATATCTTAAAGGGACATTCTCGTCCGTGGGTTTCTAGGCTTACATACGCCAATGTTAGCCTAACGACGCGACGGCCGGCGACGCGTTTTTCACTTTTGGAACGTAATGCGGCGACGTTATTGGTCACGTCGCGAAATTGGCGGCAGTGAAGGGGAGTTACAACGTATCAAAATAGGTCCACCTCACGGACGAGAACGTCCCTTTAAAAGCTAAGTGTCACAAATATTATTTGCTGGAAACAGAATATTGAAATATTGATCCCAAAATGTCCTTCTTAAACATTCAAGGAACAGGTGGTCAAACCCTCGCTTTTGTCAGCAAAGTTGGATACACTCACTGTTCAACAAGGATGACTCTCGCTGTTGGTGCAAACACTCGCAACAGCGAGACCCGTTATGCAACGGACCACAGATATTATACCGCTATTCACACACACTGTAAGAATACCAGTGCTCCGTCGCAAAACCAAACTCTCGCAACAGCGAGAGCACAGCAAGGGTTTAGATTTAAGTCTCGCAACAGCGATAACCTTAAGGTTTGCACTGTTACAATCCTCGCAACAGCGATGGTTTTGTACATATTTTGAACAAATTTTATTTGCCTTCTGTACATTTCATAAGACAATGGACACATCTAAAATACACTGAAAGCAGAACATAAAAATTCCAATCCCAAAATGCCCCCCTGATACTTTGAAAATTCGGGTGTGCCAACCCTCGCAACAACGATGAAAGTTGGGTTCTCTCCCTGTTCAATAAGGATGGGTCTCACTGTTGTGGACAACCCTCGCAACAGCGAGGGGGCTTATGCGACGGACCACAGTTGACATGTTGTTACATCCCATCACATTTTAGTTATCGTCTTTAAGTGATTCACAGTCACAGGAACATCCTGGCAGGCAAGGACCCACTTGTCCCAAAAAGTCTGAAGACATCAATCAGTCCAGTATGTGTAGACAGCTGATCCGATTCCCAGCCCTGATACTGCCATGTGTGGAATGATCCCCACACTACAGCCCCATACCCACTAAAGCCTCATACCCACTGGCCGATTTTACCGGCGACTGGCAATGGGCAACAGCAGAATCACTGGTAAAATCATCACCAATTCAGGCCACCTGTTAGTATGTAACATTTCAATATTACATACTAACAGGTGATCTGAATTGGTAACAATTTTACCAGTGATTCTGCTGTTGCCAGTTGCCAGTCGCTGGTAAAATCGCCTAGTGGGTAAGGGGCTTAAGCGACTTTGGCGGCGACCGGCGACCGGCGACTTGGAGAGTCGGCTGATTCTTCAGGATTGCCTGTAAGTATAATATATTGGAATGTGCATGTTGATAAGAGTCGGCGCAAAAATATGCCAACTCTCCTAGTAGAGGCGGCCGATTTTAGCGCCTCGAATCAGTCAACTCTGATCAAAATCGCCTATTGGGTATGGGGCTTACCACTCTGCCACTTCGACAACCTCACTGTGAGAGTGATCTCTGCACTGTAGCTGCGACATGGTCCATCCAACTGCCTAGACTGCACAGTGGCGGATCCGGGGTGGGGGGCAAAGATTTTAGTAAGTTAAGCCCCATACCCACTAGGCGTTTTTTATCCAGAGTCAGCTGATTATTGGTGATAAAATCGGCTGACTCTACTGTAAGAGTTGGCTGATTTTACCACTGATCCAGATCAAACATATACATTTGAATATATCATACTAACAGGTGATCATAAGAGTCAGCCGATTCTCCCAGTTTCCCGTCGCCCATCGCCGGTAAAATCGTCTAGTGGGTATGGGGCTTTATTCAATGAAGAAAATTAAATTTGAGAATCCCCTGAATTCTAGGCATTTCAGTACTCCCCTTGCTACCTCATAACAATGAGAATTTCAAAATGATTTTTGAATTCCAAGTAGTTAAGTCAATGTAGGTGAGTAAGAAATACAATTAATGACAGCTTGTATAGGGCTTAATATGAATATTTATAATAAAGAAAAAAATTCCTCTCTATAATTTTTGAATAATGGGGGATTCCCTTTTGTTGAATATTAGGGATTCCCATTTAGGCCCAACATTTCGAAGCACCTATGTCACAATCGCCGGGCGATTCCCCGTGAGTATGGTGTGTATTCTCAGCGATGGACGATGGACGACGGGATTACCCATAAAATCGCCGGTAAAATCACCAGTAAAATATCAGACTTGTTTGATATTGCAGTCGCTCGGCGACGACGACGGCCCTTCTCCCAGTGGTCGCCGAGTTGCTTAGTGGGTATGGGCCTTTAAGGTCTGTGATATTTCGAAACACCTTACCTTAAAAAAGGGCAGTTCAAGGTGAATCCTTTAAGGTTGGTCGGAAGGTACCTTAAACTTTAAGGTGAAGATCTAATTCTTATGTTTCCATTAATTCTTCCATATATGTCTTTTCACTTATAAGGAATGCAAATAAGCATATGCTTTCATAAATATGGCAAAATATAACTTGTAATCTATGACTAGGCAAAGAACTATATTCTGTCATGGACCTGCGGATGTGCACATGAGTGCTTCAGCAACAACGTCGTCATGGTGATGTCATGGTGATGTCATGGTTACACAATTTTAACAACATTGTAATCTAGGCAGTATTCTTATTTCTTGACGGATTTTCACAATCTTTTTTTTTAATTTGACATGAAAAACACCTTTACTAACGTGGGAATTAGTAATAATGAGTTATTCTGAAATAATCTTCGGAAAGCACCCAAAATGTAAACATCTAGATCCACCTTAAACTATTAAGGTTACAAGGTGTTTCGAAATATTCAAATCTTCCTTAAAGTTTAAAGAAACTGCATTTAAGGTGAGCTACGTCCAGACTTTTAAGGACACCTTAACTCAGGAACAAGTTTAAGGTAAGGTGTTTCGAAATATTGGGCCCTTGTCACCGTGTGACGTCAATAATTTGGGAATTACCCTTAAAACTAAAAGAAATAGACCATATTTTAAAGTCTCACATCTCTTCCTACATTCAGAATATTTTCAATATTTTGCTAGCATTAATAATTCACAAGACAAATGCCACATTCACAGAATTTCAGTAAAAGATACTGATTTTTTATTTATGTACACGGCTTTCCTTCCCCTGGAACCACCCCCTTTTTCTTCAAATGTAGTTAAAGATCTTCATAGATAGTCTCAATTCACGAACTATTTTGTGTGTGCTATAGAGAGTGATCTCGTTGCAGAGTGTGCGGACCCCGTGTCCCCACGAGGGAGGACCCCACAGATCACTGTAGGCTGGTGACATTGTTGGTTACTGGTGTCAAGGTCAAAGATCACGTATACAATGTCACACAAACCTCGTTCTCGCCACAGCTGGACCGCACATGCGCAGTGTTGTCATGTACACAAAAGAGATGAAGACCTGTATGGAAGGCTCTATATACCTTATGCAGACATGGTCACGTGACCACGTTTTGGTGAGCACCATGTGGTGATCATGACCATGATTTATCTATAATTAGCAATATCTGACTGAAAATAATTGTTGGTAATGCTATATTGAGTTTGTCTTACGTAAAATCTGAATGAAAATGTAATCCATAGGTTTTCAATTTTGAAGGATAACAACTTTAAACTGATCACCAATATGGCGTCAAGCTAATTTTTTGGAGTTGTGATGTCATCTGCACATATGTCCCCTTCCACCTCCTCCTGTCCCCTACCACCTCCTCCTGTCCCCTGCCGCTTCCTCCTCTCCCCTGTTCCCTCCCCCTGTCTCCTGCCTCCTCCTCCTGTCCCCTACCGCCTCCTCCTGTCCCCTGCCGCCTCCTCCTTTCCCCTGCCGCCTCCTCCTGTCCCCTGTTCCCTCCCCCTGTCTCCTGCATCCTCCTCCTGTCCCCTACCGCCTCCTCCTGTCCCATGCCACCTCCTCCTGTCCCCTGCCACCTCCTCCTGTCCCCTGCCACCTCCTCCTGTCCCCTACCAACTCCTCCTGTCCCCTGCCGCCTCCTCCTGTCCCCTTCCACCTCCTCCTGTCCCCTACCACCTCCTCCTGTCCCCTACCACCTCCTCCTGTCCCCTGCCGCCTCCTCCTGTCCCCTTCCACCTCCTCCTGTCCCCTACCACCTCCTCCTGTCCCCTACCACCTCCTCCTGTCCCCTGCCGCCTCCTCCTGTCCCCTGCCACCTCCTCCTGTCCCCTGCCGCCTCCTCCTGTCCCCTTCCACCTCCTCCTGTCCCCTACCACCTCCTCCTGTCCCCTACCACCTCCTCCTGTCCCCTGCCACCTCCTCCTGTCCCCTGCCGCCTCCTCCTGTCCCCTACCACCTCCTCCTGTCCCCTGCCGCCTCCTCCTGTCCCCTTCCACCTCCTCCTGTCCCCTGCCACTTCCTCCTGTCCCCTACCACCTCCTCCTGTCCCCTACCACCTCCTCCTGTCCCCTGCCGCCTCCTCCTGTCCCCTTCCACCTCCTCCTGTCCCCTGCCACCTCCTCCTGTCCCCTACCGCCTCCCCCAGAACCCCTTCCACCTACTCCTATCCCCTACCGCCTCCTCCTGTCCCCTTCCACCTCCTACTGTCCCCTGCCGCCTCCTCCTGTCCCCTGCCGCTTCCTCCTGTCCCCTGTTCCCTCCCCCTGTCCCCTGCCTCCTCCTCCTGTCCCCTACCGCCTCCTCCTGTCCCCTACCACCTCCTCCTGTCCCCTTCCGCCTCCTCCTGTCCCCTACCACCTCCTCCTGTCCCCTGCCGCCTCCTCCTGTCCCCTTCCACCTCCTCCTGTCCCCTGCCACCTCCTCCTGTCCCCTACCGCCTCCCCCTGACCCCTTCCACCTACTCCTATCCCCTACCGCCTCCTCCTGTCCCCTTCCACCTCCTCCTGTCCCCTGCCGCCTCCCCCTGTCCCCTGCCGCCTCCCCCTGTCCCCTTCCATCTCCTCCTGTCCCCTGCCACCTCCTCCTGTCCCCTACCGCCTCCCCCTGACCCCTTCCACCTACTCCTATCCCCTACCGCCTCCTCCTGTCCCCTTCCACCTCCTCCTGTCCCCTTCCGCCTCCTCCTGTCCCCTACCACCTCCTCCTGTGCCCCGCCGCCTCCCCCTGTCCCCTGCAGCCTCCCCCTGTCTCCTGCAGCCTCCCCCTGTCCCCTATCATTTCTCTCTGTCCCCACCACCTCCCCCTGTCCTCTGCTACCTCCCCCTGTCCCCTACCACTTCCCTCTATCTCCTTCTATCTTGCTCCTGTTCCCTGCTGCCTCCCCCGTCCCCTACCAATTTCTTTTGTCCCTTACTATCTTCCCCCTATCCCCAGCTGCCATCCTCTGTCCCCTACCACTATCTACTGTCCTGTGTGGAGGTACATGGATGGTAACAGGGTGGGGCAATGTGGAGGTCCATTTACCTAAATGGTACATGTCCTATGGAACTCTATCTGACTTTTTAAATTCCATTAACATATCTATAAAGGGACACAGACAGCCCCCAATGAGGACAAGAATTGCCCCGAAACCCTCTTGCCAGTTCCTATGGCCTGGTTGGACTGATGCCATTAACGTGTATTGTAGAAGTAGCATAACCAAAATCTGCATACTGTGCACCAAATTTGTTTGCACACCACCTATCATTTGAGCTGCATACACACTTGTCAAAACATCAAAACAAGAACCAATGCAGTGCATGAGAAGATAAAGCAGTTGCATAGAGTCTAGAGCTAGTACAAACGGTTCCACATACAAGCTTAATAATGCAGAGGAAATAACGCCAAATACTGCGAAATAAGAAGCAATTACTAGAGGCTCCACTTCTTTTAACGCTGTTTCAACCAAAGTGTATTCTACGCCATATGCGAAACCACATGTAAGAACTAATGCATAACCTTTAAATCTGTTGTTGACATCTGAATTGCATGACTCTGAAATTGTATCTTTATGAGAGCCAGCAATAGATGATGTAAATGATGAGTTAGAGTATGTAGAGCAGGTGTCACCCTGCCATGGCTGACTTATGCAGATGCTTCCTGCAGAGCAGAGTGCCAAGGCTATCACCTGAACTTTACTTATTTTCTGATGGAATACAAACCTAGCCCATAAGGAGGAGAACAGTAGGGAAGTAAGAGTCACAGTGCCAGTTAATTCTGCTAGGGGCAGAAACACAGCTGCTCCGTAGTATGTAAGGGTCCACCAAGAGGAAAAAACAACTGCAAGACTCATCCAAGGTCTGACAGGAGTACTGATGCCAAACTTTTTATTCTTAAAAAGTGCTAGGAGTAAGAAAAAAACAACCATGAACGAGAAGCGTATGGTAGTTAATTCTGCGTTTGGTATGGCTCCTTGCAGTGCTTGAGCAGACGCTGTTCCAAGACTGAATGATGCAAGTGTTGATGTAGCAACGAGATATCCTGCAATCCTAGACATTTGATCCTTTCTTTTTTGGTCCTGTTGCTCCTGGCTTTCACACATTAATGTTTTATCTGGAAAATAGTGGAAAAATTATTTAGTAAATTGTACAGTGTAATTCCACACTTAGGACGTTACTTAAAGTGTCTTCAATTCTCCCTACCACGGATAGCATATTTACTGTGATTTACCTGCAGGCTAGCCTAGATCAATGTGCATCATAGGTAATATATCGACAAAGCACAAGGCTTAACTATAGAAATTTTAGATAATCTTGGCATAATTTGTGGTTAGAAATGATAAAGATCAATAAAAACTATTTTTTAAATTTTGTATCCATCCATATTTATTATTTTCCAAGTTGGTGTGAAAATTCATGCATTACATATGGATCTAGAGCAAATATTGGCATATTTTCTATAGATTTCCTAGTGTTCATGTAGACAAAATCAGTCCAAATTAACCTGCAGGTGCATAAAATACTGAAAATCAGCTATCCGTGGTAGGGAGAATTTCAAATATGACCCTTTCAAGATGCCAGATGCCTTGAGGTATCATCTAAGGGGATTTTTATTTACCCCAAAAGGTCCACGGTGGAGAATTATAGCTTGGTTCCATGTATATTCCTTGTAATTATAGTTATAAGATGACAGATTAGTTACAATAATTATGGTAAAGCAGTCTTACATTTCTATACAATAAAGAATAATATAATAAAAAAGGCAAGATTTTGCCTAATTAAAGCCCTCTAAAATAAATATTAAGCTTACAAATGATGTAAAATAAGAACATAAGGTTTAAAAAAGAAGACAGTAAAACTATCATTGGGCCTTTTTTTGTACTGAATCCAAAATAAATGCCGGGGTTAATAGGCTGACAACTCCCGGCCCACAGAGGTGACGCTCCCTTATTATAGGGCTAATTATAGACAAGCCCACTGACCTCTCATAAACTTAGGGGGATATCAATTAGACCTGTCCACTTTGCCAGCTAGCCCACCCCTTATGTCTATGATATCAAGATTTTTAGAAAAAGGTTCATCATACTTGATTCACAGTAATTTCCTAGTACTATTACCCAAAACTAAACTTTATAAGCTTTTACTTTCAATATGATGTTAATTCTGTAGCTGTAGGACTGGAAAGCAAAAATGGCATTTTCCTATAGGGAACAGTGTTAAAGCCCTTCAACTTTGCTCTCAATGTCCAACCCTAAAATCACAAAAACAAACCTTATTTTGGTTTACCTGAAATGGAGGTAATTACCTAATTGAGAGAAAATAATAATTCATCATCATTTATCAACACTTTGTTGACTTAGAAAACACAATTACTAACTCATTCATTCAGATTTGTATCAGTGGCTGACTTTGCAAAAACTGCAATTATGTCCGACCTCTGTATCATGCAAGCAATACATCCTAAAGTGGACAGGTCTATTAGATCAGTTTTTAAACGATATAGGTCAATTTTGTATCTTGAATATTCATGAAATTGTTCCTCAGAAAAATATGGAAAAATATGGAAAAATATGGAAAAATAATGGAAAAATGACCGTTTGGTCAGGTCTGACCGCTTTTACAGAATGTACCGAGATTTTTGCACACATTAAGAAATAGATGCATCCTGGTCCCGTACCCCCTACCGTAGCCTAAACCTGAATATCTCAACCTGAAAAAATAACAGGAAAATAATCCATGTACCCTCTTGAGATGGATATCTGAGACATAGAAATAAATGAAATAAAGAATTGTCTTTAGTATTAGCATACTTATTATTCAGGTCTGTTGAAACAACATAATTCGTTGGCTGAGTAACCAAAGGTCGTATCTCAGAAAAATCAAATTTATTTTTATTTTTGAAAATATTTCTGATCCCCCTAAGGTATCTGGAAATTTTGGAATTTTTCGAATATTCCAAATCTTTGGAAGGTTATAAACCAATAAACAAAGGTCGTATCTGCCCAACTTCACTTTTTAGTGAGTAACCAAAGGTCGTATAGGAAATGAGCAAATGACTTATTCTTAGTAAAAATACATAAATTCATAAAAAATACAAATATCTTATAATTCAGATTTTCAAATAAGTATCCTGGAAACATTATTCTTCAATATTATTGTTGGATTTGTAAAATAATAACGAGATATAGGAGTATAATTATAAAATGTATATACAACCTTTGTTTACTGAATTTCTGGTCTGGGTGTTGAGTAACCAAAGGTCGTATCTGGGCTGTTTTTAAATTTGAGAGTGTAAATATCATTTAAATCTTTACTATTTTCATGTAATCAAATGTAAGATATCCTAGCATATTTAAATTACTTCAGAAATGTCATCGTGGGTCTTTGTATAAATTAATTTGATGTCATTTGCATTTATCTAGAATTTATAAATATTAGATACAACCTTTGGTTCCTCATATATTTCCACTTTTTTCCCTTAAAACTGAGTAACCAAAGGTCGTATATGAAAAAAAATTCTGTATTTGTCACTATAGTAACAGCCTAACAATCTAAACATATCCAATTTACTCACCAAAGCACATTTAGCATAGCATTCTATGTAGGAATTACATATCATAATGATTATGCAGAAATATAAAATTATATGGCCCTTCGAAATGTATAATTTTCTTTTAAATGGCATTTCCTCAGAATGGTAATATGTCATATACGACCTTTGGTTACTCAACCAACGAATATAGAACAATATAGAACTACATACTATTAAAATGGAATTTGAAATACAGTAGTAATAGTAGTAGAATTTTTATTGACAGTCTAATAAGTCAGGATTGACTTATGTGTCAAGAAAGCTTTTTTTTAAAATTTTATTTCCTCACAGCTTTCAAGCAGGCTTGATCTTCCAAGCATAATGAATTACGCTCCTAATTCAGGACATACCTCGGTGTTTAATTTTATGTAAAAATAAATTTGTTACAATTCAGTAAGTACAATCCTATTTCAGGACATTCCACAGCAACAACACAATATCATCACGGATACTAACTCAAAATATGACAGACCTCTTGATTATATATAACGAATGAATATGATGATGATAATAATGATGATTTGATTTGATTCAATTTACAACACACTCAGTAGAAAACTGGGCTTGATGCCAATTACAACAACTGATAAAGTCAGTCTTGTTCAACATAATTTTTAAAATGCTTCTTAATTAAATTCTTAAATTCAGTACCATTAACTGCAGTTTGTTCTTCCAAACTTAGACGATTCCAAAGAACACTACCCCGATTTATTGGACTTGCTATGTATACCTTAGTTTTCAGCGCCAGTAGCCTAAAGTTAATTTTCTGTTGCAGCCTAGTATTCCTAACACCTTTAATCAGATTATCCGTATATGGTCTTACCTTTGTCACTGAGCTGGCCTAGAGACACGTCCTACTCCTTCTTGAACTTTAAATGAACTAAAGGGGGTATTCCACTATGCGACATTTGCTGCGATGTGGCTGCGATACAGCTGCGATATGACCTTATCATGGCCATGTCGTAGGTCCTACGATACCACAAGTATCGTAGGCCAAGTCGTGTAGTATAATAGGGTAAGTCGCAGTTGCTATAACTTTAATGTCGTGCGATACGATTTTTATCACAGTGAAATCCCAGGGGAAATGTCGTAGGCTTTAACCCAAGCTATGATAAGTATTTGACATGTTTAATAATGTCGTGGAGATGCCCCAAGGCCCCTACGACATTGCTGCGATACACACATACAGGGTTAGACAGGCTGGCGCTTCCTCCTGCGATACCAGCTATTGCCATCGTGCGATATCTTAGGGAGTTCATATCGTGTAGTGGAATACCCCCTTGAGCCATCAGTCAGTCAGCCTCCCTTTCTGCTCTGTGGGTCACAGGAGGGGGCCCAAAATGTCATCGACAGCGTTTTCGCAACGTGCCCACAACGTACAGAAATTACATTGCATACAAAACATGCCTGCAACGTGATTCTCGGATGTTGTGTGCACGTTGTGATACAACGTTGCACCCTGACGTTGCAGCTACGTTTTTGGCATGCACTTTCACAACATGACCAATCTACAACCAAAACACAACGTTGTATTCATGTCATGTGTTTGCTGGGGGTTTGTATTTGATATAGAATAAAACAAGAACGGACCCCAGGAGCACTCAGAATTAATTATTTCCCGTTGTCTCTGCGAATTTTGATTCGCCTAGACGCATCAAAATGTGCGGAGATTATAATTAGGTCACGGTGCTAGGTCACGTTGTTTGATTGGTCAAAAAAAGTAGGTTAGACTACTTTCCAGTATTACCACACTGAAAGTAGTCTTACCTAATAAATGAGATTCCAGACCACGCCACCTAGTGTGTAACTGAGGCCCTGGACTGATACCCAGACAAGCTGGGGGTTATTTTCTCTTTGAGCATGTGTAAATTGGTCATATTCAACACCCTACGACTTTTTAGGTATACAAGGTAAAAGAATGCTCTAACAATGATCCCATAGTGCAGATCTTGATCTTTTTATTGATATAATGGAATGTAGCTGTGAACAGTTGCCTTGTATTTTTAAAACATTTTTCAGTATTAAAAGTTTTGATTTACTCAGTAGCCAATGGGAGAACCCCTCAGCCCCTTATCAGCATTATGTAATCACCCCCACCAATCAGGTATCTCGCTACTCTCACCACGTGGGTTTGTTTGTCCTACCTCCACTGGACCGTGACGGTGCGCGAGGTTTGGATAAGACTCTATACGAGTAATACGGCACAAATATTACCACAGTCGAGGCCGTCACTAAATGCCTATTTAGCAATTCCGGAAAGGTATTAAAGCCAAATCTTGAGAAATCTAAACAGGAACCCCAGTTAGGATTAATGGTGAGGTGCATGCTAGGAAATCTATTGAAAATGTGCCCCCCCCCAGACGGGAGCTCAGGAAAATCTGATTTCCTTAATAATGTTTTAACCCTTTAGACCCCACAGATTGCATTCATGAATTGCTTGATTTCCCCAGGATTTTCACGAATTTCCCTCCAGAATTCCCTAAATTCCTTGTAATTGAGGAAATTCAAGGGCTGACCATTTTCAACGAACATTATAGAAATGTGGTTTTTAGCAATGAATAGGAAATTAAATCAGTTTTTAAACGATATAGGTCAATTTTGTATCTTGAATATTCATGAAATTGTTCCTTGGAAAAATATGGAAAAATATTGAAAATAATGGAAAAATGGCTGTTTTTCCAGGCGGCTACGGCTGGATTGGGGAATATACCCATGGGAGGCTATGGCGGAATTGGGGGCTAAAGGTTTAACCGCTTACCCGAGTTTTATGCTGTTTCACCTGATGACATCAGAAAGGCAATATCTATATAGAAATATATATATATATATATGTATATATATAATTATTACTTTTGCAGTTTATCACTGGTGTTCCCCTTTATCTAGTCATCAGATCTAATGGTATTTTGTCCTCTGAAGTATAACACAGGTTCTGAGGGACCACACGCTGTCATCTAATGGCCAACTTTGCCCTCGTCACTTTGATTAACGATTCAGAATTAGTACAAGCAATGGGAATGACCTAGCCACCCTATAATGAGCCTCTATATACAGGTGTTAATTGGCTTTAATTGGCAATTAAAGACGTAGCCTGGGCAATCAGTGAGGCACTGAAGTGATTCACATGCTGTGTGAAGGTTAGAAAATTCACTTTAGACCAAGTCTTCACAATAAGATATTCAAATATATAGATCAAAACTAATTTCGTATGTGAATATTTACGGTAATACATTATTTATCAAAACTGCAGGCCAGTAGTATACCCTAAAGGGCCATACCCACTAAGCAAACTCCAGGTTGACGGGCAATGGGCGACGGTGTGAATTGCCGTCGCCGTCGCCGGGTGACGGCAATATCAAACAAGTTTGATAATTTACCGGCGATTTTGCCGGCGATTTTGCCGTCACCCATCGCTATGAACTCACACCATACCAATGGGCAATCATGGCGATCATGATCACCTGGCGATTATGATCGCCCGGCGATTGTGTGCAGAATTTAAGGCTGTGCCGTCGCCAGGTAAAGGTAAAATTGCCTAGTGGGTATGGGGCTTAAAGATACCTAAAAATGAAAGTAAAATACTTAACTCTCAGACCATTTGTTATAATATTTCTTGGGTGATAAAAATAAGAAGCAACTTGGGGTCCTCGGGTGGCTGTACAACCCATGGGGATTGTACGAGCCTCGGGCTTTACCCGTGGTACGTGATGATCCCCTATGGGTCGTACAGCCACCCTTGGATGCCCCGCGGGTGCTTCCTATTATAGTACAGACGCCTCTGCACAGGGTCATGAGAAGGGTGTATACTTTCTAGTCCCAATACATTTTGCATGTAGAATATGGCCTAGTGATTTACAGTTTATTTTATCAAATCTCGTAATATTGTATTTGTTATAGAAACTCAGTAGCCACCTCTTCATCTTCTTCTACTGTGAATTATTTCCTTTAAGTCTGATTGATATATACCAATGCGAATAATTGTGCTCCCTATGCACACTGGCTGTAGCCGCCCAGAAAAATTGCCGTTTTCCATTATTTTTCCAAAAAAAACAATTTTGTTGATATTTAATATAGAAAATCAACCAATATATCGTTTAAAAGCTTATTCAATTTCCTATCTAATGCTACAAACCCCATTTCTATAACGTTAATTGATATGGATTGATTAGCCTTTGAACTTCTCTGATTGCAAGGAATTTTTGGAATTCTGGAGGGGAAATCCGTGAAAATACTGAGGAAATCAAACAATTCATGAATGCAAATTGTGGGGTCTTAAGGGTTAAAGTTATCATAAGAGATGAAATACATTCAATACTGACCTTATATTGAGACCCACAGCCTTATGATATTAGGCTTTTTCAGCAGATATGTCATTTAAAAGTACTCCAAACAAAACCAAACCAGGGTTGTTGAGTACGTTACTATTGGCAACTTTTAAGTGCAACTGTCACTTGTTGTGGCACCGTTGAGACAGTGAAGTCATACATCTCAGACACTCCCATAGTAACCCAAATAAACAAGACTCAAAGCTGGTCATGCTCTTGAACTCACTAATGGCACTATATTTACCCCATATTATAGGGATGACCTATTTTTGGGACATGTTACATATGTGAGGTCAAAAGGTTAATATGTTAGGATTTACACGACAGATCTTTTGCGGTTTATCCCATCTCTTCCTACCACAGTCACCCCCTCCCTCAGTCATGGTTGGGTGGCCTGAGGCGACCCATCCCACCACCAACTGGGATTTACAATAGGCAGCTTTTAATTGATATATCCCGACTATTCCATAGTGACATTATAACATCAATTGGAGTCCTCACTTATCACGTAAACATGCCGTCACAATGTGACGTTATAATGATGTCATTTTGGGACGTCTCATAAAGACGTGAAAGATACGTCATAGTTAGTCAGTATATAACATCGCAAGTGATGTCTTTATGACGTGTAATGGAGTCCTCCATTTTCACGTCATAAAGACATCACAATGTGATGTAACTTCCACGTCACATGTGACATAATTATGACGTGAATATGACGTTACATTCTTAGCTGGGAGGCCCCACCTACCCCTACCATGGTCCTACCCTAACACTCCCAGGTCCTTCCTACCTTTACCATGGCCCTAACACTGTCAGGCCCCACCTACCCCTACCATGGCCCTACCCTAACACTGCCAGGCCCCACCTACCACTACCACGGCCCTACCCTAACATTGCCATGCCCCACCTACCCCTACCACGGCCCTACCCTAACACTGTCAGGCCCCACCTACCACTACCATGGCCCTACCCTAACACTGCCAGGCCCCACCTACCACTACCATGGCCCTACCCTAACACTCCCAGGCCCCACCTACCACTTCCAAGGCCCTACCCTAACATTGCCATGCCCAACCTACCTCTACCATAGCCCTAGCACTGCCAGGTGCCACCTACCCCTACCATGGCCCTACCCTAACACTCCCGGGCCCCACCTACCCCTAACATGGCTTTACCCTAACACTCCCAGGCCCCACCTACTACTACCACGGCCTACCCTAACATTGCCATGCCCAACCTAACTCTACCATAGCCCTAGCACTGCCAGGTATCACCTACCACTACCATGGCCCTACCCTAACACTGCCATGCCCAACCTACCCCTACCACGGCCCTAACCTAACACTGCCAGGCCCCACCTAGCCCTACCACGGCCCTACCCTAACACTGCCATGCCCAACCTAACTCTACCATAGCCCTAGCACTGCCAGGTGCCACCTACCACTACCATGGCCCTACCCTAACACTGCCAGGCCCCACCTACCACTACCATAGCCCTAGCACTGCCAGGTGCCACCTACCCCTACCACGGCCCTACCCTAACATTGCCATGCCCCACCTATCCCTACCATGGCCCTACCCTAACACTGTCAGGCCCCACCTACCCCTACCATGGCCCTACCCTAACACTGCCAGGCCCCACCTACCACTACCACGGCCCTACCCGAACACTGCCAGGCCCCACCTACCCCTACCACGGCCCTACCCTAACACTGCCAGGCCCCACCTACCACTACCACGGCCGTACCCTAACATTGCCATGCCCAACCTACCTCTACCATAGCCCTAACACTGCCAGGCCCCACCTACCCCTACCATGGCCCTACCCTAACACCGTTAGGCCCCACCTACCCCTACCACGGTCCTAACACTGTCAGGCCCCACCTACCCCTACCACGGCCCTACCCTAACATTGCCATGCCCTTCCTACCTCTAACATAGCCCTAGCACTGCCAGGTGCCACCTACCACTACCATGGCCCTACCCTAACATTGCCATGCCCTTCCTACCTCTACCATAGCCCTAGCACTGCCAGGCCCCACCTACCCCTACCATGGCCCTACCCTAACATTGCCATGCCCTTTCTCCCTCTACCATAGCCCTAGCACTACCAGGTGCCACCTACCCCTACCATGTCCCTACCCTAACACCGTTAGGCCCCATCATGGAACGGGCCACTGATGTCACAGCAGCAGGACAGAGACTTGAACCGCCAACCTTTGGTTGAGGAAGCCAACACCCTGCCACTGTACCACGATGTGGTAGTGAAAGGAGTAGGAAGATAGGTTGTACACTTCTAATCCTCTTTATTCAGCAGGTCAATATCAGAACTTCTACATCTAGCACTCGGTGCCTTCTCGATGCGCGGCAAACAGAGGCTGTTCGGCACAATACAAATAGGAACGATTATATCATAGAAAATAAGGCTTTCCCTCCATAGCCTATGACACACGAGAATGCCCAAAATGTGACACCCCCTTAGTATACCATGTATATGCCATATTATAGGCTAATTACAGGTAGGGCAACTAGGGGCAGGTCAAGTAGTAAGTTACTGCAGTATTACAGTATTATGATAAAGGGAGCCTATATCATAGTAATTTCTGATAATGTGTTGCAGTCTTTGTAATCATCTAGACGGGTTATCTTTTTGTCTATTTAACGCAGTGTTGGAAGGGCTCCACTCAATAACCCAGCTTCTCTGAACATCTAGATAGACATTTTACACTTTATTTGAAGGAAAATATAATAAATGCGTTTCCCTTTCAGTCCTGAAACATACTAGAATATATGAATAGCTAAAATACAAATTTTCCCTTTAGTCCTGTTTAGGAATCTCGGGGGATCTCTTTGCCATGGCTAGTCATATATATGGAATTATGTGTACAATTATATGTAATTATATATATATATTTTTTTTTTTAATTGTATTTTTATACAGGCCGAGTTCACTTTATTAAATGCTCTTCCACTGCAGTCCTGTGGACCATTTTGGGTCCTGTGGAGCATCTGGGCACAATTCCGTGCAGGGGTCATCCAAATGTCCTTTTTCCATGCATGCTGCACTCCATGGGACTCGAACCCATGAAGGGCCAATGCCAACAAGTGGTACCTACGCCTCTACGACGTTGGCCACCCCGACCCCCGTACAACTATATGTAATTACATGTCTGTATAATCATATATAGCAGCTAAAAAATGTTATAGGCATATGAAACAGTATTCCTTGGTTGTATGAATGTTTTTATTTTTGATAATTATACATGGTTCATGTTGAGGTGTCCTTGATATGTATTCATGCATGGAAGAAACCTACATTAAAACATCTATATTATTTCCTATAAAGTATAATAAATACATCAACGCTCATTTCTTGTAGTATAAATCAAATTCAAAATCTGAAAAATATTACAGATTACTCAAGGGTACATTCTCAAACCAAAATAGAATTTTTCACACTAAAGTTAAAACTTTTACTTCAAACTATTTTATGGAGAGGGGAATAGCGATGTTCAGGCTTATCCAGATTTAGGCTGTAGCTTGAATTAGAGGTTTTACAGATGGTCTATTAACTTGAGGATGCACTACATAATCATTAGAGCATGTCTGGCTTTAACCTATTGGGAGATATACATTCTTGTGTTCAGTTCTCTAAGGAACCAATGTCTAGAATACAGGAAAAAGTCAGAGATCTTCTTACCCTGAGAATGGACAGAACAACATCGGATCTAATCAAAGGTTATGGAGCAGGCGTACTGGCAATCATCTTCATGTCGTTGGGTGCTGCTTCAGCACAAGCTCTACAAAATGCCGTCCCAGGTGGTCAGTTTTCTGCAGCACGCTACATCACCCACATTGTGTTTTACCTACCGATAGGATATGCTCATGGAACAAAGTTAGCTGTTGGTTATCAACATATACCAGCTTTGATTGCATTTAGTTTACTGAAGGTGGGTTTTACTTTTGGATACTTTGGGGCTACAGGTTTGCTCCCACTAGTGGAAGCATTTGGGATTGTCCGTATGATCGAGATAGCAACTTCTATTATTTTATTAAATGCTATCTTCAAGAAGCCCCTAACCCATGTTCACCTGATGGCCTTTGGAATTGGCATTATTTCTGTAGTCCTTGTCACCCAGCCTCCATGGCTCTTTGGTTTTACTGAAAATGAAAAATCTAGAATAAATCAACCGGAAATAGGAAGCTATGAAATAAGGGTCAGCTACATATTATGCCTTGCTGCAGGAATATCTAATGGGGTTGCACTCATTCTAAATTCTTCTATTTTGCTTGACATGGAACCCCTTGTCATAGGCATCCATTCATCAGCACTTGGATTTTTAGTCTCTGCTATAATGATATTTTACATTGAAGACATTGCAATAAACTTGAATGAAAAACAGTTTGGATTTCTTGTTGGACATGGTGTTAGTTCAGCAATTGCTTTTCTTGTCGCCATCATTGCTTGCCAGTATATTGGAGCAATAAGAACAGGACTTCTCCTTAGTCTGACTATCATTGTGTTGCTCCTACCCCTACCACTAAATATAGTGTGATGAAAAACATAATGCCAGGATATCAAAACTGGATGGAAGTCTTTGGAACGTTTCTTGTACTTTTCAGCACAGCCATGCCACCAATATATGATTTTTCAAGCACAAGCAGACACATTACCATAACTCTTTGAAGATAACCGCAAATACGAGTTTCTTACCTTGATGCTTGAATCTATGCATTTGTCATGTTTTGGATTGTATTGTTGACACCGATTATATATCATTAGCCAATGTTACTGTAAATCATGAGTAATTGTTATGTAAAAAATAATGATTAATGGTCAGAAAATGTCCATTCATGACGACTTTCATGCATACAGCAGAATTCAGTCCAAAATCAGATTTCATGATTGCTCACTATTTCTGTCTTATATCAAGGGGATAACATTTTTTATGTCAGCTTGATGCACTAACCCAGCAAACACATGATGTAAATACAATGTTGTGTTTTAGTTGTATCTGGGTTACATTGTAAAATTACATACTTACAATGTCGCCACAACATTATGGTGCAATTTTGTGCTCCAATGTGTACACAACATTGCAAAACTACATTGTGACAATGATATTTTCATAATATTCTCATAACAGTACATTCGCAAAGTTGTCACAGTGTTATAGGACAACAAAAAAACTATATATCGGTGGTACCACTGTTTAAAAATGACCAAATTTCCCAAAGGTATTTTAATTGAAACTATTTTAAAGAAGATGTGATATTTGTTTTGAAATAAAAGTTTGAAATAAAAGTCACAAATAGCTGGTTACAAAACAGGGGATTACTCTGTATACCCCCTCAGGGGGCACTCTACTACACTCTGGTGGGGGAGGACAGGAATATATCATTACCCCCAGTGGGCCCGGGCCCACTGGATCAAAAGTCACATAGTTGTTCCCCCCTTCCCCCCTTTGGCTATTGTGGCCGAAGCAGCCCCACTATTTCTGGTTGGTCACGTTGCAAACCTGTTGGTCCCCTTGCCCCCACCAGTTTTGGATTTCTACTTCATTGAATTCTTGTATAACACAGCTAGACCTATTCTAGTGACATTGGTATGCATCAACAACAGGGGTAAAATAAGCACTACTGACCAGGGGCCACAATAGGTAGGGAGTAGAAACTAGGACATGCTGCTATTTGCAGCAAAGGCAAAAAGGGTGAATACAACGTGAGTGTGGGGTGACTTCTAAGAACTGACCCCTGGCCATCTAAATGTGTAAGCAAGGTGACTTTACCAAATGAATATATACCTGAGGCCTATACACAATATATAATTATTAGGACCTCTTAGTAATAATGCTACTAGCTGATACATAAATGATTACATTAATATCGGGGAGGCAACACTCCATCTGGTTATAGAAATACCATTATTCCATGCCTTTGGTTTTCTACTCATTTTAATGACACAGCAGGGGCCAAGCCAATCAATAATTTTACAAGGTCATTAACCTGACGTGATCAAAAATATATGATCATCCTGTTGGTTTTTAAATGTAAAATGCAATCTGAAATCAAAACTGTAGGAGTATTAGTAAATGTTTTATTGAATTTTCTTTTATTTTCATTTTTGTCATTATAGTGTAGGGAAGTTGTTTGTTGGGTAAATGCGTTGTTCAGTACTCTATGAGGGTTATAGGCTGTATGAAGGTTTATGTTGTAAGTTATGTTGCAGCAACATACCAGGAAGTCTAATTCTTTTTTACCTAGTAACAAGTGCTTTGGGCAACTGGGAAAGTAGCAAATATAAATGAAAAACACGTCTTCCCCTTTTATTGGAAGATGTGTACATGATGTACCATGTGTACATGATCGGACCCTAGCAGAGTACTCTACATTCCCATATGTGACTATTGCCCAAAACGGCCATGTCGAAATAAGGGGTCTATGGCCCGTCGCATAACCAAACGCTCGCTGTAGGGAGAGAATAGGGGGCGTTTTGCAAAGTCTCGCTGTTATCCGCGAAATTCACCATCAATTTTCACCCATTTCTAATCATTTTCCTGGGCTGAAAATTTCAGGGATTTTAGATCGAAATGTCTAGTTTCTAGAACTTTTTACAAAATTAAAATCGGTTGCTTAGAACACCCACAAATCAACAGGGGGACCCATCACAACAGGGATGTCCTTGTTGCGAGAGTGGTGTGCCAATCCTCGCTGTAGCGAGCCCGTTATGCGACGGGCCACTAGGGCCATTATAGAGTCAGATTTAAATCCACTGTCCACCACATGTTAAGCACAGTTTTACCAACATTTTAAGCCAATATTTAGCATGGTTAGGATAATCACAGAGGTTTTATTGGTATAGGTATTGGTGTAGGCGCCCCCCCTAATTTTCAGCTTTTTTTAAATTAAAAAAATCTTTATTTGCCCAAAAAAGGAGGTTTTATTGGTATAGGTGTTGGTGTAGGCGCACCCCCCCTAATTTTCAGCTTTTTTTAAATTAAAAAAATCTTTATTTGCCCCAAAAAGGAGGTTTTATTGGCATAGGTATTGGTGTAGGGCCCCCCCCCCTAATTTACAGGTTTTTTTTAACATTTATTTGCCCAAAAAAGGAGGGGGCATGCCCCCCCACCCCGACTTAATCTGCTACTGCACGCTTTAAAAACCTCACCCAGGAGGAGCCGCTGAATGGGGAGTGTTGGGGGGTCACGGTCAGGGCGCTATGTGGGGAGGGGTGGGGGGTGGTCCGCCACAACCCCGAGGAGGCTCTCTGCACGCGAGGACCTTAAGCAGGTAAGGGAAACGTAGGTGAAACAAAACCGGGTATCTTAAGGAATGCGACATGGAATTCTAATCCGACGCGGTGAAGTGCTTATCACTCTCCGGGCAGATCTCTAGTGTCATCCCACTGAATGTACAACCCTCACTGTGACTGGAGAGTGGTCGCGCGTTCCCTTGGTCAATAACTAGGATATGGTATACAGCCAACTCTGACGATGCGAAGAGAAACTTTGTATGTGTACTTTTAAATTGTTATCCCTTCGGTAAAATTAAACTTTATATTGGATTTTTTAAGCTCATAAAGCTTTTATAGCATCAAAAGGCCAAATAAATTCGCAGAACCATTAGAACTATCCCATGTGTATGATGTGTTTTTTTTCTTATTTTTTAATTTCTTTATTTCCAAAAAGAATTTCAAGCAAGCTTGATCTTCCAAGTTTTTACTATTTTAGTCCTAATTTCAGGAAACACAATTGTAGTTGAAAGAAGTTTTTATAAAAATAGAAAAAGATAATGAAATCTGATGAATTGAGAACAGTAGAACATATAGTTAATATATCCCAAAAAAATTCCGATTAGCACTATAATTAGCCTAAGTTCAGGCAGTACATGCATCGGAAAAAATACAAACCATAATTATACGTTCTACTATTCTGAATAATATTTCACTTTTTTCTTAATGATACTCTTAAACTGGGTATCAGTCACAGACGTCTGCTCAAATTGGCTTAATTTATTCCATAGGATACTTCCTCTACTTAATGGACATTTTATATACTTGGTCATTTTTAAAGGGAGTAATTTAAAGTTAATTTTCAACTGTTGTCTGGTAAATCTACAATGTGGAATAATATTCGGCACATCATGATTTGCCCACCAATACATTCAAGCCAACAGTTGCAAATCCCATCGCTGTTTTAAACTCAATAACTTTAAGGTTAGACTACGGTGATGACCAGTCATTTTACCAAAATTGCAATATCTCTGTAGCTATTGGCGATATTTCAACATATAACACATCAGATGAAAGCTGATAATTTTCTTCATCTTACCATATATGATAGATCAAGTGAAGATATAGTTTTGGGAAAATATTAATTAAAATCTAATTTTTTCACTTTTATTTTTTGAACCAAAAAAGCTAATTCAATATTATGTTTACAGCTTTGAAACTTTACAGTATTGTCAATAACATTCATTTGGAGGGAACCGTAACTCAGATTATCAATTTAGGCCTTAGTTTTGTTTTTATGACAAAAAACGGGTAACTTTTTGTCATTTTTTGTCAATTTTTACAACTTCATTTTCTAGATTTCATAAAATCCAAACTAGGTCCTAAAAAAAAATCTGAGACACGGTTCCCTCCATATGACTATTATCTATATGTAAACGAAATAATATGGATTTCCCTTTATTATTAGCTGAGATATTTCAATTCAAAAAAAGTAAGTAGTAAACATGATTTTTATATTTCCGAACAATTTCTATTTCTATTCTAAAACCCATATTTATATGATTTATATCAAAAGATAGTTTATTTCAACATATATCTAATGATATCTGATGAATATTAAGATAAATAGTAGGAAAATAATTGTTCTACGATTTTGCAAGACCTGCGAAATGGTCCCTCATCACAGTAGTCTAACCTTAACTCCAGATGCATGTCTTTTCGAGACATATCCGTATTCATTCTGACTTTTAAGATACTACGTAAGGCCCTATTCTGTAGCATTTGCAAATCATCAAGATCTCGATTTAATTCTGATTCAGACAGGAAACCACAGTAATCAAATATCATGTTTGTTGTAAAACAAAGTTGTGTTGCTATTCTATGTCAAACCTAATGAGGTAAATAACAACCACAAACAGCAGCGCCCTCTACAACAGTGGGGGGTTAAGGTACTCGGGTCACATGACCTCCTGGTACCTGGACTGTTGTCCAGAAAACTTTCACGATGTTTCGTAGAAGTGACATTATGTTCAAGATACAAAAGGGTTGTCCAGAAAACTCTCACAATATTTTGTGACCATGACATATCGTAAAAAAGACATTTACAATAGCTATATTTTCACATAGAATACTATTTTATGTATATTTTAAGATGATTGAAACCATTTTGGAGTTGAAAATTTGGGAAAATAATCGAAATGAAAAACCGCACAAATTTGTGAAAGATTATATTTCACGATACAATGTGATGTAAACGTGAGCATTTTGTGTTTCGTGGATGTACACCATTTTTCTGTTGTTTTCTGGATGACAGTCCTGGACACATGATACCAACAGGACTAAAGCCCCATACCCAGTACCTTAGTAAATTGGACCAAATCGGTCGACTGGCCGATGCAAAAATCAGCCGATTCTACCAGAATAGTCAGGACAAATTCTTTGGAAGGGTCACTGGTCATTTAATAGAAAGCACCTCATTCAGTATAACTATTCATTTCATACGGATTCATTCAGAAAAATAAACTTTCACCCATTCAAAATGGATTTGTGATTTGCCAAGAACTATTTCTTAATGAATTTGATTTTGAAAATAATTCATCCATATTTATTCTTCAAATTTGAATGTTTCATTGCCCTTGATTGTATGAGAAAAAATTATAGTTTTTGACATATTTTAGCACCTGGGCAATATGCTATTATTGACTATTGAATAAGGGCCATGTATGTAAAACAAATAATATTAAGCCCATGCATTAAAGGGAGGCTAAATCAATGTGTCAAAATATGACAAAATTTTCCAAACTCAGATAACTAAGAAAATACATTCTAAGAGTCTAACTTGAGCCATTGGTACAGTATAAATCATGATAACTAGCTTTAAGTTCATTTAAATTCCATAGTACTCACGCCATGTATGCCTGAAAACAGCAATGTTTGTAAACAAACCAATTTTGGTGGGTCACCAAAATTAACCTGGGATAAGTTTTCATCTATTTTAATGTAGTTAAAGTCTGTATTCACAGTCTATATTTTACCACAGGCCTAGGCTATGCCCATAGAATATATTTCAATAGTAAATAGAATTTGCAAAATTTTGACCCTTCATTGCTTTTGGCTCCCTTTAATGCTTTTTTAAGAAACTGGTTCAAATCTCTCGCTGTTCCAATGCTTTTCTTTATGAAATGGGTCCCAACTTACTGCGAGTAAAGGCTGTATTCCACATACCGATTTTGATGCTGCCGATTTTGTATTTGGTTTATTTTCTCTGAGAATATAGCATGAAACCATACATCCTATATGTCATTTGGAAGACAATTGCAAGACCTTTCTAATGATATACAACATGTCTATATTTGAACTTTATTCCCACTGCCGATTTTCAAAATCGGCAGCAAAATCGGCATGTGGAATACAGGCTTAAAAACTGCGTGCAGAATGCGCCCCCTTTGAAGGTGGTTTGATATTACTGGGCCTGCACTGACGAATATAACCCTGTTTATTTAGACAACAGGTAGGTTTCTCCAGACCAAACCACACAAAACAATATGTCCATGTTGCCATCCCCTCAGACAAAAAAACATGTTATTCTCTGCATCCCGTTTCGTTTGGTGGCGCCTTGTGATCTTTATTTTGGGGCATCCAGTTCCGTTTACTCCTACCTTGTGATCTAGTTTTTGACAAAGTGGCATGTGGGCCATGCTGGTATCACACGTGAAGATTTTATACTGTTCAAATTATTATTAGCAATTCTCATTAAAGCAATATTGATATCAATTTTGTCAAAGCTTGGGGGAAAAGACTGATAGAATAAATTATATAGTTCATGGAGTAATATGTATAGGCTATAATAATATTATATATATGAAAAAACATAACCATACACATTTGTGTATTAACTGCTATGTATAAAATCGTGGTGCACTCTGTCGGAATGCATCTTAAAGAGAGGGGCCAGTGAAATTTTAATATTGTTAAATTCTCATATCATACCGTAGGTAGAGTACTTAAGTATAAATATGTGACATGATTCTAACTTTGAGGTGATCCCTTATAATAGAAAATTGTGTCCATATATCAGATCACACATTCAGCCCCCTCTGCACCTGCAAACGCTGTCTGTCTGTGACATCACACAAAAAAACGTTATATTTAAATTTCAAAATTATAAATGCCATAATAAAACATATTTTTGATTTTTTCTTTCATAAATCATTTTATTTGGTAATTTTCAATAATTTTAGGCTCATAAAAAACACTTAGATAAATCAAATATTGTTATTTTTTCAGCTTTATCATTTTTCAACTGTTCTGCTTGTGACGTCACATACAGATAATTGCTCTAGAATTAAAAGTGTGGAGAAGATACCAAACTCGACAAGCACAAATGGATGGACGACTTGATGATATTTATTACTTTAGTAGACAGGTAGCACAATGATCAACATGTTTTGCCTGTTTGAAAGTCTTCTTCAGGAAGATAATTACTCTGTGCAGGCAGTGTCAGATGGAGGCAGAGAAGCTCATATTGATTCAGAGAAATGTGTATAAAATAAAAGCTATTAGAGATAAAAGTGCAAAATCTGGTACAGTACGTCATTTCCTGGATGGTAGGGATCATGACAATATAGTCATTTACAGTCACTGGCCCCTCCGTTTAAGGGAGAAACCATTGAACAATGAAACTAAGATTTTTGTTAATTTGATATTGTTAATGACCAACATGCATTTTTTAAGCAAATATTCCACATACTGAAAGTATGTGCTGGAGATATTGAGCTGCATGGTGAATATATTATGATGGAATACCACAATTCGGCAGGACCTAATTTCGGCACACTATCGGCATACATTAGGTGCCGAAAGTAGCTGAAAAGTGTGCCAATTTTTTAGTTCCTGATTTTGTCTGTCAAAATTGGCTGCTGGCACATAATCGGCAGGAAACATTT
Organism: Lepidonotus clava; assembly: GCA_936440205.1. Taxonomy (NCBI): domain Eukaryota; kingdom Metazoa; phylum Annelida; class Polychaeta; order Phyllodocida; family Polynoidae; genus Lepidonotus; species Lepidonotus clava. The sequence goes on from OW387143.1 coordinate 5,471,393, forward strand.
ACTAACATGTTTGTAAATCCTATCGGTAGTACTGCCAGTTATATATAGGCATTACAGAAAAATGTATCAGCGTCAAATGGGCATGACACTTTCTGTATGTGGAATATGGCCTTAACTCTTTTTTTTGTAGACTTTGCTGAATGGGAACACCATTTCTGGCTGTGTTTTTGAGTATTTCTTAGTTCACTTAAACAAGCAGGATTCTAGTTGAATCACTCAATTGGTACGCACCTTCAAGATGTTTACAAGAAAATTAATCATTAATATGTGGCTCCCAAATCCCTTACCTTCACTTATCATGTTCAGCAAGAGATATTTGATACCAGTTTTTATCAAGGAGTCCCTTCACAATTTTCCCCCCATAGACCCCTTGGTATAAATAAGCAATACACTAACACCCCTAGGTGTGAATCAGGAAACTAACAACCCCCCAGCCTCTTAACAGAATCCATATCAACCTGGAAAAAGTGAGTAAAGAGCCCAGGGGGGGGGGGGGCACTGACTCTTTGAAGGTCACTACCCACTGCAAAACTACCGCTCTTACTTTCTGTGACTTGTCAGTCCTGAATTTTGGTTGACCACCCCCTATTTTTGGAGTGTCCAGGTCACCGCTCCCTAAAATCACAGGGTCTTAAAACCATGATATGGACCAAAATCACCAAAAGAATTGCTAAGCAATAATTGAGATAGAATTGTCATTATTTTTTGGGTGAGAATGAGGCTAAATTTCAAGCTATTGCCCCTATTTTGTACTATAATATTATGGAGATAGTTCACCACCTTCACTTTTTGGCTTACACATCGCTGACTGCCCCTTAATTTTGACAATCACTGCCTCTGCTTTGCGACTCCGTTTGGCAGTGGGTACCCATTTAGGACCAAAGTACCCCCCTCCCCCCAGGGTAAAGAGGCAAGGTAACAGTATTAGTATCTACCCCTGCATTCTCTACATAGGCCACTGTCTAGTGGAAGACTTGACTGTCACTTGGATTTCAAGCACATGTTTTCACTGAGCTACTGCTCCCCTCTTCATGTCTTCTCTAATTCTGACAGACCATTGCAACTGATATTCCTTAGCCTCTTCATGGTCCCTTTATTCTAGAACCAATTAGTTAGAAATGACAACCTTTAAAAAATCCTTCCAGGATTTTTGAAGTGCCTCATGATTGATACTTAAGCAAAATGCCAAATGATTCTCTTCTCATTCATTTTTCATGTATTTTGTGATACATTTATGACAAAATTTTCTTTGTACTGTAGCGATCCTCCTTATACAAAATACAGATTGCAATTATTTTTAGATAAGGCAAGAATATATGCACTGACTTTTCCTTTTTCTGGATATTGTAAGTGTTACTGAAAAAGGTAGAAAATGTTATATTCAGTTATATAATATATATATATATATATATATATATATATACTTTTTGTAGGCCTAAATAGAATAGAGGTGCATTTGTATCCCTTTTCACCTTCTCTTTTCCCTATTTAATTGTAATTGTCCCATACATTTCTCAAATTAGTTGGACCCCTGGAGCATTTCCTGTAGATGTTTGCTGTAAAGTAAGCCCATTCATTATGGATGGTATCTTAGGGTAATTTGAACTGGGGCCACCTGGGTTAGCCTTGAGATTAGAGATTTAGGGGGGCCATCATCCAATGATGACCATTGAGCTTTGTAAGACCCTGAAGCAAACTGTCCCTTCAGATTCAGATCAGACCCAATTTAGGTCAGATTGGACATGCATTGGTTAGGTTTACAGCCAGGGGTCTTTTTCATAACAAACCTCTGCATGACTGTGTGATTCTTGCATTTCATAAAGTTACGATGACCTTTTTGGTCATTGTAGCTTTGAGAGTTTAGTTTTTCACTTGAGTTTAGGTGGATTTACATGAGTTTTGGGTGGATTTGTGAGAGTTTTGGGGTGGATTTAAAAGAGTTTTGGGTGTATTTACATGAGTTTTGTTATGAAACACAATTTTACAGGAGCTTTAAACTTAGCCACAGTTTCCGTAAGCAAATATAAACTCACATTACTGTGGAGGTTCGTTATGAAACAGGCCACCGATACAACCAAACCTGACCCATATAATTGGGACTCATCGTGCCCTACCCTGGGGTGGATTTATGGGAGTTTTATTATGCAACAGCATTTTCAAACACTCGCACAGTTTCCACAAGCATACAAAAAGAGATTTTTTGATTGCTTACAGAAACAGTAACTCTTGTACGTGGACGTTTCCTAAGGAAAATTTGCGTAAATATACCCAGAAGTTGTGTAAATACACCCCAAAAGTTGTGTAAATACACCCCAAAAGTTGTGTAAATACACCTCAATCTCCCGTAAATTAACACAAACTGCCGTAAGAAAAATCAAAACTCACGCAGTTACGACACCCCAAAAGTTGATCGTAACTTTATGAAACGCAAAACATACAGAGGTTTCTTATGAAACAGGCCCCTGACATCGATAGCATTTGGGGTGCAGTCGGGTCAGGACAGTTTGCACGGGGCTCTGCACCAAAAGAGGTGTCCCTACAATCCTCTTTATGCCCCACAGCAAGGGAATCCTGGAGGCAGAATGACCAACCAATCATAGACCTCACTTGATGGATTAGCCCTGTGTTCACTCTCCAAGCACACCTTAGGGAGGTGAACTGTTCAGAGGCTATCAGGCCAACAGGTTCTGCCTCTGCTTGGGGAGTGATAGTGGGTGTCAGAAAAATACTCTTCAGCAGTAATGGGGCCTTTTGCATGACGTTCCTTGGTTTATAGATTTGGTTGTCAGAGATATGCTGAGAAAATGTCACAGATGGGTGGTAATCCTTTGGGGTGTAACTTTGAAAGCCAATTTATTTGCACTCTGAATTTTACAAAAAATAAAGGCCATATTCCACCATGCTGTAGGTAGCATTTGCAGTCATTTGCGGTTTTGATACCAACATGTTGGTATCCGTGACCACAAACAATCCATAGAAAACCTTTATAAAGTCATTTGCAGTAGGAATTTGCAAGAAAATACCATAAGCATTTCCTATAATATCATCTTGCACTAGCCTACTGCAAGCAAGTTTGCAGCAGATTGCTTGCATTATTTCATGGTACCGCAGCAAATACCACATAGTGGTAAAAATCTTTTGAATTAATTCTGGTTTACGCAGGTGGGAAGCATATGCATGCACTGTAAACCTGCTATACCATATTGTCACTATATAGCTATCGTCTAGGCATATTTACCAAATATAAAAAGCAGCTAAAATCAAATAAACATGAAATATCCCCCCCCCCCCCCCCGAAAAAAAAAGAAAGGCTTAGATTATATATTGTTTTTTATAATATCCATACAGGAGGGTGTTTCTAGTCATAGAAATATCACAGTATTTCCTTATATCTTTGTCAGTAAAGAGGATGGTCTATAATCCAGTAAATTATGAAGGGCCATTGGAAACACCATATCAAGGCCCCTGAGATGGGTATGAATCTCATGACACTTAGTTTGTATTAGTGACCATTATGGCACACAATGACAGGAACAGCAATTCTCCCAGACGTGGTTTTCTCGGGTTTGTTGTATTTTTGTCAACCTGCAAGCTAAATCAATGTGCATTGTGGGTAATATGTCAATAAGTACATTTCCTGTTAAAGGCCTTTAGTATATCGTAATTATTCATCTATGACATTTTCCTTTGTTTGAGATTATAAAAAGGTAGACTTATGTACCTTTTCTTTTTGTTACTGTATGTACTTCAGTTTCTGAAGTTAATTTTAAAATATTTTGATAAGCATTTGTTAATATTGCCAAAAGATGCATTATTTCTATTAGTTTTCCCATGCTTTTGACTACGAAATATGCCAAAAAATAGCCTGCAGGAGCATTAAATATAGGAAAACTTGGAACTGGGTCTGCCTGAATTGAAGAATCACAGATGCAAATAACACTTAGAGGAAAGCTCAGATTTCATTATCTGTCAACATTTTAGTGACCCTGCATGATACAGAGGACAAGTGAATATGAATAGCATTTTGTGTCCCCGTTTAGGAAAGAATCCATTTGATATGATTAGACATAGTTTTGCATGGAACATGAATTAAACAAAAGTATCAACAATGGTCATTTAGATGGACTTTCCTAACCCCATACATGAAACTTGCATAGATGAAAAGCAATCGAAGTGTAACTGCTTCATGCCGTTTAGAACCAAGTAGAAGGCATTTGTAGGCAACACTATGTAAAATCCAAAAGGTCTAGGAACATATGGCTAAACGATAATTAATATTCCATGTCATGAAATATCTTTGAATCCTGACCAAGGGTACAAAACCCTAAAGCACGATGATTTGAGCCAATGGCCAATAAACTACAACTGTCTATCAACACTCTCATTGCTTTGTCTGTAGCTGCATGCTGCACTTTATTTATTCACATTCATAATTATGAGTACAAGTTGGAGGCTGTGTGTAAAACCAATTCTCCCAGTCACGGATAGCCAATTCCTGGAGTTTAACCTGCAGGTTAGCCTTGATCAGGTTACATGCTGAGTAATATGTCTACAAATTAAAAGGCTTTAGCATGGTAATTTTCATTAATCATTTTCTTCTTTATATATTGAAAAACTAGCCATCATCATTTTTAGATTTGTACACATATATATTTAGAATTTTCTAAGTTGTATAATTTATTACTTATAGATGGTATAACAGTTATTTCATTATTTTCTCTAGGTTTTTCAATGGCTTTGTCAACAAAAATAGTCAAAATTAGCCTGCAGGTACTTAAAATGCCATGGTAGGGAGAACTATGTCATTAACTTGCTATTTGATATCAGGGATACACCAAACCTGCAACTACACCAGAAAACCTTCCTGCTGATAGCAACGCATTATAGATGCAATGCCTTGCTGTTGCCTGCAGTATATATCCCCATCGGGTGACAATAACAATCGCCTAAGGGTCTTGATATAATCATGAAATATGGCGGTTGTCAGACAGTCGCGGGAAAAAAATGACACATAAAGTATTGAGTGGGCCATGCTGGAGGTTGGGAGTGAAAGATGGCGGTTCTTACTTATGCACTGGGTAGTTAAGCTATGCAAAAAGACCACTGCTGCCTTTCTAGGGCTGGCTGTAAATTCTGATATGGGAGAATTGATGCTTATTGGTATACATTGCTTGTTTTTTTCATGAGCTTTAGGGCCATCTCTCTTCCTTATTTGGTTTAGTTTTATATAAATGGGGTGTATGCTGTCAGTTTCTGTCTCAAGACTGCTATGAACAAAACCATCTGGAATTGGTTCAAAGAATTTAGATATGTTAGTATGAATAATAATATACCATTTTCAATGAAATAATTGTCTTCACAATTAGTTTTGTACTTGTGCTTGGCTTTCTCTATGCATTATTCCCTTATGGAAACATCGTCTTTGTTGAAAAAGCTTGACTCATTTCAGATACAACTACATGAAATTACATTCTCAGTATATGTACAAAATATCTGAGAGATTAAATAACACTTGTCTATGGCAACAAGTATATATAATATACATGATAAAATAGTATATGATAAAAAGACAAAACACTCAAGATAGGTTCAAGTATAATTTTTTATAACCATCTGCCAATCCTGAACCAAATTAAGACCAGTAGAAATGCTACAGTTACATACTTTGTAGCAAGGATACTTATATAAGTGTTTCACTGGAGGGAAACTATTAAATATTGCAAGTTCCATTAATTGTTGGAATACATTGTAGGGGCATAGTTGAAGCCCTTGGAAAAGTATAAAGTGTGAAATCTGGCTAAAACTTCATTAAAACAGTTAATGTTATTGTCTTCCTTCTATTATTGTGGGCCCACACAACTTCTCAGTTGTTTACAACAGAAAGTGATGACATCACTATGATAGGATTTCCCCCCACCAACCACTTTAATCCAGTTCACACTATGTACACTTTGTATTTATTTCAAACAGTGTTTTCTAGTAGATTGATACCATAGGATTACTAATTAATTTGTCTACATTACCAATAAGGTTGTGGAAGAAATTTCTATAATAAAGTATGTTATTAGAATGAGATGCATCTCTAATATGCCAGCAATTCATCTAGTGTGAGTGTAGCCTTAGTCCAGGCTCCACCAGTGAAATGTACATGACACTGTGGTGAACCATGTACATTTCACTTGCCCCAGTTCCTGTTTAGTGAACACTGCAATTAACTCAGGACCAGTCCATTGATGGCAGGGGAGTACTCTTGAATTAGTGCACTTGAGTGGCCCTCTTTCTTTATTAATGTATAATTAAAATGTTTTATTCACTTTAATAGATTATTTCTGGAATGTGCTGTATTTGTGGGAAGGAGAAGGTCTTCCAAACTATAAAAGTTATGTAAACCATATTTACAGAATCTAACCCACTACCCCCTTCTCTTAAAATGAGTATCTTCTACAAGTACTTTGTCAATGACATCATCATTTCTTGTGTGTCATATGGGGTATTTCCCAGAAGTATTTTAGTCATTGAGCTAACCAAAACAAACCCAAAACTTTGAAACCATTTTTCTCCATCACAATGTGTCTAATGGTACATAAAAGAACCCTGAGGGCATTTTAGAATCACCTATGAGTATGTTAGAAATGCTTATACATTTTCATGAATTTGTGACAATTTTTGTAGCTGGATTGGTTGTGGGTTGCTTTAAGCCAACTGTTGATCTCACAGAGGAAACATAGGAGCAGAAGTGTATATTTGTTGCTTTGCCCTTTTTCCCCTCACAAAGAAACAAGAAGCTGTTAAATATGAAGGAGGCATTATCGCTGCATATGAGGTGATTTATATTCACTGCTGATGAGAATTGCAAGAGACAGATAGGCCAAGGTACAGCAAAAATGATTTTCAGGTTTTGATCCCCTGCAGTTTGCCTGCCCTGTCACCTTCATCTCAAAGATACGATCACCACACACAGAGTTCATCCCAATCTGTTTTTTTGCCATGAATATGACCTTAGTTGTCGAAATGGCATAAGGCATCCATTACTCACTCTCTCTCTCACTCAAACAGTGAGGATTTTGTCAAGTTAGGGTACAAGGCTTATTGGCATTTTATTCCTCAGAATTTTGAATGTCTTTAACCTATATTACCTGTTCAACTAAAATATGCGGATGTGCGATTCTTTTGGTTTTCTCTATGTCAGAAACAGACATTTGTTTGATTCCACATTGTCCAGATGGAACGAGCAATTGAATGCTTTGAACACCACATTCTTGATCAATATTCAATCCTTTACCAGCCATTAGGGCATCCTGTGGATCTTAGAGGTCCAAAAATTCCGAATCAGCCATAATCTGTTTATCACTCAGGTGACCACCATATGATGGTGAAATATAGGTTACTGTTGAATTTGGAGCAACAGAGATAAGAAATTTCATAGTATTGTGGTGCTTATAATGAGACCATGTCAGAGACTGCAAGTTCAAGTTCTCTGGAGTATCCATGAATATATTTGAACAGTCTATCATGGCTCTTAAATTTTGAATACATCTAAATCACTGACTCACTCTAGCCCATGTTAGCAATTGAGGAGAGAGGCTTCTGGCACGTATGTGACTATAAGAGATGTGAAACCTCATGTTCTAAAAGTTAGAAAAGACCAAACTTTTTTTTACCAGAATTTGAATCGGTCATTCTAGACTTACACATGTTTTTCTTCTAAAGGGTGAGCCCCCACCAGAATGCATTGTTTGTAATGAGCCTTTAACTGTAAAGCATCTCCTGTTGGAGTGCCCGGATTTCAAACAAAGTCGTCGACAATTCTCTCAGGTAGCTGGTCTACCTGAACTTTTTAACACTATACAGTCCGATCATATCATCCAATTTTTGAAAACAGCTAGTCTGTATGGACTGATATGATTAGTATATCAACATGTTTTTATCCTTAGGATAAGATCTTGTACATATATCATATTGTTCTATTGACAACTTTTAGTCCATCTTTTCATTGATAACAATCGTTTTTGCCATGAATATGACCTTAGTTGTTGAAATGGCGTAAAGCATCCATTACTCACTCTGCTTTGCACTCATCTTTTCCTGTAGGTTTCCCTTGTTCTGGAACATAACAACTGGTAATAAACAACTCAAGAATGTTTTACACATGGTTGCATTATCTGGGACTCTTGCACAAAAGGGTAAGCAAAAAATAGTGATATGGGGTTTTGGTAGGGGGAGTTGTAATATCCCTTATCAAATACCGGACAATCCAACACGCACATGCCAATATTTATTTTCAATTTTGCATCCTTTAATGTAAGAAGAATGCATCAAATAATTTTGCACAAAATTGTCAAAATTCCCTAGCCAACAGGGCTTTTTGCTCAGTTCCCTATTGAACAATGGCATGACATAGTTCTGAAATCCGTATATAGTAAAATACATATCCAGCCTCTAGTAAGTATTGCACGTCCCAGCAAAGTGTATGCTGTAATGCAAATTAAATGACTCCCTCACCATTGCATTGAAGTCCAGTGCAAAAAGAATTATTATATTCTTTAGAGTTAGAGCTAAGCATTGTAATCTCTTACTCAGTGGTAGGAGAGAGTTGTGAATTGAAGTTACGCTAATGTAGTAGCAAGACGCTGAGCGGCTCTTCTGTCTTGTGGCTAGGTATAAGAGGATAGGGTTGTTTTATATGATGGCCCCCCCACGCGGGGATGATTGTGAGCTAGTTCAATCCTAGACAGGTACGTACAGGTACGGACGAACATAGGTGCAATAAGAAAGGCTGCTAGAGAACGTTATGATCACGATATAATTATGAAGTATCCGGTTTAGGAGGACATCATGAGATTAAGGATTTTACCATTTGCAATAGCTTTAATGTAGAATTAGAAATAGAATTAGTTTGATGTAAGTAAGCATGGGATGTAAAAATGGTTGAGAGAGCCCTTATGAGTATTAGGATATAGCGCCAAGCCTGTAGCTGGCGCTATATAAGCAGTATGAGACTTAGAATAGACGTGCAGACCAATATAGACTTCGATGAGAATGCATGGGAGCAATAGTCTAACAAGACGGATCAAACGGGTAGTGTTAAGACGGTAGTAACAACTACAGCAGGTGATAGTTAGGATTAAGACAGCTTAAGCGTAGCCTTACGGACGGAGTACTGGAAGTGACGGAGACTCTACCAAAGGTCTCTGGCACTGGTAGACGGGAGGTGACTCTAGATCTCCCACTAGCTGTTGGGTATCATAGACCTCGAAAGGGGAAGCTTAACCATAGCTACACCTGGTTGGAACGTTACTGATGTTGTTAGCTTACAAGATGGATGGCATGAATTGTATGGATGGAATGCCTATTTACTTGTATCTCCAGGATGTCTCAGTAGATATAATAAAATTACCTCTTGTCAAGTGCGTGTTCTTTGTATAGGAATGAACCCCTTTACTTCGATCCTCTACCATTAACGAACAGACAAACATTCAAAATAAGATCTAACAAGATTAACAGTGAAAGCTAGCTAATTCAATGAATAATAAGGAAGAACTCCCCTAATTCATATGGTAATCAACTTTATTAGAATATCATCAAGCAGCAAGGAAGTAAATGACATGCAATCGATATCACCAGTCTAATGAACTATTGAACATATTCCCATAAAATCTAAGTAAGACTAAGAACTCTATCAACGAAACATGATAAGAATTAATAACATATAAATAACAAAAGTCTAGCTCACAATTATCAGTTTCTCTTCATTTTGCGCCCCATCTGCTGTGCCAGATGATTGACTTTCGGGGGGAGCACCTGCAAATTGGCAACATCACAATAAGTAAATCATCTTTAATTCACAAACATTTCCAGGAATTCTATTGAATAGGCATGTACATTTGTAACAAGGTTTTTAATCAAAATTCCACTACTTAAAAATTTGCTGCAAAGTGCGTCCTACTTGTTATTATGACAACTAGGCCAAATAATGGTGACAATAATGCAGACTTCAATTAATTTGAATAGTTGATAGAACAGTTTCGGGACCTTTTCATGAGCAAAAATGTATATTCAAACCTGTCTGACTGTGAGAACCGGTCTGAGTTTCATTGCTGTCGGAGGGCCCTGATGCTGTTCGGTAGGTCCGACACAATGAGTGCTGCTTTCACTTCCATCTACTTCAAGTATCCTCAGAGAATCTGTTCAGTTTGGTAAGACTTGTACTTGCTTGGGCAACACTCGCCAACTCCTGCTCAGTACCGAAGATCCATATGTGCAGAGCGTATGGGCATCCAATGTGATGCTTGATCTTCATAGACGTTGATTTCTATGGCTCCTGTTAATTTGACATTCCTGATGTACCCCGTGGGGGTTCCGGGTAAGAATAGGCCCCCAGTAGCCCCTGCTGATCGTATGAGATGATTATAGGGGGACCCAGCATGAGTGATTTCCAGGGTTTGATCCACTGCTGTTTGCCCAACCTGTCACCTTCATCTCATAGATACGATGACCAAAAGCAGATTGTCCCAATCTGTTTTCGCCGTGAATATGACCTTAGTTGTTGAAATGGCGTAAAGCATCCATTACTCACTCACTCACTAAATTGGCTTAAAGGTGACAAATTGGGAGACCAGACTTGGAAGCTCAGTTGGTATAGTGCCTGCTTCAGGTTTAGGAGGTAATAGGATTAAACCCTGGCTGAGTCACACCAAAGACTTTAACAATTCCTGTAATTAATGCTTGCCTGGCACTCAGTATGAAGTAAGAACCGCAAAACATGACTGGTCGGCCTGGTGTCCATATAATTTGACAGGGTGGGATATAATGTGGGCCTACCATGTGATATCTCAGTGAGGCAGCACTATAACGAGGGCACTGGGCCCCACTACTTCAGATAGGCACCTCATATCATAATTTGGAATAAAGCTAGGTGAAAAGTAATACCTTGTGCAGTCTGGAAGGAACCTGGAAGGGTTGGCTGGATATTAATCTACCCAACAAACAAATTCTCTAAAAAGTTTAAATCTGTTTCTTAGCAATTTTGTTATGTCATTTATATGGAAATGACTTTCTCTGACTTATATACATGCATCTGCTTTTGGTTTAATAATATTCTCAAGGTGTGACTACACCTCTCCTCTCCTCTGCCCACCTCTGCCCCACTTACCTTGTCCACTCTTTCTGTCTGACACATTTCCTTACAATTTCATCCTAAAGGCACAAATAACACCATCAATCATACCCCATGGGTGACCTAAATGGTCCACCTTTTAGTATATATACTTTTTTGAACATGCTATCGCTCTATATCCATGCCTCGCTGCCTCAAGTGGAGACGCTTTCTTTTTTTTTGCACTGGTATGGCCCTAGACCCTAAAGGTGGCATGGCAAATGGAGATCTTTAAAATTTGACATACAGTATATCCATTTCTTAACGCTTTCACGATGACCCCACAAGAAATCAATCATATATATGTGATCAATGGCCATACTCTGATCCCTGATTTCTATTATTTGTGGGTATCCATGACAATAATTTTTTGGGCCTCCATGATGATTTGGTAATTTAAGCTGCTTTTTAGTAAAATCCCTCATTAAAGGAAACCTTGCACATAATCAAGAGCTCAATATTTTCTTATGAAATCTGTTGAGCATAACTTTTATGTCCAGAACTAATTGTCCTAGAAATATTTTGAGAATATTCTGAGTTATGAGACTTTAAAATTTGGTCTTTTTTCTTCATTTTTGAGGGGAATCCCTAGATTTGTGACGTCACACGGTGAGTAAAGGGGAATTCCAATTTTTTGATAAAAGGGAATCCCCAACACTCCAAATTGTGTAGAAAGGAAATTAGACTTCAGCATAAAATATTCATATTTGGCCCTATACATGCTATCATTAATTGTATTTCTTACTCAATCAAATTCATTCAATTACCTGGAATTCCCAAGTTATTCTTACAGGGAATTCCCATTATAATGACGTAGCAAGGGGAGTACTGAAATCCTCAGAAATTAGGGGATTTCCAAATTTAATTTTCTTCTCTTAATAACTAACTAAAATCTTGACGTTTTGCCTCTTTTTCTTTACCATTATTTTAAGGATGCCTGACTAATTTGAATGACACCAAAATTGGTAACCTGAAAATTTATGTGAAAGGAACCCTTTAAGTAATAAAAGAAATGCTTAATTCTATCTTTAAAAGGTTGTTTCATAATTCATTTTTTTAAATTTTTACTTTCAATGCCTTTATCATATATGCATCCACGATTTCCGCCATTAAACAGCTGTTAAATATCATGCAGGGCTCTCCCCAAAAATCTTGGCTCCTGGCATGTGCCGGGTTATAAATTTCAAAAATAGATTTGAAACTTGAGTTTTCTGGCCCAAATTTCTATAATATGGAGCTTAAGCTGCCCGGTCGCATTACCTAGCATAAACATAGTGCATATCTGTTATCTGAGCTGTTACCATGTGCTACTAACCCCAGGTTGTCGGTACGCCATAAAACCTCCATCATCCACTCACTATTGAACTTGATTATGAAATATCAAGCCATAATTGCATAATTTTGAAAAAGATAATTCCACTATCACTCAAATCCATAAACTCCCTTTTTTGTGGCATCAGCAAAGGATTAAATCGACATGCGACATGATGACCCACCACCAAGGGCTCACTGGTTTTATAAAAATACTTAGACCTTCAGGCCTATTGAGGCCATTAGGCACACACCTATACTAACAATGGTCATTGCTGGAAGTTAGCACTATCTTCATGTTACTGTGCTGAACAAGGGCATTGGTAAGACTTATATCTTTTCAAATTACGAGATCATTGTATTTTGTCACCAGCCTTAAAGGTAGCCAAAACCAATAAATTCAATGGAAATTATCATGGAAATCCATTCCGTGAGCCTATTTCTGGTCCATGTTAAAATCTACATCTTGAAATATGGCATTCGTGGCTTATACTTTACCACTGACCTTAACTAAACTCATCTAACATATTTCTTTAATTATCTGAGATTTGAACATTTTGACAATTATATTGGTTTTGGGTCCCTTTTATGAGTGTCATCACCATGAATATAGCACTTAATGCCAACATACCATAGAACTCCAAACGAACTACCTCTATAAGGCAGCAGTTTAAAGAAAGCATGCAGTCGAAGCATCAAAGTTTTATAGGTCAAGTATAATCCTCAAGCAGAGCCTGAAGGGTTTGCCGGTCCTTAAACTACTCAATTAACAGCAGAGCTCATGAAGTAGATACCGAGTGGAGGATTCAATTCTTTTCTATTCTCATATGAAATCATTGTAAAATATTTGCAAATGCTTCAATACATTTACATGAGGTGGCAAAGTAGAATTTGCAGTTCAGTTTCATGTTCAGTATGTATTAACTGTTTCGTTGGATTTCTTCCCATATTACGAGACATTATCATTTTCCTGATAGATATCAAAGTAGATGTTGGTCTAGAATTCTTTCCACCACAGACCAAATATTTCTTCTATTTGACCTGCAGATTAGCCTAGTTTGTTAGGATAGTTTAATGTCCAGCCAAACCCCCAGGGTTCCTTCATGATATTGACAAGTTACAAGCAATAACTACAGAAATTTGCTGTAATGATGGTATTATTTGTAGTTTACCATAATGGATAACTGGGGACCAATCTTGCATTTATAAAATTCATATGTTTCAAATCTTTTAGATTGGTTTGTAAATTCATTCAATCTAGATAGATTTGTTGCAAATTTTTCATAGATTTCCATGTGAAGAAAATTATCCAAGATTAACCTGTAAGTATTGAAATACTATAAATCATCCGTTATTGGTAGGTAGAATTAAGTTGATGCTATAAAATTAAAATTAATATTTAACTTTTTTCAGCAATAATGAAATTTCAAGTAGAAGAGGGAATCTCCAGAGTGGGTTTGGTACTGCTGCCTGTCTCCATACTCCTCTGATTTCTTGGAAGTATCTTTGGAAATGTTGCATGGAAGTATGAGAGTTTTGACTACCTGCACTATCAAGGTGTCCTTGCACTTACTTTCATCCAGTTTGTGGTGGCATAAATAACATGTATTCCTTTCATACTGTGCGGTCCTGGCGCCATAATGAATGTTGCAGAACTCCTTCAGGCATTAAAACTCAAGTGCCATGGCATTTACCCTGGGACAATTGTGTACCATTGCAACATTGTCAGTCATGTCTGTTAGTGCAACGCATCTGATTAAAATGACTGAACCTCTTCTTGCCGTACCACTTGGAATCATTCTCTTAAAGGAGAGGATTGGTGTATGGTCAATTGTCTATATTTGTATAATGATTTTAGGGATAATTTTTGCCAGCTATCATGACTCTACCTTTCAGATGCAAGGATTAGTTTTTGCAGGTGTATCATGTATATCTATGGTAACAAGAAATCTTATTATAAAATTATCACAAAAGCAATATAGTCAAACTGGGCTTGCCCTTTTTGTCATAAGTAATATGTGGGGCATTCTTTTACTGTTCATCGCTATCCTTTCATATGAAGAAGGTTCCTTTAACATAGAACTTAATGCCAGAACTCTGACAGTTGGACTGTTTTTTGCATTACAACATATAATGTTGTACATTGCGCTACACAGGATCTCCTTGTCTACACATGCTTGTCTGAATACGATTAAATGCGTTGCAGTAATTATTGTCAGTTCATGGATTCTGAAAACCCATTTGAGCCTTTTACAACTCTCTGGGATAAACATAGCAGTCATTGGGTTCTACCTCTATACCTCTACAATGAGGGAGTCTGTCATAACAGCCTCAAATGTTAAGAATTTCCCAAGGAACGTGTCGCCAAAAGTCATATTCTTCAGTGTCCTCATTCTCCTTGATCTTGGCTAGCTTTAACTTGACCACAATTAGTGGGAATGGAAAAAGAACAACCCTTCGGATTGTCTGGCCATACAGTTATGGGCTAGATCATTTATACAAGAGCCTTCTTTCCAATATTTCTGCTTCATTCTCAGATCAGAAAATCCGACTGTATTGTGGAAGCATACACTGCTGGAAATCTGCATTGTTCATGGATCTTTATAACATTGAAATAATGCAACTAAAAGTGCTAAAGTTGTCAGAGGGCACTGCTATTTCCCCTTGGGTAAAATGACATGCTTTCATGAAAATCCTCTCTGGTCCAGCCTTTGAATCCAACATGCATATTGCCATGACCCTCGTAGTCTTGTGGAAACATGGAGGTACAGTCTTAAATCTAGATTCACCAGAACTTGATTTTGATCTTTTCCTGAAACAGGTAAAACTCTAGAAAAGTAACACATGCACAGTGAATTCTACTTTCACGGCAAATTTTTGAACTCATACACTAAGAAGACTTGGCCCTGTTTGAATCAATTTGCTCTAAACCGTGTCAAGGAGTGTATGTCTTACTCCACCATTAAATGTGCATATACTATTGACACTGCAGCTGCAAAGTTTAGCACCCCCCTGCTTGGCACACAGGGCCACAGGAGGTTGCATAACAGTCCCCCCCCCCTCTTGCCTGTAACCCTGGAGCTGCCACTAAACTTTCACCTCCTTAAGTTGACCCAATGACCTAGATAATATAGTATTATATGTGTGTGTATATGTATGTATGTGTGTATGTGTGTATGTATGTATGTATGTATGTATGTATGTATGATACATGATAACTTGTGGATGAAAAGAATCATTTAGGAAGTTTTATATCCCTCTTTAGAGACCGGGCGTTGCTCTGTCATGCTGACGGGGTTAGGAGGGGTAGGGGGCCGGGAAGAGGTCAGGGGGACGGCCCTGATCTCCCTGTGCGTTCCTCTGTGATGCTGACGGGGTTAGGGGGAGTAGGCCAGGGGTGGGCAACCTGTCGCATTGTCGCACAGAAATGCGACAGAGGACTCAAATTGTGCGACAGGAGGCTCTAATATTGATAAATATATATTGAGGGAAAATCTCCAAATGCCGGGAATTGATTAATATAAATCCAGGTCTGAAAAATTAAATAGGCCCTACTGATTGGTGGGCGAGCTAGATTTCATAGGCTTTTCAGTGACTATGTTACAATAGAATTATCATTAGGAATGAATTAAATAACCATAGACCCCTAAGAGATAGGGCCTATAATTATTGTTCTTAAATACCAAATATAATGGTCCTCAGCCTCAACACTAGGCCTATATACGTGGTCCCAGTTCAAAGAATTTATGGCTTAAACTGTTAAAGGGAGGATCCAGTAGCTATAACCATTCATTGCTTTGGGACACTTCCCGCCCAAGGAGTAATTATATGAATTTTGAGTAGTAAATGATACCCCAACTACCTGGTAATTTTCCTGGGGTCTCTTACTTATTCCTCAATTAGTTGTTGAAATTGGAGGATCTGAGATGAAATGTCACATTTCTAGGTTATATCTAACCATTTACAATATGGAAAATTGAAAAAACGTTTAGGCCTGTTGTGTGTAATGTTACACATAGAGATGTGTTTCCGTGTGTGTGGGGAATCTAATACGTTTCGTTCAAGGACAATGATTTTTTTCATTAAAATTATCATATTTTTCAACATAAATTCATGTTTCTCACCATGGAACTACTGCATACCTAGTTATTTAACCATATGGCTGAGGCTCGCGAAATTGGGTCCATTAGCTTTTTCCAACTTGAAAAAATAATATTTGAGATGGGGCTCTGTCTCTTGTGTTTCTAAATAGTCCAAGTGTTGGTTCTTTATGGAAAAATATAATTGTCACATTATCTCTTATACCTTTTGTGTAGTCAGGCCTCAAAGTTGGGTCTCTCAAAGGGCCAAAATAAATGTGTTCTCCGTTATCCGCAATGTATATCTATTATTGCCATGCCTGTATCATGTAAAAATATATGATTCTAGCCTACTGTAGTGTATTATATGCAAGGTAGACACTTTTGGCTGATGGAAAAATGTATCATCAGGATTCTGTTGAGACTCTTACTTATTCAGCGGACACTCTGAAATTCCCTCAAAATGTGTGCGCCCCTGTGGGGTCAGGTATTTCAATAAATACCTATTTGTCATTCCTTGTACCTTGAAAATACACACTCTGGTATGTCTAAAACCTACCAGAAGACATAGAGGAATGTGTTATCTCCACATAGAATGTATTTGTTAAGGCCTAGCTTAAGCCACGGTGGAGTTATTCCATTTCTCCCAAAGCCTATACTCGGATAACGGAGAACACATTTTATTGTCTAAGTGCTCAGTATGCTAAGATCATATCAATTGGTATTCCTATCACTTATTTTGTACTAAATATGTATCCAGGTTGTAGAGTATTATTGATCATCCTATTTTTACCCAAAATTCCCAAACTTTTATCAAATGTGGTTAGTATGTATCAGTTTTTATGTGAAAAAAATAATATTTTCTATCAGATTTCACCTGAAAATGAATAAATTCAAAGTAATATGTGAAGCAAATAGACTTATAACATTCCTACACATGTGAGCAGAATGTTTGATGTCGCTGCTGTACTCGCTTCCCCTTCGTCTGGCCTGAAACTGTGGTTTTATCGGATAACGGAGAACACAATAACGGAGAACACATATCTCTCCACCTTCTCCTGGAATGAAATTATTAGTCAAACCTTATCTATATACGTTGGGTTATATCTATGATATGTAATGCTAAAATATTATGTATTCAGGTCCTACCTTTCGCTGTCTTTTGGGCCTTTACGCGGATAACGGAGAACACTTTTTTCTTGTTTTCGATGTGAAATGTCTCTGGGGAGTCTGTATGAGTTTGTGATAGTCCCAGATAATGGAGAACACGTGTTAGAATTAATATTGGTGAGTTATAAGCTTTCCCGACATACTTTTGGGCCTTTACGAGGATAACGGAGAACACTTCTTTTCTTGTTTTAGTGTTCGACTGTCCCTCAGGAGTCTGTATGAGTTTGTGATAGTCCCAGATAATGGAGAACACGTGTTAGAATTAATATTGGTGAGTTATAAGCTTTCCCGACATACTTTTGGGCCTTTACGCGGATAACGGAGAACACTTCTTTTCTTGTTTTAGTGTTCGACTGTCTCTCAGGAGTCTGTATGAGTTTGTGATAGTCCCACATAATGGAGAACACGTGTTAGAATTAATCCTGCGTCCCCTGGACTGTTTTTGGGCTGTACGCGGATAACGGAGAACACTTTTTTTGGGGTTTTTTTTGGTTTTTTTTTAAACTAACTTATTTACATGTGTTTCCCACCCCTCCCCTTACTCCGTCAGGCCCCTGACTGCCTCCTGGTCTCTAGGAGTGAGCTTGAATGCCCTCCTGGAGCGGCCAGTTGGTGTGGGCTCTGAGACTCCCAGGAGGACATCTGTGGCATCCATCCACAGCTCGTCGGATTTGCTGGGCCACTTGTACGTGTCAGGGGTCTTGGGGCAGGACACCATGAAGGTTACGTAATACTCCCCATCTTCAACCTCCATGATTTTGCCGATGAAAATCTCCTCCAAGTACTTGGCGGCCACGTAATCGTTGATCTTGTACTTTGCGTGGTGCTCTTCCATTTCGATCTCTTCTACGATTTGTTCTTCCTCCAGGATTTCCTCCTCTTCCGCTTCCTCTTCTTCTTCTGCTTCCTCTTCCTCCATCGCTTCCTCGGCAGGAGCCACCTCGACTGCCGGAACCTGCGGCCTCTCCACGTGCCTTTCCCACCCATCGCACGTTGGGTGGAACTCACCATCGGACCAGCAGCACTCCTGGTAGCAAGATGTCGCGCGCGTGAACATGTTGACGCCCACCGGGATGATGGAGTGGATTTTCATGCATCCCTGGATGGGCAGACGACCCATCGCGTCCATCTCTTTGACGGCGTCCACCACGTCATCCAACTCGACTAAGAGGTAGGTGATGTTGGAGGCCTGTTGTTGAATGCCCCACCTGTACATCTCTTGGGCGTTCTTGATGATGAAACCTTTCTTCAGCGCTTCCCCGGCCTGCCGCTTCACAGATCCACCCACCCCGTCGCATGGCCCTTTTCCGTGGCCACTCTCGAAGTAGTCCCAGGTACCCTCCATTCCAAACAGCTGCTCATGGCGCTGGAGGACCCGGAAAATCGATGCGTTGCGGTACTGGCTGGATGGTGAATCTGACAGGTAGTGGATGCTGTTGATCTGCGGCAGATGTTGCTTCACCCACAACAGCAGTGCTTTCAGGAAAGCGTAGATGGTAGTCGCTTTGTGGGACATCTCATCTGAAAGCACCACCAGGGTTTTGTGGAGTAGAACGCCCTCTCTCTTGAAGTGGATGACGCATGGGTGGACGGTCACCTGGCACTTGGAGTAGTAGGCCCCGGAGACTTCGTGGAGAAAATCACAGACATAATTTTCTGAGAAGTCGATCTGGATCGTCGCTTCGCGCTGGGTGAGTACTTCCTTAAGTTTGCCCATGTTCTCGTATTGCGCGAGGACCCTGTTGTGATGTTGTTCGAACAGGTCCCACTCCGCCAGGAAGTTGGTCTTGAAGTCCGCGGTTGTCTCCTGCTGGTCCGTCAGGGTCGTCCTCTTTACGGTTTTCTCCTTGTAAAGGAAGTCGACGAGTTTCCACTTTTTGAAGGTGACCACCTCCTTCTCCAGCGCATCAATTTTTAACGAGGCCTCGTCCCGCGTCACAGTGGAGACAAACAGACTGGGGCTCTGGGTAACCCCAACTGCTCTGAGGGGCACAAGTCGTAGAGCGAAGTTTTGATGTTTCTGGCAAAGACACACCTTCCTCTTCGTGTATCCGACGGGAAGAACGTTGCGTGGCCGGTAACGCTTGAACACTGCGAGGCTGACTTTTTTGTGCGGGTATGTGAAGTTGTACTGCTGTGCCAGAACAGCGATGTTCTCGTTCAGGATGTACTTCTGTAGTTTCTCGCCGTCGACTTTAACAGTATCCCTCTTTCCCGGCAGACAGGTGGCATTCTTCTCCAGGCGGTAGAAGTTACCGATGTCGATCCGGCGGGCAGCAGTCAAGATCTTACGCTGCGTTTCCTCCCTCTTCGTCGTCTTTTTCCGACTGATCTGCAACGACCTGGAGAGAAGACGTGCGGTCCGGTATTTGGCCGCTACCGTCATGCACTGCCTTTGCTCCAGCCTACTGCGCACCCGCATGTCCTTCAGCAGAGCCTCGTGTAAGACCAGGGTTCGGTACAGGCGCTTCCGGGGACCAGTGGCTTTCCTGGGTGACAAACCGGCCTCCCGCAGGAGCTTCTTGGCCTGTTTGACCGGCGTTGACAGATGAGGTGCGACGTTTGGTGCTCTGCCCTTCTTGCCCTTCTCTGCGCTTCTGCGACTAATCTTTTTCTCCAGGGCCCAAACTCGACGCTGCAGCCGTTGGTTCTCGCTGTTGAGGTTGGCATTGACACGGTTCACCCGCGACACCCGTCGGTCGATACGTCTGCGTGTGCCCTTCGCCTTCGGCGTGGTAAAGTCCAACTTTACTACCATTCTGAAATTTGAAGTGTAAATTGGAATTGTGTGTCATATGTAAATGTAATGTTGTCAATTCATAAATATGTCTACATGCTGATTTATATGTCTACATGCTGATTTATAAATATGTCTACATGCTGTTTTATAAGTATGTCTACAGGCTAAATGTATTTGATTTTTGCTGATTACTTTGTAAATGATCAAAATAATATCAGGACATGAGACTCGCATACTAAAAATATATCTTTATTAGAAAAAATAACTCTACATATCTTGTTTCTCTTTGATCTTGTTTAAATACTGATTGATTAAAGTTAAAATTTAACTATTATTCAATTTGATACTAAGAAATAATTAAAAATCACTCGAAGGTCCGGCAAAAAAAAATCACTCGAAGTAGTCCAACAACGCTCCACAAACACTGGAAATGCAACAAAAAGAAAACTATTGTAACAAGTGAACATTGAACATAGAATAAGATTAAGAACACCGAACATTGAATAAGATTAAGAACAGAATAACAATAGGATCAACATTGAAAGACTTAAACTACAATAAATGAAATTGAACAAAACTATAGGTCATTTAAAAGATGAGTGCAACTGTTATTAGTAAGTTATGCTTAACATTATTATTACCTCTCCACATCAGTTGGGGCTGGGGCAGGGGCAGGGGCAGGGGCAGGGACCTGCGGGCGAGCCTCGTCGGGGGCGGTGCGGTCCTCGCGGTCCTCGTGGGGGGCGGCGCGGTCCTCGCGGTCCTCGTGGGGGGCGGCGCGGTCCTCGCGGCCTCGTACCCGGCGCTCCCGCGTCCTCCCGCGTGGTTCCGGTCCGTCACCACCACCACCTGCATGAAAAAAACATTTAAACCTGTTTGTTTTTTTTGGAAATCTTACATTTTTTTAAGCAATTCAGATATCATTTTATAATCAAACAATTTCCATATATTTTAATACAATCGTATAAACTTATAGAAAGTAACTCATATATTCACTCATAGTTTTAAGTTACTATTTATAAGGGCCCTGACAAAATACTGACCTCGTTCAGCCATCTCGTTGTGAGGCCCTCCACGCCGAGGTCGCCTCACTGGACCTGCTGCGACAGGGGCTGGGGGTGCGGCTGGGGCTCGGCGCACGGCTGCGGCTGGGGCTGCGGCTGCGGCAGGGGCTGCGGCTGCGGCTGCGACAGGGGCTGGGGCTCCGGCTGCGGCAGGGGCTGGGGCTCCGGCTGCGGCTGGGAGGGGTGGCAGGCCCTGCCTCTCCCGCCGTCGAGCTTCGCGCTCGGCCTAAAATTAAAATAGTTTTATTTTTCAATACTCCTTCTAAATTAGAATACAACCTCTTATTTTTTTCAAAAATTAGACAACTATCACTGTTACAAATAAATTCTAAATATACATTACCAGATTGAAAGATTTAAAATAAATCAATTGCCATTTATAAATGCAAAGTATTTAGAAATTAAAAAATCACCATGAACTCCTCGTCCGTTATGGCCGTCTCCCCCCTCTGGCGGCGCATACTTTCTCGGCGGGTCCGGCGGCGCTCCGCCTTACTGTCTGGTGACAGGTCCTCGGTCTTAACGTACGTCTTTTTCTTTCTGTCGGCTTCATCTTTCTCGTACCCATCGCCCTTATCCTTCTTCCGCTCCCTGTAATTGTGTTGGTTCTCAGCGCTGTGACGAACCATGGTTGCTGTAAAATTGAAGGAAAATAACATTAAAACCAGTGAAAGGAACATAGGAGTAGTGAGAATAATATTCAGTGTGATGTCGACCTAAAGCAATGGCTACAAGTACTACCATGTCAATATTGAAAAAATGTGTTCTCCGTTATCCGTACATTGATGCCGCCTCTAAAAGTTGTAAAATCGAAAAATTCTAAGGCAAAACACTGTCAAAGTGTGTGCAAGCATGTATTTTATACTAACAATTACTTAAAAATGTATAGGAAGCTGAAAATTCTGAGCTACACATGAAGCAACACGGCACTGTCAAAGCCGTGTGTTCTCCGTTATCGCGTAATGTGAACGCTGAGTTGTCAAAATATCAAATATCGTGCAAAACCACATTTCTGACAGCTACACAAGTCACCAAGAACATGGCGACATCACCAGACTAGGCTAGAAATACATCATAACCACGATTCCCAATAATTTTGTGTTCTCCGATATCCGTCCTGTGTTCTCCGTTATCGGACGAACTGTCAAGTGCGGCGTCTCTTCGGCGGCATTTTCGAAAGGATCGAAAGCAAACTTTGGTCTGATTCGAAGAAATACAAGTTAGTTTATCAAAAATAATAGGTCATAGGTGTTCCCTACCTATAATTCTTCAAGATTGACTACAAATTATAGGTGGGCATAGGTAAATACTCACAGTTTTGGCCGAAGAACACACGAAGAGAAACCAGCTGGCGTCCCAAAACAACATCGGCCGGGCGGAAGTGACGCGCCGGATCGAAAGCGAGGTAAAACATTCTCCGGCTGAAACCGCGTCGCTTTCGAAGCCGTTGCAACACACTTTTCCCGCCGGATAACGGAGAACACGGATAACGGAGAACACATGCATTTCACGTTTTATGTCATATCTACGGAATTTATCGATCGATTTTCTTCCTTGATGTGTCTAAATTTTTTTGTTTTTTTTCTCTTTCGGGGAGATAGGTTGAAATAGCCACAATCGACTTAGTCTGGGCACAGTGCGGATAACGGAGAACACATTCTTAAGTGATACGGTCATTTTTGTGTGCTGTCGAGGCTCATAACATCCGGAATAAGCCTAGGTGATCATCAATAATTTATTTCATCTATACCAACACATGGGTGCTTTGCAAAAAAGGTTATTTAACATGTCTGGTTGATTTAATTATTTACATTCATTGCCAATGTGTGCGGATAACGGAGAACACACAAAACAATTGGACATTGCCATTTCTGATGACATAGGCAAGAAAATTGATATAAAATTTTAATTCCTGGAGTTCTCAGAGGCCAAATATATACAATTACTCCTGAAAATTAGATATTTAGTGCAGACTGTTTTAAAATAATAATAATCAACAATTGAAATTAATTAAATACCTATTGGACATGGCAAAAATGGCCTAAATTGCCTATGTCCCCATGTTTAGAGGCAAAAATTTCTATAAAATATTCCCCGCACACATGGAAAACCATACATGTCCAAATTTGTATCGACCTGATCTTTAAATTAGTGCATGTTTTGAAGTCCTTAGGCTACATTTGTAGATATGCTGAGCAAAAGACACATTTTTTAGCTAATGGACCCATTTTCGTGAGCCTGAGCCATATAACATATTAACAATATGAAATAAGGTACAATATGAAATAAGGTACATTCTTATTCATTGGCTCAACCTTTAATAATGCCAAACAGCAGAGCATTCACTAAGATTCCTCTAGGATCCCAGAGCTTCTGGGGCCGCCCAGGCCCCCAGACACCTTGCCTTTATTAGCTCTTTGTGTAGAGTTATTAGTCTATTTATTATTGGTTATATTTTCATTCCATGCACTCAAATATTAATATTTGGCATCGTCACTCTTTAATGGAAATAGCCCTGCGAATTCAATAGTATGTACAATTATTAGGGCCTATGAGAGTATGTCATAATCACCTTTTGGTGAGTAGTGCGACAGGATGTCCATTTTTTGCGACAGGGAACAACATTTTGCCCAGCCCTGGTAGGGGGCCGGGAAGAGGACAGGGGGACGGCCCTGGTCTCCCCGTGCGTTGCTCTGTCATGCTGACGGGGTTAGGAGGGGTAGGGGCCCGGGAAGAGGTCAGGGGGACGGCCCTGGCCTCCCTGTGCGTTGCTCTGTGGTGCTGACGGGGTTAGGGGGAGTAGGGGGCCGGGAAGAGGACAGGGGGATAGCCCTGGTCTCCCTGTGCGTTGCTCTGTGGTGCTGACGGGGTTAGGGGGAGTAGGGGGCCGGGAAGAGGACAGGGGGACGGCCCTGGTCTCCCCATGCGTTCCTCTGTGATGCTGACGGGGTTAGGGGGAGTAGGGGGCCGGGAAGAGGACAGGGGGACGGCCCTGGTCTCCCCGTGCGTTCCTCTGTGATGCTGACGGGGTTAGGGGAAGTAGGGTGAACTTTTGGAATGTACCAGTATTACAGTTTGTGGGGTGTAGATGGGGGATGTGTCGATGGGGGATGTGTAGATGTGTCCCATGTTGCCCTGTCTAATTTAAGGAATTGACAGGGCAAATTTGACAGGGCAACATCATGATAAGAAAATCATAATGATGTCGCATGTCACTAAGTCCAAAAAGGGCTGAGTGACTGTCACATGTCGATTTTAAGGCTCTACACCCACGTTTGTGTTGGCTGTCGAGTTGGAAACTCTCCAAAGATAATTCTGCTGTTTAGGACAGTGCCGACTAGAGTAGAGACAGTTTGGTGATGGGGGGGGGGGGGGTTGTGGAGGGAAGAGGGCCGCCACCGGCCGACCGCCGGGTCACACTTCACTACGCTAGTCAGAGAGTCGTCAAACAGCATCTCAGCTGCTCATTCTGAGCAGACTGGGCCCCCATCTGACCCCCTGTTGTGTCCAGCGACGGTGGGAAGCTTATGTCAACAGTCAAGTTTTGTGGGGCTCAAGAATGAGGGACCGATCATGTGTTCTAGGCTTTTCCTGCCCCACGGTATAGTCAGATGTCCACATACAGCTGGGATCAATTAAGACCCTCCATAATCTCCCTGTGGACCCCTGTCCCTTCTTTTCTGTAATCTGACCTTTACAAAATAAACATCACTTCACCAGGGATTGTGAATTTGGTTACAGGAGCCATGATTGTTATCCTATCTAGTTATGATAGGTTGTCTGACTCAGAGGCTGTTTATGAGTTAATACTTTATTTGGAGTTCAAGGTTTATTTCTGAAATAAGGAACGTACACAGTTGCAAAGTTTTTACCTTAACCCTTTCAGCGCGGGAAGCCACAAAAGTGGCTCAATGGTAAATTCCCATAGGAAGTACATTGATAGAGGAGAAATTAAGCTTTCAGAATCTGAAAGAATTTTCCAAAAATTCCTATTAGAACCGGAGATATGGGCATTTGAATATGCCAGCATCAATTCATTAGAAAATAGTAGAATTGCAATTGCGCAAACTTGTAACAATATACATAAAGATGATTTTGCCATCTTTTTTCAAATTGTTAGAAATTTGTAAGTTTTTGGAAAATGATGTGATTTTCAAAATGTCATAACTTTGGTCTCATATATGATGATCACAAACTGTTTTTGTTGTTGAAACACAATTAACCTTTAGGCCCCAAATTTTTCTCTTTGAAACAAATAAAACCAATATTTCAGCAATCAATGGTTACCATGGAAACCAATGATTGGAACATAATGCAGATATTATCAACATAGACATGTTTCGTAAATTGGCAGGGTGCCAACATTTGGAATGTTTTCATCCAACTTACATAAAAACTAATTGTACCCAAATAATCTAGAGAAAATTTGAGTTTTAGGCATTTTTTAGACTAATTTTCATATTTTGGCCAATATCTCTGTAATTATGAACTGTAGAATGACATATTTAGCAGTGAAAGGGTTAATCCAGCATTAACTTTAAGGTATACTTTACATGAGTTTAGAGATTAAATATAAATGTCCATACTACAAGCATAAATTCTGAGAAAAAGTACTGTCATCTGTGCGACATTAATTGGTAAATACAATAATTCTATTTTGGTATGTTTAGGTTTACCTAGAAACCATTCAAAACACTAGGGTATGCTCAATAATAGAGGTACGGGCTGGGAGTTATTCATATGAGAAGACCCCGGGGGGCATCTGATGGTGACTGTACGACCCAGTGGGACTCTACAATCCCCATGGGTCGTACAGCCACCTGCGGGACCCAATGAGTCTTGTATATTTTATCACCCGTGCTAAATAAAAATTAATGTTTAAACCATTCAATACACGGAGCGGTACCTACTAATAACATAAGAAGACCTGCGGGGGTCGTCAGAGGGTGTCTGTATGATCCCCATGGGTCGTACAGACACCCAAGGATGACCCCAAAGAGTCATCTATATTTTATCACCCAAGCAGTCATCTAGATATTTTTCAAATAGTGAAAACGACGAGCGGTACATACATGTTATCTTTATTATTATACATGTTATCTTTATTATCATACATGTTATCTATATGTTATCCGTGTCTGATTGACAATTTTGAAAACTCTGTGTTGACATGAATGTATTCTTATACATTAGTCAAATAAACAATCTTGAATCTTGAATACAGCCAGTCAGTACTCACTGCCCTTTATACGCACCGCGTAGCATAAAGCCCCGTTCCCACGAGTGGGAAATGTTCCAAAGATAAACATTTGTCGGGCGAAAATCCCGTCGTCCACGACGGGATTTTTATCGTCGATGACAGGATTTTTGAGTTTATAAACTCGTTGGGACGTGATAGACGATGAATTTTTGGACGATAAACACATGCATATCACATATTAAAATTGTGCCAGGCTGGCGGACGTTTAACCCCTTCTAATGGCAGTTTTCCACCGAAATATTAAGCATGTGTGATATGTATATTGTCGTTGACAAGGGGACATTCTTTGTCAGCCGTTTTTATCGTTGGAAATAAGTAGCATCCTTAATTACCTGGTGCCAGTCTGTCTAATTATAACTTATTCTTGAGACCCCTTTGTCTGCCGTCATTTCCTCTAAACCTTTTCGCCTCGTGGGGACGGGACTTAAACCTAGCTTGGCCACCACTAAGCTACCTCTGCTCTGTCCTGGCGACTGGAAGATAGTCTATGTCACCAGGACTAGAGACTGAAGGCCTAGTTACTAAAGTCATATTTCTCAGATCTATAGTAATCTGAAAATAACTATCATATTCATATTCGACATGAAATAAGCTTTTAAATGGTATATGGTAGGCTACCTTGCGACCATTACTTCTATAAACATGTGATGCCACTTTGTTGAATAAATAAATGAATAGACAATATTTACTTACAATAGTATCTAAATATCCCATAGAACAAGAGGTTATTAATAGCCTCAATGAGTATTTATTCATTGGCATGAATATTCATAAGAATTACTCATTTCTTTGTAACCAGTTGGTCGTTATATGTGACACCCCCTCTGAAAATCACTGCGACTGGTTAGTCCCCGACAGTCACGTCTGAAGTACTCCCGACGATCGAGTTGGTATATTTATGTGTCCCGGCCTTTAGGGTATTTTGCGACTTAGTGTCCTAACAGATGTCCCCAGCTGGGCGGGGGTGGGTGGGTGGGGAGGCTGTTATGTAACCTTATGTAATGGGCCATACCATTGACACTGCAAGAGTGTGAATGTGCATCAATACAATTATACCCCATATAGTGTACACATCCCTTACACTGATTGACACAGTTTAGAGCAAATTGATTCAAACAGGGCCAAGTCTACTTAGTGTATGAGTTCAAAAATTTGCCGTGTTTACCACTTGTAATCTCGGTAAACAAAATTTATTTGTCAAGAAATTAATTAGGGATTTTGCTTCTTCCTTTGTCTTGGAACAATACAATACTTGGCCTTGTAATTCAGACTTTAGAACTATTTTGGTTCAAACTTTACAGGAGTGTTCTGGTAACAACAGTTGCCCTGAGGATGTGAGTGCACAGTTTTCACACCTATTAGGTCACACTAGATCAGTTCAACCACTGGAGAAATTTGGGCTTTTGATATATAATCATACAAACAACATAGGGGATGAAATTCAAAGCATTGCAGCTGCCCACTTTCTGCCAAGAGTTGATAAACTTGTAACTCGCAATCAGAAGTTTAAGCGTGTCAATGAAGAAATAACCCTGATCATGAATGCTTATTGGGCAGATAATGAAATTTTGTTTGGTTCACTTCCAAATATCAATCCTATTCTTGTGTCAATTCACCTTGATCCAGTCTATAACAATGTGGTTCACAATGTTAAGAAACAACAGACCTTTTTTGAAATATTTGGACCTGTAGGTGCTAGGGATCTTGCTACACTAGATACCCTTAATGAGTTTGGTATTCCAGCTTTGTTTTCAGGCTGCTTGACACTTTTCATTGATAACCCTTACAAGGGATTAAAAACGAGAAATGCTATTTATCTAGCAGATGTACCTGTTCAGTATGTGGATCTTATACCTAAACATGTTACAAAATCTGCTGAGCATATAACTCATTCTGGGCTAAAACGAGTTTCAATTAGCAAGTTTGTCTTTGCCCATAGCCTCTTAGAAAAATATGCTCAAGCAAAGGTTGTTGTAACAACAAGGCTACATGTTGCACTCCCTTGTGTTGCAATGGACACTCCAGTTATTTTAATTAATCATAAGGCTCTGTATACTGCTGCCAGGAAGAAGGCATCCCCAAGGTTCTCTGGTCTTACAAGTCTCTTCCACCACATAAACTCATATAATATGACCATTTCACAAATGCAGCAGTTTTTGACGTACTTTGACTGGACCAACCCACTGCCAAATCTAAACCCAGGTCTTGCAAGCAACTTCAGGAGAACTGCTTGGTCTATTCTTGATAGGAACGTGACAATTTATGATGACTGTAAGATGTATGACATCAGACACTAAAGTTAGTTGTAGCTACAAAGAATGTTAATGTACGGCATCACATAAACCTTTGGCCCAGACTGTATGAGGTTCAATAGTAATGTATGTAGTACTATTCCATCTGGGAACCTTGTTGGCCGGATGCTGAAAGGAAACTTGCACACATTTCCACGATAATTATTTCTTTCAATGAAATTATTTTAGCATGTCATTTTCATCAAGAACAATAACCATGAATAAAATTTCCGGTGAATGCACAATAAATCCAAAATTATAGGGTCATACAATTTTTTTAGGGGAATCTGATGACAGGGATATAAAAAGGAAATCCCTTTTTATCTTCAAAAGGTGAAAACTTTGTGCAAAAGTTCATAACTTAGGTTAAAATTATATGTATACTTTTGTTAAAAAAATTATTTTATTTATCCTGGTTAACAACTAGATTCTAGATCTGGTTTTAATTGTACATCCAGCATTGTATCCATAAGTGACAAAAATATTACATTGCTATAGGTTGGGAAGTACTCATTACTGACTAAAACTTATGCCAGATTATATACATAACTTTAGGGCATATTCATGAGATTGAATAACAAAGATGGGAAAAAAGGGAGAGAGAGACATAACTTAATTTATGGTACCAATTGCCCATCAGAGTCTACATTCATTTTTGAATGTTTATTTAATAGGAAAAGGAACATGAAGAACTGGATAGTCATGCACCTGAATATATATATATATATATATATATATATTGGTCTTACATCCAGATATTTGTCAGTTGTTGTTCTGCTATAGATATAATTGCATAAATGCATGTGCCTTCTTTCATTTAAAAAAAATACTTTACTCTCATTGTGTAGTCATCAGTTGTACAGGTCAAATAAATAAAGTCTTCATAATTATTTATGGGTAGTATTTTTGTTTTGCATTTTTGTCAATAAATTTCTAATGGAACGCAAATTAGATAATCTGTAGCCTGTAATCTTTGGAATATTGTTTATATGTTCTTTTATAATTTACATTTTTATCAAGAAGTTTACCCAGATGTTTCTATGTATCAACATTTAAAATATCAAGGTTTTATCAATATCAATCCTAAAATTTCATTTAACACAATTGGTTTGAGGCATTTAAAAGTAACACTTGGTATCTTGGTATGTTCAATGCTATAGAGTTTATATCACACCAATTTGTGACATTGGTTAAGTCCTTTTGTAAACTCCCCGTGGAGGTTCCAGGTAAGAATAGGCCCCCAGTAGGCCCTGCTGATTGTATAAGGCATTACTCACTCCCTCCATTACTTACTCACTCACTCACCAAAACAGAATTGATCCCAACCTATTTTCACCATGACTATGACCTTAGTTGTCAAAATGGCATAAAGCAACCATTACTCACTCACTCACTCTTTTCCATCCATTAAGCCCCATACCCACTAAGCGATTTTACCGTTGCCGGGTGATGGGCGACGGGGAGAGTGGCCGTCGTTGTCGTCGGGCAACTGCAATATTCAGCAAGTTTGATATTTTTTCGCCAATTTTCCTGACGATTTTCCCGGCGATTCTGTCATCCGTCGTCCATCGCCCAGAATGTAAGCCATACTCACAGGAGTCACTGGGCAATTCTATTAATAACCCAGTCGCCCAGCGATTTTACCGCCGATCCTGATGATTGCTGGTCGCCGGTCAACTCTAGAGTCGCTCAGTCGGTGTGGCGCTTTAGATTAAATGATAGATCCCAGCTCAACATGTTGGATGATGATTTTTTCCAGGGTGGTTTTGTCTCTTTTGTCCACAGAATATATCAGCAAAAGGTTTGTTCATCTCTCTACCTATCTAACAATCCAAATTTTTAACCCCATTCCAGGGTTTCTATGATAGAACTTCACCCTTGATCTAAAGAAGCTTTCGTCATTTTCTACAATTCCACTGCTGCCAGCTTATCGATATAGGGATAAGTAAGTGTTGCATGCATGTATAGAGTCCTCTTTTATTCTCATATATCAAAAGTAAAAGCCAAAAACCTGAGCATAAAAAATCTTCACATCAAAAACCTGATTCAATTTCAAAATATTTTTGTTGCTAAATCATGTTTCCTGGAAAGCTTTCTATGAAAAGAAATAACATTGATGGATATCGATTGTAATGTGAATAAATGAAAACGATTTGACCAATGTTTGTTATGTTTTTCTCGTTTATAAAGTATAGCAATTACGTTTCATTAAGTTTAATTGTAAGCTGTATATATCTGTACCAAAGCTGAATTTGTTTTTCTTCTTTTGTGTTATGGTCTGCTAGTCGTGAGCAAAAGCTTTGTAAAGGATTTTCTAAAATTGTACATGCAAGTGTCTTGCAAGGAGTGTCTTAGGATTTCTAAAACTATACATAAAAACGCAAAACTTCTCCTCAAACCATTTACAGATCAGTTTCTGAAAACAATTTAGAAATACTGACATTGCATGGGATTAGAAATAAGAAAGTAAAACAGAAAGTACAGGGTTAAGGATGGGCCCATGTGGCCAGGGGGTTCGTGGGACCATTTACAGATCTGTTTCTGAAAACAATTTAGAAGCGTTGACATTGCATAGGATTAGAAATGAAAAAGTAAAACAGAAAGTACACGGTTAAGGATGGGCTCATGATGGGGTGGGGAGGGGGGGGGGTTCGTGGGACGTCTGTTTATAAAGCTGTATAAAGTCTACTGAACCATGATTGGGGAGCGAGGCCAGGTGCGAGAAGATCTGCAGCGTTCTTTGAGAAAGGTAAGTTTACAAGTCGATAATCAACACTGCATATGGTTGTCAGGATTTGTGCTACCTCACCCATAGATGCATTGATTGAACTTTAGACTCACATTACTTCAATGATAGATAACAGGGGCGGATCCAGGGGGTTCCAGTGGGGCTTGACCCACCCCCTTTTGTTGGACCCAGATACAGATTTTCCATAGTATCATTCGCACTGTCTCTTTGATACAGATTTCTGGAAATGTTTTCATCACTACCTCCCGTATACAGATTTCCCGAGGCGTAACTTAGACAGCATTTTTAATACAGATTTCCCAAGGTATCATTTATACTGGATGTTTAATACATAATCCCGAAGATGCATCCTTGATACAGATTCCCCAAGCTATATTTACACTACATTCTTATTACAGATTTCCCTATGTATCATTTTAAAGTGAGGATCCAGTTAAAAAAAATTCTGGTTATTTTATACCTTATAATATATAGAAATGTGCAAAGTTTCAATGTGATCTAAAGTGGTTAATATATAAAAGGAGTACGCTAAATAAATAACATTAATGTCATCAGATTATGTGACGTCACACACAGATATTTGCACTGTGCAGTGTGCTACAAGTGCAAGCAGGACTTACTCAGTAAAATCTAGAAAAATAGGGCCTATATAAAAGGAAACTATATCATGGGTATGTATATAGAAATTGACATGGACACTCTCTGGACAGTAAGAATCCTGACGATGTATAGTTTTACAGTCTCTGCCTCCTGCCTTTAAACTAGCTCCCTAGTAGAGATTTTCCAATGTATCATTTACATTGACACCGTTGCCCCCACGGGAAAAAGTGAGCTTTGTGTCTTTTTTCGAGATTTGCTGCGCACCACCACATTATGTAAGTCGGGCACAGTCTGTGTCAACACTACTGATGCCCAGCAGCATCAGTATGACTGATGCCGGAAAGGGATCAATACTACTGATGCCCAGCAGCAGGCATAGTTCTGGCAAAGTTTAGCTGTGCCCTGACCCACTGCATCAGTATAACTGGTGCAAGAAGGGAACATTACTACTGACACCCAGCAGCAGGCAAAGTTTGGGCAAAGTTTAGCTGTACCCCCCGCCCACCCTGCCCACCCCCGCCCAGACGCACCAGGTTACATAACACCCTGGTCGCGGCCAGACCTCTACCCCTGTCCCAGTGACTGGTCCACTAATCTTTCACCTCCTTAAGTTGACCCAATGACCTAGATAATATTGTATTATATATGTCTGTCTCTCTGTATGTATGTATACATGTATACATGTATGCCATCCCCCCTGCTGTATGGTTTAATAACACCTGGAGGCCGGGAAATGAGTAAAATAACTTTAATTAAAGAGGGGAAACCGGGGGCATTGAGTGGAGGCCGGAAAATGAGTAAAATAACTTTACATACACAGTGTGGGGGCCGGGATATAACAGGGATATGTCCAGGTAGGTCCCAATAATGTAACAGGCCCAGGGGGTAGTAGGGTAAGGGTGTGGTGGCTGGGATATGACGGGGATATGTCCAGGTAGGTCCCAATAATGTAACAGGCCTGGAGGGGGGGGGGGGATGCCGAGGGATGGGGAACACCAGCCTCAACTTTTTCCGGGAAGCCCTGTTCCACCCGTCCCGGCGTTCTCATTCCCCTCTGCATCAATCAGCATCACAGAGCAATGCACGGGGAGACCAGGGCCATTTCCCTGAGCCCTCCCCGGCCCCCTACCCCTCCTAACCCCGACAGTACCACAGAGCAACACACGGGGAGACCTGCAGGGCTATCCCCCTGACCTCTTCTTGGCCCCTTACTCCCCCTAACCCCGTTAGCACCACAGAGCAACGCACGGGGAGACCAGGGCCATTTCCCTGAGCCCTCCCTGCCCCCCTACCCCTCCTAACCCCGTCAGCACCACAGAGCAAAGCACGGGGAGACCAGGGCCATTTCCATGAGCCCTCCCCGGCCCCCTACCCCTCCTATCCCCGTCAGTACCACAGAGCAACGCACGGGGAGACCAGGGCCATTTCCATGAGCCCTCCCCGGCCCCCTACCCCTCCTATCCCCGTCAGTACCACAGAGCAACGCACGGGGAGACCAGGGCCATTTCTCTGAGCCCTCCCTGCCCCCCTACCCCTCCTAACCCCGTCAGCACCACAGAGCAACGCACGGGAAGCCTCAGAAGGCTGGGGCTGGGGTGGTGGAGGCCGAGGGGAGGCTGAAAAATCACCTCAGGTTTAATACAGGCCAAGGCTAAATATAGATACTGCCTGACGCAGGTGGTGGGGCTGGCGGGGGTGGGCGGGGGTGGGCGGGGGTGGGCGGGGGTGGGCGGGGGTGGGCGGGGGTGGGCGGGGGTGGGGGGGGGTGGGCGGGGGTGGGCGGGGGTGGGCGGGGGTGGGCGGGGGTGGGCAGGGGTGGGCGACGGGGGTGTTTTCTGTAACCTGCACGACAAGACCCTTCACGCTGCAGTGGTAAGAGCTGCGCATCAATACAATTAATGCACAGAAATTGACGCACAATCCAGGACGATTGAGCACAGTGTAACTGTACAAACTTTGCTGTTTCTACACAATGTGGTGGTGCGCAGCAGATCTCAAAAAAGACACGGGTAGAATAGGCCCCCAGTAGCCCCTGCTGATCGTAGAAGGCAACAATAGGGGGTACCCAGCACTGACCAAGTGGTTCTTTGGGTTCAATTCCCGGTTGGTGCTGTGGTTCACTAAGGGATGTGGTACAGCTAAAATGATTATTGGTTTTGATCCCCTGCTGCTTGCCCACCCTGTCACCTTCATCTCATAGATTCAATCACCAAAGACAGAATTTGTCCCAACTGGTTTTAGCCGTGTAAATGACCCTAGCTGTTGGTACGGCGTAAAACACCCAACACTCACTCACTCACTTGAGGCTGTTGCACTCCTGACAGGTTTAGCTGATTAACAAGGACGGATCCAACGGGAGGCGCATGGGGTGCACCCCCCCCTTTTTTTTTTTATGGTCAAATAATTTCTTTTTTTTTTAAAGGTAAAACTGAAGTGCCTTTTCTTGAATTTCTGGATCCGCCCTGGATTAATGAGGTTAAAGTAGCGTTCAAGCGTTTATCAAAGTGGTATCTCCATTACAACAGGAAAAGCTTGGTTTGTGTACATTCCATTTAAATACAGATTTGAAGAAACTAGGTCGGATACTACCATGAAATAAGTGAATAAGTGCTTGGTAATCTTCATAGCCTAGTAACTTTCTTTCGCATTACTCTTGGCCCATTTGGTCACTCACCCAAACCGTACTGGTTCATTATTTATGACCTTTAAGAGAAAAGTAAAGTTTAAAAGTCGGTGAGTTAAACAAACCAGCTATGTGTATGGAAAAAGACTGTATACCTTTAGGCCGAAACAGCATTGCATGTGCAAAACAATCTGTCTTCCTTAATCTCTGTTTTTTTGGATTTTTTGGGAGGTTGGCACACAATCTGTTTAAATCTAATCTTCTGATATAAGTGATTCAGTGGTGGATCCAGGTTTTTGAAAACATGGGGGGGGGGGGGTGGACGCTAATAGAAAGGGGGGGCACCCCCATTTTTTCAGAATTTAACATTAAAAAAGTTAAATTTGGCCTAAAAAAGAGGAGGCGCGTGCCCTTGCCCCCCCTCTAAATGTGCCACTGCTATTTATATGAATCCATTCATCTTGTACATATATACATGAGATACATTTGTTAGAGTGAGTGAGTGAGTAATGGATGCTTTACACCATTGTTATCAATGAAAAGATGGACTAAAAGTTGTCAATAGAACAACATAGACACATTTATATATATATATTTAAAGTATAGTTATTAGGTGGATGGGCTAAGAAGTAAAATAGCATAAATTTGTGTGCAAACCTGCGACATTTCCCCCTTTGTTTATTTTCGGGGTCTACCAAAAGGCTGGGGGGAGGGTTGAGGACCCTCTGGACGTCCCATGGAAGCACCCCTGATACCATTATACAAGACTCCTTGGTTGCTATGGTAAAAGTGTTGTTTTCGATTGGCTATACGCACATTCGGTCACTGATTTTAGGCAATTAATCAGCTTCTAGTTATACATCTTTCTCCTCAGCCTACTCAGTCGCCCACTTTTGGGACTTTTGGTGACTGGGTCACTTTATTTCATAAAAGTTTAGTGTAGGAAACTCCCAAAAAGTTGTTTTAAATTTCATGCACCAGGGCGGTGCAACCTTATTGAAAAAGATGTATAGTTTAGAAGATGATGGGCAGATAGGTGATTTTTAACAAAAGTAACAGGTGATTGCACACCACAGTGAACTCGACCCCCTGGTTAAGTCAGCCCTCTGGTAAAGTCGGCCCCATATAGATCTCTAACACCACAGTTAACTAATTATAAGGGGAGGAGGCAGGGGTGAAATGGCGGATTTTAGGGCACAGTGGCGAATGCCTATGATTGTATCCACATGACCATGTATTTGTGTATGTGTGTGCATGTATGCATGTGTATGGGTGTGTGCATGTATGTGTGTGACCATGTATGTGTATGTGCATGTATGTATGTGTGCATGTATGTTTGTGAATGTATATGTGTGCATGCATGTGTGCATGTGTCCACTTATGTGTGTCTCGATATAAATATATGTATATGTGTGCATGTATGTGTGTACATAATGATTATAATATGTATATGTATCTGCATGTATGTGTGTATGTATATGTGCCTGCATGTAAGTATGAATGATTGTGCATGCATGTGTGTGTCCATGTATGTGTGTCCATGTTTGTGTATCCATGTTTGTATGCATATATGCATGTACATTTTTATGTGTGTCTGCATGCATGAATGAATGTGTCCAAGTATGTGTGTGTGTGTATATGTGTGTGCATGTATGTGTGTCTCCATTTACGTTTGTCTGAATGTATGTATGTGTGTGTGCATGATGTGTGTGCATATGATGTTTATATCTCTGCATGTATGTGTGTGCATGTATGTGCATACATGTATCTATGTGTGCATGTTTGTATGTGTCTGTGCATGTACATGTACATATGTGTGTGCCTGTATATATGTATGCGTGTATTTATATGTGTGTGCATAAATGTATGTATATTTGTGTGCATCTATTTATGTGTGTGAATGATTATGCCACAGTGTGGCATAACGCCATCAGTTATTCCACCTTTGCCTACGGGTGAGTACAATGCTGAAGGTATAGGCGCTACGAACTTGGCATATAATAAATGATAGAATACATTCATAATGATAAACTACCAGAATCAAATGAACAAGGGAGGGCCGTGATAGCTAAAGCAGACACAATATAATTAATGGGCTTAATTTCACCTGGTATGCTGCGTAAATTCTCTGTCCCTAGCGGAAAAGGAAACTTAAAATATATTCAATTAATACCTAGAAATACTGAAAACGCTGGTTCCGAAAATCTTGAAACTGTTGCATAATGATATACTGCCCGGGGGGCATATCCAAACAGATGCACTTACCCAGAAGATAACTTCTAAATTCTATTGGGTTAATATGTTCAAAGATATAGTAGATGTAGTAAAGATTATAGTTATATCTGGGCCTACACGGTATGTGCATGGAGGAAAAGATTTCAAGGCTTTGGTCTAGTCCTGGGAACAACCGCAAAGAGCGTGGCAGTAGGTCCAATGTGATTTTAAAGGACCACTGATAAAAGCGAAAGATGGGTCTAAATATATCATGACCTTCATCAATTTGCTAACTGGATGGTCGGAAGCTTTTCCCACAAAGGACTCTACAGCAGCAACTGCTGCCAAGGTGTTACTACATGAAATTGTGTGCTGATATGGTCGCGTTGATAGATTACACTGCGATAGAGGAGCTTCGTTTCTCCCAGAGTTCTTTAATGAGGTGACCACGAGGGTGGGGTGCAAACATATCTTTACTATGGGTAGGATGCCTAAAACCCCATACCCACTAGGCGATTTTACCGGCAACTGGGGACGGGCAACTGCTAGAATAATGGTTAAATCGTCACCAATTCAGATCACATGTTAGAATATAACATTTCAATTATTACATACTGGGGTCTGTCTGTGTAGAGTCCGGCCGGCCTGTCTCTGGATTTGGGTCATCGCTTGCCTAAAGGTTGGTAGCGTGGGGCCGAGCAGGTCACACCTTCGTCCCTGCTGTGTAGGGTGGCCCGCTCACTATTTCGGGCTTCCCTACCTTGCCGGTCTTTTGTTCTCAGGCCACTTCAGGTCTTTTTAGTATTACTGGCTAGTCTCCCAGCTAACAATTTTACGTTGATACAACGTTGTTACAACATAACAGTTTGGTTGTAGCAACTTTGCAAAATGACGTTGTTACAACATAAATTTGTGGACTCCCAGAAAGGTTGCAGCAACGTTGTACCCAACGTTGTAAACCAACCATTTCACAACCTTCTTACAACTTTGTTATTTTGTTCTTTTTCACATAGTGTATATCCAATGTTCATGATATTATATAGATTTGGCAATACATTTGCGCTGACATATTTCGGTTCCCTAGTGGTGTCCTTAAATCATTATGTAAATTATAAAAAATCCTTTATAATATATATGGAAAAAAATCATAATAACTATGAAAATATGGGTAATCTTTATTAATTATTCTATCATTTTTATTTCATAGTGCATTTTGCATTTACA
Source organism: Lepidonotus clava (assembly GCA_936440205.1). Lineage (NCBI taxonomy): Eukaryota > Metazoa > Annelida > Polychaeta > Phyllodocida > Polynoidae > Lepidonotus > Lepidonotus clava. The sequence continues at coordinate 5,509,873 of OW387143.1, forward strand.
AATCAATACATTGATCAAGTATGTTGGATTATGTCAGTTTAATGACCTGTTGCATTTACAATCTAACACTCTCAAGACTGAAAACCACTACCTTGTTGACAACATACAAAAAAGGTGTTTTACTTAAGTTTTTATTTGAGTTCCTCTCCTTATATCAAAACATATTATAAAATTGAGACATAATAAATATAAACAATGTTCCCTTATTCAGTATATGTTATTGATACATTTTATTTTAAAACAAATATCAAATTCTTGTCCAAATTAGCAGAAAAGAAAAAACGTTTTTCCAAATTTACACTTTTTAAACAGTGGTGCCACCTGTATGTTGATTTCATGTCTTTCTTACAACGTTGTGACAACATTGTGAAAGTTATGTTGTCACAACATTGTGAAAAAGACATTGTGACAACGTCATTTTGAAATGTTGCAAGTATGTTTTAATAAAACGTTGTGAAAAACGTTGTGGCAACGTTGCCACCATGTTTTCAGTTGAATGTTGTGAAAAGGTAATGTTGGACACGTTGAGATTGACATTGTGCAATATCAAAAAACCAAAGTCAGTGTGCACGAGGCAGCCTCACCCTATCTCATACCACCTCCCCCTATCTCATACCACCTCCCCCTGTCTCATACCACCTCCCCCTGCCTCATACTGCCTCCCCCTGTCTCATACCGCCTCCCCCTGCCTCATACTGCCTCCCCCTGTGTCATACCACCTCCCCCTGCCTCATACTGCCTCCCCCTGTCCTATACCGGCTACCCCTGTCTCACACCGCCTCCCCCTGTATCATAATGCCTCCCCCTGTCTCATACCAGCTCACCCTGTCTCATACCACCTCCCCCTGCCTCATACCACCTCCCCCTGTCTCATACCGCCTCCCCCTGCCTCATACCACCTCCCCCTGTCTCATACCACCTCCCCCTGTCTCATACCGCCTTCCCCCATCAATGGCAGAGAAGGGGAGATGAGGGCTGACATGAGGAAGATGAGGGCTGAGAGGAGTAAATGATGGCTGACAGGGGGAAGATGAGGGGCGACAGGGGTAAATGAGGTCGAGTATGAGGTCCATCTGTATAGGTCGACTTAATTATCATCACATCACATAAATACATGATCACATTACCTTATATATTGTAAAACATTGTACTTCGATTGACTATGCAACCATAATTCATTAGGTAATAATTTTGCTGTATATACTATACACTGCACCAGTTAGCAGTAATCGTAGCAATAACAACCTTGTCACTATAAATTTCATTCCCTGAATATATTACTACTGAATCTATAAAACTATGGATTGTAATAGAGCTAAGTTCCGCTGGCGACAAGGGAAGACTGGAGATAATCCAACTTGTCCCAGGATAATAAAATGTTTGAAAAACAAAAAATCTCAAAAATTTGACACTGATAATGTCTTTCTAGGCATTTCTGAAGTTGAGATATGAGATTATCTCAATGAAAGTCTGCCATTTCGGATTTTTGGCCCCCGTTAGGGTTGTATAAGTCTATGTGAGTTATATGAGTATAAATGTGTAGGGGGCCTACCTGTACCCTACACTGGTGCTGCCATCTCTTGTATGTATAACCTTTAGGGGACTACACCCTGTATGGGCCAGATCCCTTGGCAGCACCGTATACACTAGACGCAAGCAAGGTTTTCTGGAAAAAAAACATTCATGAAAAATCCCTGGATTTCGGTTTAGTATTAGTTTTGGTTATGCCAAACTGTGCTATCTGTCTATCCCATTATACTGGGGAAGTCTGTGTGAGCTGTGCTGGTGCTAATTATAAAGGTGCTACTAGTAGAGCAGAGGGAAGGCAGAAAAGTGCTTATTTCCAAAGTTGAGGTTGCCGAAAAAGTAACAGGCAGAGACATATTTCAAAAAATTCCTAACATTCGGAACTTTTCAAAAACCTTCGTAGCCGGATTCAACTCTTGTGGGGTTTTTCGAAATGGCCGCCCAAACATGAAGACATGTTCCTAAAAACTAGGCCTTCTAATATCATACCAATAGCTGTAACTTCACAACTATCTATCTTATCATGTTGAAATTGATGGTAGGGTAAGAGGATTATGTGGTACAAAAAATGGTTTCTATTCAGATGACCCTAGTCAAGGTCAAGGTCCCATTAATAGAGGTCAAAGTTGAAAAAACTGATAATTTTCAAAATTAACTTTTTTCTAAATGCTCTAGTGTATGAGATTTTAATAGCACAAGCACATACATATGTTTAAACAATCCCTACATTCTAAGCTTTTGAAAAACCCTTGTAGCCAGATTCAAATCGTTTGGGTTTTTTCAAAATGGCCACTCAAAGCTGAAAACATGTTACTAAATACTAGGCCTTCAAATATCATACCAATAACTGTAACTTCACAACCATCTATCTTATCATGTTGAAATTGATGGTGGGGTAAGAGGATTATGTGGTGCAAAAAATGGTTTCTATTCAGATAATCTTAGTCAAGGTCAAGGTCACATAAATACAGGCCAAAGTTGAAAAAACTAAAAAATTTCAAAGTTAACTTTTTCTCCATCCTCTTGTGCATGAGATTTTAACAGCACAAACACACATATATGTTAAAACAATCCCTACATTATGAGCTTTTGAAAAACCCATGTAGCCAGATTCAAGTCTTTTGGTTTTTTTTCAAAATGGACACTCAAAACTGAAAATATGTTCCTAAAATCTAGGCTGCAAATATCATACCGATAACTGTAACTTCACAACTATCTATCTTATCATGTTGAAATTGATGATAGGGTAGGAGGATTATCTGGTGAAGAAATTAGTTTCTATTAACGTGACCCTGATCAAGGTCAAGGTCACATAAGTACAGGCCAAAGTAGAAAAAAATGATAATTTTCAAAGTTATTATTTTCCTAAATTTTAAGAGCACAAGCATATACATATGTCAAAATGATCCCTACATTCTAAGCTTTTGAAAAACCAATGTAGCCGAGTCCAAGTCCTTTTGTTTTTTTTCAAAATGGCCACCCAAAACTGAAAACATGTTCCTAAAATCTAGGTCTTCAAATATTCCACCAACTACTCTAGCTAAACAACAATTCTCTTATCATGTTGGTATTGGCAAAAGTGTTTATATTATGGTGCACAAGCTGGTTCCTATTATGGTGACCTCAGTCTAGGTCAAGGTCATATAAATACAGGACAAATTTGCTAAACAGATAATTTTTCCTGATTCCTGAATTTTCCTGATTCCTTTGATGTAGTAGCCTTTAATTGTTCCTTCAATATTTGGCTCCAGATGATGTGCAGGACACATATTAATTTGCTATATCATATTGAGTCAAAATTGATGTTATGGTCGTGCAATTATGCAGTTATGCAAAGGTCATGGTCTTCAGCTGTTAAAAATGTTTCTGTTCAATGTATATGATGATTCCACACTTATTCTGATATATTTTGGAATCCATTTATCCAATTCGATATTGGTGATGAAATAAATATGTTATTACTTGAATGGATTGCCATAATTCTTGTAATCATGATGAGAGGCATTTGGATTACAATCATTTCTCCTGGAGTAGGGCACTCACAAGTGAAGGCAAACTTTGTATTCTTATAGCAATAGGTAAAAATACCTTTAACAAAATAGCATTTGATATGCGACAACATTGTTAAAAATAATTGAGAACTGTACATAAGACTTATATATTCAAGAAATGGAGTTTATAGATTCAGAGAGTGATTTATCTATGACATGTAAATTTAAATAACAGTTCACTTGAACACAGACAGAGATCATTGGCTTTGCTTGTCACAGCATATGACATGGATTTATGAGTATGTCAAGCCTTTTTTTGTAAAAATGATACAAAAAATCTTTTAAACAATTTAATGCAAAGACCTTTTTTATTTAACTTTCCGTCCAGACTATATGTCTCAATAATGTATTAATTTGCCAGGGTCACACTTCTATTTCTATAATTTTACAGCACAGTAATACAGTTTACAAGCAAAAGTGGCAACTTAGGACAGGCTTTTAAAAATGTACAGGAAGACTTAGATAATATTAAAAACTGGTGTAAGAAAAATGGAATATATATAAACCCCAACAAAACAAAGTATATGATATTTAGTAACCAAAAGCTGGCAGCAAATTCAGATGAGCACCTACATACTCTGCACCTTGACAGAGTACAAGTGGAAAGAGTCAAACAGTTCACTTATCTTGGAATAACCCTAGACCAGCATCTAACACTTGAGCCACAAATCCAGAAAACCATAAACAAGGTATCCGCCAAGGTAGCCCAATTAAGAAAACTAAAATGGTTTCTGACTAACAAAGCAGCGCTTCTCATTTACAAGAACATGATTCTTCCAATATTGGAATATGGGGACATTTATCTCAGCTCTGCCTCTCAAGAAAGTCGGAAAAAGCTCCAAACACTTCAGAATAAAGCATTAAAATGCGCACTTAATAAGGATTGTAGATATAGTACTGACGAGCTACACAAGGAAGCAAAAATGCAAAAGCTGAAGTACAGAAGGAAAGCCCACCTCCTGCTCCACATGTTTCAAATCTCCCACAACCAGAATTTTCAGGGGTGGAAACCCAAACCTGTTGTTCGCACAAGAAGCAGCCAGAAAAAACAAAAGGCCCAAAACTCAAAAATTCAAGAAGAGTATAGCATACAGAGGACCACAAGCATGGAACATACTTCCTAACGAGTTACAAAAAACGGACAACTACTGTCAATTCAAGCAAAAACTCATAACTTTCTTAAAGAAAACACAACAACCGACGAGGACTGACAGCTAACACACATATGCCTACACCTACATCTACACACAATAATACTGAGACTTGGGAAACTTAAAATAGCAAAACTTTTCCATTCACCCATTCATTCATCCTTCGCCCCTATCCATCAATTCATCTAACTCTTCAGATCACCCATGTTCCTTACAATACTACCTTTTTTACAATTAAACTACTTATTCCTTTACTGCTAGTTCTTACCGCGATAAAAAAATTGTGATCTAACAGGGCTGGCAGCATCTGGAAGACCGGTACATGTACCGAAGTGTTGTATGATGAATTTTTCAGAAAAAAAAAAAAAAAAAAAAAAGAATCATAGTCCCTATTACAGTCTGAAGTCAAGCATAGAATTTATCTATTCAGAACTCTTTTCACTTTATACAGGGATCTTCACTGAAAAATATTTTGAATGGCAAAACTCCAAGGGCCAGTTTCTTGGAATTAGTGGGCATTTTGTACATTAACTGGTATATTAAAATTACATTAATGTGGTAATGGCCCCTCTTGATTTAGCCTACTGCAGGAATTAAATTCCTCAAGTGGGAATGGCCCATCCTGCATGCCTAGGAATATCACTGTTATAGCATAGACTTATCTTTGATAAAAGAATATTACACAACAGGCTGAGATATTTGTTTTAACAAAATAGGCTTGTCATAATTACAAAACTCGCCATGATGAGAATATAATCCTGATGACCATCAACTCCAGTGAACTGTTATCTAATAACACCATTATTCTTCATTATCAACAGTCGCTCTAGTAACTTTACTCTGTTAAAATAACTTGGAAATTCATCACTTTTTTAATTTTGGCCTGCATTTATGTGACCTTGACCTTGACTAGGATCACCTTTATAGAAACTAATTTTTGCACCAGATAATCCTATTACCCTATCATCAATTTCAACATGATAAGATAGATAGTTTTGAAGTTACAGTTTTTAGGAGCATGTTTTCATCATTGTGAGCCATTTTCAATAAAAACCCTTAAGAGCTGAATCTGGCTACATGGGTTTACAAAAAGCTCAGATTGTAGGGAGTGATTTGATATACATCTTTACCTGTTGTTGTTGTTGTTGTTGTTGTTGTTTAAATCTCATATATTTGGGCATAAGTTAACTTTAACAGTCATCTGCTTTTGCAACTTTGGGTTGCATTCATGTGACCTTGACCTTGCCTGAGGTCACCTCAATAGAAATAATTTTTTCCTCCGTAATATAATTTTCTTACCTTTTTACCTATTTCAGCATGATAACATATACAGTTGTTAAGTTACTGTTATCGGTATGATATTTGCAGCCTAGATTTTAGGAACATGTTTTCAGTTTTGAGTGTCCATTTTGAAAAACCCCAAAAGACTTGAATCCGGCTACATGGGTTTTTCAAAAGCTTATAATGTAGGGATTGTTTAAACACATGTGTGTGTTTGTGCTGTTAAAATCTCATACACTAGAGGATTGAGAAAAAAGTTAAATTTGAAAATTTTCAGTTTTTTCAACTTTAGTCTGTATTTATGTGACCTTGACCTTGACTAGGGTCATCTGAATAGAAACCATTTTTGCACCACATGATCCTCTTACCCCACCATCAATTTTAACATGATAAGATAGATGGTTGTGAAGATACAGTTATTGGTATAATATTTGAAGGCCTAGTATTTAGTAACATATATTCAGGCTTGAGTGGCCATTTTGAAAAAATCCAAAAGATATTTTGAATCCAGCTACGAGGGTTTTTCAAAAGCTTAGAATGTAGGGATTGTTTAAACATATGTGTGTGCTTGTGCTATTAAAATCTCATACACTAGAGCATTTAGAAAAAGGTTAATTTTGAAAATTATCAGTTTTTTCAACTTTGACCTGTAATTATGTGACCTTGACCTTGACTAGGGTCATCTGAATAGAAACCATCTTTTACATCACATAATCTTCTTACCGTACCATCAATTTCAACATGATAAGATGGATGGTTGTGAAGTTGCAGTTATTGGTATGATATTTGAAGGCCTAGTATTTAGTAACATGTATTCAGCTTCGAGTGGCCATTTTGAAAAAACCCAAAAGATTTGAATCCAGCTATAAGGGTTTTTCAAAAGCTCATAATGTAGGGATTGTTTAAACATATGTTTGTGCTTGTGCTGTTAAAATCTCATACACTAGAGCATTTAGAAAAAAGTTAATTCTGAAAATTTTCAGGTTTTTCAACTTTGACCTCTATTATTGTGACCTTGACCTTGACTGGGGTCATCTGAATAGAAACCATTTTTTGCACCACATAATCTTCTTACCGTACCATCAATTTCAACATGATAAGATAGATAGTTGTGAAGGTACAGCCATTGGTATGATATTTGAAGGCCTAGTTTTTAGGAACATGTCTTCATGTTTGGGCGGCCATTTTGAAAAACCCCATAAGAGTTGAATCCGGCTACGAAGGTTTTTGAAAAGTTCAGAATCTTAGGAATTTTTTTATATATGTCTCTGCCTGTTACTTTTTCGGCAACCTGAATCTGAGATCTTTGGCCCACATCTGCTCTACTATACAGGGTTCTCGGATACTTTTTCTCCCGGTGTGAAGCACAAGGTAGGATCCACCATCATGGATTCCCCTCCACCCAGAGATTCCCCGGACTATCTGGACTATTTGGAGGCTCAGATTAAATTAAAACGGGAGAAATTGGCTGCTGCACGTGAGGACAACCGGATTCTTCAATTAGAAGTACAATTACGTGAGGTTAGTCTTCAATTGGCTGAGGAAGAACAAAAGTCGTCGGACTTAGCAGCGGCCCTGTGTAAGTTTCGCCCACTTTCCTATTTACCTGACAATAAGGGTCCAGAACGTACATCATACAGAGATTTGATAAATGGCATGACACAGGTTTTGACGCATATCATGAGCTGTGGTCATGACGCTTGGGGCTACGCTTCTCATATGAAATTTATAACGAGCAAGGCCGCTACAAATGTATATACTACCGAAGCTCTCATTCGGTATGACATTTCGGTAACGGATAAGGTGTTTTCTGAGACGCTTGACAATTGGGTAATAATAATCAAAAGATATATCAAATATGTATATGAGGTAATACATCATAGAGTTTATGGTAATTAGACAGCACTACCCCTGGCCCTATTGGTCAGTTGTAATTAGGTCACTGACCAGAGGTCAGGTGGGGAGGTTCAGGTATGGTGGTAAGGACTCTGGGTCCAGCAGCTGAAGACAACACACCATGTAACAACTAAGCAACAACAGGTATTATGGCCTACACCCCTGGTTCTGTAGAGAATATATATTTAACAACAACATCTCCTGCCTTCAAGTCTTCTCTTCATTTATACCACACAAAACCCCATGTTCACAATACAAAACCTTGTTTATAGAAAAGAAGTGCATCGTATCTATTGACTGTTAATGGTTGTACTCTTCAGCTACTTTAACTTACCAATGAACAATTGTACCTCTGCAAGTGAATGTCTTCATTTAGACTTGAATGACCCAGATGATGATATTTCAGGCACTATGGGAACGGGCTCGTCAACTACTCCAGGCCTGGCAGCTGGAGTTACTCCAACCCAGTGAGTAGCTTTACCATTGATGTTAATTAAGTAACTAACTCTGTCACAGTTATCATATGTCATAGAGTACAAGAAATAATTGTGTTTTCAAAATCATTACTCACCTTTAAATGACCATATTCAAGCTACTGAGTACCTGGACATGAGACTGAGAAGACATTTAATCCAGAAGATCACAGATGAGACCTGATGGTGCAAACTGAATAATTATGAGTCTGGTGTTTCATTATTGTATAAGGTTATGTTAATGGCCTATAGTAATTGTGTTATGTTAATGGCCTCTAGTAATCAACAGATTTAAAGGGAGCCGAGAGCAATGTTTTGATGAAATGTTACAAAATTTTGCCAACTTGGATAACTATAGAAATACATACTGAGAGCCTAACCTTAGGTAGTGGTACAATTTAAACCATGAAAACTTTCTAGAATTGACTTTTAATTTTGAACGGAGTGAGACCATATGGTATTTTCCTGGAATTAATCCATTAAATTAAGACCCAGTGGGACAACGGATGATAAGCGTTGCATCCATCGTCTTTCTTCTTTATCTCTCTCCGACTGTGCTTTTGCGGAGTCAGGTGGGGAGGATATGAAGGAGAGGACTGAGATTTTTTTTTCATCTGGACTTATGGTACCGAAAGCTTGAACGAATTTATCCATCATCTAAATTCCCAACACCGCACAATTAAATTCACCGTGGAAAGTTCATTAACTGAGGTAAACTTTCTTGATCTCACTATAAAACGAGCACCCAGTGGCAATATCATTACGACACTTTACTGTAAACCTACTGATAGCCACAACTATTTACTATACTCGTCAGAACACCCTAGGCATATCCTTAACGGTATACCGTACTCTCAATTCCTAAGACTAAGGAGAATCTGCACCTTACATGCAGACTTTATTCAAAATGCACTAATGCTTAGTTCTCATTTCATACGCCGAGGATATCCTAAATCACTAGTCCAAAAAGCTTTAGATGGAGTAAAAGTACTTGACAGGGACACACTCTTAAATAAACAGCTACTTTCCGGTCCTAAGACTGATGATAAAATGGAGACAGATACATTTTATTGTATTACAACGCATAACCCTAAAAATCCGCCTATTGCGGACATAAGAGATCATTGGTCCCTATTGGGACGCTCTAAAACCACACGCCAGATTTTGGACTCTAAAATCATTTTCGGTTTACGAAGAAACAAAAATCTTGGTGATGCACTGGTACGGGCCTCCACCCGCACTACCAGCAAATTTCCTGGCCTAAGTGGACACCCGTGTAATCGACCGTCCACCTGTAGGTATTGTCCTTTAATGAACAGATCTCAGAAAGTAATTTCTAAACACGATGGCCGTTCATTCACCCCATTATTTAAAATAAACTGTCAAAGTAGCAATTTAGTCTACTTAATCACTTGCAACCATTGCGGTATTCAATATGTGGGACAAACGAAAAACCGAATCTTGACGCGGTTCCAAGGCCACTTTCATGACATTAATCACAACCATGACACCACTGTAGCTAGGCATTTTAATCAATGCCCGGCTGATCAACCTAAGCTGACCAAAGGTTTTAACATCTCGGTCCTCTCCTTCATATCCTCCCCACCTGACTCCGCAAAAGCACAGTCGGAGAGAGATAAAGAAGAAAGACGATGGATGCAACGCTTATTATCCGTTGTCCCACTGGGTCTTAATTTAATGGATTAATTCCAGGAAAATACCATATGGTCTCACTCCGTTCAAAATAATTTCTATCCTTGACCATACCGTATTGACCAGTGACATTACACACTGCTTCAGCAGTGTATGGACATAGTCCTACCACTTTTGACCAACATCCATCTTCCCCCCACCATGACTAAATCTCATTTAAAGCATGGATTAAAAATATGGGAATTCACCAATATTACTTGAATATTGGGATGGACCTGCTAACACAACAAATCTCTAAAATTCATTGAGATTCAAAACTTATATTTTATTTTCTAAATAAATTCATTTGGGAATCTTCAATGGAATTTATTCTATAAGATCGCCCACACATTCACACCTGATGATCCTTTTATGGTGAAACCACCCAATACCAACATTAAAATAAAATCATGTGCTGACTCCATCTTTTTGGATCACCGGGGAAACAACACAATAATGCTGATCCCTGGAGCACAACATTTCCTGATTCACATCCAATTTTGATGATGTCACAACCAAGGTTGCTACACAAACCTGGGTTGTCAAGTGGGTTACTGTTGGCAACTTCTAAGTGTAACTGACACTTGGTGTGGTAGTGCTTGGCAACACAGACCTAAAAATCCGTCTCTTGCAGAATTGACTTTCAATTTTCACACCAAGGGGTGCTTACGCAGACACATCTTAATCCCTTTGAATCTAAATTGTTGAAAATGCAAAGTTGTAATAAAAAATGCCAAAATTGAAACTTTCCAGAAAATCTCCATCAAGATTTATCATTGGATTTGATTCTGGAACAGGTCCCATAAAGGCCCTTTTTTAAAAAAAAATTTCAACCCTTCCTTCCAATTTTCATTGCAAAAATCCTAAAAATAGTAAAACTGTTTACAGTCCTGAGAAAAAGCTAATCTATTTCACTGTTAAAATCTGAATCTGAAATAGCCACAATAAGACTAGAAATTAAGAACACTATAATTTTGTCATTGTTTACTGCTTTGGAGGCCAATATCAATGTGAACGGTTTTCTTAAAATTAATATGTTTGTTTATAAAATGTTGATTTCATCATCATATTTCAGAACAATGAATACATTTTAAAAGCATGAACAGAATAAGCTTAAGGTGTATGAAAATCTTCTAACTAAAGAACTATATCAAATACAAATATTTGTGCACTTCCTATCAAGTTATTTGTTGATTTATCTTTAACAACAATTTGAATTTACTCTTATTTCTAATCAAGGATGGATTAATGTCCACTACAACAAAATTTACATTTACCATGTGTATATGTCTTCTATACAATTATTTAAAAAAAAACAGGTTACCAAAGAGCCTGATCAGCCCCGGTGGCTGGGCACAGATAAATGAGGCCCTCTCTGCTAACCACACACTGGAACGCTTTAGGTAAGGCTTTTTTTGCTTAATCAAAATTAATGGGTCTATCTAAGTATACATTACCTGGGTTTATAAGACCTAGATTCGCATATTTTCTTTTTCGTCCTTGACATCAAAAAGGTGTTTGGTCATGAAGGCAACGTGCTCCCCTGGAGCATCACTTTTGCTTATATGATTATATTTTTCTTTGGCTCTCTACACATATTATCGTCTCAAAAAAGGCGCAGAAGGAAGTACAAATTACTCCAAATTCTAATGTCTAATGAGATATAATTATATACAAATATAAAAGATTATGCACATACATATGTATATATAGCTCTAGCATATAGCAATCCAATCCATGCAATCTTCTTTATTGGTATGTTTTGTTTCATGGAATAAATCAGTGATGCTTGTAGGATATAACTTTTATCTCCAAATCTGTATCAATGTACTCAATAAAGGGTTTAACGAGGTGACCTCATTGTTACAGTCTTAAGGAGTGTCAACTAACAGACGCCATCGTCCCAGACCTCTGTAACTTCTTGAGGAAGAACACAACATTACAAGAATTTCAGTAAGTGTGCCTTCTAATATAATTGTTAAAATATTAATATAAGAAGGCCCATGGGGGACTTCCTAGGGTGACAGGACAGCCCACCACCCGAGGATGTTCCCTAAGCAAATTTTATTACCCAAGCAAAACCCAAATGTTCATATTCGTGGAGTTGTATAAGTATACAGTGGACATTATCCCGGGCTGGTGAAGCAGGCTTTTGAAAAAAAGATGTTGCATCTAATGGCAAATCTTTAATATTGCTCCAAAGGTTCTGAAATTCAAAATCAGAAGACATGGTAGAAAAATACCACGTAAGCAAAAAGATGTCGATTTTTCTTCTTTTTGAGAAAAAGTTAGTACAATCTTGAGGCCGAGCGTCACTTCTTGGAGAGTGTAGTGGGTGCAGACCTGGAAGAGAGCAGGGCACTCTCCAAGCAGTTGTCTGGTCTTTCGCATTGCCGGGACTGTTTTTTTCTAAATGAGGAGCGGTACGTACAGGGTCTTCGTACATTGAATCCTTCTACGTACCTCTCCACGCAGGAGAGGGTAATACACACCTAAATATTCTTAAATGTATAGATATGTTGCTTGTTAATTAGAAGTTTTTTTACACTTATTCATAAACTAATCTACCAAAACCAGAAAGCAAGAGCAGAAACTCTTGAAATCATTTGGATTTTACATTGATAGTTTAAGATAAGCTAGAGGATGGATTTACTCACTAAGTTTTGGGGTGCCTGTTTTTCTTTTGTATGGCAACTTCCTCATGGTCATGTGATCAGCTAGATGAATACAAGACTTTATAGCCAATGTCCTGGAATACACTTAGTCAAGGGGTCAAGTACTTTAGTTTTAGTTTTAGTTTTTCTTTAGTTTTGGGCAGTAGTAAAGTAAATCCTGGAATCTTGTATTTCTTCCATCACAGGTTAATCATGGGCCTGAGGCCTAGGTATTACATGATACCACATATTAATTTTGTGGTATTCAAATTCAGATTCCTTAAATAAGGCCTTCAAACATCCCTATCTTATCTTTCAAGTGCGCTGATTGGTCAGCCCTAAGCAGCAGCCATAGGGGTTAGTTTATAGGTTAACCTTAAAACAAAAGTAGGTCGGTGGTTTATTGCTACACCTGTAGAGTAATACCTTACATAGAGACATAATATGTGGTACATATCAGTTTTTGTACAAAAATACAAAAAAATAATCATTTCTTATTGTAATAAGGTATATTATGAAATATGTTATGATAATATGATGTATTATATCAATGTGTTTTGAAGTGCCATTTACCTGTTATATGGGACAGGCTCACGAAATGGGCACCATTATAGGTGTTGGTATATTCCCAAATGTTGATATGATGCTACATGTTACTGACATGTTACATGTTAACAGGTAGTCTGAAAAAAACATCCAATAATCCAGATTACTAGATGTCAACACATCCTGTCCTGATATCAACACCTTAGTTTGATGCCTTAGTTTATGTGAAAAAGCTGATCATCATTGGGAAAAATTTTATAAAAAACTGCATTTCATAGGAAGCACATGTTGTGTGTCTACTTATTGAGGGAAGTGATGTTTTCCTCAGAGGCTAAAGGGTTTATAACAGCAGAGGCAACCCAAGGACTACTAGTTTCTCTTCTCAGAATATGAGAGAAGCATGCCACCTCAAGAAAAAACAGCTGAGTACCTAAATGTTTGAGTGCTGCATCTGATTTCAAATGTGTATAATGCAAACTACAGGATTCAGATATCCTAAGGGTATATAAGAAAAGCCTTCCTGGATTTCAATTACAGATTAGACAACAGCAGAATCAGTGATGATGGGATGAAAAGGATACTTCAGTCTTTTGTTGCTAACCAAATACTACGAAGCTTCAGGTGATTGCAAAACATCATACTTAAAGGATCCAGAATTGCATCTTTCAAGTAGTGTTATTTCAAGTATAACCATGATATCTTTCCAAATAAATCCAATTAATTATATTAACATTAAGTTGATAAATAGTAATTCCAGTTCAATTACCTGATTGGAGGTTGTTCCTAAAAATGTTTGGCATAGTTGAGCTTGTTTTTCATATCTTCTAAGAGAGAAGAAGGAGAGATATACTTCCAACCACTGTTTGTCTGTTTATAAATATTTCTTTATAAAAGGGAATAAGGAGAGGCATACCTATAACCTCTGTTTGTCGGATTTTCAGTATCTTGAAGAGTGCCTTGAGTGATGATGTAGTGCCTGACATCTGTAAACTAGTGATTGAAAAAAGAACCCTGGAAACCTTTCAGTAAGTATTTCAGGAATGGTTTTTTGAAAGGTAAAGGCGCTTCATAACCCCTAAAGTGGACATATCATTGTCTTTCTTTGAAACATTCATAACATTTGATTTGAAAGGAGTATTTATAGTTTAAACAAAGTCATACTTGATGGTTCATGCCAAATTACTGTTCAGATATCCAAGGGCAATATTATATGGAAACCTTTCTGGATTGAAATCACAGATTACATGAGAGCAGGTTCAGTGATGAAGGGATGACAAGGATACTTCAGTCATTCCTCAGCAACCAAACACTGACACATTTCAGGTAATGACCAAACTTCATACTTGAACGAACTGAAATGACATATTTCCACCAGTTTTACATTTAGGGTGCCCGGTATGCATTTAGGGTGCCCGCTATGCATTGATGCTTTCATAAAGTTAATAATTAGAAATGGCACTTGAAAACAGTCCCTAATATGAAGTTGGTTCTTCTGATGTTTGGCAAGTTCAGATTGTTTTTCATATTTTGTAAAGGGAAATAAGGAGAGATATACCTGTCACATATCTGTCTTTCTGATTTTTAGTATCTGGAAGAGTGCTTTGACTGATGCTGTAGTGCCTGACATCTGTAAAGTGGTGGTTGAAAACAGAACCCTGGAAGTTTTTCAGTAAGTATTTCAGAAATGGCTTTTTTGAAAGGTAATGATGCTTTGTAAACCTTAAAGTGGACATATTTTTGTCTTTGTTTGAAACATTCATATCATCTGATTTGAAAGGAGTATTTATAGATTAAATAAAGTCATAATATATTTCATGCCAAGCAATGGTTCAGATATTCAAGGGCAATATTATTGAAACCTTTCTGGATTGAAATCACAGATTACATGAGAGCAGGTTCAGTGATGAAGGAATGCGAAGGATACTTCAGTCATTCCTCAGCAACAACAGACTGAAAGGTTTCAGGTAATCTCAAAACTTCATACTTGAAGGATCCAAATGACATATTCCCCCAATTCTATATTTAGGACTCCAGCTATGCATTTTAAAATCAATACCATTAACCTTTCAACATGAATGATGACGCTTTCTTAAAGTTAATAATTAGAAATGCCACTTAAAAATAGTCTTGGTTGGTTCTTCAGATGTTTGGCAAGTTGAGCTTGTTTTTCATATTATGTAAAGGTAAATATGTAGAGATTTACCTGTCACATATCTGTCTTTCTGATTTTCAGTATCTGGAGAAGTTCCTTAACTGATGCTGTTGTGACTGACATCTGTAAACTGGTGATTGAAAACAGAGCATTGGAATGTTTTCAGTAAGTATTTGAGGAATCGTTCATTTGATTGGTAGTGATAATGCATTAACCCTGAAAGGGTGTTATAATTATCTTTGCTTGAAACATTCAACACATACATTCAAAAAGAGAATTATGGTTAAAACAAAGTCGCGAGAGCTATTTTATGACACCTAAGAGATTCAGATGTCCTTGAGGAGATTGATTTAAGCCTGTGTGGATTTAAATCACAGACTACATGAGAGCACGTTCACAGATGAAGGGATGGGAAGGATACTTCACTCATTCATCAGGAACCAAGTCCTGACACATTTCAGGTAATCCAAAAACGTTTTATTTGAAGGATCTGAAAAGACATCTTTCTACCAGTGTTAATTTATGGATCCCCTCTATGCATCAAAAAGTCAATACCATCCACCTATTAACAAGAATTAGGAAGCCTAAAATAAGTTAGTGGAGAAAAATCCTAGTTAAAAAATAGTCCCTGTTTGGAGGTTGGTAATATAGTAACATAATAAGATTCAGTACAGCATTAATATTTTCTTCATCATGCGTTTATGATTTTGGTAAAGGGGAAACCAGCATGACTTTTTGATTGGGTGTTATGTAATCATATTTACTTAGAGGCTAAAGACCATGTTATCACATACAAGTAAGTATTGTCTATATGTTAAAGAGGGAATTAGGAAGCATGTACATATAACATATGTAATATATGAATCCTGATGAAGACACTAACCTGTCGAAACATGTCGATTCAGCCAATCAACCATCAATAAACGTCAACTTTTTAATTTATACTGTCGTTGAGTTGGATGTACATCAACACTTCACATATAACATATGTGTGTGTGATTTTCAGTATCTGGGAGAGTGCCTTGACTGATGCTGTAGTACCTGAGATATGTAAAGTGGTGATTGAAAACAGAAGCCTGGTATGCTTTCAGTAAGTATTTATGAAAAGTCTCTTTTGATAGGTAACAATGAGTCATCAGCCTGAATTGGAGTTATAAATGTCTACGTTTGAAACATTCATGATTTGCATTTGAAAGGATATTTATAATTTCAACAAAGTCATAAGTTGTACATCATGCTACATAAAGGCTTCAGATATCCTTGAGGAAGATGATTAAAGCATTTCTGGATTTGAATCACAGATTACTTGAGAGCAGGTTCAGTGATGAAGGGATGGGAAGGATACTCCAGTCATTCCTCAGCAACCAAGTGCTCACACATTTCAGGTAATCAGAAAACCTTTTACTGAAGGATCTGAAAATACCTCGTTTTACCAGTTTTAATTCATCCATCCCTTCTATGTATCTGAAAGTCAAAACTATACACATATGAAGATTAATAACGATGCCTTCTTTATGTTAATGAATAGAAATTTCAATTCAAAATGGTCCCTGATATGAGGTTTGTTCTCCTGATGTTTGGCAAGTTGAGTTGGTTTTTCATATATTGTGAAGGGGAATAAGTAGGGATATACCTGTCACATATCTGTCCTTCTGATTTTCAGTATCTGGAAGAGTGTCTTGACTGATGCTGTAGTGCCTGACATCTGTAAAGTGGTGATTGAAAACAGAACCCTGGAATATTTTCAGTAAGTATTTTAGGAATGGCTCTTATGACAGGTAGTTATGATTCATCAAACCTAAAATGGAGTTATAATTGTCTTTGTTTCAAACAGTCAAACCATACATTCAAAAGGAGATTTTATAGTTAAAACAAATTCGCGAGAGCTATTTTATGCCACCTAAAAGATTCAGATGTCATTGAGGAAAATAATTTAAGCCTCTCTGGATTTAAATCACAGATTACAAGAGAGCAAGTTCACTGATGAAGGGATGGGAAGGATACTTCAGTCATTCCTCAGCAACCAAGTACTGACACATTTCAGGTAATCAGAAAACCTTTTACTTGAATAATCTGAAAAAGACCTCTTTCTATCAGTTTTAATTCATGGATCCCCTCTATACATTACAGAGCCTTCATTAAGTTAGTGAATAGAAATCCTAGTTCAAAATAGTCCCTGTTTGGAGGTTGTTAATATAGAAATATAATAAGTTTCAATACAGCATGAATATTTACTTCATCATGCATTTATGATTATTGTAAAGGGGACACCAGCATGATTGTTTGACTTGGTGTAATGTAATTATATTTACTAAGAGGCTAAATAGTTTGTTGTCAAATACGAATAACTTATTGTTTATACGTTTAAGAGGGAGTTAGGAAGCATGTACCTATAACATATGTGTGTCTTATTTTCAGTATCTGGAAGAGTGACTTGACTGATGCTGCAGTGCCTGACATCTGTAAAGTGGTGATTGAAAACAGAACCCTGGAATGTTTTCAGTAAGTATTTAGGAAAAGTATCTTTTCATATGTAACAATGATTCATCAACACGGATTGGAGTTATAAAATTCTTTGTTTGAAACATTCATGATTTGCATTTGAAAAGAGTATTCATAGTGTCGACAAAGTAATATTGTCTTTCTTTTAAACATTTCAAACATACATTCCAAAGCGGGGCATTTATAGGTTAAACAAAGTCACGGGAGCTATTTTATGCCACCTAAGAAATTCAGATGTCCCTGAGGAGAATAGTTAAAGCCTCTCCGGATTTAATTCACAGATTACATGAAAGCAGGTTCACTGATGAAGGGATGGAGAGGATACTTCAGTCATTCCTCAGCAACCAAGTACTGACACATTTCAGGTAATCAGAAAACCTTTTACTTGAATAATCCAAAAAGACCTCTTTCTATCTGTTTTAATTCATGGATCCCCTCTACACATTACAGAGCCCTCATTAAGTTAGTGAATAGAAATCCTAGTTCAAAATAGTCCCTGTTTGGAGGTTGTTATTTCTAGGATCCCTGGTATGAATATTAGAGTCAATAGCATTCACATTTCAATAGAATTGATAATGCTTTCATTGAGTTAATAAATAGAAATGCCACTTCAAAATAGTCTCTAATAGGAGGTTGATTCTTCTGATGCATTTTTGGCAAGTTAAGCTTTTTTTTAATATTTTGTAAAGGGGAATGAGGAGAGATGTACCTGTCACATAACTGTCTTTCTGATTTTCAGTATCTGGAAGAGTGCCTTGACTGATGCTGTAGTGCCTGACATCTGTAAAGTGGTGATTGAAAACAGAACCCTGAAATCTTTTAGGTAAGTATTTTAAGAATGGCTGTTATGACATGAAGGGTTGATTCATTACACTCGAATTGGAGTTAGTATTGTCTTTGTTTGAAATATTTAAAACATACATACGAAAGGAGAATTCATAGTTAAAACAAATTCAAGAGAGCTATATTATGCCACCTAAAAGATTCAGATGTCATTGATGAAAATAATTTGAGTCTCTCTGGATTTAAATCACAGATTACATGAAAGCAGGTTCACTGATGAAGGGATGAGGAGGATACTTCAGTCATTCCTCAGCAACCAAGTACTGACACATTTCAGGTAATCAGAAAAGCTTTTACTTGAATAATCTGATAAAGACCTCTTTCTATCAGTTTTAATTCATGGATCCCCTCTATACATTACAGAGCCTTGATTAAGTTAGTGAATAGAAATCCTAGTTCAAAATAGTCCCTGTTTGGAGTTTCCTATTTCAAGGATCCCTGGTATGAATTTTAGAGTCAATAGCATTCACTTTTCAATAGAATTGATAATGCTTTCATTGAGTTAATAAATAGAAATGCCACTTCAAAATAGTCTCTAATAGGAGGTTAATTCTTCTGATGCATTTTTGGCAAGTTGCGCTTGTTTTCAATATTTTGTGAAGGGGAAGGAGGAGAGATGTACCTGTCACATAACTGTCTTTCTGATTTTCAGTATCTGGAAGAGTGCCTTGACTGATGCTGTAGTGCCTGACATCTGTAAAGTGGTGATTGAAAACAGAACCCTGAAAGATTTTCAGTAAGTATTTCAGGAATGGCTTTTATGACAGGTAGTTATGATTCATCAAACCTAAAGTGGAGTTATAATTGTCTTTGTTTGAAACAGTCAAACAATACATTCGAAAGGAGAATTTCTAGTTAAAACAAAGTCACGAGAGCTATTTTATGCCACCTAAGAAATTCAGATGTCCCTGAGGAGAATAATTAAAGCCTGTCTGGATTTAATTGACAGATTACATCAAAGCAGGTTCACTGATGAAGGGATGGGGAGGATACTTCAGTCATTCCTCAGCAACCAAGTACTGACACATTTCAGGTAATCAGAAAACTTTTACTTGAATAATCTGAAAAGACCTCTTTCTATCAGTTTTAATTCATGGATCCCCTCCATACATTACAGAGCCTTCATTAAGTTAATGAATAGAAATCCTAGTTCAAAATAGTCCCTCTTTGGAGGTTGTTAATATAGAAATATAATAAGTTTCAGTACAGCATGAATATTTTCTTCATCATGCATTTATGATTATGATAAAGGGGACACCAGCATGATTTTTTGACTTGCTGTAATGTAATTATATTTACTTAGAGGCTAAATAGTTTGTTGTCAAATACAAATAACTTATTCTTCATATGTTTAAGAGGGAGTTAGGAAGCATGTACCTATAACATATGTGTGTCTGATTTTCAGTATCTGGAATAGTGCCTTGACTGATGCTGTAGTGCCTGACATCTGTAAAGTGGTGATTGAAAACAGAACCCTGGAATGTTTTCAGTAAGTATTTTAGGAATGGCTCTTTTGAGAGGTAGTTATGATTCATCAAACCTAAAGTGGAGTTATAATTGTCTTTGTTTGAAACAGTCAAACAATACATTCGAAAGGAGAATTTATAGTTAAAACAAATTTGCGAGAGCTCTTTTATGCCACCTAAAAGATTCAGATGTTATTGAGGAAAATAATTTGAGTCTGTCTGGATTTAATTCACAGATTACGTGAAAGCAGGTTCACTGATGAAGGGATGGGGAGGATACTTCAGTCATTCCTCAGCAACCAAGTACTGACAGATTTCAGGTAATCAGATAACATTTTCCTTGAATAATCTGAAAAGACCATTTTCTATCAGTTTTAATTCATCGAACCCGTCTATACATTACAGAGCCTTCATTAAGTTAGTGAATAGAAATCCTAGTTCAAAATGGTCCCTGTTTGGAGGTTGTTAAATTAGAAATATAATACATTTCAGTACAGCATAAATATTTTCTTCATCATGCATTTATGATTATGGTAAAGGGGACACAAGCATGATTTTTTGACTTGGTGTAATGTAATTATATTTACTTAGAGGCTAAATAGTTTGTTGTCTAATACGAATAACTTATTGTTTATACGTTTAAGAGGGAGTTAGGAAGCATGTACCCATAACATATGTGTGTCTGATTTTCAGTATCTGGAAGAGTGCCTTGACTGATGCTGTAGTGCCTGACATCTGTAAAGTGGTGATTGAAAATAGAACCCTGGAAGAATTTCAGTAAGTATTTAGAAAAAGTATCTTTTTATAGGTAACAATAGATCATCAACATGGATTGGAGTTATAAATGTCTTTGTTTGAAACATTCATGATTTGCATTTGAAAAGAATATTCATAGTTTCGACAAAGTAATATTGTCTTTCTTTCAAACATTTCAAATGTACATATGAAAGGAGAATTTCTAGTTAAAACAAAGTCACGAGAGCTATTTTATGCCACCTAAGAAATTCAGACGTCCTTGAGGAGAATAATTAAAGGCTGTCTGGATTTGATTCACAGATTACATGAAAGCAGGTTCACTGATGAAGGGATGGGGAGGATACTTAAGTCATTCCTCAGCAACCAAGTACTGACACATTTCAGGTAATCAGAAAACCTTTTACTTGAATAATCTGAAAAGACCTCTTTCTATCAGTTTTAATTCATGGATCCCCTCTATAGATTACAGAGCCTTCATTAAGTTAGTGAATAGAAATCCTAGTTCAAAACAGTCCCTGTTTGGAGGTTGTTAATATAGAAATATAATAAGTTTCAGTACAGCATGAATATTTTCTTCATCATGCATTTATGATTATGGTAAAGGGGACACCAGCATGAATTTTTGACTTGGTGTAATGTAATTATATTTACTTAGAGGCTAAATAGTTTGTTGTCAAATACAAATAACTTATTCTTCATATGTTTAAGAGGGAGTTAGGAAGCATGTACCTATAACATATGTGTGTCTGATTTTCAGTATCTGGAATAGTGCCTTGACTGATGCTGTAGTGCCTGACATCTGTAAAGTGGTGATTGAAAACAGAACCCTGGAATGTTTTCAGTAAGTATTTTAGGAATGGCTCTTTTGAGAGGTAGTTATGATTCATCAAACCTAAAGTGGAGTTATAATTGTCTTTGTTTGAAACAGTCAAACAGTACATTCGAAAGGAGAATTTATAGTTAAAACAAATTTGCGAGAGCTCTTTTATGCCACCTAAAAGATTCAGATGTTATTGAGGAAAATAATTTGAGTCTGTCTGGATTTAATTCACAGATTACGTGAAAGCAGGTTCACTGATGAAGGGATGGGGATGATACTTCAGTCATTCCTCAGCAACCAAGTACTGACAGATTTCAGGTAATCAGATAACATTTTCCTTGAATAATTTGAAAAGACCATTTTCTATCAGTTTTAATTCATCGAACCCGTCTATACATTACAGAGCCTTCATTAAGTTAGTGAATAGAAATCCTAGTTCAAAACAGTCCCTGTTTGGAGGTTGTTAATATAGAAATATAATAAGTTTCAGTACAGCATAAATATTTTCTTCATCATGCATTTATGATTATGGTAAAGGGGACACCAGCATGAATTTTTGACTTGGTGTAATGTAATTATATTTACTTAGAGGCTAAATAGTTTGTTGTCAAATGCGAATAACTTATTGTTTATATGTTTAAGAGGGAGTTAGGAAGCATGTACCTATAACATATGTGTGTCTGATTTTCAGTATCTGGGAGAGTGCCTTGACTGATGCTGCAGTGCCTGACATCTGTAAAGTGGTGATTGAAAATAGAACCCTGGAAGAATTTCAGTAAGTATTTAGAAAAAGTATCTTTTTATAGGTAACAATAGATCATCAACATGGATTGGAGTTATAAATGTCTTTGTTTGAAACATTCATGATTTGCATTTGAAAAGAATATTCATAGTTTCGACAAAGTAATATTGTCTTTCTTTCAAACATTTCAAATGTACATATGAAAGGAGAATTTCTAGTTAAAACAAAGTCACGAGAGCTATTTTATGCCACCTAAGAAATTCAGACGTCCTTGAGGAGAATAATTAAAGGCTGTCTGGATTTGATTCACAGATTACATGAAAGCAGGTTCACTGATGAAGGGATGGGGAGGATACTTAAGTCATTCCTCAGCAACCAAGTACTGACAGATTTCAGGTAATCAGAAAACCTTTTACTTGAATAATCTGAAAAGACCTCTTTCTATCAGTTTTCATTCATGGATCCCCTCTATACATTACAGAGCCTTCATTAAGTTAGTGAATAGAAATCCTAGTTCAAAACAGTCCCTGTTTGGAGGTTGTTAATATAGAAATATAATAAGTTTCAGTACAGCATGAATATTTTCTTCATCATGCATTTATGATTATGATAAAGGGGACACCAGCATGATTTTTTGACTTGCTGTAATGTAATTATATTTACTTAGAGGCTAAATAGTTTGTTGTCAAATACAAATAACTTATTCTTCATATGTTTAAGAGGGAGTTAGGAAGCATGTACCTATAACATATGTGTGTCTGATTTTCAGTATCTGGAATAGTGCCTTGACTGATGCTGTAGTGCCTGACATCTGTAAAGTGGTGATTGAAAACAGAACCCTGGAATGTTTTCAGTAAGTATTTTAGGAATGGCTCTTTTGAGAGGTAGTTATGATTCATCAAACCTAAAGTGGAGTTATAATTGTCTCTGTTGGAAACAGTCAAACCATACATTCGCAAGGAGAATTTATAGTTAAAACAAATTCGCGAGAGCTATTTTATGCCACCTAAAAGATTCAGATGTCATTGAGGAAAATAATTTGAGTCTGTCTGGATTTAAATCACAGATTACATCAAAGCAGGTTCACTGATGAAGGGATGGGGAGGATACTTCAGTCATTCCTCAGCAACCAAGTACTGACATATTTCAGGTAATCAGAAAACCTTTTACTTGAATAATCTGAAAAGACCTCTTTCTATCAGTTTTAATTCATGGATCCCCTCTATACATTACAGAGCCTTCATTAAGTTAGTGAATAGAAATCCTAGTTCAAAATAGTCCCTGTTTGGAGTTTCCTATTTCAAGGATCCCTGGTATGAATTTTAGAGTCAATAGCATTCACTTTTCAATAGAATTGATAATGCTTTCATTGAGTTAATAAATAGAAATGCCACTTCAAAATAGTCTTTAATAGGAGGTTAATTCTTCTGATGCATTTTTGGCAAGTTGCGCTTGTTTTTAATATTTTGTGAAGGGGAAGGAGGAGAGATGTACCTGTCACATAACTGTCTTTCTGATTTTCAGTATCTGGAAGAGTGCCTTGACTGATGCTGTAGTGCCTGACATCTGTAAAGTGGTGATTGAAAACAGAACCCTGAAATGTTTACAGTAAGTATTTTAGGAATGGCTCTTATGACAGGTAGTTATGATTCATCAATCCTAAAGTGGAGTTATAATTGTCTTTGTTTGAAACAGACAAACCATACGTTCAAAAGGAGAATTTCTAGTTAAAGCAAAGTCACGAGAGCTATTTTATGCCACATAAGAAATTCAGATGTCCCTGAGGAGAATAATTAAAGCCTGTCTCTATTTAATTCACAGATTACATCAAAGCAGGTTCACTGATGAAGGGATGGGGAGGATACTTAGGTCATTCCTCAGCAACCAAGTGCTGAGAACTTTCAGGTAATCAGAAAACTTTTTACTTGAATAATCAGAAAAGACCTCTTTCTATCAGTTTTAATTCATGGATCCCCTCTATACATTACAGAGCCTTCATTAAGTTAGTGAAAAGAAATCCTAGTTCATAATAGTCCCTGTTTGGAGGTTGTTAATATAGAAATATAATAAGTTTCAATACAGCATGAATATTTTCTTCATCATTCATTTATGATTATGGTAAAGGGGACACAAGCATGATTTTTTGACTTGGTGTAATGTAATTATATTTACTTAGAGGCTAAATAGTTTGTTGTCTAATACGAATAACTTATTGTTTATACGTTTAAGAGGGAGTTAGGAAGCATGTACCTATGACATATGTGTGTCTGATTTTCAGTATCTGGGAGAGTGCCTTGACTGATGCTGTAGTGCCTGACATCTGTAAAGTGGTGATTGAAAACAGAACCCTGGAAGTTTTTCGGTAAGTATTTAGGAAAAGTATCTTTTTATAGGTAACAATAGATCATCAACACGGATTGGAGTTATAAATGTCTTTGTTTGAAACATTCATTATTTGCATTTGAAAGGAGTATTCATGGTTTCGGCAAGGTAATATTGTCTTTCTTTTAAACATTTCAAATGTACATACGAAAGGAGAATTTCTAGTTGAAACAAAGTCACGAGAGCTATTTTATGCCACCTAAGAAATTCAGATGTCCTTGAGGAGAATAATTAAAGCCTGTCTGGATTTAAATCACAGATTATATGAAAGCAGGTTCACTGATGAAGGGATGGGGATGATACTTCAGTCATTCCTCAGCAACCAAGTACTGACACATTTCAGGTAATCAGAAAACCTTTTACTTGAATAATCTGAAAAGACCTCTTTCTATCAGTTTTCATTCATGGATCCCCTCCATACATTACAGAGCCTTCATTAAGTTAATGAATAGAAATCCTAGTTCAAAATAGTCCCTCTTTGGAGGTTGTTAATATAGAAATATAATAAGTTTCAGTACAGCATGAATATTTTCTTCATCATGCATTTATGATTATGATAAAGGGGACACTAGCATGATTTTTTGACTTGGTGTAATGTAATTATATTTACTTAGAGGCTAAATAGTTTGTTGTCAAATACGAATAACTTATTCTTCATATGTTTAAGAGGGAGTTAGGAAGCATGTACCTATAACATATGTGTGTCTGATTTTCAGTATCTGGGAGAGTGCCTTGACTGATGCTGTAGTGCCTGTCATCTGTAAAGTGGTGACTGAAAACAGAACAGTAGAAAGTTTTCAGTAAGTATTTAGGAAAAGTATCTTTTCATATGTAATAATGATTCATCAACATGGATTGGAGTTATAAAATTCTTTGTCTGAAAAATTCATGATTTGCATTTGAAAAGAGTATTCATAGTTTCAACAAAGTAATAATGTCTTTCTTTTAAACATTCAAGACGTACATACTAAAGGAGAATTTCTACTTAAAACAAAGTCAGGAGAGCTATTTTATGCCACCTAAGAAATTCAGATGTCCCTGAGGAGAATAACTAAAGCCTGTCTGGATTTAATTCACAGATTACATAGAAGCAGTTTCACTGATGAAGGGATGGGGAGGATACTTCAGTCATTCCTCAGCAACCAAGTACTGACACATTTCAGGTAATCAGAAAACCTTTTACTTGAATAATCTGAAAAGACCTCTTTCTATCAGTTTTCATTCATGGATCCCCTCCATACATTACAGAGCCTTCATTGAGTTAGTGAATAGAAATCCTAGTTCAAAACAGTCCCTCTTTGGAGGTTGTTAATATAGAAATATAATAAGTTTCAGTACAGCATAAATATTTTCTTCATCATGCATTTATGATTATGGTAAAGGGGACACCAGCATGATTTTTTGACTTGGTGTAATGTAATTATATTTACTTAGAGGCTAAATAGTTTGTTGTCAAATACGAAGAACTTATTCTTCATATTTTTAAGAGGGAGTTGGGAAGCATGTACCTAAAACATATGTGTGTCTGATTTTCAGTATCTTCAATAGTGCCTTGACTGATGCTGTAGTGCCTGACATCTGTAAAGTGGTGATTGAAAACAGAACCCTGGAAGGTTTTCAGTAAGTATTTTAGGAATGGCTCTTTTGAGAGGTAGTTATGATTCATCAAACCTAAAGTGGAGTTATAATTGTCTTTGTTGGAAACAGTCAAACCATACATTCGCAAGGAGAATTTATAGTTAAAACAAATTTGCGAGAGCTATTTTATGCCATCTAAAAGATTCAGATGTCATTGAGGAAAATAATTTGAGTCTGTCTGGATTTAAATCACAGATTACATCAAAGCAGGTTCACTGATGAAGGGATGGGGAGGATACTTCAGTCATTCCTCAGCAACCAAGTACTGACACATTTCAGGTAATCAGAAAACCTTTTACTTGAATAATCTGAAAAGACCTCTTTCTATCAGTTTTCATTCATGGATCCCCTCCATACATTACAGAGCCTTCATTAAGTTAGTGAATAGAAATCCTAGTTCAAAACAGTCCCTCTTTGGAGGTTGTTAATATAGAAATATAATAAGTTTCAGTACAGCATAAATATTTTCTTCATCATGCATTTATGATTATGGTAAAGGGGACACCAGCATGATTTTTTGACTTGGTGTAATGTAATTATATTTACTTAGAGGCTAAATAGTTTGTTGTCAAATACGAAGAACTTATTCTTCATATGTTTAAGAGGGAGTTGGGAAGCATGTACCTAAAACATATGTGTGTCTGATTTTCAGTATCTTCAATAGTGCCTTGACTGATGCTGTAGTGCCTGACATCTGTAAAGTGGTGATTGAAAACAGAACCCTGGAAGGTTTTCAGTAAGTATTTTAGGAATGGCTCTTTTGAGAGGTAGTTATGATTCATCAAACCTAAAGTGGAGTTATAATTGTCTTTGTTGGAAACAGTCAAACCATACATTCGCAAGGAGAATTTATAGTTAAAACAAATTTGCGAGAGCTATTTTATGCCATCTAAAAGATTCAGATGTCATTGAGGAAAATAATTTGAGTCTGTCTGGATTTAAATCACAGATTACATCAAAGCAGGATCACTGATGAAGGGATGGGGAGGATACTTCAGTCATTCCTCAGCAACCAAGTACTGACACATTTCAGGTAATCAGAAAACCTTTTACTTGAATAATCTGAAAAGACCTCTTTCTATCAGTTTTCATTCATGGATCCCCTCCATACATTACAGAGCCTTCATTAAGTTATAATTAGTGAATAGAAATCCTAGTTCAAAACAGTCCCTGTTTGGAGGTTGTTGATATAGAAATATAATAAGTTTCAGTACAGCATAAATATTTTCTTCATCATGCATTTATGATTATGGTAAAGGGGACACCAGCATGATTTTTTGACTTGGTGTAATGTAATTATATTTAGTTAGAGGCTAAATAGTTTGTTGTCTAATACGAATAACTTATTGTTTATACGTTTAAGAGGGAGTTAGGAAGCATGTACCTATGACATATGTGTGTCTGATTTTCAGTATCTTTGAGAGTGCCTTGACTGATGCTGTAGTGCCTGACATCTGTAAAGTGGTGATTGAAAACAGAACCCTGGAAGCTTTTATGTAAGTATTTAGGAAAAGTATCTTTTCATAGGTAACAATGATTCATCAACCCGGATTGGAGTAATAAAAGACTTTGTTTGAAACATTTGCATTGATAAAGAGTATTTTTAGTGTCAACAAGGTAATATTGTCTTTGTTTTAAACATTTCAAACATACATTCGAAAGAAGAATTTATAGTTAAAAGAAAATCAAGGGTAAGGGGTTAAGGTAGGAGACAGGGGGACAAGGTTCTGAACAAATATTTGTGATTGAAAACAGAACCTTGAAGTATTTACAGAAAGTTTTTTAGAAAGGGCCCTTTTGATAGATGGTGATGTTATATTTACCCTGACATGGAGTTATAATTGGCTTGGTTTCAAACATTCATAACATCCATTTTTTGAAAGGAGTGTTTATAGATAAACAAAGTGGTTTCTTATTGAAAAATAAGATATTCAGATATCCAAGGGCACTATGATTGAAGGCTGTATTGATTTCCATTACAGATTACCCAAGGGCAGGTTCAGTGATGAAGGGATGGGAAGGATACTTCAGTCACTTGTCAGGAACCAAATACTGACAGTCTTCAGGTAATTGCAAAACATCATATGTGAAGGATCCAGAGTTATATCTCCCTTAATAGTTCATTTCTGTCAGAGTGATGCTACAATTTCTGAAACAAATCCCAGGAATCAATGTTAAACTTTGCAGCACCTTATTGGGGATAGGGATGGAAGGGGGATGGTCAGGTAACTCAACCCCTGAAGTGTATGGGCCGCACCTGGGCTCTACAGAATATGTGGTCAGTAGTAGGCCAGAAAGCTGGCCCTGTACTCAAACCCTGATGGGTATTGGCAGGTCTAGGACTCTATTAAACCTTTTCTCAGTAGAAGGCTGAAAAATTGCTATTAAAAAAGTTATTAACCTCAGTAATGACCAGGAGTAAGTCAATATACACAAACTAGGGACGGGGTCTATATTTAGAGATCACAATGTGACGAAGTGAGTCCCTTTCCTCCAAATCAATGGTAAGGGATTAAGATTTTCTAGTTACTTGGATTGCCTGTCACAGTCTGTAAACCTCCAGTAGGTTAGTGCGGAAATTAGTGTCCTATGTGTCTGTCCGAAAGGAGTACTAGTAGTGATAAATTCTCGAAATTACGAGGTGAAAAGATACACTTCCAATGAATAATTTGCCGACGCGCTTATAGAGCATCGACTATTTAGACCCAAATGCGAGGTCAATGCATTTGCACATTGGGTATCAAATGATGTATAGTTCTTCTACTAGATTAGAGGGAAAAACAGTCTTTTCATCTCTAACTTCTAAGCACAGTGACAGTAGAACTCTGGTAAAGCACGGCCATTAAATTGGTGCCTCAATGGAGTGTAGGTACATTAACACGCCGACAAGGTTGGGCGTGTAAAAAGAACTATGAGCTAACGGGACTCTTGTGACACAATATAGTTAACACGCCCTGACTTGCACTTATCTACACGCCAGAAGGGGTAGGGAAACTTTGAGGTAGGAGCAAAAATATTGGCAGAAATATACCTAACACGTCCAGTGCTATGAGTGGTATAATGATACTGTGCTGTTCCAGGGTTAATGGTGGAGTATGTCATACACTTATTGACACGGCATATAGCAAATTGATTCAAACAGGGCCAAGTCTACTTAGTGTATGAGATCAAAATTTTCCCGTGTAGGCTGAGTAATTGTACCTATACTAGGGCCCTGAGTTGTGCAGGCCGGTCTGGGACCCCATGGGGGTACCAGGTTGGGGCTTCTCCTCCTGGGAAGAATAAAGGCCCTCAGTAGTCCTTGCTGATTGTAAAAGGTGATGATGGAAGGGACCCAGCACTGACCAAGTGGTTCTTTGGGTTCAATTCCCAGTTGGTGTCTGGGTTTACTAAGGGATGAGGTTCAGCAAAAAAGATTCCCAGGTTTTGATCCCCTGCTATTTGCCTGCTCGGTCACCTTCATCTCATAGATATGATCGCCAAAGATAGAATTCATCCCAACTTGTGTTTGCCGCGAAACTGACCCTTGCTGTTGGTACAGCATAAAACATCCACTCGCTCACTCACTCACTCAGGCCAGTCTGGGAGGCCATCCATGCAAAAGAGACAGGAGGTGACTGACATGACTACTCTCTTTGATGGGAGGCTGGGAAAGGTGTCAATGGGACAAGGGAAGACTAACATTACTTCTCTCTTTGATGGGAGCCCAACTCGTACTTCCCCTTACCAATTCAGAACCTTTTTCCGTTCCTGTCCCCTACCTTACCCCTTCCCCTCCATTACCTGTTCTACTTCCCGTCCCTGTCCCTACCCTGCCTGTCCTTCTTGCCCTCTACATGTCCCCCTACCTGCCCCCTACCTGGAACCCTTTCCTGTCCCCTACCGTTTTTCCTTCTGTCCCCTACCTGTCCCTCATCCCCTTCCTGCCTGTCCCCCTTCCCTACCCTTACCTGTCTCCCTTCCCAACCCCTACCTATCCCTCTCCCTGTCACCTACCTGTCCCACTTCTTCCCCTAACTATCCTCCTACCAGTCTCCCTCTTTCTATTCCTACCTTACAACTTTACCACCCCTTACTTGTCCCTATTCCTGTCCCCTAACTGCCCTTTTCCCCCCTACCTGTCCTCATTCCTGCCCACTCCCTGTCCTTTACATGTCCCCCTTCCTGCCCCTGCCTGTCCCCTGCCTGCCCCCTTTCCTCCCCCTTACCCATCCCCCTTCCTGCCCCCTACCTGTCTCCTGCTTGAGCCAGGGAGAGGGACAAATAGCAAGCTTGAAAGGGGATAGGTAGAGGGTGGGAGAAGGAACAGGTAGAGGATGAGAAGAGAGACAGGTAAGGGCCGAGTTGAGGGACAGATAGGGAGTTTGAAGATGGACAGTTAGGGGATAGGAAGAGACAGGTAGAGACAGGTAGGGAAACAGAGGGTACAGGAAGAGGTACAGATAGAGACATGGAGAGGGACAAGTAGGGGACAGAAAGAAGGACAAGTAGGTGATGGGAAAAGGGACAGGTAGGGGTATGAGGAGGGACAGTAAGAGGCAGGGAGAGGGCAGACAGGTAGAGGAACAGGCAGGGAATGGGAAGATGTACTTGTAGCAGGCAGGAAGAAAGATAGGGAGGGAATGGGAGCGGGACAGCTAGTTGGCAGGAAGAGGGACAGGTAAGGGGGAGTGTTTTGGGAAAGGAAGGGGGTTGGGAGGGGGTAGTAAGAGGGACAAGGGATGGCAGTAGGAGAGAGTGAGAAGTATTAGGGCATATTGGAAGATCGATCTGGTGTGTCCTTTCACCAACCCTTCAGTAGGTACTGGCAGCCCAATGGGGTACCTAGAAATAGACCTAATAAGGGATTGTGGGCTGCCCTATTGCAATATCCATGGCACAGAGTTTTCTTTTGATTGCTAAAATTTGATGTGAGAGCTGTGACACCATGCTGATGGGACCAAAGTATTGAAAGTCTGGATTTGCCCAGTGCTTTACCACTGGTGTTATTCCAAGGATTCCAACAATGTTTTTCCAAGCAAATGTAATTCATCCCATCAACATTATGTTAAAGAATAGAAGTTCCAGTTCAATTCTCTGATTGGATGCTGGTCCTACTAATGTTTGGCAGAATTGAACTTGTTTTTTATAATTTATAAAAGGGAATAAGGAGAGATATACCTAACACCTCTCTGTGTCTGATTTTCAGCATCTCGAAGAGGGACTTGACAGATGATGCAGTGCCTGACATCCGTAAAGAGGTGACTGAAAACAGAAGTTTTTCAGTAAGTATTTAGGAAAAGTATCTTTTTATAGGTAACAATTATTCATCAACACGGATTGGAGTTATAATCGGCCATCGACATGAATAGTGATGCCTTCATTAAGGTGGCCTGAGATCATGGAGACTATAAATCACTGATTCAATGGACAAACAGTTGCAAAGAATAATCAAAGGATACAATAATACTCATAGAAGTATCTACAACATTTGAACGGTTGATTTACTGGGCTGAACAGCATGCAGTTAACTACACCCAGGATGATATTCCAATAGCAGGAGGTTGCAACAATATTACTACCCTAAAGCTGAATCCCACACATATTCTGCATGAAACTGAGGCACTATTAAATCACCTCTAATTCAACTTACACAATGCTGCAAATAGACTTAGTTTAAATCGACCTGCCTTAAAATTTGTTCTTTTGTCACTTAGTTGGAGTAGCTCTATCAAGAGCAATCCCACAGAAATCTCACAGTTAGATAGAGATGAATAATGAAGTGATAGACTTTGACAGTCAGGCCACAGGTATAAATCAACCAAATGGACTTTGGTCACCCTGGTTAGCAACAACTGTTTACCATCATCAGCATCGTACTACCAGACACTACTACTACTACTACCAGGGTCCTGATGCAGATCACCAGACAAAAAAATTATATTGCTACGATGTTATTACAAAACTTAGGTTGCAGTAACATTTCAAAACTGCCAGCATTGTTGCTTAGATGTTGTCCAAAAGATAATATTAGTTTATTATCATTTACTCAAGAAATATTAATTTGATCTTTTATTCAATGTATGACAAATAACATTTCTGTTGCTCCAAATATCTGTGTCATTATGACTCACCCTTGGACATGATACAGTGTTTGAAAATAACTTGATGGAAACTAACCCTGATGGAAAACTTAATTTGTACAATGAAATACTAGAAACCTTTACTTTTATACCATGCTTCATACAAGAAAATGCTAATAATCAGATTGATGGAAAAGATAAGAATTTTCCCACCATTTCCTGGAAAACAAATCAACAGACATTATAAAAGGCCCTCGATTAGTGTGAATATGAGCATTTTGAATATAAAGCAGGTCAAGGGGCCTGGCATATTCATGTATTGAACTTACATAATAAAGGTGGCTGCCTCTCTTAATAGAAAAACTAATTTGAAATTGATTGAGATATCAATTTATACGGCTGCCGAGATTTTCACAAATGGAATGGACCCTAAAATGTATTTTTGCATCTCAAATACACACTTTTTGATCAATCTTTACAAGAATAGGCAGAAGGTTTACCTCAATGTGCTTTTTGGTAAGAGAAGGTATAAGGATTTGAATTGCATGTAATAGCCAAATGTGTAGCTAAGAATAACTGATGTATGACAAACATATACATGTATATATACATATATACACACATATATATGAATGACACTTACAACAATAAAACACATTCAACTTCTTAACATGTACATGTATGTCTATCCAGCTGTACTGCTGTGAAGTAACTCATCACTCAAATGACAAGGGGTCATGCACTATAACCAGCCCCTCTAATTAAAACCCCCACCCTAGCCCTTTAAAAGCAACTTATCAGCTCCCCTCCCTTCCTTCCACAAGGCAAAAACGGAACTCTGCAGTGTTAAGAAACTCACTTGTATAAGCACTTGTGAAAAAGGGTTCTCAATGGAAAATGCTTACCCCCCAACTTCTGGTCTCGGGCCTCCAACTTCCTGTCCCTTAAGCTTGTTGACAGATGACCCAAACCCATGTCCTCAGTATATCAGCACAGTGGCTTCAGAGGAGGCAGGCTATCAGGAGATTATATAATCAATAGTAAAGCTTTTGTATTCTGCAACTAATAGGAATGATCTCTCATTCTTTAAAGCAAACCACAATGCAAAATTATCAAAAAAAATTAAATTTTTTAAATTTTCAAAATCGATCCTGACATCTTCAACTACACTCATATAAATCATATTGCCAGTTAAAATCAAATATTAGTGGCTAGAAGTCTGATAATTATGATCCTTGGAAAGAGGATCTGTTTGTTTTTGTTTTCTGGTCTGCAATCAGCTTGTTGGGGAATCCCCCCATGTGACCCAACTGCCCCATAATCAGTGATGTCATCTTCAGGGTCAATAGGTCAATTCCTCCCCTTTCCTTTCTGTACTAAGCCAGGCTCATCCATGTTTGCCTCCTCTCAATTCCCACATCATTCTCCACCAAAAATAATACTCATTAGAGACTCTGCTAGCAGAGTGAAAATGCAGGGGGGATTCCGGAAATGACATTTTGATGACATCATCAGTTTTTGGGTAAACAATCTAGGTATTTGTGTGGACCACACAACAGACCAAAACAAGTCAGAAAATGACAGTCTAAATCTGTTTTTGAATAGAATTTTGCATACCATTCTGTTATCAGATGAAGCATGATCATACATGGTTTGTCAACAAACAAAGTTCACTGAAAATTTTATTTGACAATATATAACTGATTTGCGTTGTGGTTTGCTTTAATACTCATAGAATAATATAATAAGAAATATCTATTTTTTTGGTAGAACAATATACCATCAATGACACTGGAATTAGTGCATAAAATAGCATTATGTTTTATGACTGCACTTAACATATGATTGTACTAACTTCAACTATCACTTACAATTAATGTGTCTACAACATGTCACATATGACATGTATACAAGATGTCTTATACAACATAGATACAACATGTGTAAAGCTACGTAATTCTTACAATCTGTATGCAACTTAATAGTTGCACTTAGTGGGCCTATTCTAATTTTACATGACTTTTCATTGATAGAACATCAGAGAGACTTGTTCTGTTGGCATCTTTGTTTCCATTGATTGTTTATCCATGATAATAAACTAGCTATGCATATGAATGGGTCATACTACACAACATTGTAATATGTATTTCTGTTATATCATAGTTTATATCATTTACTTCTTTACTGCATGTTTGTGTGCTTTTTTTTTCTTGTGGTTTACTTTTGTTGTTGATATTTGCTGTTTCAGCAGTTATTCATTATCTGAACTGGTGATTAATATTGGTACTATCTGCTCTGTAGTTACTTACTATAAAACTTGAAATATATTGTAATAAACAGGAGGCTTTAATGAATGTGAGATGTAGTTTTGTTGCACATTATTCATGCTAAGTATAACTTGCTTTTGAAAGCATGAGTTTCAGGTGGAAATCCAGTAATGAAACTCAAGCATGAAACTCAGGCATGAAAGTCAGGTATGGAAGTCAGTCATGAAAATCAGGCATTTAAATCAGGCTTGAAATTAAGTTGTGAAATCTAGGTGTGAAAGTCAGGCATGAAAGCCTGGAATTAAGGTCAGGCATGAAATCCAGGTGTAAAATCCATGAATAAAATCCAAGCTTGAAGTAGCTGGTATGAAATAGCTGGTAAAGAAGACCAGAGACATGATGTTAACCGCTCCAGGTATATAGGTGAAAAGACTATGTATACAGTGCTGTTCAGCCTTTTATAAGAAATTGATTACCCATAATGCATTACTACCCATAATGCATCAGACATGGCCATGTTTGGTATTTAAGCATGAGTGAAAAAGTCAGGCGTGATTGTCAGGCATGAAAGTCAGGCATGAAATCCACAAGTGAAATCCAAGGGTGAAATTCACATGTGAAATCCAAGCATGAAATCTATAAGTTTGCAACCAGGGGTCCTGTTTCATAACAAACCTCTATAAGACTACATGAGTTTTGCATTTCATAAAGTTACAACGACCATTTTGGTCATAGTTAGGTTTACTAGGACTGTTAACCAGTAACCATTTTAGGTGAGAATTCTACCCTGTATCCCAGCATGATTTGCTTCTGCTGGTTTATGTCAAGTGGGGACTGAAAGTACAATATATAGAGGGCCAATAAAATAATTCCCAACAAAGTTGACTTGGCCTATCACAGCCAGTCACATGGACACTGTCCAAGTGTAAGGACCTAATATGCAAGAAGTAACTAGGCCATAAAAGAACAAGGGTCAGGCTCGGGCGGTCCCATGGCTTGTTGCATAATAAATCCCAGTAAAGGAGTTTGTATGAGTTTGCATTTCATACAATCACCTTTTGCCCTCATTGTAGATATGTGAGTTTTGATGGATTTATTGGAGTTTGGGGTGGACTTTCGAGAGTTTGGGGTGGATTTACAAGTGTTTTATTGTGCAACAGCATTTTCAAACTCTCCCATCGTTTCCATAAGCACACAAAACCCTCTGTATATGGTCTGCAAGTAAAGAAAGGACATATTTCTTTTCATGCAACTTTTTTTTATAAAGAATCAAAAGGAACTGATTATAACACTATGTGTGCTTAAATATACTTCGAGGAAAAAAAGTCACAAGGAAAATATGTTTGAAAATTCTCAGGTATTGATAAGATATTCCAAGAAACTTATTATGACATTGCAATTGGCTCTCATTTTAGGACATAACACATTTTCAGTTTTAAGTTTTTTAGTCCTTTCTTGATCACCAAACCTATAGCTATGAAGATTCATCATGGTACAGGCCATCGATGGCATTAATTTTAAGGCCATGATCCACTTTGCGATTTTGGGCCGTCCGATTTTCTTCTCATGCATTTTTCACATATTTGGAATCAATTTTCCTGATGAAAATGCAATTTTTCTGATATGTATTATTCTAAACTCTTGTAAAAAGTGTATGTTGAAAAATGATTATTTAACAAACCAATTTTCAAAATTGGTTAAAAATCGGTCCAAAATCGCAACATGGATCATGGCCTTTAGGGTGCAGTCGGGTCCGGACAGTTTGGACAGGGCTCTGCACCAAAAGAGGTGTCCCTACAATTCTCTTTATGTCCCACAGCAAGGGAATCCTGGAAGCAGAATGACCAACCAATCATAGGCCTCACTTGATGGATTACCCCTGTGTTCACTCTCCAAGCACACCTGGGGGAGGTGAACTGTTCAGAGGGTATCAGGCCAACAGATTCTGCCTCTGCTTGGGGAGTGATTGTGGGTGTCAGAAAAACACTCTGCAGCAGTAATGTTGCCTTTTACTTGACATTACTTGGTTCATAGATTTGGTTGTCAGAGATATGCTGAGGAAATGTCATAGATGGGTGGAAATCCTTTCAGGTGCAACTTTAAAGCCACTTTATTTGCACTATAGGTAGGGAATATATGTAGGGAATATACATTGGAAACCTGCTATACCAGATTCTCACTATAGTTAGTTGTTATAGCTATCTCTTTTTGACATATCTTCCAAGAGCTCAAATCAAATCAAAATGAAATAATGCGCACAAAAAGAAAACATAGATTAAATATCAAATTTTTGTTATACCATATCCAAAGAGGAGCTATTTCTAGACTCCAAAATATGTATTGCTAGTCCAAGAAATTTTATACAATTATAAATTATTTCACACTATTTTCTCAAATATTTGACAGTAAAAACTAAAGAAAATGGCCTATAATCCAGTAAATTGTGAAGGGCAATTGGAAACACCATATCAAGGCCCCTGAGATGGGTATGAATCTCATGACACTTCGTTATATTAGTGTCCATTATGGCACACAATGCCAGGGATAGACAGCAATTGAAGAAGCAGGGATGCAAATAACACTCAAAAGCAGGCTCATATTTCTATTTCAATTTTTTTATCAACATTTTAGTGGAATTCATGCAAAGGACAAGTGGATGTGGATATCATTTCATGTTTGATAATGAAGACACC
Source organism: Lepidonotus clava (assembly GCA_936440205.1). Classification (NCBI taxonomy): domain Eukaryota; kingdom Metazoa; phylum Annelida; class Polychaeta; order Phyllodocida; family Polynoidae; genus Lepidonotus; species Lepidonotus clava. The sequence continues at coordinate 5,547,467 of OW387143.1, forward strand.
TATTTGATATGATAAGATGGTTTGGCATGCCCAATATTTCAAAGATAAAAACAAGGTCTATTGCAAAAATTAAGTATCATAATTCATGACCTAGAAGTAGTCATTAAGTAGATAACTATACCTAAATTCAGAATTGTCTCGTAACATTTGGCATAAACATGAGTTTACTTCCAATCAAAACTAGTCAATTTGCAAAACAACCAAGTCTATAAAATTAGAATAAGTCAACAATGATCTGTCATTGAGTTTGGTGTAGTTTCAATGATTTTGTTTCATATTATGTATACAAGTTTGAGGTTCTGGTAAATAGATAGTACAGACAAAAGGAGGCACAAAGCAATAATGTATTGTATTGCCCTGCTTTGCGCAAATTGTGGAGGGCTTTAGCCTGATGTATAGGTGTATGCAAAGTTGGGCCATGACAATTGCGGCAACCCATTGCACAATGGCTTTTCGTAACAACTATCATTTTAAGATAACTTTAAGATTGTCTACAACTTAAGGTTTCGTGACAGCAACACTTTCATATCTCTGTTTCTACTGCATGAAATTAAATTCTGTAAATTGATATACCAAGGGGGAAAAATTGAAAAAAATCAGTAAAAGAAACAGCTCATTGAGGACATTCTAAATAACTTCTTTTTAATTGTGAAAAAGATTGCTGGTATTATAAAAGTAATAGTTTTCATTGTTTTATTGATTTTGGTTGTTACAATCAGTATTGTACAATAGGCCACTGAGTGTGCCCGCTTTTACTGACAACACAGAAATCGGCATTAGATTCCCAGACACATCTCAGACAGGTCTTTTATTCATCAATTTCTACAGACAGGACAATGGTGAGGTAAATGGGGTGCAATCCTGATATAGAATAAAACCAGTAAAGTCATTAACTGGCTATTTGGTATCAGTGACACACCAAACCTGCAACTACACCAGAAAACCTTCCTGCTGATAGCGATGCATTATAGATGCAACGCCTTGCTGTCGCCTGCAATATACATCCCCATCAGGTGACAATAACAATCGCCTAAGGGTCTCGATATAATAATGAAATATGGCAGTTGCCAGACAGTCACAGGAAAAAAATGACACATGGAGTATTGAGTGGGCTAGGCTGGAGGTTGGGAGTGAAAGATGGCAGTTCTTACTTATCCACTGGGTAGTTAAGCTATGCAAAAAGCCTACTACTGCCTTTCTAGGGCTGCCTGTAAATTCTGATATGGGAGAATTAATGTTTATTGGTATACATTGCTTGTTTTTTTTCATGAGCTTTAGGACCATCTCTCTTCCTTATTTGGTTTAGTTTATATGAATTGGGTGTGTGACTTGGTATCCTGTCAGTTCCTGTCTCAAGGCTGCTATGAACAAAACAATCTGAAACTGGTGCAAAGAATTTAGATATGTTAGTATGACTTATGGTATGCCATATTCAATGAAATAATTGCCTTCACAATTAGTTTTCTACTTGTTGCTTGGCTTTCTCTATACAGGAGTCCCTTATGGTGACATCATCTCTGTTGCAAAAGCTTGACTCATTTCAGGTACAACTACATGAAACTACATTCTCAGTGTATGTACAAAATATCTGAGCAATTAACTACGACTTGTCTATGTTTGTCTCACGGAGGAAACAAAGGAGCAGAAGTGTATATTTGTAGCTTGCTCTTTTTTCCCCCACAAAGAAACTAGAAGCTGTTAAATATGAAGGAGGCCTTATCCCAGCAGATGAAGTGATTTATATTCACCGCTGATGAGAACTGCAAGAGACAGATATGCTGAGGGCGTAAACCACCAAAGGTGAGATAATTGCACCGTAAAATATACATAGAATATACAGACCAAAGGGGTACAAATCGCCCTGGTTTGCACATAATGTCAAGGGCTTTAGCCGGAGACACCAGTGTGTGCAAACTGGGGCAATAGCAATTCTCCCTACTACAGATAGCTGAGTTTCAGTATTTTAGGGACCTGCAGGTTAATTCTGACTGATTTTGTCGACAAAAGCAGAGGAAAATCTATAAAAAATCTACAAGTATTTGCTCTAAATCAATCTGTTATATGAATGAATTTTCTAACCAACTGCACAAATAATAAATATATGTGGATACAAAATGAGAAAATATTTTATATTGATTTCTATCATGTTTGACCAAATAATTATAATGCCATGATTAATGCAAATTTCTATACTTGTGGTTTGTCGACATATTACCCAGGATGCACCCTGATCTAGGCTAACCTGCAGGTACACCACAGGAAATACGCTATCTGTGGTAGGGAGAATTGCTGAGTGCCCCCATGGTCAGTACTATGTCTAATTATATCACATGGACTTTTATCAACAACACAAAAATTGGCATCAACAGTCATAGACAGGCATTATTGCCCTCTGCAGCAATACCAAATCTTTTATTCGGCAGTTTCCGAGAGGGCAGAACAATTGTGAGGGTATAGGGGCTGGAATCCTGATATAGAATTATAATGTGTCTTAACTTATGACTCAACATAGATATGTTGATGTCATAAGTCAAGACACCTATCACAATATAAATCATTAAGCCATGGTTATTACCCATACCTACCAGCATGGCTTAATAAATTATTAAGCCATGGTGGTAGGTATGGGTAAGAACCAGGAAGGGGGGGGGGGGTTAGGACCCCTGGATCCCCCCCCCCCTTTGGTGTACCCCCTAACTACAAACCAATGCACACCATTTTATTACTTAAGCTATGCTTATACCCACCCCCCTTTCAGAAATCCTGTATCTGCCACTGACAGTTTGTCAAAGGAAGACAATATGGACCTTTACTCCTTAAAACCCCATACAGAAAAAACATTCACAAGCAACATAGCCCTGACACCTTCCCCAACAATTAACATTTAATTAATAGGTGAGGGGTTTCTTCAAATGGTTGTACCATGGAAAGCGGCCTTTAACGTTGTATGGCTGTTCTCTATGCATCCCTTTTAGTCCATTGTAGTATGGGATTGATTCTGAGAAGATCTGGAGGGAGTTCTGTAACATTCTGTTATGCTTAACCCATCCCCAACAAATCCATGACGGAGACAAACTGTTGTTAAACAAATTTCGGATACCTATGTAAAGTTTAATATGTTTTTTTTATGTGTAATCTTTACGTGCGGATTGTTGCTTTATTTCGTTTCTCTTCTATTGTAAGTTTAAACTATAGGAGCTTTAAGAGGTAATATAAATAAAACACAGGCAGATAGGTTTAAGACACAATTCAATAGCTATGACCACCATGAATGCTTGACCTCACCTTCTCTCAGCTAGTGGTGGGAGGTTGGCCTGTGTGGCCACCCAACTGTAGCTGAGGGAGGGGAAGGTTTGACGTCAGAATAGCTGAGAGTATCTACCATAAACTCTTTACTGTAAATCACTTAATAAAGTATCCCCCTTAACTTAACACCTATGTGGTGTGAGATCCCTAAAGCATTTTCCACTAGTGGTTAAATTTTGCGAAATCTCCACTAACAAATTCTGTTAATACTGAAGAACATAATTGTGGTACCAAACAGACTTAGCTCCTTATAACACTAAGCAATTATGGTTCTTTATAGGGAAAGGAGTCTGTTTATGTGGTACCAAACAGACTTAGCTCCTTATAACACTAACAATTATGGTTCTTTATAGGGAAAGGAGTCTGTTTATACGGTACCAAACAGACTTAGCTCCTTATAACACTAGCAATTATGGTTCTTTATAGGGAAAGGAGTCTGTTTATAAGGTACCAAACAGACTTAGCTCCTTATAACACTAAACAATTATGGTTCTTTATAGGGAAAGGAGTCTGTTTATATGGTACCAAACAGACTTAGCTCCTTATAACACTAAACAATTATGTTTTTTTTTTTTTTTTTTTTTTTTTTTTTTTTTTGGTAGCACTTTATTTCTTAAAAATTGTAGACTACAGTTGTTGACATCCTTAGGCCACTATTTTTGGTGGGTACATTGAGTATTGAACCTCTACTATTTCACCATAGGATTTTCACTGATGCTGTTAGTCGAACCTTTAAGTTTTTTTTATATGTACCTAGCTGCTGATATATGGTTAACATATGAGGTAACTATGTCCTAAAAGGACTTCACATGGTATTGTTCTCACCCCTTTTCTATATGAGACTACCTAATGACAGGACAAGGACAGCACAATGGACATTACAAGGAGAGAGGGCCGCAACACCCAGCATTATTTACATATTCTGGAGAATTTTTTCCCATATCTTGAACTTTTTAGGTTTCATTTCTGCATAACATATCTGCTTCTCCTTCAAAAGATTTTTGAATTCATAGAACCACCCTAAGGAGTCCAACTTGTTCGCGTGAAATAGGCGTTGTCTATAAACATAAAATTTTACATGTATAATTAAGGCATTAAGCATCCTGGACATGGTATTTCGGCCAATTATTCCTAAAAGAAATTCTCTTTCTTCTACCTCATGCAACGGTAATTCTAGATTGTTTCTTACTAAAGTTGTCACACTCATTAAAAATTAACAATTATGTTTTTTTATAGGGAAAGGAGTCTGTTTATAAGGTACCAAACAGACTTAGCTCCTTATAACACTAGCAATTATGGTTCTTTATAGGGAAAGGAGTCTGTTTATACGGTACCAAACAGACTTAGCTCCTTATAACACTAAACAATTATGGTTCTTTATAGGGAAAGGAGTCTGTTTATATGGTACCAAACAGACTTAGCTCCTTATAACACTAAACAGTTATGTTTTTTTATAGGGAAAGGAGTCTGTTTATACGGTACCAAACAGACTTAGTTCCTCATAACACTAAACAATTATGGGTTTTTATAGGGAAAGGAGTCTGTTTATATGGTACCAAACAGACTTAGCTCCTTATAACACTAAACAATTATGGTCCTTTATAGGGAGAGGAGCTTATATGGTACCAAATAAAGTTAGATCCTTATTAGACTGAAGAAAATGGTCTAAAAGGGGAAAATATTTTAGTGCTATAAGGACTTATTCAAAACCTATGAAATATACATTTTGATGCTTCAATTAGGGGTGCTTATAAACATTTTTTGGGAATTATTTTTTAACAAAACATTAACCATCACCCTCAGATTTGATTTTGATCAAAATCTCATTTAGCACCTTATAACACCAAAACTGACTTAGTACCTTATAATTCTAAAGCAACGATATAGAGAATAATGTTTAACAGATCTCTAATATTGTGCATTGTATAAACAGCGGAATATGCAATACTACGACAATCTATGCATCATGATTTATTAATGGATCGGGTGTAAGAAAAATCTTAGTAGTAAGTTATGCAACTACAACAATTGCCTAAGTTATGCAACTACAACAATTGCCTAGTTGCACAGTAACCTATCATAACAAAGATAACTTTAAGATAACTTTAAAATAGATATCCTAACAAAGATATCTTTGTTACGATATTTTTGTTTTGGAATGCCTATATCTTTTTTTCTACTGTATCAAATTGAAATCTGTAACTTGATGTATGGAGGGACTATATCTTGTATATCCAGTGGTCCGTCACATAATCTCCTCTCTGTTGCAAGGGTTGTCCACCACCTCTCGAAACTGTTGATTTGTGGCTGTTCTACTGAACCAATTTTAATCCTGTAAACAGTTCTGAAGACTAGACATTTAGGTATAAAACCCCTGAAATTTTCAGTCTGGTAAAATGATTACAAATGGGTGAAAATTGATGCTGAATTTCGTGTATAACAGCAAGACTTTGACCAAACCCTCGCTGTGCCCTCGCTGTTGCGAGGGTACAACTTATTTACAACATTCTTAATAGGTTTATTTTGAGGATGAAAAATGGCCCAATAAGGTTCTAAGTTGCTTACAATAGGTATCGCATTGTAACAATGATGGGTATTGTGCAACAGACCACTGGCATTTTTAATTTATACATGCATTAATATTCCAACATTGCACAGGATGCAATTCCATCTCTGGACTTAACCCCAGTAATCAACGTGCTGCTCCATGGTAATTTCATATTGTTCGTGTTAGGTTGGTTGACTGAACAGCTTTGTCAGTCATTGTTTATGGAACAAAGAATTAAAAATGAAATAATTAAAGAAAATAGGTGATTTTTAATCAATGTTTACAGCAAAAGATTAATAAAAACTTGATAATCAAATCAATATTCCTCTTCAAAAGTATTCTTGCAATTCTCTCATAAACTTTGACTGGCACAGCCACCTGACCCTCATCTTTCACTGTTGCGATCGGTTAACCATCAAATGGCAGCCCTTTCAGAAAGCTTGCCCTCGGCTCATGTCAGACTGCAGGGTGTCAGTGGTTGAACTCATACTGACAGTGTACATGGTCTTATTTGACAGCAGGCCCCCTGCTAGGCGATTCTACATGAGCGGCATCTAGATCATCAACTGAACTAGAGGCAATAGTCTCCGGGAACCAATTTGTTGTATAGGACCTTTGGTATATCCTGGCAGCTTGAATTTAATGGTTAGAGAATGGATTGATAAATTAAAAGATCTGAAAACATTGCTTGTATGAGGTCACAAACACTGTCATTTTGTACTTGTATATGTCTTTTCCCCCCATTTTCCATGCACATATAATTTTTCTCTATGAAATCTGGCATAAAGGATACATCCTTGGAGGGCACCTATAGGACTAAGCATATCAAAGAATTCAAGGCTCTAACATCTATGATGAGTATGTAATTTTGTGTTAGAAGTATACACAACCTTTAGTTTTTTACATAATTATTTTTCCAAACCAATAATGCATATTGTCCAAATAAGAAACTGTGTTATCATATACAAGATGGTTTGTGAAGGTTGTGGGAAATATTTATGAATTCAGAAATATTGCATCTTTGTCTCTAAATACACCTCATCCACACATTCTCTGGTATTGATGAGGTTATGAGAAACTGTTCAATGTGCTAATTGTTGATGTCAAGGTCTAATCCCGCTTTGACAAGTTTCTGAGTATATGCACTTTTAACTTCTTGCTTTTGGTCTTCATTGAAGTAATTTCTCCAGTCACCAACACTTCCTTTTCTTATAAATGGTGAAATACTGTTGTCCATAATAGGACTATTGATTGTGTTGACGGTTTGATTTGTCTTCATGCTTTTGAATGACAATTGCCCAAGAAGTGATGATATGACATCTTCCTGGAGTTCCTTCCCAAGGAAAGCTGCCACTTGAATCAGGACACTGCGCAGGTCTCTGACCATGTCCTCATACTTTATAAAGAGTATGTGTTCCTTGTGACCCGCTCTCGCATTCCACCAACCAGCCACATGATCAAGTTGATTGCCATAGAATAGCTGGTTTGTCATATAGTATTCATTGAAGAATTCATCCCATGAACCTGTGTATAGACCATAGGGTTTGCACATTTTGTAGTAGTGATAGAATGATACAAGCTGGTCAAATGGGTTTCTCATCACATAGATGACTTTTGGGTGGCTCCTGTCAAAGCTATCGTTCATCAGTTCATAGGGTAGATGTGTAGCCAAAAATCTTGGAGGTGATTCTCTCAATGCCATTTTAGTAGAAGGCTCCCCTGTGATTCTATACGGCACCCATGAGACCAGGTTTGATATCTCTTTACCATCCGAGAGAATAAGGTTGACTAATGCCACCATCCAACTGGTCCCTGAATAGCAAATGAAAATCTTTTAGTTTGCAAAATGTGTTAATTGATATTTCTTGTAATCCCTATTTTATCAAATCCTTTAATAAAGAGGACATCCATCTACAAATTTGCAAGTGAACTTTGAAAGTACAGAATGCTTATGAAATATAAACACAAATTAACCTCTTCAAATATAATACATGTTACTAATAGTTTTCCATATTTAAACATATGGCTGATCATACAATATGGTAACAGTAAAAGTATAAGTCTGCTTGTGGTAGATGTCTGATATACATCTAGTAGTCAAATGAGAACTTAACAGATTCCCTTATTTCTTTCCTTCCCACATTTCCTCTTCTGCACACTGACAAACTACAATTGCATATATACATTTTTTAGACACCCGAAATTTGTATAAAATGAAATGTTACATGGATGAAAAAATCATAAAAATAAATATAATCAGCTTCTATACCTAATTTTGGGTACGATACCACCAGCACATCCGTTGGATCAAAGGTATGCTGTCTCATTTCAATAATTCCATCAGCATCAACATGTGGAGGATACAAAATACCTTCATAGGTGAAATACTCAGGGTCACCAAGTCTAAACTTGGACGATCTGTTGGTACTCATGGCTTCACTGTAATGAAACATAATATACATGGATTTCCATAGGCAGGGTTTTTATTATATTCAACAATATATATCTCATATTTTTGTTTATTTTCTTATTTTCATTTCATTCAATAGTACATTGTGGGTAGTTCACTCGATACAATAATATGGAGTTATGTTGTTTCACAAAATGAAAACAAAAATGACTGTTCTTGTATTATGCTTTGAAGTAATTTTTTCATTTCAAGAATATTATCAATCTATTTCTTCATTTAATGAAACCTTGGCACAAAGATGAATGAGAAAATGGATTAGTATTCTTGTATTAAATAGAAAAATAGACAAGTATACTTTTATTACTGAATTAAATATATATATATGTATATATATGTGTAAGTATATAAGTATTAGTATTAAATGATTTATCTGTTTTATATGAGAATATTGATTAATTTTCTGTTTAATACAAGAACATTGATCAGGACTCGTATATATTATTATGGCAAAAATACTAAGTATGAACAAAACAGAAACAAAAACAATTAAATAATATTGTGGCACTGCATGGGTTCCAGTCCCATGCAGTGCAGCATGGAAAATAGAACATTTGGATGACCCTGTACAGAATTGTGCCCAAATGGTCCACAGGACCACAGTGGCAGAACATTTAGTAAAGTAAACTCAGCCCGTACAAAAATCTAATGAATAAAAGAACTGTTTAGCTGTACAAAACATGGATCAATGATGTTTTACAGGGAATGACAAACAGCTTAAAATAACATATGATATAGTGCACACTTTTATCTTTCAGTTATTGGGCATTTACATTGAATTTCAAGTTTCAGTTTTCAGGCATAGGTTGGGTACAACATTTAATGAAGTAATCACCTAGTTCAACTTTGGGAAAAGAAGCCCACAGAGAGCCCCCTTCTATATAATATAGTATAGACATGTATAGTCTATTATCTATCAATCTCATAGCCAATCCAGAGGTAACCTATTTGAACAGGTAATTAAATCATTATGTATCATTCGGGAGGACATAATAAGTGTAATTATCCTTATGCAACATATCTGTTGCACTACATTAGACATGTAGGTGACCTTTGGAACTATATAGGGACTAGATAAAGGATACGGTGAGGTACATACCACTAAGGGGCATGTAACTGCTCAACTACAGACACATTCTACTCTCACTAACCCCACCTCACTAACCCCACTTGCACATATTTATGAATTTTTTTTTTCTAAAAAAAACACTTACCTCCCCAAGGCAGAGGTGGATCCAAGGGGTCCAGGCAATCCTGACCCCCTCCCCTCTTACTTTAGGAGACCCCTAAACTAAAAAGGATGGGAAAGTGCTCTGCATGTATGCATAAATACATGCTGTTTTAGCCTTTATGCTGAGCTCCCTCTCCCCTTTCAAAGATCCTGTATCTGCCCATGCAGTTTACTTTGCTTATTGAACTAGGTACAAGGATCATCAAAAATCTTTCTGGATGTCTGTTTCTCTTATGCAGCAGTGCAAATTAGTGTAAATTTAGTTGTCAACCTTATGTGGCTAACGGGTTAATCTGGCATTATATTGTGAATGTTGATACACATGTGTTATAACAGGAGCTAATGTAAATCTGTTTAAATCCTTTACTCTAGGGTTACATATCTATTTGAATCTCAATATCTAATTGGAGGTTCAACTATTGTCCTCAGATTGAGAAGAGAATTAACAATACTATGACAAGGCCAGTAATGTTGACAAACTGTCACAACAGCTGTGATCAACATGAATACTTGCTACAAATTTCATTACTCTACTGAGAGAATGACATGAAATGTTGATATATAATGGTAATGATACTAAATCTTACCCTGTAATGTCGACGACTGCTCCCCGTCACTGACTTTCAGAGAGTGCCAATTTCACAGCTACCTGTGACAATCCCTGTCAGTGGTGGGAGGGGGCCTCTCAGGTCACCCTACCCTAGTCATGGTTGGATGGACCAAGAGGTGGGTGACAGAGAAGGTCAAGCCCGAAGCCAGGGGAGGTGACTTAGGGTATTCGTCACCCCCCATGCTGGGCCAGGTCCACCTAGTCCTATAGACCTCGTGCAGATCACGTCACACGATCACTTTCTGGTGATCACCACATGGTGATCATGACCACATGGCTCTGAATTTTGTCTATAATTGTTGAATTCTAAAGGAAAATAATTTTTGGTAGTGTTTTTATAGTTTGTTTTTGATGTTTTGTATTAGATAAATTTTGGTAATGTTTTGTATTAGATAAATTTAGAATGAATATGTCATCTAGAGGCTCTAAATTTTGAAATTTGAAATTGAAATTGTTCACCAATATGGCGTCCATCCTACTTTTGGGACGTCATTTGCACAACATCTATAGGCCAACTCCTGCATGGTGGCCCTCAGGTACCCCATTTCAATATAGAGATTATAGGTATGAAAAGAGAATTCAGCAATTTAGAGTCATTTACATTTATATTCAGGATAGGACAACTAAGAGCAGAAGGAAAAATTCGATCTATAGAGATTATAGTGCACCCCGGGCCCCCTTTTCAAAACCCTAGATCCGCCATTGCAGTTTTATACCACTGCCAAATTGTTGCATTTTGTCATTTGAGAGAGTGACCCATGTAAAGTATATACACCATCGATAAATAGGTCCACTTTTTGAAAATGGTCACCCCATCAAAGAAAGTTCTGTATACGGGCCTGAAGGTCCCTTATGTAAAAGTGCATTAAAGTGATCCAACTAACTTAACATACCCCTCCTATATAAGCCATTTGTTTCTGTAAATTATCATTATTGTTGTGGCGGAAGTCCAACGAGGGATGTGGGGGTCGGTCACCTTGCTCTTGACTTTTGTGATTAATTCCTTTTGGATTGTCTGGCTTTGACTCGGGAACAGGCTCATGACCAAAAGAGGGTTGGCTTGTCTGAGCCATGCCTTGTGACCAAGGGCCAATTGGTTGTGATGCCGAGAAGAAGCAAACCTAAGTTTTTCGGATGTTTAAAAGAAAAAAGGGAGACCATGAGTCGTGGGTACTTTCATGCCTTGGTACTTGTCGCTGGGTCAGGGGCACCTATCATTCCTGGCTACCCTACCTAACACTGGGCCTGTTTCCGTTCCTGAAGTCGGGACATCACTCTTGGTTGATAATGTTGCAGCCACAGGCCTAACATCTCATGCCTCGTGCCCCACATTGTTGTAGTGCCCATGCCAAAGTGTCCTTTTGTGCCCATTTTTCATAGCTTATTTCCGTACTTGCCTGTGTTTCTAGCCATGCCCGCCCAACTGTGCATGTATACATGTAGGTGACCTCTGTAATTAGGGACTACATGGATATAGTGATGAACATACCATTACTGGGTACCCAGCTGCCCTAACACAGATAGTTTTCCCCAACATCTTATTCTATCTGTTTTGAGGTTCCACATTTTGGCAGATCCTTAAGCTACTAAATGAGGGCGAAAATGCTGCACATGTATGAGCAAATGCATGTTGATTTAGTACTAAGCCTTTATGTTTATTTTCCTTCAACTTTTGAAAGTCCTATATCCGCCCCTGCAAGGCTCTTTCCTAATTGAAGTAGGGTACTAGGACACCATCTCAGGCACAAGGCTCATTAAAGATATGTCTGGTTGTCTGTCCCCTTTATGCAGTGGAGCACATCAGTGTGAGGTTTAAGGTTATATTCCACGTTGGGGTAGGTTTGTGGTTTCTATTTTTAGGTTTATACAAGCCACCAGTGTGGTTTTGATACTAACATGCTGGTGTAACTTATACCATAACAAGTACCATAAGCACCTAAGTTTAATCAATCCTTGCTCTGCCCTACCGCAAACAGATTTGCGGCAGTTTCCTTGGGTAATTTCATGGTGCCACATGCAAATACCATAGAGTAGAATATACCCTTTAGTTGTGAACCTTATCCCTCCACAGGGTTAATCAGAGATTGTATCTTGAATGTTGATGTATATATCTGTTACAACAGAAGCCAAACTAATTAAAAAATCCTTTACTTACAGGCGACATATCTATTTGTATCTCTAGATCCAATCGGAGGATAAACTAATACATTTCTACTAATACAATAAACTTAATACATTTCTGAGAGAATGATAAGGAATCCCTAATCTTAAGTATCTATATTGGTACTGAGCCTAAATCTTACCTTGAAGTGTGGCCAACTGCTCCTTTTCACCGCCTTTCATAGAGTGACGATTTCACATCTACCTGTGCCTCTCTCCCAGTCGGTGGTGGAAGGGGGCCCCTTCGGGTCACCCAACCTTAGTCATGGTTGGGTGGCATAAGAGGCAGGTGATTGCAGAAGAAAGAGTACCTTAAAAGTTCCCTCATGTAGAAATGCCTTAAAAGTGTCTGTATTACCTCAAGATACCCCGTTATATAAACCATTTATTTTCACTGCAATTTATCATTATTATGATTAACTATACAACTGCTACAATTTTATTTTTCATAGAAGCACATTTAATAGTAAGAGTACATATTTCTGGTTTCACATAGAAATCTTATTTGGAGTTATGGAGCCATATTAGTGCAGTAACCTTTGCTTTACCTGAGTGAATATGACAGTAGTCTTTTTCTTCTCATTAAACTGAATTTAGAAGTGTGTTACCCATGAAATCTTGCAATGCTTTGTTCAAAGCAATTGCTCTCAAAATTTTAAATTGCATATTTCATTGTTTTACTTGATTAAATAATCCATCTAAGTAGAAGAATTTGTAGAAATTACATAGGATTATTCAAGCAATTTTGAGTTAGAGTGGCCATATCTTCACCATTGTCATAAGCAGAGCTCAAACCCTCTGCTGGTATGTCCCATATAACATACACCAGATTACCTAACATTGACAAATATACTTATTGGCCCATTTTTACTTATGAAGTTGTTATAGTTTGCTGGTGAAAAATGTTTGACTTTAATAGGAAATCATTGAAAGGCACATTAGAAGCGCCTTTTAGATCTGTACTATGTTAATTGACCCAGGCTTCTATCTTAAAATGACACCTTACAATGTGAGCTATTTGTATTTCTAGATAATTACTTTTATGCTCTGTAACCAGCGAATTTTGAGTTTGAAATTTGATAGAACCACAGTATTCAACCCCAAAAAGAAAAGAATAAGTCTTTTTTTCATGTAATCATTATTTTTTCATGATTTTTGAACCCCAGCCTCACACACTTTCTGGCATATTGAATAGCTTTTGCTTTGCAAAGTATTAGTAAAATCTGGGTATTAGATTAATAATATGGGGGTTGACCGCTAAATTTGACATGGCGGTAGGGACAATTCTTAAATTTGACAAATAACATGGGGGCTTCATGACATAACAAGTATGGTTAAAACATAGTGAAATGTGACATGGGTGTTTCTTAAATTCAACATGTGACGTTGGGATAAATAAGCGACAATGACATGCCACATAGGTGTTTTTGAAATTCAACACTTGACATCTGGACCCCCCATTCAGCGCCCCAATAATGGCATGATTGTCTTTAAGATTACTACTATAAAAAGAAGAACCACAGGGGGTGTCCGAGGGTGGATGGATGACCCATAGGGGATCATCATGAACCGAGGGCAAAGCCCAAGGTTTGTACGATCTCCATGGGTCGTACATCCACCCAAAGACGATCCCAAAGGTTCTTCTTTATTTTATCACCCAAAACAATGATCTAAATATGATCAAAATAGTAAAAACAACAAGTGCTGCGTACTGAGTGGCAATTCTACTTGACCCATATACGCACCGCTCTTCAGCTGAGCGGGTGATAAAGCCCTAGTAGTTAGACAAGGGATTTTCCCTGTGAATGCCATGATACAGATTATCTTGATGTTCTTTGGCTGCCAAACACCCAAACAACCTCAGGTTTGAACCATAGCCCTCTTGCCTCAATGGCTGACATGCAGACTGAATAGGTATCAGTGGTGGATATAGAGTAGGGTGCAAGGGGCATGTGCCAAGTTTTGCCATTTTTGCCCAATTTTCTTTTGTTTTAATGTAAAATTCTCGGCCCCAGAGGTCTGCCAGAAAATTTACATTAGGGCACCCTCCCGTTTGAAAAGTTCTAGATCCGTCCCTGGGTATACAATGGTCAGATATAGAATCACTAACTTAAGGGGTGTCTCCACAGGGCGACTTAACCCAGGCAATTAGTGGTTCTCAGCAGAGACAAGAAGAAAATGATAGTTGTTGGATGACTAACTAGTCGCCCGGAACCAGAAAATAAATCTCCATGTTGGGATGCTCTCGTTATGAATCTTTCGGTGACTAGGGAACACTTTAGTGTGTCGCCTGATTATTAACTAGTTGCCTGTGGCTCTAGAGAAATACATGTCCAATATTTTGCCCAGGAACCACGGCAATTAGTTGTTTATTCATCAGACATTTTGGCACCAGGGTTTAGTAAGTCGCCCCGCAATTAGACCATGTAGTTGCCGTTGATTTTTGTAAAATTGGTCTCCCTGTGGAGTCTTAACTTGATGTAGCCTTATGATGAAGTAAAACCAGAAGCAAGCTTTACCTACAAGACCCGTACAGCTGTACACAAGAAGGGTGACAATTTTTGTCTTTAAGTTTAGCAGCAGGGCACAGATGGTATTCAAAGCTGAACAGCAGTACTTATTTTAGAGTATCAGACTTTTAGATCCGACAAGTAAGAAACCACTCAACAATTTCAGAAAGTCACCGTGCAATATCAATGCCATTTATTCCTTGTCAACATGATAAAAAAAGTCACCTACAGTCCATTATTTGGTTTGATGTAGATCCAACACCTTTATTATATATATATATATATATATATATATATACAAACCGTCTTTATTAATAATCCTACAAACTTGATTTCAGAATGCATCTACTTATAGAAACATACAGCATGATTGTGTGTATCAGATTGTCTCAGCTTAATGACCTGTTGCTCTTACAATTTAAAGGAACCCTTGCACATAATTTGAAGACGAATATTTTACTTTAAGATTTACTGAACATGGCATTTGCATCAAGATCTAATAATGGTAAAAATATTTTTGAAATATTCAAAGTGAAGACAGGTTTATTACACTTTAAGATTTGGTATTATTTTCATACGTTTGTATAGGGAAATCCCATATTTGTGACGTCACATGGTGAGTAAATGGGAATCCCCACTTTTGATAAAAGGGAATCCCCCACTTTCAAAAATAAATAGAATGGAGTTTTACTAAAAAAAACCATTTACTTATGTCCCAACACAGGCTATAATGAAATATATTTTTTACTCACTTAAATCCATTCAAAACCTAGGAAGCCTCGAATAATTTTGGAAGGCAATACGATTAATTATAATGCAGCAAGGACAGTACTTTAAGCCCAGAATTTTGGGAATTCCCAATTTTATTGTTCTTTCCTGAATAATTTACTGAATACATGAATTTAATGCATAATTTTCGTAGTTAATGAATATTTAAGGGAAGTGACAGAGACAAAAACTGATCTTTTGTTAATTTATGTGCTAGGAACCCTTTAAGATCCAAGGCTGAATAAACTGTACCATGTTGACAAACTACAAAAAAAGATGTTTAAATTGAGCTTTCATTCCAATTCCCTTCTGACTTTGAATTCTTATTGTACACCATTGAAACAAACAACTCAGGACAGCTTATTTATGCCATTGTTTGAGAAAACAACTTGTTATGAGTGAATGTAAATGAAGTAAATAGAAAAAACTATTTGAAAGTTGTTACTTTTTAGATTGTGATTGTGGCACCACTTGTATATTGATATTATGTTGTCTTACTATGGTGTTACACCATTGTGAAAGTAATGTTGTCACAAGTCTCTGAAAATGATGTTTTTAATGTTATTTGGAAATGTTGTCTGTATGTTGCAACACAGTTTTGTATATTAGGTTATACCAACAAAGCTGCTACATTTATCTCACAACGTTGTAAAAATGTTGCACAAATTTGTCTGACTGTTGTTTGTTTACTAGGGCAGGGCAAGTTGCACGCCCCTCAGTGCATTATTCAGTACACCTTCTACCAATGCTTCTAGTTGTACACAATTACCAATCAATTCTTAGTATAGATTACAGGATAATAATTTAGATACTTTATTAAAATGTCAAATATATCACTGATAAATAAAATGCAAAGATGTGCGCTATATCTATCAGGGATTTTGCCTAATTGGCCGTCATGGGGATTCTTTGCATATAAGACATGACAATGTATGCTGAATATGTAATTTTAGTATGTTAGAAGTGTTTATATACTATCAAACAAACAAGTGATGCCGCTTGACTGAATCCTAATGAGGACCACAGCCATTTATTAATAACAAGTACAAAATAAGAAAAAATTTTCTGTCACCCCAGTTAGGTGAACATACCTGTCAAGGTGAGAGTGAGGCAGAGGTGAGACCAGTCAGGCCTTTTATAACCTCTGATCAGAGACACTGGCTCTCATTGGCCAGTTACATAAAGCCCAGCCATTGGCTAGTGGCATGGGCCACCTTGCACATACTACAAGTGACACCAGGGTGAGCCAGGTGCCCTGCCATGGTCAGTGGCATGAGACAGACTGCACCATAGATAGATACCCACAAGAGGGAGCCAAAGACACCTACATAGGTCCAGGCTTAATTTATTATTCCACCTTAATGTGGTTTGAGTATATAATAATATAAAGAGAGCAATTTTATATCAACCATATACTATCAAACAAACAAGTGATGCCGCTTGACTGAATCCTAATGAGGACCACAGCCAACCCGCCAAGGCATAACTTGAATAACTTTTTTTTTTTTTTTTTTTTTTAATATGAACGAAGAACATTAGAAATAGCAAACTCTTTGTCAATTGCATCTTGTTGTGACTCTGTTAAATATAACAGAACAGAAAGACTATGCCAGTCTCCTCGATGCTGGATGTCTATCAGAGAATATCCTAATTTATACATAAAGCTGGCCCCCCCTCTACGAAGGGAATGGGAAGTAACATGTGGTACACCAGCTTGAGTAAATAAGGTAGCCAAACGCTTGCTAAATAAACTATAAGTAAGAACTACTAACCTAGAACGATGAATATATGAAAAAAGATAATCAGAATCAGTTATTTGAGACAATCTTATAAGCTTCTTCAGATAAGTTACAAGACAAAAGGGAGAACCTATAATGGTGGATATAGGGATCCGAAGAGTTCTCTGACCAAATTGTATTGTCTTAGACTTGGTCACAATTATGATGAGACCCCAATCAAAAAATTCAATGTCCTTCAACTTAATTGTCATATTAGACAAAGTAACATGAGATTTACGTAACAAGGCTCTGAAGCAAGTCAAAGTAGCACACCAGAAACAAAGATCTGACATTAACGAAAAATCTAATTTATGAAAAATAGTCAAAAGGTGATCTGGAGAAACTAGTGGTGCTGACTTTACTTCAGAACCCAGTAATCTCTTAGCTCCCTGAAGGGTGGATTGAATTAAAAATGATTTGGGGTTCACATGGTCAAAACCATTTATTTTATGGAATAACCATAACCCGCTTATATAATTTATGATGCTCGTATATGAGAGCCTTTTAGACAAGTAAGCGATATACCAACACACCTGATCAACAGTAGCAGGCAGTGGGGTTAATGAGTAAACACTACAAAACTGGACATATGATTTCCACTGGGATCTCTTGGTACGGAGAGTGTTATCTGCAAGGGCCATAGACTGTAGTGCCCTGGTGGTCGTCTCTAATTCTTCTAAGTCCCGTTCTGCAAGTAGGACAAAGAGAAAAATACAGATCACCAAAAAATAAATTATCTGGCAAAATAGATAGTCTGGATAAATAATCAGCCCGTATATTATCAAGGCCTGGAATATATGAAACAGTTAAAGAAAAATTATAAATAAAGGTAAGCCAGAATAATTCTCTCAACATATCCATAGTGGATCTATTTCTGCTCCGACCTGTCAATAACATAAATTTGACATTTGTATTATCAGTAAAAAACTTGACATGAGATCCAGTCCAGTATTTACCCCACAGAGCACAGGCAACAAGAATTGGCCACAATTCTTTGGCGTTAATTGAATCATTAATATTATCAAAAATTGGAGGAGAACACTCATGACAGTGTACAAAAATTATTTGAGGGTCCCAAAACCCATAAAAATAATTATTTGTTGATAAAACATAACCCCCAAAACCTGCGCCTGACGCATCTGTGTATACCTCAACATCAGGAATAGATATTCTGATGATTTTGCCATATCCATTAAAAAGCTTAGAGAAACTTAACCACCAATTCAAATCAGCATGAAATTCAGAATTCAATTTGACTCTATGATATTTTTGAGATAATGTTTTAATTAAATCAAAAACCCGACGACTAAACGTGCGACCACCACGAATAATAGTCGAACAATGAGCCAATAATCCGGCCAATTTTTGCAATTGATGCTTGGAAGCTGTCTTTTTCAATTTAAATTCTGATAAAATTAGGGACAATTTCTCCAGCTTCTCAGGTGGCAAACGTAATGTCATATCAGGGGCAGAAATTAAAATACCTAAGTATTTAATTTCAGTGGAAGGCCCCAATACCTTATTAGGGTTAACTGAAAAACCAGCATGTTGTAATAACGATATTAGGGTTTTCTGAGCCGAAAAACACAAAGACTCAGTGCTTGAACATATCAAAAAATCATCAATATAATTAACCACATGAAGATGGCCCAAACCTCTCAATATTTTAACAAAAAAATTACCAATCTGAGTGAATATGAAGGGTGCATTTTTCAGCCCAAAGCAAAGACAATTATCTACATAATAATTAGGGCCATCCCCAAGATCCCATGAGAGTCCTTGATATTTTCTATCAGAAGAAAAAATATTAACACTACGATAAGCATGGGAAATGTCAATGACTGAGAGAAAGGACCATGGTCGAACAAATTCTACTACAGTGTCGATATTTGAATAAGAAAATTTTTCACAAGTAGTGTCCATGTAATTGTTGATACTTGTACCGAGAGGTCTGCGACAGTCAGTTATAGGACGAATAGTGCCATTAGCTTTTGACACTGCGCCAAGCGCATGAACACAAACAGGAGGGGTATGTGCTAATGATATTTTACCCTGACTGAGTTCCTTCAGAAATAGTTCATTCATATATTCCACGGCTGAAGGATTAGTGATACTGTCGTAATTTGCGCACTCATATGTCACTACAGTGCCAGCGTCCAAAATGTGAAAGCTGTTCGCAGATCCTAACAAAACAAATACATCTTCCAGCGTTATTTCATCAATATGTAGAAAAATATAAGAGGCGAACACACAAGGCTTCAACTGGGAATGGAGATCACCAATATAGTTCACACAATCACATTTTCCAATAGCGCAGTCACCTGTAAACATCAAATCCAGCGTTTCTCTTAGGGTTGACACGATGATCCGTCCTCCGTGGCCGCCATGTTGGCACCAAATCGAACAAGGAGCAGTCCCGCAGCAAGAGTTCTCCGGAATATTTGCAAAATGTCGAATAACATCACACGACTCGAACAAATCAGTTCTACGAAATTCAACAAATTGTAGATCAAAGTAAATATCATTCTTGTTTAACTCAATTAAACTGGGACTGTTCACACTGCCCACAAAAAATGGGTTTATAATTATTCGCTGCATAACACTGTCCACATCCGGGTAACTCTCAAAATGGCGAGTCATGGCGGCGAAAGAAGCCGGCGAACAATTTGCAGCTGGCAAAAAACACAAACATGGATTACCAAAAGGAATTCAAACAGAAATTCATGGTAAAGGTAACTTATCACACCTCAGAGAATAACCGGGCATAATTTTAGTAACCGCAAATCGGTTAATTCAGCGGGGATAGCGATTTTCATCCACTTTCTTAACATTTGTACAATTTGACTGAGTGTGAGCCGAAGAGTTACAGAGATAGCAAATATGTCTGCGAGGACAATTTCTGTTATTGCATTCCCGATAGTTATAAGCCCAGCACACACCTGAGTCCTTCTTGTCCTTGGAACCTGAATTTTTCGCCTTGTTGCTCGAGGTTCTCTTCAGCATAGAAATTGTCCCATCCACGCCCAAGTGTTTGTTCATTAACTCAGGGATACCATATGAGAATATGGAGGGTCCATGAATTTCCGCAAGATCTCTAACTTCTTGATCATAATTGAGTAAGGCTTCAGTGGTAAAGACTTTGGTAGCAGCCTTATCTGCCATGAAACGAACATGTTCCAACAAACCCGTATTTGACTGTCCAGCAGAGGACAAAGCCATTGCCAAAGCCATTATGGCGCTAATATAGGCAGCAAATGTGAGGGGCCTCTTCTGGCCCTTCGTCATGTAGGGCCTGAGAGAGTACTTGTGCTTCGATTTACGGGGTTTTACAGGGGGCACGATGAGTTTAGGGGCAGCTGCACCTTTTTCAGAATCGCTAACATTGTCAGAATCGTCAGAATCGCCAGTCGAAGACGATGCCTCTGAGTCAGACTTGATAACAGCCTTCTTGAATTTTTTGGTTAGCTTACCCACTGCGGACGCCATGGTATGAACAGATGACTGGAGGAGGGATATCTGCTGCTGTTGAAGCCGTACAGCAGCATAGACAGAGGCATCCCCTCCACCTACACCTGCTCCCGGACCGGACCCTGCACCGCCTGCACCGTCATGTAGCCCAGGGGGACCGCCTGCACTGCCTGCACCGTCATGCTGCCCGGGAAAGCCGCCTGCACCGTCATGTTGCCCCGGGAAGCCGCCCGCTGCACCCAATGCGCCACGCGAACTATTGAGGCCTCTGCCTCCACTGCCAGGTCCACCACCCAACATGGAACCCCGGCCCAAAGGGGTTGCAGGAATCTGTTCTCCTAAAGTAAGTGGCATACTCACTAATTTATCCAACCTCCTGGTGCAAAATTTACCAGTAATTGGTGAATGTCTCTCTCCGCAAGGTGCACAAAATCTTGGCATTACAAAACCAAAAATGGAATCCCAGCAGGAAACCAAAATTTTCTGTCACCCCAGTTAGGTGAACATACCTGTCAAGGTGAGAGTGAGGCAGAGGTGAGACCAGTCAGGCCTTTTATAACCTCTGATCAGAGACACTGGCTCTCATTGGCCAGTTACATAAAGCCCAGCCATTGGCTAGTGGCATGGGCCACCTTGCACATACTACAAGTGACACCAGGGTGAGCCAGGTGCCCTGCCATGGTCAGTGGCATGAGACAGACTGCACCATAGATAGATACCCACAAGAGGGAGCCAAAGACACCTACATAGGTCCAGGCTTAATTTATTATTCCACCTTAATGTGGTTTGAGTATATAATAATATAAAGAGAGCAATTTTATATCAACCATAAAGTTCTGTATTTTACATAATTATTTTGTTATTTTTCCAAAGCAATGCAGATTGTCCAAATAATATGTCATGTTATCTTTTACAAAATACTTTGTGAAGGTTATGGGTAATATTTCTGAATTCAGGAATATTGCATCTTTGTCTCTCAACAAAGATACATGTACATTACAAGAAACTGTTAAATGTACTAATTGCTAAGGGTTAATCCTATTTTTACGAGTTTCTGATCATATGCACTTTCAACTTCTTGCCTTTGGTCTTCATTGAAGTAATTTCTCCAGTCACCAACACTTCCTTTTCTCATAAATGGTGAAATACTGTTGTCCATAACAGGACTATTGATTTCATTTACAGCTTGATTCATCTTCATGCTTTTGAATGACAATTGCCCAAGAAGTGACGATATGACGTCTTCCTGGAGTTCCTTTCCAAGGAATGCTGCCACTTGAATCAGGACACTGCGCAGGTCTCTGACCATGTCCTCATACTTTATAAAGAGTATATGATCCTCGTGACCCACTCTTGCATTCCACCAACCAGCAACATGGTCAAGGTGATTGCCGTAGAATAGTTGGTTTGTCTTGTAGTATTCATTGAAGAATTCATCCCAGGAACCAGTGTACAGGCCATGGGGTTTGCACATTTTATAGTAATGATAGAATGATACAAGCTGGTCAAATGGGTTCCTCATCACGTAGATGACTTTTGGGTGGCTTCTGTCAAAGCTATCCTTCATCAAGTCATACGGTAGATGTGTAGCCAAAAAATTTGGAGGTGATGCTCTCAATACCATTTTGAAAGAAGGCATCCCTTTGTCTCTATATGGCACCCATGAAAACAGGTTTGATATTTCTTTGCCATCCGAGAGAATAAGGGTGACTAGTGCCATCATCCAACTGGTCCCTGAATAGCAATAAAAAATCTTTTAATTGACAAAATTTGTTAATTGGCATAGCTTGTAATCCCTATTATATCAAATCCTTTAATAAAGGGGCCATCCATCTACAAATTTACAATTTGACTTTGAAAATCATAGTCTGCTCTGTAAACCCTTTCAGAAGCCTATCACTTATGAGGGAAAAAAATATTCAATGTAGGTATGAATTCTTAACATAAATTAACCTGTAAAAGTATAGTGCATATTACTAATATGTTTCTATATTAATTGGTTAATCACACAATAAGATAACGGTAAAAGGATAAGTTTGTTTGTGGCAGATGTCTAAGCCTGACTGTCACATATTCATTGATTAGACACCCCACATTTGTATAAAATGAACTGTTACATAGATGACAAAATCATATGAACAAATATAATCAGCTTCTTTACCTGATTTTGGGAAGGAGACCACTAGTACATCCTTAGGATCAAAGGTATACTGTCTCATTTGAAGGAGGCCCTCAACATCAACATGAGAAGGATAGGAAATACCTTCATAGGTGAAATACTTAGGGTCACCAAGACTAAACTTGGACGAGCTGTTAGCACACATGGCTTTTCTGTAATGAACATGAACATAGATTTCCATAGGCGGGCTTTTTATCAAATTCAACAATATGTGTAATGCTTTTCACCCTTGTGATTTATAAACTTAAATAACCTTATAATCCCATAAGTTTCCTTAGTCCTTTTTGATTCAACAAAACATTGTGTGTGGTTTATTTGATACAATAATATGGACTGATATTGGTTTATTGTTTTGTTTTTTGAGGTAAATTATTTATTGATTTCATAAAATATTATCAGTCTATTTCTTCATTAAAAATTTGGCACCAAGATGAATTAAAAAATTGATTAATATTCTTTTATTAAAGGTAAATATGGGTGACCAATACAGCGCCACCTGGTGCAATCTTATTTTTATAGTATGATTTTCTGAAAATTTCATTCAAACATTTTGGGAGTATTTAAGAATGATGAAGGTGAAAATGTGACTGAAAGAAAAGACGTTTGTGGAAAGAAAAAACAGGCAAATGTAGACAATTACGCAGATCTTTTTTGACTTTTCCTTTGTTTTCAGGATAAAATGAGATTCTCCATGGTGACCTATAGTTTATATCCACATATATACCTCACTGTGGTCCTACCAACACATCTAAAGAATTTAAAGTAAAAATCATGGTTATTTACTTAAGGTTAGACTACGGTGATGAGCAGCAGATTTACTAAAACTGCCATATCTCGAAGGTCATTGATGATATTTGAACATGTCATAGTTCATTTAAAAGCTCTGATTTTTCTCTATCTAGGGACATATCAAACTGCACTTATAGATTTAACTTCGAGAAAATAATTAATAAAATTGTATTTTTTCACTTTTATTTTTTGAACTAAAATTTCTCACTCAATATTATTCTCATAATTTTGAAACTTGGTAATATTGTACATAACATTTGTTCAGAGGGAACCGTGTCTCAGATTTTTTATTTAGGCCCTAGTTTTGATTTTATGACCAAAAACGGGAAACTTTTTGTATTTTTTTGTCACTTTTTACAACTTCATTTTCTAGATTTCATTAAATCAAAACTAGGCCCTAAATAAAAAAATCTGAGACACGGTTCCCTCCATAAGACTAATATCTACATGCATAAGAAATTTCATGAGTTTCCCTTCATTATTAACTGAGTTATTTCATTTCAAAAAAAATAAGTACAAAACATGATTTTCACATTTGCACTTAATTTTTATTTCTATTCTAACTACCATAATTATAAGATTCATATCATGAAATAGTCTATTAAACTGGTACCTAATGATATATAATAAATACTTAGATAGATAGAATCAAAATAATTATTCTACATTTTTGCGAAACCAACAAAGTGGTCCCTCATCACAGTAGTCTAACCTTAAAGACAATGGCGCCATTATAGATCCAACGTTAAGATTTTTATGAAATTTTAGGAAATAAAAGTTAAACATATATGCATCCTAGAAATGTAAAAAGAATAGGGGGTCACCATGGAAACTTTTGTGCTAGAGACATAATAATGTAAGCATAATTCCTTTAAAAGTAACATTTTTAAAAAAAATATGCTTCAGTACACGTTCCATAATAAATTTAATAATAATCCTCAAATTAATTATACAATCATTGAAATCTAAATCTAAGACATATATACACAAAATTCAAGAACCAGTTAGAAAATGATATGGCTTTTATTGGAATAGAATATATCTTTTATTTTAAATAAATTGTTAAATTAACTAAATGAAATATCAAATTTCAGATTACAATGTTCACCACAAAAAATTCAACGTTAAGAAATTGTCTAAAATTATACATAATGTACATATAAGTGTTATCTGTCATTTTCTGGAAAAAAAATCGGGGGTCACCGACCTAACTTTGTCAGGAAAAGAGTTGCTAAAATACAAAGGTAGGGCCGAAAATATTATTTTTATTACAAATAAAATCATAATTAATTCAAAATTAGGAATCGATCAAATCTGAGAAAATATATGGATTTGTGAGGTTCTGGACTACATCTTTGTCACTTATTGTATTGCAATTGAATGATAATCACCAGAGATATGGACAAAAACGCATTTTCCCTCCATAGGGTTCTATAGTTAAGCATTCCCACCCTTGTGGTCATGGTCCACTGCACACCCATACAGCCAGGCTGCGCAGTGTGCATGCGCACGATCAAATGGCGCAATTGCCCTTAAGTACACTTTTATCACTAGTTTGAATCTCTATATATATTACAAACAAATAAGTATCAAACCATAATCAGTTTGATACAAGAATATTGATTCATTTTCTGTTTGTTACAAGAATATTAGCTGGATTTGTATTCATAATTAAGGCATACTGCTTATATATACTAAGTACAAACAAAACAGAAACTAAAACAATAAAATGATATTGTTTGGTTGTACAAAACAACTTAAGCAACTAGATTACAAAAATCAGCACAACTAGGTTGTCAAATTGACTGGCAACATACTAAAAGGTGGCGTCATGATGCCTGGTAACAAGATAACTAATCACCTGTGGGTTTGGAGCAAAATATTTGACATGTTTAACATTTCACTTCTGTGGCCGGTGATGTTGGTTGCTGAAGGGGACTAAATTGTCCTCTAGTAGCCAGTAAATTTATAGCAAGAGCATCCCAACCTGGAGATTAGTTCATTAGTTGCCTGGCGATTAGCTAGTTGCCCGGTGACCAAAATGTCATCCTTGTTCGCCCGTGAAAGCTACTAAAATACACTAATAACCATCATTAGTCGGTCGAGCGGGGACCAAGCTTTAATAGATAAGCCCATTATCTACCAATCTCATACCCAAACCAGACGGAACCTATTTGAATAGCTTATTAAATCATTATTCTTTATTAAGGAGGACATAATAAGTGTTATTATCCATAATGATGAAACATGCCTGTTGCACTATATTACACATGATGGTGACCTCTGGATCTAGGGCCTACATAATGGATGTGGTAACGTACATACTATTATTGGGCACCTAGCTGCCCTACTACAGATAAGTTATATATTCAAAGGTTCCTCAACATTTTATTCTATACTTTTTGAGGTTCCACCTTTTCAAAATTTTGGTGGATGCCTAAATTACATAAATAGAGGAAAATGCTGCACATGTATGACCAAAAGCATGTTATTTTAGAACTAAGCCTTTGTGATTCCACCCCCTTTTTGAAAATCCTATATCCACCCTGCAAGGTACTTTCCTTATTGAACTAGGGTAGTAGGACACTGGCTTATAGGTACAAGGCTCATCAAAGATACATCTGGTTGTCTGTTCCCCTTATGCAGTGGTGCACATCAATGTAAAGTTTAACGCTACATTCCAATAAGGTTAGGTCGCATTTGTGGTCACTCTTTTTAGGTGATGCAAGCAATTTGCAGTTTTGATACCAACATGTTGCAATTGGTATTCCTGACCGCAAGCAAATCATAAAGAACCTATATAAAACAGCAGGTGCTACAAGCAGATGCCACAAGCAAGTGCCACAAGCACCTATAATTCACCTTGCACTACTCTACTGCAAGCAGTTTGTGGCAGTTTGTTCGCATCTTTTCATGGTGCCGCAAGCAAATACCCTTATTTTAAGTATTTATATTGGTAATGAGCCTATAAATCTTACCGTACAGTGTAGACTGTTGCTCCTTTTCACGGTCTTTCACAAAAAGTGCAAATTTCACAGCTACCTGTGCCTCTCTCCCAGTCCGTAGTGTAAGTGGTGGAAGGGGCCCCTTGGGCTACCCAACCATGACTAAGGGAGGCAGGTGATTACAGAGGGAAGAGTGTAGATATTTTTGGTTGAGCTGTCCCAATTAATGGAACATACCCCTCTTACATAGGCAATATGTTTTCATTGTAAATTATCATTATTATGGTCATAACTACAATAATGCTACAATTTTATTTTTCATAAAGGTTTATGTGACGGAAAACTGCCACGGAGGCAGAGGTTATCCTATATAACCTCCGTAAGATACATATTTTGGGTTGGTTAGAAACTTTATGGGTAACAAAATGAAGATTACATATAATCACAAAGAAATATATATATTGTACGATACATAAATGTTTGTGTGTTTCTATAAGGTATAACTTGAAACCCAGGTCTTCATTAGTATAGTGCACGTGGTTAGCATGGATGTCTCTCATGCAGGTTCAAAACCTGTAAGGCCAGAGCCGCCCCAACAAATCAGCGTCCTTTGAACAAATCATACACAACCAGGTCTTAACATCTCAGGTTCAGTCTACCATGGCTGCCGCCTCTTTTTTAGGGATACTACTGAAAATCACTAAGTACAAGCAAAGGCCTATGTAGCCTTCATGTTAAAATCAAATCAAGACCCTTCCCGGGGCCCTGGAGGCCCCAGGGCTGGCCTGTCCCCTCTCCCGGCCCCCTGGAGGCCCCAGGGCTGGCTTGTCCCCTCTCCCGGCCCCCTGGAGGCCCAGGGCTGGCCCCTCCCCTCTCCCGGCCCCCTCCCTCTATACCACTCTCAGTCACCTCTCCCTCTGGAAGCCGGCCTGCAACCTGTCCCGGTGTCTTTGAGGCCCAAGGGCTGGCCTGTCCCCTGGCCTCTCCCAGCCCCCTGGAGGCCCCAGGGCTGGCCTGTCCCCTCTCCCGGCCCCCTCCCTCTATACCACTCTCAGTCACCTCTCCCTCTGGAAGCCCCAGAGCCGGGCTGCCCCATGTCCCAGCCTCCTGGAGGCCCCAGGGCCGGCCTGGTCCCCGTCCCGGCCCCCTGGAGGCTCCAGAGCCGGCCTGCCCTCTCCTGGCCCCCGGGAGGCTCCAGAGCCGGCCTGCACCCTGTACCGGTGTCTTGGAGGCCGCAGGGCCGGCCTGCACCCTGTCCCGGCCCCCTGTAGGCCGCAGGGCCGGCCTGCACCCTGTCCCGGTGTCTTGGAGGCCCCAGGGCCGGCCTGCACCCTGTCCCGGCCCCCTGTAGGCCGCAGGGCCGGCCTGCACCCTGTCCTGGTCCCCTGGAGGCCCCAGGGCCGGCCTGCTCCCTGTCCCGGCCCCCTGGAGGCCACAGGGTCGGCCTACACCCTGTCCTGGCCCCCTGGAGGCCCCAGGGCCGGCCTGCTCCCTGTCCCGGCCCCCTGGAGGCTCCAGGGCCGGCCTGTCCCCTTTCCTGGCCCCCTGGAGGCTCCAGAGCCGGCCTGCACCCTGTCCCGGTGTCTTTGAGGCCCCAGGGCTGGCCTGTCCCCTTTGAAGTCATGCTATGTTTGACCATTTTTCATCCCCCTCCCCCCCCTTTTGTTATGTCACCCTTGACCCTCCCCAAAAAATTACATTATGCGAAGGGGACCCCTCCCCCCTTTAAATCACAGATAAAGTATAAGCAGGGATGGGTGTAACTAAAGACCAGGCCTGTCCCCTCTCCCCGCATCCTGGAGGCTCCAGGGCCGGCCTGCCCCCTGTCCCGGCCCCCCGGAGGCCCCAGGGCTGGCATACTCCCTGTCCCAGTCCCCTGGAGGCCCCAGGGCCGGCCTGCCCCCTGTCCCGGCCCCCCGGAGGCCCCAGGGCCGGCATACTCCCTGTCCCAGTCCCCTGGAGGCCCAAGGGCCGGCCTGCCCCCTGTCGCGGCCCCCCGGAGGCCCCAGGGCAGGCATACTCCCTGTCCCAGTCCCCTGGAGGCCCCAGGGCCGGCCTGCCCCCTGTCCCGGCCCCCCGGAGGCCCCAGGGCCGGCATACTCCCTGTCCCAGTCCCCTGGAGGCCCCAGGGCCGGCCTGCCCCCTGTCCCGGCCCCCCGGAGGCCCCAGGGCCGGCATACTCCCTGTCCCAGCCCCCTGGAGGCCCCAGGGCGGGCATACTCCCTGTCCGGGCCCCGTGGAGGCCCCAGGGCCGGCCTGCCCCCTCTCTCGGCATTCTGGAGGCCCCAGGGTAGTAAATGATGGTTAAAGTCCACAATAATAGATGATTAAAGTCCAGTTTTTAAAGCAATTAAATATAATGCACAGGCACTATGATGATGAACTATATACAGGGCTTAAATGTAATTGCACTCGAAGTCCATATAATTAAAAACAAGTAAATGCACCTATACTGAATTAAATTGATAAGATAATAAGTCGTGAACTGTATTAAACTCAACCTCCAGTTTGGGTGGACATTGGTTTTTTTATTTTAACAGATTTGAAAGTGTGTATCAATAAACATGTTTTGGTTTTTCAACCTTCATCAGGATTGAATTAAATTGATTAACTTTAGGTTTCTTTACATAGTACCTCATGAAAATTGTTAATATTTAAGGGAATTTAATGTTTCCATGTGACTCATCTTTAATGTTATTTACAAAGTTTGAAAGGCATATTTAATCTCTACTTAAAGAAGCAGAAATCGGGGCCAGTGAATATAAATTATCATATTGCCGTGATGCTAACTATTCAATTAGCTACCATGCAAAATTTCATTCAATTATCTTTATTATAATTAGTTTTAATTTTAAATACAATTTCATAATTCAAATTAAAAGTGAATATCCCTGTCTGCAATGGTGCAGCATGCACAATTCATGTTTTGGTGTGTAATGTCACATGTACACACAGATCAGGTATAAACTAGAAAACATGAAAAATAACTAGATATAAATGTGCCCCTCTATTTCAATGAGTCTAATAGTGATCAAAACTGTGAAAGTAAATTTTGTATACAAAAACATATATTAAAAGATTATTTTAAAGGATTTTTCAATTTTGAAAATTTTGAATAACGGCTTTTTGTGTGACGTCACACACAGATATCCCTTTTTAAGAGACAGGGTACCCGAGACATTTTCTGGAAGAGAGACCTCATTAACAATCAAAAGAAGCTGACCTTGTTATGAACCTCTTTGTTAGCATTAACGCTAGGATATAGAAGACAAATTGAATGAAGATTGAATTTCACTGGCCCCTCCCTTTAAGACCTTTACTTTATAAGTAAATGTCATGTAATTTTAACTAAAGTGGGTTTTTAAGTACCTTTACATTGTAAGCGTCAAATTTCGTGCAGTGCTACCTCTAGAAACATTCTTAATGATAGCGTATGTTACATGATGTCAGGTTATAATGACCTCTTGCATTTACAATTTAAAATTCAAGGCTGTATACCTTTGTTTGTTTGTAAAGTTAGTTTAATGTCTAGCTTACCCTTTAGGGTTCTTTTACCAGACTGCACAAGGTAAAGCTTTGCAGCTAGTTTTACGCCACAGGGGGGATAACAAAATCCATTAAATGAGGTGCCTATTTGTAGCAGTGGGACCCAATGCCCTCTTTATAGCGCTGCCACACTGAGGTATCATGTCATAGGCCCAGACAATACCCCACCCAGTCCTATCATACTGACTG
Organism: Lepidonotus clava; assembly: GCA_936440205.1. Classification (NCBI taxonomy): domain Eukaryota; kingdom Metazoa; phylum Annelida; class Polychaeta; order Phyllodocida; family Polynoidae; genus Lepidonotus; species Lepidonotus clava. The sequence continues at coordinate 5,577,961 of OW387143.1, forward strand.
GGCCAACCAGTCATGTTTCGTGGTTCTTACTTTATACTGAGTGCCAGGCAATGTGTGACCACTCCCATTGTTAAAGTCTTTGGTGTGACTCAGCCAGGGATCCAGGGATAAATCCCAAGACCTCCCAGACTCGAAGTGGCCACTCTACCAATTGGAAAAGTGAGTCTGCAGCTGGTGTCCCAATTGGTCACCTTCTCACAACATCAAGGGGCTTCTAGGGACACATTTTTCCCAGGATGGGCTGAATACACTGTAGCATGATGACTAACTGCAAACCTTGATTAACTTGAGCTTTTATTCCAATTTCCTTCGCACTCTGAATTCTTAATAAATGCTATCAATATAAATGATTCAGGGCAGCATATTTATTAATGTTATTTGAGAACATGATCTCTAATAAATGAAGTTATATCGAGCAAATAGAAAAAAAGATTTTGAAAGTTTGCAGTTTTAAGATTTTGCTGTGTTACTATATTGTGACAACATTGTGAAAGTAAACGAGGTTGTGAAAATGATGTTTTCACAATGTTATTTGGAAATGTTTTATTTACATTGCAACAGATTGTTTTATATTAGGTTCTATCAACATTGCTGCTATGTTTTTCTCACAATGTTGTAAAAAGCTAATGTTGCACAAAATTGTCAGAATGCTGTGTGTTTGCTAGGGTAGCATGGGAAGGGGACCTTCACTCAGTGACGAAGGCATTACACCTTCTACCAACACTTCTCTAGCCATAGCCAATTACCAAACAATTCCATGTATATCACTGATGAATGAAATACAAGAATGTGTACAACATATATTAGGGATCTGACTTTGTTAATTTCTTAAATTATTTGAGACAAACCTTATTTCTTATGATTAATCATCTTTTATTGAAATTAAATTTGAATCACAGCAGAATTCTGAGTTGGTAACATACAAAGTGAAGACTTTTGTATGACTCAATGTTTTAATATAAGGTGGCCTACATGAGAACACTTGTCATTTAAGACGAAATGAATTATGTGCTTTTAGTATGTTAGAAGTGTTATAAAGTTTTGTATTTTACATAATTATTTTTCCAAAACAATGCAGATTGTCCTAATAAGAACCCATGTAATCATATGAAAGATGCTTCATAAAAGTAAAGGGTAATACGTGTGAGTTCAGCAATATTACATCTTTGTCTCTAAACAAAGATGCACATTATAAGAAACTATTCAATGTGCTAATTGTCGATGTCAAGGGCTAAGCCGACTTTTACAAGTTTCTGAGTGTATGTACTTTCAACTTCTTCCTTTTGCTCTTCATTGAAGTACTTTCTCCAGTCACCAACGATTCCTTTTCTCATAAATGGAGAAATATTGTGGTCCATAAGAGGACTATTTATTTCATTGACAGCTTCATTCATCTTCATGCTTTTGAATGACAATTGCCCAAGAAGTGACGATATGACATCTTCCTGGAGTTCCTTTCCAAGGAATGCTGCCACTTGAATCAGGACACTGCGCAGGTCTCTGACCATGTCCTCATATTGGATGTATAATATATGGTCCTCGCAACCCTCTCTTGCATTCCACCACGCGGCCACATGATCAAGGTGATTGCCATGGAATAGTTGGTTCTTCTTATAGTATTCATTGAAGAATTCATCCCAGGAACCAGTGTACAGACCATAGGGTTTGCACATTCTATAGTAGTGGTAGAATGATACAAGCTGGTCAAAGGGATTCCTCATCACATAGATGACTTTTGGGTGGCTTCTGTCAAAGCTGTCTTTCATGAAGTCATAGGGTAGATGTGTAGCAAAAAAATGTGGAGGTGATCCTCTCAATGCCATTTTAAAAGAACACACCCCTGTGACTCTATATGGAACCCATGAGAAGAGGTTAGATATTTCTTTGCCATCTGAGAGAATGAGTGTGACTAGTGCCACCATCCAACTGGTCCCTGAATAGCAATGAAAATCTTTTAGTTTGCAAAATTTTGTAATTGACATTGCTTGTATTCCCCAATCCTTTGATAAAGGGGCTATCCATCTACAAATTTGAAAATCACAGTCTGCTCTCTAAACCTTTTAGTAGCCTATTATTTATTAGGTGAAAAAAGCTATTCCAATGTCCATTTGAATTCTTAACATAAATTAACCTGTAAAACTATAATACATATTACTCATACATTCCATATTTAAATATATGGTTACTCATACAATGAGATAATGGTAACAAGAGGCCTATAAGTTTGGTTGTGGCAGAAGTCTACTTTAAATAAAATGTGAGCTTAACAGATGCCCTTATTCATTTCCTTCCAATATTTTCTCCTGTGCAGCCTGACGGTCACATATTCATCTTTTAGACACCACATTAAATAAAATATTACATAGATGACAAAATTGTATGAATAAATATAATCAGTTTCTTTACCTGATTTTGGGAATGATACCACCAGTACATCCTTAGGATCAAAGGTATGCTTTCTCATTTCAATAATTCCATCAACATCAAAGTGTGGAGGATAGCGAATACCTTCATAATACTGAGGGTTACCAAACTTGGAGGATCTGTTGGCACACATGGCTTTACTGTTATGAAACAACACCAATTAATATGGATTTCAATAGGCAGGGTTTTTGTTATGTTCAACAATATGTATAATATTTTTCACCTTATTGATCTATAAACCTAAATAATCTCAATTTCCTCAGCCCCTTTTGAATTAACATAACATTGTGGGTGGTTCATTTGATACGATAATATTGACTGATATTGTTTCAAAAAAATTAATGAAGAAAACTGACTGTTCTTGTTTTATTTATTTTTTGAGGTAATTGTTTTATATTTTTATTTCATAAAACATTATCAGTCTATTTCTTCATTCATCTAAACCTTAGCACAAAGATGAATGAGAAAATTGATTAATATATTATTCTTTTCTTATAGGTTAATATTGACCAGCACCACCTGGTGCAATTTTATTTTTGTTGTATGATTTTATCAAAATTTCATTCAAACATTTTGGGAATATTTAAGACTGACAAATGTGAAAATGTGACGTTAAAAATGTTAAGAATGAAATGAAATTTTCCATGATGATCTATGGTTTTCTTTCATCTATATTCCTCACTGTGGTCATACAAACACATATATACAGAACTGAAAGTAAAAATCATGGTTATTTATTTGAGTGCACTTTTATCACTAGTTCAAATATATATATATATAGATATACTAAAATAATAAAAAAAGTACCAAACCATTTATCAGTTTGATACAAGAATATTGACAAATTTTCTGTTTGATACAAGAATGTTGATTAATTTTCTGTTTAAAACAAGAATGTTATTGAACTCTTTTTCATTATCATGGCAAAAATATTAAGTTCAAACAAAACAGAGACTAAAACAATTGAATGATATTGTTCAGCTGTACAAAGCCTGGATCAATAATGTTTTACAGGTATTGCCAAACATTCTAGAATAACATATGATGTAGCCACTTTGGTGACTAGATTAAAAAAATCTGCGGCAACTAGGTTGTCTTATCGCCCAGCGATATACGAAAAGGTGGTGCCAAGATGTGTGGCGACAAGATAACTAATTGCCATGGGTTTGGAGTAAAATATTTGACATGTTTAATTTTCCCTTCTGTGGCCGGTGATTAGTGTAGGTAGTTGCTGAGCTGACTAAATTGACCTCTAGTAGCCAGTAGATTTATAGCAAGAGCGTTCCTACCTGAAGATTAGGTTTTTAGTAGCCCGGTGACTAGTTAGTTGCCCAGTGACCAATATTTCATCCTTGGTCACCAGTAAAACTTACTAAAATGCACTAATTGCCATCGTTAGTCGGCTGAGTGGGGCCCATCTTTTTATAGATAAGCCCATGGAGAGCCGCCTCTGGTACATAGTATAGGTGTAAATAGCCTATTATCTCATACCCAACCGAGACGGAACCTATTTGAACAGGTTATTAAATCATTATACATTATTAAGGAGGACATAATAGGTATTATTATCCATAATTATGATACATGCCTGTTGTACTATATTACACATGTAGGTGACCTCTGGATCTAGGGACTTCATAATGGATATAGTGACGTACATACCATTAATGGGCACCCAGCTGCCCTACCACAGATAGATTCTATTCAAAGTTCCCCCAACTTTTGATTTTATCTGTTTTGAGGTTCCAAGGCGGGGGCAGCTTCAGGTGAGAGGTATCTTGACCCAGCCCCCTTTTGGTAACCCCTAAACCACAAAAAGAGGGGAAAATGCTACACATGTACAAGCAAATGCATGGCGTTTTAGCTCTTAGCCTTTATCTTGTATCCACCCCTGCAATGTACTTTGCATATTGAACTAGGGTAGTAGGACACTTGCTAAGGTACAAGGCTCATACAAGATATGTCTGGTTGTCTGTCCCCGGTATGCAGTGGTGCACATCAGTGTAAAGTTTAACACTATATTCCAACTGGGGGTAGGTCGCATTTGTGGTCACTATTGTTAGGTGCCACAAGCAATTTGTGGTTTTGATACCAACATGTTGGTATCCCTGACGGAAAGCAAATCATTAAAAATTTATATAAAATAGCAGGTCCTGCAAGCAGGTGCCGAAGCAAGTCCTGCAAACAAGTGTCATAAGTGCCTACATTTCACTTTGTCCTACCCTACTGCAAGCAGATTTGCAGCGGTTTGCTCGCATCTTTTCATGGTGCTGCAAGCAAATACCCTTACCTTAAGCATCTATATTGGTAATGAGCCTAAATATTACCTTATAGTGTAGACTATTTGCTCCTTTTCGCTGCCTTTCATAGAGTGCCAAATTCACAGCTACTTGTGCCTCTCTCCCAGTCCGTGGTGGAAGGTGCCCCTTAGGCTACCCAACCATGACTAAGGGAGGCTGATCCGCATCACATAACCAAACGCTTGCAACAGCGGGAGAACAAAAATGGTTTAGTTTTTCCCCTGTCTTTTTTTTATCCTTGTTCACTGTGTGGTCAAATCGTTACTGTAGCAATGGTTTTGCACACATTTTGAACACATTTAGTTGACATATGAACACATTTCCGCCTCTCACTACCTATATATTTCATGAGCTGAAGGACACTGCTATCATTTGCTGAAAACGGAATATTAAAATTCACACCCGAAAATATCCCCCCTGAACTTCAAATAAAGGGGTGGTCAAACCATCCCTGTAAGGATGAAAGGTGGATTCACTCGCTTTTGAACAAGGACAGGGCTTTTTATGTGTGCCAATCGTCGCTGCAGCGAGAGCCGTTATGCGATGGGCCACCTGTGATTACAGAAGGAAGAGTCAAGATGTATATCAAAACATCCCTCATGTAAAAATGGCTTAATTAAAGTAACCCTATATTAACTTTATGTACCCCTCTTACATAGGCAATATGTTTTCATTATTTGTAAATTATCGTTATTATGGTCCTAACTACTATGCTGCTACAATTTTATTTTCATAAAAAGTTTATATGAAGGTAAACCGCTGCAGAGGCAGAGGTTATGCTATATAACTTCACAGGAAACAGCCTCCAAGGAGGCTTACGAGCTTAGAGTATGACCCACAACCATAAGATACATTTTTTTGAGATGGTTAGAAAGTTTATGGGTAACAAAATATAGATTATGTATAATCATATAGAATATACACTGTATGATACATAAATATTTGTGTGTGTCTATTAGGTATTAATTACCCCTCATCAAACCCAGGTCTTCATTAGCATAGTGGTTAGCATGGATGCCTCTCATGTAAAGGGTCCGGATTCAAACCCTGTAAGGCCCTGTAATGTTTTAACCAAATGTACTTAGGCAAAGCCACTTTAAGACAAAAAACATTACCTTAATTTTCTTTTTTTCCGCTTACTACTGCATTTTCTTTATTTTTGTAGAAATAAAGACATATTGTATGTAGCTTCTATCGCATGTTACATACACTAGATTTATTAAAACAGATACCTATTGAGCTGTTTAATATCTGCCTCAATAGTGTAGTGGTGAGGCTCTAGGAATCTTTATTGGAGGGTCAATAGTTCAGTTCATGGCTGTGCAGAACTATCACTGAAACTTTTTAAAAAATCAAAAATGGGTTGTACAAAGTTTTCAAATAACCTCTGGAGGTTTTTCGCATAACCTCCAAAGGTTTACTGCAAAACCTGTGGAGGTTTATCACATAACCTCGAGAGCTTCAGCAAGTAAATCGCCACTGGAGGTGAAAACCTGTGGTTACGAACAGAAATCTACTGAGGGAACAATAGAAGTGTGGGCCAGGAGGAGTATAAAGCAGTTTATAGTGAGAGTACATATTTTCTGGTTTCACAAAGATTTCCTAATTGGGGTTATGGAGCCATATTCATGCAGTAACCTTCGTTTTACAATTACCACAGTAGGATCATTTCATGTCAAAATCTGTAGTTTTCATGCACATACCATTATCACATATCCATATAATCTGGCATAATCAAGCATAATAATATCATTGAAAGGTGCCTATAGGACAAAAATTTGGTCTAACCTAGGGTCACAAAAATTGAAATAATGTTTAAAGTTTCGGGAATTTGATGTTCAAATTTGAAATATGTTCCTAAAACATGTTTAGGAAAATACTCTAAGATGATCATGAAATGCGTGGGACCCTCCAAAATCTGGTTGAATTAACATGGAATGACCCAGTAGTATTTCATTTTCAGTAAACTGAAATTAGAAAATTTAATGAGTTAACTATGAAATTATGTAATGTTTTGCTAAAAAAATACTGTTTCATATACTGTATGTAAAGTCTTAAACTTTGCATTCAATTCTGATTAAGACATTTGACAGTGTGACGTTCCTCGGTAGGTCAGGGTCTCCGATTTCTACGACGGAGGGACGTGGGGGTTGTTTTGGTCTCGAGCCGAACGAAGAGTTCAAGCAGGAAACCGAGGTGTAAGATTAAGAGTCGTGCCTCATGCATGAGGGGGAATGAGCGGGACAGTCGGGGAATCAGTATTCTCAGATGGAGGGGGAGTGTGTCAGTTTGTCGGGCCTGAAGTGTTCTGGCTATTAGGCGAAGGTGGAGAAGTAGTGAAGTAGTGGGGGTGTTGCCCTATCCAGTCTTCCGTGACTGTCATGTGCCATCTCAGTCAGTAACAAACTGATGTGAATATAGACTTTAGTTGTGAATCTTAGGGTTAATTGGAGATTGTATTTTGAATGTTGATGTATATATCTGTTACAACAGAAGCCAAACAAGATCTATTTAAATCATTTACCTAAGGGCAACATATCTGGGGGTATAGACTCTTAAAATCAGCAGCACAACATGGCTATTTCTTAAATTCGACACAGCGACACAGCCATTTTAAAAAAAAGATGGTGACATGCGACATGGCCATTTCTTAAATTTGACATGCCATATGGGTCTAATCTCTGATATAGTGACATGTGACATGGCTATTTCTTAAATTCGACAAGCGACAAGCAATCCATACTCACATATCTATTTGTATCTCTAGATCTCTAGATCTCTAGTATCTCTTGGAGGATAAACTACTGTCCTCAGATTGAAAAAAGAACAAACAATACAGTGACATGGCCAGTAGTTTTGACAAACTCTGACAACAGCTGTGACAATTATGAATGGTTGTGTGACGTTCCTCGGTAGGTCGGGGTTTCTGAATTCTACAGCAAAGGGGCGTGATGGTTATTTTGGTTCTCAGTCGGGTGAGGAGTGCAAGCAGGAAGCCAAGATGAAGAGTCATGCCTTGCACACGAGGGGGAATGAGCGGGTGGATCGGGAAATCGGTATTCGGTGATTGGAGGGGGTGTCTCGGTCGGCCGGGACCGAGGTATTTCGGACATTGGGACCAGGGGACCGGGGCTTCTGTTAACAGATGGAATACACGGGGGATGGAGACAATGGGGATGGATTTGGTGTTTCTCAGCAGTCAATGTCCTTTCTCGTGTGCCTCTCGAGTGTGCCAGCTCTTCGACGTGTCGGGAGTATCGGGCCGCCGGTAGCCTAAAGGGTGGTAGCGCGGGGCCAAGCCAGTCGAGCCCTCGTACTCCCAGTCACCGGGGAGCTGCTCACTATCTCAGGTTTCCGGACCTGTCCAGTCTTCCGGCTTGGTGATGTCACTCGGGCTGTTTCGGGCCTTGGGGCCATGTTTCGGTCCTTCAGGTCTTCAGACCCCGTACTACTTCTTAGTCTATTTTCTATGAACTTCTACTAATATTATCTCACGATTGTTGAGTTATCTAGTTAGTTTCCAACCATCTCATCAACTTAGACCCCATTCAGGGCGATACCAGAGAAAGGAGACACATGTGGACACAAGGAGTACCAAGATGGATCTGTTTATTTCGGGCCTCACCGCCCCTGTTTATAGTCTACTGCTCAGCCCTGATTGGCCATTAGAGGTCATGTGGTCAGTATGACATCATTCCCGGTTTAACACTTTCGGGTTTTGGGTTTCAGGTTTCGGTACCTTAAAAATACACTTTTATTTACATCATTCTATTTGTTTTCGATGCTGAGGCTAACATACTGATGAATGGACATTCATCACAGTTGCTATAAAACTTAAAACATTTCTGAGAGAATGATGAGGAATCCCTTCTCTTAAATACCTATATTGGTACTGAGCCTAAATCTTACTGTGCAGTGTGGACAACTGCTCCTTTTCACTGCCATTTACAGAGTGACAATTTCACAGCTACCTGTGCCTCTCTCATGGTCGGTGGTGAGAGAGAGCCCCTAGAGTCACAAACCTTACACTGCACAAAATTTGATACTTACTTAGCTTTGCAATCTGCTTAAATGTCACGAAAAGTTCACCAATCAAATTTATATTTATCTGATCACCTTTACTAGGTTGGAGCTACGACGGGAATAACGGGATGTCCCGTTTTTTCAGGATGCAACCCTTTAAATCCTTTAAAAAATATTCCATTATAATTTTTTCAATTGAAAAATATGGCCCTTTATGACAAATGATTATTTGGTTAGATTAAAATCTAAGTTCATTGTTAAAATAATGGTTTTAATGGTTTTCTAATAGTCTGCCTGAAAAAACAGGACGTCCTGTAACATCGGATAACAAAACCGGCCCAGCTTTCTTTTAAAGGACAGTCCATTTTCTTGGCATTTACTGTTTTCCTTGTTGCTTATTTATTATAGTTTGATGGAAAAGATGTGCACTTTCATGACAAATGATTTTGGAATTTAGCAAACTCCTGATTTTCTGACCATTTTTATTCATGTACAAATATTGATTGTGAAATTTTATTCATGAAATTGTTAAAATGGAAAATGTCATATATTTCATGTTAAATGCAGAATTTCATAATTGTTGTATTTTAGATATGCAAAAGGAATATATCATGTGTATCTTGTATGTTATTCATGCATAAATGCATTTAAAATAGCTAGATAATACACATATTCATAATTGCCTGTAATTTTTCATTCTAACAGGACGTCCCATTTTTATAGGACATCCTGTTTTTCTGTGGTATCCCCAACCTGTTATCATTTTGAATGCATTTAGGAATGTCATAAATGTAATGGAAAATTTAAAGACGGATTAAACGTGATGTAATCAACGCTCTATTTTGTCAGTGCCTTTATTAATACTCTTAAAGATACAGCCGTGATCTTTAGGTGATATATAAAATCAATAATAACTTTGAAGGTTTATTTACTTGTTCCAGCAAAGACCCATTTATGATTTACATTTTGATCTTTACTTTTTAAGTAAATCCCACTACATGAACTTTAATGATTACTTGGACTTTAATTATGCTTAAATCAAATGGAATAGAGGCCCAAGGGCCGCCCTAGCCTCTGTCCCAGCCTCCTGAGGCCCCAGGGCCAACCGAGCCTCTGTCCTGGCCCCCTGGAGGCCCCAGGGCCGGCCTAGCTTCTGTTCCGGCCCCCTGGAGGCCCCAGTGCTAGCCTACCCTCTCTCCCGGCCCCCTGGAGGCCCCAGGGCAGTCCTAGCCTCTGTCCCAGCCCCCTGGAGGCCCCAGGGCCAACCTAGCCTCTGTCCCGGCCTCCTGGAGGCCCCAGGGCCAGTCTAGCTCCTCTCCTGGCCCCATGGATATCAAAAGTTCATGTTGATTATTCAATGAAATATCCTTGTTCCCAGAAATGAAATAGAATTTATGTTTCATTGTTTTCTGTCTATAATAGATAATGATCTTATTATATTTGATACCATCACGCTAATCTTTCTATTTATTCAAACAATGTGTATAAGGAACCTAGTTCCATGGATTTTTTATTAATGCTTGATTCAAATTATAGGTATATGAGAGGTGACCACCGCAGGTAACACCTGCATGTGGGTGAGGGGCATTCTCACCTAGCCTGGCCTAGAACAATGGGGATACTTAGCAACCAGCTGGCTCAGGGGTGACTGACTTTGCCTTTGAAATGTCATATTCCTGTTTCCTAATGATGTCAATAAGCATTTTGTAACTAAATAATATTATAATAACATCATAAATATATATTAAACATTATGTATTTGCTGATGAAGGCAGCAACACTCCGAAATCAATTGATTCGGCAATGATTCCATGTCTAACTAAGAATTCAAGTCAACTACAGTCCGTCATTCCATTTGGTGTAGATTCAACACTTTTGTTATTTTACATTATATACATTATTTGCATATATGCCAATTTTGAGGTTCAAATTTAATCCTGAAGAAGGCAGTCACACACAAAAACTAGTCGACTTGCTATTTATTCCTGTTCTACATAATAAACAAGTCAACTACAGTCCATCATTTGGTTTGAAGTAGATTCACAACCTTTATTATATATATGTATATTTAAACCATCTTTATTAATAATCCTACAAACTTGATTTCAGAATGCATCTAATTCTAGAAAAGTACAGGATGATTGTGTGTAACAGATTGTCTCAGCGTAAAGACCTGTTGCTCTTACAATTTAAAGGTACTTGTACCTGTTCAGCAGGATCTTAAATTCAAGCGATATTTTTTTCCATACCTCTATAGAATTTTCTTTAGTTCATCTGGAATAAATAGCCAGAAGGAAAATGAGATTTACCATTTACCTTTTCAGCTGGAGGATGGCAAACATTTGAACTCCTTACTATAGGTTTCTATGGGAAACAATTAAATGAGTTTTCAAATTTCCAAAATCCTAGAGAAAAATAATATTGTGTTTTTTCTTGAAATTCCCCTAGATCATTAGTCTTGATCTTATATATATCCTGAAAAAGAATAAAAGGGATTTACCGTTTTGATCATAGACCTCCCTTATCATCTCTATAGTAATAATTGGCACACTGCAGGTGTGAAGCAGCAGTATGCACATAGCACATAGAGGAGTCCCTTCATATGCACCAGGTGGCAGTGCTGGGATTGGGTACAAGTATCTTTAAGATTCCAGGCTGAATGCACTGTACCATGTTGAAAAACTACAAAAAAAGATGTTTAAATTGAGTTTTCATTTCAATTCTTTTCTGACTCTGAATTCTCATCAAAGATTATTGATACAAGCAACTCAGGACAGCTTATTTATGCCCTTATTTGAGAACATAATATGTTATGAATGGATGTAAATGGAGTAAATAGAAAAGAAAATGTTACTTTTTAGGTTGTGGCAACACCTGTATATTGATATTATCTTGTCTTACTACGTTGTGACAGCATTGTAGAAGTACTGTTGTTGCAATTCTGTGAAAATGATGTTTTCACAATGTTGTTTGGAAATGCTGTCTGTTTGTTGCAACACAATGTAATACTCAGAATGTTGTTAAAATGTCTGTTATAATATCTGTTGAACTTCCCTCAGTCCAGTAGGTAGTACACTTTCTACCAATGTTTCTAGTTCTACACAACTACCAAACAATTCTAAGTATAGATTAGGGGATAAGAATCACATACTTTATTAACATGTCAAATATATCACTGATAAATAAAATGCAAAGATGTGTGCTATACCTATCAGGGATTTGGCCTAGTTTGCCTTCATGAACATTCTTTACATATAAGACATGACATTGAATGATGAATTACGTCCTTGCAGTATGTGAGAAGTATTTATGAAGAAATTATTTCTCCAAAGCAATATTAATGCAGATTGCCCAAATAAAATGCAATGTTATCTTTTACAAAATACTTTGTAAAGGTTATGGGTAACATCTATGAATTCAGCAATATTGCATCTTTGTCTCTAAACAAAGATGTACATAATGTGCTAATTGTCGATGTCAAGGTCTAATCCCACTTTGACAAGTTTCTGAGTATATGCACTTTTAACTTCTTTCTTTTGGTCTTCATCGAAGTAATTTCTCCAGTCACCTACATTTCCTTTTCTCATAAATGGTGAAATATTGTTGTCCATATTAGGACTATTGATTTCATTGACAGCTTGATTCGTCTTCATGCTTTTGAATGACAATTGCTCAAGAAGTGATGATATGACGTCTTCCTGGAGTTCCTTCCCAAGGAATGCGGCCACTTGAATCAGGACACTATGCAGGTCTTTGACCATATCCTCATATTGGACGTATAATATATGGTCCTTGCGACCCTCTCTTGCATTCCACCACACGGCCACATGATCAAGTTGATTGCCATAGAATAGTTGGTTCGTCTTGACGTATTCATTGAAGAATTCATCCCAGAAACCAGTGTACAGACCATAAGGTTTGAACATTGTATAAAAGTGATAGAATCATACAAGCTGGTCAAAAGGATTTCTCATCACGTAGATGACTTTTGGGTGGCTTCTATCAAAGCTATCTCTCATCAATTCATAGGGTAGATGTGTAGCCAAACAATTTGGAGGTGACTCTCTCAGTACCATTTTAGTAGAAGGGTCCCCTGTGTTTCTATATGGTACCCATGAGAACAGGTTTGATATTTCTTTGCCATCTGAGAGAATAAGGGTGACTAGTGCCACCATCCAACTGGTCCCTGAATAGCAATGAAATTGTTTAGTTGTAAAATTTGTTAATTGACATTGCCTGTATTTCTTATTATATCAATTTATTTTTTGATAAAGGGGATATTCATCAACAAACTAACAATTGGACTTTTATGATCATAGTCTGCTCTCTAAACCTTCCCATTGCACATCACTCAGCAGGTGAAAAAATAATCATTTCAATGTTCATGTGAGTTCTTATTGCAAATTAACCTGTATAAATATAATACGTATGACTAATACTTTTCTATTTCTGAATATATGGTTAATGGTAAAATATGGTAATGGTAAATGTTTAAGTTTGCTTGTGGGATATGTCTTATAAAAATGGTATGCGAGGGAGAACTTAACAGATTCCACTATTTCTCCCCTTTCATTATTTTGTCCTGTACACCCTGATAACCTGTGGCCAGATATACATTTTTTATGCACCCAAACTTGTATGAAATGAAACGTAACATAAATATGACCACCAGAGGGGAAAGGGTAATCCGAGGTTTCCATATTTGCTATCCATATTTAAGGAGATAATGAGTAGACTTGTGAAAAAATAGTGACAATTCTGTCTAAAACCAATTAATTTACCATACCCTAAACATTCCATCACGTTCAATTGAACGTTTTGATATGGAAAATTCGCCTAAATCATCTTATTTGGATCCCATGGAAACTTAAAACTGTAAACTGAGAAACTAGCATTTCCAGGTCTCCATACTGAAAACAGAATACATTTATCATTTCTGGTTAAAAGATAATGAATAAAAATGTGTTTTTGAATATTTACTCACAATAATGATAATCTATGCAAAATCTCAATAAATACAAGAAAATTATGCTTTCTTTTATTCCCCGGTATTCCGATAGTGCTAAGTTTAAGGGCCCATAACTTTCTTAATAATCAGCTGCAGATGTGGACATACTTGAATATGAAAGCTAAGAATATGCTCTACAATATTTACTTAATAGTAAATCCCGCACACCCTTTCCCCTCATCTGGTCACAGATGACAAAATCATATGAATTGATACAATCAACTTTTATACCTGATTTTGGGTACGATACCACCAGCACATCCGTGGGATCAAAGGTATGCCGTCTCATTTGAATAATGCCATCAACATCAACATGAGGAGGATAGCAAATACCTTCATAGGTGAAATACTCAGGGTCACCAAGACTAAACTTGGACGATCTGTTGGCACACATGGCTTTTCTGTAATGAACATCAACATGGATTTCCATAGGCGGCTTTTTATTATATTAAACAATATGTGTCTTTTTCCACCTTTCTAATCTATTTACAAAAATTATCTCATATTTTCATATATTTTCTTATTTTCATTTCATTCAATAGAACATTGTGGGTAGTTCACTTGATACAATAATATGAACTGATGTTGTTTCACAAAATGTAAAAAAAATGACAGTTCTTGTTTCACGCTTTGAAGTAATTTTTTTTTCATTTCATAGAATATTGTCATTTTATTTCTTTATTCAATGAGACTTTGGTACAAAGATGAATGAGAAAATGGATTGATATTCTTGTTTTGAATATAAAAACACACAAGTACACTTTATTACTAAAAGAAATATGTATATATACTAAACAATCAAATAAGTATTAAATGATTTATCAGTTTTATATGAGAATATTGATTAATTTTCTATTTAATACAAGAATATTGACCAGGACTCTTAATCATTGTTATGGCAAAAGCACTAAGTATGAATACTTAATGAACCAATTAAATGATATTGTGGCAATACCCATGCAGTACAGCATGGAAAATAGAACGTTTGGATGACCCCTGCACAGAATTTCCCCCAAATGGTACACATGACTGCAGTGGCAGAACATTTGATAAAGAAAACTCAGCCCATACAAAAATCAAATTCAAAAACAAAACTGTGTAGCTGTACAAAACATGGATCAATGATATTTTACAGGGATTGACAAACATTTTAGAATAACACTGGTATAGTGTACCCTTTTATCCTTCAGTTATTGGGCCTTTACATTATGTAGCAGTGATTTACGTGCAATAGAATTTCAAGTTTCGGTATGAAAGCATAGGTCGGGTGGAGCATTTAATGTAGTAATCTATTACTGAGTCCAACTTTAAAGAGAGGGGCCAGTGAAATTTTTATTTTGTTAAATTCTCATATAATACTGTAGATTCAATGTTTCAGTATGGGTATATAACATCATTATGATTGTACGGTGATACTTTGTACAGAAAAGCTTTTCAATATATCAGATCACATACTGAATCCCTTGTACACCTGCCTCAGGACGTCTGTTTGTGATGTCACAAAAAAACTGTTAAATTTGAATTTCAAAATTTCAAATTCTTTAGTAAACTATATTTGTAAATATTTTTGTCATAAATAACTTAATTTAGTAAATTTCAACACTGTTAGGCCAAAAAAGAGCTCCCAGGAAATTTACATATTGTTATTTTTTCAGTTATATAATTTATCAACTCTTCTGCTTGTGACCTCACACACAGACAAATGCATTGTGAAAGCTGCACAAGGTGCAAGATAGAATGACTCATTTTGATTCAGAAAAATTTGTGTAAAATAAATACTACTAAAGGTGAATAATGGTAGTGAGACGTGGCTTAGCCCTTGTCAGGACCATAAGTGAAGCAAGGTGAGTTGAAAAATGGTTTTTCTACAAACACAACAGGTAGTAATTTTATGAAAATTAGAATTACCAACAGGAAAATCTTTTGAATAAATACTACTAAGGGTAGCTGTGCAAAATTTTGCATGGGTATTTCCTGGGTGGTGGGGATCACGGCAATATACCTCTTTACAATCACTGGCCCCTCCCTTCAATAATCAATTACTGAGTCCAATTTTAAATAGAGAGAAGCCCATAGAGAGCAGCCTTCTATATACAACATAGACACGTGTAGTCTATTATCTACCAATCTCACAGCCAACCCAGAGGAAACCTATTTGAACAGGTTATTAAATCATTATGTGTTATTAAGGAGGACATAATAAGTGTTATTATCCTTATGCAACATTCCTGTTGCCCTAAATTACACATGTAGGTGAGTACTGAAACTAGGGACATAATGGATATGGTGACATACATACCACTAAGGGGCACGTAACGGCTCAACCACAGACAACTTCTATACAAAGGTCACACAATCCCCACCTCCCTTACCCCACTTGCACATATTTATGGAAACCAATTCATGAAAAAATTCCTGAAGGCATGGGTGAATCCAAGGGGTCCAGGTGTTCTGACTCCCCTGCCCTCCCCCCTCCTTTGGTGGACACCTAAACTAAAAAGCATGGGAAAATGTTGTGCATGAAACATGCTGTGTTAGCCTTTATGCTGAGCTCCCCCCCCCCCCCCCCATTTCAAAAATCTTGTATCTGCCCCTGCAGGGTACTTCGCTTATTGAACTAGGTACAAGGATCATCAAAGATATGTCTGGATGTCTGTTTCTCTTATGCAGCAGTGCACATTAGTGCAACCTTATCCTGCTAACAGATTAATCTGGCATTGTATTTTAAATGTTGATACACATATGTGTTATAACAGGAGCAAATCAAAATCTGTTTAAATCCTTTACTCTAGGGTTACATATATCTATTTGGATCTCAAAATCTAATTGGAGGTTGAACTATTGTCCTCAGATTAAGAAGAGAACTAACAATACTGTGACAAGGCCAGTAATGTTGACAAACTGTGACAACAGCTGTGATCAACATGAAGACTTGCTACAAATTTCAATAATCTACTGAGAGAATGACATGAAATTTTGATTTGTAATGGTAATGATCCTAAATCTTACCCTGTAATGTGGACGCCTGCTCCGCATCACTGCCTTTCAGAGAGTGCCGATTTCACAGCTACCCGTGACTGTCCCTGTCAGTGGTGGGAGGGGGCCTCTCAGGTCACCCTACCCTAGTCATGGTTGGATGGACCGAGAGGCGGGTGACAGGAGAAGGTCCCTAATGTAAAAGTGCATTAAAGTGATCCAATTCACTTAACATACCCCTTCTATATAAGCCATTTATTTTCGCTGCAAATTATCATTATTGTTGTGGCAAAAGTCCAACGAGGGATGTGGGGGTTGGTCGCCTTGCTCTCGACTTTTGTGATTAATTCCTTTTGGATTGTCTGGCTTTGACTCGGGAACAGGCACATGACCAAAAGAGGGTTGGCTTGTCTGAGCCATGCCTTGTGACCAAGGGCCAATTGGTTGTGATGCCGAGAAGAAGCAAACCAAAGTTTTTCGGATGTTTAAAAGAAAAACGGGAGACCATGAGTCGTGGGTACTTTCATGCCTTGGTACTTGTCGCTGGGTCAGGGGCACCTATCATTCCTGGCTACCCTACCTAACACTGGGCCTGTTTCCGTTCCTGAAGTCGGGACATCACTCTTGGTTGATAATGTTGCAGCCACAGGCCTAACATCTCATGCCTCGTGCCCCACATTGCTGTAGTGCCCATGCCAAAGTGTCCTTTTGTGCCCATTTTTCATAGCTTATTTCCGTACTTGCCCGTGTTTCTAGCCATGCCCGCCCAACTGTGCATGTATACATGTAGGTGACCTCTGTAATTAGGGACTACATGGATATAGTGATGAACATACCATAACTGGGTACCCAGCTGCCCTGACACAGATAGTTTTCCCCAACATCTTATTCTATCTGTTTTGAGGTTCCACATTTTGGCGAATCCTTAAGCTACTAAATGAGGGGAAAATGCTGCACATGTATGAGCAAATGCATGTCGATTTAGTACTAAGCCTTTTTGTTTATTTTCCTTCAACTTTTGAAAGTCCTATATCCACCCCTGCAAGGCTCTTTCCTAATTGAAGTAGGGTACTAGGACACCATCTCAGGCACAAGGCTCATTAAAGATATGTCTGGTTGTCTGTCCCCTTTATGCAGTGGAGCACATCAGTGTGAGGTTTAAGGTTATATTCCACGTTGGGGTAGGTTTGTGGTTTCTATTTTTAGGTTTATACAAGCCACCAGTGTGGTTTTGATACTAACATCTTGGTGTACCTAACTAAAAGCAAACCGTATAAAACCTATATAAAATAGCAGGTGCTACAAGCAAGTACCATAAGCACCTAAGCTTAATCAATCCTTGCTCTGCCCTACCGCAAACAGATTTGCGGCAGTTTCCTTGGGTAATTTCATGGTGCCACAAGCAAATACCATAGAGTAGAATATACCCTTTAGTTGTGAACCTTATCCCTCTACAGGGTTAATCAGAGATTGTATCTTGAATGTTAATGCATATATCTGTTACAACAGAAGCCAAACTAATTAAAAAATCCTTTACTTACAGGCGACATATCTATTTGTATCTCTAGATCCAATCGGAGGATAAACTAATACATTTCTACTAATACAATAAACTTAATACATTTCTGAGAGAATGATAAGGAATCCCTAATCTTAAGTATCTATATTGGTACTGAGCCTAAATCTTACCTTGAAGTGTGGCCAACTGCTCCTTTTCACCGCCTTTCATAGAGTGACGACTTCACAGCTACCTGAACCACTCTCCCAGACGGTGGTGGAAGGGGGCCCCTTCGGGTCACCCAACCTTAGTCATGGTTGGGTGGCATAAGAGGCAGGTGATTGCAGAAGAAAGAGTACCTTAAAAGTTCCCTCATGTAGAAATGCCTTAAAAGTGTCTGTATTACCTCAAGATACCCCGTTATATAAACCATTTATTTTCACTGCAATTTATCATTATTATGATTAACTATACAACTGCTACAATTTTATTTTTCGTAGAAGTACATTTTACAGTAAGAGTACATATTACTGGTTTCACATAGAAATCTTATTTGGAGTTATGGAGCCATATTAGTGCAGTAACCTTTGCTTTACATGAGTGAATATGACAGTAGTCTTTTGTTTTCAGTAAACTAAATTTAGAAGTGAGTTACCCATGAAATCATGCTATGCTTTGTTCACAACAATTACTGTTTCATTTCCGTCTCTCTCAAAAATTTAAATTTCATAATCCATTGTTTTACTTGATTAAATAATCCATCTAAGTAGAAGAATTTGTAGAAGTTACATAGGATTATTCAAGGAATTTTGAGTTAGAGTGGCCATATCTTCACCATTGTCGTAAGCAGAGCTCAAATCCTCTGCTGGTTTTTCCCATATAACATACACCCAATTACCTAACATCGACCAATATATTTAATGTCCCATTTTTGTTTATAAAGTTTGCTGGTGACAAATGTTTGACTTTCATAAAAATCACTGAATGGCACATTACATGTGCCTTCTAGATGTTAATTGACCAAGCCTTCTATCTTAAAATGACACCTTCCATGAACAAATGTATTTCTGAATATAATTATCTTTGCTCTGTAAACAGCCAATCTAGAGTTTGAAATCTGATAGAATCGCAGTATTCAACCCCCAAAAGAAAAGGGTACCACATTTTTATACACTTTTTTCATGTATTTCATGTTTATTTTCATTGACCTTTGGGCACCAGCCTTTAAGCATACTTTCTGGTATTGACTGCATAACACATTTCCAATCCACTAGAGTATATTACATCACATCTTAATATGTGCACTATAAAAGATCAAGTTATATTGTGAAAGTATTCATTATCTCTGAAAATATTGGACATATAAATTCAGGTTTTATTAACCTGTAAGCCAACAACTTTTAGAATAAATGCTGCAAGAAAAAGCCTTAAATGCTCAGATGTTACCATGGTAACCTCCTATTTTCATAATTTTGGTTTATCTAGATGAAAATCTTTTGTTTTGCAAAGTATTAGTAAAATCTGGGTATTAGATCAATAATGGCAGGATTGTCTTTGGGATTACTATAGCCTATACCCTAGTGGTTAGAAGATTTCCCTTGTGAATGCCATAATAAAGATCATAAAAAGATGATGTGCTTTGGCTGCCAAACACCCTAACTTAGTTTAACAACCTGAGAGCTGAACCACAGCCCTCTTGCCCTACTGCCTGACATGCAGACTGAATAGGTATCAGTGGTGGATTTAGGAGGGGGGAGCACAAGGGGCATTTTGGCCAACTATTGTTTGTTTTTAATGTAAAATTCTCGGCACCATAGGTCAACCAGAAAATTTACAATAGGGCGCCCTCCTTTTTGAAAAGTTCTAGATCTGGCTTCGGATATACAATGGTCCAGATATAGAACCAATAAAGCAGCATACCCACTAAGCAACTTTTACAAAGTTGGCTGACGGATTGGCACTCAAATCAGCTGATTTTTATGATCACCAGTTAGTATAGTACATTAAAACGTGCAAGTTTAATCTGAGATGGCACTGAAATTGGCTGATTCTAAAGGCAGAATTGGCCAATTTCAGCGCTGATCTGTCGGCTGACTCATGCATAAGTGCCTAGTGGGTATGGCCCTTAACTTACTTACTGTAGCCCTATGATGAAGTAAAACAAGAAGTAAGTTTTAACCACAACACCCATACAGCTGTATATGAGAAAGGTGACAATTTTTGTCCCTAAGTTTAGCAGCAGGGCACAGATGTCATTCAAACTTGAAGAGCAGTGTTTATTTTAGAGTATCACGCTGGCAAGCAAGAAACCACTCAAAAACTTGAAAGTCACCCTGCAGTATCTTAACTGTGTTTCCGTTCCAGTTTTATAACATTTTTACAACTTCTGATCTTGTGTATTGCATCTGAAATGTCATATTCCTGTTCCCTAATGATGGCAAAAAGCATTTTGTAATCAAATATAATAACATCATAAATAATTTTATATCTTAAACATTATATATATGCTGATGAAGGCAGTAACATACCGAAACTAGTTGATTCGCCATTGATTCCATGTCTAACTAATAATTCAAGTCAACTACAGTCTGTCGTTTGGTTTGTGTAGATTCAACACTTTTGTTATTCTGTCATTTGGTTTGTGTAGATTCAACACTATATAATGTGTATGTGACAGTTTTGAGGTTCAAATCTAATCCTGAAGAAGGCAGTGACACGCGAAAACTAGTCGACTTGCCATTTATTCCTTGTCTACATAATAAAACAAGTCAAATTCAGTCCATCATTTGGTTTGAAGTAGATTCAAAACTTTTATTATATATATGTATATTTAAACCATCTTTATTATTAATCCTACAATCTTGATTTCAGAATGCATCTACTTGTAGAAAAGTACAGGACGATTGTGTGTAACAGATTGTCTAGATGATGTTTAGATTGAGCTTTCATTCCAATTCCCTTCCGACTCTGAATTCTTATCATACATGTTATTTGGAAATGCTGTCTGTATGTTGCAACACAATGTTATATTTTAGGTTGGAGCAACAATTCTGATACATTTTTCTCATGATGTTCTAAAAATGTTGCACATTGTCTGAACGTTGTTTGTTTGCTAGCACAGGGCAAGTTGAACACTCCTCAGTGCTGTAGGTAGTACACCTTCTACCAATGCTTCTAGTTGTACACAAATAATTATTAGCAAAAAATTCTAAATATATATTACGGGATAAGAATAGCATACTTTATTAACATGTCAAATATATCACTGATAAATGAAATGCAAAGATGTGTGCTATAACTATCAATGATTCAGCGTAATTGGCCTTCATAAGTTTTTCCATATAAGACATGACAATGTATGCTGAACATGTAATTTTAGTATGTTAGAAGTGTTAGATGTTGATTTTTACATAATTATTTTATTATTTTTCCAAAGCAATGCAGATTGTCCAAATAAGATGACATGTTATCTTATACAAAATACTTCATGGAGGTTATGTGTAATATCTATGAATCCAGGAATATTGCATCTATGTCTAAAAACAAAGATGCAGATTAATCAGAAACTGTTCAAAGTGCTAATTGCTGATGTCAAGGGTTAATCCCACTTTAACAAGTTTCTGAGTATATGCACTTTCAACTTCTTTCTTTTGCTCTTCATTGAAGTAATTTCTCCAGTCACCAACACTTCCTTTTCTCAGAAATGATGAAACACTGTTGTCCATACCAGGACTATTGGCTTCATTGACAGCTTTATTCTTCTTCATGCTTTTGAATGATAATTGCTCAAGAAGTGACGATATGACGTCTTCCTGGAGTTCCTTTCCAAGGAAAGCTGCCACTTGAATCAGGACACTGCGCAGGTCTCTGACCATGTCCTCATACTTTATAAAGAGTATATGATCCTCATGACCCACTCTCGCATTCCACCATGCGGCCACATGATCAAGGTGACTGCCATAGAATAGTTGGTTCGTCTTGTACTGTTCGTTGAAGAATTCATCCCAGGAACCTGTGTACAGACCATAGGATTTGCACATTTTGTGGTAGTGATAGTATGATACAAGCTGGTCAAATGGGTTCCTCATCACATAGATGACTTTTGGATGGCTTCTGTCAAAGCTATCCTTCATCAATTCATACGGTAGATGTGTAGCCCAAAACCTTGGAGATGATTCGCTCAATGCCATTTTGAAAGAAGGCATCCCTGTATATCTATATGGCACCCCTGAGAACACCCCTGATATTTCTTTGCCATCCGAGAGAATAAGGCCGGCTAGTGCCATCATCCAATTGGTCCCTGAATAGAAATGAAAACATTTTAGTTTGCAAAATGTGTTAATTGACATTGCTTGTAGTCCTTATTGTATAAAAGCCTTTTATAAAGGGGAATGCCATCTACAAATTTACAATTGGACTTTAAAAATCATAGTCTTCTCTCTAAACCTTTCAGTAGCCTATCACTTATCAGGAGAAAAGATTATTTCAATGCTATATGAATTCTTCAATTAATTTAACCTAAGGAAATATAAAACATATTACTAATGTTTTTCTATATTTATATATATGGTTAATCATACAATAAGGTAATGTTAAAAGTTTGTTTGTGGCAGATGTCTAATATAAATCTGGTAGACAAGTGAGAGCTTAACAGATTCCCTTATTTCTTTCCTTCCAATATTTCCTCTCCTGCAGCCTGACAATATTCAGTCACATACAGTCGACTCTGTCTTTAGTGGACTCTGTGTTAAAGGGACAACTGTCTTTAGTGGACAAATCTCCTGGTACCGGCAGGATTTCTCTTTAATTTAATGTAGAATTCTCTGTCTTAAAGGGACAACTGTCTTATGTGGACAGTGGACAACTTTTTTGAAATTTTGGTCAGATTCTCTGTCTTTAGTGGACAGCACTGGTCATAAGTGGACAGTAGTATTAAGCTATTGGGAGGACAATTCCTTTGAAATGTGGCTGGGAAAGGTGTTGAGAGGACAGGGGAGTGTCTGACAGGACTTCTTCCTTTGATATGTGGCCGGGAGAGGTGTTGAGAGGACAGGGGGATGACTGACAGGACTTCTTCCTTTGATATGTGGCCGGGAGAGGTGTTGAGAGGACAGGGGGATGACTGACAGGACTTCTTCCTTTGAAATGTGGGTGACAGACAGGACTTCTTCCTTTGATATGTGGCTGGGGGAGGTGTTGAGAGGACAGGGGGTGACTAACAGGACTTCTCCCGGTCTGTTTTGCAAACTTGACCTATACTACTGACTCTGTGTTAAAGGGACAACTGTCTATAGTGGACAAATCTCCCGGTACCGTCAGTGTCCACTATAGGCAGAGTTGACTGAAAATGAAAAATGTATTCATTTTTTAGACACCCCAAATTTGTATTAAGTGAAATGTTACATAGATGACAAAAACATAATGAACAAATATAATCAGCTTCTTTACCTGATTTTGGGAAAGATGCTATCAATACGTCCTTAGGATCAAAGGTATGCTTTCTCATTTCAATAATTCCATCAGCATCAATATGTAGAGGATAGCGAATACCCTCATAGGTGAAATATTCAGGGTCACCAAATCGAAACTTGGACGATCTCTTGGCAGACATGGCTTTTCTGTAATGAAACATCATCAACGTGGATTTCCATAGACAGGGCTTTTGTTATGATTGACAATATGTGTAATTTTTTCTGTTCCATAGATCTAAATAATCTGATATTTCCATTAATTTTCTTGGTCTATTTTCATTTAAGAGAACATTGTGGGTGGTTAATTGGATACAATAATATGGACTGACGTTGTTTCACAAAATGAAAACAAAAATGACTGTTCTTGTTTTATGGTTTGAAGTATTTTTTTTCATTTCATAGAATATTGTCATAACATTTTTAGAAACCTTGGCACAAAGATGAATGAGAAAATGGATTGATATTCTTGTGTTCAAAAGAAAAATAGACAAGTACACTTTTATTACTAAATGAAATATATAATATACTAAATGAAACAAACAAATAAGTATTAATATAATTAATTTTTCACGGGTCGGGAGTCTGTGTTTTATTGAAAGAGCTCCCTGCTTTTTGCAAACATTTTTTTGATCTATCCGGACCCACACTGAAGTGAAGGTTCGTAACCATAGGGGATATTTGGTCTAATACTGACCAACTCAAATATAAAATCTTGTGATACAATCACAACACTACATTCAAACACAAATGTGTATCTAAAAACCGAGAATGGTGCCTGATGAGGAAAGATACCCCGAAACCGCTACCCAATAATGTACTATGTTGGATCAAGTAACACAAACTCTCCCACACTTACAAATGACACTTTTTCTATGTGTCAAAACTCTATACAGTGGTGCCCCCATATGGGAAAACACCACACTTTGACACACAACTAATGGCCACCCCCCATATGGGAGTAGACCAACCCAGTGGACACCCTCCAGCCAATGAACTGTGAGGAAATGGGAGAGTCCATTCCAACATAGCAACAGGAACACAAACATGTACCTGACAACAGAGGCCCCCTATAGCATTGGAAAATCCAACTGCCAAAACCCTTCACTTCAGCGGTCGCACCGGTCCCTACACAGCCACGTCCACCACTGCCAAACAAATAAGTATTATACAATTTATCAGTTTTGTATGAGAATATTGTTTAATTTTCTGTTTAATACAAGAACATTGATCAGGAACCATATTTATTATTATGGCAAAAATATCAAGTATGAATAAAACAGAAACAAAAACAATTAAATGATATTGTGGCACTGCATGGGTTCCAGTCCCATGCAGTGCAGCATGGAAAATAGAACGTTTGGATGACCCTGTACAGAATTGTGCCCAAATGGTCCACAGGACCACAGTGGCAGAACATTTAGTAAAGTAAACTCAGCCCATACAAAAATCTAATAAATAAAAGAACTGTTTAGCTGTACAAAACATGGATCAATGATGTTTTACAGGGAATGACAAACAGCTTAAAATAACATATGATATAGTGCACCCTTGTGCATCTTTCAGTTATTGAGCATTTACATTTAATTTCAAGTTTCCGTATTTAGGCATAGGTTGGGTACAGCATTTAATGAAGTAATCACCTAGCTCAACTTTGGAGAAAGAAGCCCACAGAGCACCCCCTTTCTATATAATATAGTATAGACATGTATAGTCTATTAACTATCAATCTCATAGCCAACCGAGAGGGAACCTATTTGAACAGGTAATTAAATCATTATGTATTATTAGGGAGGACATAATACGTGTAATTATCTATATGCAACATACCTGTTGCACTACATTACAGATGTAGGTGACCTCTGGAACTAGGGACTACATAGTGGATATGGTGAGGTACATACCACTAAGGGGCACGCAACTGCTCAACTACAGACTACATATTTATGAAAGACACTTACCTCCCCAAGGCAGGGGTGGATCCAATGGGTCCAGGTGGTCCTGACCCCCTCCCCCCTACTTTGGTGGACCCCTAAACTAAAAAGGATGGGAAAGTGCTCTGTATGTATGCATAAATACATGCTGTTTTAGCCTTTATGCCGAGGTCCCTCTCCCCTTTCAAAAATCCTGTATCTGCCCGTGCAGGGTACTTTGCTTATTGAACTAGGTACAAGGATCATCAAAGATGTCTGGATGTCTGTTTCTCTTATGCAGCAGTGCACATTAGTGTAAAGTTTAGTTGTCAACCTTATCCTGCTAACGGGTTAATCTGGCATTGTATTGTGAATGTTGATACACATATGTGTTATAACAGGAGCTAATCTAAATCTGTTTAAATCCTTTACTCTAGGGTTACATATCTATTTGGATCTTAAAATCTAGTTGGAGGTTGAACTATTGTCCTCAGATTGAGAAGAGAACTAACAATATTGTGACAAGGCCAGTAATGTTGATAAACTGTGACAACAGCTGTGATCAACATGAATACTTGCTGCAAAATTCAATACTCTACTGAGAGAATGACATGAAATTTTGATTTGTAATGGTAATGATCCTAAATCTTACCCTGTAATGTGGACGATTGCTCCCCGTCACTGCCTTTCAGAGAGTGCCGATTTCACAGCTACCTGTGACTGTCCCTGTCAGTGGTTGGGGCCTCTCACATCCGCTACCTTAGTCATGGTTGGGTGGCCCACGAGGTCGGTGAATGGAGAAGATCCCTATTATAAAAGTGCATTAAAGTGATCCAATTAACTTAACATACCCCTTCTATATAAGCCATTTGTTTTCACTGCAAATTATCATTATTGTTGTGGCGAAAGTCCAACGAAACAATGTGGGGGTTGGTCGCCTTGCTCTCGACTTTTGTGATTAATTACTTTTGGATTGCCTGGCTTTGACTCGGGAACAGGCACACAACCAGAGGAGGGTTGGCTTGTCTGAGCCATGCCTTGTGACCAAGGGCCAATTGGTTGTGATGCCGAGAAGAAGCAAACCTAAGTTTTTTCGGATGTTTAAAAAGAAATAAACAAAACTGGACAAGTGTGTGGATACGGATGGCCGGATCACCCGAGGTGGGAAGCGTATCACGACAAGTCCGAACGACGCGTCGTGATACGCTTTCTGCCTCGGGTCTGAAGGACGCGTCGTGATACGCTTCCCGCCTCGGGTGATCCGGCCATCCGTATCCACACACGAGTCCGGTTTTGTATTTATTATACTTTAACGGAATTGTGAAGCTTAATGATCTTACTAGAAGATATTTGAGCAATTCTAGAGGCGATTGGGGCAATTATTTGCCAAAGATTAATTCGATCAGACCATTTCATTTGGAACTATATGCGCGGCGAACTACGTTTGATGAAGGCGCAGAGGCGATTTGACCGACTTCGCGCCGACTTCAGACTTTCTGGTATCCTTATGCGTCTTGCCGGAGTGATGCGGCTATGTTTTTGAAAATTATCGAAGTATTTGGGTATTTCTATAATTTGTCGCCATTATATAGTCTCAGTATTACATATTCCATAATTCTTTTTAATTATTAGCTTTAAAAATTATTCGACCAGCCGAATTCATTTGGGACTTTTTTCCACGGCGGACTACAATTTAGCGGAGTGATGCGGCTGAATGACCTATTTTCCGTTTGAACAAGCCGGTGGTTATGGCGCCAAGAAGCGAATTTGATCCTCCGGATTTCTTCAATTTACTGTGAAAATGGCCATCCTACGAGCAATTCCTGCTTGCTGCACGTGAATAACATACCCGGGATGTACGAGGCCGTGTGAAATATACGTGTCATCCGCTAAATATGGAATTATTCGACCAAGAAGATTGAACATTTTACTCGCCAACTCGCGCGCCCCCGCCATGCTTGCTGGTGCTTACTCCGGGAGGCCTCCTCTTCCACCCGCCAGAATTGCTTCAAAATATTACATATCTACGTGGAGAATGGATTATTTACGTGGAGAATGGATTAATTACGTGGTGAAGTACGTGGAGAAGTACGTGGAGAACAATGTGTGACAAAGGCAGATGTTGACATTGAGCATTTATTGACTTCAAGCCTCCCGGCAACAGGGCCCTGCAACAGCGGTTGCCGCCCGGCAACAGTGACAGTGCGTCCGACCTCCTCGGGTCAGGTCGGGTCGGGTCAAAGGTCAGCGCAACTTTCTGGATTCTTATATAGATTGAATTTTACAACTTCAACTCGGACAAATCGTATCAAATCTGAACATTAGGTACTTATTTGCTATGAAATATATAACAAATAGACATATATAACAACGTGGAGTGGTCGATTTTACCATAGAATATTTTACAAGTTTGAAAAAATGACTTTGAATTATTTTCACTATTAATTCATTCCAGCTCCCTGCGACAACCCCTAAGCCCAGCAACAGCGCCCCTCTTCCCTACAACAGTGGCAGGACCTCTAAAAGATGAGTACAACTTTCAGCTTACAACTTACATTGATTTTTACATCTTCAACAAGGACAAGAGGCCCCGGTATCTTATAGATATGATTTAACTTTGAATATTTTTTTCATTTTTACATCTTCAACAAGGACAGGAGCTCCAAGAATCTTATAATTATTATTCAACTTTGGATATTTCCTAAACTACGTGGAGAATTAACAGAATGTTTCATATTTCGCCCGGATTTCGCCCGGATTTCGCCCGGAGTTCACATATATTCATGGTTTTTCATACTTTGCCCGGATTTTAGTTAGGTTGATGATTCCCACTGTAATAATTGAAATTTATGTTGACAGATCCGTGGAAGACTGCCCCACTCAGCAGCGCCGAGGCCTGGGAGAGGCTGGAGGATGATAACTGGAACAGTGCAGCTGATCCAGCTGCAGCTGGGACGATGTTCATGGATGGTGCAGCCTGACCTGGAGTCACCGCCGCCTGCTCTGGAGTCACCGCCGCCTGCCCTGGAGGACTTAGGGCCCTGACCGCTGGACTTAGGGCTCTCACCACTGGACTTAGGGCTGTCACCGCTGGACTTATCCCTCCTGGAGGAGTTGTACTGTGGGGTGATGCTATGGGAGGGGGCGTGGCACCCTGCCTCATAGGAGAGGTGGTAGGCCTTGGTGCTTCAATTGCTGGCCCTCCTGGAGGAGTTGCGCATTGTTCACCTTGGTTTGGGACAGGAGGAGGGGCTCCAAGGGCACAGGACACAGGCCTCCTCCTGTGAGACAGAGCTGTGGATGCTGTGAGTGCAGGGACGACTTCGCTGTGAGGGGTGGCAGCAGGTAGGCACCTTTTCCTTGAGAGTTGTGCCCTCTCCTGGTCACTTTGCAGGAGGTCGCACATCTCGTACTGCATTGACATGTCCGCCGTTGCATAATTGTTCAGGCTGGCCACATTGCTGTGACCTGTCAGCTGGACAATCACGGTGGGATTCACCCCGCTGTGGAGCAGGTCAGTTGCTGTTTTTTTTCTGATGCTGTGGTTAGTGAGCCTCCCCTTCAGCTGACAGGCCTTGGCCATTTCAGGGACAATAGTGTGGAGTCTGTGCACACCCAGGGGCTGGTTTTTGTACCAGGTCCTGGCCCTGGGACTTTTGTTGATGGCCAGGAAGAAGGGGCTGTCAGGGGCCCTCATTTGGGGTGGCCGGTGGGACTTGAATATTTCATACATGTGGACTGCACACCTCTCGGGATGTCTCTCGTTCTTGAACAGTTTAGGCTTAAAATGCCTGGGATCCCTTTGGCCCTGTCTAGTCTTGGAATGTTGTTCATTGAACTCCAGGTAGACGTACCCATTTTCGTCCCCCTGTACTTAATGTCCCCCCAGTTCATTTGTCGGCCCTCGTGCATGCCCCTCAGCCCGAAACACTCCACCATGTAGATAAAGAGCCCTCGTTGCAGAGGTTCCGGGCTGGTCTTAGAGATGGCTCCCTTCTCCCAGAAGATGTTCATATGTTGTGCAGTGAGGGGCTGCGATCGGTTGAGTTTGTTGCCATACCCCTCCGCCTTGAGGGCCTTCCTGCGGGTGGCCAGGACATCCCGGCTACTCTGGAACTCCGGGGAGTCCTTTAGGGTATATCCATACTTTTTCTCCTTGAGGTGACGGTCAATGGCCCGGTGCCTGCTGGTGAGGGTGTCCGGTTCATACTCTTCCCCGTCCTTTTTTTTTACGACCATGAAGAAGGCACTCACCATGATATTGAGGGTTGAGGGCGGGAGGGCCACGAAGTCCTCATACCCCTGTTCCACACAGTACTCGTGGAACCTCTTGACCACCTGTTGTGTCTTTCTCTTGGTGTTCTTGTTTTTGCCCGAGTCGATGTAGGCCTCTATGTCAACCTCGTTCACCCCTCCTACGGCTCCCTGTTCCTCCATGTCCTTGTCCATGTCCTCGTCCATGCCCTCGTCCCTGCCCTCGTCCATGCCTTCCTCCATGTAGTCCTCCTCATCAGTATCTGAAAGTTGATAGAAACAGGGAAGATGAAAATGGGTGTGTCTACCTGGAGAATAATGAGCACCACTCTATGACCAGAGAGGCTAGTCAGGGGGATCCCAGGCATTTTGGCCCTAAACTGCAGCAATGAGAGACTTCCTGAGAGGTGGGGGTAACATTCCCCTTACTTGTCACAAACTTATCACGTACTTATCACGTACTTATCACGTACTTATCACGTACTTATCACGTACTTATCACGTACTTATCACGTACTTATCACGTACTTATCACGTACTTATCACGTACTTATCACGTACTTATCACGTACTTATCACACACATTACACACATTTTTACACACATTTTTATTGTTTGGGTGGGGCCTATGCTTATCTGGTGGGAGGTAGTCAGGGTCCTCCATGTCAAAATCGTGGAAATTAACGTGGGCGGACGGCTCTGGAGGGGTTTCTGACACCTCTGGAGGGTTTTCTGACGGGTCCAACGCCTCTGGAGGGTTCTCTGACGATTCTGGAGGGTTTTCTGGCGGGTTTAGACGGTTTTCTTCTCCATAAAGTCTGATGATGGTAGGGCTGGCGGGAGGGGAGTGGTTCCAAAACACGTCGGGCACCTCAAAAACGTCCAAAACTCCGTTTAAGTCTGTTTCACTAACGTCGGAGTCGAACATTAGCATTTCCCTGATTTGTGTGTCCGTCAGGTCCAAACTGAACGTCATTTCCGCCGTTTCTGACGTTTCTAACGGACTTTTCTAACGTGTTTTAGCTGTCTCATGGGTTTGTTTTGGTCGTCTGTTGTGTTCTGAAAGGGCCGCGTCCGTCTCACATGACCAAATCCGCGCTTATCATTGGTCCGTTAATTAGGCGTTACGCTGCGTTTTCATTGGTTTAAACTAGGTCGGACTACTTTTCCGTATCAGTAGAGTCTACTGATACGGATTCCATATCATCACAGTCTACTCGTTCACTGTATGCCTATTTAGCAATTCCGAAAAAGTATAATAAAAAAGGGAGACCATGAGTTGTGGGTACTTTCATGCCTCGGTACTTGTCGCTGGGTCAGGGGCACGAGGGCTACCCTACCTTACACTGGGCCGGTTTCCTGAAGTTGGGACATCACTCTTGGAGAAAAGTTGATAATGTTGCAGCCACAGGCCGCAACGTTGTAGTGCCCATGCCAAAGTGTCCTTTTGTGCCCATTTTTCATAGCTTATTTCCGTACTTGCCTGTGTTTCTAGCCATGCCCTCCCAACTTCTTTTTAAATCAAGCAGTCCTTTTTTAACCCAAACTTCCAGTTCATTCCAGGGTTCGTGTTTCGTACTCCGTGCCTACGAAGCTAGAACTAAGCCTAAAATCAGTTCGTGCCCAAGAAGGAGAAGATGTTGACACAATGAGTTTTGGTTGTGGCAGGTTTGGTTATTGTATAAAATGACCATCATTTCATCTCATTAACTTCACATCATTTTTTTATTTACTACAAGGATGCTATATGATATGATTTCTGATGAAGCCCCTGGATTACAACAGAGACCGGGATCTATTTATCCTGATTGTAACCAGAATGAATAACTTGAAATAAAAAAAGGAAAATTGCAACATACCTGTTGCACTTAATTATACATGTAGGTGACCTCTGGAATTAGGAACTACATGGATATAGTGACGTACATACCATTATTGGGCACCCAGCTGCCCTACCATAGATAAATTTTATTCAAAGCTTCCCCAACATATTATTCTATCTGTATTGAGGTTTCACATTTTGGTGGATCCTTAAGCTACAAAATCAGGGGGAAATGCTGCACATGTATGAGCAAATGCATGTCGTTTTAGTACTTAGCCTTGA
Organism: Lepidonotus clava; assembly: GCA_936440205.1. Lineage (NCBI taxonomy): Eukaryota > Metazoa > Annelida > Polychaeta > Phyllodocida > Polynoidae > Lepidonotus > Lepidonotus clava. Next base: position 5,609,929 of record OW387143.1, read on the forward strand.
TGTTGATTCCCCGTCACCTTTTGAAAATCCTATATCCACCCCTGCACGGCACTTTCCCAATTGAACTAGGGTACTAGGACACTATATTAGGCACAAGGCTCATTAAAGATATGTCTGGTTGGCTGTCCCCCTTATGCAGTGGAGCACATCAGTGTGAGGTATAAGGTTATATTCCACGTTGGGGTAGGTTTGTGGTTTCTATTTTTAGGTTTATACAAGCCACCAGTGTGGTTTTGATACTAACATGCTGGTGTACCTAACTGAAAGCAAACCATACAAAACCTATATAAAATAGCAGGTGCTGCAAGCAAGTACCATAAGCACCTAAGTTTAATCCATCCTTGCCCTGCCCTACCGCAAACAGATTTGCGGCAGTTTCCTTGGGTAATTTCATGGTGCCACAAGCAAATACCATAGAGTAGAATATAGCTTTAGTTGTGAACCTTATCCCTCTACAGGGTTAATCAGAGATTGTATCTTGAATAAGTGCCTAAGAAGCTAGAACTAAGCCTAAAATCAGTTCGTGCCCAAGAAGGAGAAGATGTTAACACAATGAGTTTTGGTTGTGGCAGGTTTGGTTATTGTATAAAATGACCTTCATTTCATCTCATTAACATCACATCATTTTTTTATTTACCACAAGGATACTATATGATATGTTTTCTGATGAAGCCCCTGGATTACAATGGAGACCGGGATCTATTAATCCCAATTGTAACCAGAATGAATAACTTGAAATAAAAAAAAGAAAGAATGCAACATACCTGTTGCACTATATTATACATGTAGGTGACCTCTGGAATTAGGGACTACATGGATATAGTGATGTACATACCATTAATGGGCACCTAGCTGCCCTACCATAGATAAATTTTATTCAAAGCTTCCCCAACATATTGTTCTATCTGTGTTGAGCTCGAGGTTTCACATTTTGGTGGATCCTTAAACTACAAAATGAGGGGAAAATGCTGCACATGTATGAGCAAATGCATGTCGTCTTAGTACTTAGCCTTTATGTTTATTCCCCGTCACCTTTTGAAAGTCCTATATCCACCCCTGCAAGGCACTTTCCTAATTGAACTAGGGTACTAGGACACTATCTTAGGCACAAGGCTCATTAAAGATATGTCTGGTTGTCTGTCCCCCTTATGCAGTGGTGCACATCAGTGTAAAGTTAAACACTATATTCCAATTGGGGGTAGGTCGCATTTGTGGTAGCTACTTTTAGGTGTCACCAGTGTGGTTTTGATACTAACACGTTGGTGTCCCTAACTGAAAGCAAACCATAGAAAACCTACATAAAATAGCAGGTGCTGCAAACAAGTATCACGAGCACCTAATAATTTGTTGGGTGAATAGCAGAAGGTCGTATCCGACATAGGTTAAGCTATGTCAGATACAACCTTATGCTTTTCACCTGACACTATATTCCATCCTTGCTCTGGCCTACTGCAAACAGGTTTGCGGCAGTTTCCTTGCGTCATTTTATGGTACCGCAAGCACATACTGTAGAGTAGAATATAGCCTTTAGTTGTGAATATTATCCCTCTACAGGGTTAATCAGAGATTTTATTTTGAATGTTGATGTATATATCTATTACAAAAGAAGCCAAACAAAATATATTTAAATCCTTTACTCAAGGGCAACATATCTGGGGGTATAGACTCATAAAATTGGCAGCACTGCCAACACTGCCGTTTTTTAAATTTGACATGTGACATGGAAACTAAGGGACAAATGACATTGCCATATTCTTGGATTCGACAGGGGCTTTAAAAGGTAATGACATGCGACATGACCATTTCTTAAATTCGACATGCCAAATGGGTCTAATCTCTGATATAGTGACAGGCGACATGGCTATTTTTTAAATTGGACAAGACGCTTCGCGTCTCGGCTCAAAACTATAGTAGGCGCCCACCACCGCCCACCCCCACCCCCTAAATCCGCCAAAGTCAGAATTCGTCCTAACTCGTTTTCGCTGTGAACATTACCCTGGCTGTCGGAGTGTTGGTACAGCATAAAACAACCTCATTCACGGTAACTCGTAGTGCTGAATCGTTCCCGCCACCAGTGAACACTCTCCAAACATTCCCTGTGTGAGGATCTGCTTGAGGAGTGACGCCATCATGACGCGCGAGGTGACGACCCTGGAAACGGCGACCACATGTAGAACCAAACCTCCATTTGCGTTTATAAGTCTAAATTTAGATTGAGGGTAATAAAGCCCCAGGTCCAGTCCCTTAGTAATAGTGATATTCCGACAGGGCCAGACTCTTGTATGCAGATAGACTGATGGGGTATATACTGAGCTTGCAGACACTGAGAGGCTGCAGCGCAGACTACTTAGTGACGACCATCATCACAAAGCTCCGTGCGTAATGTCATGAAAATGCGCAAATCAAAAAGGGCATGCTTTTAAAAAAAATACTATTACTGCACTTATATTGAATGAAAATGCGAGATCATATACATAGATTCTGAAAAAGTTTGAAATTGAAACATGATTCTCTTTTTGCCAGTATTTTCATTCCGCTTGACACAATGTGGCAGGTGGTACAGTCTAAGCCCCAAAGTATTAGGGAAGGCTGAAACCAGTGAAAAAACATGGCGGCTCATGAACGAAACCTCGTTTTCATGCCGTTTTATATAAGGAGGGTAATAAGTGACAAGCATACCATACCCCCATATCTATTTGTATCTCTAGATCCAATTGGAGGATGAACTACTGTCCTCAGATTGAAAAAAGAACAAACAACACAGTGACATGGCCAATAGTTTTGACACGCTCTGACAACAGCTGTGACAATTATGAATGGTTGCTATAAAACTTAATACATTTCTGAGAGAATGATAAGGAATCCCTAATCTTAAGTATCTATATTGGTAATGAGCCTAAATCTTACCATGTAGTGTGGACAACTGCTCCTTTTCACTGCCTTTCACAGAGTGACAATTTCACAGCTACCTGTGCCTCTCTCATGGTCGGTGGTGGGAGAGGGCCCCTAGGGTCACCAAACCTTACGCTGCATGAAATTTACCATTTACTTAGCTTTGCAATCTGCTTAAATGTCACAGAAAGTTAGGTAAAGTTCACCAATCAAATTTGTATTTATCTGATCACCTTTACCAGGTTGGAGCTATGACGGGAAAAACAGGACGTCCCGTTTTTTTCAGGACGCAACCCTTTAAATCCTTTAAAAACATTCCATTATTATTTTTTCAATTTAAAAATATGACCCTTTATGACAAATGATTATTTGGTTAAATTAAAATTGAATTTCATCTTTAAAATAATGGTTTTAATGGTTTTTAATAGTCTGCCTAAAAAAACAGTCCTGTAAAAACGGATCCATTTTCTTGGCATGATTTTTAAAAAACTAAAATTCCTAGAAAAAAAATGCAACCATAGAATTTGAAAATGCAACAATCATTTTGATGCAAAAGATGTGCACTTTCATGACAAATAATTTTGGAATTTAGCAACCTCATGATTTTCTGAGCATTTTTATTCGTGTACAAATATTGATTGTGAAATTTTATTCATGAAATTGTCAAAATGGAAAATGTCATAATATTTCATGTTAAATGCAGAATTTCATAATTTTTGCATTTTGGATATGCAGAAGGTTTATATCATGTGTATCTTGTTTGTTATTCATGTATAAATTCATCTAAAATAGCTAGATAATACACTTTTTCATAATTGCCTGTAATATTACACAAAGGTAGAAAGTATCTCATTCACTTTGTGCATATAACCAATTGTATGAGAATGAAACGAAAAGAAGGTTACCAGCTGCAGATGTACATAAGGAAATAACAAAGTATTCCAAATTATATAAATTATCATATCACATAGTATAAATATAGCACAAGCCACTGGTAGGTGCAAATATACCTGGAGGACGGTAGCCGACAGGACACACCTCCCAGCGGGCGTTGATGCCGGGGGAAAATCAATACCAGACTGCTATATAATGAGCAGTATGCCCATAGTAAGAGAGAGAGAACCATTTACCGTTTGGACCATACGGATCGAGAGATTTGAGGGGTTTTGGATAGCGATACATTGACAAAGGGACATCTGGTGACTAACAGAAGATTTACTCTGTTATTGTTGAATTTGAGCTAAGCAGACTATTAGGGGAAAGCTTACGCTTCATCGGATTGGAATTGTGAAACTTAGGAGACTTATCATCATCTCATCGGCACATGTACGCATCACCGTATCCGCAATATAAACCTGACTTACAGCCAAGCTTTGTTCATGTTATGGATTGAGCGCCCATCTCGTGAACTCACTCACCACTTGACTAGCAACGACTAAAGGAATAGTAACAACAGAGACTGTGAATACCATAAACAGTTCCCCATTTATTAATCAATACCATAAACAGCAACTAGCGTTCAATATTTCATAATTACAGGACGTCCCGTTTTTACAGGACGTCCTGATTTTCTGTGGTATCCCCAGCCTGTTTACATTTTCAATGCATTTAGGACTGTCATAAATGTAATGGAAAAATGTAAAGACGGATTAAACGTGATATAATCGACAATTTATTTTGTCGGTGCCTTTACTAATACTCTTAAAGGTACAGCCGTGATCTTTAGATGATATGTAAAATCAATGATAACTTTGAAGGTTTTTTACTTGTTCCAGTAAAGACCCATTTATGATTTACATTTTGCATCTTTACATTTTAAGTAAATCCCACTACATAAACTTTAATGATTACTTGGACTTACATTATGATTAAATCAAATAGAATAGAGACCCCAGGGCCGTCCTAGCCTCTGTCCCGGCTTACTGGAGGCCCCAGGGCCGACCTAGCCTCTGTCCCGGCCCCCTGGAGGCCCCAGGGCCCCAGGGCCGACCTAGCCTCTGTCCCGGCCCCCTTGAGGCCCCAGGGTAGGCCTAGCCTCTGTCCCGACCCCCTTGAGGCCCCAGGGTAGGCCTAGCCTGTGTCCCGGCCCCCTGGAGGCCCCAGAGCTGGCCTAGCCTCTGTCCCGGCCCCCTGGAGGCCCCAGGGCCCCAGGGCCGACCTAGCCTCTGTCCCGGCCCCCTTGAGGCCCCAGGGTAGGCCTAGCCTCTGTCCCGGCCCCCTGGAGGCCCCAGGGCCGGTCTAGCCTCTGTCCTGGCCTCATGGAGGTTCCAGGGCAGGCCTGTTCCATTTCCCGGCCGCCTGGAGGCCCCAGGGCCAGTATAGCTCCTCTCCTTGCCCACTGGATATCAAAAGTCCGTGTTAATTATTCAATGAAATATCCTTGTTCCCAAAAAATGAAATAGGATTTATGTTTCATTGTTTTCTGTCTATATAAATATATAATGATCTTATTATATTCAATACCATCATGCTAATCTTTCTATTGATTTAAAGAATGTGTATTAGGAACGCCAATGTCCTTATTCTATTGATTTCTTATTAATGCTTGATTCAAATTATAGTTATATGAGAGGTGTCCACTGGAGGTAACACCTGCATGTGGGTGAGGGGCATTCTCACCTAGCCTGGCCTAGAACAATGGGGGTGCTTAGCAACCAGCTGGCTCAAGGGTGACTGACTTTGCATTTGAAATGTCATATTCCTGTTCCCTAATGATGGCAATAAGCATTTTGTAACCAAATATAATAACATTATGAATATATCTTAAACAATATGTATTTGCTAATGAAGGCAGCAACACTCCGAAATTAATTGATTCGGCAATGATTCCATGTCTAACTAAGAATTCAAGTCAACTACAGTCCGTCATTCCATTTGGTGTAGATTCAATACTTTTGTTATTTTGCATTATATACATTATTTGCATATATGCCAATTTTGAGGTTCAAATTTAATCCTGAAGAAGGCAGTCACACACAAAAACTAGTCGACTTGCTATTTTTTCCTTATCTACATAATGAACAAGTCAACTACAGTCCATCATTTGGTTTGAAGTAGATTCACAACCTTTATTATATATATGTATATTTAAACCATCTTTATTAATAATCCTACAAACTTGATTTCAGAATGCATCTACTTCTAGAAAAGTATGGGATGATTGTGTGTAACAGATTGTCTCAGCTTAATGACCTGTTGCTCTTACAATTTAAAGCTACTTGTACCTATTCAGCAGGATCTTAAATTCAAGCGATATTTTTTTCCATACCTTCGGAGAATTTTCTTCAGTACATCTGGAATATATAGCCGAAGGAAAATGAGATTTACCGTTTACTTTTTCAGCTGGAGGATGGCAAACAGTTGAACTCCTTACTATAGGTTTCTATGGGAAACAAATGAGTTTTCAAATTACAAAAATCCTAGAGAAAAATAATATTGCGTTTTTTCTTGAAAATCCCCTAGATTATTAGTCTTGATTTTATATATATCCTGAAAAAGAATAAAAGGGATTTACCGTTTTGATCATAGACCTCCCTTATCATCTCTATAGTAATAATTGACACACTGCAGGTGTGAAGCAGCAGTATGCACATAGCACATAGAGGAGTCCCTTCATATGCACCAGGTGGCAGTGCTGAGATTGGGTACAAGTATCTTTAAGATTCCAGGCTGAATGCACTGTACCATGTTGAAAAACTACAAACAAAGATGTTCAAATTGAGTTTTCATATCAATTCTTTGCTGACTCTGAATTCTCATCAAAGATTATTGATACAAGCAACTCAGGAGAGCTTATTTATGCCCTTATTTGAGAACATAATATGTTATTAATGAATGTAAATGGAGTAAATAGAAAAGAAAAAGTTACTTTTTAGATTGTGGCACCACCTGTATATTGATATTATCTTGTCTTACTACATTGTGACAGCATTGTAGAAGTACTGTTGTTGCAATTCTGTGAAAATGATGTTTTCACTTGTTATTTGGAAATGCTGTCTGTTTGTTGCAACACAATGTAATACTCAGAATGTTGTTAAAATGTCTGTTAAAATATCTGTTGAACTTCCCTCAGTCCAGTAGGTAGTACACTGTCTACCAATGTTTCTAGTTCTACACAACTACCAAACAATTCTAAGTATAGATTAGGGGATAAGAATCACATACTTTATTAACATGTCAAATATATCACTGATAAATAAAATGCAAAGATGTGTGCTAGATACCCATCAGGAATTTGGCCTAGTTTGCCTTCATGAACATTCTTTACATATAAGACATGACAATGAATGATGAATTATGTCCTTGCAGTATGTGAGAAGTGTTTATGAAGAAATTATTTCTCCAAAGCAATATTAATGCAGATTGTCCAAATAAAATGCAATGTTATCTTATACAAAATACTTTGTAAAAGTTATGGGTAACATCTATGAATTCAGCAATATTGCATCTTTGTCTCTAAACAAAGATGGACATAATGTGCTAATTGTCGATGTCAAGGTCTAATCCCACTTTTACAAGTTTCTGAGTATATGCACTTTCAACTTCTTCCTTTTGGTCTTCATTGAAGTAATTTCTCCAGTCACCAACATTTCCTTTTCTCATAAATGGTGAAATACTGTTGTCCATAACAGGACTATTGATTTCATTTACAGCTTGATTCATCTTCATGCTTTTGAATGACAATTGCCCAAGAAGTGACGATATGACATCTTCCTGGAGTTCCTTCCCAAGGAAAGCTGCGACTTGAATCAGGACACTGCGCAGGTCTCTGACCATGTCCTCATACTTTATAAAGAGTATGTGTTCCTTGTGACCCACTCTCGCATTCCACCAACCAGCCACATGGTCAAGGTGATTACCATAGAATAGGTGGCTTGTCTTGTAGTATTCATTGAAGAATTCGTCCCATGAACCTGTGTATAGACCATAGGGTTTACACATTTTGTAGTAGTGATAGAATGATACAAGCTGGTCAAACGGGTTTCTCATCACATAGATGACTTTTGGGTGGCTTCTGTCAAAGCTATCCTTCATCAGCTCATAGGGTAGATGTGTAGCCAAAAAACTTGGAGGTGACTCTCTCAATGCCATTTTAGTAGAAGGCTCCCCTGTATATCTATATGGCACCCACGAGACCAGGTTTGATATTTCTTTGCCATCCGAGAGAATAAGGGTGACTAGTGCCACCATCCAACTGGTCCCTGAATAGCAAATGAAAATCGCTTAGTTTGCAAACTGTGTTAATTGATATAGCTTGTAATCCCTATTATATCAAGTCCTTTGATAAAGGGGACTTCCATCTACAAATTTACAATTGGACTTCAAAAATCATAGTCTGCTCTCTAAACCTATCACTTATCAGGAGAAAACATTATTTCAATGCTATATGAATTCTTCAATTAAATTAACCTATGAAAATATACATATCACTAATGTGTTTCTATATTTATATATACAGTCAATCATACAATGAGGTAATGTTAAAAGTTTTGTTGTGGCAGATGTCTAATATAAATCTGGTAGACAAGTGAGAGCTTAACAGATTCCCTTATTTCTTTCCTTCCAATATTTTCACTCTTGCAGCCTGACAATCTACAGTCACATATTCATTTTTAGACACCCCAAATTTATGAAATGTTGCATAGATGACAAAAACATTATGAACAAATATAATCAGCTTCTTTACCTGATTTTGGGAATGATGCCACCAGTACATCCTTAGGATCAAAGGTATGCTTTCTCATTTCAATAATTCCATCAACATCAAAGTGTGGAGGATAGCGAATACCCTCATAGGTGAAATATTCAGGGTCACCAAGACTAAACATGGATGATCTGTTGTCGGACATGGCTTTTCTGTAATGAAATATCATCAATGTGGATTTCCAAAGGCAGGGCTTTTGTTATATTTAACAATATGTGTAATTTCTTTTTTTATCTATGAATCTAAATAATCTAATGTTTCCATGAATTTTCTTAGTCTATTTTCATTTAAGAGAACACTGTGGGTGGTTAATTGGATACAATAATATGGACTGACGTTGTTTCACAAAATGAAAACAAAAATGACCGTTCTTGTTTTATGCTTTGAAGTACTTTTTTTTCATTTCATAGAATATTGTCATAAATCTTTTTAGAAACCTTGGCACAAAGATGAATGAGGAAATGGATTGATATTCTTGTGTTCAAAAGAAAAATAGACAAGTACACTTTTATTACTAAATGAAATATATAATATACTAAATTAAACAAACAAATAAGTATTAAACAATTTATCAGTTTTGTATGAGAATATTGTTTAGTTTTCTGTTTTATACAAGAACATTGATCAGGAATCGTATTTATTATTATGGCAAAAATATTAAGTATGAATAAAACAGAAACAAAAACAATTAAATAATAATTATTGTGGCACTGCAAGGGTTCCAGTCCCATGCAATGCAGCATGGAAAATATAACGTTTCGATGACCCTGTACAGAATTGTGCCCAAATGGTCCACAGGACCACAGTGGCAGAACACTAAGTAAAGTAAACTCAGCCCGTACATAAATATAATGAATAAAAGAGCTGTTTAGTTGTACAAAACATGGATCAATGATGTTTTACAGGGAATGAAAAACATCTTAAAATAGCATATGATATAATGCACCCTTTTATCTTTCAGTTATTGGGCATTTACATTGAATTTCAAGTTTCAGTATTTAGGCATAGGTTGGGTACAGCATTTAATGGAGTAATCACTGAGTTCAACTTTAGAGAAAGAAAGCCACAGAGAGCCCACTTCTATATAATATAGTATAGACATGTATAGTCTATTATCCATCAATCTCATAGCCAACCCAGAGGTAACCTATTTGAACAGGTAATTAAATCATTATGTATCATTCGGGAGGACATAATAAGTGTAATTATCCTTATGCAACATATCTGTTGCACTACATTAGACATGTAGGTGACCTCTGGAACTATATAGGGACTAGATAAAGGATACGGTGAGGTACATACCACTAAGGGGCATGTAACTGCTCAACTACAGACACATTCTACTCTCACTAACCCCACCTCACTAACCCCACTTGCACATATTTATGAATTTTTTTTTTCTAAAAAAAACACTTACCTCCCCAAGGCAGAGGTGGATCCAAGGGGTCCAGGCAATCCTGACCCCCTCCCCTCTTACTTTAGGAGACCCCTAAACTAAAAAGGATGGGAAAGTGCTCTGCATGTATGCATAAATACATGCTGTTTTAGCCTTTATGCTGAGCTCCCTCTCCCCTTTCAAAGATCCTGTATCTGCCCATGCAGGGTACTTTGCTTATTGAACTAGGTACAAGGATCATCAAAAATCTTTCTGGATGTCTGTTTCTCTTATGCAGCAGTGCAAATTAGTGTAAATTTAGTTGTCAACCTTATGTGGCTAACGGGTTAATCTGGCATTATATTGTGAATGTTGATACACATGTGTTATAACAGGAGCTAATGTAAATCTGTTTAAATCCTTTACTCTAGGGTTACATATCTATTTGAATCTCAATATCTAATTGGAGGTTGAACTATTGTCCTCAGATTGAGAAGAGAATTAACAATACTATGACAAGGCCAGTAATGTTGACAAACTGTGACAACAGCTGTGATCAACATGAATACTTGCTACAAATTTCATTACTCTACTGAGAGAATGACATGAAATGTTGATATATAATGGTAATGATACTAAATCTTACCCTGTAATGTCGACGACTGCTCCCCGTCACTGACTTTCAGAGAGTGCCAATTTCACAGCTACCTGTGACAATCCCTGTCAGTGGTGGGAGGGGGCCTCTCAGGTCACCCTACCCTAGTCATGGTTGGATGGACCAAGAGGTGGGTGACAGAGAAGGTCAAGCCCGAAGCCAGGGGAGGTGACTTAGGGTATTCGTCACCCCCCATGCTGGGCCAGGTCCACCTAGTCCTATAGACCTCGTGCAGATCACGTCACACGATCACTTTCTGGTGATCACCACATGGTGATCATGACCACATGGCTCTGAATTTTATCTATAATTGTTGAATTCTAAAGGAAAATAATTTTTGGTAGTGTTTTTATAGTTTGTTTTTGATGTTTTGTATTAGATAAATTTTGGTAATGTTTTGTATTAGATAAATTTAGAATGAATATGTCATCTAGAGGCTCTAAATTTTGAAATTTGAAATTGAAATTGTTCACCAATATGGCGTCCATCCTACTTTTGGGACGTCATTTGCACAACATCTATAGGCCAACTCCTGCAACCCCATTTCAATATAGAGATTATAGGTATGAAAAGAGAATTCAGCAATTTAGAGTCATTTACATTTATATTCAGGATAGGACAACTAAGAGCAGAAGGAAAAATTCGATCTATAGAGATTATAGTGCACCCCGGGCCCCCTTTTCAAAACCCTAGATCCGCCATTGCAGTTTTATACCACTGCCAAATTGTTGCATTTTGTCATTTGAGAGAGTGACCCATGTAAAGTATATACACCATCGATAAATAGGTCCACTTTTTGAAAATGGTCACCCCATCAAAGAAAGTTCTGTATACGGGCCTGAAGGTCCCTTATGTAAAAGTGCATTAAAGTGATCCAACTAACTTAACATACCCCTCCTATATAAGCCATTTGTTTCTGTAAATTATCATTATTGTTGTGGCGGAAGTCCAACGAGGGATGTGGGGGTCGGTCACCTTGCTCTTGACTTTTGTGATTAATTCCTTTTGGATTGTCTGGCTTTGACTCGGGAACAGGCTCATGACCAAAAGAGGGTTGGCTTGTCTGAGCCATGCCTTGTGACCAAGGGCCAATTGGTTGTGATGCCGAGAAGAAGCAAACCTAAGTTTTTCGGATGTTTAAAAGAAAAAAGGGAGACCATGAGTCGTGGGTACTTTCATGCCTTGGTACTTGTCGCTGGGTCAGGGGCACCTATCATTCCTGGCTACCCTACCTAACACTGGGCCTGTTTCCGTTCCTGAAGTCGGGACATCACTCTTGGTTGATAATGTTGCAGCCACAGGCCTAACATCTCATGCCTCGTGCCCCACATTGTTGTAGTGCCCATGCCAAAGTGTCCTTTTGTGCCCATTTTTCATAGCTTATTTCCGTACTTGCCTGTGTTTCTAGCCATGCCCGCCCAACTGTGCATGTATACATGTAGGTGACCTCTGTAATTAGGGACTACATGGATATAGTGATGAACATACCATTACTGGGTACCCAGCTGCCCTAACACAGATAGTTTTCCCCAACATCTTATTCTATCGGTTTTGAGGTTCCACATTTTGGCGGATCCTTAAGCTACTAAATGAGGGGAAAATGCTGCACATGTATGAGCAAATGCTTGTCGATTTAGTACTAAGCCTTTATGTTTATTTTCCTTCAACTTTTGAAAGTCCTATATCCGCCCCTGCAAGGCTCTTTCCTAATTGAAGTAGGGTACTAGGACACCATCTCAGGCACAAGGCTCATTAAAGATATGTCTGGTTGTCTGTCCCCTTTATGCAGTGGAGCACATCAGTGTGAGGTTTAAGGTTATATTCCACGTTGGGGTAGGTTTGTGGTTTCTATTTTTAGGTTTATACAAGCCACCAGTGTGGTTTTGATACTAACATGCTGGTGTAACTTATTGAATGCAAACCATATAAAACCTATATAAAATAGCAGGTGCTGCAAACAAGTACCATAAGCACCTAAGTTTAATCCATCCTTGCCCTGCCCTACCGCAAACAGATTTGCGGCAGTTTCCTTGGGTAATTTCATGGTGCCACAAGCAAATACCATAGAGTAGAATATAGCCTTTAGTTGTGAACCTTATCCCTCTACAGGGTTAATCAGAGATTGTATCTTGAATGTTAATGCATATATCTGTTACAACAGAAGCCAAACTAATTAAAAAATCCTTTACTTACAGGCGACATATCTATTTGTATCTCTAGATCCAATCGGAGGATAAACTAATACATTTCTACTAATACAATAAACTTAATACATTTCTGAGAGAATGATAAGGAATCCCTAATCTTAAGTATCTATATTGGTACTGAGCCTAAATCTTACCTTGAAGTGTGGCCAACTGCTCCTTTTCACCGCCTTTCATAGAGTGACGATTTCACATCTACCTGAACCACTCTCCCAGTCGGTGGTGGAAGGGGGCCCCTTCGGGTCACCCAACCTTAGTCATGGTTGGGTGGCATAAGAGGCAGGTGATTGCAGAAGAAAGAGTACCTTAAAAGTTCCCTCATGTAGAAATGCCTTAAAAGTGTCTGTATTACCTCAAGATACCCCGTTATATAAACCATTTATTTTCACTGCAATTTATCATTATTATGATTAACTATACAACTGCTACAATTTTATTTTTCATAGAAGCACATTTAATAGTAAGAGTACATATTTCTGGTTTCACATAGAAATCTTATTTGGAGTTATGGAGCCATATTAGTGCAGTAACCTTTGCTTTACCTGAGTGAATATGACAGTAGTCTTTTTCTTCTCATTAAACTGAATTTAGAAGTGTGTTACCCATGAAATCTTGCAATGCTTTGTTCAAAGCAATTGCTCTCAAAATTTTAAATTGCATATTCCATTGTTTTACTTGATTAAATAATCCATCTAAGTAGAAGAATTTGTAGAAGTTACATAGGATTATTCAAGCAATTTTGAGTTAGAGTGGCCATATCTTCACCATTGTCATAAGCAGAGCTCAAACCCTCTGCTGGTATGTCCCATATAACATACACCAGATTACCTAACATCGACAAATATACTTATTGGCCCATTTTTACTTATGAAGTTGTTATAGTTTGCTGGTGACAAATGTTTGACTTTAATAGGAAATCATTGAAAGGCACATTAGAAGCGCCTTTTAGATCTGTACTATGTTAATTGACCCAGGCTTCTATCTTAAAATGACACCTTACAATGTGAGCTATTTGTATTTCTAGATAATTACTTTTGTGCTCTGTAACCAGCGAATTTTGAGTTTGAAATTTGATAGAACCACAGTATTCAACCCCAAAAAGAAAAGAATAAGTCTTTTTTTCATGTAATCATTATTTTTTCATGATTTTTGAACCCCAGCCTCACACACTTTCTGGCATATTGAATAGCTTTTGCTTTGCAAAGTATTAGTAAAATCTGGGTATTAGATTAATAATATGGGGGTTGACCGCTAAATTTGACATGGCGGTAGGGACAATTCTTAAATTTGACAAATGACATGGGGGCTTCATGACATAACAAGTATGGTTAAAACATAGTGAAATGTGACATGGGTGTTTCTTAAATTCAACATGTGACGTTGGGATAAATAAGCGACAATGACATGCCACATAGATGTTTTTGAAATTCAACAAGCGACATCTGGACCCCCCATTCAGCGCCCCAATAATGGCATTAAGAACCACAGGGGGTGTACGAGGGTGGATGGACGACCCATAGGGGATCATCATGAACCGAGGCCAAAGCCCAAGGTTTGTACGATCTCCATGGATCGTACATCTACCCAAAGACAATCCAAAGGTTCTTCTTTATTTTATCACCCAAAAGAATGATCTAAATATGATCAAAATAGTAAAAACAACAAGTGCTGCGTACTGAGTGGCAATTCTACTTGACCCATATACGCACCGCTCTTCAGCTGAGCGGGTGATAAAGCCCTAGTAGTTAGACAAGGGATTTTCCCTGTGAATGCCATGATACAGATTATCTTGATGTTCTTTGGCTGCCAAACACCCAAACAACCTCAGGTTTGAACCATAGCCCTCTTGCCTCAATGGCTGACATGCAGACTGAATAGGTATCAGTGGTGGATATAGAGTAGGGTGCAAGGGGCATGTGCCAAGTTTTGCCATTTTTGCCCAATTTTCTTTTGTTTTAATGTAAAATTCTCGGCCCCAGAGGTCTGCCAGAAAATTTACATTAGGGCACCCTCCCGTTTGAAAAGTTCTAGATCCGTCCCTGGGTATACAATGGTCAGATATAGAATCACTAACTTAAGGGGTGTCTCCACAGGGCGACTTAACCCAGGCAATTAGTGGTTCTCAGCAGAGACAAGAAGAAAATGATAGTTGTTGGGCGACTAACTAGTCGCCCGGAACCAGAAAATAAATCTCCATGTTGGGATGCTCTCGTTATGAATCTTTCGGTGACTAGGGAACACTTTAGTGTGTCGCCTGATTATTAACTAGTTGCCTGTGGCTCTAGAGAAATACATGTCCAATATTTTGCCCAGGAACCACGGCAATTAGTTGTTTATTCATCAGACATTTTGGCACCAGGGTTTAGTAAGTCGCCCCGCAATTAGACCATGTAGTTGCCGTTGATTTTTGTAAAATTGGTCTCCCTGTGGAGTCTTAACTTGATGTAGCCTTATGATGAAGTAAAACCAGAAGCAAGCTTTACCTACAAGACCCGTACAGCTGTACACAAGAAGGGTGACAATTTTTGTCTTTAAGTTTAGCAGCAGGGCACAGATGGTATTCAAAGCTGAACAGCAGTACTTATTTTAGAGTATCAGACTTTTAGATCCGACAAGTAAGAAACCACTCAACAATTTCAGAAAGTCACCGTGCAATATCAATGCCATTTATTCCTTGTCAACATGATAAAAAAAAGTCACCTACAGTCCATTATTTGGTTTGATGTAGATCCAACACCTTTATTATATATATATATATATATATATATAAACCGTCTTTATTAATAATCCTACAAACTTGATTTCAGAATGCATCTACTTATAGAAACGTACAGCATGATTGTGTGTATCAGATTGTCTCAGCTTAATGACCTGTTGCTCTTACAATTTAAAGGAACCCTTGCACATAATTTGAAGACGAATATTTTACTTTAAGATTTACTGAACATGGCATTTGCATCAAGATCTAATAATGGTAAAAATATTTTTGAAATATTCAAAGTGAAGACAGGTTTATTACACTTTAAGATTTGGTATTATTTTCATACGTTTGTATAGGGAAATCCCATATTTGTGACGTCACATGGTGAGTAAATGGGAATCCCCACTTTTGATAAAAGGGAATCCCCCACTTTCAAAAATAAATAGAATGGAGTTTTACTAAAAAAAAACATTTACTTATGTCCCAACACAGGCTATAATGAAATATATTTTTTACTCACTTAAATCCATTCAAAACCTAGGAAGCCTCGAATAATTTTGGAAGGCAATACGATTAATTATAATGCAGCAAGGACAGTACTTTAAGCCCAGAATTTTGGGAATTCCCAATTTTATTGTTCTTTCCTGAATAATTTACTGAATACATGAATTTAATGCATAATTTTCGTAGTTAATGAATATTTAAGGGAAGTGACAGAGACAAAAACTGATCTTTTGTTAATTTATGTGCTAGGAACACTTTAAGATCCAAGGCTGAATAAACTGTACCATGTTGACAAACTACAAAGAAAGATGTTTAAATTGAGCTTTCATTCCAATTCCCTTCTGACTTTGAATTCTTATTGTACACCATTGAAACAAACAACTCAGGACAGCTTATTTATGCCATTGTTTGAGAAAACAACTTGTTATGAGTGAATGTAAATGAAGTAAATAGAAAAAACTATTTGAAAGTTGTTACTTTTTAGATTGTGATTGTGGCACCACTTGTATATTGATATTATGTTGTCTTACTATGGTGTTACACCATTGTGAAAGTAATGTTGTCACAAGTCTCTGAAAATGATGTTTTTAATGTTATTTGGAAATGTTGTCTGTATGTTGCAACACAGTTTTGTATATTAGGTTATACCAACAAAGCTGCTACATTTATCTCACAACGTTGTAAAAATGTTGCACAAATTTGTCTGACTGTTGTTTGTTTACTAGGGCAGGGCAAGTTGCACGCCCCTCAGTGCATTAGGCAGTACACCTTCTACCAATGCTTCTAGTTGTACACAATTACCAATCAATTCTTAGTATAGATTACAGGATAATAATTTAGATACTTTATTAAAATGTCAAATATATCACTGATAAATAAAATGCAAAGATGTGCGCTATATCTATCAGGGATTTTGCCTAATTGGCCGTCATGGGGATTCTTTGCATATAAGACATGACAATGTATGCTGAATATGTAATTTTAGTATGTTAGAAGTGTTTATAAAGTTCTGTATTTTACATAATTATTTTGTTATTTTTCCAAAGCAATGCA
Organism: Lepidonotus clava; assembly: GCA_936440205.1. Classification (NCBI taxonomy): domain Eukaryota; kingdom Metazoa; phylum Annelida; class Polychaeta; order Phyllodocida; family Polynoidae; genus Lepidonotus; species Lepidonotus clava. The sequence goes on from OW387143.1 coordinate 5,627,017, forward strand.
GATTGTCCAAATAATATGTCATGTTATCTTTTACAAAATACTTTGTGAAGGTTATGGGTAATATTTCTGAATTCAGGAATATTGCATCTTTGTCTCTCAACAAAGATACATGTACATTACAAGAAACTGTTAAATGTACTAATTGCTAAGGGTTAATCCTATTTTTATGAGTTTCTGATCATATGCACTTTCAACTTCTTGCCTTTGGTCTTCATTGAAGTAATTTCTCCAGTCACCAACACTTCCTTTTCTCATAAATGGTGAAATACTGTTGTCCATAACAGGACTATTGATTTCATTTACAGCTTGATTCATCTTCATGCTTTTGAATGATAATTGCCCAAGAAGTGACGATATGACGTCTTCCTGGAGTTCCTTTCCAAGGAATGCTGCCACTTGAATCAGGACACTGCGCAGGTCTCTGACCATGTCCTCATACTTTATAAAGAGTATATGATCCTCGTGACCCACTCTTGCATTCCACCAACCAGCAACATGGTCAAGGTGATTGCCGTAGAATAGTTGGTTTGTCTTGTAGTATTCATTGAAGAATTCATCCCAGGAACCAGTGTACAGGCCATGGGGTTTGCACATTTTATAGTAATGATAGAATGATACAAGCTGGTCAAATGGGTTCCTCATCACGTAGATGACTTTTGGGTGGCTTCTGTCAAAGCTATCCTTCATCAAGTCATACGGTAGATGTGTAGCCAAAAAATTTGGAGGTGATGCTCTCAATACCATTTTGAAAGAAGGCATCCCTTTGTCTCTATATGGCACCCATGAAAACAGGTTTGATATTTCTTTGCCATCCGAGAGAATAAGGGTGACTAGTGCCATCATCCAACTGGTCCCTGAATAGCAATAAAAAATCTTTTAATTGACAAAATTTGTTAATTGGCATAGCTTGTAATCCCTATTATATCAAATCCTTTAATAAAGGGGCCATCCATCTACAAATTTACAATTTGACTTTGAAAATCATAGTCTGCTCTGTAAACCCTTTCAGAAGCCTATCACTTATGAGGGAAAAAAATATTCAATGTAGGTATGAATTCTTAACATAAATTAACCTGTAAAAGTATAGTGCATATTACTAATATGTTTCTATATTAATTGGTTAATCACACAATAAGATAACGGTAAAAGGATAAGTTTGTTTGTGGCAGATGTCTAAGCCTGACTGTCACATATTCATTGATTAGACACCCCACATTTGTATAAAATGAACTGTTACATAGATGACAAAATCATATGAACAAATATAATCAGCTTCTTTACCTGATTTTGGGAAGGAGACCACTAGTACATCCTTAGGATCAAAGGTATACTGTCTCATTTGAAGGAGGCCCTCAACATCAACATGAGAAGGATAGGAAATACCTTCATAGGTGAAATACTTAGGGTCACCAAGACTAAACTTGGACGAGCTGTTAGCACACATGGCTTTTCTGTAATGAACATGAACATAGATTTCCATAGGCGGGCTTTTTATCAAATTCAACAATATGTGTAATGCTTTTCACCCTTGTGATTTATAAACTTAAATAACCTTATAATCCCATAAGTTTCCTTAGTCCTTTTTGATTCAACAAAACATTGTGTGTGGTTTATTTGATACAATAATATGGACTGATATTGGTTTATTGTTTTGTTTTTTGAGGTAAATTATTTATTGATTTCATAAAATATTATCAGTCTATTTCTTCATTAAAAATTTGGCACCAAGATGAATTAAAAAATTGATTAATATTCTTTTATTAAAGGTAAATATGGGTGACCAATACAGCGCCACCTGGTGCAATCTTATTTTTATAGTATGATTTTCTGAAAATTTCATTCAAACATTTTGGGAGTATTTAAGAATGATGAAGGTGAAAATGTGACTGAAAGAAAAGACGTTTGTGGAAAGAAAAAACAGGCAAATGTAGACAATTACGCAGATCTTTTTTGACTTTTCCTTTGTTTTCAGGATAAAATGAGATTCTCCATGGTGACCTATAGTTTATATCCACATATATACCTCACTGTGGTCCTACCAACACATCTAAAGAATTTAAAGTAAAAATCATGGTTATTTACTTAAGGTTAGACTACGGTGATGAGCAGCAGATTTACTAAAACTGCCATATCTCGAAGGTCATTGATGATATTTGAACATGTCATAGTTCATTTAAAAGCTCTGATTTTTCTCTATCTAGGGACATATCAAACTGCACTTATAGATTTAACTTAGAGAAAATAATTAATAAAATTGTATTTTTTCACTTTTATTTTTTGAACTAAACTTTCTCACTCAATATTATTCTCATAATTTTGAAACTTGGTAATATTGTAAATAACATTTGTTCAGAGGGAACCGTGTCTCAGATTTTTTATTTAGGCCCTAGTTTTGATTTTATGACCAAAAACGGGAAACTTTTTGTATTTTTTTGTCACTTTTTACAACTTCATTTTCTAGATTTCATTAAATCAAAACTAGGCCCTAAATAAAAAAATCTGAGACACGGTTCCCTCCATAAGACTAATATCTACATGCATAAGAAATTTCATGAGTTTCCCTTCATTATTAACTGAGTTATTTCATTTCAAAAAAATTAAGTACAAAACATGATTTTCACATTTGCACTTAATTTTTATTTCTATTCTAACTACCATAATTATAAGATTCATATCATGAAATAGTCTATTAAACTGGTACCTAATGATATATAATAAATACTTAGATAGATAGAATCAAAATAATTATTCTACATTTTTGCGAAACCAACAAAGTGGTCCCTCATCACAGTAGTCTAACCTTAAAGACAATGGCGCCATTATAGATCCAACGTTAAGATTTTTATGAAATTTTAGGAAATAAAAGTTAAACATATATGCATCCTAGAAATGTAAAAAGAATAGGGGGTCACCATGGAAACTTTTGTGCTAGAGACATAATAATGTAAGCATAATTCCTTTAAAAGTAACATTTTTAAAAAAAATATGCTTCAGTACACGTTCCATAATAAATTTAATAATAATCCTCAAATTAATTATACAATCATTGAAATCTAAATCTAAGACATATATACACAAAATTCAAGAACCAGTTAGAAAATGATATGGCTTTTATTGGAATAGAATATATCTTTTATTTTAAATAAATTGTTAAATTAACTAAATGAAATATCAAATTTCAGATTACAATGTTCACCACAAAAAATTCAACGTTAAGAAATTGTCTAAAATTATACATAATGTACATATAAGTGTTATCTGTCATTTTCTGGAAAAAAAATCGGGGGTCACCGACCTAACTTTGTCAGGAAAAGAGTTGCTAAAATACAAAGGTAGGGCCGAAAATATTATTTTTATTACAAATAAAATCATAATTAATTCAAAATTAGGAATCGATCAAATCTGAGAAAATATATGGGTTTGTGAGGTTCTGGACTACATCTTTGTCACTTATTGTATTGCAATTGAATGATAATCACCAGAGATATGGACAAAAACGCATTTTCCCTCCATAGGGTTCTATAGTTAAGCATTCCCACCCCTGTGGTCATGGTCCACTGCACACCCATACAGCCAGGCTGCGCAGTGTGCATGCGCACGATCAAATGGTGCAACTGCCCTTAAGTACACTTTCATCACTAGTTTGAATCTCTATAATATATTACAAACAAATAAGTATCAAACCATAATCAGTTTGATACAAGAATATTGATTCATTTTCTGTTTGTTACAAGAATATTAGCTGGATTTGTATTCATAATTAAGGCATACTGCTTATATATACTAAGTACAAACAAAACAGAAACTAAAACAATAAAATGATATTGTTTGGTTGTACAAAACAACTTAAGCAACTAGATTACAAAAATCAGCACAACTAGGTTGTCAAATTGACTGGCAACATACTAAAAGGTGGCGTCATGATGCCTGGTAACAAGATAACTAATCACCTGTGGGTTTGGAGCAAAATATTTGACATGTTTAACATTTCACTTCTGTGGCCGGTGATGTTGGTTGCTGAAGGGGACTAAATTGTCCTCTAGTAGCCAGTAAATTTATAGCAAGAGCATCCCAACCTGGAGATTAGTTCATTAGTTGCCTGGCGATTAGCTAGTTGCCCGGTGACCAAAATGTCATCCTTGTTCGCCCGTGAAAGCTACTAAAATACACTAATAACCATCATTAGTCGGTCGAGCGGGGACCAAGCTTTAATAGATAAGCCCATTATCTACCAATCTCATACCCAAACCAGACGGAACCTATTTGAATAGCTTATTAAATCATTATTCTTTATTAAGGAGGACATAATAAGTGTTATTATCCATAATGATGAAACATGCCTGTTGCACTATATTACACATGATGGTGACCTCTGGATCTAGGGCCTACATAATGGAAGTGGTAACGTACATATTATTATTGGGCACCTAGCTGCCCTACTACAGATAAGTTATATATTCAAAGGTTCCTCAACATTTTATTCTATACTTTTTGAGGTTCCACCTTTTCAAAATTTTGGTGGATGCCTAAATTACAAAAATAGAGGAAAATGCTGCACATGTATGACCAAAAGCATGTTATTTTAGAACTAAGCCTTTGTGATTCCACCCCCTTTTTGAAAATCCTATATCCACCCTGCAAGGTACTTTCCTTATTGAACTAGGGTAGTAGGACATTGGCTTATAGGTACAAGGCTCATCAAAGATACATCTGGTTGTCTGTTCCCCTTATGCAGTGGTGCACATCAATGTAAAGTTTAACGCTACATTCCAATAAGGTTAGGTCGCATTTGTGGTCACTCTTTTTAGGTGATGCAAGCAATTTGCAGTTTTGATACCAACATGTTGCAATTGGTATTCCTGACCGCAAGCAAATCATAAAGAACCTATATAAAACAGCAGGTGCTACAAGCAGATGCCACAAGCAAGTGCCACAAGCACCTATAATTCACCTTGCACTACTCTACTGCAAGCAGTTTGTGGCAGTTTGTTCGCATCTTTTCATGGTGCCGCAAGCAAATACCCTTATTTTAAGTATTTATATTGGTAATGAGCCTATAAATCTTACCATACAGTGTAGACTGTTGCTCCTTTTCACGGTCTTTCACAAAAAGTGCAAATTTCACAGCTACCTGTGCCTCTCTCCCAGTCCGTGGTGTAAGTGGTGGAAGGGGCCCCTTGGGCTACCCAACCATGACTAAGGGAGGCAGGTGATTACAGAGGGAAGAGTGTAGATATTTTTGGTTGAGCTGTCCCAATTAATGGAACATACCCCTCTTACATAGGCAATATGTTTTCATTGTAAATTATCATTATTATGGTCATAACTACAATAATGCTACAATTTTATTTTTCATAAAGGTTTATGTGACGGAAAACTGCCACGGAGGCAGAGGTTATGCTATATAACCTCCGTAAGATACATATTTTGGGTTGGTTAGAAACTTTATGGGTAACAAAATGAAGATTACATATAATCACAAAGAAATATATATATTGTACGATACATAAATGTTTGTGTGTTTCTATTAGGTATAACTTGAAACCCAGGTCTTCATTTGTATAGTGCACGTGGTTAGCATGGATGTCTCTCATGCAGCTGGTTCAAAACCTGTAAGGCCAGAGCCGCCCCAACAAATCAGCGTCCTTTGAACAAATCATACACAACCAGGTCTTAACATCTCAGGTTCAGTCTACCATGGCTGCCGCCTCTTTTTTAGGGATACTACTGAAAATCACTAAGTACAAGCAAAGGCCTATGTAGCCTTCATGTTAAAATCAAATCAAGACCCTTCCCGGGGCCCTGGAGGCCCCAGGGCTGGCCTGTCCCCTCTCCCGGCCCCCTGGAGGCCCCAGGGCTGGCTTGTCCCCTCTCCCGGCCCCCTGGAGGCCCAGGGCTGGCCCCTCCCCTCTCCCGGCCCCCTCCCTCTATACCACTCTCAGTCACCTCTCCCTCTGGAAGCCGGCCTGCACCCTGTCCCGGTGTCTTTGAGGCCCAAGGGCTGGCCTGTCCCCTGGCCTCTCCCAGCCCCCTGGAGGCCCCAGGGCTGGCCTGTCCCCTCTCCCGGCCCCCTCCCTCTATACCACTCTCAGTCACCTCTCCCTCTGGAAGCCCCAGAGCCGGGCTGCCCCATGTCCCAGCCTCCTGGAGGCCCCAGGGCCGGCCTGGTCCCCGTCCCGGCCCCCTGGAGGCTCCAGAGCCGGCCTGCCCCTCTCCTGGCCCCCGGGAGGCTCCAGAGCCGGCCTGCACCCTGTACCGGTGTCTTGGAGGCCGCAGGGCCGGCCTGCACCCTGTCCCGGCCCCCTGTAGGCCGCAGGGCCGGCCTGCACCCTGTCCCAGTGTCTTGGAGGCCCCAGGGCCGGCCTGCACCCTGTCCCGGCCCCCTGTAGGCCGCAGGGCCGGCCTGCACCCTGTCCTGGTCCCCTGGAGGCCCCAGGGCCGGCCTGCTCCCTGTCCCGGCCCCCTGGAGGCCACAGGGTCGGCCTACACCCTGTCCTGGCCCCCTGGAGGCCCCAGGGCCGGCCTGCTCCCTGTCCCGGCCCCCTGGAGGCTCCAGGGCCGGCCTGTCCCCTTTCCTGGCCCCCTGGAGGCTCCAGAGCCGGCCTGCACCCTGTCCCGGTGTCTTTGAGGCCCCAGGGCTGGCCTGTCCCCTTTGAAGTCATGCTATGTTTGACCATTTTTCATCCCCCTCCCCCCCCTTTTGTTATGTCACCCTTGACCCTCCCCAAAAAATTACATCATGCGAAGGGGACCCCTCCCCCCTTTAAATCACAGATAAAGTATAAGCAGGGATGGGTGTAACTAAAGACCAGGCCTGTCCCCTCTCCCCGCATCCTGGAGGCTCCAGGGCCGGCCTGCCCCCTGTCCCGGCCCCCCGGAGGCCCCAGGGCCGGCATACTCCCTGTCCCAGTCCCCTGGAGGCCCCAGGGCCGGCCTGCCCCCTGTCCCGGCCCCCCGGAGGCCCCAGGGCCGGCATACTCCCTGTCCCAGTCCCCTGGAGGCCCAAGGGCCGGCCTGCCCCCTGTCGCGGCCCCCCGGAGGCCCCAGGGCAGGCATACACCCTGTCCCAGTCCCCTGGAGGCCCCAGGGCCGGCCTGCCCCCTGTCCCGGCCCCCCGGAGGCCCCAGGGCCGGCATACTCCCTGTCCCAGTCCCCTGGAGGCCCCAGGGCCGGCCTGCCCCCTGTCCCGGCCCCCCGGAGGCCCCAGGGCCGGCATACTCCCTGTCCCAGCCCCCTGGAGGCCCCAGGGCGGGCATACTCCCTGTCCGGGCCCCGTGGAGGCCCCAGGGCCGGCCTGCCCCCTCTCTCGGCATTCTGGAGGCCCCAGGGTAGTAAATGATGGTTAAAGTCCACAATAATAGATGATTAAAGTCCAGTTTTTAAAGCAATTAAATATAATGCACAGGCACTATGATGATGAACTATATACAGGGCTTAAATGTAATTGCACTCGAAGTCCATATAATTAAAAACAAGTAAATGCACCTATACTGAATTAAATTGATAAGATAATAAGTCGTGAACTGTATTAAACTCAACCTCCAGTTTGGGTGGACATTGGTTTTTTATTTTAACAGATTTGAAAGTGTGTATCAATAAACATGTTTTGGTTTTTCAACCTTCATCAGGATTGAATTAAATTGATTAACTTTAGGTTTCTTTACATAGTACCTCATGAAAATTGTTAATATTTAAGGGAATTTAATGTTTCCATGTGACTCATCTTTAATGTTATTTACAAAGTTTGAAAGGCATATTTAATCTCTACTTAAAGAAGCAGAAATCGGGGCCAGTGAATATAAATTATCATATTGCCGTGATGCTAACTATTCAATTAGCTACCATGCAAAATTTCATTCAATTATCTTTATTATAATTAGTTTTAATTTTAAATACAATTTCATAATTCAAATTAAAAGTGAATATCCCTGTCTGCAATGGTGCAGCATGCACAATTCATGTTTTGGTGTGTAATGTCACATGTACACACAGATCAGGTATAAACTAGAAAACATGAAAAATAACTAGATATAAATGTGCCCCTCTATTTCAATGAGTCTAATAGTGATCAAAACTGTGAAAGTAAATTTTGTATACAAAAACATATATTAAAAGATTATTTTAAAGGATTTTTCAATTTTTCAATTTTGAATAACGGCTTTTTGTGTGACGTCACACACAGATATCCCTTTTTAAGAGACAGGGTACCCGAGACATTTTCTGGAAGAGAGACCTCATTAACAATCAAAAGAAGCTGACCTTGTTATGAACCTCTTTGTTAGCATTAACGCTAGGATATAGAAGACAAATTGAATGAAGATTGAATTTCACTGGCCCCTCCCTTTAAGACCTTTACTTTATAAGTAAATGTCATGTAATTTTAACTAAAGTGGGTTTTTAAGTACCTTTACATTGTAAGCGTCAAATTTCGTGCAGTGCTACCTCTAGAAACATTCTTAATGATAGCGTATGTTACATGATGTCAGGTTATAATGACCTCTTGCATTTACAATTTAAAATTCAAGGCTGTATACCTTTGTTTGATTGTAAAGTTAGTTTAATGTCTGGCTTACCCTTTAGGGTTCTTTTACCAGACTGCACAAGGTAAAGCTTTGCAGCTAGTTTCACGCCACAGGGGGGATAACAAAATCCATTAAATGAGGTGCCTATTTGTAGCAGTGGGACCCAATGCCCTCTTTATAGCGCTGCCACACTGAGGTATCATGTCATAGGCCCAGACAATACCCCACCCAGTCCTATCATACTGACTGGGCCAACCAGTCATGTTTCGTGGTTCTTACTTTATACTGAGTGCCAGGCAATGTGTGACCACTCCCATTGTTAAAGTCTTTGGTGTGACTCAGCCAGGGATCCAGGGATAAATCCCAAGACCTCCCAGACTCGAAGTGGCCACTCTACCAATTGGAAAAGTGAGTCTGCAGCTGGTGTCCCAATTGGTCACCTTCTCACAACATCAAGGGGCTTCTAGGGACACATTTTTCCCAGGATGGGCTGAATACACTGTAGCATGATGACTAACTGCAAACCTTGATTAACTTGAGCTTTTATTCCAATTTCCTTCGCACTCTGAATTCTTAATAAATGCTATCAATATAAATGATTCAGGGCAGCATATTTATTAATGTTATTTGAGAACATGATCTCTAATAAATGAAGTTATATCGAGCAAATAGAAAAAAAGATTTTGAAAGTTTGCAGTTTTAAGATTTTGCTGTGTTACTATATTGTGACAACATTGTGAAAGTAAACGAGGTTGTGAAAATGATGTTTTCACAATGTTATTTGGAAATGTTTTATTTACATTGCAACAGATTGTTTTATATTAGGTTCTATCAACATTGCTGCTATGTTTTTCTCACAATGTTGTAAAAAGCTAATGTTGCACAAAATTGTCAGAATGCTGTGTGTTTGCTAGGGTAGCATGGGAAGGGGACCTTCACTCAGTGACGAAGGCATTACACCTTCTACCAACACTTCTCTAGCCATAGCCAATTACCAAACAATTCCATGTATATCACTGATGAATGAAATACAAGAATGTGTACAACATATATTAGGGATCTGACTTTGTTAATTTCTTAAATTATTTGAGACAAACCTTATTTCTTATGATTAATCATCTTTTATTGAAATTAAATTTGAATCACAGCAGAATTCTGAGTTGGTAACATACAAAGTGAAGAATTTTGTATGACTCAATGTTTTAATATAAGGTGGCCTACATGAGAACACTTGTCATTTAAGACGAAATGAATTATGTGCTTTTAGTATGTTAGAAGTGTTATAAAGTTTTGTATTTTACATAATTATTTTTCCAAAACAATGCAGATTGTCCTAATAAGAACCCATGTAATCATATGAAAGATGCTTCATAAAAGTAAAGGGTAATACGTGTGAGTTCAGCAATATTACATCTTTGTCTCTAAACAAAGATGCACATTATAAGAAACTATTCAATGTGCTAATTGTCGATGTCAAGGGCTAAGCCGACTTTTACAAGTTTCTGAGTGTATGTACTTTCAACTTCTTCCTTTTGCTCTTCATTGAAGTACTTTCTCCAGTCACCAACGATTCCTTTTCTCATAAATGGAGAAATATTGTGGTCCATAAGAGGACTATTTATTTCATTGACAGCTTCATTCATCTTCATGCTTTTGAATGATAATTGCCCAAGAAGTGACGATATGACATCTTCCTGGAGTTCCTTCCCAAGGAATGCTGCCACTTGAATCAGGACACTGCGCAGGTCTCTGACCATGTCCTCATATTGGATGTATAATATATGGTCCTCGCAACCCTCTCTTGCATTCCACCATGCGGCCACATGATCAAGGTGATTGCCATGGAATAGTTGGTTCTTCTTATAGTATTCATTGAAGAATTCATCCCAGGAACCAGTGTACAGACCATAGGGTTTGCACATTCTATAGTAGTGGTAGAATGATACAAGCTGGTCAAAGGGATTCCCCATCACGTAGATGACTTTTGGGTGGCTTCTGTCAAAGCTGTCTTTCATGAAGTCATAGGGTAGATGTGTAGCAAAAAAATGTGGAGGTGATCCTCTCAATGCCATTTTAAAAGAACACACCCCTGTGACTCTATATGGAACCCATGAGAAGAGGTTAGATATTTCTTTGCCATCTGAGAGAATGAGTGTGACTAGTGCCACCATCCAACTGGTCCCTGAATAGCAATGAAAATCTTTTAGTTTGCAAAATTTTGTAATTGACATTGCTTGTATTCCCCAATCCTTTGATAAAGGGGCTATCCATCTACAAATTTGAAAATCACAGTCTGCTCTCTAAACCTTTTAGTAGCCTATTATTTATTAGGTGAAAAAAGCTATTCCAATGTCCATTTGAATTCTTAACATAAATTAACCTGTAAAACTATAATACATATTACTCATACATTCCATATTTAAATATATGGTTACTCATACAATGAGATAATGGTAACAAGAGGCCTATAAGTTTGGTTGTGGCAGAAGTCTACTTTAAATAAAATGTGAGCTTAACAGATGCCCTTATTCATTTCCTTCCAATATTTTCTCCTGTGCAGCCTGACGGTCACATATTCATCTTTTAGACACCACATTAAATAAAATATTACATAGATGACAAAATTGTATGAATAAATATAATCAGTTTCTTTACCTGATTTTGGGAATGATACCACCAGTACATCCTTAGGATCAAAGGTATGCTTTCTCATTTCAATAATTCCATCAACATCAAAGTGTGGAGGATAGCGAATACCTTCATAATACTGAGGGTCACCAAACTTGGAGGATCTGTTGGCACACATGGCTTTACTGTTATGAAACAACACAAATTGATCTGGATTTCAATAGGCAGGGTTTTTGTTATATTCAACAATATATATAATTATATATAAAATATATATATAATACCTTTCTGATCTATAAACCTAAATAATCTCAATTTCCTCAGTCCCTTTTGAATTAACATAACATTGTGGTTGGTTCATTTGATACAATAATATGGACTGATATTGTTTCAAAAAAATTAATGAAGAAAACTGACTGTTCTTGTTTTTTTGTTTTTTTTTAGGTAATTTTTTTATATTTTTATTTCATAAAACATTATCAGTCTATTTCTTCATTCATCTAAACCTTAGCACAAAGATGAATAAGAAAATTGATTAATATATTATTCTTTTCTTATAGGTTAATATTGACCAGCACCACCTGGTGCAATTTTATTTTTGTTGTAGGATTTTATCAAAATTTCATTCAAACATTTTGGGAATATTTAAGACTTACAAATATGAAAATGTGACGTTAACAATGTTAAGAATAAAATGAAATTTTCCATGATGATCTATGGTTTTCTTTCATCTATATTCCTCACTGTGGTCATACAAACACATATACAGAACTGAAAGTAAAAATCATGGTTATTTATTCGAGTGCACTTTTATCACTAGTTCAAATTTATATATATATAGATATACTAAAATAATAAAAAAAAGTACCAAACCATTTATCAGTTTGATACAAGAATATTGACAAATTTTCTGTTTGATATAAGAATGTTGATTAATTTTCTGTTTAAAACAAGAATGTTATTGAACTCTTTTTCATTATCATGGCAAAAATATTAAGTTCAAACAAAACAGAGACTAAAACAATTGAATGATATTGTTCAGCTGTACAAAGCCTGGATCAATAATGTTTTACAGGTATTGCCAAACATTCTAGAATAACATATGATGTGGCCACTTTGGCGACTAGATTAAAAAAATCTGCGGCAACTAGGTTGTCTTATTGCCAAGTGACATACGAAAAGGTGGTGCCAAGATGTGTGGCGACAAGATAACTAATTGCCATGGGTTTGGAGTAAAATATTTGACATGTTTAATTTTCCCTTCTGTGGCCGGTGATTAGTGTAGTTAGTTGCTGAGCTAGGGGACTAAATTAACCTCTAGTAGCCAGTAGATTTATAGCAAGAGCATTCAAACCTGGAGATTAGGTTTTTAGTAGCCTCGCGACTAGTTAGTTGCCCGGTGACCAATATTTCATCCTTGGTCACCAGTAAAACCTACTAAAATGCACTTATCACCATCGTTAGTCAGCTGATAAATCATTATACATTATTAAGGAGGACATAATAGGTATTATTATCCATAATTATGATACATGCCTGTTGTACTATATTACACATGTAGGTGACCTCTTGATCTAGGGACTTCATAATGGATATAGTGACGTAAATACCATTAATGGGCACCCAGCTGCCCTACCACAGATAGATTCTATTCAAAGGTCCCCCAACTTTTGATTTGATCTGTTTTGAGGTTCCAAGGCAGGGCCAGCTTCAGGTGGGAGGTATCTTGACCCAGCCCCCTTTTGGTGACCCCTAAACCACAAAAAGAGGGGAAAATGCTACACATGTACAAGCAAATGCATGGCGTTTTAGCTCTTAGCCTTTATCTTGTATCCACCTTGCAATGTACTTTGCTTATTGAACTAGGGTACTAGGACACAATATTAAGCACAAGGTTCATACAAGATATGTCTGGTTGTCTGTCCCCCTTATGCAGTGGTGCACGTCAGTGTAAAGTTTAACACTATATTCCAATTGGGGGTAGGTCGCATTTGTGGTCGCTATTGTTAAGTGCCACAAGCAATTTGTGGTTTTGATATCAACATGTTGGTATCCCTGATGGAAAGCAAACCATTAGAAATTCATATAAAATAGCAGGTCCTGCAAGCAGGTGCCAAAGCAGGTCCTGCAAACAAGTGTCATAATTGCCTATATTTCACTTTGTCCTAACCTACTGCAAGCAGATTTGCAGCGGTTTGCTTGCATCTTTTCATGGTGCTGCAAGCAAATACCCTTACCTTAAGCATCTATATTGGTAATGAGCCTAAATATTACCATATAGTGTAGACTATTTGCTCCTTTTCGCTGCCTTTCATAGAGTGCCAAATTCACAGCTACTTGTGCCTCTCTCCCAGTCCGTGGTGGAAAGTGCCCCTTGGGCTACCCAACCATGACTAAGGGAGGCTGATCTGCGTCACATAACCAAACGCTTGCAACAGCGGGAGAACAAAAATGGTTTAGTTTTTCCCCTGTCTTTTTTTTATCCTTGTTCACTGTGTGGTCACATCGTTACTGTAGCAATGGTTTTGCACACATTTTGAACACATTTAGTTGACATATGAACACATTTCCGCCTCTCACTACCTATATATTTCATGAGCTGAAGGACACTGCTATCATTTGCTGAAAACGGAATATTAAAATTCACACCCGAAAATATCCCCCCTGAACATCAAATAAAGGGGTGGTCAAACCATCACTGTAAGTATGAATGGTGGATTCACTCGCTTTTGAACAAGGACAGGTCTTTTTATGTGTGCCAATCGTTGCTGCAGCGAGAGCAGTTATGCGACGGGCCACCTGTGATTACAGAAGGAAGAGTCAAGATGTATATCAATACATCCCTCATGTAAAAATGGCTTAATTAAAGTAACCCTATATTAACTTACTGTACCCCTCTTACATAGTCAATATGTTTTCATTATTTGTAAATTATCGTTATTATGGTCCTAACTACTATGCTGCTACAATTTTATTTTCATAAAAGTTTATATGAAGGTAAACCGCTGCAGAGGCAGAGGTTATGCTATATAACTTCACAGGAAACAGCCTCCAAGGAGGCTTACGAGCTTAGAGTATGACCCACAACCATTTTTTGAGATGGTTAGAAAGTTTATGGGTAACAAAATATAGATTATATATAATCATATAGAAATATACACTATATGATACATACATGTTTGTGTGTGTCTATTAGGTATAACTTATCCCGCATCAAACCCAGGTCTTCATTAGTATAGTGGTTAGCATGGATGTCTCTCATGCAGGAGGTCCCAGGTTCAAACCATGTAAGGCCAGGCATAAGCCTACATTTTTATGTTCTAAATAAATGTACTTAGTCCAAGCCTCTTTAAGACTAAAACATTGCCTTATTTTTATGTTCTTTCTTTACTACCACGTTATCCTTATTCTATGTAAAAAGAGCCCTCGACGCATCAAATGCTCTTCGACTCGGGGAAATAATTATTGCTTTGTGCACCCTCGGTTAGTTCTGTGTATAAATTCAATGTGTGGGGTTTGGAAGAAAAACTGTAAATCCCGGTGCAAACTATCAAACTTCAAAGATGCTTTGAAATTCAAGGGTGGTAGCACAGGCAAATATCAATCGATCTGAAGTCGAAATACCAGACAAAGGAATATTTGCTATGTTAGATCCACCATGCTAAGTTCATCCTTCAATGCCCCCTACGAAAATATTGCACACTGGCGGAAATTGTGGTAACCGATTTACGTATGTACGTTTTGTGACATCTCTGTTACTCCTGCTCTCTATCTAAAAGTTGTAATTTACTAGTCTATGAAAATAGATGCATCAGTGACATCTTTCCACCTAAACCACTCTATATACCATGCAGTACTACCTACTCACATGGAGATGTCTTTTTAAATGTCATACATGCCATTAGTGGGGGGCAGTGAACCATGATGGCCCAGAGTTATATAGGTCAGTGGGGCCTCCTAGGCTTTTGTCACATGTACAGCTGATGATCAGTATTTAGGAGTTGGTCTACATTGATAGGCCAAACGAAAGTCACCTCATAGCTTTTAATATTGTTCTAATTTTGTCTGTGTGATAAATTTTAGGAGAACCTTTGGGTCTTCCTTAGGTAGCCATACAACCCATGGGCCTGGTACAACCCCCAGGTGTTGCCCTCTAGCTGTGACGATAATCTCTGGAACACACGGCCACCCTCAACTATGGTTCTGCTTATATTAATATTAGTTACAAGTACATGAGGTATGCATATGAGGGCAAGTGAATACTCCTTGGCCATTTCTCAAATTAGTAATTTTGCATATATATCACATAATGTTTGGGTAACATAGAAGAACCCTGGACAACCGTGGGGGATCATAGAGCCATCCTTGGACACTCTCAGGGGCACTTTTTATTAGAGAAATCACTTGAAGCCATAGGCTTTTGGGTATGTTATCCCCATACCTACGAAGTATGGTATAGTTATTTTTCATATTCGATACCTTACATAGACCTTACTGCACCACGAGTTGCAGGATATGCATAGACATAAACAATGGCTATTTTATTCTTGAGTGTCACTTGTGTTTGTTTGGAGTGTCATGTATAAAGCTCATTACATGGTGGAATCAGATTTCTGAAAACAAGCACAGGGTGTTTAGGTCCTTCTTCAAGAGCCTGTCTGATCTAGATTTTCATCCTGTGGTGCGCAGTTTACAAAGTGACCTTATTCTTTCCTTTCTAAGTAGAAGGCAAGATCACGATTCACGTTTCCTTCCTTATACTGTAACTATCCATAATTCCACCTTAGACTGCATTACATCAAACATATTCATCAGAAATCAACAAATACTAGTGTACCTTCTTCAGGTAGGTGTCTTAACTCTTACACAGCCACAGGCTGCATATGACTCCCTATAGTAAAATCCCATAGGAACACTATTTAAAGAGGGAAAATTCAGCTTTCAAAATCTCAAAGAATATTTCAAAAGTTCCAATTAGAACCAGAGTTACGGCTATTTGAAAAGCAGATTATCAAGTCACCAAAAAATATTAGAATTGCAATTGGAGAAACCATTAACAATGTACTTACATTTGAACTTGCCATACTCACTCAATATCATGAAAAATAGTTAAATTTTTGTAAATGACATGATTTATGATTAGCCATAACTTTGCTTCCATTTATGATAATAGCAAACCGTCTTTTGCAGAAAAAAGATAACATTTCTATGTTATCCTTATGAAAAGTGAAATAGTTATTTTATGAATTATTGGTTACCATGGAAACCTGTAAAATGCATATAGTAGGTAAAATGTCTCTTGATGGGAAATTTGCCCTATTGGCACAGTGCCAACATTTGGAAAATTTTATCGAAAGTTTTGGAAAAGGCTTTCCACCAGAATAGTCTACAGCAAATTTGAGTTTTAGGTAATTCATGGACTAATTTTTGTATTTTGGCCATATTTCAGTAAATATCAGGTAAATTATTTAGTATCTGGCAGTAAAAGGGTTAAAGTGAACCTTGCATATAAATACAGGATAGATATTGTCAAAAGAAATGTACAGAGTTTTGTGTTTGAACTTAGAACAAATAATGTTAGAGTTGTTACAAGAATATTGCAAGATAGTAATGGGACTGTGAAATCTGGTCAATTTATGTATTCTTGAAATAAATCCCCTAATTTGTAATGTCACACAGTGACTAATTGGGAATCCCCGTATGGGAATAAAAGGGAATCCTTCAGTCTCAAAAATTGAATAGAAAGGAAAATTAGTATAGATATACAATTTTAATTCGGGCTCCAAATTGGCTATTATTCATTGGAATTTTTACTCAAATAAACTCATTCAATAGCCTGGTAAACTGGAGTGTATTAAGGGAATCCTCTTAATTTTGATGTAGCAAGGGGAGTACAAAAAAGCCCAGAATTTAGGAAATTCCCCAATTTCTTCTTTTTTCCTAAATAATTATAATTCACTTAGTCTTGATATGTTCCATTTTTTCTCATTTGAAACATTATAAGGATATGTCCATTAACTGAGGTAAACATAAAATGGGAACTTGTGAATTTATGTGAAAGGTACCCTTAAACCTTCAGAACATTTCCAGATATTCCTATCACAGAGGAATTTATATAATCAGGTTGGGGCTAACATAGGAAAGCATTAACATCCTGAAATCTTGATTCATCCTGCTTGGATAGGACGTCCTGTGAAGCTGGGCTGTCCTACTGCACTAGACGAATTGATATTCAATGCCTTGGTATTATTTTTTCATCTGATTGCTCCAGTCCAGGCTGGGCTCCTGTCATCAGAAGGAGTACATATCAGAAAACTGGTTATTTAGCATTGCCTAATTTATGCTTTTTCCTGTCAGTACCTGTCTTTACCTGTCCCTTTTCCCATCCCCTACTTGTCTTTCTTCATTTCCCTACTAGGCTTTGTTATGCTTATATTTGTGGTTGCTATGGCGACAGAAATAGAAGATAAACTGAAATTATGGTCAATTTTGAGCTTGTTTTTGGTTACCATGGCAACATCGTTACCATGATAACCAGTTTTATTCTTATATCCTATAGAACTCTAGGAGTGCTTCGTTTTGACATGTCAGTGGGGCTTCTATCTTGAATATTAAGAGAGATGTTACCCAAAGACTGCTCATTTTAGAATTGCCTGATTTTTGCATTGGTTGCCATGGTAACCAGCCATTTCTCCCAGCAGCTCAAATATTTTTACAAGAACATTGGATTTTTTGAAAGAGCAACATCTATACTACAAGAAAAGCATAACAAAATGTGGTGGGAAAAAATGGTAACTTCTTCTCTGTTTCTAGGCATTTTATATGAAGGTGCATTGTGGTCTATACCTATCCCCCTTTCTGTCCCCTACCTGTCCTTAGCCCCAACCTGTAACTATCAATCCTCACCTGCCACTATTCACCCTCACCTGTCACTCACTACCTAGCCTCACCTGTAACTACCAATCCCACCTGTCACTAGCCATCCTCACCTGGCATTGAAGCGATGTGCGTTGGCCCTGAATCATTTAATAGGGTTTATACCAATCAAGAGATGTGGAACCCCAATGTTAGCACTGACATTGCTCTGAACCTGTAAACAATAGTAAAAAAGGTAGTTACCTTTGGCATAAGTTGGCAGATAAGTAAATATTTGTCAGACCGCCTCTCAGCAGAAGGTATTACCAAAGGCATTGTATTAAGGCTGTGTGTCCATCAGGTGTTAAGTAGGAATGATTTTCCTTTATTTCATTCTACCCTGTTGAGTTTGCAAATTGAGATTACATGGTAAATGGGGAGAAAGAATAGCCAAAAACAAAACCTAGAGAGAATTAAAAGGTCACCAGGTTAGGCCATGAGCATAAGAGATAATAAGGATGGATAAACTTCTAATAGATTAGAGATGAGCAGAAGCCAAGGGGCAGATGAAGCAGTCATAAAAACTCCTGCTCAGTGAGAACACACATGAAGGTGGCTCCTGCCTCGCGATCAGTATGCTCGGGACTGAATACAGATCAGTACCAGAGGATGGGGTATATAAGAAATTGCTGAGATAAAATGGGCGAAGAGTTGTATTAAACTAGACCCTTACAGAGGGTTAGAGGAGCAAGTTGGCTATGTTGGTTGGTGTCATTCCCTTTGTAACTACATTTCAGAATCTAATTGTATTCAGCCTTTCGTAGGAGTAGTTGTTCGGCATTAGGAACTTAGTTGTCAGCAGTGACCTTAGGAAAGGGAATAACATGCAATCTCTTAGGATGGGGTAATGCCTAAGTGAGATGGACCTGTAATGGCTTACTATGAGTCATCATCTTTTAGTAGCTCGGACTTCTAGACTGGTCATGTATATATGGCAAAAGTTGTATTCTTCGGTCTTTATGGATCTAAGGCCTAATAAACTATATTGTGTTAGGTCTCTTTATCTTTATTTAGGCTTGAACCCCTTAGTTCAGGAGAACTCTACCCTAAGTTCAATATCAGCTAGTGCAATATACGAATTCAACTTACTTAGGCTCTCAAAGACATGAACCATATATAATAACAAATAATATGGATTATTAATAGCTGGATTCTCCATTTATTATCACTATTGTATAATAAGTTAAACTAACAATATTTGTTCAACATGACAACCATCTCAGGAAGGAACACAACAAAATAAACCACTTCAAAAACCTGAAGAACTAGGGTTCAAAAGATCTATGATAATTGAAACCTCAGGAAGGATACTTAAAGTTTTCAATCAGATAAGATAATATGTCACCTCTGAAGATTGATAATGCTGAGATGAAAATTACAGTTAATGTGTTGAATGCTACTTTGATCAGATATCAACCAATCTCATCACAAAACAGCAATGGAACCAAAGTCTGTAACAATGCATAGAATCACCCTAGAAGAAAGTACGGAAACATAAAGTTGAAATAAACCTGTGGCCTGTTTCATAATTTCCATCGTAGCTACTATACTTTTTAGAAACCTTTACGATTTTCTTATGACGGTTTTGAAATTGCTTTTCATAAAAAAATGATAGTAAGTCACCTCCAAACCATAGTAAGTCCCCGCCAAATCATCGTAAATCACTTCCAAACCATCGTAGGTCCCATCCAAACCATCGTAAGGGAAACCAAACCATCGTAAGGGATACAAAACCATCGTAACTAAGACGAGGCAAAACCTCATCGTAAGGTTATGAAACCAAAATATTTTCCAAAACCGTTGTAGAGTATTATGAAACACCCTGCAGCAGGCAACTATGGAAGAAAATCTGAGAGTGGTATAAGTCACTTTAGCAGCATAAATGTAAATGAGTACAACATCCAGAATGATGAAAATCTAGGGCTTATGCTGATGTAGTAACCAACATTGAAGCAGCCCGAATGATTTCTGAGAGGATGGATAGAAGTATTATACTTTAGAGGCTTTGTCAATACCAAGAGGAAAATCTGGATGATGTCATCTTTTATGTAGCGTATGAAATGGGCTTAAATCTACAAGAATGGGAGATGAACAGAGTTGAATGTCTGGGTAATTACCATCCAGATTGAAGATGGCCCCACATAATCAGAGTGGTGTTTATAACAGAACAAAGGCAAAATATATTTCTATCTAACAAATATATAACCTCAAGAACTCAACATTATCATAAGATTCATATGAGACCGCATGAAGCAAAAGAAACAGGTATCATCAAATCAAAAATTCAGCAAGCAGTTAAACATGCCAGGACTGCTTGGAAATGTGCAAAATGTATAAACGACGCAGGAATCCCAGCAAGTGGTCTGAAGTACACTGAAAAACACACTGAAGAGTTACTCCAGGTTGAGAAATCTGCATAACTGGCAAAAAAGGACTGTCAATTTGAGGCTAAAAAAATGAAATGGCTAATCATGAATTTATGAGATACTTTATGGTAAGTTTGTCATAAAAATGTATTTCAGATACTTTAACTATAGAGGTTTAATATCTTTTAAAAGTTAGGTTATTATTTAAATGTCATACTTTTTGTTCCTATCGATATTGACTAACTCCATAGGCAGCCTCTCCCCAGGCTGTGAGTCCTATTCATAACGTAGTTCCACATTATGAAGGACATAACACTCACAGGAAAGGAACAAGTTTGTTAATGTTCAATTTGTAGATACCAGTCACAAGAACTCCTGTTGACAATGACTAATCCAAAGGGTAATGTCCAGTCAACCACACCCAGTCAATGCTCCTGCCTGACTACCAGTCTACCCACTTCAATTCCAATTCCAGAACCTAGCTTCCAGTATCGATCTTTACAGGATGGTTAACAAACAACAGTTAGTAGCGCTCTGCTGTGTACTGCGCCTGACATATGTTTATTCCCTAAAATATCCATACAAAAGGCAGCCTCCCGGTGGAAGATTTGCGATTTTTGGTGTTAAAATGGAGCCATTTTAACCACAAAGTTTATGCTTTCAGGCTATTAAATCACAGAGATTTTATGTATTCAGGTCTGGGGATATGGTGGTTTTATGCATATTTCTAGTCCTCTATTTCTAGTCCCCTAAATCACTGACCAGGGACCTGTTCTTATAGAGCACTGAAATCACGGAGGTTTCCATAGTTTTCACAGTTGGTTGGCAACAATTTGCAGCATTTGGGATAGTCAGGACGCACCACCATCGGGACGGTCATATATCAGTGTAGTGAGTGAGTGTTGGGTCTTTTACGCCGTACCAACAGCCAGGGTCATTTTCACCTGGGCAAGCAAACAGCAGGGGATCAAAACCTGTACCTCATCACTTAGTGAACCAAGCACTAACTGGAAATTGAACCCAAAGAACCACTTGGTCAGTGCTGGGTCCCCCTTATCATTGCCTTCTACGACAGCAGGGGCTATTGGGGGCCTATTCTTCCCTGGAACCCCCACGGGGTCGTATATCAGTGTATGCTCTACTGACACAGTGAGGGGTGTAATTATAAATGGGGGGTCCCTATGTCACATGATGAATTTAAGAAATGGACGTGTCACATGTCAATATATTTTCATTTTTCATATCATTTTTAAGAATTGCCATGTCGCATGTCAAATTTAAGAAGTCTCCCATGTCATGTCGTTTATTTTCTCCTGTCACTAATGTATATGTTGCATGTTGAATTTAAGAAATGGCCATGCTGCCCTGTCGATTTTAAGGGTCTACAACCATAGAGTAGGCTTTTCTTTTAGAAGCTACTTGTGGTAAAACCTATTTTGGGTGACTTTGAGGATTATGATGTTCCCTCCTACTTGAAATACATAGAGGAGGAGGTCATTAACAGTACATATCTCTGGTGGTAGGTGAGTCAGCTAAATTTACAACAAAGGTTAACCCAGCACTTCTCCATCTGACGGATGCTTTGACCCAGCTCACCCTTGTATTGGCAGAGCTGCCGGGAAACCCAAAGGTTTGTTGTTTATACCAGAATATCACCTGCAACATCAGGAGGAATCCAGATAAAGTTTCCTCATAAGTTTCCGCCTTGCAGAATCGGGCCACCAGTCACGGTGCAGTGGAGGTAGGACAAACAAACGCATGTGGTAGGGGGAGTGCAATACCTGATTGGTGGGGGATCATTACAAAATGCCGATAAGGCCTGTGAGCACCCTTCCCATTGGCTAGAATTAAATCAGAACTTTTAATATTCAAAAATGATTATTAACCACAAGACAAACATTCATGGGCACAATCCATATGGCAATAAAGATATCAAATCTAAACTATATGGCCATTGTTACAAGACTATTCAAACTTTTATAGCTTAAAAATTATTGGTAGTTTAGTTTGGCTAATTTACACATGCACAAAGAGAGAAAACCCCCAAGGTTGTCTGGTCAGCCCTTCGTTAGTGGAGTTTCACACTAGATGGCATGGTCTGGAAAATCATTTATTCGCAGCTCCATACGAGTATCTCTTTTTTATTTATTATACTTTAACAGACTCGGGAAGGTACTCAGATTTACTACATTCAGGGGCGGATCCAGGGGGGGTGGCGTGGCAGACAGGCCTTGTCCCCCCCTCCCCCTTCCCTCTTAAATCATGTTTGTGGGGGCCCCCCTTCCCCATACATTCATGTTTTTGCCCCCCCCCCCCCCTCCTGGATCCACCCCTGACATTTTTCGCATCAAATATTTTCAATCTGGTTGATTCTGGTCACACTATGTTGTGTGGCAGACAATATGTGTCAGCAGTGATGCGGTTTGTTTAGAAAGTTGCGACGTTTTGTCCCTGTCATTGTAGGTTGTTTTGTTTATGTTGCCAATTTATCTGCTTTTGTTCATTTTAAGGCCGTATTCCACATACCGAAAATACGCGCTGCCGATACTGCCCCTCACCATGGAAACATTCTATAAAGGTGGCCCGTACTTTCGGCGCACTTTCGGCGGCCGAAAGTGCGTAATCGGCGGCCGAAAATGCGTTATCGGCGGCCGAAAGTGCGTTATCGGCGGCCGGTCTATAATCGGCCATAAATATTTACCAACATGTTTGTAAATTTTATCGGCAGCGTTGCCAATTATTGCTGAAATTGTATCGCCGGCAAATCGGCAACGCACTTTCGGTATGTGGAATACGGCCTTAAGGTATCAAAATCGTCAGAACTAGCCGACATCTTCTTAATTAGGTTGCTTTTGGGGCAAAGTTCAGGGGTTTCCAACCGACACCTCTGATTTGTCCAAAAAAGTTAGATCATACTACTTTTCCGTATCAGTAGGCTACACTAATATATATGGCCAACCCAAGGCAGAACACCGATATCAGCCTGCGGCCGGCCCTGAGGGCCATTCGCTAAAGCCATGACCCCATGTGGTGACTAAACCTTGGTGATTAGTTGTCTATGGCGACCCAAAGTGCCAACCCCATCCTAACCCCGGCAATTAGTGCCCCATAGAGCGGTAGTCACTGGGGAATGCATGGACCTGGTACTTTTGGCCACCATACACAACTAATTGCTGAGGTGAAGCCGCCACATGGGGATGCAGCTTTAAGGTGCTATTAGAATTCCCTTCAATGTTGGTTATGGATTTGATATACCTAAGCCGCGTCTCCACTATTCTTTTTTTCATGCCCTTTCTAAGTTGACTTGGCCGTGCCAGGCAACCATGGTCCGTTTTTGCTAGTAGGATGACACTCTGCCACATTGGCACCTCGCCCTGGAGGTGTAAGTGCTGCAGAATGGTAGGATGAGTTTATCCAAACTGTATGGCATCATCATGTGTTTAGTAATCTAAAGGGTATTTCAAAAGGTTAATGTTCCGTCCACTTTACTTTGAGAAGTATTTTAGAATGAACTCAAACATAACTTAATATATACCCATCCCGTAAAAACCCATACTTTTGTTGTGAGAATAGGGAAGATTCTATACACACGAGGATTTTCACAAAACACAAGGATACAAAACCACCTCGTGCGTATTAGGGACAATTATAGGCACGAGGTCCTTATTTTGGGAACCTCCACACACAAGATTGAGATTGACATTGTGCAATATCAAAAAACCAAAGTCAGTGTGCACGAGGCAGCCTCACCCTATCTCATACCACCTCCCCCTGCCTCATACCACCTCCCCCTGTCTCACACCACCTCCCTCTGCCTCATACTGCCTCCCCCTGTGTCATACCACCTCCCCCTGCCTCATATTGCCTCCCCCTGTCTCATACCACCTACCCCTGTCTCACACCGCCTCCCCCTGTATCATACCACCTCCCCCTGCCTCATACCACCTCCCCCTGTCTCACACCACCTCTGCCTGTCTCATATCGTCTCCCCCTGCCTCATACCACCTCTGCCTGTCTCATACCGCCTCCCCCTGTATCATACCGCCTACCCCTGTCTCACACCGCCTCCTCCTGCATCATACCACCTCCCCCTGTCTCATACCACCTCCCCCTGTCTCATACCACCTCTGCCTGTCTCATACCGCCTCCCCCTGCCTCATACCACCTCCCCCTGCCTAATACCACCTCCCCCTGTCTCACACCACCTCCCCCTACCGCCTTCCCCCATCAATGGCAGAGAAGGGGAGATGAGGGCTGATATGAGGAAGATGAGGGCTGAGAGGAGTAAATGATGGCTGACAGGGGGAAGATGAGGGGCGACAGGGGTAAATGAGGTCGAGTATGAGGTCCATCTGTATAGGTCGACTTAATTATCATCACATCACATAGATACATGATCACATTACCTTATATATTGTAAAACATTGTACTTCGATTGACTATGCAAACATAATTCATTGGCTAATAATTTTGCTGTATATACTATACACTGCACCAGTTAGCAGTGATTGTAGCAATAACAACCTTGTTACTATAAATTTCATTCCCTGAATATATTACTACTGAATCTATAAAACTATGGATTGTAATAGAGCTAAGTTCCGCTGGCGACAAGGGAAGACTGGAGATAATCCAACTTGTCCCAGGATAATAAAATGTTTGAAAAACAAAAAATCTCAAAAATTTGACACTGATAATGTCTTTCTAGGCATTTCTGAAGTTGAGATATGAGATTATCTCAATGAAAGTCTGCCATTTCGGATTTTTGGCCCCCGTTAGGGTTGTATTGATATTTCAATATGAATCCCATTTGAAATCCAATGACAGGGTCACAGAGGATCATTGTAACAATTGAAATAAACAAATCTTGTGATGATAGAGTAAAGTCTATAAATGTTTCTTTTTTATTTTTTATTTTTGTGTTCTGCATTGACTTCAAATGCAAATGTTTAAAATTTTGAATAATAATAATCAAAAGATATATCAAATATGTATATGAGGTAATACATCATAGAGTTTATGGTAATTAGACAGCACTACCCCTGGCCCTATTGGTCAGTTGTAATTAGGTCACTGACCAGAGGTCAGGTGGGGAGGTTCAGGTATGGTGGTAAGGACTCTGGGTCCAGCAGCTGAAGACAACACACCATGTAACAACTAAGCAACAACAGGTATTTTGGCCTACACCCCTGGTTCTGTAGAGAATATATATTTAACAACAACATCTCCTGCCTTCAAGTATTCTCTTCATTTATACCACACAAAACCCCATGTTCACAATACAAAACCTTGTTTATAGAAAAGAAGTGCATCGTATCTATTGACTGTTAATGGTTGTACTCTTCAGCTACTTTAACTTACCAATGAACAATTGTACCTCTGCAAGTGAATGTCTTCATTTAGACTTGAATGACCCAGATGATGATATTTCAGGCACTATGGGAACGAGATCGTCAACTACTCCAGGCCTGGGAGCTGGAGTTACTCCAACCCAGTGAGTAGCTTTGCCATTGATGTTAATTAAGTAACTAACTCTGTCACAGTTATCATAAATACGCTTAAGGTGTATGAAAAAGAACTATATCAAATACAAATATTTGTGCACTTCCCATCAAGTTATTTGTTGATTTATCTTTGACAACAATTTGAATTTACTCTTATTTCTAATCAAGGATGGATTAATGTCCACTATAACAAAATTTACATTTACCATGTGTATAATGTTTTCTATACAATCATTTAAAAAAAAACAGGTTACCAAAGAGCCGGATCAGCCCCGGTGGCTGGGCGCAGATAAATGAGGCCCTCTCTGCTAACCACACACTGGAACGCTTTAGGTAAGGCTTTTTTTGCTTAATCAAAATTAATGGGTCTATCTAAGTATACATTACCTGGGTTTATAAGACCTAGATTCACATATTTTCTTTTTCGTCCTTGACATCAAAAAGGTGTTTGGTCATGAAGGCAACGTGCTCCCCTGGAGCATGACTTTTGCTTATATGATTATATTTTTCTTTGGCTCTCTACACATATTATCGTCTCAAAAAAGGCGTTGAAGGAAGTAGAAATTACTCCAAATTCTAATGTCTAATGAGATATAATTATATACAAATATAAAAGATTATACACATACATACGTAAATATAGCTCTAGCATATAGCAATCCAATCCATGCAATCTTCTTTATTGGTATGTTTTGTTTCATGGAATAAATCAGTGATGCTTGTAGGATATAACTTTTATCTCCAAATCTGTATCAATGTACTCAATAAAGGGTTTAACGAGGTGACCTCATTGTTACAGTCTTAAGGAGTGTCAACTAACAGACGCCATCGTCCCAGACCTCTGTAACTTCTTGAGGAAGAACACAACATTACAAGAATTTCAGTAAGTGTGCCTTCTAATATAATTGTTAAAATATTAATATAAGAAGGCCCATGGGGGACTTCCTAGGGTGACAGGACAGCCCACCACCCGAGGACGTTCCCTAAGCAAATTTTATTACCCAAGCAAAACCCAAATGTTCATATTCGTGGAGTTGTATAACTATACAGTGGACATTATCCCGGGCTGGTGAAGCAGGCTTTTGAAAAAAAGATGTTGCATCCAATGGCAAATCTTAAATATTGCTCCAAAGGTTCTGAAATTCAAAATCAGAAGACATGGTAGAAAAATACCACGTAAGCAAAAAGATGTCGATTTTTCTTCTTTTTGAGAAAAAGTTAGTACAATCTTGAGGCCGAGCGTCACTTCTTGGAGAGTGTAGTGGGTGCAGACCTGGAAGAGAGCAGGGCACTCTCCAAGCGGTTGTCTGGTCTTTCGCATTGCCGGGACTGTTTTTTTCTAAATGAGGAGCGGTACGTACAGGGTCTTCGTACATTGAATCCTTCTACGTACCTCTCCACGCAGGAGAGGGTAATACACACCTAAATATTCTTAAATGTATAGATATGTTGCTTGTTAATTAGAAGTTTTTTTACACTTATTCATAAACTAATCTACCAAAACCAGAAAGCAAGAGCAGAAACTCTTGAAATCATTTGGATTTTACATTGATAGTTTAAGATAAGCTAGAGGATGGATTTACTCACTAAGTTTTGGGGTGCCTGTTTTTCTTTTGTATGGCAACTTCCTCATGGTCATGTGATCAGCTAGATGAATACAAGACTTTATAGCCAACGTCCTGGAATACACTTAGTCTAGGGGTCAAGTACTTTAGTTTTAGTTTTAGTTTTTCTTTAGTTTTGGGCAGTAGTAAAGTAAATCCTGGAATCTTGTATTTCTTCCATCACAGGTTAATCATGGGCCTGAGGCCTAGGTATTACATGATACCACATATTAATTTTGTGGTATTCAAATTCAGATTCCTTAAATAAGGCCTTCAAACATCCCTATCTTATCTTTCAAGTGCGCTGATTGGTCAGCCCTAAGCAGCAGCCATAGGGGTTAGTTTATAGGTTAACCTTAAAACAAAAGTAGGTCGGTGGTTTATTGCTACACCTGTAGAGTAATACCTTACATAGAGACATAATATGTGGTACATATCAGTTTTTGTACAAAAATACAAAAAAATAATCATTTCTTATTGTAATAAGGTATATTATGAAATATGTTATGATAATATGATGCATTATATCAATGTGTTTTGAAGTGCCATTTACCTGTTATATGGGACAGGCTCACGAAATGGGCACCATTATAGGTGTTGGTATATTCCCAAATGTTGATATGATGCTACATGTTACTGACATGTTACATGTTAACAGGTAGTATGAAAAAAACATCCAATAATCCAGATTACTAGATGTCAACACATCCTGTCCTGATATCAACACCTTAGTTTGATGCCTTAGTTTATGTGAAAAAGCTGATCATCATTGGGAAAAATGTGTAAAAAACTGCATTTCATAGGAAGCACATGTTGTGTGTCTACTTATTGAGGGTAGTGATGTTTTCCTCAGAGGCTAAAGGGTTTATAACAGCAGAGGCAACCCAAAGACTACTAGTTTCTCTTCTCAGAATATGAGAGAAGCATGCCACCTCAAGAAAAAACAGCTGAGTACCTAAATGTTTGAGTGCTGCATCTGATTTCAAATGTGTATAATGCAAACTACAGGATTCAGATATCCTAAGGGTATATAAGAAAAGCCTTCCTGGATTTCAATTACAGATTAGACAACAGCAGAATCAGTGATGATGGGATGAAAAGGATACTTCAGTCTTTTGTTGCTAACCAAATACTACGAAGCTTCAGGTGATTGCAAAACATCATACTTAAAGGATCCAGAATTGCATCTTTCAAGTAGTGTTATTTCAAGTATAACCATGATATCTTTCCAAATAAATCCAATTAATTATATTAACATTAAGTTGATAAATAGTAATTCCAGTTCAATTACCTGATTGGAGGTTGTTCCTAAAAATGTTTGGCATAGTTGAGCTTGTTTTTCATATCTTCTAAGAGAGAAGAAGGAGAGATATACTTCCAACCACTGTTTGTCTGTTTATAAATATTTCTTTATAAAAGGGAATAAGGAGAGGCATACCTATAACCTCTGTTTGTCGGATTTTCAGTATCTTGAAGAGTGCCTTGAGTGATGATGTAGTGCCTGACATCTGTAAACTAGTGATTGAAAAAAGAACCCTGGAAACCTTTCAGTAAGTATTTCAGGAATGGTTTTTTGAAAGGTAAAGGCGCTTCATAACCCCTAAAGTGGACATATCATTGTCTTTCTTTGAAACATTCATAACATTTGATTTGAAAGGAGTATTTATAGTTTAAACAAAGTCATACTTGATGGTTCATGCCAAATTACTGTTCAGATATCCAAGGGCAATATTATATGGAAACCTTTCTGGATTGAAATCACAGATTACATGAGAGCAGGTTCAGTGATGAAGGGATGACAAGGATACTTCAGTCATTCCTCAGCAACCAAACACTGACACATTTCAGGTAATGACCAAACTTCATACTTGAACGAACTGAAATGACATATTTCCACCAGTTTTACATTTAGGGTGCCCGGTATGCATTTAGAGTGCCCACTATGCATTGATGCTTTCATAAAGTTAATAATTAGAAATGGCACTTGAAAACAGTCCCTAATAATTATGAAGTTGGTTCTTCTGATGTTTGGCAAGTTCAGATTGTTTTTCATATTTTGTAAAGGGAAATAAGGAGAGATATACCTGTCACATATCTGTCTTTCTGATTTTTAGTATCTGGAAGAGTGCTTTGACTGATGCTGTAGTGCCTGACATCTGTAAAGTGGTGGTTGAAAACAGAACCCTGGAAGTTTTTCAGTAAGTATTTCAGAAATGGCTTTTTTGAAAGGTAATGATGCTTTGTAAACCTTAAAGTGGACATATTTTTGTCTTTGTTTGAAACATTCATATCATCTGATTTGAAAGGAGTATTAATAGATTAAACAAAGTCATAATATATTTCATGCCAAGCAATGGTTCAGATATTCAAGGGCAATATTATTGAAACCTTTCTGGATTGAAATCACAGATTACATGAGAGCAGGTTCAGTGATGAAGGAATGCGAAGGATACTTCAGTCATTCCTCAGCAACAACAGACTGAAAGGTTTCAGGTAATCTCAAAACTTCATACTTGAAGGATCCAAATGACATATTCCCCCAATTCTATATTTAGGACTCCAGCTATGCATTTTAAAATCAATACCATTAACCTTTCAACATGAATGATGACGCTTTCTTAAAGTTAATAATTAGAAATGCCACTTAAAAATAGTCTTGGTTGGTTCTTCAGATGTTTGGCAAGTTGAGCTTGTTTTTCATATTATGTAAAGGTAAATATGTAGAGATTTACCTGTCACATATCTGTCTTTCTGATTTTCAGTATCTGGAGAAGTTCCTTAACTGATGCTGTTGTGACTGACATCTGTAAAGTGGTGATTGAAAACAGAGCATTGGAATGTTTTCAGTAAGTATTTGAGGAATGGTTCATTTGATTGGTAGTGATAATATGCATTAACCCTGAAAGGGTGTTATAATTATCTTTGCTTGAAACATTCAACACATACATTCAAAAAGAGAATTATGGTTAAAACAAAGTCGCGAGAGCTATTCTATGACACCTAAGAGATTCAGATGTCCTTGAGGAGATTGATTTAAGCCTGTGTGGATTTAAATCACAGACTACATGAGAGCACGTTCACAGATGAAGGGATGGGAAGGATACTTCACTCATTCATCAGGAACAAAGTCCTGACACATTTCAGGTAATCCAAAAACGTTTTATTTGAAGGATCTGAAAAGACATCTTTCTACCAGTGTTAATTTATGGATCCCCTCTATGCATCAAAAAGTCAATACCATCCACCTATTAACAAGGATTAGGAAGCCTAAAATAAGTTAGTGAAGAAAAATCCTAGTTAAAAAATAGTCCCTGTTTGGAGGTTGGTAATATAGTAAAGGGCCATACCCACTTACCGACTTTAGCGGCAATGGGCGACTGGCGACTGGGAGGATCGGCGTCGTCGTCGCCGAGCGACTGGAATATCTAGCAGGTTTGATATTTTGCCAGCGATTTTGCCGGCGATTTTGCCGGCGATCACGTCCTACGTCGCTCGTCGCCCAGAAGACGCACCATCCCCACAGGGCGATCCAGTGATAATCTCGTCGCCCGGCGACTCTGCCGGCGACTTTCTGGATCGGTGGTCGCCGGTTGCCGTGAAGATCGCCTAGTGGGTATGGGGCTTAACATAATAAGATTCAGTACAGCATTAATATTTTCTTCATCATGCGTTTATGATTTTGGTAAAGGCGAAACCAGCATGACTTTTTGATTGGGTGTTATGTAATCATATTTACTTAGAGGCTAAAGACCATGTTATCACATACAAGTAAGTATTGTCTATATGTTAAAGAGGGAATTAGGAAGCATGTACATATAACATATGTGTGTGTGATTTTCAGTATCTGGGAGAGTGCCTTGACTGATGCTGTAGTACCTGAGATATGTAAAGTGGTGATTGAAAACAGAAGCCTGGTATGCTTTCAGTAAGTATTTATGAAAAGTCTCTTTTGATAGGTAACAATGAGTCATCAGCCTGAATTGGAGTTATAAATGTCTTCGTTTGAAACATTCATGATTTGCATTTGAAAGGAGTATTTATAATTTCAACAAAGTCATAAGTTGTACATCATGCTACATAAAGGCTTCAGATATCCTTGAGGAAGATGATTAAAGCATTTCTGGATTTGAATCACAGATTACTTGAGAGCAGGTTCAGTGATGAAGGGATGGGAAGGATACTCCAGTCATTCCTCAGCAACCAAGTGCTCACACATTTCAGGTAATCCCTTTTACTGAAGGATCTGAAAATACCTCGTTTTACCAGTTTTAATTCATCCATCCCTTCTATGTATCTGGAAGTCAAAACTATACACATATTAAGATTAATAACGATGCCTTCTTTATGTTAATGAATAGAAATTTCAATTCAAAATGGTCCCTGATATGAGGTTTGTTCTCCTGATGTTTGGCAAGTTGAGTTGGTTTTTCATATATTGTGAAGGGGAATAAGTAGGGATATACCTGTCACATATCTGTCCTTCTGATTTTCAGTGTCTGGAAGAGTGCCTTGACTGATGCTGTAGTGCCTGACATCTGTAAAGTGGTGATTGAAAACAGAACCCTGGAATATTTTCAGTAAGTATTTTAGGAATGGCTCTTATGACAGGTAGTTATGATTCATCAAACCTAAAATGGAGTTATAATTGTCTTTGTTTCAAACAGTCAAACCATACATTCAAAAGGAGATTTTATAGTTAAAACAAATTCGCGAGAGCTATTTTATGCCACCTAAAAGATTCAGATGTCATTGAGGAAAATAATTTAAGCCTCTCTGGATTTAAATCACAGATTACAAGAGAGCAAGTTCACTGATGAAGGGATGGGAAGGATACTTCAGTCATTCCTCAGCAACCAAGTACTGACAGATTTCAGGTAATCAGAAAACCTTTTACTTGAATAATCTGAAAAAGACCTCTTTCTATCAGTTTTAATTCATGGATCCCCTCTATACATTACAGAGCCTTCATTAAGTTAGTGAATAGAAATCCTAGTTCAAAATAGTCCCTGTTTGGAGGTTGTTAATATAGAAATATAATAAGTTTCAATACAGCATGAATATTTACTTCATCATGCATTTATGATTATGGTAAAGGGGACACCAGCATGATTGTTTGACTTGGTGTAATGTAATTATATTTACTAAGAGGCTAAATAGTTTGTTGTCAAATACGAACAACTTATTGTTTATACGTTTAAGAGGGAGTTAGGAAGCATGTACCTATAACATATGTGTGTCTTATTTTCAGTATCTGGAAGAGTGACTTGACTGATGCTGCAGTGTCTGACATCTGTAAAGTGGTGATTGAAAACAGAACCCTGGAATGTTTTCAGTAAGTATTTAGGAAAAGTATCTTTTCATATGTAACAATGATTCATCAACACGGATTGGAGTTATAAAATTCTTTGTTTGAAACATTCATGATTTGCATTTGAAAAGAGTATTCATAGTGTCGACAAAGTAATATTGTCTTTCCTTGAAACATTTCAAACGTACATTCGAAAGGAGAATTTCTAGTTAAAACAAAGTCACGAGAGCTATTTTATGCCACCTAAGAAATTCAGATGTCCTTGAGGAGAATAGTTAAAGCCTCTCCGGATTTAATTCACAGATTACATGAAAGCAGGTTCACTGATGAAGGGATGGAGAGGATACTTCAGTCATTCCTCAGCAACCAAGTACTGACACATTTCAGGTAATCAGAAAACCTTTTACTTGAATAATCCAAAAAGACCTCTTTCTATCAGTTTTAATTCATGGATCCCCTCTACACATTACAGAGCCCTCATTAAGTTAGTGAATAGAAATCCTAGTTCAAAATAGTCCCTATTTGGAGGTTGTTATTTCTAGGATCCCTGGTATGAATTTTAGAGACAATAGCATTCACATTTCAATAGAATTGATAATGCTTTCATTGAGTTAATAAATAGAAATGCCACTTCAAAATAGTCTCTAATAGGAGGTTGATTCTTCTGATGCATTTTTGGCAAGTTAAGCTTTTTTTTTAATATTTTGTAAAGGGGAATGAGGAGAGATGTACCTGTCACATAATTGTCTTTCTGATTTTCAGTATCTGGAAGAGTGCCTTGACTGATGCTGTAATGCCTGACATCTGTAAAGTGGTGATTGAAAACAGAACCCTGAAATCTTTTAGGTAAGTATTTTAAGAATGGCTGTTATGACATGAAGGGTTGATTCATTACACCTAAATTGGAGTTAGTATTGTCTTTGTTTGAAACATTTAAAACGTACATACGAAAGGAGAATTCATTGTTGAAAAAAAATCAAGAGAGCTATTTCATGCCACCTAAAAGATTCAGATGTCATTGAGGAAAATAATTTGAGTCTCTCTGGATTTAATTCACAGATTACATGAAAGCAGGTTCACTGATGAAGGGATGGGGACGATACTTCAGTCATTCCTCAGCAACGAAGTACTGACACATTTCAGGTAATCAGAAAACCTTTTACTTGAATAATCTGAAAAGACCTCTTTCTATCAGTTTTATCTCATGGATCCCCTCCATACATTAAAGAGCCTTCATTAAGTTAGTGAATAGAAATCCTAGTTCAAAATAGTTCCTGTTTGGAGGTTGTTAATATAGAAATATAATAAGTTTCAGTACAGCATGAATATTTTCTTCATCATGCATTTATGATTATGGTAAAGGGGACACCAGCATGATTTATTGATTTGTTGTAACGTAATTATATTTACTTAGAGGCTAAATAGTTTGTTGTCAAATACGAATAACTTATTGTTTATATGTTTAAGAGGGAGTTAGGAAGCATGTACCTATAACATATGTGTGTCTGATTTTCAGTATCTGGAAGAGTGCCTTGACTGATGCTGCAGTGCCTGACATCTGTAAAGTGGTGATTGAAAACAGAACCCTGAAAGATTTTCAGTGAGTATTTAGGAAAAGTATCTTTTTATAAGTAACAATAGATCATCAACACAGATTGGAGTTATAAATGTCTTTGTTTGAAACATTCATGATTTGCATTTGAAAGGAATATTCATGGTTTCGGCAAAGTAATATTGTCTTTCTTGTAAACATTTCATACGTACACACGAAAGGAGAATTTCTAGTTAAAAGAAAGTCACGGGAGCTATTTTATGCCACCTAAGAAATACGGATGTCCTTGAGGAGAATAATTAAAGCCGGTCTGGATTTAATTCACAGATTACATAGAAGCAGGTTCACTGATGAAGGGATGAAGAGGATACTTCAGTCATTCCTCAGCAACCAAGTACTGAAACATTTCAGGTAATCAGAAAACCTTTTATTTGAATAATCTGAAAAGACCTCCTTCTATCAGTTTTAATTCATGGATCCCCTCTATACATTACAGAGCCTTCATTAAGTTAGTGAATAGAAATCCTAGTTCAAAATAGTCCCTGTTTGGAGGTTGTTAATATAGAAATATAATAAGTTTCAATATAGCATGAATATTTTCTTCATCATGCATTTATGATTATGGTAAAGGGGACACCAGCATGATTTTTTGACTTGGTGTAATGTAATTATATTTACCTAAAGGCTTAATAGTTTATTGTCAAATATGAATAACTTATGGTTTATACATTTAAGACGGAGTTAGGAAGCATGTACCTTTAACATATGTGTGTCTGATTTTCAGTATCTGGAAGAGTGCCTTGACTGATGCTGTAGTGCCTGACATCTGTAAAGTGGTGATTGAAAACAGAACCCTGGAATATTTTCAGTAAGTATTTAGGAAAAGTATCTTTTTTTAGGTAACAATAGATCATCAACACGGATTGGAGTTATAAATGTCTTTTTTTGAAACATTCATGATTTGCATTTGAAAGGAATATTCACGGTTTCGGCAAGGTAATATTGTCTTTCTTTTAAATATTTCAAACGTACATACGAAAGGAGAATTTCTAGTTTAAACAAAGTCACGAGAGCTATTTTATGCCACCTAAGAAATTCAGATGTCCTTGAGGAGAATAATTAAAGCCTGTCTGGATTCAATTCACAGATTACATGAAAGCAGGTTCACTGATGAAGGGATGGATAGGATACTTCAGTCATTCATCAGCAACCAGACACTGAGAGGTTTCAGGTAATCTCACCACTTCATACTTGAAGGATCCCAAGTGACATATTCCCCCACTTTTATTTTTTTGGATCCCTTGTATGAATTTTAAAGTCAATACCATTCTCTTTTCAATACAAGTAATAATACTTTCTTTGAGTTAATTAATAGAAATGCCACTTCAAAATAGTCTCCAATAGGAGGTCGGTTCTCCTGGCGTTTTGGCAGGTTAAGATTGTTTTTCATATTTTGTAAAGGGGAATAAGGAGAGATGTACCTGTCACATAACATTCTTTCTGATTTAAAGTATCTTGAAGAGTGCCTTGACTGATGCTGTAGTGCCTGACATCTGTAAAGTGGTGATTGAAAACAGAACCCTGAAAGATTTTCAGTAAGTATTTTAGGAATGGCTTTTATGACAGGTAGTTATGATTCATCAAACCTAAAGTGGAGTTATAATTGTCTTTGTTTGAAACAGTCAAACAATACATTCGAAAGGAGAATTTATAGTTAAAAGAAATTCGTGAGAGCTATTTTATGCCACCTAAAAGATTCAGATGTCATTGAGGAAAATAATTTGAGTCTGTCTGGATTTAATTCACAGTTTAGAAGAGAGCAAGTTCACTGATGAAGGGATGGGGAGGATACTTCAGTCATTCCTGAGCAACCAAGTACTGACAGATTTCAGGTAATCAGAAAACCTTTTACTTGAATAATCTGAAAAGAACTCTTTCTATCAGTTTTAATTCATGGATCCCCTCTATACATTACAGAGCCTTCATTATGTTAGTGAATAGAAATCCTAGTTCAAAATAGTCCCCGTTTGGAGGTTGTTAATTTAGAAATATAATACATTTCAGTACAGCATAAATATTTTCTTCATCATGCATTTATGATTATGGTAAAGGGGACACCAGCATGATTTTTTGACTTGGTGTAATGTAATTATATTTACTTAGAGGCTAAATAGTTTGTTGTCTAATACGAATAACTTATTGTTTATACGTTTAAGAGGGAGTTAGGAAGCATGTACCTATAACATATGTGTGTCTGATTTTCAGTATCGTGAAGAGTGCCTTGACTGATGCTGTAGTGCCTGACATCTGTAAAGTGGTGATTGAAAACAGAACCCTGGAATATTTTGAGTAAGTATTTTAGGAATGGCTCTTATGACAGGTAGTTATGATTCATCAAACCTAAAGTGGAGTTATAATTGTCTTTGTTTGAAACAGTCAAACCATACATTCGAAAGGAGAATTTATAGTTAAAACAAATTCGTGAGAGCTATTTTATGCCACCTAAGAAATTCAGATGTCCTTGAGGAGATTAATTAAAGCCTGTCTGGATTTAATTCACAGTTTAGAAGAGAGCAAGTTCACTGATGAAGGGATGGGGAGGATACTTCAGTCATTCATCAGCAACCAGACACTGAGAGTTTTCAGGTAATCTCACCACTTCATACTTGAAGGATCCCAAGTGACATATTCCCCCACTTTTAATTTTTTGGATCCCTTGTATGAATTTTAAAGTCAATACCATTCTCTTTTCAATACAAGTAATAATGCTTTCTTTGAGTTAATTAATAGAAATGCCACTTCAAAATAGTCTCCAATAGAAGGTCGGTTCTCCTGGCCTTTGGCAAGTTAAGATTGTTTTTCATATTTTGTGAAGGGGAATAAGGAGAGATGTACCTGTCACATAACTGTCTTTCTGATTTTCAGTATCGTGAAGAGTGCCTTGACTGATGCTGTAGTGCCTGACATCTGTAAAGTGGTGATTGAAAACAGAACCCTGGAATATTTTGAGTAAGTATTTTAGGAATGGCTCTTATGACAGGTAGTTAAGATTCATCAAACCTGAAGTGGAGTTATAATTGTCTTTGTTTCAAACAGTCAAACCATACATTCGAAAGGAGAATTTATAGTTAAAACAAATTCGTGAGAGCTATTTTATGCCACCTAAGAAATTCAGATGTCCTTGAGGAGAATAATTAAAGCCTGTCTGGATTTAATTCACAGTTTAGAAGAGAGCAAGTTCACTGATGAAGGGATGGGGAGGATACTTCAGTCATTCATCAGCAACCAGACACTGAGAGTTTTCAGGTAATCTCACCACTTCATACTTGAAGGATCCCAAGTGACATATTCCCCCACTTTTAATTTTTTGGATCCCTTGTATGAATTTTAAAGTCAATACCATTCTCTTTTCAATACAAGTAATAATGCTTTCTTTGAGTTAATTAATAGAAATGCCACTTCAAAATAGTCTCCAATAGAAGGTCGGTTCTCCTGGCCTTTGGCAAGTTAAGATTGTTTTTCATATTTTGTGAAGGGGAATAAGGAGAGATGTACCTGTCACATAACTGTCTTTCTGATTTTCAGTATCGTGAAGAGTGCCTTGACTGATGCTGTAGTGCCTGACATCTGTAAAGTGGTGATTGAAAACAGAACCCTGGAATATTTTGAGTAAGTATTTTAGGAATGGCTCTTATGACAGGTAGTTAAGATTCATCAAACCTGAAGTGGAGTTATAATTGTCTTTGTTTCAAACAGTCAAACCATACATTCGAAAGGAGAATTTATAGTTAAAACAAATTCGTGAGAGCTATTTTATGCCACCTAAGAAATTCAGATGTCCTTGAGGAGAATAATTAAAGCCTGTCTGGATTTAATTCACAGTTTAGAAGAGAGCAAGTTCACTGATGAAGGGATGGGGAGGATACTTCAGTCATTCCTCAGCAACCAAGTACTGACATATTTCAGGTAATCAGAAAACCTTTTACTTGAATAATCTGAAAAGACCTCTTTCTATCAGTTTTAATTCATGGATCCCCTCTATACATTACAGAGCCTTCATTAAGTTAGTGAATAGAAATCCTAGTTCAAAACAGTCCCTGTTTGGAGGTTGTTAATATAGAAATATAATAAGTTTCAGTACAGCATGAATATTTTCTTCATCATGCATTTATGATTATGATAAAGGGGACACCAGCATGATTTTTTGACTTGGTGTAATGTAATTATATTTACTTAGAGGCTAAATAGTTTGTTGTCAAATACGAATAACTTATTGTTTATATGTTTAAGAGGGAGTTAGGAAGCATGTACCTATAACATATGTGTGTCTGATTTTCAGTATCTGGGAGAGTGCCTTGACTGATGCTGTAGTGCCTGACATCTGTAAAGTGGCGATTGAAAACAGAACCCTGAAAGTTTTTCAGTAAGTATTTAGGAAAAGTATCTTTTCATAGGTAACGATGATTCATCAACCCGGATTGGAGTCATAAATGTCTTTGTTTAAAACATTTATGATTTGCATTGATATAGAGTATTTATAGTGTCAACAAGGTAATATTGTCTTTATTTTAAACATTTAAAACATACATTCGAAAGGAGAATTTCTAATTAAAACAAAGTCACGAGAGCTATTTCATGCCACCTAAGAAATTCAGATGTCCTTGAGGAGAATAATTATAATCTGTCTGGATTTAATTCACAGATTACGTGAAAGCAGGTTCACTGATGAAGGGATGGGAAGGATACTTAGGTCATTCCTCAGCAACCAAGTACTGACACATTTCAGGTAATCAGAAAACCTTTTACTTGAATAATCTCAAAAAGACCTCTTTCTATCAGTTTTAATTCATGGATCCCCTCTACACATTACAGAGCCCTCATTAAGTTAGTGAATAGAAATACTAGTTCAAAATAGTCCCTGTTTGGAGTTTCCTATTTCAAGGATCCCTGGTATGAATTTTAGAGTCAATAGCATTCACTTTTCAATAGAATTGATAATGCTTTCATTGAGTTAATAAATAGAAATGCCACTTCAAAATAGTCTCTAATAGGAGGTTGATTCTTCTGATGCATTTTTGGCAAGTTGCGCTTGTTTTTAATATTTTGTGAAGGGGAAGGAGGAGAGATGTACCTGTCACATAACTGTCTTTCTGATTTTCAGTATCTGGAAGAGTGCCTTGACTGATGCTGTAGTGCCTGACATCTGTAAAGTGGTGATTGAAAACAGAACCCTGGAATCTTTTAGGTAAGTATTTTAAGAATGGCTGTTATGACATGAAGGGTTGATTCATTACACCTAAATTGGAGTTAGTATTGTCTTTGTTTGAAACATTTAAAACGTACATACGAAAGGAGAATTCATTGTTGAAAAAAAATCAAGACAGCTATTTTATGCCACCTAAAAGATTCAGATGTCATTGAGGAAAATAATTTGAGTCTCTCTGGATTTAATTCACAGATTACATGAAAGCAGGTTCACTGATGAAGGGATGGGGAGGATACTTCAGTCATTCCTCAGCAACCAGAGACTGATAAGTTTCAGGTAATCAGAAAACCTTTTACTTGAATAATCTGAAAAGACCTCTTTCTATCAGTTTTAATTCATGGATCCCCTCCATACATTACAGAGCCTTCATTAAGTTAGTGAATAGAAATCCTAGTTCAAAACAGTCCCTGTTTGGAGGTTGTTAATATAGAAATATAATAAGTTTCAGTACAGCATGAATATTTTCTTCATCATGCATTTATGATTATGGTAAAGGGGACACCAGCATGATTTTTTGACTTGGTGTAATGTAATTATATTTACTTAGAGGCTAAATAGTTTGTTGTCAAATACAAATAACTTATTGTTTATATGTTTAAGAGGGAGTTAGGAAGCATGTACCTATAACATATGTGTGTCTGATTTTCAGTATCTGGGAGAGTGCCTTGACTGATGCTGCAGTGCCTGACATCTGTAAAGTGGTGATTGAAAACAGAACCCTGAAATATTTTCAGTAAGTATTTTAGGAATGGCTCTTATGACAGGTAGTTATGATTCATCAAACCTAAAGTGGAGATATAATTGTCTTTGTTTGAAACAGTCAAACCATACATTCGAAAGGAGAATTTATTGTTAAAACAAATTTGCGAGAGCTATTTCATGCCACATAAGAAATTCAGATGTCCCTGAGGAGAATAATTAAAGCCTGTCTGGATTTAAATCACAGATTACATCAAAGCAGGTTCACTGATGAAGGGATGGGGAGGATACTTCAGTCATTCCTCAGCAACCAAGTACTGACATATTTCAGGTAATCAGAAAACCTTTTACTTGAATAATCTGAAAAGACCTCTTTCTATCAGTTTTAATTCATGGATCCCCTCTATACATTACAGAGCCTTCATTAAGTTAGTGAATAGAAATCCTAGTTCAAAACAGTCCCTGTTTGGAGGTTGTTAATATAGAAATATAATAAGTTTCAGTACAGCATGAATATTTTCTTCATCATGCATTTATGATTATGGTAAAGGGGACACCAGCATGAATTTTTGACTTGGTGTAATGTAATTATATTTACTTAGAGGCTAAATAGTTTGTTGTCAAATACAAATAACTTATTCTTCATATGTTTAAGAGGGAGTTAGGAAGCATGTACCTATAACATATGTGTGTCTGATTTTCAGTATCTGGAATAGTGCCTTGACTGATGCTGTAGTGCCTGACATCTGTAAAGTGGTGATTGAAAACAGAACCCTGGAATGTTTTCAGTAAGTATTTTAGGAATGGCTCTTTTGAGAGGTAGTTATGATTCATCAAACCTAAAGTGGAGTTATAATTGTCTTTGTTGGAAACAGTCAAACCATACATTCGCAAGGAGAATTTATAGTTAAAACAAATTCGCGAGAGCTATTTTATGCCACCTAAAAGATTCAGATGTCATTGAGGAAAATAATTTGAGTCTGTCTGGATTTAATTCACAGATTACATGAAAGCAGGTTCACTGATGAAGGGATGGGGAGGATACTTCAGTCATTCCTCAGCAACCAAGTACTGACATATTTCAGGTAATCAGAAAACCTTTTACTTGAATAATCTGAAAAGACCTCTTTCTATCAGTTTTAATTCATGGATCCCCTCTATACATTACAGAGCCCTCATTAAGTTAGTGAATAGAAATACTAGTTCAAAATAGTCCCTGTTTGGAGTTTCCTATTTCAAGGATCCCTGGTATGAATTTTAGAGTCAATAGCATTCACTTTTCAATAGAATTGATAATGCTTTCATTGAGTTAATAAATAGAAATGCCACTTCAAAATAGTCTCTAATAGGAGGTTGATTCTTCTGATGCATTTTTGGCAAGTTGCGCTTGTTTTTAATATTTTGTGAAGGGGAAGGAGGAGAGATGTACCTGTCACATAACTGTCTTTCTGACTTTCAGTATCTGGAAGAGTGCCTTGACTGATGCTGTAGTGCCTGACATCTGTAAAGTGGTGATTGAAAACAGAACCCTGGAATCTTTTAGGTAAGTATTTTCAGAATGGCTGTTATGACATGAAGGGTTGATTCATTACACCTAAATTGGAGTTAGTATTGTCTTTGTTTGAAACATTTAAAACATACATACGAAAGGAGAATTCATTGTTGAAAAAAAATCAAGACAGCTATTTTATGCCACCTAAAAGATTCAGATGTCATTGAGGAAAATAATTTGAGTCTCTCTGGATTTAATTCACAGATTACATGAAAGCAGGTTCACTGATGAAGGGATGGGGAGGATACTTCAGTCATTCCTCAGCAACCAGAGACTGATAAGTTTCAGGTAATCAGAAAACCTTTTACTTGAATAATCTGAAAAGACCTCTTTCTATCAGTTTTAATTCATGGATCCCCTCCATACATTACAGAGCCTTCATTAAGTTAGTGAATAGAAATCCTAGTTCAAAACAGTCCCTGTTTGGAGGTTGTTAATATAGAAATATAATAAGTTTCAGTACAGCATGAATATTTTCTTCATCATGCATTTATGATTATGGTAAAGGGGACACCAGCATGATTTTTTGACTTGGTGTAATGTAATTATATTTACTTAGAGGCTAAATAGTTTGTTGTCAAATACAAATAACTTATTGTTTATATGTTTAAGAGGGAGTTAGGAAGCATGTACCTATAACATATGTGTGTCTGATTTTCAGTATCTGGGAGAGTGCCTTGACTGATGCTGCAGTGCCTGACATCTGTAAAGTGGTGATTGAAAACAGAACCCTGAAATATTTTCAGTAAGTATTTTAGGAATGGCTCTTATGACAGGTAGTTATGATTCATCAAACCTAAAGTGGAGATATAATTGTCTTTGTTTGAAACAGTCAAACCATACATTCGAAAGGAGAATTTATTGTTAAAACAAATTTGCGAGAGCTATTTCATGCCACATAAGAAATTCAGATGTCCCTGAGGAGAATAATTAAAGCCTGTCTGGATTTAAATCACAGATTACATCAAAGCAGGTTCACTGATGAAGGGATGGGGAGGATACTTCAGTCATTCCTCAGCAACCAAGTACAGACATATTTCAGGTAATCAGAAAACCTTTTACTTGAATAATCTGAAAAGACCTCTTTCTATCAGTTTTAATTCATGGATCCCCTCTATACATTACAGAGCCTTCATTAAGTTAGTGAATAGAAATCCTAGTTCAAAACAGTCCCTGTTTGGAGGTTGTTAATATAGAAATATAATAAGTTTCAGTACAGCATGAATATTTTCTTCATCATGCATTTATGATTATGGTAAAGGGGACACCAGCATGAATTTTTGACTTGGTGTAATGTAATTATATTTACTTAGAGGCTAAATAGTTTGTTGTCAAATACAAATAACTTATTCTTCATATGTTTAAGAGGGAGTTAGGAAGCATGTACCTATAACATATGTGTGTCTGATTTTCAGTATCTGGAATAGTGCCTTGACTGATGCTGTAGTGCCTGACATCTGTAAAGTGGTGATTGAAAACAGAACCCTGGAATGTTTTCAGTAAGTATTTTAGGAATGGCTCTTTTGAGAGGTAGTTATGATTCATCAAACCTAAAGTGGAGTTATAATTGTCTTTGTTGGAAACAGTCAAACCATACATTCGCAAGGAGAATTTATAGTTAAAACAAATTCGCGAGAGCTATTTTATGCCACCTAAAAGATTCAGATGTCATTGAGGAAAATAATTTGAGTCTGTCTGGATTTAATTCACAGATTACATGAAAGCAGGTTCACTGATGAAGGGATGGGGAGGATACTTCAGTCATTCCTCAGCAACCAAGTACTGACATATTTCAGGTAATCAGAAAACCTTTTACTTGAATAATCTGAAAAGACCTCTTTCTATCAGTTTTAATTCATGGATCCCCTCTATACATTACAGAGCCTTCATTAAGTTAGTGAATAGAAATCCTAGTTCAAAACAGTCCCTGTTTGGAGGTTGTTGATATAGAAATATAATAAGTTTCAGTACAGCATGAATATTTTCTTCATCATGCATTTATGATTATGGTAAAGGGGACACCAGCATGAATTTTTGACTTGGTGTAATGTAATTATATTTACTTAGAGGCTAAATAGTTTGTTGTCAAATACGAATAACTTATTGTTTATATGTTTAAGAGGGAGTTAGGAAGCATGTACCTATAACATATGTGTGTCTGATTTTCAGTATCTGGGAGAGTGCCTTGACTGATGCTGTAGTGCCTGACATCTGTAAAGTGGTGATTGAAAACAGAACCCTGAAAGTTTTTCAGTAAGTATTTAGGAAAAGTATCTTTTCATAGGTAACGATGATTCATCAACCCGGATTGGAGTCATAAATGTCTTTGTTTAAAACATTTATGATTTGCATTGATATAGAGTATTTATAGTGTCAACAAGGTAATATTGTCTTTATTTTAAACATTTCAAACATACATTCGAAAGGAGAATTTCTAGTTAAAACAAAGTCACGAGAGCTATTTCATGCCACCTAAGAAA
The DNA here is from genome assembly GCA_936440205.1 of Lepidonotus clava. NCBI lineage: Eukaryota > Metazoa > Annelida > Polychaeta > Phyllodocida > Polynoidae > Lepidonotus > Lepidonotus clava. The sequence goes on from OW387143.1 coordinate 5,671,413, forward strand.
TTCAGATGTCCTTGAGGAGAATAATTAAAATCTGTCTGGATTTAATTCACAGATTACGTGAAAGCAGGTTCACTGATGAAGGGATGGGGAGGATACTTCAGTCATTCCTCAGCAACCAAGTACTGACATATTTCAGGTAATCAGAAAACCTTTTATTTGAATAATCTGAAAAGACCTCTTTCTATCAGTTTTAATTCATGGATCCCCTCTATACATTACAGAGCCTTCATTAAGTTAGTGAATAGAAATCCTAGTTCAAAACAGTCCCTGTTTGGAGGTTGTTAATATAGAAATATAATAAGTTTCAGTACAGCATAAATATTTTCTTCATCATGCATTTATGATTATGGTAAAGGGGACACCAGCATGAATTTTTGACTTGGTGTAATGTAATTATATTTACTTAGAGGCTAAATAGTTTGTTGTCAAATACGAATAACTTATTGTTTATATGTTTACGAGGGAGTTAGGAAGCATGTACCTATAACATATGTGTGTCTGATTTTCAGTATCTGGGAGAGTGCCTTGACTGATGCTGTAGTGCCTGACATCTGTAAAGTGGTGATTGAAAACAGAACCCTGAAATATTTTCAGTGAGTATTTTAGGAATGGCTCTTATGATAGGAAGTTATCATTCATCAAACCTAAAGTGGAGTTATAATTGTCTTTGTTTGAAACAGTCAAACCATACATTCGCAAGGAGAATTTCTAGTTAAAACAAAGTCACGAGAGCTATTTTATGCCACCTAAGAAATTCAGATGTCCCTGAGGAGAATAATTAAAGCCTGTCTGGATTTAATTGACAGATTACGTCAAAGCAGGTTCACTGATGAAGGGATGGGGAGGATAGTTCAGTCATTCCTCAGCAACCAAGTACTGACACATTTCAGGTAATCAGAAAACTTTTACTTGAATAATCTGAAAAGACCTCTTTCTATCAGTTTTAATTCATGGATCCCCTCCATACATTACAGAGCCTTCATTAAGTTAATGAATAGAAATCCTAGTTCAAAATAGTCCCTCTTTGGAGGTTGTTAATATAGAAATATAATAAGTTTCAGTACAGCATGAATATTTTCTTCATCATGCATTTATGATTATGATAAAGGGGACACCAGCATGATTTTTTGACTTGGTGTAATGTAATTATATTTACTTAGAGGCTAAATAGTTTGTTGTCAAATACAAATAACTTATTCTTCATATGTTTAAGAGGGAGTTAGGAAGCATGTACGTATAACATATGTGTGTCTGATTTTCAGTATCTGGAATAGTGCCTTGACTGATGCTGTAGTGCCTGCCATCTGTAAAGTGGTGATTGAAAACAGAACCCTGGAATGTTTTCAGTAAGTATTTTAGGAATGGCTCTTTTGAGAGGTAGTTATGATTCATCAAACCTAAAGTGGAGTTATAATTGTCTTTGTTGGAAACAGTCAAACCATACATTCGCAAGGAGAATTCATAGTTAAAACAAATTTGCGAGAGCTATTTTATGCCATCTAAAAGATTCAGATGTCATTGAGGAAAATAATTTGAGTCTGTCTGGATTTAAATCACAGATTAAATCAAAGCAGGTTCACTGATGAAGGGATGGGGAGGATACTTCAGTCATTCCTCAGCAACCAAGTACTGACACATTTCAGGTAATCAGAAAACCTTTTACTTGAATAATCTGAAAAGACCTCTTTCTATCAGTTTTCATTCATGGATCCCCTCCATACATTACAGAGCCTTCATTAAGTTAATGAATAGAAATCCTAGTTCAAAACAGTCCCTGTTTGGAGGTTGTTAATATAGAAATATAATAAGTTTCAGTACAGCATGAATATTTTCTTCATCATGCATTTATGATTATGATAAAGGGGACACCAGCATGATTTTTTGACTTGGTGTAATGTAATTATATTTACTTAGAGGCTAAATGGTTTGTTGTCTAATACGAATAACTTATTGTTTATACGTTTAAGAGGGAGTTAGGAAGCATGTACCTATAACATATGTGTGTCTGATTTTCAGTATCTGGAATAGTGCCTTGACTGATGCTGTAGTGCCTGACATCTGTAAAGTGGTGATTGAAAACAGAACCCTGGAATGTTTTCAGTAAGTATTTTAGGAATGGCTCTTTTGAGAGGTAGTTATGATTCATCAAACCTAAAGTGGAGTTATAATTGTCTTTGTTGGAAACAGTCAAACCATACATTCGCAAGGAGAATTTATAGTTAAAACAAATTTGCGAGAGCTATTTTATGCCATCTAAAAGATTCAGATGTCATTGAGGAAAATAATTTGAGTCTGTCTGGATTTAATTCACAGATTACCTGAAAGCAGGTTCACTGATGAAGGGATGGGGAGGATACTTCAGTCATTCCTCAGCAACCAAGTACTGACACATTTCAGGTAATCAGAAAACCTTTTACTTGAATAATCTGAAAAGACCTCTTTCTATCAGTTTTCATTCATGGATCCCCTCCATACATTACAGAGCCTTCATTAAGTTAGTGAATAGAAATCCTAGTTCAAAACAGTCCCTGTTTGGAGGTTGTTGATATAGAAATATAATAAGTTTCAGTACAGCATGAATATTTTCTTCATCATGCATTTATGATTATGGTAAAGGGGACACCAGCATGATTTTTTGACTTGGTGTAATGTAATTATATTTACTTAGAGGCTAAATAGTTTGTTGTCTAATACGAATAACTTATTGTTTATACGTTTAAGAGGGAGTTAGGAAGCATGTACCTATGACATATGTGTGTCTGATTTTCAGTATCTGGGAGAGTGCCTTGACTGATGCTGTAGTGCCTGACATCTGTAAAGTGGTGATTGAAAACAGAACCTTGGAAGTTTTTCGGTAAGTATTTAGGAAAAGTATCTTTTTATAGGTAACAATAGATCATCAACACGGATTGGAGTTATAAATGTCTTTGTTTGAAACATTCATTATTTGCATTTGAAAGGAGTATTCATGGTTTCGGCAAGGTAATATTGTCTTTCTTTTAAACATTTCAAATGTACATACGAAAGGAGAATTTCTAGTTGAAACAAAGTCACGAGAGCTATTTTATGCCACCTAAGAAATTCAGATGTCCTTGAGGAGAATAATTAAAGCCTGTCTTGATTTAACTCACAGATTTCATAGAAGCAGGTTCAGTGATGAAGGGATGGGGAGGATACTTCAGTCATTCCTCAGCAACCAAGTACTGACACATTTCAGGTAATCAGAAAACCTTTTACTTGAATAATCTGAAAAGACCTCTTTCTATCAGTTTTCATTCATGGATCCACTCTATACATTACAGAGCCTTCATTAAGTTAGTGAATAGAAATCTTAGTTCAAAACAGTCCATGTTTGGAGGTTGTTGATATAGAAATATAATAAGTTTCAGTACAGCATAAATATTTTCTTCATCATGCATTTATGATTATGGTAAAGGGGACACCAGCATGATTTTTTGACTTGGTGTAATGTAATTATATTTACTTAGAGGCTAAATAGTTTGTTGTCAAATACGAATAACTTATTGTTTATATGTTTAAGAGGGAGTTAGGAAGCATGTACCTATAACATATGTGTGTCTGATTTTCAGTATCTGGGAGAGTGCCTTGACTGATGCTGTAGTGCCTGACATCTGTAAAGTGGTGATTGAAAACAGAACCCTGGAAAGTTTTCAGTAAGTATTTTAGGAATGGCTCTTATGATAGGAAGTTATCATTCATCAAACCTAAAGTGGAGTTATAATTGTCTTTGTTTGAAACAGTCAAACCATACATTCGCAAGGAGAATTTCTAGTTAAAACAAAGTCACGAGAGCCATTTTATGCCACCTAAGAAATTCAGATGTCCCTGAGGAGAATAATTAAAGCCTGTCTGGATTTAATTGACAGATTACGTCAAAGCAGGTTCACTGATGAAGGGATGGGGAGGATACTTCAGTCATTCCTCAGCAACCAAGTACTGACACATTTCAGGTAATCAGAAAACTTTTACTTGAATAATCTGAAAAGACCTCTTTCTATCAGTTTTAATTCATGGATCCCCTCCATACATTACAGAGCCTTCATTAAGTTAATGAATAGAAATCCTAGTTCAAAATAGTCCCTCTTTGGAGGTTGTTAATATAGAAATATAATAAGTTTCAGTACAGCATGAATATTTTCTTCATCATGCATTTATGATTATGATAAAGGGGACACCAGCATGATTTTTTGACTTGGTGTAATGTAATTATATTTACTTAGAGGCTAAATAGTTTGTTGTCAAATACAAATAACTTATTCTTCATATGTTTAAGAGGGAGTTCGGAAGCATGTACCTGTAACATATGTGTGTCTGATTTTCAGTATCTGGAATAGTGCCTTGACTGATGCTGTAGTGCCTGACATCTGTAAAGTGGTGATTGAAAACAGAACCCTGGAATGTTTTCAGTAAGTATTTTAGGAATGGCTCTTTTGAGAGGTAGTTATGATTCATCAAACCTAAAGTGGAGTTATAATTGTCTTTGTTGGAAACAGTCAAACCATACATTCGCAAGGAGAATTTATAGTTAAAACAAATTTGCGAGAGCTATTTTATGCCACCTAAGAAATTCAGATGTCCCTGAGGAGAATAATTAAAGCCTGTCTGGATTTAATTGACAGATTACATCAAAGCAGGTTCACTGATGAAGGGATGAGGAGGATACTTCAGTCATTCCTCAGCAACCAAGTACTGACACATTTCAGGTAATCAGAAAACTTTTACTTGAATAATCTGAAAAGACCTCTTTCTATCAGTTTTAATTCATGGATCCCCTCCATACATTACAGAGCCTTCATTAAGTTAATGAATAGAAATCCTAGTTCAAAATAGTCCCTCTTTGGAGGTTGTTAATATAGAAATATAATAAGTTTCAGTACAGCATAAATATTTTCTTCATCATGCATTTATGATTATGGTAAAGGGGACACCAGCATGATTTTTTGACTTGGTGTAATGTAATTATATTTACTTAGAGGCTAAATAGTTTGTTGTCTAATACGAATAACTTATTGTTTATACGTTTAAGAGGGAGTTAGGAAGGATGTACCTATAACATATGTGTGTCTGATTTTCAGTATCTGGAATAGTGCCTTGACTGATGCTGTAGTGCCTGACATCTGTAAAGTGGTGATTGAAAACAGAACCCTGGAATGTTTTCAGTAAGTATTTTAGGAATCGCTCTTTTGAGAGGTAGTTATGATTCATCAAACCAAAATTGGAGTTATAATTGTCTTTGTTGGAAACAGTCAAACCATACATTCGCAAGGAGAATTTATAGTTAAAACAAATTTGCGAGAGCTATTTTATGCCATCTAAAAGATTCAGATGTCATTGAGGAAAATAATTTGAGTCTGTCTGGATTTAATTCACAGATTACCTGAAAGCAGGTTCACTGATGAAGGGATGGGGAGGATACTTCAGTCATTCCTCAGCAACCAAGTACTGACAGATTTCAGGTAATCAGAAAACCTTGTACTTGAATAATCTGAAAAGACCTCTTTCTATCAGTTTTCATTCATGGATCCCCTCCATACATTACAGAGCCTTCATTAAGTTAGTGAATAGAAATCCTAGTTCAAAACAGTCCCTGTTTGGAGGTTGTTGATATAGAAATATAATAAGTTTCAGTACAGCATAAATATTTTCTTCATCATGCATTTATGATTATGGTAAAGGGGACACCAGCATGATTTTTTGACTTGGTGTAATGTAATTATATTTACTTAGAGGCTAAATGGTTTGTTGTCTAATACGAATAACTTATTGTTTATACGTTTAAGAGGGAGTTAGGAAGCATGTACCTATAACATATGTGTGTCTGATTTTCAGTATCTTGAAGAGTGACTTGACTGATGCTGCAGTGCCTGACATCTGTAAAGTGGTGATTTAAAACAGAACCCTGGAAAGTTTTCAGTAAGTATTTTAGGAATGGCTCTTATGATAGGAAGTTATCATTCATCAAACCTAAAGTGGAGTTATAATTGTCTTTGTTTGAAACAGTCAAACCATACATTCGCAAGGAGAATTTCTAGTTAAAACAAAGTCACGAGAGCTATTTCATGCCACCTAAGAAATTCAGATGTCCCTGAGGAGAATAATTAAAGCCTGTCTGGATTTAATTGACAGTTTACATCAAAGCAGGTTCACTGATGAAGGGATGGGGAGGATACTTCAGTCATTCCTCAGCAACCAAGTACTGACACATTTCAGGTAATCAGAAAACTTTTACTTGAATAATCTGAAAAGACCTCTTTCTATCAGTTTTAATTCATGGATCCCCTCCATACATTACAGAGCCTTCATTAAGTTAATGAATAGAAATCCTAGTTCAAAATAGTCCCTCTTTGGAGGTTGTTAATATAGAAATATAATAAGTTTCAGTACAGCATGAATATTTTCTTCATCATGCATTTATGATTATGATAAAGGGGACACCAGCATGATTTTTTGACTTGGTGTAATGTAATTATATTTACTTAGAGGCTAAATAGTTTGTTGTCAAATACAAATAACTTATTCTTCATATGTTTAAGAGGAAGTTAGGAAGCATGTACCTATAACATATGTGTGTCTGATTTTCAGTATCTGGAATAGTGCCTTGACTGATGCTGTAGTGCCTGACATCTGTAAAGTGGTGATTGAAAACAGAACCCTGGAATGTTTTCAGTAAGTATTTTAGGAATGGCTCTTTTGAGAGGTAGTTATGATTCATCAAACCTAAAGTGGAGTTATAATTGTCTTTGTTGGAAACAGTCAAACCATACATTCGCAAGGAAAATTTATAGTTAAAACAAATTTGCGAGAGCTATTTTATGCCATCTAAAAGATTCAGATGTCATTGAGGAAAATAATTTGAGTCTGTCTGGATTTAAATCACAGATTACATCAAAGCAGGTTCACTGATGAAGGGATGGGGAGGATACTTCAGTCATTCCTCAGCAACCAAGTACTGACACATTTCAGGTAATCAGAAAACCTTTTACTTGAATAATCTGAAAAGACCTCTTTCTATCAGTTTTCATTCATGGATCCCCTCCATACATTACAGAGCCTTCATTAAGTTAGTGAATAGAAATCCTAGTTCAAAACAGTCCCTTTTTGGAGGTTGTTGATATAGAAATATAATAAGTTTCAGTACAGCATGAATATTTTCTTCATCATGCATTTATGATTATGGTAAAGGGGACACCAGCATGATTTTTCGACTTGGTGTAATGTAATTATATTTACTTAGAGGCTAAATAGTTTGTTGTCTAATACGAATAACTTATTGTTTATTCGTTTAAGAGGGAGTTAGGAAGCATGTACCTATAACATATGTGTGTCTGATTTTCAGTATCTTGAAGAGTGACTTGACTGATGCTGCAGTGCCTGACATCTGTAAAGTGGTGATTGAAAACAGAACCCTGGAAAGTTTTCAGTAAGTATTTTAGGAATGGCTCTTATGATAGGAAGTTATCATTCATCAAACCTAAAGTGGAGTTATAATTGTCTTTGTTTGAAACAGTCAAACCATACATTCGCAAGGAGAATTTCTAGTTAAAACAAAGTCACGAGAGCTATTTTATGCCACCTAAGAAATTCAGATGTCCTTGAGGAGAATAATTAAAGCCTGTCTGGATTTAATTGACAGATTACATCAAAGCAGGTTCACTGATGAAGGGATGGGGAGGATACTTCAGTCATTCCTCAGCAACCAAGTACTGACAGATTTCAGGTAATCAGAAAACCTTTTACTTGAATAATCTGAAAAGAACTCTTTCTATCAGTTTTAATTCATGGATCCCCTCTATACATTACAGAGCCTTCATTACGTTAGTGAATAGAAATCCTAGTTCAAAATAGTCCCTGTTTGGAGGTTGTTGATATAGAAATATAATAAGTTTTAGTACAGCACGAATATTTTCTTCATCATGCATTTATGATTATGGTAAAGGGGACACCAGCATGATTTTTTGACTTGGTGTAATGTAATTATATTTACTTAGAGGCTAAATAGTTTGTTGTCTAATAGGAAAAACTTATTGTCTACACGTTTAAGAGGGAGTTAGGAAGCATGTACCTATAACATATGTGTGTCTGATTTTCAGAATCGTGAAGCGTGCCTTGACTGATGCTGTCGTGCCTGACATCTGTAAAGTGGTGATTGAAAACAGAACCCTGAAAGTTTTTCGGTAAGTATTTAGAAAAACTATCTTTTTATAGGTAACAATAGATCATCAAAACGGATTGGAGTTATAAATGTCTTTGTTTGAAACATTCATGATTTGCATTTGAAAAGAATATTCATAGTTTCGACAAAGTAATATTGTCTTTCTTTCAAACATTTCAAATGTACATACGAAAGGAGAATTTCTAGTTAAAACAAAGTCACGAGAGCTATTTAATGCCACCTAAGAAATTCAGATGTCGTTGAGGAGAATAATTAAAGCCTGTCTGGATTTAATTCACAGATTACATGAAAGCAGGTTCACTGATGAAGGGATGAGGAGGATACTTCAGTCATTCCTCAGCAACCAGAGACTGATAAGTTTCAGGTAATCAGAAAACCTTTTACTTGAATAATCTGAAAAGACCTCTTTCTATCAGTTTTAATTCATGGATCCCCTCTATACATTACAGAGCCTTCATTAAGTTAGTGAATAGAAATCCTAGTTCAAAATAGTCCCTGTTTGGAGGTTGTTAATTTAGAAATATAATACATTTCAGTACAGCATAAATATTTTCTTTATCATGCATTTATGATTATGGTAAAGGGGACACCAGCATGATTTTTTGACTCGGTGTAATGTAATTATATTTACTTAGAGGCTAAATAGTTTGTTGTCTAATACGAATAAGTTATTGTTTATACGTTTAAGAGGGAGTTAGGAAGCATGTACCTATAACATATGTGTTTCGGATTTTCAGTATCTGGAAGAGTGCCTTGACTGATGCTGTAGTGCCTGACATCTGTAAAGTGGTGATTGAAAACAGAACCCTGAAAGATTTTCAGTAAGTATTTCAGGAATAGCTTTTATGACAGATAGTTATGATTCATCAAACCTAAAGTGGAGTTATAATTGTCTTTGTTTGAAACAGTCAAACCATACATTCGAAAGGAGAATTTATAGTTAAAACAAATTAGCGAGAGCTCTTTTATGCCACCTAAAAGATTCAGATGTCATTGAGGAAAATAATTTGAGTCTGTCTGGATTTAATTCACAGATTACATGAAAGCAGGTTCACTGATGAAGGGATGGGGAGGATACTTCAGTCATTCCTCTGCAACCAAGTACTGACAGATTTCAGGTAATCAGAAAACCTTTTACTTGAATAATCTGAAAAGACCTCTTTCTATCAGTTTTAATTCATGGATCCCCTCTATACATTACAGAGCCTTCATTAAGTTAGTGAATAGAAATCCTAGTTCAAAACAGTCCCTGTTTGGAGGTTGTTAATTTAGAAATATAATACATTTCAGTACAGCATAAATATTTTCTTCATCATGCATTTATGATTATGGTAAAGGGGACACCAGCATGATTTTTTGACTTGGTGTAATGTAATTATATTTACTTAGAGGCTAAATAGTTTGTTGTCTAATACGAATAAGTTATTGTTTATACGTTTAAGAGGGAGTTAGGAAGCATGTACCTATAACATGTGTGTCCGATTTTCAGTATCTGGGAGAGTGCCTTGACTGATGCTGTAGTGCCTGACATCTGTAAAGTGGTGATTGAAAACAGAACCCTGAAATATTTTCAGTAAGTATTTTAGGAATGGCTCTCATCACAGGTAGTTATGATTCATCAAACCTAAAGTGGAGATATAATTGTCTTTGTTTGAAACAGTCAAACCATACATTCGAAAGGAGAATTTATTGTTAAAACAAATTTGCGAGAGCTATTTCATGCCACATAAGAAATTCAGATGTCCCTGAGGAGAATAATTAAAGCCTGTCTGGATTTAATTCACAGATTACATGAAAGCAGGTTCACTGATGAAGGGATGAGGAGGATACTTCAGTCATTCCTCAGCAACCAGAGACTGATAAGTTTCAGGTAATCAGAAAACCTTTTACTTGAATAATCTGAAAAGACCTCTTTCTATCAGTTTTAATTCATGGATCCCCTCTATACATTACAGAGCCTTCATTAAGTTAGTGAAAAGAAATCGTAGTTCATAATAGTCCCTGTTTGGAGGTTGTTAATATAGAAATATAATAAGTTTCAATACAGCATGAATATTTTCTTCATCATTCATTTATGATTATGGTAAAGGGGACACAAGCATGATTTTTTGACTTGGTGTAATGTAATTATATTTACTTAGAGGCTAAATAGTTTGTTGTCTAATACGAATAACTTATTGTTTGTACGTTTAAGAGGGAGTTAGGAAGCATGTACCTATAACATGTGTGTCTGATTTTCAGTATCTGGGAGAGTGCCTTGACTGATGCTGTAGTGCCTGACATCTGTAAAGTGGTGATTGAAAACAGAACCCTGGAAGTTTTTCGGTAAGTATTTCAGGAATGGCTCTTATGACAGGTAGTTATGATTCATCAAACCTAAGGTGGAGTTATAATTGTCTTTGTTTGAAACAGTCAAACCATACATTCGAAAGGAGAATTTATAGTTAAAACAAATTTGCGAGAGCTATTTCATGCCACATAAGAAATTCAGATGTCCCTGAGGAGAATAATTAAAGCCTGTCTGGATTTAAATCACAGATTACATGAAAGCAGGTTCACTGATGAAGGGATGGGGATGATACTTCAGTCATTCCTCAGCAACCAAGTACTGACATATTTCAGGTAATCAGAAAACCTTTTACTTGAATAATCTGAAAAGACCTCTTTCTATCAGTTTTAATTCATGGATCCCCTCTATACATTACAGAGCCTTCATTAAGTTAGTGAATAGAAATCCTAGTTCAAAATAGTCCCTGTTTGGAGGTTGTCAATTTAGAAATATAATACATTTCAGTACAGCATAAATATTTTCTTCATCATGCATTTATGATTATGGTAAAGGGGACACAAGCATGATTTTTTGACTTGGTGTAATGTAATTATATTTACTTAGAGGCTAAATAGTTTGTTGTCTAATACAAATAAGTTATTGTTTATACGTTTAAGAGGGAGTTAGGAAGCATGTACCTATAACATGTGTGTCCGATTTTCAGTATCTGGGAGAGTGCCTTGACTGATGCTGTAGTGCCTGACATCTGTAAAGTGGTGATTGAAAACAGAACCCTGAAATATTTTCAGTAAGTATTTTAGGAATGGCTCTCATCACAGGTAGTTATGATTCATCAAACCTAAAGTGGAGATATAATTGTCTTTGTTTGAAACAGTCAAACCATACATTCGAAAGGAGAATTTATTGTTAAAACAAATTTGCGAGAGCTATTTCATGCCACATAAGAAATTCAGATGTCCCTGAGGAGAATAATTAAAGCCTGTCTGGATTTAATTCACAGATTACATGAAAGCAGGTTCACTGATGAAGGGATGAAGAGGATACTTCAGTCATTCCTCAGCAACCAGAGACTGATAAGTTTCAGGTAATCAGAAAACCTTTTACTTGAATAATCTGAAAAGACCTCTTTCTATCAGTTTTAATTCATGGATCCCCTCTATACATTACAGAGCCTTCATTAAGTTAGTGAAAAGAAATCCTAGTTCATAATAGTCCCTGTTTGGAGGTTGTTAATATAGAAATATAATAAGTTTCAATACAGCATGAATATTTTCTTCATCATTCATTTATGATTATGGTAAAGGGGACACAAGCATGATTTTTTGACTTGGTGTAATGTAATTATATTTACTTAGAGGCTAAATAGTTTGTTGTCTAATACGAATAACTTATTGTTTGTACGTTTAAGAGGGAGTTAGGAAGCATGTACCTATAACATGTGTGTCTGATTTTCAGTATCTGGGAGAGTGCCTTGACTGATGCTGTAGTGCCTGACATCTGTAAAGTGGTGATTGAAAACAGAACCCTGGAAGTTTTTCGGTAAGTATTTCAGGAATGGCTCTTATGACAGGTAGTTATGATTCATCAAACCTAAGGTGGAGTTATAATTGTCTTTGTTTGAAACAGTCAAACCATACATTCGAAAGGAGAATTTATAGTTAAAACAAATTTGCGAGAGCTATTTCATGCCACATAAGAAATTCAGATGTCCCTGAGGAGAATAATTAAAGCCTGTCTGGATTTAAATCACAGATTACATGAAAGCAGGTTCACTGATGAAGGGATGGGGATGATACTTCAGTCATTCCTCAGCAACCAAGTACTGACATATTTCAGGTAATCAGAAAACCTTTTACTTGAATAATCTGAAAAGACCTCTTTCTATCAGTTTTAATTCATGGATCCCCTCTATACATTACAGAGCCTTCATTAAGTTAGTGAATAGAAATCCTAGTTCAAAATAGTCCCTGTTTGGAGGTTGTCAATTTAGAAATATAATACATTTCAGTACAGCATAAATATTTTCTTCATCATGCATTTATGATTATGGTAAAGGGGACACAAGCATGATTTTTTGACTTGGTGTAATGTAATTATATTTACTTAGAGGCTAAATAGTTTGTTGTCTAATACGAATAACTTATTGTTTGTACGTTTAAGAGGGAGTTAGGAAGCATGTACCTATAACATGTGTGTCTGATTTTCAGTATCTTGGAGAGTGCCTTGACTGATGCTGTAGTGCCTGACATCTGTAAAGTGGTGATTGAAAATAGAACCCTGGACGTTTTTCAGTAAGTATTTTAGGAATGGCTCTCATGCCAGGTAGTTATGATATATCAAACCTAAGGTGGAGTTATAATTGTCTTTGTTTGAAACAGTCAAACCATACATTCGCAAGGAGAATTTCTAGTTAAAACAAAGTCACGAGAGCTATTTTATGCCACATAAGAAATTCAGATGTCCCTGAGGAGAATAATTAAAGCCTGTCTGGATTTAAATCACAGATTACATGAAAGCAGGTTCACTGATGAAGGGATGGGGAGGATACTTAGGTCATTCCTCAGCAACCAAGTGCTGAGAACTTTCAGGTAATCAGAAAACTTTTTACTTGAATAATCTGAAAAGACCTCATTCTATCAGTTTTAATTCATGGATCCCCTCTATACATTACAGAGCCTTCATTACGTTAGTGAATAGAAATCCTAGTTCAAAATAGTCCCTGTTTGGAGGTTGTTAATATAGAAATATAATAAGTTTTAGTACAGCATGAATATTTTCTTCATCATGCATTTATGATTATGGTAAAGGGGACACCAGCATGATTTTTTGACTTGGTGTAATGTAATTATATTTACTTAGAGGCTAAATAGTTTGTTGTCAAATATGAATAACTTATTCTTCATACGTTTAAGAGGGAGTTAGGAAGCATGTATGTTTTTCCAAGTAAATGCAATTCATCCCATCAACATTATGTTAAAGAATAGAAGTTCCAGTTCAATTCTCTGATTGGATGCTGGTCCCACTAATGCTTGGCAGAATTGAACTTGTTTTTTATAATTTATAAAAGAGAATAAGGAGAGATATACCTAACACCTCTCTGTGTCTGATTTTCAGCATCTTGAAGAGGGACTTGACAGATGATGCAGTGCCTGACATCTGTAAAGTGGTGACTGAAAACAGAAGTTATTCAGTAAGAATTTAGGAAAAGTATCTTTTTATAGGTAACAATGATTCATCAACACGGATTGGAGTTATAATCGGCCATCGACATGAATAGTGATGCCTTCATTAAGGTGGCCTGAGATCATGGAGACTATAAATCACTGATTCAATGGACAAACAGTTGCAAAGAATAATCAAAGGATACAATAATACTCATAGAAGTATCTACAACATTTGAACAGTTGATTTACTGGGCTGAACAGCATGCAGTTAACTACACCCAGGATGATATTCCCATAGCAGGAGGTTGCAACAATATTACTACCCTAAAGCTGAATCCCACACATATTCTGCATGAAACTGAGGCACTATTAAATCACCTCTAATTCAACTTACACAATGCTGCAAATAGACTTAGTTTAAATCGACCTGCCTTAAAATTTGTTCTTTTGTCACTTAGTTGGAGTAGCTCTATCAAGAGCAGTCCCACAGAAATCTCACAGTTAGATAGAGATGAATAATGAAGTGATAGACTTTGACAGTCAGGCCACAGGTATAAATCAACCAAATGGACTTTGGTCACCCTGGTTAGCAACAACTGTTTACCATCATCAGCATCGTACTACCAGACACTACTACTACTACTACCAGGGTCCTTATGCAGATCACCAGACAAAAAAATTACATTGCTACGATGTTATTACAAAACTTAGGTTGCAGTAACATTTCAAAACTGCCAGCATTGTTGCTTAGATGTTGTCCAAAAGATATATTAGTTTATTATCATTTACTCAAGAAATATTAATTTGATCTTTTATTCAATGTATGACAAATAACATTTCTGTTGCTCCAAATATCTGTGTCATTATGACTCAACCTTTGACATGATACAGTGTTTGAAAATAACTTGATAGAAACTAACCATAATAGAAAACATAATTTGTACAATGAAATACTAGAAACCTTAACTTTTATACCATGCTTCATACAAGAAAATGCTAATAATCAGATTGATGGGAAAGATAAGAATTTTCCCACCATTTCCTGGTAAACAAATCAACAGACATTATAAAAGGCCCTCGATTAGTGTGAATATGAGCATTTTGAATATAAAGCAGGTCAAGGGGCCTGGCATATTTATGTATTGAACTTACATAATAAAGGTGGCTGCCTCTCTTAATAGAAAAACTAATTTGAAATTGATTGAGATATCAATTTATAAGGCTGCCGAGATTTTCACAAATGGAATGGACCCTAAAATGTATTTTTGCATCTCAAATACACACTTTTTGATCAATCTTTACAAGAATAGGCAGAAGGTTTACCTCAATGTGCTTTTTGGTAAGAGAAGGCATAAGGATTTGGATTGCATGTAATAGCCAAATGTGTAGCTAAGAATAACTGATGTATGACAAACATATACATGTATATATACATATATACACACATATATATGAATGACACTTACAACAATAAAACACATTCAACTTCTTAACATGTACATGCATGTCTATCCAGCTGTACTGCTGTGAAGTAACTCATCACTCAAATGACAAGGGGTCATGCACTATACCCAGCCCCTCCAATTAAAACCCCCACCCTAGCCCTTTAAAAGCACCTTATCAGCTCCCCTCCCTTCCTTCCACAAGGCAAAAACGGAACTCTGCAGTGTTAGGAAACTCACTTGTATAAGCACTTGTGAAAAAGGGTTCTCAATGGAGAATGCTTACCCCCCAACTTCTGGTCTCGGGCCTCCAACTTCCTGTCCCTTAAGCTTGTTGACAGATGACCCAAACCCATGTCCTCAGTATATCAGCACAGTGGCTTCAGAGGAGGCAGGCTATCAGGAGATTATATAATCAATAGTAAAGCTTTTGTATTCTGCAAGTAATAGGAATGATCTCTCATTCTTTAATACTCATAGAATAATATAATAAGAAATATCTATTTTTTTGGTAGAACAATAAACCATCAATGACACTGGAATTAGTGCATAAAATAGCATTATGTTTTATGACTGCACTTAACATGTGATTGTACTAACTTCAACTATCACTTACAATTAATGTGTCTACAACATGTCACATA
Source organism: Lepidonotus clava (assembly GCA_936440205.1). Lineage (NCBI taxonomy): Eukaryota > Metazoa > Annelida > Polychaeta > Phyllodocida > Polynoidae > Lepidonotus > Lepidonotus clava. Next base: position 5,687,147 of record OW387143.1, read on the forward strand.
TGACATGTATACAAGATGTCTTATACAACATAGATACAACATGTGTAAAGCTACGTAACTCTTACAATCTGTATGCAACTTAATAGTTGCACTTAGTGGGCCTATTCTAATTTTACATGACTTTTCATTGACAGAACATCAGAGAGACTTGTTCTGTTGGCATCTTTGTTTCCATTGATTTTTTATCCATGATAATAAACTAGCTATGCATATGAATGGGTCATACTACACAACATTGTAATATGTATTTCTGTTTATATCATTTACTTTTTTACTGCATGTTTGTGTGCTTTTTTTTTCTTGTGGTTTACTTTTTTTGTTGATATTTGTTGTTTCAGCAGTTATTCATTATCTAAACTGGTGATTAATATTGGTACTATCTGCTCTGTAGTTACTTACTATAAAACTTGAAATATATTGTAATAAACAGGAGGCTTTAATGAATGTGAGATGTAGTTTTGTTGCGCATTATTCATGCTAAGTATAACTTGCTTTTGAAAGCATGAGTTTCAGGTGGAAATCCAGTCATGAAACTCAAGCATGAAACTCAGGCATGAAAGTCAGGTATGGAAGTCAGTCATGAAAATCAGGCATTAAAGTCAGGCTTGAAATTAAGTTGTGAAATCTAGGTGTGAAATCTAGGTGTGAAAGTCAGTCATGAAAGCCTGGAATTAAGGTCAGGCGTGAAATCCAGGTGTAAAATCCATGAATAAAATCCAAGCATGAAGTGGCTGGTATGAAATAGCTGGTAAAGAAGACCAGAGACATGATGTTAACCGCTCCAGGTATATAGGTGAAAAGACTATGTATACAGTGCTGTTCAGCCTTTTATAAGAAATTGATTACCAATAATGCATTACTACCCATAATGCATCAGACATGGCCATGTTTGGTATTTAAGCATGAGTGAAAAAGTCAGGCGTGATTGTCAGGCATGAAAGTCAGGCATGAAATCCACGAATGAAATCCAAGGTTGAAATTCACATGTGAAATCCAAGCATGAAATCTATAAGTTTGCAACCAGGGGTCCTGTTTCATAACAAACCTCTATAAGACTACATGAGTTTTGCATTTCATAAAGTTACAACGACCATTTTGGTCATAGTTAGGTTTACTAGGACTGTTAACCAGTAACCATTTTAGGTGAGAATTCTACCCTGTATCCCAGCATGATTTGCTTATGCTGATTTATGTCAAGTGGGGACTGAAAGGACAATATATAGAAGGCCAATAAAATAATTCCTAACAAATTTGACTTGGCCTATCACAGCCAGTCACATGGACACTGTGCAAGTGTAAGGACCTAATATGCAAGAAGTAACTAGGCCATAAAAGAACAAGGGTCAGGCTCGGGAGGTCCCATGGCTTGTTGCATAATAAATCCCAGTAAAGGAGTTTGTATGAGTTTGCATTTCATACAATCACCTTTTGCCCTCATTGTAGATATGTGAGTTTTGATGGATTTATTCGAGTTTGGGGTGGACTTTCGAGAGTTTGGGGTGAACATACAAGAGTTTGGGGTGGATTTACAAGTGTTTTATTGTGCAACAGCATTTTCAAACTCTCATCGTTTCCATAAGCACACAAAACCCTCTGTATAATATGGTCTGCAAGTTAAGAAAGGACATATTTCTTTTCATGCAACTTTATTTTATAAAGAATCAAAAGGAACTGATTATAACACTATGTGTGCTTAAATATACGGCGAGGAAAAAAAGTCACAAGGAAAATATGTTTGAAAATTCTCAGATATTGATAAGATATTCCAAGAAGCTTATTATGACATTGCAATTGGCTCTCATTTTAGGACATCACACATTTTCAGTTTTAAGTTTTTTAGTCCTTTCTTGATCACCATACCTATAGCTATGAAGATTCATCATGGTACAGGCCATCGATGCCATTAATTTTAAGGCCATGATCCACTTTGCGATTTTGGGCCGTCCGATTTTCTTCTCATGCATTTTTCACATATTCGGAATCAATTTTCCTGATGAAAATACAATTTTTCTGATATGTATTATTCTAAACTCGTGTAAAAAGTGTATGTTGTATAAGAAAAATAATTATTTAACAAACCAATTTTCAAAATTGGTTAAAAATCGGTCCAAAATCGCAACATGGATCATGGCCTTTAGGGTGCAGTCGGGTCTGGACAGTTTGCACAGGGCTCTGCACCAAAAGAGGTGTCCCTACAATCCTCTTTATGTCCCACAGCAGGGGAATCCTGGAGGCAGAATGACCAACCAATCATATACCTCACTTGATGGATTAGCCTGGGGGAGGTGAACTGTTCAGAGGGTATCAGGCCAACAGATTCTGCCTCTGCTTGGGGAGTGATTGTGGGTGTCAGAAAAACACTCTGCAGCAGTAATGTTGCCTTTTACTTGACATTACTTGGTTCATAGATTTGGTTGTCAGAGATATGCTGAGAAAATGTCACAGATGGGTGGTAATCCTTTGGGGTGTAACTTTAAAGCCACTTTATTTGCACTATAGGTAGGGAATATAGGTAGGGAATATGCATTGGAAACCTGCTATACCAGATTCTCACTATAGTTAGTTGTTATAGCTATCTCTTTTTGACATATCTTCCAAGAGCTCAAATCAAATCAAAATGAAATAATGCGTACAAAAAGAAAACATAGATTAAATATCAAATTTTTGTTATACAATATCCAAAGAGGAGCTATTTCTAGACTCCAAAATATGTATTGCTAGTCCAAGAAATTGTATACAATTATAAATTATTTCACACTATTTTCTCAAATATTTGACAGTAAAAACTAAAGAAAATGGCCTATAATCCAGTAAATTATGAAGGGCCATTGGAAACACCATATCAAGGTCCCTGAGATGGGTATGAATCTCATGACACTTCGTTTATATTAGTGTCCATTATGGCACACAATGCCAGGGATAGACAGCAATTGAAGAAGCAGGGATGCGAATAACACTCAAAAGCAGGCTCATATTTCTATTTCAATATTTTTATCAACATTTCTAGTGGACTTCATGCAAAAGACAAGTGGATGTGGATATCATTTCATGTCTGATAATGAAGAAACCTATTTGATATGATAAGATGGTTTGGCATGCCCAATATTTCAAAGATAAAAAACAAGGTCTATTGCAAAAATAAAGTATCATAATTCATGACCTAGAAGTAGTCATTAAGTAGATAACTATACCTAAATTCAGAATTGTCTCGTAACATTTGGCATAAACATGATTTTACTTCCAATCAAAACTAGTCGATTTGCAAAATAACCAAGTCTATATAATTAGAATAAGTCAACAAGTATCTGTCATTGAGTTTGGTGTAGTTTCAATGATTTTGTTTCATATTATGTATACAAGTTTGAAGTTCTGGGTAAATAGATAGTACAGACAAAGGAGGCACAAAGCAATAATGTTATTGCCCTGTTTCGCACAAATTGTGGAGGGCTTTAGCCTGATGTATATGTGTATGCAAAGTTGGGCCATGACAATTGCGGCAACCCGTTGCACAATGGCTTTTCGTAACAACTATCATTTGAAGATAACTTTACTGCATGAAATTAAATTCTGTAAATTGATATACACAGGGGGAAAAAATAGAAAAAAATCAGTAAAAGAAACAGCTCATTGAGGACATTCTAAATAACTTCTTTTTAATTGTGAAAAAGATTGCTGGTATTATAAAAGTAATAGTTTTCATTGTTTTATTGATTTTGGTTGTTACAATCAGTATTGTACAATAGGCCACTGAGTGTGCCCGATTTTGCTGACAACACAGAAATCGGCATTAGATTCCCAGACACATCTCAGACAGGTCTTTTATTCATCAATTTCTGAAGACAGGACAATGGTGAGGTAAATGGGGTGCAATCCTGATATAGAATGAAACCAAAATTCTGATATGGGAGAATTAATGCTTATTGGTATACATTGCTTGTTTTTTTTTCATGAGCTTTAGGACCATCTCTCTTCCTTATTTGGTTTAGTTTATATGAATTGGGTGTCGGACTTGGTATGCTGTCAGTTCCTGTCTCAAGGCTGCTATGAACAAAACAATCTGAAACTGGTGCAAAGAATTTAGATATGTTAGTATGACTTATGGTATACCATATTCAATGAAATAATTGTCTTCACAATTAGTTTTCTACTTGTTGCTTGGCTTTCTCTATATGGGAGTCCCTTATGGTGACATCATCTCTGTTGCAAAAGATTGACTCATTTCAGGTACAACTACATGAAACTACATTCTCAGTGTATGTACAAAATATCTAAGCAATTAACTACGACTTGTTTATGGCAACAACTATGTGGCACAATTAGTTGTTGTTCGAAAGGCCAAAAAGGATGTGAAAAAAACATACTTATCATGTAACCTACTTATACTTAAGCCAGCTGTTTGTCTCACGGAGGAAATAAAGGAGCAGAAGTGTATATTTGTAGCTTGCTCTTTTTCCCCCCACAAAGAAACTAGAAGCTGTTAAATATGAAGGAGGCATTATCCCAGCAGATGAAGTGATTTATATTCACCGCTGATGAGAACTGCAAGAGACAGATATGCTGAGGGCGTAAACCACCAAGGGTGAGACAATTGCAGCGTAAAATATACATAGTACAGACCAAAGGGGTACAAATCGCCCTGGTTTGCACATACTGTCAAGGGCTTTAGCCAGAGACACCAGTGTGTGCAAACTGGGGCAATAGCAATTCTCCTTACCACAGATAGCTGAGTTTCAGTATTTTAGGTACCTGCAGGTTAATTCTGACTGATTTTGTCGACTATCTATAAAATCTATAAAAAATCTACAAGTATTTGCTCTAAATCAATCTGTTATATGAATGAATTTTCTAACCAACTGCACAAATGATAAATATATGTGGATACAAAATGAGAAAATATTTTATATTGATTTCTATCATGTTTGACCAAATAATTATAATGCCATGATTAATGCAAATTTCTATACTTGTGGTTTGTCGACATATTACCCAGGATGCACCCTGATCTAGGCTAACCTGCAGGTACACCACAGGAAATACGCTATCTGTGGTAGGGAGAATTGCTGAGTGCCCCCGTGGTCAGTACTATGTCTAATTATATCACATGGATTTTTATCAACAACACAAAAATTGGCATCAACAGTCATAGACAGGCATTATTGCCCTCTGCAGCAATACCAGATCTTTTATTCGGCAGTTTCCGAGAGGGCAGAACAATAAGCCCATCCCAGTGTACATGAACATCAAATTTTACCATGAAATTACATAGTAATGTCTTTCTGATTTAATCCCCAAAGATAGAAGTGTGAAACAAAATGGACCATGGTAGTTTGGTTGACAAATTGCTCCTAAAATTGGTAAAATGCAGCTTTATATATTGGCCTTTTCCCCATAGGAACCAATGTTAAAGCCTGTTAGTCCAACCTTTAATGTCTGACCCTATTTTCCCTAAAATGCAGCATTTTGATTGGCTGGCAAACCTGCAAATCTGTTAACTGGTAAAATCTAAGAAATCATTATGTTTTATGAGTACTTGGTGAAATAGAAAAACATAATTCTTAGGTATTCCAGTAATCCCAACTCTAGGAGACAAGGATGGCTTATACCGTAATTTTGTCCGACCCTTGCCCAATGCTGGGATATACCCAATGTGGGATGGGCTTATTGTGAGGGTATAGGGGCTGGAATCCTGATATAGAATTATAATGTGTCTTAACTTATGACTCAACATAAATATGTTGATGTCATAAGTCAAGACACCTATCACAATATAAATTATTAAGCCATGGTTATTACCCATACCTACCAGCATGGCTTAATAAATTATTAAGCCATGGTGGTAGGTATGGGTAAGAACCAGGGGCAGATCTAGGAAGGGGGTTAGGACCCCTGGATCCCCCCCCCCTTTTGGTGTACCCCCTAACTACAAACCAATGCACACCATTTTATTACTTAAGCTATACCCACCCCCCTTTCAGAAATCCTGTATCTGCCACTGACAGTTTGTCAAAGGAAGTCAGTATGGACCTTTACTCCTTAAAACCCCATACAGAAAAAACATTCACAAACAACATAGCCCTGACACCTTCCCCAACAATTAACATTTAATTAATAGGTGAGGGGTTTCTTCACAATGGTTGTACTGTGGAAAGCGGCCTTTAACGTTGTATGGCTGTTCTCTATGCATCCCTTTTAGTCCATTGTAGTATGGGATTGATTCTGAGAAGATCTGGAGGGAGTTCCGTAACATTCTGTTATGCTTAACCGATCCCCAACAAATCCATGACAGAGACAAACTGTTGTTAAACAAATTTCGGATACTTATGTAAAGTTTAAGGATTGACACGGGAGGTTGAGCCAACATTTGCGTTTTTGCAGATAAAAATAGCATCTATATTAGTTGTAGTACCATATTATACATCAAATGAAAGCTTATACTTTTCTCCATCTAATGGCATAGTGATGCACATTTTAAGTTGGAAATTTAAGAAATTATGAAGTTAAAACTGATTTTTTCAATTTATGTTTTTGAACATCGATACCTCAATAACCATAAAAGCAATCACACTGAGATTTTCAACACATGTTCTTAACATTCTTATCGAGAGAAAGGTGTCTCAGTTTATCAATTTAGGTCTTAGTTTTTATTTTATGTGAAAAAACGGGTAACTTTTTAGACATTTTTTCAACTTTTTTTTCTATGTGACATAAAATAAAAACCAAGACCTAAGTGAAGAATCTGAGACACACTTCCCTCGTCATGAGTCTCATGAGGCTTTATACAAAATTTCAGCTCCTTAGGTTCAGTAGTTACTGAGATATCCTTGTTCAAAAAATGTTAGCAAAAAAATGATTTTTTGTATTTTCGGCTTAATATACTGGTGCCTAAACATTTAATTGTTACATATTTTATACTGCCTGATAGACCATATATTCAAATACTATATATTGTACATTATGTGGATGTCCTGCTGAAATTGTGCAACATAATGACTGAAAACTGGAGGTACCGGGAATCACGCACCAACACCCAGTGTCAATCCTTAATATGTTTTTTTATGTGTAATCTTTACGTGCGGATTGTTGCTTTATTTCGTTTCTCTTTTATTGTAAGTTTAAACTATAGGAGCTTTAAGAGGTAATATAAATAAAACGAAGGCAGATAGGTTTAAGACACAATTTAATAGCCATGACCACCATGAATGCTTGACCTCACCATCTCTCAGCTAGTGGTGGGAGGTTGGCCTGTGTGGCCACCCAACTGTAGCTGAGGGAGGGGAAGGTTTGACGTCAGAATAGCTGAGAGTATCTACCATAAAGTCTTTACTGTAAATCACTTAATAAAGTATCCCCCTTAACTTAACACCTATGTGGTGTGAGATCCCTAAAGCATTTTCCACTAGTGGTTAAATTTTGCGAAATCTCCACTAACAAATTCCGTTAATACTGAAGAACATATAGAGAATAATGTTTAACAGATCTCTAATATTGTGCATTGTATAAACAGCGGAATATGCAATACTACGACAATCTATGCATCATGATTTATTAATGGATCGGGTGTAACAAAAATCTTAGTAGTAAGTTATGCAACTACAACAATTGCCTAGTTGCACAGTGACCTATGATAACAAAGATAACTTTAAGATAACTTTAAAATAGATATCCTAACAAAGATATCTTTGTTACGATATTTTTGTTTGGGAATGCCTATATCTTTCTTTCTACTGTATCAAATTGAAATCTGTAACTTGATGTATGGAGGGACTATATCTTGTATATCCAGTGGTCCGTCACATAATCTCCTCGCTGTTGCAAGGGTTGTCCACCACCTCTCGCAACAAGGACATCGCTGTTGCAATGGATCCCGCTGTTGATTTGTGGCTGTTCTACTGAATCGATTTTAATCCTGTAAACAGTTCTGAAAACTAGACATTTAGGTCTAAAACCCCTGAAATTCTCAGTCTGGTAAAATGATTACAAATGGGTGAAAATCGATGCTGAATTTCGTGTATAACAGCGAGACTTTGACCAAACCCTCGCTGTTGCGAGGGTACAACTTATTTACAACATTCTTAATAGGTTTATTTTGAGGATGGAAAATGGCCCAATAAGGTTCTAAGTTGCTTACAATAGGTATCGCATTGTAACAATGATGGGTATTGTGCAACAGACCACTGGCATTTTTAAATTATACATGCATTAATATTCCAACATTGCACAGGATGCAATTCCATCTCTGGACTTAACCCCAGTAATCAATGTGTTGCTCCATGGTAATTTCATATTGTTTGTGTTAGGTTGGTCGACTGAACAGCTTTGTCAGTCATTGTTTATGGAACAAAGAATTAAAAATGGAATATTTAAAGGAAATAGGTGATTTTTAATCAATGTTTACATCAAAAGATTAATAAAAACTTGATAATCAAATCAATATTCCTTTTCAAAAGTATTCTTGCAATTCTCTCATAAACTTTGACTGGCACAGCCACCTGACCCTCATCTTTCACTGTTGTGATCGGTTAACCATCAAATGGCTGCCCTTTCAGAAAGCTTGCCCTCAGCTCATGTCAGACTACAGGGTGTCAGTGGTTGAACTCATACTAACAGTGTATATGGTCTTATTTGACAACAGGCCCCCTGCTAGGCGATTCTACATGAGCGGCATCTAGATCATCAACTGAACTAGAGGCAATAGTCTCCGGGAACCAATTTGTTGTATAGGACCTTTGGTATATCCTGGCAGCTTGAATTTAATGGTTAGAGAATGGATTGATAAATTAAAAGATCTGAAAACATTGCTTGTATGAGGTCACAAACGCTGTCATTTTGTACTTTTATATGTCTTTTTTCCCCATTTTCCATGCACATATAATTTTTCTCTATGAAATCTGGCATAAAGGATACATCCTTGGAGGGCACCTATAGGACTAAGCATATCAAAGAATTCAAGGCTCTAACATCTATGATGAGTATGTAATTTTGTGTTAGAAGTATACACAACGTTTTGTTTTTTACATAATTATTTTTCCAAACCAATAATGCATATTGTCCAAATAAGAAACTGTGTTATCATATGCAAGATGGTTTGTGAAGGTTGTGGGAAATATTTATGAATTCAGAAATATTGCATCTTTGTCTCTAAATACACCTCATCCACACATTCTCTGGTATTGATGAGGTTATGAGAAACTGGCATTGCTCTTCAAGAAGGAAACACTAAGAAGTTTTCTTTTAAGAGAAGAGGAGAAGGTGTGTATGAGGTGCTAAACAAAGATACGCATTATAAGAAACTGTTCAACGTGCTAATTGTTGATTTCAAGGTCTAATCCCACTTTTACAAGTTTCTGAGTGTATGCACTTTCAACTTCTTGCTTTTGGTCTTCATTGAAGTAATTTCTCCAGTCACCAACACTTCCTTTTCTTATAAATGGTGAAATACTGTTGTCCATAGTCGGACTATTGGTTGTGTTGACGGTTTGATTTGTCTTCATGCTTTTGAATGACAATTGCCCAAGAAGTGATGATATGACGTCTCCCTGGAGTTCCTTCCCAAGGAATTCTGCCACTTGAATCAGGACACTGCACAGGTCTCTGACCATGTCCTCATACTTTATAAAGAGTATATGATCCTCGTGACCCACTCTAGCATTCCACCATCCAGCCACATGATCAAGTTGATCACCATAGAATAGCTGGTTAGTCTTGTAGTATTCATTGAAGAATTCATCCCAGGAACCTGTGTATAGACCATAGGGTTTGCACATTTTGTAGTAGTGATAGAATGATACAAGCTGGTCAAATGGGTTTCTCATCACATAGATGACTTTTGGGTGGCTCCTGTCAAAGCTATCGTTCATCAGTTCATAGGGTAGATGTGTAGCCAAAAATCTTGGAGGTGATTCTCTCAATGCCATTTTAGTAGAAGGCTCCCCTGTGATTCTGTACGGCACCCATGAGACCAGGTTTGATATCTCTTTGCCATCCGAGAGAATAAGGTTGACTAGTGCCACCATCCAACTGGTCCCTAAATAGCAAATGAAAATGTTTTAGTTTTCAAAATGTGTTCATTGATATTTCTTGTAATCCCTATTTTATCAAATCCTTTAATAAAGAGGACATCCATCTACAAATTTACAAGTGAACTTTGAAAGTAGAGAATGCTTATGAAATATAAACACAAATTAACCTCTTCAAATATAATACATGTTACTAATAGTTTTCCATATATAAACATATGGCTGATCATACAATATGGTAATAGTAAAAGTATAAGTTTGCTTGTGGTAGATGTCTGATATACATCTAGTAGTCAAATGAGAACTTAACAGATTCCCTTATTTCTTTCCTTCCCACATTTTCTCTTCTACACACTGACAAACTACAATTGCATATATACATTTTTTAGACACCCAAAATTTGTATAGAATGAAATGTTACATGGATGAAAAAATCATAAGAATAAATATAATCAGCTTCTATACCTGATTTTGGGTACGATACCACCAGCACATCAGTGGGATCAAAGGTATGCTGTCTCATTTCAATAATTCCATCAACATCAACGTGTGGAGGTTTTGAAATACCTTCATAGGTGAAATACTCAGGGTCACCAAGTCTAAACTTGGACAATATGTTGGTACTCATGGCTTCACTGTAATGAAATATAATCAACATGGATTTCCATAGGCAGGGTTTTTATTATATTCAACAATACATATCTCATATTTTTGTTTATTTTCTTATTTTCATTTCATTCAATAGTACATTGTGGGTAGTTCACTCGATACAATAATATGGAGTTATGTTGTTTCACAAAATGAAAACAAAAATGACTGTTCTTGTATTATGCTTTGAAGTAGTTTTTTCATTTCAAGAATATTATCAATCTATTTCTTCATTCAATGAAACCTTGGCACAAAGATGAATGAGAAAATGGATTAGTATTCTTGTATTAAATAGAAAAATAGACAAGTATACTTTTATTACTGAATGAAATATATATATATATATGTATATATATAAGTATATAAGTATTAGTATTAAATGATTTATCTGTTTTATATGAGAATATTGATTAATTTTCTGTTTAATACAAGAACATTGATCAGGACTCGTATATATTATTATGGCAAAAATACTAAGTATGAACAAAACAGAAACAAAAACAATTAAATAATATGGTGGCACTGCATGGGTTCCAGTCCCATGCAGTGCAGCATGGAAAATAGAACATTTGGATGACCCTGCATAGAATTGTGCCCAAATGGTCCAAAGGACCACAGTGGCAGAACATTTAGTAAAGTAAACTCAGCCCGTACAAAAATCTAATGAATAAAAGAACTGTTTAGCCGTACAAAACATGGATCAATGATGTTTTACAGGGAATGACAAACAGCTTAAAATAACATATGATATAGTGCACCCTTTTATCTTTCAGTTATTGGGCATTTACATTGAATTTCAAGTTTCAGTTTTCAGTCATAGGTTGGGTACAACATTTAATGAAGTAATCACCTAGTTCAACTTTGGAAAAAGAAGCCCACAGAGAGCCCCCTTCTATATAATATAGTATAGACATGTATAGTCTATTATCTATCAATCTCATAGCCAACCCAGAGGGAACCTATTTGAACCGGTCATTAAATCATTATGTATTATTAGGGAGGACATAATAAGTGTAATTATCCTTATGCAACATATCTGTTGCACTACATTAGACATGTAGGTGACCTCTGGGACTATATAGGGACTAGATAAAGGATACGGTGAGGTACATACCACTAAGGGGCATGTAACTGCTCAACTACAGACACATTCTACTCACACTAACCCCACTTGCACATATTTATGAAAACTTATTTATAAAAAAACACTTACCTCCCCAAGGCAGAGGTGGATCCAAGGAGTCCAGGTGATCCTGACCCCCTCCCCCCTTACTTTAGGGGACCCCTAAACTAAAAAGGATGGGAAAGTGCTCTGCATGTATGCATAAATACATGCTGTTTTAGCCTTTATGCTGAGCTCCCTCTCCCCTTTCAAAAATCCTGTATCTGCCCGTGCAGGGTACTTTGCTTATTGAACTAGGTACAAGGATCATCAAAGATCTTTCTGGATGTCTGTTTCTCTTATGCAGCAGTGCACATTAGTGTAAAGTTTAGTTGTCAACCTTATCCGGCTAACGGGTTAATCTGGCATTGTATTGTGAATGTTGATACACATATGTGTTATAACAGGAGCTAATCTAAATCTGTTTAAATCCTTTACTCTAGGGTTACATATCCATTTGAATCTCAAAATCTAATTGGAGGTTGAACTATTGTCCTCAGATTGAGAAGAGAACTAACAATACTATGACAAGGCCAGTAGTGCTGACAAACTGTGACAACAGCTGTGACCAACATGAATACTTGCTACAAAACTTAATACTCTACTGAGAGAATGACATGAAATGTTGATATATAATGGTAATGATCCTAAATCTTACCCTGTAATGTCGACAACTGCTCCCCGTCACTGACTTTCAGAGAGTGCCGATTTCACAGCTACCTGTGACTGTCCCTGTCAGTGGTGGGAGGGGGCCTCTCAGGTCACCCTACCCTAGTCATGGTTGGATGGACCAAGAGATGGGTGACAGAGAAGGTCAAACCCGAAGCCAGGGGGGGTGACGTGGGGTATGCGTCACCCGCCCATGCTGGGCCAGGTCCACCTAGTCCTATAGACCTCATGCAGATCACGTCACACGATCACTTTCTGGTGATCACCACATGGTGATCATGACCACATGGCTCTGAATTTTATCTATTATTGTTGAATTCTAAAGGAAAATAATTTTTGGTAGTGTTTTCATAGTTTGTTTTAATGTTTTGTATTAGATAAATTTTGGTAATGTTTTGTATTAGATAAGTTTAGAACGAATATGTCATCTAGAGGCTCTCAATTTTGAGCAATGACAATTTAAAATTGTTCACCAATATGGCGTCCATCCTACTTTTGGGACGTCATTTGCACAACATCTATAGGCCAACTCCTGCATGGTGGCCCTCTGGTACCCCCTTTCAATATAGAGATTATAGGTATGAAAAGAAAATTCAGCAATTTAGAGTCATTTACATTTATATTCAGGATAGGACAACTAAGAGCAGAAGGAAAAATTCGATCTATAGAGATTATAGTGCACCCCGGGCCCCCTTTTCAAAACCCTAGATCCGCCATTGCAGTTTTATACCACTGCCAAATTGTTGCATTTTGTCATTTGAGAGAGTGACCCATGTAAAGTATATACACCATCGATAAATAGGTCAACTTTTTGAAAATGGTCACCCCCCCAAAGAAAGTTCTGTATACGGGCCTGAAGGTTCCTAATGTAAAAGTGCATTAAAGTGATCCAATTAACTTAACATACCCCTCCTATAAATTATAAGCCATTTGTTTCTGGAAATTATCATTATTGTTGTGGCGAAAGTTCAACGAGGGATGTGGGGGTCGGTCGCCTTGCTCTTGACTTTTGTGATTAATTCCTTTTGGATTGCCTGGTCTTGACTCGGGAACAGGCACACGACCAGACGAGGTTCAGCTTCTATGAGCCATGCCTTGTGACCAAGGGCCAATTGGTTGTGATGCAGAGAAGATACAAACCTAAGTTTTTCGGATGTTCAAAAGAAAAAAGGGAGAAAAAAGGGTGGATGAGTTGTGGGTACTTTTGTGCCTTGTTACTTGCCGCTCAGTCAGCGGTACCTATCATTCCTGGCTACCCTACCTAACACTGGGCTGGTTTCCTTTCCTGAAGTCTAGACATCACTCTGAGAAAAGTTGATAGTGTTGCAGCCACAGGCCTAACATCTCATGCCTCGTGCCCCTCATTGTCGTCATGCCCATGCCAAAGTGTCCTTTCGTGCCTGTGTTTCATGGCTTATCTATATACTTGCCCGTGTTTCTAGCCATGCCCGCAGAACTTATTTTTTAATCAAGGAATCCTATTTAACCGAAACTTCCAGTTCGTTCCGGGTTTTTGTTTCATACTTCGGCCTAAGAAGCTAGAACTAAGCCTAAAATCTGTTCATGCCCAAGAAGGAGAAGACCTCGACACAATGAGTTTCAGATTGGGACTGTTTAATTATGGCCTCACACATGCTTTTATAGGCACATGCTCATTAATCATTGGCTAATCTAGTCACATGGTCTTAATTACTCTTTCATGATGTCACTCCCAGTTTACATGTTTTCGTGCACTGACCTAATTAACAAATTAACAACCTGGGCTTTTGTGCCGATACGAGAATACTTGTGCTAAGACAGAAACACTTACTCACTCACTGCAATATATAGTATTAAAGGCAGTTATTCTATTAATAATATTCATACATATTATGATCTCTAAAACTTGTGTCATGCTCGCACATGAATCAGTCACGGATTCATCATGCTGTGATCTTTACTATACAACTGCTACATTCTATTTCTCATAGAGGCACAGTTGATGGTGAGAGTACATTTTTCTGGATTCACATAGAAATGTTATTTGGAGTTATAGAGCCATATTAGTGCAGTAACATTTATTTGACGTGAGTGAATAATTATGACAGTAGTCTTTTGTTTTCAGTAAACTGAAATTAGAAGTGAGTTTCCAATGAAATTATGCAATGCTTTGTTCACAACAATTCCTGTTTCATTTCAGTCTCTCTTAAATCTTTAAAATTCATTTTCCATTGTTTACTTGATTGAATTATCTATCTAAGTAGAATAATTTGGAGAAACAACAGAGGATCATTCAAGCACTTTTGAGTAAGAGTGGTCATATCTCCACCATTGTCACCAGCAGAGCTAGAACCATCCGCTGTTATACAGTTTTTTCATGTAATCATGATTTTTTAAAATGGTTTTTGGGCACCAGCCTCTAAGCATACTTTATGGCATCACATGTATGAATATTTGCACAATAAAAGATCAAACTACATTGTGAAAGTATTAATCTTATCTGAAAATATTGGATATTTTAATTTAGATCCAAACAATCTTTTCGCTGACGACTTAAAGAATAAATGCTATAAAAAGAAGCTTTAAATGTTCTGAAGTTTCCACAGTAACCCCTTATGTAACCCCTTATTTTTTGGTTCATAATTTGTATGAAGCAAGAAACCACTCAAAAACTTGAAAGTCATATCTTAACGGTGTTTTTATTTTTATAGTATTTTAGTTGTTTTTAGCTAGTAGTTGTTATGCTGTTATTTAATGATTGGGGAACTATTAAAAATGCTAGTTAAGTAGTAGGTAGTTTCACAAGATGGACGTACGTTCATATCCATGACGCGAACAACGCTTGGCTGAGAGTCAGGTTTATTTGTGGATATCTTGAATGTGTACAATTTGCCAGTGCGATGATAGTCTACAAGTCCCAGGTTCACAATTCCTGTTGTCTAAGAGCAAGTTTCCTCCTAAAGTGCCATACCCACTAGACGATTTTGGGGAGAATCGGCGCCGACGTCGGCGCCGACGTCAGCGCAGCCGTCGGCGCCAATCAGTTGTATAACCCATACCCACACATAATCGGCGCCAATGTTGGCATTGGCGCCGACGGTCGGCACTGCCTGGTCTCACATGCAAATGCAACACAGTAGTTCTCTTATTAGTCACCAAATGTCCTTCTCCGTATAGCTATTCAAACCCCCGAATCCTCAAGACTCGTAATGTCCAAACGGTATCTAAAAGTGTTCTCCGCTGTAACCATAGGTCCTACCCTATATATATCGGTCTGGTTATTGATTTTACCCGAGCATTGGTACTCGCTGGGAGATGCACCCTGTCTGCTACTGCCAAACAGGTATATTTACAACTACCAGCAGTCCATGCTATATTTACACTATATAATGTAGTGATTCACATAATTTTGAATGCTTTATGATATTCCCTCTATAAGGCTGGTGACGTTTCTTCATTCTATTTCTATACAATTGATTATATCCACAAGGTGTTTTACTAACTACCTTTGTGCAATACATTATATATATATATATATATATATATATATAAACCATCTTTGTCAATAACCCCACAACCTTGATTTCAGAATGCATATACATGTAGAAATGTTGATAATGATTGTGTATAACACATCACCTCAGGTAAATGACCTGTTGCTCTTACAATTTCAAGGCACTGAATACACTGTACCATATTGACAAACTAGAAAAAAAATGTTTAAAATTAGCTCTTATTCCAACATCATTCAGACTCTGAGTTCTTAAATAATATATGACATTATTTGAGAACATAATTTGTTATGAATGAATATAAATGGAGTAAATAGGAAAAACTATTTTGAAAGTTGGTAGATTTTAGATTGTAGTAACACCTGTTTATTGATATTATGTTGTCTTACTATGTTGAGATAACATTGTGAAAATAATGTCACAAAGCTGTCAAATGATGTTTTCACAATGTCATTTGGAAATACTATCTCTATGTTGGGTTGTAGCAACAATGCTGCTACATTTTTCTCACAATGTTGTACAAATGTTGTACAACGTTGTCTGACTTTTGCTTCTTTGCTAGGGTAGGGCAAGCAAATTGCCCCTCAGTGCAGTAGGCAGTACATCTTCTACCAATGCTTCTAGTTGTAGACAATTACCAAACAATTCTAAGTATAGATTATTGGATTAGAATTAGATTCTTCATTAACATGTCAAATATATCACTGATAAATAAAATGGAAATATGTGTGCTATACCTATATCAGGGATTTGGCCTAGTTTGCCTTCATGAGGAGTTTTTGCAAAATTATAAGACATGACAATGTATGCTGAATTACGTAATTTTAGTATGTAAGAAGTGATTATAAAGTTACGTATTTTACTTAATTTTTTCCCCGAAGCAATGCAGATTGTTCGAATAAGATGACATGTTATTTTACACAAAATACTTCATGGAGGTTATGCGTAATGTCTATGAATTCAAGAATAATATCAAGAATCTGTTCAATGTGCTAATTGTTGATGTCAAGGTCTAATCCCACTTTGACAAGTTTCTGAGTATATGCACTTTCAACTTCTTCCTTTTGGTCTTCATTGAAGTAATTTCTCCAGTCACCAACATTTCCTTTTCTCATAAATGGTGAAATACTGTTGTCCATAACAGGACTATTGATTTCATTTACAGCTTGATTCCTCTTCATGCTTTTGAATGACAATTGCCCAAGAAGTGACGATATGACGTCTTCCTGGAGTTCCTTCCCAAGGAAAGCTGCCACTTGAATCAGGACACTGCGCAGGTCTCTGACCATGTCCTCATACTTTATAAAGAGTATGTGTTCCTTGTGACCCGCTCTCGCATTCCACCAACCAGCCACATGATCAAGTTGATCACCATAGAATAACTGGTTTGTCTTGTAGTATTCATTGAAGAATTCATCCCAGGAACCTGTGTATAGACCATAGGGTTTGCACATTTTGTAGTAGTGATAGAATGATACAAGCTGGTCAAATGGGTTTCTCATCACATAGATGACTTTTGGGTGGCTCCTGTCAAAGCTATCGTTCATCAGTTCATAGGGTAGATGTGTAGCCAAAAATCTTGGAGGTGATTCTCTCAATGCCATTTTAGCAGAAGGATCCCCTGTGATTCTATACGGCACCCATGAGACCAGGTTTGATATCTCTTTGCCATCCGAGAGAATAAGGTTGACTAGTGCCACCATCCAACTGGTCCCTGAATAGCAAATGAAAATCTTTTAGTTTGCGAAATGTGTTAATTGATATTTCTTGTAATCCGTATTTTATCAAATCCTTTAGTAAAGAGGACATCCATCTACAAATTTACAAGTGAACTTTGAAAGTACAGAACGCTTATGAAATATAAACACAAATTAACCTCTTCAAATATAATACATGTTACTAATAGTTTTCTATATTTAAACATATGGCTGATCATACAATATGGTAACGGTAAAAGTATAAGTTTGCTTGCGGTAGATGTCTGATATACATCTAGAAGTCAAGTGAGAACTTAACAGATTCCCTTATTTCTTTCCTTCCCACATTTTCTCTTCTGCACACTGACAAACTTCAATCGCATATATACATTTTTTAGACACCCAAAATTTGTATAAAATGAAATGTTACATAGATGAAAAAAATTATCTGAATAAATATAATCGACTTCTCTACCTGATTTTGGGTACGATACCACCAGCACATCAGTGGGATCAAAGGTATGCTGTCTCATTTCAATAATTCCATCAGCATCAACGTGTGGAGGATACGAAATACCTTCATAGGTGAAATACTCAGGGTCACCAAGTCTAAACTTGGACGATCTGTTGGTACTCATGGCTTCACTGTAATGAAACATAATCAACATGGATTTCCATAGGCAGGGTTTTTATTATATTCAACAATATATATCTCATATTTTTGTTTATTTTCTTATTTTCATTTGATTCAATAGTACATTGTGGGTAGTTCACACGATACAATAATATAGAGTTTTACAAAACGAAAACAAAAATGAATGTTCTTGTATTATGCTTTGAAGTAATTTTTTCATTTCAAGAATAATATCAATCTATTTCTTCATTCAATGAAACCTTGGCACAAAGATGAATGAGAAAATGGATTAATATTCTTGTATTAAATAGGAAAATAGACAAGTACACTTTTATTACTGAATGAAATATATATATATAAATATATAAACAGAACAAACAAATAAATATTAAACGATTTATCAGTTAAGTATTAGTATTAAACGATTTATCTGTTTTATATGAGAATATTGATTAATTTTCTGTTTAATACAAGAACATTGATCAGGACTCGTATTTATTATTATGGCAAAAGTACTTAGTATGAACAAAACAGAAACAAAAACAATTAAATGATATTGTGGCACTCTATGGGTTGGAGTCCCATGCAGTGCAGCATGGAAAATAGAACATTTGGATGACCCTGCACAGAATTATGCCCAAATGATCCACAGGACCACAGTGACAGAGCATTCAATAAAGTTAACTCAGCCTGTACAAAACTCCAATGAAAAATTAAAAAAACTGTTTAGCTGTACAAAACATGGATCAATGATGTTTGACAGGGATTGATAAACATCTTAGAATAACATATGATGTAGTGCACCCTTTTATCTTTCAGTTATTGGGCATTTACATTGATAATGTAGCATTGATTTACGTGCAATGGAATTTCAAGTTTCAGTATCAAGGCATAGGTTGGGTACAGCATTTAATGAAGTAATCAATTACCTAGTCGAACTTTAGAAAAAGAAGCCACCAGAGAGCCCCATTCTATATAATATAGTATAGACATGTATAGTCTCTTATCTATCAAACTCATAGCCAACTCAGAGGGAACCTATTTGAACAGGTCATTAAATCATTAATGTATTATTATATGTCCACTTGTTAAGAAAGGGCTGATTTTGTTCATGTGACTTTATTTTATGAATAATCAAAGGGATCTGATTGTAAAACTATGAGTGCTTAAATATACCACCAGGACAAAATCTCACAAGGAAAATATATTTGAAAATTCTCAGATACAGATAAGACATTCACAGGAACATATTAGGAACATGCAATCAGCTTTTGTTATAGGACATAACACATTTAAGTTTTAAGTTTATCAGTCCTTTCTTGGTGAGTGCATGTCTGTTGCACTACATTACACATGTAGGTGACCTCTGGATCTAGGGACTTCATAATGGATATGGTGACATACATGGGCACCCGGCTGCCCTACCACAGATAAATTCTACCCAAATGTCCCACTTACCCAACCTCACTAACCCCACTTAAGACTTACCTCCCGAAGGAATGGTGGATTTGGGGAGAGGGGTGATCCAGATAGTCTTGACCCCGAACCCCCCCTCTGCAAGGTACTTTTCTTATCGAACTAGGTATGAGGCTCATCAAAGATATGTCTGGATGTCTGTTTCCCTTATGCAGTGGTGCACATCAGTGTAACGTTTAATTGTGGACCTTATCCTACTAATGGGTTAATCTGGGATTGAATTTTGAATGTTGATGCACATACGTGTTATAACTAGAGGTAAAGAAAATCTGTTTAAGCTTATAACTCTAGGGTGACATATCTATTTAAGACTCTAAATCTAATTGTCCTCAGATTGAGAAAGGAACAAATAACACTGTTACAAGGCGAGTAGTGTTGACAAACTGTGACAACAGCTGTGACCAACCTGAATGCTTGCTATAAAACTTAATACCTTACTGAGAGAAGGACATGAAATCCCATATTTTGAGTATCTATACTGGTAATGAGCCTAAATCTCACCCTGTAACGTGGACAACCGCGCCGTTTTACTGCCTTTCAGAGGGTGCCAATTTCACAACTGCCTGTGCCTCTCTCCCATTCAGTTATGGGAGGGGTCTTCTCAGGTCACCCAACCTTAATTATAGTTGGGTGGCCCAAGAGGCGGGTTATTAACATATCAATTATATCACTGCTGAATGATATGCAAGGATGTGTGCTACATTTATCAGGCATTTGACTGATGACAATTCTTTTGCCCCCTAGACCTTTGCCCCCCCCCCCCCCTCCCCTGACCTTTGCCCCCTGGACTTTTGCCCCCTGGACTTTTGCCCCCTTGGCAATTGTTCCCGAGGACTTTTGCCCCCCAGTCTTTTGCCCCCCCCCCCCCCCATATCATGGTTTGAGGTGAAAGCCCCACATTGTGTGGGCCAAGACCAGTTAAGAAGGCAGCCCTTATGCACATGGTTGTCCTGTGAACAGTTCTGATACCATATTCTAATTCATTTTTAACGTAACTTGAACCAACTTTGAGCGTTCCTTGAACCTGTTCAAGAGTCATCAAACCATGGAAACATTTCAAATATCATAATCATATAAAATCTTGTCTCATTGAATATCCATGCCATTCAAAAGGTCTGGTACTGAGAATAAAAGGCATAGAAAGTATCCGTTTGGGGATTTCACCCCCTCCCCAAATGTATCCCTGAGGCATCTGTATAGCATTCTTAAAGGGTTAATTTATTTGTAATGAACTTGTTGATATATCAGGTGACACCTAAACTTAATACAATGCTACCAAAATATAATGTAGCCTAGGCTTGGGGGCAAAAGTCCTTGGGGCCAAAAGTCCTAGGGGGCAAAAGTCCAGGGGCAAAAGCCCAGGGGGCAAAAGTCCTCGGGGGTAAATGCCAGGGGGGCAAAGGTTCAGGGGGCAAAAGTCCAGGGGGCAAAGGTCCGGGGGGCAAAAGACCTAGAACCATTTGACTTTCGTCGGGTCTGTTAAGGTCATTTTTTTTAGAAATCGTTACACAGCAGATAAAAATTTCAAATTTGGTATGAGGCACTTCTGAGGCATAACTATGAAATCTGGAGGGGGAGCTACCTTGAAATATCAATAGGATGGATTTGGGGGCCCAAAAACCAATATGGCCAACTTGCACTGAAGCACAGTGCAAAAAGAATTATAATATTCTTTAGTATATCAATATTAGCCATTGTACCCTCTCTAAGTTTGGCAAGAGACCGTTGTGATTTGGTAAGCTAATGTCGTAGCAAGGCACAGAGCGGCACCCCTGTCTTGCAGCTAGATATAGCATAGAAGTTGTCGTAGATGTTGGCACCTCCATGCAGAAATAGTGATAGCTGAGTTAGTTCACTCCTAGATAGGTACGCACAGGTATACATGGAACATAGGTGCAATAAGAAGACTGCTGGGGAATGTTATGCTTATGTTACGCAGAAGGTAGAGAAACTGCATAGGAGGACATTATGAAACCAACAATTTCAACTATTTACAATGATGTAAGCACGGGGCTAATAATAAGATTAGTTTTTAGTATAGGTATGAATGCAGAATATATGGGACTAGTGAGAATCTGGTGAGAGTTAGGGTACCTGAGTATACCGCCTAGCCTAACATTCGAAGTAAGACCTATTCGAATTAACAACGATGAGCTTGCTATCACAACGAATAATGAAGAGGACTCTCCCCAGTAATTATTATAGTCATCTTTATTTTAATCATCATCAACTTGCAAGGGAGTAAAAGACTAGTTATCAACATCACCCAGTCTTATGAAACATCTAACATATCCCCAATAAGAACCAAGTGAGACTAAATAATATACGGCTCGATCAACATATAATAAGTAAAGTAACATAACACCAGTCTAGCTCAAACTTTTGCTATAAACAATCTTATATCTCAGCTTCTAAAATGGCTAAAGAGACATGGTTGGTGTAAAAATTGAGATATTATGGGTCAGGGAATTCAATTATTTGTGTTTGAAGTCAATGCAGAAATCCATAATCAGAGATGGCTGACCAATTTCGAGAAATACCATGATTTTTAGCTGCTAATTTATTTGGACAAGGCAAAATGGTTCCAATATCAGTAGTTTATATCCGAGAGGGCTCAAAAAAATATAATATTCATCCAATACAATATAACCAATTTCAAAATGGCTAAGCATATTAGCACGATATCTTTGACAATGACCCCTGGATTCCAAAATAATTCAAAAGAAAGGGATATTGACATTACTCTTTTGCCACAAGATTTCTTCATTTCATTTGGTAAGATGATCCCCTAGGACCCCTTAATTGAATTTGAAAGGGGAGCTACCTTGAAACATCTACACAACTTATTATAATTTTGTCGTTATTCAATGAAACCTTGGCACAAAGATGAATGAGAAAATGAATTGATATTCTTGTATTATCAGTATCAAGAAATTTGCAAATCTTCCCAAATTGGAAAATTTTGTAAGAATATTTTTTGAGTACTTGGTTAACATGAGCCTCAAGGTTTAAACATTCATCCAATATGATACCCAAATAGTTGTATTGTTTACAAACAGTGACTGATTCGCCACCTACCTTAAAAGAGGACTCACCAATCTGAGATAATTGGTGTCGTGTACCATAATAACACACTTTAGTCTTCTTGGTATTTAAGTTGATACAATTCAAGTTACACCATGTATTCACTTCAACCAGAGCTAATTGTAGGGAGTTTTGCACAACTGTCGGGTTACAATCACTGACATACAAGACAGCATCATCCGCATACAAAATTATTGACACATTAGGTATTGATATGGCATTAACCAGGTCATTTATATAGCATATGAAAAGGGTTGGTCCTAAAATAGAACCTTGTGGGACCCCACACCTGATTTTACTCACCTTAGACTTGTTATTATTGAATTTAGTTATTATTTGTCCGTAAGATAAGTATGACCCAATCCATCCGGTCAATTGCTCACTGACTCCCATATCCTCTAACTTTGAAATTAATCAATTGTGATTTACAGAATCGAATGCTTTAGCAAAATCTATGTATAATGCACCTGTTACTGATCTAGAGTTAACATGGTCAGTTATATGTTTCACATAATCAAAAATTGCATGAGAAGTTGACATCCCCTTTCGAAAACCATATTGTTGCGGTTGTAAAATGTTATTGGTGGAAAGCTGCCTAACTAAATGTCTGCAGCATAATTTTTCCATGATCTTACCTACAAGAGGTATGATGGAGATTGGTCTCCAGTTTGAAACTTGTGCCTGGTCACCTGTCTTTGGTATTGGAGTTATTTCAGCAATGGCCCATTTTTGAGGAAATATATTGCGAGATAGTGAGGTGTTGAACATATATGTCAATTGCTCATTTATAATCAAAAAAGCATCCTTCAGAATAAATGTTGGTATATATTCAATGCCAGATCCTTTGTTTATATTTATATCTTTTACTTCGTCAGCTATATCCTGGTGTTTAAAGACTATCTCCTCATCTGATATGACCCTATTATAAATACAATTGTAATTCAATGAGTCATATGAACTACGAAACTGGCTATATAATTTTTCACCTACACTAGAAAAGTAACAATTCATGTAGTCACACGCAGTTTCAGGGGCAATATCTATTTCATTGTTATCTTTGAGCACTACATTATTGGGAATAGAGTCTTTTCTAATGAGAACAGAGTTGAGAATTCGCCAAAATTTCTTTGGGTCAGGTTTATTTTGCTCTAAACTTGATGTAATAAATTCCTTTCTAGAATTATTAACTAAAATGTTGGTACGATTCCTTGCTATTCTGGCCTTTTTCAATAATTCTGGGTCACAGTCCGATAATTTTGCTGCTTTAAAGGCAGCATTTCTATCGTTTATGGCTTCTATAACCTCCTGTGTAAGCCATGGTGGTTTATCTTTGGTGACGCGAATGTATTTCAATGGGCACATCACATCCAATATTGATTCAATGTGAGCAAGTATTATTTCCCACTGCTTCGTGGGATCATTACTTTCATAAAATTGTTCCCAATCCTTAGCATGAAGTAAATTTTGAAAATTTGATTTATCATATTTACAATATGTACGACCTTTAATTTTGATATAAGATGGCTTAGTTCTATTCTTTTTAACACATGCAAAGACGGGGAAGTGGTCACTGATGACATCATTAAGAACTCCCGATAACATTATATGATCAGCATTGGTAAAAATCAAATCAATACAGGATCCACCAAAGCCTGTTAGCCTAGTTGTTTTATTTATATGTTGGTGTAATCCAACTAATCTGGCAAATTCAATTGCCTTTTTTGTATCAGGGCTATTTCTATTTTTGTAATCAATATTGAAATCACCCAACAGCCAAACTTCTTTGTTTATAAGTTTGTGATATATGATTTTATCTTCTAAGTGTTTTAGGCATTGCATTGCTGATCCTGTAGGTGGGTGATATGTATTTAATACATACCTCACTTTATTTCCCGGTTTTGCAATTTTCAGTGTCATCAACTCTATATCGCTATTTGTGAGACAGAGATCGTGAATTTGGGAAGTGTAGGCAATCAATTCTGATTTGATATAGACAGCTACTCCACCTCCCCTGATTCTATTTACACCATTTATGATACCGTTATCTCTATCCCATCTAAATAGTTCGTACCCTGGAATATGTAACATTAAGTTATTATACATCGAGTGTAACCAAGTCTCAGAAAGAGATATTATGTCTATTCCATCAAATAATTGTTCCAATTGGGTTAGTTTATTGTATAGACTCCTACAATTGATATGTACGATTTTAAAGCCCTTATATCCAAGTAGCTCTTTTGTTGTTTCAATCATTCATGTAATATATCGTCAGTAATATGTAGAATACACACACTAGATCCATATCAATTGAAACAATGATTATGATACGTACCTCTGGAAACATAAGCCTGGACAAATCTATAGTGTCTTTCAAATAACGTAGAAGATAAGAAATATAAAGTGACATCTTAAGCTAGATGATTGATGAATCAGTGTAACAACAAAGGCACTGTTAAGTGATGAGGAAGATGACATAAGTATACAATAGTTTTTTACTGTCGCGATAGCTATCGGGACGTAAATGAAACTCACAAAGCAATACTATGTAAGCATAGACTCTTAGTCAATATGTAGTGTTAATTATCAAGTTAGCATAAGAATAGATCAAAACAGAACAAATAGAAATGGGGGGGGCTCCGGCCCAAAAAGTTATCACAAAAAAGTATATATATTATGAGATAGTCAGGCACGTCTTTTCACATTGTCAGCCATACTGGATGACTTCATGATGTTACCGTAACTGTGATCAGTGTAGGTAACAGATATCCACCCCTGCAAGGCGCTTTCCTAATTGAACTAGGGTACTAGGACACCATCTCAGGCACAAGGCGCATTAAAGATATGTCTGGTTGTCTGTTCCCCTTATGCAGTGGTGCACATCAGTTTAAGGTGTAAGGTTATAATCCACTTTGGGTGAGGTCACATTTGTTGTAGCTATTTTTAGGAGCCACCAGTGTGGTTTTGATACTAACATGTTGGTGTCGCTAACTGAAAGCAAATGATAGAAAACCTATATAGAATAGCAGGTGCTGCAAGCAGGTAGCACGAGCACCTAATAATTCGTTGGGTGAATAGCAGAAGGTCGTATCCCACATAGGTTAAGCTATGTCAGATATGACCTCATGCTTTTGACCCGACACTATATTCCATCCTTGCTCTATCCTACCGCAAACAGATTTGCGGCAGTTTCCTTGGGTAATTTCATGGTGCCACAAGCAAATACCATAGAGTAGAATATAGCCTTTAGTTGTGAACCTTATCCCTCTACAGGGTTAATCAGAGATTGTATCCTGAATGTTGAAGTATATATCTGTTACAACAGAAGCCAAACTAAATAAAAAATCCTTTACTTACAGGCGACATATCTATTTGTATCTCTAGATCCAATCGGAGGATGAACTAATACATCTCTACTAATACAATAAACTTAATACATTTCTGAGAGAATGATAAGGAATCCCTTATCTTAAGTATCTATATTGGTAATGAGCCTAAATCTTACCTTGTAGTGTGGCCAACTGCTCCTGTTACCGCCTTTCATAGAGTGACGATTTCACATCTACCTGTGCCTCTCTCACCGTCGGTGGTGGAAGGGGGCCCCTTCGGGTCACCCAACCTTAGTCATGCTTGGTTGGCATAAGAGGCAGGTGATTGCAGAAGAAAGAGTACCTTAAAAGTTCCCTCATGTAGAAATGCCTTAAAAGTGTCCCTATTACCTCAAGATACCCCGTTATATAAACCATTTATTTTCACTGAAATTTATCATTATTATGAATAACTATACAACTGCTACAATTTTATTTTTCATAGAAGCACATTTAATAGTAAGAGTACATATTTCTGGTTTCACATAGAAATCTTATTTGGAGTTATGGAGCCATATTAGTGCAGTAACCTTTGCTTTACATGAGTGAATATGACAGTAGTCTTTTGTTTTCAGTAAACTGAATTTAAAAGTGAGTTACCCATGAAATCATACTATGCTTTGTTCACAACAATTACTGTTTCATTTCCGTCTCTCTCAAAACTTTAAATTTCATATTCCATTGTTTTACTTGATTAGATAATCCATCTAAGTAGAAGAATTTGTAGAAGTTACATAGGATTATTCAAGGAATTTTGAGTTAGAGTGGCCATATCTTCACCATTGTCATAAGCAGAGCTCAAATCCTCTGCTGGTATTTCCCATATAACATACACCCAATTACCTAACATCGACAAATATATTTATTGTCCCATTTTTGTTTATAAAGTTTGCTGGTGACAAATGTTTGACTTTCATAGAAAATCACTGAATGGCACATTACATGTGCCTTCTAGATGTTAATTGACTAAGCCTTCTATCTTAAAATGACACCTTCCATGAACAAATGTATTTCTGAATATAATTATCTTTGCTCTGTAACCAGCCAATCTAGAGTTTGAAATCTGATAGAATCACAGTATTCAACCCCCAAAAGAAAAGGGTACCACACTTTTATACACTTTTTTCATGTATTTCTTGTTTATTTTCATTGATCTTTGGACACCAGCCTTTAAGCATACTTTCCGGTATTGACTGCATAACACATTTCCAATCCACTAGAGTATATTATATCACATCTGAATATGTGCACTATAAAAGATCAAGTTATATTGTGAAAGTATTCATTATCTCTGAAAATATTGGACATATAAATTCATGTTTCATTAATCTGTAAGCCAACAACTTTTAGAATAAATGCTACAAGAAAAAGCCTTAAATGCTCAGATGTTACCATGGTAACCTCCTATTTTCATAATTTTGGTTTATCTAGATGAATATCTTTTGTTTTGCAAAGTATTAGTAAAATCTGGATATTAGATCAATAATGGCATGATTGTCTTTGGGATTACTATAGCCTATACCCTAGTGGTTAGAAAATTTCCCATGTGAATGACATAATAAAGATTATAAAAAGATGATGTACTTTAGCTGCCAAACACCCTAACTTAGTTTAACAACCTGAGAGCTGAACCACAGTCCTCTTGCCCTACTGTCTGACATGCAGACTGAATAGGTATCAGTGGTGGATTTAGGAGGGGGGAGCACAAGGGGCATTTTGGCCAACTATTGTTTGTTTTTAATGTAAAATTCTCGGCACCATAAGTCAACCAGAAAATTTACAATAGGGCGCCCTCCCTTTTGAAAAGTTCTAGATCTGGCTTCGGATATACAATGGTCCAGATATAGAACCAATAAAGCTGCATACCCACTAAGCAACTTTTACAGAGTTGGCTGACGGATTGGCACTCAAATCAGCTGATTTTTATGATCACCAGTTAGTATAGTACATTGAAACATGCAAGTTTAATCTGAGATGGCACTGAAATTGGCTGATTCTAAAGGCAGAATTGGCCAATTTCAGCGCTGATCTGTCGGCTGACTCATGCATAAGCGCCTAGTGGGTATGGCCCTTGACTTACTATCTGTATCCCTATGATGAAGTAAAACAAGAAGCAAGTTTTAACCACAACACCCATACAGCTGTACATGAGAAAGGTGACAATTTTTGTCCCTAAGTTTAGCAGCAGGGTACAGATGTCATTCAAACTTGAAGAGCAGTGATTATTTTAGAGTATCACGCTGGCAAGCAAGAAACCACTCAAAAACTTGAATGTCACCCTGCAGTATCTTAACTGTGTTTCCGTTCCAGTTTTATAACATTTTTACAACTTCTGATCTTGTGTATTGCATTTGAAATGTCATATTCCTGTTCCCTAATGATGGCAGTAAGCATTTTGTAACTAAATATAATAACATCATAAATATATCTAAAACATTATGTATTTGCTGATGAAGGCAGTAACACACCAAAACCAATTGATTTGCCGTTGATTCCATGTCTAACTAATAATTCAAGTCAACTACAGTCCATCGTTTGGTTTGGTGTAGATTCAACACTTTTGTCATTTTACATTATATATATAATTTGTATATGCCAATTTTGAGGTTCAAATTTAATCCTGAAGAAGGCAATAACACGCAAAAACTAGTCGACTTGCCCTTTATTCATTTTCTACATAATAAAACAAGTCAACTACAGTCCATTATTTGGTTTAAAGTAGATTCAAAACCTTTATTATATATATATATATTTAATCATCTTTATTAATAATCCTACAAACTTGATTTCAGAATGTATCTACTTCTAGAAAAGTACAGTATAATTGTGTGTAACAGATTGTCTCAGCTTAATGACCTGTTGCTCTTACAATTTAAGATTCAAGGCTGAATACACTGTACCATGTTGACAAACTACAATAAAGAAATATGATGTTTAGATTGAGCTTTCATTCCAATTCCATTCCGACTCTGGATTCTTGTCCAACATGTTAAATGCTGTCTGTATGTTGCAACACAATGTTATATTTTAGGTTGTAGCAACAATTCTGCTACATTTTTCTCATGATGTTCTAAAAATGTTGCACATTGTCTGAATGTTGTTTGTTTGCTAGCGCAGAGCAAGTTGAACACCCCTCAGTGCTGTAGGTAGTACACCTTCTACCAATGTTTCTAGTTGTACACAATTACCAAAAATTCTAAGTAAAGATTACGGGATAAGAATAACATACTTTATTAGCATGTCAAATATATCACTGATAAATGAAATGCAAAGATGTGTGCTATAACTATCAGGGATTTAGTGTAATCGGCCTTCAGAAGTCTTTCCATATAAGACATGACAATGTATGCTGAATATGTAATTTTAGTATGTTAGAAGTGTTAGATGTTAATTTTTACATAATTATTTTATTATTTTTCCAAAGCAATGCAGATTGTCCAAATAAGATGACATGTTATCTTATACAAAATACTTCATGGAGGTTATGTGTAATATCTATGAATCCAGGAATATTGCATCTATGTCTATAAACAAAGATGCACATTAATCAGAAACTGTTCAACATGCTAATTGTTGATGTCAAGGGTTAATCCCACTTTGACAAGTTTCTGAGTATATGCACTTTCAACTTCTTTCTTTTGCTCTTCATTGAAGTAATTTCTCCAGTCACCAACACTTCCTTTTCTTAGAAATGATGAAACACTGTTGTCCATACCAGGACTATTGACTTCATTGACGGCTTTATTCTGCTTCATGCTTTTGAATGATAATTGCCCAAGAAGTGATGATATGACATCTTCCTGGAGTTCCTTCCCAAGGAATGCTGCCACTTGAATCAAGACACTGCGCAGGTCTCTGACCATGTCCTCATACTTTATAAAGAGTATATGATCCTCGTGACCCACTCTCGCATTCCACCAACCAGCCACATGATCAAGGTGATTGCCATAGAATAGTTGGTTCGTCTTGTACTGTTCGTTGAAGAATTCATCCCAGGAACCTGTGTACAGACCATAGGATTTGCACATTTTGTGGTAGTGATAGTATGATACAAGCTGGTCAAAGGGATTCCTCATCACATAGATGACTTTTGGATGGCTTCTGTCAAAGCTATCCTTCATCAATTCATACGGTAGATGTGTAGCCCAAAACCTTGGAGATGATTTGCTCAATGCCATTTTGAAAGAAGGCATCCCTGTATATCTATATGGCACCCCTGAGAACACCCCTGATATTTCTTTGCCATCCGAGAGAATAAGGCCGGCTAGTGCCATCATCCAATTGGTCCCTGAATAGAAATGAAAACATTTTAGTTTGCAAAATGTGTTAATTGACATTGCTTGTAGTCCTTATTGTATAAAATCCTTTTATAAAGGGGAATGCCATCTACAAATTTACAATTGGACTTTAGAAATCATAGTCTTCTCTCTAAACCTTTCAGTAGCCTATCACTTATCAGGAGAAAAGATAATTTCAATGCTATATGAATTCTTCAATTAATTTAACCTAAGGAAATATAAAACATATTACTAATGTTTTTCTATATTTATATATATGGTTAATCATACAATAAGGTAATGTTAAAAGTTTGTTTGTGGCAGATGTCTAATATAAATCTGGTAGACAAGTGAGAGCTTAACAGATTCCCTTATTTCTTTCCTTCCAATATTTTCCCTCCTGCAGCCTGACAATCTTCAGTCACATATTCATTTTTAGACACCCCAAATTTGTATTAAATGAAATGTTACATAGATGACAAAAACATAATGAACAAATATAATCAGCTTCTTTACCTGATTTTGGGAATGATGCTATCAATACGTCCTTAGGATCAAAGGTATGCTTTCTCATTTCAATAATTCCATCAGCATCAATATGTAGAGGATAGCGAATACCCTCATAGGTGAAATATTCAGGGTCACCAAATCGAAACTTGGACGATCTCTTGGCAGACATGGCTTTTCTGTAATGAAACATCATCAACGTGGATTTCCATAGACAGGGCTTTTGTTATGATTGACAAAATGTTTAATTTTTTCTGTTCCATAGATCTAAATAATCTGATATTTCCATTAATTTTCTTGGTCTATTTTCATTTAAGAGAACATTGTGGGTGGTTTATTCGATACGATAATATGGACTGATGTTGTTTCACAAAGTGAAAATCAAAAATGTCTGTTCTTGTTTTATGCTTTGAAGTATTTTTTTTCATTTAGTATAGTATAGAATAGACATGTATAGTCTATTATCTATCAATCTCATAGCCAACCGAGAGGGAACCTATTTGAACAGGTAATTAAATCATTATGTATTATTAGGGAGGACATAATACGTGTAATTATCCATATGCAACATACCTGTTGCACTACATTACAGATGTAGGTGACCTCTGGAACTAGGGACTACATGGTGGATATGGTGAGGTACATACCACTAAGGGGCACGCAACTGCTCAGCTACAGACTACATATTTATTAAAGACACTTACCTCCCCAAGGCAGGGGTGGATCCAATGGGTCCAGGTGGTCCTGACCCCCTCCCCCCCTACTTTGGTGGACCCCTAAACTAAAAAGGATGGGAAAGCACTCTGTATGTATGCATAAATACATGCTGTTTTAGCCTTTATGCCGAGGTCCCTCTCCCCTTTCAAAAATCCTGTATCTGCCCGTGCAGGGTACTTTGCTAACGGGTTAATCTAGCATTGTATTTTGAATGTTGATACACATATGTGTTATAACAGGAGCAAATCAAAATCTGTTTAAATCCTTTACTCTAGGGTTACATATCTATTTGGATCTTAAAATCTAGTTGGAGGTTGAACTATTGTCCTCAGATTGAGAAGAGAACTAACAATATTGTGACAAGGCCAGTAATGTTGACAAACTGTGACAACAGCTGTGATCAACATGAATACTTGCTACAAAATTCAATACTCTACTGAGAGAATGACATGAAATTTTGATTTGTAATGGTAATGATCCTAAATCTTACCCTGTAATGTGGACGATTGCTCCCCGTCACTGCCTTTCAGAGAGTGCCGATTTCACAGCTACCTGTGACTGTCCCTGTCAGTGGTTGGGGCCTCTCACATCCCCTACCTTAGTCATGGTTGGGTGGCCCACGAGGTCGGTGATGTTTAAAAAGGAAAAAGGGAGACCATGAGTTGTGGGTACTTTCATGCATCGGTACTTGTCGCTGGGTCAGGGGCACGAGGGCTACCCTACCTTACACTGGGCCTGTTTCCTTTCCTGAAGTTGGGACATCACTCTTAGAGAAAAGTTGATAATGTTGCAGCCACAGGCCTAACATCTCGTGCCTCGTGCCATTCATTGTTGTAGTATCCATGCCAAAGTGTCCTTTTGTGCCCATTTTTCATAGCTTATTTCCGTACTTGCCTGTGTTTCTAGCCATGCCCTCCCAACTTCTTTTTAAATCAAGCAGTCCTATTTAACCCAAACTTCCAGTTCATTCCAGGGTTTGTGTTTCGTACTCCGTGCCTAAGAAGCTAGAACTAAGCCTAAAATCAGTTCATGCCCAAGAAGGAGAAGATGTTGACACAATGAGTTTTGGTTGTGGCAGGTTTGGTTATTGTATAAAATGACCTTCATTTCATCTCATTAACATCACATCATTTTTTTATTTACCACAAGGATACTATATGATATGTTTTCTGATGAAGCCCCTGGATTACAATGGAGACCGGGATCTATTAATCCCAATTGTAACCAGAATGAATAACTTGAAATAAAAAAAAAGAAAGAATGCAACATACCTGTTGCACTATATTATATATGTAGGTGACCTCTGGAATTAGGGACTACATGGATATAGTGATGTACATACCATTAATGGGCACCTAGCTCCCCTACCATAGATAAATTTTATTCAAAGCTTCCCCAACATATTATTCTATCTGTATTGAGCTCGAGGTTTCACATTTTGGTGGATCCTCAAACTACAAAATGAGGGGAAAATGCTACACATGTATGAGCAAATGCATGTCGTCTTAGTACTTAGCCTTTATGTTTATTCCCCGTCACCTTTTGAAAGTCCTATATCCACCCCTGCAAGGCACTTTCCTAATTGAACTAGGGTACTAGGACACTATCTTAGGCACAAGGCTCATTAAAGATATGTCTGGTTGTCTGTCCCCCTTATGCAGTGGTGCACATCAGTGTAAAGTTAAACACTATATTCCAATTGGGGGTAGGTCGCATTTGTGGTAGCTACTTTTAGGTGTCACCAGTGTGGTTTTGATACTAACACGTTGGTGTCCCTAACTGAAAGCAAACCATAGAAAACCTACATAAAATAGCAGGTGCTGCAAACAAGTATCACGAGCACCTAATTTGTTGGGTGAATAGCAGAAGGTCGTATCCGACATAGGTCAAGCTATGTCAGATACAACCTTATGCTTTTCACCTGCCACATAGTATATTCCATCCTTGCTCTGGCCTACTGCAAACAGGTTTGCGGCAGTTTCCTTGCGTCATTTCATGGTACCGCAAGCAAATACTGTAGAGTAGAATATAGCCTTTAGTTGTGAATATTATCCCTCTACAGGGTTAATCAGAGATTTTATTTTGAATG
Organism: Lepidonotus clava; assembly: GCA_936440205.1. Classification (NCBI taxonomy): domain Eukaryota; kingdom Metazoa; phylum Annelida; class Polychaeta; order Phyllodocida; family Polynoidae; genus Lepidonotus; species Lepidonotus clava. The sequence continues at coordinate 5,720,979 of OW387143.1, forward strand.
TTGATGTATATATCTGTTACAAAAGAAGCCAAACAAAATATATTTAAATCCTTTACTCAAGGGCAACATATCTGGGGGTATAGACTCATAAAATTGGCAGCACTGCCAACACTGCCGTTTCTTAAATTTGACATGTGACATGGAAACTAAGGGACAAATGACATTGCCATATTCTTGGATTCGACAGGGGCTTTAAAAAGTAATGACATGCGACATGACCATTTCTTAAATTTGACATGCCAAATGGGTCTAATCTCTGATATAGTGACAGGCGACATGGCTATTTTTTAAATTGGACAAGACGCTTCGCGTCTCGGCTCAAAACTATAGTAGGCGCCCACCACCCCCCACCCCCACCCCCTAAATCCGCCAAAGTCAGAATTCGTCCTAACTCGTTTTCGCTGTGAACATTACCCTGGCTGTCCGAGTGTTGGTACAGCATAAAACAACCTCATTCACGGTAACTCGCAGTGCTGAATCGTTCCCGCCACCAGTGAACACTCTCCAAACATTCCCTGTGTGAGGATCTGCTTGAGGAGTGACGCCATCATGACGCGCGAGGTGACGACCCTGGAAATGGTGACCACATGTAGAACTAAACCTCCATTTGCGTTTATAAGTCTAAATTTAGATTGAGGGTAATAAAGCCCCAGGTCCAGTCCCTTAGTAATAGTGATATTCCGACAGGGCCAGACTCTTGTATGCAGATAGACTGATGGGGCATATACTGAGCTTGCCGACACTGAGAGGCTGCAGCGCAGACTACTTAGTGACGACCATCATCACAAAGCTCCGTGCGTAATGTCATGAAAATGCGCAAATCAAAAAGGGCATGCTTTTAAAAAAGAATACTATTACTGCACTTATATTGAATGAAAATGCGAGATCATATACATAGATTCTGAAAAAGTTTGAAATTGAAACATGATTCTCTTTTTGCCAGTATTTTCATTCCGCTTGACACAATGCGGCAGGTGGTACAGTCTAAGCCCCAAACTATTAGGGAAGGCTGAAACCAGTGAAAAAACATGGCGGCTCATGAACGAAACCTCGTTTTCATGCCGTTTTATATAAGGAGGGTAATAAGTGACAAGCATACCATACCCCCATATCTATTTGTATATCTAGATCCAATTGGAGGATGAACTACTGTCCTCAGATTGAAAAAAGAACAAACAACACAGTGACATGGCCAATACTTTTGACATGCTCTGACAACAGCTGTGACAATTATGAATGGTTGCTATAAAACTTAATACATTTCTGAGAGAATGATAAGGAATCCCTAATCTTAAGTATCTATATTGGTAATGAGCCTAAATCTTACCATGTAGTGTGGACAACTGTTCCTTTTCACTGCCTTTCACAGAGTGACAATTTCACAGCTACCTGTACCTCTCTCATGGTCGGTGGTGGGAGAGGGCCCCTAGGGTCACCAAACCTTACGCTGCATGAAATTTAATATTTACCTAGCTTTGCAATCTGTTTAAATGTCACAGAAAGTTAGGTAAAGTTCACCAATCCAATTTGTATTTATCTGATCACCTTTACCAGGTTGGAGCTATGACGGGAAAAACAGGACGTCCCGTTTTTTTCAGGACGCAATCCTTTAAATCCTTTAAAAACATTCCATTATTATTTTTTCAATTTAAAAATATGACCCTTTATGACAAATGATTATTTGGTTAAATTAAAATTGAATTTCATCTTTAAAACAATGGTTTTAATGGTTTTTAATAGTCTGCCTAAAAAAACAGTCCTGTAAAAACGGATCACAAAACCGGCCCAGTTTTTTCAGGACGGTCCATTTTCTTGGCATGATTTTAAAAAAACTAAAATTCCTAGAAAAAAAATGCAACCATAGAATTTGAAAATGCAACAATCATTTTGATGCAAAAGATGTGCACTTTCATGACAAATAATTTTGGAATTTAGCAATCTCATGATTTTCTGAGCATTTTTATTCGTGTACAAATATTGATTGTGAAATTTTATTCATGAAATTGTCAAAATGGAAAATGTCATAATATTTCATGTTAAATGCAGAATTTCATAATTTTTGCATTTTGGATATCCAGAAGGTTTATATCATGTGTATCTTGTTTGTTATTCATGTATAAATTCATCTAAAATAGCTAGATAATACACTTTTTCATAATTGCCTGTAATATTACACAAAGGTAGAAAGTATCTCATTCACTTTGTGCATATAACCAATTGTATGAGAATGAAACGAAAAGAAGGTTACCAGATGTACATAAGGAAATAACAAAGTATTCCAAATTATATAAATTATCATATCACATAGTACAAATATAGCACAAGCCACTGGTAGGTGCAAATATACCTGGCGGACGGTAGCCGACAGGACACACCTCCCAGCGGGCGTTGATGCCGGGGGAAAATCAATACCAGACTGCTATATAATGAGCAGTATGCCCATAGTAAGAGAGAGAGAACCATTTACCATTTGGACCCTACGGATCGAGAGATTTGAGGGGTTTTGGATAGCGATACATTGACAAAGGGACATCTGGTGACTAACAGAAGATTTACTCTGTTATCGTTGAATTTGAGCTAAGCAGACTCTTAGGGTAAAGCTTACGCTTCATCGGATTGGAATTGTGAAACTTAGGAGACTTATCATCATCTCATCGGCACATGTACGCATCACCGTATCCGCAAAATAAACCTGATTTACAGCCAAGCTTTGTTCATGTTATGGATTGAGCGCCCATCTCGTGAACTCACTCACCACTTGACTAGCAACGACTTAAGGAATAGTAACAACAGAGAGTGTGAATACCATAAACAGTTCCCCATTTATTAATCAATACCATAAACAGCAACTAGCGTTCAATATTTCATAATTACAGGACGTCCGTTTTTTACAGGTCGTCCTGATTTTCTGTGGTATCCCCAGCCTGTTTACATTTTCAATGCATTTAGGACTGTCATAAATGTAATGGAAAAATGTAAAGACGGATTAAACGTGATGTAATCGACAATTTATTTTGTCGGTGCCTTTACTAATACTCTTAAAGGTACAGCCTTGATCTTTAGATGATATGTAAAATCAATGATAACTTTGAAGGTTTTTTACTTGTTCCAGTAAAGACCCATTTATGATTTACATTTTGCATCTTTACATTTTAAGTAAATCCCACTACATAAACTTTAATGATTACTTGGACTTACATTATGAATAAATCAAATAGAATAGAGACCCCAGGGCCGTCCTAGCCTCTGTCCCGGCTTCCTGGAGGCCCCAGGGCTGACCTAGCCTCTGTCCTGGCCCCCTGGAGGCCCCAGGGCCCCAGGGCCGACCTAGCCTCTGTCCCGGCCCCCTGGAGGCCCCAGGGTAGGCCTAGCCTCTGTCCCGGCCCCCTGGAGGCCCCAGGGCCGGTCTAGCCTCTGTCCTGGCCTCATGGAGGTTCTAGGGCCAGTATAGCTCCTCTCCTAGCCCCCTGGATATCAACAGTTTATGTTAATTATTCAATGAAATATCCTTGTTCCCAAAAATGAAATAGGATTTATGTTTCATTGTTTTCTGTCTATATAAATAGATAATGATCTTATTATATTCAATACCATCATGCTAATCTTTCTATTGACTCAAATAATGTGTATTAGGAACACCAATGTTCTTATTCTATGGATTTCTTATTAATGCTTGATTCAAATTACAGTTATATGAGAGGTGTCCACTGGAGGTAACACCTGCATGTGTTGTGGGTGAGGGGCATTCTCACCTAGCCTGGCCTAGAACAATGGGGGTGCTTAGCAACCAGCTGGCTCAGGGGTGACTGACTTTGCATTTGAAATGTCATATTCCTGTTCCCTAATGATGGCAATAAGCATTTTGTAACCAAATATAATAACATCATGAATATATCTTAAACATTATGTATTTGCTGATGAAGGCAGCAACACTCCGAAATTAATTGATTCGGCAATGATTCCATGTCTAACTAAGAATTCAAGTCAACTACAGTCCGTCATTCCATTTGGTGTAGATTCAATACTTTTGTTATTTTACATTATATACATTATTTGCATATATGCCAATTTTGAGGTTCAAATTTAATCCTGAAGAAGGCAGTCACACACAAAAACTAGTTGACTTGTTATTTTTTCCTTATCTACATAATGAACAAGTCAACTACAGTCCATCATTTGGTTTGAAGTAGATTCACAACCTTTTTTATATATATGTATATTTAAACCATCTTTATTAATAATCCTACAAACTTGATTTCAGAATGCATCTACTTCTAGAAAAGTATGCAATGATTGTGTGTAACAGATTGTCTCAGCTTAATGACCTGTTGCTCTTACATTTTAAAGCTACTTGTACCTATTCAGCTGGATCTTAAATTCAACGATATTTTTTTCCATACCTTCGGAGAATTTTCTTCAGTACATCTGGAATATATAGCCGAAGGAAAATGAGATTTACCGTTTACTTTTTCAGCTGGAGGATGGCAAACAGTTGAACTCCTTACTATAGGTTTCTATGGGAAACAAATGAGTTTTCAAATTACAAAAATCCTAGAGAAAAATAATATTGTGTTTTTTCTTGAAATTCCCCTAGATTATTAGTCTTGATTTTATATATATCCTGAAAAAGAATAAAAGGGATTTACCGTTTTGATTATAGACCTCCCTTATCATCTCTATAGTAATAATTGACACACTGCAGGTGTGAAGCAGCAGTATGCACTTGGCACATAGTAGAGTCCCCTAATATGCACCTGGTGGCAGTGATGGGATTGGGTACAAGTATCTTTAAGATTCAAGGCTGAATACACTGTACCATGTTGAAAAACTACAAAAAAAGATGTTCAAATTGAGTTTTCATTTCAATTCTTTTCTGACCCTGAATTCTCATCAAAGATTATTGATACAAGCAACTCAGGACAGCTTATTTATGCCCTTATTTGAGAACATAATATGTTATGAATGAATGTAAATGGAGTAAATAGAACAGAAAAAGTTACTTTTTAGATTGTGGCACCACCTGTATATTGATATTATCTTGTCTTACTACGTTGTGACAGCATTGTAGAAGTACTGTTGTTGCAATTCTGAGAAAATTATGTTTTCACAATGTTATTTGGAAATGCTATCTGTTGCAACACAATGTAATACTCAGAAAGTTAATTTTTCTCAGAATGTTGCTAAAATGTCTGTTAAAATATCTGTTGAACTTCCCTCAGTCCAGTAGGTAGTACACTTTCTACCAATGCTTCTAGTTCTACACAATTACCAAACAATTCTGAGTATAGATTAGGGGATAAGAATCACATACTTTATTAACATGTCAAATATATCACTGATAAATAAAATGCAAAGATATGTGCTAGATATCTATCAGGGATTTGGCCTAGTTTGCCTTCATGAACATTCTTTACATATAAGACATGACAATGAATGATGAATTATGTCCTTGCAGTATGTGAGAAGTGTTTATGAAGAAATTATTTCTCCAAAGCAATATTAATGCAGATTGCCCAAATAAAATGCAATGTTATCTTATACAAAATACTTTGTAAAGGTTATGTGTAACATCTATGAATTCAGCAATATTGCATCTTTGTCTCTAAACAAAGATGTACATAATGTGCTAATTGTCGATGTCAAGGTCTAATCCCACTTTTACAAGTTTCTGAGTATATGCACTTTCAACTTCTTCCTTTTGGTCTTCATTGAAGTAATTCCTCCAGTCACCAACATTTCCTTTTCTCATAAATGGTGAAATACTGTTGTCCATAACAGGACTATTGATTTCATTTACAGCTTGATTCATCTTCATGCTTTTGAATGACAATTGCCCAAGAAGTGACGATATGACATCTTCCTGGAGTTCCTTCCCAAGGAAAGCTGCCACTTGAATCAGGACACTGCGCAGGTCTCTGACCATGTCCTCATACTTTATAAAGAGTATGTGTTCCTTGTGACCCTCTCTCGCATTCCACCAACCAGCCACATGATCAAGTTGATTACCATAGAATAGGTGGCTTGTCTTGTAGTATTCATTGAAGAATTCGTCCCATGAACCTGTGTATAGACCATAGGGTTTGCACATTTTGTAGTAGTGATAGAATGATACTAGCTGGTCAAACGGGTTTCTCATCACATAGATGACTTTTGGGTGGCTTCTGTCAAAGCTATCCTTCATCAGCTCATAGGGTAGATGTGTAGCCAAAAAACTTGGAGGTGACTCTCTCAATGCCATTTTAGTAGAAGGCTCCCCTGTATATCTATATGGCACCCACGAGACCAGGTTTGATATTTCATTGCCATCCGAGAGAATAAGGGTGACTAGTGCCACCATCCAACTGGTCCCTGAATAGCAAATGAAAACCGTTTAGTTTGCAAACTGTGTTAATTGATATAGCTTGTAATCCCTATTATATCAAGTCCTTTGATAAAGGGGACTTCCATCTACAAATTTACAATTGGACTTCAAAAATCATAGTCTGCTCTCTAAACCTTTCAGTAGCCTATCACTTATCAGGAGAAAACATTATTTCAATGCTATATGAATTCTTCAATTAAATTAACCTATGAAAATATACATATCACTAATGTGTTTCTATATTTATATATACTGTTAATCATACAATAAGGTAATGTTAAAAGTTTTGTTGTGGCAGATGTCTAATATAAATCTGGTAGACAAGTGAGAGCTTAACAGATTCCCTTATTTCTTTCCTTCCAATATTTTCACTCTTGCAGCCTGACAATCTACAGTCACATATTCATTTTTAGACACCCCAAATTTGTATTAAATGAAATGTTGCATAGATGACAAAAACAAAATGAACAAATATAATCAGCTTCTTTACCTGATTTTGGGAATGATGCCACCAGTACATCCTTAGGATCAAAGGTATGCTTTCTCATTTCAATAATTCCATCAACATCAAAGTGTGGAGGATAGCGAATACCCTCATAGGTGAAATATTCAGGGTCACCAAGACTAAACTTGGATGATCTGTTGTCAGACATGGCTTTTCTGTAATGAAACATCATCAATGTGGATTTCCAAAGGCAGGGCTTTTGTTATATTTAACAATATGTGTAATTTCTTTTTGTATCTATGAATCTAAATAATCTAATATTTCCATCAATTTTCTTAGTCTATTTTCATTCAAGAGAACATTGTGGGTGGTTAAATGGATACAATAATATGGACTGACGTTGTTTCACAAAATGCAAACAAAAATGTCTGTTCTTGTTTTATGCTTTGAAGTACTTTTTTTTCATTTCATAGAATATTGTCATAAATCTTTTTAGATACCTTGGCACAAAGATGAATGAGAAAATGGATTGATATTCTTGTGTTCAAAAGAAAAATAGACAAGTACACTTTTATTACTAAATGAAATATATAATATACTAAATTAAACAAACAAATAAGTATTAAACAATTTATCAGTTTTGTATGAGAATATTGTTTAATTTTCTGTTTAATACAATAACATTGATCAGGAATCGTATTTATTATTATGGCAAAAATATTAAGTATGAATAAAACAGAAACAAAAACAATTAAATAATAATTATTGTGGCACTGCAAGGGTTCCAGTCCCATGCAATGCAGCATGGAAAATAGAACGTTTCGATGAACCTGTACAGAATTGTGCCGGAATGGTCCACAGGACCACAGTGGCAGAACACTAAGTAAAGTAAACTCAGCCCGTACATAAATATAATGAATAAAAGAGCTGTTTAGTTGTACAAAACATGGATCAATGATGTTTTACAGGGAATGAAAAACATCTTAAAATAGCATACGATATAGTGCACCCTTTTATCTTTCAGTTATTGGGCATTTACATTGAATTTCAAGTTTCAGTATTTAGGCATAGGTTGGGTACAGCATTTAATGGAGTAATCACTGAGTTCAACTTTAGAGAAAGAAAGCCACAGAGAGCCCCCTTCTATATAATATAGTATAGACATGTATAGTCTATTATCTATCAATCTCATAGCCAACCCAGAGGTAACCCATTTGAACAGGTAATTAAATCATTATGTATCATTCGGGAGGACATAATAAGTGTAATTATCCTTATGCAACATATCTGTTGCACTACATTAGACATGTAGGTGACCTCTGGAACTATATAGGGAATAGATAAAGGATACGGTGAGGTACATACCACTAAGGCGCATGTAACTGCTCAACTACAGACACATTCTACTCCCACTAACCCCACCTCACTAACCCCACTTGCACATATTTATGAAAACTTATTTATAAAAAAACACTTACCTCCCCAAGGCAGAGGTGGATCCAAGGGGTCCAGGCGATCCTGACCCCCTCCCCCCTTACTTTAGGGGACCCCTAAACTAAAAAGGATGGGAAAGTGCTCTGCATGTATGCATAAATACATGCTGTTTTAACCCTTATGCTGAGCTCCCTCTCCCCTTTCAAAAATCCTGTATCTGCCCATGCAGGGTACTTTGCTTATTGAACTAGGTACAAGGATCATCAAAGATCTTTCCAGATGTCTGTTTCTCTTATGCAGCAGTGCAATTAGTGTAAATTTAGTTGTCAACCTTATGTGGCTAACGGGTTAATCTGGCATTATATTGTGAATGTTGATACACATATGTGTTATAACAGGAGCTAATGTAAATCTGTTTAAATCCTTTACTCTAGGGTTACATATCTATTTGAATCTCAAAATCTAATTGGAGGTTGAACTATTGTCCTCAGATTGAGAAGAGAACTAACAATACTATGACAAGGCCAGTAGTGCTGACAAACTGTGACAACAGCTGTGACCAACATGAATACTTGCTACAAAACTTAATACTCTACTGAGAGAATGACATGAGTTGTTGATATATAATGGCAATGATCCTAAATCTTACCCTGTAATGTCGACAACTGCTCCCCGTCACTGACTTTCAGAGAGTGCTGATTTCACAGCTACCTGTGACAATCCCTGTCAGTGGTGGGAGGGGGCCTCTCAGGTCATCCTACCCTAGTCATGGTTGGATGGACCAAGAGGCTGGTGACAGAGAAGGTCAAGCCCGAAGCCAGCGGGGGTGAAGTGGGGTATGCGTCACCCCCCCATGCTTGGCCAGGTCCACCTAGTCCTATAGACCTCGTGCAGATCACGTCACACGATCACTTTCTGGTGATCACCACATGGTGATCATGACCACATGGCTCTGAATTTTATCTATAATTGTTGAATTCTAAAGGAAAATAATTTTTGGTAGTGTTTTCATAGTTTGTTTTTAATGTTTTGTATTAGATAAATTTTGGTAATGTTTTGTATTAGATAAATTTAGAACGAATATGTCATCTAGAGGCTCTCAATTTTGAGCAATGACACTTTGAAATTGTTCACCAATATGACGTCCATCCTACTTTTGGGACGTCATTTGCACAACATCTATAGGCCAACTCCTGCATGGTGGCCCTCTGGTACCCCCTTTCAATATAGAGATTATAGGTATGAAAAGAAAATTCAGCAATTTAGAGTCATTTACATTTATATTCAGGATAGGACAACTAAGAGCAGAAGGAAAAATTCGATCTATAGAGATTATAGTGCACCCCGGGCCCCCTTTTCAAAACCCTAGATCCGCCATTGCAGTTTTATACCACTGCCAAATTGTTGCATTTTGTCATTTGAGAGAGTGACCCATGTAAAGTATATACACCATCGATAAATAGGCCCACTTTTTGAAAATGGTCACCCCTCCAAAGAAAGTTCTGTATACGGGCCTGAAGGTCCCTAATGTAAAAGTGCATTAAAGTGATCCAATTAACTTAACATACCCCTCCTATATAAGCCATTTGTTTCTGCAAATTATCATTATTGTTGTGGCGAAAGTCCAACGAGGGATGTGGGGGTCGGTCGCCTTGCTCTTGACTTTTGTGATTAATTCCTTTTGGATTGCCTGGTCTTGACTCGGGAACAGGCACACAGCCAGAAGAGGGTCGGCTTCTCTGAGCCATGCCTTGTGACCAAGGGCCAATTGGTTGTGATGCAGAGAAGAAGCAAACCTAAGTTTTTCGGATGTTCAAAAGAAAAAAGGGAGACCAGATGTTTAATGAGGGTGGATGAGTCATGGGTACTTTTGTGCCTTGTTACTTGTCGCTCAGTCAGGGGCACCTATCATTCCTGGCTACCCTACCTAACACTGGGCTGGTTTCCTTTCCTGAAGTCTAGACATCACTCTGAGAAAAGTTGATAGTGTTGCAGCCACAGGCCTAACATCTCATGCCTCGTGCCCCTCATTGTCGTCATGCCCATGGCAAAGTGTCCTTTCGTGCCTGTGTTTCATGGCTTATTTCTGTACTTGCCCGTGTTTCTAGCCATGCCCGCCAAACTTATTCTTAAATCAAGGAGTCCTATTTAACCCAAACTTCCAGTTCATTCCAGGGTTCATGTTTCATACTCTGTGCCTAAGAAGCTAGAACTAAGTCTAAAATCAGTTCACGCCCAAGGAGGAGAAGATTGACACAATGAGTTTCAGATTGGGACTGTTTAATTATGGTCTCACACATGCTTTTAAAGGTACATGCTCATTGATCATTGGGTAATCTAGTCACATGGTCTTAATTAGTCTTTCATGATTTCACTCCCACAGTCCCAGTTTACATGTTTTCGTGCACTGACCTAATTAACAAATTAACAACCTGGGCTTTTGTGCCGATACGAGAATACTTGTGCCTAGACAGAAACACTTACTCACTCACTGCAATATATAGTATTAAAGGCAGTTATTCTATTAATAATATTCATACATATTATGATCTCTAAAACTTGTGTCATGCTCGCACATGAATCAGTCACGGATTCATCATGCTGTGATCTTTACTATACAACTGCTACATTCTATTTCTCATAGAGGCACAGTTGATGGTGAGAGTACATTTTTCTGGATTCACATAGAAATGTTATTTGGAGTTATAGAGCCATATTAGTGCAGTAACATTTATTTGATGTGAGTGAATAATTATGACAGTAGTCTTTCGTTTTCAGTAAACTGAAATTAGAAGTGAGTTTCCAATGAAATTATGCAATGCTTTGTTCACAACAATTCCTGCTTCATTTCAGTCTCTCTTAAATCTTTAAAATTCATTTGCCATTGTTTACTTGATTGAATTATCTATCTAAGTAGAATAATTTGGAGAAATAACAGAGGATTATTCAAGCACTTTTGAGTAAGAGTGGTCATATCTCCACCATTGTCACCAGCAGAGCTAGAACCATCCGCTGTTATACAGTTTTTTCATGTAATCATGATTTTTTAAAATGGTTTTTGCGCACCAGCCTCTAAGCATACTTTATGGCATCACATGTATGAATATTTGCACAATAAAAGATCAAACTACATTGTGAAAGTATTAATCTTATCTGAAAATATTGGATATTTTAATTTAGATCCAAACAATCTTTTCGCTGACAACTTAAAGAATAAATGCTATAAAAAGAAGCTTTAAATGTTCTGAAGTTTCCACAGTAACCCCTTATGTAACCCCTTATTTTTTGGTTCATAATTTGTATGAAGCAAGAAACCACTCAAAAACTTGAAAGTCATATCTTAACGGTGTTTTTATTTTTATAGTATTTTAGTTGTTTTTAGCTAGTAGTTGTTACGCTGTTATTTAATGATTGGGGAACTATTAAAAATGCTAGTTAAGTAGTAGGTAGTTTCACAAGATGGACGTACGTTCATATCCATGACACGAACAAAGCTTGGCTGAGAGTCAGGTTTATTTGTGGATATCTTGAATGTGTACAATTTGCCAGTGCGATGATAGTCTACAAGTCCCAGGTTCACAATTCCTGTTGTCTAAGAGCAAGTTTCCTCCTAAAGCGCCATACCCACTAGACGATTTTGGGGAGAATCGGTGCCGACGTCGGCGCCGACGTCAGCGCAGCCGTCGGCGCCAATCAGTTGTATAACCCATACCCACACATAATCGGCGCCAATGTTGGCATTGGCGCCGACGGTCGGCACTGCATCGGCGCCGATCATGCCAATCCTTATTAAACATGTTTAATAATTTTACGTAGGCCTGTCGGTTAGTGGGTACGGGGCTTTAGAGTCCACCTGGTCTCACATGCAAATGCAACACAGTAGTTCTCTTATTAGTCACCAGATGTCCTTCTCTGTATAGCTATTCAAACCCCCGAATCCTCAAGACTCGTAATGTCCAAACGGTATCTAAAAGTGTTCTCCGCTGTAACCATAGGTCCTACCCTATATAAATCGGTCTGGTTATTGATTTTACCCGAGCATTGGTACTCGCTGGGAGATGCACCCTGTCTGCTACTGCCAAACAGGTATATTTACAACTACCAGCAGTCCATGCTATATTTACACTATAATTATAATGTAGTGATTCACATAATTTTGAATGCTTTATAATATTCCCTCTATAAGGCTGGTGATGTTTCTTCATTCTTTTTCTATACAATTGATTATATGCACAAGGTGTTTTACTAACTACCTTTGTGCAATACATTATATATATATATATATATATATATATATATAAACCATCTTTGTCAATAACCCCACAACCTTGATTTCAGAATGCATATACATGTAGAAATGTTGATAATGATTGTGTATAACAGATCACCTCAGGTAAATGACCTGTTGCTCTTACAATTTCAAGGCACTGAATACACTGTACCATATTGACAAACTAGAAAAAAAATGTTTAAAATGAGCTCTTATTCCAACATCATTCAGACTCTGAGTTCTTAAATAATATATGACATTATTTGAGAACATAATTTGTTATGAATGAATATAAATGGAGTAAATAGGAAAAACTATTTTGAAAGTTGATAGATTTTAGATTGTAGTAACACCTGTTTATTGATATTATGTTGTCTTACTATGTTGAGATAACATTGTGAAAATAATGTCACAAAGCTGTAAAAATGATGTTTTCACAATGTCATTTGGAAATACTATCTCTATGTTGGGTTGTAGCAACAATGCTGCTACATTTTTCTCACAATGTTGTATAAATGTTGTACAACGTTGTCTGACTTTTGCTTCTTTGCTAGGGCAGGGCAAGCAAATTGCCCCTCAGTGCAGTAGGCAGTACATCTTCTACCAATGCTTCTAGTTGTAGACAATTACCAAACAATTCTAAGTATAGATTATTGGATTAGAATTAGATTCTTCATTAACATGTCAAATATATCACTGATGAATAAAATGGAAATATGTGTGCTATACCTATATCAGGGATTTGGCCTAGTTTGCCTTCATGAGCATTCTTTACATATAAGACATGACAATGAATGATGAATTATGTCCTTGCAATATGTGAGAAGTGTTTATGAAGAAATTATTTCTCCAAAGCAATATTAATGCAGATTGCCCAAATAAAATGCAATGTTATCTTATACAAAATACTTTGTAAAGGTTATGGGTAACATCTATGAATTCAGCAATATTGCATCTTTGTCTCTAAACAAAGATGTACATAATGTGCTAATTGTCGATGTCAAGGTCTAATCCCACTTTTACAAGTTTCTGAGTATATGCACTTTTAACTTCTTCCTTTTGGTCTTCATCGAAGTAATTTCTCCAGTCACCAACATTTCCTTTTCTCATAAATGGTGAAATATTGTTGTCCATATTAGGACTATTGATTTCATTGACAGCTTGATTCGTCTTCATGCTTTTGAATGACAATTGCTCAAGAAGTGATGATATGACGTCTTCCTGGAGTTCCTTCCCAAGGAATGCTGCCACTTGAATCAGGACACTGCGCAGGTCTTTGACCATATCCTCATATTGGATGTATAATATATGGTCCTTGCGACCCTCTCTTGCATTCCACCATGCGGCCACATGATCAAGTTGATTGCCATAGAATAGTTGGTTCGTCTTGACGTATTCATTGAAGAATTCATCCCAGGAACCAGTGTACAGACCATAAGGTTTGAACATTGTATAAAAGTGATAGAATGATACAAGCTGGTCAAAAGGATTTCTCATCACGTAGATGACTTTTGGGTGGCTTCTATCAAAGCTATCTCTCATCAATTCATAGGGTAGATGTGTAGCCAAACAATTTGGAGGTGACTCTCTCAGTACCATTTTAGTAGAAGGGTCCCCTGTGTTTCTATATGGTACCCATGAGAACAGGTTTGATATTTCTTTGCCATCTGAGAGAATAAGGGTGACTAGTGCCACCATCCAACTGGTCCCTGAATAGGAATGAAATTGTTTAGTTTGTTAAATTTGTTAATTGACATTGCCTATATTTCTTATTATATCAATTTATTTTTTGATAAAGGGGACATTCATCAACAAATTAACAATTGGACTTTTATGATCAGTCTGCTCTCTAAACCTTCCCATTACACATCACTCAGCAGGTGAAAAAATAATCATTTCAATGTTCATGTGAGTTCTTATTGCAAATTAACCTGTAAAAATACAATACATATTACTAATACTTTTCTATTTCTGAATATATGGTTAATGGTAAAATATGGTAATGGTAAATGTATAAGTTTGCTTGTGGGAGATGTCTTATAAAAATTGTATGTGAGGGAGAACTTAACAGATTCCACTATTTCTCCCCTTTCATTATTTTGTCCTGTACACCCTGATAACCTGTGGCCAGATATACATTTTTTATACACCCCAAACTTGTATGAAATGAAACATAACATAAATATGACCAGCAGAGGGGAAAGGGTAATCCGAGGTTTCCATATTTGCTATCCATATTTAAGGAGATATGAGTAGACTTGTGAAAAAAATAGTGACAATTTTGTCTAAAACCAACTTTTTGTGTAGAATTAATTTACCATACCCAAAACATTCCATCACGTTCAATTGGATGTTTTGATATGGAAAATTCACCTAAATCATCTTATTTGGTTCCCATGGAAACTGAAATTGTAAACTGAGACCTATCATTTCCAGGTCTCCATACTGAAAACAGAATACATTTATCATTTCTGGTTAAAAGATAATGAATAAAAATGTGTTTTTGAATATTCACTCACCATTAATGATTATCTATGCAAAATCTCAATAAATACAAGAAAAATATGCTTTCTTTTATTTCCCGTTATTCCGATAGTGCTAAGTTTAAGGGCCCATAACTTTCTTAATAATCAGCTGCAGATGTGGACATACTTGAATATGAAAGCTAAGAATATGCACTACAATATTTACTTAATAGTAAATCCCGCACACCCTTTCCCCTCATCTGGTCACAGATGACAAAATCATATGAAGTGATACAATCAACTTTTATACCTGATTTTGGGTACGATACCACCAGCACATCCGTGGGATCAAAGGTATGCCGTCTCATTTGAATAATGCCATCAACATCAACATGAGGAGGATAGCAAATACCTTCATAGGTGAAATACTCAGGGTCACCAAGACTAAACTTTGACGATCTGCTGGCACACATGGCTTTTCTGTAATGAACATCAACATGGATTTCCATAGGCGGCTTTTTATTATATTCAACAATATGTGTCTTTTTCTACCTTTCTAATCTATTTACAAAAGATATCTCATATTTTCATATATTTTCTTATTTTCATTTCATTCAATAGAACATTGTGGGTAGTTCACTTGATACAATAATATGAACTGATGTTGTTTCACAAAATGTAAAAAAAAAAGACAGTTCTTGTTTCACGCTTTGAAGTAATTTTTTTTTCATTTCATAGAATATTGTCATTTTATTTCTTTATTCAATGAGACCTTGGCACAAAGATGAATGAGAAAATGGATTGATCTTCTTGTTTTGAATATAAAAACACACAAGTACACTTTATTACTAAATGAAATATGTATGTATATATACTAAACAATCAAATAAGTATTAAATGATTTATCAGTTTTATATGAGAATATTGATTAATTTTCTATTTATTACAAGAATATTGACCAGGACTCTTATTTATTGTTATGGCAAAAGCACTAAGTATGAATACTTAATGAACCAATTAAATGATATTGTGGCAATACCCATGCAGTATAGCACGGAAAATAGAACGTTTGGATGACCCCTGCACAGAATTTCCCCCAAATGGTACACATGACTGCAGTGGCAGAACATTTGATAAAGAAAACTCAGCCCATACAAAAATCAAATTCAAAAACAAAACTGTGTATCTGTACAAAACATGGATCAATGATGTTTGACAGGGATTGACAAACATTTTAAAATAACACTGGTATAGTGTACCCTTTTATCCTTCAGTTATTGGGCCTTTACATTATGTAGCAGTGATTTACGTGCAATAGAATTTCAAGTTTCGGTATGAAAGCATAGGTTGGGTGGAGCATTTAATGTAGTAATCTATTACTGAGTCCAACTTTAAAGAGAGGGGCCAGTGAAATTTTTATTTTGTTAAATTCTCATACAATACTGTAGATACAATGTTTCAGTATGGGTATATAACATCATCATGATTGTACGGTGATACTTTGTACAGAAAAGCTTTTCTATACATCAGATCACATACT
Source organism: Lepidonotus clava (assembly GCA_936440205.1). Classification (NCBI taxonomy): domain Eukaryota; kingdom Metazoa; phylum Annelida; class Polychaeta; order Phyllodocida; family Polynoidae; genus Lepidonotus; species Lepidonotus clava. The sequence continues at coordinate 5,737,494 of OW387143.1, forward strand.
GAATCCCTTGTACACCTGCCTCAGGACATCTGTTTGTGATGTCACAAAAAAACTGTTAAATTTGAATTTCAAAATTTCAAATTCTTTAGTGAACTATATTTGTAAATATTTTTGTCATAAATAACTTAATTTAGTAAATTTCAACACTGTTAGGCCAAAAAAGAGCTCCCAGGAAATTTACATATTGTTATTTTTTCAGTTTTATAATTTATCAACTCTTCTGCTTGTGACCTCACACACAGACAAATGCATTGTGCAAGCTGCACAAGGTGCAAGACAGAATGACTCATTTTGATTCAGAAAAATTTGTGTAAAATAAATACTACTAAGAATGTAAAAGAAGGTAGAATAATGGTAGTGAGACGTGGCTTAGCCCTTGTCAGGACCATAACTGAAGCAAGGTGAGTTGAAAAATTGTTTTTCTACAAACACAACATGTAGTAATTTTATGAAAATTAGAATTACCCACAGGAAAAAAATTTGAATAAATACTACTAAAGGTAGCTGTGCAAAATTTTGCATGGGTATTTCCTGGGTGGTGGGGATCACGGCAATATACCTCTTTACAGTCACTGGCCCCTCCCTTCAATAATCAATTACTGAGTCCAATTTTAAATAGAGAGAAGCCCATAGAGAGCAGCCTTCTATATACAACATAGACACGTGTAGTCTATTATCTACCAATCTCACAGCCAACCCAGAGGAAACCTATTTGAACAGGTTATTAAATCATTATGTGTTATTAAGGAGGACATAATAAGTGTAATTGTCCTTATGCAACATTCCTGTTGCCCTAAATTACACATGTAGGTGAGTACTGAAACTAGGGACAACATAATGGATATGGTGACATACATACCACTAAGGGGCACGTAACGGCTCAGCCACAGACAACTACTATACAAAGGTCACACAAACCCCACCTCACTTACCCCACTTGCACATATTTATGGAAACCAATTCATGAAAAAATTCCTGAAGGCATGGGTGAATCCAAGGGGTCCAGGTGTTCTGGCTCCCCTGCCCTCCCCCCTCCTTTGGTGGACACCTAAACTAAAAATCATGAAGAATGTTGTGCATGAAACATGCTGTGTTAGCCTTTATGCCGAGCTCCCTATCCCCTTTCAAAAATCCTGTGTCTGCCCGTGCAGGGTACTTTGCTTATTGAACTAGGTACAAGGATAATCAAAGATGTATTTTAAATGTTGATACACATATGTGTTATAACAGGAGCAAATCAAAATCTGTTTAAATCCTTTACTCCAGGGTTACATATCTATTTGGATCTCAAAATCTAATTGGAGGTTCAACTATTGTCCTCAGATTAAGAAGAGAACTAACAATACTGTGACAAGGCCAGTAATGTTGACAAACTGTGACAACAGCTGTGATCACCATGAATACTTGCTACAAATTTCAATACTCTACTGAGAGAATGACATGAAATTTTGATTTGTAAAGGTAATGATCCCAAATCTTACCCTGTAATGTGGACGACTGCTCCCCGTCACTGCCTTTCAGAGAGTGCCGATTTCACAGTTACCTGTGACTGTCCCTGTCAGTGGTGGGAGGGGGCCTCTCACATCCCCTACCTTAGTCATGGTTGGGTGGCCCACGAGGTCGGTGACTGGAGAAGATCCCTAATATAAAAGTGCATTAAAGTGATCCAATTAACTTAACATACCCCTTCTATATAAGCCATTTATTTTCACTGCAAATTATCATTATTGTTGTGGTGAAAGTCCAACGAGGGATGTGGGGGTTGGTCGCCTTGCTCTCGACTTTTGTGATTAATTCCTTTTGGATTGTCTGGCTTTGACTCGGGAACAGGCACATGACCAAAAGAGGGTTGGCTTGTCTGAGCCATGCCTTGTGACCAAGGGCCAATTCGCTGTGATGCCGAGAAGAAGCAAACCTAAGTTTTTCGGATGTTTAAAAGAAAAAAGGGAGACCATGAGTCGTGGGTACTTTCATGCCTTGGTACTTGTCGCTGGGTCAGGGGCACCTATCATTCCTGGCTACCCTACCTAACACTGGGCCGGTTTCCTTTCCTGAAGTCGGGACATCACTCTTGGTTGATAATGTTGCAGCCACAGGCCTAACATCTCATGCCTCGTGCCCTTCATTGTTGTAGTGCCCATGCCAAAGTGTCCTTTTGTGCCCATTTTTCATAGCTTATTTCCGTACTTGCCTGTGTTTCTAGCCATGCCCGCCCAACTTCTTTTTAAATCAAGCAGTCCTATTTAACCAAAACTTCCTGTTCATTCCAGGGTTCGTGTTTCGTACTCCGTGCCTACGAAGCTAGAACTAAGCCTAAAATCAGTTCGTGCCCAAGAAGGAGAAGATGTTAACACAATGAGTTTTGGTTGTGGTAGGTTTGGATATTGTATAAAATGACCTTCATTTCATCTCATTAACATCACATCATTTTTTTATTTACTACAAGGATACTATATGATATGATTTCTGATGAAGCCCCTGGATTACAATGGAGACCGGGATCTATTAATCCTGATTGTAACCAGAATGAATAACTTGAAATAAAAAAAAGAAAAATTGCAACATACCTGTTGCACTAAATTATAAATGTAGGTGACCTCTGGAATTAGGAACTACATGGATATAGTGACGTACATACCATTATTGGGCACCCAGCTGCCCTACCATAGATAAATTTTATTCAAAGCTTCCCCAACATATTATTCTATCTGTATTGAGGTTTCACATTTTGGTGGATCCTTAAGCTACTAAATGAGGGGAAAATGCTGCACATGTATGAGCAAATGCATGTCGTTTTAGTACTTAGCCTTGATGTTGATTCCCCGTCACCTTTTGAAAATCCTATATCCACCCCTGCACGGCACTTTCCCAATTGAACTAGGGTACTAGGACACTATATTAGGCACAAGGCTCATTAAAGATATGTCTGGTTGTCTGTCCCCCTTATGCAGTGGAGCACATCAGTGTGAGATTTAAGGTTATATTCCACGTTGGGGTAGGTTTGTGGTTTCTATTTTTAGGTTTATACAAGCCAGCAGTGTGGTTTTGATATTAACATGTTGGTGTACCTAACTGAAAGCAAACCGTATGAAACCTATATAAAATAGCAGGTGCTGCAAGCAAGTACCATAAGCACCTAAGTTTAATCCATCCTTGCTCTGCCCTACCGCAAACAGATTTGCGGCAGTTTCCTTGGGTAATTTCATGGTGCCACAAGCAAATACCATAGAGTCGAATATAGCCTTTTGTTGTGAACCTTTTCCCGCTACAGGGTTAATCAGAGATTGTATCTTGAATGTTGATGTATATATCTGTTACAACAGAAGCCAAACTAATTAAAAAATCCTTTACTTACAGGCGACATATCTATTTGTATCTCTAGATCCAATCGGAGGATGAACTAATACATTTCTACTAATACAATAAACTTAAAACATTTCTGAGAGAATGATAAGGAATCCCTTATCTTAAGTATCTATATTGGTAATGAGCCTAAATCTTACCTTGAAGTGTGGACAACTGCTCCTTTTCACTGCCTTTCATAGAGTGACGATTTCACATCTACCTGTGCCTCTCTCACCGTCGGTGGTGGAAGCGGGCCCCTTCGGGTCACCCAACCTTAGTCATGGTTGGGTGGCATAAGAGGCAGGTGATTGCCTTAAAAGTGTCCGTATTACCTCAAGAGACCCCGTTATATAAACCATTTATTTTCACTGCAATTTATCATTATTATGATTAACTATACAACTGCTTCAATTTTATTTTTCATAGAAGCACATTTAATAGTAAGAGTACATATTTCTGGTTTCACATAGAAATCTTATTTGGAGTTATGGAGCCATATTAGTGCAGTAACCTTTGCTTTACATGAGTGAATATGACAGTAGTCTTTTGTTTTCAGTAAACTGAATTTAGAAGTGAGTTACCCATGAAATCATGCTATGCTTTGTTCACAACAATTACTGTTTCATTTCCGTCTCTCTCAAAACTTTAAATTTCATATTCCATTGTTTTACTTGATTAAATAATCCATCTAAGTAGAAGAATTTGTAGAAGTTACATAGGACTATTCAAGGAATTTTGAGTTAGAGTGGCCATATCTTCACCATTGTCATAAGCAGAGCTCAAATCCTCTGCTGGTATTTCCCATATAACATACACCCAATTACCTAACATCGACAAATATATTTATTGTCCCATTTTTGTTTATAAAGTTTGCTGGTGACAAATGTTTGACTTTCATAGAAAATCACTGAATGGCACATTACATGTGCCTTCTAGATGTTAATTGACCAAGCCTTCTATCTTAAAATGACACCTTCCATGAACAAATGTATTTCTGAATATAATTATCTTTGCTCTGTAACCAGCCAATCTAGAGTTTGAAATCTGATAGAATCGCAGTATTCAACCCCCAAAAGAAAAGGGTACCACACTTTTATACACTTTTTTCATGGATTTTATGTTTATTTTCATTGATCTTTGGACACCAGCCTTTAAGCATACTTTCTGGTATTGACTGCATAACACATTTCCAATCCACTAGAGTATATTATATCACATCTGAATATGTGCACTACAAAAGATCAAGTTATATTGTGAAAGTATTCATTATCTCTGAAAATATTGGACATATAGATTCAGGTTTTATTAATCTGTAAGCCAACAACTTTTAGAATAAATGCTACAAGAAAAAGCCTTAAATGCTCAGATGTTACCATGGTAACCTCCTATTTTCATAATTTTGGTTTATCTAGATCAATATCTTTTGTTTTGCAAAGTATTAGTAAAATCTGGGTATTAGATCAATAATGGCATGATTGTCTTTGGGATTACTATAGCCTATACCCTAGTGGTTAGAAGATTTCCCTTGTGAATGCCATAATAAAGATTATAAAAAGATGATGTGCTTTGGCTGCCAAACACCCTAACTTAGTTTAACAACCTGAGAGCTGAACCACATCCCTCTTGCCCTACTGTCTGACATGCAGACTGAATAGGTATCAGTCGTGGATTTAGGAGGGGGGGAGCACAAGGGGCATTTTGGCCAACTAATGTTTGTTTTTAATGTAAAATTCTCGGCACCATAGGTCAACCAGAAAATTTACAATAGGGCGCCCTCCCTTTTGAAAAGGTCTAGATCTGGCTTCGGATAAACAATGGTCCAGATATAGAACCAATAAAGCTCCATACCCACTAAGCAACTTTTACAGAGTTGGCTGACGGATTGGCATTCAAATCAGCTGATTTTTATGATCACCAGTTAGTATAGTACATTGAAACATGCAAGTTTAATCTGAGATGGCACTGAAATTGGCTGATTCTAAAGGCAGAATTGACCAATTTCAGCGCTGATCTGTCGGCTGACTTATGCATAAGCGCCTAGTGGGTATGGCCCTTAACTTACTAACTGTAGCCCTATGATGAAGTAAAACAAGAAGCAAGTTTTAACCATAACATCCATACAGCTGTACATGACAAAGGTGACAATTTTTGTCCCTAAGTTTAGCAGCAGGGCACAGATGTCATTCAAACTTGAAGAGCAGTGTTTATTTTAGAGTATCACGCTGGCAAGCAAGAAACCACTCAAAAACTTGAAAGTCACCCTGCAATATCTTAACTGTGTTTCCGTTTCAGTTTTATAACATTTTTACAACTTCTGATCTTGTGTATTGCATTTGAAATGTCATATTCCTGTTCCCTAATGATGGCAATAAGCATTTTGTAATCAAATATAACGAAATCAATGTACTAATAGAATTACGAAAGCCAAAGCTGACTATATTAAAGAGAAACTTAATGAAAAGAGTAATGATCCTAAGAAATTCTGGAAATATATACAAAGTTTTTTACCTAATAATAAGAAGAAAGGGATGAGTTTTAATTTATATGATGAGCAGAGTTCTGAAGATGTTCCGTTTGAAAAAACATCTGATTATATTAATGATTATTTTATCAATATTGGGCCTGATTTAGCTCAAAACTTGCAGGCTATATAATCAAGGAGGCTTTTTTGTCTGTTGCTGAGAAGATAGTTGATTTATTTAATGTTTCTTTTAGGACAGGGATTGTTCCAAATACATGGAAAATAGCAAAGGTTACTCCATTGCAAAAACCGGGTGACAAGAGTAAAGTTAGTAACTTGAGACCTGTATCAAATTTGCCAATTATATCAAAATTAATTGAAAATTTTTATCACAAACGATTATATAATCATCTAGAAGAATGGAACCTGCTTGATGACAAATAAGGAGGCTTTAGGCCTGATCACTCGACGGTTAAGACAACGGCATTGTTTTTACATGATATTTATACAGCCTTCAATAATGATAATGTTACAATTGCTGTTTATTATTTTAGATATAATGAAGGCTTTTGATACAGTAAATCATTCAATTTTATTTAAAAGAATAACAAATGTTGGTGTTACTGGTATAGCTTTTAAATGGATTGAAAATTATCTAAATGAGCGAAAACAATTAACTTTCACGGGAAGAATTTGAACTCATACATTAGACAGGCTCGGGCGTGTCTGAAACCACTTGCTCTAAAACGTGTCAAGGAGTGTAAGTCTTACTCCACCATTATCCCTGACACAGCAAAGTATCATTATACCACCCATAGCAGTGGGCGTGTTAGGTAATACTTTTGCGCCCACCTCAAAGTTTCCCTTGCCCTTCTGGCGTGTATATAAGTGTAAGTCAGGGGGTGTTAACTATATTGTGTCACAATAGTCCCGTCCGCTCATAGTTCTCTTCACACGCCCAACCTTCTCGGCGTCTTAACATACCCACACTCCATTCAGGCACCAATTTAATTGCCAGCAGTGGCGTATCCAGTTCCCCCCCCCCCCCCTCAGGGCGGGAGTGGGGGGGGGGGGGGTCCCCATGTTCGGTTGACCCCCCTCCAATTTCTCAAATTTTACGCAATTAAACTACCAATAAAGGGAATTATCCAAATTAGGGGGTCTCTGGAACCCCTCAGATTTAGCAAAGTTTCTATGCCTATAGACCTATACGGGGAATGTGGGTTGTATTTGATGGCCGCGCTTTACCAGTGTTCTACTCTCACTGTACTTAGAAGTTAGTAGGCATTAAAAGACTGTGTTTCACTCCGATCTAGTATATTTGTAAATTTAGATGAAACATATATTATGACTCACATTATCTGTTCAATATACTCTGTACGATCGGCCGTAGACTGCCAGGTACACACAAAAAACATAGTTTAGCGTGAAGCTGTGATTTAAGGTAAATTCTAACCTATAGCTATCATGCTCCCGAGGTTAACTAGTGTTACTATATAAAAACAAAAATAAAAGGACATTTGACACAAAGTGTAGTTAAAATCTAGTGTACTATTTTATTGCTGAATCGATTCTATTAATCTTTATCCTCGGCGCACCACTCGCACAACACCTCGGAGCACATGATGCTGGCAGGCTCGCCCCCCTCACAGTCGGCGTGGTAGCACCGGCCGCAGTAGTTGCAGACCAAGTACATTCTGAAATATTACGGAGGCATGTTTAAATACACATTTTTTTAAATTGTGTGCACGAACTAATCGGACCATCATCAATCACAATTTTTAGTAACCGTACGAAATTCGGCGTTCACTCCAACGTCAACATTAAGATTCTATGCCCTCGTTATTTTTTGCCTAGTAGCATCATCGAAAATCATTGTCGCTATATAATATTATTTATTATGAAAAAAAACCCCGGCGTACCTGTAGTTGCCATCCAAGAATATGGCCTGCGGTTGTGTGGCGTGTTGGTCTTCGGCAAACGTTTCCATCGCCTTCCACCTTTGGTCCGTTAAGTACTCCTCCTGCTCCTGAATAAAATTGTGTGGTTATAGTTAAATGTGCAAAAGTCAATTTTGCACTTACTACATACCAGCGTGTCCCTCGTAATATTGGCAAATTTCAGAATAATGGTACTCGTGAAATCGCCCCACTCATCATTTTGTTTTGTTTATACATATTTCCCTTCATACGCTTACATGTTTTATTTCCCACTTAGCTTCATCGTGTAAATACAAATGTACCAACCTGGGTCGGATCCTCCGAACAGTAGACGCACGTCCACTCTGATGGGCCGTCCGGGAGCTGTTGTTGGTCGTGCGTCCTGGAAAAAATTTCAAAAATCATCACACCGTCCATCATTTCAACATAGGTGGTCGAAACTACCAAATCATCGGCATCTCAATTTTTCTCATCCAATCTCTATTTCATGTTATTGTGCCAGTCTGACAAATTTGCAATTTTTAAATTGTCCAAAAAAGAGCCTGTTGTTTCAGCATGTTACATGAATTCGAGCGACCACAACCATGTCCGACCGCGAGTCCGTCGTCGGGTTTTAGACAGTGTGCATTATTTGGCATGACGATAGTCATCCTACCAGATAGTAAGTTAATAATTTTCTTTCCATGCTTCTCTTCCATCCCTGTCCATCAACAGTGTTGAACAATTTAAACCTACTTAGGGGTGAACAGGGGCCCGCACTCGGTCCATTGGGGTTCCGTCCAGATCGTTTCCTCCTCTTCAATATTTTTCTCCTCACGCGGTGTCCATGCCTGGGATTCCTCTTCCTCCTCCGACCGCACATGGTTGCTTGAATGAGCCAAAAAAAACAACCTTTAAGTGTCTGGAATTGGTTATCTACATGTATGGGGAGAAAACGAAAAAAAATGGAAAATATCTACCAAACGTAACAGCTATTATCCACACAATTATACATTTGTTAACAAACACTCTATATATGGAAGTGTAACCCCCAAGTCATTCTCCCGCAAAGCCTGAAAAAACACTACTTCTCTATATAGGCATGTTATCTTATCAAATTATAGGCAAGTTATCTGATTCACCTACCGGGTTTTCTGCGCGGTCGCCATTGTTCACAAAGTGGTGCTTGTGTTTAATATCAGCAAACTTCTGCGCACGTACGGCTTTTATGGTCGTGAGGCTGGCGCGGGACTGTGTGTGTGCACGTGGTGGGCACCTCCTTATAAAGCTGGTGCCCCCCCCCCACCCCCCCGGGGGGCAGGGTAATGAGGGGCCATCTAGGTCAGCCGAGCAGCCTGAGTGACCGGTGTCAGGTGTTACATAAGGTGTCGCTCGCGCAGCGCAGCCCTGGCAGCTGGAGGTGCACGTCCTGACACCTGACTCAAGAAACCACCCGTAAATGCACACAGCCCCACACCCCCAGCCTGTGAAATAACTTCAGAAAACGTACCTCAAAGTCGCACATCCTGGCACCGTAACCTTGCGAAGTAATTTCCTACCTTTTATTTTAAATTTGAAAGTAGTCACATTATAAGGTTTAGGGCGTAATATAATTATTCCTAATAAAAAAATGTTGCTTTTGTTGCAAAAGCGTCTAAATCACATAATCCTAACAATGCATATAAAACACCGGACATTGTCCGAAATTAAGCTGCTGCACCCTATAGGCCGGGCCTATAGGCCTTCACCCGGGGATCACACTCACACTCGTGAGTCTAGATCTGCACACTCACACTTGTGATTCTGCACACTCACTGCCAGGTGCGTTATTTTTAAGTTTTGCACTTTTTTTTATACATGTGCACACTTCTCATGGAATTTTTTCATTCCCATATATCGGGGGGTGCATATCCAATATTTGTGGTGCACAATCTCATTAATGATGCATACGTTTTCAGCTTAATTTCGGACACTACGTGCACGAGTTCGATATATCTATAGGTCCTCTAGATCTACAAGAAGTCGTGGCGCCGAAGGGGACATACGATCATATTTTCACTTATCCGCATAACAGGCAGGAAAGATGCCCATGAAGGTTGCTCGAACTTTTCCTTGTGCCACATTGTATAAGGACTTATGTATCTGGATTCGACGGTGCTGGGTCGGTACCACTTCACAGCTGCAAACACATGTTGCCTCTTCTGCCCGGTTGCATTACATTGTATGTAATGTTTCATGTAGTGGGTGGCGATGCACGGTCGCTCCCGGGGGTCAGTCTGTCCGTCTTCGTACCAATTTGCCATTAGTCTAGACAACTTTTTACCACTGCTGGAATTTGTGCTGGAATAAGTCATGGGGCCATATTTTACGACTTTAGACTTCACGTAAACTGAAGGCAGAAATGACTTCTCTAGGATCTCCTGTTCTGTGGGGTACATCTTTTTGTATGTTTTTTTGAGCAGCTCAAGATCGTCCGAGTCGATCCACACATTTTCTTCTCTAAATGTCTCGAAGCCGTCGGGGAGACTCCATAGGCTCTCGCACTGCACGAAATCTCGCTCATTGGGTACATCGAGTGTTTCCAGGACCGTTCTTGCTTTCTTCTCTCCTTCTCCCAGCTGGCAGTGTTTGCCAAATTTCCCCTCGTGTTTGGACGGCATTTCGGCGCGCGCCTGACTGACACGACTCATCCTGTGAAACCTCTCAAACAATTGTTTCTCTATCTGGCGATTGTTAGTCGGCACATCCCCCAAGTAACCATTATACCGCTCAAAACTGAACAGCCAAGTACTGGGAGCTGGACCATACTCCCGGAGACACTCCTTTAAATGGAGATGTAGATGCATGTTTGGGGTAATGAAATCAGAACCGAACTGGAGCTCTGTGCTCTTGCAAAAGTGCAATAGTTTCCTGTGTGCCTGTTCTATCTCGTGGTGTGTAATACAAGGCTTGCACAGAAGTCGAGTGGCTTCTACGAAACGCTGCCAGCTATGAAGCATATTCTCCGGCAAAAGGCCCTGGAGGCAGTATCCAGACGAGACTGTAACCCAATTCTTCCACTCCTTTGCCGTCCACATCCCAGCGTTCGATTTGATGTTAGTTACCACACAGTCATCCGGTAGTCCCTCTTTAAACTGATTCAGACGAGCATCAATAGTCAACACCTGATTAGCGCTTAGTACAACGTCATCTGTTGAATTCTTCTTCTTCTTTGACAACTCTTTGTCGGTCCACCTCTTCCACATTCGCTTGGCAGTCCCTGAATCCCAATAATAAAAGCACATATGTGAAATCGGTATTGAAACCCCAATGAACTAATAGTCCAAATTAAAGGCAAATGCAAGTTCCATTTCAAACACATTATCAGTGCTAAACATTAATTAACGTTAGGTCAAGCTTCAACACTTACCCAACAGTACATTATGCATCACATCGATCGAGAGGAACCTGAAGAAATGAATGTCATATAATACAGTTACTGCTAATGGAAACATTTGTATTAATGTTTATTCAAATGTCAAATTAAAATTGTTAATATTTTGGTATAATTCTGTGTAAGATTGGCCTATAAATTTGTTCGGCCTGGAGATTGAACTTACCTGATGGGATTGAAGTAGGGCAATTCTAGGAGGACACAGGAACGAGCTCCATACTGTTTCTCAAGTTTACTTTTCTCTCTCGGGGTGGATGCAGCTGTAATCTCACTCACTCTCTCCTTGTGTTGGTCCAGAGTACGAGGAGTCCAATTCGCCATGTTGAATCCTCCACGGTTTGAATTCTTGAATTCCTTCAGACATTTTGAACAACCCATGATAGCATTAGGTAGCAGGAAACCGCAGGTCTTCCTCCGTGCAGGCAGGTCGGCAGCAACGTTCAAAAGCGCCAACTTAACGGTCTTGCCATTTGGGCAATCGTTGGTTATAAGCCTTTTTCCCTTATGCCAGAATTCCTTGAGTTCGTTGACTAGGGGCCTCAGAAAACTGGTAAGGTCGGCAGGTTCTTTACTTAAGTTTGGAATGATACCGTATAGTATGACGTTCTCAAGTCTGTACCGCTCATTTCTGGGTAGGTTAAGTATTGTTAGGTAAATGCCCCCTACTGACATCGAAGCTTTCCAAGAGAATGGTTGAAACCAATCGATATTCATCTGAAGAGCCAAGTTGTTTTCATTATCAAGAAAGCCGTCGTTGTTCGCGTTAAATTCTTTCCATACCGAACCGTCGTAAATGTCAGCAAACACTCCGTTGGGTATCCTCCTGCCCTTCCACTCTCTACATTTCAGCTCAAAACCTGGACGTTTCATCATAACCTGCAAACTCTTCTCGAGCGACTGGTAACAGAATGTCCTGACTGGAAGGAAGGTAATTTCCCCCACAATCTTGGTCTCATAAAACAATTTCCTGTTGCAGCGTTTTAAATCATCACCGATGGTTGTACACCTAATGGGTTGCTGATTACCATTACGATCCGTGTAAAAGCCTCAACCTCGCACACGCTCAGTGGTGGACAACACAGAATGCGACAACGTATAACAGGCCGGGCAGCATACACTGATAGAGTAATTAGTCATCGTTAGGTCTGTACCCAACCATTTGTACATCATCCGCATCGTTTTGGGGAATACTGCCTCCGCTGCTTGTGAAACCCGGTCATTACCTGCTACCGTCAATAATTCACAAATGAAGCACATAACTTTAGCCATTTGCGTATCACTGGTGAAGGTGTGGATCTGCCACTGCAAAAGAAAGAACAGAACCCATGAAAATAGGCTTTGGATATTCTTATTAGGGGTACCACTAACACGCCTTGCCAATGGGCTAGGACGACCCGTCCCGTCACCGAAAACCACTTTTAAGTGACGGATGGCCCTGTTGCGAATCTTGACTGCCTCTGGATCAAGCTTATCATTTTCTTCCGTTTCTTGGGAATCTTCCATGGTACCGTAATAGTCTTCCATATCATCACCTGACTCCTCATCGGCTTCCATGGGTACCGCCTCTTCAACAGGCTGATTGCGACCCACAGGCTGACTGTCTGCTTCTCCCGGATTCCCGACTTCAGCCTGCCGCTGATTAGCAGCTGCAGCTTCTTCCCGAATACCAGCTCCAACCTGGATACCACCTTCAGCCCGAATTCCCGCTTCAACCTGCATACCACCTTCAGCCTCAATACCCGCTTCAGCCTGGTTACCTGCCTCAGCCTCAACACCCGCTTCAGCCTTGTTACCTGCCTCAGCCTGAAAACCTGCTTCAGCCTGGTTACCTGCCTCAGCCTGAAAACCTGCTTCAGCCTGGTTACCTGCCTCAGCCTGAAAACCTGCTTCCGCCTGGTTACCTGCCTCAGCCTGAAAACCTGCTTCAGCCTGGTTAACTGCCTCAGCCTGAAAACCTGCTTCAGCCTGGTTACCTGCCTGAGCCTGAATATCTGCAGCTTCGGCCTCAAGACCCACTTCTGCCTGATTGCCAGCGCGTTGAGGTAAACCAAATGGGAGTGGTTCTGCAAGACACATGTATAAGAATAAATTAAATGTACAGTCGGGTTTCAGAGTACAGACTTTCCCACCCAATGTTGTTTCTCTGACTCAAAAGCTATGATAGAAAGATGCATGGAGGGATACATATATATAACGTCCATTGTTCAAGTCATTCATTATTTGAACAATTGTCTAATTGTCAAGAAAAGATTTAGGCTGGCGATAATTTTCCAAACACTAACTGATCATTAAGAGTATAGTAGGTATTTGAAAATAATATCTATGCGCGCAAGCTAGCTAGGAAGGTTTTGAAGGATATCGATTTCAGGTGAAAGTGACTTTATCCTAGTTATACTATTTATCTGGTACTCACCATGCTCCATAAGATGCTTCCTGTTATATGTACTTTTTGAAACTGCACGTTTACATGTGTCGCACCATCGGTTTCGGCTAGTGTCCATATTTCTTCTGGTTTCTGCCTGGTCACTGGTCAGACCCTTGAAACACCACGATCACGAGGCCATGGCGAACTTGAGTTAGACAGCAGCACTTCAGGGCGATGAACCTTCCCCATTTGCGACCGCGACACAAGTATTTATATATGGTACAGACCGACGCCTATGGTCCCACCAGCTGAAAGCCGCGAATTGCCGCGACATGCCACAGCCCCGACCCAGGGGTAGTTGCACTCGAGCTCCTAACCTCAGACACCCGTGTGAAATTAAAGCCGAGAACAGCCTGCCACAGTATTACCAGGAGATTACTGTCGCCTCCAGCCTGGCCGTCACGGTAGCGCGTTGTCGTGATTTGTCGGGCGCGTGAAGTTTCTTCAGCTTTCGAAACGCATCGTCCGCCGTCTGGACTGGTGAGGGCATGACACCTGCCATTAAAACCTAGGGTCTATCCATTAAAGGGCGGTGAAGTTTCCTCAGCTTCCGAAACGCATCGGCTGCCGTCAGGTCGACTGGTCATAGGATTTCATCTGCCTTGAAAACTGAGCTCGAAGTTTAGCTCGAAGGTCAAACCTTAAGCTTTCTGCTACTACTTAGGGCCAGCTTATTTCGTTATATAGTGCGTTTGGTGTACGGCTACGTGAATATCATGAGTGTCAAAATCCTGAGTGCCACCCTTGGTGAGAATCTTCTTAATTACTTTTGTTCTACAAGTGATACGAGTCGATGGCCGACTTTCCAAATTATTCAAAATAGGTAAAACATATGTATTCATTCTGGGGGTCGCCCTTCCTAATTAAATAATATGGCCAGTTTTCTGAATTCTAGGGTGTGGCCATATGGCAGTTATAGTTTATTCTGTCTGTTTGAATAGCCTGGCCATGGTAATTTGGAACGAAGGTGTTTGTTTAAAGTTGAGATGACAACCTTCATGTTCTCTTCTTTCTTTTTTTTTCAATATATAGCTGCCGCGTACTTGGTTCTTGTATCATGCGTGGAATTTGTTCGAGCTGCCAGTGGCGGACACTGGCCTAGGGTCGTTCACAATAAGCCTGGAGTAACCCGTACCCGGTTGGTCAACCTCACTGCTCCATTTACCGGTCACCCTCCACCAAAACACGATGCGATGACCGGCCTCACCTTTCATGACACCCTGCAAGCCTTGTTGGACCAGGACCATACCGTAACTGACACTGGATCTGAAGCCAACCCAGGAGACGGAAACATTAAAGAATTCCCAACTGTGGTACTTCTCTCTTCGTACACTCTTCTTCTTATCCTCGCCGTAGCCATAATTATTAGCATATTCTTTGTTTGCTCCGGAATTAATCGCATCTTCGCAGATGCTCGTTTTTGTGTATACTTGCTTGTCTCGGGCAATCACAGTGTATGGCTTAAAATAGGCACGTTCCCTGGACATTTTGGAGATTATATCTTTCAAACAGACGATCCTATCACACTGACTAAAGCCGAAAATATATGCCTAGGCGCACGATACACATTTAACTGTGTCATCCAAATGACCGACTGCTATACCGGCACATCGACACGACTGCCCACACATTTAAAGGTTAATAAACTGAAGGACATCATGTTGACAAGATTGATGACTAAGGACATTATACGCTACCAGTTGGTTACCATGGGTATAGGCATAGGAGAGCCTGTTCTTTTGGGGAAATACCGGCCCGGTGAGCTTGCAATTAGTACTAATACTTCAGTCGACTTAAGCCGTGTTGACCTTGATTAAGTCTTGTGTGAAAAATGTTGTATTTTTGTGTGTTTACTACCAATATGCTGCCGAACGTGCGTCAATTGATACAAGTGTTATGGTTATAAATTGAATTTGTAGCTAAATAAAATTTCGGTTTTGGAAAGAGCAGTATGACGCTGACAAGAGCGCTTTTACTCTGGCTCGGGCTAGGGTCAACCCCTTAGGTAATCTGTGAGACAGGCCCCTAATTTAGGGGCCTGAGGCTAAACTAGGTCTGCAACCAAAACTAGTAGTGGAATTAAATGTGGTTAACGCCACAATCTGGCGATCGGGCTCCAACCGAAATTATGGCTATAGCTAATTAAGCTATCGTCCCTTAATAAATCTCGACACCTAAATTGACTTGTTTGTTTTTTAAATTATTAATTTTGCAATGTCACAGAAGCTCCAAGTTACCTATACATAACTCCCGGAGAACTCCCACTTTAAAGGGTTACACTATATGCATGAGGTTTTTTTATTCTCTCACAGAAAGAATATAGGTCACCGTGCCATACAAATCCTAGAAAGTATTTCGGGTTCATCAGGAGACTACATGGTCACTTGTAAATTTTGATAGGTCCTACTGGCAGCGATGTATTTGATCATAATAAAATTTCTGAAAAATTACTTTTGCACCTTACTGCATGGAATCTAACTAAAAAGGATCCACTAGAAAAGAAGTAACAGTTCTTAATTAAAACCGGCTTCATGCAACATTATTTTTTCATGACTGCGAAATAAGTACGAAGAGATGATTCATGTCGCATCATTTTAAAAATCGTATATCGAGCTTATGTTTGTTTAAAATACACTTTTTATGATTGATTTATGTTATTATTGATAACAGGCCTAGGTGTCATTCCATTGCTCTTCTAATGGTAGAGACCTTGTACCATAACACTCATCAAAAAAGTGTTGTATTGTAATCGATTTCAAGTTCGTGGTCTATCTTCAAGAAATAGCACATTCGGGTTTTCAACAAAATGACAGGTCATTATAGTTAAATGCGTTTCGTATCGTAAATAAAAAGTATTCATAAATTTAAGATTCACTTATGAGAAGGACCTGGATAACACGTACGGTTTTAGACTAATATAAGGCGAGTCTTAGGCAACCAACATATCTATAGAAATACTTCCCTGCTTATCGAGCATGCCACAATCAAAACAAGAAGCGCAAAGTTCTTTGATAAAAGTTTATAAAACGACTATACAATTGAAGAAAGTACAAAGACCTAACATACAGCGTGACACAGACCATACAATTAAACGTAGTGTAAAGAAAACATAAAGATGATAAACATAAACATCACATAAAATAGAGCTTTAAACAGACCCTTTAGAAATAAGTTAAATTGGCTGTGCATCGGCGATACCCGACCGATACGCGGGCTTCACCGCCCAGTCTGGGGTGTTGGGAGGAGGCTGTTGGCGTTTTGGATTATCGTCGGGGACATTTTTCCGCTTCTTTTCCAATCTAACGCCCCGCTGACGGCGGCTAAGTTCTTTAAACTCAATTTCGTCCAGGTGGGCTTTGTAGGCACTCAGCTCATCGCTCTCCCACACGAGCGGTTTGACGCGGCGGTGATATCGCTCGGTCGTCTTCCCGTCTCTGTCGACCGGAAAATAAAGTCCGCGCTCCTCGTCGCTCGTGTAGTCGGGGGTGAGGAGGCGCCTCACGGAATTCTTTCGAGCTTCGTCCCACGTTGTGACGATATTTTCCAACCCCACTATCCGTCTTCTGAGCTTCTGCAAAGTTAAAAAGACACGTTTTTATTTTAATACAGTTACGACATACTTGGTCAAGAACATCCAATAAACACAAACAAGTTTTTCAATATTTCAGTTGCCTTAATTTAAAAGCTGGTCACTGCAGTTAATTTCAAAAGCGTTGCTTTATCCTTGGTCTCTATAACATACAGGCACTTTTTATTAATTGTGTCATATCCATTCTAATTGTATGTCAAGATTATTGTCCAAGGAAGCAAGTAAGGTTACAGTGCTCTATAAAAATTCATAATGTAAAAAAATTATAATTGTTTCCCAAGTTTCAGTGTTACAACCATAAGATCATTTCACAGCCGGGCCCCCTGTTTTAAGCCAAATTGCCGATTCACAGCTTCCCGGTATAGTTCCGACCGCAGTTCGTACGTATACCCCTTTTTGAACCGAGTGGGTCCCCAGGAAGTCACACCCCCTATACCATAGACCCCCAGTCTGTCTACTTAGATATCAAAGTAGGACATATCATCGTTCTTCAAAATAGAAAACAACCCCTTTCCACTGACATTTATACCAAAAAATCGACCCCTTATTCTTCAAAACGCAGACATTTTGTGGCCAAGAAATACCCTTTTTTCGTGAAATTTCATATTTCCCAGGAAAAAAAAAGACCCTTATTTTCATATCATGGATATTTGGGATGAAAAAGTAACCTTTTTTCTAGAAACAAGGACATGTGAATGTTGTCAAAATAGACCCTTTCTTCGCGTTTTTTAGAACAATGATGCGTATCCTTCCACCCAAGGAGTGGACAGACTGGGCATAGACCATAGACATTACTCTTTCTCCTCGGCTTTGCACTTGAAAAGTGTAAAATTTCGGCCTGCCTGAATCGAACTACGTCAAACAATGTTGAGAACAATAGTCCGCAAAAGCCATGATGTCAGGCGGGCCCCTAACGGTCACTGCACGCTGCTCCCGTGCCTAAACATGGGCCGGGCTGGGCCGGGGGTCCCCTCTATGAACTTTAGTAGGACCCAGCTGTCAGATTTGCTATTTCCACTAATAATGCTCGCAAACTTATGAAAACATGTATTTTCATAGGGGAACTATCAATGTGCATTATGATATACTTGAAAAGAAAAAGAGTTAATAAATATCAAAGTTATAGGCAATGTTATTGTCTGTGTGTACGGGTGACCGCGGTCCAGCCGGGTGTTATCGGTGCCCCCTCCAGGGCGGGCCGGGCCGGTGACCGGGGGTGTAGGGTTACCGGGGCCGGTCGTAAAAGGTTTAGGCCCAACACGTGTTGCGGGAGGGGTCCGTGACGTCAGACTTTTGTGGTCTATAGAGGAAGTCTGTAACAAAAATTTATTTACCTCGTTCACGTGGTGACGGATGATAGCCTTTTCATTGTCAGCCTTCATTCGGTTCTTCCGGATTCTGTTGGCCCTGCTTTGGAGGGTCTTGAAGTAGGTGTTGGCAGCAGCTAGAAAAAGAGGAAGGACATGAAGTATGCTTAAAACTGGAGCCATTAAGTAGACAAAGGCAATATAAAGGCAATAAATCAAGGGAATACATGTTAAAAATGCAAAGTGAGGGTCAACATATTATTCACGAATTAAAACCATCATTACACCGGTATTATATTTCTTTGTCCAGATAATAGAACTTACGTTTTTTTCAGATGACTGGGAGGATAACTTAAATTATAAAAGTAACAATTTACAATGTAAGTGGAGCCTATTTAGACACTAAAAACAGATTTCCAGCATTTCAAGCATGTTAAAATTTGTGTTAATTGAAGGACCAATACTTTGGAATCATGGACATTAGATGCATGAAATGTACAGCTGCAGGTTAGTTAACAAAGAAACTTGCTACCTATGGGACTTACCTAACACCTCTTCTCTGGTGGTATCTGGCCCCAGGCACACGTTGTCAACAACGGCCTTGATGATCGCAACGTTATCCGGGTGTTTGATCCCCGCCCTGAATGTTGGAATATATTTATATTGTTCAATTCATCGGCATCACGTCAAGTGCTCTATGACTCTATTAACATGAAAAAAAAAAACAGCAAAACTTATATTCAGCTGCAGCTTCTGTTGTTCAGGAACACATTACCCATTGCTTACTTAAAAACAATATTATTTTCTGTACTATTCATGTTGTTATGACGTAATCAACTTACCCAGGGTTCAGGTTGAATCCCCAAGCAGGCTCACCTCTCTTGGCCTTGTAGGCCGAACGAACGAGTTCCTACAAACAATATAATAAGCCAATAATTAATAGTGGACTTCTAACTATATGTCAGTGTACGAAATCATTACGGATTTTCGTTGTTTTCCGGGATGTTCCCTGGCGGCGCGGCAAAAGAGAAGAACATCAGGGCTATACTAGGAATGAGATCATTTCTAAACAAACCGAGAACTATATTAAACGGTAACGTTTTCAAGGTGAGATTATTAGTTAATTATAAGCTGTAAAAACAAACTTTAGAACTTACACATATTTCATTGCGTGGTTTGGGTGGTTTGTCAGCTGCAGCTGGCTTCGCTTGGTTCACGAGCACCTCCACCTGGGCCTTTGCCGCAGCCACTTCAGCCTCCGCCCTTCGGCACTTCTTCTCCAGCTCCTCCATCCTGGCCAGCAAATGGGCCATGGACGGTTCAGCTGTAGACGTGGAGGGGCCGGACGAGGACGAGTATTCGGGCGTGAACGACCTTTGGGACGTCGTCGACGAGAACGACCCTTGCGATGTCAAGGGCCCGGGCGTGAACGACCTTTGGGACGTCGTCGACGAGAACGACCCTTGCGATGTCAAGGGTCCGGGCGTAGACGACGTTCTGGACGTGGAGCTGGGGAACCATGGATGGGATTGCGACGTGGAGGGCGTCATCCCCCAGGGCGTGGATCCGGAGGGCGTGGAGGGCGTGGAGGGCGTGGAGGGCGTGGAGGGCGTGGACGACGATGCGGATGCAGTACCGCCTTGGGAACCACCAAGGCTAAGGTCCACGTCGTTGAGGGTGGATCCCTCTTCCGCGTACAGGGAGTCGTGAAGAGACTGATCCGCAGAGAGATCCGGAAACCCATTCTGAGACCCATACTGACGCGCATCCTCAGACATATCCAACAGCAGAGTACCTACGCCTGCTGATGAATCATGATCGGTTATTTTCTCGCCACCCGGTTTGGGGCTGCTGGTCAAGATCCTGCATGAGCTCGTAGACGGGTTTGACAGAACAGCGTCACTATAATCAGTTGACCCGTTCATGGTGGCAGCAAGTTTTCAAGTGATCTATATAGCCATATGCCACGCCGTATTTATACATGCCGGGCAGGCCCCCCTGTGGATACATGATCTGGTGAAAGCGATCTTTTATCGATGAGGCAAGACTTTGAACATAAGTTACGTGGTAGACGTGACGGGGTGTGGACGGGGTAAGAGAGACTTTTACCATAAGTTACGTGCTAGCCGTGACGGGGAGTACATGGGGTATCAGCGACACCCTCACCGCCGCCCCTTGTGAGGCCTGTTACGTGTCAAGAAGTGTTAAGACTACCCCGCGGGCCGCGTGCCGCGGTACTCCTGTGAGGGACCTGACACAGAAGCTAGTTGACATGCGCCGCCTCAGATGGCCAACAGGTGGACGCGGTCATCACAGACGCGTGTCCCGGTGTCAAACGCGACAGAAGTCATTTCAGATGAACCCCCTGTCGATCGGCTCTCTGAAGAAAATAGCGGCCTATTAGATGTGCTTCGCACTACCCAGTGTAAAAACTTGTGAAGCCCCCGGCTAGAAGAAGTCGTTTTAGTTGTACCTTACCTAGCGTTTAAGTTGTCGACCGAGGGTTAACTCGCTAAAGACTAGACGAAGCCCTTACAGTACCTGGGGGGTTGTGATGTCGTGTGGGGTGGGGGGTATAAGTATGTGCCTGTACTATACACTGGTTCAAAACAGCCCCTTGATGGCCATGGACATCGAGCGACTGTTAAACGCAAGTCTGCGTCTGCGTCTTGTTCGGGAGGAAAGGCCAGTGCTGAGACCTAGTCACCTCCAACCCGCGGACCAATCCGACCATCAGTGGCTGCTTCTCTTGTTAGTGATATACCTGGGGTGGAAATTTATCGGTATCTTCTGGAAATTGGCAGCAGGCTGTCGCTCGTTGGCGCAGGGTCAACGTCGGAGGGCTACAGTGCAGTGCTGTCTGAGAATCTACTGCCGATGGGAAACGCTCCTATTTCCACTGGCTCCCATTCCCGCCGAAATGGAAGCCGTAGGAAGTGCTGCCTGCCCACGAATGATCATCCAAAGACTGAGCATCCTGTCCAAGGCCCTGACCGTCGCCTGGTCGGGCCCACTCACGGTCCATCTGAATGGCAGTGACAAACCCTTGACGTTGGAACTCCCGCAAGAAGTCAAGATTCCTCGTACGGAGCGCGTGCGCCTGAACAAATTTTTCAGGCACAGACTTTGTAGAGCGAGCGTTTGCCTGATAAACAACAGGAACAACATGGCCCAAGAACTACTCCCAGCCGAAAAACTGGGCTGCATGCCTGACGTAGACTCTTGGGTGTGATGAACAGTTATATAAAAGTGTACGATATGTTTGAAGTAGATATGGGAAAATTTTAATTGTGAAATGCATATGTTCACGAAGCTTTCGAGTTACATATGTACATTAGTGTATGGTCAGTAAATACAATTATGGGAAAATAGGCGAAACGTTGACACGTGGACATCATAAAACCTTTTCCGCATGCATAACAATAAAACATTTTGATATCATGAACGTGTGTAGTCTTATGTGGCTGTGACTAATTATAAATGGGAATTCATGAGGATAATGTGAATGAATTGCAGCTGTACATGTGTGACGAAATTATGAGGGCGAGTATATATTCTAAACAACAAAAATCGAACATGAATGAGAACTGATAACTTTTGAGCTGCAATAAAAGGAAGAGTTAATAGCTAATGTATATATAACCAACTCAATTTAAAGTCAAGCGTCTGCATGCGCTTTGAATCCTACGTTGTCTGAAATACAGAATTGAGATGAAAACAAAAAGTGCTGGTACCATTATAAAAGTAAGTCCAATGTTCAACAGGTAAACAGTACCGTGCACACTGGGGGGGAGGAATGGTACGTGGGGAAGATGCAAGTCACCACGAAGTTTCTTGTATTCGACCTCATTCAGTCGAATCTCTTTCATGTATGTATGGAGGGAAAGGAAATTGTCTTTTGCTCGCTTAAAAATATCCTCTTGGCGGACTCGCATTTGCGGGCTAAGAGGTAAAATTGGGAATGGTTTATCGTACGAAAAATCCGGGTTCACAAGTCGGCTAAGTGACAGGTTGAGGTGTTGAAGACTAGCAAGGTTGACGGGGAAAACTGTTCTTAAGGGGCCTGCTGTAGAAGGCAAACAGTTAACACTTGAGACTGGAATTTCCCATTCTTTGGCGGACACAGAACAACCACATTCAAAGGCACGAACGCACGATTCACATCCAGGATGGGTTGTTGTTCGGTTGGGGCAGCGCACAACGACCTCGTCTATGTGAGAGAACAAATAGGTCCCTGTTGCAATGACTTGGATGTTCGACCTTCTGAAATTAGACTGAATGAGTATTTTGAAATCACAATAAAGTTTGACAGACTCATGATCACGTAGATAGATAGAAATGAGGCACGACGAGGGAGAAAGCCTGCGAATTGGTAGGTCATAATGACAAAACGGAGAATGGCAATTATCCAGATCTGGGTTGGAGGATACCGTGTATTGGGTTGCGGACACCAATAAATAAGCCGGTGTGTTGGAGAGGCGAGTATAATGCCCATGGAAGGCTAGAGGGAAGGTGTTCACTTTTAGAACCTTGAATATTTTGTCTAAGGAAATAACGGGAATCTTCAAAATAGTTTTCAGAACATTTCGCTGTAAAACCGGGGGGACTAAAACAGTTACACTTCTATACATGTCGCGAGTGTTTGGAATATAAATATTTGAACGATTGGACTTGGAAAGGAAAAGGTACCGAATCTTCCTCATATCAGTCTCCGATATCAAAGAGTTACTCAGCCTGTTCTCCGTTAGGTCGCGAATAGCCTGTAGCAAGACATCAAGGGAATAGTCCAGTTTAAAATCCAGTAGACGCAATTCTTGCAAATCTTGCATCAACCTGACCATCAATTCCCGGTTACTAATGTAAGCCTGGAGTCCTCGGGACAAATTGTATATGGAATGAGTGTTCTCTATGATGGCCTGGAGTTGGATTTCCAAAGTGGAGTCAACTACCTTTAGGACTGCATTTATTTTGCCATCGAGGAAGCCAATTTCATCGGCATTTACCTGGTCAGCACGAGTCTGTTGCTTCAAGTCATCGAGTGTGGCCGTTCCAAATAAAGTCTCGGAGAACTTGCCGATTTCTGGAATCAGAGCCCGCTGCTTCCTGGATTTTGCTGATGGAGGTGTTGGCTGGGCCGTCGATTCCAAAATTGATTGCACTTCCCGGAGTCCGTTGGTGACCTTCGCTGCTATAGTCTTCCCAATAGATGTTATGTTATTCAACATAAGTTGGATTTTTCGACACTGTTCCATTGAACCGGCTGCCAGGGTAGCGCCGTGTCTACAATTTAGTGCGGCTGCCTGTTTGGGAGAAGGAGGAAGTGGTAAAATGATATCGACTTCGGTAGTGAAGTACTCATTACCTATGTGGATGGACGGTTTACTCTCGAATACTACACCATAGTTGGTACGAAAACGGTTTACCGTACTGGTGCATAGGCATGGCTTAGCTGAGACAGTGCCCAGGATAAAGAGTCCACGAAGGAGGAGTATGAATACTGTTGGAGCCATGTCTGATGCAGGCTAGAGACCGCTCTAGTCTTTTATTACTTTTTCCCAGTCACGGGAAGGAGTAGACAGACAGTCGCCACGTGCACCTGGGATCTAAAGGTTTTGACCTCCGTGCAGAAACCTTACGTTAATGCCAAAAGAAAAGCCGTGCGAAGAGTATAAGCTTAGGCGTATGCTTGCTAGTAAGCTTTCGTTGGTTAGGGTGTCGGCTTGTTCTAATTGAATTGGAAGGCAGACTTCAAAATGAATTGTTGGCATGGGGTTCCTTAACTTGTGGATGAGAAGTGAGAAAGCCTGTAAATGCCATTACTGCCTGATATTTATAGGTTTTATTTGCAGGTGGTTTATATGGAGTTCAGGCCGATTTAAGTCTGGACTGGCTGAAATTAGTCTCAAACCTTAAGGTCGGCTTTATATCTAACCAGCTTAGACCCAGTTTAAGGTGAATTATTTAGGGTAGTTATATAGGCCGGGAGGTACCTTTTATCCATACAGAAAATGTTTAATGAATTTTTAATGAATCTCATCTCTCACGGATGACTTCAAAAGAAGTTAATTTCAAACACTTTTAATACTCCATCTATGGATGGTAAGGGTAAATGGTTTTCCGGGTGGGAGGGGCGATGGATGGTAGGGTGAAATAGGCCTGTCAAAGATTTAGCTACATGTGCTTTGCAGGCGAACGTAGGTTGGGTATGGAAGTGCCCGACCCAGCAGGTTCCCTGCATGGGGCAACTCTGGCCCGTGTTAACTCGATAACTAACCCCTGATTAATGGCGGGGAGTCCGTCAGATGACACCCAGCATGATACCTGTGTCGCTCTTGAGTGGGTTTGGTGTGAGTTATGTGATTACCAAGATTGTGCCCCTGCCCTTGTCAGATGTCAGAGGGGGGTACAGATTAGATGGGGTGCTTCCGGGTACTTATGGGTGTTAATGGATTAAGGCCGGCCATGATGGACGCTTCCAAACTTTGCCGCCGTTAGGAATGGACCTGGTTTATTAGGAAATGTTATGCACAAGGGAACAGGGGAGCGAGGGATAGCTGCAGAATCGCGAAAATGCTTTCTGTCATGTTACTTAAAAAGTACATGGAACTTGTTAACTAATGGTCATATTTAACTGAGACAATTAATTTAAATGAAGTGTGATGCCCAGTGTCTCCTGTTTATTCAGATGCTAAGATCGGGAAAGAAGGTTATTTAGAATGTTTGCAAGAAGTATATATAATAAATTTATAATATTCGGAATTTAAGCCGGATCAGTCTCATTACCATTAGGACTATCATGTTTAAAAGTAGTAGTTGAGGAGAGGGCGGGTTCGAGCAGGTTTTTTTTTTTTTTATAATTTTCCAATTTTTTTTAGGGTCTTTTTGATTTAACAACTTTTCGATTACAAATGGAGAGTTCTCCTTTAAAAAGCGTAACGTCCCGATCCTGTTTAAAATAAGTTAACAATCAACCTCCTCTCTTGACATGACGATTAGGGTTCAGAGTAGTCCTATCCTTATCATTAATTTGATAATACAAGTCTGATGGATGAACGAAAAACGTAAGGCATGAAGGGGATTCGAACCCGGGGCCGGGAGAGATAGCTGGTAGCCAAAAATCCACCGGGTTCAATAATACGATGACGTCGGAAACCAGCGAAAAGCCGTCTAGAGGTCCTTCCGGTCGCAGGACCAAATACGTCGAAACTACGTTGGGGAAAACGATGACGGGCAATGTAAATTGAAGTTGATAGAGACACATCAGTGACAATTGAGGGCGATCAAAATTAATAACTTGTGGTATTGCTTGTTTTCCAAATCGGAAAACCCACTGAAACACAAGGACCGAAGCTACAAAGTGTCTCTTTTTGGTAAACACCTTTCTGGTTGCCCCGATTACACCCACGGTATATATATGTCGCAAACTCTGTAGGTTAGTGGGTCTGGTTGTGCAACCAACGATGAAATGCAATGAACTGAATATGGCACAGATGAGTTCGCCAGACCTGGGTGGTAGGATCTAATCGAACTTGATGCACTCGATTAGCTCCTACCACTCTAAATTTTCATTTTTTTCGGAAGTTTTATTTGTAATAATGGTGTTAAAATGACCAGATGGCCCACGGGCCGGTCAGGGGGGTTGCAGGGGTGGACCCAGGAATTTATAGAGGGGGCTGGGGGCAAAGCCCGTCTGCCCCCCCCCCCCCCCCCCCCCCGGATCTGCCCATGAAGGACCTTAAAACAAAGTTAAGGTGGAGAGTTCTAGTTGAAATGGTAAACAATAAATAGGGCGAAATATACAAATTTAGAATAGGTTTATGAGGCTATAACTTGTGAATTGTATTAGTTAGCGTGTTTTATTCTGTTACTGAGTTCAGTAGCTAGGTTGGGAAAGGTTAACGTTGGGACCAAATTATTTTTGCCTTATAATGCTTACACGAGTCTCACAAGCGAGTTTAAGAAATCTGGTTTAAAACAGGCTTAAACCATATTTGCTTTTTGGAAATACGCCCTTAAAATTTTTAGCTACAAGTTTGGTTGAACTAACCCTATTTTTTTTTAGAAATAGGCCTATTGGACATCACTTTCATGGGATGGAAAACCATTATTGATATGATATATGTGATAAGATTTCTCAAAAATATTACTTTCATTTCATGATAAGGGTTGTACCCAACATCATGGGAGACAATTGCTTTATTATTGATTAATCATAGAGGTTATAAAGTTAAATCACGCTTTATCGCTGTTTTTACGCATTTGATTAATTATTATGAATTATTTTGATTTTATATAACTTTTGTTTCTATATGTAAGGGCTATTAAAACTAAATGCGCTAATGATATTGTTATGCCCCTGGGTTATTATGTCATGTATCTTTTTAGACCTAAAAGTATGTATGTAGTTTCCTATTGATATACATTGCTTAGAGTAGGGCCTACACAGTGTGCTTGTTTATACATGTGGGGAAAGGGGGCCAGACTTCTGACAGCTGGGGGGGTCACTGAGTGCCCACTCCATGGTCAGAAGTATTGTCAGAACTTCTGTCAGAACTCCTGTCAGAACTCCTGGGGTATATAAAGCCCAGGATGTTGGGGCTGGGGGTTCAGTCTGTTGTAGGCCCTGGAGTAGTTTACACCATGTTTATTGTAACACTGGATTTACCTACATCATTCTTATAGAATAAAGGACTATATATTCATCCTACAAGAGATTCATTATTTGGTCTTTGGGGATTTACCCTGGGGACCTAACACTGGTGGCAGCGGCGGGATGAGGACTTTAACATGCAAAAGGATTTTATTGTGGATTACCAGCTACCAAAATAAGGACAATTAATGCAGACATGGGTTGAATTAGGAGTGACCCTGGATTTATTGTCTGTGACCTGGGATTATGTTTGTTTATTGTGAGAGTGAATAGATATTTTGAAAAAAGGATGTGACACTCATTAGGATTATGTCACACCTGCAAATGACATCTGACAAATACTCTGATGTCACACATTAAATGGAATATCACAGCTACAGGGAGTGTGACACTTGTGTTGTGGGTGTGACAGTTGTATGGAGAGTGACACCTGCAGGGAGTGTCACAGTTAGGAGAGTGTCACAAGTACATGGAGTGTGACACCCTTGGGGTGAGTGTCACAGCTACAGGGAGTGTGACACCTGTGTTGTGTGTGTGACTGTTGTATGGAGAGTGACACTTGGAAGCACAGTGTCACAAGTACATGGAGTGTGACACCCATTGGCTGAGTGTGACAGCTACAAGGAGAGTGATACCTATATTGTGGGTGTGACAGTGGTAAGGTGTGTGACGCCAAAGGTGAGAGTGTCACATGTGCAAGGAGTGTGACACCTCTGTGGTGAGTGTGACAGTTGCATGGAGTGTGACAGCTGTAAGGACAGTGTCACAAGTACATGGAGTGTGACATGCATAGGGTCAGTTTCACAGCTACAAGGAGTGTGACACCTATGTTGTGGGTGTGACAGTTGTGTTGAATGTAATGCCTGAAGGGTCAGTGTCACAGGTGCAAGGAGTGTGACACCTAGAGGACAGAGTCAGTAGTACCTGGATTGTGACACCCATAAGGGGAGTGTCAGAGCTATAGGGAGTGTGACACCTATAAGGTGAGTGTGACAGCTGTTGAGAGGGTGACGTTTACATGGATAACCACACAGTTGTAGGAGGTGTGACATGCTCACAGCTTAATGAAGTGTGACAGCCAGAGAACAGTACCACAGGTGAGGGAGCATAACAGCAATGGATTATGTGATCCTGATAGGAGGGGTGACACCTACTTGGGAGTGTCACAGCTATAGGGATTGTGACAGCTGTGTTGATAATGTGACACCTGCATTGAGTGTGACACCCCCAGGAGCATGGGTGTCACAAGTGGAGTGTGTCTGACTATTGTCCTAGCAGAGGACTAGTGGCTTGAAGATGTGACAGGTGACAGTAGAATGTGACAGGTGGGTGGATAGTACAAGAAGTCAGGTGTTGAAAGCAGTGACATAGCTACCATGGGGGTGTTATGGCTATTGTTAGGAAGTGAGGCTGCATGGAAATATGAGAAGTATTATGGTGACAGTGTTGACAGCAAACGAGGATAAGCTGTTGACAATGATTACCTGGAGTGACAGTAAGTCATTGGAAGAGGAACCAAAGGATTAAGTGGATAAGTGCTATGGAATTTATAGTCTGTGATTAGAGTTATGGTGTAACTTTAGAAGGAGGATAGGCTTATTGGACTGGAAGTGATACAGCTATGTAATTCATGGAGGAAAGGTGCCTGAGTGTGTGAACTGGCCCAGGGAACACAAGACGTGTTGAGAGGCATTTCAACTTAGGACTTTTCAGGGAATTATGTTGAATTGAGAGCTGTTGGTGACCAATACGTGGCCTTGGAGAGTTCTAGTATGTTGCATAGGAGTAACTGCTGATACAGAAATGGAGATTCTAGGAGCACAGAATGGAAGTAAGATCCACAGGAAAGATGTGGCGGTGGTACAAGAAATTGTGTTTATGTGGTGTTTAATCCTGTTTAGGAATGGGGGCTTAGTTTCCCCATCTACATCATGTAGCCCTGTATTGATACCTGGCTGTAACACTGGTTCTGAGTATGGTTACAAAGTTTTGAGAAGGAGATCAAAGCTTGGTAGGGGATCCTCATCAGACTCTAGATCAGTTGATCCTCCAGACTTTACCAAAGGACAATGAAGAGGGAGAGAAGGACTGGTAATATCCCTCTACCACAAGGCTCAACTTTTTGGGTAGAATACTATAGTTGTTTGTTGACAAGTAGTGACATTTCCACCAACAGCTGAGTCTAATTTACTCATGTCATGGAAGAGTTAGCAGCTGACCTCAGGAGGTCATTCTCTGACAGCTGACCACAGCTGTTGATTGGTGTCCAGAGATTAAGCAATTTAAAGAAAACAGATTAGTGTCAAAGTTCAAGTGATTTACAGAAATTGGATTTTCAAGAAGTTTTTGGATAACCTTTTACCATGTTTCTAAATGTTTTGTAGATTGGGCTAGGATAGTAAATGTCATGAGAAAAGTTTTGATTTAACTGAAAGTTGTAGTTTTGTATGTGACTGGATATTTGTCTGTGTGATTTTAAATGTGTTACTAGATTCTATAGAGAAAAGGAACAGCTGTGTGAATTATACATGTGCCTGGGCTTGGATTACAAATAGCCCTACAATGGAGAGACTTACTTTTATTCAAAGACTCTATACATTTTGGAACATTTAAGGACCATTATCAAGGACATAATTTTAGCATACTATCAGGAGATAGTATTGACTTGGTAGGGGGTAGTGTTGTGCCCCTGGAATACCATTATCTTTGTATTTTAGAGTATACATGTAGTTTCACAGAGTTTACATGTAGTTTCATATACATGTCTTAGAATAGGGCCAATCCTGTGTGCTTCCTTATACATGTAGGTTAAAGGGGGCCAAACTTCTGACCACTGGGGGTCACTGAGTGTACATTCCTCCTGGTCAGAAGTCTGTCAGAAGTCTTGTCAGAACTTTGGGGTATATAAAGCCCAGATGTTGGGGCTGGGGGGGTTCAGTCTGTTGTAGGCCCTGGAGTAGTTTACACCATGTTTATTGTAACACTGGATTTACCTACATCATTCTTATAGAATAAAGGACTATATATTCATCCTACAAGAGATTCATTATTTGGTCTTTGGGGATTTACCCTGGGGACCTAAAAATATAGGCCTACCAATGTGAGCGATACAACCCTGTTTTACCCTAGTTGTGTGCACACTATAGGCTACTCCTTCTGCGCTTCAGCCTCATCTATTCTTATTAGGTCAGGAAACTGAGTATTATTTTTGTTGAGCTTGGAAACCAATATCAACCGGCGTTTATAGATTATATGCACAAATGTGGGAAGGCCAGTGTAGCCCTGAAGTTGCCCTTTTTAAAGGTAAATGAATAAGAATGAACGGTCGGTGGTTATGTCGCGCATTTAAACTTTGTATGGCGGATTTTTATAGGCTCATTTTTGATAGAACACGAGAAGTAATATAATAAGAAATTCCAAACGAAATTTTCAGATTGTGGAGCCAAATTCCTTAATCCAATCGTGAGTGGGGGGGACTGGGTACGCCACTGCTGGCAATTATATTGGTGCCTGAATGGAGGGTAGGTACGTTAAGACGCCGAGAAGGTTGGGCGTGTGAAGAGAACTATGAGCGGACGGGACTATTGTGACACAATATAGTTAACACCCCCTGACTTACACTTATATACACGCCAGAAGGGGAAGGGAAACTTTGAGGTGGGCGCAAAAGTATTACCTAACACGCCCACTGCTATGGGTGGTATAATGATACTTTTATTTTTCAGGGATAATGGTGGAGTAAGACTTACACTCCTTGACACGTTTTAGAGCAAGTGGTTTCAGACACGCCCGAGCCTGTCTAATGTATGAGTTCAAATTCTTCCCGTGTTTTGCTAATGGCATAGCATCAGGGCTTGAAGATATTGTATGTGGAGTACCACAGGGAAGTGTATTGGGACCTTTGCTATTTTTAATTTATATTAACGATGTTTCTAAAATTGTTGTTAATAGTAGAGTTTCTCTCTATGCAGATGATACTGTGTTATACATTGAACATAATAATATAGACATTGCTTTTCAATTGTTACAGAGTGATCTAACTGCTATTTTTAATTGGTGTATAAAGAATAAGTTATCTTTAAATATTAAAAAAACTAAATATTGTGTCTACGGTACTAGATCGAATGTTGAAAAGAGCAGACAACCAGATAAAGATTTATCCCTGAACACAATTGTACTGGATAGAGTATGTTCATATAAATACTTGGGATTTACTCTTGATGAACATTTAAATTTCAACAAACATATTAATGAATTGACGAAAATTGTATCACATAAATTGTTTGTTTTCTCTAGAATCCGTAGATATTTAACTTCATCAGCCAGTATTTTGGTTTTTAAAACAACCATCTTACCTTTTTTAGAATATGGTGATATTGTGTATAGTGGCACTTCTCTCACAAACTTATAAGACATTGATAAGTTATTTTATAGAGGGTTAAGACTATGTATTAATGAACAAAATCATATTTCTAAAGATGAACTTTGTCAACGTTGTAAGATAGCCAAATTGTGTGATAGGAGAGAGTGTCATATAAACAATTTTATGTACAAATTGTCTAGAAATGTACGATATTTGAAAATTCCTGTAAGAGAAACAAGGTTGCACACTCCTCCAGTTATTAAAGTTTATAAACCGATTAGTGAAAAAGTTAAATGTAACTTATTATATCGTGGTGGTATACAATGGAATAACCTAGGGGCGGATGAAAGGAATATTGCTACATTTAAAGAGTTTAAGCAATTACAAAAAAATTAATTAGTCCAAATAGTAGTTGCATATGTGTAGTGGGTTATACCTTGCTTTCTTCATGATATATATATCGAAGGTTCTATTAAATTATTACTATTTCTATGTTTAATACTATATGATTTGTTTTATCAGTTTCTGTTAACTGAATGGACTGTTATTGTACTGAAATTTTAAGAATGCCAAATTATTTATATTTTATGTGTATACCTGAATCATTTCTTTGTATGTTAATGATTTGTAATAGAAATTCATACAAGTGAATATATGATTGTGTCAACATCAATCTAGGCATAGGTTTACCTATGTAACTCAGACGTTTAATGAAAACAAGTTACATGTAACTTATTATTTGTCTGAATAAAGAATTGAATTAAAAAAAAATGATAACATCATAAATAATCTTATATCTTAAACATTATATATATGCTGATGAAGGCAGTAACATGCCAAAACTAGTTGATTCGCCATTGATTCCATGTCTAACTAATAATTCAAGTCAACTACAGTCTGTCGTTTGGTTTGTGTAGATTCAACACTTCTGTTATTCTGTCATTTGGTTTGTGTAGATTCAACACTATATAATGTGTATGTGACAATTTTGAGGTTCAAATTTAATCCTGAAGAAGGCAGTGACACGCGAAAACTAGTCAAATTCAGTCCATCATTTGGTTTGAAGTAGATTCAAAACCTTTATTATATATATATGTATATCTAAACCATCTTTATTATTAATCCTACAAACTTGATTTCAGAATGCATCTACTTCTAGAAAAGTACAGGATGATTGGGTGTAACAGATTGTCTAGATGATGTTTATAGATTGAGCTTTCATTCCAATTCCCTTCTGACTCTGAATTCTTATCCAACATGTTATTTGGAAATGCTGTCTGCATGTTGCAACACAATGTTATATTGTAGGTTGTAGCAACAATTCTGCTACATTTTTCTCATGATGTTCTAAAAATGTTGCACATTGTCTGAACGTTGTTTGTTTGCTAGCGCAGGGCAAGTTGAACACTCCTCAGTGCTGTAGGTAGTACACCTTCTACCAATGCTTCTAGTTGTACACAAATAATTATTAGCAACAGATTCTAAATATATATTACGGGATAAGAATAACATACTTTATTAACATGTCAAATATATCACTGATAAATGAAATGCAAAGATGTGTGCTATAACTATCAGGGATTTAGCGTAATTGGCCTTCATAAGTCTTTCCATATAAGACATGACAATGTACGCTGAATATGTAATTTTAGTATGTTAGAAGTGTTAGATGTTAATTTTTACATAATTATTTTATTATTTTTCCAAAGCAATGCAGATTGTCCAAATAAGATGACATGTTATCTTATACAAAATACTTCATGGAGGTTATGTGTAATATCTATGAATCCAGGAATATTGCATCTATGTCTATAAACAAAGATGCACATTAATCAGAAACTGTTCAACGTGCTAATTGTTGATGTCAAGGGTTAATCCCACTTTGACAAGTTTCTGAGTATATGCACTTTCAACTTCTTTCTTTTGCTCTTCATTGAAGTAATTTCTCCAGTCACCAACACTTCCTTTTCTTAGAAATGATGAAACACTGTTGTCCATACCAGGACTATTGACTTCATTGACGGCTTTATTCTGCTTCATGCTTTTGAATGACAATTGCCCAAGAAGTGACGATATGACGTCTTCCTGGAGTTCCTTCCCAAGGAATGCTGCCACTTGAATCAAGACACTGCGCAGGTCTCTGACCATGTCCTCATACTTTATAAAGAGTATATGATCCTCGTGACCCACTCTTGCATTCCACCAACCAGCAACATGGTCAAGGTGATTGCCGTAGAATAGTTGGTTTGTCTTGTAGTATTCATTGAAGAATTCATCCCAGGAACCAGTGTACAGGCCATGGGGTTTGCACATTTTATAGTAATGATAGAATGATACAAGCTGGTCAAATGGGTTCCTCATCACGTAGATGACTTTTGGGTGGCTTCTGTCAAAGCCATCTTTCATGAAGTCATACGGTAGATGTGTAGCCAAAAAATTTGGAGGTGATGCTCTCAATACCATTTTGAAAGAAGGCATCCCTTTGTCTCTATATGGCACCCATGAAAACAGGTTTGATATTTCTTTGCCATCCGAGAGAATAAGGGTGACTAGTGCCATCATCCAACTGGTCCCTGAATAGCAATAAAAAATCTTTTAATTGACAAAATTTGTTAATTGGCATAGCTTGTAATCCCTATTATATCAAATCCTTTAATAAAGGGGCCATCCATCTACAAATTTACAATTTGACTTTGAAAATCATAGTCTGCTCTGTAAACCCTTTCAGAAGCCTATCACTTATGAGTGAAAAAAATATTCAATGTAGGTATGAATTCTTAACATAAATTAACCTGTAAAAGTATAGTGCATATTACTAATATGTTTCTATATTAATTGGTTAATCACACAATAAGATAACGGTAAAAGGATAAGTTTGTTTGTGGCAGATGTCTAAGCCTGACTGTCACATATTCATTGATTAGACACCCCACATTTGTATAAAATGAACTGTTACATAGATGACAAAATCATATGAACAAATATAATCAGCTTCTTTACCTGATTTTGGGAAGGAGACCACTAGTACATCCTTAGGATCAAAGGTATACTGTCTCATTTGAAGGAGGCCCTCAACATCAACATGAGAAGGATAGGAAATACCTTCATAGGTGAAATACTTAGGGTCACCAAGACTAAACTTGGACGAGCTGTTAGCACACATGGCTTTTCTGTAATGAACATGAACATAGATTTCCATAGGCGGGCTTTTTATCAAATTCAACAATATGTGTAATGCTTTTCACCCTTGTGATTTATAAACTTAAATAACCTTATAATCCCATAAGTTTCCTTAGTCCTTTTTGATTCAACAAAACATTGTGTGTGGTTTATTTGATACAATAATATGGACTGATATTGGTTTATTGTTTTGTTTTTTGAGGTAAATTATTTATTGATTTCATAAAATATTATCAGTCTATTTCTTCATTAAAAATTTGGCACCAAGATGAATTAAAAAATTGATTAATATTCTTTTATTAAAGGTAAATATGGGTGACCAATACAGCGCCACCTGGTGCAATCTTATTTTTATAGTATGATTTTCTGAAAATTTCATTCAAACATTTTGGGAGTATTTAAGAATGATGAAGGTGAAAATGTGACTGAAAGAAAAGACGTTTGTGGAAAGAAAAAACAGGCAAATGTAGACAATTACGCAGATCTTTTTTGACTTTTCCTTTGTTTTCAGGATAAAATGAGATTCTCCATGGTGACCTATAGTTTATATCCACATATATACCTCACTGTGGTCCTACCAACACATCTAAAGAATTTAAAGTAAAAATCATGGTTATTTACTTAAGGTTAGACTACGGTGATGAGCAGCAGATTTACTAAAACTGCCATATCTCGAAGGTCATTGATGATATTTGAACATGTCATAGTTCATTTAAAAGCTCTGATTTTTCTCTATCTAGGGACATATCAAACTGCACTTATAGATTTAACTTCGAGAAAATAATTAATAAAATTGTATTTTTTCACTTTTTTTTTTTGAACTAAAATTTCTCACTCAATATTATTCTCATAATTTTGAAACTTGGTAATATTGTAAATAACATTTGTTCAGAGGGAACAGTGTCTCAGATTTTTTATTTAGGCCCTAGTTTTGATTTTATGACCAAAAACGGGAAACTTTTTGTATTTTTTTGTCACTTTTTACAACTTCATTTTCTAGATTTCATTAAATCAAAACTAGGCCCTAAATAAAAAAATCTGAGACACGGTTCCCTCCATAAGAGTAATATCTACATGCATAAGAAATTTCATGAGTTTCCCTTCATTATTAACTGAGTTATTTCATTTCAAAAAAATTAAGTACAAAACATGATTTTCACATTTGCACTTAATTTTTATTTCTATTCTAACTACCATAATTATAAGATTCATATCATGAAATAGTCTATTAAACTGGTACCTAATGATATATAATAAATACTTAGATAGATAGAATCAAAATAATTATTCTACATTTTTGCGAAACCAACAAAGTGGTCCCTCATCACAGTAGTCTAACCTTAAAGACAATGGCGCCATTATAGATCCAACGTTAAGATTTTTATGAAATTTTAGGAAATAAAAGTTAAACATATATGCATCCTAGAAATGTAAAAAGAATAGGGGGTCACCATGGAAACTTTTGTGCTAGAGACATAATAATGTAAGCATAATTCCTTTAAAAGTAACATTTAAAAAAAAAATATGCTTCAGTACACGTTCCATAATAAATTTAATAATAATCCTCAAATTAATTATACAATCATTGAAATCTAAATCTAAGACATATATACACAAAATTCAAGAACCAGTTAGAAAATGATATGGCTTTTATTGGAATAGAATATATCTTTTATTTTAAATAAATTGTTAAATTAACTAAATGAAATATCAAATTTCAGATTACAATGTTCACCACAAAAAATTCAACGTTAAGAAATTGTCTAAAATTATACATAATGTACATATAAGTGTTATCTGTCATTTTCTGGAAAAAAAATTGGGGGTCACCGACCTAACTTTGTCAGGAAAAGAGTTGCTAAAATACAAAGGTAGGGCCGAAAATATTATTTTTATTACAAATGAAATCATAATTAATTCAAAATTAGGAATCGATCAAATCTGAGAAAATATATGGATTTGTGAGGTTCTGGACTACATCTTTGTCACTTATTGTATTGCAATTGAATGATAATCACCAGAGATATGGACAAAAACGCATTTTCCCTCCATAGGGTTCTATAGTTAAGCATTCCCACCCCTGTGGTCATGGTCCACTGCACACCCATACAGCCAGGCTGCGCAGTGTGCATGCGCACGATCAAATGGCGCAATTGCCCTAAAGTACACTTTTATCACTAGTTTGAATCTCTATATATATATTACAAACAAATAAGTATCAAACCATAATCAGTTTGATACAAGAATATTGATTCATTTTCTGTTTGTTACAAGAATATTAGCTGGATTTGTATTCATAATTAAGGCATACTGCTTATATATACTAAGTACAAACAAAACAGAAACTAAAACAATAAAATGATATTGTTTGGTTGTACAAAACAACTTAAGCAACTAGATTACAAAAATCAGCACAACTAGGTTGTCAAATTGACTGGCAACATACTAAAAGGTGGCGTCATGATGCCTGGTAACAAGATAACTAATCACCTGTGGGTTTGGAGCAAAATATTTGACATGTTTAACATTTCACTTCTGTGGCCGGTGATGTTGGTTGCTGAAGGGGACTAAATTGTCCTCTAGTAGCCAGTAAATTTATAGCAAGAGCATCCCAACCTGGAGATTAGTTCATTAGTTGCCTGGCGATTAGCTAGTTGCCCGGTGACCAAAATGTCATCCTTGTTCGCCCGTGAAAGCTACTAAAATACACTAATAACCATCATTAGTCGGTCGAGCGGGGACCAAGCTTTAATAGATAAGCCCATTATCTACCAATCTCATACCCAAACCAGACGGAACCTATTTGAATAGCTTATTAAATCATTATTCTTTATTAAGGAGGACATAATAAGTGTTATTATCCATAATGATGAAACATGCCTGTTGCACTATATTACACATGATGGTGACCTCTGGATCTAGGGCCTACATAATGGATGTGGTAACGTACATACTATTATTGGGCACCTAGCTGCCCTACTACAGATAAGTTATATATTCAAAGGTTCCTCAACATTTTATTCTATACTTTTTGAGGTTCCACCTTTTCAAAATTTTGGTGGATGCCTAAATTACAAAAATAGAGGAAAATGCTGCACATGTATGACCAAAAGCATGTTATTTTAGAACTAAGCCTTTGTGATTCCACCCCCTTTTTGAAAATCCTATATCCACCCTGCAAGGTACTTTCCTTATTGAACTAGGGTAGTAGGACATTGGCTTATAGGTACAAGGCTCATCAAAGATACATCTGGTTGTCTGTTCCCCTTATGCAGTGGTGCACATCAATGTAAAGTTTAACGCTACATTCCAATAAGGTTAGGTCGCATTTGTGGTCACTCTTTTTAGGTGATGCAAGCAATTTGCAGTTTTGATACCAACATGTTGCAATTGGTATTCCTGACCGCAAGCAAATCATAAAGAACCTATATAAAACAGCAGGTGCTACAAGCAGATGCCACAAGCAAGTGCCACAAGCACCTATAATTCACCTTGCACTACTCTACTGCAAGCAGTTTGTGGCAGTTTGTTCGCATCTTTTCATGGTGCCGCAAGCAAATACCCTTATTTTAAGTATTTATATTGGTAATGAGCCTATAAATCTTACCATACAGTGTAGACTGTTGCTCCTTTTCATGGTCTTTCACAAAAAGTGCAAATTTCACAGCTACCTGTGCCTCTCTCCCAGTCCGTGGTGTAAGTGGTGGAAGGGGCCCCTTGGGCTACCCAACCATGACTAAGGGAGGCAGGTGATTACAGAGGGAAGAGTGTAGATATTTTTGGTTGAGCTGTCCCAATCAATGGAACATACCCCTCTTACATAGGCAATATGTTTTCATTGTAAATTATCATTATTATGGTCATAACTACAATAATGCTACAATTTTATTTTTCATAAAGGTTTATGTGACGGAAAACTGCCACGGAGGCAGAGGTTATGCTATATAACCTCCGTAAGATACATATTTTGGGTTGGTTAGAAACTTTATGGGTAACAAAATGAAGATTACATATAATCACAAAGAAATATATATATTGTACGATACATAAATGTTTGTGTGTTTCTATTAGGTATAACTTGAAACCCAGGTCTTCATTAGTATAGTGCACGTGGTTAGCATGGATGTCTCTCATGCAGGTTCAAAACCTGTAAGGCCAGAGCCGCCCCAACAAATCAGCGTCCTTTGAACAAATCATACACAACCAGGTCTTAACATCTCAGGTTCAGTCTACCATGGCTGCCGCCTCTTTTTTAGGGATACTAGTGAAAATCACTAAGTACAAGCAGAGGCCTATGTAGCCTTCATGTTAAAATCAAATCAAGACCCTTCCCGGGGCCCTGGAGGCCCCAGGGCTGGCCTGTCCCCTCTCCCGGCCCCCTGGAGGCCCCAGGGCTGGCTTGTCCCCTCTCCCGGCCCCCTGGAGGCCCAGGGCTGGCCCCTCCCCTCTCCCGGCCCCCTCCCTCTATACCACTCTCAGTCACCTCTCCCTCTGGAAGCCGGCCTGCACCCTGTCCCGGTGTCTTTGAGGCCCAAGGGCTGGCCTGTCCCCTGGCCTCTCCCAGCCCCCTGGAGGCCCCAGGGCTGGCCTGTCCCCTCTCCCGGCCCCCTCCCTCTATACCACTCTCAGTCACCTCTCCCTCTGGAAGCCCCAGAGCCGGGCTGCCCCATGTCCCAGCCTCCTGGAGGCCCCAGGGCCGGCCTGGTCCCCGTCCCGGCCCCCTGGAGGCTCCAGAGCCGGCCTGCCCCTCTCCTGGCCCCCGGGAGGCTCCAGAGCCGGCCTGCACCCTGTACCGGTGTCTTGGAGGCCGCAGGGCCGGCCTGCACCCTGTCCCGGCCCCCTGTAGGCCGCAGGGCCGGCCTGCACCCTGTCCCGGTGTCTTGGAGGCCCCAGGGCCAGCCTGCACCCTGTCCCGGCCCCCTGTAGGCCGCAGGGCCGGCCTGCTCCCTGTCCCGGCCCCCTGGAGGCCACAGGGTCGGCCTACACCCTGTCCTGGCCCCCTGGAGGCCCCAGGGCCGGCCTGCTCCCTGTCCCGGCCCCCTGGAGGCTCCAGGGCCGGCCTGTCCCCTTTCCTGGCCCCCTGGAGGCTCCAGAGCCGGCCTGCACCCTGTCCCGGTGTCTTTGAGGCCCCAGGGCTGGCCTGCCCCCTTTGAAGTCATGCTATGTTTGACCATTTTTCATCCCCCTCCCCCCCCTTTTGTTATGTCACCCTTGACCCTCCCCAAAAAATTACATCATGCGAAGGGGACCCCTCCCCCCTTTAAATCACAGATAAAGTATAAGCAGGGATGGGTGTAACTAAAGACCAGGCCTGTCCCCTCTCCCCGCATCCTGGAGGCTCCAGGGCCGGCCTGCCCCCTGTCCCGGCCCCCCGGAGGCCCCAGGGCCGGCATACTCCCTGTCCCAGTCCCCTGGAGGCCCCAGGGCCGGCCTGCCCCCTGTCCCGGCCCCCCGGAGGCCCCAGGGCCGGCATACTCCCTGTCCCAGTCCCCTGGAGGCCCAAGGGCCGGCCTGCCCCCTGTCGCGGCCCCCCGGAGGCCCCAGGGCAGGCATACTCCCTGTCCCAGTCCCCTGGAGGCCCCAGGGCCGGCCTGCCCCCTGTCCCGGCCCCCCGGAGGCCCCAGGGCCGGCATACTCCCTGTCCCAGTCCCCTGGAGGCCCCAGGGCCGGCCTGCCCCCTGTCCCGGCCCCCCGGAGGCCCCAGGGCCGGCATACTCCCTGTCCCAGCCCCCTGGAGGCCCCAGGGCGGGCATACTCCCTGTCCGGGCCCCGTGGAGGCCCCAGGGCCGGCCTGCCCCCTCTCTCGGCATTCTGGAGGCCCCAGGGTAGTAAATGATGGTTAAAGTCCACAATAATAGATGATTAAAGTCCAGTTTTTAAAGCAATTAAATATAATGCACAGGCACTATGATGATGAACTATATACAGGGCTTAAATGTAATTGCACTCGAAGTCCATATAATTAAAAACAAGTAAATGCACCTATACTGAATTAAATTGATAAGATAATAAGTTGTGAACTGTATTAAACTCAACCTCCAGTTTGGGTGGACATTGTTTTTTTATTTTAACAGATTTGAAAGTGTGTATCAATAAACATGTTTTGGTTTTTCAACCTTCATCAGGATTGAATTAAATTGATTAACTTTAGGTTTCTTTACATAGTACCTCATGAAAATTGTTAATATTTAAGGGAATTTAATGTTTCCATGTGACTCATCTTTAATGTTATTTACAAAGTTTGAAAGGCATATTTAATCTCTACTTAAAGAAGCAGAAATCGGGGCCAGTGAATATAAATTATCATATTGCCGTGATGCTAACTATTCAATTAGCTACCATGCAAAATTTCATTCAATTATCTTTATTATAATTAGTTTTAATTTTAAATACAATTTCATAATTCAAATTAAAAGTGAATATCCCTGTCTGCAATGGTGCAGCATGCACAATTCATGTTTTGGTGTGTAATGTCACATGTACACACAGATCAGGTATAAACTAGAAAACATAAAAAATAGCTAGATATAAATGTGCCCCTCTATTTCAATGAGTCTAATAGTGATCAAAACTGTGAAAGTAAATTTTGTATACAAAAACATATATTAAAAGATTATTTTAAAAGATTTTTCAATTTTGAAAATTTTGAATAACGGCTTTTTGTGTGACGTCACACACAGATATCCCTTTTTAAGAGACAGGGTACCCGAGACATTTTCTGGAAGAGAGACCTCATTAACAATCAAAAGAAGCTGACCTTGTTATGAACCTCTTTGTTAGCATTAACGCTAGGATATAGAAGACAAATTGAATGAAGATTGAATTTCACTGGCCCCTCCCTTTAAGACCTTTACTTTATAAGTAAATGTCATGTAATTTTAACTAAAGTGGGTTTTTAAGTACCTTTACATTGTAAGCGTCAAATTTCGTGCAGTGCTACCTCTAGAAACATTCTTAATGATAGCGTATGTTACATGATGTCAGGTTATAATGACCTCTTGCATTTACAATTTAAAATTCAAGGCTGTATACCTTTGTTTGTTTGTAAAATTAGTTTAATGTCTGGCTTACCCTTTAGGGTTCTTTTACCAGACTGCACAAGGTAAAGCTTTGCAGCTAGTTTTACGCCACAGGGGGGATAACAAAATCCATTAAATGAGGTGCCTATTTTTAGCAGTGGGACCCAATGCCCTCTTTATAGCGCTGCCACACTGAGGTATCATGTCATAGGCCCAGACAATACCCCACCCAGTCCTATCATACTGACTGGGCCAACCAGTCATGTTTCGTGGTTCTTACTTTATACTGAGTGCCAGGCAATGTGTGACCACTCCCATTGTTAAAGTCTTTGGTGTGACTCAGCCAGGGATCCAGGGATAAATCCCAAGACCTCCCAGACTCGAAGTAGCCACTCTACCAATTGGAAAAGTGAGTCTGCAGCTGGTGTCCCAATTGGTCACCTTCTCACAACATCAAGGGGCTTCTAGGGACACATTTTTCCCAGGATGGGCTGAATACACTGTAGCATGATGACTTACTGCAAACCTTGATTAACTTGAGCTTTTATTCCAATTTCCTTCGCACTCTGAATTCTTAATAAATGCTATCAATATAAATGATTCAGGGCAGCATATTTATTAATGTTATTTGAGAACATGATCTCTAATAAATGAAGTTATATCAAGCAAATAGAAAAAAAGATTTTGAAAGTTTGCAGTTTTAAGATTTTGCTGTGTTACTATATTGTGACAACATTGTGAAAGTAAACGAGGTTGTGAAAATGATGTTTTCACAATGTTATTTGGAAATGTTTTATTTACATTGCAACAGATTGTTTTATATTAGGTTCTATCAACATTGCTGCTATGTTTTTCTCACAATGTTGTAAAAAGCTAATGTTGCACAAAATTGTCAGAATGCTGTGTGTTTGCTAGGGTAGCATGGGAAGGGGACCTTCACTCAGTGACGAAGGCATTACACCTTCTACCAACACTTCTCCAGCCATAGCCAATTACCAAACAATTCCATGTATATCACTGATGAATGAAATACAAGAATGTGTACAACATATATTAGGGATCTGACTTTGTTAATTTCTTAAATTATTTGAGACAAACCTTATTTCTTATGATTAATCATCTTTTATTGAAATTAAATTTGAATCACAGCAGAATTCTGAGTTGGTAACATACAAAGTGAAGAATTTTGTATGACTCAATGTTTTAATATAAGGTGGCCTACATGAGAACACTTGTCATTTAAGACGAAATGAATTATGTGCTTTTAGTATGTTAGAAGTGTTATAAAGTTTTGTATTTTACATAATTATTTTTCCAAAACAATGCAGATTGTCCTAATAAGAACCCATGTAATCATATGAAAGATGCTTCATAAAAGTAAAGGGTAATACGTGTGAGTTCAGCAATATTACATCTTTGTCTCTAAACAAAGATGCACATTATAAGAAACTATTCAATGTGCTAATTGTCGATGTCAAGGGCTAAGCCGACTTTTACAAGTTTCTGAGTGTATGTACTTTCAACTTCTTCCTTCTGCTCTTCATTGAAGTACTTTCTCCAGTCACCAACGATTCCTTTTCTCATAAATGGAGAAATATTGTGGTCCATAAGAGGACTATTTATTTCATTGACAGCTTCATTCATCTTCATGCTTTTGAATGACAATTGCCCAAGAAGTGACGATATGACATCTTCCTGGAGTTCCTTCCCAAGGAATGCTGCCACTTGAATCAGGACACTGCGCAGGTCTCTGACCATGTCCTCATATTGGATGTATAATATATGGTCCTCGCAACCCTCTCTTGCATTCCACCACGCGGCCACATGATCAAGGTGATTGCCATGGAATAGTTGGTTCTTCTTATAGTATTCATTGAAGAATTCATCCCAGGAACCAGTGTACAGACCATAGGGTTTGCACATTCTATAGTAGTGGTAGAATGATACAAGCTGGTCAAAGGGATTCCTCATCACGTAGATGACTTTTGGGTGGCTTCTGTCAAAGCTGTCTTTCATGAAGTCATAGGGTAGATGTGTAGCAAAAAAATGTGGAGGTGATCCTCTCAATGCCATTTTAAAAGAACACACCCCTGTGACTCTATATGGAACCCATGAGAAGAGGTTAGATATTTCTTTGCCATCTGAGAGAATGAGTGTGACTAGTGCCACCATCCAACTGGTCCCTGAATAGCAATGAAAATCTTTTAGTTTGCAAAATTTTGTAATTGACATTGCTTGTATTCCCCAATCCTTTGATAAAGGGGCTATCCATCTACAAATTTGAAAATCACAGTCTGCTCTCTAAACCTTTTAGTAGCCTATTATTTATTAGGTGAAAAGAGCTATTCCAATGTCCATTTGAATTCTTAACATAAATTAACCTGTAAAACTATAATACATATTACTCATACATTCCATATTTAAATATATGGTTACTCATACAATGAGATAATGGTAACAAGAGGCCTATAAGTTTGGTTGTGGCAGAAGTCTACTTTAAATAAAATGTGAGCTTAACAGATGCCCTTATTCATTTCCTTCCAATATTTTCTCCTGTGCAGCCTGACGGTCACATATTCATCTTTAAGACACCACATTAAATAAAATATTACATAGATGACAAAATTGTATGAATAAATATAATCAGTTTCTTTACCTGATTTTGGGAATGATACCACCAGTACATCCTTAGGATCAAAGGTATGCTTTCTCATTTCAATAATTGCATCAACATCAAAGTGTGGAGGATAGCGAATACCTTCATAATACTGAGGGTTACCAAACTTGGAGGATCTGTTGGCACACATGGCTTTACTGTTATGAAACAACACCAATTAATATGGATTTCAATAGGCAGGGTTTTTGTTATGTTCAACAATATGTATAATATTTTTCACCTTATTGATCTATAAACCTAAATAATCTCAATTTCCTCAGCCCCTTTTGAATTAACATAACATTGTGGGTGGTTCATTTGATACGATAATATTGACTGATATTGTTTCAAAAAAATTAATGAAGAAAACTGACTGTTCTTGTTTTATTTATTTTTTGAGGTAATTGTTTTATATTTTTATTTCATAAAACATTATCAGTCTATTTCTTCATTCATCTAAACCTTAGCACAAAGATGAATGAGAAAATTGATTAATATATTATTCTTTTCTTATAGGTTAGTATTGACCAGCACCACCTGGTGCAATTTTATTTTTGTTGTATGATTTTATCAAAATTTCATTCAAACATTTTGGGAATATTTAAGACTGACAAATGTGAAAATGTGACGTTAAAAAT
Organism: Lepidonotus clava; assembly: GCA_936440205.1. Classification (NCBI taxonomy): domain Eukaryota; kingdom Metazoa; phylum Annelida; class Polychaeta; order Phyllodocida; family Polynoidae; genus Lepidonotus; species Lepidonotus clava. The sequence goes on from OW387143.1 coordinate 5,782,479, forward strand.
GTTAAGAATGAAATGAAATTTTCCATGATGATCTATGGTTTTCTTTCATCTATATTCCTCACTGTGGTCATACAAACACATATACAGAACTGAAAGTAAAAATCATGGTTATTTATTTGAGTGCACTTTTATCACTAGTTCAAATATATATATATATAGATATACTAAAATAATAAAAAAAGTACCAAACCATTTATCAGTTTGATACAAGAATATTGACAAATTTTCTGTTTGATACAAGAATGTTGATTAATTTTCTGTTTAAAACAAGAATGTTATTGAACTCTTTTTCATTATCATGGCAAAAATATTAAGTTCAAACAAAACAGAGACTAAAACAATTGAATGATATTGTTCAGCTGTACAAAGCCTGGATCAATAATGTTTTACAGGTATTGCCAAACATTCTAGAATAACATATGATGTAGCCACTTTGGTGACTAGATTAAAAAAATCTGCGGCAACTAGGTTGTCTTATCGCCCAGCGATATACGAAAAGGTGGTGCCAAGATGTGTGGCGACAAGATAACTAATTGCCATGGGTTTGGAGTAAAATATTTGACATGTTTAATTTTCCCTTCTGTGGCCGGTGATTAGTGTAGGCAGTTGCTGAGCTGACTAAATTGACCTCTAGTAGCCAGTAGATTTATAGCAAGAGCGTTCCTACCTGAAGATTAGGTTTTTAGTGGCCCGGTGACTAGTTAGTTGCCCAGTGACCAATATTTCATCCTTGGTCACCAGTAAAACTTACTAAAATGCACTAATCGCCATCGTTAGTCGGCTGAGTGGGGCCCATCTTTTTATAGATAAGCCCATGGAGAGCCGCCTCTGGTACATAGTATAGGTGTAAATAGCCTATTATCTCATACCCAACCCAGACGGAACCTATTTGAACAGGTTATTAAATCATTATACATTATTAAGGAGGACATAATAGGTATTATTATCCATAATTATGATACATGCCTGTTGTACTATATTACACATGTAGGTGACCTCTGGATCTAGGGACTTCATAATGGATATAGTGACGTACATACCATTAATGGGCACCCAGCTGCCCTACCACAGATAGATTCTATTCAAAGTTCCCCCAACTTTTGATTTTATCTGTTTTGAGGTTCCAAGGCGGGGGCAGCTTCAGGTGAGAGGTATCTTGACCCAGCCCCCTTTTGGTAACCCCTAAACCACAAAAAGAGGGGAAAATGCTACACATGTACAAGCAAATGCATGGCGTTTTAGCTCTTAGCCTTTATCTTGTATCCACCCCTGCAATGTACTTTGCATATTGAACTAGGGTAGTAGGACACTTGCTAAGGTACAAGGCTCATACAAGATATGTCTGGTTGTCTGTCCCCGTTATGCAGTGGTGCACATCAGTGTAAAGTTTAACACTATATTCCAACTGGGGGTAGGTCGCATTTGTGGTCACTATTGTTAGGTGCCACAAGCAATTTGTGGTTTTGATACCAACATGTTGGTATCCCTGACGGAAAGCAAATCATTAAAAATTTATATAAAATAGCAGGTCCTGCAAGCAGGTGCCGAAGCAAGTCCTGCAAACAAGTGTCATAAGTGCCTACATTTCACTTTGTCCTACCCTACTGCAAGCAGATTTGCAGCGGTTTGCTTGCATCTTTTCATGGTGCTGCAAGCAAATACCCTTACCTTAAGCATCTATATTGGTAAGGAGCCTAAATATTACCTTATAGTGTAGACTATTTGCTCCTTTTCGCTGCCTTTCATAGAGTGCCAAATTCACAGCTACTTGTGCCTCTCTCCCAGTCCGTGGTGGAAGGTGCCCCTTGGGCTACCCAACCATGACTAAGGGAGGCTGATCCGCGTCACATAACCAAACGCTTGCAACAGCGGGAGAACAAAAATGGTTTAGTTTTTCCCCTGTCTTTTTTTTATCCTTGTTCACTGTGTGGTCAAATCGTTACTGTAGCAATGGTTTTGCACACATTTTGAACACATTTAGTTGACATATGAACACATTTCCGCCTCTCACTACCTATATATTTCATGAGCTGAAGGACACTGCTATCATTTGCTGAAAACGGAATATTAAAATTCACACCCGAAAATATCCCCCCTGAACATCAAATAAAGGGGTGGTCAAACCATCCCTGTAAGGATGAAAGGTGGATTCACTCGCTTTTGAACAAGGACAGGGCTTTTTATGTGTGCCAATCGTCGCTGCAGCGAGAGCCGTTATGCGATGGGCCACCTGTGATTACAGAAGGAAAAGTCAAGATGTATATCAAAACATCCCTCATGTAAAAATGGCTTAATTAAAGTAACCCTATATTAACTTTATGTACCCCTCTTACATAGGCAATATGTTTTCATTATTTGTAAATTATCGTTATTCTGCTACAATTTTATTTTCATAAAAAGTTTATATGAAGGTAAACCGCTGCAGAGGCAGAGGTTATGCTATATAACTTCACAGGAAACAGCCTCCAAGGAGGCTTACGAGCTTAGAGTATGACCCACAACCATAAGATACATTTTTTTGAGATGGTTAGAAAGTTTATGGGTAACAAAATATAGATTATGTATAATCATATAGAATATACACTGTATGATACATAAATATTTGTGTGTGTCCATTAGGTATTAATTACCCCTCATCAAACCCAGGTCTTCATTAGCATAGTGGTTAGCATGGATGCCTCTCATGTAAAGGGTCCGGATTCAAACCCTGTAAGGCGAAGTATAGGCCTACATCTTTATGTTTTAACCAAATGTACTTAGGCAAAGCCACTTTAAGACAAAAAACATTACCTTAATTTTCTTTTTTTCCGCTTACTACTGCATTTTCTTTATTTTTGTAGAAATAAAGACATATTGTATGTAGCTTCTATCGCATGTTACATACACTAGATTTATTAAAACAGATACCTATTGAGCTGTTTAACATCTGCCTCAATAGTGTAGTGGTGAGGCTCTAGGAATCTTTATTGGAGGGTCAATAGTTCAGTTCATGGCTGTGCAGAACTATCACTGAAACTTTTTAAAAAATCAAAAATGGGTTGTACAAAGTTTTCAAATAACCTCTGGAGGTTTTTCGCATAACCTCCAAAGGTTTACTGCAAAACCTGTGGAGGTTTATCACATAACCTCGAGAGCTTCAGCAAGTAAATCGCCACTGGAGGTGAAAACCTGTGGTTACGAACAGAAATCTACTGAGGGAACAATAGAAGTGTGGGCCAGGAGGAGTATAAAGCAGTTTATAGTGAGAGTACATATTTTCTGGTTTCACAAAGATTTCCTAATTGGGGTTATGGAGCCATATTCATGCAGTAACCTTCGTTTTACAATTACCACAGTAGGATCATTTCATGTCAAAATCTGTAGTTTTCATGCACATACCATTATCACATATCCATATAATCTGGCATAATCAAGCATAATAATATCATTGAAAGGTGCCTATAGGACAAAAATTTGGTCTAACCTAGGGTCACAAAAATTGAAATAATGTTTAAAGTTTCGGGAATTTGATGTTCAAATTTGAAATATGTTCCTAAAACATGTTTAGGAAAATACTCTAAGATGATCATGAAATGCGTGGGACCCTCCAAAATCTGGTTGAATTAACATGGAATGACCCAGTAGTATTTCATTTTCAGTAAACTGAAATTAGAAAATTTAATGAGTTAACTATGAAATTATGTAATGTTTTGCTAAAAAAATACTGTTTCATATACTCTATGTAAAGTCTTAAACTTTGCATTCAATTCTGATTAAGACATTTGACAGTGTGACGTTCCTCGGTAGGTCAGGGTCTCCGATTTCTACGACGGAGGGACGTGGGGGTTGTTTTGGTCTCGAGCCGAACGAAGAGTTCAAGCAGGAAACCGAGGTGTAAGATTAAGAGTCGTGCCTCATGCATGAGGGGGAATGAGCGGGACAGTCGGGGAATCAGTATTCTCAGATGGAGGGGGAGTGTGTCAGTTTGTCGGGCCTGAAGTGTTCTGGCTATTAGGCGAAGGTGGAGAAGTAGTGAAGTAGTGGGGGTGTTGCCCTATCCAGTCTTCCATAGGGGTCAGGTCGTTGCTTGCCTAGTGGTTGGTAACGTGGGGCCAAGTGGGTTGCACCTTTGTCGTAACGGTCAAGGGCCAGCCGCTCACTATTTCAGGCTTTCCTACCTTTCGTACCTTTTGTACGTTGATGTCCCTAACTGAAAGCAAACCATAGAAAACATATATAAAGTTGCAGGTGCTGCAAGCAAGTACCACAAGCATCTAAATTTTGTTTGGTGAATAGCAGAAGGTCATATCTGACATAAGTTAAGCTATGTCAGATACGGCCTTATGCTTTTCAACCGACACTATATGTGAGCCCCCAACCCCCCCCCCCCCAACCCCCCTGAATAAGGCATAGTCGCCCAGACCAATTCTGAGAAAATGTCAAAATAAGGGAAAAAAGTAAAAATTTGGAAAACTGAGTTTTCTACAAAAATGACATGGCATATACATGGAAATTACAATTCACAAACAAATATAAAAGAATTAACAATCTTTAATGTACAAAAGATTGGTTTTCTTCATGGTTATACATAAAGCATATAGTCATTTGCAAGAACATAAAGAGATGAAGTAACTTTACGGTGATTTTTCTCCTAAATGCTACATTGGACATGTGACTTCAAATCTACATAACTTTGGTTAAAATGCTGATAGAAACATGATTTATTCATTATTCTAAAAGCTTAAAAGATGCTCTCTAATAGTCAAGTGAAAGCTCAATTTTCATAATCAGTGACTTATGCCTCATTATGTGGTGGGGGTTCACATATTCCATCCTTGCTCTGCCCTACCGCAAACAGGTTTGCGGCAGTTTCCTTGCATCACTTCATGGTGCCACAAACAAATACTGTAGAGTGGAATATAGACTTTAGTTGTGAATCTTAGGGTTAATTGGAGATTGTATTTTGAATGTTGATGTATATATCTGTTACAACAGAAGCCAAACAAGATCTATTTAAATCATTTACCTAAGGGCAACATATCTGGGGGTATAGACTCTTAAAATCAGCAGCACAACATGGCTATTTCTTAAATTCGACACAGCGACACAGCCATTTTAAAAAAAAGATGGTGACATGCGACATGGCCATTTCTTAAATTTGACATGCCATATGGGTCTAATCTCTGATATAGTGACATGTGACATGGCTATTTCTTAAATTCGACAAGCGACAAGCAATCCATACTCACATATCTATTTGTATCTCTAGATCTCTAGATCTCTAGTATCTCTTGGAGGATAAACTACTGTCCTCAGATTGAAAAAAGAACAAACAATACAGTGACATGGCCAGTAGTTTTGACAAACTCTGACAACAGCTGTGACAATTATGAATGGTTGTGTGACGTTCCTCGGTAGGTCGGGGTTTCTGAATTCTACAGCAAAGGGGCGTGATGGTTATTTTGGTTCTCAGTCGGGTGAGGAGTGCAAGCAGGAAGCCAAGATGAAGAGTCATGCCTTGCACACGAGGGGGAATGAGCGGGTGGATCGGGAAATCGGTATTCGGTGATTGGAGGGGGTGTCTCGGTCGGCCGGGACCGAGGTATTTCGGACATTGGGACCAGGGGACCGGGGCTTCTGTTAACAGATGGAATACACGGGGGATGGAGACAATGGGGATGGATTTGGTGTTTCTCAGCAGTCAATGTCCTTTCTCGTGTGCCTCTCGAGTGTGCCAGCTCTTCGACGTGTCGGGAGTATCGGGCCGCCGGTAGCCTCAAGGGTGGTAGCGCGGGGCCAAGCCAGTCGAGCCCTCGTACTCCCAGTCACCGGGGAGCTGCTCACTATCTCAGGTTTCCGGACCTGTCCAGTCTTCCGGCTTGGTGATGTCACTCGAGCTGTTTCGGGCCTTGGGGCCATGTTTCGGTCCTTCAGGTCTTCAGACCCCGTACTACTTCTTAGTCTATTTTCTATGAACTTCTACTAATATTATCTCACGATTGTTGAGTTATCTAGTTAGTTTCCAACCATCTCATCAACTTAGACCCCATTCAGGGCGATACCAGAGAAAGGAGACACATGTGGACACAAGGAGTACCAAGATGGATCTGTTTATTTCGGGCCTCACCGCCCCTGTTTATAGTCTACTGCTCAGCCCTGATTGGCCATTAGAGGTCATGTGGTCAGTATGACATCATTCCCGGTTTAACACTTTCGGGTTTTGGGTTTCAGGTTTCGGTACCTTAAAAATACACTTTTATTTACATCATTCTATTTGTTTTCGATGCTGAGGCTAACATACTGATGAATGGCGTTCATCACAGTTGCTATAAAACTTAAAACATTTCTGAGAGAATGATGAGGAATCCCTTCTCTTAAGTACCTATATTGGTACTGAGCCTAAATCTTACTGTGCAGTGTGGACAACTGCTCCTTTTCACTGCCATTTACAGAGTGACAATTTCACAGCTACCTGTGCCTCTCTCATGGTCGGTGGTGAGAGAGAGCCCCTAGAGTCACAAACCTTACACTGCACAAAATTTGATACTTACTTAGCTTTGCAATCTGCTTAAATGTCACGAAAAGTTCACCAATCAAATTTATATTTATCTGATCACCTTTACTAGGTTGGAGCTACGACGGGAATAACGGGATGTCCCGTTTTTTCAGGATGCAACCCTTTAAATCCTTTAAAAAATATTCCATTATAATTTTTTCAATTGAAAAATATGGCCCTTTATGACAAATGATTATTTGGTTAGATTAAAATCTAAGTTCATTGTTAAAATAATGGTTTTAATGGTTTTCTAATAGTCTGCCTGAAAAAACAGGACGTCCTGTAACATCGGATAACAAAACCGGCCCAGCTTTTTTTTAAAGGACAGTCCATTTTCTTGGCATTTACTGTTTTCCTTGTTGCTTATTTATTATAGTTTGATGGAAAAGATGTGCACTTTCATGACAAATGATTTTGGAATTTAGCAAACTCCTGATTTTCTGACCATTTTTATTCATGTACAAATATTGATTGTGAAATTTTATTCATGAAATTGTTAAAATGGAAAATGTCATATATTTCATGTTAAATGCAGAATTTCATAATTGTTGTATTTTAGATATGCAAAAGGAATATATCATGTGTATCTTGTATGTTATTCATGCATAAATGCATTTAAAATAGCTAGATAATACACATATTCATAATTGCCTGTAATTTTTCATTCTAACAGGACGTCCCATTTTTATAGGACATCCTGTTTTTCTGTGGTATCCCCAACCTGTTATCATTTTGAATGCATTTAGGAATGTCATAAATGTAATGGAAAATTTAAAGACGGATTAAACGTGATGTAATCAACGCTCTATTTTGTCAGTGCCTTTATTAATACTCTTAAAGATACAGCCGTGATCTTTAGGTGATATATAAAATCAATAATAACTTTGAAGGTTTATTTACTTGTTCCAGCAAAGACCCATTTATGATTTACATTTTGATTTTTACTTTTTAAGTAAATCCCACTACATGAACTTTAATGATTACTTGGACTTTAATTATGCTTAAATCAAATGGAATAGAGGCCCAAGGGCCGCCCTAGCCTCTGTCCCAGCCTCCTGAGGCCCCAGGGCCAACCGAGCCTCTGTCCTGGCCCCCTGGAGGCCCCAGGGCCGGCCTAGCTTCTGTTCTGGCCCCCTGGAGGCCCCAGTGCTAGCCTACCCTCTCTCCCGGCCCCCTGGAGGCCCCAGGGCAGTCCTAGCCTCTGTCCCGGCCCCCTGGAGGCCCCAGGGCCAACCTAGCCTCTGTCCCGGCCTCCTGGAGGCCCCAGGGCCAGTCTAGCTCCTCTCCTGGCCCCCTGGATATCAAAAGTTCATGTTGATTATTCAATGAAATATCCTTGTTCCCAGAAATGAAATAGAATTTATGTTTCATTGTTTTCTGTCTATAATAGATAATGATCTTATTATATTTGATACCATCACGCTAATCTTTCTATTGATTCAAACAATGTGTATAAGGAACCTAGTTCCATGGATTTCTTATTAATGCTTGATTCAAATTATAGGTATATGAGAGGTGACCACCGCAGGTAACACCTGCATGTGGGTGAGGGGCATTCTCACCTAGCCTGGCCTAGAACAATGGGGATACTTAGCAACCAGCTGGCTCAGGGGTGACTGACTTTGCCTTTGAAATGTCATATTCCTGTTTCCTAATGATGTCAATAAGCATTTTGTAACTAAATAATATTATAATAACATCATAAATATATATTAAACATTATGTATTTGCTGATGAAGGCAGCAACACTCCGAAATCAATTGATTCGGCAATGATTCCATGTCTAACTAAGAATTCAAGTCAACTACAGTCCGTCATTCCATTTGGTGTAGATTCAACACTTTTGTTATTTTACATTATATACATTATTTGCATATATGCCAATTTTGAGGTTCAAATTTAATCCTGAAGAAGGCAGTCACACACAAAAACTAGTCGACTTGCTATTTATTCCTGTTCTACATAATAAACAAGTCAACTACAGTCCATCATTTGGTTTGAAGTAGATTCACAACCTTTATTATATATATGTATATTTAAACCATCTTTATTAATAATCCTACAAACTTGATTTCAGAATGCATCTAATTCTAGAAAAGTACAGGATGATTGTGTGTAACAGATTGTCTCAGCGTAAAGACCTGTTGCTCTTACAATTTAAAGGTACTTGTACCTGTTCAGCAAGATCTTAAATTCAAGCGATATTTTTTTCCATACCTCCATAGAATTTTCTTCAGTACATCTGGAATATATAGCCAGAAGGAAAATGAGATTTACCATTTACCTTTTCAGCTGGAGGATGGCAAACATTTGAACTCCTTACTATAGGTTTCTATGGGAAACAATTAAATGAGTTTTCAAATTTCCAAAATCCTAGAGAAAAATAATATTGTGTTTTTTCTTGAAATTCCCGTAGATCATTAGTCTTGATCTTATATATATCCTGAAAAAGAATAAAAGGGATTTACCGTTTTGATCATAGACCTCCCTTATCATCTCTATAGTAATAATTGGCACACTGCAGGTGTGAAGCAGCAGTATGCACATAGCACATAGAGGAGTCCCTTCATATGCACCAGGTGGCAGTGCTGGGATTGGGTACAAGTATCTTTAAGATTCCAGGCTGAATGCACTGTACCATGTTGAAAAACTACAAAAAAAGATGTTTAAATTGAGTTTTCATTTCAATTCTTTTCTGACTCTGAATTCTCATCAAAGATTATTGATACAAGCAACTCAGGACAGCTTATTTATGCCCTTATTTGAGAACATAATATGTTATGAATGGATGTAAATGGAGTAAATAGAAAAGAAAATGTTACTTTTTAGGTTGTGGCAACACCTGTATATTGATATTATCTTGTCTTACTACGTTGTGACAGCATTGTAGAAGTACTGTTGTTGCAATTCTGTGAAAATGATGTTTTCACAATGTTGTTTGGAAATGCTGTCTGTTTGTTGCAACACAATGTAATACTCAGAATGTTGTTAAAATGTCTGTTATAATATCTGTTGAACTTCCCTCAGTCCAGTAGGTAGTACACTGTCTACCAATGTTTCTAGTTCTACACAACTACCAAACAATTCTAAGTATAGATTAGGGGATAAGAATCACATACTTTATTAACATGTCAAATATATCACTGATAAATAAAATGCAAAGATGTGTGCTATACCTATCAGGGATTTGGCCTAGTTTGCCTTCATGAACATTCTTTACATATAAGACATGACATTGAATGATGAATTACGTCCTTGCAGTATGTGAGAAGTATTTATGAAGAAATTATTTCTCCAAAGCAATATTAATGCAGATTGCCCAAATAAAATGCAATGTTATCTTATACAAAATACTTTGTAAAGGTTATGGGTAACATCTATGAATTCAGCAATATTGCATCTTTGTCTCTAAACAAAGATGTACATAATGTGCTAATTGTCGATGTCAAGGTCTAATCCCACTTTGACAAGTTTCTGAGTATATGCACTTTTAACTTCTTCCTTTTGGTCTTCATCGAAGTAATTTCTCCAGTCACCTACATTTCCTTTTCTCATAAATGGTGAAATATTGTTGTCCATATTAGGACTATTGATTTCATTGACAGCTTGATTCGTCTTCATGCTTTTGAATGACAATTGCTCAAGAAGTGATGATATGACGTCTTCCTGGAGTTCCTTCCCAAGGAATGCGGCCACTTGAATCAGGACACTATGCAGGTCTTTGACCATATCCTCATATTGGACGTATAATATATGGTCCTTGCGACCCTCTCTTGCATTCCACCACGCGGCCACATGATCAAGTTGATTGCCATAGAATAGTTGGTTCGTCTTGACGTATTCATTGAAGAATTCATCCCAGGAACCAGTGTACAGACCATAAGGTTTGAACATTGTATAAAAGTGATAGAATGATACAAGCTGGTCAAAAGGATTTCTCATCACGTAGATGACTTTTGGGTGGCTTCTATCAAAGCTATCTCTCATCAATTCATAGGGTAGATGTGTAGCCAAACAATTTGGAGGTGACTCTCTCAGTACCATTTTAGTAGAAGGGTCCCCTGTGTTTCTATATGGTACCCATGAGAACAGGTTTGATATTTCTTTGCCATCTGAGAGAATAAGGGTGACTAGTGCCACCATCCAACTGGTCCCTGAATAGCAATGAAATTGTTTAGTTGTAAAATTTGTTAATTGACATTGCCTGTATTTCTTATTATATCAATTTATTTTTTGATAAAGGGGATATTCATCAACAAACTAACAATTGGACTTTTATGATCATAGTCTGCTCTCTAAACCTTCCCATTGCACATCACTCAGCAGGTGAAAAAATAATCATTTCAATGTTCATGTGAGTTCTTATTGCAAATTAACCTGTATAAATATAATATGTATGACTAATACTTTTCTATTTCTGAATATATGGTTAATGGTAAAATATGGTAATGGTAAATGTTTAAGTTTGCTTGTGGGATATGTCTTATAAAAATGGTATGCGAGGGAGAACTTAACAGATTCCACTATTTCTCCCCTTTCATTATTTTGTCCTGTACACCCTGATAACCTGTGGCCAGATATACATTTTTTATGCACCCAAACTTGTATGAAATGAAACGTAACATAAATATGACCACCAGAGGGGAAAGGGTAATCCGAGGTTTCCATATTTGCTATCCATATTTAAGGAGATAATGAGTAGACTTGTGAAAAAATAGTGACAATTCTGTCTAAAACCAATTAATTTACCATACCCTAAACATTCCATCACGTTCAATTGAACGTTTTGATATGGAAAATTCGCCTAAATCATCTTATTTGGTTCCCATGGAAACTTAAAACTGTAAACTGAGAAACTAGCATTTCCAGGTCTCCATACTGAAAACAGAATACATTTATCATTTCTGGTTAAAAGATAATGAATAAAAATGTGTTTTTGAATATTTACTCACAATAATGATAATCTATGCAAAATCTCAATAAATACAAGAAAATTATGCTTTCTTTTATTCCCCGGTATTCCGATAGTGCTAAGTTTAAGGGCCCATAACTTTCTTAATAATCAGCTGCAGATGTGGACATACTTGAATATGAAAGCTAAGAATATGCTCTACAATATTTACTTAATAGTAAATCCCGCACACCCTTTCCCCTCATCTGGTCACAGATGACAAAATCATATGAATTGATACAATCAACTTTTATACCTGATTTTGGGTACGATACCACCAGCACATCCGTGGGATCAAAGGTATGCCGTCTCATTTGAATAATGCCATCAACATCAACATGAGGAGGATAGCAAATACCTTCATAGGTGAAATACTCAGGGTCACCAAGACTAAACTTGGACGATCTGTTGGCACACATGGCTTTTCTGTAATGAACATCAACATGGATTTCCATAGGCGGCTTTTTATTATATTAAACAATATGTGTCTTTTTCCACCTTTCTAATCTATTTACAAAAATTATCTCATATTTTCATATATTTTCTTATTTTCATTTCATTCAATAGAACATTGTGGGTAGTTCACTTGATACAATAATATGAACTGATGTTGTTTCACAAAATGTAAAAAAAATGACAGTTCTTGTTTCACGCTTTGAAGTAATTTTTTTTTCATTTCATAGAATATTGTCATTTTATTTCTTTATTCAATGAGACTTTGGTACAAAGATGAATGAGAAAATGGATTGATATTCTTGTTTTGAATATAAAAACACACAAGTACACTTTATTACTAAAAGAAATATGTATATATACTAAACAATCAAATAAGTATTAAATGATTTATCAGTTTAATGAGAATATTGATTAATTTTCTATTTAATACAAGAATATTGACCAGGACTCTTAATCATTGTTATGGCAAAAGCACTAAGTATGAATACTTAATGAACCAATTAAATGATATTGTGGCAATACCCATGCAGTACAGCATGGAAAATAGAACGTTTGGATGACCCCTGCACAGAATTTCCCCCAAATGGTACACATGACTGCAGTGGCAGAACATTTGATAAAGAAAACTCAGCCCATACAAAAATCAAATTCAAAAACAAAACTGTGTAGCTGTACAAAACATGGATCAATGATATTTTACAGGGATTGACAAACATTTTAGAATAACACTGGTATAGTGTACCCTTTTATCCTTCAGTTATTGGGCCTTTACATTATGTAGCAGTGATTTACGTGCAATAGAATTTCAAGTTTCGGTATGAAAGCATAGGTCGGGTGGAGCATTTAATGTAGTAATCTATTACTGAGTCCAACTTTAAAGAGAGGGGCCAGTGAAATTTTTATTTTGTTAAATTCTCATATAATACTGTAGATTCAATGTTTCAGTATGGGTATATAACATCATTATGATTGTACGGTGATACTTTGTACAGAAAAGCTTTTCAATATATCAGATCACATACTGAATCCCTTGTACACCTGCCTCAGGACGTCTGTTTGTGATGTCACAAAAAAACTGTTAAATTTGAATTTCAAAATTTCAAATTCTTTAGTAAACTATATTTGTAAATATTTTTGTCATAAATAACTTAATTTAGTAAATTTCAACACTGTTAGGCCAAAAAAGAGCTCCCAGGAAATTTACATATTGTTATTTTTTCAGTTATATAATTTATCAACTCTTCTGCTTGTGACCTTACACACAGACAAATGCATTGTGAAAGCTGCACAAGGTGCAAGATAGAATGACTCATTTTGATTCAGAAAAATTTGTGTAAAATAAATACTACTAAAGGTGAATAATGGTAGTGAGACGTGGCTTAGCCCTTGTCAGGACCATAAGTGAAGCAAGGTGAGTTGAAAAATTGTTTTTCTACAAACACAACAGGTAGTAATTTTATGAAAATTAGAATTACCCACAGGAAAATCTTTTGAATAAATACTACTAAGGGTAGCTGCGCAAAATTTTGCATGGGTATTTCCTGGGTGGTGGGGATCACGGCAATATACCTCTTTACAATCACCGGCCCCTCCCTTCAATAATCAATTACTGAGTCCAATTTTAAATAGAGAGAAGCCCATAGAGAGCAGCCTTCTATATACAACATAGACACGTGTAGTCTATTATCTACCAATCTCACAGCCAACCCAGAGGAAACCTATTTGAACAGGTTATTAAATCATTATGTGTTATTAAGGAGGACATAATAAGTGTTATTATCCTTATGCAACATTCCTGTTGCCCTAAATTACACATGTAGGTGAGTACTGAAACTAGGGACATAATGGATATGGTGACATACATACCACTAAGGGGCACATAACGGCTCAACCACAGACAACTTCTATACAAAGGTCACACAATCCCCACCTCCCTTACCCCACTTGCACATATTTATGGAAACCAATTCATGAAAAAATTCCTGAAGGCATGGGTGAATCCAAGGGGTCCAGGTGTTCTGACTCCCCTGCCCTCCCCCCTCCTTTGGTGGACACCTAAACTAAAAAGCATGGGAAAATGTTGTGCATGAAACATGCTGTGTTAGCCTTTATGCTGAGCTCCCCCCCCCCCCCCCCCCTTTCAAAAATCTTGTATCTGCCCCTGCAGGGTACTTCGCTTATTGAACTAGGTACAAGGATCATCAAAGATATGTCTGGATGTCTGTTTCTCTTATGCAGCAGTGCACATTAGTGCAACCTTATCCTGCTAACAGATTAATCTGGCATTGTATTTTAAATGTTGATACACATATGTGTTATAACAGGAGCAAATCAAAATCTGTTTAAATCCTTTACTCTAGGGTTACATATATCTATTTGGATCTCAAAATCTAATTGGAGGTTGAACTATTGTCCTCAGATTAAGAAGAGAACTAACAATACTGTGACAAGGCCAGTAATGTTGACAAACTGTGACAACAGCTGTGATCAACATGAAGACTTGCTACAAATTTCAATAATCTACTGAGAGAATGACATGAAATTTTGATTTGTAATGGTAATGATCCTAAATCTTACCCTGTAATGTGGACGACTGCTCCGCATCACTGCCTTTCAGAGAGTGCCGATTTCACAGCTACCCGTGACTGTCCCTGTCAGTGGTGGGAGGGGGCCTCTCAGGTCACCCTACCCTAGTCATGGTTGGATGGACCAAGAGGCGGGGGACAGGAGAAGGTCCCTAATGTAAAAGTGCATTAAAGTGATCCAATTCACTTAACATACCCCTTCTATATAAGCCATTTATTTTCACTGCAAATTATCATTATTGTTGTGGCAAAAGTCCAACGAGGGATGTGGGGGTTGGTCGCCTTGCTCTCGACTTTTGTGATTAATTCCTTTTGGATTGTCTGGCTTTGACTCGGGAACAGGCACATGACCAAAAGAGGGTTGGCTTGTCTGAGCCATGCCTTGTGACCAAGGGCCAATTGGTTGTGATGCCGAGAAGAAGCAAACCAAAGTTTTTCGGATGTTTAAAAGAAAAACGGGAGACCATGAGTCGTGGGTACTTTCATGCCTTGGTACTTGTCGCTGGGTCAGGGGCACCTATCATTCCTGGCTACCCTACCTAACACTGGGCCTGTTTCCGTTCCTGAAGTCGGGACATCACTCTTGGTTGATAATGTTGCAGCCACAGGCCTAACATCTCATGCCTCGTGCCCCACATTGCTGTAGTGCCCATGCCAAAGTGTCCTTTTGTGCCCATTTTTCATAGCTTATTTCCGTACTTGCCCGTGTTTCTAGCCATGCCCGCCCAACTGTGCATGTATACATGTAGGTGACCTCTGTAATTAGGGACTACATGGATATAGTGATGAACATACCATTACTGGGTACCCAGCTGCCCTAACACAGATAGTTTTCCCCAACATCTTATTCTATCTGTTTTGAGGTTCCACATTTTGGCGAATCCTTAAGCTACTAAATGAGGGGAAAATGCTGCACATGTATGAGCAAATGCATGTCGATTTAGTACTAAGCCTTTATGTTTATTTTCCTTCAACTTTTGAAAGTCCTATATCCACCCCTGCAAGGCTCTTTCCTAATTGAAGTAGGGTACTAGGACACCATCTCAGGCACAAGGCTCATTAAAGATATGTCTGGTTGTCTGTCCCCTTTATGCAGTGGAGCACATCAGTGTGAGGTTTAAGGTTATATCCCACGTTGGGGTAGGTTTGTGGTTTCTATTTTTAGGTTTATACAAGCCACCAGTGTGGTTTTGATACTAACATGTTGGTGTACCTAACTAAAAGCAAACCGTATAAAACCTATATAAAATAGCAGGTGCTGCAAGCAAGTACCATAAGCACCTAAGCTTAATCAATCCTTGCTCTGCCCTACCGCAAACAGATTTGCGGCAGTTTCCTTGGGTAATTTCATGGTGCCACAAGCAAATACCATAGAGTAGAATATACCCTTTAGTTGTGAACCTTATCCCTCTACAGGGTTAATCAGAGATTGTATCTTGAATGTTAATGCATATATCTGTTACAACAGAAGCCAAACTAATTAAAAAATCCTTTACTTACAGGCGACATATCTATTTGTATCTCTAGATCCAATCGGAGGATAAACTAATACATTTCTACTAATACAATAAACTTAATACATTTCTGAGAGAATGATAAGGAATCCCTAATCTTAAGTATCTATATTGGTACTGAGCCTAAATCTTACCTTGAAGTGTGGCCAACTGCTCCTTTTCACCGCCTTTCATAGAGTGACGACTTCACAGCTACCTGAACCACTCTCCCAGTCGGTGGTGGAAGGGGGCCCCTTCGGGTCACCCAACCTTAGTCATGGTTGGGTGGCATAAGAGGCAGGTGATTGCAGAAGAAAGAGTACCTTAAAAGTTCCCTCATGTAGAAATGCCTTAAAAGTGTCTGTATTACCTCAAGATACCCCGTTATATAAACCATTTATTTTCACTGCAATTTATCATTATTATGATTAACTATACAACTGCTACAATTTTATTTTTCGTAGAAGTACATTTTACAGTAAGAGTACATATTACTGGTTTCACATAGAAATCTTATTTGGAGTTATGGAGCCATATTAGTGCAGTAACCTTTGCTTTACATGAGTGAATATGACAGTAGTCTTTTGTTTTCAGTAAACTAAATTTAGAAGTGAGTTACCCATGAAATCATGCTATGCTTTGTTCACAACAATTACTGTTTCATTTCCGTCTCTCTCAAAAATTTAAATTTCATAATCCATTGTTTTACTTGATTAAATAATCCATCTAAGTAGAAGAATTTGTAGAAGTTACATAGGATTATTCAAGGAATTTTGAGTTAGAGTGGCCATATCTTCACCATTGTCGTAAGCAGAGCTCAAATCCTCTGCTGGTTTTTCCCATATAACATATACCCAATTACCTAACATCGACCAATATATTTAATGTCCCATTTTTGTTTATAAAGTTTGCTGGTGACAAATGTTTGACTTTCATAAAAAATCACTGAATGGCACATTACATGTGCCTTCTAGATGTTAATTGACCAAGCCTTCTATCTTAAAATGACACCTTCCATGAACAAATGTATTTCTGAATATAATTATCTTTGCTCTGTAAACAGCCAATCTAGAGTTTGAAATCTGATAGAATCGCAGTATTCAACCCCCAAAAGAAAAGGGTACCACATTTTTATACACTTTTTTCATGTATTTCATGTTTATTTTCATTGACCTTTGGACACCAGCCTTTAAGTATACTTTCTGGTATTGACTGCATAACACATTTCCAATCCACTAGAGTATATTACATCACATCTTAATATGTGCACTATAAAAGATCAAGTTATATTGTGAAAGTATTCATTATCTCTGAAAATATTGGACATATAAATTCAGGTTTTATTAACCTGTAAGCCAACAACTTTTAGAATAAATGCTGCAAGAAAAAGCCTTAAATGCTCAGATGTTACCATGGTAACCTCCTATTTTCATAATTTTGGTTTATCTAGATGAAAATCTTTTGTTTTGCAAAGTATTAGTAAAATCTGGGTATTAGATCAATAATGGCAGGATTGTCTTTGGGATTACTATAGCCTATACCCTAGTGGTTAGAAGATTTCCCTTGTGAATGCCATAATAAAGATCATAAAAAGATGATGTGCTTTGGCTGCCAAACACCCTAACTTAGTTTAACAACCTGAGAGCTGAACCACAGCCCTCTTGCCCTACTGCCTGACATGCAGACTGAATAGGTATCAGTGGTGGATTTAGGAGGGGGGAGCACAAGGGGCATTTTGGCCAACTATTGTTTGTTTTTAATGTAAAATTCTCGGCACCATAGGTCAACCAGAAAATTTACAATAGGGCGCCCTCCTTTTTGAAAAGTTCTAGATCTGGCTTCGGATATACAATGGTCCAGATATAGAACCAATAAAGCAGCATACCCACTAAGCAACTTTTACAAAGTTGGCTGACGGATTGGCACTCAAATCAGCTGATTTTTATGATCACCAGTTAGTATAGTACATTAAAACGTGCAAGTTTAATCTGAGATGGCACTGAAATTGGCTGATTCTAAAGGCAGAATTGGCCAATTTCAGCGCTGATCTGTCGGCTGACTCATGCATAAGTGCCTAGTGGGTATGGCCCTTAACTTACTTACTGTAGCCCTATGATGAAGTAAAACAAGAAGTAAGTTTTAACCACAACACCCATACAGCTGTATATGAGAAAGGTGACAATTTTTGTCCCTAAGTTTAGCAGCAGGGCACAGATGTCATTCAAACTTGAAGAGCAGTGTTTATTTTAGAGTATCACGCTGGCAAGCAAGAAACCACTCAAAAACTTGAAAGTCACCCTGCAGTATCTTAACTGTGTTTCCGTTCCAGTTTTATAACATTTTTACAACTTCTGATCTTGTGTATTGCATCTGAAATGTCATATTCCTGTTCCCTAATGATGGCAAAAAGCATTTTGTAATCAAATATAATAACATCATAAATAATTTTATATCTTAAACATTATATATATGCTGATGAAGGCAGTAACATACCGAAACTAGTTGATTCGCCATTGATTCCATGTCTAACTAATAATTCAAGTCAACTACAGTCTGTCGTTTGGTTTGTGTAGATTCAACACTTTTGTTATTCTGTCATTTGGTTTGTGTAGATTCAACACTATATAATGTGTATGTGACAATTTTGAGGTTCAAATCTAATCCTGAAGAAGGCAGTGACACGCGAAAACTAGTCGACTTGCCATTTATTCCTTGTCTACATAATAAAACAAGTCAAATTCAGTCCATCATTTGGTTTGAAGTAGATTCAAAACTTTTATTATATATATGTATATTTAAACCATCTTTATTATTAATCCTACAATCTTGATTTCAGAATGCATCTACTTGTAGAAAAGTACAGGACGATTGTGTGTAACAGATTGTCTAGATGATGTTTAGATTGAGCTTTCATTCCAATTCCCTTCCGACTCTGAATTCTTATCATACATGTTATTTGGAAATGCTGTCTGTATGTTGCAACACAATGTTATATTTTAGGTTGGAGCAACAATTCTGATACATTTTTCTCATGATGTTCTAAAAATGTTGCACATTGTCTGAACGTTGTTTGTTTGCTAGCACAGGGCAAGTTGAACACTCCTCAGTGCTGTAGGTAGTACACCTTCTACCAATGCTTCTAGTTGTACACAAATAATTATTAGCAAAAAATTCTAAATATATATTACGGGATAAGAATAGCATACTTTATTAACATGTCAAATATATCACTGATAAATGAAATGCAAAGATGTGTGCTATAACTATCAATGATTCAGCGTAATTGGCCTTCATAAGTTTTTCCATATAAGACATGACAATGTATGCTGAACATGTAATTTTAGTATGTTAGAAGTGTTAGATGTTGATTTTTACATAATTATTTTATTATTTTTCCAAAGCAATGCAGATTGTCCAAATAAGATGACATGTTATCTTATACAAAATACTTCATGGAGGTTATGTGTAATATCTATGAATCCAGGAATATTGCATCTATGTCTAAAAACAAAGATGCAGATTAATCAGAAACTGTTCAAAGTGCTAATTGCTGATGTCAAGGGTTAATCCCACTTCAACAAGTTTCTGAGTATATGCACTTTCAACTTCTTTCTTTTGCTCTTCATTGAAGTAATTTCTCCAGTCACCAACACTTCCTTTTCTCAGAAATGATGAAACACTGTTGTCCATACCAGGACTATTGGCTTCATTGACAGCTTTATTCACCTTCATGCTTTTGAATGACAATTGCTCAAAAAGTGATGATATGACGTCTTCCGGGAGTTCTTTCCCGAGGAATGCTGCCACTTGAATCAGGACACTGCGCAGGTCTCTGACCATGTCCTCATACTTTATAAAGAGTATGTGTTCCTTGTGACCCACTCTCGCATTCCACCAACCAGCCACATGATCAAGTTGATTACCATAGAATAGGTGGCTTGTCTTGTAGTATTCATTGAAGAATTCGTCCCAGGAACCAGTGTACAGACCATAGGGTTTGCACATTTTGTAGTAGTGATAGAATGATACAAGCTGGTCAAATGGGTTTCTCATCACATAGATGACTTTTGGGTGGCTTCTGTCAAAGCTATCTTTCATGAAGTCATAGGGTACATGTGTAACCAAAAAACTTGGAGGTGATTCTCTCAATGTCATTTTGAAAGCAGGCTGCCCTGTATATCTATATGGCACCCATGAGAACAGGTTTGATATTTCTTTGCCATCTGAGAGAATAAGGGTGACTAGTGCCATTATCCAATTGGTCCCTGAATAGAAATGAAAACCTTTTAGTTTGCAAAATTTGTTAATTGACATTGCTTGTAGTCCTTATTATATAAAATCCTTTGATAAAGGGGACTTCCATCTACAAATTTACAATTGGACTTTAAAAATCATAGTCTGCTCTCTAAACCTTTCAGTAGCCTATCACTTATCAGGAGAAAACATTATTTCAATGCTATATGAATTCTTCAATTAAATTAACCTATGAAAATATACATATTACTAATGCGTTTCTATATTTATATATACGGTTAATCACACAATAAGGCAATCTTATAAGTTTTGTTGTGGCAGATGTCTAATATGTATTAAATGAAATGTTACATAGATGACAAAAACATAACGAACAAATATAATCAGCTTCGTTACCTGATTTTGGGAATGATGCCACCAGTACATCCTTAGGATCAAAGGTATGCTTTCTCATTTCAATAATTCCATCAACATCAAAGTGTGGAGGATAGCGAATACCCTCATAGGTG
The DNA here is from genome assembly GCA_936440205.1 of Lepidonotus clava. Lineage (NCBI taxonomy): Eukaryota > Metazoa > Annelida > Polychaeta > Phyllodocida > Polynoidae > Lepidonotus > Lepidonotus clava. Next base: position 5,803,262 of record OW387143.1, read on the forward strand.
AAATATTCAGGGTCACCAAGACTAAACTTGGACGATCTGTTGTCAGACATGGCTTTTCTGTAATGAAACATCATCAACGTTTCTTTTTTTCTCTATGAATCTAAATAATCTAATATTTCCATGAATTTTCTTAGTCTATTTTCATTTAAGAGAACATTGTGGGTGGTTAATTGGATACAATAATATGGACTGACGTTGTTTCACAAAATGAAAACAAAAATGACTGTTCTTGTTTTATGCTTTGAAGTATTTTTTTTCATTTAGTATAGTATAGTATAGACATGTATAGTCTATTATCTATCAATCTCATAGCCAACCGAGAGGGAACCTATTTGAACAGGTAATTAAATCATTATGTATTATTAGGGAGGACATAATACGTGTAATTATCCATATGCAACATACCTGTTGCACTACATTACAGATGTAGGTGACCTCTGGAACTAGGGACTACATGGTGGATATGGTGAGGTACATACCACTAAGGGCACGCAACTGCTCAGCTACAGACTACATATTTATGAAAGACACTTACCTCCCCAAGGCAGGGGTGGATCCAATGGGTCCAGGTGGTCCTGACCCCCTCCCCCCCTACTTTGGTGGACCCCTAAACTAAAAAGGATGGGAAAGTGCTCTGTATGTATGCATAAATACATGCTGTTTTAGCCTTTATGCCGAGGTCCCTCTCCCCTTTCAAAAATCCTGTATCTGCCCGTGCAGGGTACTTTGCTAACGGGTTAATCTAGCATTGTATTTTGAATGTTGATACACATATGTGTTATAACAGGAGCAAATCAAAATCTGTTTAAATCCTTTACTCTAGGGTTACATATCTATTTGTTGAACTATTGTCCTCAGATTGAGAAGAGAACTAACAATATTGTGACAAGGCCAGTAATGTTCACAAACTGTGACAACAGCTGTGATCAACATGAATACTTGCTACGAAATTCAATACTCTACTGAGAGAATGACGTGAAATTTTGATTTGTAATGGTTATGATCCTAAATCTTACCCTGTAATGTGGACGATTGCTCCCCGTCACTGCCTTTCAGAGAGTGCCGATTTCACAGCTACCTGTGACTGTCCCTGTCAGTGGTTGGGGCCTCTCACATCCCCTACCTTAGTCATGGTTGGGTGGCCCACGAGGTCGGTGATGTTTAAAAAGAAAAAAGGGAGACCATGAGTTGTGGGTACTTTCATGCCTCGGTACTTGTCGCTGGGTCAGGGGCACGAGGGCTACCCTACCTTACACTGGGCCGGTTTCCTTTCCTGAAGTTGGGACATCACTCTTGGAGAAAAGTTGATAATGTTGCAGCCACAGGCCTAACATCTCATGCCTCGTGCCATTCATTGTTGTAGTGTCCATGCCAAAGTGTCCTTTTGTGCCCATTTTTCATAGCTTATTTCCGTACTTGCCTGTGTTTCTAGCCATGCCCTCCCAACTTCTTTTTAAATCAAGCAGTCCTATTTAACCCAAACTTCCAGTTCATTCCAGGGTTCTTGTTTCGTACTCCGTGCCTAAGAAGCTAGAACTAAGCCTAAAATCAGTTCATGCCCAAGAAGGAGAAGATGTTGACACAATGAGTTTTGGTTGTGGCAGGTTTGGTTATTGTATAAAATGACCTTCATTTCATCTCATTAACATCACATCATTTTTTTATTTACCACAAGGATACTATATGATATGTTTTCTGATGAAGCCCCTGGATTACAATGGAGACCGGGATCTATTAATCCCAATTGTAACCAGAATGAATAACTTGAAATAAAAAAAAAGAAAGAATGCAACATACCTGTTGCACTATATTATATATGTAGGTGACCTCTGGAATTAGGGACTACATGGATATAGTGATGTACATACCATTAATGGGCACCTAGCTCCCCTACCATAGATAAATTTTATTCAAAGCTTCCCCAACATATTATTTTATCTGTATTGAGCTCGAGGTTTCACATTTTGGTGGATCCTCAAACTACAAAATGAGGGGAAAATGCTGCACATGTATGAGCAAATGCATGTCGTCTTAGTACTTAGCCTTTATGTTTATTCCCCGTCACCTTTTGAAAGTCCTATATCCACCCCTGCAAAGCACTTTCCTAATTGAACTAGGGTACTAGGACACTATCTTAGGCACAAGGCTCATTAAAGATATGTCTGGTTGTCTGTCCCCCTTATGCAGTGGTGCACATCAGTGTAAAGTTAAACACTATATTCCAATTGGGGGTAGGTCGCATTTGTGGTAGCTACTTTTAGGTGTCACCAGTGTGGTTTTGATACTAACACGTTGGTGTCCCTAACTGAAAGCAAACCATAGAAAACCTACATAAAATAGCAGGTGCTGCAAACAAGTATCACGAGCACCTAATTTGTTGGGTGAATAGCAGAAGGTCGTATCCGACATAAGTCAAGCTATGTCAGATACAACCTTATGCTTTTCACCTGCCACATAGTATATTCCATCCTTGCTCTGGCCTACTGCAAACAGGTTTGCGGCAGTTTCCTTGCGTTTTTTCATGGTACCGCAAGCAAATACTGTAGAGTAGAATATAGCCTTTAGTTGTGAATATTATCCCTCTACAGGGTTAATCAGAGATTTTATTTTGAATGTTGATGTATATATCTGTTACAAAAGAAGCCAAACAAAATATATTTAAATCCTTTACTCAAGGGCAACATATCTGGGGGTATAGACTCATAAAATTGGCAGCACTGCCAACACTGCCGTTTCTTAAATTTGACATGTGACATGGAAACTAAGGGACAAATGACATTGCCATATTCTTGGATTCGACAGGGGCTTTAAAAAGTAATGACATGCGACATGACCATTTCTTAAATTTGACATGCCAAATGGGTCTAATCTCTGATATAGTGACAGGCGACATGGCTATTTTTTAAATTGGACAAGACGCTTCGCGTCTCGGCTCAAAACTATAGTAGGCGCCCACCACCCCCCACCCTCACCCCCTAAATCCGCCAAAGTCAGAATTCGTCCTAACTCGTTTTCGCTGTGAACATTACCCTGGCTGTCCGAGTGTTGGTACAGCATAAAACAACCTCATTCACGGTAACTCGCAGTGCTGAATCGTTCCCGCCACCAGTGAACACTCTCCAAACATTCCCTGTGTGAGGATCTGCTTGAGGAGTGACGCCATCATGACGCGCGAGGTGACGACCCTGGAAATGGTGACCACATGTAGAACTAAACCTCCATTTGCGTTTATAAGTCTAAATTTAGATTGAGGGTAATAAAGCCCCAGGTCCAGTCCCTTAGTAATAGTGATATTCCGACAGGGCCAGACTCTTGTATGCAGATAGACTGATGGGGCATATATACTGAGCTTGCCGACACTGAGAGGCTGCAGCGCAGACTACTTAGTGACGACCATCATCACAAAGCTCCGTGCGTAATGTCATGAAAATGCGCAAATCAAAAAGGGCATGCTTTTAAAAAAGAATACTATTACTGCACTTATATTGAATGAAAATGCGAGATCATATACATAGATTCTGAAAAAGTTTGAAATTGAAACATGATTCTCTTTTTGCCAGTATTTTCATTCCGCTTGACACAATGCGGCAGGTGGTACAGTCTAAGCCCCAAACTATTAGGGAAGGCTGAAACCAGTGAAAAAACATGGCGGCTCATGAACGAAACCTCGTTTTCATGCCGTTTTATATAAGGAGGGTAATAAGTGACAAGCATACCATACCCCCATATCTATTTGTATATCTAGATCCAATTGGAGGATGAACTACTGTCCTCAGATTGAAAAAAGAACAAACAACACAGTGACATGGCCAATACTTTTGACATGCTCTGACAACAGCTGTGACAATTATGAATGGTTGCTATAAAACTTAATACATTTCTGAGAGAATGATAAGGAATCCCTAATCTTAAGTATCTATATTGGTAATGAGCCTAAATCTTACCATGTAGTGTGGACAACTGTTCCTTTTCACTGCCTTTCACAGAGTGACAATTTCACAGCTACCTGTACCTCTCTCATGGTCGGTGGTGGGAGAGGGCCCCTAGGGTCACCAAACCTTACGCTGCATGAAATTTAATATTTACCTAGCTTTGCAATCTGTTTAAATGTCACAGAAAGTTAGGTAAAGTTCACCAATCCAATTTGTATTTATCTGATCACCTTTACCAGGTTGGAGCTATGACGGGAAAAACAGGACGTCCCGTTTTTTTCAGGACGCAACCCTTTAAATCCTTTAAAAACATTCCATTATTATTTTTTCAATTTAAAAATATGACCCTTTATGACAAATGATTATTTGGTTAAATTAAAATTGAATTTCATCTTTAAAATAATGGTTTTAATGGTTTTTAATAGTCTGCCTAAAAAAACAGTCCTGTAAAAACGGATCACAAAACCGGCCCAGTTTTTTCAGGACGGTCCATTTTCTTGGCATGATTTTAAAAAAACTAAAATTCCTAGAAAAAAAATGCAACCATAGAATTTGAAAATGCAACAATCATTTTGATGCAAAAGATGTGCACTTTCATGACAAATAATTTTGGAATTTAGCAATCTCATGATTTTCTGAGCATTTTTATTTGTGTACAAATATTGATTGTGAAATTTTATTCATGAAATTGTCAAAATGGAAAATGTCATAATATTTCATGTTAAATGCAGAATTTCATAATTTTTGCATTTTGGATATCCAGAAGGTTTATATCATGTGTATCTTGTTTGTTATTCATGTATAAATTCATCTAAAATAGCTAGATAATACACTTTTTCATAATTGCCTGTAATATTACACAAAGGTAGAAAGTATCTCATTCACTTTGTGCATATAACCAATTGTATGAGAATGAAACGAAAAGAAGGTTACCAGATGTACATAAGGAAATAACAAAGTATTCCAAATTATATAAATTATCATATCACATAGTATAAATATAGCACAAGCCACTGGTAGGTGCAAATATACCTGGCGGACGGTAGCCGACAGGACACACCTCCCAGCGGGCGTTGATGCCGGGGGAAAATCAATACCAGACTGCTATATAATGAGCAGTATGCCCATAGTAAGAGAGAGAGAACCATTTACCATTTGGACCCTACGGATCGAGAGATTTGAGGGGTTTTGGATAGTGTGATGAACGGCTATTCAGCCAAAATACATAGAGGTTAAAATAATAGAAATAAGATAATAATGGAAATATGTAAAGAACGAAGAACGAAATAGATGTAAAGAACGAATATGTAAAGAACGAATATGTAAAGAGCGAATAACGAATATGTAAAGAACGAATAACGAAAACGTAATGGAACGAAACCCGGAAATATGTAAACCGGAAGTGAAATGTAAACCGGAAACGGAATATATAAACCGGAAGTGACGTCAATTGTAGGTCACGTGACCGAAGGCAGCCAATCAGGGCTGACCTCTCTAGTATATAAAGGGGCGGTGAGGCCCGAATAAACAGAGTTCTTCAACAGTTCTCCTGGTGTCCAGACGTGTCCTCTTTCCTGAAACAACCACTAAAGATGAGCCGAATAGAGTAATTAAGTCGAAGTTAGGACAAAACAGTCGAAGTCCGAGATAGGTAGTCGAAACATAGGGTAAGGGGCCCGAAGGCCCGAAGAACGAGGAACGAGGGAACGAAGTAGGGCACGAAGGCCCGAAGTAGTACCGGAACCCGAGACGTAGTATGGTACGAAGACATGGGGAGCGGACCGAGAGAGCGAAGTCCGCGGGGACGAGGGCGCGGCGTGCTCGGCCCCACGCTACCAAACAATAGGCGACCGTCGGCCCGTCGCCCCCGCGGACCGGAACTCAGGGGTGGACCGTTCCCCGGCCGACCCGTACCCCTACCATAATTTCCCTCCCCCGCAGTCCTCCGTCGACATCGAGTGCCGATCGATTCGCTCAGCCCCCCCTCGTGCGCGAGGCACGACTCTAGAAACACACCTCGGTTCTTGGCCCGGATTCCCCGTCCGCCCCGAGACCCGAACAACCCCCACGTTCCTCTGTCGTAAGAATCGGCAACCCCGACTTACCAGAGAACGTCACACTGGTGGCAGCGGTGGTGCTGAAATAAGCACATACGGACTTGTGGATCTTGGGTGTTTCATCGGTATTGGATACTCATGGCGACTGCGGCAGTCTTCGAGCAGATGGATTCTGACGTCGCCTTCAAGGAAGGTGGGGAGGAGAAAGGAGGTGCGAAAACCGAGACAAAAGGGGAGGACACGACCATAATGGGTAGGCAGTTTAATTTTATGGGAACGTCCACCCCGACGGATGAGCAGAATGTGCGGGCTCAACAACAACAGACCGGCCAGGAAGGAGCGAGTTTGAAGAAGTTCAGTTTACGACCAGAGAAGTATGACGGTAAACCGGATTTCGAGGGATGGATCAACCAGTTTGAGGAGTACGCAACATTGGGACGCTGGACGGCCGAGGAAAAAGCGGCGATGCTTTTCCTCTCGCTGACGGGAACGGCACGAATGTACTTTGTCGGACTCCCGGACAGGGAACGACTCCGTTACTCGGCGAGGGTGGATGCGTTGCGCCGGAGGTTCGGTCAGGAGAAAGACACGTGTAATGCTCTGCAAGAGTTGGCGGGCTTGAAACGTGTAAAGAACCAGACAGCGAAGGAGTTGGCTGATAATGCCCGGCGACTGGCATCGAGAGCCTACTTCTCCAACGACTACGCTAGCCAGGAAAAAGCAGCATTACATGCGTTCCAGGCTGCAGTTGGGGAAGACCTTCAGCTGAAGTGTGCAGAGAAAGGATGCAAGACACTAGAGGAGGCGGTAGAGGTGGTAGAAATACAGGAACGATACTCACGCCGCCTCCTGCGGGCAGTGAAGCCCGAGGAGGACGCCAATACACAGATCATGGCCTTGAACGGTAAGTTGGAGGAGATGATGAAAGAATTGGCAGAGGAACGGGAAGCTAGAAGACAAGCAACGGCCCGGAGGGAGGCGTTTAAGAAGCGAAAAGAAGATTTAGAGTGTCATCACTGTCACCAGAAGGGCCATTTCGCAAGAGAGTGTTCTCAGCGTCAGGGAAACGGACAGTCGCCGTCGCAGTAAGCGCGGGGCCCCCTTCGGGCGCGGCGAGAGAAGTAGTAGGCATGGGAGAATGTGGACTTTATGTGGCCGGAACGGTGGGAGAGAGTGTCGTCCGTTTTTTGGTTGATACCGGATCTATGATCAGTCTGCTGTCGGAACGCCTCTGGAGAGAGTGGGGACGAAAAAGAGAAGAACTGGATGGATATGAAGGACGTCTCTGCTCGGTAGATGGTAGTCCGTTGCGGTGCTATGGATGCACGAACTTGCCAGTGAAATTGGGAACACGCGTGTTGAAGTGGACGTTCATGGTGGCAGACATCGGTAGAGATGAAGGGATCCTGGGAAACGACTTCGCGGTGAAATACCGGCTGACAGTTAAGCCCCACGCGAGTGCCATCTTCCTGCCCGCCGAGGGGGAGGGAGAGGGGGAACGAATCCCGGGAGTAGAACAGAGAACGGATGGGATTCGGGCAGTTACCGTCGGAGGACAGGTCGTGCGAATCGAGAAAACGACGGAAATACCCCCACTCCAAGTGACCCGAGTAACAGTAGTAGCGAGAATGGACATAAGACAGGGTGGACAGCTGGCTGTCATCACCGGCGCTGGATTACCTATGGGACTGGAGGTGATCCCAGGAACGGTGACATTGGGAGAAGAAAATGAAGTTTGGGTGGCCAACCGAGGGACCGAGAGCGCGAAATTGGAAACCGGCGGGGTACTCGGAGAAGCCACCTTCGTGCAAGAGGTACGAGGAGTAGGAAGTGAAGCAAAAGAACCCCCAGGAGCGCTCGTTGAAATGATAGGGGAGGCTAAGAAAGACCTGACCACGAAGGAGGGCGAAGAGCTGGAGAAAGCCATCATGGCCCGGGAACAAATGTTTGCGACCTCGAAACATGAGTTAGGACGGACAGATTTAGTACAACATCGAATTAAAACGGGAGATCAGATGCCGATCAAGCAGAGGGTCAGACGGTATCCGGCCACCAGGAGAGAGGAAGAACGAGCACTGGTGGAGGATATGTTAAATTTAGGGATTATCCAAGAGAGCGGGAGTGCGTGGAGTAGCCCGACCGTTCTAGTCAAAAAGAAGGACGGAGGAACGAGATTCTGCATTGACTACCGAAAACTGAACCAGGCTACGAAAGTGGACGCCTATCCGCTCCCGCGGATAGAGGACAGCCTCAACACTTTGGGAGGAAGCCTATTCTTCTGCAGTCTGGATCTCGCAAGCGGATATTGGCAGGTGGAGATGGCACCGGAGGACCAAGAAAAGACGGCCTTCGTGACTCAAGGAGGATTATATGAGTTCAAAGTGATGCCATTCGGGCTAGTGAACGCCCCAGCCACCTTCGAGAGACTGATGGAAAGAATCCTCAGAGGAATCGTGTGGGAGGAGTGTCTGGTATACTTGGATGATATACTGGTCTTTGGACCAACGTTCAAAGTGACTCTGGAAAGATTGGTACGGGTTCTGGACCGGCTGAACGCTGCAGGACTGAAGTTAAAGGCGCGAAAATGTAAGCTGTTCCAGAAGAAGATTCCGTTCTTGGGGCACGTTGTCTCGTTCAACGGGATCGAACCCGACCCCGAAAAGTGTCGGCAAGTAACCGAGTGGCCGGTCCCGCGGGATCTCCACGAGGTACGAGCCTTCGTGGGATTATGTTCGTACTATAGAAGGCATATAAACGGCTTCACGGAGTTGGCTGCCCCCTTGTATGAATTGGCAACGAAGGAGGAACCATTCGTGTGGAGCGCGAGACGACAAGAGGCATTTGATGCGATGAAGAAGGCGCTAACGGAGGCCCCGGTGTTGGGATTCCCGGAGGAAGAAGGACAATGGTGGCTTGATACAGACGCCAGTGACGTGGGAACGGGAGCCGTGCTATCACAAGAGCAGAGAGGGGAGGAACGGGTGATAGCTTACACGAGCAAAACCCTGGAGTCAAACGAACGAAAGTATTGCACCACGCGGAAAGAACTGTTGGCGGTGGTGCGAGCTTTGAAGCATTTTCGGTGCTACATCTATGGTCAACGCGTGATAGTCCGGACGGATAACAGCGCGGTTAGTTGGCTACAGAGAAGTAAGGAACCGATGGGGCAGGCTGCTCGGTGGATTGAGATTATCGACTCGCATGATGTGTCGTTCCAACACCGACCGGGCAGGAAGCATGGGAACGCTGACGCGTTGTCCCGGTATCCGTGCAAACAATGTGGAGAGGAGCACGAGGATACCGAACAAGTGAGAGTAGTGACGCGGGCCCGGGGGTACGAGCCCGGATGGTCCCCGCAGGAGATGAGAGCAGCGCAGAGGAGGGATCGAGATATAGGGCCGATTGTCGCACGGATGGAAAAAGATGCGGACCGGCCAGGTTGGGAGGCCATATCTCCGGAATCCCGAGAAACAAAGATCCTATGGAGGCAATGGGAACGATTGAGCCTCAGGGATGGCGTGCTGCATCGGAAGTACTGGGAACTAGAAGGACATGGTTGGAGGAACCAGTTGGTCGTTCCCCGAGGGGAACGGGCCAAGCTGGTAAGGGAATACCATGGAGGCGCGGCAGGAGCGCATTTAGGAGTCGCCAGGACGACGGCCCTGTTGGAACAAGGGTTTTACTGGCCGGGACTCCGGGAAGACGTGCGGAAGGAATGTCGAGAATGTGATTGCGCGTTGCTGAAAAAGGGAAGAGGAAGACGGGAGCCGCTACATCAGTACATAGTGGGGGAGCCGATGGAACGGCTGGCCATGGATGTTTCGGGCCCGTACCCGGTCACCAAACGAGGAAATAAGTATTGCCTGATGGTGGGATGCTATTTCACCAAATGGTTGGAGTGTTTCCCGATCCCGGATCAAAAGGCAACGACAGTGGCGAACAAACTGGTTGAAGAAGTAGTAGCACGGTACGGCGCGTTTCGGGAACTACACTCGGATCAAGGAACGAATTTCGAATCCGAGGTGGTGGCTCAGGTCTGTGCACTATTCGGGATTCACAAAACAAGAACGACGCCGTACCACCCCAGGAGTGACGGGTACATAGAACGAAGTTTCCGTACTTTGGGGTGTTGTCTGAAAGCCAGCTGCCGAGCGACAGGTCGGGAATGGGACGAGATGGTCCCGCTCGTGATGATGAGTTATAGAGCAACGCCGCAAGCCAGCACGGGAGTGACACCGAACATGATGATGCTGGGCCGACAGACCATGATGCCGCGACAGGCGATTTATGGGAGACCTCTAGGACCAGAGGAGGAACCCCGACGGGTAAGCGACTATGTGGAAAGCCTAGAGGAAGGGCTAGTCGCGGCCTATCGGGAGGCCCGGACGGGGCTGAAACGAGCCGCCATCCATCAGAAACACGAGTATGATGGGAAGGTGACTCGGCGGGAATACCACGCCGGAGAACTGGTCTGGGTGCACGATACGGTAGTGGATAGGGACAAGGGAACGAAGTTGCGATTTCCATGGATAGGCCCTGCACTGATCGTCAAGGTGCTTGACCGAGGACGGGTGGTAGTACGGAAGAAACGAGGGAAACCGGGGGGGGTGGTCCATGTGGACCGCCTGGAACCCTACCGAGGACACGCTGCGCCAGCTTGGATGGTAGCTGACCAGCAAGGATACGAGGCTGCACAGTAAATGCTTGGGGTGGGGCGCGCTAGGGCACGTAAGGAAACGGGGTACCCCCTTTTTGTGATGAAGTCGTTTTCGTGTCTCGATTCCGCAGGTGGAAGAGGACCAAGGGAACGACCAAATCGGCGCTACACAGAAAGGCTTTGGCCAAAAAGGACTGATCAACCTGGGGCCATTGAGTCGGGGCGGTGCGTTGACCACTACAGTAGGAGTGCAGGTCGTTAGGCTGTAGAGATTCGCTACCTAGCTGAAGATTGGTTCTCTTGCGGATGTAATATAGGTGGGAAATGCGGGGTTGGAACGAAAAACGGCGTTCGGGAGCCACGACGGCCCGAATGTCTAAAGTAGTCCCACGGAGCCGCTTTCCGGTCAGTTCGGAGGAACCACAGCGTGGAAAAGATGGTTGGATTACAACGGAAAACAGACCCGGTGGCAAGCTGGTGAAGACTTCTGAAGTAATGCCGACTTGGTAATACCGCTTTACAGCGTCCAGGAGACCGGAGGAGAGTAGATGCGGCACTCTCGGGAACGCCGGAGGAACGAACGGACGGCTGTAAAAGGCGAGGCCTGAAACGAGGACGGGCTTTAAAGTAGGTCATAAAAGGAATAAAAGAGGACAAAGAGAACGGGGCGGCGGCGAGGAGATGATAACGCCGAGCCCCTGTGTTCTCCGGGAAGTGTGCGGAAGCACTGTGAGGGCCAAGATGAAAAAGGCAAGAAAAGGCGACGAGGGATGAAAGGACCGAAGGCGTCCGGTGGGGCAATAAAAGGCCTAGGAAAAACGCGAGGACGAGCGAAGGGCCGCGAGGTAAAGAAAACAGGCGAGGCGGTGACCAGCGGCGGGCCCCGGGGACCGGAAAATAGTAGGGGGCGCCACCGTAGAAGTGGATGGTGAGTCTGACGCTAGGGGTCGCTAGTGCAGGCCACGCCCACTTCCGCCTGCGGCGGCTATAAAAGGCAGAGCGCTCGCCGGAGCAGGTCATTCTGGTCAGCCGACCAGGATTCATCGAATCGCAGACGAGCAGACTGAGCTAAGGAGAAGACAACAAGAAGAGAAGCAGAGAGGCGAGACGAGCAGCATCACCACGAGACAAAAACGGAAACGGCTGACGGGACGAGCTTCAAGATTGGAACGAGCCCCGAAAGCCCGGAAAACAGACACGATGAGCGGACAGTGCTGGGAAGGACATTGTCACGGAAAGGAGTTTAAGCACTTGGTCAAGCATATTAAAGGCCAGCACGATGGATTCCGGAAGCAGTACTACATGTGCCCGGTGTGTTCGAGTCGAGCCTATTCGACACACCAGGACTGGAGAAAGCACATGACGGAATCACACGAAGGGAACCTGCAGAGGGGGATGCCGAAGCAAGACCCCCTTCTGAGGCTGGAGTATGCTGCGGCGTTCGCCTTGGACCCGAAAGGACGACCGCCGTACACCAGTTTCGCTACTGGGGATGAAACGGCGGCCCGGGTAGCCAACATGGAACGGGACTACGCGGTGCGCCATCCAGAAGGGTTTCAACCCCCTGAGAGGGCGGTGGATAAGGAGGCACCGGAGAGGCCGCGACGGCAGATCCGCATCCCTTACTACCCGAGGGCGTCAAGAGGATCTGAGGACAGCGACGCCGAGCAGCTGGAGCAGGTAGCAACCGAAGAAGGATCAGAGGCCGACGAGGCCGGCGAGGGAGCCCAAGCAGCCAAAGCAGCCGAGAAGGGACCCCTGGCCGAGGTGGTGGAACGATCAACACCCACGCGTCGTTCCCCTCGGAGGGCCGCGAAAGGAGTACGGAAGGAAGACACCGAGTCGCCGCGAAGCGCAAGCCGGGCCGTGGTCAACCCGAAACCACTCCTGACACCAGACCAAATATCAGGGTTAGTACAGAGCCGAATTAAGAAGTTAAACGCCCAGGGAGAACCACGGGAACCGAGAGGACGAGGACTCCCAGGCAGAGGAAAAGGACGGACATCCACACCCACCCCGAAGCCGGGTTGCTCAGGAATACCACCGGGGGCTGAGGTGGTGGAATTGGTGAGCTCGTCCGACGACCAACGACCAAAAGTCAAGGAAGAAGAGGAGCCGCTCGCTTTCAAGAGGCCCCTGACGCAGGGATGCCCGACGGAGGAGCCGTCGCGAAAGAAGAAGTGGAAAAAGGTCAAGAAAGTCCCGAGAGAATTGGAGGAGGGAACGAGTTCGGACCAGTCGGAGTCAGGCAGGAGTATGTCGGCCCGAAGCGATCGGTCTTTGGTTATCGCTGAGTCTAGCAGCACGGGAGAGCTGGGACCATCACAGCCTGAGACCTCGACAGGAGTCAAACGGACCACGGGACTAGAACCACCTTGTAGCGACGCACAATTTACTATGATGACAGTTCATAAGAAATCGGTGATATACGAATCACGACACCCGAGGTACCCCGGGTATTTAAAAGGAACAATGAACCGGGAGGGATCGTTCAGGGGTTACCACGAGGCGAGATCCGACCGGGAGCTGGAGGACAGCATTCGGGAAGCACAGGGAGGCCGGCTGGTGGAAAGAGAAGCATTGTACCTAGGGAGGTTTCTACGCGAAATGGCAGAAAGGCAGGGACTCAAACCGTCGGGGCGAGTGGAGAAAGTAAAGTATGTTCGGCATGCAGCCAGGCCGGAGGACACGGCGTCGACGGCCTCGACACAGCCGCTGTTCTCTACCCCTACCCCGACGAAAGCAGATTCACCCCTGGAGAAGATGGTATGTAAGCAGCCGATAGTGCCGCCCCCCGGATTGAAACGAATGAGAGACATTACGGTAGCACCAGACACGCCAGAGACACGGGCGGCGGTTGACAACCTGACTCGGGCCAGTTTGGGGAGCTCGTTTTTCGGGTCGCAAGGATCGGAGGAGACCCCGGGACCACCGTCGCCCGAACGTATGGGATCGCCGCCAGGACCGGATACCCCACTCAAGGACGAGGACAAACACGGGCGGGCGCTACAACCGCGGGTTGTGATACACAGATTACAAATGCCGGCTGCCCAGTCCATGGACGAGGAGGTGGAAGACTCAGAGGACATGGAGTTGGGGCAGGCCGAGACCAGAGGATACGAGCTGGAGAAACAAGAATTGGACGAGTCGGGAGCGGATTCAGTGTTCGGGTCTATCGGAGCGGAGATGCCGACGGCAGGACCATCTAGAGAAACACCGAGACTCAAGTTATTACGGACACAGGCCGTTCACCAGGTCTTACAGGGACACTTTCCGGTGACGGCGCGAGCGGTACGGGACTGGGACGCGGAAAAGGCCATTCGGGTGCAACTGACGTGGCCCCCGAGGGAGGTGCGAGGAATGACGGCCAAGACAAGAGCAATGGCTTCGGCGTCTATGGCGTTCCTGATGGCACTAGAAACGGGCCGCAAGCCAGAGACATTTGAAGAAGCGATGGCGCAGTTCCCGACGGCGGCACTGGGGCCGTTGACCAGGGAGTTCCCGGGGGTCAACCAGCTAGTTAACGAACACAACCGGACCGTCCAATTGGCTCAGACCCTAGTGATGCACAAAAACGAGGATCAACTGGATGACTTGTTGAAGGCGACAAGAGAGGCGGAAAAACAGAGCGGAATGGTGGATCAGCTTCTCGAGCTCCCCGCTAGGGAGGAGAGGCTGTTGCTGCCGATCCGACGCCAAGAAGAAGGGTGAAGTAGATGCTGCTCGAGGTCTTGCACGGAAGAAAAACAGCGCGACGGAACCAGAGGCGGAAAATGGCGCGTCGCGAGTCGGGTGGGGAGGGATTACGGGGCGTTGGCTCCTCACCCATAGTGTCAAACCCCCAGGGAGAGAACCGGGCCGAGGCGGAGGTACCTGAGCCGCACAGGAGGCCGAAGCCTGGATAAAAGACTCTCCTGGAGACCGCTGGACGGGCCCGAAAACTTTACTTAAACTCATCGGGAACGGACTGGCGGGCTCGAACATTCTTATCTTAATTTATTCTTATTAGTTTCTTTATGGAAACCTTCTTGCGGAAGTGAACGAAACCACATGTGTTAGGAGGTGTTGAGCGTAATCAGCGAGCTGGAGGGTCCATGACTGGAATGAACTTACCAAGCCTGCGGGGCGAATACGGGACGGAAGGAGGCGCTAGGAGGAAAAATAAGTTTGTAGCTGTTCCTCTTCTTCCCTGGAGCCCGCTGCGTTGGTTGGGACCGAGCAGATGGAACGGGATCGTCCGGTCGCGGAAATGGATAACGGGCCGGGCGACCCGGGAGCGAGAGTGAAAGTTGGGAGGCGGAATCGAGGAAAGGAAATCAGAAAGGACGGATAGTGTTGTCATTGTGGTCTTTGAGTCGACGGTCGTGCCGGGGTAAATAAGGTACCGGTGGGCCGGCGACTCGCCGCTGGAGGAAAGGCTGGCGCGGGCCAAGACTGAAAACCCTTCTCCCGCGCTGCCTTGAGCGATCTGGAGGCGAGGAAGAGACGACCTCTGTCCTCTAGCGGCACTTCTACTTCCTGCAACCTTGTCTTCTTGATCTTGGATGGATCGATCAGAATGTGGATGAACCCGGATTCATGTACCATCATCTTCTGAGTTTCCTTGTCTTCAGCCTCTTACCGCATACGAAGAGCGGCAAAATGGAATTTTTCGACCTGAATGCTGGTTTTATCGTGCCAGAGTTGATGCAGCGAGTCGTGAAAGGATTGCGGCGAGTCGTAGATGTCTCCCGGAGGACCAAGGCACGAGCAGGGACGATAACTTAGGAGCCCTGGCTCGTGACCGACCGTGATATATAGTAAAAGTAATACATGAACGAGAAACGGAAAAAAAATTTAATAGACTTACTAAAAACTTATATTAATCTCTCACCTGCTGTAACGACAGAGACTCCTTCCATGTCGTATTTCCTAATGTCTTCTTCCCGAGGAACGAAACAAAATAGTCTTTGAAACATATAGGGAAGTAATCTTTGCAATATACAGGGAGGTGGTGCTTGGAACGTCGGCTGCGGATGCCCTGATAGACAAATCAAGAGGTCTGCAAAGAGCAACGAGGAGCGATCCTTCTTGGAGTTCATCGGATGAGTTCTCTATACATGCTATTTTATTGTGAATGGGCCCGTTCCGGATCTCAAACGTTGACGTTGGGTGCAGGTCCCAGTTGATGTCGTCCATCTTCACTTTCTACGGCTTCTTCTTCTCCTTCTCACTAATATCTTCAACTTACCAACTTCGAACCGTCGTACCTAGGAGCAGCCCGGAACGGCTCGGAGCTGTTGTCTCGGCGTTCGTCATAGGCATAGTGTCTCCATGCAATGTGACATGGCACCGTAGACGACTGTGGCCTTACTCCAAAATCAAAACAGACCGGATCTTAAACTTACCTCTATTAACGAACTATTTGTTGGTATTACAGTCTTACGAAAATCGTCAATAAGCACGGTCCTCCGGGAGGACGAAGAGAAAAATTTAGCAAAAGGAGCGAGGCCCGAGAGCCTAGGAAACGAACGAGGGCCCGAGTGCCCGAAACAGGAATCCTCTTCTTAGGAAAATCATCTCATCAGAAGAACGAAGGAGCCTCCCTCTCGCCCCAAAGAGGACTGTCTTCCTGCCGTTGTTTACGGGGGGGGGAGGGATGAGAGGCACCGGCTCCTGTCATCAAAAAGAAACTTCATCAAAACTATCTTCTTAAATCAGGTCTCCGTTCCGGTTGTTGTCATGCCACTTGGGCCCGGAACGGTGACGGAAATACTTTATTATGGTGGACTCTCTCCGACATCTCTGTCTGAAATCCTGAAATCTTCAAATGTGTCGACGTGGTCGAGGACGGAACATCTTGATGCTGGGTTAACCACGAGGACATGTGTCGTAAAAGTCAAACTTCAGTTCCTGTACGGAAAACGGACACTTCATCAATAATTAATGATTCTAATCTTCTCAGTCTCACCTTCACCCGAACTCCATCTCAAAGCTTCACAAGTAGCACGAAACCCGCGACGTCGTCTGCTGAAGCTTCCACTCTAAGCTTTAATGAATGAAGTTAAGTTCCTTTCCACATACAACGCCATCTTCTTCCTTGGGTACCTTGGCCTCTGGCTCGAACATGTTGTCCTTGCCAACCGTGAAAAAGTCACTGGGGGGCTCTGAATGCCGAGGCGACCGAGGGTGCGAAGTCCAAAAAGAACATTCTATCTACAAAAGCATCAGTCTTTCTTCTTCAACTCATCCTTAAAATCATCATCATCACCTAAGAGAACGCAGAGAAGAGTAACAGTTACGGAAGAACGAGGGGTCACGACCGACCGGGTAGGAGAATCGCGACCGATTCTCTACCCAAAAACAAGGGAGAACGTCTGGACGACGGCAGAACGGACCGAGGGTCGAGAGGACTAAGGGTCACGACCGACCCTGGCCTCTGGGTGGGAGAGTCGCGACCGATTCTCCACCCGAACTAGGGGAGAACGTCTGGACGACGGCAGAACGGACCGAGGGTCGAGAGGACTAGGGGTCACGACCGACCCTGGCCTCTGGGTGGGAGAGTCGCGACCGATTCTCCACCCGAACTAGGGGAGAACGTCTGGACGACGAAAAACGAAGGGAACGGGGGCACTGCGGGTCACGACCGACCCATGGCCCCGGGCAGGAGGACCACGACCGGTCCCTCTGTCCTAATGAGGGTAAAGAAAAGGCGAGGAAAAACGCGCCGAGGGGCTAAGTAAACAGAGCCCAGAGGAGAGGAGCGGGGGCGACGGGGTCACGACCGATCCCCAGTCCCGGGTGGGAGAGCCACGACCGGCTCGCTCATCCTAAAAGACGAGAAAAACAGGAGGTCCTAGATAGATCAAGGATAAGAGAACTCTGACGAAGATAAAAGAGACTAAGATATATATAAAAAACGAATTATATGAACTTTTAGAAAAACGAAGAGAGAAAAACGAAGAAAGAAAAACGAAGAAAGAAGAGAAATAATAATTAGCCGGATAGGCCCCGGGGGCCCTCCGAAGTAGACCGGGGAGGACAGAGGGTGACACCTCCTCCTCTGCCGATAAGGAGCGTAGGATTGAAATGTTTCTGGTTCTAGAGTATGTTCTGTTGTCATTGCTGTATGAACTGTGTTGAAATTTTGTATAACGTGTGTTCCCACCTTTCAAGAAGGTGCGGGAGGGTGTGATGAACGGCTATTCAGCCAAAATACATAGAGGTTAAAATAATAGAAATAAGATAATAATGGAAATATGTAAAGAACGAAGAACGAAATAGATGTAAAGAACGAATATGTAAAGAACGAATATGTAAAGAGCGAATAACGAATATGTAAAGAACGAATAACGAAAACGTAATGGAACGAAACCCGGAAATATGTAAACCGGAAGTGAAATGTAAACCGGAAACGGAATATATAAACCGGAAGTGACGTCAATTGTAGGTCACGTGACCGAAGGCAGCCAATCAGGGCTGACCTCTCTAGTATATAAAGGGGCGGTGAGGCCCGAATAAACAGAGTTCTTCAACAGTTCTCCTGGTGTCCAGACGTGTCCTCTTTCCTGAAACAACCACTAAAGATGAGCCGAATAGAGTAATTAAGTCGAAGTTAGGACAAAACAGTCGAAGTCCGAGATAGGTAGTCGAAACATAGGGTAAGGGGCCCGAAGGCCCGAAGAACGAGGAACGAGGGAACGAAGTAGGGCACGAAGGCCCGAAGTAGTACCGGAACCCGAGACGTAGTATGGTACGAAGACATGGGGAGCGGAACGAGAGAGCGAAGTCCGCGGGGACGAGGGCGCGGCGTGCTCGGCCCCACGCTACCAAACAATAGGCGACCGTCGGCCCGTCGCCCCCGCGGACCGGAACTCAGGGGTGGACCGTTCCCCGGCCGACCCGTACCCCTACCATAATTTCCCTCCCCCGCAGTCCTCCGTCGACATCGAGTGCCGATCGATTCGCTCAGCCCCCCCTCGTGCGCGAGGCACGACTCTAGAAACACACCTCGGTTCTTGGCCCGGATTCCCCGTCCGCCCCGAGACCCGAACAACCCCCACGTTCCTCTGTCGTAAGAATCGGCAACCCCGACTTACCAGAGAACGTCACAATAGCGATACATTGACAAAGGGACATCTGGTGACTAACAGAAGATTTACTCTGTTATCGTTGAATTTGAGCTAAGCAGACTCTTAGGGTAAAGCTTACGCTTCATCGGATTGGAATTGTGAAACTTAGGAGACTTATCATCATCTCATCAGCACATGTACGCATCACCGTATCCGCAAAATAAACCTGATTTACAGCCAAGCTTTGTTCATGTTATGGATTGAGCGCCCATCTCGTGAACTCACTCACCACTTGACTAGCAACGACTAAAGGAATAGTAACAACAGAGAGTGTGAATACCATAAACAGTTCCCCATTTATTAATCAATACCATAAACAGCAACTAGCGTTCAATATTTCATAATTACAGGACGTCCGTTTTTTACAGGTCGTCCTGATTTTCTGTGGTATCCCCAGCCTGTTTACATTTTCAATGCATTTAGGACTGTCATAAATGTAATGGAAAAATGTAAAGACGGATTAAACGTGATGTAATCGACAATTTATTTTGTCGGTGCCTTTACTAATACTCTTAAAGGTACAGCCTTGATCTTTAGATGATATGTAAAATCAATGATAACTTTGAAGGTTTTTTACTTGTTCCAGTAAAGACCCATTTATGATTTACATTTTGCATCTTTACATTTTAAGTAAATCCCACTACATAAACTTTAATGATTACTTGGACTTACATTATGATTAAATCAAATAGAATAGAGACCCCAGGGCCGTCCTAGCCTCTGTCCCGGCTTCCTGGAGGCCCCAGGGCTGACCTAGCCTCTGTCCTGGCCCCCTGGAGGCCCCAGGGCCCCAGGGCCGACCTAGCCTCTGTCCCGGCCCCCTGGAGGCCCCAGGGTAGGCCTAGCCTCTGTCCCGGCCCCCTGGAGGCCCCAGGGCCGGTCTAGCCTCTGTCCTGGCCTCATGGAGGTTCTAGGGCCAGTATAGCTCCTCTCCTAGCCCCCTGGATATCAACAGTTTATGTTAATTATTCAATGAAATATCCTTGTTCCCAAAAATGAAATAGGATTTATGTTTCATTGTTTTCTGTCTATATAAATAGATAATGATCTTATTATATTCAATACCATCATGCTAATCTTTCTATTGACTCAAATAATGTGTATTAGGAACACCAATGTTCTTATTCTATGGATTTCTTATTAATGCTTGATTCAAATTACAGTTATATGAGAGGTGTCCACTGGAGGTAACACCTGCATGTGTTGTGGGTGAGGGGCATTCTCACCTAGCCTGGCCTAGAACAATGGGGGTGCTTAGCAACCAGCTGGCTCAGGGGTGACTGACTTTGCATTTGAAATGTCATATTCCTGTTCCCTAATGATGGCAATAAGCATTTTGTAACCAAATATAATAACATCATGAATATATCTTAAACATTATGTATTTGCTGATGAAGGCAGCAACACTCCGAAATTAATTGATTTGGCAATGATTCCATGTCTAACTAAGAATTCAAGTCAACTACAGTCCGTCATTCCATTTGGTGTAGATTCAATACTTTTGTTATTTTACATTATATACATTATTTGCATATATGCCAATTTTGAGGTTCAAATTTAATCCTGAAGAAGGCAGTCACACACAAAAACTAGTTGACTTGTTATTTTTTCCTTATCTACATAATGAACAAGTCAACTACAGTCCATCATTTGGTTTGAAGTAGATTCACAACCTTTTTTATATATATGTATATTTAAACCATCTTTATTAATAATCCTACAAACTTGATTTCAGAATGCATCTACTTCTAGAAAAGTATGCAATGATTGTGTGTAACAGATTGTCTCAGCTTAATGACCTGTTGCTCTTACATTTTAAAGCTACTTGTACCTATTCAGCTGGATCTTAAATTCAACGATATTTTTTTCCATACCTTCGGAGAATTTTCTTCAGTACATCTGGAATATATAGCCGAAGGAAAATGAGATTTACCGTTTACTTTTTCAGCTGGAGGATGGCAAACAGTTGAACTCCTTACTATAGGTTTCTATGGGAAACAAATGAGTTTTCAAATTACAAAAATCCTAGAGAAAAATAATATTGTGTTTTTTCTTGAAATTCCCCTAGATTATTAGTCTTGATTTTATATATATCCTGAAAAAGAATAAAAGGGATTTACCGTTTTGATTATAGACCTCCCTTATCATCTCTATAGTAATAATTGACACACTGCAGGTGTGAAGCAGCAGTATGCACTTGGCACATAGTAGAGTCCCCTAATATGCACCTGGTGGCAGTGATGGGATTGGGTACAAGTATCTTTAAGATTCAAGGCTGAATACACTGTACCATGTTGAAAAACTACAAAAAAAGATGTTCAAATTGAGTTTTCATTTCAATTCTTTTCTGACCCTGAATTCTCATCAAAGATTATTGATACAAGCAACTCAGGACAGCTTATTTATGCCCTTATTTGAGAACATAATATGTTATGAATGAATGTAAATGGAGTAAATAGAACAGAAAAAGTTACTTTTTAGATTGTGGCACCACCTGTATATTGATATTATCTTGTCTTACTACGTTGTGACAGCATTGTAGAAGTACTGTTGTTGCAATTCTGAGAAAATTATGTTTTCACAATGTTATTTGGAAATGCTATCTGTTGCAACACAATGTAATACTCAGAAAGTTAATTTTTCTCAGAATGTTGCTAAAATGTCTGTTAAAATATCTGTTGAACTTCCCTCAGTCCAGTAGGTAGTACACTTTCTACCAATGCTTCTAGTTCTACACAATTACCAAACAATTCTGAGTATAGATTAGGGGATAAGAATCACATACTTTATTAACATGTCAAATATATCACTGATAAATAAAATGCAAAGATATGTGCTAGATATCTATCAGGGATTTGGCCTAGTTTGCCTTCATGAACATTCTTTACATATAAGACATGACAATGAATGATGAATTATGTCCTTGCAGTATGTGAGAAGTGTTTATGAAGAAATTATTTCTCCAAAGCAATATTAATGCAGATTGCCCAAATAAAATGCAATGTTATCTTATACAAAATACTTTGTAAAGGTTGTGTGTAACATCTATGAATTCAGCAATATTGCATCTTTGTCTCTAAACAAAGATGTACATAATGTGCTAATTGTCGATGTCAAGGTCTAATCCCACTTTTACAAGTTTCTGAGTATATGCACTTTCAACTTCTTCCTTTTGGTCTTCATTGAAGTAATTCCTCCAGTCACCAACATTTCCTTTTCTCATAAATGGTGAAATACTGTTGTCCATAACAGGACTATTGATTTCATTGACAGCTTGATTCGTCTTCATGCTTTTGAATGACAATTGCCCAAGAAGTGACGATATGACATCTTCCTGGAGTTCCTTCCCAAGGAAAGCTGCCACTTGAATCAGGACACTGCGCAGGTCTTTGACCATATCCTCATATTGGATGTATAATATATGGTCCTTGCGACCCTCTCTTGCATTCCACCATGCGGCCACATGATCAAGTTGATTGCCATAGAATAGTTGGTTCGTCTTGACGTATTCATTGAAGAATTCATCCCAGGAACCAGTGTACAGACCATAAGGTTTGAACATTGTATAAAAGTGATAGAATGATACAAGCTGGTCAAAAGGATTTCTCATCACGTAGATGACTTTTGGGTGGCTTCTATCAAAGCTATCTCTCATCAATTCATAGGGTAGATGTGTAGCCAAACAATTTGGAGGTGACTCTCTCAGTACCATTTTAGTAGAAGGGTCCCCTGTGTTTCTATATGGTACCCATGAGAACAGGTTTGATATTTCTTTGCCATCTGAGAGAATAAGGGTGACTAGTGCCACCATCCAACTGGTCCCTGAATAGGAATGAAATTGTTTAGTTTGTTAAATTTGTTAATTGACATTGCCTATATTTCTTATTATATCAATTTATTTTTTGATAAAGGGGACATTCATCAACAAATTAACAATTGGACTTTTATGATCAGTCTGCTCTCTAAACCTTCCCATTACACATCACTCAGCAGGTGAAAAAATAATCATTTCAATGTTCATGTGAGTTCTTATTGCAAATTAACCTGTAAAAATACAATACATATTACTAATACTTTTCTATTTCTGAATATATGGTTAATGGTAAAATATGGTAATGGTAAATGTATAAGTTTGCTTGTGGGAGATGTCTTATAAAAATTGTATGTGAGGGAGAACTTAACAGATTCCACTATTTCTCCCCTTTCATTATTTTGTCCTGTACACCCTGATAACCTGTGGCCAGATATACATTTTTTATACACCCCAAACTTGTATGAAATGAAACATAACATAAATATGACCAGCAGAGGGGAAAGGGTAATCCGAGGTTTCCATATTTGCTATCCATATTTAAGGAGATATGAGTAGACTTGTGAAAAAAATAGTGACAATTTTGTCTAAAACCAACTTTTTGTGTAGAATTAATTTACCATACCCAAAACATTCCATCACGTTCAATTGGACGTTTTGATATGGAAAATTCACCTAAATCATCTTATTTGGTTCCCATGGAAACTGAAATTGTAAACTGAGACCTATCATTTCCAGGTCTCCATACTGAAAACAGAATACATTTATCATTTCTGGTTAAAAGATAATGAATAAAAATGTGTTTTTGAATATTCACTCACAATTAATGATAATCTATGCAAAATCTCAATAAATACAAGAAAAATATGCTTTCTTTTATTTCCCGTTATTCCGATAGTGCTAAGTTTAAGGGCCCATAACTTTCTTAATAATCAGCTGCAGATGTGGACATACTTGAATATGAAAGCTAAGAATATGCACTACAATATTTACTTAATAGTAAATCCCGCACACCCTTTCCCCTCATCTGGTCACAGATGACAAAATCATATGAAGTGATACAATCAACTTTTATACCTGATTTTGGGTACGATACCACCAGCACATCCGTGGGATCAAAGGTATGCCGTCTCATTTGAATAATGCCATCAACATCAACATGAGGAGGATAGCAAATACCTTCATAGGTGAAATACTCAGGGTCACCAAGACTAAACTTGGACGATCTGCTGGCACACATGGCTTTTCTGTAATGAACATCAACATGGATTTCCATAGGCGGCTTTTTATTATATTCAACAATATGTGTCTTTTTCTACCTTTCTAATCTATTTACAAAAAATATCTCATATTTTCATATATTTTCTTATTTTCATTTCATTCAATAGAACATTGTGGGTAGTTCACTTGATACAATAATATGAACTGATGTTGTTTCACAAAATGTAAAAAAAAAAGACAGTTCTTGTTTCACGCTTTGAAGTAATTTTTTTTTCATTTCATAGAATATTGTCATTTTATTTCTTTATTCAATGAGACCTTGGCACAAAGATGAATGAGAAAATGGATTGATCTTCTTGTTTTGAATATAAAAACACACAAGTACACTTTATTACTAAATGAAATATGTATGTATATATACTAAACAATCAAATAAGTATTAAATGATTTATCAGTTTTATATGAGAATATTGATTAATTTTCTATTTAATACAAGAATATTGACCAGGACTCTTATTTATTGTTATGGCAAAAGCACTAAGTATGAATACTTAATAAACCAATTAAATGATATTGTGGCAATACCCATGCAGTACAGCATGGAAAATAGAACGTTTGGATGACCCCTGCACAGAATTTCCCCCAAATGGTACACATGACTGCAGTGGCAGAACATTTGATAAAGAAAACTCAGCCCATACAAAAATCAAATTCAAAAACAAAACTGTGTAGCTGTACAAAACATGGATCAATGATATTTTACAGGGATTGACAAACATTTTAGAATAACACTGGTATAGTGTACCCTTTTATCCTTCAGTTATTGGGCCTTTACATTATGTAGCAGTGATTTACGTGCAATAGAATTTCAAGTTTCGGTATGAAAGCATAGGTTGGGTGGAGCATTTAATGTAGTAATCTATTACTGAGTCCAACTTTAAAGAGAGGGGCCAGTGAAATTTTTATTTTGTTAAATTCTCATACAATACTGTAGATACAATGTTTCAGTATGGGTATATAACATCATCATGATTGTACGGTGATACTTTGTACAGAAAAGCTTTTCTATACATCAGATCACATACTGAATCCCTTGTACACCTGCCTCAGGACATCTGTTTGTGATGTCACAAAAAAACTGTTAAATTTGAATTTCAAAATTTCAAATTCTTTAGTGAACTATATTTGTAAATATTTTTGTCATAAATAACTTAATTTAGTAAATTTCAACACTGTTAGGCCAAAAAAGAGCTCCCAGGAAATTTACATATTGTTATTTTTTCAGTTTTATAATTTATCAACTCTTCTGCTTGTGACCTCACACACAGACAAATGCATTGTGCAAGCTGCACAAGGTGCAAGACAGAATGACTCATTTTGATTCAGAAAAATTTGTGTAAAATAAATACTACTAAGAATGTAAAAGAAGGTAGAATAATGGTAGTGAGACGTGGCTTAGCCCTTGTCAGGACCATAAGTGAAGCAAGGTGAGTTGAAAAATTGTTTTTCTACAAACACAACATGTAGTAATTTTATGAAAATTAGAATTACCCACAGGAAAAAAATTTGAATAAATACTACTAAAGGTAGCTGTGCAAAATTTTGCATGGGTATTTCCTGGGTGGTGGGGATCACGGCAATATACCTCTTTACAGTCACTGGCCCCTCCCTTCAATAATCAATTACTGAGTCCAATTTTAAATAGAGAGAAGCCCATAGAGAGCAGCCTTCTATATACAACATAGACACGTGTAGTCTATTATCTACCAATCTCACAGCCAACCCAGAGGAAACCTATTTGAACAGGTTATTAAATCATTATGTGTTATTAAGGAGGACATAATAAGTGTAATTGTCCTTATGCAACATTCCTGTTGCCCTAAATTACACATGTAGGTGAGTACTGAAACTAGGGACAACATAATGGATATGGTGACATACATACCACTAAGGGGCACGTAACGGCTCAGCCACAGACAACTACTATACAAAGGTCACACAAACCCCACCTCACTTACCCCACTTGCACATATTTATGGAAACCAATTCATGAAAAAATTCCTGAAGGCATGGGTGAATCCAAGGGGTCCAGGTGTTCTGGCTCCCCTGCCCTCCCCCCTCCTTTGGTGGACACCTAAACTAAAAATCATGAAGAATGTTGTGCATGAAACATGCTGTGTTAGCCTTTATGCCGAGCTCCCTATCCCCTTTCAAAAATCCTGTGTCTGCCCGTGCAGGGTACTTTGCTTATTGAACTAGGTACAAGGATAATCAAAGATGTATTTTAAATGTTGATACACATATGTGTTATAACAGGAGCAAATCAAAATCTGTTTAAATCCTTTACTCCAGGGTTACATATCTATTTGGATCTCAAAATCTAATTGGAGGTTCAACTATTGTCCTCAGATTAAGAAGAGAACTAACAATACTGTGACAAGGCCAGTAATGTTGACAAACTGTGACAACAGCTGTGATCACCATGAATACTTGCTACAAATTTCAATACTCTACTGAGAGAATGACATGAAATTTTGATTTGTAAAGGTAATGATCCCAAATCTTACCCTGTAATGTGGACGACTGCTCCCCGTCACTGCCTTTCAGAGAGTGCCGATTTCACAGTTATCTGTGACTGTCCCTGTCAGTGGTGGGAGGGGGCCTCTCACATCCCCTACCTTAGTCATGGTTGGGTGGCCCACGAGGTCGGTGACTGGAGAAGATCCCTAATATAAAAGTGCATTAAAGTGATCCAATTAACTTAACATACCCCTTCTATATAAGCCATTTATTTTCACTGCAAATTATCATTATTGTTGTGGCGAAAGTCCAACGAGGGATGTGGGGGTTGGTCGCCTTGCTCTCGACTTTTGTGATTAATTCCTTTTGGATTGTCTGGCTTTGACTCGGGAACAGGCACATGACCAAAAGAGGGTTGGCTTGTCTGAGCCATGCCTTGTGACCAAGGGCCAATTCGCTGTGATGCCGAGAAGAAGCAAACCTAAGTTTTTCGGATGTTTAAAAGAAAAAAGGGAGACCATGAGTCGTGGGTACTTTCATGCCTTGGTACTTGTCGCTGGGTCAGGGGCACCTATCATTCCTGGCTACCCTACCTAACACTGGGCCGGTTTCCTTTCCTGAAGTCGGGACATCACTCTTGGTTGATAATGTTGCAGCCACAGGCCTAACATCTCATGCCTCGTGCCCTTCATTGTTGTAGTGCCCATGCCAAAGTGTCCTTTTGTGCCCATTTTTCATAGCTTATTTCCGTACTTGCCTGTGTTTCTAGCCATGCCCGCCCAACTTCTTTTTAAATCAAGCAGTCCTATTTAACCAAAACTTCCTGTTCATTCCAGGGTTCGTGTTTCGTACTCCGTGCCTACGAAGCTAGAACTAAGCCTAAAATCAGTTCGTGCCCAAGAAGGAGAAGATGTTAACACAATGAGTTTTGGTTGTGGTAGGTTTGGATATTGTATAAAATGACCTTCATTTCATCTCATTAACATCACATCATTTTTTTATTTACTACAAGGATACTATATGATATGATTTCTGATGAAGCCCCTGGATTACAATGGAGACCGGGATCTATTAATCCTGATTGTAACCAGAATGAATAACTTGAAATAAAAAAAAGAAAAATTGCAACATACCTGTTGCACTAAATTATAAATGTAGGTGACCTCTGGAATTAGGAACTACATGGATATAGTGACGTACATACCATTATTGGGCACCCAGCTGCCTTACCATAGATAAATTTTATTCAAAGCTTCCCCAACATATTATTCTATCTGTATTGAGGTTTCACATTTTGGTGGATCCTTAAGCTACTAAATGAGGGGAAAATGCTGCACATGTATGAGCAAATGCATGTCGTTTTAGTACTTAGCCTTGATGTTGATTCCCCGTCACCTTTTGAAAATCCTATATCCACCCCTGCACGGCACTTTCCCAATTGAACTAGGGTACTAGGACACTATATTAGGCACAAGGCTCATTAAAGATATGTCTGGTTGTCTGTCCCCCTTATGCAGTGGAGCACATCAGTGTGAGATTTAAGGTTATATTCCACGTTGGGGTAGGTTTGTGGTTTCTATTTTTAGGTTTATACAAGCCAGCAGTGTGGTTTTGATATTAACATGTTGGTGTACCTAACTGAAAGCAAACCGTATGAAACCTATATAAAATAGCAGGTGCTGCAAGCAAGTACCATAAGCACCTAAGTTTAATCCATCCTTGCTCTGCCCTACCGCAAACAGATTTGCGGCAGTTTCCTTGGGTAATTTCATGGTGCCACAAGCAAATACCATAGAGTCGAATATAGCCTTTTGTTGTGAACCTTTTCCCGCTACAGGGTTAATCAGAGATTGTATCTTGAATGTTGATGTATATATCTGTTACAACAGAAGCCAAACTAATTAAAAAATCCTTTACTTACAGGCGACATATCTATTTGTATCTCTAGATCCAATCGGAGGATGAACTAATACATTTCTACTAATACAATAAACTTAAAACATTTCTGAGAGAATGATAAGGAATCCCTTATCTTAAGTATCTATATTGGTAATGAGCCTAAATCTTACCTTGAAGTGTGGACAACTGCTCCTTTTCACTGCCTTTCATAGAGTGACGATTTCACATCTACCTGTGCCTCTCTCACCGTCGGTGGTGGAAGCGGGCCCCTTCGGGTCACCCAACCTTAGTCATGGTTGGGTGGCATAAGAGGCAGGTGATTGCCTTAAAAGTGTCCGTATTACCTCAAGAGACCCCGTTATATAAACCATTTATTTTCACTGCAATTTATCATTATTATGATTAACTATACAACTGCTTCAATTTTATTTTTCATAGAAGCACATTTAATAGTAAGAGTACATATTTCTGGTTTCACATAGAAATCTTATTTGGAGTTATGGAGCCATATTAGTGCAGTAACCTTTGCTTTACATGAGTGAATATGACAGTAGTCTTTTGTTTTCAGTAAACTGAATTTAGAAGTGAGTTACCCATGAAATCATGCTATGCTTTGTTCACAACAATTACTGTTTCATTTCCGTCTCTCTCAAAACTTTAAATTTCATATTCCATTGTTTTACTTGATTAAATAATCCATCTAAGTAGAAGAATTTGTAGAAGTTACATAGGACTATTCAAGGAATTTTGAGTTAGAGTGGCCATATCTTCACCATTGTCATAAGCAGAGCTCAAATCCTCTGCTGGTATTTCCCATATAACATACACCCAATTACCTAACATCGACAAATATATTTATTGTCCCATTTTTGTTTATAAAGTTTGCTGGTGACAAATGTTTGACTTTCATAGAAAATCACTGAATGGCACATTACATGTGCCTTCTAGATGTTAATTGACCAAGCCTTCTATCTTAAAATGACACCTTCCATGAACAAATGTATTTCTGAATATAATTATCTTTGCTCTGTAACCAGCCAATCTAGAGTTTGAAATCTGATAGAATCGCAGTATTCAACCCCCAAAAGAAAAGGGTACCACACTTTTATACACTTTTTTCATGGATTTTATGTTTATTTTCATTGATCTTTGGACACCAGCCTTTAAGCATACTTTCTGGTATTGACTGCATAACACATTTCCAATCCACTAGAGTATATTATATCACATCTGAATATGTGCACTACAAAAGATCAAGTTATATTGTGAAAGTATTCATTATCTCTGAAAATATTGGACATATAGATTCAGGTTTTATTAATCTGTAAGCCAACAACTTTTAGAATAAATGCTACAAGAAAAAGCCTTAAATGCTCAGATGTTACCATGGTAACCTCCTATTTTCATAATTTTGGTTTATCTAGATCAATATCTTTTGTTTTGCAAAGTATTAGTAAAATCTGGGTATTAGATCAATAATGGCATGATTGTCTTTGGGATTACTATAGCCTATACCCTAGTGGTTAGAAGATTTCCCTTGTGAATGCCATAATAAAGATTATAAAAAGATGATGTGCTTTGGCTGCCAAACACCCTAACTTAGTTTAACAACCTGAGAGCTGAACCACATCCCTCTTGCCCTACTGTCTGACATGCAGACTGAATAGGTATCAGTCGTGGATTTAGGAGGGGGGGAGCACAAGGGGCATTTTGGCCAACTAATGTTTGTTTTTAATGTAAAATTCTCGGCACCATAGGTCAACCAGAAAATTTACAATAGGGCGCCCTCCCTTTTGAAAAGGTCTAGATCTGGCTTCGGATAAACAATGGTCCAGATATAGAACCAATAAAGCTCCATACCCACTAAGCAACTTTTACAGAGTTGGCTGACGGATTGGCATTCAAATCAGCTGATTTTTATGATCACCAGTTAGTATAGTACATTGAAACATGCAAGTTTAATCTGAGATGGCACTGAAATTGGCTGATTCTAAAGGCAGAATTGACCAATTTCAGCGCTGATCTGTCGGCTGACTTATGCATAAGCGCCTAGTGGGTATGGCCCTTAACTTACTAACTGTAGCCCTATGATGAAGTAAAACAAGAAGCAAGTTTTAACCATAACATCCATACAGCTGTACATGACAAAGGTGACAATTTTTGTCCCTAAGTTTAGCAGCAGGGCACAGATGTCATTCAAACTTGAAGAGCAGTGTTTATTTTAGAGTATCACGCTGGCAAGCAAGAAACCACTCAAAAACTTGAAAGTCACCCTGCAATATCTTAACTGTGTTTCCGTTTCAGTTTTATAACATTTTTACAACTTCTGATCTTGTGTATTGCATTTGAAATGTCATATTCCTGTTCCCTAATGATGGCAATAAGCATTTTGTAATCAAATATAACGAAATCAATGTACTAATAGAATTACGAAAGCCAAAGCTGACTATATTAAAGAGAAACTTAATGAAAAGAGTAATGATCCTAAGAAATTCTGGAAATATATACAAAGTTTTTTACCTAATAATAAGAAGAAAGGGATGAGTTTTAATTTATATGATGAGCAGAGTTCTGAAGATGTTCCGTTTGAAAAAACATCTGATTATATTAATGATTATTTTATCAATATTGGGCCTGATTTAGCTCAAAACTTGCAGGCTATATAATCAAGGAGGCTTTTTTGTCTGTTGCTGAGAAGATAGTTGATTTATTTAATGTTTCTTTTAGGACAGGGATTGTTCCAAATACATGGAAAATAGCAAAGGTTACTCCATTGCAAAAACCGGGTGACAAGAGTAAAGTTAGTAACTTGAGACCTGTATCAAATTTGCCAATTATATCAAAATTAATTGAAAATTTTTATCACAAACGATTATATAATCATCTAGAAGAATGGAACCTGCTTGATGACAAATAAGGAGGCTTTAGGCCTGATCACTCGACGGTTAAGACAACGGCATTGTTTTTACATGATATTTATACAGCCTTCAATAATGATAATGTTACAATTGCTGTTTATTATTTTAGATATAATGAAGGCTTTTGATACAGTAAATCATTCAATTTTATTTAAAAGAATAACAAATGTTGGTGTTACTGGTATAGCTTTTAAATGGATTGAAAATTATCTAAATGAGCGAAAACAATTAACTTTCACGGGAAGAATTTGAACTCATACATTAGACAGGCTCGGGCGTGTCTGAAACCACTTGCTCTAAAACGTGTCAAGGAGTGTAAGTCTTACTCCACCATTATCCCTGACACAGCAAAGTATCATTATACCACCCATAGCAGTGGGCGTGTTAGGTAATACTTTTGCGCCCACCTCAAAGTTTCCCTTGCCCTTCTGGCGTGTATATAAGTGTAAGTCAGGGGGTGTTAACTATATTGTGTAACAATAGTCCCGTCCGCTCATAGTTCTCTTCACACGCCCAACCTTCTCGGCGTCTTAACGTACCCACACTCCATTCAGGCACCAATTTAATTGCCAGCAGTGGCGTATCCAGTTCCCCCCCCCCCCCCCCTCAGGGCGGGAGTGGGGGGGGGGGTCCCCATGTTCGGTTGACCCCCCTCCAATTTCTCAAATTTTACGCAATTAAACTACCAATAAAAGGAATTATCCAAATTAGGGGGTCTCTGGAACCCCTCAGATTTAGCAAAGTTTCTATGCCTATAGACCTATACGGGGAATGTGGGTTGTATTTGATGGCCGCGCTTTACCAGTGTTCTACTCTCACTGTACTTAGAAGTTAGTAGGCATTAAAAGACTGTGTTTCACTCCGATCTAGTATATTTGTAAATTTAGATGAAACATATATTATGACTCACATTATCTGTTCAATATACTCTGTACGATCGGCCGTAGACTGCCAGGTACACACAAAAAACATAGTTTAGCGTGAAGCTGTGATTTAAGGTAAATTCTAACCTATAGCTATCATGCTCCCGAGGTTAACTAGTGTTACTATATAAAAACAAAAATAAAAGGACATTTGACACAAAGTGTAGTTAAAATCTAGTGTACTATTTTATTGCTGAATCGATTCTATTAATCTTTATCCTCGGCGCACCACTCGCACAACACCTCGGAGCACATGATGCTGGCAGGCTCGCCCCCCTCACAGTCGGCGTGGTAGCACCGGCCGCAGTAGTTGCAGACCAAGTACATTCTGAAATATTACGGAGGCATGTTTAAATACACATTTTTTTAAATTGTGTGCACGAACTAATCGGACCATCATCAATCACAATTTTTAGTAACCGTACGAAATTCGGCGTTCACTCCAACGTCAACATTAAGATTCTATGCCCTCGTTATTTTTTGCCTAGTAGCATCATCGAAAATCATTGTCGCTATATAATATTATTTATTATGAAAAAAAAAACCGGCGTACCTGTAGTTGCCATCCAAGAATATGGCCTGCGGTTGTGTGGCGTGTTGGTCTTCGGCAAACGTTTCCATCGCCTTCCACCTTTGGTCCGTTAAGTACTCCTCCTGCTCCTGAAAAAAATTGTGTGGTTATAGTTAAATGTGCAAAAGTCAATTTTGCACTTACTACATACCAGCGTGTCCCTCGTAATATTGGCAAATTTCAGAACAATTGTACTCGTGAAATCGCCCCACTCATCATTTTGTTTTGTTTATACATATTTCCCTTCATACGCTTACATGTTTTATTTCCCACTTAGCTTCATCGTGTAAATACAAATGTACCAACCTGGGTCGGATCCTCCGAACAGTAGACGCACGTCCACTCTGATGGGCCGTCCGGGAGCTGTTGTTGGTCGTGCGTCCTGGAAAAAATTTCAAAAATCATCACACCGTCCATCATTTCAACATAGGTGGTCGAAACTACCAAATCATCGGCATCTCAATTTTTCTCATTCAATCTCTATTTCATGTTATTGTGCCAGTCTGACAAATTTGCAATTTTTAAATTGTCCAAAAAAGAGCCTGTTGTTTCAGCATGTTACATGAATTCGAGCGACCACAACCATGTCCGACCGCGAGTCCGTCGTCGGGTTTTAGACAGTGTGCATTATTTGGCATGACGATAGTCATCCTACCAGATAGTAAGTTAATAATTTTCTTTCCATGCTTCTCTTCCATCCCTGTCCATCAACAGTGTTGAACAATTTAAACCTACTTAGGGGTGAACAGGGGCCCGCACTCGGTCCATTGGGGTTCCGTCCAGATCGTTTCCTCCTCTTCAATATTTTTCTCCTCACGCGGTGTCCATGCCTGGGATTCCTCTTCCTCCTCCGACCGCACATGGTTGCTTGAATGAGCCAAAAAAAACAACCTTTAAGTGTCTGGAATTGGTTATCTACGTGTATGGGGAGAAAACGAAAAAAAATGGAAAATATCTACCAAACGTAACAGCTATTATCCACACAATTATACATTTGTTAACAAACACTCTATATATGGAAGTGTAACCCCCAAGTCATTCTCCCGCAAAGCCTGAAAAAACACTACTTCTCTATATAGGCATGTTATCTTATCAAATTATAGGCAAGTTATCTGATTCACCTACCGGGTTTTCTGCGCGGTCGCCATTGTTCACAATGTGGTGCTTGTGTTTAATATCAGCAAACTTCTGCGTACGTACGGCTTTTATGGTCGTGAGGCTGGCGCGGGACTGTGTGTGTGCACGTGGTGGGCACCTCCTTATAAAGCTGGTGCCCCCCCCCCCCACCCCCCCGGGGGGCAGGGTAATGAGGGGCCATCTAGGTCAGCCGAGCAGCCTGAGTGACCGGTGTCAGGTGTTACATAAGGTGTCGCTCGCGCAGCGCAGCCCTGGCAGCTGGAGGTGCACGTCCTGACACCTGACTCAAGAAACCACCCGTAAATGCACACAGCCC
This sequence comes from Lepidonotus clava, assembly GCA_936440205.1. Lineage (NCBI taxonomy): Eukaryota > Metazoa > Annelida > Polychaeta > Phyllodocida > Polynoidae > Lepidonotus > Lepidonotus clava. The sequence continues at coordinate 5,837,335 of OW387143.1, forward strand.
CACACCCCCAGCCTGTGAAATAACTTCAGAAAACGTACCTCAAAGTCGCACATCCTGGCACCGTAACCTTGCGAAGTAATTTCCTACCTTTTATTTTGAATTTGAAAGTAGTCACATTATAAGGTTTAGGGCGTAATATAATTATTCCTAATAAAAAAATGTTGCTTTTGTTGCAAAAGCGTCTAAATCACATAATCCTAACAATGCATATAAAACACCTGACATTGTCCGAAATTAAGCTGCTGCACCCTATAGGCCGGGCCTATAGGCCTTCATCCGGGGATCACACTCACACTCGTGAGTCTAGATCTGCACACTCACACTCGTGATTCTGCACACTCACTGCCAGGTGCGTTATTTTTAAGTTTTGCACTTTTTTTTATACATGTGCACACTTCTCATGGAATTTTTTCATTCCCATATATCGGGGGGTGCATATCCAATATTTGTGGTGCACAATCTCATTAATGATGCATACGTTTTCAGCTTAATTTCGGACACTACGTGCACGAGTTCGATATATCTATAGGTCCTCTAGATCTACAAGAAGTCGTGGCGCCGAAGGGGACATACGATCATATTTTCTTGTTCAACCACATATCCAAAATGTCCACTTATCCGCATAACAGGCAGGAAAGATGCCCATGAAGGTTGCTCGAACTTTTCCTTGTGCCACATTGTATAAGGACTTATGTATCTGGATTCGACGGTGCTGGGTCGGTACCACTTCACAGCTGCAAACACATGTTGCCTCTTCTGCCCGGTTGCATTACATTGTATGTAATGTTTCATGTAGTGGGTGGCGATGCACGGTCGCTCCCGGGGGTCAGTCTGTCCGTCTTCGTACCAATTTGCCATTAGTCTAGACAACTTTTTACCACTGCTGGAATTTGTGCTGGAATAAGTCATGGGGCCATATTTTACGACTTTAGACTTCACGTAAACTGAAGGCAGAAATGACTTCTCTAGGATCTCCTGTTCTGTGGGGTACATCTTTTTGTATGTTTTTTTGAGCAGCTCAAGATCGTCCGAGTCGATCCACACATTTTCTTCTCTAAATGTCTCGAAGCCGTCGGGGAGACTCCATAGGCTCTCGCACTGCGCGAAATCTCGCTCATTGGGTACATCGAGTGTTTCCAGGACCGTTCTTGCTTTCTTCTCTCCTTCTCCCAGCTGGCAGTGTTTGCCAAATTTCCCCTCGTGTTTGGACGGCATTTCGGCGCGCGCCTGACTGACACGACTCATCCTGTGAAACCTCTCAAACAATTGTTTCTCTATCTGGCGATTGTTAGTCAGCACATCCCCCAAGTAACCATTATACCGCTCAAAACTGAACAGCCAAGTACTGGGAGCTGGACCATACTCCCGGAGACACTCCTTTAAATGGAGATGTAGATGCATGTTTGGGGTAATGAAATCAGAACCGAACTGGAGCTCTGTGCTCTTGCAAAAGTGCAATAGTTTCCTGTGTGCCTGTTCTATCTCGTGGTGTGTAATACAAGGCTTGCACAGAAGTCGAGTGGCTTCTACGAAACGCTGCCAGCTATGAAGCATATTCTCCGGCAAAAGGCCCTGGAGGCAGTATCCAGACGAGACTGTAACCCAATTCTTCCACTCCTTTGCCGTCCACATCCCAGCGTTCGATTTGATGTTAGTTACCACGCAGTCATCCGGTAGTCCCTCTTTAAACTGATTCAGACGAGCATCAATAGTCAACACCTGATTAGCGCTTAGTACAACGTCATCTGTTGAATTCTTCTTCTTCTTTGACAACTCTTTGTCGGTCCACCTCTTCCACATTCGCTTGGCAGTCCCTGAATCCCAATAATAAAAGCACATATGTGAAATCGGTATTGAAACCCCAATGAACTAATAGTCCAAATTAAAGGCAAATGCAAGTTCCATTTCAAACACATTATCAGTGCTAAACATTAATTAACGTTAGGTCAAGCTTCAACACTTACCCAACAGTACATTATGCATCACATCGATCGAGAGGAACCTGAAGAAATGAATGTCATATAATACAGTTACTGCTAATGGAAACATTTGTATTAATGTTTATTCAAATGTCAAATTAAAATTGTTAATATTTTGGTATAATTCTGTGTAAGATTGGCCTATAAATTTGTTCGGCCTGGAGATTGAACTTACCTGATGGGATTGAAGTAGGGCAATTCTAGGAGGACACAGGAACGAGCTCCATACTGTTTCTCAAGTTTACTTTTCTCTCTCGGGGTGGATGCAGCTGTAATCTCACTCACTCTCTCCTTGTGTTGGTCCAGAGTACGAGGAGTCCAATTCGCCATGTTGAATCCTCCATGGTTTGAATTCTTGAATTCCTTCAGACATTTTGAACAACCCATGATAGCATTAGGTAGCAGGAAACCGCAGGTCTTCCTCCGTGCAGGCAGGTCGGCAGCAACGTTCAAAAGCGCCAACTTAACGGTCTTGCCATTTGGGCAATCGTTGGTTATAAGCCTTTTTCCCTGATGCCAGAATTCCTTGAGTTCGTTGACTAGGGGCCTCAGAAAACTGGTAAGGTCGGCAGGTTCTTTACTTAAGTTTGGAATGATACCGTATAGTATGACGTTCTCAAGTCTGTACCGCTCATTTCTGGGTAGGTTAAGTATTGTTAGGTAAATGCCCCCTACTGACATCGAAGCTTTCCAAGAGAATGGTTGAAACCAATCGATATTCATCTGAAGAGCCAAGTTGTTTTCATTATCAAGAAAGCCGTCGTTGTTCGCGTTAAATTCTTTCCATACCGAACCGTCGTAAATGTCAGCAAACACTCCGTTGGGTATCCTCCTGCCCTTCCACTCTCTACATTTCAGCTCAAAACCTGGACGTTTCATCATAACCTGCAAACTCTTCTCGAGCGACTGGTAACAGAATGTCCTGACTGGAAGGAAGGTAATTTCCCCCACAATCTTGGTCTCATAAAACAATTTCCTGTTGCAGCGTTTTAAATCATCACCGATGGTTGTACACCTAATGGGTTGCTGATTACCATTACGATCCGTGTAAAAGCCTCAACCTCGCACACGCTCAGTGGTGGACAACACAGAATGCGACAACGTATAACAGGCCGGGCAGCATACACTGATAGAGTAATTAGTCATCGTTAGGTCTGTACCCAACCATTTGTACATCATCCGCATCGTTTTGGGGAATACTGCCTCCGCTGCTTGTGAAACCCGGTCATTACCTGCTACCGTCAATAATTCACAAATGAAGCACATAACTTTAGCCATTTGCGTATCACTGGTGAAGGTGTGGATCTGCCACTGCAAAAGAAAGAACAGAACCCATGAAAATAGGCTTTGGATATTCTTATTAGGGGTACCACTAACAAGCCTTGCCAATGGGCTAGGACGACCCGTCCCGTCACCGAAAACCACTTTTAAGTGACGGATGGCCCTGTTGCGAATCTTGACTGCCTCTGGATCAAGCTTATCATTTTCTTCCGTTTCTTGGGAATCTTCCATGGTACCGTAATAGTCTTCCATATCATCACCTGACTCCTCATCGGCTTCCATGGGTACCGCCTCTTCAACAGGCTGATTGCGACCCACAGGCTGACTGTCTGCTTCTCCCGGATTCCCGACTTCAGCCTGCCGCTGATTAGCAGCTGCAGCTTCTTCCCGAATACCAGCTCCAACCTGGATACCACCTTCAGCCCGAATTCCCGCTTCAACCTGCATACCACCTTCAGCCTCAATACCCGCTTCAGCCTGGTTACCTGCCTCAGCCTCAACACCCGCTTCAGCCTTGTTACCTGCCTCAGCCTGAAAACCTGCTTCAGCCTGGTTACCTGCCTCAGCCTGAAAACCTGCTTCAGCCTGGTTACCTGCCTCAGCCTGAAAACCTGCTTCCGCCTGGTTACCTGCCTCAGCCTGAAAACCTGCTTCAGCCTGGTTAACTGCCTCAGCCTGAAAACCTGCTTCAGCCTGGTTACCTGCCTGAGCCTGAATATCTGCAGCTTCGGCCTCAAGACCCACTTCTGCCTGATTGCCAGCGCGTTGAGGTAAACCAAATGGGAGTGGTTCTGCAAGACACATGTATAAGAATAAATTAAATGTACAGTCGGGTTTCAGAGTACAGACTTTCCCACCCAATGTTGTTTCTCTGACTCAAAAGCTATGATAGAAAGATGCATGGAGGGATACATATATATAACGTCCATTGTTCAAGTCATTCATTATTTGAACAATTGTTTAATTGTCAAGAAAAGATTTAGGCTGGCGATAATTTTCCAAACACTAACTGATCATTAAGAGTATAGTAGGTATTTGAAAATAATATCTATGCGCGCAAGCTAGCTAGGAAGGTTTTGAAGGATATCGATTTCAGGTGAAAGTGACTTTATCCTAGTTATACTATTTATCTGGTACTCACCATGCTCCATAAGATGCTTCCTGTTATATGTACTTTTTGAAACTGCACGTTTACATGTGTCGCACCATCGGTTTCGGCTAGTGTCCATATTTCTTCTGGTTTCTGCCTGGTCACTGGTCAGACCCTTGAAACACCACGATCGCGAGGCCATGGCGAACTTGAGTTAGACAGCAGCACTTCAGGGCGATGAACCTTCCCCATTTGCGACCGCGACACAAGTATTTATATATGGTACAGACCGACGCCTATGGTCCCACCAGCTGAAAGCCGCGAATTGCCGCGACATGCCACAGCCCCGACCCAGGGGTAGTTGCACTCGAGCTCCTAACCTCAGACACCCGTGTGAAATTAAAGCCGAGAACAGCCTGCCACAGTATTACCAGGAGATTACTGTCGCCTCCAGCCTGGCCGTCACGGTAGCGCGTTGTCGTGATTTGTCGGGCGCGTGAAGTTTCTTCAGCTTTCGAAACGCATCGTCCGCCGTCTGGACTGGTGAGGGCATGACACCTGCCATTAAAACCTAGGGTCTATCCATTAAAGGGCGGTGAAGTTTCCTCAGCTTCCGAAACGCATCGGCTGCCGTCAGGTCGACTGGTCATAGGATTTCATCTGCCTTGAAAACTGAGCTCGAAGTTTAGCTCGAAGGTCAAACCTTAAGCTTTCTGCTACTACTTAGGGCCAGCTTATTTCGTTATATAGTGCGTTTGGTGTACGGCTACGTGAATATCATGAGTGTCAAAATCCTGAGTGCCACCCTTGGTGAGAATCTTCTTAATTACTTTTGTTCTACAAGTGATACGAGTCGATGGCCGACTTTCCAAATTATTCAAAATAGGTAAAACATATGTATTCATTCTGGGGGTCGCCCTTCCTAATTAAATAATATGGCCAGTTTTCTGAATTCTAGGGTGTGGCCATATGGCAGTTATAGTTTATTCTGTCTGTTTGAATAGCCTGGCCATGGTAATTTGGAACGAAGGTGTTTGTTTAAAGTTGAGATGACAACCTTCATGTTCTCTTCTTTCTTTTTTTTTCAATATATAGCTGCCGCGTACTTGGTTCTTGTATCATGCGTGGAATTTGTTCGAGCTGCCAGTGGCGGACACTGGCCTAGGGTCGTTCACAATAAGCCTGGAGTAACCCGTACCCGGTTGGTCAACCTCACTGCTCCATTTACCGGTCACCCTCCACCAAAACACGATGCGATGACCGGCCTCACCTTTCATGACACCCTGCAAGCCTTGTTGGACCAGGACCATACCGTAACTGACACTGGATCTGAAGCCAACCCAGGAGACGGAAACATTAAAGAATTCCCAACTGTGGTACTTCTCTCTTCGTACACTCTTCTTCTTATCCTCGCCGTAGCCATAATTATTAGATATTCTTTGTTTGCTCCGGAATTAATCGCATCTTCGCAGATGCTCGTTTTCGTGTATACTTGCTTGTCTCGGGCAATCACAGTGTATGGCTTAAAATAGGCACGTTCCCTGGACATTTTGGAGATTATATCTTTCAAACAGACGATCCTATCACACTGACTAAAGCCGAAAATATATGCCTAGGCGCACGATACACATTTAACTGTGTCATCCAAATGACCGACTGCTATACCGGCACATCGACACGACTGCCCACACATTTAAAGGTTAATAAACTGAAGGACATCATGTTGACAAGATTGATGACTAAGGACATTATACGCTACCAGTTGGTTACCATGGGTATAGGCATAGGAGAGCCTGTTCTTTTGGGGAAATACCGGCCCGGTGAGCTTGCAATTAGTACTAATACTTCAGTCGACTTAAGCCGTGTTGACCTTGATTAAGTCTTGTGTGAAAAATGTTGTATTTTTGTGTGTTTACTACCAATATGCTGCCGAACGTGCGTCAATTGATACAAGTGTTATGGTTATAAATTGAATTTGTAGCTAAATAAAATTTCGGTTTTGGAAAGAGCAGTATGACGCTGACAAGAGCGCTTTTACTCTGGCTCGGGCTAGGGTCAACCCCTTAGGTAATCTGTGAGACAGGCCCCTAATTTAGGGGCCTGAGGCTAAACTAGGTCTGCAACCAAAACTAGTAGTGGAATTAAATGTGGTTAACGCCACAATCTGGCGATCGGGCTCCAACCGAAATTATGGCTATAGCTAATTAAGCTATCGTCCCTTAATAAATCTCGACACCTAAATTGACTTGTTTGTTTTTTAAATTATTAATTTTGCAATGTCACAGAAGCTCCAAGTTACCTATACATAACTCCCGGAGAACTCCCACTTTAAAGGGTTACACTATATGCATGAGGTTTTTTTATTCTCTCACAGAAAGAATATAGGTCACCGTGCCATACAAATCCTAGAAAGTATTTCGGGTTCATCAGGAGACTACATGGTCACTTGTAAATTTTGATAGGTCCTACTGGCAGCGATGTATTTGATCATAATAAAATTTCTGAAAAATTACTTTTGCACCTTACTGCATGGAATCTAACTAAAAAGGATCCACTAGAAAAGAAGTAACAGTTCTTAATTAAAACCGGCTTCATGCAACATTATTTTTTCATGACTGCGAAATAAGTACGAAGAGATGATTCATGTCGCATCATTTTAAAAATCGTATATCGAGCTTATGTTTGTTTAAAATACACTTTTTATGATTGATTTATGTTATTATTGATAACAGGCCTAGGTGTCATTCCATTGCTCTTCTAATGGTAGAGACCTTGTACCATAACACTCATCAAAAAAGTGTTGTATTGTAATCGATTTCAAGTTCGTGGTCTATCTTCAAGAAATAGCACATTCGGGTTTTCAACAAAATGACAGGTCATTATAGTTAAATGCGTTTCGTATCGTAAATAAAAAGTATTCATAAATTTAAGATTCACTTATGAGAAGGACCTGGATAACGCGTACGGTTTTAGACTAATATAAGGCGAGTCTTAGGCAACCAACATATCTATAGAAATACTTCCCTGCTTATCGAGCATGCCACAATCAAAACAAGAAGCGCAAAGTTCTTTGATAAAAGTTTATAAAACGACTATACAATTGAAGAAAGTACAAAGACCTAACATACAGCGTGACACAGACCATACAATTAAACGTAGTGTAAAGAAAACATAAAGATGATAAACATAAACATCACATAAAATAGAGCTTTAAACAGACCCTTTAGAAATAAGTTAAATTGGCTGTGCATCGGCGATACCCGACCGATACGCGGGCTTCACCGCCCAGTCTGGGGTGTTGGGAGGAGGCTGTTGGCGTTTTGGATTATCGTCGGGGACATTTTTCCGCTTCTTTTCCAATCTAACGCCCCGCTGACGGCGGCTAAGTTCTTTAAACTCAATTTCGTCCAGGTGGGCTTTGTAGGCACTCAGCTCATCGCTCTCCCACACGAGCGGTTTGACGCGGCGGTGATATCGCTCGGTCGTCTTCCCGTCTCTGTCGACCGGAAAATAAAGTCCGCGCTCCTCGTCGCTCGTGTAGTCGGGGGTGAGGAGGCGCCTCACGGAATTCTTTCGAGCTTCGTCCCACGTTGTGACGATATTTTCCAACCCCACTATCCGTCTTCTGAGCTTCTGCAAAGTTAAAAAGACACTTTTTTATTTTAATACAGTTACGACATACTTGGTCAAGAACATCCAATAAACACAAACAAGTTTTTCAATATTTCAGTTGCCTTAATTTAAAAGCTGGTCACTGCAGTTAATTTCAAAAGCGTTGCTTTATCCTTGGTCTCTATAACATACAGGCACTTTTTATTAATTGTGTCATATCCATTCTAATTGTATGTCAAGATTATTGTCCAAGGAAGCAAGTAAGGTTACAGTGCTCTATAAAAATTCATAATGTAAAAAAATTATAATTGTTTCCCAAGTTTCAGTGTTACAACCATAAGATCATTTCACAGCCGGGCCCCCTGTTTTAAGCCAAATTGCCGATTCACAGCTTCCCGGTATAGTTCCGACCGCAGTTCGTACGTATACCCCTTTTTGAACCGAGTGGGTCCCCGGGAAGTCACACCCCCTATACCATAGACCCCCAGTCTGTCTACTCAGATATCAAAGTAGGACATATCATCGTTCTTCAAAATAGAAAACAACCCCTTTCCACTGACATTTATACCAAAAAATCGACCCCTTATTCTTCAAAACGCAGACATTTTGTGGCCAAGAAATACCCTTTTTTCGTGAAATTTCATATTTCCCAGGAAAAAAAAGACCCTTATTTTCATATCATGGATATTTGGGATGAAAAAGTAACCTTTTTTCTAGAAACAAGGACATGTGAATGTTGTCAAAATAGACCCTTTCTTCGCGTTTTTTAGAACAATGATGCGTATCCTTCCACCCAAGGAGTGGACAGACTGGGCATAGACCATAGACATTACTCTTTCTCCTCGGCTTTGCACTTGAAAAGTGTAAAATTTCGGCCTGCCTGAATCGAACTACGTCAAACAATGTTGAGAACAATAGTCCGCAAAAGCCATGATGTCAGGCGGGCCCCTAACGGTCACTGCACGCTGCTCCCGTGCCTAAACATGGGCCGGGCTGGGCCGGGGGTCCCCTCTATGAACTTTAGTAGGACCCAGCTGTCAGATTTGCTATTTCCACTAATAATGCTCGCAAACTTATGAAAACATGTATTTTCATAGGGGAACTATCAATGTGCATTATGATATACTTGAAAAGAAAAAGAGTTAATAAATATCAAAGTTATAGGCAATGTTATTGTCTGTGTGTACGGGTGACCGCGGTCCAGCCGGGTGTTATCGGTGCCCCCTCCAGGGCGGGCCGGGCCGGTGACCGGGGGTGTAGGGTTACCGGGGCCGGTCGTAAAAGGTTTAGGCCCAACACGTGTTGCGGGAGGGGTCCGTGACGTCAGACTTTTGTGGTCTATAGAGGAAGTCTGTAACAAAAATTTATTTACCTCGTTCACGTGGTGACGGATGATAGCCTTTTCATTGTCAGCCTTCATTCGGTTCTTCCGGATTCTGTTGGCCCTGCTTTGGAGGGTCTTGAAGTAGGTGTTGGCAGCAGCTAGAAAAAGAGGAAGGACATGAAGTATGCTTAAAACTGGAGCCATTAAGTAGACAAAGGCAATATAAAGGCAATAAATCAAGGGAATACATGTTAAAAATGCAAAGTGAGGGTCAACATATTATTCACGAATTAAAACCATCATTACACCGGTATTATATTTCTTTGTCCAGATAATAGAACTTACGTTTTTTTCAGATGACTGGGAGGATAACTTAAATTATAAAAGTAACAATTTACAATGTAAGTGGAGCCTATTTAGACACTAAAAACAGATTTCCAGCATTTCAAGCATGTTAAAATTTGTGTTAATTGAAGGACCAATACTTTGGAATCATGGACATTAGATGCATGAAATGTACAGCTGCAGGTTAGTTAACAAAGAAACTTGCTACCTATGGGACTTACCTAACACCTCTTCTCTGGTGGTATCTGGCCCCAGGCACACGTTGTCAACAACGGCCTTGATGATCGCAACGTTATCCGGGTGTTTGATCCCCGCCCTGAATGTTGGAATATATTTATATTGTTCAATTCATCGGCATCACGTGAAGTGCTCTATGACTCTATTAACATGAAAAAAAAAAACAGCAAAACTTATATTCAGCTGCAGCTTCTGTTGTTCAGGAACACATTACCCATTGCTTACTTAAAAACAATATTATTTTCTGTACTATTCATGTTGTTATGACGTAATCAACTTACCCAGGGTTCAGGTTGAATCCCCAAGCAGGCTCACCTCTCTTGGCCTTGTAGGCCGAACGAACGAGTTCCTACAAACAATATAATAAGCCAATAATTAATAGTGGACTTCTAACTATATGTCAGTGTACGAAATCATTACGGATTTTCGTTGTTTTCCGGGATGTTCCCTGGCGGCGCGGCAAAAGAGAAGAACATCAGGGCTATACTAGGAATGAGATCATTTCTAAACAAACCGAGAACTATATTAAACGGTAACGTTTTCAAGGTGAGATTATTAGTTAATTATAAGCTGTAAAAACAAACTTTAGAACTTACACATATTTCATTGCGTGGTTTGGGTGGTTTGTCAGCTGCAGCTGGCTTCGCTTGGTTCACGAGCACCTCCACCTGGGCCTTTGCCGCAGCCGCTTCAGCCTCCGCCCTTCGGCACTTCTTCTCCAGCTCCTCCATCCTGGCCAGCAAATGGGCCATGGACGGTTCAGCTGTAGACGTGGAGGGGCCGGACGAGGACGAGTATTCGGGCGTGAACGACCTTTGGGACGTTGTCGACGAGAACGACCCTTGCGATGTCAAGGGCCCGGGCGTGAACGACCTTTGGGACGTCGTCGACGAGAACGACCCTTGCGATGTCAAGGGTCCGGGCGTGGACGACGTTCTGGACGTGGAGCTGGGGAACCATGGATGGGATTGCGACGTGGAGGGCGTCATCCCCCAGGGCGTGGATCCGGAGGGCGTGGAGGGCGTGGAGGGCGTGGAGGGCGCGGACGACGATGCGGATGCAGTACCGCCTTGGGAACCACCAAGGCTAAGGTCCACGTCGTTGAGGGTGGATCCCTCTTCCGCGTACAGGGAGTCGTGAAGAGACTGATCCGCAGAGAGATCCGGAAACCCATTCTGAGACCCATACTGACGCGCATCCTCAGACATATCCAACAGCAGAGTACCTACGCCTGCTGATGAATCATGATCGGTTATTTTCTCGCCACCCGGTTTGGGGCTGCTGGTCAAGATCCTGCATGAGCTCGTAGACGGGTTTGACAGAACAGCGTCACTATAATCAGTTGACCCGTTCATGGTGGCAGCAAGTTTTCAAGTGATCTATATAGCCATATGCCACGCCGTATTTATACATGCCGGGCAGGCCCCCCTGTGGATACATGATCTGGTGAAAGCGATCTTTTATCGATGAGGCAAGACTTTGAACATAAGTTACGTGGTAGACGTGACGGGGTGTGGACGGGGTAAGAGAGACTTTTACCATAAGTTACGTGCTAGCCGTGACGGGGAGTACATGGGGTATCAGCGACACCCTCACCGCCGCCCCTTGTGAGGCCTGTTACGTGTCAAGAAGTGTTAAGACTACCCCGCGGGCCGCGTGCCGCGGTACTCCTGTGAGGGACCTGACACAGAAGCTAGTTGACATGCGCCGCCTCAGATGGCCAACAGGTGGACGCGGTCATCACAGACGCGTGTCCCGGTGTCAAACGCGACAGAAGTCATTTCAGATGAACCCCCTGTCGATCGGCTCTCTGAAGAAAATAGCGGCCTATTAGACGTGCTTCGCACTACCCAGTGTAAAAACTTGTGAAGCCCCCGGCTAGAAGAAGTCGTTTTAGTTGTACCTTACCTAGCGTTTAAGTTGTCGACCGAGGGTTAACTCACTAAAGACTAGACGAAGCCCTTACAGTACCTGGGGGGTTGTGATGTCGTGTGGGGTGGGGGGTATAAGTATGTGCCTGTACTATACACTGGTTCAAAACAGCCCCTTGATGGCCATGGACATCGAGCGACTGTTAAACGCAAGTCTGCGTCTGCGTCTTGTTCGGGAGGAAAGGCCAGTGCTGAGACCTAGTCACCTCCAACCCGCGGACCAATCCGACCATCAGTGGCTGCTTCTCTTGTTAGTGATATACCTGGGGTGGAAATTTATCGGTATCTTCTGGAAATTGGCAGCAGGCTGTCGCTCGTTGGCGCAGGGTCAACGTCGGAGGGCTACAGTGCAGTGCTGTCTGAGAATCTACTGCCGATGGGAAACGCTCCTATTTCCACTGGCTCCCATTCCCGCCGAAATGGAAGCCGTAGGAAGTGCTGCCTGCCCACGAATGATCATCCAAAGACTGAGCATCCTGTCCAAGGCCCTGACCGTCGCCTGGTCGGGCCCACTCACGGTCCATCTGAATGGCAGTGACAAACCCTTGACGTTGGAACTCCCGCAAGAAGTCAAGATTCCTCGTACGGAGCGCGTGCGCCTGAACACATTTTTCAGGCACAGACTTTGTAGAGCGAGCGTTTGCCTGATAAACAACAGGAACAACATGGCCCAAGAACTACTCCCAGCCGAAAAACTGGGCTGCATGCCTGACGTAGACTCTTGGGTGTGATGAACAGTTATATAAAAGTGTACGATATGTTTGAAGTAGATATGGGAAAATTTTAATTGTTAAATGCATATGTTCACGAAGCTTTCGAGTTACATATGTACATTAGTGTATGGTCAGTAAATACAATTATGGGAAAATAGGCGAAACGTTGACACGTGGACATCATAAAACCTTTTCCGCATGCATAACAATAAAACATTTTGATATCATGAACGTGTGTAGTCTTATGTGGCTGTGACTAATTATAAATGGGAATTCATGAGGATAATGTGAATGAATTGCAGCTGTACATGTGTGACGAAATTATGAGGGCGAGTATATATTCTAAACAACAAAAATCGAACATGAATGAGAACTGATAACTTTTGAGCTGCAATAAAAGGAAGAGTTAATAGCTAATGTATATATAACCAACTCAATTTAAAGTCAAGCGTCTGCATGCGCTTTGAATCCTACGTTGTCTGAAATACAGAATTGAGATGAAAACAAAAAGTGCTGGTACCATTATAAAAGTAAGTCCAATGTTCAACAGGTAAACAGTACCGTGCACACTGGGGGGGAGGAATGGTACGTGGGGAAGATGCAAGTCACCACGAAGTTTCTTGTATTCGACCTCATTCAGTCGAATCTCTTTCATGTATGTATGGAGGGAAAGGAAATTGTCTTTTGCTCGCTTAAAAATATCCTCTTGGCGGACTCGCATTTGCGGGCTAAGAGGTAAAATTGGGAATGGTTTATCGTACGAAAAATCCGGGTTCACAAGTCGGCTAAGTGACAGGTTGAGGTGTTGAAGACTAGCAAGGTTGACGGGGAAAACTGTTCTTAAGGGGCCTGCTGTAGAAGGCAAACAGTTAACACTTGAGACTGGAATTTCCCATTCTTTGGCGGACACAGAACAACCACATTCAAAGGCACGAACGCACGATTCACATCCAGGATGGGTTGTTGTTCGGTTGGGGCAGCGCACAACGACCTGGTCTATGTGAGAGAACAAATAGGTCCCTGTTGCAATGACTTGGATGTTCGACCTTCTGAAATTAGACTGAATGAGTATTTTGAAATCACAATAAAGTTTGACAGACTCATGATCACGTAGATAGATAGAAATGAGGCACGACGAGGGAGAAAGCCTGCGAATTGGTAGGTCATAATGACAAAACGGAGAATGGCAATTATCCAGATCTGGGTTGGAGGATACCGTGTATTGGGTTGCGGACACCAATAAATAAGCCGGTGTGTTGGAGAGGCGAGTATAATGCCCATGGAAGGCTAGAGGGAAGGTGTTCACTTTTAGAACCTTGAATATTTTGTCTAAGGAAATAACGGGAATCTTCAAAATAGTTTTCAGAACATTTCGCTGTAAAACCGGGGGGACTAAAACAGTTACACTTCTATACATGTCGCGAGTGTTTGGAATATAAATATTTGAACGATTGGACTTGGAAAGGAAAAGGTACCGAATCTTCCTCATATCAGTCTCCGATATCAAAGAGTTACTCAGCCTGTTCTCCGTTAGGTCGCGAATAGCCTGTAGCAAGACATCAAGGGAATAGTCCAGTTTAAAATCCAGTAGACGCAATTCTTGCAAATCTTGCATCAACCTGACCATCAATTCCCGGTTACTAATGTAAGCCTGGAGTCCTCGGGACAAATTGTATATGGAATGAGTGTTCTCTATGATGGCCTGGAGTTGGATTTCCAAAGTGGAGTCAACTACCTTTAGGACTGCATTTATTTTGCCATCGAGGAAGCCAATTTCATCGGCATTTACCTGGTCAGCACGAGTCTGTTGCTTCAAGTCATCGAGTGTGGCCGTTCCAAATAAAGTCTCGGAGAACTTGCCGATTTCTGGAATCAGAGCCCGCTGCTTCCTGGATTTTGCTGATGGAGGTGTTGGCTGGGCCGTCGATTCCAAAATTGATTGCACTTCCCGGAGTCCGTTGGTGACCTTCGCTGCTATAGTCTTCCCAATAGATGTTATGTTATTCAACATAAGTTGGATTTTTCGACACTGTTCCATTGAACCGGCTGCCAGGGTAGCGCCGTGTCTACAATTTAGTGCGGCTGCCTGTTTGGGAGAAGGAGGAAGTGGTAAAATGATATCGACTTCGGTAGTGAAGTACTCATTACCTATGTGGATGGACGGTTTACTCTCGAATACTACACCATAGTTGGTACGAAAACGGTTTACCGTACTGGTGCATAGGCATGGCTTAGCTGAGACAGTGCCCAGGATAAAGAGTCCACGAAGGAGGAGTATGAATACTGTTGGAGCCATGTCTGATGCAGGCTAGAGACCGCTCTAGTCTTTTATTACTTTTTCCCAGTCACGGGAAGGAGTAGACAGACAGTCGCCACGTGCACCTGGGATCTAAAGGTTTTGACCTCCGTGCAGAAACCTTACGTTAATGCCAAAAGAAAAGCCGTGCGAAGAGTATAAGCTTAGGCGTATGCTTGCTAGTAAGCTTTCGTTGGTTAGGGTGTCGGCTTGTTCTAATTGAATTGGAAGGCAGACTTCAAAATGAATTGTTGGCATGGGGTTCCTTAACTTGTGGATGAGAAGTGAGAAAGCCTGTAAATGCCATTACTGCCTGATATTTATAGGTTTTATTTGCAGGTGGTTTATATGGAGTTCAGGCCGATTTAAGTCTGGACTGGCTGAAATTAGTCTCAAACCTTAAGGTCGGCTTTATATCTAACCAGCTTAGACCCAGTTTAAGGTGAATTATTTAGGGTAGTTATATAGGCCGGGAGGTACCTTTTATCCATACAGAAAATGTTTAATGAATTTTTAATGAATCTCATCTCTCACGGATGACTTCAAAAGAAGTTAATTTCAAACACTTTTAATACTCCATCTATGGATGGTAAGGGTAAATGGTTTTCCGGGTGGGAGGGGCGATGGATGGTAGGGTGAAATAGGCCTGTCAAAGATTTAGCTACATGTGCTTTGCAGGCGAACGTAGGTTGGGTATGGAAGTGCCCGACCCAGCAGGTTCCCTGCATGGGGCAACTCTGGCCCGTGTTAACTCGATAACTAACCCCTGATTAATGGCGGGGAGTCCGTCAGATGACACCCAGCATGATACCTGTGTCGCTCTTGAGTGGGTTTGGTGTGAGTTATGTGATTACCAAGATTGTGCCCCTGCCCTTGTCAGATGTCAGAGGGGGGTACAGATTAGATGGGGTGCTTCCGGGTACTTATGGGTGTTAATGGATTAAGGCCGGCCATGATGGACGCTTCCAAACTTTGCCGCCGTTAGGAATGGACCTGGTTTATTAGGAAATGTTATGCACAAGGGAACAGGGGAGCGAGGGATAGCTGCAGAATCGCGAAAATGCTTTCTGTCATGTTACTTAAAAAGTACATGGAACTTGTTAACTAATGGTCATATTTAACTGAGACAATTAATTTAAATGAAGTGTGATGCCCAGTGTCTCCTGTTTATTCAGATGCTAAGATCGGGAAAGAAGGTTATTTAGAATGTTTGCAAGAAGTATATATAATAAATTTATAATATTCGGAATTTAAGCCGGATCAGTCTCATTACCATTAGGACTATCATGTTTAAAAGTAGTAGTTGAGGAGAGGGCGGGTTCGAGCAGGTTTTTTTTTTTTTATAATTTTCCAATTTTTTTTAGGGTCTTTTTGATTTAACAACTTTTCGATTACAAATGGAGAGTTCTCCTTTAAAAAGCGTAACGTCCCGATCCTGTTTAAAATAAGTTAACAATCAACCTCCTCTCTTGACATGACGATTAGGGTTCAGAGTAGTCCTATCCTTATCATTAATTTGATAATACAAGTCTGATGGATGAACGAAAAACGTAAGGCATGAAGGGGATTCGAACCCGGGGCCGGGAGAGATAGCTGGTAGCCAAAAATCCACCGGGTTCAATAATACGATGACGTCGGAAACCAGCGAAAAGCCGTCTAGAGGTCCTTCCGGTCGCAGGACCAAATACGTCGAAACTACGTTGGGGAAAACGATGACGGGCAATGTAAATTGAAGTTGATAGAGACACATCAGTGACAATTGAGGGCGATCAAAATTAATAACTTGTGGTATTGCTTGTTTTCCAAATCGGAAAACCCACTGAAACACAAGGACCGAAGCTACAAAGTGTCTCTTTTTGGTAAACACCTTTCTGGTTGCCCCGATTACACCCACGGTATATATATGTCGCAAACTCTGTAGGTTAGTGGGTCTGGTTGTGCAACCAACGATGAAATGCAATGAACTGAATATGGCACAGATGAGTTCGCCAGACCTGGGTGGTAGGATCTAATCGAACTTGATGCACTCGATTAGCTCCTACCACTCTAAATTTTCATTTTTTTCGGAAGTTTTATTTGTAATAATGGTGTTAAAATGACCAGATGGCCCACGGGCCGGTCAGGGGGGTTGCAGGGGTGGACCCAGGAATTTATAGAGGGGGCTGGGGGCAAAGCCCGTCTGCCCCACCCCCCCCCCCCCAGATCTGCCCATGAAGGACCTTAAAACAAAGTTAAGGTGGAGAGTTCTAGTTGAAATGGTAAACAATAAATAGGGCGAAATATACAAATTTAGAATAGGTTTATGAGGCTATAACTTGTGAATTGTATTAGTTAGCGTGTTTTATTCTGTTACTGAGTTCAGTAGCTAGGTTGGGAAAGGTTAACGTTGGGACCAAATTATTTTTGCCTTATAATGCTTACACGAGTCTCACAAGCGAGTTTAAGAAATCTGGTTTAAAACAGGCTTAAACCATATTTGCTTTTTGGAAATACGCCCTTAAAATTTTTAGCTACAAGTTTGGTTGAACTAACCCTATTTTTTTTTAGAAATAGGCCTATTGGACATCACTTTCATGGGATGGAAAACCATTATTGATATGATATATGTGATAAGATTTCTCAAAAATATTACTTTCATTTCATGATAAGGGTTGTACCCAACATCATGGGAGACAATTGCTTCATTATTGATTAATCATAGAGGTTATAAAGTTAAATCACGCTTTATCGCTGTTTTTACGCATTTGATTAATTATTATGAATTATTTTGATTTTATATAACTTTTGTTTCTATATGTAAGGGCTATTAAAACTAAATGCGCTAATGATATTGTTATGCCCCTGGGTTATTATGTCATGTATCTTTTTAGACCTAAAAGTATGTATGTAGTTTCCTATTGATATACATTGCTTAGAGTAGGGCCTACACAGTGTGCTTGTTTATACATGTGGGGAAAGGGGGCCAGACTTCTGACAGCTGGGGGGGTCACTGAGTGCCCACTCCATGGTCAGAAGTATTGTCAGAACTTCTGTCAGAACTCCTGTCAGAACTCCTGGGGTATATAAAGCCCAGGATGTTGGGGCTGGGGGTTCAGTCTGTTGTAGGCCCTGGAGTAGTTTACACCATGTTTATTGTAACACTGGATTTACCTACATCATTCTTATAGAATAAAGGACTATATATTCATCCTACAAGAGATTCATTATTTGGTCTTTGGGGATTTACCCTGGGGACCTAACACTGGTGGCAGCGGCGGGATGAGGACTTTAACATGCAAAAGGATTTTATTGTGGATTACCAGCTACCAAAATAAGGACAATTAATGCAGACATGGGTTGAATTAGGAGTGACCCTGGATTTATTGTCTGTGACCTGGGATTATGTTTGTTTATTGTGAGAGTGAATAGATATTTTGAAAAAAGGATGTGACACTCATTAGGATTATGTCACACCTGCAAATGACATCTGACAAATACTCTGATGTCACACATTAAATGGAATATCACAGCTACAGGGAGTGTGACACTTGTGTTGTGGGTGTGACAGTTGTATGGAGAGTGACACCTGCAGGGAGTGTCACAGTTAGGAGAGTGTCACAAGTACATGGAGTGTGACACCCTTGGGGTGAGTGTCACAGCTACAGGGAGTGTGACACCTGTGTTGTGTGTGTGACTGTTGTATGGAGAGTGACACTTGGAAGCACAGTGTCACAAGTACATGGAGTGTGACACCCATTGGCTGAGTGTGACAGCTACAAGGAGAGTGATACCTATATTGTGGGTGTGACAGTGGTAAGGTGTGTGACGCCAAAGGTGAGAGTGTCACATGTGCAAGGAGTGTGACACCTCTGTGGTGAGTGTGACAGTTGCATGGAGTGTGACAGCTGTAAGGACAGTGTCACAAGTACATGGAGTGTGACATGCATAGGGTCAGTTTCACAGCTACAAGGAGTGTGACACCTATGTTGTGGGTGTGACAGTTGTGTTGAATGTAATGCCTGAAGGGTCAGTGTCACAGGTGCAAGGAGTGTGACACCTAGAGGACAGAGTCAGTAGTACCTGGATTGTGACACCCATAAGGGGAGTGTCAGAGCTATAGGGAGTGTGACACCTATAAGGTGAGTGTGACAGCTGTTGAGAGGGTGAAGTTTACATGGATAACCACACAGTTGTAGGAGGTGTGACATGCTCACAGCTTAATGAAGTGTGACAGCCAGAGAACAGTACCACAGGTGAGGGAGCATAACAGCAATGGATTATGTGATCCTGATAGGAGGGGTGACACCTACTTGGGAGTGTCACAGCTATAGGGATTGTGACAGCTGTGTTGATAATGTGACACCTGCATTGAGTGTGACACCCCCAGGAGCATGGGTGTCACAAGTGGAGTGTGTCTGACTATTGTCCTAGCAGAGGACTAGTGGCTTGAAGATGTGACAGGTGACAGTAGAATGTGACAGGTGGGTGGATAGTACAAGAAGTCAGGTGTTGAAAGCAGTGACATAGCTACCATGGGGGTGTTATGGCTATTGTTAGGAAGTGAGGCTGCATGGAAATATGAGAAGTATTATGGTGACAGTGTTGACAGCAAACGAGGATAAGCTGTTGACAATGATTACCTGGAGTGACAGTAAGTCATTGGAAGAGGAACCAAAGGATTAAGTGGATAAGTGCTATGGAATTTATAGTCTGTGATTAGAGTTATGGTGTAACTTTAGAAGGAGGATAGGCTTATTGGACTGGAAGTGATACAGCTATGTAATTCATGGAGGAAAGGTGCCTGAGTGTGTGAACTGGCCCAGGGAACACAAGACGTGTTGAGAGGCATTTCAACTTAGGACTTTTCAGGGAATTATGTTGAATTGAGAGCTGTTGGTGACCAATACGTGGCCTTGGAGAGTTCTAGTATGTTGCATAGGAGTAACTGCTGATACAGAAATGGAGATTCTAGGAGCACAGAATGGAAGTAAGATCCACAGGAAAGATGTGGCGGTGGTACAAGAAATTGTGTTTATGTGGTGTTTAATCCTGTTTAGGAATGGGGGCTTAGTTTCCCCATCTACATCATGTAGCCCTGTATTGATACCTGGCTGTAACACTGGTTCTGAGTATGGTTACAAAGTTTTGAGAAGGAGATCAAAGCTTGGTAGGGGATCCTCATCAGACTCTAGATCAGTTGATCCTCCAGACTTTACCAAAGGACAATGAAGAGGGAGAGAAGGACTGGTAATATCCCTCTACCACAAGGCTCAACTTTTTGGGTAGAATACTATAGTTGTTTGTTGACAAGTAGTGACATTTCCACCAACAGCTGAGTCTAATTTACTCATGTCATGGAAGAGTTAGCAGCTGACCTCAGGAGGTCATTCTCTGACAGCTGACCACAGCTGTTGATTGGTGTCCAGAGATTAAGCAATTTAAAGAAAACAGATTAGTGTCAAAGTTCAAGTGATTTACAGAAATTGGATTTTCAAGAAGTTTTTGGATAACCTTTTACCATGTTTCTAAATGTTTTGTAGATTGGGCTAGGATAGTAAATGTCATGAGAAAAGTTTTGATTTAACTGAAAGTTGTAGTTTTGTATGTGACTGGATATTTGTCTGTGTGATTTTAAATGTGTTACTAGATTCTATAGAGAAAAGGAACAGCTGTGTGAATTATACATGTGCCTGGGCTTGGATTACAAATAGCCCTACAATGGAGAGACTTACTTTTATTCAAAGACTCTATACATTTTGGAACATTTAAGGACCATTATCAAGGACATAATTTTAGCATACTATCAGGAGATAGTATTGACTTGGTAGGGGGTAGTGTTGTGCCCCTGGAATACCATTATCTTTGTATTTTAGAGTATACATGTAGTTTCACAGAGTTTACATGTAGTTTCATATACATGTCTTAGAATAGGGCCAATCCTGTGTGCTTCCTTATACATGTAGGTTAAAGGGGGCCAAACTTCTGACCACTGGGGGTCACTGAGTGTACATTCCTCCTGGTCAGAAGTCTGTCAGAAGTCTTGTCAGAACTTTGGGGTATATAAAGCCCAGATGTTGGGGCTGGGGGGGTTCAGTCTGTTGTAGGCCCTGGAGTAGTTTACACCATGTTTATTGTAACACTGGATTTACCTACATCATTCTTATAGAATAAAGGACTATATATTCATCCTACAAGAGATTCATTATTTGGTCTTTGGGGATTTACCCTGGGGACCTAACAATATAGGCCTACCAATGTGAGCGATACAACCCTGTTTTACCCTAGTTGTGTGCACACTATAGGCTACTCCTTCTGCGCTTCAGCCTCATCTATTCTTATTAGGTCAGGAAACTGAGTATTATTTTTGTTGAGCTTGGAAACCAATATCAACCGGCGTTTATAGATTATATGCACAAATGTGGGAAGGCCAGTGTAGCCCTGAAGTTGCCCTTTTTAAAGGTAAATGAATAAGAATGAACGGTCGGTGGTTATGTCGCGCATTTAAACTTTGTATGGCGGATTTTTATAGGCTCATTTTTGATAGAACACGAGAAGTAATATAATAAGAAATTCCAAACGAAATTTTCAGATTGTGGAGCCAAATTCCTTAATCCAATCATGAGTGGGGGGGACTGGGTACGCCACTGCTGGCAATTATATTGGTGCCTGAATGGAGGGTAGGTACGTTAAGACGCCGAGAAGGTTGGGCGTGTGAAGAGAACTATGAGCGGACGGGACTATTGTGACACAATATAGTTAACACCCCCTGACTTACACTTATATACACGCCAGAAGGGGAAGGGAAACTTTGAGGTGGGCGCAAAAGTATTACCTAACACGCCCACTGCTATGGGTGGTATAATGATACTTTTATTTTTCAGGGATAATGGTGGAGTAAGACTTACACTCCTTGACACGTTTTAGAGCAAGTGGTTTCAGACACGCCCGAGCCTGTCTAATGTATGAGTTCAAATTCTTCCCGTGTTTTGCTAATGGCATAGCATCAGGGCTTGAAGATATTGTATGTGGAGTACCACAGGGAAGTGTATTGGGACCTTTGCTATTTTTAATTTATATTAACGATGTTTCTAAAATTGTTGTTAATAGTAGAGTTTCTCTCTATGCAGATGATACTGTGTTATACATTGAACATAATAATATAGACATTGCTTTTCAATTGTTACAGAGTGATCTAACTGCTATTTTTAATTGGTGTATAAAGAATAAGTTATCTTTAAATATTAAAAAAACTAAATATTGTGTCTACGGTACTAGATCGAATGTTGAAAAGAGCAGACAACCAGATAAAGATTTATCCCTGAACACAATTGTACTGGATAGAGTATGTTCATATAAATACTTGGGATTTACTCTTGATGAACATTTAAATTTCAACAAACATATTAATGAATTGACGAAAATTGTATCACATAAATTGTTTGTTTTCTCTAGAATCCGTAGATATTTAACTTCATCAGCCAGTATTTTGGTTTTTAAAACAACCATCTTACCTTTTTTAGAATATGGTGATATTGTGTATAGTGGCACTTCTCTCACAAACTTATAAGACATTGATAAGTTATTTTATAGAGGGTTAAGACTATGTATTAATGAACAAAATCATATTTCTAAAGATGAACTTTGTCAACGTTGCAAGATAGCCAAATTGTGTGATAGGAGAGAGTGTCATATAAACAATTTTATGTACAAATTGTCTAGAAATGTACGATATTTGAAAATTCCTGTAAGAGAAACAAGGTTGCACACTCCTCCAGTTATTAAAGTTTATAAACCAATTAGTGAAAAAGTTAAATGTAACTTATTATATCGTGGTGGTATACAATGGAATAACCTAGGGGCGGATGAAAGGAATATTGCTACATTTAAAGAGTTTAAGCAATTACAAAAAAATTAATTAGTCCAAATAGTAGTTGCATATGTGTAGTGGGTTATACCTTGCTTTCTTCATGATATATATATCGAAGGTTCTATTAAATTATTACTATTTCTATGTTTAATACTATATGATTTGTTTTATCAGTTTCTGTTAACTGAATGGACTGTTATTGTACTGAAATTTTAAGAATGCCAAATTATTTATATTTTATGTGTATACCTGAATCATTTCTTTGTATGTTAATGATTTGTAATAGAAATTCATACAAGTGAATATATGATTGTGTCAACATCAATCTAGGCATAGGTTTACCTATGTAACTCAGACGTTTAATGAAAACAAGTTACATGTAACTTATTATTTGTCTGAATAAAGAATTGAATTAAAAAAAAATGATAACATCATAAATAATCTTATATCTTAAACATTATATATATGCTGATGAAGGCAGTAACAT
Source organism: Lepidonotus clava (assembly GCA_936440205.1). Classification (NCBI taxonomy): domain Eukaryota; kingdom Metazoa; phylum Annelida; class Polychaeta; order Phyllodocida; family Polynoidae; genus Lepidonotus; species Lepidonotus clava. Next base: position 5,860,476 of record OW387143.1, read on the forward strand.
GCCAAAACTAGTTGATTCGCCATTGATTCCATGTCTAACTAATAATTCAAGTCAACTACAGTCTGTCGTTTGGTTTGTGTAGATTCAACACTTCTGTTATTCTGTCATTTGGTTTGTGTAGATTCAACACTATATAATGTGTATGTGACAATTTTGAGGTTCAAATTTAATCCTGAAGAAGGCAGTGACACGCGAAAACTAGTCAAATTCAGTCCATCATTTGGTTTGAAGTAGATTCAAAACCTTTATTATATATATATGTATATCTAAACCATCTTTATTATTAATCCTACAAACTTGATTTCAGAATGCATCTACTTCTAGAAAAGTACAGGATGATTGGGTGTAACAGATTGTCTAGATGATGTTTATAGATTGAGCTTTCATTCCAATTCCCTTCTGACTCTGAATTCTTATCCAACATGTTATTTGGAAATGCTGTCTGCATGTTGCAACACAATGTTATATTGTAGGTTGTAGCAACAATTCTGCTACATTTTTCTCATGATGTTCTAAAAATGTTGCACATTGTCTGAACGTTGTTTGTTTGCTAGCGCAGGGCAAGTTGAACACTCCTCAGTGCTGTAGGTAGTACACCTTCTACCAATGCTTCTAGTTGTACACAAATAATTATTAGCAACAAATTCTAAATATATATTACGGGATAAGAATAACATACTTTATTAACATGTCAAATATATCACTGATAAATGAAATGCAAAGATGTGTGCTATAACTATCAGGGATTTAGCGTAATTGGCCTTCATAAGTCTTTCCATATAAGACATGACAATGTACGCTGAATATGTAATTTTAGTATGTTAGAAGTGTTAGATGTTAATTTTTACATAATTATTTTATTATTTTTCCAAAGCAATGCAGATTGTCCAAATAAGATGACATGTTATCTTATACAAAATACTTCATGGAGGTTATGTGTAATATCTATGAATCCAGGAATATTGCATCTATGTCTATAAACAAAGATGCACATTAATCAGAAACTGTTCAACGTGCTAATTGTTGATGTCAAGGGTTAATCCCACTTTGACAAGTTTCTGAGTATATGCACTTTCAACTTCTTTCTTTTGCTCTTCATTGAAGTAATTTCTCCAGTCACCAACACTTCCTTTTCTTAGAAATGATGAAACACTGTTGTCCATACCAGGACTATTGACTTCATTGACGGCTTTATTCTGCTTCATGCTTTTGAATGACAATTGCCCAAGAAGTGACGATATGACGTCTTCCTGGAGTTCCTTCCCAAGGAATGCTGCCACTTGAATCAAGACACTGCGCAGGTCTCTGACCATGTCCTCATACTTTATAAAGAGTATATGATCCTCGTGACCCACTCTTGCATTCCACCAACCAGCAACATGGTCAAGGTGATTGCCGTAGAATAGTTGGTTTGTCTTGTAGTATTCATTGAAGAATTCATCCCAGGAACCAGTGTACAGGCCATGGGGTTTGCACATTTTATAGTAATGATAGAATGATACAAGCTGGTCAAATGGGTTCCTCATCACGTAGATGACTTTTGGGTGGCTTCTGTCAAAGCCATCTTTCATGAAGTCATACGGTAGATGTGTAGCCAAAAAATTTGGAGGTGATGCTCTCAATACCATTTTGAAAGAAGGCATCCCTTTGTCTCTATATGGCACCCATGAAAACAGGTTTGATATTTCTTTGCCATCCGAGAGAATAAGGGTGACTAGTGCCATCATCCAACTGGTCCCTGAATAGCAATAAAAAATCTTTTAATTGACAAAATTTGTTAATTGGCATAGCTTGTAATCCCTATTATATCAAATCCTTTAATAAAGGGGCCATCCATCTACAAATTTACAATTTGACTTTGAAAATCATAGTCTGCTCTGTAAACCCTTTCAGAAGCCTATCACTTATGAGTGAAAAAAATATTCAATGTAGGTATGAATTCTTAACATAAATTAACCTGTAAAAGTATAGTGCATATTACTAATATGTTTCTATATTAATTGGTTAATCACACAATAAGATAACGGTAAAAGGATAAGTTTGTTTGTGGCAGATGTCTAAGCCTGACTGTCACATATTCATTGATTAGACACCCCACATTTGTATAAAATGAACTGTTACATAGATGACAAAATCATATGAACAAATATAATCAGCTTCTTTACCTGATTTTGGGAAGGAGACCACTAGTACATCCTTAGGATCAAAGGTATACTGTCTCATTTGAAGGAGGCCCTCAACATCAACATGAGAAGGATAGGAAATACCTTCATAGGTGAAATACTTAGGGTCACCAAGACTAAACTTGGACGAGCTGTTAGCACACATGGCTTTTCTGTAATGAACATGAACATAGATTTCCATAGGCGGGCTTTTTATCAAATTCAACAATATGTGTAATGCTTTTCACCCTTGTGATTTATAAACTTAAATAACCTTATAATCCCATAAGTTTCCTTAGTCCTTTTTGATTCAACAAAACATTGTGTGTGGTTTATTTGATACAATAATATGGACTGATATTGGTTTATTGTTTTGTTTTTTGAGGTAAATTATTTATTGATTTCATAAAATATTATCAGTCTATTTCTTCATTAAAAATTTGGCACCAAGATGAATTAAAAAATTGATTAATATTCTTTTATTAAAGGTAAATATGGGTGACCAATACAGCGCCACCTGGTGCAATCTTATTTTTATAGTATGATTTTCTGAAAATTTCATTCAAACATTTTGGGAGTATTTAAGAATGATGAAGGTGAAAATGTGACTGAAAGAAAAGACGTTTGTGGAAAGAAAAAACAGGCAAATGTAGACAATTACGCAGATCTTTTTTGACTTTTCCTTTGTTTTCAGGATAAAATGAGATTCTCCATGGTGACCTATAGTTTATATCCACATATATACCTCACTGTGGTCCTACCAACACATCTAAAGAATTTAAAGTAAAAATCATGGTTATTTACTTAAGGTTAGACTACGGTGATGAGCAGCAGATTTACTAAAACTGCCATATCTCGAAGGTCATTGATGATATTTGAACATGTCATAGTTCATTTAAAAGCTCTGATTTTTCTCTATCTAGGTACATATCAAACTGCACTTATAGATTTAACTTCGAGAAAATAATTAATAAAATTGTATTTTTTCACTTTTATTTTTTGAACTAAAATTTCTCACTCAATATTATTCTCATAATTTTGAAACTTGGTAATATTGTAAATAACATTTGTTCAGAGGGAACAGTGTCTCAGATTTTTTATTTAGGCCCTAGTTTTGATTTTATGACCAAAAACGGGAAACTTTTTGTATTTTTTTGTCACTTTTTACAACTTCATTTTCTAGATTTCATTAAATCAAAACTAGGCCCTAAATAAAAAAATCTGAGACACGGTTCCCTCCATAAGACTAATATCTACATGCATAAGAAATTTCATGAGTTTCCCTTCATTATTAACTGAGTTATTTCATTTCAAAAAAATTAAGTACAAAACATGATTTTCACATTTGCACTTAATTTTTATTTCTATTCTAACTACCATAATTATAAGATTCATATCATGAAATAGTCTATTAAACTGGTACCTAATGATATATAATAAATACTTAGATAGATAGAATCAAAATAATTATTCTACATTTTTGCGAAACCAACAAAGTGGTCCCTCATCACAGTAGTCTAACCTTAAAGACAATGGCGCCATTATAGATCCAACGTTAAGATTTTTATGAAATTTTAGGAAATAAAAGTTAAACATATATGCATCCTAGAAATGTAAAAAGAATAGGGGGTCACCATGGAAACTTTTGTGCTAGAGACATAATAATGTAAGCATAATTCCTTTAAAAGTAACATTTTAAAAAAAAATATGCTTCAGTACACGTTCCATAATAAATTTAATAATAATCCTCAAATTAATTATACAATCATTGAAATCTAAATCTAAGACATATATACACAAAATTCAAGAACCAGTTAGAAAATGATATGGCTTTTATTGGAATAGAATATATCTTTTATTTTAAATAAATTGTTAAATTAACTAAATGAAATATCAAATTTCAGATTACAATGTTCACCACAAAAAATTCAACGTTAAGAAATTGTCTAAAATTATACATAATGTACATATAAGTGTTATCTGTCATTTTCTGGAAAAAAAATTGGGGGTCACCGACCTAACTTTGTCAGGAAAAGAGTTGCTAAAATACAAAGGTAGGGCCGAAAATATTATTTTTATTACAAATGAAATCATAATTAATTCAAAATTAGGAATCGATCAAATCTGAGAAAATATATGGATTTGTGAGGTTCTGGACTACATCTTTGTCACTTATTGTATTGCAATTGAATGATAATCACCAGAGATATGGACAAAAACGCATTTTCCCTCCATAGGGTTCTATAGTTAAGCATTCCCACCCCTGTGGTCATGGTCCACTGCACACCCATACAGCCAGGCTGCGCAGTGTGCATGCGCACGATCAAATGGCGCAATTGCCCTTAAGTACACTTTTATCACTAGTTTGAATCTCTATATATATATTACAAACAAATAAGTATCAAACCATAATCAGTTTGATACAAGAATATTGATTCATTTTCTGTTTGTTACAAGAATATTAGCTGGATTTGTATTCATAATTAAGGCATACTGCTTATATATACTAAGTACAAACAAAACAGAAACTAAAACAATAAAATGATATTGTTTGGTTGTACAAAACAACTTAAGCAACTAGATTACAAAAATCAGCACAACTAGGTTGTCAAATTGACTGGCAACATACTAAAAGGTGGCGTCATGATGCCTGGTAACAAGATAACTAATCACCTGTGGGTTTGGAGCAAAATATTTGACATGTTTAACATTTCACTTCTGTGGCCGGTGATGTTGGTTGCTGAAGGGGACTAAATTGTCCTCTAGTAGCCAGTAAATTTATAGCAAGAGCATCCCAACCTGGAGATTAGTTCATTAGTTGCCTGGCGATTAGCTAGTTGCCCGGTGACCAAAATGTCATCCTTGTTCGCCCGTGAAAGCTACTAAAATACACTAATAACCATCATTAGTCGGTCGAGCGGGGATCAAGCTTTAATAGATAAGCCCATTATCTACCAATCTCATACCCAAACCAGACGGAACCTATTTGAATAGCTTATTAAATCATTATTCTTTATTAAGGAGGACATAATAAGTGTTATTATCCATAATGATGAAACATGCCTGTTGCACTATATTACACATGATGGTGACCTCTGGATCTAGGGCCTACATAATGGATGTGGTAACGTACATACTATTATTGGGCACCTAGCTGCCCTACTACAGATAAGTTATATATTCAAAGGTTCCTCAACATTTTATTCTATACTTTTTGAGGTTCCACCTTTTCAAAATTTTGGTGGATGCCTAAATTACAAAAATAGAGGAAAATGCTGCACATGTATGACCAAAAGCATGTTATTTTAGAACTAAGCCTTTGTGATTCCACCCCCTTTTTGAAAATCCTATATCCACCCTGCAAGGTACTTTCCTTATTGAACTAGGGTAGTAGGACATTGGCTTATAGGTACAAGGCTCATCAAAGATACATCTGGTTGTCTGTTCCCCTTATGCAGTGGTGCACATCAATGTAAAGTTTAACGCTACATTCCAATAAGGTTAGGTCGCATTTGTGGTCACTCTTTTTAGGTGATGCAAGCAATTTGCAGTTTTGATACCAACATGTTGCAATTGGTATTCCTGACCGCAAGCAAATCATAAAGAACCTATATAAAACAGCAGGTGCTACAAGCAGATGCCACAAGCAAGTGCCACAAGCACCTATAATTCACCTTGCACTACTCTACTGCAAGCAGTTTGTGGCAGTTTGTTCGCATCTTTTCATGGTGCCGCAAGCAAATACCCTTATTTTAAGTATTTATATTGGTAATGAGCCTATAAATCTTACCATACAGTGTAGACTGTTGCTCCTTTTCATGGTCTTTCACAAAAAGTGCAAATTTCACAGCTACCTGTGCCTCTCTCCCAGTCCGTGGTGTAAGTGGTGGAAGGGGCCCCTTGGGCTACCCAACCATGACTAAGGGAGGCAGGTGATTACAGAGGGAAGAGTGTAGATATTTTTGGTTGAGCTGTCCCAATTAATGGAACATACCCCTCTTACATAGGCAATATGTTTTCATTGTAAATTATCATTATTATGGTCATAACTACAATAATGCTACAATTTTATTTTTCATAAAGGTTTATGTGACGGAAAACTGCCACGGAGGCTGAGGTTATGCTATATAACCTCCGTAAGATACATATTTTGGGTTGGTTAGAAACTTTATGGGTAACAAAATGAAGATTACATATAATCACAAAGAAATATATATATTGTACGATACATAAATGTTTGTGTGTTTCTATTAGGTATAACTTGAAACCCAGGTCTTCATTAGTATAGTGCACGTGGTTAGCATGGATGTCTCTCATGCAGGTTCAAAACCTGTAAGGCCAGAGCCGCCCCAACAAATCAGCGTCCTTTGAACAAATCATACACAACCAGGTCTTAACATCTCAGGTTCAGTCTACCATGGCTGCCGCCTCTTTTTTAGGGATACTAGTGAAAATCACTAAGTACAAGCAAAGGCCTATGTAGCCTTCATGTTAAAATCAAATCAAGACCCTTCCCGGGGCCCTGGAGGCCCCAGGGCTGGCCTGTCCCCTCTCCCGGCCCCCTGGAGGCCCCAGGGCTGGCTTGTCCCCTCTCCCGGCCCCCTGGAGGCCCAGGGCTGGCCCCTCCCCTCTCCCGGCCCCCTCCCTCTATACCACTCTCAGTCACCTCTCCCTCTGGAAGCCGGCCTGCACCCTGTCCCGGTGTCTTTGAGGCCCAAGGGCTGGCCTGTCCCCTGGCCTCTCCCAGCCCCCTGGAGGCCCCAGGGCTGGCCTGTCCCCTCTCCCGGCCCCCTCCCTCTATACCACTCTAAGTCACCTCTCCCTCTGGAAGCCCCAGAGCCGGGCTGCCCCATGTCCCAGCCTCCTGGAGGCCCCAGGGCCGGCCTGGTCCCCGTCCCGGCCCCCTGGAGGCTCCAGAGCCGGCCTGCCCCTCTCCTGGCCCCCGGGAGGCTCCAGAGCCGGCCTGCACCCTGTACCGGTGTCTTGGAGGCCGCAGGGCCGGCCTGCACCCTGTCCCGGCCCCCTGTAGGCCGCAGGGCCGGCCTGCACCCTGTCCCGGTGTCTTGGAGGCCCCAGGGCCGGCCTGCACCCTGTCCCGGCCCCCTGTAGGCCGCAGGGCCGGCCTGCTCCCTGTCCCGGCCCCCTGGAGGCCACAGGGTCGGCCTACACCCTGTCCTGGCCCCCTGGAGGCCCCAGGGCCGGCCTGCTCCCTGTCCCGGCCCCCTGGAGGCTCAAGGGCCGGCCTGTCCCCTTTCCTGGCCCCCTGGAGGCTCCAGAGCCGGCCTGCACCCTGTCCCGGTGTCTTTGAGGCCCCAGGGCTGGCCTGTCCCCTTTGAAGTCATGCTATGTTTGACCATTTTTCATCCCCCTCCCCCCCCTTTTGTTATGTCACCCTTGACCCTCCCCAAAAAATTACATCATGCGAAGGGGACCCCTCCCCCCTTTAAATCACAGATAAAGTATAAGCAGGGATGGGTGTAACTAAAGACCAGGCCTGTCCCCTCTCCCCGCATCCTGGAGGCTCCAGGGCCGGCCTGCCCCCTGTCCCGGCCCCCCGGAGGCCCCAGGGCCGGCATACTCCCTGTCCCAGTCCCCTGGAGGCCCAAGGGCCGGCCTGCCCCCTGTCGCGGCCCCCCGGAGGCCCCAGGGCAGGCATACTCCCTGTCCCAGTCCCCTGGAGGCCCCAGGGCCGGCCTGCCCCCTGTCCCGGCCCCCCGGAGGCCCCAGGGCCGGCATACTCCCTGTCCCAGTCCCCTGGAGGCCCCAGGGCCGGCCTGCCCCCTGTCCCGGCCCCCCGGAGGCCCCAGGGCCGGCATACTCCCTGTCCCAGCCCCCTGGAGGCCCCAGGGCGGGCATACTCCCTGTCCGGGCCCCGTGGAGGCCCCAGGGCCGGCCTGCCCCCTCTCTCGGCATTCTGGAGGCCCCAGGGTAGTAAATGATGGTTAAAGTCCACAATAATAGATGATTAAAGTCCAGTTTTTAAAGCAATTAAATATAATGCACAGGCACTATGATGATGAACTATATACAGGGCTTAAATGTAATTGCACTCGAAGTCCATATAATTAAAAACAAGTAAATGCACCTATACTGAATTAAATTGATAAGATAATAAGTCGTGAACTGTATTAAACTCAACCTCCAGTTTGGGTGGACATTGGTTTTTTATTTTAACAGATTTGAAAGTGTGTATCAATAAACATGTTTTGGTTTTTCAACCTTCATCAGGATTGAATTAAATTGATTAACTTTAGGTTTCTTTACATAGTACCTCATGAAAATTGTTAATATTTAAGGGAATTTAATGTTTCCATGTGACTCATCTTTAATGTTATTTACAAAGTTTGAAAGGCATATTTAATCTCTACTTAAAGAAGCAGAAATCGGAGCCAGTGAATATAAATTATCATATTGCCGTGATGCTAACTATTCAATTAGCTACCATGCAAAATTTCATTCAATTATCTTTATTATAATTAGTTTTAATTTTAAATACAATTTCATAATTCAAATTAAAAGTGAATATCCCTGTCTGCAATGGTGCAGCATGCACAATTCATGTTTTGGTGTGTAATGTCACATGTACACACAGATCAGGTATAAACTAGAAAACATGAAAAATAACTAGATATAAATGTGCCCCTCTATTTCAATGAGTCTAATAGTGATCAAAACTGTGAAAGTAAATTTTGTATACAAAAACATATATTAAAAGATTATTTTAAAGGATTTTTCAATTTTTCAATTTTGAATAACGGCTTTTTGTGTGACGTCACACACAGATATCCCTTTTTAAGAGACATGGTACCCGAGACATTTTCTGGAAGAGAGACCTCATTAACAATCAAAAGAAGCTGACCTTGTTATGAACCTCTTTGTTAGCATTAACGCTAGGATATAGAAGACAAATTGAATGAAGATTGAATTTCACTGGCCCCTCCCTTTAAGACCTTTACTTTATAAGTAAATGTCATGTAATTTTAACTAAAGTGGGTTTTTAAGTACCTTTACATTGTAAGCGTCAAATTTCGTGCAGTGCTACCTCTAGAAACATTCTTAATGATAGCGTATGTTACATGATGTCAGGTTATAATGACCTCTTGCATTTACAATTTAAAATTCAAGGCTGTATACCTTTGTTTGTTTGTAGAGTTAGTTTAATGTCCGGCTAACCCTTTAGGGTTCTTTTACCAGACTGCACAAGGTAAAGCTTTGCAGCTAGTTTTACGCCACAGGGGGGATAACAAAATCCATTAAATGAGGTGCCTGTTTGTAGCAGTGGGACCCAATTCCCTCTTTATAGCGCTGCCACACTGAGGTATCATGTCATAGGCCCAGACAATACCCCACCCAGTCCTATCATACTGACTGGGCCAACCAGTCATGTTTCGTGGTTCTTACTTTATACTGAGTGCCAGGCAATGAGTGACCACTCCCATTGTTAAAGTCTTTGGTGTGACTCAGCCAGGGATAAATCCCAAGACCTCCCAGACTCGAAGTAGCCACTCTACCAATTGGAAAAGTGAGTCTGCAGCTGGTGTCCCAATTGGTCACCTTCTCACAACATCAAGGGGCTTCTAGGGACACATTTTCCCCAGGATGGGCTGAATACACTGTACCATGATGACTAACTACAAAAACAATGTTTAACTTGAGCTTTTATTCCAATTTCCTTCCCACTCTGAATTCTTGATAAATATTATCAATATAAATGATTCAGGAGAGCACATTTATCAATGTAATTTTGAACATGATGTCTAATAAATGAAGTTATATCGAGTAAATAGAAAAACAGATTTTGAAAGTTTGCAGTTTTAAGATTTTGCTGTGTTACTATATTGTGACAACATTGTGAAAGTAAACAAGGTTGTGAAAATGATGTTTTCACAATGTTATTTGGAAATGTTTTATTTACATTGCAACAGATTGTTTTATATTAGGTTCTATCAACATTGCTGCTATGTTTTTCTCACAATGTTGTAAAAAGCTAATGTTGCACAAAATTGTCAGAATGCTGTGTGTTTGCTAGGGTAGCATGGGAAGGGGACCTTCACTCAGTGACGAAGGCATTACACCTTCTACCAACACTTCTCTAGCCATAGCCAATTACCAGACAATTCCATGTATATCACTGATGAATGAAATACAAGAATGTGTACAACATATATTAGGGATCTGACTTTGTTAATTTCTTAAATTATTTGAGACAAACCTTATTTCTTATGATTAATCATCTTTTATTGAAATTAAATTTGAATCACAGCAGAATTCTGAGTTGGTAACATACAAAGTGAAGAATTTTGTATGACTCAATGTTTTAATATAAGGTGGCCTACATGAGAACACTTTTCATTTAAGACGTAATGAATTATGTGCTTTTAGTATGTTAGAAGTGTTATAAAGTTTTGTATTTTACATAATTATTTTTCCAAAACAATGCAGATTGTCCTAATAAGAACCTATGTAATCATATGAAAGATGCTTCATAAAAGTAAAGGGTAATACTTGTGAGTTCAGCAATATTACATCTTTGTCTCTAAACAAAGATGCACATTATAAGAAACTATTCAATGTGCTAATTGTCGATGTCAAGGGCTAAGCCGACTTTTACAAGTTTCTGAGTGTATGTACTTTCAACTTCTTCCTTTTGCTCTTCATTGAAGTACTTTCTCCAGTCACCAACGATTCCTTTTCTCATAAATGGAGAAATATTGTGGTCCATAAGAGGACTATTTATTTCATTGACAGCTTCATTCATCTTCATGCTTTTGAATGATAATTGCTCAAGAAGTGACGATATGACGTCTTCCTGGAGTTCCTTCCCAATGAATGCTGCCACTTGAATCAGGACACTACGCAGGTCTCTGACCATGTCCTCATATTGGATGTATAATATATGGTCCTCGCGACCCTCTCTTGCATTCCACCACGCGGCCACATGATCAAGGTGATTGCCATGGAATAGTTGGTTCTTCTTATAGTATTCATTGAAGAATTCATCCCAGGAACCAGTGTACAGACCATAGGGTTTGCACATTCTATAGTAGTGGTAGAATGATACAAGCTGGTCAAAGGGATTCCTCATCACGTAGATGACTTTTGGGTGGCTTCTGTCAAAGCTGTCTTTCATGAAGTCATAGGGTAGATGTGTAGCAAAAAAATGTGGAGGTGATCCTCTCAATGCCATTTTAAAAGAACACACCCCTGTGACTCTATATGGAACCCATGAGAAGAGGTTAGATATTTCTTTGCTATCTGAGAGAATGAGTGTGACTAGTGCCACCATCCAACTGGTCCCTGAATAGCAATGAAAATCTTTTAGTTTGCAAAATTTTGTAATGAACATTGCTTGTATTCCCCAATCCTTTGATAAAGGGGCTATCCATCTACAAATTTGAAAATCACAGTCTGCTCTCTAAACCTTTTAGTAGCCTATTACTTATTAGGTGAAAAAAGCTATTCCAATGTCCATTTGAATTCTTAACATAAATTAACCTGTAAAACTATAATACATATTACTCATACATTCCATATTTAAATATATGGTTACTCATACAATGAGATAATGGTAACAAGAGGCCTATAAGTTTGGTTGTGGCAGAAGTCTACTTTAAATAAAATGTGAGCTTAACAGATGCCCTTATTCATTTCCTTCCAATATTTTCTCCTGTGCAGCCTGACGGTCACATATTCATCTTTTAGACGCCACATCAAATGAAATGTTCCATAGATGACAAAATTGTATGAATAAATATAATCAGTTTCTTTACCTGATTTTGGGAACGATACCACCAGTACATCCTTAGGATCAAAGGTATGCTTTCTCATTTCAATAATTCCATCAACATCAAAGTGTGGAGGATAGCGAATACCTTCATAACACTGAGGGTCACCAAACTTGGAGGATCTGTTGGCACACATGGCTTTACTGTTATGAAACAACACAAATTGATCTGGATTTCAATAGGCAGGGTTTTTGTTATATTCAACAATATATATAATTATATATAAAATATATATATATAATACCTTTCTGATCTATAAACCTAAATAATCTCAATTTCCTCAGTCCCTTTTGAATTAACATAACATTGTGGGTGGTTCATTTGATACAATAATATGGACTGATATTGTTTCAAAAAAATTAATGAAGAAAACTGACTGTTCTTGTTTTTTTGTTTTTTTTTAGGTAATTTTTTTATATTTTTATTTCATAAAACATTATCAGTCTATTTCTTCATTTATCTAAACCTTAGCACAAAGATGAATAAGAAAATTGATTAATATATTATTCTTTTCTTATAGGTTAATATTGACCAGCACCACCTGGTGCAATTTTATTTTTGTTGTAGGATTTTATCAAAATTTCATTCAAACAATTTTGGAATATTTAAGACTGACAAATATGAAAATGTGACGTTAACAATGTTAAGAATAAAATGAAATTTTCCATGATGATCTATGGTTTTCTTTCATCTATATTCCTCACTGTGGTCATACAAACACATATACAGAACTGAAAGTAAAAATCATGGTTATTTATTCGAGTGCACTTTTATCACTAGTTCAAATATATATATATAGATATACTAAAATAATAAAAAAAGTACCAAACCATTTATCAGTTTGATACAAGAATATTGACAAATTTTCTGTTTGATGTAAGAATGTTGATTATTTTCTGTTTAAAACAAGAATGTTATTGAACTCTTTTTCATTATCATGGCAAAAATATTAAGTTCAAACAAAACAGAGACTAAAACAATTGAATGATATTGTTCAGCTGTACAAAGCCTGGATCAATAATGTTTTACAGGTATTGCCAAACATTCTAGAATAACATATGATGTGGCCACTTTGGCGACTAGATTAAAAAAATCTGCGGCAACTAGGTTGTCTTATTGCCAAGTGACATACGAAAAGGTGGTGCCAAGATGTGTGGCGACAAGATAACTAATTGCCATGGGTTTGGAGTAAAATATTTGACATGTTTAATTTTCCCTTCTGTGGCCGGTGATTAGTGTAGTTAGTTGCTGAGCTAGGGGACTAAATTAACCTCTAGTAGCCAGTAGATTTATAGCAAGAGCATTCAAACCTGGAGATTAGGTTTTTAGTAGCCTCGCGACTAGTTAGTTGCCCGGTGACCAATATTTCATCCTTGGTCACCAGTAAAACCTACTAAAATGCACTAATCGCCATCGTTAGTCAGCTGATAAATCATTATACATTATTAAGGAGGACATAATAGGTATTATTATCCATAATTATGATATATGCCTGTTGTACTATATTACACATGTAGGTGACCTCTTGATCTAGGGACTTCATAATGGATATAGTGACGTAAATACCATTAATGGGCACCCAGCTGCCCTACCACAGATAGATTCTATTCAAAGGTCCCCCAACTTTTGATTTTATCTGTTTTGAGGTTCCAAGGCAGGGCCAGCTTCAGGTGGGAGGTATCTTGACCCAGCCCCCTTTTGGTGACCCCTAAACCACAAAAAGAGGGGAAAATGCTACACATGTACAAGCAAATGCATGGCGTTTTAGCTCTTAGCCTTTATCTTGTACCCACCTTGCAATGTACTTTGCTTATTGAACTAGGGTACTAGGACACTATATTAAGCACAAGGTTCATACAAGATATGTCTGGTTGTCTGTCCCCCTTATGCAGTGGTGCACGTCAGTGTAAAGTTTAACACTATATTCCAATTGGGGGTAGGTCGCATTTGTGGTCGCTATTGTTAAGTGCCACAAGCAATTTGTGGTTTTGATATCAACATGTTGGTATCCCTGATGGAAAGCAAACCATTAGAAATTCATATAAAATAGCAGGTCCTGCAAGCAGGTGCCAAAGCAGGTCCTGCAAACAAGTGTCATAATTGCCTATATTTCACTTTGTCCTAACCTACTGCAAGCAGATTTGCAGCGGTTTGCTTGCATCTTTTCATGGTGCTGCAAGCAAATACCCTTACCTTAAGCATCTATATTGGTAATGAGCCTAAATATTACCATATAGTGTAGACTATTTGCTCCTTTTCGCTGCCTTTCATAGAGTGCCAAATTCACAGCTACTTGTGCCTCTCTCCCAGTCCGTGGTGGAAAGTGCCCCTTGGGCTACCCAACCATGACTAAGGGAGGCTGATCTGCGTCACATAACCAAATGCTTGCAACAGCGGGAGAACAAAAATGGTTTAGTTTTTCCCCTGTCTTTTTTTTATCCTTGTTCACTGTGTGGTCACATCGTTACTGTAGCAATGGTTTTGCACACATTTTGAACACATTTAGTTGACATATGAACACATTTCCGCCTCTCACTACCTATATATTTCATGAGCTGAAGGACACTGCTATCATTTGCTGAAAACGGAATATTAAAATTCACACCCGAAAATATCCCCCCTGAACATCAAATAAAGGGGTGGTCAAACCATCACTGTAAGTATGAATGGTGGATTCACTCGCTTTTGAACAAGGACAGGTCTTTTTATGTGTGCCAATCGTTGCTGCAGCGAGAGCAGTTATGCGACGGGCCACCTGTGATTACAGAAGGAAGAGTCAAGATGTATATCAATACATCCCTCATGTAAAAATGGCTTAATTAAAGTAACCCTATATTAACTTACTGTACCCCTCTTACATAGTCAATATGTTTTCATTATTTGTAAATTATCGTTATTATGGTCCTAACTACTATGCTGCTACAATTTTATTTTCATAAAAGTTTATGTGAAGGTAAACCTCCGTGGAGGCGGAGTTTATGCTATATAACCTCCGAGGCGTCAGCCGAGGAGGTTATATAGCATAAACTCCGCCTCCAAGGAGGTTTACGAGCTTATACTACGTCCCATAACCAAGTGGTATACCTTTTGAGATAATCAGAACCTTTGTGTATTGCACAATTTAGATTTTGTATTTATGTATACTAGTTGGCTCCGCCGCCTCTCACACACCACCCCGCCACACCGCACCCCTTCACCCCCATGCCCCTGGCTGCCCAGTGAGGTATGCGTCTGCACGGGGCCGGTCACCACGCGGTGCACACACCATACTACGGGTCTGGACTATCTTTCTGACCCGGAGGGTGATGACCCCTAAAATCGACATGGCGACATGGCCGTTTTTGAGGCTTAGTGACATGTGGCATGGGATTTTTGAAGGATAGTGACATGGGACGTGCCTATTTCTTAAATTCGACAGGGGGACATGGTCATGTCTTAAATTTGAAATGGCGACATCCTCATTTCTGGAATTCGACATGCAACATAAGGACCCCCCTATCAAGGACCCCAGGGTGACTCGCCGCAGATTGGCGGAGGGTGGTGCGGAGCGGTGGTGGCAGCGCGACACTCAGTACGGCACTTAGCACATACAGAACCACCTGCCACAATAGAGAAATGGTTAGCCTCTTAGACTGTACATCCAAAGGTAGGGGATTCGAGTCTCTGCAGAGCATGGCAAACAAAATCTTTTCATAAAATCAAAATTCATCATAGGAAATGTTGTGAGGACTTCTCAAGTAACCTCCGGAGGTTTAGTACATAACCTCCGGAGGTTTATCAAATAAACCTCCGCCGGAGGTTTACCTGGTCAAATAAACCTCCGCCGGAGGTTTACCTGGTCAGACACCGGAGGTTACGCTCAGAAACCTACAGGGAGAACAATAGACCAGGGGTCCGGGAGGAGTATAAATGAAGGTAAACCGCTGCAGAGGCAGAGGTTATGCTATATAACTTCACAGGAAACAGCCTCCAAGGAGGCTTACGAGCTTAGAGTATGACCCACAACCATTTTTTGAGATGGTTAGAAAGTTTATGGGTAACAAAATATAGATTATATATAATCATATAGAAATATACACTATATGATACATACATGTTTGTGTGTGTCTATTAGGTATAACTTATCCCGCATCAAACCCAGGTCTTCATTAGTATAGTGGTTAGCATGGATGTCTCTCATGCAGGAGGTCCCAGGTTCAAACCATGTAAGGCCAGACATAAGCCTACATTTTTATGTTCTAAATAAATGTACTTAGTCCAAGCCTCTTTAAGACTAAAACATTGCCTTATTTTTATGTTCTTTCTTTACTACCACGTTATCCTTATTCTATGTAAAAAGAGCCCGCGACGCATCAAATGCTCTTCGACTCGGGGAAATAATTATTGCTTCGTGCACCCTCGGTTAGTTCTGTGTATAAATTCAATGTGTGGGGTTTGGAAGAAAAACTGTAAATCCCGGTGCAAACTATCAAACTTCAAAGATGCTTTGAAATTCAAGGGTGGTAGCACAGGCAAATATCAATCGATCTGAAGTCTATCACAAATGATAAGTCGAAATACCAGACAAAGGAATATTTGCTATGTTAGATCCACCATGCTAAGTTCATCCTTCAATGCCCCCTACGAAAATATTGCACACTGCCGGAAATTGTGGTAACCGATTTACGTATGTACGTTTTGTGACATCTCTGTTACTCCTGCTCTCTATCTAAAAGTTGTAATTTACTAGTCTATGAAAATAGATGCATCAGTGACATCTTTCCACCTAAACCACTCTATATACCATGCAGTACTACCTACTCACATGGAGATGTTTTTTTAAATGTCATACATGCCATTAGTGGGGGGCAGTGAACCATGATGGCCCAGAGTTATATAGGTCGGTGGGGCCTCCTAGGCTTTTGTCACATGTACAGCTGATGATCAGTATTTAGGAGTTGGTCTACATTGATAGGCCAAATGAAAGTCACCTCATAGCTTTTAATATTGTTCTAATTTTGTTCGTGTGATAAATTTTAGGAGAACCTTTGGGTCTTCCTTAGGTAGCCATACAACCCATGGGCCTGGTACAACCCCCAGGTGTTGCCCTCTAGCTGTGACGATACTCTCTGGAACACACGGCCACCCTCAACTATGGTTCTGCTTATATTAATATTAGTTACAAGTACATGAGGTATGCATATGAGGGCAAGTGAATACTCCTTGGCCATTTCTCAAATTAGTAATTTTGCATATATATCACATAATGTCTGGGTAACATAGAAGAACCTGGACAACCGTGGGGGATCATACAGCCATCCTTGGACACTCTCAGGGGCACTTTTTATTAGAGAAGTCACTTGAAGCCATAGGCTTTTGGGTATGTTATCCCCATACCTATGAAGTATGGTATAGTTATTTTTCATATTCAATACCTTACATAGGCCTTACTGCACCACAAGTTGCAGGATATGCATAGACATAAACAATGGCTATTTTATTCTTGAGTGTCACTTGTGTTTGTTTGGAGTGTCATGTATAAAGCTCATTTCATGGTGGAATCAGATTTCTGAAAACAAGCACAGGGTGTTTAGGTCCCTCTTCAAGAGCCTGTCTGATCCAGATTTTCATCCTGTGGTGCGCAGTTTACAAAGTGACCTTATTCTTTCCTTTCTAAGTAGAAGGCAAGATCACGATTCACGTTTCCTTCCTTATACTGTAACTATCCATAATTCCACCTTAGACTGCATTACATCAAACATATTCATCAGAAATCAACAAATACTAGTGTACCTTCTTCAGGTAGGTGTCTTAACTCTTACACAGCCACAGGCTGCATATGACTCCCTATAGTAAAATCCCATAGGAACACTATTTAAAGAGGGAAAATTCAGCTTTCAAAATCTCAAAGAATATTTCAAAAGTTCCAATTAGAACCAGAATTACGGCTATTTGAAAAGCAGATTATCAAGTCACCAAAAAATATTAGAATTGCAATTGGAGAAACCATTAACAATGTACTTACATTTGAACTTGCCATACTCACTCAATATCATGAAAAATAGTTAAATTTTTGTAAATGACATGATTTATGATTAGCCATAACTTTGCTTCCATTTATGATAATAGCAAACCGTCTTTTGCAGAAAAAAGATAACATTTCTATGTTATCCTTATGAAAAGTGAAATAGTTATTTTACGAATTATTGGTTACCATGTAAAATGCATATAGTAGGTAAAATGTCTCTTGATGGGAAATTTGCCCTATTGGCACAGTGCCAACATTTGGAAAATTTTATCGAAATTATTGGTAAAGGCTTTCCACCAGAATAATCTATAGCAAATTTGAGTTTTAGGTAATTCATGGACTAATTTTTGTATTCTGGCCATATTTCAGTAAATATCAGGTAAATTATTTAGTATCTGGCAGTAAAAGGGTTAAAGTGAACCTTGCATATAAATACAGGATAGATATTGTCAAAAGAAATTTACAGAGTTTTGTGTTTGAACTTAGAACAAATAATGCTAGAGTTGTTACAAGAATATTGCAAGATAGTTATGGGACTGTGAAATCTGGTCAATTTATGTATTCTTGAAATAAATCCCCTAATTTGTAATGTCACACAGTGACCAATTGGGAATCCCCGTATGGGTATAAAAGGGAATCCTTCAGTCTCAAAAATTGAATAGAAAGGAAAATTAGTTTAGGTATACAATTTTAATTCGGGTTCCAAATAGGCTATTATTCATTGGAATTTTAACTCAAATAAACTCATTCAATAGTGTATTAAGGGAATCCTCTTTATTTTGATGTAGCAAGGGGAGTACAAAAAAGCCCAGAATTTAGGAAATTCCCCAATTTCTTCTTTTTTCCTAAATAATTATAATTCACTCAAGCCGTGTCCCCACGGGGACAAATTTGTCAGCCGACAAATGTTAATCGTCAACGATAAACTGTTTGTCGGCCGACATTTTTTGTCGGCCGACAAAAAAAGAGTCAATTTTTGTGTTGGGACGCGGTCAACTACAAACTTGTCGACGATAAAGGACCGAACAACGAAAGTTGTTGTCGGCCGAAAAGTGAGTTCGACGACGGAATTTTGCCAACGACAAACGGAGTCGGACGACAAACCAGATTAGACATGTTTAATTTTTCGGCGGTAAAACACGACGACAAAAGCAATTGTCGGCCGACATTTAGCAGATGACTCGTGTCTCCCACGTCGTCGGGACTATGTCGTTGGCTGCTTTTGTTCGTGGGGACGCGTTCTCATTAGTCGGCCGACAAAGTGATACCGACCGTTAGCTCTCGACCAATCAGAAGCGAGCAAGCGGTCATGTGACCTCCCCTATGGCGTACAACGTTGTTCAAAATGGCGCAGAAGAAAAAAAACGAGAAGACGCGGAAGAAGATGGTCAAACCAACAAAACACCGACCTACGTCGCCCCGATCGCCAAGAAACCCAAAGGCAGGCAAATTTAAGTGGACGATCGCCCTGGAGGAGAAGTTCATCGACTATATGGAGGAATTGAGATACTTCTACGACCAACAACATCATCAAGAAACGCCGGCCGCGCGACGATTTCGCCGCCAAGTATAACATACCAGGTAGGCCGATTAAACCCCCTATTTCACCGATATATGTCTGATAAAAAGTAATCAATGGCAATGGAAGGCTCTACAGAAACACCACTAATATAGGTCGGTGACATCTGTAACGATATATCTGTCTGATGAGACATCGTTCGTACTTAGTTGGCTGAGCATGTACCATAACGACTCGCTTCCCCGTAATGGCTTACAAAGATACATCTCCTCCTCTACACTCTTATCTTTTGTATAAAGAACGTAGGCTATCAGAAATATTAGTTGTACGGCATATGTTTCCCGACGACAAACTGGGTCAACGACAAGGGACCTGTCACCATAAACGATGAAAATACCCAATACATTAGACTATTCATAATTCTTTCAGTGGAAGAGTTGGTCTCGAAATGGCAAGGCTATCGAAAGCAGTTCCAAAAGCACATCAAAGAACTGCCGAGTGGTAGTGGCGCCCCCCCAAAGCTGTCCAAGAGGAAGAAGTGGTTGTTGGGCCGATTAGAGTTCCTAAGGAAACATTCGAAAGGGAGGGAGACGACGTCAAACCTGGCAGTGAGGAAGGTAAATAAAACACTGTACTTTTAATCACAGATAAAATAGTAATATACATACATATGTAGAGATATATTACGTAGTTGGGCGACGTTCATTTCTTAACGACCAGTACAACGACATTAGTCGGACGACAAAGTGTGCCGTTTCCTGCTAATACCTGCCTAATCGGTTGTCGTTATTCAAAACATCTGAAACCCTTGTAGATCCTCTTCGCATCAACATTTATATTTGTTATTTTCTTTCAGGAATCGGGCCCAAGTCGGCCACACACACGCTCTGCACAGAAGATGGTCGTCAAACTTGGTCGAACCAGAGCTGGAGATGCAGCTCAGGCAGACGACGACGAGGCCAGTTATGCCGATTCAGAGTCGGCAGCTGGTTATGCCTCAGGTGACGACGACGACGAGGAGGAGGAGGAAGAGGAAGAGGAGGACGGTGACGACGAAGATGGTGGAGAAGAGGGTGTCGTCAGCAATTCCCAAGAAGTGGAAAGTGACCGTGAACACCAATTTTCTGACGCCGACTTTCCAGAGGAATCAACCACGAAGGCCGATGGAAAAAAGTACCTGCCAGTCCGCTGAGTCCGACACCCCCCGCGACTCCTGTTGTCGTTGTCCAGGACGACGAAGACTCACCTCCACCTGTGATTCCTCCAAAAAAGAAACGACTTAAGAGGTCTGGAGAAGAGGCAGCGCAATTTCTGGATGAACTAAGAAAAACATTGGAGGATGCTTCACCGAAAATCGGTAACTACGAACCGAAAAAAAAAGTGAAAGATTCTTCAGGCGGAAAACCTACCAAGTCGTCCTCCTCCTCTTCGAAGACAAAGAAGGTAAGAAAGTATGCCGAGGATTACGATGATGCTGACGGTGCAGGAGGCTCAGGTATTCAACAACCAACGACGACAGAAACTAGCCGACCGCCAAGTCGACTCTCAAACCCTCTGTCGGTGACAGCATCTCGTCGTAATTCGGCGGCCAGTTTGAAAAGTCTGTCGTCGTCTGGGAGTGGGGGAAAAAAGAAAGCTAAAAAATCTGAGAGCAAACCTATCGAGGAGCAGAAACTGGATGTGATGAAGAACATAGCCGAGGTATACCAAACGAAATCGGGGATGCCGAATATATTCATCTCACCATTCCCAATGACAGCAGAGACATCCGCCGACAAAGAACCAAAGATGAGTGAAACACGTAAAGCCGACGACGCAACTGAGTTAGATGATCTCGAGATGTGGGGAAAGATAACTATACGGAAACTCCGTCGTATTGAGGATGACGATTTAAGGGAAGATGTCCAGGATTACATCCATCAAAGCAACGATAAGAGGTGAATGGCGGCCACCAAAAAACTTTCATGTTGCTGGTCCAGAAATGCCTCAAACTCCTTCTGCACCGACGACAATAACACACACCATCAGGTCGTCGCCACTTGTACCTATGCCAAGTGGAAGAACAACAGCCTCAAAGCGAAAGGATTCATTGGCGTCGTCCACTGGTAAAGACGATGAAAAAACTTCTGTCGGCGCGAGCAGTAGAAGATCTTCATTGGCCGGACAGGACCTAGCGCCGATGAACAATCCAAACCAAGCAACCTTTATCGGTAATACCTCTTCAGGCCTAGCGGATCCGACGATGTCCCAACATCAGGCGCAAACGACACCAGAATTTCAATATATTTGGGCTGCTCAGGGTTTACATTCCGGTGCTCACCATAACCCGACCTTCTATCTGAACTACCCAGGATATCAGACTCAATCGTCTGGCCAGCAGCAACAGCAGCAGCAGCTCCAGCCAGCACAGCATATGTCGTCGATTCAAATGCCCGATATGTCTGGACAGATGGAAACTGAACGCAAATATACCAGCATGTGAAGGACCGATAGAACTTTGTTTTTATATCGTCCAATTAGGATGTTGTAGTCTGATGAGGATACTTAGTTTTTAAGGTTTTCGTTTTTAAGTTATCAAGCACTCATAGACAACAAGTTGAACGATTTAACGAAATTTTATTAGTTGGTCGCATATAGATAGCTAACTTACAAGTTTTTGCTCATGGACGACAAGGAGGAAAAGACAAACTTTTATATTGCTACAAAGCATCGTGTTTTACCTGAGAATCATCATAAATATTCTATATATGCTTGATTGTTTGTAATAAGAAAGAATATTCTGGGATGGTTCTACAGCATTTCTGGTCATTATTATTACTAATGTGCGAAAATCTGTTGTTTTTTTATCGACCTATTCTTCACATTGTCAAACCTTGATATATCGGCGAAGACATTTTGTAAAAAGAACGTAAAAACAATTGACCGAACGACAGCTGTGCAATGTCAACGACGTGTGAATCTTAAGTATTTTACCTTAATACCGACATAATATGTATGTTTTAACTCATACATGGATGACGACCAGACAGTACAGTCCTTGTCGTTAACAAGTCTTTGCAAATGATGCTAAGTTGACGCTTAACTTTGAGGATTACATGTTTATCGTTAACTTTAAACTTTATAGATATTTTGTCGCTCACAAGGACATAGTCCTGTCCGAGCAGATGTTAAGTTGAAGACAGAATAGATCAAAGATGTTTCTTGTCCTTGGGTTAAAGAAAATATATATTAAAAAGTTCTTTTAGCTTTATCGCTTGCTTCTTCATCGTTCCATTCATTCAGTAGGCATCTATAGCTTTCCACTGCCAGGGTACAGATCCAGCACTTGAGTTGAAGTAATCGCGAAGAAGATGTCGTTGTTCTTTTGAGAAGGCCGGCGTATACTTGCTGGGGTCCTTCTCCAGGGGTGTAAGATGAACGTGTTCACGCCATTCTCCTGGAATGAGCATGTTGTCGGCTAACTCCGAATCGATCGAACCTGGGCTCAGGTAGGCCTTCCCGCACCGACGACGAAGCATATTGTGGAGGCAGCACGCAGCCAGGACGATGTTCGTAACTCTGTCGGGCGACTTATCAATCTCTGTAAGGAAGATCCGGAACCGACTTGCGAGTATTCCAAAGGCATTTTCACTGACCCTTCGAGCCCTGCTAAGTCGGTAGTTCAGTATACGCTCCTCCACCGTCAGATGTCGTTTCTTGTATGGTTTGACAAGATGTGGACCCAGGGGAAATGTGTCGTCGCCAACGATTACATGGTTTGTCGCTGCGTTGCTACCAGGTAGACGTCTAAAACCTGGCATATCAACATCACCATCTTTGATCGCCTTTGAAAGGGAGCACTCTTTCCAAATGCCTCCGTCGGCGTTACGTCCTTCCGAGCCGACATCCACATACCTAAACTCGTAGTTACCGTCGACGAGGGCCATCAGGGCGACACTGTGAAAGCCTTTGTAGTTATAGAACTCTGATCCGGCTTTTGGGGGCTTGCGTATCCTTATATGCTTTCCGTCAAGCGCACCGACGCAGTTGGGAAAGTTCCACCGACATTGGAATACTTTCTGAAGATCGCACCATTCCTCGGCCGATGAAGGGGTCTGGAGGTGGAAAAAAACGAACAAACGATGACGAGCACTATATAATTTTTTTGAAAATTCTGCATGCTATACTGATTTCTTTATATCTTCGTTTTCAACACCGACAGGACCAGATAAGTCGACTTACCGACAAATATTCTTCTGCAAGATTCCGGACGATGGCTTCGCAGGTCTCGTCGATGATACGGTGGACAGAAGATTTGCTCTCGATGAATTGATGCACTAAGGATGGCGGATTGTGACCTGTGCACAAACATATTTCAAACCAAATTAATAAGAGTAGTCGTTGATTCATTTTCCTCGTCCTAAACGATTAACGAGCTGTGGGATGTATTTATATTGACTGTACAAGCCTAGCGACATACTTTTACCAGATATACCAATATATAAGTCTTACAGAACAACGACAAATTAGGTTTAAACGTTTCAAAAAGTTTTTTAAATCTCACCGAAAGCAAGGTAACGCATCGTAGTACTCAGTCGAACCTCTGCTGGGATCGCCTCCCTCATGTTGGTGTCCATTTTCGTTATATCGTTTTCTACCAGGCTAAGAAGATAGGCATAAGTCGGCGGATCCATCCGCATCATCCGACGAAACTCTTTGGTGTCACCAGCCTACAAAAAAAATGCTAATATTATATATTTATGACTATTTTCTATCGTCAGACAACACTTGTACACTGTTGGAAAGGTAAATAAGAGGAACGATAGGATTTATGTGTACGGCGACAGAAGTGGACGACATTTTACATATAGAACTAAAAAATATTGCATTCAATTGTATTACCTCTCTCAACACGCACATTAATGTGTAGACATTCTCGCAGGTTGGATCACGACGATGAGCAAGCCATGGTCGCTCCCATACTACAGGAGATTTCCTTTTCTTTTTCGGCGGTGGTTTGTCGCTGGATTCATCCAGTAAAAGCATAGATGCGAAGATGAGTCCGTCGTCTGCCATGTTGCCAACGCATATAGGCCTCTGAAGAATCCGATGCACACGGGTTCAACTTTGACTTTTCATGGGCTCTACTAATTAGGCTATTTGATTGGTCGGCCGACAAGGCTATTTATAGTAAAATCGGCCGCCCCCGTGGGGACGTGAAATGTACAAGATCGGCCGATCTTGGTCGATGATGAACGTCGACGACAAAGTTTTGTCGGCCGACAAACTGGCGCCGCGCTTAATTACCACCCGACGATTAACAGCTTAATCGTTGACGATAGAATGGTCTTTATCGTCGACAGTTTATCGTCGACTATTTTCCTCCGTGGGGACAGGCCTTAAGTCTTGATATGTTCCATTTTTTCTCATTTGAAACATTATAAGGATATGTCCATTAACTGAGGTAAACATAAAATGGGAACTTGTGAATTCATGTGAAAGGTACCCTTAAACCTTCAGAGAGTTTCCAGATATTCCTATCACAGAGGAATTTATATAATCAGGTTGGGGCTAACATAGGAAAGCATTAACATCCCGAAATCTTGATTCATCTTGCTTGGACAGGACGTCCTGTGAAGCTGGGCTGTCCTACTACACTAGACGAATTGATATTCCATACCTTGTTTTTTTTTATCTGATTGCTCCAGTCCAGGCTGGGCTCCTGTCATCAGAAGGAGTACATATCAGAAAACTGGTTATTTAGCATTGCCTAATTTATGCTTTTTCCTGCCAGTACCTGTCCTTACCTGTCCCTTTTCCCATCACCTACTTGTTTTTCTTCATTTCCCTACCTATCCCCCTTTCTGTCCCCTACCTGTCCTTAGCCCCACCCTGTAAACCATCCTTACCTACCACTTTTCACCCTCACCTGTCACTACCTACCCTCACCTGTAACTATCAATCCTCACCTGCCACTTTTCATCCTCACCTGTCAATACCTAGCCTCACCTGTAACTACCAATCCCACCTGTCACTAGCCATCCTCACCTGGCACTGAAGCCATGTGCGTTGGCCCTGAATCATTTAATAGGGTTTGTATACCAATCAAGAGATGTGGAACCCCAATGTTAACACTGACATTGCACTGAACCTGTAAACAATAGTAAAAAAGGTAGTTACCTTTGGCATAAGTTGGCAGATAAGTAAATATTTGTCAGACCGCTTCTCAGCAGAAGGTGTTACCAAAGGCATTGAATTAAGGCTGTGTGTCCATCAGGTGTTAAGTAGGAATGCTTTTCCTTTATTTTATTCTACCCTGTTAAGTTTGCAAATTGAGATTACATGATAAATGGGGAGAAAGAATAGCCAAAAACAAAACCTAGAGAGAATTAAAAGGTCA
Organism: Lepidonotus clava; assembly: GCA_936440205.1. Lineage (NCBI taxonomy): Eukaryota > Metazoa > Annelida > Polychaeta > Phyllodocida > Polynoidae > Lepidonotus > Lepidonotus clava. The sequence goes on from OW387143.1 coordinate 5,886,328, forward strand.
CCAGGTTAGGCCATGAGCATAAGAGATAATAAGGATGGATAAACTTCTAATAGATTAGAGATGAGCAGAAGCCAAGGGGCAGATGAAGCAGTCATAAAAACTCCTGCTCAGTGAGCACACACATGATGGTGGCTCCTGCCTCGCAATCGGTATGCTCAGGACTGAATACAGGTCGGTACCAGAGGATGGGGTATATAAGAATTTGCTGAGATAAAATGGGTGAAGAGTTGTATTGAAACTAGACCTGTACAGAGGGTTAGAGGAGCTAGTGGGATATGTTGGTTGGTATCATTCCCTTCGTAACTACATTTCAGAATCTAATTGTATTCAGCCTTTCGTAGGAGTAGTTGTTCGGCATTAGGAACTTAGTTGTCAGCAGTGACCTTAGGAAAGGGAATAACATGTAATCTCTTAGGATGGGGTAATGCCTAAGTGAGATAGACCTGTAATGGCTTACTATGAGTCATCATCTTTTAGTAGCTCAGACTTCTAGACTGGTCATGTATATATGGCAAAAGTTGTATTCTTCGGTCTTTATGGATCTAAGGCCTAATAAACTATATTGTGTTAGGCCTCTTTATCTTTATTTAGGCTTGAACCCCTTAGTTCAGGAGAACTCTACCCTAAGTTCAATATCAGCTAGTGCGATATAAGAATTCAACTTACTTAGGCTCTCACTTAGGAACCATATATAATAACAAATAATATGGATTATTAATAGCTAGATTCTCCATTTATTATCACTATTGTACAATAAGTTAAACTAACAATATTTGTTCAACATGACAACCATCTCAGGAAGGAACACAACAAAATAAACCACTTCAAAAACCTGAAGAACTAGCGTTCAAAAGATCTATGATAATTGAAACCTCAGGAAGGATACTTAAAGTTTTCAATCAGATAAGATAATATGTCACCTCTGAAGATTGATAATGCTGAGATGAAAATTACAGTTAATGTGTTGAATGCTACTTTGATCAGATATCAACCAATCTCATCACAAAACAGCAATGGAACCAAAGTCTGTAACAATGCATAGATTCACCCTAGAAGAAAGTAGAGAAACATAAAGTTGAAATACACCTGTGGCCTGTTTCATAATATCCATTGTAGCTACTATATTTTTTAGAAACCCGTACGATTTTCTTATGACGGTTTTGAAATTGCATTTCTTGAAAAAATGATAGTAAGTCACCTCCAAACCATAGTAAGTCACCCCCAAATCATCGTAAATCACTTCCAAACTATCACAGGTCCCATCCAAACCATCGTAAGGGATAGCAAACCATCGTAACTAAGACGAGGCAAAACCTCATCGTAAGGTTATGAAACCAAAATATTTTCCAAAACCGTTATAGATTATTATGAAACACCCTGCAGCAGGCAACTATGGAAGAAAATCTGAGAGTGGTACAAGTCACTTTAGCAGCACAAATGTAAATGAGTACAACATCCAGAATGAACATTAAAGCAGCCCGAATGATTTCTGAGAGGATGGATAGAAGTATTATACTTTAGAGGCTTTGTCAATACCAAGAGGAAAATCTGGATGATGTCTTCTTTTATGTAGCGTATGAAATGGGCTTAAATCTACAAGAATGGGAGATGAACAGAGTTGAATGTCTGGGTAATTACCATCCAGATTAAAGATGGCCCCACATAATCAGAGTGGTGGTTATAACAGAACAAAGGCAAAATATATTTCTATCTAACAAATCTATAACCTCAAGAACTCAACATCATCATAAGATTCATATGAGACCACATGAAGCAAAAGAAACAGGTATCATCAAATCAAAATTCGGCAAGCAGTTAAACATGCCAGGACTGCTGGAAAACCACACCCAGTCAATGCTCCTGCCTGACTACCAGTCTATCCACTTCAATTCCAATTCCAGAACCTAGCTTCCAGTATCGATCTTTACAGGATGGTTAACAAACAACAGTTAGTAGCGCTCTGCTGTGTGCTGTGCCTGACATATGTTTATTCCCTAAAATATCCATACAAAAGGCAGCCTCCCGGTGGAAGATTTGCTATTTTTGGTGTTAAAATGGAGCCATTTTAACCACAAAGTTTATGCTTTTAAGCTATTAAATCACAGAGATTTTATGTATTCAGGTCTGGGGATATGGTGGTTTTATGCATAATTCTAGTCCTCTATTTCTAGTCCCCTAAATCACGGACAAGGGACCTGTTCTCATAGAGCACTGAAATCACAGAGGTTTCCGTAGTTTTCACAGTTGGTTGGCAACAATTTGCAGCATTTGGGATAGTCAGGACGCACCACCATCGGGACGGTGATATATCAGTGTAGTGAGTGAGTGTTGGGTCTTTTACGCCGTACCAACAGCCAGGGTCATTTTTACCTGGGCAAGCAAACAGCAGGGGATCAAAACCTGTACCGCATCACTTAGTGAACCAAGCACTAACTGGAAATTGAACCCAAAGAACCACTTGGTCAGTGCTGGGTCCCCCTTATCATTGCCTTCTATGACAGCAGGGGCTACTGGGGGCCTATTCTTCCCTGGAACCCCCACGGGGTCGTATATCAGTGTGTGCTCTACTGACACAGTGAGGGGTGTAATTATAAATGGGGGGTCCCTATGTCACATGATGAATTTAAGAAATGGACGTGTCACATGTCAATATATTTTCATTTTTCATATCATTTTTAAGAATTGCCATGTCGCATGTCAAATTTAAGAAGTCTCCTATGTCACGTCGTTTATTTTCTCCTGTCACTAATGTATATGTTGCATGTTGAATTTAAGAAATGGCCATGCTGCCCTGTCAATTTTAAGGGTCCACAACCATAGAGTAGGCTTTTCTCTTAGAAGCTACTTGTGGTAAAACCTATTTTGGGTGACTTTGAGGATTATGATGTTCCCTCCTACTTGAAATACATAGAGGAGGAGGTCATTAACAGTACATATCTCTGGTGGTAGGTGAGTCTGCTAAATTTACAACAAAGGTTAACCCAGCACTTCTCCATCTGACAGATGCTTTGACCCAGCTCACCCTTGTATTGGTAGAGCTGCCGGGAAACCCAAAGGTTTGTTGTTTATACCAGAATATCACCTGCAACATCAGGAGGAATCCAGATAAAGTTTCCTCATAAGTTTCCGCCTTGCAGAATCTGGCCACCAGTCACGGTGCAGTGGAGGTAGGACAAACAAACGCATGTGGTAGGGGGAGTGCAATACCTGATTGGTGGGGGATCATTACAAAATGCTGATAAGGCCTGTGAGCACCCTTCCCATTGGCTAGAATTAAATCAGAACTTTTAATATTCAAAAATGTTTATTAACCACAAGACAAACATTCATGGGCACAATATATATGGCAATAAACATATCAAATCTAAACTATATGGCCATTGTTACAAGACTATTCAAACTTTTATAGCTTAAATTATGGGTAGTTTAGTTTGGCTAATTTACACATGCACAAAGAGAGAAAACCCCAAGGTTGTCTGGTCAGCCCTTCGTTAGTGGAGTTTCACACTACATGGCATGGTGTGGAAAATCATTTATTCGCAGCTCCATACGAGTATCTCTTTTTTATTTAGTATACTTTAACAGACTCGGGAAGGTACTCAGATTTACTACATTCAGGGGCGGATCCAAGCGGGGTGGGGTGGCGGACAGGCCTTGCCCCCCCCCCCCCCTTCCCTCTTAAATCATGTTTGTGGGGGGCCCCCTTCCCTACACATTCATGTTTTTGCCCGCCCCTCCCCCAGCACTGATGCGGTTTGTTTAGAAAGTTGCGATGTTTTGTCCCAGTTGTTGTAGGTTGTTTTGTTTATGCTGCCAATTTATCTGCTTATGTTCATTTTAGGTATCAAAATTGTCAGAACTGGCCGACATCTTCTTAATTAGGTCGCCTCTGATTTGTCCAAAAAAGTTAGATCATACTACTTTTCTGTATCAGTAGGCTACACTTATACATATTGCCAACCCAAGGCATAACCCCGACCATGGTCCTAGTACTTTTGCCCGCCATACACAACTAATTGCCGAGGTGTAGCCGCCACATGGGGATGCAGCTTTAAGGTGCTATTAGAATTCCCTTCAATGTTGGTTTTAGATTTGATATACCTAAGCCGTGTCTTCATTATTTTTTTTCATGCCCTTTTTAAGTTGACAGGCAACCACGGTCTGTTCTTGCTAGTAGGATGACACTCTGCTGCCTTGGCACCTCACCCTGGAGGTGTAAGCACTGCAGAATGGTAGGATGAGATTATCCAAACTGTATGGCATCATCATATATTTAGTAATCTAAAGGGTATTTCAAAAGGTTAATCTTCTGTCCACTTTACTATAGCAAATATTTTAGAATGAACTCAAACATAACTTAATCTATACCCATCTCGTAAAAACCCATACTTTTGTGAGAATATGGATCCTATACACACGAGGATTTTCACAAAACACAAGGATACAAAACCACCTCGTGCGTATTAGGGACAATTATAGGCACAAGGTCCTTATTTTGGGAACCTCCACACACAAGATTGAGATTGACCTTGTGCAATATCAAAAAACCAAAGTCAGTGTGCACGAGGCAGCCTCACCCTATCTCATACCACCTCCCCCTGTGTCATACCACCTCACCCTGCCTCATACTGCCTCCCCCTGTCTCATACCGCCTCCCCCTGCCTCATACTGCCTCCCCCTGTGTCATACCACCTCACCCTGCCTCATACTGCCTCCCCCTGTCCTATACCACCTACCCCTGTCTCACACCGCCTCCCCCTGTATCATAATGCCTCCCCCTGTCTCATACCAGCTCACCCTGTCTCATACCACCTCCCCCTGCCTCATACCACCTCCCCCTGTCTCATACCCCCTCCCTCTGCCTCATACCACCTCCCCCTGTCTCATACCGCCTCCCCTTGTCTCATACCGCCTCCCTCTGCCTCATACCACCTCCCCCTGCCTCATACTGCCTCCCCCTGCCTCATACCACCTCCCCCTGTCTCATACCGCCTCCCCCTGCCTCATACCACCTCCCCCTGTCTCATACCGCCTCCCCTTGTCTCATACCGCCTCCCCCTGCCTCATACCACCTCCCCCTGTCTCATACCGCCTCCCCTTGTCTCATACCACCTCCCCCTGCTTCATACCACCTCCCCCTGTCTCATACCACCTCCCCCTGCCTCATACCACCTCCCCCTGTCTCATACCACCTCCTCCTGCCTCATACCACCTCCCCCTGTCTCATACCACCTCCCCCTGTCTCATACCGCCTCCCCCTGTCCCATACCGCCTCCCCCTGTCTCATAACGCCTCCCCCTGTATCATACCGCCTCCCCCTGTCTCATACCAGCTCACCCTGTCTCATACCACCTTCCCCTGTCTCATGCCACCTCCCCCTGTCTCATACCGCCACCCCTGCCTCATACCGCCTCCCCCTGTCTCATACCGCCTCTCCCTGTCTCATACCGACTCCCCCTGTCTTATACCACCTCCCCCTGCCTCATAACGCCTCCCCCTGTATCATACCGCCTCCCCCTGTCTCATACCAGCTCACCCTGTCTCATACCACCTCCCCCTATCTCATGCCACCTCCCCCTGTCCCATACCGCCTCCCCCTGTCTCATAACGCCTCCCCCTGTATCATACCGCCTCCCACTGTCTCATACCAGCTCACCCTGTCTCATACCACCTTCCCCTATCTCATGCCACCTCCCCCTGTCTCATACCACCTCCCCCTGCCTCATACCGCCTCCCCCTGTCTCATACCCCCTCTCCCTGTCTCATACCGCCTCCCCCTGTCTCATACCGCCTCCCCCTGCCTCATAACGCCTGTCTCATACCGCCTCCCCCTGCCTCATAACGCCTCCCCCTGTATCATACCGCCTCCCCCTGTCTCATACCAGCTCACCCTGTCTCATACCACCTCCCCCTATCTCATGCCACCTCCTCCTGTCTCATACCACCTCCCCCTGCCTCATACCGCCTCCTCCAGTCTCATACCGCCTCCCCCTGTCTCATACCGCCTCCCCCTATCCCATATCGCCTCCCCCTGTCTCATACCGCCTCCCCCTGCCTCATACTGCCTCCCCCTGTGTCATACCACCTCACCCTGTATCATACTGCCTCCCCCTGTCTCATACCGCCTCCCCCTGCCTCATACTGCCTCCCCCTGTCCCATACCACCTCCCCCTGTCTCATACCACCTCCCCCTGTCTCATACCGCCTCCCCCTGTCCCATACCGCCTCCCCCTGTCTCATACCACCTCCCCCTGTATCATACTGCCTCCCCCTGTCTCATACCAGCTCACCCTGCCCCATACCGCCTCCCCCTGCCTTATACCGCCTCACCCTGTCTCATTCCGCCTCCTCCTGTCTTATACCACCTCCCCCTGTCTCGTACCACCTCCGCCTGTCTCATACCACATCCACAAGGCTGACATGAGGAAGATGAGGGCTGAGAGGAGTAAATGAGGGCTGACAGGGGGAAGATGAGGGGTGACAGGGCTAAATGAGGTCGAGTATGAGGTCCATCTGTACAGGTCGACTTCATTATCATCACATCACATAAATACATGATCTCATCACCTTATATATTGTAAAACATTGTACTTTGATTGACTATGCAACCATAATTCATTGGCTAATTATTTTCTGTATAATACTATACACTGCACCAGTTAGCAGTAATTGTAACAATAACAACCTTGTTACTATAAATTTCATTCCCTGAATATATTACTACTGAATCTATAAAACTATGGATTGTTATAGAGCTAAGTTCCGCTGGCGACAAGGGAAGACTGGAGATAATCCAACTTGTCCCAGGATAATTAAATGTTTAAAAAACAAAAAATCTCAAAAATTTGACACTGATAATGTCTTTCTAGGCATTTCTGAAGTAGAGATATGAGATTATCTCAATGAAAGTCTGCCATTTCGGATTTTTGGCCCCCGTTAGGGTTGTATTGATATTTCAATATGAATCCCATTTGAAATCCAATGACAGGGTCACAGAGGATCATTGTAACAATTGAAATAAACAAATCTTGTGATGATAAAGTAAAGTCTATAAATGTTTCTTTTTTATTTTAGATTTTTGTGTTCTGCATTGACTTCAAATGCAAATGTTTAAAATTTTGAATAATAATAATCAAAAGATATATCAAATATGTATATGAGGTAATACATCATAGAGTTTATGGTAATTAGACAGCACTACCCCTGGCCCTATTGGTCAGTTGTAATTAGGTCACTGACCAGAGGTCAGGTGGGGAGGTTCAGGTATGGTGGTAAGGACTCTGGGTCCAGCAGCTGAAGACAATACACCATGTAACAACTAAGCAACAACAGGTATTTTGGCCTACACCCCTGGTTCTGTAGAGAATATATATTTAACAACAACATCTCCTGCCTTCAAGTATTCTCTTCATTTATACCACACAAAACCCCATGTTCACAATACGAAACCTTGTTTATAGAAAAGAAGTGCATCGTATCTATTGACTGTTAATGGTTGTACTCTTCAGCTACTTTAACTTACCAATGAACAATTTTACCTCTGCAAGTGAATGTCTTCATTTAGACTTGAATGACCCAGATGATGATATTTCAGGCACTATGGGAACGAGATCGTCAACTACTCCAGGCCTGGGAGCTGGAGTTACTCCAACCCAGTGAGTAGCTTTGCCATTGATGTTAATTAAGTAACTAACTCTGTCACAGTTATCATAAATATACCATATGTCATAGAGAACAAGAAATAATTGTGTTTTCAAAATCATTACTCACCTTTGAATGACCATATTGAAGCTACTGAGTACCTGGACATGAAACTGAGAAGACATTTAATCCAGAAGATCACAGATGAGACCTGATGGTGCAAACTGAATATGAGTCTGGTGTTTCATTATTGTATAAGGTTATGTTAATGGCCTATAGTAATTGTGTTATGTTAATGGCCTCTAGTAATCAACAGATTTAAAGGGAGCCGAGAGCAATGTTTTGATGAAATGTTACAAAATTTTGCCAACTTGGATAACTATAGAAATACATACTGAGAGCCTAACCTTAGGTAGTGGTACAATTTAAACCATGAAAACTTAATAGAATTGACTTTTAGTTTTCACACCAAGGGGAGCTTGTGCAGACACATCTTAATCCTCTTGCATCTAAATTGTTGAAAATACTAAGTTGTAATAAAAAATGCCAAAATTGAAACTTTACAGAAAATCTCCATCGAGATTTATCATTGGATTTGATTCTGGAACAGGTCCCATGAAGGCCCTTTTTAAAAAAAAATTTCAACCCTTCCTTCCAATTTTCATTGCAAAAATCCTAAAAATAGTAAAACTGTTTACAGTCCTGAGAAAAAGCTAATCTATTTCACTGTTAAAATCTGAATCTGAAATAGCCACAATAAGACTAGAAATTAAGAACACTATAATTTTGTCATTGTTTACTGCTTTGGAGGCCAATATCAATGTGAACGGTTTTCTTGAAATTAATATGTATGTTTATAAAATGTTGCTTTCATCATCATATTTCAGAACAATGAATACATTTTAAAAGCATGAAAAGAATACGCTTAAGGTGTATGAAAAAGAACTATATCAAATACAAATATTTGTGCACTTCCTATCAAGTTATTTGTTGATTTATCTTTGACAACAATTTGAATTTACTCTTATTTCTAATCAAGGATGGATTAATGTCCACTACAACAAAATTTACATTTACCATGTGTATAATGTTTTCTATACAATCATTTAAAAAAAAACAGGTTACCAAAGAGCCGGATCAGCCCCGGTGGCTGGGCGCAGATAAATGAGGCCCTCTCTGCTAACCACACACTGGAACGCTTTAGGTAAGGCTTTTTTTGCTTAATCAAAATTAATGGGTCTATCTAAGTATACATTACCTGGGTTTATAAGACCTAGATTCACATATTTTCTTTTTCGTCCTTGACATCAAAAAGGTGTTTGGTCATGAAGGCAACGTGCTCCCCTGGAGCATCACTTTTGCTTATATGATTATATTTTTCTTTAGCTCTCTACACATATTATCGTCTCAAAAAAGGCGTTGAAGGAAGTAGAAATTACTCCAAATTCTAATGTCTAATGAGATATAATTATATACAAATATAAAAGATTATACACATACATACGTAAATATAGCTCTAGCATATAGCAATCCAATCCATGCAATCTTCTTTATTGGTATGTTTTGTTTCATGGAATAAATCAGTGATGCTTGTAGGATATAACTTTTATCTCCAAATCTGTATCAATGTACTCAATAAAGGGTTTAACGAGGTGACCTCATTGTTACAGTCTTAAGGAGTGTCAACTAACAGACGCCATCGTCCCAGACCTCTGTAACTTCTTGAGGAAGAACACAACATTACAAGAATTTCAGTAAGTGTGCCTTCTAATATAATTGTTAAAATATTAATATAAGAAGGCCCATGGGGGACTTCCTAGGGTGACAGGACAGCCCACCACCCGAGGACGTTCCCTAAGCAAATTTTATTACCCAAGCAAAACCCAAATGTTCATATTCGTGGAGTTGTATAACTATACAGTGGACATTATCCCGGGCTGGTGAAGCAGGCTTTTGAAAAAAAGATGTTGCATCCAATGGCAAATCTTAAATATTGCTCCAAAGGTTCTGAAATTCAAAATCAGAAGACATGGTAGAAAAATACCACGTAAGCAAAAAGATGTCGATTTTTCTTCTTTTTGAGAAAAAGTTAGTACAATCTTGAGGCCGAGCGTCACTTCTTGGAGAGTGTAGTGGGTGCAGACCTGGAAGAGAGCAGGGCACTCTCCAAGCGGTTGTCTGGTCTTTCGCATTGCCGGGACTGTTTTTTTCTAAATGAGGAGCGGTACGTACAGGGTCTTCGTACATTGAATCCTTCTACGTACCTCTCCACGCAGGAGAGGGTAATACACACCTAAATATTCTTAAATGTATAGATATGTTGCTTGTTAATTAGAAGTTTTTTTACACTTATTCATAAACTAATCTACCAAAACCAGAAAGCAAGAGCAGAAACTCTTGAAATCATTTGGATTTTACATTGATAGTTTAAGATAAGCTAGAGGATGGATTTACTCACTAAGTTTTGGGGTGCCTGTTTTTCTTTTGTATGGCAACTTCCTCATGGTCATGTGATCAGCTAGATGAATACAAGACTTTATAGCCAACGTCCTGGAATACACTTAGTCTAGGGGTCAAGTACTTTAGTTTTAGTTTTAGTTTTTCTTTAGTTTTGGGCAGTAGTAAAGTAAATCCTGGAATCTTGTATTTCTTCCATCACAGGTTAATCATGGGCCTGAGGCCTAGGTATTACATGATACCACATATTAATTTTGTGGTATTCAAATTCAGATTCCTTAAATAAGGCCTTCAAACATCCCTATCTTATCTTTCAAGTGCGCTGATTGGTCAGCCCTAAGCAGCAGCCATAGGGGTTAGTTTATAGGTTAACCTTAAAACAAAAGTAGGTCGGTGGTTTATTGCTACACCTGTAGAGTAATACCTTACATAGAGACATAATATGTGGTACATATCAGTTTTTGTACAAAAATACAAAAAAATAATCATTTCTTATTGTAATAAGGTATATTATGAAATATGTTATGATAATATGATGCATTATATCAATGTGTTTTGAAGTGCCATTTACCTGTTATATGGGACAGGCTCACGAAATGGGCACCATTATAGGTGTTGGTATATTCCCAAATGTTGATATGATGCTACATGTTACTGACATGTTACATGTTAACAGGTAGTATGAAAAAAACATCCAATAATCCAGATTACTAGATGTCAACACATCCTGTCCTGATATCAACACCTTAGTTTGATGCCTTAGTTTATGTGAAAAAGCTGATCATCATTGGGAAAAATGTGTAAAAAACTGCATTTCATAGGAAGCACATGTTGTGTGTCTACTTATTGAGGGTAGTGATGTTTTCCTCAGAGGCTAAAGGGTTTATAACAGCAGAGGCAACCCAAAGACTACTAGTTTCTCTTCTCAGAATATGAGAGAAGCATGCCACCTCAAGAAAAAACAGCTGAGTACCTAAATGTTTGAGTGCTGCATCTGATTTCAAATGTGTATAATGCAAACTACAGGATTCAGATATCCTAAGGGTATATAAGAAAAGCCTTCCTGGATTTCAATTACAGATTAGACAACAGCAGAATCAGTGATGATGGGATGAAAAGGATACTTCAGTCTTTTGTTGCTAACCAAATACTACGAAGCTTCAGGTGATTGCAAAACATCATACTTAAAGGATCCAGAATTGCATCTTTCAAGTAGTGTTATTTCAAGTATAACCATGATATCTTTCCAAATAAATCCAATTAATTATATTAACATTAAGTTGATAAATAGTAATTCCAGTTCAATTACCTGATTGGAGGTTGTTCCTAAAAATGTTTGGCATAGTTGAGCTTGTTTTTCATATCTTCTAAGAGAGAAGGAGAGATATACTTCCAACCACTGTTTGTCTGTTTATAAATATTTCTTTATAAAAGGGAATAAGGAGAGGCATACCTATAACCTCTGTTTGTCGGATTTTCAGTATCTTGAAGAGTGCCTTGAGTGATGATGTAGTGCCTGACATCTGTAAACTAGTGATTGAAAAAAGAACCCTGGAAACCTTTCAGTAAGTATTTCAGGAATGGTTTTTTGAAAGGTAAAGGTGCTTCATAACCCCTAAAGTGGACATATCATTGTCTTTCTTTGAAACATTCATAACATTTGATTTGAAAGGAGTATTTATAGTTTAAACAAAGTCATACTTGATGGTTCATGCCAAATTACTGTTCAGATATCCAAGGGCAATATTATATGGAAACCTTTCTGGATTGAAATCACAGATTACATGAGAGCAGGTTCAGTGATGAAGGGATGACAAGGATACTTCAGTCATTCCTCAGCAACCAAACACTGACACATTTCAGGTAATGACCAAACTTCATACTTGAACGAACTGAAATGACATATTTCCACCAGTTTTACATTTAGGGTGCCCGGTATGCATTTAGAGTGCCCACTATGCATTGATGCTTTCATAAAGTTAATAATTAGAAATGGCACTTGAAAACAGTCCCTAATAATTATGAAGTTGGTTCTTCTGATGTTTGGCAAGTTCAGATTGTTTTTCATATTTTGTAAAGGGAAATAAGGAGAGATATACCTGTCACATATCTGTCTTTCTGATTTTTAGTATCTGGAAGAGTGCTTTGACTGATGCTGTAGTGCCTGACATCTGTAAAGTGGTGGTTGAAAACAGAACCCTGGAAGTTTTTCAGTAAGTATTTCAGAAATGGCTTTTTTGAAAGGTAATGATGCTTTGTAAACCTTAAAGTGGACATATTTTTGTCTTTGTTTGAAACATTCATATCATCTGATTTGAAAGGAGTATTAATAGATTAAACAAAGTCATAATATATTTCATGCCAAGCAATGGTTCAGATATTCAAGGGCAATATTATTGAAACCTTTCTGGATTGAAATCACAGATTACATGAGAGCAGGTTCAGTGATGAAGGAATGCGAAGGATACTTCAGTCATTCCTCAGCAACAACAGACTGAAAGGTTTCAGGTAATCTCAAAACTTCATACTTGAAGGATCCAAATGACATATTCCCCCAATTCTATATTTAGGACTCCAGCTATGCATTTTAAAATCAATACCATTAACCTTTCAACATGAATGATGACGCTTTCTTAAAGTTAATAATTAGAAATGCCACTTAAAAATAGTCTTGGTTGGTTCTTCAGATGTTTGGCAAGTTGAGCTTGTTTTTCATATTATGTAAAGGTAAATATGTAGAGATTTACCTGTCACATATCTGTCTTTCTGATTTTCAGTATCTGGAGAAGTTCCTTAACTGATGCTGTTGTGACTGACATCTGTAAAGTGGTGATTGAAAACAGAGCATTGGAATGTTTTCAGTAAGTATTTGAGGAATGGTTCATTTGATTGGTAGTGATAATGCATTAACCCTGAAAGGGTGTTATAATTATCTTTGCTTGAAACATTCAACACATACATTCAAAAAGAGAATTATGGTTAAAACAAAGTCGCGAGAGCTATTCTATGACACCTAAGAGATTCAGATGTCCTTGAGGAGATTGATTTAAGCCTGTGTGGATTTAAATCACAGACTACATGAGAGCACGTTCACAGATGAAGGGATGGGAAGGATACTTCACTCATTCATCAGGAACAAAGTCCTGACACATTTCAGGTAATCCAAAAACGTTTTATTTGAAGGATCTGAAAAGACATCTTTCTACCAGTGTTAATTTATGGATCCCCTCTATGCATCAAAAAGTCAATACCATCCACCTATTAACAAGGATTAGGAAGCCTAAAATAAGTTAGTGAAGAAAAATCCTAGTTAAAAAATAGTCCCTGTTTGGAGGTTGGTAATATAGTAAAGGGCCATACCCACTTACCGACTTTAGCGGCAATGGGCGACTGGCGACTGGGAGGATCGGCGTCGTCGTCGCCGAGCGACTGGAATATCTAGCAGGTTTGATATTTTGCCAGCGATTTTGCCGGCGATTTTGCCGGCGATCACGTCCTACGTCGCTCGTCGCCCAGAAGACGCACCATCCCCACAGGGCGATCCAGTGATAATCTCATCGCCCGGCGACTCTGCCGGCGACTTTCTGGATCGGTGGTCGCCGGTTGCCGTGAAGATCGCCTAGTGGGTATGGGGCTTAACATAATAAGATTCAGTACAGCATTAATATTTTCTTCATCATGCGTTTATGATTTTGGTAAAGGCGAAACCAGCATGACTTTTTGATTGGGTGTTATGTAATCATATTTACTTAGAGGCTAAAGACCATGTTATCACATACAAGTAAGTATTGTCTATATGTTAAAGAGGGAATTAGGAAGCATGTACATATAACATATGTGTGTGTGATTTTCAGTATCTGGGAGAGTGCCTTGACTGATGCTGTAGTACCTGAGATATGTAAAGTGGTGATTGAAAACAGAAGCCTGGTATGCTTTCAGTAAGTATTTATGAAAAGTCTCTTTTGATAGGTAACAATGAGTCATCAGCCTGAATTGGAGTTATAAATGTCTTCGTTTGAAACATTCATGATTTGCATTTGAAAGGAGTATTTATAATTTCAACAAAGTCATAAGTTGTACATCATGCTACATAAAGGCTTCAGATATCCTTGAGGAAGATGATTAAAGCATTTCTGGATTTGAATCACAGATTACTTGAGAGCAGGTTCAGTGATGAAGGGATGGGAAGGATACTCCAGTCATTCCTCAGCAACCAAGTGCTCACACATTTCAGGTAATCCCTTTTACTGAAGGATCTGAAAACACCTCGTTTTACCAGTTTTAATTCATCCATCCCTTCTATGTATCTGGAAGTCAAAACTATACACATATTAAGATTAATAACGATGCCTTCTTTATGTTAATGAATAGAAATTTCAATTCAAAATGGTCCCTGATATGAGGTTTGTTCTCCTGATGTTTGGCAAGTTGAGTTGGTTTTTCATATATTGTGAAGGGGAATAAGTAGGGATATACCTGTCACATATCTGTCCTTCTGATTTTCAGTGTCTGGAAGAGTGCCTTGACTGATGCTGTAGTGCCTGACATCTGTAAAGTGGTGATTGAAAACAGAACCCTGGAATATTTTCAGTAAGTATTTTAGGAATGGCTCTTATGACAGGTAGTTATGATTCATCAAACCTAAAATGGAGTTATAATTGTCTTTGTTTCAAACAGTCAAACCATACATTCAAAAGGAGATTTTATAGTTAAAACAAATTCGCGAGAGCTATTTTATGCCACCTAAAAGATTCAGATGTCATTGAGGAAAATAATTTAAGCCTCTCTGGATTTAAATCACAGATTACAAGAGAGCAAGTTCACTGATGAAGGGATGGGAAGGATACTTCAGTCATTCCTCAGCAACCAAGTACTGACAGATTTCAGGTAATCAGAAAACCTTTTACTTGAATAATCTGAAAAAGACCTCTTTCTATCAGTTTTAATTCATGGATCCCCTCTATACATTACAGAGCCTTCATTAAGTTAGTGAATAGAAATCCTAGTTCAAAATAGTCCCTGTTTGGAGGTTGTTAATATAGAAATATAATAAGTTTCAATACAGCATGAATATTTACTTCATCATGCATTTATGATTATGGTAAAGGGGACACCAGCATGATTGTTTGACTTGGTGTAATGTAATTATATTTACTAAGAGGCTAAATAGTTTGTTGTCAAATACGAACAACTTATTGTTTATACGTTTAAGAGGGAGTTAGGAAGCATGTACCTATAACATATGTGTGTCTTATTTTCAGTATCTGGAAGAGTGACTTGACTGATGCTGCAGTGTCTGACATCTGTAAAGTGGTGATTGAAAACAGAACCCTGGAATGTTTTCAGTAAGTATTTAGGAAAAGTATCTTTTCATATGTAACAATGATTCATCAACACGGATTGGAGTTATAAAATTCTTTGTTTGAAACATTCATGATTTGCATTTGAAAAGAGTATTCATAGTGTCGACAAAGTAATATTGTCTTTCCTTGAAACATTTCAAACGTACATTCGAAAGGAGAATTTCTAGTTAAAACAAAGTCACGAGAGCTATTTTATGCCACCTAAGAAATTCAGATGTCCTTGAGGAGAATAGTTAAAGCCTCTCCGGATTTAATTCACAGATTACATGAAAGCAGGTTCACTGATGAAGGGATGGAGAGGATACTTCAGTCATTCCTCAGCAACCAAGTACTGACACATTTCAGGTAATCAGAAAACCTTTTACTTGAATAATCCAAAAAGACCTCTTTCTATCAGTTTTAATTCATGGATCCCCTCTACACATTACAGAGCCCTCATTAAGTTAGTGAATAGAAATCCTAGTTCAAAATAGTCCCTGTTTGGAGGTTGTTATTTCTAGGATCCCTGGTATGAATTTTAGAGACAATAGCATTCACATTTCAATAGAATTGATAATGCTTTCATTGAGTTAATAAATAGAAATGCCACTTCAAAATAGTCTCTAATAGGAGGTTGATTCTTCTGATGCATTTTTGGCAAGTTAAGCTTTTTTTTTAATATTTTGTAAAGGGGAATGAGGAGAGATGTACCTGTCACATAATTGTCTTTCTGATTTTCAGTATCTGGAAGAGTGCCTTGACTGATGCTGTAGTGCCTGACATCTGTAAAGTGGTGATTGAAAACAGAACCCTGAAATCTTTTAGGTAAGTATTTTAAGAATGGCTGTTATGACATGAAGGGTTGATTCATTACACCTAAATTGGAGTTAGTATTGTCTTTGTTTGAAACATTTAAAACGTACATACGAAAGGAGAATTCATTGTTGAAAAAAAATCAAGAGAGCTATTTCATGCCACCTAAAAGATTCAGATGTCATTGAGGAAAATAATTTGAGTCTCTCTGGATTTAATTCACAGATTACATGAAAGCAGGTTCACTGATGAAGGGATGGGGACGATACTTCAGTCATTCCTCAGCAACGAAGTACTGACACATTTCAGGTAATCAGAAAACCTTTTACTTGAATAATCTGAAAAGACCTCTTTCTATCAGTTTTATCTCATGGATCCCCTCTATACATTAAAGAGCCTTCATTAAGTTAGTGAATAGAAATCCTAGTTCAAAATAGTTCCTGTTTGGAGGTTGTTAATATAGAAATATAATAAGTTTCAGTACAGCATGAATATTTTCTTCATCATGCATTTATGATTATGGTAAAGGGGACACCAGCATGATTTATTGATTTGTTGTAACGTAATTATATTTACTTAGAGGCTAAATAGTTTGTTGTCAAATACGAATAACTTATTGTTTATATGTTTAAGAGGGAGTTAGGAAGCATGTACCTATAACATATGTGTGTCTGATTTTCAGTATCTGGAAGAGTGCCTTGACTGATGCTGCAGTGCCTGACATCTGTAAAGTGGTGATTGAAAACAGAACCCTGAAAGATTTTCAGTGAGTATTTAGGAAAAGTATCTTTTTATAAGTAACAATAGATCATCAACACAGATTGGAGTTATAAATGTCTTTGTTTGAAACATTCATGATTTGCATTTGAAAGGAATATTCATGGTTTCGGCAAAGTAATATTGTCTTTCTTGTAAACATTTCATACGTACACACGAAAGGAGAATTTCTAGTTAAAAGAAAGTCACGGGAGCTATTTTATGCCACCTAAGAAATACGGATGTCCTTGAGGAGAATAATTAAAGCCGGTCTGGATTTAATTCACAGATTACATAGAAGCAGGTTCACTGATGAAGGGATGAAGAGGATACTTCAGTCATTCCTCAGCAACCAAGTACTGAAACATTTCAGGTAATCAGAAAACCTTTTATTTGAATAATCTGAAAAGACCTCCTTCTATCAGTTTTAATTCATGGATCCCCTCTATACATTACAGAGCCTTCATTAAATTAGTGAATAGAAATCCTAGTTCAAAATAGTCCCTGTTTGGAGGTTGTTAATATAGAAATATAATAAGTTTCAATATAGCATGAATATTTTCTTCATCATGCATTTATGATTATGGTAAAGGGGACACCAGCATGATTTTTTGACTTGGTGTAATGTAATTATATTTACCTAAAGGCTTAATAGTTTATTGTCAAATATGAATAACTTATGGTTTATACATTTAAGACGGAGTTAGGAAGCATGTACCTTTAACATATGTGTGTCTGATTTTCAGTATTTGGAAGAGTGCCTTGACTGATGCTGTAGTGCCTGACATCTGTAAAGTGGTGATTGAAAACAGAACCCTGGAATATTTTCAGTAAGTATTTAGGAAAAGTATCTTTTTTTAGGTAACAATAGATCATCAACACGGATTGGAGTTATAAATGTCTTTTTTTGAAACATTCATGATTTGCATTTGAAAGGAATATTCATGGTTTCGGCAAGGTAATATTGTCTTTCTTTTAAATATTTCAAACGTACATACGAAAGGAGAATTTCTAGTTTAAACAAAGTCACGAGAGCTATTTTATGCCACCTAAGAAATTCAGATGTCCTTGAGGAGAATAATTAAAGCCTGTCTGGATTCAATTCACAGATTACATGAAAGCAGGTTCACTGATGAAGGGATGGATAGGATACTTCAGTCATTCATCAGCAACCAGACACTGAGAGGTTTCAGGTAATCTCACCACTTCATACTTGAAGGATCCCAAGTGACATATTCCCCCACTTTTATTTTTTTGGATCCCTTGTATGAATTTTAAAGTCAATACCATTCTCTTTTCAATACAAGTAATAACACTTTCTTTGAGTTAATTAATAGAAATGCCACTTCAAAATAGTCTCCAATAGGAGGTCGGTTCTCCTGGCGTTTTGGCAGGTTAAGATTGTTTTTCATATTTTGTAAAGGGGAATAAGGAGAGATGTACCTGTCACATAACATTCTTTCTGATTTAAAGTATCTTGAAGAGTGCCTTGACTGATGCTGTAGTGCCTGACATCTGTAAAGTGGTGATTGAAAACAGAACCCTGAAAGATTTTCAGTAAGTATTTTAGGAATGGCTTTTATGACAGGTAGTTATGATTCATCAAACCTAAAGTGGAGTTATAATTGTCTTTGTTTGAAACAGTCAAACAATACATTCGAAAGGAGAATTTATAGTTAAAAGAAATTCGTGAGAGCTATTTTATGCCACCTAAATGATTCAGATGTCATTGAGGAAAATAATTTGAGTCTGTCTGGATTTAATTCACAGTTTAGAAGAGAGCAAGTTCACTGATGAAGGGATGGGGAGGATACTTCAGTCATTCCTCAGCAACCAAGTACTGACAGATTTCAGGTAATCAGAAAACCTTTTACTTGAATAATCTGAAAAGAACTCTTTCTATCAGTTTTAATTCATGGATCCCCTCTATACATTACAGAGCCTTCATTATGTTAGTGAATAGAAATCCTAGTTCAAAATAGTCCCCGTTTGGAGGTTGTTAATTTAGAAATATAATACATTTCAGTACAGCATAAATATTTTCTTCATCATGCATTTATGATTATGGTAAAGGGGACACCAGCATGATTTTTTGACTTGGTGTAATGTAATTATATTTACTTAGAGGCTAAATAGTTTGTTGTCTAATACGAATAACTTATTGTTTATACGTTTAAGAGGGAGTTAGGAAGCATGTACCTATAACATATGTGTGTCTGATTTTCAGTATCGTGAAGAGTGCCTTGACTGATGCTGTAGTGCCTGACATCTGTAAAGTGGTGATTGAAAACAGAACCCTGGAATATTTTGAGTAAGTATTTTAGGAATGGCTCTTATGACAGGTAGTTATGATTCATCAAACCTAAAGTGGAGTTATAATTGTCTTTGTTTGAAACAGTCAAACCATACATTCGAAAGGAGAATTTATAGTTAAAACAAATTCGTGAGAGCTATTTTATGCCACCTAAGAAATTCAGATGTCCTTGAGGAGATTAATTAAAGCCTGTCTGGATTTAATTCACAGTTTAGAAGAGAGCAAGTTCACTGATGAAGGGATGGGGAGGATACTTCAGTCATTCATCAGCAACCAGACACTGAGAGTTTTCAGGTAATCTCACCACTTCATACTTGAAGGATCCCAAGTGACATATTCCCCCACTTTTAATTTTTTGGATCCCTTGTATGAATTTTAAAGTCAATACCATTCTCTTTTCAATACAAGTAATAATGCTTTCTTTGAGTTAATTAATAGAAATGCCACTTCAAAATAGTCTCCAATAGAAGGTCGGTTCTCCTGGCCTTTGGCAAGTTAAGATTGTTTTTCATATTTTGTGAAGGGGAATAAGGAGAGATGTACCTGTCACATAACTGTCTTTCTGATTTTCAGTATCGTGAAGAGTGCCTTGACTGATGCTGTAGTGCCTGACATCTGTAAAGTGGTGATTGAAAACAGAACCCTGGAATATTTTGAGTAAGTATTTTAGGAATGGCTCTTATGACAGGTAGTTAAGATTCATCAAACCTGAAGTGGAGTTATAATTGTCTTTGTTTCAAACAGTCAAACCATACATTCGAAAGGAGAATTTATAGTTAAAACAAATTCGTGAGAGCTATTTTATGCCACCTAAGAAATTCAGATGTCCTTGAGGAGAATAATTAAAGCCTGTCTGGATTTAATTCACAGTTTAGAAGAGAGCAAGTTCACTGATGAAGGGATGGGGAGGATACTTCAGTCATTCATCAGCAACCAGACACTGAGAGTTTTCAGGTAATCTCACCACTTCATACTTGAAGGATCCCAAGTGACATATTCCCCCACTTTTAATTTTTTGGATCCCTTGTATGAATTTTAAAGTCAATACCATTCTCTTTTCAATACAAGTAATAATGCTTTCTTTGAGTTAATTAATAGAAATGCCACTTCAAAATAGTCTCCAATAGAAGGTCGGTTCTCCTGGCCTTTGGCAAGTTAAGATTGTTTTTCATATTTTGTGAAGGGGAATAAGGAGAGATGTACCTGTCACATAACTGTCTTTCTGATTTTCAGTATCGTGAAGAGTGCCTTGACTGATGCTGTAGTGCCTGACATCTGTAAAGTGGTGATTGAAAACAGAACCCTGGAATATTTTGAGTAAGTATTTTAGGAATGGCTCTTATGACAGGTAGTTAAGATTCATCAAACCTGAAGTGGAGTTATAATTGTCTTTGTTTCAAACAGTCAAACCATACATTCGAAAGGAGAATTTATAGTTAAAACAAATTCGTGAGAGCTATTTTATGCCACCTAAGAAATTCAGATGTCCTTGAGGAGAATAATTAAAGCCTGTCTGGATTTAATTCACAGTTTAGAAGAGAGCAAGTTCACTGATGAAGGGATGGGGAGGATACTTCAGTCATTCATCAGCAACCAAGTACTGACAGATTTCAGGTAATCAGAAAACCTTTTACTTGAATAATCTGAAAAGAACTCTTTCTGTCAGTTTTAATTCATGGATCCCCTCTATACATTACAGAGCCTTCATTACGTTAGTGCATAGAAATCCTAGTTCAAAATAGTCCCTGTTTGGAGGTTGTTAATATAGAAATATAATAAGTTTCAGTACAGCATGAATATTTTCTTCATCATGCATTTATGATTATGGTAAAGGGGACACCAGCATGATTTTTTGATTTGGTGTAATGTAATTATATTTACTTAGAGGCTAAATAGTTTATTGTAAAATATGAATAACTTATTGTTTATACGTTTAAGAGGGAGTTAGGAAGCATGTATCAATAACATTTGTGTGTCTGGTTTTCAGGATCTCGGAGAGTGCCTTGACTGATGCTGTAGTGCCTGACATCTGTGAAGTGGTGATTGAAAACAGAACCCTGGAAGTTTTTCGGTAAGTATTTCAGGAATGGCTCTTATGACAGGTAGTTATGATTCATCAAACCTAAGGTGGAGTTATAATTGTCTTTGTTTGAAACAGTCAAACCATACATTCGAAAGGAGAATTTATTGTTAAAACAAATTTGCGAGAGCTATTTCATGCCACATAAGAAATTCAGATGTCCCTGAGGAGAATAATTAAAGCCTGTCTGGATTTAAATCACAGATTACATGAAAGCAGGTTCACTGATGAAGGGATGGGAAGGATACTTAGGTCATTCCTCAGCAACCAAGTACTGACACATTTCAGGTAATCAGAAAACCTTTTACTTGAATAATCTCAAAAAGACCTCTTTCTATCAGTTTTAATTCATGGATCCCCTCTACACATTACAGAGCCCTCATTAAGTTAGTGAATAGAAATACTAGTTCAAAATAGTCCCTGTTTGGAGTTTCCTATTTCAAGGATCCCTGGTATGAATTTTAGAGTCAATAGCATTCACTTTTCAATAGAATTGATAATGCTTTCATTGAGTTAATAAATAGAAATGCCACTTCAAAATAGTCTCTAATAGGAGGTTGATTCTTCTGATGCATTTTTGGCAAGTTGCGCTTGTTTTTAATATTTTGTGAAGGGGAAGGAGGAGAGATGTACCTGTCACATAACTGTCTTTCTGATTTTCAGTATCTGGAAGAGTGCCTTGACTGATGCTGTAGTGCCTGACATCTGTAAAGTGGTGATTGAAAACAGAACCCTGGAATCTTTTAGGTAAGTATTTTAAGAATGGCTGTTATGACATGAAGGGTTGATTCATTACACCTAAATTGGAGTTAGTATTGTCTTTGTTTGAAACATTTAAAACGTACATACGAAAGGAGAATTCATTGTTGAAAAAAAATCAAGACAGCTATTTTATGCCACCTAAAAGATTCAGATGTCATTGAGGAAAATAATTTGAGTCTCTCTGGATTTAATTCACAGATTACATGAAAGCAGGTTCACTGATGAAGGGATGGGGAGGATACTTCAGTCATTCCTCAGCAACCAGAGACTGATAAGTTTCAGGTAATCAGAAAACCTTTTACTTGAATAATCTGAAAAGACCTCTTTCTATCAGTTTTAATTCATGGATCCCCTCCATACATTACAGAGCCTTCATTAAGTTAGTGAATAGAAATCCTAGTTCAAAACAGTCCCTGTTTGGAGGTTGTTAATATAGAAATATAATAAGTTTCAGTACAGCATGAATATTTTCTTCATCATGCATTTATGATTATGGTAAAGGGGACACCAGCATGATTTTTTGACTTGGTGTAATGTAATTATATTTACTTAGAGGCTAAATAGTTTGTTGTCAAATACGAATAACTTATTGTTTATATGTTTAAGAGGGAGTTAGGAAGCATGTACCTATAACATATGTGTGTCTGATTTTCAGTATCTGGGAGAGTGCCTTGACTGATGCTGCAGTGCCTGACATCTGTAAAGTGGTGATTGAAAACAGAACCCTGAAATATTTTCAGTAAGTATTTTAGGAATGGCTCTTATGACAGGTAGTTATGATTCATCAAACCTAAAGTGGAGATATAATTGTCTTTGTTTGAAACAGTCAAACCATACATTCGAAAGGAGAATTTATTGTTAAAACAAATTTGCGAGAGCTATTTCATGCCACATAAGAAATTCAGATGTCCCTGAGGAGAATAATTAAAGCCTGTCTGGATTTAAATCACAGATTACATCAAAGCAGGTTCACTGATGAAGGGATGGGGAGGATACTTCAGTCATTCCTCAGCAACCAAGTACTGACATATTTCAGGTAATCAGAAAACCTTTTACTTGAATAATCTGAAAAGACCTCTTTCTATCAGTTTTAATTCATGGATCCCCTCTATACATTACAGAGCCTTCATTAAGTTAGTGAATAGAAATCCTAGTTCAAAACAGTCCCTGTTTGGAGGTTGTTAATATAGAAATATAATAAGTTTCAGTACAGCATGAATATTTTCTTCATCATGCATTTATGATTATGATAAAGGGGACACCAGCATGATTTTTTGACTTGGTGTAATGTAATTATATTTACTTAGAGGCTAAATAGTTTGTTGTCAAATACAAATAACTTATTCTTCATATGTTTAAGAGGGAGTTAGGAAGCATGTACCTATAACATATGTGTGTCTGATTTTCAGTATCTGGAATAGTGCCTTGACTGATGCTGTAGTGCCTGACATCTGTAAAGTGGTGATTGAAAACAGAACCCTGGAATGTTTTCAGTAAGTATTTTAGGAATGGCTCTTTTGAGAGGTAGTTATGATTCATCAAACCTAAAGTGGAGTTATAATTGTCTTTGTTGGAAACAGTCAAACCATACATTCGCAAGGAGAATTTATAGTTAAAACAAATTCGCGAGAGCTATTTTATGCCACCTAAAAGATTCAGATGTCATTGAGGAAAATAATTTGAGTCTGTCTGGATTTAAATCACAGATTACATCAAAGCAGGTTCACTGATGAAGGGATGGGGAGGATACTTCAGTCATTCCTCAGCAACCAAGTACTGACATATTTCAGGTAATCAGAAAACCTTTTACTTGAATAATCTGAAAAGACCTCTTTCTATCAGTTTTAATTCATGGATCCCCTCTACACATTACAGAGCCCTCATTAAGTTAGTGAATAGAAATACTAGTTCAAAATAGTCCCTGTTTGGAGTTTCCTATTTCAAGGATCCCTGGTATGAATTTTAGAGTCAATAGCATTCACTTTTCAATAGAATTGATAATGCTTTCATTGAGTTAATAAATAGAAATGCCACTTCAAAATAGTCTCTAATAGGAGGTTGATTCTTCTGATGCATTTTTGGCAAGTTGCGCTTGTTTTTAATATTTTGTGAAGGGGAAGGAGGAGAGATGTACCTGTCACATAACTGTCTTTCTGATTTTCAGTATCTGGAAGAGTGCCTTGACTGATGCTGTAGTGCCTGACATCTGTAAAGTGGTGATTGAAAACAGAACCCTGGAATCTTTTAGGTAAGTATTTTAAGAATGGCTGTTATGACATGAAGGGTTGATTCATTACACCTAAATTGGAGTTAGTATTGTCTTTGTTTGAAACATTTAAAACGTACATACGAAAGGAGAATTCATTGTTGAAAAAAAATCAAGACAGCTATTTTATGCCACCTAAAAGATTCAGATGTCATTGAGGAAAATAATTTGAGTCTCTCTGGATTTAATTCACAGATTACATGAAAGCAGGTTCACTGATGAAGGGATGGGGAGGATACTTCAGTCATTCCTCAGCAACCAGAGACTGATAAGTTTCAGGTAATCAGAAAACCTTTTACTTGAATAATCTGAAAAGACCTCTTTCTATCAGTTTTAATTCATGGATCCCCTCCATACATTACAGAGCCTTCATTAAGTTAGTGAATAGAAATCCTAGTTCAAAACAGTCCCTGTTTGGAGGTTGTTAATATAGAAATATAATAAGTTTCAGTAAAGCATGAATATTTTCTTCATCATGCATTTATGATTATGGTAAAGGGGACACCAGCATGATTTTTTGACTTGGTGTAATGTAATTATATTTACTTAGAGGCTAAATAGTTTGTTGTCAAATACGAATAACTTATTGTTTATATGTTTAAGAGGGAGTTAGGAAGCATGTACCTATAACATATGTGTGTCTGATTTTCAGTATCTGGGAGAGTGCCTTGACTGATGCTGCAGTGCCTGACATCTGTAAAGTGGTGATTGAAAACAGAACCCTGAAATATTTTCAGTAAGTATTTTAGGAATGGCTCTTATGACAGGTAGTTATGATTCATCAAACCTAAAGTGGAGATATAATTGTCTTTGTTTGAAACAGTCAAACCATACATTCGAAAGGAGAATTTATTGTTAAAACAAATTTGCGAGAGCTATTTCATGCCACATAAGAAATTCAGATGTCCCTGAGGAGAATAATTAAAGCCTGTCTGGATTTAAATCACAGATTACATCAAAGCAGGTTCACTGATGAAGGGATGGGGAGGATACTTCAGTCATTCCTCAGCAACCAAGTACTGACATATTTCAGGTAATCAGAAAACCTTTTACTTGAATAATCTGAAAAGACCTCTTTCTATCAGTTTTAATTCATGGATCCCCTCTATACATTACAGAGCCTTCATTAAGTTAGTGAATAGAAATCCTAGTTCAAAACAGTCCCTGTTTGGAGGTTGTTAATATAGAAATATAATAAGTTTCAGTACAGCATGAATATTTTCTTCATCATGCATTTATGATTATGATAAAGGGGACACCAGCATGATTTTTTGACTTGGTGTAATGTAATTATATTTACTTAGAGGCTAAATAGTTTGTTGTCAAATACAAATAACTTATTCTTCATATGTTTAAGAGGGAGTTAGGAAGCATGTACCTATAACATATGTGTGTCTGATTTTCAGTATCTGGAATAGTGCCTTGACTGATGCTGTAGTGCCTGACATCTGTAAAGTGGTGATTGAAAACAGAACCCTGGAATGTTTTCAGTAAGTATTTTAGGAATGGCTCTTTTGAGAGGTAGTTATGATTCATCAAACCTAAAGTGGAGTTATAATTGTCTTTGTTGGAAACAGTCAAACCATACATTCGCAAGGAGAATTTATAGTTAAAACAAATTCGCGAGAGCTATTTTATGCCACCTAAAAGATTCAGATGTCATTGAGGAAAATAATTTGAGTCTGTCTGGATTTAAATCACAGATTACATCAAAGCAGGTTCACTGATGAAGGGATGGGGAGGATACTTCAGTCATTCCTCAGCAACCAAGTACTGACATATTTCAGGTAATCAGAAAACCTTTTACTTGAATAATCTGAAAAGACCTCTTTCTATCAGTTTTAATTCATGGATCCCCTCTATACATTACAGAGCCTTCATTAAGTTAGTGAATAGAAATCCTAGTTCAAAACAGTCCCTGTTTGGAGGTTGTTAATATAGAAATATAATAAGTTTCAGTACAGCATGAATATTTTCTTCATCATGCATTTATGATTATGATAAAGGGGACACCAGCATGATTTTTTGACTTGGTGTAATGTAATTATATTTACTTAGAGGCTAAATAGTTTGTTGTCAAATACAAATAACTTATTCTTCATATGTTTAAGAGGGAGTTAGGAAGCATGTACCTATAACATATGTGTGTCTGATTTTCAGTATCTGGAATAGTGCCTTGACTGATGCTGTAGTGCCTGACATCTGTAAAGTGGTGATTGAAAACAGAACCCTGGAATGTTTTCAGTAAGTATTTTAGGAATGGCTCTTTTGAGAGGTAGTTATGATTCATCAAACCTAAAGTGGAGTTATAATTGTCTTTGTTGGAAACAGTCAAACCATACATTCGCAAGGAGAATTTATAGTTAAAACAAATTCGCGAGAGCTATTTTATGCCACCTAAAAGATTCAGATGTCATTGAGGAAAATAATTTGAGTCTGTCTGGATTTAATTCACAGATTACATGAAAGCAGGTTCACTGATGAAGGGATGGGGAGGATACTTCAGTCATTCCTCAGCAACCAAGTACTGACATATTTCAGGTAATCAGAAAACCTTTTACTTGAATAATCTGAAAAGAACTCTTTCTGTCAGTTTTAATTCATGGATCCCCTCTATACATTACAGAGCCTTCATTACGTTAGTGCATAGAAATCCTAGTTCAAAATAGTCCCTGTTTGGAGGTTGTTAATATAGAAATATAATAAGTTTCAGTACAGCATGAATATTTTCTTCATCATGCATTTATGATTATGGTAAAGGGGACACCAGCATGATTTTTTGATTTGGTGTAATGTAATTATATTTACTTAGAGGCTAAATAGTTTATTGTAAAATATGAATAACTTATTGTTTATACGTTTAAGAGGGAGTTAGGAAGCATGTATCAATAACATTTGTGTGTCTGGTTTTCAGGATCTCGGAGAGTGCCTTGACTGATGCTGTAGTGCCTGACATCTGTGAAGTGGTGATTGAAAACAGAACCCTGGAAGTTTTTCGGTAAGTATTTCAGGAATGGCTCTTATGACAGGTAGTTATGATTCATCAAACCTAAGGTGGAGTTATAATTGTCTTTGTTTGAAACAGTCAAACCATACATTCGAAAGGAGAATTTATTGTTAAAACAAATTTGCGAGAGCTATTTCATGCCACATAAGAAATTCAGATGTCCCTGAGGAGAATAATTAAAGCCTGTCTGGATTTAAATCACAGATTACATGAAAGCAGGTTCACTGATGAAGGGATGGGAAGGATACTTAGGTCATTCCTCAGCAACCAAGTACTGACACATTTCAGGTAATCAGAAAACCTTTTACTTGAATAATCTCAAAAAGACCTCTTTCTATCAGTTTTAATTCATGGATCCCCTCCACACATTACAGAGCCCTCATTAAGTTAGTGAATAGAAATACTAGTTCAAAATAGTCCCTGTTTGGAGTTTTCTATTTCAAGGATCCCTGGTATGAATTTTAGAGTCAATAGCATTCACTTTTCAATAGAATTGATAATGCTTTCATTGAGTTAATAAATAGAAATGCCACTTCAAAATAGTCTCTAATAGGAGGTTGATTCTTCTGATGCATTTTTGGCAAGTTGCGCTTGTTTTTAATATTTTGTGAAGGGGAAGGAGGAGAGATGTACCTGTCACATAACTGTCTTTCTGATTTTCAGTATCTGGAAGAGTGCCTTGACTGATGCTGTAGTGCCTGACATCTGTAAAGTGGTGATTGAAAACAGAACCCTGGAATCTTTTAGGTAAGTATTTTAAGAATGGCTGTTATGACATGAAGGGTTGATTCATTACACCTAAATTGGAGTTAGTATTGTCTTTGTTTGAAACATTTAAAACGTACATACGAAAGGAGAATTCATTGTTGAAAAAAAATCAAGACAGCTATTTTATGCCACCTAAAAGATTCAGATGTCATTGAGGAAAATAATTTGAGTCTCTCTGGATTTAATTCACAGATTACATGAAAGCAGGTTCACTGATGAAGGGATGGGGAGGATACTTCAGTCATTCCTCAGCAACCAGAGACTGATAAGTTTCAGGTAATCAGAAAACCTTTTACTTGAATAATCTGAAAAGACCTCTTTCTATCAGTTTTAATTCATGGATCCCCTCCATACATTACAGAGCCTTCATTAAGTTAGTGAATAGAAATCCTAGTTCAAAACAGTCCCTGTTTGGAGGTTGTTAATATAGAAATATAATAAGTTTCAGTACAGCATGAATATTTTCTTCATCATGCATTTATGATTATGGTAAAGGGGACACCAGCATGATTTTTTGACTTGGTGTAATGTAATTATATTTACTTAGAGGCTAAATAGTTTGTTGTCAAATACGAATAACTTATTGTTTATATGTTTAAGAGGGAGTTAGGAAGCATGTACCTATAACATATGTGTGTCTGATTTTCAGTATCTGGGAGAGTGCCTTGACTGATGCTGCAGTGCCTGACATCTGTAAAGTGGTGATTGAAAACAGAACCCTGAAATATTTTCAGTAAGTATTTTAGGAATGGCTCTTATGACAGGTAGTTATGATTCATCAAACCTAAAGTGGAGATATAATTGTCTTTGTTTGAAACAGTCAAACCATACATTCGAAAGGAGAATTTATTGTTAAAACAAATTTGCGAGAGCTATTTCATGCCACATAAGAAATTCAGATGTCCCTGAGGAGAATAATTAAAGCCTGTCTGGATTTAAATCACAGATTACATCAAAGCAGGTTCACTGATGAAGGGATGGGGAGGATACTTCAGTCATTCCTCAGCAACCAAGTACTGACATATTTCAGGTAATCAGAAAACCTTTTACTTGAATAATCTGAAAAGACCTCTTTCTATCAGTTTTAATTCATGGATCCCCTCTATACATTACAGAGCCTTCATTAAGTTAGTGAATAGAAATCCTAGTTCAAAACAGTCCCTGTTTGGAGGTTGTTAATATAGAAATATAATAAGTTTCAGTACAGCATGAATATTTTCTTCATCATGCATTTATGATTATGATAAAGGGGACACCAGCATGATTTTTTGACTTGGTGTAATGTAATTATATTTACTTAGAGGCTAAATAGTTTGTTGTCAAATACAAATAACTTATTCTTCATATGTTTAAGAGGGAGTTAGGAAGCATGTACCTATAACATATGTGTGTCTGATTTTCAGTATCTGGAATAGTGCCTTGACTGATGCTGTAGTGCCTGACATCTGTAAAGTGGTGATTGAAAACAGAACCCTGGAATGTTTTCAGTAAGTATTTTAGGAATGGCTCTTTTGAGAGGTAGTTATGATTCATCAAACCTAAAGTGGAGTTATAATTGTCTTTGTTGGAAACAGTCAAACCATACATTCGCAAGGAGAATTTATAGTTAAAACAAATTCGCGAGAGCTATTTTATGCCACCTAAAAGATTCAGATGTCATTGAGGAAAATAATTTGAGTCTGTCTGGATTTAAATCACAGATTACATGAAAGCAGGTTCACTGATGAAGGGATGGGGAGGATACTTCAGTCATTCCTCAGCAACCAAGTACTGACATATTTCAGGTAATCAGAAAACCTTTTACTTGAATAATCTGAAAAGACCTCTTTCTATCAGTTTTAATTCATGGATCCCCTCTACACATTACAGAGCCCTCATTAAGTTAGTGAATAGAAATACTAGTTCAAAATAGTCCCTGTTTGGAGTTTCCTATTTCAAGGATCCCTGGTATGAATTTTAGAGTCAATAGCATTCACTTTTCAATAGAATTGATAATGCTTTCATTGAGTTAATAAATAGAAATGCCACTTCAAAATAGTCTCTAATAGGAGGTTGATTCTTCTGATGCATTTTTGGCAAGTTGCGCTTGTTTTTAATATTTTGTGAAGGGGAAGGAGGAGAGATGTACCTGTCACATAACTGTCTTTCTGATTTTCAGTATCTGGAAGAGTGCCTTGACTGATGCTGTAGTGCCTGACATCTGTAAAGTGGTGATTGAAAACAGAACCCTGGAATCTTTTAGGTAAGTATTTTAAGAATGGCTGTTATGACATGAAGGGTTGATTCATTACACCTAAATTGGAGTTAGTATTGTCTTTGTTTGAAACATTTAAAACGTACATACGAAAGGAGAATTCATTGTTGAAAAAAAATCAAGACAGCTATTTTATGCCACCTAAAAGATTCAGATGTCATTGAGGAAAATAATTTGAGTCTCTCTGGATTTAATTCACAGATTACATGAAAGCAGGTTCACTGATGAAGGGATGGGGAGGATACTTCAGTCATTCCTCAGCAACCAAGTACTGACATATTTCTGGTAATCAGAAAACCTTTTACTTGAATAATCTGAAAAGACCTCTTTCTATCAGTTTTAATTCATGGATCCCCTCTATACATTACAGAGCCTTCATTAAGTTAGTGAATAGAAATCCTAGTTCAAAACAGTCCCTGTTTGGAGGTTGTTAATATAGAAATATAATAAGTTTCAGTACAGCATGAATATTTTCTTCATCATGCATTTATGATTATGATAAAGGGGACACCAGCATGATTTTTTGACTTGGTGTAATGTAATTATATTTACTTAGAGGCTAAATAGTTTGTTGTCAAATACAAATAACTTATTCTTCATATGTTTAAGAGGGAGTTAGGAAGCATGTACCTATAACATATGTGTGTCTGATTTTCAGTATCTGGAATAGTGCCTTGACTGATGCTGTAGTGCCTGACATCTGTAAAGTGGTGATTGAAAACAGAACCCTGGAATGTTTTCAGTAAGTATTTTAGGAATGGCTCTTTTGAGAGGTAGTTATCATTCATCAAACCTAAAGTGGAGTTATAATTGTCTTTGTTTGAAACAGTCAAACCATACATTCGCAAGGAGAATTTCTAGTTAAAACAAAGTCACGAGAGCTATTTTATGCCACCTAAGAAATTCAGATGTCCCTGAGGAGAATAATTAAAGCCTGTCTGGATTTAATTGACAGATTACGTCAAAGCAGGTTCACTGATGAAGGGATGGGGAGGATACTTCAGTCATTCCTCAGCAACCAAGTACTGACACATTTCAGGTAATCAGAAATCTTTTACTTGAATAATCTGAAAAGACCTCTTTCTATCAGTTTTAATTCATGGATCCCCTCCATACATTACAGAGCCTTCATTAAGTTAATGAATAGAAATCCTAGTTCAAAATAGTCCCTCTTTGGAGGTTGTTAATATAGAAATATAATAAGTTTCAGTACAGCATGAATATTTTCTTCATCATGCATTTATGATTATGATAAAGGGGACACCAGCATGATTTTTTGACTTGGTGTAATGTAATTATATTTACTTAGAGGCTAAATAGTTTGTTGTCAAATACAAATAACTTATTCTTCATATGTTTAAGAGGGAGTTAGGAAGCATGTACGTATAACATATGTGTGTCTGATTTTCAGTATCTGGAATAGTGCCTTGACTGATGCTGTAGTGCCTGCCATCTGTAAAGTGGTGATTGAAAACAGAACCCTGGAATGTTTTCAGTAAGTATTTTAGGAATGGCTCTTTTGAGAGGTAGTTATGATTCATCAAACCTAAAGTGGAGTTATAATTGTCTTTGTTGGAAACAGTCAAACCATACATTCGCAAGGAGAATTCATAGTTAAAACAAATTTGCGAGAGCTATTTTATGCCATCTAAAAGATTCAGATGTCATTGAGGAAAATAATTTGAGTCTGTCTGGATTTAAATCACAGATTAAATCAAAGCAGGTTCACTGATGAAGGGATGGGGAGGATACTTCAGTCATTCCTCAGCAACCAAGTACTGACACATTTCAGGTAATCAGAAAACCTTTTACTTGAATAATCTGAAAAGACCTCTTTCTATCAGTTTTCATTCATGGATCCCCTCCATACATTATAGAGCCTTCATTAAGTTAATGAATAGAAATCCTAGTTCAAAACAGTCCCTGTTTGGAGGTTGTTAATATAGAAATATAATAAGTTTCAGTACAGCATGAATATTTTCTTCATCATGCATTTATGATTATGATAAAGGGGACACCAGCATGATTTTTTGACTTGGTGTAATGTAATTATATTTACTTAGAGGCTAAATAGTTTGTTGTCAAATACAAATAACTTATTCTTCATATGTTTAAGAGGGAGTTAGGAAGCATGTACCTATAACATATGTGTGTCTGATTTTCAGTATCTGGAATAGTGCCTTGACTGATGCTGTAGTGCCTGACATCTGTAAAGTGGTGATTGAAAACAGAACCCTGGAATGTTTTCAGTAAGTATTTTAGGAATGGCTCTTTTGAGAGGTAGTTATGATTCATCAAACCTAAAGTGAAGTTATAATTGTCTTTGTTGGAAACAGTCAAACCATACATTCGCAAGGAGAATTTATAGTTAAAACAAATTCGCGAGAGCTATTTTATGCCACCTAAAAGATTCAGATGTCATTGAGGAAAATAATTTGAGTCTGTCTGGATTTAATTCACAGATTACATGAAAGCAGGTTCACTGATGAAGGGATGGGGAGGATACTTCAGTCATTCCTCAGCAACCAAGTACTGACATATTTCAGGTAATCAGAAAACCTTTTACTTGAATAATCTGAAAAGACCTCTTTCTATCAGTTTTCATTCATGGATCCCCTCTATACATTACAGAGCCTTCATTAAGTTAGTGAATAGAAATCCTAGTTCAAAACAGTCCCTGTTTGGAGGTTGTTAATATAGAAATATAATAAGTTTCAGTACAGCACAAATATGTTCTTCATCATGCATTTATGATTATGGTAAAGGGGACACCAGCATGATTTTTTGACTTGGTGTAATGTAATTATATTTACTTAGAGGCTAAATAGTTTGTTGTCTAATACGAATAACTTATTGTTTATACGTTTAAGAGGGAGTTAGGAAGCATGTACCTATAACATATGTGTGTCTGATTTTCAGTATCGGGGAGAGTGACTTGACTGATGCTGCAGTGCCTGACATCTGTAAAGTGGTGATTGAAAACAGAACCCTGAAAGTTTTTAAGTAAGTATTTAGGAAAAGTATCTTTTTTTAGGTAACAATAGATCATCAACACGGATCGGAGTTATAAATGTCTTTTTTTGAAACATTCATGATTTGCATTTGAAAGGAGTATTCATGGTTTCGGCAAGGTAATATTGTCTTTCTTTTAAACATTTCAAACGTACATCGTAAGGAGAATTTCTAGTTAAAACAAAGTCACGAGAGCTACTTTATCCCACCTAAGAAATTCAGATGTCCTTGAGGAGAATAATTAAAGCCTGTCTGGATTTAATTCACAGATTACATCAAAGCAGGTTCACTGATGAAGGGATGGGGAGGATACTTCAGTCATTCCTCAGCAACCAAGTACTGACACATTTCAGGTAATCAGAAAACCTTTTACTTGAATAATCTGAAAAGACTTCTTTCTATCAGTTTTAATTCATGGATCCCCTCTATACATTACAGAGCCTTCATTAAGTTAGTGAAAAGAAATCCTAGTTCATAATAGTCCCTGTTTGGAGGTTGTTAATATAGAAATATAATAAGTTTCAATACAGCATGAATATTTTCTTCATCATTCATTTATGATTATGGTAAAGGGGACACCAGCATGATTTTTTGACTTGGTGTAATGTAATTATATTTACTTAGAGGCTAAATAGTTTGTTGTCTAATACGAATAACTTATTGTTTATACGTTTAAGAGGGAGTTAGGAAGCATGTACCTATAACATATGTGTGTCTGATTTTCAGTATCGGGGAGAGTGCCTTGACTGATGCTGTAGTGCCTGACATCTGTAAAGTGGTGATTGAAAACAGAACCCTGGAAGCTTTTCTGTAAGTATTTAGGAAAAGTATCTTTTCATAGGTAACAATGATTCATCAACCCGGATTGGAGTCATAAAAGACTTCGTTTGAAACATTTGCATTGATAAAGAGTATTTATAGTGTCAACAAGGTAATATTGTCTTTGTTTTAAACATTTCAAACATACATTCGAAAGGAGAATTTATAGTTAAAAGAAAATCAAGGGTAAGGGGTTAAGGTAGGAGACAGGGGGACAAGGTTCTGAACAAATATTTGTGATTGAAAACAGAACCTTGAAGTATTTACAGAAAGTTTTTTAGAAAGGGCCCTTTTGATAGATGGTGATGTTATATTTACCCTGACATGGAGTTATAATTGGCTTGGTTTCAAACATTCATAACATCCATTTTTTGAAAGGAGTGTTTATAGATAAACAAAGTGGTTTCTTATTGAAAAATAAGATATTCAGATATCCAAGGGCACTATGATTGAAGGCTGTATTGATTTCCATTACAGATTACCCAAGGGCAGGTTCAGTGATGAAGGGATGGGAAGGATACTTCAGTCTCTTGTCAGGAACCAAATACTGACAGTCTTCAGGTAATTGCAAAACATCATATGTGAAGGATCCAGAGTTATATCTCCCTTAATAGTTCATTTCTGTCAGAGTGATGCTACAATTTCTGAAACAAATCCCAGGAATCAATTTTAAACTTTGCAGCACCTTATTGGGGATAGGGATGGAAGGGGGATGGTCAGGTAACTCAACCCCTGAAGTGTATGGGCCGCACCTGGGCTCTACAGAATATGTGGTCAGTAGTAGGCCAGAAAGCTGGCCCTGTACTCAAACCCTGATGGGTATTGGCAGGTCTAGGACTCTATTAAACCTTTTCTCAGTAGAAGGCTGAAAAATTGCTATTAAAAAAGTTATTAACCTCAGTAATGACCAGGAGTAAGTCAATATACACAAACTAGGGACGGGGTCTATATTTAGAGATCACAATGTGACGAAGTGAGTCCCTTTCCTCCAAATTAATGGTAAGGGATTAAGATTTTCTAGTTACTTGGATTGCCTGTCACAGTCTGTAAACCTCCAGTAGGTTAGTGCGGAAATTAGTGTCCTATGTGTCTGTCCGAAAGGAGTACTAGTAGTGATAAATTCCCGAAATTACGAGGTGAAAAGATACACTTCCAATGAATAATTTGCCGACGCGCTTATAGAGCATCGACTATTTAGACCCAAATGCAAGGTCAATGCATTTGCACATTGGGTATCAAATGATGTATAGTTCTTCTACTAGATTAGAGGGAAAAACAGTCTTTTCATCTCTAACTTCTAAGCACAGTGACAGTAGAACTCTGGTAAAGCGCGGCCATTAAATTGGTGCCTCAATGGAGTGTAGGTACATTAACACGCCGACAAGGTCGGGCGTGTAAAAAGAACTATGAGCTAACGGGACTCTTGTGACACAATATAGTTAACACGCCCTGACTTGCACTTATCTACACGCCAGAAGGGGTAGGGAAACTTTGAGGTAGGAGCAAAAATATTGGCAGAAATATACCTAACATGTCCAGTGCTATGAGTGGTATAATGATACTGTGCTGTTCCAGGGTTAATGGTGGAGTATGTCATACACTTATTGACACGGCATATAGCAAATTGATTCAAACAGGGCCAAGTCTACTTAGTGTATGAGATCAAAATTTTCCCGTGTAGGTTGAGTAATTGTACCTACACTAGGGCCCTGAGTTGTGCAGGCCGGTCTGGGACCCCATGGGGGTACCAGGTTGGGGCTTCTCCTCCTGGGAAGAATAAAGGCCCTCAGTAGTCCTTGCTGATTGTAAAAGGTGATGATGGAAGGGACCCAGCACTGACCAAGTGGTTCTTTGGGTTCAATTCCCAGTTGGTGTCTGGGTTTACTAAGGGATGAGGTTCAGCAAAAAAGATTCCCAGGTTTTGATCCCCTGCTATTTGCCTGCTCGGTCACCTTCATCTCATAGATATGATCGCCAAAGATAGAATTCATCCAAACTTGTGTTTGCCGCGAAACTGACCCTTGCTGTTGGTACAGCATAAAACATCCACTCGCTCACTCACTCACTCAGGCCAGTCTGGGAGGCCATCCATGCAAAAGAGACAGGAGGTGACTGACATGACTACTCTCTTTGATGGGAGGCTGGGAAAGGTGTCAATGGGACAAGGGAAGACTAACATTACTTCTCTCTTTGATGGGAGCCCAACTCGTACTTCCCCTTACCAATTCAGAACCTTTTTCCTTTCCTGTCCCCTACCTTACCCCTTCCCCTCCATTACCTGTTCTACTTCCCGTCCCTGTCCCTACCCTGCCTGTCCTTCTTGCCCTCTACATGTCCCCCTACCTGCCCCCTACCTGGAACCCTTTCCTGTCCCCTACCGTTTTTCCTTCTGTCCCCTACCTGTCCCTCATCCCCTTAAGCTTCCTGCCTGTCCCCCTTCCCTACCCTTACCTGTCTCCCTTCCCAACCCCTACCTATCCCTCTCCCTGTCACCTACCTGTCCCACTTCTTCCCCTAACTATCCTCCTACCAGTCTCCCTCTTTCTATTCCTACCTTACAACTTTACCACCCCTTACTTGTCCCTATTCCTGTCCCCTAACTGCCCTTTTCCCCACTACCTGTCCTCATTCCTGCCCACTCCCTGTCCTTTACATGTCCCCCTTCCTGCCCCTGCCTGTCCCCTGCCTGCCCCCTTTCCTCCCCCTTACCCATCCCCCTTCCTGCCCCCTACCTGTCTCCTGCTTGAGCCAGGGAGAGGGACAAATAGCAAGCTTGAAAGGGGATAGGTAGAGGGTGGGAGAAGGAACAGGTAGAGGATGAGAAGAGAGACAGGTAAGGGCCGAGTTGAGGGACAGATAGGGAGTTTGAAGATGGACAGTTAGGGGATAGGAAGAGACAGGTAGAGACAGGTAGGGAAACAGAGGGTACAGGAAGAGGTACAGATAGAGACATGGAGAGGGACAAGTAGGGGACAGAAAGAAGGACAAGTAGGTGATGGGAAAAGGGACAGGTAGGGGTATGAGGAGGGACAGTAAGGGGCAGGGAGAGGGCAGACAGGTAGAGGAACAGGCAGGGAATGGGAAGATGTACTTGTAGCAGGCAGGAAGAAAGGTAGGGAGGGAATGGGAGCGGGACAGCTAGTTGGCAGGAAGAGGGACAGGTAAGGGGGAGTGTTTTGGGAAAGGAAGGGGGTTGGGAGGGGGTAGTAAGAGGGACAAGGGATGGCAGTAGGAGAGAGTGAGAAGTATTAGGGCATATTGGAAGATCGATCTGGTGTGTCCTTTCACCAACCCTTCAGTAGGTACTGGCAGCCCAATGGGGTACCTAGAAATAGACCTAATAAGGGATTGTGGGCTGCCCTATTGCAATATCCATGGCACAGAGTTTTCTTTTGATTGCTACAATTTGATGTGAGAGCTGTGACACCATGCTGATGGGACCAAAGTATTGAAAGTCTGGATTTGCCCAGTGCTTTACCACTGGTGTTATTCTAAGGATTCCAACAATGTTCTTCCAAGTAAATGCAATTCATCTCATCAACATTATGTTAAAGAATAGAAGTTCCAGTTCAATTCTCTGATTGCATGCTGGTCCTACTAATGTTTGTATCACTCTCTGTGTCTGATTTTCAGCAACTTGAAGAGTGACTTGACAGCTGATGCAGTCTGTAAAGCGGTGACTGAAAACAGAACTCATGTGGCCTGAGATCATGGAGACTATAAATCACTGATTCAATGGACAAACAGTTGCAAAGAATAATCAAAGGATACAATGATACTCATAGAAGTATCTACAACATTTGATCAGTTGATTAACTGGGCTGAACAGCATGCAGTTAACTACACCAAGGATGATATTCCAATAGCAGGAGGTTGCAACAATATTACTACCCTAAAGCTGAATCCGACACATATTCTGCATGAAACTGAGGCACTATTAAATCACCTCAAATTCAACTTACACAATGCTGCAAATAGACTTAGTTTAAATCGACCTGCCTTAAAATTTGTTCTTTTGTCACTTAGTTGGAGTAGCTCTATCAAGAGCAGTCCCACAGAAATCTCACAGTTAGATAGAGATGAATAATGAAGTGATAGACTTTGACAGTCAGGCCACAGGTATAAATCAACCAAATGGACTTTGGTCACCCTGGTTAGCAACAACTGTTTACCATCATCAGCATCGTACTACCAGACACTACTACTACTACTACCAGGGTCCTGATGCAGATCACCAGACAAAAAAATTACATTGCTACGATGTTATTACAAAACTTAGGTTGCAGTAACATTTCAAAACTGCCAGCATTGTTGCTTAGATGTTGTCCAAAAGATATATTAGTTTATTATCATTTACTCAAGAAATATTAATTTGATCTTTTATTCAATGTATGACAAATAACATTTCTGTTGCTCCAAATATCTGTGTCATTATGACTCAACCTTTGACATGATACAGTGTTTGAAAATAACTTGATAGAAACTAACCCTGATAGAAAACTTAATTTGTACAATGAAATACTAGTAACCTTAACTTTTATACCATGCTTCATACAAGAAAATACTAATAATCAGATTGATGGAAAAGATAAGAATTTTCCCACCATTTCCTGGTAAACAAATCAACAGACATTATGAAAGGCCCTCGATTAGTGTGAATATGAGCATTTTGAATATAAAGCAGGTCAAGGGGCCTGGCATATTCATGTATTGAACTTACATAATAAAGGTGGCTGCCTCTCTTAATAGAAAAACTAATTTGAAATTGATTGAGATATCAATTTATACGGCTGCCGAGATTTTCACAAATGGAATGGACCCTAAAATGTATTTTTGCATCTCAAATACACACTTTTTGATCAATCTTTACAAGAATAGGCAGAAGGTTTACCTCAATGTGCTTTTTGGTAAGAGAAGGTATAAGGATTTGAATTGCATGTAATAGCCAAATGTGTAGCTAAGAATAACTGATGTATGACAAACATATACATGTATATATACATATATACACACATATATATGAATGACACTTACAACAATAAAACACATTCAACTTCTTAACATGTACATGTATGTCTATCCAGCTGTACTGCTGTGAAGTAACTCATCACTCAAATGACAAGGGGTCATGGACTATAACCAGCCCCTCTAATTAAAACCCCCACCCTAGCCCTTTAAAAGCAACTTATCAGCTCCCCTCCCTTCCTTCCACAAGGCAAAAACGGAACTCTGCAGTGTTAAGAAACTCACTTGTATAAGCACTTGTGAAAAAGGGTTCTCAATGGAAAATGCTTACCCCCCAACTTCTGGTCTCGGGCCTCCAACTTCCTGTCCCTTAAGCTTGTTGACAGATGACCCAAACCCATGTCCTCAGTATATCAGCACAGTGGCTTCAGAGGAGGCAGGCTATCAGGAGATTATATAATCAATAGTAAAGCTTTTGTATTCTGCAACTAATAGGAATGATCTCTCATTCTTTAATACTCATAGAATAATATAATAAGAAATATTTATTTTTTTGGTAGAACAATATACCATCAATGACACTGGAATTAGTGCATAAAATAGCATTATGTTTTATGACTGCACTTAACATATGATTGTACTAACTTCAACTATCACTTACAATTAATGTGTCTACAACATGTCACATATGACATGTATACAAGATGTCTTATACAACATAGATACAACATGTGTAAAGCTACGTAATTCTTACAATCTGTATGCAACTTAATAGTTGCACTTAGTGGGCCTATTCTAATTTTACATGACTTTTCATTGATAGAACATCAGAGAGACTTGTTCTGTTGGCATCTTTGTTTCCATTGATTGTTTATCCATGATAATAAACTAGCTATGCATATGAATGGGTCATACTACACAACATTGTAATATGTATTTCTGTTATATTATAGTTTATATCATTTACTTCTTTACTGCATGTTTGTGTGCTTTTTTTTTCTTGTGGTTTACTTTTGTTGTTGATATTTGCTGTTTCAGCAGTTATTCATTATCTGAACTGGTGATTAATATTGGTACTATCTGCTCTGTAGTTACTTACTATAAAACTTGAAATATATTGTAATAAACAGGAGGCTTTAATGAATGTGAGATGTAGTTTTGTTGCACATTATTCATGCTAAGTATAACTTGCTTTTGAAAGCATGAGTTTCAGGTGGAAATCCAGTAATGAAACTCAAGCATGAAACTCAGGAATGAAAGTCAGGTATGGAAGTCAGTCATGAAAATCAGGCATTTAAATCAGGCTTGAAATTAAGTTGTGAAATCTAGGTGTGAAAGTCAGGCATGAAAGCCTGGAATTAAGGTCAGGCATGAAATCCAGGTGTAAAATCCATGAATAAAATCCAAGCTTGAAGTGGCTGGTATGAAATAGCTGGTAAAGAAGACCAGAGACATGATGTTAACCGCTCCAGGTATATAGGTGAAAAGACTATGTATACAGTGCTGTTCAGCCTTTTATAAGAAATTGATTACCAATAATGCATTACTACCCATAATGCATCAGACATGGCCATGTTTGGTATTTAAGCATGAGTGAAAAAGTCAGGCGTGATTGTCAGGCATGAAAGTCAGGCATGAAATCCACAAGTGAAATCCAAGGGTGAAATTCACATGTGAAATCCAAGCATGAAATCTATAAGTTTGCAACCAGGGGTCCTGTTTCATAACAAACCTCTATAAGACTACATGAGTTTTGCATTTCATAAAGTTACAATGACCATTTTGGTCATAGTTAGGTTTACTAGGACTGTTAACCAGTAACCATTTTAGGTGAGAATTCTACCCTGTATCCCAGCATGATTTGCTTCTGCTGGTTTATGTCAAGTGGGGACTGAAAGTACAATATATAGAGGGCCAATAAAATAATTCCCAACAAAGTTGACTTGGCCTATCACAGCCAGTCACATGGACACTGTCCAAGTGTAAGGACCTAATATGCAAGAAGTAACTAGGCCATAAAAGAACAAGGGTCAGGCTCGGGCGGTCCCATGGCTTGTTGCATAATAAATCCCAGTAAAGGAGTTTGTATGAGTTTGCATTTCATACAATCACCTTTTGCCCTCATTGTAGATATGTGAGTTTTGATGGATTTATTGGAGTTTGGGGTGGACTTTCGAGAGTTTGGGGTGGATTTACAAGTGTTTTATTGTGCAACAGCATTTTCAAACTCTCCCATCGTTTCCATAAGCACACAAAACCCTCTGTATATGGTCTGCAAGTAAAGAAAGGACATATTTCTTTTCATGCAACTTTTTTTTATAAAGAATCAAAAGGAACTGATTATAACACTATGTGTGCTTAAATATATGGCGAGGAAAAAAAGTCACAAGGAAAATATGTTTGAAAATTCTCAGGTATTGATAAGATATTCCAAGAAACTTATTATGACATTGCAATTGGCTCTCATTTTAGGACATAACACATTTTCAGTTTTAAGTTTTTTAGTCCTTTCTTGATCACCAAACCTATAGCTATGAAGATTCATCATGGTACAGGCCATCGATGGCATTAATTTTAAGGCCATGATCCACTTTGCGATTTTGGGCCGTCCGATTTTCTTCTCATGCATTTTTCACATATTTGGAATCAATTTTCCTGATGAAAATGCAATTTTTCTGATATGTATTATTCTAAACTCTTGTAAAAAGTGTATGTTGAAAAATGATTATTTAACAAACCAATTTTCAAAATTGGTTAAAAATCGGTCCAAAATCGCAACATGGATCATGGCCTTTAGGGTGCAGTCGGGTCCGGACAGTTTGGACAGGGCTCTGCACCAAAAGAGGTGTCCCTACAATTCTCTTTATGTCCCACAGCAAGGGAATCCTGGAAGCAGAATGACCAACCAATCATAGACCTCCCTTGATGGATTACCCCTGTGTTCACTCTCCAAGCACACCTGGGGGAGGTGAACTGTTCAGAGGGTATCAGGTCAACAGATTCTGCCTCTGCTTGGGGAGTGATTGTGGGTGTCAGAAAAACACTCTGCAGCAGTAATGTTGCCTTTTACTTGACATTACTTGGTTCATAGATTTGGTTGTCAGAGATATGCTGAGGAAATGTCATAGATGGGTGGAAATCCTTTCAGGTGCAACTTTAAAGCCACTTTATTTGCACTATAGGTAGGGAATATATGGTCGATTCTCACGAAACGTGCCCAATTCATGGATTTCAACATTATTTCCTCATTACTAAGTTATTTAACCAAATTCATATCTGTTTTTTGTATTTGAGTATGAATACCTAATATGTCTACATTTTGCAACTTACATTTTCACCCTTAACTTAAATATTTTATGAATTTCCCCTAAAAATGTATGATTTCTGTCCCGTTTTCACTGTTTTTTCTTGTATACTCTAATTTAACGGCTTTTTTTGTAATGAATTAATTATACATACTTTCTGGTTTTTTTTTTATCACTTTGTATACATTCTTTTATTTACTATTCCATCAGTACATAAAGATATGAATAAAATATAATATTTATTCCAGTCTTTAATCACTTGTACATTTTTTTTGTCATCGTCCGTGGGGGCACTTAAAACCATTACTAACAGTACAGTACATTTTAAAAAATATCAATTTATTTCAATACTTACTTCTAAACAAATACCTATACTTATTTGCATATTATAATACTTTAAAAGTTTATAAAATTATTCAATTTCTCACCTAAATACGATAAAATAGAAAAGTGGTGTACTTTTTCCCTGTCATCGTTCGTGGGGGCATAACGTAACAATATCCATTATATCTTGCAAATTATATATCATTATTTAATAATATTATACACCTTATCAAGCATTAACCTTCCTCAATGCACTGTTGTAAAACTGAATTTATATCAATAGTAATTATTAAAAATTTCCTTACATAAACTCTACTGTCATCGATTGTGGGGGCTGTCATCGTTCGTGGGGGCTATTTTGTCATCGTTCGTGGGGGTATTATCGTCCGTGGGGGCACCCGTCTTAACGTTCGTGGGGGCATTATCGTCCGTGGGGGCACCTATGTCAGCGTTCGTGGGGGCCCGTGGGGGCTCATATCGTTCGTGGTGTTCCTTCTGTCAAAGCGCGCAATACCATACCTACATCTACCGTTCATATCTGGAACTAATTCGTGGCGCCATCTACCGATTTACGGAGGAAAACCATGACGTCACAGGGACGCGGAGT
The DNA here is from genome assembly GCA_936440205.1 of Lepidonotus clava. Taxonomy (NCBI): domain Eukaryota; kingdom Metazoa; phylum Annelida; class Polychaeta; order Phyllodocida; family Polynoidae; genus Lepidonotus; species Lepidonotus clava. The sequence continues at coordinate 5,929,820 of OW387143.1, forward strand.
TCTGCAGCGTTTTCGGTGAGTAACGTCTTTCTTCATATTTCTTGTGAATCTAGCACCATTATTCTTTAATTTCATAATGTCAACTATGCAAACCTATGTTAATATGATAGAATAATATGTATAGATTCTAGATATCTACTTTTTCTCATACAGTTAAGGTACACATAAACTTTTTGATCGAAAAATGCTTTCGAAATTTCATGAAGACGTGGATCCCGCCACCATTTTTGCCCCCACGATTCGCCCGAAGCAATAAGCCCCCACGAACCATTCCTTTAGCCCCCACGGATTATTTCGTAAGTCCCCACGAATTGTTTCAGTATCATAGAATAATGTCCATACATTTTGCAAAGTTTTTCATAGAAATGTGGTAATGATAGGTGCCGTTTATCTACTCACGATCACTCCCTCAACCACCTATCCCATCATGGCCCACCACCCACCACCATTTATTCCGTCACTACTTGAAATTAGCCCCCACGAATCATTTCCTCACCCCCACGAATTCTATCAGTAATCTAATATAATGGCCATTCATTTTGCAAACTTTTTTCATAGAAAATGTTGTAATAATACGTCCCGCGTATCCACCCACCATTATGGCGTCCACGACCTATCCCATCATCCCCCTCTATTCATACCCTCACCACGTCGAATAAGCCTCCACGAATCAGCCCCCACGAATCATACCGTCTGCCCCCACCTATCATTTCGTCAGCCCCCACGAATTCTTGGAGTATTATAAGAAGTTGGATACATTTTGCTAAATTTTTCATAGAAATCTAATACTAAGTGCCATGTATTCACCGACTTTCATCCCCACCAATTCTTTATCTCTTAATGAATAATGTCCATATGAAATAATTCGTGGGGGCTAAACATAATCCGTCGGGGCGCATCCTTTGGGGAAAACTTTTTCATTGAAAAATGAAACCCTACCTCCCGTCTAAATTTGTACCCCTGTATTGTACAACTTATTCTTCTTTGAAATTAAAATGTTCTAATTCGTTTTTTAATTGTTTTTCTTATAAATGTTTTCAGAAATGGCGAAGCGCAAGCGTAACACCACACAATCACCCGCACCATCATCATCATCAACACCATCTCAACCACCATCACCACCACCACCACCACCACCACCACCACCACCACCACCAGCACGATCCCGATCCCGACGCACACTAAAATCCCAACAACAACAACAACAACAACAACAACACGCAGAACAAGAGGTAGAACAACAAGTTCCCCCTAAGAAGAAAAAGAAACGAGTAAAGAAGCCGAAATCGACCAAAGAGAAAGAGAGTAATAGAAGGTACATGGTGGAATACCGTAAGACGCACGACACCCGCGAAAAAGACAAGAACCGCAGTCAGGTAATAATATACCTTTGCATTTAGCATTATTTTAAAAATATTTCTTTTAATATTCAAATATAATTATCTATTCTATTCCTGTACCACTAATATAATAATGCTATGAAAATATGTGTATCCCCCTGTCCTCGACCACCATAAAATCCGTACCTGAAGAATTTAAATTTTGGTGGTGCTTCTTAACACCAGATAATTATTCCAAATTAACACATGAAATATTACCTCCAGAATATTGTTTTGTACCTATTCTAATAGCATGTAACACTGTAAGGAATTTTCTCTATATTGTGCACACTGTAATTCTCGTTCGGTGGCTACCACAATTTTGTACAAATAATAACTTTTTTCATAACACCTTGCTAACTTCAAAATTTATCTATTTATACCTCAGGCGAGGCGTCAGCGCATCGCAGATGAGGGTGGGATGTCGGAGCATGAGAGGGGGCTGAAACAAAAACGTGAAAAAGAGTACAAGCGCTCAATGCGGGCCTCCCAGACACAAGACAGTAAGTATAAAATATATGAGTGAAATTTAAATTATATTCATTTCACTGTTTAGATATTTTACAACTTATTCTAATATAGAAGTATGCAATGTTTCATTCATAGTTTTTAACTTCTTGATCTACAAAAGTAAATCTAACTTTAACCCACCAACCGTTAACACTGCCCCTACCAAGTATAATATAATATTGCCCCCACGCACGTGCCCCCACGCACGTGCCCCCACGGACATCCCATCACGGACGTGCATCCACGGACGTGCCCCCACGGACGTGTCAAACGGATGTCCACCCACGGACGTCCCCAAACGGACAATCACAAGTAGAATTACTCCATTACTACACTTTAATACTTACCGTAGGCAGTAACCATAGCGAGCACCGAAAAACAAAAATTATATTCCCCATAATTCACTAAATATACTTAACAATGCATGTTATTTACCAAAACAGAACCTGCAGAGGCACAGGGCCGTCCGCCTACGAGTGACAGTGACGTGCAGTATCTCGGGTCCGACGAAGGACAGGGCACCCCGCATGACGTAAGAAGGTAAGTCGTGCTTTTCCCAATATTCTGCTTGAAACATACACAGTAAACGTCATATTATCATCATCACTTAACGGGCTTCCGCAACTTAATACTTAGTGGGGGCTTTCTCTCATTGATCGTGGTTGCACTTTTAAACAAGAAATGCGGTTTTCACCACTGAAAAAACGGTTTTCCCGTGTGTTAGTGTCACAGTGTTGATCCCCTGGGTTAAACCCCATACTTAGAGTCTAGATGGGTTGTCCCGTGTCAAATTAAAAAAAAAAAAACATAGACACTTAACGTCATATTAGTATCATCACGTAACGGGCTTCCTCAACTTATAATACTTAGTGGTCGGTTTCTGTCATTGTTCGTGGGGGCACTTTCTCGTAATTCGTGGGGGCACTATGGCGTTCGTGTGGACACTTTTAAAAAAAAAAATAGTGGGGGCCTGCACCTTGTACCTTTCGTGGGAGCACTTGTTAATTACTTTTCCTTCTTTTTCCCCCTAAAATATTTTATTTCTTTTCACATAACTTGAACTTTGTTTTGTTTGTTTTAATTTACAGATCGCGCAGAGAGCAGTTCGAATCCCAGGCAGACGCAGAAGACGGTACATCCCAGGGGCAGGCCGCCACCTCCTCCACCCTTCACGGAAGAAGGTAAGTTGTGCTTTTCCCAATATTCTTCTTGAAACATAGACACTTAACGTCATATTAGTATCATCACGTAACGGGCTTCCTCAACTTATAAATAAATGAGTACTTAGTGGTCGGTTTCTGTCATTGTTCGTGGGGGCACTTTCTCGTAATTCGTGGGGGCACTATGGCGTTCGTGTGGACACTTTTAAAAAAAAAAATAGTGGGGGCTTGCACCTTGTACCTTTCCTGGGAGCACTTGTTAATTTGTTTTCCTTCTTTTTCCCCCTAAAATATTTTATTTCTTTTCACATAACTTGAACTTTGTTTTGTTTGTTTTAATTTACAGATCGCGCAGAGAGCAGTTCGAATCCCAGGCAGACGCAGAAGATGGTACATCCCAGGGGCAGGCCGCCACCTCCTCCACCCTTCACGGAAGAAGGTAAGTTGTGCTTTTCCCAATATTCTTCTTGAAACATAGACAGTTAACGTCATATTAGTATCATCACGTAACGGGCTTCCTCAACTTATAAATAAATGAGTACTTAGTGGTCGGTTTCTGTCATTGTTCGTGGGGGCACTTTCTCGTAATTCGTGGGGGCACTATGGCGTTCGTGGGGACACTTTTTAAAAAAAAAATAGTGGGGGCTTGCACCTTGTACCTTTCGTGGCAGCACTTGTTAATTTGTTTTCCTTCTTTTTCCCCCTAAAATATTTTATTTCTTTTCACATAACTTGAACTTTGTTTTGTTTGTTTTAATTTACAGATCGCGCAGAGAGCAGTTCGAATCCCAGGCAGACGCAGAAGATCGTACATCCCAGGGGCAGGCCGCCACCTCCTCCACCCTTCACGAAAGAAGGTAAGTTGTGCTTTTCCCAATATTCTTCTTGAAACATAGACACTTAACGTCATATTAGTATCATCATGTAACGGGCTTCCTCAACTTATAAATAAATGAGTACTTAGTGGTCGGTTTCTGTCATTGTTCGTGGGGGCACTTTCTCGTAATTCGTGGGGGCACTATGGCGTTCGTGGGGACACTTTTAAAAAAAAAAATAGTGGGGGCTTGCACCTTGTACCTTTCGTGGCAGCACTTGTTAATTTCTTTTCCTTCTTTTTCCCCCTAAAATATTTTATTTCTTTTCACATAACTTGAACTTTGTTTTGTTTGTTTTAATTTACAGATCGCGCAGAGAGCAGTTCGAATCCCAGGCAGACGCAGAAGATCGTACATCCCAGGGGCAGGCCGCCACCTCCTCCACCCTTCACGAAAGAAGGTAAGTTGTGCTTTTCCCAATATTCTTCTTGAAACATAGACACTTAACGTCATATTAGTATCATCACGTAACGGGCTTCCTCAACTTATAAATAAATGAGTACTTAGTGGTCGGTTTCTGTCATTGTTCGTGGGGGCACTTTCTCGTAATTCGTGGGGGCACTATGGCGTTCGTGGGGACACTTTTAAAAAAAAAAATAGTGGGGGCTTGCACCTTGTACCTTTCGTGGCAGCACTTGTTAATTTCTTTTCCTTCTTTTTCCCCCTAAAATATTTTATTTCTTTTCACATAACTTGAACTTTGTTTTGTTTGTTTTAATTTACAGATCGCGCAGAGAGCAGTTCGAATCCCAGGCAGACGCAGAAGATCGTACATCCCAGGGGCAGGCCGCCACCTCCTCCACCCTTCACGAAAGAAGGTAAGTTGTGCTTTTCCCAATATTCTTCTTGAAACATAGACACTTAACGTCATATTAGTATCATCACGTAACGGGCTTCCTCAACTTATAAATAAATGAGTACTTAGTGGTCGGTTTCTGTCATTGTTCGTGGGGGCACTTTCTCGTAATTCGTGGGGGCACTATGGCGTTCGTGGGGACACTTTTAAAAAAAAAAATAGTGGGGGCTTGCACCTTGTACCTTTCGTGGCAGCACTTGTTAATTTCTTTTCCTTCTTTTTCCCCCTAAAATATTTTATTTCTTTTCACATAACTTGAACTTTGTTTTGTTTGTTTTAATTTACAGATCGCGCAGAGAGCAGTTCGAATCCCAGGCAGACGCAGAAGATCGTACATCCCAGGGGCAGGCCGCCACCTCCTCCACCCTTCACGAAAGAAGGTAAGTTGTGCTTTTCCCAATATTCTTCTTGAAACATAGACACTTAACGTCATATTAGTATCATCACGTAACGGGCTTCCTCAACTTATAAATAAATGAGTACTTAGTGGTCGGTTTCTGTCATTGTTCGTGGGGGCACTTTCTCGTAATTCGTGGGGGCACTATGGCGTTCGTGGGGACACTTTTAAAAAAAAAAATAGTGGGGGCTTGCACCTTGTACCTTTCGTGGCAGCACTTGTTAATTTCTTTTCCTTCTTTTTCCCCCTAAAATATTTTATTTCTTTTCACATAACTTGAACTTTGTTTTGTTTGTTTTAATTTACAGATCGCGCAGAGAGCAGTTCGAATCCCAGGCAGACGCAGAAGATGGTACATCCCAGGGGCAGGCCGCCACCTCCTCCACCCTTCACGGAAGAAGGTAAGTTGTGCTTTTCCCAATATTCTTCTTGAAACATAGACACTTAACGTCATATTAGTATCATCACGTAACGGGCTTCCTCAACTTATAAATAAATGAGTACTTAGTGGTCGGTTTCTGTCATTGTTCGTGGGGGCACTTTCTCGTAATTCGTGGGGGCACTATGGCATTCGTGGGGACACTTTTAAAAAAAAAAATAGTGGGGGCTTGCACCTTGTACCATTTGTGGCAGCACTTCTTAATTTGTTTTACTTTTTCTTATTTTACAGATCTTCAGGAGAGTCCACCACGACCCACTCTTTGAGGTCCAGGCGCACTGAGACATGTGAAACTCTACCAGTGGAAACGTAAGTTTCCCATTTTTTTAGATGTACTTTCAATAAAATGATTTGTATGATTTTTCCATTATTCACAAATAGTTTGCTTAATTATGTTAATGTTTGTCACAACATCTTCAAATAGGGAACGTAGTTACTTATACTATTATAGTAATGTGCAATCTTGCATTGCTTTAATTCTAAAAAATTATAATCTCTTATTGGGTCAACTTTAAAAAAGGCCATTCCTGTACTGGAAATTAGAGAAAAAATTTGTATTTTTTTTAACCACCATCATTGTATAAAAATGGCACAAAATTATTGGATTTATTGTACATTCCGCTTTAAAACGAACCTTTTAAAAGAACTATACCCTCAATAGGAGATAAGGTGACATTTCTTAATTAACTAATATTATTATTGTTGAACCACATTTCTTTGAAATATTATTTTTATGCTGAACTGTTACCAAATGTCCTTAAAATTCAATTCATTCTTCGTTCGTGGGGGCACTTTCTCATAGTTCGTGGGGGCACTTTTTGAGAGTTCGTCGTGGTCTCGTTTACACGTAACTCACAAAATTAACTAATTCAACTCATGAAATTTAAGAAATAATAATGCTAATCTAGTCGTTCAATATATAGAAAAAGATTATTGTTTATTATTTTTTTAACCCCAACTGAAATGTCGAATGCCATTATTTTTCCTTCACTTTAGCTCTTACAGTTCGTGGGGGCACTCTCATCGTCCGTGGGGGCACTTTCTCGTAGTTCGTGGGGGCACTTTGTGAGAGTTCGTGGGGGTCTTATTTAGACGTTACTCACAAAATTAACTAATTCAACTCATGAAATTTAAGAAATAATAATGCTAATCTATTCGTTCAATATATAGAAAAAGATTATTCTTTATTTTTTTTGTAACCCCAAATGAAAAGTGGAATGCCATTGTTTTTCCTTCACTTTAGCTCTTACAGTTCGTGGGGGCACTGTCATCGTCCGTGGGGGCACTTTCTCGTAGTTCGTGGGGGCACTTTTTATACTTCGTTATTGTTTTATTTTCACGTCCCTTGTTCCCGTATCATTATTCAATATAAGGACATTTGGTAGCAATTCTGTACTTTCTATTATTTTACATTATTTATTATTTTTTTGGTTTGTTATTCTTATTCATTTTTAAAAATAGCGAGGAGGAGAGACGTGTCAGAACTGTCTGGGAAGAAGACATTGCAGACGGGGAGGCCATTTTTGGCACGTCCTTCAGGCCCCAGTTCCTTGACATAACTTCAACAACAACAGAGGATGAGCAAGAACAAGAGACTGAGGGATTATTAGATTGGGCGCGGCAAGCGTTTCGGCAACACAGTCCCACACCCACATAGACCTGATTTCCCCTCCCTCACGCCCCCACACCCAGTACACGCCCCATCCCCAGACGTACATAGACCTTAGATCCCCTTCCCCCGAAGCCCGCCCTCACACCCGGTCCACCCCCCATCCCCCTACACGTCCAACCTCCCCGAAGCCCTCAACATCCCGCTCCACCTCCTCTTCCCTGAAACGTCCCCCTAAACGTCCCACCTCAACCCAGCCTCCCTCCACCCGCTCCACCCCCCATCCCGACACGTACGTAGACCTTATATCCCCTGAAGCCCGCCCCCACACCCGCTCCACCCCCCATCCCGACACGTACGTAGACCTTATATCCCCTGAAGCCCGCCCCCACACCCGCTCCACCCCCCATCCCGACACCCACATAACCCTTAGATCCCCTGAAGCCCGCCCTCACACCCGGTCCACCCCCCATCTCCCTACACGTCCCACCTCCCCGAAGCCCTCAACATCCCGCTCCACCTCCTCTTCCTTGAAACGTCCCCCTAAACATCCCACCTCAAGACAGCCTCCCTCCACCCGCTCCACCCCCCATCCCGACACCCACATAGACCTTAGATCCCCCGAAGCCCGCCCTCACACCCGGTCCACCCCCCATCCCCCTACACGTCCCACCTCCCCGAAGCCCTCAACATCCCGCTCCACCTCCTCTTCCCTGAAACGTCCCCCTAAACATCCCACCTCAAGACAGCCTCCCTCCACCCGCTCCACCCCCCATCCCGACACCCACATAGACCTTAGATCCCCTGAAGCCCGCCCTCACACCCGGTCCACCCCCCATCCCCCTACACGTCCCACCTCCCCGAAGCCCTCAACATCCCGCTCCACCTCCTCTTCCCTGAAACGTCCCCCTAAACATCCCACCTCAACACAGCCTCCCTCCACCCGCTCCACCCCCCATCCCGACACCCACATAGACCTTAGATCCCCTGAAGCCCGCCCTCACACCCGGTCCACCCCCCATCCCCCTACACGTCCCACCTCCCCGAAGCCCTCAACATCCCGCTCCACCTCCTCTTCCCTGAAACGTCCCCCTACACGTCCCACCTCAACACAGCCTCCCTCCACCCGCTCCACCCCCAATCCCGACACCCACATAGCCCTTAGATCCCCTGAAGCCCGCCCTCACACCCGGTCCACCCCCCATCCCCCTACACGTCCCACCTCCCCGAAGCCCTCAACATCCCGCTCCACCTCCTCTTCCCTGAAACGTCCCCCTACACGACCCACCTCAACACAGCCTCCCTCCACCCGCTCCACCCCCAATCCCGACACCCACATAGACCTTAGATCCCCTTCCCCTGAAGCCCGCCCCCACACCCGGTCCCCCCGTCATACCTCCACCCTCTCCAAATCACGTAAACGTAAAGGTACCCCGACCCGCTCCATGCCCCGTCCACCTACATCCCCCCCCACCTCCTCCTCCCAGTCACCTTCTACCCACCAACCCTTGTCCCCACTAGCATCATCATCCCCATTCCATAATTTCATGTCTAAAATTCGTGAGAATGAAAAACAGGCATACCTGCACCAACTGCATTTTACATCCCGTTCCCCTTCCCCTTCCCCTTCCCCTTCCACTTCCCATTCCCCTTCCCATTCTATACATTTCTCTTCGGGATCGACTGAATCCCTGTAATTTAATGTTTTAACTTCAGCTTTTCACTTTAAGGTTTAACATTTGTCACGTTAGCACTTACGTGATTTTGTAAATCTATAGTAATCATTTTGTAAATTTCAATTTTATCTTTCCTAACCTAAAACGCTTGCCTCGCCCAATCTAATAAGTACTGTAGAACATTATAGAGATTTTGTAGTAATTTCATATACTTAAACTAGTATTTTTTTGCAAGCTAAAATTCTACAGTTCTTATGGTTCTGTATAATTTCTCTAACCCAAGTATATTGTGTAGGAATTTCAAATTCAAACAAAAAATGGTGGAGTACTATACTTTGTACTTTGTATTTTTGACCCTACAGTGATGAACAACCTCAGAATGTTCTAAACAACGTTATTTAACTGTGTGAGAGTTACTTGTGCCTGTAAGCATAGCATTTTAATTTCGTTAACTAGTGGGGCTATTTGTCATCGTTCGTGGGGGCACGTTCGTGGGGGCACTCGTAATAGATTTTTTTGTTGTTTAATTTGCCTCAGCTGCCAGGCATAGTGTGTGTAGCAAGCAACCCTGTAATACATAAGAAATATGTAAAACTCATATAATAATCCTAGTAAAATAATAGTTCTTTTTTAAACAGAAGTATTTTGTAATCACCAGCGCCCCACTGGCATCTGTTATGGTTCTTTAACTGTGTCACAGTTACTTGTGCCTGTAAGCATAGCATTTTAATTTCGTTAACTAGTGGGGCTATTTGTCATCGTTCGTGGGGGCACGTTCGTGGGGGCACTCGTAATAGATTTTGTTGTTGTTTAATTTGCCTCAGCTGCCAGGCATAGTGTGTGTAGCAAGCAACCCTGTAATACATAAGAAATATGTAAAACTCGTATAATAATCCTAGTAAAATAATAGTTCTTTTTTAAACAGAAGTATTTTGTAATCACCAGCGCCCCACTGGCATCTGTTATGGTTCTTTAACTGTGTCACAGTTACTTGTGCCTGTAAGCATAGCATTTTAATTTCGTTAACTAGTGGGGCTATTTGTCATCGTTCGTGGGGGCACGTTCGTGGGGGCACTCGTAATAGATTTTGATGTTGTTTAATTTGCCTCAGCTGCCAGGCATAGTGTGTGTAGCAAGCAACCCTGTAATACATAAGAAATATGTAAAACTCGTATAATAATCCTAGTAAAATAATAGTTCTTTTTTAAACAGAAGTATTTTGTAATCACCAGAGCCCCACTGGCATCTCTTATGCCGTAGTCACTGGTTGATTAGAACGGTAATATTTAACAAAAATGGTGCTACTTGATCCTGTGGTTTGGGGACAGGAACTGCATTTTTCATGTTAGTATCGTGAGTGGGCATGATAGAAGTTGGATGCTTAAGTGCTACTTGTGTATACCAAAGTTGCATGTTATCAAACACTCATGCCATTTATGTGGTGTGTCCAATTTTAAAAATTACATGGTTATAATATACTAACTGCCCATCATTTCTGGCTACGGTTAAAAAAAAACTATATTGTAATATGTTGTTTTGCAGTTACTTCCTTCAGGTTATAATATGTGTTAGATTATTGTGAATGACGAGTAAATTGTTTTGACGTGTTGAGATCATTTCAATGTCAATGTAAAGCTCGGCATGATATAAAAGTCTGGATTTGTGAAAGGTATACCATCCGTTAAACCACAGTGGCTCTTCAAAATTAAACAAACCCTATTTTTATACGTATTTCAGACATTTTTCTTGGGTGTGAGTAGATAAGTTACTTGACCAGTAAATTTCTATTGTGTATGAATAAATGATAATATTTGTGTAACGTTACATGCTTGAATCTTTCTTTTTTTCTATCATCGTTAGTATTGCTTCTTATTGTGATTACTCAGGATTCGTTTGGGCTGTAACTGATAGTGGGGTAATTCTGTCATGGTTCGTGGGGACCGTCATCGTCCGTGGGGGCACCTCGTCAAAATTCGTGGGGGCTTTCGGCTAATTCTGTCAACTAAATATCTTTCATTACTTTTGTATTATTCAAGTCACTTCATGCAATAAGCATGGGGGCAATATTTAAAATATTTTATAGTAAAGCTTGATGTTGGTGTAAACTGGGATGGGCTTATTCTTCCATGGTTGGTGGGGGCACTCCCCATCTGTCATGGTCCGTGGGGGCACCTCGTCGAAATTCGTGGGGGCTGTAATCTAAAGTCGGCTAATTCTCTCATGGTGCCCTCTCCCGTCATGGTCCGTTATGGAACTGTGAACATTCATGGGGGGTGTATGTATACATCATATTCTTTTGGGGTATTATGTAACAGTACAATTATACTGACAAGTTATTGTATTTTATAAATAACTAATACAGATCATACTTATTCTAATACATGGTAGTATTTATTAGATAACTCAGTATTTAGAAATTCATGTATTTCCAGGAATACAAAAACACCTCACAGCCGCCATCCGAAAACCAGGGCTCTTCAACGTAAAGTTCGCATACAAGAAGACAAAATGCAGATAATGAAAGCAGAAATTAAAAAGAAAACAAAAGAACTAGAAGTAGTAAAATCACATGAGTGCTCCACCCCACCTAATAAAACAACTAAAGGAAAAAACACGGAAACGATTACTGAAGGAAAAAAGAAAACAACACCAAAAAGGGACAATTGCTCCCCTACTTGTCCTCCTGCTCCAAAGAAAAAGTGTACACCAAAACAAGAAACACCTTGTGAATTGAAAAAAAGAAAAACGAAAATCGGTACTGGGTCAGACAGTGAAAACTCCTCCCCCCCAAGAAAGAAAAAAACCACACCTCTTCAAGTCACAAACAAAAAGAAACCTAGAAGACCAGGTTTACCGAAAACACCAAAAGGGCTGAACAAAACTAAACAAACAAATGGTGGACCTCTCACAACAAGTATTCCAACACCTTCTCGTGGAAAAACAATGGTTAAACCAAGGAAGCCACTATGGCTGGTAAAACAAGAAACAGAGAAGAAGATTATTCACTATCAACCAGTCAAGGAAACGAATGAAAATGATGTTGTCGTCATAGAGGATACGACGTGCTCCTTCTCCTCCTCCTCCTCCTCCTCCTCTCCCATAAATCTGACATTTTTAAAAGAAACATCAAATAAAAATAAAGAATTGTGGGAGGAGGACCTGGAAGCAATTCTTGAACCCCCATTCCAGAATGATCAACCTCAAAAGTCCTATGAGGAATGGCTCATAGAAATAGGTGTTCTACCTAAACCTAATGAGGAAAAACGCCCCCACGACGCCCCCACGGACGATGCCCCTAATGAGGAAAAACAATCATCGTACGAAGAGTGGCTCATAGAAATAGGGGTAGGGGGAGATGAGGAGGAGAAGGAGGATGAGAAGGTGGAAAATGCCACGGACTCGACGGTGCCCCCACGCCGGACCATGACAACTGCCCCCACAGACTTTATTAAAATCGAACAACACCCGATAAAGGAGAGTGATGAAGAAGACGAGAGTCCCACGGTGCCCCCACGCCCGACCATCACAACCGCCCCCACGGACTTTGTTAAAATCGAACAACACCCGATAAAGCATAGTCATGAAGAAGACGAGAGTTCGACGGTGCCCCCACGCCGGACCATGACAACTGCCCCCACGGACTTTATTAAAATCGAACAACACCCGATAAAGGAGAGTGATGAAGAAGACGAGAGTTCCACGGTGCCCCCACGCCCGACCATCACAACCGCCCCCACGGACTTTGTTAAAATCGAACAACACCCGATAAAGGAGAGTCATGAAGAAGACGAGAGTTCGACGGTGCCCCCACGCCGGACCATGACAACTGCCCCCACGGACTTTGTTAAAATCGAACAACACCCGATAAAGGAGAGTCATGAAGAAGACGAGAGTTCGACGGTGCCCCCACGCCGGACCATGACAACTGCCCCCACGGACTTTATTAAAATCGAACAACACCCGATAAAGGAGAGTGATGAAGAAGACGAGAGTTCCACGGTGCCTCCACGCCCGACCATCACAACCGCCCCCACGGACTTTGTTAAAATCGAACACCACCCGATAAAGGAGAGTCATGAAGAAGACGAGAGTTCGACGGTGCCCCCACCCCCGACCATCACAACCGCCCCCACGGACTTTGTTAAAATCGAACACCACCCGATAAAGGAGAGTCATGAAGAAGACGAGAGTTCGACGGTGCCCCCACCCCCGACCATCACAACCGCCCCCACGGACTTTGTTAAAATCGAACACCACCCGATAAAGGAGAGTCATGAAGAAGACGAGAGTTCGACGGTGCCCCCACCCCCGACCATCACAACCGCCCCCACGGACGTTCAGAAAAAAGAGGGACACGTTATAAAAGATAGTGAGGAACTTGAGAACAATGAAGACTCGTGGTCGTCCATGGATGAAAACGATATAATACAGACTCTCTTAACATTAGAAGAGATCGAAGAGAATCAGAAGGAGAAGGAGAAAAATGTGGAGAAAGAGGATAAGGATAAGGAGCAGTACGATCATGACGTGTATAAGGAAGAGAAGGATGATGATGATGAAGAGAGGGAAGAGGATGAGGAGAAGGAGAAGGACGGAGAGGTTCAGGAGGAGGATAAGGACGAGGATAAGTGTAATGAGAGTAGAGATGAGGAAGAGAAGGGAGAGGAAGAGAAAGAAGGTAATGAGCAGGATAGGGATGAGGAAGAGAGGGAGAAGAAGGATGAGGAAGAGAGGGAGAAGAAGGATGATGATGAGGAAGAGAGGGAAGAGGATGAGGAGAAGGAGAAGGACGGAGAGGTGGAGGAGGAGGATAAGGACGAGGACAAGTGTAATGATAGTAGCGATGAGGAAGAGAAGGGAGAGGAAGAGAAAGAAGGTAATGAGCAGTATACGGATGAGGAAGAGAGGGAGAAGAAGGATGAGGAAGAGAGGGAGAAGAAGGATGATGATGAGGAAGAGAGGGAAGAGGATGAGGAGAAGGAGAAGGACGGAGAGGTGGAGGAGGAGGATAAGGACGAGGACAAGTGTAATGATAGTAGCGATGAGGAAGAGAAGGGAGAGGAAGAGAGAGAAGGTAATGAGCAGCATACGGATGAGGAAGAGAGGGAGAAGAAGGATGAGGAAGAGAGGGAGAAGAAGGATGATGATGAGGAAGAGAGGGAAGAGGATGAGGAGAAGGAGAAGGACGGAGAGGTGGAGGAGGAGGATAAGGACGAGGACAAGTGTAATGATAGTAGCGATGAGGAAGAGAAGGGAGAGGAAGAGAGAGAAGGTAATGAGCAGCATACGGATGAGGAAGAGAGGGAGAAGAAGGATGATGATGATGAAGACAGGGAAGAGGATGAGGAGAAGGAGAATTATGGAGAGGTGGAGGAGGAGGAGGAGGAGGATAAGGACGAGGACAAGTGTAATGATAGTAGCGATGAGGAAGAGAAGGGAGAGGAAGAGAGAGAAGGTAATGAGCAGCATACGGATGAGGAAGAGAGGGAGAAGAAGGATGATGATGATGAAGACAGGGAAGAGTATGAGGAGAAGGAGAATTATGGAGAGGTGGAGGAGGAGGAGGATAAGGACGAGGACAAGTGTAATGATAGTAGCGATGAGGAAGAGAAGGGAGAGGAAGAGAGAGAAGGTAATGAGCAGCATACGGATGAGGAAGAGAGGGAGAAGAAGGATGATGATGATGAAGACAGGGAAGAGGATGAGGAGAAGGAGAATTATGGAGAGGTGGAGGAGGAGGAGGATAAGGACGAGGACAAGTGTAATGATAGTAGCGATGAGGAAGAGAAGGGAGAGGAAGAGACAGAAGGTAATGAGCAGTATACGGATGAGGAAGAGAGGGAGAAGAAGGATGAGGAAGAGAGGGAGAAGAAGGATGATGATCAGGAGGAGTATGATGACGAGGAGAAGGATGATGAGTATAGGGATGAGAAAGATTGTGATGAGGAAGAGAAGGAAGACGAAGATTATCATGAGGAAAAAGATCCGTATGATACTGATGAGGAGAGTGAGGTGTATGAAAAATTCGTAACATCGATAAGAAACAGAAGCGAAGCGCTAAGCGACGATGATAACAGTTGACTACTTTTGGAAACGGAGGATGAGGGAGAAGACATGAGCGATATATCTTCAGAATATGATGGGGATTTAGAAAGTGAAGAAGAAACGGACGATGATGATAAAGCCCCCACGGACGACGCCCCCACGGACGACGCCCCCACGGACGATGCCCCCACGGACGCCGCCGCAACGGATGACGTCCCCACGGACGATGATGAAAATGCCCCCACGGACGACGACGACGACAATACCTCCACGGATAATGACGACCATGACAATTTAAAGAAAGATAAACACAGAAAAGTAAATATGAAACAGAGTTGGTCGACTCCTCAGAAAGAGGCCTTCCACCTGTGTGAGAAGTTAGAAATAACTCCCACACTAGGACGTATACGGAACATAATGCCTTTCACTGTTACTGTATCAGCGGTGAAAGGAGCCTCTACAAAGACCAAGAAGGAACTGTTCACTTCAATTCCGGAAGCAACTAAACAAACAACAAGATGTGCTTCGGAGATAAGTAGAAAGATCGGAATATCCAGGAAACTCCTTGGAAAGCGCAAGGTTAACATCAGTCAGAGGGCGTTGAATAAAGAAAAAAACCGAGCTTCTGTTGAAGCCTACATGTGCCGGCCCGAAAGCAGTTCGGTGATGCCATCGAAACGGGACCATGTCAAGGGACAACAGATTCACGGGCTCAACTACACCCTGAGCAGCCTTCACTGCAAGTACCAGGAGGAAGGAGGAAAGTTATCTTTGGCGACTTTCTGTCGGTCATGACCAAAGTACATGAAAACCATCGCATTCACTCAGCGACGTCAGTGCCTATGCTCGCATTGTGCAAACATGACATTGCTGAGTGGGGCAGTGCCGGGCATGCCCACCTCCCCACCGGATATTGGCCAACTATCAGAAGATGAACTGGATCAGTTGTTCCACGGGATGACGAAGGACCACTACACCGTCCAGCAGTGGGCACGGACCTCCGTCACTTACAAACAGGACGACATAAAGAAGACCAAGTTGGTTGACTTTCACATGGCGAAGGAAGAAGTGCAGTCCACCATCCGTCAGAAGATGCTTTTCTTCAGGGGACACTGCCATCGCGTTGAAGTGCAGTATGCACAGATACGCACCCTGAAGGAAGCACTCATACCATTCAAGGAGGCCACACTACAGATGGACTACTCTGAGAACTGGTCGGCAGAGTTCCCATTCGAAGTTACGGCTGTGTACTTCGACAAAGCACAAACTGCACTTCACCCGATGGTGGTCCATTACCACAACGGGGTGAAGCTGCGGGTCAAAAGCTTTGTTGGAGTTACGACTGTGGGCTCACACACCATACCCACAACGTACACTTTCTTGAAGAAACTGCTGGCCAGGTTGGAAGTTCTTCTGTCGGAGTTGGAGGTTCTGCACTTCATCACGGACAGCCCCTCAAGCCAGTATAGGAACCGGACGGCTGTGCATATGATCGGTGCTTTCGCCCACATGCACAACATCAAGGCATCGTGGACGTGGTTGGAGGCAGGACACGGTAAAGGTCCTTGTGACGGGGTGGGTGGCTCACTGAAACGGAAGATGAGCAACCTCGTCAAGGGTGGACAAGTTATCCGCAACACCAGTGAGTTCATCACCGCTGCAAACAGCTCACCCCTGAACATGTACCTGCTGTCGGCATCACTGGAAGAGGTGGAGGCAACACAGAATGAAGTGAAGAGGTGGAACGTTCTGCCCATCAAGGGAATGATGAGTACGCACGCGTGTGTATCAGTCCCTACTGGTGTGGCCATACGGGACACCTCTTGCTTTGGCCCATGCTGCAAATTGTCTCCCACCTGCCCTGGATGGCGCACCGTGCCACTGGATCTACACCAACCAGAACCAGCTGTACAGCCGTCTTCGGACTCTGATGATGATGATGATGAGGACAACATGACACTCGCACAAGTACGTGATGAGGTGTCGTCCGAGTCGTGCAAGTCGTGCGACTCCGATATGGAGCCCTCGTCTGAATCGGAAGATGAAGAAAAGGTTTCTTTGCTGCGCAATGAGGATGTTCAGCTATGTGAGACGGAGCCATGGATAGCGTCGGACTCTGAAGAGGATGGGGAAGTACGTCATACGGAACCCTCGTCTGAATCGGAAGAAGACGTTAAGCTGTCTGGCCTGTGGAAGACACAGAAGAGGCATGTGTCGTCGGACTCTGAAGAGGATGGGGAAGTACGTCATACGGAACCCTCGTCTGAATCGGAAGATGATGTCAAGCTGTCTCGTCTCCAGGTGTCGTCCGAGTCGTGGGACTCTGAGGATAATATGGAACTGGTAAGGGTACGTGACAAGCAACCACTCAAGGTGGGCAGCTTTGTGACAGTGATGTACCAGAAGAAGTGGTACCCGGTGCAGGTGTGCCGTAAGGTGGATGGACCGATACTTCACATCCGGTACATGAAGCATTACAACAACAAGTTCGTGTGGACTAAACTGGAGGATGTAGGGACCGTAGAGATGGGTAACATTCTTACACGGATCCAGAAGCCAAAACCATCAGGCTCTGGAAAAGTGTTTGATGTGACGCCATCGGAGAGGAAAGAGGTGGAGACGAAGTTACAACTTTTGCTTAGTTTGTAGACTGTGGGGGGTATTGTAATATTTAGATGGTGGGGGTATTCTGTAATGGTAAGTGGGGGTATTGTTTGGTATTTTGGGTTATGTGTCATGGTTTGTGGGGGTACTCGGAATAGTTGGACATTTTTGTAATTTTAAAAATAGCATTTTAATTTAGTTCGTGGGGGTATTTGTCATCATTCGTGGGGGCACGTTCGTGGGGGCACTCGTAATAGATTTAATTTTTTTTTAATTTGCCTCAGCTGCCAGGCATAGTGTGTGTAGCAAGTAGCTTCGTCAATACCTTTGACCCAGAAGATAACTGGACTACCAACTCCTGTAACTCCTGTAAGATCTACATAACTCAACACCTGAACACCGCAACAAGACAAACTGCCTGCCATGAAGTTTGCTGTAGTCTTCACCGGTTCCATACAAGTTTAAATTCAGTTGCCTAAGCTGCCAGGCCTCATGTGTGTAGCCATATTTATTTAGAGAATTTTGCTATATTGTAAAATTAGTACTGAGACAAATCGATTTAAATATAAAGTAATACCCTATTAGGAAATGATGCAATATTTGGTACAGAACTTTTGAGATGTGATTCCCTTGGGGAAAGTTGTGATGGTCCGTGGGGGCACCGTGGGGACCGTTGACGAAATGTTATGATAAATGCAGTAATGTGAATATCATACTCTAGTATTTAGCATAGTATTTAGAGCAAATTTATGATGGAATAATATTTTGTAAAGAACTTTTGCGATGTGATGGGGGAACTTGTGCTGTATCGTTTGCGGAGAACTTTCCGATAGTTCGTGGGGGCAGTTGTCATCGTCCGTGGGGGCACCGTGGGGGCGGTTCTGATGGATGATGGTGGCAGCTCTGATAAATGGTGGGGGAAGTTCTTAATGCATACTTAGTCGATTTTAAGAAGGAGTGTGGTTATGATTCACAAGTTGACTGTTGCGTGATAGGAAATGTGCTGTATAGCGGTGGAAGTTGTGATGGTGCGTGGGGGACAGTTGTCATGGTCCGTGGGGGCACCGTGGGGGCGGTTCTTGAAGATGTAGACCGTTGACAGTATTTTCAACAGTTTTCACGAAATGTTATGATAAATGCAGTAATGTGAATATCATGCTCTAGTATTTAGCATAGTATTTAGAGCAAATTTATGATGGAATAATATTTTGTAAAGAACTTTTGCGATGTGATGGGGGAACTTGTGCTGTATGGTTTGCGGAGAACTTTCCGATAGTTCGTGGGGGCAGTTGTCATCGTCCGTGGGGGCACCGTGGGGGCGGTTCTGATGGATGGTGGTGGCAGCTCTGATAAATGGTGGGGGAAGTTCTTAATGCATACTTAGTCGATTTTAAGAAGGAGTGTGGTTATGATTCACAAGTTGACTGTTGCGTGATAGGAAATGTGCTGTATAGCGGTGGAAGTTGTGATGGTGCGTGGGGGACAGTTGTCATGCTCCGTGGGGGCACCGTGGGGGCGGTTCTTGAAGATGTAGACCGTTGACAGTATTTTCAACAGTTTTCACGAAATGTTATGATAAATGCAGTAATGTGAATATCATGCTCTAGTATTTAGCATAGTATTTAGAGCTAATTTATGATGGAATAATATTTTGTAAAGAACTTTTGCGATGTGATGGGGGAACTTGTGCTGTATGGTTTGCGGAGAACTTTCTGATAGTTCGTGGGGGCAGTTGTCATCGTCCGTGGGGGCACCGTGGGGGCGGTTCTGATGGATGGTGGTGGCAGCTCTGATAAATGGTGGGGGAAGTTCTTAATGCATACTTAGTCGATTTTAAGAAGGAGTGTGGTTATGATTCACAAGTTGACTGTTGCGTGATAGGAAATGTGCTGTATAGCGGTGGAAGTTGTGATGGTGCGTGGGGGACAGTTGTCATGGTCCGTGGGGGCACCGTGGGGGCGGTTCTTGAAGATGTAGACCATTGACAGTATTTTCAACAGTTTTCACGAAATGTTATGATAAATGCAGTAATGTGAATATCATGCTCTAGTATTTAGCATAGTATTTAGAGCAAATTTATGATGGAATAATATTTTGTAAAGAACTTTTGCGATGTGATGGGGGAACTTGTGCTGTATGGTTTGCGGAGAACTTTCCGATAGTTCGTGGGGGCAGTTGTCATCGTCCGTGGGGGCACCGTGGGGGCGGTTCTGATGGATGATGGTGGCAGCTCTGATAAATGGTGGGGGAAGTTCTTAATGCATACTTAGTCGATTTTAAGAAGGAGTGTGGTTATGATTCACAAGTTGACTGTTGCGTGATAGGAAATGTGCTGTATAGCGGTGGAAGTTGTGATGGTGCGTGGGGGACAGTTGTCATGGTCCGTGGGGGCACCGTGGGGGCGGTTCTTGAAGATGTAGACCGTTGACAGTATTTTCAACAGTTTTCACGAAATGTTATGATAAATGCAGTAATGTGAATATCATGCTCTAGTATTTAGCATAGTATTTAGAGCAAATTTATGATGGAATAATATTTTGTAAAGAACTTTTGCGATGTGATGGGGGAACTTGTGCTGTATGGTTTGCGGAGAACTTTCCGATAGTTCGTGGGGGCAGTTGTCATCGTCCGTGGGGGCACCGTGGGGGCGGTTCTGATGGATGGTGGTGGCAGCTCTGATAAATGGTGGGGGAAGTTCCTAATGCATACTTAGTCGATTTTAAGAAGGAGTGTGGTTATGATTCACAAGTTGACTGTTGCGTGATAGGAAATGTGCTGTATAGCGGTGGAAGTTGTGATGGTGCGTGGGGGACAGTTGTCATGGTCCGTGGGGGCACCGTGGGGGCGGTTCTTGAAGATGTAGACCGTTGACAGTATTTTCAACAGTTTTCACGAAATGTTATGATAAATGCAGTAATGTGAATATCATGCTCTAGTATTTAGCATAGTATTTAGAGCAAATTTATGATGGAATAATATTTTGTAAAGACCTTTTGCGATGTGATGGGGGAACTTGTGCTGTATGGTTTGCGGAGAACTTTCCGATAGTTCGTGGGGGCAGTTGTCATCGTCCGTGGGGGCACCGTGGGGGCGGTTCTGATGGATGGTGGTGGCAGCTCTGATAAATGGTGGGGGAAGTTCTTAATGCATACTTAGTCGATTTTAAGAAGGAGTGTGGTTATGATTCACAAGTTGACTGTTGCGTGATAGGAAATGTGCTGTATAGCGGTGGAAGTTGTGATGGTGCGTGGGGGACAGTTGTCATGGTCCGTGGGGGCACCGTGGGGGCGCTTCTTGAAGATGTAGACCGTTGACAGTATTTTCAACAGTTTTCACGAAATGTTATGATAAATGCAGTAATGTGAATATCATGCTCTAGTATTTAGCATAGTATTTAGAGCAAATTTATGATGGAATAATATTTTGTAAAGAACTTTTGCGATGTGATGGGGGAACTTGTGCTGTATGGTTTGCGGAGAACTTTCCGATAGTTCGTGGGGGCAGTTGTCATCGTCCGTGGGGGCACCGTGGGGGCGGTTCTGATGGATGATGGTGGCAGCTCTGATAAATGGTGGGGGAAGTTCTTAATGCATACTTAGTCGATTTTAAGAAGGAGTGTGGTTATGATTCACAAGTTGACTGTTGCGTGATAGGAAATGTGCTGTATAGCGGTGGAAGTTGTGATGGTGCGTGGGGGACAGTTGTCATGGTCCGTGGGGGCACCGTGGGGGCGGTTCTTGAAGATGTAGACCGTTGACAGTATTTTCAACAGTTTTCACGAAATGTTATGATAAATGCAGTAATGTGAATATTATGCTCTAGTATTTAGAACTTGTGCTGTATCGTTTGCGGAGAACTTTCCGATAGTTCGTGAGGCCAGTTGTGCTTGTCTGTGGGGGGACCGTGGGGGCGGTTCTGATGGATGGTGGTGGCAGCTCTAATAAATGGTGGGGGAAGTTATTAATGCATACTTAGTCGATTTTAAGATGCAGTGTGGTTATGATTCACAAGTTGACTCTTGCGTGATAGAAAATGTGCTGTATAGCGGTGGAAGTTGTGATGGTCCGTGGGGGACAGTTGTCATGGTCAATGGGGGAACCGTGGGGGAAGAGTTTGGGGGTTCTATAAGATATAGACCGTTCACAGTATTTTCAATAGTTTAAACAATATCTTATGAAATATTCAGTAATATGAATATTGTGCTATAGTATTTGGTATAGTACTCATACAAGTTGTGATGCATACTTAGTACATTTTCAGAAGCATTGAGGTTAAAATTAAGAACTTAACTGCTTAAGAAATGTTATGAAAAATTAAGTAATCTAAATATGATGCTCTAGTATTTGGTATAGTACTGATAGAATTTGTGATGGATACTCAGTGCTGCGAGATTGATGAAATGTTATAAAAAGTTTAGGAAATATTATGCTGAGTTGATAAAAGGGTAATCGAATTACTGGAAATTTAAAGTTGTGTGAGGATTAGAAATAATGAAAATATGAATGTACACATAAATAATGGTATAGATCGTGGAAAATATTAGGACAAAGTTAAAAAAATTTGAAGACCTAATGAAATTGGGAAATTATGAATTTGTAATGGAAAATAAAAGTAATTTGTACTTTAAATATGTAATTTGTATTGTATAGTTGTTAGGAGAATTGAGATTTCCCGTTCATGGAGGAAAGGAATAGAAGCAGCATAAATTTACTGTATGGGAAAATGTATAGTATAATGTTTATTGAATTGAATTGTAATGAAGATGTATTCAAAATATATGAAATTACTATTAGAAAATGTAATAATTCGATAAAAATATGTAAATAATAAAAAATATTTCAGAAATTGTAATATACTGTATTTTTCATTGGTGTTTATTAAATATCTTTATTGATGAATGAGAATTGAATAAAAAAAAAATAGGAAAAATAGTTTGAAACGATATTAGAAAGATGCAATATTAGTAATTTTAAGTGAAGACAATGGAATAAAACGATTAATTAAATTTATGATTAATATTTATTCAATATTTATTCAAAATTTAGGTACGGTTATATAAATTAAACAAATGTAGTATTTGTAGGTTCTTCGTATCATAGTCGGTGGGGGCTCTGTCATGATCCGTGGGGGCATTATCATCGTCCGTGGGGGCATTATCATCGTCCGTGGGGGCTTGTCATCGTTCGTGGGGGCTCTGTCATTGTTCGTGGGGGCTTGTCATCGTTCGTGGGGGCAGGGTCTAAAACAATGATATTAAAAACGCAATAGAATTCAGAAAAAACTATATTAGTGTTCCCAAATGAGTATACATAGTGTACAATACACCCTTTCAAGTATACCAGAAGATTGAAAGAATTTGAAAAAAAAAAAAAAAAATCACCCTGGAGACCCCTATTGCTGCGAATTGGGCACGTTTCGTGAGAATCGACCATATGTAGGGAATATGCATTGGAAACCTGCTATACCAGATTCTCACTATAGTTAGTTGTTATAGCTATCTCTTTTTGACATATCTTCCAAGAGCTCAAATCAAATCAAAATGAAATAATGCGCACAAAAAGAAAACATAGATTAAATATCAAATTTTTGTTATACAATATCCAAAGAGGAGCTATTTCTAGACTCCAAAATATGTATTGCTAGTCCAAGAAATTTTATACAATTATAAATTATTTCACACTATTTTCTCAAATCTTTGACATGAAAAACTAAAGAAAATGGCCTATAATTCAGTAAATTGTGAAGGGCCATTGGAAACACCATATCAAGGCCCCTGAGATGGGTATGAATCTCATGACACTTCGTTTATATTAGTGTCCATTATGGCACACAATGCCAGGGATAGACAGCAATTGAAGAAGCAGGGATGCGAATAACACTCAAAAGCAGGCTCATATTTCTATTTCAAATTTTTTATCAACATTTCTAGTGGACTTCATGCAAAGGACAAGTGGATGTGGATATCATTTCATGTCTGATAATGAAGAAACCTATTTGATATGATAAGATAGTTTGGCGTGCCCAATATTTCAAAGATAAAAAACAAGGTCTATTGCAAAAATAAAGTATCATAATTCATGACCTAGAAGTAGTCATTAAGTAGATAACTATACCTAAATTCAGAATTGTCTCGTAACATTTGGCATAAACATGATTTTACTTCCAATCAAAACTAGTCGATTTGCAAAATAACCAAGTCTATATAATTAGAATAAGTCAACAATGATCTGTCATTGAGTTTGGTGTAGTTTCAATGATTTTGTTTCATATTATGTATACAAGTTTGAGGTTCTGGGTAAATAGATAGTACAGACAAAGGAGGCACAAAGCAATAATGTTATTGCCCTGTTTCGCACAAATTGTGGAGGGCTTTAGCCTGATGTATAGGTGTATGCAAAGTTGCGTCATGACAATTACGGCAACCCGTTGCATAATGGCTTTTCGTAACAACTATCATTTTAAGATAACTTTAAGATTGTCTACAACTTAAGGTTTCGTAACAGCAACACTTTCATATCTATGTTTCTACTGCATGAAATTAAATTCTGTAAATTGATATACCAAGGGGAGAAAATAGAAAAAAATTAGTAAAAGAAACAGCTCATTGAGGACATTCTAAATAACTTCTTTTTAATTGTGAAAAAGATTGCTGGTATTATAAAAGTAATAGTTTTCATTGTTTTATTGATTTTGGTTGTTACAATCAGTATTGTACCATAGGCCACTGAGTGTGCCCGCTTTTACTGACAACACAGAAATCGGCATTAGATTCCCAGACACATCTCAGACAGGTCTTTTATTCATCAATTTCTGAAGACAGGACAATGGTGAGGTAAATGGGGTGCAATCCTGATATAGAATAAAACCAGTAAAGTCATTAACTGGCTATTTGGTATCAGTGACACACCAAACCTGCAACTACACCAGAAAACCTTCCTGCTGATAGCGATGTATTATAGATGCAACGCCTTGCTGTCGCCTGCAATATACATCCCCATCGGGTGACAATAACAATCGCCTAAGGGTCTCGATATAATAATGAAATATGGCAGTTGCCAGACAGTCACAGGAAAAAAATGACACATGAAGTATTGAGTGGGCTAGGCTGGAGGTTGGGAGTGAAAGATGGCGGTTCTTATTTATCCACTGGGTAGTTAAGCTATGCAAAAAGCCTACTACTGCCTTTCTAGGGCTGCCTGTAAATTCTGATATGGGAGAATTAATGTTTATTGGTATACATTGCTTGTTTTTTTTTCATGAGCTTTAGGACCATCTCTCTTCCTTATTTGGTTTAGTTTATATGAATTGGGTGTGTGACTTGGTATGCTGTCAGTTCCTGTCTCAAGGCTGCTATGAACAAAACAATCTGAAACTGGTGCAAAGAATTAAGATATGTTAGTATGACTTATGGTATACCATATTCAATGAAATAATTGTCTTCACAATTAGTTTTCTACTTGTTGCTTGGCTTTCTCTATATGGGAGTCCCTTATGGTGACATCATCTCTGTTGCAAAAGCTTGACTCATTTCAGGTACAACCACATGAAACTACATTCTCAGTGTATGTACAAAATATCTGAGCAATTAACTACGACTTGTCTATGGCAACAACTATGTGGCACAATTAGTTGTTGTTCGTAAGGCCAAAAAGGATGTAAAAAAAACATACTTATCACGTAACCTACTTATACTTAAGCCAGCTGTTTGTCTCACGGAGGAAATAAAGGAGCAGAAGTATATATTTGTAGCTTGCTCTTTTTCCCCCCACAAAGAAACTAGAAGCTGTTAAATATGTAGGAGGCATTATCCCAGCAGATGAAGTGATTTATATTCACAGCTGATGAGAACTGCAAGAGACAGATATGCTGAGGGCGTAAACCACCAAGGGTGAGACAATTGCAGCGTAAAATATACATAGTACAGACCAAAGGGGTACAAATCGCCCTGGTTTGCACATACTGTCAAGCCTGAGACACCAGTGTGTGCAAACTGGGGCAATAGCAATTCTCCCTACTACACATAGCTGAGTTTCAGTATTTTAGGTACCTGCAGGTTAATTCTGACTGATTTTGTCGACAAAAGCAGAGGAAAATCTATAAAAAATCTCCAAGTATTTGCTCTAAATCAATCTGTTATATGAATGAATTTTCTAACCAACTGCACAAATAATAAATATATGTGGATACAAAATGAGAAAATATTTTATACTGATTTCTATCATGTTTGACCAAATAATTATAATGCCATGATTAATGCAAATTTCTATACTTGTGGTTTGTCGACATATTACCCAGGATGCACCCTGATCTAGGCTAACCTGCAGGTACACCACAGGAAATACGCTATCTGTGGTAGGGAGAATTGCTGAGTGCCCCCATGGTCAGTACTATGTCTAATTATATCACATGGATTTTTATCAACAACACAAAAATTGGCATCAACAGTCATAGACAGGCATTATTGCCCTCTGCAGCAATACCAGATCTTTTATTCGGCAGTTTCCGAGAGGGCAGAACAATAAGCCCATCCCAGTGTACATGAACATCAAATTTTACCATGAAATTACATAGTAATGTCTTTCTGATTTAATCCCCAAAGATAGAAGTGTGAAACAAAATGGACCATGGTAGTTTGGTTGACAAATTGCTCCTAAAATTGGTAAAATGCAGCTTTATATATTGGCCTTTTCCCCATAGGAACCAATGTTAAAGCCTGTTAGTCCAACCTTTAATGTCTGACCCTATTTTCCCTAAAATGCAGCATTTTGATTGGCTGGCAAACCTGCAAATCTGTTAACTGGTAAAATCTAAGAAATCATTATGTTTTATGAGTACTTGGTGAAAAAGAAAAACATAATTCTTAGGTATTCCAGTAATCCCAAGTCTAGGAGACAAGGATGGCTTATACCGTAATTTTGTCCGACCCTTGCCCAATGCTGGGATATACCCAATGTGGGATGGGCTTATTGTGAGGGTATAGGGGCTGGAATCCTGATATAGAATTATAATGTGTCTTAACTTATGACTCAACATAAATATGTTGATGTCATAAGTCAAGACACCTATCACAATATAAATTATTAAGCCATGGTTATTACCCATACCTACCAGCATGGCTTAATAAATTATTAAGCCATGGTGGTAGGTATGGGTAAGAACCAGGGGCAGATCCAGGAAGGGGGTTAGGACCCCTGGATCCCCCCCCCCGTTTGGTGTACCCCCTAACTACAAACCAATGCACACCATTTTATTACTTAAGCTATGCTTATACCCACCCCCCTTTCAGAAATCCTGTATCTGCCACTGACAGTTTGTCAAAGGAAGACAGTATGGACCTTTACTCCTTAAAACCCCATACAGAAAAAACATTCACAAACAACATAGCCCTGACACCTTCCCCAACAATTAACATTTAATTAATAGGTGAGGGGTTTCTTCACAATGGTTGTACCGTGGAAAGCAGCCTTTAACGTTGTATGGCTGTTCTCTATGCATCCCTTTTAGTCCATTGTAGTATGGGATTGATTCTGAGAAGATCTGGAGGGAGTTCCGTAACATTCTGTTATGCTTAACCGATCCCCAACAAATCCATGACGGAGACAAACTGTTGTTAAACAGATTTCGGATACCTATGTAAAGTTTAATATGGTTTTTTTATGTGTAATCTTTACGTGCAGATTGTTGCTTTATTTCGTTTCTCTTTTATTGTAAGTTTAAACTATAGGAGCTTTAAGAGGTAATATAAATAAAACACAGGCAGATAGGTTTAAGACACAATTCAATAGCTATGACCACCATGAATGCTTGACCTCACAGTCTCTCAGCGAGTGGTGGGAGGTTGGCCTGTTTGGCCACCCAACTGTAGCTGAGGGAGGGGAAGGTTTGACGTCAGAATAGCTGAGAGTATCTACCATAAACTCTTTACTGTAAATCACTTAATAAAGTATCCCCCTTAACTTAACACCTATGTGGTGTGAGATCCCTAAAGCATTTTCCACTTGTGTTTAATTTTGCGAAATCTCCACTAACAAATTCCGTTAATACTGAAGAACATATAGAGAATAACGTTTAACAGATCTCTAATATTGTGCATTGTATAAACAGCGGAATATGCAATACTACGACAATCTATGCATCATGATTTATTAATGGATCGGGTGTAACAAAAATCTTAGTAGTAAGTTATGCAACTACAACAATTGCCTAGTTGCACAGTGACCTATCATAACAAAGATAACTTTAAGATAACTTTAAAATAGATATCCTAACAAAGATATCTTTGTTACGATATTTTTGTTTTGGAATGCCTATATCTTTCTTTCTACTGTATCAAATTGAAATCTGTAACTTGATGTATGGAGGGACTATATCTTGTATATCCAGTGGTCCGTCACATAATCTCCTCGCTGTTGCAAGGACAATGGACAATGGATCCTGCTGTTGATTTGTGGCTGTTCTACTGAACCGATTTTAATCCTGTAAACAGTTCTGAAGACTAGACATTTAGGTCTAAAACCCCTGAAATTTTCAGCCTGGACAAATTATTAGAAATGAGTGAAAATAAATGCTGAATTTTGTGTATAACAGCGAGACTTTGACCAAACCCTCGCTGTTGTGAGGGTTGGCTTATGTGACAGAGCACTGTACAACTTATTTACAACATTCTACAAAGTTATATTTTGAGGATGAAAAATGGTCCAATAAGGATCAAAGTTGCTTACGATAGGTATCGCTAATTTGGTACCCATCGTAACAATGATGGGTATTGTGCAACGGGCCACTGGCATTTTTAAATTATACATGCATTAATATTCCAACATGGCACAGGATGCAATTCCATCTCTGGACTTAACCCCAGTAATCAACGTGCTGCTCCATGGTAATTTCATATTGTTAGTGTTAGGTTGGTTGACTGAACAGCTTTGTCAGCCATTGTTTATGGAACAAAGAATTAAAAATGGAATATTTAAAGGAAATAGGTGATTTTTAATCAATGTTTACAGCAAAAGATTAATAAAAACTTGATAATCAAATCAATATTCCTTTTCAAAAGTATTCTTGCAATTCTCTCATAAACTTTGACTGGCACAGCCACCTGACCCTCATCTTTCACTGTTGTGATCGGTTAACCATCAAATGGCAGCCCTTTCAGAAAGCTTGCCCTCGGCTCATGTCAGACTACAGGGTGTCAGTGGTTGAACTCATACTAACAGTGTACATGGTCTTATTTGACAGCAGGCCCCCTGCTAGGCGATTCTACATGAGCGGCATCTAGATCATCAACTGATCTAGAGGCAATAGTCTCCGGGAACCAATTTGTTGTATAGGACCTTTGGTATATACTGGCAGCTTGAATTTAATGGTTAGAGAATGGATTGATAAATTAAAAGATCTGAAAACATTGCTTGTATGAGGTCACAAACACTGTCATTTTGTACTTTTATATGTCTTTTTCCCCCATTTTCCATGCACATATAACTTTTCTCTATGAAATCTGGCATAAAGGATACATCCTTGGAGGGCACCTATAGGACTAAGCATATCGAAGGATTCAAGGCTCTAACATCTATGATGAGTATGGTTTTGTTTTTTACATAATTATTTTTCCAAACCAATAATGCATATTGTCCAAATAAGAAACTGTGTTATCATATGCAAGATGGTTTGTGAAGGTTGTGGGAAATATTTATGAATTCAGAAATATTGCATCTTTGTCTCTAAATACACCTCATCCACACATTCTCTGGTATTGATGAGGTTATGAGAATCTGTTCAATGTGCTAATTGTTGATGTCGAGGTCTAATCCCACTTTGACAAGTTTCTGAGTATATGCACTTTTAACTTCTTGCTTTTGGTCTTCATTGAAGTAATTTCTCCAGTCACCAACACTTCCTTTTCTTATAAATGGTGAAATACTGTTGTCCATAATAGGACTATTGATTGTGTTGACGGTTTGATTTGTCTTCATGCTTTTTAATGACAATTGCCCAAGAAGTGATGATATGACATCTTCCTGGAGTTCCTTCCCAAGGAAAGCTGCCACTTGAATCAGGACACTGCGCAGGTCTCTGACCATGTCCTCATACTTTATAAAGAGTATGTGTTCCTTGTGACCCGCTCTCGCATTCCACCAACCAGTCACATGATCAAGTTGATTGCCATAGAATAGCTGGTTTGTCATATAGTATTCATTGAAGAATTCATCCCATGAACCTGTGTATAGACCATAGGGTTTGCACATTTTGTAGTAGTGATAGAATGATACAAGCTGGTCAAATGGGTTTCTCATCACATAGATGACTTTTGGGTGGCTCCTGTCAAAGCTATCGTTCATCAGTTCATAGGGTAGATGTGTAGCCAAAAATCTTGGAGGTGATTCTCTCAATGCCATTTTAGTAGAAGGCTCCCCTGTGATTCTATACGGCACCCATGAGACCAGGTTTGATATCTCTTTACCATTCGAGAGAATAAGGTTGACTAGTGCCACCATCCAACTGGTCCCTGAATAGCAAATGAAAATCTTTTAGTTTGCAAAATGTGTTAATTGATATTTCTTTTAATCCCTATTTTATCAAATCCTTTAATAAAGAGGACATCCATCTACAAATTTGCAAGTGAACTTTGAAAGTACAGAATGCTTATGAAATATAAACACAAATTAACCTCTTCAAATATAATACATGTTACTAATAGTTTTCCATATTTAAACATATGGCTGATCATACAATATGGTAACAGTAAAAGTATAAGTCTGCTTGTGGTAGATGTCTGATATACATCTAGTAGTCAAATGAGAACTTAACAGATTCCCTTATTTCTTTCCTTCCCACATTTCCTCTTCTGCACACTGACAAACTGCAATTGCATATATATATTTTTTAGACACCCGAAATTTGTATAAAATGAAATGTTACATGGATGAAAAAATCATGAAAATAAATATAATCAGCTTCTATACCTGATTTTGGGTACGATACCACCAGCACATCCGTTGGATCAAAGGTATGCTGTCTCATTTCAATAATTCCATCAGCATCAACATGTGGAGGATACGAAATACCTTCATAGGTGAAATACTCAGGGTCACCAAGTCTAAACTTGGACGATCTGTTGGTACTCATGGCTTCACTGTAATGAAACATAATATACATTGATTTCCATAGGCAGGGTTTTTATTATATTCAACAATATATCTCATATTTTTGTTTATTTTCTTATTTTCATTTCATTCAATAGTACATTGTGGGTAGTTCACTCACTACAATAATATGGAGTTATGTTGTTTCAAAAAATGAAAACAAAAATGACTGTTCTTGTATTATGCTTTGAAGTAATTTTTTCATTTCAAGAATATTATCAATCTATTTCTTCATTCAATGAAACCTTGGCACAAAGATGAATGAGAAAATGGATTAGTATTCTTGTATTAAATAGGAAAATAGACAAGTATACTTTTATTACTGAATGAAATATATATATATATGTATATATATATATAAGTATATAAGTATTATTATTAAATGATTTATCTGTTTTATATGAGAATATTGATTAATTTTCTGTTTAATACAAGAACATTGATCAGGACTCGTATATATTATTATGGCAAAAATACTAAGTATGAACAAAACAGAAACAAAAACAATTAAATAATATTGTGGCACTGCATGGGTTCCAGTCCCATGCAGTGCAGCATGGAAAATAGAACATTTGGATGACCCTGTACAGAATTGTGCCCAAATGGTCCACAGGACCACAGTGGCAGAACATTTAGTAAAGTAAACTCAGCCCGTACAAAAATCTAATGAATAAAAGAACTGTTTAGCTGTACAAAACATGGATCAATGATGTTTTACAGGGAATGACAAACAGCTTAAAATAACATATGATATAGTGCACCCTTTTATTTTTCAGTTATTGGGCATTTACATTGAATTTCAAGTTTCAGTTTTCAGGCATAGGTTGGGTACAACATTTAATGAAGTAATCACCTAGTTCAACTTTGGAAAAAGAAGCCCACAGAGAGCCCCCTTCTATATAATATAGTATAGACATTTATAGTCTATTATCTATCAATCTCATAGCCAACCGAGAGGGAACCTATTTGAACAGGTAATTAAATCATTATGTATTATTAGGGAGGACATAATAAGTGTAATTATCCTTATGCAACATATCTGTTGCACTACATTAGACATGTAGGTGACCTCTGGAACTATATAGGGACTAGATAAAGGATATGGTGAGCTACATACTACTAAGGGGCACGCAACTGCTCAACTACAGACACATTCTACTCCCACTAACCCCACCTCACTAACCCCACTTGCACATATTTATGAAAACTTATTTATAAAAAACACTTACCTCCCCAAGGCAGAGGTGGATCCAAGGGGTCCAGGTGATCCTGACCCCCTCCCCCCATTACTTTAGGGGACCCGTAAACTAAAAAGGATGGGAAAGTGCTCTGTATGTATGCATAAATACATGCTGTTTTAGCCTTTATGCCGAGGTCCCTCTCCCCTTTCAAAAATCCTGTATCTGCCCGTGCAGGTTACTTTGCTTATTGAACTAGGTACAAGGATCATCAAAGATGTCTGGATGTCTGTTTCTCTTATGCAGCAGTGCACATTAGTGTAAAGTTTAGTTGTCAACCTTATCCTGCTAACGGGTTAATCTAGCATTGTATTTTGAATGTTGATACACATAATTATGTGTTATAACAGGAGCAAATCAAAATCTGTTTAAATCCTTTACTCTAGGGTTACATATCTATTTGGATCTTAAAATCTAGTTGGAGGTTGAACTATTGTCCTCAGATTGAGAAGAGAACTAACAATATGTGACAGTTTCTGGGATTTCCAGCCTTATGGAAATGCCTATTCATGGCTCTATAGCCTCTATTTAGCTTAGAAATCATAAAAATCATAAAAATAAGCTATATCCATGCTATAAATGAAATTTTTCATAGTTTTCATTTCTGGTGAGAAATTTTGGATTTTTAGCATTTTGTTGCCATGGTAACCGAATGTTGGTTGAACGTCCAAACCCGCCGATACTACAGCTATGAAAATGTTGGTTTCCATGGTAACCATGGAACAAAATTAAGTTTGCAAAATTTGAAATTCTGAATCAAGGGACTGTTTGGCCATATTCAGCAAAAAACAGATTCTGAATATCTTAAATAGAAAGAAAATGGCAGTATATTTTGTGAAATCATATTTAGGATTTCAATTTTTGGCCTAGATGATATATAAGTTATATTTTTATAAATACCAAAGACAGGTCTATTTTAGCATATTTAGCGGATCTGACCTTTGTGCCTTCAAATCAACATAACTTTTTTTCTAATAAAAAATTTTACCTAATTTTTTCAGTATTAGATTCCCCAAGACACCATCTTAATTTAATATTCCAGGCCATAAGACTGCTTTTCGCAGAGGATGTCACATATTGTGACAAGGCCAGTAATGTTGACAAACTGTGACAACAGCTGTGATCAACATGAATACTTGCTACAAAATTCAATACTCTACAGAGAGAATGACATGAAATTTTGATTTGTAATGGTAATGATCCTAAATCTTACCCTGTAATGTGGACGATTGCTCCCCGTCACTGCCTTTCAGAGAGTGCCGATTTCACAGCTACCTGTGACTGTCCCTGTCAGTGGTTGGGGCCTCTCACATCCCCTACCTTAGTCATGGTTGGGTGGCCCACGAGGTCGGTGAATGGAGAAAATCCCTAATATAAAAGTGCATTAAAGTTATCCAATTAACTTAATATACCCCTTCCATATAAGCCATTTGTTTTCACTGCAAATTATCATTATTGTTGTGGCGAAAGTGGGGTTTGGTCGCCTTGCTCTCGACTTTTGTGATTAATTACTTTTGGATTGCCTGGCTTTGACTCGGGAACAGGCACACAACCAGAAGAGGGTTGGCTTGTCTGAGCCATGCCTTGTGACCAAGGGCCAATTGGTTGTGATGCCGAGAAGAAGCAAACCTAAGTTTTTTCGGATGTTTAAAAAGAAATAAACAAAACTGGACGAGTGTGTGGATACGGATGGCCGGATCACCCGAGGTGGGAAGCGTATCACGACAAGTCCGAACGACACGTCGTGATACGCTTTCCGCCTCGGGTCTGAAGGACGCGCCGTGATACGCTTCCCGCCTCGGGTGATCCGGCCATCCGTATCAACACACGAGTCCGGTTTTGTATTTATTATACTTTAACGGAATTGTGAAGCTTAATGGTCTTACTAGAAGATATTTGAGCAATTCTAGAGGCGATTGGGGCAATTATTTGCCAAAGATTAATTCGATCAGACCATTTCATTTGGAACTATATGCGCAGCGAACTACGTTTGATGAAGGCGCAGAGGCGATTTGACCGACTTCGCGCCGACTTCAGACTTTCTGGTATCCTTACGCGTCTTGCCGCGAGTGATGCGGCTATGTTTTTGAAAATAATCGAAGTATTTGGGTATTTCTATAATTTGTCGCCATTATATAGTCTCAGTATTACATATTCAATAATTCTTTTCAATTATGAGCTTTAAAAATTATTCGACTGGCCGAATTCATTTGGGACTTTTTTCCACGGCGGACTACAATTTAGCGGAGTGATGCGGCTGAATGACCTACTTTCTGTTTGAACAAGCCGGTGGTTATGGCGCCAAGAAGCGAATTTGATCCTCCGGATTTCTTCAATTTACTGTGAAAATGGCCATCCTACGAGCAATTCCTGCTTGCTGCACGTGAATAACATACCCGGGATGTACGAGGACGTGTGAAATATACGTGTCATCCGCTAAATATGGAATTATTCGACCAAGAAGATTGAACATTTTACTCGCCAACTCGCGCGCCCCCGCCATGCTTGCCGGTGCTTACCCCAGGAGGCCTCCTCTTCCACCCGCCAGAATTGCTTCAAAATATTACATATCTACGTGGAGAATGGATTATTTACGTGGAGAAGTACGTGGAGAAGTACGCGGAGAACAACGTGTGACAAAGGCAGATGTTGACATTGAGCATTTATTGACTTCAAGCCTACCGGCAACAGGGCCCTGCAACAGCGGTTGCCGCCCGGCAACAGTGACAGTGCGCCCGACCTCCTCGGGTCAGGTCGGGTCGGGTCAAAGGTCAGCGCAACTTTCTGGATTCTTATATAGATTGAATTTTACAACTTCAACTCGGACAAATCGTATCAAATCTGAACATTAGGTACTTATTTGCTATGAAATATATAACAAATAGATATATATAACAACATGGAGTGGCCAATTTTACCATAGAATATTTTACAAGTTTGAAAAAATGACTTTGAATTATTTTCACTATTAATTCATTCCAGCTCCCTGCGACAACCCCTAAGCCCAGCAACAGTGCCCCTCTTCCCTACAACAGTGGCAGGACCTCTATAAGATGAGTACAACTTTCAGCTTACAACTTACATTGATTTTTACATCTTCAACAAGGACAAGAGGCCCCGGTATCTTATAGATATGATTTAACTTTGAATATTTTTTTCATTTTTACATCTTCAACAAGGACAGGAGCTCTAAGAATCTTATAATTATTATTCAACTTTGAATATTTCCTAAACTACGTGGAGAATTAACAGAATGTTTCATATTTCGCCCGGATTTCGCCCGGAGTTCACATATATTCATGGTTTTTCATACTTTGCCCGGATTTTAGTTAGGTTGATGATTCCCACTGTAATAATTGAAATTTATGTTGACAGATCCGTGGAAGACTGCCCCACTCAGCAGCGCCGAGGCCTGGGAGAGGCTGGAGGATGATAACTGGAACAGTGCAGCTGATCCAGCTGCAGCTGGGACGATGTTCATGGATGGTGCAGCCTGACCTGGAGTGACTGCCGCCTGCTCTGGAGTCACCGCCGCCTGCCCTGGAGGACTTAGGGCCCTGACCGCTGGACTTAGGGCTCTCACCACTGGACTTAGGGCCGTCACCGCTGGACTTATCCCTTCTGGAGGAGTTGTACTGTGGGGTGATGCTATGGGAGGGGGCGTGGCACCCTGCCTCATAGGAGAGGTGGTAGGCCTTGGTGCTTCAATTGCTGGCCCTCCTGGAGGAGTTGCGCATTGTTCACCTTGGTTTGGGACAGGAGGAGGGGCTCCAAGGGCACAGGACACAGGCCTCCTCCTGTGTGACAGAGCTGTGGATGCTGTGAGTGCAGGGACGACTTCGCTGTGAGGGGTGGCAGCAGGTAGGCACCTTTTCCTTGAGAGTTGTGCCCTCTCCTGGTCACTTTGCAGGAGGTCGCACATCTCGTACTGCATTGACATGTCCGCCGTTGCATAATTGTTCAGGCTGGCCACATTGCTGTGACCTGTCAGCTGGACAATCACGGTGGGATTCACCCCGCTGTGGAGCAGGTCAGTTGCTGTTTTTTTTCTGATGCTGTGGTTAGTGAGCCTCCCCTTCAGCTGAGAGGCCTTGGCCATTTCAGGGACAATAGTGTGGAGTCTGTGCACACCCAGGGGCTGGTTTTTGTACCAGGTCCTGGCCCTGGGACTTTTGTTGATGGCCAGGAAGAAGGGGCTGTCAGGGGCCCTCATTTGGGGTGGCCGGTGGGACTTGAATATTTCATACATGTGGACTGCACACCTCTCGGGATGTCTCTCGTTCTTGAACAGTTTAGGCTTAAAATGCCTGGGATCCCCTTGGCCCTGTCTAGTCTTGGAATGTTGTTCGTTGAACTCCAGGTAGACGTACCCATTTTCGTCCTCCACGTACTTAATGTCCCCCCAGTTCATTTGTCGGCCCTCGTGCATGCCCCTCAGCCCGAAACACTCCACCATGTAGATAAAGAGCCCTCGTTGCAGAGGTTCCGGGCTGGTCTTAGAGATGGCTCCCTTCTCCCAGAAGATGTTCATATGTTGTGCAGTGAGGGGCTGCGATCGGTTGGGTTTGTTGCCATACCCCTCCGCCTTGAGGGCCTTCCTGCGGGTGGCCAGGACATCCCGGCTACTCTGGAACTCCGGGGAGTCCTTTAGGGTATATCCATGCTTTTTCTCCTTGAGGTGACGGTCAATGGCCCGGTGCCTGCTGGTGAGGGTGTCCGGTTCATACTCTTATCCCGTCCTTTTTTTTTACGACCATGAAGAAGGCACTCACCATGATATTGAGGGTTGAGGGCGGGAGGGCCACGAAGTCCTCATACCCCTGTTCCACACAGTACTCGTGGAACCTCTTGACCACCTGCTGTGTCTTTCTCTTGGTGTTCTTGTTTTTGCCCGAGTCGATGTAGGCCTCTATGTCGGCCTCGTTCACCCCTCCTACGGCTCCCTGTTCCTCCATGTCCTTGTCCATGTCCTCGTCCATGCCCTCGTCCCTGCCCTCGTCCATGCCTTCCTCCATGTAGTCCTCCTCATCAGTATCTGAAAGTTGATAGAAACAGGGAAGATGAAAATGGGTGTGTCTACCTGGAGAATAATGAGCACCACTCTATGACCAGAGAGGCTAGTCAGGGGGATCCCAGGCATTTTGGCCCTAAACTGCAGCAATGAGAGACTTCCTGAGAGGTGGGGGTAACATTCCCCTTACTTGTCACGTACTTATCACGTACTTATCACGTACTTATCACGTACTTATCACGTACTTATCACGTACTTATCACGTACTTATCACGTACTTATCACGTACTTATCACGTATCTTATCACGTACTTATCACACACATTACACACATTTTTACACACATTTTTATTGTTTGGGTGGGGCCTATGCTTATCTGGTGGGAGGTAGTCAGGGTCCTCCATGTCAAAATCGTGGAAATTAACGTGGGCGGACGGCTCTGGAGGGGTTTCTGACACCTCTGGAGGGTTTTCTGACGGGTCCGACGCCTCTGGAGGGTTCTCTGACGATTCTGGAGGGTTTTCTGGCGGGTTTGGACGGTTTTCTTCTCCATAAAGTCTGATGATGGTAGGGCTGGCGGGAGGGGAGTGGTTCCAAAACACGTCGGGCACCTCAAAAACGTCCAAAACTCTGTTTAAGTCTGTTTCACTAACGTCGGAGTCGAACATTAGCATTTCCCTGATTTGTGTGTCTGTCAGGTCCAAACTGAATGTCATTTCCGCCGTTTCCGACGTTTCTAACGGACTTTTCTAACGTGTTTTAGCTGTCTCATGGGTTTGTTTTGGTCGTCTGTTGTGTTCTGAAAGGGCCGTGTCCGTCTCACATGACCAAATCCGCGCTTATCATTGGTCCGTTAATTAGGTCGGCGTAGGTCAGAGGTCAAACTCTCTGCGTTACGCTGCGTTTTCATTGGTTTAAACTAGGTCCGACTACTTTTCCGTATCAGTAGAGTCTACTGATACGGATTCCATATCATCACAGTCTACTCGTTCACTGTATGCCTATTTAGCAATTCCGAAAAAGTATAATAAAAAAGGGAGACCATGAGTTGTGGGTACTTTCATGCCTCGGTACTTGTCGCTGGGTCAGGGGCACGAGTGCTACCCTACCTTACACTGGGCCGGTTTCCTTTCCTGAAGTTGGGACATCACTCTTGGAGAAAAGTTGATAATGTTGCAGCCACAGGCCGCAACGTTGTAGTGCCCATGCCAAAGTGTCCTTTTGTGCCCATTTTTCATAGCTTATTTCCGTACTTGCCTGTGTTTCTAGCCATGCCCTCCCAACTTCTTTTTAAATCAAGCAGTCCTATTTAACCCAAACTTCCAGTTCATTCCAGGGTTCGTGTTTCGTACTCCGTGCCTAAGAAGCTAGAACTAAGCCTAAAATCAGTTCGTGCCCAAGAAGGAGAAGATGTTAACACAATGAGTTTTGGTTGTGGCAGGTTTGGTTATTGTATAAAATGACCTTCATTTCATCTCATTAACATAACATCATTTTTTTATTTACCACAAGGATACTA
This sequence comes from Lepidonotus clava, assembly GCA_936440205.1. NCBI lineage: Eukaryota > Metazoa > Annelida > Polychaeta > Phyllodocida > Polynoidae > Lepidonotus > Lepidonotus clava. The sequence continues at coordinate 5,968,277 of OW387143.1, forward strand.
TATGATATGTTTTCTGATGAAGCCCCTGGATTACAATGGAGACCGGGATCTATTAATCCCAATTGTAACCAGAATGAATAACTTGAAATAAAAAAAAAGAAAGAATGCAACATACCGGTTGCACTATATTATACATGTAGGTGACCTCTGGAATTAGGGACTACATGGATATAGTGATGTACATACCATTAATGGGCACCTAGATGCCCTACCATAGATAAATTTTATTCAAAGCTTCCCCAACATATTATTCTATCTGTATTGAGCTCGAGGTTTCACATTTTGGTGGATCCTTAAACTACAAAATAAGGGGAAAATGCTGCACATGTATGAGCAAATGCATGTCGTCTTAGTACTTAGCCTTTATGTTTATTCCCCGTCACCTTTTGAAAGTCCTATATCCACCCCTGCAAGGCACTTTACTAATTGAACTAGGGTACTAGGACACTATCTTAGGCACAAGGCTCATTAAAGATATGTCTGGTTGTCTGTCCCCCTTATGCAGTGGTGCACATCAGTGTAAAGTTAAACACTATATTCCAATTGGGGGTAGGTCGCATTTGTGGTAGCTACTTTTAGGTGTCACCAGTGTGGTTTTGATACTAACACGTTGGTGTCCCTAACTGAAAGCAAACCATAGAAAACCTACATAAAATAGCAGGTGCTGCAAACAAGTATCACGAGCACCTAATAATTTGTTGGGTGAATAGAAGAAGGTCGTATCCGACATAGGTTAAGCTATGTCAGATACAACCTTATGCTTTTCACCTGACACTATATTCCATCCTTGCTCTGGCCTACTGCAAACAGGTTTGCGGAGGTTTCCTTGCGTCATTTCATGGTGCCGCAAGCACATACTGTAGAGTAGAATATAGCCTTTAGTTGTGAATATTATCCCTCTACAGGGTTAATCAGAGATTTTATTTTGAATGTTGATGTATATATCTATTACAAAAGAAGCCAAACAAAATATATTTAAATCCTTTACTCAAGGGCAACATATCTGGGGGTATAGACTCATAAAATTGGCAGCACTGCCAACACTGCCGTTTTTTAAATTTGACATGTGACATGGAAACTAAGGGACAAATGACATTGCCATATTCTTGGATTCGACAGGGGCTTTAAAAGGTAATGACATGCCACATGACCATTTCTTAAATTCGAAATGCCAAATGGGTCTAATCTCTGATATAGTGACAGGCGACATGGCTATTTTTTAAATTGGACAAGACGCTTCGGGTCTCGGCTCAAAACTATAGTAGGCGCCCACCACCCCCCACCCCCACCCCCTAAATCCGCCAAAGTCAGAATTCGTCCTAACTCGTTTTCGCTGTGAACATTACCCTGGCTGTCCGAGTGTTGGTACAGCATAAAACAACCTCATTCACGGTAACTCGCGGTGCTGAATCGTTCCCACCACCATTGAACACTCTCCAAACATTCCCTGTGTGAGGATCTGCTTGAGGAGTGACGCCATCATGACGCGCGAGGTGACGACCCTGGAAACGGCGACCACATGTAGAACCAAACCTCCATTTGCGTTTAGAAGTCTAAATTTAGATTGAGGGTAATAAAGCCCCAGGTCCAGTCCCTTAGTAATAGTGATATTCCGACAGGGCCAGACTCTTGTATGCAGATAGACTGATGGGGCATATACTGAGCTTGCAGACACTGAGAGGCTGCAGCGCAGACTACTTAGTGACGACCATCATCACAAAGCTCCGTGCGTAATGTTATGAAAATGCGCAAATCAAAAAGGGCATGCTTTTAAAAAAGAATACTATTACTGCACTTATATTGAATGAAAATGCGAGATCATATACATAGATTCTGAAAAAGTTTGAAATTGAAACATGATTCTCTTTTTGCCAGTATTTTCATTCCGCTTGACACAATGTGGCAGGTGGTACAGTCTAAGCCCCAAAGTATTAGGGAAGGCTGAAACCAGTGAAAAAACATGGCGGCTCATGAACGAAACCTCGTTTTCATGCCGTTTTATATAAGGAGGGTAATAAGTGACAAGCATACCATACCCCCATATCTATTTGTATCTCTAGATCCAATTGGAGGATGAACTACTGTCCTCAGATTGAAAAAAGAACAAACAACACAGTGACATGGCCAATAGTTAATATCTTAAGTATCTATATTGGTAATGAGCCTAAATCTTACCATGTAGTGTGGACAACTGCTCCTTTTCACTGCCTTTCACAGAGTGACAATTTCACAGCTACCTGTGCCTCTCTCATGGTCGGTGGTGGGAGAGAGAGGGCCCCTAGGGTCACCAAACCTTACGCTGCATGAAATTTAATATTTACTTAGCTTTGCAATCTGCTTAAATGTCATAGAAAGTTAGGTAAAGTTCACCAATCAAATTTGTATTTATCTGATCACCTTTACCAGGTTGGAGCTATGACGGGAAAAACAGGACGTCCCGTTTTTTTCAGGACGCAACCCTTTAAATCCTTTAAAAACATTCCATTATTATTTTTTCAATTTAAAAATATGACCCTTTATGACAAATGATTATTTGGTTAAATTAAAATTGAATTTCATCTTTAAAATAATGGTTTTAATGGTTTTTAATAGTCTGCCTAAAAAAACAGTCCTGTAAAAACGGATCACAAAACCGGCCCAGTTTTTTCAGGACGGTCCATTTTCTTGGCATGATTTTTAAAAAACTAAAATTCCTAGAAAAAAAATGCAACCATAGAATTTGAAAATGCAACAATCATTTTGATGCAAAAGATGTGGACTTTCATGACAAATAATTTTGGAATTTAGCAACCTCATGATTTTCTGAGCATTTTTATTCGTGTACAAATATTGATTGTGAAATTTTATTCATGAAATTGTCAAAATGGAAAATGTCATAATATTTCATGTTAAATGCAGAATTTCATAATTTTTGCATTTTGGATATGCAGAAGATTTATATCATGTGTATCTTGTTTGTTATTCATGTATAAATTCATCTAAAATAGCTAGATAATACACTTTTTCATAATTGCCTGTAATATTACACAAAGGTAGAAAGTATCTCATTCACTTTGTGCATATAACCAATCGTATGAGAATGAAACGAAAAGAAGGTTACCAGATGTACATAAGGAAATAACAAAGTATTCCAAATTATATAAATTATCATATCGCATAGTATAAATATAGCACAAGCCACTGGTAGGTGCAAATATACCTGGCGGGCGGTAGCCGACAGGACACACCTCACAGAGAGGCCGACCTAGCCTCTGTCCCGGCCCCCTGGAGGCCCCAGGGCCGGTCTAGCCTCTGTCCTGGCCTCATGGAGATTCCAGGGCAGGCATGTTCCATTTCCCGGCCGCCTGGAGGCCCCAGGGCCAGTATAGCTCCTCTCCTTGCCCACTGGATATCAAAAGTTCGTGTTAATTATTCAATGAAATATCCTTGTTCCCAAAAATGAAATAGGATTTATGTTTCATTGTTTTCTGTCTATATAAATAGATAATGATCTTATTATATTTGATACTATCATGCTAATCTTTCTATTGATTCGAACAATGTGTATAAGGAACCTAGTTCCATGGATTTCTTATTAATGCTTGATTCAAATTATAGGTATATGAGAGGTGACCACCGCAGGTAACACCTGCATGTGGGTGAGGGGCATTCTCACCTAGCCTGGCCTAGAACAATGGGGGTGCTTAGCAACCAGCTGGCTCAGGGGTGACTGATGTTGCATTTGAAATGTCATATTCCTGTTCCCTTATGATGACAATAAGCATTTTGTAACTAAATAATATTATAATAACATCATAAATATATATTAAACATTATGTATTTGCTGATGAAGGCAGTAACACTCCGAAACTAATTGATTTATCATCGATTCCATGCCTAACTAAGAATTCAAGTCAACCACAATCCGTCGTTCTGTTTGGTGTAGATTCAACACTTTTGTTATTTTACATTATATACATTATTTATATATGCCAATTTTGAGGTTCAAATTTAATCCTGAAGAAGGCAGTAACACGCAAAATCAAGTCGACTTGCTATTTTTTCCTTATCTACATAATGAACAAGTCAACTACAGTCCATCGTTTAGTTTGAAGTAGATTCACAACCTTTATTATATATATATGTATATTTAAACCATCTTTATTAATAATCCTACAAACTTGATTTCAGAATGCATCTAATTCTAGAAAAGTACAGGATGATTGTGTGTAACAGATTGTCTCAGCTTAAAGACCTGTTGCTCTTACAATTTAAAGGTACTTGTACCTGTTCAGCAGGATCTTAAATTCAAGCGATATTTTTTTCCATACCTCCATAGAATTTTCTTTAGTTCATCTGGAATAAATAGCCAGAAGGAAAATGAGATTTACCATTTACCTTTTCAGCTGGAGGATGGCAAACATTTGAACTCCTTACTATAGGTTTCTATGGGAAACAATTAAATGAGTTTTCAAATTTCCAAAATCCTAGAGAAAAATAATATTGCGTTTTTTCTTGAAATTCCCCTAGATCATGAGTCTTGATCTTATATACATCCTGAAAAAGAATAAAAGGGATTTACCGTTTTGATCATAGACCTCCCTTATCATCTCTATAGTAATAATTGACACACTGCAGGTGTGAAGCAGCAGTATGCACATAGCACATAGAGGAGTCCCCTCATATGCACCAGGTGGCAGTGCTGGGATTGGGTACAAGTATCTTTAAAATTCAAGGCTGAATGCACTGTACCATGTTGACAAACTACAAAAAAAGATGTTTAGATTGAGTTTTCATTTCAATTCTTTTCTGACTCTGAATTCTCATCAAAGATTATTGATACAAGCAACTCAGGACAGCTTATTTATGCCCTTATTTGAGAACGTAATATGTTATGAATGAATGTAAATGGAGTAAATAGAAAAAAAAGTTACTTTTTAGATTGTGGAACCATCTGTATATTGATATTATCTTGTCTTACTACGTTGTGACAGCATTGTAGAAGTACTGTTGTTGCAATTCTGTGAAAATGATGTTTTCACAATGTTATTTGGAAGTGCTGTCTGTTTGTTGCAACACAATGTAATACTCAGAATGTTCATTTTTCTCAGAATGTTGTTAAAATGTCTGTTAAAATATCTGTTGAACTTCCCTCAGTCCAGTAGGTAGTACACTTTCTACCAATACTTCTAGTTCTACACAACTACCAAACAATTCTAAGTATAGATTAGGGGATTAGAATCACATACTTTATTAGCATGTCAAATATATCACTGATAAATAAAATGCAAAGATGTGTGCTAGATACCTATCAGGAATTTGGCCTAGTCTGCCTTCATGAACATTCTTTACATATAAGACATGACAATGAATGATGAATTATGTCCTTGCAGTATGTGAGAAGTGTTTATGAAGAAATTATTTCTCCAAAGCAATAAGCAGATTGTCCAAATAAAATGCAATGTTATCTTATACAAAATACTTTGTAAAGGTTATGGGTAACATCTATGAATTCAGCAGTATTGCATCTTTATTTCTAAATAAAGATGTACATAATGTGCTAATTGTCGATGTCAAGGTCTAATCCCACTTTTACAAGTTTCTGAATATATGCACTTTCAACTTCTTCCTTTTGGTCTTCATTGACGTAATTTCTCCAGTCACCAACATTTCCTTTTCTCATAAATGGTGAAATACTGTTGTCCATAACAGGACTATTGATTTCATTTACAGCTTGATTCATCTTCATGCTTTTGAATGACAATTGCCCAAGAAGTGACGATATGACATCTTCCTGGAGTTCCTTCCCAAGGAAAGCTGCCACTTGAATCAGGACACTGCGCAGGTCTCTGACCATGTCCTCATACTTTATAAAGAGTATGTGTTCCTTGTGACCCACTCTCACATTCCACCAACCAGCCACATGATCAAGTTGATTACCATAGAATAGGTGGCTTGTCTTGTAGTATTCATTGAAGAATTCGTCCCATGAACCTGTGTATAGACCATAGGGTTTGCACATTTTGTAGTAGTGATAGAATGATACAAGCTGGTCAAACGGGTTTCTCATCACATAGATGACTTTTGGATGGCTTCTGTCAAAGCTATCCTTCATCAGCTCATAGGGTAGATGTGTAGCCAAAAAACTTGGAGGTGACTCTCTCAATGCCATTTTAGTAGAAGGCTCCCCTGTATATCTATATGGCACCCACGAGACCAGGTTTGATATTTCATTGCCATCCGAGAGAATAAGGGTGACTAGTGCCACCATCCAACTGGTCCCTGAATAGCAAATGAAAATCGTTTAGTTTGCAAACTGTGTTAATTGATCTAGCTTGTAATCCCTATCATATCAAGTCCTTTGATAAAGGGGACTTCCATCTACAAATTTACATTTGGACTTCAAAAATCATAGTCTGCTCTCTAAACCTTTCAGTAGCCTATCATTTATCAGGAGAAAACATTATTTCAATGCTATATGAATTCTTCAATTAAATTAACCTATGAAAATATACATATTACTAATGCGTTTCTATATTTATATATACGGTTAATCATACAATAAGGTAATGTTAAAAGTTTTGTTGTGGCAGATGTCTAATATAAATCTGGTAGACAAGTGAGAGCTTAACAGATTCCCTTATTTCTTTCCTTCCAATATTTTCACTCTTGCAGCCTGACAATCTACAGTCACATATTCATTTTTAGACACCCCAAATTTGTATTAAATGAAATGTTGCATAGATGACAAAAACATAATGAACAAATATAATCAGCTTCTTTACCTGATTTTGGGAATGATGCCACCAGTACATCCTTAGGGTCAAAGGTATGCTTTCTCATTTCAATAATTCCATCAACATCAAAGTGTGGAGGATAGCGAATACCCTCATAGGTGAAATATTCAGGGTCACCAAGACTAAACTTGGATGATCTGTTGTCAGACATGGCTTTTCTGTAATGAAACATCATCAATGTGGATTTCCAAAGGCAGGGCTTTGGTTATATTTAACAATATGTGTAATTTCTTTTTTTATCTATGAATCTAAATAATCTAATATTTCCATGAATTTTCTTAGTCTATTTTCATTTAAGAGAACATTGTGGGTGGTTAATTGGATACAATAATATGGACTGACGTTGTTTCACAAAATGAAAACAAAAATGACTGTTCTTGTTTTATGCTTTGAAGTACTTTTTTTTCATTTCATAGAATATTGTCATAAATCTTTTTAGAAACCTTGGCACAAAGATGAATGAGAAAATGGATTGATATTCTTGTGTTCAAAAGAAAAATAGAAAAGTACACTTTTATTACTAAATGAAATATATAATATACTAAATTAAACAAACAAATAAGTATTAAACAATTTATCAGTTTTGTATGAAAATATTGTTTAATTTTCTGTTTAATACAAGAACATTGATCAGGAATCGTATTTATTATTATGGCAAAAATATTAAGTATGAATAAAACAGAAACAAAAACAATTAAATAATAATTATTGTGGCACTGCAAGGGTTCCAGTCCCATGCAATGCAGCATGGAAAATAGAACCTTTGGATGACCCTGTACAGAATTGTGCCCAAATGGTCCACAGGACCACAGTGGCAGAACACTAAGTAAAGTAAACTCAGCCCGTACATAAATATAATGAATAAAAGAGCTGTTTAGTTGTACAAAACATGGATCAATGATGTTTTACAGGGAATGACAAACATCTTAAAATAGCATATGATATATTGCACCCTTTTATCTTTCAGTTATTGGGCATTTACATTGAATTTCAAGTTTCAGTATTTAGGCATAGGTTGGGTACAGCATTTAATGGAGTAATCACTGAGTTCAACTTTAGAGAAAGAAAGCCACAGAGAGCCCCCTTCTATATAATATAGGATAGACATGTATAGTCTATTATCCATCAATCTCATAGCCAACCCAGACGTAACCTATTTGAACAGGTAATTAAATCATTATGTTTCATTCGGGAGGACATAATAAGTGTAATTATCCTTATGCAACATATCTGTTGCACTACATTAGACATGTAGGTGACCTCTGGAACTATATAGGGACTAGATAAAGGATACGGTGAGGTACATACCACTAAGGGGCATGTAACTGCTCAACTACAGACACATTCTACTCTCACTAACCCCACCTCACTAACCCCACTTGCACATATTTATGAATTTTTTTTTTCTAAAAAAAACACTTACCTCCCCAAGGCAGAGGTGGATCCAAGGGGTCCAGGCAATCCTGACCCCCTCCCCTCTTACTTTAGGAGACCCCTAAACTAAAAAGGATGGGAAAGTGCTCTGCATGTATGCATAAATACATGCTGTTTTAGCCTTTATGCTGAGCTCCCTCTCCCCTTTCAAAGATCCTGTATCTGCCCATGCAGGGTACTTTGCTTATTGAACTAGGTACAAGGATCATCAAAAATCTTTCTGGATGTCTGTTTCTCTTATGCAGCAGTGCAAATTAGTGTAAATTTAGTTGTCAACCTTATGTGGCTAACGGGTTAATCTGGCATTATATTGTGAATGTTGATACACATGTGTTATAACAGGAGCTAATGTAAATCTGTTTAAATCCTTTACTCTAGGGTTACATATCTATTTGAATCTCAATATCTAATTGGAGGTTGAACTATTGTCCTCAGATTGAGAAGAGAATTAACAATACTATGACAAGGCCAGTAATGTTGACAAACTGTGACAACAGCTGTGATCAACATGAATACTTGCTACAAATTTCATTACTCTACTGAGAGAATGACATGAAATGTTGATATATAATGGTAATGATACTAAATCTTACCCTGTAATGTCGACGACTGCTCCCCGTCACTGACTTTCAGAGAGTGCCAATTTCACAGCTACCTGTGACAATCCCTGTCAGTGGTGGGAGGGGGCCTCTCAGGTCACCCTACCCTAGTCATGGTTGGATGGACCAAGAGGTGGGTGACAGAGAAGGTCAAGCCCGAAGCCAGGGGAGGTGACTTAGGGTATTCGTCACCCCCCATGCTGGGCCAGGTCCACCTAGTCCTATAGACCTCGTGCAGATCACGTCACACGATCACTTTCTGGTGATCACCACATGGTGATCATGACCACATGGCTCTGAATTTTATCTATAATTGTTGAATTCTAAAGGAAAATAATTTTTGGTAGTGTTTTTATAGTTTGTTTTTGATGTTTTGTATTAGATAAATTTTGGTAATGTTTTGTATTAGATAAATTTAGAATGAATATGTCATCTAGAGGCTCTAAATTTTGAAATTTGAAATTGAAATTGTTCACCAATATGGCGTCCATCCTACTTTTGGGACGTCATTTGCACAACATCTATAGGCCAACTCCTGCATGGTGGCCCTCGGGTACCCCATTTCAATATAGAGATTATAGGTATGAAAAGAGAATTCAGCAATTTAGAGTCATTTACATTTATATTCAGGATAGGACAACTAAGAGCAGAAGGAAAAATTCGATCTATAGAGATTATAGTGCACCCGGGCCCCCTTTTCAAAACCCTAGATCCGCCATTGCAGTTTTATACCACTGCCAAATTGTTGCATTTTGTCATTTGAGAGAGTGACCCATGTAAAGTATATACACCATCGATAAATAGGTCCACTTTTTGAAAATGGTCACCCCATCAAAGAAAGTTCTGTATACGGGCCTGAAGGTCCCTTATGTAAAAGTGCATTAAAGTGATCCAACTAACTTAACATACCCCTCCTATATAAGCCATTTGTTTCTGTAAATTATCATTATTGTTGTGGCGGAAGTCCAACGAGGGATGTGGGGGTCGGTCACCTTGCTCTTGACTTTTGTGATTAATTCCTTTTGGATTGTCTGGCTTTGACTCGGGAACAGGCTCATGACCAAAAGAGGGTTGGCTTGTCTGAGCCATGCCTTGTGACCAAGGGCCAATTGGTTGTGATGCCGAGAAGAAGCAAACCTAAGTTTTTCGGATGTTTAAAAGAAAAAAGGGAGACCATGAGTCGTGGGTACTTTCATGCCTTGGTACTTGTCGCTGGGTCAGGGGCACCTATCATTCCTGGCTACCCTACCTAACACTGGGCCTGTTTCCGTTCCTGAAGTCGGGACATCACTCTTGGTTGATAATGTTGCAGCCACAGGCCTAACATCTCATGCCTCGTGCCCCACATTGTTGTAGTGCCCATGCCAAAGTGTCCTTTTGTGCCCATTTTTCATAGCTTATTTCCGTACTTGCCTGTGTTTCTAGCCATGCCCGCCCAACTGTGCATGTATACATGTAGGTGACCTCTGTAATTAGGGACTACATGGATATAGTGATGAACATACCATTACTGGGTACCCAGCTGCCCTAACACAGATAGTTTTCCCCAACATCTTATTCTATCTGTTTTGAGGTTCCACATTTTGGCGGATCCTTAAGCTACTAAATGAGGGGAAAATGCTGCACATGTATGAGCAAATGCATGTCGATTTAGTACTAAGCCTTTATGTTTATTTTCCTTCAACTTTTGAAAGTCCTATATCCGCCCCTGCAAGGCTCTTTCCTAATTGAAGTAGGGTACTAGGACACCATCTCAGGCACAAGGCTCATTAAAGATATGTCTGGTTGTCTGTCCCCTTTATGCAGTGGAGCACATCAGTGTGAGGTTTAAGGTTATATTCCACGTTGGGGTAGGTTTGTGGTTTCTATTTTTAGGTTTATACAAGCCACCAGTGTGGTTTTGATACTAACATGCTGGTGTAACTTATTGAATGCAAACCATATAAAACCTATATAAAATAGCAGGTGCTGCAAACAAGTACCATAAGCACCTAAGTTTAATCCATCCTTGCTCTGCCCTACCGCAAACAGATTTGCGGCAGTTTCCTTGGGTAATTTCATGGTGCCACAAGCAAATACCATAGAGTAGAATATACCCTTTAGTTGTGAACCTTATCCCTCTACAGGGTTAATCAGAGCTTGTATCTTGAATGTTGATGTATATATCTGTTACAACAGAAGCCAAACTAATTAAAAAATCCTTTACTTACAGGCGACATATCTATTTGTATCTCTAGATCCAATCGGAGGATAAACTAATACATTTCTACTAATACAATAAACTTAATACATTTCTGAGAGAATGATAAGGAATCCCTTATCTTAAGTATCTATATTGGTAATGAGCCTAAATCTTACCTTGAAGTGTGGACAACTGCTCCTTTTCACTGCCTTTCATAGAGTGACGATTTCACATCTACCTGTGCCTCTCTCACCGTCGGTGGTGGAAGCGGGCCCCTTCGGGTCACCCAACCTTAGTCATGGTTGGGTGGCATAAGAGGCAGGTGATTGCCTTAAAAGTGTCCGTATTACCTCAAGAGACCCCGTTATATAAACCATTTATTTTCACTGCAATTTATCATTATTATGATCAACTATACAACTGCTTCAATTTTATTTTTCATAGAAGCACATTTAATAGTAAGAGTACATATTTCTGGTTTCACATAGAAATCTTATTTGGAGTTATGGAGCCATATTAGTGCAGTAACCTTTGCTTTACATGAGTGAATATGACAGTAGTCTTTTGTTTTCAGTAAACTGAATTTAGAAGTGAGTTACCCATGAAATCATGCTATGCTTTGTTCACAACAATTACTGTTTCATTTCCGTCTCTCTCAAAACTTTAAATTTCATATTCCATTGTTTTACTTGATTAAATAATCCATCTAAGTAGAAGAATTTGTAGAAGTTACATAGGATTATTCAAGGAATTTTGAGTTAGAGTGGCCATATCTTCACCATTGTCATAAGCAGAGCTCAAATCCTCTGCTGGTATTTCCCATATAACATACACCCAATTACCTAACATTGACAAATATATTTATTGTCCCATTTTTGTTTATAAAGTTTGCTGGTGACAAATGTTTGACTTTCATAGAAAATCACTGAATGGCACATTACATGTGCCTTCTAGATGTTAATTGACCAAGCCTTCTATCTTAAAATGACACCTTCCATGAACAAATGTATTTCTGAATATAATTATCTTTGCTCTGTAACCAGCCAATCTAGAGTTTGAAATCTGATAGAATCGCAGTATTCAACCCCCAAAAGAAAAGGGTACCACACTTTTATACACTTTTTTCATGGATTTTATGTTTATTTTCATTGATCGTTGGACACCAGCCTTTAAGCATACTTTCTGGTATTGACTGCATAACACATTTCCAATCCACTAGAGTATATTATATCACATCTGAATATGTGCACTACAAAAGATCAAGTTATATTGTGAAAGTATTCATTATCTCTGAAAATATTGGACATATAGATTCAGGTTTTATTAATCTGTAAGCCAACAACTTTTAGAATAAATGCTACAAGAAAAAGCCTTAAATGCTCAGATGTTACCATGGTAACCTCCTATTTTCATAATTTTGGTTTATCTAGATCAATATCTTTTGTTTTGCAAAGTATTAGTAAAATCTGGGTATTAGATCAATAATGGCATGATTGTCTTTGGGATTACTATAGCCTATACCCTAGTGGTTAGAAGATTTCCCTTGTGAATGCCATAATAAAGATTATAAAAAGATGATGTGCTTTGGCTGCCAAACACCCTAACTTAGTTTAACAACCTGAGAGCTGAACCACATCCCTCTTGCCCTACTGTCTGACATGCAGACTGAATAGGTATCAGTGGTGGATTTAGGAGGGGGGGGAGCACAAGGGGCATTTTGGCCAACTAATGTTTGTTTTTAATGTAAAATTCTCGGCACCATAGGTCAACCAGAAAATTTACAATAGGGCGCCATCCCTTTTGAAAAGGTCTAGATCTGGCTTCGGATAAACAATGGTCCAGATATAGAACCAATAAAGCTCCATACCCACTAAGCAACTTTTACAGAGTTGGCTGACGGATTGGCATTCAAATCAGCTGATTTTTATGATCACCAGTTAGTATAGTACATTGAAACATGCAAGTTTAATCTGAGATGGCACTGAAATTGGCTGATTCTAAAGGCAGAATTGACCAATTTCAGCGCTGATCTGTCGGCTGACTTATGCATAAGCGCCTAGTGGGTATGGCCCTTAACTTACTAACTGTAGCCCTATGATGAAGTAAAACAAGAAGCAAGTTTTAACCATAACATCCATACAGCTGCACATGACAAAGGTGACAATTTTTGTCCCTAAGTTTAGCAGCAGGGCACAGATGTCATTCAAACTTGAAGAGCAGTGTTTATTTTAGAGTATCACGCTGGCAAGCAAGAAACCACTCAAAAACTTGAAAGTCACCCTGCAATATCTTAACTGTGTTTCCGTTTCAGTTTTATAACATTTTTACAACTTCTGATCTTGTGTATTGCATTTGAAATGTCATATTCCTGTTCCCTAATGATGGCAATAAGCATTTTGTAATCAAATATAACGTAATCAATGTACTAATAGAATTACGAAAGCCAAAGCTGACTATATTAAAGAGAAACTTAATGAAAAGAGTAATGATCCTAAGAAATTCTGGAAATATATACAAAGTTTTTTACCTAATAATAAGAAGAAAGGGATGAGTTTTAATTTATATGATGAGCAGAGTTCTGAAGATGTTCCGTTTGAAAAAACATCTGATTATATTAATGATTATTTTATCAATATTGGGCCTAATTTAGCTCAAAACTTGCAGGCTATATAATCAAGGAGGCTTTTTTGTCTGTTGCTGAGAAGATAGTTGATTTATTTAATGTTTCTTTTAGGACAGGGATTGTTCCGAATACATGGAAAATAGCAAAGGTTACTCCATTACAAAAACCGGGTGACAAGAGTAAAGTTAGTAACTTGAGACCTGTATCAAATTTGCCAATTATATCAAAATTAATTGAAAATTTTTATCACAAACGATTATATAATCATCTAGAAGAATGGAACCTGCTTGATGACAAACAAGGAGGCTTTAGGCCTGATCACTCGACGGTTAAGACAACGGCATTGTTTTTACATGATATTTATACAGCCTTCAATAATGATAATGTTACAATTGCTGTTTATTATTTTAGATATAATGAAGGCTTTTGATACAGTAAATCATTCAATTTTATTTAAAAGAATAACAAATGTTGGTGTTACTGGTATAGCTTTTAAATGGATTGAAAATTATCTAAATGAGCGAAAACAATTAACTTTTGCTAATGGCATAGCATCAGGGCTTGAAGATATTGTATGTGGAGTACCACAGGGAAGTGTATTGGGACCTTTGCTATTTTTAATTTATATTAACAATGTTTCTAAAATTGTTGTTAATAGTAGAGTTTCTCTCTATGCAGATGATACTGTGTTATACATTGAACATAATAATATAGACATTGCTTTTCAATTGTTACAGAGTGATCTAACTGCTATTTTTAATTGGTGTATAAAGAATAAGTTATCTTTAAATATTAAAAAAACTAAATATTGTGTCTACGGTACTAGATCGAATGTTGAAAAGAGCAGACAACCAGATAAAGATTTATCCCTGAACACAATTGTACTGGATAGAGTATGTTCATATAAATACTTGGGATTTACTCTTGATGAACATTTAAATTTCAACAAACATATTAATGAATTGACGAAAATTGTATCACATAAATTGTTTGTTTTCTCTAGAATCCGTAGATATTTAACTTTATCAGCCAGTATTTTGGTTTTTAAAACAACCATCTTACCTTTTTTAGAATATGGTGATATTGTGTATAGTGGCACTTCTCTCACAAACTTATAAGACATTGATAAGTTATTTTATAGAGGGTTAAGACTATGTATTAATGAACAAAATCATATTTCTAAAGATGAACTTTGTCAACGTTGTAAGATAGCCAAATTGTGTGATAGGAGAGAGTGTCATATAAACAATTTTATGTACAAATTGTCTAGAAATGTACAATATTTGAAAATTCCTGTAAGAGAAACAAGGTTGCACACTCCTCCAGTTATTAAAGTTTATAAACTGATTAGTGAAAAAGTTAAATGTAACTTATTATATCGTGGTGGTATACAATGGAATAACCTAGGGGCGGATGAAAGGAATATTGCTACATTTAAAGAGTTTAAGCAATTACAAAAAAATTAATTAGTCCAAATAGTAGTTGCATATGTGTAGTGGGTTATACCTTGCTTTCTTCATGATATATATATCGAAGGTTCTATTAAATTATTACTATTTCTATGTTTAATACTATATGATTTGTTTTATCAGTTTCTGTTAACTGAATGGACTGTTATTGTACTGAAATTTTAAGAATGCCAAATTATTTATATTTTATGTGTATACCTGAATCATTTCTTTGTATGTTAATGATTTGTAATAGAAATTCATACAAGTGAATATATGATTGTGTCAACATCAATCTAGGCATAGGTTTACCTATGTAACTCAGACGTTTAATGAAAACAAGTTACATGTAACTTATTATTTGTCTGAATAAAGAATTGAATTCAAAAAAAATGATAACATCATAAATAATTTTATATCTTAAACATTATATATATGCTGATGAAGGCAGTAACATGCCAAAACTAGTTGATTCGCCATTGATTCCATGTCTAACTAATAATTCAAGTCAACTACAGTCTGTCGTTTGGGTTGTGTAGATTCAACACTTCTGTTATTCTGTCATTTGGTTTGTGTAGATTCAACACTATATAATGTGTATGTGACAATTTTGAGGTTCAAATTTAATCCTGAAGAAGGCAGTGACACGCGAAAACTAGTCAACTTGCTATTTATTCCTTGTCTACATAATAAAACAAGTCAAATTCAGTCCATCATTTGGTTTGAAGTAGATTCAAAACCTTTATTATATATATATGTATATCTAAACCATCTTTATTATTAATCCTACAAACTTGATTTCAGAATGCATATATACTTCTAGAAAAGTACAGGATGATTGGGTGTAACAGATTGTCTAGATGATGTTTATAGATTGAGCTTTCATTCCAATTCCCTTCTTATCCAACATGTTATTTGGAAATGCTGTCTGCATGTTGCAACACAATGTTATATTGTAGGTTGTAGCAACAATTCTGCTACATTTTTCTCATGATGTTCTAAAAATGTTGCACATTGTCTGAACGTTGTTTGTTTGCTAGCGCAGGGCAAGTTGAACACTCCTCAGTGCTGTAGGTAGTACACCTTCTACCAATGCTTCTAGTTGTACACAAATAATTATTAGCAAAAAATTCTAAATATATATTACGGGATAAGAATAACATACTTTATTAACATGTCAAATATATCACTGATAAATGAAATGCAAAGATGTGTGCTATAACTATCAGGGATTTAGCGTAATTGGCCTTCATAAGTCTTTCCATATAAGACATGACAATGTACGCTGAATATGTAATTTTAGTATGTTAGAAGTGTTAGATGTTAATTTTTACATAATTATTTTATTATTTTTCCAAAGCAATGCAGATTGTCCAAATAAGATGACATGTTATCTTATACAAAATACTTCATGGAGGTTATGTGTAATATCTATGAATCCAGGAATATTGCATCTATGTCTATAAACAAAGATGCACATTAATCAGAAACTGTTCAACGTGCTAATTGTTGATGTCAAGGGTTAATCCCACTTTGACAAGTTTCTGAGTATATGCACTTTCAACTTCTTTCTTTTGCTCTTCATTGAAGTAATTTCTCCAGTCACCAACACTTCCTTTTCTTAGAAATGATGAAACACTGTTGTCCATACCAGGACTATTGACTTCATTGACGGCTTTATTCTGCTTCATGCTTTTGAATGATAATTGCCCAAGAAGTGATGATATGACATCTTCCTGGAGTTCCTTCCCAAGGAATGCTGCCACTTGAATCAAGACACTGCGCAGGTCTCTGACCATGTCCTCATACTTTATAAAGAGTATATGATCCTCGTGACCCACTCTCGCATTCCACCAACCAGCCACATGATCAAGGTGATTGCCATAGAATAGTTGGTTCGTCTTGTACTGTTCGTTGAAGAATTCATCCCAGGAACCTGTGTACAGACCATAGGATTTGCACATTTTGTGGTAGTGATAGTATGATACAAGCTGGTCAAAGGGATTCCTCATCACATAGATGACTTTTGGATGGCTTCTGTCAAAGCTATCCTTCATCAATTCATACGGTAGATGTGTAGCCCAAAACCTTGGAGATGATTTGCTCAATGCCATTTTGAAAGAAGGCATCCCTGTATATCTATATGGCACCCCTGAGAACACCCCTGATATTTCTTTGCCATCCGAGAGAATAAGGCCGGCTAGTGCCATCATCCAATTGGTCCCTGAATAGAAATGAAAACATTTTAGTTTGCAAAATGTGTTAATTGACATTGCTTGTAGTCCTTATTGTATAAAATCCTTTTATAAAGGGGAATGCCATCTACAAATTTACAATTGGACTTTAGAAATCATAGTCTTCTCTCTAAACCTTTCAGTAGCCTATCACTTATCAGGAGAAAAGATAATTTCAATGCTATATGAATTCTTCAATTAATTTAACCTAAGGAAATATAAAACATATTACTAATGTTTTTCTATATTTATATATATGGTTAATCATACAATAAGGTAATGTTAAAAGTTTGTTTGTGGCAGATGTCTAATATAAATCTGGTAGACAAGTGAGAGCTTAACAGATTCCCTTATTTCTTTCCTTCCAATATTTTCCCTCCTGCAGCCTGACAATCTTCAGTCACATATTCATTTTTAGACACCCCAAATTTGTATTGAATGAAATGTTACATAGATGACAAAAACATAATGAACAAATATAATCAGCTTCTTTACCTGATTTTGGGAATGATGCTACCAATACGTCCTTAGGATCAAAGGTATGCTTTCTCATTTCAATAATTCCATCAGCATCAATATGTAGAGGATAGCGAATACCCTCATAGGTGAAATATTCAGGGTCACCAAGACTAAACTTGGATGATCTGTTGTCAGACATGGCTTTTCTGTAATGAAACATCATCAACGTGGATTTCCAAAGGCAGGGCTTTTGTTATATTTAACAATATGTGTAATTTCTTTTTTTATCTATGAATCTAAATAATCTAATATTTCCATGAATTTTCTTAGTCTATTTTCATTTAAGAGAACATTGTGGGTGGTTAATTGGATACAATAATATGGACTGACGTTGTTTCACAAAATGAAAACAAAAATGACTGTTCTTGTTTTATGCTTTGAAGTACTTTTTTTTCATTTCATAGAATATTGTCATAAATCTTTTTAGAAACCTTGGCACAAAGATGAATGAGGAAATGGATTGATATTCTTGTGTTCAAAAGAAAAATAGACAAGTACACTTTTATTACTAAATGAAATATATAATATACTAAATTAAACAAACAAATAAGTATTAAACAATTTATCAGTTTTGTATGAAAATATTGTTTAATTTTCTGTTTAATACAAGAACATTGATCAGGAATCGTATTTATTATTATGGCAAAAATATTAAGTATGAATAAAACAGAAACAAAAACAATTAAATAATAATTATTGTGGCACTGCAAGGGTTCCAGTCCCATGCAATGCAGCATGGAAAATAGAACGTTTCGATGACCCTGTACAGAATTGTGCCCAAATGGTCCACAGGACCACAGTGGCAGAACACTAAGTAAAGTAAACTCAGCCCGTACATAAATATAATGAATAAAAGAGCTGTTTAGTTGTACAAAACATGGATCAATGATGTTTTACAGGGAATGAAAAACATCTTAAAATAGCATATGATATAGTGCACCCTTTTATCTTTCAGTTATTGGGCATTTACATTGAATTTCAACTTTCAGTATTTAGGCATAGGTTGGGTACAGCATTTAATGGAGTAATCACTGAGTTCAACTTTAGAGAAAGAAAGCCACAGAGAGCCCCCTTCTATATAATATAGGATAAACATGTATAGTCTATTATCTATCAATCTCATAGCCAACCCAGAGGTAACCTATTTGAACAGGTAATTAAATCATTATGTATCATTCGGGAGGACATAATAAGTGTAATTATCCTTATGCAACATATCTGTTGCACTACATTAGACATGTAGGTGACCTCTGGAACTATATAGGGACTAGATAAAGGATACGGTGAGGTACATACCACTAAGGGGCATGTAACTGCTCAACTACAGACACATTCTACTCCCACTAACCCCACCTCACTAACCCCACTTGCACATATTTATGAAAACTTATTTATAAAAAAACACTTACCTCCCCAAGGCAGAGGTGGATCCAAGGGGTCCAGGCGATCCTGACCCCCTCCCCCCTTACTTTAGGGGACCCTAAACTAAAAAGGATGGGAAAGTGCTCTGCATATATGCATAAATACATGCTGTTTTAGCCTTTATGCTGAGCTCCCTCTCCCCTTTCAAAGATCCTGTATCTGCCCCTGCAGGGTACTTTGCTTATTGAACTAGGTACAAGGATTATCAAATATCTTTCTGGATGTCTGTTTCTCTTATGCAGCAGTGCACATTAGTGTAAAGTTTAGTTGTCAACCTTATGTGGCTAACGGGTTAATCTGGCATTGTATTGTGAATGTTGATACACATATGTGTTATAACAGGAGCTAATCTAAATCTGTTTAAATCCTTTACTCTAGGGTTACATATCTATTTGGATCTTAAAATCTAATTGGAGGTTGAACTATTGTCCTCAGATTGAGAAGAGAACTAACAACGCTGTGACAAGGCCAGTAGTGTTGACAAACTGTGACAACAGCTGTGACAAACATGAATACTTGCTACAAAACTTAATACTCTACTGAGAGAATGACATGAAATGTTGATATATAATGGTAATGATCCTAAATCTTACCCTGTAATGTGGACGACTGCTCCCCGTCACTGCCTTTCAGAGAGTGCCGATTTCACAGCAACCTGTGACTGTCCCTGTCCGTGGTGGGAGGGGGCCTCTCAGGTCACCCTACCCTAGTCATGGATGGTTGAACCAAGAGGCGGTGACAGGAGAAGGTCCCAATGTAAAAGTGCATTAAAGTGATCCAATTAACTTAACATACCCCTCCTATATAAGCCATTTGTTTTCACTGCAAATTATCATTATTGTTGTGGCGAAAGTCCAACGAGGGATGTGGGGGTCGGTCACCTTGCTCTTGACTTTCGTGATTTATTTCTTTTGGATTGTCTGGCTTTGACTCGGGAACAGGCACACAACCAGAAGAGGGTCAGCTTCTCTGAGCCATGCCTTGTGACCAAGGGCCAATTGGTTGTGATGCTGATAAAAAGCAAACCTAAGTTTTTCGGATGTTCAAAAGAAAAACAGAGAGACCATGAGTCGTGGGTACTTTCATGTGTCAGTACTTGTCGATGGGCCAGGGACACCTATCACGTCTGGCTACCCTAACTAACACTGGACCAGTTTCCTTTCCTGAAGTCGGGACATCACTCTTGGAGAAATGTTGATAGTGTTGCATCCACAGGCCTAACATCTCATGCCTCGTGCCCCTCATTGTCGTCATGCCCATGCCAAAGTGTCCTTTCGTGCCTGTGTTTCATGGCTTATTTCTGTACTTGCCCGTGTTTCTAGCCACGCCCGCCAAACTTATTTTTAAATCAAGGAGTCCTATTTAACCCAAACTTCCAGTTCATTCCAGGGTTCATGTTTCGTACTCTGTGCCTAAGAAGCTAGAACTAAGTCTAAAATCAGTTCATGCCCAAGAAGGAGAAGATTGACACAATGAGTTTCAGATTGGGACTGTTTAATTATGGTCTCACACATGCTTTTAAAGGTACATGCTCATTGATCATTGGGTAATCTAGTCACATGGTCTTAATTACTCTTTCATGATTTCACTACATGTTTCCGTGCACTGACCTAATTACCAAATTAACAGCCTTGGCTTTTGTGCCGATACGAGAATATTTGTGCTAAGACAGAAACACTTACTCACTCACTGCAATATATATTATTAAAGGCAGTTTTGGTGTGGCAGGTTTGGTTATTGTATAAACTGACCTTCATGTCATCTCATTAACATCACATCATTTTTCATTTACTACAAGGAAACTATATGATATGATTTCTGGTGAAGCCCCGGGATTACAACAGAGACCGGGATCTATTAATCCTGATTGTAACCAGAATGATTAACTTGAAATAAAAAAAAAGAAAAAATGTGACATACCTGTTGCCGTAAAAATATACATGTAGGTGACCTCTGTAATTAGGGACTACATGGATATAGTGACGAACATACTATTACTGGGTACCCAGCTGCCCTACCACAGATAAATTTTCCCCAACATCTTATTCTATCTGTTTTCAGGTTCCACATTTTGGCAGATCCTTAAGCTACTAAATGAAGGGAAATGCTGCACATGTATGAGCAAATGCATGTCGATTTAGTACTAAGCCTTTATGTTTATTTTCCCTCAACTTTTGAAAGTCCTATATCCACCCCTGCAAGGCTCTTTCCTAATTGAACTAGGGTACTAGGACACCATCTTAGGCACAAGGCTCATTAAAGATATGTCTGGTTGTCTGTTCCCCTTATGCAGTGGTGCACATCAGTTTAAGGTGAAAGGCTATATTCCACTTTGGGGTAGGTCACTTTTGTGGTAGACCCTTAAAATTGGCAGCGCAACATGGCCAGGTTGGAACTACAACGGGAAAAAACGGGATGTCCCGTTTTTTCAGGTTGATTATTTGGTTGAATTAAAAATTGATTTTCATCTTTAAAATAATGGTTTTAACGGTTTTTAATAGTCTGCCTGAAAAAACAGGATGTCCTGTAAAAATGGATCACAAAACCAGCCCAGGTTTTTCAGGACAGTCTGTTTTCTTGGTATGATTTTTGTAACTTCCAAAAGATTAAAAATTCCTAAGAAAAAAATGCAACCATAGAATTTGAAAATGAAACAATCATTTTGATGCAAAAGATGTGCACTTTCATGACAAATAAATTTTGAATTTAGCAAACTCCTTATTTTCTGAGCATGTTTATTTATGTATAAATATTAATTGTGAAATTTTATTCATGAAGTTGTCAAAATGGAAAATGTCATATAATTCATGTTAAATGCAGAATTTCATAATTTTTGCCTTTTGGATATGCAGAAGGATTATATTATGTGTATCTTGTATGTTGTTTATGTATAAATTCATTTCAAATAGCTAGATAACACACTTTTTACATTATTACATTTTAAGTAAATCCCACTACATGAACTTTAATGTTTACTTGGACTTATATTTTGCTTAAACAAAAAAGAATAGAGGCCCCAGGGCCGGCCTAGCCTCCGTCCTGGCCTCCTGGAGGCCCCAGGGCCAGTCTGCTCCCTGTCCCGACTTTTATCTGTTCTTTTTTTATTTCAGAATCAATCTTCAGGGGTATCCCCCCTGGTCTTCCAGATCAAATTAGAACAATAATGACAAAATGTACTGCATGTAACAATGACGAAAAAAGAAACAACAAAATATATATGACATGTGAATAAATCATTCCCTCATCGAAAAACTTGAACATTCTATTGATTTGCAATTCAAATTCAAATTTGTTATTACAATTCTGGGTTTCAACGGGTATATTATTCCACAACATTGTACCTTTATAAAATGGACTAGTTTCATTTTTACCACCATTATATTTTTCAGTTTTGAAAGTATGCTTAGCAGCCCCCCTTGTTTGTCTTATATAACATTTAATTACACTTGGAGAGTTGCTATGGATAAACATCAAATTTGATAGTTGTTTTTGTCTTCGTTGTTCCTGGAGGTCCCAGGGCCGGCCTGTTCCATTTCCTGGCCCCCTGAAGGCCGCAGTTAATTATTCAATGTTAATTATTCAATGTTAATTATTCAATGAAATATCTTTGCTCCCAAAAATGAAATAGGATTTATGTTTCATTGTTTTCTGTCTATATAGATAGATAATGATCCTATTATATTTAATACCATCATGCTAATCTTTCTATTGATTCAAATAATGTGTATAAGGAACATCAATGTTCTTATTCTATGGATTTCTTATTAATGCTTGATTCAAATTATACTTATATGAGAGGTGACCACCCCAAGTAACACCTGCATGTGGGTGAGGGGCATTCTCACCTAGCCTGGCCTAGAACAATGGGGGTGCTTAGCAACCAGCTGGCTCAGGGGTGACTGACTTTGCCTTTGAAATGTCATATTCCTGTTCCCTAACGATGGCAATAAGCATTTTGTAACTAAATAATATTATAATAACATCATAAATATATATTAAACATTATGTATTTGCTGATGAAGGCAGCAACACTCCGAAATTAATTGATTCGCCAATGATTCCATGTCTAACTAAGAATTCAAGTCAACTACAGTCCGTCATTCCATTTGGTGTAGATTCAACATTTTTGTTATTTTACATTATATACATTATTTGCATATATGCCAATTTTGAGGTTCAAATTTAACCGTGAAGAAGGCAGTCATACACAAAAACTAGTCGACTTGCTATTTATTCCTGTTCTACATAATAAACAAGTCAACTACAGTCCATCATTTGGTTTGAAGTAGATTCACAACCTTTATTATATATATGTATATTTAAACCATCTTTATTAATAATCCTACAAACTTGATTTCAGAATGCATCTACTTCTAGAAAAGTACAGGATGTTTGTGTGTAACAGATTGTCTCAGCTTAATGACCTGTTGCTCTTACAAGTTAAATTAACTTCTACCGGTTCAGCAGGATTTTAAATTCCAATGACATTTTTCAATATCTCCAAAGATTTTTCTTCAGTACATCTGGAATATATAGCCAGAAGGAAAATGAGATTTACCGCATACTTTTTCAGCTGGAGGATGGTAAACATTTGAACTCCTTCCTATAGGTTTCTATGGGAAACAAATGAGTTTTCAAATTACAAAAATCCTAGAGAAAAATGATACTGTGTTTTTTCTTGAAATTCCCCTAGATCATTAGTCTTGATCTTATATACATCCTGAAAAAGAATAAAAGGGATTTACCGTTTTGATCATAGACCTCCCTTATCATCTCTATAGTAATAGTTGACACACTGCAGGTGTGAAGCAGCAGTATGCACATAGCACATAGAGGAGTCCCTTCATATGCACCAGGTGGCAGTGCTGGGATCAGGCACAAGTATCTTTAAGATTCAAGGCTGAATGCACTGTACTATGTTGTAAAACTACAAAAAAAGATGTTTAAATTGAGTTTTAATTTCAATTCTTTTCTGAGTCTGAATTCTCATCAAAGATTATTGATACAAGCAACTCAGGACAGCTTATTTATGCCCTTATTTGAGAACATAATATGTTATGAATGAATGTAAATGGAGTAAATAGAAAAGAAAAAGTTACTTTTTAGATTGTGGCACCACCTGTATATTGATATTATCTTGTCTTACTACGTTGTGACAGCATTGTAGAAGTACTGTTGTTGCAATTCTGTGAAAATGATGTTTTCACTGTGTTATTTGGAAATGCTGTCTGTTTGTTGCAACACAATGTAATACTCAGAATGTTGTTAAAATGTCTGTTAAAATTCGTTGAACTTCCCTCAGTCCAGTAGGTAGTACACTATCTACCAATGTTTCTAGTTCTACACAATTACCAAACAATTCTAAGTATAGATTAGGGGATAAGAATCACATACTTTATTAACATGTCAAATATATCACTGATAAATAAAATGCAAAGATGTGTGCTAGATACCTATCAGGAATTTGGCCTAGTTTGCCTTTATGAACATTCTTTACATATAAGACATGACAATGAATGATGAATTATGTCCTTGAAGTAGGTGAGAAGTGTTCATGAAGAAATTATTTCTCCGAAGCAATATTAATGCAGATTGTCCAAATAAAATGCAATGTTATCTTATACAAAATACTTTGTAAAAGTTATGGGTAATATCTATGAATTCAGCAATATTGCATCTTTGTCTCTAAACAAAGATGTACATAATGTGCTAATTGTCGATGTCAAGGTCTAGTCCCACTTTTACAAGTTTCTGAGTATATTCACTTTCAACTTCTTCCTTTTGGTCTTCATTGAAGTAATTTCTCCAGTCACCAACATTTCCTTTTCTCATAAATGGTGAAATACTGTTGTCCATAACAGGACTATTGATTTCATTGACAGCTTGATTCATCTTCATGCTTTTGAATGACAATTGCCCAAGAAGTGACGATATGACATCTTCCTGGAGTTCCTTCCCAGTGAATGCTGCCACTTGAATCAGGACACTGCGCAGGTCTCTGACCATGTCCTCATACTTTATAAAGAGTATGTGTTCCTTGTGACCCACTCTCGCATTCCACCAACCAGCCACATGATCAAGTTGATTACCATAGAATAGGTGGCTTGTCTTGTAGTATTCATTGAAGAATTCGTCCCATGAACCTGTGTATAGACCATAGGGTTTGCACATTTTGTAGTAGTGATAGAATGATACAAGCTGGTCAAACGGGTTTCTCATCACGTTGATGACTTTTGGGTGGCTTCTGTCAAAGCCATCTTTCATGAAGTCATACGGTAGATGTGTAGCCAAAAAATTTGGAGGTGATGCTCTCAATACCATTTTGAAAGAAGGCATCCCTTTGTCTCTATATGGCACCCATGAAAACAGGTTTGATATTTCTTTGCCATCCGAGAGAATAAGGGTGACTAGTGCCATCATCCAACTGGTCCCTGAATAGCAATAAAAAATCTTTTAATTTACAAAATTTGTTAACTGGCATAGCTTGTAACCCTAATGTATCAAATCCTTTAATAAAATTTGACTTTGAAAATCATAGTCTGCTCTGTAAACCTTTCAGAAGCCTATCACTTATGAGGGGAAAAAAATATTTCAATGTACGTATGAATTCTTAACATAAATTAACCTGTAAAAATATAGTGCATATTACTAATATGTTTCTATATCATATGGTTAATCACACAATAAGGTAATGGAATAAGGATAAGTTTTTGTGTGGCAGATGTCTAAGCCTGACTGTCACATATTCATTGATAAGACACCCCACATTTGTATAAAATGAAATGTTACATAGATGACAAAATCATATGAACAAATAAAATCAGCTGCTTTACCTGATTTTGGAAAGGACACCACTAGTACATCCTCAGGATCAAAGGTATACTGTCTGATTTGAAGGAGGCCATCAACATCAACATGAGAAGGATAGGAAATACCTTCATAGTTGAAATACTCAGGGTCACCAAGACTAAACTTGGACGAGCTGTTGGCACACATGGCTTTTCTGTAATGAACATGAACATAGATTTCCATAGGTGGGCCTTTTTTTCAAACTCAACAATATGTGTAATGTTTTTCACCCTTCTGATTTATAAACTTAAATTACCTTATAATCCCATAAGTTTCCTGAGTCCTTTTTGATTCAACAAAACATTGTGGGTGGTTTATTTGATACGATAATATGGACTGATATTGGTTTATTGTTTTGTTTTTTGAGGTAAATTATTTATTGATTTCATAAAATATTATCAGTCTATTTCTTCATTACAAATTTGGCACCAAGATGAATTAAAAAATTGATTAATATTCTTTTATTAAAGGTAAATATGGGTGACCAACATAGCGCCACCTAATGCAATCTTATTTTTATAGTATGATTTTCTGAAAATTTCATTCAAACATTTTGGGAGTATCTAAGAATGACGAAGGTGAAAATGTGACTGAAAGAAAAGACATTTGTGGGAAGAAAAACTAGGCAATTGTAGACAATTACGCAAATTTCTTTTTTTTCTTTTCCTTTGTTTTCAGGATAAAATGAGATTTTCCATGGTGACCTATAGTTTATCTTCACATATATACCTCACTGTGGTCCTACCAACAAATCTAAAGAATTTAAAGTAAAAATCATGGTTATTAATATTTACTTAAGTACACTTTTATCACTAGTTTGAATCTCTATATATATTACGAACAAATAAGTATCAAACCATAATCAGTTTGATACAAGAATACTGATTCATTTTCTGTTTGTTACAAGAATATTAGCTGGACTAAATTGTTCTCTAGTAGCCAGTAGATTTATAGCAAGAGCGTTCCAACCTGGAGATTAGGTTTTTAGTAGCATGTCAACTAGTTATTTCATCCTCAGTCACCAGTGAAACCTACTAAAATGCACAAATTTCAATCGTTAGTCGGCTGAGTGGCGACCCAGCTTTTGATAGATAAGCCCATAGAGAGACGCCTCTTGTACATAGTATAGGTGTAAATAGTCTATAATCTGCTAATATCATACCCAACCCACACGAAATGTATTTGAATAGTTTTTAAATCATTATACATTATTAAGGAGGACATAATAAGTGTTATTATCTGTAATTATGATACATGCCTGTTGCACTATATTACATATGTAGGTGACCTCTTGATCTAGGGACTTGATAATGGATATAGTGACGTACATACCATTAATGGACACCCAGCTGCCCTACTATAGATACATTCTATTCAAAGGTCCCCCCATCTGTTTTGAGGTTCCAAGGCAGGGGAAGCTTAAGGTGGGAGGTATCTTTAACCAGCCCCCTTTTGGTGACCCCTAAACCACAAAAAGAGGGGAAAATACTGCACATGTACAAGCAAATGCATGCCGTTTTAGTTCTTAGCTGTTATCTTGTAGCCACCCCGGCAAGGTATTTTCCTTATTGAACTAGGGTAGTAGGACAAGGTTCATCAAAAATACATCTGGTTGTCTGTTCCCCTTATGCAGTGGTGCATATCAATGTAAAGTTTAACGCTATATTCCAATTTGGGGTGGGTCGCATGTGTGGTTGCTATTTTTAGGTGCCACAAGCTAT
This sequence comes from Lepidonotus clava, assembly GCA_936440205.1. Classification (NCBI taxonomy): domain Eukaryota; kingdom Metazoa; phylum Annelida; class Polychaeta; order Phyllodocida; family Polynoidae; genus Lepidonotus; species Lepidonotus clava. The sequence goes on from OW387143.1 coordinate 5,996,084, forward strand.
TTGCGTTTTTAACTTGATACCAACATGTTGGTATCCCATCCAAAAGCAAATGATCGAAAACCTATATAAAATAGCAGGTGCTGCAAGCATGTGCAACAAGCTGGTGCTGCAAGCAAGTGCCACAAACACCTATATTTCACCTTGCACTACCCTACTGCAAGCAGGTTTGTGGCAGTTTCCTTGCATCTTTTCATGGTACTGCAAGCAAATACCCTTACCTTAACCATCTATGTTGGTAATGAGCCTAAATATTACCATATACTGTAGACTATTTGCTCCTTTTCACTGCCTTTCACAGAGTGCCAATTTCACAGCTACCTGTGCCTCTCTCCCAGTCCTTTGTGAAGGGGGCCCTTGGGCTACCCAACCATGACTAAAGGGGCAGGCGATCAAAGAGGGAAGAGTCTAGATGTATATTAAAAGATCCCTCATGTAAAAATGTCTTACTTGGAGTGTCCCAATTAACTGAACATACCCGTCTTACATGGGCAATATGTTTTCATTGTAAATTATCATTATTACGGTCCTAACTACAATAATGCTACAATTCTATTTTTCATAAAGGTTTATGTGAAGGAAAAGTGCTACAGAGGCACAGGTTATGCTATATAACCTCCTTAGAATACATGTTTTGACATGGTCAGAGACGTTATGGGTAACAAAATATAGGTTATATATAATCATATAGAAATATACATATATACTGTATGATACATGTTTGTGTATGGAGTTTAGGTATAACTTATCCTGCAATTAAAACCAAGTATTCATTAGTATAGTGGTTAGCATGGATGTTTCTCATGCAAGAGGTCCCGGGTTCAAACCCTGTAAGGTGAGGTATAGGCCTACATTTTTATGTTTTAACCAAATGTACTTAGGCCAAGCCACTTAAGACAAAAACATTGCCGTATTTTTGTGTGTTTATCTTTACTACTGCATTATCCTTATTCTTTGTAGAAATATAGAAATATTTTACATAGCTTCTATCTCATTTTACATACAAAATCTGTAGTTTTCATGCACATACCATTATCACATATCCATATAATCTGGCATAATCAAGCATAATATATCCTTGAAAGTTACCTATAGGACCAGGAACAATTTGGTCTAACCTAGGGTCACAAAAATTGAAAAAATGTTTAAAGTTTCGGGAATTTGATGTTCAAATTTGAAATGTTTCTAAAACATGTTTAGGAAGATTCTCTGATATGAAATGCGTGGGACCCTCCAAAATCTGGTTGAATTAACATGGAATGACCCAGTAGTATTTCATTTTCATTAAACTGAAATTGGAAAATGTAATGAGTTAACAAAAATACTGTTTCATTTCACTCTATGTAAAGTCTTAAACTTTCCATTCAATTCTGACTAAGACATTTGACAGTGTGAAGTTTCTCGGTAGGTCAGTATTCTCAGATTTCTCGGTGAATCAGTATTCTCAGATTTCTCGGTGAATCAGTATTCTCAGATGGAGGAGGAGTGTGTCTGTTTTTCGGCCCTGAAGTGTTCTGGACGTTAGGCGGAGGTGGAGAAGTAGTGAAGTAGTGGGGGTGTTGCCCTATCTGGTCTTCTGTAGGGGTCAGGTCGTTGCTTGCCTAGTGGTTGGTAACTTGGAGCCAAGTGGGTCGCACCTTTGTCCGGATGGTCAAGGGCCGGCCGCTCACTATTTTGGGCTTTCGTACCTTTTGTATCCTTCATACGTTGGTGTCCCTAACTGAAAGCAAACCATAGAAAACCTATATAAAGTAGCAGGTGGTGCAAGCAAGTACCACAAACACGTGCACTTAAATCGTTTGGTGAATAGCAGAAGGTCGTATCTGACATATGTAAAGCTATGTCAGATACGGCCTTATGCTTTTCAACCGACACTATATGTGACCACCCACCACTAAATGAGGAATAGACGCCCAGACCAAATTCTGAGAAAATGACAAAATAAGGGAAAAAAGTCAAAAATTGGAAAGGTTTTGAGATTTCTACAAAAATGACATGGCATATACATTGAAATTACAATTCACAAACAAATATCAAAGAATATACAATGTTTAATGTACAAAAGATTCGTTTTCTTGATGGTTACATAAAGCCTATAGCCATTTGCACTAACATAAAGAGAAGACGTAACTTTACAGTGATTTTTCTCCTAAATGCTACATTGGACGTGTGACTTCAAATATACATAGCTTTGGTTAAAATGCTGATAGAAACATGATTTTTTCATTATTCTAAAAGCTTAAAGCATGCTCTCTAATAGTCAAGTTAAAGCTCAATTTTCATAATCAGCGACTTATGCCTCATTACGTGGTGGGGGGTCACATATTCCATCCTTGCTCTGCCCTACACCAAACAGGTTTGCGGCAGTTTCCTTGTGTCTTTTCATGGTGCCCCAAGGAAATACTGTGCGGAATATAGCCTTTAGTTTTGAATCTTATCCCTCTACATGGTTAATCTGAGATTGTATTTTTAATGTTGATGTATATATCTGTTACAACAGAAGCCAAACAAAATCTATTTAAATCCTTTACCTAGGGGCAACATAAAATTGACAGCATGACATGGCTATTTCTTAAATTCAACTCAGCGACATAGCCATTTTTAAAAAGATAGTGACATGTGACATGGCCATTTCTTAAATTTGACATGCCACATAAGCTAATCTATGATATAGTGACAGGTGACATGGCTATTTTTTAAATTTGACAAGCGACAAGCAATCCACACCCCTATATCTATTTGTCTAGATCCAATAGGAGGATGAACTAAGTACTGTCTTCAGATTGAAAAAGGAACGAACAACACAGTGACATGGCCAGTAGTTTTGACAAGCTCTGACAATTCTGAATGGTTGCTATAAAACTTAATACATTTCTGAGAGATAAGGAATCCCAGTGATGGATAGCCAATTCAGGAAATCATCAATGCCTTTCTTACTAACTTTTACTTTTTGAGATTTTTTTGTAAGATCATTTCATGAAAATATAACAAGAGCTTATATCAAAAATATGAGACACGGTTCCCTGCATATACATATCAGGAAGATGTGCCAGAAATTTCAAAGCTTTTGGTCGAGTATTGACAGAATAAATTTAAATATTGAGATTTTTAGTTTCATGACCCAACTACGCAGCCATTTTTCTATCTATTTCTATATGAATTATATCAATAGATATGGTTATTTATTGGCCATCTAGTCATGTTTTCTATTACATGATTAAATGAGAAACAAATCTTATGGTCTTAATTAAAGAGAGCAGCACCATATATGCCCCGATCACTGGGGTCTATCCTTAAGTATCTATATTGGTAATAAACCTAAATCTTACTGTGCAGTGTGGACAACTGCTCCTTTTCACTGCCTTTCACAGAATGACAATATCACAGCTACCTCTGCCTCTCTCATGGTCGGTGGTGGGAGAGGGCCCCTTGGGTCACCCAACCTTACACTGCACGAAATTTGATACTTGCTTAGCTTTGCAATCTGCTTAAATATCGCAGAAAGTTAGGTAAAGTTTCTCCAATCAAATTTACATTTATTTAATACCCTTTACAAGGTTGTAGCTACGACAGGAAAAATGGGACATCCCATTTTTTTTGGTTAAATTAACATCGAATTTCATCTTTAAAACAATGGTTTTAATGGTTTTTAATAGTCTAGTTTTTTCAGGATGGTCCGCTTTTTTGGTATGATTTTTGTAACTTTTAAAAAATTAAGATTCATAAATAAAAAAAAGCAACCATAGAATTTGAAAATGCAATAATCATTTTTAGGCAAAAGATGTGCACATTTATGACAAATAATTTTGAATTTATCAAACTCCTGATTTTCTAAGGATTGTTATTCATGTACAAATATTAATTTTGAAATCATATTTATGAAATTGTCAAAAAGGAAAAGGTCATATGATTAATGTTAGATGCAGAATTTCATAATTGTTCACATTTCCGGTATGCAGAAGGATTATATCATGTGTATTTTGTATGTCATTCATGTATAAATCAATTTTAAATAGCTAGATAATACACTTTTTCATAATTACTTGTTCTTTAAGGATGTCCCGGTTTTACAGGACGTCCTGTTTTTCTGTGGTATCCCCAACCTGTTATCATTTTGAATGCATTTAGGACTGTCATAAATGAAATGGAAAATTGGAGACGGATTAAACATGATGTAATCAACACTCTATTTTGTCAGGGCCTTTACTAATACTCTTAAAAGGTACAGCCGTGATCTCTAGATAATAATAATGTAAAATCAATGATAACTTTGAAGGTTCTTTACTTGATCCAGTAAAGACCCATTTATAATTTACATTTTACATCTTTACATTCTAAGTAAATCCCACTACATGAAATTTCATGTTTACTTGGACTTACATTATGCATAAATCAAAAAGAATAGAGGTCCCTGGGCTGTCCTAGCCTCTGTTCTGGCCTCCTGGAGCCTCAGCGCTGGCCTAGCCTCTGTCCCAGCCCCCAGGAAAAGATAATTAAAGTCCAGTTTTTAAAGCAATTAGATATGCATATAATTAGATGCACAGGAATTATGATGACAAACTATATGTAAATACAATTAAATATGATGGCAGCCCATATGTAAAGCCTCGTAAAAGCAAGGTTGTAAAGCCACTTGAATGTAATTGGGCTCGAAGTCCATATAATTAACAACAACTAAATGCACCTATACTGAATTGAATTTATTAATTTTAGGTTTCTTTACATAGTACCCTCAAGAAATTGTTACATTTAAGGGGATTTAATGTTTCAATGTGACTCACCTTTAATGTTATTTACAAAGTTTGAAAGGCATATCTAATCTCTACTTAAAGAAGCAGAAATGGGGGCAATTACTGTCTTTGATTTAATCTAGCACTTAAAGGTGACTAAAACTTCACCTTTAAGACCTTTACTTTATCATGCCAAGATTAAGTAAATGCCATGTAATTTTAACTAAAGTGGGTTTTTAAGCACCTTTACATAGGAAGTCAAGGACTTGTAAATGTCAAATTTTGTGGAGTGCTACCTCTAGAAACATACTGTATGATAGTGTATGTTATATGATGTCAGGTTATAATGACCTCTTGCATTTACATTTAAAATTCAAGGCTGTATACTTTTGTTTGTTTGTTTGATTTAATGTCTGGCTAACCCTTTAGGGTTCACTGCCAGACTGCACAAGGTAAAGTTTGCAGCTAGTTTTATGTCACAGGGGGGGTGTCAAAATTCATTAAATAAGGCGTCTTTTTGTAGCAGGGGGACCCAATGCCCTCTTTATAGTGCTGCCACACTGAGATCTCATGTCACAGGCCCACACAATACCCCACCCAGTCCTATCGTACTGACCGGGCAAACCAGTCATGTTTCGTGGTTCTTACTTTATACCGAGTGCCAGACAATGAGTGACCACTCCCATTGTTAAAGTCTTTGGTGTGACTCAGCCAGGGATAAATCCCAAGACCTCCCAGACTCAAAGCGGCCACTCTACCAATTAAGCTAGTGAGTCTGGTTTCCCAATTTGTCGTATAGGGACACATTTTTCCCAGGATGGGCTGAATACACTGTACGATGATGACTAACTACAAAAACAATGTTTAACTTGAGCTTTTATTCCAATTTCCTTCCTACTCTGAATTCTTGATAAATATCATCAACATAAATGATTCAGGAGAGCACATTTATCAATGTAATTTTGAACATGATCTCTAATAAATGAAGTTATATCGAGTAAATAGAAAAACAGATTTTGAAAGTTTGCAGTTTTAAGATTTTGTTGTATTACTATATTGTGACAACATTGTGAAAGTAAACAAAGTTGTGAAAATGATATTTTCACAATGTTATTTGGAAATGTTTCATTTACATTGCAACAGATTGTTTTATATTAGGTTCTATCAACATTGCTGCTATGTTTTTCTCACAATGTTGTAAAAAGCTAATGTTGCACAACATTGTCAGAATGCTGTGTGTTTGCTAGGGTAGCATGGGAAGGGACCTTCACTCAGTGACAAAGGCATTACACCTTCTACCAACACTTCTCTAGCCATAGCCAATTACCAAACAATTCCATGTATATCACTGATGAATGAAATACAAGAATGTGTACAACATATATTAGGGATCTGACTTTGTTAATTTCTTAAATCATTTGAGACAAACCTTATTTCTTATGATGAATCATCTTTTATTGAAATTAAATTTGAATCACAGCAGAATTCTGAGTTGGTAACATACAAAGTGAAGAATTTTGTATGACTCAATGTTTTAATATAAGTTGGCCTACATGAGAACACTTTTCATTTAAGACGTAATGAATTATGTGCTTTTAGTATGTTAGAAGTGTTATAAAGTTTTGTATTTTACATAGTTATTTTTCCAAAGCAATGCAGATTGTCCTAATAAGAATCCACGTAATCATATGAAAGATGCTTCATAAAAGTAACGGGTAATATGTGTGAGTTCAGCAATATTACATCTTTGTCTCTAAACAAAGTTGAACATTATAAGAAACTATTCAATGTGCTAATTGTCGATGTCAAGGGCTAAGCCGACTTTTACAAGTTTCTGAGTGTATGTACTTTCAACTTCTTCCTTTTGCTCTTCATTGAAGTACTTTCTCCAGTCACCAACGATTCCTTTTCTCATAAATGGAGAAATATTGTGGTCCATAAGAGGACTATTTATTTCATTGACAGCTTCATTCATCTTCATGCTTTTGAATGATAATTGCTCAAGAAGTGACGATATGACGTCTTCCTGGAGTTCCTTCCCAAGGAATGCTGCCACTTGAATCAGGACACTGCGCAGGTCTCTGACCATGTCCTCATATTGGATGTATAATATATGGTCCTTGCGACCCTCTCTTGCATTCCACCACGCGGCCACATGATCAAGGTGATTGCCATGGAATAGTTGGTTCTTCTTATAGTATTCATTGAAGAATTCATCCCAGGAGCCAGTGTACAGACCATAGGGTTTGCACATTCTATAGTAGTGGTAGAATGATACAAGCTGGTCAAAGGGATTCCTCATCACGTAGATGACTTTTGGGTGGCTTCTGTCAAAGCTGTCTTTCATGAAGTCATAGGGTAGATGTGTAGCAAAAAAATGTGGAGGTGATCCTCTCAATGCCATTTTAAAAGAACACACCCCTGTGACTCTATATGGAACCCATGAGAAGAGGTTAGATATTTCTTTGCCATCTGAGAGAATGAGTGTGACTAGTGCCACCATCCAACTGGTCCCTGAATAGCAATGAAAATCTTTTAGTTTGCAAAATTTTGTAATTGACATTGCTTGTATTCCCCAATCCTTTGATAAAGGGGCTATCCATCTACAAATTTGAAAATCACAGTCTGCTCTCTAAACCTTTTAGTAGCCTATTATTTATTAGGTGAAAAAAGCTATTCCAATGTCCATTTGAATTCTTAACATAAATTAACCTGTAAAACTATAATACATATTACTAATACATTCCATATTTAAATATATGGTTACTCATACAATGAGATAATGGTAACAAGAGGCCTATAAGTTTGGTTGTGGCAGAAGTCTACTTTAAATAAAATGTGAGCTTAACAGATGCCCTTATTCATTTCCTTCCAATATTTTCTCCTGTGCAGCCTGACGGTCACATATTCATCTTTTAGACACCACATTAAATAAAATATTACATAGATGACAAAATTGTATGAATAAATATAATCAGTTTCTTTACCTGATTTTGGGAACGATACCACCAGTACATCCTTAGGATCAAAGGTATGCTTTCTCATTTCAATAATTCCATCAACATCAAAGTGTGGAGGATAGCGAATACCTTCATAATACTGAGGGTCACCAAACTTGGAGGATCTGTTGGCACACATGGCTTCACTGTTATGAAACAACACAAATTAATATGGATTTCAATAGGCAGGGTTTTTGTTATATTCAACAATATATATAATTATATATAAAATATATATATATAATACCTTTCTGATCTATAAACCTAAATAATCTCAATTTCCTCAGTCCCTTTTGAATTAACATAACATTGTGGGTGGTTCATTTGATACAATAATATGGACTGATATTGTTTCAAAAAAATCAATGAAGAAAACTGACTGTTCTTGTTTTTTTGTTTTTTTTAGGTAATTTTTTTATATTTTTATTTCATAAAACATTATCAGTCTATTTCTTCATTCATCTAAACCTTAGCACAAAGATGAATAAGAAAATTGATTAATATATTATTCTTTTCTTATAGGTTAATATTGACCAGCACCACCTGGTGCAATTTTATTTTTGTTGTAGGATTTTATCAAAATTTCATTCAAACATTTTGGGAATATTTAAGACTGACAAATATGAAAATGTGACGTTAACAATGTTAAGAATAAAATGAAATTTTCCATGATGATCTATGGTTTTCTTTCATCTATATTCCTCACTGTGGTCATACAAACACATATACAGAACTGAAAGTAAAAATCATGGTTATTTATTCGAGTGCACTTTTATCACTAGTTCAAATATATATATATAGATATACTAAAATAATAAAAAAAGTACCAAACCATTTATCAGTTTGATACAAGAATATTGACAAATTTTCTGTTTGATATAAGAATGTTGATTAATTTTCTGTTTAAAACAAGAATGTTATTGAACTCTTTTTCATTATCATGGCAAAAATATTAAGTTCAAACAAAACAGAGACTAAAACAATTGAATGATATTGTTCAGCTGTACAAAGCCTGGATCAATAATGTTTTACAGGTATTGCCAAACATTCTAGAATAACATATGAAGTAGCCACTTTGGCGACTAGATTAAAAAAATCTGCGGCAACTAGGTTGTCTTATTGCCAAGTGACATACGAAAAGGTGGTGCCAAGATGTGTGGCGACAAGATAACTAATTGCCATGGGTTTGGAGTAAAATATTTGACATGTTTAATTTTCCCTTCTGTGGCCGGTGATTAGTGTAGTTAGTTGCTGAGCTAGGGGACTAAATTAACCTCTAGTAGCCAGTAGATTTATAGCAAGAGCATTCAAACCTGGAGATTAGGTTTTTAGTAGCCTCGCGACTAGTTAGTTGCCCGGTGACCAATATTTCATCCTTGGTCACCAGTAAAACCTACTAAAATGCACTAATCGCCATCGTTAGTCAGCTGATAAATCATTATACATTATTAAGGAGGACATAATAGGTATTATTATCCATAATTATGATACATGCCTGTTGTACTATATTACACATGTAGGTGACCTCTTGATCTAGGGACTTCATAATGGATATAGTGACGTAAATACCATTAATGGGCACCCAGCTGCCCTACCACAGATAGATTCTATTCAAAGGTCCCCCAACTTTTGATTTTATCTGTTTTGAGGTGGGAGGTATCTTGACCCAGCCCCCTTTTGGTGACCCCTAAACCACAAAAAGAGGGGAAAATGCTACACATGTACAAGCAAATGCATGGCGTTTTAGCTCTTAGCCTTTATCTTGTACCCACCTTGCAATGTACTTTGCTTATTGAACTAGGGTACTAGGACACTATATTAAGCACAAGGTTCATACAAGATATGTCTGGTTGTCTGTCCCCCTTATGCAGTGGTGCACGTCAGTGTAAAGTTTAACACTATATTCGAATTGGGGGTAGGTCGCATTTGTGGTCGCTATTGTTAAGTGCCACAAGCAATTTGTGGTTTTGATATCAACATGTTGGTATCCCTGATGGAAAGCAAACCATTAGAAATTCATATAAAATAGCAGGTCCTGCAAGCAGGTGCCAAAGCAGGTCCTGCAAACAAGTGTCATAATTGCCTATATTTCACTTTGTCCTAACCTACTGCAAGCAGATTTGCAGCGGTTTGCTTGCATCTTTTCATGGTGCTGCAAGCAAATACCCTTACCTTAAGCATCTATATTGGTAATGAGCCTAAATATTACCATATAGTGTAGACTATTTGCTCCTTTTCGCTGCCTTTCATAGAGTGCCAAATTCACAGCTACTTGTGCCTCTCTCCCAGTCCGTGGTGGAAGGTGCCCCTTGGGCTACCCAACCATGACTAAGGGAGGCTGATCCGCGTCACATAACCAAACGCTTGCAACAGCGGGAGAACAAAAATGGTTTAGTTTTTCCCCTTTTTTTTTTTTATCCTTGTTCACTGTGTGGTCACATCGTTACTGTAGCAATGGTTTTGCACACATTTTGAACACATTTAGTTGACATATGAACACATTTCCGCCTCTCACTACCTATATATTTCATGAGCTGAAGGACACTGCTATCATTTGCTGAAAACGGAATATTAAAATTCACACCCGAAAATATCCCCCCTGAACATTAAATAAAGGGGTGGTCAAACCATCACTGTAAGTATGAATGGTGGATTCACTCGCTTTTGAACAAGGACAGGGCTTTTTATGTGTGCCAATCGTCGCTGCAGCGAGAGCCGTTATGTGACGGGCCACCTGTGATTACAGAAGGAAGAGTCAAGATGTATATCAATACATCCCTCATGTAAAAATGGCTTAATTAAAGTAACCCTATATTAACTTACTGTACCCCTCTTACATAGTCAATATGTTTTCATTATTTGTAAATTATCGTTATTATGGTCCTAACTACTATGCTGCTACAATTTTATTTTCATAAAAGTTTATATGAAGGTAAACCGCTGCAGAGGCAGAGGTTATGCTATATAACTTCACAGGAAACAGCCTCCAAGGAGGCTTACGAGCTTAGAGTATGATCCACAACCATAAGATACATTTTTTTGAGATGGTTAGAAAGTTTATGGGTAACAAAATATAGATTATATATAATCATATAGAAAGGAGAAACGGATTGTGTGTCTGTTTGTGCCAGCACTACCACACCAAGTGACAGTTATCACTTAGAAGTTGCCAACAGTAACCTGCTTGACAACCACTGATTGTGTAGCAACAGGGTTGTGACATCATCAAAAGTTGATGTGACTCAGGTAAACAAGTGTACTTAGGGACAAAGAGGAGTTATGTCTCCAAGGTGAATCTACTAAGTAGAGTTAGGGAAATGAATAAAAGTTGTTGTTGGTATGTAGTGGTTTCGCCTTAAATGGCTCATCAGGTGCGAGTTTGGTAAAAATAATTCATAATAAATTATGAAATTAATTTTACAAATATTTTTTATCAAAAAAAAAAAAAGGGAAAGATGACAGCACTCAAAATTATTTTGAATAGTGCCTAGCAGGTCCATTCCAAATTTATAGCAAAGTTGGTAAATTTTCCTTTGAGACACGTAGTAGATTTAGGAGGAAAAATGGATAGTTGGTCAACGTGGTAGGACTATGTCCAGTCACTGATAAGTCAGTGACGAGTGCCTAATGTCAGCGCGGTATTGTTGGTTTATGTAATGAATGAGAAACGGAGTGAAACAATATGGCGGTGGCATGGATTAGTCCATTAGATTCAGACCCTTAGGGACGATGGATGAGAGTCGTTGCATCCAGCGTCTTTCTTCTCTGTCGCGATCTGATTGAGCGGTCACAGAGTCAGGGGGTGCCTTAATAAAGGATAGGACAGAGATGATAAAACCTCGGGTCAAGCCCGGGTTATCCAACGGGCAGCTGTTGAAGTGTCTGGCCACTGTTGTATCAAGGTTATGATTAATGTCATGGAAATGGCCTTGGAATCTAGTGAGTAGGCGATTCTTTGTTTGGCCGACATAGTGGATGCCACATTCTTTGCATGTGATTAAGTAGACCAGGTTGCTACTCTGGCAATTCACATTATGGAGTGGAGTAGGGCGAAAGTCGCCCCATTGAGATCTAATCTCTTTGGATTTATTTATCAAAGGGCAATACCGGCATTTAGTAGGTCGGTTGCACGGGTGTCTAATCACTCCCGATTTTCTGGTTGGATCTCGTGTAGACGCTCTTACCAGTGCATCGCCTAAATTTTTATTTTGGCGGAGTCCAAAAATAATTTTGGAATTAAGGATGTTGCGCGTGATTTTTGATCGGCCTAGAAGTTGCCAATTTTCCCGTACAATTTCCGCTATGGGTGGAATATTGTTTCACTCTGTTTCTCATTCATATAATCATATAGAAATATACACTATATGATACATACATGTTTGTGTGTGTCTATTAGGTATAACTTATCCCGCATCAAACCCAGGTCTTCATTAGTATAGTGGTTAGCATGGATGTCTCTCATGCAGGAGGTCCCAGGTTCAAACCATGTAAGGCCAGACATAAGCCTACATTTTTATGTTCTAAATAAATGTACTTAGTCCAAGCCTCTTTAAGACTAAAACATTGCCTTATTTTATGTTCTTTCTTTACTACCACGTTATCCTTATTCTATGTAAAAATATAGAAATATTTTATGTCACTTCTGATTTAGACATTTGACAGTCATGGTCTCTCTCTAGCAACTTCAACCTATATATCGTTCAGCAAGCCAGAATGGGCTGGACACCATATTGGTGACCAAGTTATAAACACTATTATTCAAAATTCTGAAGCATAAGCAGTCTTTGTCCTAGTCACTATATAATGATATACAGAAAAATACTATAGATGAGAAATGGTTGGAGTGCCATGGCAATTTTCTAAAGTCATGGCCATTGCTTTGGAGGGATTGGTACCTAGAGTATGCCTTGCACATTTGGACAATGTAATACTATTATGATTCTACATTTGACAAACATCTTCACAGTGTAGAGATAGTGTTTCAAGCCCTGAAAAGCCCTGGACTATGGCTGAAGCCTTCTAAATGTGAATGGTGTAGGTCAAAAATAAATTTTCTCGGTCATAAAGTAAACGCAGAAGGACTATGAACGCAACCGCAAATTATAAGTACAGTGAAAGCTTTTAAACAACCTTATAATGTAAAAACAAACATATAATTCTTGGGGTTATGTAACTATTACAGGATGTTTGTACCAGGGTTTGCTACAAGTAGTATTCCCCTAAATGGACTGTTGAAAATGGGCATCCCTATTAAATAGACGGAGCAGTGTGAAGAAGCTTTTAAGGATAGTTTAACAACCCCACCACTTTTTATCCATCCCGAAATAGGCGGTCACTTCTAAGTTGTGGTGTGGTGCTGGGCTCTGTCACTAGTGGAAGGACCTGTACTGTGCGATAGGTTTCTGGGTGAGTTTACTGAGAGAGGAATTACACCGTTACCAAGAAAGAAGCATTAGCGGTGGTAAAAGCATTCAAGAACTACGAGGATATATGCTCCAAGGAGCCAAGGTTACGGTGGTGACAGACCACAAACCATTAGTCCCATTGTTACAAAATGCTTACAAGGCACCCTCAACAAGCCCAGCTTTACATAAATTCTGTCATAGATAATATTTTCCATGGGGATTGATGTTATTTATGAGTTTTTATGATACCTTTATGGAATGCATTAATGTCAATGATATGATATGATATGAAGCGCCACGTACAGTCATTATATACCTCTATTTCATATTTTTGGACACAGATACTCATCACGAAAAATAATAAAGCACACAAGAGAATGAGCCAATGATTGGCACCAGCTCTCAGGGACTTTGACTTTGAGAAAGTGCATGACCCTGGGATAGATTTCTCATAGCTGAACAAGCAAACGATAAAGCTACTAGATAAATGATAGTGTGATGAATGGCTATTCATCCAAAATATGTAGAGACCAAAATAAGAGAAAATAAGGTGATATTATAAAAGGTATATATGTTCGAAAAGGAACGAAAGTGTAAAAGAACGAAACATGTAAGAATGAATGAAAGCGTAAAAAGCCCGAAAAAGAGGCACGAATATGTAAGGAACGAAAGTGTAAAGGAACGAAAATGTAAAGGAACGAAGCCCGGAAAGATGTAAACCGGAAGTGATATATAAACCGGAAACGGGAATGTAAACCGGAAGTGACGTCAGTTGTAGATCACGTGACTGAAAGCAGCCAATCAGAGCTGACCTCTAGGGTATATAAAGGGGCGGTGAGGCCCGAATAAACAGAGTTCTTTAACAGTTCTCCTGGTGTCCAGACGTGTCTTCTTTCCTGAAACAACCGCTAAGATGAGCCGATCCGAGCAATTAACCAGAAGTTAGGACAAAATAGTCGAAGTTCGAGATAAATAGGAGGGACTTAGGGTAGGGGCCCGACGGCCCGAGGAACGAGGAACGAAGGACCGAAGTGAGGCACGAAGGCCCGAAACCGCACCGGAAATCAAGGCGTAGCATGGCACGAAGGCATGAAGGACGGGACGAAGGAACGAAGTCCGCGGGGACGAGGGCGCGGCAGGCTCGGCCAGACGGCCCCGCGGACCGGAACCACGGGGTGGACCGTCCGGTGGGGGTCAGTGCTGGTCTGGGAGATAGAGCGAGACGAACCCTGGCCGACCCGTACCCCTACCATAATTTCCCTTCCCCGCAGTCCTCCGTTTGACATCGAGCGCCGATTCCCGACCGATTCGCTCAGCCCCCCCCCCTCGTGCGCGAGGCACGACTCTAAAAACACATCTCGGTTCTTGGCCCGGATTCCCCGTCCGCCCCGAGACCCGAACAACCCCCACGTTCCTCTGTTGTAAGAATCGGCAACCCCGACTTACCAGAGAACGTCACAATAGAATACATTCATAATGTACCAGAATCCAGAAACTACCAGAATCAAATGAATAAGGGAGGGCCGTGATAGCTAAAGCAGACACAATGGGCTTAATTGCACCTGGTGTGCTGTGTAAATTCTCTGTCCCTAACTTAAAAGGAAACTTGAAATATATTCAATTAATACCTAGAATAGAAATACCGATAACGCTGGTTCCGAAAATCTTGAACCTGCTGCATAATGATATACTGCCCGGGGGGCATATCCAAACGGATGCACTTACCCAGAAGATAACTTCTAAATTCTATTGGGTTAATATGTTCAAAGATATAGTAGATGTAGTAAAGATTAAAGTTATATCTGGGCCTACACGGTATGTACACGGAGGAAAAGATCACTGCATTTCAAGGCTTTGGTCTAGTCCTGGGAACAACCGCAAAGAGCGTGGCAGTAGGTCCAATGTGATTTTAAAGGACGACTGATAAAAGCGAAAGATGGATCTAAATATACCATGACCTTCATCAATTTGCTAACTGGATGGTCGGAAGCTTTTCCCACAAAGGACTCTACAGCAGCAACTGCTGCCAAGGTGTTTCTACATGAAATTGTGTGCTGATATGGTCGCGTTGATAGATTACACTCCGATAAAGGAGCTTCGTTTCTCCCAGAGTTCTTTAATGAGGTGACCTCGAGAGTGGGGTGCAAACATACCTTTACTATGGGTAGGATGCCTAAGGGCAATACTCGTGTGGAAAGGATACATAAGAATCTGGAGGAACTTATACCCTGCTATTTATCGGAGAACTAATAGTGCAGTGGAATCATTACTCATTGCTCTTTGGTATAAATCCTGTAGGTATGAGATTACTACTCATAATGAGAGTCCTGCCTTGCTGAATGACAGCGAGGCCTTCCTCAACATTAGGGATAATATTCCATTAATTAGATGTACGACTGAGGACGTCATTATGTCCATATGAAGATGAGTTACGAAAACGTATAGATAAAAAGGCAAACCCAGTGGTCTTATGCTGGGACTTGGTCTTTATGTACTTGTAACCCCCTTTGCACAAGTAACAGAATATCTAAATTCTCACACAGATATTGAGGACCATATAGAATCGAGGAAGTATAGGCTGTCCACATAGTATGACTAATCTCTTTGGAAATGGGAAAAGAAATCCCGCATTTGGTGAATATTTCTAAACTTAAAACCAGTTACTGAACTTGAACAGTAAGAAAATCAAGAAAATCAAGCAAACTAACATCACTGCCATGAACAATTAGAAATCTCACTAGAAAGGTTCTGCGATCAGTATAAGCAGAACGAATATACAGATATAATTATCCGCTATTCCCAGTACATTTCCTATGTATAATAGATGTGTGATTTGTCTTTTATGTACGTAAATTAGTATATAACTTAGAAAATGGCAAAGGTCCTGTTACTAGCCGACTCATGGGGAGTTAACTTTCAGAAGTATATTGTAACATTCCTCAGTGAGTTGGGGTTTCCGAGCTCTACAACGGGGAGACGTTGGAGTTGTTTCAGTCCTGAGTCGAACGAAGAGTTCGAACCAGCAATCAAGGTGTAATATTAAGACGATGTGTCCAGGCATCAAGGCGGAAGGTGCGGTCTGTCTGTGTATAGTCCGGCCAGCCCATCTCTGGATTTGGGTTGTCGCTTGCCTAAAGGTTGGTAGCGTGGGGCCGAGCAGGTCACACCTTCGTCCCTGCTGTGTAGGATGGCCAGCTCACTATTTCGGGCTTCCCTACCTCACTGGTCTTTTGTTCTCAGGCCACTTCAGGTCTTCTTAGTATTACTGGCTAGTCTACTACTACCATTGCATATCTTTGACTTAGGCCAATTCGGGGGCCACATATCTTAAAGAAGAGACATGTGAACACAGTGAGTACGATCTACTTTGAGAAAAAATGTTATTAGCAAACTATCATTGCATATTAGTCCGACATAGCCAGCCTCTAGAATGCTAATGAAATGTATGATGGGGCATGATGAGCCTGCCAAAACTGAAAGGCTACACTAGAGCGTGGACTATTGCATAAAGGCCCAGTCCACACAGTGATGGCACTGTCCGTTCCGTTGGTATCTAGGAATCGTCTATGAAAGCATCGTGATTTGTTACTATGTAACTCGATTCCATTAGGCTTGGCACAAGATTCGTGACGGAATTACTGAAGATGCTAAGGACCCTTGGGTCGTCACGGCCGACGTGCCTAGCAACGCTGTATGTAAATTGTGAGTGATGCCATCAAGGAGCAACGTGATCATAATTTCACTGGGGAGAATCACGGCTAAATTCAATGTGTGGGGTTTGGAAGAAAAACTGTAAATCCATTGCAAACTATCAAACTTCAAAGATGCTTTGAAATTTAAGGGTGGTAGCACAGGCAAAGATCAATCGATCTGAAGTCTATCACAAATGATAAGTCAAAATACCAGACAAAGGAATATTTGCTACGTTAGATCCACCATGCTAAGTTCATCCTTCAATGCCCCCTACGAAAATATTGCACACTGCCGGATATTGCGGTAACCAATTTACGTATGTACGTTTTGTGACATCGCTGTTACTCCTGATCTCTATCTAAAAGTTGTAATTTACTAGTCTATGAAAATAGAGGCAATCAAATTTGTATTCACTTGAGATATCACAAGATTTGAGGCATAATATTGACAATTATGCACACATAGTCCTGTAGACAAAAAGGGCTGTCGTAATCAACTATAGAAAGTGACTACGGCATAACCACCCCTCCCCCCTAGCCCTGACGGGCCAGGGGGGCCGCTGCGCGGCGGGGTGATTAAAAAAATAGATGAATGGGCAATTCATCACACTAGCATCAGTGACACCTTTCCACCTAAACCACTCTATATACCATGCAGTACTACCTACTCACATGGAGATGTTTTTAAATGTCATACATGCCATTAGTGGGGGGCAGTGAACCATGATGGCCCAGAGTTATATAGGTCAATAGGGCCTCCTAGGCTTTTGTCACATGTACAGCTGATGATCAGTATTTAGGAGTACTAGTTCGTCTACATTGATAAGCCAAACGAAAGTCACCTCATAGCTTTTAATATTGTTCTAATTTTGTCCGTGTGATAAAATTTAGGAGAACCTTTGGGTCTTCCTTAGGTAGCCATACAACCCATGGGTATGGTACAACCCCCAGGCGTTGCCCTCTAGCTGTGACGATACTCTCTGGAACATACGGCCACCCTCAACTATGGTTCTGCTTATATTAACATTACTTACAAGTACATGAGGTATAGATATGAGGGCAAGTGAATACTCCTGGGCCATTTCTCAATTTAGTAATTTTGCATATATATCACATAATGTTTGGGTAACATAGAAGAACCCTGGACAACCGTGGGGGATCATACAGCCATCCTTGGACACCCGCAGGGGTACTTTTTATTAGAGAAATCACTTGAAGCCATAGGCTCTTAGGTATGTTATCCCCATACCTACGAAGTATGGTATAGTTATTTTTCATATTCAATACCTTACATAGGCCTTACTGCACCACGAGTTGCAGGATATGCATAGACATAAACAATGGCTATTTTATTCTTGAGTGTCACTTGACTTGAGTGTTTGTTTGGAGTGTCATGTATAAAGCTCATTTCATGGTGTAGAATCAGATTTCTGAAAACAAGCACAGGGTGTTTAGGTCCCTCTTCAAGAGCCTGTCTGATCTAGATTTTCATCCTGTGGTGCGCAGTTTACAAAGTGACCTTATTCTTTCCTTTCTAAGTAGAAGGCAAGATCACGATTCACGTTTCCTTCCCTATACTGTAACTATCCATAATTACACCTTAAACTGCATTACATCAAACATATTCATCAGAAATCAACAAATACTAGTGTACCTTCTTCAGGTAGGTGTCTTAACTCTTACACTGCCACAGGCTGCATATGACGCCCTATAGTAAAATTGCATAGGAACACTATTTAAAGAGGGAAAATTCAGCTTTCAAAATCTCACAGAATTTTTCAAAAGTTCCCATTAGAACCAGAGTTACGGCTATTTGAAAAGCAGATTATCAAGTCACCAAAAAATATCAGAATTGCAATTGGAGAAACCATTAACAATGTACTTACATTTGAACTTGCCATACTCACTCAATATCATGAAAAATAGTTAAATTTTTGTAAATGACATGATTTATGATTAGCCATAACTTTGCTTCCATTTATGATAATAGCAAACCGTCTTTTGCAGAAAAAAAGATAACATTTCCATGTTATCGTTATGAAAAGTGAAATAGTTATTTTATGAATTATTGGTTACCATGGAAACCTGTAAAATGCATATAGTAGGTAAAATGTCTCTTGATGGGAAATTTGCCCTATTGGCACAGTGCCAACATTTGGAAATTTTTTATCGAAATTATTGGAAAAAGCTTTCCACCAGAATAATCTATAGCAAATTTGAGTTTTAGGTAATTCATGGATTAATTTTTGTATTTTGGCCATATTTCAGTAAATATCAGGTAAATTATTTAGTATCTGGCAGTAAAAGGGTTAAAGTGAACCTTGCATATAAATACAGGATAGATATTGTCAAAAGAAATTTACAGAGTTTTGTGTTTGAACTTAGAACAAATAATGCTAGAGTTGTTACAAGAATATTGCAAGATAGTTATGGGACTATGAAATCTGGTCAATTTATGTATTCTTGAAATAAATCCCCTAATTTGTAATGTCACACAGTGACTAATTGGGAATCCCCATATGTGAATAAAAGGGAATCCTTCAGTCTCAAAAATTGAATAGAAAGGAAAATTAGTTAAGGTATACATTTTTAATTCAGGCTCCAAATAGGCTATTATTCATTGGGATTTTTACTCACATAAACTCATTCAATAGCCTGGTAAACTGAAGTGTATTAAGAGAATCCTCTTTATTTTGATGTAGCAAGGGGAGTACAAAAAAGCCCAGAATTTAGGAAATTCCCCAATTTCTTCTTTTTTCCTAAATAATTCACTTCGTCTTGATACGCTCCACTTTTTCTCATTTGAAACACTATAAGGATATGTCCATTAACTGAGGTAAACATAAAATGGGAACTTGTGAATTTATGTGAAAGGTACCCTTAAACCTTCAGAGAGTTTCCAGATATTCCTATCACAGAGGAATTTATATAATCAGGTTTGGGCTAACATAGGAAAGCATTAACATCCCGAAATCTTAATTCATCCTGGTTGGACAGGACGTCCTGTGAAGCTGGGCTGTCCTACTGCACTAGACGAATTGATATTCCATGCCTTGGTATTCTTTTTTTATCTGATTGCTCCAGTCCAGGCTGGGCTCCTGTCATCAGAAGGAGTACATATCAGAAAACTGGTTATTTAGCATTGCCCAATTCATGCTTTTTCCTGTCAGTACCTGTCCTTACCTGTCCCTTTTCCCATCCCCTACTTGTCTTTCTTCATTTCCCTACCTATCCCCCTTTCTGTCCCCTACCTGTCCTTAGCCCCACCCTGTAACTATCAATCCTCACCTGCCACTATTCACCCTCACCTGTCACTACCTAGCCTCACCTGTAACTACCAATCCCACCTGTCACTAGCCATCCTCACCTGGCATTGAAGCCATGTGCGTTGGCCCTGAATCATTTAATAGGGTTTGTATACCAATCAAGAGATGTGGAACCCCAATGTTAACACTGACATTGCACTGAACATGTAAACAATAATAAAAAAGGTAGTTACCTTAGGCATAAGTTGGCAGATAAGTAAATATTTGTCAGACCGCTTCTCAGCAGAGGGTGTTACCAAAGGCATTGTACTAAGGCTGTGTGTCCATCAGGTGTTAAGTAGGAATGCTTTTCCTTTATTTTATTCTACCCTGTTAAGTTTGCAAATTGAGATTACATGATAAATGGGGAGAAAGAATAGCCAAAAACAAAACCTAGAGAGAATTAAAAGGTCACCAGGTTAGGCCATGAGCATAAGAGATAATAAGGATGGATAAACTTCTAATAGATTAGAGATGAGCAGAAGCCAAGGGGCAGATGAAGCAGTCATAAAAGCTCCGAGCACACACATGACGGTGGCTCCTGCCTCGCGATCGGTATGCTCAGGACTGAATACAGATCAGTACCAGAGGATGGGGTATATAAGAAATTGCTGAGATAAAATGGGCGAAGAGTTGTATTGAAACTAGACCTGTACAGAGGGTTAGAGGAGCTAGTGGGATATGTTGGTTGGTGTCATTCCCTTCGTAACTACATTTCAGAATCTAATTGTATTCAGCCTTTCGTAGGAGTAGTTGTTCGGCATTAGGAACTTAGTTGTCAGCAGTGACCTTAGGAAAGGGAATAACATGCAATCTCTTAGGATGGGGTAATGCCTAAGTGAGATGGACCTGTAATGGCTTACTATGAGTCATCATCTTTTAGTAGCTCGGACTTCTAGACTGGTCATGTATATATGGCAAAAGTTGTATTCTTCGGTCTTTATGGATCTAAGGCCTAATAAACTATATTGTGTTAGGCCTCTTTATCTTTATTTAGGCTTGAACCCCTTAGTTCAGGAGAACTCTACCCTAAGTTCAATATCAGCTAGTGCGATATAAGAATTCAACTTACTTAGGCTCTCAAAGACATGAACCATATATAATAACAAATAATATGGATTATTAATAGCTGGATTCTCCATTTATTATCACTATTGTACAATAAGTTAAACTAACAATATTTGTTCAACATGACAACCATCTCAGGAAGGAACACAACAAAATAAACCACTTCAAAAACCTGAAGAACTAGGGTTCAAAAGATCTATGATAGTTGAAACCTCAGGAAGGATACTTAAAGTTTTCAATCAGATAAGATAATATGTCACCTCTGAAGATTGATAATGCTGAGATGAAAATTACAGTTAATGTGTTGAATGCTACTTTGATCAGATATCAACCAATCTCATCACAAAACAGCAATGGAGCCAAAGTGTGTAACAATGCATAGATTCACCCTAGAAGAAAGTACAGAAACATAAAGTTGAAATAAACCTGCAGGCAACTATGGAAGAAAATCTGAGAGTGGTATAAGTCACTTTAGCAGCATAAATGTAAATGAGTACAACATCCAGAATGATGAAAATCTAGGGCTTATGCTGACGTAGTAACCAACATTAAAGTAGACAAATGATTTCTGAGAGGATGGATAGAAGTATTATACTTTAGAGGCTTTGTCAATACCAAGAGGAAAATCTGGATGATGTCATATTTTATGTAGCATATGAAATGGGCTTAAATCTACAAGAATGGGAGATGAACAGAGTTGAATGTCTGGGTAATTACCATCCAGATTAAAGATGGCCCCACATAATCAGAGTGGTGGTTATAACAGAACAAAGGCAAAATATATTTCTATCTAACAAATCTATAACCTCAAGAACTCAACATCATCATAAGATTCATATGAGACCACATGAAGCAAAAGAAACAGGTATCATCAAATCAAAATTCGGCAAGCAGTTAAACATGCCAGGACTGCTGGAAAACCACACCCAGTCAATGCTCCTGCCTGACTACCAGTCTATCCACTTCAATTCCAATTCCAGAACCTAGCTTCCAGTATCGATCTTTACAGGATGGTTAACAAACAACAGTTAGTAGCGCTCTGCTGTGTGCTGTGCCTGACATATGTTTATTCCCTAAAATATCCATACAAAAGGCAGCCTCCCGGTGGAAGATTTGCTATTTTTGGTGTTAAAATGGAGCCATTTTAACCACAAAGTTTATGCTTTTATGCTATTAAATCACAGAGATTTTATGTATTCAGGTCTGGGGATATGGTGGTTTTATGCATAATTCTAGTCCTCTATTTCTAGTCCCCTAAATCACGGACAAGGGACCTGTTCTCATAGAGCACTGAAATCACAGAGGTTTCCGTAGTTTTCACAGTTGGTTGGCAACAATTTGCAGCATTTGGGATAGTCAGGACGCACCACCATCGGGATGGTGATATATCAGTGTAGTGAGCGAGTGTTGGGTCTTTTACGCCGTACCAACAGCCAGGGTCATTTTTACCTGGGCAAGCAAACAGCAGGGGATCAAAACCTGTACCGCATCACTTAGTGAACCAAGCACTAACTGGAAATTGAACCCAAAGAACCACTTGGTCAGTGCTGGGTCCCCCTTATCATTGCCTTCTATGACAGCAGGGGCTACTGGGGGCCTATTCTTCCCTGGAACCCCCACGGGGTCGTATATCAGTGTATGCTCTACTGACACAGTGAGGGGTGTAATTATAAATGGGGGGTCCCTATGTCACATGATGAATTTAAGAAATGGACGTGTCACATGTCAATATATTTTCATTTTTCATATCATTTTTAAGAATTGCCATGTCGCATGTCAAATTTAAGAAGTCTCCTATGTCACGTCGTTTATTTTCTCCTGTCACTAATGTATATGTTGCATGTTGAATTTAAGAAATGGCCATGCTGCCCTGTCAATTTTAAGGGTCCACAACCATAGAGTAGGCTTTTCTCTTAGAAGCTACTTGTGGTAAAACCTATTTTGGGTGACTTTGAGGATTATGATGTTCCCTCCTACTTGAAATACATAGAGGAGGAGGTCATTAACAGTACATATCTCTGGTGGTAGGTGAGTCTGCTAAATTTACAACAAAGGTTAACCCAGCACTTCTCCATCTGACAGATGCTTTGACCCAGCTCACCCTTGTATTGGTAGAGCTGCCGGGAAACCCAAAGGTTTGTTGTTTATACCAGAATATCACCTGCAACATCAGGAGGAATCCAGATAAAGTTTCCTCATAAGTTTCCGCCTTGCAGAATCTGGCCACCAGTCACGGTGCAGTGGAGGTAGGACAAACAAACGCATGTGGTATGGGGAGTGCAATACCTGATTGGTGGGGGATCATTACAAAATGCTGATAAGGCCTGTGATCACCCTTCCCATTGGCTAGAATTAAATCAGAACTTTTAATATTCAAAAATGTTTATTAACCACAAGACAAACATTCATGGGCACAATCTATATGGCAATAAACAGATCAAATCTAAACTATATGGCCATTGTTACAAGACTATTCAAACTTTTATAGCTTAAATTATGGGTAGTTTAGTTTGGCTAATTTACACATGCACAAAGAGAGAAAACCCCAAGGTTGTCTGGTCAGCCCTTCGTTAGTGGAGTTTCACACTACATGGCATGGTGTGGAAAATCATTTATTCGCAGCTCCATACGAGTATCTCTTTTTTATTTAGTATACTTTAACAGATTCGGGAAGGTACTCAGATTTACTACATTCAGGGGCGGATCCAAGCGGGGTGGGGTGGCGGACAGGCCTTGACCCCCCCCCTTCCCTCTTAAATCATATTTGTGGGGGGCCCCCTTCCCTACACATTCATGTTTTTGCCCGCCCCTCCCCCAGCACTGATGCGGTTTGTTTAGAAAGTTGCGATGTTTTGTCCCAGTTGTTGTAGGTTGTTTTGTTTATGCTGCCAATTTATCTGCTTATGTTCATTTTAGGTATCAAAATTGTCAGAACTGGCCGACATCTTCTTAATTAGGTCGCCTCTGATTTGTCCAAAAAAGTTAGATCATACTACTTTTCTGTATCAGTAGGCTACACTTATACATATTGCCAACCCAAGGCATAACCCCGACCATGGTCCTAGTACTTTTGCCCGCCATACACAACTAATTGCCGAGGTGTAGCCGCCACATGGGGATGCAGCTTTAAGGTGCTATTAGAATTCCCTTCAATGTTGGTTTTAGATTTGATATACCTAAGCCGTGTCTTCATTATTTTTTTTCATGCCCTTTCTAAGTTGACAGGCAACCACGGTCTGTTCTTGCTAGTAGGATGACACTCTGCTGCCTTGGCACCTCACCCTGGAGGTGTAAGCACTGCAGAATGGTAGGATGAGTTTATCCAAACTGTATGGCATCATCATATATTTAGTAATCTAAAGGGTATTTCAAAAGGTTAATCTTCTGTCCACTTTACTATAGCAAATATTTTAGAATGAACTCAAACATAACTTAATCTATACCCATCTCGTAAAAACCCATACTTTTGTGAGAATATGGATCCTATACACACGAGGATTTTCACAAAACACAAGGATACAAAACCACCTCGTGCGTATTAGGGACAATTATAGGCACAAGGTCCTTATCTTGGGAACCTCCACGCACAAGATTGAGATTGACCTTGTGCAATATCAAAAAACCAAAGTCAGTGTGCACGAGGCAGCCTCACCCTATCTCATACCACCTCCCCTGTGTCATACCACCTCACCCTGCCTCATACTGCCTCCCCCTAGCCTGTCTCATACCGCCTCCCCCTGCCTCATACTGCCTCCCCCTGTGTCATACCACCTCACCCTGCCTCATACTGCCTCCCCCTGTCCTAAACCACCTACCCCTGTCTCACACCGCCTCCCCCTGTATCATAATGCCTCCCCCTGTCTCATACCAGCTCACCCTGTCTCATACCACCTCCCCCTGCCTCATACCACCTCCCCCTGTCTCATACCCCCTCCCTCTGCCTCATACCACCTCCCCCTGTCTCATACCGCCTCCCCTTGTCTCATACCGCCTCCCTCTGCCTCATACCACCTCCCCCTGCCTCATACTGCCTCCCCCTGCCTCATACCACCTCTCCCTGTCTCATACCGCCTCCCCCTGCCTCATACCACCTCCCCCTGTCTCATACCGCCTCCCCTTGTCTCATACCGCCTCCCCCTGCCTCATACCACCTCCCCCTGTCTCATACCGCCTCCCCTTGTCTCATACCACCTCCCCCTGCCTCATACCACCTCCCCCTGTCTCATACCACCTCCCCCTGCCTCATACCACCTCCCCCTGTCTCATACCACCTCCTCCTGCCTCATACCACCTCCCACTGTCTCATACCACCTCCCCCTGTCTCATACCGCCTCCCCCTGTCCCATACCGCCTCCCCCTGTCTCATAACGCCTCCCCCTGTATCATACCGCCTCCCCCTGTCTCATACCAGCTCACCCTGTCTCATACCACCTTCCCCTATCTCATGCCACCTCCCCCTGTCTCATACCGCCTCCCCCTGCCTCATACCGCCTCCCCCTGTCTCATACCGCCTCTCCCTGTCTCATACCGACTCCCCCTGTCTCATACCACCTCCCCCTGCCTCATAACGCCTCCCCCTGTATCATACCGCCTCCCCCTGTCTCATACCACCTCCCCCTATCTCATGCCACCTCCCCCTGTCCCATACCGCCTCCCCCTGTCTCATAACGCCTCCCCCTGTATCATACCGCCTCCCCCTGTCTCATACCAGCTCACCCTGTCTCATACCACCTTCCCCTATCTCATGCCACCTCTCCCTGTCTCATACCACCTCCCCCTGCCTCATACCGCCTCCCCCTGTCTCATACCGCCTCTCCCTGTCTCATACCGCCTCCCCCTGTCTCATACCGCCTCCCCCTGCCTCATAACGCCTGTCTCATACCGCCTCCCCCTGCCTCATAACGCCTCCCCCTGTATCATACCGCCTCCCCCTGTCTCATACCAGCTCACCCTGTCTCATACCACCTCCCCCTATCTCATGCCACCTCCTCCTGTCTCATACCACCTCCCCCTGCCTCATACCGCCTCCTCCAGTCTCATACCGCCTCCCCCTGTCTCATACCGCCTGCCCCTGTCCCATATCGCCTCCCCCTGTCTCATACCACCTCCCCCTGTATCATACCGCCTCCCCCTGTCTTATACTAGCTCACCCTGCCTCATACCGCCTCCCCCTGTCTCATTCCGCCTCCCCCTGTATCATACCGCCTCCCCCTGTCTCATACCAGCTCACCCTGTCTCATACCACCTCCCCCTATCTCATGCCACCTCCTCCTGTCTCATACCACCTCCCCCTGCCTCATACCGCCTCCTCCAGTCTCATACCGCCTCCCCCTGTCTCATACCGCCTCCCCCTGTCCCATATCGCCTCCCCCTGTCTCATACCACCTCCCCCTGTATCATACCGCCTCCCCCTGTCTTATACTAGCTCACCCTGCCTCATACCGCCTCCCCCTGTCTCATTCCGCCTCCCCCTGTCTTATACCACCTCTCCCTGTCTCGTACCACCTCTGCCTGTCTCATACCACATTCCCCTGTCTCATACCACCTCTCCCTGTCTCATACCACCTCCCCCTGTCTCATACCGCCTTCCCCCATCAATGGCAGACAAGGGGAGATGAGGGCTGACATGAGGAAGATGAGGGCTGAGAGGAGTAAATGATGGCTGACAGGGGAAAGATGAGGGGCGACAGGGGTAAATGAGGTCGAGTATGAGGTCCATCTGTATAGGTCGACTTAATTATCATCACATCACATAAATACATTATCACATTACCTTATATATTGTAAAACATTGTACTTCGATTGACTATGCATAATTCATTCGGTAATAATTTTGCTGTATATACTATACACTGCACCAGTTAGCAGTAATCGTAGCAATAACAACCTTGTTACTATAAATTTCATTCCCTGAATATATTACTACTGAATCTATAAAACTATGGATTGTAATAGAGCTAAGTTCCGCTGGCGACAAGGGAAGACTGGAGATAATCCAACTTGTCCCAGGATAATAAAATGTTTGAAAAACAAAAAATCTCAAAAATTTGACACTGATAATGTCTTTCTAGGCATTTCTGAAGTTGAGATATGAGATTATCTCAATGAAAGTCTGCCATTTCGGATTTTTGGCCCCCGTTAGGGTTGTATTGATATTTCAATATGAATACAATTTGAAATCCAATGACAGGGTCACAGAGGATCATTGTAACAATTGAAATAAACAAATCTTGTGATGATAGAGTAAAGTCTATAAATGTTTCTTTTTTATTTTAGATTTTTGTGTTCTGCATTGACTTCAAATGCAAATGTTTAAAATTTTGAATGTGTCATATAAGTCTATGTGAGTTATATGAGTATAAATGTGTAGGGGGCCTACCTGTACCCTACACTGGTGCTGCCATCTCTTGTATGTATAACCTTTAGGGGACTACACCCTGTATGGGCCAGATCCCTTGGCAGCACCGTATACACTAGACGCAAGCAAGGTTTTCTGGAAAAAAAACATTCATGAAAAATCCCTGGATTTCGGTTTAGTATTAGTTTTGGTTATGCCAAACTGTGCTATCTGTCTATCCCATTATACTGGGGAAGTCTGTGTGAGCTGTGCTGGTGCTAATTATAAAGGTGCTACTATACAGGATTCTCGGATACTTTTTCTCCCGGTGTGAAGCACGAGGTAGGATCCACCATCATGGATTCCCCTCCACCTAGAGATTCCCTGGACTATCTGGACTATTTGGAGGCTCAGATTAAATTAAAACGGGAGAAATTGGCTGCTGCACGTGAGGACAACCGGATTCTTCAATTAGAAGGACAATTACGTGAGGTTAGTCTTCAATTGGCTCAGGAAGAACAAAAGTCGTCGGACTTAGCAGCGGCCATGTGTAAGTTTCGCCCACTTTCCTATTTACCTGACAATAAGGGTCCAGAACGTACATCATACAGGGATTTGATAAATGGCATGACACAGGTTTTGACGCATATCATGAGCTGTGGTCATGACGCTTGGGGCTACGCTTCTCATATGAAATTTATAACGAGCAAGGCCGCTACAAATGTATATACTACCGAAGCTCTCATTCGGTATGACATTTCGGTAACGGATAAGGTGTTTTCTGAGACGCTTGACAATTGGGTAATAATAATCAAAAGATATATCAAATATGCATATGAGGTAATACATCATAGAGTTTATGGTAATTAGACAGCACTACCCCTGGCCCTATTGGTCAGTTGTAATTAGGTCACTGACCAGAGGTCAGGTGGGGAGGTTCAGGTATGGTGGTAAGGACTCTGGGTCCAGCAGCTGAAGACAACACACCATGTAACAACTAAGCAACAACAGGTATTTTGGCCTACACCCCTGGTTCTGTAGAGAATATATATTTAACAACAACATCTCCTGCCTTCAAGTCTTCTCTTCATTTATACCACACAAAACCCCATGTTCACAATACAAAACCTTGTTTATAGAAAAGAAGTGCATCGTATCTATTGACTGTTAATGGTTGTACTCTTCAGCTACTTTAACTTACCAATGAACAATTGTACCTCTGCAAGTGAATGTCTTCATTTAGACTTGAATGACCCAGATGATGATATTTCAGGCACTATGGGAACGGGCTCGTCAACTACTCCAGGCCTGGCAGCTGGAGTTACTCCAACCCAGTGAGTAGCTTTGCCATTGATGTTAATTAAGTAACTAACTCTGTCACAGTTATCATAAATATACCATATGTCATAGAGTACAAGAAATAATTGTGTTTTCTAAATCATTACTCACCTTTAAATGACCATATTGAAGCTACTGAGTACCTGGACATGAAACTGAGAAGTATTTAATCCAGAAGATCACAGATGATACCTGATGGTGCAAACGGAATAATTATGAGTCTGGTGTTTTATTATTGTATAAGGTTATGTTAATGGCCTATAGTAATTGTGTTATGTTAATGGCCTCTAGTAATCAACAGATTTAAAGGGAGCCGAGAGCAATGTTTTGATGAAATGTTACAAAATTTTGCCAACTTGGATAACTATAGAAATACATACTGAGAGCCTAACCTTAGGTAGTGGTACAATTTAAACCATGAAAACTTAATAGAATTGACTTTTAGTTTTCACACCAAGGGGAGCTTGTGCAGAAACATCTTAATCCTCTTGCATCTAAATTGTTGAAAATACTAAGTTGTAATAAAAAATGCCAAAATTGAAACTTTCCAGAAAATCTCCATCGAGATTTATCATTGGATTTGATTCTGGAACAGGTCCCATAAAGGCCCTTTTTAAAAAAAAATTTCAACCCTTCCTTCCAATTTTCATTGCAAAAATCCTAAAAATAGTAAAACTGTTTACAGTCCTGAGAAAAAGCTAATCTATTTCACTGTTAAAATCTGAATCTGAAATAGCCACAATAAGACTAGAAATTAAGAACACTATAATTTTGTCATTGTTTACTGCTTTGGAGGCCAATATCAATGTGAACGGTTTTCTTAAAATTAATATGTATGTTTATAAAATGTTGCTTTCATCATCATATTTCAGAACAATGAATACATTTTAAAAGCATGAAAAGAATACTCTTAAGGTGTATGAAAAAGAACTATATCAAATACAAATATTTTTGCACTTCCCATCAAGTTATTTGTTGATTTATCTTTGACAACAATTTGAATTTACTCTTATTTCTAATCAAGGATGGATTAATGTCCACTACAACAAAATTTACATTTACCATGTGTATAATGTTTTCTATACAATCATTTAAAAAAAAACAGGTTACCAAAGAGCCGGATCAGCCCCGGTGGCTGGGCACAGATAAATGAGGCCCTCTCTGCTAACCACACACTGGAACGCTTTAGGTAAGGCTTTTTTTGCTTAATCAAAATTAATGGGTCTATCTAAGTATACATTACCTGGGTTTATAAGACCTAGATTCACATATTTTCTTTTTCGTCCTTGACATCAAAAAGGTGTTTGGTCATGAAGGCAACGTGCTCCCCTGGAGCATCACTTTTGCTTATATGATTATATTTTTCTTTGGCTCTCTACACATATTATCGTCTCAAAAAAGGCGCAGAAGGAAGTACAAATTACTCCAAATTCTAATGTCTAATGAGATATAATTATATACAAATATAAAAGATTATGCACATACATATGTATATATAGCTCTAGCATATAGCAATCCAATCCATGCAATCTTCTTTATTGGTATGTTTTGTTTCATGGAATAAATCAGTGATGCTTGTAGGATATAACTTTTATCTCCAAATCTGTATCAATGTACTCAATAAAAGGTTTAACGAGGTGACCTCATTGTTACAGTCTTAAGGAGTGTCAACTAACAGACGCCATTGTCCCAGACCTCTGTAACTTCTTGAGGAAGAACACAACATTACAAGAATTTCAGTAAGTGTGCCTTCTAATATAATTGTTAAAATATTAATATAGGAAGGCCCATGGGGGACTTCCTACGGTGACAGGACAGCCCACCACCCGAGGACGTTCCCTAAGGAAATTTTATTACCCAAGCAAAACTCAAATGTTCATATTCATGGAGTTGTATAACTATACAGTGGACATTATCCCGGGCTGGTGAAGCAGGCTTTTGAAAAAAAGATGTTGCATCCAATGGCAAATCTTTAATATTGCTCCAAAGGTTCTGAAATTCAAAATCAGAAGACATGGTAGAAAAATGCCACGTAAGCAAAAAGATGTCGATTTTTCTTCTTTTTGAGAAAAAGTTAGTACAATCTTGAGGCCGAGCGTCACTTCTTGGAGAGTGTAGTGGGTGCAGACCTGGAAGAGAGCAGGGCACTCTCCAAGCAGTTGTCTGGTCTTTCGCATTGTTGGGACTGTTTTTTTCTAAATGAGGAGCGGTACGTACAGGGTCTTCGTACATTGAATCCTTCTACGTACCTCTCCACGCAGGAGAGGGTAATACACACCTAAATGTTCTTAAATATATAGACATGTTGCTTGTTAATTAGAAGTTTTTTTACACTTATTCATAAACTAATCTACCAAAACCAGAAAGCAAGAGCAGAAACTCTTGAAATCATTTGGATTATACATTGATAGTTTAAGATAAGCTAGAGGATGGATTTACTCACTAAGTTTTGTGGTGCCTGTTTTTCTTTTGTATGGCAACTTCCTCATGGTCATGTGATCAGCTAGATGAATACAAGACTTTATAACCAACTTCCTGGAATACACTTAGTCAACGGGTCAAGTACTTTAGTTTTAGTTTTACTTTCTCTTTAGTTTTGGGCAGTAGTAAAGTAAATCCTGGAATATTGTGTTTCTTCCATCACAGG
Organism: Lepidonotus clava; assembly: GCA_936440205.1. Taxonomy (NCBI): domain Eukaryota; kingdom Metazoa; phylum Annelida; class Polychaeta; order Phyllodocida; family Polynoidae; genus Lepidonotus; species Lepidonotus clava. The sequence goes on from OW387143.1 coordinate 6,027,602, forward strand.
TTGATCATGGGCCTGAGGCCTAGGTATTACATGATACCACATATTAATTTTGTGGTATTCAAATTCGGATTCCTTAAATAAGGCCTTCAAACATCCCTATCTTTCCTTTTAAGTGCGCAGATTGGTCAGCCCTAAGCAGTAGCCACAGGGGTTAGTTTATAGGTCAACCTTAAAACAAAAGTAGGTCGGTGGTTTATTGCTACACCTGTAGAGTAATACCTTACATAGAGACATAATGTGGTACATATCAGTTTTTGTACAAAAATACAAAAAATAATCATTTCTTATTGTAGTAAGATATATTATGAAATATGTTATAATAATATGATTTATTATATCAATGTGTTTTGAAGTGTCATTTACCTGTTATATGGGTCAGGCTCACGAAATGGGCACCATTATAGGTTTTGACATATTCCAAAATGTTGATATGATGCTACATGTTACTTTTAGCTTGTTTTAGACAGTTTAAGTGTTGATAGTTCATGTGCAAAAAACCTTGATATAGGATTCCATCTAGTTTTCGCATGACAGTCATTCGAAAATTGATGTCTGAAGTGACAAAAATGGTCAAGTTTATATGTTATCAGGAAGGTATGTGTCACTTTGAATGTCCTATAACATATAAATATCCATCTATAGCCTATTATTAGGCTTTACATGTATACAAAAGTAATATGGCTCAGAAAATGCTAAAGAATTGGATAATGGTTGAAATATTTGTACCTTGGTAGTCATGAAGTTTCCGTCCTTTTTGTGCATTGTGACGAAATCCCTTCTCTGTAGAAATAGCTCTCTGTCATTACCTTTACCATTGAAATAGACAGTGTTAAGCTCCATTGCACTGTCTTCAATGTGAGAGTAGCATGTCCGCTCCATAGAAATACAATATTAGACACTTGAACATATGTGGAGCTACTGAAGCTTGTGTCAAAGTATATGCAGATAACGTATAAACCCGAAATTGGCCATTTTCACATGTCATGCTCAGAAGGCCCCAGACTAAGTTGTAAGCAGTTTTCTGGCTATAAAATGAATGCTGTTGATTTGTGTAGACATATGATGTACAGTCCCTATACAAGTCTCATTAGCTTCACAGAGTGGATATTTGTTTTTCATTTACTCATGAGTGTCAGAAAAATTGTATTTTCTCAGTGCATATCACCTTTCCCCCATGTCATGTGGACAAAAAATATAGGCACATGCATTTGTTTACTATCCTAAATGCTAGAGTAGCATGTCCTCTCCATAGAAATACAAAATTAGACCCTTAACTTGAACCAACGTGGAGCTACTGAAGCTTGCGTCAATGTATACATGGATAACATGTTAATTGCAGATAATATAAATCCCTGAAATACCAAAATATCAACATAGTATTCAATTCTAACAAATATAAGTCTGAATATAAGTAATGGATAACTTACCTCGCCAGCAAGGTGTTTGATGTGTCACTGGTGTCTTGTTTAACTAATTGTCAGTGCTTATTGGATATATTGTGTGTTTGTATGTCCATGTCCATGCCCCCGATTCCCCCTTCAGTTCCCGCCCTTTTCCATATCATGAAGTTAGGCAAAGTTAAATGGAACACACACTTGGACCACCAAGTAGGTCTAAGTTGGGTAATCTTCACAATGATGTTATTCCTAATCACCCAAAGTTGGTCTTCCTGGGAGGCCAGTGGAAGACATTTGCACCATCCAAGTATAGATCAATGCTCTCCACCACCAGAACATACCCAACATAAGCCTGGCTGGAGTACTTAGCCAAGATAAAGTCTCCAACTGTTCCTCATGGGGTTGGGGAACAGGCTCTGGCTTGGGCTCTGGCTTGGGCTCTGGTTGGGGCTCTGGTTAAGGCTCTGGTTAAGGCTCTGGTTAGGGCTCTGGCTCTGGCTCTGGCTGTGACTCTGGCTCTGGCTCTGGCTGGGGCTCTGGCTGGAGCACTGTCTGAGGGCGTGTCACATAGGCAATCCATCCCTCACGCCTTGGGCTAAACCCCCCTCTCACCAGCAGCAGGGGGAGAAACACGAGATGTTCCTGGCATAGAGTGTGTCACCCATAGGAATGACCAAGTGCACCTTTAAAGTGCCAGTGCTCCCTAGGTTGTCCTATGTGGTCCAACCTAGGCTGCCTATGTGGTCGAGCACTCAGAGGGGGTACAGTTTCGGTAAATACCTCATCAGGGTCCACCATAGGATCTTAAGAAGACATCCTGGTGATGGGTGATGGGTTGGAGGGTTGGAGTTCAGTCCCAATGGGATCTGACTCCAGATTCTGTGTATCCACTCAAATTCTTTTTTAGTTGTGTTTTGGTTGATTTCTCGTTGTTAGGTCCAATGTGGTTGAAGTCTAATATATGTATCTCTATGTCTTTGAGGCCTTGGTGGTTGTTTTGTTTGAAGTGTCTTGACACTTCCGTGCTTTCTTTTGAGTGGACTATTTGGTAGAAGTGCTTTTGGAAGCGTTGTTTGAGGCTATTCTTGGTCTGACCTACATATTGTTTCTTGCAGGTGATGCAGGTGATGCAGTATATGAGGTTGTTGCTGCTGCAGTCCACATTCCATTGTGCTGTGTACTTTCTGTCAGTGCATTTTGCTATTATAGTTCCGCTTGTGTTGAGTTTTGGGCAGTAGCAGCATTTTGTATTGCCATATCTTTTCCGCGTCTCTTTGGCGGATGTTTGGGTGTAGTTTCGTTGGTTGTCTAGTTTTGCTTTGACCAGTAGATGTCGTAGGTTCTTCAGTCTTCGGTATCTGATGCGATAGCCTTTTTCATGCAGGCGTCTTGTTGATGCTGAGCAGTCCAGGAGGTCCAAAGTTTAATATATTGGATTTGTGAGACCAGAATATCGCACTGCTGATACTGCTCTTCACTCAGGATACCCTTGAGTTTGTCTAGGATATCGTTCATTTTCTTTTCTTCTTCCAGAGACTTCTTCTCGACATTGTTGTGGATGGCATTGAGGACGTTGAACCCGGCTTTGGCCTGGATGTTGCTTGCGCTTGTTTCATCCAGCTAGCTCTGTAAGTCAAATGGTCGTATGAGATGCAAAGTCTTCTTGCCTCGTAATAGTCATCGAGCTCTGGCGTCAAGGAAGTGCGGCGGGTGGGCGCCTGTGTGGGAACATAAGCAGAGGGGCATTTAGGATACTGCCATATTGTGGATTTGAATATTTCATGAAGTGGTAGTTTTGGAGTGTTAGTCTTAGGGTGTGTGTGTGCTCTGGTTTGACTGGCCCGTGCTTTTTTTGGGGTGACTGTGTGCGTTCTTGTTCTAAGTCATTTGCAGATTTAAGGATGACATCCTCCTTCAGAGAGAGGTTAGAGGATCGCTTGACAGCCCCTCCCACACCATTACAGGGGCCTTTTCCATGTCTGCTTTCAAAGTAATTCCACGTCGCACCGATGTTAAAGATCTGCTGGTGGCTATATACGATGCATAAAATACTCACATTGTGGTATTGACTGGATGGCGAGTCAGACAGATAGTGGATCTGTGATATGTTCCCATTTCGATACTTGTCTTACAATATCAAATATGAGAGATTAATTATACATTCTTAAGCACCATACCCACTAGACAATTTATGCCTACACCGACACCGACCGTCGGTGTTGGCGTTGGCGTTGGCATCAAACATGCTTAGTATGGATCGGCATGGCCAGCAGCATGGCCGTCAGTGGACTCTGCCTGGTCTCAGCATACCCACATCCAGTTCAGCATTAAATTCTACATTTTGAGGGCCGTCGGCTGATGGTTTTTGCACCAATGCGTTTGCCGAAAAGTTGCTAAGTGGGTTTGGCCCTTAAGTATGATAGGGACTAATGAATTGTTGACTAACATAACCTGATCACTATACTGACCAGGTTTCAGTTTCATAGGACTGACAGTATACAATTACCCACCTTCATCTATATATTGCCTCCATCCTCACCTTTTTTTTTAAAACTTATTTTATTTATCCTGTATTCGTTTCATATATAATATGGTTTTCGTCAGAACACAGCATCTTCGCGATAAATAGACAAGTGTTTTTATAACAATAAACAGATCAGTAATTAACTGACCATGGAATATAATCCATACCAAGTAACCCTTTGTATCCAAACATTTATAAACAACACAATTCTTATATATAATGTTACAAATTATATCAATTTCGACATGTGGACAGGCAGAGAAAATAATGAATTGACCCCATATTAGTAGGGGACAGGCCCATCTATCTCTTAGCTTAACATCGTTTTTAGCATGTATTTTTGTTTATTTTTAAACTTTTCATAGGTTTGAATATTTTGCAAATCAACTGGTAAATCATTCCAGGCAACAGCTCCTCTATAGTCAGTATGTAGTTGTAGTTTGCTCTTTGCCAAATTAGGTATATTTACAGCTTTACCTAACCTAATATTACCAACAATGTAAGGGTAGCCATTTGTGGTCGATGGAGGGTAGTCACAAGTGAGAGTATGTAGTGGTTGGTTTCCCATGAGAATGGAAGCAGGTTAAGATGACTATTGAGAAATAACTTTTGGTAACAACAGGGGAGCAGGTGTGGGGCTGCAGCAACTTGTCAGCATTTTGGTGTCACCCCTAATGGTAGATGGATATCAAAAGTGTCAGGTGAATACATATAGAACATTTTCATTTCCGACAATTCTATAGGAAATCAGCAGAAGCAAAAGAATGACTTGGACTAACCCTCTTGTGTCATTGCCCAGTGAGTTGTGCTTATCCCACGTGTACCATGTAAATAAGGCCAGTACTGTATTCCTGAATCTACCCCGTTGTAAGGTCAGCTGACTTATTTTTAAGTGTCAAACTTACAAATGGGCATTCTCAATTGCCAAAAATAAATCAGGATCACTGGGATAGGGTGTGTTGGTGCAATAACACCTGCAGGGATAACATTTCAAGAGGGACTGTCTTCATCTCCCCTAGCACATTGAAAATGCATTTTGTCAAAGATCAGCTTACTCTTGTGGTTTTCCATAGATGTATGATTTCACCTATTTCATCATCGTTTAGATATCAAAAAATGTGCACTGTGTGTGCACTGGAGCATGAAAATTGTCAGGGCCCCTCTGTTGTACTCAGAAAGTGGGCAGTCAGGTAATTGCAATTGACAGCTGAAGGGTAGTTCGCTATTGAGGACCTATGAATGCTGGCACTGGTCTCAACGACGTCTGGCACCAGCCATAGTATCAGGTAGGAGTGGCTCTAGTGCATTCAGGTAAGTCAGGTTAACCCAGATAATTCTGTCCCAAGAACTGCATTTTGAGTATTTTTTAATCACACTTTCCAGCTGCTAACATTGACATCTTTATGCATTTTATATTCATGTGCACATATCTTGTCTAATTTTGTATGTTGTGCACAATGTTCACATTTGCTAAAACTTTTTGTTTATTTTTCAATATTATGTAACATGTTCTCTGGAGTTATAGGCCCTCAAAAAGCATTTTACACTTGCCTCATAAGTTGGGGGTTCCTGACCTAGATTGACAGGAATAAGGTGCACTTGAGAATGGTTTTAAATGCTAATGGTAATGTTAAGAGAGACCTGCACCTGCCCACTTGGGAATGCCATACTCTTAAATAGGGCCTAAAATATAAGTTAAATGCTAAAAGGATATGTTTTGGCAGTTGAACATAGCCAATATCTTGTTTGTTGCACCAAGTAATACTCATTTTTATAAGATGGTCTTTTATAGCCATTTAGACAAAATTCTTGTGGAACACAAGTTAGTTTCATATACATGTAATGTACAAAATATGGTATAGTTTTATAGAGGTTCTTACAATAGCTCTTTCTTTGTACTATACATACGTTTTACCTTCCTCAAGTATAGGTGAGTCAACTTGCTTGTAGCTTAGTAACAGGTAGTCTGAAAAAAACATCCAATAATCCAGATTACTAGATGTCAACACATCCTGTCCTGATATCAACACCTTAGTTTGATGCCTTAGTTTATGTGAAAAAGCTGATCCACCATTGGGAAAAATGCATTTCATAGGAAGGACATGTTGTGTGTCTACTTATTGAGGGTAGTGATGTTTTCCTCAGAGGCTAAAGGGTTTATAACAGCAGAGGCAACCCAAGGACTACTAGTTTCTCTTCTCAGAAAACTTAAGACTTAGATGTCATTGAGGAAAATAATTTAAGCTTCTCTGGATTAAAATCACAGATTACATGAAAGCAAGTTCACTGATGAAGGGATGGGGAGGATACTTCAGTCATTCCTCAGCAACCAAGTACTGACACATTTCAGGTAATCAGAAAACCTTTTACTTGAATAATCTGAAAAGACCTCTTTCTATCAGTTTTAATTCATCGAACCCGTCTATACATTACAGAGCCTTCATTAAGTTAGTGAATAGAAATCCTAGTTCAAAATAGTCATTGTTTGGAGGTTGATAATATAGAAATATAATAAGTTTCAGTACAGCATGAATATTTTCTTCATCATTCATTTATGATTATGGTAAAGGGGACACCAGCATGATTTTTTGACTTGGTGTAATGTAATTATATTTACTTAGAGGCTAAATAGTTTACTGTCAAATACGAATAACTTATTGTTTATATGTTTAAGAGGGAGTTAGGAAGCATGTACCTATAACATATGTGTGTCTGATTTTCAGTATCTGGGAGAGTGCCTTGACTGATGCTGTAGTGCCTGACATCTGTAAAGTGGTGACTGAAAACAGAACAGTAGAAAGTTTTCAGTAAGTATTCAGGAAAAGTATCTTTTCATATGTAATAATGATTCATCAACATGGATTGGAGTTATAAAATTCTTTGTCTGAAAAATTCATGATTTGCATTTGAAAAGAGTATTCATAGTTTCAACAAAGTAATAATGTCTTTCTTTTAAACATTCAAGACGTACATACGAAAGGAGAATTTCTACTTAAATCAAAGTCAGGAGAGCTATTTTATGCCACCTAAGAAATTCAGATGTCCCTGAGGAGAATAATTAAAGCCTGTCTGGATTTAATTCACAGATTACATAGAAGCAGTTTCACTGATGAAGGGATGGGGAGGATACTTCAGTCATTCCTCAGCAACCAAGTACTGACACATTTCAGGTAATCAGAAAACCTTTTACTAGAATAATATGAAAAAGACCTCTTTCTATCAGTTTTAATTCATGGATCCCCTCTATACATTACAGAGCCTTCATTAAGTTAGTGAATAGAAATCCTAGTTCAAAATAGTCCCTGGTTGGAGGTTGTTAATATAGAAATATAATAAGTTTCAGTACAGCATAAATATTTTCCTCATCATGCATTTATGATTATGGTAAAGGGGACACCAGCATGATTTTTTTACTTGGTGTAATGTAATTATATTTACTTAGATTCTAAATAGTTTGTTGTGAAATACGAATAACTTATTGTTGATACATTTAAGAGGGAGTTAGGAAACATATACCTATAACATATGTGTGTCTGATTCTCAGTATCTCGGAGAGTGCCTTGACTGATGCTGTAGTGCCTGACATCTGTAAAGTGGTGATTGAAAACAGAACCCTGGAAGTTTTTGAGTAAGTATTTAGGAAAAGTATCTATTCATATGTAACAATGATTCATCAACACGGATTGGAGTCATAAAATTCTTTATTTGAAACATTCATGATTTGCATTTGAAAAGAGTATTCATAGTTTCGACAAAGTAATATTGTCTTTCCTATAAACATTTCAAACGTACATACAAAAGGAGAATTTATAGTTGAAACAAAGTCACGAGAGCTATTTTATGCCACCTAAAAGATTCAGATGTCCCTGAGGAGAATAATTAAAGCCTGTCTGGATTTAATTCACAGATTACATGAAAGCAGGTTCACAGATGAAGGGATGGGGAGGATACTTCAGTCATTCCTCAGCAACCAAGTGCTCACATATTTCAGGTAATCAGAAAACCTTTTACTGAAGGATCTGAAAAAAACTCGTTTTACCAGTTTTGATTCATCCATCCATCTATGTATCTCAAAGTCAAAACTATACGCCTATGAAGATTAATAACGATGCCTTCTTCATGTTAACGAATAGAAATTTCAATTCAAAATGGTCCCTGATATGAGGTCTGTTCTCCTGATGTTTGGCAAGTTGAGTTGGTTTTTCATATATTGTGAAGGGGAATAAGTAGGGATATACCTGTCACATATCTGTCTTTCTGATTTTCAGTATCTGGAGAAGTGCCTTGACTGATGCTGTAGTGCCTGACATCTGTAAAATGGTGATTAAAAACAGAACCCTGAAATATTTTCAGTAAGTATTTTAGGAATTGCTCTTATGACAGGAAGTTATGATTCATCAAACCTAAAGAGGAGTTATAATTGTCTTTGTTTGAAACAGTCAAACCATACGTTCAAAAGGAGATTTTATAGTTAAAACAAAGTCAAGAGAGGTATTTTATGCCACCAAAGATATTCAGATGTCATTGAGGAAAATAATTCGAGTCTCTCTGGATTTAAATCACAGATTACATGAAAGCAGGTTCACTGATGAAGGGATGGGGAGGATACTTCAGTCATTCCTCAGCAACCAAGTACTGACACATTTCAGGTAATCAGAAAACCTTTTACTTGAATAATCTGAAAGGATCTCTTTCTATCAGTTTTAATTCATGGATCCCCTCCATACATTACATAGCCTTCATTAAGTTAGTGAATAGAAATCCTAGTTCAAAATAGTCCCTGTTTGGAGGTTGTTAATATAGAAATATAATAAGTTTCAGTACAGCATAAATATTTTCCTTATCATGCATTTATGATTATGGTAAAGGGGACACCAGCATGATTTTTTGACTTGGTGTAATGTAATTATAATTATTTACTTATAGGCTAAATAGTTTGTTGTCAAATACAAATAACTTATTGTTTATACGTTTAAGAGTGAGTTAGGAAGCATGTACCTATAACATATGTGTGTCTGATTTTCAGTATCTGGGAGAGTGCCTTGACTGATGCTGTAGTGCCTGACATCTGTAAAGTGGTGATTGAAAACAGAACCCTGGAAAGTTTTCAGTAAGTATTTTAGGAATGGCTCTTATGATAGGTAGTTATGATTCATCAAACCTAAAGTGGAGTTATAATTGTCTTTGTTTGAAACAGTCAAACCATACATTCGCAAGGAGAATTTCTAGTTAAAACAAAGTCACGAGAGCTATTTTATGCCACCTAAGAAATTCAGATGTCCCTGAGGAGAATAATTAAAGCCTGTCTGGATTTAATTGACAGATTACATCAAAGCAGGTTCACTGATGAAGGGATGGGGATGATACTTCAGTCATTCCTCAGCAACGAAGTACTGACACATTTCAAGTAATCAGAAAACTTTTACTTGAATAATCTGAAAAGACCTCTTTCTATCAGTTTTAATTCATGGATCCCCTTCATACATTACAGAGCCTTCATTAAGTTAATGAATAGAAATCCGAGTTCAAAATAGTCCCTCTTTGGAGGTTGTTAATATAGAAATATAATAAGTTTCAGTACAGCATGAATATTTTCTTCATCATGCATTTATGATTATGGTAAAGGGGACAACAGCATGATTTTTTGACTTGGTGTAATGTATTTATATTTACTTAGAGGCTAAATAGTGTGTTGTCAAATATGAATAACTTATTGTTTATACGTTTAAGAGGGAGTTAAGAAGCATGTACCTATAACATATGTGTGTCTGGTTTTCAGTATCTGGAAGAGTGCCTTGACTGATGCTGTAGTGCCTGACATCTGTAAAGTGGTGATTGAAAACAGAACCCTGGAATATTTTCAGTAAGTATTTAGGAAAAGTATCTTTTTATAGGTATTAATAGATCATCAACACGGATTGGAGTTATAAATGTCTTTGTTTGAAACATTCATGATTTGCATTTGAAAGGAGTATTCATGGTTTCGGCAAGGTAATATTGTCTTTCTTTTAAACATTTCAAACGTACATACGAAAGGAGAATTTCTAGTTAAAACAAAGTCACGAGAGCTATTTTATGCCACCTAAGAAATTCAGATGTCCCTGAGGAGAATAATTAAAGCCTGTCCGGATTTAATTCACAGATTACATGAAAGCCATTCACTGATGAAGGGATGGGGAGGATACTTCAATCATTCCTCAGCAACCAAGTACTGACACAATTCAGGTATTCAGAAAACCTTTTACTTGAATAATCTGAAAAGACTTCTTTCTATCAGTTTTAATTCATGGATCCCCTCTATACATTACAGAGCCTTCATTAAGTTAGTGAAAAGAAATCCTAGTTCATAATAGTCCCTGTTTGGAGGTTGTTAATATAGAAATATAATAAGTTTCAATACAGCATGAATATTTTCTTCATCATTCATTTATGATTATGGTAAAGGGGACACCAGCATGATTTTTTGACTTGGTGTAATGTAATTATATTTACTTAGAGGCTAAATAGTTTGTTGTCAAATACGAATAACTTATTGTTCATACGTTTAAGAGGGAGTTAGGAAGCATGTACCTATAACATGTGTGTCTGATTTTCAGTATCTGGGAGAGTGCCTTGACTGATGCTGTAGTGCCTGACATCTGTAAAGTGGTGATTGAAAACAAAACCCTGGATAGTTTTCGGTAAGTATTTTAGGAATGGCTCTTATGATAGGTAGTAAAATTCTTTGTTTGAAACATTCATGATTTGCATTTGAAAAGAGTATTCATAGTTTCGACAAAGTAAGATTGTCTTTCTTTTAAACATTTCAAACGTACATGAGAAAGGAGAATTTCTAGTTAAAACAAAGTCACGAGAGCTATTTTATGCCACCTAAGAAATTCAGATGTCCTTGAGGAGAATAATTAAAGCCTGTCTGGATTTAATTCACAGATTACATCAAAGCAGGTTCACTGATGAAGGGATGGGGAGGATACTTCAGTCATTCCTCAGCAACCAGAGACTGATAAGTTTCAGGTAATCAGAAAACCTTTTACTTGAATAATCTGAAAAGACTTCTTTCTATCAGTTTTAATTCATGGATCCCCTCTATACATTACAGAGCCTTCATTAAGTTAGTGAAAAGAAATCCTAGTTCATAATAGTCCCTGTTTGGAGGTTGTTAATATAGAAATATAATAAGTTTCAATACAGCATGAATATTTTCTTCATCATTCATTTATGATTATGGTAAAGGGGACACCAGCATGATTTTTTGACTTGGTGTAATGTAATTATATTTACTTAGAGGCTAAATAGTTTGTTGTCTAATACGAATAACTTATTGTTTATACGTTTAAGAAGGAGTTAGGAAGCATGTACCTATAACATATGTGTGTCTGATTTTCAGTATCGGGGAGAGTGCCTTGACTGATGCTGTAGTGCCTGACATCTGTAAAGTGGTGATTGAAAACAGAACCCTGGAAGCTTTTCTGTAAGTATTTAGGAAAAGTATCTTTTCATAGGTAACAATGATTCATCAACCCGGATTGGAGTCATAAAAGACTTCGTTTGAAACATTTGCATTGATAAAGAGTATTTATAGTGTCAACAAGGTAATATTGTCTTTGTTTTAAACATTTCAAACATACATTCGAAAGGAGAATTTATAGTTAAAAGAAAATCAAGGGTAAGGGGTTAAGGTAGGAGACAGGGGGACAAGGTTCTGAACAAATATTTGTGATTGAAAACAGAACCTTGAAGTATTTACAGAAAGTTTTTTAGAAAGGGCCCTTTTGATAGATGGTGATGTTATATTTACCCTGACATGGAGTTATAATTGGCTTGGTTTCAAACATTCATAACATCCATTTTTTGAAAGGAGTGTTTATAGATAAACAAAGTGGTTTCTTATTGAAAAATAAGATATTCAGATATCCAAGGGCACTATGATTGAAGGCTGTATTGATTTCCATTACAGATTACCCAAGGGCAGGTTCAGTGATGAAGGGATGGGAAGGATACTTCAGTCTCTTGTCAGGAACCAAATACTGACAGTCTTCAGGTAATTGCAAAACATCATATGTGAAGGATCCAGAGTTATATCTCCCTTAATAGTTCATTTCTGTCAGAGTGATGCTACAATTTCTGAAACAAATCCCAGGAATCAATGTTAAACTTTGCAGCACCTTATTGGGGATAGGGATGGAAGGGGGATGGTCAGGTAACTCAACCCCTGAAGTGTATGGGCCGCACCTGGGCTCTACAGAATATGTGGTCAGTAGTAGGCCAGAAAGCTGGCCCTGTACTCAAACCCTGATGGGTATTGGCAGGTCTAGGACTCTATTAAACCTTTTCTCAGTAGAAGGCTGAAAAATTGCTATTAAAAAAGTTATTAACCTCAGTAATGACCAGGAGTAAGTCAATATACACAAACTAGGGACGGGGTCTATATTTAGAGATCACAATGTGACGAAGTGAGTCCCTTTCCTCCAAATTAATGGTAAGGGATTAAGATTTTCTAGTTACTTGGATTGCCTGTCACAGTCTGTAAACCTCCAGTAGGTTAGTGCGGAAATTAGTGTCCTATGTGTCTGTCCGAAAGGAGTACTAGTAGTGATAAATTCCCGAAATTACGAGGTGAAAAGATACACTTCCAATGAATAATTTGCCGACGCGCTTATAGAGCATCGACTATTTAGACCCAAATGCGAGGTCAATGCATTTGCACATTGGGTATCAAATGATGTATAGTTCTTCTACTAGATTAGAGGGAAAAACAGTCTTTTCATCTCTAACTTCTAAGCACAGTGACAGTAGAACTCTGGTAAAGCGCGGCCATTAAATTGGTGCCTCAATGGAGTGTAGGTACATTAACACGCTGACAAGGTCGGGCGTGTAAAAAGAACTATGAGCTAACGGGACTCTTGTGACACAATATAGTTAACACGCCCTGACTTGCACTTATCTACACGCCAGAAGGGGTAGGGAAACTTTGAGGTAGGAGCAAAAATATTGGCAGAAATATACCTAACATGTCCAGTGCTATGAGTGGTATAATGATACTGTGCTGTTCCAGGGTTAATGGTGGAGTATGTCATACACTTATTGACACGGCATATAGCAAATTGATTCAAACAGGGCCAAGTCTACTTAGTGTATGAGATCAAAATTTTCCCGTGTAGGCTGAGTAATTGTACCTACACTAGGGCCCTGAGTTGTGCAGGCCGGTCTGGGACCCCATGGGGGTACCAGGTTGGGGCTTCTCCTCCTGGGAAGAATAAAGGCCCTCAGTAGTCCTTGCTGATTGTAAAAGGTGATGATGGAAGGGACCCAGCACTGACCAAGTGGTTCTTTGGGTTCAATTCCCAGTTGGTGTCTGGGTTTACTAAGGGATGAGGTTCAGCAAAAAAGATTCCCAGGTTTTGATCCCCTGCTATTTGCCTGCTCGGTCACCTTCATCTCATAGATATGATCGCCAAAGATAGAATTCATCCCAACTTGTGTTTGCCGCGAAACTGACCCTTGCTGTTGGTACAGCATAAAACATCCACTCGCTCACTCACTCACTCAGGCCAGTCTGGGAGGCCATCCATGCAAAAGAGACAGGAGGTGACTGACATGACTACTCTCTTTGATGGGAGGCTGGGAAAGGTGTCAATGGGACAAGGGAAGACTAACATTACTTCTCTCTTTGATGGGAGCCCAACTCGTACTTCCCCTTACCAATTCAGAACCTTTTTCCTTTCCTGTCCCCTACCTTACCCCTTCCCCTCCATTACCTGTTCTACTTCCCGTCCCTGTCCCTACCCTGCCTGTCCTTCTTGCCCTCTACATGTCCCCCTACCTGCCCCCTACCTGGAACCCTTTCCTGTCCCCTACCGTTTTTCCTTCTGTCCCCTACCTGTCCCTCATCCCCTTCCTGCCTGTCCCCCTTCCCTACCCTTACCTGTCTCCCTCCCCAACCCCTACCTATCCCTCTCCCTGTCACCTACCTGTCCCACTTCTTCCCCTAACTATCCTCCTACCAGTCTCCCTCTTTCTATTCCTACCTTACAACTTTACCACCCCTTACTTGTCCCTATTCCTGTCCCCTAACTGCCCTTTTCCCCCCTACCTGTCCTCATTCCTGCCCACTCCCTGTCCTTTACATGTCCCCCTTCCTGCCCCTGCCTGTCCCCTGCCTGCCCCCTTTCCTCCCCCTTACCCATCCCCCTTCCTGCCCCCTACCTGTCTCCTGCTTGAGCCAGGGAGAGGGACAAATAGCAAGCTTGAAAGGGGATAGGTAGAGGGTGGGAGAAGGAACAGGTAGAGGATGAGAAGAGAGACAGGTAAGGGCCGAGTTGAGGGACAGATAGGGAGTTTGAAGATGGACAGTTAGGGGATAGGAAGAGACAGGTAGAGACAGGTAGGGAAACAGAGGGTACAGGAAGAGGTAAAGACATGGAGAGGGACAAGTAGGGGACAGAAAGAAGGACAAGTAGGTGATGGGAAAAGGGACAGGTAGGGGTATGAGGAGGGACAGTAAGGGGCAGGGAGAGGGCAGACAGATAGAGGAACAGGCAGGGAATGGGAAGATGTACTTGTAGCAGGCAGGAAGAAAGATAGGGAGGGAATGGGAGCGGGACAGCTAGTTGGCAGGAAGAGGGACAGGTAAGGGGGAGTGTTTTGGGAAAGGAAGGGGGTTGGGAGGGGGTAGTAAGAGGGACAAGGGATGGCAGTAGGAGAGAGTGAGAAGTATTAGGGCATATTGGAAGATCGATCTGGTGTGTCCTTTCACCAACCCTTCAGTAGGTACTGGCAGCCCAATGGGGTACCTAGAAATAGACCTAATAAGGGATTGTGGGCTGCCCTATTGCAATATCCATGGCACAGAGTTTTCTTTTGATTGCTACAATTTGATGTGAGAGCTGTGACACCATGCTGATGGGACCAAAGTATTGAAAGTCTGGATTTGCCCAGTGCTTTACCACTGGTGTTATTCTAAGGATTCCAACAATGTTTTTCCAAGTAAATGCAATTCATCCCATCAACATTATGTTAAAGAATAGAAGTTCCAGTTCAATTCTCTGATTGCATGCTGGTCCTACTAATGTTTGTATCACTCTCTGTGTCTGATTTTCAGCAACTTGAAGAGTGACTTGACAGCTGATGCAGTCTGTAAAGCGGTGACTGGAAACAGAACTCATGTGGCCTGAGATCATGGAGACTATAAATCACTGATTCAATGGACAAACAGTTGCAAAGAATAATCAAAGGATACAATGATACTCATAGAAGTATCTACAACATTTGATCAGTTGATTAACTGGGCTGAACAGCATGCAGTTAACTACACCAAGGATGATATTCCAATAGCAGGAGGTTGCAACAATATTACTACCCTAAAGCTGAATCCGACACATATTCTGCATGAAACTGAGGCACTATTAAATCACCTCAAATTCAACTTACACAATGCTGCAAATAGACTTAGTTTAAATCGACCTGCCTTAAAATTTGTTCTTTTGTCACTTAGTTGGAGTAGCTCTATCAAGAGCAGTCCCACAGAAATCTCACAGTTAGATAGAGATGAATAATGAAGTGATAGACTTTGACAGTCAGGCCACAGGTATAAATCAACCAAATGGACTTTGGTCACCCTAGTTAGCAACAACTGTTTACCATCATCAGCATCGTACTACCAGACACTACTACTACTACTACCAGGGTCCTGATGCAGATCACCAGACAAAAAAATTACATTGCTACGATGTTATTACAAAACTTAGGTTGCAGTAACATTTCAAAACTGCCAGCATTGTTGCTTAGATGTTGTCCAAAAGATATATTAGTTTATTATCATTTACTCAAGAAATATTAATTTGATCTTTTATTCAATGTATGACAAATAACATTTCTGTTGCTCCAAATATCTGTGTCATTATGACTCAACCTTTGACATGATACAGTGTTTGAAAATAACTTGATAGAAACTAACCCTGATAGAAAACTTAATTTGTACAATGAAATACTAGTAACCTTAACTTTTATACCATGCTTCATACAAGAAAATACTAATAATCAGATTGATGGAAAAGATAAGAATTTTCCCACCATTTCCTGGTAAACAAATCAACAGACATTATGAAAGGCCCTCGATTAGTGTGAATATGAGCATTTTGAATATAAAGCAGGTCAAGGGGCCTGGCATATTCATGTATTGAACTTACATAATAAAGGTGGCTGCCTCTCTTAATAGAAAAACTAATTTGAAATTGATTGAGATATCAATTTATACGGCTGCCGAGATTTTCACAAATGGAATGGACCCTAAAATGTATTTTTGCATCTCAAATACACACTTTTTGATCAATCTTTACAAGAATAGGCAGAAGGTTTACCTCAATGTGCTTTTTGGTAAGAGAAGGTATAAGGATTTGAATTGCATGTAATAGCCAAATGTGTAGCTAAGAATAACTGATGTATGACAAACATATACATGTATATATACATATATACACACATATATATGAATGACACTTACAACAATAAAACACATTCAACTTCTTAACATGTACATGTATGTCTATCCAGCTGTACTGCTGTGAAGTAACTCATCACTCAAATGACAAGGGGTCATGGACTATAACCAGCCCCTCTAATTAAAACCCCCACCCTAGCCCTTTAAAAGCAACTTATCAGCTCCCCTCCCTTCCTTCCACAAGGCAAAAACGGAACTCTGCAGTGTTAAGAAACTCACTTGTATAAGCACTTGTGAAAAAGGGTTCTCAATGGAAAATGCTTACCCCCCAACTTCTGGTCTCGGGCCTCCAACTTCCTGTCCCTTAAGCTTGTTGACAGATGACCCAAACCCATGTCCTCAGTATATCAGCACAGTGGCTTCAGAGGAGGCAGGCTATCAGGAGATTATATAATCAATAGTAAAGCTTTTGTATTCTGCAACTAATAGGAATGATCTCTCATTCTTTAATACTCATAGAATAATATAATAAGAAATATTTATTTTTTTGGTAGAACAATATACCATCAATGACACTGGAATTAGTGCATAAAATAGCATTATGTTTTATGACTGCACTTAACATATGATTGTACTAACTTCAACTATCACTTACAATTAATGTGTCTACAACATGTCACATATGACATGTATACAAGATGTCTTATACAACATAGATACAACATGTGTAAAACTACGTAATTCTTACAATCTGTATGCAACTTAATAGTTGCACTTAGTGGGCCTATTCTAATTTTACATGACTTTTCATTGATAGAACATCAGAGAGACTTGTTCTGTTGGCATCTTTGTTTCCATTGATTGTTTATCCATGATAATAAACTAGCTATGCATATGAATGGGTCATACTACACAACATTGTAATATGTATTTCTGTTATATTATAGTTTATATCATTTACTTCTTTACTGCATGTTTGTGTGCTTTTTTTTTCTTGTGGTTTACTTTTGTTGTTGATATTTGCTGTTTCAGCAGTTATTCATTATCTGAACTGGTGATTAATATTGGTACTATCTGCTCTGTAGTTACTTACTATAAAACTTGAAATATATTGTAATAAACAGGAGGCTTTAATGAATGTGAGATGTAGTTTTGTTGCACATTATTCATGCTAAGTATAACTTGCTTTTGAAAGCATGAGTTTCAGGTGGAAATCCAGTAATGAAACTCAAGCATGAAACTCAGGAATGAAAGTCAGGTATGGAAGTCAGTCATGAAAATCAGGCATTTAAATCAGGCTTGAAATTAAGTTGTGAAATCTAGGTGTGAAAGTCAGGCATGAAAGCCTGGAATTAAGGTCAGGCATGAAATCCAGGTGTAAAATCCATGAATAAAATCCAAGCTTGAAGTGGCTGGTATGAAATAGCTGGTAAAGAAGACCAGAGACATGATGTTAACCGCTCCAGGTATATAGGTGAAAAGACTATGTATACAGTGCTGTTCAGCCTTTTATAAGAAATTGATTACCCATAATGCATTACTACCCATAATGCATCAGACATGGCCATGTTTGGTATTTAAGCATGAGTGAAAAAGTCAGGCGTGATTGTCAGGCATGAAAGTCAGGCATGAAATCCACAAGTGAAATCCAAGGGTGAAATTCACATGTGAAATCCAAGCATGAAATCTATAAGTTTGCAACCAGGGGTCCTGTTTCATAACAAACCTCTATAAGACTACATGAGTTTTGCATTTCATAAAGTTACAACGACCATTTTGGTCATAGTTAGGTTTACTAGGACTGTTAACCAATAACCATTTAAGGTGAGAATTCTACCCTGTATCCCAGCATGATTTGCTTCTGCTGGTTTATGTCAAGTGGGGACTGAAAGTACAATATATAGAGGGCCAATAAAATAATTCCCAACAAAGTTGACTTGGCCTATCACAGCCAGTCACATGGACACTGTCCAAGTGTAAGGACCTAATATGCAAGAAGTAACTAGGCCATAAAAGAACAAGGGTCAGGCTCGGGCGGTCCCATGGCTTGTTGCATAATAAATCCCAGTAAAGGAGTTTGTATGAGTTTGCATTTCATACAATCACCTTTTGCCCTCATTGTAGATATGTGAGTTTTGATGGATTTATTGGAGTTTGGGGTGGACTTTCGAGAGTTTGGGGTGGATTTACAAGTGTTTTATTGTGCAACAGCATTTTCAAACTCTCCCATCGTTTCCATAAGCACACAAAACCCTCTGTATATGGTCTGCAAGTAAAGAAAGGACATATTTCTTTTCATGCAACTTTTTTTTATAAAGAATCAAAAGGAACTGATTATAACACTATGTGTGCTTAAATATACGGCGAGGAAAAAAAGTCACAAGGAAAATATGTTTGAAAATTCTCAGGTATTGATAAGATATTCCAAGAAACTTATTATGACATTGCAATTGGCTCTCATTTTAGGACATAACACATTTTCAGTTTTAAGTTTTTTAGTCCTTTCTTGATCACCAAACCTATAGCTATGAAGATTCATCATGGTACAGGCCATCGATGGCATTAATTTTAAGGCCATGATCCACTTTGCGATTTTTGGCCGTCCGATTTTCTTCTCATGCATTTTTCACATATTTGGAATCAATTTTCCTGATGAAAATGCAATTTTTCTGATATGTATTATTCTAAACTCTTGTAAAAAGTGTATGTTGAAAAATGATTATTTAACAAACCAATTTTCAAAATTGGTTAAAAATCGGTCCAAAATCGCAACATGGATCATGGCCTTTAGGGTGCAGTCGGGTCCGGACAGTTTGGACAGGGCTCTGCACCAAAAGAGGTGTCCCTACAATTCTCTTTATGTCCCACAGCAAGGGAATCCTGGAAGCAGAATGACCAACCAATCATAGACCTCACTTGATGGATTACCCCTGTGTTCACTCTCCAAGCACACCTGGGGGAGGTGAACTGTTCAGAGGGTATCAGGCCAACAGATTCTGCCTCTGCTTGGGGAGTGATTGTGGGTGTCAGAAAAACACTCTGCAGCAGTAATGTTGCCTTTTACTTGACATTACTTGGTTCATAGATTTGGTTGTCAGAGATATGCTGAGGAAATGTCATAGATGGGTGGAAATCCTTTCAGGTGCAACTTTAAAGCCACTTTATTTGCACTATAGGTAGGGAATATATGGTCGATTCTCACGAAACGTGCCCAATTCATGGATTTCAACATTATTTCCTCATTACTAAGTTATTTAACCAAATTCATATCTGTTTTTTGTATTTGAGTATGAATACCTAATATGTCTACATTTTGCAACTTACATTTTCACCCTTAACTTAAATATTTTATGAATTTCCCCTAAAAATGTATGATTTCTGTCCCGTTTTCACTGTTTTTTCTTGTATACTCTAATTTAACGGCTTTTTTTGTAATGAATTAATTATACATACTTTCTGGTTTTTTTTTTATCACTTTGTATACATTCTTTTATTTACTATTCCATCAGTACATAAAGATATGAATAAAATATAATATTTATTCCAGTCTTTAATCACTTGTACATTTTTTTTGTCATCGTCCGTGGGGGCACTTAAAACCATTACTAACAGTACAGTACATTTTAAAAAATATCAATTTATTTCAATACTTACTTCTAAACAAATACCTATACTTATTTGCATATTATAATACTTTAAAAGTTTATAAAATTATTCAATTTCTCACCTAAATACGATAAAATAGAAAAGTGGTGTACTTTTTCCCTGTCATCGTTCGTGGGGGCATAACGTAACAATATCCATTATATCTTGCAAATTATATATCATTATTTAATAATATTATACACCTTATCAAGCATTAACCTTCCTCAATGCACTGTTGTAAAACTGAATTTATATCAATAGTAATTATTAAAAATTTCCTTACATAAACTCTACTGTCATCGATCGTGGGGGCTGTCATCGTTCGTGGGGGCTATTTTGTCATCGTTCGTGGGGGTATTATCGTCCGTGGGGGCACCCGTCTTAACGTTCGTGGGGGCATTATCGTCCGTGGGGGCACCTATGTCAGCGTTCGTGGGGGCCCGTGGGGGCTCATATCGTTCGTGGTGTTCCTTCTGTCAAAGCGCGCAATACCATACCTACATCTACCGTTCATATCTGGAACTAATTCGTGGCGCCATCTACCGATTTACGGAGGAAAACCATGACGTCACAGGGACGCGGAGTTCTGCAGCGTTTTCGGTGAGTAACGTCTTTCTTCATATTTCTTGTGAATCTAGCACCATTATTCTTTAATTTCATAATGTCAACTATGCAAACCTATGTTAATATGATAGAATAATATGTATAGATTCTAGATATCTACTTTTTCTCATACAGTTAAGGTACACATAAACTTTTTGATCGAAAAATGCTTTCAAAATTTCGTGAAGACGTGGATCCCGCCACCATTTTTGCCCCCACGATTCGCCCGAAGCAATAAGCCCCCACGAACCATTCCTTTAGCCCCCACGGATTATTTCGTAAGTCCCCACGAATTGTTTCAGTATCATAGAATAATGTCCATACATTTTGCAAAGTTTTTCATAGAAATGTGGTAATGATAGGTGCCGTTTATCTACTCACGATCACTCCCTCAACCACCTATCCCATCATGGCCCACCACCAACCACCATTTATTCCGTCACTACTTGAAATTAGCCCCCACGAATCATTTCCTCACCCCCACGAATTCTATCAGTAATCTAATTTAATGGCCATTCATTTTGCAAACTTTTTTCATAGAAAATGTTGTAATAATACGTCCCGTGTATCCACCCACCATTCTGGCGTCCACGACCTATCCCATCATCACCCGCTATTCATACCCTCACCACGTCGAATAAGCCTCCACGAATCAGCCCCCACGAATCATACCGTCTGCCCCCACCTATCATTTCGTCAGCCCCCACGAATTCTTGGAGTATTATAAGAAGTTGGATACATTTTGCTAAATTTTTCATAGAAATCTAATACTAAGTGCCATGTATTCACCGACTTTCATCCCCACCAATTCTTTATCTCTTAATGAATAATGTCCATATGAAATAATTCATGGGGGCTAAACATAATCCGTCGGGGCGCATCCTTTGGGGAAAACTTTTTCATTGAAAAATGAAACCCTACCTCCCGTCTAAATTTGTACCCCTGTATTGTACAACTTATTCTTCTTTGAAATTAAAATGTTCTAATTCGTTTTTTAATTGTTTTTCTTATAATTGTTTTCAGAAATGGCGAAGCGCAAGCGTAACACCACACAATCACCCGCACCATCATCATCATCAACACCATCTCAACCACCATCACCACCACCACCACCACCACCACCACCACCACCACCACCACCACCACCACCACCACCACCACCACCACCACCACCAGCACGATCCTGATCCCGACGCACACTAAAATCCCAACAACAACAACAACAACAACAACAACACGCAGAACAAGAGGTAGAACAACAAGTTCCCCCTAAGAAGAAAAAGAAACGAGTAAAGAAGCCGAAATCGACCAAAGAGAAAGAGAGTAATAGAAGGTACATGGTGGAATACCGTAAGACGCACGACACCCGCGAAAAAGACAAGAACCGCAGTCAGGTAATAATATACCTTTGCATTTAGCATTATTTTAAAAATATTTCTTTTAATATTCAAATATAATTATCTATTCTATTCCTGTACCACTAATATAATAATGCTATGAAAATATGTGTATCCCCCTGTCCTCGACCACCATAAAATCCGTACCTGAAGAATTTAAATTTTGGTGGTGCTTCTTAACACCAGATAATTATTCCAAATTAACACATGAAATATTACCTCCAGAATATTGTTTTGTACCTATTCTAATAGCATGTAACACTGTAAGGAATTTTCTCTATATTGTGCACACTGTAATTCTCGTTCGGTGGCTACCACAATTTTGTACAAATAATAACTTTTTTCATAACACCTTGCTAACTTCAAAATTTATCTATTTATACCTCAGGCGAGGCGTCAGCGCATCGCAGATGAGGGTGGGATGTCGGAGCATGAGAGGGGGCTGAAACAAAAACGTGAAAAAGAGTACAAGCGCTCAATGCGGGCCTCCCAGACACAAGACAGTAAGTATAAAATATATGAGTGAAATTTAAATTATATTCATTTCACTGTTTAGATATTTTACAACTTATTCTAATATAGAAGTATGCAATGTTTCATTCATAGTTTTTAACTTCTTGATCTACAAAAGTAAATCTAACTTTAACCCACCAACCGTTAACACTGCCCCTACCAAGTATAATATAATATTGCCCCCACGCACCCCATAATTCACTAAATATACTTAACAATGCATGTTATTTACCAAAACAGAACCTGCAGAGGCACAGGGCCGTCCGCCTACGAGTGACAGTGACGTGCAGTATCTCGGGTCCGACGAAGGACAGGGCACCCCGCATGACGTAAGAAGGTAAGTCGTGCTTTTCCCAATATTCTGCTTGAAACATACACAGTAAACGTCATATTATCATCATCACTTAACGGGCTTCCGCAACTTAATACTTAGTGGGGGCTTTCTCTCATTGATCGTGGTTGCACTTTTCAACAAGAAATGCGGTTTTCACCACTGAAAAAACGGTTTTCCCGTGTGTTAGTGTCACAGTGTTGATCCCCTGGGTTAAACCCCATACTTAGAGTCTAGATGGGTTGTCCCGTGTCAAATTAAAAAAAAAAAACATAGACACTTAACGTCATATTAGTATCATCACGTAACGGGCTTCCTCAACTTATAATACTTAGTGGTCGGTTTCTGTCATTGTTCGTGGGGGCACTTTCTCGTAATTCGTGGGGGCACTATGGCGTTCGTGTGGACACTTTTAAAAAAAAAAATAGTGGGGGCCTGCACCTTGTACCTTTCGTGGGAGCACTTGTTAATTTCTTTTCCTTCTTTTTCCCCCTAAAATATTTTATTTCTTTTCACATAACTTGAACTTTGTTTTGTTTGTTTTAATTTACAGATCGCGCAGAGAGCAGTTCGAATCCCAGGCAGACGCAGAAGATGGTACATCCCAGGGGCAGGCCGCCACCTCCTCCACCCTTCACGGAAGAAGGTAAGTTGTGCTTTTCCCAATATTCTTCTTGAAACATAGACACTTAACGTCATATTAGTATCATCACGTAACGGGCTTCCTCAACTTATAAATAAATGAGTACTTAGTGGTCGGTTTCTGTCATTGTTCGTGGGGGCACTTTCTCGTAATTCGTTGGGGCACTATGGCGTTCGTGTGGACACTTTTAAAAAAAAAAATAGTGGGGGCTTGCACCTTGTACCTTTCGTGGGAGCACTTGTTAATTTGTTTTCCTTCTTTTTCCCCCTAAAATATTTTATTTCTTTTCACATAACTTGAACTTTGTTTTGTTTGTTTTAATTTACAGATCGCGCAGAGAGCAGTTCGAATCCCAGGCAGACGCAGAAGATCGTACATCCCAGGGGCAGGCCGCCACCTCCTCCACCCTTCACGGAAGAAGGTAAGTTGTGCTTTTCCCAATATTCTTCTTGAAACATAGACACTTAACGTCATATTAGTATCATCACGTAACGGGCTTCCTCAACTTATAAATAAATGAGTACTTAGTGGTCGGTTTCTGTCATTGTTCGTGGGGGCACTTTCTCGTAATTCGTGGGGGCACTATGGCGTTCGTGTGGACACTTTTAAAAAAAAAAATAGTGGGGGCTTGCACCTTGTACCTTTCGTGGGAGCACTTGTTAATTTGTTTTCCTTCTTTTTCCCCCTAAAATATTTTATTTCTTTTCACATAACTTGAACTTTGTTTTGTTTGTTTTAATTTACAGATCGCGCAGAGAGCAGTTCGAATCCCAGGCAGACGCAGAAGATCGTACATCCCAGGGGCAGGCCGCCACCTCCTCCACCCTTCACGAAAGAAGGTAAGTTGTGCTTTTCCCAATATTCTTCTTGAAACATAGACACTTAACGTCATATTAGTATCATCATGTAACGGGCTTCCTGAACTTATAAATAAATGAGTACTTAGTGGTCGGTTTCTGTCATTGTTCGTGGGGGCACTTTCTCGTAATTCGTGGGGGCACTATGGCGTTCGTGGGGACACTTTTAAAAAAAAAAATAGTGGGGGCTTGCACCTTGTACCTTTCGTGGCAGCACTTGTTAATTTGTTTTCCTTCTTTTTCCCCCTAAAATATTTTATTTCTTTTCACATAACTTGAACTTTGTTTTGTTTGTTTTAATTTACAGATCGCGCAGAGAGCAGTTCGAATCCCAGGCAGACGCAGAAGATGGTACATCCCAGGGGCAGGCCGCCACCTCCTCCACCCTTCACGAAAGAAGGTAAGTTGTGCTTTTCCCAATATTCTTCTTGAAACATAGACACTTAACGTCATATTAGTATCATCACGTAACGGGCTTCCTGAACTTATAAATAAATGAGTACTTAGTGGTCGGTTTCTGTCATTGTTCGTGGGGGCACTTTCTCGTAATTCGTGGGGGCACTATGGCGTTCGTGGGGACACTTTTAAAAAAAAAAATAGTGGGGGCTTGCACCTTGTACCTTTCGTGGCAGCACTTGTTAATTTCTTTTCCTTCTTTTTCCCCCTAAAATATTTTATTTCTTTTCACATAACTTGAACTTTGTTTTGTTTGTTTTAATTTACAGATCGCGCAGAGAGCAGTTCGAATCCCAGGCAGACGCAGAAGATGGTACATCCCAGGGGCAGGCCGCCACCTCCTCCACCCTTCACGGAAGAAGGTAAGTTGTGCTTTTCCCAATATTCTTCTTGAAACATAGACACTTAACGTCATATTAGTATCATCACGTAACGGGCTTCCTCAACTTATAAATAAATGAGTACTTAGTGGTCGGTTTCTGTCATTGTTCGTGGGGGCACTTTCTCGTAATTCGTGGGGGCACTATGGCATTCGTGGGGACACTTTAAAAAAAAAAATAGTGGGGGCTTGCACCTTGTACCATTTGTGGCATTACTTCTTAATTTGTTTTACTTTTTCTTATTTTACAGATCTTCAGGAGAGTCCACCACGACCCACTCTTTGAGGTCCAGGCGCACTGAGACATGTGAAACTCTACCAGTGGAAACGTAAGTTTCCCATTTTTTTAGATGTACTTTCAATAAAATGATTTGTATGATTTTTCCATTATTCACAAATAGTTTGCTTAATTATGTTAATGTTTGTCACAACATCTTCAAATAGGGAACGTAGTTACTTATACTATTATAGTAATGTGCAATCTTGCATTGCTTTAATTCTAAAAAATTATAATCTCTTATTGGGTCAACTTTAAAAAAGGCCATTCCTGTACTGGAAATTAGAGAAAAAATTTGTATTTTTTTTAACCACCATCATTGTATAAAAATGGCACAAAATTATTGGATTTATTGTACATTCCGCTTTAAAACGAACCTTTTAAAAGAACTATACCCTCAATAGGAGATAAGGTGACATTTCTTAATTAACTAATATTATTATTGTTGAACCACATTTCTTTGAAATATTATTTTTATGCTGAACTGTTACCAAATGTCCTTAAAATTCAATTCATTCTTCGTTCGTGGGGGCACTTTCTCATAGTTCGTGGGGGCACTTTTTGAGAGTTCGTCGTGGTCTCGTTTACACGTAACTCACAAAATTAACTAATTCAACTCATGAAATTTAAGAAATAATAATGCTAATCTAGTCGTTCAATATATAGAAAAAGATTATTGTTTATTATTTTTTTAACCCCAACTGAAATGTCTAATGCCATTATTTTTCCTTCACTTTAGCTCTTACAGTTCGTGGGGGCACTCTCATCGTCCGTGGGGGCACTTTCTCGTAGTTCGTGGGGGCACTTTGTGAGAGTTCGTGGGGGTCTTATTTAGACGTTACTCACAAAATTAACTAATTCAACTCATGAAATTTAAGAAATAATAATGCTAATCTATTCGTTCAATATATAGAAAAAGATTATTCTTTATTTTTTTTGTAACCCCAAATGAAAAGTGGAATGCCATTGTTTTTCCTTCACTTTAGCTCTTACAGTTCGTGGGGGCACTGTCATCGTCCGTGGGGGCACTTTCTCGTAGTTCGTGGGGGCACTTTTTATACTTCGTTATTGTTTTATTTTCAAGTCCCTTGTTCCCGTATCATTATTCAATATAAGGACATTTGGTAGCAATTCTGTACTTTCTATTATTTTACATTATTTATTATTTTTTTGGTTTGTTATTCTTATTCATTTTTAAAAATAGCGAGGAGGAGAGACGTGTCAGAACTGTCTGGGAAGAAGACATTGCAGACGGGGAGGCCATTTTTGGCACGTCCTTCAGGCCCCAGTTCCTTCACATAACTTCAACAACAACAGAGGATGAGCAAGAACAAGAGACTGAGGGATTATTAGATTGGGCGCGGCAAGCGTTTCGGCAAGAATGTAACCCCCCCACCTCTACCTCACAGTCCCACACCCACATAGACCTGATTTCCCCTCCCTCACGCCCCCACACCCAGTACACGCCCCATCCCCAGACGTACATAGACCTTAGATCCCCTTCCCCCGAAGCCCGCCCTCACACCCGGTCCACCCCCCATCCCCCTACACGTCCCACCTCCCCGAAGCCCTCAACATCCCGCTCCACCTCCTCTTCCCTGAAACGTCCCCCTAAACTTAAAAAATGGATTCAGAACTATTTTAATAACCGAAAACAAGCTACATATGCTAACGGGGTATTATCGCCCACAATGAAGATGACACATGGCGTACCACAGGGATCCATTCTGGGGCCATTATTTTTCATTTTATATATAAATGATTTACCGAAAATGGTTAGATCCAAAGTGCTTTTGTATGCTGATGACTCTGTAATATATGACACTGCCCCAACAACAAGTCTACTTTTTGATAAAATGCAGGATGACCTAAGTACTGTCAAACAATGGTGTGATAGGCATAAGTTAACAATAAACATAAAAAAAACCAAATTTATGGTATTTTCACATAAAAAACATACAAGCGATGAGGATCATTCCAAGATAGGAATAGGACCAAATTCAATAGAAAAAGTCAGAAACTATAAATATCTTGGCATCCAACTTGACCAACTTTTATCTTTTCAAACACAATATAATGAAACTGTTCGACTATCCTCATATAAATTATTAATGCTCAAGAGAATTAGAAATTTCATAAATGAATTTACTGCCCTGACAATAGTTAAAACAATGATACTCCCATACCTGGACATGGGGAATGTCTATTTTACAAATAGAACCAAATTGGAAAAGGACAGATTAGATGTTATACTGAATACAGCCCTTAGAGTAGCCTTTGTTATTCGCAATCCATCAGACGTCCACAAGTTGGATTTGTATCTCAGAGCTAATTTGTTCTCACTGGAATATAGGAGGAAATATTTCCTCCTAACAACCATACACAGGCTAATACTAGCAAATAGTATTACATTACTAATGCCAGAGAGAGAAACTAGATTAACACAGGCTCCTGTTGTAAAGGAATATATCCCATCAAATACCACAATTTCTAAATCACCAGTTTTTCTTGCCAGAAACTGGTGGAATAAATTGGATGTGGCATGCAGAAGCACTCAGGATACTACAACTTTTAAAACTCTTATTAAAGCAAACATTCAAAAAGAATACATTGACTCAGAAATTACTAGGCTCTGGGCAGGTACAATGATATAATGGTAGTCTCATACAGTTTGGCTATATGTGATGTCATACATGAATGTGCCTTTAAAAATGAAATATCATCGTACTTAACATCCCATCATCATCTCATATTTCATTCAATCACCAATAACTTAGCTATAATGCACACACTGGCAAGATGTACATCTACTGTGTTATCAATAACTACATAAGAGTTTCGAAGAAGAGAGTAGTGATGTACTAGATTAAGTTACGGCTGGCAATAAGATGAAAACTGGGGCAACCCAATCATTTGCCAGGATAAATAAAGCTGTTTAAAAAAAAAAAAAAAAAAAAAACGTCCCACCTCAACCCAGCCTCCCTCCACCCGCTCCACCCCCCATCCAGACACGTACGTAGACCTTATATCCCCTGAAGCCCGCCCCCACACCCGCTCCACCCCCCATCCCGACATGTACGTAGACCTTATATCCCCTGAAGCCCGCCCCCACACCCGCTCCACCCCCCATCCCGACACCCACATAGCCCTTAGATCCCCTGAAGCCCGCCCTCACACCCGGTCCACCCCCCATCTCCCTACACGTCCCACCTCCCCGAAGCCCTCAACTTCCCGCTCCACCTCCTCTTCCTTGAAACGTCCCCCTAAACATCCCACCTCAAGACAGCCTCCCTCCACCCGCTCCACCCCCCATCCCGACACCCACATAGACCTTAGATCCCCCG
This sequence comes from Lepidonotus clava, assembly GCA_936440205.1. NCBI lineage: Eukaryota > Metazoa > Annelida > Polychaeta > Phyllodocida > Polynoidae > Lepidonotus > Lepidonotus clava. The sequence continues at coordinate 6,056,407 of OW387143.1, forward strand.
AAGCCCGCCCTCACACCCGGTCCACCCCCCATCCCCCTACACGTCCCACCTCCCCGAAGCCCTCAACATCCCGCTGCACCTCCTCTTCCCTGAAACGTCCCCCTAAACATCCCACCTCAAGACAGCCTCCCTCCACCCGCTCCACCCCCCATCCCGACACCCACATAGACCTTAGATCCCCTGAAGCCCGCCCTCACACCCGGTCCACCCCCCATCCCCCTACACGTCCCACCTCCCCGAAGCCCTCAACATCCCGCTCCACCTCCTCTTCCCTGAAACGTCCCCCTAAACATCCCACCTGAACACAGCCTCCCTCCACCCGCTCCACCCCCCATCCCGACACCCACATAGACCTTAGATCCCCTGAAGCCCGCCCTCACACCCGGTCCACCCCCCATCCCCCTACACGTCCCACCTCCCCGAAGCCCTCAACATCCCGCTCCACCTCCTCTTCCCTGAAACGTCCCCCTACACGTCCCACCTCAACACAGCCTCCCTCCACCCGCTCCACCCCCAATCCCGACACCCACATAGCCCTTAGATCCCCTGAAGCCCGCCCTCACACCCGGTCCACCCCCCATCCCCCTACACGTCCCACCTCCCCGAAGCCCTCAACATCCCACTCCACCTCCTCTTCCCTGAAACGTCCCCCTACACGTCCCACCTCAACACAGCCTCCCTCCACCCGCTCCACCCCCAATCCCGACACCCACATAGACCTTAGATCCCCTTCCCCTGAAGCCCGCCCCCACACCCGGTCCCCCCGTCATACCTCCACCCTCTCCAAATCACGTAAACGTAAAGGTACCCCGACCCGCTCCATGCCCCGTCTACCTACATCCCCCCCCACCTCCTCCTCCCAGTCACCTTCTACCCACCAACCCTTGTCCCCACTAGCATCATCATCCCCATTCCATAATTTCATGTCTAAAATTCGTGAGAATGAAAAACAGGCATACCTGCACCAACTGCATTTTACATCCCGTTCCCCTTCCCCTTCCCCTTCCCCTTCCACTTCCCATTCCCCTTCCCATTCTATACATTTCTCTTCGGGATCGACTGAATCCCTGTAATTTAATGTTTTAACTTCAGCTTTTCACTTTAAGTTTTAACATTTGTCACGTTAGCACTTACGTGATTTTGTAAATCTATAGTAATCATTTTGTAAATTTCAATTTTATCTTTCCTAACCTAAAACGCTTGCCTCGCCCAATCTAATAAGTACTGTAGAACATTATAGAGATTTTGTAGTAATTTCATATACTTAAACTAGTATTTTTTTGCAAGCTAAAATTCTACAGTTCTTATGGTTCTGTATAATTTCTCTAACCCAAGTATATTGTGTAGGAATTTCAAATTCAAACAAAAAATGGTGGAGTACTATACTTTGTACTTTGTATTTTTGACCCTACAGTGATGAACAACCTCAGAATGTTCTAAACAACGTTATTTAACTGTGTGAGAGTTACTTGTGCCTGTAAGCATAGCATTTTAATTTCGTTAACTAGTGGGGCTATTTGTCATCGTTCGTGGGGGCACGTTCGTGGGGGCACTCGTAATAGTTTTTTTTGTTGTTTAATTTGCCTCAGCTGCCAGGCATAGTGTGTGTAGCAAGCAACCCTGTAAAACATAAGAAATATGTAAAACTCGTATAATAATCCTAGTAAAATAATAGTTCTTTTTTAAACAGAAGTATTTTGTAATCACCAGCGCCCCACTGGCATCTGTTATGGTTCTTTAACTGTGTGAGAGTTACTTGTGCCTGTAAGCATAGCATTTTAATTTCGTTAACTAGTGGGGCTATTTGTCATCGTTCGTGGGGGCACGTTCGTGGGGGCACTCGTAATAGATTTTGTTGTTGTTTAATTTGCCTCAGCTGCCAGGCATAGTGTGTGTAGCAAGCAACCCTGTAATACATAAGAAATATGTAAAACTCGTATAATAATCCTAGTAAAATAATAGTTCTTTTTTAAACAGAAGTATTTTGTAATCACCAGCGCCCCACTGGCATCTGTTATGGTTCTTTAACTGTGTCACAGTTACTTGTGCCTGTAAGCATAGCATTTTAATTTCGTTAACTAGTGGGGCTATTTGTCATCGTTCGTGGGGGCACGTTCGTGGGGGCACTCGTAATAGATTTTTTTGTTGTTTAATTTGCCTCAGCTGCCAGGCATAGTGTGTGTAGCAAGCAACCCTGTAATACATAAGAAATATGTAAAACTCGTATAATAATCCTAGTAAAATAATAGTTCTTTTTTAAACAGAAGTATTTTGTAATCACCAGAGCCCCACTGGCATCTCTTATGCCGTAGTCACTGGTTGATTAGAACGGTAATATTTAACAAAAATGGTGCTACTTGATCCTGTGGTTTGGGGACAGGAACTGCATTTTTCATGTTAGTATCGTGAGTGGGCATGATAGAAGTTGGATGCTTAAGTGCTACTTGTGTATACCAAAGTTGCATGTTATCAAACACTCATGCCATTTATGTGGTGTGTCCAATTTTAAAAATTACATGGTTATAATATACTAACTGCCCATCATTTCTGGCTACGGTTAAAAAAAAACTATATTGTAATATGTTGTTTTGCAGTTACTTCCTTCAGGTTATAATATGTGTTAGATTATTGTGAATGACGAGTAAATTGTTTTGACGTGTTGAGATCATTTCAATGTCAATGTAAAGCTCGGCATGATATAAAAGTCTGGATTTGTGAAAGGTATACCATCCGTTAAACCACAGTGGCTCTTCAAAATTAAACAAACCCTATTTTTATACGTATTTCAGACATTTTTCTTGGGTGTGAGTAGATAAGTTACTTGACCAGTAAATTTCTATTGTGTATGAATAAATGATAATATTTGTGTAACGTTACATGCTTGAATCTTTCTTTTTTTCTATCATCGTTAGTATTGCTTCTTATTGTGATTACTCAGGATTCGTTTGGGCTGTAACTGATAGTGGGGTAATTCTGTCATGGTTCGTGGGGACCGTCATCGTCTGTGGGGGCACCTGGTCAAAATTCGTGGGGGCTTTCGGCTAATTCTGTCAACTAAATATCTTTCATTACTTTTGTATTATTCAAGTCACTTCATGCAATAAGCATGGGGGCAATATTTAAAATATTTTATAGTAAAGCTTGATGTTGGTGTAAACTGGGATGGGCTTATTCTTCCACGGTTGGTGGGGGCACTCCCCATCTGTCATGGTCCGTGGGGGCACCTCGTCGAAATTCGTGGGGGCTGTAATCTAAAGTCGGCTAATTCTCTCATGGTGCCGCTCTCCCGTCATGGTCCGTTATGGAACTGTGAACATTCATGGGGGGTGTATGTATACATCATATTCTTTTGGGGTATTATGTAACAGTACAATTATACTGACAAGTTATTGTATTTTATAAATAACTAATACAGATCATACTTATTCTAATACATGGTAGTATTTATTAGATAACTCAGTATTTAGAAATTCATGTATTTCCAGGAATACAAAAACACCTCACAGCCGCCATCCGAAAACCAGGGCTCTTCAACGTAAAGTTCGCATACAAGAAGACAAAATGCAGATAATGAAAGCAGAAATTAAAAAGAAAACAAAAGAACTAGAAGTAGTAAAATCACATGAGTGCTCCACCCCACCTAATAAAACAACTAAAGGAAAAAACACGGAAACGATTACTGAAGGAAAAAAGAAAACAACACCAAAAAGGGACAATTGCTCCCCTACTTGTCCTCCTGCTCCAAAGAAAAAGTGTACACCAAAACAAGAAACACCTTGTGAATTGAAAAAAAGAAAAACGAAAATCGGTACTGGGTCAGACAGTGAAAACTCCTCCCCCCCAAGAAAGAAAAAAACCACACCTCTTCAAGTCACAAACAAAAAGAAACCTAGAAGACCAGGTTTACCGAAAACACCAAAAGGGCTGAACAAAACTAAACAAACAAATGGTGGACCTCTCACAACAAGTATTCCAACACCTTCTCGTGGAAAAACAATGGTTAAACCAAGGAAGCCACTATGGCTGGTAAAACAAGAAACAGAGAAGAAGATTATTCACTATCAACCAGTCAAGGAAACGAATGAAAATGATGTTGTCGTCATAGAGGATACGATGTGCTCCTTCTCCTCCTCCTCCTCCTCCTCCTCTCCCATAAATCTGACATTTTTAAAAGAAACATCAAATAAAAATAAAGAATTGTGGGAGGAGGACCTGGAAGCAATTCTTGAACCCCCATTCCAGAATGATCAACCTCAAAAGTCCTATGAGGAATGGCTCATAGAAATAGGTGTTCTACCTAAACCTAATGAGGAAAAACGCCCCCACGACGCCCCCACGGACGATGCCCCTAATGAGGAAAAACAATCATCGTACGAAGAGTGGCTCATAGAAATAGGGGTAGGGGGAGATGAGGAGGAGAAGGAGGATGAGAAGGTGGAAAATGCCACGGACTCGACGGTGCCCCCACGCCGGACCATGACAACTGCCCCCACGGACTTTATTAAAATCGAACAACACCCGATAAAGGAGAGTGATGAAGAAGACGAGAGTCCCACGGTGCCCCCACGCCCGACCATCACAACCGCCCCCACGGACTTTGTTAAAATCGAACAACACCCGATAAAGCATAGTCATGAAGAAGACGAGAGTTCGACGGTGCCCCCACGCCGGACCATGACAACTGCCCCCACGGACTTTATTAAAATCGAACAACACCCGATAAAGGAGAGTGATGAAGAAGACGAGAGTTCCACGGTGCCCCCACGCCCGACCATCACAACCGCCCCCACGGACTTTGTTAAAATCGAACAACACCCGATAAAGGAGAGTCATGAAGAAGACGAGAGTTCGACGGTGCCCCCACGCCGGACCATGACAACTGCCCCCACGGACTTTGTTAAAATCGAACAACACCCGATAAAGGAGAGTCATGAAGAAGACGAGAGTTCGACGGTGCCCCCACGCCGGACCATGACAACTGCCCCCACGGACTTTGTTAAAATCGAACAACACCCGATAAAGGAGAGTCATGAAGAAGACGAGAGTTCGACGGTGCCCCCACGCCGGACCATGACAACTGCCCCCACGGACTTTATTAAAATCGAACAACACCCGATAAAGGAGAGTGATGAAGAAGACGAGAGTTCCACGGTGCCCCCACGCCCGACCATCACAACCGCCCCCACGGACTTTGTTAAAATCGAACACCACCCGATAAAGGAGAGTCATGAAGAAGACGAGAGTTCGACGGTGCCCCCACCCTCGACCATCACAACCGCCCCCACGGACTTTGTTAAAATCGAACACCACCCGATAAAGGAGAGTCATGAAGAAGACGAGAGTTCGACGGTGCCCCCACCCCCGACCATCACAACCGCCCCCACGGACGTTCAGAAAAAAGAGGGACACGTTATAAAAGATAGTGAGGAACTTGAGAACAATGAAGACTCGTGGTCGTCCATGGATGAAAACTATATAATACAGACTCTCTTAACATTAGAAGAGATCGAAGAGAATCAGAAGGAGAAGGAGAAAAATGTGGAGAAAGAGGATAAGGATAAGGAGCAGTACGATCATGACGTGTATAAGGAAGAGAAGGATGATGATGATGAAGAGAGGGAAGAGGATGAGGAGAAGGAGAAGGACGGAGAGGTTCAGGAGGAGGATAAGGACGAGGATAAGTGTAATGAGAGTAGAGATGAGGAAGAGAAGGGAGAGGAAGAGAAAGAAGGTAATGAGCAGGATAGGGATGAGGAAGAGAGGGAGAAGAAGGATGAGGAAGAGAGGGAGAAGAAGGATGATGATGAGGAAGAGAGGGAAGAGGATGAGGAGAAGGAGAAGGACGGAGAGGTGGAGGAGGAGGATAAGGACGAGGACAAGTGTAATGATAGTAGCGATGAGGAAGAGAAGGGAGAGGAAGAGAAAGAAGGTAATGAGCAGTATACGGATGAGGAAGAGAGGGAGAAGAAGGATGAGGAAGAGAGGGAGAAGAAGGATGATGATGAGGAAGAGAGGGAAGAGGATGAGGAGAAGGAGAAGGACGGAGAGGTGGAGGAGGAGGATAAGGACGAGGACAAGTGTAATGATAGTAGCGATGAGGAAGAGAAGGGAAAGGAAGAGAGAGAAGGTAATGAGCAGCATATGGATGAGGAAGAGAGGGAGAAGAAGGATGAGGAAGAGAGGGAGAAGAAGGATGATGATGAGGAAGAGAGGGAAGAGGATGAGGAGAAGGAGAAGGACGGAGAGGTGGAGGAGGAGGATAAGGACGAGGACAAGTGTAATGATAGTAGCGATGAGGAAGAGAAGGGAGAGGAAGAGAGAGAAGGTAATGAGCAGCATACGGATGAGGAAGAGAGGGAGAAGAAGGATGATGATGATGAAGACAGGGAAGAGGATGAGGAGAAGGAGAATTATGGAGAGGTGGAGGAGGAGGAGGATAAGGACGAGGACAAGTGTAATGATAGTAGCGATGAGGAAGAGAAGGGAGAGGAAGAGAGAGAAGGTAATGAGCAGCATACGGATGAGGAAGAGAGGGAGAAGAAGGATGATGATGATGAAGACAGGGAAGAGTATGAGGAGAAGGAGAATTATGGAGAGGTGGAGGAGGAGGAGGATAAGGACGAGGACAAGTGTAATGATAGTAGCGATGAGGAAGAGAAGGGAGAGGAAGAGAGAGAAGGTAATGAGCAGCATACGGATGAGGAAGAGAGGGAGAAGAAGGATGATGATGATGAAGACAGGGAAGAGGATGAGGAGAAGGAGAATTATGGAGAGGTGGAGGAGGAGGAGGATAAGGACGAGGACAAGTGTAATGATAGTAGCGATGAGGAAGAGAAGGGAGAGGAAGAGACAGAAGGTAATGAGCAGTATACGGATGAGGAAGAGAGGGAGAAGAAGGATGAGGAAGAGAGGGAGAAGAAGGATGATGATCAGGAGGAGTATGATGACGAGGAGAAGGATGATGAGTATAGGGATGAGAAAGATTGTGATGAGGAAGAGAAGGAAGACGAAGATTATCATGAGGAAAAAGATCCGTATGATACTGATGAGGAGAGTGAGGTGTATGAAAAATTCGTAACATCGATAAGAAACAGAAGCGAAGCGCTAAGCGACGATGATAACAGTTGACTACTTTTGGAAACGGAGGATGAGGGAGAAGACATGAGCGATATATCTTCAGAATATGATGGGGATTTAGAAAGTGAAGAAGAAACGGACGATGATGATAAAGCCCCCACGGACGACGCCCCCACGGACGACGCCCCCACGGACGATGCCCCCACGGACGCCGCCGCAACGGATGACGTCCCCACGGACGATGATGAAAATGCCCCCACGGACGACGACGACGACATTACCTCCACGGATAATGACGACCATGACAATTTAAAGAAAGATAAACACAGAAAAGTAAATATGAAACAGAGTTGGTCGACTCCTCAGAAAGAGGCCTTCCACCTGTGTGAGAAGTTAGAAATAACTCCCACACTAGGACGTATACGGAACATAATGCCTTTCACTGTTACTGTATCAGCGGTGAAAGGAGCCTCTACAAAGACCAAGAAGGAACTGTTCACTTCAATTCCGGAAGCAACTAAACAAACAACAAGATGTGCTTCGGAGATAAGTAGAAAGATCGGAATATCCAGGAAACTCCTTGGAAAGCGCAAGGTTAACATCAGTCAGAGGGCGTTGAATAAAGAAAAAAACCGAGCTTCTGTTGAAGCCTACATGTGCCGGCCCGAAAGCAGTTCGGTGATGCCATCGAAACGGGACCATGTCAAGGGACAACAGATTCACGGGCTCAACTACACCCTGAGCAGCCTTCACCGCAAGTACCAGGAGGAAGGAGGAAAGTTATCTTTGGCGACTTTCTGTCGGTCACGACCAAAGTACGTGAAAACCATCGCATTCACTCAGCGACGTCAGTGCCTATGCTCGCATTGTGCAAACATGACATTGCTGAGTGGGGCAGTGCCGGGCATGCCCACCTCCCCACCGGATATTGGCCAACTATCAGAAGATGAACTGGATCAGTTGTTCCACGGGATGACGAAGGACCACTACACCGTCCAGCAGTGGGCACGGACCTCCGTCACTTACAAACAGGACGACATAAAGAAGACCAAGTTGGTTGACTTTCACATGGCGAAGGAAGAAGTGCAGTCCACCATCCGTCAGAAGATGCTTTTCTTCAGGGGACACTGCCATCGCGTTGAAGTGCAGTATGCACAGATACGCACCCTGAAGGAAGCACTCATACCATTCAAGGAGGCCACACTACAGATGGACTACTCTGAGAACTGGTCGGCAGAGTTCCCATTCGAAGTTACGGCTGTGTACTTCGACAAAGCACAAACTGCACTTCACCCGATGGTGGTCCATTACCACAACGGGGTGAAGCTGCGGGTCAAAAGCTTTGTTGGAGTTACGACTGTGGGCTCACACACCATACCCACAACGTACACTTTCTTGAAGAAACTGCTGGCCAGGTTGGAAGTTCTTCTGCCGGAGTTGGAGGTTCTGCACTTCATCACGGACAGCCCCTCAAGCCAGTATAGGAACCGGACGGCTGTGCATATGATCGGTGCTTTCGCCCACATGCACAACATCAAGGCATCGTGGACGTGGTTGGAGGCAGGACACGGTAAAGGTCCTTGTGACGGGGTGGGTGGCTCACTGAAACGGAAGATGAGCAACCTCGTCAAGGGTGGACAAGTTATCCGCAACACCAGTGAGTTCATCACCGCTGCAAACAGCTCACCCCTGAACATGTACCTGCTGTCGGCATCACTGGAAGAGGTGGAGGCAACACAGAATGAAGTGAAGAGGTGGAACGTTCTGCCCATCAAGGGAATGATGAGTACGCACGCGTGTGTATCAGTCCCTACTGGTGTGGCCATACGGGACACCTCTTGCTTTGGCCCATGCTGCAAATTGTCTCCCACCTGCCCTGGATGGCGCACCGTGCCACTGGATCTACACCAACCAGAACCAGCTGTACAGCCGTCTTCGGACTCTGATGATGATGATGATGAGGACAACATGACACTCGCACAAGTACGTGATGAGGTGTCGTCCGAGTCGTGCAAGTCGTGCGACTCCGATATGGAGCCCTCGTCTGAATCGGAAGATGAAGAAAAGGTTTCTTTGCTGCGCAATGAGGATGTTCAGCTATGTGAGACGGAGCCATGGATAGCGTCGGACTCTGAAGAGGATGGGGAAGTACGTCATACGGAACCCTCGTCTGAATCGGAAGAAGACGTTAAGCTGTCTGGCCTGTGGAAGACACAGAAGAGGCATGTGTCGTCGGACTCTGAAGAGGATGGGGAAGTACGTCATACGGAACCCTCGTCTGAATCGGAAGATGATGTCAAGCTGTCTCGTCTCCAGGTGTCGTCCGAGTCGTGGGACTCTGAGGATAATATGGAACTGGTAAGGGTACGTGACAAGCAACCACTCAAGGTGGGCAGCTTTGTGACAGTGATGTACCAGAAGAAGTGGTACCCGGTGCAGGTGTGCCGTAAGGTGGATGGACCGATACTTCACATCCGGTACATGAAGCATTACAACAACAAGTTCGTGTGGACTAAACTGGAGGATGTAGGGACCGTAGAGATGGGTAACATTCTTACACGGATCCAGAAGCCAAAACCATCAGGCTCTGGAAAAGTGTTTGATGTGACGCCATCGGAGAGGAAAGAGGTGGAGACGAAGTTACAACTTTTGCTTAGTTTGTAGACTGTGGGGGGTATTGTAATATTTAGATGGTGGGGGTATTCTGTAATGGTAAGTGGGGGTATTGTTTGGTATTTTGGGTTATGTGTCATGGTTTGTGGGGGTACTCGGAATAGTTGGACATTTTTGTAATTTTAAAAATAACATTTTAATTTAGTTCGTGGGGGTATTTGTCATCATTCGTGGGGGCACGTTCGTGGGGGCACTCGTAATAGATTTAATTTTTTTTTAATTTGCCTCAGCTGCCAGGCATAGTGTGTGTAGCAAGTAGCTTCGTCAATACCTTTGACCCAGAAGATAACTGGACTACCAACTCCTGTAACTCCTGTAAGATCTACATAACTCAACACCTGAACACCGCAACAAGACAAACTGCCTGCCATGAAGTTTGCTGTAGTCTTCACCGGTTCCATACAAGTTTAAATTCAGTTGCCTAAGCTGCCAGGCCTCATGTGTGTAGCCATATTTATTTAGAGAATTTTGCTATATTGTAAAATTAGTACTGAGACAAATCGATTTAAATATAAAGTAATACCCTATTAGGAAATGATGCAATATTTGGTACAGAACTTTTGAGATGTGATTCCCTTGGGGAAAGTTGTGATGGTCCGTGGGGGCACCGTGGGGACCGTTGACGAAATGTTATGATAAATGCAGTAATGTGAATATCATACTCTAGTATTTAGCATAGTATTTAGAGCAAATTTATGATGGAATAATATTTTGTAAAGAACTTTTGCGATGTGATGGGGGAACTTGTGCATCGTTTGCGGAGAACTTTCCGATAGTTCGTGGGGGCAGTTGTCATCGTCCGTGGGGGCACCGTGGGGGCGGTTCTGATGGATGATGGTGGCAGCTCTGATAAATGGTTGGGGAAGTTCTTAATGCATACTTAGTCGATTTTAAGAAGGAGTGTGGTTATGATTCACAAGTTGACTGTTGCGTGATAGGAAATGTGCTGTATAGCGGTGGAAGTTGTGATGGTGCGTGGGGGACAGTTGTCATGGTCCGTGGGGGCACCGTGGGGGCGGTTCTTGAAGATGTAGACCGTTGACAGTATTTTCAACAGTTTTCACGAAATGTTATGATAAATGCAGTAATGTGAATATCATGCTCTAGTATTTAGCATAGTATTTAGAGCAAATTTATGATGGAATAATATTTTGTAAAGAACTTTTGCGATGTGATGGGGGAACTTGTGCTGTATGGTTTGCGGAGAACTTTCCGATAGTTCGTGGGGGCAGTTGTCATCGTCCGTGGGGGCACCGTGGGGGCGGTTCTGATGGATGGTGGTGGCAGCTCTGATAAATGGTGGGGGAAGTTCTTAATGCATACTTAGTCGATTTTAAGAAGGAGTGTGGTTATGATTCACAAGTTGACTGTTGCGTGATAGGAAATGTGCTGTATAGCGGTGGAAGTTGTGATGGTGCGTGGGGGACAGTTGTCATGGTCCGTGGGGGCACCGTGGGGGCGGTTCTTGAAGATGTAGACCGTTGACAGTATTTTCAACAGTTTTCACGAAATGTTATGATAAATGCAGTAATGTGAATATCATGCTCTAGTATTTAGCATAGTATTTAGAGCTAATTTATGATGGAATAATATTTTGTAAAGAACTTTTGCGATGTGATGGGGGAACTTGTGCTGTATGGTTTGCGGAGAACTTTCCGATAGTTCGTAGGGGCAGTTGTCATCGTCCGTGGGGGCACCGTGGGGGCGGTTCTGATGGATGGTGGTGGCAGCTCTGATAAATGGTGGGGGAAGTTCTTAATGCATACTTAGTCGATTTTAAGAAGGAGTGTGGTTATGATTCACAAGTTGACTGTTGCGTGATAGGAAATGTGCTGTATAGCGGTGGAAGTTGTGATAGTGCGTGGGGGACAGTTGTCATGGTCCGTGGGGGCACCGTGGGGGCGGTTCTTGAAGATGTAGACCGTTGACAGTATTTTCAACAGTTTTCACGAAATGTTATGATAAATGCAGTAATGTGAATATCATGCTCTAGTATTTAGCATAGTATTTAGAGCTAATTTATGATGGAATAATATTTTGTAAAGAACTTTTGCGATGTGATGGGGGAACTTGTGCTGTATGGTTTGCGGAGAACTTTCCGATAGTTCGTGGGGGCAGTTGTCATCGTCCGTGGGGGCACCGTGGGGGCGGTTCTGATGGATGGTGGTGGCAGCTCTGATAAATGGTGGGGGAAGTTCTTAATGCATACTTAGTCGATTTTAAGAAGGAGTGTGGTTATGATTCACAAGTTGACTGTTGCGTGATAGGAAATGTGCTGTATAGTGGTGGAAGTTGTGATGGTGCGTGGGGGACAGTTGTCATGGTCCGTGGGGGCACCGTGGGGGCGGTTCTTGAAGATGTAGACCGTTGACAGTATTTTCAACAGTTTTCACGAAATGTTATGATAAATGCAGTAATGTGAATATCATGCTCTAGTATTTAGCATAGTATTTAGAGCAAATTTATGATGGAATAATATTTTGTAAAGAACTTTTGCGATGTGATGGGGGAACTTGTGCTGTATGGTATGCGGAGAACTTTCCGATAGTTCGTGGGGGCAGTTGTCATCGTCCGTGGGGGCACCGTGGGGGCGGTTCTGATGGATGATGGTGGCAGCTCTGATAAATGGTGGGGGAAGTTCTTAATGCATACTTAGTCGATTTTAAGAAGGAGTGTGGTTATGATTCACAAGTTGACTGTTGCGTGATAGGAAATGTGCTGTATAGCGGTGGAAGTTGTGATGGTGCGTGGGGGACAGTTGTCATGGTCCGTGGGGGCACCGTGGGGGCGGTTCTTGAAGATGTAGACCGTTGACAGTATTTTCAACAGTTTTCACGAAATGTTATGATAAATGTAGTAATGTGAATATCATGCTCTAGTATTTAGAACTTGTGCTGTATCGTTTGCGGAGAACTTTCCGATAGTTCGTGAGGCCAGTTGTGCTTGTCTGTGGGGGGACCGTGGGGGCGGTTCTGATGGATGGTGGTGGCAGCTCTAATAAATGGTGGGGGAAGTTATTAATGCATACTTAGTCGATTTTAAGATGCAGTGTGGTTATGATTCACAATTTGACTGTTGCGTGATAGAAAATGTGCTGTATAGCGGTGGAAGTTGTGATGGTCCGTGGGGGACAGTTGTCATGGTCAATGGGGGAACCGTGGGGGAAGAGTTTGGGGGTTCTATAAGATATAGACCGTTCACAGTATTTTCAATAGTTTAAACAATATCTTATGAAATATTCAGTAATATGAATATTGTGCTATAGTATTTGGTATAGTACTCATACAAGTTGTGATGCATACTTAGTACATTTTCAGAAGCATTGAGGTTAAAATTAAGAACTTAACTGCTTAAGAAATGTTATGAAAAATTAAGTAATCTAAATATGATGCTCTAGTATTTGGTATAGTACTGATAGAATTTGTGATGGATACTCAGTGCTGCGAGATTGATGAAATGTTATAAAAAGTTTAGGAAATATTATGCTGAGTTGATAAAAGGGTAATCGAATTACTGGAAATTTAAAGTTGTGTGAGGATTAGAAATAATGAAAATATGAATGTACACATAAATAATGGTATAGATCGTGGAAAATATTAGGACAAAGTTAAAAAAATTTGAAGACCTAATGAAATTGAGAAATTATGAATTTGTGATGGAAAATAAAAGTAATTTGTACTTTAAATATGTAATTTGTATTGTATAGTTGTTAGGAGAATTGAGATTTCCCGTTCATGGAGGAAAGGAATAGAAGCAGCATAAATTTACTGTATGGGAAAATGTATAGTATAATGTTTATTGAATTGAATTGTAATGAAGATGTATTCAAAATATATGAAATTACTATTAGAAAATGTAATAATTCGATAAAAATATGTAAATAATAAAAAATATTTCAGAAATTGTAATATACTGTATTTTTCATTGGTGTTTATTAAATATCTTTATTGATGAATGAGAATTGAATAAAAAAAAAATAGGAAAAATAGTTTGAAACGATATTAGAAAGATGCAATATTAGTAATTTTAAGTGAAGACAATGGAATAAAACGATTAATTAAATTTATGATTAATATTTATTCAATATTTATTCAAAATTTAGGTACGGTTATATAAATTAAACAAATGTAGTATTTGTAGGTTCTTCGTATCATAGTCGGTGGGGGCTCTGTCATGATCCGTGGGGGCATTATCATCGTCCGTGGGGGCATTATCATCGTCCGTGGGGGCTTGTCATCGTTCGTGGGGGCTCTGTCATCGTTCGTGGGGGCTTGTCATCGTGCGTGGGGGCAGGGTCTAAAACAATGATATTAAAAACGCAATAGAATTCAGAAAAAACTATATTAGTGTTCCCAAATGAGTATACATAGTGTACAATACACCCTTTCAAGTATACCAGAAGATTGAAAGAATTTGAAAAAAAAAAAAAAAAATCACCCTGGAGACCCCTATTGCTGCGAATTGGGCACGTTTCGTGAGAATCGACCATATGTAGGGAATATGCATTGGAAACCTGCTATACCAGATTCTCACTATAGTTAGTTGTTATAGCTATCTCTTTTTGACATATCTTCCAAGAGCTCAAATCAAATCAAAATGAAATAATGCGCACAAAAAGAAAACATAGATTAAATATCAAATTTTTGTTATACAATATCCAAAGAGGAGCTATTTCTAGACTCCAAAATATGTATTGCTAGTCCAAGAAATTTTATACAATTATAAATTATTTCACACTATTTTCTCAAATCTTTGACATAAAAAACTAAAGAAAATGGCCTATAATTCAGTAAATTGTGAAGGGCCATTGGAAACACCATATCAAGGCCCCTGAGATGGGTATGAATCTCATGACACTTCGTTTATATAAGTGTCCATTATGGCACACAATGCCAGGGATAGACAGCAATTGAAGAAGCAGGGATGCGAATAACACTCAAAAGCAGGCTCATATTTCTATTTCAAATTTTTTATCAACATTTCTAGTGGACTTCATGCAAAGGACAAGTGGATGTGGATATCATTTCATGTCTGATAATGAAGAAACCTATTTGATATGATAAGATAGTTTGGCGTGCCCAATATTTCAAAGATAAAAAACAAGGTCTATTGCAAAAATAAAGTATCATAATTCATGACCTAGAAGTAGTCATTAAGTAGATAACTATACCTAAATTCAGAATTGTCTCGTAACATTTGGCATAAACATGATTTTACTTCCAATCAAAACTAGTCGATTTGCAAAATAACCAAGTCTATATAATTAGAATAAGTCAACAATGATCTGTCATTGAGTTCGTGTAGTTTCAATGATTTTGTTTCATATTATGTATACAAGTTTGAGGTTCTGGGTAAATAGATAGTACAGACAAAGGAGGCACAAAGCAATAATGTTATTGCCCTGTTTCGCACAAATTGTGGAGGGCTTTAGCCTGATGTATAGGTGTATGCAAAGTTGCGTCATGACAATTACGGCAACCCGTTGCATAATGGCTTTTCGTAACAACTATCATTTTAAGATAACTTTAAGATTGTCTACAACTTAAGGTTTCGTAACAGCAACACTTTCATATCTATGTTTCTACTGCATGAAATTAAATTCTGTAAATTGATATACCAAGGGGAGAAAATAGAAAAAAATTAGTAAAAGAAACAGCTCATTGAGGACATTCTAAATAACTTCTTTTTAATTGTGAAAAAGATTGCTGGTATTATAAAAGTAATAGTTTTCATTGTTTTATTGATTTTGGTTGTTACAATCAGTATTGTACCATAGGCCACTGAGTGTGCCCGCTTTTACTGACAACACAGAAATCGGCATTAGATTCCCAGACACATCTCAGACAGGTCTTTTATTCATCAATTTCTGAAGACAGGACAATGGTGAGGTAAATGGGGTGCAATCCTGATATAGAATAAAACCAGTAAAGTCATTAACTGGCTATTTGGTATCAGTGACACACCAAACCTGCAACTACACCAGAAAACCTTCCTGCTGATAGCGATGTATTATAGATGCAACGCCTTGCTGTCGCCTGCAATATACATCCCCATCGGGTGACAATAACAATCGCCTAAGGGTCTCGATATAATAATGAAATATGGCAGTTGCCAGACAGTCACAGGAAAAAAATGACACATGAAGTATTGAGTGGGCTAGGCTGGAGGTTGGGAGTGAAAGATGGCGGTTCTTACTTATCCACTGGGTAGTTAAGCTATGCAAAAAGCCTACTACTGCCTTTCTAGGGCTGCCTGTAAATTCTGATATGGGAGAATTAATGTTTATTGGTATACATTGCTTGTTTTTTTTCATGAGCTTTAGGACCATCTCTCTTCCTTTTTGGTTTAGTTTATATGAATTGGGTGTGTGACTTGGTATGCTGTCAGTTCCTGTCTCAAGGCTGCTATGAACAAAACAATCTGAAACTGGTGCAAAGAATTTAGATATGTTAGTATGACTTATGGTATGCCATATTCAATGAAATAATTGCCTTCACAATTAGTTTTCTACTTGTTGCTTGGCTTTCTCTATACAGGAGTCCCTTATGGTGACATCATCTCTGTTGCAAAAGATTGACTCATTTCAGGTACAACTACATGAAACTACATTCTCAGTGTATGTACAAAATATCTGAGCAATTAACTACGACTTGTCTATGGCAACAACTATGTGGCACAATTAGTTGTTGTTCGAAAGGCCAAAAAGGATGTGAAAAAAACATACTTATCACGTAACCAACTTATACTTAAGCCAGCTGTTTGTCTCACGGAGGAAATAAAGGAGCAGAAGTGTATATTTGTAGCTTGCTCTTTTTCCCCCCACAAAGAAACTAGAAGCTGTTAAATATGAAGGAGGCATTATCCCAGCAGATGAAGTGATTTATATTCACAGCTGATGAGAACTGCAAGAGACAGATATGCTGAGGGTGTAAACCACCAAGGGTGAGACAATTGCAGCGTAAAATATACATAGTACAGACCAAAGGGGTACAAATCGCCCTGGTTTGCACATACTGTCAAGGGCTTTAGCCAGAGACACCAGTGTGTGCAAACTGGGGCAATAGCAATTCTCCTTACCACAGATAGCTGAGTTTCAGTATTTTAGGTACCTGCAGGTTAATTCTGACTGATTTTGTCGACTATCTATAAAATCTATAAAAAATCTACAAGTATTTGCTCTAAATCAATCTGTTATATGAATGAATTTTCTAACCAACTGCACAAATGATAAATATATGTGGATACAAAATGAGAAAATATTTTATATTGATTTCTATCATGTTTGACCAAATAATTATAATGCCATGATTAATGCAAATTTCTATACTTGTGGTTTGTCGACATATTACCCACGATGCACCCTGATCTAGGCTAACCTGCAGGTACACCACAGGAAATACGCTATCTGTGGTAGGGAGAATTGCTGAGTGCCCCCATGGTCAGTACTATGTCTAATTATATCACATGGATTTTTATCAACAACACAAAAATTGGCATCAACAGTCATAGACAGGCATTATTGCCCTCTGCAGCAATACCAGATCTTTTATTCGGCAGTTTCCGAGAGGGCAGAACAATTGTGAGGGTATAGGGGCTGGAATCCTGATATAGAATTATAATGTGTCTTAACCTATGACTCAACATAAATATGTTGATGTCATAAGTCAAGACACCTATCACAATATAAATTATTAAACCATGGTTATTACCCATTCCTACCAGCATGGCTTAATAAATTATTAAGCCATGGTGGTAGGTATGGGTAAGAACCAGCGGCAGATCCAGGAAGGGGGGGGGGGGGGGGTTAGGACCCCTGGATCCCCCCCCCCTTTTGGTGTACCCCCTAACTACAAACCAATGCACACCATTTTATTACTTAAGCTATGCTTATACCCACCCCCCTTTCAGAAATCCTGTATCTGCCACTGACAGTTTGTCAAAGGAAGACAGTCCTTAAAACCCCATACAGAAAAAACATTCACAAACAACATAGCCCTGACACCTTCCCCAACAATTAACATTTAATTAATAGGTGAGGGGTTTCTTCACAATGGTTGTACCGTGGAAAGCATCCTTTAACGTTGTATGGCTGTTCTCTATGCATCCCTTTTAGTCCATTGTAGTATGGGATTGATTCTGAGAAGATCTGGAGGGAGTTCCGTAACATTCTGTTATGCTTAACCGATCCCCAACAAATCCATGACAGAGACAAACTGTTGTTAAACAAATTTCGGATACTTATGTAAAGTTTAAGGATTGACACGGGAGGTTGAGCCAGCATTTGCGTTTTTGCAGATAAAAATAGCATCTATATTAGTTATAGTACCATATTATACATCAAATGAAAGCTTATACTTTTCTCCATCTAATGGCATAGTGATGCACATTTTAAGTTGGAAATTTAAGAAATTATGAAGTTAAAACTGATTTTTTCAATTTATGTTTTTGAACATCGATACCTCAATAACCATAAAAGCAATCACACTGAGATTTTCAACACATGTTCTTAACATTCTTATCGAGAGAAAGGTGTCTCAGTTTATCAATTTAGGTCTTAGTTTTTATTTTATGTGAAAAAACTGGTAACTTTTTAGACATTTTTTCAACATTTTTTTCTATGTGACATAAAATAAAAACCAAGACCTAAGTGAAGAATCTTAGACACGCTCCCCTTGTCATGAGTCTCATGAGGCTTTATACAAAATTTCAGCTCCTTAGGTTCAGTAGTTACTGAGATATCCTTGTTCAAAAAATGTTAGCAAAAAAATGATTTTTTGTATTTTCGGCTTAATATACTGGTGCCTAAACATTTAATTGTTACATATTTTATACTGCCTGATAGACCATATATTCAAATACTATATATTGTACATTATGTGGATGTCCTGCTGAAATTGTGCAACATAATGACTGAAAACTGGAGATACCGGGAATCACGCACCAACACCCAGTGTCAATCCTTAATATGTTTTTTTATGTGTAATCTTTACGTGCGGATTGTTGCTTTATTTCGTTTCTCTTTTATTGTAAGTTTAAACTATAGGAGCTTTAAGAGGTAATATAAATAAAACGAAGGCAGATAGGTTTAAGACACAATTTAATAGCCATGACCACCATGAATGCTTGACCTCACCATCTCTCAGCTAGTGGTAGGAGGTTGGCCTGTGTGGCCACCCAACTGTAGCTGAGGGAGGGGAAGGTTTGACGTCAGAATAGCTGAGAGTATCTACCATAAAGTCTTTACTGTAAATCACTTAATAAAGTATCCCCCTTAACTTAACACCTATGTGGTGTGAGATCCCTAAAGCATTTTCCACTAGTGGTTAAATTTTGCGAAATCTCCACTAACAAATTCCGTTAATACTGAAGAACATATAGAGAATAATGTTTAACAGGTCTCTAATATTGTGCATTGTATAAACAGCGGAATATGCAATACTACGACAATCTATGCATCATGATTTATTAATGGATCGGGTGTAACAAAAATCTAGTAAGTAGTAAGTTATGCAACTACAACAATTGCCTAGTTGCACAGTGACCATCATAACAAAGATAACTTTAAGATAACTTTAAAATAGATATCCTAACAAAGATATCTTTGTTACGATATTTTTGTTTTGGAATGCCTATATCTTTCTTTCTACTGTATCAAATTGAAATCTGTAACTTGATGTATGGAGGGACTATATCTTGTATATCCAGTGGTCCGTCACATAATCTCCTCGCTGTTGCAAGGGTTGTCCACCACCACCCGCATCAAGGACTTCGCTGTTGTGATGGATGCCGCTGTTGATTTGTGGCTGTTCTACTAAACCAATTTTAATTCTGCAAACAGTTCTGAAAACTAAACATTTTGGTCTAAAATCCCTGAAATTTTCCACCTGGACAAATTATTAGAAATGAGTGAAAATAAATGCTGAATTTCGTGTATAACAGCAAGACTTTGACCAAACCCTCGCTGTTGTGAGGGTTGGCTTATGCGACGGAGCACTGTACAACTTATTTACAACATTCTACAAAGTTTTATTTTGAGGATGAAAAATGGTCCGATAAGGATCAAAGTTGCTTATGATAGGTATTGCTAATGTGGTACCCATCGTAACAATGATGGGTATTGTGCAACGGGCCACTGGCATTTTTAAATTATACATGCATTAATATTCCAACATGGCACAGGATGCAATTCCATCTCTGGACTTAACCCCAGTAATCAACGTGCTGCTCCATGGTAATTTCATATTGTTCGTGTTAGGTTGGTTGACTGAACAGCTTTGTCAGTCATTGTTTATGGAACAAAGAATAAAAAAAGGAATATTTAAAGGAAATAGGTGATTTTTAACCAATGTTTACATCAAAAGATTAATAAAAACTTGATAATCAAATCAATATTCCTCTTCAAAAGTATTCTTGCAATTCTCTCATAAACTTTGACTGGCACAGCCACCTGACCCTCATCTTTCACTGTTGTGATCGGTTAACCATCAAATGGCAGCCCTTTCAGAAAGCTTGCCCTCGGCTCATGTCAGGCTACAGGGTGTCAGTGGTTGAACTCATACTGACAGTGTACATGGTCTTATTTGACAACAGGTCCCCTGCTAGGCGATTCTACATGAGCGGCATCTAGATCATCAACTGAACTAGAGGCAATAGTCTCCGGGAACCAATTTGTTGTATAGGACCTTTGGTATATCCTGGCAGCTTGAATTTAATGGTTAGAGAATGGATTGATAAATTAAAAGATCTGAAAACATTGCTTGTATGAGGTCACAAACACTGTCATTTTGTACTTTTATATGTCTTTTTCCCCCATTTCCCATGCACATACAATTTTTCTCTATGAAATCTCACATAAAGGATACATCCTTGTAGCGCACCCATAGGAGTAAGCATATCAAAGAATTCAAGGCTCTAACATCTATGATGAGTATGTAATTTTGTGTTAGAAGTATACACAGAAGTTTTCCAAACCAATATTGCATATTGTCCAAATAAGAAACTGTGTTATCATATACAAGATAGTTCGTGAAGGTTGTGGGAAAAATTTATGAATTCAGAAATATTGCATCGTTGTCTCTAAATACACCTCATCCACACATTCTCTGGTATTGATGAGGTTATGAGAAACTGTTCAATGTGCTAATTGTTGATGTCAAGGTCTAATCCCACTTTGACAAGTTTCTGAGTATATGCACTTTTAACTTCTTGCTTTTGGTCTTCATTGAAGTAATTTCTCCAGTCACCAACATTTCCTTTTCTTATAAATGGTGAAATACTGTTGTCCATAATAGGACTAGTGATTTCATTTACAGCTTGATTCATCTTCATGCTTTTGAATGACAATTGCCCAAGAAGTGATGATATGACATCTTCCTGGAGTTCCTTCCCAAGGAAAGCTGCCACTTGAATCAGGATACTGCGCAGGTCTCTGACCATGTCCTCATACTTTATAAAGAGTATGTGTTCCTTGTGACCCGCTCTCGCATTCCACCAACCAGCCACATGATCAAGTTGATCACCATAGAATAGCTGGTTTGTCTTGTAGTATTCATTGAAGAATTCATCCCAGGAACCTGTGTATAGACCATAGGGTTTGCACATTTTGTAGTAGTGATAGAATGATACAAGCTGGTCAAATGGGTTTCTCATCACATAGATGACTTTTGGGTGGCTCCCGTCAAAGCTATCGTTCATCAGTTCATAGGGTAGATGTGTAGCCAAAAATCTTGGAGGTGATTCTCTCAATGCCATTTTAGTAGAAGGCTCCCCTGTGATTCTATACGGCACCCATGAGACCAGGTTTGATATCTCTTTGCCATCCGAGAGAATAAGGTTGACTAGTGCCACCATCCAACTGGTCCCTGAATAGCAAATGAAAATCTTTTAGTTTGCGAAATGTGTTAATTGATATTTCTTGTAATCCGTATTTTATCAAATCCTTTAGTAAAGAGGACATCCATCTACAAATTTACAAGTGAACTTTGAAAGTACAGAATGCTTATGAAATATAAACACAAATTAACCTCTTCAAATATAATACATGTTACTAATAGTTTTCTATATTTAAACATATGGCTGATCATACAATATGGTAACGGTAAACGTATAAGTTTGCTTGCGGTAGATGTCTGATATACATCTAGTAGTCAAGTGAGAACTTAACAGATTCCCTTATTTCTTTCCTTCCCACATTTTCTCTTCTGCACACTGACAAACTACAATTGCATATATACATTTTTTAGACGCCCAAAATTTGTATAAAATGAAATGTTACACGGATGAAAAAATCATAAGAATAAATATAATCAGCTTCTATACCTGATTTTGGGTACGATACCACCAGCACATCCGTTGGATCAAAGGTATGCTGTCTCATTTCAATAATTCCATCAACATCAACGTGTGGAGGATACGAAATACCTTCATAGGTGAAATACTCAGG
Organism: Lepidonotus clava; assembly: GCA_936440205.1. Taxonomy (NCBI): domain Eukaryota; kingdom Metazoa; phylum Annelida; class Polychaeta; order Phyllodocida; family Polynoidae; genus Lepidonotus; species Lepidonotus clava. The sequence continues at coordinate 6,078,599 of OW387143.1, forward strand.
GTCACCAAGTCTAAACTTGGACGATCTGTTGGTACTCATGGCTTCACTGTAATGAAACATAATCAACATGGATTTCCATAGGCAGGGTTTTAATTATATTCAACAATATATATCTCATATTTTTGTTTATTTTCTTATTTTCATTTCATTCAATAGTACATTGTGGGTAGGTCACTCGATACAATAATATGGAGTTATGTTGTTTTACAAAATGAAAACAAAAATGAATGTTCTTGTATTATGCTTTGAAGTAATTTTTTCATTTCAAGAATATTATCAATCCATTTCTTCATTCAATGAAACCTTGGCACAAAGATGAATGAGAAAATGGATTAATATTCTTGTATTAAATAGAAAAATAGACAAGTATACTTTTATTACTGAATGAAATATATATATATATAAGTATATAAGTATTAGTATTAAATGATTTATCTGTTTTATATGAGAATATTGATTGATTTTCTGTTTAATACAAGAACATTGATCAGGACTCATATTTATTATTATGGCAAAAGTACTTAGTATGAACAAAACAGAAACAAAAACAATTAAATGATATTGTGGCACTCTATGGGTTGGAGTCCCATGCAGTGCAGCATGGAAAATAGAATATTTGGATGACCCTGCACAGAATTATGCCCGAATGATCCACAGGACCACAGTGGCAGAGCATTCAATAAAGTTAACTCAGCCTGTACAAAACTCCAATGAAAAATTTAAAAAAATGTTTAGCTGTACAAAACATGGATCAATGATGTTTTACAGGGATTGATAAACTGAGCTGGGTGGTTATATTTTGATGTTAGTCTATTTATTGGGGAGTATCACTATTAAAGCTCGTACTTGTTCATATCCTGTACTGATTCGTTCATTCATTATTCGACTGCGTGATATTATATCGCTTATCAAGGATCTTTCGTTTACTTGAAGATGTCAATAAAGTGTTATACTAAGATAATGGGGAGTTCTTAGTGATTATTCGTTGAAGTAGCTAGCTTTCTCCAGATAGGTGTTATCCTGGATCGTAATTCAGTTCTTAGTGGTAGAGATTCTAAGTAAAGGGGCTCAATCCTATGCAAAGAACACGCACTTGGCAAGAGGTCAGTTTATTACATTCATGATAATATTCCGAAGGTACAAGTATACAGTTCTCCATCCATACAGTTCTTCCTTTCATTTCACAATTCAAACACATCAGTAACAATCCAACCAGGTATAGCTTCGGCCAAGCTTCCCCTTTCGCAAGGTATATACACTCTTACACTGTTGAGAGAGTCACCTCTCTTCTACCGGTAACAGGGACCATTGGTAGGATCTCCGTCACTTCCAGCACTCAGTCCGTAAGGCTAAGCCTAAGCTGTCCCAATCCTTACTATCACCTGTTCATTGTGGTTACTACCATCCTAACACTACCCGTGTGATCCGTATGTAAGACTATTGCTCCATGTGTTCTGTTCGAACTCTATCTTGGTCTGCTCGTCTATCTCAAGTCTCATACCGCTTATATAGCGACAGCCAAAAGGCTTGTCGCTATGCTCATTTACACTATTATTTAATGGAAGTCTTACTTATCTCTCATACTGCCCACTCTTACTCACATAAACTAATTCTATTTCTAGCTATCATATAAACTAATGTTGACGGCGAGGCCTGCTGTCCTTAATATCTTTTAGCTAGATGTTTCGATCCATAACGTACCCTTACAGGTCTCCATCGTCATTTGTCGTACCTGTGCGTACCTGCAGGACGTGCCTTAGCCCGGCTGCAGTCCCTACGCCTGGGGACTTTGCCACTCTCCATATACTCTAACTATGCCACTAAACGATGTCGCCGCCTGGCGTTTAGCACACGTATCAGCGTTACAAGTTCCACTATAATATTCTTGCCAATACAAACGAGTTTACAATATTTTATTATACACTATTCTAGTTTTTCTTGCACTGTACTTCAGTGCAAAACATCTTAGAATAACATATGATGTAGTGCACCCTTTTATCTTTCAGTTATTGGGCATTTACATTGATAATGTAGCATCAATTACCTAGTCGAACTTTAGAGAAAGAAGCCGCCAGAGAGCCCCATTCTATATAATATAGTATAGACATGTATAGTCTCTTATCTATCAAACTCATAGCCAACTCAGAGGGAACCTATTTGAACAGGTAATTAAATCATTAATGTATCATTATATGTCTACTTGTTAAGAAAGGGCTGATTTTGTTCATGTGACTTTATTTTATGAATAATCAAAGGGATCTGATTGTAAAACTATGAGTGCTTAAATATACCACCAGGACAAAATCTCAAAAGGAAAATATATTTGAAAATTCTCAGATACAGATTAGACATTCACAGAAACATATTAGGAAAATGCAATCAGCTTTTGTTATAGGACATAACACATTTAAGTTTTAAGTTTATCAGTCCTTTCTTGGTGAGTGCATGTCTGTTGCACTTCATTACACATGTAGGTGACCTCTGGATCTAGGGACTTCATAATGGATATGGTGACATACATGGGCACCCGGCTGCCCTACCACAGATAAATTCTACCCAAACGTCCCACTTACCCAACCTCACTAACCCCACTTAAGACTTACCTCCCAAAGGAATGGTGGATTTGGGGAGAGGGGTGATCCAGATAGTCTTGACCCCGAACCCCCCCTCTGCAAGGTACTTTTCTTATCGAACTAGGTATGAGGCTCATCAAAGATATGTCTGGATGTCTGTTTCCCTTATGCAGTGGTGCACATCAGTGCAACGTTTAATTGTGGACCTTATCCTACTAATGGGTTAATCTGGGATTGTATTTTGAATGTTGATGCACATACGTGTTATAACTGGAGGTAAAGAAAATCTGTTTAAGCTTATAACTCTAGGGTGACATATCTATTTAAGACTCTAAATCTAATTGTCCTCAGATTGAGAAAGGAACAAACAACACTGTTACAAGGTGAGTAGTGTTGACAAACTGTGACAACAGCTGTGACCAACCTGAATGCTTGCTATAAAACTTAATACCTTACTGAGAGAAGGACATGAAATCCCTTATTTTGGTACTGAGCCTAAATCTTACCCTGTAACATGGACGACCGCTCCGTTTTATTGCCTTTCAGAGGGTGCCATTTTCACAACTGCCTGTGCCTCTCTCCCATTCAGTTATGGGAGGGGGCTTCTCAGGTCACCCAACCTTAATCATGGTTGGGTGGCCCAAGAGGCAGGTTATTAACATATCAAATATATCACTGATGAATGATATGCAAGGATGTGTGCTACATTTATCAGGCATTTGACTGATTTTGCCCCCTTGGCAATTGTCCCCGATGACTTTTGCCCCCCAGTCTTTTGCCCCCCCCCCCCAGTCTTTTGCGCCCCAGTCTTTTGCCCCCCCCCCACCCATATTATGGTTTGAGGTGAAAGCCCCACATTGTGTGGGCCAAGACCAGTTTACAAGGCAGCCCTTATGCACAGGGATGTCCTGTGAACAGTTCTGATACCATATTCTAATTCATTTTTAACGTAACTTGAACCAACTTTGAGCGTTCCTTGAACCTGTTTTCCGTTCAAGATCTAGAGTCATCAAACCATGGAAACATTTCAAATATCATAATCATATAAAATCTTGTCTCATTGAATATCCATGCCATTCAAAAGGTCTGGTATAGAGAATAAAAAGCATATAGAAAGTATCTGTTTGGGGATTTCACCCCCTCCCCAAATGTATCCCTGAGGCATCTGTATAGCATTCTTAAAGGGTTAATTTATTTGTAATGAACTTGTTGATATATCAGGTAACACCTAAACTTAATACAATGCTACCAAAATATAATGTAGCCTAGGCTTGTTTGGCTTTAGTTCTTACATTAGTCAGGTAGCAAAAGTCCTAGGGGGCAAAAGTCCTAGTGGGGCCAAAAGTCCTAGGGGGCAAAAGTCCAGGGGCAAAAGCCCGGGGGCAAAAGTCCTGGGGGGCAAATGCCAGGGGGGCAAAAGTCCAGGGGGCAAAGGTTCAGGGGGCAAAAGTCCAGGGGGCAAAGGTCCAAGGGGCAAAAGACCTAGAACCATTTGACTTTCGTCGGGTCTGTTAAGGTCATTTTTTTTTAGAAATCGTTACACAGCGGATAAAAATACCAAATTTGGTATGAGGCACTTCTAAGGCATAACTATGAAATCTGGAGGGGGAGCTACCTTGAAATATCAATAGGATGGATTTGGGGGCCCAAAAACCAATATGGCCAACTTGCACTGAAGCACAGTGCAAAAAGAATTATAATATTCTTTAGTATATCAATATTAGTCATTGTAACCTCGCTAAGTTTGGCAAGAGACCGTTGTGATTTGGTAAGCTAATGTCGTATCAAGGCACAGAGCGGCACCCCTGTCTTGCAGCTAGATATAGCATAGAAGTTGTCGTAGATGTTGGCACCTCCACGCAGAAATAGTGATAGCTGAGTTAGATCACTCCTAGACAGGTACGCACAGGTATACATGGAACATAGGTGCAATAAAAAGACTGCTAGGGAATATTATGCTTATGTTACACAGAAGGTAGAGAAACTGGCATAGGAGGACATTATGAAACCAACAGTTTCAACTATTTACAATGATGTAAGCACGGGGCTAATAATAAGATTAGTTTTTAGTATAGGTATGAATGCAGAATATATGGGACTAGTGAGAATCTGGTGAGAGTTAGGGTACCTGAGTATACTGCCTAGCCTATGGCTGACTACATAAAAGTGTGAGACGAACACACAAGAGCAATAGTCTAACATACAAGTCGGAATCACATGGGTAGTATTAGAAGTAGTAGCTACGGCTTCCATTGGTTATGGTAAGGATCGGGAATAGCTTAGGCTTTAGCCTTACGGACGGAATACAGGACGCAATGGAGATCCTGCCGATGGTCTCTGTTGAAGGTTTGACGGGAAGTGTTCACAGACATCAAAAGGGGAAGCTTAACCATAGCTTTACCTGGTTGGAATGTCACTGATGTTGCTTGTTTAAGCGATGGATGGCATGAATTGGATAGATGGAATTGACTATTTACTTGTATCTTCAGGATGTTTCAATGGATATAATAAAACTACCTCTTGCCAAGTGCATGTTCTTTGTATGGGAATGAGCCCCCATACTTAGAGTCTCTACCACTTATGAACAGATTAACATTCGAAGTAAGACCTATTCGAATTAACAACGATGAGCTTGCTATCACAACGATTAATGAAGAAGACTCTCCCCAGTAATTATTATAGTCATCTTTATTTTAATCATCATCAAGTTGCAAGGGAGTAAAAGACTAGTTATCAACATCACCCAGTCTTATGAAACATTTAATATATCCCCAATAAGAACCAAGTGAGACTAAATAATATACGGCTCGATCAACATATAATAAGTAAAGTAACATAACACCAGTCTAGCTCAAACTTTTGCTATAAACAATCTTATATCTCAGCTTCTAAAATGGCTAAAGGGACATGGTTGGTGTAAAAATTGAGATATTATGGGTCAGGGAATTCAATTATTTGTGTTTGAAGTCAATGCAGAAATCCATAATCAGAGATGGCTGACCAATTTCGAGAAATACCATGATTTTTAGCTGCTAATTTATTTGGACAAGGCAAAATGGTTCCAATATCAGTAGTTTATATCCTAGAGGGCTCAAAAAAATATAATATTCATCCAATACAATATAACCAATTTCAAAATGGCTAAGCATATTAGCACGATATCTTTGACAATGACCGCTGGATTCCAAAATTATTCAAAAGAAAGGGATATTGACATTACTCTTTTGCCACAAGATTTCTTCATTTCATTTGGTACGATGATCCCCTAGGACCCCTTAATTGAATTTGAAAGGGGAGCTACCTTGAAACATCTACACAACTTATTTTTATTTTGTCGTTATTCAATGAAACCTTGGCACAAAGATGAATGAGAAAATGGATTGATATTCTTGTATTACATATAAAAACAGACAAGTACACTTTTATTACTAAATGAAGTATGTATATATACTAAACAAACAAATAAGTTTTAATGATTTATCAGTTTTATATAAGAATATTGATCAATTTTCTGTTAAAGACAAGAATATCGATCAGGACTTATTTATTGTTATGACAAAAATACTAAAGGCTGGAACCCATTAAGCGATTGAACTAAAATTCTGATCGTTTTGATCAGTTCTGGTCGCTTGGTTCTGGTTGAAACGACCAGAAATGGTCAGAAATGACCAGAAATGGTGTTCCCATTGTGCGATTTCTAGTAAATCGCTCAGTGGGAACACTTGTTTTAGTCGTTTGTGACCATTTCTAGTTGAAAACGACCAGAACTGAGCGACCAGAACTGATCAATTTTAGGTCAATCGCTTAATGGGTTCCAGCCTTTAATATGAACGAAAAATAGAAACAAAAACAATTAAATGATATTGTGGCACTGCATGGGTTTGTGTCCCATGCAGTGCAGTGCAGCATGGAAAATAGAACATTTGGATGACCCTGCACAGAATTGCACCCAAATGGCACACATGACTGCAGTGGCAAATCATTTAATAAAGAAAACTCAGAAAATCAAATTAAAAAGCAAAACTGTTTAGTCTATTATCTACCAATCTAACAGCCCACCCAGAGGGAACCTATTTGAACAGGTTATCAAATCATTATGTATTATGAAGGAGGACATAATAAGTGCAATTATCCATTAGTCAATAGAGTGGTAACAAAATCAAAAGCAGTGTCAATTGTCGATTTACCCTTTTTAAAACCATTTTGAAATGGTTTTAGAAAGGTTTTAGAAAGGTTTTACCAGTGTTGTTTCCAATGACTATAAAAAGCATTTCATCCTATCCCTCATGAGATACTTTTAAAGAAATTGTCATATCTTAATTTTCAAAAAAAGTTAAATCATGGTTTGAGAACTATTTAAAGGGAGTCAAAAGCATAGTAGGGTCAAAATTTTGCAAATTCTATTAACCATTGAAATATATTCTATGGCCATAGCCTAGGCCTGTGGTAAAATATAGACTGTGAATACAGACTTTAACTATATTAAAATAGATGAAAAGTCATTCCAGGTCAATTTTGGTGACCCACCAAAATTGGTTTGTTTACAAACATTGATGTTTTCAAGCATAAATGGCATGAGTATTATGGAATTGAACTGAACTTAAAGCTAGTTATCATGATTTATACTGTACCAATGGCTAAAGTTAGACTCTTAGAATGTATCTTCATAGTTATTTGAGTTTGCAAAATTTTGTCATATTTTGACACAATACTAACGATATAGCTCATCTAAATCTTAAATATAGAATTATTTTATATGTTGATGATATTGTTCTATATACAAATGTTGTCTCTGTAATTAACAATTATAACGTTCTAGAGGAAGATCTGAAGAAGATAATAAATTGGACTGAAAACTCCAGGTTGACAATAAATTATAAAAAGACAAAGATGGTTCATTTCAGTAGTAGGAAGAACTTTGGTCTAACCAAAGTGGATATTGGTCTTGCAGAGATTAAATGTGTTGATAGTTACAAATACCCGGGATTCCTGATTGACCATGAGTTGAAATTTAAGTTCTGTATGAAGAACACCTATAAATTGGTGTCTCAGAAATACTATAATGTATAAGAAACTATATCATAACTTGTCAGCTCAGGCAAGAATTGATGTGGTTAAAACAATGATTTTACCATATTTTCATTATTGCAATATTTTCTATAATAGTTGCTCAGTTTATGATTGAGAAGAACTACAAATATTGCAAAATACAGTCCTGAGGAGAGCCCTTTGGGTTAGGAATCCTAGAGATATGCACATTGCTGATTTTCATGGAATCATGAATGTCCCAATGTTGAACTAATTACGCAATAAACAACTATTAATATGTATTTTCAAAGGAATTCAAAATAATAAGGTCACTCTGAAGCAAAGTGATAGACAACTGAAAATGTTTGAGGCGTCAGTTGTTAAACTGAATCAAATAAATATGACAGCTTATAGATCATCACCAATTTATATTGGAGGCGAGCTATGGAACAGTCTACCAGCACATATTAGGAATATTGCTGATATTGATGTATTTAAGCAGGCAATGATGGTATATGTTTAGGAAAGTGTGACCAACTTATTATCTTACTTGTATTATATCTTCAATGTCATTATGTTATATCTGGTGGATGCAAGCGTATTGAATTCCTGAACTAATACTGTATTGTATAAAATAACCTTCATTTCATCTCATCATCACATCATTTTTCATCTACTACAAAGATACTATGTGATATGATTTCTGATGAAGCCCCTGTGGCCCGTTGCACAATAGAATTTCATTGTGAGGATCAAATTAAGATAGCATAACGAACTTTTGCTTAACAGCGAATTGTTTTGTTGTTACGAAAATTTCCATTGTTATGAAAAAAGTAAAAATCTCTGGTTCTAATGAATTAAATTGAATTCTGTAAATTGATATAAAAAAGGAAAAGATTAGAAAAAAATCAGTAAAAGTTAAAGCTCTTTGAGGGCATTTTAAACATAGAAAAAGAATTGTTGCAAAACAATTGTTGTTACGAAAATAGTTGCAAATAATTTAACAACGCAAGGGTTCGCTAACAATATCATTTTCGTTGCTAGGAAACCCATTGTGCAGCGGGCTGCTGGTACACAAGGGAGACCAGGATCTATTAATCCTGATTGTAACCAGAATGAATAACTTGAAATGATAATGAAAAAAAAAACATACCTGTTGTACTAAATTACACATGTAGGTGACCTCTGGAATTAGGGACTTCTTAATGAATATAGTGACGTTCATACCAGTAATGAGCACCCAGCTGCCCTACCACAGATAAATTTTATTCAAAGGTTCCCCAACATCTTATTCTATCTGTTTTGAGGTTCCACATTTTGGTGGATCCTTACACTACAAAATGAGGGGGAAATATGCTGCACATGTATGAACAAATGCATGTCGTTTTAGTACTTAGCTTTTATGTTGATTCCCCGTCACCTTTTCAAAATCCTATATCCACCCCTGCAAGGCACTTTCCTAATTGAACTAGGGTACTAGGACACCATCTCAGGCACAAGGCTCATTAAAGATATGTCTGGTTGTCTGTCCCCCTTATGCAGTGGAGCACATCAGTGTAAGGCTTAAGGTTATAATCCACTTTGGGTGAGGTCACATTTGTTGTAGCTATTTTTAGGAGCCACCAGTGTGGTTTTGATACTAACATGTTGGTGTCGCTAACTGAAAGCAAATGATAGAAAACCTATATAGAATAGCAGGTGCCGCAAGCAGGTAGCACGAGCACCTAATAATAATCGTTGGGTGAATAGCAGAAGGTCGTATCCGACATAGGTTAAGCTATGTCAGATATGACCTTATGCTTTTAACCCGACACTATATTCCATCCTTGCTCTGTCCTACCGCAAACAGATTTGCGGCAGTTTCCTTGGGTAATTTCATGGTGCCACAAGCAAATACCATAGAGTAGAATATAGCCTTTAGTTGTGAACCTTATCCCTCTACAGGGTTAATCAGAGATTGTATCTTGAATGTTGATGTATATATCTGTTACAACAGAAGCCAAACTAAATAAAAAATCCTTTACTTACAGGCGACATATCTATTTGTATCTCTAGATCCAATCGGAGGATGAACTAATACATTTCTACTAATACAATAAACTTGATACATTTCTGAGAGAATGATAAGGAATCCCTTATCTTAAGTATCTATATTGGTAATGAGCCTAAATCTTACCTTGTAGTGTGGCCAACTGCTCCTGTTACCGCCTTTCATAGAGTGACGATTTCACATCTACCTGTGCCTCTCTCACCGTCGGTGATGGAAGGGGGCCCCTTCGGGTCACCTAACCTTAGTCATGGTTGGGTGGCATAAGAGGCAGGTGATTGCAGGAGAAAGAGTACCTTAAAAGTTCCCTCATGTAGAAATGCCTTAAAAGTGTCCCTATTACCTCAAGATACCCCGTTATATAAACCATTTATTTTCACTGAAATTTATCATTAATGATAAATTTCAGTGAATTATGATTCATATTATTATGATTAACTATACAATTGCTACAATTTTATTTTTCATAGAAGCACATTTAATAGTAAGAGTACATATTTCTGGTTTCACATAGAAATCTTATTTGGAGTTATGGAGCCATATTAGTGCAGTAACCTTTGCTTTACATGAGTGAATATGACAGTAGTCTTTTGTTTTCAGTAAACTGAATTTAGAAGTGAGTTACCCATGAAATCAAGCTATGCTTTGTTCACAACAATTACTGTTTCATTTCTGTCTCTCTCAAAACTTTAAATTTCATATTCCATTGTTTTATTTGATTAAATAATCCATCTAAGTAGAAGAATTTGTAGAAGTTACATAGGATTATTCAAGGAATTTTGAGTTAGAGTGGCCATATCTTCACCATTGTCATAAGCAGAGCTCAAATCCTCTGCTGGTTTTTCCCATATAACATACACCCAATTACCTAACATCGACAAATATATTTAATGTCCCATTTTTGTTTATAAAGTTTGCTGGTGACAAAATTTTGACTTTCATAGAAAATCACTGAATGGCACATTACATGTGCCTTCTAGATGTTAATTGACCAAGCCTTCTATCTTAAAATGACACCTTCCATGAACAAATGTATTTCTGAATGTAATTATCTTTGCTCTGTAACCAGCCAATCTAAAGTTTGAAATCTGATAGAATCGCAGTATTCAACCCCCAAAAGAAAAGGGTGCCACACTTTTATACACTTTTTTCATGTATTTCATGTTTATTTTCATTGATCTTTGGACACCAGCCTTTAAGCATACTTTCTGGTATTGACTGCATAACACATTTCCAATCCACTAGAGTATATTATATCACATCTGAATATGTGCACTATAAAAGATCAAGTTATATTGTGAAAGTATTCATTATCTCTGAAAATATTGGACATATAAATTCATGTTTCATTAATCTGTAAGCCAACAACTTCTAGAATAAATGCTACAAGAAAAAGCCTTAAATGCTCAGATGTTACCATGGTAACCTCCTATTTTCATAATTTTGGTTTATCTAGATCAATATCTTTTGTTTTGCAAAGTATTAGAAAAATCTGGGTATTAGATCAATAACGGCATGATTGTCTTTGGGATTACTATAGCCTATACCCTAGTGTTTAGAAGATTTCCCTTGTGAATGCCATAATAAAGATTATAAAAAGATGATGTGCTTTGGCTGCCAAACACCCTAACTTAGTTTAACAACCTGAGAGCTGAACCACAGTCCTCTTGCCCTACTGTCTGACATGCAGACTGAATAGGTATCAGTGGTGGATTTAGGAGGGGGGGAGCACAAGGGGCATTTTGACCAACTATTGTTTGTTTTTAATGTAAAATTCTCGGCACCATAGGTCAACCAGAAAATTTACAATAGGGCGCCCTCCCTTTTGAAAAGTTCTAGATCTGGCTTCGGATATACAATGGTCCAGATATAGAACCAATAAAGCTGCATACCCACTAAACAACTTTTACAGAGTTGGCTGACGGATTGGCACTCAAATCAGCTGATTTTTATGATCACCAGTTAGTATAGTACATTGAAACGTGCAAGTTTAATCTGAGATGGCACTGAAATTGGATGATTCTAAAGGCAGAATTGGCCAATTTCAGTGCTGATCTGTCGGCTGACTCATGGATAAGCGCCTAGTGGGTATGGCCCTTAACTTACTAACTGTAGCCCTATGATGAAGTAAAACAAGAAGCAAGTTTTAACCACAACACCCATACAGCTGTACATGAGAAAGGTGACAATTTTTGTCCCTAATATACGTTTAGCAGCAGGGCACAGATGTCATTCAAACTTGAACAGCAGTGTTTATTTTAGAGTATCACGCTGGCAAGCAAGAAACCGCTCAAAAACTTGAAAGTCACCCTGCAATATCTTAACTGTGTTTCCGTTCCAGTTTTATAACATTTTTACAACTTCTGATCTTGTGTATTGCATTTGAAATGTCATATTCCTGTTCCCTAATGATGGCAATAAGCATTTTGTAATCAAATATAATAACATCATAAATAGTTTTATATCTTAAACATTATATATATGCTGATGAAGGCAGTAACACGCCGAAACTAGTTGATTCGCCATTCATTCCATGTCTAACTAATAATTCAAGTCAACTACAGTCTGTCGTTTGGTTTGTGTAGATTCAACACTTTTGTTATTCTGTCATTTGGTTTGTGTAGATTCAACACTATATAATGTGTATGTGACAATTTTGAGGTTCAAATTTAATCCTGAAGAAGGCAGTGACACGCGTAAAACTAGTCGACTTGCCATTTATTCCTTGTCTACATAATAAAACAAGTCAAATTCAGTCCATCATTTGGTTTGAAGTAGATTCACAACCTTTATTATATATATGTATATTTAAGCCATCTTTATTAATAATCCTACAAACTTGATTTCAGAATGCATCTAATTCTAGAAAAGTACAGGATGATTGTGTGTAACAGATTGTCTCAGCTTAATGACCTGTTGCTCTTACAATTTAAAGGTACTTGTACCTGTTCAGCAGGATCTTAAATTCAAGCGATATTTTTTTCCATACCTCCATAGAATTTTCTTCAGTACATCTGGAATAAATAGCCTGAAGGAAAATGAGATTTACCATTTACCTTTTCAGCTGGAGGATGGCAAACATTTGAACTCCTTACTATAGGTTTCTATGGGAAACAATTAAATGAGTTTTCAAATTTCCAAAATCCTAGAGAAAAATAATATTGTGTTTTTTCTTGAAATTCCCCTAGATCATTAGTCTTGATCTTATATATATCCTGAAAAAGAATAAAAGGGATTTACCGTTTTGATCATAGACCTCCCTTATCATCTCTATAGTAATAATTGACACACTGCAGGTGTGAAGCAGCAGTATGCACATAGCACATAGAGGAGTCCCTTCATATGCACCAGGTGGCAGTGCTGGGATTGGGTACAGGTATCTTTAAGATTCCAGGCTGAATGCACTGTACCATGTTGACAAACTACAAAAAAATATGTTTAAATTGAGTTTTCATTTCAATTCTTTTCTGACTCTGAATTCTCTGAATTTTGATACAAGCAACTCAGGACAGCTTATTTATGCCCTTATTTGAGAACATAATATATTATGAATGAATGTAAATGGAGTAAATAGAAAAGAAAAAGTTACTTTTTAGGTTGTGGCACCACCTGTATATTGATATTATCTTGTCTTGCTACGTTGTGACAGCATTGTAGAAGTACTGTTGTTGCAATTCTGTGAAAATGATGATTTCACAATGTTATTTGGAAATGCTGTCTGTTTGTTGCAACACAATGTAATACTCAGAATGTTAATTTTTCTAAGAATGTTGTTAAAATGTCTGTTATAATATCTGTTGAACTTCCCTCAGTCCAGTAGGTAGTACACTTTCTACCAATGCTTCTAGTTCTACACAATTACCAAACAATTCTAAGTATAGATTAAGGGATAAGAATCACATACTTTATTAACATGTCAAATATATCACTGATAAATAAAATGCAAAGATGTGTGCTATACCTATCAGGGATTTGGCCTAGTTTGCCTTCATGAACATTCTTTACATATAAGACATGGCAATGAATGATGAATTATGTCCTTGCAGTATGTGAGAAGTATTTATGAAGAAATTATTTCTCCAAAGCAATATTAATGCAGATTGCCCGAATAAAATGCAATGTTATCTTATACAAAATACTTTGTAAAGGTTATGGGTAACATCTATGAATTCAGCAATATTGCATCTTTGTCTCTAAACAAAGATGTACATGATGTGCTAATTGTCGATGTTAAGGTCTAATCCCACTTTTACAAGTTTCTGAGTATATGCACTTTTAACTTCTTCCTTTTGGTCTTCATCGAAGTAATTCCTCCAGTCACCTACATTTCCTTTTCTCATAAATGGTGAAATATTGTTGTCCATATTAGGACTATTGATTTCATTGACAGCTTGATTCGTCTTCATGCTTTTGAATGACAATTGCTCAAGAAGTGATGATATGACGTCTTCCTGGAGTTCCTTCCCAAGGAATGCTGCCACTTGAATCAGAACACTGCGCAGGTCTTTGACCATATCCTCATATTGGATGTATAATATATGGTCCTTGCGACCCTCTCTTGCATTCCACCACGCGGCCACATGATCAAGTTGATTGCCATAGAATAGTTGGTTCGTCTTGACGTATTCATTGAAGAATTCATCCCAGGAACCAGTGTACAGACCATAAGGTTTGAACATTGTATAAAAGTGATAGAATGATACAAGCTGGTCAAAAGGATTTCTCATCACGTAGATGACTTTTGGGTGGCTCCTGTCAAAGCTATCTCTCATCAATTCATAGGGTAGATGTGTAGCCAAACAATTTGGAGGTGACTCTCTCAGTACCATTTTAGTAGAAGGGTCCCCTGTGTTTCTATACGGTACCCATGAGAACAGGTTTGATATTTCTTTGCCATCTGAGAGAATAAGGGTGACTAGTGCCACCATCCAACTGGTCCCTGAATAGCAATGAAATTGTTTAGTTTGTAAAATTTGTTAATTGACATTGCCTGTATTTCTTATTATATCAATTTATTTTTTGATAAAGGGGACATTCATCAACAAATTAACAATTGGACTTTTATGATCATAGTCTGCTCTCTAAACCTTCCCATTGCACATCACTCAGCAGGTGAACAAATAATCATTTCAATGATCATGTGAGTTCTTATTGCAAATTAACCTGTATAAATATAATACATATTACTAATACTTTTCTATTTCTGAATATATGGTTAATGGTAAAATATGGTAATGGTAAATGTATAAGTTTGCTTGTGGGAGATGTCTTATAAAAATGGTATGCGAGGGAGAACTTAACAGATTCCACTATTTCTCCCCTTTCATTATTTTGTCCTGTACACCCTGATAACCTGTGGCCAGATATACATTTTTTATGCACCCAAACTTGTATGAAATGAAACGTAAAATATATATGACCACCAGAGGGGAAAGGGTAATCCGAGGTTTCCATATTTGCTATCCATATTTAAGGAGATAATGAGTAGACTTGTGAAAAAATAGTGACAATTCTGTCTAAAACCAATTAATTTACCATACCCTAAACATTCCATCACGTTCAATTGAACGTTTTGATATGGAAAATTCACCTAAATCATCTTATTTGGTTCCCATGGAAACTTAAAACTGTAAACTGAGAAACTAGCATTTCCAGGTCTCCATACTGAAAACAGAATACATTTATCATTTCTGGTTAAAAGATAATGAATAAAATTGTGTTTTTGAATATTTACTCACAATAATGATAATCTATGCAAAAACTCAATAAATACAAGAAAAATATGCTTTCTTTTATTTCCCCGTATTCTGATAGTGCTAAGTTTAAGGGCCCATAACTTTCTTAATAATCAGCTGCAGATGTGGACATACTTGAATATGAAAGCTAAGAATATGCTCTACAATATTAACTTAATAGTAAATCCCGCACACCCTTTCCCCTCATCTGGTCGCAGATGACAAAATCATAATTGATACAATCAACTTTTATACCTGATTTTGGGTACGATACCACCAGCACATCCGTGGAATCAAAGGTATGCCGTCTCATTTGAATAATGCCATCAACATCAACATGAGGAGGATAGCAAATACCTTCATAGGTGAAATACTCAGGGTCACCAAGACTAAACTTGGACGATCTGTTGGCACACATGGCTTTTCTGTAATGAACATCAACATGGATTTCCATAGGCGGCTTTTTATTATATTAAACAATATGTGTCTTTTTCCACCTTTCTAATCTATTTACAAAAATTATCTCATATTTTCATATATTTTCTTATTTTCATTTCATTCAATAGAACATTGTGGGTAGTTCACTTGATACAATAATATGAACTGATGTTGTTTCACAAAATGTAAAAAAAATGACAGTTCTTGTTTCACGCTTTGAAGTAATTTTTTTTTCATTTCATAGAATATTGTCATTTTATTTCTTTATTCAATGAGACTTTGGTACAAAGATGAATGAGAAAATGGATTGATATTCTTGTTTTGAATATAAAAACACACAAGTACACTTTATTACTAAAAGAAATATGTATATATACTAAACAATCAAATAAGTATTAAATGATTTATCAGTTTTATATGAGAATATTGATTAATTTTCTATTTAATACAAGAATATTGACCAGGACTCTTAATCATTGTTATGGCAAAAGCACTAAGTATGAATACTTAATGAACCAATTAAATGATATTGTGGCAATACCCATGCAGTACAGCATGGAAAATAGAACGTTTGGATGACCCCTGCACAGAATTTCCCCCAAATGGTACACATGACTGCAGTGGCAGAACATTTGATAAAGAAAACTCAGCCCATACAAAAATCAAATTCAAAAACAAAACTGTGTAGCTGTACAAAACATGGATCAATGATATTTTACAGGGATTGACAAACATTTTAGAATAACACTGGTATAGTGTACCCTTTTATCCTTCAGTTATTGGGCCTTTACATTATGTAGCAGTGATTTACGTGCAATAGAATTTCAAGTTTCGGTATGAAAGCATAGGTCGGGTGGAGCATTTAATGTAGTAATCTATTACTGAGTCCAACTTTAAAGAGAGGGGCCAGTGAAATTTTTATTTTGTTAAATTCTCATATAATACTGTAGATTCAATGTTTCAGTATGGGTATATAACATCATTATGATTGTACGGTGATACTTTGTACAGAAAAGCTTTTCAATATATCAGATCACATACTGAATCCCTTGTACACCTGCCTCAGGACGTCTGTTTGTGATGTCACAAAAAAACTGTTAAATTTGAATTTCAAAATTTCAAATTCTTTAGTAAACTATATTTGTAAATATTTTTGTCAAAAATAACTTAATTTAGTAAATTTCAACACTGTTAGGCCAAAAAAGAGCTCCCAGGAAATTTACATATTGTTATTTTTTCAGTTATATAATTTATCAACTCTTCTGCTTGTGACCTCACACACAGACAAATGCATTGTGAAAGCTGCACAAGGTGCAAGATAGAATGACTCATTTTGATTCAGAAAAATTTGTGTAAAATAAATACTACTAAAGGTGAATAACGGTAGTGAGACGTGGCTTAGCCCTTGTCAGGACCATAAGTGAAGCAAGGTGAGTTGAAAAATTGTTTTTCTACAAACACAACAGGTAGTAATTTTATGAAAATTAGAATTACCCACAGGAAAATCTTTTGAATAAATACTACTAAGGGTAGCTGTGCAAAATTTTGCATGGGTATTTCCTGGGTGGTGGGGATCACGGCAATATACCTCTTTACAATCACTGGCCCCTCCCTTCAATAATCAATTACTGAGTCCAATTTTAAATAGAGAGAAGCCCATAGAGAGCAGCCTTCTATATACAACATAGACACATGTAGTCTATTATCTACCAATCTCACAGCCAACCCAGAGGAAACCTATTTGAACAGGTTATTAAATCATTATGTGTTATTAAGGAGGACATAATAAGTGTAATTATCCTTATGCAACATTCCTGTTGCCCTAAATTACACATGTAGGTGAGTACTGAAACTAAGGACAACATAATGGATATGGTGACATACATACCACTAAGGGGCACGTAACGGCTCAACCACAGACAACTTCTATACAAAGGTCACACAAACCCCACCTCACTTACCCCACTTGCACATATTTATGGAAACCAATTCATGAAAAAATTCCTGAAGGCATGAGTGAATATAGGGGGCCAGGTGTTCTGACTCCCCTGCCCTCCCCCCTCCTTTGGTGGACCCCTGAACTAAAAATCATGAGAAAATGTTGTGCATGAAACATGCTGTGTTAGCCTTTATGCTGAGCTCCCTCTCCCCTTTCAAAAATCCTGTATCTGCCCGTGCAGGGTACTTTGCTTATTGAACTAGGTACAAGGATCATCAAAGATATGTCTGGATGTCTGTTTCTCTTATGCAGCAGTGTACATTAGTGCAACCTTATCCTGCTAACAGGTTAATCTGGCATTGTATTTTAAATGTTGATACACATATGTGTTATAACAGGAGCAAATCAAAATCTGTTTAAATCCTTTACTCTAGGGTTACATATCCATTTGGATCTCAAAATCTAATTGGAGGTTGAACTATTTTCCTCAGATTAAGAAGAGAACTAACAATACTGTGACAAGGCCAGTAATGTTGACAAACTTTGACAACAGCTGTGATCAACATGAATACTTGCTACAAATTTCAATACTCTACTGAGAGAATGACATGAAATTTTGATTTGTAAAGGTAATGATTCTAAATCTTACCCTGTAATGTGGACGACTGCTCCCCGTCACTGCCTTTCAGAGAGTGCCGATTTCACAGCTACTGTGACTGTCCCTGTCAGTGGTGGGAGGGGGCCTCTCACATCCCCTACCTTAGTCATGGTTGGGTGGCCCACGAGGTCGGTGACTGGAGAAGATCCCTAATATAAAAGTGCATTAAAGTGATCCAATTAACTTAACATACCCCTTCTATATAAGCCATTTATTTTCACTGCAAATTATCATTATTGTTGTGGCGAAAGTCCAACGAGGGATGTGGGGGTTGGTTGCCTTGCTCTCGACTTTTGTGATTAATTCCTTTTGGATTGTCTGGCTTTGACTCGGGAACAGGCACATGACCAAAAGAGGGTTGGCTTGTCTGAGCCATGCCTTGTGACCAAGGGCCAATTGGTTGTGATGCCGAGAAGAAGCAAACCTAAGTTTTTCGGATGTTTAAAAGAAAAAAGGGAGACCATGAGTCGTGGGTACTTTCATGCCTTGGTACTTGTCGCTGGGTCAGGGGCACCTATCATTCCTGGCTACCCTACCTAACACTGGGCCGGTTTCCTTTCCTGAAGTCGGGACATCACTCTTGGTTGATAATGTTGCAGCCACAGGCCTAACATCTCATGCCTCGTGTCCTTCATTGTTGTAGTGCCCATGCCAAAGTGTCCTTTTGTGCCCATTTTTCATAGCTTATTTCTGTACTTGCCTGTGTTTCTAGCCATGCCCGCCCAACTTCTTTTTAAATCAAGCAGTCCTATTTAACCGAAACTTCCTGTTCATTCCAGGGTTCGTGTTTCGTACTCCGTGCCTACGAAGCTAGAACTAAGCCTAAAATCAGTTCGTGCCCAAGAAGGAGAAGATGTTGACACAATGAGTTTTGGTTGTGGCAGGTTTGGTTATTGTATAAAATGACCATCATTTCATCTCATTAACATCACATCATTTTTTTATTTACTACAAGGATACTATATGATATGATTTCTGATGAAGCCCCTGGATTACAACAGAGACCGGGATCTATTAATCCTGATTGTAACCAGAATGAATAACTTGAAATAAAAAAAAGAAAAATTGCAACATACCTGTTGCACTTAATTATACATGTAGGTGACCTCTGGAATTAGGAACTACATGGATATAGTGACGTACATACCATTATTGGGCACCCAGCTGCCCTACCATAGATAAATTTTATTCAAAGCTTCCCCAACATATTATTCTATCTGTATTGAGGTTTCACATTTTGGTGGATCCTTAAGCTACAAAATGAGGGGAAAATGCTGCACATGTATGAGCAAATGCATGTCGTTTTAGTACTTAGCCTTGATGTTGATTCCCCGTCACCTTTTGAAAATCCTATATCCACCCCTGCACGGCACTTTCCCAATTGAACTAGGGTACTAGGACACTATATTAGGCACAAGGCTCATTAAAGATATGTCTGGTTGGCTGTCCCCCTTATGCAGTGGAGCACATCAGTGTGAGGTATAAGGTTATATTCCACGTTGGGGTAGGTTTGTGGTTTCTATTTTTAGGTTTATACAAGCCACCAGTGTGGTTTTGATACTAACATGCTGGTGTACCTAACTGAAAGCAAACCATACAAAACCTATATAAAATAGCAGGTGCTGCAAGCAAGTACCATAAGCACCTAAGTTTAATCCATCCTTGCTCTGCCCTACCGCAAACAGATTTGCGGCAGTTTCCTTGGGTAATTTCATGGTGCCACAAGCAAATACCATAGAGTAGAATATAGCTTTAGTTGTGAACCTTATCCCTCTACAGGGTTAATCAGAGATTGTATCTTGAATGTTGATGTATATATCTGTTACAACAGAAGCCAAACTAATTAAAAAATCCTTTACTTACAGGCGACATATCTATTTGTGTCTCTAGATCCAATCGGAGGATGAACTAATACATTTCTACTAATACAATAAACTTAAAACATTTCTGAGAGAATGATAAGGAATCCCTTATCTTAAGTATCTATATTGGTAATGAGCCTAAATCTTACCTTGAAGTGTGGACAACTGCTCCTTTTCACTGCCTTTCATAGAGTGACGATTTCACATCTACCTGTGCCTCTCTCACCGTCGGTGGTGGAAGCGGGCCCCTTCGGGTCACCCAACCTTAGTCATGGTTGGGTGGCATAAGAGGCAGGTGATTGCCTTAAAAGTGTCCGTATTACCTCAAGAGACCCCGTTATATAAACCATTTATTTTCACTGCAATTTATCATTATTATGATTAACTATACAACTGCTTCAATTTTATTTTTCATAGAAGCACATTTAATAGTAAGAGTACATATTTCTGGTTTCACATAGAAATCTTATTTGGAGTTATGGAGCCATATTAGTGCAGTAACCTTTGCTTTACATGAGTGAATATGACAGTAGTCTTTTGTTTTCAGTAAACTGAATTTAGAAGTGAGTTACCCATGAAATCATGCTATGCTTTGTTCACAACAATTACTGTTTCATTTCCGTCTCTCTCAAAACTTTAAATTTCATATTCCATTGTTTTACTTGATTAAATAATCCATCTAAGTAGAAGAATTTGTAGAAGTTACATAGGATTATTCAAGGAATTTTGAGTTAGAGTGGCCATATCTTCACCATTGTCATAAGCAGAGCTCAAATCCTCTGCTGGTATTTCCCATATAACATACACCCAATTACCTAACATTGACAAATATATTTATTGTCCCATTTTTGTTTATAAAGTTTGCTGGTGACAAATGTTTGACTTTCATAGAAAATCACTGAATGGCACATTACATGTGCCTTCTAGATGTTAATTGACCAAGCCTTCTATCTTAAAATGACACCTTCCATGAACAAATGTATTTCTGAATATAATTATCTTTGCTCTGTAACCAGCCAATCTAGAGTTTGAAATCTGATAGAATCGCAGTATTCAACCCCCAAAAGAAAAGGGTACCACACTTTTATACACTTTTTTCATAGATTTTATGTTTATTTTCATTGATCTTTGGACACCAGCCTTTAAGCATACTTTCTGGTATTGACTGCATAACACATTTCCAATCCACTAGAGTATATTATATCACATCTCAATATGTGCACTACAAAAGATCAAGTTATATTGTGAAAGTATTCATTATCTCTGAAAATATTGGACATATAGATTCAGGTTTTATTAATCTGTAAGCCAACAACTTTTAGAATAAATGCTACAAGAAAAAGCCTTAAATGCTCAGATGTTACCATGGTAACCTCCTATTTTCATAATTTTGGTTTATCTAGATCAATATCTTTTGTTTTGCAAAGTATTAGTAAAATCTGGGTATTAGATCAATAATGGCATGATTGTCTTTGGGATTACTATAGCCTATACCCTAGTGGTTAGAAGATTTCCCTTGTGAATGCCATAATAAAGATTATAAAAAGATGATGTGCTTTGGCTGCCAAACACCCTAACTTAGTTTAACAACCTGAGAGCTGAACCACATCCCTCTTGCCCTACTGTCTGACATGCAGACTGAATAGGTATCAGTGGTGGATTTAGGAGGGGGGGGAGCACAAGGGGCATTTTGGCCAACTAATGTTTGTTTTTAATGTAAAATTCTCGGCACCATAGGTCAACCAGAAAATTTACAATAGGGCGCCATCCCTTTTGAAAAGGTCTAGATCTGGCTTCGGATAAACAATGGTCCAGATATAGAACCAATAAAGCTCCATACCCACTAAGCAACTTTTACAGAGTTGGCTGACGGATTGGCATTCAAATCAGCTGATTTTTATGATCACCAGTTAGTATAGTACATTGAAACATGCAAGTTTAATCTGAGATGGCACTGAAATTGGCTGATTCTAAAGGCAGAATTGACCAATTTCAGCGCTGATCTGTCGGCTGACTTATGCATAAGCGCCTAGTGGGTATGGCCCTTAACTTACTAACTGTAGCCCTATGATGAAGTAAAACAAGAAGCAAGTTTTAACCATAACATCCATACAGCTGTACATGACAAAGGTGACAATTTTTGTCCCTAAGTTTAGCAGCAGGGCACAGATGTCATTCAAACTTGAAGAGCAGTGTTTATTTTAGAGTATCACGCTGGCAAGCAAGAAACCACTCAAAAACTTGAAAGTCACCCTGCAATATCTTAACTGTGTTTCCGTTTCAGTTTTATAACATTTTTACAACTTCTGATCTTGTGTATTGCATTTGAAATGTCATATTCCTGTTCCCTAATGATGGCAATAAGCATTTTGTAATCAAATATAACGAAATCAATGTACTAATAGAATTACGAAAGCCAAAGCTGACTATATTAAAGAGAAACTTAATGAAAAGAGTAATGATCCTAAGAAATTCTGGAAATATATACAAAGTTTTTTACCTAATAATAAGAAGAAAGGGATGAGTTTTAATTTATATGATGAGCAGAGTTCTGAAGATGTTCCGTTTGAAAAAACATCTGATTATATTAATGATTATTTTATCAATATTGGGCCTAATTTAGCTCAAAACTTGCAGGCTATATAATCAAGGAGGCTTTTTTGTCTGTTGCTGAGAAGATAGTTGATTTATTTAATGTTTCTTTTAGGACAGGGATTGTTCCGAATACATGGAAAATAGCAAAGGTTACTCCATTGCAAAAACCGGGTGACAAGAGTAAAGTTAGTAACTTGAGACCTGTATCAAATTTGCCAATTATATCAAAATTAATTGAAAATTTTTATCACAAACGATTATATAATCATCTAGAAGAATGGAACCTGCTTGATGACAAACAAGGAGGCTTTAGGCCTGATCACTCGACGGTTAAGACAACGGCATTGTTTTTACATGATATTTATACAGCCTTCAATAATGATAATGTTACAATTGCTGTTTATTATTTTAGATATAATGAAGGCTTTTGATACAGTAAATCATTCAATTTTATTTAAAAGAATAACAAATGTTGGTGTTACTGGTATAGCTTTTAAATGGATTGAAAATTATCTAAATGAGCGAAAACAATTAACTTTTGCTAATGGCATAGCATCAGGGCTTGAAGATATTGTATGTGGAGTACCACAGGGAAGTGTATTGGGACCTTTGCTATTTTTAATTTATATTAACGATGTTTCTAAAATTGTTGTTAATAGTAGAGTTTCTCTCTATGCAGATGGTACTGTGTTATACATTGAACATAATAATATAGACATTGCTTTTCAATTGTTACAGAGTGATCTAACTGCTATTTTTAATTGGTGTATAAAGAATAAGTTATCTTTTGATATTAAAAAAACTAAATATTGTGTCTACGGTACTAGATCGAATGTTGAAAAGAGCAGACAACCAGATAAAGATTTATCCCTGAACACAATTGTACTGGATAGAGTATGTTCATATAAATACTTGGGATTTACTCTTGATGAACATTTAAATTTCAACAAACATATTAATGAATTGACGAAAATTGTATCACATAAATTGTTTGTTTTCTCTAGAATCCGTAGATATTTAACTTTATCAGCCAGTATTTTGGTTTTTAAAACAACCATCTTACCTTTTTTAGAATATGGTGATATTGTGTATAGTGGCACTTCTCTCACAAACTTATAAGACATTGATAAGTTATTTTATAGAGGGTTAAGACTATGTATTAATGAACAAAATCATATTTCTAAAGATGAACTTTGTCAACGTTGTAAGATAGCCAAATTGTGTGATAGGAGAGAGTGTCATATAAACAATTTTATGTACAAATTGTCTAGAAATGTACAATATTTGAAAATTCCTGTAAGAGAAACAAGGTTGCACACTCCTCCAGTTATTAAAGTTTATAAACCGATTAGTGAAAAAGTTAAATGTAACTTATTATATCGTGGTGGTATACAATGGAATAACCTAGGAGCGGATGAAAGGAATATTGCTACATTTAAAGAGTTTAAGCAATTACAAAAAAATTAATTAGTCCAAATAGTAGTTGCATATGTGTAGTGGGTTATACCTTGCTTTCTTCATGATATATATATCGAAGGTTCTATTAAATTATTACTATTTCTATGTTTAATACTATATGATTTGTTTTATCAGTTTCTGTTAACTGAATGGACTGTTATTGTACTGAAATTTTAAGAATGCCAAATTATTTATATTTTATGTGTATACCTGAATCATTTCTTTGTATGTTAATGATTTGTAATAGAAATTCATACAAGTGAATATATGATTGTGTCAACATCAATCTAGGCATAGGTTTACCTATGTAACTCAGACGTTTAATGAAAACAAGTTACATGTAACTTATTATTTGTCTGAATAAAGAATTGAATTAAAAAAAAAAGATAACATCATAAATAATTTTATATCTTAAACATTATATATATGCTGATGAAGGCAATAACATGCCAAAACTAGTTGATTCGCCATTGATTCCATGTCTAACTAGTAATTCAAGTCAACTACAGTCTGTCGTTTGGTTTGTGTAGATTCAACACTTCTGTTATTCTGTCATTTGGTTTGTGTAGATTCAACACTATATAATGTGTATGTGACAATTTTGAGGTTCAAATTTAATCCTGAAGAAGGCAGTGACACGCGTATACTAGTCAACTTGCTATTTATTCCTTGTCTACATAATAAAACAAGTCAAATTCAGTCCATCATTTGGTTTGAAGTAGATTCAAAACCTTTATTATATAAATATGTATATCTAAACCATCTTTATTATTAATCCTACAAACTTGATTTCAGAATGCATCTACTTCTAGAAAAGTACAGGATGATTGGGTGTAACAGATTGTCTAGATGATGTTTATAGATTGAGCTTTCATTCCAATTCCCTTCTTATCCAACATG
Source organism: Lepidonotus clava (assembly GCA_936440205.1). Lineage (NCBI taxonomy): Eukaryota > Metazoa > Annelida > Polychaeta > Phyllodocida > Polynoidae > Lepidonotus > Lepidonotus clava. The sequence continues at coordinate 6,103,832 of OW387143.1, forward strand.
TTATTTGGAAATGCTGTCTGCATGTTGCAACACAATGTTATATTGTAGGTTGTAGCAACAATTCTGCTACATTTTTCTCATGATGTTCTAAAAATGTTGCACATTGTCTGAACGTTGTTTGTTTGCTAGCGCAGGGCAAGTTGAACACTCCTCAGTGCTGTAGGTAGTACACCTTCTACCAATGCTTCTAGTTGTACACAAATAATTATTAGCAAAAAATTCTAAATATATATTACGGGATAAGAATAACATACTTTATTAACATGTCAAATATATCACTGATAAATGAAATGCAAAGATGTGTGCTATAACTATCAGGGATTTAGCGTAATTGGCCTTCATAAGTCTTTCCATATAAGACATGACAATGTACGCTGAATATGTAATTTTAGTATGTTAGAAGTGTTAGATGTTAATTTTTACATAATTATTTTATTATTTTTCCAAAGCAATGCAGATTGTCCAAATAAGATGACATGTTATCTTATACAAAATACTTCATGGAGGTTATGTGTAATATCTATGAATCCAGGAATATTGCATCTATGTCTATAAACAAAGATGCACATTAATCAGAAACTGTTCAAGGTGCTAATTGTTGATGTCAAGGGTTAATCCCGCTTTGACAAGTTTCTGAGTATATGCACTTTCAACTTCTTTCTTTTGCTCTTCATTGAAGTAATTTCTCCAGTCACCAACACTTCCTTTTCTTAGAAATGATGAAACACTGTTGTCCATACCAGGACTATTGACTTCATTGACGGCTTTATTCTGCTTCATGCTTTTGAATGATAATTGCCCAAGAAGTGATGATATGACATCTTCCTGGAGTTCCTTCCCAAGGAATGCTGCCACTTGAATCAAGACACTGCGCAGGTCTCTGACCATGTCCTCATACTTTATAAAGAGTATATGATCCTCGTGACCTACTCTCGCATTCCACCAACCAGCCACATGATCAAGGTGATTGCCATAGAATAGTTGGTTCGTCTTGTACTGTTCGTTGAAGAATTCATCCCAGGAACCTGTGTACAGACCATAGGATTTGCACATTTTGTGGTAGTGATAGTATGATACAAGCTGGTCAAAGGGATTCCTCATCACATAGATGACTTTTGGATGGCTTCTGTCAAAGCTATCCTTCATCAATTCATACGGTAGATGTGTAGCCCAAAACCTTGGAGATGATTTGCTCAATGCCATTTTGAAAGAAGGCATCCCTGTATATCTATATGGCACCCCCGAGAACACCCCTGATATTTCTTTGCCATCCGAGAGAATAAGGCCGGCTAGTGCCATCATCCAATTGGTCCCTGAATAGAAATGAAAACATTTTAGTTTGCAAAATGTGTTAATTGACATTGCTTGTAGTCCTTATTGTATAAAATCCTTTTATAAAGGGGAATGCCATCTACAAATTTACAATTGGACTTTAGAAATCATAGTCTTCTCTCTAAACCTTTCAGTAGCCTATCACTTATCAGGAGAAAAGATAATTTCAATGCTATATGAATTCTTCAATTAATTTAACCTAAGGAAATATAAAACATATTACTAATGTTTTTCTATATTTATATATACGGTTAATCATACAATAAGGTAATGTTAAAAGTTTGTTCGTGGCAGATGTCTAATATAAATCTGGTAGACAAGTGAGAGCTTAACAGATTCCCTTATTTCTTTCCTTCCAATATTTTCCCTCCTGCAGCCTGACAATCTTCAGTCACATATTCATTTTTAGACACCCAAAATTTGTATTAAATGAAATGTTACATAGATGACAAAAACATAATGAACAAATATAATCAGCTTCTTTACCTGATTTTGGGAATGATGCTATCAATACGTCCTTAGGATCAAAGGTATGCTTTCTCATTTCAATAATTCCATCAGCATCAATATGTAGAGGATAGCGAATACCCTCATAGGTGAAATATTCAGGGTCACCAAATCGAAACTTGGACGATCTCTTGGCAGACATGGCTTTTCTGTAATGAAACATCATCAACGTGGATTTCCATAGACAGGGCTTTTGTTATGATTGACAAAATGTTTATTTTTTTCTGTTCCATAGATCTAAATAATCTGATATTTCCATTAATTTTCTCGGTCTATTTTCATTTAAGAGAACATTGTGGGTGGTTTATTCGATACGATAATATGGACTGATGTTGTTTCACAAAGTGAAAATCAAAAATGTCTGTTCTTGTTTTATGCTTTGAAGTATTTTTTTTTCATTTCATAGAATATTGTCATTTAATCTGTTTATTTTTAGGAACCTTGGCACAAAGATGAATGAGAAAATGGATTGATATTTTTGTGTTAAAAAGAAAAATAGACAAGTACAATTTTATCACTAAATGAAATATATATATATACTAAACAAACAAATAAGTTTTAAACGATTTATCAGTTTTGTTTAATTTTCTGTTTAATACAAGAACATTGATCAGGAATCATATATGTATTATTATGGCAAAAATATTAAGTATGAATAAAACAGAAACAAAAACAAATAATTATTAGATAACATTGTGGCACTGCATGGGTTCCAGTCCCATGCAGTGCAGCATGGGAAATAGGATGTTTGGATGACTTCTACAGAATTGTGCCCAAATGGTCCACAGGACCACAGTGGCAGAACATTTAGTAAAGTAGACTCAGCCCTTACAAAAATCTAACAAATAAAAAAAGAAAAATGTTTAGCTGTACAAAACATGGATCAATGATATTTTACAGGTATTGACAAACATCTAACATAACATATGATATAGTGCACCCTTTTATCTTTCAGTTATTGGGCATTTATATTGATATACGTGCAATGGAATTTCAAGTTTCATTATTAAGGCATAGGTTGGGTACAGCATTTAATGAAGTAATCACCTAGTTCAACTTTGGAGAAAGAAGCCCACAGAGAGCCCCCTTCTATATAATATAGTATAGACATGTATAGTCTATTATCTATCAATCTCATTGCCAACCCGGAGGGAACCTATTTTAACAGGTAATTAAATCATTATGTATTATTAGGGAGGACATAATACAGTCGACTTTGTCTTTAGCGGACACTGATTGGACAAGGAGGTTTGTCCACTAAAGACAGAGGTCGGCTTAAGACAGAGCCAGTAGTATAGGAGAAGTTTGTATGATTCCAACCAAGCTATATATTATAATATTACAGTTAAATCATGTTTGATGGGCACCCCCTCTCCCAGTACATTTATCTTTATGGGGCCCCCTCTATAGATCTGCTAACCAAGAAAGGACTGAAAAACTTAAAACTTAAAATGTGTTATGCCCTATAATAAAAGCTGTTTGCAATGTCATAATATGTTTCTGTGAATGTCTAATCTATATCTGAGAATTTTCAAACATATTTTCCTCATGACATTTTGTACTGGTGGTATATGTAAGCACTCATAGTTTTATAATCAGATCCCTTTGACTATTTATAAGATAAAGTTACATGAAGAAAATCAGCCCTTTCTTAACCAGCAGACCTATAGCAATTCTCCCAACCACAGATGGCCAATTTTTGCGTTTGACCTGCAGGTTAGCCAATATCAGGATGCATGCTGGGTAATATGTCAACAAACCACATGACTTAAGTATAGAAATTTTCATTAATCATGGCATTATTTTTGGTTTAAAATGGTGGTCATCAATATCACCTACTTTTTCATTTGGTATTTGTATATGTTTATCATTAATGAGTTTGTTTGAAAATTCACTCATTAATCATAGAAATATGGGAAATATTTGTATATTTTCTATAGATTTCCATGTGATTTTGTCGACAAAATAAGCCAAAATTAACCTGCAGGTGCTTAAAATACTATAAATGAGCTATCCGTGGTAGCGAGAATTTCTGGATCGGCCCCCGATATATATGTAACAATAGACGTATGTTGTGCACATGAAGTCACACCTCTCCAAATGGGGCTGGGTGCTATCTTGGTGATCAATTTAGAAATTGTATTATCAATATTTCACAAACATCTAGAAGAGTCATTTTGTACAATGTATCTTACATAATTGTATGATATCGTAATAAACAACTTGGTGATCACCAAAAGGTGGTTATGTGACCATGTCTGCACAAGGTCTATATGCAAATACCCATGCATATTACCTCTTCCTGTCCACTCCACAACCCCCCCCCCCCTCACCCCAGCGTCTCATCCAAGAGAAAAACTGTGCCAGTCGCTCCCTGTCCCCCACCCCCCACCCACCTCTCCCAGCGACATATCACAGGGAGAAGCCATGCCAGTCACCCCCTGTCCACTCCACACCTCTCCCGGCCACATATCACAGGGAGAAGTCCTACCAGTCACCTCCTGTCCACTCCACACCTCTCCCGGCCACATATCACAGGGAGAAGCCCTGCCAGTCACCCCCTGTCCACTCCACACATCTCCCGGCCTCACATCACAGGGAGAAGTCCTGTCAGTCACCCCCTGTCCACTCCACTCCTCTCCCTGCGGCATACCACAGGGAGAAGTCCTACCAGTCACCCCTTGTCCACTCCACACCTTTCCCGGCCACATATCACAGGGAGAAGCCCTGCCAGTCACCCCCTGTCCACTCCACAACTCTCCTGGCCACAGAAGCCCTGCCAGTCACCTCCTGTCCCCTCCACACCTCTCCCGGCCACATATCACAGGGAGAAGACAGACCAGGGGCGGATCCAGGAATTTTCAAAAGGGGGGGCGTGCTATTTTGAAAATTTCCTCCTGCCCTCCGGGCAGGATTATTTTACATTAAAAAAATCTAAATTTTGGTCAAAAAAGGGGGGGCGCACGCCCCCCACGCCCCCCCTAAATCCGCGACCCCCACGCCCCCCCCCCCCCTAAATCCGCGACTGGAAGTCCTACCAGTCACCCCCTGTCCCCTCCACAACTCTCCTGGCCACATATCACAGGGAGAAGCCCTGCCAGTCACCCCCTATCCATTCCACACCTCTCCCAGGGACATATCACAAGGAGAAATCCTGCCAGTCTCCCCCTATCCACTTCACACCTCTCCCGGCCACATATCAAAGGGAGAAGTCCTGTCAGTCACCCCCTGTCCACTGCACACCTCTCCCGGCCACATATCAAAGGGAGAAACCCTGACAGTCACCCCCTGTCCACTCCAGGCCTCTCCCGGCCACAAGTCAAAGGGAAAAGGAATCATTTTTAAGATTTTTCCAAATCAGAGGAAATATTTTAGACGCTTAATGTGTTTTTAGAGGATATTTGGAATACATTTTTGTATTTCCAATACTGCCCGTGTCTCTTTGGTAAGGGGAAAAAAGGGGGGAAAAAAGATTTCGACCTACCTACCCTATTTTTTCCAACCTATGTTACCTGAAAGCAACAATTCTTTTTTTGGCCTAAATTCTACCCAAAGGTCGGACTTACCCCACCTCCCTAACCCCACTTAACACTTACCTCCCAAAGGAATGGATGGATCTGGAGGGGCTTGACCCTGAATCTTTTGATGTACCCCTAAACTAAAAAGGATGGGAAAATGCTGCATACGTATGCATGAATACATGCTGTTTTACCATTTAGCCTTCATGCTGTTACCTCCATGAATGCTTGCTATAGAACTATACTTTGCTGAGAGAAGGATATGGAATCTCTAATTTTGAGTACCTATATCTTACCTTGTAATGTGGACAACTGGTCGGTTTCACTGCCTTTCACAGAGTGCGGTTTTCACAGCTATCTGTGCCTCTCTCCCAGTTGGTGACATAATCTTAGTCATGGTTGCCTGGGTTGGGTCCTTCCAAAATTAGGACATTGTTACACAGTTGGCCAACGGATCCACGTTGAAATTGGCCGATTCTACCTCTGGAATCGACCAATTTTAGCACCAATTCAGATCAAACATCCACATTTCAATATAGTATATTGTAATTTACAATACTGACAGGCTATCACAAGAATCCACTGATTCTCCCAGTTGCCCATTGCCTATTGCCGGTAAAATCGCTTAGTGGGTATAAGGCTTTACAGTCAAAGGTAAGAAATTCCGTAAAGAGTGGAAAGTAGGAAAATGTAGTTGACATTTTTTAATTTCAACTATGATGCCACTCTGCCTCCTTGATCACCTCCCCACGAGAGTGATCTAGTGGGAAATCCATGGAAATCCTGGGTAAATCCAGCAATTCATGAGCTACCTGTGCCTCTCTCATGGTCGGTGGTGGGAGGGGGCCCCTCGGGTCACCCAACCTTACACTGCACGAAATTTGATACTTACTTAGCTTTGCAATCTGCTTAAATATCGCGGAATGATACATAGGGGCCTATTTAAGGACATTTTTACGAAAAATTCGTATATCAAAATTTATAAATACTAAGCAAATTTTTCAACCAAGGAAAATTTACTAAGACAAAAAATGTACTTTTTTTAATTCGTAAATTTTACTAAGACCAAAAAACGGATTGTATATGCTGAAATATACGAATATGAATATTGGGTTCGTAAATTTTTACAGAGCATTTTCTTCTGCCACTTTACGAATTTTGCCTCTCCCTGGTGAAACAAACATGAAATATTTATTTCGTATGTGTGAAATACTAAGAATTTCGTAAAATGTCCTTAAGTTGCCCTCCTGGTGGGTCTAAAGAGTTAAAGATTAATAATCGAGATTTTTATCAAATAAAGATTAAAGCTAAAGTGGGAAAAACAATACTTGCGAATATGTCAGGCCCGTAAAGACATTGTGCAAATGACGTCATATCTCCTAAATTGGGCTGGCAGCCATATTGGTGATCAACTTACTGTATTCATTATTTACAAGTTCAGAACATAAAAAAACCTTATGTTTATATTTTCTTGACTTGAGCTAATATCCCAGAATCATAATCAACAATCATTACTACCTAGAATTATAAATATTGAATGAATTTGATAGCCATGTGCTCATGATCACCACGTGGTGATCACCATAAATTGGCCACGTGACCACGTCTGTACAAGGTCTATACAGGTTCTGCCGTGGGGCGGTGGCAAGATTCCCCAAGAGAAACCTTTGCTTATATCATAGAGATACATAAGAAATGTCTATGCTTATATTTTCAATATGGCGGCCAGCCCAACTGTGTAAAAATGTCCTAATGGATATGGGGCTTAAAGCAAAAAAAGAAAGAACCAGAGCATTTCTAGTCCCAGCATGGGGACGATGGACAAGTTTCCTAATTGGGCTTCTTCTTTTTTTTTTTTTTTTTTTTTTTTTTAAACATTTTATTAACGGTACAACTGTACAAGCTGGTTGAATTTCGGAGTTAACCGGTTTTCTGCAATGCACCAGCAAAAGATATATCAATGTGCACATTAGAAGTATGAAGTATTTCAAGTAATGTTCAGTTTGTCTCTCTTCATGTCAATGAAGAATGTTTTGTTTTGTTTTGTTTTGTTTTCTTTAGTTTGTAATTAGAACGTGAACCCACGGGGGTCACACATTCGGGTTCAGGGGCACCTGGGGTTATCGTGAGAGGTGAGAGTTGACGAGACCTCATTGGCGTCAGCTTGTAGGTGTTGACCCTGCTTACCAAAGAGTTATTGGTATAAAAACAATTGCAGCGTTTTCCTTCTGGTAACACGATGCTGTGAACTATAGATCTTAATAACACAAATGAGATCAACGCAGTGAAACAAAACAGTTACTTTTCTAGTTGGTTCGAAAATGTATTCATAATAGCTAGATATAATTATTGCAATTATTTGTGTATTTTCTATAAGTTTTCCTGTGTTTTTGTCGACAAAATAGGGCCAAATTATCCTGCAGGTGCCAAAAATACTGAAAATCACCTATCCATGGTAGGGTGAATTTAGGGCGCACGTTGGTAATTGGGGAAGCCTTGTCTTTTATAAGGTCTTTGTCCGAGAATTTTACATTAGACAAAATGTTATTTGGCCAAAAATAGGGGTGGGGGTAGGCCTATATATGTCCCCTGCGTCCCCCTTACCCCACCACTGACCCTACTATTTATACACAAGTCGATCAGGTTCAGTGGTCAAGCTTGAGGATTGTTGGGACTTATTTAAGGCTCACTCAGACAGAGTTCAAAGGTCCTGAGGCTGAGATTAAGCCTATACTGAAATCAATAAAACCACATTGTCCCTGGATTCTGAATGCAGATTCTTAGCATAGGGTTCTGTATATTCCAATAGTTTTTATTAAACAAAATGAACATGTTATAATTTGTTGTTAGAATTGTCGTAAAATATAGATATCTGAAAACTTTAATTGATAGTTTAATATTACTGAAATACCAAAAGAAACTGTGAAGCACAATCTTATTACAATTTCGACATGTTTTTTTTTTAAATACGCGTTAAAACCTTAAAACAATGTGAATCATTGCAAATCCAATTCGTGCACACTAAGCTTTGATTATCAGGAAGTAATACGAGGCAATCTATCATGAGAAAAATGTCAAACTCTGAAGGCCAGCCCAATGAAAACATTGGTCAATCAACCTCAGTGAAAACATTAATGATTTTCAATGTTCCTAGGCAAGAATATGACGTTATTAGAAAGTTATTTTTAGTTCTGCTTTGGTTCTTGTTACGTTATTTTGATGGCACTCAGAAACATCTTTAGAACTTAACATTGTGACGTTGCACTGTGACATTACTATGACATTCTTGTTTTGTTATTGAACATTTTAATAACGTTATTAAAACATTCTTTGTTAGGAAGGTCCCAACTTCACTAAAATATAATGTTGTTATAAAATTCTGTTATAGTAAGTCTCAAATATACCTTAAATGATGTCACTGTGATGTGGAAACTAGGCATGTCATAGACTGAAAGTATGGTCGAAGAACATTTTTGTTACGTCACTGCTTGCCTGGGTTTGACCCACACAAAAAGAGAAAAACCAAAACTCCTCATCAACTATTAAAAAGGCCGAATACATCCTACCCCCCCCCCCTCCCCTATGAACGAATTATTTTCAAAAGGTTCCGCTTTACTTTCCAAATTTTAGTGTAAAATCCCCTAAAATATTGATTTTCTTTTTTAAAATTCGCCTATGGTTCCACGGCATCCCCTCCCCACACATACACACACACACTTCATTTTATGTTTAGTCTTGATATTGAAATTTAAACGAGGTTCCGCAAGTGGAATTTTTGCCTATATTTTCAACAATTTAAAGTTGAAAAAAGGGGTGGCGAGCAGTGATAAATGGAACTTTCAATATTTTCCTAAAATTGTTGTAGGGTTTTTACATTAAGTTTTGGAAGGAAAGGTGGAACTTTTGGAAAACATTCTTTTCTGGGGGGGGGGGGGGGCGCCCCCCCTCCCCTCCTTGCAGAACCTGGACCGTCGTCCAGAAAATTGTCATGAAATTTCGTAGATCCACGAAACACAAAATACTCACGTTCACATCACTTTGTATCATGACATTCAAGCTTTCACGAAATTTCGTGGATTTTCATTTAGTTTTTTCCCCAAATTTTCTACTTCCAAATTGTTTCAAACATCTTAAAATATACATAAAATAGTATTCTATGTGAAAATATGCCTATTGTAAATGTCTTTTTCATGAAATTTTGTGTTCACGAAATTTCGTGAAAGTTTTCTGGACAATACTTTTGTATCATGGACTTAAGGGGCCCTCCATAAATGATGGAATCATTTCTCCACATAAAGGTATATTGAATATATCTTTGATATGAAAAAAATTGTGGTCTTGACAAGGAAAGCTTACACGCCTCGTCCCCCACGATTGCCGTCCATAAATGATGTCACACACAAGGGGGTGGGTGGGTAGGTTGAACAGTGTGACACTGCCTGAAAACGGGCCTTATTTTCATGTTTAAATCAGAAAAATTGTGTGTGACAGGGGGTGGGTGGGTCCTAAAAGTACCCTAAAAAAGCGTGACATCATTTATGGATGGTCCCTAATGCCACCTCTACGAAATTTCGTGAAAGTTTTCTGGACGACAGCCCTGTATACGCGCCTGCTTGTACCAGATGTTTCTGGCCTGGTCCCAGTGTTTACAAGTGTGTGCCAAGCTTTGAGTGGTCAAGAAGCTCTGTTGTGGATTATTTGAAGGTGACTCAAGAACAGTTGAAGGGTCATTGGGCGGTGATATGTAGCCCGAACCACCAACACAGCACACATGGTTGAGGTATATGGAAACCTTTGTTTGGTTATGGTTTGGAAATTTTCTCAAATGTTTTGGGGATTTTGTAGAAGTTGTTCTCTGTTTATGGAGTGTGGTGGGAGTGTTTGGGGTTAGTGTGGGACACTAGACTGACCGTTGGGAAGTCTCTGGGTGCCTGGATGACCATAAAGTTTGGTTCTAACAATTTTCCAATATTCCCCCTGACCTGTAAGAATGGAGATGAATGCATAGTGTTGTCCGTGATTAATGTTTTTGGAGAACATAATCACGGATCCCTTATATATCCCTTATATATCCATACTAAAGTATTCCAGGTGCATGTTTCCAATAGAACATTTTCGATGTTGTTATGCTTAGATGGAGCTTTTTTTTTCACTTATTTGAAAACTGCACAGCTCATAATATCTGGTCTCCCGCTGTATTAGTTTAAGTTACACATTTTAAGCAAATAAGTTTTCAAGCTAATCACGGAGGTTTTATTGGTTTTGGTCAGGAAAAATGAAGATTATCAAAGGTAGGCCTATTTTTAGAAAATACAGATATAGTTCACTAAATCATGAATCACAGATATGTTCTTTCAGAGCACTGAAATCACGGAGGTGTTCATGATTTTCGCAGATGTTTGGCAACACTGCATAATGTTCCCCACTATATATTTATATATATATATATATATATATATAAAAAACTAAATTCCTGTACTTGGGTCACGTGAAGGTTGGCAATATCGTATTCTATAGAGAAATACACAATTTAAAAGAGTTTCACCGTGTCAGTAATACTAATCAGCTAATTTTATTAATATATAATTCTTCAAAAATATAAGGAACAAATAGGTACGGATAGGTAATTACTAGAAGCTATAGGTTTTAATTGTAACAAAGATTCAGGAATTTCATCAATAATACAACATCCTATCCTTATGGTTTATTTTTTAAATGAACATCTCGACATATTTAGAATTTAAAATTCAAGCTCTACGTCCAGTGAAAATATAGCTAATCAGCTATTTGTAGTACGTAGAATTACCAGTGCATTTCAGTGAAGTAGTTTAATAAAATATTCCAGTGTTAATAGAAGCTCAACTGCCAATATGGTCTATTGCATGTCTACAAATTTTGTTATGCTGCCACTAGGAACTCCACCTAGTTATGTGCAGTCGCGGATTTAGCGCAGGCCCCCCCCCCCTTTTTTGGGGGGGCCAAAATTTAGATTTCTTTAATATAAAATGGTTCTGCCCGAAGGGCAGGGGAATTTTTCCAAATTGCACGTCCCCCCCTTTTGAAAATTCCTTGATCCGCCCCTGATGTGCAGTAACGTGTTGATGATATGTAGGGAACTAGTTTTAATTCTATTTTGAAAAAAGGACATCTTACTTTTGAGCATCTGCCTAACTGACATAAGTTGTGTCCGTCATGCTTATCATAATCCATAAATAATCACGGCTACAGAGTACACTTTAGAGGTAAGGTAAAAAAAAAACAGGATCTGAACCTCTTCAAGAGGAAATGGGTTTCTGAATTCTCATAAAAATACCATCATACAAATCCCCTGTATTTGATCAAGGCTATTTTATTTCTCTCGGTCAACATAACATGCTCAGTTGCTACATGGGCGTGAACGAATTGGCTACTAAAGCCTACACATTGATGACTTATCGCCCGCCCCCTGTGAGTCAATCTGACGCCTCACCCCTCCAAACGCCCTGCAGATTGGGGTGACCACACCTATCGGGAAACTTGGTCAGCTGCAGCTTGTGGGTCAAGTGAGGGAAATTGGTCCGCAGCAGACCCCCCACGAAGGGTAAGTGGGAAAATACAGACTGAGTGACCCCTATCTTGGTTGGGCCAGGTTGGCATTGTGTGAGTGAGTGAGTGACTGAGTGACTGAGTGACTGAGTGACTGAGTGACTGAGTGACTGAGTGAGTGACTGAGTAAGTGGGTGAGAGTGAGTTTCTGAGTTTCTGAGTGAGTAAATATAATTGTTGTGTGTGAGTGAGTGAGTGAGTGAGTGAGTGGTTGAGTGAGTGACTATGCATGAATGTGCAACCAAGTGGATGGTATGTGTTTTGCACATATATGAGTGAGTGAGTGAGTGATTGAGGGAGGGAGAGTGATAGTATGAGTAAGTAAACCAGGAAATATGTGTTTTGTATATGAGTGACTGAGTTAGTGAGTGAGGGAGGGAGGGAGGGAGGGAGTGAGGAGAGGGAGGGAGTGGGTAGATTAGTGGGATGATGACATGTTAGAGGTAGGAGTGAGTGAGGGAGTGAGGGAGTGGATGAGTGAGTGTGTGTATGAATATGTGAACAAGTGAATTTGTGAGTGAATGTGTGGATGAATGGTTGAGTGAGGGAGTGTGAGTGTGAAATAAAAAGTCAGTCTACAGGCTTGGGCATTGAGTGAATGTGTGAGTGGTTGGGTGCATGAATGAGTGGGTAGGTTACTGAGTTGATGACTGAGTGAGTGAGCGAGTGAGTGAATCATTTCAGGAGCATTAGTAAATGAGTGATTATGATAGATGAAAAACAGGTAATAACAAATAAAAATCCTGATACTACTGCACAACAATTACACATCCTGTTGCATCAAGGATGACAAATAATTAACAATTGGTATATTGGAAGCCTTTGTTGTTCTGTGTGAAGTTGGCTTCGTAGTGGTGAAAGTCAGAATGACCCACCCTGCCTTTGTCAGACTGAAGGGCTTGCAATTGGGAGCAGAGTAAACGGATGGGTAGTCAGGGGCGAGTCTGTATTATCGACATGATAGGCAAAGCTTTTTATATCAAACTGGTCATAAAAGGGCCAATAGATGTTGTGTGTATCAATGTTCTGCTTGGATTGAATAACAAAAAGAATTGATGTTGTTGAAATACTTGTAGCTTTTATAATTAAGGCATTTGATTGGTTTTAACTTATTTGCAACCTTGATTAGTAATTGATTAATAAACTACTAGTCCAAATAATTGTTTACTTTTGAAAACATACCACAAATGAATTAACAATGAGTTCTGTCTATTCTCATCAAGCAAATCAGACTTGACTTATCTGCTTATTATTTCTCTTTAATGGAAACGTATTGATTTCCTACCAGAATAAAATGTAATTACATGAAATGCTTTTGATAAATCAGCACATGCTTTATAAGATTGTGGTCTGGTCATTTTGATACCGTTTACCTGAAAGCCAAATGGTTCAACATGCATATAAGATTTGCTAGAGGGAACCTTGGAGCCAAACAAAAAGTACGAATACCAGGGCCTACTATAAGCATGCTCTGTGGGCACTTTGATGAAGGCATGTTAGCGCGCCCAGCTGTTGGGAAAGATTTTCTTTTGTGGTCTGACCTACATGTGAGTCAAACATACAAGATAAACAGCCCTTGGTTTCCTACATGATTAAAGTAAACCTTAAACATGAATAGTATAATTAAGTTTATCAAGATAACCTAAAAGTTTTATGAAAAAACAACAGAAATAACAGATCGATATGGATAGGTATTCAAAGGATCCACTTCAAAGTATACAGCTATGGGGTTGGTTGCAAGATGAACATCTTTTGTTTCCCTTCATGATTAAAACCAATCTTAAACATACGATTATATACTATCATCTGACCTATTAAGATTACCTAGAGATTTTATAAAAGAAGAGAAGAGATGTAATTGTATAAATATACAAACCCAAACCAACATTGTGAACAGAGAGTAGTTCAAGGAATCCATGTTAGCATGTGCAGCTGTCGGGTTGGTTTTGCAGTCCGGCTGACATGGGAGTCATTTGTAGCCAACAAACACCTACACGTATCCCGCTACTGTTTTGGTTAATTAGGTGTGACAGCATGCATGTGAGCGGTTGGCGGGGTTCGGGTTGATGGAGAGGGAGGGTGAAAGGTGACACAGGTAGGTGGGATGGTACAGGGCATGGGGAGCTATAGACCATTTACAATGGGTCTGAAAAAAGACTAAAATAATACTGAAACCAACTAACTACTTCACCTATCCCTTATTCATACTTGGTTAAATTGTCTTACAATATACAATATAATCTGGTATGGATAAAGGTTTGAATAGATGAGTTTGAGGATGGTTTGGGGAGTGTAGAAAGTTCATAGCCCTTTTTATGAGGGAGTCAAAGGTTCTCTTGACATGCATCAATTTGCGAGCCAAAAACACCTTTGTGTACCAAAATACCACCTTTGTTAATTAGGTGTGCATGTGTGCACATGGGTTTCATCACCTGGCAGAGGCTGGGTTGATAAGGGGGGTAGGGTAAAGGTGACACAGTTGTAAGGGGTAGGAAGCATCGGAGACCAAGGTCCATTTCCAACTTAAAATACACTCAATAAAAGACTTCTTAATAAATCCCCATTTTTGTTTTAGTTATAAAAATGACTTAATTATAACACTCCATCTTAAAGTTGCAGCAGACAGTATGAAAACACATTTTTCAAGTAATAAAAATTATACAAATTGACTATTAAATTCACATAATTATTATGTATCCAAGATACTATTCTACATGTGACACTTATACCGGTGGATTCATGACTGCTTCAAACAATTATACCATAGATACCAAGCCGCCCAAGTATATGGTGGCCAACGTCGTTGAGGCGCTGGTACCACTTGTTGGCATTGGCCCTTCATGGGTTCGAGTCCCATGGAGTGCAGCATGCATGGAAAAGGACATTTGGATGACCCCTGCACGGAATTGTGCCCAGATGCTCCACAGGACCCAAAATGGTCCACAGGACTGCAGTGGAAGAGCATTTAATAAAGTGAACTCAGCCTGTATAAAAATACAATTAAAAAAAAAAAAAATGTACATGCCCATTTGATAAGATGAGATGATGTTACCTTACATCATGATGTGTTATTCATCTACAATTGAAATGTGAGTCTTTTGTAGCCAGCCCACACCTCCAGATGTCGGGGTACTGTTTGGGGTAATTGGGTATGTCAGCTTACATGGGGATGGTTGGTTGTGGCTCTCGCTGATAGAGGGGGGCATGTAAAGGTAAAAGGTAGGGAGGGTATTTATGAAGCACTGATGGTCGTAATTCTTTTCAATGTAAAATAATGACAATGAAAAAAGCTAGAAAACTGCTTCATATATATTTGCCTTACTTTTGGTGTAATAATGTGTTTGAACATGCAAGAATCTTTGAAGGAAGGCAGTTGCTTTGATCGGTTTGAGAGGAATTCAAAGGGAAATTCTCTAAGGTTTCTTATGGATTGAAATGTGAGTCTTTTGTAGGCAACAAACACCTCTACAAGTCAGGCTACTGTTTAGGGTTATTAGCCATGGCAGCTAACTTGTGGAAGGTTGGTCGGGGCTCAGGTTGATAGAGTGAGAGAGGTAAAGGTAACACTTTAGCAATGCCAGAAGGTCGCCTATTCAATCCCAGATCTTTTTCTCAAAATTTGGATTTGTCTTGTGTATTTGGAGATTTGCACCAGTAATTACTGTCAAAAGTTGATAATCTTAGTCTGATGTTAAAGCTAATGAAATTTAGTTTTCAGGTATTTAGACTAGCTTATTATACTCCTCCTACTTTTGGTAAAAATTCCAGAGAATTAGGCAAATAAGTGGGAATTTGTAGGGTCACCAAACATTTTAAACTATACGATTTCAATGAAAAAGCCGTTGGATACCGATTCATCTGTTATATTATCTGGAAAGAGCAAAATATGTTCTTTCTGAAACTTTTTGAATTATGTTTTTTGATAATTAGATCAAAAGTTATGTTGGGTTAAATCAAAAATTGGAATGGGGAATTCAGGATAACTGACCCTTTTCAATGGGATTAAGGGACCAGCAATATCATTAAACTAACAAACAGTAACTTAAACTATCAAACTTCTGTTTAGGTTAAATATATTGGATTATGGAGGAAACCTTTCCTATAAGAAAGGTGAGTGAAAGGGAAAGATACAGGCAAAAGGGGTTGAATAGTCAAGAGTCCCTTTCCACTTGGAGTCTGGCTACCTTTTTTATTATATTGAGATGCGAGTCGTTTGTAGCCAACAAATACCTCTTCGTATCCCGCTACTGTCCTCGGTAATAAGGTGTGGCAGCGTGCACATGAACAGTTACTGAGGTCTGTGGTTCATGGAGGGGGAGGGGGAAAAGTTGACACAGGTAGCAAGGGGTAGGGAGTTTGGAGGACAGCCCTTTTAGAAAGGTACTGGGAATTTTGAAAAAAATTAGAAACTGGTTTATATATATGTTCCTCTACTGTACACGTTGAGATAGTATATATATATAGTCAAGAAACAGAATTGATCAGGTTTGAAGTAGTGCTTCAACAGGAAGGTTTGAATATGTGAAATACAGTCTGTTTCCAATGCGATTCAAACTATTCCTTCTATTCCAACTATTTTTCCTGTACTATTTCTCTCTTTATTTCTGTTTCGAGAGAGATGTGTGTTTCCAGAATAGGTTCCCCTTTCACATCCCTTTGTTTCTTACTGGCCGTTGTTAACCTCTTCCCTTAACATGTTTTTGTGTTTCCCTGACCCTCCGTCCGCTGGGGTGTGTGATGCAAGTGGGAGAGGGAACATGTTGGAACTAACCCAGGAGGAAGATGGGAGTGAGTGAGTGAGTGATGGATGTTTTACACTGTACTGACAGCCAGGGTCAGTTTCATGGCAAAAACAAGTTGGGACAAATTCTGTCTTTGGTGATCGAATCTATGAAATGAAGGTGACAGGGTGGGTAAACAGCAGGGGATCAAAACCTGCAAATCATTTTTGCTGTACTTCACCCCTTAGAAAACCCAGCACCAATGGGGCATTGAACCTAAAGAGCAACTTCTTCCCGGGAACCTCCACAGGGTTGGAGGTGGGTCACTATAGGGTAGGACGGGGTGGGTCAGACTGATCCCAGCCAAGCTGCGACGTAACAGAAACCTTCTGCAACCATACTTTTTTAGTCAGTCTGTTACTTACTAAGATGGCACGTAAAAATTACGTTATTGATGGTGAAGTTTAAACCTCACCCAATCAGAACGTTATTACAACATTTTCGTGAGGTTAGGACGAAACCAAAACAGAACATTATAAGAACATCCTGATTTGGTTGAAGAATGTAACCAGAACGTTATAACTTTTGCAAACATTCCTAAATATTCCTAAACATTTCTGAACAGTTCTGAACAGCTCCGAGCTCCCAGTAATTCCTGAATATCCCCCTGAACAGCTCTGAATAGGCATGAAGAGCCCCAAACTGCCCTAGACAATTCCAAACATCTCTAATAGGATGAACAGTCCTAAGTGGTCTCGACCACCATCTCTGAGGATTCCTGAATATCCCAAACAGCCCACCCAGCCAAGTTGCAATGTAACATTTAAACATTCTAGAACCTTACATTTTTAGTCAATGTCAATTACGTTATTATCTGTCAATTACGTTGTTGATGGTGAGTTTGATACCTCACCGAGTTAGAATGTTTTTATAACATTATCACCCGCACTGCCGACAAGCGGTACATGCAAGGGGCGGTGTGTATTAACAGGTTGTATGTGCTGCTGCTCATTTAGAGTATTTTATACATATTTGGAGCTTTATTTGGGTGATAAAATATAGAAGACCCTTAGGGGTGTCCTCAGGAATAGGGACGACCCTCTGGGCAGTGTACTGCCTACGGGCTTCACCCCTGGGCAGTATGCTGCCCGGCGGGTCGTCCTTCTACCCTCTGACGACTCCCGCGGGTCTTCTTATATTATTATTTTTTGGTGAGGTTGGGACGGAACTAAAAGAGAATTCTGTTTATGTTGAAGAACATGACCAGATTGTTATACATGTAATAACATTGCAGTGTAACATCACAGCAGTTCTTTGCAGCAACAATATTGGGAGCCATCAAAATAACATAACAAGAACCAAACAGACTGTAAAATTATTGATTGGCTTGGCCCCTGCTGGATCATTAAAATGGGTAGAAAACCAAAGGCATGGAATAAGGGTGTTTCTATAACCAGATGGAGTGTTGCTTCCCTGATATTAATGTAATCATTTATGTATCAGCTAGTAACATTATTACTAAGAGGTCCTAATAAATATATATTGTGTATAGGCTTCAGGTATATATTCATTTGGTAAAGTCACCTTGCTTACACATTTAGATGGCCAGGGATCAGTTCTTAGAAGTCACCCCACACTCACGTTGTATTCACCCTTTTTGCCTTTGCTGCAAATAGCGGCACGTCCTAGTTTCTACTCCCTACCTATTGTGGCCCCTGGTCAGTAGTGCTTATTTTACCCCTGTTGTTGATGCATACCAATGTCACTAGAATAGGTCTAGCTGTGTTATACAAGAATTCAACGAAATAGAAATCCAAAACTGGTGGGGGCAAGGGGACCAACGGGTTTGCAACGTGACCAACCAGAAATAGTGGGGCTGCTTCGGCCACAATAGCCAAAGGGGGGAAGGGGGAAACAACTATGTGACTTTTGATCCAGTGGGGCCCAGGCCCAGTGGGGGTAACAATGTATTCCTGGCCTCCCCCACCAGAGTGTAGTGGAGTGCCCCCTGAGGGGGGGGGGGGGGAGGGGTTGTACAGAGTTTCCCCCTGTTTTGTTACCAGCTATTTGTGACTTGTTTGTGTCTTTGCTTTGGAAAATAATCTAGGGAGAGATCCCACCCTGTTTGTCACTTCACCACCAACCTTGCTTAAGTGTACACTCATTGCTGCTGCATGACTTACAACCCCTAACCTAGCCCTAACACTGCCAGGCCCCACCTACCTCTGCCATGGCCCTACCTTAACACTGCCCATCTATACCCATGGATACCTATTTGCTGCAGTCCCCTGCTTTGGCTTAACCCTCTATGACCACCCCTCTCCATAAACCCATAACATGCTAACCATTAGCCCCAAATTGGATTCCCTTAACTTCTCTCAAAATTAAGGGCCTAAAACTTACAAGACGTTGCTGCAATGTTACAATAACCTCACATGCTTGGCTGGGCAAACAGCTCTGAAATTTAAACCCCCTAAGAGCTCAAAACTGCTACAAGCAGCTCTGAGGTTAGTATGAGTAAAGCGGCATACCCACTAGGCGATTTTACCAACGATGGGGGACAGGCAACTAGGAGAATCGGCCAACTCTTATGATCCCCTGTTAGTATGATATATTGAAATGTACATGTTTGATCTGAATCGGCGGTAAAATTGGCCGACTATTAGAGTAGAGTCGGCCGATTTTAGCACCAATAATCGGCCGACTCTGGAAAAAATCACCTAGTGGGTATGGGGCTTTATTCAGCTGAGAAATTAAACAAACCAACGTGTCATGGACGACACCTCAGTAGATCTACTCATCTATAATGTACCTCATGCTAGAAAAAACTCTTTCTCACCTCTGAAATATGATTATGATGTGTTGCTGACAAGACATGAGTTCAAGCACCTCTTGAAAGAGAGTATTTAGATGGTAATGCAAACATATTGAAACATGTTGTAAAATCTAGTGCCCTTGGGGGCCCATGATCTTAATGATAAAGATGAGAACTCAGAAACAGATCTGCTTCATTCAGGATCCAAAATCAAACTGTTTATTACCACTGTAGAGCACAGGTGGGTGCAGTCCTGGACATGGTCATTAGCCCAAGATTAACCAGCCTAAATATAACCACACACAATAGGCTGGTGGCTGAAGGTAATCCCTCATTATCTAGGTACAAAGGTTACCTGTGTGGCCCAGCCCACATCTGTTCCTACATGTAGCATTTCCACATACATACAAAAGCAACCTATATATATTTATTGATGCATAATATATAATATTACAATCATAATGTGAATTCTATTTAAATAACCTTGTGACTTTTACAATATGACAACTGCGAAATAAATGGCTCAAGGTCTACTGCTCAACATTTCCCAAAAGTTCATTGTAGAATGGAAACATGGAGTGTTCAAGTAAACATATACCGCAACTGTATTCAAGTAAACATATACCGAAACTGGGGGGGCATTCCAATGCGGTCCTAGGATTCACTCTTAGATCCTGAGATATTCTGGTCTCGAGGTGTCCATCTTAGTGTTATACTGGATCCCTACGCGGCGATTAGTTGCCCTTAGTTGTCAACGATGAAGCTGAAGATCACTGGCACCGCACTGGCGGGCGATTAGATACATTAATCGCTGACGATTAGAGTGAAAAAAATTGGACATTTCTGATATTTTGCCGATGATGAGCTGTAAATCATTGATGACTAGCTGTAGTTCGTCAACGATGAATTTGCGTCAATGAATTACAGCTCGTTGTTGACGAATTACACCTAATTGTTGAGGAATTAGAGCAACTAATTTCCCCGTAGGGATGCGGCATTATTATAACATAGGATGGGTTAGGAGGACTACCTTAGGAGCGAATTTCAATTGGATTTAGTGCACTTCTGATCTTTTTAATGGGTTTCTTATCTTATTAAAAAGGAAGGATGACATTGGAAACAAAATATCTCGGGATTATTTAATGACATAATTGAAGATATGATGGTTGTCTTAAGATTACATTGGAACATCCTACTGTAACAGTATAGCCGTCGATGTGAGTGACATAACTAGAAATGTTTTACTACGACGTAATACACTTAATCATACTTAGAACCTGAAGCTAGATACCTGAATGTCAACTTTGTGTGTGGTCGCCCTGATCCTTGCCAGAAAACAACAGCAGGGGCATACCGGCAATGATGTTGCTGTGAAAATAACCCTCTCCCCTGTCATATTTTTTCCACCTCTTTCATTAGCATGCCATTCAAAAACCACAATTTGTGGAGAGGTGTGAATTACACCGCCCGGTTGGTGTTACCTTGGTCGTTATATTTGTTAGGGACTAAAGCCCCATACCCACAAAGTGAATTTGACCAAATCAACCGACTAATCACTGCAAAATTCTCCCACACGCAGTTCTTGGTTAGCAGTATTTTGGCCTACCTGCAGGCTAAATCAAGGTGCATTGTGGGAAATGTGTTGATAAGTCCCTTTCCTGTTACAAGCCTTCACCATATCATAATTAGTCATCTATACCATTTTCCTTTGTTTGAGATTGTAAAAAGGTAGAGTTAGGTACGTTTTCTTTTTGTTTCAATATACTTCCATTTCTGAAATTGATTTAAAAATATTTTCATTACATATTTTTGTATTGCCACAATATGCAGTATTTCTATTGGTTTTCCAATGTTTTTGTCTACAACACATGCCAAAATTAGCCTGCAGGTGCATAAAATACGGGAAAACTTGGAACTGTGTCTGCCTGAATTGGATGATTATTCTAAGAGAAGTGACCGATTTTAGCTCCGATTCAGCAGTCAGTATGTAAAAAAGAAATATGTTTGATATGATTCGGTGCCTCTTCTAGAAGAGTTGGCCGATTTTAGCACTGACGAGCCAGCCGGCTTTGGTGAAATTTGCCTAGTGGGTATGGGGCCTAAGTGAGCTCAGATGATTAGGGGGAAAATGCTGAAAATGTGAGGGTTAATTATGAAATGCTTGGAGTGGTGAGGTGTTGGTGTATATGTAACGGGGAGGGGATGCCGACTCCAGGGAATGTGGACTGGCTACATGCCACTTATATACACTACCTGGAGGAGTTTATCGGGGAGGGAGGGGTGACTTCCCAGGCAAGCAACGTCATAACAAGCACATTCTGTACGTTTTTGGTTAGTCTGTAAACTGCCCAATTTTCACGTATCTGTTACATTATTATTATAGGTAAAGTTGAGCCTTACTAAAAATAAATGTTATGATAACATTATATTTTAGTTCAGTTGATACTTTACTAACAAAGAACGTTATAATAAAATTATTATACCGTGAAAGAACTTTTGATAATAATTTTATAAGCCTAAATCGTAGAGATCAAGGGGGCACAAAGCTAACATGTTATTGCCCTGGTTTCTATATACCATCGAGGGCTTTACCCCAAGACATAGGTGTCTGCAAAGTGGGGCAATAACAATTGCTGAGTGCCCCCACGGTCAGCATTTTGATTAGTCCAATTACACAGAAAATGTTCAGAATTGTTATCAACAACACAAAAATTGGCATTAACAATCATAGACAGGCATTATTGCCCACCAGGGTAATAACAGATCTTTTATTTACCAGTTTCTGAGAGGGCAGGACAATGGTGAAGGTATAGTAGCTGGAATCCTGATATAGGAAAAAGGTCAGACCTTTTCAATAAAGAGTACCCCCCAAGACCTAACCACTCACCGCCCCCCCCCCCCCTCTCTTAGCATCCTCACACTCCGGTGGTCTGCAGGATATCCATGCACTCCCCATGACCTATAGATATAGGCCAATGGGGGAAAAGGACTAAAATATACACAAAAACACCCATTCGACCCCCGACTACCCTATATGATATACCTGTTTCGTATAGTTGCTAAGTACCGATCAAGCCATTATCGTTCGGTTTACTGAAAACTAGCAGTCCGAAGGATGGTTAAGCTTTTCACTCTTCTCATTGTTGGCGTTTCTTATCTCCTTTGTCTTTGGAAAAAATTTAAAAGATAATAGTTATACTGTTTTTTTAATTGAGAGTTATATGTATTGTAGTGTTTTGTACAGACATTTAGTCAGATTTCATACTGATTAGAATTTCACTCATTTATAATATTATAGATGTTCAAGGAAAAAACAGATCCCTATTCATCATATTGATAGATCTGTTTACAATAGTTTTAGTCTTCATGAAACCTTTCTAATTATTAGAGTTAATTTGCAATTTGATGATTATCTAACCGAATCGCAATGCAGTCACTAGTCGTACTTGACACAAATATATTATCCCTGTCATCCTGGAGCAGGATTAGCTTTCTTCCTGGTGCAGGTAGAAAAAAGAGGAACAGAAAAACAAGTCTAGCTTACAAATTTACCTGGGGGAACTATGTCATGCGCCACCCTGGAAGGTCAAAGGTTAAAGTAACTAAGTCAGTAAGTATTTGGCGGGACGCTCGCATGTTTGCTTTGGTTATTCATTCGTACCAAAGTATGATACTTTTTGCATGCCTGTCAGTTTTCACACTCAGGGAGTGTGAAAATGTATGTGGTATGATAGTGATAGCCACAGGAAAAGATATATCATGGCTACAGTGGGATTTGGGGGTTCCGAGATGATCTGAACTGCCATAAATGATTATAAGTAGGACAAGTTGCACTGTTAAAAACCTTTAGGGCCTATGAGACCACTTATAATTATCACGGCTAATTTGATCCTAGAACATTATGCATAAAATGATCATTCTGATTTTCATTGCAGTACCAACTTAAACAATCTTTACGTGAAGCATATTATTTTCTTTCGGATCAATGTAACACTCCTAAACAAAAGTTTCCTTTGGTTGATGTGATTATGTTCTCATATCGACACAAAGTCTATGACATGCACTGCTTTCCACACCTTCAGTACCAGGACAGTATACTGGACATGTACATGTAAGAGGCTGGAGGAAAGCACCTGCCTATGAGGTATGTATTTGGGTTGCTGCTGACTTCATTATTTTATTTTCGAGGAGACTCAGAGGTACTCAAGTGCACAAGGTTCGGTAGCCGAAGTATAGATAAAAGATGAACGATAAGGAGACCTTTTGTCAATAGTTAATCTTATGTAACAGGTTAACAGGGACTTATTTTGAGGGGGACGCATTGGGAGTTCTCCCCCCCCCACCCTTTATGCCAAATTTAGATTTTTATTGTAAAGAGGGGTGGCGGGAGCGCTTTTCAATCCTTTAGTCCTTTGTATAGCTCTCTCAGGTGCGACGTACACCTAGGTGCCCTCTCCTATACCTAGTCCTGTGGTTGACCTATCAACTTAGTTGCCGGAAGCAACCCTTAAAGCTCACACGAATTTTTTTTTTCAAAATTCAGATAACCCCTTATTTTGGTCTAAATTAAAGTTGACAGTGTCTCATGCGACCTGTGCACTCAAACAATAGCCTGAGGGGGTCTATTTGTAAGTGCGAAGCCAGTCTCACACTTTAAGTGTGAATTTGCAGGAGGCAAGCCTGAACATGCTAATGACGTCATGGGCGCCATAATACTCACTATTGTTACCAATGGAGAAAATTGATATTCAAAATGTATAGTTCAGAGGCACATGATATTTTCAGAATGAGGTGTTGTATATGTGTAGAACCTCCCAGAATTTTTACTTAATTTTACAAGCCATTGTTTCAGACTTATGAATTTTCAAAGAGGACTCATATCCATTCACAATTTAGGGTTGATGGCTCCCGTGACGTCATGGGCCTTTGTTTACATGAGCTAGCATGGAAGGTACAGCTGACTAGTGCAAACAAGCAGTGCATTAAAATTTGGTCTATTTCGATAGTTACCTTAGATATAATGATTGATCTCTTTTACACATTAATGATAATACAAATGAAACGTATTATAGTGCTTAAAATAATCTTTTCGCGTCTTCTTTAAACAAAAGTTTTCTGTCAAGCAGCTGACAAAAAATAAACCCGGTCGGATAGGCAAAACTCCTCTAGCAGGCTTCCTCTTTTTTTCTTATTCTTGATAGGTCAGAAAATCCGCGGTTTTTTCCTATTATGAGCTGGTTAGGAACAGAAACTGGTTATAAAACAAGTTAAAAAAGCAATAGCTTTCTATACCCCATCGCTATTATCATATTGCCCAATGTAAATCGATTCTCAGAAAAGAACCCACGGCTGGAGGAACACCAAACTTTTTGTTAGTAAAGTCTTTTTTTTTTTAGAAATGAATAAATTTGCGTTCGGCAATAAAAATGTAAATGCATAAATATTGCGCACCTCTATAATAAGTTTGAAACCTAAAGCAGAGACCTGGTATGTATATAGGATATATAGAGACTGGAAAGCTTCTCTTTGGGCCTATGTGCCAGTTCCCCTGGTGACTGGTAGGTCAACTATGACCAGGGTCTTGCCATTACCGATGTAATTGTGGAATAGCTAGTGACACCACACTGGCTATTTTTACCATAGGCATAATGGTCAATCCAAATCTAGTCCTACCAAGGGCCAGGTGTCAGGCCTATAGTGCATAACAGGTTTACCCCTGGCTTTCCAGTCTCAATATATCCTATATACATACAAGGTCTCTGTCCAAAGGTAACCGGGAGTATGATATACTTCACATTGGGTGAACACATAGTGTAATATATCTTTAATATAGACCCAACACGAAGTAGTCACGTCGGGCAACGTTACCCAACTTGAATGCAGACCCGATGCGTAGTGTAATTACGGCATAGCTCACGTCCAGGTCACGTCCAAAACATGCCCCTATACTAGAGCTTTCTGGAGAGTATATATGTTAAAAATAGGCCAGTAAGGATGCCTTAATTTTTCAAACAAAATAGTTCCACGTAACCTCTCTCTCCCTAAATAAGTAAACATCTTGCTGGTCGACAATGATATACCTAGTCAAGCTTTGTTGAAGGGTGACCTTAGCTGAGAGTTAGCGGCAGGTGAACTCTCAGGACAAGGCTTACAGGTAAAGTGACCCTTAGGAAGATACCTCAAGTCAAACCTTGTCCAAACTACGTCCAATCCACGTCCAAACCACGTCCAAACCACGTCCAAACCACGTCCAAACCACGTCAACTCACGTCTAACTCACGTCAGGGTCACGTCAAGGTTACCTCAGGGTCAGGTCCACAGCCCGCCCCCTGGTGACTGATCGGGGAAGTGAAGTCAAAACAAACACAGCGACCTCTGCCGAGAGCCTGGTTTTAAGGGGGGTGGGGGTGGGGGGGCACTGACTGTTTGAAGGTAACTACCCACTACCAATCGACCACCCCTGCATTTTGTGACTGACCACACCTGATTTTTAGTTGACTGTCCCTTGTTTTGGGGGACACAGATCACTGTTCCCAAAAATCAGGGTCTTTCAAAACCAGAAAATATACAGAAATCAGTTACTGCCCTCATAGCATTCTATGAATGTAGTCCATCACCCCCATTTTATTTTGCCTAAATTGTGGTTGACCGCCCCTCAGTTTTGACATGCACTGCCCGGGTTCATTTGGCAATGGGTACCTGCTCAAGCCCAAGTGCCTAAGATTCTCTCTTCGACCCTAAGATATGTTGGTTCCAAGGTGGCCATCTTAGTGTAATATTGTCTTATATATAGGATAGGAGGGCTAGCTAACTTAGGAGCAACAAGTTAAACTAGAACTATATCTTAGTAAAAAGAGTTTCTAATCTTAATACAGAGGAAAGATGGCATTGGAACTAAAATATCTTGGGATAATTCTATGACAACATTTAAGATAAGATGATTTTCTTAAGATTAAATTGGAAAGTTAGGATGCCAACATAAGTGTGAAAAGACAAGTTACATTCATCAATAATTCAAACTGAGTTTTCCAGAACGTCCTTTAAGTACACCACAAGCAGGTCTGCCTTAAGATGCCCGGCTCCCAGGACAGACATGAGACTTTGGTTAAAGTGGTTTATTTTTTGACCCAGATCCAGGCCGGCCATACGGTCCTGGTTTAACGGCTTATTTTGGTATAGAATGGATCCGGATCCCTCTGACAGGTCCAGCAGGTTCATCGGGTGGGGACCGTGCGAGTGGTCTGCGAAAGAGAAAGGGGCGAGTCTTGAGGGGTATACATGGCCCAATTTAGTTTATAGACTTTTATGTAATCTATTCCCACATCTAGCTGTGATATATCAATAATTCAGCGGGGGGAGGGGGGTGTTTCCAATGGATATCATAATACGTGGGACCTGTGCCTGGTCCAGGTTCGATTCCCCGATGTCTATGTTGGATCACATTTCCTTGCCTCTGTTCTCATCCCAGTCCCTATTTATTCAATTATGGTATTTGTACAAAGCATAAACTTTTATTGGTCCTGATTTAGTTGAGGAATTGCTGTGCAGACATCATCAACATCATCGTCATCATCATCGTCGTCATTATATATACATACATACATACATACATACATACATACATACATATATATTTCATTGAAGAAAAGGATATGAGATTGCGAGTTTCGAGAACAATGATGCGAGTTTCGTATTATGGTAATAGAAAATTCTTCTTGATATCATTCTTTTAGAATCATCAGTATCCGGTGCCATTTGTTACAGATTAAACATTATATTATCTAAATGTGTGTGTATTTTCCTCTCCCCAGAACTCTCCCTCCCACGGCATCCCCTTGTGTACCATTGGCGGAAGGCACGTTCTTTTAGATCCAAAGTTCCCAGGCTTTGATGATCCTGTGGGAATAAAGGGTAAAACCTGCAGCCAAAAAGGGAGGCCCCATTAGACTCTATGAAAAAGATGTAGAGATGGTGTCTTCTACTCCCAAGGTCCGAGTGGTGGGAATGGGGTCCAGCGACCGGAGGCCGTATTAAAATGATCATTTCCAGAAGGTATATTGAATAAAGGCAATATTTCATTATGTGTTGCTTCAGGAGGAGTTTGACACGAAATTATATCCAGAAATCGAAGGTGGAATAAAGACATGTAATTGTCTTTCCATGTTTCTATTGCTCTTACATTTCATTAAAAATGCGGGTGTATATGAGGGGTCCTGATGTCGCATGTAAAATGTAAGAAATGGTCACTATCATTTGAATTTCCATGTCAATTTTAATAACCTTCCATGTCGCATGTCGAATTTAAGAAAAAGTCCATGTCATGCTAGTTTTTTTTCTCATTTCACTAAGGCCCATGCCACATGTCAAATTTAAGAAATGGCTATGTCGCCCTGTCGATTTTATGGGTCCACACCCATAAAATCATGATACATGGATAGGTCTTTAAAAAAGGATAGGACTCACTGTAAACTTATAAGTGTGTTTTCGTAATGGAAGGTTGATCAATATCATTAGAGAGGCCCTATGCAATAAAGTTATACTTTTGACAAGGGCCTGTCAGCAACGTTGAGTGTATTTGTATGTATTCTTTGAACAACGTCACAATGCCACATAAAACCAAATCTATACACTTACAGATTTATAAAGATAAACGCTCAGTTGAAAATCCTACAAACCCCCCAAAAAGATTGTAAAATCAGCAAATGTAATTTCATTTAAGCCACATGCACCTCATCTATTTCCCTGTATGTCCCCAGCCAAACGGCCTTCTCTTCATCCTGACCAAAGTCCATCTTTAATTACTAAGTTAATTTCCCCACTCCTTCCCCACCCACCACACATTTCCCAGAACCTCCTTAGATTATTATTCCTCTGACCGGAAAGAGACACACTCCCCGCGCATGCGTGACGTCCGGTCGTCATGGCGATGCCCCAAACCGTCCCAGAAGGCCGTGCTGTCCATCAAAGTCACGTGATTAAAGAACGCCGCCATTAGGCCACGCCCCCTTTAGTTGACCACAGTCGGGAGTCTGGGTTTAATCATTAAATGGAGATTAATGGATTAAGGCTGGTAATTAAAGTACGCCATGGTTGGTGGAGAGTTAGGAATCTTAACTCCTTGTGATATCAGAGTGTGGATAGTTTGGGGTTTGTTGTAAAAACACAGCAGGTGTCGCTGTGTGTCTCTTATCTACTGAAGGGAACCGACTTCGGGAAAAGTGGGACATCAAAGACATTTTTCATTTGAGATTTGAGATTAAACTTGTGCCTTCTAATTTGATAAAAGATGGTATACTTTGATATGGGTTATAATATATCATAAGTCATCCGACTTCAGCCTTTAATAGACGGTGTACCAGTTGCATAAAGTTCATGCTTTTTTTTTCTGTCTAGGCCCTTCCGAGCACCTCCTTCTCCCGCAGGCCCGTAGCCAACTTTTTTCAGAGGGGGGTTCGTTTTTATGAGTAACTCTAAGGGCAATTGGTAAACAATGCACAATAAAGGCCTACTCCTTTGTGCTATACATCTCAATTTTAGGCCCTACCCTAAAATGGTAAAATATTCTTGTGGATGAAGAGTTTCATCCTTATGGGGAGGGGGTTCGAATATTTTAGAAGGAGTTTGTCCCAGGGGGGACCCCCCTGGCTACGGGCCCAGAGTCTTGGGCCCACTCCACCCGTCAACACCCCACGTGGGTTTGTATTCACATACACCTAATACTGATTTATCTGTCTGTTCCTGTAATACAATAGATTGGATCACCATGTTTTAGTCCACCCAGGCTGATATCAAAACACGATCTTCTAGATCTGGTCCCTTTATAGCTGTCCTCGCTTAGAGGAAAGAGGGGAATGTATTTCAAATCTGTGGGTAAGACGATGAATGGACATCAGGGACTGTAATCCAGAATGTTGGGACTGGTAAAGGAAAAGGGGAAACAAGAATGAAAAAGACATAACTCAGATACCACCTGATGCCTCTCTTTAGTATGTATTGAATCAGTAAAACCACAGAGGGTACATCCAGGAAAGTACAAAGCGTCATAGTTAGTGCCAGTTTGTATGATAAATTATAGTGATAATACTGGATGATTTGTAATAGTTCGCAGCGGCGCACACTTTTTTTTCTCTAGAGAAAGAAAATCAGGCCCAAAAAAAACATTAATCCGAAAATCAAAGAGTGAGTGCCCCCCCCCCCCTCCCTGGGGGATTGAAGCCTTATGTTCATTACAAAGAATATATCATACAGATACAAAATACTATGAATAATATACACAATTTATGTGTTATTTTCAGGTTTTCTGCAAGTTTGGAATTCCCTGTACGATCTGTGTGACATCAGGTAAGATTTGGGTTTGTTCCATAAACCAGTATGCAGAAAACACACATTTGCTGTCCATAAACCACGCCCCCTTCTTCCCGGAATGCATCTCGCCTCGCTTCCGGTTCCGCTTTACCCCCGGTGAAAATGGCAAACATTCAGACCTGTTACAACATCACAGACGGGAGGCGTTACAACGACAACGCCCTCAGTCCCCTAATGGACGTTCTGAAATGTTGGGTAGGGAAAAGTGTGACTGAAAATGGCCGTTTTTTAACGATGTTTGATGTAATTTTTAGTTGCTGTATCTTAACTACTCCAACAGGGGAAGTGTTCAGTAAAGGCCATATTCCACTATACGGTATTTGCTTGTGGCACTATGAAAAGACGCAAGGAACTGGCTGCAAACTCGTTTGCGACGGCCGCAAATTCATTTGCAGCAGCCGCAAATTTGTTTGCGGTTTGGCAGGTTTGCGTCACCTGTTTGCGTCACCTGCTTGCGTCACCTGCTATAAAGGCTATATTCCACTTGCTTGTGGCCACCAGACACAAGCAAACAGCCACAAATGAGTTTGCGGTAGAGTGCTGCAAGGTGGAATATAGGTGTTTGCGTCGCCTGTTTGTGGCACCTGTTTGCAGTACTGTTTGCAAAACTGGCAAAATGAGGGTACATCAACATTTAGGACCCATGCCTTAGATTTTGATGGGGAACCTACCCGGAAATTCACAGACTTTCTATGCTATATTAAAGAGGTCACAACTGGGAAATGAGTCAATCAGACGTGGCGCAAAATTCAGAATATATTTTTCCCCTGCTAGGCTACATTAAACTATACAGGAAAACAATTAGTTCCGTGAGACCTTCTAGAGCATACAGAAGTGGCAGCCATGCCTTTTATAAACCCATAACAGCCAACAACTGAGCACATTTTTACACGATGTTTCAGTACTTTTTGGCTGGCCTGTGACAGCGTTTTTCTGACAGTGTTGACAGTAGACGGACCGTGTGACAGCAGGCCCCTAACCTTAGTGACAGATATACAGGGGGCCAACAAGGACGTGACAGTCGACAACCGACCTCTGACACCGGGAAAAAAGCGTATAGAGAAAATACCGGTGTTGGAATGCCAACGACTGTGGTTTAAAGACAGTACATCCTTTTGTGAGCACGTGCTTACGAGAATGCTCAGTGTGCTAATTTTCTTTTGAAAAATCATTTTTCGGAGGAACATGTGAACATCATACAGCATACTTGAATAATGTTAAAAGTACTTAAACAATACATTTTTAAGTTTCGGCATTGATATCATTGTTCATGTCAGCGTGATTTTGATTATGCGTTACTTATAAAGTATTAAGACTTTATAGATAGTTAGAGCCTAAATGGGACCATAATGATATCATATTCTTTCAGAACTGAAATAATAATATTATGTGGTCGTCCAAAAGCTCGAATACATTGATTGTATTAAAGTTAACAAGCATGTATATATATGCCATTTAACGCAGACGGGCTGAGACTGTGGATCTGACGTTTTTGATTCTTCATTTACGTACAAAATAAAAGTAATCATAAGTCACATAAAACCGCAATATTCCAATCCTAAATATATCTAGAATTCGACCAGCTTGTACCATCCATGTATTTCGCAATTCAATTCAGGTCACCAAATTTTATTCGTTACATGGTTTACCCTACAAAAAGCCCAGTACAAGCCCGGCACGTAACCCTAGCCCTATTTTACCCCCCAGTGTTGCTTTACCCCCCACCTGCGCCCCCCCCCCCCCCCACCTGTCCCCCCTTACTCACCTCAACACCACCCTAATTTATTATATGCACCGCCCAGGACCCAGAGAGGGGGGGGGGGGGGTCCTCGACTTGGGTTTGGGTAACCACCGCAAAACGGACTCCGGGAGCTGGCTGTGATCACAGCAAAGGAAAGAAAAGGGGAGGGAGGGCTGTCACTGACCAGACAACTCTAAAAAGGGGGGCTGTCAAGGCTTACTGTCTGCATACAATATCTTTTGTTGTCAGAGTAAAGCATCGAGGACACATTTCAGGCTCTTCAAACTCCTTCATACGGTTAATTGTATTATAATCTTTGAAGAACAACACTCATTTTTGGGCTAAACACAGCAGCTGTAGTAAAAACAAGTGACTGTGCTTTGACCTGTCAGAAATCAGGGGGCTGTAAACCAACACCTGAAAATTCACAGAGATGTCATTTTGTGAAAAAGGGGGGCTGTAGTTTAGCAGTGGGTACCTACAATCAAAGAGTGAGTAACCCCCCCCCCCCCCCAGGCCTGGTGCATACACAACCTCGTACCCTTGTCAGACATTCTTACAGCCAACAGGAATTTCAAACTTTTTTCAAACCTTTAGTTTTCATTTTTTTAAATCCTGAGCATAGGCAGACTTTAAACAAGTCAGAATTGTCTGGGTTTCCTTCTCCAGATTTATTGTGTCATTCCAAACATATGTTGACCCAGTTCCTTTTTTACTGAGAGTTTAAGTTAAACCATTTTACATGTAATCTTCTTATACTTGCTATCATGAACATAAAATGAAACCCAAATAATCACAAGTTTATTCATATCTTTAACTACACTGATATTATAAACCATATAAAGTAAAATCATTTTAAAATCATTATTGACTGATATACATTAGGATTTATAAGATTTGTTTGCTAGCAATTCCTTATACTACTCACACCAATCCCTAATAGAAAAACAACAAACAACTTTCATCTTTTATTCAGTACGTAAGAGAGTCCTCAGATGGCCTATACTTAAAGTAAAGGTGGAACTTTTAAAGAGATTTCCTCTGTGAGAGGGTGGCGCGCCTGGGTTCAGGCCTGTATCTATCCAGCCTGATGTCATGTGTTGAATTTCAAAAGACGCCAATGTCAAACGTATTTGTCACTTATTTATCCAAATGTTGCATTCCAATTTAAGAAATGTATAATTTTTACCCTACCTGTTACGTGTTCAGCCTTCATTTCACGTGTCAAATTTAAGAAATACCTCTGCGATTCAGGAGGAGATTGCTTGTGAAAATGATCGCACGGTACCCTACCTCTCACTATGTATTTAATTTCGCTAGCTTGCAATAATTTTATTGCACCTGAGATTATTTGCGAATTCCTAAGATCTGTAATAGGGTGGTTTTTGTTTGGCTTGTTCAGCTCGAGGTCTGGAAACCTTGAACCGTACAGAAATCTGACTTCTAGTCAAACTATTCTGATTTTTGTACACATTCTGTACCCGTTTGCATCATGGTAAGTACATCACTACCATATTCCATCTTGATAAAGAAGAGAAAGCGAAACAGTCAGACCACGATTCCTATGTCACCAGCTCGGTCCTAATGTATAGCACGCCCAGTATATATAAATCTCCACCACCAGACGGTTTGGAGTGGGGAAAAACGTGTTACACCGACCTGTGTGGAGTCTGGGATCTGTCTCTTAAGGCCCGGCCGCACTACACGACCCAACTCACTGATGACAGTTCAGTCTTACAGAAAAATCTGAGCCTTGCCACACTCTACGACTAGATAGTCAGGAGTGGGGGGGGGGGGGGGGGCACTGACTCTTTTAGTGTAGGTAACAATTGCCACGCTATGGACACCATTACCTAATGCTGAGGGGAATGACCCCCACCCCCTCAAAATAAAAATCAATAAAAAGAAAAGAGTAAATAAATAAAACAATAGAATAATAAATAGCTAATAAAAATAAATAAGAATACAATAGAATAACAATACAGTAGAATACAAAATAGAATAAATCAATCAAAATAAGAATAAATCAAAAATACATCAATCGATAAAGTTAATAGATGAAAAAAAAAAAAACACACACAAAGATCCCAGCAAATTGTCATTCTAATCACATTGTTTTTACTTTCAGAGCACTAATACACAGACAAAACAATCAGGAAATCAGGCCGTAGGGTTTCTGAAACCTAATCAAAACAGCCTCAACCTATAACTTGGTACATAAACTAAGAAACATTGGCAAAAAAAGCCCTAGGTACTGGTAGGATGTCTGACCACCACCATATCAAATCTTTATGGGCCAGGCCACCGCCACCGCTCCACACCCAGCCAGAGGTGTGACGTTATAATAATGCTGCAGCAACGTTCTGTATTGGTTCTTGTTACATTATTTTGATGGCTCCAAATAACGTTGCTGCAACATACTGCTGTGACATTGCATTGTGACATTATTATAACATTCTAATTATGTTCTTCAACCTAAACAGAATTTTCTTATAACCGTTTGTTTTGGTTTGTCCTAACGTCACCCCCCAAAAAAGTTGTAATAACATTCTAATTTGGTGAGGTTTTGACCTCACCATCAATAACGTAATTGTTATGTGCCAACTTAGTAAGTAACTAGTCTAAAAAAAAGGATGGTTGCAGAACGTTTCTGTTACATTGCAAGCTGGCTGGGTAAAGTGGTGTGGCAGTAGCTACCCCAATCATACCTCAGTGCCCCCCCTCCCCTCTCCAACCACAACCTAGCCAACTGGCCCTCTATACTGATAAGGGTAAGGGGGTACCAGAGGCCTACCAAAAATACTTATAGGGTGTCCTATCAACCGACGCCAGGAACCGATCGGTCTTGTAGTTCTGACTATTCCACCCAGGGCCTAGGGGCTGTATGAGAATGTCCCGGCAAACTTGTGATATAACAGAAACGTTCTATAACCATACAGTTTGTTACTTACTAAAATGGCATGTAACAATTATGTTCTTGATGGTGAGGTTGAAACCTCACCAAATCAGAACATTATTAAACATTACTTTTCAGTGAGGTTAGGACAGAACCATAACGGAATGATATAAGAACATTCTGTCTAGGTTGAAAAACATAACCAGAATGTTATAATAACATTGCAATGCAACATCACAGTGCGTTGCAGCAATGTCATTGGGGCCATCGAAATAATGTGACAAGAACCAATACAGAACCTAAAGGAACGTTGCTGCAACGTTCTAATAACATCACATGTTTTCTGGGATCATAGCAATAATATATAGAATGGGTAGAAAGCCATAAGGACATTATAAGGCACAGAAGGCATGCCTGCGTTATTCATTAAGACTAAGTAAGAATATATATATATATATATATATATAAACCATCCAATATTGGTACAAAAATAAGAGTTCTATTGGAGATATTCTTTAAGAGACTTTTTTTAATTTTTTTTTTTTATTAATCATTATACTCATCTTACAGGATGATCTTCCGTACAAGTGAAAAGTAGTATAATATCATGACAATCAACTCAAGTAAATAAATTGCATTGACATTCAAGTACATGGGCTGTAACTAGTATAAGGTCGAGCTTAAGTACCAGAATGTAATGCTATAAATGTAACTCTGTTATCAACATTGTCGGTGTCATTTAGCGTTAGAAATTTTTTTTTAGTTCATACAAATATTACAACAAGTAATGCTAACAGTGTGATATGTACATACAATTCTTTGGTCGTAGCTAGTCTAAGCATCCGACATATATATGTCACAAATACATATACAGATATCAAAAAAGGCACATGTTATAGGATTTTATCAAGCAATCATGTCGAAAGAAATTGTTGTAGAACAATAATAACTACAAATAGTTTATTAGTGATTTCTTGTAGTCATTCTTAT
This sequence comes from Lepidonotus clava, assembly GCA_936440205.1. Classification (NCBI taxonomy): domain Eukaryota; kingdom Metazoa; phylum Annelida; class Polychaeta; order Phyllodocida; family Polynoidae; genus Lepidonotus; species Lepidonotus clava. Next base: position 6,139,302 of record OW387143.1, read on the forward strand.
TTTGCACGCACTTAATATGAGTTGGTAGTTGATTCCATAATTTTGCTCCAGTAAAATATGGAGACCTATTATACACACTTGTTTTGACAATATCAGTAACGAAAGTTATGGTATCTGCAAGCCTAGTGTTTCTTTTAGGCTTGTAGATCATATTTTCATTATTTTTCAGGGTGAACATTGTAGACAATAACTGCACATTTCTCCTGAAATCAAGGGTTTTAACCTTTGATTTCATATGCAGATCTGTAGTCCTAATGTCCCTAGGGTTATTGATATTTAGACACATCCGCAAGGCCCTGTTTTGCAACTTTTGTAGCTTATCAAGATCGTGATTTCTACAAAAGTTAAGTATGTATCCCACATATTCAACTAGTGGTAAGATTGATTGCTTGTAAACTAGCAGCCTGGTCTTGACATCAAGCAATGTTATAATTTTTTTTTCCTAATTGAAAGATTTTAAAACTGAACTTCTTAAAAACCTGGTTATAATGTGCCTCAATATTGAGGCATTCATCTAAGATGATTCCCAGATATTTGAATTTCGTACAGGTACTAATATGAGATTGGTCTATATAGAGGCTCAATGACTGCTCCTTATTTATTTTTGATCGATTACCATACAGACAAACCTTTGTTTTAGCTATATTCAGATTAATATGATTGTCAACACACCATCGATTAATTTGATCCAATATTGGTTGAAGGCGTAATTGTATTAGTGGTGTTCCCTTGTTTGCACAGTAAAGAACAGCATCGTCTGCATAAGGAATGGAAATATCATTTCTGTGCGAAAAAGAGGCAAATCGAATCTGTTTCTGTCCGTTTGCATCACAATTATCAAAAATGTTGTAAAACCTTAACATATATATCGAAGCTTTTACCCTGCTTTCTATGTTCTGAGAATGTTAAATATTTAGGGAGACAAAGCTTAGTCATTAATGATCAATATTATCATAGACATGACTGTATCTCTATAATATCATACATGATAAATTGAATTAAATCATTTGAAAACTAAAGCCCCATACCCACTAGGCGATTTTACCGACGACTGGTGCCGGGCAACAGCAGAATCACTGGTAAAGTCATCACCAAATCAGATCACCTGTTAGATGTAATATTGAAATGTTACATGCTAACAGGTGATCTAATTTGGTGATGACTTTACCAGTGATTCTGCTGTTGCCTGTTGCCAGTTGCCGGTAAAATCGCCTAGTGGGTATGGGGCTTAAGGATGACCTACACATCTGAAGTAGCGAAACCCTTTACAGAACACCCTTTGCCCTCCTCGGGTAACAGACATGTATTCGGATGAGTTTGATTGTAAATTTAATGAACCTGTATGTAATCAACATGAAATTTGATCATTGATGTTAAGATAATGCATCTCTGAATTCAACTATTACCTTGTGGTAATTTGATAATAAAAAAGACGCGTGTAAAGAGGGAGACTTAAAAGTTTTCCTCTTTTCCTTTCTTTTAACAATGACCCCATCGCTACCGGAGTTTATGTGAGCTTATGGAAACTGTACTCGACTTTGAAACTCCCATAATTATATGTCGATGTCTCATATAACAAAACTCGCGTAAATCGCCAACAAACTACCATAAATTCACCCAAAACTCCTGTAAATCCACCCTAAAACAACCATAAGTGCACCCAAACTCATGTAACCAAAAGCAAAAGTCACATAGCTGCGATGTGGGTAAAAGAAGATCGTAACTTATGAAATGCAAAATTTACGGAGGTTTGTTATGAAACAGGCCACTTTGACCCATTGCACAATGACATTTCATAACAGCACACGCTCAAGGATAACTTTAAGAATGGTTGTGCTACAGCAAAACGTTGTGCTGTTACAAAACATTATATCTTTTCTTCTACTGTAAATTTATGTAAAAAGGATAAAAGAAAAAAACATCCTGTTAAGATTGCACCTCATTACAATCATTCTAGGTAGGTTATTTTTGTCAAAACGTGTGTTGTTACGCTCAGGTAACAACAAACTGTTACGCTTTTTTATTATTTTCATTGTTACGAAACTTATTATGCAACGGGCCACTGTTCTGGCACAAGTACCCCCATTCTCGTTGTACCTTTCCACCCAAACCCAACCCTACAAACACTTAACCCACATCTCCCCACAACAACATGGCCGACATCTGACTCCCATAAACCCCCAAACCTCGCCAAATCTCGTGCCGCGAGAAAATTGGAGATTTGGGTTGGGTTCTTCCCCGACTCCCCCCATACTCCTTAGTCGCGTCGGATTCCACATGTAATACTCGCTCCGACTATAGCCTTTTTTCGTGAAGCAATTTTATTGTAGTACTACGCAACCGCATCACGCACGTGGCCCTCCGCGAAAAAGTAGTTCTTATAGAAAGTGCCAAGTCAGGCAGGTAACAAGTCCCAGCGAAAAGTAGTCCCGGCAGTTCCCATAGTGCTATAGTTGGAGCGATGATTACACGGGAATCTGAAGCGAGAAAGGAGTTTGCGACTCCCCCCTACAGCACCAACGACATCCATCTTGGATTGCCATGACAACCCACCACGCCACACGGGCGATAATTGGCTGTTTTGGGGCTCGCCATGTTGTTTCTAACACTCTCCAAGCACATAATGTATCACTTCAAAGACTATTAAAACTTATTTAGTGCAGATTTGATAATATAGGATAGATTCGTGATAATTCCCCTTAGGGGCTATCCATATGATGTCAGGGGGTGGGTGGGTGTTTTGAACAGTGTGACTCTGCCTGAAAACGAGCCTTATTTTCTTGTTAAGACTAGAAAATTTAGTGTGACAGGGGGTTGGGTGGGTCCTAAAAATACCCTGGAAAAGTGTGACATCATTTGTGGACAGCCCCTAAGGTGTAGAAGCAGATGGGTTGAAATTGGAATAGGAGGTTATCCCGAGATCTCGCGAGATTCTACATGGCTGCAGATGAAGAACATCCAGGAAATTGTGTATTGATGTATCTGGATGTGATGTCAACCCAAGATCTGCTTGGAGATTGATGGGTTGTGGCCGGAAGTGTCCTTACCCCAGATCCGTCCCAGAATGCCCCGCGACCCGCGTTCAGGACAAGTGGTGCCCTCTTTAGGGAGAAATGTGAACTGTTATAAGGATGCCACATGTATACTTGTATACATGAAGCCATATGTCTGAAGTCGGCTCCATGTAGATTGGAATCAGATGAGCCTCAAAATAACTCATAATGACAGTTCAATACGGAATATTAGTAAGGAATATTAGAGACCTTGTGCAGACGTGATAATAATTGATAAGTTTTATTCAGTGACACTTATTTTGATAATTGCAGCATAAAATTGTAATTCTTATATATGCTTCAGAAATTTGAAAAACAATGACTAAAAACATTAGCAATATGGCGACCAGCCCATTCTGGTCAGTTGTGACGCCACCTACATAACGTCTGTAACATGAAGATGACAGAGGGCCTCTTTTTATGGCCTACCAAATCATAGTTGTCCTTTGTATAGGCTTCATAAAGGTACGGTAATAATAATTAGTTTCAATAGACGTTGTGCAGATGACGACACATTTCCTCAAAATGGGGAAAGCCCTGGTCAAGCACTTGGTTAGTTCCATAGCAAAAACATCGTTGTTTGGAACACTACTAAAACCATTAGAAGGTTACTAAATTCAAATGTATATAATATCAAATGTAAATCTTGTAGACTTATACTTGCAGCCAGTTCCTTCTTGAGTCATTATGTTTTTTTCAGGAAGGCCACTTACTAACATCATTAATAGATGTTACTTCGCTATATTCCTCACAGCATCACATTTGATCGTATTCCTGTTTTTAATTTGTTAGAGTAATTGAATTCATAAGTCAGATTACAAAATAAAAGGGAAAAAAAGGAAAAAGCATGCCTAATAAATTTCTGGTCCAGCAGCAATTATTAATGAAGAGAAATAGAAAGATTCAATGATGAAAAAAAAAGATGGCAATGTGACTTAATCATCTCTTCAAATATCCCTTCAGACAAAAAGGATGGCAGGTGGAATCATCAGGAAAAACTGTTCCGGCCAAAAGTGGAGCTGTCACTTGGCCCCCAATGCCCCCCCCCCCCCCCCCCGCCCCCAGTCCCCCCCCCCGCCCCCCCACACACACTCTGCCTTCCTTCCCCCTGTCGTGATTTAGTCCAGGTGCATCGGGCTGGAGGAAGGTAGGAAGGGGGGGGGGGGGGTAAAGCCCCATACCAACTAGGCCATTTTAGCATAATCGGCCGACTAATCTGCGCTAAAATTGGTCGATTATTCTCATGGATTTGGCCAATTTTAGCACCTCTTAAGCTTAAAGCCCCAAACCCACTTGACGATTTTGACCAGACTCGGCCATTCACTGGTGCTAAAATCGGCCGACTGTACCAGAAGAGTCAGCCGATTTTAGCGCCGACTCATATCAATCATGTATATTACAATATTGCATACTTATTGATGATCTGAATAGGTGCAAACAAGATTATCTTGGTAAAGATCGGCCACTTTTAGAGTCGGCTGACTTGGTCAAAATCACTTAAGGGCCATAACTACTTGGTGATTTTGCCTGAGTCAGCGGACCAATCGGCACTAAAATCAGCCGATTATACCCCCAAAATCGGCCTATTTTAGCGCCGACTCAGATCAAACCTGCACATTTCAATGTACTATACTAACATGGGGATCATAGGAATCTGTTGATTCTGCATGTTTCCCGTAGCCCGTCACTGGTAAAATTGCCTAGTGGGTATGGGGCTTTAATGGGTATGGGGCTTAAGGAGGGGGGAGGTAGAGAGGGGTGGTAGGGAGAGGGAGGTAGGAGGGGTGGTAAGGAGCTAATTGGTCCAACCTGAGAATCTGCTTACTGGAGCTTACTGACATATCTTGCTGGAGACCAGACGTATAGAATGACAAATATCGTTGCTTGGTTATAAATGTTTGCTTATGGGAAATAAAATTTGTAATGAAAAAGAACACTATCAGAAATTAAGCAAATGTGTCATGCACAAGATCAGTTAAGAGGGATAGAAATTTGATACAGACAGGCTTAACTGATATATCATCACTAGGATATAGGATGACGAATATCATTGCTTGGTTATTAATGTATATACATGTATAGATGTATATGAAATATTAAAATCTAATAAAAATTATCTAAAACAGACAAGTTGCTACTCATCCTCCTGATAATATTGCTTAAGGCACAAAGTAATAACGTTTCATCATTGCATGTATTTAGCTCCTTTCAGTATATTCTTTTTTACATGTTATGTTGAAAATACTGAAAGAAGATTTATCTAGTTCATAAACCATTAGCAATTTTTGCTACCATTTCTCTGCCAAATTTGCTTCTTTCAATATTTCTGACATGTTTTGTTGAAAATAATGAAAGAGGCTTTGTCTAGTTGTTAAACCATTATTTTTGTGTGTAACCATTTCTCCTTCCTATTAAAACATTGTGGGAAACTGGTGTCCTTTCTACTGAATGGGTGGACTGGGGAGGTCAGGTCAGGGGTCAAACTAGAGGTCAAATTAGAGGTCATGAGTGACTCACCTGAAGGTCAGGGCTGTCACAGAGTGGTGCAGAGACATCCCCGGGCTGGACGTCAAACCCTACTTACATACTTAAAGGGAGCCAAAAGCAATGTACGGTCAAAATTTTGAAAATTCTGTTTACTTTTGAAATATATTCTATTGTCATAAACTAGGCCTGTGGTAAAATATAAACTGTGAATACAGACTTAAACTACATTAAAATACACAAAAACTTGTCATTGGTCAATTTTGGTGACCCACCAAAATTGGTTTGTTTACAAACATTGCCGTTTTCAGGCATAAATTACAGGATTTTTAATGAATTCAAGTGAAGTTATGGTTAGTTATCATGATTTATACTGTACCAACAGCTAAAGTTAGTCTCTTAGAATGTATTTTCATAGTTATTTGAGTTTGCAAAATTTTGTCATATTTTGACACAACATTGCTTTTGACTCTCTTTAAGGTTACACATACTTGTTTGTGCCACAACAACTGCAATCAGCCCATCCCACATTGGGTATATCCCAGGGTTGGACAAGGGTCAGACAAAATTACAGTATACACCATCCTTGTCTCCGGATCCTACAGTTGGGGTTACTGAAATATTAAAGCAACAATTATATTCTATTACAAAATAGGGCTGGACATGATATTCCGGGCGGCCATAAGATTGTCATGAAACTTTAGAAAGAGTTAAACATTATATGCAACCTAAAAATGTAAAAAACAAATAGGCTGTCACCATGGAACGTTTGTGCTAGAGATATAACGTTAACCTTATGAGCATAATGCCTTTGAAATATGCCACCTCAGATAAGTTCTCAGGTACTCCTAATAATATATACCATTTCCTGCCCTTTAATCTTTTCATGAATTCTAAAACTTCGTGAAAAAAAAATCATCCTTGTGTTGATGCTGTTAGAAGTTTAGGGTGGCAACATTGCATTTTGGATAGAATGAAAGGTAGCAAGGAGATACGCATTCAAAGGAGAGTTGCTACATTTCTGCCGACACGTTGGGGTATGCCTATACTTACCCCAGACCCGTCACCCTTACCATGCAGTTTCCCAACACCTTACCCCAGAAGATGTATATGGGAGGCTCTAAAGGGAGGGGCCTCCGGTTTTCACAGAAGCAGGCAGGCAGCATTATTTTAATGCCGCAGTAACATTCAGTTCTCCCAACCACGGATAGCTAGTTTTATAAATTTTGCCTGCAGGTTTGCCTAAAACATGGTGCATGCTGGGTAATATGTCGACAAAACCCATAGCTTTAGTATAGGAATTTTCATAAATTGTATCATTATTTGTATATTAACATTCTAAAAATGTAGCCATGACTATTTTTTGAATTAGTATCCATGTACATTCATATTTTCTGAGTTGGTTGCAAATTCATTTATTGTACATCAATTTATAGGAATTATTTGCTTATTTTCTATAGTTTTGCCATGGATTTTATCGACAAAATTAGTCAAAATTAGCCTGCAGGTCCTTAAAATACTGTAAATTAGCTATCCGTGGTAGGGAGAGTTCGGTTCTGTTTTAGTTCCATGTGTGTTATTTTGAAGGCACCCAATAACGTCTCGTGAGCCTACTGCTGCTACAGGACGCTGCGACGTTATTGGAATATTCTGGTTATGAGCTTTCACTAAAAGATAGGATTGTTATAACATTCTCCATTGGTAAGATCTCAATTTCACGAAATGGATGTTATTATAACACTCTGTTTTGGTGAGTCTCAACCTCATGTCAATAACATAACTGCTACGTCCTGACATGGGCTATTTCTTCATAACCTCACCTCGGTGACAAAGCAATGGTGATGGAAGTTTACCTCCTAATGACTTGAGCAAAACGGAAGAAACAAATAATAATGTTAAGCTGTGTGCTACCTACATGACACATGCACTTGCAATTTAGCAACTTTAGCAATTTTTGCCTTATAAATAATTTGTTTAAGATATCAGAGATCATATTCTTTTAGAATGGTCACCTCAGTTATTGTTAATCTTATTTATCTGCAATAGATCATTCATTAATTGATGGTACATAATGATATATTTTTTGAAATACGGCCCCGTATTTCAGCAGTGGGTACCCAGGATATGGGACCTAACATGTGGGTAAAATCTGACTCTAATTGGCTGTTGGTGCATCTTCTGGGCTATGAAAACACAGCTCCTGTTGCTATGAGTCATGGTACCTGGGAGATATTCTAGGTCTATAACTTATAGCCCTAGAGCTATGAGTGATGGGTGATAATGGGGGATTTTGAATGGTTACAGGCTGGATACTGGGGCCGCCATTTACAGTCTAAAAGGTGCAACATGTGTGCCACTCATGTGGGCCCCAACCCGATACCACGAACTGGCTACACTCTCTTGTATAAAAATAGTGTTTTTTTATATAAGTTTTATCTTAAAGTTTGTCTTTTTATTTCTATTTATCAGTTTTCCTTTTTTATTTCATTTTGCCCAACTTTTATACTTTTTATCTATATTTCTTCATTTTATTTTTGCTAACAGCTGCTGTGAGGTGACGTTCGAGGCCAATCTTAAATAGAAAATAGCAAACTTGAACTTTAAACATCTTTATTAATAATTACCTATATCGTTAATTACCTGCAGCAGGTTCGTAGGCCATAAACGCGAACGTTTCCTGGATCTATAGAATCAAGTCATGCATCTCGTAAGAAATAGGGAAACATTTTTACTTCAGCTTAAATAATTTTATTTTGGGTCCATTCTTATGATTTCTGGTCATTCTGATTGGAACCAAAAATTTGTTCCTATCACCACATGGGAAGCATTGTCATAAATATTCATAAGTTCCAAAAGTAAACCCCAACCAAACGGTTTATCTGCTGAATGAAATCATATTCTGACCTTGGCTGAGAGAAATAAATGATAGAAAAGGGTTTGATATAAAACTTTTACATAAATCCTCTTATAATGAAAGCCACCTGCACTTTTTCTACACTTCAATTTTGAGGGGCAGTCAACCACCTTTTAGGCAAAAAAAACGAGCGGTGAACTACATCCATTGAAAAATATAGGGGCAATAACTTTAGATTTAGCCTAATTGCTGCATTATTTTACCAAAGAAACCTAATAGAATGTTTTCAGAAGTTGGTGATTTCTGCATGTCTTCGGGTATTCACACACCTTGATTTTTGGGGCAGTGATCTGTGTCCCCTAAAATCAAGTGTCGAAAAGTGGGGGCGGTAGTTTGGCAGTTGGTAGTAGCCTTCAAAGAGTCAGTGCCCCCCCCCCCCTCCGGGTGTGGTTCTACTGGTGGGTGAGGGCAACTTTTTTACCCAACCGTTCCCTGCCAAGTTACTGCCTTGTCTTTGAGACCAGGCATGTGACATGATAGGAGGTTTTATAAATGCTTTGAAGCATGATTTAAAATAATTTACCAATTATTATCTCACCCAACTTATTTGAATCCACAGAGTCAAGCTCTAAAAGTATGCATGTGAATCCCCACTGATATTAACCTGGCAAAGCTTTAGCTTGTGATTTATTGCTGTTATGCTTTCGCAATTCGCAATATAACATAGCCAGTAAATTGACCAACATATACAGATTTCCTTGCAATTTTCTACTGCCAGGCTATGCCAAGGAATAATTTCAACATCATCACAAAATGGAGACAGTTTCATAGAAATTTCACAGCAAAAGTGTCATTATGGTTCTGTGAAAGTGAAATGATAGTTATAGCAAACTGTTCCAATATGACAAATGAACAATATCGCTTTGTAGAATGCTGCGATACTATAGTTGGAGGGCTTCCGGAGTCATGCAATAAACCTCCTATTCACTGACAGCATGCTGTTCACCTGAATCTGGTCCATACAATTTGGAAGGCATTATCATGCATCCAGCAGCATTTCAATACAACTCCAGGTCCCCATAGCCAGCACAGTGGTGTAGGAACACATCTTTACAATATACACAAAATCCATCTTAACAATATACACAAAATCCATAACCTTTGTCACACTGTACGTCTTTGCCACAATCTATAGAAATCCACTGCATCTGAATACAATGATGGTACCCTCAATCCTAAAGCTCCATACCCACTAAACGTTTGTACCATTGATGGGTGATGGGCGACTGGGAGAATTGGCACAGAAATCATCGGGCGACTGGATTATCACTGGAGACTCCCTGTGCATGTGGTGCATATTTTGGGTGATGGACAATGAGAAAAAGGATCGCTGGTAAAATTGCCAGTATAAACACTGGGCAATCATCAAACTTGCTAGATATGCCAGTTGCCTGATGATTTCAGTGGCAATTCTCGTTTCCCATTGCTCGTTGCCGGTAAAATCGCCTAGTTGTTATGGGGCTTAAGGATCTGGTGAGAGATCTGAAAGTGGATACCTATGCAAAAGATGTACCTAGAAGAATTGTATAGGTGTTTCTGTACAGTGAGAGCTGTCATTCAAAAAAAAAAGTATTTTTCCAATCTAGATATTATTTTTTGACACAATCCTCTTTACTATATTGTATTTTAAAAATGTCTTAGCAATAGTGGATTCCACTATTACAAATATGTTGTTATGGAAGATATACAGATAAAAGTGGGGTTAAGCAACCCATTCGGATCACATATTATGTAAACATATTGTCATTTTGTTTTCTAATGAGTTAAGTACTATAATTATAGAATTCTCCCTACCACGGATAGCTGATTTACAGTCTTTTAAGGACCTGCAGGCTAATTTTGATTGATTTTGTCGAGAAAATCCATTGAAAAACTATAGAAAATAAACAAATAATTCCTTTAAATCCATCTACAATGAATTGATTTGCCAACAACTCAGAAAATATTAATGAACATAGATACTAAGTTAAAAAAATAATGATGGCTAGTTTTTCACAATGTTTATTTACAAAAAATGAAACAATTCATGAAAATGTCTATACTAAAGCCTTGAGTGTTGTCGACATATCACCAAGCATGCATCCTCTTTTAGGCTAACCTGCAGGTGAAACTCACAAAACTAGCTATAATTATGTGGTCGGTATAAATTGAGCTAATAGATATATAATCAAAGAGATCTGAAAAAATGATTGACTGCACTGCCACGCAGAGCTTGAACATTTTGAGATATGGTGATGTATGGAGAAGGGTTGGAGTTGCCTACAATTGCTTTTTGCATGTTGTGGATAAGAAATAAAAGGGAATTTCAAACATGAAAAGCAGTTTGCTCCCAATATAATTATCCCTTTCAGGGCTCCAGTCAAGCCCCTCTGTGGATGATAATGACCGTTGGAGTTTCTGCTTCGTACAAACTGAATCTATGGGATTGAGAACAAGGAGCAAGGAAGGGTGGTCCAACGGACACCTCAGGGAATCGAATCAGGGCCACCCCCTCAGAAGTCCCACATGCTATCCACTGGACCACCCCTACTATCCCCACCCCCATCCTTTCCCCTGTGGATCCCTGTGAAAACATGTAGGGGTCATGTAAGGGGTGGGGACAATAATATGTGGGTCACTAGGTCAGAGGTCAAAGGTCAAGAAGTTTCAGCTACGGGAGGCTTGTGTCCTGACAGTCTTCTCCCATTCCATCAAAATTGTAAACATGTTTTGAGAGAACCTTTCAAACTTCAGATGGCCATCTGTGGATGGTTGAAAATTAAGCACCCAATGGATAAATGAATCTACACATGCCAAATTATCCAATACAATGACATGGATTCAGTGGTGAAAATGTTCAAATCACGGAGCATTGTCATGAATCTAATAAATGACGCTGCAGATTAATTTAACGGCAATCTTCACACATGATATATTCATTTCAGACTAGTAAGTTTTTTTCACTCACTAGGCTGATTGTGGGATTGCTGATAGGTTTTAGGTCTTTCATTATAGATATATTATTAATATACATTAATTTATCTGAATGCGTGTGTTAATGTTTCAAACCTTGTGCAGACAGGGTCACGTGACCAGATTTTGGTGATCATCATGACTTGTGGTGATCATGACCACGTGGCTATGAAATAAATTCAGATACCTAAGAAATAATTGTTGATTGTGATTCTTGGATTTGCTTGAAGTAAATGGGGCATGGATATTTGTTTTAGATGTTTCAGAACTGTTATAAGTGAAGAAAATAGATTGATCACCAACATGGCGGACATTCAGTTTTTGGAGTTGTGACATCATCTGCACAACGTCTATATGATAAGCACTTTGTCCGTACAAAAAAAAACCCTATAATGAAGGGATTATACATCAAAGCCACCATTAAATAAGGACTATATACTACATCATTTTGAAATAGAATCCTTAAATTACAGTTCTGTTAGTGCCTACCCGAGTCCTGGGGGTGGCAAGTTCCCCTTTAAAGTCCCATATATTGATATTTCACCCCAGTCACACTGTTTGTACAGTTACCTTCAATCCGGGCCTCTGATTGGCTGCACGTGAGGTCACGTGAGCGGAGAACCCCTGGTGGTTTTAGGTGGTACTAGGAAGGGGTCACATTCCTGGGTGCACTATGTCAGACTTGGGTTTGTTTTCCCTCCATTTTGATCCTTTTATACATTTTCCACTCTGTTCCCTAGTAGAAATCTGGAGGGTGTTTCAGAATAATAATCTTTGGAGCTATGGAGGTTTTATGTGAGTTTACAGAAACTGTACATGAGTTTGAAACTATGTTGTTGCATAATAAATTTCATATAAATCCACCCAAAACTCTTGTGAATCCACCCCAAACTATTGCATATATCCACATTAACTCACGTAAGACAAAGCTCATGTAGCTATACGATGACAAATGAGGTGATCATAACTTTATGAAATGCAAAACTCACATATCAGTTTTATTATGAAATAGCTATAGCCCACTGTTTTTTGACATCCCTCGATTACTTTTATAGCCTACTTTTGTCATTGTGATTTTGGAAAGGCTTCTTCCACAAAAGAACGCTTTGTACTTATTGAACCAGCACTGTTTTTTTGTTTGCAGTTAATGACAGTTGAAAGGATAGATGGTTATGTCAATCATTCCTATAGGCAAGCCATGACTTACAGGGGCGGATCCAGGAATTTTCAAAGGGGGGGGGGGGGGGGGGCGTGCACGCCCCCCCCCCCTCCCACGATCCCCTAAATATGCAACTGACTTAACAGGCATGATGGTGACCACACCTTTTGGTCAATCATGGCCCCGTTTCATAACAAACCTCCGTACTGCTACGTGAGTTTTGTGTTTCATAAAGTTTTGATTACCTTTGAGGCTGCCGTAGCTACGTGAGTTTTGTTTTTGCTTTATGTGAGTTTAGGTGTATTTATGGGAGTTTTGGGTCTATTTACAGGAGTTTTGGGTTGATTTACGCAAATTTTGTTATGAAAAAGCCGTGTATGCGAGTTTTAAACTGACATAAAGTTTCAGTAAGCTCACATAAAAGTTCCGTAGCTATGGAGCTTTTTATGAAACACACCACTGTTACTTTTCAATCAACATTTTTACATCATTTTACGTGAGGTGGAACGTCACCAAATAGTAATGGCAAAAATAATATACATCTGGAAACGTCAATCTGTAGAAGGAGGTAATGGAAATAAATGCCGACCTATAGCATTACTATGAAAATGACATTTGTAACAAAACAATGTTGCTAAAGCTGTTAGACATGTGTTTCCTTGGTTGCCTAAAATCCGAAGAGGAATTCTCAACATTTGCCAGCAATATATTCCCCGCGCTTCCCCCTGCCAAGTGCCCACATAGTTTCTGTCTGGTCTATGTGTAAACTGTGGAGGGCTGCCAAGACGTGGATGTATGATGAACTGTCACTGCCCTCTCTGGTAGTACAACCCTGGAGTTAACCCTTACTTCTTGGATGTGAGGGAAGTACTTCGTCATGAAATTTTTACCACCTGTGGTTGGACCATCGAGGGGCTGTAGCTGTCACTCGATAATAAGACAATGAATGGGGGAGAAGGCCTAGCAGGCCCTTATCCGGAACTTTTCAATTGGGGGTGACCACTTCCAAAAAGTGGACTTGCTAGAGGTAAAATAGCTTAAGGATAGATAAGGGGTCTCAGAGTGATGAGCTGGATTTAGGGTCAAACATTTGTAGCACACGTACTTATGATAACATATCATACATAATTAGAAAGGTATGATTTTTCTCTATATGATGATGTATGTATCAAAATAATTAGCCGGGTATTATAGAAATTATGAATTCTTAATCAATTTTTATACTTTATTTTTTTGAACATGGATATCTTTTTTCCTATACAAGATATTGAACTAAAATTTAAGATAATATGTTCTTACTGTTCTGTTCTAGGGAAGCGTGTCTCAGTTTTTTAATTTAGGTCTTGGTTTTTATTTTATGATATAAAACGGGTAACATTTTGTGAATTTTTCATATATTATTTTCTTCATATCATAAAATGAAAAATAAAATGGATATCAAAATTCTGAGACATGCTTCCCTCAAGGAGGGTATTAAGAATACACATTGCAAATTTCAAGGTTTTATATTACATAGTGACTGAGATATCGATGTTCAAAAATTCGTTAGCAACCAAAAATGAAAACACGATTTTTTATTAAACCAAACTGTATTTCAGTGAATTCTCATCTCATTCACATTTGATAAATATCCCCGGAAAGCTTAAATATTCAGCTTTTAAATAGTATGTTTTACAGTTATATTAAACTAAAAGTGAATTAAGTAACACTTGAAATGTGTTGATGCAGTGAAACACGCACCATGCCCCCTTATCTATCCTTAAAGCCAGGGTATTGTCCATGGGTTGTGAAGGTGCCAGTGGCAGATCCAGGGGGTGGCGGGGTGGCGGGGCAAAAGGGGCAATTCCCCCCCCAGACTGATTCATACAAATCTGACATTATGTAATTTCTTTTTTTTTATAGGGTTGGTTGGTTTGCCTCTCCCTAGATGACCGACTCTGGATCTACCCCGTGAGGCTCCACCCCTTAGTGTAGTGACATATTAGCTGGTGATGTATTTTGCAATGTTTGAGCATAATCCAGCATCATTATTGGTCACATCGATATTGTGAATCGGGCATGCTCATCAGAGAGCTGTAAAGGACAAGATACAATTTTTACAGGGCTAGCAGAGGGCTAGCAGGAGTAAGAGAGGTTTTACAGAGGGACTACTGTAAACGTATTAATTTTCGCGCAGTACATATTTTTGCGCATTTCGCGCACCACTATAAATGCGCAAAAATATGATGTGAGCAAAATTTATCAGTATTAAAGAACAAATAGAAATAACTGTCAAATGCGCGAAATTATGAATGCGCGGATATTCAAATCATTGCTTAGTGTGCGAAAATTTAGCAGCGCGAAAATATATACGTTTACAGTATATAAGAGGGAGGAGGGAAAACTAAAATATTGTTTTTTTCAAAAAGTGGACCTGCCCCAGCTTCGAGAATACACTGCTGGACTATGTTTTCACAATTCTAAGCTCAGCTTGAGCGCAGACATCGATCATCTTTTCCCCTCATTCTTAATGAAAATCGAAAATCTTTTAATCCGAGTGTGACCATTCACGAATTTTACCTTCTGGTAACTTGATTCATATAATATTTTGTTTGAAATCAAGAATTTTGGTCAATTTACAGGCGCGGATTCAGGGAAGTTTCTTCCAAGTTTGATGAATTCTTTTCCCAGCAGGCACACGACGTTTGATTTTCTGGGTTTTTCTTCTGTGCTTGTACAAGAGGGAGTCACATATACAAGAAACGTACCCATCAGGAACCCCTGTCCTCATCTTATCTCTAGTCTCAGCCAATCAACACGAACCTGTTTCCCGCCAAATAAAACCAACAACTCCCGCTAGGGGCGCTGTAAGCGGAGACACCTTCCGCCTCGCGCTCAACCAATCAAATTACCGTATTACGTCACGTGGTCGTGCCTCGGTATCACCTGTTATCGCCCACTAGGAGCGCTGTGATCGCCCAAATGACCTTTCCGTTTGTACCACTAAATTCGACACGGTGACATGGCTATTTCTTAAAATCGACATGCAACATGGAGCCTAAACAACATGCCGGACAGCTTTAAAACGTTAGTGACACATGCGACGTGGACGTTTTTTAAATTCAACATACGACATTGAGAAAAATATGCAACAGAGACATACGACATTTCCATCTTTAAAATTATTATGCGACATCAGGGCGGCTCCCCTGTCCAGTGCCCCTTCCATAATGTCGAGAGGTTACCTTCTCCAATTAACCTTTATATTGAATGTAAAAAGACAATTTAATTCACGCTGGGTGGTTTTGTGGAAGTTAAATTGTCTAGATTTAGAAACAAATCTAGTAGATTGATGTCCTTAGTAGACACCCGGAAGTAATTAGCGTTCCTGCCGCTAGGTGTTGCAGAGGTCGCCGTTAGATGGCGCCATACGGATACTACCCGATGCAACGGAAGGCAATAATGTCCCAGCATCCATCACGTCGCCATGACAACAGGGAAAACTCCCGCCACCATCCATCAAATCCCAATCAAATGTAACATGACCGCCATTACAAGTGCGACTCCCGCCGCTTCCCGCCAAATCTCGTCAAATCTCGTCTGCTTCTGTTTTTTCTTTTTCTTTTTCCTTTTCTCCTTTTCTTTCTTTCCTCCGTCCTTGTTTTATCTTTCCCCGACTTTTGGTTTTCGCTGGTTGCTAAGCTGTCCCCAGATCGTCGCCCTATCTGTCATCTAGCTGTGACGTTTTTGATGAATTTCAGCAGACTATAAATAATGTAGTTGGAGTCCCATGTGGGACTGTATCCATGATTCGGGCTGACGAATCTACCTTTAGGTGCAGGGTGATTTCGAATTTCAAATGCCATCTAATGGTGAAACGCATGCACGTATGCACACAAACTGTGTTGTTTTGATTGGATGAATGATTGAATACACGTAAAACACATTGAATGAAATCAATATACTAATTATGATTACGAAAAAGAAATTTATATTGAAATATGGATGCATCCTGAAGCTAATGAAACTATTGAACGTACTTTATGATCAATTATAAACTGATTAATTGTTAATTAACAATCCAATTGAGCTCTGTTAGAGAACAATCTCCCATAACATGTGCTGACGAATAATAGCTATATCAGGTATTGTAACACAAATATCTGTTCATTTTTCCGCAATTCATGCCAGGGCGGTTCCATAGATTTCAAACAAAAGAGAATAGAAATAAAAATAAGCATGGAAGGGGTGATTTCCTACCCATCGTTGTAATGATATCGATTGTGCAGCGGGCCACAGGGGTGCCAATTTTCCATTAGAAAATTTTATATTTGACCAAAAAAAGGGGGGACACATACCCATGTGCCCCCCGCCCCGATCCGTCCCTGCCAGTGTTCTGTATGCCCGGGTATGTATGCTTGGAGCACGAGCAGGAACCATGAGTTGCTCACGAGTGGCCAGGGGTGCGGATAGCCCTGCGGACAGGCGCTAGGGGCACACTGACGGCTATATAGACCTATGGACAGACACTCTCTAAAACGTACTACATTACCCACCAGGAAGGGGGCACTGACTCTTTGAAGGTTACTATCCACTGCCAAACTATTGCCCCTACTTTTTGCGACTGACCGCTCCCGATATTTGCGACTGACTACCCCTTATTTGTTGGGTATGCAGATCACCGCCTCGATAATTCAAAGGGTCTTAATACCATGAAATGTACAAAAATCACCCAAATGGCCCAGGAAATGTTCTGATAAAATTGCCATAAGTTATGTGTGTGACACAACATAATATATATAAGGCTAAGTTTTCAGTTATTGCCCCATACTGCTTATGTAGAAGTAGTTCACCACCACCCTTTATTGGCATAAAAGTGGCTGGCCGCCCCTCAATTTTAACATTCACTGCCCTCGCTTCATGATCATTCCGTTTGACACTGGGTACCCTTTTTGAGACCCAAGTGCCCTCCCCCCCTGGAACTACACCCTGACAGAGCCCAGACCCCCAGAAGACATAAACACAAACCCAGAAATACACACCTCCTTGCCTCATCCTCTCCTCATCCCACCCCCCTAAACCAAGCCTACCCCCACCACCCCGACGTCCTCAGGAAAACGCCTGGGGAAGTGCATGGTAAGGGGCAGGGGCGGGATCGTAAGGATTATACACCCTTCTCATGAATCTGCGCAGAGCAGCCTAGACCAAGGGGGAGCTTACCTAAGGATACAGAGGGAATGGGTTAAATCTTAAGCATTTACCTTTGTTTTTAAAGGGAGTCAAAACCAATAAAATCGATATAATTTTCAAAATTCAGAAAAGTATAGAAATATGTTGGATGAGTCTAGTTAAGGTCAGTGGTAAAGTATTAACTGGTTTGGGCTCACTTTAAGTATCTTTTGGGGCGTGTTACTAGCCCAGGCCTATTCACAGGCTAGGCCTGGACACACAAACAGGAGATTCTCAAACTGCCACAAAGCTATAGAATACACTCCTTCTGAAGCTTTTACATCAAAATATTGAAATATTAGGATTAACACAAAATTTCCACATGCGTATAGTTATGAAACTACACCCTACGTCATAAGCTTACCCCTCTTCTCATCCTCCTCATTAACCCCTGAACAAACCCTCTCCTTATAACTATATATGAACCGTGACTAAAGATAGAATGAAATATTCTGAATACTGAATCAAAAACATAGCAAATGTCAGAGTCTTTGATCGAATATTAAGTTGTCATGGTAAAATAGTCCTAAATTGAATATTGCAATACTATATAGAACAAGTGTCTATTACTTGTAGCTGAGTGATATACAAATGTCAGAAATGGTGAGAATCATTACTCTAACTGATCATGACTTATAATTAATTGTGGGGATTTAAGGTCGTCAAAAGGACTGAATTGTGTGTAAGGAGCTTGTCGTGTCACTCCACAAATCCAAGTAAGAGCAGGAATCGAAGGGTGGGGATCAGCCTCCAGCATAGGCAAAAGTAGACAGGCTGGGGGCTGGTCGGTCAGGGGTGGTAGAGGGGCGGGGGAGTAGGGGTTGATTGGCCTGAGGGGTGTCTACGGCCACTTGGCACCGGCCAAGGGGGGGGGGGGAAGGGGGGGGGGTACTTGGATCTTTCAGTGCCTATTGCCGAATAACCCTGCTAAACGGAGTTTAACCAGAGGAGGGTCCAGGAATTTTTTTTAAAAAGGGGCCATGCTTTATAGAACCATGCTCTAAGAAAGGTTGACTTTTTCATCCTTTTACAGCCATTTATGAAGCATGTTAATCAGACCATACGAAGTTTAGATTCATTCATTTGAGGCCTGAGGATGTACAAGACATTATTGTCTTTCTTTTAAGTGGTTAGAGAACATTATAGTCCAATTTTTAATTATTTGATGTGCAAAAGACCTTTCATATCACAATTTTTTACATTAACAACCGAATCCTATAGTAAATCCCCATAGAGAATCTCTGAAAATCATCAATTTTTGTACTTTTTGGCCATTTTGAATTTTTAAAGATTCAGCCGTAAAATTATGAATATACATAACAGCCACTAACATTATACACCATTGTAATCTTCAAGTAAAGACAGATATGCCTAATAAATTTATTTTCACATATCATGAACATTACATTCTTTCTATAGAGCTTCAAATCAGATTGTATGAGTTAGTAGTAAAAGTTTTTTTTGTTTTTCCGAATTTGGTTCTCAATAGAATGTTTTCATTCCACGATATGTTTTACAAAACAAGTCTGGATGGATTGTCCAATTCATTCTGAATCCTATGGAATATCAAGTAATACTGTAGCTCATTTACCTAGAAAGTTATTGTTGTATGAAAAAAATACCTTTTTCCATAACTTTTAAAGTCAACACTGTCAACCTTTCTTGGTCCATTGGTCTATAGTAAAATGTTTTTCCTGCGCCCTCTGGGCACATGAATCTTCCATTACAAATCCTAGATTTGGCCCAAAACAGAGGGTGTGCGCCTGGAAACCATTCTACAGATTATCAGATTTTCAAATGGAAGCTACTAAAACCTTATTTTCATTGAGAAATTGGGTGATATTAAAATGAGCATTATATATATATATATGTTGACTGACTGATGCGCCAATTAATCTAAATAATGTATTTTTCTGAACACCTACATCCCGGACCTACATGGAATATCTTTATATACAAGGAAGTGGTTCAAGTTGCATAAACAAAAGTTTACCAAAATACCAATATCATGGCAAACATCCATCTATGACATGTCATGGCCCATCATGGCATTTAACGTGTCCTCATAAGGTTGTTAGTACCTCCATCTCCTGTGGCCCGTCGCATAACCAAACCGTCGCAACAAGGACGTCCTTAAACAAGGACGTCCCTGTAGCGATGGGTCCCGCTGTTGAATTGTGGCTGTTCTGCTCAACCGATTTTAATTCTGCAGACATTTAGATCTAAAATCCCTGAAATTTTCAGCCCAGAAAAATGATTAGAAATGGGTGAAAATCGATGCTGAATTTTGGCACAACAGGGAGAGTTTGACCATGTGCCAAAAAGTGTTCCTTATTTTTGTTATGCGACGGGCCACTGAATGTGATGTCAGAATTCATCACCTCCCCAGCCTACTTTAACTGCTCCCCCTAGCCTAATGCCTACAAACGACCTGCCAAATTTAGACTCCCAGTGGCCTCGTCCTACAAGTTGGGTATCGATCTCAGGATTGGTTCGAATGTGGGGACCAATTATATTATACGTACGAATAACAAGGAAAGAATCATTCCCACTTTATGTTCAGTGTTCATGCAGCCTTCAGACAAGGGTTTCAATGATAGATATAGGTTAGCTATGTTGGATCTAGATGTTAACTGATTCATTTCTTCCAGTCCAAATGAGGGAATTTCGAGAAAATCAAATATCCATGCCCTATAGGGACTATATGACAGAAACCTCTACATCTTCTCACAGTGTGAACAGGCCTAAGACATATTTCCCAGTATGAACACACCTTAAGATGTACCACTATGTCCTTAAAACCTCTATATCTTCCCACAGTATAAACCCACCTTAAGACGTAGCTCTAAGTGTCTGTAGTCTCATTGACGGGTCCACTCCATGCTCCATTGGGACCACGTCATTTAAACCCCTACATCTTCTCCCAGTATAAACACACCTTAAGTCGTAGCTCTAAGTGTCTGTAGTCTTACTGACGGGTCCACTCCACGCCCCATAGGGACCTCGTCATTAAAACATATACATCTTCTCACAGTATAAACACACCTTAAGACGTAGCTCTAAGTGTCATTGACGGGTCCAATCCATGCCCCATCGGGACCTCGTCATTAAAACCTCTACGTCTTCTCACAGTATAAACACACCTTAAGACGTAGTTCTAAGTGTCTGTAGTCTCACTGACGGGTCCATTCCACACCCCCATAGGGACCACATCATTAAAATCTCTACATCTTCTCACAGTATGAACACACCTTAAGACGTAGCTCTAAGTGTCTGTAGTCTTACTCATGGGTCCACTCCATGCCCTATAGGGACCACATCATAAAAACCTCTACATCTTCTCACAGTATGAACACACCTTAAGACGTAGCTCTAAGTGTCTGTAGTCTCACTGACGGGTCCACTCCACGCCCCATAGGGACCTCGTCATTAAAACCTCTACATCTTCTCACAGTATGAACACACCTTTAGACGTAGCTCTTAGTGTCTGTAGTCTCATTGACTGGTCCACTCCACGCCCCATAGGGACCTCATCATTAAAACCTCTACATCTTCTCCCAGTATAGACACACCTTAAGACGTAGCTCTAAGTGTCTGTAGTCTCACTGATGGGTCCATTCCACACCCCCATAGGGACCACGTCATTAAAACCTCTACATCTTCTCCCAGTCTAAACCCACCTTAAGACGTAACTCTAAGTGTCTGTAGTCTCATTGACGGGTCCACTCCACGCCCCATAGGGACCACGTCATTAAAACCTCTACATCTTCTCCCAGTCTAAACCCACCTTAAGACGTAACTCTAAGTGTCTGTAGTCTCACTGACGGGTCCACTCCACGCCCCATAGGGACCACGTCATTAAAACCTCTACATCTTCTCAGAATGTGAACAATCCTTAAGACATATCTCACAGTATAAACACACCTTAAGATGTAGCTGTAAAGCCCCATACCCACTGGGCGATTTTATAGTTGCCCGCTGATGACACAGATGCCAAATTACCAGCACAATTGCCCGGCGATCACAGTTGCTGGTCAATTGCCCATGTATACGGGTCCTTTCTGGGTGACGGGTGGCGGAATAGACCTGTCCGCTTTAGGATGTATTGCTGGCATGATACAGAGGTTGGACATAATTGCAGTTTTTGCAAAGTCAGCGACTGACACAAATCTGAATGAATGAGTTGTGTTTTCTAAGTCAATAAGGTGTTAATATAAATGAGGTTGAATTATTAATTTCTCTCAATTAGGTAATTAGGCCTATCTCTATTTCAGATGAACCAAAAATAAGGTATGTTTTTGTGATTTTAGGGTTGGACATTTTGGGCTAAGCTGAAGGGCTTTAACACTATTCCCTATGGGAAAATGCCATTTTTGCTTTCCAGCCCTAGAGCTACATATTTAACATTATATTGAAAGTAAAAGCTTATTAAGTTTAGTCTTGGGTAATAGTACTGAGAAAACTCCTGTGAATCAAGTATGATGAATAATTTTCTAAAAATGTTGATATCATAGAAATAAGGGGTGGATTTGCTGGCAAAGTAGACATGTCTATTGCCGCCAAAATCGCCTAGTGGGTATGGGGCTTAAGTGTCCATAATCTCACTGACATCTCCACTCTACACCCCAAAGGGTCCGAGTCGTTAAAACCTCTACATCTCCCAGCCCAGCCCTAGTAACACTGTCCAGACACTCTGCACTCTATGTATAGTTGTCCAGAGGAGGGGAAGGGTGGGGATGGGAAAGGCTTAAGTGGTTTGTTGGTTTCTAGGATACATTTCTAGGATTCTTTTGTATGCTTATGTGTTTTTTTCTTGCATAATGTTATATATCTTAGCACCATTCGTTTGTGAACTATTTTGACTATTTTGACTGATATGTGCTGAATACTGCATTCTTGAATGTGTTTTTCTATCGATGTGTGTGTGTGATAATTATTTTTTTTGTATAAAACCATAATAATCCCGAACATATCATAACAAAATGTACATCAATCTTTGCTTTCGATAATTTGTGAGACCTGCTTATGATTTTAGATAAACATAAGTTATTTTTTCTGTTTTAGTTACAATTAATTCATTTTAAGAAACATGAAAACACTATACATCGGAATACATTTGTTGCAATTTATCTCAATCTTAAGACGTTTTTGAACCCAACAATATGATTCTTAGTACGAAATTCTACTATCTTCCCAGAAACATGCCCTGGTCATGTCGAAAGTAATGGTGTGGTTTGACCCCAGTGACCTCTGGCCAACTACTCTAGGTTCTCGATGGGGGCCGGATTCTGGGAAAGGCCTGCAGTCACAAGGACATGACACCTCCAGGCTAGAAGAATATTAAGCCTAGTCCCAACTTGGGCGACTAGATTAAAAAATCGGCGACGACTAATGTTGTTATTTGCCCAGTGACCAACTAGACACTGGCGCCATGATGTCTGGCGACTAAACCACTAGTCACTGTGGTTTGGCAAAATATTTGACATGTTTGATATTTTCCTTTACTCATGGGCGATTAATGCAGTTATTCGTCAGGCATGGTGACAAATGTCATATCTAATCACCTGCAGTTTGATTAGAAGAGCGTTCCAACGTGGTGATTAGCTTTTTAGTAGCCCGGCGACTAGTTAGTCGCCTGTTGCTATAGCACGCCCCCCCCCCTTTTTTTTTTTTTCTTTCTTTTTTGTTTTGTTTTTCAATTTCCTGGATCCGCCCCTGTTCATTTCCCATTTTGCATTATTCTGCGTGATGTTATAGGAGTATGTGATTTCTTACCGCTTTTTAGACTTTTCGAATCTATAAGAATCTTATATTTTCAGATTAATATTTTTTCAGTGAATGTTTAGACACAGTTGAGTAGGAATAGCTATTGTGCGGCTCTGGTGATATTATTTTCACGTAGCATTTTCTTCCATGAAAACCTTATAGAACTGCAAATCAGTCATTGTATTAGAAACGTTAACCCACGATAAGCTCAGCTGTAAGCATTAAATCCCAAGTGAAATCCTATGTAGGCAAACAAAAGAGCTGCTGTCAAACTAAAGCCTTGTTTCCAACAGCCAATTTTACTACCAATTTCAGAAATCGGCATTGGGAACATTGGTTAATCATGAACATGTTATATACCATTATAAAAGGTTTTTGATTCGCTTTCAAATGGTACGTAAGATATATAATCCTTTGCCATATCCCCAGTTAAAAGTAATAAATTACAAACAAATCGGTAGTAAAATTGGCTGGTGGAAACAGGGCCTTACACACACCTTTGCAGAGTCACAAAAGGTATATTCATACCAAATGACCCCTCTAGCATTCTATATTTATATATTTAGTTTGAGGCCTTTTATTGTTAACAGAATCAACATTTCACACATTCACTGCCAGTCCATAGCTTCAAAAGTGGATTTGTTGTTGTTTTATTCCACTCAGAGAGTTATTCTCCTTATCTATGATGAATTACCGTGGGAAGCCCCTTAGTAAAGTCCCACAAACTTGGTCCCATTTATAACCCCGATGCCCATAAGGTGACCCTGATAGTCCTACCCACAATGCCCCGCGCCAACCCCCAACCCTTATCAGTCATACGGGTATCTGGGGGGTTCCGCTGGTGCCTGAGTGCAACCCTTAATCTGCGGGTACCAGCAGTGTTCTATAGGGCCCATGAGGGTCCCGATTCAGACGGACCGGAAGAACATTGTTTAAGACCGGAAGTAGTTTACCAAGCCACTGTAAAATATTGTTATTTTTGATATCAACATCACCCTAATTTTTTAATGTTCTAATGGAGTCAAAAGTATTCAGAAAAAAAGTGACGATATCCCCTCTCCAAATCAATTAAGTTACTAAGAAAGTACAAAAGAGTGGAACATGCATTATCGTTATACTTCTTCACAATCGACTATTTATACTCCCATTCTAGGTAAGAGGGAGTCAAAGACAGAGTAAGGAAAACCATAGTCTATACTGACCATAATTTTTTTAATGAGTCCCAGTAGTAATAAAACGTATATGTAAATGGTGATCCACAAGAGAAAGAAAATTCTTTGTAAAGAGATTTATGGTTCCGGTCAACACCAATCTAGTTCCGGTCCTTCCCATGAATCTGATTGGCTAACCCTTGACATATATCCATCCATACCCGGTCCATGCCTCCCCCCCCCCCCCTCACCCCGTATTGTCCTCATCTGCTGGTCTCGTGGGTCACGTGACCCGATACGAGAAGGTGCGAGAGCGGGGTGAGAGGTGGGCAGATATGTGGGGTCGGGTTCCCGGGGGGGGGGGGGGGTGGGTGTGTTAGGGGTTGTAGGCAACAGAAATGTGGGGTTGTAGCACTGGGTTGTAGTCCAACAGTAGTGTTATGGAGGTAGGGGGTCACTCTGGACAAAAGAGGGTTCCCGCTCGTAAAAGCCCCCAAAATAACAATCACGGGAAGACAGAACTTGAGGGATGTATTCCCCATATCCATTTTGTTCTGTCGCGGTATTTATGATGTTATCTCCACTGGCGGACCCAGGATTTTGGAAAGGGGCGGGGGGGGGGGGCGGTATTGGAAAAATTTTCCTTAATGACTTTCTATCCGAATTTTACATAAACAAATGCTAATTTTTTCAGAAAAAGAGAGAGGCGCGTGCCCCCCTCCCCCCTCTGGATCCACCACTGATCTCATAACAAATATTGCGACACCTTCAAGGCTATAAATGTATAGCAACTCTCTTGCAATGACCTTGCCATGACCAGTGGATGCTGCCAGGATGCTATTACTTTGTATTGGTAACGTCGCTTGTGTTAAGATTTCGTCATTCCCAAATGAAAAAATGCAAGGAAATCTCTTGAAACATAGATTAATTCTAGATCTGTTGCTGATGCCCGCAATTATATATCAAATATTATATATAATTAAAAAGCCTTTCTAGACCTCTTTTAAATGGTATCTAATATGTATACGTGGTTCCTTTCAACACACATGCACAACGTTTTTTTCTCTTTGTCAAGTTTAAGTCCTATAATATCATCCCTACTTATATAGCCTGTCAATAACAAAGACGTTTTTTGGAAGCATGGATAGGTCTTTACTTTTGCACTTTTAATGAGTGCCCCCCCCCCCCTTGTCCCACCCTTTCTGATGAGGTAGGTGGGTGTGGGTCGGGGGTCGCTCTGCCTGCAGCTGGGAACCCATTTGTCCTGGCCGCGGGAGGTGTAGGTTGAGCTTGGGGGAGTGGGAAGGGGGGGGGGGGTGCACTGTCTCTTCAAAGGTTAATACCCACTGTCAAACTACCGCTCCTACTTTTCGTGACTGACCATCCTGAGTTTTATTTTACCAGGCGCGGATTTGAGGGGACAGCATCCCAGGTGCATGCCCCACCCCCCTATTTTTGACCTAATATTAAAGGTTTTAATGGTTGATTCAAGCGCCCTGAGGGCCCTTAATACTTTGCCTATAACACGCCCCCCCCCCCCTCCCCTTTTTTTCAAATTCCTGGATCTGACCCTGTTGACCACATCATATTTTGGGAAGAATATTGTTCAGAATGTCTCAATACCATAAAGCAGATCTAGACAATGCATTCTTAGGAAAACATCTGATGAAATTGTTAAGATTTTCAGTGGAAAAAGTAGGAATAAGTTTCAAGTAATTGCCCCTATGTTATTCTACAGAAGTACCTCACAGTCTTCCTTTTTCACCTACGAAGTGGCCTGCCCCCTTGGAGGGGGGGGGGGGGGGCACTTGGGTCTCAGAAGGGTACCCACCACCAAACGGACCCATAAAACAGGGGCGTTGAATGTCAAAACTGAGGGGCAGTCAGCCACTTTTATGCCAATAAGAGGGGCGGTGAACTACTTCTATAAAATATCAATGGTCTATAACTCACAAGTTAGCCTAATATATCACATTATTTCACACATAAATATTATAGCAATTTTATAAGCAATTTTGATGATTATTTCTATTTCATGGTATTGAAACCATCTGATTTTGGGGGAGGTTATCTGCATACCTAAACAATAAGGGGTGGTTAACTAAAATTCAGGGGCGGTCAGTCACAAAAAGTAGGGGCGGTAGTTTGGCAGTGGGTATTAACCTTCAAGGAGTCAGTGCCCCCCAACCCCGGGGCCTGCCGCCCCTCCATTTTGATGTTCACTGCCTCTTCACAGGTCCGTTTGGCAGTAGGTACCCTTTCAAGACCCAAGTGCCCCCCCCCCCCTCCTCCGGGATCTGGGCTACCCAAGGGTCGTAAACTCTGCCGGCCGACGGTACGTCATTCCGGGCGTCTGTCTGTTCGTCTGACCCTGTGGGTTCTCCACCAACGTTTATGTTTCTGCCCAAATACCTGCAGGGCTGGTGTGGGAGTGGGGGGGGGGGGGTGAGGGTGAGTAAGGGGGGCTGGTGGGGGTGGGGGGTGGAAGGATGTTGCAATCGCCGGATGAAGTGTTGGCTGAAAGGGAGACAAAACCAATATAATTGACAGTATTTTCAAAACTCAGACAAGTATAAAAATATGTTGGATGAGTATAGTTAAGGTCAGTGGTAAAGTCTTAGCTGTGAAAACTAGCTCAAACTGAAGTAGAATTCCACAAGAGATGGTAATATTTCCATTTGTTTGTAAACAAACCCTATTTTTGTGGATCCACATTAATTGAAATGAGCAAGGAAAACATGTTTTCAATTATTTTCTACCATCTTTCATGGTTTTACATAGGCCAGAAATAGGCTCAAGGAGTGGATTTCAATGATTATTTGAGTTTGGAAAATGTTGTTGAAATTATTGGTGTTGGCTCCCTTTAAATACAAAAAAGTACCATTGGTGCTTCTTAGGTTCGACATGTGATATCGGCCCTAATTAAAGACCTATGTCAATGCTGTGAATTTGACATGGGGATATGGATAATTATTTCTAAGTCGGACATGTAAAAATTCATTTTAGTATCATGGCATTGGACGCAACAAAAGCTCACTTTGATAGACTAACCTAATCAGTTTAACTGTTAACATCCCCATAAACTACATCAATAATTATTCCCAGCTCTGTTCTGCTCATCCGACTCTATTTTCCTGCATTTTCCATGCATTCTTTTAGCAGCCATTCATGATATTTTACGTTTACATGATTCTGATGGTTCTATTAATACGTAACTCATTTGAAACCAAAGCTCCAGGAAGCCTCTCTATAAATCAAGGCATAACATGGTTATTTCACCACGTGGTAAATGTGGTATAGGCGATAATAGGGGTAGTTTCCCAATATAAATGCATAGAGATAAGAACCACATCAAGGAACACGTTGCGGTCACCCTTCAAGCAGGAGATTAATGGATTACTAATAATCCACCTGCTTAATCCGGACGTTCCCATGGAGAGGGACAGATAGGGGGAGGTTGGGGGTCACAGGGGAAGGTCAAAGGTGAAAGGTCAAGAGTCAGGGGTCAGGGGTCAAGGACGGCGGGCTGGCCCTGTGGGGGCGGCCATCTTGGATGGGGTCCTTGAGAGGTTTGACCCGTGAGGTCAGGTCAAGGACATGTTGGTCAAATACTGCCAGTTTGTGTATAATAACATGGGTGGCGCTTCACCCCTATGGCTAAATAAGTGTGTGGGGGTTGGTGTGTGGGTAAGAGGAGAGTTAGAAAGAGGGAATATAATGCAGAAGGGAATGTTCCAATGTGGTTTCCTATATGGAAGCAGGGGCGGATCCAGGACTTTGAAAAAGCGGGGGCGTGCTATTGGAAAATTTTCACCTGGAACCCCTGGGCTCAGGTATTTTACATTAAAAATCTAAATTTGCTGCAAAAAAAAAGGAAGTGTGGGGTGGGGGGGGGGGAGGGGGTGCACGCCTGGCACGCCCCCCCCCCCTACTAAATCCGCGCCTGTAGAATTCAGTCGTAGGTCCTAAGATTATTTTGGTTCCAAGGTGGCCATTCTGGTGTTATAAAAAATATAAGAGCCTGCAGGGGCGGATCCAGAAATTACTAGAGGAGGGTCCAATAAACATGAATATATGGGGGGAGGGGGGGATCTATCAAACATGATTTAACAGGGGAGCCCCCCCCCCGCGCCCCTAGATCCGCCCTTAAGTTAATGTTGTCTTAGTAAATGAGCTTTTTATCTAAATACAAATGTTAGGACAAAAATATCTTAGGATCGAATAATCATATATAATGACGACAGTTAAGACATAATGATCGTTTACATTACATTGGAAAGCCCTACCGCATTTCTTTCTTTTCGTACATTTTAAGAGTGGCTTCCAAAAAACTTGTGTACGCGTCACGGAGAGTAAAATAACGCTTATTTTACTCTCCATTCTCTCAATGGTTAAACTATCTGAGAGTCAGTGCCCCCTCCCCCCCTATCTCCTAGACGTACATTCCCCCTACCTAATGCGGCACGGTAGGCCCTGCCCAGACACCCCTTAACGACCTGGGTCTTTAACACCAGGCTACTTCAAACCTCGTCAGCGACATGACAATACACCGCCTCCCGCCCCACGCCGCCTGGTGGCAGAACCAGGCATTACGTCATGGCGGCGCTATAAAGGCGGAACGGTCTGCTACAGATTTAGGGCCCTAGACCCTTAAATTCCACATGGCGACGTGGCCATTTCTTAAAATCAACACGCGACATAAGGCTTATTGACTTAGTGAAAAAGCAAACACCATGACAGGGGCAATTTCTTAAATTCGACATGGGACATGAGAAGGTCTTACAGGCGACATGGGACAAGAGAAGTTAAGTGACAATGAAATAAATGTCTTAAATTCGACATGCGACATGGGAACCCCCGCCACCAACCCTCAAGGGCCCCAGTTTTGTACAACGGAGAAGGTTGCGTGCAAAGATGTTGAATTAATGTATTCTTGTGTGGGATTTGAAAGGCAGAGGCCATTTTTGTGTTTCTAATTTGCATTTGAAGGTTGTATTCTAGAATGGAGAATACACCATTAACTTCAGAAAGTCAATAATCATAGCATAGAAGGTTGCGTGCAAAGATGTCAGATTTATGTATTCTTATATGGGACTTGAGAAAGAGAGCTCGCTTTTGTTCTGCAATGCATGAGGAGGTTGTATTCTAGAATGTAGAATGCATGTTTCCCCTCAGAAATTATGTACATCCTTTGAACTATTACATTAGCAATATCAAACCTCAGTCCATTGAAGATATTGATGTTAATTCTTGATGGTCATCATACTCATGCACATTTTTGAAAGACAAATTATGACACATTCAACTTCACAGTGACTTCGGTGGTAAAATGCATATAAACTAGTACGTTTTTCAAGGAACTTGGTTTTTTGGAAGCCACTCTCCTGACAGAGGCCTGGTTTTGGCCCACGTGACTGCTATTGTCCAATAGGCGTCGAGAATTATGTAAACAAACAAGATGACGGCCGCGATAACGGCCGCAATGACGGCCACGATGACGGCATGGTTATGATCACACAAACTATTTTACAGGTTATTAGCCATCACATAAAATAAAGAAGACACACTTATGTCGTATGCGGTGGGATATATTTACCCCTGGAACCGACGGGACCGCGGCCTGACGGCCGCGGTCCCGTCGGTTCCAGGGGTAAATATATCCCACCTCATACTCCATAATAGTGTCTTCTTATTATAATAGCAGATTGTAGAAAAATCGCCTTTGGGCTGAAATATGCATTGGATTTGAACGTGAATGTATGTAAATTTTCAAAAGTTTCAGATCCCCCACCCCCAGTCTATGCGTGCCTATTTCATGACAGGCCCCCGGACCCAAAACAACCTCTATGGTCTTAACCCGGGGTCCTTGGTAGGTATTATATTATTAGTAATATTATTTGATAGTATCAAGGAGACTACAGGAGTCTCCTTGATAGTATGCGCCACAGAAAGAAAAAAAATATGTGTGTTCTCTAGGATTGTATGGTCGTCATTGATCCTATGGTTATCACTGGAAGGTCATTTGCCGATCAGTATAAAATCTATATAAAAAAAACTCTAATCTCGCTTGTCTCCCCCCCCCCCCCCCATTCCATTCGCACTCCCTCTGCATTCAATTCCCCATCGGTATCCCATTCAATTGCTTAATGGAGAACGCGTGTGGGTGTCGCATAAACGAGTTTTGTAACTACGTGTACTCTATCTAGAATAGTATTTATTTGCTGACTATGCAATTTGAACTCTCAATTACACAGAAGTCTCTAGAATTCTGCTTACCGATAAACGAATTTAGTTCATCTCACTTTCTCCGGTCCCTATTCCATTCTTCTAAGTACCCCCCCCCCCCACATCCCCCTCCCTAAGGGCGCCCCCCGTCTGTATCTTAGTTAATAGGCTGACGATAATTAATCCATAGTTAATCCCTTATTAATGGGGTGATTAAGGCCTACAGCTGGTGGGGGCATCAGGCTGGGGTCGTTAGGCAGATTAGAGTGGTGTGTTTAAGGAGGGTTTAAGGATGGGCGACGTTAGACTACACATGATTAACAGTCTCATCTATAGCTACAGGGGAGGATTCCGAAAGTGAGGGGGGGGTTATACTCTTAACATAATTATATATTTTCGCGCTGCTAAATTTTCGCGCACTAAGCAATGATTAAACTGGTAAATTTCACTCGCATCATTTTTTCGCGCATTTATAGTGGTGAGCGAAACGCGAAAATTAATACGTTTACAGTAGGATAAGTATCAAATGGTGTACATTTTTGGCTTTTTTTTCACATTTTCTACATACAGCTGCTGAGAGAGGATACTGTGAAATATGAATAAATGAGTCTATGAGGTATAAGAATGAGTTTCAGTAATATTCATTTCATGTATAATTTCTGTTCAACGCTATTCGTCCATTGTAACACGGAGGGGAACCCTGCTTTGAAACTAAGGGAATGATAAAATTAATGATACATAGAAATTGTAGAAGAGACTTTCGAACAATGGCTATTGTCTTTCTCTCTAAAGCCAGTGTTCCACCAATGTTCACTCTATTTCTGTGCAGTCTCCACTAATGCTTATAGTGCGGAATTATGCAATAGTCACCGATTCTCAAAAATAGAAGTATAAGATTAAAATGATTTCGGAAGTAAATTTCATTCTTCATCGCACATACAAACATAATCTAGAATATAATACTAATATTTATTAATAGATTGTTTAGCAGGTATATATTCTAGATAGGTATACATATATGTGTTATACTGGGGAGTCATCATTCTTAGAGATAGACTGAGGAATAAGGAGATATTTTTTTTCTTTCAAGTGGATGACGTTCTTTCATTTATGTCATAAAGTACCTTGGATATATATGTGCTACGTACGGACTGCAGCATTTCCGTAAGTAGTAACATGAGGCTCCTATAGGATGACAACAATACATATTATCTTAATATTACTTACTTTTTCCATTTTTTGCTGAATGGTTCATTCATTTAATTTTATCTTATGTTCCTGTTAAGGTTTTTGAATAATGTGTTTTTGGAAAACTATTTTAGACAACTAAGAAGTAAGTTACAGCACCTCTGACCCTCCCGGTTCTTTTTTCCATATTTTTGGTCTATTTCCATAATATTTCAGGTAAAAGAAGGTACTTAGGAACACTTTTCCCGTAAAACCCTATAAATTGTATTTCTTTACGTAATTATAACGTCATTTTATAGTTTTGTAACTATTCCATGAACTTAGAAATACTCTCTATCATTTTTCGTAAGTTTTATAGTTTAGGGGGTAAAATTACGGAAAACCCCTTTTCCACAAGAGATACAGGTCCGTAATTGTAATTAGGAATCTGGGGCCAGTCCGTCCTTGAGATTAATTTTATCACAGATTGCAAACATATTCTGTTGCAATCTGTGATAAAATCTCAAGGACGGACTGGCAGATTACTTGTTACTTGGACAGGTCCCGGATGATTGTTTCACATTTCTCTTATGTTACAGAATTACTTGTTAGACTGTAGTTACATCCAAGTTTGCTACTCTACCAACTGTTATGCATCAGGTAAAATTATAGGTCATGAAAGGACTACCCCTATGTGGATGGTCTGCATACTTTCCGTACATTTATAGAGCTATTTAGGGACACTTGCTTTTACGGATCCACATATTTATTTTAGGAATCTGGGGTGGGTTGGGTGGGAGTGAGTGACGGTGCAATCCGAATCGTTCTTTCCATAAGCCATACGCCACCTACAGTTCTACCTCCCATCACAGCCCACACCCAGACCACCCCATAGTATATACCCAGGCTCCTATACCCGCCGTATATTGGGCCTATAGGCGTCCATGACGGCCGTTTCTGCGGTCCTTATCAGACAGTAGTCCCGCACCGACGACCTGCCCAGATAACCACTGGGTTTATGGACCCAGCAGGAAACACTGGTATCCCGCCTGATGCCGCTGGTCGGCGTCTAATCGACGGACACCAGCAGACCAGCGTCACGAGACGTCTTTCCGGTCTTCACCGCAGGAGAGTTCGTATGGGTGTTTTTTTTATGAGGGGTATATATATGGGGGATATCTTTGGTGTGGTTGAAGGAATGGCCTGCGAATCGGTTACTGCTTGTGTACAGGAGTGGGCGATAATAGATGATGTATCCATTTGATAAACTGCTGAGTCACTGCTTTGTTTGCAAATGAAATACAGTGCTAAACGCTTGGTTTCCATCTTTTCCAGCCTCCAGGTCAGTTTTTCTACATTGTTATTACTAGGCTACGAAGGATCATTATATAGTTCACCGATAAATGCATAGATTATATCCTTTGTTTTATCTCTTACTATCAAATTGTCTCATCATACAGTGATTAATTTTGTTGATGGTAATATTCTGATCTTAAAAAATAGCTAATTTCATTTCTTAAACTTTGTTGAACGCATTGGATAGCCAAAACATCATTATTCACAAACTGTGAACAAGACTGAATATCCTGTCAATTCAGCAAAGATAAGAGGATAAAAGTAGAGACAAAAGAAAAACAACATAAAAAACATACAGAATTATAGAAAGTAGGACAAAAAATACTAAGATAAAAATCTCTGATGCAGCATCACAATCTTGATAACCGTAACATATCATTTAGATAAGCGTTACCATATTGCATCCCCAATTGACAGGTCCATCTACCGACTCCATACAATTACACTCTGCAAAACACATTACAGACTCTTCGGCCCTAGAAGCTAAATCCTTGTGGTGCGGAAGTCGATACTTTGGCATGGCGGATCGATTGATCTGCTGAGACGTGTAGGACTTCCAACCTTTAATTCTCACTTCTCAATGACAGATGTGTTTACGCAACTGTGAAAAAACGGAGGAGTTGGACTAGACGGGTGGGCACTTTGTGGTAGACGTAAGGCAGGAAGGGCTTACAGATATGACGAGCCCGGAGAAGCCACACTGAAAGGTGGCTTCAAACTGAGAGACGGAGTCATTGTGGGTAACACAATGGAAATCAAAATTGACAGATCAGCTAAAATAAAAGAACTAGCTAGCATTCAAAAATGTTGAGAACTGATGGGGGAATTGTTATGTGGATAAAGATTGCTTTGTTGGCTTATATTTAGGCCATCATGGGAGCAGAAATTTAATAATTGTTGGTTTGAAATTCATTATTCCATTGTTGTGTTGCATTGGTCTCAACAGAACATTCCTAAAAGCATAGAAATAGATGTTATTTGCTAGAGTTTGAAACACACTTATCAATACTTGTTTTGTGTTGCTATAATAAGAGGGAAGTCTATGATAAGATTATAGGCTTTCTAAGGAAAATATTGACAACAGTATCCAAAATTACATTGTCGACCAATGTTAGTATGACTGCAACATTCTGATATTTCCTTGTTTCTTCTTCCCTTTTGTATCTTATATATTTCATGTAAGTATATTTTCAGCCACAGTATAGAATGAAAGGATCCAAAAACGTATTCATGTTATAAAGGTGATAAATACGATGCTTTTCCTTTTTATCAAGGTACTGTACATTGGAGTGATTTGTCTGTAGACGTACAAGGATGTGATAATATTTTTGAATTAAAAATGAAACTATGTAGAATATGAAAGAGTTTGATGTAATGATACAATTGCGTAAAGTATCCTAGTACTTTAAATATGTTACCTCGATGTATAGTTAACCGTATTGATTTACATATGTATACATGATATTAGATAATATTGTTGATCTGGAAGACCAGGAGGGTTACTCCTGAAGATTGTTTTCTGAAATAAAAAATATATATGTATATATTTTTTCAGCCAAACTATAAAATGCAAGAATCAAAACACTTACTTTTATCAAATTGAAATGCAAAAGTGCCAACATCAACAGAAAACTCTGTTGCTCAGTATGAGTGTAACACGTCACACGTCCCTCAGTCTGAAGCCTGCCTGTGGGTGTGGCTTTGATCTGCTTTCCTGCGCAGTCTGTTTCCCCGTCTCTGTAATGATAAGATCCGTCCCGTCAGCTGCCATGTGTACCCATTGATTTCACACCACACTGAGTCCACCCACCGCACCCCGTCCTTACCGCCACCGCTCGCGCCTTCTTTGTCCAACTTCTGTGATTAAGACGAAGGAAGGACCTTTCTACATATAGGATTGCTGAGTGTTGGATGGAATTATGAGTAGATTTATATTAGTATAGAATGTTGTTGTCACACTTCAAAACTGTTTAGCAATCCCATTTGCTAAGAACAACTACCTATTTCTATGAACTTGCTTAAACTCTAGAAGACCATAGTAGTATGGTAGATCAGAATTAAAACCTTACTATGAAGTAATGGTATATATTTTCTCAGTATGACTATCATTACAATAGATTTAATCTTATCTTATCTTATTGTAGTCTACAAAGCTGAAGTGTCTATCCTAAAGAGATATATTATTGATATTTTTGTAGATAATTGTTAACTTGTCTTCAGAACAAATCAAGCAATGTAGGGATTATTCAAATAACCCTGTATTTTCCTTCAAAAGAATATAACAAATTGTAGAAACATCTTTGGACTAATTGTATTTATGTGAGCTGAATATTTTGTAAAAACAAAACAAAAGAAAAGAGGGAAAAGGGAAAAAAGTGGAGGCCTCTATGTATAATCTGGTGAAGTGCCTCAGGTTGCTATAGTCAGTATCAGTGCCCTGCTACAGGCCTCAGTGCTATCTTGTCAGCCCTGTGAACATGGGGCTGCACCATTATCCTGTTTTTCCCACCTCTAAATTGATAACAGTCATGGTAGAGCAGGGGAAGGTGTGATACCAATTCCCCCCTGCCTATCTCTGTCTGCCGACTGCTTCTTTCGACACAGACCTTCACCGCTCATTGAAGACGGTTGGATTTATCAGTCTGATATGACAGCAGGTGGTCCTACACCTGGGAGGGGCTGTACCCACCTGGGGGGGAGGGGGGGGGGCACTGACTCTTTGAAGGTAACTACCTACTGCCAAACTATCACCCCTACTTTCTGTGAATTTTAGTTGACCACCCCTTATTTTTTGTGGGACAGAGA
This sequence comes from Lepidonotus clava, assembly GCA_936440205.1. Taxonomy (NCBI): domain Eukaryota; kingdom Metazoa; phylum Annelida; class Polychaeta; order Phyllodocida; family Polynoidae; genus Lepidonotus; species Lepidonotus clava. The sequence goes on from OW387143.1 coordinate 6,175,542, forward strand.
TCACTGCCCCTAAAAAGCAGAGTGTGTCAAAACCAGGAAACATGCAAAAAATCTCGAAAGTTGCTTGAAAATAATTCGGATAAGATTTTATTATTTTTTGTTTGTGAAATATAGTAACAATAAGGCTAACTTTCAAGTTTCAAGCCCCAATTTTGGTATGTGGATGTAGTTCACAGCTCCCTTCTTTTTGCCTAAAAAGTGGTTTACTACCCCTCAATTTTGACATTCACTGCCCTCACATCATGGATCTTTTTGGCAGTGGGTACCCTTTAAAACCCAAGTGTACCCCCTCAGGGTGCTCTCCCTTGCACTTTCCATGGCCTCTCTGTATCCTCTGGTATTTTCCCACCTGTCTTGTTTGATATTTCTGTATTTTTATCACCTTGGTAAGGCTCCTTGTTCTCTATTATAATAACATGTGTCCATCATGTAGACAGATATTATGGCCCACTAACAGGAACTAAGCCAGACCTAATATTAATCAGGGTAGGGGCTATGGATTTGAGGGGGATCCCCCCCTCACAAGTCATATTAAAGAAATGCCTGTTGAACATGTGTGTTGCAGATTTATCTATATAATACATGTCAAATTCAAGAAATGTCCTTCTTAGGCTTGCCACATGTCACTTTGGTATTAACCCTTCCTGTTGTTTTGTTTATGTCCAAATTCACATGCACTCACATGCACACACATGCATACACACACTTGCAAACACACACACACACACACACACACACACATATATATATAGGCATACATAGACGTGCAAACGTGTGATATACTCACATCAACGCACAAACAATTACTTTACGCACACATACATTCATACACATACATACAAAATGACACACACTTACACACATACAAATACACAAACACACATTGCATCCCACAAAACAACTCAAAAAGTTGTTTTCCACCTCCCCCTCCCCAACTCTACACCAGTATAGCCACAGGTGCGCATCAGATGAGCAAGACTACTTGTGTTGTCTTTTTGTGTGATATTCAGAGAGTATACTTAGGGCAAGGTTTTGCATTTGGTTTTGAATTACCACCTCACACACCCTGGCACCCAGAGACCAAGATTTTCTAATGTGTTCAGGGCAATAACACCTATGTATAAACAAGCTAACCTTTCTGTTTGAAAGGTCGATGTACAGGGCTGTCCCTTCCACCAGGTTTATGTCTCCATCACAGATTTAAGATCTGGTCATAATAATGTGGAGGTAAGATAAATGATGAGAAGTAAAATTGAAAAAATAATTGTGATAATATGGATGATGTTTCTGTTCTGTTGCATTTGTTTTCTTAACGCTGACGTTTTAGAAAGGTTTATCAGTTTTTAATGTCAAATCCATGCGTCCAGAGAAAATTTGGTAAAATTTTTGCTGTAGCACGCCCCCATCCAGTAGCAGGTACTGAAGTTATATAGACAATGATAGATAACTGGAACACCTTCCCATTTAAAACATTTAAAGTTAGCCTTGATCACTGCTCCTGATGAAAAATGTTTGTCCTTAGATCAACAGGATGAATTGAAATAGGTCCTAATTGAACTCTATACTAAATCAATTACATGTATCAGAATATATCAAATCTTTGATCATCGCTTTACCTCATTTCTCCGAGAGGGAGCTGAACAACTGGGATAATTATGATAAAACACAGTGTAAAACACATGTAGAAGGCCATGTGGTTGGAGTACAACACACATTAAATTTCACTTCATCAATTCTCCCTCCATAAAACCACTCCTACCCTTACACATACACCCCCCCCCCCATCCCAGACACCCCCCACACTCCACCATCACTCATATACGCATGTTCCATCCCATGTTCTATCCCAGAATGCCCCTCATACATCACCAACTCTGGGCGATAATGGGGGATTTTCGGCTGGTTCCCGGCGGGGGCCCAGACCACCCTGGAGCGGGGCCCCTTATATCAAATGAAAACAGGCCCTGAGGGGAGATAGGCACCAGGGTTGGGGAGGTGATAAGGGAGGGGGGAGTGGGTATTATCTGAAATCACAAATAGTGGACAGATTCTGGGACTTGGATCGTTACCTTATGACGCTGGGCGTGGCGCTGTGAATTGGTTTACGTAAATGAGGATGTGTGTGTCTTGGCAGGGTACACGAGGGGGGAGCCGAGATATATCTTATATTAAATAGGGGCAACATTTTCCTGATACAGGCTTCCAAGGAAATTTCAATGTCCTTTTCTGTCTCTGAGATTTTAGGGAGGTATATCACATCTGGTCACAGAGAACCGTTTCCATAGCGCTAAAGATGCTGTTCGTTATTACGGTTTTTATCAACCGGGCAACAATTGCCACATCTATGGGACGGCTTTATCACAGCTAGGAAGTATTCGTTGTATCAATAAGATGGAAGCAACTAGTGCAAAAATTGGATAGTGTAAATAAGTATTTATTGTCGACGACCTCGGCGAAAAAAAGGCGTTCTGAACTGGGTGGATCCAGCGAAGAAGCGGATAGATGCAATTATCAAGCGGGTGTTCCATAGAGCTCTATCGCCGTGGGTACTCCCCACCGTAGTGATATGTGATTATGTGTGGTATTTTTGTCTCCCGATATGCATATTTCCCCAATATCAAACTTTGATGAATAACAGTTTTTTGCTTTGTATCACCATACCAAACAGGAAATGCGTAGTGTCCACAGGAAAAGAGCAATCCGTTCATCACCGTAACGACGTTCGTCACCATTACAACGTAACAACGTTGTAACGACGTTGTAGAACCTAGTGTATCGACGTCGTTCTGTTTGATAAATGATGATTCCGTTTGTAACATGCAAAATCTGTCTTTTACCTAAGTAAGATTGGCGACCACTTTTTCTAACATGTGAGCAGAATAACACCACTTCTAAGAGTAATCATGCCCTTTTGAGTCATCTTTGAACCACCAACTCTACAGACTTCATAGACGTAACGTCTGTGATGACTTTCAACCAATCAGAGTTCAGATAACAACTGAATTTGGGGAATTTGTTCTCTACTAATAGCTGTTATAACTTTTAACCAATCAGAATTCAGATAACATCCAGATTTGGGTAAGTTGTTCTCTGCTGAAAGCTGCAACTTAAACTGCAACAGCGGGCAGCCTTTCCCAAAACGAGGCTCTTACTCCTGTGAGACCTAAATGTTGCATAAAACTTAGAATATCTTATCCTCACAATCATTTAGAAAAACCATTCTAATATTCTAAAGGTATGAATTTTGAACAGGGGGTAAAGCAATCACGTCGCTACGCTCTGTTGCGCCTTCGGAGCAGATCGCTTTTTAAAAAAAGCCCATGCATTATAGTATTCACATGTATACATGCTTCAATCAATATTCAATATCTTAAAATGTTGAAAATAATATCGATACCCCCCACTGAGTAATTGGATGGGTCGGCTTCCTTTATAGTTTTTTATCCTCTTTTGATCTTTATCAGTGAATGTTGATCTTTTTTATAAACAAGTATTTTATTAAGAGAGATTTATAGTGTTTATAGCTATATACAAGTGGACTCCAGAGATCACAATCACTGTAAAACCAAACATGTGGAGTCCCCTTAAAGTAAACGTCCAAACATATTACCCAATAATAGAACCAAATGGTAGAAGACAAGCCCTTTATGTGCAAAAACAATGCGGGTTTTTTGCTCCCTATTGTTTGTAGTCCTAAGTGGTCTATAAGAGGCATTTAATACCACATTTATCACTGCTGGTTAGATGATAGGGTAGAAGTAGTCTACTAAAAGACCTCATAAAATGAGAATCACTTTAGGAAAGGGCTATTGAAGGGATTGGGAGTGTTCTATGGCAACCTGTCAACATTGTGTCACCTCCATTCATGATGAGCGAAAACAGGGATTCGGAATTCGCTGAAGGCACAAGAGAGGTGGGGGGAGGGTACTCTCATTCCTAATTTGAAGTGGTGCTTTCTTGACAATTACTTCAGAATTATTCCTCCATTAGGGAAGAAGAAAGGGTTCCAGTATATCTTAAAAGCAGTTGGACAATTTGACTAAAATTTAAACGTGCTTTCAGTTTCCCTTTGGGTTTTGTGTCAGTTCAAGGCAATGGGTGACAGACGAGGGCAGCGCCAGTGAAATTGCCAGTAAAATTGCCAGCAAAGGATCAAAACTGCTTGATATTACTGTTGCCCGGCGATGACGATGGCCGTTCTCCCAGTTGGCCATCACCCGTCAACAGTTAAACTGTCTAGTGGGTACGGAGCTTTATACAGCTATACATAGGTTTTTGTCCCATTGTTAAAATCAATTACAATGTTTCATATAAACAGCTGTTCACAGGAATAAAATATAGATTCCTTGTTCGGTAATCAAATCATTAATGGAATGCCCCCCCTCCTAAACTGTCCATGTTAGTGACAATGTCTCCCCACAAATACCAAGTGCTAACACAGTAACACACTGTGTCTGCTAAACAGTAGGAATCCCAAAAACTACCTGACACGTCTTTTTCAGTCACCACAGACCAGGATTAGGTAAACCTAGAACAGCTGCAGATGACACACTCTCGGTCTGTTCATACTGTACCAAATATAAATAGACGTTTTTTTCGGTGACAGTCTATTTCATGAGGTTTAAACCTGCCCCCAAAATACACATTTCAGGCTCTTCAAAATCATGACTTCATACATACAAAACCAGGACATAAAATTGGGTTGCAGTAATGCTATTGGAAGCAGTGGCTGTTTTTTTTTCATTTTATTATTATTTATTTTTGGGAGGGGGGGGGGGGGCTTCTTTTGGCAAAATTTAGATTTTTTAATGTATAATTCTTGAAGTGTGTCCCCTTTCTACTAGCACGCCTCTACCTTTTCAAAAAAGCTGGATCCGCCACTGGGAAGCTATCAAAATTAATTGCTATAATGTCACAAAACAACTAAACAAGAACTGAAACAGACTCTGTGTTTCTCCCAGTGGCAACAACTGGGTTATCAAAGGTCCCTAGAGGACCATCGGCTGTTGTGTGTGGGGCCCTGCCTATGGGACCCTGCACATTAAAGAACACCTACCTCGGTAAAAGTGTAGGGGTATGGTGTCTACCTTCTCATAGATACGATCATTTCATAGATACGATCATCAAAAAGAATTGTCAAGACCTTGTTCTTACCGTGATATGACCATAGCTGTCGATACGGTGTAAAACCCCAATAACCAACCAACCAACCAACTGAAACAGAAGGTCACTTCATTGTCAGAAATACACTGGAATCAAGATATGGTTTTGTATTGTGGATATGAAGACTTGAAGGCAGGAGATTTAACTTTAGTAATTAGATCGAGAATAAGACATGACTAAATTTAGGTATGACAAAGTTCTCCAGTGGAACTGGGATTACAACTTGAGTCGTAGACTTTTGCTGTGACTGATCGGTCAGGTCGTACATGTTGAACTGTGCGTGATTTATGACTTGATCATCCGATCTTAGGGGGGTATATATATATGTAGCTTTCTATATGTTTTATTATACCCTATGTATATGATGATCATGTCCTAGCTCGTGGCATGTAAATGTACAGTTATTTTGTTGGAGTCAGACAGTCATGGGCCTGACCATCGAGTTGAGTTCAGTTGGTATGTAAGTACCCGGGCAAGCAGTCACGTAACCTGCCCAATTTTCATGTCACAGTTATGTTATTTTAGGTAAAGTTGAGACTTTCTGAAGAAGAATATTATAATAACATTATATTTTAGTGAAGTTGAGACCTTACTGAAAAATATTAGAATAGTGTTATTATAATGTGAAAGAAAGTTAGAATAATTTCACAATAATATCATAGCACAACATTGCAATGTTAGGTGCTAAAGACATTTTTGGGTGCCATCAAAACAAGAACCAAAGCAGAACTAAACAGAACGCTGCTGCAATATTATAATAACGTCATATTCTTGCTTGGGTAGAACCATGGCATAAGTCTGAACGGGAAGCCTACAGCTTAGTCTGCCTGTGGCTTCGTTTACATTATCAGTGTATATGGTTCAGCTTATCAAATTAAGGTGTGTGTATGCGCTGTGTTTACCTTACCATAACTAGGAGGGTGCTGCTTGGGTCATGACCCCCTCTGACCTGACCCTCTGAGCACTCCTTGGGCCATTTCTGAGAAGACTTTGGGTTGAAGTTATATGTGTGGACATTCCCAGGTATAGCCACCCATTAAGTAAGTATGCACGGTCCCCACTTGGGCAACTAGATTACAAAAATCGGTGGCTACTAATGTGTTAGTCTCCTGGTGATCAACTTCACACTGGCGCCGTGATGTCTGGCGACTAAACCACAAGTCGCTGTAGTTCCTGGTAAGATATATGATATGTTTAATATTTCTCTCTAATCACCAGCTATTAGTGCAGTTAGTAGCCTGGCAGATTTATACCAAATTGGGGATTAGCCTGGCGACTAGTTAGTCACCCGGCGACTAGTTTTTTCTCCTTGGTCACTAATTACTGGTCACTACTAATTTTCACTAATTGCCGTTGTTAGTCGCCCAAGTGGGGACGCGGCTTAAGATATGTATGGGTTTGTAGAGAGACGTATCCATTTAGAAGAATTTAATACCCCCTATCGCCCTTTACGCATACTCACTGAGTGAATGTAAGGCCTTATACATTTTACCAGTTGAATAACCTGACCACAAAAAAAAGAGGGTAAGGGTATATTTTTAGAGAGATCATTTCTCATGGCGTATACTTCACTTCTTGCCCAATCTAATCTCATGAAGTAAGTCTATCGCTGTTTCGTAACCTTTTGAATAACTAGATGTAGTTTTTTCAAGCAATGTTCCCTCCCGTTAAAAGGGCAGTTTTCTAAAGAAAAAAGAGAAGGTAATGGTCAAATGTCTTAAAGTATACTGCCGAAGTATGCATTATGTGCATTCATAAAAGAACAGTTGTATAGTGGTAATCTATTTAGATTTAACATCCACTAAACCCAAGCTTCCTGTAACACCATACTCATTCCTTCCGTTCATGTGATTTTGAAACCTTTTAAGTACTACACAGCTTTTGCATGGTTCCCTCCCTTTAAGTCAGTTCATGTGATCCGGCCCCAGCCTGGTCTCAGCCCCACCAGTGTCATGTCCTCTGGGCCGTTTGTTTACATCTAGTCACCACCAGGGGTCCTTAGCAACCCCTGTCACGTGACGGCGGGCCCATGATGCATATTGCGGGTGGCCATCTTGGGACGCTAAGCGTTCTGTCATTGGGCGGACAATCGGAGAAACCCCAGTGTGACACAATCCGACAACCACCATCTGCTTTGTTTTAACCCAAACAACCATAAGTCTTCCTGTAGGAATTCCTGCTTTCTTTTCTGATTGCGAGTGCCAATGGTTTACTGCTTTTGAAATGTGTAAAAGGGCAGCAGGGAAGGCACTTTAAGTTAATAACAACGACAGTATACGATAGAGAAGATGTGTTTTCCCTGCATATCATTACACATGCAATCACACACGAGTATTACACGGTGCACATACTCAAACATATATACAAAAGCACCGACCGACAAGCACACATGCACACTTATATATATATATATATGCACATTCACACACAAAAGCATACATGCACTCACGGGTGCACACACACACACACACACGCACACACAAACACATATAGGCCTACACACACACACACACACCTACACACACACACACCTACACACACACACACACACACCTACACACACACACACCTACACACACACACACCTACACACCTACACACACTCACACACACACACACCTACACACACACCTACACACACTCACACACACACCTACACACACTCACACACACACACCTACACACGCACACACACACTCACACTCACACACCTACACACACACACCTACACACACACCTACACACACACACACACACCTACACACACACCTACACACACACACACACACCCACACACCTATATCCTTTTTAACATAGGTAGTAGTAAATAAATGTAACATCACCTACGCTTTTCCTTAATGTTTGATGCATATATGTGCAAAATGTAAGGAAATTGAACGAAAACGAAGGAAGGTAAGGGTGGAGCCTTGTGTTCTATGTGGCTAGACACGAAATGTAAAGTCTTTAACAAAATGAGAGATGAAAGATCATAAACTTGATATGATATAAGAGTAGGCTTTCTCCATCCTATCAAAATTCATCTTACATCGAGTCAGAATGTATAACTTTCCAATAGATATAAATAGATGGAAAACATAGTGATATGCGATTATGTATAGGACACCGGGATTTAGGGGAATGGAGATTGGTCCCTGCACAGTGTTTGCCGGTTAGTGTCAGCAAGAAATTTCACAAGAAGCATTTAACGGCCTGTTTCATGGAAAGTTGTTGACAACTAAAAAATAAGTAAGGTTCTTTTGGTGGTTCGGAATGAAAGATTTGTTCCAAGCCAAGGATATGATGTTTTAATAACGTTGCAGCAACGTTCTGGATTGTTTCTTGTTACGTCACATAGTTAGGTTATAGCGACGTTCTTTTGATGACTCCAAATTTGATCATGACCTAACCTCACAAAATAACATTCTTTTTTGGTTTGGTCTCAACCTTACAGAAAAATAACATAGCAGTTATGTGACATTTTGATAAGTAACAGACAATCAAAATAAGTTGGTTGCATAATGTGACTGTTACGTCACACTTTGGCTGGGTTGTTAGGAAACAATCTGTCATCACAAATATTTAACAGGTTAAATATTTGGTCACTTGTAAATCTTTTCATTTCTGCAGTCGATTGCTGTCATTTGCAAATGTCTTAAGCACTAATTCATCCACTATGCAATTTTACACAGTAGGCCAACGGATCGGCACTAAAATTGGCCAATTCTAGTGATCGTCTGTTAGTATGGTATATTGAAATGCACATGTTTGACCTGACTCAGTGCTAAATTCAGCTGATTCTAGGGGTAGAATTGGCTGATTTTAGCACTGATCTTTCATTCGACTGTGTAGACATGTCCTCGAGGGTATGGGGCTGAAGGCTGTCTTTAGGAACAGGCCGTTTAAGTGGAAAGAGGCCTTATGACGTGTTCTTAAAGGGAGGAGCCAGTGAATATAAAATAATATACTGTTATGATCCTTAACGCCCAGGGACTTGGCATACCAAGTTTTATATCTGTACCTATAATATTTTCTTTTTTATTCATGTTTTTGTAAATTGAACTGACTTGTTTCTGGGTGCAGCTTGTTCACCTTGCACACAGAATATATGTGTGTGTGACGTCACACACAGATCAGATAAAAAAAATTCAAATGCAGAAATAACACCTTTTGATTAACTTAATCATTTTCCCCCCAGCCCTAAAACATTTAGAATTATAAATTAAAAAAAGTTATGAGAAAAAATTGCAACTCCAATGTTTTTCAAGGAATTTCAAAATTCAAAATTTTGAAAATAACGTTTTTTTGTGTGACGTCACACACATATATGTGTTTTCCTGAGGGTCAGAGGAATATGAGGTTTCTTAAAGTTAAACCCCCCATATCACATGAACGAGTTAATTATTGGAAATGAAACTTGGCATACTTCTATATATATAAGCATCTAATCTACCATATAAATTGAAAAAGAACAAAAGTTGAAATTTCACTGGCTCCTCTCTTTAAGCTCCATACCGGTGCACTAAGACACTTTTACACATCAGATAATGAGTCGGCGGTAAAATTGGGCAATTCACGTGATCGCCTGTAGGTATATCATATTGAAATATGTGTTTGATTTGAATCAAAGCTAAAGTCGGCCAATTCTACCGCTAAAATCAGCCGATTTTATCGCTGATTAGTCAGCCTACTGTGTAAACATCGCCTAGGGGGTATGGGGCTTTACACTTCATTATTCTACACTGTCTATCTGGTTCCTGTCACTTCAACGTAGTAAATCGATTAGGGAAATGACTCGCAACATTCACCTACAAGACAAGCGAATAACGACAACAAAAATAATGCTGTTCATAATTATCCTCTCATGTCGAGTTTTTGCAACATGACGTTGAGTCTCCTAGCAGCATGGAGATAAAAACATTATATCTTGACATCAAGCCAGAGAATAGATGTGCTGAGAGTAAAAAAAGTAGGACATGCATATTACATGAAAGGAACCGACAGGATAGTTTACTGCGCGACTACACATTAGTAAGGTGGTGGTAGTTATCAAACCCATCCTTTATATTCCCACCGTATGCATACAGGCATTTAAGCGTGAGTAAGGCCAGTTTATACGTTCAGATAGCTACCCAGCAAACACAAAACGTTGCTACAACGTTGCACAACGTTGTGCTTTTGCAACGTTGTGATAAGACATGCCTGCAACGTTGCTACAACGGAACATATGGAACGGGCAGACAACGTTGCAAAATTACGTTGCATTTACGTTGTTTGTGCAACGTAATTTTTCACCACGTTGCTACAACGTTGTGGAACACACATGATGACAACATCCAGGTGGCACTAGTGTTTCCAAAGTTACAATTTTCTGAAACGTTTTTCAATCTTAGGCTTTCTGGACCACTGTTTTACAACTTTAGTTAATCAATGTACATCAATATGATGTGATGAGCAACAGAATGCAGTTGACATATACCATAATGAATTAATATGATGAATTGCAGATATTAGAAGTGAATTAAGATAATCTTAAATGTTAAACACCTTTTTGATAGCTTATCAATATTATAGAGTCTCCAGGCCTTGAGACATAAGTTGTAATTGCAGGCCATGAACCTAATATGATCCAGCAGGATATAAGGCTTTGGGTTGGACTTAAAGATTATTTGTCCACCAATGAATCTTGAAAGCTGGACTTGGGCTATGCCAGCATTAAAAAAAAAAAGATAAATAATGAGAAAAAAATAATTTAAAAAATTGCACCCAAAACGATGTTGGGGTTCATCCAAAATAAGCAATAACTAAAATGAATAACAACATTAACATTAATAATGCTGATTTTCCTAAACCTAGCTCTACTACTAAATTTGTATTTAGGTTGTGAGTTGGTTGTGAGCTGGTAACACTGCAACCTTGTTACAACGTTGCTGCAACGTTTCTGGGAGTCTACAAATTTCCGTTGTCACAACGTAAATTTACAACGTTGCCACAACCAAAAAGTTACGTTGTAGCAACGTTGTCACAACGTCAATTTGTTTGCTGGGTATAGCCTATCCTAACAAAAAGATGGATACTATGATATGGAAAAGTAAGACAGGATTTCAGATAATGAATTTCATAACTTAATGTTTTAGACAATTTGACGGATATTTTGTCGGCCTTCATAAAAATATAATATTGTAGGGACCGAAAAGAGAACTGTTGCAACTGCAATGAATAAGGCTTACGATGAAGGTTATCCTGAGCATTATGATTGTATGTGTAAACCCCAGTTAAATCTGTTTCTTGTTTAAGTTTCCTATCCAATTTGTCAGCACTTTTCATATTTATCTTCACAACTAAACAGTTAAATCGTCCATGGTAAAGTAATGAAGAAACAACTTTGAATATATGGACATGTTAAAGACACTGACAGCATACAATTTAAACAATGACATGTTTACATCTTTAGAGATAAAAGTTCAAGAAATGATGAATTAGTATGTCGTTATTTCCCTCGCTCAGACTTGAATTATGGTGTAATCTGCACAACGTCTTTATAACTAGCATAAGGACACAGGCATGTTATTCTAGTGTTGTCCTCTCTCCAGTACCCTTTCTAAAATGAACGAATCTATTAAGCCGGGTCCCCACGTGGCGACTAAACCATGGTGATTAACATTGGTCGCCCGCCGATTAAGGAGTTAGTTAGTTGCCGGTGGAAAAACAATAATCGCCATGTTGGGACGCTCTTCCCATCAAACTGTCAGTGATTAGACATTGTATTGATCCCCATGACCATCGATTAACTACACTAATCGCTGCCGACTAAAGAAAAATATTAAACATGTCGAATATTTCGCCCAGAAACCACAGCGACTAGTGGTTTAGTTGCCAGACATTATGGCACCCCTCTTTGTTAAGTCGTCGGGCGACCAAACCACCGAGAATAATGTTGGTCGCTGTCATTTTTTTTTCAAAGTAATCGTCCTGTGGGGACCAGGCTTAAGTGTTGAAAGCCGTGTTTGGTTGTATGAACCGCCAGGAAATTGGGAATTTCCCCAGTCCTAAGTTTTGTCTACACTGCCTGAGGATTCCGATTTTCATTTCAATCATTGATTTGCATTGCATACTAAAAGTTTACACTGCATACTAAAAGTTTACATTTCATATACATGTACTATGAATCATGAACCGTATCCAATTCTCATAGCTATAACCCTACATCTGAATCTGGCACCGTATCCAATTTTCAGAACTATAACCCTACATCCGCATTTACGTACCACAAGAATACCAGTGGTCGACTGCAGACACAGTAAACCATACACTTATCCCAGCGTCTGGCAGCCATTCTCACTCCGTGCAACATATATACAGAGATACAAACCTACGGATACAATAAATCACCAAATCTATCCCATAATACTCCCTGCTCATCCGGGTACTGGCCCGCCGCGTCTGCTTCCGCCCATCACGTGACCACGGTCCGAGACGCCGCCTTCCCAGCAGGCACTGGGGCAGCGTCCACGTGCAGGCTACCCGGGGGGGGGGGGGGTACTGACACTTTGAAGGTCACTACCCGGGCAAGAATATGACGTTATCATAACGTTATCATAATGTTCTATTTGGTCCTGGTTTGGTTCTTGTTACGTTATTTTGATGGCACCCAAAAATGTCTTTAGAACCTAATGTTGCGACGTCACACTGTGACTTTCCTGTGACGTTCTAGTAACATTCTTCCACAGCATTATACCATTCTTAAGTCAGGTGTGAACTTCACCAAAATATAATGTTATTATAATGTTCTCTTTTAATAAGTCTTAACTCCACCTCAAATAACGTTGTTGTTATGTGAAAACTGGGCAGATTTCAGACCAACCAAAAATGTACAGTCACAGAACTTTTTTTTACGTCACTGCTTACCTGGGTACTCACTGCCAAACTACCGCCCCCGTTTTTTGTTACATGACTGCCCTTAAATTTTAGTTATCCGCCCCCTATTTTGGAAGATAGAGATTGCCGCCCCCAAAAATTAGTGAGTGCCAATGCTAGAAAATATGCAAAAATCAGCAAAACTGCAAAAGGAAAACTTCTGATAACATTGCCTTAAAAGTGATTGACCGCCCCTCAATTTAGTTGTTCACCGCCCCCGCTGTGCTGGTCAGTTTGGTAGTGGGTAACTTTTCAAGCCCAAGTGCCCCGCCCCCCAGTGGATGGCTACCAACAGGAAACCAGCAGTGATGTCACTTGATCTTTGTTTCTGGTCCTCCCAGCAAGAAAGTATGAGCATCAAAGATGATTCAAATGGAAATCTCGACTTGGTTTCCATTTATTATTTTCTAGTTATGAAAATATTGACAGTTGTTATTACTATATTTAGCTAAAATGGATTTTCCACAATCCATAATGTTTGGGAAATGAATGAGAAGTAATCAGTCATCTGACACTGTTGGTTTTAGAATCTTTGATTAATCATAACCCCGTGGGGGTTCCGGGGAAGAATATAAGCCCCCAGTAGCCGCTGCTGATCGTATAAGGCAATGATAGGGGGCACCCAGCACTGACCAAGTGGTTCTTTGGGTTAAAGGTAAATATGGGTATTGGGCATGATTTCTTGTTTACCATAATAAAATTATCAAACTCACATAGTTGCTAGACTATTGCATAAGGACTAAAATGAAACTTTAAAAAATATATGTCACCATATCCATTTACAAGATATTAGCATTTGAAAAAATGACCATTTACCATTGGCTTCAATGGGAAAAATCACATTTTTCCTCATCAGAAAAAAAGTATCCATAATTTTGACACCAAAAACTGCAAATGTTTGGATAGGAACAAAGTGTGCATTTTGAGATAAAGAAAACATGGGGTCACCATAAAAAATCAAGACTTATCCCTGAAAATATCAAAAATTCACCCTAAAAATCACAAAATAATGTATTTAATTATCAGAAACTTACAGTAGTGTTATCTTTTGGATAAGTTATTGTAGATATTTTGAATTTATTAAGGTTCGATAAAATTTTGTTAACATTTGAAAGAATTTGAGCAATGAAAATGTTTTAACACCAGGTGGCGCTGCAGTGAATACCCATATTTACCTTTAAGGATAGACAACACCTCTCGGCGGCCCATTTACAGTAATTAACATTGCGCTGTTTCTAATAAGGTTACAGATATGTATTGTACGTCAAATGATAGAACATATTTTTCTCTATCTTTTGATATAAGATATATTGTTGTCATTTTGATACTAGCGAGATTAGATGTGAAAAACTGGTTTTCTCACTTTTATTTTTTGAACATGGATATCTCTGCTACTGCTCAATAGATTTTCACAAAATTTGGGGAGCTTGTCAATAACATTTGTATGCAGGGAAGCGTGTCTCAGATTGTTGATTTAGGTCCTGGTTTCTGTTTTATGTCAAAAAACGGGAAACTTTGTGTTTATTTTTTAAACATTATTTTCTAGATTTTATTAAACAAAAACTAGGACCTAAATAGCAATTCTGTAACAGCTTCCCTCCAAATGAATGTTGTCTATAGGCTCTGAAAATTTCATGGCTTTCCATAAAATATTAAATGAGATATTCATGTTCAAAAAATAAAAGTTAAAAATGCATTTTTTGTATTCCCGGCGGCCTTATATAGGCATATGTCTACACATCAAAAGATGAGAAGTATGAGTAGATAGGCTTATTAAAAGAGTACTTAATGATATAACACTCATATTCATGGCACACATAAAAAAATAAAAGCCTATTATAAAGAGAGTCCGGCGAATTGGCCGCTGAGAGGTGTTGTCTATCCTTAAATTGACGGTTGGGGCTGGGTTCACTAAGGGATGAGGTACAGCAAAAATGATTTCCAGGTTTTGATCCCCTGCTGTTTGCCCACCCTGTCACCTTCATCTCATAGATACAATCACCAAAGACAGAATTCGTTCCAACTTGTTTTTGCAGTGAAAATGACCCTGGCTGACAGTACAGCATAAAACACCCTACACTCACTCACTTGATTAATTAAAACAATTTACCTAGGCAGATATTTCCCATTCTCATTTCATTATACCATAGCCCGAAAGAGAGCCTACGTATGTAGGGATATTGCACCTATAAATCCGTCTCTCCCATACATATAACCAGAGGCATTAATGCCTGTACACCCCAAGACGATTGCTGAACGCAATCTTCATGCATGTCAAGCACTCTACATTCATTTATCAAGTTGGTATTTTTTATTATATTTAATCTTTTCCCCTCGCATCAGGTATGCCTACATATCACACAGTGTAGATAAGTGAAAGGGGAGGCGATAATAGGGGTAGTCCTTTCATGACCTAGATACCTCTTGCATAATAGGTCCTTACACCCACAAGAGTCTATGGCTACTAGTGGCCACCTAAAATCTGTAAGGAATTCTTTTATCAGCCCTCTATAAATGACATAGGAAACCCCTTCGATGGTGGTTTGGGTGCTGGCTGGTTTATGGTCCTCCCTGCCATAAACCAGCAGCTGCAAAGCATGCTGGGATTTAGGTGGGGATTCCCACCTAAAATGGCTGCTGGTTAACAGTCCTAGTTTGAGCACCTCACGAACTTGGACGTAACTACAGTCTATGATAGGGGTAAAAAGGGGCCACAGGTGCCCCATACTCGTCACTTTTTTAACCCTCTGCTCCAGGTGCAAAACACTCATTCCCAATTGACTCCAATAACTTTTTGTGAATATCAACGTCGTGATCAATATGTCAGTTAGTTTTACGTATACATACACAATGCTAAAACCTAATGGCTTGGTGGATTTTAGTACAACCAGCATACATGCTTCACCTCTATAACACAGAATATCTTCTGACTCTCGATCTGGCTACCCTTGAAAATATCCACGAATAAAGGTAAAACAACCGAATGTTGCCTATCCTTAGGGTAAAAAAGGTTAAACAACCAAGAATTATCTATCCACAGTGATAATAAAAGTAAAAAAACCCAGCAGTTGTCTACCCTTAACAGTAGTGAGGTAAAATGACTGACATTCATCTGTCCTTAATGATAATAAAGGTAAAAACACCAACGCTTATCGATCCTTAATGATAATAAACACAAAACCACCAACGGTTGTCTATCTTTAATGGTAATAATCATAAAATCACCAACAGTTGTCTATCCTTAATGATAATAAACATTAAACCACCAACAGTTATCTATCCTTAATGGTAATAAAGGTAAAAACACCAACAGTTGTCTATCCTTAAAGGTAATAATGGTAAAACCACCAACAGTTGTCTATCTTTAAAGGTAATAAACATAAAACCACTAACAGTTGTCTATCCTTAACTGTTTTAATGTAAAACGACCTCTGCTGGTTCCCCCAGGTGAGTGGAGTGTTAGCTGGTACCTGGAAGCACCTGTCCCAGCCACCTTGGTCGGATGGTAACCAGCAGGGGGGCAGATTTACCCCGACACCGACATTCGTCATGGTATCCCAGAAGGCCCCCTGCTCATGGGCAGGTTCCGCCCACTCCCAGATAGGCCTTTCCCTCCTCCCTACCTGAAGAGTTCCTGGAAGGGTGAGGGTGTGCTCCAATTGCAAGTATAGGGGCCCTTGATGGGGGGTTCCAATGTCGCATTTACGAAAGAGCAATGTCGCCTTGTCAAAATTAAGAAAAGGCAATGTCCCATGTCCTTACCTTTTAAAATCCCAAGTTGCATGTCACTAAGCCCTAAAATGCCCAAGGCTATAGTATAGGAATCCAATAAACCTTTGCTATGATTTGGAAATGGCAGAATATAGTTAAGAAAAACGAACAAACAAAAGAATTAGGTTTGGAATAAGTGAGATTATCACCCGCACGGCCGAGGAGCAGTACATACAAGGGGTGGTGTGCTTTGACAGATTCTATGTATTGCTCATCGTTTTCACTATTTGAAACATATATAGATCATTGTTTGGGTGATACAATATAGAAGACCCTTTGGGGTCGTCATCGGGTGTCTGTACAACCCATGGGGATCGGACGTACCTCGAGCTTCACCCTCGGTTTGTGACGAACCCTTCTGGGTCATACAGGCAATCCTCTGACGACCACCGCAGGTTTTCTTATATCATTATTCTGAATTGAAAACTTGGAGTTCTGTTTAAGTTTCTCCATCTGCCTATGCATCAAAGCTGACACCAAGCAGTAAAATCTAGGTACTGCATAGGTCTGAAAATACAATAGGTAGTGGATTACAAGATCATCGAAAAGTTATAACCAGTGGACTATTTATCTGATCCTGTAGGATGTTATCTCTGAGCAACCATTTCAACTTACTGGTCATTCCATGTTACATTCACTGGTTTCCACCTCCATGGAATCAAAAATGGAATTAGAGATCACCAGCCAGGGGCAGATCCGGGGGGGGGGGTCAGGGGGACCAGACCCCCCCCCCCCCCCTGGTGGACCCCTAAACTATAAAAAAGAGGGGAAAATGACCCCTGCGTATTGCATGGTTGCAGATGATTTTAGTACTTACCCTTTATGCTGACTCCCCTTTTCAAAAAAATCCTGTATCTGCCCCTGATTAGTGACTATTATTTTAGATATTATCCATACGAAACCTGAATGAGAACACAATTCTCTCTACCACGGATAGCTGATTTTCAGCATTTTAAGCACCTGCAGGCTAATTGAGCTGATTTTGTCAACAAAACTCGAAGAAATACTATAGAAAATTAAGATATAATTGATATATATCCATCTATAATGAATTTATTTTCAAGCAGCTCAGGAAATAGAATCGTTTATTGGTACTTATATGAAAAATAATGATGGCTAGTTTTATTCAATGATAGCTGGAGTTTTGTCGACATATTACCCAGCTTGCATCCTTTTTTAGGCTAACCTGCAGGTAGAATTCAAGAAACTGGCTATCCGTGGTTGGAAGAATTTCTGGTAGTTCTCAAATATTTCTTTTTGTCATGTTTATTATTACTGGTCGTTTAAATGACTAGAACCTAAAGAGTATCCAACCCTCTCATAACCCTATAACCACCAGCTTACTCTCCCATTGCTCTCTGCCCCTACACACCTACAGACACACCCTCCTGTCCTGACCAGACGCCCCTTCCGTAAATAAACCCATCACTACACCACAGGGGGTCCGACCTGGTACTTAGGTGAGGGGCAGGATCTACGCCTAGGAGAGGCTGGGGGGGGGGGGGGGTAAATACAATAACTAGTGTGGTTTTCGCAAATTTCTTCTCTATTTCAAAAATGTATCGTAATTAGAAATCCCCTCTTGGGCTTTTATTGAACAAAAAATAAGCCTATAACGAATATGGAACACTGTTCGTCTCTGTTCGTTGTTCCAGTATGACGTTAACGGAAATATTTAACAGAAAACGTTACTGGAATGTTATATACCTCCCCCCATGTCTTGTAAAAGTGACTTTTTAATGTACATTAACAGACCCATTTACAAAGCGCAAAGATCAGCAAGGTCTGTTTTCATGCTGTGTTTAGAGCTGCCCTATTAGTAGGATTGATAAAAATAATCAAATATTTCCACTCATCTCAATATGTAAAGCAGAATGAACGCAACTTTTGATTATATTATTCAGCATTGCTATAAAACAGAAGAAAGCATATGCTGACTTTTGCGAGCTTGGTACCATATTGGTGGGATTGTCCCTCCACTATAAAGCGGTCAGTCCCATCAATAACGATGAAACAGAGTGTGGTCAATACCATTCGGGATCATCTCGTATTGGCCAGAGCCGGGCTATGATGGATCTAAGTGAAGGGGGGATAGCCCACAGAGTACATATTCAAACAGAGGGTGCACTTCCCATGGCATTATGTGACACGTCCAGGATTTTCCAGACTAATGCTGTGTCCCCACTTGGGCGATTAACTACGGCAACTAACGTTAGTCGCCCGCCGATTAAGAAATTAGTACGTCGTCGGGCGACCAACTAGATGCTGGTGAAAAATAAAGTTAGTCGCCACGTTGGGACGCCCTTGCTATGAAACTGGCGGCGACTAGAGGACACATTGGTCCCCCAGCCCATCTACTAACTGCACTAATCGGTGGCGATTAGAGAAAAATATTATACATGTCAAATATTTTGCCCTAAATCCACGGCGACTAGTGGTTTGGCCGCCAGACATCAAGGCGCCAGTGTGGAGTTGGTCGCCCGGCTACTAACAAGCTTAATCGTCCGGCGACCAAGGAAATTTAGTCGGCCAAGTGGGGACCAGGCTTTAGACTCTTCCACCATCAAATACCCTCCCAGGCAAGCAGCACATTCTCTGACCGCACTTTTTTGTTTAGTCTGTAACCTGCCCAATTTTCCTGCAACAGTTACATTATTTTAGGTAAAGTTGAGACTTACTAAAAAAGAATGTTATAATGAAATTATAATGATATTATAGAATGTCATACTCTTGCTTACCTGTTACCTGTTATGGTACCTGTTTGCCTTTCTTTCTTTCAATTGCTTTTTTTTAATTTTTTTATTCTTAATTCATTTAAATAGAGATAACCATGTAAATTATATTACTTGTATCACCCATGTTCCACATCCCCTTTAAATAGATTCCTATCCCCTTGACAGTATATTATAAAAACCAAAGAAGACGAAGGCAATTTTTTTTTATATTTTG
Organism: Lepidonotus clava; assembly: GCA_936440205.1. Classification (NCBI taxonomy): domain Eukaryota; kingdom Metazoa; phylum Annelida; class Polychaeta; order Phyllodocida; family Polynoidae; genus Lepidonotus; species Lepidonotus clava. Next base: position 6,195,339 of record OW387143.1, read on the forward strand.
GGCTGTTGTGATACTGATTGGTTCAGAGGTATATGCGGATTATATTCAAGTCAAAGGCTAGATTGTTTGATAAACTCACACAATCACATGATGAATATGACAACACAAAGTTGTGTCACACACGCCCAGGTAACGCAAATAAATGTCGCAAGAGCTTGGTTCAGCTGAACTGCTGTGGTTTTGGACAGCACTCTCTGTCGAAATACTTAAATGATGCGCTCTCTGCCCACACTCCTACAGTCATCTATAATGTGGGGACACAGAGGGGTATTACTTTCTCAAAACAAGTTATATAGTAGTATCATAATATATGACCAAGCTGATCACCAAACCAGACCACTATAACAAACTTGAGGGAATGTACATGTTCTTTCTGTGAATATACACCTTTTATGGCTAAATTGTCCTACCTCTTGCAATAGTCTAAACTGTAGTGATTACCAAAGCGCTGTCACTGAGGTAGTCTGTTGACTTATCTGATTCTCTGACCAGCATAGCAGATAATGTTGTGCACAGAAGTAATTGTCTTCTTAGAGGGCACCTGCTGGTATGATTATAACCAATTAGACCAGTGTACACAAGGGCGACGTATATACGTACAAATGTTTGCTCTGTGACATTCTATGCTATTGCATTGCTGGTGGATTCAGTGGTTTGTCTCCCTATACTACAGTTACCCAGCCAAACATGTGATGTTATTATAACGTTTCAGGAATGTTCTGTATTGTTCTTGTTACCTATAACGTTGCTACAATGTACTGCTGTGACGTTGCATTGCAACATTATTGTAATGTTCTGGTTACATTCTTGAACCTAAACAGAATGTTCTTATCATGTTCTATGTTGGTTTCATTCTAACCTCACCATAAAATAATGTTATAATAAAGTTCTGATTTTGTGAAGTTGAAACCTCACCATCAATAATTGTTATGTAATTGTTATGTGCCATCTTAGTAAGTAACAAACTGACTAAAAAGTATGGTTGCAGAATATTTATGTTATGTCAAAAGTTGGCTGGGTATGTTGGTTCCGTTTTCAAACATCCTGGATTCGCCCATGTAAATGTACAATAATTTTTCTAAATGCCCCTTGCCTCATGGGCTGTTATCGCAGCAGGGCCCTGTTCACCTGACTGGGACGAAGTGTCTTCCCCTCAGTCTTAGGGAAACCCAAGCTGCAGTTAGTTTCCAATGTAATGCTAAACTGCCATAATCACTAGAAACCCCTTTTTCTCAACTCAAAAAAAAAGAAACAGAAATGTTCCGAGGGAAGTCCCCTGCTGATTCCGATGCCACATGGCGATTATCGCAAACATGTGGAACTAAAAGGCAGCAAAGGATGCACTCACAAAGACACAGCACTTTCAACATTTCTGTTTTTTCTGTCCTCATCTGACATCCATGCTACATCTCTCCTTCCACCCCAATCTGCTGCTGACAAACATAGTTTCAACCATAACATTTTTCCCAGTCATCTTTTTTTCTACAATTACCTTTTTTCTTTCCCTTGATTATTTTTTTTATCTATTCGTTATTATCATTTTTTATTTCTTCATTATCATTTTTGTTTTCACTTATTTTTATTTGTTTTTATTTATTTTTTAATATTTTTCTGTATTTTCTGTATTATTTTCTCCCTATTTTTAACCGAGCAGCAGGTACGATTTCGCCCATCCCGTTCCGTCCCTGCTCACAGCGCGTACCGCGGGGAGCCATTCTCCGTGACGGGTCGGGGGATGGGAACTGACAGGAGCAGATCGGGTCACTGACACACCTCACAACCCTGAAGGGGAGGTAGGTCCAAGGGGGGGGGGCACTCAGTATGTAAAGGTAGGTATCAACTGCAAAACTACAGCCCCATCTTTTCTGAGATGGAAATACTCTGACACTGACAGTCCCCGCCTTTTCAGGCTATGTCGGGGCAGCCTCTCCAAAAAAAGCATTTTTTGAGAAATTTTGTGACCGTTATTTGAATTTGGAACTCTATAATTTGTTTAAGAAGCATTATGAAGTAATTGAATGGCATACAATAAACTGTTGATATAATATAATGGATAATACATCACTGACAGCTCCCCTTGTTTATTTGACAGTCCCCCTTTTTTAGCCAAATTGGCGATTCACAGCTACAGCCCCCGGAGGTTCCAACCACAGTTGGTACCTATACCTGGACCGAGTGGCCCCCCTAGGGGGAGGGGGTGTGGAGGGAGAGGGGGGTACGTTAGATAGGGAAGGGTAGAGAGTGGCAGGTAGGCAAAGGTTGAGGTGAATGAAGTGTGCTGGATTTATCCAGTAGTGTTTATATTTCACTGTGAACTGGTTGTGGGTGTAGGGGAATGGGGTGAGGAGAGCTGGGGAGAACCGGGTTCACCTCTCACTGTCACCACAGATCAAAACTGTTATAAGTCAAAATAATCTTTGTTCTGTTCTGTAAAACACTGAAAATACAAAGTCATCAGAGAGCCACTGCAAAGTTGTCAAAGGGTTGTCATAGGTCACTTTTGGGCTCTCATAGGTGATTTTCAGGTCATCACAGGGCTCATTTCAGGCCATCAAATTCTGTGTGACGACCTTGTGACAATCCTTTGACAATTTTGGGGTGGTCAGAGGGTTGTCATTGTGGATTTTGAGGCTGGATGACAACCCAAGGTAGTCATTTTCTCCCGACTACTTTGGGCAAAAAAGGTCGTCAGAGAAGCAAAAATGAAGATCGGGTTGTCATAGGGTTGTCACAGAAGAAAATGAGAAGTCAAAAGTCCTACCTGACTACCCTAGGGTTGTCAGTGAGTGGTGCCTAAAACGACAGCCCAAGGTTGTCATGGCCTCTGTCTATAAGTCAAAAGTCCTGCCTGACTACCCTAGGGTTGTCAGTGAGTGGTGCCTAAAACGACAGCCCAAGGTTGTCATGGCCTCTGTCTATATCAACCCAGTGTTGTAAGTGAATGGTGTCAAAACCATACAACTCATAGGCCTCCTATGTGTAATGGCAATACCTAATAACTAGAAATAACATAATAGGAAGCCATTATAATGACTATGATGTCTACAACATAAAACATTCACAAATAAGATTTTTTGTCTAACAGACACAGACACAGCCTGTGACAACCTTGGATTGTCGTTTTTGGCACCACTTTTGACAACTCTGTGTTTTCAGTGTATGTTTTCTAACTATTATTGTATTTCTGCATTCTGCCATTACAAAGAAGCCTCTTGTTGAACAATTATGTCTCTTACGTTACGGCTGTATTCTACATACCGAAAGTGTGGGCTGCCAATATTGACCCTCCTCATGGTAACTTTCTATACCAACGCCCATACTGTCTGCGCACTTTTGGCCACTGAAAGGAAAGTGCAAAATCGGCTGCCGAATGTTCAATATCGGCAAAATTGGCCAAAATTGGCACGAAATAATTACCAACATGTTGATAAACTCTATAGCCATCCTGCCGAATGTATATCTGCCCTGCCGAAAGTATATCGGCAGGAAATTGTTAGTACACTTTTGGTATGTCAAATACGGCCTTTAGTATCTTTGTAGTTATACATTTATTATGCATATTTACAATCAACTTTCTTTTTAATTCTTTTCTTTCCCTACTAAGTACCGATAAACTGTTGATGTCCTATGTGTAACCAAGGCATAGTGGTAATACTATTAACGACGCAGCTACACTAAAAGTATGTGCTAACTACAGTACAGTCATCAGACATGCACATTTAGCCAATTTAGAGGAAGAACCTCTGCAATCTGAGAGTTTGGGAATAAGCATGTGGCCATTCAAAATGAAGCTGTCTTTGATCATTCAATACTCCCTCTCAAGAATCTCTGAATCCGCCTATAACAAAAAATATTCTCCTTCCCCGGGCAGTTTCAGAGTCAGATAACCATTAAGACATATTCCAGGCAAGCCTCATGTAATGTACACTTTCTGCAACCATGCTTTTTTTTGGTAGTCTCTTACTCATTTTTTTTTAGTAATGGTCACGTTTTGTACAAGAGGTTGAGACTCACCAAAACAGTGTGCGATAATAACAGTGAAGTTGAGACCTCACCAATACAGAACGTTTCAATAATGTTGTCTTTTAATGAAAGAACGTAACGAGAATATCACAATTGTACCAGTACAGTAAACCAACATAATTGTAGGCTCTAGATTATACACTATGGTGCTACCAAAATAATGTAACTGTAACAAAACCAAACCGTGAACATGACTGGAACGTTAACGTTATAATGATGTATAGGCCTACCTGCATGGGAAATACAAATGTTTAATGTACCTGCACTTGAACTTACTCAGGAAAATACTGCTAAAAAATGTTGCTGTATTTCAAATGTTGTAATATGTGATATGTTCGTACTACCTTCGAAACATAACGGTGGTCAGCAATAAGTGGTCACATGACGACGCCTGCACAACACCCTTTACAGACTCAGGGGCGGATCCAGACTCTGGCTTCTAGGGGGGGGGGGGGGCGGCAAGATACCCACCCCCTACCCCCCTATTTTTGCTTGCAAAATTTCTCCTCGGATTTGTCAAAACTACGAGAGTCCATTTTTGGTCTAGGGGGGGCAATTGCCCCTTTTACCCCCCCCCCCCTGGATCCGCCACTGAGACTAGCCTCAAAACTTGCTCACAGTGACAGTTTAATACAGGCAAGGAAAGTGCAAAATCATGTACATTATGAGGTTAGTCTGTAGCGGGTTTTATTAAGGACGCCCATGTTCCATAATACAAAACATGGTTATACTAGTTACAGCATGGCTAGAGGTTTAGGTAGGTGTGTTCAGGTTGAGGTAGCAGTCCAGGAGGCATTTTCAGAACAAAATCTTAGTTAAAGATTCTTTTTCTTTGTTGTAATAAGATTTTCTTAAAGATAAGAGAGGTTTTAAGAAGAAAAAAAGAATTCTTTGTCAAGGCTGTATAAAAAATCTTTGTTCATTGAAGAGACCTACAACCTGATCTTAGACCCAGTATGGTCAATGTTATATCAATGGCAAAACACAGGTAAGAAAGTAATTTTACCTAGGTATTTCATAACATGATGTTAAGAATCAATCGATTCTTAAAAAGCATCTTTGTACAATTCAACATCAAATTTGAATTAAGAATATCTTATTTGAGGTACTAAGATTCACCTGTTTCTTATTATTTTGTTATGAAATACCCTCGGGCTAGGTTCAGGTAGATGCATGTATCAAGGTTGAGGTCCTAGTGTCTGGGTGAGGGGTTTAGATAGATGAGGGTTGGACGTAATACAGGCACGGTAATGGCAATGGGTTGTAGGAGTTTAGGGTTAGGTATGTTAGGGTGTAGGGTTTGACATGTAGGAGTTTAGTGATGGTGTGTAAGTGTTTAGGGTTTGGGTGTGTTGAGCCCCATACCCACTAAACAACCTTTACACAGTTGGGCAACGGATTGGTGATAAAATCGGCCGATTCTGCCCCTAGAATCGGCCAGTTTTAGCACTGATTTAGATCAAACACGCACATTTCAATAAACTATACTGACAGGCAATCATAAGAATTGGCCGATTTTAGCGCTGATCTGTTGCCCAACTGTGTAAAAGTTGCTTAGTGGGTATGGGGCTTTAGGGTGTAGGGTTTGGGTGTGGGGTGGGCTGGGCTCTGGGTGTAGGGGCGGGGAAGGTTAATAGGTGAGGTGGGCAGGGCATGTTACTTCACCTGGGCAGGTGGGAACAGTTAGATCTGGAGAGTTTGTATGGGTCTAGGGAAGAGATGCATACCCAGGCAGCTTGCGACATAACAGAAAAGTTCTGCAACCATACTTTTTAGTCAGTTTGTTACTTACTAAAATGGCATGTAACAATTATGTATTTGAGGGTGAGGTTGAAACCTCACCAAATTCGAAAATTATCATAACATTATTTTTTGGGGAGTTTGGACAAAACAATAACAGATCTAGAACGTTATAAGAACATTCTTTTTGGTCAAAGAACATAACCAGAAAATTATGATAATTGGGAGTCATCAAAAGAACGTAACAAGAACCATAACAGAACCAAACCAGAACCAAACAGAACGTTACTGCAACGTTATTATAACGTCACACCTCTGGCTGGGTAGGGAGAAATGTGGGGGGACACAGGGGTAGATCCAGAATTATTCAGCTATTACAACGAAAACGTAAATATAATTATGTGAGAAAAATCTAAAAAAAATATTAAATGAGAAAAATATGCAGGGGAAGAAACGCCCTCCAATATATCCGAAATTATATGATTTGGCGGTTATGCATAGTCATAATAATATCGGAACCTAATCTTCGTTGCAGGTCATACAATATTATGGCAGCACCTGAGCCCATCATATTATATTCATCTCTTATTAGATATAAGGTTAATAGGTGAGTTAGGAAGGGCATGTTATTTCACCTGGGCAGGTGGGATCAGTTAAACCTGTATCTCAGCCAACTTGTAACGTAACAGAAAGATTCTACAACCAAACTTTTTTAGTCAGTTTGTTACTTACTAAGATGGCCAATAACAATTACGTAATTGATAATGAGGTTGAAACCTCAACAAATATGAATGTTATTATAACATGATTTTTGTTGAGGTAAAGATGAAACAAAAGCAGAACATTATAAGAACATTCTGTTTAGGTTGAAGAACATAACCACAATGTTATGATAACATCACAGTGTAATATTACAGTAGTATAGCGGTGTTATTGGGAGCCATCAAAATAATATAACAAGAACCAAACAAGAACATTGCTGCAACATTATAATAACGTCATATGTTTGGCTTGAATGGGGTTTTATGGGTCTAGGATAGAATTTAGAATTATCCCTTCATGAATAACGGTAATTGGAAATATAACAGTAAAGAGCTAAGAAACATAAAATTACTCTATCATAAATAACAGTAAGTGGCTATATAACAGATTCGAGTCAAACATTGTACGTAAATAACCATGATGGCATTACCTGAGTAAGCCGTCTCTCACCAACAGGCAGGCTAGGATTTATTATCTTTCGGCGAAATAGCCGGGGTAACACCAGAGAGAGAGGGGTGATACATAAACAGAGGGGGGCCTGAATCGGGCAATGGTAAAGGGGCGATTACACTACACGACACGAGTTGTGATATGACGATGTCACAGAGACGTTGTACATATAAGAAACAAAATCCTTTGTTACACATGTGTAAGATACTCCAAATTCAAACTATTATATCACTCCTGCGTGTGAATTTTTTGTAATAGTATCATATCACGCCAATATTGCAGCTCAAATTGAGTAGTGTAATAGGGCCTTTATAGGTGCATATATTGCCAGCATTACTGCCCTGGGTCTGAGGAGAGGGGTGGAACACTACAGGAATAGATAGGATATAGGGAGTCTGGAAGAATATATGTAAACAAATGTATATTTTATGGTAATGTATACAAGTTGTATGCCAGGGAAATAGAAAGATGTTCGGGTAAACATTGATAAATAGGGCTAGAGTTCCAAACACAAAAGCATATACAAAAAAGACCATATAATATTTGAATGTTACATCTCTTAACCCACTACAGTCATACGATCAGATGATAAATGTGAAATTGTCATAAAAGGGAGAAAATAACAAGGCATCTTTTATGTAATTCTTTCCTGGGGAAGGTTAAAATTTCATTTTAGACAACTTCCAGCCTTAATTACTCCCACCCACAAATTGCATATCTAAAATTTCTTCATAGGGGGATTGTGTCAACTTCACCTCATCTCATATTGTCACCCCTATACTCTGACTCCTCATACGTTAAGTACCCTTGATCTGGAGACTAAAGGCCGTATTCCACATACCGAAAGTGCGTTGCCGATTTGACGGCGATACAATTTCGGTAACAATCGGCAGCATTGCCGATAAAATTTACCACATGTTGGTAAATTTATTCGGCCGATTTTGTACTGGTTGCCGAAGTTGCAAAATCGGCCGCCGAAATTGCAAAATCGGCCGCCGAAATTGACATATCGGCCGTCGAAAATGTGGCCCATGGATATGGTCAATTTAGGCAGCGTGCACTTTCGGCATGTGGAATACGACCTTAAAGGCCGTATTCCACTTTGCGGTAGGTAGCATTTCCGGCCCCTTTATTTACCCACTGCAAGGAGTTTGCGGATTTGATGCCAACATGTATCTGGTATCTGGTACCGCAAGTAATTCACAGAAAATCAATATAAAATAGCAGGGGCCACAAGCAGAGGCCGCAAGTATGGGCTACAACTACCTATATTCCACCTTGTGGCACCCTACTGCAAGCAAGTTAGTGGCAGCTTGCTTGCATCTTTTCACTCAGGATGCCGCAAGCAAATACCGCATAGTGGAACATAGTCTTAATCAACCATAGCGCCCCTTGTATCACTATATGGGTAAACTACATACAGACTTTTGAGACACCAAAAACAGCTATTATAATATAATAAGGTGGGGGCGTCCGAGGGTGGCGTAATGACCCATAGGGGAGAGTCAGGAAGCGAGGGCGAAGCCCGAGGTACTTATGATCCCCTTGGGTCATACAGCCACCCGAGGACGACCCCTTAGGTGCTTCTTTATTTTATCAACCAAGAAGTCTTTAAAATCTGTTAAAATTAGTGAGAGCAAAGACTGTTCTGTGAGCGGTGCATACGGCTTTGCAATATGCACTGCTCACAATACGCACCGCTCGTCGGCAGAGCGGGTGATAAAAAGAAAGCGGCTTTTGAGCTCAAGTTTTTTAAACAAATATAAATATTACCTGTTCATTCATTATGACAATTAGAGAAGTTAGATTTAGATTTAAATGTATAAGAGCAGTTACTCCTATTTGAAAAACAATAATGTCACCGTTAAAAGTGTTGAAGCTGTTGGATGTGTTGTTATGATCAGTCATTGGGCCACAGAATCCACAGCATCTGTTATGCCACATCCCTGTTCTACCATAGTTGTTCCGTGACATATTGTCACCCCCATTACCCTGACCCCTCATACGTTAAGTAGCCTCAGTCTGGGACCTAACCAACCGTAGCGCCCCCTATATCACTATAAGTGAACCACGCCCAGACTCTAACCGTCAGTGACAACACGTGTTTCTGTATGTTTTGTCTAATACATCAAACTTTCTGACTCGGGCATGGATCAGTCCCCAAATATAGCTTTGTGCTTATTTTCATCATATTCTCATTGTTTGATTGTTAACATATTAGGCTTATGTATGATATATGGCTTAAGGGGGTGGGGTTGTTCTGGGATGCTTTTAAGAAAATTAATGTGCCTACTACTCATTAGAAATATGAAAGAGCATATTACAAAAGCTGAAACTAACACAGTTATTGGGCATGTTCTCGACTGGACCACAGCTATATCTCCTGCATTTGTTTTCCATAGGCCAGCAGCCCCCCTGACCTGGCTGGCAATGTTTGTTCAATGATTTTCATCCCCATTACAAACAGTGGAACACGGAGAAGTTATGCATTTATATGAATCCTAAAGATCTATCAGAAGAGAGGGATATATATTTAGTTTAGTCCCCATTACAAACTGTGGAAAATAGTGACTAGGAATAGGGACGAGTTAGAATTTTAGGTATGACTCCTAGAGATCTATCAGAAAAGAGGGATATACATTTAGTTTCCACCCCATTACAAACTGTGGAATAGGGATGAGTTAGCCTTTTAGGTAGGAATCCTAAAGATCTATATATCAGAAGAGAGGGATATGTCTATTTTCGTCCCCATTACAAACTGTGGATTAAGGAAGAATTAGTGACAAAAATGATTAGTGTTAAAATCTTCAGACCGTCCTCTAACATTAAAACAACAGGATTAGATGACCTAATAATTTCTTAGGCGGTCCCAACGTTTAACAGCCTCGTAACCCAAGCAAGAATATGACATTATCACAATGGAAGGCCCCATAAACCTTTTTTTTTTTTTAATTCTTTTATTTCAACAGACATAAAATAAGCTTACACTTGTTTACATTTTACGCCTGAAGAGCACAAGAGTGCTCACAATGTACAATTTAATTGGTCACAAAAGTGATAAAAGAATATAGATGATTTTTTGTAAAACAATATGATTCATGTACCTATGATATTTACATTTGATTTTATGTTTCTATCCTATACAAATTGGATGATAAATCATTATAAGAACAATCTCACAGTTTATAGGTAATTATTGCACACAGTGTATACTTATCACAAAGGCAAAATAGGGCAACAGTTAACATCCACAACATATTTTTGACATCGATTAAACATATTCACATGAGAAATCACAGTATCCATTCTATAATTGATTCTTAATTGTCATTTTAAAAATTTTAAAATCCATATTTCGTGTTGCAGAGTCCAATGAGTTCCATGCTATCGCGCCCCTGTACATCACATTCATTTTAGACTTCTCATTATTAGGTTTATACACATTGAACACTGGGGCTCGGTGTAACCTAGTAGCATATACTGCTGTTTTTAGAAATTCGTGATGTACAGACATTTTATGCATAAAAGATAATAAATGGATGTGCATTCTTTGACTCAAATTTGTTAATTTACAACGTAAAATCAATTCTTCTTTGGGTATATGTAAGTCTGAGCTAACACAAATGCGCAATCCACGATAAAAAAGTTTCAGTATCTTATCTAAATTTCTCATAGACGTGCCACCATAAATGATATCACCATATTCTATCAAAGATAGTATCATTGTTTTAAAAATATTAAGACTGGCATCTTCTGTAATATATTTCCTAATTCTGGATAACAGATACAGTTTATGGTTTACAAGTTTGCAAAGTTCATTAACATGTCTATTGAAATTTAAGTTTTCATCCAATGTAAAGCCCAAGTACTTATATGAACTAACACGGTCGATTACTGTATTGTTCAGGGATAAGATCACATTCTTGCCTTTACTTTTCTTAATACAGGATCTCGTGCCATAGATACAGTATTTCGTTTTTTTACAGTTTATTGTTAATTTATTCATATTGCACCATTTTGTCAATTTTTTTAAATCCGTATTGATTGTGTTTGTACAAGTTTCTAAATCCGGATGTGCATAAAATAAGACTGTATCGTCCGCATATAGGGATACATTACACTGGTCTAAGGCGCACTCTATGTCATTAATGTAAAGTATAAAGAATAGTGGCCCACAGACGCTACCTTGCGGAATGCCGCAGCATATTGGTTTGTTTGATGATATAATATTATTAGCCTCTGTACACTGTTGCCTTTCTTGTAAATAATGCTTTATCCATAAGAACAGTGGTCCATCAATTCCATAATGCTTGAGCTTATTTAGTAGTATGTTATGATTAATAGTATCGAAAGCCTTCATCGCATCGATATACACCGATATTAGATATGAATTACTATTTATTGCTTCATATATTTTATTTAAATATAAAGAAGTCGTGCTTACTGTGGAATGACCCGGGCGAAACCCGCCTTGGTTTTTAGTCAAGATCTTGTTCCTATTGCAATGAGTATAAATCCTATTATGGACTATTTTTTCAATTAGTTTGGATATTATCGGTAACAGTGTTATGGGCCTTAGATTTCCAACATCTGAACTATTTTGGACTTTAGGTAGCGGGGTAACTTTACCTGATTTCCACTTCATTGGTATTTCAGTGGAGTCAAAGGATAAATTTATTAAATCCACAATTTTGTCAGGTATTGCTAGAAACGCATCGCGCAGTATTTCAGTAGATAGATGTTCAATACACGAGGATTTATTTATATTAATGTCCTTGCATAGAGAGATAATCTCTTCAAGATTTGTTCTAACATATAATAGTTTTTCAGTGCAATCAGTGCCTTGGAATTTCCATTCTAATCTATCATTGATTTTCCCCGCCAAGTTGGGGCCAATATTAATAAAGAAGTCATTAATATAGTCAGCGGTTTGTTCAGGTGTAATTTGTTCCTGTGTTACAACATCTGTCAACCTTATATTATTTTTGGAATTCGATTTGCAAGGGTTTACTATGTTCTGGATATTTTTCCAATATTTTTTTGGATTGTTTATATTTTGATTTAGGTTTTCTTTGATGAAATCAGCCCTAGCTGTCCTTATTCTTTTTATACAATCATTCCTTAGTCGTTTTGCCTGAATCCATAAATCATTATTTGCACGGTGTTTTTTAGCATTTTTAAGTGCCTTGTCTTTATCCTTTATCAGCTCGATTAGCTGTGGACTTAGCCAAGGCTCTTTAATCTGCTTAATTTTAAAGGTTTTTAAAGGGCACATACGGTTTATTTCAGTCATAATAACATTTACCAAAAAATCCCACTTATTCTCTATTGTCCATATGTTATCATAATCGGCCCAATTAAAATCTATAAGATTTTGTTGAAAATTGGCCTTATTATAATTTCTGTAACTACGTCCAGTAAAATCACATTTCAATTTCTGTGGATTTCTTTTTTTAATAGTTAGTAAGATCATTTGATGGTCGCTAATGTTTAGATTTGTAACTCCTACCATATCAATTTTGTTTGAATTAGTAATAAATAGGTCTAGACAACTGTCTCTATTAGTACTGTATCTTGTGGGCGTTTTAATTAACTGGCATAACCCGTATGGTTTAATTAAGTCTTTAAGTTTCCTTGTGTCAGGGTCGTTTCGAGTAAAATCAATATTAAAATCACCCATAAGGATTATTTCGATTTTATCTAGAGACAAATCTGATAAAATATCGTCGAGTATTTCTATAAAACAATCTACATTTCCTTGAGGGGGTCTGTATAAGTTACAAACAAACAATTTTTTGGTGTTTGGTTTACAAATGGTAACCCATTGCATTTCTATATTTTTATTACTCATATTCAAGTGACTAAGTTCAGTAGTAGAATAATCAATAGAGTTCTTAATATATATAGCCACTCCACCTCCTCTTTTGACATGATCATTACCTACATCTGACCATTTTCTATCATTACGTATAAAGTCATAATCAGTTGATAAACCATAATAGGTAGTAGGCATTCTATCATCTAGCCACGTTTCAGATAGTCCCAATATATCAATATTACTATTCAAAAAATGAAGTTTAAACAATTCCCATTTGTTGTGCAAGCTTCTAATATTCAGGTGAGCTACGTGTATACCCTTTTTGCCTTTAATATCATCTAAATTATAATTACCTTCAATACAATTACTAGAATTAGTATTCCTTCCTTCTTTATATAGGACAAGTCAGTATGATCAAAATTCCCATATCGATATCGGCTCAAATAGCCAACGATAGTCTTAAAGCTAAGCATCATAGAGAACATTACAGCAGTAAAAGATGCTGAAAGAAGAAGCGCATTCCCACTAAAGTTAAATATTTTCTCTGGCATTTATAATCGCCTGTGGGGAGTAATGTTGTATTTGCATTTAGTTAGGTACAATTGCGTCTCTGTAGGCACACAACATTTCACCTAGTTTGTTTTTGCCTGTGATTGTGTTCTTGTTGATGTTTTTTGCCTCGGAGAGAAGTAACCCACAGGCGAAGTCAGTATCCCGCGTTGCTTCATAAAGATAGCCCTTTAGATTTAGCAGACGGTCACGGAGATTTGGGTTTTGATTAAATTTAAGTTCAATAATCAGGCTCATGATCTTGTATTTTTGGTCGTTCCATTCAGCTTTGATTTTGATGGTTTTTGCAATTTTCTTCGCCTGGTAGCCTGTCTGGGCTTCAACGATGGATTCCAGTAGATCTGTCCTATCATGAAAACGGGCCATTTCGTACGTGTACAGGTGCTCAGCTGATTTATGTTCCACCCCGTTATATTTGATTTTACATAGATACATATTGCTCAAAAATGAGTGATGGCTCTGAAAGGCATAGCCGTCTTGGACCTTAACAGTTTTGATTTTTTCCATACACAAACCATGGGGAAGAGCATTGATATCTTTGTACGAATACCTAACATCATCGATTACAAGGATTTTTCCCTTTAGTTTTACGTTCAGCCCCTGAGCACGAGCAACTGCAAATATACATCTAAGATCCTTTTGTTCGAGCAGTTCGTCTTCAGTTAGTACATCGTTTATACGCACGTTAGCCCAGGCTGGTTTCCCTTTTAGGTTCCCAATTTTCTGGTAGATGTCACTTTTAAGTTTAGGCGAAGAGAAGTGGATTTTAATCGTACGTTGTCTTGCCACTCCAGGGCGTTGAGTTCCCAGTCTGAATGCTGCTTTGATGTCTTCATCCTTGTATTCTACATTCAGGTCATTCAACAGCTGATCGATTACAGCCCTCGGGTTCCTGTTGTCCCTCTCATTTACGCCATCAATGAGTATTTGTGATCTACGGGCCTCGTCACTGTCTTTACTGAATTTACGATCAAGTTTTTCCACAGTCTTTGCTTGAGCCGAGAACCTTTTTTCAATTGAATCCAGTTGTATCAACGCAAGATCCAACTTACGTTGTGTTTCAGAGAGTTGAGATGACATTTTGTCGAATTCAAGCTTCAGTGAGACAGACTTGTCACTAGCGGACGCAATGTCTTTTTTGTTTTGTTCAATGTCCCCTTTATTTATATCAATATTTGCTTGAAGTGTAGCGTGTGTGGATTCTATTGATTTAGTCAGTTTATTATATCGAGCACGTGATTTTGTTTCTGCACTTTTTTGGTTTTTTAGAATTTGCAACAGCAGGTTTTTTTCTTCGGCCTCACCTGGTTGTTGACAGTCAAGGTCCGGCGCAGCAGGGTCGAGGTCACTGGTGTTGACATCTGATTCGTCATCTGATGTTATTTTTAGTTCCTCGATAACCCTCTCAACGCTGCACTGGCGTGTTGTTGGTTTTTTTGACCCCTTCGGCGGCATGTTTGTCAGGAGAAAAGTCGAAATCCAACGTAATATGGCGTTAGGTCAACACAAAGTTACGTTTTCCCAGGTCCTTGCGTGGTAATAGAGTAGCTTAGTTGTTAAAGTTGTTCTAAACAAGCCAGAAGTCACTACAATCCCACGTTAGGTCGAGAGCGCCGCTAACACACGTCTAGCTGCTGTCCGCCATTTTTTGCATGTCATATCATTACCCAATCAGCGTGCAGCATGCACCGCGTGCAGGAGACATATCGTCACGCTCCATTTAACATTCCTCCAATCACCCTAACTACTCTCCCTAACTGGAGGTGGCGGCGAAATGCCCCCCTCTCTAAACGAACCGTCCCGGCGCGTTCGATTCAACCGCCGCAGCTCGCGCCGTTACGGACTTTGTGGCTGGGGAGAGGTAATTCGTCTGACATCCTGTCCGCTTTGATATGTCAGTCTTTGGAGAGTGGGGATGTGCTAACACAAACCACTGGCTGTTCCACCTAACTCCCTCCGCAGTCACCACAATGTAGGGTTGTGGGGGTCTAATGTAGTGAGTGCAGTGGGTAAAAGGAAAACACTTATTTGATTATTAACCTTAATTTTTTGCATCTGTTTAGATAAATAAAACATGCGGGATCACCTCAGTAGTCAACGTGTTGGTAGAAGATAATTCTTAAGTGTTTGTCATAGGTAGGTCATTCTTTATGGAGCAATTGATATGAAAATTGGAAGATAGAAAAAAGAAAAGAAAAGGCTTTTTTTGGTGGGGCACAGCCTCCGATTTCTAACCAATATTTACAACAAATATTCCACAAAACCCAATAATCAATTAAATATTCTTGCCTAGAAAGTATTTCTATAATTCTTGTACACTGCCACCTGACCCTAATCCCTGAGTGTTGTGTTAAGTTGATTAGTGGATGGCAACCAAACATGTTGAATGTGACCAAAATGGACGTTGTGATTACCCCCTGTATATCAGTACCTCGATGGGATGAACCGTTTCTGCAAAACAAACAAAAAACAAACAAACAAAAAAGAATCGAAAACGCACATCCTCACCATAATGTTGGTTCAGTGTGAGTTCCTCGTTTATTTTTCATAAATCCATCCTTTGAGGGGACACCACATGGAAAGAAAAAACGGGCCCTTTCGTTTCATTCCGCGCAGTGCAGCAATTTACAATGCCCTGAGAGGTGGAATACGTGTATAAAGGCTGTATTCCACTGCCTGATTTAATTCCCGATTTCTAAAATCACTAGTAGGAATAAAAACTAATTATCCACATGTCACATATCGGTAGAGAGGATTTTGAATTTGCTTTCGAATAGTATATAACATGCATGGGTTTCTCGAAGATTTCTCATGAAAATTTCCAAATTTCCCGACCTTAGTGGTCAAAATCTCCTAGTGGACTACGCGTATAATACTTCCCGTGTTGTGTGAATATGACCTAATTGGTTGTATAACCCGCCTTCTATCATCACTAAGTGGTAAGCACCCGTGGTGACAGGTTCTATTTCAACTTCAGGGACTACTGATGAATCATTAGTTCTGCCTGGGCTGGCTCTGTGGGAGCTAACCTATATTTCCCTGTTTTTATACAGTTTGGATTTAGTCTTTTTATTCTGGGACAATTCCAAAGCCATGTTGCTGTTCCGCTCCTGTCCGTAATGAAATGTCATCATCACAGTGGTACATCAATTGTATTGTTCTCACTTTGTCAAGTGGAAGTAACTATTTTTAAGTGTATAAAAACCACTGGAAAATATTCAAAACAAATGTTTAGTGTCGTGCAATAGAAGCTATGTTAGTATTTGAATGCGTTGAGAGATTAGATTAAGGAAGGACTATGGTCCTTTATTTGATACATATGAGCTTCATCTCACAACCAGAATCATGAGTAGGACATAGTGAAGAAAGAAATGTCTACTGTATGTTAAAAGACTACCAATTCTTACAAGGCAGTAGGTAAGGTAGGCAAAATTATAGATATATCGTTGATCCTTTGTAACTCTTGTCTCCTTAGCCTCTGTCATTACTGGACTGTCCGGCCATTACAGGCCATTACTCCATCACAAAGGCCCCTTTTATTACACCATTCAATAACATATTCTGCACTTCCATAATGCTACCACAGTAATTTTATTAAAAGGATGGGACATCCCTTTGTGGCCCTGATGTGGCCAGTGGATGCCCTCTTTTTGTCCTAAACCCGCGGGGTCCTACCACAAGTGATAATTTCACAATCTCTCTTCCGTTTTTCATGCAGTGTTAAGCGTTCATTCATGGTGGATTTATCAAAGAAAGAAAGAAGGAAAACAGAAAAAATATTTTGAGTATAAAGACAAAATATGTCATGAAAATGAAATAAGGTTTTTGCATTGGTTATTTGTAGTTCCTCCAGAGCTTGGCATTTCTAATACACTTTAACCCATCTATAAGTGTGTCGTTGGGTTGGCAAATACAATGGTTACATTAACATCTATAGTTTCGTCAAGGAAAACAGCTACTTAATCATGACATTGTATATTTATTTGAGAAGAGGTCTGAATGGAAAAATCTATTTTCATTGAATCAGAAGAAAATGCTCGTGTTCAATGTCAATCCGTCTTCAGAGGTCATGTCAACATGTTGAATTAAAGAAATTATAAGTGTTTTTGTGTTGCGCTGTTAAATCTAAGCTTCGATAGCCATTAACTTATATTTACTTACCAACCAAAGAATATTGCTAATTGGATTTACATGTATATGATCACTAGCAGCTGGACAATTGTTTCTTTAAAACATAAAAATCCAACAACCAAGCATCCACCACCACCGATAACGTTCCCACACCGAATCGATTCTGTCAATATGTCCTTCATCGATCGCCTTTTCTTGCAGACCCTATGTTCACAAGGCGGTAGACACACACACAACCTGCATGACAAATCCAGACAGACAGACAGACAGACAGAATGGACAGAGACAGACAAAGAAGTTCACAAAAATGGAGCGAGACAGGCTTAAAGACCAAGTCTGTCAGCCCGAAGCCCGTTCACGACTCCCCCGCTTTCTGCCCCATCATCTTGATTCCCCCTGTAGACAAAGGTCATGTTTACACTACTCTGGGATGTGTGAATTTGATTTGAGTCATGCTGAAGATTAAGCAATTTCATGGACGCCAAAGAACCATTTGAACTAGGCCAATATATGCAATGCCCAATTTAAATGGTAGAGTCAGTTTAATTTATAGACAAAATATTGAATAGAGTTGCTTTACTACAATTTATAGTTTGCCTCAAAAATTGTTCCTTTTGTGCTGCTACATTTTAAAAAGGAAGTTTATGTTGACCTCAAGAGCTAGTTTTCCACACAGTTGTTGTTACCCTTTTCAGGCGAAAGATAAATATATGGGATTTTGTTTGTTCTTCCCATCATACTTAGTTTAGATTTGTTTCATGATTCTAGACAATTTCATTCAATAATAGATTATACAACCACCAAACTGAACAGATTTCACTTGTTTTTCCTTGATAAAATGTTCACAAATATGAGTAGTTCCTATAATCTCATTTGGCTTGTATATTGTTCTGGCATTTTATGCAATCATCTATTTCAGAGAAAACCAATAAGAGATCATGCAACAATTGACCTAAATCTTCTCTGCCTATTTTTCCACATGAGCCAATTTGAGCAGAATAATACAACTTTATCCCAGTATAAATGTGCCTCACAGAGAGCGGTCCACTAGTTGAGTCCTGATGAGTGGGTACCAAGCGGAACATACAGCGGGCATTTAGGCTCTCCGCGACAGTTTCCCTGAGCTCGGTGTGAGGCGCTTGGCGAACCGCTCTCATCAATACTAAAAGGTCTGTATAGATTTTCTGACAGCCTGAAAAATGCCTTCCAACCACCCACCACAACTCTGATGATGATTGCACCAACAAGTCTGCTACCTCAGTCTCCAGCAACAGAAAGAATTGCTATAGAATAAAAAGAAAATGATAAATAATACCAAAAATAAAAGGAGCAGGAAAAAATGAGAAATCACTCGTGTCTCAGCTGTCAGAAATTGCCAAGAGGTTTTCCCACCACTGAACCAGCAATGACCAAACATATTTTTTCTGATTTATTTATTTGGTGCTTTGTTTTTGTTTTCTCTTTTGTTTCGTTTTCAACTCTGCTCTAGGCAATTGGAGTCTGGACATATTGGCAGCTCCTGAGGCTTTTACTTGGCTGAAAGGAAATAATCTCAGTCAATGCATGCGTGTTTGCGGGCTTTTGTTGACGGATGAGGTTGTGAGGAGCGCTCGCTGATTACGTCAACTTGTGTCGGCTGTCTCAGAAATTGGCAGCACTGTAGCCAAAGTTAGCAGTTAATGGGTTAGAAGAGAAAGGCTGTAAATCATCATTTACCTTCTTTTGTGTGGGTCTAGCCTCTGAAACCCAACATATTGGTTAGTCCACATTCTATGACACTCAGTTTCTCCAAGATTTTGCTACCTTGGAATCTAGAGGCCAAATCTAACTCTTTTTATAAGGCTCTAATACTTTGATTACTATGATTAATGACCTTATTTCAACCACTATTCATTTGTTATTATCTTCTGATTTAATTTTGAATGTTTCAAACTTGACTGTGTAAGCTAATGTGCAAGACTTAGTACTAGGCCCCTCAATCATGATTTTGCATAGGGACTAGTCTGACAACTGTTGCACAATACTTTATTCATTTCTCAAGAGTCTTTGTAGAGGAACATCTAATACACAATAACAATTAAGTCAGACTCCCCTTCAAATTACTAGCTACTATACATTGGTTCAAGCTAAAAGCACTAGCAGTAGAGGCGATGAAAAAGAAACGTCTAAACATGATTCATAAACAATAAAAAGCTGAAGGCTTTCACATTTCTACACGAGAGAGAATTCTTTTTTAAATTGCATATTTCATAATCATATTGTTGGTGATGGGCATGATGCATTAAATAAAATTGTATACTTATCAACACTCAGTTACTTTTGTACATCGTATGTGAAGTTGCTTGTGCCAGAATGAATAAGAGGCACATGAAGGAAAAACATTACACCCCAGTCATAAAAGAATACAAAAAGTCTCAGGGGGAGAAGGGACAGAATCTCACACTAGGGGTGGCGTTTACGACAGTGTTGAAATGATCACACATTAACCAACAAGTCCAGGCATGCCTCTCAGCACACAGCCTGTCATATCTACTTTACGTTTATACAGACAGGAATGAATATAAAGATGCACTAAGCACCAGGGCTACACTCGTCCACTATAGGGCTCTGGACGGGGGTCTCATGTTGAATATTGAATTTAAAAAATGGCAATGTCGCATGTCTGTGTGGCTTATTTTTCTCAATGTTGCATATCAAATTTAAGGAATATCCATGTCACATGACACTAAGGTGTTAAATCTGTCTGTCATGTCCCCCATACCCACTAGGTAATTTTGACTGAGTCGGCCGACTAATCGTCACTATAATCGTCCGATTTTTCACATAGAATCATCCTATTCTACCGCCGATTCAGATTACCAGTCAGTATGGTATATTTGAATAAACATGTTTGATCGAGTCTCCTGACAATGATAACAACAATTCTTCCGGTCCCCTGTCGTCCGTTGACGGTAAAATCGCCTAGTGGCTATGAGGCTTTAGGCGCCATGTCGCGTGTCGATTTTAAGAAACGGCTGCCTCACTGTGTAAAATTTAGTGGTCCAGACCTACCCCTATCCCAGTGCCACCGTCCCTCATTCCCACATCTGGAACTCACCTTTTGTAAAGGTCAAGGCCATGCTTTGCTATTTAATAGGCGATAATAAGGCAGCCTCGTTTTCATGCCAGTTTAAATATAGTCAGCCGCGCATGCGCCCGTATCAAGGCAGGTGATAAGGGAAAGACCCCCTTCCCAGGTCCTGATTGCACATGCCCAGAGATGGCTGGCTTCCGGTAGGCCCTGGGAACCGGGAAATGCACGTACAGTCCTTGGGGAAAAACCCTGACTGATGTTTGACAGTAATATTTCTAAATTACACCAACAACTTGACAGGTTCCCCTTCCTCTACTGATTGAAGACCGTTTTGGTTTGTTATCTGCGAAGAAAAACTTTAAATTGCAGAAAGTTTTGAAGGAAAGGGACTTTCAGTTGTAAGTGTTTAGGAAACCTGCCAATTAGAGGGGAGAACGTATGGAGGTGTGCTGGCAGTGGGAGGTGCCTTGAAAATGGCCTGAGGCGTAGAGAGTACCAGGAGGAGGGACGTTGGTTGTAGGGGGGGGGGGGTGCAATAATTCTCTCCCAAGATACAAGTCGGTGGTAGTGGTTACAAATTTAAAATGAAACACTCCGGAATACTGACACTTGTTATATAGGGTCAAGACGACAGTTATCATCTCAAAACGTATATTGGTTTGTATAATATTATAATGAATTGGT
This sequence comes from Lepidonotus clava, assembly GCA_936440205.1. Lineage (NCBI taxonomy): Eukaryota > Metazoa > Annelida > Polychaeta > Phyllodocida > Polynoidae > Lepidonotus > Lepidonotus clava. The sequence goes on from OW387143.1 coordinate 6,216,590, forward strand.
GTCGTTATGATTTTACCATCTAATATTTTTATGATTTGCTGAGTATAATTAAGGAACATGGAAAAGGTGCTTCACCTCTACTATTATCAAAACATAGACTGTGTTTCTCTTACTGCAAGGCAACATACGTCAAAGAGATGTAGGCTTTAAATGATTAATTACGAAAACACTTAATCTTTAACCTAGGTGTTGGACTTCTCCTTCTAGGATTCTGGGAAATAATGATGTGCAAGTCTGTCCATCTATCAGAATCTATTGTCTTTTCTATACTTATGCTCGTCTGTTACCCCTCAATGCAGCTTTTCCTTGAACCCAGAATCCCTCCTACCCTCCCCTACATTCATCAGTATGAGAGGGGCCGGAAGTCCGCTAGGTCTGACGCATGCGCACCTGGCTCCCCGCGCCCCCTGGTGTACGTTTCCCCCACCAGGGGGACGTGATAGTGCCCGGATGTTACCCGCCATTTGCATCCCTACTCCGGCAGAAAGATAAACCCAGATTTGATACATGCAGAGTTTGGGGGGTTAGCTGGAGAAAGGTCATAAGTCACTGAGATATTATGGTATGGGCTCTGGGTAGGGGTATACATTTCATATTATTAAGAAGGTATTTTGTGCAAGCAGTAGACCATAGACATATATCTTATGTATCTCTATGATTAGACATATAATTTATGAATTTTAGAATCTTCCAAGAAAGTTGATACAACTGTTACACTGAAGGGTGTCCAGAAAACATTATGAAGTACTAGTTGGGACTTTAGGTATATTAGAGGGTGGGAGGCAACTCAAATGTCATATATGGATAGAGTGAGAATGGCCATACAGATACACATTAGTGCCAGCATTATAGGTAGGCTACCTATAGTCAGAAAAGTATGTGCCGTTATTATAATGTTGCAGAGACATTCTGTTTTATTCTTGTTACATTGTTTTGATGGCTCCATTGTTGCAGTGTACTAATGTGGCGTATATTATGTCGTTTTCGCAATGGTCTAATTATGTTCGACCAGGACTGAAGGTTGTCGTAACGTTCTGTTTTGGTTTGGTTTGACATCCCACACAAAATTACTGTTACGTCACAACTTGACTGGGTATCCCAGGAGCGGATCCATGGGGGAGGGTCCTGACCTCCCCCTCTTTTGGTGGGGACTTAAACTTGTAAAAGAGAGAACTATGTCGCACGTGTTTGCGCGAATGCATGCCACTTTAGTAGTTAGCCTATATCCGGACCCCCCTGTTTAAAACCCTGTATCTGCCCCTGTAGCCTCTAGTGAGGACACCCCCTACCTCTATCTGAGATCCTGACCGGGGGGGGGGGGGGCAACTTCCTTTCTTAGTGACTGGATTTGTGTGTTGAGTTTTTGAAAACAGACCCATTTTGAAGGACACCACAAGTTGGAAAACCTACCCACAATGAAGGGATGTTGTAAACTCCTTTCGAATTCCTAACCCATATTGAGTGAGGAGGCAAATTTCATACCCATATCAAGAGAAATTTTCTCACTTATATCACTCATTTGAGATTGAAAAAGGACCCATCTCCTTTACTTTTCGACACACACATCCGGACCAAGTTGCCCCCCGCGGATCCTGAATACACATATGCAGACAGCCGTGTGCAATAAGATGGTGGTGGCAGAGGTGAGAACAGGTGGGATCGATACATGAACAGATGGGAAAGATGTCCAACGTGTAAGTCCGAATTCGATGAGTAACGCGATTTACACCTCGGAGCGACACAAACTATAAAATTCTAAATTCTTTGAGTAGCCCTTGCAGTATCTGAATAGGAATATGAAGGGAACCATATGTGGATCAACACATAGATGTAGAGTATGATTTACCATGATGGCTGTAATATGTTGAAAAAATAAAGAAAATTTAGGTAAGTTGGTGAAGCACATTTTAAGTACATTTGTATGTAGGGTTGTCAAATAATATGTGATTTACAGTGCGAGATCTTGGATTTCAGAAATGTTAGGTTGGGGGAAGCCTATATGTAAAGACCCATATCCACTATGGATTTTTACCATTGGCTGGTGACAGCCGACTGGCAGAATTGCCCGTAAAATCATCGAGCAACTGGATTATGACTGTATAGCCCCATTCGCCCTGGCAAATTCGGTACATGCGATCTCTTGCGACGTTTATCGTTTGCAACTTTGGTACAAACGATAATGCAAACGACAAATCTGCAAGCGATCAGATCCAACATGTTGGATAAATTCGTTTGGATTCCAGCCGATTGCAGAGGAAAAGTACTTGAAAAAATTATCGTTTGCAATCGTTAGGTGCCCCTCTTCCCAGGGCGAATGCTATTTCTTCAATTTTGCTTGCCAGCGATAATTTTATCGGCCCTGAGACCATCGTCTACTCCATGCGATAAACTTTTCGTTCCTCCAAGCGACAAAAGTAGCGGCCAGGGCAAATGGGGCTTATTGCTTGGTGATTCTCCTTATGTAGTGGATTGTGTTCTGGGCAACAGGGTCGCTAGTAAAATTGCTGAGAAAATTGCCAGTATAATATCAAACTTGCGTAATATTGCAGTCGTCCAATGAATTTACCAGCGATTCTGCCAGTTGCCTGTCACCTGTCACCAGTGAAATCACCTAATGGGTATGGGGCTTAAGGGGTTCTGTATACAGACAAAGTACTGAAACACCGTGCATCTGCAGACTCCCTAGCAGTGGGTCCCCTAGATCTGTCCCTTATCTTGGAGCAGTCAGGACAAGCCAACCCAAACAAAACCGTGACGTTGTTATAATGTTGCAGCAATGTTCTGGTTCGGTTCTTGTTACATTGTTTTGATGGTGCCAAAAACATCCTTAGAACCTAGCATTGCAATGTTGCACTGTGATGTTATTGTGACAATCATGTTACATTCTTTCATCTAGAAATAATACTTGTACAACATTCTGTATGAGTAAGGTCTCAAAATCACTAAAATGATATGACATTGTAGCATTAATTTTAAGTGAGTCAACCTTCCCAAAAATAACATAGTTACTATATGTGACAATTTAATAAGTAGCAGCCTAACCCAAAAAGTATGGTCACAGAATGTGCCCATTACATCGCTGTTTGCCTGGAAACAGTACAGAACATGAGTGGGACCAACCAGAAAGTTCAATTTATTCATTTTGTTTTACATTAAATTTTGCACCTAGAATAAATAGGACAGCAACATGATACCTGGAAGCCTATGAAAACCTGTAGTCATTCTGAGGGACATGTATCTATACACACAACTGTCACTTCAAAAAATACTTTTACAATTAAAGTAAATCAATCATTTATACAAAACATAATATTCTACAACATAATAAATCATTATACACAGACCATAAAAACTGAGGGAAGCCACATGCAGGCAGCCATTGGGAGTGAGCTCGGTTCGGGGGGTCGGAGAAGAGGTCTGGCGGGCAGGTGTAAAAAGGGGGCCTCAAGTGGGATGATGACAAGTGCAACATGTTTGTCGTGGTTGGGGTGCACCTGAGAGGTGTAGGGTGGCAGGGTGGGGTTAGGGTGGAAGGGTGGGGTTAGGGGGGAAAAGAGAGGGGTAGGGGGCAGGGAGGGGTTGGGGGTGGTGAGGGGGCAGGGTGGGGTTGAGGGGTGGTGAGGGGGCTGGTGAGGGGTTGGGGGGGGGTATAGGATGGCAAGGAGGAGTTTGTGGGGAAGGCTGGAGTGTGGAGGGGGAGGGTTAGGTGGTGGTGGTGGGGGGGCCCTGGGGGGGGGGGGGTACTGACTCTTTGAAGGCTACTACCCACTGCCAAGCTACCACCCCTACTTTTTGTGACTGACCGCTCCTGAAAATAAGTAGACCACCCCTTACTTTTGGGGCATGCAGGTCACTGCCTCCCAAAATCAGAGGGTCTCAATAACAGGAAATAGATCAAAATCAACAAAATTTTTAGTTATTGTCTGTTAACGTCTTATACAAGGAGTTCACCACACCCCCTTATTTGAACAAAAGTGGCTAACTGCCTCTCATTTTTGCTGCTCACCACCCCAACTTTGTGGGTCCACTTGGCAGTGGGTACCCTTTTGAGACCCAAGTGCCCCCACCCCACAAGGTGGGGGTTGGTGTCATGGTGGAGTTGGGGGAAGGGTAGGAAGTGGCAGGGGTGGGTGAAGCCCAGCTTACACAGATGGTTAATGGGTCCTACCAACACCTTACTTATGATAGCCTTATGACATGGGACTATAGAAATAAAGGAAGAAAAATAGGTCAAAGTCTGTTCTTGTGAGGAAATTAAAAAAAGATCTGTCAATAACTTCTTTTTCCTTAAGATAACATCAGTTGGAACTGACAATGTTTTCAGGACTGTCTTAATGCTTTGGTCAATTGTCGCTGCTATGGGCATGCTTACGCTAACCTTTATCGGGAGATTATCGAACCTCTTTTGATGGTCTGTGTAAACCCCACTTGAGGTGGAGAGATGTAGGGTGGCAGTGAGGGGAGGGATCAGGTGTATAGGTGAGGGGTGAGGGAAATGGTGATAAGGGTTTAAGGGCATAACAGTCAAGGTTTGAGAGGAGCCTGACTTATTATCTTATGGCTGGTACTGTTTGCCAGGGCTTATGGTGGAATTACAACAGTTAAGAGACCATATTGTATTTCTAATTCTGTTCTGATACGGAAAACAAAATTTAAAAACTTTTTTTGCGGCTGACTCTCACATATGACACACGTGATAATGCAAGTGCAACAAAGGAATAAAACTTATAATATATGACATCAAAAATGTTATAGCTCAACAAAGATATGCAACCCAGACCATATCCTACGGGATTTTCACGACGTCCTTGTCAGTGGCGCTGTCTATGAAACTCTGTGCAACCCGTTATGACACGGCTGTCATTGTTGCCGTTTTTGTGACATCATTCATAAACAAAGAGTCAATGACGTCATGAAAACAGCCACAATGACGACCGGGTCATAACGGGTTGCACAGAGTTTCATAGACAGCACCACTAATGAAGACATCACGCCGAAATACAATACAGTCATTAATCTTTCCTTTGTACTATTGTTGATGACATGGTAAAATCCTGCTTGAAAAGGGTTATTCAAAGTCAAGAGGGCTTCATGAATTTTGTCTCAGATTTTCTTTAAACCATTCCGAAAATCTTCGTAAAATGTTGAGGAAACATATCTCATATTTGAACATCACATATCAGAAACTATTACATTTAACAATATTGCAATTCTTGTGATCCAAGACATCAAGTATTTCGCAGCAGAATTGGAGCTTTTATACCTAATGTAAACTTTGTTGCCAAATATCCCTGCCAAATATGTAGTTAGAGCCTTAAAATGATTGGTTGTCTTAGAGATTAAAGATTTAAAGAAAACCTGAGATCAAGTGTGTTGGACTATCCTAAGTTTGGCTGTTTTGACCTGAAATGACAACAAAACCCCAAAGAAACTGCTTTACCCATGTTTTAGATGGGAGAGTCTGAGCCTCAGATTGTTGTTCATGTGTAGGGGGGATAGGTGAGGGTGTAGGGTGATAGGGCAGAGGGCTGGGGGTTTAGGTGAAGGGTGTAAGGTGCCAGGTAGTGTCAGGTTAAGGGGGTCAGGTGGGGGATGTAGGGTAACAAGGGGGAGAGACTGTGGCAACAGCAAATATACACCGAATGGGGAGTCGTGTGTTTTTCTTCAGAAGAACTAGGTTATGAACTGGCCAAACTTTTGACCAATTATATCAGAAAAATCAAATATACAAAGATTAGCCAAAAATGAATGAAGCACATTTTGATTGCATGGTCAAAATTGTTTGAAACTATCTTCAGTCTAAAACTTGAAGCAAACGTACACTAAACTTTCAGTATATGTACACCATCATCTAAACCCTGGAACGTGAGGAAGAACAGATTGTAATGTTTGAGTGAGTGAGTGTTGTGTATTTTATGCCTCACCGACAGCCAGGGTCATTTTCACAGCAAAAACCAGTTGGGACAAATTCTGTCTTTGGTGATTGAATCTATGAGATCAAGGTGACAGGGCGGGCAAACAGCAGGGGATCAAAACCTGGAAATCATTTTTGCTGTACCTCATCTCTTAGTGAACCAAACATTAACGGGGAATTGAAGCCAAAGAACCACTTGGTCAGTGCTGGGTCCCCCCTATCACCGCCTTCTACGATCAGCAGGGGCTACTGGGGGCTTATTCTTACCCAGAACCCCCATGGGGTAATTGTAATGTTTGAGAACGTTTTAGTGTAAAATAAAACATTTAAAAAAAAAAAGCATATCCATTTTAGGAACTTGCTGATACTCAGTAAAGTATCAGGTTACATTGGCAACTGACGAATATCTGACTAACAAGCAGCCGGGCCAGCAGCCCCTCTCAAGACGGCGTCTGTCATGTCCGTCACTTCTCTGGAAATTGGCCACTGGCACACGGTGAAAGGTATATGGTTGTAGGTGAGGGTCAGAGAAGGAGGTGAGAAGGGGGGAATGGAATACAGGGAATGTGCTGGGGAAAGGTGGGATATAACTGAGAACATTACAGGTATAGAGGATGGCAGACATTCTAAAATTAACTTGCCTGTCTCCAACATATTAAGATCATTTTTCATAAAAATTAAATATATGTCTTTATTTAACGTGGCAAATGATCATCAATTATATCCAAGAGGCGTGTATTTGTATGAGGAAATCATAATGTGTCGCAGGTTGTGTCTAGATAAAATTAATGTATGCCAACTTTTGCATGCCACTTGAGAGTAAAGGCATAACTTCAGCAACCAGTGAAGTGATTTTTGTGAGGATGGCGAGGGTTCAATTCCTCTTTCCAACTTGTCTTATATTGATATGCCTATGCTATTTTAGATTCCTATGCTATTTTCTAATCAAGAGAACTGCAGAACCTAACAGCATTTCTTAATGTATTTTGCCAATCAATTGTTGTAAAAATCTTGATCAACAATCATTGGAAGACTTATGAAGTCAAAGCTATATTTAACAGGAATATTATGGCTGCAATTACAAAGTATTAGAGATGGGAATGAAGTCTCTTGCTAAACTGGCAACTGACCAAAAGCTGACTAACAAGCGCCTCTCAATGTTTTGTCCGTCACTTCTCTGGGAATTGGCCACTGGCACACGGTGAAAGGTATATGGTTGTAGGTGAGGGTCGAGGAAGGAGGTGAGAAGGGGGGAATGGAATACAGGCAATGTTGTTGGCGTAGAGATGGGAAGAAATACCAGTATCAATTTGCTCTTCTCTGGCATTGTGATTAAAAATACTTTATATAGTTTATCACTATGCTTCATTCGATTTCAATTAATCTCTACCATTCTTATCTATCAAATTCCACAATTTATCAGCTTTTCTTTAACGTAACACTTAGCCATATCAATTATTGCGATTCTGTTTTTGTACAGTCATGGGAAGAACTGAGGGTCAAAAGTAATTTGCATGACTATTTTTAATACCAATAAGAAGTATTATTTCCTATATCAACAATTATGGATGTAATGACTAAAACCATACCAAACCAAATCAAACTTAACCAATTGCTTTACTTATCACTAACAAAAGTGTGTCAACACCCACCAAGCCTATAGCATATCAGCTGGGGCTCCCAACAGGGGGGCCCTGACTCAGATACTGTATTTATTTAGCCTATGCACTGGATAGGTGCTTACTTTATTGATGTTTATATTTGATATCTTCATGAGGGACACTTCCTTTCTTGATATGAAAGGTGTTTAATCTAAATACCCTGGGGATATCAAAAGGGAAACGCCCCATAAACCTACTTGTATGTTGACCAACACCTCTTGAGCGCAAGGAAACATCACAGGAACTATCAACTTGAAAAGTTATTTCAATTCGCCAAATGCAGCTTTAGGATCATTTGCCCATTACATGTGATTTTGTGTATAATAAGTAGATAAGTGTGTAAATGCCAACTGAATTATTCATCTATTACCAGCAAAAATGAGGTGGAAACAATCCAAGAACCTGTCAATGCAAATCCATTAAGAATAACCGTGCTGCTATGGCATTATGCCAAGTAACAAAGGGGAAATTAAAAAATAAAAGGTCCATGCAAGAAAGAAAGCTCATGGTTATCCGCCACTTATCATTGAAATATTGTTAAACTCTGCTGGTTGCTTGCAAGCTGACAGCCTTAGTCAACAGGTCTGACGGTAGCCTGTCGACCTGAAGCCAGCCCGCAGGAGGATAGGAAGGGTGGGGGGGGGGGGTACTTCTTGAGGGTTACTACCCACTGCCACACTACTGCCCCTACTTTTGTTACTGATTGCTCCTGAATCTAAATGACTTCCCCCTTATTATCTATTTATTTGTTTCCTTTCTTTTCCTTTTTATTGGGGGGGGGGGCACTGACTCTTTCAGGGTTACTATCCACTACCAAACTACCGCCCCTACCTTTGTGACTGACTGCTCCTGAATTTTAGTTGACTGCCCCTTATGTTTGGGGGAAGACCACTAACCCGAAACAGTCACAGTGTTTCTATACAAAGAACTATACAGATACCACTAAAATGCTCAGGAAAATTTCTGATGAAATGCCATTGCTTTTTTGGTGTATGAATTAACTAACAATAAGCCAGTTCGCAATTCCCCTTATTCGCCTTAAAAGCGGTTGTTCGCCCCTTAACTCAGACACTCACCACCCCCACTTTACGGGTCCATCAGACAGTCAGCAGCCTTTCAAGACCATGTGCCCCCCTACCCCCTCTTTGGGTATGTAGGTGTGTGTGGGAGGTGTGAGAGGTGTGACTGGTCTGACATTTACTGAGTCTCTAAAGGTGGGTTGGACTGCCAGGGTAGGTTGGGGCAGTCTGGAGGAGAAGGCGGGGGAGTGGTGGGGGCACTTGGTTCAAAACCCTTAAGCCCATACCCAAGAGGCAACTTTTACAGTTTGCCAATAAATTCGTGGTAAAATTGGCTGATTCCTTTGATTTCAGTAAGTATAGCATATGGAAATATATGTATTTGATCTAAAATCGGCTGATTGTTGCGATGGAATCGGCTGATTCTAGCGCCAATCAGTCAGCCGCCTTGGTGAAAATCGCCTAGTGGGTATGGGGCTTTGATTCAAGAATCTGATGGGTCTACAAATTAAATGTACATTACATGTGGTAGCGATTAAGGTGAGGACAGGGGTCGGATTTCGCTTAATGTACCCAAAGGCACTCTTCATCTCCCCACTATTACAACAGGTGAAACGCGCTCCGTAGAAAGTTAGGATTACATGTTCTTACTGAGTCTCTCCAAATAGAAAGGATGCTCCAAGGGGGTTATATCTTAAGCTCTACAGCTAATATTAAGGGATATATGGGTAGATTGTATAAAATAGGGATGAAAATCTGTTTAACCATTTTTGTGTGTAGAATTTGGAATGTTAATGGAATGTTTTTTCCCCCACATATTACCTAACATTAGATGTTTGGTTAACATGGAAACGACAACATTTTGTACTTTTTTGTCAGAAATTGTTACCCATTTGAATAAGCAAGACTTCATTATATCATCAGTCGAAACTAAAAAAAAGATTATCATTACAAAACTCCTGCTTTAATTCAAGGCACATCAGCAAATCTATAACTTTAAAAGTACCTTGGATTTGTAGTATCCCCCTTTCTCCAGGAGTCATATAGGGGTAGGGAGGCTGGGGAGGCTGGGCAGTTGGCAGGGGGAGGGCCACAAGGGTTGTGTTATGGTGAGTAAGGTTAGAGGGTATAGGTTGAGTTTGGGTAGTGTAGGCCAAGAACAGTGTAAAGCCCATATTCCACTTTGCGGTGTTTTCCTTGCAGTAGCTATTTTATCACCACCACCCTAAGTAAAATAGGCACCGCAAGGTGGAATGTACAAATATGTTTGCATTGCTACCTGTGTCCCTACTTGTGTTGACCCAACACAAGTATCACCGCAAATGATTTGATGTAGTTTTCTATTGAGTGCTTGTGGTGGCAGAAACCAACATTTCGTATCTGAAATGCAAATTGCTTGTGGTGGTAGATGAGCCCATCGCATCAGCCCCCCCGCCCCCACTGCCTAGTGGAATGTGGCCTTAAGTTTTATATTTCAATACCACTTCTTTTTTCTTGTAATGCCATTTTTGTGGTTGCTATTCCATGTTGCAATATACACTCGTTCGAATATTACTACGAAATAGATCAACATATTCGTTAATGGTATCTGCTATATATATGTGAGTAGCAAGTGATTAAATGTCTGAAACAAAGAATTATAATACCAACCCCCAAAGGTAACTCCCAGAATGTTTTTACAATACTAATGCAATGTAATTCAGGTATCATTGCAATAATTTTCATACATGTGCAATTGTAAATATACTGTTTGCTGATATGCAGGATTCATCTATATAAATTAGAGAGATGGTGGACTATTGAAAAAACAGAAATATATCAGTTATACTATACTATTATCCTAACCTGACAGTATAGGAATGTATATGTTGGCTGAGGTAGTGGTAAAGATATATGGTGTGTGTGGCAGGGTGTGGGGGGAAGCAGAATGTCAGGTGTCAGAGAGGTTCAGGGTGGATGTAGCTGAGTAAAGGTACTGACATGAGGCCAACATAGCTGGGGAGTTTTTGTGTACATCATTAGGAAGCCTCAGACAGGCAAAAAAGTGACGTTATTATAACGTTGCAGCAACGTTCTGTTAAAGGGAGCCGCAAGCACTGTTGTACTAAAATGTGACAAAATTTTGCAAACTTAAATAGCTATAGAAATATATTCTAGGAGTCTAACCTTAGCTAGTGGTAAAGTTTAAACCATGAAAACTAACTTGAATTTAGATTGAATTCCATAAAGCTCCTGTCTTTCCTGTCTATAGACAGCAATGTCTGTAAACAAACCCATTTTGGTGGGTCACCAAAATTGGCCAGGGACATATTTTATTACATTTTAATGAAGTTATAGCCTGTTTTTACAGTCTATATTTTATCATGGGCCTCAGTTATGGTCATAGAATGTATTTCAAAAGTTTTTAAATTTTGGCCCAATAATGGTTTTGGCTCCCTTTAAGTTCTGGTTTGGTTCTTGTTTTGTTCTTTTGATTGCACCCAAAATCGTCTTTAGAACCAAACATTGCAACGTTGTACTGTAATGCTATTGTGACATTCTTGTAATGTACTTTCATACTAAAATAACGTTATTATAACATTCTTCATTGTCGAGGTCTCAACTTAACTAAAATATAATGTTATTATAATATTCTTTTTTAGTAAGTCTCAACATTACCTAAAATAATGTCACAGTTAGGTGAGAATTGAGCAGGTCATAGACTAACCAAAAAAGTATGGTCGCAGAACGTGTCGGTTACGTTGTTGCTTGCCTGGGCTCAGACAGACTGACTCACTGGGTGAAATATGGATAAGTTGAAGTAATTAGTTTGACATAATCTTCATCAGTTCATCACCACTTCAATAGGTTGATTGCTCATCAAGAGACTGATATCAAATGTTAATATTAGGGTGTCTCCAAATAACTGAATTATAAATCTAGCTATGCATAATTTGGGAGGTTTTGTATATATAATTATATAGCCTCAAACAGACTGACTGGGTGAATTATGGACAACTTGGAGCATTTATGACATAATTCTCCCAGATACGATTCTTTGTTTATTAGTTTTTTTGGCCTACCTGCAGGCTAAATCAAGGAGCATTGTGGGTAATATGTTGACAAGTCCATTTCCTGTTATAAGCCTTTAACATATCATAATCATTCATCTAAGACATTTTCCTATGTTGAGATTATAAAAAGGTAGAATTAGGTCCTGTTTGTTTTCGTTACTGTATTACTTCAGATTCTGAGGTTAATTCAAAAATATTTTCATTTCATACTTTTTATTTTGCCATAAGATGCTTCTATTGGTTTTCCCATGCTTTTGCCTACCAAAATTAGCCTACGGGAAAACTTGGAACTGCATCTGCCTGAATTGCAAAAATCCAGGCATTGATCATGAGCTCCTGACACACACATGTCTGCAATCCTCAGTTGTGAAACAGGTAAAAAAAAGACAATTTTAATGATGCAGCAATTTGGTCACAGTGCATCTACAACTCCATGAATCAGGATTACAAGGTTAAAGGTCATGCCCAAAGCTGAGATAGGTGTGAGAGATCTGGGGTAGGGTTACCTGAGGCTGAGACAGGTGATAGATCATACCTGATGCCACAGGCCAGGTTACAGGTGGGAGATAGTGAGGGTGTGGGGTAACTTGGGTATGAGCTACACACCCTAAGTCCTCCTTCAGTAAGGGTGTGTGAATCTGAGGATACGAACTACCTGAAGGTAACTGACCCACTGTAAAACTACTCCCACTGTTTTCTGTGACTGACTGCTCCTAAATTTTATTTGGTCTCCTCTATATATTTGGGATATTGATCACCTCACCCAAATACCAGCATAATATAAAATGGACAGAAATTAGCAAAATTGCTGATGGAAACTCTGGAGCATAAATTATTGTAATTACCCTACTACTTCTAAAATGATGTCCTTTTGCATGTAGCAGTGTACACACTGAACCTACTTCAGGTCATACCAAGAACCAGCAAAATAGGCTGTTACCAGCCTGTCCATCTGGTTGCTGTTTTGTTAAACTGATTATTAAAAGACCTGTGGGAACCAGCAAATTAGGTGTGACCCCTTCATTTAGTTTTACTCTCATCCTGTATGTGGCTTCATGGTGTAGTGGTTAGGACTCCCACCTCCAAATCCAAAGAGTTTTCCATTGCCAGTGTTTTTCAGCCTGGCGAAGACACTTGTTCCATTTAAAAATCAAGTCACAACCAAACTAAAGAGCAGATAATTTCTTTGGAAGTGTATTAAGTTAAAAATGATATGGTATTATGTAAAAACAAAAGAAGAAAAAAAGAGAGAGATTACACGACCTTTATGTCAACGATTGAGTTGGCCTCTAGACACCTCATTATTCTACAACAGGCTTCTCCTGGGTGTCTCTGATGACATTCCCATTATCTGCCTATCATTTTCCCTATCACATCCCCCCTCCCCCACCAAAACCCCCACCACACACACCTGCCCATCCATACACTACTACACCCACCTGAAATACCAAACTACCCTAACAACGTGAGGATGGCTCCGGGGGCACACCTCCACATGCCTGACCAATCAGCGACCTGGATCCTGATCACGTGATGAGCATTTCCCGCCACGCAGGGGGTCCTGACCCCTGACCCCTCATTAGGGACCCCCTAGGGCGGTTTATGGATACGGTTCAGTGGGCACAGGTGGTGGGTGGATATGGTGGGAGGAAGGGGGGATGGTGGGAGGGGGGGAGAGGAATATTGGGAGAATCCAATCTAGAAGGAAGACGTGCCCTATGGAATTCTGCCTACTGCAGATTTTCTGTGGTTTATGGTCTGCATGTTCAAAATAACAAATTTGTTGGTGGATTGAGGAGGGATGAGATGGGGGGGGGGGCGATATTGAAAGAATAAAATCTGGAAGGAAGACGTGCTGCATGGAATTCTCCCAATTGTAGAGTTTGTGGTCTTCAGATTGAAAATAACACTATGTGTCTTTAGGAATATGGGAGAACAATAGCAATGCAATGAGCGAATATTCAAGAAACCTCAGAAATGATTAAAGAATAAATGGTATATTCCCCTTTGCGATAGTTGACCTTTTCGGCCGCTATTGTTTGGTGCTGCAAGCAATTTGTGGTTTTGATACCAACATGTATAAACCTATATAAAACGATTTGCGGTACTTGCAAGTACCACAACCAAGTACCAAGATTACCTCTATTCAACCTTGCAGCACCCTATCGCAAACAGGTTTGCATCAGTTTGCTTGCATTTTTTATGGTACTGCAAACAAATACCGTATAGTGGAATATGGCCTTATTAAGAGACCATAGGCGGATTTTAGAATAATATCCATAGGCGGATTCATGCTCCAGCGGGCACAGGTGGTGGGTAGGGGTTGGTGGTTAGGGGGAAGATGGGGGAGAGGAATATTGGCAGAATTCAATCTAGTAATATAGCGTGCTCTATGAAATTCTCCCCACCACTTATTTCCATATATCTCAAGCACCTGCAGATTGAAAATAAGAAATTTCTTCGGGCAGTAACATGGTAAAACTGTATACTGTGGATATTTCCCAAATATGGCTACGCAAGAAGAAAACATTAAATTTTAAATAACCTCGCAACATTACAATCAATGAAACAACAAATGCAAAGGGAACATATTGCCAAGGACAATAGAATGTTTTTGCTTTAGCCTTGTTCAGGAAATAACGTAACTACTGATTTCTAAGAAGGCACCTTGATTTAACCTGCAGGTCCACCAAAGAACGAAAATCAGTTATCTTAGGTAGGGTGGATTGGGAAGAATTGGGAAGGAGCTGAGTAGAATTGCATTGTTTTTTACAGGAGCGTGTGTGATTTTCAAATATCTTTTCTGTTTTCTTTTAATTCAATGCATAAAAAGGCAATTCGAAGAGCGTTTAGAATAAGACAAATTTTAATATATAACTCTTGTGCAGAGAGGGTCACGTGACCAGATTTTGGTGATCACTACATGGTTTCTCACCCACATGGCCATTAGATATATGGGTCAGTTTTTCTGAAAGTGTACAATATCATGTACGTTCCATTTTTGGCATCTCACACTGGTTCCCAAAAAAAATTAAGGATTATTGTACAAACCCTATTTATTTTGAAAAAGTAAGGCTTCAGCATTTACCAAATGTTCATTATACTGGGTTTCTCCCATGGTGTCAGTTTTTATAAGTATTCAAAGTATATAATGTTTTTTCACTGGAACGTACATGATGAAAATGACTTATGTTCACCTAACCCCAATTTTGTGGGTATCATTTCTATCCAAATGAAACATAAATAAGTATACAAACTTATAAGAGTTTATACATTCAGCATTCCAGAATTGAAGAAAATCCATAGAAAACTTATATATGAAATTTACCTCCAAAGTTAGTGCATAATCTCAGAATTTCTTGTTTTTTCATCATTCAAACAACCACTTCTTGTCAATTTCATTCCTGAACATAAATATACATCACATTATTCCTAACTGTTGTTATTCAGCACATTAACATGTTGTCTTATGTGAAAGAATAATGGTTAAAGTCTGGACATCATATACTGATATGTACTACCCTTGTAAAGTGAAGTCTTTTTTCATCACGTACGTTCCAGCTCTATCATGTACGTTCCACTGTGGGTATCATCATACTTAACCACACTCCCTCTTCCTAAATACATCTGAAATAACTGCAAACTCAGTATTTTGAGAAGAAAACATTGTAATTTCATTGAAAAAGTTGATTGAAGTTTACCCTTTTGCAAAACATCCCATAATATCATGTACGTTCCTGGTAGGTCATGTACATTCCATATTTACAAGCATCTTTATTTGTCTCAATTAGGGATATACCTAGCACTAGGCTAGACATGGTCTACATGTTTAAGGAAGGCCTAACACACTTCTCAGATTTGTTTTCTATATGAAAATACAACAGTAGAATACTCTATGGCTATAAAAGTTTACAAACTTCCCTCTCAATGAGAACATGTCAAAATATCACGTACGTTCCCGGTAGGTCATGTACGTTCCATATTTACAAGCATCTTTATTTTTCTCAATTAGGAATACACCCAACACTAGGCTAGACATGGGTTACATGTTTAAGGAAGGCCTAATACATTTCTCAGATTTGTTTTCTATATGAAAATACAACAGTAGAATACTCTATGGCTATAAAAGTTAACAAACTTCCCTCTCAATGAGAACATATCAAAATATCATGTACGTTCCTGGTAGGTCATGTACGTTCCATATCTACAAGCATCTTTCTAAGTCAATACCTGCACAGGTAAAATAGTAGGAATCTATTAGATATTCAGCCTGAGGCTAGGAAACATGTTGAAATGTTAGAAATAGTTGTTTGTTGTTGTTGTAGTTGGGACTGAAAATAGAAATAAAAATAACAAAATCAGCAAATAATGCAAAAAAATGGAAGGTGAAAAAAAAATTCAAAATTTTTTTTGCTAGAAAAATTATTTTTGCTCGTTTGAACAATAGGCCTAACTGCCATGCATATGTAGGTACAATATAAAGGTCATAGGATCACTTTAATTATTTTTTTTCTAAGGAAATAGCTCTGGCGGGAACATACATGATGGACAAATGACAGCATTTCACTAACATAATCAGTTTGGATGTTATTTTATTTTTTACATATTGAAAGCCCTTAGTTATACACATAATAATGAATGCTCAAAGACATAATATTGTATGAATAAGTAGAGTAACTGTGATGCTGTGGAACGTACATGATGACCATCATGTACGTTCCATGAAAACTGGAATCTGAGCAAATAGCTTTGACAAACCCATGAACACCACGTTATTTTGGTACATAGAGATAGTTAATATCATTGGCAACCTAAGAAAAGATTTCAATGAAGGATAAGTTTACTTTTAATGATGTTAATACGGCTGACATAAAAAAAAGTAAAGGGCTAGGAACATACATGATGGGCGTTGAGAGCTCCTTAACATAGTAAGGGTTGCGCGAACACACAAATGACATTACTACATGTGCCAGAGTTTATTTTGACTGCAAAGAACACCAAAAAATTCAATTGTACCCGATATTGAAGAAGCTACATGAGTTTAAAAGTCCCATCATGTACGTTCTAGTATGTTCATCATGTACGTTCTAGTACGTTCCACAAACATGATGCGATGAGTAAAACCAGCATCTTTTCAAATCAGACAGGATATAGCGTCCCTTTTTTTTTCACCACCAGTTACTCACCAATCTTTCCCACCAAATGTTACAAAAAACATAGAATTTCACCTCAAAATGACTATGCCTTCATGATCTAATTGTTTATCATCTATTATTCATTATTGTTTTACTGCGATCACAAATGTTGTATTATTATTGAATCACCAGACATCGGAAGAACTTTGTAATGGAGAGATGTTAATAAATAAATAAAAAAAAAAAAAAAAAAAAATCTATGGTCACCGAACTACCTTTTTGACAACAATTCAACATCAGTATAACCCTCATATTAGCACACAGAGAGGAGAACATACATGATAAATGAATGTGTGTGACTTACTGCCATTAGCTGCTTCCGATTGACGTGCTAGGGGGCGCTGCGGTAGCGTTATCCGCCGTAAAACCGGAAGTAAAGGTTCCCGCCATCATGTACGTTCCACTATCATGTACGTTCCACACACGGTATTTTAGGGGTGAAATAGTAATTTCCCGTGCATACAAAGGTACCATTATTTCAGTTTTATTAGAAAAACAACTAAGAAACATGAATAAAAAGGTATAATACCAGTGTGGATCGATATCTCACATTTATGTTGGTAAAACCATTTGGGAACGTACATGATCAAATTTAATTATTTTTTTGTATAATCCAGCATAGGTCTGGGCATATAATAAGATAAGGGAAAAGCTGTTACCTATATAGACAGGTAGTATGTGAGGTATAATTCTACATGTACATAAGGAATCTAAACAGAGAATAACATACCAGTATAGACCTTTGATTGGTACATCATGTACGTTCCACACACTATACTTTGGTTAGTATAGGCCTTGAATTTTTTTTGTTACAGCCTAAGTGAATTAGGTAAAGTATTTTTTATATCCCCATGGGTGTCAGTTATAAAGGAAAGTCATTTAGAACTACATAATACAGACCCAGATAAAATGAGAGTACTGAGAATGCATGAACATTTGTCAAAAACTGCATTTTTTAGCCATTTCATGGCCTAAAAATGCCTCAGATTTAAAATTAATCATTTACCCCCACATAAATTATACATTTTTTAGTTGGTTAATATGTCTTCTGTTTGATATTACTTATAAAAATGGTTTACATAGTTTTATCTTAAAGCCAGGGTCAGTATAACACCAGAAAGTGGAACGTACATGATATTGTACACTTTCAGAAAAACTGACCCATTATCCATAATTCATAAATGATAATTATCTGTTATGATTCAGGGGCATTTCTTTTGGTGAAATAGACAAAGAGTTACATCACAGATGCGTTAGAACCATGAAGAATAATGGATTTAAATTGATCACCAAGATGGCGGCCTCCCCAATTTGGGAGGTGTGACGTCATGTGCACAATGTCTATAGGTAGAAACAAATGTTACAAGGAAGCTGTTCATATGATTAATGTCAACCGGAGAACGCAGGTGGTAGAACAGCAACAAGAGCGGCAATTCCATACATGCATTCTACAGGCTGAATATAATTATGGATTGAGTAAACTGTACGGATCATTGGGATGAGCTACTTGCTGAAGCACCAGAAGCTCAGATGTATAAGCTACACAAATACTTCATCATGACGGGATACGTGGACGCATATGTTTACATACATAGAATGCACCAAAGGGGCAGAAAGCGAATGTTGTTTTAATATCTTTTTTTTATTGACTCCTGACTCAATTTAAACGCGAGTACTGCATATATTTGCTATACTATCTTAATTTCATGTAATCGTCGCACCATTCCAATAACGTCTATATACCAGTGGCGGATCCAGAGGGGGGGGGGGCGCCCCACCGTTTTTCAGTAAATTTTGCACATTTTTAATGTAAAAGCAAAATTAAAGAATTTTTTTCCGATAACTCGCCCCCTCCCCCCCCCTTTTTTTTTTTCAAAATCCTGAATCCGCTAGTGTATATGGCTGTCTATCTTGAAGACGTATAGACGATGGGAAGGTGGGGGCTTCCCCTGACCACCTCCAGGGTCCCTATTACCCCCTTCTCCACCCCATTAACCCCCGGGTACCTCCAGGGTGGTGAAGGGCAGATCGGTCATAGGGGTATCACCAGTCTAATAAGGGGTACCACAGTCATTAGGGCTGCTTTGATAACCCCATTGACTTCTATACTAATCGTCTCATTTGGTAGAAATGTTATATAATTTGATTCGATTATAAACTCATTTTTCATAGATTTGACGTACCATTAGAATTCACCTTCACAAGGAAATTGCGAAACATGTGCCTTCCTTTGGAGAACTCTCAACCCTACCTCCAGTGACGATGTCTATGTAATCTTTTTGCCTATAAATCAGTAAGTCTCTCCTACCCTAAAAAGATGAGAAGAGAAGTTTGAAAAACAAAAGTAGAAAACTAATCTAAGAAACTAACCTTGAAGAACATACAAATATGACCAAATCACACACACAAACAGGAACATACATACACACACATACACACTACATACACATACACACATACCTACATACAAACGTACAAACATACATATATACACACATACATAAATACTTACATACATACATAAATACATATACATACATGCATACATACATACACACATACATACTTACATACATATATACATATACATAAGATATGTATACATACATACACACATATGTACTTACATACATACATACACACATTATGTACTTACATACACACAAATATAATATACATACACACATACACACACACATACATACATACATATATACATATATAAATGCATACATACTATAAATGTACAATAAATGTTATTTAAATATTATGTTTTTATAGATACATACATACATACATACATACATACATACATACATACATACCTACACATACATACATACATACTACATACATACATACATACATACATACATACGGGGTGTCTTCGCCTCTCCCGTTACCTAATCCTCACTTGTTTACTTAAGGGTTGGCGACGGTCGCCCCTCTCCCGGCCTCGACTTAATCCCCCCCCGACCTTGTTTAAAGAGCTATTAATAACGGGAGAGCTGACGCACCCTATGCCGCGTACTCTGCACACCGTGCGGACATAGGATGGGCTTGGCGGACTAAGTAACACTCTTAGTCCGCCTAGCTTTTTTTTTTTTGGTTTGATGAAAAGAGGTTTAATATTATTTTCAATATCGATTCGTGTACTGCAGTGACACAGATGAATTATACAAGTCATTTCCCTACCTCTAACATGTTATTTTCTTTTTTTTTTCTTTTTTTTTCAAAAGAGGTTTAATCATCTTTTTGGAACGCTTGGAAAGTAGCCCCAAATGCGCGCCAGCTCCAGAAACAGCTGGCCCGCGCGGGCGTTATTTTTTTTTTTTTTTTCGTTCAAAAGAGCTTTAATTAATACCGCCTATGATAACAACATGGGAACAATATGTCTGAGAGCAGATCAGCTTTTGTTGAGTTGGTGGCCCTGAAAAGGGCCTTTTGGTTATTTAAAACAGTGCAAACTGTTTTAGTGTGGGATATACTCGTCGGGATATACTGGGGCCAAGTCCTGGTTTACCAATGCAACTCCCATCTCTTCAATGAAAATGTCTCTGCGCCACTGAATGTGGGTTAGTGCTCTGGTTCTCAAATCGAGATGACGGACCTGGACTGGCATGAAAGGCCATCCTGGGTTTGGAACTAATGCTGGTCCTTGTGCAATATGTCCATATATCGCTGGTTCAGTTAGTGGTGAAGGGGCGTGTGAGCCCAGCGCCCAACTGATTAGAGACGTCCGTGTGTCCCTCACACAATGATGTTGACATGCAGCCAACAGTAGTTCCCAACAGAACTCCAGGTTCACTGGACAACTGGTCAAGACGCGGCCCAACACTGACATGGGAACTGTAGGTAGATGTATCCTTGGGGATCCAACTATTTCCTGTACGTCTCTGGCAGAAGCAGTCCAATTTCGGTGAGGCATTATTATACTTCTTATTAGATACCGTCTTATCTGGTTGCTCCTAATCATCCAAGTGGTCACACTCTCACCTGACTAAAAAAAACCTGACCTAGATCCCTCTTGCCTAGTCACCCCCTCCCAGTCTGAGTGGCTCCCACCTGGCCTAACTAGGTCACCTCAGGTAAGTCACCTGGGCAACCGGTCGTCCCCCTTGACCTGGATATCCCTCCCGCCCAGTTTGACCTCTTAGGTCACTTAGAGATAAGCTTGAGTGACCGGGTTCCACCTGCGTCTTAGTGAATGTATTGAAACAGTAAACAGTTGCAAGAGGGGAACATTGCGCAATAAGACGCGAATAAGACCAATCATGTGTTATTGTTTGCAATTTTATTTCACTTGGTGACATAACTATACATTTCTTACAGCGCTGCAATTAAAAAACTACAATACCAACCTGGAATAGAGGTTTAATTTCGAAATGAGGTTTAATTAAAGAATGAAAAGAGGTTTAATGTCCAACATAATAACAGGCCCTATTCATCCCAGCCTTCATCCCAGTCCTCACTCAGCTCGCCGACCTGATCAGCCAATTCATCCTCCTCCTCCTCCTCCACTTCCTCCTCCGCGACAACCTCTTCGGGGCTCTCCGACTGCACTTCTTCATGTTGCCCCCTTGCACATCCTCCCCTTCCCCTTCCCCTTCCCCTTCCTCTTCCCCTTCCCCTTCCTCGCCGTCCGCCTCCCCCCCGTCTGTTGCTCCACATGGGCTTGTAGATGAGGACTATCTGATCCAGGTACTGCATGGCATCAGTGACACCTGCCCGGAATTCCTCTTTTGCCTCATTCAACATGTCCTCCCTGTCACGCATCGGTTTCCTGCGTTTTCTCTGCTTTTTCTTCAGCTCATTTTCTTTCAGATCCACGTTGGTCTTCCTGAGATCCTTGTTGATGTAGCTGATGAGCTGATAGATATTCGGATGGGGCTTTAGGCGGGTGTTCAGCACTCTGTTGTAGGCTTCTACTGTGTTATTGGTCCTGATATCACATGAGTAGACATTCCAACGTTCAAGGCCAATGCGGGATTCAATCCAAGTGTGCCTAACATACTTCACAAAGTTGTACAGGGCCCGATCTACTTCCCTGGGGAGCACACCCCAACCTGCACTATCAGCAACCTTTTCAAAGGTCGCGGAAACATCCTCTACTGGTAAGAAAGGTAGGCGCATGCACCTGTACAGTACAGTTTTAACAGATGGTACTCCGTACAAGAATTTGGTGAGTCCCTCCCTCTGGTACCTCCTTCTGAGTGCTTGACAGAAGTGGAAGTAGCATCCCTTAACTGTCACTCCTCTAAAGACATAGCGCAGACTCCTAGCTATTGCTGCCTCAAAGTCTATCCACACAATGTTGGGCCTCAACTGCCACCCCAGGGCGGCAGCTTTGTTCTTCAGAAGGGTGAATAGCCGAACATAGCATGAGTAATGCTTGTCAGGCAAGAGGCAGTACAACAAGGGGAACACAACATCCCCTACAAGGGCGTGGATCAGGAACAATTGGGAGAATAGGTTAGGGGCTGAGCGGAAGGTCCCATCCATGTGTACCCGTTCAGACTCACAGACCATCTGCAGGTTTCTCTCAGACCCGACCACAATTATCTTGTTATCCTCACCATCAGTAAGAAGGATGCTCTCGCTGTTGGGGACCTCGGAAAGGTCTATGGCAGACAGACTCCTGGGTAGGACAGGCATCTGTGTGCGCCTGGCGCGTTGCATGCTTGAAGCAAAGCTGTACTGGGAAGGCAACTGTGAGAAGGAGTCACTGTTCTTAAGAGCCGATGCCTCGTCGTCAAAAATAGTTTTGAGGGTGCATCCTAAATCGGTCTTGGCACGTTTCCTAATGCGACCTAGTGCCTGCTCTGCTTGGCGCTTCTGGGGATCTGGCGCATGGGTGTGGCGTCCTTGGACCTCCAGGGTTGACGGGCGCTCTGGAATCATGCGTGCCTGTAAAACAAAAAGTAATGTTTGTTATATGTACAGTAGGGTACGATACTTCACTGGGGACACTTCACTTCTGCATTAATGCTGATTTTATTGAATTGAGGTTAAATCTGATTAAACCTCTTTTGAAAATACATATACGGGCGAAGGCAATTGATCGATTACTCATTACATTGCTCATGATACGTACTACTAAGATATGGAAGATATGTTAGCAATAATGAGCCTTGACCGAAGTGAGGTTTAATCTAATTAAACCTCACTTGAAAATATGGGAAAGAAAAGCTTCTTACCTTAGCCGGGCATTTTTCCACGGTTCTCTTAGCTGCGCAGGAAAACATTGCCATGCGTTGGCCGCTAGCTAGCGTACTGTAACCATTGCGACAGAATTTGTAACCACCGGACTGGAGCATTGGCCTCCCACCATAACCCTCCACAAATTGGCATTCCAGCCATACAGAAGCAGGATCATTGTTCAAGTTGTTTGTCACTGCACTCGGTCCAGGCCATACACCAGCTGTAACGGAGGTACTGTCGGGGTTCTCCTCTGTTGGGACGGGCACAGGCACAGGCACAGGGACTGGGACACACAAAATGGTCTTACTCGGTGTACCAGGGGAAGCTGGTGTCCGTGCCAAATACGGCAGGAATGGATTAAGACTTCCATTGCGCACTGGCGTTTCTGGCCCTGGAAGACCTAAGGGACCCAGCGGAGTGGAAAGTTGAAGTGGGCTGCTCAATGCTGCTCCCAGTGGTCGGCTGTTGGTGGTAATGGGAGATGATGGACAAGCTAGATGTGAACCTGGTTGATCAGGGAAGACAGGTTGGCCTACCCTCGCAGCTCCCAAAGGTGTGTGGCTGCTGCAAGGTGATAGAGATGCACCCCAAAATGACACAAACGGAAAATGCGGTGTGGTAGGGGTTGTAGGGATGGTGGCAGTAGATGGTGTACACGGCGCCTCACTGAGCACTTGGGCCAATTCACTCTGGTCACTGGGAAGTATGGCTAAGCCCGGTAGATTGAGTCTCCGGCATGCCATAGAGACTCTCCTTCCAGAAGATGGAGTCTTGGGTTCCGCGGGTTCCATACCTTCCTCTATACTGATGAGGAACAGCTGGTCAATACTGTGCCTTATAATGGCACATAACGGACGCGAGTGGTTTTGCAGGTCATCATGGTCTCAGAGATGACACTTGTGGAGCGTCACATGGGAAGCCCTCCCACTGCATACCTGCCGGCGCGCCACCTGCCCTGCTACTTGAGTGCGCGCGTCTGGAAGCCCCTGTCCCAGTCCGTTTGTCATGTGTACTGGACACTCTATTCCTGTTTACATCCCTATTGAATTAACTCAGGGTTTAGCTCACGCGTCAGGACTTTTGACAAGGACAGGCTTTATAAACAGCTGTTTTAGACCCAGATCACACTCTACTGCTTTGCTCGAATTGAGGTTTAATCTAAACAGCATGGCTCGGAACATCCCTAATGCCTTAACCTATTCCAGATTACTCCGCCACCTGATGCCTGAATCCGTCGCTGACCATGTGAGGCGTGTCATGCGGCGATTCAGGCACACCTTGCGCCACACTGGGGGCTCTATTTTCCGGCAGGTGGAGTTCCGCAAGAATCCTTACTACCTGTGTATAGAATACAGAGGTACAGAGTACGAGTTCACAAACTGGCAATA
Source organism: Lepidonotus clava (assembly GCA_936440205.1). Taxonomy (NCBI): domain Eukaryota; kingdom Metazoa; phylum Annelida; class Polychaeta; order Phyllodocida; family Polynoidae; genus Lepidonotus; species Lepidonotus clava. The sequence goes on from OW387143.1 coordinate 6,241,021, forward strand.
CTGGTTCTTTTTTCAAATGAGCATGCATGCAGACTTCCGTGACCTATTGGATCCTGGCATTGACCTCAGACTTCCACGGTACCAGTACAAACTGCGGTATGAAGCTGGCGAGTTCCATATCTCGAGTCCAATGTATGATGACGTCATAATCATAGACATGGATGCGTACATTCTATTCGTGTCAAACATGGTGGACTATGACAGGGCAGCCCAAAAAGAACAGGAACAAGAGTGGACCAGGAATGTGTAGTGTACAAGCCTAAACATCTAATAATTAAAAGGCCCTTTTCAGGGCCAACAAACTTGTCAAAAGTTGCTTTACTCATGCAATACCAACACCAACCATCATTAAACCTCATTATAAGTGAGGTTTAATTCTGTAATTGTCTTAGTTTATAAAATTCTAAAGGGCGCATCGCGCTCAGGCCTAGGCGGGGTCGCCTAGACCTATTGCTCCTTCGATGTCCGGCCCTTCTTGCGCAGACGTGTTTTATTCAAAGTGCAATCAGACACATCCAACCATTAAACCTACTTGGAATAGAAATTTATTAGCCGTGGGAATGAGATTTAATTACACAGTTAGGCAGTGGGGCCTAAAGGGCACATCGCGCGTAATGAGGTCACAGGCTGGCTGACCTCAGCGGGAGCACACGCGCGCAAACCACAACCCACGCCGAAAGAACAATGTCGTCTTCGCCATCTCCACCGTCATCCCCTCAACCCCTCATCCCCTCATCCCGTGTGATAGGGGTCTTGACCGTAGTGACGGTCCAGCCTGACCAGCAAGCTGCCCAGGAATCCCAGCCACAGGCCCAGCCGGGCCCGCCGTCCCCGCAGGCCCTTGCGCCGCCAGGAGAGGACGAGGAGGACCCGCCCCAAGCCCCGCCGTCCCCGCAGGCGCTGCCCGGAGAGGACGAGGAGGACCCGCCCCAAGCCCCGCCGGGCCCGCCGTCCCCGCAGGCCCTTGCGCCGCCCGGAGAGGACGCGGAGGACCCGCCCCAAGCCCCGCCGTCCCCGCAGGCCCTTGCGCCGCCCGGAGAGGACGCGGAGGACCCGCCCCAAGCCCCGCCGTCCCCGCAGGCCCTTGCGCCGCCCGGAGTAGACGAGGACGACCCGCCCCAGGCCCAGCCAGTGGGCCGTGTACTGAGGCCCCGTCGCCGGCCCGAGCCCGCAGGCGACCCAGAGCCCGGGCCGAGCAGGTCCCAGGACCGCCGTGAGCTTAGGCCCCGGACTGCTCGAGGTGTAGTCCGCCGCCCCACCCCCGACTACGCCGTCCCGGGGACGAGCGGTGAACAGCGCCAACAGCGATCCCTGCGACCCAGGACAGTGACTGCCCCTCCCGCGTCTTCCTCGTCATCAGAGGACAGCCCCCCCCAGCAGGCTGAGAGAGCAAGGGGAAGAGCACGGGGGAGAGCACGGGGGAGAGGACGAGGTAACTTGTCACCCAGGACAAGGACCAAGCGCGAGAAGGCCCTGGTTAGTTTATTGTTTACAACTTTCATGCTGCCACCTAGCGTAAATCCGAGAACCATGTAGCGGTAATCGAATGTACCAAACAAATTTCCAAAAGAGATTTAATATAAAAGTACGGCTCCTGTAACACGTACGTAGAGGCTAATACCTTAACATAGATTGCAATTAATGAGTATTTGATAAGTGAATATAAGCCCCGTTATAAAAATAGCCCATTTGGATTTATAGAAACACAAAAAAATACATTAAATCTTAAAAAGAGGTTTAATGAAATTTTGAAAAGAACTTTAATGTCGGAAAGAGGTTTAATACCACTCTGTTTTTTACAGTTGTATGCCGAGGTACGTGTGCCCCCCACCAAAAAACAAATCCAGAGGAAGTACTACCAGCAAAACCTCAAAAGGGCACTGGACCGCGAGAAGGCAGGCATACAACCCAGGCGGTTCATAGACCGGTGTATGTATTTTGTATTTTGGAATTATTATTATATTTTACATAATACATAATACATGTGAATACACGTGAATAATCTAAGAGCCTATGTATCGTAACCACAATTGTATCAACATAGTTCCCCTCCGTATTATTTTAGTAAAAATAATCAAATTGCCTAATTGAAACTCTTTTCAGGCCTAGCTACAGAGGTGTCTCCCCCGGTGTCACCACCCGAGGGCCGCCACCGCCCCCACCGTCGCTTGAACTTCCACCTCCAGTATGCGGCGGGGCGACGGGGGGGGAGGGGGATGGGGTCGACAGGCTGCGTCTCAACAGGGCCCATCCGCGGCTTCACGTCCGGCTCCAGCAGCAACAGCAGCAGCAGGGCAGCAAGCCCGACAGCAATACCAGAGGGGGTGTTTCACCTGACCCTAAGGCCTAGGAGACGCGGCACGGGGCGACGCACTGGGCGACACAGGGAGCAGACAAGGCGCCAGGAGCCCTCTGAGTCTGAGTCAGAGTCTCCCCCACCCCTGGAGGGAGATCCTCTGACGGAAGCGGAAGCGGAAGCAGCTCCCCCCCGGCGACGGGTCCGAAGGAGAGTGGAGTCCTCGTCCAGCGCTCCTCCTTCTTCCCCGGAAAGACGTCCCCCCCCGCGACGGAGTGCGCGCCTGGTCCAGGCCCAGGAGCGAAGTATGTTGAAATTTAACCTCTTTTCAAAATAAAACAAAATACAAATATACTCAAACTCCACACCAGCCCACCAATTAACTAATTTATATAACTATCTTATCACTGGATCACAGATGCCGTCCTGCAGTTCCTGGCGGGACGTCAGCGTTTGCTAAACCTACATTAAACCTCTTTTCCAAAATATTTAAAAAAAACTAGACAGGGGCACTCTACACTCTAACCCCGTCCAACCTCTCAACCTCCCACCAAATAAGTTAAATGCAGATCGTATAAAATATCATATTATATATATTATATATGTAATACTATTGCTTTGCTTTTTGCCAGCTTACCAAAAGTTTGAGGGTCTGCGGGCAGCGAGGGGGAAGAGGAGAAGCAAGCCCCAGGGTATGTATGAGGAACGCCCCCTGTTAAACTGCATTAAAACCCCGTCCAGCTGCGACACTGATACAATTTCTTGAATAAACCTCTTTCCATAGTAGAAAAAAAATATTGAATTGTGGCGTGTGAGAAAAGCCTGTAAATGATAACGCTGATCAACAACAGTCTAACAATTATTAGTAATATGTCATATATTAACAATAACTATATTGCTCTGATCACAGCTGCCGTCCTGCAGTTCCTGGACCTGGAGGCCAGGGAGAGTGGGAGGGTACAGAGTGACAGTGATCCACCCAGTGAGGGAGAAGGCGAGGAGGAGGCCCCAAAGCCACCAAGCCCCCCAAGCCAGCCCCCCAAGAGCCAGTCGCCGCCCCCACCACCACCGCCTAGTGCTGGCGCAGCGGCGGTAGTTGTGTAGAGCTCCTAGTTTGTACGCTCCAGTTGTACAGTTGTACAGTTACAGAATAATACAGAATAAACTTACTCTCTTGTAGACCGTTGTTTCTTGATAATTTAAACTAGAGTGCTTAACTAATACAATTAAATCTCTTTTCATTTTGATAAAAAAAAAAGAGGAGATGTACACCTGTCTCTACTACCTAAGAAAGACCTGTAATGAAATATTAAACTACTTTAATTTACACTAGAGTGCTTAACTATGAAATTAAATCTCTTTTCATTTTGGTAAAACAAAAACACAACTCTCTTATACTACTACCTTAACTAGACCGTGCGTTTGCCCTTGGAAGGTGTCCCTTCTAACTGCAACAGGGGCCGCAGGGCCACCAGTGGCCGCACAAGGGTCCCTGCACGCGGCAACCGAGCAGCAGCTCTCCATTTGCCTAATGTTTATATTGCAACTTAACAGGGATTAGTGAGGAGGAGACCGACGCCCTACAGCCCAAACCCCTGTATAAACAAAGGATTACAATTAGCCAAAGGGACAGATGGGTGGCACGCATACATACATACATACATACATACATACATACTACACACACACACACACACACACACACACACATAATTCACAAACATGGAATGTAATCTAGGGCCAATCCTCGAACTGGTGTTCGACAATTAAAACAAATTAGATTAGGTTGAGTCCTGGACATACCTCTGTGACTCAGTGCCTGAGTATGGGGTGGGCATGTACCCAGGAGAAGCTGGTAGGGGTAGAGGGGGTAGGAGTAAATCAGACCTACCCAGCCGTACAACCCTGGGGCCGTCCCCACCCTATTAATGTACTAACCCAACCCAGCCAACTGGCCAAGGGGGGGGGGGTACTTCACTGCGAAAGGACTTCGGAAGTTGTGGCTGTATTCGTAGCCACTCAATGAAAGGGGTCAAAGTGGCCAATGTCATTGGGGCATTGATACCACTCGTTGACATTGGTACTGCATGGCTTTGAGTCCCATGCAGTGCAGCATGGAATATAGGACATTTGCAACAGATGACCCCTGAACGGAATTGTGCCCAAATGGTCAACAGGTCTGCAGTGGAAGAACATTTGATAAAGTGAACTCAGCCTGCATAAATCTCCAATTAAACAAAAAGAGGGGCTGTCACTGACCAGTACACTAGCTTCTAAAAGGGGGATGTCACTGACCAGTAAACTTTTAAAGGGGGGATGTCACTGACCAGTACATTTTTAAAGGAGGGATGTCACTGACCAGCAAACTTTTAAAGGAGGGCTGTCACTGACCAGTAAACTTTTAAAGGAGGGCTGTCAATGATCAGTTAACCTTTAAAGGAGGGCTGTCACTGATCAGTAAACTTTTAAAAGGGGGGCTGTCTCTAAGCAGACAATTCTAAAAAGAAGGGCTATCAAGGCTAACTGTATGGCCCTAGAATCCCCTAGACTTTTAACGAGTTAACGGACTGTTTTGCTACAATTCTAAATCCATTAGAGTGTCCCAAAACCAATATTTTATGTCAGACTTGTGCAAAAAATAATTATAATACAAACAAAAATAGGCACATGTGTAAACAGTATGTTATCCCTTTAAGACCGTGGGTTTAGGGGGTAGGGGGGTAGGGGGAATATAATCCTACAAATGAAAACGTCTCAATGGGAAACAGTAGCAAAATATGGGATTTCAAATAAGAAGATTGTAGTCCGTATAGGCCTACAGACGTACCCTATTGACATTTGGCAATTAATTTTCATGTATCTATTTAATCCCCAGAAAGGATCCTAATGATCGGATACAAATGCACCTACCGACCTCCCAATCCCAATCTCCCAGTCCGACCTTAAGCCCCATACCCACTAGGCGATTTGGGCCTCGTCACCCGTCAGTATGCTACATTGAAATGAACAGGTTTGATCAAATCGCCGGGCGATTTTCCAGACGCTTTTCCCGACAATTTAGATCAAATATGCATATTTCAATATACCACAGTGACGGGCAATCAGGGGAAAATACGCTCGCCGAGGCCCCCGCCGAGGCCCTGCCCCCAAATCGCCTAGTGGGTATAAGGCTTAAAGCCCCACACCCACTTTCTCCAGCTGTCTCAAGTAATCACAACAGCGCCCTACCTCCCCTATGGGCACCCCTATCCCCCCAACCGCCACGGCAAAGTCAAACCTACACAAAGGATTACAAATTGTAATTATTTTCTCATTTAAGTTATTTATATCATATCAGTCTTTTCTTTGCCGTTAACATATGGGTCGAATCACATTGTATTGATATGGGAACGCCACGTCAACTAAACATAATACCATAATCGAAACACAATAATGTTGGAGCATATTTCAATTTCTCACAGTCTGATTTAAAAGGGTTTCTCTTGTGTTTCCTTTGTAAGTCAATTACAATATTTGACTTCTAAACTATTCATGTTCTCATTTCTTTTCTTTTCCATCTTACAGTGAAATTGTCACCACGCTTATGTGTTGTATGCGAAATAAAATTACTAAAAATCTTATTGATATCATATGGAAGTAGGCCTAGGCTTCAAAGGGAGTTGGCACAGCTATTTACAAATGATCTACAGCAGGGACCACCTGGATAGAGTATTGGCGACTGTTGGGTACACCTTCACCCATTACACATGCACCAGACTCCGGGACCTTCGGACAAAAACTGCCCAAGGCCTCAGGGGCAACGTCAGGGACGTAGACACTGACAGGATGAGGGTTGTCGTCTCAATGGTTAAACGATGGATGATAGCGTGAGGAGGGTTGTGCCCCACAAATTTCCGGCTATATGATAGCTTTTTTCTTTTGTTAATAAAAATATATATTAGACATAATTTTGGTATCTTACAACTGTATAGGTTGACTATTATCATTATAATTCAATTACATTATTATAATAAGTTTCCCCACTACACATTATATAATAATTATGCTCCTGTAATATACTGAAAGCTAGGGGGAATATTGCCTTAGCTCTGTTATTAAAACCTAAAAAGGAGAACCCATTTGACTTAATTCTTATAATATTATAAGACATTCTGTTGGCAGATAATCACAATGTAGCTGAACTGCTCCTGAATGCATTCAATATCCCCATTTTAACAAGTCAAAGCCCGTCCATAAAACTTTCGCAATACTCTTAAAATTATCACCAAGGCTGTACGATAATAATTCGATGATATTTTCACAATATCATAATCTCAAAAATATAATTATTTCTTCACAAAAAGGAACATATCAAAATATATGTATGTGGCCAATTGCCAAGGAAGGATCCTATATAGTATAAGTTTGATAAAGGGGAAAAAAGGAAATGGAAACAAAAAATCCAGTTGGCGATACCATAATATTATTTTGGTATTGTATTGTATTCTTAAACATGATTATCGCAATTCTTTTTATTGAATACCTTTATGAATTCTCCGCTTCTCCACACTCCCCCTCCTAAATTGATCACCCTGCCCATCTACTACTACTACATGTACATGTACAAGCATACAATCCGAGCCACTCCACCCCGTAGTACCTGCCGTCGCCGGTGGTGGCGCCCAAGGACGCTGGAGGAGGGGGACGCAGCGTCCGTCGGGCGTTCGGACCAGTCGGCTCTACCGGGCCGGGAGGGTACGGGAGGAACCTACTGGAGGAAACGCCGGAGAGACGCAGGAGAGACGCAGGGAGAAGGTCGGGGCGTCCCGAGGTAGAAAGTGGAGTGGCGATCTTTGTGCTGAGCGCTCCTTGGATATTACCATACCAAATGTAGGATCGTACTTATGGTTAGAGAGGAAAGGGTGAAAAGTTGAACTGAACTGTTTAAATTTACTACCTTAAAGTGAATAGCCATGTCAGTATAGTGCGGACGGATCCTTGGATATTATTGTTATACCAAATGTTGGATTATTAGAGAGAGAAGTGCCATCAACTCGGAGAAAAGCGTCTTCTTAAGTCAAGGCCCCTGTCGCCGCTACCACTCTACAAGTTGACGGAGAAAAGCTGCATTTAACTGTTCAAAATAATAAGATACATACTTAGATACCCCGGATTATTATATACGTACAGGAGAGGATCGGGCCAATATCTTTACCTCAAGCCTAACCTACAGGCCCAGGATTTCTCCAGTGACCAGTCTCTTGGCAACCACACTTCTACGGGCGGACTGTGAAAAAGACGAGCGCACTTTTCCTGGCGTGAAAAAGGAGACTGGGGAAAGTACTAGCCTGCTCCTGATCCATGAACTGAGAGATCTAGTGTCTCGGAAAAAGCACAAGGACAAGATATTTTGTGTGCAATACTATTATACCTTCTTTCTCTAATTCTTGCACTTTTGGATTCTTATTCTACTGATACCTGATCTGACGTATATGTATGTATTAATGAGACTTCCGGGATTACCAAGGATCAAAGGATACATACATATAGGCTGACCAAGTCCATATTCATTCAAAAAACTACCAAAACGTCTTAAAGTTGCCTGTTGAGAGACAGCCTTCACCGAGCAACTCCCCAAGTTTGCCCACACCCTATGTCAGTTGCTCGTTGTGAGATTCATTCAAACACAAACTCTAAATCTTCAAATAAAACGTCTTGAAGTTTACCCTAGGGAGCAACTTTCCCGAGCAGCTCCCAAAGTTTGCCCACACCGTACGTAAGTTCCCCATCATTGTGAGCGGTTGGGACTCATTCAAAAACAAACTTAACATGATCTCGACACCTCAGCCGTCTTAAAGTTTACCCTTCAGTCGTCCCCTCCGAGTGGCTCCCTCTAGCGGTGAGCAGCTCATTAAGGGCCACCAGGGGGCGGGCTGAGCTGATGGGAGCAGGTCGGGACCAGAGGGGGGTCAGACGGCGGGTCAGGAGTGAGTGAGGGGGGCGAACAGTTAAAGACCAGCCGGGAGGTGCTCACCTAGCTTACGGCGAGGGATAGGAGTTCCGAGCAGCTCCGAGCAGTTCGGGGGGTCAGACTCCAGGGTAGTGTTAAACCCCTAGACTCAGGGCAGTGAGTGAGGGGGGCGAGCAGTTAAAGATTAGCCGGGAGGTGCTCACCTAGCCTACGGCTTGGATAAGAGTTCTGAACAACTCCGAGAAAGTCGCTTTTCACCTACGGTAGGGGATAAGAGATCCGAGCAGTCCCGAGCAGTCCCGAGCAGTCCCGAGCAGTTCCGAGCAGCCCCGAGCAGTTCCGAGAAGATCGGGATTTAGTGTTACAGCGATACTCTGAAGTGACTGAAATATTCATATCTTGGCAGGAGTTCTGGATTTGTGATAAGAGTTCCTACCAGTTCCGAGCAGATCCGAGCATTACCGAGCAGTGCAGAGAAGATTATTACGAGCAGTTTGGGCATCAGTGATATAGCGATGCTTTGAAGTGACTGAACCGTTCATATCTTTGCCGAGGGGTTCTGGATTTGTGACTGGTCTGGATAACTATGACTGATGATCATATATCTGTGGGTGATATGGATATGTGCGATATGCTTTGGAGTTATTAGAGAGCCAGGATATCTGAGTCATTGGAGCATTTAGTCTGATATGTAAGTGTGAAGGAATTATAATATATAGTACATACTTTTGGAGACGGTTTACATGATTATTATTATTTTGCTACTGACTCGTTCCTTCAGATATAGAGAGCAATATTACTGATATTTTACTTTTCGTGAAGAAAGAAAATACTGTGGTTTTATTCAAGAATATACAATAGAACTGCAATTCTTTGTAACATTTTATAGGCTCACTTTAAATGACATACTGCTATCGGATGATCAGATCAACCAGATAAAAATCCCAAGTTGCAAGTTTGCAAGTGGCCTTTAAGCGTCGGATCTTTTCCGGTACGATTGATAGGACCGTGGTGAAAAAACCATCACCCACTCTGGACGGAGATTGACCGCCCTGCTTGGAGAGTGACGTGGGAATAGGCTGGTGTGCTTGGAGAGTGTGTTCACCGTCTGGAGGAGGTCTGGAGGATTACCGAGACGTGAGGGGCGATCATTCCTGTGACACCGCCAAGACGTGAGGGGGATCATTCCTGTGACACGGCCAAGACTTGAGGGGAGATCTTTCCCGGGACGCCGAGACGTGAAGGGTGATCATTGCTGTGACACCACTAAAACGTGATTGGAGATCGTTCCTGTGACACCGCCAATACGTGAGCGGCGATCATTCCTGTGACACCGAAAAGACGTTAGGGGAGATCATTCCTGTGACACCGCCAATACGCTAGGGAAGATCTTTCCAGTGACACCACCAAGATACGTGAGGGGAGATTTTTCCTGTGACACCGCCAACAAGAGGAGACAACAAGCTGTGCGACACGATCTGCAACTGGAGTCTCAGGGGAAAAGCTCCTGTGTGAGGTTGTTTTACACTTTTACAACTCTCCCACGCTGTCAGAAACGTTTATTTAACAGTCTAGTCCCACTGCTTTCTCTACATTCTTGGAGAACTTTAGCAGAGTCGTCTACAAGAAGTTTAAGAAAACTAAAATTCAAATTTCTGTAAGACTCTTGCTGGGACTGAGTACACCAAAAAATAGCATACATTTGTTGGAATACCATTTCCTATGTGTTTTAAGCCACGGAAGTAGCAGCCACGCAGGGATCGTAACATTACACCAGGAGCTTTAGCTTTCTTTGAGGAGTTGGCAATCCCATCGGTAAGCTTCTTATACACCTGAACCAAAAGATCATATTCATGGTTAGATCATATTCAGCAGTATAATATTACTCAAATCCGCCCGGATATAAAAGAAACGGTCAACAGTGGTAAAGTTCTTAGTCTACTCCACCGAGAGATTTCAGAAGCTATCCGCTGCTGGGATTTAAAGAAACTGTCAACTGTAGCCAAGTTGTAAGCCCCCATTCTGTGATAGGTTCCCGATAGAAGGCATCAGTCTAGGAGAGACCTACAAATTGAGGCATTAAAGGGGACCTCTCTGAGACTCTCATTGCCTGTATCTGTGATTTGGATTAGGGTGGCCCAGCTACACATGGCACGACACTGAGTCGGGCTCTAAGCGATTCCATCTGAATTCACGGATTGAGATATCTTCAATTGGGACCCTCTGGAGAGCCACCTGTGACCCCCGCAGGTCGATATAGAGTGTTTTATTACACCCTGTGACGTACTGTGACGTGTATTTACCGCTGTGACGTCAAAGGGTCCATGTGACGTCAGAGCGTCGCTGTGACGTCAGAGCCTCGCTGTGGCGTAAAAAGATTACAAATTGTGACGTGGAACGCTGATCGGACTACGTGCAGCAACAACAAGGATAAAAACTGTGTTTCAAAACATTTACAAGAAATAATCCACTGGGATTACACCAACAGTACTTGAGCACGGATCGCTGAAAGTTTTAAAACGATCTCGGTTGGAGACTATTCGTGATTGATGCGCCATGTTTTTGTGTTTCTCCATAAGAAACCAGTTGTAGTGATCTCAACGAGGATTGCGGGGGAAGTGAAGAGTGGTGTGTTGAAATTGTCGTCTGCTGATGAAAGCAGACGTCTTTCAGTACGTGCAAACTGAGAGGGGTACTTTTTCCCGCCTTTTTCTCACAATGATAATACCCGAGCTTTATCTGATCGCCTTTGTATAACACTAGAACCAGCAGCAGACGACATTTTGGAGGTTATCTCCTTTTTTCCCGCGCTGCGTGAAACTGAAAACAGGGCGTCTCTATCTATATTGGATATCTCTCCAGCGTCTGTCGCCAATCCCGGACGCCATCTGGATCCTTCTGGATAGAGGTCAAAAAGGGTCAGCGCAGGGGAGGGATCAATCGATTCTGTAAATCACCATAGCAACCCGATCTGTGTGAGCGGAGATGAGGCTACTATCGCCAGGATTACTCTGGAGCGGTGCATTCTGGGACGAAGAGGGGAATTCTTGGATAGAGAGGAGCATATCTCCGCCTGAATCCAGAACGAGACTAAATTGAGGTCTCCAAGGTGAGTTCCAATCGCGCCGCCACCCTCATTTTCTTCGATCCTTTTTCCCCTTGGAAAAATAAGTAATCCCCATGTGTTGGCCCGCTCGTTCCCACCTAGAAGTAGGGGCTTTGGGATGCGTTATGTATTGGTTGGGAATCGGTGGGGGAGGGGGGGGGGCACTTGGTCTTGAAAGGGTACCCATTGCAAAATGGATATGTGAATTGGGGATGAGAACATTAAATCTAGGGCCAATTCTCCCAACCACGGATAGCAAATTTCTTGAGTTCTTCCCGGAGTTCTCCCTGCAGGTTATAATTAGCCTACAGACCAGGACGCATGCTGGGCAATATGTAAACAAATCACAAGGCATTAGTATAGTAATTGTCATCAATCGTTTTATTATCGGGAGTTTAACCTGATTTAAACTAGATATCTTTCTTTTTCTAAACCTGTATCCATATACATTTAAAGTATTCCAAGTATTTTGAAACTCGTTCCATAATATATAGATATCATTACAATTATATATTTATTTAAAAAAAGTCTTCCCAGGGTTTTTCTCTACAAATTCAGTCCAATTTAGCCTGCAGGTGCTTGAAATCCTGAAAATCAGCTATCTGTGGTAGGGAGCGATAACGTAGGGGCATTGTTTCCCGAATAATCTATGGAAATTTGTTAAGGATTTTCCCCAGGGAACGTTGGTAATTTTTTCGTAATTTCCGGGAAATAATGGAATGGTCACCTCTTCGACACTATGATTTCTTGGGACGTTGACCAATAGCCCCCCCCCAACAACAAAAAATATAAAAAAATAAGGGGAGTCAAGTCAAGTACAATTCAGGAGCGGTCAGCCACAAAAATTAGGGGCGGTAGTCTGGCAGTGGGTAGTAACCTTCAAAGAGTCAGTGACCCCCCCCCCCCCCCCCCACCCACGGCGTAGGGAGCTGGGTTTGTTTGTTTGGTGTATGTCTCCTGTTGACAGCCTATTAGAGGGAGAATATTCAGGGAAAATGGCTAAGGCTGGAGGGTCGGGGATACATGTATTGGACGGTGATAGAATTTTAACTTCGGCATTTCGTGTTGGTCACGTTTCTCATTGGTGAAGAGAGGAAGACAAATATTTGAGTGTAACTCTTTTTCAAAGTGTCCTTCATTATTCATCTCATAAAGCGAACAGTTATTACACCAACGCAAATTAGGGGCAGATCGGGGGTGGAGGGGGGGGGGTTCCAATGTCCTGAGCCCCCCCTCTTCACCCTTGTGCGTTTTGGTGGACCAAAAAACTAAAAGAGAGGAAAATACCCCCCGTGTTCGCACAAAATAATTGGCGCCGTTTTAGTGATTAGCTTTTAGGACCAATATCGAACATTGTTAGATATTTTCCAAGCCATTGGCCATTTTTGATAGATTTCCGGTCGAATCGCCCATAAGGAACACCATCAATTGTCGTTTTCTACCAGTTCTGGTCGTTTCTACCAGAAAAAATCAGAATTCTAGTCGAATCGCTCAATGGGTTACCCTTAGAGTCTAGTCATTTGGGTCAGTTCTGGCAGCTTGGTTCTGGTCTAAACGACCAGAAATTGTGTTCTCATTAAGCGATTCTATCAAAAATCTATCAAAAAACAGTGTGACAGTGATATATTAATCTCTAGTAATCTTTAATTCTGTCAGATTCTCAGGCTCATTGGGCTTCGACCGTTGGTGTTCACGTATATCATTCACATACGTAGGGAGAAGGCATTCTGAAGAAATTTCTCCCTTCCTCTTCCCAATACTTAACACCCCCAACATTCAATTTTGTTTGAAGGTCGTAACCAGAACATTCCCAGCCAAGTTGTGACGTAACGATCACATTTTGCAACCATACTTTTATTTAACATAAAAGTACCCAGAACAATGTACCAATGTGAAGACCGTCCCAGGGTTTACGGTGAACACTAATGTAATAATATATTAAGGATTGGGCGTGTTTACAAACAGGGTTTACGGTAAAGACTAATGTAATAATGTATTAAGGATTGGGCGTGTTTACAAACAGGGTTTACGGTAAAGACTAATGTAATAATGTATTAAGGATGGGTGTGTTTACAAACGCGGTTTACGGTAAAGACTAATGTAATAATGTATTAAAGATGGGCGTGTTTACAAACAGGGTTTACGGTAAAGGCTAATGTTATAATGTATTAAAGATGGGCGTGTTTACAAACAGGGTTTACGGTAAAGGCTAATGTTATAATGTATTAAAGATGGGCGTGTTTACAAATGTATTAAGGATGGGTGTGTTTACAAACAGGGTTTACGGTAAAGACTAATGTAATAAAGTATTTAAGATGGGCGTGTTTACAAACAGACGTATGGTATGAGGACCGATAACGTACACACTGCCCTGACCTTAACCCTCTCCTGACGAAGGGAGGGATGGGATGGAAGTATACTATGGGGCGGCGTGCGGAAATCTAGGCTTATTCTATTCTTTAAATCTATCAGGAAAATCGCAAAGAATTGTTATTTTCTTTTACCAGTAAAATACCCTCCCCTCCATTTTCAAATCCATAACCAAATCACGTTTTTTAATGTAATTCACCTCTACTAGGTAAATGCTTATAAGTTATCATTCAATCTGCATCTTAAATGAACATAGACACCTTTACGTATAACCTTGAACATTCAAATTGTAAAAATGATGTTTCATGAACAAGGATGGACACAGATTAACATTGACTTACCAAATTGTGCAGAGCAGCTTCTTGACCTTGAAGAGAAGAGCTATATCCTTTTCCTGTTAAAATGGTGCAACATGTATGGGCTTTTAAATACCCATTACAACTATGACAAGTTTTTGACAAATGCTTTGTCAAATACAACAAACACTTTGTCAAATATGACAAATGCTTTGTCATGATCATTTGACAACCCTCAAACTTGTCAATTTGACAAGTATGTAACAAACTTTTTACAAGTCTAGGTTTTCAGTGCTTCCACCTTATATGTTTCATTATAAGCAAAAGTGGAATCAAAATAATACATGTATTCACAAATTCTAGATAGTCATAGGGTGCAATATAGTTGATCTTCTAGTGGGCAGGGGTGTGTGTGGGGGAGGGGGAGGGATAGGAGGGCACACTGGGCACACGTGGGGTGTAGGTGATTAAGGCTGGGGACCAGCTATACCGTAGCCGTGAGTCAGCCGGGAACAGGCGTACCAGGACGTACCGGCCCTCTGGTGGCCAACAGCTGCACTAGGACGGTCACGTGGTCATATTTCCGGGTAATATCCCATCTGAATGGCGACGGGAAGGGCTCCAGAACTTGTCATAGTGAAGTACAAGTCAATCTAGATCTGTAAAGCCCCCGGAAAAGGATTGCAGTGGCAGGTGTACGAGTGGATCTGGCCCAGCCAGCTTGCAACGTTACAGAAACGTTCTGTGACCATACATTTTTAGTCAGTTTGTTACTTACTAAGATTGCAAATAACAATTATGTTAACGTTATTAAAAGTAAGCTTGAAACCTCACCAAATTAGAACCTTATTATAACATGAGTTTTTGGTTTTTGGTGAGGTTAGGATGAAACCAAAACAGAACGTTATAAGAACGTTCTGTTTGGGTTGAAGAATGTACCAGAATGTTATAATAACATCAAAGTTCAACGTCACAGCAGTACGTTGCAGTGATGTAATTGGGAGTCATAAATAAAATGTAACAGAAACCAAATACAGAATGATGCAACGTTATAATAACGTCACATCCTTGGCTGGGGGGATTGTGAAAGGATCCATGGTGGAGCGGCGTGGGTTTTAGAGGGGGCACAGGGGCAGATCCAGAACCAATTCTCAGTGGGACATCAGAAAAATTACAGCCCTCAGCCTAACTGCTTCGTGAAGTAATTTTTTCGAGGCCCACCTCATATTCAGGGTCGTACTGTCAACCTCAGTATGTTCTCCTAGAACATTATACTGTCCATTGCTTAGCAAACTCACAAAGGTTGGGTATGGAATGTAAAGTTTAACCTTCACTTTTGGGGTTTCTAAAGGTCACTTTACATAGGGCTACTTTTAGACGGAGTATACAACATCTTAGATTTGGTTTACTCTCTCAACGTCACGGCCACCCCATTTGTTTGTTAAAAATTATAAAGTCAAATCATAGTGTTTTTTTGTGTTTTTTTTTCTTCTTTTTTTATTAAGTACCAACTTCACGCACATTAAATGCATGTTCTTCCAGTTCCAATTCCAGTTGTAAAGAATGATGAGCACGTGAAACATGGACATCTATAAGTGATGACATGAAAAAACATTTATTTTAAACAAACGGCCTACACACAAACTCCCACCAACCCTTCTAAAAGTAGTCTAGATCTACAACTATTATCACTTTGGCTTCCTGGAAACTTGCTTAGAATACTAGAGAGTTTAAGAAAACACGCATTATCCTTTTTGAATCGATGTACGCGCAACCAACCATACCATTTTTTGAGAGTTTGTTTCTCTCACCAAATTAATTCTGTGAAATGTGCCAATAATTACCATTAAAAACCTATCGGCACCTTTGTCACATGAGCCTAATACAAAACTCCCGATGTGAAACTGCAGTAGCCACACATCTCTCACCACAATCAAATACACATTAAACCAATTAAATAAAAGCCCCCACCGCCCCCAAGATGGGACTGGAACCCCCCACCCTATTGACAGGGGTGGCGGCGGTACTCTCTCATCCCTGACCACTATACCCTGGTACCGAGCTCCACAGGCTCCCACTGACCACCCCCTTCTTCCAGGGTTGGCGAGGGGCACTAACTCATAAACTCGGTAACAGGGGTAGGAATCAATTTGACATTGAATTTGTAAATTTCTAGATTTTGAAGTGCATGGTGGAAGGTTTTAAAATTGAATAGAATGGTTCGATCAAATGCTGCAGAATTAATCTATATATTTCCACTAATTGGTCATCATATTTGGTAATCATAATCAAAGACAGGCATAGACTGTTAAGAATTGACAATATTTATTTTATGAGTGCACTAGTTTTGTAATTCACACAGGTATTTGTCATATGTTATCATTTAGACATGAAATCTTGGGATAAGAAACATGAAGTCTGACTCAGTAGTAGAAACCATCTTGTCAATCTGTTTATTCCTTACTCCAGCATAGAAGAGTTCCACTAACAGATATCACTATACAAAATATAATATTATGGTTGTATCATTATTCTTACCATCAATCTTTCTAGTCTTATATTCAAAGCTAAGCATGGGAGGTATTTTGACAACTGTACAGCCCCAATGGAAATATGGGAATCTCTTTCTTTAATGCAATAATTCAAGTAATAATTGCATTAAAGAAATATATTCTAAAAAAATTTCTAATCTTTCTGGCAAAACATTACACATTTTCCTCATCCTAAGCTTAAAAAATGAAATGGATGTAGCTATTTGACCTCTGTTCCTCCTGTTTTTGCTTTTGTCTTATTTTAACCTGGCAACATTTCCACCAGTCGTCGACTTTTACAAGGCACAGACTAACCCTATCATTCTATCAGCTCTGGCCCCTCCCTACTCATCCACACTCCCTCCCATCCCCCTCCTCCACCCCTCCCTCTCCCCCTCTACCCCTCTCTCTACCACCTCCACAATTTAAGTAAGGAAGTTCCAGATTGTGAGATATGTCCGCAGGCTTTGAAACATGTACAAGTTATGTGATTAGCATGAAGATATGAACGATTCAGTACTTCAATAGAGTAAAATTTCGTCTTCTTATGTCCACTCATTTTCCACCAATCTTAGTTATTATTTTCAAAGACAGGCATAATACCCTTACAATTTACATTTGTTTATTTGCAAGTTTTCTAATTTATCTGGCTTTATGTGTCAAGTGTTGTTAAAAACCCAGGCGTAAAAGAAGAGTAACATAAATCTACCCGCCCACACCTTCTCTTTCTTTTTGGAGTTTTTATGTGCAGTTATTTTCACAATTCATCAACAATCCCAAGAGAATGCCTACCCCTGCCCCTTTCTTGGTTCTAGTATCTCCCTTCCCATCCACACCCCTCCCCCCTCCCCCCAACCCGTTACCACCCCACTACAATTAATCACCCCTCATTAGTTCGGAGAACAGACTGAAGGGGGCGTGGGGGTAGTGGTGCGTGACTAGTGGGGTATGGGGCGCCGGGTTTACACCCAGAAAAGGAGAGCATTTTTTTTTACAGTTTATTTGTTAGGTTTTAAAGCTTCTCTTCTCTTTAATTAATTTGAATATATATAATCGCTGCTCAGTGGCGGATTTAGGGGGGGGGGGGGTTGCGGGGGCACGCTAGCACCTCTTTTTTGGGGAAAATTAACTTATTCTAACGTAAAATTCCGGAAAGTAGGGGCCGCACCTCTCCTTTCTGTTAGAGTGCCCCCACATTTTCAAAAAGCTGTATCCGCTACTTCTGATGTGTAACTACTGATAAAAGGATATCAATGTCCATTATATGATGTGTTTGATGCATTTGGCAGCAAGCTTACCCTGGAATGTGATAAATTTAGAATTGTGATCCACAAGGTTGAAAAGACATGTAATCAATATAATCGATCTAGTACATAAAATTATTATGTTACCCATTTCATATAATACAACTGAAAACCAAGGGAAATCCTAATGATCATGCGTTAATATGCCTTTAATAAATACAAAATAAAACTCCACGCAGACTACTATTTCAACACTGACGAGAGAAATATCTTAGGCGAAGCCATGGCAACTATCCCAACCATTCCACAATACATTTTGGGTTTGCAATATCTTAAGTCATTCTAATGTTTCATAAATGGCAGTGAGAGTCCCCGTCTTTCACTTACTTTCGTCGACAATCATCATAGATTTCCCCCTATCCCTGGGCGATATCCTTTAACGTTATATCAATAAAGTTAATTGAATCAAGATGTAAAACCAACCTCTCTAATTATTAGATCTTCATCCATGAGTACACAGTCACCACAGGCGCTCTCCATTCTCAATTAATAGCGAGCCATCAAGGGAATCAAAAACTCCTTTAATCAATTTCAATTCTACGATTAGTATAATTATGTTAGGGTGCCTCAGGATCTTACCTAATAAAATGGTGAAATCAGAAAATAGAAAGGAAATATTAATCCATAATCTGAAATTGAGGTTAACCTGGTAGCATACTGTACCCAGGCGATACCACAACGCTATTATAACGTTGCAGTAATGTTCTCTTAAGTTCTGTTTTGGTTCTTGTTCCTTTGTTTTGATGGCATCCAAAAATGTCTCTATTACGTAACATTGTGAAATTGCACATTGACGTTATTGCAACTTTCTGGTTATGTTCTTTCATATAAAGATAACATTGTTCTAACATTCTGTATAAGAAAGGTGTCAAGTTAACTGGAATGTTATAGTGTTGTAACAATCTGTTTTGGCAGTCTCAACCTCATATAAAATAACATAACTGTTACATGCAAATTTATCATGTAACAGACTGAGCTAAAAAGTATGGTCACAGAACATGTTCAGTATATCGCTGCTTGCCTGGGTATACCTAAAAGAGTAATCAAATCAGAATAGAAAAGAAATTAATCTATAATCCGAAATAAGCCTATCCCACATTGCGTATTTCCCAGGGTTGGACAAAATAGCTGTTTAAGCAATCCTTGTCTCCGGGAGTTGGGGTTAGTTGAATTAGCAAGACTTATGTTTTTCTTCATCCTCAAGTATCGCTAAAACATTATAATTTCTTAAATTAAATTAATTGACAGATTTGCAGGTTTGCTAGCCAATCAAAAGGCTGTAATTCAGGGTAAAATAGGGTTGGACATTATCGCCTTGGCTGACAGACTTTAAAATTAGTTCCTATGGGAAAAATGCCAAAATAGAAAGGTGAATTTTAGAGATTTTAGGAGCAATCTGTCAACAAAATTCTTTGGTTTATTTTGTATTACCTAACCCTCTTCAGATAATAGGTGCTGATACAATTTTGAAATTATTTCCTGGTAAACGTTTATGTTGGTGTAAACTGGGAAAGGCTTATTGCGGTTACCTTGATAGCATCCCCTTAGTTACTATAGGGGTGTTGACGGTCAGCGCCCCCACTCGGAGTGTGGGCGAACCTCGGGTGGTTCCGGTTAACCCTCCACTGATAGCCGGCGAGGGCCTGGTTGAGTGAGGCCGGTAATAAAGGGACCAGCGAAAAAAAAGACCACTAGGACCACCTAGCTCTCTGTACGTGTACACTGATTAGATGACAGGGGTAGGATACAGGGGAAAATAAGTTACCTCAAAAAAAGAGACTAAACCCATCGTGTTGGCTCTTACATTGAGTTAGGTTTAGTTTATTAACACACACGCATATACATATTGGGGGGGGGGCACTGACTCTTTGAAGGTCACTACCCACTCCTAAACTACTGTCCCTGCTTTTCGTGACTAACCAACCCTCAATTTTAGTTGACCGCCCCCCATTTTTGGGTGATAGAGATTACCGACCCCCAAAATCAGAGTTTGTCATTACCATAAAATAGACAAAAATGCTTAGAAAATTCCTCATTAAATCACTATAAGACTATGTAATAACATAATAAATCAGGCAAAGTGCTGAGCTATTGCCTGTTAAATGTTTTATAGAAGTGGTTCACTGCCCCCCCCCCCCCTCCCTTATTGTCATAAGAGTTTTGACGTTCAAAGGTCCGTTTGACAGACTGAGAGGGTACCATTTTGAAACCCAAGTGCCCCCCCCCATCCACGGGGGATGTGTACACTGGTTAGCTGACTGGGAAAGGGTACAGGGGAAAATAAGTTACCTGAAAAAAAAAGAACGTCTCAACCCTTTCTCTTGGCCCGCACATTGAGGGTCTAACTTATTAACATGTGCATCGCCCTATTTTCTCAGTGATGTTTACGTTGATTATGAGCTTCCCCAGCCAAGAAGCAACTTTTTTAGACGTGAGAATAACCCCATAGCTCTCTATGGGTGTACACTGATTATATCACAGGGATAGGGTACAGGGGAATATAAGTTACATGAAAAACACACGACTAAACCCTTACTGTTGGCCTGTGCATGGAGGGTGTAGTTTATTAACTTATGCATCACCCCATTTTTTTAGTTTTGTTTATGCTACTTATAAGATTCCCCGGCCACAAAGCAGCATTATGGGATGTTATATCAACATTCTGTGACTTTCTTCAACATTACAATAACGTTTTCTGAAATCTTGTTGAATAACGTCGACTGGGTCACGTTTCCTAACATTTCCTAGCTCATGAATAATTATTAGTCATTTGGTAGCACAGTATGTCTTCAATAGTGTTTTTTTTTCAATCTTGGCCCATACCTCTATGTAGATGTACACTGATTAGCTGACAGAGGTAGGGTACAGGGGAAAATAAGTTACCTGAAAGAAAACAAGACATGCATCCCCCAATGTTTGTTAGTGTTGTTAATGTTGGTTATGAGCTTCCCCGACCAGGAAGCAACCTTATGGAACGTTATACTAACGTTACGAGAAGTTCTCGTACATTACAATAACGTTTTGTGGGTGTTGAATAACATTGGCTGGGTCTTGCTTCCAACTATATTTCCTAGCTCCTGAATTAGTGAAATGATAGAAAAAGTTTATTTTGTTACTACTTGAATATTCAGGGATAGGGTACTGCAAAAAATAAGTTATCGACAAAAAGGCGAGCACATTTATCCATTTGGGTTGGAGGTTTTGGTCTATTTTACAAGCTGAACCCTATTTTATGTTAGTTTTGTTTACGTTGATTAGGGATTTCTCCAGCCAAGAATTGATATGGGACCCACTGGGACGTTCTAGTAACGTTATGAGACATTGCACGACGTTACAACAACGTTCTGCGACGTCACAACTTTCGCTGGGTCTTGTTTCCAAATAATTCACCCGAAGAGTCAGACAAAAGAATCAGAAAAGATTGTTAGCGCAACTGAAATCAAATAATGTCCTTTTTCATCCTGACCCATGCATCATTTAACACTGGCCCCAAGTGTATTTTGCCCCTGTGGTGTTTTGTCCATTACCTTTTACTGTTTCACTGGTTTGTCTGACTCACAACATTACTGGAATAAACGTTGCAAATAAACAATGCTTTTCCTAAACAAATGCAGTTATCACGAGCAAGTATTCCGCGTACTCTATTCAAATAATGGTCTATTCTCTTTAGGTAGTAGGGCAGCGGCATTCTAAATGATTTTAAAGTATACTATTATTTACACTTGAAAATTATCAAATAAAAAGCACATATCCATGCTAAACGGATCTTAATGTGTCTCAAGAGGTCACAGTAATCAATTTAATATTCACCATATTTATGAATAACGATGATTTCAGATTGATTACCAAAATGGCATCTGGCCCGTTTTTTGCCATTGTGATGTCATCTGCAAAACGTCTATAGGCGGCCATCGGTCATCTCATGCATCTGAATTACACCTATCTGCAACTTAGTCATTGTGTTGACCGTACGGGATAAAAAGAAAATGTCTATCAAATTGTTGTTTTTCAACACCCTCACTATCATCAGATATTGCCAATTTCTATAGCTTTAGACTATTTATTACATCCAATGTATTTGCGTAGCCTGTATGCAAAACATTTGGTTATGATTTTACTGCATATCTAATTATATTTTTTCCCTTTGTTTATTTCCAGATCTCAGCTGGGGACGTTCGCATAACCTGCTGTGAACTCTACTCGGCAGAGGGGACGTTCGTATAACCTGCTGTGAGCTCTACTCAGCAGAGGGGATGTTCGTATAGCCTGCTGTGAGGTCTACTCGACAGAGGGGACGTTCGTATAACCTGCTGTGAGGTCTACTAGGCAGAGGGGACGTTCGTATAACCTGCTGTGAGCTCTACTCAGCAGAGGGGACATTCGTATAACCTGCTGTGAGCTCTACTTAGCAGAGGGGACGTTCGTATAACCTGCTGTGAGTTCTACTCAGCAGAGGGGACGTTCGTATAACCTGCTGTGAGGTCTACTCAGTAGAGGGGACGTTCGTTTAACCTGCTGTGAGGTCTACTCGACAGAGGGGACATTCGTATAACCTGCTGTGAGGCCTACTCAGTAGAGGGGACGTTCGTATAACCTGCTGTGAGGCCTACTCAGTAGAGGGGACGTTCGTATAACCTGCTGTGAGCTCTACTCAGCAGAGGGGACGTTCGTATAACCTATCGTGAAGTCTATCAACGACTGGTCCCAAACTTGACAACACCAGGAAAACAGAGGGAACATTCGTATAACCAATTGTGAGGTATAACAAGAAGAGGGGACGTTCGTAAAACCTCCCAAACTCGAAAAACACAAGGACAACACCCGGCCGCCACACACCAAGAGGTCAAAGAGGGTTAAAGACCCGCTAATACTGATTACATCACCTACAACCATCCTCCACCATCCACAAACAGTAATACAAGACACCCCCAGGCTCAAAACTCATGGAAAACCCATCACCAACGCCAAGAAACCAGTCCTTTATGATTTACTTTTAACCAAAAAGTAAGCAAAATAGACTGACCAGGTGGCTCGTGTAATTTGAACACCTGGAATACTACGATCTGGTAGGCCAGCTCTCCTTACTGGAGGAGGGACTCCCCGACCATTACTGCACACCTGGGGAAGCACTTATAAAAATACCTCCGGGGAAAAGAGAGGAGGGGGAGATAGAGAGGTGAAATAGGGAGGAGGAGAGGTGCTGTGACAGGAGTGGTGGGAAAATAAGCGTGACCGGTGAGTGGTGCGAGTGGAAAATAGGGGTGGAAATTGTGACAGGAGAGGCGGGGGAAAAAGTTCACCTCGCTGGCTGTATAATCATTAGTGTACAACATTGGATCCTACAGGGCTGATAGCTCAAGCAGACCTGGCAGTTTAGATTACCACCACCAGGAGGAGAAACAACTACTAGTGCTTACTCCAGGGTTGGCAGGATTCCCTTCAGAAAACCCTTGAGAAACCTCCACCACTACTCCAATATAATCCAGGGGGTTGACTGGGATCTTTTCAGCCCCCTTAGAAAGATTTGCCAGTCTGGACAGGACCTATAGAGTTGGTTATTCCAGTGGAAAGTGTGATTGTATTATCTGGATTGATAAATTGTTACCGGTCTCTCCTTGCAATTGGATTGTTTTATGACCTTGAGGGGCAACATTGTCAAAATCTTTCCCAACAAGCACTTTATACATTGCATTCTATTCTCGCTATTCGGAAGGAGCATGGTGGCAAAATCCATATAGATGTTATCGACATAGGCGACATCCTCTCCTCGGTCATACATTTTCAAGCCATATGGTGAAGCTCCCACCTTGCAAAAGGACAAACCTCCAGGGTGCTATAAATAGCTGACTCAGCTATTATATATAGTGGGATATTGGTTATCTTTTTCTACCCTCAGGCTGCCCCAGGGGAGGTCCTGGACCTGAGGGTGTGCTGCTAGCATAGCCAGAGTGATAGACAATTCACATTGGACCCTGGAGCAATTATAGACCTGTGTTTTGGTGCTGGGGCATTAACCCCCTACACACAGTTGGCATTGCTCTAAACACATACTTGGTTTGGTTTGCTATGAGCAATTGGACAGAGTGGCCAATTGTTTGCAGATGGGTATTGTTTTCTGACTGGCCCTTCCAGTGGGATTCATTGTGCTTTTTTGAGACTTATTCATATGACACTATATTGCATTAGTGATGAAATAATTCAATTGGAATATTCTTTTACAGTGGAGGTTTCCAATATAAAAAGTAATCTATAAGTAATAAAATACAAGGAAAAGGGTGAATCTGATAAAGAAATATAATAAAAATGGAGATAGGAGAGAGTAATCCTCCCAAGATTCCGTTTGGCACGGACATGGAGACACTGGACTCAATCGGGCCCGGGATGCTTCCGGGTATGGAGGAAGATCCCCTGGGGCCTCCAGTCAATTCGACGATTGAAAACTTTACTGACAATTTCATAAACACAACATGGATCTTTGGGCCTACAGAGGATAAAGTGATTCTGCCACTGCTATTATCCCTCATCGCACTGTGTGCTTTTCTCGCGAATGGATTAGTTGTGTTTACTATTATGGCCTACCAGCGCATGCGCACGGGTCCTAATTTGATGATTATGAACATTGCGGTTGCGGATGTGGTTTTTGCAGCAATTTGTATTCCCACAGCAATAATCAACCACTCGCTCCCCGGAGACGACTACCCAGTTAACGTGACTGTCTGCAAAGTTGTCCATTATGTAATATTTGTCACTATATACGTCGGGATCTACACGCTTGTTGTCACGTGCATCTTCCGCTTCTTTGCGGAATTCCTCTCGACAAAATTCTATCAGCTGCTGTCAAAGACAAACGCAATCATTTCCAGTCTTGTCGTCTGGATTGCTTTCAGCGTCTCTAATCTGAACTTTGTGATGCAGGAAGACACGGCCATTTTCCAGGAGCCCTTTATTTGCATCCAAACCGAGGCGATGGTTGACCAAACCAAAATGCGCACGCTTTGGGTAACTTTCCTGACGTGTGCGTTCCTACTTCCGCTGGTCACCATCCTAATCCTGTCTGCTGTGACCATACACATGCAGGCAAAGTCCAACACACCCTCCAGGGACAGGCTAAGTAATAATAAGCCCGCAAACGCCACCAACGATGCGCGCACACAGAGAGAACTGACGACGATGGTAATGGCGTCCATGGTCGTGCGCACTGTGTGCTGGCTTCCCATCCAAATCTTTGTTATGGTGGACATTTTTGGTGTGGTTGGCGTGACGGAACTTTACCGGAAGGCAGAAATGCTGGCTGTCTGCTGCGCGTTCGGAGGTTCCTGCATCAGCGCTCTTGTTTACAGCTGTGTCTCCAATGACTTCCGACTGGGTTTCCAGGAGACCACTTCTTGTCTTTTCACAAAGAAAGCGGAACCCGCGGAAAAGATGCCGCCAAATTACAAACTGCGGGATGATGTGGAGGTGAACGAGACCATCATGTCGATACTCACAGACAGTTCAAACCACATCAACTATGCTTAACTAATCATATATTAACGCAACAAATAATCAGTTTTATACAAAAACCCATTTTTTTGTGATGTGTGAGCAATCAATGAATGGAAATGTGCTTCATACGAGATTTTAACATAGACAATCTCACTGACTCTTTCATAGACGTCTATTATCTAGCCGAGGACGAGTCAAGGAAAATGATTAATAGTATTGCTTATTTTGTGTATCTGGTATACTTTGAGTACTGTACTTTGATTTATTCTGTGATATGTGTTGGTCAAGCGAGCTACAATCTCCATGCAGAACCGGCAAGCAGCCCTATGACCCGCTTTATCCTTTCTGTGCCCATAAATGTGATTGGAGAGTGAAGGACGGTCAAGAATGTGATTCTGGAACCCAGAATGTGATTGGAGAGCCGCAGTAAAGGCCCTTTTCCACCGGAACTCGTGATGATGACAAACGAGCATGCGCGAGAGACGCGTCAAGCCTGTCCACGCATGCGCACATGGAATGTCCGGCGGCTGTAGTTGTCTTATCTGCCGCTAGGAGGAGGGGGTCAGGACCCCCCGATAGGACCCCTGACGACCTCCTACGCCAATCCCGGCCCGCGGATGGCTCGCGTGAGTGCGCATGCGCGTGATAGGAACGGACAGATAGGGCATGCGCCTGCACATGCGCAGAGGGCACATCGTACATGCCCCGGGGACAAATCGGACTAACCAGACAGGAAAACCTGGGTGCAATTTTCAGCGTGTTAAGCGGCCCCTCTGGGATTCCTTCACTCCAGCTAATCTGTAAGGCCCCTCCTGTCAAATTAAAGAATAACAACGTTCGGTTTGTCGATTTGAAACAGCCGCTAGTTTTTGATTTGCATCATAGGGGTCGTGACTCTTTGTGGGAGGGTCCCCAGTGACCCATGCCGAACAAAAAAAACAGAAATCAATGCAGAAAACAATATTGAAACGAAATTAAAAGTACAGAAAGGAGAATGTGCTAATCGAAATGTTTCCCAATGTGATGCTTGTGTTCTGCAGTCCAGCCTTTTTTCCCATCTCAATGACTTAATATGTAAATCTCTGAGAAGGCCACTGTGAAATATAAAAACGTGTACCCAGGATTTTAAAGAAAAAAAGGTGTGGGGGTGGGGATGGGGCCCTATTAAAAATGACTTTCCTTGATTACATTTTGGCCAAATTCTACATTAAAAAAACACAAGACTTTCCGACAAAAAAAGGAAGGGTGTGCCTCCCCCACACTTTGGATCCGCCCATGGATTTAATATGTAAATTTCCCACCGCGTCACTGTGAAATATAAACATTCAACGTCAGAGACTGGCTGTTCAGATGTGTGTACATAGACGTTATGGCGTAACCAGGCCAACCCAGGCTCTCACATACTGTAACCCTTATCAACCCTCGCCACGTGCTCCTTGCAAAGGTCGCCACGTGAAGTATTTATATTCACCACCCTCGGCTTGGGGAGGTGGGATGAAAAAAAAAGAGAATAAAAGTAAAGAATACATGGCCGCTTAAGATGTCATTGGCTTGGAAGTAAGTCGTGGAGGAAGTGTGGAGGTTTATAAAAAGGATACATGTGTGCTTCTGGGAAGAAAATGAAGTGGAATTAAATTTGTCCAGAAATGAAAACTGAGCTTGAAAGATTAGGGTTTATTGGCTTGTTTTATGTAATGCATTCTTGGGGGTATATTATGAGCAATTTATGTTCTGTATAGGATGAGATGTGAATGTAAAAATGATTTAGTAAATGTGATTGTGATAATGAAAGTGTTTTACGACTGACAGTTGTAATTACTTTTGAAAGAGTTGCTGAACTATCATTCTACTAGAAAGACACCAAACGTTAAACCAACTTGAGGCATGCTGGGAAATCCTCTTATGCTGGTTGCATGATTTCTCCCTACCACGAATATCAGGACCTGGATTATTGTACCTTAAAGACCTGCAAGTTTATTTAGAATTATTCTGTAGACAGAACCCCAGAAAGAACATAGAAAATATTTACACATTTGCTATATCTTTATCTGTAATGGATATATTTTCAAATCTACCAAATAGCTTTGAAATATAAAGAGAAACATACATGAAACAATACTGAATATTAGGTTTTCATTATGTTTAACCAAAGATACTGCCACAATTGATGAAATTGTGTATACTTCAGCTGCAAGTTGTCTACACATAACTCATGCAGCATACAATCATATTGATCTAGGCTTGTCTCCAGGGAAAAGAAAGGGAAACAACTATCCGTGATGGGGAGAACTCAGAGGAAACAATGTGACAATAGTCGTTACAACCACCCAACATGTCCACCACGGCTGACATGACAACTGCATTGTGTTAGGTCCGCACCCCACAGTGTGGTTCCCTGTTCAAAGAAAATTTTCACGTAACTGATAATTCGCTATTTTCATGGTCTGCATAAGATGCTTAAAGACATACATTATGAAAGGGCGAACATTAGCCGTGTCAGTTCGAAATTTTCTAGAACTTTATCTTTAGAAAAGAAGTGTCATTGTAGAATAATAAAGCCTTGAGCGTCATTCATAGTCTTGGATATTGGGTAACATTTAATATTCTCCAAAATAATATGAAACATTAGGACAATGCTCATGATTTCTTAAACCACGGAACCTTACTTTTTTCCATATGCTAAAATGTTTGGAACTTTGTAAATGTTGATTATCTGGGGGTTTTGTTCTAAGTAAATCCCCTTCAGTATCGTCATAGAGATACGTACAGGGTAACGTGTAGTTACCTTATTATCAGGAGAGTATAGTTCTACGCGAGGGGTTAATAAAAACTTTCCATGATTTTATAGTTTGAATAATAACGAGGCTAAGCTGCGTATACTTGTGCATCGGAGGACGAAAGAGTGTTTAAGAATCCATTTGACATGTACGACCAATGGTGTATGAAGAAGAGTTATTAAACACGTGTTTAAAACATAGGTAAATGGAAAACTGTGTAAACGTATTTATTAGAATGTAATCACTTTAGCCAATTTAAAGACACACACTTTTATTGAACATTGTCATGTCTAAGTGTGATGTATTTATACCATATTATTTAGCAAGAAATGGCTTGAGATTAGATTATCACGACGCTATTAAATCCTGAACAGGAACATCCCGTCAAAACGGGTCGTCTCGTGTTATTAGGAAACACACGATATTCAGGCGTCGCGCTGGTGAATCTTTAAACTGCGCCTTTTTATTGGCGACGTGGGGCCCATGTAGCCTCTGTCATAATCATGAAGTAACCTACCGCTGGGACAATCCCCGTAATAATACTGTATATAGGCATATGGTTGTACCTCTGTATAGGCTTCTGTCCAAGACGTATCCGCTCTGTAAGTTATTATCTGTAACAGGTCTAAATAAAGGATTTTACATGAAAGATGAGTATCCAGTTTTGTTTACCTATGAATTTCTTCCTCATTCTGACACAAAGAGAATTAATTTTAGCAGGAATGTATTCTTCACAGATACCTCATTATGACACAGAAAATGGCCTGATGAGAGTACATTCTATTACACATATTTGTACCATATGAACTTCATAGGCAATACTTTGATTATATCCTATATTCTGTTAGTAAGCATTAAAGTTAGGCCATAAAAACCTCTTTATCTTGAATTTTCACAAATTTCACCGAAGAGATTTAATGGCAACGATCATCAATAGCATTCAATCAATACTTCCTGTTAAACAAAAGCACTTGACGAAAACATCTAACCTGTTTCAACATCCAATCAAATACTTTCATAATCAATATTATGGGCATTTTACCCTTAAATCTAAACATTGTAGCCTTGCTAAAATGTTTTTTTTCCTTTTCTATCCAATTCTTCATACAACAGACTCCACTATGTTTACCACCTTTCAACAGTCAAACCTGTTACTTTAGTAGCTTTCCATTGGACGTTGCGTGTATGTCATCTGATTCCTGTTTTTCTCTTGCCTTTACTCAGATTAGATATACGTCAGCACAACATAAACATCCACACCAATGACAGATTTGATTTACATTTGTCTCCTCCATCTAATAAAACACGACACATTTAGTAAACCAACACCCCTAACATTGTACATTTATACCACCCAAAACTAAAGTATTTCGCATTTAAACAATCTGAATTGTGTGGATTTCGTCAAATTGAAAGTTTAAAACCAAAGATAAACATTGGGGGTACAAAGTGCTATTGTCTTGTCACCTTCTCCCGGATTTAGAAACCAGTATAGGTTAGCCAGACGTGCGAAATGTATTCCAAGGAACAAGGATTCAAAAACATACTTGTCGAGAGGTTTCCCGTGACTTGTTTATAAATGAAGAGCACCAGAAGTAAGTTTAGGACAATAGCAGTAGGAGGTTAGAGGAGTATTTCTGTCAATTTGATGTTCGTGTTTTACATAGGCGGACTTTGTTCCCTTTTTTAATCATCAATGTAGCAAAATCATAGTTTATTGTTTATTCTTATACCAAATTCTTCAATCGCCATACTCTATTCCCAAATAGGATGATCCTATCAAATGCTTCTTTTTTGGAAACATTACAGCCTGGTTGCCACGATAAATACCAATGCCAATGCATCATATATGACTTGTAAATGGTGTAATGGCGTAACTCAAGGAATCTAATGGATGTTCAGTTTTTTCGCTTATTTCAGGAACTTAAACCTTTTACATTTGTGATTTACAACATGTACCTAGTAGTTAGAGATGTCGATTAATAGCTGGAATATGTTAACTAACATTAGATAACAACGAGAACAAGTTAGATTGATTTGGACATAAATATACCATTAATATTTATTAATCATTCCTGTTTACATCGACTCTAAAGCTTAAAATGTTGTCTTGATGGTGGTTGGAACGAGAATGATGGGACGGTTACGGGTCCCATTATTTATAGTGACATGTCAACAAGGCAGCGTCACCGTGGTTACGTTCGCGGTTACGTGACGGATCCGTTGAAATAATTATTTTGTTTAGGTATCGCCTCACAAAATATTATGTATTACTAATCTTCTGATTATCCCAACCTGATGCCCTGGTTGGATTGGACCTCTTCAATTTCGCTTCGATTTTGAGGAATTAAAATAATTATAAGTGAACCGATAGTGAACTAAATCTGCAATCTGTCCACGATCACTGGCTTTACTATAGACAAGAAGCCTAGGAAAATGGCAAAGTAGAGCCAGTCATTTAAGATTGGAGATGTCTGACGTGCAAGGCTGGAAGCTATTTCGCATACATTCGTTGGCGGATCCAGGATTTTGAAAAGTGGGAGGCATGCTAATGGAAAATGTTGTCCTTGATTACTTTTTGGTCGAATTTTGCACTTAAAAAAACTAAAGATTTCCCAAAAAAGGGAAAGGCGCGCGCCCACGTGCGCTCCCCCCTTTCTGGATCCGCCCATGACTGGCAACAAGGTTCAATGCAATCTGCAAGCTTTCAAAACTCTATTTGGTGGATTACTACTTTTACAATGTCATATATTCTCTCGGGGTATGAATACGTTCTCATCGACCCTGCACGCCTACTAGTACCGGGCTATACACAAGACTTCATACCCTGCATCTCTAGCTGCACCTATTTGTTGTTTGTCTGAATCTGAGCCCACCCACCCCTCTCCAGTGTGGGAGGTATTAAGAGGGCCACCCAAACACCAAGATTCACAGACTCTTTTTTAACCCCCAGAACCCCTACTCCGGTTAGGAAACACAAGTCGTGATCCCAGAACAACCGGTGACATTTATACCCCTATACTAGATGCCATGTATTTTTTTTATTCTGTATTATTCATTTTTTATTGTCTGTAGATCCCATGGGCAAATATCTGTTTACATTTTCCATGTATTTTTCTTATTCCCTATTTGCTTTTTTGATAGGATTTCCGTTTCCAAGAATTTCTTGTTTAGCTCATATGACCGACCCCCCAGAGGCCCACCCCTAGACTGTGTATGTCAGTTTCAATGGGTGGGATTCAGGGCAATACGCTGGGGGTTGACCCCTTCGGAAATATGTCCTGAGATCTTTTCTTCACATTATCTGAATACATTTGAGCTATTTAATGGCTCACAAAATTTCAATTGGCGGATTACGAATGTAAAAATACTGGGAAAAGCGGGCCCAAGCGACTGCAATTGCGATTGCAACTGATCATTGTTTGCAGTAATGATACCTTAGAATCAATTGAAACCCAAAAGAATGGGACTTGAGTCCAAAGGGGGTATTCCACTACACAACATCAGCTGCGACATGGCCACGATGTGGCTACGACATGACAATATCATGGCCATGTTATAAAACCCTATGATATCATTGATGTCGTATTAGTGTAATAGGGTATGTCGCGGTCGTACGACGTTTTTATCGCAGTGAAGTCGTGGGAAAAAGATGTCGTAGGCAATAACCTAACCCAAGACTTTATTCAACATATTGAATGATATAAGGTGAAGGGTGTAATATATAATGCTACGATATTGCTGCGATATACATATAAAAGGTTAGACAGGCTGGTGCCTCCTCCTGCGATACCAGCTATTGACATCGTGTGTATGGTGCTCATGTCATAGCCTTTTGTTATCATGTAGTGGAATAGCCCCTTTACACTCTCTTCGGAAACTTTCTCCAAAGTACTAATTGAGTCTCCCACCTTGTGGCGACCACTTGGGTCTGTTTGTGGTCCCCAACATATAACCCCCAGATGTAGTTCTCAGCCCGCACACCAGGGGTGCCCTTTGTATATACGGGCAGTTAGGGGGGGGGGGGGGTTAGAGGAGGGGATGAAGCTCCATTCGCCGTGGTGAAAGGGGCTTGTTGCAAGCATCTGCGATCTGCGAACGTTGGAAAAGTTGGATTATCATAGCCCTCTGCGATCAGACACTCTGCAAAATTATTCAACATTTTTAATATAAATTTTTGTAGAGATTCTGTGCAATTCAAGCTGAGATTGCCTACGAAAATCATCGCAAATGATTGCAAGGCGCCCACCCTAGGCCTGTGAGTGTGAATGCTATACGATCAATTTCTCTAGCTTGCGATCATTTTGTCGCACCTGAAGTCATTTGCGATTGCTTAAGATAAATGTTTCGTGGCTCTCTGCGACAGAATTTAAATTGGGGCTTGAGGGGGCAGAGGCAGATCAGGTTAAGATAGCATAACAAACAAGTTCGTTGTTAGGAACATTTGCATTGTTACGAAAATACTAAAAACCCTGTTCCTAATGAATGAAATTGAATTCTGTAAATTGATATATGAAGGGAAAAAATAGAAAAAAGAAATCTGTAAAAGTAACAGCGCTTTTAGGGCATTCAAAATATAGAAAAAAATTGTGTCAAAACGGTTGTGGTTACAATAAAGGTAACAACGATAGGTATCCTTAAGAAAATTGATTTTGTTGCTAGCGAAATCATTGTGCAACGGGCCACTGGACCCCATGTGGATCTGCCTCTGAGAGGGGAAGGGGTCTGCCAAAGTGAATGTCATAGGGACAGGGCAACTGGGATCATTTGCATTAAATATGGCAGAGACGGATCCAGAGATTCTCAAAAAAGGGGATGGGGCGCCCTCTTGTAAGAATTTCGTTCTGACCCTCCAGGTTCAAGAATTTTGCATTAAAAAAGTTGATATTTGGCCAAAAATAGTTGAGGCGGCGCCCCCCCCCCCCCTTGCACCCTCTATTAATCCACCATTATGTAGTATAACTGTTACTACAGATTCCCTGGATGCCACCAGTTATGGTTATCATGAGCATCCACTATTTTCCTCAAATATAAAAGAATTAAATAAAAAGAAGAAGCAGTCTACAAACAATGAAGAGAAAAACGGACTGCAAAAAAAAACACTCTATACACAGCTGGTTCTAAGGATGCTGTACGGGGAACTATGGAGGGTTGGGAGGTGGAAGGGGTCACAGGGACTAGACAAGGGGATTTTCATTGAATGGAAGATGCAAATGAATAGTAATTCAATAATGAATATGCATCTAGTTATAACAGATGCTCCTATAACAG
Organism: Lepidonotus clava; assembly: GCA_936440205.1. NCBI lineage: Eukaryota > Metazoa > Annelida > Polychaeta > Phyllodocida > Polynoidae > Lepidonotus > Lepidonotus clava. The sequence continues at coordinate 6,274,407 of OW387143.1, forward strand.
GCAGATTTTCATCTAAGCAGAATCAATAACGTTGACTTACGATTAAGTTACCAATCATAATCATTTGGAACACACATTGATTTTCTACATAAAAATCCAAACTATTTCTGGAGAAAATAAAAGTCAACAACTAAGGAATTACATAACGGGAGTAACAAAACACGACACACAGTTCAAGGAGATTTAGAAAGGGAGAGAACAAGTCATTGAAAGGATTTTTATCATACACCACAATAAGCTATCCGTACATTATGATGTTGCACTGCAACGTTATTGTGATGTTCTTGTTACATTCTTTCACATTATAGTTACGTTATTATAACATTCTTTATTAGTAAGGTCTCAACTTCACTAAAATATAATGTTATTGTAGCATTCTTTTATTAGTAAGACTAAAATAAAATAACATAACTGTTACATGAAAATGGTTCAGGTTACAGACTGACAAAAAAAAAGTATGGTCGCAGAAAGTACTTCTTACATTGCTGCTTGCCTGGGTACCATTCACATAACTCATATATTGGGGTGTACATCCCCTCCCTCTGTTCTGTGGTCCATATTCTCCCCCCTGTTGTGTGGTCTCCAACACGTTTCCAACACCTTCCTTTCCACTATCCTGACAAAAAGTCAAACACCTTTTAGCGGCTGCCGACATCTATGTTAAAAGGTATGCGCTCTCATCTTAAGGGGTACGTCATAACCAGAGCCACCTTTTTACATTTCTGCCTAGATTAATATCAAAGACAGCCCTTAGGTATGTGAAGGAAAACATGGCTCTATATCAAGCAGAAGCAACTAGGAACTTACTTCAGAAACTCGTTCTTGAAAAGTAAGTGAAAGAAAGAAAAAATAACATGTTGAATGAACTTGGTGTGGGATTTTTACAAATATAGCACGAAAAGTTCTTGTACACATATAATTGAATAAAAAGACAAGCACCCCATAGTCACATGACCCTGTTGCAGTCTTGGGACTCCACCGTCCTTTTCTTCATGTCTCCTATACTTATGAAACTCTGGTTACACAACTCTAATGTACTCTTTTAAAGGTGACTTCAGGTTTATTCAGTCTTTCTCTGGTCATATGACTCTGTTGTCAAATGCATCAAAATGATACACTCTGATCACATGACTCTTATGCTTTTGGTCACATGATTCTGATGCTTTGTTGTCACATGACCCTGATACCCTCTGGTCATATGACAATGATACCCTCTGGTCACATGACTCTGATACCCTCTGGTCACATGACCCTGCTACCCTCTGGTCACATGACTCTGGTACCCTCTGGTCACATGACCCTGCTACCCTCTTGTCACATGACTCTGATTCCCTCTGGTCACATGACTCTGGTACCCTCTGGTCACATGACTCTGGTACCCTCTGGTCACATGACTCTGTTACCTCTGGTCACACGACTCTTTCATCCTCTGGTCACATGACTCTGTAACACTCTGGTCACATGACTCTGATACCCTCTGGTCACATGACTCTGAAACACTCTGGTCACATGACTTTGATACCCTCTAGTCACATGACTCTTATACCTCTGGTCACATGACTCTGCCTCATACCCTCTAGTCACATGACTCTGCTACCCTCTGGTCACATGACTCTGTTACCCTCTTGTCACATGACTCTGCTACCCTCTGGTCACATGACTCTGTTACCCTCTGGTCACATGACTCTGTTCACTTTTGTCAAATCCCAAGTAAGAATATGATGTTATCATAATGTTAGATTAACGTTCTGTTTAATTCTGGTTTGGTTTAAAAATATAAAAGAGGATTATTTTCACTATGTGACTCATCCATGTCTGCCTGATTTACCACCTCAAATCCTTTACCAAACTGCACATCTCAAATACATTCCCAGCCCTATTTCTTTCCCCTTCACCTTTTTCTTCACAGCCCTCCGACTTATCTTAAAAGCCATCAGGTGGGTGTATTTCACACCTCGGGCTGACAGCGGGCTGTGATCCCTCCCTTCCTGGAGCCTTCATGTACCCTGAGTCCTTCAGGTTAGGTCTGCCAGCCTCTCAGAGGCCCACCCTGAACACCCCTCAGGGCATGCTAGGTGGGGGTTGGAACAATCCCAGGAAAGCTGCGATGTGACGCACATTCTGCAACCATGCTGTTTTTGGTCAGTCTGTAACTTGTTAAATTTTCTTGCAGCAGTTACATTATTTAATCTAGATTGAGACCCACTTAATCAGAGTGCTACGATAATATTATTTTCTCGTGAAGACCTTATAATTACTGTTATTTTAAAATTATCTTTTAGTGAAACACCGTAAGCAGTGTGTTATAATAACGTCACAAAGCCAACACAATCATAAGTTCCAGAGACATTTTTAGGTACCATAAAAATAACAAGAACCAAAACAGAACTAAACAGAACAGTCCTTCAATAGTATGAACACAGCCTCAGGGAATGTAGGTTGAGGGTTGGAACCAGGAAGACTGAAGTTGTACCAAGGTTTGTGGGAGGGTGCCCAATACCAGATTCGGGAAACCCGCTCTGTGCATGCGCACACCTTTGGCGCCACTTCCTGTAGTTGGTCAAGTGCCACTTTTCAGCCAATCAGGTCTCTCTATTGTTCAATATGGCGGTGCCCACTGGGCCTCTACAGAATGCGGTATATCGCCTCCTGTCAGAGCAGCAGCTTCATCTGATATTTATTAATTCTTATTAAACTAAGATTGTAGTTTTAGAAAGTAATCTATGGCAACACATTATTTTGTTTCAGGATATTCTTATAAAAGGGTTATTTATATGTGTGCACATGTATATCAGAGGAAAGATTCAACTGTCCTAACACATTAGTTTTAGGTCTATTAAGACTAGTAACGTTAAGACTAAAAACATTGTATGTTCCTGATGTTCCAAAAACTGTTTTGCGGGACAAATCAGATTGCCATTTTCCCCCTCTTGAAGCTTGAAGGAATGTGTGGGGGTCAAGACCCATGGACCCCTCACACCTCTGGTCCCACTCGTGATGGGGGTACTTGGGGTCTAGTACCACTCAGACCTGGTGTAGGGGTCAGGACCCCCTGGACCCCTCTGGTCCCACTCGTGGTGGGGTTACCTGGGGTCTAGTACCACTCAGACCTGGTGTAGGAGTCAGGGCCCCCTGGACCCCTCTGGTCCCACTCGTGGTGGGGTTACCTGGGGTCTAGTACCACTCAGACCTGGTGTAGGGGTCAGGACCCCCTGGACCCCTCTGGTCCCACTCGTGGTGAGGCTACCTGGGGTCTAGTACCACTCAGACCTGGTGTAGGAGTCAGGACCCCCTGGACCCCTCTGGTCCCACTCGTGGTGAGGCTACCTGGGGTCTAGTACCACTCAGACCAGGTTTAGGGGTCAGGACCCCCTGGACCCCTCTGGTCCCACTCGTGGTGAGGCTACCTGGGGTCTAGTACCACTCAGACCTGATGTAGGGGTCAGGACCCCCTGGACCACTCTGGTCCCACTTGTGGTGGGGTTACCTGGGGTTTAGTACCACTCAGACCTGGTGTAGGGGTCAGGACCCCCTGGACCCCTCTGGTCCCACTCGTGGTGGGGTTACCTGGGGTCTAGTACCACTCAGACTTTGTTGTAGGGGTCAGGCCCCCCTGGACCCCTCTGGTCCCACTCGTGGTGAGGCTACCTGGGGTCTAGTACCACTCAGACCTGATGTAGGGGTCAGGACTCCCTGGACCCCTCTGGTTCCACTCGTGGTGGGGTTACCTGGGGTTTAGTACCACTCAGACCTGGTGTAGGGGTCAGGACCCCCTGGACCCCTCTGGTCCCACTCGTGGTGGGGTTACCTGGGGTTTAGTACCACTCAGACCTGGTGTAGGGGTCAGGACCCCCTGGACCCCTCTGGTCCCACTCGTGGTGGGGTTACCTGGGGTTTAGTACCACTCAGACCTGGTGTAGGGGTCAGGACCCCCTGGACCCCTCTGGTCCCACTCATGGTGAGGATACTTGGGGTCTAGTACCACTCAGACCAGGTTTAGGGGTCAGGACCCCCTGGACCCCTCTGGTCCCACTCGTGGTGGGGGGACCAGGGGTCTAGTACCCCTCAGACATGGTGTAGGGGTCAGGACCCCCTGAACCCCTCTGGTCCCACTCGTGGTGGGATTACCTGGGGTCTAGTACCACTCAGACCTGGTGTAGGGGTCAGGACCCCCTGGACCCCTCTGGTCCCACTCGTGGTGGGGCTACCTGGGGTCTAGTACCACTGAGACCTGGTTTAGGGGTCAGGACCCCCTGGACCCCTCTGGTACCACTCGTGGTGAGGATACCTGGGGTCTAGTACCACTCAGACCTGATGTAGGGGTCAGGACCCCCTGGACCCCTCTGGTCCCCCTCGTGGTGGGGTTACCCAGCGTCTAGTACCACTCAGACCTGGTTTAGGGGTCAGGACCCCCTGGACCCCTCTGGTCCCACGCGTGGTGGGGTCTAGTAGCACTCAGACCTGGTGTAGGGGTCAGGACCCCCTGGACCCCTCTGGTCCCACTTGTGGTGGGATTACCTGGGGTTTAGTACCACTCAGACATGGTGTAGGGGTCAGGACCCCCTGGACCCCTCTGGTCCCACTCGTGGTGGGGTCTAGTAGCACTCAGACCTGGTGTAGGAGTCAGGACCCCCTGGACTCCTCTGGTCCCACTCGTGGTGGGATTACCTGGGGTTTAGTACCACTCAGACATGGTGTAGGGGTCAGGACCCCCTGGACCCCTCTGGTCCCCCTTGAGGTAGGGTCTAGTACCACTCAGACCTGGTGTAGGGGTCAGGACCCCCTGGACCCCTCTGGTTCCACTCGTAGTGAGGTTACCTTGGGTCTAGTACCCCTCAGACCTGGTGTATGGGTCAGGACCTCCTGGACCCCTCTGGTCCCACTCGTGGTGAGGTTACCTTGGGTCTAGTAGCACTCAGACCTGGTGTAGGGGTCAGGACCCCCTGGACCCCTCTGGTCCCACTCGTGGTGGGGTTACCTGGGGTCTAGTACCACTCAGACCTGGTTTAGGGGTCAGGACCCCCTTGACCCCTCTGGTCCCACGCGTGGTGGGGTCTAGTAGCACTCAGACCTGGTGTAGGAGTCAGGGCCCCCTGGACCCCTCTGGTCACACTCGTGGTGGGGTTACCTGGGGTTTAGTACCACTCAGACCTGGTGTAGGAGTCAGGACTCCCTGGACCCCTCTGGTCCCACTCGTGGTGGGGTTACATGGGGTTGTGTACCACTCAGACCTGGTTTAGGGGTCAGGACCCCCTGGATCCCTCTGGTCCCACTCGTGGTGGGGTTACCTGGGGTTTAGTACCACTCAGACCTGGTGTAGGGGTCAGGACCCCCTGGACCCCTCTGGTCCCCCTTGAGGTAGGGTCTAGTACCACTCAGACCTGGTTTAGGGGTCAGTACCCCCTGGATCCCTCTGGTCCCACTCGTGGTGGGATTACCTGGGGTTTAGTACCACTCAGACCTGGTGTAGGGGTCAGGACCCCCTGAACCCCTCTGGTCCCACTCGTGGTGGGGGGACCTGGGGTCTAGTACCCCTCAGACATGGTGTAGGGGTCAGGACTCCCTGGACCCCTCTGGTCCCACTCATGGTTGGGGGACCTGGGGTCTAGTACCACTCAGACCTGGTTTAGGGGTCAGGACCCCCTGGACCCCTCTGGTCCCACGCGTGGTGGGGTCTAGTAGCACTCAGACCTGGTGTAGGAGTCAGTACCCCCTGGACCCCTCTGGTCCCACTCGTAGTGGGGTTACCTGGGGTTTAGTACCACTCAGACCTGGTGTAGGGGTCAGGACCCCCTGGACCCCTCTGGTCCCACTCGTGGTGAGGCTACCTGGGGTCTAGTACCACTCAGACCTGGTGTAGGAGTCAGGACCCCCTGGACCCCTCTGGTCCCACTCGTGGTGAGGCTACCTGGGGTCTAGTACCACTCAGACCAGGTTTAGGGGTCAGGACCCCCTGGACCCCTCTGGTCCCACTTGTGGTGGGGTTACCTGGGGTCTAGTACCACTCAGACCTGGTGTAGGGGTCAGGACCCCCTGGACCCCTCTGGTCCCACTCGTGGTGGGATTACCTGGGGTCTAGTACCACTCAGACCTGGTGTAGGGGTCAGGACCCCCTGGACCCCTCTGGTCCCACTCGTGGTGGGGCTACCTGGGGTTTAGTACCACTCAGACATGGTGTAGGGGTCAGGACCCCCTGGACCCCTCTGGTCCCACTCGTGGTGGGGTTACCTGGGGTTTAGTACCACTCAGACCTGGTGTAGGGGTCAGGACCCCCTGAACCCCTCTGGTCCCACTCGTGATGGGGTTACCTGGGGTTTAGTACCACTCAGACCTGGTGTAGGGGTCAGGACCCCCTGGACCCCTCTGGTCCCACTCGTGGTGGGGTTACCTGGGGTCTAGTACCACTCAGACCTGATGTAGGGGTCAGGACCCCCTGGACCCCTCTGGTCCCACTCGTGGTGGGGTTACCTGGGGTTTAGTACCACTCAGACCTGGTGTAGGGGTCAGGACCCCCTGTACCCCTCTGGTCCCACTCGTGGTGGGGTTACCTGGGGTATAGTACCACTCAGACCTGGTGTAGGGGTCAGGACCCCCTGGACCCCTCTGGTCCCACTCGTGGTGGGGTTACCTGGGGTCTAGTACCACTCAGACCTGGTGTAGGAGTCAGTACCCCCTGGACCCCTCTGGTCCCACTCGTGGTGGGGTTACCTGGGGTTTAGTACCACTCAGACCTGGTGTAGGGGTCAGGACCCCCTGGACCCCTCTGGTCCCACTCGTGGTGGGGCTACCTGGGTTTTAGTACCACTCAGACATGGTGTAGTAGTCAGGACCCCCTGGACCCCTCTGGTCCCACTCGTGGTGGGGTTACTTGGGGTTTAGTACCACTCAGACCTGGTGTAGGGGTCAGGACCCCCTGGACCCCTCTGGTCCCACTCGTGGTGAGGCTACCTGGGGTCTAGTACCACTCAGACTTTGTTGTAGGGGTCAGGACCCCCTGGACCCCTCTGGTCCCACTCGTGGTGGGGTTACTTGGGGTTTAGTACCACTCAGACCTGGTGTAGGGGTCAGGACTCCCTGGACCCCTCTGGTCCCACTCGTGGTGGGGTTACCTGGGGTCTAGTACCACTCAGACTTTGTTGTAGGGGTCAGGACCCCCTGGACCCCTCTGGTCCCACTCGTGGTGGGGTTACCTGGGGTTTAGTACCACTCAGACCTGGTGTAGGGGTCAGGACCCCCTGGACCCCTCTGGTCCCCCTCATGGTGAGGTTACCTGGGGTCTATACCACTCAGACCTGGTGTAGGGGTCAGGCCCCCCTGGACCCCTCTGGTCCCACTCGTGGTGGGGTTACCTGGGGTCTATACCACTCAGACCTGGTGTAGGGGTAAGGACCTCCTGGACCCCTCTGGTCCCACTCGTGGTGGGGTCTAGTAGCACTCAGACCTGGTGTAGGAGTCAGGGCCCCCTAGACCCCTCTGGTCCCCCTCGTGGAGGGGTTACCTGGGGTTTAGTACCACTCAGACTTAGTGTAGGGGTCAGGACCCCCTGAACCCCTCTGGTCCCACTCGTGGTGGGGTTACCTGGGGTCTAGTACCACTCAGACCTGGTGTAGGGGTCAGGACCTCCTGGACCCCTCTGGTTCCACTCGTGATGAGGTTACCCAGGGTCTAGTACCACCCAGACCTGGTGTAGGGGTCCTGACCCCCTGGACCACTCTGGTCCCACTCGTGGTGGGGTTATCCAGCGTCTAGTTAGGGAATAAGGCACGCCAAGGTCGGGTCGAGGCCTTCTGGTGAGTGGCTAGATGCACGGGGGCTGAGGGCCTCCCGCCGCAGGCCGCAGGCCTGTGGCGGGAGGCCCGAAGTCCCCGTGCATCTAGCCACTCACCAGGAGGTCGAGATCCGACCTCAAGTGCCTTATTCACGTTATAACACGGAAAATTGTATCAGAATTGTTACAAAATGTGTCTAAATAACCTAAATATTGGTGCATATAGATCCATAAGCAACAATACTTTGCTACTTTTGTTACGACGTTTTCAAAGTTATCTTGAACATTTTCTCAATGCTTCTGCAGGATTATATTCATATTGAACACCTGAAATTTTGTTATAATCTTGTAGGATAGACCATTTCAAACATCTTTCTCGCTTACTCTATAGGGATAAGATCTACAGCAAAAGAGATATGATCAAAATTGTACAGAGAGTCCAGAGAAAATAACATCCTGCTGAGAGTTCTAGCACCGCATCCTAGCAACACATAGCAACGCATAGCAACTTGACCTAATTATGTAAATGGTCTGTGCTCATTGGCTGTAGTTATTGTGTCCATGGAGAGGTGATTTCTAGCTCAGGATAGATGCACGAGAAGGTAGCAACATGAAAACTCTGTAAAAGATGGTGTTATTCAGAACAGATAACCATTTTTTAACATATTTCATTTTTACTATGTCATGTCACACTCATTTACAAAGTTTGGTGAAGATTAAGGCATTTACAATCCTTTTACAACGTTTGTTAAAATGTGCGGACGTCTAGATCGGCACGTTGCTACCCCACTGCCGTGTTATAATACCACCCAGACCTGGTGTAGGGGTCAGGACCCCCTGGACCCCTCTGGTCCCACTCGTGGTGGGGTTATCCAGGGTCTAGTACCACCCAGACCTGGTGTAGGGGTCCTGACCCCCTGGACCACTCTGGTCCCACTCGTGGTGGGGTTATCCAGCGTCTAGTACCACCCAGACCTGGTGTAGGGGACAGGACCTCCTGGACCCCTCTGGTCCCACTCGTGGTGGGGTCTAGTAGCACTCAGACCTGGTGTAGGAGTCAGGGCCCCCTGGACCCCTCTGGTCCCCCTCGTGGAGGGGTTACCTGGGGTCTAGTACCACTCAGACCTGGTGTAGGAGTCAGGACCCCCTGGACCCCTCTGGTCCCACTCGTGGTGGGGTTACCTGGGGTCTAGTACTACTCAGCCCTGGTGTAGGGGTCAGGACCCCCTGGACCCCTCTGGTCCCACTCGTGGTGGGGTTATCCAGGGTCTAGTACCACTTAGTCCTGGTGTAGGGGTGAGGACCCCCCGGACCCCTCTGGTCCCACTCGTGGTGGGGTTACCTGGGGTCTAGTACTACTCAGCCCTGGTGTAGGGGTCAGGACCCCCTGGACCCCTCTGGTCCCACTTGTGGTGGGGTTACCTGGGTTCTAGTACCACTCAGCCCTGGTTTAGGGGTCAGGACCCCCTGGACCCCTCTGGTCCCACTCGTGGTGGGGTTACCTGGGATCTAGTACCACTCAGACCTGGTGTAGGGGTCAGGACCCCCTGGACCCCTCTGGTCCCACTCGTGGTGGGGTTACCTGGGGTCTAGTACCACTCAGACCTGGTGTAGGGGTCAGGACCCCCTGGACCCCTCTGGTCCCACTCGTGGTGGGGTTACCTGGGGTCTAGTACCACTCAGACCAGGTTTAGGGGTCAGGACCCCCTGGACCCCTCTGGTCCCACTCGTGATGGGGTTACCTGGGGTCTAGTACCACTCAGACCTGGTGTAGGAGTCAGGACCCCCTGGACCCCTCTGGTCCCACTCGTGATGGGGTTACCTGGGGTCTAGTACCACTCAGACCTGGTGTAGGAGTCAGGGCCCCCTGGACCCCTCTGGTCCCACTCGTGGTGGGGTTACCTGGGATCTAGTACCACTCAGACCTGGTGTAGGGGTCAGGACCCCCTGGACTCCTCTGGTCCCACTCGTGGTGGGGTTACCTGGGGTCTAGTACCACTCAGACTTTGTTGTAGGGGTCAGGACCCCCTGGATCCCTCTGGACCCCCTCGTTGTGGAGTCTAGTACCACTCAGACCTGGTGTAGGGGTCAGGACCCCCTGGACCCCTCTGGTCCCCCTCGTGGTGGGGTTACCTGGGGTTTAGTACCACTCAGACCTGGTGTAGGAGTCAGGACCCCCTGGACCCCTCTGGTCCCACTCGTGGTGAGGTTACCTGGGGTCTAGTACCCCTCAGACTTTGTTGTAGGGGTCAGGACCCCCCTGGACCCCTCTGGTCCCACTCGTGGTGAGGTTACCTGGGGTCTAGTACCACTCAGACCTGGTGTAGGAGTCAGGACCCCCTGGACCCCTCTGGTCCCACTCGTGGTGAGGTTACCTTGGGTCTAGTAGCACTCAGACCTGGTGTAGGAGTCAGGACCCCCTGGACCCCTCTGGTCCCCCTCGTGGTGGGGTTACCTGGGGTCTAGTACCACTCAGACCTGGTGTAGGAGTCAGGACCCCCTGGACCCCTCTGGTCCCACTCGTGGTGGGGTTACCTGGGGTCTAGTACTACTCAGCCCTGGTGTAGGGGTCAGGACCCCCTGGACCCCTCTGGTCCCACTCGTGGTGGGGTTATCCAGGGTCTAGTACCACTTAGTCCTGGTGTAGGGGTGAGGACCCCCCGGACCCCTCTGGTCCCACTCGTGGTGGGGTTACCTGGGGTCTAGTACTACTCAGACCTGGTGTAGGGGTCAGGACCCCCTGGACCCCTCTGGTCCCACTTGTGGTGGGGTTACCTGGGATCTAGTACCACTCAGCCCTGGTTTAGGGGTCAGGACCCCCTGGACCCCTCTGGTCCCACTCGTGGTGGGGTTACCTGGGATCTAGTACCACTCAGACCTGGTGTAGGAGTCAGGACCCCCTGGACCCCTCTGGTCCCACTCGTGGTGGGGTTACCTGGGGTCTAGTACCACTCAGACCTGGTGTAGGGGTCAGGACCCCCTGGACCCCTCTGGTCCCACTCGTGGTGGGGTTACCTGGGGTCTAGTACCACTCAGACCAGGTTTAGGGGTCAGGACCCCCTGGACCCCTCTGGTCCCACTCGTGATGGGGTTACCTGGGGTCTAGTACCACTCAGACCTGGTGTAGGAGTCAGGACCCCCTGGACCCCTCTGGTCCCACTCGTGATGGGGTTACCTGGGGTCTAGTACCACTCAGACCTGGTGTAGGAGTCAGGGCCCCCTGGACCCCTCTGGTCCCACTCGTGGTGGGGTTACCTGGGATCTAGTACCACTCAGACCTGGTGTAGGGGTCAGGACCCCCTGGACTCCTCTGGTCCCACTCGTGGTGGGGTTACCTGGGGTCTAGTACCACTCAGACTTTGTTGTAGGGGTCAGGACCCCCTGGATCCCTCTGGACCCCCTCGTTGTGGAGTCTAGTACCACTCAGACCTGGTGTAGGGGTCAGGACCCCCTGGACCCCTCTGGTCCCACTCGTGGTGGGGTTACCTGGGGTTTAGTACCACTCAGACCTGGTGTAGGAGTCAGGACCCCCTGGACCCCTCTGGTCCCACTCGTGGTGAGGTTACCTGGGGTCTAGTACCCCTCAGACTTTGTTGTAGGGGTCAGGACCCCCTGGACCCCTCTGGTCCCACTCGTGGTGAGGTTACCTGGGGTCTAGTACCACTCAGACCTGGTGTAGGAGTCAGGACCCCCTGGACCCCTCTGGTCCCACTCGTGGTGAGGTTACCTTGGGTCTAGTAGCACTCAGACCTGGTGTAGGGGTCAGGACCCCCTGGACCCCTCTGGTCCCCCTCGTGGTGGGGTTACCTGGGGTTTAGTACCACTCAGACCTGGTGTAGGGGTCGGGACCCCCTGAACCCCTCTGGTCCCACTCGTGGTGAGGTTACCTTGGGTCTAGTAGCACTCAGACCTGGTGTAGGGGTCCTGACCCCCTGGACCACTCTGGTCCCACTCGTGGTGGGGTTACCTGGGGTTTAGTACCACTCAGACATGGTGTAGTAGTCAGGCCCCCCTGGACCCCTCTGGTCCCACTCGTGGTGGGGTTACCTGGGGTTTAGTACCACTCAGACCTGGTGTAGGGGTCCTGACCCCCTGGACCACTCTGGTCCCACTCGTGGTGGGGTTACCTGGGGTTAAGTACCACTCAGACATGGTGTAGTAGTCAGGACCCCCTGGACCCCTCTGGTCCCACTCGTGGTGGGATTACCTGGGGTCTAGTACCACTCAGACCTGGTGTAGGGGTCAGGCCCCCCTGGACCCCTCTGGTCCCACTCGTGGTGAGGTTACCTGGGGTCTAGTACCACTCAGACCTGGTGTAGGAGTCAGGACCCCCTGGACCCCTCTGGTCCCACTCGTGGTGGGGTTACCTGGGGTTTAGTACCCCTCAGACATGGTGTAGGGGTCAGGACCCCCTGGACCCCTCTGGTCCCACTCGTGGTGGGGTTACCTGGGGTTTAGTACCACTCAGACCTGGTGTAGGGGTCAGGACCCCCTGGACCCCTCTGGTCCCACTCGTGGTGGGGTTACCTGGGGTCTAGTACCACTCAGACCTGGTGTAGGGGTCAGGACCTCCTGGACCCCTCTGGTTCCACTCGTGGTGAGGTTACCTGGGGTCTAGTACCACTCAGACCTGGTGTAGGGGTCAGGACCCCCTGAACCCCTCTGGTCCCACTCGTGGTGGGGTTACCTGGGGTTTAGTACCACTCAGACCTGGTGTAGGGGTCAGGACCCCCTGAACCCCTCTGGTCCCACTCGTGGTGGGGTTACCTGGGGTCTAGTACTACTCAGCCCTGGTGTAGGGGTCAGGACCCCCTGGACCCCTCTGGTCCCACTCGTGGTGAGGCTACCTGGGGTCTAGTACCACTCAGACCAGGTTTAGGGGTCAGGACCCCCTGGACCCCTCTGGTCCCACTCGTGATGGGGTTACCTGGGGTTTAGTACCACTCAGACATGGTGTAGGGGTCAGGACCTCCAGGACCCCTCTGGTCCCACTCGTGGTGGAGTTACCTGGTGTCTAGTACCTCTCAGTCCTGGTGTAGGAGTCAGGGCCCCCTGGACCCCTCTGGTCCCACTCGTGGTGGAGTTACCTGGTGTCTAGTACCTCTCAGACCTGGTGTAGGGGTCAGGACCTCCAGGACCCCTCTGGTCCCACTCGTGGTGGGGTTACCTGGGGTCTAGTACCACTCAGATCTGACCCCACCTGGCCCACCTGGGCAACAGCCTGTCCACAAGAGGACTATAGTTAGTTCTGTGAAAGTTAACAATTCACAGACAAAGTTGTGGAACTATTTTATAGAGCAGGAGCAGCATCCTTGGCTTTTCAGTTTGGGTTGGTACATGTATTGATTGAGAAGTTGTATGGTTAGTTATTTGTTGGTAGATTAATTTGTTTGTTTACTGGTTGGCTAATTTGTGGGTTGGTTTTTTATTGGTTGGTTAGTTTCTTGGTGGGCCAGTTGTTGAATTGGCTGATTGGCTGGTTGTTGGTTGCAAGTGGTCGGCTGGTTGGTTGGATATCATCCGTGGGTTGTTCAGTTGAGAGGTTGGTCGGTCAGTTGGCTGTTTTGGTATTTTGTTGGGTGGCTGGTTGTCTATTAAACTAGTAAGTTGGTGTCAGTTTGGTTGGTTGGTCTGTCAGGTGGTTAGTCAATTGGTTGGTTGGTCAGTGGATTGGTTCTTTGGTTTGTTGGTTGGACAGATTATTTGTGGCATTGTTGGTCAGAAGGCTGGTTATTCGGGTTATTTTGCTGCTGGTTGATTGGTTATCCTACTGTCTTTTTGGCCTTTTGGCAGATTGGTTAGGTGGTTGGCTGGATTATTGGTGGGTTTTTCATGGGTTGGCTTGCAGGCTGGTTGTTGGTCTGTTTGGCTGATTCTTGTAATCCACCTTCTTTGTGTTTATCACCAGTTGCTGGAAGAACAATCCTTAAATAAAGCAATTAATAAAAGTACCAAATAAACTGAACTAAAACATGTATTTGGTTGGTTTGGTGAGTTAAGGCTATATTCAGCTATGTGGTAGTTGCTTGCAGCACCCTGAAGAACCGCAAGCAAACAGCCACCAATGTGTTAGTGGTGTGATGCCGTAAGATGGAATATAGGTACTTGTGGCACCTGCTTGCAGCACCTGCTATTTTATATAGGTTTTCTACAGTTTGCTTGCGGTACCAAAACCACAAATTGATTGCGGCACCTCAAAATTCCAACTGCAAATGCCAACTACTACAAAGTGGAATATGACCTTTAGTTTGTGGGTTGGATGCTAAATTGGTTGGTTGGCTGGTAGGTCAATTATTAATCTATCATAAATTGCTTCCACCATGATATTACATAAAGACATATAATTAGACAATGTTCACCACATTTTTATCGGCAATTTTTGGAGCCTGGGTAACCGTGCCCAGGTCTGACTGTAGCTGGTACCCAGGTGTCCCACACCTAGGTGTTTGTATTGACTAGTACCAGCAGCCTGCAGGTCCCACACACATACACAAATACTGTCTGTGAGCACCCTTCTTTGTCTGCAGGTGCCTCGTACATACACAAATACTGTAGGGGCAAGGAACCCTCTTTGTCCTAGCCATGGCATGTTTCCTATTTAACAGCAGTCCCCAGGAGACTAGGAAAATACACGTTAGGGTGACTATGGATGTCGTCTCTTTCTTCACACCATTCTGAGTACACGTTCCTTGGCAAGTGGTATGAGCAGTATTTGAAAAGCGGTTGCTCAGTCATTTGGAATATTTATGTTTGAGGATCAGTGGTCTGTCACATAACTGAACCCTCGCAATAGCGAGAGCACAGCGATGACTTAGTTAAGGCTCTCGCAACAGCAATATCCTTAAGGTTTGCACTGTCACAATCCTCGTAACAGCTGGTTTTGTACACATTTTGAGCACATTTAATTTATTGAAAAACGCGTTTCAGTCACTTGCCTCCTGTACACTGTTAAAACAAGTGTTTAGAACCTAAACACTTTCCTAAACACTTCGGCGCATCCAGTTTTGGAACACTTTATTTCCCTAAACATGTTTAGAATTATTGGTGTTTAGTGTTAAGTGTTTAGAAATGTGTGATGTTTAGCTGTATACCCATGAAGTGTTAAGGTCCTCAAGGTGTTTAGAATCAAAATGCTTATGCTTTTTTGATGTTTAACTGTTAAGTGTTTAGAAATCTATGATGTTTAGGTGTTTATCTATGAAGCATTTAGGTCTTCAAGGTGTTTAGGGTTAGGTGTTAAGTTAAACAGTAATATACCATTATAATATTATGTACAGTGTTCTTTCATTCTTAAGGATGAAAACCATTTTAAATTTAACAATAATATACCGTAGTGTGTAAAAAAAACCAGTAGATTTTACATGTAAAACACTGCTATGGTACTATGCCATACAGTTTACACCAGATGTAATGGTTACAGCATTTAAAGTTTTATTTTTCCTGTAAACACACTACAGGATCATTGAGCCAATAACCAAGTATGTCCTTCCTTCTTGTTTTAGCCTTGCATGGGTTGTTTAATTGTTGGAGGTAAAACCTTCAGGGTATAGCTAATAAAGTTCTTGAACTAAAAAGGTGTCTACATGTTAATCTTACTGAAAAGGTGTTTTAAAACATTTTGTAAATGTTTTAGGGGTGTTCTGGTTGGTTGACCACACCTAGAATAGCAGGCCAATAAAGTGATTATCTTAATGACGCTACAAAAACTTAAAATTCTGATATTTTTAATCACGAAGTTCCAAATTCCTAAGTGTATGAAAAAACCATTTTACTAATCATGACCAAAAATATGGACAGCATGTTGCAAACCACTAATAGTACAACTACTTCAAAGTAGTAATTTGATAACTTCAGTAGCCAAGATTTGAACCCGGGGCCCCTCACATTTGTAGCCTATGCTCTACCACTGAGCTATGGAGGCCTGTAGGTAGACACAGTCCAGCTTTGCTACTTAACTGAATAAGTAGGGGTATGAGAGTATTGAACTATTGTCTGTCTAATGTTGAATACCTGTATAGTAGTACAGATCCTACTCATTGGTGCTGACTCTGCCAGTGTGCACTGCATGCAGTCCAAGTTAGCTCAGTTGGTTAGGCTTCTACCTTGAATGTAGAGAATGTGAGTTCTAATCCTAAAGTGTCCAATTTTCTTTTCCATAGTATACAATTGATATTATGTGTTTAGATTCTAAACATGTCCCATTCAAAACATGGTTAGAGGTTACAAGTGTTTAGCTTTTAAACACAACTGATGTTATGCATTTAGATTTTAAGCATAGTTAACCCAACACATGTTTAGAAGTTAGAAGTGTTTAGGTATTAAACAGATATGGTTTAATGTATTTAGATTATAAACATGTTTATACCCTAAACATATTTAAATTCTAAACACCATTTTAACAGTGTACATTCTATAAGCTTGAGAGTATAACTATCACCCCTTGAACACTGAATGTTGAGATAATGACCCAAAAATGTCCCCTGGGAAACTTTTAAAAAGGGTGTGCCAACCCTCGCAACAGCGATAAAAGTTGGATACATTCACTGTTCTACAGTGATGGGTCTTGCTGTGGTGGACAACCCTCGCAACAGTGAGGAGATTATGAAACGGACCACTGGAAAAAGATCAATAAACCAAAAATAACATTCCCACAGAGAGAAAAATATGGAGCCTTTATTTTGAAATCTATAATTCCTGATGATGTCTACAAGGAGAAGAGTTATCATAGGCATTCACACATTTAATGGTCATTCATGTGGCAGACCGTTCTCTTTTTGTCTTTAGATCAGATGCAAGGAAAATTGAGAAACGATTGCACTACCTTTAGCTACCTTTAGCTATCGGACAGATTTTGTATGTTAACTACACAATGTCCTAGACAACAAATCAAATGTGGGATTTGTGAAGGCAGGATGCCATCGAAATAACGTAACTAGAGCCACGATAGAACTGAACACTATATTACTACAATATCATGATAATTCTGCGTGTCAAATGTAGAATCAGAGAAAAAGTATCCCTTATCATATCTTTACAATGCCAACGGGCAGATACAGTATTTCGGAAATGAGGGGGATCCACATATAGGCTAATTACTAAAATGGTGTGCATTTGCGAGCATGCACGTTACATGATAATGTTTTCTCTCTGGCAAGTTTAAGTCCCCACCAAAAGGCAGGGGGAGGGGTCAGGATCCACTTGGATCTGCCCCTGAATGCATAATCACTGTACCTGTATTAATTTTGCTAAGTCACCCTTGTCACGATTCTCTTTTCCTTTCGTCCTATATATTGGTACATTACCTCTCACATAACCACACATGTAGTCCTTTTATGCTGTAATATGGTAGTTAACCCCCCCCCCCCCCCCCCCCCACACACACACGTACCCTGTAAAAGGATGCACCTACAACATCATGTACCTGGCCTACCTCGCTGGGTGCTGGCAGGTAGTCAGGGACAAGGTGCAGATAAGGGCCAATGAGGCGGGAAACAGGATGGGTACCAGCCAACTGTTGTCTATGGGTTCTGGCCACGTCATCTGTAGGTTACAGTACCACCAACGAGGGAACCGACTACAGATGATTTCATATGAATACAAAAGGAAATAGGATACAGAAAAAAAAGACAACATTTATCACCCACATGGCCGAGGAGCGTTGCGTACAGAGGCCAGTGTGAATAATTAGGCTGTACATACCGCTCCTTGTTTACAGTATTTTAGACATATTTGGACAATTGTTTGGGTGTGAAAAACATAGAAAACCCTTAGGGGTCGTCCTCGGGTATCTGTATGACCCATGAGGATAATACATACCTCCGGACGATCCCCTATGGGTCGTGTAGGCACCCGCTGACGACCCCCGTGGGTCTTCTTATGTTAGCATTGATAGGATCCATAAATAACATTTCTACAAGCTTATTTTTGTCCCTAACGAAATGGTCAAATAGTCGATTGGGTCTCTTCTGATACATAAAACCAATATCAATATGATCAAAGTTTGCAAGGCATCATTGCACCTATATTCAAAGTTGTCTTCATTCTTTACCTATCACAATCAAAGATTACTTATAGGTTGCAATCCTAATTAGAAAAGATAAGAATTGAGATTCCAATAGCGCTAGCCTGAAATGAGCCTCATTTTCCTATTGATTATGCATGCTGCAATTTTCAGGAAATGTACAATGTTCCCCGACTAGAATAAAGTGACACACAATAAAACAGGTGATGGTTTCCTTCATTTGTTTGGAAAGAAAAGAAAACCAAAACAAATGAAAACTGATGACATCAGCAAAAACAACAACATTCATCCTCCCGCTCTATTTTCCCCATTGTTTATGATTCCACGAGAACCCATGTATACCAATTATGCGGGTCTCAGCACAATCCCCCGAGGGTGGAGTCGCGCACCTGCGCCTGCGCACCTGGAGATAATTTCACCCCCTACTTCCGGTCGGTTGATATCACCCACATAGGCCCTATTATCTTTGCACTGAGTGACTTCAGGGGGTAGGTGTGATAGGGGTTGGTGGGGTGGGGTGCGGTACCTCTGATCATAGAGATACATAAGACTTGTATATGTCTATGCTCTGATGCACACTTCAGGAAGATGTACCTTAAATGTGTTTTATTGTTGTATTTAATCGGCATCAGTTTCCTGTACATTAATATTCGACAAGTATACTTCCAGCAGACATTCTAATTTTAACATACATATAAGTAATCAAATTTCGAAAATGTATTGCCAAAAAAAAGCGACGAACATAAATATTATAAGCAGAACAATATTTACACAATATTCAATGCAATGCTGTTACTCTCATATCAAATTAAATACCGCTGTAATCTGTATTTGATTGCTCAATATCATCACCATCAGTAAAATCTTTGAAGCAATAAGCTTAAGTATATATCATATGAGTTTTTGTTTTGTAAATTATCAGTAAACGAAAGCTATGCATGTGGGCCACAAATACGTACATTCAACGTCAGGAGAAAAGTTCTCTTACTTATCTACTGCGGGCACTAATCGCCAGGGATGGAAAGGGTTAACACTTGGTGGCCGACGACGAGCATAGTTTGTCGCTCTGATGAAACCCGCCTTTAGCCTGTTTGATTTTACAGGTGCCAGATCAGTCGACCAGCAGTCAGCCAACTAGTTTACAGGTGACTCTAATGCAAGTCAACATCCCAGATAGCCAGACAGCAGTAGAATCCATAGAGTTTGCACATTGCCGATCGTGTTTTGGGGTGATCACCCTTCACAAGGGTGGATCCAGAGATTTCAAAAGAGGAGGGCGCCCTCATTTACACATGTGAGCACCCCATCCATAGTCTAGAATTTTACAATAAAAGATCTAAATTTGCAAAAACAAAAAAAAATGTTGGGGGGTGGGGTGTTTAAATGTACACGTTTGATCGTAACCTATAGACAATGCAAAAATCAGATGATTATTTTGGTTGGAACGGTCAATTCTAATACTGATCGGCCGGCCGAATTGGTAAAAATCGCCTAGTGCATATTTGGCTTAGGTGTTGAATCTGTAGACGCGTGCCTCGTCAGTGTGGACGCTTCAAACCAGTGCCAACACTCAATATATGGGGTACTTTCAGATTTTCTTAAGATACAAAGAAATTCTATGAATAATGTTCTTTCGCATTTCTTGAAAAACACTATTGTAACTTTTTGTTGTATCTGTTCATTATGGGCTCCTCTCCCCCTTCCCCTCTCCCCAAATGAAAGGAAACTACACTCTCCATAACATTTTCTTGGTCACTATAGATATAAAGCATGAATAGATATGCTGGGAGAGTTAAACAACGATTTTATTATGAAATGCTAACTTAAAGATGGCTATTAATTTATGGATAGAATCGGTTTACACAGTCTTAGAATGTTGTTGTTAATTGCCGTAGCTGTAGGAATCCTTATGATAAACATTGTCGAAAAGCTGACTGTGTAAAAGGATTTTGTTGATGTGTGTAAACGCCTCGTCAGTGCGGACGCTGCAAACCTGTGCCAACACTCATCGGACGGTTCAGGGCTCTCTGAATGAATGCACCCAATGCACTGCACTGTACTGCCTCACCCAATATAGTCAGATAACCAGATAAGGTATTGGGGAGGGGGCAATATTCTTGCTTCGGTTTAGGAGATTATATCGCATATCACGTTCAATATATTCCATAGCAAATCTCGCGTTATCACCATGCTAAATCCCAAATTTCTTGGCCTGTCGACGCCACCAATGTGTAATTCTCCCTACCACAGTTACCTAAGTTGTAGTGATTTGATTAAGGACCATCAGATTGATTTGTACTAATTGAGTCAACTAAACACTGTGGAAAATACTCAAATATTTCCCAAATATCTCGCCCCACCATGAGGTATTATATCATGCTCAAAAATCAAGACAATCATGTATTAGAGATAGTGAGTTACGTGGGCGGTAAAATAAGACACAGCTCATATAAACTGGTAACAAACTTCTTTTGCGGCCTTTAGACATCACATTTTAATGTATTGATAGGCTACAAACGATATATTGCAGCAGAATATAACTAGACGAGGGTTTAATCTGAGCCAGGCAGCAATGATTACCACCGCATTCAATCCAATAACAAATAGTGTATTTGACGGGACTATCTTCATCCATAACTCACTCTAAACAGATTCAATTCCCCACGATATTGTAACAAAATCCAACCTATAGAACCATTGCAGACCTACCATTTAATACCAACAGACAGAATGTGACATGTCCATAGAAACCAGTCAGTTGACCAATGGGAGTGGAGGTTTGTGCTGACGTCACCGCGTTGTCATGGTGAGGGAACATGAGTTGTACATTACGGCCATTTTGTACGACATGCTAAAGGCCCATAGAGAACCTGGTTCTATCTATAAACCGGCTGACAGTGAGAACATTGAGTTCTGATACGCCACCCTGCCAAGCTTTCACAAAGCTCTCAAAAACAAACTGTCGACGGGGTTTCAATTCAGATTGTAGGCTACTCTTTTTTCTTCTGGTTGATATAATTTAATCATGAACCCAGCCGGTGGTGTGACATTGCAATAACGTTGCAGCAACGTTGCAGCTTGTTTCTTGTTATTTTGACACCTCCCAATAACATTGCTTCAATGTACTGTTGTGGTGTTGCACTCCTAAATTATTATAACATTCCGGTTATGTTATTCAACCTAAACAGTATGTTCTTATATCATACTGTTTTGGTTTCATCCTAACCTCACCAAAAAATAATGTTATAATAACGTTCTGATTTGGTGAGGGGTCAACCTTACCATCAATAACATAACTGTCATGTGCCATTTTAATCAGTAACAAACTGACTAAAAAAGCATGGTTGCAGAATGTTTCTGCTATATTGCAGGTTGGCTGGGAACATACATCTCCCCAACCAATGGGCATTATAAGGGCAACGTTCTGTGACGTTCTTTGACGTTCTGCAACCTTACAAAAACCTTCAGCGATGATGCGAAGCTTTCAAAAACAACCTGTCAATGCGGGTCAAGGGGTGGGGGGGGGGGGGTGAGGTACAGAGTCCCTCCCCACTCCGCTTTCAGTGGGGACATAAATTTGCCAAAGAGGGGGGGGGGGGGAATCAATTGCGCGGGCACGCACAGATGCAAGCAGTCTTAGTACTTAGCTTATATAATGTGGACCTTTCTAGGGAATCTTATATATTTGATGTGAACTCACACTGGAAAAAGAGAAAACATTGTTGTGCATACACATGTGCGAGAACGTGAAACGTTTTGGTAGCTTATATACCTCATTCGGGAGTTCATATCTGCGCAAGCGCACACCTTTGGCGGCACTTCCTGTGGGTGAACAACCCCAACTTTTCACTCAATCAGGAGTCAATGTACAACATGGCCACGTCCAGTGGGCCTCTCCCGAATATGGTATATTTAGCCTCCCCTTTCTGATACATATATACCCTGTATTTGCCCCTGCCGACCACCCCTCTGTAGTGCTCCACAGGGCCGTACCTTTTCAAGACCCAAGTCAGGGGCGCGGCCAGCCCCGAAATCAAATGGGACGCCAAGTAAGAATCAGGGAATTTCAAGTAAACTCAAGTGGGTTCCATCGGGAATTTTATAAGATGTTTCTCATATTCTCCTAATATTCTGGCAAACTAAAGTGAGTTTCAGACACCCTGGAACCTCATGGCTACGCCACTGCAAGTATCGTTCCTCTTCGGCTTTTACTTTTTACCCCCTCTTCCAGGATATTGCCCCCCCCCCCAAAGGGCCATACCCACTAGGCGATTTCGACCACGTCGGCCGACTGACTGTTGCTAAAATTGGCCAATTAAATAATCGTCCAATTTTAGCACCATCTCAGATCAAACCTGCACATTTCAATACACTTTACTTATAGGGGACCCTCAGAATCAGCCGATTCTCCCAGTCGCCCGTCGCCCATCGCCGGTAAAATTGCCTAGTGGGTATGGGGCTTTACACACCCTCTCCTACTGGGAGATGGAGTGGTGGGTGCCCCCAGTAACCTCACATCAGACAGGTAAAAACTCCCATCGAACATCTCTATCTGGATACAGATTCCTCACCCCCACCATTAGGGACAGGAAAAAAACACAACCTGGAAACATCTCCTGGCATCTGTCCATTTCCAGATACACCAGTTGTAAATTATTGCCAGCTAGAATTATTTGTGGATCGGAGATGGGAATTTTAACCAAGGATCAACTCAGTGGGGGTGCGAATAGGGTTTGAGAGGATTCGGGCATTTTGTCTAAAATTATATCCTTTTTTCATCCAACTCACTTAGAGTTGATAATTCGGAGCATATGGGAATTGCTGAAATTTTAACCAGTATATTCTGAACATGTGTTACGAGGAAACTGATTGAGAGAAGGTGTGGATAATGTTTTAGGAAAGTAACAAAAATGTTAAGAGGAAAAACACAGAGGGAAAAAAAAGGGAATAGGGTTCCCCTAGTAGTTAGTTTATCAGTTGCTCGCCAGGGGTGGAGAGATTTGTCACTCGGTAGGGCGCAAAGCATTCTGGGTGTATCTGCTCGCAAGGCCTGACGGGAAACAAGACGATAAGAGCGTCTCAGTCCTCGCCACTAGAGGGCGCCAGGGGGTTCTGCGCATGCGCCGATGACCCGCAGCGAATGTTATCCCCCAAAATATTTACCGCGAAGCTTGTATCGGCCACTGGCTGTAGGGGGTAGGGATGGGAAGAGCCGTGCGAGGAGGGGGTATACCAACCTTGAGGGCTCCACCGTCTACATTTTTTATCATCTTGCTGTTCCGACAGTTAGAGATATAGGCAAAGTTGTTATTTTCACCTCCAATCTATTACTAATCCCTAAGGTATTAGTTTGAATATCTTGGATGTATTTTTCTCTTCAATAATTGGAAGAAAAACAATGTAGTTCCGGTTTCTGTGATTGGTTAAATCTGGACCATCGTGGGCCGTATATCACATACGTATATCAAATTGGTGTTTCTCAGTCTCTGCACATTGTAATCTATCCAATGCAAGGAGTATATATATATTATATAATAAAATGTCTATATACATATCTATATATACCATTAGCTTTGGTTGAACAAGAGAGGAAGACTGAGATATGTCGCTGCGGGACGGATCCGCAAAAAGTGATAAAAAATAAAATGAATGTAAAAAAGCTTCTGCATGGGTAAAGTAGCAGTACCAGCTGGCCCTGATCAAGAGCTACGGTTGGAAAGGGTTAACAATAGTCGGTCTGCCAAGTAGAGATGTGGCTTATTTCAGCCACGCAGCCAATTAAACTTGACCCACCTGTCTGTACATAAACCCCTGTACCCCTTCAGTGCCATACCCACTAGGCGATTTTCGCTGAGTCGGCTGACTCATTGGCCCTAAAATCAGCTGATTCTACCCTCCGAATGGGCCAATTTTAGGGCCGATTCACAGCAAACATGCATATTTCAATATACCATACTGACAAGAGATCATAAGAATCGGCCGATTCTCCCAGTCGCCAATCGCTAGTCGGTGTTAAAATTGCCTAGTGGGTATGGGGCTTTCCCCCCCCCCCTCCCCTCCTCCTCCCGGTCTTACATACTGCCTGTGATTTCTTTTTGTGGCATTTTTCTCTCTGTTTCAGATGACAAGCTTCTCTACTGGTCAATGGCTTCAAAACTCCGTTTTTCTCCTACCATGATTCTCAAAATTCAGTCGCCCATGTGGAACAGGCTTGAGGGGAAATCAACGTCAATCCTGTCCATCCTCGGTGACTAGTGCTCGGCAGCATGTCGACAAGGGGTGGTGCTAGTTGGCCAAGTGGAGATGTGGCTTATTTCAGCCCGTCATCCAATCAAACCTAACCCACCTACCTGTACATACCCCCCCATCTCACCCCCCCCCTACTCTTCCATCCTCTTCCATTTGACCGACAGACAGTGAATAGTGTGACAATCAGGGGCTAACATTTTCCATCTACATACCTCTTTGTAATTGAGTATGCTGCAATGTTTACTGCCGCTACAACTGGTTAGTTTTCGTAAAATTAGCGGCGCGCTGCAAGTCCACCAAGTGGAGATACGGCTGCCTTATTTCACCCCTCCTCCCAATCCAATTAAACCTTAAGCCCCATTCGCCGTGGGCAATTTTTACTGAGATCTAAAAATTTCAAGCAAGAAAAAATAAAATTTTGACTTAATCATCACATAACCTTATACATTGGTGATTCGTTTGTAAACCACAAAAATATTTTCTAAAAAATGATAAGTCTAATTACCAGGGCGAATGAGGCTTAACCCACCTGTCCATGCATACACCCCTGCACCCCTCTCCACACCGTCTAACATACCTATTTCAGTATGCAATGTTTACTTGCTGTTGAAACTGGTTACTTTTCATCAAACTAGCAATGCTGGTCCACTAAGTGGGGATGCATTTTATTTCACCCCCCCCCCCCCATTCAATTCTCGCAACGACAGATAACATATTTCCAGTGATTTACCTACAGGCTAGCCTAGACCAAGGGGCATCATTGCTAATATTACCACACATCACACGGCTAAAGTATAGAAATTTCAGTATTCTTGGTATCATTTTGTCTTAACATAACAAAGATCAATATCAACCATTTTTTCATTTTGTATCCATATGATATAATGATATACCTGTATATATAATATATATTATATATATTCATTATTTTTGGAAGTTGGTTTGAAAATGCATCAAGGGATGTATAGAGCGAATATAAGTACATTTTTATCTCGATTTGTAGACAAAATAAGTCCAAATTAACCTGCAGCTGGTGCATAAAATACTGAAAATCAGCTATCCTTGGTAAGGAGAATTAAACCTAAATAACCCACCTGTCCGTACATACAACCCCCCCCCCCCCAACCCCTCACCTAACCAGCCTCCCAGGTCTCACATACCTCCCCTGATACGTCAATCAGACCCAGGCACGCTTCCCGACCGTCAAGGGGCCTATCGACATGCCCCGACGTCAGCTGTGACGTCACGCCATGACGTCATCCCGGATCACGTGACCGCCCCGTGGGACAGAGACATCTGGCGGCGCATACTAAGGATACAACCGCGCATGCGTCCTGAGATGATCCTAGCTGTTTTGATAAGCAGGTCTTTACCCGGGCCTTGTATAATTTATAGTTTTACCTAGTGGCGTTATCAACCTTTACAATATGTATACCAAACCAATTTTCCATATCACAATTGCTGATTTACAGACTATTAATTTTATTCACCTGCAGGTTATTTCGGGCCAATTTTGTCGAAAAAACAGAGGGAAATCTATAGAAAATAGACAAATAATTCTTATATTTATAGCTGTAATGACAACATGTTCAAACAACTTAAATGTTTATGGTTACAAATTATAAAAATAATGATAACCAACTTTTCACCATTCTCACGAACACAATAACATTAGTGAAAATTGCTATGCTAAATCCTTGTAATGTGTCGACATATTACCCAGTATGCATCCTGTTCTAGGCTAACCTGCAGTTGAAACACTGTATGCTGAGTGTTTTTTGAAGTAAACATTAATATTAGAGTCACTATCAACAAAAGTAGGTCGACGGATACACGAATGAAATCCAGAAGTACATTCTTTACTTTACTTACTAATGTGTGACATTCACCATAGCCTGATGTCTCAGGATGACCAAGAAGCCTACCCAGCCTACCCAGCCTACTCAGGACTCCTCTCCAGGCCCGTACCCAGGGTCTCCTGCTGGGGGGGTGGCGAGATTTTATAAGTGGAACTTCTGCCTATATTTACAATAATTTGAATTTGAAAAGGGGGTGGCAAGCCGTAAAAAGTGGAACTTTTCAATATTTTCCTACTATTTTTTAGGGTCTTTTACATTGAATTTTGCAAGGATAGGTGGAACCTTTGCAAAAATGTCCTTTTTGGGGGGGTGGCCCGCCACCCCTGCCACCCCCCCCCCCCTAGTTACGGGCCTGCCCACCCCCTACCCCGTTTTCCGGAATTCTGTATCTGCCACTGCTATCTGTAGTGAAATGCATTTAGACCCAGTTTTATCTGCTTTCTTTGGGTCTAGACCACTAAAATCGACACGGCGAGATGGCCAATTTTTTGCTTACCAACATGCGACAGGGACTTTTCTTAAATACGACATGGTGACAGAGTAATATCTCATATTTGACAGGCGACAAAGCTATATGTTATTATAATAGTGACAATCGGTAGGGCAAATTCTTTCATTCGACATGGCAACAGAGCCAATTGTTAAATTTGACATGCGACATGGATACCGACCCATCAAGACTGTTCTAGTACACATTTTGCATGCATATTCAGATTTTTTCAGTATTATTATATCCTTCAAGGACTGAAGCTCATTAACTTTACTATTTTCTATTGCATTCTACAGGGTCTCTGCAGACAAACACGATTTGAGTTTTATTCGGGAAAAAGAAATAATACCCATGTGACGAAAGATGAATGGACATAAAGTTGTCTCCTAAACACCATCTCTTTATTACCCCTATTATCGCCTGTTGACCTTGAGGACATTTAGAGGACGTCTCCGGGCTGAGCAGTTAAAGTGTCAGGGCCTGTGCCACCCTTATCTGCTATGACCAGGGATCTGCCTCTGGGTTCAATGGCTGTTCCTTTATACTCTCTTTAAATAGGCTCAATATTGAAGATTGGCTCATAACGTGAATTCAATCATCCTTGGAACTGAATTGGAACAGAATCACACTTAAGGTGTACGACGTGGGGCAAACCATGACTTTCAGAAATTTGTAGCGGGAAATTATAATAACGTTGCAGCAACGTTCTGTGTTGGTTCTTGTTATGTTCTTTTGATGATTCCCAATTACGTCACTGTGACCTACTGCTGTGATGTTGCACTGGTTATGTTCATCAACCTAAACAAAATTTTCTTATAACGCTCTCTTTTGATTTCATCAATATCCTGACCTCACCAAAAATAATGTTATAATAATGTCCTGATGAAGTTTCAACCTTACCATCAAAAACATAATTGTTACATGCCATCTTAGTAAAAAAACAAACTGACTAAAAAAAGTATGGTTGCAGAACGTTTCTGTTGCGTCACAAGCTGGCTGGGAAGTCTCATAACATATGAGATGATTCAGATGATTTACTTAGTATAATTGCTTATGAATAATATATAGGTATAGAATAAAGAAAACCAAGTTTAACAGAATTGCTATTGAACATATCTTAGAATAACGAAATATGCAACGCTGAGATAATATCCGTAAAATGTAATTGCTATCTAATTGGATAAAAAGATTGGTGTTTATTCAATAGAGTTGCTGCTGCAATAACGTGTTATCATTCCTGTATATAGCAACATAATTTCCAATGCTTTTCCTGAACCCTAACGGCTTTTAAGGCAGCTTTCTCATTTAAATGAAATTTAATGCTTACAAACTTGTACCTAATAGACCCTTAAAATCGACATAGCGACACAGCCATTTCTTAAATTTGACATGCAACATGAAGATTATGGACATAAAGAAGAAAATAAACGATATGTCATAGGCTATCCCTTAAATTCAACATGCGACATGGAGGGTTCTTAAAATCAACATGAATATAAAAAAACATAGGGACATACAAGACAGTCATTTCTTAAATTTGACATGCCATATGGGGACCCCTTATTTACACCCCTATTCGTGTAACAACATATTTCCTAAGTTTTTCCTGAAACCCTCATTCTTCAAAGGCAGCTTTCTCATCTGAATGAAATTTGCTTCTTCATACACTTTTACCCATTCGTGTAGCTACACATTTCCAAAGTTTTTTTCCTGAAACCCTCACTGCCTCTAAAGAAGCTTTCCCTCCAGGCCCCCTTCTAACATTAAAAACCCACCGCAGGCAGATCAACGGTATCCTGGGAGTATGATGTTCAAAACTAAAAGGGACTTAAAAAACACTAACACCAGTCACTTACACGGCCCTCAGATCGTCTCTCCCCACTCCCCATACCCAACAGAGATCTTGTACTGGTAGAGATAGATAACTACCTCCCTGGCAACATCCCTCCCAAGCAAGCAGCAACCTAACAAGAACGTTCTGCGACCACATTTTTTTGTCAGTCTATGACCTGCCCTGTTTCCATGTCACAAATAATGTCAAAATAATGTCATATTTTAGTGAAATTTGGACTTTACTAATAAAGTATACTATGATAACATTATCATAACATTAAATAACGTAACAATAATGTCACAATAATGTCACATTGTGACGTCGCAATGTTAGGTTCTAAGGACGTTTTTGGGTGCCATCAAAATAACAAATGTGGTATGGATCCAGATCTGTTAATGAACATATTGCTGTCAAATAAATCTAATTAAATAATAGGAAATACAAGATAATATCATTTGCCTTAATTGCCAGGCAATGGATTTTAAAATACAAAATTATATACATGTTTGTGCATTTCCATTTGTTGGGCCATATACGTGCAAAAAGGTAGTTAGTAAAACACCTTGTGCATAATATAATCTATTGTATAGGAATGGAATGAAGAAATGTCACCAGTTCTACAGAGGGAATATCATAAAGTATTCAAGATTATGTCAATTATTATATCATATAGTGTAAATATACCTGTTTGGCAATAGCAGACAGGGTGCGTCTCCCAGTTAGTACCAATGCTCGGGTAAAATCAATAAACCAGACTGATATATATAGAGCAGAACCTATGGTTATAGCAGGAGAGCACGACTTGATACCATTTGGACAATATGAGTCTTAAGGATTCGAGGGGTTTGAATAGCTATACAAAGAAAGGACATCTGGTGACTGTTGGAAGTACTACTGTGTTGCAGATTGGATGTGAGATTAGGCGGACTCTTAGGATAAAGCTTACTCTCTATTGATTAGAATTGTGAACCTAGGAATCTTAAACTATCATCACACCGGCCACTGTACGCATTCATGTGATCCATGAATAAACCTGACTTTCAACCAAGTGTCGTTCACGTTGTGGATCTGAACGCCCATTCCGTGAACTTATCTGCCACTTGACTAGCATTTACATAAGAAGAGATAAAGGCAATTTTGTTGGACACTATAAGAACAGTTCCCCTGTTATTAATTAACCTCATAATAACAACTACAGTTCATACGAACAGAAAACAAATTTATAAAGAAGTTAGAAACTCCCCCAAGGTGAATCTATGAGTGCCTGTTCTTCCTTAACAAAGTTCTTTGCATCCCCTATAAGTCACCCTACACCCACCCCATACAGTCCCCTCCAGAATCCTCCCCTCCCCAAAGAGGGGTCAAAAACAGGGGTGGTGATGGCACTACTCAGAACCAGGGAAATACTAACCACAGGGGGCCCAGGGGACAGGACAGAGGTATTCTCTGAGGCAAAAATATGGAAAATAAAAATATGAAATGTGTTTTTTGTTTGGTGTGATCCCAGTCCTAGGAGTGTTCAGTGACAGGACGTTAATTTGGCTGATAAGCGGAACTGGTGGGCAGAGGGGACAATAATAGGGGGGGATTAGTTACGATGTATTTCGGTTTACCTAGGGATTTTCTTACTGTGGACTAGTGACATGTTATCATTTTCCACTGACAAGATATTGACATATTTGTAAGGTTTTTGCAAGTAAAAGCTTTTTTTATCAATATGTGTCTGTGAGTTTGTGTATTTGACATAGTGCAGATTTCTTATTTGCAAAAATATACCAGGCAGAAAGACTCATGAGTGCCCATTCTCCCTGATCTATGTTTTTTACACCAACTTCTCCTTTCTCCCCCCACTTTATAAGTCACCCTACACCCACCTTCCGGTCCCCTACAGAACCAACCCCTCCCCAAAGAGGGGTCAAAAGCAGGGGTGGTGATGGCACTATTCAGAGGCGGGGGAAATACTAACCGCAGGGGCTCGGGGGACAGGGACAAGGTATTCTATGATGCAAAAATATGAAAAAAAAAAAAAAAATGAAATGTGTTTTTTATTTGGTGTGATCCCAGTCCTAGGAGTTTTCAGTGACAAGCAGTTAATTTGGGTGATAAGTGGAGCGGGTGAGCAGAGGGGACATAATAGAGGGGATTAGTTACGATGTATTTCGGTATACCTAGGGATTTTCTTACTGTAGACTAGTGACATGTCATTATTTACCACTGCAAGATATTGACAATTTCCTAAGCTTTTTGAAAGTAATAGCTTTTGTTGATGTGTGTCTGTGAGTATGTATACGTGACATGGTGCAGATTTCATATTTTCGAAAAGATACAAGGCAGAAAGACTCATGAGTGCCCATTCTCCCTAATCTATGTTTCTTACAGCAACTCCTCCTTCTCTCCCCCACTCCATAAGTCACCCTACACGCTCCGGGGATCCATCCAATCCCCTCCAGGACCAACCCCTCCCCAAAGAGGGGTTTAAAACAGGGTGGTGATGGCACTACTCAGAGGATGGGGAAATACTAATCACAGGGACCCAGGGGACAGGACAGAGGTATTCTCTGAGGCAAAAATATGGAAAATAAAAAAATGAAATGCGTTTTTTGTTTGGTGTGATCCCAGTCCTAGGAGTTTTCAGTGACAGGCCGTTAATTTGGGTGATAAGTGGAACGGGTGGGCAGAGGGGACGGTAATAGGGGGGATTAGTTATGGTGTACTTCGGTATACCTAGCGATTTTCTTACTGTGGACTAGTGACATGTCATCATTTTCCACCTAACAAGATATTGATAATTTGTGAAATTCTACAGCTTTCGCAAGTAATTTTTTACAAATGTGTGTCTGTGTATGTGTATATGACACAGTGCAGTTTTCGTATTTTCGAAAATATACTAGACAGAAAGACTCATGAGCACCCATTCTCCCTGATCTATGTTCTTTACACCAACTTTTTCTCTGCCCCCCCCCCCCCCCACTCTATAAGTCACCCTAGACCCTCCCTCCAGTCCCCTGCAGGACCCTCCTGTCCCCAAAGAGGGGTCAAAAACAGGGGTGGTGAAGGCACTACTCAGAGAAGGGGGAAATACTAACCGCGGGGGTCCGGGGGACAGGACAGAGGTATTCTCTGAGGCAAAAATATGAAAAGTAAAAATATGAAATGTGTTTTTTGTTTGGTGTGATCCCAGTCCTAGGAGTTTTCAGTGACAGGTCGTTAATTTGGGTGATAAGTAGAATGCGTGGGCAGAGGGGACGGTAATAGAGGGGATTAGTTATGATGTGTTTTGCTATAGCTAGGGATTTTCTTACTGTAGACGAGTAATGTGTCATCATTTTCCTCCTAACAATATATTCATAAAGGCTGTATTCCACAAACCGAAAGTGTGCTGCTGATATACTTTCACCAATGTCAATATCTAATCCGCAGAATTGTCAATAATATTTAACAGCATCTCGGTAATTATTTCCTGCTAATTACAATTTGCAGCCGATTTTACAGGTAAAAATTGGCAGGTTGCACTTTGGTGCACTTCAAATGCACTTGCGCCGAAACTGCAACGAAAGTGTGGGCCACCAATATAGAATGTTACTGTGGAGAAGCTCAATATTGGTAGCACATACTTTCGGTATGTGTAATACTGACTTTGGTTGTGCAGTGCTTACGTATTTACAATATATATGTATAATGAAATAGTGAAGACTACATTGTCGAAGAAATTCAACAGGTTCTGACTAACCAGAAACTAGGAGTTCTTGATAATCAAAATCGGATGGAGAAGTACTAAACATCTTATTTTGGTTTCCATCAAACAGGATTTGCACAACAATTTAACAGACCCATATTTTGTATTCTTCAAATACATGAAATATTTTAAATATTCACTTGAACTCCCATCTTGATTACAATCTGAGAAGAACTTTGATTTGATCATTTTTCTATTAGATAGGCTTTAATCTGTCTTGTTTGAAATGTTATAATCAAGGGCATTACTTTATTCATTAAATTCTAAAAGATTTACTCTTCAATGTAAATATCCTACAAAAAATGCTTGAAATTACATACCCAGCCAGCTTGCAATGTAACACAACTTTCTGTGACCATACCTTTTTAGTCAGTTTGTTGCTAAGATGGTGCATAACAATTACGTTATTGATGGTGAGATTGAAACCTCACTTAATCAGAAACCAAAACAGTATGTTATAAGAACATTCTGTTTGGGTTGAATATCATAACCAGAACATTGTAATGATGTCACAATGCAACATCACAGTAGTATATTGCAGCGGCGTAATTCAGAGTCATCAAAAGAATGTAACAAGAACCAAATACAGAACCAACCAGAATGTTGCTGCAACGTTATAATAACATTGCATCCTTGGCTGGGTAAGTTCATATGGTATATCTACAGGAAATCTGGGCTTGTGTTAGTTAACGACAAAAAAAAATCACGAGCAATTCAGTCCTAAAACAAGTATCCCTAGCTAGCCTAATAAATCATTTGCCACCTCTTGAGGTGACAAACTACCTCAAGTCAAGTGGTGACAAGGAACAAGTACACAGGGCGCTAAAGACTGGGGTGAGCTGGCAGGGGAGGGGACAGGTGCTTAAGGTGATGAGTAGGGGAGGGAGTGGGGGAGGGGGGGCAGGGGTAGGGGTAAGGGAGGTGTCAGTTCATAGTCTCAGAAAAGGCAGATGGAGAAGTGGTCTATTGGTAGGGGATGTGATAGTATAAAAGTGGACCGGAGGAACCCGCAAGGAAAACTTTTATGTTTAATTTTGTATGTTAAAATAAATTTGATTCTTCTTCAGCATAGTTTGATACGTGTATTTTGTTTTTGAAATATAGTATATAAACATACTAGTAGTATGCATTGTATAATATAACATTCATAACCTTGATTTACTATATCATAATATTTGTATTATGGTGTACTGATTAAGTACCCAGGCAAGCAGCGACGTAACAAGAACGTTCTGCAACTGTACTTTTTTAGTTAATCTGAAACCTATCCAATTGTCACGTTGCAATAATGTTATTTTAGGTAAAGTTACAACTTATCAACAAAGAACATTATAATAACGTTTTATTTTGGTCAAGTTATGACCTAACTAATAAAGAGTGTTATAATAACATTATTATGACGTGAAAGAACGTTTCAAGAATGTCGCAATAACATTATATTGCGACGTCGCAATGTTAGGTTCTAAAGACGTCTTTGGGTGCCCTCAAAATAACGTAACAAGAACAAAAACATGACTCACCAGAACGTTATAATAACGTTATTATAACGTCATATTCTTGCTTGGGTACATTGTAACGTACTATTATTCAACATAATGCAAGGCAGTGTTTCACATCATAATGCAATATAACACAGGGCGCTAAAGACTGGGGTGAGCTGGTAGAGGAGGGGGCAGATTATTAGGGTGATGAGTGGGCTCAAGAGGGGCAGGGAGAAAGAGGGGGGGGCGGGTTAGAGGGAAGGTGGCAGTGCATGGTCTTGAAAGGGAGACATAGGATACATCTATTGGTGGGAAAGGTGTCAGCATAAATGCGGTGGAATCCACAGGCTAAACCAGTGACATGTTTCATAACAAACCTCCGTATGATTTGCGTTTCATAAAATTACGAACACCTTTTGTCGTGGGAGTTCTGTTTTTGCTTACGTGAGTTTGGGTGGATCTACGGGAGTTTTGGGTAAAGTTAAAGACATTTTGGGTCAATTTACGCAAGTTTTGTTATGAAACAGACACATGCGAGAGTTTCAAACTTGCGTACAGGAGGGTATTTCATAACAAAATAATAAGAAACGGGTGAATCTTAGTACCTGAAATAAGAAATTCTTAATTCAAAATTGA
This sequence comes from Lepidonotus clava, assembly GCA_936440205.1. NCBI lineage: Eukaryota > Metazoa > Annelida > Polychaeta > Phyllodocida > Polynoidae > Lepidonotus > Lepidonotus clava. The sequence goes on from OW387143.1 coordinate 6,308,481, forward strand.
TGTTGAATTGTACAAAGATGCTTTTTAAGAATCGATTGATTCTTAACATCATGTTATGAAATACCTAGGTAAAATTACTTCCTTACCTGTGTTTTGCCATTGATATAACATTGACCATACTGGGTCTAAGATCAGGTTGTAGGTCTCTTTAATTAACAAAGATTTTTTATACAGCCTTTACAAAGAACTCTTTTTTTCTTCTTAAAACCTCTCTTATCTTTAAAAAAAAATCTTATTACAACAAAGAAAAAGAATCTTTAACTAAGATTTTGTTCTGAAAATGCCTCCAGTTTACATGAGCTGACATAAAAGCTCCTTAGCTACGGATACAGTAAAGATATTGAATATACTGAACTCGATGACAATGCTAATGGACAACTTTGTCGATTCATTAGGAGTGATATAAAAGTGGTCAGCTTGGTCGTCGTTTTTACGTCTTTACAGTCTTCTTCAGGATTGTATAATTTGTAATATGTTTTAGAATACAGTTTATCAACACATATATCATGATGTAGTTTACATTTTATACTAAAGCATTACATTTCTTTACTGTAATAATAACATTCAAGAAACCATGTAATGAAAAATCAATATTATTCAACATAATGCAAGGCAACGCCACACATTATAAAGCATTATAAAGCAAAATAACTCACCGAGATATCAATGTTCAAAAAATAAAAGTAAGAAAATTAGTTTAAAATTGATTAAATCTCAGTTTTTAATCTCTTAATAATTCTGTTGGTATAAAAAGGTACAGAAAAATATGAGCTTTTAAATGATGTATAATATATTGGGATCAGGGGAATATTAAAGGATCTATTGGTGATTTTGTGAAATGGCCGTTGACCACTGGTGTCTATCCTTAAGTAAGAAAAAAAATATTGTTTTCTCGAAATCTAATCATCATTTTTTCACTTTGCCCTAGGTTTCTCAGAAGTCGTGGACCAAGTCAAAGATATCACTCCCCATCGCAGAAGTCACTGGCATCCATGAAATCTGACGTAAAAAATAAACCTCCACATGAAAAGAACATCAACAGCAAAGCAGGCCCCATTAGAATGAACCTGAGCCTATAGGCTTACGGCCATCTCCTCAGCCTTAGCCTCCAGCACCTGGGAGAAATGGGAGGGGGGAGCACTGACTCTTTGACGGTTACTAGTCACTGCCAAACTTCCACCTTTTGTGACTAACCGCTTCGGATTTTCAGCTGACTTTCCCCTATATTTTGGTAACGAAAGACACCGGACTGACTCGATATGATCAATAGGCTTATCCCTTGAATTTCTTTTTAAACCCATATCTATCAGCATCACGTACAGACATGTTCTTCCAGTTTTTGATGGCAAGTTCTGCCATACAGTTTTAGTAAAGCAAAGTAAAAACAAAGGTGATTCGTAATTTTGCCCACATATTATATAAATATAATATTGTAAACTAGGTATTTACACTGTATTACAACGAAAACTAGTGTGCTTTCTTGTATTTACCAGTATGAATATTTATAGTTTCTGAAAATTACTCTGTTCTGTTATTTGTTATGTAAGGAATTTATTATGATAATATTCTATCGGGGTAATTAACCGCCCCCTTTTTGGCTTAAAAAAGTAACCGTCCACCCATCGATTGTTATCGCCACCACCTCCATTTAGCAGTGTGTATCATTTTAAGACCCAAGTATCTCCCCTCCCTTAGTCCATTACGCTCCCCCTCCCCACCCCAACCATCCTCGGGGTGCTTTTAACAGACACATACCACCCTGGCCCTGACTTGTCCGGAATCCGCTCTGATCCGCGCGGATCTCCGGGGATCCGCCCCTGGCCCCCCATCCCCCAGGCACCCACCCCTCCTCTGGATTCATCTATTAGATGGCCTAAGGGGTTGGGCGGGGGGTACTCAACTTGGATTTAGGTACCCAGTGCCAAATGGACTTCGGGAGCTGCAGTTGATATTACAGCAAAGGCAGGAAAAGTGTGTGTGTGTGGGGGGGGGGGGGGGGGGGGGGGCTGTCACTGACCAGACAACTCTAAAAAGGGGGGCTGTCAAGGCAGGAATGTATAGGATAGCTTTTGTATTCAGAGGTAATCATCGTGGGCACATTTTAGGCTGTTCAAATCTATAGATATATCTAAGGTTAATTGTATCATAATCTTTGAAGCACGGTGTTCATCATATTAGTTATTGAAGCAAACACCGTGACTGTAACATACATGAATTGCACAGAGCTATCATATCACAAAATTTGGATCTGTAGTTTTGCGGTGGGTATGTACCAGGGGCAGTGCCAGAGTCGGTCATCTAGAGGAGGCATCCCTATAAAAAAGTGAAAAAAAAAAAAATGTCAGATTTGTACAAATCAACAAACTTAGATTATTCAGAAAAAAAATCCACTCAGTCTAGGGGGAGGGGGGGGGGGGGGCAATTGCCCCTCCCCCCCCCCCCGGATCCACCACTGTGTACCATCAAAGAGTGAATGCCCCCGTCCCCCCCAAGGCCCTGACCCCTCCTCTTGGTTCATCTCTTAGCCTCTGGCTCCTACCAGACCGAGGTGCCTACTTAGGGAGCTGGCAAGTGGCAACTGCTGAGGGCTGCTTTCTTACTCCTCTGTGGAAAAAGTCAGCGTGTTTATGGGTGCTTCTACGGTGTGCATGGGTTTTTTGTTTTTGATTTTGGAGTCGTAGAATAATGGTTCCATTCAGCATTACGTGCAGTGTAGATGAACTAGGTACTGATTCTTTATATTACAATAAGTATAATTATCAATCACCTTTCAATGTAATAAGCCTGCTGTAACAGTTACATCCAGTTTAGGCCATATTCCATTATACAATAGGTAGCATTTGCAGTACTTTCTTTTAGTCCCCTCAAGTAGTTTTCATTTCAGCTACAAACATGTTGATATTCTCCATATACATCAAACTTATATAAAATCATTTGTGGTAGCACCTACCACAAGCAAATACCACATGCAAGTATTTCCTATATTTCATCTTGCGCAACCCTACCGCAACCAAGTTTGGGTCATTTTGCTTGCATCATTTCATGGTACCACAAGCAAATACCAAACAGTGGAATATAGCCTTTAGAATTTGACATTCTATTAAAGGAAACCTTGCACATAACTGGAGGATAATTATTTTTCGATGAATTTTATTCAGCAGGTAATCCACAACTTGCACTATCAATGTACGCAAAATGGAAGGAAAATTCCTAGTTTACACACAGTTATGGGACATTAAAAAAATTGTATTATATTTCATTTTCAAGGGAAATCCCCTAATTAATGACGTAGCTAGGGGAGTTACTGGGGAATCCCATCTGTCATTAGAAGGGAATCCCCATCCCTGTAGAATTTCTAATAAGGGATATGCACTCTAACCCAAATTCTATATATTTGGCCCAATGCAACTCATAATAAATTAAAATATATATTCATCTACAACCATTCATTTATCAGGGAATCCCAACGTTACTTTAGAGGGAATTCCCATAGCTGGGACGTAGCAAGTGGAGTACTGAGTTGCTCAACATTGAGGGGATTCCCAAGAATGAAATATTTTCCTGAATATCTCCTTAAGACCTCAACATTTTCAAAATTTTACTTTAGACATATTTTTAGAATACTTATATCAAGGTAGTTGCATAAAAAATAGCACTTCCTGAATTTATGTGCAAGGTTTCCTTTAAGATTCATCATTCTCTAAAACCTGCTAGATCCAAGTGTAATATATGCTATGTATTTGTATACCTTTATTGACAGTGATGGCTCCCCTCTCTGGCCAAAATTGTTTCTATTATATATATATATATATATATATACATATATATATATATATATATCCTCCTTTTAAGGGGGGAATCCACTGAGCGATTTTACTAAGATTCTGGTTGAATTAGAGATTTCTAGAGACTAAACTCTAACATATTGTTAGATATTCTACAAAGAACTGACCACCTTTGGATATATTTCTGGTCATACTGCTCAATGTCATCACCTTTTCAGGTTGTTTCAGGTTGTTTCAACGAGAACTAAATAACCAGAACTGATCGAAACAACCAGAATTTTGGTTCAATCGCTCAAGGGGGTCCCGTCATTAAGAATATTTGGATCTGACACTGGTCTATGTATGAACAAAGGAAATGGTTCGTTCAAATTGAATGTACAGAAGAACACCTATTGCAATGAGTAGGCCTGAGACAAATAGGGTCTGTGGCAGACAGAGGGTGTCGAGGGCCCGTTAGGTAATTAGTGGAGCTAATTATCTAGGTCTAAACAATAAGCCCTGGGCCCCAGCAGTCACCCATCTACATTAATTCTACTGTAGAGGCTCCAGGTTTTGTACAACAATATTGTGCTGCTTATTCATTTGCACCGGTTGATACTATAGCAACCACCATCAAGGACCTCAATGCTAACATTCATTGTAGGACGAGTTACTTGTTGTTACCAGAAAATAAAATACGTCATTATAATAACGTTGCAGCAAAGTTCTGTTTAGTTCCGCTTTGGACCTGTGCTTTTGCTTCTGTTCTTGTTGCGTTATTTTGATGGCACCCAAAAACGTCTTTAGAACCTAACATTGTGACGTCACACTGTAACATTATTTTGACGTTCTCGTAACATTCTTTCAATTTACAATAATGTTATTATAACATTCTTCATTAGTTAGGTTACAACTCAACCAAAATATAACGTTTTTTATAACATTCTTTTTTGATAAGTTGTAACTTTACCTAAAATAACGTTATTGTTATGTAACAATAAGCCCATCCCAGTATAGATCAATATCACATTTTACCATGAATTTACATAGCAATTTCTTTCTGATTTAATTCCCAAAGATAGAAGTGTAAAACAAAATGAACCATGGTGGTTTAGTTGACAAATTGCTCCTAAAATTTGTAATATGCAGCTTTATATTTTGGCCTTTTTCCCATAGGAACCAATGTTAAAGCCTGTCAGCCCAACCTATAATGTCCAACCCTATTTTCCCTAAAATGCAGCATTTTGATTGGCTGGCAAACCTGCAAATTTGTCAAATGGTAAAATTTAAGAAATCATAATATTTTATCAGTACTTGGGGATATGAAAAAACATAGTTTTTATTTATTCCAGTAATCCCAACTCTAGGTGACAAGGATGGCTTATATGTCTATTTTGTCCAACCCTTGTCCGACCCTGGGATATACCCAATGTGGGATGGGCTTATTGGATAGGTTTCAATTGGACATGTTTAATATCAAAAAAAGTACAGTCACAGAACGTTCTTGTTATGTCGCTGCTTGCCTGGGAAGGCTGTTGTACATTATATTTCATTACATTGTACATTAAATTTTAAGGGCCATTCCCACTTAGCGACTCTAGCAGCGATGGACGACGGGCGACGGAGAGAGACTCAGTTGTCGTCGCCGGGCAACTGGCATATCAAACAAGTTTGATAATTTCCCGGCGATTCTATGGGCAATTTCCCCTGCGATCCCGTCGTCCGTCGCCCGTTGCCCAGGAAACACACCACACCAACGGCGAATCGCCCAGCGACTATGCTTGCCGGGCGACGGGCCACCACCGATTATGTAATAACCCCTCGTCGCCAGTTGCTGGGCGACGGTAAAATCGCCTAGTGGGTATGGGGCTTTACTGTTTTAATCACTACCTTCTTGATTTGACGGGACACTACAAGCTGGTATGTTATTTCTCCAGCATGATACCAGAACACAACAATAATTATATAGAACTGGTGGAGAAGAATGAACAGATTCAAGAAAATCAGGAAAAGGGACAGAGAAAAGAATTGAACTAACAGAGAAGCGCCGCAGAGGAAAGGACAAGCGGAAAACGTACTGTAAACCAAAAATAGCAGGACAGCTGGGAGGATACAACTAAGCATTTGAATGATTAAATATTTAGCATCATTAGGCATCGGTTAGACGGCATTCCACGGACATGTTCACTGATCCAGTATTAAAAGTGTATTGGGTCACTGAAAGGGATTATGATTCATGTTCAGCTACAGATAAGGTTCAATAAACCAATGGAAACTACCTTATGCAAAGGAACATGATACATTTCTGGTCGCCTCACTCAACAGGTACACCATTTTTAGTCGTTTTCAACCAGTTCTAGTAGTTTTCGACCAATTGTAGTCGCTCAGACAACTCGAATCTTAATTGAATCGCTCAGTGAGTAGCCCCTTTAGTATTGTCACCGAGTAGAAGTTACAAAATGTTACCCCAACGAAGTGTGTCTACCTATCACCAGACGCTACGTCATGATGTCATATCATGATGTCATTACATTACACTACACATTACATTACATTACACCCCAGCCTCGTTCTGATCTGAACATCGTCACGTGACCCCCTTTTCGCTTGTAACCAGCCTCCCGCTGTACTTCCCGGTGTACCATGAGGACTTCCCGGTAGGAACCAGCGAACACAAACCAGAACCCCCTAGCGGGGTTATTTAGAACCACGCTGAGAGCAGACGCCATGATTGTTTTTACGGAAATGTATCTCTGAGCTTTCCTAAAGCTAGATAGATTATACCTGAGATGCCATGACGAAGAGGGTGTTATAGGGATAAAAGCAGCAGCTGAATACTTCTTCTTGTACAGGGTATGAATTAGTGTCATTTTTAATGAAAACTTGAATTACTTCTGAGAAAAAAGTCACTTTTTTCATTTTTCATTTTTGTAATGAACTGAAAAACAGAGGCAACTCTGACGTTTATTACTGAATAAAAATTAATGCACAAAAAATAATAAGCGCGCCTCCACCATTTCAAAAACCTGGATCCGCCACTGGCACCCCCCCTTCCCCCGATACCAGCCAGAGGTGTTGGCATAATGTAAGGGTGGGTGTATTTATTTGTGAGTTTATCGTCGTGCCCTGATCAGGCCCGACCCGACAGTCATGGCTGGACACACCTACAATAAACACCGGCAACGTGGTGGTGGTGGTGGTGGGGGGGGGGGGGGATTCAAAGATAGGGGTGTAGATGGGGAGGGGGGTCCAGATGTCGCATGTCGATTTTAAGAAATGGCCATGTCCCTTGTCACTTAAGAAAGAGCCATGTCGCTAGTGTCAATAGATATTATATGATATTCTATAACTTTAAATCAATATTACTTATTTTGAACATTTAGATTGTACCTGTGCCTCCTTTACTCCTTTCCTATGTAACTAATCTTCACGTCGCATGTCGAATTTAAGAAAAGGGTCATGTCACATGTCACTTAGATGGCCATGTCCCATGTCAAATTTAATAAATAGCCAGGTCGCCATGTCGAATTTAAGAAACGGCCGTGTTGAATTTAGGGGTCTAGAGCCATAGAAAGGGGCATGCCGCATGTCGAATTTAAGAAACGACTGTGTCGCATGTCCCTACATATTTTTGATATTCATGTCGATTTTAAGAACCCTCCATGTCGCATAAGGGGTCGCCAATGTCATGTCATTTATTTCGTTGGTCCAGTGGGGACCTGGCTATAAGATGTCAAATTTAAGAATTAGCCATGTCGCCCTGTCGATTTTGAGGGTCTACACCCATCGTTTGTCGAGTGTCTAATTTAAGAAATGTCCCCAAGCCTTGTCACAATATTGTTTCCATGTCCCATGTCGAATTATGAACAAGCTTCTGTCATATCGTTTATTTTTTTCTTCATGTCAGTAAGGCTCGTGTCGCATGTCGAATGTAAGAAAAGACCATGTCACCCTGTTGACTTTACGGGTCTATACCCATAAAGATTACCCTGTTAAACTGCTAAGAGGAACAGAAACAGTGGAAGTGCAATGTACATTTGATGAAACGTGTTAAAAGTTAACAGAAACCTTGTTGGGTATGATAGCGAAGTAGCTTGAAGGTGTGATCCTTGGTACCCCGAAAAAAAAACACAAAAAAAAGTAAAGCAAACAAGATTCAACATATCACATGCAATAAAATCAGAAAATCATGAAAAAAAACCACTAGAACACATGCGCTTATGTCCTTAATATAATCATGTTTGTATTGTTGTATTGTTTTCCCTTTCTCTTTCAGGTAATATCAATCTGCAAAAAAAACATTGGACGTCAGAAGGATGAGCAACAAGCGATGGAGGAATTTAAATATGAGTGACAATGATGTTTGAATATTACAATGATGTACTGATAAATGCTACACTGCTTTTTTTTCTTCTGTAAACAAGTATTTATCTTTCCAGTTGATTCACATGATGTCAGGACCAAATGTCCGTTTTGGAGAGTGAGGGCTGCAGTCGGGGTTGGCGCGCGATTCGACCACTGTGGACGACCCACTCTGTTACCGCGAGGCCCTCTGGGAACGGGGTAAACCTAAACATCGGTGGTTGGGGTAGGAGAGGGGGGGGGGGGGGACACTCAAATTTCGAATGCAGGGACTAAATGCGAAACCATAGCCTCCCTGCTTTTTCTTTGGATTGGAATACTCTGACAGCCCTCATTTTTAGGCTATGCCAAGGACAGCCTCTCCAAAACAGCATTTGCTGTAGTTCCCCTTTAATTTTTGGGGGATAGGAATACTTGACAACCCCACCGTTTAGGCTATATCAAGGACAGCCCCTCCAAAAAAGCATTTGATACTCTGACAGCCTCACCCCCCCCCCCCTCTTTTCAGGCTATATAGGGCCTATCAGGGACAGCCCAAATTAAAAATGCATTTTTTTAAGAAGCATCATGAAGTAATTATTTTACTTACAATGAACATTTAAAATAGTATGAAGAATTATATATCGTTGACATCTCCCTGAAAAGATGATTATTCGGGAAAAAAAGATGATTAAGAAATTTTTTTTTTTATACACTGTAGGGAGGAAAATAATTTTTATTCAATGATAATTCGACAGCCCCCAGTTTGAGCCAAATTGGCAGTTCACAGCTACATTCCGCAGTTAGTATCAATTTTTGGCCCAAGTGCCCCCCCGCCCATCCCTGGAACCTAAACACCGGCTGTAACTCCATGTAACTACTTGTAACGGGTAGGGAGTCTGGTCCTCCCAGAAATACACACTTTAAGTGGGTATAGAATCTCTGAGCCCACTTTCCGTGTTTCCACCCTCAACCAATTAACTTCCTGTAACCAAGAGGAGTGAGGAATCAAGGCAGGACCGCGCGATTATGATTATTTATACAGGCGGTGTTTACATGGGCGTTATTGGGTAAATAAATGGGGCTTTCTGCGCGATTTCCAGATGCATTCTGCATTGAACTGAGGACCGGAGTGGAATGGTTAGGCAATTTCCTTTGGTTCAATGGATTTAGTACAATATTATGGTTTGGACCACTAAAATCGACATGGCGATTGGGGCATTTCTTAAATTTGCCACTAGACATGGAAATTTAACAATGCGACAGGGAGGTTAAAAACATAGTGACATGCGACACATCCAGGCAAGAATGTAATGTTAATATAATGTTGCAAAACGTTGTGTTGGTTCTGTTTTGGTTCTCGCTACATAAGTTGTCAGCACCCAATAGCATCTTTAGAACCTAGCATTGCAACGTTGAATCACGACATTATTATAACATTCTGATTACATTATTTCAAGTAAAATTAATGCTTGTTACATCACTGATTGCCTTGGATAGGCATTTCTTAAATTTGACATGTGACATAGGATTTGATAAGCGGTGAAGACACACAACATCAGAGTTTATTAAATTCAACACATGACAGCAGGACTACCCACCCACATGTCCAGATCCCCAATATTTATTTTAGTCTGAACGCACTGAAAATTGTATGCATGCCAATATCCTGGATGATTTATTTCTTCAATAGAATCATGTTCCAAAGGTTTCGGGACATTGTCATAAAAAAAACTATAATGGTATCAATTTCAATTCAACCCTAACACAATTGCTTGTTATCCAGTTTCAGGCACCCGTCGGATTTCTTTGACAAATGTCGGAAATGATTTGGCTCTGGGTTTAATATGAAATGGCAATATTGATATTCAAGCGGAATTGCATTCATGTGGGGAACAAATAGCTCAGGTTCATTTATTATTCTGCAGTCAACATTGCATAATCATGCAATAATGCCCAAGCAAGAATATGATGTTATTATAATGTTATTATAACATTCTGTTTAGTTCTGCTTTGGTTCTTGTTATTTTGATGGAACCCCAAAACATCTTCAGAACCTAACAATGTGATGTCAACCTGTGATGTTATTGTGACATTCTTGTGACATTCTTTCACGTTATAACAACATTACTATAGCATTCTTTAATAGTAAGGTCTCAACTTGACTAAAATATAATGTTATTATAACATCCTTTTTTAGTAAGTCTCAACTTTACCTAAAATAACATAACTGTTATTTGAACATTGGGCAGGTTACAGTCTAACTGAAAAGGTATGGTCCAGAATGTGCTTGTTACGTCGCTGCTTTCCCAAGCAGTCAACATTGCATAATCATGCAATAATGGTATTTCTATTTCACTCCCATCTACGGGAATCGTTAATCACGTACTTGTTCTTCAGATTAAGGAGATCTGGCAAAATACTTCAAATTATAAAGGAACTAAAACGAGATTTATTAGGGTTATTTGGCCGACTAGGCAAAATATTCGGAGCGATTTGACGGAAGACAGACCACATTAAAGCCTGGAGAAATAAACAAATGCCCTAATTGTCCATTTGTCTACACCGTAAACCATCTGTTTAAACCGTAAAACCTGGAGGTTGGATCCAGAGAGACTGAGATTATTAACAGAAGTGAATGCATTCTTGCCTGAGGCAGAGCTGTTAACTAAAGGCTGTATTCCACATACCGAAAGTATGCCCCACCAATGCTGAGCATCTCCAGGGAAACATTCCATATATGTGACCCCACTAAATGAGGCATAAGTCACTGTTTAATGGTCTGAGATAATTGCATAATAAGAGAAAAAAGTCAAAAAGTCAAAAAATAAGTTTTCTGCAGAAATCACATGAAAAACACCCCAACAATATAGTTTACCAAAAGATTGATAGGAATAATTGATTTTACATGAATATTACACAGGATTTCCAGACTGTCATAGATTTGGTCTATGGAGATTTGCATTGACACACAAATAAGTCCAATCTTTAAGGTCATTTTTCTCTAATTAGCTTTGTTTGATGCCCGACACTTCAGACAATCATAACTCAAGTTCTATAAATGATAGACACATAATTCTTTTACCATTGTAAAGCTTATGTCACCTTCTACAAGGATCTACCAAAAGGTCAAAAACTCAAGTCTGCGACTTATGCCTCATTATGTGGTGGGGGGTCACATATAGGGATCAACTACCGCGGTGTAATTTCAGCCTCCAAAAGTGCAGTATCGGCAACCAGTCCAAAATTGGCAGGAAATAATGACTAGTATGTTGATAAATTTTTCGGCAATGCTGCTGATATGTAATTGGCAGCAGCGAAAGTAGACAGCTGCAAATTGGCAGTACACTTTGGGTATGTGGAATACGGCCTTAAAGCCTGTATTCCACACACTGATTTTGATGCTGCCGATTTTGTATTTGTTTGATTTTCCCTGAGAATATTAAATGAGACCTTAGATCGTACATGACATTCAAAATAGAAGTGTAAGACGTTTCTATTGAAATATGACATGTCTATAGACCTTGTGCAGACGTGGTCACGTGATCACATTTTGGTGATCACCGCGTGGTGATCATGACCATGCACGTGGTTATTAAATTAAATCATAATTTATAAATTATAAATGATAATAATTGTTCTTTGTGACTCTCTGAGGTTATATCAAGCAGATGAGGTATAATAAAGTGTTAAAATTGCTTCAGAATTTTACGTAACAATGATTATAAACTAATCACCAATATGGCGGCCAGCTACTTTTGGGAGATATGACGTCATTTGTACAATGTCTACTTTTTGACCTATATTCCTACTGCCGATTTTGAAAATTGGCAGCAAAATCGGTATGTGGAATATAGCCTTTATGCTTAAGAGGAAGGGTTTAAATGAAGAAGGTAGGCTAATAGGTCAGGATGTATACAGTTGTTTCTTTCTTTTTGTTTTTCCAATATGCCTAGCTGTTCCTGTAAAACAGTAATGCCATTAGGGCCTAAGTGATGTTTTGAAAAGGAACAACAAATCAATGCAGGAAAATATCATTAGGGAAGTAAGTAATGATATCATGGCACTGACACCTGAAAATGTTCTAGAAAAAAACATGGCAAATTTATTATTAAATACTTACTTATTCTTGTCTGCTGTAGAGAATCTGGTCAGTTCACCCGAGAGTTTATGATACTCCTTAAACAGACTGGGAATCCTTTACAACTTTGCCTGGGAGGTTCCACACAGGAACCATTTTCCCATCATTGTTCTATATTGCCTACTTCTCAGCTATTTGAGGCATTAATATTGTTTATTTCACCATGTTTCATGATCGGTTTTGTCCAAACAATTATGAACGGACCTTTTACAGCAACACTTTTACATGTCTTCCACAAGGGGAGCAAGAGGCAATTTGATGAATATCAAGATTCAACAATAAAAGATCCTGGTCATTCTTGATCACCATCGTCTAGCACTATATACTTATTCAAATGAAGATAGCCGTTCTACCCAGCAGAGGTGTGACATTATGATAATGTTGCAGCAAAGTTCTTTATTGCTTCTTGTTACATTCTTTTGATGACTCCCAATTACGTCACTGCAACCTATGGCTGTGATGTTGCACTGTGACGTTATTATAACTTTCTAGTTATGTTCTTCAACCTAAACAGAATGTTCTGTTTTGATTTCGTCCTAACCTCACCAAAAAATAATGTTATATTAATGTTATAATTTGGTGAGGTTTCAACCTCACCGTCAATAACTTAATTGTTATGCAACACCTTAGTAAGCAACAAACTGACTAAAAAAAGTATGGTTGTAGAACATTTCTGTTACTTTGCAAGCTGGCTAGGTATTGACAATGTGTGCATCAGAGTACCTGCATGTAAGTATAGATCAGACCCTGTCTAGGTGTGTAATTAAGTTTGACAGGCAGGAGAAGGTACCCAAAGGTCGGGGGCAGGGTGAGGTAAACGGGTGGGCAGTGAGGGAGTGTTAAAGGTTAGTACTCAGGGCACGACCTCCACAATGGAGAGGTTGTGGACGGGGAGGTGGGTGATTCCAATGTTTTTGTCAATTATAAAAATTGGGCGCGTCCAAAACGTGTAACAAGATTTGTATTTTCCATCCATGTACACTTTAAATTGAATGGGATAACAGCAGCTACATGTCATGTTGTACGTTATTTTCTGTGATTTATCTATCTATTTATTGTTAATTATAGACAAAAATACGCTGTTGTGGCATGGGTTATAGGGTTCCCTGCCCATTATGTATATGACTAACACAGTGATGACCACCCAAATAGGCCTACCTACAGCCATCTATACATTAGCAACTTAACTGAGATAGGAGATGTTATGAAGAAAATCTACTCAACAATGTATGAATGGATGAATGGAGAATTGAGAACAGGAGAGGATTCATAGAAACTAAAGATGTGTTTGTGAAATTTCTGTCCAAGTCTATAGTTTCGGCACCTTGTCTCTAATTTGTTGTAGAAATTTTGTGACTTGGTTGGAGCAAATGGAAAACAAAATCTTGATATTCATTTTCGGTATTCCTTTTTAAGCCAAATCCTGATACTGGTCACATTCATTTTACACACACACACCACACACACCAAACACACACCACACATAAACACACAAACACACACAAACACACACACAAACACACACAAGCACACACAAACACACACAAACACACACAAACACACACAAGCACACACAAGCACACACACACACATTCACACACACACACACACACACATTCACACACACACGCTCACAACAATACACAGAGTGACATTTACATTTTCCTAAGAGATGTTTAGCCTCCTCTTAGCTTGTTATAATTCTGTATATCGCATAAAACTGAGTTCAATTAAAGAAATAAGGCAGATAGTGACATGTGTCTTCATCAGAAAGGAGAAAGAAACAATGATTCTTTTTGCGACACCAATAACCACAATGAAGAGTTTGCAATTCGGATAAAGACAGTGTAACCCACTCCTGACTTCTCCCTCCATCCTCTTGAGCGCCATTACATTGCCCAATTCATTTTAGTTTTTTTTGTACAGATTCTGAAGTTAAAACATAGAGACTGGTCCCTTCATCCGGGTCCTGGCCGTTCAGCGTCCCGCTGCCCTGCCCTCTGGTGGCACTGGTGTAAACTACGTCTTAATGGAATGCCGGGAAGGGTTTCGCTGGTTTTTCTCCAGTTTTTGTAGTGTTCTCGGTGTACACACGTCAGGAACAAGTTCAGTGAGAGGGGATGACTCAGCAGATTGTAAGTTGAGTGTGGAAAATCATTGTTAGCCTTTTCCTCTCCTACTCCATTGGCCTGCGATTATAATTGTGACTCAACACAGGGAAATGATGCTCCCATGTGGATTTATTCCATGCCTCAGTGCTAATATCTAAGGATATGCATGAGTAATTTCATGAATGATAGTGCTAAAATTGTCCTAGTCTAACTTTTTATGTACATTTCAGCTGTCCTACTCAAAGGTTCTATTACCTTCGAAAATATCCTTATTATTGTGGAATGTCAATGGAACATTTAATTTCCAGAATTTACCAAACAATAGTAATTTGGTTGCCATGGAGATAATAATTTATGTTATTCCTTTAAAGAATTGTTACATCATGTTGGAAAATATAACTTGAAAACATGCCAGCTTCAAACAGAAAAACAATATCCTTTTTAGATCTAGAGTTATGATCACAATAGTATTTCATAGATAGCCATTTATGCATATCAAGAATTATGTTTTGTTATTGAATGCCTCAGAAAATACTGAATAATTTATGCTTTTGTCATTCTCAGGAACATCGATGTTCTTTGTTCTATAACCTGTAGTATCTTTGATAATTGACACGATTTCACATTTTTGGTATCATTTTTAAGTATATTCCACCCTCTTAAATATTGAATTCCCGACTGGAGCATCCATTCCCCATGGTAGGTTATATTCGTACAATTTACTGATTGCAATAACCATAACCACCTGAATCTTTGGTCACACCTTTGACGTCTCTCTAACATAACGAAGGAACTGTTTTATTTAGTTACTGGCTGTACTACCTGACTATTAATGAGAGTATGTATGTTAATCAATGAAGTCATGTGATGCTAATTTCAATTGGGTGACTAGTAGTTTTATCTTCTGTTCATATAACATTTTCTGCCCTGATTGGTGCCAGCCAAAGGATTGCCTATCTTGTTGTTGTATTTTAGTGATATTGCTGATATAAGTGCTAATTGTCAGTAGGACCAGATCCTTGGTAGAGGGAAGGAATGAACATCCATGTGCTTTGTAAATTCCAATCGGCAGAATTTTTGGTTAAGATTTGGAGTAGGTATCCTATTTTCCTAATATATTCTTAATCTTAATTCTAATTCTTATTCTTATTCCCTTTGTACTTTAAGCATCCAAAACTTACTGTATGTGCATATCCCCTGTTGGTTCCCTAGGGACCAACGTCATTGATGCAATGTCGTTTATTAGTATAACGGGAGGAACTCCACAACTCTGTATATATGTTTACTATTGAATTTTCAATTTGCTGTACTGAACTTTGTGAATTTGCAAACTTAATTCACCAGCTCTCATTGATGTAATGTGCTTTAAAGCTGGATGAACAATGAAAACTGACGTGTGCCAATGTTTATCCAGGAAAAATAAAAGGTTTTTAAAAAAAAGTTAGAGCAAATGGAAAAGAATTGAGATATACTACTTTGTTGTATTCTGAGTTTACAGTTCTTTTCCTCGAGAATTGACTAAGTGAAAAAGTTTGTCTCAATCTCGGCAGCGCAAACATTCAACATGTGGAATAAAAGGTATTAATTATACCATGAGGTGATAATGCTTCAGTAGGTAGAGTTCAATATCAAACCCAAGTGATAACCAGCCAATTATCACCTGGGAGGGTGATAAACGAAAGTAGTTTGCATAGGAAAAGGCAAATTAATACAAAGCGTGCATCGCCTGACCTGCCGCAAAAACAGTCTGTGATAACATGTTTTTCAACACATGCTTTGCCTACAATTATGTGAGCTTTTTCAACTGTATGCATAGATCTAAACATAAAACATGTGATAAAATGCATAAACATAGTAAAACACACAATCATACCTCTACGTTACCGTCACGGGCAATAATATGGTAGTTTCCGACACAGAGTTCCTGCAGCAGAGTTGCAGACACAGATTTTTTGACATGGAGTTTAAAAAATATGTAAAATCCCAAGGTATGATAAATCGATATCCAAACCTCGAAGGGGGTCCTAGGCCTCGTGGGGTTAGCACCCCTAGGTTGGACCCCAATATCAGCCTGCAGGCCCTGCCCTTAAGGTGCTTTTCCATATGTCCGTTGCGGATGCGTTTTGCCCATATAAGGTATGCGGAGGCTATGCATTTTTCCATATATGGAATTCCGGATAGCCTCCGCATACCCTATATGGAAAAAAACGCATCCGCAACGGACATATGGAAAAGCACCTTAGGCTGATATCGGGCTCTAGCCTTGCGGTGCTAACCCCCCTCTTAGCCCCTCCTCAGTTGGTTATGTATTTATCCTATCTACACGAAAGAGGGTCCGTCAAAGACAGGGAAGAATGGAATGTGTAACACTGGCTATCTCTGGGTACCTTTATGTAATAGCTGAAGGATCCAGCTGTGCATAAGGCAACTTGAGAGTAATAAATACTGCTGGTTAATATGGGGTTAATATTTCATGACTTCCCAGGCAAGCAGCAACGTAACAAGAACGTTCTGCGACTGTACTTTTTTAATTGGTCTGAGCCTGGCCAATTTTCACATAACAATAACGTTATTTTGGGTAAGGTTTAGACTTACTGGAAAAGAACATTATAATAACATTATATTTTGGTAAAGTTGAGAACAAACTATTAAAGAATGTTATAATTCCGTTATTGTAATGTGAAATAACAAGGAGGTTATACTGTGACGTAACAACGTTAGGTTCTAAAGTCCTTTTGGGTGCCATCAAAAGAACACAACAAGAACCAAACCGGAACTAAACAGAACATTCTTGCAACATTATTATAACGTCATATTCTTGCTTGGGTTATACTCACCTGGGACAAATGAAGAAATATATATAGCGTCATCTGATATTTATTGAGTGTCCACCACGAGTGAACAAACATGATGTCGACATTGTCACCACTATGATCGAGTCACCGACGACATTGCTGTATATCTATTTTCAATCACTTAATTGTTTCAGGTATGACTCCTTAAAAACAAAAACACACACTAATGTCATATTTGGTCTTAATCATTACAATCATCCGCCTTTACTTTGATTTTGACCCTCGCCCAATTGGACCCACTCTTGACAGTAGTGAATATTTCGGACCTCAAATTCCAAAACAGTGACTTCTTAACTTCTGATTTCTTAATTCACACTACCACGGATAGCCAAATCATAGTATTTTCTTCTAAAATATACAATTCTCCAAATGGTTTTGAATAATCTATATCATGAAAATGGTATTTCCATAAGGAAATATCATTCCAAATGAGTCAAAAATGTATGAGAAGAAAATCTGTTGGCGTTTTGTTGCACCGCCAATAATGAACTTAAAGATAACTGACCATCACATGCACACCTCCATACATTTTCCACTTCCTGAAGGGAATGATTCACAATGTGATCTTGGGCCGATTTTGAGCGAATTCTGAAAATTGGTTTGTTAAATAATCTTTTTCTTATGAAGTAGATACAATTCTCAAAAGAGTTTTGAATCATCCATATCAGTTTTTGAGCCAATTTTAAAAATCAGTTTGTTAAATGATCATTTTCTTATGAAGTAGATACAATTTTCCAAAGAGTTTTTAATAATCCATATCAGAAAAATTTTATTTCCAAGGGGGAAAATAATTCCAAATAAGCAAAAATGTATGAGAAAAAAATTGGTTGGCGTTTTGTGGTGGATCATTGACTTAAAGATAACTGACCATCCAACACACACCTCCATATACTTTTTCCACTTCCTAACCCCTCCATGTGGTCCCTACAAACACATCAATGTATGCCAGCGCTGCTGTGCTCAGCATCAGAAAATGAGCCGCTAAAAAAGCTCGCAGAAACAACATCCATACTTTTATCATTGTTTGGGAAGCCCGGCGCCACACCCAAGGGGTGGAGGGAAAAAATAGAGGATGGAGAGAGATCTCTCTGGGCACTTAACCTGTTCGGGGATGACTCCCATCCTCAGCCTAAGGGGCCTAGGAGGAGCCTGGGTAGTCCTAGGGAGGCCCGGGGAAACGCGGGGTGGGCTAGATAGACCTGGGGCGGCCTAGGGAGGGCTAGGGAGGCTCAGGAAGGCCTAAGGAAACCTAAAGAATCCTAGGGGACCAACGTAGGAATCAGGACAGGCATAGAAAGGCCTTAAGAGGCTAGAGCGGCCTATGGAGGCCCAGGGAGGGCTGAGGAGGCCTATGGAGGCCTATATGGAGGCACAGGGAGGCTGAGATGGGTCTAGGGAACCTAAGGGAGGCCCAGGTAGGTACGGGGAGGCCAAGGAAGGCTCAGGGAGGCCTAGGGAGGCCAGAGGAAGCCTAGTGAGGCAGAAGGGGGAATAGGGAGTCCTAGGGAAGCCCTGGGAAGCCCGGGAGTCCTAGGGAAGCCTAAGGAGGGCCTGGGGAGGGCTAAAGACACCTAGGGAGGCCGAGGTAGGTATGGGGAAGTTCAGGAAGGCAAAAGTAGGTATAGGGAGGCAAAGGGAGGCGTAGGAAGGTATAGGGAGGTCCAGGGATGGCTAGGGGGGCTGAGGAAGGAGGCCCGGGGAAGCCTAATGAGGCCTAAGGACGTCTAGTGGGGGGACTGGGGAGGCTGAGGTAGCTATAGGGAGCTATAGGGGGGTTGAGGAAGGACAAGAAAGGCATAGGGAGGCATACTGAGGCCTTTGGAGGTCTGGGGAGGCCTGGGAAAGCCTATGTTATATGCAGGCTGAGGGAGGCAGAGGGAGGCTGGGGTAGGCCTAGAAAGGCCAGAGTCTGTGTAAGGAGGCCTAGGGAGGCCGAGGTTGGTATGGGGAGCCTAAGGAGGCTAGGGAGGCCGAGGTAGGCATAAGGAGGCCAATGGAGGCTCAGGGAGGCCTAAGGAGGCCAGAGAAAGACTAGGGAGTCCTAGGGAAGCCTAAGTAAGGTAGAGAATCCTAGGGAGGCCGGGGAGGGCTAAGGAAGCCTAGGGAGCCCAAGGTAGGTATAGGGCAGCTCAGGGAGGCAAAGGTAGGTGTAGGGAGGCATAGGAAGGTATAGGCCTAAGGAAGTCCAGGGGGGGTTAGGGGTCTGAGAAAGGAATGGGGAGACCTAGGGAGGCCTAGGTAAGTATAGGGAGGCCTAGGTAAGTATATGGAGGCAAAAGAAAGCCTATTGTGGTAAAGGGGTGGCTAAGGAAGGCGATAATGTCATCCAAGCCAAGGATGCAATGTTACTATAACGTTGCAACATTCTGATTAGTTTTGTATTTGGTTCTTGTTACATTCTTTTGATGACTCCCAATCATTTTGCTGCAATGTACTGCTGTGAAACTGCTTTGTGACATTATTACAACATTCTAGTTACATTCTTCAACCCAAACAGAATGTTCTTATAATGTTCTGATTTGGTTTCATCCTAACCTCACCAGGTTTCACCATCACCATCAATAATTTGATTGTTATGTGCCATCTTAGTAAGTAACAAACTGGCTAAAAAAGTATGGCCGCAGAATGTTTCTGTTACATCACAAGCTGGCTGGGATGGCAATTCAACATCTACCTGTGTTAATACGTTAAGTCACTGACCCACATGCACATGAAGACCCATCCCCCCAGTACAAAGTCTGTATACGTTCATATCCCCTCCTCCAGTTTCCAAAAAGTGCATCCACCCCCCAATATCATGGAAGGATAATGTCCTGTATCCAATCTTCTGGTTTACTTCGCAGTACAGAATTCAGGGGCTGGGCTGTACATAAATCAGAGTGAAAACGATATCCCTCACCTCATTAGCAGGCCTGGCAGGAGAGGTCTCACATGTGTGCTAATTTGTGAAATAAAAGGAGGGAAAAGAAAAACACAGGACAGGTTTAACTACTTGGTAAAAAGCCTCCCCTTTGAAGCCCTATTGACTCTGCGGTTAGATTCCCCTGCAATGGGGCTGAATGATTCACAGGCTGTTATGTTGGCTTTGAACCCCTCCTCACTGTTACCTGCACCACAGAGTTTATACTTTTATAGAGGGTGCACTCTGGTGCACTTACCTCAGCAATTCTCCCAACCACGGATAGCCACTTTCTTGAGTTTTACCTGCAGGTTACCCTTAAACAGGATGCATGCTGGGTAATATGTTGACAAGACTCAAGGCTTAAACATATCGATTTTTATTAGTTTTACAATTATTTCTAAATCAACATTGTGAGAAGCTAGCCTTCATTATTTTTTCAAGCAGTATCCGTATAAGTTTGATATTCCTAAGTTGTTTGAAAATTCATTAATTATATATGTATGGATATATAACAATCTTTTGTTTATTTTCTATAGTTTTGCATTGGATTTTGTTGACAAAATTAGCCCAGATTAGCCTGCAGGTGCTTAAAATACTAAAAATCAGATAATTGTGGTAGGGTGAATTGTTTTAAAAATATTTTATCATTCTGTATTTGTTAGGTCACAGCTTCACAAAAATGTTATTTAAACGCTCTATTTTGGTGTCAAAATCCAACCAAAATTAACTGTTGTAATCGTGAAGCAGCGTCCCCTCTTGGGCTACTAACATTAATGACGGAGAATAACGTTACTTGTCCAGTGATTAGTGGATTAGTATGTCTTCAGGTGACTAACTAATCGCTGAAGAAAAAGAAAAATGGCCACGTTGGGATGCTCTTGCCATCAAACTGCTGGTGATTAGAGGACACATTGGTCCTCCAGCCCAGCGATTAACTGCACTAATTGGCAGCAACTAGAGACAAAAGATGCTGGATTTTGGCACAACAGGGAGAGTTTGACATTTCTCCAGCAAACCCTCGCTGTTGCCCATTATGCGACAGATGCCATTAAACCAGCCGGAGGTGTGACGTTATAATAACGTTGCAGTAACGTTCTATTTGGTACTGGTTTGGTTCTTGTTACATTCTGTTGATGACTTCCAATTATGTTGCTGCGACCTACTGCTGTGACGTTCCACTGCGACATTTTTATAATGCTCTAGTTATGTTCTTTGACCAAAACAGAATGTTCTTATAACGTTCTGTTTTGGTTTCGTCCTAACCTCACTAACAAATAATGTTATAATGATGTTCTAATTTGGTGAGGTTTCAACCTGACCATCAATAACGTTATTGTTGTGTGCCGTGTTAGTAAGTAAGAAACTGACTCAAAAAGTATAGTTGCAGAACGTTTCTGTTACGTCACAAGCTGGTTGGGACCATCTAGTGTCCCCTCTGTTGGTGCCTCTACTCCGTGCCTATTCCTCACCCAATCTGGGTGATGGGAGGGAGCTGCCGGGCTGAAGTTTCTCCTTAGTGTCTGTGTGTGTCAGTCAAGTCTGACCAGCTGTGATACAAGATTGTCAGGGTATACATGCCGAATTTAGAAAAAAAGACTTATGTATGAAGCCATGTTAAAACTTTCCAACAGTACACCTAACCAAGATCGTGATTGTGGATACCTTCATGGATCTCTTGTTTTACTTGTGATATTCAGATCAAAACAGAACATTATAAGAACACTCTGTTTGGGTTGAAGAACATAACCAGAACATTGCAGTGCAATGTCAAAATAGTACGTTGCAGCATTGTATTGGGAGCCATCAAATAACATAACATGAATCTATACAGAACCAAACAGAATACTGCTGCAACGTTATGATAATGTCATAAGCTTGGTTGGAATTCTCCCTAACAAGGATAGCTGATGTACAGTATTTTAAGGACTTTCAGGCTAATTTTGACTGTTTTTGTGCACAAATCCCCTGGAAAAACTATAGAAAATTAGTGTATTATTCTGATATTTCCACCTATAATGAATACATTTTTAAACAACTTGGTAAATATGAAATATATATGGATACACATTTTAAAAATAATGAACACTAGTTTTTCTTCATGTTCAACTAGAGATAATGACATGATTAATGAAAATTCCTATACAAAAGCCTTGTAACTTGTCGACGTATTACCCAGTATGCACCCTGGTAAAGACTAACCTACAGGTAAGAATCAAGAAATTGGCTATCCGTGGTAGGGAGAATTGCTTTGGGTTGCAGGTGCCTCAAAATGCACCTCAAAATACACCCAGAGAGTAATCATTATCCAAGGAACCCAGCCCCATACCCGCCCTCCTCCGATCTGATGTCCCCCACATAGCCGCCCTATCTTGAATATGTCAGAGGGGTATCAGGGTGGTAAATCATATTTCTGGGGTCAGGTATGTTATACTATAGGCCGATACTTCTTACCTAACACTGGCCTGGAAATTAGATGCAGTAGGGCACCAACCAGGTGTATTGCAGGGTTTTTCCCAATGCCCTCGAAGCTATAAGTATGTGACGTTATTATAGTGCTGCAACAACGTTCTGGTTGGTTCTGTATCAGTTCTATATTCTTATTTGCCGGTTGTAAATTATTAAAGATGGTCAAAATAAAATTAAAGTGTAAAGAGAAATTTGTTTTGAAATTAAGTATTTATTGCCTGTTATATCATATCAATTTCAGTTCAAAAGAGTCGGCTATAAAATTATGGGAAGTCGACTCTGCCATTACAGAACAGTATATATTATGTAGATTGAAAAGTGACTGATTATTGGACGATTATGATAGAAATGTTTAAATGTTTGCAACTAAAATCCTATAGAAAGGAACCTGGCTGTATTTGTTTAGTTTAGTAATTGTAAAATTATATAAGTGCTATTACTTTTAATATTTTGTTAGTTGCGAAGGTGTAAATAACCAGGGGATAAGCAAATTGGACTCGTATTATCAGTGCATTTAGAACATACTCGTTGATATAAAACCTTCACCAAATAGTACCCCCAACCATCTGACATTTCACAGCTTCACATCTAAATCCACAGAAATAAAACATTACATTATTCATCAGTGCAGACATCTTTATCAGAAAAGGTCTGACGATCTGGGGCCATACATTCGCAAGGGTTATCAACATTAGACAGAAAATAAAGGTAAAAACATTAGTAGGTCATAAAAACAGGTCTCACCATGGTGATTCATTTGCAGGTCTCGCGGTGCGCGAGATTTGGTTGGCGTTCCAGATGGAATAGCCTGCAGGGCGTGAATATGAAGCGCCGAGTGTGAATTACTTTATTTTCTAAAGGTGGGTTTCATACGAGTGACATATTCCCAGATTTGTGACGTCACAAGGACACTGATTGGGAATGCCCAGCTTTCCAGAAAAGGGAATCCCCAGCCCTCAGAACTGTACGGAAAGAAAATTTAGCTTTAGCAACAAATAAATATATTAGACCACATACAGGCTATAGTACTTGTATCCATTACTCACCTAAATTCATTCAATTGCGTGATATTCTGAACTTATTCAAGGGATTTCCCTGTATAATTATGAACTGTAAAGGACAGACACTAGGGAATTCCCAAATTTTATTTCCTTTCCCTTATAATTCACAAACTTTTCCAATGTTTTTCTTTGAAATACTTTTAAAATACACAACAGAAACCTAATCAAATGAAAAATAGGCTTTTGAAAATGTGTGTGCAAGGAACCCTTTAAGATAGCCTAAGACACTAAATGATTTAGAAATTGTTGGTGGTCATTCACAAAATCGTTTAATGGAAACAACAAATCGGCAGTAAAGTCAAAAGTAAACGACTGTATGTGACTGTAAATGACAAAAGAAGGGAAAATATCTATGGACGACCAAATATCACACCTGTGAAGTATTTCCTGAAGACTATAGCTAATGATTTCTTTCAAGAGCAATTAAAAGCTATTAGGATATTGTTTTTCCCCTGTATAACACATTTTGTCATTTGAAAAAAAGTTCAATCAGTTATCAGTATTCTAGTCGTCCAGTAGAAACACGAAATTGTTCCTTTTCTAATGATGTTCAACACGAATATTAAATATATATAAGAAATATTTTCGCTCCCGATTTTTGAAATCGGTCGTAAAATCGGCTAGTGGAATACAGCCTTAATTCAACTGGAAGAACATGTTCATTTATGTGAAGTTGCTGATAATTATACTGATGATAAGAATCCAGTTGAGATTAGAGTCATTCCAAGAAGTAAATATTAATATTGTTCTATCTTGTAGACCCTACAGTCTAGAGACACAGAGTCTTAAGGCCCTGACACATATACCAACTCGATTGTCGCAAGTCCTTCAGACCTGACCGTCGGGGACTAATCCTTTGTAGGGTTACTTGTTAGGGGTGTCACATATAACGACTAATCAGTCGCAATGGCATGGTCAATTTCTATCAGAATCTATTCCCATAAATGAGTAGATCTCAAGTTCGAAAATGATATAATCTATCTGATATTATGAGGAAGGTTTTCATATGTTACTGTTGGAAAATATTTGTCTATATGTGTTTACTCCAAATCTTACCATCACACATGTAAGGACATAACAATCCGATTCTAACAAGAAATGTACCCCATAAAAGCTCATTTTACGTGTAATCTTAATATTTTGGGGTAAATACGAATATGAGAAATAACATTTAACTAACTAGAGCTACAGACCTGACAGTTGAGTTGTTAATCATCAACATCTCAAGATTCCCGACCCGACGGTTTGGTCGGGAATAAGGCCCGACCATCCAGTCGTAGCCCTATGACACATACACAAACTGACCCTAACCCAACTCAACTGTTGCGTCAGGTCGGTATATGTGTCCAGGCCTTTACAATCATATTACCATTCAATGGCGTTGAGACTGTGCAAATACAGACTGTTATAAGGATTCTTTTTTCAAAAATTTGTTTCATTGATTGAGCTCGACTAATTTACAAGAAATTATCTTCCATATAAATATAATTGAAGGTGACAAGGCAACATTATCTCCTAGTGTAAGAACATGACTAGAATATTATGATAACAACACTTTATAACATTGCAATGGCCAGTTCTGAAAACTTAACAAATGGAACAATACAGAAGTCAATCAAACGTTATTACAAAGTTATAATAATTGGTCAACACTTGGCTCCTACATAGCCAGAGCCTCAGGTATCTGCATTATTAGGGGGGATATTTCTCCCGGCGACTCCCCTCGCTGATGGTGTTTGATGTAATGTTATTCCCCATGATCTATGGGTCTCTAATATTTTGTGGCTGGAGAAGGTTGCACCAACGTCTTTTTCAAGGAACACATCATTACAAATATTACCTGTAATTAGATGCATCCTTCGCAATATTCAGAAGCGTTTCAAAGACAAAGGAATAGCAAACTGGAAGCATATATAGTTGAAATATTACATTTTTCTAGTATAATAATCAAATCAAAGCACCAGCAGATCGTTTCATCACGTTTGTCGCATTCTGCATAAATGTCAGAAACTGCCATGGTTCGATAACAATTCTTGTCGGCAGCTTTGGAAAATATCTTGCTCATTTCTTTTTTTTTCTATTCCAATGCTAGTCTGACTATGATACGTTTCTATAACTTGGCCAAAATTGCCCATGTTTGCTTGCTGTGTTGAATTTAGGGGTCTATCCCCATTTGTTACAATTCTCGCTACCACGGATAGCATATTTCCTGGGCTTTACCTGCAGACTATCCCTTATCATGGTGCATGCTGGGGAATATGTCGACCAAATACAGTGCTTAACTATAGAAATTTCCAATAATCATGGTAATTATTGCAGTTTAAGATGATTGAGATCAATATCAACTATTTTTTCATCTGTTATCTGTATAAGTTTTTCATTTTCTGAGTTGGTTTGAAAATTCATTCACTAAGCTTTGATACATAGTAAATACTCTAATATTTTCTATAGGTTTTCCCATGTTCTTGTCGACAAATTTGGGTCAAATTAACCTGTAGGTGCCTAAAATACTGTCAGCTAGCCGTGGTAGGGGGAATTGGCAATTGGCAGCAGAGCCACTCTGAGAAGGTGGTGCCCCCTGGTGTTTAAAACCAGAACTAAGGCACTCTTTTAACTACAGATACAGTGAATGCATCAGGGCTGAAAATCAGAATGTATGCTTAAAGGGAAGCTTGCACATAATAAAAGAATAGATATGTTTGAATGAAATTCGTTGAGCATGAAAAATGTGTCAAAAGCTATCAATGCTAGAATTATTCTAAGGATATACCTAATGAAGACAGAGTAATTAGACCTTGATATTTAGTCTACTTTACGTGTTTTTAAGGGAAATCCTTAAATATGTGACATCACAAGGACACTCTTGGGGAAGTGACATAGTGGGACTGATTATTATGAGTGAATTTATTGTAAATTGGTCATGCTGCAGATAAGCATTTAAATACTTTTTTCAGGTTTCAGTGAGTTTGTTTTTTGGCTTTGATGGTAGGTGGCACCACCTAATGTGTGGTGTCTCTACGTATTTTTATTTTTATTTGTTTGATTTTATTCTATTTTCAGGGGTGGCTCAGAGAGTTTGCAATAGTTTGAAACTTGTGGATCATCCAATATGGCCTAATTTTCCTTACCATTTTTGTACAAGTCAAAGTCATTCAATCTCATAGAGAATATGGCAATCAAAAACAGTAGGGAAAATTAGGCCATATCATTTACAGTCTAACATCATGGAAAAGTATAACTGACTGTTTTTCATTTTGTATCAGTATAATTATTTTTCCTGTTTTTTAAGCTGAGTTGAAGAATGATTAAATATAAAATGATATAAAATTAAAGCAATAATTTGTACATTTTCTATACATTTCCATGTGTTTTAGGCCAAATTAAACTGCAGGTGCCTAAAGATACTGAAAATCTGTCAGGCCCATACCCAGGGTCTCCTGTGGGGGGGGGGGGGGGGTTGGCAAAGTTCTACAAGTGGAACTTCTGCCTATATTTTCAATAATTTGAACTTGAAAAGGGGGGTAGTGAGTAGTAAGAAGTGGAACTATTCAATATTTTTCTACTATTTTTAGGGTCTTTTACATTAAATTTCGCAAGGAAAGGTGGAACATTTTGAAAAATTTCCTTTATGGGGGGGTGGCCTGCTGCCCCCACCACCCCCCTAGATATGGGCCTGTCTGTGGTAGGCAGAATTATATTCTAGTCCTTACCAAAAGGGGCAAGACCCCTAGGTATGTTCCTGCAAAAATGATGAAATATGACTATTGTATAGGCTATACAAGTTAATGAATGCTGATCCTCCCATTACAAGAAAAACACATAAGAACACTGTAAGTTGTGCTGCATATAGTGTAGACTTCTGTTTGGTTAGGAACTTATTAATGTATCACAATGATCTGATGTATCATAAGAATATTAGTTAAAGCCGTTGTATCGTCCATCAGAACATTATAATCTAATACGTTGTAACCCCCTCACTCCTGCGCCAAATCTGTGACTTTATCAATAATGTCGTCGGATTACATAATGACATTGCAAAACACATCACTGGCCATAATGTCATTAGGCTAAGGGATGGAGCCCCTAACATTAGGAACACACAGACGATACTGCGGCTTTAAACGCTTCTTCTATCTGAAAGCTCAAGCGAGGTGGGGAGAAGTCAGGAACCCCAGGATCCCTCACCTTAAAGGAAACCTTGCACATAAATAAAGAATCAATACTCTTTACTGAAATTGTTTGAATGTGGAACTATTAATGCTAAAAATAATATTGAAAATATTCCAACTGTAAACAGAGATGTGAGACTTTAAAATATGGTCTATTTTTCTTAGTTTTTAAGGGGAATTCCCCAATTTGTGACGTCACACGGTGACCAAATGGGAATCCCTAATATTCAACAAAAGGGAATCCCCCACTCTCCAAAATTTATAGAAAAGAAAATTGTCTTTATTATCAAATATTCATATTGAGCCCTATAAAAGCTGACATTAATTGTATTTCATACTCACCTCAATTGATTTAACTACTTGGAATTCCAAAATTATTTTGAAAGGGAATTTCCATTATAATGACGTAGCAAGGGGAGTACTAAAATGCCTAGGATTCAGGGGATTCCCACATTTAATTTTCTTCTTTGAATAACTTATTAGAAACTTGAAATTATGCTTTGTTCGGTTGGAATCATCTTTAGAATAGCCAAGTAATATGAAATATACGAAAATTGGCAACTTGTGAAAGGAACCCTTTAAGATCCATCCCTGTAAGCAATGAATAGATTCCTTGGGAAAATATGAAATAGAAGAAACACAAAAGACTATATTCAGAGAGTACAATTTAATAATGATGTAGAACACATACATATCTGGATAGGCTGAATGATCCGTGTATCAATATAATTTGATGGAAATAAAAGCCATCATTATTTAATAATACAGTTATTACCTTTAACATCTTTATTACCCATTAACAAAGGAGCATCTTACTCTAGAGAAACTCCTGTGGCTCAACAAGTAACAGCCCAGAAACAGCAAAATTTATTGTGCCAAAATTGATTGCTGTTGGGTCATTTTTGACAACAGGGAAAAGGCTTTAGAATCCTGTTTGGGAGCTGAAAATTGTATAACATATTAAAGATATCAACTATGCCATCATGACCTTTTAGAGAAATTGAATTAAGTTGCTAGTATAATTGTTATGAACATGTGCTTAAAGCATTCTTGACATTATCTCTGAATATGACTGTTCGCAAGGGCCACAGAAGAATTCTGATTCTTAAGTTACTCCACCATTGGTCCATTGCATTTAGGCAACATATCACAACAGTTATGGTTCAAAACAATATTTTTCTATGCAGGAGTAATCAGCATAACTTTACAACACTATAATTAGACATATTAAGTGCTCTTGTTACAAGTGAAATTTTGTCCTCTTGCTTTTGGTATTTATAGTGTTTGATTGTAGTATTAGAAAGTCTTTAAATCAAAGAACAATGTCTTTCACGACAACAACACGGTGGTGCCGTACCTTTTCTTGCAAGTTATTGGCCTTTAGGTGATGGGCTACCTGCCAAATCAACTCTTTTTCCATTTCAGTTTCATCAGAATACATTTTGCACAATAATCTTACAAATACACCAGTGCTACACATTATTCCTTAAGCTAGAAAGTAATGATTTGAATGCAAATAGTTACCAGTTACAAATCACACATACAATTCATGTGTTCAAACTCCAAACATCTGTTTCTTTCAAACCTGAAATCATTTGAACTAGATGATAATTCCTTACCATCTTATGACACATGTTGTGATCCAAGATAAACTATACATTATCACTTCTTAAATTCAGATGTATATGCAGAACATCAACAAAATCTGCATTTTGTGACATTGTTTCTATTATCTGGATGTTTACTCAAGTAACAAGACAATGGCCAAATACACTTTAATGAAACAATTTCCTTTGCAGCCAATGAGTAATGTTACATTTTGAAATGTGTTGGCTTAGTTGGAAATTGGCCTTGTTGGTAAACTCACTTATCCCTCAAGGTATCTCGTTATGAATTTTATATAATTCGCCAAACTTGCTCAAGCTAATTATTTGGAAAGGATTCCTCACTAAAATTAAATATGATTTTTCCGAGTTTAATGGCAGGTCCTATAGAAATTATGACAGGGCAGCTTTTCAAAATTCACTAAAAAATTGTCTCTGGGACCCTTTATGGACATGTGATGACCCTGAAATGTGCTGGCAAATAATCATTGGCAATATCATATCTGTGATAGATCCCATGTGCCCGCTGACCAGACGACGAGTGAAAAACAAACACGAACCTTGGTTAACAAATGAAATTCTTGAGTTGATCTATGATAAGGACAAGGCGTGGAAAAAGGCAAAAAAAAACAAATTGCCTTATGATCTCATCATAGCAAAAAGATTACGTAATGATGTTAAAGACATGGTCAGAAGGGCTAAAGCAGATTTTGTCCAAGACTATCTAATAGATGATAAAATATCACCTAAGAAATTTTGGGAAAAACTTAACTATCTTACCTCTGCAAATAAACAGATTAAAATACATCTGATTGATAAAGATACAAACACTACTGTTCCACCCAAAGAAACACCAGCTTTTATTAATAAATTTTTCACTGAAATAGGACCTAACTTAGCTGCTCCCTTTAATGATGCCTGGGTAAATGATTTGCCACCAGTACATGTGAATACCTTGTTGAAACTTCAACCAGTGGATCACCAAGAAGTCCTTAAGTTAGTGAATGATATTGTAATATTCAAGTCATCTGCCATCGATAATTTGTCATCTAAGATATTAAAAGATGCCTTTCTAGTTATTATCCCACAGTTAACCCATGTTTAATTGTTCTATCTTAAATTGTATTTTCCCCCTATCTTGGAAAACTGCCACTGTTGTACCTTTACAGAAAGCTGGGGACACCACAGATGTTAACAACTTACGACCAATTTCTCTCCTACCTCTACCGGGCAAAATGTTAGAACGTATTATTCAAACAAAACTTGTAAACCACTTGGAGACTAATAGTTTATTATCCAATCTACAAAATGGTTTTAGGAAAAATAGATCGACTATAAGTACTGTGGCAGATTTTACTGATGATATTCTTCTGGGCCTTAATTCTAAAATGTATACTATTGCTGCTTATATTGACCTAAAGAAGGCCTTTGATACCGTTTCTCATGAAATTCTAATCAATAAACTATATATGTTTGGTCTACATGTTAATACAATAAAATGGCTTACTAGTTACCTATCAAATAGAAATCAAAGGTGTTTGGCTAATGGTATATCATCTAATATTATGAATGTTACCTGTGGTGTCCCCCAGGGCTCAATTTTAGGGCCAACCCTGTTTTTGCTGTTCATAAATGACATTGCTCATAGTCTATTACATTGTAATGTAAGATTGTATGCAGATGACACTGTTATTTACTATACAAGTGATAGTGAAGAACTTGCACATTCAAGGGTATCAGCAGATCTAAAACTCCTCTGTATTTGGTTATCTAGAAACCATTTGACTATAAACTTAAAGAAAACAAAACTGATGTTATTTGGTACAAAGAATATGTTAAAAAAGGCTGAATATTTTGATGTTATTGTATCAAACTCACCACTGCAATATGTTCCACACTATACCTACTTGGGTGTCAAACTTGACTGTAAACTAACCTTTGAAATGCATGCGTCCGAATGTATTAGAATTGTCTCTCATAAACTGTATTTGCTGGGTAAAACCAAGAAATTTTTAAACAAGACTCAACTTATGGCTCTTTTCAAAAGCAAACTTCTGCCATATTTTGATTATGGTAACATTTTTTATATAAATATTCACAAAGGTACACGTGATAAGATGCAAAAACTCCAAAATCGAGCCATTAGGCTGATACTTGACAGGGACTCTAGACATAATGTATGGAATTTACACAATGAATCTGGTTTACCATTCCTGTTAGACAGATACAAGTGCCATTTGCTGAATTTCTGTTTCCAACGCAAGGATGTTCCTACTTACATTCAAGATGCCCCTCGAATTTTACGAAACTATAATGGCATAATATTCAAGGAAATACTTGCTAAAAATGCCTCCTTTGAAAGAAGCATATTATATCAAGGAGCAAAGTTATGGAACAATCTGTCTGCTCTAGACCGCTCTGAAAATACCCTATCAACTTTTAAATCCAAAACCAAAAAGGCAATGCTGTTGCCTGTTTCCTAGACAAATGGTACTCAGAATCATTTATTTAATTGTCCATGTAAATGTATTGATGATTTATTGTGCTGTATAAGAATAACCTTAGATAAAGTAGCACCATATATTTTATGATTTTGATGTTAGTTGGGCCTAATATTTTTCCCATTTAATCGTCTTTTGTTAAAATTTGTTTTATATTTTTTTAAGTGATACTATTAATATTGCTTGTTTCCCGTCTTCATAAATATATTGCTTAATGGGGGATTTAACAATTTAAATTTGTAAATATTGTTTATATTTTTTATAATTTGTATATGTATTGTATTGTGAACATTGTAAACTATTGTCTGATTGTTGTACTGCCAAATTTCATGCAAGTTGAGATGTCAATGAAAACAGGCTTTGAGCCTACTTGTATTGTCTCAGGATAAATAAAAGTTTCTAAAAAAAAACAAAAAAAAACTAGGTCTACTCAAAAGGAACTGAATGGAGGATAGATTTACATTTAGGGGTCATGCTCATAATCTTCAGGTTTAACCTACCCGGAAATGTTGCATTGTTTCTGAATGAATTTTGACTTTCATAATCTGTTTTGCCACACATTGAACTATATCAAACTGTGCAAGAAATTTATTAACTTATCATGTAACTGCAGTGTATAGTTGACTTCCTTTTTCTCTCATGGCTGAACACATGGTAAATCTGCCACAACTAGGCTTTTCATGAAATGGGGTTTTACTACCAACTCATCCAATTGACAGTTCTGTGGTGAAGACATCATTGAAATTTTACTACCCATCCTCTTAACTTGTACATTTGCAGTCAAATCTGATCGTGCTGTCAAAGTGGTCTGCATATGTCTTGAAACAGTCCCTCTTCTTCCTGTTCTGGGTGTTGGCTGATCACACGCAGGTCCTTGTTGGTCAACAGTCCGTTGTCGAGTTCTGTAAAAACAGCTAAATATGCCTGCAATCATACCCTTGAAGGCCTTTTTAAACTTGGGTTCACGCCATGCATATATCATAGGGTTGATCCAAAAGTCATATAGTGCATTGCAACAGGACATGATTACCTTGTGCCATTCTGCTGATTCCACTGACATAGTGGATAGGGTTATGAAAAAAGGTGCATACAATAGAAAATAGATACCAACAACCATTGCCATCATCTTTGTTATTTGTAGATCCTTCTTTGTACGCTGTTGTTGGTTGGGATGAGAAGCTGCTGCTACCGGTTGTTTACTTTTAAAAGCACAATGTGCAATGCGCCCATAAAAAACAAGATTGATTGCAAAAGTCAGAAAAAATAAAACTGCACCCAATTTTAAATGAAGTGATGGGAAATAGTTACTTGGTGTAAAAGTTGTTCCTTCAGGTACATTTACCATGGCTGCTATAAAGATATTATATGATATGAGGATAAACCAAATACAAATAATCATTATATAAACCTGTTTTTTAGACAACTTGTTGCCCTTGTTTAACTGAGCTTGTAAAGACTTGAATCTCTCAATTGACAACAGAGAAAGGCACAAGAGTTCTGAATGAGAAGAAATAACTTCCAAGGTCACCATTGACAGAAAAAAAGCACTTTGTATAAACCAAGTACTTTCAATATTAAAACCAGGAGCCAGAATACCTGTTGCCACTCCGTGAAGAAAATCAGATAGGGCAATGCTAGCTACAAGAATGTTAACTGGTGACCTCAAATACTTGTATTTCAGGATACACGCTAAAGTCATGAGATTAAAAACCATAGTTTTTTTTTTTTTAGTTTTTTTTATTTCGATTCCTGAGTACATCAAGTTCTTCCATCGAATTTAATACCATAAACATAATACTAATCACACACATTTTTACATATAGATATTCAAGTCGATTAATGGGTTGAATTAGATCACACACCCAACAACATATCATCATTAATATAATAGTACACAGTAATGTTGATACACATTCGATTATGTTTGAAAGTTCATCTTATACCCATTTAATGTATGGGATATGATAGTAACTCACACTTAGTTCAATGACATATTTTTAACGATAACCTTAAATCGTTTACTTTCACATTTTTGAATGTCACTGTGTAACAAGTTCCATTCCGTTAGTCCTCTTACATATGGACTCCCCTGAATTTTTGAAAACCTTGTAAAATGTTGCTTTAGCTTCACCTTCGATTTACTACGCAACATTTTGTTGTGTTTAGGCTCATAAATGTTAACAGCCTCCTTACTCTGGTTGTACATTATTTTTAATAAACCTCTTTTCCTGCGAAATTTTGGATATTCTAGTCGGTATATTTTATGCAGCATGTCAATGGGTAGCCTGTCCTCAGAATTTTTGCTGTTTTCAATCAGCCTAACAGCTCTATTATGTAGTCGATCTAACTTTTTAATTTTGTCTGCAGTACCTGATTCAATTAGAAAATCGCCATAATCAAAATGGCATTGAATCATGGTTTTAAACACACATAAAGAGGTTTTCTTACTAAGAAATCGTCTAATTTTAGCAAATATACACAATTTGCCTTGTACCTTTTTTGTTACATGTTCAATTTGATGATTCATGTTCAACTTATCATCTAAATAAATACCAAGATATTCGTAGACTCGAACCTGTTTCAATTTTACCTCCCCAATACTTAACATAGTATTTAATTCGAGAGGGTCTGACTTGTAGTTAACTATCATATACTTTGTTTTTTCCTCATTAATAGTCAGCTTATTTCGAAAACACCAATTTACCAGTAAATTTAGCTTACACTGTGCATCATATAATGCTAAGCTGGGGGAGGTTCCACTGCCAATCAATAAAGTATCATCAGCGTACATCACACATGATGTATTATCTAGCAATTTAAAGACATCGTTTACATAAATGATAAAAATTAAAGGGCCTAAAATAGAGCCCTGTGCGGTACCATAGATTAATGGCAGAATATCCGAGCTATCATTACCTATTATCGTACATTGCGTTCTCATAGTTATATATGATGTCATCAAGGTTATAGAATCTGCAGCAAAACCATATAGTTTTAATTTGTTCAGAAGAATATTATGGTCAATGGAATCGCAGGGGCGCGAGAAAAATCGATGAATACACATGTGCTATACAAATGTTCATTCCAATTTTGATATAACAATTTCAACATTTCGAATATAGCTAAAGAGGTACTCTTTCCAGTCCTAAAACCATATTGATTTTTGGACAGGATTAAGCAGGATTGAAAGACCTTTTGAACAAAAAAGAGTGTAGGAAAGAAAGCCATAGTACCAGCACTTTCAAGAACTGCTATTAAAAACAATCTGATCTGCAATGACACTCGGGTCAAATCCTTTTGACCCTAACCAAATATGCCAAGTAAAATTTAAAAAGTTATATAAAGTGCCTGTATCGAAGATCATATGAATCAAGGTGGTTAGATGAATGAAAGGAAAAAAATGTGCTTTGAAAGCAGTGTTTATGTATCCCTTGGCCTCTGCTGTTGCACGTAGCTCAATCTTGGAAAAGACTAATAGATTGCTTCTTACAGTTGCTGCATCTGAGGTGATATACACAGAGTGAGCAAACCTACCAATAACCCCAGTGTCTATATATATATACATATATATATATATATATATATATATGGAAGCTTCCCCCAGTAATGCTTCAGTTTCATAACCATTCTCACTACTTTTTCTTGACTTTTTGTAGAGTACACATTTTTTTCATTAATCATCATCACAACCTTGCATACAAAAATCATTTGAAGGCATGGATGTTTGTAAGATTTTAACATCTCATCAAGAAACATAACATCAACAAATTAAAAAGTAATTCAATTTCAATCACAAATACATATATTTGGCTCTTGCTGCTTAATTTTCTTTAAACTATGTTTATATAATCATGCACTGATTGAGTAATATGATACTAAAATTGCTTATCAAATTACATACCCTGTCTCAATAAGTTGACACTGAGAATTAATCAAAAGTGAAACATCATGTAACCTACATTGTTTCTGGATCTCTAAAAGTTTTGACAGTTTGACAGTTGAACATGCCGGAAGACATATAAATAAACCTAATCAAACCTCTTACTTCATTGCTACAAA
The DNA here is from genome assembly GCA_936440205.1 of Lepidonotus clava. NCBI lineage: Eukaryota > Metazoa > Annelida > Polychaeta > Phyllodocida > Polynoidae > Lepidonotus > Lepidonotus clava. The sequence continues at coordinate 6,344,455 of OW387143.1, forward strand.
ATAAAATGTACTGAGTACTAATATAGAAGGAAATAATTGGTAGTCAGCGTTAGTGTCTCAACTAGCAGGGGATCTGAAGTTTTGGGGCCTCCAATTAGTGAGGGTTGACTGTAAACTGTGTGTGTACAACAATTGCAACATGTCAATTGTGGTTGATGTTGATGATGATGATACTGCTCCTATAAAACATGTATCAAATAGAAAAGGTGCTACAGTAAAGTTTATGATAAAAGCTTGCATTTTATTTTCAAAATGTGCCACATGTTATGAAAAACTTTGATGTGTTACGGTTTCCAAATGATAGGATCCATGCTGTTAAGGAATAATTTCATGAGATATGGTTGTATTAGGTCTAGGGAAACAGATATGTATGTGTGCTTGCACTTACAAATTATAAACTTGCAATTCAATCTTAAGCTTTGCTATAGAAATAGTATGGAAAACGTGATTTTTCAGTCTCATGATCAACTGTTTTTGTTTTAACACACACACACACACACACACACACACACACACACGTACATATATATATATATATATATATACAAGATAACACACACAAGATAATGACTCTTAAGATAGCTTCCATGTTGGTCTTGAGAAGGTGCTGTATTTCAATAAAACCATTTGACATTTCACAAAGGTTCAAAGAAATGAATGATAATAACAAGCAAAATACCTCACACTGATATAACATCAAAATACCTATGGTACCTTAAACTTCATTCTGTTCAGAATAAGCTTTATACCTCTTTGAACACACACACACACACACACACACACACACACACACACACACACACATATATATATATATCCTGTGTTGACTATCAACTTGACACACAACATTTTAAATCCTCATCCATTTGGTACATTCATGCGCAATTTCATTTCTTTACTCATCACTTAAAATTAAAGCAATGTGGTATTCAATTTGTAGAAAAGAAGTCAGATTTCGCAACAAAGGTTTCATAATAATAATGTTACAATTTAGGTAAATAATGTCTTCGTTGTTATGATTTGTCATCGTGCAAAAGGACACAGTGGCCCGTTGCACAATAGAATTTCGTTACTAAGATAAAACAACGAAAGCACAACGAACTTTTGCTTAACAACGAAATGTTTCGTTGTTACGAAAATATTCCACTCTTACTTAAATAGTAAAAATCTCGGCTTCTAACGAATGGAATTGAATTCTGTAAATTGATATAAAAAGGCAAGACATTGGAGAAAACGCATTAGAAGTTACAACTCATTGAGGGCATTCTAACTATAGAAAAAGAATTGTTAAAAAAAACTTTCGTTGTTACGAAAATACCTGCAAATAATTTATTAAGCAACAACGAACTCTTTCGCTGTTTACAATATTTTCGTTGTTACGAAACCCATTGTGCAACGGGCCACAGAGGTAAGATGAGGGTTAATACTGTATGTGTAAATGGGCATTTAAGAAATAGTGAGCAGCAGCATCAATTTGATTTCTGACCTCATCAGCAAATATGTAAGTCGTGTAGCATCGGGCTCCTAGTGATTTCACACTGATTTTGCTTATTTCTCAAAATCATAATAATAAATAGGTGCAATATCATTTAAAAAAAATACCATTTAAGATTTTTAAACCAAGAAGCTGTGTCCATGAACTGCAAGGGGCATCCAATAGTGAATGTGATATGCCAAACCAGAGGTTCCTGAGATCCCCTTGGTTGTCAAGGCCACCTAAACACGATCCGAAAGTTCTTCTGTATTGCGTAACTCTAACAATATCTAAAGCATGTATGATAGATCATGAAAATGCAAAGTGGAAAGTCCAGTTAGCATATGCACAATTCTATATGCTGTGTAGGTTATATATAATTATGTAACACTGATGGGATTCTTCAATTTCACTTTACAATGAAAAAATTCTAACGCTATGAAACTGCTAAAAATTTGATGTTTGTTTTATATCACAGGTTCATTCTAGTAAATCTACAATAGTTTAACAAGAAATGATTTCAACGAGTTGAGTATTTGAATAGTACATTCCCAATATCAACAACATGACAGATAATGCTTAAAGTCATAACATACATATCTATTAGTTCCTTTCCAAATAGTTTTGTAATTTCAGATGAGTTTTATTTAACACATACTCAATATATTTCGCTGGTAATATCTTCGGATCGTATCTAGTTATCTGTACAATGTGTCTCAGTGACACTGACGTGAGTTTTTTCGATCGTCCAGGCCTATACACATTTGTTATCCATCCATCAGCATGCCATGTCAAAAACTCCCGTGGATAATAGTACCCAAATATATCAATGTGAGTCCTATGAACAAAATCATACGTCAGAATCGCCATGTTTCCTCCACGATGGGTGGGTCCGACAACACCAACCAGAGGTGGAACCATTTTATGGAGCTCATCAATAAAGATATGTGTCCAGTTTGAGCTAGTCATAATTGTATCATCATTGACTCTGTAAAAGAAGTCACGTCCATCTCTGTAAGCAGCCATCATGGCATCATTCTGGGCCCATGCTGGTTTACCAGTATGGTTACATCTTATCATGTTTATCTCAATGTGCCCTAGGTGGTGACACATGGTCTCCGAGATCTTCATAAACTTTTTTTTCCATTTCTCCAACTTTGCTCCATCATTAAAGAATGTGTCATTGTAGTCATAAGCAAAATAAAAGAAGTAGTTGTATCCAATACTTGCTGTTTTGCAGAAGCTTGGCAAAAGTTGCTTGAATAATGGCATTCGTTCTATATCATTAGATTTGACTGATGTTATACCCATTCCAATGGCTACTGTTATATTGTGTTTTTCTAACAAAATTGTCTTTGATATAACATTGAAGCCCGAATACTTTTGAACAGTTAAATGTATTGCAAGTGGAACTGCTAGTCCTAATCCTATGATAACAAATATTTGGCAACATCTTGAACAACTTGAAAATGACAGAGGTTCCTCCATGCCCTATTTACACCAGATAACCCCTACAAACCACCTGAAATGAAAAGAAAGACAATATGACAAACAGAATATTAGCTACATGTAATCTAACATTTTGTTTGTACAGGGCCATCCAGGTTTGTTAAGTACAGATGCTTTATATGATGTGCAATTTTACAACATATATTGATAAAGCTTTTCTTGAACATACCAATCTCTGTGTAGGATAGGGTTTCCACATTCTTTGGCACAGTTTGAGTCACCCTTCTGTAAACACTATTATTCTCAATTAAGTACAGACACGTGGTCTGCGGCAGTGCATTACATATATGTACATATTCTAAGAACTATGGCAAATGTAATAAATCTCATAAGAGGGCATATTTTCATTCTTTTGATGGTAAATATACAGATATAATCAACCAAAGGTTGATTAAACTGTGAATTTAAAATTGATTGTTTTATTTGTCAATTTTAAAGGTTAAAATCTCATTTACTTTCAAAGGTTTTGAGCTAAACATCTTCGTACCATATATTGTCCTGGGGGGAGGCATTTTCTTTTGTTTTGGCTTTTGTTTTATGATAAAACAAGTTTTACTTTTGTTATTGTTCTTTGTGCATGTGCTTAAAAAACTGTAAATGAGAGACAGTTTCTGGTATTCCCCTTTTACAGAGAAGCCCATTACAATAATAGCAAATACAGTGCTATGGTAATACTTTAAAATAAGAGATCTAGAGCCCAATCCAATTCATGAATCTTTCCTGAATTTCAGCTCTTCCCACCCCCAAAGATTGGTACAAATGCATTGGATTCATACAGATATTTACTCATATTTTCCAGATTTCTAACAAGGATTCATCCTTTGAAACTTATAGAATTAATACAATTGCTCTTACCTGCTTTGGGCATAAACTGTGAGTGTTAACCTAAGGGACTGCATCTGGTAGGTCTCCTCAGGATATTCGGTGCACGAATTAAACAGACTTCTGATAAGGTGTACTTGTCTTGCGATAGCAATTGATAAGCATTCTTTTCTATTCAAATACAGGTCATGTCAATACTAAACTATGTCAAGCTTTATAAGAGGTATAAAAGAAACATTGTGCTAACCGTACCAGTTACATATACACGAATATACATGGTTATTCAACATTTTATTGAATTATATCATCATATATATGATACTTCATCTGACACATGTATCAAAGTGAATAATTTAAGATGGAAAAATATTCTCTCTATGTTAATACATGTACCACATTTAGTATGTCATTCTATGCACATATCATTGATCAGGTTATGGGCAAATGTGTGATATTCATTGTTTAATTAGCTCAGTACTATACAATTTAATAATAACTTGAGTTGCATCTAATACATAGTATTCTTTCAGAACTTTTTTTCAAAGGTATAATGTAAATGAAACCAATGCAAAAAGTAGCAATTCTACCCTCATCCATTTGCCATAACTTCCTTAATAAGAATAAGATACCTTTATCCCGATTAAGGACAATGGCGCCATTTGCAGATACCCAAATATTGAAAGTTCCTCAATCTAATATATTTTTTGCAGAAAGAATCAATAATATTATTATGTAGAATTCATAAATGGTATAGAAAATTGGCTGAAAGGAATAGTAGAAATGGGGAAACACGACTAATTTTGAGAAAACTTTCCAGATGCTGAAAAATGAAATTTGCAACAAAAACTACATTTTCTTCTGTCACTCCTTTAGTAAAAGTTGTATAAAGGCACATTATGCATACAGATTATTGTACGGGTCTCAGAAATAACATAGACTTTTCAAATACTTAAACACATTTTTTTTAGTGAATTTATAGAAAAACAAACATGTTTTAAAATGGATATTCATCTCTGCAGGCCAAATTAGTGCAGTCATCCCCTGTTTCTTTGGCTGGATATGATAGCCTACATCCTTATGCGTACAATATCAACTTTTCAATGTTAGATTCTTCTTGTGTGGAACTATATTTTTGAACTTTTGTGTTTTTGAAATAGTTCAAGTTAAAGATGTTTTACATCATTAAATTTTACACAAGTCTTTCTTTCTCAATAGGAAAAACATAAACACAGTTATCAAAAGCATTAGTCTGGTGATGATATTATTTCTGTGAAAATAATTGGCAAATGAAATCAGACGTTAAAATATATTTTAAAAGATTTTGAACAATCAGCACGTATTTAGACTACTTTAGCTGAAAGGTCTGCATGGTGACCCCTGATAATTTTATCATTTTTGGTACCTATATAGGTATAACTTTCACAGTGTAAAGTTTGAAACGATTCTCGATGTGACTTCTTTAATGGCGCGATTGTCCTTAAGCAACAATGAAAGTGTTGAAATACCCTGTAATAAGGGAATTTCAGTGCAGAATTTCTTTCCTTGGTAAACTTGGAGCTTGGAGTTTAATTGTCCTTTAAAATTGAAATCAAATACACAATAAATCAAAACGATTGTGATAGGGTCATTACATAAGAGCAGGCCAAATTGATTAGTTCGGCTGTGGAGATAATGCTACAATAGTAAACTAATTATAGACAGGACCACCCAACAACAGCCATGCCTGATGGGTCCATCACCTATCGTAAAAGGCAGGAAATATTAATCAGACCATTTTGTCAGGACTGACAGGTCACTCAGCCTGGCCCAAGCCTGGCCCAACATGTTGAAAAACATGCATCCTAGCCTCCCTACCAACCTAATTATTTTCCATTGATATCTATAGCTAGAGCAAAATACAACCAGCTAGTTCTATTCCTGTTTTTAGATATGCAACTCTAACAGATACTTCAACTTTTACTATAGTATATCAACATTTCTAAAACTATCTAGGGGTTGAAACAGGATTTCAAAAAAGGGGCATCTGCATGTAGCCTAAGCATTAAAACCTTGTCTGCACACTCACCCAAAAAAGGGGAAGACAGGGCATTAGTACCCCTTTGGTTCCCCCTCTGGATCCACCTCTGTCACCAATAGATTAAAAACCTTTGGCAAAAAGACACACTTGAAGAAACACAAAAGACAAAATTCAGCATTGTACAATTTAATACTGGTGAAGAAGACATACATACATACATACATGCATACTGATATCACCATTTATCACTATAAGGTAACAGTAATACAAGTCAGAGGTTGCTAATTATTGATATTACATTTAACGTCATTATTACATAAACCATCAAATAATACTAGAGAACTTCCTGTTGCCTGATGTTATTAGTGTCAAAAATGTTCACTCTTGAGTCATATTTTACACCAAAAACAACATCTTAGCACGTTGTTTGTGGGTTGAAAATTGTACGATATATATAACAAATATGAACTGTACCATTATATCATATGCATTTACAGGAATCAAATTGATTCAGTGTAATAATTGTCACTTGAAGTTATCCTGTTGAGTGGAAAACAGTGTTGCTATTATTTTTATGCACATGTGCTTAAAGTATTTTTTGAGTTATTTCTTAATATTTCTCTTCTGCAAGGGGCCACCAATGACTTCTGAATCATAACAGTGACTCTACCATTGGCCCCTTGCTTATCAGCAGCGTATTATAATGGTAACAGTTTTAACAACACTTTTTCAAAACAGCATCATTTTACAACAATATACTTAGATGTTTTAAGTGCTCTTGTTATAATTGAACCTTTGTCCCCTTGTTTTTGATAATAGAAGCAATAGAAGCTCTGCAAATCAAACAACAATTGCTATCACAACAATGATGTGGTTGTGGCAATACCTTGCAAATTGGCCACCTTCCAAATAAACTCTTATTCCATTTCAGTTTCTGGACAAATACACCAATGCTACAACATATTCCTAGAGCTACACATACAATCTAATTGTTAATGGTGTGAAGAGCTGTTACTTTAAAAGTTGAAATGAATCATTGGTACATCTCTTCTGCCTTTACATCTTACGGAGCATCAAAGAATAGGAGCAGCTTGTTGAGTATTTCTAGGACTTTGAATAAAGGGGGCCCATGCACATATAGGCTACATACTTAAATGGTGCACATGCACTGACAAATTGTGCCACATGTCAGTCTGACCAAAGTAAAATACAAGTTGTAAACCAAGCTGACTATACACTATCACTTGGCAAATCCAGACACCTTTGCAGAACATAGATTGAATAATATATCTTGAACCTGTGTACTGATGAAGAATATATGTACAAAACATTTATCTATAACAAATAACTGTGCCATCAGAATATTGACATGACAACTATTGTCTGTCCCGTATGTGGGTGATCAAAATACCTAAGCACTTTAAAAACATATTCAAGTTATATACTATTTATGAATTGATTTACATAGATACATGCAAGATATTCAGTACCAGCTATGACTGACTGACGATATAAGAAAAGTGCCACAGCTTGGGTATTCTACCTCTTCAGAATTGGAAATGAAGGATGGATTTACATTTAAGGGTCATGCCTAAAATCTTCAGGGTTCACTTACCCTGAATTATTAAACTGTTGTATATGAAAGCTGGTTCTATGAGTTTCTTAATTCATTTGGGCTCCAGAATATGTTTTGCCATCCATTGCACTGTATCAAATTATGAAGGAAAACCTGAAGTTCTGTGAGTCCTTGACTTATCATATTACTTATCATTGAAATGTAATAAAGTTCACTTCCTTTTGCCTTTATGGCATAACCCTGGGCAAATCTGCCACTTGTAGACTTTCCTTGGAATGGGGTTTTATTACAAGCTCATTCACTTGACAGTTCTTTGGTGAAGACGTTGTTGAACTATTGCTATTCGACCCCTTGAATTGTACATTTCCTGTCATATTTGTGGATGCTGGTGAAGTGCTTGGCAGATGTCTTGAATCAGTCCCTCTTCTTTCTGTTAGTGGTGAAGGCTGATTGAACACAGCTCCTTGTGGTTCAACTGCCTGTGGTCCAGTTCTGTAAAAGCAGCTAAATATGCTTGCAATCATATCCTTGAAGGCCTTTTTAAATTTAGGTTCACGCCATGCATATATCATAGGGTTAATCCAATAGTTAATGTCATTGAGTCCAACACAAGAGTACATGATTGCCTTGTGCCAGTCTGCCGATTCCACTGACATAGTGGATAGGGTTATGTAATAAGGTGCATACAATAAAAAGTAGATACCGACAACCATTGCCATCATCTTTGTTATTTTTAGATCCTTCTTGGTGTGCTGTTGTTGGTTGGCAAGAGAAGCTGCTGCTACCTGTTGTTTACTTTTAAAAGCACAGTATGCAATGCACCCATAAAAAACTAGATTAATTGCAAAAGTCAGAAAAAAACAAAATTGCACTCAGTCTTATATGGAGTGATGGGAAATAATTACTTCCTGTAAAACTTGTTCCTTCAGGTACATTTACCATGGCTCCTATAAAGGTATTATATGGTATGAGGAGAAACCAAATGCAAATAATCATTACACCAACCTGTTTTTTAGACAACTTGTTGCCCTTGTTCAACTGAGCGCGCAAAGACTTAAATCTTTCAATTGCCAACAAAGACAGGCATATGAGTTCTGTATGAGAAGAAATAAATTCCAAGGTCACTGTTGACAGAAAAAAAGCACTTTGTATAAACCAAGTGCTTTCAATATTAAAACCAGGAGCCAGAATACTGCCTGCCATTCCATGAAGAAAATCAGATAAGGCAATGCTTGCTACAAGCATGTTAGCTTGTGACCTTAAATACTTGTATTTCAGCATACACACCAAAGTCAAGAGATTAAAAACCATAGCTAAGCAGGATTGAAACACCCTTTGAACAAGGAATAGTGACCAAAACAAAGTTTTGTTACCTGACATTCTGAGGGCAGTTTCAGAGACTGATATCACATCCAACACCCTGATCTCTGTCTTCTCTTTGTGGCTGAAATAGTGTAGGGACACTGAGGTCAAACTGTTTTGATCCTAACCAAATAAGCCCACTACAATAGAAAACAGAATCTAAATAGACTGTTCTGATGAAATCCTGACACACTAAAACATATACCAGGAGCCAACTCAATTGCTGACCAACTGTTAGAAAAGCTCTAAATCAGCTACCACCAAAAATATCCTGGCATGTACTGAATTGAACTGTATGCGTATGAATGTGATTAGATGAATAAAAGAAAAATATGCCTTGTACTGTAGGCTTGGTGTGTATATCCCTTTACCTATGCATGAAGGTCTATCGTAGGAAACTGCTGACTGTTTTTCCTTGTTGCTGGTTCTGAGTGTAAATGTAAGAGTGAGTAAACCTACCCACATCAGTAGTTACGATATAGGGCTAGAGACAGTATAATGAGGAGACAGCCCACTTACCCCTTATGATGTGATGTATGTGACACAATTGTATCAAGTGGTGGGATGAATGGCCAATGTTAGGTGTCAATACCATCCTAAATATAAAGCTCATCGTTTGCAAAGGTGCCGAGCATTTTCAAAGGTGCAGAGTGTTTTTAAAGGTATGTTTTTTTAAAACAATTTTTTTTTACCCTGGGGTGAGTAGGATTTCTCCTGTCTTCCCTCACCTCCAGCCACAACTTAGTCTAATACAAGCTTCAACATGATACACACAACTTGTTCATTAATAGTACAAAAGCTGATAAGATAATAATGAGTTGATGACATGATACTTACTCATGAGATTTGATCACAGTACTTAAAAATCTATTTCATCAGTAAACATATGATCAAATACAACTCTCAGTGTGTGCTGATCGCTTTTAGTCACCATACTTGAAAAGTTAATTAAAGGGTTCCTTGCACATAAATTTTCAAATGCCTATTTCTTATCTAATTAAGTTCTCGTTGGTATTCTAAAGGTATTTCAAAGGGAAAAAATGGAAAATGTTTAATTAGTGAATTATAAGGGAAAGAAAATTTGGGAATTCCTTAGTTTCTGGCCTTTCATTCCTGTCCTAGCTACGTCATAATTAAGGGGAATCCCTTTAAAAATAAGTTGAAAATTTCATGAAATTGAATGAATTTAGGGGAGTAAAGGATACAGATTTGTATAGCCTGTATGTGGCCTAATATAAATGTTTATTGCTAAACACGGCAAATTTTTGAACTCATACATTAGACAGGCTCGGCCGTGTCTGAATCCACTTGCTCTAAAACGTGTCAAGGAGTGTAAGTCTTACTCCACCATTATCCCTGAAAAATCAAAGTATCATTATACCACCCATAGCAGTGGGCGTGTTAGGTAATACTTTTGCACCCACCTCAAAGTTTCCCTTCCCCTTCTGGCGTGTATATAAGTGTAAGTCAGGGGGTGTTAATTATATTGTGTCACAATAGTCCCGTCCGCTCATAGTTCTCTTCACACGCCCAACCTTCTCGGCGTCTTAACGTACCTACCCTCCATTCAGGCACCAATATAATTGCCAGCAGTGGCGTACCCAGTCCCCCCCACTCACGATTGGATTAAGCAATTTGGCTCCACAATCTGAAAATTTCGTTTGGAATTTCTTATTAGATTACTTCTCGTGTTCTATCAAAAATGAGCCTATAAAAATCAGGGGCGGACCCGGGAATTTGTAGAGGGGGGGGCCCAAAAACATGAATGTACAGGGGGGTGGGCCCCCCATCAAACATGATTTAACAGGGCAAGGGGGGGGGGGGGGGCAAGGCCCGGCCGGCCCCCCCCCCCCCTGGGCCCCCCATCAAACATGATTTAACAGGGCAAGGGGGGGGGGGGGGCCAAGGCCCGTCCGGCCCCCCCCCCCCCTGGATCCGCCCCTGCGTGACCCCCCCTTACATTCATGTTTTTGGGCCCCCCCCCCCCCCCTCTACAAATTCCTGGGTCCACCCCTGTCCCTTAATTAGATACAGTACTAGTTTAACTAAAACAGGTAGAAATATAGCATTTTTAAAACAGATTTTCTTGAAACACATTATTTAGGAGTTAAACCAGGCTGCCTAAACCAGATTCTTAAACTTCTTGGAAATACAGGGTGAAAGGCATGAAAGCGCAAATGGTCTTCACTTAAAATGATAATATTAAATAACCTTGACTACACATAAAACTATTATTTTGTGTGATTTCAAGTTTTTACCCTTATTTAACTCTCGACATAAGAAATGATAAATGCGCTATATTAGCCTGACGGGCCATGCCCCCCCTCCCCCCCCTCCCCCCCCTCCCCCCCCTCCCCCCCCTCCCCCCCCTCCCCCCCCTCCCCCCCCTCCCCTGTTAAATAATGTTGTTTAAAAAGGGGCCCCTCCCACGTAGATTAATGCATTAGCCCCTCCCCCCCCCTCCCCCCTAGAAATGTCTGGGTCCGCCCCTGCATCCCTCCGGACTGGCCCGTGGGCCATCTTTTCATTTCAATACCATTATTACAAATATAACTTCCCAAAAAAAAATTTGGAGTGGCAGGTGGTAATCGAGTGCATGAAGTTCGATTAGCTCCTACCACCCAGGTCTGGCGAATTCATCTGTGCCATTATTCAGTTCATTTCATTTCATTAGTTTGCACAACCAGACCCAATTACGTATAGAGTTTGCGACATATATATACCGTGGGTGTAATCGGGGCAACGAGAAAGGTGTTTACCAAAAAGAGACACTTTGTAGTTTCGGTCCTTGTGTTTCAGTGGGTTTTCCGATTTGGAAAACAAGCAATACCACAAGTTATTAATTTTGATCGCCCTCAATTGTCACTGATGTGTCTCTTTCGGCGGAAAGGCAAGTTTATCAACTTCAATTTACATCGCCCATCATCGTTTTCCCCAACGTAGTTTCGACGTATCCTGCGACCGGAAGGACCTCTAGACGGCTTTTGCTGGTTTCCGACGTCATCGTATTATTCGACCCAGTGGATCTTTGGGTACCAGCTAACTCGGTCGGACCCCGGTTCGAGTCCCCTTCATGCCCTACGTTTTTCGTTCATTTAATTTCAATTTTGCAATGACGATTATCAGGGTTTTTGCCGACGAGAGGGCCATGGACCTGCAGGCTCAGGTGGACAAGCTGAACCTTTCGGACTCGCAGATAGACGTGTCACACTTGCCGGATGCAACGGTAAATAACCTGGTTTCACTAGCGTGGATCCATACAACCACCCACCCTCACGATCTAGTAGTAGTTATGGGAGGTCCGTTTGATTTCCTTCTTTGGGACAACTATGTCAAGAAGTATCACTTCACACGGGAGTCCGCCGATCAGGCTGTCGACCGTATCCTGGGACATTTAAACGACGCTGACATTGCCTTCCATAGGAACTTCCCGACAGCCAACATCTTGTTCGCGGACTTTACCGGGTGTAACCTGAGCCGTTGTCCGTTCGTCCAAGACACAGACCCACAACACCAGAGAACTCTTAACGCTGCCATTATAAAACTGAATCAGGAGATTACAGCCATCAACAAACGCAACTGGCTACCGTCCTTGTTCCTAGGAAAATGGGTTCACAAACTGAGGCATACCAAACGTGGGCGGAGCCACTTTTGGTCGCACAGGTACCAGCTGCTAGCCGACGGCTACCGTCCTAGTCCCCAACTCTTGGAAAAGTGGGCTAAGCAACTTTCCCACCTGGGCCACCAATGCTCGTAAACACCCCCACACAAGAACTTTTTCTTCTTATATTACTCACCTAATTACCTGTAACCTAATGTTTGAATAACCTAGGACAAGTTTTTGGGAACATTACAGTGGCTGCTGGGCCTGGTAAATTCCCCGTTTTAAGCGTTGACTAGCTTGTGATTTAAACACATAACTTATAGCCTCTGCTGGTATCTTGCAGACCTCCGGTTCTCCCAGTCAGTTCCAAAACTTTATATGGACCCTCTGATTAACGTTTGTTAAATCTAAACATAGCTCAGGTACTGCAATTCAGTGGTTTCAAAATATTCTGTCTACCCCAAATATTAAAAAAACGTATGAGATTTGGAGATGTCACCTTGAGATTTCCTTAATTTCCGGATGTCTTTATTTGGCTGTGGCTATCATATAGTACTTCAATACGGAGAAAATAATTAAGGTATAGGATGCAAGACTGACTCAAATAGTTTATAGAAATCATGTACTTTTTATTATTTCATTAGTTTAACCAATTTAAGAGGTTTGATGAAAATAACCCAAAATGCACTCGGTCCCCTACGGGTCATCATTTAACAGGTATTGTAGCACAAGGCCAACCTAAAAAAAAAAATTGTTTCCTGTCCAGCGGGTGACCAGATAAATACGGACAATCTGTTTTTTTTCCAAATTTTTTTTTGTTGGTAAGGCTTTAACTGAAAACTTTGATAAAAAAAAAAAAATCAAAAAATGATAAAAAAAGTTTCCAGTCGGCCCTAAAATAGTCACTCGGGCAGTAAACAGGAAACAAACATTATTTTAAGGCTGGCCCAGGCCAAGTGCACTCAAGAACTGCAGCCTTAAGCTTACTATAGACCAGTACTAGTATAGGAACCTAATGAACATGTTTCAGTCCACTGATTCCTTGAGTTGAGAGTTAATACCGTTCTGTTCACATTGTTATTACATTGTTACTACCTCATGTAAATGTAATCTCATGTAGAATCATCTTGTGCCTTACTAGAGTTGACCTATGTTTATTTAAACATAATATATTGTGAATACTACTCAACATCGATGTAGAACACCGGGTATAGTGGCCAACAAATGCAATTTTTTTAGTTTCCTTGGCTTCTTGCGATGCCCTAACCATGCATCCTGCTATACGGAAGCCCTATAGCTAACCTGTTTCCTAGTTTGCCCAAGAAGTACGTACCTAGGCCTGTTATATTTCCTTCAGATAAATATACATTAGTTCATATCATTTGACTACCTTAGATAACTCAATAACATTAACTGTAACTGATGTATATTCAGCTAGTGTCTCATACTATGATGTTACCTGGCGGATTTGTTTAGGCTTTGTAAGCCCACAGTTTAGTGTCATACCTACCTAACCTATTATATCCCAGAATGATCTCACTACTATGTACAGAAAACTTGGATTTGTTAAATTATCCTGTAAGTGTCCCTCCGTACGTCTTGTTTCTTTTTGAGTATTCTTGAATTGCGCGAATGTTAATTCATCCATCTAGATCATGTTCATATGTTTAACTTTAATTCAAAGTGACTTTTTTTACCCGCACCCTATGAAGAAGCGTCTGTTGTATGTAACAGTATTCCCTCAATTTAATGATAAGGATAGGACTACTCTCAACCCTAATCGTCATGTCAAGAGAGGAGGTTGATTGTTAACTTATTTTAAACAGGATCGGGACGTTACGCTTTTTACAGGCGAACTCTCCATTTGTAATCAAAAAGTTGTTAAATCAAAAAGACCCTAAAAAAAAATTGGAAAATTATAAAAAAAAAAACTGCTCGAACCCGCCCTCTCCTCAACTACTACTTTTAAACATGATAGTCCTAATGGTAATGAGACTGATCCGGCTGAAATTCCGAATATTATAAATTTATTATATTTACTTCTTGCAAACATTCTAAATAACCTTCTTTCCCGATCTTAGCATCTGAATAAACAGGAGACACTGGGCATCACACTTCATTTAAATTAATTGTCTCAGTTTAATATGACCATTAGTTAACAAGTTCCATGTACTTTTTAAGTAACATGACAGAAAGCATTTTCGCGATTCTGCAGCTATCCCTCGCTCCCCTGTTCCCTTGTGCATAACATTTCATAATAAATCAGGTCCATTCCTAACGGCGGCAAAGTTTGGAAGCGTCCATCATGGCCGGCCTTAATCCATTAACACCCATAAGTACCCGGAAGCACCCCATCTAATCTGTACCCCCCTCTGACATCTGACAAGGGCAGGGGCACAGTCTTGGTAATCACATAACTCACACCAAACCGACTCAAGAGCGACACAGCTCTCATGCTGGGTGTCATCTGAAGGACTCCCCGCCATTATCAGGGGTTAGTTATCGAGTTAACACGGGCCAGAGTTGCCCCAGGGAACCTGCTGGGTCGGGCACTTCCATACCCAACCTACGTTCGCCTGCAAAGCACATGTAGCTAAATCTTTGACAGGCCTATTTCACCCTACCATCCATCGCCCCTCCCACCCGGAAAACCATTTACCCTTACCATCCATAGATGGAGTATTAAAAGTGTTTGAAATTAACTTCTTTTGAAGTCATCCGTGAGAGATGAGAGTCATTAAAAATTCATTAAACATTTTCTGTATGGATAAAAGGTACCTCCCGGCCTATATAACTACCCTAAATAATTCACCTTAAACTGGGTCTAAGCTGGTTAGATATAAAGCCGACCTTAAGGTTTGAGACTAATTTCAGCCAGTGCATGACTTAAATCGGCCTGAACTCCATATAAACCACCTGCAAATAAAACCTATAAATATCGGGCAGTAATGGCATTTACAGGCTTTCTCACTTCTCATCCACAAGTTAAGGAACCCCATGCCAACAATTCATTTTGAAGTCTGCCTTCCAATTCAATTAGAACAAGCCGACACCCTAACCAACGAAAGCTTACTAGCAAGCATACGCCTAAGCTTATACTCTTCGCACGGCTTTTCTTTTGGCATTAACGTAAGGTTTCTGCACGGAGGTCGAAACCTTTAGATCCCAGGTGCACGTGGCAACTGTCTGTCTACTCCTTCCCGTGACTGGGAAAAAGTAATAAAAGACTAGGTCGGTCTCTAGCCTGCATCAGACATGGCTCCAACAGTATCCGTACTGCTCCTTCGTGGACTCTTTATCCTGGGCACTGTCTCAGCTAAGCCATGCCTATGCACCAGTACGGTAAACCGTTTTCGTACCAACTATGGTGTAGTATTCGAGAGTAAACCGTCCATCCACATAGGTAATGAGTACTTCACTACCGAAGTCGATATCATTTTACCACTTCCTCCTTCTCCCAAACAGGCAGCCGCACTAAATTGTAGACACGGCGCTACCCTGGCAGCCGGTTCAATGGAACAGTGTCGAAAAATCCAACTTATGTTGAATAACATAACATCTATTGGGAAGACTATAGCAGCGAAGGTCACCAACGGACTCCGGGAAGTGCAATCAATTTTGGAATCGACGGCCCAGCCAACACCTCCATCAGCCAAATCCAGGAAGCAGCGGGCTCTGATTCCAGAAATCGGCAAGTTCTCCGAGACTTTATTTGGAACGGCCACACTCGATGACTTGAAGCAACAGACTCGTGCTGACCAGGTAAATGCCGATGAAATCGGCTTCCTCGATGGCAAAATAAATGCAGTCCTAAAGGTAGTTGACTCCACTTTGGAAATCCAACTCCAGGCCATCATAGAGAACACTCATTCCATATACAATTTGTCCCGAGGACTCCAGGCTTACATTAGTAACCGGGAATTGATGGTCAGGTTGATGCAAGATTTGCAAGAATTGCGTCTACTGGATTTTAAACTGGACTATTCCCTTGATGTCTTGCTACAGGCTATTCGCGACCTAACGGAGAACAGGCTGAGTAACTCTTTGATATCGGAGACTGATATGAGGAAGATTCGGTACCTTTTCCTTTCCAAGTCCAATCGTTCAAATATTTATATTCCAAACACTCGCGACATGTATAGAAGTGTAACTGTTTTAGTCCCCCCGGTTTTACAGCGAAATGTTCTGAAAACTATTTTGAAGATTCCCGTTATTTCCTTAGACAAAATATTTACGGTTCTAAAAGTGAACACCTTCCCTCTAGCCTTCCATGGGCATTATACTCGCCTCTCCAACACACCGGCTTATTTATTGGTGTCCGCAACCCAATACACGGTATCCTCCAACCCAGATCTGGATAATTGCCATTCTCTGTTTTGTCATTATGACCTACCAATTCGCAGGCTTTCTCCCTCGTCGTGCCTCATTTCTATCTATCTACGTGATCATGAGTCTGTCAAACTTTATTGTGATTTCAAAATACTCATTCAGTCTAATTTCAGAAGGTCGAACATCCAAGTCATTGCAACAGGGACCTATTTGTTCTCTCACATAGACGAGGTCGTTGTGCGCTGCCCCAACCGAACAACAACCCATCCTGGATGTGAATCGTGCGTTCGTGCCTTTGAATGTGGTTGTTCTGTGTCCGCCAAAGAATGGGAAATTCCAGTCTCAAGTGTTAACTGTTTGCCTTCTACAGCAGGCCCCTTAAGAACAGTTTTCCCCGTGAACCTTGCTAGTCTTCAACACCTCAACCTGTCACTTAGCCGACTTGTGAACCCGGATTTTTCGTACGATAAACCATTCCCAATTTTACCTCTTAGCCCACAAATGCGAGTCAAGAGGATATTTTTAAGCGAGCAAAAGACAATTTCCTTTCCCTCCGTACATACATGAAAGAGATTCGACTGAATGAGGTCGAATACAAGAAACTTCGTGGTGACTTGCATCTTCCCCACGTACCATTCCTCCCGCCCAGTGTGCACGGTACTGTTTACCTGTTGAACATTGGACTTACTTTTATAATGGTACCAGCACTTTTTGTTTTCATCTCAATTCTGTATTTCAGACAACGTAAGATTCAAAGCGCATGCAGACGCTTGACTTTAAATTGAGTTGGTTATATATACATTAGCTATTAACTCTTCCTTTTATTGCAGCTCAAAAGTTCTCATTCATGTTCAATTTTTGTTGTTTAGAATATATACTCGCCCTCATAATTTCGTCACACAGCAGCAATTCATTTCCCATTATCAAAATTTGTTAAGGACCAGTTCCGATTTCATTGTCGCCCTCATGAATTCCCATTTATAATTAGTCACAGCCACATAAGACTATACACGTTCATGATATCAAAATGTTTTATTGTTATGCATGCGGAAAAGGTTTTAGGATGTCCACGTGTCAACGTTTCGCCTATTTTCCCATAAGTGTATTTACTGAACATACACTAATGTACATATGTAACGCGAAAGCTTCGTGAACATATGCATTTCACAATTTAAATTTTCCCATATCTACTTCAAACATATCGTACACTTTTATATAACTGTTCATCACACCCAAGAGTCTACGTCAGGCATGCAGCCCAGTTTTTCGGCTGGGAGTAGTTCTTGGGCCATGTTGTTCCTGTTGTTTATCAGGCAAACGCTCGCTCTACAAAGTCTGTGCCTGAAAAATTTGTTCAGGCGCACGCGCTCCGTACGAGGAATCTTGACTTCTTGCGGGAGTTCCAACGTCAAGGGTTCGTCACTGCCATTCAGGTGGACCGTGAGTGGGCCCGACCAGGCGACGGTCAGGGCCTTGGACAGGATGCTCGGTCTTTGGATGATCATTCGTGGGCAGGCAGCACTTCCTACGGCTTCCATTTCGGCGGGAATGGGAGCCAGTGGAAATAGGAGCGTTTCCCATCGGCAGTAGATTCTCAGACAGCACTGCACTGTAGCCCTCCGACGTTGACCCTGCGCCAACGAGCGACAGCCTGCTGCCAATTTCCAGAAGATACCGATAAATTTCCACCCCAGGTATATCACTAACAAGAGAAGCAGCCACTGATGGTCGGATTGGTCCGCGGGTTGGAGGTGACTAGGTCTCACCACTGGCCTTTCCTCCCGAACAAGACGCAGACGCAGACTTGCGTTTAACAGTCGCTCGATGTCCATGGCCATCAAGTGGCTGTTCTGAACCAGTGTATAGTACAGGCACATACTTATACCCCCCACCCCACACGACATCACAACCCCCCAGGTACTGTAAGGGCTTCGTCTAGTCTTTAGCGAAAAGTTAACCCTCGGTCGACAACTTAAACGCTAGGTAAGGTACAACTAAAACGACTTCTTCTAGCCGGGGGCTTCACAAGTTTTTACACTGGGTAGTGCGAAGCACGTCTAATAGGCCGCTATTTTCTTCAGAGAGCCGATCGACAGGGGGTTCATCTGAAATGACTTCTGTCGCGTTTGACACCGGGACACGCGTCTATGATGACCGCGTCCACCTGTTGGCCATCTGAGGCGGCGCATGTCAACTAGCTTCTGTGTCAGGTCCCTCACAGGAGTACCGCGGCACGCGGCCCGCGGGGTAGTCTTAACACTTCTTGACACGTAACAGGCCTCACAAGGGGCGGCGGTGAGGGTGTCGCTGATCAGCTGATACCCCATGTACTCCCCGTCACGGCTAGCACGTAACTTATGGTAAAAGTCTCTCTTACCCCGTCCACACCCCGTCACGTCTACCACGTAACTTATGTTCAAAGTCTTGCCTCATCGATAAAAGATCGCTTTCACCAGATCATGTATCCACAGGGGGGCCTGCCCGGCATGTATAAATACGGCGTGGCATATGGCTATATAGATCACTTGAAAACTTGCTGCCACCATGAACGGGTCAACTGATTATAGTGACTCTGTTCTGTCAAACCCGTCTATGAGCTCATGCAGGATCTTGACCAGCAGCCCCAAATCGGGTGGCGAGAAAATAACCAATCATGATTCATCAGCAGGCGTAGGTACTCTGATGTTGGATATGTCTGCGGATGCGCGTCAGTATGGGTCTCAGAATGGGTTTCAGGATCTCTCTGCGGATCAGTCTCTTCAGGACTCCCTGTACGCGGACGAGGGATCCACCCTCAACGACGTTGAGCTTAGCCTTGGTGGTTCCCAAGGCGGTACTGCATCCGCATCGTCGTCCACGCCCTCCACGCCCTCCACGCCCTCCGGATCCACACCCTGGGGGATGACGCCCTCCACGTCTCAAACCCATCCATGGTTCCCCACCTCCACGTCCAGAACGTCGTCCACGCCCGGACCCTTGACATCGCAAGGGTCGTTCTCGTCGACGACGTCCCAAAGGTCGTTCACGCCCGGATACTCGTCCTCGTCCGGCCCCTCCACGTCTACAGCTGAACCGTTCATGGCCCATTTGCTGGCCAGGATGGAGGAGCTGGAGAAGAAGTGCCGAAGGGCGGAGGCTGAAGCGGCTGCGGCAAAGGCCCAGGTGGAGGTGCTCGTGAACCAAGCGAAGCCAGCTGCAGCTGACAAACCACCCAAACCACGCAATGAAATATGTGTAAGTTC
The DNA here is from genome assembly GCA_936440205.1 of Lepidonotus clava. Taxonomy (NCBI): domain Eukaryota; kingdom Metazoa; phylum Annelida; class Polychaeta; order Phyllodocida; family Polynoidae; genus Lepidonotus; species Lepidonotus clava. The sequence goes on from OW387143.1 coordinate 6,364,390, forward strand.
TAAAGTTTGTTTTTACAGCTATAATTAACTAATAATCTCACCTTGAAAACGTTACCGTTTAATATAGTTCTCGGTTTGTTTAGAAATGATCTCATTCCTAGTATAGCCCTGATGTTCTTCTCTTTTGCCGCGCCCCCAGGGAACATCCCGGAAAACAACGAAAATCCGTAATGATTTCGTACACTGACATATAGTTAGAAGTCCACTATTAATTATTGGCTTATTATATTGTTTGTAGCAACTCGTTCGTTCGGCCTACAAGGCCAAGAGAGGTGACCCTGATTGGGGATTCAACCTGAACCGTGGGTAAGTTGATTACGTCATAACAACATGAATAGTACAGAAAATAATATTGTTTTTAAGTAAGCAATGGGTAATGTGTTCCTGAACACCAGAAGCTGCAGCTGAATATAAGTTTTGCTGTTTTTTCTCATGTTAATAGAGTCATAGAGCACTTGACGTGATGCCGATGAATTGAACAATATAAATAAATTCCAACATTCAGGGCGGGGATCAAACACCCAGATAACGTTGCGATCATCAAGGCCGTTGTTGACAACGTGTGCCTGGGGCCAGATACCCCCAGAGAAGAGGTGTTAGGTAAGTCCCATAGGTAGCAAGTTTCTTTGTTAACTAACCTGCAGCTGTACATTTCATGCATCTAATGTCCATGATTCCAAAGTATTGGTCCTTCAATTAACACAAAATTTAACATGCTTGAAATGCTGGAAATCTGTTTTTAGTGTCTAAATAGGCTCCACTTACATTGGAAATTGTTACTTTTATAAATTAAGTTATCCTCCCAGTCATCTGAAAAAAACGTAAGTTCTATTATCTGGACAAAGAAATATAATACCGGTGTAATGATGGTTTTAATTCCTGAATAATATGTTGACCCTCACTTTGCATTTTTAACATGTATTCCCTTGATTTATTGCCTTTATATTGCCTTTGTCTACTTAATGGCTCCAGTTTTAAGCATACTTCATGTCCTTCCTCTTTTTCTAGCTGCTGCCAACACCTACTTCAAGACCCTCCAAAGCAGGGCCAGCAGAATCCGGAACGACCGAATCAAGGCTGAAAATGAAAAGTCTATCATCCGTCACCACGTCAACGAGGTAAATAAATTTTTGTTACAGACTTCCTCTATAGACCACAAAAGTCTGACGTCACGGACCCCTCCCGCACCACGTGTTGGGCCTAAACCTTTTACGACCGGCCCCGGTAACCCTACACCCCCGGTCACCGGCCCGGCCCGCCCTGGAGGGGGCACCGATAACACCCGGCTGGACCGCGGTCACCCTACACACAGACAATAACATTGCCTATAACTTTGCTATTTATTAACTCTTTTTCTTTTCAAGTATATCATAATGCACATTGATAGTTCCCCTATGAAAGTGAATCAGCAATTTGGCTTAAAACAGGGGGCCCGGCTGTGAAATGACCTTATGGTTGTAACACTGAAACTTGGGAAACAATTATAATTTTTTTTACATTATGAATTTTTATAGAGCACTGTAACCTTACTTGCTTCCTTGGACAATAATCTTGACATACAATTAGAATGGATATGACACAATTAATAAAAAGTGCCTGTATGTTATAGAGACCAAGGATAGAGCAACGCTTTTAAAATTAACTGCAGTGACCAGCTTTTAAATTAAGGCAACTGAAATATTGAAAAACTTGTTTGTGTTTATTTGATGTTCTTGACCAAGTATGTCGTAACTGTATTAAAATAAAAAAGTGTCTTTTTAACTTTGCAGAAGCTCAAAAGACGGATAGTGGGGGTGGAAAATTTCGTCACAACGTGGGACGAAGCTCGTAAGAATTCCGTGAGGCGCCTCCTCACCCCCGACTACACGAGCGACGAGGAGCGCGGACTTTATTTTCCGGTCGACAAAGACGGGAAGACCACCGAGCGATTCCACCGCCGCGTCAAACCGCTCGTGTGGGAGAGCGATGAGCTGAGTGCCTACAAAGCCCACCTGGACGAAACTGAGAAAAAAGAACTTAGCCGCCGTCAGCGGGGCGTTAGATTGGAAAAGAAGCGGAACAATGTCCCCGACGATAATCCAAAACGCCAACAGCCTCCTCCCAACACCCCAGACTGGGCGGTGAAGCCCGCGTATCGGTCGGGTATCGCCGATGCACAGCCAATTTAACTTATTTCTAAAGGGTCTGTTTAAAGCTCTATTTTATGTGATGTTTATGTTTATCATCTTTATGTTTTCTTTACACTACGTTTAATTGTATGGTCTGTGTCACGCTGTATGTTAGGTCTTTGTACTTTCTTCAATTGTATAGTCGTTTTATAAACTTTTATCAAAGAACTTTGCGCTTCTTGTTTTGATTGTGGCATGCTCGATAAGCAGGGAAGTATTTCTATAGATATGTTGGTTGCCTAAGACTCGCCTTATATTAGTCTAAAACCGTACGCGTTATCCAGGTCCTTCTCATAAGTGAATCTTAAATTTATGAATACTTTTTATTTACGATACGAAATGCATTTAACTATAATGACCTGTCATTTTGTTGAAAACCCGAATGTGCTATTTCTTGAAGATAGACCACGAACTTGAAATCGATTACAATACAACACTTTTTTGATGAGTGTTATGGTACAAGGTCTCTACCATTAGAAGAGCAATGGAATGACACCTAGGCCTGTTATCAATAATAGCATAAATCAATCATAAAAAGTGTATTTTAAACAAACATAAGCTCGATATACGATTTTTAAAATGATGCGACATGAATCATCTCTTCGTACTTATTTCGCAGTCATGAAAAAATAATGTTGCATGAAGCCGGTTTTAATTAAGAACTGTTACTTCTTTTCTAGTGGATCCTTTTTAGTTAGATTCCATGCAGTAAGTTGCAAAAGTAATTTTTCAGAAATTTTATTATGATCAAATACATCGCTGCCAGTAGGACCTATCAAAATTTACAAGTGACCATGTAGTCTCCTGATGAACCCGAAATACTTTCTAGGATTTGTATGACACGGTGACCTATATTCTTTCTGTGAGAGAATAAAAAAACCTCATGCATATAGTGTAACCCTTTAAAGTGGGAGTTCTCCGGGAGTTATGTATAGGTAACTTGGAGCTTCTGTGACATTGCAAAATTAATAATTTAAAAAACGAACAAGTCGATTTAGGTGTCGAGATTTATTAAGGGACGATAGCTTAATTAGCTATAGCCATAATTTCGGTTGGAGCCCGATCGCCAGATTGTGGCGTTAACCACATTTAATTCCACTACTAGTTTTGGTTGCAGACCTAGTTTAGCCTCAGGCCCCTAACTTAGGGGCCTGTCTCACAGATTACATAAGGGGTTGACCCTAGCCCGAGCCAGAGTAAAAGCGCTCTTGTCAGCGTCATACTGCTCTTTCCAAAACCGAAATTTTATTTAGCTACAAATTCAATTTATAACCATAACACTTGTATCGATTGCACGCACGTTCGGCAGCATATTGGTAGTAAACACACAAAAATACAACATTTTTCACACAAGACTTAATCAAGGTCAACACGGCTTAAGTTGACTGAAGTATTAGTACTAATTGCAAGCTCACCGGGCCGGTATTTCCCCAAAAGAACAGGCTCTCCTATGCCTATACCCATGGTAACCAACTGGTAGCGTATAATGTCCTTAGTCATCAATCTTGTCAACATGATGTTCTTCAGTTTATTAACCTTTAAATGTGTGGGCAGTCGTGTCGATGTGCCGGTATAGCAGTCGGTCATTTGGATGACACAGTTAAATGTGTATCGTGCGCCTAGGCATATATTTTCGGCTTTAGTCAGTGTGATAGGATCGTCTGTTTGAAAGATATAATCTCCAAAATGTCCAGGGAACGTGCCTATTTTAAGCCATACACTGTGATTGCCCGAGACAAGCAAGTATACACGAAAACGAGCATCTGCGAAGATGCGATTAATTCCGGAGCAAACAAAGAATATGCTAATAATTATGGCTACGGCGAGGATAAGAAGAAGAGTGTACGAAGAGAGAAGTACCACAGTTGGGAATTCTTTAATGTTTCCGTCTCCTGGGTTAGCTTCAGATCCAGTGTCAGTTACGGTATGGTCCTGGTCCAACAAGGCTTGCAGGGTGTCATGAAAGGTGAGGCCGGTCATCGCATCGTGTTTTGGTGGAGGGTGACCGGTAAATGGAGCAGTGAGGTTGACCAACCGGGTACGGGTTACTCCAGGCTTATTGTGAACGACCCTAGGCCAGTGTCCGCCACTGGCAGCTCGAACAAATTCCACGCATGATACAAGAACCAAGTACGCGGCAGCTATATATTGAAAAAAAAGAAAGAAGAGAACATGAAGGTTGTCATCTCAACTTTAAACAAACACCTTCCTTCCAAATTACCATGGCCAGGCTATTCAAACAGACAGAATAAACTATAACTGCCATATGGCCACACCCTAGAATTCAGAAAACTGGCCATATTAATTAATTAGGAAGGGCGACCCCCAGAATGAATACATATGTTTTACCTATTTTGAATAATTTTGAAAGTCGGCCATCGACTCGTATCACTTGTAGAACAAAAGTAATTAAGAAGATTCTCACCAAGGGTGGCACTCAGGATTTTGACACTCATGATATTCACGTAGCCGTACACCAAACGCACTATATAACAAAATAAGCTGGCCCTAAGTAGTAGCAGAAAGCTTAAGGTTTGACCTTCGAGCTAAACTTCGAGCTCAGTTTTCAAGGCAGATGAAATCCTATCACCAGTCGACCTGACGGCGGCCGATGCGTTTCGGAAGCTGAGGAAACTTCACCGCCCTTTAATGGATAGACCCTAGTTTTTAATGGCAGGTGTCATGCCCTCACCAGTCCAGACGGCGGACGATGCGTTTCGGAAGCTGAAGAAACTTCACGCGCCCGACAAATCACGACAACGCGCTACCGTGACGGCCAGGCTGGAGGCGACAGTAATCTCCTGGTAATACTGTGGCAGGCTGTTCTCGGCTTTAATTTCACACGGGTGTCTGAGGTTAGGAGCTCGAGTGCAACTACCCCTGAGTCGGGGCTGTGGCATGTCGCGGCAATTCACGGCTTTCAGCTGGTGGGACCATAGGCGTCGGTCTGTACCATATATAAATACTTGGGTCGCGGTCACAAATGGGGAAGGTTCATCGCCCTGAAGTGCTGCTGTCTAACTCAAGTTCGCCATGGCCTCGCGATCGTGGTGTTTCAAGGGTCTGACCAGTGACCAGGCAGAAACCAGAAGAAATATGGACACTAGCCAAAACCGATGGTGCGACACATGTAAACGTCCAGTTTCAAAAAGTACATATAACAGGAAGCATCGTATGGAGCATGGTGAGTACCAGATAAATAGTATAACTAGGATAAAGTCACTTTCACCTGAAATCGATATCCTTCAAAACCTTCCTAGCTAGCTTGCGCGCATAGATATTATTTACAAATACCTACTATACTCTTTATGATCAGTTAGTGTTTGGAAAATTATCGGCAGCCTAAATCTTTTCTTGACAATTAAACAATTGTTCAAATAATGAATGACTTAAACAATGGACGTTATATATATGTATCCCTCCATGCATCTTTCTATCATAGCTTTTGAGTCAGAGAAACAACATTGGGTGGGAAAGTCTGTACTCTGAAACCCTACTGTACATTTAATTTATTCTTATACATGTGTCTTGCAGAACCACCCCCATTTGGTTTACCTCAACACGCTGGCAATCAGGCAGAAGTGGGTCTTGAGGCCGAAGCTGCAGATATTCAGGCTGAGGCAGGTAACCAGGCTGAAGCAGGTTTTCAGGCTGAGGCAGTTAACCAGGCTGAAGCAGGTTTTCAGGCTGAGGCAGTTAACCAGGCTGAAACAGGTTTTCAGGCTGAGGCAGGTAACCGGGCGGAAGCAGGTTTTCAGGCTGAGGCAGGTAACCAGGCTGAAGCAGGTTTTCAGGCTGAGGCAGTTAACCAGGCTGAAGCAGGTTTTCAGGCTGAGGCAGTTAACCAGGCTGAAGCAGGTTTTCAGGCTGAGGCAGTTAACCAGGCTGAAACAGGTTTTCAGGCTGAGGCAGGTAACCGGGCGGAAGCAGGTTTTCAGGCTGAGGCAGGTAACCAGGCTGAAGCAGGTTTTCAGGCTGAGGCAGGTAACCAGGCTGAAGCAGGTTTTCAGGCTGAGGCAGGTAACCAGGCTGAAGCAGGTTTTCAGGCTGAGGCAGGTAACCAGGCTGAAGCGGGTATTGAAGCTGAAGGTGGTATGCAGGTTGAAGCGGGTATTCGGGCTGAAGGTGGTATCCAGGTTGGAGCTGGTATTCGGGCAGAAGCTGCAGCTGCTAATCAGCGGCAGGCTGAAGTCGGGAATCCGGGAGAAGCAGACAGTCAGCCTGTGGGTCGCAATCAGCCTGTTGAAGAGGCGGTACCCATGGAAGCCGATGAGGAGTCAGGTGATGATATGGAAGACTATTACGGTACCATGGAAGATTCCCAAGAAACGGAAGAAAATGATAAGCTTGATCCAGAGGCAGTCAAGATTCGCAACAGGGCCATCCGTCACTTAAAAGTGGTTTTCGGTGACGGGACGGGTCTTCCTAGCCCATTGGCAAGGCTTGTTAGTGGTACCCCTAATAAGAATATCCAAAGCCTATTTTCATGGGTTCTGTTCTTTCTTTTGCAGTGGCAGATCCACACCTTCACCAGTGATACGCAAATGGCTAAAGTTATGTGCTTCATTTGTGAATTATTGACGGTAGCAGGTAATGACCGGGTTTCACAAGCAGCGGAGGCAGTATTCCCCAAAACGATGCGGATGATGTACAAATGGTTGGGTACAGACCTAACGATGACTAATTACTCTATGAGTGTATGCTGCCCGGCCTGTTATACGTTGTCGCATTCTGTGTTGTCCACCACTGAGCGTGTGCGAGGTCAAGGCTTTTACACGGATCGTAATGGTAATCAGCAACCCATTAGGTGCACAACCATCGGTGATGATTTAAAACGTTGCAACAGGAAATTGTTTTCTGAGGCCAAGATTGTTGGGGAAATTACCTTCCTTCCAGTCAGGACATTCTGTTACCAGTCGCTCGAGAAGAGTTTGCAGGTTATGATGAAACGTCGAGGTTTTGAGCTGAAATGTATAGAATGGAAGGGAAGGAGGTTACCCGACAGAGTGTATGCTGACATTTACGACGGTTCGGTATGGAAAGACTTTAACGCGAACAACGAGGGCTTTCTTGATAATGAAAACAACTTGGCTCTTCAGATGAATATCGATTGGTTTCAACCATTCTCTCGGAAAGCTTCGATGTCAGTAGGGGGCATTTACCTAACAATACTTAACCTACCCAGAAATGAGCGGTACAGACTTGAGAACGTCATACTATACGGTATCATTCCAAACTTAAGTAAAGAACCTGCCGACCTTACCAGTTTTCTGAGGCCCCTAGTCAACGAACTCAAGGAATTCTGGCATCAGGGAAAAAGGCTTATAACCAACGATTGCCCAAATGGCAAGACCGTTAAGTTGGCGCTTTTGAACGTTGCTGCCGACCTGCCTGCAGGGAGGAAGACCTGCGGTTTCCTGCTACCTAATGCTATCATGGGTTGTTCAAAATGTCTGAAGGAATTCAAGAATTCAAACCGTGGAGGATTCAACATGGCGAATTGGACTCCTCGTACTCTGGACCAACACAAGGAGAGAGTGAGTGAGATTACAGCTGCATCCACCCTGAGAGAGAAAAGTAAACTTGAGAAACAGTATGGAGCTCGTTCCTGTGTCCTCCTAGAATTGCCCTACTTCAATCCCATCAGGTAAGTTCAATCTCCAGGCCGAACAAATTTAAAGGCCAATCTTACACAGAATTATACCAAAATATTAACAATTTTAATTTGACATTTGAATAAACATTAATAAAAATGTTTCCATTAGCAGTAACTATATTATATGACATTCATTTCTTCAGGTTCCTCTCGATCGATGTGATGCATAATGTACTGTTGGGTAAGTGTTGAAGCTTGACCTAACGTTAATTAATGTTTAGCACTGATAATGTGTTTGAAATGGAACTTGCATTTGCCTTTAATTTGGACTATTAGTTCATTGGGGTTTCAATACCGATTTCACATATGTGCTTTTATTATTGGGATTCAGGGACTGCCAAGCGAATGTGGAAGAGGTGGACCGACAAAGAGTTGTCAAAGAAGAAGAAGAATTCAACAGATGACGTTGTACTAAGCGCTAATCAGGTGTTGACTATTGATGCTCGTCTGAATCAGTTTAAAGAGGGACTACCGGATGACTGCGTGGTAACTAACATCAAATCGAACGCTGGGATGTGGACGGCAAAGGAGTGGAAGAATTGGGTTACAGTCTCGTCTGGATACTGCCTCCAGGGCCTTTTGCCGGATAATATGCTTCATAGCTGGCAGCGTTTCGTAGAAGCCACTCGACTTCTGTGCAAGCCTTGTATTACATACCACGAGATAGAACAGGCACACAGGAAACTATTGCACTTTTGCAAGAGCACAGAGTTCCAGTTCGGTTCTGATTTCATTACCCCAAACATGCATCTACATCTCCATTTAAAGGAGTGTCTCCGGGAGTATGGTCCAGCTCCCAGTACTTGGCTGTTCAGTTTTGAGCGGTATAATGGTTACTTGGGGGATGTGCCGACTAACAATCGCCAGATAGAGAAACAATTGTTTGAGAGGTTTCACCGGATGAGTCGTGTCAGTCAGGCGCGCGCCAAAATGCCGTCCAAACACGAGGGGAAATTTGGCAAACACTGCCGGCTGGGAGAAGGAGAGAAGAAAGCAAGAACGGTCCTGGAAACACTCGATGTACCCAATGAGCGAGATTTGGCGCAGTGCGAGAGCCTATGGAGTCTCCCCAACGGCTTCGAGACATTTAGAGAACAAAATGAATGGATCGACTCGGACGATCTTGAGCTGCTCAAAGAAACATACAAAAAGATGTACCCCACAGAACAGGAGATCCTAGAGAAGTCATTTCTGCCTTCAGTTTACGTGAAGTCTAAAGTCGTAAAATATGGCCCCATGACTTATTCCAGCAGTGGTAAAAAGTTGTCTAGACTAATGGCAAATTGGTACGAAGACGGACAGAGTGACCCCCGGGAGCGACCGTGCATCGCCACCCACTACATGAAACATTACATACAATGTAAGGCAACCGGGAAGAAGAGGCAACATGTGTTTGCAGCTGTGAAGTGGTACCAACACAGCACCGTCGAATCCAGATACATAAGTCCTTATACAATGTGGCACAAGGAAAAGTTCGAGCAACCTTCATGGGCATCTTTCCTGCCTGTTATGCGGATAAGTGGACATTTTGGATATGTGGTTGAAAAAGAAAATATGATCGTATGTCCCCTTCGGCGCCACGACTTCTTGTAGATCTAGAGGACCTATAGATATATCGAACTCGTGCACGTAGTGTCCGAAATTAAGCTGAAAACGTATGCATCATTAATGAGATTGTGCACCACAAATATTGGATATGCACCCCCCGATATATGGGAATGAAAAAATTCCATGAGAAGTGTGCACATGTATAAAAAAAAGTGCACAACTTAAAAATAGCGCACCTGGCAGTGAGTGTGCAGAATCACGAGTGTGAGTGTGCAGATCTAGACTCACGAGTGTGAGTGTGATCCCCGGGTGAAGGCCTATAGGCCCGGCCTATAGGGTGCAGCAGCTTAATTTCGGACACTGTCCGGTGTTTTATATGCATTGTTAGGATTATGTGATTTAGACGCTTTTGCCAACAAAAGCAACATTTTTTTATTAAAAATTCGTCTTTAAGTAGTGTATTCATGCCCTAAACCTTATAATGTGACTACTTTCAAATTTAAAATAAAAGGTAGGAAATTACTTCGCAAGGTTACGGTGCCAGGATGTGCGACTTTGAGGTACGTTTTCTGAAGTTATTTCACAGGCTGGGGGTGTGGGGCTGTGTGCATTTACGGGTGGTTTCTTGAGTCAGGTGTCAGGACGTGCACCTCCAGCTGCCAGGGCTGCGCTGCGCGAGCGACACCTTATGTAACACCTGACACCGGTCGCTCAGGCTGCTCGGCTGACCTAGATGGCCTCTCATTACCCTGCCCCCCGGGGGGGGGGGCACCAGCTTTATAAGGAGGTGCCCACCACGTGCACACACACAGTCCCGCGCCAGCCTCACGACCATAAAAGACGTACGCAGAAGTTTGCTGATATTAAACGCAAGCGCCACATTGTGAACAATGGCGACCGCGCAGAAAACCCGGTAGGTGAATGAGATAACTTGCCTATAATTTGATAAGATAACATGCCTATATAGAGAAGTAGTGTTTTTTCAGGCTTTGCGGGAGAATGACTTGGGGGTTACACTTCCATATATAGAGTGTTTGTTAACAAATGTATAAGGGTGTGGATAATAGCTGTTACGTTTGGTACATATTTTCCTTTTTTTTTCGTTTTCTCCCCATACACGTAGATAACCAATTACAGACACTTAAAGGTTGTTTTTTTTGGCTCATTCAAGCAACCATGTGCGGTCGGAGGAGGAAGAGGAATCCCAGGCATGGACACCGTGTGAGGAGAAAAATATTGAAGAGGAGGAAACGATCTGGACGGAACCCCAATGGACCGAGTGGGCGCCCCTGTTCACCCCTAAGTAGGTTTAAATTGTTCAACACTGTTGATGGACAGGGATGGAAGAGAAGCATGGAAAGAAAATTATTAACTTACTATCTGGTAGGATGACAATCTTCATGCCAAATAATGCACACTGTCTAAAACCCGACGACGGACTCGCGATCGGACATAGTTGTGGTCGCTCGAATTCATGTAACATGCTGAAACAACAGGCTCTTTTTTTGACAATTTAAAAATTGCAAATTTATCAGACTGGCACAATAACATGAAATAGAGATTGGATGAGAAAAATTGAGATGCCGATGATTTGGTAGTTTCGACCACCTATGTTGAAATGATGGACGGTGTGATGATTTTTGAAATTTTTTCCAGGACGCACGACCAACAACAGCTCCCGGACGGCCCATCAGAGTGGACGTGCGTCTACTGTTCGGAGGGTCCGACCCAGGTTGGTACATTTGTATTTACACGATGAAGCTAAGTGGGAAATAAAACATGTAAGCGTATGAAGGGAAATATGTATAAACAAAACAAAATGATGAGTGGGGCGATTTCACGAGTACAATTGTTCTGAAATTTGCCAATATTACGAGGGACACGCTGGTATGTAGTAAGTGCAAAATTAACTTTTGCACATTTAACTATAACCACACAATTTTTTTCAGGAGCAGGAGGAGTACTTAACGGACCAAAGGTGGAAGGCGATGGAAACGTTTGCCGAAGACCAACACGCCACACAACCGCAGGCCATATTCTTGGATGGCAACTACAGGTACGCCGGGTTTTTTTTTCATAATAAATAATATTATATAGCGACAATGATTTTCGATGATGCTACTAGGCAAAAAATAACGAGGGCATAGAATCTTAATGTTGACGTTGGAGTGAACGCCGAATTTCGTACGGTTACTAAAAATTGTGATTGATGATGGTCCGATTAGTTCATGCACACAATTTAAAAAAATGTGTATTTAAACATGCCTCCGTAATATTTCAGAATGTACTTGGTCTGCAACTACTGCGGCCGGTGCTACCACGCCGACTGTGAGGGGGGCGAACCTGCCAGCATCATGTGCTCCGAGGTGTTGTGCGAGTGGTGCGCCGAGGATAAAGATTAATAGAATCGATTCAGCAATAAAATAGTACACTAGATTTTAACTACACTTTGTGTCAAATGTCCTTTTATTTTTGTTTTTATATAGTAACACTAGTTAACCTCGGGAGCATGATAGCTATAGGTTAGAATTTACCTTAAATCACAGCTTCACGCTAAACTATGTTTTTGTGTGTACCTGGCAGTCTACGGCCGATCGTACAGAGTATATTGAACAGATAATGTGAGTCATAATATATGTTTCATCTAAATTTACAAATATACTAGATCAGAGTGAAACGCAGTCTTTTAATGTCTAACTAACTTCTAAGTACAGTGAGAGTAGAACACTGGTAAAGCGCGGCCATCAAATACAACCCACATTCCCCCTATAGGTCTATAGGCATAGAAACTTTGCTAAATCTGAGGGGTTCCAGAGACCCCTAATTTGGATAATTCCCTTTATTGGTAGTTTAATTGCGTAAAACTTGAGAAATCTGAGGGGGGTCAACCGAACATGGGGACCCCCCCCCCCCGCCACTCCCGCCCTGAGGGGGGGGGGGGGGACTGGGTACGCCACTGCTGGCAATTATATTGGTGCCTGAATGGAGGGTGGGTACGTTAAGACGCCGAGAAGGTTGGGCGTGTGAAGAGAACTATGAGCGGACGGGACTATTGTGACACAATATAGTTAACACCCCCTGACTTACACTTATATACACGCCAGAAGGGGAAGGGAAACTTTGAGGTGGGCGCAAAAATATTACCTAACACGCCCACTGCTATTGGTGGTATAATGATACTTTGCTGTGTCAGGGATAATGGTGGAGTAAGACTTACACTCCTTGACACGGTTTAGAGCAAGTGGATTCAGACACGGCCGAGTCTGTCTAATGTATTTGATCAAAATCTTCCCGTGAAAGCTAAAATTTCTTTCTCTACACCTTTGAGGGTTGGGGATTCCCTTTTTTGAAACCCGGGGAATCCCAATTACAGTCCTTGCTATGTCACAAATTAGGGGATTTCCCTTAAAAAAACATTAAAATAGACCAAATATCAAAGTCCCAAAACAGTGGATACATCTGGAATATCCTTAGAATATTGTTAGCATGCTTAGTTCTTGATGCATATTTCATGCACAAAGAATTTTATTGACAAATATCTACCCCTTGATTATGTGCAAGGTTTCCTTTAAATTGTCAGCGCTGAGTGATTTCAAAGGTGTGGAGATTTTACTAGAGTGACCAGCTTTTCAGCAATGGGTGTGTTATGACTATTCATATCAAATTATTTCAGCATCTCCCTTACATGGAGCAACAGTAAAATATTGTGAAAAATTATGGGACTATAAAAAGTTTGTAAATCTTTATTTATGTCAAGGGAAACCCCCAGGCCAGGTACTTTTAGAATGCTAAAGCTAATTTGAATAAATAAAAAACATCAATTTGAAAATATATGTGCAAGAAACCCTAGCTGTATAGGAGTTACACGCAAGAAACATATTTTCCCCCTTCAATTTATGTCATGCCGGGCATATAATTATCTAAAAAAAAAAGATTATATTGTGTGTCATAGCAGCATATGCCGAACAAGAATAACTAGAAAAATATAAATAAATACTCACGAAAAGACTACTTATACATCAATGGCATAACCAGGGGGGTTCTGAGAATACCGCGAGCCACACCATATTTCTAAAATTCATAGAAATAATTTTGCATGAATGTATAAATTGGATGGCTATGAGTAATATGGTTCTCATACATCTCCAAATTGTCTCCAGAATGAATATCACAATAACATCGCAAGAGAAATTAATGCCTCATAAAGTATCACAAAACTTAAATGAGAAAACAAATCTTTAATATTTACTTTAACTTAAGGGCTGGTAATAGATATGTAATACCAAAAGTTTGATAATTTTTATCATCAAATTTTTTGTAATATTATGTCTATATATCTTAGTTATACGCTTTACAAACACTAAGATGATGCACATTATATAAAATTAAAGTGTGCAACCCTGATTTACCTTAGCTAATGCTTGATACACACCATATGACCTTATCTCCATTAATCTCCAGGACTTGGTTGCACCCTTGTATACAGCAATATGTATGGGAGTGGGCTGTCTCCCTAATAAACTGTCTCTGATAGGGCCCTGGGGGAACTTTTCTGGGATGTTTCAGTTTCATAAGCATAGTTTAAGGGTAGGTAAATGGCCTTTGTAGAATTATTCCTTTTGATTACCAATTTTAAAGTAGACATTTTATTTAATTAATTATCATCACACCCCAACATGCAAAAACATCTGTTTGTAAAATTTAGCATATCATCAAAAACTATAACATGAAATGAATGATTAATTCAATCTCAATCACAAATACAGATTTCTGGCTTTTGCTGCTTATCTTTCTTTAAGATGCAAATTAAGTAACTGTACCCTAATAGGGGAAGTTACACAGTTTGACAGGTGAGCCTGCCAGAAGACATCTAAATGAACCTAATCAAATGTCTTACATCAATGCTACCATATACCATGTATGATATTACTAGATAATAAGCATGTACCTTGTCACAAACACCTGCATTCAAAATCAAAGATCAACAGGTAGAAAATGTGACTGTGCACAAAAGTCATTGTGCATTTGAAGTATTGGTGAAGTTCTTTTATGTGAAACATATTCTGCTTTGTGAATGAGAATTTAGATGAGATATAAAAGTCACCAGATGAGAAAGGAAATTATAGAGGAATTGTAAGGAATATTTGGAATTACATAAGTATAAGAATGGCAGACGCTGCTGGTAGGTGATATACCTGTATAATCACAGCAGACGAAAGGCACCTCCCAGTAAGCAGTGCTGCATGGGTAAAATCAATAATTGGATAGTATATATAAGGGGCTGAGCCGGCAAGCGAAGCCAGAGAACACTACTTGTTTGGATCAATATGAATCTATACGATTCGGGGTTTGGTTTTAGCCATGTACGCAGACATCGGGTGACTTGGATAGGAGTTTACCATTGTGCTACTGCACTAAGACAAGCGGACTCTTAGGACGAAGCTAGCCTTGGGCAGTGATGAACGAGGGCCAGATGCTTGGGTCATAACGCACCAGCCACAGTATGCCTTTGGAATAAACACCAATAAACTTCCTCTCAGCCAAGAGGGATTCGTGTTGTGGATATGAACGCCCATTTCACGAATGTAGTCTGTCACTTGACTAGCGACATTAACTGAGACGATACTAGGCAGTCTGAATAACGATTAACGGTAGTTCCCCAAATCTAAAGTAACACCCATAAACAACCACTAGCGTTCAACTGTTTCAAATTGGTGCTAGCAATGTACTGCTACTGTTTGGGGCTTTGAAAAAAGTATTTGAATTCACTAATGGAGCAACCATTGCTTTGACCTTTCCGTTTTGATTCCTTCACTGACCTACGGGCAGGTGGGGAAGTGCTCCAATGCTGTAAGGAACACTCTAGATCTAACAGCAGAATTGAATGCATCTTGTAATAACCAAGAAATGTAAAGTCCCATACCCACTCGGTAATTTTACCTGGGTGAAACTTTGTTGTTGTCGCTGGGTAAATGAGATAACTGAGCACCACACTGGGGTTTGGTGTGGATTCTGGGCGATGGGCGACTGGTGATGGGATCAGCGGTAAAATCGCCTGTAATATATAAAAAATACTTAATATTACAGTCGTCTGGCGATGACAACAACAATTTCACCCAGTCGCCTGTCACTGTGCGACGGTAAAATCAACTAGTGGGTATGGGTATGGGGTAGTGGCGCTGAGGCCTAGGCTATAGAGACTATAGAGAATCTATCGAACATCAACCCCAGTTACTGGTCTAACATGTACACACTACAAAACTTTTCCTCAAAATGTTTAGGTATTTCAATCTTACAACAAAACAACTTGGCATTTTAACACAGATACACATAGATGTTAAACAATAACTAGCAAACATCTAACACTATCAAAACACTAGAATGCCATGGTGCCTGCAACTTTAAGCACAGTCTGTTCAGTTTAAACACTTTTTCAAAGATTGAAACATGTTTACTAAAAACTTCAGACATAAAATTCCAACCTTCATCACATCACTTGTGGTATTTAATTGTAATCACAGCTTTTCAATGCAAACATATGACACCATAAATATATGAATAGTTTTTGACATATCATATAACATTTCATGAATTTACAAGTGCATTCTCAACAGGGGCATTTTTTAGGTTTTCCTAAAAACTCGTTTTTTAATTAGGGGTAGACAAGGGGTCTTGGGAACTAATACTGCACTGCATGTAGGTGCATGTTCTAAGGATTATGTCATTTGTAGTACATCCTATGAAAGGGAAAATGATTTCACAAAAAGAACATGCACTTATGTAAAACATTTGAAAGGGTACATCTACAGTGTAAACAAAGGTACATACAATAGACCTGAAGTCTTAACATACTTATCTATTTATTTACACCAGATAACACCAAATAACCACCTTACATAAAAAGCAAAACAAATAATTAACATGGTATAAGGTTTATGTATTTAAACATTTCGTTTGTACAGGGCCATTCTATTTATTTATTAGTCTTAAAAATTCTTTCTTCATTAAGAAACAGGAAAACAACAAACAAAGTACAGAAACACAAAATAGTCTTGGACTATCAAAATTACTGGGTTTGCATCCTTAGTAAGCATTTTGTATGTAATGATTCTGGGGCCATAGACAGATATGATTAAGTGCCTACTGGGAACTATATAATTATAGTCAAGAATAAATACCATTAAGTTTGTTCACTCAACTTAAATGGTATTAAGCTATTAATAGTTCTCTCTACTTTATCAAATTTGATCGAAAAAAAGTGATAGAATGTTTTATTCTAAACTTTCATATGAGAAAATGATTTCCAAGGATATGTTCTTAGTAATGCTGAAACTCATCAAAATGATTTTTATAATAAACAATTTGCACCCTATACACCTACTTTCTCCTTATTCAAGAGGAAGATGCAGAAGGTATGCCTCTTTAAGAGCCCTGTTATATCTCACATGAGGCTTATAGGGTGAGGTTTTCTTCTTTGACACGTAGAGGTTTAGTATTGATGTATACCACCAGGGGGTGCATGTATGTCCTCTTTTACTTGACACCAAATCCCTCACCAAACATGGGTATAACAGGTATAACAGGGAGTAAAAGGTATGCTTCAAGAAGATGAGGGAAACCTTCCTCTTCCTCTAGAATAAGAAGAAAGTAGGTGTATGGGGTTCAATTTTACATCTTTATTAGTAAACAGCCATTGTTTCCACCACGGGAAGAATTTGAACTCATACATTCGACAGGCTCGGGCTTGTCTGAAACCACTTCCTCTAAAACGTGTCAAGGAGTGTAAGTCTTACTCCACCATTATCCCTGAAAAATCATAGTATCATTATACTACCCATAGCAGTGGGCGTGTTAGGTAATACTTTTGCGCCCACCTCAAAGTTTCCCTTCCCCTTCTGGCGTGTATATAAGTGTAAGTCAGGGGGTGTTAACTATATTGTGTCACAATAATCCCGTCCGCTCATAGTTCTCTTCACACGCCCAACCTTCTCGGCGTCTTAACGTACCCACACTCCATTCAGGCACCAATATAATTGCCAGCAGTGGCGTATCCAGTTCCCCCCCCCCCCCTCAGGGCGGGAGGGGGGGGGGGGGGGGTCCCCATGTTCGGTTGACCCCCCTCCGATTTCTCAAATTTTACGCAATTAAACTACCAATAAAGGGAATTGTCCAAATTAGGGGGTCTCTGGAACCCCTCAGATTTAGCAAAGTTTCTATGCCTATAGACCTATACGGGGAATGTGGGTTGTATTTGATGGCCGCGCTTTACCAGTGTTCTACTCTCACTGTACTTAGAAGTTAGTTAGACATTAAAAGACTGTGTTTCACTCTGATCTAGTATATTTGTAAATTTAGATGAAACATATATTATGACTCACATTATCTGTTCAATATACTCTGTACGATCGGCCGTAGACTGCCAGGTACACACAAAAACATAGTTTAGGTGAAGCTGTGATTTAAGGTAAATTCTAACCTATAGCTATCATGCTCCCGAGGTTAACTAGTGTTACTATATAAAAACTAAAATAAAAGGACATTTGACACAAAGTGTAGTTAAAATCTAGTGTACTATTTTATTGCTGAATCGATTCTATTAATCTTTATCCTCGGCGCACCACTCGCACAACACCTCGGAGCACATGATGCTGGCAGGCTCGCCCCCCTCACAGTCGGCGTGGTAGCACCGGCCGCAATAGTTGCAGACCAAGTACATTCTGAAATATTACGGAGGCATGTTTAAATACACATTTTTTTAAATTGTGTGCACGAACTAATCGGACCATCATCAATCACAATTTTTAGTAACCGTACGAAATTCGGCGTTCACTCCAACATCAACATTAAGATTCTATGCCCTCGTTATTTTTTGCCTAGTAGCATCATCGAAAATCATTGTCGCTAAAAAAAACCCGGCGTACCTGTAGTTGCCATCCAAGAATATGGCCTGCGGTTGTGTGGCGTGTTGGTCTTCGGCAAACGTTTCCATCGCCTTCCACCTTTGGTCCGTTAAGTACTCCTCCTGCTCCTGAAAAAAATTGTGTGGTTATAGTTAAATGTGCAAAAGTCAATTTTGCACTTACTACATACCAGCGTGTCCCTCGTAATATTGGCAAATTTCAGAACAATTGTACTCGTGAAATCGCCCCACTCATCATTTTGTTTTGTTTATACATATTTCCCTTCATACGCTTACATGTTTTATTTCCCATGGCCACTTAGCTTCATCGTGTAAATACAAATGTACCAACCTGGGTCGGATCCTCCGAACAGTAGACGCACGTCCACTCTGATGGGCCGTCCGGGAGCTGTTGTTGGTCGTGCGTCCTGGAAAAAATTTCAAAAATCATCACACCGTCCATCATTTCAACATAGGTGGTCGAAACTACCAAATCATCGGCATCTCAATTTTTCTCATCCAATCTCTATTTCATGTTATTGTGCCAGTCTGACAAATTTGCAATTTTTAAATTGTCCAAAAAAGAGCCTGTTGTTTCAGCATGTTACATGAATTCGAGCGACCACAACCATGTCCGACCGCGAGTCCGTCGTCGGGTTTTAGACAGTGTGCATTATTTGGCATGACGATAGTCATCCTACCAGATAGTAAGTTAATAATTTTCTTTCTATGCTTCTCTTCCATCCCTGTCCATCAACAGTGTTGAACAATTTAAACCTACTTAGGGGTGAACAGGGGCGCGCACTCGGTCCATTGGGGTTCTGTCCAGATCGTTTCCTCCTCTTCAATATTTTTCTCCTCACGCGGTGTCCATGCCTGGGATTCCTCTTCCTCCTCCGACCGCACATGGTTGCTTGAATGAGCCAAAAAAAACAACCTTTAAGTGTCTGGAATTGGTTATCTACGTGTATGGGGAGAAAACGAAAAAAAATGGAAAATATCTACCAAACGTAACAGCTATTATCCACACAATTATACATTTGTTAACAAACACTCTATATATGGAAGTGTAACCCCCAAGTCATTCTCCTGCAAAGCCTGAAAAAACACTACTTCTCTATATAGGCATGCTATCTTATCAAATTATAGGCAAGTTATCTGATTCACCTACCGGGTTTTCTGCGCGGTCGCCATTGTTCACAATGTGGTGCTTGTGTTTAATATCAGCAAACTTCTGCGTACGTACGGCTTTTATGGTCGTGAGGCTGGCGCGGGACTGTGTGTGTGCACGTGGTGGGCACCTCCTTATAAAGCTGGTGCCCCCCCCCCCCCCACCCCCCCGGGGGGCAGGGTAATGAGGGGCCATCTAGGTCAGCCGAGCAGCCTGAGCGACCGGTGTCAGGTGTTACATAAGGTGTCGCTCGCGCAGCGCAGCCCTGGCAGCTGGAGGTGCACGTCCTGACACCTGACTCAAGAAACCACCCGTAAATGCACACAGCCCCACACCCCCAGCCTGTGAAATAACTTCAGAAAACGTACCTCAAAGTCGCACATCCTGGCACCGTAACCTTGCGAAGTAATTTCCTACCTTTTATTTTAAATTTGAAAGTAGTCACATTATAAGGTTTAGGGCGTAATATAATTATTCCTAATAAAAAAATGTTGCTTTTGTTGGCAAAAGCGTCTAAATCACATAATCCTAACAATGCATATAAAACACCGGACATTGTCCGAAATTAAGCTGCTGCACCCTATAGGCCGGGCCTATAGGCCTTCACCCGGGGATCACACTCACACTCGTGAGTCTAGATCTGCACACTCACACTCGTGATTCTGCACACTCACTGCCAGGTGCGTTATTTTTAAGTTTTGCACTTTTTTTTATACATGTGCACACTTCTCATGGAATTTTTTCATTCCCATATATCGGGGGGTGCATATCCAATATTTGTGGTGCACAATCTCATTAATGATGCATACGTTTTCAGCTTAATTTCGGACACTACGTGCACGAGTTCGATATATATATCTATAGGTCCTCTAGATCTACAAGAAGTCGTGGCGCCGAAGGGGACATACGATCATATTTTCTTGTTCAACCACATATCCAAAATGTCCACTTATCCGCATAACAGGCAGGAAAGATGCCCATGAAGGTTGCTCGAACTTTTCCTTGTGCCACATTGTATAAGGACTTATGTATCTGGATTCGACGGTGCTGGGTCGGTACCACTTCACAGCTGCAAACACATGTTGCCTCTTCTGCCCGGTTACATTACATTGTATGTAATGTTTCATGTAGTGGGTGGCGATGCACGGTCGCTCCCGGGGGTCAGTCTGTCCGTCTTCGTACCAATTTGCCATTAGTCTAGACAACTTTTTACCACTGCTGGAATTTGTGCTGGAATAAGTCATGGGGCCATATTTTACGACTTTAGACTTCACGTAAACTGAAGGCAGAAATGACTTCTCTAGGATCTCCTGTTCTGTGGGGTACATCTTTTTGTATGTTTTTTTGAGCAGCTCAAGATCGTCCGAGTCGATCCACACATTTTCTCCTCTAAATGTCTCGAAGCCGTCGGGGAGACTCCATAGGCTCTCGCACTGCGCGAAATCTCGCTCATTGGGTACATCGAGTGTTTCCAGGACCGTTCTTGCTTTCTTCTCTCCTTCTCCCAGCTGGCAGTGTTTGCCAAATTTCCCCTCGTGTTTGGACGGCATTTCGGCGCGCGCCTGACTGACACGACTCATCCTGTGAAACCTCTCAAACAATTGTTTCTCTATCTGGCGATTGTTAGTCGGCACATCCCCCAAGTAACCATTATACCGCTCAAAACTGAACAGCCAAGTACTGGGAGCTGGACCATACTCCCGGAGACACTCCTTTAAATGGAGATGTAGATGCATGTTTGGGGTAATGAAATCAGAACCGAACTGGAGCTCTGTGCTCTTGCAAAAGTGCAATAGTTTCCTGTGTGCCTGTTCTATCTCGTGGTGTGTAATACAAGGCTTGCACAGAAGTCGAGTGGCTTCTACGAAACGCTGCCAGCTATGAAGCATATTCTCCGGCAAAAGGCCCTGGAGGCAGTATCCAGACGAGACTGTAACCCAATTCTTCCACTCCTTTGCCGTCCACATCCCAGCGTTCGATTTGATGTTAGTTACCACGCAGTCATCCGGTAGTCCCTCTTTAAACTGATTCAGACGAGCATCAATAGTCAACACCTGATTAGCGCTTAGTACAACGTCATCTGTTGAATTCTTCTTCTTCTTTGACAACTCTTTGTCGGTCCACCTCTTCCACATTCGCTTGGCAGTCCCTGAATCCCAATAATAAAAGCACATATGTGAAATCGGTATTGAAACCCCAATGAACTAATAGTCCAAATTAAAGGCAAATGCAAGTTCCATTTCAAACACATTATCAGTGCTAAACATTAATTAACGTTAGGTCAAGCTTCAACACTTACCCAACAGTACATTATGCATCACATCGATCGAGAGGAACCTGAAGAAATGAATGTCATATAATACAGTTACTGCTAATGGAAACATTTGTATTAATGTTTTTTCAAATGTCAAATTAAAATTGTTAATATTTTGGTATAATTCTGTGTAAGATTGGCCTTTAAATTTGTTCGGCCTGGAGATTGAACTTACCTGATGGGATTGAAGTAGGGCAATTCCAGGAGGACACAGGAACGAGCTCCATACTGTTTCTCAAGTTTACTTTTCTCTCTCGGGGTGGATGCAGCTGTAATCTCACTCACTCTCTCCTTGTGTTGGTCCAGAGTACGAGGAGTCCAATTCGCCATGTTGAATCCTCCACGGTTTGAATTCTTGAATTCCTTCAGACATTTTGAACAACCCATGAAAGCATTAGGTAGCAGGAAACCGCAGGTCTTCCTCCCTGCAGGCAGGTCGGCAGCAACGTTCAAAAGCGCCAACTTAACGGTCTTGCCATTTGGGCAAACGTTGGTTATAAGCCTTTTTCCCTGATGCCAGAATTCCTTGAGTTCGTTGACTAGGGGCCTCAGAAAACTGGTAAGGTCGGCAGGTTCTTTACTTAAGTTTGGAATGATACCGTATAGTATGACGTTCTCAAGTCTGTACCGCTCATTTCTGGGTAGGTTAAGTATTGTTAGGTAAATGCCCCCTACTGACATCGAAGCTTTCCGAGAGAATGGTTGAAACCAATCGATATTCATCTGAAGAGCCAAGTTGTTTTCATTATCAAGAAAGCCGTCGTTGTTCGCGTTAAATTCTTTCCATACCGAACCGTCGTAAATGTCAGCAAACACTCCGTTGGGTATCCTCCTGCCCTTCCACTCTCTACATTTCAGCTCAAAACCTGGACGTTTCATCATAACCTGCAAACTCTTCTCGAGCGACTGGTAACAGAATGTCCTGACTGGAAGGAAGGTAATTTCCCCCACAATCTTGGTCTCATAAAACAATTTCCTGTTGCAGCGTTTTAAATCATTACCGATGGTAGTACACCTAATGGGTTGCTGGTTATTATTATGATCCGTGTAACAGCCTCGAGCTCGCACACGCTCAGTGGTGGACAACACAGAATGCGACAACGTATAACAGGCCGGGCAGCATACACTGATAGAGTAATTAGTCATCGTTAGGTCTGTACCCAACCATTTGTACATCATCCGCATCGTTTTGGGGAATACTGCCTCCGCTGCTTGTGAAACCCGGTCATTACCTGCTACCGTCAATAATTCACAAATGAAGCACATAACTTTAGCCATTTGCGTATCACTGGTGAAGGTGTGGATCTGCCACTGCAAAAGAAAGAACAGAACCCATGAAAATAGGCTTTGGATATTCTTATTAGGGGTACCACTAACAAGCCTTGCCAATGGGCTAGGACGACCCGTCCCGTCACCGAAAACCACTTTTAAGTGACGGATGGCCCTGTTGCGAATCTTGACTGCCTCTGGATCAAGCTTATCATTTTCTTCCGTTTCTTGGGAATCTTCCATGGTACCGTAATAGTCTTCCATATCATCACGTGACTCCTCATCGGCTTCCATGGGTACCGCCTCTTCAACAGGCTGATTGCGACCCACAGGCTGACTGTCTGCTTCTCCCGGATTGCCGACTTCAGCCTGCCGCTGATTAGCAGCTGCAGCTTCTTCCCGAATACCAGCTACAACCTGGATACCACCTTCAGCCCGAATTCCCGCTTCAACCTGCATACCACCTTCAGCCTCAATACCCGCTTCAGCCTGGTTACCTGCCTCAGCCTCAACACCCGCTTCAGCCTTGTTACCTGCCTCAGCCTGAAAACCTGCTTCAGCCTGGTTACCTGCCTCAGCCTGAAAACCTGCTTCAGCCTGGTTACCTGCCTCAGCCTGAAAACCTGCTTCCGCCTGGTTACCTGCCTGAGCCTGAAAACCTGCTTCAGCCTGGTTAACTGCCTCAGCCTGAAAACCTGCTTCAGCCTGGTTACCTGCCTGAGCCTGAAAACCTGCTTCAGCCTGGTTACCTGCCTGAGCCTGAATATCTGCAGCTTCGGCCTCAAGACCCACTTCTGCCTGATTGCCAGCGCGTTGAGGTAAACCAAATGGGAGTGGTTCTGCAAGACACATGTATAAGAATAAATTAAATGTACAGTCGGGTTTCAGAGTACAGACTTTCCCACCCAATGTTGTTTCTCTGACTCAAAAGCTATGATAGAAAGATGCATGGAGGGATACATATATATAACGTCCATTGTTCAAGTCATTCATTATTTGAACAATTGTTTAATTGTCAAGAAAAGATTTAGGCTGGCGATAATTTTCCAAACACTAACTGATCATTAAGAGTATAGTAGGTATTTGAAAATAATATCTATGCGCGCAAGCTAGCTAGTTGTTTTTGAAGGATATCGATTTCAGGTGAAAGTGACTTTATCCTAGTTATACTATTTATCTGGTACTCACCATGCTCCATAAGATGCTTCCTGTTATATGTACTTTTTGAAACTGCACGTTTACATGTGTCGCACCATCGGTTTCGGCTAGTGTCCATATTTCTTCTGGTTTCTGCCTGGTCACTGGTCAGACCCTTGAAACACCACAATCGCGAGGCCATGGCGAACTTGAGTTAGACAGCAGCACTTCAGGGCGATGAACCTTCCCCATTTGCGACCGCGACACAAGTATTTATATATGGTACAGACCGACGCCTATGGTCCCACCAGCTGAAAGCCGCGAATTGCCGCGACATGCCACAGCCCCGACCCAGGGGTAGTTGCACTCGAGCTCCTAACCTCAGACACCCGTGTGAAATTAAAGCCGAGAACAGCCTGCCACAGTATTACCAGGAGATTACTGTCGCCTCCAGCCTGGCCGTCACGGTAGCGCGTTGTCGTGATTTGTCGGGCGCGTGAAGTTTCTTCAGCTTTCGAAACGCATCGTCCGCCGTCTGGACTGGTGAGGGCATGACACCTGCCATTAAAACCTAGGGTCTATCCATTAAAGGGCGGTGAAGTTTCCTCAGCTTCCGAAACGCATCGGCTGCCGTCAGGTCGACTGGTCATAGGATTTCATCTGCCTTGAAAACTGAGCTCGAAGTTTAGCTCGAAGGTCAAACCTTAAGCTTTCTGCTACTACTTAGGGCCAGCTTATTTCGTTATATAGTGCGTTTGGTGTACGGCTACGTGAATATCATGAGTGTCAAAATCCTGAGTGCCACCCTTGGTGAGAATCTTCTTAATTACTTTTGTTCTACACGTGATACGAGTCGATGGCCGACTTTCCAAATTATTCAAAATAGGTAAAACATATGTATTCATTCTGGGGGTCGCCCTTCCTAATTAAATAATATGGCCAGTTTTCTGAATTCTAGGGTGTGGCCATATGGCAGTTATAGTTTATTCTGTCTGTTTGAATAGCCTGGCCATGGTAATTTGGAACGAAGGTGTTTGTTTAAAGTTGAGATGACAACCTTCATGTTCTCTTCTTTCTTTTTTTTTCAATATATAGCTGCCGCGTACTTGGTTCTTGTATCATGCGTGGAATTTGTTCGAGCTGCCAGTGGCGGACACTGGCCTAGGGTCGTTCACAATAAGCCTGGAGTAACCCGTACCCGGTTGGTCAACCTCACTGCTCCATTTACCGGTCACCCTCCACCAAAACATGATGCGATGACCGGCCTCACCTTTCATGACACCCTGCAAGCCTTGTTGGACCAGGACCATACCGTAACTGACACTGGATCTGAAGCCAACCCAGGAGACGGAAACATTAAAGAATTCCCAACTGTGGTACTTCTCTCTTCATACACTCTTCTTCTTATCCTCGCCGTAGCCATAATTATTAGCATATTCTTTGTTTGCTCCAGAATTAATCGCATCTTCGCAGATGCTCGTTTTCGTGTATACTTGCTTGTCTCGGGCAATCACAGTGTATGGCTTAAAATAGGCACGTTCCCTGGACATTTTGGAGATTATATCTTTCAAACAGACGATCCTATCACACTGACTAAAGCCGAAAATATATGCCTAGGCGCACGATACACATTTAACTGTGTCATCCAAATGACCGACTGCTATACCGGCACATCGACACGACTGCCCACACATTTAAAGGTTAATAAACTGAAGGACATCATGTTGACAAGATTGATGACTAAGGACATTATACGCTACCAGTTGGTTACCATGGGTATAGGCATAGGAGAGCCTGTTCTTTTGGGGAAATACCGGCCCGGTGAGCTTGCAATTAGTACTAATACTTCAGTCGACTTAAGCCGTGTTGACCTTGATTAAGTCTTGTGTGAAAAATGTTGTATTTTTGTGTGTTTACTACCAATATGCTGCCGAACGTGCGTCAATTGATACAAGTGTTATGATTATAAATTGAATTTGTAGCTAAATAAAATTTCGGTTTTGGAAAGAGCAGTATGACGCTGACAAGAGCGCTTTTACTCTGGCTCGGGCTAGGGTCAACCCCTTAGGTAATCTGTGAGACAGGCCCCTAATTTAGGGGCCTGAGGCTAAACTAGGTCTGCAACCAAAACTAGTAGTGGAATTAAATGTGGTTAACGCCACAATCTGGCGATCGGGCTCCAACCGAAATTATGGCTATAGCTAATTAAGCTATCGTCCCTTAATAAATCTCGACACCTAAATTGACTTGTTTGTTTTTTAAATTATTAATTTTGCAATGTCACAGAAGCTCCAAGTTACCTATACATAACTCCCGGAGAACTCCCACTTTAAAGGGTTACACTATATGCAT
The DNA here is from genome assembly GCA_936440205.1 of Lepidonotus clava. Taxonomy (NCBI): domain Eukaryota; kingdom Metazoa; phylum Annelida; class Polychaeta; order Phyllodocida; family Polynoidae; genus Lepidonotus; species Lepidonotus clava. The sequence continues at coordinate 6,390,904 of OW387143.1, forward strand.
GAGGTTTTTTTATTCTCTCACAGAAAGAATATAGGTCACCGTGCCTTACAAATCCTAGAAAGTATTTCGGGTTCATCAGGAGACTACATGGTCACTTGTAAATTTTGATAGGTCCTACTGGGAGCGATGTATTTGATCATAATAAAATTTCTGAAAAATTACTTTTGCACCTTACTGCATGGAATCTAACTAAAAAGGATCCACTAGAAAAGAAGTAACAGTTCTTAATTAAAACCGGCTTCATGCAACATTATTTTTTCATGACTGCGAAATAAGTACGAAGAGATGATTCATGTCGCATCATTTTAAAAATCGTATATCGAGCTTATGTTTGTTTAAAATACACTTTTTATGATTGATTTATGTTATTATTGATAACAGGCCTAGGTGTCATTCCATTGCTCTTCTAATGGTAGAGACCTTGTACCATAACACTCATCAAAAAAGTGTTGTATTGTAATCGATTTCAAGTTCGTGGTCTATCTTCAAGAAATAGCACATTCGGGTTTTCAACAAAATGACAGGTCATTATAGTTAAATGCGTTTCGTATCGTAAATAAAAAGTATTCATAAATTTAAGATTCACTTATGAGAAGGACCTGGATAACGCGTACGGTTTTAGACTAATATAAGGCGAGTCTTAGGCAACCAACATATCTATAGAAATACTTCCCTGCTTATCGAGCATGCCACAATCAAAACAAGAAGCGCAAAGTTCTTTGATAAAAGTTTATAAAACGACTATACAATTGAAGAAAGTACAAAGACCTAACATACAGCGTGACACAGACCATACAATTAAACGTAGTGTAAAGAAAACATAAAGATGATAAACATAAACATCACATAAAATAGAGCTTTAAACAGAAATAAGTTAAATTGGCTGTGCATCGGCGATACCCGACCGATACGCGGGCTTCACCGCCCAGTCTGGGGTGTTGGGAGGAGGCTGTTGGCGTTTTGGATTATCGTCGGGGACATCCTTCCGCTTCTTGTCCATTCTAACGCCCCGCTAACGTTGGCTAAGTTCTTTTTTCTCAATTTCGTCCAGGTGGGCTTTGTAGGCACTCAGCTCATCGCTCTCCCACGAGCGGTTTGACGCGGCGGTGATATCGCTCGGTCGTCTTCCCGTCTTTGTCGACCGGAAAATAAAGTCCGCGCTCCTCGTCGCTCGTGTAGTCGGGGGTGAGGAGGCGCCTCACGGAATTCTTTCGAGCTTCGTCCCACGTTGTGACGATATTTTCCAACCCCACTATCCGTCTTCTGAGCTTCTGCAAAGTTAAAAAGACACTTTTTTATTTTAATACAGTTACGACATACTTGGTCAAGAACATCCAATAAACACAAACAAGTTTTTCAATATTTCAGTTGCCTTAATTTAAAAGCTGGTCACTGCAGTTCATTTCAAAAGCGTTCCTTTATCCTTGGTCTCTATAACATACAGGCACTTTTTATTAATTGTGTCATATCCATTCTAATTGTATGTCAAGATTATTGTCCAAGGAAGCAAGTAAGGTTACAGTGCTCTATAAAAATTCATAATGTAAAAAAATTATAATTGTTTCCCAAGTTTCAGTGTTACAACCATAAGATCATTTCACAGCCGGGCCCCCTGTTTTAAGCCAAATTGCCGATTCACAGCTACAGCCCCCGGTATAGTTCCAACCGCAGTTCGTACGTATACCCCTTTTTGAACCGAGTGGGTCCCCGGGAAGTCACACCCCCTATACCATAGACCCCCGGCATAGACCATAGACACTACTCTTTCTCCTCGGCTTTGCACTTGAAAAGTGTAAAATTTCGGCCTGCCTGAATCGAACTACGTCAAACAATGTTGAGAACAATAGTCCGCAAAAGCCATGATGTCAGGCGGGCCCCTAACGGTCACTGCACGCTGCTCCCGTGCCTAAACATGGGCCGGGCTGGGCCGGGGGTCCCCTCTATGAACTTTAGTAGGACCCAGCTCTCAGATTTGCTATTTCCACTAATAATGCTCGCAAACTTATGAAAACATGTATTTTCATAGGGGAACTATCAATGTGCATTATGATATACTTGAAAAGAAAAAGAGTTAATAAATATCAAAGTTATAGGCAATGTTATTGTCTGTGTGTACGGGTGACCGCGGTCCAGCCGGGTGTTATCGGTGCCCCCTCCAGGGCGGGCCGGGCCGGTGACCGGGGGTGTAGGGTTACCGGGGCCGGTCGTAAAAGGTTTAGGCCCAACACGTGTTGCGGGAGGGGTCCGTGACGTCAGACTTTTGTGGTCTATAGAGGAAGTCTGTAACAAAAATTTATTTACCTCGTTCACGTGGTGACGGATGATAGCCTTTTCATTGTCAGCCTTCATTCGGTTCTTCCGGATTCTGTTGGCCCTGCTTTGGAGGGTCTTGAAGTAGGTGTTGGCAGCAGCTAGAAAAAGAGGAAGGACATGAAGTATGCTTAAAACTGGAGCCATTAAGTAGACAAAGGCAATATAAAGGCAATAAATCAAGGGAATACATGTTAAAAATGCAAAGTGAGGGTCAACATATTATTCACGAATTAAAACCATCATTACACCGGTATTATATTTCTTTGTCCAGATAATAGAACTTACGTTTTTTTCAGATGACTGGGAGGATAACTTAAATTATAAAAGTAACAATTTACAATGTAAGTGGAGCCTATTTAAACACTAAAAACAGATTTCCAGCATTTCAAGCATGTTAAAGTTTGTGTTAATTGAAGGACCAATACTTTGGAATCATGGACATTAGATGCATGAAATGTACAGCTGCAGGTTAGTTAACAAAGAAACTTGCTACCTATGGGACTTACCTAACATCTCTTCTCTGGGGGTATCTGGCCCCAGGCACACGTTGTCAACAACGGCCTTGATGATCGCAACGTTATCCGGGTGTTTGATCCCCGCCCTGAATGTTGGAATATATTTATATTGTTCAATTCATCGGCATCACGTCAAGTGCTCTATGACTCTATTAACATGAAAAAAAAACAACAGCAAAACTTATATTCAGCTGCAGCTTCTGTTGTTCAGGAACACATTACCCATTGCTTACTTAAAAACAATATTATTTTCTGTACTATTCATGTTGTTATGACGTAATCAACTTACCCACGGTTCAGGTTGAATCCCCAAGCAGGCTCACCGCTCTTGGCCTTGTAGGCCGAACGAACGAGTTCCTACAAACAATATAATAAGCCAATAATTAATAGTGGACTTCTAACTATATGTCAGTGTACGAAATCATTGCGGATTTTCGTTGTTTTCCGGGATGTTTCCTGGCGGCGCGGCAAAAGAGAAGAACATCAGGGCTATACTAGGAATGAGATCATTTCTAAACAAACCGAGAACTATATTAAACGGTAACGTTTTCAAGGTGAGATTATTAGTTAATTATAAGCTGTAAAAACAAACTTTAGAACTTACACATATTTCATTGCGTGGTCTGGGTGGTTTGTCAGCTGCAGCTGGCTTCGCTTGGTTCACGAGCACCTCCACCTGGGCCTTTGCCGCAGCCGCTTCAGCCTCCGCCCTTCGGCACTTCTTCTCCAGCTCCTCCATCCTGGCCAGCAAATGGGCCATGGACGGTTCAGCTGTAGACGTGGAGGGGCCGGACGAGGACGAGTATTCGGGCGTGAACGACCTTTGGGACATCGTCGACGAGAACGACCCTTGCGATGTCAAGGGCCCGGGCGTGAACGACCTTTGGGACGTCGTCGACGAGAACGACCCTTGCGATGTCAAGGGTCCGGGCGTGGACGACGTTCTGGACGTGGAGCTGGGGAACCATGGATGGGATTGCGACGAGGAGGGCGTCATCCCCAAGGGCGTGGATCCGGAGGGCGTGGAGGGCGTGGAGGGCGTGGAGGGCGTGGAGGGCGTGGACGACGATGCGGATGGAGTACCGCCTTGGGAACCACCAAGGCTAAGGTCCACGTCGTTGAGGGTGGATCCCTCTTCCGCGTACAGGGAGTCGTGAAGAGACTGATCCGCAGAGAGATCCGGAAACCCATTCTGAGACCCATACTGACGCGCATCCGCAGACATATCCAACAGCAGAGTACCTACGCCTGCTGATGAATCATGATCGGTTATTTTCTCGCCACCCGGTTTGGGGCTGCTGGTCAAGATCCTGCATGAGCTCGTAGACGGGTTTGACAGAACAGCGTCACTATAATCAGTTGACCCGTTCATGGTGGCAGCAAGTTTTCAAGTGATGTATATAGCCATATGCCACGCCGTATTTATACATGCCGGGCAGGCCCCCCTGTGGATACATGATCTGGTGAAAGCGATCTTTTATCGATGAGGCAAGACTTTGAACATAAGTTACGTGGTAGACGTGACGGGGTGTGGACGGGGTAAGAGAGACTTTTACCATAAGTTACGTGCTAGCCGTGACGGGGAGTACATGGGGTATCAGCGACACCCTCACCGCCGCCCCTTCTGAGGCCTGTTACGTGTCAAGAAGTGTTAAGACTACCCCGCGGGCCGCGTGCCGCGGTACTCCTGTGAGGGACCTGACACAGAAGCTAGTTGACATGCGCCGCCTCAGATGGCCAACAGGTGGACGCGGTCATCACAGACGCGTGTCCCGGTGTCAAACGCGACAGAAGTCATTTCAGATGAACCCCCTGTCGATCGGCTCTCTGAAGAAAATAGCGGCCTATTAGACGTGCTTCGCACTACCCAGTGTAAAAACTTGTGAAGCCCCCGGCTAGAAGAAGTCGTTTTAGTTGTACCTTACCTAGCGTTTAAGTTGTTGACCGAGGGTTAACTTTTCGCTAAAGACTAGACGAAGCCCTTACAGTACCTGGGGAGTTGTGATGTCGTGTGGGGTGGGGGGTATAAGTATGTGCCTGTACTATACACTGGTTCAGAACAGCCACTTGATGGCCATGGACATCGAGCGACTGTTAAACGCAAGTCTGCGTCTGCGTCTTGTTCGGGAGGAAAGGCCAGTGCTGAGACCTAGTCACCTCCAACCCGCGGACCAATCCGACCATCAGTGGCTGCTTCTCTTGTTAGTGATATACCTGGGGTGGAAATTTATCGGTATCTTCTGGAAATTGGCAGCAGGCTGTCGCTCGTTGGCGCAGGGTCAACGTCGGAGGGCTACAGTGCAGTGCTGTCTGAGAATCTACTGCCGATGGGAAACGCTCCTATTTCCACTGGCTCCCATTCCCGCCGAAATGGAAGCCGTAGGAAGTGCTGCCTGCCCACGAATGATCATCCAAAGACCGAGCATCCTGTCCAAGGCCCTGACCGTCGCCTGGTCGGGCCCACTCACGGTCCATCTGAATGGCAGTGACGAACCCTTGACGTTGGAACTCCCGCAAGAAGTCAAGATTCCTCGTACGGAGCGCGTGCGCCTGAACAAATTTTTCAGGCACAGACTTTGTAGAGCGAGCGTTTGCCTGATAAACAACAGGAACAACATGGCCCAAGAACTACTCCCAGCCGAAAAACTGGGCTGCATGCCTGACGTAGACTCTTGGGTGTGATGAACAGTTATACAAAAGTGTACGATATGTTTGAAGTAGATATGGGAAAATTTTAATTGTGAAATGCATATGTTCACGAAGCTTTCGAGTTACATATGTACATTAGTGTATGGTCAGTAAATACAATTATGGGAAAATAGGCGAAACGTTGACACGTGGACATCATAAAACCTTTTCCGCATGCATAACAATAAAACATTTTGATATCATGAACGTGTGTAGTCTTATGTGGCTGTGACTAATTATAAATGGGAATTCATGAGGATAATGTGAATGAATTGCAGCTGTACATGTGTGACGAAATTATGAGGGCGAGTATATATTCTAAACAACAAAAATCGAACATGAATGAGAACTGATAACTTTTGAGCTGCAATAAAAGGAAGAGTTAATAGCTAATGTATATATAACCAACTCAATTTAAAGTCAAGCGTCTGCATGCGCTTTGAATCCTACGTTGTCTGAAATACAGAATTGAGATGAAAACAAAAAGTGCTGGTATCATTATAAAAGTAAGTCCAATGTTCAACAGGTAAACAGTACCGTGCACACTGGGGGGGAGGAATGGTACGTGGGGAAGATGCAAGTCACCACGAAGTTTCTTGTATTCGACCTCATTCAGTCGAATCTCTTTCATGTATGTACGGAGGGAAAGGAAATTGTCTTTTGCTCGCTTAAAAATATCCTCTTGGCGGACTCGCATTTGCGGGCTAAGAGGTAAAATTGGGAATGGTTTATCGTACGAAAAATCAGGGTTCACAAGTCGGCTAAGTGACAGGTTGAGGTGTTGAAGACTAGCAAGGTTGACGGGGAAAACTGTTCTTAAGGGGCCTGCTGTAGAAGGCAAACAGTTAACACTTGAGACTGGAATTTCCCATTCTTTGGCGGACACAGAACAACCACATTCAAAGGCACGAACGCACGATTCACATCCAGGATGGGTTGTTGTTCGGTTGGGGCAGCGCACAACGACCTCGTCTATGTGAGAGAACAAATAGGTCCCTGTTGCAATGACTTGGATGTTCGACCTTCTGAAATTAGACTGAATGAGTATTTTGAAATCACAATAAAGTTTGACAGACTCATGATCACGTAGATAGATAGAAATGAGGCACGACGAGGGAGAAAGCCTGCGAATTGGTAGGTCATAATGACAAAACGGAGAATGGCAATTATCCAGATCTGGGTTGGAGGATACCGTGTATTGGGTTGCGGACACCAATAAATAAGCCGGTGTGTTGGAGAGGCGAGTATAATGCCCATGGAAGGCTAGAGGGAAGGTGTTCACTTTTAGAACCTTGAATATTTTGTCTAAGGAAATAACGGGAATCTTCAAAATAGTTTTCAGAACATTTCGCTGTAAAACCGGGGGGACTAAAACAGTTACACTTCTATACATGTCGCGAGTGTTTGGAATATAAATATTTGAACGATTGGACTTGGAAAGGAAAAGGTACCGAATCTTCCTCATATCAGTCTCCGATATCAAAGAGTTACTCAGCCTGTTCTCCGTTAGGTCGCGAATAGCCTGTAGCAAGACATCAAGGGAATAGTCCAGTTTAAAATCCAGTAGACGCAATTCTTGCAAATCTTGCATCAACCTGACCATCAATTCCCGGTTACTAATGTAAGCCTGGAGTCCTCGGGACAAATTGTATATGGAATGAGTGTTCTCTATGATGGCCTGGAGTTGGATTTCCAAAGTGGAGTCAACTACCTTTAGGACTGCATTTATTTTGCCATCGAGGAAGCCAATTTCATCGGCATTTACCTGGTCAGCACGAGTCTGTTGCTTCAAGTCATCGAGTGTGGCCGTTCCAAATAAAGTCTCGGAGAACTTGCCGATTTCTGGAATCAGAGCCCGCTGCTTCCTGGATTTTGCTGATGGAGGTGTTGGCTGGGCCGTCGATTCCAAAATTGATTGCACTTCCCGGAGTCCTTTGGTGACCTTCGCTGCTATAGTATTCCCAATAGATGTTATGTTATTCAACATAAGTTGGATTTTTCGACACTGTTCCATTGAACCGGCTGCCAGGGTAGCGCCGTGTCTACAATTTAGTGCGGCTGCCTGTTTGGGAGAAGGAGGAAGTGGTAAAATGATATCGACTTCGGTAGTGAAGTACTCATTACCTATGTGGATGGACGGTTTACTCTCGAATACTACACCATAGTTGGTACGAAAACGGTTTACCGTACTGGTGCATAGGCATGGCTTAGCTGAGACAGTGCCCAGGATAAAGAGTCCACGAAGGAGGAGTATGAATACTGTTGGAGCCATGTCTGATGCAGGCTAGAGACCGCTCTAGTCTTTTATTACTTTTTCCCAGTCACGGGAAGGAGTAGACAGACAGTCGCCACGTGCACCTGGGATCTAAAGGTTTTGACCTCCGTGCAGAAACCTTACGTTAATGCCAAAAGAAAAGCCGTGCGAAGAGTATAAGCTTAGGCGTATGCTTGCTAGTAAGCTTTCGTTGGTTAGGGTGTCGGCTTGTTCTAATTGAATTGGAAGGCAGACTTCAAAATGAATTGTTGGCATGGGGTTCCTTAACTTGTGGATGAGAAGTGAGAAAGCCTGTAAATGCCATTACTGCCTGATATTTATAGGTTTTATTTGCAGGTGGTTTATATGGAGTTCAGGCCGATTTAAGTCTGGACTGGCTGAAATTAGTCTCAAACCTTAAGGTCGGCTTTATATCTAACCAGCTTAGACCCAGTTTAAGGTGAATTATTTAGGGTAGTTATATAGGCCGGGAGGTACCTTTTATCCATACAGAAAATGTTTAATGAATTTTTAATGAATCTCATCTCTCACGGATGACTTCAAAAGAAGTTAATTTCAAACACTTTTAATACTCCATCTATGGATGGTAAGGGTAAATGGTTTTCCGGGTGGGAGGGGCGATGGATGGTAGGGTGAAATAGGCCTGTCAAAGATTTAGCTACATGTGCTTTGCAGCTGCAGGCGAACGTAGGTTGGGTATGGAAGTGCCCGACCCAGCAGTAGCCTGCATGGGGCAACTCTGGCCCGTGTTAACTCGATAACTAACCCCTGATTAATGGCGGGGAGTCCGTCAGATGACACCCAGCATGATACCTGTGTCGCTCTTGAGTGGGTTTGGTGTGAGTTATGTGATTACCAAGATTGTGCCCCTGCCCTTGTCAGATGTCAGAGGGGGGTACAGATTAGATGGGGTGCTTCCGGGTACTTATGGGTGTTAATGGATTAAGGCCGGCCATGATGGACGCTTCCAAACTTTGCCGCCGTTAGGAATGGACCTGGTTTATTAGGAAATGTTATGCACAAGGGAACAGGGGAGCGAGGGATAGCTGCAGAATCGCGAAAATGCTTTCTGTCATGTTACTTAAAAAGTACATGGAACTTGTTAACTAATGGTCATATTTAACTGAGACAATTAATTTAAATGAAGTGTGATGCCCAGTGTCTCCTGTTTATTCAAATGCTAAGATCGGGAAAGAAGGTTATTTAGAATGTTTGCAAGAAGTATATATAATAAATTTATAATATTCGGAATTTAAGCCGGATCAGTCTCATTACCATTAGGACTATCATGTTTAAAAGTAGTAGTTGAGGAGAGGGCGGGTTCGAGCAGGTTTTTTTTTTTTTTTATAATTTTCCATTTTTTTTAGGGTCTTTTTGATTTAACAACTTTTCGATTACAAATGGAGAGTTCTCCTTTAAAAAGCGTAACGTCCCGATCCTGTTTAAAATAAGTTAACAATCAACCTCCTCTCTTGACATGACGATTAGGGTTCAGAGTAGTCCTATCCTTATCATTAATTTGATAATACAAGTCTGATGGATGAACGAAAAACGTAAGGCATGAAGGGGATTCGAACCCGGGGCCGGGAGAGATAGCTGGTAGCCAAAATCCACCGGGTTCAATAATACGATGACGTCGGAAACCAGCGAAAAGCCGTCTAGAGGTCCTTCCGGTCGCAGGACCAAATACGTCGAAACTACGTTGGGGAAAACGATGACGGGCAATGTAAATTGAAGTTGATAGAGACACATCAGTGACAATTGAGGGCGATCAAAATTAATAACTTGTGGTATTGCTTGTTTTCCAAATCGGAAAACCCACTGAAACACGAGGACCGAAGCTACAAAGTGTCTCTTTTTGGTAAACACCTTTCTGGTTGCCCCGATTACACCCACGGTATATATATGTCGCAAACTCTGTAGGTTAGTGGGTCTGGTTGTGCAACCAACGAATGAAATGCAATGAACTGAATATGGCACAGATGAGTTCGCCAGACCTGGGTGGTAGGATCTAATCGAACTTGATGCACTCGATTAGCTCCTACCACTCTAAATTTTCATTTTTTTCGGAAGTTTTATTTGTAATAATGGTGTTAAAATGACCAGATGGCCCACGGGCTGGTCAGGGGGGTTGCAGGGGTGGACCCAGGAATTTATAGAGGGGGGGGGGGGGGGGGGGCTGGGGGCAAAGCCCGTCTGCCCCCCCCCCCCCCCCGGATCTGCCCATGAAGGACCTTAAAACAAAGTTAAGGTGGAGAGTTCTAGTTGAAATGGTAAACAATAAATAGGGCGAAATATACAAATTTAGAATAGGTTTATGAGGCTATAACTTGTGAATTGTATTAGTTAGCGTGTTCTATTCTGTTACTGAGTTCAGTAGCTAGGTTGGGAAAGGTTAACGTTGGGACCAAATTATTTATGCCTTATAATGCTTACACGAGTCTCACAAGCGAGTTTAAGAAATCTGGTTTAAAACAGGCTTAAACCATATTTGCTTTTTGGAAATACGCCCTTAAAATTTTTAGCTACAAGTTTGGTTGAACTAACCCAATTTTTTTTTAGAAATAGGCCTATTGGACATCACTTTCAGGGGATGGAAAACCATTATTGATATGATATATGTGATAAGATTTCTCAAAAATATTACTTTCATTTCATGATAAGGGTAGTACCCAACATCATGGGAGACAATTGCTTCATTATTGATTAATCATAGAGGTTATAAAGTTAAATCACGCTTTATCGCTGTTTTTACGCATTTGATTAATTATTATGAATTATTTTGATTTTATATAACTTTTGTTTCTATATGTAAGGGCTATTAAAAGTAAATGCGCTAATGATATAGGCCTACCAATGTGAGCGATACAACCCTGTTTTACCCTAGTTGTGTGCAATTCCAAACGAAATTTTCAGATTGTGGAGCCAAATTCCTTAATCCAATCGTGAGTGGGGGGGACTGGGTACGCCACTACGGACAGGGTGTATTCAAAAATATTATAGCTTGAAGGCTCGTTGGTGTATTAATTGGATATGAATTCAGGGTCATGTTATTTCGTGTGTTCTTTTTCATTGATCAAAACTTTTAAGATACAAAAAGAAAGCTTTTCAGATAGTTTTTAGTTAGTAAACTTAAAATGTTAGTACACAATGATGATTGATGAAAGATCTGAATTTTGCACAGTTGATGTCAAAAGATCGTCATTTGATTTGATTCAGTTTTAATACCCAATAGATGATGGAACCGTTTTTGCTGAGTCAGTATTATCCTCTTAAAACTCGTGAAGTCGCCATCATGGCCCACCCTGGAGCATCCTGGCGTGGTGAGTGGGGATTGAGGAGCAGTGTATTTGTGGGAGGCGCTGGAGTAGAAAATTAAAATGACACGCAAGAGGCGTTGTGAGGGCGGGTGGGCTGGGGGGACGAGCCAACGGCTGAAGACAGACGGCAGTCTGGGGCCATGTTAGCTTTGGCTGCCTCTTTAAACACACCCATATTGGATATGAATATCACAGTCATACTTCATGTAAAATAAATAAGAATAAGAAATAAGAATAAACTCTGATAGAAGGGCGATATAGTTTTGTTGACCATTTCTGTTTTTTTCTGTATATTTTCTGGTATTGACACACTTTTATTTTGTGGAGCGGTGACCTAAAGCCCCCCAAAATAGGGGGCAGTCAACTAAAATTCAGAGGGGTAAGTCTTGAAAAGTGGGGGTAGTAGTTTGGCAGTGGGGAGTAACCAGGACCCAGGAATTTGTAGGGAGTCATAATATATGTTTCATCTAAATTTACAAATATACTAGATCGGAGTGAAACACAGTCTTTTAATGCCTACTAACTTCTAAGTACAGTGAGAGTAGAACACTGGTAAAGCGCGGCCATCAAATACAACCCACATTCCCCGTATAGGTCTATAGGCATAGAAACTTTGCTAAATCGGAGGGGTTCCAGAGACCCCCTAATTTGGACAATTCCCTTTATTGGTAGTTTAATTGCCTAAAATTTGAGAAATCGGAGGGGGGTCAACCGAACATGGGGACCCCCCCCCCCCCCCCCACTCCCGCCCTGAGGGGGGGGGGGAACTGGATACGCCACTGCTGGCAATTATATTGGTGCCTGAATGGAGTGTGGGTACGTTAAGACGCCGAGAAGGTTGGGCGTGTGAAGAGAACTATGAGCGGACGGGATTATTGTGACACAATATAGTTAACACCCCCTGACTTACACTTATATACACGCCAGAAGGGCAAGGGAAACTTTGAGGTGGGCGCAAAAGTATTACCTAACACGCCCACTGCTATGGGTAGTATAATGATACTATGATTTTTCAGGGATAATGGTGGAGTAAGACTTACACTCCTTGACACGTTTTAGAGGAAGTGGTTTCAGACAAGCCCGAGCCTGTCGAATGTATGAGTTCAAATTCTTCCCGTGCACATCTTTAGCACAGGTGGAGCCAGCCTTCTTCTGTAAACACTAGCATTGTAAATTCAGGCTAATTGCAAATTGGCAGTAATTTGCTGAGGCGAGCTCGAGACGACTCCCTAACCCACTTCAATACATGACTATTTATGCCTACACAGGTACCTGCTAGGCCCTTACCTGGTCAGTCCACCCTCAAAGGTCAAACCAGTCAGACCTTTTATCAGCAGCAGCATTTCCCATCAACCACTCCCTAATTGCTATAATGACCTTGCCTGAGGCCATAAAACCTCGGCATAAATGACAATGACACTGGATCTAACTGCATTGGCTGCACTAGCTTTTACTTTCAACTTTATTTTATTTGTCACCTTGTTTGTCCTGTCTATGTCCTTTCCGTTGATTGTTTCATTAAATGTTTTATGTCCAGTTTGTAGTCTTGCCTCTTTTTTTAATTCTCCTAACTATGGATAGACAGTTTCTTGAATTATACCTGCAGGTTAGCCTAAAACAGGATGCATCCTGGGTAATATGTTGACAAAACTCAAGCTTTTAGCATAGACATTTTCATGAATTGTGCCATTATCTAGAGATTACATTGAATAAAACTAGACATCATTAACTTTCAAATAAGTACCTAAATACTTTTTTCCTGAGTTGTTTGAAAATATATCCATTATGGATAGATTATAACTATTATTTGTTTATTTTCTATAGTTTTTGTAGGCAAAATTCACCCAAATTAGCCTGCAGGTTAAAATACCGTAAATCACCTATCCGTGGTAGCAAGAATTAAGGATAGACAAGGGGCATTGGGCACTGCACTGCATGTAGGTGCGTGTTCTAAAAATTATGGCACTTGTAATACATCCTATGAAAGGGCAATTTTTCATCTCTTTTAATGGTAAATCTACAGACTGTGAATTTGAAATTGATTGTTTTGTTTTTCATTTTAGTAGATAAATATATCATTTACTTATTTACTTTCAAAGGTATTGAGCTGAACTTTTTGACATGTATTGATACAGTTACCCTTGTGGGAGGTATTTTATTTCTTCCCTGTCTTAGATTTTGTTTTATGATAAAAACAGTTTACTTTTGTTATTTTCCTGAATATATTTCTAAATTCACAAAATGATAACTATGACCATTATTGATATTCCAGTTTTCCTCTGAATATATCTTTAGAGTACCCAGTGAGGATGAGAAAGACTTTTCTGGGCCAACAGGTATCAGTCTTAGGCTACCAATATGACACACTGACAACCTATTGCCTTTAATAAATTGTGTTCTGATGGCTTATAGACCAAAAAAACACAAGAAACATGAGTAAAAATAACTTATGATGAGAACAATGCTGCTGCCACCTAGTGAATAAAGATTGCATAATTAGCAAATATGGCCTTCGCAGGATGTAGATACTTTGTAAATGTGATATTTCCATTAAATTTACTTTGCTTGTAAAGGTTGTCTTTAAGTAGTTAATTCTAAACTAACCACCAGATGGGACATGACTGAATCGTTATCAGTTACTTTGTAATATCATATCCAAAAACGATCTTTGCCTTATGTTTAATCCATGGAAATTGGATCAAAATACCATGAGCTACTTTCATTACATGGGGGTCAAAGATTTAAAACCAAAATATTTGTAATAGTTTTTATAATGCCTCTAAGTAATGATCCTTTTGATAGACACCTTTTCTGTTCAAAGGTACTGGAGTGACTAGGTGCTCTTCCTCTAATTTCATATCAACTGAGAGATACATCTCACAGCAATTAGAAAGATGATCATTTTGGTAATCTCCAAACTCAGCACTCAGGTATTTACATCAGATATAATGGAAAGAGGCTCATTATTGTGTACTCTAACCCATTATTGAGACAAATATCTGAGAGGTATTGGGAAGATGGCCATTGCAGCGGTACTCATCAAATATGGCCTCTCAGTGCCCCTGCAATATCACAGAGGCCTTATCTTTCCAAACACTTCATTTGTTTTAATCTTTATAAAGATTATTTTTAAGGCCTTTCCAGATACTCTAAAAGAACTTGAAATATTACATTTACAACCTTACTTTGTGAGTAAATGTGGGCTTTAGTACTTTTCCAAATTCCATCAGAGACTATCTTTACTGCAGTTTACAAGGATCATTGAATTTGGACAAGGTGGCCATTATAGCAATTTATATGCTTTGTAAAAAGAGCCATTACATTCAGTAACCACAAGGAAAATGGTCATCTTTCCACATTTTGTTATGGTTTACTAAAGACCATCCTTGTGACATTTTGCTTTTTCAGGATGTGTGATCTTTGTTGAAATTTACAATATTCACAAAAGAACAAGAAAGGTCATCTGACAGGACCAAAAAGGACCTTTGGAAAAAGAGCCATTACAAAATGTAAATATCGTGGAAATTACAATTTTTACTGTTTGTTCAAGCTCATCCCTCATGATTTGGAAATACCCTTATATCCAATGGAAATGTAGCCATTTATGTATCTTTCCAAGAGAATTAATATCTTGTAAATGCTTCTTTTCGCACGGTGGTAGAACCATCTAGGGGTTAATACAGGATTTCAAAAGGGTCATCTGCTTGTAGGGTAAGCACTGAAATCTTGATAGTACACTCACCCAAAAGATGGGGGGGAGGCAGGGATTTAGGACCCCTTGGATCCCCCCTCTGGATCGATCCGGTCCCTGTATACAATAAATAACATGTTTTGTGAAATGACAAACTAGAAGAAACACAATAAACAAAATTCAGCATTTTACAATTTAATACTGATGAAGAACACATACATATTGGGTTAAATCTTCTATGTAGGCTATCACTACAAGCTTAAGGTCACAGGAATACAAGTCACCAGAGTTTGATATTCAGTGTGGTTGCATTTAACATCTTTATCAACCACCAAAAACTGATAGAGAACCTCCGGTCCTCTGACACATTACAATTGCATAACCACAAGTGTTTTTGATGTCCAAAATGTTCACTGTTGGATAATGTTTTACACCAAAGTGAAAATGTTAGCATGCTGTTAGTGAGCTGAGAATTGTACCACATGTACATGTAATTATTACAAATATCAACTGTTCCAATTTATCACCTAGGCATTTACATAATTCAAATCAATTCAGTGTAACAATTGTCACTTGAAGTGAACCAGTTGAGTGGAAAACAGTGTTGCTATTTTTTGTTATGCACATGTTCTGCACAAAAGACTTCCAAATCATAACAGTGACTCCAACATTGGCCAAAAGCATTAAGGCAGTATATCACAACAGTTAAAGTTTAAAAAGACACTTTTTCAAAACAGCATCTAATTAAAATTTGTCCTATTGTTGTTAACCAGTGCAACAATAGAAGCAACAATTCTTATCAAAACAATGATGTGGTTGTTGCAATACCTTGCAAATTAGCCACTTTCCAAACAAACTCTTATTCCATTTCAGTTTCTGTACAAATACACAAATGCTACAAACTATATTCCTGACACTAGAAAGTACAGATTTAAAGTGAATAGTTACATGTTTAAAATTACGCATGCAATTTAATCTGTTAATTCAAAAGTTGAAATGGATCATTGGTACATCTAGATAATATCTCCTCTCCTGCCTTTACATATTAATCTTAATAGAAGCAGCTTGTTGAGCATTTCTAGAACTTTGAAAAAAGAGCGTCCATGCACATATAAGTTACATACTAAGATATTGCACATGTGCCCACAAGTTGTCAGTCTGACCAAAGTAAAAGACATGTTGTAAACCAAGCTGACTATGCACTATCACTCGGCAAATCCAGACACTTTTACAGAACATAAATTGAATAATATATCATAGGAAACGACATATTTGTTCTGCATGCAAAGACATAAAAGGCACTGAAGGTCTCAAATTTCTGTCACAATTTTTGTATGCCTGTTTATAATACACAATTTACAGCTTATATTGTCATTTTGTATATGCAGGATTGATTTAATGAAGGATGGATTTATATTTAAGGGTCATTCTGGTTCTGTGAGTTTCTGAATTCATTTGGGCCTCAGAATATGTTTTGCCATCCAGTGCACTATACCAAATTATGAAGAAAAACCTGAAGTTCTGTTAGACCTTGATTTATTATATTACTTATCATTGAAATGTAATAAACTTCTTTTTGCCTTTATGGCAGAACCCTAGGCAAATCTGCCACTTGTGGACTTTCCATGAAATGGGGTTTTAGTACCAGCTCATCCAATTGACCCTTCTGTGGTAAAGAAATTGTTGAACTATTACTAACTGATCCCTTGAATTGTACATTTCCTGTCAAATTCATCCACGCTGTTGAAGTGCTTGGCAGATGTCTTGAATCAGTCCCTCTTCTTTCTGTTAGCGGTGTGGGCTGATTGTACATAATTACTTGTGGTTCAACTGTCTGTTGTCCATTCCTGTAACAGCAGCTAAATATGCTTGCAATTATGTCCTTGAAGGCCTTTTTAAATTTAGGTTCACGCCATGCATATATCATAGGGTTAATCCAATAGTTAATGTCATTGAGTCCAACACAAGAGTGCATTATTGCCCTATGCCAGTCTGGTGATTCTACTGACATAGTGGATAGGGTTATGTAATAAGGTGCATACAATAAAAAGTAGATCCCGACAACCATTGCCATCATCTTTGTTATTTTAAGATCCTTCTTTGTATGCTGTTGTTGGTTGGGAAGAGAAGCTGTTGCTACCTGTTGTTTACTTTTAAAAGCACAGTATGCAATGCGCACATAAAAAACAAGATTGATTGCAAAAGTCAGAAAAAACAAAACTGCACTCAATCTTATATGAAGTGATGGGAAATAATAACTTCCCTTAAAACTTGTTCCTTCAGGTACATTTACCATGGCCGCTATAAAGATATTATATGGTATGAGGAGAAACCAAATACAAATAACCATTACACCAACCTGCTTTTTAGACAACTTTTTGCCCTTGTTCAACTGAGCTCGCAAAGACTTGAATCTTTCGATTGACAACAAGGAGAAGCATATGAGCTCTGTATGAGAAGACATAAATTCCAAGGTCACAGTTGACAGAAAAAAAGCACTTTGTACAAACCAAGTGCTTTCAATATTAAAACCAGGAAACAGAATACCGCCTGCCACTCCATGAAGAAAATCAGATAAGGCAATGCTAGCTACAAGAATGTTAGCTGGTGACCTTAGATACTTGTATTTCAGCATGCACACCAAAGTCAAGAGATTAAAACCCATAGCTAAGCAGGATTGAAATACCCTTTGAACAATGAAGAGTGTATAAAAGAAAGACCTCATACCTGACATTTTGAGTGCACTTTCAGAGATTGATATTACAAATCACACTGATCTCCGTCTTTTACTGGTTGCTGCAATTGGCAAGAACACTGAGGGCAAATCCTTTTGATCCTAGCCAAATAAGCCTGCTACAATTGAAGACAAAATTTGAATAAAATTCCTGATCCTAAAATATATGCAGAACAGCTGTTCTAAAATCTCTAACTACTAATCAAACCATCAAAAATTGAAATGAAAAGTTTGCATGTGAATGTGATTAGATGAATAGAAGAAAATTATATGCCATAAAGGCTATGTATGTGTATCCCTTAGCCTTTACCTATGCATGAAGGTTAATCCAAGTGTAAGACAGACTGTTTTTTCTGGTTGGTGGCTCTGAGGTAAAATGTAAAAAGTGAGAGAACCTATCCACATCCATAGTGGCTATATAGGGCTAGAGACAGTACATTGAGGAGACAGCCCACTTTCCCCTTATATGATGTGATGTGCGTGACACTAGCGCACCAAGTGGCGGGGATGAATGGCCCATATTAGGTGTCCATACCAACTATTGTATATAGCTAAACATTTGCAAAGGTACTGAGTGTTTTCAAAGGTGCTGAGTGATTTCAAAGGTGCTGAGTTTTTACTTGAGTGACCAACTTTATAGCAATTGGTGTGTTCTGGCAAATTGTATTCTCATGGCAGTTATATACTTGTGACTAAAGTTTAACGGTAAGCAGGTATGTAAAAACCCAATCTAAAAGAGAACCTAGCATATAACTCCAGGATGATAATTTTTCAACTCATTTGTTTCAGCATCTTCCCTATATGGAGCACCAGTTAATTATTATGAAAGATTATGCGACCAAAAAATGTTACAAATCTTATTCTTTTTACGGGAAATCCCCAAATGTTTTTTAGAATACTAAAGTTAAGGTGAATTCAAGAAAAAAAAAGCATTTTGAAAACAAATGTGCAAGAATCCCGAGGCCTCACATGCAAGATATGTATTTTTCCCTGTCACTCTATACTCTTATTTAGGGCACATAGGAACAAATGGCATGCTAAGTATATAATTATTACACAGATAAATGATTAAACTGTGTGTCATAAATAGCATAGACTAAAACAAGAATAACAGAAACATAAAAATATGTACTCTAAGAATAAAACTACTTTTACATCAGTCGCAAAACTAGAGGGTTTCCAAGAATATCTTCACATTTCCTAAATCCATAGAAACGATTTTGCATGAATGCATTAATTGGACTGCTATAGCTGACATGGTTCTCATACATCTCCAAATTGTCTCCAGAATGAATATCATAATTTCATCAACAAAACAATGCCTCATAAGTGTCCAAAAACTAAAATAAGTAAATAGACAAATCTTTAGTCTTTACTCCAAGTTCTGGCAGTAGACATGTGATACAAAAAAAATTGATAACTTTATCTCATCAAGTATCTATTTTTGGTAATATGTCCACATATTTTATTTCTAGCCTACATTTTACAGATACTAAGATGATGTGCATGATATAAAATTGTGCACCTGATTCACCTTGGCTAGTACTTGATACACACCATACGACCCTATCTCCATTAATCCCTGCAACTAGGTAGCTCCCTTGTGTGCGGCAATGTACGTGAGTGGGCTCTCTCCCAAATAAACTGTCTCTGTAATGGCCTTGGTGGGATGCTTCAGTTTCATAATCATTGTTTAAGGATAGGTAAATATCCTTGGTAGATTCATTACTTTTTATTAACAACTTTTAAGTAGACATTTTATTTGTTAAATATGATCTCAAAGCAACATGTAAAACCATCCTTTTGTAAGATTTAGCATATCATCAAAAAATGTAACATGAAACAAATAACTAGTTCAATCTTGATCCCAAATAGAGATGTTTGACTCTTGCTTATCTTTCTGCATTTAAGTAATTGGGCACTAAAGGGGCAAGTTTGAGAGTTTGGCAGTTGAGCATGCAGAAAATATCTAAATGATGTTAATCAAACCTCTCACATCATTACTACCAAATACAATGTATGCAATTACCAGATAATAGGCATATAGTTTGTCAGAAACACCTGTCAATCAGAGTCAAAGATCAACAGCTGTTAGAAAACATTTAAGTAAATGTGCACTAATGGGACAAGTTTGACAGTTGAGCAAGCCAGAAGACATCTAAAGAACCCAACGAAACCTTTTACTTCTCTGCTACCAAATACAATGTATGATATTACCAGATAATAGGCATATAGCTAGTCAGAAACAACTGTCATTCAGAGTCAAAGATCAACAGGTAGGAAACTTGATTGTTTCAAATGATGCTAGCAATGTACTGCTATTGTTTGGGGTTTAGAGAAAAATATTTCAATTCAATAATTAAACAACTGATGTTTTTGGTTTTCCAATTTTGTTTGATTCCTTAGCTGCTCATTGGTTGTGTTCCAAAGGCGGGTTCAGAAACTGAGACACCCTGTAAAGTTTACCTGTAAAGTACATTACCATTTGCCATCAATCACAAATTGTATGCATTAAAGGGATAATATAAGGGACTGTTTAAAGCACAATTTGAAATCCATTGGAGGATCCCAAATCCAGAAATTTATGTTAGACCTATCCAAGAACATCCTATCAAAACAAACAAAATATATTTGTCACCATGCTTATTTTTTGAGTGAGAGGTCAAGAAAGATACCAAACCCGAGGGATATGTACCTAAGGTCTGTAGCATTATTTGAAAGCCAAAAAAGACTGGGGTCACCAATGATGATCTATATGCCCATCTCACAGTGTTGTGCTTGCCCTTGTTACAATACTTATTTTTATTACACTATTGACATATTGGTAAAATTGTAACTTAGACGACCGACAACAGTAATGATAATAACAAACTTAACACCATAATTATCTATGTTTATTGAAGTTTCAATTTCATATAGATAATTCAAACCAAATTTTTACTTAGACGGTTATTGCATCGTAGTAAAATAACTTTACTAACTCATAAACCTGCATGGAACAACATTGTAAATCAATGTGGTTCAATAGATAAAAAAACACATTAAATCTACAGGGTTTGATTTGTGCTTGTATTGACATACCATTTCGTTTGTACACAACAGGTTCCTACTCTTACTTGTACCTATTGGCAAACTGTCTTACATCTCAGACTAGTAAACAGTTGTATGAACACCACATGGCTTCCTGTCATCACTTGGAACAAATACAGGTTTGATTTAATATAAAAGGCCAAAGCCAAGTGTTTTACAGTGCTATTGTGTCTCTGTTATGAAAGTGCATTCTCCGTGGGCGCATTTCTCACAGTGACATTGACAGTGTGGCTTTCTGGTGAGTGGGTGAAAAACAAAAGTCGTGTGAGAGGATAATGGTTATGGTGCTGAGCTTATAGTGCAGTAACAACAAATCACATAACCATGGTTTTGTCATGGTTATGTCACTGCCAGGCCAGAAATGATAATTTTGATCTAGGTCTCAAAGATAGATAAAATAGATTTAAAGTTATAACATACTCATCTATCTATTTCTGTCCAAATAATTTTGTAATTTCACATGAGTTTTATTTAACACATACTGAAAATATTCCCTTGGTACATTCTTTCCAACGTATCTGGTCTTCTGTAGCATGTGTCTCAGAGACACTGAGGTGAGTTTTTTGGATCGTCCAGGCCTATACACACAAGTTATCCATTCGTCAGCATGCCATGTTGAAAACTCTCGTGGATAATAGTATCCAAATATATCCACGTGAGTCCTATGAACAAAATCGTATGTCAGAATCACCGTTTTTCCTCCGCGATGGTTTGGTCCCACTACACCAACCAGAGGTGGGACCATTTTATGGAGCTCATCAATAAACATATGCGTCCAGTTTGAGCTAGTCATGATTGTATCATCATTGACTCTGTAAAAGAAGTCACGTCCATCTCTATAAGCAGCCATCATGGCATCATTCTGGGCCCATGCTGGTTTACCAGTATGGTTACATCTTATAACGTTTATCTCAATGTGCCCTAAGTGGTGACACATGGTTTTGGAGATCTTCATGAACTTTTTTTTCCATTTCTCAAACTTTGTTTCATTGTTAAATAACTTGTCCTTAAAATCATAGCCAAAATAAAAAAAGTAGATGTATCCAATACTTGCTGTTTTGCAGAAGCTTGGCAAAAGTTGCGTGAATAAAAGCATCCGATCTACGTCATTAGATTTGACTGATGTAATTCCCATACCTATGGCAACTGTTACATTGTGCTTTTCTGGTATAACTAATTTTGGTACACCATGGAAGTGTGTATACTTGTATTCAATCATATGAATTACAAATGGAACTGCTACTGCTAATCCTATGATAAAAGAGATTTGCCGACATCTTGAATAACTTGAAACCAACAGAGGGTCTTCCATGCTCTAAATACACCAGTTAACACCAACTAACCACCTGAAATAAAAGGCAAAAAAAATAATGCGCATGGTGCACTGAAGTCGATACCTTGTGCATGGCGAGAATTAGAGTAAGGATCTAACTATTTCAAGTACTAGATTTAAGCATTAGAATACTTACAGTAAAGATATATCATTTTAAGAAAGGAGAATAGTTACCAGACTGCGTTAAAATAAAACAAACCAGACAAGTAATCAAAAGGAACCCAAAATGATAAGAAAGCCCAATTATCAGGTTGGGGAAACGTCAGGAAAATGCTAACGCATTGATAGAGAAATGCGGCTTAGAAAAGTAATGCGGTATACTATTTGGTCCCCACACTCTCCATGCTGATGTTTACTATAGCTAACTCAGTAAACAAGCCGCACTGTGTGGGGAGAGTGATAACATGACCCCTGGCTGAATAAGTAGGACACTTTGTGTGACCAGCGGTAACATTATAAAGTGTAGATTCATGTTTAAATGCTTATCCCTGCGGTAGAATCAAGCTCAAGGCATTAAATATTGAAGCTTATCATGCTTTTACAACATCAGATAAACATATAAAATTCGTAAAAGCTTAAGAAATAAAGTCTCTATAGCATGTTTCTTCTATACCAACTCTTATTGCTATTCTAAGCCGCACCTGAAGCCGTCTTCTATTGCGTATTAGAATACAGTTACGCATTGAGAAGGGGGTCGTTTCCCCAACCTATTTATGGCTATAGGCAGTGTCAACAGCAGGTGAGACAACCTTAGGACTGACATCCACATGGGGGCCTTGTCTGTCAGTGGCAGCACTGCAGAGGGAACATGGGTATGCATAAAATCAAAAAGGGTTAGTATAAAGGGATCCAGTAGATCCACATTTTCTTATTAATTTTTTTTATGGCCCAACCACTGTATGCAGTTTTATTGCAATGAATCTTTGTTGATAAGTTATCTTTCTATTTAATAATATTAATTAGAGCATTACACCAGTCCTTCCAACTATATGATACTTTTATACCATCATTTTGTCAAATATGAATTTACTTCAGATCCCTAACAATCCAATGGAAACAACAACAGCAGATCTGACATATGAGATATTTGATATCTCAGGATCAATATATTATTACCCTCTCATGTGAGGAGAGGTACGTCGAAAGATTTAATGTACGAAGAGCCGTACGTACCTCTCCTCATTTCAGGGAAAAAAGTTCCACATGCCCAAATCTGCCTGGAGAGTGTATGGTGATGGAGAGTGTAAGCTGATGACCTGGCGGTGGCACCGCTGAAGACTCCAAAGTAAAGATGGATTTTTTTCAAACCAAAAAGAAATATCTAAAATTGTTTTGCCTATGTGGTATTTTTTTTACAATGTCTAAAGTATGATCTGTGTGAATGTCAGAATTCTTTTAAACAATACTAAAAATTTGCCATCGAATTGTTTTTTTTTTAAAACTGAATGATTTTTTTCCAGCCACATAGTTATATGACTCTGTGAAGCTCGTAGCGTTACGTTGACATCGCATTTACTGTAACCACATGAGTCCATTGTTGTTTCTTTATAATTGGGTGTGGTTATTGGGCTTTTTGCTTGGGTAATAAAATAAAGAAGACCCTTCAGTCTCGTCCTCAGGCCGATGGATGAATCTGAGTGCAGCGTATACAGCCATTCCATGGGTCTCCTTATAATAATATTGCACCACAAGAGCTGCAACAATGATATTGCATAAGAAATTATCCAAATACTCCTCACCACTACAATTTCCCTTCAGACTAACTTAGGTCATGGCATAATTCTAGTTGGACATGTTGTATTCAATGCAAATAGATATAAAACAATAATTTGTATGTTTTCCATATTTTTTCCAGTGTGTTTTTTAACAATATTTATAATGTAATACAATATTTTCCTCAATTCCCTCATCAAATATATGATAATTCTCCCCACCACAGAGAGCCAATTTCTTGAGTTGTACCTGCAGGTAATGACCAGCCAAGATCAGGATGCATCCTAGGAAATAAGTCGACAAGACCAAAGGCTTCAGCATAATACCATTAATAAATCTTATCATTATTTGTACTTAAACATAAAGAAAAATTAGCCATCATTATTTTTATAATTTGTATCCATATGCCTTTTATATTTTCTAAGTTGGTTGAAAATTTACCCTTCATAGATGGATGTATAGAACAAATATTTTTATATTTTATTATGCTTCATTAAACTTTTATTATATAAATTCAGGACAAAGAAGTAGGGTTGTTGCCTCTTCAAGGGCTAGCTGAGAAGTGACTGCCAGCCAGAACCGCCCATGCATACACCTAGACTCTTTCTCTTTAAGGAGAAGAGAAAGGTTTCCCCTCATCCTCTTGAAGCACACCTTTCACTCCCTATTATACTTATGTTTGGCTCATTCGGTGAGGGATTTCGCTTAAAAAAAAAGAGGACATACATGCACCCCCTGGTGGTATACATCAATACTAAACCTCTATGTCTCAAGAAGAAATCCTCACCTTATAAGCCTAATGTGAGATATAACAGGGAGAATCTTTGCTCTTGAAAAAGAAGAGACTATACCTTCCTCTTCCTCTTAAATAAGCAGAAAGTAGGTGTACGGGGTGCCAGAACCCCTGTGCAGTGGAGGCCCCTGGTGTCAACTTTTAAGTAGTCCTGTAGTCCTTCATCAATTTATATAAATATATTTATAAAGGGTGACATCAAAATTCAGGGGCTGCGAACCTGAGATGCTGCGGCAGGTTGCAGCTGGATGGAAGTGAAAAGCTCTATGTGCCACTGGGTAGCTGTAGCCATCCAAAACCCCATTCCCATCTCATTAGGGGACCAGCTGTGGCCTTTTATCAGTATATTATTTTAGGAAAAAGATATATTGGAACTTTTCTTTTATGTTTGTATACATCTTTTTCATTAAGGTCAAGCCTCCTGGTGTATTACATATGAAACACTCTTTTAGGGCTTTGCCATAGTTAAGGTATAGGAAGTGAAGTGACCTAGTTACCAAAAGCCCCAAAAGTGGGCAGACTGGTGGACTGCACAGGGTCGTGGGAAAGGTGTATATATTACACACCCTTATCACCTCATTAGGGCTAATTAGTTAATTAATGGGATAATGAGGTCAATAAGGGTCATTAAGGTATTAGAGAGTTTTTGCAACCCACACGGATCTCACTGCCCCGATCCGTATCCCGATGAGTTTGATTGAACCGGCTTGACCAGGGCCAGCTACCCTCTACAGTTTGGCCCTATCATTCTAGTGAATATTATTATTGCCTTGGCATTGACCAGTGAATCTAATGGAACATACCCTCTCAGACTGTGTTACATAATCAATTCTAAGCTATTTCTGGCAACAGAGAGGTCGATCAGTGGGGCCACTATAGTCACCAGGACCAGTTCTGAGGCCTCCCCTATTACAAAAACCTATTTTCCTAATGAAACCTTTCATTTAAAAAAAATCTATCTTCTCTCTCCCTTTGTGTGTACATTACATGTTCATTACATATTGATATTGAAACGTCTTTTTCTTAATTAGAACACAAAATAACTGTTAGAACTGAACAGGAGATCCGTGTGCCCATGTATCCCTGATCAGTGGGCCCACAGGTAGGAGCAGTAGACCCTGACCAAGGGCCAGTGAGGTCTAGACTCACACTTAATTTGTATTTATGAAAAGAAATGCACATGCACAGAATCAAATTGTGATATGGCTTATTATTTTCAAATTTACATATAACAATTTCTCCCTGTTTATATTTTTTCCTGATGAATTTGTTCAAGGGAAAATGATATTTGGTATTATTTTCCCTGTGATTGTCATTAGACAGGGGGACCACACATACACAGCCCCAGAGATGCGTTTAGGGAACGGGGATTGAGATTGGGGTGTGTTGCAAAAACTCTCTAATATCTGAACCTCTTTCCTATCTGGCTGCAACCAAATGGCAGCCCAGGCAAGAAGCGACGTAACAGAACCATTCTGCGACCATACCATTTTGGTCGGTTTATAACCTACATAAAACTACGTAACAGTTACGTGTTTTTAGGGGGATGTTATAGCGTCACATAAAAAGAACGTTATTATAACGTTCTATGAACATCAGGTTAGAACCCCCTTACAATGTAACATCCCAGTGACGTGCCAATCAGGTCTGGTTGAGACATAACTCAAACAGAATGTAACTGATACAAACTGATTCTGTATGGTTATGACCAAACCTAAAAAGAATGTAGTTATGACGTGTTGATTAGGTGACATAGAGACCTAACTGAAAAAGTACATAACTGATACGTACTGACTGAGCGAAGTTGTAACCAAACCTAAAGAGACGTTCTTGTTACGTGAGATTTCGACGTTGTAGCGACGTCTATTTGATGGCTCCCAGAAACGTCGCTGCGACCAAAATTGTGATGTCTTTGTGACATTCTAATTAGGTTAGGTCTTAACTACACCTTGACACTACGTCAAAAGAACGTTGTGTTTAGGTTGGTCTGAACTATACCTAATGAGGATGTCACAGTGACGTTCTTTTAAGGTAAGGTTTCAACCCTACCTAATTTTGACATCACAGTGACGTTGTGCTTAGGTTCAGTCTTGACCTCACCTAATCACCATGTCTCAGTGACGTTCTGGTTAGGTTAAGTCACAACTTAACTAAATCAGAATGTCACAAGTACCTTGTTTCCTAGTCTAGCCATAGCCATTGATAGTACTGTTTTTCAACACCAGGGGACAGTGCAATACCATTTCAGTTGAGAAAAGGCTAAAGTTCAAGATTTTGTGGTTTATATCACTATTTTTCAAATATGTTTAAATGCTGCTGAAACAGTATTCTTTATGAAATACCAAACTATCTTCTAGAAACATATTTATGGTTTAGTTTAATTATTTTGACTGAAATAAATTACCAGTTCCATGAAAACACCTTTTTCAATCTTTCACAACGGGATACTGACTGGGTCTGTCCCCTGACCTGATATCTGACATTTGCCAGCTATAGAAAGGGCCTGGGTACACAAGTACTTACTTAAAAGGCCCCAAGTCACTGTGACCAAAGCTGGAAACCAAGATTTCTTGTCTTGGGAAAGTTACAGTATGATGTATAGTGTAATGTTTGGTCATAGGTGGGTCACAAAATAACCTTAACAGAACCTCTCACAAAATAACCTTATTGGAATATAATTTGGGTTACAATATGATTTTATAATCATGTTGCCACTATGTTATGGTGCAACGTCACAGTAGTAGTTTCTAATTCACATAATCATTCTTTGAAAGTTGCGATGTGACGTCGCAGAAACACGTACCAAGAACGTCATTTTGTGACGTCGCAGAAACACATATCAAGAACGTCATTTTGTGACGTCGCAGAAACACGTGATAAGAATGTCATTTTGCGACGTCGCATTGGAAGTCTCAGAGACGTGATTGGGAGCCATCAAATCTACGTCTATAGAACGTCAAAATGCGACGTAACAAGAACCAAAAGATGACGTCACAATAACGTTATTATAACGTCGCATTCTTGCCTGGGAGTAGGTCGCGACCTTCAGTACCCAGAGTGTTGGCTACATGCTGTTAAGTCACTGACAACTGGCTGCGACCTGCTGTGGGGAATTTTGACGTCTCCCCTAAGACATAATTATATTGTCACATATTTTCTATAGTCTTTTCAGGATTTTGTCAACAAAATTAATCCAAATTAGCCTGCAGGTGCTTAAAATACTGTAAAACAACTATCCATGGTAAGGAGAATTCACCCGACAAGCATGTGCATCTAAGAATATGATTAAAAATAGAAACGTATTCTCTGCATGTTATTACATTATATGAACAGCAACTCCAAAAATAGAAAACAAGTTGACTTTGTACATACTGTAAATTGTATTAACTTAAGCATTTATACTTTATTATATTCAAATGTTAAAATTTGTGAAATATAAAAAGAAATTTGTAAGCCCACTGGTGCGACAATGAAAACCGGATCTCGAAGCATTGACCAGTATGATAAAATTGTTAATAACAAAAAAGATAATATGTACCACATTTTAGTATGTCATTATATACATATATTACCATATCAGGTTACAAGGATGAAGGGGTAATGTGGTAAGTCCAATTTTCATATAATAACATTTTCTATTTTCTATTTTCTACATAAATATATTAATCAAATATATCAAATGGTATATAAACAAAAATACTACAGGTGAATTTATAATTACTTTCAATTTCCTATTTTCATTCATATCAGTATTTTACATTTAAGAATTATGTCATGGAATTGAAAAATGCACAAAACAGAAAAACAGATAATTGAACCCAATATGCAAATGAGCATACGTATGGGCACCACTCTCCCAGCAGGACATCGCCCTCCCAGCAGGGAACTCTACCTGTCCCCTTTTCTGCCTGGAGAGTGGAGATTGGTGCCGCAAAATAGGTTGTGTAACATCAGAGAACCAGCGAAAATTAATGTTGTGCCCAGCAAACACACAATGTAGCTACAACGTTGGTTTTTCGTTGCAAATTGATTACTTTGTCATCTTACATGCCTACAACATTGCTACAACCTATGAGAAAAACGTTGTAGTGCAACGTAAATAAAACCATCAAATAAGACGTTGTAAGCACGTTGTTTAGGTTGGTAATTACGTAGTTTCACAACCTTGTAGCAACCGTGTAGCAACGTTGTGGATCTAATTCACAACTTGCACGGAGGTGGGGCGCCACCGTCGTTCTCGCATCAGAACGAGGCGAAGTGCTATAGGCGTCCTATGACAGGTGTGAAACCTAGGCTAAATATAAATGTGTAAACAACTGGGAATTTCCCTTCAGAGTGTTGGTATGTTACTATTAAAGTACAACAGAAATAGTATTATTATAAAATGGATTGGATTGCTGTATTAAAGGAAGAAAAGCAGTGGTAACACCCTTGATAGTGGCTTCAAACTATGCCTGTCCATATTCACCGATTTTGCTAAAAAAAAAAAACTGGTCCTGCTTCCATAATTTTTAAATTTTCATTAAAAGCATAATTTTCTACTAAATCTTTGGCTGAAATTAATTTCATAATTTATTATGAATTATTTTCACCAATCTCGCACCTGATGAGCCATTTAAGGCGAAACCACCAAATACCAACAATTATTTTAATTATCTCAACAACTCTACTTCACAGAGTTGTCTTGGAGACACAACTTTTCTTTGTCCCTGAGTACACTTATTTACCTGAGTCACATCAATTTTTGATGATGTCACAACCCTGTTGCTATACATTCAGTGGTTGTCAAGCAGGTTACTGTTGGCAACTTCTAAGTGACAACTGTCACTTGGTGTGGTAGTGCTGGCAAGAACAGACATACCAATCCATTTCTCCCATGCCTGTCCGTATTCCTGTACAATTTAATATAACATAATCCACTGTAATTCCTTAAACGTCAAAGTATTTTGTAAAATTCTTTTAGGGATTTGCCTGGCAATGCAAGTTACTGAATATCAACATATAACAGTCTACATATTGGGGTTTGTTTAGCTATGAAAAGAATAACTGCTCTATTATCGCAGGTAGGCTTTGCATTGAGGGAACACCTATCTAGCAGCTTGCCTCGTTTTCATACAGGGAATCCCTGGGAACTCCCCAATATGGTGGATGCATGCAAGTAGTGAATACTGACTACAGGTGTGCAGAGTGAGCAAGCTGACCTTCATAGCTAGCCTGTGCCCATGACAACCACGGCCAGGTGGGCAAGAGGTGCAACTACAACCAGTGCTACGTACAGGCCAGTTGACACCTCACTTTCAGAGGAGCATGCAGGCCCTAGATGCTTATGTGCACATAATGCCTGGTCCCCACTTGGCCGATTAACGTTTTTTTTTGCCAGCGACTAAGGTTGTTAGTAGCCCGGCAATCAAGTCCTCACTGGTGCCTTGATGTCTGGCGACCAAAACGCTAGTCGCCGTGCTTTTGGGGTGAAATATTTGACATGTTTAATATTGTTCTATGACCACCAGTGAAAAGTTAATCGACGGGCGACTAACTAAAGTCTTGTCTCGTTGTCCAGCGACTAACTGCAAGAGTGTCCCAACGTGGCGATTAACTTTTTTTCCCACAAGAAACTTAGATAGTCACCCGACGACTTACTTGTTTCTTAATCGTCCGACGACCAACGTTTTTCACCGTCGTTGGTCGCCCAAGTGGGGACGCGGCATTAGTCAGAGGTAAGTCTGTATGTTATATATGTATATGCCAAAAATAAAGATACATGCTGTTATATTAATAGTTATGTTCACAGTGATGTTTGAGCCTGGAAACTGCGGGGGTATGTGCAGGGAAATGGTTGGGGTATGTGCGGTTATGTGTAAGTAATAGATAACTACAAAATAGGAAAGAATATTGTGTAAACAGACACCTGAATATTGCGTATGTATATGCATCATTATGTATTACATTGTTCAACTATCATCACATGGGAAGAACTTCGTGTTTGTTATGAAGAGATGTTCAATAAAAAAAAATGGCGGGGGTATGTACTGGGAAAGGGCGGGGGTAGGGGTCGGGAAAGGGCCGGGGTAGGGGCCGGGAAAGGGCGGGGGTAGGGGCCGGGAAAGGGCGGGGGTAGGGGCCGGGAAAGGGCGGGGGTAGGGGCCGGGTAAGGGCGGGGGTAGGGGCCGGGAAAGGGCGGGGACAAATGGCATTTCCTATGTTTTTAGGGTGGTCAACCTAGAACAGATTAATAATTCTGCTCGAGGAATATCCATAGGATTATGAATATTATTTATATGCAATCCACAATTTGTCAAGCTTATTTATCTCTATTATTATTACAACATTAATATTCAATTAAAAAGTCGTAACAAGCTGAACAATTGTCATATATGAATTTGGTTTAGTATTTCTGTTTTACAATATTCTCTTGTCAAATCTGGAACAAATCATATTCACTGTATATGTTTGCTTTTAATTGCTTTCAGGTTACAAGTGTGGAAGAAGGATCATCACAGGACCATATTTAATAGCAGATGAACCAGTAAATCAGTGCAGAATAGAGAAACCTGATGATTATCATGCATGTCATGAATAAAAATGGTTGTTGTTATTATTTCATTAACAATTATAGGGGGGTCTGGGTTATAAGTTTGGGGATTACGTTGTAGCAACGTACCTGGGAGTCTACAATTTTACGTAGCAACAAAATAAGAATAAAACGTTGTCACAACATTGCAGCTACAGCGTTGTAATTTGGTTGTGAGATGGTGTCAGTACAACGTTGTTCACAACGCTGTAGAAACGTGTCTGGGAGTCATTTTTACGTAGTCTCAACGTAATGCTGCAATGTGGTCAGTACCAAAACCCACATTGTGACAACGTTGTAGTAACGTAATTTTGTTTGCTGGGTGAGTGGTACCTAATTTGCATATCAAGACTGTTTTGTGTATTTTTAATGGCTTTCAGTGTTAAATATAAACTATTAGTATGAAAGTAAATAGGAAATTGAAAGTTATTTTAAGTTCTGGTTATTTTAAGTTCATATGATATATTTGATTAATATAGAAAATAGAATATGTAATTATATGGATATTGGACTTGCCACATTAACCCTTCATCTATAAGACATGTGGAATAATTATTTGAAAAATTGATGTTTAGCACTATGACATTTAACCAACTGGGTATCACAAATGCTAATTTGAGTAAAGTTTTATGCACAATATTCTTTTTGTAATTTTTTTCAAAGGTATATTGTAAATGAAACCAATACGAAAAATAACAATTCTGCCATTATCAATTTCGTTAGTTGGAATCAAATACTAGTCCATATGACCAAAACAATGTGAATTTCAAAAAAACACAATTTTCAGTTGGTTTCTATGGAAACCTGCTGTTTGTTATGTTCCATGGGTTAGATCATTAAGTATGCCAGCTCATTTCATGAGGTAGAGGTATAACATTCAGGTCAGGTGGATTTCGTTTGTTTAAGTAATATTTTGTGGTTGCTATGGTAAAATAAGTATAGGAAACAATTGAGATTATTTGGTTACCATGGCAACCAAGCAACAAGGACAACAAATTTCAATTATCCATCCAATAGAACTCTAGAAACCCTTAAAATTGAGGTGTCATTTGTCTTTCTATCTTGAGTAGTCAAGGAGATATGCCCAAAGTACTGTTGATTTCAAAATACCATAATTTTGGTTGGTTATTATTATTATCAGGCCTCCTCATTTTGATAAGTACAGATGTACCTGCTTCAGATAAGATAGGTTGCATTTTGTAACACCCTTAAATATGGTTGCCATAGTAACAAATACAAAAGGAAAACAGCATGCACAGTCAACTTTTAGAATATTGTTGGTTACCATGGCAACCAGATAACCAAGGCAACCAATTTCATTCTTCCGCACTATAGGACTTTATGAATGCCTCAATTTGAGATAAGAATTGTGTCTCTATCTTGCTTATTAAGGAAAATATGGCCAAAATAATGTTTATCTCCAACATCTGAACTTTCATTTGGTTTCCATGGAAACCAGCTATTCACTATGCTCCATACAGATATTTTAACAGAAACACCTTGTTTCATGAAGTAGAAATGTATACCCTTGAGGTGAGGCTTTTTATTCTTTGAAAGACTTATATTTGTGGTTGCTATGGTAACTGAAAAAGAAGGTAACCTGGAACCGGTCAATTCTGAGTACATTTAAAGTTACCATTGCAACCAAGTAACTAAGACAACCAATTTCATTCCATTATCTGATAGAGACGATGGAATGTGTCAATTTGACACCTCACTTGTATTTCTACCTTGCATATCAGGAAAGATATGACCTAAAGAAGGATAATTTCAGAATAGCCTAATTTTGTTGACAGTTGCCATGGAAACCAGCTGTACCTTCCACATTTGCAGACAAATTTGTGAGAATATTGGCTTTTTTGGAAGAGCAACTCCTGTACTCCAAGAAAGGGTAACAAAATGTAGTAGGAAAAAGTGGTAACTTCTTCAACATTTTAATTGCCAGTGTGTTATGGCCTAACACAGATATCCCGGAAAATTAGAAATTCAAAATTGAAATTTTTGTACGAAAAATTGGAAGATATTTCACCCATAAAGTCCATAAAATATTAGATATCGAGGTAAACTCTTGAACAAAATTAACCCTTTCCACACGCCACCAATATTTCATTCATGTTTTAAAGGACTGCCAGTGTATTCTAGTAAAAAGCCTCAAAATACGCCACTTATAGCACACATAGGCCTATCTAGGCCTTATATAAGCTCCATGTGACATATAAAAACTTATTTTCAACCTTCCTATTGTTAGATATACTATATTATGGATGTTTTCAGTGTTTTGGAACAGTAAAAGGTATTTTATCCTTAATACTTAGCTTTAAATTCACTATTTTGGCATTCATTGAAAAGATGCCTCAATGCATGTGGCGTGTTTTCGGTGGTGATCCTCAATGCATCTGGCGTGTTTTCGGTGGTGATGCCTCAAGGCATCTGGCGGGTGGAAAGGGTTAATATTTACTCTTCAATCACAAGTTCACAAGTGCAAGTTCTACGTTGCCACTCTGCCCTTTTACAAGTCTTATTAAAGGCCACTTGGGCCACTAAAATGTACAGCAAAACATATACTGACCGTCATATAGGTTTTGAAGTGCTACTGAAGAGGTTGGTTAACGTTCTGATGAGGGTTCTAGGGTTCCTGACGACCCTGTTATTTAAGGACAGGATGTACTTTTGTAATTATGAAGCTCACCCATGCATAATCCCAATTACTCCATATTGGTTAGAGTTAAGCAGTGTCTCCACTTGAGCGACGTAGCACAGCGACAGCAAACCCGTTGCCCGGCGACTGAAAACTGTCCCCCAATGCAGAAAAAGTTTATCGCCTCGTTGAGACACACTAGGCGACCAAATGGGCCGCGACAGAAGCCCACAAATCAGGTCTGTCGCCCAGGAAGGTGGCGTCCTTCTGGCTGGCGACATAACCGTTATATCGCCGTTTTTTTTGGGCTTCAGATTAAGCATGTTTGATCTGGTTTGTCGCCCACGTTGCCCCGTCGCCCAGCCGTTTTTATTGAAAAAAACACTGGGAAAACTATCGAAAATTTACAAATAGTTGCTCTAATTACATCTACATTGAATACATTTTCAAACCAACTTAGAAAATGATAGAATATGTAGATACAAAGTAAAAAATACTGAATGATACTTCCACAACATTCATTTAACAATAATGACAGGTTTAATAAAAATTCCTATAGTTAAGCATTATGACTTGTCAACATATTACCTAGCATGCACCTTGATCTAGGCTAACCTTCAGGTAATTTAAGCTCCATTCGCCCTGGTTGACTTGGGTTGTCGTAGGCCTTTACAATCTTCGAATGTTGGAAACGTTGGATTATCGTAGCCCTCTGCAACCTGTGGCGCGTTGCATAACCAAACCGTCGCAACAAGGACGTCCTTAAACAAGGACGTCCCTGTAGCGATGGGTCCCCCTGTTGATTTGTGGCTGTTCTAATGAACCGATTTTAATTCTGTAAACGGTTCTGAAAACTAGATATTTAGATCTTAAATCCCTGAAATTTTCAGCCTGGAGAAATTATTCGAAATTGGTGAAGATTGATGCTGAATTTTGGCACAACAGGGAGAGTTTGACCATGTGCCAAAAATTATTCCTTATTTGTGTTATGCGACGGGGCACTGGCTCCTTGTGAAATTTTTCAACATGTTGAATATTTTTAGTAGAGAACCTTTTCAATTATGGATGAAATTGCCTGTGAAAATGATTGCAAGGGCCCTTCCTTCTCACTGTGAATGCTATGCAATCAGTTTATCTAGCTTGTGATCAATTTGACGCACATGAGATAATTTGCAAAGGCATTAAATAACCATTTCATGGGTCTCTGTAACAGAAACGCAGACCAGGGCGTATGGGGCTTTACAGAAAATTGGCTATCCGTGGTAGTGAGAATTGTCGGAAGAGGGTTCAGGTCAGCATATTAAAGGAAACCTTGCACATAACTGCAGCTTAGTCATTTTTCAATGAATTCAATTCAGCATGATCTTCACAAGTTGTACTATTAATGTGAGCAAAATGGAAGGAAAATATTTAGTTTACACACACTTATGGGACATTTAAAGAAATTGTTTTTTATTGATTTTTTAAGGGAAATCCCCTAATTTATGATGTAGCAAGGGGAGTTCCTGGGGAATCCCATCTGCCCTTGGAAGGGAATCCCCATCCTTGTAGAATTTGTGACAACAGTGATGTTCTCTAACCCAAAGTTTACATATTTGACTTAATGCAACTCATAATAAATCAAAATATGTATGCATCTACAACCACTTATTAATCAGGGAATCCCATAATTAGTTTAGAAGGAATTTCCATAGCTGTGACGTAGCAAGGGGGGTGCTGATTAGCCAAGCATTCAGGGAATTCCCAAAATTAAATTTCTTTCCTGAATAATTCCCTAAAAGCGCAAAATTTTCAGGTTTTTTCTTTTGAAATATTTTTAGTATACCCAGGTCAAGTTAATCATAGAAAAAATAACACCTCATGAATTTATGTGCAAGCTTCCCTTTAAGGATAGAGTAGGGAGATCACCACCTTTTCTGTGCATGGCATGCCTAAATGTCCCTATCCCTCTTGATATATTAGATATCTTTTACATGTCATATACCTAAAAATAGTTGTATATCACATCATTCTGCCCATAGTTGTTATTAAAATATTGAGTAAATATTGTCTGGGAAATCAGTCATGAAAGTTGAGACTTCTACTTTTATACTTTTATTTTTTTGAACACGGTTTTCTCGCTTAACAATGCTCAATTAGCTTTGAAACTTCTCAGAAATGTTGAAAACATTCATTCTAAGGGAAGCGTGTCTCAAAATGTTGATTAAGGTCTCGGTATCTTTTTCAATTTACACCTGTTTTTCATATTAAATATTTGCATCAAATAACATTTCTGAGACCATTCGATAGCCTAGGTATTCGGCTTTCATTTTATGCCTATTATGCATAATTCACCACGGCAGGTCGCAGCCAATAGTGAGTGACTTGACACCGTGTAGCCTCCACTGTGGGGTACTGAGGGTCACAGCCTGCTGCAATGGACTACAGCCTGATAGGAAAGGGGTGGAGACACTATCATGATAACCCTAAATGACCTCATTAACTAATTGATTAATTAGTTAATGAGCCCTAATGAGGTGATTAGGGTAGGTCACATATACAAACATGAAAGAAAAGTTCCATTCTATCTTCTCCTTAATGATATATTGATAAAGGGTGGCTTCTGTCACCCTTAATGAGAAACCAATGGGTTGTAGAAGGCTGCAGCCAGTCATGGCACATAGGGGTTATGACTAACATCCTGCTGCAGCCTGTTGTAGCATCTCAAGTTCACAGCCCCTGAATTTTGACGTCACCCCTAATATGTGAAAACATACAAAGTATTAAAAGAGTTATGAATAAACACGCACAACTTTTGCAAATTGGAGGCTGATCACCCTACTTTAACCTTAATGCCTCTGCTAACGCTGAAAGGAAGAACTTGTGTAAACAGGATTTTGGCTAAATAAAAAAAATAAAAAAAATAAAAAATTCTCCCTACCACGGATAGCCAGCTTCTTGAATTCTACCTGCAGATTAGCCTCAAACAGGATGCATGCTGGGTAATATGTCGACAAAACTCAAGCTTTTAGCATAGGAATTTTCCTGTATTGTTCCATTATTTAGAGATTAATATTGAATAAAACTAGGCATCATTATTTTTCAAATAAGTACCCATATACTTTTATATATCCTGAGTTGTTTGAAAATTCATCCATTATTGATGGATATATATCAATTATTTGTTTATTTTCTATAGTTTTTGTAGGAGTTTTGTTGACAAAATCCACCAAAATTAGCCTGCAGGTTCTAAAAATACTGTAAATCAGCTATCGGTGGTAGGGAGAATTGCAGCTAATTAGTCCAATTAGGGTCTATGTGCCTGCAGGCATATAGGCTATTATGGTGTCATTAGAGTCAGGTGCATACCAAGCCCTAAAATCTGAGGGGTTTCCAGGTAGATCCAGAGGGGTTCCATGAAAAACTGGGGACATTCTGTCAATTTATTATAATAAATCTCCCTATATTTGCAGTTACATTATATAAACCTGGAGAGGTGTCCGAGGGCGTTCCACATACCCTCGGACACCTCAATCCCCCACTGCCGGGGGGGGGGGGGGTTGCATCACTGAGAGTCCGTGCAAGAGTCTTTAATTACACATGTTTTCCTCTCTATTGGTATAAAAAGCATGGTCATATATTATATTGATTCCAGGAATATTTTGATGAAAAGTATGATGCGGTTACATAAGTTTTAAAAGGTACACATACAGTTAATAATTGGTTTGGTTAAGTCATATGGTACTACTGTCCACTGGGTATACCCTATAATTATGACTGTGGCAATATAGGAAAGGCCTACCATTTTCGAATTCATGGGGAAATCATTTTCTAGGCTGGCATAATAATTTTCTATTATGATGGGATTCATGTCTACGATAGATTATTTCTATAATCATTTGTCCCTCTATAGTTGGATTGGTGATTTCATTATCGGTTTTATAGGTCCTACCACTATCAGAACCTTTACACCATCTAGTGTAGAACATTTGCACTAAAAATCTACCTGGCACTAAAAATCTACCTAGCGCAAAAGAGAAGAACCTTGTATTGTTTAAAACGGTTTGCACGGACTTTCATAGGGGGCACTGCTATCTACGATGTTCACAATGAAAAGTACTACAGTCATTAATCTTTGAATTGTACTATCATTGTCGATATTGAGTAGTCTTGGCCAATACATTTAGTATGAACACCTTGTCATCCATGGGATTTAAACCTAGGTACCTTTGCTTACTATCTCAGTGTGCTAACCACTACACTAGAGAGACAGATGAACTTTGCTGTAGAAAGATAAATAATCATGGCAGAACAAGCCCTTTCAGACTGGCCAGGCTATCATTCCACAAAAAAGTAGTTCCAAATAATTTATTGTTTAGGCTTTATTACATGAAAGTATGCAATATTCTCATCACATTTCATCTAATTTAACTAAAACTTGACTATTATGCTTAAACTCTTTTGATTTCTATGGAATTGGGTGTAGGAGACAGATTTGGTATAATTCTGCTGAGCGACAGGTACTTTGCAGTAGGCTGTCCTCTGGCTGACTATTTATTGATGTCATATATATGACTTTTAGTGCAAATGTTCTACGCTAGATGGTGGAAAAGTTCTGATAGTGGTAGGACACCTGGAGAATGCCTTGGTTTAGTCTTTGGTCTGCCATTACCTGATCACGAGGCCTGACCTAAATACACACTTACACGGTTTACCATATAAGGAGATATGACGTCATATTTGCGAGTAAATTCATTCTCTCAAGAGCGTCCTGCATGATTTGAGTCCAGTTGGTGTAATCACCAGAGTGGCCTTGTGCGTGCTCGCAAGTGCGGAACCGTGTAAGTGTGTATAGCGCAGCATTAGGTCGCTCTGCCAGACTAATCACTCCACTACATTTTGCTTTTTTCTGCCACAACCTCACACCATTCTGTGCTTATTTGCATACCTGGGACTTTGTTCTACCATGTTTGAAAAACTTCAGTGTAGACATCTATTTTTGTTTAATGTTGTGTAGACACTGAACAGGAGTTAATTCTACTACAAATTCAATTTGGTTGGAATATTTCCTTTTCGTAGATATATATTCCAAAGACAAAGGTCATACATATATATAGTCCAAGTTTATAAGTTAATGTATTGATAGGAATGTTCCAACTTTAACATGATAGGGGCTAATTGATATGGTCAGGTTTACTGTTTTCCTTTTCAATAAATGTAAGTGCCTTCCATTGTCTTCAGCCTTCCCGGGTCTGCTTTCTTTTTGTTCCATGCTGCTGGTTCATCTATTAGTAACAATCAACAGTGGAAGCATGACATTGGGAGCACGCAGCCACGTCCACACACACAACAGCGGTAGCTTGGCTGTGAGGTATTTTTATCTTTATTTATAAGTAATTTAGAGCTGGAGGCTGGAGAGAGGAACCTGTGTACTGGTCTTTCTCCTACCTGTCCAGCTTCCAAGCCCAAAATGACAGTGTGGTGTGGGCTACCTGCAAGCGACGAAAGCAACATCCACTGCCACTACCATTTTACGCAGGCTAGGCCCATTTCAAAAGGCCCGCATCTGTATCTGAGATGGCCGACTCAGATACAGGGAGCGTAGCCATGGTATGACTAAAGTTAATTATGGAGTAACATATACATGGAGTTTACATCAAACATATCGAGTAACATATATGTATACTTGGAGATTCCATGGAGCACATTAAATTCGAGAGTTGCATCT
This sequence comes from Lepidonotus clava, assembly GCA_936440205.1. Taxonomy (NCBI): domain Eukaryota; kingdom Metazoa; phylum Annelida; class Polychaeta; order Phyllodocida; family Polynoidae; genus Lepidonotus; species Lepidonotus clava. Next base: position 6,430,285 of record OW387143.1, read on the forward strand.
GAAATGATATTTCCGGAGCATACTAGGAGAATCCATGGAACACACATTGGAGTATCATTTGGAATAATATTCCTAGAGCAAGAGAATACCACACTACTCACATATATGCATATGATATATACATATTATATGACATCAATAAATAGTCACTGATGTTCTTTTTCACACTACAGTAACATATATGTTTCTAGTGTGTAATTCCAACACAAGACCTTCACTCCCCTCACTCATAAGAAGGTAAGTCCTTCCAAAAGGTAATTTTTGAAACTTCTGCATCTAGGTGTTAATCTGATGCACTTTGAGGTGTTAAGGAGTAATACTGTAATCATAATGCTACCAGTTTACTTACAAATGGCAAGTAGCAGAAAAAATAAAATCCCTTCAGCAACCAAATAGACTGGCTGGTAACATCCTATTTTGCTGGTTCTTGGTATGACTTGAAGTAAACACAGTGTGTAGACTGCAAAATGTGAAAGGAAACCATTTTAGAAGTAGTATGTAATAAATAAGTAAATAAGTAAGTATATTGGTCTGGCAGGGGAATGAAATTGTTCGTTTACTAATTTGGGAGATAATTGAAATAGATATTCTCCTGGGAGAATAGCACTCACCACAGACAAAAAAACTATATCATGGATTTTTTTCAGGATTTTGAGACAGTAAACTTTTTCTTTAGTTAGATTGAAATCCACCATTTTGGCATTCACTGAAAAGATGCCCTAAGGCTTCTGGCCTCATTTTCCTGGCAATGGTCCAATGCAACAGGTGTCTTTTTACTAATGATGCCTCAAGGCATCCTGCACAGTGAAAGAGATATAATTCAACAGGTGAGAAACGTACTTTTGATTCTAGTGTGTCTGAAGAGGCCTAAAGGGCCATACCCACTAGGCAGCCGAAGTCAGCCGACAGATCGCTGTTAAAATTGGGCTTTCTAAGGGCAGAATCGGCCATTTTACCAGTAACTCAGATCAAACCTGCACATTTCAATATGCTACACTAACAGGGGATCATAGGAATCGGTCGTTTCTCTCTGTTTCCTGTCGCCAGTCGAAAGAAAAATTGCCTAGTGTATATGGGGCTTAAGTCCTAACATATAGACCAGCTGTACAATCTGTAAGCTATATAGTTGCATTTAGGTTGTATGGTGCCATTAAGGATAGACAACACCTCTCAGCTCCTCATTTACAGTAATTTATACTACGCTGTCTCTAATAACGACACTGTTATGTAGTGCCCATCAAATGATGAAATATAATTTTGCCTATCTTTTGATATGAAATGTATTGCTGTCATGTTGAAATTAGTGAAATAAATGGTGAAAAAATGATTTTTTCACCTTTATTCTTTTGAACAAATATCTCTGCAACCACTCAATGGATTGTCCCAAAATTCTGGGAGCTTATTCAGAAATATAATTTCGTTGTGAGGATCAAATCGAGATAGCATGACGAACTTTTGCTTAACAGGGAAAATTTTGGTTGTACCAAAATAGTAAAAATATCTGGTTCTAATTGATGAAATTGAATTCTGTAAATTGATATAAAAAAGGAAAAATTAGGAGAAAATCAGTAAAAGTTACAGCTCTTTAAGGGCATTCTAAATTTAGAATTTTTACGAAAATATTTGCAATTAATTTATTATTGAACAACGAAATGTTTCGCTTATGATATTATTTTCATTGCTAGGAAACCCATTGTGCAATGGGCCAAAGGTGATTAGAGTTAACCCTTTCAGCCAAGGGCGACTTTTGCTTGTTTTGTGCTATTTGTCGCTGTGTTTTGAAAGGGTTAACACTAATCACTGGGGGACAAAAATCTTAGTCGCCCAGGTGGGGACGCGGCTTTATGAGTGAACTGGAAAAAAATCAACGATAACTGGACTAGAATCTTTATTTGCACTTGCTGGTCAGGACAGTAAAGATGCCCCAGGTAAGGAGGTTAGCAGGCCTAGGTGTGTGTGCTTAAGGCTGTGTTTGTCTAAGAGGTGGGGAGGGGGAGGGCCTCTGTCCCTGAAGTGGCCACCCACAGAGTATACACATGTCTACAGAGGGTGCACTTCTCAGAGTACTTGCATCGGTGTTAAACCCTTTAGACCCTACGGGTTGCATTATGAATTGCTGTATTTCCCCAGGAATTCCTTGGATTTCCCTCAAAATTTCCCATATTTCTTTGTACTTGAAGAAGTACCGACCCCTACGAGTTTAAATTATAGTCACCTGGTTGTTAGCGTCATCCAGGAAATTGAATAAGATTTTACACGATATATTGGCTATTTTTGTATGTTGGATACTCCTTGAACCATTCTCCTTGGGAAAATTTGGAAAATTTACAAAATAATGTCTGTTTTTCCAGGTGGCTACGGCAGGATTGGGGAAGATAACCATGGGCAGATATGGCCGCATTGGGGTCTAAAGGGTTTAAGGGATTAAAGGGAGTCAAAACCAATTTAATTGACTAAATTGTCAAAACTTAGATAAGTATAGAAAAATGTTCAATGAGTCTAATTGAGTTGAGCAAGAAAAACATGTTTTTAATGGTTTCTATAATTTTTCTTTTTTTTTTATTCAACAATCCAAACTTACAATCAATACGTTCTTCCTTGGATACATGAAGGGAACAAAATGAATCATATATACAGATGAACAAATTTACCACCACATGTTATATCACTACATATGTAGTTACCCATATAGTAGTCATTTTACAGCAGTATTAAATGACATTTTAGAATCTTTACGTTGTATATCTATAGAAAGGGTATTCCATATATCAACCCCTCTATAATAACAGCTATTTTGAACGCGTGTAAGAGAAGTGAAATCTTATTTTTAAATTTATTTTTTCCACTTGACCTAGTCTCTATACAGTCGTCATTTCCCACTAACATTACATACTTTTCATTTTTACTAATACTATACATAATCATCAACAGTTGGACATCCCTTCTCAGTGATAGCTGCTGAATCTTGTATTTCTTGTACAATTCAGATATATCGACGGTGACTCGCCCATTATATTGTATTGTTCTTAAAGAGAGGGGCCAGTGAAATTTTGATTTTTTAAAATTCTTGTGTCATACAGTAGATATGATGCTTAAATATGGGTACAAAACAATTCTATAACTATAAAATTGATATATTGCATAGAAAACCTTGTCTCTATATCAGATCACACCTTGAATTCCCTTCACACCTGATACAGGATGTCTGTGTGTGACGTCACACAAATGACAATTATATTCAAATTTCAAATTTCGAAAATCCTTAAAAAACTTATTTTTTCACATTTTCATTTATAAACCATTTAATTTAGTGATTTTAATTTCTTATAGACTTAAAAAGAACATTTAATACATTTCTTATTGCAGTTTTTTCAGTTTTATAATTTTTCAACTGTCCTGCTTGTGATGTCACACACAGAAAATGCTCTGTGCAAGGTGCACCAGGATGCACACAGGGAGACTAATTATCATTGAGAAAAGTTCAAATAGAATCAAAACTGTTAGAGATAAATTTGTGAAAATTGGTATGGTGACTATGGAAATACCCAATGTGGGATGGGCTTATTGGGGCAGGTCAGGTGAGGACAAAAACAAATGATGTGCTGAGACCAATAGGTCTAACTGTAAGTGCCGTGTATACGTAGTCGGTGTCATAATATCAGACAGGACTACACGGCATGTGTCAGGTGTTTGTAACCTGGTACATTGGATCTGCAATCCACTATATTGGTTCATTAGCAACGGATATTTCTCATATAGATTGAAACATCACTATCTGCTCCGAGGGGTAGAAATATATATATATATATACCTCACCATATATATATATATATATATATATATTCATTTTCTCTTTCAGAATACACATAGTACCTTTACTCACGTCTTAACAACAGAACATAAGTAGCACATTTCCAACTGGCCAATTTTATATGCACGCGAATGTGCCTAATACATATCGTATATCGATCTATGATGTATCTACCCACATACATTCCAGCCCGGTTTCAATCAATTACCATTACATAATACACCAACTATTAGAGTGTTACACGCTCTTTGGGTCATTAAGTCATTGGCCATATAATGGCATACATCAACAATTACCATTTATGTAATACAACACCGCAGTGACTTCATTGTATTACCCACTCACTAGGTCAATAGTTCAGCTGACATATAACGGTAAACACCAACAAATGTTAGGTTACATATACTTTCCACAGTACATCTACAACATACAGTGTTAGTCCCGTCCTTGAGTGATTTACAAGCGTCCTCACGCATCAAATCTTCCCTTAATTTAACCAAGAGGTTTCCTAACACGTTCTTTCCTGTCCAAGTACACTTCTCAGATTGCAGCCACTCGCCCAAAATTCATCTTTAAGCCCCATAGCCACTAGGCGATTTTACCGTCGCTAGTGACCGGCGACGAGGGGTTATTACATAATCGGCGGTGGCCCGTCGCCCGGCAAGCATAGTCACTAGGCAATTCGCCGTTGGTATGGTGTGTTTCCTGGGCGATGGGCGACGGACGACGGGATCGCCGGGGAAATCGCCCATAGAATCACCGGGGAAATTTTCAAACTTGTTTGATATGCCAGTCGCCCGGCGACGACGACGGAATCTCTCGGGGTTAACATTATAGCGTTGAAAATGTCTGGCCTCTTTGCAAACTTGGCCCTGACCCCTTGATAGGCGTGTTCTGCTGAACGATACATCACCCCATCGTATATAATGGTAGTATCGTAAGAATTGCTCAGTATTGCATGGTTTAGATTTTAACATGGGCCAGAAATAGGCTCAAGCTATGGATTTCCATTATTATTTGAGTTTGGAAAATTTCATTGTATCTATTGGTTTTGGCTCCCTTTAAGAACTGTCTAGCAGGTCTCTAAATGAACCAGCATATAGCCTTGATATAATTTGCGATGGGAATAAAAAAACATGATGAAAATGATATATCACCGTATTCATTTTCAAGATTAATGGATGTGAAAAACACTTTTTACTATAGATTTCTATGGGAAAACACTAATACTTGTTCTTCATCTCCTGAAAAATGGAACCAGCATTATATTAACCAATCATCATTTGATATCATCTATGGACCTATACTAATATTTCAGCAGAGAAAAGTAGATTTGATGTATGCGAAACATATCTACGATCTACCTAGTGTGAAACGCACCCTTGGACTGGAGAGCGCACTCTCTTGCAATGCATACTCTGTGTGCATGTGAAGACCCCATTCCCAGCACTGTCACCCCAAGACCCCAGCCAAACATAGGGCCTCTCCATACCTGGTGATGCCGGATTCAGAAAGTAAGTGTGGTTTTTAATGTCTCTTTTCGTTGAAACATATTCTGTCCTGAGTTGCAATTCACCTTCCACAATACTCTTCATTAAGAGGGAGCCAAAAGCAATGTTGTGTTGAAATTTGACAACATTTTGCATTCTTAGCAAAGTATAAAAACACATTCTATGGGGCTAACTTGGTAGTATAGTATAAACCATGAAAATCAACTTTTACTTGAACTCCAGAAGACTTAAGCCATTTATGTTCGAAGTAGGTACCTCAGTTGCCTTTTTCTGTTTTTGATTGCAATTTATTGAAAAATGTATAATGTTTTTTAAGAAATTATGAGAAAACAAAAACGCTTAGTTTCTCAAAATCGGACAATTGGTAAGGCAATTATGATGAAAAATGTACTTTTGGACTTTTGCAGGATGTTACTTTTTGTACAGTTTTCGTTTATCATGGCTATAGCATGCAAACAGGAAAAGGTTGAGGTACCCAATTTAAGTGTTTATGCAATGATCTCATGACCTTTACTGATGTAAAACTACAAACCTTTAAAATTTTGAATAGAATGTTTTTCATTTTACCTTATTTGAAATCCTAGAATTCATCAATATTTACTCTTCAATTTGAATTTAAAAAGGGCATAATTCTGCAATTTTTGGACGTTATATCTCTCATTTATGTTTATCATGCCTTCCTTATGATTCTTCCTGATACTGCAGAAGTACTTGTAATGATTGTATCTTTTAGAATATGGAAGTTTCAGTCTGGCCTCACGAGGATTTTGAAAAGTAAATGTTATCGAATTTTGACAAAGTTAATCAGATTCTTTTGAACCTCTGTAATTTATGTTCTTTCAAATAGAGCCTTGGTACATTTCATGAAACAAATTAAAGCACCTAAAGGGGAACACCAGTGACAAACTACAACAAAATTGTAAATAGATCTTGCCTTTCTGATGTCATAAGTCAAAAAGGCATCAACATCGGATAACCTGTTCAAATGTTATTGAGGAAATAAAATTCTCCTGAGCTCCCCATTTTGAATAGATTTCTCAGCATGCACCTCACCATTAAACCAAATTGTGGTTCCTGTTTAGATTCTTGTAGGCTTGGCTATAGTATTTTGTTCATTTTTAGAATGCTTTTATGTAAATGTTATTCGCCAAAACATCATGAAACTTCATATCCTTAGTGGCGATACTTTGAGGCACATTTTGTAAAAGGAATTTCATAGGAATTTTCATCCTAATATAGTAAAGTTGCCATGGCAACATTAGTATGTATTGCAACCCCACAATAAGAATAACAGTCAGTATTAAGCTATTTATTAGGTATTTAATCTTACCAAAACAATATATATAATGAAAAAGAAGATACAATAGTATCAATTTAATGGTTAAGAGTCAATCAATTGTTACTGGTTGCCTAGCAACCCACAATTTTCATACGGAGTAGTATACTAACCATTGGTTCTGCCTAGCAACAGCCTGTTGCTTAGCAATCCAACTTCAGAATTGGTTGCTTAGTAACCTGGATGCATTGCATAAGTTTAGTGTGCAGGGTTTTCAGCATTCTGGTACCATTAATGGTGTTTAAATGGCTGGTTGCTATGGTAATACAAAATCCTAGAAATGGTTGCTAGGGAAAACTACACCATAATTACAGTTTCTATGTAGTAAACAAATGTATGGCCGTACTCTGTTTTCATCATTTTGATAATAACAGAATGGGTAATTTAGTATATTACACTCAATATGACACAGCAAAGTAATAAATGGCACTTATATATCACAAACCCAAACAGGAACCTCAATTGGATAAATTAGTGAAGTGCATGCTGGGTAATAAAAACAAAATGGCTGCCCCTAGTGGAGAGCTTGATGGAACCTTATTTGGTCCATAACTTTTGAACCGATGCTCCAATTTGCATTTCATTTTCACCATTAGATTGGGAATTTCATATTCTCTATGTACAAAGAATGTGTTTATTCACTGGAGTGTCCCTTTAAAAAGTCTTAATCTCTATGTTTTAGATATACAATTTGAATTTCTTTTAGAATATGTATTATATGAAGCATTATAGGTTTTTCTTTATGATGTTCAAAATAACAGGCAAATGTAGAAGGAGTTTAAAAGAGATGTACATGTCCTTTGATGCTGGGACAAACTTGTTCTGTTTTAATCCATAGGATTTAGGCCCCTGTGTGCCACGTCGCATAACCAAATGCTCGCAACAGCGAGTGATTAAAGGAAAACTTGCACATAAATTAATGAAATGCTAGGTTTTGTGCAATTAACTTGACTTAAGTATTCTAAAAATATTTCAGAAGTAAAAACGTGAAAATGTTAAGATCTTAGGGAATTATTCAGGAAAGGAGTTTAATCTGGGGAATTCCCTTAATGCTGGGCTGCTCAGTACTCCCCTTATTACGTCACAGGTATTGGAATTCCTTCTAAAATTACTTTGGGATTCCCTAATTAATGAATGATTGCAGATGGATATATATTTCAATTTATTATGAGTTGCATTGGGCAAAATATACATAATTTTGGTTGGAGAGCATAACCTTTATTACAAATGCAAGGGACAGGGAATACTTCTAAGGACAGAAGGGATTCCCCAATAACTTCCCTTGCTACGTCACAACTTAGGGGATTTCCCTTAAAAATGAAATAAAAAACTAGTTTTTTAATGTCCCATAATAGTGTACCAACTAGGAATTTGCCTTTGATTTTGCTATCATCCAGTTATGTGCAAGGTTTCCTTTAAGGATAGATTTAAATTTCTCTCGCTGTTTTTTTCATCCCTGTTCACCCCATGGTCAAATTGTCACTGTAGCGATGGTTTTGCACACATTTTGAACACATTTAATGGACATTTAATTGACCGGTATCATTTGCTGAAAACAGAATATTAAAATTCAGAACCAAAAATGTCCCCAGAACATCAAAAAAAGGGGTGGTCAAACCATCCTTGTAAGGATGAAAGGTAGATTCACTTGACAAAGACAGGTGTCCTTATGTGTGCCAATCGATGCTACAGCAACACCCGTTATGAAACGGGGCACTTGGATCAACCATGTTCAAACATATTTTATGCAAAAACCAGCTGATTTCAAAGCTGGACAAACAGACAGGGACACTCAGGTACGAAGATGGATCCACTGTTTAAACTCTGTTGTTCTGAGGGGCATAAACCTTATGGCTTAAAATAACATAATTATAGATCAAAATGTAAATTTGTTTACATTCGCTCAAATAAATTCACGAATCAGCTCCATTCAGGCAGATGCAGTTCCCATTTTTCCTGTATTTCATACACCTGCAGGCTAATTTCGGAGCATTTTGTAGACAAAAACTGAAGGAAATGAACAGGAATTTTATAGTTTTTGGTTAAATGAAAATGTCAAAGTTATCAATACTAGCATAAAAAATAGTAAGAAGATACAGGCGCAAAATGAAGAACAAATCCAAAAGCTATCTTTTCAAAACCTTCACCAACAGATAATGCAATAAATAATGAAATATTGTATGCTAAAGGATTGTGAGAGGATGTGGGAACTAGGCTAAAGAGGTGATTTTTGGACCTTTTATTTTTAGCATTATAAACATTACTGACTATGATAGCATTAGACGTATCAAAATAATCCTTGTAAAATTCCATTTTTATGTGATGTAGGTTTTACTTACAATTGGAATGATTTAGAAATATTTCTATGGCCCTTATATTTTGACTGTCCAACATTTTCAGTAACTTTTTTAATAAAATTCTAGGCTCCATTTAGATCTATAGAAGACATTCCATTTATGAAAGTCCTCCGTTGCACAAAAACAGGTAAATTCTTAGCTTCAAAATTGATATATGTTTCAACACTGGAGGCATATCATAAAAAAAGTTATTCCAAAATTAGTAAACATGGTAGAAAAAAGGTCCGTTTTTAGTCCCACCTGAGAGAAGCATGCAAAAACTAACAACATGCTTGAACCCCACTTAGATAAGGGAAGACTAAGCATCTAAAAAAACTAAAATATTTCCTCTGATTTTTTATATTTGGTGCTGTTTTTATGTGAAGATATAAGTTCTATATTATTATTTTTTCATAAGCTTAAACTGTAAAAAAAAAAGATTTGAATGCTTTATTTCGAAAATTGACAAGAATTGACAATTTCCAGTTTATGCCTTCCCTTGATGGAAACAAGTTATATAGATAATTTAGTCTTTTTGGATATTTCCAAGGCTAAGTTATTTTTTACATTTTAAATAAATCTATGGATAATAAGGATAGTTGAACCATGACATGAATGAATACCTTTCCATAGATATGCAGCAATATAATTATAGGTTTGAAATATCGGGGAATCATAATCTTAAACTTGAAGAAAACAATACTCTTTATTCAAATTCATATTTGTGTTTTTCAGTATTCTATTTCCTTTGTATTAGAATTAAAAAGACATCATTCCACCACCAGAGGGGACTGATTGCTAACTTTATCGAAATGTTCCAATATAAAAAGCAACCAAAATAATAATTATCCATATAATTTAGGCAGGCGCAGTTCCAAGTTTTCCTGTGTTTTATGCACCTGCAGGCTAATTTTTGCATATTGCGTAGACAAAAACATGGGAAAACCAATAGAATTAATGTATCTTATGGCAAAATAAGATTATGTGATGAAAATTTTAATCAAAGAACTTCAGAAATTAAAGTACATGCTGTAAGAAAAAGAAACAGTGACTAATTATACCTTTTTATAGTTTCAAAGAGAGGAAAATGTCATAGATGTCTGAATTTGATATGTTAAAGGCAGGAAATGGACTTGTCGACATATTACCCATACTACACCTTGATTTAGCCTGCAGGTAGGCCAAAATACTAATAACCAGAGAACTGTGTCTGGGAGAATTGTTCCAACCATGGATAATTGGTTTATTGAGTATTAACTGCAGGCTAGCCTAGAGCCAGGTGCATCCTGGGTAATGTGTCGACAAAACTTCAGGCTTAAGCATATAAACTTTCATGAATTTTGCCATAATTTGTAAATTAACATTGTGAAAATCTAGCCATCATCATTTTCTAATTAGTACCAATATATTTTTAATAGTCCTTGTTTGTTCAAAAGTCATGCATTATGAATGGATATACAATTATTTGTTTATTTTCTATAGTTTTTCATTCAGTTTCGCCAACAGATTTAGCCCAAATTAGCCTGCAGGTGCTTAAAGTACTGATAATCAGCTGAGCTAGACTGATGTTATTTGTCTTTAGTTAATTCCAAGGATGTTTCGTTATTAAAGTTCGTATCTGATAGTATTCCATATCTGGTCGTCTCATTGTTACTCGACTGCGTGATGTTTTATCATTTATCATTTATGTTTCATTTACTCGAAGATATTAATAAACGTTTGTTATATTGAAGTAAAGGGGAGTTCTTCGTGCTTAATCATTGAAGTAGCTAGCTTAGTCCAGGTAGATCGTTATCCTGGATCATAGTTCGTTCCTTAGTGGTAGAGATTATAAGTAAAGGGGCTCAAACCTATACAAAGAACACGCGCTTGGGAAGAGGTAAGTTTATTATATCCATATAAGTATTCTGAAGATACAGGTAAATAGTTCTTCCATCCATACAGTACATGCCTTTCATTTCACAATTCTAACACATCAGTAACATTCCAACCAGGTATAGCTATGGTTAAGCTTCCCCTTTCGTAAGGTATATATGCTCCGTCACTGTTGAGAGAGTCACCTCCCGTCTACCTGTACCATAGACCATTGGTAGGATCTCCGTCACGTCCAGTACATCGTCTGTAAGGCTAAGCCAAAGCCATCCCAATCCTTACTATCACCTAATCGTAGTGGTTACTACCATCTCAACACTATCCGTTTTGATCCGTATGTTAGGCTATTGCTCCCATGTGTTCTGATCGAACTCTATCTTGGTCTGCTCGTCCATCTCAAGTCTCATACCGCTTATATAGCGACAGCCAAAGGCTTGGCGCTATACTCATTTACTCTAACACTTATAAGGGTGTTCCCTTATCTTTCATACCTCCCATTCTCACCTATATAAACTAATTCTATTTCTAACTAAGAACAAACTATAGTAGACGACGAAGTCTGTTATCCCTAGTATTCCTTAGCTAAGTATTCTAACTCATAACGTTCCCATACAAGTTTTCCATTGCACGAGTGTCCCTTCTCGTACCTGTGCGTACCTGTGGGAGGTTGAGCCAACTCAGTTACAGCCTTTTACGCCTGAGGGCGTTATTATTCTCCCATACTTTCTACCTAAGCCACTACACAGTGGCGCCGACTGGCGCCTAGCACACGTATCAGCATTACACGTTTTACTATGAGTTCTTGCCAATACGGATGGATTTACAATACTTACTACTAATTCCTAAAATCTATAATAATTCTTTTGCACTGGACTTCAGTGCACAGCTACCAGTGGTAGGGTGAATGTAGAACTAGTTGTCGGTATTTCAAAGTTAGTCTACCATTGCAACTTCTATCACATGGAATGTATTTTCATGTTTTTCATAATTTAGTGTATATGGGAGCATGCCATGACAAAACACCTTCTTTTTTATAAAACAATTATATACATGTTTGAACTGCTGAAGTGTCTGTATCTTATCCTATGAGACCACCTGATTTCAATATGTCCCATCCATACAAGGGTGGACTTGCTTGGGAAAATACTAATAGATAAACTAATAGATAGCCTTAATCTTGGTATATGCGGAAGAAAGGTTTAATATTAAGGTTCAAAAAAGTAAATTAGTTGGGGGACAGCATTATGTTCATAATTGTGAGCCATACCATATTTTTCCAGATCATTCTTTCCTTTATTTATGAAATGGAAGTTTCACTAAAAGCACATGAATATAGTTGCAAATAATATGATGCTAATTTAGGATTTACTCCTAATAGTTAAATGCATTTTAACAACAATGTTTATTCAATGTCAGATTTCAGCGTTAACATAATATCAACATTGAAAGTTGATATTGAATCAACATTAGCTTTTCATAGTTGAAAGAACTTCAGATGTCAACCAATATTAAATGTTGTTTCAATATTGAGTCAATATTAGTGTTTTTACAAGCAAATGTGCCTCCATCCTTCATTGATATTCAACATCCCAGCTCTAATGGCACCCCCACTTAGCAAATTATTGCAAACCAGATTTTCTTCTTTTTTTTTTATTCCTTTTATTTATACTGGAAGATACAAACGGACAAAAGCCGCTTTTTGATGTCATCCAGTTTTGTATACATTCATATCTGGATTTTATTATTTCTCAATAAAGAAACATATTTACACTATAATATACAAATACATGCATTAATAGAATCATAACTAAATATTATTGATTTTACAGTAAGGTAGGGGATGGGTACTCAGTGGTAGGGTAAGATGATGCAGATGAAGGAAGACTAGAGGCATAGACCGGGGATTACATTTTTCTTCATTTATTTAATTATTATTTTTGTTGAAACAGTTTTTTTAGACTGAACAGTTTTCAGACAAGGTGTCTGGTTTGCTGCACCGCCCAGCTATGTTGCTTTACACAGAGCTGCTGGTTCATATAATGTAATGTAGAATATTATGTTATGATGAAGAAATATAATGAAAAGATGCATGTTAAAAGAATTAATGAGTTGTTATTAGTTTGTAATGGCGGATTTTGAATATGAGAAGGGGGACATAAGGTAAGGAACATAGGTAATATTGAGAGGCTCGTGATGTATTGAGTTTCCACCAGGTGGCAGTAATAATGACACCACCTGCAGCACCAATACTGCCTTGACAACCAATTATCACCAGGAGACAGGTAAGATAGTGAGTCTACCTTCAAAGTAGCAGGTGTCAGTTGTGCTCACAGTAAAATGAAGAAAAGAGATGTGCCATGTTCCAATGATTATAGATGAGTGTGCAGTCCAGTTTGATCATTTGTCTTTTTTTTTCAGAAGAATTTTTGGTCGGTTCTTGAAAGAATGAAGATTTGAAAGTCAGTGGTAATTACATTTGAGGTGGATTTGATACAAGGATAATTACAAATTGCAAAGATGAGTACAGGAAATGAACTAAAGAAAAGTACTTTGTAGAATGTCTAAATAATGAGCAACAGTACACTCTCATCAACCTGAGTTCTGAGTCAATATTTTTGCATTTTCTATGCTGGAGAAAATAGTCTAACTGATTATTCACTCTTTGAATGGTATTTCATTCTCATCATACCAAGATTGGTACTGTGCATTAATGTTCATTCAAGTAATGCCACATCAAGCCCTTATAAGATTCTGTAGCAGTTACATTTTGCATTCCTTCTTCATTTCCAGGTTCCAAATCCAAAGTGCTGCCGGTTTAAAAAAAAAAGGGGGAAACGACCATCATAAAAGTAACAAATAAAATTCTGGTTCCCTTGTGGCAGGATGGGAACAGAGGAAAAATGGAAAGGACTTTTGGTAACCTTTTTCCTTGCATTGATACCAGTTTGGTTTTTGGTCATGACAACTAAAGGTGGCAACATAACTGTAGATACAAGGCCTTCACACAAGACTGTAAAAAGAATGATAGTTTGGACAAATTGGTTTGGCAGAAGATTCCCAGTGGAAAGAGGCAAAGAAGTGCACGTACCATGTCCCTTTACATGTACCTTACATTCAGACAGAGGCAATCCTTTGCTCTATGATGCAGTTTTGTTCCATGCTCGTGATGGCCAAGGGCCACCAAAGGAAAGACGCCCAGACCAGGTGTATATTGTGTTTGTCATGGAGTCGCCTTGTTATCCAGGACCTTACATTCGCGGGAATTTCTACAACATGAGTGCAACCTACAATCCCCATTCTGACATATGGACACCATATTTGAGCATACATAAAAAGAAAGAAATCGGATTCCCTCCAAATTTCTTCCCTGCAACTTTGCCTCAGATGACTTACAAACAGAATGCTAGTGAAGCAATGATAGCCTGGGTGGTGAGTCATTGTAGAACTAAATCAAGAAGGGAGCAGTATGTCCAGACACTTCACCGTTACACGAAGGTCGACATATTCGGTAGATGTGGTAAACCTTGTCACAAAAATAAAAAGGGTAGTCCTTGTCATACAGCTTTAGCAGAATCAGGGAAATACAAATTCTATCTATCATTTGAGAACTCTCCGTGTCAATCTTACATCACAGAAAAGGCTTTCCATCCTCTTGCCCATGGTATGGTACCCATTGTTTACGGAGGGCTAGAGCACAAAGACTACGCCAATTTCCTCCCACCTCATTCCTTCATTGATGTGAGGGACTTTAAGACAGCCAAAAAACTTTCAGAGTACCTTCTATATTTAAATCGTAACCACACAGCCTACCTCGAATATCACATGTGGAGACGGGAGTACCGAGTCACTGAGTGGACTCTTAATGAGATGCTGTGTCGAGTGTGTACACATCTCCACAATAACACTGTAAAGCAACCAAAAACCATTGACTTTGGCAAAGAATGGGATATAAAAAAGAATTGTGATTTAGGCTTGTTAGATAGAGTAAGAGGACAATAGCAGGCAGATTTAACTATGTTACTTTTTCATTTTTTGCAGTTTGAGAAAATAACAAAGAGATTCTAATACACTGAGAATGTATGAATCATTATGCTATACATATCTCTCTTAATGCTACAAGGGGAAAATATATAGAAATAAGATTATTTGTCATAAGGTTATGATTAAGTTCCATAAGTTACCAGTGTTAACCTATAGTGTTAACCATCAGGTGCAAGTGATAATGCTGTTAAAGAAACTTCTATTTCAACCAATATCATAATTATGTTCATACAATATTAATGACAAATGTATATTGATTCAATATTGAGGCAACATTAGTTTGTTACTAGGATAGTCACTTGTATGTTAACTATACCTAATCGTATCTAACAATTACAAATGGTTAATAATACTCTAATGAACCATTTTCAGGGTACATATACATATGGCATCGAGACCTACCTCAGATAACAAATGAGAAATATGCGGGCTTTACCATCTATGTTTTGTATTATTCTTCCTGAAATAGAACAATTATTATTTGGCATAGAACTTGAATAAAAATAAGTTAACTTATGTTACTTTATTCAAGTCAGCATTTTCATTTTCACATACTAAAATAAGCCACTGTCCCATGGCTAGTTCTTGTTCAAAATATCCTAGAAAACCAGAAGATGAAACTTGTATGAGTCTAAATGTCATATTTAATACTGAAAAATCAAATATGATTTGTCGGCTCTTTGTAGATTTCTGGCATAGCTGACAGAACATACCTTGTGACTATATGTGAACATTTTTAATAGAAATAAAATTTCTCAATTTCTGCATATTTTTACGTTAACATTCTAAAATGTGCCCCAAAATATGAATAAATTTTTAAGAAAATATTCAAATTAGTAAGTTGCTCTATATGTTATTTCCTATCATTTGATACCATATTCTCATATCCATCTTAAGTTTTCAAGTACCTAACATAAACAGGAATCTAGAAATGGCTGATTCATGTCCATTTTTCAAAGGGAAGGGCCAGTGTCTGTAAATTAGTAAACTGTTGTGATATACATCATCAATGGAATACCTATACCAAATTTATACTTCTATCTATCCTAGTTTTAATTTTATGTGTTTTTTTCTGAATCAAACTGAATTGCCCTGCCTGCACCTTGTGCAGCCTGCACAGTGCATTTGTCTGTGTGTGAAGTCACAAGCAGAACAGTTGAAAAATTATAAAACTGAAAAATAAATGCAATAAAAAAATTATCAATTGTTCTTTATGAGTCTGAAAGAGATTAAAATCACCAAATTAAATTATTTATAAAAGAAAATGTGGAAAAATAAGTTTTTTATGGAATTTAGAAATTTTGAATTTGATTATAACTGTCATTTATGTGACGTCACACACAGACGTCCTTTGTTAGGTGTGCAGGGGATTCAGCATGTGATCTGAAATATAGACAAGTTTTTCTAAGCAAGATATCAAAGCATAGTTAAAGAAATGTTGTCGTTGGCTGAGTAATAAAAGGTTGTATCTAAAAAAAATCACTTTTATTTTTGAATATGTTTCCCTCCCCTATTAGGTATCTAGAATTTTTTTTTTTTTTTTTTTTATTTAGCCAAAATCCTGTTTACACAAGTTCTTCCTTTCAGCTTTTACACTACCAAAATCAATATTCATATCAACGATGTATACATTTCACGTGTCTTATCAACACAGTATTTAGTTATATACAATAATATCATTTGAGCAATCTACATAAGGCTGTACATCAACTTCTATTTTAAAATTCACACCAATTCACATTAGTCCATACCAACATGTTTCAAATTAGAATAATTCCTTTACCTTTGGCGTAAAATTGACAATATCTGTTTCCTTTTGTAGGCTTTCATCAAGATCATTCCATAAACAAATCCCTCTATAATAGGGGGATTTTTGCACTTTTGATTGTACCGTAAATTTTCGTTTTAATTTTACCTTGTTTTTACTTCTTAAGTTTATGCTTGGTCGATAGTTATCCAAATGTTCAGTTTGCTGACAGTATCTATGTATATGTTTTAATAAAGACCTTTTTCTTCGAATCTTAATTTATTCAATGTTATACTTTTTACGTAATATTCCAATATCATTCCGTGCCGACAAGTCAAAACAATGTTCAATTCGTCTGATAGCCCTTTCTTCTAATTTCTGGACCTTCTCTATTAAATACATATCTGCTGACTCTACAACAAAGTCAATGTATTCTAAGTGAGGTCGTATCATAACCTTGTAAATCTTTCCAGCGGTTCTTTCATCAATATATCTCCTAATTTTACAAAAGATACCCAATTTTGAATTAGCTTGTTTATACATTGCATCAACATGTTGATTCATGTCCAATTTATCATTTAATTTCATACCAAGATATTCATAACTATGTACCTGTTGTATTACAGTCGTGTCAATTCGTATATCCACACCCTCTTTTCGATCCTTAGAACCAATTAACATATATTTAGTTTTTGAATTATTAATAGATAACTTATTTGCAAAACACCAATTAAAAATTTTATCAAGTAGCAGCTGCATTTTTAACTGTGCCTCAAAAGTTGATTCCCCAGTAGTGAGAAGAAGTGTGTCGTCAGCATATACATACATTTCCTCCTTATTCTTTACTTCTTGAAACATATCATTGATATAAAGGATAAAAATTGAGGGTCCCAGGATCGAACCTTGAGCAGCGCCGTATGTTAAAGATTCCACCTTTGATGCATGCCCATTAACAATTGTCTTCTGCCCTCTATGTTCTAGATAATTTCCAAAAAATGACAATACAGTTTCATCAAAACCATAGCATTTAAACTTCTGCATAATTATCCTATGGTCAATAGTCTCGAACGCGCGAGTAAAATCTATAAATGTGCAACACGATATGTTGTGATTATTGCACTTATCATACAGTGATTTTAATGCATCAAAAACAGCGATTGAGGTACTCATACCTTGTCGAAACCCGTATTGTTGTGGGTTCAAAATATTGTTTTCATAGAGATATGTGGTGATTTGCTGATGTACGATTTTTTCTAACAATTTACTAGGTAATGCAATTTGACTTATAGGACGCCAGTCTTTAGGGTTTTTACTATCCTTAGTGGTTTTGGGAATTGGTGTAACCCAGCCTATTCCTCACCCCTTTGGAAATTTTCCCGTTTCAAGGCATTTATTATATAGATGGGTCAATTCGATTGTTAAACATTCCATCGCATCCTTTAGAATTTGTGAATTCAATCCGTCTACTGCACTGGATTTGGTGATATTAATCTCTTTTACAACTGCTTTTACTCTCTCTTCAGAGACCCATTCAAAATGGAAAATACAGTCATGATCCAGTTTCCAATGCTCTTTAACATTCCATGCATCATTCATGTTCTTTGCTAAATTTGGACCGGCATTGACATAGAAGTTATTCAGATACTCTGCTGCAGCCCCTTCTCTTAATTCTGTACCAGTTTCATCTATTATAGAGCTAAAACTTGTATTTGATTTTTGCTTCCCCAGTCCAGAAAAGGTATTCACAAATCTCCAAAACTTCCTCGGATCCTTTTCTAACTCATCCAGTTTCTCTTGGATTGCTTCCCTCTTACGTTGATACAACAATGCTTTTACTTCATTCTTTTTATTTTTGAAAGCATCCCAACTCTCCTTAGTATCCTCCTTTTTTGCCCTTTTATAAAGTTCCCCTTTTTGGTGTAGTTCATTTAATACTTCCCCATTATACCAAGATGGACAGTTGTCCCTTACCTTGATCTTAATTTTTGGGCAATGCTTGTCTGCTGTTTCCACAATAATCTTATATAGAATATCCCATAATCTTTCAACGTCATTCTCTTCATCCCAGTAGACTTTCCAGCCCATATTTTCCTGCACATCTCTTTGAAAACAATATTTGTCGTAATTCTTAAAACTACGTCCCTCAATTTGAGTGCACGAATAAGTTTCCCGCTCCTTCTTTTTTATTACATATACTGCCATATTGTCACTGACCGAAATGTTAATTGTACCTGAGTCACATACGTATTCCATATTTGTAAAGATTAAATCAATACAGCTTTTTGAGTTATCCGTAATTCGCGTATTACAGTTAATTACTTGTAACATATTTTGATCCCTTTCCATTTCCTTTAATAATTTAAAGTCTGTTGTATTTCTCTTAAGATAATTCACATTGAAATCTCCAACCACAGTCATCTCAACATTCATCTGACCATTTATATAATTCATCGTTGAGGTTAATTCGTCCATCGCAGATTTCACATTACCGGTCGGAGGTCTATATATTACCCCTATCACTTGTTTCCTAAAGTGAGGTTTACATATATATACCCACATTTGCTCCAAGTTAGAAGTTGTTTTCGAACAATTTACTAGATATTCAATATTTCCCTCTAATTTGTTCGAGTAGTATAGCGCAATACCTCCTCCCCGTTTATTCTTACCAGTGTCTTTATTAACTATTCCCTCTCTATCTAGTCTATATAAATTAAAACCCTGGAACGATACCATTTCATCATTAATTCCACAGTGAAGCCAACTCTCACAAATACAAATTATATAGAATCCTGACAATATAATGTTAATCTCATCTGTCTTTTGATAAAGACTGCGAACATTTAATGATACAATTTTAAACCCCTTTGTGAAGGTAACATTATTACAAAACATAATTGAACATATATACAAAACAGCTAGCACTGCTATCTACTAGGAGTACTAACTACCACCTTATACCTACTATACAATGGATAACAATGGAAACACAAATATTTGATGTTAAATTAATACAATGTTATATGATTCAGAAGGTACAATAATTTGATGTTATATTTTGTAACAAGACAGGTCCGTATGCTAGTATCCCTCTCAGAAGCTTCTCTTAGTCAACTATCGCCGACTGCCCTTTTTCTAGACGTATCACCAATTGTTGGCGTACTCTCATGAGAATTTCTCCCAAATAATTATTACTTTTCCAAATTCCTTCCTCAAGCGCAATGGACCCCAATTTACAACCCGAACCCCAAAAATCGTCGAGCGAGGCCTCTATTAGCAAATTTGGTCTTGTGTTTAACAATTTGTAATAAAGGTCCTTGTTTTGTTCGAATTTTAACATGACCAGTTCCTCCATTATATCTAGTTTTACCCTTTCCCATTTTTTATTTTCTATGATCTGGTTACTGATGTGTTTCATTTCTGCTGCAATTGTCGTCATCATAATTGCTTCTAGGGCCCTGTAGTCTTTGCATATCATAGCTTTCATTGCCTGATATCCTTGCTCTAAACAACAGAATACTCTACCATCCTTTGTAATCTTACAGGCCAAAAAGTTACTTTAAAAACAACTGGAGGAGAAGAAAGCCAAAGCGTTTCCTACCTTTCGTAGTGCAGTTCCCACAATAATCACCTTGGCTGCCTTCTTCCTACATTTCTCCTGGTACCTCATTCTTCTGATGTTTAGAACCGGATGTACCTGTGTATTAATTTCATGTGGCAAGAACTCTTTCGGGATTTGGTCAGTTGTAGCTAGGTTATACTCTATGTCATCTATTTTTATCATCCCTGGTTTGGTGACTACTTGGTGCCCCTCTTTTTTTGCAGTTACTGCTGCATGTCGTAGCCTAGCAGCCCGTACCCTGGAGTCCCTACCCTGTTCCTCATTTATTCTAAAGTTTTTGAAGAATTTTGTTAGCCTAAGCCTTGATTTAAAATAGAAAATCTGATCCCTAGTCTCCTTTTCCCTGAATACTACCTTGACTGGCCTTGGCCATCTATTCTCATGTCTAAATATTCCAATACGTTCGATACACACAATGTCCTCCATCTTAATGTCTATATTCATGTCAGTCACACAGTGTAGGATTATTTCCCATAAGTTCTCCCTCATGTTTTCCACAATCCCGTTAAAGATTGATGATTTTGTTACATCCCCATATCTGTATGTGGTCTTCTCTTCAAATTCAACCCCCCCAGTTGCCCCTGAACTAGCTGAGGTTACCTCTATACTTCCTACTGATGTGGCTCTGGAACTACAACTTAAATTTAGATTTTTTCTTAATTTTCCAAATCTTTGGAATGTTATAACCCAGTAAACAAAGGTCGTATCTACACAATTTGACTTTTGGTTGAGTAATAAAAGGTCGTATCTGAAAGAAACCATTATGATTTTCTTAGTAAAATATATCATTTAGTGCAAAATGAACATATCTTATGATTAATTTTTTAAGATATCTATTATGTGAACCTTATTGTAAAATATTATAGTTGAATTTATAAAATTAGTAGCACATAGAGGAATATAATTCCAAAATGTTGGATACAACCTTTGTTTACTGAAAAAGTGGTCTGTGCCCCGTCGCATAACGGGTTTCGCTGTAGCGAACATTGGCACATTTCAAAAGACCTCTCCCTGTTCAACAGGGAGCGAATCCACCTTTCATCCTTACAGTGATGGTTTGACCACCCCTTTTCTTTCATGTCCCGGGGGGACATTTTGGGGTGTTAATTTTAATATTTAGTTTTCAGCAAATAATAGCAGTGTCCCTCATCTTATAAAATATATAAGAGGTAAGTGGCGGAAATGTATTTATCAATCAATTAAATTAACTTCAAAGTGTGTGCAAAACCATCGCAACAGGGACAATTGGCACATTCCAAAAACAAGGAGAGAAAAAAACAGCGAGAAAAAAACAAATCCATCCTTAATCGCTCCCTCTTGCGAGAGTTTGGTTATGCGACGGGCCACTGGGGATTGAGTAATAAAAGGTCGTATCTAGGGTTGCAATCAAATCTGATAGGTTTAATGTCACATTAATCTTTAATGTTTTAGAGTAATCATATGAAGTTTATACTAGCATATTGGTTTTAGTTAAGATATGTTATTAATGTAATTTGTATCACTTACACTGAATTACTTTGTATTTATCTAAAATGTATATATGCCAGATACAACCTTTTGTTACTCACTTATTTTCCCCTCAAAAATGAGTAATAAAAGGTCGTATCTGGAAAAATCTATGTATGTGTTACCATAGTAACATTCTAATGATCTGAATATGTTCATAATTATGACCAAAGTTTTTTTAGCATGCCATTCTCCCTAAGAATAAGATATTTTGATTGAGCAGATATTTAGAATCATACAGAGCTTAAAAATATATCATTCATCTTAAATCAGCAATTACTCAAAATGACCATTTGTCAGATACGACCTTTTATTACTCAGCCAACGTTGTGTACCTATAATTGAGCATCATATCTTCAGTATAATACACACATTTTACAAAATCAAAATGTCAATGGCCCTGTCTCTAACAAGAGGGTTGACTTAATTTGAAAATAGACTAAAGAAAAGAGATGTATTAGTGGATCAAGTTTGATGCTTACAAACCTATGAAAGTGGTGATTGACTTTCAATTAATTAGAAGGAAAATAATATTTTTTTAATCATGATAAAAAACCTTTTAATTCTGAATATTTAAAACTTTTAGGGATAAATAAAGATGGCATCACTAATAGAATGTCAAATTTGCATTAGATACCATAATCATAGCGTCACAAAATCTATATTGAAGTATTGTTGAGCAAAATGCGCTTCAGTATAGTTGTATAACAACATCTAACATAAATATTTCAAATATTATCTTTGGTATATGAAAATTATAGAAGTTAAAGCCTAAATAATAAGCATCGATCATATATGATCGATCGATTTCCTATGGAGGCGTCAGGAAGGGGTTAAACTGTGACACTAGTCTAAGCCCTAAGGCATTAAGTGAAGGTTGAAACCAGCAAAAAAACAAACAAAGAAAGGGGAACTATAACATCAAAGAGAGGAAGAAGAACTGAATGTATAATGAAAAATATATGGTTTATACTTGCCTGCCAACAAGGATTCAGTTGGCTTGAATATCCTTCACGTAGTACTGCTCTTTAGCAACTGACCTAATGGTTTCCATAAGACAAATAGGCATGCAAGGTTTATCTCGTGTGCCATCTATAGGTCAGGTTGGACCATCTGAATATATTACCACCTATCATACATGTTGTATACAATGTGTAAACAACATGTATACAACATGTAAACAACGTCTCAAAAGTTACACAGTTTTCATAATATAAATACAACTTGTGAAAATTATATTATTTTTACAACATGTATTCAACTTCTATACAACATGCCTGGAATTAGGGGCCTTCCATATATGATGTCACGCACAAGGGGGTGGGTGGGTGGGTGGGTGGTTGTGTGGGTGGGTGGTTGTGTTAAACAGTGTGACACTGCCTGAAAACGGGCCTTCTTTTTTATGTTTAGATTGGAGAATTGCGTGTGACGTGGGGGAGGATGGGTCCTAAAAATACCTTGAAAACGTGTGACATCATTTATGGATGACCCCTTATGTTGTTTTTACAACGTGTATACAACATAGTAGTTGGACGTTTTAAGCATGTTGTGGCCCAATGTAATACTTTTATGGTTTTTTTTTTTTTTTTTTTTATAAATCAACGTTTTTATTGCCACTTCACATACAAGCATGTTCTTCCAGCAGCTTCATATAGTATGGGAATTGGTAAAGATATATGTACATAATTATATGAATACAAAGTATGAATTGAATTGTAATGAAATGATTAGCAATGAGTCATAATCCTAAATCATAGCTGTTTCAGTCGACCTTATCTACACATGGGTCTAATCAAGTTCTTAAACTTCACCTTAGTGGTTGCCCGTTGGATCTCAGATGGAATTGTGTCCCAGAGTTTTGTACATCTCATCAGAGGACTTTTCAGAAAGATTTCATAAGATCTTTTCTTCTTTTTTATAAATTTAACTTTCCGATTTCCTCGTAAATTTATATGGGGTCGTACATCATCTAGTAATTCAACGCGACCACTTTGGCGGTACATAAAACTCAATATTTGCTCTCGCCATCTCAGCATCAACAATTGCACGTTGTACAACACATACAGTTCTGCGAGATCAATACCGGCATGTTCCCCATTGTCTATATACCTTAATGCTTTTTCCTGGAGACTTTCCAGCCGTTTATAACTTACCACAGAAGCACTCTCGATCATAAAATCGGCATAGTCCAGCAAAGGTAATATAGTTTGTTTGTATATTGTAGAAGCTATGGAACTAGTAATGTATGGTCGCAAATATTTTAAGTGATTAACTCGTACATTCACCTTGTTGTATTTTGCATCAACAAAGTCATTAAATTTTAACAAATTATCAACAATTACACCCAGATAATTGTACTTCTCTACATTAATCAAACAAGTATCTCCAATGTGAATTGTGTGATTGCCCATATCACCCAATTGGTCATTCTTATTTAATACAACCATATGTTTGGTTTTTGAGGCATTTATACTCAACCTATTGATGGCACACCAGTCATCAACCATTTTCATAGTTGTCTGTGTTTTACCGACCGCATCTGTCAGGGTAACACTTGAACTATATATGATTGTATCGTCTGCATAAAGAGTTATTCGTGATTTTGATTTCGCCTCTAAATACAACAAGTCGTTTATATAAACTATAAAAAGAAAAGGCCCCAGATTGGATCCCTGTGGAACGCCCATAACAACTGACCTTTCCGTAGAGAAACTATTATCCAGCTTAACTAATTGTTTCCGATTTCCTAAATAATTAACAAACCAATTTACAGAACCATTATCGAGTCCGTAAAGTTTTAACTTCTTACATAGAATATCATGATCAATGGTGTCAAATGCGCGGTTATAATCGATGAATACAGAGCTTGTACTATGTCTACAATCGTACTCATTATATAAGAATTGAACGTAATCAAATATAGCCGATGCTGTACTAAATCCTAGACGAAAACCGTGTTGGTTCTTATATAACAATCCAAATGTTTCAAAGTGATATACTAGCTGTTGGTATACAACCTTCTCCAAGATTTTACTGGGTAGTGGCAATACTGAAACGGGCCTCCACTCACCTGGTTGAAGAGAGATCTTACCCTTAGGTAATGGGGCTACAGTTCCAAGTTTCCACTTATGTGGCATTATCCCAATATCCAGACATTTATTTATTAAATGGGTCAATTCTATAATCATCCTTAACAAGCCGTCCCTAATAAACCTTGAACTTAGTGTCCCAATACCAGATGACTTATTTAGAGGCAGTTTCTTAAGAACTTCTTTTACTACAGATTCACTTACGAACCGAAAACTAAATTTGGGAAATTCTCTTTCCTTGAAAAAGTTAGAGGGATACCATTCATCATTGAATTTTTTCACTAGGTTAGCACCCATATTTATATAATACTCATTCATAACGTTGGCAGCCTCTACACCAGACACAATCTCGCCATCACTATTCTGTTTATTAGTACACTTTGTGCTGGGTTTCTTTTTCCCTATATTTAAATGTTTCCCCATATCGCGCCAAAAGGCCTTAGGCTCCTTTTTAGTTGCTGCCAGTTTTCTCACTATATAAGAACGTTTACATCCTCTTAGAGTTCTGCCTGAACGTACTTTATGGTATCTGTATTTTATCCAGCTATCATATGTGCCTAGCCTTATGGCGCGCTTGTAGGCGAAGTTCTTTTGTTCAACGGCCTTCAGCACTTTCCAGTCAGCCCATTCTGGTTGGCTTGACCATGCCTTCATGACCTTTGAAGGATACAACTTATTAGCACATCTAGTGAAAATAATCACTATTATATCCCACATTTGGTCCGGATCGTTTGCAGCGTCCCAGAAATCTCCCCACATCCAGTCTCCTTCTATCATCTCTCCTACATCATTGGCATTATGATTTTTATAATTTCTGCTCTTACGTACAGCAGTGCTTAACTTATTGCAAATATGTTTTTTAATTATATATACAGCTAAGTGGTCCAACAGAATATTGGGGAGAACACCACTATCCTTTAAATGGGATACGTTTGTAAACAGTCAGTCTATTGTACTCCTACTACTAGCTGTTATACGAGTAGCCTTACATATAATTTGTTTCAGACCAAATTTGCTTGCACACTCTTTAAGATGCTTTGTATCAGACGAGGGCTTAGAATAATTGATGTTGAAATCCCCAACAATAATAATATAGGGACAAGCCCTACAGTTTAAATTTAGTAATGTTCGCAGACTATCAGAAATAGATGCGATACCATTCTTTACATTTGATGACGGTGGACGGTAAATTACCCCCAGAATAAGATGTTTATTGCCAGGTTTTTGCATGGTGATCCACACACTTTCAAGTTCCGAACTATTGTTCAAAACAATATTGTGTAGTGTCATATATGGAAACAGTTCTGACCTTACGAACACCACAATCCCCCCACCGCGTTTTTTCTTACCGTTTTCTATAACCTCACGATCCTGTCTAATAAAGTTGTATCCATTGGTGACCAGCTGGTCATCCCCAATAGCTTCACTTAACCAGGTTTCTTGTATAGATATAATATCTGCACCATCAAATGAGAGGAATAAATTATCCTGATGTTTCGTCAAGCTTCTGATGTTTACACTCACTAATTTGAATCCATTACCACTAAGTACCATAAACAAGTATATAGTTGATATGATAGAATGAAAAGATGAGTACGATGTGTTATGTGAATAATACTATATAGCATTTCACATAATGACATGAAAGCAAACATTTCTATGCTCCCATTAGTAATTTGGAGAAAATGTTGTGTAGATAACATCCTTTTGTATAAGCAGATAAACAAACAGGCAGACAGTCGACGCCCCCACCCATACAGATTCACAATATTATCCTTAAGTAACACATATAATTTATAAACTTACAGAGTGTTTCCTGTATATTTCGGTACAGATAGTATAGATATTATATGAGAAATGCTTAAGACTAAGTGAGATATGCGTAGGCTGAACTACAACTTTGAACCAGCAACTCCATTGGCCGGTGGCAGGGGCCGCACTGACCTTGGTCCATAAGCTGATAACAGGAATCACAAGTTTCATTAACCATTCCTTATTCAATTGAAATTGAAAAATTATTATACCTCAACCAATTACTAGTTTTCTCAATGGTCAGTCAAAATTCAAAAATTCAAAACTCAAAACTTCCGACCTTCTCCATTGCTCATTATTTACGTAATCACTAGTAACTCCAGTATTCATAGACGGACATAATTAAGCACATAATAAATCAGGTCAGTTATTCAGTCCAGTTAAGTATGTCCAGTTCCGATGCTGTATAGGTTGCAATGGTCTTCAATATTTCAGTAGTGCATCATGGATTATTAATGACTAACGAGCAGGAATAATATTGCTCCATTGGTGTTGTAGCAATGTAGTGGGAATGTAACGTCAGTGTTACCAAACAACAACTAAGGTCCGATATTTTAAAACTCCTTACCTTAAACTTTTTCCTGATCTAAGGTGGCCTTAAACATTTGAACGTAGACCAGCAAGGTAATAACGCCTTCAGTTATTCCACCTATGCTTGCGGAGCAGGACAATGCTGAAGGTATAAGCGCTACGAAGTTGGTATAGAGTAAAGTATCCTAGCACCTGCAGGCTAGATTGGACTGGTTTGTAGACTGAGAACACAATAGAAAATACATGAATAATTGTTGTGTCTTCATAATAGCTGCATTTTTGAACAATCAAGAAAATATAAAAAGCAGGTTGATACAAATAGTTGTCACTAGTTTTAAGCATATTGAACTACAAAACATAACATGATTCATATAGCTTGATATGCTGAAGCATTGTGATTTGGACACATGTTACCTATAGGTCTGCCGACCAATAAAGGGCCTAAAAATTTTAAGACTTTCAATGAGTTATGGGAGATAAAAGGGACTATTTGCCATCGCATGACGGTTTCTTTGAATTTCTAATCTATAGCAGAGAATTCACAAAATGTGTGTCTTGGAACTCTTTTACCTTATTGTACATTTAGCACGCATGATATTAGAAACAACTTCCTTTGATTTTAGGCAAAATAAGGCTACATTCACCAAATCGGTCCTTTCTTGACCAGAAGACCTATAGCATGTATCCTGATCTAGGCTAACCTGCAGGTAAAATCTAAGAATCTGGCTATACATAGTAGGATGAATAACCATTCAATATCCAGTTTAATGAAAGTATTCTTCGTTTCATTCCTTATTAAAGCAATTCAATAGGCATGATACTAACTTACTGTATTGATTTCCTATGTTATCAAGTTGCTAAAACTGTGTTATTATTGTATGATCCTTTGATCCTGGGTAGAGTAAAAGGCAAAGTAAACTTTCACAAGCTAAGGAGTGGTTAGAACCATAACATGCCACTATAATATGTTTCCAGTTATTTGTTCCTTTTTAGCAACACCCCATACCAACTAGGACACTTTGGATCTCATGAGTAGCAATTGCATTTATCTCTGATCACCCATTAATATTGTGTATTGAAATGTGCATGTTTGATCAAATTGCAGGGCAAATTGTCAGGCTTTTTTCCCAGGCATTTTAGAAAAAGTATGCACATTGTTATATAGCATCCAAACTGTCCTAGCTCCTTTGGGCTCTCTCAACTATTTTAAGACCCTTGTTTGATATTAAAGGTAGATTCGGGTGTTTGGTGTGATTTCTTGAAAACCATGACAAAATTTTGAAACTTACAGGTTGGTTAGAGGGGTGCATGAGGAACATAAAAACACTTTAAAAATCCTATGTCACCGTATCAGTTTTGGAGATATAGGCCTATGAAAAAATCACTGTTTACTATGAGGGCCTATGGCAAAATGTACATTTTCAAGATTCAAAAATAAATAACCATGATTTTTACTTTAAATTCTGTAAATGTGTTGGTAGTACCACAATGAGCAATAGAGGTTAAAGAAAACCATAGGTCATCATGGAAAATTTCATTCTATTCTTGAAAATAAGGGAAAAGTGGAAAAAAATCTCCATAATTATCTAAAACTGGCTCCTTTTTCTTTCCAAAAATGTATTTTCTTTCATTTATATGTTGACATTTATTATCATAGGATGCTCCCATCATGTTTGAATAACATTTCAAGAACATTCTGCAAAGAAAAAAAAATCACACCCGGTGGTGCTGCATTGGTCACCCGCATTTACTTTTAATCATGTAACAACTCCCTTCACTATTTAATGTAATATTGGGTTTGGTCAACTCAGAGGTAACTGTAAAGATGATTTACAATTAAGATTAAACTGCCCTGTGCTCCTATAGTGTCATATATTTATTTTTGATCTGGTATATACACTTGCCAATGTCTTAAGCCCCATATTTACTAGGGGATTCAATGTATAAATCAGCATTAAAATTTACTAGCTCAATCAGAATAATCGGTAAATTTTAGCACTGGTTCATATCAAACATGTTTTAACACAATTTGACACTGCATGTACTGACTGGTTAATTAAATCTATGCACAAATCAGCAGATTCCTAGTAAAAAAAAATCAGCTGATGTTTGCTCTGATTCAGCCTTGTGGGTATGTGGCATGATATTACACCCCAGGCAAGCAGCGACGTAACAAGAACCTTCTGCGACTATACTTTTTTAGTTAATCTGAAACCTATCCAATTGTCTTGTAACAATAACATTATTTCAGGTATAGTTACAACTTATCAAAAAAGAACGTTATGATAACGTAATATTTTGGTCAAGTTGTGACCTAAAGAATGTTATAAAAACGTTATTACAATAACGTTATATTGCGACGTTGCAATGTTAGGTTCTAAAGACGTCTTTGGGTGCCATCAAAATAATGCAACAAGAACCAAAGCATAACTCACCAGAACATTATGATAACATTATTATAATGTCATATTCTTGCTTGGGACTAGAGTGTGCCCTCTCATGGAATACAAGCTCTTTGTGAAGGCCCGTTCCCTCCACTGCCAACATCATGATCAGTCTGGCAGAGGGCCTCCCTACTCTTGGTGACACTGGACTCAGAAAGTAGGTCTGGATTTTAATATCTACATTCATTTAGCTAGGGGTCTTTGAACAAGTACACATATAAACACAGGGACGGATACAAGATTTTAGAAGATGGGAGACTTTCTCCCCTCTTTCTGTTTTTCAGGGGTCCACCAAAAGGGGGGTTCAGGAACCCCTAGATCCCCAATGGGTCCACCCCCTGAAGCATTGCGGGGATGTTCCATAATGGTTGTAACTAAGATTGCAGTTTTATTTGAAATATTCTTACTTTTTTATAGCTGTATTTTAGTCTTATGATCTTATATTCCTGTTGTTAACTATATAAATTATAGAGGTAGAATTAGTGACTGGGAAAATCATTTCATCTTACAATTTAAGATAATAGAAACGTATTTACACCTTTGCTAATGTTGAACCGATCTATGATATACACTGGTTAAAACCTTCTGTATTCAAATATTAGGTTATATCAAAGTCATTTTCATCTAATGAGTTTATGTACAATAATTGTTTCCAAAAAATGAGTCTATAGCCCTCCAGGTCCTAACACTTAGAGAGATAGGGCACGTTTCACACTAGGGGAATCGTAGATGCGTTTTTCACATCTCACAAAATATATGATAAGATGCTCTTGCTGATCAAGAATCTTAACTCTTATGATATAGAGATAACAACAGAAACATGAGATGCTAAGTCTGAAACCCAACCATGAAAAACTCAAAACATCTTAACTAAAGATATAATCTTAAAGTTATAACTACGTTGAAAGACGTACTTAACTAAGTATTTTTTCTACAAAGTATCTGAGTATTTGGAGCATGACATTTCAAACCATTCTCAATGACCAAAGGTCTCAATGGTATAATGCTCCCATGTATCTCATTGCATGCATCAGTTATAGGTCTACTGGTTAAGAAAGGACCGATTTGGTGAATGTGGCCTTATTTTGCCTAAAATCAAAGGTAGTTGTTTCTAATACCATGAGTGCTAAATGTAGAATGTGGTCAAAGAGTTACAAGGAAAACATTTTTGTGAATTCTCTGCTATAGATTAGAAATTCAAAGAAACAGTCATGCAATAGCAAATAGCCCTTATTATCTCCCATCATAAGTTTTTAGGCCCTTTATTGGTTGGCAGACCTATAGGGACGATTGGCACATGAGGGAAACAAGGATAAAAACAACAGGGAGAGAAAAAATAAACCATTTTTTATCCCTCGCTGTTGTGAGCGTTTGGTTATGCGATGCGGCACAGATATCATCCCTGGCTGTCTATGAATATCTGGATTTGTTTTTGGAGATTGAATCCTTCAATTTGCCATAGAATCCAGAGAATGCTTGAATAAAATGTAATTTGACTCTCTATTCTACACAAAGTAGGCTTTCTATATTTTTTCATACATGACTTGATGCAATAAGAATTTGAAAGTTCTGCGTGAGGAAAAGAGACTGTAATTGGAAATACACATGTGCACTCTGATTTAGTGCGCACTCCAAATGCTAAATGTTGAAAACATATTTTATGAGAGACATTGTGTCTATGTCAAAGTTAAAACTTGTATCAATATCCAAATCAAAGTTGAAGTTAATTCAATTCTAGTTTTTCACAATTGGAAAAACTGTTGATTCAATATGATTGGTGGCAATGTAACATAAATGTGTTCACTTTGATGATGGATTTAAGCAGGGATTTTATCATATTTTCAAGAATTTTTTTCCTGCCCCACCCACTTGCCTTCTTACCTCTAGGTGTGTATGTACTTAGAAGTAAATAAGGGTATCCACTGCAGTGTCATCTGTGCCGCGTCACATAACCAAACGCTCACAACAGCAAGCGGTTAAGGAAGGTTTCAAATTTCTCTCGCTGTCTTTTTTAATCCCTGTTTGCCCCATGGTCAAATTGTCACTGTAGCAACGGTTTTGCACACATTTTGAACACATTTAATTGACATATAAACACATTTCCGCCACTTGCCTCCTATATGTTCTATGAGCTATATTTTGCTGAAAACAGAATATTGAAATTCACACCCTAAAATGTCCCCCGAAACATCAAAATAAGACATGGTGAAACCATCCCTGTAAGGATCAAAATATGATATTTATCAAATACAATATTCCTGTGGATTATAATTTTGTAAAGAACAGACTTTGTTTGAAGACGACAAACAAACTATTATAAAAAAAAAGGATCAAAGATGCATTCACTCACTGTTGACAAGGATAAGTGTCTTTATGTGTGCCAATCATCGCTACAGCGAGAGCCGTTATGCAACACAGCAATGTGGCCTGTTGCACAATGACCGATTGTAACAGCAATGATTGTAACAAGGAAACCTTTCCTTGTTATACATATTTTTTTTGCGCATCTTCAACCTCAAATAAAACTAGTTTGAATGCTGTAAATTAACTGTTATCTTTACATGAACTAGTTTTACAGTGCCCTTTTAATATCAATTTACATAATTCCATTTGATCCAGTAGAAAAAATGATATAGGCATTAACAACAAGGATCATCTCAACAAAGTTGACCTTGTTAGGAAACATGTCCTTGTTGTCTTTTTAAACTGATTGTGGTTACAATCGGTATTGTACAGTGGGCCACAGTGGCCTGTTGCACAATAGAATTTCGTTGTGAGGATCAAACAACGAAAGCACAACGAACGTTTGCTTAACAACGAAATGTTTTGTTGTTACAAAAATAATCCACTGTTACTTAAATAGTAAAAATCTCTGGTTCTAAAGGATGGAATTGAATTCTGTAAATTGATATAAAAAGGCAAGACATTAGAGAAAAACCAGTAAAAGTTACAACTCTTTGAGGGCATTCTAAATATAGAAAACAAATCGAAATTCCGTTGTTACGAAAATAACTGCAAATAATTTATTAAGCAACAACGAACTGTTTTGCTATTTAATTTATTTTAGTTGTTACAAACCCCATTGTGCAACGGGCCACAGTTGTTAATACACTTACATTTTTCAAATTCTTTAAAATGTAAACAAAATGTGATTTAATTATCACATACTCAAAATATAAAGAGTCATTTACCCAAAAGATTTGTTATTGTAAATTTTGTATACAAGAATTGGATATATTTTGTGGAATTTAGGGTTACTTTTGGGTATTATTAGGAATATGTTTTTGACATTAATCCCATTGTAAACTATAGGGTGCTCTCTAAGACCCCATAGAATACTTGTTCAAAACCAAAGCATAAACTATAGGTGGCCTCTAGGACCCCATAGAATACTGTCAGTCAAAGCCAGGCCATACTGGAGATGGCTGGTGGAGCAGCAGCAGCATGGTGAGGGTGAGTCAGTGAACAAAGAACAGGACAAGTCAAGCTCAGTGGCACCCTATACACCTAGACTCTTTCTCTTTAAGGAGAAGAGAAAGGTTTCCCCTCTTCCTCTTTAAGAGCAAAGATTCTCCCTGTTATATCTCACATGAGGCTCATAAGGTGAGGTTTTCTTCTTGAAGCATAGAGGTTTAGTATTGATGTATACCACCAGGGGGTGCATATATATCCTCTTTTTCTTGAAGCGAAATCCCTCACCAAATGAGCCAACCATAAGTATAATAGGGAGTGAAAGGTGTGCTTCAAGAGGATGAGGGGAAACATTTCTCCTCTCCTTCAAGAGAAAGAGTCTAGGTGTATGGGGTGTCAGTGGATAGACTGATGATTGGGAGAATTGGTCTCCAATTTATACAGAAACTCGGTACAGGGCCACAGCTGTCAGAAGTTGGACACGTGTAGTTCTCCACATTTATGAAGAAAAAATCCATAATACATGACACATGTGTCCCTGATGCAGTGTGTAAAAGTATTGACTACCTCCATACATCTGGCAAAAACAGTTACACAATTGATCTGTGGCCTGCCATGTTACACCACAATTTCACAGTCCAATAACCAAGATTATAGTTCATTAACTTTCTGAAAAATGTTATATTGACCACACCAAGAGTACATTCACAATGCCATTAATTTGTAGGTTAACATAAAGTTTTTAAAGAAATAACCACATCTTAATACGGCTCATAAAATAGTATGTGTATACATGTGTATACTCATAAAATAGTATGTGTATACATGTGTATACATGCACAATGATACTAGTATATATATGCTGGCTAGCTTTCATAAACTCATACTACATCTAGGACCAATTATACCAATGACAAATTATCAAACTATAAACACAAAGTAGACATAAAATAGATCCCAGACTTCTACACCATGTTTTCTTCATCTTAAAATGGTTCTATCCACACATTAAGAGCTTTTACAGTATAAATTATTGGTATTTATTTCTAGATGGCAAAAAGTATAACTTTCCCCATTGAAGCCAATGGTAAACAGTTGACTAGGCCTATAGATGCTAATATCTTGTAAATGGTTATGGTGACTTATGGTTTTTAAACTTTTATTTTCATCCCTATTCGACCGAAAGTGGACTGGAATGACCAAGACCAACCCGAGCCTGACAACCAAGACCTGGTCCTCTAACAAAAACCCAATCTTCTCTCCCCCTGGCAACACCCCTTCTATCCACTCTGCAGAATGAAATCTCGCCTAAAAGCCTTATTGACCACCCAGACCTCGTTCACCCTTGTGCCCGAGGCGCGATTCTCAATCCCAAAAACCCGAACTCCCCTTCGTCGAGGAGAACGGACACCCCAACTCCCCAAAGAATATCACACAACACTGTGTCACCATTCAGTATGCCCATTCAGAATTTCCAAGCAGGATAAAACTTTCCATTTAGCATACATTAAGAATGGGTGGAGGCCATTTCGGTAAAAGAGGGATGTATCAGAGACTATCGGTCACTTTTCCAGATGTAGGATATCTACATACACCTGACGCAAACATAGTGTACAAATGCAGAAATGAAAATTATGTCATTTGCAATAAAATTTGGTATTATATTATGCATGTTTTTGACAGAAATTTGCAAAGAGATTTATTTTTTAAATCCTAATTTCAAAGAAAAAGCACTAATAAAAAAAGTAACAGACCTTAAGAAAATTCAAAAAATTGTGTATAATGTGTGTCATACTGTAAGCTTTAATTTTATTTCAAAATAAATAAAAATATAGGTTCACCATGCAATATTTGTCAGGAATCCTAATTATCTGCATTAAGGTGGATAGATTATCTCTTTTTGCAGGCTAATTTCATTCAAAAGTCAAAAGAAAAAATTCTGTATTAAAATCTGATAATTTGATATGAATGTTCAAATTGTAGGGACCATTTCTCTTGCTTACAGTATGCAGATACAATCATTATTTAAAAAGTTATGACCATAAATGCACTGCATCCTCCCCACCTCACAAAGTGCCCATGCAGATCTAGAGGACACTCGTCAAGCTTCGCGGCCCATGTGTGCATGGACAAATGCCAAATCAAGCATTCCTTCAAGGTTCAATAGCAATTTATTTCACCCCTAATGGTGTAGTGTCTGTACATCTCCTATTTACACATCATTTGATTCATCCAGGGGAATAACAAAAATGATATTCCCCTGGTTTAAACTCTTAAGTACAGAGGCCAGGGGAATAACAAATTGATATTCATCTGGAAAACCAAGGAGACCAGAGCCATGCCACCTTTTCCAGGCCAAACCGATAGGAAAACAGGGAGCCAGGGTAATAACTTTTGAGAGACCACACCCCCAAATGCTGTCAGCCAATCAGAGAGCACCTGTGGAATATCTAGGTCACGTCGCTAGGTCACGTTGCTAGGTCACGTTCTTACGTCACAAAAATCCGCCGTTTGTTTACATTTTGTCATAACTTTTGTAAATCAATATCTCCGTCAATATCTAATCAATTTCCATGATTCAAAAACTGGAATGAATAGATATTGATACTTAAAATTCACAATCAAGTTTATAGATTCATGGAGGCTGAAATAAATCCAGTACAGACTGAGGTGAGATACCAATCTAGTTATTCCCTGCGCCTTACAGGATCTCGGGCCTGTGCTATGCTACAGCCCTCGACCCTGTAAGGCCCAGGTAATAACTAGATTGGATCTCACCTCGGTCAGTACTATATATTGATTGTCCATTTTCTCTTCATTTCCAGGTTCCAAACCTATAGTGCAGTGGGTTTAAACAGAAAGGAAAGAAAGAACAGAATTCGAGTTCCACTGTTTCATAATGGGAACAAAGGAAAAATGGGAAGGGCTATTGGTGACAAGTTTCCTAGCATTGTTATCAGTTTGGATTGTTGTCATGACAAGTAAAGGTGGCAACATATCTGTAGATACAAGACCAAAGGCTGCAAAGAGCTTAAAAATGATAGTTTGGACAAAATGGTTTGGCTTAAGATTTCCATTGGATAAAGGCAAGGAAGTGCATGTAGAATGTCCCTTTGCCTGTACCTTGCATTCAGACAGAAGCAATCCTCTGCTCTATGATGCTGTTTTGTTTCACGCATGGGATGGCCAACGACCACCACGGAAAAGACGCCCAGACCAGACGTACATTGTGTTTACCATGGAGTCACCTTTTTATTCAGGATCTAATTACAATAATTTCTACAACATGAGTGCAACCTACAATCCCCAGTCTGATATATGGACACCATATTTGAGCATACATAAAAAGAAAGAAATTGGCTTCCCTTTAAATTTCCTACCTGCATCTTTGCCTCAGATGACTTACAAACAGAAAGCTAGTGAAGCAATGATAGCCTGGGTGGTGAGCCATTGCAAGACTAAATCGAGAAGAGAGCAGTATGTCCAAACACTTCAGCATTACACAAAAGTGGATATATTTGGTAAATGTGGAAAACCTTGTCTCAAAAATGAAAGAGGTGTCCGTAGTCTTTGTCATAAAGCTTTAGCAGAATCAGGGAAGTACAAATTCTATCTATCATTTGAGAATTCTGCTTGCCAATCTTATATCACAGAAAAGGTTTACTATCCTCTTGCTTACGGTATGGTACCAATAGTGTATGGAGGGTTGGAGCGCAAAGACTATGCCAGTTTCCTCCCATCCCATTCCTTTATTGATGTGAGGGACTTTCAGTCAGCCAAAAAACTTTCAGAGTACCTTCTGTATTTGAATCATAACAACACAGCCTACCTAGAATTCCACATGTGGAGATCAGAGTACAGCATCAGTAAGTGGAATTACCCCGAGATGTTGTGTCGGGTGTGTGAACATCTCCACAACAACACTGTAAAGCAACCAAAAACTATTAACTTTGGCAAAGAATGGGATAAGAAAAAGAGTTGTGATTTAGGTTTGTTAGAAAAAGTGGGAGGACCAAAGCAGGCAAAATGAATTATCTTACTTGAGCATTTCTTGAAGAATAGAAAAAAACTAAGATCTTTTTAATACTAAAAATGAATTAATCATTAGGCTGTACATATCTTTCCTCATGCTACAAGAGGAAAAACCCTCCAGAAACAATGGTATTAGTCATCAGATTAGTATGCATGGAAATATAAGTATCTTGATGTCCCAAGCTCTATAAATGCTCTAGATTTCAAAAGTTGTCAATATGAACCTGTAATAATAATTATCAGGTGTAAGTGATATACCCAATGAACACTCTGTGTTTCAATATTGTGACTGTTTGAATCAGCAATCAACAATTTCAAAATGCTGATCAAATTTTGATTTTAAAATACAGCACTGTTGCATGTGTAGTTATTGCTTAGAATCACCAAGGAAGACCAAAAGATGTAAAATTCGTATGAGTCTAACTATCAGATTCGATTTTGACAGAGTATATGTGATTTGGTGAGTAAAAAATTGGAAAATCAAATAATATCACATTTATTCAATTTGGTTTATGATCTGTTCCTAAAAACACATTGAACAATATGATGTTTATTTTACTGTTAGTTTATTAACCCAAGTTTGAATAAGGAGGAGTTGCTACCTTTCATTGTTTCACTCCTGTTTATCATCCATGTTATTGTTCATTCTAATGAGTGCTCAAATAAAGTCAGAGTTTCACATTATTCAAGTTAGGATGTTAAAAAAATGGTTGAGTCCTCCTCATCTAAGTTGGTTCAAGTCCAAAGGAAGACACTTGCTTGCTGAGGTACAATAAAGTTTATCGTGTCTTCATATCCAAGTATTAATTGAAGAGCGCATCCTTTCCCCACAATGATTAGACATGGCCCAGCAGCCGGACTGCATACTTGTAATGTTCACATGATATTGTTATGAATAAGATGTTCATCCTGCTCAGGCTCTTTCTTCAACCCTTGCTGATAGACTGCGATTGGTATATCCCTGATCAGTCAGTTGTTACTACTCCTAGCATATGGTAGATGGTGCTATGCCTAGTCTAGATCACAATCCTGGGGGGCCAACCAAAAAAAAAGAAGATATTCCGTCATCACGATGCATCTAAATACAGACGATCACTAGATTTGTGATCATGGGATATTATTGAACCACGATACTTTATAGATTTTTCTTTTGATTTTTTTCCACTTTTTCTAATCCCAAATTGTCCCAATGTCCTCCAGACACACATTTTACATGAATTCACACATATTGTGAGTGTTTTTATTATGATTTTTCACAAAACTTATAAAACAAATCTTACTGTCACACTCGCTCCTGATCGCAGCCCATCAGAACTCAGATCAAAACAAAACTATTTATGGCTTTCATTGATTACCTGTTCAATTACATAGAAAAAAATGAAAGGTTAGAAAGTTAGTCAATAATGGTACTTGCCAATTAATGCAGGGGTTCGCCATGACCAGGCTAACTCCTGCTCTCAAGCCGTTTAACTGACCCCTGGTCATTTTGACCAATGTATGCAAGGGCACCACTATACAGGGGGTTTGGAACTAATAAATCAAACTGTTACTGTCACTCATCTGGAACCATGTCGACAGGCACTCAACTGTGGATCTCCTCAGAAAGATAAGAATTCGATTTTATTCATTGATTAGTTATGATTTGATGTTGTGAAACTGCTCACAAATAATCAGCAGACGTCAGTGTTAAACGTTTTTTCATTCACATCTAATCATTTGAGTTTAATTGCATTATATTGTACTTTGATGTCAGCAGGTGCAGTACTAGTGATACTCTACAGATCTGCATTTTTATCATTTATTCCACAATACTTTTGTATTTCACTTTTAATACAAGTTTATATGTATTATTCGCTGTATTGTTAAATTACTCCAGGCAGGTGCAGTGATATTCCAAAGATCTGCCTATCAACTTTATTACTACATGGTATTTGGTTATTCTGGTTATTACTTTCTTGTACTGTTATTTGTTCTCATATTTTTTATTTGGTAATCTTGATGATAGTTACACAGTTAGCTGCCATATTATCATCACTTAAATATTACTATGAACATTGCTAGTATTCCGTTTTTGGCATGTTTGTGTTTTTTCACTTTGTGAAGTGTGCAGATACTGCCTTATGCTTCACTTAGTATTAGTTTTGTTTCGGATGTTAAGGGTAATGAGGGTTGTATCAACCTATGGTATAATTTTGATCACAGGCTTTTGCTCCAAGTATCATGAATTGACCAAGTGATCTATATCCAGCCAATAATAGGGGCTTTCATTTATCACATCTGAATTTACAGAGTATTAAAAATAAATGCGACCTGTTGAAAATTTGTGTTGAAGAATTATATATGGCCATTTTTACTTTAGCGAATCTTGTTTAAATGGTGATTTTCCGGCAAATCTTTTAGATATTCCTCATTAATATATCATGAGACAGGATCACTCTTGGTCAGATGATGACACTAAGATTCAAAAGGGTGTTGGTATAGGCCCCTTTGTCAAAAATGGAATAATTGCATCAGATACCAAATATCAATGTTTCAATATGAGTAATCAAAACATTGGACTCTATTGGATTAACCTGTTTGAAGGTGAATAGAGATTTTATAGTTTATAATTCATATTACAATCATTCCTTCAATCAATATTGATAGCCTTGATGCACCTACTAACAGTGGTCAACAAGAAATGTAAGGCAATATTCCAATATTCTATATTTGGCTCATGTTGAGTAAAAATTATCACAATATTTTATATAAATAGCATTCATCGGCAGTTAATATTTTTTTGCTGTGTGCTAAACTTTATAAAGCGGAATATACCTGAAAAGACTCATGTTCCTTTTCATTAAAAAAATTTGGACCCAAAGATCGGGAATATTCCTATACCGATAATTACTAATATGTAGTAAATATTAGGAGCACTGCTTTACAGATGAAATGGACACACTTAGGATGATATTTGCCCTGACCCTAGTGATCTTTAGCACTTTTATGGAATTTTCATCTTGACACCAAGTGGAATACAGGCTTTAGGTTCCCTTGAATATGATGTCTGAACAGCTCTCAACAATAATTACCTATTGCACTCACAGCTTCCTATTAAAATGCAAATTTTGATACTGGCATCCTATGCCTGGAAAAACAGAAAAAAAGCTTCCCAAAGAAAAGGAGAAGAATCCTTCTGGAACATAGTCTCCTGGTGTACCTTGCCAGGAACCAGTGGCAAAGAACATTCCCAATGTGACATGGCGATAACCCAAAGGCCCAGAAAAGTAGTTCTCCTCATTAGATTCAAGGGATAAGTTCCCTAGTGGACAACCATGTTTTCTTTTACTTAACTTTCAAAAAATGTTGAAAAAGTGCTGTTTCGAACTTCTCATATTGAGCCAGTGATTTCAACTTTTGGTTATTTCTAGTAAATAACAAAATTAGGTGGTTTACGATTTAATATTGATGTAGAACACATACATACATGTAGACATATTAAATGTTCCTTGTAACAATATAAGGTAACAGTAATGAAAGCCATCTGTGGCCCATTGCACAATATAATTTCGTTGTGAGGATCAAGTTAAGATATCTCAGAAAAAAGTTTCGTTGTTACGATTTTACAAAAATAATAAAATCTCTGGTTCTAATGAATGAAATTGAATTTTGTAAATTGATGTAAAAAGGGGAAGAAATTAGAGAAAATTGAGCAAAAGTTACAGCTCTCTGGGGGCATTCTAAATATAGAAAAAAAGATGTTGCAAAATTATTGTTGTTACAAAAATATTATTTTCGTTAATAATTT
Source organism: Lepidonotus clava (assembly GCA_936440205.1). Taxonomy (NCBI): domain Eukaryota; kingdom Metazoa; phylum Annelida; class Polychaeta; order Phyllodocida; family Polynoidae; genus Lepidonotus; species Lepidonotus clava. The sequence goes on from OW387143.1 coordinate 6,471,170, forward strand.
TATTTCTGTTGCTAGGAAACCCATTGTGCAACGGGCCACAGAGGTTGATATTACAGTTTTTTCCTGTAACATCTTTATCATCTGCTGAAAAAATGATATTTCACACTGGTCAATTTGTTGTTGCCTGACAAGTAAGACATGCATAACAACAATTATTATTCTTATCGGAAATGTTAGCAGTCAGGTCATTTTGTATACCAAAAATAACATGTTAGTATTTTGTTTGTGAGCCGAAATTGGTATGACAACAAGTGCGCTCCGCATCCAGGAGGCAAACCCGGGTCGACCACGCTGCAGTTTGGCACCTTATCCATTAGGCCACCCTGGTGGAGCTTTGGCAGGGGCTCCAGTGTGGGTATGGGAGGTCATTTACACATTTACAGAGGAGGATTAAAAATCTTACCGATGGCATAAAAGCTTTCGGCAGAGCCAAGCTACCACTGTATATCAGATCTAAATTCAAAAGATAATCTCTCTTTATGATGTCTTACTCTTAAAGACATCCACAAATTAATTATTTCAACGTTTGGACATTTAGGATCATTGGATCAACACTAAGCTTAACCCTTTAGACCCCAATCCTGCCATGGCCGTCCAAGGGTCTACTCCCCGATTCGGCCCTAGCCACCTGGAAAACGGCCATTTTTTCTTTAATTTTCCATATTTCCCCAAAGGAGAACAATCTTAATAGCGTTCAGCATACGGTAATGGCAAATTTATTGTTTAAAAGGTGCTTTAATTTCCTATTCCATGCTACAAACCAGATTTCTATAATTTTAATATTAAGGGTGGGTAGCCCTTTGAGGTTTCTCAATTAAAACAAATTTAAGGGATTTCTGAGGTAACTCCTGAGAAATCGTGGGGAAATCCAGCAAATTCGTCCTTGTAATTGGTGGGGTCTAAAGGGTTAACAACAGCACCACTTTTTTGGAGCTATTTTTCACTAAGTAGAATTAACATAAAACAACATTCAGGCTCATACTCAATGTAAAATAATTTGTAAAAAAAAGATTTTATGGAGCAGTTGGCACTACCTGAATGGTTTTTAATGAATGGTTTCAAATTAGTTTTTCTACAGGTCTCTTATCCAAAGACACTGCTGAGCCCCTTTCTAACTGTAAGAACCAACATATATAATATCAATGCTAACATTGCATATTTTATAGTGCCCCCACAACAGAACAACATCAACAAGTTCTATTGTAAATGCATCCACTTGCATTTGAATTAATAAATAATTCTGAGTGAAACACAACTGATGAGGTAATCCACCGAAACCGCAACATACCGCTTAAATTCTCATTTATTTTTTTCAAAGTAAAGAGAATCAAATTGTACATAAAAGAATCTGTACATACATATATACACACAGAGAAAACCTTCCTTTTCCCCTCCACCTCCCCCACTCACCCACATATACCCACCACTACCCCACCCCTTCCACACCCCCTCCCCAGTGTGTGTACAGGCAGGAGCAGACCTAGCACTAGCCCTGCCACCCCTGCCAGGGGCAGACAGGAACCAATGGGAATCCCTGACATACAGACCTGGCACCTGTGCATTCCCCTAGACCAATGGAAAACACAGAGACGAAATAAGCGGCAAAAGGGCACCCCTGTGAAAAAATATTCACTCCCACCGGCTCAGTAGCGGTCTTGTACTCACCCAGAGCAGTCTGCCACGTCCCCACACCACTTAATACTCAATGTAAAGTCCTCCCTTTTTTGGTTGTGTGGTACATCAACCTTATGGTAGAAATATGGGATGGTTATGAAAATGAAATTTAATGGACCTTTGTCTTTTTTCTCTTAATACAGGTTGTTATAGCTACCATGTGTTACAATTTCGAAAGAAATTTCCCGAATGTTTTATTCTGTGTTTCGGTAAAGACTAACATAGAAATGACATACACAGTGACTGTTTTGACAATATTGTTGTTAGGAAACTGCTCAACACATTGCCAGACACAGCTACATTGCTTACAATCAAAGTGAGTAAGCTCCCAATCCTGTGTCTTGCTCCCTATTCAGATCTGTACAGACAGCGGAAAGATAGCACGTTTGGACTTGAATACCACTTGATCTTTTATGTATTCATTTAGCATATATGGCTATAGACTTTTTACGTCTTGAATATTGTTTTGATCTTCACAATCATATCTAGTCACAATACAGTCCATGGGGGCGAGTCCTTTACACACTCATTTGAAGCAATTGAAGCATGAGACATACCTTACAATATCAAGTCAGAATATACTAGTCAACACTTATTTTTATTGTATGAAGCTATTCTTTATGGGCAGATACAGAATTTTGCAAAGCTAATATCATAGGCTTTGTACTGAAATGTCGCACATAAGCATGATCTCGCACAAGGTTTTTTTTTCTCTCGATATGCTTATCTGTTCCATGCTGTCTCTGGCGTATAGGTAGATACGTTAGTCATCCTATGACTATTTTTTGTATAATTCTATAGAAGCTTAAATGAATTGCATTTGTGTCTTTTTCTCACATACATCGAGCTGAGTGTTGGAGTGGGCGCGAGTGTTGAAGAACTACCAGCTCTTCACCTTACAAGAAATTAAAGGTAGGTTGCACCTTATACCTCCATAGGTAACCAGGGCCGAACCTAGTGAAACATGTGATGTTATTATAACATTGCAGCAACATTCTGTCTGGTTCTGGATTGGTTTTTGTTACATCATTTTGATGGCTCCCAATAACATTGCTGCAATGTACTGCTGTGACATTGCACTGTGACGTTATTATCACATACTGGTTATGTTCTTCAACCTAAAGAGAATGTTCTCATAACGTTCTGTTTTGGTTTTGTCCTAACCTCACCAAAAAATAATGTAATGATAACATTCTGATTTGGTGAGGTTGAAACCTCACCATCAGTAACATAATATTTGTTACGTGCCATCCTACTAACAGACTAAAAAAGTATGGTTGCAGAACGTTTCTGTTACATCAGAAGTTGGCTGGGCTGATACAGGATTTCCATAAGGATGGCTAAAGCGGCATACCCACTAGGCGACTTTGGGACGAATCGGCGCCAACGTCAGCACAGCCGCCGGCAGACCCTGCTTAGACTAGGCATACCCACACATAATCGGTGCTGACGTCGGCGCCGACGGTCAGCCGCTCCTTATCTAACATGTTTAATAATTTTACGCCGACGCCGACGGTCCACGGTTGTCGGCGTCGCCGCATTGGTGCATCGCCTAGTGGGTATGCCGCTTTATATAGTCCCTTATAATTGACCAGGCAACATGGCCATTTATGGGGTCTGATGACAATTATATAATTCTACAGTATACACGATTTGTCAAGAAAGTGACAGGGGGCATGGAAATTTCCTAAATTCAACAGTGTGATATAAGGGGAGAGGGTAGGGTGTCAGGATATGTATATATGGTCAATTCTCAAAAAAGTGGGTAAATTCACTATTTTTCAGTATTTTTTATTTTCTTTTCGAAAAGCAAGTTGTAGCATGACCGTGGAGTCCAAAGGATCCAGTGGCCCGTTGCACAATGGATTTTAGTTGTGAGGATCAAACAACGAAAGCGCAACGAACTTTTGCTTAACAAGAAAATGTTTCGTTGTTACGAAAATGCAATATCTCTGGTTCTAATGTATGAAATTGAAATTTGTAAATTGTTAGAAAAAGGGGGAAAATTAGAAAAATATCAGTAAAAGTTACAGCTCTTTGAGGGCATTCTAAATATAGAAAAACAAAACGATCGTTGTTACGATAAATGTAACAACGAAATGTTTCACTGGTTTTTTTTTCCTTGTTACGAAAATCATTGTGCAACAGGCCACAGACCTCTTTGCAGTACCAGAGGTAACCAGGTTTTATCATAGAGATACATAACTCTATTTTCTTTTATTTCTCCTCTAAAAATGATATATGATGTAAGAAAGAAAAATCTATATAGAATTAGTATCCGAATTTTTCTATTCAAGGATAGACAATGCCTCTAAGTGGGACTCCCTTTAACTAAGTATATGATTTAATGTTAAGTGTATAATTATGAGTCTAAAATGATGAGATACCCTTTGATAATTCTATCTACTCTATATTAGCCATATTCAAAAAAAGCATTTTTCTCCTTTTAACATGGACATCTTGCTTACTATTGTTTTTAAAGACTTGAAATATTCAGAATATTTAGATAATATTCATTCAGAGGGAAGGGTTAAAACCTGTGATTGAGGTCTTAGTTCTTGTTTTATAGAATCTAGAAAATAAATGTAAAAAAATATTTACATAACGTCTCCTATTTTTTGTCATAAAATCAAAGCTAAGACCTTATTATAAGTCAAGCATCTTAGACAGATTGAGACAAAGAGAATAACAAAGATTATCCCTATATATAATGAGCTTCAGGTACTCTGGGTCATTGCTGCTTTTGAACCTGCCCACCATGTTTACCTGAGAGGCTACCGGCAGAGACCTTGTATGTACCCAGCAAACAAATTGACGTTGTGACAACGTTGCTACAACGTAACTTTTTGGTTGTAGCAACGTTGTAAATTTACGTTGTGACAACGGAAATTTGTAGACTCCCAGAAACGTTGCAGCAACGTTGTAACAAGGTTGCAGTGTTACCAGCTCACAACCAACTCACAACCAACTCACAACCTAAATAAAAATTTAGTAGTAGAGCTAGGTCTAGGAAAATCAGCATTATAAATGTTAATATTGTTATTCATTTTAGTTATTCCTTATTTTGGATGACCCCCAACATCATTTTGGGTGCAATTTCGTTACTTATTTTTTTCTCATTATTTATCTGGTTTTTTTTTAATGCTGGCATAGCCCAAATCCAGCTTTCAAGATTAAATGGTGGACAAATAATCTTTAAGTCCAACCCAAAGCCTTATATCCTGCTGGATCATATTAGGTTCATGGCCTACAATTACAAATTACATCTCAAGGCCTGGAGACTCTATAATATTGATAAGCTATCAAAAAGGTGTTTAACATTTAAGATTATCTTAATTCACTTCTTATATCTGCAATTCATCAGATTAATTCATTATGTTTTATGTCAACTGCATTCTGTTGCTCATCACATCATATTGATGTACATTGAATAACTAAAGTTGTAAAACAGTGGTCCAGAAAGCCTAAGATTGAAAAACGTTTCAGAAAATTTTAACTTTGGAAACACTAGTGCCACCTGGATGTTGTTATCATGTGTGTTCCACAACGTTGTAGCAACGTGGTAAAAATTACGTTGCACAAACAACGTAAATGCAACGTAATTTTGCAACATTGTCTGCCTGTTCCATTTGTTCCGTTGTAGCAACGTTGCAGGCATGTCTTATCACAACGTTGCAAAAGCACAACGTTGCACAACGTTGTAGCAACGTTTTGTGTTTGCTGGGTATATATAGGATATATCGAGACTGGAAAGCTTCTCTCTGGGCCTATGTGCTCATTCCCCTAGTGGCTGGTTGGAACCAACCTGGTCAACCATGACCAGGGTCTGATCGTTTCCAATGTATTTTTAGAATGGCAGGTGGCACCTCACAGGTCATTTTTACCACAGACATAATGGTCAATCCAAATCCAATCCAACCAGCACCTATAGGTGGCAGGCCTGTAGTGCATAGCAGGTTTTCCCCTGGCTTTCCAGTCTCGATATATCCTATATATACATACAAGGTCTCTTCTACCGGTTCTGTGAGGTCGGCGGGTAAAGTCAGCTCCGTAGGGCTGGCAGAACATAAATTGTAACTGTCCCTGGTCTGTAATAACCTTCCATGTGCTCCCCTTGACCGCCTGCTCATGGTATTAGACTCTCATCCCAGTGAGAATCTTCTTTTCCGACGATTTTATTATTGAACGTAACAAAACATGAGCAGTAGTTAAGCTGGGCCTCTCAGTGCTGAGGATTCAAACTGAATGGCTACCCTACCCCTACCACTACCACTACCGCTACCGAATAAAGCAATTAAAAAAAAGAAACCTATTTATAATTAGACATATAATGAGTTAGGCCGGGTGCAGGGGCGGATCCAGGGGGAGGGGGGTCCAGGTGGTCCTGACCACACCCCTCTTTGGTGGACCACTAAACTACAAAAAGAGGGGAAAATGCTGCACACATACCTGAGAATGCGCCCTGTTTTAGTACGTAGCCCTTATGTTGACCCCCCCCCCCCCCACACACACACACACTTTCAAAAATCCTGTATCCACCCCTGAGGTGACAAGGTCCCCATTCCTATGTTACCATGGGGGGTTACTAGATCATGTCAGGTTGCAGTTGATGTCACTTGAAAGCATGTAACTTCGCGAACCCTACATCAACATTATGATGTGACCAACTTTTATTCTCATATGATTGTACTTGTTGTATGATTGTACTTATTGCATTACAATGGTATATCATATCATCATAAAGTGCCTTCACAAAATCAAAATATGCCTTGCAACACTGTGTCACCATACAGTATGCCCATTCAAAATTTCCAAGCAGGATAACTTTAAAAATTCACCATTAAGGATAGACTGCTGTGGTTGAGGGCCAATTCGGTAAAAGAGTGATGTATCAGAGACTATAAGTCACTTTTCCAAATGAAATATATCATTTAAGAGCCTCTATTTTCTTTATATAAATAACAGTCAATTTTCAGTTTGTTTTGAATTTGAAAGTAAATATTATAAAAGCTACTTTTTTTCACTTTTATTTTTTTGGCAAAGACTTTTTGCCTAATACCCAATAAAAATTAATGAAACATTAACAATGTGTCATTAACATTTCTATGGAGAGAACTATGTCTCATATTTTCCATGTAGGTCCTAGTTTGTATTTTAACTTAAGAATTTTGATGATTTTAAAAAATGTCTTTTTCTACATTACACAAAACAAAAACTAGGACTCATACAAAATATTTGAGATATGTTTCCTTCCAAATGTACAATAACTACATGTATTCAAAATGTTAAAGGTTATTGACCATTATTGGCTGAGATATAAAATATGTAGGAGTTTTTCAACTTTCAAACCTAATACCAAATCAAGCATTTATATGGTTCAATATTAATTGATTGATCATTTTCTCTTCATTTACAGGTTCCAAACCTATAGTGCAGTGGGTTTAAAAAAAGAAAGGGAAGAAAGAACAGAATTCATGATGGGAACAAAGGAAAAATGGGAAGGGCTATTGGTGACAAGTTTCCTAGCATTGTTATCAGTTTGGATTGTTGTCATGACGAGTAAAGGTGGCAACATATCTGTAGATACAAGACCAAAGGCTGCAAAAAGCTTAAAAATGATAGTTTGGACAAAATGGTTTGGCTTAAGATTTCCATTGGATAAAGGCAAGGAAGAGCATGTAGAATGTCCCTTTGCCTGTACCTTGCATTCTGACAGAAGCAATCCTCTGCTCTATGATGCGGTTTTGTTTCACGCATGGGATGGCCAACAACCACCACGGAAAAGAAGCCCAGACCAGACGTACATTGTGTTTACCATGGAGTCACCTTTTTATTCAGGATCTAATTACATTTACAACAATTTCTACAACATGAGTGCAACCTACAATCCCCAGTCTGATATATGGACACCATATTTGAGCATACATAAAAAGAAAGAAATTGGCTTCCCTTTAAATTTCCTACCTGCATCTTTGCCTCAGATGACTTATAAACAGAAAGCTAGTGAAGCAATGATAGCCTGGGTGGTGAGTCATTGCAAGACTAAATCGAGAAGAGAGCAATATGTCCAAACACTTCAGCATTACACAAAAGTGGATATATTTGGTAAATGTGGAAAACCTTGTCTCAAAAATGAAAGAGGTGAACGTAGTCTTTGTCATAAAGCTTTAGCAGAATCAGGGAAATACAAATTCTATCTATCATTTGAGAACTCTGCTTGCCGATCTTATATCACAGAAAAGGTTTACTATCCTCTTGCTTACGGTATGGTACCCATAGTGTATGGAGGGTTGGAGCACAAAGACTATGCCAGTTTCCTCCCATCCCATTCCTTCATTAATGTGAGGGACTTTCAGTCAGCCAAAAAACTTTCAGAGTACCTTCTGTATTTGAATCGTAACAACACAGCCTACCTCGAGTACCACATGTGGAGATCAGAGTACAGCATCACTAAGTGGAATTACCCCGAGATGTTGTGTCGGGTGTGTGAACATCTCCACAACAACACTGTAAAGCAACCAAAAACTATTAACTTTGGCGAAGAATGGGATAAGAAAAAGAATTGTGATTTAGGTTTGTTAGAAAAAGTGAGAGGACCAAAGCAGGCAAAATGAATTATCTTACTTGAGCATTTCTTGAAGAATAGGAAAAAAGCAAAGATACTTTTTATACTGAGAATGTATGAATCATTAGGCTTTACATATCTTTCCTCGTGCTACAAGAGGGAAAAACCTCCAGAAACAATGGTATTAGTCATCAGATTATTATGCATGGAAATATAAGTATCTTAATGTCCCAAGCTCTAAATGCTCTAGATTCCAAAAGTTGTCAGTATAATCCTGTAATATTATTTATCAGGTGCAAGCGATATACCCAATGATCACTCTGTATTTCAATATTGTGACTGTTTGAATCACCAATCACCAATTTCTAAATGCTGATCAAATTTTGATTTTAAAATACACCACTGTTGCATGGGTAGTTAACGTTTTGAATCACCAGTAAAAACCAAAAGAAGTAAAATGTGTATGAGTCTAACTATCAGATTCAATTTTGACAGAGTATATGTGATTTGATGAGTAAAATATTGGAAAATCAAATGATATCACATTTATTCAACCTGGTTTATGATCTGTTTCTAAAAACACATTGAACAAATAAATAATGTGACGTTCCATGGGAAATCCAAGCTTATCTATACCTGCAATAAGCTTGGATTTCCTATGAAGTGTCACCAATGATGAGTTTATTTTACTGTTGGTTTATTAACCCAAGTTTAAATGAAGGGGAGTTGCTAGCTTTCACTAATTCACTGCTGTTTATTATCCATGTTTTTGTTTATTCTAATGAATGCTCAAATAAAGTCAGAGTTTCACATAATTCAAGTTAGGATATTAAAAAAATGGTTGAGTCCTCCTCGTCTAGGTTGGTTCAAGTCCAAAGGAAGACACTTGCTTGATGAGGTAAAATAAAGTTTATTGTGTCTTCATATCCAAGTATTAATTGAAGAGTGCATCCTTTCCCCACAATGATTAGACATGGCCCAGCAGCTGGACTGCATACTTGCAATGTTCACATGTTATATGAATAAGATGTTTGCCCTGCTCAGGCTCTTTCTTCAACCCTTGCTGATAGACTGCAATTGGTATATCCCTGATCAGTCAGTTGTTACTACTTCTAGCATATGGTAGATGGTCCTATGCCTAGCCTAGATCACAGTCCAGTTTTAATCAAACTAGAAAATTGCCAACATAATGTTTTGTCTCTCTGTCCTGTCCTCTCAGAATGGTTATTTACATATGCCATCACTACTGTACCGTTCTACTCTTCTTATCCCCTGGTTAAGCATTTTGAGAGCAGACACTACCACCAAACATGATTAAAAAGCAAATCTTATTGTCACACTCGCTCCTGATTGCAATTGAAGCCCATCAGAACTCCGATCAAAACATCATTTATGGCTTTTATTGATAACCTGTTCAATTACACAGAAAAAAATGAAAGGTTAGAAAGTTAGTAAATAATGGTACTTGCTAACTATTAAAGGTTAACCCAAAATTCCTTTAAAAAAAACAAAAAAACACTACGGATCCGTAAAATAGGTCCTCAAGGTGCTTCGAAATATCACTAACCTTAAAGGGACATTCTCGTCCGTTAGACCGACGTTTTTTGATAAGTTGTAACTCCCGTACCTCCGCGCCAAATTTGCGACGTGACCAATGACGTCGCGTTATTACATTCTGAAAGGGCAAAACACGTTGCCAGTGACCCTGTTGCTAGGCTAACGTCGGCGGACTTATCTCAGTGAACTCACGGACGAGAATGCCCCTTTAAATTTTTACTGACTTTAAAGGTTTTCAAGTTGTCAACAATTAAGTGATTTACCCTCATAATTTGTATAAATTCCACGGTCCTGCTGAATATCTCTCTATTTCATGTTTGTGTCCTGGTTACCATGGTAACAATGTCAGTGAGATTCTGGCAACCTTCACGAATTGTAAGCTACATGCCTATACATGTTTTTGATATATTGAAATAACATATGAACTAAGAATACATATTGATTACTATGGTTTTATTGGGGTTCTCTGTCTCATATTAGTCAAATTTCCATATTTGACCTTCCAAATAGTTACCTTGACCTTGGTCAATGTCAAAATTTCAAAATCAAAATATGTCCAGTACCCATGTGCATGTTTGATAAAAATTGGTACTGATAAAGGATGAATTATGTGATCGTTGTAGCATAGCAAGACCGGAGAAATGGTATAAAATGCACCTTTGAAATTTTATGTTTAACTATTTACAGGATGAAAAATATATCAAGCAACCGACTAGGCAAACTAGATTACATGATGCACCAGTTTTTAATACTTATAAACCAGTATTTGAAAAAAACAAAATGAATGTATTTTATCGAGGTACTATCCTTTGGAATGTGCAACCTGTAGATGTCAGGAATATTGATGATAAATTGATGTTCAAGAAAAATATAAAAAAATTAAAAAGAAATTAATAAGTATCAAGGTATGTGATATTTGGTACATGAATTTGTGCTTATCTTTTAACTCTTGTTTATGTGCAATTTTATTTTCTGTTGATATAGAAAATGTTTTATACTTATTGATATTATACACCAATTTGGTACTTGACTGTTTTATTTGGTCAGTCTGTAACTCGTACTGATTGTATTACATTGTTACTGATATGAATTTTTGTGCAATCATTAATTCAATGTTTAAATCTGATTTCTTATACTCGTTACCTATGAAGAGTGTATGTATCTATGGTACAAATTTGTATAAGGCAGGCAGAGAAGTGAGACAAGTTTTGTAAAACCTATTTTTTGTCTGGATGAATAAAAGAATTAAAAAAAAAATATGATGGAAATTTTTCAAGTCATCAACAATTAAATGATTTACCCTCATAATTTGTATGAAGTCTCTGGTCCTCCTGAATATCTCTTTATTTCATGTTTTTGTCCTGGTTACCATGGTAACAATGTCAATAGAATTCTTCCAACCATTATGAAATTTAAGCTATAGGCCTATGCATGTTTTTGACATCTTAGAATGAAATATCAATTAAGAATATATATATGTAACTAAGGCTTTATTGGGGTTCTCTGACTCATTTTAGTCAAATTTCCATATTTGATTTTCCAAAAAGTGACCGTGACCTTGGGTCAAGGTCAAAATTTTATTATCAATAAATGTCCACTACCCATGTGCATGTTTGATAAAAATTTGGTACTAATATGACAAAAACCTTTCAAGTTATCAACAATTAAGTGATTTACCCTCATAATTCATAAAAATTCCACAGTAACCATAGAAACGGGGTGAAAAATGCAAAATCCAGCTTGGGAACAAGCATATTCAGATTCAGCAGGTCCAAATTGTCTAAAATAGCCTTGTTCCCAACTTTTACTCAAAAATGCAGCCTAAATTTATTTTTTATAGAAATCCGACTAGACTACTATATGTATGGTTGACGAAGTTCCCGTAAATAATTACAAGTGTCCCTAAATAGCCCTATAAATTTATGGAAATTGTGAATAAAAATGTTTTTCATTAGGTAGGCCTAATGAATTTTACACATTCTAGACATTTTAATGACTAATAAAATGCATTTAAGGAAGGTAAATAATGTTTTCATTGCATTAAATTCACTGAAACATTACATTTTATTATGGAAAGCCTTACAGCACCTCTGACCCTCCTGGTTTATTTTTCCATATTTTTGGTCTATTTCCCTATTATTTAAGGTAAATAGGGGTATTTAGGGACACTTTTTCCGTAAAGCCCTATAAATCATTTACATTAAATTTTACAGAATGTTGACATCATAATCCTTTTACAACAAATCCGTAAACTTAGAAATATTCTATCATTTTCGTTAAATTCTATACATTAGGGGGTAAAATTACGGAAAACCCTTTTTCCACTAGAGATACAGGTCCGCAATTCTACTAAGGAATCTGGGGTAGCTCCTGCTCTCAAGCCGTTTAACTGACCCCTGGTCACTTTGACCAATGTATGCAAGGGCACCACTGTACAGGGGGTTTGGAACTAATAAATCAAACTATTGCTGTCACACATCTGGAACCATGTCGACAGGCACTCAACTGTGGATCTCCTCAGAAAGGTAAGAATTCGACTTTATTCAATGATTAGTCATGATTTGATGTGAAACTGCACAAATAATCAGCAGACGTCAGTGATGTGAAATTCATTGTTATACGTTTTTTCATTCACATCTAATGATATGAATTTAATTGCATTATAATGTATTTTGTTGACAGTGGGTGCAATACTAGTGATACTCTACAGACCTGCAATTTTGTAATTTATTCCACAATACTTTTGTATTTCGTTTTTAAACAAGTTTATACATATTATTCGCTGTGTTCAAAAATTACTCCAGGCAGGTGCAGTGATATTCCACAGATCTGCCTATCAGCTTTATTACTATATGGTATTTGGTTATTCTGGTTATGATTTTATTGTACTGTTATTTTTTCTCATATTTTTTATTTGGTAATCTTGATGATAGTTACACAGTTAGCTGCAATATTATCATCAGTTAAATATTACTATGAACATTGCTAGTATTCTGTTTTTTGCATGTTTGTGTTTTTTCACTTTGTGAAGTGTGCAGATACTGCCTTATTTTCTTGTACTGTTATTTGTTCTCATATTTTCTATTTGGTAGTCTTGATGATAGTTACACAAGTAGCTGGAGGTGCAGTGATACTTCATAGACCTAACTACCTAACTCATTATCATAGTGTTGATATGTTCATAATAATAAATATTACCACCACTTAAATAATGCTATGAACATTGCTGGTATTCCGTTTTTTGCATGTTTGTGTCTTTTTCACTTCATGAAGTATGAGGATACTGTCTTATGTTTCACTCAGTAGTATTTTTGTTTGGGATATTATGGGTAATGAGGGTTGTTTCAACCTATGGTATAATTTTGATGATAGGCTTTTTCTCCAAGTATCATGAATGGACCAAGTGATCTATCTCCAGCCAATAATAGGGGCTTTCATTTATCACATCAGAATTTACAGAGTATTAAAAATAATAAAGTAAGGAATCTGCTGAAGGACAGAAGTTTTTTTTATAGTTATTCTCTAAAGAATACATTATTCTCTTTTGTTATATTGATCTGTGAACTTTGTGATCATATGAAAATAGCCACTGTCAATAAGGTAGTAGATAAATATTGAGGTTGTATATAATATACTATACCTGGTCGCAGATTCTTTTATTAGAACCAAACCAACTGTTGTAGGCACAAAACATAGCCAAACACATTGCAGTGCGTGTACCTGTTGGGTTCCAATGGACTGGTTGACCATTGTTACCGACACAAGCACTCTAGTTCCCTACCATAACACCAGGTGGGGTGAGAGTACACCTGCAATGTCTATATACCATATTGACAATAATATTATGCTAAATCATATCGCCAAGCATTATCAACCTAAGGTATAATAAATGTTGGTATCACTTTCACTACAGCATATGAAATGAAGAAGGTGATGTCATATTACTTTAGATTACAGTCAGATGGTAAGAACGATGTGAACGAAAAAGCTGTATAGCTTTGAGATTTTGTTTTAAAATGATGACAAATTGGACTTTAGAGGTATATATTTATACACAGCCATGAATATTGACTCTGCAATGTCACTGAGAGGCATACAAAGACATATTTATAATTAAGATCTCTTCTGTAAGTCCATTTTATCCTAAGTCATATAGTAGACTTGGTCCACTAAAAGGTCACTTCAAAGTGAAACACTCTTTTAGGGATTTCCTATAGTTAAGGTATAGGAAGTAAAGTGACCTAGTTACCAAAAGCCCCAAAAGTGGACAGACTGGGGCACTGTGCAGGTTCGTGGGAATGGTGTATTGAGCAGGTTTATGGGGTGTTTAACACTGGTTGTAGCTTTAAAATTGTATCTTTAGTTAAGATATTTGGACTTTTTCATGGTTGAGTTTCTTATGTTCCTGTTGTTATCTATTTATTATAAGAGTTAAGATTATTGAACTTTAAAAACATCTTATCTTACAATTTGTGTGATGTGAGAAACGCAATTACAACTCTCCTAGTGTGAAACGCACCCTAAGTCAAGTTCCATATGTCAGTGCTAACGAGAGTTCTTCGTCAACCGTTAGCCTGGTTAATAAGGACAGGCTTAATTGCTTAAAGCTCATTGATGCATGACTCCAATTACAAATTTGTAAGGTTGGAGGGGATGGAACCAAACATATCTATACTAGTATCTTCAATACACTGGTGTCATGATTATGTTTAATATCATTAAAGTGAAATTGAAATCATAAAACGTATGTGGTTTTTCGTTTGTCCGACACATTGCACCTATTGTGTATGTTCCTGTGTCCCTAAGGCTGTGTTTGTCTAAGAGGTAGAGGGGGGTGCATATCTGCCTGAAGATTGAGGCTGGTTACACCTTGGACCCTGCAGCGCAGCCTTAAGCCCCAATTACACTATGTGTCATTTCCATGTTTGCATTGGGTAACTTTGCCCAATTCAAAGGATTCACATTGGGGCGTAGTAGGGCCATATGTACACTACCAACCAGACCCAATGCAAACTATACTATACTTTATATTTTGGGGTCACATTGGGTCACATTGGGTCGCTTTTTTTTTCAAACATGTTGGTAAAATACCACGAATCACTCGTGTTGCGAAACATGACCCAACGCGAATGTGAGCTGACCAGAGCGTAATATAGCATTTAGTATGAACAATAAATACTTTTAAACCTGGGCCCTTAGAAGAAAACTTGCCATTTGTTTTATAAATAAGGAGTAGATTGTCTACAAATGAAGTTCCCCTCTTACCTTGAAGTCCGCACATAAAAGCATGCTTGTACATCAAGAACAACCCTGTGTATACAAGAAATAAATTATCTGCAACCAGGCCTTCTCTAAATGCAAATATCTACATTTCTGCATGTATATGAGAGACTGTGTATGCAAATTTGAGTTAACATTCATATATTTATAACAAATTGAGTGTCAAGTTGATCAATATGTGTGGACACCTGCATTACTAAGAAATAATATAAAGACTGGTCCCCACTTGGGCTACTAGATAACAAAAATTGTCAGCGACTAACATGGTTAGTCACCTGGTGACATACTAAACAGTGGCACTGTGATGTTGGGAGACTAAATAACTAATTGAGATGTTTAATATTTTGTCCAGGTTGGCAGCGATTAGTGCCGTTGATCGTGGGACAAGGGGACTAATGCGTCCTTTAGTCCCCGGTCGACTTATGACAACAGTATCCCAACTTGGAGATTAATCTTTAGTTGCCAACTAGTTCGTCACCCAGCAACCAATATTTCTTCCTTGGTCACCGCTGAAATCTACTTATATCAACTAATTGGCATCATTAGTTGCCTGAGTGGGGACCCGGCTAAGGGTGGAATTCAGTCTACTGTGCCCACATGTACAACCTCAGCCAGTTGATTCAGTGGCTACAGAGTATGCATGCCAACAGAGGGTGCACTTCCCATTGCACAATCATAGTACCATCATAGTCAATTATTATTGGCACAACTCTTTCAAATGAATTCTCCTTACACAGATAGCTAGCATACAGTATCTTAAGCTTCTGCAGGTTAGATTGTTTTTATTGTATGATCCTTTGTTTTTGACATGGCCATAGCTGGGTAGAGTAAAAGGCAAAGTAAACTTTCACAAGCTAAGGAGTGGTTATCAAAGCCCCATACCAACTAGGACAATTTGGATCTCATGAGCAGCCATTGCATTTCTCTCTGATCACCCATTAATATTGTGTATTGAAATGTGCATGTTTGATCAAATTGCAGGGCAAATTGTCAGGCTTTTTTCTCAGGCATTTTAGAAAAAGTATGCACATTGTTTTATAGCATCCAAACTGTCCTAGCTCCTTTGGGCTCTCTCAACTATTTTAAGACCCTTGTTTGATATTAATCATGTAACAACTCCCTTCACTATTTAATGTAATATTGAGTTTGATCAAATCAGAGGTAACTCTGGAGATGATTTACAATTAAGATAAGAATTGCCCTGTGCTCCTATAGTGTCAGATATTAATTTCTGGTATGGTATATACACTTGCCAATGTCTTATATTTAAGCCCCATATTTACTAGGGGATTCAATGTATAAATATTTTAATCCACATTAAAATTTATTGGTTCTACCAGAATAATCGGTATTTTTTACATTATAAGCACTGGTTCATATCAAACATGTTTTATCACAATTGAATACTGCATACTGACTGGTTAACTCATTCTATGCACGCATCAGCAGATTCCTAATAAAAGAATCAGCCAATGTGTGCTCCGATTCAGCCTAGTGGGTATGTGGCATGCTATAACACCCCAGGCAAGTAGCAATGTAACAAGAACGTTCTGTGACTTTATTTTTTTAGTTAATCTGAAACCTATCCAATTGTCATGTAACAATAACATTATTTCAGGTATAGTTACAACTTGTCAAAAAAGAACGTTATGATAACATAATATTTTGGCCAAGTTGTGACCTAAAGAATGTTATTGCTTCTAGGTGGTTCTTATGATGGACAACACAGGAACAGGAAGGGTGATAACTTGCATTTATTGGCGTCGAACACACGCCTAACAAAACACACACACATAAAAAAAGAAAAAATGAATGTCAGTCTTACATACATATCTCCTTGAACCAGTAAGTTCCTGTGTGTCTGTCCTTCTCTGGCTGTGGCAGAAATGAGATCAGTCACATGGTTGTCACTACCTTTATGTACATAGTGGCACTGCCATCTGGTGATAGTTGGAGGAGTGTGCAGTCAATCCTACAGGTGGCAGAGCTGAGTCACCTGGCTCACACACATACTAGTATAATGTCCATACCACTGAGCTATACTGATATAATGATAATTATATCCTCCATAATAACATCATTATAATGTGAAAGAATGCTACAAGAACGTCACAATAATGTTATATTGAAACGTTGCAATGTTAGGTTCTAAAGACGTCTCTTGGTGCCATCAAAATAACGTAACAAGAACCAAAGCATAACTCACGAGAACATTATAATAACAATATTATAATGTCATAGATTTGCTTGGGACTGGAGTGTGCCCTCTCATGGAATACACACTCTTTGTGAAGGCCTGTTCCCTCCACTGTCAACGTTAACCTCATGATCAGTCTGGCAGAGGGCCTCTCTACTCTTGGTGACGCTGGATTCAGAAAGTAGGTCTGGATTTTAATATCTACATTCATTCAGCTAGGGGTCTTTGATCCAGTACATATATATAAGCACAGGGGCTTATAGAGTATTTTAGAAAGTGGGGGAGGGGTCAGCATAAAGGCTTAATACTTAATGCCCACCTATTCACGTGTAATCATGAGACTTTCTCCCCTCGTTCTGTATTTCAGGGGTCCACCAAAAGGGGGGTTCAGGAACCCCTAGATCCCCAATGGATCCACCTCCTGGAGCATTGCGGGGATGTTCCATAATGGTTGTAACTCTAAGATTGTAGTTTTATTTGAAATATTCTTACTTTTTTATAGCTGTATTTTAGTCTTATGATCTTATATTCCTGTTGTTAACTTTATAAATTATAGAGGTAGAATTAGTGACTGGGAAAATCATTTCATCTTACAATTTAAGATATAAGAAACATATTTACACCTTTGCTAATGTTGAACCTTTGGTGTAACATTAGGTTACACCAAAGACATTTTCATCTAATGAGTTTATGTACAATAATTGTTTCCAAAAAATGAGTCTATAGCCCTCCAGGTCCTAACACTTAGAGAGATAGGGCACATTTCACACTAGGGGAATCGTAGATGCGTTTTTCACATCTCACAAAATATATAATTAGATGCTCTTGCTGATCAAGAATCTTAACTCTTATGATATAGAGAAAACAGCAGAAACATGAGATGCTAAGTCTGAAACTCGACCATGAAAAACTCGAAATATCTTAACTAAAGATATAATCTTAAAGTTATAACTACGTTGAAAGACGTACTTAACTAAGTATTTTTTCTACAAAGTATCTGAGTATTTGGAGCATGACATTTCAAACCATTCTCAATGACCAAAGGTCTCAATGGTATAATGCTCCCACGTATCTCATTGCATGCATCAGTTATAGGTCTACTGGTTAAGAAAGGACTGATTTAGTGAATGTGGCCTTATTTTGCCTAAAATCAAAGGTAGTTGTTTCTAATACCATGAGTGCTAAATGTAGAATGAGGTCAAAGAGTTACAAGGAAAACATTTTTGTGAATTCTCTGCTATAGATTAGAAATTCAAAGAAACAGTCATGCAATAGCAAATAGCCCTTATTATCTCCCATAATAAGTTTTAAAGTTTTTAGGCCCTTTATTGGTTGGCAGACCTATAGGGACGATTGGCACATGAGGGAAACAAGGATAAAAACAACTGGGAGAGAAAAAATAAACCATTTTTCATCCCTCGCTGTTGCGAGCGTTTGGTTATGCGACGTGGCACTGATATTATCCCTGGCTGTCTATGAATATCTGGATTTGTTTGGGAGATTTCAAGAATCCTTCAATTTGCCATAGAATCCAGAGAATGCTTGAATAAAATGTGATATGACTCTCTATTCTACACAAAGTAGGCTTTCTATATTTTTTTTCATATAAGACTTGATGCAATAAGAATTTGAAAGTTCTGCATGAGGAAAAGAGACTGTACTTGTAAATACACATGTGCACTCTGATTTAGTGTGTGCTCCAAATACTAAATGTTAAAAACATATTTTATGAGAGACGTTGTGTTTATGTCAAAGTTAAAACTTGTATCAATATCGGAATTAAAGTTGAAGTTAATTCAATGCTAGTTTTTCACAATTGGAAAAACTGTTGATTCAATATGATTGGTGGCAATGTAACATAAATGTGTTCACTTGGATGATGGATTTAAGCAGGGAATTTGTCATATTTTCAAGAATTTTTTTCCTGCCCCACCCACTTGCCTTCTTACCTAGTTGCGTATGTACTTAGAAGTAAATAAGGGTATCCACTGCAGTGTCATCTGTGCCGCGTCACATAACCAAACACTCGCAACAGCGAGCAATTAAGGAAGGTTTCAAATTTCTATCGCTGTCTTTTTTAATCCCTGTTTGTCCCATGGTCAAATTGTCACTGTAGCAACGGTTTTGAACACATTTTGAACACATTTAATTGACATATAAACACATTACCGCCACTTGCCTCCTATATGTTCTAGATCTATGAGCTATATTTTGCTGAAAACAGAATATTGAAATTCACACCCTAAAATGTCCCCCGAAACATAAAAAAAACATGGTAAAACCATCCCTGTAAGGATCAAAATACAATATTTATCAAAGACAATATTCCTGTGAATTATAATTTTGTAAAGAACAGACTTTGTTTTAAGATGACAAACAAACTATTATAAAAAAAAGGATCAAAGGTGCATTCACTCACTGTTGACAAGGACAAGTGTCCTTATGTGTGCCAATCGTCGCTACAGCGAGAGCCGTTATGCAACACAGCACTGTGGGCTGTTGCACAATGACCGATTGTAACAGCAATGATTGTAACAAGGATACCTTTCCTTGTTAATTTGATCGCTGTTATACATATTTTTTGCGCATCTTCAACCTCAAATAAAACTAGTTAGAATGCTGTAAATTAACTGTTATCTTTACAGGAACTAGTTTTACAGTGCCCTTTTAATATCAATTTACATAATTCCATTTGATCCAGTAGAAAAAATGATATAGGCATTAACAACAAGGATCATCTCAACAAAGTTGTCCTTGTTAGGAAACATGTCCTTGTTGTCTTTTTAAACTGATTGTGATTACAATCGGTATTGTACAGTGGGCCACAGTGGCCCATTGCACAATAGAATTTCGTTGTGAGGATCAAACAACGAAAGCACAACAAACGTTTGCTTAACAACGAAATGTTTTGTTGTTACGAAAATAATCCACTGTTACTTGAAACAAGTATTGAATTCTGTAAATTGATATAAAAAGGCAAGACATTAGAGAAAAACCAGTAAAAGTTACAACTCTTTGAGGGCATTCTAAATATAGAAAAAAAATTGTTAAAAAAAAATCTGTTGTTACGAAAATAACTGCAAATAATTTATTAAGCAACAACAAACTGTTTCGCTATTTAATTCATTTTCGTTGTTACGAACCCCATTGTGCAACGGGCCACAGTTTTTAATACACTTTCATTTTTCAAATCCTTTAAAATGTAAACAAAATGTGATTTAATTATCACATACTCAAAATAAAAAGATTCATTTACCCAAAACATTTGTTATTGTAAATTTTGTATACGAGAATTGGATATATATTGTGGAATTTAGGGTTACTTTTGGGTATTTTTAGGAATATGTTTTTGACATTAATCCCATGTTTTCTTCATCTTAAAATGTTAACCATGGTTCTATCCGCACATTAAGAGCTTTTAAAGTATAAATTATTTTTATTTATTTCTAGATGGCCAAAAGTATAACTTTCACCATTGAAGCCAATGGTAAACAGTTGACTAGGCCTATAGATGCTAATATCTTGTAAATGGTTATGGTGACTTATAGTTTTTAAACTTTTATTTTCATCCCTATTCGACCAAAAGTGGACTGGAATGACCAAGACCAACCCGAACCAAGACCTGGTCCTCTAACAAAAACCCAATCTTCTCTCCCCCTGGCAACACCCCTTCTATCCACTCTGCAGAATGAACTCCCGCCTAAAAGCCTTATTGACCACCCAGACCTCATTCACCCTTGTGCCCGAGGCGCGATTCTCAATCCCAAAAACCCGAACTCCCCTTCGTCGAGAACGGAAAACCCAACTCCCCAAAGAATATCACACAACACTGTGTCACCATTCAGTATGCCCATTCAGAATTTCCAAGCAGGATAAAATTTTCCATTTAGCATAGATTGAGAATGGTTGGAGGCCATTTCGGTAAAAGAGGAATGTATCAGAGACTATCAGTCACTTTTCCAGATGTAGTATATCTACATACACCTGACGCAAACATAGTGTACAAATGCAGAAATGAAAATTATGTCATTTATAATAAAATTTGATATTATATTATGCATGTTTTTGACAGAAATTTGCAAAGAGATTTATTTTTTAAATCCTAATTTCAAAGAAAAAGCACTAATAAAAAAAGTAACAGACCTTAAGAAAATTCAAAAAATTGTGTATAATGTGTGTCATACTGTAAGCTTTTATTTAAAAAAGAATAAAAATATAGGTTCACCATGCAATATTTGTCAGAAATCCTAATTATCTGCATTAAGGTGGATAGATTATCTCTTTTTGCAGGCTAATTTCATTCAAAAGTCAAAAGAAAAAATTCTGTATTAAAATCTGATAAATGGATATGAATGTTCAAATTGTAAGGACCATTTCACTTGCTTACAGTATGCAGATACAATCATTATTTAAAAAGTTATGACCATAAATGCACTGCACCCTCCCCACCTCACAAATTGCCCATGCAGATCTAGAGGCCACTGTATCGTCAAACTCGTCATGCTGCGCGGCCCATGTGTGCATGGACAAATGCCAAATCAAGCTTTCCTAAGGTTCAATAGCAATTTATTTTACCCCTAATGGCGTAGTGTCTGTACATCTCCTATTTACACATCATTTCATTCATCCAGGGGAATAACAAAAATGATATTCCCCTGGTTTAAACTGTTAAGGACAGAGGCCAGGGGAATAACAAATTGATATTCATCTGGAAAACCAAGGAGACCAGAGCCATGCCCCCTTTTCATGGCTAAACCAATAGGAAAACAGGGAGCCAGGGTAATAACTTTTGAGAGACCACACCCCCAAATGCTGTCAGCCAATCAGAGAGCACCTATGGAATATCTAGGTCATGTCGCTAGGTCACGTCGCTAGGTCACGTTGCTAGGTCACGTTCTTACGTCACAAAAATCCGCCGTTTGTTTACATTTTGTCATAACTTTTGTAAATCAATATCTTCGTCAATATCTTATCAATTTCCATGATTCAAAAACTGGAATGAATAGATACTGATACTTATAATTCACATCCAAGTTTATAGATTCATGGAGGCTGAAATAAATCCAGTACAGACTGAGGTGAGATACCAATCTAGTTATTCCCTGCGCTTTACAGGATCTCGGGCCTGTGCTATGCTACAGCCCTCGACCCTATAAGGCCCAGGTAATAACTAGATTGGTATCTCACCTCGGTCAGTACTATATATTGATTGTCCATTTTCTCTTCATTTCCAGGTTCCAAATTTATAGTGCAGTGGGTTTAAACAGAAAGGAAAGAAAGAACAGAATTCGAGTTCCACTGTTTCATAATGGGAACAAAGGAAAAATGGGAAGGGCTATTGGTGACAAGTTTCCTAGCATTGTTATCAGTTTGGATTGTTGTCATGACGAGTAAAGGTGGCAACATATCTGTAGATACAAGACCAAAGGCTGCAAAGAGCTTAAAAATGATAGTTTGGACAAAATGGTTTGGCTTAAGATTTCCATTGGATAAAGGCAAGGAAGTGCATGTAGAATGTCCCTTTGCCTGTACCTTGCATTCAGACAGAAGCAATCCTCTGCTCTATGATGCTGTTTTGTTTCATGCATGGGATGGCCAACGACCACCACGGAAAAGACGCCCAGACCAGACGTACATTGTGTTTACCATGGAGTCACCTTTTTATTCAGGATCTAATTATATTTACAATAATTTCTACAACATGAGTGCAACCTACAATCCCCACTCTGATATATGGACACCATATTTGAGCATACATAAAAAGAAAGAAATTGGCTTCCCTTTAAACTTCCTACCTGCATCCTTGCCTCAGATGACTTATAAACAGAAAGCTAGTGAAGCAATGATAGCCTGGGTGGTGAGCCATTGCAAGACTAAATCGAGAAGAGAGCAGTATGTCCAAACACTTCAGCATTACACAAAAGTGGATATATTTGGTAAATGTGGAAAACCTTGTCTCAAAAATGAAAGAGGTGTCCGTAGTCTTTGTCATAAAGCTTTAGCAGAATCAGGGAAGTACAAATTCTATCTATCATTTGAGAATTCTGCTTGCCAATCTTATATCACAGAAAAGGTTTACTATCCTCTTGCTTACGGTATGGTACCCATAGTGTATGGAGGGTTGGAGCACAAAGACTACACCAGTTTCCTCCCATCCCATTCCTTTATTAATGTGAGGGACTTTCAGTCAGCCAAAAAACTTTCAGAGTACCTTCTGTATTTGAATCATAACAACACAGCCTACCTAGAATTCCACATGTGGAGATCAGAGTACAGCATCAGTAAGTGGAATTACCCCGAGATGTTGTGTCGGGTGTGTGAACATCTCCACAGCAACACTGTGAAGCAACCAAAAACTATGAACTTTGGCAGAGAATGGGATAAGAAAAAGAATTGTGATTTAGGTTTGTTAGAAAAAGTGAGAGGACAAAAGCAGGCAAAATGAATTATCTTACTTGAGCATTTCTTGAAGAATAGGAAAAAAGCAAAGATATTTTTTATACTGAGAATGTATGAATGATTAGGCTTTACATATCTTTCCTCATGCTACAAGAGGGAAAAACCTCCAGAAACAATGGTAATAGTCATCAGATTAGTATGCATGGAAATATAAGTATCTTAATGTCCCAAGCTCTAAATGCTCTAGATTCCAAAAGTTGTCAGTATAATCCTGTAATATTATTTATCAGGTGCAAGTGATATACCCAATGATCACTCTGTATTTCAATATTGTGACTGATTGAATCAGTAATCAACAATTTCTAAATTTTGAACACATTTTGATTTTAAAATACACCACTGTTGCATGGGTAGTTATCGCTTTGAATCACCAGTGAAAACCAAAAGAAGTACAATGTGAGTCTAACTATCAGATTCAATTTTGACAGAGTATATGTGATTTGTTGAGTAAAATATTGGAAAATCAAATGATATCACATTTATTCAACCTGGTTTATGATCTGTTTCTAAAAACACATTGAACAATGATGAGTTTATTTTACTGTTGGTTTATTAACCCAAGTTTGAATAAAGGGGAGTTGCTAGCTTTCACTGTTTCAATGCTGTTTATTATCCATGTTATTGTTCATTCTAATGAGTGCTCAAATAAAGTCAGAGTTTCACATTATTCAAGTTAGGATGTTAAAAAAATGGTTGAGTCCTCTTCATCTAGGTTGGTTCAAGTCCAAAGGAAGACACTTGCTTGCTGAGGTACAATAAAGTTTATCGTGTCTTCATATCAAAGTATTGACTGAAGAGCGCATCCTTTCACCGCAATGATTAGACATGGCCCAGCAGCTGGACTGCATACTCGTAATGTTTACATGTCATATGAATAAGATGTTCACCCTGCTCAGGCTCTTTCTTCAACTCTTGCTGATAGACTGCGATTGGTATATCCCTTATCAGTCAGTTGGTACTACTCCTAGCATTTAGGAGATGGTCCTATGCCTAGCCTAGATCACAGTTCAGGTGTAATCAAACTAGAAAATTGCCAACATAATGCCACCAGCATTAAGGTCTTCCCCTAAAATCCTGTTATATAGACCTTTTTCATTAAGATTGCAGTCCCCCCTGGTGCAGAGTCCCCTATATAAAGTGAAGCATATAGGTTAACTGTAGGAAAAGACCTGAAACCAAGTTTCTATCTAATTCAGCTGGGGGTGCCACACCCTAATAAAAAAGGTCTAATCCTCTTCATGGTTTCAAGGTTGTTTTGTCTCTCTGTCCTGTCCTCTCAAAATGGTTCCTTCTATATGCCATCACTACTGTACCATCTGACTCTTCTTTAGTTCTTATCCCCTAGTTCAGCATTTAGAGTGTAGACGCTACCAACAAACGTGATTAAAAAGCAAATCTTACTGTCACACTCACTCTTGATTGCAGCCCATCAGAACTCAGATCAAAACAAAATTATATATGGCTTTTATTGTGATTACCTGATCAATTACACAGAGGTTAGAAAGTTAGTCAATAATGGTACTTGTCAACTAATACAGGGGTTTGCCATGACCAGGCTAACTCCTGCTCTCACGCCCTTTAACTTGACCAATGTATGCAAGGGCACCACTATACAGGGGGTTTGGAACTAGTAAATCAAACTGTTACTGTCACTCATCTGGAACCATGTTGACGGGCACTCAACTGTGGATCTCCTCAGAAAGATAAGAATTCGATTTTATTCATTGATAAGTCATGATTTGATGTTGTGAAACTGCTCACAAATAATCAGCAGATGTCAGTGATGTGAAGTTCATTGTTATACGTTTTCTCATTCACATCTAATGATATGAGTTTAATTGCATTATATTGTATTTTGTTGACAGCAGGTACAGTACTAGTGATATTCTACAGACCTGCAATTTTGTCATTTATTCCACAATACTTTTGTATTTTGTTTTGATACAAGTTTATATGTATCATTCGTTGTGTTGTAAAATTACTCCAGGCTGGTGCAGTGATATTACACACATCTGCCTATCAACTTTATTGCTACATGGTATTTGGTTATTCTGGTTATGATTTTCTTGTACTGTTATTTGTTCTCATATTTTCTATTTGGTAGTCTTGATGATAGTTACACAAGTAGCTGGAGGTGCAGTGATACTTCATAGACCTAACTACCTAACTCATCATCATATTGTTGATATACTCATAATGATAAATATTACCACCATTTAAATAATGCTATGAATATTACTGGTATTCCTTTTTTTTGCATGTTTGTGTCTTTTTCACTTCATGAAGTATGAGGATACTGCCTTATGTTTCACTCAGTAGTATTTTTGTTTGGGATATTATGGGTAATAAGGGTTGTTTCAACCTATGGTATAATTTTGATAATAGGCTTTTTCTCCAAGTATCATGAATGGACCAAGTGATCTATCTCCAGCCAATAATAGGGGCTTTCATTTATCACATCAGAATTTACAGAGTATTAAAAATAAGTAAGACCTGTTAAAAATCTATGTTAAAGAGTTACATATGGAGATTTTTACTTTTAGTGAATCTTGTTTAAATGGTGATTTTCCAGCAAATCTTTTGGAAATTCCTTATTGTTATATCACGAGACAGGATCGCTCTTGGTCAGATGATGGAACTTATATCAAAAAGAGTGGTGGTATAGGCACCTCTGTCAAACACAGAATAATTGTGTCAGATACAAAATATCATGGACTCTATTGGATTAACCTGTTTGGAGATGAATAGAGATTTTATAGTTTGTAATTCATGTTGCAATACTTCCTTAAATCAATATTGATAGCCTTGATGCACCTACTAACCGTGGTCAACAACAAAGAGTTACAAAAATAATTTAGGTTCATTAGAATGTAAACTTCGGCTTAATCCAATATCTTTTAATTGACGCATGGACATAATTTCATTACTTTTCTTATCTCATGAAGAGAGCTAGAATTGTCGGGTGACTTATTTCATCCCAGCACATAACTTCAAATCTGTGCCTGTTCGAAGAAAAAATATTAATAAATGTAAGGCCATATTCCAATATTCTATATTTGGCTCATGTTGAGTGAAAATTATCACTGTACCTTGCCAGGAACCAGTAGCAAAGAACGTTCCCAATATGTTACGGTGACAACCTATTGCTGGTACCCAAATGCCCAGAAAAGTGGTTGAAACTTGGAGGGGGTCCTCAAAATCCTTCGACTGCTGCGACAATGGGAGCTAAGTCCCAATGTTCCACCTACACCTAGCTGCCTGTATCTGTAAGTTCACTGCTGATTGGCTGAGGGCTCAACTTGGACAGGAAGTCAGGTTTGTTAAAACCATATAAAACCACAAACACTCTAATTCCCTACCATAACACCAGGTGGGGCGAGAGTACACCTGCAATGTCTATATACCATATTGACAATAATACATACACTAAATCATATCGCCAAGCATTATCAACCTAAGGTATAATAAATCTTGGTATCACTTTCACTACAGCATATAAAGTGAAGAAGGTATTTGTCATCTTACTTTAGATTACACTCAGATGGTAAGAACAATGTGAATGGCCGGCAGTATAGCTTCTAGACTTTGTTTTAAAATGATGACAAATGGGACTTTATAGGTATATATTTATACAATGCCATAAATATGGGCTCTGCAATATTAATGTCACTGAGAGGTATACAAAGACATATCTAAGCTCTATGCTGTCACTCTATTCAAGTCATACAGGAGACTTGGGCCACTGAGAGGTAAAAGAGAATAAAGAGAAGATGTATATTATAGTGACCAACATTATAGGTTTTGCAGTGCTACTGAACAGGTTTAATCAGGTCCCATAAGTCAGTGCTAATGAGAGTTCTAGGTCAACTGTTGGCCTGGTTATTTAGGACAGGCTGTATTAATAATTGCTTAAAGCTCATGGATGCATGACTCCAATTACATTTTCTTTCAAGGACAGGTTGGAGGGGATGGATCCAAACGTATCCATACTATATTATTATCTTTAATACACTAGTTAAAGTCTCACTACTCTGGTATCACAATTAAGTTTAATGTCATTAAAGTGAAATTGAAATCTTAAAATGTATGTGGTTTTTAGTTTGTCCAACACATTGCACCTATTGTGTGTGTTCCTAAGGCTGTGTTTGTCTAAGAGGTGGAGGAGAGGTGCAAATCTCCCTGCAGATTGAGGCTGGTTACACCATGGACCCTGCAACGAGGCCTTATGCCCCAATTACACTAAGTGTTGGCTCCCTGTTTGCGTTAGGTAACTTTGCCCAATGTAAAGGATTCACATTAAGGCATATTAGGGCCATAGTATACTACATAGTAGGTTGTGTTGCCTACCAACATGACCCAATACAAACTATATTATACTTTACATTTTGGGGTCACGTTGGGTCATGTTGGGTTGCGTTTTTTTTCAAACATGTTGGTAAAATACCACGAATCACTCGTGTTGCGAAACATGACCCAACGCAAATGTGAACTGACCAGAGTGTAATATAGCATTTAGTGTGAATATCAAATACTTTTAAACCTGGGCCCTAAGAAAAAACTTGCCATATGTTTTATAAATGAGGAGTAGATTGTCAACAAATGAAGTTCCCCTCTTACCTTGAAGTCCGCACATACAGGCATGCTTGTACATGGGAGAACAACCCTGTGTATACAAGAAATAATGTATGTGCAACCAGGCCCTCTCTGAATGCAAATATCCAAATGTCCACATATATATATTATAAGAGAGACTGTGTATGCAACTTTGAGTTAACATCCATGTATTTATAACAACTTGTATGTAGGGGCATGTGGCCACCTGTACAAGTTGTTCAATGCATGTGGACTCAACACCTGCATTGCTAAGAAAAAAATATAAAGCCTGGTCCCCACTTGGGCTACTAGATAACAAAAATTGGCAGCGACTAACATGGTTAGTCACCCGGCGACATACCTAACAGTGGTGCTGTAATGTCAGGCGACTAAATATCTAATCGCCATGGTTCTCTGGAGAACTATTTGAGATGCTTAATATTTTGCCCAGGTTGCCAGCGATTAGTGCTGTTAATCGCAGGACAAGGGGACTAATGCGTCCTCTAGTCCCCAGCGGACTTATGGCAACAGCATCCCAACTTGGAGATTAATTTTTTAGTCACCAGGCAACTTTTTAGTCACCCGGCGACCAATATTTCATTCTTGATCACCACTGAAAGTTACTTATATCAACTAATTGACATCTTTAGTTGCCCGAGTGGGGACCCGGCTTAAGGGTGGGAATCAGTCTACCATGCACACATGTATAACCTCAGCCAGCTGATTCAGTGGCCACAGAGTATGCATGCCAACAGAGGGTGCACTTCCCATTGCATAAATCTAAAGTACCATCATAGTCAATTACCATTGGCACAACTCCTACAGAAAATATATGACATCTGGTTGTATATAAGTCTATGATCCTGCCATATATGGACTATGTGCTTTTATAAAACAAATTCTAAATTACTGAACAAATTACAATCGTTACAAAATAAATGCTTGAGACTAAGTATCAGGGAAGCCAGCTAAATGAGAGATGGTTTTTTTTTATTGTTTTTTTTTATTGAAACATCTCTTCAAGTACAGAAGTTTTTCAGATGTAGGTGAATGAATTATTTACATATGATCAGCGTACATACAAATGAAGTTAGATGAGATATATAGTACTGCAAATACGTTGTCAATACACCATCCATTCAGGTTTCCCTTACACACATCAAATACATTAACTACATTTCCTAACATGCATTTTGAAAGTTCTATAATCTTCAGCGCACTGAACATCCTTTGATACATCATTCCATAATCTTTCTCCCCTATAATATGGACCCTTAAACACCAATTCTTTAACAGTGAAAGACACTTTTAATCTGACTTTACCGCTGCTACGTAAGTTATTTCCCTCTCTTTTCTTTACAATATTTTTACTATTCCTACTCAATTTATACATCATTTTCAGGAGAATTAATTTTCTCCTTTTATTCAAAAATTCTAATGACAGTTCCTGATGCAGAACACTCATTTCTAGGGATGAAATATAACCATTACGTAGCATGATGGTTTTTACGGCTCTATTCTGTAACGGTTGTAATCGAGATATTTTTACAACATTTCCTGAGTCACAAATAAATCCAGTATAATCAAGGACCCGAGCTCACGATGCCATACTTTTTACTTTGGTTAAACCAAATTGTGAGGAAAAACAAAAGAAATGTTTATTATAATGGTGCTGTTCTCTGGAATGCCTTACCAGTTAGGGAATGTAAGATTGACTCGTATACAAAGTTCAAAGGTGTTCAAAAAGCTAAGGCCCTTGGTGAGTAACGAAAATGGTAATATTGGACCATGGCCAATCTCTGGTGCTTTGATCTTGTCTGACCTACATGTATTATTTATCAAATAACAATTAAGAATTGCATATGTTCCTTTTGAACCCATTAATATCTGGTGAACAGAATGCAATAATTGTTGTAACGTCTGTATAGTGTTTGAATATAATTGACATTATCATAATTAACATACTACATTTAATGTATTTAGTCTGTTAAAATGATATGGATACAACATAATAATATTATGTCAACAACAACCTTTATATTTACTGTTTATCAGATTGTATATATGTTTGTGGACTCACAAGAAAACCTGTACCTCAGAAGTGAGCCACATTAATAAAGAATTAAACAAGAAATAAAAAAAAAGAATTCTCCCTACATGGATAGCTGAATTACAGTAGCCTGCTTCTGCAGGCTAATTTGGACTGGTTTGAAGACAAAACCCCTGGGAACGCTACAGAAAATAATCAAATGAATAATTGCTGTGCAACCATCTATAATGAATGTATTTTTGAACAATTCAGAAAGTTAATCCATGACTTTACCATATAATTTGTACTCATTTTGATTGCTTAAAACACTTGCCAATGTCTAAAGCCCCATGCCCAGTAAGGGATTCAATGTATAAATCAGCATTAAAATTTACCAATTCTACCAGAATAATCGGTAAATTTTAGAACCAGTTCATATCAAACAATGTCATGTACATTAATTTTAACACTGCACACTGACTGGTAAACTGAATCTATGCACAAATCAGCAGATTCCCAGCAAAAGAATTAGCCAATTCTTGCTCCGATTCAGCCTGGTGGGTATGGGGCTTCAGAAATGTGATATACCTTAACACTGGAGTGTGCCCTCTCTTGGAATACATGCTCTTTGTGAAGGCTCCTTTCCCTCCACTTATTGTACCCTCAGTCTGACATAGGGCCTCTCTGCTCTTGGTGATGTCGGATTAACAAAGTAGGTGTGGGTATTAATACCTTTATTTGTTTAGCTAGGTGCCTTTGATCAAGTACATACATAAGCACAGGGGCAGATACAGGATTTTTGAAAGGGGGGGTCAGCATAAAGGCTTGGTACTAAAACTGCATGCATTCATGTGTACGCATTAGACATTTTCCCCTTTTTGTAGTTAAGGGGTCTACTAAAAGTGGGGAGGGGGGTTAGGACCCCCTGGACCCTCCCCCCACATGCTGGATCCACTCATGTAAGCATTGTGGGGGTGTTTCACACTGGTTGTAACTCTAAGATTATATTTTTAGTTTTTCATAGTTGCGTTTTAGACTAATTTATGATCTTAAGTTCCTGTTGTTAAATAGTTTGTAGAGATAAGATTAATTACTGTGAAAATCATCTTATCTTATAATCTAAGATATGTGAAATGTATTTATGATTTTGCTAACATGAAAACCCTCCAAGATGTACTTTGTCTGAAACTTTCAGCATTCAACCTTTATGTTACATCACTGCCATTTACATTTGATGAGTTTAACCCTTTCCAGACTGATCATGCAATTTTGGCACTTACATCAAATAAATCTTCACCCTACTTTAAATTTTCAATGAATTCTTTCAAATGTTTCTGCCTGAATGATTGCCAAGGTTACAGCCCAAGATAACAAACATCATTTTAACCCAATTGCTTATATTTTTCCTTTTTTGCCTCCTGCAATCAGGCATAGGTTTAATGTTTAATCATTATCAAAATTATCATTTTATACAGTTCTTTTAATACAATGTAGTTTCTTTGATACAATATAACCTGAATCAAAATTGTGTTTGTTATACCTATCAAGAAAGAATGTTCTTGCTTTACTTAATGCTGATTTTTTAAAGTGTGATTTATAAAGTATGGCACAAAAGGTAGCACCAGTGATGCATATATTCTCTAATTAGGTCAAAAGGTCACTGGTAGCCAAAATGGTAGGGTTCATTTTTACTAAGTTAATATAGTTACTAAGTAAAACCTTCAGGAAATCTATTAACCATATTCAAAATTGGTTTGTATTCCATAGAGATGTATCTCTTTATGAATATCACCTTGATAATACTTCATCCATATTTATTTGGCAACTATTAAATGTTTTATTGCCTTACATTGCTGGAAATTCAGGAAAATTAGGTTCCCCCCACAATTCCATGATACACCTGTATTCAATAATTGATGATTGCTGATAATAATCCTTACATTAATTGATATGAAATATGTTGTAATTTATTGTGACATAAAATCTTTTATGAGTATTACTTTTTCTGATGTCACTGTACAACATGTAGAAAATGGCTTTTCAGTGGTCTGGAAAGGGTTAAGAACAATAATTGTATCACGAAAATGAGGTTAGCATTCCAATTTCTAGCACTTAGGAAAGTAGGTTACATCAAGCTCATTTAATGAGTTTAAGTACATTAATTGCTTCTTGAAAATGAGTTAGCATTCCAATTTCCAGAGTATTTGGAGTAAGACATTTCTAATCATTTATATAATATATAGGTCTCACCTTTAAAAATTCCCATCTATCTCATCCCATGGATTAGGGGGAGTTTCACACTGGTTGTAACTTTAAGATCTTTAGTTAAGATACAGTTCTTCCATCCATACAATACATGCCATCCATCTCACAATGCTAACAACATCAGTAACGTTCCAACCAGGTATAGCTATGGTTAAGCTTCCCCCTTCATAAGGCGTATACAATCCAGTAACTGTTGAGAGAGTCAGCTCTCGTCTACCAGTGTCGGAGACCATCGGTAGGATCTCCGTTACTTCCAATACTCCGTCCGTAAGGCTAAGCCTAAGCTGTCCCAATCCTTACTATCACCTAATCGTAGTGGTTACTACCATCTCCGCACTACCCGTCTTGATCCGCATGTTAGACTATTGCTCCCATGTGTTCTGATCGAACTCTATCTTGGTCTGCTCGTCTATCCCAAGTCTCATACCGCATATATAGCGACAGCCAAAGGCTTGGCGCTATACACACATACTCTAACACCTATAACAGTGTTCTCTATATCTTTCATACTTTCATTCTTACTTACATTAACTAATTCTATTTCTAATTCTACTTAACAGCTATCGTAAATGACAAAGCCCTTTTCTCCCATAGTGCTCAAGAAATGGTTATCTCGTACGCTGACTCATAATGCTCCCTAACAGCCTTTCCATTGCACTAGTATCCCTTTCACACCTGTGCGTACCTGTAGGAGAGAACTAACTCAGTTACAGCCTTTTACACCAGAGGGCGTCATCACCCACAACACCTCCTATACACTATACACAAGCCACAGGACAGTGGCGCCGCTTGGCGTCCAGCACACGTACCAGCGTCACAGGTTTCACTACGTACCTTTTGCCAGTACCGACGAATTTACAACATTTACTTATTAATTCCTAAAGACTATAATAATTCTTTTGCAGCGGACTTCAGTGCAACATTACACAATGCATGGGTGTCTTGATTCACGTTTGCTATTCACGTTGGCAAAACCTTGAATTAAAACACAAATAAAACGTGAATATAAAATGCATAGTGTATTATGGCTTTAAATCCAAAGCTAATCCCTGATGTGAACCGGGGCCCAATGCGACCCAAAGCAACCCAAAAAAAACAAAAACAATGCAACCAAATGCAACCCAATGCAACCATTCGCAACCAGCCACAACTAATACGACCCAACACAACCCACACAAGCCAATGCAACCTATCACAGTCCAACATGACCAAACGCTGCCCAATGCTGCCCCCAACACCTAGTCCCCACTATCTAGTCCCGAACACCTAGTAAAGTATGATTTACATAAGGAACTAACACAACCCAACAGGGCATTAACAGAGCAGGCAGTCCAATCCTGTTTTTCAAGCTCAACTAATGAGCCTTATTAACCGGTAAAACACTAATGCTAAAAATGCTATCACAAATCAAAATAAATTCTATGCAGTTCCAGATTAGTTTAACTCTTACTTCTAACATAACAAGAACTAAGAAAACTAACTTGTAAAAACCCTTTCGAGCTCTGCTCCAATGAGAATAAGCCTCACAGTAAATAAAACTGGCCAGATTCATATCAAACAATGTCATGTACATTAATTGTAATACTGCACAGTGACTGGTAAACTGAATCTAAACAAAAATCAGCTAATTCCTAGAAAAAGAATTAGCCAATTTGTGCTCCGATTCAGCCTGGTGGGTATGGGGCTTTAGATATGTGATATACCTTATAGTACTGCGGCCAAGGAGGCTTTTTGGGAGTTGACCCCAACCGGAGGTATAACAAGCTGAAACCAATTTTTTCCATTTGTGTACTATGTCCTGCAGCAGGCCTGATAGTTTGTACTAAAAAAAGCGCGTCCCAGCATATTGTAAATCACTGGTTTCCATGGCAACCACCCAAAAATCAGGTAATTCTGGAATCAACACTATTTTTGACATATCTTCCTTAATTTTCAAGGTAGAAACACAAATGAGATATCAAAATTAAGCATTCCTAAAAGATGCTAAAAAGATGTGCCTAATATGTCCAAAAGATGTACCTAAGTCCCCCTATGATGCCCCTAAAATGTGCCTAATATGGTACAATAATGCCCAAAGGATGTGCCGAATATGCCCAAAAGATGTAACTAAGATGCCCCTAAGATGCCTTTAAGATGGGCCTAATATGGCTCAAAGATGCACCTAAGATATGCCTAAGATCCCCATAAGGTTTACCTAAGATGCCCCTAAAATGCACCTAAAAGGTGCCTAAACCCCATATTACACTATCTGTTTGGGATCCATTTGGATGCTCTTGCACCACAAGCAATTTCCTTTTCAGATATTAACATGTTGGTATCCAACACAGCAAGCATTCTATAGAAAACATAATATTATATAAAATAATTTATGATGGTACTAGACCCAATGCAAGTACTACCAGAAGTACCAAAAGCAAGCACATTCCTATATTTCACCTTGCAGATAATCGTTTTACTTGGAAACACCAGATAGTGGAATATGGGCTTAAGGTATGCCCCTTTGATGGTCCTAAGATCACCTCAGATGTACCTATGATGGGATCTTTCTAAGATCACTCAAAGATCTCCTTAAAATCCCCCAAAGATGCACCTATATATATATATAAGCCAATAGGGTGCCTCAAAGATGCAGCTAGATGTATCTAAGATATGCTCCTATGATGGTCATATGATCCCCTTAGATGCCTAAGATGCATTAACTTGCCCATAAGGTGCATCTAAAGTGCATATAAGATCTGCCTATGACACACCAAAGATCACCCTATGATCCCAGAAAGACTTATGATGCATCTAAGATATTACTGGGATTCAGAAGATGTGCCCAAGATCAGAGATATCATTTTCCCTTTATTTTCTCTGGAATACCAGATTTTTGCCAGTTCAGTATGAACATGAGTTTTTTTCT
The DNA here is from genome assembly GCA_936440205.1 of Lepidonotus clava. Lineage (NCBI taxonomy): Eukaryota > Metazoa > Annelida > Polychaeta > Phyllodocida > Polynoidae > Lepidonotus > Lepidonotus clava. The sequence goes on from OW387143.1 coordinate 6,506,694, forward strand.
CAACCCAAGTCACCAGTTCTGCTTTTTAATGTATACATTTGTCTTTCTAAGCCATTTAAACCATAGATATACTGAACTATAGGGTTTACTTTCCTTGCCAACCATAACCTTTTGCTAGCCTTCCGTTATTATGATTCCAATAAACCAAAGTCTTCCATCTTCTTCTTCAATCATTAATCGTCCTAGAACCTTGTTTGTAATTCAGGGATGACAGTGAACACTCTTGTGAAAGGATAGTATTTATTAGTCTGAATGCATGTTGTATATGTCACTGAGTTTCCATTGACTAGTGCCAAGTCTGAGAGATGGTCCACTCTACTCCATATAACCGATACTCCTAATGTACCATTCTAACCGGCCCCGCTCACTCAGCCAGACGTTACCTGAGCTCACTAAGCCCTCACGCATTGGAGTTGTCTTACGACTATCTAGCTCACTCTGAGGAAATCTTATTTGCCTTATTCCTATGACGTCGTCTGTATGCTCTACAATCATTTTACAGTAAAAGAGCCTTAGTATGGGTCTAGCCTCTAACTGCAGCTAGCTAAGATATCAAACTACGCAACTAAACTGACACCAGGTTCAGTACAATACGTTTCCTGGTGAAAATTTCCACCTTTTTAGTTTCTGAACTAAAAATCTGGAAATGTCCTTCCCAATTTCTGGATATTTCATACCTCCTGAGTGGCAACTCGGTAAGATTCAATAATAATTCCCTAAGAAGCACCTAAGATGTTTCAATGATGCACCTAAGATCACATAAAGATTCCCATGAAATGTGCCCAATTTGCACTTGAGATTCCACAAAGATGCACCTAAGATCCTAAAACAGGTCGTGCAAAATGCCCCAAAGATGCACCTTCAATGTAGCCAAGATGCACCTGTAATGCCCAAGATACACCTAAAATTCCACAAAGATCCTCCCTAACAACCAACAAAGATCTCCCTAAAAGATGCACCTAAGATCCAAAAATTGATCCTCTTAAGATACACCAAACATGCACCTAAGATCCTGTACGACGGTCCTAAGATCCCCTAAGATATGCCTAAGTTGCACCTGAGATACCATTAGGATGCTCCTAAGATATCATAAAGATCCCTCTTAAGACACACCTAAGATGCATTGAAAATCCCTTTGAAATAAGCCAAGATTCCACCTAAGATGCCCCAAAGGACCACCTAAGATGCCAATAAGATTCCCCTTAGATGTGCCTCAAAATTCATAGAGCCTATGTTCTATATAAAACCACTAAGATCACACAAGGATTCCCCTGGAACATGCCTATGATGTACCACAGGTGTGCCTAGAAGATGCACCTGATAGCCTCCCAGATGTGCCTATGATGCACTGAAGTTGTTTAAGATACATCCAACCTCCCACAATTATACCTAAAAGTCCCCCTAAGATGTCTAAGGTACCCTCTATCCTTTACCCCTTTATCCTGTCACTCCCTTTCTCCCTTAAATGCCATACCAATGCCGACTTCTGACCCCAACGGCAGCCAAATTTGGAAACATGCTTAATAAGGATCCACGTGGCCATCAGCAGCAGTGTCAGTGGTTGGCACCGATGGCTGTGCCAACAGCCAAGTTGATTGTGTGCTGGTATGCCTTGTTCAGTCAGTTTCTGTCAAAGGCCGCGCCAATAGCTGGCCTGATGGGAATGCTGATTCACTTTTCCACTGACCAAAATCAGTTAATGGATATGGGGCTTGATGAAAAATCCCCAGCACAAACCTGTCAGGCACTGAGTAAAAGCTACGTCGAAGCATTACCCTCTTCAGTCCCACCTACCTGAGTAAAGGTATGTCTATGATAATACTAATCCTTTAGACCCCTCAAAATAAGACCTTTATGAGACCTCTGACTCATGACTTCATTCATGATCTTCATTAGACATTTCTTATTGTAAGAGAGATTGATAAGTTTTAGATGGTTGTCAATTCAAGCATCTATACTGGTCTTCAGTCATGTCCTTTATCTCCAGCAACGCCCGAGAGATGAGTTGGTCATTTAGGCTAAGGTCGCCATTGAAATATAAAGGAAATTGCTGGCAGATTCAGATTTTAGACTTTGGCAGTCAAAAACCAGAAATATGCAGAAGATTGTGGGTTTAACATAGAGTTCCTATGAAATCTGGGTCCTTAAGTCATCCTCTTAGAGATTGAAGGACTTCCATATATGGTCATATTTGGGGGCCAAACTGTCATACACATGCTCCACAAAATAGAAAACCTATAGTTCTAAGCTGCCATGCAGCGTAAAATAAATTATAAGTAGAGTGAAGACTGAGAGCATGGTGGGTGCCAGTGGTCTGACCCGAAACTAGTTCAGGGATGCACACATATTTTGCCAAATTTGCCACACATTTCAGTCAATTTAAATCAGAATACAGGTTAATGTTGATATCTAGATGATGCTGCCCATTGGTTTTACTGGAATAAATTGATATAAACCCAGATATTCATGTATTCTTCATACCATTTTTCATCACTTTCCCTACCAGGGCAGATCAGAGACCACTCACTGGTATTGTCAAAACAGCATTAGCTGATGTCAACATTGTGCGATCTTAGTTGGTACAGCAGTCTCCATCCTCCACATTTCAGCGAACCTTTTACACCTTAAATCAGCATTGACAGGCATTATGGAGGATATATTATGAATTATTAATATTGTTGGTCCAGGTCAATATAAAATGAAGAATTATGTCAATATTCATGATCAGCAAGGTTAGTACTCTCTGCATATCAACATGGATGATGGCGGGAGGACGGCATCAGCATCATGTTCATAAATCTTTTTGTTTTTTTGTTTTGCCAATAACTCCTTTCATAGTCCGCATATTTAATCTATTTGATATTATATGCTCAAAATAAAAAGGAATAGGCCAGAGTTTTTCAGTTTTTTAACCATATGTGAATATGTAAGATCCACCTGGAACCTTGGAATGACTATCCTTCAGACCTCTTTCTTCAGACTATAGATGAAATCTATACACCCTATGGGATGTTATACGTTGTACTTTCTTGGACTTGAAAAGCTTGTACTACTGGTTGCTATGTTGAAATAAATAAAAGGAAAACAAAATTATGATCAATTTTGAGGTCATCTTTGGTTTCTATACCAACTGGATAACCAAGACAACCGATTTCAGTCTTCTATGCCATAGAATTTGTTGAGCACATCAATTTGACATGACATTTGGGTTTCTATCTTCTATATTAAGAAAGATATAGCCTAAATACTGATGAATTTTAGCTTACCTGATTTCTGGGTGGTTTCCATGGAAACCAGTCATTTACTATTATTTCCTAGCATGGTTTTGAAATGAATCATCCAAATCTTTAAGGAAGAGTATTTACCCCTATGATGAGATAGTTGGTGGTTTGATATACCTTAAATTTATGGTTGCTATGGTAACAGAAACAGGAGGGAAACTCAAAATTATGGTAAACCAGTGATTAACAATATGCTGGGACGCGCTTTTTTTAGTACAAACTATCAGGCCATAAAGTTGAGACATTTATCTTTCTAATGAGGTATGGCTTGCTTTGTTATACCTCGGGTTGGGGTTTTTCCTTAAATAAGGCTCTTTTTGAGTTTGGCCGCTCTACTATTAATATTGGAGTGTGCCCTCTCTTGGAGTAGATGCTCTTTGTGAAGAACCCATTCCCTCTACTATCAACCTCAGTCTGGCAGAGGTTCTCTCTACACTTGGTGATGCCGGGCTCAGAGAGTAGGTGAGGATTTGAATATCATTATTCATTCAGCTAGGGGCCTTTGATCAAGTACATACATAAGCATAGGGGCAGATATAGGATTTTCAGAAGTGGGGGACGGGGAGATCAGCATAAGGGCTTAGGACTAACACTGTGTCCATTTGCCTGTAAGCATGAGACTTTTCCCCCTCTTTTTGTAGTTTAGGGATCCACCAAAAAGGGGGGATCAGGTCCTCTGGACCCCCCCCCCCCCCCCCCTGCCCCCTGGATCTGCCCCTGAAGCACTGTGGGGGTGTATCACATTGGTCGTAACTCTAAGATTGCATTCCTATTTCACATATTATTACTTGTTCACTATATGTTTACTTGTTGTGTTATATATTTATTTATGATCTTATGTTCCTGTTGTTAACAATATAATTTGTAGAGGTAAGATTAGTGAGTATGAAAATTATCTTACCTTACAATTCAAAATATGAGAAATGTATTTACGATTTTGCTAACATGAAACCCATCAATGATGTACTTAGTTTAAAACTTTCAGCATTCAACCTTTAGGTGGCATCAACGTCATTTTCATTTAATGAGTTTAACCCTTTTGGCACATATATATACATTTTTCACTTTTATATTGGCCCAGCCTAAGCTACTGACTCCATCCCGAGAATCCCGTTAGCCACCCTTTACCGGAAGCCAGAAACCCCTCCCTGTCGATCACACTATTTCCCCCACCGACCCCCGCCAGCGGGGCACATTCCCAGAGACCCTCTCGACCACCCGTCCCCCAATCACCCAACCACGGGTGCGGACGAGTGTTCGCGAAAACCACATCCAACTCATGCATCGGTCACCCAAGCACGAATTCGGACCCAGACCGTACGAAATCGTCATATCTCCGTCGGGTACCACACGGGTCCTCCTGCAGAGAACATCACAATAGGATCACACATACCTGAAGTTATAGGATGCGTTCCCAATAGGCACCGATCTTGAAAACTTTGATTCCTTGTGCTCTCAATGAGAAAAGTATACTTGCCTTGTCTCCCATTGATACTTAAATCATAAATGCATGGTTGTATTGCAGCTTCATTGATAATGACTTGTGTGAATCTAGGGGAGCAAGCTTTTTATATTTTGAACATGTCAAATAATTTATTTTTGTTGATTATATAGGTGTATCAAAATATGATATAACATATCAATATAATTGTACCTATATGACTGCTGGTTGGAACAGGGAATATTTAGTTTTTGTGGCCTAATTCAAAAGAGTCAACAGATCACAATTCTACAACAATGAATGGTTATATACCATAAGGTAAGTATAGTAACTGTGAAAACATATTCAAAATTTTTGATAATAGATTAGATTTAGAAATGTATGCTTAAAGTATTATTGGCCTCTATCATTTTCCATATCACATGGCATTTGATCCTGCAGATGACTGATTTGCATTAAAAACACATCAAACATTTCTTTCAACATGTTTCGACTATATATATATATGGGGATGTTTAGTTCACAAAAAGGATTTGCAAAAATATACCAGTTGCAAGTAACAGTACTAGAAATCATGAGCATGAAATAGAAATATAAGGAAAAAAATTCAAAGCACAATAGATAAAAGCATTTTCCTTAATGATTGAGAATATCTCATTAGAAAAAACAAAGTATTTCAGTTTGAACACTATATATAGATACACATAATCAAGCTTAGAGTAGGGGGATGAACAGACCTTCAAGAATCGACCTTCAAAGCGAGAAATTACATTTTCATACTTTAATTTTTTGAACATGGATTTCTCTTTTAAAGGTACTTGAGGGTGTTCGGCTTAAATTCTTATTACCATTGCAATCTGCTGCAAATTTGTAGGCAAGTTAGCTTCTATATAAAGGAGTATATAGAAAAAATATATACAATTTTGACCGTTTTTGTTAAGAGTTACACAAATTTTGACCGTTAACATTGATAACAATGGGAAATATCAATTTTCTTTCTTTAAAAGAAAACTACTAATGGAATTCTCATGAAACTCCTGGAATGTCTAGCGCTAACATGAGAGCCAATACACAAACCAAAAAATAAATATTCACCATTCATGAGAAAAGTTATCCTGAAAAACATTCAAAGACTCAGTTATTTTGGGTATTTATCGTAGGGTAATTCGATACCCTATTATTCTAACTGAACAGAAATGCCTTAAATTTGCTTCTTCTTTAATCATTGAACCTCTAAATAGTTTAAAACTGCTTTAAACGAAAAACAATTCTGTAGTTCTTAATCTATGGACCAGGTGGCGCCCTGAACAGCATCGAGTATCTTTAGTAATGCTTCAATGGCATTGCAACCTCTTAAGCACATTAAAAGCACTCTTCCAAAAGGAAATGTGTCTCACAATTTTGATATTGGTCTTTGTTATATTTTTATCTTATGTAGAAAATAATTTGAATTTCTAAAATTATAGTTTATATTATATATTATTAAAAAACTATGGGTCAACTCAAAACACAGGCCTTATGAAGTGAAGAACACGGTGCTTCTTTCTTTGCAAAAGTTTTGCTGACACTTGCTGATATTTGGTTAGTTTCCAGATATATTTTGAGGTATTATTTTCTCCAGTTATTCTGAAATTCCTCTTCTAGAGACCTGCATTGACAGAATATGTATTCATTGCATCAGCAGCTTCCTTTCCACCGATTTTATTTCTGTTTCTATTAGTATTGTCATGTTGTGAATTTCAATTTTCATTGTCCCCCGAACCACTGAATTCATTTATTATGCACCAACATTTCTTAGGACTGCTGTTAAAATTCATTTGCTTATCATTTATAAAGAGTTTTTTTTTGCCTCAATTAGCACGTTTTTTTTTAACGTAGAAGGGTGTATAGGAACAATTTCATGTTTAAACCATTAATGCTATGTGTTAATTATCCAGTCTACAAGCCCTTCTCACAATGTGTTTATCCAGGGGTTGCACAGGGGTTGGACAAAATACATTATAAGTAATCCTAGTCTACGTCTCAGTAATTTAAACTTACAACAAGGTTTTCCTTCTACATAACCAAGTACCACTATATTGATTTCTCAAACCAGATCAATTGACAGATTGTCAGGCTTGTCAGTGAATCAACAATATTGTATTTCAGGGCAAAATAGGGTTTAGTATTATATTTCAGACTGACAGGCCTTAGCATTGGTTCCTAAAAGAAAAGGTCTATTATATTAAACTGTTTTTTATTACCAAATCTGTCATCCTAATCATTATTTTTAATTTTGTATCATGCCTTCTGGAATAAGTCAGATGCAATTTTGAACTTAAACTTAAATGTTGATGTAAACTGGGATGGGCTTATTGTAATTGGATTATTACCTCCCGTACTGCTGACGCGTGGTGCATGAAGTGGGAGTATATTGACAGGCTCTACATAATGCTTATTGTTTTCAGTATTCTCAACAACTTTTGAATATTGTTTAGGTGATAAGACATAGAAGAACCTTTGGGATGTCTTCGAATGGACACCCAGCTAATCCTCACTTGTTTACTTTAGAAAGGGCGGCCATCAGCTCTCCCCTGGGAGGGGGCCTCTGATGGTAAGGTCCAACAGTTGCATGTTGAATTTAAGAATATATATATATGATATATATTAAAAACTGTGGAATAGGGATGAGTTAGCTTTTAAGGTATGAATTCTAAAGATCTATAAAGATAAATTTGGTACTGATATGTTGAAAACTTTTCAAGTTATTAACAATCAAGTGATTTACCCTTATAATTTGTAAAAATTTGACAGTAACCACGGAAACAGGGTGAAAAATGCAAAATCCAGCTTGGGAACAAGCATATTCAGATTCAGCAGGTCCAAATTGTCTAAAATAGCCTTGTTCCCAACGTTTATTCAAAAATGCTGCCTAAACTTATTTTTTATAGAAATCCAACTAGACTAAGAACCTTTGGGGGTCTTGCATCAGTGGGCTTATGACTCATGGGGATTTAATGGCCCTGAGGTCTGTAAAGAACCCCTCCTGTTCCTATAGCCACCCTGGGATGCCCCAAAGATTCTTTGTTAACATTGTTGAAATACATATTATATAAGATTAATGAATAAAATTACATTATCAACATTTCCTTTGCATCAAACTTAATGTCAAATCAAACATTTCAAAATTAAGTAACAAATGAAATGTCCTCTTTACCTTTATTTCCAGATTCCCAAATGAAAGTGCTGCAAGATTCTAAAGAATAGGAATAAAACACTTCAAATAGATAATGGTCCAATTGTGTCAAGATGGTAACAGAGAAAAATGGAAAGGGCTATTAGCAACATTTTTCCTTGCATTACTGCCAGTTTGTTTATTTGTCATGATGCCTAAGCGAGGCAACATATCTGTAAATGTAAGGCCTGTACATAAGCCTGTAAAAAGAATGATATTTTGGACACAATGGTATCATCGGAGATTTCCATTGGAAAGGGTTGGGGAAGTGCACTTGGCATGTCCCTTTGCCTGTACCTTACATTCAGACAGAGGCAATTCTCTGCTCTATGATGCTATTTTGTTTCATACTCGTGATCTCCAGCATCCACCAAGGGAAAGAAGCCCAGACCAGGTGTATATTGTACTTTTCAAGGAGTCACCTCGTTATCCAGGACGTCAACCTTACATTCACGGGAATTTCTACAACATGAGTGCAACCTACAATCCCCGGTCAGATATATGGATACCATATTTAAGCATACATACAAAGAAAGAAACTGGGTTCCCTCCAAATTTTCTACCTGCATCTTTGCCTCAGATGACTTACAAACAGAATGCTAGTGAAGCAATGATAGCCTGGGTCGTGAGTCATTGTAGAACTAAATCAAGAAGGGAGCAGTACGTCCAGACACTTCAGCGTTACACAAAAGTGGATATTTTTGGTAAATGTGGAAAACCTTGTCCCAAAAATGAAAAAGGTAGTCTTTGTCATAAAGCTTTAGCAGAATCAGGGAAATACAAATTCTATCTATCATTTGAGAACTCTTCTTGCCAATCTTATATCACAGAAAAGGTTTACAATCCTCTTGCTTATGGTATGGTACCTATAGTGTACGGAGGGTTAAAGCACAAAGACTATGCCAGTTTCCTCCCATCCCATTCCTTCATTGATGTGAGGGACTTTCAGTCAGCCAAAAAACTTTCGGAGTACCTTCTGTATTTGAATCGTAACAACACAGCCTACCTCGAGTACCACATGTGGAGATCAGAGTACAGCGTCACTATGTGGACTTACAACGAGTATCTGTGTCAGGTGTGTAAACATCTCCACAATAACACTCTAAAGCAACCAAAAACCATTGACTTTGGCAAAGAATGGGATGTGAAAAAGAATTGTGATTTACATTTGTTAGATAAAGTAAGAGGACAATAGCAGGCACATTTAACTATGTTACTTTTTCATTCTTTGCAGTTTAAGAAAATAACAAAGATATTCTAATATACTGAGAATGTATGAATCATTATGCTATACATATCTCTCTTAGTGCTACAAAACACATAGAAACAAGGTTATTAGTCATAAGGTTATGGTTAAGTTCCATAAGTTGTCAGTATGAAGCTATAGTATTAACATTCAGGTGCAAGGATTAATATTAATGCTGATCAAAATCAATGTTGCTGTAACGTTAGATTGTAATATTGGTTTTGTATTGAAAGTTGATGTTGAATCAGCATTAGCTTTTCATAATTGAAAAACTTCCAATTTAACCAATATAAAATGTTGATACAATATTAATGGTGAATAATGATTCAATATTAAGGCAACATTAGTGCGTTACTGGGATAGTCACTTACATGTTAACTATATAAAAGTATTTAACAATTACAAATGGTTAATACTTCTCTAATAAATCATTTTCATGGTACATATACATATGGTATTAAGACCTACCTCAGATAACAAATGAGAAACATGGGCAACCATCTATGTTTTGTATTATTCTTCCTGAAATAAAAAGTATGAAATTATCTGTTCCCTTAATCATGTGTAACAAACAGGTTTGAGTAAGCAAATAATAATTGTTTAGCAAAGAAATTGGATTAAAAAATGTTAACTTTTGTTACTTTATGTAAGTCAGCAAGTCAGTGAAGTATAGTAGGTTAATTATCCGTTAATGTTAGGTTTACTTTATTAGTTGATTCGTCTCTGGATAATAACTAGCTCCTATCGCAGTCTCCGTCCCGTTTGACTGCTATCGTCCAATACATAATAATAGTTCCTGTATTATGTAAGACATAACACTCACGTGAAAGGATGTTCTTTATTTATTCCTGTGTTATTATACTTCCATGACAAGATCTCAATTGACAATGAACAGCTCCAAGGATGGAATCCACTCAATCACACTCAGTCAATGTTCCCGCCAACTAAACAGTCTATCAGCTTCTATTCCAATTCCAGGACTAAGCTTCTAGAACTCAACCTTTCCCAGATGTTTTACTCACAACGTTCAGCTTGATCCTAACAACGTTCAGACTGAATGCCAGCCATGAAAGCCCTTATGTATGATGTTACAATACACATCATGACCTAGAGTCCTCCTTACTCCAAGACTTTTGACAAGGTGTTGGTGTAAACACTACGCTAAGCTTACAGAGCATGGACTGACCATCCGCTTCAGTACATGAGTCTAAATGTCACATTTAGTACTGATAGATCAAATGTGATTTGTAGTGAGCAAGCTAGAAATGCAAAGCAAATTTCATGTATTGGACCTCCTTTATGATTTCTACCTAAAATTACATTATGTTCAGTTGCCTGATCCCCACTAAGCAAACCCTTCCCTCTCTGATTGAACTGATCTCCTGTGGGAGCCACTAATTGCACCGCCACGAGACTGGCAAATGATAAACCAAATTTCCAGGGGTTTAGTTGGCCACCTTATACCAAAAAATATCAGATTTGTTTTATTTCAGGGGTGTTTAGCTGTTAGCTGGCCTTGACAATAAGCCCATCCCACTTTGGGTATATCCTGGGGTTAGACAAGGGTTGGACAAAATAGACATAAATTACTTAATTCCATGACAATGTTGAGGTGTGTGCTGTTACTGCAAAGGCTGGCTGAAAAGTGACACTGTCTCAGAGTAGCCACCTAGTGGTAGAAGCAGTCAATGGTAACATAGGCCTATGGGTGGTGGCCTCTGGTGTTAGGTATATGACATCCTCACATGGAATTTATATAAATATATACCAATATATATTGACACATATCCCCAAGTACTGCTAAAACATCATTATTTCTTAAATTTTATCAATTGACAGATTTGCAGGTTTGCCAGCCAATCAAAATACTGTATTTCAGGGCAAAATAGGCTTGGACATTTTAGGTTGGACTGACAGGCTTTACCATTGGTTCCTATGGGGAAAATTCCGAAATGTAAGGTTACATTTTAGAAATTTTAGGAGCCATCTGTGAACTAAATTGCTTTGGTTAATTTTGTATTGTGCAGCACTCTTCAGGGAATAAGCATGGAAGCAATTATGATAATATTACATGGTAAACTTTATTGTTGGTGTAAACTGGGATGGGCTTATTAACACTAGTCACCCAGGATGACTATTGACATTAGTCAGCCAACCAAGTCAATTTCGAGTCCCAGTGGGGACCTGTCTTAAAAGCTGCTTGTTTTACAACCAATAGTCAGCAGGTAAATACACACTAAATACCAATATTTGACTGTCTCCAATCAGTTCTGGCTGCTTAAATGACAAGAACTTATGGGGCCTTCCATTAAGTACATACACACCAAGAGGGGGGTCTGAAATCTATGAAAATTTGTGTACATTCCTGTATAAATCCAATGAGTATTTTAGCCAAAGGGCGGGTGGGGGGTCTAGGATTTTTGAAATTTTGCGTATGCACTAAATGGAAGGCCCCTATATTGATACTAATGATATGGAATCATTGTCAATGTTGAATACTTCTATTTACTCATGTACTCACACACCTGTGTGTTCCATGAAAACTATAGATGTTGTACAAATATGGTCACATGAATACCATTATTTTGGTGATCACCACGTTGCCTTGAATAAAAACTAAAATGATTAAATTCTAAAGGGAAATGATTGTCTTGATTCCTGAATTAGTTTGAGGTCAATCTAAAATGATATGTGATCTAGGGGCTTGGACAATTAATGATATCTGTTCTAAAGGGATCACCAATATAGCGGCCAGCCCATTTAGGGGAGGTGTGATGTCATCTGCACAATGTCTATATTGTTATCAATTACTAGGTGTATGAGGGAGACCAACAAGAACTAGATTATAGCCAAATTGTCTACACCAAGAAAAATACATACTTTTTATTGAGCCCTAGCCTAAGAACTTAACTTTCTTTTGTTCTTTTGTCTTCTTAAATTGACTCTAATTCCTGTTATACAAATTCTTCCATCAGATTGATATATAGATTAAAAATAAATTCAAATTGTATATTAAAACATAATGTTTCACATCTAATTTTAACATAATATGCAGTTAATACAATATTTTGTGTGGCAGAGCACCAAAAAACAAAGGGAACAGTAACCTTGTACACCTAGAATGGTAGAATGATAATGATAGACAATTCCTCTATGATAATCAAGCCATATTCTTCATTTCAACATCCTTGGTCTTGATTAATCATTTTATCAGTTTAGCTTAGCTCAGTCAAAGTGAGACAATGTTTGAAGGTGAATAGAGATTTTATCATTTGTAATTCACATTACAAAGCTTCAAATCTTCTAACACAATGTGCCTGTTTGAAGAAAAAATATTAAAAAATGTAACGCAATATTCCAATATACTATTTTGGCTCATGTTGAGTGAAAACTATCACGATGTTCGGGATAAATAGCATTCATTGGGAGTTAATATATTTTTTGCCTAAACACCATAAAGTGTAATATACCTGAAGAGACTCACGACTTTTTCATTCAAAAAATACCCAGAAATCAGGAATATTCCTACCGATAATTATTAATATGTAGTAAATATTAGGAGCAGTGCCCTTGATTCTTTACAGATAAAATGGACACACTCAGGATGATATTCTGCCTGACCCCTAGTGATCTTTAGCACTTTTATGGAATCTTCATCTTGACACCTAGTGGAATACAGGCTTTAGGTTCCCTTGAATATGATGTCTGAACAGCTCTGAACAATAATCACCTATTGCGCTTACGGGTTCCTTTCAAAATGCAAATTTTGATACTGGCACCCTAGACCTGGACAAACAGAAAAAAATCTTCCCAAATAAAAGGAGAAGAATCTTTCTGGACCATAGTCTACATGTACAAGTGTACCTTTCCAGGAACCAGTGGCAAAGAACATTCCCAGTGTGACATAGCGATAATCCAAAGGCCCAGAAAAGTAGTTCTCCTCATTAGATTCAAGGGAAAAGTTCCCTAGTGGACAACCATGTTTTCTTTTACTTAACTTTCAAAAAATGTTGAAAAAGTGCTGTTTCGAACTTCTCATATTGAGCCAGTGATTTCAACTTTTGGTTATTTCTAGTAAATAACAAAATTAGGTGGTTTACGATTTAATATGGATGTAGAACACATACATACATGTAGACATATTAAATGTTCCTTGTAACAATATAAGGTAACAGGAATGAAAGCCATCAGTGGCCCATTGCACAATATAATTTCGTTATGAGGATCAAGTTAAGATATCAAAAATACTCAAATCTCTGGTTCTAATGAATGAAATTGAATTTTGTAAATCGATGTAAAAAGGGGAAAAAATTAGAGAAAATTGAGTAAAAGTTACAGCTCTCTGGGGGCATTCTAAATATAGAAAAAAAATGTTGCAAAATGATTGTTGTTACGAAAATATTATTTTCGTTAATAATTTTATTTCGGTTGCTAGGAAACCCATTGTGCAACGGGCCACAGAGGTTGATATTACAGTTTTTTCCTGTAACATCTTTATCATCTGCTGAAAAAATGATATTTCACACTGGTCAATTTGTTGTTGCCTGACAAGTAAGACATGCATAACAACAATTATTATTCTTATCGGAAATGGTAGCAGTCAGGTCATTTTGTATACCAAAAATAACATGTTAGTATTTTGTTTGTGAGCCGAAATTGGTATGACAACAAGTGCGCTCCGCATCCAGGAGGCAAACCCGGGTCGACCACGCTGCAGTTTGGCACCTTATCCATTAGGCCACCCTGGTGGAGCTTTGGTAGGGGCTCCAGTGTGGGTATGGGAGGTCATTTACACATTTACAGAGGAGGATTAAAAATCTTACCGATGGCATAAAAGCTTTCGGCAGAGCCAAGCTACCACTGTATATCAGATCTAAATTCAAAAGATAATCTCTCTTTATGATGTCTTACTCTTAAAAACATCCACAAATTAATTATTTCAACGTTTGGACATTTAGGATCATTGGATCAACACTAAGCTTAACCCTTTAGACCCCAATCCTGCCATGGCCGTCCAAGGGTCTACTCCCCGATTCGGCCCTAGCCACCTGGAAAACGGCCATTTTTTCTTTAATTTTCCATATTTCCCCAAAGGAGAACAATCTTAATAGCGTGCAGCATACGGTAATGGCAAATTTATTGTTTAAAAGGTGCTTTAATTTCCTATTCCATGCTACAAACCAGATTCCTATAATTTTAATATTAAGGGTGGGTAGCCCTTTGAGGTTTCTCAATTAAAACAAATTTAAGGGATTTCTGAGGTAACTCCTGAGAAATCGTGGGGAAATCCAGCAAATTCGTCCTTGTAATTGGTGGGGTCTAAAGGGTTAACAACAGCACCACTTTTTTGGAGCTATTTTTCACTAAGTAGAATTAACATAAAACAACATTCAGGCTCATACTCAATGTAAATTAATTTGTAAAAAAGATTTTATGGAGCAGTTGGCACTACCTGAATGGTTTTTAATGAATGGTTTCAAATTAGTTTTTCTACAGGTCTCTTATCCAAAGACACTGCTGAGCCCCTTTCTAACTGTAAGAACCAACATATATAATATCAATGCTAACATTGCATATTTTATAGTGCCCCCACTACAGAACAACATCAACAAGTTCTATTGTAAATGCATCCACTTGCATATGAATTAATAAATAATTCTGAGTGAAACACAACTGATGAGGTAATCCACCGAAACCGCAACATACCGCTTAAATTCTCATTTATTTTTTTCAAAGTAAAGAGAATCAAATTGTACATAAAAAAATCTGTACATACATATATACACACAGAGAAAACCTTCCTTTTCCCCTCCACCTCCCCCACTCACCCACATATACCCACCACTACCCCACCCCTTCCACACCCCCTCCCCAGTGTGTGTACAGGCAGGAGCAGACCTAGCGCTAGCCCTGCCACACCTGCCAGGGGCAGACAGGAACCAATGGGAATCCCTGACATACAGACCTGGCACCTGTGCATTCCCCTAGACCAATGGAAAACACAGAGACGAAATAAGCGGCAAAAGGGCACCCCTGTGAAAAAATATTCACCCCCACCGGCTCAGTAGCAGTCTTGTACTCACCCAGAGCAGTCTGCCACGTCCCCACACCACTTCATACTCAATGTAAAGTCCTCCCTTTTTTGGTTGTGTGGTACATCAACCTTATGGTAGAAATATGGGATGGTTATGAAAATGAAATTTAATGGACCTTTGTCTTTTTTCTCTTAATACAGGTTGTTATAGCTACCATGTGTTACAATTTCGAAAGAAATTTCCCGAATGTTTTATTCTGTGTTTAGGTAAAGACTAACATAGAAATGACATACACAGTGACTGTTTTGACAATATTGTTGTTAGGAAACTGCTCAACACATTGCCAGACACAGCTACATTGCTTACAATCAAAGTGAGTAAGCTCCCAATCCTGTGTCTTGCTCCCTATTCAGATCTGTACAGACAGCGGAAAGATAGCACGTTTGGACTTGAATACCACTTGATCTTTTATGTATTCATTTAGCATATATGGCTATAGACTTTTTACGTCTTGAATATTGTTTTGATCTTCACAATCATATCTAATCACAATACAGTCCATGGGGGCGAGTCCTTTACACACTCATTTGAAGCAATTGAAGCATGAGACATACCTTACAATATCAAGTCAGAATGTACTAGTCAACGCTTATATTCATTGGATAAAGCTCTTCTTTAGGGGCAGATACAGAAATTTGAAAAGCTAATTAATATCATAGGCTTTGTACTGAAATGTTGCACATAAGCATGAGTTCACACGCACAAGGTATTTGGTTTTTTTTTGTCTATAATTATGCTTATCTGTTCCAAGCTGTCTCTGGCGTATAGGTAGATACGTTAGTCATCCTATGACTATTTTTTGTATAATTCTATAGAAGCTTAAATGAATTGCATTTGTGTCTTTTTCTCACATACATCGAGCTGAGTGTTGGAGTGGGCGCGAGTGTTGAAGAACTACCAGCTCTTCACCTTACAAGAAATTAAAGGTATGTTGCACCTTATACCTCCAAAGGTAACCAGGGCCGAACCTAGTGAAACATGTGATGTTATTATAACATTGCAGCAACATTCTGTCTGGTTCTGGATTGGTTTTTGTTACATCATTTTGATGGCTCCCAATAACATTGCTGCAATGTACTGCTGTGACATTGCACTGTGACGTTATTATCACATACTGGTTATGTTCTTCAACCTAAAGAGAATGTTCTCATAACGTTCTGTTTTGGTTTTGTCCTAACCTCACCAAGAAATAATGTAATGATAACATTCTGATTTGGTGAGGTTGAAACCTCACCATCAGTAACATAATATTTGTTACGTGCCATCCTACTAACAGACTAAAAAAGTATGGTTGCAGAACGTTTCTGTTACATCAGAAGTTGGCTGGGCTGATACAGGATTTCCATAAGGATGGCTAAAGCGGCATACCCACTAGGCGACTTTGGGACGAATCGGCGCCAACGTCAGCACAGCTGCCGGCAGACCCTGCTTAGACTAGGCATACACACACATAATCGGTGCTGACGTCGGCGCCGACGGTCAGCCGATCCTTATCAAACATGTTTAATAATTTTACGCCGACGCCTACGGCCCACGGTTGTCGGCGTCGCCGCATTGGTGCATCGCCTAGTGGGTATGCCGCTTTATATAGTCCCTTATAATTGACCAGACAACATGGCCATTTATGGGGTCTGATGACAATTATATAATTCTACAGTATACACGATTTGTCAAGAAAGTGACAGGGGGCATGGAAATTTCCTAAATTCAACAGTGTGATATAAGGGGAGAGGGTAGGGTGTCAGGATATGTATATATGGTCAATTCTCAAAAAAGTGGGTAAATTCACTATTTTTCAGTATTTTTTATTTTCTTTTCGAAAAGCAAGTTGTAGCATGACCGTGGAGTCCAAAGGGTCCAGTGGCCCGTTGCACAATGGATTTTAGTTGTGAGGATCAAACAACGAAAGCACAACGAACTTTTGCTTAACAAGAAAATGTTTCGTTGTTACGAAAATGCATGTTCTCTGGTTCTAATGTATGAAATTGAAATTTGTAAATTGTTAGAAAAAGGGGGAAAATTAGAAAAATATCAGTAAAAGTTACAGCTCTTTGAGGGCATTCTAAATATAGAAAAACAATGTGTCAAAACGATCGTTGTTACGATAAATGTAACAACGAAATGTTTCACTGTTTTTTTTTCCTTGTTACGAAAATCATTGTGCAACAGGCCACAGACCTCTTTGCAGTACCAGAGGTAACCAGGTTTTATCATAGAGATACATAACTCTATTTTCTTTTATTTCTCCTCTAAAAATGATATATGATGTAAGAAAGAAAAATCTATATAGAATTAGTATCCGAATTTTTCTATTCAAGGATAGACAATGCCTCTAAGTGGGACTCCCTTTAACTAAGTATATGATTTAATGTTAAGTGTATAATTATGAGTCTAAAATGATTAGATACCCTTTGATAATTCTATCTACTCTATATTAACCATATTCAAAAAAAGCATTTTTCTCCTTTTAACATGGACATCTTGCTTACTATTGTTTTTAAAGACTTGAAATATTCAGAATATTTAGATAATATTCATTCAGAGGGAAGGGTTAAAACCTGTGATTGAGGTCTTAGTTCTTGTTTTATAGAATCTAGAAATAAATGTGAAAATATTTACATAACGTCTCCTATTTTTTGTCATAAAATCAAAGCTAAGACCTTATTATAAGTCAAGCATCTTAGACAGATTGAGACAAGGAGAATAACAAAGATTATCCCTATATGTAATGAGCTTCAGGTACTCTGGGTCATTGCTGCTTTTGAACCTGCCCACCATGTTTACCTGAGAGGCTACCGGCAGAGACTTTGTATGTATATATAGGATATATCGAGACTGGAAAGCTTCTCTCTGGGCCTATGTGCTCATTCCCCTAGTGGCTGGTTGGAACCAACCTGGTCAACCATGACCAGGGTCTGATCATTACCAATGTATTTTTAGAATGGCAGGTGGCACCTCACAGGTCATTTTTACCACAGGCATAATGGTCAATCCAAATCCAATCCAACCAGCACCTATAGGTGGCAGGCCTGTAGTGCATAGCAGGTTTTCCCCTGGCTTTCCAGTCTCGATATATCCTATATATACATACAAGGTCTCTTCTACCGGTTCTGTGAGGTCGGCGGGTAAAGTCAGCTCCGTAGGGCTGGCAGAACATAAATTGTAACTGTCCCTGGTCTGTAATAACCTTCCATGTGCTCCTCTTGACCGCCTGCTCATGGTATTAGACTCTCATCCCAGTGAGAATCTTCTTTTCCGACGATTTTATTATTGAACGTAACAAAACATGAGCAGTAGTTAAGCTGGGCCTCTCAGTGCTGAGGATTCAAACTGAATGGCTACCCTACCCCTACCACTACCACTACCGCTACCGAATAAAGCAATTAAAAAAAAAGAACCTATTTATAATTAGACATATAATGAGTTAGGCCGGGTGCAGGGGCGGATCCAGGGGGAGGGGGGTCCAGGTGGTCCTGACCACACCCCTCTTTGGTGGACCCCTAAACTACAAAAAGAGGGGAAAATGCTGCACACATACCTGAGAATGCGGCCTGTTTTAGTACGTAGCCCTTATGTTGACCCCCCCCCCCCACACACACACACTTTCAAAAATCCTGTATCCACCCCTGAGGTGACAAGGTCCCCATTCCTATGTTACCATGGGGGGTTACTAGATCATGTCAGGTTGCAGTTGATGTCACTTGAAAGCATGTAACTTCGTGAACCCTACATCAACATTATGATGTGACCAACTTTTATTCTCATATGATTGTACTTGTTGTATGATTGTATTTATTGCATTACAATGGTATATCATATCATCATAAAGTGCCTTCACAAAATCAAAATATGCCTTGCAACACTGTGTCACCATACAGTATGCCCATTCAAAATTTCCAAGCAGGATAACTTTAAAAATTTACCATTAAGGATAGACTGCTGTGGTTGGGGGCCAATTCGGTAAAAGAGTGATGTATCAGAGACTATAAGTCACTTTTCCAAATGTAATATATCATTTAAGAGCCTCTATTTTCTTTATATAAATAACAGTCAATTTTCAGTTAGTTTTGAATTTGAAAGTAAATATTATAAAAACTACTTTTTTTCACTTTTATTTTTTTGGCAAAGACTTTTTGCCTAATACCCAATAAAAATTAATGAAACATTAACAATGTGTCATTAACATTTCTATGGAGAGAACTATGTCTCATATTTTCCATGTAGGTCCTAGTTTGTATTTTAACTTAAGAATTTTGATGATTTTAAAAAATGTCTTTTTCTACATTACACAAAACAAAAACTAGGACTCATACAAAATATTTGAGATATGTTTCCTTCCAAATGTACAATAACTACATGTATTCAAAATGTTAAAGGTTATTGACCATTATTGGCTGAGATATAAAATATGTAGGAGTTTTTCAACTTTCAAACTTAATACCAAATCAAGCATTCATATGGTTCAATATTAATTGATTGTCCATTTTCTCTTCATTTCCAGGTTCCAAAACTATAGTGCAGTGGGTTTAAAAAAAGAAAGGGAAGAAAGAACAGAATTCATGATGGGAACAAAGGAAAAATGGGAAGGCCTATTGGTAACAAGTTTCCTTGCATTGTTATCAGTTTGGTTTGTTGTCATGACGAGTAGAGGTGGCAACATATCTGTAGATACAAGGCCTTCACCAAAGGCTGCAAAAAGATTAAAAATGATAGTTTGGACAAAATGGTTTGGCAGAAGATTCCCAGTGGAAAGAGGCAAAGAAGTGCACATACCATGTCCCTTTACATGTACCTTACATTCAGACAGAGGCAATCCTCTGCTCTATGATGCTGTTTTGTTCCATGCTCATGATGGCCAGGGGCCACCAAAGGAAAGACGCCCAGACCAGGTGTATATTGTGTTTGTCATGGAGTCGCCTTGTTATCCAGGACCTTACATTCGCGGGAATTTCTACAACATGAGTGCAACCTACAATCCTCATTCTGACATATGGACACCATATTTGAGCATACATAAAAAGAAAGAAATTGGATTCCCTCCAAATTTCTTCCCTGCAACTTTGCCTCAGATGACTTGCAAACAGAATGCTAGTGAAGCAATGATAGCCTGGGTGGTGAGTCATTGTAGAACTAAATCGAGAAGGGAGCAGTACGTCCAGACACTTCACCGTTACACAAAGGTCGATATATTCGGTAGATGTGGTAAACCTTGTCACAAAAATAAAAAGGGTAGTCCTTGTCATAAAGCTTTAGCAGAATCAGGTAAATATAAATTCTATCTATCATTTGAGAACTCTCCATGTCAATCTTATATCACAGAAAAGGCTTTCCATCCCCTTGCTCATGGTATGGTACCCATAGTGTATGGAGGGTTGGAGCACAAAGACTATGCCAATTTCCTCCCACCTCATTCCTTCATCGATGTGAGGGACTTTAAGACAGCCAAAAAACTTTCAGAGTATCTTCTATATTTAAATCGTAACCACACAGCCTACCTTGAATATCACATGTGGAGACGGGAGTACCGAGTCACCGAGTGGACTCTTAATGAGATGTTGTGTCGAGTGTGTACACATCTCCACAACAACACTGTAAAGCAACCAAAAACCATTGACTTTGGCAAAGAATGGGATATAAAAAAGAATTGTGATTTAGGTTTGTTAGATAGAGTAAGAGGACAATAGCAGGCAGATTTAACTATGTTACTTTTTCATTTTTTGCAGTTTGAGAAAATAACAAAGATATTCTAATACACTGAGAATGTATGAATCATTATGCTATACATATCTCTCTTAATGCTACAAGGGGAAAATATACAGAAACAAGATTATTCGTCATAAGGTTATGATTAAGTTCCATAAGTTGTCAGTATTAACCTATAGTCTTAACCATCAGGTGCAAGTGATAATGCTGATCAATTGTTGATTTAATGTTAGATTTCAACATTGATTTTACATTGAAAGTTGATATTTAATCAACGTTAGGTTTTCACAGTTAAAGAAAGTTCTATTTTAACCAATATCAAATGTTCATACAATATTGATGGCAAATGTATATTGATTCAATATTTAGGCAACATTAGTTAGTTACGAGGATAGTCACTTGCATGTTTACTATATCTAAAAGTATCTAACAATTACAAATAGTTAATAATGATCTAATGAATCATTTTCAGGGTACATATACATTATGGTATTGAGACCTACCTCAGATAACAAATGAGAAACACAAGCTTTAGCATCTATGTTTTGTATTATTCTTCCTAAAATAAAAATTACGAAATTACCTGTTCCCTTAATCATGTGTAACAAACAGGTTTGCTTAAGCAAATAACAATAAATGTATAGCAAAGAAATTGTATATAAAAAAGATTATGTAAGTCAGCATTTTTCAATTTTTACAAACTAAAGTAAGCCATTGTGGCAAGGGTAGTTCTGGTTCAAAATAACTTGAAATTTGTGTGAGTCTACAAGTCACATTTAATACTGATAAATTAAATGTGATTTGTTGGGTGAGCAAGTTAGAAATGCAATGCAAATTTTATGTATTGGACCTCCTTAATGATCTGTACCTAAAAATACATTATGTTCAGTTGCCTGGTCACAACTAAGCAAATCCATCCCTCGCTGATTGAACTTATCTCATGTGGGAGCCACTAAGTACACCATCACCAGACTAGCAAACTGGTAAAAAATGTATTTATATTTTTCATTTTGGTTGCCATGGTAACTGTAGAATGTTTTGAATAGAAATGAAATTTTTCAATTTTTGCATATTTTTACATTAACGTTCCTAGAAATGCCCCAAAATATGAATAAACATTGATTTTAAAGAAAATATTCAAATTAGAAAATTGTTCTCCATGTTATTTCCTATCATTTGATACCATATTCTCATATTCATCTTAACTTTCAAGTACATCACATAAACAAGAATCTAGGCACGTCATGCCCTAAAATTCATGAAATTTCCATCATTACAGTTATTTTTCATAATAAACGCTATTGATACAGTGAAAATGCAAATTATGACCAATAGATATTCAAGAATATGGTTGAGGTCAGTTTACTGAATTGTTATGTACTGATTCAAATGATTGTGATATCAAAACAAAAGGGAATTCTAAAAAAAAGTATCAAAACTGTAAAAGATGCAATCTAATGGGCGGCCATCTTGAATTTTGCATAAAAATGGCTGATTCACGTCCATTTTTTAAAGGGAAGAGCCAGTGTCTGCAAATTAGTATACTATTGTGATATACATCATCAATGGAATCCCTATACAAAACTTTATACTTCTAATCCTCCTAGTTTTAATTCTATGTGTGTTTTTCTGAATCAAACTGAATTGCCCTGCTTGCACCTTGTGCAGCATGCACGGTGCATTCGTCTGTGTGTGAAGTCACAAGCAGAACAGTTGAAAAATTATAAAACTGAAAAAAATGCAATAAGAAATTTATCAAATGTTTTTTATAAGTCTAAAAGAGATCAAAATCACCAATTTAAATTATTTATAAAAGAAAATGTGAAAAAATAAGTTTTGTATGGAATTTAGAAATTTTGTTAGGTGTGCAGGGGATTTAATGTGTGATCTGAAATATAGACAAGTTTTTCTAAGCAAGATATCAATTCATAGTTAAAGAAATGTTGTATACTTATAATTAAGTATCAAATCTACAGTATATGACACAAATTTTACAAAATCAAAATTTCACTGGCCCTCTCTCTAACAAGAGGGTTGACTTAATTTGAAAATAGACAAAAGAAAAGAGATGTATTAGTGGATCAAGTTTGGAAGCTTACAAACCTATGAAAATGGTGATTGACTTTCAATTAATTAGAAGGAAAATAATATTGTTTTAATCATGATAATAAACCTTTTAATTCTAAATATTCAAAACTTTTATGGATGAAAAAAGATGGCATCACTAATAGAATGTCAAATTTGCATTAGATACCATAATCATAACGTCACAAAATCTATATTGAAGTATTGTTGAGCAAAATGCGCTTCAGTATAATTGTATAACAACATCTAATATAAATATTTCAAATATTATCTTTGGTATATGAAAATTATAGAAATTGAAGCCTAACTAATAAGCACCGATCATCTTATGATCGATCAATTTCCTATGGAGCCGTCAGGAAGGGGTTAAACTGTAGCACTAGTCTAAGCCCTAAGGCATTAAGGAAGGCTGAAACCAGCGAAAGAACATCGCGACGCGTGGACTAAATCTTGTTTCAACAGCGTTTTCAAGAAGGGGGAACTATATTACATCAAGAGAGGAAGAAGAACTGAATGTATATTGAAAAATATATGGTTTATACTTGCCTCCCAACAAGGATTCAGTTGGCTTGAATATCCTTTGTGTAGTACTGCTCTTTAGCAACTGACCTAATGGTTTCCTCAAGACGAATAGGCGTGCAAGGTTCATCTCGTGTGCCATCTATAGGTCAGGTTGGGCCATCTGAATATTACCTCCTATCATACATGATGTATACAATGTGTATACAAAATGTGTACAACATGTAAACAACGTCTCAAAAGTTTCACAGTTTTCATAATATAAATACAACGTGTGAAAAATTATATTATTTTTACAACATGTATACAACTTCTATACAACATGCCTGGAATTAGGGGCCTTCCATATACATGTCACGCACAAGGGGGTGGGTGGGTGGGTGGGTGGGTGGTTGTGTTAAACAGTATGACATAGCCTAAGATTGGGCCTTATTTTCATGTTTAGATCAGAGAACTGAGTGTGACAGGGGGGTGGGTGGGTCCTAAAAATACCCTGTAAAAGTGTGACATCATTTATGGATGGCCCCTTACGTTGTTTTTACAATTTGTATACATCATAGCACGGGAAGAATTTGAACTCATACATTCGACAGGCTCGGGCTTGTCTGAAACCACTTCCTCTAAAACGTGTCAAGGAGTCTAACTCTTACTCCACTCCTAATCCTCCAACAGCAAACTATCATTATACTCTCGCTCGGTTTAAAACGACTATCCTAAACTTTTACAACGGGCGTGGAAGTTCTACCCCACCAATTTATGCTTTGATGTGCGTTCATGTTACAGGCCCTCCTGCAGGAATAGTATTATACACACCTTCCTACCACATAGTAGAGTTTCACACTATTGCATTGCAGTAGGTGCGGCTTTAACAAAACAATCCCCCTTTCCAGCTTCAACGTGTTAATTCCATTAATGCACCTACCTCTAATCTGACAACCTGTATCCAAAGGTATGCTACCCCCGGTACCCAGGTACCCCAGGTACCCTAACTAGCGATTTTTTTTTTTAAACGTGTTTATTTAGCTGGATGAGTTTCAGTTTAAGCCACTTGTTTCCGGCCCCGCCCAGCGTGTTGGTTTTTACATTGCGGCGGTATACAGGAAAACAATGGAGATATATACATAAATAACTGATCATACCGTTTGTCAGCATTTGTCCTATGTGCGTTTTGAACAGATCTTTAGACTCAATTTGTCTAATTATAAGATTTAGGGGGAGTCCTCCACCCCAAACCATATTTGTCAGAAAAGAGAAAGAACAAGACTGATTCTTCTCCTTTCCTTCACTTAAGGCCAGTTCGAGAGGTATCCTGGTTAGCATAATCGGGTAATAAAAAAGAAGTTGTCAAGATTAACACACAGCCCTATCAACGTCACAGGTGTTGACAGCCCTTATGCGGGGGTGCTACATAATAACCGTAACCAATTCTCTTTAACACGCTGAGAAACTTATATCACATATAACAAGGCTGCTCTAGTATGATATAAATGGTTTAGAAGTAGCCCTATCAACGACACAAGTAACATCAATCCCTGTGCGGAGGTGCTGTATGGAGCCATCCGCAGACAAAGAGTTTACCTTATCAGGCTGGGAATTTAAGTATCACGTGAAAAATGTTTAGAAATGATATCAGAGGTGTTGTACGGAACCATCCGCAGACAAAGAGCTCTCCTTATCAGGCTGAAAATCTAAAATTTCACGTGAAAGAAGAAATGCTTAGAAATGGTATCAATGACTAAAGCATAGCCCTGTGGCACCGGTAACATCAGTTTCTTATTGAACGATATCAAGCAACTTTTCCCTATGGGATATGCGATATATAGAATTATTCATTAAACCAAATTGATTCCTGTCAATTTCAATCTACACACAAATCTTGGCAGTTTTGGGACCCCCCCCCCCCCCCCCCCCCCCGGCCAGCGACACATGTAGGCTACATGATTACAGAAATGCCAACATTCTGTAAGTGTAATTAATGGAGGAAAGCGGGGGGGGGGGGGGGGATATTAGAGAGTTTTTGCAACACACCCCGATCTCAGTCCCCGTTCCCTATACGGATCTGCTGGGTTCTAGATGAATAGCCCCTATGTAAAATGACAGTTAAAGTGAAAATGATTATGAATTACATTTTCCTGCAATCTTATCCATCAGAAATGTGGATTTCATTAATAAGGATTTTTTCATAGGTAAATCTGAAAATAAATAGCAGTATCACAAGTTGAAGCTGTGTATGTATATTTTGATTAAAGATGATTTAGTCAGTGAGGGTAGACCTGACTAGCCCTGGGTCACGGTCTGCTGCTCCCACCTGTGTTCTCACTGGTCAGGGACACACAGGCAAACAGTGTATGAGGGTCTGCGAGGGGGGGGGGGGGGGGGGGGAGCAGAGTTACATCCGTAGGGGCACTGTGGTCAGCAGGGCCAGTGCTGAGGCCTCCCCTATCATATGAATGTACTTTTCCAATGAATCCTTTATGTTAGTTTCTTAATCAACTTTCTTGCACCCATCATGAATATAGACATGTTCATTACAAATAAATATGAGATTAGTTTTCTTCTTATTTGAGACATTATCTACTGGTAAGTAATGGGTAGGAGATCCGTGTTCCTGTGTGTCCCTGATCAGACGGCCCACAGCTGGGAGCAGCAGACCATGACCAAGGGCCAGTCAGGTCTGCACTCAGACACATTTATATTTATCAAAATATACAAACACAAAATCAACCTGACCGAGCCCTTTCTTTTCAGATTTATATCATAACTCATTATTCTAAAATAAGTTACATTTCTGACATATTTGATAAAGGCAGAATTCAAATAAATAATATTGTTTCCCTTATTAATAACATTATCCATGGGGACCATTCATCTATAGCCCCAAGATCCGTTTCGGGATCGGGGGAATGAGATACGTGTGGTTTGCAAAAACTCTCTATTGACATGTTTTGAATCGTACAGATTTATGTCTCAAACTTATCAACGTATATATATATCTGGTTTCAATACATATTATAGTAAAAACTCACAAAAGTGGTGAGTGTCATGTTGACGCTGGGGAAGGACAATCGTTTTGTTAGGCCGGGCCTAACGAATCTAGTGGGGGTCGAACCCACGAGGGGCTCGAATAATTCATTAGTCGCCGAGCGTCACGGCTCACCGGACGGATTGGGCCGATAGAGGCCTTTTATATCAGAACCACAGGACTGATGCAATACACGGCGTCCTACTTCTAGTATAGTGTAGACAATCTGCGGCGAATAACCCCTCCGCGCCAGAATCGACAACCATGATTCGCAGTTAGCGAGCGTCGAGGTGGCAGAGTGATAGTGTAGACTGATCTTTCCTCCAGCGACACCTGGTGGTATAAATTGAAACAAGGACGACCATGAACGAAAAAAATGTACTCAAATGGGGATTCGAACACGGGCAGGCCACCATCCAAATACCAACCGGTCTCAATGTTGCTTAACTTACCCGGGCTAGGGACCATCCAAGCAGAAACCGGTATGAACGGGGCTTAACTATGCGGTTAAATATATATATGAAATGGGTCGAGTGATTCCCCCATCGTGATCAGATCATAACTTATAGATTAGTGTTCACTGTAATTGACTGTATGGATTTAAACATATCAACCAAGAGCCATCAAGAGATAAGGGGCCGTGCATAAATGATGTCACACTTTTTCAGGGTATTTGTAGGACCCACCCACCCCCCTGTCACGCTAAATTCTCTGATCTAAACATGAAAATAAGGCCTGTTTCAGGCAGTGTCACACTTTTCACCCTACCCAACCACCCCCTAGTGTGTGACATCATTTATGGACGGCCCTTAAAGTCTAGTATTGATAGACTTGGATACCTGCCAAACTGAATTAAACCTTCTGCATACCGAGGATGATTATATTAAGCAGTTTGGGGTATTTAGGCATATTTCCTGGTACTGACATGTACAGAACCGTCAACGGTCAACCAGTTTTTTTTTTTTTTTTGGGGGGGGGGGGGCGGTTATGTGAGTCTTCCCTGACAAACAAGGGGTGCACGTGGTCAACCCTGACCCTGAGACATACCACCCGTGGTTTATGGCTTATCAAAGGGCCGCCTGGAGGCATCCTCGCACACCAGTCCCCCAGCCGCTCCCGCGATCAGTAGGCCCTGGTCTCAAAGGCTCCAAAACTGGGGGACCTCATGAATATTTAATTTATTTCCCTGTAATCAGAACACCCTTCTCAGGTTTCCCTATCTCCCCCAGATTGGGCGCCCTTGAGGTCAAGGCACTGATAGAGCGGTAGCGGCGACTGGGGCCTTGACTTGAGAAGATGCCTGGAGGAGGCAGGGACGGATTTAGGGGGGTGCGCCCCGGGCCCGCGCCCCCCCTATTTTTGGCCAAATTTAGATTTTTTTAATGTAAAACTCTTGCCCCCAGCTGGGGCGCTGGGACATTTTTAATATGGGCGCCCCCCCCCCCCCCCCTTTCTTGAACTCCTGGATCCGCCTCTGGGAGGGGTGTGTGTAACGGTCAGTGGAGGCCCTCAGACACCAGCCACACAGGGAAAATGAATGAAGATTTCCTCAGATACACGCTATTTTTGAATGGTTCTCCTGCTTTTATTTCTGGAGACCTACGGGGACCTTTGTAACAAGGGGTGCACGTGGTCAACTAGAATTCAGGAGGGATCGGTGAGAAAAAGAAGGGGCGGGCGGTAGTTTGGCAGTGGGTAGTAACCTTGAAAGAGCCCCCTTCCCAGTATAAATTGGAAACGGAGAAAGACAGTTTAAGTGGAGGATCGGATTCATATGGGGAGTCCCATTGGTATTGCAAATATAAATTTATACAACATTTATTTATAGTTTTACATTCTGAAATTGTAGTCTTATCCCCGTCATGGGTAGCGCTGTGGTCAGGGGTGTCTGGTGACCAGCTGCAGATGGTTATGTGATATGGGGGAAGAACGGGGGTTGGGCGTGTGGTCTCTCTTCTTGTGGAGCATTAAATTATTCCGACAGTGATGATAGAAAAGTCTTGAAATGATAAATGAAAGTTGGATTTTTTCTAAGGAAAACATTCTTTAACATAATTGTGAACAAATTGATATGTTAAAAGTCAAAAATGAGCAATAATTATGATAAATACAAAATTCGGAGAATTAAACAAATAATAATATTTTAGTACTCGACCCTCCCTTTATGCATGCAATTCTTCGCGCATGAATTTACTGGGTTTTTTTCTCATGGACCACTTTCATCTCTGGAAATCCCCTTAGCTTATTACCGGGGTGCTAAACACTGGCTTTCCCTACCAAGACATATTCGTGAATTACATAATATTGATATAAAATAGCACTGACGATGACAATTAAAAATTATGGCTTATTGCCGTATGACGGACGATACGTCAAGTTTACCAAGGCATTTACAGGATTCGAACCCACGGAGAGAAAACACATCAGGTCGTCAATGAAATGACTTATCCATTTGACCGCCGACCTGATGCTGCAGGTGATAGATTTTCAGACGGGTAGGTTCCTCCACGGGCCTTACAATGGGGTCAAACATTGCCATTTCTCCACGTATTCACAAATCAAGGCTCCTGCGCCGGTAAAACTAGTTATCTGTCAGGATAGACTGGGAGGGAGGGAGGGAGCGAGACAGCCCTGCGTGATGGAGGATTAATCTCTAGGGCCCGACCCGGGGGCCCGACCCAGAGACCGCCTGACGGTGTAACCCTTACCGGGCCACGCCCCACCACGCCCCGTTGCACTGCGTAAGTTATCCCCGGTCTCAACCGATGATTGGGACGGAATCTGAGGTGTGTTGCAGTTTGCCCCATGAGTTTGCCCCAGTCTGAGAGGCGGTCTCTGTGGGTCGTTACAGGGGTGACAGGGCGGATCCAGAACTTCGTATAGGGGGGGGGGGGGCACAAACATGAATGTACAGGGGGAGGTGGGCCCCCCTAAACATGATTTAATAGGGCAAGGGGAGGGGGGGGGGGGGGCCCCCCCCCCCCCCTTGAATCCGCCACAGATTGGTAACTATAAACAAATAAAGGCTCCCCCCCCCCCCCGCGAGGGTGGTCCCTTCCAGCCATTATATAATTTAGGGTCATGACTTACCGCTCCTGAATTTTAGGCGACCGCCACCTATTTTTGGACACCAAAAATCACCGCCCTCCCAAATAAGAGTGTGTCAATGGAGGGGGGGTAGACTGACCCGGTCCAGGGGCGGATCCAGGGAGGGGGGCGGACGGGCCTTGCCCCCCCCCCCTTGCCCTGTTTAATCATGTTTGATTGGGGGGGGGGGGGGGGCCCACCCCCCTGTACATTCATGTTTTTGGGCCCCCCCCCCCCCTCTACAAATTCCTGGGTCCGCCCCTCTCACCCCGAACGTTTCTAACGGCTATCATAGAACAGACCAGTATGGTGATTCCCCGCCAATTATTTTGTAACATGAAGTCGATAAGATGGCAGTTTAAGTAGTTATGCCTTTTAACTTATCTCGAGCTCTTTGGTCTGTGAACATAATCTTTGAACAAGAGATTATATAAAACCAGTGTATCTTTGCTGATTCCTTATTGTGTTTCGATAATATGTTTTTTAATTGCGCTATTTATCGCGTGTGAACGTAAGTGTGTGAGATAAAGAGTGTTGATTTCCGCTAATTAACTAAGTTCTCACGCTCGCATCGCGCTAGCTTCTACCTGACGTCGTACGTCATGACGTCAGATATCAGAATAAGTCGACGTCTTGGACAAACAGATAAGCGGAATTTCAACCGGGGCGCAGAAGGCTCCAGACCCCAGACAAGGAAACACCTTGATTTTCTGTCTAGGATTACGGTTCAGGAATCTGGATTACCACACAATATGGCACATAGACCCGCGGCCGGGCATCAACAGTAAGTCTTTATTTGTTAGTTATGTTCCCTATTTTCCCAAGAACAAGGGTCTATAATATATAGCAACCCGTTGTGTTTTCGATGGTTTTTAGTTGGCCGTTTGGGCAAAGAGATGATCTGGCGGAGGCAGTGGCTGTTTTAGAGGGGGTTGCGCGGGGGCCTTTTTGGGACCAATTTTACATTTTTTTAAATTTAAAACTCGTCCAAAAGGTAATTAAGAAGCAAACACTTCCAATAGCGCGCACCCCCCTCTTTTCGACACTTATTACAGACATGTCCACTCTAGATCCCGTGAGTCTCCTGACCTCCCCTAGCGCAAAATCGACCCCCCGCCCCCCCCCCCTTTCCTCAACTTGATCCGCCCCTGGACAACGCAGGGACGGGAAGGTGGGAGAATGCCCGGGGAGAATGTCTTATGCCCACCCCCAGCTACCGCCAGGCTGAATGGCCGGCCTAGGTGGCCCTGCCCCTTATTTACCCCTCCTTGCATGGTTTAATGACCCTTAAAGCATTGGCGGATCCAGGGGGGGGGGCAGACGGGCCTTGGCCCCCCCCCCCCCCTCCAAAAAAAAAAAAAAAAAAGAGAGAGAGAGAAAGAAAGGGAGAGAGGGAAGAGAAAGGAAAAGAAGAGAAAAACGGAGGGGGCCGTTCCGGGGTAGGTTAGATCTAAAATAATTGTTGTGTTCAGGCAACCCGACCTACCTTATTTTATTTTTGCTCTACCCTAATTATTTTCATAATTCTTTTTCTAAAAGATACTAAAATTCAATAGAAATGACCTAAATGACAGGGAAGAGCATATATTTTACCAAAAGATGTATTTAAAACTAAAGATAAAGTAATTTTTTCAACCTAAGTTGCACAACTATTTTTTTTTTGCCTTAGAGGGAGGGGGACTGACATGTGAGGGCTGGTAGACCTTGGATGGGTTCAAGGGAGGGGGCCGACCTATAAGGCTGGGAGACCTTGATTATGTATTAGAGGGAGGGGGCCGACCTGTAAGGGCTGGTGGACCTTGGATTTATGTTAGAGGGAGGGGACCAACCTGTTAGGGCCGGGAGACCTTGATTATGTGTTAGAGGGAGGGGGGCCGACCTGTGAGGGCTGGTAGACCTTAGATGTGTTAGAGGGAGGGGGCCAACCTGTCAGAGCTGGTGGACCTTGGACAGGGGCGGACCCAGGAATTTTCAAAAGGGGGGCGTGCTATAGTAAAATTTTCCCCCGGGCCCTCCGGGCTTAGGAATTTTAAATTAAAAAAAAATCAATATTTTGGCCCAAAAAAAATGGGGGGGGGGGGGGCATGTGCCCTGCATGCCCATCCCTTAAATCTGCGCCTGTTGGATATATATGTTAGAGGGAGGGGGGCCGAACTGTGAAGGCTGGTAGACATATGCTTCCCCTGCCAGTCCTTTGGTTCCCCTCCTGATCCTGTGCCTCCTCTGT
The DNA here is from genome assembly GCA_936440205.1 of Lepidonotus clava. Taxonomy (NCBI): domain Eukaryota; kingdom Metazoa; phylum Annelida; class Polychaeta; order Phyllodocida; family Polynoidae; genus Lepidonotus; species Lepidonotus clava. Next base: position 6,538,614 of record OW387143.1, read on the forward strand.
TGGCCCTGAGGATCCCCTGTCAACCCTCTGCTGCCCCTGTCGACCCTGTACCACCCCTGCAGAGTGAGACCTTGTGCCTCCCCTGTCCAAAATGCTCCAGAATGCCTCAGATTACATGAATGATAGGTTATCTTTTCCAAAAGTTCCTGAGAGTTTAGGGGCATTGGATTTGTATAGGAACGTACGCAAAATTCTTAAAATATCAGACCCCCCCCACCCCCCCTTGGTGCGTACGTACTTAATGGAAGGCCCCTTATCCTCCTGGGGTTATCATCATGTACACAAAAATTCCCTTGAAAAATTGGTATTCAAATTAAAATAATTATTAGGAAAAAAAATTATCCCTTAAGGTTACCAAAGTACCTCAGAATGGCTCAGATTGCATGAATGAAGGGTAATCTTTTTAAAAATTTCCTGGGGGAGGCCCCCCATACCCCCCCAATGGGAGGGGGGACCCCTCCCATACCCTCCCCGTGGACGGCTACGCCGTCCACTAATTAAGCCTTCATATACTACTAGGAAAATTGCAATTCTTGGCCCCCCCCCCCCTAAACAATTCCTGGATCCGCCCCTGTAAAGTACCATTTTAAATAATTTACACGATAAAATTAATGTTTTGTCATTTAGCATCTCTTTCTAGTTCAGCATCATAAGAAGTCGCTAAGTGACAAAATTAATGTTTTGTCACTTACATTAGCAACAATTTTGTGGCTTAGCAGCTTGTACATGTGCAACCGCTATCCCATAAAATATGGTTCTAAGTGACAAAGTTTTGTTGGATAGTGTCTGTTTGTAGGATAGCGTCTTTGGCTGGAGCTGATTACTATTGATAGACATGAAATGACCTTAAGCTTCACTATTGAATTTTCAGAGGCCTTGTGTACACCCAGCAGGTGGGGCCGGGGATTGTGTTTCTTGTCCTCAGCGGTCCAGCCCCACGCATACAGTGAGTCTAATAATATATAGTTATAACACTCCATTATTTATCTAAATATAACTTCGAATTCCATAAATTAGTATTAGAATCAATTCTGATCCATTCATTTCATTTGTAACTTTTTTCCCTTGTAACAAGGTAACGCCATGCTACCTCACCCTTATTATACATACTCTGCATACTTAAAAGTCAGTGGACATGCATATGTAAATATCTTCGTCCAAATTTCCCATGAATAACTTTCACTTTACGAGCTTACATCCTTATTTAGAAAGCAAAGGCAATATTTGTTAATTTTGTAAATTTGTATTTTTTCTCTTAGGGTGGTACGACCGCCCGCAGGGGCCGAGGTGGTCATGCTGATGCTACCAGGTCCACCCCAGCTGCCACCGCCGCCCCAGCCCCAGGGACCGTCCCCGGTACCAGCACCGTCGCCCCCGCCGCCGCCGCCACCCGCCCACCCCCAGCTGCCACCGCCGTCTCAGCCCCATGGCCAGGCACCATCACCACCTTCACCACGTCCATCACCACCACCACCACCACCGCCACCACCGCCAAGCCCTGCCTCTGTTTACTCTCTCTCGTCCGACTCAGGGTCTGACTCAAATAGCTAGACCAGAGAGTCGGACGAGAGAGAGTAAATTTTTTTGGTTTTTTTTAACCACACTCTTAACAAAGTTCTCGATGTTAATGAGTAAGGGATATTGTGTATGTTAAGAATTTATCCCGGTTTATATTATTATAATAATTAAATATATTATGTCACTTGAAAAAAGTCAAGTAGTTATACAAAACGAGTAAGCAGGACTATGCTAAGCCTGCCTATCTCAGGTGTTAGAGTCACGTTACATATTCCTCAATACATATCTTTACCATGGTTTGAATTGTTGTAGACTTTCAGCTTGATATAATGTGCATGGCCAATTGGTTCCATGCCAACGCCCCTATAGAATAGGGACTCTTACGATATAATTGTAAAACCACTTTATCTAAATGGAATTTCAGGGCAATAGTACCTCGTGTTACCCTCGTTGGGGGGGGGGGGGCAAGGGGGACAGGGGTCAAGGGGGACAGGGAATGGGGGGCAAGGGCAAGAGGGGGAGTAGAAGGTGTTTTTTTTTGTACATTTTGTAAATAGTTTAGTTTAGTTTAGCTTAGTTTCTTAATTTATAGTATTATACATAGTTTGTTGTTTTTTTGTTTGAGTTGTTGTTTTTTTATGGGATTTTTGGTCTGGGGATGGGGGCAAGCAGGACAGGGAAGGGGGAGGGGGCAAGAGGGGGATTAATACCAACACCTAGCTACCTCCTGGTCTTCAAGGTTTTGACAGCGATGCGGAACCAGTCCTCGTACATTCCCCGCCCCGACGACCGCAGACGCAATTAGGGCCGGTCTGTGGCGTCGGGTCGGTGAGCTGTGCGAGGTCTACCAACAGCAGCTGGAAATGACCGCTCGAATTCCCCAGACTGAATGGGCCTATCCTAACAAGTAAAAATCAGGGCTGTCAGAAAGCTCTCAGGACTGACAATACTTGGCATAGTCGGCCCTGTTGGCCCACAGGCCAAAAAGTTGGTCGCCAACACTGTACACCTAACATGTCGCAGGGAGAAATGCATCCATACCAACACCTAGCTACCTCCTGGTCTTCAAGGTTTTGACAGCGATGCGGAACCAGTCCTCGTACATTTACCGATCCGATGAACCACAGACGCAATTAGGGCCGGTCTGTGGCGTCGGATCGGTAGCTGTGCGAGGTCTACCAACGGCAGCTGGGCCAAAAAGTTAGTTGCCAACACTGTATACATAACATGTCGCAGGGAGAAATGCATCCATACCAACACCTAGCTACCTCCTGGTCTTCAAGGTTTTGACAGCGATGCGGAACCAGTCCTCGTACATTTACCGATCCGATGAACCACAGACGCAATTAGGGCCGGTCTGTGGCGTCGGATGGGTAGCTGTGCGAGGTCTACCAACGGCAGCTGGAAATGACCGCTCGAATTCCCCAGACCGAATGGGCCTATCCTAACAAGTAAAAATCAGGGCTGTCAGAAAGCTCTCAGGACTGACAATACTTGGCATAGTCGGCCCTGTTGGCCCACAGGCCAAAAAGTTAGTTGCCAACACTGTATACATAACATGTCGCAGGGAGAAATGCATCCATACCAACACCTAGCTACCTCCTGGTCTTCAAGGTTTTGACAGCGATGCGGAACCAGTCCTCGTACATTTGCCGCTCCGATGAACCACAGACGCAATTAGGGCCGGTCTGTGGCGTCGGATCGGTAGCTGTGCGAGGTCTACCAACGGCAGCTGGAAATTGCCGCTTGAATTCCCCAGACCGAATGGGCCTATCCTAACAAGTAAAAATCAGGGCTGTCAGAATTCTCTCAGGACTGACAATACTTGGCATAGTCGGCCCTGTTGGCCCACAGGCCAAAAAGTTGGTCGCCAACACTGTACACCTAACATGTCGCAGGGAGAAATGTGTTTAATCTGCAAAGTACAGTCTTGTAAAGTGTCAGACCTAGTCCTATCATAAGTATATACGTGCACTGTGTTGTATTCGAAATTTTGTTTTTTCTGTATGTATTATTAGCTGGTGCATTTAGAGCCGATGTTTGTGTGCACGTGCACAGCACGTACGTGTATGGTGTGCAGCCGACTGGGCTATATCTATTACAATTTACATATATAGGTTGTCGTGTGCAGGTTGCAATTGAATTGTTGAAATGTTTACTAGTACTCGGTCTCTGGTACAGCTGGTACACTGTACCTAATTGTCATGCTATTTTACTTTTATATAAACCACGGTTGACGGGGAGAACAAAGGATCTAGGCTGTGAATATATCACGTATTGGTGAGTTCAGTGAAGTGGAACAGTATAATCTCATAGCGTACACCTTGCTGCCACAGGGGATGTGGCCCTTATTTTTACACGTTTGCATCTAAGTTTTTTAATTTTCATTATAAATGTGAACAGTAAGCGAGTAGATGTTGCTAGGAACCTTCTGAACATAGCCCATGTGTCACATATCTTTTGTCTAGTAGATTTCAATTTTGTATGATTTATTGAAAAATAAAAGTAATGGGAATGAACCACTTTTACTTTCCATTAAATCATAAAAAATAGAAACCTTCTAGAAATTAAAGATTTGACATATGGGTTATCCTCACAAGATTCCTGACTGCAAGTCACTCCATATTGTTGGATGATTCAATGAAGATTTCAATAGTTATGATGATAAATGCCAAAGAATGTCCCGTGGTTTATGTTAGATACAACACTCGTGTGTGTCTGCACTTGATATAATCACTCGGCTAGCGCCTCGTGATTATATCGCGTACAGACACACACTCGTGCTGTATCTACCACGTAGCACTTCTTATAATATATCTAAAGACCGACAGAGGATCCAATTGGAAGTTTATTCCTAAATCATGGTAGTCGGCTAGAGTCATGTGATATTTATATTTACAAATATAGTCATCTTTTGAGATAGAAGTTACTCTTTACTCGTAATTTAAAGTGTGCTCTATTCTATTTCATTATTATATACATTCTAGTCAAGGAAAAAATCATGTCATCAAGCTAGTCCTATTAGTCTTGTTAATTGTGGTTTTACGATCATAATGGAGTGATGATGTGAAACATTTTAAATGCCTTTATATTGGTAACCTATACAGTGTACCTAGATTGTACCGATATATTTTTAAAAAGTCAGTTTTACATTTAAACAACCCTGCTTAGCAGGCAGGGGTAAATAATGAGATCGAAGTGAAAACAAGAAGTGCCAAGTACTTTGGAGAACAGTTTTTATAACGAATTGAACAAATTATGGCAAAATGGCTGACTGGCGGGGATAATGTCTGGGCAGCTGGGGTGTTAGGCCTCGCCTCCCCCACACCGATACGCAGGCTTCACTGCCCAGTCTGGGGCGCCGGGAGGAGGCTGTTGGCGTTCTGGTGCTGGGTCGCAGGTCGGCGAGCGCTCCACAGCTAATCGGACGGACTGCTGACGTGTGGTGGTGACAGAGTGCTCTTTGTCGTCTAGGTGCGCTTTAGAGGATCTGAGGGCGTCACTTTCCCACACCAGGGTTTTGATTACGCGGTGGTATCGCGGGGAGTGTTCACCAAGGACGCGATCCTCATCACTTGTATAGTCTGGTGTGAGGACGGCCCTCATGGCCGACCTCCTATCCTCGTCCCACTCCTGATGAACAAGCTCGTCCAGTGCGACACGCCGTCTTTGTATCTTCTGCAAAGTTATTAAATATATAATATAGTTAAGACATACTTGGCCAACAACATCAAACACAAAGAAGTTGTTTAGCATTGGATCTTACTTGCTGGAATTTAAATAGCATAGTGCAACTCAGTATTAACAAGGGTTGCAATATTAATTGGTCACTCTAGATCTAATAATAAGTGTAAGTTCAATTGTGAGATGGCAACTATAAGAAAAGTACATGCTTAATAGGATCGGGGCTTCACGAAATAATGCCTGCACGAGCGCGCATTCTCTTTCGACCAAAATTGATTTACCTGGGTTATATGGTGACGGAGGTTGGCCTTTCTGTTTTTCTCCTCGATCTCCCCGGCCCGCTCTCGCCTCGCCCTGGTTTGCTGAGTGCGGAAATACATCTGGGTAGCGACTATATAAATAATGATTTGAAATCAGCTTACAATTCAAGCCACTACTTGAGAAAGGATATAAGGGGTTCTTACATGTTAAATCAAAGCACGGGAAAGGACAAAAACGTTCTATAGGAATGGTAGAGGAAATATATATGAAATACTTTGACATTGTATGGAATTATTCTACCAGGTTTTTAATTAGTGTCAAAGCGTATTAGCCCTAAGCTTTCTTCTTTGTGATACACACTCAGAGGTGTGAAAACACTGTGATAGGACTTTTTATGAAGAGAGACCGCCACTGTCACATTTGTTGTGACCCTTTATATTTTGTAATACCTTATGTTGTCATACTTTATATTGTGACACTTTACATTTGCAACACTCAATGTATATGATATTAGTTCTACATTTCCTATTTGTAATAACAATATCTCCTCCGGGAGTTAGCCTTTATTAATAAATTATGGATTAAACCTGTATTAACTCTCCAAGTCATCTTTCATTTAATAGACAATTATGGACACGCATAAGCCAAGCGAGTAGTACAGTTACATCATAATTATAACATTTACATAGGTATATCAACACTTTTTCCGATAACCTGACTTTAGGTATTAAGTCAAGATGACTAGGAGGAGCGTGATCCATCCACTCATGTACCTGTACAGGTAATTAGTTAACAGGGAAACTTGCTACCGATCAGACTTACCTAATACCTCGGGTCTGGGGGCATCTTCGCCGGTGCTGACGTTATTAACCAAATCCTGGATAACCGCAGCGTTTTGAGGATGGTTCATCCCCGCCCTGAATGTAGGAATATAATCATATGTATTATAGTCATGAACGGCATCGCTTGGGGTGCACGTGCTCTATCACTACAATTAGATTACAATATTAAGGGAAAACAATATTAAGGTCTCCACTATACACATCGATCGTTATCACCTTATATGATCTTCGAATTCATAAACCTACCCAGCAGTAAGCGTGAAGCCAGCGTTTTCCCTGCACCTGCCCTTGTAAGCGGAACGAACAGAATACTAGAAACAACAAAAGAAACCAAGCATTAAGCAGTGAATTGTAAATATATTTAAGATGGAATTCGATTACTTACTAAATGATATGTCGATAATTGATAAACCAAGACTATGTTTAATATGTACAGTTTTATAATATAAGGAGCCGTTGAAACATATTTCGCAACTTACAGCTATAGCATTACTCGGTTTCGGTTCGTATGCCAAGGATGTTTCGGCAGGCGCAGGCTTGGCTTGCTGCATACTGGCGAACTTTTCGGCCGTTGCTCTTACCGCAGACGCTTCACACTCGACCTTTCGGCACTCCGCCTCCAGGCGATCCATCTTAGCCAACACATCGGCCATGGTTGGTTTTGAAATGGCGGAGGTGCGTGAAGAGTCAGACGCTTCCAGGTTCTCGTCAAAAATATTGCTCACGTGAAACACATCCATGGGGAACAGGGAATCATCCGAAGACAGATCAAGATCTGTTATTTGAGCGCCACCCAATTTTGGGCTGCTGGTGATCATCCTGCACGGGCTGATACTCGGGTCACCGTTGGACAGGACAGAGTCAGGACAGTCATTTGATGCGTTCATGGTGGCAGCAGGTTTTCCAGTGATCTATAGCCATATGCCACGCCGTATTTATACATCCCCGGCTGGCTCTCCTGTGGACACATGATCTGGCGGAAGCGATCTTTTATCGATGAGGCAAGACTTTTACCGTAAGTTACGTATGTCCCAGGGGTTTCAGCGACACCATAAGTTACCATAAGTTACGTCCTAGGAGTATGAGCGACACCATGACCGCCGCCCCGTTTGAGGCCTGTTACGTCACGTGTCAAGAAGTGGGCCGCGGTACTCCCATGAGGGACCTGACACAGAAGCTAGTTGAAATGCGCCGCCTCAGATGGCCAACAGCTGGACGCAGTCATCATAGAGGCGTGTCCCGGTGTCAAACCTGTCATTTCCTGTCCCATCAGTTTCATTACTTATTCAACTGCCAATCCCTTGCCAAAGAGATACCGATGTACATATCTCTTACTCACACATGCCTGTGACGTGAAAATGCCCTAACCATGGAAGCGCTCTTCTGAGCTCAAAACCATGCAACATTATACAATTTGACAGAATTAATTTTGCAGCATTATGATGGCCAAATTCAGACAAGAACGTGGCAGAAAAGCTGGACCACAAAACAAAAAAAAAACTAAATCCTCTAAAAACAAAAGCATGCGGCTCCATGCCAGAGAAGAGCGCAGGCCTGAAGCCTAAGGGAAAAGCATGAAATGCACTAGCCTGCGATGCATCCCCTCCCCTGCTGCTCAACCACCTCCGCTGTATAGGAATGGCAGTATCCAGGGACGAATACTTTGTCTACAATGCAACTATGGGTAGTGCGGCAAGGTACACCTCTCGGGGCGTAGAATCTCAGCTCTAAACAACTTAGTCGACATGTTAAAAGTATTTTAGTCTCAAGGTGCTACCTCAAAATAACTACGCTGCCCAAGCCATGTCACTATATGTATTCAATCCCCATCAAAGGGGATAATCTGGATAACCATTACACTTAATTATTTTATGGTGCGGGAGGAGATTTCCAAAATAGCACGCCCCTCCCCCCCCTTTTGAAAATTGATCTGTTTCATAGTCTTTAGTGTTATCATCGAGTAGCTAGCTGACTCGAGATCTAGATCTTTCTATTCTTAATCGGGGATTCCAAGTAACTATATATCGGCTAAACGATCTCTTTCCTTTGCCTGAATTAGGGCTGTGAATAAATAATTGTATTGTATTGTTGTATTGTAAGTCGTTAACGTTTGGTAGGAACCCCCCATCTGATGTGGGCTCGATGAAGTAATAGCATATAGGACTTGAATAATATTCGCCATATCGCCATAGACAAGTCAGGAAAATGAACCCTGAATTCTAATATATTGATTACAATATCGTTCAGCCCGGCAGGTGCTTTGTCTTATAGAATGAGTCAAAATTCATGGCTAATCAATAATTGTGAAGAAATTTCTAGTTATCAACAGGCGGTGATTCTGTTAAGTATACGCTAGCTAGCATTTCATTTACTCACTAGATGGCTCAGACTTCAAGTACTTGAAAGATAACGCTAATTTGGGTCACGTAATTAAGGTTAACGCTATCGGCAAAGTTAACACAAGATGGCACTATTTACTGCAAATGACAACGTTGATGAAGTCGAAAGGTATATATGGAATGGAATATGTATATTGTTCTTAAAACATTTAGTCTACAGTAATGCCTAAAGACTCTTAGCGTTTAATAATATGATTTAATATGTCAGGATGTAAGCATAATATTCTGAATCTTTGTACTTGAAATTGAACTTTTATAAACACCTTTTCCATAAAGTTAGTGTTTCACTTGAATTCCTTGATGATAAGACAATTCCTTTAACAATCAATTACACTCGATTACCTCTCTTTAGCCAACCGAGGTTAATTTTTGTAGGCTTATCATGCTGGAAGTGTTGCAGGAATCCACTTGGTTGCCCTTTACACAACCCATGAGCCGATAATTAATCAAAGATAATTTAAAATAGCACTCTTATTACTAGGTAAACACTTCACAGTATTATGCACAAATCAATGCAGTGATTGATGAGAAAACAATGATAAAAGGCACTAAATCGCGAGAATACTTTCTTTTATTACGATAAATTGTTTACACTAGTACTATGACATATGTTGAGAGAGTTGATGAGGTAAATGAATTGAAATGTACCACCGAGAACTGATGATAAAGGGCCGATGACAGGGGGGGGGGGGGGGAGGGGAAGGGGGAACTTCACCCCCCCCCCCCCCCCCCGGTACATATTCCGGGATTCGCCCTTGGCCCGGATCCACCAGGTAGCGACCAAAGGAACAATTGCAAAGCGATGTCGACGAGGACCAGCCAGGTTCAGAAGAACTAGATATTCTGATCAATTCGGAAGCCCTGACCATGAAGCGCTATCTCAGAGGACGGGCGCCACTGAAATCATTAAATAGAAGGTGATTAGGACTAGACGGAGAAGGAAAGTCGATTCTGGCACAGACTGCTCGGTACCGGGAAAAGATGTAATTAGGATAAAAAGTTAGCACCCGATCAATAATTAGTAGGTTATTGAAAATGCAAGTATACCAGAAAAGGAATGATGAAACGGTTTATTAGATAATTAAAAGAAACATGTACACGCTTTACAGGGATGTTGCTGAAAAAAAAAAAGGGTTTCTTTCTTACCTCACTTGGATGGAGGGGGTGATGGGTGGCCACTCTTTTGGGTATGGGCTCCCAGCTGACTAGATAATGCCCGCAGCACGAGCGGAGAGAGGGAAGCCCGGGCCAGGGGAACAGACTGCCGACGATCATACACGGTAGTGGTGCTCATTGCGCGACAGTATGGATGAACGGTTACGCGATGTCTTTTCAAAGGAGGCCTAGTGTCAGCACAATCTTTAGTGATTGTCGCGGGAGGATTGACCTCCCGAGAGGGTCCCGGTGACTGTGGACTTTCGATGGTTTCCAGAGGAGGGGTCGACACATCCTCCATCATGCAGGGCTCTGTCCCTCCCTCCCGGTCTAACTGACAGAGTGGTAACGGCGCAGGAGCCTTGACTCGTGAAGATGGGGTCGACATGACTCAGATGTTTCTTCTCTAAGTTTTATGTGTGAATGGGCGCTAGGTCGAGTACATTCAAGTTGAAACGAACGCAATGTGCCTGCACCCTAGGCCTGTTGATGAGAAGATGCAACACATGCTCCGAAACTGAGGGTCACGTTGTCGGTTACGTGAAAAAATGTGCCCTGGTGAGTGGAGCAGGGTTGCGATCGATGTAACTCATGATCATAGAGATATACAGTGAGTTGGTAGCTAATCACCAACAGGATGAATAGCTCAAGGATAATTATTTTAATTTATTCTATACCAACTTCGTAGCGCCTATACGTTCGAATTCATCAGTGTCCTTTCCCGCTAGCAAATTTGGGCTAATGCATATGGTCAGCGTTATTTCCCTGCAAGAACATAATCCAAATTTTTTTCCCCCGCTTTAATCCCCTCTTCATGGGTTAATAGGATATTTTCCTGGGTTATTGTATACAATAAAACAAAAACAGACCTCGGGGATGACACAGCCAAAGCCGAAGCCCTGAAGGCATAGAGTCGAGTAGACTGACGTCACACAGAGGCCGCGCGTGGCGGGTGGTTCCATACTCCAGGGCCGGGTCTCATTAACAGGGCCGGCTACTGACCCCCCTGCCAGCCCTGTGGCCAGCTAGACCAGGGGGGACCCCCGACAACATACTGGAGGGGTGTCAACAGTCAAAATATTTCACTAATTTATCCTATTTTCATAATATTTTCTCAATTTCTTTAGTATGATGGTTTTCGATATGATATACCCAATGTGTAGGTGGCTCCGTTTCTAAGTGCAGTACCTTGGGTTTGAAAAGGTAACCACTGCAAAATGGAACCACCAAGCGGGGGCGGGGAACGTAAAAATTTTGGTTATTTATGTATATTTTCTGGTATTGACACACTCGTATTTTGGAGGGCGGTGATCTGTGGTCCCCAAAATTAGGGGGACCTAATTCAGGAGCGGTAATTTTGGCAGTGGGGACAACCTTCAAAGAGTCAGTGCCCCCCCCCCCCCCCCAGGAGCGGGAGGGACGGGCCCCGTTGTGGGAGGATGACCCTAGCTAACCCAGGGGGGGCTGGGGGATGAGGGCTAATCAGTTAGACACTGACCACCGCCTACGACACACGAACTAGCTCCCGACTCATCAACATGTCTACAAACGCACCTTCAACCCCAAACCAAGGGGAAACTGAACCGCATAACGGCCTCTCTGCTCAAATCCCTAAGAGGAAGAGGAAGAGGAGCACAGTGGCAATCAACGCTGCCTCGATTGACTCAGTGAGGGAATCAACAACAGCTCAGTTCACATCACTGCACGACCGTTTCGACCGGCTAGAGGCCATGCTCGGGCAACTAGCCCCCACCAACGACCATTGCTGCCGGGGGGCTTCCCCGTCAACCAGCCGGCGCACTTCTTCGGGATGTGACACCTTTTCTGACCCCCTCCAGTCCGAAGAAGAGGAGGTGGAGGATGACCGGGACACCCAGTGGGCGCGCTTTCTCCTTATGAACCTTCAGGACATTGGTAATCACGACGTCAAGGAGAGGCTTAAGCGGCACTTTGACAACCTGACGGTTGAAGCGCTGCGGACTGGGCAGGCGCCGGCAGCTGTAATAGCTGAAGAGAAGGACGGCGAAATCCCCCAGGCGTATGCACGTGGATATTTCCAAGGCATTGACGCCGATGGATATCTGATAACGGGGGAAATTGACTATGAGTCAGAGTGACCAACGGGATCTACTTAAGGTAATTGGGCTTAATTGCAAATTGAGCCCGCTCCCAGGCTACTGCCCTCATCGTCTATGCCGTACCTCACTCCCCATACTGCCCAGTCTCAGCATGGAAGCTCGCCTGCGACCAGGTCCCTACTCCACCAACAGCCCCGGCCTTCCTACTGCCGGGACCACGCCCCCTCACAGCTCCCCCACTAGTGGCAGTGATGGGGGAGGCCCTAACACGTGTGGGCAGCCCCCATGCTGCTCGTGTGACCATGCACTCCCTCCGCCGGGGGGCTGCGTGTGTCGCCGCACAGGCCGGGAGCACCCTGGAGGAGCTGTGCCATCACGGAACGTCGGGGGCGGGGCGCTCTGGCCTCTCAGCCTATGTACCACCTGAGCGCCTTACCTCTGTCCCAGCCCACCTCGCGGCGGCCCTTGGCCCCATAAATCGGGACAGAGACGGCACCACGGCCAGGACGGCCAATACCGCCTCATAGTGAACACTTAGACTTAGGACTCATATTTACTCGCATCTACTCACTTTTGCTCGCTCCTACTCGCATATAACCATGTCTCTTAAGTAATAAAATGCCAAAACTTGTATACCATGTGTTGCTCTCAATTACTCAAACTTGGTAGCTCTAATAGCTGAAGAAAACGACTTCGAAATCCCCCAGTCGTGTGCACGTGGATTTTTCCAAGGCATTGACGCCGATGGATTTCTGGTGACGGGGGAAATCACGGGGGGGAAATGGACTTTGAGTGACCAACGTGTTCCTTGGAAAATTCTGTATAAGAAAAAGTAGACTTTAAATATGTAAGATAATACGCAGCGCTTCATATAAAATGCACAAATTTATGCATCCCAATTGCCACAGAGCCTTTTTTTTGCATGTATGTTATTGTTTCACAGTATTTTTAAAAGCTTTTTTGGTTAATCTGACTATAAATAGCATATTGCAATGGTGTATTGAAGATATATATAAAAACCTATGACAATCGTTTGGAGCAGGTATATTAATTTTCTAATCTCCATTTTCACTTGTTTAGTGACATTTTATAGCCTAATCTCTGACGTTGGCAAAAAAATGTTGTCCAAAATGCAATTATTGAAAAACAGGATGTGGTTCCTCTATAGGCTATAGAAGAACCAGCTGTCAGACCCAATCATTTCCTTATCAAGTATTGATTTATAAACAGAGCTACCTAAATATTTGGGATAACATATAGATAACCCTCATACCCTGGAAATTATGAAAAAAAGGGTTGATAAGTGAAGTATGTCGATTGTTTACACCCCTCCAGTCTGATGTCGGCCCCCCCCCCCCCCCCCCCCCAGGCCCGGCCGGTCAGAAGGCCCGGCAGGGGGGTCAGAGGACGGGCCTGTAATGAGAACCGCCCCCCAGTGTGGAACCACCCGCCACGCACGGCGTCCTGTGTGACGTGAGCCTACTGGAGTCTTACACCACAGAAGTGCCGCGTTATCGGGGGCCGGACACGCGTCGGGTGATTCAAATTGGTCACTCCCGGCACCCGGTGCCCTGAGTGCCGACAATAGACCAGGGCAAAAAACCCAAGCCGATTATGTCCAAAATAAACCTATTTATGAAATTTTGATATGACCATGCATGTTATGACATGCTTCTTTCTATATGTTGTGAGTTTCATATGTAGGAAATGAATATATTTAGAGAAAAGCTAATGTTTACAACCGATTCCCTATGGTGCAAAGAGGGCCCACATGGCACCGTTTTGAACCATTGGGACCCTTGAATGACATTTTTAAATGACATTTTTACTACAGAAGGTGACTAAGAGACCCTTGAATAAGAAAAAGGATTAAGATAGAATAATAGGTTTCTGCACAAAGCCACTAAAACTGGAGGGCGTACGTGTACACGAAATTATGGTGACGGAACAACATATACGAATTTGTTTTGGGTAAATAACTTTTTTTATTACAGAATATGAGTTAGATGCGCTCGATAAAATAAAAGGAATATGATATAATAATTGTTTGGTCGTTCGATATGATTTACAAGATTAGGAATTATTAACAGATTTGAATTGTTGCTTGAATAAAAAATAACGCCGAAAATTTGTAGCGAAAAAATTGCCCTCCCCGGGGACAAGTCTTTCTGCTAAGGCTCCAATCTCAAGAATGGTACTCTCTGCCTCGTCCTCCGTCAAATTGCACGTCTTATACGGCCGCCTGCAATTGGTGGTTGGGGACGTCAACGGATTGCCAAGGTTGCAACTGAAGGTAAAAATGACGAAGCGAAGGGGTAAAACAAGGAGAAGCATCCAGAGATTTAAAAAAAAAAACGAAGGGGGGGGGGAAAGGTGCCTACTTAATTGTAAGAATTGAGGAGCACATTCAGGGATTAGAATTTTTACATTAAGAAACGTTAATAAATTAATTAATCAATGTTTATTAATTTTTGCATTTATAACGAATGTTATACAGCCGTAAACAGATATATACATATGGGACATTTGGCTCAAAGTTTAACTGATTTAGGGTAAAGGCAGACTCACCTTGGACTGGTTTCCGGGTTGCATTCGGCTTTCTTTTCATATTGAGCTCCCGCTCCCGCGGGGGGCTGAACATGGGTGGCAATTGGACGATTATCATCCGAGATGACCATCGGTTCGATGACCATTGGTTCCTGATCAGAGAACTGAACTTTGGGACATGTGGGTGCCTGGCTGGGACTTGTTTCCTGGTTGCAGTCCACGGCTTTCTTTTCTTCCCCCTTTTGACCGTCATCGTCCAAGATGACCACTGGTTCGCGATCAACTACTTTGGGACTTGTGGTTGGCTGAATATAGATCGGATATATATAGAGTGCGTGAGTGTGTGACAACTGTAAATTAAATGAAACTGAAAAACGCTACAAAACCCACCCAACGCTACGGGATGCGGTGGGTAGGCGGTAACAAAAACAGGCTATTACAAATTATCTTTTAAATATCTTTAGCAAAAGAGAATGAACTATTGAAGTGGTGTGATTTAAATGTAACTTACACGGAGCTTAAGCCTTAGGCTGCGCTTGCCCTTAGTCGGAGTAAGATTCCAAGAGTTCGAGGTCATCCTTGCTCGGCTGTTGATAGATGGATGAGCTACTCGCTTGGCTGAGTGCTATAGCTACCAAGCGCCATTTGCATAAGTGCAGAGATTACACACAAACCAACCTTTGTTCTACTAGATTTAGGGGAAACCAATCTTTCAGGTCGCACCACACATGCATATGGCCAGAGTCAGGAGAACTGCGGAAAGACGCGCCCATTAAATTGGTGCTTACATGGAGTGTAGACACATTAAGACGCCGCCAAAGTTGAGGGTCTTAAAAGTATTATGAGCTACACGGACTTTGGTGGAACAATATAGTTAACACACTCTGATCAACACTTCTTGACACCCCAGAAGGCGTAGGGAAACTTAGAAAGTAGGAGTAAAATAGTAGCAATAGTACAATAAACACTGCGTGTGCAATAAGTCAGATTGTAATACTATGATTTTTCAGGGATAATGGTGGAGTAAGACTTACCCTCCTTGACACGTTTTAGAGGAAGTGGTTTCAGACAAGCCCGAGCCTGTCGAATGTATGAGTTCAAATTCTTCCCTAACCCTACAATTTGTATACATCATAGTAGTTGGATGTTTTAAGCACATTGTGGCCCAATGTAATACTCCTATGACGTTGTAGCAATGTTGTGGGAATGTAACGTCACAACGTTACCAAACTACAACTAAGGTCCGATATTTTAAAACTCTTTACCTTAAACTTTTTCCTGATCTAAGGTGGCCTGAAACATCTGGATGTAGGTCACCTTAAACTTTTTTTCACTTAAAGTTTAAAGAAACACCTTGGCACCTTTAAAGTTTAAAGGCAATGTATCGTCTGTAAGGACGTCATTATTTGCTCAGTTGTAACTCCTGTCCCACCGCGCCAATTTCATGACGTGACCAATAACGTTGCAGGATTACGTTCTAATGTCGCAAAACACGTCGCCAGCTGTGACATTGTTAGGCTTAGGGGTGGAGACCTTAACCCTAGAAATGCAAGGAAGATACACTGGCTTCAAGGTGGGTTTACATCCTTGTGATACAGTATTATTTGGTCTATTCTTCGCATCTAAAGCATAATTATCACTACTTAAACCACCTTTTAGGTAAGCCAATACATTATTCTCTTCAAATAAAAAAAGTATTGTGAAAATCCATCCAGAACTCACTGAGATATGTAAAAGTTTAGATCGCAGAAGTTGTTGACGACATCATGACGACGATGTTGTGATGTTGTCATCATGACGACGTAGTCATGACAACATTATTGCCTAAGCACTCAAGTGCGCATCCGCATGAACATGATTGAATATAGTTCTTTGTCTACTCTAGTCATAGATTATAGGTTATATTTTGTCATTTTTATGAGAGTATATACTTATTTGCAGTCCTCATAAGTAAATAGGCTGAAATATATGGAAGAATTAATAGAAACATGAGAATTAGATCTTCAACTTAAACTTTAAGGTATCTCCCGACCTACCTTGAAGAATTCACCTCAAACTGGGATGTTTTCAAGGTAAGGTGCTTCGAAATATCACTAACCTTAAATATTTACTGACTTTTAAGGTTGGACCTTAAACTCCCTAGCAACCACCTTTAATGTGCATAAAGTTTCAGGTTAAGGTGCTTCAAAATATCGGGCCTAAAACCATTGTAAGTACGTTTTGTGTTTGCTGGGAACAACTTGCATATACAACAAATAACGTTTCACCAAGAAATAATGTATGTGCAACCAGACCTTCTCTAAATGCAAATATCTACGTGTCCACACACATAAGTGCGACTGTGTATGCAACCTTGAGTTAATATCCATGTATTTATAACAACTTGTATGTAGGGGTATGTGGCTGCCCATAAAAGTTGTTAAATGCATGTGGATTCAACACTTGCATTGCTAAGAAATAAGTCCTGCATGGTCCCCATGCTGGCTAAGGGGACTAAAGTGTCCTCTAGTCCCTAGCAGATTTATGTCAGGATCATCCCAACTTAGAGAGTAATATTTTAGTCATCGGGCAACTAGTAAGTTACCCGGCAACCAATATTTCTTCCTTGGCCCCCGCTGAAAGCTACTTATATCAACTAATTGCCATAATTAGTTGCCGAAGTGGGGAGACGGCTTTAAATAATGGTGGGATCAATCTACCATGCCCACATGTATAACCTCAGCCAGTTGATTCATAGTCAATTATTATTGGCACAACTCTTTCAAATGAATTCTCCTTACACAGATAGCCAAAATACAGTATCTTAAGCTTCTGCAGGCTAAATTGGACTGGTTTGTAGACAAATCCACTGGGAACAAGTGAGAAAATAAATGATTGTTATGTATTTGTCTATAATGGATGCATATTTGAACAATCCAGAAAATATAAAAAGCAGGTTGATATGAATAATGATGAGTTTTTAGCATATAAAACTACAAAACAGAACATGATTCATATAGATTGATATGCTGAAGCACTGTGATTTGCACACATGTTACCTAGCATGAATCCTGATCTAGGCCAACCTGCAAGCAATATTTAAGAATTTGGCTATACAAAGTTGGATCAATTACCATTTAATATCCAGTTTAATGAAAGTATTCTTCGTTTCAATAGTTTTTAAGCAATTCAATAGGCACTATATTAACTTACTGTATTGATTTTCAATATTATCAAGTTGCTAAAATTATATCATTATCAATTAAATCATGTTTTTGACGTGGCCATGTCTGGGTAGAGTAAAAGGCAAAGTAAACTTTCACAAGCTAAGGAGCGGTTATAAAAACCCCATACCAACTAGGACAATTTGGATCTCATGAGCAGCTATTGCATTTTCCTCTAATCATACATTTATATTGTATATTGAAAAATGCATGTTTGATCAAATTGCAGGGCAAACTGTCAGGCTTTTTTTTCAGACAATTTAGAAAAAGTATGCACATTGTTATATAACATCTAAACTGTCCTGGCTCCTTTGTGCTCTCACAACTTTTTTAAGACCCTTGTTTGATATTAATCATGTAACAACTCCCTTCACTATTTTATGTAAAATTCAGTTTGATCAAATCAGAGGTAACTCTGAAGATGATTTACAATTTAGATTAAAACTGTCCTGTGCTCCTATAATGTCATATATTTATTTTTGGTATGGTATATACACTTGCCAATGTCTTAAGCCCCATATTTACTAGGGGATTCAATGTATAAATCAGCATTAAAATTTACTAGCTCTACCAGAATAATCGGTAAATTTTAGCACTGGTTCATATCAAACATGTTTAACACAATTTGACACTGCATACTGACGGGTTAATTTAATCTATGCACAAACCAGCAGATTCCTAGTAAAAGAATCAGCCAATTTGCGCTCCGACACAGCTTAATGTGTATGTGGCATGCTGTAACACTGGAGTGTGCCCTCTCATGGAATATACGCTCTTTGTGAAGGCCCGTTCCCTCCACTGTCAACCTCATGATCAGTCTGGCAGAGGGCCTCTCTACTCTTGGTGACGCTGGATTCAGAAAGTAGGTCTGGATTTTAATATCTACGTTCATTCAGCTAGGGGTCTTTGATCCAGTACATATATATAAGCACAGGGGCTTATAGAGTATTTTAGAAAATGGGGGAGGGGTCAGCATAAGGGCTTAATACTTAAGCCGCACCCATTCACGTGTAATCATGAGACTTTCTACCCTTGTTCTGTATTTCAGGGGTCCACCAAAAGGGGGGTTCAGGAACCCCTAGATCCCCAATGGATCCACCCCCTGAAGCATTGCAGGGATGTTCCATAATGGTTGTAACTCTAAGATTGTAGTTTTATTTGAAATATTCTTACTTTTTTATAGCTGTATTTTAGTCTTATGATCTTATATTCCTGTTGTTAACTATATAAATTATAGAGGTAGAATTAGTGACTGGGAAAATAATTTCATCTTACAATTTTAGATAATAGAAACGGATTTACACCTTTGATAATGTTGAACCGATCTATGATATACATTGGTTAAAACCTTCAGTATTCAAACATTAGCTAGGTTACATCAAAGTCATTTTCATCTAATGAGTTTATGTACGATAATTGTTTCCAAAAATGAGTCTATAGCCCTCCAGGTCCTAACACTCAGAGAGATAGGGCACGTTTCACACTAGGGGAATCGTAGATGCGTTTTTCACATCTCACAAAATATATGATAAGATGCTCTTGCTGATCAAGAATCTTAACTCTTATGATATAGAGATAACAGCAGAAACATGAGATGCTAAATCTGAAACCCGACCATGAAAAACTTGAAATATCTTAACTAAAGATATAATCTTAAAGTTATAACTACGTTGAGAGACGTACTTAACTAAGTATTTTTTCTACGAAGTATCTGAGTATTTGGAGCATGACATTTCAAACCATTCTCAATGACCAAAGGTCTCAATGGTATAATGCTCCCATGTATCTCATTGCATGCATCAGTTATAGGTCTACTTGTTAAGAAAGGACCGATTTAATGAATGTGGCCTTATTTTGCCTAAAAAGTATTTGTTTCTAATACCATGAGTGCTAAATGTAAAATGTGGTCAAAGAGTTACAAGGACAACATTTTTTGTGAATTCTCTGCTATAGATTAGAAATTCAAAGAAACAGTGATGCAATAGCAAATAGCCCTTATTATCTCCCATAATAAGTTTTAAAGTTTTTAGGCCTTTTATTGGTTGGCAGACCTATAGGGACGATTGGCACATGAGAGAAACAAGGATAAAAACAACAGGGAGAGAAAAAATAAACCATTTTTCATCCCTCGCTGTTGCGAGTGTTTGGTTATGCGACATGGCACTGGTATTATCCCTGGCTGTCTATGAATATCTGGATTTGTTTGGGAGATTGAATCCTTCAATTTGCCATAGAATCCAGAGAATGCTTGAATAAAATGTGATATGACTCTCTATTCTACACAAAGTAGGCTTTCTATATTTTTTTTCATATAAGACTTGATGCAATAAGAATTTGAAAGTTCTGCATGAGGAAAAGAGACTGTAATTGTAAATACACATGTGCACTCTGATTTAGTGTGTGCTCCAAATACTAAATGTTAAAAACATATTTGATGAGAGACGTTGTGTCTATGTCAAAGTTAAAACTTGTATCAATATCCGAATTAAAGTTGAAGTTAATTCAATGCTAGTTTTTCATGCTAGTTTTTCACAATTGGAAAAACTGTTGATTCAAAATGATTGGTGGCAATGTAACATAAATGTGTTCACTTGGATGATGGGTTTAAGCAGGGATCGGATTTGTCATATTTTCAAGAATATTTTTCCTGCCCCACCCACTTGCCTTCTTACCTCTAGGTGCGTATGTACTTAGAAGTAAATAAGGGTATCCACTGCAGTGTCATCTGTACCGCGTCACATAACCAAACGCTCGCAACAGCGAGCAATTAAACTCGTCATGCTGCGCGGCCCATGTGTGCATGGACAAATGCCAAATCGAGCATTCCTAAGGTTCAATTGCAATTTATTTCACCCCTAATGGCGTAGTGTCTGTACATCTCCTATTTACACATCATTTTATTCATCCAGGGGAATAACAAAAATGATATTCCCCTGGTTTAAACTCTTAAGTACAGAGGCCAGGGGAATAACAAATTGATATTCATCTGGAAAACCAAGGAGACATGCCCCCTTTTCCAGGCTAAACCAATAGGAAAACAGGGAGCCAGGGTAATAACTTTTGAGAGACCACACCCCCAAATGCTGTCAGCCAATCAGAGAGCACCTGTGGAATATCTAGGTCATGTCGCTAGGTCACGTTGCTAGGTCACGTTCTTAAGTCACAAAAATCTGCTGTTTGTTTACATTTTGTCATAACTTTTGTAAATCAATATCTCCGTCAATATCTAATCAATTTCCATGATTCAAAAACTAGAATGAATACATATTGATACTTAAAATTCACATCCAAGTTTATAGATTCATGGAGGCTGAAATAAATCCAATACAGACTGAAGTGAGATACCAATCTAGTTAATCCCTGCGCCTTACAGGATCTCGGGCCTGTGCTACGCTACAGCCCTCGACCCTGTGAGGCCCAGGTAATAACTAGATTGGTATCTCACCTCGGTCAGTACTATATATTGATTGTCCATTTTCACTTCATTTCCAGGTTCCAAACCTATAGTGCAGTGGGTTTAAAAATAGAAAGGAAAGAAAGAACAGAATTCGAGTCCCACTGTTTCATAATGGGAACAAAGGAAAAATGGGAAGGGCTATTGGTGACAAGTTTCCTAGCATTGTTATCAGTTTGGATTGTTGTCATGACGAGTAAAGGTGGCAACATATCTGTAGATACAAGACCAAAGGCTACAAAAAGCTTTAAAATGATAGTTTGGACAAAATGGTTTGGCTTAAGATTTCCATTGGATAAAGGCAAGGAAGTGCATGTAGAATGTCCCTTTGCCTGTACCTTGCATTCAGACAGAAGCAATCCTCTGCTCTATGATGCTGTTTTGTTTCACGCATGGGATGGCCAACGACCACCACGGAAAAGACGCCCAGACCAGACGTACATTGTGTTTACCATGGAGTCACCTTTTTATTCAGGATCTAATTACATTTACAATAATTTCTACAACGTGAGTGCAACCTACAATCCCCAGTCTGATATATGGACACCATATTTGAGCATACATAAAAAGAAAGAAATTGGCTTCCCTTTAAATTTCCTACCTGCATCTTTGCCTCAGATGACTTATAAACAGAAAGCTAGTGAAGCAATGATAGCCTGGGTGGTGAGCCATTGCAAGACTAAATCGAGAAGAGAGCAGTATGTCCAAACACTTCAGCATTACACAAAAGTGGATATATTTGGTAAATGTGGAAAACCTTGTCTCAAAAATGAAAGAGGTGTCCGTAGTCTTTGTCATAAAGCTTTAGCAGAATCAGGGAAGTACAAATTCTATCTATCATTTGAGAATTCTGCTTGCCAATCTTATATCACAGAAAAGGTTTACTATCCTCTTGCTTACAGTATGGTACCCATAGTGTATGGAGGGTTGGAGCACAAAGACTATGCCAGTTTCCTCCCACCCCATTCCTTCATTGATGTGAGGGACTTTAAGTCAGCCAAAAAACTTTCAGAGTACCTTCTATATTTAAATCGTAACAACACAGCCTACCTAGAGTACCATATGTGGAGATCAGAGTATAGCATCACTAAGTGGAATTACACCGAGATGTTGTGTCGGGTGTGTGAACATCTCCACCACAACACTCTAAAGCAACCAAAAGCTATTAACTTTGGCGAAGAATGGGATAAGAAAAAGAATTGTGATTTAGGTTTGTTAGAAAAAGTGAGAGGACCAAAGCAGGCAAAATGAATTATCTTATTTGAGCATTTCTTGAAGAATAGGAAAAAAGCAAAGATACTTTTTATACTGAGAATGTATGAATCATTAGGTTTTACATATCTTTCCTCGTGCTACAAGAGGAAAAAACCTCCAGAAACAATGGTGTTAGTCATTAGATTAATATGCATGGAAATATAAGTATCTTAATGTCCCAAGCTCTAAATGCTCTAGATTCCAAATGTTGCCAGTATAATCCTGTAATGTTATTTATCAGGTGCAAGTGATATACCCAATGATCACTCTGTATTTCAATATTGTGACTGATTGAATCACCAATCAACAATTTCTAAATGCTGATCAAATTTTGATTTTAAAATACACCACTTTTGCATGGGTAGTTATCGCTTTGAATCACCAGTGAAAACCAGAAGAAGTACAATGTGAGTCTAACTATCAGATTCAATTTTGACAGAGTATATGTGATCTGTTGAGTAAAATATTGGAAAATCAAATGATATCACATTTATTCAACCTGGTTTATGATCTGTTTCTAAAAACACATTGAACAATGATGAGTTTATTTTACTGTTGGTTTATTAACCCAAGTTTGAATAAAGGGGAGTTGCTAGCTTTCACTGTTTCAATGCTGTTTATTATCCATGTTATTGTTCATTCTAATGAGTGCTCAAATAAAGTCAGAGTTTCACATTATTCAAGTTAGGATGTTAAAAAAATGGTTGAGTCCTCTTCATCTAGGTTGGTTCAAGTCCAAAGGAAGACACTTGCTTGCTGAGGTACAATAAAGTTTATCGTGTCTTCATATCAAAGTATTGACTGAAGAGCGCATCCTTTCACCGCAATGATTAGACATGGCCCAGCAGCTGGACTGCATACTCGTAATGTTTACATGTCATATGAATAAGATGTTCACCCTGCTCAGGCTCTTTCTTCAACTCTTGCTGATAGACTGCGATTGGTATATCCCTTATCAGTCAGTTGGTACTACTCCTAGCATTTAGGAGATGGTCCTATGCCTAGCCTAGATCACAGTTCAGGTGTAATCAAACTAGAAAATTGCCAACATAATGCCACCAGCATTAAGGTCTTCCCCTAAAATCCTGTTATATAGACCTTTTTCATTAAGATTGCAGTCCCCCCTGGTGCAGAGTCCCCTATATAAAGTGAAGCATATAGGTTAACTGTAGGAAAAGACCTGAAACCAAGTTTCTATCTAATTCAGCTGGGGGTGCCACACCCTAATAAAAAAGGTCTAATCCTCTTCATGGTTTCAAGGTTGTTTTGTCTCTCTGTCCTGTCCTCTCAAAATGGTTCCTTCTATATGCCATCACTACTGTACCATCTGACTCTTCTTTAGTTCTTATCCCCTAGTTCAGCATTTTGAGTGTAGACGCTACCAACAAACGTGATTAAAAAGCAAATCTTACTGTCACACTCACTCTTGATTGCAGCCCATCAGAACTCAGATCAAAACAAAATTATATATGGCTTTTATTGTGATTACCTGTTCAATTACACAGAGGTTAGAAAGTTAGTCAATAATGGTACTTGTCAACTAATACAGGGGTTTGCCATGACCAGGCTAACTCCTGCTCTCACGCCCTTTAACTGACCCCTGGTCATTTTGACCAATGTATGCAAGGGCACCACTATACAGGGGGTTTGGAACTAATAAATCAAACTGTTACTGTCACTCATCTGGAACCATGTTGACGGGCACTCAACTGTGGATCTCCTCAGAAAGATAAGAATTCGATTTTATTCATTGATTAGTCATGATTTGATGTTGTGAAACTGCTCACAAATAATCAGCAGACGTCAGTGATGTGAAGTTCATTGTTATACGTTTTCTCATCACATCTAATGCTATGAGTTTAATTGCATTATATTGTATTTTGTTGACAGCAGGTACAGTACTAGTGATATTCTACAGACCTGCAATTTTGTCATTTATTCCACAATACCTTTGTATTTTGTTTTGATACAAGTTTATATGTATTATTCGCTGTGTTGTAAAATTACTCCAGGCTGGTGCAGTGATATTCCACACATCTGCCTATCAACTTTATTGCTACATGGTATTTGGTTATTCTGGTTATGATTTTCTTGTACTGTTATTTGTTCTCATATTTTCTATTTGGTAGTCTTGATGATAGTTACACAAGTAGCTGGAGGTGCAGTGATGCTTTATAGACCTAACTACCTAACTCATCATCATATTGTTGATATATTCATAATGATAAATATTACCACCATTTAAATAATGCTATGAATATTGCTGATATTCCGTTTTTTTGCATGTTTGTGTCTTTTTCACTTCATGAAGTATGAGGATACTGCCTTATGTTTCACTCAGTATTATTTTTGTTTGGGATATTATGGGTAATGAGGGTTTTTTCATCCTATGGTATAATTTTGATGATAGGCTTTTTCTCCAAGTATCATGAATGGACCAAGTAATCTATCTCCAGCCAATAATAGGGGCTTTCATTTATCACATCAGAATTTACAGAGTATTAAAAATAAGTAAGACCTGTTAAAAATCTATGTTGAAGAGTTACATATGGAGATTTTTACTTTTAGTGAATCTTGTTTAAATGGTGATTTTCCGGCAAATCTTTTGGATATTCCTTATTGTTATATCACGAGACAGGATCGCTCTTGGTCAGATGATGGAACTAATATCAAAAAGAGTGGTGCTATAGGCACCTCTGTCAAACACAGAATAATTGTGTCAGATACAAAATATCATGGACTCTATTGGATTAACCTGTTTGGAGATGAATAGAAATTTTATAGTTTGTAATTCATGTTGCAATACTTCCTTAAATCAATATTGATAGCCTTGATGCACCTACTAACAATGGTCAACAACAAAGAGTTACAAAAATAATTTAGGTTCATTAGAATGTAAACTGCGGCTTAATCCAATGTCTTTTAATTGACGCATGGACATAATTTCATTACTTTTCTTATCTCATGAAGAGAGCTAGAATTGCCGGGTGACTTATTTCATCCCAGCACATAACTTCAAATCTGTGCCTGTTCGAAGAAAAAATATTAATAAATGTAAGGCCATATTCCTATATTCTATATTTGGCTCATGTTGAGTGAAAATTATCACTGTACCTTGCCAGGAACCAGTAGCAAAGAACGTTCCCAATGTGTTACGGTGACAACCTATTGCTGGTACCCAAATGCCCAGAAAAGTGGTTGAAACTTGGAGGGGGTCCTCAACATCCATCGACTGCTGCGACAATGGGAGCTAAGTCCCAATGTTCCACCTACACCTAGCTGCCTGTGTCTGTAAGCTCACTGCTGATTGGCTGAGGGCTCAACTTGGACAGGAAGTCAAGTTTGTTAAAACCATATAAGTGAGGGTGGCGGGGACTTTAGCCCCCTGGTGTCACTCAGGGAGTTAAGCTTCTTGTTCTTCTTGTGTTCCAATCCCAATATTACAGCCCAGCAACAATGACATGTCAAAAGAATTGTGTGCTTACACTGCTCTTGTGTTGTATATATATATAGCACGTGAGCATGAACATTTGAAAAAATGTAATTTAGAACTTCTCATGTTGAGCCATTGATTTCAAATTTGGACAATTTCCAGCAAACAATACAATTAGGTGGTTTACAATTTAATATAGATGTAGAGCACGTTCATACAAATGTAGATATATTAAATGTTCCTTGTAACAGTATAAGGGAACAGGAACAAAATCCATCAGAGGTCAAATATACTGATATTACCTTTAACATCTTTATCATCTACTAATGAATTAACATTTCATACTCAAGACCTGAGAAGTAACATTTGCATGACAACAAGTATTGTTGTTGTCCAAAATGTTAGCAGTCAGATAATTCTTTACACCAAAAATAACATGTTAGCAGGCTTATTTGTAACATAAAACTTATCAACTGTAACATCATTTCATACCCATTTACAGAATTCTATTTTATTCAGTATAACAGTTGTTACTCAAAGGGAATCTGTTGAAGGACCAAAGTTATTTTTCTATAGTTATTCTCCAAAGGATACATTATTTACTTTTGTTATATTGATCTGAAGTGAACTTTGTGATCGTATGAAAATAGCTACTATCGTAAGGTAGTAGATAAATATTGAGGTTGTATATACTATACTTTACCCGGTCGCAGATTTTGTATTACAACCAAACCAACTGTTGTAGGCACAAAACATAGCCAAACACATTGCAGTGCGTGTACCTGTTGGGTTCCAATGGACTGGTTGACCATTGGTACCGACACAAACACTCTAGTTCCCTACCATAACACCAGGTGGGGTGAGAGTACACCTGCAATGTCTATATACCATATTGACAATAATGCATACACTAAATCATATTGCCAAGCATTATCACCCTAAGGCATAATAAATGTTGGTATCACTTTCACTACAGCATAAAAAGTGAAGCAGGTATTTGTCATAATCATTATTTAGATTACAGTCAGATGGTAAGAACAATGTGAACAGAACAACAGTATAGCTTCTAGATTTTGTTTTAAAATGATGACAAATTGGACTTTAGAGGTATATATTTATACACGGCCATAAATATGGGCTCTGCAATGTCACTAAGAGGCATACAAAGACATATTTAAGCTCTATTCTGTCAGTCTATTCTATCCTAAGATTAGAACGACCAGGGGAGGACTGAAATTTGTTTTCAAAACTGAATCAAACAGAGTACCGAAGTATGATAGTAGTCCTTTCTTTATTGGTACCACTCTGTGGAATGATTTACCTTTTACTGTACAGTTTGAAGATGATATACATCTTTTCAAAAGGTATATTAGACAATTAAATAGACAGTATGTAGATTTATTATGATTGGATGATTGTGTGTACTTATATAATGTGATGTTGTTTATTTAAATGACTTTTTTTCTTACTCTTATGATGTTTGCCTTCTTCATTTTTTTGATATATGTTGCTTTTTGTAATTTGATAAATTGTTTTGTTGTCCAACATATTATCACCTGGAAGATCAGGGGTAACTCTGAAGATGATTCTTAGTAAAAAAAAAAAAAAAAAAAAGTCATATAGGAGACTTGGGCCACTAAAAGGTAAAAAAAATATACAGTGACCATCATTTTAGGTTTTGCAGTGCAATTGAGCAGGTTTAGGGGGTGTTTCACACTGGTCGTAACTTTAAGATTGTATCTTTAGTTAAGATATTTGGACTTTTTCATGCTTGAGTTTCAGACTTATGGTCTTATGTTATGGTCTTGTTAGCGATATATTATAAGAGTTAAGATTATTGATCATTAAAGAAATCTTATCTTACATTTTGTGAGATGTGAGAAATGCATTAATTTTACGATTCTCCTAGTGTGAAACGCGCCCCAAGTCAAGTTCCATATGTCAGTACTAATGAGAGTTCTAGGTCAACTGATGTCCTGGTTATTTAGGACAGGCTGTATTATTATAATTGCTTAAAGCTCATAGCTGCATGACTCCAATTACATTTTCTTTTAAGGACAGGTTGGAGGGGATGGATCCAAACATTTCCATACTATATTATTATCTTTAATACACTGGTTAATGTCTCACTACTCTGGTGTCATGATTATGTTTAATATCATTAAAGTGAAATTGAAATCATAAAACGTATGTGGTTTTTGGTTTGTCCGACACATTGCACCTATTGTGTGTGTTCCTGTGTCCCTAAGGCTGTGTTTGTCTAAGAGGTAGAGGGGGGTGCATATCTCCCTGAAGATTGAGGCTGGTTACACCTTGGACCCTGCAGCGCAGCCTTAAGCCCCAATTACACTATGTGTTGTTTCCATGTTTGCATTGGGTAACTTTGCCCAATTCAAAGGATTCACATTGGGGCGTAGTAGGGCCATATGTACACTACCAACCAGACCCAATGCAAACTATACTATACTTTATATTTTGGGGTCACATTGGGTCACATTGGGTCGCTTTTTTTTTCAAACATGTTGGTAAAATACCACGAATCACTCGTGTTGCGAAACATGACCCAACGCGAATGTGAGGTGACCAGAGCGTAAATATAGCATTTAGTATGAACAATAGATACTTTTAAACCTGGGCCCTTAGAAGAAAACTTGCCATTTGTTTTATAAATAAGGAGTAGATTGTCTACAAATGAAGTTCCTCTCTTACCTTGAAGTTCGCACATAAAAGCATGCTTGTACATCAAGAACAACCCTGTGTATACAAGAAATAAATTATCTGCAACCAGGCCTTCTCTAAATGCAAATATCTACATTTCTGCATGTATATGAGAGACTGTGTATGCAAATTTGAGTTAACATTCATATATTTATAACAAATTGAGTGTCAAGTTGTTCAATGAGTGTGGACACCTGCATTACTAAGAAATAATATAAAGACTGGTCCCCACTTGGGCTACTAGATAACAAAAATTGCCAGCGACTAACATGGTTAGTCACTTGGTGACATACTAAACAGTGGTACTGTGATGTTGGGAGACTAAATAACTAATTGAGATGTTTAATATTTTGTCCAGGTTTGCAGCGATTAGTGCCGTTGATCGTGGGACAAGGGGACTAATGCGTCCTTTAGTCCCCAGTGGACTTATGACAATAGTATCCCAACTTGGAGATTAATCTTTAGTTGCCAACTAGTTTGTCACCCAGCGACCAATATTTCTTCCTTGGTCACCGCTGAAATCTACTTATATCAACTAACTGGCATCATTAGTTGCCTGAGTGGGGACCCGGCTAAGGGTGGAATTCAGTCTACTGTGCCCACATGTACAACCTCAGCCAGTTGATTCAGTGGCTACAGAGTATGCATGCCAACAGAGGGTGCACTTCCCATTCCACAATCCAAAGTACCATCATAGTCAATTATTATTGGCACAACTCTTTCAAATGAATTCTCCTTACACAGATAGCTAGCATACAGTATCTTAAGCTTCTGCAGGTTAGATTGGACTGGTTTGTAGACAAATCCACTGGGAACAAGTTAGAAAATAAATTATTGTTATGTATTCATCTATAATGGATGCATTTTGAACAATCCAGAAAATATAAAAAGCAGGTTGATATGAATAATGATGAGTTTTTAGCATATAAAACTACAAAACAGAAAATGATTCATATAGATTGATATGCTGAAGCATTGTGATTTGCACACATGTTTCCTAGCATGTATCCTGATCTAGGCTAACCTGCAGGTAAAATTTAAGAATTTGGCTATACAAAGTTGGATGAATTACCATTTAATATCCAGTTTAATGAAAGTATTCTTCGTTTCATTCCTTATTAAAGCAATTCAATAGGCATGACACTAACTTACTGTATTGATTTCCTATGTTATCAAGTTGCTAAAACTGTGTTTTTATTGTATGATCCTTTGTTTTTGACGTGGCCATAGCTGGGTAGAGTAAAAGGCAAAGTAAACTTTCACAAGCTAAGGAGTGGTTATCAAAGCCCCATACCAACTAGGACAATTTGGATCTCATGAGCAGCTATTGCATTTATCTCTGATCACCCATTAATATTGTGTATTGAAATGTGCATGTTTGATCAAATTGCAGGGCAAACTGTCAGGCTTTTTTTTCAGGCAATTTAGAAAAAGTATGCAGATTGTTATATAACATCTAAACTGTCCTGGCTCCTTTGTGCTCTCACAACTTTTTTAAGACCCTTGTTTGATATTAATCATGTAATAACTCCCTTCACTATTTAATGTAATATTGAGTTTGATCAAATCAGAGGTAACTCTGAAGATGATTTACAATTTAGATTAAAACTGTCCTGTGCTCCTATAGTGTCAGATATTTATTTTTGGTATGGTATATACACTTGCCAATGTATTAAGCCCCATATTCACTAAGGGATTCAATGTATGAAAGAGCATTAAAATTTACTTATTCTACCAAAATAATCGGTAAATTTTAGCACTGGTTCATATCAAACATGTTTTAACACAGTTTAATACTGCATACTGACTGGTTAACTAAATCTATGCACAAATCAGCAGATTCCTAGTTTAAAAAAATCAGCCGATGTTTGCTCTGATTCAGCCTTGTGGGTATGTGGCATGATATTACACCCCAGGCAAGCAGCGACGTAACAAGAACCTTCTGCGACTATACTTTTTTAGTTAATCTGAAACCTATCCAATTGTCTTGTAACAAAAACATTATTTCAGGTATAGTTACAACTTATCAAAAAAGAACGTTATGATAACGTAATATTTTGGTCAAGTTGTGACCTAAAGAATGTTATAAAAACGTTATTACAACGTGAAAGAACAATACAATAGCGTCACAATAACATTATATTGCGACATTGCAATGTTAGGTTCTAAAGACGTCTTTGGGTGCCATTGAAATAATGTACGCAGAACCAAGCATAACTCACCAGAACATTATAATAACATTATTATAACGTCATATTCTTGCTTGGGACTAGAGTGTGCCCTCTCATGGAATACACGCTCTTTGTGAAGGCTCGTTCCCTCCACTGCCAACATCATAATCAGTCTGGCAGAGGGCCTCTCTACTCTTGGTGACGCTGGACTCAGAAAGTAGGTCTGGATTTTAGTATCTACATTCATACAGCTAAGGGTCTTTGATCCAGTACATTATTATATATAAGCACAGGGGCATAGAGGATTTTAGAAGGTGGGGGAGGGGTCAGCATAAGGGCTTAATACTTAAGCTGCACGCATTCACGTGTAAGCATGAGACTTTCTCCCCTCTTTCTGTATTTCAGGGGTCCACCAAAAGGGGGTTCAGAACCCCCTAGATCCCCAATGGATCCACCTCCCGAAGCATTGCGGGAATGTTCCATACTGGTTGTAACTCTTAGATTGTATTTTTATTTAAGATATTCTTACTTTTTTATAGCTGTGTTTTAGTCTTATGATCTTATGTTCCTGTTGTTAACTATACAATTTATAGCTCTAGGTAGGATAAGTGACTGTGAAAATCATCTTATCTTACAATTTAAGATATGAGAAATGTATTTACACCTTTGCTAATGTTAAACTGATCTATGATATACATTGGTCAAAACTGTCGGTATTCAAACATTAGGTTACGTCTGTCATTTTCATTTAATGAGTTTAAATACAATAATTGTTTCTAAAGAACGAGTCTATAGCCTTCCAAGTCCTTAGAGAGATAGGGCACATTTCACACTAGGAGAATCGTAGATGCGTTGTTCACATCTCACAAAATGTATGATAAGATGTTCTTGATGATCAAGAACCTTAACTCTAATGATATAGAGATAACAACAGAAACATGAGATCAAAAGTCTGAAACTCAACCATGAAAAGTTAAAATACCTTAACTAAAGATACAATCTTAAAGTTATAACTACTTTGAAACACACACTTAACTAGGTATTTTTCTACATTAGTTATCTGAGTATTTGGAGCATGACATTTCAAACCATTCTCAATCTTCAAAGGCCTCAACTGTATAATGCTCCCATGTATCTCCTTGCGTGCATTAGTTATAGGTCTACTTGTTAAGATAGGACCAATTTGGTGAGTGTGGCCTTATTTTACCTAAAATCAAAGGAAGTTGTTTCTAATACCACAAGTTCGCTCTGCTTTCCTCTAAACACCCCTCCCATACTCCCTAGTCGCTTCTGATAACAAAGTAATCATGATTACAACGTACATCTGAAAATGACTAAGGCCAAACTAAAAAAATTGTTGTGTTCAGGTAACCCTACCTACCCTAAATTTTTGGCCCTACCCTAACTTTTTTTTTATGAAATTTTTAATTTTTTTTTTTCAGAATCCAAAGAATTGACCTAAAGTACCATGGAAAACCATAAAACAGCACATGGATACTCAGGGCACGTATTTTAGATGCTAAAAATGCTTTTTGAGAATATTTGGAATATCTTTTTTTATTTCTAACACCGGCCGGGTCTCTTTGGCAAGTGAAAAAAAAAAAAAAAAAAGTTTTTTCAACCTACCTACCCTATCTTTTTTCGACCTATGTTACCTGAACACAACAATTTTTTTTGTTTGGCCTAAGGAGTATGGAGCCCTCCGTGATCAGTGCAGTGGCGGTGTCTGTACCGCGGAGCACACACCACCCGTCCGTCGCCTCCCCCTCCCCACCCTCCAGCGTGTCCTGTAGGGTTGGTGTCTGCATCGGGCTCTGGACTGTACGTACATCCAAGTCCACTAGGTACTCGAAATATTGTGCAAGAGGTATCTAGGTCATGAAAGAATTAGTACCGGGTCGGTATCTGACACAGGCAACACATGCAGGGCACACACCCCTCCTTTGAGGCGGGTTTAATTGCCTCAAATAAATGATTTCTTGAATTTTTTATATTTTGTTTTACAATTTAATGAAAAAGTATTACTATAAAACTGCCCTGTTTCAGTAAACTGGATGTGGGGTATACAGAAGGATATATATATATCCTAACATGCAGGTTCATTTTCAAGACCTTTAAATATCTTTAACTAAAACCTTGACCAAACATGTTATTGTATTATCTAAATACAGTCGTGATTACCACATTTCGATGTAATTTTATTGTCTTTAAAATGTTAATGACGGTGCTTCCTCCGGCGCCGGCAGGTCAGTGTGCCTAGGGCGGAGGTCAGAGGCCACTCTGCCACAATCGACACCTCAGTCTGAGAGTGATCTCTGCACTGTAGCGACCACTGGGTCCCGGCCTCTCTGACCTAGTTAGCACAAGCGAAAACCGCGGACTACTTTCAGGTCACAGTTTATCTAGGTCACTGGCGTAGGAATAATATACAGGGGTGTATAGTTAATGCCCTACATAGCAGAGTCACCTCTCTTGGATGTCGATTCTGCTGGGAGGGGTTATTCGCCGCAGATTGGTCAGAGGCTGGTTCTGTTTACATGACCTACACTGGGGGCCGCGTGGTTGTGCTCCGGCCCTCCAGTGTGTGACCACCCGCCATGCACGGCGTCCTGAGCGGTGTCCTGTATAAGCTATTTATAGCCTGAGCGAACCCCCTGTCGCCAGGTAGTGGGGGTCCCATCTGGCCTCCCTAACCTCGTGAAATTAATCTAAAGGATTTTCCCTCTATCTTTCCTAACAGGGATTGATAAATTCAAAGAAAAATGAGGAGCAGTTAGTGTTACATCGAGCTATTTATTCAGACATATATATATGCTCTTATAATGCCTGTATATGAAGATAAGTATGCTCCAATTTAAGCTCACTCTAGCATGTGTTCAGGCCAGGCGGTTTTGGCCGGTTTTTAGGGACCACAGTCAATCTCCCCCAGTGAGCTCTGTGACCAGTATGTCTCCAGATGGGAGTGGTGTTGTGTTGGAGAGTGCTCGCACGCCAACACTTCTTTCTATTAGGGAGAATGAGTGCTAAATGTACAATAAGGTAAAAGAGTTATTATTAACATTTTTGTGAATTCTCTGCTATAGATTAGAAATTCAAAGAAACAGTCATGCAATGGGAAATAGCTCTTATTATCTCCCACAACAAATTGACAGTTTTAAAGTTTTTAGGCCCTTTATTGGTTGACAGACCTATAGGCCACCTGATGTTATCCCTGGCTGTCTATGAATATATGGATTTGTTTGGGAAATCCTTCAATTTGCCATAAAATCCAGAGAATGCTTGAATAAAATGTAATATGACTCTCAGTAGTATGATGGAGTTGCTGGCGCGCATAGCAAATGCTACTTAGTAGGTCACTAGGTCACTACGACCGAGTTTAGGCCTAAAATAGGTTCATAGACTAATAGAGACTTTCAATAATTAGGTCATTATGACCTACTTTTATAATTAGGTCAGAGGTCAGAGGTCAGAGAAAGTATAACTAGACTAGAAATATTGGAAAACAGGGGCACTGAGAAACATGGCATGGCAAGGGGACGTGGAACGACGTGGAGACCGGAGGGCGTAAGGCCAGAGGTGTCCACGTCATTCCTCAACGTCCTCTTGCCATGCCATGTTTCTCTGGGCCCCTTTATTTTCGATTATGTCTTATCTATTTAATATGTCGTAATATTTTTAATTGCAAAGGGGGCGGTCCAGGGAACCCATGGGAGGGCTGTGTGGAATGAGATGGAGACCGGAGGCCGTACGGCTCTATGCCAGTATGTCTCCAGATGAGAGTGGTGTTGTGTTAGGGTTCCCTGGACCGCCCCCTTTGCAATTTTTTAATTCGGATGATTATGTATTAATTTGAATGATGATTTTCATAGTATTTCGTATTCTATTCATTAAAGGTTATTTGTATAGTATAGAAAACACAACATGTAAATTCATTTACAAGTTTTATTCATTAGAAACATATTATATTGTCATAAACAGATACATGATGTAATCTTTTATTTACATTGAAACTCTTCACAAAGTCGTAATACATGTATGATACAGATTATTTACATTTCTGACATAAAAAAACTTTGTTCCCATTTCCGGGAAGTGAACAAATCAAACATTGCGAAGAGTTGCAGGCAAGCGTCCTTGTCTTTGGCTAATACAATTTCTCTTTGTCCCATTTGTGAGTGTATACATACGGATACTGTGGATTTCTGACACTTTTGGCGATGGCATGATGAAATAGAGACTGCGCTTTGAAAAAGTTGCAGTCTACTTCAGTCGCTAAAACATTATGGCCGAAAACAGGATTCATTTGAACCTGGTATGAAAAGAAATTTTCGATGGTCTGAATGTAAATGGATTTTAACTCACAGTGTAGTTGTATACATGTAAAACAGAACAAAGGACCAACAAAAGTGACATCAGAATCACGGGTCCTACAGCTACAAAATGCCCGTGAGACTGATGTCACTTTATGTTGTTCAAGGTACAGCATAAGTGTTTTTACGCTGTTGATGGTGTATCTTGTGGTGATCCTGAAACATGAGTCATCATGGTGTTGATACACCGCCAAACAGTAGTCGTTATGGTGGTAACCGCTGTTGATAAGCTGGCTCGTCGCGATGTTATAACCATCCCACATAGCTTCTGAAAAAGTGGGACGAGATCGCGTCGTGCCAGTGGTGTGGTCTACAGTACTAACATGGTGTGGTTTCAGATAAAAGTCGCTGTACTGTGTGGGGATAATCTCCCAAAAGAAATATCCACTACATCCACAAAGTACAGTGGTTTTATCATTTTTTGGAATAAGGCGAAAGTTAATTTGCACCGATGGATAGTGACAGTTGTCAGAACTATCCGGAGTTTCAGGTCGTGGCTCAAGATTATCGAGGAAAGAAAAATCGAGACCCCAACTAAGTGTGGCGTCATTATCATTCTTGGTTGAATCTTTAGTAGCCAAATCCATTAGAATGTCCAAATAGTTACTGGCGATATCACTCATCCTGAATGAAATATAGTACTTGAACTAAATGATACACATTTATAGAAACTTAAACTAATCAACTAGATGATTAAAATATGGGTATCCAGTTATTTTTGTAGTATTTACTATGTAGTATGTACTAAGAAAATAACTGGGAGTGGGTAGACACCTGAAATTTCTCTGTGATTCGCTCAGATTTTCGCTGGCGGGAGTTCTACCCTAGATAAAGCCATGCTTTTTTTTTGTTTTATTCTATATTTCTTTTGTTTTTTTGATATATTTTAATATATTTTTGTACTTATTTTGTTTTTCTTTAAAATTTATTAATTTTTTTAGATATTTCAACATTTTCTATATTTTTTTTTTAAAGCAGATAGATATGAACATTTTTCTATAATTTTTTTATTTTTTTGGTTTGAAGCAGTTACATATACTAGTATGTACAGCTTTATTTCCTTTATTTTTTTCTTTGAAAAGTTTTATTTTTTATTTTTTTGTTGATGAAATGAATATTTTCATCATAAATGATATATTTCATAGTTATAAGTCGGATTTTTTTTTCAGAATGAATATTTTCATCATAATTGCCGAATTCTCAGATATCTAAGGGTATCGTGCTCACACCGTCTTCACAAGTTTTTCTTTTTATATATTGATAACTTAATCCTGTCTTTTTCTGTTTGTATGTTATTATATATATGGTGATCTACAACTTTGAACCCCGTGTTAACTGCATCCATAGTTATTTGTGTCTCGACTATGGTGTTAAAGGATTTCATGTCCAGTATGTTTTGTTTCTATATGACACCTTTACAGCTAGTTTTATTTTATTTTCCATCACCGATATAGCATTTTGAATTTAGTGAAGTCATTTCATCGCCTTCCCATTCAATTTTGAAAAGTCCTGGGGTGCGTTTGTCGAACTGTTCTCTTTCTTTACAATATGGTTGTGGGAGCCACAGTAAGTTATTTGTTTTCGCTATGATATACTGTTCTCTGTGATGTTCATTATCACACGATTCTGATGGTAACCATAAGTGACATTCTCTATAATAGGCTTCTCTTTTTTCTGGAATAATCAATTCATCTGAAGTCTGTGCACTGAGCGCAAAATACAGACTGTCTGTATCCATTTCACAGAGTTCGAAGTCAGACTCTTCGATGTACTCTAATAAAAAGTTGAAGTAAAATTGTAGCATTTTAAGTTTGGCATATTGATATACCATGAAACCTATTTGAACTGGAAGGTCATATGTTATAGATGTAGGGAGTGCTGAGACTTCGCATGTATCTTCACATAAGTCTTGGATATCTTGGACTGTCCAGTGAAGAGCTATTCTAGCGGCTTTTTCTGGTGACATATATCGAGTGTTTGTAAAGTTTTGTTTGTTACAAATTGTTTTTCCATATGAACTGTTCCCTAATAGTTTGTAGAGGTCGGAGAGAATTTTGCAGTCTGGGTTTTTGTCACCTTTTCTTCAGGTCTCTGTTACTTGATCAACAAATGAGATAAACGATTTTTGCGGTATGTATTCAACGAGTATGTGAACTTTCGTTACTATTAAACCGTTTTCTAAATACCATTTAAGTATACCACTGTAAAAAATAACCGTAAAATATACAGGACACTACCGTATTATGTGACAGTAATTTACAGTAATTTGATATACGGTAAAAAGCTGTCTAATCAATGCACAACACAGTATATATCTGTAAGTAAGACCGTAAATGTTTGTTACTGACAAGTACCGTAACTTTTATACATGAAAAGGAAAACAAATACCCGTAGATTACCATAGCTAGTCTGGATGGTTACAGAGTAACAGCATTAAGATGCAACATCTAAATCAAGGGTACTAACCAGTATTAATAATAGAATATGGGAGACATTGACCATCGTGGCAGCACTGACCTACTTACACAGGAGGGACGCCATGCCATCGTGCTGGAGGACTGACACTGGAGGGCCGATGGAGAAAACCCCAACTTTCCCTCATCCACAGTTCCAGAGACTTAACTCCAAAGACAGGTGCGTATAAGTAAATCATTCCTGGTCACAAACCCACTTTTATTAAACTGTAATGAGCTTTCAATGCAATGTAATGCCATGCCTTACACATTTCCTTTGTCTCCTCGCACATGGTGTTAACGTTGCCGGGTGTAGGGCCCTTTAAACATTTTAATGTACAAGGTGTTCCTCTTTTAACGTTTCTCTTTTTTGGAAGTGGTACCTTTTTTAGGAATGAGTGAAAACACTCTTACGGTGATGTTGTATTTAGCTTCTATCATGGACAGTGCCTTAATTGAAATTCCTCTGAATGTTCCTTTAGTTTCATCAGGAAGACATTCTTGAAGTAGTCTTTCGCACTGTGAGGTGTTTTTGAAAAGAAAATAAGACAGACATCTAAAAAAAATGTAGGTAGTCTTTGTACACCTGTTTGCTCTAGGATTATGATGGAAATGATGTAAACCCCTTCTATGTAGGAAATTCAGAATTGTATCCAATCGACCTATTAAACCATCCTCTCTACCTTGAACTCTTACTATGTATATGTTTGCGTTTACATTACCTACTAGTCTCCAACTTGAGTCAGCTCTATTGACACTCCATTCTTTATCGCATAAAAAACTTATTATGTCTTTCAAGTCAGAGTCATTTCTAATATGTCTGTAATTGCTTTCTTGTTCATCCTCTGACCAAAATAAAGAGGAGTTATTCACTGAAGGATGATAGTACATAACTTCTCGATCTTCGGTATAAATCTTTTCTTCGTCAGTTTCAGTCGTTCCTCCCTCAATTCTTTCAAGTAATGCACCTAAATATATAGCTAGTCTATATTCAATTACTTGGTTCTGATGTATTTTGTTAATAGCATCTATTATCTCTTCAACTGCTTCTTTCATGATTATAGTTGAGAGTCTGACATTGAAAATTGATTGCACGATTCCTAGCAGAACTAAACCGTTTGCTATTAATTTAAAGTTTTTTACATAAGTGTCCTGATACCACCAAAAAATACCTAAAGTTGAAGGGATTACTGTTGTTTCTATGTCGTACTGTTCTCTGATGCATGTAGGTGAAGAACAGATGACCTTCCCAGAATGTAAAGAAAAATTTCGAGGACGACGGGGCACGTTACACATCGGTTCGGGATTCCACAGTATTATCTGTCCATCAGCGTAATAAGTGTGTTCACTTGGAGGATGGATTTAAACCGGGGTTTTATCATATTTACAAGAATGTTTTTCCTGCCCCACATACTTGCCACATTTATTATTTCTAGGTGCACATGTACTTAAAGAAGGGTTCCCCTTTATACATGCATTGTTCAGTCTGTTACATCCTATGCAAGTGTCGGTTTCTTGCTATGTCCATGTCCATTTCAATCTGTAAATTCTGTCATTTAAAAGCCAGCTGTACAGAAAATGACAATTGACTAACAAGTTTCAATTCTCGGGATTACTATTTGAGTGTATGATCTATTGTGACTACTGTAGCTATGGATATAAGTATGAAATAAAATGAAACATTGTGTGCGTGATAACAATACTCTTGACATGTTTGAATTATTACTGAAAGGTTATTCAAATATCCGATTTGTTCCAACCTTATTTCACTCAATTCTCATTTACATTTGTTTGTTTTTAAACTCAAAAGTGTGTACACAATATAGATGTGAGACATACATTTCAAAATCATAGATAAGAGACTTAAATCGTCAATGTATACATGACATTAATTTTATCAGCATAAAATTAGTATTATTAGCGCTTGAAAAACAAAACTTAATGATACTAATCATATAAAAATAAGTTATAAATTCACTATACACTCACTGGATTCTAAGACAATCACCCCTGGGACAACTACCCCTGGGACAACTACCCCCTAGGACTATTACCCACTAGGACTATTACCCCCATAGGACAACTACCCCTGGAACAACTACCCCTTAGGACAACTACGGGGATAGTTGTCCCCAGGGTAGTTGTCCCAGGGGTAGTTGTCCTAGGGCTAGTTGTCCCAGGGGTAGTTGTCCTGTCACCACTCACTGAGTTCTCATCATATGATCTCAATGAATGGACTTACAAAATCTGCTCTAGATATTAAGATAACAACACATGACCTACACAGTAAATGCCATATTACACTACATGTCGGGTGACGTTCATGTTTGATGCTGATAGCTACTTCTTTATCAGTTCCCTAAAGTAAGCCATCCAACGAAAATATGATAATCCGTTAACTAATATGTTTGAAAATTGACAAATCCAAATGCAAATCAGGTGCCTAACATAATACTGATGTTAACACGAACCGTTTTTTTTGCACATTTGGTGTCCTAATTCACGTAATTTGCTTCAGCAAAAATGCAACCCCCCCCCCACGATTAAAAAAAGATGTGGGGTATAATGTGGCCTTAAATTCAAGGCTAAACCCTGCAAACTAGAACTCAACACTGCCTAACAAGAGCTGACACGACCCGACACTACCTGACACTACCTGACACTACCTGACACTAGCCGACATGACCCGACATGATCCGACATGACACGACACAACACAACACAACACAACACAACACAACACGACACGACACGACACGACATGACCCGACATGACCCAACCCGACACGACCCGACACGACCCGACAAGACCCGACATGACCCGACATGACCCGACCCGACACGACACGACAAGACACAACAAGACAAGACAAGACAAGACATGACACGACACGACACGACACGACACAACACAACACGACACGACACAACCCAACACGACACGACACAACCTGAAGCTATCAGACCGAAGAACTTTTGGAGGTCTTGCTGAAGTGGGATTATGAGCCATGCGGATTTAACAGCCCTTAAGTCTGTAGGGAACCCCTTCGGTTCCTATAGCCAATCTAGGAAGCCCCAAAAGGTTCTTTGTTATCATTTTTCAAATAAATATAAAGTAATATTAATAAATAAAATTACATGTCAACATTTCCTTTGTATCAAACTTGTTGCCAAAGCTACCATTTCTAAAGTTCAGTAACATTTGAAATGTCCATTTTTATTTCCAGGTTCCCAAATGAAAGTGCTCCAAGATTTTAAGAAATAGGAGTAAGAAATATTGTTCAAAAAGATGTAACACTCCAATTGTGTCAAGATGGGAACAGAGAAAATTTGGAAAGGGCTATTAGCAACATTTTTCCTTGCATTACTTCAAGTTTGTTTATTTATCATGATGCCTAAGGGTGGCAACATATCTGTAGATGTAAGGCCTGCACATAAGGCTGTAAAAAGAATTATATTTTGGACAAGTTGGTATAATCAAAGATTTCCATTGGAAAGGGCCAAGGAAGTGCACATACCGTGTCCCTTTGCCTGTACCTTACATTCAGACAGAGGCAATCCTCTGCTCTATGATGCTTTTTTGTTTCATGCTCGTGATGGCCAAAATCCACCAAAGGAAAAACGCCCAGACCAGGTGTATATAGTGATTGTCGTGGAGTCGCCTTGTTATCCAGGACCTTACATTCTCGGGAATTTCTACAACATGAGTGCAACGTACAATCCTCAGTCTGATATATGGATACCAAATTTAAGCATACATAAAAAGAAAAAAACTGGATTCCCTCCAAATTTCCTACCTGCTTCTTTGCCTCAGATGACCTATAAACAGAATGCTAGTGAAGCAATGATAGCCTGGGTCGTGAGTAATTGCAAGACTAAATCAAGAAGGGAGCAGTACGTCCAAAAGCTTCAGCGGTACACAAAAGTGGATATTTTTGGTAAATGTGGAAAACCTTGTCCCAAAAATGAAAAAGATAGTCTTTGTCATAAAGCTTTAGCAGAATCAGGGAAATACAAATTCTATCTATCATTTGAGAACTCTGCTTGCCAATCTTATATTACAGAAAAGGTTTACAATCCTCTTGCTTATGGTATGGTACCCATAGTGTACGGAGGGTTAGAGCACAAAGACTATGCCAGTTTCCTCCCATCCCATTCCTTCATTGATGTGAGGGACTTTCAGTCAGCCAAAAAACTTTCAGAGTACCTTCTATATTTAAATCGTAACAGCACAGCCTACCTTGAGTACCACATGTGGAGGTCAGCGTACAGTGTCACTAAGAGGACTCTCACGGACATACTGTGTAGAGTGTGTAAACATCTCCACAACAACACTCTAAAGCAACCAAAAACTATTAACTTTGGCAAAGAATGGAATGTGAATAAGAATTGTGATTTAGGTTTGTTAGCTAAAGTGAGAGGACAATAGCAGGCAAATTGAATTATGTTACTTGTTCAAGATCTTTTTAAATACTGAGAATGTATGAATCATTAGGCTGTACATATCCTCATGCAACAAAAGAAAAACTCTAGAAATAATGGTATCAATCAGGTTATGATGCATAGAATTATAATTATGGAATCAATATATCACTATAGCCCAGGTGGAGACTATACTGACTATTGTTGATATGAGCTGCAATTGGTTGCATATTGAGATATTGGCACATGGTTGCCCTCTGCTGGGAGTAGGTTAGTTTGGAGTGTACTACACCAGGGGTCTCTCACCCCAGACTATTTATTGACATGTGCAAGGTCATTCTGCCTCATTTGCACTAGACCTACAGAGACCTACAGAGACATACACACTCACTCACCTGCAGGTTCCACACATTGGACATGTTCACCAGAAGGCGTATAATTTTTCTTTTTGTAGGGCACTTTGAATTCGCCTAAATAAAGACTCATTACTACCCACCTTCGTTATCGTCATATCTATTATGTATGTCTATTAGATTCTATTTTGCATAACCGGCTATAAGTATCTTTATGCCTCAAGCTCCAACTGATAGATTTTTTTTATGAAAAATTGGAAAAGGATATCACATGTATTGAATGTGGTTCATAATCAATACCTAAAAATACATGATGTTCTGTTGCCTAATAGCCTGGTCCCCAATGAGCAATTGCAAAGCCACCCCTCACTGGTGATAATGATCTCATTAGGAACTTACCAATTCCATTTGCACCAGACTGGCAGACAATTACCCCATTTTAAGAGACTAAGTTGGCAGACTAACACAGGGGTGTTTTTCCTCATGTGCTTAAACCTGTGTGTTCAATGAAAAACTGTAGACCTGGTACAAATGTGGTCACATGCATGAACACTCTTTGGTGATTATCAAGTGGTATTGAATTGAAATCAAAATGATCAAATTCTAAAGTATGATGTCTGTCTCTTTTTTTCCTGAATTAGTTTTAGGCAAATTTTAAATGATATAGGGGGAATGTGGATTGTATCACGCATGTGTGTTATATTGCGCAGCTCCACTTAATGGCCTACAAATGAATTTAGATTAATATGATAATAATAATTTAAAAGGTACATATGCAGTACTGTCTATGGCGCCCCTGGAATACCATGAATGATAATTTTCGTTGTGATTATCAATAGTATACCCATTACTTAATTATTCAATATCTTTATCGTTCTACCTTTATATTTTAGTTATTTTCCTATTTTACATATATGACCCCCCACCACATAATGAGGCATAAGTCGCAGACATGAGTTTCTGACCTTTTTGTAGAACCTTGGAAAAGGTGACATAACCTTTACAATGGTGAAAGAATTATGTTTCTATCATTTATAGAACTCAAGTAATGGTTGTTTGAAGTATACAGTATCAGAAAGGCTAATTAGAGAAAAATAGCCTTAAAGATTGGACTTAACTGCATGGCAAGGCAAATCTCTATAGAACATATTTATGACAATCAGGAAAGCCTGTGTAATATGCATGTAAAATCAATTATTTTTATAAATATTTTAGTAAACTGTATTGCTGAGGTGCTTTTCAAGCTATTTTTGCTCAAAACTCATTTTTTGACTTTTAGTGATATTCAAATGTGAAAATATAACTGTAGATCAACATTTGTCCTTTTCATATTTCAAACGGGAACTATATCAGATCATTATTTAAAATTTACCAGAGAATAAGGCCAACGTTACTTATTATGCAAAAATGTGGCCTCTCATAAATTAGTATTTCATTTGGAATTTGCTATTTTTGTAAATATCACATGGAATAAAACGTGATATATCAGAGGTTCAATTTGCAAATTATCATCACATACTATCTTTTGCTAGTATCTCTAGATCTTCTTACAATTGAATTCAGATTCTTGGCTCAATATTTCCAATATTTGGTTACAAATTTCTTATTAAATCTTACATTATTTCTCTATAAGAAAGAGGCATATAAAATCCACGATACTATGCTTACATGCACGATACAACAACATGCCATTGGTTCTTATTCATGTTATTAAGATGTCAGCTTTAAAAATGGCAATTTCGAGGTTTACACTGCACAAAGGTAGAGAGTAATTCACTTTGCGCATGAAATTAGTTGTATAGAGATATAATGAAGAGAACATCACCAGTTGTAAATTAGGGAATTAAAGAAACTATTCCAAAGTATAGGAATTGTTATATCATACAGTATAAAGGTAGCATGAGCTGCTGGTAGGTGTAAATATACCTGTCGTGCAATAGCAGACAGGGTGTTCTCCCAGCGAGTGTCGATGCTCGGGGAAAATCAATACCAGACTGCTATATATTGGATAAAACCTCTGGGTACGGTGGAGAGCACTATTACATTTGGACAGACACAAGTCTTAAGGATTCGAAGGGGTTTAGATAGCTATACGTAAAAGAGGACATCTGGTGACTGTGGAAGGAATTACTGTGTTGAGAGCGGATGTAGGAACGGGCAGACTCTTAGGAGAAAGCTTACTCTTCACCAACCGGTCTTGTGACCCTAGGAATATTAACCATTATTGCACTGGCTCTGTACACATCTAAGTGATCCACCAAATAAACCTGACTTACAGCCAAGCGTTGTTCGCGTTGTGGAAATGAGCGCCCATCTCGTGAACTTACCTACCACCTGACTAGCATTTACGGTAGGAGTAATAAAGGCAGAAACGTTAAACATCATAAACGGTTCCCCAATTATCAATCAACCACATAACAACAACTAGCGTTCAACACAATATATTTGTATATCAACTTTTACTTATAAACAGAAGTTGATATGGGTTACAGAGCTTCCAATAAATGCATTCCCTTTCTTGATGCCAATTTTTTCCCTCCTATCACATCAGGAATAATCTTGTTATATATTTATTTGTCTAACATTTCCCGCTGTATCATGCATTAGGTGCGTGATACAACCCACATTCCCCCTATGATCTAGGACC
The DNA here is from genome assembly GCA_936440205.1 of Lepidonotus clava. Lineage (NCBI taxonomy): Eukaryota > Metazoa > Annelida > Polychaeta > Phyllodocida > Polynoidae > Lepidonotus > Lepidonotus clava. The sequence continues at coordinate 6,583,576 of OW387143.1, forward strand.
TTGGACATTTAATGATAACCATTCTAAAGTGATCTATATCATATCATAAACAATTACTATGTGTTTTCTAGAGGCAAATAAAAGTTGATTATAGCCAAAGTGTCTAACCCATGATGAATAGACTTTTTTTAAAGAGATCTAGTCTTTACTTTGTGTATTCTTTTTACTGACTGTGGCTCCTGTTATACAAATTCTTGCATCAGATTTATAAATTAACAATATATTATAATTGTTCATTCAAAATTTAAACTTTTAAGCTTTTTTATTTTAATCTATTTATTTACTTTCCTGATTATCCTATAATATACAAAAGGTAACATATAGTTTACAATATTCTATGTGGCAGAGCACAAAAAAGAAAAAAACTACAACAGTGAGGGAGCTTCCATTGAATATACATGTGCATTTTATAAATTCTCAGAGCCCCCAGTCCCCCTTAGGCATTGAATTTGTACTAAAAAGTACATTTAAATCAAGTGATATTCTTCATTTAGATATTCTTGGTCTTGAATAATATTACAATCAAATTCAGTTTAACTTAGTGGAGTTGAGATGCATTATGTGAGACAGTGCTTTACAATAATTTGTTTTATTAAATTTGACAGCCTTGTTTCACATGCTAACATTGGCCAAACAAAAATTTCTAAAAATAAATAAATGACTCATGAGGAGATCTAAAAATGCTTGGTATTTTATTTCACACTGACACTAAGCTTTAAATTGTCTAACACAAAATCAAGAAATACACTTTAGTTTCCCTTGAATATGATGTCCGAACATATATCCACTCTGTGATGTAAATAACAAGTAGCCAAGCTTAAATACCTTTGAACACTTCTCCCACCATGGACAGCTGATTCATATTTTAAGCACATGGAGTAATTTGGACAAGAACATAAGGAAACCTATAGAAAATGCACAAAAGTATCTATTGGAAATTAATACACTTTAAACAGTCGACAAGAGGCCTAAATGGCTGACAAATGAACTATTGACGGATATGAGAATTAGAAATAAAACATATCGGAAGGCAGATTGGCAGCTACCTAATGAAGCTAGGAATGGTGTAAATAGATCAGTTAAAATGGCAAAGTCAAATTACATTAAAGCAGATTTGGAACGCCATAGAAATCCTGAAAAGTTCTGGTCGTGTCTCAATGAGATGTTGACAAGGATATGGCCTAATTTTTCCTACTGTCTTATAAGTACCATTTTCTCTAAGAGGTTGAGTGGCTTTAACATGCAGAAAATTTCTTTGATGTTGACAAGGAACTCTGGTAACCAAATAAATATGCTTAGTGATGAGAGAACTGACCAAGAATATACCGGTAAAAATATGAACGATCATATTAATCAGTAATTTACAAATATTGGTGCTAATCTGGCATGATAAATAACAGACAATGAAGTGAGAAAAGTGTATCATCAGAAGTTAAACATAACTCCATGATGTCAAAAAGGATAGAAGGGGAAAAAACATAGTCAAACACTAAGTACGTACATTGATTCATCAGCTATCGATACTCAGATATCAGCTGACACTATGCATCAGCCATTAATTCTACAAAACAACTGGTAAAGTGGAAATATCATGCCACATACTGAGTTTCATATCATGTCCTGGCATTAGCTCAAATGCTGAAAAATATGTTCATTATCGATCAAATTTAGGAAACAATATTTGGTAAAGCTGAGTCATCATATCGCATTGCGGGCATCATATCATTTCTTGGCATCAGCTTAAATGCTGAGGAACAGGTGACTGCAACAGCAGAATCGACTTCGCGTGTAGACCTGTCAATGGCATTGTTTGCAATTGGTGAATTAACAGGCACCTGTTCAGGATCCTCCTTCCTCCCACTTGAGTGCGGAAACTGCTCGTTCTGTCTTTGTCCATGTCCAGCTGCAGGTTCCTCAATACTTGCAGGTGATGCCAGCCTTTTCCTCATACAAGGCAAGACTTGGGAGACCAAATCTCTGAAAGCTCTCTTGAATTTAGGATCACGCCAAGCATATATCATGGGGTTGATCCAAAGGTTAACATCACAAACTAAAGATAGCAAATAGACAATGCTTATATGCGAACTTGAAGATTTGGTTGATACAGTGGATAAACCTAAGTAGAATGGTGCATAGAGAAGAAAAAAGAGACCAATAACCAAAGCCATCATCTTTGTGATCTTTATATTGGTCTTTGCCCGTTGTTGTTGGAAGCTTTCCATCAACGTAGTTACCTGTCGTTGGCTCTTATGTACGTAGAAAGCAATGCGCACATAACACATGATATTAACAACAAGGGTAAAAAAATACACTGCTGAGCCAATTTGTAAATAGTGCAATGGAAAGTAGTTAATTACTCCACATTCTGTTCCAACTTTTACCTCAACATTTACTGCTGAGATGACATGGAACAGGAGACAGGCAGTCCAAATGACAGTAACCAACAAGCATACTTTTCGGATTGACCACTTCTTGCCCTTGTTCAACAAAGCTTGAATAGACCTTAATCTTTCTATTGAAAGTAAAGCAAAGGAAAGTAATTCAACTTGGCTTAACATGAACAATAAGCTTATCCTTGACAGACATATAATATGCTTAACAAGCCAACTTTTTGATAAATGGAAAATCAATAAAGTTCCTCCATAAGATATACCAATCAAGAAGTCAGCAAGGGCAATACTGGATACTAGAAAGTTAGCTGGTGTTCTCAAATACTTGTACTTTCCCATGCAAATTAGAGTCACCAAATTGAACACAGTGGCCAAGCAGGATTGGAGAAACTTAAGACCATAGTAGAATAACAAAGAGATAGAAAAAGTCATACTGTAGACTGTAGACTCAATGATTTAATGAATTGCCAAAGAGTCCTATTTCTGTCTGTTTTGTTTGTTGGGTTTGAAAAACAGTTGGATCTTCCCAAATACAAGATATGTACCCTTGTTTCTGGAGGACTGGTTACATCAGATCATGAGAGTTGAGACCTTCACAGAAACATTAAACTTACGTACGTGCAGAACCTTCCAAAATCCTATAGTCAATCCATATCGATGAACTGTGTCTAGATTTGTATATTGATAATGCCCCTCAACTTGTAGTCAGGTTTTCACTTTTTTTTAACCCATATGTAGGATATTCACATAGGTTCCCATCCATAAAGGAGCTCTCAACATGCAGACCTTAAGAGACAGACATATAAAAGAGATATAATCAATCATAGATGCACATATGCATGAAGGCTTACAGATATCATAAATACTGATGCGCTTGGCTTTTTTGTTTGATTCCATTGGATCACTAAGTACAGAGGGATTTTCCCATTATAATGCTGATGGAATGTCTGCTTCTGGAAATAGAATTTTGGCCCTATGCAATTTTTGCTGTGATGTTTTCTGTCTCATGGATGAATAAACGCTCCTTGGTGCAATTAAATTATTACATGGATTTGTTTTTTGTTGTAAGCATTCACTCTATGAGACAAAACCCCTGTAATCACATACGATTATTTACACTATATATATCTCACAAGTTAGATTTATTTTGTCCCTGCTATTTTATTTTACGCAAAATAATGTTTTTTTATGGTTTTCTGAGCTACAAAGTTCTGAACGTCATTAAGATAAAATGTTATCATGAAATTCTGTTCTGATAAGGCTTAACCTCAGGAAAATAATGTTGCTTAAAAATTTAGTCAGTAACAGACAGACCAAGAGGCTTGGTTGCAGACCATGTCTGTTGTATTATTACTTGCCTGGGTTTCCAACTTGAGAGAAGTGTAAGATATAGAGATGATGCTTGAGAGCCACCTGGTGACAGTTGTAGGAAACAGAACTTGATAGTGTGCTTTGATGCAATATTTATCAAAGAATATCATTCAATGGAATTAATCCTTTTTGTATCAGTATATTTACAAATCGATTCCTGAGGGCTTGAGATGCTAGTATAAGAGGGTTGAAAGTTGCTGATCTCCTTTCAAGACACCAGTGAACCTTGCTGTAAGTTTCCTGGCATTTGCAAAAGTGATGTATCAAAGGTGTATCCAAAAACCCTAGTAGGGCTCAGCCAATAGCTTTACATAGAGCCAATATTGATATAGGACTTGCTTCCTAAATCATGAAAACATGTATAGAGAAAGACTTAAGACTTTCCTGATTCCTTAGACTCCCAGAGACCAAATGCAGATTTATGATTCTTTTCCTCTAATTTCAAAGTGGACAACGCACCTGCTCTTCTCTGATTGGTTAACAGAGTATTGTGACCTATCAGGAATAGCTATAGTGTACAGCTAGTACCTGCCAATTATCTTTTTTATTGAGTCAATTTCCACGATTATTTTCAAATTTCCTCAGGATGATGACTTGGTAATTGCTCTTGCACATGTAATGAATACTGCGAGATTTTATAGCTATTTCAGCAAGTTAAAATCTCTATAACAGAACAGGTTTCTATGTAACCAAAGTGGCCGATAATTGTAGTACATCCTGTTTTCTAAATTAATGGTAGTGGCATTGACACATCGAAAGTGGTTTCCTCAATCATCACATGTGAAAATGACCATAACTAATTTGTTTTTGATGCAATAAATGTTATAATTTTTTGACACATCGAAAGTGGTTTCCTCAATCATCACATGTGAAAATGACCATAACTAATTTGTTTTTGATGCAATAAATGTTATAATTTTTTTGTAATGTTATAGACAAATGTAGATTTCCATTGTACAAGAATCAAAATTGTAAACAAAAGTATGCAAGACACTAACTGTGCAATAAAGTGCACTGAAAAGAAAGAGATTTGTTGTTAACAAACTTGACAAGAAATACATTTGATGTATCACTGTTAATTATTTGCTTTGATGAATTATCATGCTGGCATCGTGTAAATGAATTTCTCAAAACTTATAACTAAAGTCTTTATATGAGATAACCCTTTTTGGTTCCCACTGAAATGTATAGAGAGATTTGATACACAAATATTCTAATTCTAAGCCAGTGCAGTGATGTCAAAACATTGCATTTGCTTGACAAAATGCTTTTCATTAGAGGAAAACAGTTAAACATTCTAACATAATCAAACACTCAAACTATAATTAAGTATGGCAGCAATTTTCACTTCGAAGTCATATGCATAATACAATTCTGCTACCTGCATTTCCTAACATGATCTCATCTAATCACCTTAAGAAGAGGTGAGGGTGCAAATTGAGCCTTTAAATAATTATGAATATGATAGGACAAAGAGAGCACAAAAACAGTTAAACTTTAGAAAAACATTAGAGCCAAATGAAACAAACGTACAATGCAGATGAGTAACAGTGTACCCATTGAGTCATTCAGCAACATTCTGGTCAATTAAGCAACAAGAATTTGTTGAAAAATTACCAGAACTGGTGTTACCATTGAGCAATTCAATCAAAAATCTATCAAAGAATGGCAGATCATTTTAGGAACATCTCACAGTTTTTAATATTGGCTACTATAACTCTCTCATAAGGCCAGAAACCACTGAGTGACACACAAAAGATCCTGGTCAAGCTAGAGATCACTAGCAACTATTATCTGACATTGATAGATATTTTTCAAGTGATTGCCTGTTTGTGTATAGGTCTCTCAATGGGAACACTAGTTCCAGTAATTTTCAACTAGTTCAAGTTGTTTTTGATCAGTTCCAGTCTCTTTTATATAAGAGAATTAAAATTGAATTAAAACTGTCAGACATTAATTTGGCCAGAATCTTAGTTGCATATCTCTTAAGCTATCAGTGTCAGCATACCTAGGCGGAAGACCTCTTAAGAACATTACAGGCAGTGTTATATTATATCCAAGTTGCAATTATCAATTTTAGAAATCGTTATGAAGAATAATCATATTATTTTTGTTCATCCATTTTTCAATTATTTGTCAACTTGACGCAATTAACATGCACGGTCTTCCAGTTCTTCAAAGAAAAACTTACCTGGAGCTCACCAACATTAAATGATGTCATATATGACAATGTGATGACTGCTCTTATATGAGTCTAACTATAGTCTGTAGTCATGTACGTTATTATAGTTCCATAAGTAATACATCAAAATAGTTTTTTTGAGAGATACGTGATGTGTGAGAGAATATCAAAAGTTGGTTCGAAGCTGTTGTGAGGGGCGTGGTCCCACCTCAGTAAATTATAGCTAATTCCTCACACCACAGACAGCACGTTCCTTGGCATATTATTGGCATTATTTGTGGTCTAACATGATGGAAAACTGGTTTTGGATAACTTTTTATTTTATTTCTGTATGTATAGTCAACTACTTATAAGTTGGCTTGAAAATGTGTTCATTTCAGATATATATATAAAAAAGCCATCATTTGTTATGTTTTTTTTAGTTTTCACGGGTTTTTACTACAAAATTAGTCTAATAAACCTGCAAGCAATTAAAATTCTTTAAATCATCTATCTATGGTAGGGAAAATTACATAAGACGAGTAGTTGTAGATCTAATCGCCTTTGTTGTTGATAAAATAAGAGAGAAAATCATAATGACAGATCATAACTGGTATTCTGTATATCCAGAAATAAAGGATATAACATTTCACAAAATGGCAAAAATTGTTTTTCTATGGTAACAACCACATTTCTTTTTAAAAATTATCAAGGGCTCTCTTGATAATTGTTGCAAATTTTCTTTGGCTACCTGAAGGTGGGTATCCATTGAGCGATTTAACTAAAATTCTAGTCGTTTAAGTGATGAGAGCTGGTCAAAAACAATGAGAACTGGTAAAGAAAGACCAGGATATGTGCTGCCTTTGCGCAATTTAATCAGATATCTATCTAAAAAAAGGTTAATCGCACAGAAAATTTCTAATAATGTTATAGATATTGGTTGCTAGAGATATGTCATTGACCAGAATTGCTGTTGTATTAGTTACTGCGTTCTCACCTTCACTTAAATTGCAATTTGCCTCAACCGACCACAAATGGCAAGGGCAAATGGGGCTTTAGTATTACACAAATGTAATTCAGGATCATTATTGGTCATGTCACCAATTTGGCCTAGTACTGAGTTGGTTATAACATCACCAGTGGCAACTTCTTCGGTGACGAGAGTGTACTGTAAATATGTATAAAGTGTATGAAACTGGGGAAGGTGATTCAATGGTAAAACTATATTTAATGCTCTAAGACCTTTATTTAACTTAGAAATCATAACAATAAGGAAAGTCAGCTTAAATCATGCTATAAATGAAATTTTCCATAGTTATCATTAATGGTGAAAAAATATAGATTTTTTGCATATTGTTGCCATGGTAACTGGATTTTTCAAAGAATGCCCAAATGACAAATGATAACCATGGAACAAAATTATGTTTTGAAAAACTGAAATTCCTAATCAAGGGACAGCTTGGCTATTTTTGCAATAAAATAAACAGATTCTGAATATCTTAACTAGAAAGGAAATGGCAATATTGTATTTGGGATGTTCAATTTTGGGCCAGATTATCTATGCTAAATCTTTATAAATACCAAAGAATAGACCATTTTTCCATATTCAGCATTTTCGAAATGTGTGTCTTCGAATTAACTTAATTTTTTTTTTAAATTAGATTTTTTTAGTATTGGTTTCCCTAAGACATCTTCCTTATTTGATATTCCAGGACATAAACTGGTTAGTCACACAGCCATAGCTCATACTGTGATTTAGTGTCAAAATTTCAATCCTGAAGCATAATTTAGCATCCTTAAAACCAATATGTTAATGCTCAATTATAATACCCCAAGGATGAACTTCTTGAATAGAAATAATGATAATTGGTTGACTATCATCAGATTTTGATAAAACACAAAATCTGTTTCCTTTGTAATATTCTACCTGAACGTAAACATTTGCCTTGAAGATACTTGTAAGTAAGCCCAGCACTGCCCCCTGGTGCATATCAATGGAACCCTCTATGTGCTATTGTTATGCTGCTGCTTCACACCAACAGTGCGTCAATTATTTCTATGGTCAAAACAGTAAACGCTCTTGATTTTTTTACAGAGTATCAATAAGATCAAGACTTAAAATCTGTAGGAATTTTAAGAAAAAAACACTGCATCATTTTTATAGTTTTTACAATTCCTCCTGTATATCTTTAGATATAGATTCTATAAAGGTTGTTATGTACTAAAATAATGGTAATGTATCAGCTATAACATAATAAAAAGGGAAAAAACTGGGTTCCCTCCAAATTTAATACCTGCTTCTTTGCCTAAGATGACTTATAAACCAAATGCTAGTGAAGCAATGATCGCCTGGGTGGTGAGTATTTGCAGGACTAAATCGAGAAGGGAGAAGTAGATCTAGCACGTCAGCATAAAGGCCGTACTCCACATACTGAAAGTGCCTTGCCGATGTGCGGCTGATATACTTTCACCAGTGCCGATATAAAATAGGCGGCATTGACTATAATATTTACAAATGTGTTGGTAAATATTTCCTGGCGATTTTATCTGGCCGCAGATGACGTTACTTCAGCCACTGAATACGTAATTTTGGCCCCCAGTTATGCAATTTCGGACGCCAATTATGCAATTTCAGATGTCGATTATGTACCAAATGTATGAGCTGCCCGTATAGAAAGTTACCATGGAGAGGGTAAATATCGGCAGCCCGCACTTTCGGTACATGGAATACAGCGTTTACACAAAGGTGGATATATTTGGTAGATGTGGAAAGCCTTGTCCCCTAAATGAAAATGGTAGTCTTTGTCATAAAGCTTTAGCAGAATCAGGGAAATGCTAATTCTATCTATCATTTGAGAACTCTGCTTGCGAATCTTATATCATAGAAAAGGCTTGCAATCTTCTTGCTTACGGTATAATAATTATAACCCATTGTGTAGAGAGAGTTCGAGCACAAAAATTATGCCAGTTTCCTCCCATCCCATTCCTTCTTTGATATGTGGGACTTTAAGTTAGCAAAAAACTTTCAGAGTACCTTCTATATTTAAATTGTAACAACACAGTCTACCTGGAGTACCACATGTCTTGAGAATGGATGAATCATTAGGCTGTACATATCCTCATACTACAAGAGAAAAAACCTCTAGAAATAATGGTATCAATCATGTTATGGTGCATGGAATTATAAGGATCTTTATGCCTTAAGCTTTTACTGCTAGATTCCAAAGCTTGTCATTAAGGGCCAGTAAACACTCAGTGTTTCAATATTGTAACTAGCTTGGACCAGCAATCAACCATGTCTAACTGCTGATCAAACTTTGATTTAATCTCAGATTGCAACATTGATTTTAGATTGAAAGTTGATATCAAATCAATATGAGCTTTTCATAACTGAATAAACTTCTATTTTGATCAATATCAAATGTTGATACAATATTTATGGCAAACATTGATATGAAAGAATTCCAGCTACGTTTTGTAGTATTCTCCATAAATTAAAGATCATGAAATTATCAGTTCCTCACAATCATATGTATCAGAAACAGTTTTGACTGAGTAAATGATAATTGTTTGCAAAGAAATTGGATGAAAAAGTTGATTTTTGCTGTTTTATCATTAAGTCAGCACTTACATTTTTTATATACTAAAATACACAACTGTTGTATGGGTACTTCTTGTTCAAAATTACTTAGGAAAACCTGAAGATGCAAAGTAAGTATGACTTTAAATATCAGATTCAATTTTGACAGATTATATGTATTTGTTGTATCAAAAAATGGAAAATTAAAGGATATCACATGTATTGAATGTGGTTCATAGTCCATCCCCAAAATTAAGTCAGCCAACTAGCACCAAAAATATCAGATTTTTTCATTTAGTGATTTCTAAAGTGAATTATATTATATCATAACCAATTACTATGTGTTTTCTAGAGGTAAATGAAAGTGAATTATAGCCAAATTGAATAAACAAAATTCAAAGAGATCTAGTCTTTAATTTTTGTTTTAATTTTATTTACTCTGATTCCTGTTATACAAATTTTTGCATCAGATTCATGAATTAACAACTGTTCGTTCAAAATTAATAATTTTTACACTTAAATATATTCTTCTGATAACCTATAATATACAAAAGGTTACATATAGTTTACAATATTTTGTGTGGCAAAGCACAAAAACAGGAAAACAATAATGAGGGCCTTCCATTGAATATGCATGAACATTTTACCAATTCTCAGACCCCCCCAGTCCCCCTTAGGCATTGAGTTTGTACTAAAAAGTACTCACTTGTAAACCAAGTGATATTCTCATTTAAGTATTCTTGGTCTTAATCAACATGATTATCAAATTCAGTGGAGTTGAGATGCATATAATTATGTGAAACAATGCTTCAAGCAAAATATGATCATTTATAGTTCAGAGTACAATTGTTTGTTTTATTAAAAAGTGATAGCCGTGTTACACATGCTAACATTGGCCAAACACAAAGTTACAAAAAGAGATAAATGAGTCATGAAGAGATCTAAAATTGCTTGGTATCTTATCTCACACTGACACTAAGCTTTAAATTGTCTAACACAAAATCAAGAAATACACTTTTGTATCCCTTGAAAATGATGAACTATAGTAGGTTAATTATCCGTTAATGTTAGGTTTACTTTTAATAGCCAATTCTTCTATGGACAATAGCTAGCTCCTATCACAGTACTAATCTCCTCCTCGCTTGACTGCTGTCATCCAATACATGATAATAGTTCCTGTAATATGTAAGACATAACACTCGCGTGAAAGGATGTTCTTTATTTATTCCTGTGTTATTGTACTTCCATGACAAGATCTCAATAGACAATGAACAGCTCCAAGGATGGAATCCACTCTGGGACTAAGCTTCTAGAACGCAACCTTTCAAGGGTGTTTCACTCATCAGAGCACAAGGAAAACTATAGAAAATCTGCAAAAGAATTTATCTGAAATAAATACATTTTTAAACCAACGTATGAAATATTAGATATCTACAGATACAAACAAAAAAATTATTGAATTCTGATTTCCATCATGTAAAACTACAAAAGAATACATGAATGAATAATTAAAAATAAGTGGATACTTCAGACTTGTGATTTGCCTGCACATTTTTTCAGCAGACATCTTGATTTAGGCTGGTATCCAGTGGCCCATTGCACAACAAAAATAACATTATTAACGAAACTTTTCGTTGTTAATATTTTCGTAACAACAATCGTTTTTCAATATTTAGAATGCCCACAAAGAGCTGTAACTTTTACTGAATTTTCTCTGATTTTTCCCCTTCTTATATCAATATACAGAATTTAATTTCATTCATTAGAACCAGAGAAAACGAAAAATTTTGTAACAACGAAACTGTACTTTATGCTATCTTAACTTGATCCTCACAATGACATTCTATTGTGCAACGGGCCACAGGTGAAATACATGAAATAATCTATCTGTGATAGGGGAAAAAATCACATATTGCATTCATAATTACAATTAAAAAACAAATTTTGATACACACACCCTTGGCAACCGGAAATAGCCTTAGCTTGCCAATACACCTTTCTCAATAAGTGGCTCTCCCTGTGACCAGTTGCACAATGGGTTTTGTAACAACAAAAATGATAAAACAGTGCAACATTTTGTTGTTATTTTTTTTGTAACAAGATTCGTTTTGACCGTAAAAAAACTATTTAGAATTATAGTAATGAGTTGTAATCTTTACAGGAAGTTATTTTATTTTTTCCCCTTTTTACATCAATTTACAGAATTAAATTTGATCTGGTAGAAACAGAGATATAAAGGTTTTGTAACAACACAACTTTGCACTGTTACTCAACCATTCTTAAAGTTATGCTTAATGTTGCACTGTTTCGAAATTTCATTGTGCAATGGGCCACTGGTGAATCAAATTTGAAACACTGTTTTAGGGCTTTCCCTATAGTTAACCCATATGAAATCAAGTGACCCAGCCACCAAAAGCCCCAAAGGGTAGGCAAGGTGAGGGACTGTGCAGGTTCATGGGAAAAATGTATTAGATCCAAGGAACTAGTTCCCCAGTGGGCAACCATGTTTTGTACCTCATATTTTTTTAAAAGTGATATCTAGAACTGTTTTATGTTCAGTAACTTCTCAACTTTTGACAATTTCTAGGCATCTCAAACTTGATATCTGACATTTACTTGGCTACCAAATTTTAGTCCCAGACAATCAAGGAAGAATTTGTGGTTGTCCAGTAAACAACTTCTTTTGAAAACATCTGCCGAGCCCTGGACATATATCACATTACTGATGTGTGGCTCATTATTCAGTGTACGTATCATACAACTGTTGTTGGATTGATGTTTGCATTAATTTGAGAACTACTACAGTTCCTTTTTGCTATTCACAATACACATTGCTGAATAACTATTTGTATACCAGCTTGTTTGGATTTAACTACTGGTTAGGTTTGGCAGTTTTGCAGATTCTCTTCCATAAGTTAAATGGAGCCTTTTTTGTCCTTAAATTTCTATCCCAGTTGCTTAAATTCAGAAGTTATCTTTCCTTTACTACAGGACACAAAGGTATGTGACAAAATAGATGGTACAACACTGATGTCTTACTTTAAGTTTACAGCTGGACAAAAGTCCATAGTCCATAGTCATTACAAAAAGATTAATAACTTTAGGTAAATCATTAGTGACGACATTTTCTTTTCTTTTTTACACGCTTTGTAGAGGTTTAGTTTGATAGTTTTCAAACAGGTAGGAGATATGCGTCGTCACGTGCAATACAATCAAGGAATATTGGGTATAAGATACCCCACACCAGTCCAGAAGTTCACCATGCACAGTCCATAGGTTTCCTTATCACTAAGTCTGCCTACATTAGTCCTATGCCTGCCAAAGTATCTATAGTTCAATGTTTGGTCACCAGATGTCACCACTGAACCTCGTTAGGTTATTTCCACCCTGCTACCGAACCTAAAGGTTCATCCAAGTCCAATTTGTTTCTCACTCTCTCCTTTCAGGCTGGTCTGGGCCCCTTATATACTAACCATTATGTATACCTAGCTGTATTCCCCCTTACAGTGCTGCTGCCAGCAGGTGATACTGTTGTCTAGATGTCTTATGGCTGTCTCATCTCCCTTTGACACTGCCTTCAGCCATCAATCGGCTTTTACTATTATTTAAATCCTTTTCTTAACTTTGTTAAAGTTTGTTCTTATTTACTGCAGTCTGGTGACCATTCTCCTTTATTATATTTATGTAGCCTTTACTGTAAGAATTCTACTTCTAGTAATGATAATAGTCTTAACTGTAATAGAATAAGCTTTTTTTAATTTCGCCACGCAAGAAGTGTTGACCTCAGTGCATTATAATTGTACTGACAAGTAATAAACATGAAAGATACTTGTGAGGACCTTTCTATTGCGAGTTGGTGAAAACTAACGGCTGTACCTGACATCTTTCTTTTGCCCTTAACAGGATTGTGATTGTATTGTGCTGTATAGATAATGAGATAGTACATGACCAGGGACAGTTATGGGGGGGTACAGGGACATGTGCTACCTCCCTCCTCTTTGGAGGACCAAATTTCAATTTTTTTAATGTAAAACTGGCACCAGGACCCTTTTTATTATAGGCATCCCCCATTTCCAAAGTATCGGAATCCCCCCCTGCTGTCAATGGAATAGAGTCTTTATACCACCTGGCCATCATGGGGGTATTGATTCATATAGATAGAATTGTGCAACTTTGTATACATCAAAAGTTATAGTTAGTTCAATATCACCAATTTACATAATTATGAACAAAGAGAAAACAACTCCAAGCTTGTCTGTCTTACAGTTCATGGGCTATATCCAACACTAGGTGGCATTGTCCAGAAAATCATTTATTGAATACAGGTTAATTGAGGAGAAACTTTCATATTCAGATATTCTTATCAATTCTACAAAGCTTTACATACATAACATAATACAAAAATGAAAACAGTGACATCAATACATAGTTTGTAACAGACAATGAAGTGAGAATAGTGTATCATCAGAAATTGAACATATCTTGGTGGTGTCAAAAAAATAAAGAAGGAAAAAGAGGAAAAACATACAGTCAAATACTAAGAACATCAACATATCAGCTATCAACACTCAGATATCATTAATTAATTCTACAAAACAATATCTGCTGAAGCAGAAACATCATACCACATTCGAGTCTCATATCATGTCGCAGCATTAGCTCAAATGCTGAAAAAGCTGTTCATTATCAAGCAACTCTAGGAAACAATATTCGGTAAAGCTGAGTCATCATATCGCATTGTGGGCATCATATCATCTCTTGGCATCAGCTTAAATGCTGAGGAACAGGTGACTGCAACACCAGATTTGACTTCGAGTGTAGACCTGTCAGTGGCACTGTTTGCAATTGGTGAAGGCACCTGTTCAGGATCTGCCTTCCTCCCACTTGAGTGCGGAAACTGCTCGTTCTGCCTTTGTCCATGTCCAGCTGCAGGTTCCTCCATACTTGCAGGTGATGCCAGCCTTTTCCTCATACAAGGCAAGACTTGGGAGACCAAATCTCTGAAAGCTCTCTTGAATTTAGGATCACGCCAAGCATATATCATGGGGTTGATCCAAAGGTTAACATCACAAACTAAAGATAGCAAATAGGTAATGTTTCTATGTAACCTTGAAGATTTGGATGATACAGTAGATAAAGTTAGGTAGTATGGGGTATAGAACAGAAAAAAGAGACCAATAACCATAGCAATCATCTTTGTGATTTTTATACTGGTCTTTGCCCGGTCTTGTTGGAAGCTTTCCATCATCATAGATACCTGTTGTTGGCTCTTACGAACATAGAAAGCAATGCGCACATAACATATAATATTGACAACAAGGGTAAGAAAATACACTGCAGAGCCAATTCTTAAATAGTGTAATGGAAAGAGGTTAATTACTCTACACTCTGTTCCAACTTTTACCTTAACATTTACTGCCACAATGACATGAAATAGGAGACAGGCAGTCCAAATGGCAGTAACCAACAAGCATACTTTTCGGATTGACCACTTCTTGCCCTTGTTCAACAAAGCCTGCATAGACCTTAGTCTTTCTATTGAAAGCAAAGCAAAGGAAAGTAATTCAACTTGGCCTAACATGAAATATAAGCTTATCCTTGACAGACATAGAATATGCTGAACTAGCCATTTTTTTGATAAAAGGAAAGTTAATAAAAGTCCTCCATAAGATATACCAATCAAGAAGTCAGCAAGGGCAATACTGGTTACCAGAAAGTTAGCTGGTGTTCTCAAATACTTGTACTTTCCCATGCAGATCAGAGTCACCAAATTGAACACAGTTGCCAAGCAGGATTGGAAAAACTTTAGTCCAAGGAACAATATTAAAGATGTAGAGAAGGCCATAGTGCAGACCACTTCTATGATTTAATGCACTGCTAGATCTTCCTATTTGTGTCTCTTTCCTTTGTTGGGTTTGAAAAACACATTGCTCTTCTCAAACACTAGATTTGTATATTAGTAACGCCCCTCAATTTGTAGTTAGGTTTTCACTTTTTTTAACCTATATATAGGAGGTTGCCATCTATATTAAAGAAGCTCGAGCTCTGTACATGCAGACCTTAAAAGACATACAAATAAAACAAATATTATCAATCATAAATACAGAAATGCATGAAGGTATAAGCTTGGACTTCAGGCAGATGATCACATGGACACATTTTTTGTTGTAAGTATTCACCTCATGAGACAAAGATTCCTGTGATCAGATACAATTATTTACACCCTGCTTATGTTTTTTACTACAAGATAATGTTTTTATAATTTTCTGCATTACTAAGGTTTTAACTTCACTAAAATAAAATGTTATCATAAAATTCTGTTCTGATAAGTCTCAACCTCAGGAAAATAATGTTACTTGAAAATTTAGCCAGCAACAGATTGACCAAGAGACTTTGTTGCAGAACATGCCTGTTGCATTATTACTTGCCTAGGTTTTCAACTTCAGAGAAGTGTAAGAGATGACGCTTGAGAGCCACCTGGTGACAGTGAAACAGAACTTGATAGCGTGCTTTGATGCAGTCTTCAATAATTGATGCAGTCTTCAATAATTCAAAGAATATCATGTGATGAAATTAATCCTTTTTGTATCTGCACATTTATAGACTGATTCCTGAGGGCTTGAGATGCTAGTATAAGAGGGTAAAAAGTTGCTGATCCCCTTTCAAGACGCCAGTGAACCTTGCTCTAAGTTTCCTGCCATTTGCAAAAATTGATGTATCAAAGGTGTATCAAAAAACCCTAGTAGAGCTCAGCCAATGGCTTTGCAAAGGGCCAATACTGATGTAACAGTAGCTTTTGCCTCCTTTCCTAATCATGAAAACATGTGTAGAGAAAGACTCAAGATTTCCCTGCTTTCTTTAGACTCCCAGAGACCAAATGCAGATTTATCGTTCATATCCTATAAATGTAAAGTGGACAATGGACCTGCTCTTCACTGATTGGTCAACAGAGTATCGTGACCTATCAGGAATAGTGTGCCGCCAGTACCTGTGCATGCCAATTATCTGGTTTAATGAGTTAATTTTCACAATCATACACCAATTTCCATTAGGTGATGACTTGGAAATTGCTCTTACATATATAATAAATACTGCGAGATTTAATAGTTATTTCAGCAAATTAAAATCTCTGTAATAGAACAGGTGTCTATATACCAAAGTCACCATCAATTGGAGTACATCCTGTTATCTGAATTCCATAAATTGATATCAAAAGAGAAAAAAATAGAAAAAATTCAGTAAAAGTTACAGCTCTTTGCGGGCATTCTAGATATAGAAAAAAATTGTTACAAAATGATTGTTGAAAATATTAACAACGAAAAAGTTTCGTTAATAATATTATTTTCGTTGCTAAGAAAATCATTGTGCAACGGGCCATATAGAATTTACATGGATGTCACAGTAGATTGAAGACAGGAAATATCTCCCCTTAAATATGAGATCTAAGTAAATATGGCTGAAGTATTCTGATGTTTTAAAGCAACATTTTCACAAATTACACATTAATTCCTTACAGTCACAAAATTCGATGCTGTTTCCCAATCAACTAATGCATGCTTGATAGTACTCAGACATGAAAATAATTGTATTACCATTTTCAGACTGGAAATAGCCCATACTCATTTGATAAATCTAAATATTTTTTGAATTACCCATTTTTATGCAGATTTATTTTGCAGCTCCTTAAACCCGTACTTGGATAACATAATTTGCAAAGCTGAAATTAATTTTTGTAATCATTAATCTTACATTGAAAAACAACATTCTGTCTGAATTAACCATTTTTGGATTTCTGACAGAAAGCAGAATTGCAATGCAGTAATGCGAATACTCCTAATTTGGAGATTTTTATACTATCCAAATACCATGCCTTTACTTTGTTAAACAGAAATATCAAAGTAAAAAATCGATGGAATTTGTTTGCTGTGATTTTAAATAAATGTCATTCTGCTGTTCATTTTATCCTTTATGAGTGACTTGATAGTTTTGGAGTTCTTTAAGCCAACGATTTCTTCCTGTACCAATTAGATACAAGTAAACCTATTATTCCCTGCTTATTGCCCTTGTGATGGATTAAAAAAGCATCCAGGACCTCCCAGAATTATCTAGATACCTAAGAAAATGGTCGTTTGAGAGAACAAGTATTTAAGAAAGGCAAAAATGCTGGACGATTTTCTTTCATTTTGAACCATTTGCAGTCACTTTTCAGAGACAAAGGTTTTGAGTCATTCAATGGGAACCAGGCTTAAAGCCAATATTCCACTATCTGGTGTATTCCTTCACCTACATTATAGGAATTTACTTGCATTGGCATTTGCATTGACCCAATGCAACTATCACCACAAATGATTTTATAAGGGATTTCTATGGAATGCTTGCGTAGTGTTGGTATCTGAAAAGCAAATTACTTGCGGTGGCTGAACATGCCACCACAAATGTTCCCCCACCGCAAAGTGGAATAGGCCCCCTTAAACATATATAGTTGTGCATTGCGTGTTGGTGTTATTCAGGCCTCCCATCATTCCGCACTGAAACCTCATAGGTAGGTTGCTGACCAGTGGCCGCTGGCACTGAACGAAGCAAGGATGTCCAAACTGCAGAGTGGGTTGGCAGATTGTAGATGGCTGTTCACAATATATCTGATCTCTCTGTCTTCTCCTAAGGCAGCAACGCCTGTAAGTAAAGTGACTTGGCGTAAGTTTTACTTTAGTCATTTCTTTTTCCAAGACAGGCGTGTTTTACATGCCTCTTGAATTTTCCCAATTGATTATTAACCGACATTTTCGAGGATTTATCAGATAATTTCACTGTTGTCTTAAGTATTTTAATTTAGGACCATAATGTTATGATATAAATATTACCAGTGATATATACAGTCCCTAATCAAATACTTTATAAATCTGTTTATCTGGTCTGTTCAATGATAATAATATTACAAGGAGAATAACTTATGAACTATGTCTCCTCCTCAACGTCGTTTAAGTGTGACTTTTAACTAAGCTTCTAGTACTAGAAAAAAACTTTTAGAACAGTAGGATTGCCAACTTACCTGCAGAAGCAAACAATGACTACCACCAGACAGGTCACGAGGCAGCTTACAATCACCACGCAGATGATAAGAACGACCTTCTTGGGCTTCCACACTGGTTTCCACACTGGTTTCCATGTTGTTGTAGGTGGCGTAGTGGTTGGGGGTGTTGTGGTGGGTGGTGTGGTGGTTGGGGGTGTGGTGGTTGGGGGTGTGGTGGTTGGGGGTGTGGTGGTTGGGGGTGTGGTGGTTGGGGGTGTGGTGGTTGTGGTCACAGGTGTAGTTGTTGTGGTCATGGGTGTAGTTGTTGTGGTCATGGGTGTAGTTGTTGTGGTCATGGGCGTAGTTGTAGTGGTCATGGGTGTAGTTGTTGTGGTCATGGGTGTAGTTGTAGTGGTCATGGGCGTAGTTGTTGTGGTCATGGGCGTAGTTGTAGTGGTCATAGGTGTAGTTGTTGTAGTCATGGGTGTAGTTGTTGTGGTCATGGATGTAGTTGTTGTGGTCCTGGGTGTAGTTGTTGTGGTCATGGGTGTAGTTGTTGTGGTCATGGGTGTAGTTGTTGTGGTCATGGGTGTAGTTGTTGTGGTCATGGGTGTAGTTGTTGTGGTCATGGGTGTAGTTGTAGTGGTCATGGGTGTAGTTGTTGTGGTCATGGGTGTAGTTGTTGTGGTCATGGGTGTAGTTGTTGTGGTCATGGGTGTAGTTGTTGTGGTCATGGGTGTAGTTGTTGTGGACATGGGTGTAGTTGTTGATTTCATGGGTCTAGTTGTTGATGTCATGGGTGTAGTTGTTGTGGTCATGGGTGTAGTTGTTGTAGTCATGGGTGTAGTTGTTGTGGTCATGGGTGTAGTTGTTGTGGTCATGGGTGTAGTTGTTGTTATGGGTGTAGTTGTTGTAGTCATGGTTGTAGTTGTTGTGGTCATGGGTGTAGTTGTTGTGGTCATTGGTGTAGTTGTTGTGGTCATGGGTGTAGTTGTTGTAGTCATGAGTGTAGTTGTTGTGGTCATGGGTGTAGTTGTTGTGGTCATGGGTGTGGTTGTTGATGTCATGGGTGTAGTTGTTGTTGTTATGGGTGTAGTTGTTGTTGTCACAGGAGTAGTTGTTGTGGTCATGGGTGTAGTTGTTGTTGTTCGGGGTGTAGTTGTTGTTGTCATAGGAGTAGTTGAGGTAGTAGAAGTTGTTGAATTACAAAGGAGGGCATATGACTGGTTGCACCATTCTGGACAGAAAGAGAAAATAATTTCAGAAATTCAACTGAGTGCATCTTTTCACAACTGATGATTCAAACCAATAGGAATCACATGAATCACATCTCAGCTGACCTGAGGCCATATTTGAAACTGATGTTGTACAAAGATTAAATTTAGGCATGGCATATCCTCCCTTCAACAATTTCAAGTATTTTACCAATCTATTATATAAGAAATATTGATATCATAATTTCCTAAATGATAAGTAAACGATATGTGAAATAGAGTATGTTGATGTTAATTAACCAGCACTCCCCTGCTCCCATTGGTCAGCAAACCAATTATTATGGTAATTAGGTTACTAACCAGAGGTCAAGTGGATGTGCAGGTATGCTCTAAGGAGGTTCTTAGTCCAGCAGTTGAAGTGTAAAGAAATGTAACATTATATGAAGCAATAGACCTCAGGGCCAACTCTTGATACAGTAGAGAAATGTATCATAGCATCACAAAAATCTTCTGCCTTCAATTCTTCATTGATACAGATGACAAATCAAATAGAGAGTATATGGTCCATCAAACCACAGAAACAAATTTCCTAATATTTACATCTGTAACAAATCCCATTGCATACCTGGATAGAGAAATTGGGCTCCAGCGATGTCTTCGGGTATCAGTGCTGCACGATTCAGGTCATTTCCGAGAGGATAGATAGGCCACATGATGGAGCTTAGGGTATTTGAATGCCCAAGTCCTATGGCATGGCCAAGTTCATGCAAGGCCACCCACTCAAGGTCAAATGTGGCTAGAAAAGTTTTGAAAATAAGTTCTATAAATGAAGATATTTCTGTTCGTTCATGCATGTACACACACATATATGTTGGACAACCTATGTACAGATACATATGTTGGACAACCTATGTACAGATACACATATATGTTGGACAACCTATGTACACATTCATATATATGTTGGACAACCTATGTATGCATACATATATATGTTTGGACAACCTATATGTATACATACATATAATATATGTGTGGACAACCACATATAAAATAAGTTCTATAAATGAAGATATTTCTGTTCGTTCATGCATGTACACTCACATATATGTTGGACAACCTATGTACAGATACATATGTTGGACAACCTATGTACAGATACACATATATGTTGGACAACCTATGTGCACATTCATATATATGTTGGACAACCTATGTAAATATACATATATATGTGTGGACAACCTCACAAAGATACCGTTTCATTATTTTTCATGTCCTTAAAAATACTCTCACATGTGAATTAAGGAAAATGAAAATACAGGAAGTAGTAATGCATTAATATGAATCAAATGTACAGCATGAACTTCTCTTTAATGAATATTTTTGCTTATAGTGAATATAATGAGATTTTTTACCCCATCAATTTTACTCGGAAATACATGAAAATCAGAAGACAAAAGTTATAACATAATACTCACTCCCACTTGCCAGTCCACCTATGTTCCAGGTCTCAGCAGCATCAACATGAAGATCGCCATAATGATCCTGGATGGGATAGTTACCAGGAAAGAACGAATGTGACAGAGTACCCCGTGGTCCATCAAACAACGGGTCCCCATTCCATGTCGGGTGAAGAGCATTGTGATCACCAGCAGCGAAGATGATGTCGATGTCAGGTTGGTCACCTGTGTATGGCTGATTCGGGGTATGGTAAAACCGTAATCCTGGTGCTGCATTCTCCCATTTCTATGGAATAAGAGAGGGAGACTTTTGAACAAACTTTTATTTGAGGCAGGTCCCCCAAAAAATGATTAATCATTCACATATAGTGCACTTCATTGCGCGACCACCATAAAGGTCATATTCCACGATGCACTATTTCGCTTGTGTTTAACATTTCACTTGCATCAGTTGACATGAACGCAAGTGGAACACAAGGAAATGCAAGCAGTTTTGAGAATGTGTAGTAAAATATGGAATCAGCTTGCATTCCTTACTTGCATTTTAGAAGTAGGAATAACAGGCAAATATATGTTAGTTTCTATGTGGTACTTTCTTTCAGATATCAACATGCTGGTATCCAGGTGGTAGGTTCAGGGGTCCTGACCCCCTCCCCTTTTGGTGGACCCCTAAACTATAAAAAGGGGCGGAAATGTCATGCGTGTGCCCGAAAATTCAAGCCGTTTTAGTACTTAGCCTTTATGCAAACATCCCCCTCCCCCTTTTTAAAAATCCTGTATCCACACCTGACACATCTGTCTATTTCACCATTTTCCATGACTGGCGTGTTTACACAGCGAAAAAGAGTGAAATAGATGCAGATGACATAGTGTTATTTGTAATGATATATGCATATGGACTCTCATAGGGGGCTCCACCTTTGAGGATCTCAAAAAAAGACATAGGAAATGGTTCGACTTACACATCTTAAGCGCCATACCCACTAGGACATTTACCGAGTCGGCCAACTGAACGGCGCTAAAATTGGTCGGCCGAATTTATGGACAACTCATATCAAACATGCACATTTCAATAAACCATACTGACAGGGCATCATAAGTATCAGCCGATTCTCCCAGTCGCCCGTTGCTTATTGCCTGTAAAATCGCCTAGTGGGTATGGGGCTTTAGTGTAGCTATAATATTTTTGATAGTATCAATACAATTTTGTATAATACCTGTGTTGCCCATGCTATAGCTGTATCTGTCTCAAGCTCGGTCAGGGAGCTGTGGTAGATTCGGACGTTCCATGTCAGACAGCATGCAACATCGTCTGGCCAACGACTAACTGCAACACAATTCCTTTTCATTAATTGAAATGCTTCCTTAATACAAATTTTATGATGAACAAGTTTGTATATGATAAGGAATTATTTATAACAGTTTTTTCTAAGATATGTTAATAGTAAGTAATAATAGTAAGAACTTATTCCTGCTTCAAAGTACACGCTAAGCTGTGGCTTAAATCAACTATTTGATATCCTTCACTGCATCATATATAAATTAAAATATGACTTTTCTGGGTCTCAGTCACAAGTAAATTATTATAATTATATCTTCACTTTTAACAGACTGATTTGTATTACAGCTTTCAATGAACCGAGGAAAAAGACGAAATGAAAAAATACCAAGAGAATAATTATGGAACACTTAACCCCTTGGACACTTACCCCCCAACCTTGGAGAACTCGGACCAATGATGTTTTGATGCTTCCCCATCCACTAACTGTTGAGTAGGGAGGAGTTAGTCTTTTAGGTATGAATCCTAGACATCTATTAGAAGAGAGGGATATTTATTTAGTTTGCTTTCCATTAGAAAGACTAAGTTCTTACCACATAATTTCCTCTACACTATAAGCCAAGGGGAGGGGGCAAGTGTCCTAGGGGGTTATTGTCCTAGGGGTAAGTGTCCAGGGTTAAGTGTACTAGGGGGTAACTGTCAAGGGGGTGAGTGTCCTAGGGGGTAAGTGTCCTAGGAGGTAAGTGTCCAGGGGTAAGTGTACTAGGGGGTAACTGTCCAGGGCGTAAGTGTCCAGGGGGTAAGTGTCCCAGGGGGTAAGTGTCCGGGGGGTAAGTGTCTGAAGGGTATGTGTCCTAGAACCCCAACAGCTTATGATTGGCCGACTCTGCGACAATCTTTTCATGGGTATGGCCATTAAAGGCAAGCCTTCCAGAGGACATTGACAGAAAGGATATTAATAAAACAGAAATTTTTAATTTCACCAAGGGTATTATCCAAATATCAAACTCTTACCTGCATTGAAGGGTGCGAGTCCTGAAATAGCTGAAGGGGCTGCACCCTTACGCAGTTCACTGTCGGGCATGTCACATCGCGGTGAGATCATTATGCATCTCGTGTCACGATCTAGCTCTCCTGTCGTGTCGAGGCCAGCAAAGGTCTGAAATTTTGTCAGGCTGTTTCTATATGCCTGTTCAGTTGCGAGTATTTCCAATGCCCTCGTCCTGTTGTGTACTGGGGGACCTGCATGGCCATATCTTACCAGGTAGACCTACACAACACAGAATATGCAGATGAACAATAGCACCTATTAGTATGATGTATACATAAAACAATGGCAGGAACAGAAATGATAACAACAGAATAAACAACATGTAGATGAACAGCATCACATCAGAATATGCCATACACATAAAATACTACAGCATCAAGGATAGGTCATAACTCAATATCAAGTATATAATCTATTTCGAGCATCTTCAATTTGGTTGTCAATATTCTTATAGCATTTCTTAGTTTCCCTCACAACCTATTTTTGATGATGCTTATTCTTGTCATTAGATCGATGTTATTAAAAATTCTAAAGGCCGTATTATACTATGCGTCAGCTGGTTCGTGTTTGGGCCGTTTTATTTGCATTTTTGTTGACGCGATTAGAAAATCTGAACACCCAACGCCTAGTGTAATATAGAAAAAAGAAGTTTCAGCATGACCTAACGTAACCCTAAAACGCATAGTGTAATATAGTTTGCGTTGGTTACAACGCGACCCAACGTGTAGTGTAATATAGCCCTAATAAGACCCTAATGTGAACCCCTCGCGCTGGACAACATCACCCAATGCGTATGCAGACCCGACGTGTAGTTTAATGATGGCTTAACGCATTAATTAAGGCTTTCATACATCTTGGGGTAAGGTTACAAGTTTGCAGATATCTAGTCCTTGACATGTACTCCCTAAAACATGAACTCTGACCTCATGTTGATAAATTAGAGAATTTAAAAGCCCTAGTTGAATTAGTTGAATCCTGAAACTACCATTACCAACAAAATATTTGAAAGGTCTCCATGTGTGTCATTGAGGAGGAGAAATACTTTTCTAGATCTACTAGATACTTTTGGTTAACCCCAGCAAAAGGTTACCAGTGTACTACGCCAGGAACTTTCTTTGCCATTGGTTCCTGACGAAGTACAAATTAACCCAACGCAATATATTTGGCGTGAGTTCGGGGTCACATTGGGTTGCATTGGGTCACATTGGCAGGCATTGGGTAGTGTTGGCATGTGTGGTCACGTTGGCATGCGTTTTTTTAAAAACATGTTGGTAAATAACGAGACTCAGACACGTTGGGCAACGCGACCCAACAAGAATGTGACCCGACGCATAGTGTAATATAGCCTTTACCCCTATTCCCTGACTCATTTTTAAGGGTTTTCCTTTTTTCAGGGCTCTGGCTAACCTTGGAAAAGATAATATCAATTTGAGGAACTCAAAGCTATTTTGCAGCATTCACAAAAATCCATAATGAATTATTTTGTTACAATTTGTCCTAAAGTTCATTATAAACCAGTCCTATGTCTACCGCTTATCTGTAGCTCATCTCAGGATGTTTACACTATGGGCCAAACATGGTCGGTCCCTTGAGTCAGAGGGCTCTGAACAATGAGTTTTACTAATGTATATAGAGAGGCCTCAAAAACAGATGTTATAATGGGAATATCATGCTATACCTACTGAACTAAGTAGTTTTGAGCCCCATCCCCAGTATAACATTTCAAGAACAACCTTACAGCAGCTTCCTCGTAGACAATACACTAGGGGACGAATCAGTATGACATAGGACTGAAACCATCTGTTCTATGATATGAATAATATAAATACCACCATATATACATACAGAACATGTCAGCATGATATGATATAACATGCATAAACCTAGTATCATATCCTTTGACATTAGAATATCCCAGAATGTACTAATGCCTGGTTGGATGCAATGAAAACCGCACGCTTCTGATCGCCCTCCAGTATAAATAAAATGTAATTTTTTTTAAACATTACCTTGGCATCCTCCTCCCCTAGAGTGCACTCTGGATCGGGGTTTGGTATGATTCCAGCTGAATGGATAGGCCTGGAAGAGGTTGTGTGTAAGCCTAAGATTAAGCATAAGCCTAGGAGCAGAGATACAGCCATAATCATAACTGGCTGTCTATATTAATATTGCTTTCAGTAATGAATGTTAGGCTTGCCACCAAAGTAATATTTTTCAGCAAACTACACTTCCTTTCCTCTAGATGTAAAGGCAGACATATCTTTTTCAATCAGATACCATAATGCCATATATTTTTAAGGTTCTGTTACAAGACATATCAGTTTGTTCAGGTAGGAAACTGGAATCTACTTAAGATTATCGTTAAGGATTTGAAAATCAGAATAAGAAAGGCAACCTTTTTGGTAGATGCAATTTGTAAAAAGATAAACGTAATGAAAAGATGATATGTTTGACAGCAGATTTACAGCAGAACTATACCTATATGAAGAAAGTCTTTTACTTCCAAGTGTCAAGCATTCTTATATGTGATTGGTTGGTCTACATTCACTTCCCTTGCCATGTTTACATTCTCCTTCCTGCTAGTGCTCATATAGAGGGGAGGAGCCCCCGATCCCTGGATCCCCGACTCAGCTCCACCTACCTTTGCTATGCATTGATACTGGATCTCCACAAGGCAAACAGTGTGCACCTAATGATCGACGACCAAGGTTTTTTTGAATAAAGGCTGTTTTCCACACACTGAAAATATGCGCTGCAGATACTGAGCCTCTTCATGGTAGCGTTCTATATAGGCGGCCTTTACTTTCGACACGATTCCGTGCGATATCGGCTGCCATAAGTACAAAATCGGCCGCTGAAATTGCAATATTGGTAAGCAGTACGTAATTGGCAGGAAACATTAACTGACATGTTTGTAAAATGTATCGGCTGTACCGCCGATATCATATCGGCAGTAGCGAAATGTATCGGCGTAAAATCGGCAGTACACTTTCAGTATATGGAATACGGGCTTTACAACTAACAGACTATAAAGATAGGCCTTTAAGCCTGAGATATCCTAGTGTGGAAAAGATTTTGAAAAGAACTGAAAGGAAAAGAGATGATTATATATACTGCTCTAACCGTCAGCAAATAAGATGGGGAAAAAATCTGACATTTCTGGTATTTTGTATTTTGTAAAAACAGATATTTCTGATATTTTGAGGATGGCTATCTGTAAATCATTGATGGCTAGCTGTTAATCCATCAACAATGAAGGTGCATCGATGAATTACAGCCGGTTGACAAATTACAGCTAATCATTGGCAATTAATCATCCCGTGGGGATGCGCCTTCACACACTATTTAACAAGGTTTTTCAAAAGCAGATTGGACATGTTTAATATTTTACACTTTTGCCGATGACAAGAGCCCCTTTTATATCTATTTTGCCCTATGGAAACCGGGCTTCATAGGCGCATGTCCACAAGATTCATGGTTCAATAATCACTCAAAATTAATCATAAATCACTTAAAAACTCAAGTAATTGCTGCTCTACACAGGGAAGTTTGGGTTGAACATTAATATCCAAAGAGGTTATAAATAGTGTCTAACCCTGTGTTTTTACCTGACTGACAACTAGTCATGGTAATGCAGGGTATACTATGATATATAACTTGTATACTGTGTAATTGTTTATTTTCATAAATAGTGTCTAACCCTGTGTTTTACCTGACTGACGACTAGTTACGGTAATCCAAGGTGTACTGTGATATATAACTTGTATTCTGTGTAATTGTTTATTTTTATATCTATAAATGTAGTGCCTTAGTTGTACCAAGACTGGCACGCTTGGAAGATCAGGTTATTTACCTGAAAGTTTTGCTATGAATAAACGCAATAAAAAAAAAAAAGACATGGGAAATGTATGAGTAAAGAATATATTGGCGGAGTATTGGACAAAATATAAAACCTTTATGGAGATGCTTATTGAAATCATTCTTCCACTTTATTTGATTTAAAATAACCATGGATACCAGTACTTCCGAGACCACGTAATTTTGTATTATATCATTTTTAACTTCCGTATTTACAAAAGGTTCTGACGTCATTGTGAGCTCACCCACAAGAGTAATTATCAAATTAGATAAGTTTCTCCTTAACAGAGTTACTTATAAGTGACTGCTAATCAAAATTTACGTAATTTCTCTAATTTTTACGATAAAATGGCCAAGTATGATTATGAATACGTAACGTGTTGTTCACTTCCAATGATAATGACAATAATTAATGACCAATTTATGCAAATTAGGAATTAACAATGACGCATTTTCTGAATTAGATATTTTTCATACCAAACATTATGGAACATTGACTAGTAACTCCATATTAAAGAACATATAACCCTAGCTTATTTTCAAAATCGGCAGTAGAAATAAGGGTCAAATAGAAATACATTCTTTCAAATACTGTTTAGGATATATGGTTTCAAACCATACTTTTTGAGAAAATTGAAACAATTACAATATCGTCAGGATCAAAATCTGCGTAAAATTAATTAACAAATCAGTAACAAAGGTAAGAAAAACACCCAGGGTGGAATCTGACGTGGGCTGCGACGTGGGCTGCGACGTGGGGTGCAATATGATGATAACACAGACAAATAAGAAACTGGACTGATATTATTGTTAAGAAATGGTAATTTGGAGCTTTTTACATGTGTGAATAAGAATTGTATCCATAATATGTTTCAATTCTCTACGACATCGTCATATCGCAGCTCATGTCAGGTAGTGTAATAGGGCCTTCAGGTTTCCACCAAAAGGGGGCAAGGGGGTAAGAGCCCATAGAGCCCATCTCCCCCACCCCCACCCCTGGATCGGTCCCTGAGTATCATATCTCTATAGCCTTTCAAGCTAGAGACGCCAATCATGATTTGTAATATACATGTATCTTACTGCAAGACCCCTCACTGGGTCACTACCCTCCATATAGGCTAACAGTGGGGACATTTCGAACTTTTTTTCTATATCTCACAAATACACTAACAAGAAAGCAAATTTACCATTTTTAGCACCTAAATTAGTATGCAAAAATATTTGTTCTTTGCTACAAGTAACTTAATAACATAATAAAAGTTGTACTTAAGATACATTAAGGAATCTTTCAGCCTAGCTTGACTTTTATTTTGAAAGGAGGTCAACTCTAAAAACAAGTTAATTACAGGTTCTCACCAAGAGGGGTTGTTTTGGCTCTCAGTCAGTACAACCTCAAGTACCCCATCTACCCCTCCCCTTTCACATAAACACTCCACACACTACTAATAGGCACAGGTACTTGACCACCTGAGTGGGCAGCAATGCTCACTATACTCTGCAACAGGCCTAGCAGCCATTGCTGCAGACTGAACTGGACTGCACTCCCCTCAACAGGGTTCATATTTCTGGTAAGAGGGGGGACCACCTTTAATAAGAAGGATGTATTGAAATCATTCTTCCACTTTATATGAGTTCAAATAAGTATGGATTCCAGTACTTCCGAAACGACGTAAATTTGTATTATGTAATTTTTAATTTCCGTATTCACAAAAGATTCTGACGTCATTGTGAATTGACCCATAGAGTAATTATTAAATTTAGATATTGTTGTCCTTGATAGAATTACTTATGATTGGATGCTAATCAATATTCACGTAATTACCCTAATTGGTTCCAATAATTAATATGGCCCAGGATGATTAAAAATGTGTAACATTATTGTCACCTCCCATGATAATTCACAAAGGAGGCTTGACAAAAACCGGCACATAAAAACATTTAATAACACAAGACTGGACACATACAGTGCATGAATATGAATTCTGAGTTGATAAAAGTCAGTGAGGAAATTTGTCAATTTTAGATCAATATTTATGCAGCGAGGTTTAGAGGCCTATAAGGATAATAGGCTTATATTATACAGGGTGTGGAGGGTGAGAAAACGTTGCTCCTGTTTTTTTCTCTCTTTTTATTTAACTTATAGTTTAAACTTTAAACTGGACAATTATAGGTTGATCCGGTTTATATCGCTGTACCAGTATACAGAGAATTTAGATAATAACATTTTTACATTGGATATAGTAACATGAACTTATCTTAACAATCTAATAAAGATAATAGTATTACACACATCTATAAAATTAAATATAGGTGAAATATATACAGTAATTTCATGCAATGAAAATTCTAGTTTGAATATCCTGTCTTTAACCATTTTTTTTTATGTCTTTCAAAAGTATATACGTCTGCAATATGTCTAATATTTGGATCTTAGTTATTCCATTGTTGCGCACCAGAATAACAAATACTACGTTTTAAACATTCACAATTTGAATTTTACATAGGTCCTGTCAGAGACCTTGTATGTATATACATAGGATATATCGAGAGTGGAAAGCCAGGGCAAAACCTGTTATGCACTACAGGCCTGCCACCTAGGTGCTGGTTGGATTGGATTTGGATTGATCATTATGCCTATTCTTAAAATGGCATGGGGGTACCACTTGATATTCCAAAAATACACTAGTAATGATCGGACCTTGGTCATGGTTGACTGGATTGGTTCCAACTAGCCACGAGGGAAACAGGCACATAGGAACATAAAGGAGCTTTCCAGTCTCTATATATCCTATATACATACAAGGTCTCTGGTCCAGTGCCGGTGACCTCTGCGTTCTGACCAGCTAGAGCCGGTATAAGGGCCAAAGTCCAGGTATAATTTGACAGGTAGTTGAGTGGGCTGAGGGAAGTTGTCTCACCTCAGTGAATTATAGCCAATTTGCCAATTAGCCCCCTATGACAATCATTACAAATACCATAATAAACGGAGGTTGATAATGACCAATTTATACAAATTAGGAATTAAATATGAAACATTTTCTTAATTAAATATTTTTCGTGCCAAACATTATGGAACATTGACTACAAACTCCATATTAAAGAATGTATATTCCTACGGCTTATTTTCAAAATCGGCAGGGTTAAATATACCCAAAAAAATCTTTAGAATATGGCGTAGGATGTATGGTGTCATGCCATATGTTTGGGGGGGGGGGGAGAAGAAAATACTACATCATCAGGATCAAAATCTACGAGAGATTTATTAACAAATCAGTAACAAAGGTAAGAAAAATCTGATAACTAACCAAGCGTGCAATTTTGGGCGTTTTCATTTTATTACCCTCCTATTGTGTATTTGGAGCCTGATGCAAGAGACCTCCACATTTCAACACTATATAGGCTAATTCTAACATCTTTCCTTCAGGGGTGGATCTGGTGGGGGAGGGGGGATCATGGGCGATTGCACGCCCTTTTAGTACTTAGCCTTTAATCACCCCCCCCCCGCCCCGCTTTCAAAAATCCTGTGTCTGCCCCTGCCCTCTATGTGAAAATAAAGGGCTCCACCAAAAGGGGTTGGGGTGGACTATCCCCCACCACTGGATCTGCCCATGAGTATCATGTCTCTATATCCCTTTCAAGCTAGCGAGGCCAATCATGATTCGAAATATACATGCCCCATACCCACTAGGTGATTATCCCTGAGTCAGCCGACAAATCGTCACTTAAATCGGCCGATTCTGCCCTTAGAATCGGCCGATTTTAACACCGCTTCAGATCATATATGCACATTTCAATATACTTTACCGACAGGCGATCATAAGAATCGGCCGATTCTCCCAGTTGCCCGTCGCCCATCTCTGGTAAAATTGCCAAGTGGGTATGAAGCTTTACTGCATAGTGACTGATTGAATATTTCTGATATCATGACTTCCCCATCAATGCCTGGGGTCGGACTCCGTATTTTGGCCTATACATCTCAGTAAATCATGTTTTCAACTTTTTTCTAACATCCTGCGTATGATAAACTTGTTTGCTTCACAATGAAGTAGATGTCTTTCACCCAAGAACGGAATAATAATTACTCACTTTTTGCGTACTTTAAGGCAGTATTACACTACATGAGTTGGGCTGCAATCGGTGCGATATGATGACATTATAATTATATTACAGCCAAATTCGCACAGTTGTGGGACATAATTGTTTGAATTTGTCACTTTAAAGGATGTCAAAGGCAAATAATTGTATCTTTAATATCTGCCATATCTCTGCGACATCATCATATCGCAGCTGAAGTCATATATATGGTAATGCTGCCTTAAATAAAATACCAAATAAAAGCTAACTGTCTTAAACTTAAATCTAAAATTCATCTGATGACCCTGATTAGTTTCAAAAATATAATCCATGGTGAGTTGTGCTAAACATTACAAAACTGAATGTAGCTTTAACTGGTCTTCACTGGTTGAATTAATTTGGATAGACTTGTTTCTCTAGGCAAAGAAATCATATGAATACAATGTTCAAGTATATCTTTTCACGTCTTGTAAAACATTTGAAGTGCCTAGTTTTGAGGGCAAATTCCAGGTAAATTAAAATAGAAATATATATATCACAAAAGTAAGGGGACTCCCATTAAGTATGTACGCATCACGGGGGCAGAGGCGGGGGGGCAATTGGATTTTTTTTGAAAATGTGCGTACGTTTTATTACAAATCCAATGCGTACTTTAGCTCAAAGGGGGGTGGGAGGTCTGAGATGTTTTTAAATGTTATGTGTTCGGAAGGGGAAGAAATATGACTCAGAAATATTACTCTGTGGGGAGTTCATGGTCAACACTTTTTCACTCCATTGTATCTAAATAACATGGGTGGTGATTACGTGTATATCCTTCCGCCAAGACACTGTCATCCTTCCTGCAAAGTTATATAGCGTGGTCAAGGATTCGGTCTATGCATTGTCTATGCATTTTACTCATTGAGTAAAGCACACTTCCTTCCCTTCTGAAAGAAAAGATCCCAGAAGCCAATTCAAATTAGTAGGAGCAGAGGACAATCCTTGAAATACTGATCTCTAA
This sequence comes from Lepidonotus clava, assembly GCA_936440205.1. Lineage (NCBI taxonomy): Eukaryota > Metazoa > Annelida > Polychaeta > Phyllodocida > Polynoidae > Lepidonotus > Lepidonotus clava. The sequence continues at coordinate 6,616,027 of OW387143.1, forward strand.
CCTACATAATAGATGGGAAGGTACTACCCCAAGGCAATGCAGTAGAGTAACCATGCATATATTATATCATATCATATTTCAAAATCATGTTAATAAAAGAAACTATAAAACAAATGTGTTTATTGTAAATATATGATGCCATCAGTCTAACCCGCAGTGCCATGGGTCTAAGCTAAGGGTGCCATCAGTCTACCCAGGCAAGCATGAGACATTATTTTAACGTTGTAGCAAGGTTCTGTTTGGTTCTGTACTGGTTCTTGTTATGATATTTTGATGGCTTCCAATGACGTTGCTGCAACATACTGTTGTGAAATGGCACTGCGGTGTTATTATAACGTTCTGTTTATGTTCTTCAAACTAATCAGGACGTTCTTATAACGTTCCGTTTTGGTTTCATCCTAACCTCACCAAAAAACAACATTGTAATAATGTTCTGATTTGATGAGGTTTCAACCTCACCATCAATAACGTAATTGTTACGTGCCATCTTAGTAAGTAAAAGACTGACTAAAAAAGTATGGTGGCAGAACGTTTTCTGTTACATCGCACCTTGGCTGGGTAAAGTACAGTGTGCCGTCAAGCCAGGGCCATTGGTCTTCAGTGCCATCAGTCCAGACACCATACTAGATATCCTTTTGACTGAAGAAGATGAAAATTCTGATTCAGGCATGTGTTCGTAAAGGGAAGAAAAATGACTCAGAAATATTATTTTGCTGTTAGTTACATCCCAATAAGCTTCAGGGTAATCAAGCTTCATGGTTCCTCAGCAGTAAGGATGTTTCCACGTGGGGTGTGCCTGGCTCTAGGCCTGGCCCTGGTTGTACCTTTAACCCTACAGAGGGGTTTTCCAGGGTCCTACCCTCCAGGGCCGGGAGGAACAAACTGTACTATTGAAGAGGACGATGTAAAGGTTAGTAGGATTTTCTTTTTTTAAAAAAAATGCTGGAGGAGTGCCGACAAACATCCAGAAAGATTTGTAACAAACGAAAATTATATTACCCACGATAATATGATTTCCTATCGTTCAATTTAAGTATTCACGAAAATTAACGTTGTGGATTTTTCTTTTAATTGTTTTCTATTTTTTCTACTTCCGACCTGTTCCAATGTCGTCCAAACTTATCATGTATTGATACACAATCATTGTGAAATATTTATTATGATTTGCCAATAAACGTCCATCTCCGTGAAATTTCGTGGATGTTTTCAGACAGGATTTTCTTATCGTGGCTTTTAAAACACGCTCAATAAATTTAGTTTGTTTGTCTTTGGTCGGCCCTCCTCAGATGTTTCTTTGTGATTAGACTGAATCAATGTGCGTTCTGAGAATTGTGCTGAAACCCCTCCATAGCGCTGATTATGCATGCAACCTTTAATAATAATAACTGTTTTACTGTGTTTTGATCTAACTGATGGAAAGGGATCATTGCCTGTTTGCCTCAGTATCAAATACACCACTATGAAATATAATTATTATAAAACATTTGAATATATATATCTACAGGTAACTTCATTGTTAAAGCGCATTTCAATTGGATATAGAAAAAAAAAGAAATATCTAAAAGGACCAAAACATACAAGCTCATACTTTTTTTGAGTAAAGAAGATGACGAATTCTATATTCAATTGATATTGCGCATGTAGATTGACCTTATTGATTTATTATTTTTTAATATTTTACTGTTTTGTTTAAAATTCCCACTAAAACTCACACCTTTTCAGATAAACATAATATTTAGAATAAGGCTATAGTGCCTGAGAAATAACTAAAATATTGTGTATGCATCAGGCACACAGTTTTTGAGATTATGTCTCAAGCTCAAGTTTCACCCTAAAACATTTTCTTTCCCCGTCATTTAGGTCTACCTAGTGAAATTCGGCTATGCTGGGCCCCCAGTGTGCAACAGGACAGTAGCATTGGAAATACTCGAAACTGATGAGGCATTTATGGACAGCCTCGTGAGGTTTCAGGAGACTTGGGGCCTTGATATAACAGGAGAGTTGGATCTCGACACGCGATGTTTGATGATCACACCACGATGTGGCTTGCCTGACACTTCAGTGAATGGAACAGATAATGCAACATTGCCATCATTTCCAGGCTTTTCACCAGGATTACCAGGCTCTTCATCAGGTAAGAATTAAAATGGAATCATTACTCTTGATGAAAACTACAGAAATGTGCAATACTTAGAATTCAACGGAACAGTGAATTTAAATTGCTTTATATTTGGATATATATATATATATATATATATATATATATATATACTCAAATAGAATTAACTGTTTACTGATACAAGAAAATGTTCACAGATGAAAGCTCTCCAAAGACAGAGTATTTGATATTCGTAAAAGAAATATCTACCATTTATGGTGTGTGCAGCCTCGTATAAATAATACTGAGTGTGTGTTGTAAGAAGCCATCAGACACAACACAAAAACAAACTTCTTTACTTATAAAGTCCCTATTACGCAACATGACTTAATGGGAGCCAAAACAAAATAAAAATCAATGAAATTGTCCAAACCCAAATAATAATGGAAATTCATTCCTTGAGCCTATTTCTTGCCCATGTTAAAATCTAAACCATGGGATATGGTAGAACATCACAAACAAAAATGTTTTCCTTGCTCAACGTAAATAATGTTGATCTGCAAAAATGGGTTTTGTTTACCAAAAAATGGAAATATTACCTTCTCTCATGGAATTCTACTTCAGTTTGAGCTAGTTTTCGTAGCTAATATTTTACCACTGCATGACTTGAGCTGCAGACTAGACTTACTGAAAAAGAACGTTACAATAACATTCTATTTTGGTAAAGTTGAGACCAAACTAATAAAGAATGTTATAATAATGTTATTGTAACATGAAATAACGTTACAAGAACGTCACAACAACATTCTTATGTGACGTCACAATGTTAGGTTCTAAAGACGTTTTTGGGTGCCCTCAAAAGAACGTAACAAAAACCAAACCAGGTCTAAACAGAACGTTGCTGCAACGTTATTATAACGTCATATTCTTGCTTGGGGTTGCAGCTCAAGTCATGCAGTGTAAAACTAGCCATCCATAGGTCCGTAGTGCGTGATGCGTGTTCCATAGTATGTATGCGTAAAAAAAAATGGACAAATAGAGAAACATCTCAGATAGGTAACCATATGTCTGGGATGTGTGATCTGTTTTTGTATGCGTTATCCGTATGCATTTTGAAAAGCCTTCAGGACCTTTTTTCACGCATACGCACAGTATACGGACAGGAAATCACAGGAAACATGACGTCAATGAGGGGATTTTCCCGACCCTTATTTCTGAAATTTCATATGTAAGCATAAAACTTTTACAAATTTACAAAAGAAAAAATCTACAAAAAGTGGGGATGCAGAGAAGAAGGTGGAAGTACGCTTTCATCTATCTAATGTGCTTTCTAATCCCGTACATAGAACACAACGGATGAATAGGAGTGGTTTGCAAAACATTTCCCAGTAATTTTGAAAAGTGATTTTGAAATGTAATTTCAAGTATTACTTTGCTGGAGTCATATGATTAATATTAATGTCTGATTTAATTAATAATGCCCAATAGAATTGCCACACTGGATAAGACATACGCACACCATCACCTGTTTTTGACGCATCTATGGATCTACACATACGCATATGCATTACGGACACAAAACGCATACACATACAGATTATGTATACGCATAATATTATACGGACCTATGGATGGCTAGCTTAATACCACACTGTAAGAAGTAAATGCTGTAAATTTACAACAAACTTTGCTGGCAACAATGTTTCCAGCAAACTTTGCTGTACAATTACAGCACACAATGTACTTTAAATTTTACAGTACATGGTACTGTAGATGTCATACAGCAAACTGTCCTGTAAATTAACAGTAAATGATATACTGTAAATTGTATACTACATGGTACTGTAGATGCATTACAGCAAACTGTGCTGTGAATAAACAGCAAACTAAGTACTGTATTTGTACAGCAAAGTTTGCTGGCAACAATGTTTCCAGCAAACTTTGCTGTAAATTTACAGTGCACTGTTATTTTACAGCACTTTGAATTAAAAGCCCTTAATCATCTATTTTAGATAGAATATTACTCATAATTCAATTCAAATATTGATTCCCAACCACAAACCAATGTATAGAGGTTTTGGGATGTAATGATGCTAGATCAACTAGCACATACATGCACTGGATGATGTTGCAGCAGGTTTGAGATTACTTAGCTATAAACTAAACTTAGCACCAAAAAGGTGTCTATGCATGAAAATGATCGTTATTTCGTAATGATAACAATTATTTGTATGTATTTCAAAAACTTAATACATAAGTATATATAATGTGTATGGTATTCACTATTTGCCATCAATAAAATCTATTAACTCACGCTGAAAATATGGTTTTAAAGTAATATGCTAAAAACTTTTTTTATAATTTACTTTTACACTCCTGGTGGTCACTGCTTTTTACAGTAAAATGTACTGTAAAAATACAACCTCATCATGTAATTTCATACTTACAGTACAAATTTTGTGATCCTACAGTAAGTTTAACTGTTTATTTTCCAACAGCAAACAATACTGTAAATGAACTGTGCAGTTTGCTGTAAAAAAACATTAACTTTTTACAGTGCACTTGCACAAAATGTTTTTTTTTTTTTTCAGGCGGCCGACCATGGCCTATGGACAAAGCGTGTGACCTGACATGGAATGTCCGCATCTATGATGGTGACCTTCCCATGATGGTAGTTGACAATACAATAGCAGGAGCCTTACAGGTACTGATAGTCGTAGTACCATTTCGGTATATCATCTATCCGTCTATGGAATCAGTAATTGAAAGTTAAATCAGTTAAAGGGATAACAGACTGTTTGACCACAATTCTAAATCCATTATAGGGTTCCAAAACTAGAACTAAGTGTTAGAACTATATAACAAGAACATATAAAAGCAAAAAAAATATACATATCACCGTGCCTATTATTTTCTGAGTGAGAAGTTATGAAAGATAATGTCCTTAACTATAGAATTCTAGGTGGAAAATGTACCAACTAATATTCAACTGACCCTACAATCTTCAATATCCATTACAGCTTCACCAAGCCCTAGGAATATGTACCTTATGTTTGTAACTTGATTTTAAGGCCAGAAAATAGAGGGTCGCCGATGTTATTAAAAAGCTGGAGGTTGACAAACCTTTAGTTGGTGATTATTTCTGTATAGTCCTTTATAATACTTTCTTTTCTAGTCCTCTAAATTTTCAGTTTAAACAGCCAGTAGTTATTCGTTTTATTTCAAATTCAACCCTGCCTATGTATATTGAGAAATTTCCACATTTTGAGGCACTTCATTTTGGTCACTAGGGAGCACATGTATGCTTGATCCATTCAAAATTAGATGCACTTTTGGTTATCATTCAAAGTCTCTGATTTTATTAATTTTTTTATCTTAGGTTAACTGTTATCAATGCATGATGGGAAATTCCAAGATTTGAGGATTCTAAAATTGTCCCACTCGGGGGCACAATTGTGCACAGTGTGTTATCCCTTTAAATCAGAATTTTAGTTTTTTTCTTCTTTTTATTTTACAACCAAAATATATCTTATTAGAATATTAGGTTTGTAGCTACAAGTATCTTACTTTAATTTGCGTTTTTTTTAATGACTTGACATTATTACTTGTATAACAGCTGCAATTGTAAAATTGTAATTTAAAAAAACAATATCATCCAAATTATAAATTCTTACATATTTTCAGAATCTTAGAATATAAGGGCAGCCAAAACCAATAAATTCAACAACATTTTGCAAATTCAAATAATGATCTAAAACCATTCCTTGAGCCTATTTCTGGCCCACGATAAAAATCTAAACCATGAAATATGGTAGAAATTCATTAAAAACACATTTTCTGTGCGAATCTCAATAATGTGGATCTGCAAAAATGTGATTTGTTAAAAAAAACTAATGAAAATATAACCATCTCTCAGAGAATCCAACTTTAGTTTGAGCTAGTTTTCACAGCTAATACTTTACTACTGACCTTAACCCTTTCCACCCACCCGATGCATTGAGGCATCGCCGCGGTAATCGTGCCGGATGCGTCCAGGCATCGCCGCCGCAAACACGCCCGATGCCTTTTAAGCATCTTTTTGCGAGATTTGGCTTTATTTTGCTTAAAATTACTCTAAAATCGTTAGAAAAAGCCAGAATGGTCCAGAATTGTTTACAGAATAAAGCAAAAAGTCAAAATTTCATAATTTCTTGAGATTTTTTTTTGCTGTAACCATGGCAACAGGGAGCATCAAGGGGATGTCAAGCGGCCGGGGCCTGAGGGAGCATACACTCCCCGGCGTAATCATTATGTGCAAATAACACCGGATTTAAGCTTAAAATCCATTGATTTACACTGGATTTTGGCAATTCACACATTGAGCAGTATCCTACCTTCGTAATGTGATCTCTATATAGTGATAAATCCAATATTTTCGGCATTTTGACCAGTCCCCCCCCTCCCCCCCCCCCCCCCCCCCCCACCTCCTCCTTGCTTGCCGATCGCCACCATCCCGCCGAGGCTGGCGCAAATTTCCAAATTGGCAAATGGTTTTCCGCTCGAAATGCGAAAAATACCGCATGTACACTGGAAAACTTGATATCCCCGTGATCCTTGTTGCATATTCTACCCAAATATCACAAAAAGAATGGTGTAAATCGGTCATTTCCGCGAAAAATGACGCAAATTCGTGCGGACTTCCTGAGGTCAAAGGTGGCGTTATCTAACGGGTACTGCGAGAACTAATTGGCGCTGCAGCTCGCGGTCTTCCCACTAGGTGCGGCGGGTGGAAAGGGTTAAATAGACTCATCTAACATAATCTCTATACTTATCTGAGTTTGAAAATATTGTCAATCATTATTGGTTTTTATATTTTCTGTTCTTTAGCTATGGGAGGATGCTGCACCAGGCCTATTCTTCTCCCACACAGACGACCCGTATGATGGAGCCACCCCCGACATCGACATCTTTTTTGAAGCTGAGCGTCACAACGATCTACACCAAACATGGAATGGGGACCCGTCATTTGACGGACCAGGCTGTGTGCTGGCACATGCATTCTACCCTGGTCCCCACCCCATCAAGGATCGCTATGGTGACACGCACTTTGACGCAGATGAGACCTGGATCATTGGTGGACAACAGATGACTGCATTAAGTATGTATATATATATATGTTTTATTATACCTTAGTTGCATAAAGGTTTAGTAGTTAAGAGTGTAACGCATGAATTATCAAAGTCATGTAATGACCAGCTTTTTGTCACACGGGAGGGTGATACAAGAAATGGTTCGCGCGGGAACAGCGTATGAATACATAATGTGTATCACGTGAACAGACCCGAAAAAACATAAACCACAAAGAAGCGGTATAAAACGCATGTTTTACCTAAGAATACGCGAAATTTTCTATTTATATGTGTGGATTTAGGCTTGAAATGCATAAAAAACGCATAAATATAGTAAAACGCATACTGATACTAGTTTTCCGACATGGGTGATAATACGGTAGTTGCGAAACAGACGGCCGCGAAACGGTTAGCCGTGAAACGGACTAAATCACTTAAATTATGGAGAATCTCGGGGCTATCCGAAGGTAGTACTCGGGCAGAGATCACCCCGAGCCTGGGCTCCAATATCAGCCCAAGACCAGGGCCCGCAGGGCCAGTCGAGGACTGATATTGGAGCCCAGGCTCGGGGTGATCTCCGGCCCCGTACCACCTTCTTGGTTGGTTATATGGGTGTACCATGGTTGGTTGATTGGTTGGTTATTGGGGTTTAACACCGTAGCAACATCTAAGGTCATATCACGGTGTGAACAAGGTTTTGAAAATTCTGTCTTTGATGAACGAATATATGAAATGATTGAATCTTTGATAAGATAGAGACCCTACCCCTACACATTTACGAAAGCAGGTGTTCTTTAATGTGCATGGTCCCATAGACAGGGCCACACAGGGTCCTCTAGAGACCTTTGATAACCCTGTTGTTGTCACAGGCGGAACGCAAAGCGGTGCCTCAGCCTGGCATTGAACCCGGGTCTCCTGCATGTGAGGGGACCGCACTAATCAACACACCACCACACACCCTGTTGTACCATATCATAGCTATTGGGTAAGCATATACAGGTATTAGAGCTTGAAGAAGGACTCACTAAGCACAGGTTATGCCCACCTCTTTCCTACATACCACCAAACCATTTGTCCTATTGCCATCTTATTCTATATCAGGATCCCAGCCCTTAAGAGCTATACCCACATAGCGACTTTAGCAGTGATGGGTGATGAGCAACTGGGAGAATCGGTGTTGTTGTCATAGGGTGACAGCCCTCAGCCTGACAGCCTAGGGCAGTACATTTTGTATGCATGCCTCATTTTAACAGTAGTACTGTCAACCTCTGTATGTTATCCTATAAAACTAACCCTGACTTTTCAGACTCTAAGACAAATCTGTGTACCAAATACACTATTTAAGGTCTCAAAACATCTCATGATAGATTATTCATATTAGTGATCAGCCATTTTGTCAAGCCTGATTTACTTTTCAGACAGATTTGACCTGCGGCGGGTGGCTCTTCATGAGTTCGGACATGCCATAGGACTTAGCCATTCCAACACAGAAGGATCGATAATGCAACCGTTTTACCCTCCAAATGACCTTCAACATCCAGGACTTTCGAAGGAAGACATTGATAGAGCAGAGCAGTTCTACCCAGGTAGGCAATAGAAATAATTAAGTAAGTTTAATGCCATTGTACAAGTTTAATGCCATCGTACTCTAGAAAAAAACAACTTGTCAGATGTTCTCAACTCATTTGAAGTTCTAATTCAATGTCCTAGAAGAGGATACAATTTTTTTTGTTTTTGAAATATCTTCTCCCTGAAATTATGTTGTTAAAAGTCGATGTACCTTTTCCTTATGTTCTTAAACAGGTATTTCATGATTGTAGCATTACAGCAGATACTCTTTCAAATAAAGTCCTTGTTCTTTCTTTGCAGGTCCATGTGATGATATAGTTAATGACACTATGAATACTTCATCAACATCCTCTACAACAGAAATGTCAACAAGTTCAACAGTTACGTCATCAACAATAATAACTGATACAGCAACTAGCCCACAAAATAGCTCAACCATGGACCCAACTACTCAACCAGGACCTGGGTCAAGCACTAGATCAACAATCAGCACAACTACTGGGCCCGGACCTGGGGCAGACACAAGCTCAACAAGCGATACAACTAGCTCATCAACATCTCTTCCGACAACTTCTCCCACGACTCCTCCCATGTCTCCTCCCATGTCTCCTCCCACCTCTCCTCCCACGTCTCCTCCCACACCTCCTCCCACATCTCCTCCTACAACTCCACCCACAACTCCTGAAACATCTCCTCACACGTCTCCTCCCACGTCTCCTCCCACATCTCCTCCCACATCTACTCCAATGTCTCCTTCCACATCTCCTCCTACATTACCTCCCACGTCTCCTCCCACGTCACCTCCCACGTCTCCTCCCACGTCTCCTCCCACGTCTCCTCCCATGTCTCCTCCCATGTCTCCTCCCACGTCTCCTCCCACGTCTCCTCCCACATCTCCTCCCACATCTCCTCCCACATCTCCCACGTCTCCTCCAACATCTCCTCCCACGTCTCCTCCCACGTCTCCTCACACGTCTCCTCCCACGTCTCCTCCAACAACTCCTCCTACGTCCCCTCTCACGTCTCCTCCGACATCTCCTCCCACACCTCCAACATCTCCTCCCACGTCTCCTGACACGTCTCCTCCCACGTCTCCTCCCACGTCTCCTCCCACGTCTCCTCCCACGTCTCCTCCCACGTCTCCTCCCACGTCTCCTCCCACGTCTCCTCCCACGTCTCCTCCCACGTCTCCTCCCACAACTCCTCCCACAACTCCTCTCACAGCACCTCCAACAGCACCTCCCACATCTTCTTCCACATCTCCTTCCACAACTCCTTCCACAACTCTAGCCCTCACTACTCCAACTACCACACCAACCACTCCTCCGACATCTCCACCCACAACTCAAACAACTCCACCAATGTCATCAACCCCTGCTACAACTTCAACCCCAAGCACAACTACAATACCTACCACTAACCCTACCACAACACCTACCACAACACCCACTACTACACCTACGAGTACCCAGACCACAACTTATAGCACTACACCTTCCACTATGCCTACCACAACACAAACCACCACACCTACCACTACACCGACCACTACCCCCACCACTACACTCACAACTATACCAACCACAACACCAACCACAACACCAACCACTAACCCTACCACCACCCCCACCACTACGCCCACCACCACACCCACCACTACGCCCACCACTAGGCCGACCACCACACCCACTACAACTCCGAACACTACACCCACCACTACACCCACCACCACACCTACCACCACACCCACCACCACACCCACCACCACACCTACCACCACACCCACCACCACACCCACCACCACACCAACCACTACACCCACCACCACACCCACCACCACACCCACCACCACACCCACCACTACACCCACCACCACACCCACCACCACACCCACCACCACCCCCACCACTACACCCACCACCACACCCACCACCACACCCACCACCACACCAACCACTACCCCCACCACCACACCCACCACCACACCCACCACTACACCCACCACTACACACACCACTACACACACCACTACACCCACCACTACACCCGCCACTACACCCACCACCACACCCACCACCACCCCCACCACTACACCCACCACCACACCCACCACCACCCCCACCACTACACCCACCACTACACCAAACACTACACCCACCACTACACCCACCGCCACACCCACCACTACACCCACCACTACACCCACCACTACACCAACCACTACACCCACCACTACACCCACCACTACGCCCACCACTACACCCACCACTACACCCACCACCACACCCACCACTACGCCCACCACTACGCCCACCACTACCCCCACCACTACACCCACCACCACACCCACCACTACATCCACCACTACACCCACCACTACGCCCACCACTACACCAACCACTACACCAACCACTACCCCCACCACCACACCCACCACTACACCCACCACTACACCCACCACTACGCCCACCACTACACCAACCACTACACCCACCACTACACCCACCACCACACCCACCACTACCCCCACCACTTCGCCCACCACTACCCCCACCACTACGCCCACCACTACCCCTAGCACTACCCCTACCACTACCCCTACCACTACCCCTACCACTACCCCTACCACTACACCCACGACCACACCCATGACCACACCCACGACCACACCCACGACCACACCCACGACCACACCCACGACCACACCCACGACCACACCCAGGACCACACCCACGACCACACCCACGACCACACCCACAACCACACCCACGACCACACCCTCGACCACACCCACGACCACACCCACGACCACACCCACGACCACACCCACGACCACACCCACGACCACACCCACGACCACACCCACGACCACACCCACGACCACACCCACGACCACACCCACGACCACACCCACGACCACACCCACGACCACACCCACGACCACACCCACGACCACACCCACGACCACACCCACGACCACACCCACGACCACACCCACGACCACACCCACGACCACACCCACGACCACACCCACGACCACACCCACGACCACACCCACGACCACACCCACGACCACACCCACGACCACACCCACGACCACACCCACGACCACACCCACGACCACACCCACGACCACACCCACGACCACACCCACGACCACACCCACGACCACACCCACGACCACACCCACGACCACACCCACGACCACACCCACGACCACACCCACGACCACACCCACGACCACACCCACGACCACACCCACGACCACACCCACGACCACACCCACGACCACACCCACGACCACACCCACGACCACACCCACGACCACACCCACGACCACACCCACGACCACACCCACGACCACTCCCACGACCACACCCACGACCACACCCACGACCACACCCACGACCACTCCCACGACCACTCCCACGACCACTCCCACGACCACTCCCACGACCACTCCCACGACCACTCCCACGACCACTCCCACGACCACTCCCACGACCACTCCCACGACCACTCCCACGACCACTCCCACGACCACTCCCACGACCACTCCCACGACCACTCCCACGACCACTCCCACGACCACTCCCACGACCACTCCCACGACCACTCCCACGACCACTCCCACGACCACTCCCACGACCACTCCCACGACCACTCCCACGACCACTCCCACGACCACTCCCACGACCACTCCCACGACCACTCCCACGACCACTCCCACGACCACTCCCACGACCACTCCCACGACCACTCCCACGACCACTCCCACGACCACTCCCACGACCACTCCCACGACCACTCCCACGACCACTCCCACGACCACTCCCACGACCACTCCCACGACCACTCCCACGACCACTCCCACGACCACTCCCACGACCACTCCCACGACCACTCCCACGACCACTCCCACGACCACTCCCACGACCACTCCCACGACCACTCCCACGACCACTCCCACGACCACTCCCACGACCACTCCCACGACCACTCCCACGACCACTCCCACGACCACTCCCACGACCACTCCCACGACCACTCCCACGACCACTCCCACGACCACTCCCACGACCACTCCCACGACCACTCCCACGACCACTCCCACGACCACTCCCACGACCACTCCCACGACCACTCCCACGACCACTCCCACGACCACTCCCACGACCACTCCCACGACCACTCCCACGACCACTCCCACGACCACTCCCACGACCACTCCCACGACCACTCCCACGACCACTCCCACGACCACTCCCACGACCACTCCCACGACCACTCCCACGACCACTCCCACGACCACTCCCACGACCACTCCCACGACCACTCCCACGACCACTCCCACGACCACTCCCACGACCACTCCCACGACCACTCCCACGACCACTCCCACGACCACTCCCACGACCACTCCCACGACCACTCCCACGACCACTCCCACGACCACTCCCACGACCACTCCCACGACCACTCCCACGACCACTCCCACGACCACTCCCACGACCACTCCCACAACCACTCCCACAACCACTCCCACAACCACTCCCACAACCACTCCCACAACCACTCCCACAACCACTCCCACAACCACTCCCACAACCACTCCCAAGTGGGAAAAGTGGAAACCCAAAAAGTTTGTGATCATCATATGTGCAGTCTTTGCGAACTGTGTCATTATCTGTTTGGTTATTGCCATTTTTTGTTGTTGTAGGTAAGTCCATAATAATGTAGTTTTAGTTTTCACAATAAAGAGGTTGTGATTTGTTCATGTTCGCGGTTGCAATGATTAATTTAATACTAAAGTTAATATGTGCATTCTGCATTGGTTTATATGACCTCGAGCTCCTTAGACCGCTAATTATTTGACAGGAAGTCGTCACTTTAATATGAAAACACTTAGTTGGAGATCTTAAAGTATGTTAGTTAAGAAGAATGACCATTAGATTGAAATGCATTTCACTGATTTTATTGTGTCTATGGTGTTAGACACGTATTTTGATTTATATCTACAAAACTGTTTATGTGTCAGGATTCAAATTCACTGAATTCAATATATTTTCGTTCATACAGTTTGTGTTCTTCCAGTTGAGTTTATGGTATGATGATGAGGAATGCCTTAAAACATAGAGTTAATGAACAAGAAGATCATAACAAAAATACATACTAAAATTATTCTAAACAATGTTTCTCTATTTTACAGATGCTATCGCACCAGGATAAGCCAGAGGGTTTGCGTAATTCCACGACCTCTCCCAATGTGCCAGCCAAGACCTCCTTTGCGCTTTGGTTATCCTTGCCGTTTAATGCGACCTCTACATTTCCATTGTGATGTGCCCGCTCATGTCCTTCCACGACCTCTGCCAATGTGCCGGCCCAGCCCTCCCCCACAACTCAGTTATCCGTGCCATTTCCAGAGACCTCTGCGTTTCCATTGCAGTGTGCCTCTACGCTTTCACTGCAGGATGGTATAAATGGAAGATTATCAATGGAAATTTGATCAGTCTGCATTAACCGTATAGTTTTCAATCTAGCTGTGGCTGCCAGTGGGTAGTTTCCCCATCTAGCCTGGAAAAATGACTAAAATATTTTATATTGAGAATATGATTTGTTACCATACTACATCTAAAATTATGTCCTTTTGCATGTTGCAGTCTACACACTGAAATTACTTCAGGCCATACCAAGAACCATTGAAATAGGTTGTTACAAGCCAGTCTATTTGGTTAATGATTTGTTAAACAGCTTTTTAAAGGACCTGTGGGAACCAGCAAATTAGGTCATGACACCATTATGTATTTCCCCTCTCAGCCTCCATGTGGCTTCATAGTGTAAGGGTAAGCAACACCCTCCAAACATATGTTTTGAATCCAGGGTTGAATCCAGGAGAGACTTGTTATGAATAAAGTAAGGACATACTTCATACCAAATGAAAGTTGATGTAAATCTCTTTATGATTCAGCAGAACAAGTTCCTTATAATGTTGGACACCTTAATCATGCTGCATTTTCCTATATTGATGGGAGATTTTGGAAGATCTGGGGGAATTGATATCCCTAATTTGTGGGATTTAAAGGGTTAATTCAAGCACAGATGCCTGATAGTCAGCTAATATTATAATGATTGTGCACAGCCGATTAACATTCAAGATGGTCACCATATATATATATATATATATATATATATTCGTATATGAAAATACTGATTATTACTGTATTGTGGATGTGGATCAGGCTTTTTCATTTGCACCAAGATAGGTTTATCGGGAACTTCCACATTACCTAGCATCTGAGCACCAATGTTTCTGGTCCCACACAACTGCTTCAGAAACACCTAATTATTCAAAAATAATCAAGGGGTAAACAATATTTGCTTTGGGATTGTTTTTCTACTCAACACAATACTGTGAGAATCGTGTTCTGCTATTGTATGGTCGATGTACTACTCCCTGTATCTCTAATGGTGCCAATAAAGAATATGGGTGGAACTCATGAATGCCAAATCATGTTATTCTTTATTCTATCAGTTAGAAGTGTATCCCTTTAGATGCAATTTGTTAAAGGGAGCCAAAACCAATGTCAGGTCAAAATATGACAAAATTTTACAAACTCAAATAACTATGAAAATATGTTCTGAGACTCTAAAGTTAGCCATTGGTACAGTATAAACCATGATAACTAACTATAACTTTACTTAAATTCCATGATACTCATGCTATTTATGCCTGAGATAGGCAATGTTTGTAAACAAACTAATTTTGGTGGGTCACCAAAATTGACCAGGGAAATGTTTTTGTGTATTTTGATGTCATTTAAGTCAGTATTTACAGTCTATATTTTTCCATAGGTCTAGGGTATAGCCATAGAATATATTTCAGTAGTTAACAGAATTTGTAAAATTTCGACCCGACATTGCTTTTGGCTCCCTTTAAGGAGAAAACATGTGTAAAGGATCCCAATGATCCACGTTTAGGTCCTTTTTATAATTTCCTAACAACTTGTAGCAGGGGTGGATCCAGGATTTCCAGAAAGGGGGGATGCTTATATTAACCCTTTAAGGACGCCAGTATCTCTCAGACATCACCACCTATTGACACCTGTATCTCTCAGGCATCACCAGGCCTAGACGCCAGATGCCTGAGAGATACATAGAACATATTTCAAAATTGTAAATTTCATCCTCAATGTATATCAAACTATTTTTTTTCTGTTTCAAAACACTGAAATGGTCCGTATTATGTTCATCTAATTATTGCCATTTTGAAAATAATTATTTTGATTCATGTTATAGCATGTTATTGGTCTAATTTAGAAATTGGTGTTATCATTGGCGTCTTTTGGGCATATTCCCAGAGAAAATTGGTGTCCATTTAGGATTATATGAAAATTTTGTGGCGTCTTGAAAGGGTTAAAAAAGTCCTGGCGCCACATACTTGGAAGTCAGTTTTACATTAAAAGATTAAGATTTTACACCCAAAAAAAGGAGGGGGGGCCATGCACACCCCATGCGCCCCCTTCTAAATCCGTCACTATGTAGATTTGCTCTAGATTAGCTCTTAATTTACTTTACCAGTACATAATACTACACATAATTTGGATACTTTGTAAAAAAAAAAAAAAAAAAAAAAGAAAGAAAAAAAGAAAAAAAGAATTACACTATGTATATTTGATAGGCAGAAGCAGAGACATGTCGTGGTAATATTTTTAGCACAACGATTGATTATGGGGTGACAGTATCTGGCTACGCCCTACTCGTTTTTCCAGACTTTCCACTCTTTGAACATGTACATGTTTTTCAAACAAACAAGCAACTTCCAATCCATGAATTACCTTACAATAACATCCTGAAGAAGGTTGTTAAAACACCGAAACATGTCATGTTAACCAACTGGATCTAATAAAATTTAAAATCCACCATACTTAATTTGGTTTGATATAACTTCTCTATAATAATTAGACTTTATTCTTACAATAAAATGCATTCATATTCATTCATCCAAATTCATCCATAATGAGTAATTCACATGTCGAACAATAGTAATGGATAAGCTTGTTCACTTGGCAAATTTATCAAAGTATAGTTTAGTTTTGTTCTATTCGTTTAAAGAAGACAAAAATGAAAAAAAAAATCCTCTGACACCTATAATTCTCCCAACCACGGATAGCCAATTTTCTTAGTTTTACCTGCTGGTTAGGGTAGATCAGGTTTCATGCTAGGTACTATATCAACTAATTATAAGGCTTTAGAATAGACATTTTCATTAATCATTACATCATTTATTCTTGAATATACTTAAAAACTAGTTATTATATTTCTTTGTTGTATATTATGTATATTTAATAATTCTTAGAAAATCCATTACTTATAGATGGATATTATAACAATTATTTGATTATTGTCTATAGGTCATTCATTAATTTTGTCCTAAGAATTAGTCCTGAGCTAAATCAGCCATCCGTGGTAGGGAGAAATCGATCGATTAAACGCCCAACACATTTTTTTTTTTTTTAATTGAATAATCCACTTCCTGTCGGTATACAAGATCTTCCAGTGGGTATAATAAATTGAAACAAACATATAATACAAGTTCAATATTTACATTATATACAGGTTAAATTACAGAAGAAGCCTTTATGTAGAAAAATAATGAATATAATCATCACCCAATAAATTAGATGTAATAATAGTTATTAACATCAAACACAGATAACTAATTATGTTCACAACATGACATTTTTCTATAAACATCAGATTTGGAATTGCATCTAGATCTCAGGATCGTATGACATGAATAGTCATATATTACCTTTACACACTGGACTAATTTTAATTGATAAAACCAGTTGCTTTTTACAAATAGAATTGACCAACCTTCATAGCAAAAGTGGAAAATATTGCATGGTGGAATAAAGGAGGAGGTCTTAGTAGGAGGTCTTAGGTTATCCCTAATGTGTCTTGCACAACTTCGATTCTGCCCTCTAATTGGAAAGTTTTTCACCGTGTTTAACCCTTTTACTACACCACCAAAATAGGAATTCAGGATTAAAAAAAGGAATTCAGGATTAAAAAATGTGAGTGAGTCCCCTATGTTACTGCGGTAACCCAATCTGTTAAGGTTTGTCACCATGATAAAATGCTCTTTATCATGCATTTTTGTGTGTTTGTTGGGTTTGATTAACGTCTATCAGACTGTGCAAGGTAAAGCTTTGCGGCTAGTTTTACCCTGCAGAGGCAGTGAACGAATCTATGAGATGAGGTGCCTATTTGTATCAGTGGGACCCAATGCCCTCTTTATATTGCTGCCACTCTGAGATATCATTTGTAGGCCTACACAATACCCCCTCAAGTCCTATTATACTGACACCGGGCTGGCCAGTCATGTTTCATGGTTCTTACTTTATACCGAGGGCCAGGCAAGCAATGACAGCTACCATTGTTAAAGTCTTTGGTGTGACTCGGCCAGGGATAAATCCCAAGGAGGCTCCTGAAGGAATCCCCATCCCAGATAACCATGCAGGCATCATGCAAGAAGCGCTTAAAGGGAGCCAAAACAAATATAATTGACAAAATTTTCCAAAGTGAGATAATTATAGAAATATGTTAGGTGAGTCTGGTTAAGGTCAGAGGTAAAGTATTAGCTGCGAAAACTAGCTAAATCTGAAGTAGAATGCCACAAGAGTTGGTAATATTTGTATTTGTTTGTAAACAAATCCTTTTTTTGTAGATCCACATTGATTGATTGCAGAAAGAAAAACATATTTTAATGATTTTTCACCATATTTTATGGTTTTGATTTCAACATAGGCCAGGAATAGACTCAATGAATGGAGTTCCATGATTATTTGAGTTTTGGAAATGTCATTGAATTTATTGGTTTTGGCTCCCTTTAAGTGTGCTAAAAGGCATTTAACTATGGTGAAGTGGTCTTTGACAAAGTGTGAAATATGTGGATGGACAGTGTCTACAATATGTAAGTTTCTAGGTGAACAGTTTGGAAGCACACTGTTGACAGTGTGAATAGTGTGGATGGGGTGGATCAACACTATCAACAATGTCAACATGGTGTTTGTACCTTGTCAACAGTTTGAACATCAGGAGGAACTCTGTCAACAGTTTGAACAGTATGGAGGAATTATCAACAGTGTGAACAACCAAATATACAGTGGTCCCCCTATATGTGGCCACCCTCACCAGCAGCCACCCCTCTCCAGCGGCCACAAAGCTGTGGCACGGATGTGTTTTTCTCTATATTTACCCGTCACCAATGGCCACCCCTCTGATGCGGCCAGAGGCCACACTTTTTAGGTCCCAAACGGCCACAATAGCCCTCACCAGCGGTCAGGAAATGCTCAGAATGAGGTGTATGTATAGCCAAAATAATGAAATTGCCAAGGTGTGACTGGTCGCAAATAGAACAAATAGGGGGGGGGGGACAGGAGGTGTTGATAGGTTCCAGGGTAAATAAGGTGCTACCCCTTCACCAGCAGCCACTTTCTGATCACCTTATCCACACGTTCTCTTCTTCTCTAAACCTCACTTCTTAAGCATCAAGAAATTCTCATTCTCTATAAAGAAAGACCGATAATTCTTTCCTCTCTGACAATAGAGAATGAGAACTCTTTCTCAATTAAAATAGAGAATGAGAACTCTTTCTTAATGAAAATAGAGAATTGGAGCCTCTTTAAGAGAAAGGAATTCTCATTCTCTAAAATACAAGAGAACAGGAGAATTCTCTGGCATTGTTCTTCGAGAAGAAAAACACTCAGAGATTTCTTGTTAGAGAAGAGAATGTGTGGATAAGGTGTTCTGATTCCCCAAGGGTGGCCGCTGGTGAGGGGGCCATTGGTGACAGGCCAGTTTGCAGATACCAGAATTTCTCCCATGAGGCTAGGGGGGCTATTGTCCCCTTTTTCCTTCCGTTAGATCCGCCACTGTAGTCCCTATACTACTTATTTCTGATGGCCAAAGAGATTAATGATAAATGATTATCCCACAGGCTCTCAAGATTATTTACATCCCACACAAAAGATTAACCATAAGCTGGAAGTATATATCTCCCAGTGCTTTGGCTGATAAGCCAGGTCTCATGACTTTCCAGATCATTCATTGTCAGTGCAATTCATGTTCTGTGTCTCACTATGGAGCCATTGCAAATAAAGCCACCCTAAAGTGACAAAATATGATTTGGAAAACTGATACCAAAACCACTTCAATTAATTTCGATGAGCAACAACTGTTTACTTTTTAATAGCAGATTTAGCATCACTGTTCTGGATTTCCAACTAGATTTGGGCTAGTTTTCGTGACATTGATATTATTCAATTTGGTGTGTTAATTGTTCTCAATATTGAACATTACATTGTTGTTTCCTCTGGAAATATGTGTAGGATATGTCGACAAGTCATAAATGCTTAAGTATGGAAACTTTCATTATTCACGGCATCCGTTTTTGGATTATCATAATGGAAAACTAGCACTGATTATTTTTCTATTTTGTATTTATATGTATTGAGTATTTGTCAAGTTGGTTTGAAAATCTAATCATTACAGATAGACATAATAGCAAATATTTGTGTGTTGTCTATAGTTTTCCTATGTTTTGTTGACAGAAATTGCGCAAATTAGGCTTCACATGCCTAGAATTCTGTAAATCAGCTATATATCCATGGTAGGGAGAATTGTAGTTATATTTAACAGTAATCTTTCAATTAATAGGCATTGACTCTGTCTTATTGATTTATTCCCGCCTTTGGCATGGAATACTAAAAGCACCTTATTCTACTTACCCATAACAATATTGTATGTTGTCAATGAAGTCGCATGTCTCATTCATCAGTCCTGATGCTAACTGCATACATTCATGGCTCAGTGACTTAGAGCATGTATGTTATATACATCCTGATCCTGTTAGGATTTGGTATGCAAAAAGTGCCCGTTATTAAATTCAGGATACTCTACGCCATACTGGATAAGCAAACATGTTTTCACTTTGTAATGCTTAATATAAAATACATCAAACTCAAGGAAGTGCATTGGTTTCATTGGTGTGAGTCTTATATTCACATGGATGGGAATGCTCCTCTTCATTATCAATTCAATTATTAGTATTATATTCTTCAGGAAACTAGGAAAGAATTCCTTATGGTTCCTACACAAATCTAAGTGAATTGTCGAAGATTTCACATCAAAAGAACCTTTTATTCATAAGTTAAATACACAACTTGGTACTATTTGCAAAGTTAGTATTTTATTGAAAAGGAAGCAGTGAATATGAATTTGTCCTTATATTGATAAAAACCATACAATTCTTTAGGTGTAATTAATATTACTTTAGGATGTTAACATTCAAACAAATGTAGATAACTCCCATTGAAATACTCTTTCGGAAATGCCCAATGCATACTCATACTTCACTCCCTTCATTGATCAATATTCTACACTGAATAGGGGAAAGATTGGGGAAGTAGAAATACCAAGCCATAGCACACCTCCCCCATAAAAAAAACAAAATACATAACATCTCTACTTGTCCTAATAATTCATTAATTCTGTTCCTCATATTCTCTTGTCAAACCTTCCTTACTTTGATATAAACTGAATTCTGTATTGTTGAATTTACGATATGAGTTTTATAACAACCTTGCATTCCTTTTCCTTACAGCACATTTTTCAAATCAAATTGCCTAGAATACCATAAAATGTCTTTATATTTCAGTAGTTTGGTGCATTATACTTCCAAGGTCTTCAAAAATGACCAAAAAAAAAGAAATGCATATCTTTCATTCCCAAAATAAAGTTGTTTTGTTGAATTATCTTACATGTTACAACCTTTGAGAAATATGTGGTGGGCCCATGGTAATTTCATAATTATGCCCAGGACCTGTGATGTGTAGGGGAAAGGAAGAATAAATATCAAAAAATGGTTATTTTTCTATATCTCTAGTCATGTATTATCCCAATATAGCAGTGGGAGTTGATCTAGAGGATCCATTTGTGAGGATGTATTGGTACAAGGTTCATCCGCTTTTGGTGCTAGCCCTCTGTTTGTTTTTATTTCAGGTCTATACAAAGCCTATACTTGTAGAAAACTCTGTTGTAGAAGAACAGCAGTCCAATTGTGCAATATCAGAGGACGATGCAAAGGTTTGTATCATCAGTAAACATGTGTTCATGAATTTCTAATTCTCATAAGCATGTGCCTGTTCAAATAAACCCAGAATCTATGCAACAAAGTAGATTAAAATGATTTTCAGTAAGACATTGTACACTTCTTATGATTCAAAGTGTAATGAACCAAGCCAAAATACAATATCTATTTGCCTATCCTTACTTCTAATGTTTCAAAGTGTAAATGAACCAGGCCGAAATACAAAATCTTTTCTCATAAGATTAAATAGATAATTGTGTAGGATTCAATTATTTGAATGACAACTTTAATAATGTTTTATAACTTAATTACAGTCCATCAAACAAGAGAGCAATTGGTTTTTATTCCATTGTTTTCTTCTTTCTAGGTGGTCTTCAAACTAATTTATTTCAAACTTATTACCCCTAATTCTCTCCAGTGAACCATCCTTTTATAGGTCAGGTGAGCAAATAGCGGACTTAAAACTAGTTTTTCTGGACCATCCTCACTAATTTTAGAATAACTTTCCATATAATGTGGCTTCAACATTGAATAATATATCATTTTAAAGCTAAGAATTTACCTGTTTTAAAGATGCAACAGATACTAAGCCTGAATGAAATGTTTTCATTCTATAAAACTAAATGGAACCTAAAATTTTATAAAAAGTCGGACTTTCAATATTGAGGGCTATAGAAATATTTCTTAATCATTCCAATTGTTTATTCAACCTCCATTTTCAGAAAGGGTATGTTGTAAGGATTATTTTGATATGTAATATGCTATCATAACAAGGACCAATCAAAAGTTATTCAGTTTTGAATGCCAAAAATAAAAGTTCCGAAAACCACCTTTTTTGCCCAGTTACCAGCTGTATCATAACATTAGATTACACTCCAAAATGCAAACTGTGTTCCAATGTTCTTTATTCATTCAGATAAAAGTTATATTTGTGTATAGCATTGTGAATATCAAATATCTATACATGTTGATCAGATACACTAGAATGATTTATTTAGCTTGTAATGTTGAAATAAAGAATCATAAGATATGAGGTCAGCGAGACAATATCTATAATATTAAATCTTGAAAGTGTTTGAGGCTGTCATGGCAGCGTCAGGCTCAATTTAATGTGAATTTTCAGAATTTTATTTCAAAATTGTTCAAAATTATCTATTTATAAAGGTAAGCAGACAAGGATGTTGTCTGTAGAGATATAAGATACTATTCTAGGTATGATTTGATGTAATATGTTACATATAAATCCTATTAAACTAAAGAACATGTCCAAATAATGGTAAAAAATGGTTATTTCTAAGCAAAACTAGGCTAGAAATGCCCCTACAAAACATATATTGGGTCTTCTTTTGAGGATGTGATACCTGTTTGTATAATTTTTTCTGATTATTTTAAGGGAAATTGTTATTTTATCACATCTTCTAAATTAATTTGATATGTCATGACACCTATTTGTCAATTTTATCAGAAAAAAGAAACTAAAAAATAGGTAACTACCCAAGTCCCCTATTTGTCCACCTGACCTAGGTCAGGTGGGCAAATAGTGGACTTAAAACTAGTTTTTCTGGACCTTCCTTACTAATTTTAAAATAACTTTCCATATAATGTGGCTACAATATTGAATAACATTTTCAACAACTTTTTATAAAATTGCAGGTTCTATTTAGTTCTATAGAATGAAAACATTCCATTCAGGCTGAGTATCTGTTGCACCCTTAAAACAGACACATTCTTAGCTTTAAAATAATATATTATTTTAAAGCTAAGAATGTGTCTGTTTTAAGGGTAATATAATATATTATTTTAAAGCTAAGAATGTGTCTGTTTTAAGGGTGCAACAGATACTCAGCCTGAATGGAATGTTTTCATTCTATAGAACTAAATAGAACCTGCAATTTTATAAAAAGTTGTTGAAAATGTTGGACATTCAATATTAAGGACTATAGAAATATTTGTTATTCATTCCAATTCTTAGTATAAATTTTATTTTCAAAAAGGGTATGTTGTAAGGGTTATTTTGATATGTTATATGCTATTATAATCCACATCAATCAAAAGTTATTCAATTTTGAATGCTTAAAATAAAAGTTCCGAAAACCAGGCTTTTTGCCGAGTTGCCAGCCGTATTATAACACTAGATTACACTCCAGATGCAAAAAGGGTTCTATTGTTCTCTATTCATGCAGATAAACATGTTATTTGTACATAGGCCTACTATTGTGAATATCAAATAAATATGTCAATTAGATAACAAGAATATGACTTATTTAGCTTGTAATATTGAAATGGAGAATTACAAAGTATAATGTCTGTGAAACAATATTTATATTATTAAATTTTGAAAATGTCGGAGGCTTTCATGGCAGTGCCAGCCTCAATTTAATGTGGATGTTTAGGATTTTATTTCAAAATTATTCAAAATTATCTATTTATATGGGCTAGCAGACAAGATATTGACCGTAGAAGTGTAAGACACTATTCTAGATATAATCTTACATAGTGTGTTCTATATAAAACCTAATAAACTAAAGAATGTGTCCAAATAATGGTCAAAAACTGGCAAAAATAATCATTTCTAAGCAAAATGAGGCTAAAAATGCCCTTATAAAACGTATATGCGGCCTTCTTTTTAGTTTGGGATAGCTGTTTTTATATCTTTTTCTGATTATTTTAAAGGAAATTATAATTTTAGCATATCTTTTTTGTGAATTTGATATGTTATGACACCTATTTATCAATTTGATCAGGAGAAAGAAACTACAAAATTGGTAACTACCCAAGTCCCCTATTTGCCCACCTGACCTATAACACTTTTGATTCTTGTGGAGTAAATTATCTGATGTATGCAGATGATCTGGTGATCTATACTTCGAGTTTGCAAGCAGAAGTGATTAAAATTGCAACATGACTTAAATACATTTCCAGTATGGTGTAACAAGAACTTGCTGTGTATAAACCCTACAAAGACCAAATTTACAATCTTTGGTTCAAGGGTCTTGCTGAATGTACATGTATTGCCAAAGTTACGCATACTCTTACAAATTTAAGCATACCGGTACTCTTACAAAGGCCTGCAGCTATAAATATGATATTCATTGTCTGTCTTTATAAGCCACTTTCATTGGTGTAAACCTTGGTTCTAAACAAACAAAGTTTGGTTCTGAACATACAAAGCTTGGTTCTTAACGTACAATGCTTGGTTCTGAACGTACAAAGCTTGGTTCTGAACACATAAAGCTTGGTTCTGAACATACATATATACAGTTTGAGAATAGTCAATGCATGTACAGGGAAATTCTAAAGATATATTCATTTGGTTCAAGGATCTTTCAATTCAAGTATGTTCAAGTACTCATGAAAAGAAAATCCCTATATTAACATAACTTATCTAGAATGTTACAACTAAATGTTCATTCAGAACCAAGGTATGTACATTTAGAACCAAGGTATGTACTTTCAGAAGCAAGGTATGTACGTTCAGAACCAAGGTATGTATGTTCAGAACCAAACTATACGTATGCTCAGAACCAAGCTTTTTTTCTGAAAAACTCTTAGGGATATTGCTTTGATTTTTGAAGCATTTCTCTATTTTTTTAATTAAGATATATTGTGCCTCCTTGTTAATAGTCATTTCTTACCTTGTGTCTATCATGTAATGGACCCATACATGGAATAACCTTGGTTCTGAATGTACACATCTTTGTTCTGAACGTATATATTTTGGTTCTGAACCTAAATATCTTGGTTCTGAACGTACATTTATGATTTTTTCAAAGCTCCCAGTTCTTTATGCATGCCACATTCCTATTTTACACGGTATAATGTTTTCATTGAGTCTATAGCATGTCCATGAATATAGATTAATAAACTAGTAAAACTATCCCCTTAAAAGTAAGATAACTATGTTCAAAAATAGGATATGTAACTTCAGAACCAAGATATGCATGTACGTTCAGAACCAAGGTATGCACGCCTGTTGGGGGGGGGGGGGGGGCTCATTGAAACTATGCAAACCCTTTGCCACTGGTTGAGCATCAGTTGTTAGGCTGTTATTAAACAACGCTGACCCACTGATAACAATGATATGTCATCTGTCATTACATTAAAATTACAATGGTGTATACTGTTAATTGCTATTATGCATTGTTATAATTTTACAGCTAAAGTCCATACAAATTCAAAATGGTCAAAAAGTGATATTGATAAATTTTGATGATTTTCAGAGATTTCCTATTGGGATTTATTATTGATTTGTTTGTTGAATGTGCTAATTCATGATTTGAAAGGTTGTTTGAACAACAAATCATGAAAAGCTGACCAATAATGTTCTATGACCACTTAAGGATAGACCCCAGAGATGGACGGCCAATTCAGGAAAGCATTAATAACTTTCTTACTATTGCTCTGATCATAACGTGCTATACATCATGTTAAAGGTCAAATTTTTCTCTATCTATTGATATATTGAAAGTTATGATGTTTTTGATTTTCCAGATTTTATCAAATAAAAATTGAATTTTTTACTTTTATTTTTTGAACAGCGATATCTTGGTTAATATTAGACTGGCATGTATAATATTTTAGACACATCATCATGGCATTCATATGCAGGGAACCGTGTCTCAGATTTTTGATTGAGGCCCTAGTTTTTATTTTATGATAAAAAACGGCAAAAAACGGACAATTTATTTAGATTTCTTTGGTACACCATTTTCTACATTTCATAAAAATGAAACTATGGCCTCAGTAAAAATTCTGAGACACGGTTCCCTCCTTATACATCCCATGAAGATGTACTAAGAATTTCAGACCTTTAGGTTGAAAATTAAGTGAGATATTCAAGTTCAAAAAATAAATTTGAAAATAATGATTTTCTCATTTGCAACACATTTACAGAACCATCGTTCTATGCATTTTTACATAAGTTATATCAATAGATACTGTTATCCATTGGCTACCTTATGATGTTTTACATTTGATAATACTTCAAGCAACAAATATAAAGATTATGATAAAAGGCAGTCACGGCATTCTCACTCCCATCACTGGGGTCTATCCTTAAAAGAAACACCATGATGTCTTCTACATCCTCAGTCATCCAATAAATGAATTCAGAATTCCTTTAACTTGTTATACGTGTTTCATAAATGACTGTAAAAGGACAAAGAAGTCAACCTTTCTTAGCACATGGAACTATAATTGAGTTGAGTTTGGGGGGCGGGGGGCATTGATACAGGTGGGAGTTTGCCTAATACATAATAACTCATAGGCTTAGATTAGAATGCTGTATCAAACCTGATATAAAAGCTGGCATTGATTTTCTTCTTGTCCCGTCTGATAGACCTCATAAATCCTAGGTCAGTGTTTTCAGTGTAAGTTGATACAACATTGTTATACACCAATTATCTACCTCTAGTCTAATGGCAATATGCATCTCTGAGGCTTTTGTAACATTTATCTCTATAAGTAAGTAAACAAGTAGATTAAGGTTATATATCCATTTAAGAAGTAATTTATTGTTGTCTAGATTTCTATTAAACTTGCTGACATTTGAGACTAGTTTCTGTTGTTGCACTGTTCATTTCTATCTGGCCTTACATTCACTAACAATTTTTCATCATAACATATATTGCCTTATCATATAAATAAAAATGACAGATCATGTTAGTATGTAAAGGTGAAATAGAAATATACACCTAACATTAAAGAAAGTCATGGATAGACACCTTTATAATCATTAAATGTTTAGACACTTATAATCATTTAATGTTTTACAAAGCAGAAACATCACATGATTAATATAGACCTAATCGTTGAAGAAGATATAGTATATATTGATAATACTGAAATAATATATCACTGATAATGTTAACAATGCGAAGTGATCCTTCGCTGAAAGGATGCTGAAGAATACCAGTACTGCATCCATATGGGAAAGGGGCGAAAGTAGCCAAGGCTTAGCCCAAAGGTTCTTGTTTTACTTTAGCACCCAAGCGAGATTCCTCAAAGTATGTTAAAATAAATATTACTGAGAATGGGTGATACATAGGGGTTAGGAATACGCACCGCCCCCAATATGCACTGCTCAGCCCAAAACAAAAAATGTTGTGTTCGGGTAATCCTACCTACCCTACGTTTTTGGCCCTACCCTAACTTTTCTTTATGAAATTTTTAATTATTTTTTTTCAAAATCCAAAACAAATGATCTATAATAGCATGAAAAACCATAAAACAGTACATGGATGCTCAGGGCATGTATTTTAGATGCTAAAAATGTTTTTGGATGATATTTTGAATATTTCTTTTATTTCCAACACTGCCTGGGTCTCTTTGGTAAGTAAAAAGATAAAAGCAAAAAAAAAAAAAATGATTTCGACCTACCTACCCTAATTTTTTCGACCTATGTTACCTGAACACAACCATTTTTTTTGTTGGCCTCATCGGTGTGCAGGTGATAAAGTTACACTGTGTACCTGTAGCTTTATCTGTGGCCAGATCCTTCCCTTGCAATATACACCTTAAAGGAAAGGGCCAGTGACTGTAAAATAATGTATTGCTATAATCCCTACCGTTCAGTGAGTTATCATGCCAAATTTGACATATGTACTGATAATATTTTCTTTTTTATTCATGCTTTTGTAAATTGTACTGACTGATTCCTGTGTGCAGCTTGTGCTGCTTGCACAGAGCATCTGTCTGTGTACGTATGACGTCACAGACAGATAACGTAAAATATTTAAGATGCATAAATAACATTATTTGATAACCATAACTATTTTTTTGGTGAAAATATAAATAAGTTATCGCAAAAACTATCAACTCTAATGTCTTTTAAAGAATACTTTAATTTGAAAATTTGAAAATAACGTATTTTGTGTGACGTCACACACAGATGTGTGTTTTCCTAATGGTCAGGGGGATATGCGGGCTATCAAAAGTTGAAATCTGTTTTTAACATGAATAAGTCAACCTATCATACTGAAACTTGGCATACAAATAAATAAGCATTAAATCTAACATATAAAGTGTAAAATAACCAGAATTGAAATTTCACTGGAGCAGGCTTCTCTCTTTAAGAAAGTCCGAGATAGACCCTTTTATAATCATTTAATGCTTTATAAAGATTAACCATCACGTGTTTGATATAGACCTAATCGCTGAAGAAGAAATAGTATAACACTGATAGTGGTGATAATAATGAAATAATATATCACTGATAGTTTTGATAATACAGAAGTAATATACCACTGCCAGTGTTAACAATGCGAAGTGATCCTTTGCTGAAAGGATGCTGATGAACACCTTGACAGTACTGCATCTGTATGAGAAAGGGGGCGAAAGTAGCCTGAATCCCTGCTTCATATTAATATGTGAAATGTGTCCTGGATTTTGATATTGCCTTCTCCTATGTCCGTCCTGTTTTCATGGCAACGGCTGCCGCATGCCCCTGTCCATGAACGTGTTTCTTAGCGTTTGTACATGAACAAGTTGGGAATAGAGGAGTTTCTGAACCACGCCACCAAATGGAAAATACTGGAAAGTATACTTAAGATCTATCGGGTGTTTAGAGAGCGGGAGAGGTGTCATTCCTCCTGAGGGGAGGACCAGTTTGGGTGGGTGGGGGTGGGGGCCCTGCCCAGTGTTGGAAGGGCTTAAACTTGACAAACAGAAACATTGTTCAGTGCATTCAAGAAATGTGTGGCGTTTTAGTATTTAGCATTATGCGAACTCCCCCTTCCCCTTTATATTTTTTTAATTTTTATTTTTCATTTAAATCCTGTATCTGCCACCGGTTCTGCACCCGTAGATTTGTCAGATATTATGCATTGCGTTGTGACTTTAATATTGTCATAAATTCCCGGCATAAATCAATAGGCGACAGCATACCAAGGGGGCAAATTGACATTATGTATTCTTAATTAACATTGATAAGCTTCGTCGATCAACAATCTTGGGCCTATTATTGGCCATTACTAGCTAAGTTTGATATATCGAATGGCACATTTGCGAACCCACATAAATTTGAAAATCAAGTATCTAAGAATAGTATTGCTGAGTCAAGTAGACGATGTACAGGATCGGATTGCCAATTAGAAAAGTTTGAATCCCGTGTCAGAGTTGGCCAATTCTAGACTGGAGATTGAATGTGAGTTTTATTGCTTATGACAATGAAATAATGAGAAAAGCAATTATCCGCTTCGCCACCGGCAATAACTTCCAAATTCCTTTATTTCAGGTCATAATATTGCACAGATCAGGCTTCAAATATTGTAATATAAACACACTAAAATGGTGGCTAATTGGTTCTAGAAGAAGATACTAAAACTTAGTAGGCTTGTATTGCAATATAAAATAATTGCCATTCAGAAAGGTTTCTTTTCCTTCCAAGGATCAAATTCTGAAATGAGACCTTTCCGACTTTGGGGTAATCCCTTTTTGACCTCTCTGACGTCATAGTTAAAAGGAATCCCCACCCACGCGCTGTCTCCCGGCAGGTCGTCTATAATGTAGTAGTCCCTGTCCGCTCATCAGTTACAAGTTGACCACGAACCCATCCAACCTTTACCCTTTGCCCAAAGGTTCCATATCAGACGTACTTTAGAATCGATCAATGCCCAAAAGAGATTGAATTAATAGTTTAGAAAATCCTTTTCTGGAATCAAGCCTACTTAAAGATTGATATAAAGGGTCTCAGGATGGTGCACTGCATGAAGGTACATATATTTGTGGTAGAGTTATAATTTCACTGGAGTGCACACAACTTCACGCTCTTCTACGCTCGCTGTACGTCACTAAAGGCGGTGATCCACGTTGCGACATTTTGCAAACCAACAAAAAAATTGTGATTGAACCGATTTCAGAACCGACGGTTTTTTGTCGGTTGAGAATCGGTTTGCCAATTAAACCTGTGGTCCCAAAATCGGGCCAGAATCGGTTCAGAATCGGTCCAAAAATATTAAACAGGTTTAATAATTTTGTCGGACCATCGTCGGTCGGAAATCGGTTGGGAATCAGTTGGAATAATTATGTTGGTTGGAAATCGGTTGGAAAAAATCCTTGACATGATCCACGTTGCGATACTTTTACAAGTGGACCGATTTTGGACCGATTTTGGACCGATTTTGGACCGATTTTGGACCGATTTTTGAGATAGAAAATATTTTGCAAATCGGTCCAAAATCGAGAGGTGTGACTTTATCTGCACAACATCTATATGACTGAAGTTTTCAAATCTGCATTTACAGTTTACAGGTTTTTTATAAGATGCACAATACAACCCTATCAATAAAATTAGGTTTATACCCTGGAGATTTTCATGAATGTCTTATAACATATCATCTTATCATTAAGTGCCTATGTTTAAATTGAAAAATTCATTGGCCATCTGGGCCAATTCAAATGCCAACGGGCCGATGTTAGTTTCGAACACTAATAGAAACAGAAAGCAATGTATGATAATTTTTCTGAATAAAAAAAAGCATGACTTGCTCGATACAAAGCCTAAAAAGTATATTACATTATCTTACTTTATTTAATATAGGTCTCATGTCAGGCCCGTAGCCAGGGGGGTTCAGGGGGTTCATACGAACTCCCCTTTGGAGGATATTTTCTCTAATTTCTAATGTAAAATATGACAATAAATCCAAAAAATATGCATTTTTTCAAAAAAACGAACCCCCCTCTGAGAAAAGCTGGCTACAGTCCCGCATATTTGCAAAGCCTGCAGGCCAGTAACCAGCATTTTTGAGAGGGCGATTTGGTTTTTATTCTATAGTTTTTTTCAGAGGGGGGGATTCGTTTTTTTGATTTTGGGTTGAAATATATATAGGCCTATTTCTTTATTTGTAGGAACCATATAAGTCATATTCTAAAGGAGGGTTCGTCCAAAGGGGGGGGGGGTTCATATGAATCCCCCAAACTCCCCCTGGCTACGGGCCTGGGCTGATAGATGTCTATGTAAGAGACAACATTCTATGGTCTGGTAAAAGCATTCATCAATCTGTTTGTATTCTCTTCACCTCCTCTGATACATTTCTACACTTATTGTGCATTACTGAAAGAAAAGTATTTTGCAAAAATACTTACGTTTGTCTATAGATGTTTTGTTGACATTGGATTTGCAAGTATTATGCAAAATTATTTATGTTTGTTTATGTTTTGTTAACGTTGCACAAAATTCACTGAAAATCATAAAAAAACTAAATTCATATGACTCAGGTCACATGACAGAATGAATATCTGATTTCAGATGCATCAGCATGCTAAAGAAGCTTTGGTGATAAGCTTTCAATTGATATAGATGGTTGAAATTATATTAGATTTTCAAACTATATCTGATGTGACATTGTTGCTGTCAGAAAATGTCAAAAATTGCCAGATGAAAGAACACATACAATAGTTATATTTATAAGTAGAAATGTCAATTAGAGTAGATTGTTTATATACATATCTACACTTGGAGGGGGGGGGGGGGGTCTCCCCGATATGACATCATTTTTAGAGGGGGGGTCAAGGGTTGCATGACAAAACATGACAAGGGGGGGGGAGGGGGGGTCAAAAAAAGGCCAAAAAAAAGCATGACGTCATTTATGGACGGCCCCAGAGATCGAGGATGTTTATCAATCTAATTCTAGCTTTAGTAAGATACAACCAGAGCATGAGAATTCACCTGTAATGTTAAGAGTAAATTACTAACAGCTTGATTATGAAAGAAACGTAGAAACTTGTATATTGACATAATGCTGTAAACCTATGACGTATTCTTCTAAGTGACTGAATGCTGTAAAATCATGACAGCTCATGACGTTATACTGACGCGGATGGCCACTCCATATTTGTTTAGGCTTAACAGCGTCATGTTTATATCAGTGCATGCTTTAGCTGTAACTCTCTGACAGTAGGGGAGTTAAGAGGAGGAGTCTACGTGTGACGTATCATACTAAAGGGGCGCCCAGCACTCGAGCTCTGTCAGAGTTAGCTGAACACTGTTGTGAGTAACCATCCTGGAAAGGTTGAGTCTTAGAAGCTGAGTCCTGAATTTGGAATAGAAGCAGAAAGACTGTGTAGAAAGGCGGGAGCATTGACTGAGTATGTTTGAGGGGATTCCATCCTTGGAGCTGACCATTGTCAATTGAGATCTTGTCATGGAACGATAATACACAGGAGATAAATAAATAAAGAACATCCTTTCATGTGAGTGTTACGTCTTACATAATGTGGAACTATGATTATGTATTGGACGACAAGCAGACGAAATAGGAGGAGACTGCATAAGGAGCTAGTTATTATCCATAAGTAACACGGCTAATTAAGCACACCCAATATAAACGGATAATTAACTCTCTATAGTTCAACGTAATGAGACCAGGAACAGTTTGTTTGTGAATTATAGTACCCATTTGATTTTTTATGTAAGGTCTCTTTTGTCATGATCGATGTTTTTTGTCTTTTAGTAATTAACAGCCACAAAATCACTAAAATTCAATGTTATATATTGTTCAGTAGAGCCCCTAAAACTTCATAACACCTTACATTTTCAATCATCAATGTGTTAATAACCTCCAAGCAAACAGAAGGAAATCGACCTTTTATATTGATAATATAGTTCACATTTTATCCTATAAAAGGGAAAAAGGACCACCTTAAAAAAAACATCACAAACATCATAACCTACCATGACATGCACCTCACATATTTAGGCGATTTGTTCACATTGAAATTCCTATATATTCAAGATTACATCTTGAACTATATCATGTACGTGTTTACATGTTAGATACAAATGTTAGCAACTATATGGCTGGAGCCAATCGATATTTGAGTCTTTGCAAATGTTTTGTGTCTCTGCGAAACTTGTGTCTGTCTGATTATACCTGCAGATCGATGTGTCTGCTGTGACCCACGGACTTGTATATCATTTATGAAATGAAATAACGCTTTGCGACAGCGAAGTCAATATTCATGTAAATTGATCTTTCTTCTATAGATGACTTTAGAAAGAAACCCCGCAGATTAAAACCTGCGATGATTTGTTCAACCGTTTTCAAATAGGACATTTTCGATATTAGATTCATTTTTGCAACGGGGATATTTTATAAAAGGACATCAACCATTGTTAATTGTTGCATCCATTTCCGTATGCCATGGGCATATTGTATTACTTCCAGTAGTCGTACAGCAAACAGTACCATTCGCTAATATAGAAAAACCAGATAATTCTACAACAAACATAAATCGTCATTAGCACGCATTTACTATGTGATCCAGATAAATGCTGACTCATCAGTAATTTGAAAGAGACTAAAGTGCCTTG
Organism: Lepidonotus clava; assembly: GCA_936440205.1. NCBI lineage: Eukaryota > Metazoa > Annelida > Polychaeta > Phyllodocida > Polynoidae > Lepidonotus > Lepidonotus clava. The sequence continues at coordinate 6,650,265 of OW387143.1, forward strand.
CACATGGCAATGGCAATATTGTGCGTCATTATTATCCTAGTACGGAATTGCCGTACACATTCTGTTAGCATGTAAGGTTGTGATCATTCTAGAAATCGTGCAATGAAATATAAAAATAAAGAGAAAAATCGTCCTCACATGTAAACAGTGCTTTTCTTCTGTCTTTTAATAAACCACATTAATTTTCTATCATGTTATTATAGTATTATTATATTCTATGTTATCATGCATTTAATAGTCCTATACAGTAGCAGATTTATTGGGGGGGGGGCATGCCAGGTGCATGCTTCTGGCAATATGCGTCCTTCTTCAAGGATTCTTTTTTTATATAAATTGGTTTGTCGTAGGCATTCCCAACAAAAAATATTGAATATGCTTCATAATTTATTGTGACGTTTGTCAGGATAAAATCGTGAAAAAAATTCATCGTAGCTACTGTTGTATACCACATACGCAGACGGGATATTTTTATCTTGGATATTGTCGTAGCTACATTTTGCAAGATAAACTCAAAGAATTCAAGTTTTGCACGCGCAAGTGAATAGTGTTTTCCTCTCTTATATATTTGAATCCAAATAATTTTTGGGTTGGGGGAGGATAATTCTCTCAAGACCCCGCCCCAACTTCCCTGCTGCTGTGTTGTAACAGAATAATTCGATTATAATTATAATTTTGCTTATTGCAGTGGCGAGGTTTGAATAATTTGTCCCTTGGTGAGGGTGGTCTGGCTTTACTCCAGCGTTTTGAGGCACAAATGAGGCAGTTTGGGACCCTTCAATATTCAAATGTGCTACATCTGTCAACTCGAGGGTAACGTGGGAAGAATTTGAACAATTTTCAAACTTGGTGTAATGTTTCAACATATGAAGTAAAAACTTTTCCTTGACCACCTAAAGGATTTGAGAATTGGGTAGAGGTGTAACTAGATATAATTGGTCTGAGATTTAAACAAATAACTATTATTAAAGTATACATTCACAACCTATTCATGTCAAAAGCATTTGTTTATCTTTATTGTGGAATCAATTAAATACTGATTCTGAATCCCAGGCCTAGGGTAAAGCACATTAACCGGTAAAAGGTAGTTAAACTTAGAGACCCTCTACTTTTCAATTGAGGATGAAGGTGACAGGAATTAGCCTTTCTAATGTTATATTTCACTCAAAATTACCAATTATTAGAAACAGAATATTTCCATTAACAATAAATAATGCTTTTGAATTTAACTTTGGGCCTTGACATTAGTAAAACGGTGAAAACCCAATTGATTCTAGGAGTGCATTCTCAGATTTTTAAAAGGTGGGCCGGGGTGCCCCAATTTGTATTTTTTTTAAATGATTCTGCGATTTCATATACACCATGGGCTTTTCAAATGGTAGTAGAAGTATGTATTTTTTATGACAATGAAAGGTTATCAATATGCACTAAAGAGGAATGTTCACAAAATGTAAAATATTAGGTGTTAAAGCAATAATAATTATTATATTACAATTTTGGGCTGAGTGCCCCCCCCCCCCCCCACACCCAGGAGCAAACTCCTCCTCTGTATGTATTGTACAACAAGCACTGCCTTGGGAGAAATACACAGAAAGGTCAGGGACTCTATAATCAGCAGATTTGTCCCTGTGTGTGTACCCCTAGGGGGGCCCGCCCCCTCACCCGCCCCCTCCTTCCCACAATTAGTAGCCACTCAGAGTCCAAATTACAGACCTGCTGGTTCCCAGCAATATGTCAATTACAGCCCATTCCCCTGCGGGAACCAGCTAGGACCGAACACGCACGCCCTCTGTCGTGAAGAAGAAGAACTGAAGAGTCTGAATTATTTGAGCATGCGTAAAGAACATATCTCACTGACCATGTGGTTTGGATGATATATGTTTATGAATTTAGTGAGAGTATCTAGATGGGGGGATGCGTTCCTTTACTTCTTATTTTCCCCTTGGATGTGTGTGTGTGGGGGGGGGGTGGGGGGTGGGGGGGGGGGGTGTGTGGGTGTGGGTGTGGGTGTCATTACTGTCATTAAACCTAATTATCAGTATATTGTCAGCATCGCTTGATGCCATACACACATATTTATACACAATAGCATTCTGTTGTAAATGCGTCTGTTAAAAACAATCCATTAGGCTTTATATCATAGTTTTAATTTTATGGTTAATTTCAAACAAATAGTGCCTACGACCACCTGATGCACCTTGCATTTACTTCTGTGTAACGTCACAAACAGAAGATGTGGAAATTAGGAAAATGAAAGAATATCATGACATAATTCTTCTGATTGCTATCATTTAGTCTACCAGTCCTTACTGATATTAAATTCAATTATCCTTGATGACATTAAACACTTTTAAGTTTAATAAAAGAATAGAATTTTCTGAAATTTGAAAATAATGTCTCTTTTGTGTTACTTGTGTTTCCCTGTTTATTGGGATTCGCGATGTTTCAGGATGACTCAATGTTTCTTAGTATAAAATAATTGATTGATCAGCAAAGGAGTATAGTATTCCTCTAAGCAAGTATTCAATCTTACATTTAGAATATGAAATAGTCGAAATCGTAATTTCACTGGCTCCTCTCTTTAAATGTTACACACATACACGTGCGTGTGCGCATAGACACAGACACAGACACAAAGACACCCACAGACACAGACAAAGACACAGGCACACACACACACACACACACACACACACACACACCAGCATTATGTTACAGAAATATGTAGGTCTGTTGAACAAATCCATTGTGGCACGTTCATTATCATATTGAACAGCATTGAGTATCTTTAACGGTCTGTGCTTCTACAATACATGAATAAACCTGAGTGTGCAAGAGAAGAGGCCTCATGTAAAACATCGCTCCGACTAATGGGAATATGAGGATGTGTATGAGTGAAACACGAACGGCCTCAGTCTCTCTCATCAGAGATGTGGTCGGTGCAAAACACGGGCAGGGTATTCTGAACCACTGTGTCACCTCTGTATTCTAAATCCAATAGTCTGGACACCTTATTCAAATCGGTGAGAAAGGATGTTCTAGATTTTTTTCTAGAAGCATCTTGTGTTTCTTGTCAATATGTTTTGTATGCAGTACTAAAGCCACCGTTTTGGAAAGGACTTGTTGTATTTACCGATTTTATTTATATAAAAAAGATTTAATTTCTTTTAATTAAACTGTCTTTGAATAAGAATATTCTTGTGACTTAAGTTTCTCCTCACCATACATATTCCTATATAATTGTGTGTTTCAGTTGTTATAATGGTTATATCATGGATGATTGGGGAGGAAAATATATATAGGATGATAACAATCATATCCGAAATAGGATGAGGTTATTTTCTTGTCGTCAGTCCCAATTATGCAAAGGGTTTTGCCCTCTGTTCATGCGATACAAGTGCGCTCATCACATATCAAATTACATAGTCTCATTATGTTATTTAAGATGTAATGAGCGCACTTGTTATGAAATTAAGATCCACCTTGTGCACATGGTTTGGGGGGTCTGAGGATGGCTTTACCTTTCAGAGGATAGCGCATGCATGGACTGAGGGTTAAAAACATTCGTCATAAATAATGGCCTCCCCAGAATAACCCCAACGGTTTGTCTTCATTTACACATCCAAACCAAGGGCGGATACAGGATTTCTGGAAGGGGGGGGGGCAGTTTTTAGGCTAAGTACTACGCTTTCATACAGGCACTTGGGCATTTTCCCCTCTATATTTTAGTTCAGGGGTCCACAAAAAAGAATAGGGGTCAGGACCTCATGGACCCCCCTGGATCCGCCCCTATCAAACAATACCAACATTTTATTGAAAATCACGAAAATGAGGAGCGGTACACAAGGCCTGTCATTACCAGGGCCGTACCCAGCCCTAAAATCTGAGGGGGTTCCAGGGAAATTGAGGAGGTTTAATATAAAACTGAGGGGGTTTCGTCTAGTTATTTTGTTATAATTCCTTATATTTGTAGTTCAGTTATACAAACTTTGATAAATCTGAGGGGGTTCCAGAGACGCGTTATTTTGATAATTCCCTATATTTCTAGTTTAATTATTTAAACTTTGAGAAATCTGAGGGGGTTCCAGACACCCTCGGAACCCCCCCTGGGTACGCCACTGATTACGTAAGTCTCCCAATCACACCGCTCTTTAGCCATGCAGGGAATGAAATGATACACATTTGATCCACCCCTATCAGTCAATATTTATTTAAAATCACAAAAATAAGGAGTGGTACATATGGCCTGCCAATACGTAGGCCTACCTCCCCCAATACACACCGCTCATTAGGCATGCAGGACTAAAATGATAGCATTCGCCACAGTAAATAGTCCCTCCATCTATTTCTTACCATCTCATCTCTTCCTTTCAAAGGAAACACAAAGCCAGACACAAAACTAATCCCAAAACGTCGGGGAAATCTAATCACTCTCAGACAAAGTGGCTGACAGACGTCATCAGTTTGGGAGGCTGAACATAGGGGGCGTTACAGTCTCTTATGTACCGCCTCTTGTGTGTCTGGGTATTACAACTTGTAGCCCCGAGACACAATGGACCTGGTGGCAGACTTGGGAACTAATGTACCCCTGGCCACCTGTTTCAACTATTGTGACGTCAGCAAGTTCTCAATTCACAGAGTATCAGGGGCGGATACACGATTTCGAAAAAGGCGGGTTGGGTGGGTGAGGGCATGTAGGCTACCCAGGCAAGAATATGACGTTATAATAACGTTATTATAATGTTCTGTTCAGTTCTGCTTTGGTTCTTGTTAGGTTATTTTGGATGGCATCCAAAAATGTCTTCAGAACCTAACATTGTGACGCCGCACTGTGACGTTATTGTGACATTCTTAGCTTGTAATGTTCTTTCATGTTATAATAATGTTACTATAACATGCTTTATTAGTAAGGTCTTAACTTCACTAAAAAAATGATGTTATTATAAAATTCATATTTGGTAAGTCTTAACTATACCTTAAATAACATAACTCTTATGTGAAAATTGGGCAGGTTGCAGACTAACCAAAAAATTACAGTCGCAGAATGTGTTTGTTATGTTGCCGCTTACCTGGGTAAATACTGAATCATTGCACATTCAAGCACTAACACACACCTTATTTTATGTGAAATTAAGACCTCCACCAAAAGGGGTGTGGACCCTCTAGACCTTCCCCTATAATTATAGACCTTGTGCAGACTTGGACAACATTACGGTGATCAGCATGTGCTCATTACATCCATGTGGCTACTTGATAAATCTAAAATCCATTAATTCTAAATATTAATAAATTATTGCTCATTATGACACCATATGAATATTTTAGGTACATTCACCAGAAACATGCCTCTCAGATATTTTTGAATGAACATAATAGTTATTTTAACCTGATCAACAACATGACGTCCAACCCTTCTCTGGGTATTGTGACGTCATCTGTAAAGCGTCTTATTCGGCGGGGGATCCAGGGGGGGGGGGGGTCCTGGGGACCTGACCCCCTCCCCTGCCTCTTTTTTTTGTGCACCCCTGAACTACAAAAGTTCTCAGTACTTAGCCTGTATACTGACCCCCTCCCCTTTCGAAAATCCTGTATCCGCTCCTGTTATATTACATGATCTTAGTAAGGCGCACGTGTTTATTGGTTTACACATAGGCTGATATTGAGGTTTAACATTATGAAAGGATCGAGATAAGGCAATCGAAAGTAGCAGAGTTTGACAAATGTCTTGGGTATAGAAAACCTCCTGCATCTGTAGCCTATGGCAACAGAAAAGTTGTCCCTTAGCTTATACACAAACTTTCATTAATTTCTCCATTAGTTCTTATAATACAGGCAGGCCATAGTAAATGACCTTTCAGAAATGGATGGACACAACTCAAAAACCATCAATCTATGCTGCAATATTGTCACAACTAAGCGCCGAAAAACTAAAACCAATCAGCAATCTTGCATCTATGGCTGGGATTATTACGCAAAACCAACTGATTATATTCATCCCACCCAACATTTAGTTCAAGTCTTCCTCCAAAAGTAATTTGCTGAGTGGGACCTTCTGGTTATAACTTTGTATGGAGGAGGATTCTCTTAGCTTGCCATGTTATCTCAAGTAACAATGTAGCCTTTATTTCTTGAAAGCCACTCAGGAAGCTTTCTACATTATGAACCCTGCCTTTCTCAAGTAGTTTGAGAGAATAGCTTTAGAATCTTACCAAATAAAAGTTCCTCTGGGTAGATTCTGCTTTATCTCACAGCCTAATGCTGTTTGAAAGGTGATGTTGGTAACATGATAAACTCAAAGAATAGCTTTGAACTTTGCAGCTGAAGAAAGTCATTGTGTTAAAACCCTTTGTCTATTGATTTAATTGTAAAATAAATTTAATGTGGCAACTATTCAAAACCGGAGGGAATGCCCTTTAAAGGTTAAACATTCAAGAAAATATCCCTAAGTAGATTTTGAAATATCCAATTTCCTCTTTTATTCTTCGAAACAATTCACATATATATAGGGTCTTCTATCAAGCTTAAGCATGTCTTCTATCAAGCTTAAGCATGTACGAAAAGTTCAGACCCCCTAATTCCAGTCACTTAAGTATGTATTAGATCTGTACAGGAACTTACAGACATTTAGATAAAAATATCACCCCCCCTCCCCCTTGATGCTCACGTAATCGAAAGCCCTAAACTTAAATAGGAAATACACAGTAATTGACATTATCAAATTGACATTTGTTTATTGGGGATGACAACGGCATGTTTAGTGTTCCATTCGCGAATGTCAATACAATATGAATATGACCTTATATTCAATTTGCGACATTTTATACTATTCTAAGTTGAATGTGGGCATCACTAATCAACCTTCCCTGTTTGGAACCATCCCAAGAACGAATGCAAAGTCATTATAACATTACAGCAACATTCTCTTTAGTTCTGTTTTAGTTCTTGCTACATTATTTTGGTGGCACCCAAAAATGTTTTTAGAACCTAAAATTGTGATCTTGCACTGTGACATTATTGTGACATTCTGCCTATGTTCTTTGAGATCAGAATAACATTATAATAATATAATGTATGAGCAAGTTCTCAACATCACTAAAATGTAGCATTATCATAACATTATATTTTAGTCACTTTCAGTTTACGTAATTAACCCGAAATAATCACACTTTATTTACCTTTGCCCTATCTAATTCACCCTACCACGGATAGTACATTTTCTTTGTTTTACCTGCAGACTAGCCTAGATCAAGGTGCATTCAGGGAAATGTGTCGACAACCATCAGTGCTTAAGTATAGACATTTTCTCTAATCAGGGCATTATTTTTGGTTTGATACTATGGGAAACTATTACTGACTATTTTTTATTAGAATATGTATATATTCATCATTTTATAAGGCGGTTTGAAAATTCATTCATTATATACAGATATATAAAAATATTTGTATTTATTCTATAGATTTCCCTGTTCTTTTGTCGACAAAATTAAGCCAAATTAGCCTGCAGGTTACTTAATTACCGAAAATCAGCTATCCGTGGTAGGGAGAATTACCGTAAATTAGGGCACTATTTTTGGTAAGAGTCAACGATAGTGAGATACATAGTCCAGGAGCCAAATCTGAAAATCCCGATTTACCCTCCGCGGTGAGCCCCCTGGTTTTTCTTGATTTTTTTCATCTTATAGCATCCTAGGGACCATGAATCAAGACGGTTCCGAAGAATTTAGGTATGCGAACACTGTCTAATTACGTGATTTGTGCTTAATTAGCAAAAAATCAAAAACGCGTTATTTCTAAATTTCTCTGGAACTATGTAAGATATGATAACATGCTATATGTCATCTGAAAGGTAATTTTTTTCCTGATTTTTTGATATATTGTTTGCTATTGTCATTAATCATGGCAATGAGTAATTAAAGAAAAACTGTTGTTTCAGTCAAAATCATTTGAACTTAAGGATCCAAGGTTAAACTCTGGAATTGATAAACCAAGTCCTAGGTATACTTAAAGGGGATCTTTAGGCAGTTTTTAAAGAAGGTTGCATCTGATTTCATTGGAAATATAATATAGAAATCATTTTTTGCTGATTAAATTCTAACCGACTACAGGCTCATTTTGCACTTATATTTCAAAAGGAGAGATGATATCATGAAAATAACACCATATATCCTAAAGAGATGGGAAGATGATTATCACTGTCTCCCTAAGCTGGTATTTCAATGCTTTCTGAGCCATTTAGTCCATTGTATACAACATTGGAGCTGTAAAATAAGTAAACATTAGCAAGAAATAAGTGTCCATGTACTTTGCAGACAAGCTCATCTTTGTTGCCTGATCAAACTAGTATAGTCATTGATTTATTTACTCAAATGGTATGGATACCTCCTTATTTTGCCAAAGATTCACACATTGACAATATGCAGCAAACAATATGCAGCAAACTTCTATGTACCCACTGATCTTTAAAAAGCATGTTCCTATAGGGAGAGTGGTACTTATAGGCTGTAATACTCTTTTAAATCCCCCCCCCATTGCTGGCCCCAATATCTAATGTTTACCTCACCCTGGCAACAGGCCTGAGGCCTGAGGCCTGGAGAGACAGAGGAATGATAAAGATGGCAGACTAGGGTTCTTATCTCCCTGTTGTGTGAGTTAACCCATTGGTAAGACACTGTGCTTACAACCTAATAAAGGTTCTGTCAGAGAGAGGGGCAGGCTTAAATTTTGGCTACTTATGAAAATCTTATTATTCAATTTTATCACATAATTCCACAAGGAGCATGGGGTTCATCACTGCAGCTGGATAGATAAAATGATAAAGTTAACTGTTTAGACAATGTTGCCTTCCAGCAGTAAAATGAAGGTAGTGGATCTTCAGAACCTTATCAGTGGTGGAGAGGTCTAGCCTTTCCCCTGAGCGACCTGAACTGGGGGATAAGGGCAGCCTCCCATGGTGCAAAACACTGCAGGCCTATATATAGTGTGCCATAAACTGTGGGATTGTTGACCACCTGCTGTACTTTTGTTAACATCCTACCACAAATCTGCCAAATTAAACTTTGTTACCCTTTTGCTACTAGAGGGTTTACAGTTCCAGGCTGAATGGGTTCATTGCTCACTTAGCTTTTATACCCTTTTGTATTATAGACTAAGTATTCAGTGTTGTATTATAAGAACTGATCATAGACTAGAGGATTATTCATATATTTGAATAATGACTCCCTTAGTTTTGGGTCTCTGAGTATTTACCATATTGACCTTTCCCTTAGTATCTAACTATAAGCTGTCTCTTGCTGTTGGTTAGGGAAATTGGATCCTTGTTCATAGCAGTTGAGAAATGAAAATGGTCAGTTATATTTTGATAAGGGAATAATGTTGTTTCTGAGGTTTATATAACAGAAAGTTTGAGGTTACAACCAGAATCACAGCAATTTGTTGCTCTTGTTCATTCTCCTAATACTGTACTGCCTTGGTTATGGTCCCACAGCAAGGGTGCTGTGCAATGCTGCTCAATGTGGTTATGCTACTAAATAGTATTGGGAAACCAGTAATGGCTATACCACAAATTTGTAATTTTGAAATAGAAAGACATATCAGAAATTTCTGTATTGTTTCAGGTTTTGATATTTGTTTGAGGTCTTGCCAATGATATTGACATGAATGTACACACACAGAGGTCTCAGTTCCTCTGGTGCACTTCCTAATACAATCGGATATGTGGCAAAATCCTGTTAGTTGATAGGATGAATCTCAGTGAAGCATGACCAAAGGCTGGTCATAACTTGTATTGATAATTTGGGAGGATTGGAAGTTTGGCTCTTAGAAATGAACTGTGACCATGATCATAATTTAATATCAAATTACTAATACCAGTAACCCATATATAGAATAAAATATAAGATATCCATTTTGTGTATGGTCAAGCTAAGTTACTCATTGATATAAGCACATGGGTCTAGAATCCAAGAGTGCAATCTAGTAATTTATTAAAACCAACAAATTGGCAGAAGTAGCACACCTATCAAGTTTACAAGTTTAACAAATAGCACACTTGGTCTTTTTGCAGTTGGCTCCTCTTTAAAGTAGTATACCCTCAGAAATCTGGATTGGGGTCAGGTAATGGGTGAGTCTGCTACAAGCTATTCGTTTCTTTATGTAAACAAGAAGTAGAGGGAACTATGAGGGGCCTTCCATTTAATAAGTACACACATTTTCAAAAATGTCAGATCCCCACCCCCCTTTGGTTGTAAATATGCATTGGATTTGTACTAGAAAGTACACACATTTTCAAAGATAACATACCTCCCTCCCCCCCTTGATGCATACAAACTTAATGCAAGGGCCCTAATAAGATTCATCATGGTATTATCCTGAGGAAAGAAATCTTACTCAAACCATAGTTTTATTGTGACACATCTTTCACTGTGATCCAAAATGCTCTCCAAACAGGTACCATATTATATACACATCTTCAAAGATATCATACCTCCCTCCCCCCCTTGATGCATACAAACTTAATGCAAGGGCCCTAATAAGATGGTTTGTAATCAAACTGAAACATTATCATGGTATTATCCTGAGGAAAGAAATCTTACTCAAACCATAGTTTTATTGTGACACATCTTTCACTGTGATCAAAAATGCTCTCCAAACAGGTTCCATATTATATACATGTGTGAAAGCACTGAAATACCAGCTTAGGGAGATAGTGATTATCATTTCCACATCTCTTTAGGATATATTGTGTTATTTTCATGATATCATCTCTCCTTTTGAAATATAAGTGCAAAATGAGCCTGTAGTCGGTTAGAATTTAATCAGCAAAAAATGATTTCTACATTATATTTCCAATGAAATCAGATGCAACCTTCTTTAAAAACTGCCTAAAGATCCCCTTTAAGTATACCTAGGACTTGGTTTATCAATTCCAGAGTTTAATATTGGATCCTTAAGTTCTAATGATTTTGACTGAAACAACAGTTTTTCTTTAATTACTCATTGCCATGATTAATGACAATAGCAAACAATATATCAAAAAATCAGGAAAAAAATTACCTTTCAGGTGACATATAGCATGTTATCATATCTTACATAGTTCCAGAGAAATTTAGAAATAACGCGTTTTTGAGTTTTTGCTAATTAAGCACAAATCGCGTAATTAGACAGTGTTCGCATACCTAAATTCTTCGGAACCGTCTTGTTTCATGGTCCCTAGGATGCTATAAGATGAAAAAAATCAAGAAAATCCAGGGGGCTCACCGCGGAGGGTAAATCCTTATTTTGACTGATTTCAGGATTTGGCTCCTGGACTAACAGTCTTGTATTTCAGTATCCTCCGACGGTTTGATTATCTCGAAGGCCATATTGCTCATGAAGATATTAATATTCACTTGATCTTAAGGTCATTGGCCATATAAGTATTAATGAAAGTGAAATCAAAATTGCAATATCATATCTCTTTTAGGCATTTACCTGAAAGTCAAGGGGACATTTCTCATAGGACGGATCACAAAAAGCCTTTTTACATACTGTGTTAGTTTCTCAAAATCATCATTCCAATATTGATATAATACCTGGCTTCGAAACTGATGTTATCTAACCTACGAATATCTTCTTTTCTTATACTTCTTGATCATAGAAATGGGTGGATCAAGAACAGGGGCGGATTTTTGTTTCTTTTTTTTTCTTGGAAATGTTGTAAACTTCTTCAAGCATCATACATGATTCAGGTAGGCCTTCCAGGGGATCCCGACCCCCATACCCCAACTTTTGTGCTGACTTAGAACTATACAAAGAGATAAAAAAAATGTTATGTACGTTTGGGTATGAAAGTGCATTGATTACTATACCTAGCCTGTATGCAGACACCCTGTCCCCCTTTTTGTGAAATCCTTCTGCCCCAACAGAATTCATTTTGTATTTTCAGTGGACAACTAAACTACCCAAAGAGGTGGAAATGGCATACGTTTACGAATGGGCAACGTTTTTGTACCATGGTGGATGTGGGGGCGACATTTTGCAATAACCTCAGAAGATGTCAGTTATGGAACAAAAGGTGGGGAAGAAACTCGCAAAACATGAAACAATCAGCTGTTTTTTGGGGTGAACAAATAATTCGATAAGAGAAACATGCCCAACAAATATTGGTTATTCAGCAAACAAAGTGGATTTTCCTCGGCTCTTGCTTAAATAGTCGGCTTATTTGAATGTTTTGCAGCCATACCTTTTATGAATTGAATTGAGAGAGGTTCAGATGAAGAACACTCATAAATCTTTACTAGTTGAATTATATAATCATGGGAATATTTGATGGCGGTATTTCAATCTTGTTTCTCATGAACTATTTTTTTTGTGTGCAGTGACCATGTTGCATTTGACATTGGAAACCGTTTCAGTTGAATGTCATCAGTATTTCAATCTTGTTTCTCATGAACTATTTTCTTTCGCGCAGTGACCACAGCGTATTAATTGACAATGGACACAATTTCAGTTGAAGGTCATCTGCTGACTTTTCAGAGTTAAAGATTTTGGCCTTAATGCACAGCAGCACTTTAAATGCACACCTCTTGAAATGGGAAACCTTTCAACTTTAGAAAGATGATAAGGCCCCACCCCCAAAGGTAAAAAATTAGTTTCTTTGGCCAAAAAGTTATAGGGGAGGTAGGATGGATTTTTGTTCAAAATATGACTAAAGCCCATATTCCACTTTGTGGCGTTTTGCTTGCGGTGGGCGGTATCCAAACTGCAGCATTAAGAACAGTCTATAACATACGATGCCCACAGGACATTCAAGCTACGTTATACGAAAAACAGATTGTAGCTATCTTCATTAAAAAAAAATTGGGAGTATTTTATTTGCATCATAAATAATGCAGTTCATATTTTACTCTACATTCAACTATTGGTAATTCTCTCGATACCATATATATCACAATTTGAATGGATTTAAGGTGTCTGACCATGTCATGTTCAGAAGCTCAGAGCTCAGCTTCTACTGGGGACTGTCTATACAAGGTAATAATTATATTTCCTTTGACATACAGATGTGAGTATCTGTTATTAAACACTGCAAGGAGATTGGTTTATAACAATGGTATATTGTTGTTACCCTACTACTTCTAAAATAATGTCCTTTCGCATGTTGCAGTCTAAAGTATTATCCTTTTGCATGTTGGACACTGAACTTACTTCAGATCCTACCAAGAACCAGCAAAAAAGGCTGTTACCAGCCAGACCATTTTGGTTGCTGATTTCTTAAACTGCTTTTTAAAAGACCTGTGGGAACCAGCTAATTAGGTCATGACCCCATTAAGCCTCCAAACCCCTATGTTGTGGGTTCAAATCCTGAAGGGATTTTGTCCCTGACAGTGTTTTTTTCTGCTTGGCAAAGCCACTTGTTACAAACATGTTACAAACATGAAATGAGACAAGAGCAGCCCAAGCTCCTAGGAATTATACATTTGGACCAAGAAAAACAAGGTTAATGAAGTCGCCTGTGTATATGATGGGCAATTTATGGAATGAACCAACCCGTTGTACGAAATATAGCTGGCAAGGATTGCTTTAAACATGAGTTGAAAAATATGCTATGGGCTAAATATATATGAATATTGTTACAGTTACTTAATATATTAGTATTGCATCTTGAGTATTGTGGTAGATGAATAACATGTCATCATGTTTACAAGGTTACATCATCTCATCTCATCAAATCAACATGTATATAGGGGCGGCTCGGTATCCATGTTATAATTGTTCAAAGAAAAACTGTTATCCTATTATGGCTGGATAGGGAGCAGACAAGGAATTTCTCCTTACCCTACCAGGATAAATAAAGTGATTAAAAATAAAGAATAAAAAGGAAACCCCATCAGAGACTAAGTTGCTCCATGGGGTGCTGTTCCTTGAAGGTGAGGAGGAACCGTTAGACCTCCACCTCTGACACCCTCTGACCAGCGGGTGGCCAATTAGCAACCTGGCTCAAGCCTAAATCTTTGCTGTGCTAACGTCACATAACCAATGCCCCGTCGCATAACGGGTCTCGCTGTAGCGAACATTGGCACATTTCAAAAGACCTCTCCCTGTTCAACAGGGAGCGAATCCACCTTTCATCCTTACAGGGATGGTTTGACCACCCCTTTTCTTTCATGTCCCGGGGGGACATTTTGGGGTGTTAATTTTAATATTCTGTTTTCAGCAAATAATAGCAGTGTCCCTCATCTTATAAAATATATAGGAGGTAAGTGGCGGAAATGTATTTATCAATCAATTAAATTAACTTCAAAGTGTGTGCAAAACCATCGCAACAGGGACAATTGGCACATTCAAAAAACAAGGAGAGAAAAAAACAGCGAGAAAAAAACAAATCCATCCTTAATCGCTCCCTCTTGCGAGAGTTTGGTTATGCGACAGGCCACAAACCCTCACACAAGGACGTCCTTGCACAAGGACATCCCTGTCGCGATGGGTCCTGCTGTTGAATTGTGGCTGTTCTACTGGGTCAATTCTAATTCTGTAAATGGTTCTGAAAATCAGACAGTTAGATCTAGAAGTCCTTACATTTTCAGTCCAGAAAAAGTATTAGAAATGGGTGAAAATGGATGCTGAATTTTGGCAAAAGAGCGAGAGTTTGAAACTTCCCAACAAAACCATTGCTGTTTTTATAATGTGACGCGGCACTTAGCTTTCTGTTGCAAGAGCCTGTGGTCCGTCGCATAACGGGTCTCGCTGTTGCGAGGGTTGTCCACAACAGCGAGACCCCTCCCTGTTCAACAGTGAGTGTATCCAACTTTGGCTATAACAGCGAGGGTTGGCACACCCACATTTTCAATATATCGGGGGGACAATTTGGGATTGTGATTTTAACATTTTGTTTTCATTACCTGTTAGGTGTGCCCCTTAGCTCTCTAAATGTGCAGGAGGCAAGTGGCGGAAATGTATTTCTCAATAAATTAATTGTGTTCAAAGTTTGTACAAAACCATCGCTGTTGCGAGGGTTGGCACATTGAAAACCTTAAGGATATCCCTGTTGCGAGACTTAAATCTAAACCCTCGCTGTGCTCTCACTGTTGCGAGGGTTTGGTTATGCGACGGAGCACTGGTTATGCAACAGACCACAGTAGAACAGCCATAATTCAACAGGGGGATTTATCGCAACAGTGGCGTCCTTGTCGTGAGACATATTGAATTGTTTCACCATTTTATTATGCCACTAACTGTCAACACCCCCATCTATGTATCTATGTCTTGTTTTGATGGATCCCACCCAGGCAATCTGTAGGGTAATTCACATGTTCTGCAAACAGACTTTTTCGGTCATTTGGTAATTTGACTAATTTCTGTGTGACAGTTGCTTTATCCTAAGTGAGTTTGAGATTGACCAAAAAAGTCTATGATAATGACAGTACGTTTTAGTGAATTGAGACCATACCCTTCAGAGAATGTTACAAAAATGTTATCTTAATGTGAACGAACATAACCAGAATATCATAATTTTGTCAATTATAATGTAGTGCTGCAATGTTAAGTTTCAAAGACAATATCTTCTACTTTTCTAGATCCTACGCTCAGGCTAAGTGGAAAGGCGGTCCATCCCAAGGACGAAGCGCCTGAACATAAAGGGTACAGAAAGGAACTGTTTATTCCGGGCAACCATGCACCTTTTTATAGTTACAAGTCATCTCTCATTGGTCAATTCAATCATGTGACCTACATGACGTTACTTTTTTTGTGCTTTCATGCTTTTAATTACAATTTCAGTCTACTTTCTGTCCCAATTTTGTTCTATTACATTATTTCATTATTAGCTGACAATTACCACATTATTCGATCATTTCACATTACAAGTTGATTCTGCACGATAATCAAACCTGATTTCTAGCTTCATGTTTTTTTTACCATAAGGATCGATGAAATAAGCAATTCATCACAAAGTCATTAATCTTTTGTTTGTACAATCATTGTATAACTAAGTCATGAAGTGGGTGAGGCAGGATACATCCTCCAGAAAAACCTCTAATAAAGGGTTATGAGAGATGATTGAAGTACAATGGTTTATAAAGGGTTGCAGAAAATTCTGCAGCAATTGTTGTAAAATTCAAACCATGAAAATTACTAGTAATCATTTGATTGCATTTTCATCACATATTGGGTAATAAATCCCTAGGTCAATCCAAGAAAGTAGGTTTTATCCTTGAACTTCAATTTTCTTCTTAATTATTGTTTGGTTTTCAATTTCTAATTCCGGACAGATATCACATACTTAAAGGGTAAAAACTAAGGACACTGTATGTGTCCCCGTCCAATCTGGACTTTGCAAGCAGGGTGAATTCTGTATGAGAAAACACTAGAAAAAGAGGTAATTTGACATCTCAGATGCACCCTCTGGGATTTGGGGAGATTAAGCAGCAGATATGTAGATGAACATTTCATGCCGGTAGTATAAGCTGAATGTTTTACCAGGTAAAAATAAGACCTCCCTTAATTCTATGTATATTGTTTACGTACTTTGTTTCACAACTTGAATCGAAACATATTTAAACAAGAAATTCTTGGTAATTTCCTTAATACATGAATTATGAGACTGATATTTAAGTATGGCTTAATACATGCATGGCTTTAGTTTTCCATCATTTCCCTCATCATATAAAAGTCTCTTAAAGGACTTGGTTTTAAAGAATGACTTTGGTAATCTCATTGTAGTTTGCTTGTCAACCAATAAAAAGCCATATATATAAAATATATATATAATATATATATATGGCTTTTTATTGGCTTTATATATATATATATATATGGCTTTTTATTGGTTGACAAGCATATATATATATATATATATAAATATATATATATATATATATGGCTAATGTGGTTGCCAAATATAACCTTGACTTGTTTGGACGTGGGCAATAGTCTTTTAGTTTTTAGTTTTTAGTCACTGTAGCGCGCATGTAATATAGGATCTTATGTTACAGTCGATAAATTGCTTAATACATTGACAATCATCTAGTATATTGCAACATTTTATACAAATGACATTTAGGAAAGTAACTTTACCACATCATTAATCTCATATTTATTCCCTCAAAAATGTCAGCCTATATTTTGCATATCTTATATCGTATACTTTTTAAAAGCCCTTTCTTAGATTTCAGAAATATATAAAGCCAATGCTCTGGCATGTGAATGAGATTTTAAACTTATACTTGCACCTCAGCCAGCGTCTTTGTAGTTCATTGTCTGAAATGTCAATGCCTATTCATGAAGCTACACAAGTTGTGCATCAGTCCAAATTATGAAACTGTAACAATATGAGGGCTCTCCCCCTCTTAAATCCCATTCCCCAAACACACAATTAATTCCATCATCAAAGGTTTTGGCGAACTGGGAAATCCAACGTGTCATACAAACAGTGTAAGAAGAGCCAGAGAAAAACACTACATTTATTTGTTCATTCCAAACTGACAGGTTTCATCACAGTTTTCATTTAGGCTTAAAAGGCCAAAAGGCATTCAATTGCCAAATGACATTAAGCCAAATGAAATGTTCATAAAACAGGTTAAAGTTGCTAAAATCAACGGTCACTACAGACCGATGCACCAAGAAAGGGTGACTTTTAAAGCTATGGCCATCGAAAAAGGCATATTTTTTCAAAAATCATAACTTTGTAGATGCATGAGATACAGCACTACTTTATGTGCCATAGAATTCAGAGTAAATTGAACAATCAATCCCGACTGATTTTGCAAAGCAAAGCACAGAATGGAAGCATTCTAGTTAGAGGCTAATTATGAAAAATAATGAAAAACCTTATACAATAAAGTGGTTCAAATATTATTTACAGCTCTATAATACAATATTTCTAATATGTGAAAATAAATATATTTAATAAGGAGCTGTCCTACCTTTAATCTAACAATGATTTACATTGTTAGTAGATGTTACACATAATTATATTTTTCAGCTAAATGTTTAAGAATGCAAAATAGTCAAAATGAAATTTCTGATTTTCGGAGATGGGGATTTACTATATGATCTGGTTGCCAAATCTACTAATTCATGACCTGAAAGTTGTTTTGAGCATCAAATTATGAACAATTTGCCAACAATGTGCTTTAACCACTTAAAAGAAATGACATGATGTCTAGCATATGCTAAGCCATTCAATAAATGAATTTAAACTTCCTATGATGTGCCTTACATACTTCATAATGGCTGTAAAAGGATGGAAAGGTTTAGGTTTAGAGTTCACATTTGTTTACGTTTTGTTCTCGTTCTCGCCCTCGGGTGACCTGGATCTCCCAGGTGTGACGTCACGCCCGGGTGATACAAATCCTGTATAGACTTTTTTCATTAAGATTGTTGCGCCCCCTGGTGAAGTAATAGAACCAATGGTTTAGGTCATTTCCCATGGTTAACCTATATGCTTCACTTCATATAGGTTAACTAAGGAAAATGACCTAAACCATTGGTCCCATTTACTTCACCAGGGGACGCCACACCCTAATGAAAAAGGTCTATTGCCCGGGCCGGCCCTTAGGTGTTCTCCAGTGTTAAAGCATAGGCAACTACGTATTGGGGGTGAAATAATGGTTCATACCTCCGGATCCCTTTCACAGTTCTAACTACAGCCTGTGCTCAACTTGTTCATTCTTTGAGATTATGAAGGATTGTTTACTCTGAAAAATAATCACATTTAATCACTGCAGGGTTTGAATTCATAGTATGAATCTTTAATCTTGAAAACCTGAAATCATTTTCTCCCTCAAGCCCAATTTGCTGAAGGCCTCGAGAATCACTGCATTCTGTAAATGCTGGGAATGTTAGAGTAACACAACCCTGATTGAACAGGTGTGTAATAAAGATATTCATTATGTTGGATATTTTCCTTCTTTCTTATCTTTGGGGGATAACGTGTGAAAATGCCACATCTGATTGCAGGTGTCCTTTTCTTACTGTGTGAATACTAGTTTTTCAATTTCACAAACCTGCAATCGTTCTCCCCTCCATGAGATTGTTTACTCTTGTTTGGATAATTGATTCATAGCTCCTTGCAACACTAAAATCACCCGTACCCTGTGAACAGAACGTCCCTAAAAATCACGATCCATTCAGACTTTAATATTAGGATATTAGCTTCATGTTTATATATACAGCCGAATGGACAATTATTCAAAACCTTATGCAATCTAAAGAAGAATACCTTTATCATCATGATTCAATATTGTCGCCGTTTACCTTTCCTTTACAGTTCTAAACTTTTTAAATGAGATGGAGTTCCAGTATTACATAACTATATGATCAAGGATTCTTTCTGAAAAGACTGAAAATTCAAGGGAGCCCCTTTTTATTAGCGCGTTCCCACCTTTTCAAAAACCTGGATGCGCCCCTGAAACGTATCCAAAACTATGCACGTCTTCTCTATAGACCTTGGGTCACGTGACCAGATTTTGGTTATCACCATGCGGTCACCACGCCCAAATGGCTAGATGCTATATCCACAATCTATAAAGGATTACTGTTTATTAGGATTCATTGACTACAGCATAGTTACCTTAGAATAGTGAAATCTAAATTAATCACCAACAATAATTATAAAGATGTGACGTCATGTGCACAACGTCTATATAACAAATAAACCACCCATCCGCCAAGTATGAAGCAATCAACAGACCTAAAACAACCATTCATGGTTTACATTAGCGACTCAAAAGGACGGTCGGAACCAAAATGAAGCATTGAGTTGGGCTCAGCTTCCGAAGCCCATCCTCACCATTACTGGTCTTTGTAAAAAGAAAAATGAATGGAGGCTGGAGTAAAACATTAAAACAATATCCTCTTGTGTTGTACTAATTGCGTTCCGCCTGCAAAATTAAATTCGACGTGTGCAGAATGGTGGGACAAACGTATCTGTATTCGTCCGGATGTTTGGGTGGTTGGCTGTTTGTAACGTCATAGCAACAGGGAATGCAAAGCTTGTCATTGGATTTAGTGATGGGTTTACAGTGGCTGGTTATACATATTTTACAGTAACTATAGCATTCTTTTTACAAACCCATTCAAAGCTAATTACAGAATACATACAGTGATGACTTACATCCTGATTGGACCAAAAGTTACATTTTAGTCCCTCTAAAAAGAAGTATATATATAGGTAGTGAAAATACCTTCATGTAATGTAATATGTGATAATATATTTCTTTTTCTTTTGGAACTCGTGAAATAACTAGCAAATAATGCAATCTGTGATAATCTATGTCCTTTATTATTTGAACTCATAATTATCTTTTAAATATTTCAGTAATATCATCACATTTACTCTTTTTTTATTTCCACAAAGTTGGTTCAAAGAAATTAATGTTGCTGTTGAAGAATAGGAAAATGAATATCACGGATGCACTTCAACAAGTCAGGTCCTGTAGAATCATTTCATTTTCTATCATAATCAAGGAAACATAGCTATGTCACTCTGCTAAATAGAAGAACTGATCATTTTATGTCACTGGACTTATTTTACGCCTTCACAAATGAAGTCACACTTTTTTAGGGAACTTCTAGGACCTCCCCCCCCCCCCAACCACCACCACCACCACAACCATCCTGTCACACTGGATGTTTGTTTTAAACATGGAAATTAGACCCTTTTTCAGGCATTGTCACACTGTTCAACCTACCTACCCACCCACTTGTTTGTGACATCAGTTATGAGTGGCTCCTAATCATGTCATGACTTTGTGTTTCTTGTGTTTCTTGCTACCATGACATCTTCTAGTATGCGATAAGTGCGACCAATTCAAAGGAACAGAGAGGGACATTTTTATTATTATTATTATTTCGCAAAAAGCAGTTAGACAATTCTCAACGCTAAGCGCTGATTTTCAGAATTATACACTGGTTTCTATCAAAGGTTAAATATAACTGTAACATTCTCTTCGCATGTCAGTTGAGGCTGGCTAGGCGGGATCATTGCTGCCCCCTGGTGTCCCCCTCCTTTACCACTCCCTCCCCTTTACACTAACTCCCCCTACCTCAAATCCTATATACTACCCTCCTATTACCCACAACACAACCCCTTCCCATAATTCAACCATACTTCCTCCTTCTTCCTTCAACCTTCAATCCAACAACACACCACCTCCATCTTATAATTCAAATTTTATATCTCCTGCCATCCAACCTCACCGGGGCCACGGTTGCATTCCATACAACGCAACTATCATAATCCACCGACGGGTCTACACCAGTACGGTCAGTTCACCGCCCCGGTCGCTGTAAACATATACATCGCCCAAGACCGTACCGGCGCCATGCCGCCGAAAACCCGGGCCAGACGGGCAAAGGAGAAGGCTCAAAAATCTATCAGAGACTCGTTTGCGGGGGACGACCCGGAGGTGTCGTTTCACCCAAGGTATGAAGGAGAGACGGAGTCGGCGTCTGAGAGTGCTCATTATATTACTATCGACTCCGCGTACGCCAACCGGGTTACCAGCCTGGAAGGGGACATGGCACAGGTGAAAGGGGAAGTCCAGGGCATCAGTGCTAAGCTGGATATGCTCATCAACGCCACGTTGTCAACTCACGCCGCAGACGCCAGCACCCCGGTCGCCCACAGAGGACGGTCGGCCTCGGAGCCCAGGACACCGACCCCTCCGGCCCCGCGGGCACGCCTGCCCCAGCCCCGGGAGCTGCGGCAGCAACAGGCATCATACGTGGATCACATCTTCGCGAGGGAGGGCTTCAACCCGCCACACGTAGACGGTAAGCCTCACGCATACCCGGATAGGTATAATGAGCGGGCCATTTTTGTTAGGGAGGGGTGCCACACACAAGCAAAAGATGGATCTTCGGTGCAGCTTGCCCGCCCTGGAGTACATAAATGCCACCATTAAGCTCATACGGGATACGCGCGCATGCAACGACGCTGATCGCGATGATATCATGGCCCACCTCCAGGACGTGACCCACGACGCCATGGAGCGCCCCTGGGACGGCGTCAGGCGTTGGTCCCAGTACATCTGGGACGCCGTCGAGAGGGGGGAGCTCACATGGCAGGATCACCAGCTGATCCAGAACCACAGGATACGTATAGCCCTGATAGGATCCGCAAAAGGGCCGGGCAGCGTGTCCGGCGCGGAGGCCCGCACCACCAGCAACAAACGGGAGGTGATATGCCGCAGCTTCAATTCAAGGGCGGGATGCCGCCAACGTACACATCACGAGGATGAGCAGGTTCGCTTTATGCACCTGTGCTCGTTCTGCGACTCGGTCAACCGACAGTGCCCCGGCCATAATGTCACCGACTACGAGAGGAAGTTACAGCCCCCGGCCGGCCGTCAACAACAGCCGCAGGCTGCGCACCAGGGCTACGCCCACCCCCCGCTGCGTCCTTCAGAGGCGCCGCAGTGGCGGCCACTGGGAGTGGGTCAACAACCTCCAAAAAACGGGTAGGCGGCGTGCGGGAGCAGTCCTCGCCAGGCACGCCGACACTCCCCCACCTCGGGGATCACACACCGACCAACACCGATCAATGCGGCCAGGGGAATACGTGGCCGATGGCCGGACGGGCGGCGCCTCCTCCCCCACCCTTCCAACACAACGGACCAACAGGTCGGGAGCAGGGGGCCACAGGGAAGGAAAAATACCCTACAGAGGGGACCACCGCAGGCGCAGCCCGGGACCTGGGAGACCACGAGGCTGAGGTAAGCCTAGACTTTGATCGCATACGACGACACCGCGAGGGAACCCTCCCATTTGGTAAGGGGGTTGACACGCGCCCTCAGGCAGTGGCCAAACATAGACGGGATAATTGGCCTGACATGGTGGACGGGCTGTGGGACCCCCCCTTGGCCCGGGTATATAGCGCGGTATGTGAATCGGGCATCCCCAATGCCATGGGCGCCAGGGTCCCCGTCCCCACTAACCTAAACATACCAGCCTGGGAACGCCTGGTGGCCCCCATGGAGGGGGGTTGGCAGGTCGTCGATTTTGTCAAGTTTGGTTTCCGCTGGGATACCTGGGCCCCGTGTGTGATACACAGGGTGTCCCTAATCACCCTAGCGCCACCGAATATCCATCTCACATAGATGATTTTATTAGTAAAGAACGGGACCTGCCCGGGGTTGTCAGCCCATTTGAGGGCCCCCCCTTTGTACAGTGGTGCCACATTTCCCCCCTCATGTCCAGGGAAAAGTCGGCGGGGGGTTCCAGACGAGTGATCACTGATACGACATACCCGAGTGAAAAGTCGGTGAACGCATTCGTGGTAAAGAATGGCGTCTACGGTATTGAATCCCCCCAAGTCCTCCCTACGGTTGACGCACTGGCTCGCGACTTGGCCGACATGGGTCCGGGGTCCTACATGTGTTCAATAGACGTCTCTAGAGCCTATAAGAATTTTACGTCGGACCCGCTCGACTGGCCCCTCCTCTGTTTTGAGTGGCGGGGCGCCGTATATTGTGATATATCCATGCCCTTCGGGGCCAGGGCTTCTTCCCGACACATGCAGGCCGTGGCAGACTGCATCACTGGTATCCTACGTGCCAGGGGCGTCACATGTTATATGTACCTTGACGATTTGGTCATTTTATCTTCCGACAGAGACGTCGCAGTGTGCCACTACAACGAGGCGAAGCAGCTGCTGGCCGAGCTGGGTCTCCCGAAGGCGTACGACAAGGCCCAGCCCCCAGCGACGGCGGTCCGATGGCTGGGCGTAAACATCAGCGCCCCGGACATGACCATCTCCGTCGCACCAGACAAGGTGGCCCAGGTCCTCGATAAGGTGGGTGAGGTATACCAAAAATCCTACATCAACAGACGCACTATGCAATCACTTCTTGGCCACCTCCTATATATAGCTAAATGTGTTGGCCCGGCTCGTGCTTTCGTCTCCCGCCTCCTCACTGCCCTTAAGGAGGCCCCTGGGGATAGGATTAACATCACGGGGGACGTATGGGCCGACCTGGCGTGGTTCCTGGAATTTTGTGGGAATTGGAACGGCATCTCCGTGATCCCCCACCGGGACCCCTCCAGGGTCATCCTAGTGGACGCCTGCCTTAGCGGCATAGGCGCCACCGATGGCCAGCGAGCCTACGGATTACAGATTGCCTCCGATGAGGATCCTGGGGCCAATATTACGGAATTGGAGGCCCTGAATGTGGTGGTGGCCCTCCACTCCTTCATCAGCCACCAGGATAGGGGCACCCACGTCAGGATTAGATGTGACAATCAAGCGGCAGTCAGTGCTCTCACTACAGGGCGGGCGCGAAATAGGGTCCTGCAGAACTGCGCCAGGGCAGTCTGGATGGTGGAGGCCGTCATGGACGTAAGGTTATCATATGACCACATCCCTGGCGTAGATAATAACGTGGCAGACGCACTTAGTCCGGCACATAAAGGGGGGAGGGATAGGCGGGCTGCAGACTACTTTGTTGAACATTACGCCCTTGCCTGTGTGGCCCCGTGTCTCTACTTCCTAGATAACCTGGACTTCCCCCTGTTTTCCAGATCCGGGGCTCGCATCGCTCCTCCGCCAGGCGACCACCAGACAGCAAAAAGCCAGGGTGCCGGACACAATCGTGAACTACAGGGCAGCCACACGGACCTACATCGCCTTCATGGGTCGGTTCGGCCTAAACCCGATGGACCCCACACCATACGACATCTGCGCGTACCTGGAATACCTGGCGTCAGAGTCCCCGGCCCCCCCGACTATCAAGAACAAGGTATCGCAAGTAAGAACATTCCTTCGTCTATCGGGGGCCCCCACCGCCTCACTCGAGCACCCCAGGGTGAGAATGGCCGTGGAGGCCATGGAAAGGGACAAGTCGTACGTCCCACGGACGAAGCCCCCACTCCCGATGGCAATCCTGGCCGCCGCTGTGCAGGCGATCCCCCTCAGTGTGGTGGACGACGCTGCCCGGGCGGCCGTCCTGGTGATATTTTACGGCGCGTTAAGACAGTCAGAGATAGCCCCATATACCGTCAAGTCATTCGACGCGATGAGGCATCCGACGCACGCCGATTTCACGGTGTCGCCCACCTCGGCCAGCATACACATAAAGTGGGCCAAGAATCTGCAGAAGGCGGGTCAGCACATAACGGTAAAGCTTCTGCGGGTAGCGAACCCACTATTGTGCCCAGTACGGGCCCTGGAGGCCAATGTGAACACAGTGCAGACCCGACACCCGGTGGACCCACTCCTCATGTTCCCCGACCGAAACCCAGTGCCTATATCAACCATCAAGGCGGTCTGGGGGGCAGCTATGAAACGGGTGGGGGCACAGGCACAAACAATGTCCCTGCACAGTATCAGGAAAACGGCGGCCACACAGGCCCACCTCCAGGGCTGTCGGGAGTTGGACATACAGCGCCATGGGGGCTGGCGGTCGACGGCGTACCGGACGTATATAGACACCCCAACTGGCGCCGTGACGAACGCACTGGTCCGGGCGATCACTAAACATAAACACTAAATCTTCACATATCCTTTTTCTCCCTCCCTCCCCTCCCATTACCTTATTTGGCTGGTTTGGCGGTTTAATTTTATTCTACTACAACATACCTTTATATTACCTTCAATCTCAAATAAATATTTTATTCCCCAACCATGCCTCTATATTATTATTCCACCGGGGTTCAGCAATGCTCTTCGCATGTCAGTTGAGGCTGGCTAGGCGGGATCATTGCTGCCCCCTGGTGTCCCCCTCCTTTACCACTCCCTCCCCTTTACACTAACTCCCCCTACCTCAAATCCTATATACTACCCTCCTATTACCCACAACACAACCCCTTCCCATAATTCAACCATACTTCCTCCTTCTTCCTTCAACCTTCAATCCAACAACACACCACCTCCATCTTATAATTCAAATTTTACCCACCCACCCACACCTTATCTATTTTATCCTTATCACCGCTTATGCGGTTTAATTTTATTCTACTACAACATACCTTTATATTACCTTCAATCTCAAATAAATATTTTATTCCCCAACCATGCCTCTATATTATTATTCCACCGGGGTTCAGCAATGAGTGGCACCAGGTGTTTAACAATATAAAAATCCATATACAATTTAATTATACATTTAAAGATATAAGGAATATGGAGGAAGGGGGGGATGGGACATGGATGATACATCTATACAGCCTATGTTATACCAAGATATGCCTTACATCTAAATTTAAATTCAACGTAGGAACCCGATTGTCGCAATACAGCAGGAGCTTCATTCCACATAGTGCTACCAGCATAGATAGGTGATGAGAATGTCTTTGTTAAGACCACTTCAGGGACCTTCAAGACTAATTTTGCAAATTGCCTTGTAGGTAGATCACAATCATCAATATAGAGGGGATCAGAAGATCTTTTATACATTAGTCCCATCAAATGCAAAGATCTTCTTTGCTCAAGATTGCCCATACCAACTCGACGTATCCTCTCCGCTTTGTCATTACTACCAGGATGACCGTCAAAGCATTGCGTTGAGACCTAATGCACTTGTGTTGCACTTGTCCCTCCCCCGACACACATTTCTGCCTTTTAGTATTCCTACTCCGCACATGCGCACTCATAAAGGGACGCATGAGGAGAATTTTGAAGAGGTAATTATTTTTATGTGACACTTCAATCTCATTTTTATTTGCTGAACAGGGGACATTTCTCTTCAGTCATACAGCGAAGCTGAACCTGATGACCCAATAAAAATCAATCCAAAAAAAAAAAAAAAAAATACAGTATCCTAAATAAATCATTTTGACGACAGTTATTTTCAATATAATTATCCGTATTAAAGATAAAGATTTAACTTATTCTTGAACGTAGTGTCAAGGCTGCATTCCTATATTGGGTGTGATTTTCCCAAATGTTTGCGGCTCTCGATATGATTTTGGTGTGATATTCTGAGCTAGACTCTCAGATTTAAAGAAAATTTAGTTCATCAGGATCCGATGTGTTGTCGTAATTCATAGTTCATAATGGAGACCGAGTCCTTGTCAAGCAGAGATAGAAGTATCCTCAGTTTACACCTATCAGGAATGGATCCAAAGATTTAAAAAAGAGGGGCAACTTTATGTTAAAAATTGGTCACCCTACCCAGCCAAGGATATGACATTATAATATCGTTCCAGCAATGTTTCAGATTGATTCTTGTTACGTCACACTATTAGGTTGCAGCAACATTCTTTTGATGACTCCCAATTATGTTGCTGTAACCAACTGTTGCGATGTAAAATTGTGACATTCTGATAACATTCTTAATAAGAATGCCACAATAACATTCTTTTTAGGTGTGGTTCAGACCTCACTGAAAGAGGATGTCACAATTCTGTTTAGGTTTGGGTGACAACTAACCTAATAAGATGGTCACTGTAACATTGTGTTTAGGTAAGGTTAAGACCTGACATAATCAGAATATCACAATAACATTCTGTTTAGGTAAGGTTGGGACCTCCCCTGGTCAGGAGGTCACAACAACGTTCTCTTTAAGTCAGGTCTAGACCTCATCTATTCAGAGTGTCACAATGACATTCTATTTTAATTTGATCTTGACCTAACCTCACCAGAATGTTATAATAACATTCTGTTCTGGTTAGGTCTCAACCTCACAGAAAAAAAAGTAACAGTTATGTGACATTTTAGTAAGTAACAGACAAACCAAAAAAGTAAGCCACTACTAATTTCTCAAAAGTTAGGATTGTGACCACAGATACATGTTACTTGCATTGTGATTGTCAAAAAGACTCCTAAGCTTACATTATTATAAATCTAGTTGTAAACAAGGTAATCAGTCTGAATTGTGAAATACATTAATCTAATGTGCACCATTTTCCCGTAAGGGGGCGTGTAACGGAGAGTGGGTTATTCAGTTGCCTCAGCCTCGTGATATACACTTATAAATCTTAAAAGCAAAACCTGAATGGTATGGGGCAGCCATTTACCACTAGACATATAGTAATTTGACTGCCATTCGTCTGCCATCAGCAAGGTAGTCCATACAGATTTAGCTGTATTGTTGACCTGAAGGGCCGTACATAAATGATGTCGCACTTTTGTAAGGTATTTTTAGGACCCGCCCACTCCCCCATCACACTGAGTTCTCAGTTTTAAACATCAAAATAAGGTCCATTTTTCTGCAGTGTCACACTGTTCAAACTACCCACCAACCATCTTGTGTGTGAAATCATTCATGGACGGCCCCAAAGCAGGAGCACGGTGGTATTTAGTATAAATATTGACGTCACAAATCACGTGATCGGCCTATGACGTCAGAGTGTGGTTGGTCAAGATACCCACCCACTCATGGGAATTCTCCCAACCACGGATAGCCAATTTCTTGTGTTTTACCTGCAGGTTAGCCTAAATCAGGATGCATGCTGGTTAATATATCGACAAATCACAAGGTTTTGGCATAGACATTTTCATTAATCTTATCATTATTTGTTCTTGAACATAGTGAAAAGTTAGTTACCATTATTTTCTAATGTGTATACATATACATTCAATATTGTCCAAGTTGTTTGAAAATGTTTTCATTATTGATGGAAATATAAGAATTATTTGCTTATTTTCTATAGTTTTCCCTGTCTTTTTGTCGACAGAATTGTCCCAAATTAACCTGCAGGTGCCTAAAATACTGTTAACTAGCTATCCGTGGTAGGAAGAATT
Source organism: Lepidonotus clava (assembly GCA_936440205.1). Classification (NCBI taxonomy): domain Eukaryota; kingdom Metazoa; phylum Annelida; class Polychaeta; order Phyllodocida; family Polynoidae; genus Lepidonotus; species Lepidonotus clava. Next base: position 6,678,922 of record OW387143.1, read on the forward strand.
AAGTTAGCCCTTTCCGCATGCCAGATGCATTGAAGCAGCACCAGCAAAAATACGCCAGATGCATTGAGGCATCTTTTCCATAATAATAATTATGTCATTATAATGGATTTATTGATAGTTGTAAAAGAAAGATTATCAATTACTGTTTTAAAGGGACGTTCTCATCCGTGAGTTCACAGAGATAAGTCCGCCGACGTTAGCGTAGCAACAGCGTTACTGGCGACGTGTTTTGCCCTTTCAGAACGTAATAACGCAACGTCATTGGTCACGTCGCGAAATTGGCGCGGCCCTCAAGGGGTTACAACGTAGCTAATTACAGCCGTCGTACGGACGAGAACGTCCCTTTAAGACAATGAGCAACCCGTAATAAAGATATAATATATTATCTAACAACAAAAACGTTACAAATAATGTGTTAATTTAGAGCTTAAATTGTAGGTTTAGATAGGGTCATTTTGAATTACGTGGCATCTTTTGAGACCCTCTATCATAGTAAATTGGCATATTTCAAAACCATGAATGAAATGTTTGTGTTGTATGGAAATGGTCAGAATGGTGGGGGAGTAAAGTCATACAGATATATATGATTGTAGAATGCGTTTAATGTAATTGCGTGCACAAGGGACATCCCCAGATCACGTAACTCCCCGGAAGCAGACGACTTCCCACTCCTACGTGTTAAGTGCGCATGCACCAGTCTCATTTTGGCGGGAAAAGGATGTACTAAAAGAGGGTTTGTAGGAGTTAGAAGCTAAAGGTTGTTGCATTAAATTGCAGCCAAGCTTATCATATTTCTCCTACTCTTATATATGGTACAATATTATGATGATTATTAGCCATAGGGTCTTCCATTGATTACGTACGCACCAAGGAGGTTGGTAAAGGTGTCTGTAACATTTGGAACGTTCCAGTCCGGGGTTCTAGTACAAATCAGGGGGGCATTCCATAAAAAATTGGCGATAATCCTATGTAAGAAAACAATGCGATACCAACAAATGTTATCGCCACATAACTTTTTTGTTTTTCATTTTTTTTGTTCAAATTTTTTTTCAATCAAACTCAAACTATACAGCCTTCTTCCTTGGATGCACATACATATTTTTATATTTTAATATTTGCGGAAATATATATTTTTAATATCGCGATATTTTGTAATTATCGCCGCGATACTGATTTGAGGCCTTGGCGATAATATTTTGAGTATCGCCAATCTTTTATGGAAGTGCTTTCACTGGCGATAATTATCGCCAAATTTTTATGGAATGCATACCTGATGCAGGTTTAGCCCATAGGAGATAGGGGTTCTGACTAAAAGGTTTGAAAATGTGTTTATTATATATGGCGATTCCAGCCCTTCACCATTGTCCTTCTCTCAGATACTGGTGAATAAAAGAGGGCAAAAATGCAACAACAACAAAATATTTATTGGTCAGTAGAAATTTTCAACAAATAGCTTTCCACTGCTATATTGTTGGCTATTTGCCGCAAACCACTATAGACCAAGTGGGTGCCATGGGTGGAGGGAAACTCAATACCTTGGGTAGCCCTCCTCACCCTCCACACCCCTCCAACCTCCTCCACCCCCTCCACACCCCACAACCCCCCCTCCACATCCCTCAACAACCCTCCACATCTCTACACACCCCTTCACACCTCTCCACACTCCTCTACACCGCTTCAGATTAGCATAATGAAGTTACAAGACCCACCGTCGCCACCCCCACTCCCCCATCCCACTCTGTGAGGGCCAATGTATAAAAAAGCTTTTAATTTCTGACATGTCCATCCCTTACAGTTTTAGTAGGGATGTTTGTTCCTTTTTTTAAAGGGGGTGGGGGCCGTTTTGATCACTTATACGTGGACCCCCAATTTATATTTTTTCACTCAAATCTGCTCTAAGCATTCCAACTTTTCAACAAAGTCCACTTAAATCAGAAACGCTTACTCCCAGAGGAATTGCTCTCTGAGGTCTCAATAAAATCATTCAAGGGAAGCATTAAATATTGTCTTTTGTATATTTGTATTTGAGTTGCTCAAGCTCCTGCACATTGTAATTGCATGTACCGGTTAAATGATTCTATGTCGATGTTCAAACTAACAAAGAGGGTTAAATCTGTTGATTTCGTAACTTACTAACAACATTTTACCGTTACCCTCTGCAGACTAGCCTCATCATCCCCAGTAAAGAGTTGATTCCACGTGGCAACAAAAACACAACAAATGCACAGCAACAGTCAGCAACAACGTTTCTGAATTGTTGCTGTTGTGTTGCTCATAAAAATTACATTGTCTAGCTATTGCTGAGGGCAACAAAATCAATCAAACATGGTAAATCTTCTTCAACAAACCAATGATATCTTTTGATATCTGGGCGGGCAATTGTGCAATTCTCTTGTGTTTCCCAGTGTTGACCTCGTTTTTTTTTTAAATTTGTCTCCACGTGGAATCCACCCTTTAGTCTACTTTGAACTGCCAAAAAGAAAAGAAAAGAAAAGAAAAAGAAAAGAAAAGAAATTCAAACTTCATAAGCAAAAAGCACAATTGCCTGTACAGTCTATTTTAGAAAGGTTAATAGCAATCATCTCTGTATGAGTACATCTGAGTGAGTACATTCAATTTGGCCTAACTACTCCTTTGACATCATGATCTAATATGCAATGGGTAATAAGCAATAGAAGACTAATTGTCATCATCAGGCAGAGACAACTTTGATCACTGCTATATATTGTCATAATCTGGAAGATCATGTGTATACATGAAGATACTAAATAAACCATTTAAAAGAATAATATATGATATAGTACGTTTCCAATAAAGTCAAACACGTTCCTCCAACAGTTACAATGTATCTATCCTACACCACAACCACCATCTCACGACATTGGACCTGACGGTCTGGGGTCGCTCTCCTGTAAAGAAGGCCCAGAAACCGATCTATGCAGGACTTCCGGCTGTTTACGGAGATCCGGCGCGCCCCCTGGCGACCACAAAGGGCGGCGCGGAACCAATCTGCCCCCACTTCTAAAGACCCTTTCAGCTCGCCGCTGATTGGTTAGATTTAACGACCGCTAAGCGTTTGTTGGTGGGTGGTCAGGAATACTGTGGTTGGGGCGGGTAGGGGTGGGGGAGATGGGGTGGGGGGGGGGGGGGGGGGGTGTTTTGAGCATAGCAACATCGACGGTCCAATCAGAATGATATCAAGGTTGTCAGGGAGCGATTGGCAAAGGTAAAGTTTATGGCCCTAGACCCCTGAAATCGACACGGCGACATGGCCATTTCTTAAAATTGACATCCAACATTGAGCTTGGTGAAGTGAAGAAAAAACATAGAAGACGTGGCAGGGGCTCTTTCTTATATTCAAAATGGGACATGAACCCAACGAGGCGACATGGTACAAGAAGAATTAAGTCACAGTTGACATGGCCTTTTCTTATATTCGACATCAGGGACCCCCCCCCCCCCCCATCAAGAGCCCCAAGTGTGTGTGTGAGTTTGTATGGATGAATGGTGCTCAATATCTAAGCTTAGTTTTAAATCACTAGTGATATATGAATGTAGGTGTATATACATAAAGTTATCATACCCTAGGATGATACAGGATGAGTAGTAGTAGTTAAGAATTTAAAGCATCACTGTTACATGCAAGGTGATAACAAAAAGGTCTTCATTATGTAGGCTGATACATACATATAACCAACCGAGAAGGGGGTACGAGGGTGGTAACCGCCCGAGTACCCCCTTCGAGGTTGGTTATGGATTTATTATACCTTAGCCCCAGAGTGATATTCTTCATAAATTAGAAAAAAATACCTGTAAAAATGCGCTGGGCCGCTACAGACGTCCATAGCGGCCGTCGCCGTCCGTAGCGGCCGTCCGTAGCGGCCCCTATTATCGCCCATCTGAACGTAGTCATTTAAATGCGTTTTTTATGTGTTTTGGAGCATTTTTAGCATTTATTCTAAATATCTACGCATAGATTGACACATTCAGACACAGAAAATCGCATTTCTTAGGTTAAATATGCGTTAAATACGCATTATCGCGGACTATGTTTTCGAGGCAGTTCACGCGATGCACGCTTCCTATTAATACGCTGTTTCCCGCGCGGACTACTTTCTTGTATCACACTGCAGTGTGATAAAAGGCTGGTTATCACACGAGCATGATAATTCATGCGTTACACTCTTAACTACTATACCTGTATCCCACTAAGGTATAATAAAGGAAAGTAGTTCCGACAGAGAAAATACTTCTGCTTGTTATAGGTGAGTCTCAGGTTTAAAATTTCACTTTGAAATATTTCCAGGGTATGATAAATCCATAATCAACTGGGGAGAAGGTCCTCAGTGGGTAATCAACCCTTGGTGTGTCAGGGATATCATCCTGAGGGCAGGGCCCGCAGGGCTGCCAAATGGCTGATATCCCTGACACACCTCAGGTCGATAACCCACCCGAACGGCCTCCGAGCGGTGCGTACAGAGGCCAGTGCGTATAATTAGGCTGTAAGACCGCTCCTTGTTTTCATTATTTTCATGAATTTTGGAATCTTGTTTGGGTAATAAAATATAGAAGACACTTTGGGGTCGTCCTCATGTGTGTGTACGACCCATGTGAATCGTACGACCCTCGGTTCGTGACGATTCCCTCTGGGTCGTACATACACCCTTGGAAGCCCCCCCCCCCCCCCCCCCCGCGGTTCTTCTTATATTAGTACCTCCTCCCCAGTTGGTTACAAATGAAAAGATAGATTAATATATATATATATACATATATATATTATATATATATATATATATATAAAGATACCTTTGTGTCCACTGACCCACCTTATCAAGACTTGCATTCCTATGCAAGAAGTTGTGTACGGGAAACCTATTTTCAGTCATTTTCCAAGTGAATCCTTATCGCCCATAACTGTGTAAGAAGAATAAGCCCATCCCAGTTTATACCAACAATAAAGTTTACCATGAAATATTATCAAAATTGTTTCCATGCTTATTCCCTGAAGAGAGTTGCACAATACAAAATTAACCAAAGCAATTTAGTTGACAGATTGCTCTTAAAATTTCTAAAATGTGACCGTACATTTTGGAATTTTCCCCATAGGAACCAATGGTAAAGCCTGTCAGTCCAACCTATAATGTCCAACCCTATTTTGCCCTGAAATACAGTATTTTGAATGGCTGGCAAACCTGCAAATATGTCAATTGATAAAATTTAAGAAATGTTAAAGTTTTAGCAGTACTTGGGGATATAGAAAAACACAATTCTTGCTTATTTAAGTAATCCCAAGTCTTGGAGACAAAGATGGCATATATGTCTATTTTGTCCAACCCTTGTCCAACCCCAAGATATACCTAAAGTGGGATGGGCTTATTGTGGGCGTGTGAGTTAAATAAAACGCTATACTGATATATTTCCTTTTATTGAAAACGATCTCTTTCTACAAATATTTCACTTAGCAGGTCAATTTTACATTATGCAAATGCATTAGTGTATAGTAACGATTGATGACGAATAAGTGTTTTTTCTGCACGTTTCTTTACTAATTAGTTGTCTGAAGTTTGATGAATTATAATATTTATCATACATATAAAGGAAAAACAAATATTGTTTCCTATGAGATATTATAATTATGATATACGTTATATAATAGTATCGTTATTTCAAACAGTTGTATCCAATTCAATATCCACAGGAAACGTCGATTTTAAATATCATTAAATGCTGCTCAGAATCTGCCCCAAAATCGGTCTTGCAGCGTTAAGAAAATGCTTACGTGGCAGTGGATGAAGTCTAAAATAAATTTATGGTGAATTGAATCATCGGTCTACTAATATTTCAAAGAGTTTTATTCATTAAGTATAGCTAATAATTAAAACTCTTTAAACTATTGAGTTTTGTCTAATAAGTATACTTAATAATTAAAACTCTTTGAAATATTGCCAGATTTGATGCATTATCAAAATGGATTATCCTATTCTCCCTAACGCCAAATTATTTTTCAGGGAGGATTACTCAGTTCTTGACAAAAGCAGTCCCTATTTATAAGAGCAAGTCTCTATAATTTAAGGGAAGTTTCCCCTTTTACCATTCATTGGCGTCAACAGATGCTAATGTTCCTCCCAAGGTGATATACACAAAGACTTTTAACGTACGTATTAAGATCAGTTATCTCCAAAACTATCCCCTGTCAGCTCCTCCGAGATCGGTTTGCTCTTTTCTGTCAACAACTCGTTGCGTAGGAGGCTGGCACTGACGTCAGTATGACATGAGAACAGTCAAAAACTGGAGGCCGTATTACACTACAGGTCTGCTGGTTAAGAAATGACCGATTTTGGTGGGTGGGTTATCGGCTGCTTTTCGTCCTAATTAACAGTGACGGATCCAGAGGGGGGAGGGCGGGGGCGCGTGCCCCTCCCTTTTTTCGGAAAATTTTTGCATTTTTTAAATGTTAAATTCTGCCAAAAAGTAATTAAGGGAATTTTTTTCAATAGCAACTCCCCCTCCCCTCCCCTTTTCAAAACCCTGGATCCGCCAGTGATAAACTTGCCAATGTCATATCAAGGGCAGTGATGGTGATCAAATCTATGAAATGAGTTGCCTATTTGTACCAACGGGACCCAATGCCTACATGGTATCCCACCCAGTCAAATTATACTACTGACACTGGGCCAACCAGTTTTCTTTCCTGGTTCAAACTCCATACCACTGCCAGAAAAACAGCAGCCATTAACAATTTTTAAGTCTTTGGTGTGACCCGGCAGGGGATTGACTTGATGACTTCCTACACTAAAAGCGGGCACCCTATCAACTGAGCTATCGAGTCTGGTGGACTGATTTTGTGATTGCGGCCCAATTTTACATAGATTGAAAAGAATTTGATTCTAACACCACAAGTGATTGAATATACCCTAAGTTAAGAGAGCTCATAGGAAATATATTTGTGAATGCTTATATAAAGATTAGATATTCAAAGAGATGAGTTATGAAAAAAAGTTTTAACCTTCTAAACTCTTTATTGGCCGGCAGACCTATTCATGACTTGGGCTGCTATATCGGTGCGATAAGATGATATTACAGATAATTCACACATGGATGTGATATAATTGTTGCAAATTGGAAATTGGGAGTATCTCATAATATGTTTAAGAAGAATTGTATTTCTATTATGTGTGACATATGTGCAACATATTTGCGACATCATGTATGGTATTGCAGCTCAACCAAAGCAAGAATATGACCTTATCATAACGTTATTATAGCATTATGTTTGGTTCTGCTTTGGTTCTTGTTACGTTATTTTAATGGCCCTCAAAACATCTTTAGAACCTAACATTGGGTCTAGCGCTGTTACGTTATTTTGACATTACTTGACATCATAATAACACTATAATAAAATTCTGTTTTAGTAAGGTCTCACTTTCACTAAAACGTAATGTTTTTATAACATTCTTTTTTTAGTAAGTCTCAACTTTACCTAGAATAACGTAACTGTTACATAAAATTGGGCAGGTTACAGAGTGACTGAAAAAACAGGTTGTACAATGTGCTTGTTCCGTCGCTGCTTGCCTGGGAAGTCTTGTAGTGTAATACAACCTGAAGTGATAAGTGTGTCTAAGGCCCCTCTGCGGCTAGAGAAGAAGTTACAGCCACAGATAAAGAAGCCAAAGAGAAATATAATGCAATGTATTTTTAGCCAGGGAGGTTTTTGACCAGGACGTTTGCAAAGACTTACGGAACAAAGATCTAAGGTAACAGGAAATAAAGTTTATGGCGTAGGAGGAGGGGAGGGAGCGAGAGGGCAAGAGGGAGGCAGGGAAGCAGCGACTGGGGAAGGGAGGGACTTTTAATGAGTTAACATTTGTGGAATTTCAATTCTTGAAACGTGTTTTCAAGTTCTCTTCTTTCTTAAAGATCTGAGAAACCTCTGGGTCATTTAGTTTATGCCATTTGTCTGCTCTTGTAAGTGTTACTCTTGTTATGCCTGTCAGTCTTGTCACTTATGTCACTCTTGTCTCTCATGTTACATGTGTTACTCTTGTCACTTGTGTCGCTCATGTCACTCGTGTCACCCTTGTCACTCATGTTACTCTTTTCACTCATGTCACTTGTGTCACCCTTGTCACTCTTGTCACTCATGCTACTCTTGTCACTCATGTTACTTGTGGCACTCATGTCACCCATGTCACCACAGTTTAATCAAGTTACCCATGTCACTTGTGTCACTCCTGTCACTCATCTTATTTGTATAATTCATGTTAGTCTTCTCATTCTTGTCACTCATGTCACTTGTGTCACTCATGTCACCCATGGCATCACAGTTTAACTCATGTTATTTGTACAATTCATGTTACTTTGTGTCACCCATTTTACTTGAGTTGCATAAGTTACTAAATGGGTCGTTAATTACTACCTTGCATTGTTACGATTGGTATTGTGCAATGGGTGACGGATGGTCATGTTCCTCATATTACGTGTGTGACTCCTGTTGCTTGTGTTACTAATAGCTAGTCTTGCTCTTTAACTCCCGATGCCCTACCCTATCATGCCATTAGTTCTATTGTCCCTAATGTCTAGACTCTCCTGAGAGGGCCGAGGCAGGTGTTGTTTGATGAGCAGCTCTAGCACTATTGACTCAATTAACGCCAGCCCCTGTTTGAATAGACCAGGTCCTGGCCGTCCTGGCCTCGGAACGGTTTACAAATTATCGCAAGATGTTTATGGATAAACGTGAAAATAGTTGCTTTCGTATAAATAAACTCTGATGTAATTTTCCCTCTGAAAAGAAGAAATATACATAAATTTTCCGACTAAGAATTATAGTAATACTGATTGTTAGATACCCCATTCAGGAATTATCAATTGGTTCAAGTCACATTATTAGTACTATTAACATTTTTACATTCACATCACAACTTTACTACTGTATGACAAGCACATGTATGTGGTACACTTTGACTTAAAAAAATGACTTAAGAATGTGACAACACGATGTTTCACACTAGCATGTCAAAACCTTTAGCATGTTACAACCTCCTGTTTATATAAAACACAAAACTAATGTGAAACACAAACCAACATTTCATTTTTCGATATATTTGTTACCTTAAAAAAGAAAAAAAAAAAAAAAACCCGTACAATGTTTGTGCTGGCTTGATAAAGACGTTGTGCAGATGACGTCATATTACCTAGGCAGGCCGCCACATTGGTGATCAATCTAAAACCATAGATATTTGTCATTATGAAATATGTAAAAGACATATTGGAGGACTGAATCATCTCATAATAACTCACTTAATCATGATATATGATATTGATAATTTAGATTTGACAAATTCTTGTTATTTGTATAGCCACATGGTATTGCGAACCACGTGGTGATCACCAAATCCTGGTCACGTGACCATGTCTGCACAAGGTCTATAGCAGATCACTATTTTTAGGGTTTTGTACAATAAATTTTGCAAGGAAAGGTGGAATTTTGGGACAATTTCATTTGTGGGGTGGGGGATGGGGGTAGCCCCCCTGGATACAGGCCTGTGTACTACGACGTTACAAGAATATTCTGCAATGTCACATCCTTGGCTGGGTCCTTTCCCTAGAACTGCATAAAAGCTCGCTGACCGCCAGGTGCACGTGTACTCAGACCGGAAGTGAGGCTAACAAGATGGCGGCCCTGTCTGGGTCATGGCCCTTTCTGCTGACCAAACAGATGCCCCATTTGGGGCGGCAGGGAAAACATTGGCTCAGCTCGCGGTGTCAGGCTTAAAGCGTGTTTGGGCAAGGCTCACCTGGGCTAGGAGATGTGTAGGGCTCTTTTAAGGTGGTATTATACTACACGATAACTGCCTACGACTTGAAGACCATTCTATTAATCTACTTATTTACTGCCAATCCTTTTCATTATAAAAGGAATGTTTACATGTGATTCAACATATAAGAACGACAACCAATGGTATTATAGGAGGCTTAGGAGGCGATGCATGTCTTACATATCCTAGCGATTGCAGTCATATCATATTTACCCTTGGCGATGTGTAGACTGCGACATTTCTTCACAATTATTGCAGCTGAGCTTGCATATGGGATAAAAAATGGTTATCGCATATGATATAGCATGTATTAATTTGCCCACATTATATAGCATGTACAACCACCCACTTCTGGCTGTCGATGTAGAGAACTGTCATTTCACAAATTATTACTCTCAGCATTACAACCAGAACCTGCGTCATTACTAAAAATGCAAAATAAATATTGCACCCTATAATATGGCCCCTGATAACTTTGTTTGTGATAAAAAAAGGTTTGTCACCCCAGCCAAGGTGCGATGTAACGGTCACATTATGCAACCATCCTTTTTTGGTTTGTCTGTTACTTTACTAAATTGTCACAGAGCTGTTACATTATTTTTCTGGGAGGTTGAGACCAAACCAAAACAGTATGTTCTCATAACGTTCTGGTGAGGTTAGGTCAAGATGAAATAAAAATTGAATGTCATTGTGACATTCTGATTAGGTGAGGTCCAGACCTCACTTAAATAGAACTTTGTTGTGACCTCCTGACTAGGGTAGGTCCCAACTTCACCTAAACAGAATGTTATTGTGATGTTCTGATTACATCTGGTCTTAACCTTACCTAAACATCATGTTACTGTGACTATCTAATTAGGTTAGGTGTCAACCTAACCTAAACAGAATGTTATGGTGACATCCTCAGTAAGTGATATCTGAACCACACTTAAACAGAATATTATTGTGACATTCTTATGAAGTATCAGCCTAATAAATAATGTTACAAGAATGTTATTAGAACGTCATAATGTAACGCCGCAAGAGTTGGTTGCAGCAACGTTATTGGGAGTCATCAAAAGAACATTGCTGTAACCTAACAGTATAACATAACAAGAACCAATCCAGAACGTTGTTAGAATGTTATTAGAAAGTCATATCCTTGGCTGGGACACCATCCTCATTAAATTTGAATAACAAGCATGGTACTGATGTTAAATTCCTGTGCGATTATCATCTTTCACATCTTATCCTAACATGTATTTATTTCATTGTATCCAAGAAAAATCACCAGAAGATTTGATGGATTAATAAGGATGAAACGAAATTGTTAAGTTACAATACATTGCGACATCCCATTTATACACATGTGTCATCTGCCATATCGCATTGGAATGTTATTTGGTTGTGATCAAATCTGAGTCAGATTGATTCAGCTCAAGTAGCACAAGTGTAAAACCCTCTTGCAGGGGCCACATGTATATCTACTCAGGTACTGGTGTGTTTTAAAGCATTAGTGTGAATGACATGATGTCATAAAATCTCATGCATAACACTATTAAATTGTTATGCATGAGATTTTGTAAGAACATAGTTCATGAATGAAAGCATTTTAAATGTAAACTTTCAAGAACAAGCTAGCTGTATTTAAAGAAATTAAAGACGTCACTAAAGTTCCACTCTCAATGTTGATTAATAATTGTTAATGCTGCGTGTTGAATTTTAGAAAGTGTCCTTGTCAAGTCAAGTTTAATCCATGTTGTGCAATATTTTTGAAAGCTTAAGAACCATTTTTACCATTGTTAACTTGAGCAATCAATAGTCCTATTAAAGATGGGTGATTAGCCTGCTAATCCAAGGGATCACTGTTTGATTCTAGTCCTGATTTCAGGCTTGTCTCGTGGAACCTGACTTGCCTATTTCCAGGCATCGTACACTATAGGGTTCATCTACCATTCAAAAGGGAAGTGGGAGTGGCTTTTTGGACGGTTTTTTCCTTCCAATATGGTGTTTAGTTGTCATTTGACTGTAAGGTATTAAGACCATTTTCGATAACCATTTTTACTCGTGACAAAATATTAATTGTTTAAGATGATATGTTTTACACATGCACACACATACCTGTACACACACACACACACACACACACACACATGCACAAGTGAAATTTATCAAATGGATGGAAGGCCAAACTAAAACTTATTTAATTGGTAGGCGCAATCACTTCAACATTCTAGATTCAAATTTAAGGAAAAATCCAATAAATGACTAATTTCATCATTACATTATTCAGTATTCTATATTTACTGCATGTCATCTGTCTCAATTATTTGTTACTCTGCTGTCCCAATATCAATACTGCTTTAATCAGTTTAAACGCTTTTAACCTGTCTAAAAGGGAGATGTATGAGATGCTCATAAGGCCAGGCTCACAAAATGTGTGGTCATCTGATATCTTTATTGCCTAGGTGAATCCACAATGTTTAGTGCTGTCTCTCTTTCACATTATGTAAACTGAACCAGCAAATGCCTTTTAATTTGTGACTCTAAAGCCTATATTCTACGTGCCGATTTGGCTGCCAATTTTAAAAAGTCAGTAGTAAGAATAAAGGTCAAATCTAGATATGTTACTAGAACGGTCTTAGCATTCTCTTTTGAGTGATATAGGATGTAGGGCCTCATGCCATATTCTCTGAGAAAACCAAACGAATACAAAATCGGCAGCATCAAAATCAATGTGTGGAATATGGGCTTATAACAGAGAAATGAGAAATGAAAAAAAGCTGTGCATGTCAAATTTCAAAAAATACTGCGCTAGTTTAATCTAATGTTAATATGAGTATTTTGAGCAAGGGATGTTAAACGCATAGAAATATTAAAACTTATATCCCAAAGCATATTGAGTGTCCACTGATGTTGCTGTCCATTTGGGACCTTCCATTTAGTACGTACCCACATTAAAAAAATCCCAAACCCCCCACCCCACTTGGGCAAAAATACGCATTGGATATGTACTAAAATGTACACACAATTTCAAAAATGTCAGTCCCCCCCTCCCCCTTGATGCGTGCATACTTAATGGAAGGCCCCTTTTCAAAAGAGATGTCAAGTATGTGCATGTAATAAATCATAGGAAAGAACTTTTTTGCATTTTGAATGGTATATAGGATGTCTATTTCATGGCATATTGCCAGATAATATCAGAAAGATACAAATTAAAATTGGCAGCATCAAAACGGTTTGTGTGAAATACAGGCTTAACAGATTTTACCCCCTTTCCCTCCGATCAAAATGAATGACTCCCTCAAGCTTGTCACCCATCAGACTAATTGGGTCTAAAGGCTATTGGCAGTTTTGCAAGGTGATGAATATTCTTATCTGTTAATTCTATATCTGTAGTCTTGAAACATGGGATGAATGTTTTGAGTTCAATTGTGTACTACCTTAAGAAAAGAAAATTAGACTTTTAGATTAGTCACTGCAGCCTAAATTCACAACCATACCTTGGTAGTAGTTTGGGAAACCAATTGTATTCCTGGGTAACCAACATTTTTTTTTTTTTTTTTGATTGGATTTTTATCCAGGCTGAGTTCACTTTATTAAATGTTCTTCCACTGCAGTCCTGTGGACCATTTTGGTCCTGTGGACCATTTGGGCACAATTCCGTGCAGGGGTCATCCAAGTGTCCTTTTTACCAGGCTGCACCCCATGGGACTCGAACCCATGGGGTGTCAATGCCAACGAGTGGTACCAATGCCTCTGCGACGCTGGCCACCCCGACCCCCATAAATTTATGTCTGTGATTATATTAGAATGTTATTTAAAGATTTCATTTTATATACTCCTGAGCTTTATAGACATGATTGGAACAGCAAGCCTTAAAGGGATTTGCAAGTGACCACACGAGCGCCACCGGATGTGAAAATGTTTAGAGCTTAAAATTGTATTTATGTATAAGATATCTTTTACTACCAAAGAAGTACCAACTTTACCGCGCAAGTTCGGACTTTAAAATAGTTTAGTGAGATATCTAAAGAGAAATTTTTTATATTTTGCTACAGGTCCGTAGATCATATTCAATCATGTTTTATTAATTAATTTATGCTGGTTAAATTTTTCCGAGGGTCAAGAACTATTGTTTTACCATAGATATCTATAGTGAAACCTAGCTTTTGCACATCCATATATTATCTTGAAAATGAATACAGTCATTTCATGGTTTTCTATTCCCAGAGTATTTGTGACCAGTCACGGGATATGGTAACCTAGAGGGATTTTAGTCATTTTGCTCTAAATCCATTATTAAATGAGTTATTGATGAAAACAAACTAATAATGCAGATTTCACTAAGAAATGTGACTTAGGCAGAATTTTCCACAGATTAAGGTTATGAGCAAAAAATCATTCTATTTATCTATGAAAGTTGCATTGTGGGTAATTTTGTAAGGAACGTCCTTTTTTAAAAGGGTGCTGCAGTAGGGAATGTTGTCATGTTACCATGGCAACAGAAAAAGGAATGTTTAGGTTGCATAGAATATTTTTGTCAATTTTAATAACAGAAGTTTTCTACTTCTATGTAGTAAAAACTGTTATTTGAATGAAGATCTGTGTGAAAAGTTATTGTATTTTGAATAATTTTGATAAGTAAGAAAATTGTAACTTTTAATCAATATTGTTTGCTTCAAGGAGCTATAATGTGGAAATGGAGCACAATTGGTAAAACAGGGGTGTACCAGTGTGTAACGCGTAGGGGATTTCGAACTCCCATATCTCAGCCTATAATGGGAATATTTATAAATGGTTTGCTTTGTCTGAAAGGTAGGAATGCAAATTCAGATTTATACTTTCCCCCTCTAGGACACCAATTCCCATGATTGGTCACATTTTCTCAAGGCTATAATTATGTTGGTTCATTCTGAAATCTGCCAGATAGTCCTTATAATCCCTTTAAATATGTTGTTCCCAAGGCTCTAAACTTTTATATTCCAATTTCTATTCTTACAAGAAACAAATGGTATTGGAAATTATTTTGTTTTCCATTTCTTAAAGATCCCTCCTCTCAGTTGTCTCTAGTTTCAAGAACAGACATCAGCAGTAAGACGACACCATACATTATCATCAGGATGAACTGATTGAGATGAGAACGAGAAGCGACAACACCCAGGCCACACCCCCAGCAGTGACCGGTTGACCAGTGTGGACCGAGGTCTCAGGTCCTCTGGCCCTAGGGATCCATCCCAACAGGTTGCCATGGTTACCTGTTGCCATGGGAAATCAAAAACTAGTGGCTGGGGTGCTGGGGTTACAGGTCAGGGGGGAACTGCTTAAAGATGGCAACAAGGGGGAAGATTGGCACTTCAAAGCCTGGAGACGAATGCGTAAGAACCGTACCCCGAACTGCCTTTCAGAGCGATTCACCCTTTGTTATGGCTCGAGAGGGTCTGTCATATGTTGCATGTGGTTACTCTAAAGATACATTTCAATGTCATATTCTATCAGAGAAGCCACATATGTAGCAAAACATGATGTCATTGGGTATACTTACTTCTAGGACTATTTTTACTCACTGTTTGAGAGAATCATAAATCTTACTCCCCCCCCCCTTAGGTAAGGGTTATTCCCCTGGATATTATAAATACCCTCCAAGGAAATCTGGCATAGAGGTTTTTTCCTCTTTGGGAATAGATTACAAGACTTAGTCATTTAGGTAAAATATCTTATGCATTTCACGATAGCTTTGTAGAGGTTATCTAGACCATGACTTGTTTCATACATTCTGCTTGTATTCCTTAGCAGCCGTTTATATTGGGAAAATTATTAGTAGAAGATTCTGATACAAAAAAAAGTGCTATGTTTCCTTCCAGATATTTGTTGTATTAAACATTAATGATTGACATATTTTATCAACTTGCTATTTCATCTAAATTCAACTATACAGACCACTTCGAACTCTAATGAATCAAACATCATGAACTTATTTTCTTCGGCTACATTTGTGGAAGTTTATGAGTATTAGGATCTAATTTTGATCAATATCACATGGACGTGGTCATTGATAAACATTGCGGCATTGTCCCATTCAATTCAATTATGTAACATTATTTGTGTTAAATTGACCGTTTGTCATGACACCGAAGGGTACCTGCCATCATATCTTTATAGAAGGTAACCCAAGAAGAATCAGGGGAGGAATCCCATGTGAATTATCCAAACATTAAATCACATAGTTCATTGTACATAAATCATATCATTTTCAAGCAATGATAGTGCCTACTAATGTTATATCCTATATGAAATGTAATTCACTGTAATATCTGGAAGAACAGATACGTCTGAAGATATCCAATAAAACATATTTTTAAAAAAAGTTGTGTTTAAGATATCCTGCTACATGTACACTATCTTTCAATTGTTATGTACAGGTAAACAAATAGTTTTGTCTGTGGATGGCATACAATGCAAGGCAATGTTACAATAATGCCATGTTGACTTTCTTTAGATTTGAATATCTAATTATTATTTAGTTTGAATGTAGGGCACTTAATATTGGAATTGAGGGTGACAATGACGACGATTGACATTGATTTTGTGTATTGACTTGTGTGATGACCCAATTTTCATGTTTTGTTACTCATGGATTTTAAGATTAGTGAATAATTAACAGACAACCTCCAAACCAAAAAATTGAATTCAATGTTAATTTCATCAAATGAAATGTTAGACTTTAAGACAGCTCATGAATCATGAATGGCCACCAACTGACATTTTCATTCTTATTAATGGATTCAAATTCTCATTCTAAAGGTCATCAACATTGAATCGAGCTAAGCCTATATTACACTTTGCGGTAGTTAGCTCTAAACGTATATTACACTTTACGGTAGTTAGCATTTGTGATTGCTATCTTTAAAGGAAACCTTGCACATAAGCACAGGATAGTTATTTTTCAATAGAATTAGTCCAGCATGGCGCTCATATATAGCACTTAAATATGAGAAAAGCAAATTTAAAGAAAACCTTTAAATTAGGCACATTTAGGGGACATTAAAACACTTCACTTTTTTTCATTTTTTGAGGGAAATCCCATAAATTTGTGACGTCACACAGTCACTAATTGAGGAATCCCATTATTAATCAAAGGGAATCCCTCATCTTAAAATATATATAGTAAGGAATATGAAGTTTAAGACCAAATACACATATTTGGCCAGTTACATGCTATCATTGTTAAGATAGTCATCAATCTTCAATCATCCATTCACCTGGGAATTCTAAATTATACCTAGGGGGGATTCCCATGATTATGACGTCACACGGTGAGTAATGGAAAGCCTAGAAATTCAGGAATTCCCTAATTTAATTTTCTCTTCTTAATGGCTAACTTGTGCCTTGATATTTTTCCACGGATTCTTTTGAAATGGGTTTATAATACTCAAGTAAAGTTATCTACACAAAATATAACAATGGGCAAAATTATGTGCAAGGGACCCTTTAAGTACTGCAAGTAGTTTGTGGTTTTGATACCAACATGTTGGTATCCCTGCCAGAAGCAATCAATAGCAAACTAATGTAGAATAGCAAACACTGCATGGAAGCATCTACCACTAGCAACTACTGCAAGCAACTACCTCAAGAAACTACCACAAGCAACTACTGCAAGCATCTACTGCAAGCAACTATTGCAAACAACTACCACAAGCAACTACCACAAGAAACTACTGCAAGCATCTACTGCAAGCAACTATTGCAAACAACTACCACAAGCAACTACCACAAGCAACTACTGCAAGCATCTACTGCAAGCAACTATTGCAAACAACTACCACAAGCAGCTACCACAAGCAGCTACTGCAAGTACCTATATTCCACCTTGTGGCTCCCTACCGCAAGCAAGTTTTCGGCAGGTTGTTTGCATCTTTTCATGGTACTGCAAGCAAATACTGCATGGTGAAATATGGCCTTTACATATAATTGTCTCCCATGTATAGACTTTATGCAGATGATGCTACACTTCCCAGAGAGGTATTGGTCACCATATTGGTGGTGAATTGAGAAGCATTTTTATTGACTTTTCATACATAAATGGAACAGGTATACTTTTGCTTAATGTATCCCTAATGGTCTCATAAAATCCTAATAGACAATTTTTATCATTTTGAGTTTTATTTTTATCTGATGGTCATGTGTTTATCCAGGCAAATATTAAGTCTAACAAACTTGTCTGCCATTAACATGGTGGGCACAAAAAGGTGGTCAAATGACCGTATATACACGTTAATGTGAACCGTATTCAGTGTGATCTATACATTTTGATAGATTAAATCTATTATACAATGCTAACATATACACTAATGAGACACAGGTAATGTGAGCGGAGGAACAGCGTGCAATATTCATAAAATTACATTTTGACATCCAAGTTAATATTAGAGGAGTCCGGTTTCAGTTGAAAATGTCAAAACCTATCAACAAATTAAGTGCCGCTGTACTGCTTGCAGAAAAGACCAGTACAGACATAATGTTTTACCTAGAAATTAAACTGTATCATTACCTTTTCTGCCTAATATTTTTACCTACTTTGTATAAAATATTTTGGCAGTATTTCAATAAGGTTTTCCTCTGTTTTAATCATTCCTTCTTTTTTTGCAATACATCTATATCAGGCTTAACAAATCAAACAAAATTCAAGATTCAAAGAGGGAACCCACTGAGCGATGCAACGCAGATTCTGGTAGAATTTAAACAACAACAAAAACAAAATCTAGCATTGTTAGATTTTCTCAAGCGATTGCACATTTCTTATCAATTTCTAGTCGCTTCCCTGAATGGGAACACCGTTTCTGATAGTTTTCAACCATTTTTGATTGTTTAAGATCAGAAACTCAGTTGCGTCACCCAGTGGGTTCCTGCCTCAAAGCGAAACAATCTTTGACTGTAATATGTGAGACCAAATGATTAAAACCAACTCAGACATTTTAACAAGTGATTGTCATTCAAGATTCAAAAACTGTCCAACTGACAATATCCATGACAGGATTAATTTTCCAGTTCGTTCGTCCTTTATTTCAAAAAAGGTGTTGAATAAACGCACAAAATATGAGCAAAGTTGTTTGCCAAACATCAATATCATGAAGGAAGCGGCCGGGTAGCCCCAGCCATGGTTTAAAGTTGCATTCTGAACTAATTTGCTTGAAATCTGAAATTTTTTCAAGCTTCATAGTGTGAAAATCATCTTTGTCTGTAATATTTATTTTATACTGGAATTTTTGAAAATTGTTTTGATTGAAGTAATATTTGTGTTTGAAATCGTCAGCGGAGTTTTGTCCCCTAGACTTCTTTAATAGAGGAATACATAGAAACAATGTAAACAATTTTCACTGTTTCTGTAAAAGGTTACAGCCGCCTAATGAACAATTTGATTCTACCATTGATTTCAATGGGAAATATCAGATTTTTCTCTATGAAAAAAAACTACCAATGTAATTTTCATGAAACTTCTACACTGAAAAAAGTGAAAAGTTAGAAAGTTAGTCAAATCTGACTTTGACCACCGATTTTGTGGGTTGGTCAATGGCTGTCCAACTTTCTAACCATTTCTTACCATTGGAATACTAACCCCATTAGTCATAGTGACTAACTGTCTAACCTAAGGTCAGTCAGGAAATAATTTTGCCTAATTATCATTAATGGAAATGTCTGACTACAATAAGAAATGTATACTAAGCATTTTGAAACTGTCAGGATTATTTTTAATATACAAAATTTGAAAAATCCCTTAGTCAGATTGACTAAGGGGCTGGGGGCTGGGAGGGTGGGGGCTGGAGGGGGGAGGCCTGTTAACCCCTAACCAGAACCTCCCCCACCCCCCCACCCCCCGATTTTGAAAACGTATTTTAAAAATAATTACATGATTCTTAGACTCGACACCAGCATCAGTCCAGACAAAATTAAAAGAATTAGTTAATTGTTGAATGTCAATCTATGCACGTTGATACTTTTTATTGTAACACTCCTTGAACATGTTTATAGGGTGTGCGATTATAGGGCATACTATACAAAATAATGATTGAATATTATAGAAATATTAAAACAGGCTTGTATCGCGCAGCCAATGTATGTGGCGATATGATTTTTGTCATTACTAAGTAGACATATCTAAATCGGGAAATGTCCCTGCCAAAACTGACACATCATTATCAGTATCCGAAATTAAGGGTGTATCTGCACCTGAGGTGCCGGATTCTGAGGAAGGTTCCATGAATTTCAAATGTATGCACCCAGATAGTGCATGTTTTCTCACCATTTTACATATCTTTTTATAGTAAATTACTGTAATGTACTCATAGAAATGTATCTGGGTGCATACTTTTAGAACCTCTGGATCCGGCAGGTGTATAAAAAAACAACCTTAATTTCGGACACTGATTATGGAAGAGACAATATTCTGTCATTTTGAGACAAATGTGGGATAGGGCTACAGGCTTAGGGGGCTTCCATTTAGTATTGTATGCAACTTTTCAAAAATCTCAGACCCCCCTCCCACCCCCTTCAGGCAAAAACATGCATTGAATATGTTGTATAATGTAGACACATTTTCAAAAATCTCGTACCCCCCTCCCCCCTTGATGCATACGTACTAAATGGAAGGCCCCTTACCCCTACTTTACTTTAATACAAACCAATTTAGGGCTCTCAGCTACACAGCAAAATCTATAGCCTAGTGGTTAGAGTGCCTGCCTCCCACACCAGCGGCCCGGGTTCAATTCCCTGCTCTGCAGTACGTTTTTCGTCAATAATGACTAACTTTTTTGCTTTTGGGTTAGTCAATCTGACTATAGGTTAGTCAAAAAAGGGTTAGAAAGTTCGGACAAAAATGCACCGTCAAAATGACTAAGGTTTTTGCAAAAAGTTAGGACATATGACTAGCTTTCTAACCCCTATTTTTTTCAGTGTAGAATATTTAACTCAGAAGCAATATTTAACCACAAATTTAAATATTCGCCATTTGTGAGAAAAAATATGCTGAAAAACATTGAAACAAATGAGGTATTCTGGGTGTTTATACTTTGATAATTTGAAACCCTGTTATTCTAATTGAACAAAAACACTTAAACTTTACTTCTCCTAGCATTATTCGACATGTAAGATAATTTTCTTTAGTTCTTAATCTATGACCCAGGTGGTGCCCTGAACAACCTCAAGTACCATTAAATAATAATCATCACGGTTGCCCTTGGTTTTCAGGTCATATAGTTGCTGGTTACTATGTATTTGACTTATGATAAGAAATAGATGATTATCTAACACCTTACATAAACAAATAAGCTGATAATCTTTCAGATAAACAGGTTCTTAGCGATCAGGGATTGATAACCCCAATGTGCAAATACAGTCAGTTCATCGGAATACTTTTCAGGGGATAGGAGGCTGGTGGTTAGAAATTCATGCCTTAAAACTGGCGCTCCCAGGGCCAAATCCAACCAATTCATCAAACGGTAAAACGGGGCACAAAACAAACTACATGGGTCTGAAAACACAGGCAGCTGAATTAAAGACAGATCTGTTTCACATTCAGTGAAACTAGGGAGTTTCAGATACCACAACGCATCTCAATACGTCAATGTTCCTCTTAAGGGCTGTTTCCACTTAACAACGTAGTCCTCAGGACCGCCTAAGACAAGATTTAGAAATCTGTGATAGTCGTTCACAGAATCGTTCAGTGAAAACAATTAATCTCCTGCAGTAAACACAGCAGTAAAATGAATGCAAACAACAGTAAACGACTGCAGAAATTAAACGATTCACGAAAGACAAAATATTCAACCTGTTTAATTTGTTTTTGATGATCTCTTCCAAGGGCAATTAAAGGCTATTAAATCTATTGTTCCCTGACTTTTCTGACTTCTATCATTTGAAAAAGTCCTCCAGATTGTCCAAAGGTTGTTCGATATCAGTATCTTATTCGTTCAGTGGAAACAAGAAATTACTCCTTTCTGAATGACTAAGATAAACACAGATTTTCTTTTTTACAGTCGTTCATGGTCATTATGAAACTCTCCATGAAAGTGGATCAGTTGAAATCAAGCTTTACATGCCTAATCATATAACAATTAAATGTATAAAGTTTGGTGATCAAATATCTTGGGTCTTGAAGGACCAGAAATTCCTTACTATCCAAGCCATGCAGCAACATAGAAAATAAACTTTGTTAATGTAAGGATTATCAACATACATCGTGATAGGTCTGCAGTCAATATTTATGGCGGAAATTACCATTTTGTGTTGTTTAACGTTGAAGGTCGTTTTTGATACTTTTGCAAATGTTGCCAAGGTATCCTGAATGTTGATACAACATCAAAACATAGAAATTCCACAAAATAATAAAATCAATTTCCAAAATTAGTGGTAGAAAAGAATAAATTCTAAGTTAAACTGCAGGAAACAACTTAAAGCAGTGGTAATTTAATAAAGGCGGACACAATTAATATTTGGCAAATTTATTTGCTGAGTCAATATTTGACCTTCCAGCAGAAGATAACGTACATTGTGCAAGTGAACGAAATTTGTGAAACATAAGTGAATGTGTGTACATCATGTATTGTTCAATTTAGGGCGTAGGCTTAAGTCCGATGTTTTAGCCCTAGTATATTGAGTCATTATGGTTAAGTTGGGCGGTGGGTGGTAATAAATTGTCCGGGTGTTTCAACCCGCGATTGTCGGAGACTCAGCGCGGGAACTTCAAGTCACATGCTTCCTGCGCGCTGAGGTCTCCGACCATAAAATTATACCTAATTTGCAATTATGTCCAATTTAATAAAGGCAGACACAATAAATATTTGGCAAATTTATTTTCTGAGTCAATATTTGACCTTCCAGCAGAAGATAAGGTTATGTATTAACGTACATTGTGCAAGTGAACGAAATTTGTGAAACATAAGTGAATGCGTGTACATTATGTATTGTTCAATTTAGGGCGCAGGCTTAAGTCCGATGTTTTAGCCAAGAAGATTTGCCAGTGCCTTTGGTATTGCCGAGGACATGCTTTTAGGGATGTACTTGAACACTGATGTGCCCGTCCAGGTACCTTGAGCCATTATCTCCTCCAGGGGGACAGCCCTGAGCGGAGGCCGCGGTGGCCGCCCCCCTGCGAAGGCTGTAAAGTGTGTATGTTTCCGCATTATGATATCATGTTGCAGACAAGGCGTGCCTAAGGAGGCGGGTAAGTTGGGGAACGGCCAATGGGGCACCCGATCTGGTAAGGAATGCCGGGGCAGAGAGGGGTGCTGGTATTAGGGCGGCCCCCGCTGTCCACGCTGCGACGGGGCAATACCTGGAGCGGCTAATGCGGGGCATTCTTAATACAACGCTGTTTGATGAATTCTTGATTGTCTTTGATGAGCTCACTAAGACGGATGACCCATTTGCGTCCACCTTGACGTTACCCGGGCGGAGGGTATGTGGGCCCCCCCCATACTAATGGGGACAGGGATAGGACTTGGCTCTGCCGCAGGAAGGTGAAGTAGGTTAGTAAGATAGCGGCTCTAGGGGCCAGTCCATCGGGGCCCGCCACATGTAGATAGTCGCATACAGCCATTAGCTGAGGAGGGGAGAGTTCCGGAGCTGGGGAGGGAGTATGAGCGTGTAAAGGGCCGCTTGAAGTATGGAGGGGTGAAGGTAGTTGAAGCTGTTTTGGATGCAGAAGGATAGGTACTTCTGCGCCTGACGGTGCCTGTTAATTCGCGTGCTTTCTGTGAGCGCGCCGTTAAAGGACGTCATCATCTGAACGTGGAGGTGAGTGTAAGGACCTGCAATTAGAGGTGGAAGTTAAACTGGTTTTCCTCTGAACAGGCTTCAATTCTGATCATGTTTGATTCTGACATTATTTCTTGAGCTTTGGCTTTGTGGGCTGGGCTCGTGAACATGCGAGACAGGGCATCGGCCAGAATGAGAGACTCTCCTGGCTTGTGTGAGATGTCTATTTCCAAGTCTCGTCTGGCGGCGTTCAGCCAGAGTTCGCGGCTACACGCAGCCAGTATGTAGTCTTGGGTTCTGCCCGATTTCAGAGCATAAGCGCAGGCCATGTTATCAGTGTTGATGAGGATGTGGCGACCTCTTTGTTCCTCAGTGACCAACGTCTTTATTGCCATCACTGCATTGATGGCCTCCAGTTGAGCTATGTGTGTTGTGCGCCTCTTTTGCTATCAGTGACATGTCCAGGGGGTCCAGGCACAGCTGGCGGTAGGCTCTTGAGAGATCCGCCTTCCATATCATGGCACCCCTGCCTTCCCTTTTGATCTGCGTTATCAGATTGTAGGTGGTCGGAAGCTTAAAGTCCATGATATCACATTGGAAGTTTCCTTTTAGTATCCCGTTGTTGACGCCTTCTCCCTTTGGGAAGCATCTCGATGATGACGCGCCTTTTTGGGGAGTCCTTCTTCAGCCGTGTCAGCATGGGGCTGGTCTGTGTCCATGGAGCGAAGGGTGGATCGCTGAATGGCCCGATCATCGCGCCATGTTCCAGCTCAGTTCGTAGGAAATCTGCCACGTCTGTGGGAAAGTTAGTTGCCGTTGGATGGTTGTTTTGGGAGGCTGTTGGCGCGCGGTCTCCCGTGTATGATGATGGACAGCCGTATCTAAGGAATTTGCAGATGTACTCGTGTTTTGTACCTCTAAGCTTGTTTTCCCATTCATTGTAGTTTAGGCCTGACGGGAGCTGTTTGCGGGCGCCCAGGTAATTTGGTATCCCTGTCCCCCTGACAGCCTTGTAACGACTTAAGTGTTCCAGGAAGTCACGCCACGCGTGGGTGTTTGTGGTAGACCAGAACTTCTCCAGGATGCCCTTATAGTCGGTAGGTCCCATAAGTGTAGGGCCAAGTTTGCTATGTTGTGTCCTTAAGGTTACGCACGAGTCTCCTTTTTCCCAATGATGCTCCGTATGGGCACCTTGATGGCTTGTGGGCTCGTCTCTTATTGCTAGTGTTTCTGTGCAGCTTTTACTTAAGAATGCTTGTGCACTTATACTAGGAGCTCCAGGTTCTGCTGAACTGTTGCCGTATCTTATTGTAGTTGCTCCGTGCGAGGCGTTGGGAGCGCTCGTGTTCCCATCGTAGTGGTGACTTTTGCCTATACTACTACGGTGTGGGGGAGGGTCGGCCGCCTGGTTGTTGTGAGTGGCGGCGCCTCCCCGGGTCACTGGATCACTATGGCTTGGTGCCCCTGCCGTCAGCTGATTTCCAGTGTTACGTAATCCAGGGTCAGGCGGTGTCGTGTTTAGGTTTGTGGTGGTGACGCCGCTGGCTATTTTTATGTGCTCGTTTTGTCATTGTGAGTAGTGCGTGGGTCATTTATAACTTGTACTATGCCCCATATGTACTCTGCCATATTACACTCGCCCAAGCCCGTTTTGCTCTTCTTATCGCCTCTAAACACGTATAAGTTTGGAAAAGGGTATTTCGGGTTACCGGGATTCTGGAGGTGGTGTGCTGTCATGCTGAGGATGTCTGCTACCATGCTGTTCCCTGTTATCTCAGTTGGGGCCGCTTGTTGACCAACGCCATGGAGGTTGGTTGCTGTGCCATGTGTAGCTGCTGCTGAGCGTAATATCCTCCCGATCCCAGGGGTCTATTTGTGGAGAGGTGCTCTTGGCGGTGCCCCAAGGTGAGGGGGCCTCCTATGGCTGCGGTCGGTCTGATGTAGTGGCCATGTTGCAAGGTTTGCCTGGACAGCGTCGCCTGGCTCACTGCTAATAGGCCCGTGGCGGTCCTCTGTGTCGGTAGGCCTGGGTCGGCCTGTGCTTGTAGGCCGGGGTCATCCATCGGCTCGGTCATGTTCCCGGGCCCTGGCTAGGGCTCGGCCGGATTGAGGGAGCTGCTGGTGCCGGGTTGTGGTGCCGGCATGCTTTGTCCCTTCGTAATCTCCAGAAGTAGCTCTTTTATTTCCTGTATGTGGCCTTTCATGGTTCCAATTTGCTTGGCATTGAGGTGACGGTGGCTTCTTCTTCGTAGGCGGTTCTTCACTTCGCTCCATTTCCTGATTTTTGTGCTATATCATGGAGGAGTAATAAATTGTCCATGTGTTTCAACCCGCCATTCTTGGAGACTCAGCACGGGAACTTCAAGTCACGTGCTTCCTGCACGCTGAGGTATCCGACCATAAAATTATACCTAATTTGCAATTATGTCCAATAAGATGAAACATCATCGTGACACTATCATGTTAAAAAAATAATTCCTTAGTTTATCCTGGATTTTTAAGGGATATTTCCATGGTCAGGAAGCTTGAGATTTAATTTATGTTGATATTAAACCCACAAAACTTCATCTAAGCAAGGTAAGTCATCATTGAAATAACAACCTTTGCCCTACCATACCTTTTAATTGGTTGCAAAATCTCCATACTACTATGCAACAGGTGTGCAACCCATTTATCTGTTTGTGACGTCACAAGCAGAACAGTTGAAAAAATATAAAACTAAGTAAAAATGCAAAAAGAAATTTGTCAAATGTCCTTTATAAGTCTGAAATAGATTAAAATCACAAAATTAAATGATTCATAAAAGAAAATATGAAAAAATATAATTTTTATGGAATTCAGAAATTTGAAATTTTAATATAACTGTCATTTTAGTGACGTCACACACAGACGTCCTGTGTCAGGTGTGCAGGGGTTTCAATATGTGATCTGATATATAGTCAAGATTTCCTATGCATGATATCAATTTATAGTTATAAAATTGTTTTGTATTCATATTAAACCATCATATGTATGGTATAAGACGAGAATTTTACAAAATTAAAATTTCACTGGCCCCTCTCTTTAAGTATGATATTAGTGTAATACTGGTTAGGTGCAATCCTGATTACGTCCTCATTGAACAGAGACATACTGATCAGGTCGGACCAAAATAAACCTATTGTGACTATTAGATGAAATTGAAACGAAACCATAACACAATGCCACTGAATCTTTTACAACTAGCAATGTCACCTTGTCAAATAATTACATCAAAAGAGCATAAGCCTGTCATCCTGCAAAATTAATGTTTTGGTATCAGGAATGTCATTAAAAGCTGTGAATTATGCATAACTGTATCGTTTATCTCCTTTAATAATGAAACTTAATTGAAACTTTAGGAATATTTATCTCTAGTCACTCTGGTTGTTATGCGCTACATCTCAAACAAACGTGGTTAACATAAACTTGTATAGAGGAAGGTGTATCTTTTTAAATTACAAACATGCACATTATAAATTCAATACTGCATTTTGACTATCAATCGTCATAAGATACAATCACAAAGGTTCAACCCGGTGGGTGTGTAAAGCGGCCATCCAAATGTAACCTATCCTTGTATTTGTGGAGTTTTAGATCTGCCTGAAGCTAGTACTTGTACAAAAGTAGCACGTACACCTTACCAAATACCATAACAAAAATGTTGTTTCCAAGCACAGAAAGCACAGGGACTCTACCAGCCTCCTCAATGCTCTGTCCCAGAGATGGTGCATTCTCCCTCCCATAGGCCTCTAAGGTATTATCAATCAAAGTCACAGCCATTTTTACCTTTCTTTAAATATGCAGGACGAGAAAGCCCGCTTCTGTCGGGTAAGCTGGAAGAGCGATGGCCTCTGCGGTACTCGCGGCATCAGGAACAGATAAAGGGTGTTCCGTTTAGATCAGTTCTCTCCCATTGTCATACCTGATTCATGGCCAACACGTGGTTTGTCAAGGGGGCCGACATGAATCTTAAGCCTATGTTAAGGCCCTATCGCACTACAAGACATATGCATGAAGAGAAAACCCGCTTCTGTCGGGTAGGCTGGAAGAGCGATGGCCTCTGCGGTACTCGCGGCATCAGGAACAGATAAAGGGTGTTCCGTTTAGATCAGTTCCCTCCCATTGTCATACCTGATTCATGGCCAACACGTGGTTTGTCAAGGGGGCCGACATGAATCTTAAGCCTATGTTAAGGTCTTATCACACTACACGACAGGAGCTGTGAAATGATGATGTCGCACAGACTTGCATGTATAAATTTTACACTTTGCGTTTTTTGATTTGCGTTGGGGCGTTTTAATTCGCGTTTTTGACGACGTGAATAGAAAACACGAATCAGGACGCCCAACGTGATGTATAATTTAGAAAAAATGGTCAAAAATGACCAAAACGCGTAGTATAATATGCTTCGCGTTGGGTAAAACGCGTAGTGTAATATGGCCTGGATGCGAATCAGACGCATTGGGCAACGCGACCAAGCACCCAACGCATAGTATAATTAGGGCTTTAGAGATAACTTTTTTTTTCACATATGTGTAAAATACTTCAAATTCCTATTTCAGACACTCATATCCTTCTTTCACGTAAATTTTATGCAATATCATCATTATGCTGATATTGCAGCTCCAAATTGTGTAGTGTAACAGTGCTTTTCGTAAGGTATAATATTATATGTCCCCCATCTACTCAAATGGAGACAGCAGTATACCTAATTATTGTGGAATAAAATAGAGTTTATTCATAATAGCTACATCAGGTACTTTATTTTCTTGAGAGCCGATTATCCAACACCCTTACCAGTGTTTTAAAGGTTCTAAAATTATGTTAAATTATTTACCATTATACTAGTATATTTATACATTATTTATCATTATACAAGCATAATGCTTTTGAAATCATGCACTTTTATGGCGAGGCATCTCATGAAAATGCATTGTAATATATAACCATGATAGTCGCACGATACATTTTGTGGTAAGGGTGTATCAAAGCATCCATTAGCCCTACCGTTT